>CP124712.1:80532500-85532500 GCA_031232105.1 Capsicum rhomboideum
ATAGTAAGAGGGGTTTAAAATCTTGTGTTTTGATGAGTTGGGGGGTTCAGATGACAAAAGGGCTAAGTAGAGGTGTTCACTTTACAAACTCGGACAAGTACAAGGGTCCAGTAGACCATTTCGCCTTTATCCTTCAACTTTTATTTTTTTCACTTTTTTATTTTACTTTGATTTTTCTTTTTTCTTTTTTTTTTAAGAAGTTTTTCTTGACCTTTACTTTTTTCCCTTTCTCCTCTCAACTTTTTTTTTTCTCTTTTTTATTTTTTCTTTTCTTTTTTTTTTCTCATCCTTTATTTTCTTTTATTTTTTGTTTTATCTGTTTTACTTTTTTTTTTCTCAACCTTTATTTTTTTACTTTTCTCCTCTCAACTTGTATTTTTTTATTTTTTTATTTTCTTTGATTTTTCTTTTTTCTTTTTTTAAAATGTTTTTTCTTCATTTTTTCCCTTTTCCTCAACTTTTATGTCACGCCTCGAATTTCATCGAGACATGATTGGCACCCGAAGCCGACAAGGCCCGAGAGAACCAACCTTTGCTGCTATACATTCATATGCATGCCATAGGAAACACTACCATCACATAAGAACATGAAAGGCTAATATCGGAGAACATGGAACATGTGATATATATATACATACATTTGAGAAACTTGGCCGTTGAGGCCATCAAAACAAGACTCCATGAGTCATCTTATTTACATATACCCACATTAGTCTACAAAAGCCTCTAACAGATGCATTGACCAAAACAAACTAAAAGTCGGGACAAGTCCCCGCTTTATACACCATATACATCACCAAAACATATATACACTCTGACTCGGAGAAACCCCGAATAAGCTGGAGCTCACCAATGAACTGCTGACAATTGGCAATCTACTGAGGAGGCCTACTGGTACCTGCGCCTGTAGCAAGTAAGGTAAATTCCCCAAGAGGGGTCAGTATGAAATAAATACTGAGTATGTAAAGCTCAAATGAAACTGTACAACACGTGAATATTTCAATGAACTCAAGATAAATGACTAGTCGATGTGAATAAGTTACCATTTTGCATTTTGGAAGCCATGTGTATTGCTTTCATTACTTTCTTTACGATCAATGCTTGCGTATCAATACGTATGTCACAATGTACCCGGGCCCCGACTGATCAGTGGGTCTTTACATAACATATAGTTATGTTGGGATCGGCTCGAGCTAGGTTTATGCCCCCAGAGCTGCCACCCTTGGGATCGGCTCGAGCTAGGCTTATGCCCCCAGAGCTGCCACCCTTAAATCAACATATCAGGTTCGGCTCGGGCTAGGTTATTACCCCCAGAACTGCCCCCTGTCAGGTTCGGCTTGAGCTAGGCTTTCGCCCCTAAAGTTGCCCCCTGATCCAATAATATCGGGATCGGTTTGAGCTAGGCATTTTGCCCCCAAAGCTGCCACCCGTACTTGATCATTAGCCACATTTGCATTACTTTGATCTTTACTTTGAGATTGATACAATGATAGTAATAATGTCACTTGAACTTTAGAACATAACATTGTTGGAAGCTTTGGATCATTAACCAATGAGTGAGAGACATGTGAATAACTTGGCAACATAACACTGTTGGAATAGACAATAATAAATGAACAAAACACATGAGTATGATCACTGTTAGAACTTTGGAACACAACCTTATTGGACTTTTGGAATGTTATAAATGAATATGAAACATGAGACATGAGATTCGCAATTGATCAATAAGTAGGAAACATGTGATAATAACCTTTGGTAGCCGGAAATAGGATGCCATAGCACATTTCGGAATAGGACAGGTGTAACATACATATGAGTACTATGGGACAAGGTAACCTTACATACCTTCACTTCCAAATACGAATATACAAGCCTATGTATGAAAACAGTAGTCCAGCTTCTTCCTTACTTCTTACTCTACAATACAAGTTCATACCGGAACTTACATTAGCACTATTCACTATAAAGGCGTACAAGACGATAATGAACCATGTGACTACTATATAACGTCACGTCACCCCCTTAAAATACAATCCAATTCATTTCCATATCAACAACACCATAACATTACACATATTGGCCAAAATATAATACATCAATAGCATTTCACACCTCACGTACCCTTTACGTTTTTACCTTTATCATTCCGTTGCATTTACTCCTTTATAACCATATATGAACCACCTTCTATACTTCGTACAGTCCAACACATCTCCATACAATACTTTAAGGTCATTAAAACGACACCACAAGTTGATAATTACATCTCAAAAGGGTATCGGGGCTTTCGGGGATCAACTAGGGACGGAAACATACAAAATCAATTCTGGAGGTGACCTGCGCTGCCACCTGCACACACAGGTGGATGAAATGCACACGTAGATGGCTCCTGGAAAATTCCAGGGCCTTCTGCGTTGGCATCTGCGCCCACAGATGCCCTCGTCTGCGGGGGCGGATGCCCGTTTTGGTCCGAAATGATTTTTTTTGGGTCTTTTAATGACATGAATGGTCCATGATCACAATCAAACATATTTGTAACATAGTTTTGATCCTCTTAAACATCAACATTCAGCCATGGCCTCAAAACATCCATAACGACACCCAGAACCACATTTCACGGCCAATACGGCACCAAAACCACAATCAATTTCTCAATATCAATTCCAAATGTTATGCACAAGAATAAAACAAAGTAAGACCATAATAACATCTCACATGTCAATATTTACTCCACCAAGTTCACTTCCTTCACAACCACAAGTCCATCACCAAGTTTACAAGACAAATCAACCTCCGATTTAAGCAAATATGTAACCTTTCACTTATTGTGAACTTCTCAATATTACACCAACATAACCAACACAATATACACCATGTATTATGCATAAAATATATTAATCCATCATAATAAACACTTACCAAGTCTTACCAATTGATGATCTTGGCCCAAAGAGTGATTTAGGGTTCTTGAGAGCAAAGGAGTTTTTGTTGGAAATTTCTAGAAATGAGGTGAGAGTTTAATGGGATTAAAAATCTGATTTTTTTTCCTTATATAGCCCCTCATGTCTCCCTTATATTTTGCCTTCACATTTAATGCAAAGTTGATTTGGTCAAATGGACCAACTTTAGAAGAATGGGTCAAAAATTCCCTTATTGGGCCATGTCTTCTTTGTATTTTTGGGCCTCATTTAAGGGCCCATTTGTCTAAGACTTGTAAATGCCCACAATTCTATACGAAATTCATCAATTCTCCCATGTTTTTATTTTTCCCCACATGTTTCGGTCGTTAGCTAAACTTAGAAACGTACGGGGTGTTACATTTTATTATTTTTCTTTTTTTCTTTTATTCCTTCCAAACAATAAGTTACGTCACATGGGCAAGAGTTGACACTACCACATTGTGTTTTGATTTATGAGATGTTCTATAATCTTGCCTTAGAGGCAAGACATAGCCTAATGACTTTCAAACAACAAGTTACGTCCTATGGGCAAGAGTTGACACTACCACATTGTGTTTTTAGTTATGAGAGGTTCTATAACGCTTGCTTTAGAGAAAAGACTTAGCCTAATGACTTTCAAACAACAAGTTACGCCCCACGAGAAACAGCTGACACTACCACATTGTGTTTTGATTTATGAGATGTTATATAACTCTTGCCTTAAAGGCAAGACTTAGTCCAAGAACTTTCAAACAATAAGTTACACACCATGGACAAGAGTTGACACTACCACATTGTGTTTTGATTTATGAGATGCTCTATAACTCTTGCCTTAGAGGCAAGACTTAGCCCAAGGACTTTCAGACAAAAACTTACACCCCATGGGCAAGAGTTGACAATACCATATTGTGTCTTGATTTATGAGATGCTCTACAACTCTTGCCTCAAAGGCAAGACTTAGCCCAAGAAAATTCAAACAATAAGTTACGCCGCATGGGAAAGAGTTAACACTACCACATTTTGTTTTGATTTATAAGATGCTCTATAACTCTTGCCTTAGAGGCAAGACTTAGCCCAAGGACTTTCAAACAACAAGTTACGCCCCATTGACAATAGTTGACATTATCATATTGTGTTTTGATTTATGAGATGTTCTATAAATCTTGCCTTAGAGGCTATACTTAGCCCAAGGACTTTCAAACAACAAAGTTACATCCCATGGATAAGAGTTGACACTACCACATTGTGTTTTTAGTCATGAGATGTTCTATAACTCTTGCCTTGGAGGCAAGACTTAGCCCAATGACTTTCAAACAATAAGTTACGCCCCACGGGCAAGAGTTGACACTTCCACATTGTGTCTTGATTTATGAGATGTTCTATAACTCTCGCCTTAGAGGCAAGACTTAGCCCAAGGACTTTCAAACAACAACTTACGCCCCATGGGCAAGAGTTGATACTTGTCACGACCCAAAATTTGGACCGTGATGGCACCTATCCAACCCTCCGTGATAGGTAAGCCAAGAACCCAATTCCAAACAAAATATCCCAAATGTATAGAAGCGGAAGAAATAAGAGCAAAATAAAACCCAAATAATCTCCCAAAACGGATTAATAGAGTAGTGTAGTCGAAATATAGATAATCCCAGATCTGGTAGTCACTAATACAAGCCTCTAAATACAGAAATCAAAGAAAAGTCTGAGTATCTTAGAATGCGGAAAAATGCATAAAGATAAGAGTGGAGGAGATTTCAGTAGTCTCTGAATCAATAGCAGCTACCTCGAATCTCCAAGGATGCTAACACAGAAGAACAGGAATCAATGCCCAGAGGCCGTCGGATCGGTACCTGCACGGAGGGTGCAGAAAAAGCAAGGGTGAGTACGAAACCACGTGTACTCAGCAAGCATCGTCGACCGACCCTAATTCAAAGTGGTGACGAGCGACACCACGTCAAACCTCTAAAATAACCACACAACCTACACTCGGAAAGCCATTATAATCCAATGGAACAATCAAGTCTAACAGTTATAAGGATATCATAACATAGTCCAAGAAATCCTCAATATAGTGAAATCAAGTAGCAGATATTCAAGTACTCAATGAATAGTATAAAATCAACAAAACTCCTTACTCAATCTGAACAAAGAAAGAATGAATGCAATGCAATGCATATGCTGTGTACACACCTACCGAGCAATGGCTTCAAGGTCAGGACCCATGGAGGACTCACAAGGTCCGTGTACTGTGCAGGCGTGCACTCCGATCCCAATAAATATATTGTGCAGGCGTGCACTCCGACCCCAATAATAGATAATAACGTGCAGGCGTGCACTCCGACCCCATATGAAATGCAATGCATGATGTGCAGGCGTGCAACTCCGATCCCAAACCAACAATAAAATTAAGCAAAGCATTTCATGTCTTATGCCATATAGATATCAATTGCAGAATCAACTCAACTTATCAAGCAGGAGTATTCTCCTTAGCTAGCATTTTCAATAATTTATTTACAATAACAAATCTGCCCAATCATGCTAGCAACTGAGGAAAACGGTTCAAAACAGGCCATGAAATACTTTTAACCCTCAAATAACACTGGTACCCGCATAGATGCTCGTCACTTCATCTATACGGGCCCCCCATTTCCATTACCCCTATTACACATAACTAACAAATAAGCACTTTGAAAAAGAGTCTAAGAAAGTCTCAACTTGCCTTAAAAGAAGCCCGAACGTCAATTAACAAACTTGCCCTTCCACAAAGCTTTTGAATGGTTAGAATCTGTGCAATTTCATAATTCCCGTAAGATTATTTATTCAATGACACCCATTTTATAGTTTCTTACTCTAAAAAAACCCTAGACCTAGTTCTATTAAAATACTATAATTAGATGAAAATGCATAAAATGAATTCACACCCTAATCTAGCCACAAGGCCGTAGCTGTTGGGATTAACAAATCCTACAATTTATCAAACCCTCACTCTACATCATTAACTAATGATTAGCAATTATTACACTAACACTAGAGAAGGACAAGATTACTATATCCTTTAATACCTAATTCTAAAGAAAATACTATAACAATTCACGCACTACTATCCTAGTCTTAACTTCATCCTCACTTCCACTCACACTATCACTGCTACCACGCATAGCACAATATAATACCCACACATGCCTCTTACCATCATTAAGCCGTGATTACCCATCAACCAAACCAAATTTTAAAACCACAAGGGCACAATTGGTCGCTAATTTCCTCGTAATTAATTCACTGTCTAGCCTTTATGCACTGTCCATTCATTATAGATATAACATCATAACAATGGGAACAATTTCATAGAAATAAAAAAAAACTCGTACACCAACCTGAAGATTAGCCAAGACGCCCTTATCGAAACCGCAGATGAGAAGAAACGAACTGCTAATTGTCGTGCCCTTCCGATGTTATGATTATTATTAATAATAAAATTTCAACCCTTCCCACTTAAGTTCATTCTTGTATTGGCCACATAAGTAATTAAATTGTGGTTTTGACCCATTAAGTTACTAATTAAACTAATTATCTAAAATACCCAAAACTTCTAATAAATCCTCGAAATTTGTTCGGAATCCCATAAAAAAATAAATCAAATATGTAAATTGGCTAAAAAGTATGTTCCGAACCTATTGGAAGTATTAAAAACCCAATTTGAGGTCGTCTTGATTGAAGGTTGATTGTGGTCAAACTTAACTTTATTAAAATTCAAGCACTCGACTAATGACTTAAATCGCTCCCGTATACCTCGAGGTCTGTACTATCCATTCCCAAAAGTCCTAAATCATGTATAAAAACTACGACGAGGATCAAAATAAGAAAAATTCACAAAAACGATTTGGAGGGTCGTTACATCATCCACCACTAAAACAAATGTTCGTCCTCGAACGTAAAGAGAAAGAAGTACCTGGACTATCAAAAAGATGGGGATATCTGCTCCGCATGTCATACTCAACTTCCCAAGTAGATTCCGCCACAGGACGATGCCTCCATTGCACCTTCACAGAGGCTATCTCCTTGGACCTCAACCTTCTAACTTGCCTATCCAAAATAGCTATAGGTTCCTCCTCAAATGATAAATTTTGGTCCAACTGCACTGAATCCCACTGAATCACGTGTGAATCATCTGGATGGTACCTTTTTAACATAGAAACATGGAAAACTGGATGCACGGCTGAAAGACCTGGTGGTAAAGCCAACTCATAAGCTACTGGCCCAATACGCTGAAGAACCTCAAAAGGGCCTATAAACCTCGGACTAAGCTTTCCCTTCTTTCCAAACCTCATCACACCCTTCATGGGTGATACCTTCAACAAGACCCGCTCACCCTGCATGAACTCTAAGTCACGGACCTTCTTGTCAGCATAACTCTTTTGTCTACTCTGAGCAGCCAAGAGTCGATCCTGGATCAATCTCACTCGGTCCATCGAGTCTCTCAGCAAATCGGTACCCCAAGGTCTAACCTCAAAAGAGTCGAACCACCCAACTGGGGACCTACACCTTCTTCCATACAATGCCTCGAATGGAGCCATCTGAATACTGGAATGGTAGCTATTATTATAGGAGAACTCTACCAAGGGTAAAAACTGATCCCAGTGGCCCCCGAAATCCATCACACAAGCTCGCAACATATCCTCCAACACCTGAATAGTTCGCTCCGACTGGCTATCTGTCTGTGGATGAAATGCTGTACTCATATCCAATTGAGTACCCAACTCCCGCTGCAAAGTACTCCAAAAATTCGAAGTAAACTGAGTACCTCTATCTGAAATGATGGAAACGGGCACGCCATGTAATCGAACTATCTCACGAATGTAGATTTTGGCTAATTTCTCTGCATTATAGTTCATTTTCACAGGCACAAAATGGGCTGATTTGGTCAATCTATCCACAATCACCCAAACAGAATCAAACTTCCCCAAGGTCTGAGGTAACCCAACTACGAAATCCATAGTAATGCGCTCCCATTTCCACTCGGGAATGGGCATCCTCTGAAGCAAACCACCTGGTCTCCGGTGCTCATATTTCACCTGCTGGCAATTCAGACACTTAGCCACAAACTCTATAATATCCCTCTTCATCCCACACCACCAATAATGTTGTTTTAGGTCATGATACATCTTCGCTGCGCCTGGATGAATGGAATACCGTGAACAATGGGCCTCATCCATAATAGATCTAGTTAAGTCACCCACTCTAGGAACACAGATCCGTCCTTTTATCCTTAAAACACCCTCCTGGTCCAAAATCGCCTCCTTAGCCTCACCTCGCATCACTTTATCTCTGATAATACACAACTTTTCATCCTCAAATTGACGATCTCGAATTTTCTCTATCAACAAGGACCTCGCCTCTACACTTGCAAGAACTCTACCCGACTCGGAGATATCCAGACGCACGAAACTGTTAGCTAATCGCTGGACCTCCCTGGCTAATGGTCGCTCCTCCACACTCAATAATGCAAGACTACCCATACTAACTGCCTTTCTACTCAAGGCATCCGCCACTACATTGGCCTTGCCCGGATGATATAGGATAGTCATATCATAATCTTTCAACAACTCCAACCACCTACGCTGTCTCAAATTCAACTCCTTTTGCTTGAAGATATATTGAAGGCTGCGATGATCGGTGTACACCTCACAATGAACCCCATACAAATAGTGCCGCCACAACTTCAGTACGAATACAACCGCTGCTAACTCCAAATCATGGGTAGGGTAATTCCTCTCATGTGGTTTTAATTGTCTCGAAGCATACGCTATCACCTTATTTTTCTGCATCAACACACCACCCAAGCCAATACCGGAAGCATCACAAAATACAATAAAGCCCTCACCTTCCACAGGAAGAGTCAAGATAGGAGCTGAAGTCAACAGAGTCTTGAGCTTTTGAAAGCTCTCCTCACACTTATCAGACCACTGAAAAACCACATTCTTCTGAGTCAATCGAGTCATAGGAGCTGCAATGGAAGAGAAACCCTGCACAAATCGCCTGTAATAGCCTGCCAACCCAAGAAAACTCCGAATATCTGAAGGTGAAGTAGGACGTGACCAATTTCGAACTGCCTCAACTTTGGCCGGATCGACCATAATACCATCCTTGGACACCACATGTCCCAAGAATGCCACCGAACTAAGCCAAAATTCACACTTTGAAAACTTGGCATATAACTTCTCATCCCTCAACCTCTGGAGTACGATCCTCAAATGCTTCACATGATCCGCCTCGCTCCTAGAATACACCAAAATGTCATCGATGAACACAATAACAAATGAATCCAGAAAGGGTCGAAATACATTATTCATCAACTCCATGAACGCTGCAGGGGCATTAGTCAACCCAAAGGACATAACCAAGAACTCATAGTGACCATATCTAGTCCGAAAAGCTGTCTTAGGAATGTCTGAAGCCCGAATCTTCAACTGATGATACCCTGACCTCAAGTCAATCTTTGAGAACACTGAAGCACCCTGAAGCTGGTCAAAAAGGTCGTCAATACGTGGTAGAGGATACTTATTCTTGATTGTCACCTTGTTCAACTGTCGATAATCAATGCACATCCTCATAGACCCATCTTTCTTCTTCACAAACAACACCGGAGCACCCCAAGGTGATACACTAGGTCGAATAAACCCCTTACTTAACAAATCCTGAAGCTGCTCTTTCAATTCCTTTAACTCCGCTGGTGCCATTCTATAAGGAGGAATCGAAATGGGTTTAGTGCCCGGCTCCAAATCAATACCAAAATCGATGTCTCTATCAGGAGGAACACCCGGAAGATCGGTAGGAAATACATCCATGAACTCTTTAACTACCCTTACTGACTCCAAAGAGGGTGTCTCGGTACCAGTATCACGAACATAAGCCAAATATGATAGACACCCTTTCTCAACTAACCGCTGGGCCTGAATAAATGAAATCACCTTCTTAGGATACGAACTCTGAACACCTTTCCACTCCAACCTCGGATGATCAGGCATAGCCAAAGTAACTGTTTTAGCATGACAATCTAAGATAGCATGATAGGTAGAAAGCCAATCCATGCCCAAAATCACATCAAAATCAACCATATCAAGGATAATTAAATCTACCCAGGTATCAATTCCCAAAATAGAAATAACACAGGATCGGTACACCCGATCCACCACTAAGGAATCACCTACTGGGGTAGAAACACGAATAGGAACAGCTATAGACTCACATATCATATCAAGGCTGGAAGCAAAGTATGCAGACACATAGGAGAATGTAGAACCAGGATCAAATAACACTGAAGCAGGTTGATGGCAAACTGAGACGATACCTGTAATGACTGCATCAGAAGACTCTGCCTCGGGCTTTCCTGGGAAAGCATAACAATGAGCTCTATCATCTGTCGTCTGGGTCACTCCTCTACCACCTCCCCTACCCGCTAGTGGCGCACCTCTACCTCCCTGAGATCTGCCCCGACCCCTAGTCGGAGGAGCTGTTCCTCTAGCAAGGGCCTGATGACCGTGTTGTGGACCCCTCTGTCTGTACACTGGACAATCCCTCCGAAGATGATCCGGACTACCGCACTCATAACAGGACTTGGGAGCCATCAACTGATGAGAGTGACCTGAATACCCAGTATGACCACCACGACCTGAAAACCGCTGGGACGAACCATGTGAAGCATGTCCCGAACCATAAGAACCCCGACCTGAATATCCGCCATCTGATGCCTGCATCGCTGCCTGAACTGGTCTACCCTGCTGAGGGCGAAAATCTCTTCTGAACGAACCCCTACCTCCAGATGAAGTACTACTAAATCGACCAGAAGTGCGGGACCTCTTGTCCCTCAGGTCCCCATACTCCTCACGGTGCATCAACTCAAACTCCTTTGCTGACTCAACTACCCTTTGAAGAGAAGCCCCAGACTGGGCTACAGCGAACACAGCCTCTTTAATCCTGAGGGTCAAACCTCTCATAAACCTCCTAATCATCTCAGCCTCGTCTGGCAAGATCACCATAGCATAACGGGACAAGGCATAAAATCGAACCTCATACTCAGCCACAGAAATACCCTCCTGTGTCAAATGCTCAAACTGGCGTCTACGCTCCTCCCTCAAGCTACGAGGGACGAATCTGTCAAGAAAAGCCTGTGTAAACGTAGCCCACGTCATCGGTGGAGAACCTGCTGGCCTGGAATCAATATAGGAGCGCCACCACTGCTTGGCTGGACCACGCATTTGCAAGGCAGTATAATCAACTCCGTGGGAGTCAACCAATCCCACACTCTGAAGTCTCTCATGACAACTGACCAAAAATTCATAGGCGTCCTCACGCTGATCACCCTGAAACTGCGGTGGGTCCATCTTTCTAAACTTCTCAAATCGTCGCTGCTCATCATCAGACATAACTGCCCTAACCCCACCGGTAGCTCCTACCCCCGGTAGAGGCATACCATCATACCTCGGTGCTGGATGAACCACTGGACCCTGATAAATAGAAATGGGCTGCTGATCTGAGGTCTGGGCCCCCACCCTAGCGTGTGAACCCTGTGGAGTACCTAATGATCCGCCTCCCTGAGCAATACTCTCCAAAACTCCCAGAACCCGAATCAAGGTATCCTGAAGAACCGGTGTAGCAACAAATCCCGGTGGTGCCTGACCTGGGGCCACACCATCAGCTGGAACCTGAATATCATCATCACCTGCCTCAAGCTCAGCCTCGAGAGACCCCACCCTATTAGGAATCTGAGTGGCTCTCCGAGCTCTCTCTCTACCATGACCTCTGCCCCTACCACGTCCCCTACCCCGTCCGCGTGTCCCAGCATGGGCAGCGGGCTGAGGGGTTGGTACGGGCTCCTGACCATCGTCCTGAGATGCACGAGTCCTAGCCATCTGCGAGAGAATAAGAAAAGAATCTCAGTATTTCAAATTAAAGGATCAATATTGCACGATAAGAAAGAAGGAATGAATATTTCCTAAAGTCCCATAGCCTCTCGAAGATAGGTAACGAACGTCTCCGCACCGATCCGCAAGACTCTACTAGACTTGGCTTGTACTTGTGAGACCGATGAACCTGGGCTCTGATACCATCTGTCACGGTCCAAATTTTGGGTCGTGACAATACTACCACATAGTGTCTCGATTTATGAGATGCTCTATAACTCCTGCCTTAGAGGCAAGACTTAGCCTAAAGGCTTTTAAATAACAAGTTATGCCCCATGGAAAAGAGTTGACACTACCACATTGTGTCTTGATTAATGAGATATTCTATAACTCTTGCCTTAGAGGCAAGACTTAGCCCAAGGACTTTCAAACAACAAGTTACGCCCTCACATTCTTAAATTTACTTCGATATCAAAGAAAAAAGATCTTCTTTATGGATTATCCAACTTTCTGTTCATTAGTAAAATATAATAGAAGTTGAGAAAAAAGAAAAAAAAACAGAGAAGGAAAAAAAATGATTGAGAAAAAAGAAAAAAAAAGGAGAAAAAGAATAAAGGCTAAGAAAAAAGAAAAAAAAAGAAAAAAGAGAAGAATAAAAATAATAATAGTAAAGGTTGAGAAAAACAAAAATGAGAAGAAAAAATAAAAATAAAATAAAGTTTGAGAAGAGTGAAAAATATAGAAGAAAAAATGAGAAAAGATGAAAATAAAAAAATAAAATAAAATAAAGGTTGAGACAAATGATTAAAAAAAGGAAAAAAAAGAGAAATGAAAAATAAATAATGTTTGAGAAAAAAAGAAAAAAGAGAAGAAAAAAAAAAGAAAGGTTGAGACAAATGAATTAAAACAAGAAATAAAAAGAGAAAAGAAAAAATAAAAATCAAAGAATAATAAAAAAGAGAAAAAAAAAGAAGAAGAAATAAAAATAGAAGTTGAGAGACAAATGAGCATGGAAAGTGAAAAAATATTTGAAGTGTAGAGGGGCAAAACTGGACTTGTTCTATACATAAAAAGGAAGGAATGCTAGTCTTTAAAGTCTTTTCTTATGGGGGACAAAAAAATAAAGTCACCCACTATGAGGGTCATCCCATGTAATTTCCTGGTACTGGAGCGTACTAACTGTGATGTTGAGATTGAGCGTCCAAACCTATATCACAAGACGATACAACACAAAGAGAAAGTATGTGATCAGTACTTTGAATGTACTGAGCATGTGAGATACGCAACTGTAAAAATAAACTGAACATGCTGGGAGATACTGATATGCTTTACTTAATGCAAAAGCTGAACTGTAGTACAATGACCCTACTATGGATACATATAAGCTGATATGAAATGATAAAGCTGAAAAGTTTTAGTTTAAAAGTTTATAAACTGAACTAAGGGTCATGTACAAATACTAAGTCTGAATTTGTGGGAGAGCCTTGTTAACCGACATAAACCACGCGAGCTAAACGTGGAGTCCGATGTATACATCCCATCGAGAAGGCCCAATATACCTTGCTAGGGTATAAAGGCATGGCTATCATGATCACTAAACTAATGCCCAACTAGGAGAGCCAAATAAACTACAGTGACACATAGTTCTGGGACTTGGGTATGATGAACCTCAGTACAGCTCGGTTCTAAGTACTACTCCCATACTGGTTTATACTGATAGCTCATAAAAAAGCTGATATTCTAAAACTTAATCAGAATATACTTTATCTGAAAGTATCCTGAAGGTTTGAATAACTGATATGTTGTAAGTCTATACACTGAAACTAATTATACTGTTCATGCTAAAATTAATAAATATAGAGATCGTGTGTTCATAACACACCAAACTTTCTAAATAATAAGCTTAATTCATGCAAAACTACCAAATTACCAACTGAATATTAACTCATGAATTTATTAAGTCTTGCAAGATATCAAATCATGGAACAATACATAATTATTCTATAGGAATTATGAGAGAACTGAAATAATAGGAAAATCATGAACTGAATGAAAACCCCAACTTGATTTATAAAAAGGCTAAGAAATTATGAGTTTATCTAGATTGAAAGGATACCCATTGGTGAAACTCACATACCTAGATGGTGAATTCTTACTAAGAACTTGAACTTTGAAGCCTTGTGTGGAAGAACCCTAGTTTTTCCTTTGAGAGAAGATGAATCACTTTCTGATGTTTCTCTAAGTGTTTAGGAGAGAATAAGGGTAAAAAAGAATTTAAGTCCCTTTAACCCCTCCCAATAAGCCTTAAAATAACATAGTATAAGTTTAGAAAATAAAAAAGTACGAAAATACCATTGGAAAACCATTTTTTAAAACTGCTGAACGTGACGGACGAGCCATAGGTTGACTCGTCCTATGGACTAATGCGTCGTTGGTTTGACTCATGGTCACTGGGGCCTTCTTCTGGGATTCTGGATCTGTCTCAACGACCTTATAAAATGACTCATTTGTTGTCACCATGATTCGTCCTGAGTGAGCCATTGGTTCCTGGACTAAAGCCACCTAGTGGCCACTACCACATCCCACGACTAGTGGGATCTACCTACGGGTCGTGGTTTTCTCCAGTGGTCACTGAGAAAAATCAAGTTTCAGAACTTGACCTGGGGCTGCTCAGAATGAGTGATAGTATGACTCATCTCATTTCACAACGGGTCATTATCACTGGGTGAAAATATCAACCTTCGAGACTTTTAGCTTGACACTCAGAATGGACGATCAAATGAGTCATTGGTACTGACCATGACTCGTGATTTTGGGTTGTTCTGTGAAGAAATTTTGGGTTTCTAATTGGTTTTCTAGCCTAGGTCTGAGACATGATCTTAGGGACTTTTGAGGTGTTACAATATATCTCCCTTGGGAACATTCATCCTCGGATGAAGACTAACTACGCTAAAAATATAGGGGAAGAGTTGCAATTCTAACACTGATTTTTAAAAGCTGAATACTGATATATCAACTAATTTCTGTCTGAAATATAGGTTGAACTAAATTCATGAAACATGCATGCATACTAAGACATGTAGGCAACTGAGGGACATGAAACTAATTGGAATACTAAGGAGGAAACTGTTACCTCAAGATGGAACTGGATTAGTAGGGTAAAGGTGAGGGTAATTGGTCATCATATCTGCTTCTACTTCCCAATTAGCTCCCTCAACTAGGTGATTCCTCTAAAGAACTTTCACTAAAGCGACTGCCTTTTCCCTCAACTTGCAAACCTAATGGTTAAGAATCTTAACTAGGATCTCTTTGTAAGAGAGACTATCCTTCACGCCCATACTCTCTAAAGGCACAACTATGGCTGGATCACTAATGTATTTCTTCAACAGGGACACATGAAAGACTGGGTGCACCGATGTTAAATCTGTAGACAAATCTAACTCATAGGCCACATTACCAATACGCCTCAAAATCCTATAAGGACCAAAATATCGGGGAATGAGTTTTCCTTTCTAGCCAAACTTTATCACCCCCTTCATGGGCGAAATTTTTAAGTAAACACAATCATCAATTGTGAATTCAAGCTCTCTTCTCTGCACATCAACATAGGATTTTTGACTACTCTAAGCTATCTTCAACCTTTCTCTAATCAGCTGAACTTCCTCCATAGCCTCGTGAACTGAATTAGGCCCTATCAAGGTAGCTTCACCAAACTCAAACTAACTAATAAGAGATCTACACCTCCTACCATAAAGCACCTCAAACAGATCTATCTAAATACTGGAGTGATAACTATTACTATAAGCAAACTCAATGAGAGGCAAGTGATCATCCCAACTACTCTTAAAGTCGATCACACAAGCTCTTAACATATCCTCTAAGGTTTGAAAGATCCTCTCTACCTGACCATCTATTTGCAGGTGAAAGGTTGTGCTAAGATGAACCTGAGTACCTAGACCCTTCTGCAAAGACTTCCAGAACTCTAAAGTAAACTGAGTTCCCCTATCCGATATGATAGACAAGGGGACTCCATGCTACTTGACCAACTCTCTAAGATAGAGTCTAGCATAATCCTCGGCCAAATCTGTAGTGTTAACTGGCAAGAAAGGTGCTGACTTAGTCATTTGGTCAATAATAACCCATATAGAATCATGCTATCAACGCGTATGAGGTAGCTTTATAATGAAGTCTATATTCACCTCTTCTCACTTCCAAGTACGAATATTGATATTCTGAGTCATACCACCTGGTGTTTGGTGTTCAACCTTAACTTGCTAGTAATTTGGACACTTATCCATGAATTCTGCAATATCCTTCTTCATGCCATTCCACCAATAGACTTTTCGTAAGTCACGGTATATCTTGGTGGCACCTGGGGTGAATGGAATATTGAGAATGGTGAGCTTCTGTCAACATTCGCTATATCAAGTTATCCATATCTAGAATACATAAATGGCCCTGACAACGAAGTACACCATCTCCCCCTTGGGATAAAACCTCCACTTTCTGACTTTGGACTGCTTCTTTCAACTTAAGCAAAATAGGATCGCTATCCCGCTTTGCCTTCACCTTTGCTATTATAGAAGATTCTGAACCATTCTGAAACATAACACTACCTTTGGTTGAATCAACCATACGAACTCCCAATCTATAAAGTTTGTGGACATTATGAACTAACTCTTTATTTTTCTCCTCTACATGAGCTACACTACCCATAGAAAGTCTGCTAAGAGCATCATCCACTACATTGACTTTACCCAAATGGTACAAAATATTTATGTCATAATCCTTCAACAACTCTAACTATCTCCTCTGATGAAGATTTAGATCTTTCTGACTTAACAAATACTGGAGGCTCTTACAGTCGGCGAACACATCCACATGAACTCCATAAAGATAGTGCCTCTAAATCTTTAAGGCAAAAACTACAACTGCCAACTCAAGATCATGAGTCAGGTAATTCTTCTCATGACCTTTGAGCTGTCTAGAGAAATAATCTATGACCTTACAATGCTGCATCAACATAAACCCGGGGCTAAGCTGGAGGCACCACAGTAAACAACAAACCCATCTAAACCCTCTAGTAAATTCAAAACTGGAGCATAAGTATGTCGAGCCTTCATTTCTTAAAAATTCTTCTTGCAAGCAGTTGAAATTTGACTTTATTCTTAGTCAATCTGGACATAGGAAAGCAATAGATGAAAATCCTTCAAAAAATTATCTATAGTAACTGGCTAAACCCAAGAAACTCCTGATGTCTGATGGAGAGATGGGTCTAGGCCAATTCCTAACTGGTTTGGTCTTTTGAGAATCAACCTGAATGTCCTTACTAGAAATGATGTGTCCAATAATGCTTCTAATTTTAACCGAAATTCACACTTGATGAACTTAGTGGATAACTGGAGATCTTTGAGAGTCTGTAAGACAATCCTCAAATGGTTTGCATGTTCATTCTCACTCTGAGAATAAATAAGGATGTCATGTATGAGGACAATGACGAATATGTCTAAGTAACACTTGAACACTCTATTCATCAAGTCCATAAAAGCTGCAGGAGCATTTGTTAGTCCAAAAGACATAACAACAAATTCATAGTGACCATGCCGAGTTTGAAGGCTATTTTTGGAATGTCGCATTCTCTAACTCTAAGCTGATAATAGACGGATTTGAGGTCTACCTTTGAAAAGTAACTAGAACCCTAAAGCTGGTTGAACAAGTCATCAATCCTAGGAATGGGATACTTATTTTTGATTGTGACTTTGTTCAACTGACGGAAATCGATGCACATTCTAAGAGAACCATCTTTTTTATGTACGAAGAGAAATGGAGCACCCCAGGGAGAGATTCTGGGTCTGTTAAAACCTTTTTCTAAGAGGTTCTTTAACTGTTCCTTCAATTCCATAAGCTCAGCTAGAGATATGCTGTAAGGAGGGATTGAAATAGGCTGGGTATCTTGAAGAAGGTCTATGCCAATGTAACACCCCGTATGTTTCTGAACCTAGTAAAGTACCTTAACATTGATAGAATCATTTAAACATGAGAGAATTGGTGAATTATGCATTAAATTGTTGGGCTTAAATAAGTCTTGTGCCATTGGGCTCAATTAAGGCCCAAAGATGGAGCAAAAGACATAGCCCAAATGGAATTTGAGCCATTCTTCAAATTGACCAAGTAAGCCTAGAATTTATGAATAATTTATGGCTAAGGATGAGACTACATGGGACTATAAAAGGGACCAAAAATCAGATTTTTATTGATCAAAACACACATGCCATTTGCTAGAATATTCAAGACATTTCTCTTATCTCACTCACAAACCCTAAGCCTTTATTCCTTTGGAAAAGATCATTCCTTTGTAAGTATTGGTAAGTGTTTAATTTCATGGTTTAATATATGAAATGCTTAAGATGGTGTATACATCATGTTGTTTATGTTGGCAAAGTGTTAGACAGTACACTATGTGTGAAACAGTGTGCTCTTGCTTAATCGGTGAAGGGTTTTGCCCTCTAAACTTGAAAAGGGAATTGTGATCTTGAAGGAAGGGAGTTTTATGGATTAAATATCAACATGTATGATGTGTTTATGTTCTTAAATTTCTTTGGTTATGTGTATAATTTGTGGGATTGTTGTTATGAAATTGGTCATAAAATTAGTGGCATATTGAAAGGAAAATGTGGTTTTGGTGATGTTCATGTGTGTTGTGAAACCATGATGGTTTGTTGGCATTCAAGTGACCAAAAATATGTAAATAAAAGCTTACTTATGGCCTTTGACCATTTATTACACAAAAGGACCCAAAAGAGACCCTCTTTGGCCGATTTAAACATCCGCCCCCGCAGACGAAGGCACCTGCGGGCGCAGATGCCAACGCAGATGACCCTGGACACGGCCAAGGGTCACCTGAGGCTTCATGTAAGCCACCTGCAGGCGCAGGTCAGCCCAAAATTTGGTTTTGTATGTTTTTGTCTCTCTTTGATCCCCGAAGGCCCCTATACCCTTTTTGGATGTAATTATCAACTTATGATACCTTTTTAATGACTTTAAGGGATTGTATGGAGGCATGTTGGATTATATCCATTATTAATTGTTGTTAATATGTTGTTATGAGAAGAATTGATGGAGGAATTGTGACGTAATGATAATGAGGAAGCGTAAAGGTTAAATGTGGTGTGAAATGCTATTGGTTTATGATGTCTTGGTCAATGTGTGGAATGTTATGGTGTTGTTGGTATGGTAATGCAGTGGATTGTATTGTAAAGGGTAAAATGACGCTATATGGCAGTCGTGTAGTTCATTGTCGTCTTGTACACTTGTACAGAAAGTAGTTGTTAACGAGAGTTCCGTTATGTACTTGTATTGTAGGGTGAAACGTAAGGAAGGAGATGGAATATTGTGTTCATATATAGGATTGTGTATTCATACTTGGAAGTGAAGTTATGTAAGGTTATTCTATCCGTATCCTTCTGCAGCACATAGTATTCACATTGATATTTTATTCGTTCCATTCCGAAATGTTCTAAGGTATCCTATTTTCGGATATCAATTGTTATTATCACATGTTCCCTGCTCATTGATCAATTATGATTCACATGTCTTGTGTTCATTGACTAATGTTCCAAAGGTCCAACAATGTTATGTTCCAAAGCTCAAATAATGTTATAACTATCATTGTATCAATCTCAAAAGTAAAGAATGAAGTAATGCATATATGGTTGATGATTGAGTATAGGTTGTAGCTTTGGGGGCGAAAGCCTAGCTCAAGCTGATCCCGAGATTATTGGATCAGGGGGTAGTCCTAGAGGCATGAGCCTAGCTCGGACCGAACCTGACAGAGGGTAGCTCTAAAGGTAAGAACCTAGCTCGAGCCGAACCTGATATATTGGTTTATGGGTGGCAGCTCTAGAGGTAATAACCTAGCTCGAGCCGAGCCCGATGTGTTGATTTATGGGTGGTAGCTCTAGAGGCATAAGCCTAGCTCGAGCTGATCCCAACATAATGTTATGTTATGTTAAGACCCACTGATCAGTCGGGGCCCGAGTACATTGTGACACAAGTGATGATGTAGAAGTAAAGAAGCAATGAAAGTAATATACATGGTTCCCAACATATAGAATGGTAACTTATTTATATTGGTTATTCATTTGTATTTGAGTTCATTGGAGTATTTATGTATCATACAGTTTCATATGAGCCTTACATACTCAGTACATTCTTCGTACTGACGTCCCTTGGGGGACTTACCTTACTTGCTGCAGGTGCAGGTACTAGTAGACCTCCACAGTAGGTTGCCGATCATTTGCAGAACTTTGGTGAGCTCCAATTGGTTTGGGGCTCTTCGAGTCACAGTTGTACATTTGTTTTGGTATTGTAAATGTTGTATAAAGTGGGGACTCATCCCGATTTTAAGATGGTTATGTGTATGCATCTGTTAGAGGCTTTGTAGATGTATGTGGGAATGAGAATGTAAGATATGTATGTCCATTTTGACTTGATGGCCCTAACGGTCAAATTTCACATATGTATATATCACACGTTTCCATGACTTTCGCTATTGGTATCTTATATCTCTATACGTGATGATGGTGTTTCTTAAGACATGCAAATGAATGGACATGAGCAAATATTGGTTCTCTCGGGCCTTATCGGCTTCGGGTGCCAGTCCGCCTCATTGGAATTTAGGGCATGACAACCAAAATCTATCTCCCGCTTGGGAGGGACTCTGGGTAGATATTCAGGAAACACTTTTAGGAAATCATTTACAACTAGAACTGACTGAATGGTTGGAGTTTTAGACTTGGAATCCTTGACCCAAGCTATATAGTAGATGCAACCCTTAGAGGTTATTTTTCTGGCCTTAACGTAAGAGACAAACCGACCTATAGACATTGAAGTACTACCCTTCCATTCTAAGGTTAGTTCATTTGGTAACTAAAACTTAACGACTCTAGTTCTACAGTCGACTAAGGCATAATAGGAATGTTACCAATCCATGCCAAGAATGACATCAAAATCGGTCATATCTAACTCTACTAGATCAATTGTGGTGATTTTTTGGGAAACTAAGACTGGGTAATTTTTGTATACCCGTTTAGCTATAATTGAGTCACCAATAGTAGTAGAGACTAACAAGGGTTCTAAAAGAGTTTTGGGACTAACACCAAAATCTACTACAATATAAGAAGTCTCAAAGAAGAGTGTGGCTCCAGGATCTAACAATGTATAAACATCAATATGGAAAACTCGTAATGCACCAGTGACTGCATTAGGGGAACTCTCCCAATCCTATCGAGTTTGTAAAATATAAAACTTGTTCTGGTGCTGCTTGCCATCTGCACTAGATGAGGCACCACCCTGTTGGGTTGGGTAATATGAAGGGGCTGCTGAAGAAGAAGACTGAGCCTTGTTACCCCAATTTCCATGCCCGCTAGAAGGGCACTCTCTCAACCTGGGGCATATTTTACCACATCCAAAACAACACTCCTTGCAAAGACAATACTCACCGGGATAGTTCTTACCACACTTAGGACATGCTGGAAAAGTGCGACTGCTTGTAACACTGCCCTGAAACTTAGAGTCTGATGCTATATTTTTCTTATCATGATCAGGCCTAGGGGATAGTGCACTAGCCAAAGAAAATTTTAGAGCTAAAGATATTTGCTGAAACTAAGAGTGATTTCCACCGCTCGACCTCTGCTGAGAATAGTCAAAGTTATTCATTCTAGATCTCTTAGTCTCTCTCTCTTTTTCTTTTATTTTCTCCTCCCCAATCTATTGGGTATGAGTCATAAGTTTGGAGATGTCTATATCCCCAACAAGCATATCATTCCTGCACTCCTTGACCACTAACACAGAAATACCTAAAACAAACTTACTCATTTGAGGAGCTGGGTAAACTTTAGAGAATATTCATTTACTAAAATATTGCCCTGCTTTTAGTTGATGAACCCCTCAACCTTAGCTTCCCTCAACTCATAAGGAAAGAATCTGTCTAGAAAAGCTATCACGAATTCATCCCAATCAACTAGGCCTCCATCTACACGTCTACGCTCTTTCCACTATTTAAACTAAGTCCAATCCACTCCCATCAACTGATATGTGGCTAATTTTTCACTCTTAATTAGAGTAATGCCCATGATCTGAGTGATCTTTCGAACCTCATCAATGAAATCCTTTACTCCACCTTTGAACCATGGAACTTCAGAGGATTCATTTGAGTGAAGTCTCAGACTCTCATAGCAGTTGCATTACCATTAGGATTTCCTATTAGGATTAGCAAGTGCAACAACTTATTGATTGACCTGGTTGGTTATGGCCTGAGCAAGCACTTGGAAAGCAACCTTGAATTCGGAGTAAGTGACTTGCTCATTCAGGGGATCTGCTAGAGCTGGTGGGGCTCGTTGATTTTTGTTACCATTCTTTCATCTGTTAGCTCTTCTAGGAGGAA
This sequence comes from Capsicum rhomboideum, assembly GCA_031232105.1. Taxonomy (NCBI): domain Eukaryota; kingdom Viridiplantae; phylum Streptophyta; class Magnoliopsida; order Solanales; family Solanaceae; genus Capsicum; species Capsicum rhomboideum. The sequence goes on from CP124712.1 coordinate 80,554,784, forward strand.
TTTTTTGTAAGCGCGTAGAGCATGAGTTAGAAGGATAAATAGAGTTTACACTCGATCACACGATATGAACATGAAAAATGTAAGACTTCCTAAAATGCTTTGTAGCCTCTCCCTTATAAGTGTGATGAGCTTAACACCTATTAACGAGACTCTACTTAACATTGCTTTCAGACACCCTAGGATACTTTAAACCTGATGCTCCGATACTAAGTTTTTCATGACCTAAGACTACACCCTGGATGTAACACGGTACTTAGAGCCCCAAGTGACCCCAAGCCAACCCATGTCTTGTCATAATACTAAATACTGAAGTGTGAATAATTAACTGGTGTAGAAACTAACTGGATTTGAGAACAAATATCTGAAATAAAGATGAAATAAATACTAAGTCTAACACAAACTACAAAGCTAAAATGCCTAACTGTTTATTTAAAAGCCTCTACTAACTGATGAGTTACTGGAACAAACCCCCAGCTAACTCTAAATATTTGATATTTGAAATAATATTGAAAGGGAAAATTTGTCATAAATCTCATTCTCAAATGATGAGGACTTACCACTGATAGCTATTGAGGTGATACTGGAGCGTACTAATCGAGATACTGAGGCTGAGCGTCTAAACCTGTATCATAAGATGATACAACACAAAGAGAAAGTATGTGATCAGTACTTTGAATGTACTGAGCATGTGAGATATGCAACTATAAAACAAACTGAACATGCCGGGAGATACTTATATGTTGTACTAAATGGAAAAGCTGAATTGTAGTACAATGACCCTAACATGGATGTATATAAGCTGATATGAAATGATAAAACTGAAAAGTCATAGTTTAAAAGTAAATAAACTGAACTGAGGGTCATGTACAAATACTAAATCTAAATCTATGGGAGAGCATGTTTACCGATATTAACAATACAAGCTAAACATGGTGTTCGATGTATACACCCCATCGAGAGGGCCTAAAATACCTTGCCAGGGTATAAAGTTATGGCTGGAATGATCACTAAATTGATGCCCAACTGGGAGGAATAAATAACCTATAGTGGCACGTAGTTCTGAGACTTGAGTGCATTGAACCCCAGTCCAACTCGATGCTATATGTAGGAAATATATTTATTTATTTCAAAATAATTTATTTTGTAATATATTTAAGAAGCTAAACATAATAGTTAGTGTATTTGAGAAGCCATGATTGAAGTGTACTTAAGATGCCAAAGCATTACTTGGAGAAATGGCAATCGACTTTACACATGGCAGTAGCTACAATTTCTTGACACATACACTTGACACTTGTCAAGAGAAAGTGACCCACTTTGGCCTATAAATATGGCAACAATCCATGAGCAAATATATACTCAACTTCCTATATTTCTCTCACTCTCTCCTCACGCATTCTCTTCCCCTTCTGTTTTGGTTTCATTAATTTTGATTTTGGCTTCTTTGTAATTCCCTAAGTTTAACTTACTGGTATTTGTATTAATAATTTTGCTGATTCCTGTATCCCCTATTAAATTAGGGAAGACTTGTTTAATCCTGGGGAAACATTTCACACTGCTGAAATAGTTTCTTAGGATAGTGCCTAGCAAGACTCAAGTATAATTTATATATCCTATAAATATTATTATAATAATATTTATTTAATATTCAGTATCATTAACTTACTAATAAGTAATTATATTACTGTTATAATATATCATGACTATTATATTAATAATAAATAATATTATTTTTCTGCTAACAATAAAATAATATTGTTATTAGATATTTTATCATTGTTCCCCAACACTAAGTACTACTTCAATGCTGGTTTATACTAATATGTGATAAAAAAACTGATATTCTAAAACTGAATCATAATATACTTTATCTGAAAGTATCCTGAAGGCCTGAATAACTGAAAATCTATTGTAAGCCTGTAAACTGAAACTAATTATGTTGTTCATGCTAAAATCAATAAATATTGGGATTATGTGTTCATTACACGATAAGCATTTTGAAAAATAAGGCTAATTCATGCAAAGCTACCAAAATACCAAACCGAATATTAAATCATGAATTTATTAAGTCTTGCAAGATGTCAAATCGTGGAAGAATACGTAATTATGCTATACGAATCATGAGGAAATTGAATTAATAGGGAAATCATGAACTGCATGAAATTCCAACTTGATTTATAAAAAGGCTGAGATATTCTGAGTTTATTTGGGACTCAAAGGGTAAAAAGATACCCATTGATGAAATCCCACATACCTGGATGATGAGTTCTTACTGAGAACTTGAACTTTGAAGCCTTGTGGGGAAGAACCCTAGTTTATGCCTTTGAGAGTAGAGGAATCGCTTTCTGATGTTTCTCTAAGTGTTTAGGCGAAAATGAGGGTAAAAAAGAATTTAAGTCTCTTTAAACCCTCCCCAATAAGCCTTAAAATGATGTAGTATAAGTATAAAAAATAAGTAAAGTACAAAAACCCCCCTGGGAAACTATTTTTAAAAACTGCTGAACGCGATAGATGAGCCACAAAATGACTTGTCCTATGGACAACCGAGTAGTTGATTCGACTCATGGTCACTGGGGCCTTCTTCTATGATTCTTGATCTATCCCAACAACCACATAGAACGACTCATTGGTTCTCACTATGAGTCATCTTGAGTGAGTCATTGGTTCTTAGGCTAAGGCAGCCTAGTGGCCACAAATACATCCCATGACTCGTGGGATCTACCAATGGGTCGTGGTTTCCTCCCTGGTCATTGAGGTGAAAAATCAAGTTCCAAGACTTGACCTGGGCCTTCTCAAAATGAGTGATATGACAACTTGTTTTATCTCATAATGGGTAGTTGTCACTGGGTGAAAATGTCAACCTTCAAAACTTTTGTCTTGCCACTCAGAATTGAAGATCCAACGAGTCATAGATAATAGATTCTTTTCATCCAGTGTGCAATCGAAGAGTTAGTGCTCAAGTGGGAGATAAGATGGATCTACACGCTACAAAATCAATTATTTAGTCTGCTATGTATACATATCTGATTAAGCATCAATGTTAGGGGATGGAATCTTATTAATCCATACACTTGTTTAACCATACATATTTTCTTTAAGCAAAAGATCTCATTTATTCAGTTCATAAGTCATTCCGGATGCATTGTACTTAGTCCTCCAAGGTTCAATTTTCATGATCTAATACATGAATTAATTACTTTCTTGTTTTCTATTCATTATATCTTATTGTTACTTTGATTTATTCATCATTATTTTATTCATAAGGTCAATCTAACCGATTTCTCCTTAAACAACTTAGCAAATTAAACTGTATAGTTTTCTAGACAATATTTTGACACCATAGGGTTAGGACAATTATGGTGTTTTTTTTAATATTTCTATCATCTATTTGAAAACATGTTGGGATTTTATTTGCAAGGAAATTCCACCAACATCATAGCAAATACGATTCCTAACATTGACTAACAACTAAATAGAAATGAGGGAAATGATGGTATATAAAAGAATAATGAGCAGGCATCTATCGATCCACGAGGACAATATCGATGAGGACCATACTCAAACTTGTAGTGGACATGGAGAAGTACCACAGGATGAGTTCATATCACGTGATTCAATAGAGCAGGTTCTAAATGACATTGATGTGTTTGATGATAAAGTTGAAAGAGAAACATAGATAATGGAGAGTTGTGCCTAGAGGACAGGGTAAGGCTGTTTGCCACCAAGAGGAAATAAGATAAAAGTCCTTATTTGACAGGGTCAAAGCATAACTCAGCTCCAACACACTAGGGATTTCTATAATTAAACTCCTGAGTTTTCGACTCTTCCATTGAAGAAAACTCCAGCCAGGTGATTGGAATGTGACCGAGTAAGATGTCCTATCATATGTTTTGGGGCCAGGGATGATAGGGGGCTCTCTATGTTTGGATTCTTGAAGTATGTCTTGGAAATTCTTTAGATAATGGACCAAATACGTAGAACTCTTCTAGTTTTTAAGGGTCCCAACTCAAGAAAGTATACTTAGCTGCCATATAAGATGTGTGCAATACTAACCTTGATTATAAAAAGGTTTAACACTCCATATGATTCCAAGTATGATGGAAAAGCTGATTCACATGGGCATATATTGTCATACACCACGACAATTAAGGGAAACAACTTGACTTCAGATGAAATTGAGATGTGTTGGTCAAAAAGTTTTGTTAAACTTTGATTGAAGAGCTTTAACATGCTACTATCATTTAGTAGTTAAATCTTTCATTATGTTTGCAGAACAATTTATAAAGGCATACATCGAGGCTCAAAAGGTACCGACCCAAAAGATAGGCATCTTTAAGTTCACTCATGGGGATATGACTCTTCTTCTGGAATTTGTGTTAAGATTCCAGAGGGAAAAATTGTTGTTACTAGTCATACTAGATGACTTGGTTAAAGAATCCTTCACCAAGTGATTGAACCCTTTTAGTTTAGATGTTACCTGAATGAGTTTGAGGAAACTAGCTAGGCCGATGTGCACAACTTATATGAGTTTAAAATCCCAATAAAACATAATTAGGTAAACCCTATGATAGTTTCTGCATCAACAAGTCATGACTGATTCTAAGAGTTACCCTGAACAAATATTGATCTGGAACCAAAGAAACATTATTTCCAATTGTGTGTGCCTATAAGGAAGCATGCTTTGGAAAATACTCAAATCAAGGCAAAAGTAGCCAAGGATATCAATATGTAAATAGGTCATTCTTAGATAAACGATCGGATCCTAGTCGTTGCAACATGGATTTACAAAACAAGGATCCGGTATGAACTTCCCAACCTTCATACATGTCACGACCCAAATTCCAACGGGACGGACTGGCACCCGAAGCTGATAAGGCCCGAGAGAACCAATCTTTACTCCTGTCCATTCATATGCATTCCATTAGGAACATCACCACCACGTAAGGACATAAAATGCTAATAGCGAAAATCATGGAACATGTGATATATATATACGGGAAACTTGGCCGTTAGGGCCATTAAGTCAAAATGGACATACATCTCTTACATTCATATACCCACATATGTCTACAAAAACCTCTAACAGAAGTACACACATAACCAACTTAAATTCGGGACAAGCCCCCGCTTTACACAACATTTACAATACCAAAATTAATATACAACTGTGACTCGGAAAGCCCCGATCCAACTGGAACTCACCAAAGATCAGTAGATGACCTGCAGCTTATTGTGGAGGTCTACTAGTACCTGTGCTTGCATCAAGTAAGGTAAATCCCCCAAGAGGGGTCAGTACGAAGAATGTACTGAGTATGTAAGGCTATAGGAAACTATATCAATACATAAGAACTTCAATGGAAATAACTATGATATAATGCCCAGTATGGACAAGTCATCAATCTATATATTTGGAACTGCGCATATTACTTTCGTTACTTTCATTGCTTCTTACATTACCTTACTTTACTTTATCAATCATTAATCACAAACTGTCCGGGCCCAAGTGATCAGTGGGAAAATAATATTGTCATACAGGTGTTCATTTCACCCCATGGATACACCCATAATGTTGGGATGGTCATCATGCAGGTGTTTCCTTCACCCCATGGATATCATCATGCAGGTGTTTATTTCACCCCATGGATACAACTAATTATACATTACTTCATACTTTTAACGTTAAGAGTGATTCATCAGTAACAGTAATTATTGGAACCTTAGAACTGTAGAACGTAACATTATAGGAATTTTGGAACATAAGCCAAAGAACATGAGTCATGCAAATAACTATCGATCAATGAGTAAGGAGTATGTAATTAATAAGAATTAACATCCGAAATTGGAATACCTTAGGATAGTTCGTAATTAACTAGTACAACCTCAATGTGAATACTAGGAGCTGCAGAAGGATATGGAAAGAGTAACCTTACATACCTTCACTTCCAAGTATGAATATACAAGCCTAGATACAAATACAATAGTCCAGCTCCTTCCTTACATTTCACTCTACAATGCAAGTACATAACGGGACTTACGTTAACAATCAACCACCTTACAAGTGCATAAGATGACAATAAGTTATGTGACTGCTATATAGCATCATTTCATCCTTTACAACACTATTTACGGCATTCTCATACCAACAACACCAAAATATGCTCGACATTGAACAAAATATAACAACCCAATAGCATTTCATACCAAGTTCATTCTTTACATTTCTTCATTAACACGACGTCACAATTACTCCATCAAATCACCTCAATACACCTCATAACAACATATCGGCCAAAATCCCATAATTTACACTTCTAGAAAAATAACAAGTTTAGAAACATAATCACACCATACATCTTGATATTTCATCCATACCATGCACTTTCATCAAAACCACAAGTCACCTTTCAAGTTTAATTCACAAAGATGGCACATCTTTTACCAAAGGGCAAAAGTTTCCTATTCAACCTTGCCAACATAACCATCATGATATACACACCATCTTAAGCATATAATAAATTAATCCATGAGAATAGACACTTACCAAAGCTTGAGAAATGAGGATCTTGCCCAACTTATGACTTAGGGTTTAAAGAGCCAAAAGGAATTATCTTGAAAATTCTAGAAATGTTATGTGTGTCTATAGGAATAAAAATCTGATTTTTGGGGCCTTTATATAGACCTCAAGTCATCCTTAGACACACTTGGCATTTAATGAAATGTTTACTTGGTCAATGTTGGAAGAATGGGTCATTTGCCCCTTGGGCCTATGCATTTTGGCTTTATTTTGGGCTTTAAATTGAGCCCAATAACACATGTCATCTTAACCCATCAAATTCAATGTATAATCCACCATATATCTCATGGTAAAATAATTCCATAAATGTCTCGATAATATTCACACAAGAATTTCATGTTCGTAGCCTCAATTTCAAAAAGAAGAAATTGTAGCCGCTTTTAGCTTATTTCAGCATAATTTGATAAAATACTTGTGACGAAGAGTTAACCCCAGTTCGAATGCTAAATGTGCTCAAGAGTAGTCCTACTAAGATGGAGTAATGATACCATGACTCAAAAGTCTTATATACATCATAATAGTTGAAGAAAAATTTTGGCGAAAAGCACCCTGGCACGCCGCTTGGCGCGCCCCAATGCTGCCTATGCCAGAAAAATTTCTGGCATAGGTGGCCTGGCAAGCTGCCTGACGTGCCCCAGGGCTGCCTGTGCTAAAAATAATTTCGTCCAGGAGTGGCCTGGCACGCCCCTGGGCACACCCCACACCCAAAATGTGATTTTTTCCCTTTCTTCGACTTTTCTTTATGGATTTGGTTAGATCCTTCAAGTTCAAGTCTTTTGCTTACCTCCTAACCTTAATATCAATTGCTTGGAAGTCCTCCAAGCCTCATTTTTCACCCCACAATTGCTCCACGAAGTCACAAACACCTCCTACAAAGGTCTAATCACATGTACTTGGCCCAATATCCAATGTTTCATCAGTGACACTACAAAATACATACTTATGGCTCTTGACACCTAAGTAAACATTGTTCAACATTGTCAAGTAGGGTCGGAAATGTACGGGGTGTTACAATACAGGGAAGATAATACACCACCACTCTCTTAATATTGCTTCAACATAAGTATTATAGATCTAGTCTCAGCAATAAGGTAGATCAACAAAGTCAGGAGGATAAAAAAGATATGATCTGATCCCAAAAGCCAAGATCAAGTTTGTGATATGAATTTCACAACATTCATGGTTATAGGATTAGAGACTACATATATCTATGAGAAGAGGTAGCCCAGTTGCTAAAAGATGAACACTTAAGAGAGTTATTAAGTTATAGGGCCAAGAACAATTATAGAAGAGTGAGAGGGCGGTGAAATTCAAAGCAAATTCACATCTTTGCGCAACACTATTAATATAATATTTTAAGGGTCCAAGTTCAATAATGTGATATATTGCGCAGATAAGAAGATAGAAGGCTCGGTCACACATAAGAAGAGGGTTTAAGATAACCTAAACTCAGAAGATGTTGTAACTTTTGAAGATACAGATGTAGAGGCCTGACTTTGTCTCACAACGACGCTATGGTAACTTCTTAAGATATCCTGGATACCAAAATTAAATGTTTATTAATTGACCCAGGTAGCTCTGCCAATGCCATCCAATTGAGTGTCTTTAAGCAAAAAGAAGCTTGTGGATAAGATTATCCCAACCATAAAACTGCTATCATGTTTAACCTATCAAGTGCAACATCATGGGGGTGAGATTAGATACCAACATGCGTTAAAGGGATAGTCATAAATGCTATATTTGACATGATGGATAGAGATTTGTGGTACATTATCATCATCAGTAGGTCATAGATTCATGACATAAAGTCGTGTCTTACACCTACCATAATAATTTAAAAATCTCTACTTCGAATGATATCAGGACCATTAAGGAAGAGTAGAATGCAACCAGAGAAATAATTGCAGTAACCACGGTAAGGCAAAAGCCGAAAAGGGGTGATAATAGTATTCACAAATGACTTCTAATGAGTTGGACTCAATACTGGAAAACCTAGAATAGGTAAGCACTGGTGATGAGTTGCCCAATAAATATGAGGTTCTGAGATATTTCCAAGCATTGGAGGACTCGGATGCCACTAAGTCAATGGAAGAAGATCTTTTTTGTTCACTCTTTGAATAATATGATATACTTGGGAATGGGGCTAAGCCTCAAACTCAAGGAAAAACTTATTGCTTTACTTAAATATAAAGAAGATTATTTTTCTTGGTCGCATATAGATATTACATGTATACCACCTAAAGTCAGGATCTACAAGGTATGGTGGACCTGAGTTCCCCTTTGGTACAACAGGAGAAAAACCTGGTGTTTGAACCTAAGAACATGTTTGTTAAAGAAGAGGTAAACAAGCTACTTAACATAGGGTCCATCCGAGAGGTATAATACTTTGATTAGATAGCTAACATAGTTGCAGTACCTAAAAAACTTAATAAATTTAAAGTGTACACAAACTTTGAAGACCTAAACAAGGAATTCCCTAAGGATTCGATTTTGATATAGAAAGTCTACCAAATGATTGATATCGCATCTAGAAATGAGGTGATAGTTTTCTTGATGTATACTCTGGGTACAATCAAATATAAATACACCCGGAAAAACTTCATTCATCACTAACTTTGACACTTATTGTTATAATATAATATTCGAGCTTAAAAATGCTAGAGCCACCTATCAAAGGCTGGTTAATTTTTTTCTGAAAAGCAACATGAAAAACTATGGAAGTCTATATTTATGACATGTTAGTGAAGTCTTTAGATTTAGAGGACCATTTGATTCATTTATATAAAAACTTTTACATTCTGAGGAAGCGCAAAATGAAGCTCTATTTGGAGAAGTGCATCTTCGCTGTCAGATCTAAAAAATTCCTTGGGTTCTTTGTTTCAAACAGGGGAATCAAGGTAAACTCAAAAAAGATTAAATCAATTGAAGACATTCTAAACATGCAAGACAGTGTGAAAGCAATTCAAACATTGACCGTACAGGTGGCAACTCTTAGTAGGTTCATCTCTCGGTCATCAAAGATATGCCACTAGTTCTTCTTTTTGCTAAAAATAAGAAGGATTTCGAGTGGATACAGGAGTGCCAGCAGACTTTACAAGATTTGAAGACATACTTATCTATAATATCCTTATTATCTAAACCATAAGATGGAAAGCAATTTCTTCTGTACTTGGCAGTGTCCTAAGCCACGTTAAGTGTTGTTCTATTTTGGGAAGACAAAAGTACACTCTACTTAAATTTTATGTAAGTAAAATGTTGGCAAGTGCTAAAACTTGGTTCTCACACCTGGAGAAATTGTACTTAGTCCTTGTGATAGTTGCTCAAAAGTTGAGGTCATATTTCCAATACCCCCCATAGTTGTGATAACGACTTACCTATTATGAAATGCCGTCCAAAAGTTTGAGCTTTCAGGATGAATGGCAAAGTGGGAAATAGAAATAAGCAAATCTGATATCAAATTCAAATCCTATATTGCAATCAAGTCACAAGTTGTATATGAATTTGTGGCTTAGTCTAGTCCACAAATGGTGACCCAAGTGGAAAATGATGCGATCCTAGTCTCTAAAGTCACACTTGGAATATGGAATTTATTTACGGATGGGTCTTCCAACATATAGGGCACTGGTATTGGGATCATCCTGAACACTCTATCAGGAGAAACATTATAGCAGGCCATAAGTAGCTGTCCATTAATTAACAACAAGGCAAAGTATGAGGTAGTGATTATAGGTTTAGAGTTTTCACACATAATGAGGGATGAGAAAATCATAATCAAGTGTGATTCACAGTTAGTAGTGAACAAAACCCATGGCATATACAAGGCTAAAGAGGAGCGAATGCATAAATTTCTGGAGAGGTTCTAGATATTGTTGTTTCAATTCAAAAAATGAAGTTTGATACAAATACCTCATGAACAAAAAATGTTGAGGCCGATGCACTAGCTAATTTAGGATCTTCCATGGATACCCAGATCCCAAAATTGAGCTCAATAATACAACTATTTCACTAAACCCCAGATACAAGCTATAATGAGGTACCTTCAAGAAGATCTAAGAATGAAAGTGATTTAACTTTATTTAGGACCACATAGTACACCGGTTCGATGTAACTATAGAGATCACATGTGACAATGGACCTCAATTTATCGGTTCCAAACTAACCATGTTTCTTGGTAAGTTGAAAATTAAAAGAAATGCCTATACTCCATATCACCCATGTATGAATGGACAGAAAAATCCAGGAATAAGGTTCTTATACAAAACTTAAAGAAGAGGCTGGATAGTGAAAAAAATTGATGGCTAAGGAATTTCCCAACATATTATGGGCATACTATACAACATCCAAATCAAGCGCTAAAGAAATGCTTTTCCTTTCATGTACGAGGCCAATGCCTTACCTGTGGAGATAGGTGAACCTTGTTTAAGGGTTTCCAAAGTGGATGTAATGAGTTACAATGAAACTATGGCTATTAGGTTAGATATGCTCAAAGAGCACCAGAACTAGTCTTGATCTGGATAGAAGCCCCAAAATGGGCACGATGAGATATTACATTAGGAGAACCAAAATTTGATACACCCAAGAGGGAGATCTAGTCCTCCAAAACATAATCGACTAGACCTGAGAAGTAAATGTTGGAATTCTAGTCCTGAGCTAAAAAGGACAGTACAAAGTCAATGGGATAATTGGTAAGGGCTCCAACCTACTAAGGAATAAAGAAGGCTTCCAGTTGCTAGCAAATTGGAACGTGAACCACCTAACAAGGTATTACTGTTAAAGTTATGATCTAATTTATTGCTTTATTTTGAATGAATTGCAGGTCATAAATATCATACTATGCACAAAAATAAGGTTAAGGGGTTTGAAAAGGTTGCGCCGCACTCTTTTTTCCTTTGACTAGTTTTTACCCAAAATTGTTTTCTCTGACAATGTTTGTAACGTGGAAGAAAATCCATATTACGAACCCTGAAGCATTAGCTTTGGCAATAGACAACTCTAGTGCCTGATTTCCCACATACTCTCACCCATACACTAGGAGGAATAAGGCTCCCAAAGCACTGGGATTATCATAATAAGACTTCCAAGGCACTGGAGGCTGCCATATTAAGGCTCTCAAAGCATTAGGGACTATCATAGTTATATTCCTAAAGCAGTAGAGACTGTCGTAACGAGGCTTTAAGAAGCACTAGAATGTCATGATCCAAAAACTCAGGTCATAATGACACCTACTTTAACCCACTAGTAGGTAAGCTAACACCATATCCTAGAATGATGAGTAACGGGCTAACAAGCAGAAGAGAGAGAAATAAGGATAAAACAGTTATATAAAGTGACTAAAAGAGGTATATATATATATAAGCATGCTATACAAGAGAGAGGAAAGGACAAAATACTCAAAATGAATCCCCCAAGACCTAGTAAGGTCGATACAAGGCCGCTATACAAAGAGTACTAGACAAGTGCCAAAAGATACAAAGTAGTCTCCTGATATACAAAATAAGATTAGTACTAAAGCAGAAGGAGAAGGATCATCTCCGGATAACGAAAGCTCACCCTAATCTCCAATTAGTAGCTTCGATCAAAGTCGGCATCAACAACAATGATTAATACTAGGATCTGCATCAGGGAAAAAATGCAGAAGTGTTGTATGAGTACCAAAACACGGGGTACTCAGTAGGCATCATAGGCCGGCTGAGCTCAATTAAGGTAAAAGCATAAATAAGGTGCGAATCTATACTAAGAGGCAATAAACAGGGGTTAGGATGGAAATAATGGGCTAAGATAAGCAAATGTGAGAATGGATTGTTAATAATTTAAGTGCATAAGTAAATGCCTATCTATAACTTAATTAGACCCCCACAAGCCCATAAGGTACACACAATAAAATAAAACCCAATCGAGCCCCCATAAGCACGGTGGGTACAAGCAAGGAGTAATACTAATATAAGGCCAAGCGTAACAACAAGGGTAGTAAAACGAGCCAAGATGTGTGATAAGCGTACCGTATTTTCTTCCTCCAGCCTTAACCATAAATCCTATTGGTATCAAATCAAATTTCTAACCAAAGATATATAACAATAAATGTCAGACTCAAACCAAAAATTATGGATAATAGAAAGTATACCAGATGCCGAAGTTAAACTAGAACTAATAGGTAATAAAAAGTAAATAAGGTGCCGAACTCAAACTGGAACTAATAAATATGAAATAAGTAGTATTAATTTGGAGTTCCAATTTATCCCGAGTCTATCTAGTCTATTTTCCCATTTTAGAAGACCAAATTTATTTAGAAGGATGCAAGGTTCCATTTATTAAGCCAGAAACCGCGATTTAAGGCCAAAAATTGCTAAACATGCTGAGGATACCAAAGCTAACAAGAATAATATAGCAATTAAGCCAAACCAAACCCAATAACAAGTTTCTCAAAATAATTCTACAATTATTTATGTCAACAAAGGGCGCTGTCTTAAAATAAACTACCATAAAAGGGGCAATAAGGCCAACTACATCTCCCAAGACCCAACCTAAGGCAAGCATCTACCCAAACCTAAGCTAAGGTTTCTAAATCCATTCCCAAGACCCTTAGTATACTAGGTCAAGTGGTAAAGGAGAAACAACTACCTGCTTAAGGAAATTTTAGGCTAAAATCTATCATACGATCCCCTAATTAGCTAAAATAATTAGGAATTGTCTAAACGACTATCCGAACCATAATGACCCACCAACAATTAGCAAAATACCATACCAATACCAAAAAAGAGTAAAGTCTAATTAAGGTAAGCCCAGCCTACTTAGACGCTGCCGAAAGCACTCGAAAATCCTCTTTATTAGAGCTTTTCCCATCTGAGAAATGTCCGACCGCTGCCACACTATCAAATAATAATCTAGGTGTCAAGACGAGAACAATGATACCCATATTGTGAATTTATGCTCCGGGTCAGAAATCAGGCTAAAAATACCCGTGGGTCCTCTTGTAGAATCCTGAAATTAAAATCGTAATAACGTCCCTCGAGGAACAATGAGCTAGTGCTCAAAAATTAGGCATTAACAACCCTCGAATTTGAGTCCCAAAGAGCCTGCAAAGTTTAAGGAAAAATAAAAAATTAAGCTATAAATTTGATGGGATTTGGACCGAGAACGTACGAGATAACAATGGGATAATGATCATTAACAATCCCCCTTGCTATTCCCAGCTCCATCTTATGAATCCCACAATTTCTAGAGCTCCCAAGTCCAACAATGGTGCCAACACTTAAAAAATAATGGCTGAAAAAGGATGGGAGCTGATTTTATACTTCCAGGGGTCCTTTTTTCGCGAACACAGAACCCCTGTCGCAAACACTATGCCATACCAAGTCATGCCTTCCTGAATGCGGTCGATCCATCGTGAACGTAAAGAAGAAGCCTGTACTGGCTAGGCCGGCTTCCTCTTCACGAATGCGACGGCTAACTTGCGAACATGAAGGTTAAGAATCCTTGACCCTCATGAATGCGGCCAAGGCTTGGCAAACACGAAGACCAATTTTGGTCTGTAGCAGGTGCTGATGCACCAAAACAATTCTAAGTCCCAACAGGCTCCGACCAAGTGCTCGGGATTAGTTCAGAACCCTATGCACACAAACAAACTATCAATCCTACCAAATTTAGCATTCCGGACTCAACGCAACAAGGTTCTATTTTTATACCAGAATCCACCCAATAGCCCAAAATGAGTTCAGGAGCCTTAGGACCCAAACAAAAGGTCCCTCTAGCCTAAAATCTACATTTCAAATCTGACAAAACTATCAAAATTGTAATCCAAGGCCGTTTACTTGAAGTTTTAGCCTGATACCATTTTCTCAACATTAGAAGCTCTAAAATAGGGAAATGGCTATAAAACCCAAACGAAATGCCCGAGAACCTAACTGTCATTCCCAGCAAGTCATAAATGACTTGGGGAAGCTATAGAAAAGCTATAAATGCTGAAAAAGCATGAAAAAGTAGAAAATGACCTAGAAGGTCATCACAACATCCACTACTAAAAGGACTTTCATCTGCCAAAGTAATGAGTTAAGAAGTACTCGAAGGCTCAAGCAAGTGAGGATAATGAGTCTACATATTATGCTTAGTTTCCCAAGTAGCCTCCTCAACTGGACGATATCTCCTTTGAACCTTAACCATAAGAATCTCTCTAGAATGCAACTGCCTGACATTTCTGGCTAGAATAGAGACTAGCTCCTTTAAAAAGGTCAACCTATCATCCAACTGAACCGAGTCCCACTAGAGCACATGAGACTCATCAAGAATATAGCGCTAAAGCATTGACATATGAAAAAAATAGGTGAATAGATGAAAAGGCTGGAGGCGCTCTTCCCGAATCTCATCACACCCTTTATAAGTGACACTCAAAGAAAAACCCAATCACCAACTCCAAACCTCAAAGCACAAAACCCACGGTCAACATAACTCTTCTGCCTACTCTGAGCTGCCCGAAGTCTATCTCAAATAACCAAAATCAGTCCAACAACTCTCAAAGAAAATCAGTACCTCGTGGCCTGACCTCTGAAGTCTCAAACCAACCAACCTAAGATCGACACCACCTATAATATAATGCCTTGAATGGTGCCATCTGAATACTCAAATGATAGCTATTATTGTAGGGAAACTCCAAAAAGGCTAGAAACTGCACCCACTGACCTCCAAAGTCCACGACATAAGCTTAGAGCATGTCTTCCAACACTTGAATAGTCTGCTCTGACCGACAATCACTCTGGGTATAAAAATTTGTATTAAGGTCGACCTGGGTACCTATCTTCTCCTAAAAATCTATCTAGTAGCTAGAGGTAAACTGGGAACCACTATTAGAAATTATAGATAGGGGCACCCCGTGAAGATGCACCACCTCTCAAACATAGATCTTATCCAACCTCTCGACACTAAAGGATACTGAACATGTAGGAAATAAGTTGACTTGGTCAATAGATCTAACATGACCCAAGTGCTATAAAAATCACAAGAAGTACGAGGCAAAACGCCCATGAATTCCATAGTAATTCACTCCTACTTCCACTTAGGAATGGGTAGCCTCTGAAATAGTCCACCAGGTTTCTAATGCTCAGACTTCACCTGCTAACAACACAAACACCGAGCCACAAAGTCTGCTATATCTTTCCTTATATCGCTCTGCCAGTAATGCTATCTCAAATCTCAATACATCTTAGCTGTTCTAGGGTGAATAGAGTATCTGGAGCTATGGGCCTCCTAAAGTATCAACTAAATCAAACCTCCTACCTTCAAAACACAAATACGACCATTAAATATCAAAATAGACTCAAAAACTAAGGTGTCCCTCCTAGAATGGCTCCTCCGCACCTGATCTTGAATACCACACAACCGACTATCCTCAAACTTTTAGTCTTGAATCTACTCCAATAAGGTAGACTTGACCTCCACACTAGGAAGAATCCTCCCAGGGTCTGAAATATCAAGTCGAATTAACCTATTGGCTAAGGACTGAATTTTTGAGGTCAATAGTCGCTATAAACTTAATGAAAGGCCAAGCTCCCCATACTCATCGCCTTCTGGCTTAAGGTATATGCTACCACATTCATCTTTCCCAGATGGTATAGAATAAAGTGATCAGTCCTTCAACAACTCAAGCCACCTGGGCTATCTCAAATTAAGGTCCTTCTGAGTCATAATGTACTAAATACTACAGTGGTCAGTGAATATCTCATAGCGAACACCATATAGGTAATGCATCTAAATTTTAAGTACAAAAAGTACCACTGCTAACTCCAAGTCATTAGTGGGGTAATTGCACTCATGCACCTTCAACTTTCTAGAAGCATATGCAATAACCCAACCATGTTGCATCAGAACACAACCCAAACTAATACTAGAAGCATAATAATATACAGTAAATCCCTTGCCCTCAATTGAAAGAGTAATAATAGGAGCTGATGTAAGCAAGGCCTTGAGCTTCAAAAATCTCTCATCACACTCGTCAGATAATTGAAATGGGACCTCCTGCCTAGTCAATCTGGTCATAGGTGCTGCAATAGAGGCAAACCCCTTGATGAATCATCTATAATAGCCTGCCAACCCAATAAAGCTATAAACCTCAATCAAAGATATGGCCTGGCCCAATCACAAACTATCTCAATCTTTGCTCGGTCTACTATATTCCCATCCTTGTACATCACGTGCCCGAAGAATGCTACAGACTCAAACCAGAACTAGAACTTTGAGAATTTTGCATAAAGACACCGATCTCTCAAAGTATGGAGCACAATCCTTCAATGTTTCATGTGCTCCTCCCTACTCCTCCAGTAAACAAGGATGTCATAATTAATCATAATCATGAAAGAGTCTAAATAAGTGTTATATACGCGGTTCATCAAATCCATGAACACAGCTGAGGCATTGGTCAACCCAAAAGATATCACAAGAAACTTGTAATGGCTATAGCGAGTCCTGAAGGCTGTCTTAGGGATGTCCTCTGGTCGTATCCTCAACTTATGGTAGCCAGATATCATGTCAACCTTAGAAAATATGGCTGTACCCTGTAGCTAGTTAAACAGATCATTGATACGCGACATAGGATACTTATTCTTCACCATCACCTTATTCAACTACCTATAATTGGTACACATACACATAAAACCATATTTCTTCTTCACAAACAGATTGGGAGCATCCCAAGGCAAGATGCTCAGCCTAATATACCCCTTCCCCAGAAAATCCTAAAGTAGAATATTTAGCTCCTTTAGCTTGACTGGAGCCATACTATAAGGTGCAATAGAAAAAGGCCAGGAGCCCAGCTCAACAACAATAGCGAAGTCTATATCACTCTCAGGAAGAAGGCTAAGTAGGTCGGTAGGAAAAACATCCAGGAACTCACAGACTACAGGGACAGAGTCAAGTGAAGTACTCTTAATACTAACATCTTGAACATATGCAAAATAAGCCATACACCCCCTCGATACCAGTCTCCTAGCCTGAATATAAGAAATAATCCCTGCCGGCATGTGGCTAAAAGCACCCTGCCACACAACCGATGGTATGCCAGGCATGGCTAAGGTATTGATCTTAGGAAAGTAATCCAAGACAACATGATAGGGGGATAAGCAGTCTATACCCAGAATCACATCGAAATCAACCATATCAAGTACAATAAGATCGGCCCAAGTGTTATACTCCCTAATAGACACAAAATAAAATCTATACACATGATCCACTACTAAAGAATCACCCATGGGTATAGCTAGACATATAGGCACAGATAATACCTCACAACACAACCCCAATCGAGATGCATAGTAAGCTGAAACAGAAGAATAAGTGGAGTCTGGATCAAATAATACAGAAGCCATTTGATGGCACATCAAAATTTATACCTGTAATAACAACATCTGAAGACTCAGCCTCTAGCTTACCAGTAAAAGCATATAGATGACCCCACCTATCTCCAGATTTGGTGCCTACCCGACCACCTCCTTTGCATGCCTGAGTACCTCCTCGAGAACCCTGGGGACCACTCTTATGACCCTGTGGACCATCCCTGATTAGGGGTGGTATTAACCTAATAGACTAAATAAGCTATGTAGAAGGCTCAATCATCCTACGTCGGGGACAATCTCTAGAAAAATGACCCATAAAACCATAATCAAAGCATGCCTCGGGCACTCTAACGTGACAAAAATATGCAGCTGACCCAAAATAGCCACCTCAGCCTAAAGACCCTAATGGAATGCCTCTTGATGGTTGACCACTACCCTGACTACTGAAATCACTATACCCAGGATAACCACTATTTTAAATCTATATCATTGCATGAACGGTCCTTCTAAACTAACCCTACTACTGATATGGCTACTGCTTTAAATACCTACCCCGGAAACCTCTACCCCTGAATTGTGAACTACTCTGGCTCTCACTGAAACTACCTTAATGACAGAGTCTCTTATCGCTGCCCTCTCACGGGCCTTATGATGCATCTCTTCCATAGTGTGAGCATGGTCAGCAATGTCTATAAATGACCTACTTGAATATACCAGACTCTAGGTAGCCATACGAATCAAAAGTCTCAACCCCCTGACAAACCATCACACTCTCTTATGCTTAGTATGTAGAATCATGGTGGCATGCCTAGCTAACTCATGAAATCTAGCCTTGTACTCAGGCACTAACATAGATCCACGTCTCAACCTCGTGAAATCATCTATCAGGCACTCGTGTATGTTGTGAGGCATATACTTCTTCAAAAAGGCATTAAAAAATAGATCCCATGTCATACAAAGAGATCCAACTGGTCCAGAATCAAGATATCCCCTCTACCATAGCCTCACCACTTTATCAAAATGAAATATGGTCTAATCCACAACGTGTGACTCAACAAAACCCAAATTGCATAATCTCTCCTCACAGCTGGTAAGGAACTCAAATGCATCCTCCCTTGGGGCTCCAGCAAACTTTGGAGGATATAATATAAGAAATTGACCCAGCATCTTCTACTCCTCAGAAGTCATGGCTGTCCAGGCTACTGCTTGTTGTGGAAGTACTGGTGCTAGTGGACCTCTACTCTGGGAGCCACAGCTTTAGGCTACGCTCCTATACCAAGTCCACTCTGTGTTGCCCTTTGAGTGGATGTTTGGGATCTATCCAATGGTTGGCCTCCAACCATACTCAATAACTGAACTAGGGCATCATAGAGAACTGATGAAGATATGAATCTGGGTGTAGCCTAGGCTACTCCCTGGCCCACTAGCTACTATAGGGGTAGATCCTCAGGTGCAAACTCTGGATCAGGGTCAATAATCATCTCTGGTGAAGGCTTTCTACCTTGGCCTTGAGTTAGTGCTGCAGCTCTAGCCCGATCTCAACCTCGGGGTCGACCTCTACCTCTGCCCCTAATTGGAGCCCTAGCTGCAGGCTCGGGGTCTTGTTCTCGATCGCTATGGCCCTCATCCTAGCCATATGCAAAATAGTGAAACAAATAAAAATCTAGAAACCAATATAGACACAACGAATGATAGCAAATCAAAAAGGTGAGATTTTTCTAAGAATGTTCTATAGCCTCCTGGAGATAAGATACTGATGTCATTGTGTCGATCTATAGAACTCCGCTAGACACTTTTTCTTATGCCAACAATATCGGTGAACCTAGGCTCTGATACCAAGCTGTCACGATCCAAAAGCTTTAGTCATGATGACACCTATTTTAACCCACCAGTAGGTATGCCAACACCATAGCCCAGAATAATGAATAATGGGCTAACAGGTAGAACAGAGAGAAATAAGGATAGAACAATAATACAAAGTGAATAGAAGTGGAATATATATATAAGCATGCCATACAAGAGAGAGAAAAGGATAAAATACTCAAAATGAATCCCTCAAGACCTGGTAAGGTCGATACAAGAGCCACTATACACAAAAGTACTAGAAAAGTGCCAAAATATACAAAGTAGCCTTTAGATATAAAATATAAGCCTAGTAATAAAGCAAAAAGAGAAGGATCAGCTTCGGACGCTGAAAGCTCACCCTAATCTCCGATAAGTAGCTCTGGTCGAGTTCGACGTCAACAACAATGACTCATACTAGGATATGCATCAGGGAAAAAATATAGAACTATAGTATAAGTACCAAAACATGGGCTAATCAGTAGGCATCATAGGACAACTAAGCTCAATTAAGGTAAAAGCATAAATAATGTGCGAATCTATACTTAGAGGCAATAAAAGAGGGGTCAGGATAGAAATACTAGGCTAAGATAAGCAAATGCGAGAATGAAATGTAAATAACTCAAGTACGTAAATAAATGACTAATTATAACCTAACTGGACCCCCATAAGTCTAGAAGGTACACACAATAAAATCCTCTAATCAAAAGGCTAAGACCAAGTACACATAATAAAATCCTCGAATCAAAAGGCTAAGACCAAAAATCTTCAGTCAATCATAAAGGTTCCTGAATATTTTATTCTCAAACCTCGAATTATCTAAGTCTTAAAATAGAAGGCTGGCCATGAATGTTTCCAAATGATTTATTTCAGCCTTAAATAAAATTATTCCCACAAAGGTTTTCAGACAATTCATTCTTGAACCTCAAATTACTTATGACCTAAAGTAAAAGCTAAGACCAACTATCTTTACTTAGTCACAAAGATTCTCAGATGATTATTCCTGATCCTCCATTATTGAAAGCCATAAAATAAAAGGCTATGACCGAATACCTTCACTCAATCAAAGGTTATTATATATTTCTTTCCCAGACCTCGAGTTGTTAAGGCTTTGAAAAGAAAAGCTAACATAGAATGTCTATACTCAGTCACAAAGGTTATTAGACAACTCATTCTCGAACCATGCTTTCTTCAAGATTTAAAACAAAAAATATAAAAACCAAGAATTTTTACACTCTGTCAAGAAAAGTACCAGATTTGGGTTTCATAACAAAAGGCTAAAAATATTTTTTACTCCCAATCACTGAAGCCACTATTTTTCATGTATACAACTAGTCCTAGTCTCTCAAAAATAGTCAAACATAGGGCTCAACCTAAAAAAAGATGAGTTTCAGATACACTATAATACTTATTTTAATTAAAGAAGATCAAAACAAAGAAGCATTTTGAACGAAGGATATCATGAAAAACCAGATTCTATTCAAAATAAAAGTCTCTAGGCATGCCCAAAAACTTTAGCAAAAGTCTTGAAAAGGAAAAACAAAGAGGTAATAAAAAAAGAGTAGATTGATCCAAGCCACTGATATATCATTAGCTACTATATATTTGATGTATTTTACCTATGTTTTCAATGTATATTTTCACATTTTTTTGTATTTCTAATGTTAGAATGTTGTTATGTAGGCGTTTGATATCAAAGTGGCCAGAATAAGGAAAAGCTTAGAAAATACCTGGAATTGGGCAATTCACAAGCCGTGGATCTGAAGTACAGATTGTGGTTTCCATTGTGGAAAGGTTCAAGGACTTGAAACTAAGTGTTTTTGATATTAACCAAGATATGATGGAAAATAAAGACTATATGTCACATTCACGTTCTGTAAATATGAGAAAGCAACAAAGTGAAGACAAAGCATGAAAAGTTTCTAGGACTATTAATCATTTCATGGTCCATGGATCAATTATTGATGGATTTTTAGGAACCCTATGTAATAATCCATGGTAGAGCTGAAGAAGTTTCATAGATCGTAGGTCTGTTTCACAGTTCATGGATAATGTCAGTGGGTAATTGGGACACGACAAGTGCTACCAATTTGTTTTATTTGAGCTTGTTAATAGATGTAATTCACAATCATTCAAATATATGATATCTCAATTTCTTTGACCTTGATTTTTCATATAAATTCTTTTGATTTTGAGAATTTTCACCACAAAAATAGTTGCAAAATATAGTTTTAGGATTTGAGTTTATGGGCCATTATAAGTACTTTTTATAGGGTTTTTGTATAGAGGTTATACTTATTTTTATAGTTTAGGATGAACAATAATATTTCTCTCTCCAGTAATTCAGCTTTGTAGTGCGTTCATAATAATCTTGAATTATTTTTGTCTTTTATTCTTAGCAAGCAATTATATTTTCATTATCTCATTTTGATTTCTTTTCTTGCATTATGAGTAGATAAATTCTCTACTGAGGTTGTGAACCTAATAGGGGTGTAGTGCTCAAATTGTTTTCTTGATTACATAACTTTTGGGTTTTAAGGATATCAAACTATTTTATTTTCTTGTTGGTTGATAGTTGTAAATATTAATCTATGCCATAATATTCTAGTTTTACTTAACAAAGAGGATTAGAGTTTGGTAGAAATAGTGATCAAAAAGTCAAGGTGCTATTCCTTGCTTAATAGATTTTTAGGGATAAGTTGAAATTACTTAGCATAAATCAATCATTCTTATCTATATAACTCGTATAAATATAGAAAATTCATCCAACTCTTCAGAAAGATTAAGTGGTGGTGTAGGAATTGAGTGAATATCTAGACAACTCAATTATCTGCAACTATATGAAAACCTAGAATGTCATATTCCTCTAAAAAGGGGAACAAACCTTAGTTATTTAATTAGTATAATTTTTATAAGTAATTTGATAACCTTAGTTATAGATTCTCAACCAATACTCTATATGTCTATGAGATAGAAATTATATTGTAAATCAATTATTCATTCAATCAAGATCCTTTCTCACCAATTTCCTATTAGATTTGGCCCCAACCTTGTTGGATTACTGTATTTGCATAAGATCATGTTACATCACTTGTTAGGTGTAATTTTGAGCATATCATATTATGGCACCATTGTTGGAGAATGCAAATTTGAAATTACTGATTGGTGTTTACATTGATTAAGTCTTTTTATGTTCCAACACACCTTGTTTACGTTTTTTATGAACCAAGTGATAATAGAAACACAAGTAATACAACATGCACTAATGACAAAGGTCGCAGTAGAGGCAGCAACAAAAGTTGTTGCACTGGAAGCTACATAGGCAACAAAT
This sequence comes from Capsicum rhomboideum, assembly GCA_031232105.1. Lineage (NCBI taxonomy): Eukaryota > Viridiplantae > Streptophyta > Magnoliopsida > Solanales > Solanaceae > Capsicum > Capsicum rhomboideum. The sequence goes on from CP124712.1 coordinate 80,577,849, forward strand.
GCTAATCCCCTTAAAGTAGAGAATATGTTGGCAGATATACACTAGGATATTGATTATGCGAATGCAATTTTTAATTCATGTGGATGATACTTCTTTCACTGTTGATACTAGAATCCACACTATGCTCAAGGCTGAGGGGTTGTTCCATAATTCCAATGATGATGGTTCCATCAGCACTTGAAGAACATTTTGGGTATGTGTATAATCAATAGGCAGAATCATGTGTCTGAGGATGCTAATCAACTTATAGTCTTCAAATACTCCTTCACAAGTGAAGCTAGAAACTAAATTCACAACTTATCACCAAACTCCATTCACTCATGGGGTATTTGGTCTGCCTGGTCTGAAAAACTAGTTCCTACCGAGCAAGAAGGCTGAACTAAGAGACAAGATCTTTCATTTCAAACAAGTACCAGGGAGTACCTTTTTAAAGAATGGAAGCAGTTTGAGTAGTATTTACTGAGGTTTTCATATCATGGTTTTCTAGAAACTATATTTCTTAAGAAGTTCTATTCATAGTTAAATCCATTGAAACAATCCATAGACAATAATGTGGATTGGTGTTATTTCATGGATAGACCCTTCACTCGTATTACCAACTTAATGGACCAAATTAAGCACACTTACAACTGGTACTCGAGTGATACTAGTAGTAGAATATCTTATGGTAAACTATCTATCACTATGATAATCAAGGAGATCCAAGAATAGTGTCAATTGATCTCTAATATGGCCACTAATATAACCTTTTGATCAAGAGGTTTACCAAAAACAACATGAAGAAGGTGAATGCAGTTGACGAAGTATAGGTATTTCACAAATAAATTATGCACAAAAAGTATGACAGTATCCAGAGGATCCTCTAATGCAACTTGAGGAAGTGAGTTATATCAATAACTCCTAAGGGGGTTATTATCATTAAAACTACCAAGGTGTTTGAACGATCAAAACTAATATAGACCTTAACTACAAGGTCAAGGTAACCAAGGGTCTGAGTATTAGAACCAAGATGGCTAGAATTAGGGAAACTTGAAAAACGCTAACAATGTCAGAAATATGAGATTAAATCCATATGTTCCTCCAAGGGGACAAATATCTAACTCACAACAGTGGTAAGAGGGTCGTTCTTATAAGTTGAGCAATTCTAAGTTGGAGGGTATGATAAAAAAGGTTTTTGTAGAATCTAGAGCACATTGAGGCTACAATTTTCAATATGTTACTGATTATGAATTCCCACGTTGCCTCTATTCAAAAAGTTGAAATACAGATGAGAGACATATCAAGAGATGGAACACACCCTAAAAGGGCCAACTTCCAAGAAACAAATTGAAAATTCAAAAAGGTGTGGAAGTGGGTCTTTATCTCACTATGTAGAGATCACCATAAGGAGTGTAAAGTTTTTCTAAGAAGAGGTAGAAGATGCTGAAGTTACAAACTACACTAAGGTAGAAACTCCTATTTTAGTGGCTGGTGAGAGTGTTATGAGAAAATCCCAGTTATAAAAAGGAAGTAGTTTTATGGCTCAAAAGAGGTAATTAAGGTTCCAAAACATCTACTACCAAAGGTTGATAAAAAGAGCAAAAAAGGCCACATTTAAAAACTATTTTGATTTCTAGAAGCAAAAAGTTCTCAATATTCTCTTCCTGGGTGCTATCCAGGAGATGTTTGGAATTGTTAAGTATTTTAAGAACATGCTTGTGAAGAATAAAGTAGGGTAGGAAATAGCTATAAAGGTTACTTACTGGTTTAGTTTTATCATTTCAGCAGATCCAAGAGATTTCACCATCATGATTTTTCTAGAGTAATTTGTGATAATAGAGTTAGCATAAATCTGATTTCATTGGTATTCTATAAGCAATCTAGGCTGAGTAAACCAAATCCAACCAATATCAAGCTGCAAATGGATGAAAAGAGACTGTGAAGAGGCTCATAGTGATTTGTACTGGTGAAGAGGCTCATAGTGATGGTTGATGATGTACTGGTGAAGATGGGAAAGTTCTCTTAGCTAGATGATTTTGTCAACCTATGTTTTGCTGTTTACAATGAGATCCCAATCATTCTTAGTAGAACCTTTCTTTCCATAAGGTGAGCACTCATAAATTTGGAAAATAATGAGATAAAATTCTGAGTCTAGGGTGAGGAGGTGACTTTTAAAACTGGTCAAGGAATGGATATGCCAAAGTGATATTGGGTGAATTTACACTTCTTTTAGTCGTATTTTACCTATATTTGTATGTTATTTTGAGTACGTTTGTGACACCCCAGCTTAGGATAAGAATTCCTACATCGACAAAATATAGGACGATGTTGGGTATATAAGTAAGCAGGCCTTACACCTTAGAGATGCAATTTATAGTCATATGGGTCTAGGCCCAGAGCGGACAATATCTCTAGCGAGTTGGGTCATTACAAATGGTATCAAAGCCACTCCCCTGTTAGCCTTGTCGATATGGGACAAAGCTTATATTGATTTTAGGAAAATCTTTGTAAGGCAGAGAAAACCTAAGTGCTGAGTCTAGGTAAATACCATATGATAGGGCAAACCTCAGTAAAGACACTGAGTCCTTAAAAGGGGGTGTATGTGACACCCCAACTTAGGATAAAAAGTCCCACATCGGAAAAATATAGGAGAGATATTGGGTATATAAGTAAGCATTTATTACACCCTAGAGATGCATTTTAAAGCCGTGCGGGTCTAGGCCCAGAGCAGACAATATCACTAGCAGGCTAGGCAGTTATAGTTTTCTAGTTTGATACTCATCATTTTCACTCAATTACATGATTTTAAGCTTATGGAAGATTGATTTATTCTTTGTAGGTGAAAGGAGTTTAAGTTTGACTAATTATGGAACTAAAAATAGAAAAATCTCACAAAATAAAGTCCAAAGCAAGGGTGGAGGTCACCAAGCAAGCTAGAAGGTGAGGGATCGAAAATACACCCCATTTGAAACATGACCCCTGATTAAGTCAAAATCAAGAAAAATGAAAGTACCTCGCAAGGCGAGGTCTGTATCAAGGCAATGAACCTTACAAGGTGTGGCCCAAAGAGAGGCCGTGGACCTCGTGAGGCAAAGCAATCCAGACAGGACCAAAAAATTAGCCTTTTCCTAGTCTGACTTGGAGGGCCCTTTTAGGTGTTTTAAACATTATAAATATCCATACTTAGACATTTTATTAGAGAAAGGAATGCAGAGGAGGAACAAAGCATGTACAAAGGGTAAACTCTCTAGGTTTAATTTTTTATTTCTTTAGTTAGCTTTATTTCTTGTTCGTACATTGAATTATAGCTTTTGTAATAAGATAGTGAGGAACTAAAAGTCCTCTTTCTAGGATTATAACATAGTATGGACATCATATTCTAATTATAGATCGTTCGATTCTGCCATTCATTTTTTGTTCTCTTATTCTGATACTCAACTATTCTATTGCTTAGCTACCAATAGGCTAATGGATAATTGCTATCGAAACTGGACACAAAAAAACAGGGAATAAAATGTGATTTAAGGGGAATAGGGTTCATCTATGGATGAATTAACAGCTAGGATGGAAACTTTCCTAGTTTACCCTACTTGGGTCAAAAGTAGGAGGATATATAAATGCAATCAGAGTGGTTTACGACATCCCCACTCAACTATGTAGGATAATCTGGGTAGGTGGTTATATGGCTCAAAATACCATGACTATATCACTCTATGATATAACAATTTAGTAGATATCTTAAACATACTTAACAATGATAAACCGATATGATGGGATTATGCAAGCGCCATAGCCCTAACTATGTCTATCTTCTCTGTGAACAACTTTTGCATGTATACTTTCTATTACTTTTTTCTTTAGTTTAATAAGTAGTATAATCAACAACTATCAAAATATTGAGATTTGATAGCTTGATTAAATAATTCAAACTAGTTTAATAGTAGGCACTTAATCACAAGTACCTATGGGTTCAACATCGGCTTGCCAGAGCAACTTTATTACTTATACGACTGCATACACTTGCATGTGCAATTTGAGAACGACAAGTTTATGGCACAATTGATGGAGACTAAGAAATTAATTGTAACACCCCGTACCTACCAAACCCTATTTGACGACGTTGAACATTGTTTACCTAAGTATCGAGAGCCAAAGGTATGTAATGTTATTGATGAGTTAATTGAAATTGGGCCTAGTACAAGGGATTAGACCCTCGTGGGAGGTTCAACACTCCGTATGTTGTCGAACCTATACGACTACGTGTGCATTTATGGAATTAATTAGACATGAGAGAGTTGATGAATTATTCATTTATTTGTTGGGACTTATATGAGTATTGGGCCATTGGGCCAAATGAGGCCCAAGGATCATGAAGAAGACTTGGCCCAATGGGGCAAAACATGATCCAATCTTCCACTTGACTAATCAACCATGCATTTAATGCCAAGAAATTGGTAAGAGTGACTTGAGGGATCCATATATATATATATATATATATATATATATATATATATATATATATAAGGAATTATACACAAAATGTGGTGGGCTCAATTAACAATTTGTTAATGAGTTAAATGAGGCCCAAAAGTTCCAAGAAAAACATGGCCCAACATGAGAAACAAAAGATCCATTCTTGCTTGACCAAAGAAGACCCTCAATTATTGACTAAGTGGATGGATAAGGAGGACCATGAGGCACTATATAAGGCCATAAATCAGATTTTTATTCATAAAAAGACACATGCCATTTTCTAGAATTTTCCACAATTCTCTCTACACTCAAACCCTAAGCCTTCATCCTTTTGGCCAAAGATCATCAATTGGTGAGTATTGGTAAGTGTATATTATTATTTTTTAATATATTTTATGCATGGAAAATGATTTATACTATGTTGGTTATGTTGGTGGAGTGTCAGAAGTTCACTATGTGTGAAGTGTATGTGTTTGTTAATTCGGAGGATGGTTTTGCCTTGTAAACTTGAACATGGGCTTGTGGTCTTGAAGAAAATGAATTTTATGGGTTCAATATTGTCATGTGATATGTGATTATAGTCTCCCCTTGTTTGGTCATGGTGTATAATATTTGGAATTTCTATTGCGAAATTGGTTATGGTTTTGGTGGCAGATTGGCCGTAAAGTGTCATTTTGGTGATGTTATGTGTGTTGTGAGACCATGGATAGTTTTTGGAATGTTATATGATCAAAAATATGTTAAAATAAGTTTGGTTATGATCATGGACCATTCATTGCATAAAAAGACCCCAAAAAGACCATTTCGGACCAAAACGGGCACCCGCCCTCGCAGACGAAGCACCTGCGGGCGCAGGTGCCTCTGGATACTGACAAAGGTCACCTTAAGACTCATTTAATACACCTTCGGTATCAGGTGGCTTAGAGTATCAGCCCAGAACTCCGAATTGCTTGTTTTTGCATCCCTTTGGCCCCCCGAAACCCCTATACCCTTCATGGATGTAATTATCAACTTGTGATGTCGTTTTAATGACTTTAAAGTGTCGTATGGAGGCATGTTGTACTGTGTTAAGTATGGATGGTTTTTCATATGTTGTTATGAGGCAAATGGAGAAGCGTAAATATGACTAAATGATAATGAGAAGGCATAAAGGGTAATTGTGATGCGAAATGCTATTGTCGTATGAACTTTTGGTCAATGAGTGGAATGTTATGGCAGTGTTGGCATATTGATATGATAAATGACATTGTAAGAATATGAAATGACGTTCTAAAGTAACTATGTGATTCATGGTCATCTTATGCACTTGTAAGGTAGTTGGTTGCTAATATAAGCTTCGTTATGTACTTGTGATATAGAGTGAGACGTAAGGAAAGAGCTGGACTATTCTATTTTCATATAATCTTGGGTATTCATAGTGAGACGCAAAGGTATGTAAGGTTACTCTTCTCTATCCTTCTGCAGCATGTGGTGTTCACATTGTCATAGTACTCTTTCAATTCCGAAATGGTATAAGGTATTCCGTATTCGGTAGATGGTTAGTGTTACTCACATGGTCCTTACTCATTGACAATTGGTGAATTATATGAATCATGTCCATTCGTTGAATTGTGATCATTGACTAGTATGTGAAAAAGTTCTATAAGTTTCTAAGGCATCGTATTTCTAGTTGGTAAGCAATGGCTACTCACATGTGCCTTATTCATTGTTCACTATCCTAAGGTTCCACAAGTGTTACACTCCAAGGGAGGTATATAGTATTCACATGTCTCATATGCATTGATAATGTTCCAAAAGATAATAGTGGTTATGCTCATGTGTTTTGTTTAGTGCTCATTGTCTTAAGGTTCCAAAAGTGTTCTATTTCAAAGGGCTTCTATAGTATTCCAACTAAGGTTGATATATTGTTATTCATATGTGTTTTACTCCTAGATGAATCATGACCCACTTAGTTCTTATTTACGATGGAAGTTCTTAAGTTGTCACATGTTGTAAAGTCTAAGAGAACTATCGCAATGAGAGTAATGAGATCAAGAGAGCTTGTTTAGTTGAATAGCATTGTTCCAATCATGTTATGTTCCAAAGTTCCAATAGAGTTATACACATGTCTCATATTCATTAGTAATGTTCCAAAAGTCCAATGAGGTTATGTTCCAAGGTTTCAATAGTGGTTATACTCATGTATCTTGTTCATTGATCATTGTCCAATAGTTCCAATAGTGTTATGTTTCCATGAAGGCTATGGTTCCAATAATGCTTATTCACATGTTTCTCACTCATTGATTATTGATCCAAAGCTTCAAAGAAAGTTGTGACTATCATTGTAATAATCTCTCACAAGTAAATGTACCAATCTCTCAAGAGTAATGAAAGAAGTAATGTGCAAGCTAATGTACCTATCCCTCACAAGTAAAGATGTCAATCTTACAAGAGTAAAGATGTGAAGTAATGTATGTTGTGTTTCAAGTTTCAAGAATATTTCCATCATCAAAGTATCACTCATTGAATGAAAGAAAGAATAATGAAAGAAAGAAGAAATGTTTAATGGGTGGCATCCCAGGGGTTAAATACCTAGCATGGGTCGATCCCAATAACATGGGTGGCATCCCAGGGGCGACAGAAAAGCCTAGTATGGGTTGATCCCGATACATCGATACATCCCAGGGGCAATAAGCCTAGCATGGGTTATCACGATACATCCCAGGGGCGATAAGCCTAGCATGGGTTATCTCATGACATCCCAGGGGCGACACGAAATCCTATCATGGGTTCACATACATGACATCCCAGGGGCGATAAGCCTAGCATGGGTTCATATGACATCCCAGGGGTCAAAGTACCTAGCATGGGTTCATCTCATCCCAGGGGCTACAAAACAGCCTAGCATGGGTAGAACAATAAAGATGAATGAATATGAAAGCAAAAGAAGTAAAGAATGTAATATACATGGTTTTCCATATATAGAAAGAGAGTTTATTCACATTGCTATTTCTCTTATATTGATTCCATGGTTGTTGTTATTATGTATGAATCATTGGAGATGATAATAAAGAAAAAAAAGGTACATGGTTCCACATATAGAGTTCCTCTCATACTTATTTCCATTGAAGTTCTTATGTATTGATGTAGTTTGATTATGGCCTTACATACTCAGTACATTCTTCGTACTGACCCCTCTTGGGGACTTACCTTACAGGTTACAGGTGCAGGCATTAGTAGACCTCGACAGTAGACTGCGGATCGTATACAGGTCTCCGGGGCTTCCCAAGTCACACGTGAACACTAGGTTTTGGTATTATGTATACACTATATAGACATGGTCATGTATCTGTAGAGGCTTTGTAGACAGTTGTGGGAAGACAAATGTAGGAGGTGTATGTCCATGATGACTTGATGGCCCTGTCGGTCAAGTTTCATATATGTATATATATATTGAGCACATATTTCATGAATTTCGTTAGTAGCATGATAAGTTCTTACGTGATAATGGTATTGCTAATGGCATGCATATGAACGAACATAAGCAAAGATTGGTTCTCCCGGACCTTATCGGTTTCGGGTGCCAATCACACCTCAATGGGAATTTGGGGTGTGACATTAATTATTTGTCTAGATTATATGCTTTCTTTTTATTTATTCCAGTTATTTTTCTTTTTCTTTTTCTAAATTTTCATACAATTTTTTTAAATTTGTTTTAATGTAGTATTTATCCACCCTTCTTAATATGATATATTATAAACAAAATTGGTTGAATAATGGGTGTTCTTATTATGATGATCCTTGTTTGACTTGTGCAGGGCCCCACTTGTGAAAAAATTGTTATATATTTTTGAGAATGGGTTGTGCACACTACATTCTTTGAGTGGAATATTTATAGTATATGTGGTGGTCAAAATGGTTATCAGAATATTTGTTCTAAATCGTATTCCCCTTCCGAGCCTCTATTACGATTATTCTCTTATTGTTTGTAATGTTGATTAGAGTAATAAAGTGTTGGGAGCAGGACTATCAAAACTTATGTATATACTGAAGTAGTTACAAGAGAACTATGCAGTCCAGAGAGAGAGAGGTAAATAGAACATACAAAATCCATGGAAAGGATTAGTCCCAAACTCAATAAGATACAGGTTGAAGTTGAAACGTATAATGATTAGCAAGTTATAGACTTAGCTAATATCTAGGATGAACCTCAAATAGATAAAGAGATTGGGGAAATCTTTGATAAGATGAAACAATTTAGTGAAGGGAAAAGATAAGTCTAGTCAAGTGTACTTTGGATCAAATATCCATAACGTGAAGGCTCACTTGAACAAAAAGGTTGAGGTATCTGATGTCCAACCACTAATTTTTGTAGATAAGGTCCAACTTGTGGAGCAGAAAGAAGAAACTCTATTACTCAACCATATTTGTATAGATGATATCACTATTGGAAAGAGTGCAATAAATTCATGTGAGAAAGTAGATAACATTATATGTGAAGACTATAGTATATGTTAATATAGGGATGTAAAGGTGAGAGCAATTTCAAGCTTGGAGTACATTCGTCCTCACCTAAAGTACTTCTCACAATTATCAGTGGATAGTGATAATACACTAGAATTTATGGATGAGTCAATATATGAGAAACAAAGTGCTTACATCTTTTAAGTTGTGTTGATAAGATGATAGAATTACATTTTCCATCTGAAGGACAAAGAGTATTGCAAACCATATTGGTGACTTGACCTGTTTCTATTTGTACCTCCACCCATGGAGCATAGTCGTAAGTTTGATGTAAAGTTGGGAATACAATTTATATGTCTGAGGTGGAGAAAATAGTTGATTGGGTCAAGTTACAACATTAAAATAGGAAACATTACTATTTCTATACTTTATTTTTATTATTTTTGTAGTTGTTTTGATTTATGTAGAAAGATGAGCATTGAAACAAAGCCAAGAAAAGTATGCAACGGTAAAACGAGATGGTGAAAACTAAATATGGGGTGCCTACATGAAGAACTACATATGGGAGAAGTCTGAGTATCCAATGAGTTGTTAGTACTTCGGCTTTCGGCCATCCATGGAGTTTCTTGTACCCTTGTATTAAGTATTTAATGTCACAAAGGATAGTGCCAAATTTTAAGTGTGGGTGGGATAATTTACTTGGATTATTGCATGTTTATGTTCTACTTTTTAATGTGTCGTGCTAGTAGTTAGTGTTGTTAGTACAACCCTTAGGTGTTATTGTCAGCTCTTTTATCATAAGAGTCCTTTATACCATCATATTTATTTGTAGTTGTAGGTTAATGACTATTCTCAAAAATAGATGGATGACTACCATCTTGAGAGAAAAGTAGTCTTTAAGAGAGTTAAGAAGTAACCAAACACGCTTCAAATGCTAGATGCCTAATCTAGAATTGCTAAGACAATGTTAGGTAGCTCTCCCAAAACATTGTGTATAAAAGGTAGATATATTTTATGTGTGACATGTAAGGCTCTATGATTCACTCTAAACAAAAAAATGGGCTAGAAAATGTTTAATTGAATTTAGTTGCATATTTAGGTAGTGAATTAATAGGGAGCCGTTCTATCATTTATATGGCATTGTGGGTGGGTATATTGCATATTCCATGTGTATTATGATATCTAGAACTTACCCAGTGTATGATGTGCCGTGGTTTCACCGCACTTTCGATGGTTAAAATAAGGAAAATATGCTAAGACAAAGGCTTTTTTATGTGGATAAGATGTGTTTGTATTAGTTTTGCAGGAAAACAAGGTTCAAAAGTGAGCAAAAGAAAAGGAGTGAAAATACACTAAGTGCTGATATCTGAGGCTAGGCTACGACTCGTTGGGCCATGATATGAGTAGTAGCTAGAGTCATTGTGTTAACAATGGACTAGAATTGAGGATTAAAAGTTTGACATTGGCTACGTAGCAGGTTACGAGCCGTATGGATAGGCGACGGGTCATTGCATGACCCGTCCTGAGTGAATTGATCAAAAGTACTGTAGAGGTGCTAAGTAATGCCAATGGCAACAAATGGTTCCTATTAGCTATCACTAGAAGCTACGAGTTGTTATCTTCGCTTATTTTGAGAAGAGAAAGATAAAGTCCTAAACATAACAAAAATTGACCCAGTGGCATCGGGTCACTGAATGAGTCATTGGGTGACCATATGAGTCATTGCCAGATATGCTTGAAGACAAGGCAATAGTTGCCCAAATACACACAACAAGTCAGAGGCAGACCCTGTGACTTGTTGCCTGAGCCATCACCGCTACCGACCTTGTTATCCTATTTTATTTAGGACATGATTCGTTTTTCTCTATAAATAATCTTGATAGGTTTTACTGTTTGAGGTTACATTCTAGTACTAGTTTTAAGGCATATACTTGTTCTTGAGAGTTGTAAACATTGATTTTGAGGGTTTTTGATTCATAATCGAGATTCAAGGTTTTCATTTTATTCTTTGTAAGTGCATGATTATGGTTCTTTGCAGAATTATTGTTGTGTTGTTATGATCATGAGTAGCTAAACACCACAACTAAGATTGTGGAAACCCTGACAGATTAACGAAGTAGGGTTTGAAGTATGAAGTAATTCTCAATGGATTTTTGTGCGTGTATTGCTGTTCTTTTTGATTTGATTTCTTTCTAACGGAGGCCTACATTGGAACACACCTTATCTTTACTCCCAACGAAAGAAGGGGTAGCAAATAAGAAAAGGGAATTAACAACAGAGACTTGGATCTATCTACCTTCACTTAATAGCTTGAGCCGATAATCTGGGAAAGCTAATGTGAAATCCAAGATAGGGGTTATCATTGCAAAACTCAGGAGGCGAGAAAACGTGCTTGAGGATAGTCATCTAATATGGGCATAAAGCAATTTAAGTGAATGTAACCTATCGATTCTGTATGCCAAGCATCGGGAGAGATCACTAGTACGAAGAACCTATAGAGTTATGAAGTTATGGGGAACATAGTCCTAGTGCCTTTCATCTATTGACTACAAACTCGATGAAATTAGCAATTGTTACTTGTTAAAATTATAATTCCAAAAACCCCTATTTACTGGAAATTACTTACTAGTTATTTAGATAAACACTTTGATTGAGATTTTGACCTATTCCTCGTGGGATCGACCCCAACCTAGTTGGGCTCTATATTTGGTATAGTGACCACTTTATTCTACTTTTAGAGGTGTAATTTAGGCGACATAAAATTTTGGTGCCGCTGCCAGGGAATACAGTTACATAATTGATAGATTGTGTTTGTCTTACTGTTGGCCTTTGTTTCCTAATTTTAACTTTTCTATTGTTACTAGGGCTCACATTAGTGCATGCCCAACATTTAGAGTCAAGGTAATCCCCTGATTCCACTTGATCTCAAAATTGAAAGCACTCTGAGAGCTAGAAGAAAAATGGTTAAGAAAGGAGTTCATGATGAAGGAGTTCTAAACCAAGGAGTGCATAATCAGGAGGCTGTAAAAGAAACTACTGCCCATATACTCGCTAAAGAACAAGCAAGACAAGAAGCTTTCAGGAAAGAAACACTTAGTGAGCAGGCTAGACAAGAAGAAGCAGATCGTCTGGCTATCACGGAGGAACATTTAAGGCAGAGAAGGAATAGGAGACATCAGTGTCCACAACACTATATTCCTCAGTTTGATGATCGATAATTGATAGAGGCAGGTGAAATAGGTGTTATTGTTCCACCCCCATTGCCATCGAGAACTAAGACATCACTAGTGCTATAATACAACGGCTAAACTTGAAGGCAATATTCACATGCCTTGCTACTGCTGATGTAAATTTCCATCTGATGAACTTTGTAGGGATTTTAAATTCCTACAACTTGCCTAGCCTGAGACAAGATGCTATCATACTATGGTTATTTCCTTTTTCTCTGACTTGAGAAGCCACTCTATGGTTGACTGAGTTGCTAAGATGATCAATAACTACTTGGCAAGAGTTGAAGATATAATCTTTAGAGTGGTTTTTTCCACCTTCCAAAATATTGTAGTTGAAAGACGATATTTATAACTTCAAACAACTATATTCAGAGGTGTTATACGAGACATGGTTGAGGTTTAAAAAGAAGCTACAATAAGTCCCAAATCACAGGATTCCTAATCATAGTTTGCTTAAGATATTCTATAGAAGTTTGAATGCTAATAACAAGGCCATAGTAAACACTGTAATGGGAGGAGCATTTATGAATCTACTTTGGGAGGAGGCTTTGACAATTCTTGACAGAATTACTAAAACCAACAGGGGTTGGCATATATAAGATTCAAACGCACCCAAAGGTACTTATATGATAGGAGTATCTGTAGAACAATGAATGGTTGATGCTGCTGCTCAAGAGGTAGCACAGTTGAGGACTTAGTTTAGCTTATTCACAAAATAGTTTACAGCAGCTGGAGCAGAAAAGGTGAATGCAGTCGGATTGGAAAGTAAAGTTCTTTGACATGACAACTCTGATTCTAAGAAGGAGGCTAAATATCTAGACGATCAGGTGGCGGGTTTTTGAGCCAAAAGCCAAGGGTATGATCAAGACAATTGGCACTCTGGTCAAGGAAATCAAGGTCAGGACTATTATAAGGATAACAACTACAATTGTTCTGAGTATAGAGATAAGAGTAGAGGGAAATATAGTGATTGGAAGAGAAAGAATGATTACAAAAATGATAGAAATGGCCTTTACATTTTGCCTAGGAGCCATGATGCTGATTTGAGTAACTTTAGAATGAAAGATATGCTTGCTAAGATGCTGAAAGGGGTAGAAAAGACTGATAACTGCCTCAAAAAGCTTTGTGCAGATATTTTGGGAATTAGTCAGAAAGTTGAGTCATATGCTACCACCATCAAGCAGCCTGAGCAACAGTTTGGTCAAATTTCCACCGCAATGAATCAATGTCACAAAGGTACACTTCCAAGCAATACTATCTAAAATCCAAAGAATGACAGTCATTGTCTGGCTATTGCCATGAGGAGTGGTAAGATGACTGCCGATCCACCTATGCCCATAGTTGATGAAAATAATGCTGAGCCTGTGATGATCGATGATGAGAAAGTAGTTGAATCAAAAAATTAGGTTGTTGATGAGAAAGTGTTTGAACAGCCACCCAGTTGTTGAAAATGAAGTTAAGGTTAAAAACGAAAGTAAAAAAAGGTCCCACAAGTGCTAATTTCCTTTTCATAACCTCGTCCTTCTTTTCCTCAAAGATTGAAGAAGAAGACCGAAGAAGGGAAATCTCATAAAATCATCTTAATGTTGAAGCAACTATTCATGAACATCCCTTTAGTTGAGGCACTTAAGAAAATGCTAGGTTATGCAAAGTTTATAAAGGATCTGGTGACTAGAACGAGGACTATGAGTTTTGAGCTTGTTAACAATTTGCACCATTATAATGTATTAGCTTCCCGATCTCTTGTGGAGAAAAAGGAAGATCCTGGAGCTTTCATGATTCCATGTACCATTGGGGCTTTCAACTTTACAAAAGCTTTGTGTGACTTGAATGCTAGCATTAATTTGATACCAATGGTAGTATTTAGATAGTTGGGGTTGGGGTCACCCGGACTAACTTCAATGAGGCTTCTTATGATAGATCGCATCGTAAAAAAGCCTGTAGGCGTTTTATATGATTTGTTGGTGAGAGTTGAGTCCTTTTTTTTGACTGATTTTGTCATCCTTGACTGTGAAGTATATTTTGAGGTTCCTAATATCTTGGAGAGACCAATCCTTACGACTGGGAGAGCATTGGCTGGTATGGAAAATGGGCAGTTCAAATTTTAGTAAATCATGAAGAAGTAATGTTCAATGTTTGTCAATCCATGAAGCAACCAAAAGACATGCATGTGATCTGGAATATTAATACAGTCAATGAAGATGCCTTGATAGCTCCTGTTAAGGAGAGACTTGGTGTCGAAGCACTAACAACAGTGATCATCAATTTCAAAGATGATGATATTGACGAGTATGATGAGATAGTAAGCACACTTACTGGTTTGGGTTCCTTCAAGTATGCATCGAAAAAGTTTGATTTGGATTTGAAAAATAGGGCAACCCCACCGGCCAAACTGTTTATTGAGGAGCCTTCGGTCTTGGATCTCAAAGCTCTTCTACCCCACCTTCACTATATTTTCTTGGGAGCCAACAACACTTTGCCGATTATTATAGAAATAGATTTGGTTGAATGGAAAGTTGAGGCTCTAATATTGATTTTATAGATTTCAAGAGGGCCATTGGATGGACTATTACTGACATTATTGGTATTCCGCCTAGAATTTGCACTCAAAAAATCCAACTCGAGCTAGATTGTATCCTTATATTGAGCATCAGTGGAGGCTAAATCGGTCTATTCAAGAAGTGGTGAAAAATGAGATTCATCAAGTGGTTGGATGCTGGTGTGGTTTACCCTATTACAGACAGTAAATAAGTGAGCCCTGTTAAATGTGTGCCGAAGAAGGGTGGAATCACTGTGGTTCCAAATGAGAAAAATGAACTTATTCTGATTAGACCAGTCACTAGTTGGCCAGTGTGCATGGACTATAGGAAGCTAAATACATGGACTAAAAAGGATCATTTTCTGATGCCTTTTATGGATCAAATATTAGACTGGCTGGTAGAGGATGGTACTATTTTATTGATGATTATTTGGGATACAATCAGATTTGGATTGTTTCTGAAGACCAAGAAAAGACCACTTTCACTTGTCCATATGGGACTTTTGCTTCCTTTTGAACTATGTAATGCACTAGTGACTTTTTAGCGTTGCATGACGTCTATCTTCCCAGACATGGTTGGGGACACTATTGAGGTGTTCATGGATGATTTTTTGGTTGTTGGTGTTTCTTTTGAAGATTGTCTTGCCCATCTAGCAAGTGTTTTGAGAAGGTGTGAAGATCGTAATTTGGTGCTAAATTGATAGAAGTGTTACTTCATGGTCAAAGAAGGGATAGTGCTCGGTCACAAGATTTTGAAGAAAGGGATTGAGGTTTATAAGGCAAAGATTAATTTTATTAAGAAACTGCCTCCACCTATTTCTGTGAAAGGTGTTTGAAGCTTTTTAGGACATGATGGATTTTATCATAGATTCATCAAGGATTTATCTAAAATTACACATCCTTTGTGTAAATTATTGGAGAAAGAGGTGAAGTTCGCCTTTGATGATAAATGTCTAAAGGCATTTATGTGTCTAAAAGAGAAGTTTACTTCGGCCCCTATTAATGTTTCACCTGATTGGTCTATGCCATTTGAGGTTATGTGCAATGCTAGTGGTGTGGCGCTAGGGGTAGTCCTAGGCCAAAGGCGTGAGAAGATTCTTCATCCTATCTATTATGCTAGCAAATAACTTAATCTAGCTCAGAAGAATTACACCGTGACTGAACAAGAGTTGCTTGCTGTGGTTTTCGCATTTGAAAAATTTCAATCTTATTTTCTTGGCACTAAAGTGATTGTTCATGCAGACCACACATCTCTAGGTATCTTCTGGCGAAAAAGGATTCAAAGCTAAGATTGATTCGTTGGGTACTTCTGTTACATGAATTTAAATTTGAGGTCAAGGGTCGAAGGAAGACCAAAAATCAAGTGGCTGCCCACTTGTCACGACTTGAAGAAGAGGTGATGTTAGGCTAAAAACCACATTATTTTACCATCTTTCGCCTCATATTTGTTCTTTTTTTAGTGTTGTATTGATCTTAAATGATATGATTTACACTTGTGTTTCATGATTTGCTTATATAGGAGTGTATTGAGGTATTTGGAGCTTAAACAAGAAGAAAAAGAGTACCAAGGAACAAACCAAAAGGAACAAAGGAAGAATCTACGTCACAATGCGTTGCAAAACGGGCACAAAAGGACCATAATGGTTGTGCCTTGCGCCACTAATGCAAAGCAAGTAGAGGCGTGAGTTTTAATTGTTGTCTAGATCAAAATGCTTGCTCCACTCCCCCAAAGCAAGGAGTGGCGCAACAAATAACACAATTCTGAATTTTCAGTTGTTCTTCACGCCACAGCTCTGCTTTTGGGTTGTGGCTCGAGTCGGGACTTATCCTAACCTGATTGGGATTGGTTTTTGATATTCTAAGAGTTCCTAAGCTCTATATAGACCACCCTCCCACTTTTAAACATTAACAGCCGATTTGGGGAAGGCAAAAACTAGGGAAAAGCTCAAGAACAAGGTTTAATTTCTTTATTTTATTTTATTTTCAATTTTTGCTTTGTAAACTCATGAAATATCTTCTTCCAAAGAGATTCATGAGTAGCTAAACCTCTTAATTTCTAGGGTTGTGGTTGAACATAAAAGTTGTTGGTTGATAATCATATTATCAATTTTGTTTTCCATCTATTGAGTTGTTTATTTCTTTTTGCTTTCAATTATTCGTTTGATTGATCACCTTACGAATATTAACTAGGGCTTGTTTGTTGGACTTGAAAGAGGGAACGACAAGTGTAAAAAGAGGGCTAGTTTGTGAACCTTATAGGGAAACAAAATTAATTCATCCCTGAGGATAGAAATATACCATGTGACCTAGCTTAGTTGATACAGATGATACATTTATGCACTTCACTATTAATAGATGACCATAGAAAAATATGCGTTACGTATAGTCCAGTAGGCTTAGATTTATGGGAAAGATGCTCAAAATATTTATAATTAACTTGCAACTAGTAACTCTGGAAAGCAAATTATATGAATGATTGGATAGTGCAACTGGATTGTCAAAACACCACAACCCTAGATCTTTTCTCAAATTTGAATTACAACAAAACAATTCTACGATTTGTTTACAATTGTTTTTATTTACATTTAAAACACACAAATCACTTTTTATTATGGTCACCTACTGAATAGCTCGCATAAGAATTCAAAGTAGAACTTCAATTCATCAAATCCCTGTGTGTACAATATCTGGACATACATTATTTATTACTTGTACGACTATGTACACTTGCGTGTGCAGAAGGATGCAACAAGAGGCAATGCTAAAATTGAAGGATGAGATTGAGATTGGTGATACTTTTCCAGACAAATAGGTATTAGCTGCATTCGAAGAATTGATTCCATGGTTCATGGATTTTGCCAATTATTTGGTAAGTGATGTGGTGCCTGAGGAGTTATTATTTCAGTAGTGGAAAAAGTTTATGCATGATGTATGAAAATTTTACTGGGATGAGCCATACTTGTTCCAGATGTATGCAGACAGAGGGATTGAGAGATGTGTTTCGAAGATTGAGATGATAAGTATTTTAGAGGCATGTCACTCATCCCCAGTTGGGGCTAATCATAGTGGTATGTGGATAGCTCATAAGATTTTGCAATAAGGATACTATTGGCCCACCGTCCATCAAGATGCTCATGACTATGCAAGATATTATGATCAATGCCAAAGATAATGGAATATCTCACGAAAGCATGAGCTACTATTGACTCCAATTCTGGAGATTGAGCTGTTTGACTTA
Organism: Capsicum rhomboideum; assembly: GCA_031232105.1. Classification (NCBI taxonomy): domain Eukaryota; kingdom Viridiplantae; phylum Streptophyta; class Magnoliopsida; order Solanales; family Solanaceae; genus Capsicum; species Capsicum rhomboideum. The sequence goes on from CP124712.1 coordinate 80,595,751, forward strand.
TGGGGTATAGATTTCATGGGTCCATTCGTGAGCTCATATTGTATGAAGTATATATTGGTGTCCGTTGATTATGTTTCAAAGTGGGTGGAGGTATTTGCACTTCCAAACAATAAAAGGAAAAGTGTGATAGCTTTTCTGAGGAAGAACATATTTTCTAGGTTTTGTATGCCAAGAGCCATCATCAACGATGGGAGTTCTCACTTTTGCAATCATCTGTTTAAGGATTTGTTTGAAAACTATGGTGTGAAACATAAGGTGGCAATGCCTTATCATCCTTAATCAAGTGGGCAAGTTGAGGTCTCTAATCAGGAGATCAAGTCCATTTTGGCGAAGACTGTGAATACTAATAGAACAGACTAGGCTAGAAAGTTGGATGATGCATTATGGGCTTCCCTAACAGTATTTAAGACTCCTATTTGTGTCTCTCCATATCAGCTCAATTTTGGAAAGGCATGCCACTTTCCTGTTGAACTTTAGCACAAGGAATTGTGGGCACTCAAGAAGTGAATCTGGCATGGAGTGATGCAGCAAAGCTGAGACTTGAGTAGTTGAATAAGATGGATGAATTCCGTCTCCAAGCATACGAGAGATCAACTCTGTACAAATAAAAGATAAAATTATACCATGACCATAAGATTGAAAAAAGAGAGTTCACTGCTGGCGATATGGTTCTATTTTTGATTCCAAACTGAAGTTGTTTCTTGGCAAGTTGAGGTCAAGATGGAGGGGTCCCTATCAAGTGGTGACGGTATTTCCTTATGGTGCTACTGAGCTTGAAAATAATGAAGGCCTGAAGTTTAAAGTGAAGGGCTAAAGGGTGAATCATTACCTTGGTGATGTTGATGAGGTCAAGCTAATATGTGAGGCTATTCTTGGTGAAGTCTGAGTAATCAAGAACACTTGAGTTGTGCTACGATGTTACATCAGGCATTGTATGGGAGGCAACCCATGGGTTAGTTTGGTGAAGTCTGAGTAGCCAAATTAGTTGCGTCGTGTTGTGACATTAAATCAGCTGCTGCTTGGGAGGCAACCCAAGGATTCTATTCTTGTTTTTCCTTTATTTATAAGTGTGTAATATAGGGAAATATGTGTTGAAGTGTGCAATTCATTGTGGACTTAAAAAGAAACCAAAAAATTTTTGGTGCCCAGGCCCAACGTCCATCCCAACGACTCATAGGGTCATCCGACAAATCATAGGGTGAGCCGCGGCCATCGAGAGTTAAAAGTGAAAAAGTGCAAGTATGCAAGATCTCTATCCTACGACTCTCACAAGGAGTTGTAGTGTCTCTCAATGACTCATCGTCTTGAGTCATAGGGATTGGAGAGACCAAAGTGCATGTTTGCAGGATCTCCACCTACGACTCTCAAAATGAGTTGTAGCATCTCATAACTATTCATCGCCTTAAGTGATATGCCCAAATTAAAACTCCCTTTTACAAGATTTTAAGCGGTCGTTGTCAAATATAGAACCCAGCAAAGGTTAGGGTCCAATCCCACAGGGAATAAAGGGTTAAACAAGTGGTATGCAACTCTTATAACAATCAGTCACCAACTTCCAAGGGATGGGGTTTTTTGATTTAGTAGCAGTAAACAATATTTGAATACCGTGAGAAAAGCCAAAATTTCTAACAAATAACTCAATAGAGAAAAGTAAACCAGGATTGTGTTCACCTAAGTTTCCAATAACCAATGGGTTATGAGTGGAAATGAATTGATATCAAAACACGTGAAAATAAGGCAATCGATTCTATAATTTTGTCTACATGTCTTTTGACCAATTTAAATAAGTCTACACTTCTATCCTCACAAAATCTAATTGTCAGTTGCAAACCCGATTCAGACCTCAGTGGATTAATCTTGTTCAATCATTAATCGTTAATTTAGAGGTTGATAGCTCCAAACTTTTGTTATGAACTCCTTTTCCCTAAAAATTAAATTCTTTACCAAGAAATTTAACAAAAGACTAGTTCCCAATGTTTGCAACCATCAAGAATACGTTAAAGTGAAGGAATTCATAATAATTTCACACAATCAACACCTATTCACAACCCACAAACCCTAATAGTGATTTTCCACCTTGGATTCCACAACCCTAGTTATGGGTGGTTTAGCCACTCATAGTCAAGAACAAGATGAAGAAAGAAATTTTTATCATAAAAATAATGAAATACTTACAATGAAAAGTAACCTACAATGATGTTCAAAACTTAAAGCAAAAGGCTAAACTCCTTTTCTCTAGAGAAAGTCGTAAAAAAAATCCCAAGGATAAAAAACGTCTATTCCAAACCCTAAACTGGGTATTTATAGGCTCAAAATAATCATGGTTTAAAATTCAAAATAAGTTTTGCCGTATCACCACTGATGGCAGCTACGATAGTCCGCCAAGAGTGAGATGGTCCACCGAGGTTACCGTTGCAAAGCTGTCAAAAAAATACACATTCTGGCTAACTGTTGGCGGACCGGTTAATGGTCCGCCATTCACTTGATGGTCCGCCGTACATGTAGTCGCCATCTTTTCTTCTTCAGGCTATTATTGATATAGCTTGGCGGTAATGGTGAAGGTCCGCCAAGTCTTTGGAGGTCCGCCATAGTTGACGTCGCCACACCCTATGCTTGACCCTTTTCTGGTTAAGGCTTGGCGGTATTCGTGACGATCTGCCAAGTCTTTGGCGGTCCTCCATGATTACCGTCGCAGACCCTTTTCACCAGATTTTGCTCATCTCTTGCAGACTTTAGTTTAATTCCTGAAAGTATACACAAAAAGAATCAAAAACAACACATGGCTTGAAAACTCGCAATCATCCTTAGTTGAATTTGCTAAATGTGCCGTCATAAGTCGGCACATCAACACCCTCCACTTAGAATACTTTCTTGTCCTCAAAGAACCTAATCACACAGTATTATGCCACACATAGAGATCTCAAATGAACAAGCAGCTGGTGTGTCATTCTCATGAGCTTCCCTCTCAGAAATTTCAACAAGTATACAACTTAGTTCAACCATAACTAGTGGGAATCCATACTTGGGATTACCCTACAATTTTCTGATCTATAAGTACTTAAGATTTAAAATCTAACAGTCAACAAGTTCACATATCAATCTCATCCTCTCACCAGAAAGAAGTCCCACAAACAAATGTAAATCAACACAGATAGGGACTCATACAAGAACTCTCACTCTCACAAAGAAATTCAAACGATGCACATGCAATACCATAAGCTTGCCCTTACCACCTAACTAGGTTTATTGGTTGATTTACAAGGATCACTACAGGGCTTTATTTGGCCTGTAACGCAGGCTTGAGTGCTGGTATGGTACATTTGAGGTTAGTGACTCAGCCTTCCTTGTCGTGCAATGTTTCAAAACACCACATCTTTTTGTAATCACAATCAACAATTCCATCCTTATTCTGCTTTATTCACAACGCTATTTTCCCTTTTTGTGTGCACTCTTTTTAAGGATTCTTCTTAACTCATTCCTTATTCTTTTATACATGCTTAGCTCAAAGCTTTCTCTTTAATTTTGAACACTTCTAAAGCTTTCTTTCATACTCACTTACTCTTTTCATATCCCACTTCACTCATTACCTTTCTACAGTAGCCACCCTCAACTTCGGCAATTTGCCTGAGTTGAGATACACGATATCCAAGAAAGGACCAGGGTGGGCCAAAATAGAGGATAGATGATAGAGACGGGAAGGTTAATAAGTGCTGGAAAAGAAAGTCACTACAACTATATGTAGGGATCAACAGATTTATGAAGCATTCTGGATGGTCTGTTTAGACTAAGTGGACTTAAAATCAAACAAGGCCTGTGATCATATCCATGGTGATCTTCCTATCACCTAGAAAAATGGTTTGAGCAAGTTCTAGATGCATGCACAAGTGAGAACTAGACAAACCATTCTCACACACATATAGCACAGATTGATAGTGACTTTGCTACTGCTCGACATCACACTCAAGTTTACACCAATTACAACCCATTATAGATTATTAATGACAAGTAAATATCCACCATAGTCAAAAGTCAAACTAAAATTAATCACATAGTAACAACAAAACTTTTAGAGGGGTCAACATTTCATTCAACATAACACTTAAACAACTTTTTATTCACCCAATTTCCTTGCAGGCACAATACAAGAGTAAGCACAATCTACTAACAAAAACAACAATTTAAATAACAACCTAAACATGCCGGTTCTACTAGATAGTGTATGAGGAAAAAGAACACAGGCAACAAAAACCCAATTTTATTTCTTTTTGACATTTTATCAACCACTTGGTGAGCAACTCGTTTTTAGTGTTTAAACCATGATGAATCCATGGAATATTTTCCAATGCATAATTATGGTCATTCGATGAAAATAAGCTACTCATACTTCACCTCTCGGGAAGCCTCACTACTCAGTTATAAAATGAATCACAAAAGCAAAACAAAGATAACCTAAGACTACGAAAGTTAAAACTTACTAAACCGACTGAAATAAAAAAGAAAATACATGAGTGAACTGATATGCAAGAATAAGAACTCAGAGAGAAACTTTTAAGATTTAATTTTGGTTGTGATTTTGTTTTGCTATAATGATTTAGGGAAGGGTAAGGCTTGGTTTAAATAGGAGAGAAAAAAAGCGAAAAGTGATGAGTCTTGGTAGTGGGGACATAATGGTGAGTGAATGTGGTATAATGGGAGATGGATATGCTTTTGGTGGGAAATGGGAGTGTTTTAACGGCAGAAAATGAAGGAGAAGAGACGTGGTTTTAATAGAGAGAGGGTAATGGATCGGTTTAAATTTAAAATTTATGGGTTGGTTTTGGTGGGTCGGTGAGGAAAGTAGGTTAGTTCTAGTTGGTTAAATAAAACATGGTGTACCTACCTGGGACGGTGGCTCTGGTGGTCTGCCAATAGGTTGATGGTCCGCCGAGTATACCATCAAGTCAAACTAATGTGGCCTATAAATGTTGTCTGGTGACGGTTTTATTGACTTCCCGTCACCTCGGTCAAGGTCCGCCAACTATACCGTCACACTTTCACCTGATTGACCAATTTTAGCTTCTTCTCTGACGATAATCTTGGCAGTCCGCCACAACCACTGTTGAATTCAATAGTTCCCAACTTTTGCTAGATACCTAAATCCTTGCAAGATTAGCACACACATTAGTCCAGTTCACAAAATATAAACTACAATATGGTACAACACATTGTGGGTTTCCTCCCTCTAGATCCTAATTTAACATTTCGGCATGAATCATTTATCTTGACTACTCATACTTTGTCAATAAATACCATAGACAACAATCTTACCACTTCACAGGGACACACATATCGCTTTACTCTTTGGCCGTTTACCTTGAACACATTTCCTTCATTGTTCTCCAACTCCACTACTCTGGATGGAAACACTTAAGTGACTTTGAAAGGGCCAGACCATTTTGATTTCAACTTCCTAGGGAATAATTTAAACCTCGAGTTGAAAACCAACACTATATCCCTCACTTTGAATTCTTTCTTCTCTATCTTCCGATCATGGTATAACTTCATCTTCTCTTTGTAAAGATCTGCTCTCTCATAAGCACAAAGTGTGAATTCATCAATTTCATTCAGTTGGTCTAACCTCAATTCCGCTACCTCGCTCCAACTTAGATTCAACTTTTTGAGCGCCCATAGGGCTTTGTGCTCAAGATCAATCGGTAGGTGACATGCCTTACCAAAAACCAGATGGTAAGAAGACATCCCTATTGGAGTCTTGAAAGCAGTCTGATAAGCCCACAGAGCTTCATCAAGTTTCCTTGACCAATCCTTTCTATTTGTATTGACTGACTTGGCCAAAATCAATTTAATCTTCCTTTTAGACACTTCAACCTGCCCACTTGTTTGTGGATGATATGGGGTTGCAAGTTTATGTTGTTTCACCCCATACTTCACCAGTAAAGCTCTAAACACCTTGTTGCAGAAGTGGGACCCCTAATTTCTTATAATTGTGATAGGGGTTCCAAACCTATAAAAGATGTTCTTCTTCAGAAATAAGACTACACCCTTTCCTTCATTGTCAACTAATGATACTGCTTCCACCCACTTAGACACATAATCCACATCAACTAGGATATACTTGTGACCATATGAGCTCACAAAAACACCCATAAAGTAAATGTCCCAAACCTCAAAAAGCTCTACTTGCATTTTGGTCATGTGCATTTCATGATGCTTGGATATTGATCCTTGACGTTGGCATTGTTCACAAGTTTTAACCAATTCATAAGCATTCTTAAAGATAGAAGACCAGTAGTACCCACTTTGTAATACTTTCCTCACAGTCTGGTCACCTGCATGATGTCCTCCAACAGGAGAAGAATGACAGGCTTGGAGAATGCTCAACATCTCAACTTTCGGCACACATCACCGGATAATATTATCCGTACACAACTTGAACAGGTTAGGCTCATCCCAAAAATACTTGGTCACATCATGAAGAAATTTCTTCTTCTGATGAAAACTCAAGTCTTATGGAATCTCCTTACACACCACATAATTTGCAAAATCAGCATACCACAGAATCATACCCTGGGACACTGCCAGTACATGTTTATCAGGAAAGGAGTCATCAATGTCTATCTCTTCTGGTCTGTGGCCTTCATTCTCTAACTTAGATAGGTGGTATGCTACTTGATTCTAGCAACCTTTTCGATCTTTGACTTTGAAGTCAAACTCTTGAAGCAACAACACCCACCTAATCAGTCGTGGTTTGGCATCCTTCTTAGCCATCAAATACCGCAATGTTGAATGATTTGTGTTAACCACCAATTTGGTGCCAAGTAAGTATGCCCTAAATTTTTTGAATGCATAAACCACAGTTAGAAGCTCTTACTCGATCACCGAGTAATTCTTTTGTGCTCTATTCAAAGCTTTACTGGCATAATATAGAGGGAGAAAAAGCTTTTCCCTCTTATGACCAAATACAACTCAAAGAGAAACTCCACTTGCATCACACATCACTTCAAATAGTTTCGACCAATCAAGAGCAATGATGATGGGTGCGACAACTAACTTCTCCTTGAGACAAAGAAATACTTTCATACAACTGTCACTGAAATCAAACTTAACTTCCTTCTCCAAGAGTTTGAATAATGGAGTTGCAATCTTGGAGAAATCTTTGATGAATCTCCGGTAGAACCCTGCATGACCAAGAAGTTTTCGTACACCCTTTATCGAGATTGGTAGAGGTAGTTTCTCAATTACTTTGATCATAGCCCGGTCAATTTCAATCCCTTTCACTGAGATCTTATGCCACAACACAATGCCTTCCTTGTCCACGAAATGTCATTGTTCCTAATTTAGTACTAGGTTGGTCCCTTCGCACCTTTGAAAAGCATTACCAAGGTTAGCCAAACAATCTTCAAAAGAATCTCCTACCATAGAGAAATCATTCATAAAGACCTCCAACATATCTTCCACCATATTAGAGAATATCGACATCATGCATCGCTGGAAAGTGGCAGGTGCATTGTACAACCCAAACGACGTTCACTTAAATGCAAAAGTACCATAGAGACATGTAAAGGTTGTTTCTCTTGATCTTTAAGAGCGATCAATATTTGGTTGTAACCAGAATATCCATCCAGAAAGTAATACCAACCTCTCCCAGCTAGTCAATCAAGCATCTGATCCATGAATGGCATTGGAAAATGATTCCACAAAGTCCACAAGTTCAACTTCTTTTAATCCATACACACCCTCCAACCTGTGATGGGTCAAACAGGAATGAAATCATTCTTTTAATTCGCCACCACAGTCATACCCCCTTTTTTAGGTATGCATTGCACGGGAATCACCCATTTACTATTGGAAATTAGGTATCCAACACCCACATCAATCCAACCACCTCTTGCATTGGTGGATTAAGTCTGTGCTGGTGCTTAATGGATTGAATATAGTCCTCTTCTAACTGTTTCTTGTGCGTACAAATACCAGTGGAATGCCAATAATGTCTTCTATGGTCTACCTAATAGATCGCTTATATATCCACAATACTGACACAAGGTTTACCACTTGCTATTCAACTAAGTCTGCTGTGATAATCATTGGCAAGGTATTGTTTGCACCCAGAAAAATGTATCTCAAATTGCTTGGAAGTTCCTTCAACTCCAACACTGGTGGCTCTTCTATAGATGTTTTCGCTGGAGGTGTAGGCCTATTTATCAAGTCCAAATCAAGCTTCTTCAGAGCATAGGAATAAGAACCCCTACCAGTGAGGGCACACACTGTCTCATCACACTCTTCAATACCATCTGCATCAAAATTCATTAATACAATGGCTAATGTTTCAACCACAAATTGTTCCTCAATAGGAACCTCTATTTCAGGCTCATCAATGACATCAATAACCAAGAAAACATTCATGTCTCTCGGTTGCTTCATCGACTGGAAAATATTGAACTTAACTTCCTCATCATTCAGTCAGAATTTAAGCTCATTGCTCTCTATGTCAACTAGGACTCACCCAGTGGCTAAGAACAGTTTACCCAAAATTACGGGTACCTCAAAGTCCACTTTGCAATCTATGATCCCAAAATCTACAGGGAATATGAAATTCGCCACTTTCACCAACACATCATAAAAAACACCTTCTGGCCTCTTGACCGAATGATCATCTATCAACAACCACATCGACATTGGTTTGGGGGCTCCCAAACCCAACTGCTTATAAATTTCCAATGACATCAAATTAATTTTTGCATCGAGATCACATAATGCCTTTGCAAATCTAATTACACCTATCATGCAGGGAATAATGAAGGCACCTGGGTCAGCCTTTTTTTGAACCAATGATCTTCATGCTTTGTCACTGTAATGATGAATATTGTCATTCGACTCAAAGCTCATTGTCCTCTTCTTGGTTACCAAGTTTTTCACGAACTTGGCATAATCGGGCATTTGTTCAAGAGCTTTTGCAAGTGGAATGTTCATCGATAGCTACTTTAACATAGAAAAAAACTTGGTGAAATTCCATTTTCTGCCTTCTTTTTAGCTCTATGAAGAAATGAAGGATGTGGTCTCGCAATTTGAGTTAAAGGCTTTGCAGCTTTCTCACTCTTCTCCTTATTTAGCCTATCATCCTTTTTCATTTTTGTGGATTTTTCGGCATCCATACCCTTTTCATCATCTCTTTACTGTCTATCTGACCCAACGAAAACATCTTTTTTGCCACCAATATCATCATTCAATTCATCTTCAGAGGCAACATATTCTACATGTGTTTGGACCACCAGTTATGGTCCAAGTAGTACTTTACAACTCCTTCTAGTAATGGCCAAGCAAGCTTCATCATTCCTCAGATTAGTTACAGTGTCACTTAGAAAAGTCCCAGCCTTGTGCTGGTTGAATGCTATAGATAATTGTCCCATTTGGAACTCCAACTATTTGATCAAAGTAGAGTATGAGTCAACTAATTGACCCATGGAAGACAAGTCAGTCTTCACCTCCTTGATACATGTATTGGTTGACTCAATACCCTTTAACAATTTAACCGTTGTAGCCTCCAAAGAAAGATTCCCTAAATTATTCATAGTATTTTCACGATTACCTGGTGGTACATACAATCCACTTCGGTCGCCTTTGTTCTTCCAATTACCCTGGTCACGATCTCTGTAGCCAGACTTATCATAATAGTTGTCTCGATTATAGTTCCAACCTTGGTTTCCTTGTCTATTGGCCTAGAAACTCCCTTGATTGTTCAAATAATTTGCTTCCTCCTCAAAATCGGAGTCAGCAACTCTCCCTTGTGAGCCTACAACTTTCACCTTCTCTGCTCCATCGAACAATAAATGTTTAGTCAATAAATCCATCTGTGTCTTCATATGAGCAATATCCTGATCAAGTTCTTCTTCTCTTCGGCGCTATTCTTCCTACATACCGACCGCATTAGTGTTTCTTACTACCTCAGAATCCCTGGTATGCTAAGCCATACTATTTTTGTTAGTCGGTCAAGTATCTCAGTAGCCTCTATATAAGTACGAGCCATAAAAGCTCCTCCTGACGTATTATCTAAAAAGGACTTAGTCGCAGAATTCAGTGCTCTGTAGACTATATGCATCAAGTGCTCATCAGTGAGGTGGTGATTCAGACATTGAGTTAACTTTTTCTTGAACCCCAGCCATGTCTCATGCACTGGTTCATGCTGTAGTTGTGTGAAATTGCTGATTTCATCTCATAACTGTAACATCCTAGAAGGTGAAAAGAACCTTTCTAGAAAAACTCCTTTCAATTGCCTCAAGTGTGTTATAGATGCAGGAGGAAGTTTATTAAGCCACAAGGTTGCCTCCCCAGACAGAGACAAAGAGAACAATCTCAAACGAATAACATTCTGATACACTCCAAGATTGTCAAATGACTTGCAGATGTTGATGTAATTCATCAAGTACAAGTTAGGATCATCGCCAGGTAAACCTCCAAACAATCCCTTCAAAGTCAGTAATTGGATCATAGTGCAGGTGATGTTGAATTTGGTGCCTAGAGCAAGTGGTGGTGGAACAATGGCTCCAGTAGCTCCAACTCCATCAAAATCTGCATCATCCCCATCATCCAAAGCAACGTGTACTATAGGCTGTCGGTGTACTCTGTTCCTTTGTCATGTATTTTGGTGTTCTAGGACAACATGAACAGCAGGTTGCCCATCAACAACCTCATCATCACCTAAGTCATTGTCATCCGAATTCTTCACCCGACCGGGTGGTGCAAAATGCCCTGGTGCGTGTTGTTGTCGTTCATCTATATTTTGCCTCAATGTTCGATTAATCTCAGGATCAAGTGGCAACAACAGTTCTCCTGAAAATCTAGTACTTGGCACGCACCATGATCAGCCTGAAATCAAAAAAATAATAAATAAATGTAAAATTAGGAAATTGTACTAACTGTCAAACAACATACATAAAACTTATTTGACCACCGTATTCCCGGCAACAACGCCTGATACGCCCAAATTACAACTCCCTTTTACAAGAGTGTAAGTGGTCGTTGTCAAATATAAAACCCAATGAAGGTTGGGGTCGAATCCTTCAGGGAATAAAGGGTTAAACAAGTGGTATGCAACTCTTATAACAATCAGTCACCAGCTTCCAAGGGATGAGGTTTTTTGATTTAGTAGCAGTAAACAATATTTGAATATCGTGAACAAAGACAAAATTTCAAACAAATAACTCAATAGAGAAAAATAAACCAGGATTGTGTTCACCTAAGTTTACCATCACCAACGGGTTATGAGCGAAAATGAATTGATATTAAAACACGTGAAAATAAGGCAATTGATTCTATAATTTCATTTAAATGTCTTTCAACCAATTTAAATGAGTCTACACTTCAATTCTCACGAACTCAAAGTGTCAGTTGTAAACCCGATTCAAACCTCAATGGATTAATCTTGTTCAAGCATTAAATGTTAATTTAGAGGTTGATAGCTCTAAACTTTTGTTATGAACTCCTTTTCTTTGAAAGTTAAATTCTTTACCAAGCAATTTAACAAAAGACAATTTCCCAATGTTTGAAACCATCAAGAATACGTTAAAGTGAAGGAATTCATAATAATTTCACGCAATCAATACCTATTCACAACCCACAAACGCTAATAGTCCACCATGGATTCCAAAACCCTAGTTATGGGTGGTTTAGCCACTCATAGTCAAGAACAAGATGAAGAAAGAAATTTTTATCATAAAAATAATGAAATCCTTACAATGAAAAGTAACATCCAATGATGTTCAAAACTTAAAGCAAAAGGGATAAACTTCTTTTCTCCAGAGAAGTCATAAAATTATTCCCAAGGATAAAAGATGTCTATTCCAAACCCTAAATTAGATGTTTATAGGCTCAAAATAATCATGGTTTAAAATTCAAAAATAAGTTCTGTCGTGTCACTGCTAACAATAACTGTGATGGTTCGCCAAGAGTACGACGGTCCGCTAAGGTTACTATCGCAAAGCTGTCAAAAAAATGTACATTCTGGCTAACTGTTGGTGGTCTGATTGATGGTCCGCCATTCAGTTGACGGTCCGCCGTACATATCGTTGCTATCTCCTCTTTTTTAAGCTATTCTGCTTATAGGTTGGTGGTAATGGTGATGGTTCACCAAGTCTTTGGCGATCTGCCATGGTTGTCGTCACCACGTCCTAAGTTTGGCCCTTTTCTGGTTAAGGCATGGCAGTATTGGTGACGATCCACCAAGTCTTTTGTAGTCCGCCATGATTGCCGTAATAGATCCTTTTCACCAGATTTTTCTTATCTCTTGCAGACTTAAGTTTAATTCCTGAAAGTATACACAAAAAAGCAACAAAAACAACACATATTTCTTGAAAACTCGCAATTATACTTAGTTGAATATACTAAATGTGTTGTCATAAGCCGGTACATCATTAAGTCATAGGGGTGGAGAGACCAACCCAGGTAAGTCACCTAACACAGTTGATGTGGATAGAGGGAGTGACTCGTAGCCTATGGCAATAAGTCATAGGGTCAGTCATCGCCAATGTATCAATTTTAAATTGGCGCGACCCAATTACGTGATTTAAAACCTAATCCCTCACCCGATCCGATACCTCTTTCAAAATAAAAAGGTGTAATTCCCTCCACTACCATAAACATACGTCTACCCTAATATTGCCCTTAAATCAAGAATTACTCATCATATTAAACACAAAATTATGCTATTGCTACTCATTTGCACGCAAAATCAAAAACTCAAGTGATTGTCTCCAAACTCTTCTCTTCTTCATGCTTCATTACCCAAATCAAAGTAAGTGCAAACTTCCCTTGAAATTACTTTGGTTATTGGTAGTGAATTCTATGTGGGTATAGTAAACCCTAGATTTAAATGCTTGAAATAATTGAATATGTTAAGGACTTAAATTTGATCACTTGGTTTTGATTGAAATTGAATAGTTAATGACTGTGTTGGATGATTGTATGCTAGTTTTCATGTAAATTTTGATCCAGGGTGAAGTCTGGGTAGCCCTGATGAGTTGGTTAATGTGTATGCGTGAGAAATTGGTTTTCTCGACCTTTCCAATGATCGTAGATTCGGTATCTATGTGAAATAAATTGGGAATGTTGTGCTTGAGAATGAAACCATTAAGAGACTACCAATTTTCAAGCCCTACGACTCTGGTAAAGACTCGTACCCTAAGCCAATGAGTCATTACATGAGTCATAGTCATTGGAAATTTGGTCCAAAAAAAGAAAAGTCTATGAAACCAAGTACAATATCTCAGTACGAGTCACCCAACGAGTCATAGGGAGACCCAACGACTCATAGTGACAACTCATCCTGATATCCTACACTTGCACTTTTGCAGGAATTGGACTCAATGACTCACCCAATAAGTCGTAGGAAGTCCCAACGACTTATAGGGTACAATTGTTGGGTTACCAGTGATGAATCCTTAAGAAAGCCTTGATCCTACTAGTCACCCTATGGATCAGCCAAAGGCAACGACTTATTGCCTGACCCATAGGGACTATTTGTGTTTTCATACTTGTGATTTATTTACTCGATCTTTTTAAGTACTAACGTGTATACACCAAAGGCACCATGACACCAAAAAATGACACTCCAAAAGGAACCAAGAAGGGGGGCAAGCCTACTCCCAAGAAACAGGTATGATCAACGTTGCAACTGAAAGATATGCCCATCGATAAGGAGTCAAGTGGCTCAGTGGAGGAGTATTCAATAACTACTACAGTTGAGCCTCGAGAGAGCTTGCCTTGGACTGGTATATTGAGGCCTTGAATGAAGAATATTAGGGCGTCTCCACCACACACACCTACTCCTTCCTAGTCTAACGAGGGAGGAGAATCTAAGTTTGAGGAAGAAGGCAAAGAAAGTGACTTGAGGGACGGAGATGGGGTTGCATCTGGCAGTCAATCCAAAGAGCAAGTTTGTTGGGGTACGACATAAATCTGTCAAGTAGTGCTACTACTGATGAGGACTCCACAGAGAGACCCACACAATAAACTCAACCTTCTCCAAAGGTTTAGCCGTAGGGCCACCCCGCACTTTAAGTGTTAATAGCTACACAAGTTGAGAGACGGGGTATTTGAGGTATAAGAGATATATATGATAGAGGACATTGCTATTGTTCAAAGAGTAGGCTGACCAAGAAAGGATTCTATGAAGAGCCAAGACTGATTACCAAGGGTATGTCTGAGATGCCTGAGTTTGAGTAGCTATTTAATAAGTACATGTTTGAATGGATTATTGGGGAGCTGGGTAGATACAGTCCAACACTTGTTCGAGAATTTTATGCAACCTATCATGCCAGACTGAAGGTGCTGACTCCATAGGGTTTGTTGTGGAAAGTTTGTGATGCTCTATAGTTAGTTTTGATTTGGGGTGTTGAGGTTAATATCTCGGTCCAGACTATTATGCGGTTCCTCCATGGTGCAGAGTTTGTGCCCCCTACCAACACTTCAGAGATCGATAATCAGATTGATGAGATGAGGAAAGTGAAACCAAAGCAGATTAGTACCGAGGGCAACTTTGTACATGATAATGCTCAAATGCACCTTAGGATTGTATGCACGCGGCCATTAGTAATATAATTATCCAACTTAGAGTCAAGGTCAAATCCACGAGGAATGAAGGAGATAGGTTCTCCTTTGAGTGTCACAAGTGGCTATATGCTTGCTCGTAATGCTAAAAATAATGCAAGAAAGTAAAAATGGAGGAGTAATTCAAATGTTGTTAAGGTCAATATATCAAATGTTCGATTAGTATGCAAACGTGAGTTCTAGAGTTTGTAATCAAGCGTTAAAAGTACTTGGGGTTATGTTTTCATGAGAGTGAGTTCATGTACGAGTAATTGGATAATATGCCTAAGTTTGATTAATAGCTATGGGCAGGATAAGACCTAGTTTTTAATGTCAATCTTTTAATAAAACATCAAACATCACAAGTGGTTTCTTTCAAACACCTCACAAGTGGTACAGTATAACAAACCTACAACCTCGATTTAATAGCCTTATGTCTAAGAACTACTATTAAGTGATAGAAATCAATTCATACTTGGCCACTACTCCTCACCCTTATCCCTTTTGTCAAGGATGATAAAGGATCTAGGGTTAACTAAAGTTTGCAACCTCCAATCATGAGTTCAAAACATAGAGTAGAGGTCAAACCCACAACAAACAATCAATCAAAAAGGCAAATAAGTAATACCCATACAATTATCACTACTTATTAACACATAACCTAAGATAGAAACTTAGATACTCATAACAAAAGATAAGAGAGATACACCCATATCTTCATTTAGATCTGTAATAGAATCCAAAATTATCCAAGAAAATCTCTAATTCAAAGCTAATAATCAACAATAATAGCTAAAATTTAGGGTTTTGATTACAAATTCTCCAAGCTCAAAATTGACAAAAAGTAGGGTTCCAAGCTACGAAAAAGGCTTTAATAGCTTCAACAAAAATGATTCTAAAAATTATAGAAATGCCACCGCATCGAAATCGGCAGAAGATGGGACCATCACTGAACACTTCTGCGATATGCCAAAGTGACTTTGAGTCACCGAATTGGTAATAAATTTGAGCTTCAGGCATTGGCTTCTGATACTTTTAGAGATGGAGTTTTTCTTTACCGATCAGTTCGGTGATTTGCCAAACTAGTCTTTTTTATCTCCGAATCGTTTAAATTAGACCTAGGTCAAACTATTATAGTTGGTGATGGAATCCAACATTCAGCAATTCGCAGGCCATTTTGGTGATACACCAATTATTCCATATGATGCTCTTTTGCACATTTAGCTTCAATATTCAATCATTTTGCCTCTTTTTTCTATTTCAACCTCCTTTTGGCCTTAACTTTGAAAATGAACCAAATTGACATTAAAACTCATTCAAAATGGCATTAAGGACATGACTTTCTACCCCTTTTAGGTCAAATGAGTCGTAATTTTCCAACTCATCAATACCCCCAACTTAAATCGTTGCTCGTCCTAGAGTAAATAAATGCACTCACAATGAAATCAACAATGCCTACAAATGGTACTACATGGGAGCTTAGACACACGCTTCTTTTGTAAAAACACTTTGCCCTCATAGTTTTGAAAACAATGGCATAAGTCTCACTTATCAAACACTCAATTTGTGAACAACAAACCACAAATGTTGAATAAATATTACCAAACCACACACATGCTCATAGACTTCAACTAGGATTAAAGAATTCTCAAGCAATGCAATCAAGTGCCCTCACACAAAAAGTCCCTTCCTTCAAGAAACGATCAAGATTAAAACAAGGGACTAAAATGAATCACTCACTCTCTCAAAAATGAATATACAATGAGTACCACACCATAGAATTGCCCATAAGCTCCATTTCATCACATTCAAACATGCTACTTTGGAGATCACTAAGGTCTTGTTTTGACTTGTAATGTAGGCAATGAGTAAGGTAGGAAAAATGTAACACCCCATACATTTCCGAACCTATAAGACGGCGTTAACATTTATGGAATTATTTGAAAATGATATATTTGATGAATTATACATTAATTTGTTGGGCATTAATGAGTCTTGTGCCACTGGGCCAAATGAGGCCCAAAAATCATAAAAAACATGGTCGAAATAGAATTTGACCCATTCTTGACATTGACCAATTATACACATTAAATGTGTGGATAAGGATCATTATTAAGGGGCTATATAAGTCAAGAAAATCAGATTTTTATTCATCAAAGAACACATGCCCTTTTCTAACATTTTCTCAAACATTTCTCTCACACAAACCCTAAGGCAAATACACTTGTTGGGACAAGATCACTCTTTGGTATACTTTGGTAAGTATTTATTCTCATGGTTTAGTATAAGATATGTTTAATAGGGTTTATAAATCATGTTGTTTGTGTTGGCAAAGTGTTGGACAGTGTGCTATGTGTAAAAAAATCTATTTTTGTAATCGGTGAAGGTTTTTGCCTTGTAAACTTGAAAATGGACTTGTGGTCTTGAAGGAAGTGAACTTTATGGATTAAATATTGAAATGTGAGATGTGATTATAGTATTAACTTGTTTTACCCTTGTGTATAATGTTTGGAATTGTTATTGTAAAATTGGTTATGGATTTGGTGACGTATTGAAAGGAAAGTGTGGTTTTGGGTGATGTTTATGTGTGTTGTGGAACCATGGATGATTTTTGGAATCCAAGATGATCTAAAATATGTCAAGAGGAGTTTAGTTATGATCATGTACCATTCATTGCATAAAAAGTCCCAAAAGAGACCCATTTTGACCAAAACGGGCATCCGCCCCCGCAGACGAAGGCACCTGCGGGTGCAGATGCCAACGCAGGTGCCTCTGGCTTCTGCCAAAGGTCACCTGAGGGTGAACCTCGGCCACCTTCTAGTGCATGTGGCTTTTCAGGTCAGCCCAGAATTCAGTTTTGTATGTTTTCGTCTATCTTCGATCCCCGAAGGCCCCTATACCCTTTTTGGATGTAATTATCAACTTATGATACTGTTTTAATGACTTTAAAAGGGCTTATGGAGGAATGTTGGACTATATTAAGTATGAATTGTTGTTCATATGTGTTTATGAAGGAGTAATTCTAACGTAATGATAATGAGGAGACATAAAGGGTAAACAAGGTGTGAAATACTATTGATGCATGATGTCTTGGTAAATGTGTGGAATGTTATGGTGTTGTTGGTATGAGAATGCTGTGGATTGTATTGTAAAGGGTGACATGACATTATACGGCAGTCATATAGCGCATTGTCATCTTGTACACTTGTATAGTAACTAGTTGCTAATGTAAGCTTCGTTATGTACTTGTATTGTAGAGTGAAACGTAAGGAAGGAGCTGGGCTATTGTGTTCATGTATAAGATTGTGTATTCATACTTGAAAGTGAAGGTATGTAAGGTTACTCTATCTGTATCCTTCTTCAGCACGTAGTATTCACATTGACATTGTACTTGTTCCATTCTGACATGTTCTAAGGTATCCTATTTTCGGGTATCAATTATTGTTTATCACATGTTTCCTACTCATTGGTAAATTATTATTCACATGTCTCATATGCATTGACAAATGTCCCAAAGGTAACATGGTTTCCAATAATGTTATGTTTCCACTAATGTTATGACTATAATTGTATCAATCTCAAAAGTAAAGAATGAAGTAATGCATATGTGTTTAATGATGGAGTACGGGTGGTAGCTTTGGGGGCAAAAGCCTAGCTCAAGCCGATCCCGAGATTATTGGATCAGGGGGTAGTCCAAGAGGCATAAGCCTAGCTCGGACCGAACCTGACAGAGGGTAGCTCTGGAGGTAAGAACCTAGCTCGAGCTGAACTTGATATGTTGGTTTATGGGTGGCAGCTCTAGAGGTAACAACCTAGATCGAGCCGAGCCCAATGTATTTATTTATGGGTGGTAGATCTAGAGGCATAAGCCTAGATCGAGCCAATCCCAACATAACGTTATGTTATGTAAAGACCCACTGATCAGTCGGGGCCCGAGTACATTGTGACACAAGTGAAGATGAATAATCATGGAAGTAAAGAGGCAAAGAAAGTAATGAAAGCAATATACATGGTTCCCAACATATAGCATAGTGACTTATTCTTATTGGTTATTCATTGGTACTTGGGTTCATTGACATATTTACATATCATACAGTTTCTTATGAGCCTTACATACTCAGTACATTCTTTGTACTAACGTCCCTTGTGGGACTAACTGTCACGCCCCGAATCCCATCGGGACGGATTGGCACCCGTAGGCTACATGGCCAGAGAGAACCAAGCTTTGCTTCTATTCAATCATATACATGTCATAAGAAACCCATAATTACATACTAGCTTTAAATGCCAACAACTGAACTCATGGAATCATGATATATATATACATATACGAAACCTGGCCGTTGAGGCCACTAAGTCAAAAACAACATATACCTTTTACAACTATACACCCACATACGTCTACAAAAGCCTCTAACAAATGCATTGACCAAAATGAACTAAAAGTCGGGACAAGTCCCCGCTTTATACAACATGTACAACACCAAAACATATGTACAACTGTGACTCGGAGAAGCCCCGAACTAACTAGAGCTCACCAATGATCCGCAACAACTGGCAACCTACTGTGGAGACCTACAAGTACCTGCGCCTGCAACAAGTAAGGTAAATCCACCAAGAGGGGTCAGCACGAAGAATGTACTGAGTATATAAGTCCATATGAAACTTGTATGATATGTAAATATGTCAATGAAATCAAATACAAATGGATGATCAATATGGATAAGTTACTATACCAAACTTTGGAAACCATGTATATTGCCTTCATTACTTTGTTTGTATCTTTGCTTCAATGATTATTCATCTTTGCCTGTGACCTGTGATACCCGGGCCCCGACTGAACAGTGGGTTTTCATAACATATCGTTATGTTGGGATCGGCTTGAGCTAGGCTTATGCCTCTAGAGCTTCCACCCTATGAATCAAAGCATCGGGTTCGGCTCGAGCTAGGTTAGTACCTCTAGAGCTGCCACCCATCAATCAACTTATCAGGTTCGGCTCGAGCTAGTTTATTAAACCTAGAGCTGCCCCCTGTTAGGATCAGTCTGAGCTAGGCTTATGCCTCTAGGACTGCCCCCTGATCCAACAAATCTTGAGACCGGCTTGAGCTAGGCATTTGCCCCCAAAGCTGCCACCCATACTTGATCATTGACCACATATGCATTACTTTGTTCATTACTTTTAGATTGATACTATGATAGTCACAACTTTACTTTAAGCTTTGGATCATTAACCAATGAGTGAGAGACATGTAAATAAACATTGTGAGAAACATAAAATTACTAGAACCATAACACCATTGGAACCATTGGACAATAATCCATGAACAAGAGACATGAGTATAATCACTATTGGAACATTGGAACACAACCTTGTTGGGCTTTTGGAACATTATTCATGAATAGGAGACATGAGATTCACAATTGATCAATGAGTAGGAACTATATGATAATAACCATTAATAATTGCATATAAGATACCTTAGCACATTTCGGGATGGGACAAGCATAATGTCAATGTGAATACTATTTGCCGCAGAAAGATATGGATAGAGTAACCTTACATACTTTGTATCCTCAATACGAATATACAATCTTAGATGCGTATACAATAGCCCCGCTCCTTCTTTATGTTTCACTCTACAACACAAATATATAACGGAATTCACATTAACCACCAACTACCTTACAAATGCATACAACGTCAATGAGTTATATGTTTGCCTTTAAACATGCCATTTCCCCTTGACAAAACCATTGATGAAATTATTATTCCAAAAAAATCCCAAAATATTCCCAACATTGACCAATACATGATAATCAATACATTTCACCACAAAACTTCTCCTTTACAGTTTCTTATCTACACCACATCACAAATAATCCATCAACTTACCTTAATACACCTCATAGCACATATCGACCAAAATCCCATAATTTACACTTATATAAAAATAACAAGTTTAATAACAAAATCACACCATACATGTCCATATTTTATCCATACCATGCTCTTTCATCAAAGGCACAAGTCATAATTCAAGCTTGCATCTCATGGATCACAAATCTTATGTATAAACACAAAGTACCATGTTCAACACTTCCAAGCATAACCAACATGATTTACATGCTCTCTCATGCATATAATACATTAATCCATAACAATAATAACTTACCCAAGCTTGAAAAATGGTGATTTTGCTCCAAAAGTTGGCTTTGAGTTCTTAGGGTTTGAAGAAAATATCTTGTATATTTGTCTAAAAGGCATGAGACTTTGCAATCAATAAAAATAATATTTATTTCCCTTTATATAGGCCCTCAAGTCCATCCTTATCCACTCTTTAACATTTAATGTGGTGTTCTAGAAGGTCAAGGAAAGAATGGGTCTTTTGACCCATTTTGGCCCATGTTTTCTTCTCATTTTGGGCCTTTTATTGAGCCCAATTCACTTAACCCAATAAAATAAATAATTTATCGTGTTTAAATCATCTCACACATTTTTCAACAATATTCCCACTCACACTATTCATATCCGTAGCCTCAATCCCAAAAACAAGCGATTCCAGCCACGTAGGGCCCATTTTGACCATAAGGGCAAAACTGTCATTTTGATGCCAAGTTCGTTCTCGAGTAATATTATCATACCAATATAATATTTTATTCATTCCATGTATATACTCATGGTTGTAGAAGAAACCTGGCAAAAATTGGCTCGGTACGTCCCCGGGTACCCTTGGGACTTAGAAAATTTCCAACTTTCAAAAAAATGGCAAAACCAACGTGGCACGCCCTTGGGCGCGCTAGATTTCTGCCTTTGGAATAAAAATTTTATCCCAGAGCGGCGTGTAACTCCCTCCAGCGCACCCCACACTTAGTTTTTTCAAAAAATTCCATTTTTTGAGTTTTCTTCACGGATTTGGTTAGATACTTCAGGTCTTATTCTTTAACTTACTTCTTACCCTTAATATACTTTGTTTAGAGGTCCTCTTAGCCTCATTTTGAACCCCACAAATTCTCCACAAAAATCACAAAACACCTCCTACGAAGGGCTAATCACATATACAAGGCCAAATTTCAATTTTCTCATCATTAACATTACCAAATACATGCTTATAGCTCTCAACACCTAAGTACACATTATTGAATGTCGTCAAGTAGGTTGGTAAGGCACGGGGTGTTACATTCTTCCCCCCTTAGAAACATTCATCCTCGAATGTTAATAGCACCGTTTCAATTACGACAATTGCATCTCTATACTAGCATATATATACATAAACATTTAAGGCTCATGGATACTTAGTTTTTATTGCTCCACTTATGCGCTTTGAACTTCTTGGTCCATTTGAAATAGATGGGGATACTTGTCTTTCATCATTTCTTCCACTTCCTATGTGATCTCCTCTACTCGTTGATTTCTCCAAAGGACTTTTACGGAAGCTATGTATTTATTCCTCAACCTCTTTACTTATCGATCTAGGATAGCAATGGGTACCTCTTCATAAGTAAGATCCTCTGTAACTTGAAAATCTTCAATTGGAATAATACAAGATGGATCTCCTATACATTTTTGAAGCATCAAAACATGAAATACCGGATGGACTGAGGAAAGTTCCTGGGGTAGTGCCTACTCATACACAACTTGCCTAAATATTCTAATGATTTCATATGGGCCTATGTAATGTGGACTCAATTTCCCTTTCTTTCCGAACCGCATTACCCCTTTCATCAGTGAAACCTTTAAAAATACCCAATCACCTATGGTAAATTCAAGCCCTCTTCTTCTAACATCGGCATATGACTTGTGGCGACTTTGGGCCATTTGTAACCGCTGTTGGATCACTTTAACTTTCTCCATAGCCTGATGAACAATATCTATCCCAAGTAAAGCAGTTTCACCCGCTTCAAACCATCCAATTGGTGATCTACATTTCCTTCCATACAAGGCTTCATAAGGTGCCATTTTAATACTTGAATGATAGCTATTGTTGTAAGCAAATTCAATAAGAGGTAAATGGTCATCCCAACTACCTTGAAAATCTAACGTACACGCTCGTAGCATAGCTTCAAGTGTTTGAATAGTATGTTCTGCTTGTCCATCAGTCTGAGGATGGAAAGTCGTACTCAAGTTCACCTGCGTACCCAAACTCTGCTGAAAAAGATCTCCAAAAGTGTGTTGTGAACTGTGCTCCTCTGTCTGATATAATGGAATGGGGAATACCATGCAATCGTACTATTTCTTTCACATACAACTTTGCGTAATCCTCAGCTATATAGGTGGTCTTGACTGGTAGAAAATGCACTGATTTGGTAAGCCTGTCCACTATAACCAAATAGAATCAGATTTCCGCAATGTATAAGGCAAACCTGTAATGAAGTCCATATTAATCATATCCCGCTTCCAGACTGGAAGATTGATACATTGCATGTAACCTCGTAGTTTCTGATATTTAACTTTTACTTGTTGACAGTTCGGACATTGAGCGACAAATTATGCAATGTTCTTCTTCATATTTCCCCACCAATACACTTCTTTCAAGTCATGGTACATTTTAGTAGCACCCGGATGAATAGAATAGAGCGAATGATGCACCTCTGTCATAATTCGTGTCCTCAACTCATCTACATACGATACACATAATCTCCCTTGACATTGAAGTACCCCTTCCTGTGTAAGATCAAATGCCTTTGTCAAATTCTGCTGTACATTTTAGCTGCAATAACATAGAATCCGCAAACTGTTTCTCTTTGACTTCAGTTATTAAGGAGGATTTCGCTGCATTTTGTACAATAACCCCTTCACTTTGAGATTCTATAAGGCGAAATCCCAAGCTGGCTAGCTGATATAAATCTTTGATTATCTCTTACTTTTCAGTCAACTGACCACTAGTGCTTTCCACTGCCTTGCGGCTCAATGCATCAGCTACTATATTTGCTTTGCCCGGATGATAAAGAATATCAATATCATAGTCTTTTAAGAGCTCTAACCACCTTCGTTGCCTCAAATTGAGTTCTTTCTGCTTAAAAAGATATTGCAAACTTTTGTGATCCGTGTAGATATCAACATGAACTCCATTTAAATAATGACGCCATATCTTTAAAGCAAAGACTATCACAGCCAATTCAAGATCATATGTGGGATAATTTTTCTCATGTGGCCGCAACTGTCGTGAGGCATATGCTATGTCATTATCGTGTTGCATCAATACACATCCGAGGCCAACCCCGAAAGCATCATAATACACTGCATAACCCTCGATACCTTCGAGAAGCACTAAAACTGGTGTGGAGGTTAATTTATCTTTCAACTTTTGAAAGCTTTTCTCACACGCATCATTCAACTAAAATTTCACTGCCTTATGTGTAAGCTTTGTTAACGGTGCAGCAATGGAAGAAAAACCTTCCACAAATCTTCTGTAATAACCTGCCAGTCCAAGAAAACTATGAATCTCTGTGGGTGTCGTAGGTCTTGGCCAATTTTTCACTGCTTCAATATTCTGTGTATCAACCTGTATTCCTTCTTCTGACACAATGTGACCCAAGAACGCGACTGATTTTAACCAAAACTCACATTTGGAGAACTTGGCATATAACTTACGCTCACGGAGAATCTGTAGTACCTGCCGTAAGTGATTAGCATGGTCATCCGGTGTTCTGGAATAAACTAGGATGTCATCTATAAACACCGTGATGAACACGTCCAGAAATGGCTTAAACACCCTATTCATCAAATCCATGAACACAGCTGGTGCATTTGTTAGTCCAAATGACATAACTAAAAATTCATAATGGTCATACCGTGTTTGGAAAGCTATCTTTGGTACATCTTCTTCTCTGACTCTAACTTGATGGTAACCCGACCTCAATTCGATCTTTGAAACACTTGGCACCCTGTAACTGATCAAACAAATCATCAATTCGAGGGAGGGGATATTTTTTCTTGATCGTTACCTTATTCAACTGTCGATAGTCAATGCACATTCTCAATGTGCAATCCTTCTTTCGTACAAATAGTACCGATGCACCCCACGGGGACACAATAGGTCTAATGAAGACCTTGTATAGCAAATCTTTCAATTGCTCCTTCAATTCACGCAATTCTGTTGGAGTCGTTCTATATGGAGGAATAGAGATAGGTTGAGTGCCTGGAATCACATCAATGCCAAATTCTACTTCCCGTTCTGGGGTAAGCCTGGAAGATCCTCTGGGAATATATCTAGAAATTCATTGACCACTGGAACCGACTGCGGAGTCAGTGGTTCCACATCATTATCTTTCACCCACACTAAATGACATATGTAACCCTTAGCAATCATTTTTTGGGCTTTCAGATAGGAAATAAATCTTCCTCGTGGTGCCCCTACATTACCCTGCCATTCAAGAACATTTTCTTGCGAAAAACTAAAATGCACCTTCTTGGCCCGGCAATCTATCGTAGCATAAATAGAGGCCAACCAATCCATTCCTATGATTACATCAAAATCCACCATGTCTAATTCAATGAGATCGGCCAATGTATCATGACGTCACACAGTTACCACACAGTCATGATATACTCTTTTTGCAATAATATATTCACCGACCGATGTAGACACTTCAATAGATTTAATTAATAATTCTGGTGCCTTTACAAATTTTGCAGCAACCAATGGAGTAACATAGGAAAATGTAGAACCGGGGTCAATCAATGTATATACATTATATGAGAATATGGATAATATATCCGTGACGACATCAGGAGAAGCCTCTGAATTTTGTCGGTCCACCAAAGCATACGTACGATTCTGGACCCCACTAGTACTGGCTGCTCCTCTAGTACCTCTACCCCGGCCAACAGACTGCACACCTCGACCCAAAGAAGGAGCCGATCTGATGACATAACAGCTGATCCTACCAGTCGTGCTACACCACCCATACTCCTCTAGTGACACTCTCTCATCATATGTCTTGTCATGCCGCACCAGAAACAAGCATTTGTCCCCACTCTGCATGTACTTGCATGAATACGCCCGCAGTGCTGACACTGCTAACGAGGAAAACCCGCTGCCTGTGATCCGTGACCTCCGCTACTCTGCCCAGATGGACCACCTCTAGATCTTCGAAACTGAGAATGAGCACCCCCTGTGGAATAGGAGAAAGATGGTCTAGGTGGTCTAGGAAACATACGGGGCCTAGATCCTCCTAGGGACATCATAGGTGGTCCCATAGGTCTATCCCTTTTGGACTGTCCTCTGTCAAATTCATGTACCCTTCGTCTCTGCCTTTGATCTTCCATTTTCTGGGCGAAGGCTTGTATTCTAGCTATGTCCATGTCCTTGTTCAAGGCAGCAATGGTGCAATCCCTTACAAAATATGGCTCTAGTCTATCCACATATCTATGGACTCTATCTGTCATCGTAGCCACAACATTTGGCGCATATCAAACCAAGGAATTAAATTGCAAGCTATATTCTCTGACACTCAAATTTCCTTGACGGAGATTTAGAAACTAATACGCACGTGCCTCACGTATCTCATAGGGCAAGTAATGATCAAGGAAATCCACTTTAAACTCTTCCCACGTAGGTGGATTTGCACCAAAATCACGGGATTTCTTCCAATCCTCGTACCACAATATCGCCTCTCCTTTCAGTCTGTACACAGCAAGTTCAACTGTTTCTATCCCCATCACGTGCATAACTTCCAAGGCCCTCTGAATTTGATCCACGAAGTCCTGTGGATCTACTTTTGTATCTGACCCTGTGAATATAGGAGAGTCCAGTTTTAGAAAATCCTAAAATCCTGTGTTCTGCGACTCGCCACTCTAGCCGTATCATCATCATGTGTCATTAGACCAGCTCGTCCTTGACTTTGTGCTGCCACTAACTGTGTCAACATATGAACTGCATTTCTAAGATCCTGATCTGTGGCATTCATTGGTGGTTCCGCGGGTACTTCTCTACCAATCGGCACTTCTGGAGCTGGAATAGTAGACGAAGATAGCGATGAAATTTCAGCATTTGCTTCACCTTGACTGGCTTGGTCAGGTGGCAATCTACTCATTCCCTCTTCAGCAGGCACATGTACCTGTTTCCCTTTACCTCTACCTCTTCTCATAATTGGCATTTTGACTATACCAAAGAAAAAATAATTACCATGATCAGATACAATTCAACTTACAACACTAGCTCTATTGCACGATCTAGAAGTGAAGAACAGAAACAACATCCTAAATATCCCGTAGCCTCCTACTTATAAATGTGGTGCACAACACATCGATAAGTAAGACTCTACTAAGACACGGCTTTGTAGACACCCTTAGAACGACCTGGTCTGATACCACTTTTGTCACGCCCCGAATCCCATCGGGATAGATTGGCACCCGTAGCCGACATGGCCCGAGAGAACCAAGGTTTGCTTCTATTCAATCATATACATGTCATAAGAAACCCATAATCACATACTAGCTTTAGATACTAACAACGGAACTCATGGAATCATGATATATATATATACATATGCGAAACCTGGCCGTTGAGGCCACCAAGTCAAAAACAACATATACCTTTTACATTTATACACCCACATACGTCTACAAAAGCCTCTAACAAATGCATTGACCAAAATGAACTAAAAGTTGGGACAAGTCCCCGCTTTATACAACATGTACAACACCAAAACATATGTACAACTGTGACTCGGAGAAGCCCCGAACTAACTGGAGCTCACCAATGATCCGCAACAACTGGCAACCTACTGTGGAGGCCTACTAGTACCTGCGCCTGCAACAAGTAAGGTAAATCCCCCAAGAGGGTCAGCACGAAGAATGTACTGCGTATGTAAGCCCATATGAAACTTGTATGACATGTAACTATGTCAATGAAATCAAATACAAATGGATGATCAATATGGATAAGTTAATATACCGAACTTTGGAAACCATGTATATTGCTTTCATTACTTTCTTTGTATCTTTTCTTCAATGATTATTCATCTTTGCCTGTGACCTGTGATACCCGGGCCTCGACTGAACAGTGGGTTTTAAACATAACATATCGTTATGTTGGGAACGGCTCGAGCTAGGCTTATGCCTGTAGAGCTGCCACCCATCAATCAACTTATCAGGTTTGGCTCGAGCTAGGTTATTACCCTTAGAGCTGCCCCCTGTCAGGATCGGTCCGAGCTAGGCTTATGCCTCTAGGACTGCCCCCTGATCCAACAAATCTCGGGATTGGCTTGAGCTAGGCATTTTCCCCCAAAGCAGCCACCCATACTTGATCATTGACCACATATGCATTACTTTGTTCATTACTTTTAGATTGATACTATGATAGTCACAACTTTACTTTAAGCTTTGGATCATTAACCAATGAGTGAGAGACATGTAAATAAACATTGTGAGAAACATAAAATTACTAGAACCATAACACCATTGGAACCATTCGACAATAATCCATGAATAAGAGACATGAGTATAATCACTATGGAACATTGGAACACAACCTTGTTGGGCTTTTGGAACATTATTCATGAATATGAGACATGAGATTCACAATTGATCAATGAGTAGGAACTATATGATAATGACCATTAATAATTGCATATAAGATACCTTAGCACATTTCGGGATGGGACAAGCATAATGTTAATGTGAATACTATAGATACGGACAGAGTAACCTTACATACCTTGTATCCTCAATACGAATATACAATCTTAGATGCGTATACAATAGTCCCACTCCTTCTTTGTGTTTCACTCTACAACACAAATACATAACGGAATTCACATTAATCACCAACTACCTTACAAATGCATACAACGTCAATGAGTTACATGTTTGCCTTTAAACGTGCCATTTCCCCTTGACAAAACCATTGATGAAATTATTATTCCAAAAAAATCCCACAATATTCCCAACATTGACCAATACATGATAATTAATACATTTCACCACAACACTTCTCCTTTACACTTTCTTATCTACACCACATCACAAATAATCCATCAACTTACCTTAATACACCTCATAGCACATATCGACCAAAATCCCATAATTTACACTTATATAAAAATAACAAGTTTAATAACAAAATCACACCATACATGTCCATATTTTATCCATACCATGCTCTTTCATCAAAGGCACAAGTCATAATTCAAGCTTGCATCTCATGGATCACAAATCTTATATAAAAATACAAAGTACCATGTTCAACACTTTCAAGCATAACCAACATGATTTACATACTCTCTCATGCATATAATAGATTAATCCATTACAATAATCACTTACCCAAGCTTGAAAAATGGTGATCTTGCTCCAAAAGTTGGCTTTGAGCTCTTAGGGTTTGAAGAAAATATCTTGTATATTTGTCTAAAAGGCATGAGACTTTGCAATAAATAAAAATCAGATTTATTGCCCTTTATATAGGCCCTCAAGTCCATCCTTAGCCAATATTTAACATTTAATGTGGTGTTCTAGAAGGTCAAGGCAAGAATGGGTCTTTTGACCCATGTTTTCTTCTCATTTTGGGCCTTTTATTGAGCCCAATTCACTTAACCCAATAAAATCAATAATTTATCGTGTTTAAATCATCTCATACATTTTTCAACAATATTCCAACTCACACTATTCATATCCATAGCCTCAATCCCAAAAATAAGCGATTCCAGCTACGTAGGGCCCATTTTGACCATAAGGGCAAAACTGTCATTTTGATGCCAAATTCGTTATCGAGTAATTTTATCATACCAATATAATATTTCATTCATTCCATGTATATACTCGTGGTTTTAGAAGAAACGTGGCAAAAATTGGCTCGGTACGTCCTCGGGTACCCTTGGGACTTAGAAAATTTCAAACTTTCAAAAAAATGACAAAACCAGTGTGGCACGCCCTTGGGCGCGCCAAATTTCTGCCTTTGGACTAAAAATTTTAGCCCAGAGCGGTGTGGCATGCCCTCCAGCGTGCCCCACACTTAGTTTTTTCAAAAAATTCCTTTTTTCGACTTTTTTTCACGGATTTGGTTAGATACTTCAAGTCCTATTCTTTAACTTACTTCTTACCCTTAATATACTTTGTTTAGAGGTACTCTTAGTCTCATTTTGAAACCCACAAATGCTCCACAAAAATCACAAAACACCTCCTACGAAGGGCTAATCACATATACAAGGCCAAATTTTAATTTTCTCATCATTAACATTACCAAATACATGCTTATAGCTCTCAACACCTAAGTACACATTATTGAATGTTGTCAAGTAGGGTTGGGAAGGTACGGGGTGTTACATTATTCCCCCCTTAGAAACATTCGTCCTCGAATGTTAATAGCATCATTTCAATTACGACAGTTGCATCTCTATACTAGCATATATATACATAAACATTTAAGGCTCATGGATACTTACTTTTTATTGCTACACTTTCGCGCTTTGAACTTCTTGGTCCATTTGAAATAGATGGGGATACTTGGGTTTAATCATTTCTTCCGCTTCCTATGTGATCTCCTCTACTCGTAGATTTCTCCAAAGAACTTTTACGGAAGCTATGTATTTATTCCTCAACATCTTTACTTGTCGATCTAGGATAACAATTGGTACCTCTTCATAAGTAAGATCCTCTGTAACTTGAACATCTTCAATGGTAACAATACAAGATGGATCTCCTGTACATTTTTGAAGCATCGAAACATGAAATACCGTATGGACTGGGAAAGTTCCTGGGGTAGTGCCAACTCATACGCAACTTGCCCAAATATTCTAATGATTTCATATGGGCCTATGTAACGTGGACTCAATTTCCCTTTCTTTCCAAACCGCATTACCCCTTTCATCAGTGAAACCTTTAAAAATACCCAATTACCTATGGCAAATTCAAGCCCTCTTCTTCTAACATCGGTATATGACTTGTGGCGACTTTGGGATGTTTGTAACCGCTGTTGGATCACTTTAACTTTCTCCATAGCCTGATGAACAATATCTGGCCTAAGTAAAGCAGTTTTACCCGCTTCAAACCATCCAATTGGTGATCTACATTTCCTTCCGTACAAGGCTTGATAAGCTGCCATTTTAATACTTGAATGATAGCTATTGTTGTAAGCAAATTCAATAAGAGGTAAATGGTTATCCCAATTGCCTTGAAAATCTAACGTACACGCTCGTAGCATAGCTTCAAGTGTTTAAATAGTACGTTCTGCTTGTTCATCAGTCTCAGGATGGAAAGCCTACTCAAATTCACCTACGTACCCAAACTCTACTGAAAATATCTCCAAAAGTGCGATGTGAACTGTGCTCCTCTGTCTGATATAATGGAAAGGGGAATACCATGCAATCGTACTATTTCTTTCACATACAACTTTGCGTAATCCTCAGCTATATAGGTAGTCTTGACTGGTAGAAAATGCGCTGATTTGGTAAGCCTGTCCACTATAACCAAATAGAATCAGATTTCCGCAATGTACGAGGCAAACCTGTAATGAAGTCCATATTAATCATATCCCACTTCCAGACTAGAAGATTGATACATTGCATGTAACCTCGTGATTTATGATGTTCTACTTTCACTTGTTGATAGTTTGGACATTGAGCGACAAATTATGCAATGTTCTTTTTCATGTTGCCCCACCAATACACTTCTTTCAAGTCATGGTACATTTTAGTAGCACCCGGATGAATAGAATAGCGCGAATGATGCGCCTCTGTCATAATTCGTGTCCTCAGCTCATCTACATCCGGTACACATAATCTCCCTTGACATTGAAGTACCCCTTCCTGTGTAAGATCAAATACCTTTGTCAAATTCTGTTGTACATTTTAGCTGCAATAACATAGAATCCGCAAACTGTTTCTCTTTCACTTCAGTTATTAAGGAGGATTTCGCTGCATTTTGCACAATAACCCCTTCACTTGGAGATTCTATAAGGCGAAATCCCAAGCTGGCTAGCTGATATAAATCTTTGATTATCTCTTGCTTTTCAGTCAACTGACCACTAGTGCTTTCCACTGCCTTACGGCTCAATGCATCAGCTACTACATTTGCTTTGCCCGGATGATAAAGAATATCAATATCATAGTCATTTAAGAGCTCTAACCACCTTCATTGCCTCAAATTGAGTTCCTTCTGCTTAAAAAGATATTGCAAACTTTTGTGATCCATGTAGATATCAACATGAACTCTATATAAATAATGATGCCATATATTTAAGGCAAACACTACCGCTGCCAATTCAAGATCATGTGTGGGATAATTTTTCTCATGTGGCCGCAACTGTCGTGAGTCATATGCTATGACATTATCGTGTTGCATCAATACACATCCGAGGCCAACCCCGAAAGCATCACAATACACTGCATAACCCTAGGTACCTTCGAAAAGCTCTAAAACTGGTGTGGAAGTTAATTTATCTTTCAACTTTTGGAAGCTTTTCTCACACGCATCATTCAACTAAAATTTCACTACCTTATATGTAAGCTTTGTTAACGGTGCAGCAATGGAAGAAAAACCTTCCACAAATCTTCTGTAATAACCTGCCAGTCCAAGAAAACTATGAATCTCTGTGGGTGTCGTAGGTCTTGGCCAATTTTTCACTGCTTCAATCTTCTGTGTATCAAACTGTATTCCTTCATCTGACACAATGCGACCCAAGAACACGACTGATTTTAACCAAAACTCACATTTGGAGAACTTGGCATACAACTTACGCTCATGAAGAATCTGTATCACCTGCCATAAGTGATTAGCATGGTCCTCCGCTATTCTGGAATAAATTAGGATGTCATCTATAAACACTGTGACGAACACATCCAGAAATGGCTTAAACACCCTATTCATCAAATCCATGAACACAGCTGGTGCATTTGTTAGTCCAAATGACATAACTAAAAATTCATAATGGTCATACCGTGTTCGGAAAGCTATCTTTGGTACATCTTCTTCTCTGACTCTAACTTGATGGTAACCCGAGCTCAAGTCGATCTTTGAAAAACACTTGGTACCCTGTAACTGATCAAACAAATCATTAATTCGAGGGAAGGGATATTTGTTCTTGATAGTTACCTTATTCAATTGCCGATAGTCAATGCCCATTCTCAATGTGCCATCCTTCTTTCGTACAAATAGTAACGGTGCACCCCACGGGGACACACTAGGTCTAATAAAGCCCTTGTCTAGAAAATCTTTCAATTGCTCCTTCAATTCACGCAATTCTGCTGGATCCATTCTATATAGAGGAATAGAGATAGGATGAGTGCCTGGAATCACATCAATGCCAAATTCTACTTCCCGTTCTGGGGGTAAGCCTGGAATATCCTCTGGGAATATATCTAGAAATTCATTGACCACTGGAATCGACTGCGGAGTCAGTGGTTCCACATCATTATCTTTCACCCACACTAAATGACATATGTAACCCTTAGTAATCATTTTCTGGGCTTTCAGCTAGGAAATAAATCTTCCTCGTGGTGCCCCTACATTACCCTGCCATTCAAGAACATTTTCTTGCGGAAAACTAAAATGCACCTTCTTGGCCCAACAATCTATCGTAGCATAACAAGAGGCCAACCAATCCATTCCCATGATTACATCAAAATCCACCATGTCTAATTCAATGAGATCGGCCAATGTATCATGATGTCACACAGTTACCACACAGTCACGATATACTCTTTTTGCAACAATATATTCACCAGCCGATGTAGACACTTCAATAGATTTAATTAATAATTCTGGTGCCTTTATAAATTTCGCAGCAACCAATGGAGTAACATAGGAAAATGTAGAACCGGGGTCAATCAATGCATATACATTATATGAGAATATGGATAATGTACCTGTGACGACATCAGGAGAAGCCTCTGAATTTTGTCGGTCCACCAAAGCATACGTGCGATTCTGGACCCCACTAGTACTGGCTGCTCCTCTAGTACCTCTACCCTGGCTAACAGACTGCACACCTCGGCCCAAAGAAGGAGCCGATCTGATGACGTAACAGCTGATCCTACCAGTCGTGCTACACCACCCATACTCCTCTAGTGACACTCTCTCATCATATGTCTTGTTATGTCGCACCAGAAACAAGCATTTGTCCCCACTCTGCATGTACTTGCATGAATAC
Organism: Capsicum rhomboideum; assembly: GCA_031232105.1. Taxonomy (NCBI): domain Eukaryota; kingdom Viridiplantae; phylum Streptophyta; class Magnoliopsida; order Solanales; family Solanaceae; genus Capsicum; species Capsicum rhomboideum. Next base: position 80,629,417 of record CP124712.1, read on the forward strand.
GCCCGCAGTGCTGACACTGCTAACGAGGAAAACCCGCTGCCTGTGATCCGTGACCACCGCTACTCTGCCCAGATGGACCACCTCTAGATCCTCGAAACTGAGAATGAGCACCCCCTGTGGAATAGGAGAAAGATGGTCTAGGTGGTCTAGGAAACATACGGGGCCTAGATCCTCCTAGGGACATCATAGATAGTCCCATAGGTCTATCCCTTTTGGACTGTCCTCTGTCAAATTCATGTACCCTTCGTCTCTGCCTTTGATCTTCCATTTTCTGGGCGAAGGCTTGTATTCTAGCTATGTCCATGTCCTTGTTCAAGGCAGCAATGGTGCAATCCCTTACAAAATATGGCTCTAGTCTATCCACATATCTATGGACTCTATCTGTCATCGTAGCCACAACATTTGGCGCATATCGAACCAAGGAATTAAATTGCAAGCTATATTCTCTAACACTCAAATTTCCTTGACGGAGATTTAGAAACTAATACGCACGTGCCTCACGTATCTCATAGGGCAAGTAATGATCAAGGAAATCCACTTTAAACTCTTCCCACGTAGGTGGATTTTCACCAAAATCACGGGATTTCTTCCAATCCTCGTACCACAATATCGCCTCTCCTTTCAGTCTGTACGCAGCAAGTTCAACTGTTTCTATCCCCATCACGTGCATAACTTCCAAGGCCCTATGAATTTGATCCACGAAGTCCTGTGGATCTGCTTTTGTATCTGACCCTGTGAATATAGGAGAGTCCAGTTTTAGAAAATCCTAAAATCCTGTGTTCTGCGACTCGCCACTCTAGCCGTATCATCATCATGTGTCATTGGACCATCTCGTCCTTGACTTTATGCTGCCACTAACTGTGTCAACATATGAACTGTATTTCTAAGATCCTGATCTGTGGCATTCATTGGTGGTTCTGCGGGTACTTCTCTACCAATCTGCTCTTCTGGAGCTAGAAAAGTAGACGAAGATCGCGATGAAACTTCAGCATTTGCTCCACCTTGACTGGCTTGGTCAGGTGACAATCTACTCATTCCCTCTTCAGCAGGCACATCTACCTGTTTCCCTTTACCTCTACCTCTTCTCGTAATTGGCATTTTGACTATACCAAGGAAAAATAATTACCATGATCAGATACAATTCAACTTACAACACTGGCTCTATTGTATGATCTAGAAGTGAAGAACAGAAACAACATCCTAAATGTCCCGTATCCTCTTACTTATAAATGTGGTGCACAACACATCGATAAGTAAGACTCTACTAAGACACGGCTTTGTACACACCCTTAGAACGACCTGCTCTGATACCACTTTTGTCACGCCCCGAATCCCATCGGGACGGATTGGCACCCGTAGTCGACATGGCCCGAGAGAACCAAGGTTTGCTTCTATTCAATCATATACATGTCATAAGAAACCCATAATCACATACTAGCTTTAGATACCAACAACGGAACTCATGGAACCATGATATATATATACATATGCGAAACCTGGCCGTTGAGGCCACTAAGTCAAAAACAACATATACCTTTTACATTTATACACCCACATACGTCTACAAAAGCCTTTAACAAATGCATTGACCAAAATAAACTAAAAGTCGGGACAAGTACCCGCTTTATACAACATGTACAACAACAAAACATATGTAAAACTGTGACTCAGAGAAGCCCCGAACTAACTGGAGCTCACCAATGATCCGCAACAACTGGCAACCTACTGTGGAGGCCTACTAGTACCTGCGCCTGCAGCAAGTAAGGTAAATCCCCCAAGAAGGGTCAGCACGAAGAATGTACTGAGTATGTAAGGTCATTTGAAACTTGTATGATATGTAAATATGTCAGTGAAATCAAATACAAATGGATGATCAATATGGATAAGTTACTATACCGAACTTTGGAAACAATGTATATTGCTTTCATTACTTTCTTTGTATCTTTGCTTCAATGATTATTCATCTTTGCCTGTGACCTGTGATACCCGGGCCCCGACTGAACAGTGGGTTTTAAACATAACATATCATTATGTTGGGAGGCTCGAGCTAGGCTTATGCCTGTAGAGCTGCCACCCTATGAATCAAAGCATTGGGTTCGGCTCGAGCTAGGTTAGTACCTCTAGAGCTGCCACCCATAAATCAACTTATCAGGTTCGGCTCTAGCTAGATTATTACCCTTAGAGCTGCCCCCTGTCAGGATCGGTCCGAGCTAGGCTTATGCCTCTAGGACTTCCCCCTGATTCAACAAATCTCGGGATCAGCTTGAGCTAGGCATTTTCCCCCAAAGCTGCCACCCATACTTGATCATTAACCACATATCCATTACTTTGTTCATTACTTTTAGATTGATACTATGATAGTCACAACTTTACTTTAAGGTTTGGATCATTAACCAATGAGTGAGAGACATGTAAATAAACATTGTGAGAAACATAACATTACTAGAACCATAACACCATTGGAACCATTGGACAATAATCCATGAACAAGAGACATGAGTATAATCACTATTGGAACATTGGAACACAACCTTGTTGGGCTTTTGGAACATTATTCATGAATATGAGACATGAGATTCACAATTGATCAATGAGTAGGAACTATATGATAATGACCATTAATAATTGCATATAAGATACCTTAGCACATTTCGGGATGGGACAAGCATAATGTCAAAGTGAATACTATTTGCCGTAGAAAGATACGGACAGAGTAACCTTACATACCTTATATCCTCAATACGAATATACAATCTTAGATGCGTATACAATAGCCCCGCTCCTTCTTTATGTTTCACTCTACAACACAAATATATAACGGAATTCACATTAACCACTAACTACCTTACAAATGCATACAACGTCAATGAGTTACATGTTTGCCTTTAAACATGCCATTTCCCCTTGACAAAACCATTGATGAAATTATTATTCCAAAAAAATCCCACAATATTCCCAACATTCACTAATACATGATAATCAATACATTTCACCACAACACTTCTCCTTTACACTTTCTTATCTACACCACGTCACAAATAATCCATCAACTTACCTTAATACACCTTATAGCACATATCGACCAAAATCCCATAATTTACACTTATATAAAAATAACAAGTTTAATAACAAAATCACACCATACATGTCCATATTTTATCCATACCACGTTCTTTCATCAAAGGCACAAGTCATAATTCAAGCTTGCATCTCATGGATCACAAATCTTATATAAAAACACAAAGTACCATGTTCAACACTTCCAAGAATAACCAACATGATTTACATACTCTCTCATGCATATAATATATTAATCCATAACAATAATTAACTTTAAAAATGGTGATCTTGCTCCAAAAGTTGGCTTTGATTTCTTAGGGTTTGAAGAAAATATCTTGTCTATTTGTCTAAAAGGCATGAGACTTTGCAATCAATAAAAATCAGATTTATTGACCTTTATATATGCCCTCAAGTCCATCCTTAGCCACTCTTTAACATTTAATGTGGTGTTCTAGAAGGTCAAGGCAAGAATGGGTCTTTTGACCCATTTTGGCCCATGTTTTCTTCTCATTTTGGGCCTTTTATTGAGCCCAATTCACTTAACCCAATAAAATCAATAATTCAAAGTGTTTAAATCATCTCATACATTTTTCAACAATATTCCCACTCACACTATTTATTTCCGTAGCCTCAATCCCAAAAACAAGCGATTCCAGCCACGTAGGGCCCATTTTGACCATAAGGTCAAAACTGTCATTTTGATGCCAAATTCATTCTCGAGTAATTTTATCATACCAATATAATATTTCATTCATTCCATGTATATACTCATGGTTGTATAAGGAACATGGCAAAAATTGACTCGGTACGTCCTCGGGTACCCTTGGGACTTAGAAAATTTCCAACTTTCAAAAAAATGGCAAAACCACCGTGGCACGCCCTTGGGAACGCCAGCTTGCTGCCTTTGGACTAAAAATTTTAGCCTAGAGCGGCGTGGCACTCCCCACACTTATTTTTTTCAAAAAAATCCATTTTTCGACTTTTCTTCACGGATTTGGTTAGATACTTCAAGTCCTATTCTTTAACTTAATTCTTACCCTTAATATACTTTGTTTAGAGGTCCTCTTAGCCTCATTTTAAACCCCACAAATGCTCCACGAAAATCACAAAACGCCTCCTACGAAGGGCTAATCACATATACAAGGCCAAATTTCAATTTTCTCATCATTAACATTACCAAATACATGCTTATAGCTCTCAACTTCTAAGCAAACATTATTGAATGTCGTCAAGTAGGGTTGGGAAGGTACGGGGTGTTACATTTCCCTTAATTTCTGTAGGCACAGGTGCTAGTAGGCCTCCATAGTAGGTTGCCAGTTATTTGCGGATCTTTGGTGAGCTTCAGTTGGTTCTGGGCTTTTCGAGTCACAGTTATATATTTTTTTTTGGGTATTGTACATGTTGTATAAGCGGGGACTTGTCCTGACTTTCAGTTGGTTTTGTAAATACATCTGTTAGAGGCTTTTGTAGACATATGTGGGTACATGAACGTAAAAGATGTATGTCTTTTTTGACTTGATGGCCCTAATGGCCAAGTTTCATGTATATATTCAGATCACATGTCCCATGATTTCCGCTATTAGCATTCTATGAACTTACATGATAGTGATGTTTCTTATGGCATGCATACGAATGGACTTGAGCAAAGATTGGTTCTCTCGGGCCTTGTTGGCTTCGGGTGCCAGTCCACCCTGTTGGGATATGGGACGTGACAAAAGTGGTATCAGAGCAGGTCATTCTAAGGGTGTCTACAAAGCCGTGTCTGAGTAGAGTCTTACTTATCAATGTGTTGTGCACCATATTTATAAGTAGGAGTCTACGGGACATTTAGGATTTTGTTTCTTTTCTTCACTTCTAAATCGTGCAATAGAGCCAATGTGATAAGTGGAATCGTATCTAATCATTGGAATTGATTTTCTTTGATATAGTAAAAATGTTGATGACAAGAAGAGGTAAAGGCAAGGGTAAGAAAGTAGATATGCTTGCCGATGAAGGAATGAGTAAATCACCACCTGACCAAGCTAGTCAAGGTGGAGCAAATACTAAAATTGCGTCGCGGTCTTCTTCTACTTTTCCAGCTCCGAAAGAGCCAATCGGTAGAGAAGTACCCGCAGAACCACCAATGAATGCCACTGACCAGGATCTAAGAAATGAAGTACATATGTTGACTTAGTTAGTTGTGGTACAAAGTCAAGGAAGAGCTGGTCCAATGACAAATAAGGATGATGCGGCTAGAGTGGCGAGTCGCAGAACACAGGATTTTCTGAAACTAGACCCTCCTATATTTACTGGGTCAGATCCGAAAGTAGATCCACAGGACTTTGTGGATCAAATTCAAAGGGCCTTAGAGGTTATGCACGTGACTAGTATTGAAACAGTGGAACTTGCGGCATATAGATTGAAAGGAGAGGCGATATTGTGGAATGAAGATTGGAAGAAGTCTCGTGGTATCGGTGCAATTCCACCTAATTGGGAAGAATTTAAAGCAACATTCCTTGATCACTATCTTCCCTATGAGATCTGAGAGGCTCGTGCGGATCAGTTTCTAAATCTCCATCAAGGAAATTTGAGTGTTAGAGAATACAGTTGGCAAATTTATTCCTTGGCTCGATATGCTCCAAATGTGGTAGCCTCAATGATAGACAGAGTCCATCGATATGTGGACAGATTAGAGCCATATTTGGTAAGGGACTACACCTTGCTGCCTTGAACAAAGACATAGACATAGCCAGAATACAGGCCTTCGCACAAAAAATGAAAGATCAAAGACAGAGAAGAAGGGTACATGAATCTGACAGAGGACAGTCCAAAAGAGTTAGACCTATGGGACAGTCTATGATGTCCCAAGGAGAATCTAGGCCTCGGATGTTTCCTAGACCGCCTAGACCATCATTCTCTTATTCCACAGCAGGTGCTCACTCTTAATTCCGAGGGTTTAGAGGTGGTCAATATGGGCAGAGTAGTAGAGTTCACAGATCACAAGCAACAGGATTTCCTCGTCAGCAGTGTCAGCACTGCGGGCATATTCATTCAGTGTCACGCCCCGAATCCCATTAAGACATGATTGGCACCCGTATCATAATCCATATCATATCCATATCATAATCATAACCACCATTACGTAAGAACATGAAAGACGAATAAAGGAAAACATAGGACATATTTATACATACATATGAAACGTGGCCGTTGAGGCCATCTAGTCAAAACAACATATGACTTTTACATTGATATACCCACATCCGTCTACAAAAGCCTCTAACAAGAGCATTGACCAAAATGAACCATAAGTCGGGACAAGTCCCCACTTTACACAATAGGTACATCACCAAAACATATATACACTCTGACTCGGAGAAGCCCCAAATTAGCTGGAGCTCACCAAAGAATCGCTAACACTGGCAATCTACTTGGGAGGCCTACTGGTACCTGCGCCTGCAGCAAGTAAGGTAAATTCCCTGAGAGGGGTCAGTGCGAAATAAGTACTGAGTATGCAAGGCTCAGATGAAACTGTACAATACATGAGTAATTCAGTGAACTCAAAACATATGGATAATCAATGTGAATAAGTCACCATTTTGCATTTTGGAAGCCATGTGTATTGCTTTCATTTCTTTCTTTGTTTTCTTTACTTCAATGCTTGCTTGTCAATACATGTGTTACAATGTACCCGGGCCCTACTGATCAGTGGGTCTTTACATGACTTATTGTTATGTTGGGATCGGGTCGAGCTAGGCTTATGCCCCTAAGACCTGCCACCCATAAATCAATGCCTTGGGATCGGGTCGAGCTAGGCTTATGCCCCTAAGACCTGCCACCCATAAATCACTGCATCGGGATCGAGTCGAGCTAGGCTTATGCCCCTAGACTTGCCACCCATAAATCACTGCATCGGGGTCGAGTCGAGCTAGGCTTATGCCCCTAGACTTGCCACCCATACTTGATCATTGACCACATTTGCATTACTTTGTTCATTACATTGAGATTGATACTATAGTCATAACATCACTTTGAACTTTGAAACATAACATTGTTGGAAACTTTGTATCATTAACCAATGAGTGAGAGACATGTGAATAACTTGGGAACATAACATTATGGGAACCATTGGACAATAATCTATGAACAAGAGACATAAGTATAACACTATTGGAACATAACCTTGTTTGAGCTTTTGGAACATTAACCATGATTATGAGACATGAGACTCACCAATGATCCATGAGTAGGAAATATATGGAAATGAATATTTATAAACGGATATAGGATACCTTAGCACATTTCGGGATAGGACTAGTGAAATAGCAATGTGGATACTATTTGCCGCAGAAAGATATGGACAGAGTAACCTTACATACCTTGTACTCTCAATACAAATAAAAAACCTTAGATGTGCACACAATAGTACCGCTCCTTCTTTATGTGTAACTCTACATCACGAATGCATAACAGAATTGACATTAACCACCAACTACTTTACAAATGCATACAATGTCAATGAGTTACATGTTTGCCATTAAACATGTCATTTCCCCTTGACAAAACCATTGATAAAATTATTATTCCAAAAATCCCATAATATTCCCAACATTGACCAATACATGATAATCAATACATTTCACCACAACACCTCCCCTTTACACATTCTTATCCACACCACATCACAAATATTCCATCAATTCACCTTAATACACTTCATAGCACAAATCGGTCCAAATCCCACAATTTGCACTTATAGAAAAATAATAAGTTTAATAACAAAATAACACCATACACGTTCATATTTCATCCATACCATGATCTTTTATCAAAGGCACAAGTCCTAATTCAAGCTTTAATCCCATGGATCACAAATCTATTATAAAAGCACAAAGTACCATGTTCAACATTTCCAAGCACAACCAATATTATTTACATACTCTTTCATGCATATAATATATTAATCCATAACAATATTCACTTACCCAAGCTTGAAAAGTGAGGGTCTTGCTGCAAAATTGCCTTTGAGTTCTTTAGGGTTTAAGAGAATATTGTAGAATGTTGGAGAAAATGTCTAAAAGAACATGAGAGTTTAAGTGAATAAAATCTGAGTTTTGGGTCTATTTATAGTCCTTGGGGCCATCCTTAGTCATCCTTGATATTTAATGCTTCAATTGACCAAGTCAATAGAAGATTGGGTCATGTGACCCATGTCTTTTATCCCATTTTGGGCTTTTATTGAGCCCAAATCACTTAACCCAACAAAATCAATAATTTCTCGTCTTATACATATTAAAATAATATTCCCACTCATGATATTCATATCCGTAGCCTCAATCCCAAAAACAAGTGTTTCTAGCCACGTTTGGCTTATTTTGACCTTAAGGGCAAAACTGTCATTTTGACCTCAAATTCATTCTCGTGTAATTTTATCATACAAATATAATATGTCATTCATTTCATGTATATACTCATGGTTGTAGAAGAAACGTGGCAAAAATTGGCTCGGTACGTCTCCGGATACCCTTGGGACTTAGAAATTTCCAACTTTCGAAAAAGTGGAAAAACCAAGTTGGCACGCTCTTGGGCGCGCCAACTTACTGCCCCTGGACTAAAAATTTTATCCCAGAGCGGCGTGGTACGGTCCCAAATGCTCCCCTCCTAAAAAAATTTCAAAAATTTTATTTTTTGACTTTTCTTCGCGGGTTCGGTTAAATACTTCAAGTCCTATCCTTTAACTTACTTCTTAACCTTAATACACTTTGTTTTGAGGTCCTCTTAGCCTTATTTTGAACCCCACAATTGCGCAATGAAAATTGTAAAACACCTTCTATGCAAGTTTAATCACATAACAAGAGCCAAATTCAATTATATCACCAATAACATTACCAAATGCATATGTATAGCTCTCGACACCTAAGTACATATTATTTAATGTCGTCAAGTAGGGTTAGGAACGTACGGGGTGTTACATTCTTCCCCCCTTAGGGACATTCATCCTCGAATGTTACCAAGGTGGCACGCTCTTGGGCGCGCCAACTTACTGCCCCTTTACTAAAACTTTTAGCCCAGAGCGGCGTGGCACGGTCCTAAACGCGCCCCTCCTTAGAAATTTTCAAAAAATTCATTTTTCGACTTTTCTTCGCGGGTTCGGTTAGATACTTCAAGTCCTATCCTTTAACTTACTTCTTAACCTTAATACACTTTGTTTTGAGGTCCTCTTAGCCTCATTTTGAACCCCACAATTGCGCAATGAAAATTGCAAAACACCTTCTATGCAAGTTTAATCACATAACAAGAGCCAAATTCAATTATCTCACCAATAACATTACCAAATGCATACGTATAGCTCTCGAGACCTAAGTACATATTATTTAATTTCGTCAAGTAGGGTTAGGAACGTATGGGGTGTTACATTCTTCCCCCCTTAGGGACATTCATCCTCGAATGTTAACAATATCTCTTCAATTACAACAATTGCATCTCTATATTAGCATACATGTACATAAACACTTAAGGCTCATGAATACTTACTTGTCATTGTTCCATTTCCACATTTTGAACTTCCTCATTCATTTGAAATAGATAGGGATACTTGGATCTCATCATTTCTTCCGCTTCCCATGTGATCTCCTCTACTTGTTGATTTCGCCAAAGGACTTTCACAGAAGTTATGTCTTTATTCCTCAATCTTTTCACTTGTCGGTCTAGGATAGCAATGGGTACCTCTTCATAAGTAAGATCTTCTGTAACTTGAACATCTTCATTGGGAACAATTCGAGATGGATCTCCTATGCATTTTTGAAGCATCGATACATGAAATATGGGGTGGACTGAAGAAAGTTCTTGAGGTAGTGCTAATTCATAAGCAACTTGCCCAAATCTTCTAATAACTTCATATGGGCCTATGTAACGTGGACTCAATTTCCCATTCTTTTCGAACCGCATTACCCCTTTCATCGGTGACACCTTTAAAAACACCCAATCACCTATGGCGAATTCAAGACCTCTTCTTCTAACATCCGCATATGACTTGTGACGACTTTGAGCCATTTGTAACCGCTGTTGGATCACCTTAACCTTTTCCATAGCCTGATGAACGATATCTGGTCCATGTAAAGCATTTTCTCCTGCTTCAAACCATCCAATTGGTGATCTACATTTCCTTCCGTACAAGGCTTCATAAGGTGCCATTTTAATACTTGAATGATAGCTATTGTTATACGCAAATTCAATAAGAGACAAATGGCCATCCCAACTGCCTTGTAAATCTAACGTACAAGCTCGTAGCATATCTTCAAGTATCTGTATAGTACGTTCTGCTTGTCCATCAGTCTGAGGATGGAAAGCCATACTCAAATTCACCCGTGTACCCAAACTCTGCTGAAAGGCTCTCCAAAAGTGCGCTGTGAACTGTGCTTCTCTGTCTGATATAATAGAAAGTGGAATGCCATGCAATCGTACTATCTCTTTCACATATAACTTCGCATAATCCTCAGCTGAATAGGTTGTCTTGACTGGTAGAAAATGCGCTGACTTGGTAAGCCTGTCCACTATGACCCATATAGAATCAAACTTACGAAATGTACGAGGCAAACCCGTAATGAAATCCATATTAATCATATCCCATTTCTAGACTGGAAGATTGATACATTGCATGTAACCTCCCAATTTCTGATGTTCCACTTTCACTTGTTGACAATTTGGGCATTGCGCGACAAATTCTACAATGTTCTTTTTCATGTTGCCCCACCAATACACTTCTTTCAATTCATGGTACATTTTAGTAGCACCCGGATGAATAGAATAGCGCGAATGACGTGCCTCTGTCATAATTCGTGTCCTCAGCTCATCTACATCCGGTACATATAATCTCCCTTGACATTGAAGTACCCCTTCCGGTGTAAGATCAAATGCCTTTGTCAAATTCTGCTGTACATTTTCCTTTAACTGCAATAACATAGAATCCGCAGACTGCTTCTCTTTTACTTCAGTTATTAAAGAGGATTCTGCTGCATTCTTCACAATAACTCTATCATCTGAGGATTCAATACGGCAAACTCCCAAGCTGGCTAATTGATTCAAATATTGATTATCTCACGCTTTTCATTCAACTGACCACTAGTGCTTTCTACTGCCTTACGGCTCAATGCATCAGCTACTACATTTGCTTTGCCTGGGTGATAAAGAATATCTATATCATAATCTTTTAAAAGCTCCAACCATCTTCGTTGCCTCAAATTGAGTTCCTTTTGCTTAAAAAGATATTGCAAGCTTTTATGATCCGTATAGATGTCAACATGAACCCCATATAAATAATGGCGCCATATCTTTAAAGCAAAAACTACCGCTGCCAATTCAAGATCATGTGTGGGATAGTTTTTCTTGTGTGGCCGCAATTGTCGTGAGGCATATGCTATGAAATTACTATGTTGCATCAACACACATTCGAGGCCAACCCTGGAAGCATCACAATATACTACATAGCCTTTGGTACCTTCGGGAAGCACTAAAACTGGTGTGGAGGTTAATTTATCTTTCAACTTTTGGAAGCTTTTCTCACATGCGTCATTCCACTGAAATTTTACAGCCTTATGTGTAAGCTTTGTTAACGGTGCAGCAATAGAGGAAAAACCTTCCACAAATCTTCTGTAATAACCTGCCAGTCCAAGAAAACTACTAATTTCTATGGGTGTCGTAGGTCTTGGCCAATTTTTCACTGCTTCGATCTTTTGTGTATCAACCTGTATGCCTTCATCTGATATAATGTGACCCAAGAACACGACTGATTTCAACCAAAACTCACATTTGGAGAACTTTGCATACAACTTACGTTCACGGAGAATATGTAACACTTTCCGTAGGTGATTCACATAGTCCTCCGGTGATCTTGAATAAACTAGGATGTCATCTATAAATACCGTGGCGAACACGTCTAGGAATGGCTTAAACACCCTATTCATCAAATCCATAAACACGGCTGGAGCATTTGTTAGTCCAAATGACATAACTAAAAATTCATAATGGCCGTACCGTGTTTGGAAAGCTGTCTTGGGTACATCTTCTTCTCTAACTCTGACTTGATGGTAACCCGACCTCAAGTCAATTTTTGAAAAACACTTGGCACCCTGTAACTGATCAAACAAATCATCAATGCGAGGGAGGGGATATTTGTTCTTGATCGTTATCTTATTCAATTGCCGATAGTCAATGCACATTCTTAAGGTGCCATCCTTTTTCCGCACAAACAACACCGGTGCACCCCATGGGGACATACTAGGCCTAATGAATCCCTTGTCCAGTAAATCTTTCAATTGCTCCTTCAATTTACGTAATTCTGCTGGAGCTATTCTATATGGAGGAATAGAAATAGGCTGAGTGCCTGGAATCACATCAATGCCAAATTCTACTTCCCGTTCTGGGGGTAAACCTGGAAGATCCTCTGAGAATACATCTAGAAATTCATTGACCACTGGGACCGACTGCGGAGTTAGTGGTTCCGCTTCGGTATCTTTCACCCGTACTAGATGGCATATATAACCTTTAGCGATCATTTTCTAGCTTTCAAATAGGAAATAAATCTCCCTCGTGGTGCCCCTACATTACCCTGCCATTCTAGCACATGTTCCTGCGGAAAACAAAATTTTACCTTTTTGGCCCGACAATCTACCGTAGCATAACAAGAGGCCAACCAATCCATGCCCATGATCACATCAAAATCTACCATATCTAATTCAATGATATCGTCCAATGTATCATGACCGCACACAGTTACCACACAGTTATGATACACTCTCTTTGCAATAATATATTCGCCAATCGGTGTAGACACTTCAATTGATTTAATTAATAATTCTGGTGCCTTTGTAAATTTTGCAGCAATCAATGGGGTAACATAGGAAAATGTAGAACCTGGGTCAATCAGTGCATATACATTATGTGAGAATATGGATAATGTACCTGTGACAACATCAGGGGAAGCCTCTGAATTCTGGCGGTCCACTAAAGCATAAATGCGATTTTGGACCCCGCTAGTACTGGCTGCTCCTCTGGCACCCCTACCACGGCCAATAGGCTGCACCCCTCGGCCCAGCGAAGGAACCGATGCTAATGACGCAACAACTGACCCAGCCGGTCGTGCTATACCACCCATGCTCCGCTGTGGACAATCCCTCGCTATATGCCCCGGCATACCACACCAAAAGCAGATATTCGTCCCTGACCGACATGTACCTGTGTGCATACGCCCACAGTGCTGACACTGCTGATGAGGAAAACCTGCTGCCTATGACCCATTAACTCCGCTACTCTGCCCCGATGGACCACCCCTAGACCCTCGAAACTGTGAGTGAGCACCCCCTGTGGAATAAGAGAAAGACGGTCTAGGTGGTCTAGGAAACATGCGGGGCCTATATCCTCCATGGGACATCATAGGTGGTCCCATAGGTCTAGCCCTTTTGGACTGTCCCCTATCAAATTCATGCACTCTTCTTCTCTGTCGTTGGTCTTCCATTTTCTGAGCGAAGGCTTGTATTCGAGCAATGTCCATGTCCTTATTCAAGGAAGCAATAGTGCAATCCTGTACCAAATATGGCTCTAGTCGGTCCACATATCTATGGACCATGTCTGTCATCGTAGCCACAACATTTGGCGCATATCGAGCCAAGGAATTAAATTGCAAGCTATATTCCCTCACGCTCAAATTTCCTTGACGGAGATTTAGGAATCACGGATCTCATAGGGCAAGTAATGATCAAGGAAAGCAATTTTAAACTCTTCCCACGTAGGTGGAGTTGCACCAATATCACGGGATTTCTTTCAATCCTCGTACCACAATATTGCCTTTTCTTTTAGCCTATACGCAGCAAGTTCAACTGTTTCGACCCCTATCACATGCATAACTTCCAAGGCCCTCTAAATTTGATCCACGAAGTCCTGTGGATCTGCTTTTGGATCTGACCCAGATAAAATAGGAGGGTCAAGTTTTAGGAAATCCTGTGTTCTGCGACTTGCCACCCTAGCCGCATCATCATCATGTGTCATTGCACCAGCTCATCCCTGGCTTTATGCCACCACTAACTGTGTCAACATATGTACATCATTCCTAAGATCCTGATCCGTGGCATTCATCGGTAGCTCTATAGTTACTTCTCTACCAATTGGTTCTTTCGGAACTGGGAAGGTAGATGAAGACCGCGATGATATTTTAGCATTCGCTCCACCTTGACTAGCTTGGTCAGGTGGTAATCTGCTCATTCCTTCTCCAGAAGGCACATATACCTGCTTCCCTTTACCTCTACCTCTCGTGATTGGCATTTTGACTATACCAAAGAAAAACAAATACCATGATCAGACACACTTCAACTGACAACACTGGCTCTATTGCATGATCTAGAAGTGAAGAACAGAAACAACATCCTAAATGTCCCGTAACCTCCTACTTATAAATGTGGTGCACAACACATCGATAAGTAAGACTCTACCCAGACACGGCTTTGTAGACACCCTTAGAACGACCTGCTCTAATACCACTTTTGTCAAGCCCCGAATCCCATCGAGACATGATTGGCACCCGTAGCTGATTAGGCCCGAGAGAACCAACCTTTGCCTATGTTCAATCATATGCAAATCATAATCATAACCACCATTACGTAAGAACATGAAAGACGAATAAAGGAAAACATGGGACATATTTATACATACATATGAAACGTGGCCGTTGAGGCCATCCAGTCAAAACAACATATGCCTTTTACATTGATACACTCACATCCATCTACAAAAGCCTCTAACAAGAGCATTGACCAAAATGAACCATAAGTCGGGACAAGTCCCCGCTTTACACAATAGGTACATCACCAAAACATATATACACTCTGACTCGAAAAAGCCCCGAATTAGCTGGAGCTCACCAAAGAACCGCTAACACTGGCAATCTACTTGGGAGGCCTACTGGTACCTTCGCCTGCAGCAAGTAAGGTAAATTCCTCGAGAGGGGTCAGTGCGAAATAAGTACTGAGTATGCAAGGCTCAGATGAAACTATACAATACATGAGTAATTCAGTGAACTCAAAACATATGGATAATCAATGTGAATAAGTCACCATTTTGCATTTTGGAAACCATGTGTATTGCTTTCATTTCTTTCTTTGTTTTCTTTAATTCAATGCTTGCTTGTCAATACATGTGTTACAATGTACCCGGGCCCCTACTGATCAGTTGGTCTTTACATGACTTATTGTCATGTTGGGATCGGGTCGAGCTAGGCTTATGCCCCTAAGACCTGCCACCCATAAATCAATTCCTTGGGATCGGGTCGAGCTAGGCTTATACCCCTAAGACCTGTCACCCATAAATCACTGCATCGGGATTGATTCGAGCTAGGCTTATGCCCCTAGACTTGCCACCCATAAATCACTGCATCGGGATCGAGTCGAGCTAGGCTTATGCCCCTAGACTTGCCACCCATACTTGATCATTGACCACATTTGTATTACTTTAAGATTGATACTATAGTCATAACATCACTTTGAACTTTGAAACATAACATTGTTGGAAACTTTGAATCATTAACCAATGAGTGAGAGACATGTGAATAACTTGGCAACATAACATTATGGGAACCATTGGACAATAATCTATGAACAAGAGACATAAGTATAATCACTATTTGAACATAACCTTGTTTGAGCTTTTGGAACATTAACCATGATTATGAGACATGACACTCACCAATGATCCATGAGTAGGAAATATATGGCAATGACTATTGATAAACGGATATAGGATACCTTAGCACATTTCGGGATAGGACTAGTGAAATAGCAATGTGGATACTATTTGCCGCAGAAAGATACGGACAGAGTAACCTTACATACCTTGTACTCTCAATACGAATAAACAACCTTAGACGTGCACACAATAGTACCGCTCCTTCTTTATGTGTAACTCTACATCACAAATGCATAACGGAATTGACATTAACCACCAACTACTTTACAAATGCATACAATGTCAATGAGTTACATGTTTGCCATTAAACATGTCATTTCCCCTTGACAAAACCATTGATAAAATTATTATTCCAAAAATCCCATAATATTCCCAACATTGACCAATACATGATAATCAATACATTTCACCACAACACCTCCCCTTTACACATTCTTATCCACACCACATCACAAATATTCCATCAATTCACCTTAATACACTTCATAGCACAAATCGGTCCAAATCCCACAATTTGCACTTATAGAAAAATAATAAGTTTAATAACAAAATAACACCATACACGTTCATATTTCATCCATACCATGATCTTTCATCAAAGGCACAAGTCCTAATTCAAGCTTGAATCCTATGGATCACAAATCTATTATAAAAGCACAAAGTACCATGTTCAACATTTCCAAGCACAACCAATATGATTTGCATACTCTTTCATGCATATAATATATTATTCCATAACAATATTCACTTACCCAAGCTTGAAAAGTGAGGGTCTTGCTCCAAAATTGCCTTTGAGTTCTTTAGGGTTTAAGAGAATATTGTAGAATGTTGGAGAAAATGTCTAAAAGAACATGAGAGTTTAAGTGAATAAAATCTGAGTTTTGGGTCTATTTATAGTCCTTGGGTCCATCCTTAGTCATCCTTGATATTTAATACTTCAATTGACCAAGTCAATAGAAGATTGGGTCATGTGACCCATGTCTTTTGTCCCATTTTGGGCTTTTATTGAGCCCAAATCACTTAACCCAATAAAATCAATAATTTCTCGTCTTATACGTATTACAATAATATTCCCACTCATGATATTCATATCCGTAGCCTCAATCCCAAAAATAAGTGATTCTAGCCACGTTTGGCTTATTTTGACCTTAAGGGCAAAACTGTCATTTTGACCCCAAATTCGTTCTCGAGTAATTTTATCATACCAATATAATATGTCATTCATTTCATGTATATACTCATGGTTGTAGAAGAAACGTGGTAAAAATCGGCTCGGTACGTCTCCGGATACCCTTGGGACTTAGAAATTTCCATCTTTCGAAAAAGTGGAAAAACCAAGGTGGCACGCTCTTGGGCGCGCCAACTTACTGCCCCTGGACTAAAAATTTTAGCCCAGAGCGGCATGGTACAGTCCCAAATGCGCCCCTCCTTAAAATTTTTCAAAAATTTCATTTTTTGACTTTTCTTCGCGGGTTCGGTTAGATACTTCAAGTCCTATCCTTTAACTTACTTCTTAACCTTAATACACTTTGTTTTGAGGTCCTCTTAGCCTTATTTTGAACCCCACAATTGCACAATGAAAATTGCAAAACACCTTCTATGCAAGTTTAATCACATAACAAGAGCCAAATTCAATTATCTCACCAATAACATTACCAAATGCATATGTATAGCTCTCGAGACCTAAGTACATATTATTTAATGTCGTCAAGTAGGGTTAGGAATGTACGGGGTGTTACATTCAGGTACATGCCAGTTGGGGACAAATGCTTGCTTTTGGTGCTGTATGATGAGACACATGATGGATGAGTTCCCCAGAGGAGCATTGGTGGTATAGCACGACCTACGGGATCAGCCGTTGCGTCATCATCATCGGTTCCTTATTTAGGCTGAGGTGTGCAGTCTGTTGGTCATGGTAGAGGGGCCAGAGGAGCATCTAGTACTAGTGGAGTCCAGAATTGCACTTATGCTCTAGTGGACCGACAGAATTCGAGGCTTCTCCTGATGTAGTCACAGGTACATTATCCATCTTTTCGTATAATGTATATGCATTGATTGATCCGGGTTCTACATTGTCATATGTTACTCCATTTATTGCTGCAAAATTTGCAAAAGCACCAGAATTATTAACTAAGTCAATTGAAGTATCTACACCGGTTGGTGAATATATTGTTGCAAAAAGAGTATATAGTAATTGTGTGGTAACTGTGTGTGGTCACAATACATTAGCCGATCTCATTGAACTAGACATGGTGGATTTTGATGTGATAATGGGAATGGATTGGTTGGCTTCTTTTTATGCCACGGTAGATTACTGGGCCAAGAAAGTACATTTTCATTTTCCACAAATGAATGTTCTTGAATGGAAAGGTGATTTAGGGGCACCACGAGGAAGATTTATTTCTTATCTGAAATCCAGGAAAATGATTGCTAAGGGTTACATATGTCACCTAGTATGAGTGAAAGATATTGATGTGGAACCACTAACTCCTCAGTCGGTTCCAATGGTTAATGAATTTCTTGATGTATTTCCAGAGGATCTTATAGGTATGCCCCCAGAGCGGGAAATAGAATTTGGTATTGATGTGATTCCAGGCACTCAGTCTATCTCTATTCCCCCGTATAGAATGGCTCCAGCAGAATTGCATGAATTGAAGGAGCAATTGAAAGATTTGCTGGACAAGGGCTTCATTAGGCAGAGTATGTCTCCGTGAAGTGCACCGGTATTATTTGTACGGAAGAAAGATGGCACATTGAGAATGTGCATTGACTAACGGCAATTGAATAAGGTAACGATCAAGAACAAATATCCCCTCCCTCGAATTGATGATTTGTTTGATCAGTTATAGGGCGCCAAGTGTTTTTCAAAGATTGACTTGAGGTCGGGCTACCATCAAGTTAGAGTTAGAGAAGAAGAATTACCTAAGACAGCCTTCCGAACACGGTATGGCCATTATGAATTTTTAGTTATGTCATTTGGACTAACAAATGCCCAGCTGTGTTCATGGATTTGATGAATAGGGTGTTTAAGCCATTTCTAGACGTGTTCGTGACAGTATTTATAGATGACATCCTGGTTTATTCAAAGTCACAAGAGGACCATGCTAAGCACTTACGACAAGTGTTACAAATTCTCCGTGAACGTAAGTTGTATGCAAAGTTCTCTAAATGTGAGTTTTGGTTAAAATTTGTCGCATTCTTAGGTCACATTGTGTCAGATGAAGGGATACAGGTTGGTACATAGAAGATTGAAGTGGTGAAGAATTGGCCAAGACCTATGACACCTACAGAGATTCATAGTTTTCTTGGGTTAGTGGGTTATTACAGAAGATTTGTGGAAGGTTTTTCTTCCATTGCTGCACCTTTAACGAAGCTTACACACAAGGTAGTTAAATTTCAGTGGAATGATGCGTGTGAGAAAAGTTTTCAAGAGTTGAAAGATAAATTGACTTATACACCGGTGTTAGTACTTTCGGAAGGCACCGAAGGTTACGCAGTATATTGTGATGCTTTCGAAATTGGCCTAGGGTGTGTATTGATGTAGCACGGTAATATCATAGCATATGTCTCACGACAGTTGCGGTCGCACGAGAGAAACTATCCCACACATGATCTTGAATTAGCAGCGGTAGTATTTGCTTTAAAGATATGGCGTCATTATTTGTATAGGGTTCATGTTGATATTTATACTGATTATAAAAGTTTGCAATATATCTTTAAGCAGAAGGAACTCAATTTGAGGCAACGAAGGTGGCTTAAGCTATTGAAAGATTATGACATTGATATTCTATATCATCCAGGGAAAGCGAATGTGGTAGCTGATGCATTGAGCCGCAAGGCGATAGGAGGCACTAGTGGCCAATTGATAGAAAAGCAAGATTTAGTCAAAGATCTACATCAATTAGCCAGCTTAGGGGTTCGTCTTCTCGAATCCTCAGATGAAGGGGTTATTGTACAAAATGCGACTAAGTCTTTATTGATAGCTGAAGTAAAAGAGAAGCAGTTTGCAGATCCTATATTATTGCAACTAAAAGAGAATGTACAACAGAATTTGACAAAGGCATTTGATCTTACACAAGAAGGGGTGCTTCAATGCCAAGGTAGATTATGTGTACCGGATATAGATGAATTGAGGAAACGAATTATGAACGAGGCGCATCATTCGCGCTATTCCATTCATCTGGGAGCTACTAAAATGTACCATGATTTAAAAAAAGTGTATTGGTGGGGAAATATGAAGAAGAACATTGCAGAATTTATCGCTCAGATCCCAAATTATCAGCAAATAAAAGTAGAGCATCAGAAACCAGGAGGTTACATGCAATGTATCAATCTTCCAATCTGGAAATGGGATATGATTAATATGGATTTCATCATAGGTTTGCCTCGTACACTGTAGAAATTTGATTCTATATGGGTTATAGTTGACAGGCTTACCAAGTCAGCGGATTTCCTACCAGTCAAGACCACCTATACATCGGAGGATTATGCAAGATTGTATAAGAAAGAGATAGTACAGTTACATGGGATTCTGATCTCCATTATATCAGATAGAGGAACATAATTTACTGTGCATTTCTGGAGATCTTGTCAGCAGAGTTTGGGTACACAGGTGAATCTGAGTATGGTTTTCCATCCTCAGACAGATGGACAAGCAAACCGTACTATCCAGACACTTGAAGATATGCTACGAGATTGCACGTTAGATTTTCAAGGCAGTTGGGATGACCATTTGCCTCTCATTGAATTTGCTTACAGCAATAACTATCATTCAAGTATTAAAATGGCACCTTATGAAGCTTTGTACTGAAGGAAATGTAGATCACCAATCGGATGGTTTGAAGCAGGCGAAACTGCTTTACTTGGGCCAGATCTTGTTCTTCAGGCTATGGAGAAAGTTAAAGTGATTCAACAGCAATTACAAACGGACCAGAGTCGACACAAGTCCTATGCTGATGTTAGAAGAAGAGGGCTTGAATTCGCTATAGGTGATTGGGTATTTTTGAAGGTGTCACCGATAAAAGGGTTAATGCGGTTCAGAAAGAAAGTAAAATTAAGTCCACGTTATATAGGCCCATATGAAATTATTAGGATATTTTGGCAAGTTGCGTATGAGTTGGCACTACCCCAAGAACTCTCCACAGTTCATCTAGTATTTCATGTTTCGATGCTTTGAAAGTGCATAGGGGATCCATCTCGTTTTACTCCCATTGATGATGTACAAGTTACGGAGGATCTTACCTATGAGGAGATACCTATTGCCATTCTGGATAGACAAGTGAAAAGGTTGAGGAATAAAGATGTCGCTTCCGTAAATGTTCTTTGGAGAAATCAGCAAATAGAAGAGGTCACATGGGAAGCTGAAGAAATGATGAAGTCCAAGTACCCTCATTTGTTCCAAAAGGAAGGACAAGTTCACAATACGAGATTGGAACAATGACAAGTAAGTATTTATAAGCATTGAGTATATAGATATATGGTAACATGAAGAATGCTCCTAGACTTGTAATTGTTTACTTTGCATAATGTCACTCACATTCGAGGACGAATGTTTCTAAGAGGGGATGAATGTAACACCCCGTACATTTCCAAACCTATAAGACGGCGTTAACATTTATGGAATTATTTTAACATAAGAGATTTGATGAATTATACATTAATTTGTTGGGCATTAATGAGTCTTGTGCCATTGGGCCAAATGAGGCCCAAAAATCATACAAAGACATGGCCGAAATAGAATTTGACCCATTCTTGACATTGACCAAGTAGACACATTAAATGTGTGGATAAGTATCATTAGTAAGGGACTATATAAGTAAACAAAATCAGATTTTTATTCATCAAAGCACACATGCCCTTTTCTAACATTTTCTCAAACAGTTCTCTCACACAAACCCTAAGGCAAATACACTTGTTGGGACAAGATCACTCTTTGTTATACTTTGGTAAGTATTTATTCTCATGTTTTAGTATATTATATGTTTAAGATGGTGTATAAATCATGTTGGTTGTGTTCGCAAAGTGTTGGACAGTGTGCTATGTGTAAAACTGTCTATTTTTGTAATCAGTGAAGGTTTTTACCTTGTAAACATGAAAATGGACTTGTGGTCTTGAAGGAAGTGAACTTGATGGATTAAATATTAACATTTGAGATGTTATTATAGTCTTAACTTGTTTTACCCTTGTGTATAATGTTTGGAATTGTTATTGTAAAATTGGTTATGGATTTGGTGACGTATTGAAAGGAAAGTGTGGTTTTGGGTGATGTTTATGTGTGTTGTGGAACCATGGCTGATTGTTGGAATACAAGATGATCTAAAATATTTCAATAGTAGTTTAGTTATGATTATGTACCATTCATTGCATAAAAAGACCCAAAAGAGACCCATTTTGACCAAAACGGGCATCCGCCCCCGCAGACGAAGGCACCTGCGGGCGCATATGCCTACGCAGGTGCCTCTAGCTTATGCCAAAGGTCACCTGCAGGTTCACCTCAGCCACCTGCGGGTGCATGTGTCTTCGCAGGTCAGCCCAGAATTCAGTTTTGTATGTTTTCGTCTCTCTTTGATCCCCGAAAGCCCTTATACCCTTTTTGGATGTACTTATCAACTTATGATACCGTTTTAATGACTTTAAAGGGGAGTATGGAGGCATGTTGGACTATATTAAGTATGAATTGTTGTTCATATGTGGTTATGAAGGAGTAATTGTGACGGAATGATAATGAGGAGACATAAAGGGTAAACGTGGTGTAAAATGCTATTGATGTATGATGTCTTGGTAAATGTGTGGAATGTTATGGTGTTGTTGGTATTAGAATGCAGTGGATTGTATTGTAAAGGGTGACATGACGTTATACGGAATTCATATAGCGCATTGTCGTCTTGTACACTTGTATAGTAACTAGTTGCTAATGTAAGCTCCGTTATGTACTTGTATTGTAGAGTGAAACGTAAGGAAGGAGCTGTACTATTGTGTTCATTTATAGGCTTGTTTATTCATACTTGGAAGTAAAGGTATGTAAGGTTACTCTATCCGTATCCTTCCGCAGAACGTAGTATTCACATTGACATTGTACTTGTTCCATTCCGACATGTTCTAAGGTATCCTATTTCTGGGTATCAATTATTATTTATCACATGTTTCCTACTCATTGGTCAATTGTGATTCACATGTCTCATATGTGTTGAAAAATGTCCCAAAGGTCCCATGGTTTCCAATAATGTTATGTTTCCAATAATGTTATGACTATCATTGTATCAATCTCAAAAGTAAAGAATGAAGTAATGCATATGTGGTTAATGATGGAGTATGGGTGGTAGCTTTTGGGGGCAAAAGCCTAGCTCAAGCCGATCCCGAGATTATTGGATCAGGGTTAATCCTAGAGGCATAAGCCTAGCTCAGATCGAACCTGATAGGGGGTAGCTCTGGAGGTAAGAGCCTAGCTCGAGCCGAACCTGATATGTTGGTTTATGGGTGACAGCTCTAGGGGTAACAACCTAGCTCGAGCCGAGCCCGATGCATTGATTTATGGGTGGTAGCTCTAGAGGCATAACCCTAGCTCGAGCTGATCCCAACATAACGTTATGTTATGTAAAGACCACTGATCAGTCGGGGCTCGGGTACATTGTGACACAAATGAAGATGAATAAGCATGGAAGTAAAGAAGGAAAGAAAGTAATGAAAGCAATATACATGGTTACCAACATACAACATAATGACTTATTCTTATTGGTTATTCATTGGTACTTGAGTTCATTGACGTATTTACGTATCATACAGTTTCTTATGAGCCTTACATACTCAGTACATTCTTCGTACTGACGTCCCTTGTGGGACTTACCTTACTTGCTGCAGGCGCAGGTGCTAGTAGGCCTCCACAGTAGGTTGCCAGTTATTTGCGGATCTTTGGTAAGCTCTAGTTGGTTCGGGGCTTTCCGAGTCACAGTTGTATATGTGTTTTGGGTATTGTACATGTTGTATAAGCGGGGACTTGTCCCGACTTTTAGTTGGTCTTGTAAAATCATATGTTAGAGGCTTTTGTTGACATATGTGGGTACATGAACGTAAAAGATGTATGTTTTTTTTGACTTGATGGCCCAAATGGCCAAGTTTCACGAATATATATACAGATCACATGTCCCATGATTTCCGCTATTAGCATTCTATGATCTTACGTGATAGTGATTTTTCTTATGGCATGCATACGAATGGACTTGAGCAAAGATTGGTTCTCTCGGGCCTTGTCGGCTTTGGGTGCCAGTCCACCCGATTGGGATATGGGGCATGACAAAAAATTTAGGTTATAGTGACTCTACCCCCTCAAAGTATCTAGAGAGACCTCAATTACACTTTCTTTTTTTCCAAAACTTGCTTTTTAGACAATTCCAAGGACATATTCTCAAAAATTTTCAAGCTATCTTCCTCTTCCTATCCTTTCAAACATTTAAACAACTTTGAATATTTACAAACATAATGACACAACTACAACTCTTTTTTCATTGTCTCTTTTTTCTTATATATATCTACAAAGGATAATAGGATAACTAGGAGAGGAAGTGAATGGTCTCACTTTGTGAACTTCTGATTACAACATTAACCCAATGGCTCCTCTACCCCTAACTTAAGCTTTTGGCCTAAGTGGGTTTATGGCCTCACCAAGATGTTTCAAGAAGGTTTTGGTTTAAGAGAGAGAGTTGTGGAAAAAAGGTTTCAACTTGTAATAAGGTTGTTTAATAAAAAGGGTTCCAAAGCTCACTTTAGGGACAAAATTGGTCACTCAACTTACAATAGGATATCGTTTTTGGTCAAATTAGAGGTTCACTCCCGATCAATGGCCTAAGATCACTTTTACAACATTGCACATTCTTTGCTTTAGCTGTAGAGTAACCAGACAAGTTTTAGGGGGACTCAATAAGCAAGATCAAGTTGAATCCTCACCTGCATATGGCACTCACTCGCATACTCTAATCACCTTTCCTTAATTGATGTACCACATTCATAGCACATATCGAAGAAGGTATTCAAGTAATAAAAAAAAGATTCGGGTGTTCACAACTAATGAGTACCTAGCTAGTTCAACTAAACCAAAGGAAAATTTTGAAAAAATAGAACAATTCACAATGATTTATCATTTAAAATTGTTGCACTTGTGAAAAATCTCTCCAAGAGTACCATTTGAGTCAAAATGTTCTATTGCTAATACACTGTTCTCTTAAGTACGCATCCAAAATGACTTTTTATTTTCAACTAACTACGAACTACAAAGCTAAAGTAAAAAGTAAGGAAATGAAAATGAAAAATCACACACCACACTCAAAAAAATCCAAACACCCGAATCTAAAATATTTCAACCTAAATAAGAAAATATCCAACGCATCATTCGAATCAAAATCAAAACCACACCAAAATAAACGAAGTATCAAGAATGAGAAGTATCAAGAACAAAATATCCCAAAACAGGTTGAAATATTACAGATCCAAAATAAATCACCCCCCTCTCTAACTCAAAAGTATGCATTGTCCTCAATGCAATAAGACTAATATAAGTAAAGGAGAATGAGAGTGAGGGTCCCCCTGGACATGGCTAAGCCTATGGCAGTGATTGGCTCACAGAAGTGACCTTTGTCTAGGCATCAGTGCCTGTCTGTGGGGGTTAATCTGGTGCAGGGTCCTTAGTCTCCATAGCAAAACTAGAAGTCTTAATTTGGGTCATCTCTCTAGTCAACCTCTCCAAAGTGGACAAATAAATGGCATCCTCAGTCTCCTGCCGATCAGTCTGAGCATCATCCGATCACTGCTTCTTAAAATAAGCATCAATCTCATCATCTTATTCCTTATCTCCATCTTATGGCTGGTCCTCTTTGTCCTTCTCAATACGAATAGGTGGTGGGGTTGGTCTCTGATCTGAAGCTATAAGAGTGACAAGTCTGGAAGCCGGAGCTCATCTACATACTTCCAGATGGAAGGAAGATCATCCTGCATCTTAGACAGAACACCATCTAGGGTTGCTGGATGTGGAGTGCTCAACTCATCCAACTTGGTACCATAAATATGCACGGTCTCTCAAATACCTCACAACTCATAATGAACAGGTGCCATGAAAGCTTTCACCGTATCAGCAATCATCTGAGGCATCTGAGCCTCCAACCTGGATGGTCTAATGTCACGCAAATAAGCCAGCTAGCCTATCCAAATAATGTTAGCCTGAATTTATATGGTTCTCGATGTGCCTAAAATAGTGGATAGAAAAGGGCCCAAATAGTAGGTCCACGAGGCTAAGTAGATGGACTTCTGGAGGAACCTGGAGGAGCAGAAGCAGTAGTAGGAGTGGGATGGATTGCACCACTATCAAGTGAATCAATATCAATTATCAGGGAATTATCCACCCGGGCTTTCTTCTTCTTTACATCTTGCGCAATCTCAAGTCTAGTGATATGAACAATCGAAGTAGGGGTATACTCAAAATCCTTCTTCTTGTCAAATGGGACCTTAGCACGGTAACATAACTCAGTGATTAAACACGAGAATACAAGGTAGATATTCTTTTATTGGGCCTAGTGAGAGATGTTTGGGGCAATGAGCATGGCAAGATTGAGCTTTTCTTATACTATAATCATGCCCACTAGTATTTCTCGTGGATACACAAGAATTGATTCATTTTGGGATGGCAAGATGTTGCTACACACAAATCTTAGCCAATATCGAGCCTCTAAATTTATATAACTTTTCAAAATCAGGGTTTCCAGAGTGAGCCATGTAGGTGTCCCATCACTAAGCAAAGGGGCTAACCAATCCCAGAGATCATCAGTATTTTTCAAAGAACTAGAGGCAAAGTGATGATGTGTATCATGTGTATCTCCATAGACTATATTGATCGAGGCCCCATCATGCTTAACTTTCAGTCCCTGCACCTTCACGACATCTGAGTCTCCTGATCTTTACCCATATTTATCTTATCAGGCAATAATTTCCCGTAAGCTTCATAAAACTCCCGTACCAATGTCTCAACATAAAACTTTAAATTTTGAGTGAATTATTCAAAGTTAGGATACAAGATGACATCTAACACCTTAGGATTTTTTCCTTCTATCCCATCAATGCTCAATATTTTCTCTTCAATAATTGTCCTCTTTTCAAAAACCTTGAACTTGTTGAGGAACTTGTAACCTCCCTTAGGGTAAGGGTTCACTATAACACGAGGAGTTTGTTCAACTCTTTTCTTTTCTGATGGTGCAACCTTTAAAGTTTGGAGTGGAGCATGAATAAGTAGTGGTGTTTCCTTCTTCCGGTATTTAGTGTTGTCCCTCTCGAAGTTAGAACTATGCTCTAGGTTAGATTCCTCATTAACCAAAGCCTTACTTCTTATGTCCTCAAACCTCTTTCTCTTGTAGACCCTTTGTTCTTGTGTTTGTTCCACAATGGTAACCCCTTTTGAGACTTTGGTG
Organism: Capsicum rhomboideum; assembly: GCA_031232105.1. NCBI lineage: Eukaryota > Viridiplantae > Streptophyta > Magnoliopsida > Solanales > Solanaceae > Capsicum > Capsicum rhomboideum. The sequence continues at coordinate 80,656,635 of CP124712.1, forward strand.
GTAGAAAGAGAAGAACGAGTTTGTTTCTTGGCCACATGTTTGTTACGAGCCATATCTGCACATAAGAGAAGCAATGGACTAGACCAAATTTAGAAAAAAACAAAATATCATAATTTTTCAGAACTGCATCACTGAATACCAAAGGGTTTGGTGATGCGATTCGACTATCGCCAATAGGAATAGAAAGGGGAATACGATTCTGCAAATAAAAATGGGGAATTAGTAATATGCCGAAGAGTTTGGTGATAATCCCTGAGCATCACCGAACTACTAGGGCATCGCCAAAACATCACTTAGACTAGCCAAACATACTGTGACTTTTGTCAATTTGGGGAATGCTTTGGCGATGCACCATAAAGTTCGGCGTATCACCAAAGTACTCAACCTATCCCCGATTTGTTATCATCCTCAAGATGACTATCGCAACTTTTCAAGCAATTTCAATGGAGATTTTAGTTTTAAATTACCATAGGTAATCATACTTTCCTAGGTTTCAACAACTAAATAACCCCTCGACGATTTTTCCCTTAAGAATGACGTTACCCAATCTATCATTGGGAAAAACCTGTCAATTTCAAGTTCAATTCAAACAAATTCAACAAATTTTAAGACCAATTTAAACAACAAACAACCCACAATGCAAGCATGAGCAAATTTAAGCATCAAATCCCTCAATTTTGACAATTTACATGATCAATTTCACAAGACTCCTAATTTCTCAAACATAAACTTTAATTATTTGATTAAATTCATTACTAAGCATGAACAATGTGAACAACCAATAAAATCACAAATATGCACAAACAAGAGCAATCAATCGTGAATTAAAAGTACAAATTGAACTCTAAGTTTGAGATTTAGAGAAAAATTTACAAGGGGAAGAGGAGAAGTTTGGTGTGTGACACCGGTGAGTTATCGACTGTGATGGTGGTGGTGCTTCGTGTAGTTATGGTGTTGAGAGAGAATTAAGTGTGTGTGTGTGTTGAAAGAGTGAGATGATAGAAGAGGGGGGGAGTAAGGAATGGGAAATGATTTTGATAATAGCAAGAGTCAAATGTAATAGAAAAGTCAAGGGTCAAGAAAGTCAAACCATACTTATTAAACACGCGACCCTTTTCGATAATGTATTTAGCATCTCTGATAATGTCGACGATATGCTGAAATGTCAATCCATCGCCATTTCTAACAGTGTTCAACACCTGGAACACCCTTAATAGCAAACCAATTTAGCGATGGTCAGCCCATCACTAATCACTTTGGTTATGCGCCGAATGATGAAAACCATCGCCAATTTTGACAATTTTACAGCCTCGGGAGATCATTTTTAGTGAAGGGCTTCAACTATAAGCCGATGGGTTTGGATATTTGAAAAAGCCTTTTCCCTGGAGCTTTGATCATGATCTTCCATATTTTTCTTCTCTGACTTATGTTATTATATGTTTCCATATTCAAAATCTATCACATACCTGAACCAATCAACACACATTATTTGAACAACAAAAATAAATTTGGGTTGCCTTTTAAGAAGCGCGTCAATTATCATCGTGGAACGATATTGTTCATCATCAAGCAATATCTTTAAAATGGAGTGCCTTCACTTTAGCCACTTCGGGTCCACCAACATAAAGTTTTTTAACCTTTGACCATTCACCGTGAACCTTCTCTTCTCGTGGTCTTCTAATTCAATTACACCACTAGGATACACATTTACCACCATGAAAGGGCCCAACCACTTAGATTTGAGTTTTTCTGCCAAAAGTTTCAACCTTGAATTTAAAAGTAACACCTCATATCCCACATGAAACTCTCTCTTCAATATATTGGCATCATGCCACCTTTTTATTCACTCCTTGTAAAGAACCGAGCTCTTATATGCCCAAAGACGAAATTCCTCTAACTCTTGTATTTGTTCATGTCTAGATTTTAAGGCTTCCTCCCAATCCATATTAAGATTCTTTAAAGCCTAAGAAGCTTGATGTTCTAACTCCACCGGTAGGTGACATGCTTTCCCAAATACAAGTTAATAAGAAGACATACTAATAGGCATTTTAAAAGTTGTTCGGTAGGCCCAACGAGCATCATCCAATTGCCTAGTCCAATTAGTACGTCCCACGTTCACGGTTTTCTCCAAGATTGATTTGATTTCTCAATTTGAAACTTCCACTTAGCCACTTTATTGAGGATGGTATGGGGTGCCCACTTCATGCTTCACCCCATTTTTATGAAGTAAATCACCAAACACCCGATTACAAAAGTGAGAGCATCAATTACTAAGAATTTTCTGGGAGTCCCAAACCTTACAAATATGTATTTCTTCAAGAAGAACATGATTCTCTTTATCTTATCATTTGGTTAAGCAATTGCTTCCACCCATTTTGACACATAATCAACGGCCACCAATATGTACTTGTTCCCATACAAACTCACGAAGGGTCCCATAAAATCAATTCCATACACATCGAATAACTCCACCTCAAGATTAGTCTTTAAGGGTATCTCATGCTTCCTTGAAATACATTCTTGCATTTGGAATTAAGTGCACGTTCTAACCAAGTCATGAGCATCTCTATAGAGTGTGGGCCAATAAAACCCACCTAGATGGGCTTTGGCGGCCGTTCTCACACCACCGTAGTTATTACCAAATAGGGATGAATGGAAGCCTCAAGAATTACCCACATCTTTGATTCCATCACACATTTATGGATTACTCCATCCGCTCACTCCCTAAATAAATAGGGTTCATCCCAATAATACTTCCTCACATCGTGGAGGAATCTCTTCTTTTGGAAATGATTTATATCATCAGGGAGGAAACCACATACCACATAATTTACATAATCTGCATACCATGATTCCATACTCCCCAAGAGTGCCATGATTAGTTTGTCGGGAAAGGTTTCATCAATCTCAATTTCACCCAACTTTTCCTTATTGGACTCAAGACAGGATAGATGATTTGCCACTTGGTTTTCATAATCTTTTCGATCCTTAACTTCAAAATCTAACTCTTGAAGGAGAAAGATCCACCTAATAAACCGAGGCTTGGCCTCCTTCTTAGACTTCAAATACTGAAGAGCTGCATGGTCGCTATGCAAAATAACCTTCATGCCCAACAAATAAGCATAATTTTTTTAAAAGAATAGACTACGACAAGTAACTCTTTCTCCTTAACCATATAATTCCATTGTGCATCATTCAAGGACTTGCTAGAATAATATATCAGAGGAAAAAGCTTATTCTTCCTTTGGCCTAACACTACACCCAACGCCAAGCCACTTGCATCACACATCAATTCAAAAGGAAGCGCCCAATTTGGGGCCATAATAATGAGAGCCGATACAAGTTTCTCCTTGAGGTAATTGAATTCCCTGACACAATCACCATTAAAATCAAATTTCACTTCTTTTTCAAGAAGCTTTCATAATGGATGAGAAATCTTGGAGAAATTTTCGAAGAACCTTCAATAGAAGCGAACATACCCAAGAAAGATTTGATCACCTTTCATGGAAATTGGAGGGGGTAACAAGCCAATAAATTGAAATTTATCTTGGTCAACTTGAATACCTTGAACCGAGATATTGTGCCCAAGCACAATGCCCTCCTTCACCATGAAATGACACTTTTCCCAATTCAACACACGATTAGTTTCAACACATCATTCAAGAACCTTGCTCAAGTTTTCAAGCCATGATTCAAAGGTCTTACCCATAATAGAAAAATTTTCCATAAAAATCTCTATAGTATCCTCTATCATAGCTGAGAAGATCGATAGCATGCACCTTTGGAAAGTGGTGGGTGCATTGCACAACCCAAAGGGCATGCATTTGATATCAAATATCATGTATGGACATGTGAAGGTGGTCTTCTCTTGGTCTTTGGGTGTGATGGAAATTTGGTTATAACTGGAGTACCCATCTAAAAAATAAGACCAACCCCTCACCGCCAAACGATCAAGCATTTGATCCATAAATGGCATGGGGAAGTGGTCCTTTTCGGTCCATAAATTGAGTTTCCAATAGTCCATACACACTATCCAACTTGTAATCGGTCTAATAGGGATAGGCTCATTGTTTTAATTAGGAACCACCATGATTTACCCTTTCTTTAGGACACATTGAACTGAGCTTACCCATGTGCTATCAGAGATCAGATATAAAATGTCCGCATCTAGCCACTTGATTATCTCATTTTTCACCAATTCTTGCATCAACGGGTTTAGCCTCCGTTGATGTTCAACACTCAGTACAAAATCAGGCTCCAAATTTATCTTATGAGTACAAATACAGGGAGCAATCCCGATAATTTTTGTTATAGTCCATCCGATAGCTCGAATGAATTTTCTCACAATCGACTTCAATGCATTTATTTGCCAAGGAAATAAGTCTCCCATAAAAATAATGGGTAAGGTGTTACTTTCCCCTAAGAAGACATAGCGAAGGTGCATTGGCAAAGGTTTAAGCTCAAGTTGTAGTGTCTCTTCAATTAAAGGCTTGGAGGGAGGACTCTCCCAATTTTTCAAATCAAGATCTAATTTGCATGGGTTCTTGGTGTAGGAACCAAGACCCATCAAAGAAGTAATGACATCATCATACTCCTCAATCTCTTCACTCCCATAATCCACAAGACCCTCGCTAGTGGCTTACTAATTAAATCCACCTCTATAGTATTAACCATCTCATCATTAATCATGTGAATCACAGAGATCACTTGCAAGTCTTTTGGTTTCTTCATGGAATTTCACACATTGAAGGTTACATCTTTATTATTCACTCTGGACTTTATCTATGCACATTCTATGTCAACTAATTCCCTCATGGTAGCAAGGAAAGGCCTACCAAGAATAATTGGCACTTCATAGTCTAGCTCACAATCTAGGATCACAAAGTCAGCAAGAAATATGAATTTGTAAACCCAAAGAACATCATATAGAATTCCCACCGATCATTTAATAGACCAATTCACCATTAAGAGTCTCATGGTTGTGGACTTTGGAGATCCCAATCCCAACTTCTTAAATATAGCTAAAGTCATCAAATTAATACTTGCCCCTAAGTCACACAATGCCTTAGCAAATTGATACACCCTAATGGTGCAAGGGATAGTGAATGCACAGGGGTCTTCTTTCTTGACCACCATGTTGCTCAACATAGTAGCACTACAACGATGTGAAATATCTAAAATTTCAAAGTTTATGGTTCTTTTCTTTGTCACCAAGTTCTTCATGAACTTGGCATACCCAGGCATTTTAAGTAAGGCTTCAACTAAAGGAATGTTCACCGATAAGTTGCTAAACTTGGAAAGAAACTTCTTGAACTTGGTGTTATCCTCCTTTTTCTTCAGCCTTTATGGGAATGGGGGAGGTATTTTGATTGACGACTTTGGAGAAACTAGACTTTCCTCCAATTTTGAGACATTCTCATCAACCATTTGCGGTCTCTCATCACTTTCAACCCCTCTTCCACTTCTTCCAATTTATCAATACTTTGCTCATTTGGAATAGGGGCTTCAATATTTGACTTATCGAGCCTTTTCCTTTTTCCACTCGCTTGCTCTACAACTCCCCTCTCGTTGGGGTCTTTATCAAGATTCAAAACATCATTACCAAGAGTTCTACCACTCTTAGTGACAATTTCCATGAAATGAGCATCATTTTTTGGATTAGCCATGGTGTCACTAGGGAGATCCCCTTTTTACCTTGTGTTCAAGTCAGACGAGATTTTTTCCAATTGAGTTTTAAGTTTCTTGATTGAGGCTAAATATGAAGTGACCATTTGATTTAGTTGCAAAAATTTTCTCTTTATATCCCTTAGCATCTTTTCACTTTCTTCAACCCTCATAAGAATACGAGCAAGCGTATCCTCTTTCTTATAACTTTTCGGATCTACAGAGATAGCTTTTTTACCTTTTTGCCTATCATGTAGAGGGATGTATCTATCATTGTCTTGATATTTGTCTCTATAATCATGGTCCCTATCTCTCTCCTTATCCCTCAAATCTCAATCATGATTGCGGTCCCTCCAATCACGATCCTTCCAATCTCTATTATTCCAATCTTGATCCTTCAAACCTTTATTCCCGCCTTGCCTTTGGTAGGTAGGTCGGGAACCCCCCATTTGGTTTGATAAGACACGAATTTCCTCATCAAGAGACTCGGCATCGTCATCCTCATATGATCAACTTCCTTTTAAAGCTATGGCACTGACAGCTTTTGAAGTTGAACCCATAATAAGTTTTGTGAGGAGATCTAATTGCGTAATTACTTTGGCCATGTTTTTATCTCTTTCCTCATCTTTCTTCCTTTGATCTTGGCTCACATAAGACACAGAGGGAGAACCCATGACCACCTTAGTATCTCGTGTGTGTCATGCTCTATTTTGCTTCGTTATTTGATCCAACAACCTGTGGCCATTCTGAATGTTTGATTAATCAATGACCCACCGGCCAAGTTATTAGCCACAATTTTGTTTAATAAGTCCAACGACCTATTGAATATTTGAAGATGCATTTTATCTGACAATTCATGATTAGAACAATGTAGTAATTTCTTCTTGAACCTCAACCATGCTTCATGCAATGGCTCACTACTTGTTTGTCGGATGTTTGTGATCTTATCTCTCAATGAAAGCATGCAAGATGGTGGGAAGAACCAATATAGGAAAGCCTCTGTTTACTCAACTCAAGATGTAATATAGCCTTCGGGAAACTCTCACAACCACAACACTACTTTACCCATTAAAGAAAATGGAAACAACCTCAAACAGATGAACTTTTGTGGAATATTACAAATGTTGAATGGGTTGCAAATGTCTATAAAGTTTTCAAATGGATGTTTGCATTTTTGTAAGATTTCCCTCCAAATAGCCCATTCATTTGGAGTAAGTGAAGCATCACACTTGTGACATGGAATATCGCATTGCCCACCATAGGTGGTATGTGAATTGTACTCGCTCGTTCTGCATCACCTAAGTGATCTACATTCTCAAGTTGCCCATCAAAGGTAGTGGTGTCACTACCATGTTAACTCATATTATCTTGTTGATCTATGTTATCACCTACATGAGAAAAAAACAACAAATAAAGTATCGTCTACTCTCCAGCTAACAAAAGTAACGTATAACACTATAATGAATGACCGCTACGTTTCACTCCCCCGCAACAATGCCATTTTTGATAACACTCAAATACACCCTAGGATTGAATGTATGTGGTTGTTATAAATATAATTACCCAACTTAGAGTTGGGATCGAATCCACAAGGAATGAAGGTGATAGGTTTACCTTCGAGTGTCACAAGTGACTACATGCTTGCTCGTAATGCTAAAAATATTGCAAGAAAGTAAAAATAGGGGAGTAATTCAAATGTTGTTAAGGTTAATATATCAAATGTTCAATTAGTATGCAGAAGTGAGTTCTAGTTTTTGTAATAAGGTGTTAAAGGTACTAGGGGTTATGCTTTCATGAGAGTGAGTTCATGTACGGGTAATTGGATAATTGCCTAAGTTTGATTAATATCTATGGGTAGGCTAGGTTCTAGTTTTTAGTGTCAATCTTTCAATAAAATATCAAACATCACAAGTGGATTCTATCAAACAACTCATAAGTGGTACATTATAATCAACCTACAACCTCGATTTAGTATCCTTATGTCTAAGAACTACTGTTAAATGATAGAAATCAACTCATAGTTAACCACTACTCCTCACCCTTTTCCCCTTTGTTAAGGATGATAAAGGATCTAAGGTAAACTAGAGTTTGCAACCTCCAATCATGAGATCAAAACATGGAGTAGAGGTCAAACCTATAATAAATAATCAATTAAAGAGGCAAATAAACAATACCCATACAATTATCACTACTCATTAACACATAACCTCAAGATAGAAACTTAGCTACTTAAACAAAATATAAGTGAGATATACCCATATCTTCATTTAGATCTACCATAGAATCCAAAATTATCCAAGAAAATCTCAAATTCCAAGATAATACTCAACAACAATAGCTAAAATCTACTTTGGGGTTTCAATTACAAACTCTCCAAGATCAAAATTGACAAAAAGTAGGGGTCCAAGGTTCCAAAAAGGCTTAAATAGATGTAGTAAAAATAGGCCTAAAAATTACAAAAATTCCCCCGCATACAAATAGGCAGAAGAAGGGACCATCGCCAAACTCTTTGGTGATACACTGAAGTGACTTTAAATCGCCGAAGTGGAATTAAACTTGAGCTTCAGAGGTTGGCTTCTGATACTTTTGGCGATGGAGTTTTGCTTCACAGATCCGTTCGGTGATACGACAAACTTGTCTTTTTTATTGGCAAATTATTTAAATTGGAACTAGGTTGAATTGTTATAGTTGGTGACATTCAGAAATATGTAGGCCATTTTGGCGATACGCCAATTTTCTAGGTAATGATCTTTTGAACATTTAGCTCCAATCTTCCATCATTTTACCTTTTTCTCTCTCTTTCAACCTCCTTTTGACCTTAACCCTAAAAATGAACAATATTAACATTAAAACTCTTTCAAATTGGCATTGAGGACTTGATTTTCTACTCTTTTAGGTCAATTGTCGACTCATCAGTACACTTTTAGTGGATGGCCAACATTGTTGCTACTGAGAAAGAGGACATTGATTGGGTGGATGGTAGATCATCACAAAGTAAAAAGGGGAAGTTGAGCTTCACTGCCAAGACATGGTGGTTATTGGTTCACCACAAGTTAGGGCCCATATTTGGAGTGCATTTTGAACCCTGATCGAGTTACTTTGGTAGCAGGCATCATTGAGGGATAAGACATAGACATTACAAGGTTGATTAATCGGCTAATCTAGGATAGAGATATTTAGATAGAGATGAACATTCCATTTCTGTGTCCAGTCACACAAATGTTTTTGGAAGCTGACTAAATATTGATTAGTTTGTGGTGGTTCATCACACTATAGACTTGGGGCTGATTAGAGATCCACCGAACCTAGTTTCTAGGGTGAAGATTATTACGAGGGTTGTCTTATTGCAGAGTGATTTTCAATCGGGTATACAGATGGATATTGACACCTCGGGTTTTACTGAGATCAGTACTACACAGGTTGAGTCCCATACTGATATTCAAAGGATCGAGCCTCAGGCCAATGCTGATGCAACTACTTTTTCCACCTCTCAGATAGCCTCAGTCCCTATTTTACCTACCACTACTCCAGGCTCCGCCATACCACGCCCACCTGCCTGTGGGAATGCTGTAGTGCCACATAAGTTTTTAAACATCATGCTAAAAAGGTTGACCATAGTTGAGTGAAAAGTGGACAACATTGAAAAGGGTGTCTAGCCTTGGGTGAAGAAGGAGATCCGAGTGGAGATACATGGGATGCAGACCCATTTTTATTGCTTTGAGAGGAGCATCACAGAGAAAGTTGAGGGTGTAAAGTCCCCCGACTTAGATGGGATAGAGTAGAGTTGGCTGCTCTACGTACGATAGTTGTGGACATGGCATTCAGGCCATATCTAGCATTTTTGACTCCCACCATTCCCATTATTGAAGAGATTGAGGAGGTCGAGGTGACCGATATATGGCGTACTAAGAGCAAGTATAAGAGTACTGATGATGTTTCTGAACCAGAGAAAAAGTGGAGAAAGAGAAGAAGAGATAAAGATAACTTAAAGAAAGTGATAATGTAGAGCAAGCATCCCTCCTAGGATCAATTAGCTGAGATACATTAGAGGGAGCGTGGTGTGTAAAGCTCTAGAGTTTAGGAGGACCTGTGTGATGTTGATGTTAATATTAATATTGATGTTATTGGTGGTGGGAGTACCACACTTGTTCCCACTATTTTGTTACCTTTGAGTGCACCAGCCACAACTGGTGCCAACATTGAGTTGCGTGCCTCAGTCACAGCTGAGACAATGAGAGATGAGACTGGCGTTTTTTCTGAGACTGCAGCAGATGATGCAACCAGACCTGGCTCCTAAAGCACTAAGTTATGTCCTTACCCCATGTTTTTAATTTTTTGATTATGGATGTAGTAAGGACAATACATGTTCTGAAAGTTGGGGGTGGGGGTGTACCACGACTCGGGGTTTATTTTTCCTTGTTTCTTTTCCGCCGAGTATGCTATCATAGTAGAACAAACAGGTCTATGTTTATATTTTTATTTTTCTGAGTTTTGTTATGTTTAATTAATAGAAAAATAGGGGAGCCTTAGTGAGGTCATGTATTGATTTCATTTTGTGGTTTAAAAGACACCCCTTGTCACACCCCGAATCCCATTCGGGACGGACTGGCCCTTGAAGCCGTTAAGGACCGAGAGAACCAATCTTCACTCATGTACTCTCATATGCATGTTTACGTATGAATATCATTCTATCCCATGTAACTAATAATTTCAAAAAGCGAAAGTCATGGAAAGCATGTACAATATATGAAACTTGGTTGTTAGGGACATCATGTCAAAATGAACGTACATCTCTTACATTTAGTTTCCCACATAAGTCTACAAAGCTTCTACAGATACATAACTATGACAAACCTAGAGTAGAGACAACACCCCGCTCTATATTCATATACAATATCAAACAAATGTGCATAATGACTCGGAAAGCCCCGAAGCAACTGGATCTCACCAACTATCCGTAAATGATCTGCAACCTACTGTGGAGGTATACTAGCACCTGTGCCTGCAACAAGTAAGGTAAGTCCCCCAAGGGGGGGTCAGTACAAAGAATGTACTGAGTACGTAATGCCATAAGAATTGCATCATACATAATAACAACAATGGAGTCAATATAAGAGAAATAGTCAATGTGAATAAACCATCTTTCTATATGTGAGGAACTGTGTAAATTACATTCTTTACTTCTTTTGCCTTCACATTTATTCATCTTTACTGTTCTACCCATGCTAGGCTGTTCTGTCGCCCCTAGGATGAGATTAACCCATGCTAGGTACTTTGACCCTTGGGATGTTATATTAACCCATGCTAGTCTTTCATATCGCCCCTGGGATGTTATTAACCCATTCTAGGTACTTTGACCCCTTGGATGTTATATTAACCCATGCTAGGCTTTTGTATCGCCCCTGGGATGTTATTAACCCATGATAGGTACTTTGACCCCTGGGATGTTATATTAACCCATGCTAGGCTTTCGTATCGCCCCTAGGATGTTATTAACCCATGCTAAGTACTTTGACCCATTGGATGTTATATTAACCCATGCTAGTCTTTTGTATCGCCCCTGGGATGTTATTAACCCATGCTAGGTACTTTGACCCCTAGGATGTTATATTAACCCATGCTAGGCTTTCGTATCGCCCCTAGGATGTTATTAACCCATGCTAAGTACTTTGACCCATTGAATGTTATATTAACCCATGCTAGGCTTTCGTATCGCCCTTGGGATGTTATTAACCCATGATAGGTACTTTGACCCCTGGGATATTATATTAACCCATGCTAGGCTTTCATATCGCACCTGGGATGTTATTATGATATATTGGGATCGACACATGTTAGATGTTTCTTCCACCCCTGGGATACCACCCAAGAATACTCATCAATTAAACATTGTTTCTTTATTTCATTACTCGTTCTTATATTCTAAGAGTGATACCTTGGTGATTGAAACATTCTTGAAACTTGGAACACATACATACATTACACCATCCCTTTAATTTCATGAGATTGATACTTTGGTCGTGTGAGATTGATACATTTTCTTGTGAGAGAGTGATATGTTAATAGTCGAAACATTATTGGAGCTTTGGAACACAACATTATTGGATATGCTACTCAAGAATAAGTAGATTCTCCTTACATCATCACTTTTCTTGAGATAGTTCTTTTAGTAATTACAACAGTATGATAGCTTAGGAACTTCAGTCCATGGATAAGAGACATATGAATGCCAATTGGTTAATGAATAGGAAACATGTGGATAACAATATATATCAAACTTGAATGAGACACCTTAGAATATTTCGGAATGGAACAACTACTATGACAATGTGAACAATATCTGCTGCAGAAGGATACGGAAAGAGTAACCTTACATACCTTATGATCTCAATATAAATATACCGTCCTAGAGGTGAATACAATAATCCAGTTCCTTCCTTACGTGTCACTCTACAACACAAGTTCATAACGGAGCTCACGTTAACAACTAGTTACCTTACAAGTGCATAAGATGACAATGAGTTACATGACTGCTATATAGCATCATTTTATCCTTTACAATACAATCCACTGCATTACCATGACAACAATATCATCACATTTCACACATTGACCAAGACATCATAAACCAATAACATTTCACACCAAGTTTACCCTTTATAATTCCTTATTAACACTACGTTACCTTTTCTCCGTCAAGTCACTCGATAGCTTTCACAATAAAACTTTAACAACAATCCATATTTTATACCATTCAAAATACCTCCGGGATACTCCTTTATAGCCATTTAAAAGGTACCATAAGTTGATAATTGCATCCATAAAGGGTATAGGGGCTTTGGGGAGTCAAAGAGATGCAAAAACAATCAAAACAGGGTTCTGGCCTGACCTGCGTCCACAGGTGACCTTTGGCAGTGTCCTGGGGCACTTGTAAAGTCACCTGCGCCCGCAAGTGCTTCGTCTGCGGGGGCGGGGGCCAGTTTTGGCCAAAAAGGGTCTCTTTTGGGTCTTTATTTTTGTAATAAATGGACCATGATCATAAATAACCTTCTCTTAACATATTTTAGATCATCTTAGATGCCAACGAACAACCATGGTTTCACAACGCACATAAACATCACCAATTTCATGCCCAATTTCCTAATAACAATTCCAAACATTATGTACAATAATAAAACAAGTTAATGCTATAATCACATCTCACATGTAATTATTGAATCCGTCAAATTTACTTCCTTCAAGACCACAAGTCTATTTTCAAGTTTCCAAGGCAAAACCCTTCACCGATTAAGCAAACACAAATTGTTTCACACATAGTGAACTTCTCACACTTCACCAACATAACCAACATGATATACACCATCTTCCATGCATATAATATATTAAACCATAAAAATAAACACTTACCAAAGCTTAACAAAGAGTGATCTTTCCCAAACAAGTGTAGTTGCCTTAGGGTTTGAGTGTAGAGAGAATTGTGGAAAATTCTAGAAAATGGCATGTGTGTCCAACATGAATAAAAATCTGATTTTTGGTTGCCTTTTATAGTCCTTTTAATGGTAATCTTATCCAAACACTTGGTCCACTAATGATATATTGACTTGGTCTTACAAGAATGGGTCAAATACCCTTTTTGGCCATGTCGTTTACTTCATTTTTGGGCCTCATTTAAGCCCAATGACACAAGATTAATCTAGCCCACCAAATTGAGAGTATAAGACCCCAACAATCTCATGTTTAAGTAATTCCATAAATGTTATGGTAATAACATAGGTCCGGATACATACGGGGTGTTACACCCCTCCTCAAAATTTATTGTTGACTGTGTGTTATGATTGTAATCGTAACCTTTGTTGGATCTTGTTATGGCATTAGTATTGTAGACAGAATAACCATAGCCTAGCAATGCATGAACTAGATAGGTAGTAGTTGATAGTGTAACCCTATGCTATGTGTATATGAGATTGATTACTTAGTTCACTTTGTGTATGTGATCCAGAACTTGCCAGTTAGTCTTGCCTAGGTTGTAGGATAGTTGGTTAGGAACGGAACATAGGACATTCTTGAATAAGTGCACTTTTAGCCTAAATGTCTGATCAAATGAAATAAGTATCCCTTGATCCAGAATTTGAGCCTTAATTGACCAATTTCATTTATTAGCTTAATCACCTTCCCATTTCGAATTACAATGAACCTATTTTGGTCCTGATCCCTCCTTGGACACTGTGTACGTTAACTCAGGGAAATCGCCTAAGTTGAGGGTGGCTATCTTAGGAATGCATAATTTGATATGGGTATAAAGAATAAATTAGTAAAAGAAAAGAAAATAGATTTAGGTGTGGTAAGAAAAAAAAGAAAAAAAGTGATAAAAAAAGTTTGCTAAAGAAAAGGAAAATAAAAAAGAAAGACAACCACACCCGAAAATTGAAGAAAAGCAAAGGAGAATAAGGAATAATAAAATAAGGGAGGTTGAAAAGTGGAGCAAAAAATAGTGTAGTGTAAAGGAGGGTGAGTCACTATATTGTTGCGGTCTACAGCACACGCAAGTGCATGTGATAGTGGCAAGTAATATAGAAGCTCTTTTGAACCGAATATCGAACCCACAGAGACTTTGCACTTAGCAACTCACTTAAGTTAATTTCTATTAATATTTCGGACAAGTGCTGTGATTCATCAAGAAAGTTGGTGAACTTATATCATTCTAAGTGTTGCAAAAGTAATAAAGTAAGACAATGACGATTTGAGAATACAAAATTTAATATTAGTCATACCAAAATAATGAGTAGTAGAGTTTAAAGATGAAGAACCCTAGTAAAAACCCTTATGCTCTCAATTTTGCTCTCAAAAATCATAAGTAATTGATTGCAGGTCGTCCTTGGGGTATTTATAGAGGTGGACCCCTTAAATCCTAAGCCAATTAGGAGTTGGCCAATTATTTGATGAAATCTCGTCGAACCACCAGCTCCATGCTGCAGAGGGAAATGCGTTGGCCTATGCTACATAGCGCGCCCTCCATAGTACAGGTCTTCTAGTTGTTTCCTTTGGTGAGCTACGCGGTGTGGACCTCTTCTCTTGGAGCCTAGCTGAGTGACTCGAAGTCTCCTTCAGCTCCAAAACATCCCTTGGATATCATATCAAACTCATTTATGTCTCTTTGATTGTTTTGGTGCACTTCCAGCTTTATTTTAGCCTGAAACAAGATAATCACATTTTTTAGTTCGCCCACTTCAATATAGCATGAAGCACAAGTAAATATACACATTTGTTCTCAAAACTAAGAAAAAATACGGGTAAAATGTGGTGCTTGGGTGTATAAATATGCCAAGATCACCATCCCACACTTAAATCCTTGTTCATCCTCGTACAACTCACTAAACAACCCTTAACAACACCGATTTAGCTTGACAACCTACACTTATTACTACTACACAATTTAATCATGATCTACCAAGCCATTCCATTTGCAAAATTTTCAAAGCTCAAGGCATATTTTCTCAAAATCACACAACCTCTAAGATTGACTCAAAATGCCAAAAATGGGGCCAACATGATTATATGCAAAGCTCGAATTCTATAGTTCAACAAGTCCTCACCATTTTGTGCCCTCACTATTTAGTATGTGCCCTAAATCACACATCATATAATTAGTATAGGAGGAACCTTCAACAAGAAACACACTCACACTCAAAAGGAAGTTTAAAACATATACAACCTACCATAGGCTGGTCCTTAGTGTATTACTAATTCAAACAAAGGATCAAATTCATATGATCAAAAGGACTTTTTATTGTTGTAATGTTGGCTAAGGGATGGGTATGAACCATTTGGATAATAATGACTACTATCCCTATGCACTTTAAGGCAATTACATATCTTCTCTTGGGAACTTGTCTCTCCTTTCAACACCTGTTCTTCTTAAGTTAATCCATACCTTCCTAGCCCACAAAGCTCTTTCCCTTTTTCATGCAATTGTGTGCAACCTCACTTTATTTTATTTTCTTTCTCAATTATTTTTGATTTTCTTATTATATATATTTTTTTATTTTTTCATAGATGAGCATACTCACATCACAAGGGGGCATACATATCCCTATCTTTTCATCCTTAGCAATCTCCCGCCATGTGAATCAATTCTTTGGTTGTAAAAGTCAATAAATTGCACTAGGGACTATTTAGATCAAATTTATAAGGAGCTTTTTGAACAAATAGGGATTGGCTATAGAATATGCCTCTCAAAGAAATTAGGCTTACAGGCACAATGGGGCTTGCTACGGACAACATAAAGGTTGGTACACCTAACTGTGGAAGAACTAGGCTTACAAAGAAATGCCTTGATCATGTCCTACAAATCCAACACTAAGTCCAAAGGTTTCACACACACATGGCATGTCTAGATGCATAGTACATTAAATCACACATATGCTCCCCAAACATGGCACAATGGTTTAAAAATAGATCTCTCAGATTTCAATACAAACACAACCAAGTTGAATGTTTTACATTATTAAGACTGACCTTTCTATCTTAGAGTCAAGTTTAACTGCTTATGCATTTCTAACGAAGTTCCCTACCTTTTATCCTGTACGAATGGGGTTCTCATAAAGTCTAGCATACATCCAAGTATGGTAGCAAACTTTTAATCAGGGAAGAGTTCTACTTCTTACCCACCACCTTTGACTAATTTTCTCTTAAGACGGTCATCATCCATCCATCATAGAGAAAGGTACCTAACTATGACAGTTATGAGCAACTTACTCCTAAAAAAAGATTCAACCTAAAACAAATTAAAATTTAATCCTATTCGGTTCAATGGGACTATCCTCAGGAAAAGCACCGAAATGAAAAGCTGAGGAACCCAAAAACAAAACAACTAATACTAAACACAATTACTACTACTAGATCATAAAAATAAACAAAGTATAGATTACTAACTATTACAAATCACGAATATTCTAATGTCATCAAATCACCACAATATCAATCAAAATAAAGTACTTAAACATAACCAGACCATAAAATGAAAGAAAAGTACTGAAACATCACAAACTGATAAAGGAAGTCTTCCCCCAACCCACACTTAAGAAGAAGCACTGTCCCTAGTGCAAACAAAATATAAGAGCAAATAAAAAGATGGGGCAAAAGAACTCCCTGTGCACTACTCATCATTCTCTTCCTCCTCCTCCTCCTCCTCTTCATCATCATCATCATAATCCACTCTCCGCTTCTACTCATCATTAGGCACATCATCATCTAATAGCTCCCAAAAGTCTGAATCTTAGCATGCTCACTCAACGGGTACTCTTTCTCAAGCCTTCTCAACTCTTCAGATGTAGGGGGTCGGCCTCCTTACGTCATATTCAAATGTTTCATGCCATACGTACGGCTTGTAGAGCTATCATTTCACGCATTTCTTTTGGCATGAGTCAATGCAGGCCCGAAAGCAGACTCGGGCTCTTTCACCTTTGAAACATCAATGCCCCTCAAGGTATGGAGAGGGTTGTAATCTACGGGGTCTTCTTCCACCCCATAACCCTTTAAGAATTATGTCATTAGGCCACTAAAACTGCACATGTAACCACTCTTCACTCTTCAGCCTTGCCTTTCTCATGGAGGATCTCAAAACTGCACCCACATTAATGTATACATTAGTGATTAAAGCATAAACTAAAATTACCCTGTCATGAGTGATGTTGGACAAGTGAGAGACTTAAATAAAGTAAGAACACATAATCCTTAATCAAACTCTAGCTTCTTATTTAAGTGCGCGTAGGGGAAGATGTTGTGATACCCCTTATCTTTGTGGTGCGCCCACCTTGCCATACACTTTGGGTCACAAAGAGTATGGAGAATAGCACAGTTGGTTGGCCTACTATAAAACTCCCTTAATCCACCATGATCCATATTTTTTATTCAAAGAAAAATGGTCAAAGATACCACATCAAAGTTTAGTACCTTACCACGAACATCAACCTCATTTCCCCTCTTCTTGGGAAACCAATTAGCAAAGAATTCTCAAAGCATGTCTAAGTTTCACTCACCCCAGTCATTGAAGATAAAGTCCATCCGCAACTAATGAATCCTTGCCATAATATTCAGGTACTTGGCATTCAAACTCTCTCTATCGATCCTCTCCATGGGTACATAATTCTCCTCATTATTCTACTTGTACCATTTAAGTCCTTCCTTATCAAAAAATTTCATTTCAAAGCGGCATCGGGGTACATAAGGGGCCGCAAGTGGTGTGACTTGGGTAGTGCGAGCCCTCTTTGTCCTTGGATAGAAGTGGATGCCACTCATTTTCCTTTGCTAGCTCTAAATGCCATGATACCTGTCAAATAACACAATTTAAAATATTAGTACAACCCAAAGTACCCAACCATAATCAAGCTTACAAGTGGTCAAAACCACCCCACACTTAATTTGCTAGCATACTCCAACTAGTCTCCATAATTGGGTAATCAGGCTTCCCTTGCTCATCATCATAGTCTAGTGCACCTGATTCATGGTTCAATTTCATTCCCACAATCTTACTTTCCAATCCACAACACATACAACGGGCATTAAAACTCAAATTAAGCATAAACGACGTCACATGCTTAAGTTCATAAGGCACCAATATATGTAATTATTACCACACTTTCACAAAACAATATGAACAACAACAATTCATGCTTTTGCAACCAACAATCCACATTGTAGCAAGTATAAAACTCAAACTTCAACTCATGCACCAACATACCAAAAAGACATGGTGTTTTCACAAGAAAATTCAAACATATTGGTTGAAACCCGACTTTACATCATTTCAAGTGGAATAACAACACGCCTATATGAGTTTCAACGTACATCACAATTTCCTTTACACGAAATTAAGCTCAAACTACTTGGTTGCATGCAATAGAGAAACATTCATCACAATGAATCAATAATTAAAAAGTTTGCATCTCAAAATTTTGATAATCAAATTCTACAAAAGAAAATTTGGAATTTTCAAGCAACGATTACTCTACAAAGTTAAGGAGCCATAAAAACTTACCTTATTCTTAAAGGTGGAGCAAAAAAGAAGAGGAATTGGATGATTCGGTGTTTTGTCGCAAGTTAGAGGTGAGAGAGAAAAGGGTTGTGGTGCTAAAGGTAAGGAATTAGGGCTTTTTTAGGTGGGCGATTAAATAAAAGACCTACAAGGTTGGGTTAACCCAATCAAATTTAAAAAATTTTAGGGAAAAACTATTGGGCACGCGACGTTAAATCATTACATTTGGGGAAAAACTATTTGGTGAATAGTGCCATGGATATCTTCTTCCGATCTTCATCTTTGGCCTAATAATGTTTCACTCTTTGTCCATTCACCAAGAATGTCTTACCTTTTTCTTTGTGTAACAGTCAAAAGCTCCATGTACAGTCATCCTTACCACTTAAAATGGGTCATACCACTTAGACTTGATCTTTCAAGAAAACAACTTCAATCTAGAATTAAACACCAATACCTTCTGTCTGGGCTCAAGAATGTGAGATACAATATGTTTATCATGCCACTTCTTAGTCTTCTCCTTGTAAAGCTTTGCATTCCCATAAGTTTCCAATCTGAATTCCTCAAGTTATACAATTGTAGCACTTATTTGTGTCCCACCAAATCAGCATCAAGGTTCAACTTCTTTATATCCCAATAGGCTTGGTGCTCTAACTCGACAGGAAAGTGACATGCCTTCCCAAAGACTAACCTGTAAGGTGACGTCCCAATGGGCATCTTGTAAGCAGTTCTGTAAGCCCACAATGCATCATCAAGTTTCATTGACCAATCCTGACACTGTGCATTAATTGTCTTTTGCAGAATCTGCTTCACTTCACGATTTGAGACCTCAACTTGGCCACAAGTTTGGGGATGATAAGCTGTGGCAACCTTTTGTCTCATCCCATACTTAGCCAACTAATTTCTGAACCAATTATTGAAAAAATATGACCCTACATCACTAATAATAGCCCTCAGTGCCCCAAATCTTGTGAATATATGCTTCTTGATTAACTTCACCACTACTTTTGAGTCATTAGTGGGGAGCACCACTGCTTCCACCCACTTAGAAACATAATCGACAGCAAAATGAATGTAAGTGTTTCCAAACAGCGGAGGGAAAAAGCAAGGCCTATGAAGTCTACTCCCCATACATTAAAGATCTCCGCCTCTAAAATGTTGTTCAAATACATCTCATGCCTTCCAAAAATAGTACTCATACACTGACATTGGTCACATTCCCTTACAAATATGGCCACATCCTTGAATAAGGTAGGCCAAAAGAAACCAGATAGTAACACTTTATGAGTGGTACACTCTCCACCGTGATGACCTCCATAAGGAGACCAATGGTAACTCTCTAATACCTTCTTTTTTTCATATTATGGAATGCACCATGGAATCACTCGATCCGGTCCTGTTTGAACAAACAGGGCTCATCCCAAGTGTAAAAATGGGACTCATAGTAATGCCTCTTTCTCTGATGACTAGTAGCCTCAGGTGGATACACTCCACTCACTATTGTTTAAAATAGCTGCATTCCAAGTTAGCTCTGCAACATTCAATGCTAAGAGTTATTCATCAGGAAACTCTTCTCATCTACTCCTATTTTCTGGAACATGTGATCAACTCTCTAGCCTAGATAAATGGTTAGCTACTTGGTTTTCTGACCCTTTTCGCTCTTTAACTTCGAAATCAAATTCTTGTAGCAATAGAATCCACCTAATGAGCCGAGGTTTAACATCCTTCTTATTGAACAAGTATAAAATGGCCACATGATATATGTAGACAACCACTTTGGTACCCACAAAATATGATCGAAACTTAGCAAACGTGTACACCAAAACCAACATATCCTTCTCTATAACAATATAATTAGATTGGGCTGCATCCAGAGTTTTGATTGCATAATATATGAAATGAAAGATCTTCTCTTTTTGGTGGCCCAACATTACTCCCACAACCACATCACTAGCATCACACATCAACTCAAATGGCAACTCTCAATCGAGAGCAGTCAATATTGGAGTTTCAATCAACTTATGTTTCAGTGCCTCAAAGGCTTTCACATATTCATCACAAAACTAAAATTTTACCTCTTTCTTAAGTAGTTTACGCATTGGTCTCGAGATCTTGGAAATCAACCAATCTAGTCTTAACTCATTCATAACACTACTGTTTTCAAGCACTACCTAAATCAAGGACAACACGTGAGTTATTTCACACAAATTTAGTACACAACCCAATATCACCCCTACTATCTAACTCGTAAGACCATGTAAGTACGTAAATTATTATCAACATTCAACCAAAACATGGTAAACAAGTACCACCATGCAACACTTAGCAATTATACCTTCACTTAGTCTTTCCTTAACCATTAATCAAGTAGAACAGGAAAGTATAGTACAAGTACAAATATTCAACCAAGTAAATACTGTGACTCATAAACAATTATCTCAACCTTGCCACAATTACCTCTTTTATTACACTTCAACAATGTCAAATCAATTCAAGTTTATCAATAGGCCAGACCACTCATGGATTTAAATAACAACAATAATATAACCCGATCCACTCATGGAATCATCATGCTCACTAATACCGTGTATATATATGCTATAGGTCTTATAAATTTCCACTAGCCATAACCTATATGGTATGAGCTTAGTCCATGTACCAATAACCCAGGCATCTAGTGTCTACCACCTTTATCCAAAATAAGTGTTATACCACCCTTATTACAACATCCCCATCCTTATACTCCTAATTCCATGACAATGAACTTTACCAGTTCATTTCACAATATCCACCCATGTCATAACATGTACAATAACAATATGAGATTAATAAACCACACTTGCACTTTAAAACAAGCTTTTTTACACAATCTCATTTCAGGTGATCAAACAACTTGTAATTTATCCAACAAGTTAACATTCAATAGCATGCGTTGCAACAAGTAGACAAACAAGTAGTTAATGTGCACATATAAACCAAACTGAGTCTTTAAGTGTAATTCAACCATTACCTACCCCTTTCTACCAACAATAATATCTACAACTGAATAACATATAGAAATAAGTAGCACACAATATTTAGAACAACCTTTGAACTCTCATATTTGGTTTACACACACAACCCCTCTAATCTACACTTCGTTACTTTCCAACCTTCCATCTTAACGATAAGTCCTCTTTGAATCATTCAATCAACCCATTAAGCAAGGAACAAGGTATTTGCATCCATCATACTAATATCTAACCGTTTAACCAAATACATTACCATAACCAATCATTTTTACTCCCTAAATAATTAACTATGCACAAGTAATAATAGGACAACATCAATAACATCATAATACACTTTCAAGAATATATAATCTACCGGTTTATCCATCCAAGCACCTTGCCAATAGGCTTATGCATGGAATCTTCTATCAATTTATGTCATGTGTACATTTTCTAGCATAGGTCTTACTACTCAGTTTAACCTAGCCTAATTGAGCTCCAAATAGCTACTATAGAGGCATGCACTTGACATCCTTGCTCCACTCTAGTTATTTCCATCGTGAAATTCATGAGAAAATGTCAGGTTTTACCCCTTCTATGAATATTTCTTCTTCTCTATTACTCCAAAGCCTTGAGGCGATCCTAAGGGATTTTAGAATGAATATTCATTCTGGTTTACAACTAAAAAGAAAAGGGTAATTAAAAACTCAAATGAACTATTTCTTGGAGCCTTGCTATGTCAATCTGCATGCCTCTACCATGACGCTTCTATAGCTGGATAATTCCTGCTATAACTAGATGACTTCAGTCCACTCTAAAATTTTCTTTTAACTGTGAATCTATTTAATTATGTATTTTACAAACCTTTTTCAAAGAAATTAACAAAATTCTCATACCATGTACCCCTTGGATGCGACAATTTTAGTAATGATAAAATGGGTCGTTACACCTTCCTAACAAGGCCTTCGAAAATTTTAATTCGTGCAATTAGTATTACATTTGATTCAAATAAATCCCGTGTATGATGGTAGTTAGAGAAAGATTTCACTTACATCGGGCCCTATGAAAAACCATGATATACAGAGGAAAGAATTTAGGCCCAATACATGACACTGTATGAAAAGTTGAGGTATGGAAAAATTTCCATGAGTGGCCACTATAGTGGAACCGTTGTTGCAAACCATGAACTGCTACAATGGTTCTTCTAAAGAATATAGGTGAGAGTGTGAATTCACTCCCCACTTTTCCCACTTTTCAACATTCATACTCCCTCACAAATTTGAAATCTCTCTTCACTACTCTCTCCCTATGCAAGTTTTCTAAGGGTGACTATCTCTTTTCATGCGTTCCTTTCATCATTTTAACTTTTAGATTTTATAACTATATGTAGAATTGCTTGAATTTCAAACCCAAATGGGTTTTGGGTAATATCTCATTTTGTCCTGTGTTAGAGTGAAATCTCGAAGCATGCTAGTTTTAATTACGTCTACAATGCTCCTATAGTGTTCTAGGTGTATGATTTATAGATTTCATAGGGGGTTGAACTCAAGAATGGAGTAAGGTAGATGAGGGAGTATTTTTGAAAATGTTTAGGGCTATTGGGGTTTGATTTGACTTTTAAGAACTATAAAAAAAATGACGTATAATAGTCATACATTACTAAACAAAGCCCTATCCTTGTTAAAAGTTGAGAAAATGAAGCAAAAATTTGAAAATAAGGATTTTGAGGTCAGGATCCCATTGGGGATGATGGCACTGCTGCAACGAGTTGCAACCCATTGTAGCAATTGATGAGTCAGCAAATTATGACTAATTCAACCTAAAATGTTAAGAAATCATGTCCTTAATGCTAATTTGAATGCATTTTAATGTTAATTTGATTTAATTTTAGGATTAAGGCCAAGAAGTGGTTGAAATAGCAAAAAGAAGTAAAAAGATGGAAGATTGGAGCTTTAAATGCATAAAAGCATCGCAGAAGATAATTGGCGCATCACTGATATAGCCTATGCATCACCAAAAGGTGTAGTCCATCACCTAACATAATAGTTTAGGCCAGGTCCAAAGTGAAAAACATGTCGATGCCGAATATAATTTGGTGCATTACCGAACTAATCAGCGTGGCCAATGCCCCTCTCCAAAAGTGACAGGTGCCAACCACTGGAGTTCAAATTCAAAGTTGAATCGGTGTGACTTGGCTAATTCAGCATATAGCCGATTCCTTCGATGATAGAAGATTCCTTAGTCGAATTAGACACAGTGGCATTACTGTAATTTTGTGGCCCATTTTTACTGAAGCTATTTAAGCCCTTTGGAACCCTATCTTTTGTCATTATTTGAAGCTAAAGCTTGTAATTGAACCCTCATGGGATTTTTAGTTAATTATTACTAAATTCTTACTTGTATATTTGGATCTTTCTTCAGAAACATTTGGATTCCACAGCAACTTTGAATGAAAATATCGTTATATTTCCCTTTTCTCTTGTTATGAGTAGCTAATTTTCCAAGTTTAGGGTTATGCATTATGGAGTGTGGATTATTGTGTGGGTAGTGATTATTTACCTTTATATTCGATTGAATGTTGTGATTTTAGCTAAATCTCTATGTTTCAACTTAAAGAATTGAGGTTGCAAACACCATTCATGCTTAGATCCCCTGTCTTGCTTGAAAGAGAAGATAAGGGTGGATAGATTTAGTTGGCAAACACTTGTGAAGTTCTCATTTAATAGCTAGTTCTATAAATAGACTAACTAATTCAAGGCGATTGGTTTCTTGGTATTGTGTACGTATGGGTGTTTGAAAGAAACTCTTACAAAATTTGGTGGTAGATTGAAAGATTACTCCAATACCTAAGACCAAGCCTAGTTATAACTATCAAATAAATTTTAGGTGCACTTTCACTTACCCACACTTATAATCACTCTTAAGAAAGCATAACCCAAGTACTTCTTCGTATTGGTTACTTCCTTTAGCATTCATTTTGGCAAACAAATATTAAAGTTGATAATTTGAATACTAAATCTTGTTACATTAAACCACCCATTTTTACTTTTCATGTGTTATTTTAAGCATTATGTGCCAACTCATAATCACTCTTGACACTTGAGAGTGAAGTTATTACACTCATTCCCTGTGGATTCAACCCCGACTTCTAAGTTGGGTAAAAGTATTGTTAACGACCGCATACATTCATTTATAGGGTGTATTTGAGAATTATCAAAAGTAGCACTATCAATGAGGAATGAAATGTAGCATTCATTTATTATAGTATTATAAGTTACTTTTGTTAGCCATAGTGTAAACTTTACTTTATTTAGTGTTTTTGTTTTGTTTAGAGGATAATCTAAGTTGTCAAGACATAATGAGTCTACATGGTAGTGAAGACGCTTCCTTTGATGGACCCTTAGGACCCTTACTCTCACTTTCCTATTCTTATTCTAGTCCTATTGTATTTTGGATAATTCACTTTATTGAGTTGGGGGTGGGGTGTTTATTTTGGATCTGTAATATTTGGCTCTTTATACATGTTCTTTTGATACATTACTCGGGATATTTCTAGATATTTATTTTGGTATGTGGTGATGACTGCGATT
Source organism: Capsicum rhomboideum (assembly GCA_031232105.1). Classification (NCBI taxonomy): domain Eukaryota; kingdom Viridiplantae; phylum Streptophyta; class Magnoliopsida; order Solanales; family Solanaceae; genus Capsicum; species Capsicum rhomboideum. The sequence goes on from CP124712.1 coordinate 80,681,909, forward strand.
TGGATTTTATTTTGATATTTCATTTGGTTTTTAATATTTGAGTGTATGGTGCGTGATACTTCAATTTTATTTCATTACTTTTTATTTTTAGCTTTGTAGCTCGTAATTAGTTGCAAATAAAATTCTTTTTAGCATGCGTAGTTAAGATAAAAAGTGTACTAGCAATAAAACACTTTGACTCAAATAGTACTCTTGGGGAGATGCTTACATGCTCAACTCTTAATTATGATGAATCATTGTGCATTGTTCCATTTTTAAAAAAATGACCCACTTTTCTAAAAAATTTCTTTGGTTAGTTTAACTAGTTAGGTGCTTATCAGTTGTGAACATCCATCTTATTTTGACTACTTGAGTACCTTTCTCGATATGTACTATGAATGGGGTACATCAATTGAGGAAGAGTGCTTCGAGTATGCGATTGAATGTCGTGTGTGGGTGAGAATTTGTCTTGATCTTGCTCATTGAGTCCACCTAAAACATGCCCAGTTTCTCTATATCTAAAGCAAAGAGTGTACGATGTTGGAGAAGTGGTCTTAGGCCATTAATCAAGAGTGAACCTCCAATTTGACCAAAAGAGCTACCCTATTATGAGTTGAGTAACCAATTTTGTCCCACACTTGAGCCTTGGATACTTTTTTCTTGGATAACCTCATTACAAACCAAAACCCAATTTTTAAAGCCCCTTCTTTTTAACCTAACCCTTCTGGAAGTGTTTAGGTAAGACAAAAAACCAACTTAGGCTTTTAGAGATCCTGAATTGTAATAAAAAGTTCATGAAGTTGAGGACCAATCACTTCCATCCCTCCTAGTTATCCTAGTATTCTTTGTGAATAGTAAAAGAAAAGAGTAAAAACTTAAAAAGATTTGAAAAAAAGTGTAAATTGTGTTAGTGTGTTAATAAGAAGTTATTGTATTGAAAGGATATGGGGAAGATAGCTTGAAAACCTTTGAGAATTTGTCCTTGGAATGAATTAAGGTCTAAGCTTAGGTAAATAAGTGTAATTGAGGTCTCCTTATATGCTTTGAGAAGGTAGAGTTACTATAATCTTAACCTTTTGTAGCTTGCCCGATGCCTTGTTTTAAGCCAAAGCAAGACCTTAGTGATCTTCAAAGTAGCATGCTAGTACGTGGTGAAATGGAGCTTATGGGAAAGCCTATGGAGTGGTTCTCATGTGCATGATTATCTTTTGGAGTATGAATGATTCGTGACAGTCCTTTGATTTAATGAAGAATTGTTCTTGTGGGAAAAGGACTTCTTTGCGTGAGTCCTTTGATTTTTGTTGGAATCTATGAGCATGTACGAGGTATGGTAGCATTTACTCAACACTTGAGGCTCGTCTTTCACAATATGACTATTTGATAGGTGAGACTTTGTGCCATTTTTTTCAAAATCGATAGGGTAAAGTGCTTTACAAAAGAAGCATGTGTCTAATCTCCCTATTAGTACAATTTGTAGGCATTGTTAATTTTGTTGTGTGTGCATTGATTTACTCAAGGATGAGCAAAGATTTAAGTTGGGGGTATTGATGAGTCAGCAAATTATAGGCCATTTAACTTAAAAATCATAAGAAATCATGTCCTCATGCTGATATGAATCCATTTTAATGTTAATTTGGTCTAATTTAAGGGTTAAGGTCAAGAAATGGTTAAAATAGCAAAAAGAAGAAAAAAAATGAAAGATTGTAGCTAAAAATGCATAAAAGCATCACTGAGGAGAATTAGCACATCGCCAATATTATATTATTACCCCCACCACTAGAGTGGATGTATGTGGATATGTATGTGGATGAGTGTTATTCTTTTACAACCTACTAACCAAGTAAATGAACAATAGCGGTAATGAATATAGAAGCAAGAAAGAATCTCTTGGGTATAGAAGAATCTATGAGAGGCAAGTCTCTTGAGTGAAGGTAGTTTCCCTTGAAGGAAAATAATTATAAATGATATTATATAAAATGATGGTTTATCCATATTGACTATTCTCTCATATTTTATTCTATTGACATTCTCATGTATGATGCTATTTCTTATAAGCCTTACCTACTCAGTACATTCTTCGTACTGACCCCCTCGGGGGACTTACCTTACATGTTGCAGGTGCAGGCATTAGTAGACCTCCTCTGTAGACTGTGGATCATTTGCAGAGTTTTGGTGAGCTCCAGTTGGTTCAGAGCCTCCTGAGTCATAGTTGTATATTTGATTTGATGTTATAAATGTTGTATAAAGCGGGGACTTGTCCCGACTGTTAGTTGGTCTTGGAAATGCATCTGTTAGAGGCTTTTGTAGACATGTGTGGGTATATGGATGTAAGAGACAAATGTCTGTTTTAACTTGATGGCCCCAACGGCCAAGTTTCATAAATATATATGTATAGCATATGTTCCATGTTCATGTTTTCCGCATAGTTGCATAAGGTTTAATAAGATTCATATGAGGATATGCATACGATGGTTCATGAGCAAAGATTGGTTCTCTCGGGCCATATCGGCTTCGGGTTCCAGTCCGGTTCGAATGGGATTTTGGGTCGTGACAGGGTTGGACGATGATGCTTACCAGTACGTGTTGTTTGTACTAATACTACTCTTGCTATACCCTTTTATGGGGTATAGTCTGGTTGCAGGATTAGTTAATGTTTCTTGCGTGATGTGGTAGAGATCTCCAACAGCTTCTATTATTTGTCTCTTATGGTGGAAGTTGGGTAATATGTATTTTGAGTTCCCTTGTAGTAGATCTTGTACCTACCTAGACTAGATCTTCGGGTTCTAGTATTTCTTTATATTCAAAGAAGTGTAGACAATTTTTTAATAATTTAAAGATTTAATGATTTCTTTTATGACTTTTGCAAATTTTCTAATTGGGTGGTAAGGGTTCTCCTATATAGGTTGATTAGAGTAGGTGCCCGCAAGATCTGATTAGTTCGGTCATGACAGTATTAGTGCAGATTAGGTCTTTGATATTATCTGAGGACTTTAATATTCTTAATTTAACCAGATTTAGAAGTTTTAGTTATTTTGGGATGCCCATCCTTGACCACGGGAAAAACTAATAGTGATGTTGCGGAAGGTCAGCTCAAAACTCAAGCACTAGATAAAGTAGAGGTGTTCGAAGTTTCAAAGCTGCTAATTGTTTGTGAAAAAGTTACATCAGTAAAAATAGTAGATGACCATGTTGAGGTGCCACTATTGTCATTGCAAGACTGAATTAAAAGAGACCTTATGACAAAAGGGCTATTTCATAAGCCTTTGGAGAGTAATCCTCTCCAACATTTGTGAAATGTCACGAGTGTGTGTTTGCAATACAGGAACATATTGAATTAAGATGAATAATTAACGCTCATGATGTTCATACACTACCTTATCGGTGAGGCCAAAACATCGAACTAAAACACACCGGCTGGTGAAATTGATACTTGACTTAAGCTGGTGTATACTTACATTTATGAATGGAGCTTCGTAGCAGGAAGAACACAAACAATTGACAAGATTCTCTAATTCAGAGAGTTAGATGAAGAGCTCTTGTCAGAGGCATGGGAGATATTCAGAGAATTGCTAAGACCGCCTAATAACAGACTTCATGAGATGGTAATAGTTGGCGCATTCTATAGAGTTTTTGACCCAGTAAATATACCCATAGCTAATTCTTAGTAGGTGAGGAATTGAATGAGATGCCATTTGAAGAAGTCACTGAGTTTTTGAATGATGTAGCTAGACACGAGCATGGATAGAACTCCAAATTCAAAAATCTAATAAAGGGAGTTTGAAGAAGCAAAGATAGAATAAGAAAGTGTGCATGTTACGGAAAGCTTTTCGATCAAGATTCCCCTTTTCTCTTTAGTGTCGCATGATAACAAAGGATTTTTCATGCCATCATGTTAAATCAAGAATTTCTTGGGGGAGGGGGGGGGGGCAATCCATGTTTACTATTTTATTTAAATTAGATTTTATTATTTTGTTTGTTGTTTTTATTTGTTTTAGGGACATAAATATGGTGGAAATTCATAGGCCGAAGGCAAATAGGAGCAGCATGATTGAGACTAAACGTGGGGTACCACACAAAGGAATAATACATAAGATGAATTCAGAGTAGTCCCAAAATAGAAAGAGATTGCTTTGACCGGTGGTCATCTAGTGAGTCTCTTGAACCTCTACATTTCAGAGAATTGCTAAGACCACCTAATAACAGGCTTCATGAGATAGTAATACTTGGCACATTCTATAGAGCTTTTGACCTAGTAAATAGACCCATAGCCAATGCTATAGCAGATGAGGAAGTAAAGGAGATGTCATTTGAAGAAGTCACTGAGTTGTTGAATGATGTATCTAGACACGGGCATGGGTGGAACTCCAAATTCAAAAAAAGAATAAAGGGAGTCTAAAAAAGCAAAGTTAGAATAAGTAAGTGTGTATGTTACGGAAAGTTCTTCGATCAAGATTACCCCTATAGTGTCATATGATAACAAAGGATCTATCATGCCATGATGTTAAATTAAGTGCTTCTTGGGAGGCAATCCATGTTTACTATTTTATTTAAATTAGATTTTATTATTTTATTTGTTGTATTTTTTTTTTTAGGACATAAGTATGGTAGAAATTCATAGGCAAAAGGAAAATAGGAGCAACATGATTGAGAATAAATATGGGGTACCACACAACGGAACAATACTTAAGATGAATTCAGAGTAGTCCCAAAATAGAAAGAGATTGCTTCGACCGGTGGCCACCCAGTGAGTCACTTGAAGCTCTACATTTTGATTCCCTATTTGTGTATAGCAGTAAAGACAATTCAAGATTTTAATTGTGTGGGTGAGGGGATATCTTGGATGCTTTTCATGCATCATATTATAGTAATTATTTTAAGAAGCATCATATCAATAGTCAGCTTTATTGATACAACTTTTGATTTTATTTTCAATTCTTTTTAGGGCATCCTTTGAATAGTAAATCATATAATTTTTCTTAATTTTTAGGACAATTTAAACTAGTATTTTTTTAGGATTAAAAAGAGTAGGGTAACCAAAAATTCCTTAGATAAGCTAGATGCGTAATCTAGATGTCCTAAGCATGCGTAAGTAACTCTCTCAAAAAATATTGTGTACAAAAGAGCAGATTTTCTAGTTAAGACACGTAGGATCTATAATTGACTCTAACGAATAAGAAAAGACTTAACGCTATATTAATTTTTGTTAGGTTGAGAATTGATAGTGAGCTAATTTTATCATTTATGTGTCATTATATGGTATTTTTTGTATCTTTTTATATTCTTACATTGATATCTAGAACTTGACTAGTGTGTGTAGAGATGATTAAGACATTTTTTTGGAAACCAAAATTTGACTAAATTGGATATCCTTTCATTATCTTTAGTTAGCCCATTGAGGTTCTTTTAGCTTATTTCTTGGATGGAATATTAGTTGTCCCCTTCTATAATTAACCTTGTATTAATTTGATTCAAAATTCCCTAGTACACTTTAAAGTTAAGACTTAAAACAAAGAGGGGAAAGTATGGTGAGTCAATGAAGAATGGTATAGAAATAAAAGAAAGAAAGTTAAAGGTTGCCTATACATAAAAGTTAGTTGTTGTAGTAAGATAATCTAAGATAATCAAATGAAAAGATAAATTATACAAATTTGTTCCTTGCTAAAAATGTATGAAAAGATGGTGAATGCTTAGAAATATATGGAGAAGAAAGAGGAAAAAAAGTTGAAATTTATGGATAGAAGGAAAAGAGTTTTAAATTCAAAGAGTTGTAGTCTTAAATGTGCATAAAGAGAGTAGTCACTATTTTAATCAAATAATTTCTACCCATACCGTATAAAAAATTACAACCAAATAAAGACCTTTTGATCCTATATTTCTAGACTTATGCTAATAGAACATTACACTAAGGGCAAGTCTTTGATATATCTTGCATACATGTGAATTCATTTGTGAGAATGAGTGTATTATTTAAATGCCCCAAGAATCTTTATAGATGATAAATATGTGTGAAGGAATCTCTCTTGAAGTAAGGACATATAGATGATGTAAATTTTGTGACTTATTTGATTTCTTTTATTAATTATATAATGAGTAAAAAAATGGTTCTTGAGGTTGTATTATCTTGATAGAAGTCTTTTCTTATGAATTTCTCAATGCACTTTGTTTGAGAGTTGCTTGACATAAATCGATCTATCTTATCTAAATAACTTGTAGAGATTGGGAAAAATCATATTGAGATAAATCGTTCAACTTTTAGGAAAAATTGATTGATGGTGTAGGGATTGAGTGTATATCTAGACAACCCAATTATTTGCAACTGCATGAAAATCTAGAATGTTGCAATTCACTAAAGGAGAATACCAACTTAGTTCTTTAATCAATATAGTTTACAAGAAATTTGATGACCACAAATTTTATTATAAGTACACTACAAATTCCTTTATATATATACGAGATAGAAATTGAACTGTCAGTCTAGTATTCATCCTATCTATATCTTTTCTTGCCTATTTCCTGTGGGGTTTGACCTCAATCTTGTATTACTATATTTGCATATTTCCATATTACTTCACTTGTTAGGTGTAATTTTGAGTGTAGCAACCGTCCTCATTTTCATCACTAGAAGGGGATCCAGAGGAACCTCCGCTATTTGGATAATCGTCTGTCTCCCGACAAGGCTTACTCCTAGGTATTCCTAAAAATCTCATCAGTGGCTTCAACTTATGCAATGTGTGTTTCAAGGTTAGGTTTACTATCTCAAACCCCGCAAAGAACATAGGTCTTTAAAGTCACCTAATACTGGTCCAGCTCATCCACACACTTGTCGATCTGACGACGTACTTTTGTTGCCTTAAGTTTGGCTTTAAGCTGACTATGTGCTTGAAAAGTGTTGGTTTGTCTTTTCACAAATCCTCACATTCATCAGCTTACCTTGAGACAGTAACCTACAGTTTACAAGAGTTGGTGCTCAAGTGGGAGACTAACAAGGATCCGAACCCTACAAAATTAGTTAGTTTGATCTCTATAAATAGCCCATCAAACATCAATGGTAGCAGCTGAAATCTTTTCAATTCACACACTTGTTTAAGCATATGTATTTTCTTTAAGCAAAAGCTCTCAACTATTCAGTTCATAAGTCATCCCGGACGCACTGTACTTAGGCCTCCAAGATCCAATTCTCAGGATTTAATAAATGATTTGATTAATTTATTGATTTCTATTGATTATATCTTATTATTGTTTTGATTTATTTTTCTTTATAAGATTAATCTAACTCATGTGCTCTTAGTTACTGTAATGACCCTCCAGGTCATTTCCTTAATTTTCATGCACTTCCGGTATTTTTTTCCTTTCTATAGTGGCTACAAGTCATTTATGACCTATCGAGACCGTCGGTCTAGATTTTGGGTAGTTTGTTTGGGTTTTAAGCTCATTTCCCTATTTTGGAGATTTTCAAGATGAGAAATTGGTCTTAGGCCAAAACTTCTAGAAAATGAACTCAGATGAGAATTACGATAGCACCATTAGCTTTTGAATGTGGATTTTAGGGAAAGAGGACCCTTGGTCAGGGTCCCGAGGCTTCTGGACTCATTTTGGACTATTGGTTGGAAATTTGAAAAAATGACTCAGTGGGTGTGGGGCTCTTTTTATCAAAATGCCCTCAGATGATGATTTGGTCAGTTCCATTATATCTGTAATATTGATTTTGTGTTAGTATCATAGTTAGTTTGGGTTTCGAGGCTTTATTTTTCATTTTGAGTGTTTAGATGAAAATTAGTTAAAATAGCCTAAAAGGGGTCCCAGGGGTTAATTTGTTGTAAACTACCTTTTTTTTATAAATACGATCATTCCATTGGATCCAGAACGTGTTTTATGATCAATTTTTACTATTTGTTCATGTTCATAGGGTTTTGGATGAATTTCGAGGGTCAAAAACAAGTTTTGGGAATTGTTGGTGCTGGTGCTTCGCTAAGGCGACTAAATGGACGCCTAAGCGGGTCCGCTTGAGTGGAAATAGGTCCTCTAAGGTGATGGGTCTCTAATTCTTTGGTGGGGGTATCCTAGGCGATGGGCGGAAATCTCTGAATTAAAGACCTAAACCGAACCCATTTCGTATTTTTGACATTTTTGGAGTTAGGAAGCTCTATTTTAGGCGATTCTCGATGCATTTTTCTTGTATAATTGATGGCTATGATATTATACTTTTACATGGCTCATTTTTCAAGAATATCCATTTCATTTTTCAAAATTTCTATCCAAAATTGATAATGAAAAACTCAATTCCTCCATTTTCAAATCCCTATTTCACAATTGTTAGAGCTTGGGACATGGGAAGCTATGTAAAATCATACACTGAGGATAAGGTAATCTAATTCTACACCTCTTGATCATTTTCCATTATTTTTCCCCATCAAATTTTGTTCTTTTTTGTGTAAATTTCTAGAAATTAATCCTTGAATTCCTTAACTATTTGGGTTGATTTAGGTGTCGATTCGAGCTCCGTTGGTGCTCAAATTTTGACATGCATTCCTTTTCCTTTCAGGGACCTTGTGACGGATTCAATTTTAGAATTTTGTTTGTAGATCCCATGGGCCTATTTTTTACCCGAGCTTTTTTATTGCAATATGGGTCTTATTTTACACGTATTAATGTGTAGATTATAATTTTGAAAGCGCAACGTAATTTTAAGATCATGGAGTGAAGATGAGCAGTTTGCGGATGGTTCGAGTCTGCAGTTCAACAATGAGGTATGCTTTGGTCTACTTTTCTGTATGAGATTGTGTATCGTATAGATCACATGCTAGGTAGGGAATATAGGATAGGTTTATAACTAGTTATAACATGATTTGACCTATTTTAGGGATTTAGAGTAGAAATATGACCCGAACCTTAGCCTAGAATACCCATTATGGTTGTAGGATTCCATTACGCCGGATTATGGACTTGTATGACTTTAGGTTGACATGAAGGATCCTTTAGTATAAGACTTGCCGATAATATTTCCTCAAGTAGACCCTTTGAGTAGCTTTATTCCCTTATTTACCTTAATTTCAGAGATTATGGTGCCAATATTTTGTTAATTTATATATTGTGGGCCCGAGGTCATGGTTACAATACCAGTGGGACACTAGGTTCTTACTCTATCCTTTGAAAGAATGTGGTTCTAGCTTATAGACGTTTAGACGCTTACGGATATATTGTTTAGATATTGGTGATGGAATGCATGTATTTAAGTGCATTTCTGCTTATTTAGTGGTACGACCCCGGTTAAAACCTTGGTTATACTACTGTGTTTTAAAAAGCAAATTTATTACTACTTCTCATAACTTTGTAATTGATTCTTTGAAAATAGAAGTCGTACCCCCCTTATTATTGAATTATGACATCTTAAACTAAAGATATTATTTTGGAAATTAGACTGAGGATAATTCTGGAACATTATTGATCCACTCTCTTACCAGTATTTACTCACTTCAGTCGAGGGAGATTCTGGTTCTTTCTATAATATCACACTATTTTAGTCCTGGATTCGATCTCAGGAAATAGATTTTATAGAGTTATACTTGTTTAGTCTCGGTTTGATTCCGAGCACTTATTCTACTAATTTAGCCTCGTTTAGAGTTCGGAAAACTTATTATACTCCTATTCTCTCTGACACTGGATGGAGTAGATTGGTTATGATGGTTGTTGGAAGTCCTGGTTTAGGACCAGGCAGTACATACGGATATCTCGAGTCCCATATGGATTTCTCTATCTGGGGACCACATACTGGAAGAGGTGATATTCATAGGTCCTGCATTGCGAGCTAGATAGCGGAACGAGGTGTATATACTTAGTATGGTTTGGAACTCAGTTATTATGGTATTATTGGTTTGCATTTCATCTGTTCGTTTATACGCATTGTTTATTACCAGTATATTTGTTTGGCGCTTGTATCTATCGGTCTTATGGTGGGATATATAGGTACAAGTTATGGTTGTTGTTTGCTGTTGCTTCCACGCGCACATGCAATCATACGTGGTCAAACAAGTAATAAAGTGACTCTTTTTGAGAACCGGGTTGTCGTACCCAAGGTACTTGAAGTTGGTTATTTACCAATTCTAAGTATGCCTTTCAATTTAACGAGTGTGAGTTTGTAATAAAAATATAGTTTTGTAATTAAGAACTAAGTAACAAAAATGACAACGATATAAAACTTGGATAGTAAACAATATATGGAGAGCTTCCGGGGTTGAGACTTACTACACATGCATGCATAAACATGGTTTCTAGCTGATGTTAGTGTTTATCATGATTGTTGATCTACCGGGTTGATATTATAACTGGGGAATTGTCAACCTCTAAGTCATCTACTCAAATTAATCTCACAACTACATCGTTGAGCGGGGATGTGAGTCTTTAATTTGAATGCATTATGCTATCTTCCCATTTCATTAACCAAGTGAGGCATTTAGGTATATCCCTATCTTAACTGCAAATCTTCCCTTATCTAAGTAAATAAAAGATCCACACTCCTTACGTTATTAGTTCCGCCCCTCCACTCAGATGGTTAATTTGTTTTGAGACTACAATTTTTCCTAAAGTTTGCAATTCCTTAGAATAGTAAAATAAGAACGCAAGAACAATCACATGACTTGATAAACGTATAAACCAAATTATAAACCATACTTAAGAATTCAAGTTGTAACCTCAAAACTAGAAAGAGGGTGTTTATCCACTCATAGTCATACAACAAATCACCATTAATGAATTCATAAAGTAAAAATACAAGAAAGAAAAGTAAAAGAGCAAAGAACCCTAGTTTGAGCTCATTGATGTCTTGCTTTCTCCCTCAATTCGTGTGTTACTACAAAGATGCTTGTAAATGTGGATAAATACTCCTTATATAGCCCTAAAATTCGTCCATAATCTGCCCCATACGAAATAGGTGCATTTACCACTTCACCCCCAACTTAAACCAAGTAGGAAACCTAGTTTTAGTTGGTTTTGGAGTGTTGTGTGTTGATTTCGTATTGTGGATACCCCAACATGTTCCACCCATCTTTGCTACGTATTTAGGTGTTTATATATCCTCCAATTTTTCCAAACCAAGTCCCATAAGTTTTAGTTACAAGTACCGCATGTTTCCTACTCAAACTAGGACTTGGAACAAATGTTTCCCACTTTTACGGACTGTGCGGCACGGAGCCTATAGCAGAAACAAACCAGTAGCAAACTTCAAGTTACTGTGTGGAGTGGAACCCATTCCATTGACTTGGAGGCATGTCACTCATCCCATTCCATAGAATGAAAGGTGTGGCACGGAGAGTGGTGCAACTACGCACAATTTCCTCCGGCTTCATCTCTTAGTTCACGTCAAACTTACTCATGTTCTATCATCACTTGTAGCTCATGTGAAGCTTCATTTATTACCTATAGAATCTATAATATACTTTTAAAATATATAATCACAATCATTAGATCATACAATACACAAATCACATAAAAAGACAAACTAGCACAAGTATAGCTTAGCCCGGTTGAACTAGTTATCTCGTCTAATCTTTCCTTGCCCATTGTGGATATTGTATTGATTCAATTACACTATAAAACACCTAAAAATTATTCTTAGCACATAATTATACAAATATCACTAAGTATTCTTAAAAATAGACTAAGTCATCCTCCAAACTAAGCTAAACGTGCGTGGATAATGACACTTGGGTGTATAAATACGCCTAAGATCACCACCCCACACTTAAAGCCTTGTTCGTCCTTGAAAAACTATTTACACTAATCTGCATCATGAAGGACTCTAACATCAGCAATTGCAATAGGACACTCAAACTAGCACTACAACGAGTATCATAGGTAGCAAGTTCACAACAAGCATGTTACATAATCAACTTCAAAAGCAGGAATGACTACTCAAAACCTCCTAGCCTCAAGACTGGACTCCACAAAATTAGTAAAATCATCCATATTACTCAACCAAGACATCATATAAGTCACCTATCTTTCATTAATCATGCGCGCCCTCACAACAAGAGAGTCACCCATAATTACTCACCAATATGTAATTTAACACAAGAATGGGTATAAGAATAGAATAATGGTCACTCTCACAAAGAATTCACATGCAACATAAGATGAACCATAGGCTTTCCCTTAGTGTAGTTCTCCACTAATATAAGAATATCGAAGCTCAATATCAAGTAGGACTTCAAGGGTTGTAATGTAGGCTAAGGGATGGGACGAAACTATTTTGGGTAAAAATAGTGACTAACTTTCTCAAGCTCTTTAATACATCACATTATTCATTTAGCTCATTCCTCAACCACCTATTTTACACCTCTTTTCTCTTCCACAACTCTCTTTTATTTTGCCCCTCTCTTTAAATTAGCTTGCACATCTTTAATATAAAGTTTTTGGTTATGTTTTCAAAACTGTTTAGCTCTTTTTATTTTACTCCCTACCATCAACACATAAAAATTCTCACCGCACCAATAGATATTATTTTGGGAGCTTCAACTTCAATTTTTCCTTTCTTCACTTCTCGCTTCTTATCATCTTAACTTTTTAGCTAGAGCGCTTAGGAGTTTTGATTCAAATTATGGTCAATTGAAAGAAAAGTAATAAGCTACATACGAGGCTACCAAACAATAGGCTAAAGGATTAATGGGGATGATTAATATCATGGATTATGGGTAGATAAAGAAGGTATAAAATATGGCTATTAAAGAAATGCCTATATCATCTCCTTAACTCAACATTCTTTATTTTTCTTTGCAAACACATCGGGTAGGTTTTAGAAACCAATATGCAAACATGGAATATAACAAAAACCTCACACATACTTGGCACATGTTCAACTCAAGAAAGATCCCTACAGATTCTCAATCAAGCAATCACAAGAATTCAAATTTAAGCTAAAATAAAAAAAGAGTCAAACACATGAGCCTTTTTCATTCAATTCCTTAACATGCTTTTCAATTCACAACACTTGCATCATATAATCATGTAACCTAACAATAGCAGCCATTATCCAACAAGTAAAAGGGTACTAGTTATTAAATCCTAATGACTAATTTTTCCACAAGACGGTCATCATCCATCCATCGTCGGGAAGAGTCCCTACACTATGTCTTCAAAGAATTTAAAATTTACTCTTAAAAATCAAAAAGGGATAGTCGGTTCAAAGGGCCCACCCTAGGAAAAGAATCAAAAAGAAAAACCAAGAGGTGAATGAAGTGTGCTCCAAAAAAAAAAAAAAAAAAAAAGAATAAAACTAAAATTACTAAAAGATTTTTTTTTTTATATACTTTAAAATTTTTCATCACATAAGAAAATAACCAAAAGACTCCTATAGCACACTCCACCTTAAACATAAATTGGAAGATTCCCCACCCCACACTTAAAATCACACTTTGTCCCCAAAGTATAAATCAAAGAATAAGAAATAGAAATACTCCCTGAGGCCTCTAGTCCTAGCTAGTATCATCATATTCATCAAAGAGGTCCGGAGGATCCCACACTTAGTATTTACCATGCTCCTTAGCTTATATCTTAGGTACTCAGACTTCCCTTCAATCTGTCAACACCAAAAATAAAAAACAAAGGTGATACTAAAAAATAATTATAACTACCTTAAATTGGGTAGCCTCCCAAGCAGCGCTTGATTTATTATCGTGGCATGACTCCCAACACCACTATCATCCATAGTCTCTCATTCTTTTTTGCCCCTTCAAGGCCCATCTTCTCCTTCTTTTCTGATCTTTAGAATGCTTACACTCAAGGTCTGCAGCTTTTCGTACATTCACCTTCTTAAGGTTCCATTCATGCTTTTCAGGGTTAGACTTAGTCATCATTTTGGGTAACTTCATGAGAGAGTTTGAAGGGGTTATAGGAAGTCTGAACTCCTCCACCCCACACTCATCCACTTCCATAACTATGGTCATGCATAGATCTCTGTAGTGTGAGGGTGTGTTAAGTGTTTTATACACTCTTAAGACCACCTCTTCACTCTATAGTGTGAGGGTGTGTTAAGTGTTTTATACACTCTTAAGACCACCTCTTCATCATTCAATCTTATCTTGAGTGTTCCCTCTCTCACATCTATCAAAGCTCTACTGGTATCTAAGAATGGACATCCTAATATGATTGGTACCCTTCCATCTACATCATAGTCAAGAACAATGAAGCCAGCATGAATAATGAACTTACCAACCTTAATGAGAACATTCTCTATAATTCCTTGGGGGTCCTCTCTAGTTCTATCTTCCTTTAGTAGCACAACTAAGGATGGCCTTGGCTTCCCTAAACCAAGAGTATTAAACACTAAAAGGGTCATCAAGTTGATGCTTTCCCCCAAATCACTTAGAGCTTAAACAGTATCACTTTTTCAAATTTGTATGGGGAGGGTGAAGCTCCCAGGGTCCTTGAACTTTTTGGGAATCTTGCTCATAATCACAGAGATGCACTCTTCAGTAAGTTCCATAGTTTTAATATCACCAAGCCTCCCTTTGTTCTCTACCACATCCTTCAAGTACATAGAATACTTGGGTATGTCCTGTAAAACATCCAACAAAGGAAGGTTAATGTGAAGTTATCTGAACGTGTCAAAGAACTTCTTAAAACAAGCATCTTTTTTAGCTTTCATAAGCTTTTGAGGGAATGGTGGTGATAGTCTCTTAGATTCTTTCTCGACCTGTTCAATCTCTTTCTTTTCAACCACTTTCTCGGAGATATTTTTTTCCATAGGTATTGGGCTTGTCAACTCTGCTTGCACCTTATGATTATGCTTTAGTTGTGTATTTTTTAAGCCTCTATCACTCCTCAAAGTGATTGCCATAAACTGTTTGGGATTCTCTGTATCACTGGGCAAACCCTCTTGAGGTCATGTATTTTGGACCTAAACTATCTAGCTCATCTGTTTCTCTAAAGCCCGAGTAGCAAGTTGCTGATATTTAGGTCTATATCCATCTTGTTATTATTTGCAACAAGCATTGCATAGCCTTCTTATGTCTCTACTTGGCTAGCCATGATTTGTTTCAGCATCTCTTCCACATTATTGGTTTGAGCCTGTTGCTAAAAATTCTAACCCTGAGTCTGATTATTACCCCAAGATGAATTGGGTTGAGTCTGCCAAGTTCTATTGTAGGTTTACCATAAGCCTGATTACCTCTCTGAGTATTACCTGCAAAATTGATTGACTCCAGATTAGCACCGCACAGGTCTACATAATGATCACTACCTTTACAGACTTGACACCAAATCTCAGCCTGCTGAACCTTTTGCACTGGTTGCGTAACGTTGGATGAAGCTTGGACCTAAGGCATACTTAATTTATTCAACTGAATCATCATCTAATTTTTTTATGCTAGCCACTTGTACAGTCAGTGTTGTAATGGCATAGCTTTCTGTTGTACTTGAAACATGGTTTACCGCAGCTCTAGAGGCATCACTATGCCAATTTGGATTACCCTGTACAATTCTGTGCTGTCAAAGTTTGACCACCTGCCGCTAAATCTAGCAAAATATTTATGTGTGGGTCAATACTTTCAATAAAAGTGTGAGCTAATTCCTCATTGGATTACGGATGATGTTGGCAATCTCTAAGAAGACCTTTGAACCTCTCCCAAGCTTGGTACAAATTCTCCTCGAGCTTCTGCTTGAAGCTAAGTATTTCACTTCTCAATTTTGCAGTCTTACTAGATGGGAAGAATCTGATGAGGAAATTTTTTGCATGATCATCCCATTTTATGATGGAATTTGCAGGATCTCCCTTTAACCACTTCTTAGCTTCTCCCAAAAGTAAGAATAGGAAAAGTGTAAGCCTCACATAATTAGTGGATACCCCTGCAGGAATGAACGTGTCTCTGATCTCTAGAAAATTTTGAAGATAGACCTATAGGTTCTCATGAGTCTGACTAGTGAACTGTCCACTTATGTGCAACAATTGCACCATATTCTTTTTAGCTCAAATCTACCTCCAGGTTTTGGTTTGTGGATGGTAAAGGTTAAATTAGTTGCGAGTGTGATTGATACTTCACGCACTATCCATGGTTCTACCATGACATAAGGAACAAGATCAATCTATTGATACTTCTCAACCTACGATATCGGGTAGAGAAGTGCTTCTTCTCTTCTCAACCGGTGTAAGCGACGCTCAGGTTTAGGATCTAGTTGGACCAAATCCTTGTCCCTTGCCAGCTTACTAGCTTCACAAACCTATACCAGCAAGATGAGTAGCTAAGACCAAGTTTTTATCACTTATAAAATAAAATAGCAAACTTAAAACTAGAAATTTACTAATTTTAAGTCCCCGGCAATGGTGCCAAAAACTTGTTGCTTCCAAGCACACACACAAGCGTACATGATCAATCAAGTAGTAAATTGACTCTTTTTGAGAATCAGGTTATCGTACCCAAGGGACTTGAAGTTGGTTATTCACCAGTTCTAAGTATACTTTTCAATTTAATAAGTGCAATTTTGTAATAAGAATATAGTTTTGTAATTGTGAACTAAGTAACAAAAATGAAAACGATATGAAATTTGGATTATAAACAAGATATGGAGAGCTTTCGGTGTTGTGACTTACTACACATTCATGCATAACCATGGTTTCTAGCTGGTGTTGGTGTTTATCATGATTGTTGATCTACAAGGTTGATAATATAACTTGGGAATGGTCATCTTCTAAGTCATATAGCCAAATTAATCTCACAACTACATCATTGAGCGAGGATGTGAGTCTGTAATTCAAATGCATTAAGCTATTTTCCTATTTCATTAACCAAGTGGGGCGTTTAGGTGTATCTCTATCCAAACCGCAAATCTTCCCTTATCAAAGAATATAAATATCCACACTCCTTATGTTCTTTTTTCCATCCCTCCACTCCTATGGTCAATTCATTTTGAGACTACAATTTATCCTAAAGTTTGCGATTCTTTAGAATAGTAAAACAAGAATGCAAGAACAATCACATGACTTGGTAAACATATAAACCGAACTATAAACCACACTTAATCAAACATGTTTTATCGTCAACCCTAAAACAGGTTGTTTAGCCACTCATAGTCATACAACGAAGCACCATTAATGAATTCATAAAATAAAAATACAAGAAAGAAAAGTAAAAGAGAAAAGAACCCTAGTTTAAGCTCCTTGATGTCATGTTTTCTCCCCCAATTCGAGTGTGCCTCCCAAGATACCCATAAATATGTCTAATTACTCCTTATATAGCCCTAAAATTAGTCCACAAGCTGCCCCATACTAAATAGGTGCATTTACCACATCGCCCCCAACTTAAACCAAGTAAGAAACCTAGTTTTAGTTGGTTTTGGAATGTATGTGTGTTGATTTTGTATTGTGACTACAGCAACGTTTTCCACACTTATTTGATGCATATTTTGGTTTTTATATAGCCTCCAAGTCATCCGAACCAATTCCCATAAGGATTAGGTACAAGTACCACACATTTCCTACTCAAACTAGGACTTGGAACAGACTTTTGCCCACTTTTACGGGGTGTGCTGCGCGGAGCCTATAGCAGAACCAAACATGTGGAAAAATTCAAGTTTTTGTGCATCAAGGAGACTATTCCATTGACTTGTAGGTTCAACATTCATCCTAATCCATTGAAGGAATGGCGCAACACGGAGGGTGGTGCAACTACACACAATTTCATCCGGCTTTGTCTCTTAGTTCACGTCAAGCTTGCTCGTGTTCCATCATCACTTATAGCTCATGTGAAACTTCCTTTATCACCTATAGCAGATCCAATATACTCCTAAAATAGCTCATCACAAGCATTAGATCATACAATACACAAAGCATATAAAAAAACATACAAGAATAAGTATACCTTTGGCCGGTTGAACTAGTTATCTCATCTATTCTTTCCTTGACCATTGTGGTTCATGTATTGATTCATTTAAACTATGAACAACCTAAAAATTAGTATTATCATACAATTACATAAATAACACTATGTATTCTCATAAACACACTAAGTCATCCTCCAAACTAAGTTAACACGTGTAGATAATGACACTTAGGTGTATAAATACGCCTAAGATCATTTGCTGAGTATCTGCTTGTGCCTTTCAGGATTTTGGGGGTATATTTAGGCTATTGGTTGTCCAAGCTAGCCAGTTACATTATCATTTGGTTATTATTGTATAGTTCATGTAAGGTTGGTTATGGATTGGTACCCAAGGTTATAGGTACGTTTTCAAGTTCCCTTATTCTTTGCTATGGTAAAATTGGATTATCATTAGACTATCTTATGACTAAGCGTATTATGATTAGAGACCCTGATTATGCTATAGATAGATCTCATATCACTTATGATCCTTGAGATATTAGACTAACTCCCTTAGAGTAGTATCTTCGGATTTGATTGTCGGTATAGCATTGTTTTATATATATACTCTTCCCTAGTAATGATTTGTATATCATTCCTTTTTTCCTACTACTATTATACACTGTATATACATTTTTTACTCCACTCTTGTATATGGTATATCTCTTTCTTCAGTTTACTACCGTATATTGGCTAGTTACTTATGGTATCAAGCTTTGTCGCAGATTATTTGTAGTGCATGATATGTTACCCTTATCATTTCATTAGTATTATCATGCTTGGTTTTGTAGATAGCGGCCTATAATTATATTCCTGCTTTACATGTTACTTATACTTGTATTATCTTTGGAGCTCAGTTGGCTGATGCCTACTGAGTACCATGTGTTTTGTACTCATACTACACTTTTGCATCCTACAGATCATAGTTTGAGTTTTTGCCATTTATGTGTGTATTGTGTAGAGTAGCCATGTATCAAATATTAAAAGTGAGCTCCTGACGCTCGGAGTTGTTCCTTATGTCCCTCTTATTGTTAGACAGATCTCTATTTTTGTATCTCATAGACGGCTTGTATATGTTTACTATGTATTCCACTTTGCATTTCTATTATATTAGAAGCTCTTGTACTGACTTCACCAGGTTTTGGGGATGTACTTATTTCTTTCTTATCTTCTTTTTTTTTATTTAGTTATGCTTCCACTTTTTCTTATTAGTCTGTTACTAGTTATTCCAGACTATGAGTTGGCTTACTTATTGGTAGATTATGGTAGGTGCCATCATGACCTAAGAAATTGGGTCATGCCAAATTGGTATCAGAGCCAAGTTCACCGGTGTTATTAGTACAAGAGCAAAGTGCCTAGTATAGTCCTACAGATCGGTATGGAGACATTTGTATCCTATATTCAGGAGGAGGCTACAAGGAATTCTTAAGAAATTTTGTCCCTTGATTCCTCATTGTGTGTGCATATTTTGAGTCTTTTCATACATAATTCATAATCAGTGGTAGTGCCTAATACATCAAGTTATTCTCAGGCCAGAGTTAGGTTTATTATTATTCAACAGGGTTCTCTATCAGTTTTAGAGTATGAGATTGGGTTCCTCGAGTGGGCCAGACATTATCCCATGTCATTTCCTAAAAAACATGAGTTGGTGCAGGGATTTATCAGAGGGTTATCTTTACCACTCCATTTGCAATTAAAACATTTGATAGCAGCTGGGTCTACTTTTCTTCGGGTTGTTGACCATGCAAAGACTACAAAGATTACATGTATTAAGACATATAAAAGTGGCGGTAAAAGGACATGTCAGTAGTACAATGTTAGTGGTATTCCATTTGAGAGTAAGGATCCTTCCAGCAGTGTTAGCATCACTTACAGCCTATTAGGTTCACACAGGTAGTACCTCAAATTATGAGTGGCTCTCCAGGTAGGCCGTGGTGTTCAAGTGGATAGAGTTTTAGACAGGCATCATGGGGTTCTCAGTTTAGATCTTTAGATCGTAGCCTCCATTCTGGGTCAACAGGTACAGTACATCAGAGAGTTTTAGGGGCATGTTTTGATTTTTGTAAGATTGGTCATTAGTCTAGGGAGTTCCCCAGGTGTGAGTCGGTCAGGCAGTTGGGGTTAGCTCATGTTTTATGCCATGTTAGAGCTTCAAGGGTTTGTTATGACTGCAGAGAGATCAATCATCAGTCAAAAATATGTCACCGACATAGGATTATTGGCAGTCAGCACAGCCGAATTAGTCTTTTAGAGATGTGGCACCTTTGGTTAGAGGTGGTGCACTTAGTATTTTAGTTGGTTGTTCAAAAGCTCAGTTCGGGTTAAGATGCATTCGGATTCATACATTTTAGGTACGTCAGGGGCTATGACTTCGGATTCCATCATTATAGGTGTGCATTTGATTTACTATCTCTTAGTTTCCATTTGAATTAAGTTGGGGCTTTCATACCCATCGGTGTTCATGTGCCATGATACTACTACATTGATTGTTGTGAGCCTCTATGTAGATTTATGCTTATGTGACTACCCCCATAGATATTTTCTCTTAGTAGTGGATTGAGTGGATTGGTGTGGTAATTTCCTCGGGGTGTAGCACTTGGGTTAAAGTTCATTTCCTTTGTCATATTGGCCTTATTGTGATCTTAGAGTGGTACTGGTTTTTTTTCATTTTGTTGTCACCTATATTTTATGTTGTTGTTATTATTGTTGATCATTTTAACTTGATTGATTTTTACTTGATACACGGCTAGACTAGCATTATCTATTAGTTTCTCTTCCCTTGTGATTCTTGTTCGTTTGGCTTAGAGGGCTACCTTGGTTGGTTGGCTTTCCTTTTCTGTTAGTAAGATCAGTTTTTGAGTGAGTTGTAAAAGTGAAGGAAGGTTTGGCCTTCCATGGTTTTATGGTGATTCTAGCTTTAGCGATATTTTTCTATAGCCCGCTCGTATTGTTGGTAATTCTGAGGTTTGTTATTCCGAATTATCTGGTTCATCTCATACTAGTAGTCTTGATCTTTGTGTTTGTTGTTGAGTTGGGTATTCCATTCTTTCTACAATGTGGTTCATGGTCCAATTGAGTTAATGTCAGTGTAAAATGGGTGAATTCAAAAATTTCTCATTTTTATGACTTGTTTGGCCTAATATGACCTTATGGTATATTTCTGCTTAGTAGTATGTCCTTGGGAATTAGCTGTGGGTAACCATATCGAGTGTCTTTTGGGAGCAAGTATTTGTTGCCCTGTATTGAGTATACGTTTGACCAGATTCAAGCTTCGATCATATTTTCTCAATTGCTCAAGATTTGACTACTATTAATACTCCTTGCTGCCTTGGTGAGTTCTTGGTTATGCCTTTATGGGTATGCCCTCAGCGGATGTGGATTTGATTGCTCATATCTTTAGCTTGTGGTTCTCCTCAGTTGTGAGTATGTATTTTGACAACATTTTAGTTTTAGCCCTTGCAGAAATCGATGGATATATGCTTAGTCTTTGAAGGTGAGATTGGTTTATGGTATATACTTGATTTGATAGTAAGATTGATTTGGGTATTTTACCCTAGTGAAGACTTATTGGCTTTAGTTGTGGTTTTTGACTCTTTTAAATAATGACTTGAGAGTTGTGATAGGTTTTGGAGTATGGATGCTTACTCAGCAATAGGATGGGTTTGGATAGTTCAAATCAAGTAGTTCAGCTTTGATGTTATAATTATAGCTATGGATTGTGTAGCTTAGTTGCAGCCCCGGTTTTGAAGTTTGATTCAGTTGAGGCTTCGTTAACAGCTTGACTAGACCTACTCATTTCCTACCAGCTCAGTTTTAGAGAGATTGTATTAGCTAAATGCTCAGAGGATGGTCCATCGGCACATGGTATTGGTTTCTACTCCTTTTGGCCTTAATTCTTAGTTTTTGTCAAAATTTTATGTGTTTACTATGTGGGAAAAGTGTATTCTAGTTGGGCTTAGCATGATTTCACCTACAGTTGGTGGGGAATCATGGAGCAGATTATTTAGTTTTGAGAGCTTCTGCTTTGGACTTATGTCTATTGGTTTTGACGGTCATCCAGACCCAGTTAGTGGCTTGGCAGAGATCACAGACATTGGTCAGTCACCATTTGTATATTCAGGTAGACCTTATACGGTATTGTTCATATGCTAGTCCATATAAATTTTTGATGGGTCAGCTTTAGTCTTTCGAGGTTAGCGTAATGCGATTACATGGCAGGACTCGGATGATCCTAGAGTAATTCTATGCAATTTAGAGTAGACATTGGGTTTGGAAAGGCAAGAGAATGTTTGATTTGAAGTTGGAGTTGGCTGTATGATTCATACCTTGGATTGTATTTATCCTGGTTGAGTATCTGCTAAGTTGTGCTTGTTCCAATGTGGTGTCCGTAGGCTGTGGTTTGGGTTGGCGTGCTTCAGTCGAGCTTGGGTCAGTTGGAAGCTAGTTGGTTGTTGAGGAAATGTTTTGGTTATTTGGGAAGTAAAGTTAGGATGTGAAGAAAAAGGTATACCTTTAGCGAAATCCCTTGGAAGAGTTGGTTAGCCTTGGAGGTTATCTAAGGAGTCTTATTTGGGGCATGCGAGCCCAGTACCTCATCTTTCTGAGCTTTCGGGCTCTTTCTATCCATTGACTTTTGAGGATGAAAATATTTTTAGTAGTGGATATTGTAATGATCCTCCAGGTCATTTTCTCGACTTCCACACATTTTCGACGTTTCTTGCCTTCCCATAGTGGCTATAGGTCATTTATGACTTGTCGGGACCGTATTTCTGGTTTTTGGGTAGTTCATTTGTGTTTTAAGCCTATTTCTCTATTTTAGGAAGCTGCGAAACTGGTCTTGCACTAAAACTTCTACTAAACATACTCGGATGAGAATTTCAACAACAACATTAGCTCCAAAACATGGATTTTAGGCTGGGGGACCCTTGGTACGGGTTTCGAGGCTTATGGACTCATTTTAGGCTATTGATTGAAAATTGGTAAAAATGGCTCAGTAGGTGTGGGCACTTTTTATCGAAATGACCTCGGATGGTGATTTGGTCTGTTCTATTAGATCTAAAATGTCAATTTTGGGTTAGTTTGGGTCTTGAGCCTTTTTTTTTTTCATTTTGAGTGTTTAGATGAAAATTAGTTAAAATAGCCTAAAAGAAGTTCTGGGGGTTAATTTGGTATAAATGACCTTTTCCCATAAATCTAATGATTTCATTGAATCCGGAACGTGTTTTATGATCAATTTGCACTATTGGTTCATGTTCATAGGTTTCAGATTAGTTCTGAGGGTCAAAAACAAGTTTTGGGAAATGTTGGTGCTGGTGCATAGTTAAGGAGACCAAATGGCCTCCTAAGTGGGTCCGCCTAAGCGGCAATAGATCCTCTAAGGTAATGGGTCACTAAGTCGATGGTGGGGGTCGCCTAGGCGATGATGCCTAAGCGATGAAATGTCCCTTAGGCGGAAATCGCTGAGTTAAAGACCTAAACCGAACCCATTTCATATTTTTGACATTTTCGAAGCTAGGAAGCACCATTTTAAGCGATTCTCGATGCTTTTATCTCGTATAATCATTGGATATGTGATTATAGCTTCACATGGCTCATTTTCCAAGAATATCTATTCTGTTTTTCAAGATTTCTATCAAAAGTTGAGAATGAAAAACTCAACTCCTCCATTTTCAAAGCCCTATTTAACCATTGTTGGAGCTTGAGGCATCGAAAACTGTGGGAAATCATCCATTGAGGCTAAGGTAAGCTAATTCTACACCTCTTGGTCATTTTCCTTTATTTTTCCCCGTCAAATTCCATTTTTTTCCTTATAAATTTCTATAAATTAATCCTTGAATTGCTTAAATATTTGGGCTGATTTGGGCCTTGATTCGAGCTCCATTTGAGCTCAAATTTTGAGCATGCATTCCTCGTCCTTCGAGGGACCTCGTGATAGATTCAATTCTAGAATTTCATTTGTGGGCTCCAAAGGCATATTTTTGACCCAATTTTTGGCTCGAGTTTTTATATTGCAATATGAGTCTTATTTTACTCGTATTAATATGTAAATTATGATTTTGATAGCACAACGTCATTTTAAGATTGTGGAGTTAAGATGAGCCATTGTCGGATGGTTTGAGACTACGGTTCAGTAATGAGGTAGGCTTCGGTCTACTTTTCTCTATGAGATTGTATATTGTATAGACCGCATGCTAGGTAGCGATTATAGGATAGGTTTATACCTAGTTATATCATGACTTGAACTATTTAGGGAATTTAGAGTAGAAATATGACCCGAATCTTAGCTTAGAATACCCGTTATGGTTGTAAGATTCCATTACGCCGGATTATGGACTTGTATGACTTTAGGTTCACATGAAGGATCCTTTAGTATAAGATTTACCATATTACATAGTGAATTGGGTGATATTTCCTCAAGTAGACCCTTCTAGTAGCTTTATGCCCTTATTTACCTTAGTTTCTCGGATTATGGTGCCGATATTTTGTTAATTTATATATTATGGGTTGAGGCCGTGGTTACAATACCAGTGGGACACCAGGTTCGTACTCTATCCTTTGAAAGAATATGGTTCTATTTTATAGATGTTTAGATGCTTACGGCTATATTGTTTGGATACTGGTGATGGCATGCATGCATTTACGCTTATTTAATAGTACGACCCCAGTTAAAACCTTGGTTTTTCTACTGTTTTCTAAAAAGAAGATTTATTCCTACTTCTCTTAACTTTGAAATTTATTCATTGAAAATAGAAGTCGTAGCACCCTTATTATTGAATTATGACATCATAAACTAAACATATTATTTTGAAAATTAGACAGAGGCTGATTCTAGTCCATTATTGGACCACTATTTACTCACTTCGGTCGAGGGAGATTTCGACCCTTTCTATATTATTACACTGTTTTAGTCCTAAATTAGATCTCGGGCAATGGATTTACAGATTTATACTTGTTTAGTCTCGGTTTTATTCCGAGCACATATTCTACTTATTTAGCCTCAGTTCTAGTTCGGGCACCTTATTATACTTTTATTTCTCTCTAATACTGGACGTAGTAAATTGGTTATGATAGTTGTTGGAAGTCCTAGTTTAGGACCATGAAGAATATACGAATATCTCAAGTGCCCTGTGGATTCCTCTCTTTGGGTACTACGTACCAGAAGAGGTGATATTCATAGGTCCTACCTTGCGAGTCGGCAAGCCAAAGGAGGTGTATATACTTAGTACGGTTTGGCACTCTGTCATTATAGTATTATTAGTTTACATTTCATTCATTCGTTCATATGCATTGCCTATCACCGGTATAATTGTTTGGCATTAGTATCTATTGACCTTATGGGGGGCTGCATTAGTACAAGTTGTAGTTATTATTTGTTGAGTATCTGCTTGTGGCTTCCGGGCTTATGATGGCCTGGTTAGGTTAGTTGTACTTTCCTTCACTTAGAAACTCTATGCCCCCTATTAGAGTAAGGCATGCTCTCGAAACTAGATTCACTCGTTCTTGTCTCCAGCGATTAACCTATTCCATAACAGTCTGGTCATTAGCCTATCCCGCACTACTCGAAGCATTAGACTATCTTATGATTATGCATATTACGATAAGAGACCCTAATTATGCTAGAGATAGCTCCCATATCACTTATGATCCTTGAGATATTAGACTAGCTCCCTTAAAGTAGTCTATTTGGGTTTGGTTGTCGATATACGTTGATATATATATATACATACACTCATCCTAGTCATGATGTAATGACCCTCCAGGACATTTTTCTATATCTCCATATTATTTCGATGTTGAGAGCTTTCCCATAGCTGCCCCAAGTAATTTATGACTTACTAGAACCGACAGTTCGGTTACCAGGCAGTTCGTTTGGTTTTTAGAGCCAATTCCCTATTTTGAAGTCTTCAATGTTTGAATTTGGCTACCGGGCCTGAACTTCAGGTAAATGACCTCGTATGCCAATTCTGACAGTTCCACCAACTCCAGAACGTCTATTTTAGGCTAAGGGGACCCTTGGTCCAGGTCCCGAGACTTCCAAACTCATTTTGAGCTATTGGGTGGAAAGTGATGAAAATGGCCATTTGGGTGTGGGACCTACTTTTCATTGAAACAACCCCGGATAGAGATTTCAATTACGCTGTTGAGTTTGAAATGTCAAAATTAATATGGTAGCATAGTTTGTTTGCATTCATGAGATTCTGAATGAATCCTGAGGGTGCGTCAAAGACTTGGCAAAAAAACAAAGTTATAGCTGGTGCATGCCCTCAGCTAGTGCGACCGCTTAAGCAAGCATTTGGCCAATTAAGCGGAAGCCGCTTTAACGGCTAGAACTGGTCCCAGATGGACCGCTTTAGCGGAGACCATACCGCTTTATTGGGGTGCGCTTAAACGTCACCTGTCCGCTTTAGCGGAGGTCAGCCCAGGCCTTTGGACCCGCTTTAGCGGTGATTGCTTTAGCGGTCAAGTGGGAACTTTAGGAGTACATGCAGTGCATTTAATCCCCTTTTCACCCATTTTTCTCTCATGATTCTCTAAGTGTTGGGCATTAAAAGCCCTAGAGAGATAGTGCGAGTGGAGAGACAGCTCTTGGGAGAACAAGGGAGGTTGGAGAGTTTGTCAAAGCTTTTTCCTTATCTTAATCCTTGTAAGTTCCATCTAATTTGTCGATAGATTCTCCGTTTTAGGTTTAAATCCCCAATTCATTTATGGATAGATTTTGGAAGTTTTGGAGCTTGGAATTTACCCGTTCATGAGGGTAAATGATCCTTGAGCCTTGAGGGGTGTTTTGATGGTTTCAAATGTATAATTTCGTAAGCGGGCCCCACATGAGATTTTTAGCTCAATTTTGAACTCCAAGTATTTATATGCAATATGGGTATAATTATTCTCGTATTGATGAGTAGATTATTATTTTAATAGCATGGCATCGTGCAGAGGCTTCTCGAGAGGGAAAAGCCCCAAATTAGAAGACTTTATCGAGCATTCTTCGGAGTCTAGGTAGGCTAGGCTTACCTAACTTATGGATTGAGCTTTATTATGATATTAGTGTGATTTTATGCTAGTTTTGGGTTGGAAATTACGGTTTGATTGTTTAGTTAGTGAAGTTTGATTTATTTGGTCGATTTGTGAGCCATTTCGTGGGTAGAATCAACCCATTTACCCTTCCATTAAGTCAAACGATGCTTTTAGGCTTTATTTAGACTATGTAATAACTTGTAGTGGAATTTTGGAGACTTAGTCACTTTCGGGTAGAAATCGCCTTAGTATAGACTTTTGGGTTTAGAAGCGGGCCCCACCGTCCCTCTTTTAGGTTATGCAATCTCTTTTAGCTCCTTGTAGATTTAGGAGGCCTCT
Organism: Capsicum rhomboideum; assembly: GCA_031232105.1. NCBI lineage: Eukaryota > Viridiplantae > Streptophyta > Magnoliopsida > Solanales > Solanaceae > Capsicum > Capsicum rhomboideum. The sequence goes on from CP124712.1 coordinate 80,709,088, forward strand.
GTTCATAACATTATATTTAATCTTAAACCTTAGGCTATATACCATTCACCTAGTTTGGGGCTAGGCTAGTTATTGTAGCTTTATTCTAAAGACTGGTTTGAGTCTGGCATCTATGATATGGTTATGGCATTAAAGACTGATTTGAGTCCTGCATCTATGATACGGTTATGGCATTAAAGACCAGTTCAAGTCCGACATCTATTATATGGTTAGACCGGTTTGAGTCCGTCATCTATGATATGGTTATAGCATTAAAGACCGATTTGAGTCCGGCATCTATGATACGATTATGGCATTGAAGACCGGTTTGAGTCCGACATCTATGATAAGTTATGGTATTAAAGATCGGTTCGAGTTCGGTTTCTACGATATGGTTATGGTGTTAAAGACAGGTTTGATTATGACATTTCATGGTTCTTCTATGATATTGTGAATTCGGGTCAAGATCGGTAATTTACAATTTAGATGGCTTCACAGATATGAGAGTATTGTTTGGTTGTATCATACTTAGCATCTCTAGATCTCTTCTTGATTGTATCCATCGAACTTATGGGGGCTCATTTGGGTTAGTCTTCTCTTGTTTGCACCTTCTAGGCTTATGGGGGGCCTAGTTAGGTTATAATTAGGTTACTTTAATTTTGGTATCGCATGTTTAATTATTCATCTTTCCTGCGTTGGAGCATGAACTCAGGTTTTCCCCTTTCTCCTTGACTTAGCTTACATTCTCACATTTCATTATGCTTTTATTATGATTTAGCTTAGCCGATCGATGATGCGTAATGAGTACCCATTGTTTTGGTACTCATACTGTACTCCTGCATCCTTTTTTGGTACAGATTTGAGTACTAGCTGTTGTCATTGATATTCCTTCCAGCTTGCTTAAAGGTCCCAAAAATAGGGTGAGCTTTCAGAGCCAGAGCTGATCCCTTCTCCTTCCTAGTTTTTGGGACAGTCTTTATATTTGAGACTTTCTGTATATTGATACTACTAGTACTCTTATTTTTTTGATTAGTGGCTCTTGTACTTGCCCTACCAGGTCGTGAGATATTTCTTTTGTTCTTTCTCTTTTATGTTTGGTATTATAGGATCGTACTCATGTTTATATCGTCGTCGATCTTATTTTACTATTATTTTTAGGTATTTATCTCGTCTTCTACCTTTTTAGCCTATTACTTATTGTTTTAGGCTACGGTTTGGCTTACCTACTGATGGGTTATGGTAGGTTCCATCATGAATCCAAAAATCGGTTGTGACAAGTTGGTATCGAGACTAGGTTCACTGGTGTTATTGGTACAAGAGTAAGTGTCTATTAGAGTCCGGCTGATTGGAATGATAATGTCTGTGTCTTAACTTCGGGAGGCTGTTAGGATATTTTTAGGATGACTTCACTTTTTTAATTCATCTCGTGTGTTAAGTCTGTGTTGGTCTCTAAGGTTCTCATTGTTTCACTCTTTCGCAGATGGTCAGGATGCGCGCTACTACGACCTGGAGATGAGGATCCGGAGCCTGTGAATAAGGCACCCTTCAGGGAATGTGGACGACCTAGAGGTCTTGGACAGGCTAGAGCCATCACACTATCTTGTTATTGCTCTCGAGCCAGAGCTTCCACCAAGCCAGCCATTGGTGGGCCATGGGGCAGCCCAGGCGCCACTGGGATTTATTTCCTTTTCATTACTCAGAGATGCCCTGGTCCAGTTATTAGGATTAGTTGGTGGTGCACAGTCTGCGGATTAGAGTGGTACAGGTGTAGGGGCATAGCCTGTAGCTGTGGCTTCCAGAGTTAAGATCCCTCTAGCACCGATAGTTGCTCAATCGGTAGCCGCCCAACCTGCTATGTCTATTGAGGAGCAGAAGATGTTGGTTAGATTTCTGATATTGACTCCACTGAGGTTTACAGGGGCTCCAAGCGAGGATACATTTGAGTTCTTGACTGCATGCGAGGATAGGCTTCATAATTTGGGCCTGGTTGAGGCTCGTGGGGTTGACTACACCACTTTTTAGTTAGACTCGACCGCTAAACATTAGTGGAGAGGTTATTTTGATTCTAGGCCAGCTGGATCTTCCCCTATGGAACAGACTCAGTTCTCTGAGGTTTTTTTGGAGAAGTATATGCCTCGCAGTCTTCATAAGTGCTTGAGAGATCAGTTCACCCATTTACAACAGTATTCTATGTTGATAATTGAGTATGAGGAACGATTTCATGAGTTGGACAGACATGCTACTGCGATCTTACCTATCGACTATAAGAGGATTTGGTGTTATGTTAGGGGACTGAGACTTCCTCTTTGCATGGCTACTCAGATTTTAGTTGCTGCTAGCCTATTTTTTGTTGAGGTTTCTGATCATGCCCAGACTATGAAAGAGTTGAATCGCGAGGTCCAAGAAGGAAGTGATAAGAGACCACGTCATCAGGGCAGTTTCAGTGGGAGCCATAGAGGATAACGGTTCAGAGGCGGACGTTTTCAGGGTAGGTAACCTTCATGTCAGTTTTTCCAGCCCCTAGGTCAGTCTAGTAAGCCCATTCAGGCAGTACTTCTGATTTCTGATGGAGGTCTGTCTAGCTTCAGTGATTACCATGGCCCGAGCAGTAGCCAGTCTCCGAGAGGTACACATTCTGGGTCTTTCAGTCGAGGTGGCTATTTTGAGTTAGCCAGATCTTCTGGACAGAGTGGTGTTTCTGGGCCTTGCTAAACTTGTGGAGTGTGATTGGTCATTTCACTAGGGATTGTCCCTAGTGTGGAATGATTCAGCCTGCAGTATAGAGTGTTCAGCCGATCAGATCAGTACTGCCTCCAGCTAGAGATGGTGTTCACGATTGCAGGAGTGGTCCCCAGGGTTTTCGAGAAGGTTCTTAGACAGGTAGAATGGCTGGTAGCTAAGACGCTCAGCCAGGTGGCGGGCGAGGTCATTTATATGTTGTACCTGGTAGGCCAGAGTCAGAGTCTTTGGATACTGTTATTACATGTATGATTTCAGTGTGCCATCAGTCGGCTATTGCTTTATTTGATTCGAGATACACTTATTCATATGCTTCTACTTATTATGCACCGTGGTTAGAGTTGTCTTTGGAGCCTTTATCTGTTCTATTGCATGTATATACTCCCGTGGGTGATTCTTTATTAGTGGATCAAATTTATAGATCTTGTGATATGATCGTTCGAGAGTTTGTTACTCGAGCTAATCTTATTGTGCTAGATATGGTGGACTTTGATGTGATTCTGGGCATGGACTGGTTATCCCCTTATCATGCGGTCTTGGATTGTGTCGCCAATACCATTACCTTAGCCATGCCTGGCATTCCCTCAGTTGTGTGGTAGGGTTCTTTTAGCCACGCACCACCGGGGATTATTTCTTATGTTTGGGCTAGGAGATTAGTGTTGAGGGGTTGCGAGTCTTATCTTTCTTATATTTATGATGTCCGCACGAAGAGCCCCTTGCTTGATTTTATTCCTATAGTCCGTGAGTTTTCTGATGTGTTTCCTACCGACCTGCATGGCCTTCCTTCTGAGCGTGATATTGAGTTTGCTATTGATCTTGAGTTGGGCACCGACCTATTTCTTTGGCTTCTTACCGTATGAGTTCTGCTGAGCTGAGGGAACTGAATTCTTAGATTCAAGATTTGTTGGGTAAGGGTTTCATTAGACCGAACGTATCACTATGGGGTGCTCCTATCTTGTTCGTGAAGAAGAAGGATAGTTCTATGCGTATTTGTATTAACTATAGGCAGTTGAATAGGGTGACTATAAAGAATAAGTATCCTATGCCTCGCATGACGATTTATTTGACCAGCTTCAGGGTGCGACATTTTTTTCTAAGATTGACTTAACATAGGGTTACCATCAGTTGAGGATTCAAGTTGAGGACATCCCTAAGACAGCTTTCAGGACTAGGTTTGGCCATTATGAGTTTCTGGTGATGTCTTTTGGGTTGATCAATGCCCCAACAACGTTTATGGATTTGATGAATCGAGTTTTCAGGCTCTATTTGGACTCCTTCGTGATTGTGTTTATTGATGACATACTGGTGTATTCGAGGAGTAGGGAGAAGCACGAGCAACATTTGACGATTGTGCTTCAGACTTTGAGAGAACACAGGCTTTATGCCAAATTCTCAAAATGTGAGTTTTGGCTCGATTTTATTACATTCCTAGGACATGTGATGTCTAAGGATGGGATTATGATGGACCAGTGAAGTTAGAGGCTATTCGTGATTAGGCCAGACCTACATCTCCGACTAAGGTTTATAGCTTTATTGGTTTGACAGTTTACTACAAATGATTTGTTGAGGGTTTTGCTTCTATTACATCGCCTATGACCAGGTTGACTAGGAAGGAAGTTCCTTTTCAGTGGTCTATTGAGTGTGAGTCGAGTTTTCGAAAGCTCAATGAGAAGCTCACTTCAGCTCCTATATTAACTCTTCCTATTGAGGACGAGGGGTATAAAGTTTATTGTGATGCTTTTAGTGATGGTTTGGGTTGTGTTCTGATGCAGCAAGGCCAAGTTATTACTTATGTGTTGATCCACTTAAGGTTCATGCGTGCAACTACCCTCCAGATAACTTGGAGTTAGCGGCCGTAATTTTCGCGCTTAAGATTTGGAGGCATTACTTGTATAGTGTTCATTGCGAGATCTTAACTGACCATCGTAGTCTTCAGCACCTTATGACTCAGAGGGAGCTCAATTCTAGACAACACAGATGGATTGAATTACTGAAGGACTATGACACCTCTATTATTTACCATCCGGGCAAGCGAACGAGGTAGCGGATGCCTTGAGCAAGAAGACGGTGAGAATGGGTACTTTGGCCTCTATTTTAGTTTTAGAGCGGCCATTGGCTTTGGACATCCAGTGCTTAGCTAACTTGATGGTTTGGCTCGATATTTCAGACTCCAGGAAGATCCTTGCGAGTGTTGAGGCTAGGTCTACCTTATTTGAGCAGATTCAGAGTTGCCATTTTGAGGATAGTAGACTTTGTGGCCCCCATGGCCAAATTCTTAGGGGTGAGTCCAGTTGGGCTACCCTAGATTCAGAGGGTATCGACTCATAGCTCCAGATATTCTATTGACCCTAGAACAGCCACAATGTATAGAGATTTGAGACAGCATTATTGGTGGAGTGGCATGAAGAGAGATATTGCAGATTTTATAGCTCGTTGCCTATGTTGTCAGCAGGTAAGGTCTAGCATCAAAGACCAGGTGGATTACTTCAGAGGCTACCCATTCCTGAGTGGAAAATTCGAGCGCATTACTATTGACTTTGTGACTGGTTTGCCTTATACTTCCTGAGGTTCCGATAGTATTTGGGTCGTAGTACATCGGTTGACCAAAATGGCTCATTTCATCCCTATTCAGATTTCCTTCAGTGCCGAGAGGTTAGCCCGCATCTATGTTCTTAAGATAGTTCGCCTTCATGTAGTACCAATGTCTATTATTTCAGACAGGGGCTCAGTATTCACTTCTAGCTTCTGGAGGACTTTTCAGGAAGAGTTGGGCACTTAGGTTGACCTTAGCACCACATTCCATCCTCAGACTGATGGTCAGTCGGAGAATACTATTCAGGTCTTGGAGGACATGCTCCATTCTTCCGTGATGGACTTTGGAGGTCAGTGGGAGCAGCACTTAACTTTAGCGATGTTCGCCTATAATAATAGCTACCATTCGAGCATTGAGATGGCACCATTGGAGGCATTTATGGTAGGCATTATTGGTCTCCGATTGGCTGATATGAGACTTCATAGATTAACCCCCATGGCACTGATTTGCTTCGTGAGTCCTTAGATAGGGTGCGAATGATTCAGAATAGATTAAGGGTAACCTAGAGTAGGCAGAAAAGCTACGTTGATCGTAGACTTCGTGCCTTGAAGTTTAGAGTTGGTGACCGGGTTTTCCTTTATGTATCACTCATGAAGGGCATGATGAGGTTCGGGAGGAAAGGTAAGCTCGGTCCCCAATATATTGGTCTATTTGAGATACTGCGGACAGTTGGAGAGGTAGCTTATGAATTGGCCTTGCCCTAAGATTTTGCCGTTGTTCATCTAGTTTTTCATGTCTCCATATTGTGGAATTACATCCCAGATAAGCTGCATGTAATTCGGTGGGATTCGATTCAGTGGGACGAGAAGTTGACATTTGTAGAGGAGCCAGTCCTTATTTTAGCCAGGGATGTCAGACAGTTGCACTCTAGAGAGATGCCTATATTTAAGGTTCAGTGGAGGCACCGTCCAGTTGAGGAGGCTACCTGGGAGATCGAGAGTGAGATGCAGACCCAGTATCCCCACCTATTCCAGCCTTCAGGTACTTCTTCACCCTTTACTTTCGCAGATGAAAATCCTTTTAGTAATGGATATTATAATGACCCTCCAGGTCATTTTTCTGTATTTCCATATTATTTCAGCGTTTTGAGCTTTCCCATAACTTTTCCAAGTTATTTATGACTTGTTGGAGCTAACAGTCCGGTTACCAGGCAGTTCGTTTGTTTTTTTATAGCCAATTCCCTATTTTGAAGTCTTCGTTGTTCAAATTTGGCTACTGAGCCTAACTTCAGGTAAATAACCTCGTGTATAAATTCTGACAATTCCATCAACTTTGAAATGTCTATTTTAGGCTAGGGGGACCCTTGATCCGGATCCTGAGACTTCCGGACTCATTTTGAGCTATTGGGTGAAAAGTGGTAAAAATGGTCATTTGGGTGTGGGATCCACTTTTCATAGAAAATACCCCGGATGGAGATTTCAATTGCGTCGTTGACTCCATAATGTCGAAATTGATAGGGTAGCATAGTTCGTTTGCGTTTATGGGATTCTGAACGAATCCTGAGGGTGCGTCGGAGACTTAACAAAAAAACCAAGTCATAGGCTGGTGCATACCCTCAACTGGTGCGACCTCTTAAGCGGGCATTTGGCCGCTTAAGCAGAAGCCTCTTTAGTGTCTTGGTCACTGCTTTAGCGGCTAGCATTAGTCCTAGATGAACCGCTTTAGCGGAGACCATACTGCTTTAGCAGGGTGCACTTAAGCGTCACCTGTCCGCTTCAGCGAAGGTCAGTCCAGGTCTTCGGACCGCTTTAGCGGTCAAGTAGGTGATTTAACGGTACCTTTAGTGCATTTAATCCCCTTTTCACCCATTTTTCTCCCATTATTCTCTAACTATTGGGCATTAAAAGCCCTAGAGAGACAGTAAGAGAGGAGAGGCGATTCTTGGGAAATCAAGGGAGATTGGAGAGTTCGTCAAAGCCTTTTTCTCTTCTTAATCTTTATAAGTTCCGTCTAATTTGTCGATAGATTCTCCGTTTTAGGTTCAAATCCCCAATTCATTTATGGGTTGATTTTGGATGTTTTGGAGCTTGAAATTTACCCGTCCTTGCTGGTAAATGATCCTTAAGCCTTGAGGGACGTTTTTACTGTTTCAAATTTATGATTCCATAAACGGGCCCCATATGGGATTTTTAGCTCTATTTGGGAACCGAATCATTTTTATGCAATATAGGTATTATTATTCTTGTATTAATAGGTAGATTGTTATTTTGATAGCATGGCCTCGTGTGGAGGCTTCTCGGAGGGAAATGCCCCAAATTAGCAGATTTTATCAAGCATTCTTTGGCGTCCAGGTATTCTAGGCTTACCTAACTTATAGATTGAGCTTTCTTATGATATTAATATGATATTGTGCTAGTTTTGGGTTGAAAATTACGGTTTGGTTGCTTAGTTAGTGAAGTTTGATTTATTTGGCCGATTTGTGAGTCGTTTCGGGGGTAGAATTGACCCATTTACCCTTCCTTTAAGTCAAATGATGCTTTTTGGCTTTATTTAGACTATGTAAGAAATTGTGGTGGAATTCTGGAGACTTAGTCACTTTCAGGTAGAAATCGCCTTAGTATGGACTTTCGAATTTAGAAGCGGGCTCCGCAAGTCCTCTTTTAGGTTGTGAGATCTCTTTTAGCTCCTTTTAGACTTAAGAGGCCTTTGTTCGCAGCATTATAGTTAATCTTGAACCTTAGGCTATATAGCATTCACCTAGTTCGAGGCTAGGCTAGTTATTATGAATTTATTCTAAAGACCGGTTAGAGTCTGGCATCTATGATATGGTTATGGCATTCAAGACCGGTTTGAGTCTAGCATTTACGATACGGTTATGGCATTAAAGACCACTTCGATTCCGACATCTATGATATGGTTATGGTATTAAATACCAATTTTAGTCCGGCATCTATGATATGGTTATGGCATTAAATACCAATTTGAGTACGACATCTATGATACAGTTATGGCATTAAAGACTTGTTCGAGTCCAACAACTATGATATGGTTATGGTGTTAAAGACCGGTTTGAGTCCGGCACTTTATGGTTCATCTATGAGATTGCTAATTCGGGACGAGTTTGGTATTTCGCAATACGGAGGGTTTCACAGATATGGGAGTATTGGTTGGTTATATCATACTTAGCGTTTATAGATCTCCTCTTGATTTTATCCATCGGGCTTATGGTGGCTCGTTTGGGTTAGTCTTCTCTTGTTTGCACCTTCTAGGCTTATGGGGGCCTAGTTAGGTTATAATTAGTTTACTTTAATTTTGGTGTCGCGTGTTTAATTATTCATCTTTCCTGCGTTGGAGCATGATCTCAAGTTTTCCCCTTTCTCCTTGACTTAGCTTACATTCTCGCATTTCATTATGCTTTTATTATGATTTATCACAGCCAGCCGATGATGCTTACTAAGTACCCGTTGTTTTGGTACTCATACTGTACTCCTGCATCCTTTTCTGGTACAGATCCGAGTACTAGCTGCCGTCGTTGATATTCCTTCCAGCTTGCTTAAAGGATCCAAAAATAGGGTGAGCTTTCAGAGCCAAAGCTGATCCCTTCTCCTTCCTAGTTTTTGGGACAGTCTTTATATTTGAGACTTTCTGTATATTGATACTACTAGTACTCTTATTCTTTTGATTAGTGGCTCTTGCACTTTCCCTACCAGGTCGTGAGATATTTTTTTTGTTCTTCATCTTTTATGTTTGGTATTATAGGATTGTACTCATGTTTATATCGTCATCGATCTTATTTTACGGTTATTTTTAGATATTTATCCCGTCTTTCGCCTTTTTAGCCCATTACTTTTCATTTCGAACTACGATTTTTGTTATCTACTGGTGGGTTATGGTAGGTGTCATCATGACTCCGAAAACGGGTTGTGACACATGATTTGTATATCATTCCTTCTTTCCTACTACTATTATTCACTATATACATTTCTTCACTCTACTATTGTATATGGAGTATCTCTTTCTTCACTTTACTACCGTATATTGGCTAGTTACTTATGGTATCGCGCTTTGTCCCCGATTATTGGTATTTCAGTATAGGTTATTCTTGTCATTTCATTAGTATTATTATGCTTGGTTTTGTAGATAGTTGCCTGTAATTTATATTCCTGCTTTACATATTATTTATACTTGCTTTATAGTTGGAGCTCAGTCGGACGATGCCTACAAAGTACCACATGTTCGGTACTCATACTATACTTCTGCAGCCTGCAGATCATAGAACAAGTTTTCTCCATTCATGTGTGTATCGTGCAGAGCAGCCATGGATCGGAGATTTGGGGTGAGCTCCTGACGTTGAGAGTTGTTCCGTCTCTCCCTCTTATTGTTAGACTGATCTCTATTTTTGTATTTCAGAGACGACTTGTATATATTTACTTTGTGTTCCACTTTGCACTCTTGTTGTATTAGAAGCTCTTATACTTACTTCACCAGGTTTTGGCGATGTATTTACTTCCTTCCAGTCTTCTTTCATTTTTATTTAGTTTTGCTTTCGCTTTTCCTTATTAGTCTGTTACTAGTGATTCCGGATTATGGATTGGTTTACCTACTGGTGGGTTATGATAGGTGTCATCATGACCTGAGAAATCGGATTTTCAAAGTTACATCACTTAAAAAATTCAATTGTACGTTTGTACTGTTTTCTAAGTAAACATACAATAATAAATTTAAATCAATACTTTAATAGTGTTAAATCATATACGAAGTTATTTGGCTGATTTCTTCTGTGATTTCTTAGTAACTTTCTTTTCCCAACAAATTAAAATGAACGACTAATGGAGAGAAAATTTAACATCTTATGGTGGTTGCCAACTAAATGATTATTTAAGTTAGAGAAAAGACATAAAGTCATCACTGAAATTGTCTCGAATTCGCTAAACGACACTCTAACTTTGCGGGCATCCTATTACCCCACAAAAGTTGAAACAACCGTTGCAAATAGACAATTTTGACTGATTTTCTCATCAACGTTGGACTATTCTCAGCGCGTGTTGGCCACTTGTATTTAAATTAATTAATTAAATTAAATCATTAATAAAGGGTGGGTTTAACCCAACCCAAGACCCTTCAACTCCCCTTTATCAGATATTTCATTTCTTTCTTTTCCATTTGTCTCACTTTACTCTCTCCATTTCTTTCTTTCACCATTAACAATCACCAAACAATGTACTTGAATCACTATACTAACATCCCTTTTTGACGCGCATAAACTCATAGTGTTTGATAGTAAACTCACCCCAATTTTAGTCCCTTCTTTATGAAACTTAAATAACAATGAGATTGAATCACCTTCCATTAAAAATGAATAAAATATTTTTTTATCAAATGGGTGTTTGCAATTTTGCTCATAACCTTCCATTGAACACGAAAAAGATGATTTTTTATTAAATGGTTGTTTACATTTGACATTATAAGAATATTTTCCCTTAAAACTTAATCACAAAAGATAAATTGATTTCACAAATTTTAATCAAATTAAGAAGAAATTAAAGCTTCAATGGCTGGAAACTTAGAAGAAATTAGAACATGCTGGCCCACTACAAGAAATATGATTTTCTGTGACGACTTTTTGTGGCGACATATTTAGTTGCAGCAAAAAACAAGGTTTCTGTGGCGACCAATAAAAATTGCCACAAAAGGTGAAAGTTTTAGTGGCGACCAACGTAGTTGCCACTGGAAATAATATATTTAGCGGCGACTTTACTTTGATCGCCACAATATGTACCCTTTTTTCTAACAAATAATGGCAAAAATATATTTGTGGCGACCATTAACAAGTCGCTACGAAAGAAATCTTTTGTGGCGACATAGTCGCTGCTAAAAGTATATATTTTGCAGCAACCTTTTATGTCGCTACTAAAGTTGATCCTTTGCAACAACCCTTTTGGCTGCCACTAATTATTTCTCTTTGATATTCATTCTAATTTTGTATCTAATTTAAAATTCTTCTTAATAGTTTTATTTTTTAATTCAGAGATGATTTGGTATGTAAATTATCATTGTAAATAGTTATAAAGATGTTCTTTATGATAAATGAATATTTCTACTCTACTAATTACATAAATCCTACCACGTGTATTGAATAAGTATCGATAAGTACTCGGAATAATTTTCAATGTCTAATAACATTTACTTTACATACCACACAAATAATTAGTTTAGCAATATATTTTTAAAAAATATAAAAATAATTATTAATGATGATAATTATGAAACTCCCATCTATATGATTTGTCCCCTTTCCTTTTTTTTACATAGTTAAATTATAAATACAAAGGTATTTTTACTAATTTATTCTTTAATTGTTCTTAATACATTATTTATGTGTTTATTGATGTACATTAAAGTGACGCTCCTCCAAGAAGGTCTTTCACAAGGAGTCAAGCTAAGGACCTTCAAGCATTGCAATCTTTATGCATGAAGATGGAATGTTTAGAAGGTTCCAATATGGAATACTTGAAGATATTTAATATATTAAGTTTCTACCATTTAAATTAGCTTGTAATTTAAATGAAGGGCAATTTGATCTTTCTTTACTTTTTTTAGCCTTTAATATAAATAGTTAGCTATTAGGGTTTGGACATTTGAAGAATTGTGCCTCTTTTGAGAGTTTAAAACCCTTTGTTGATTTTCAACATCTTGTCCTATGATTTGCAAGTAAGGTTATTCCTTCTTGAGGATTCTAGTAGATTAGGTGCTATTAATTTTCAATTAAATGGTGTTTTGGTTAGTTTCACCAATACATCTTTTAATTGTTTAAATCTAATTGTATCTATCTTTCTTGAATTTGTATCTTTAAACATTATCTTGTTTCTATTTTCTTGTTTCACATCACTTATTCATCAATACCAAGATTAATAATGAAAGAACTTTTTGAAGATTTTCAATAATTATACTTTCCAAAAGAATTAATTTAAAGGTAAAAGGAGAAAAACTTGATTAATTCTACTTTAATTTTATAATTTGACAAATAATTCGGAAAAAATATTTTTAGTAACGTAGACAAGTAACATAAAGCGGAGGGAGTACTCATCAATCACTAGTGACTATTTTATTCTCCTAATTAGAGCCGTCAATATGGGCCAGGCCCGTTGGGCCAGCCTGTAATTTGATAGGGTTGGGCTAAGATTTTTGCAACTCATTTAAGAACAGGGCATTTTAGCTCGGCCCAAATAAGCCCGTTGGCCGGTGGGGCTTGAGAAATATGGGTTGGGCCGGCCCGCGGGCCAAACAAAAAATGATTAAAAATTTCAAAGTACTAAGAACAACAAGAGGAGTACAAATTCAAAGTCTACTTCAACCATCATAAATATTAATTATGTTTATTAAATATATATATATAATTAAAATACAAAATACTAAATTTTTCAAGGAATTAGATATACTTGATGAAGATAATGCGGTGGTGTTGGATATGCCACAAGTGTCATAAAGGTTTTTTTAGGAGTTCATTTTTACTTTTAATGGATTAAATATTGACATCTTTTTTGTGTTTTATTGTGATCTATTGAAATAAAATTAGGTTAAATATTACTATTTAGCTAGCTATATTGTTACTCATTAACTGTTTAGTTTGCTTATTAATATCTCTATTTGGTTTGAACAGTATCATGTCAAAAGTTATTTAGTTTTGTAGATTATTAAGATCATAAAATAGTATTTTTTTTAAAAGTGGGCTGACCCGTGGAGGCCCGCAGCCCACAGAGTAATGAGTTGAACTTGCTATTTTCTGATTGGTCATCTTGATGGGCCAGCTCGGCTTAACCCGTCGAATTTCAAAGTCCGTGTGGGCTGGATCGGCCCGTATTGACGACACTACTACTAATTTGAGTTCATAAGTAATACGGAAAAAAACCCTGTGTAAGTGTGCTACTTAAAGTATTTTTCGATGAAATACTTTTCCCTCCTCCGGTGCTTCTTTTTAATGAAATATTCCCTCCATTTTGAAATGATAAGGCATAGAGTACAAAGAACACTTCTATTATTTTCCACTCCCTGTTCTCTATTGTTGTTGCCGCCTCTCCCACCCACTTTTTTCCCCACCATGGAATCATGCCCCTCTACATCTGGAGCCTTTTCTAGGGTTTTCAACTCTTAAAAGGTATAATCTCTTAAATCAAAATAATTTTACTTATTTAGATCTACATCTGCAGCCTCGTATAGGTTTTTGCACAAATACTCTTTATCAAGATTTGTGGCTTCGATTGTTCTTTTATTAGAGTTTTCAAGTGGTAAAGCAACTGATTATTTTAAGGGTAATGTTTTCAACTGATTATTTTAAGGGTAATGTTTTAGGTTTTTTATTCACGTTCCCAAAATCAAAGCTTAATAATTTTCACATTACCTATAAGATTAAACCACACTATTTAGAAAATAAATGAAATGCCCAAGCATTGAAGATCTTAGAAGATACTTTATGTGATCTTTTCTTTTTAGATCTAAATTGTTGCTCCTAAATTTGGAAGATTCAGGCGAGATTGGAATTTGAAGGGATAGAGTACTCCTAGCGTAGATGGAATATAATTCTCTTATATTAAGATAAATAAAAGAAATTAATGAATTATGAGATGTTCAGAAAGAAAAATTGACCATGTTTAAATTGCAGTGAGAGAATTTGGTATATAGTACTGTTGATTCAGTGACTTAGTATAGTTATTAATGATTGCCAGGTAATTACTAAAGTTTTATGCTTTTAGTAGAATTTCACTATTTCATGCAATATCTCTTTTTGTCTTACAGTAGGATGTGCAGTTCTTGTAATGGATAAAGCAATTGTATAAAGAATGTATGTAGAGGGGAAGCTCACATACCTGGTTCAGTGAATTGTGTATGCAAGTGCTAGGCTTGTTTTAGAGTATGGGTGGTGTTTGTTGTTTCGGAAAGATCTCGTCTAGTAGTACTTTGTGGTACTCTTGTTTATGTTATTATTTATTGTGACAATACCTATTGTTTTTTGTCCCTATACTATGTCTTTTCTAGACTATTTTTATTTTGAGCCAGAGGTCGATCGAAAACAGCCTCTCTATCTTACCTCGGAGATAGTTGTATGAACTGCGTACACTTACCCTCCCCAGACCCCACTTTGTGGGAATATATTGGGTATGTTGTTGTTGTTGGCATATTTTGTCTATTATCTACAATTTTTTGTCAAGTATGCAGGGTAACTATGCCAAGATGAGTCTTCCTGGACATAATCTTTACTAGCCTTTTTATTGGTCTCACCTTTGTTTTAAATAAGTTGAAGATCAAATTTACTAGAAAATCACAGTGCAATTTGATCTCATCCATTACTTTAGAAATAGTTTATTTTGTTTGGTTATTTCTTTGATAATCTCATAGCAGCCTTCTCTTGCAGTGATTTAACAATTTCTTTTTTATTGATGTATTTGAGAAGTGCAAGAATGTTCGTAGTCGACTATCAGAAAAACATTGATACAAAGTAAGTCTATCTCTACTATTACGTTCTTCATTGCTCTATCTTGAACTTTGACAAGTATATCTTCTAGATTTTGATTTATAATTACGGAAACCATTAACATCGATGTGAAGTAACTTTAATCTTCTTATTTATCTCATGTTTGAAGATCATAGAGATTGTAATAATCCTAAAGTTGGAAAATATGTGTACACCTCATATTATTTTTATTCTGAATTATTATTCAGACTGAATCCAGACTATATTTGAATATTTATTGTATCACATATCTTCTTACTAGATCTGGATGTTTTATTTGGAGCAAATTTAACATGTTTTCTGACATTAACATGATTATTTGTTCTTCCTTTTATCTGTTGAAAAGGACCGAGATTGACATATGATACTTACACAAATCTTGCATCATTTCACTCATATAGCGGTAGAGTATATTACTGCTCAGTGACACCTGTGAGTCATTATCTTTTAAGCTATGTAAAGCATATCAATCTACTGAAAATGTAAGATATTGCAACACACCTTAGGTCTGTACATTCTTTTAATTCCTTAAAATGGATCATCACATGTGAGAAATGATCTGTACTACTTAATCTCAAACTTTCTTGAGACATTCTATTAACATAAAAGGTCAAATAAAGCTAGTGGATACCAACTTAAAATCTAGTATTACTTGAATTCTGAATAATGCAGACCGGCAAATAAAACTCTTTCTTAGTGTTGACTCGCTGGAAGCAGAATTAAATATAAAGAATTAGTTGTCGTCTATAAAGACTTAAATGAACTGAACAATTGTGTTCTGCTTCAATCACCTCTATTTCAACTTTTATTCTTTCCCACCCATTCCTAACATAGTAATTAGAGATTGAAGTGGACAAATTCTATTTCGAAGTTGTTCTCACAATGATCTTTAGGTTCTAAAAGCTTGGACTTACTTGGTGCAAGGCTATGATAGAAAATTTTGGCTCCTCTATTTCAAATCATGTATAATTTTCACTTTCTATTTGTGTCATTGGTTTGTTTTCCCTTTGTCTTATCATCATATTCAGTAGAGTAACAATATTTCTGCAGAATTTAATTTAGTTGATATATGAGTCTTGAAGTTTCAATACAAGTAATTGAATTGGGTTTTCTTTAAGTTCTCATGCTTGTGGTGTTGGATGTACTGGACTTTAGTTATTTAAGATCTGAACCAATGCACTTTGGAAATTTTTAAGACTTGAACCAATACACTTGAAATTTTTTAGGATCTGAGCTTAGTATACTTGGATCAAACTATGTTGTACAACTTTCATCGTCATATTGTCACTTCGTTTTCTTAAATGCAGGTTGGAATCTTCTACTTCAATGTCATTATGTTTACCTCTTTTATTTTGACATTAGATTATGAGAATTGTCAAAGTAATCCTGTTTTTTACTCTTAATTACAGGGACAAAATTCTAGAACACAATCACAAATGGTGTCTAGAAAGGATGAGTTTGAAGGCCTTTAATGTCCTTTATTTTTACATATGTACAATGCTAATAAACAATATACAATAGTATGGTACATCTAATTGACACTCTAGTTATGAAAGTACTTGTATTATTCAACTTGAGAATTATTGTGTTTATTAAATAATGTTGGATGCTTTTGGTAGTGGTTAGCAATTGATAGAAATGTACATATCTATTAATTTCAGAAATTAGGGGGCCATGGAAAATTTATTAAATTATTGGATATTGCATTTGTTGGAAAAGTGGATGTAGTGGCGACAAGAGTTACCGCTAATGATATACCACGTTTAGCGGCGAAATCAGTTGCCCCTAAAGCTGATGCTATTGTGGCGATCACAGTTGCCACTAGATATATAACACTTTTGTGGCGATAGAAGTCGCCGCTACAAGTCATTTTTCAGTGGCGACTCATGCATCATCTACTTTGTCGAACTTTTTTGTGGCGTGTTTTTTCATTTTTTGTGGCGGCAAAAGTCGCCACAAATAGTATCTTTTGTGGCGACTCAATAGGGTCGCCACAATAAACCTTTAGCTATGTAAGCACTTGCTACAAAGCTATAGTCGCCACTAAAAGTAATCAGTGGCGACTTTAGGGGTTATTGTGGCGAGTTTAGTTGCTGCTAAAGGTCTGATTTCTTGTATTGTGCATAGAAAGTTCGTACCTTTTTAGGCTGATTTCGTTGAGAAGAGCGAAAGTTTTTTTTTTTTTTTTCAAAGCTCCAACGGCTATTTCAATGGAAATTTGGGGAAGATGGGATCTTTTAAAGAGAAGATAAGTTGTTATATATAATTGACAAAATTAATTACACATGACATTTTTTAATTTGTTGTTACAGGCAATTTTTCTCCTTCACACACGTCATTTGCGTGAATACAAACATAGGCTGAAAATCGCTCAAAATAGTCTATTTACAATGGTCGTTACAACTTTTGTGAGGTAATAAGACGACCGCAAAGTTAAAGTGTGTTTTAGTGAATTCTGAACAACTTTAATGATGACTTTATGTCTTTTCTTTTTAAGTTACAGTCAAATCACTGGAAAAAAATAAAGTTACAGTCAAATCCTATTTTCCCAACAATAAAAAATAAAAAATCCTAAAGGAGGAGGATATAAAAGGTAGTCCTTGTCTTTTAAGTATCAATCTGCTTGTTAACCAAAAAAAAAAAAAAGTATCAATCTGCTTAACAGGCCATCCAAGGAAATTTCTTGAAAAATCACTTATGCCCTACATCCTAATTTGTCTTTCACCTTTTGCCTTATTTCATCCATAGTGGTCACTTTTTCTTGATTTAAATTTGATTTTAATCACAATTTTTTGACCTTTTAAAACATTAAAATATAGTCCTATTTCATGTCAAAAATCATTTTACACGAACAACACACAGAATTGTATACTACTACATATTACAGCAGGTTGTTACCGTTATTTTTTTTGTTACCAAAGTAAATTTATTTGATATTTACAAGATGTGACTCTCAAGGAGTACAAAACAAAATGAAATATGAATGGAATGCGAAGGTAGGTAGTTGTCTAATAATAGAGCATCAAAAGATATATAATTGGACGTTAACAATTAATATGATATTATTTCTAAGAAACAAAGGGTTTAATCTCTCTCTATATATATACTAAATAGCAAGAAAGTCTTGCCTAGAAAGTTGTTAAGTGGCAGCCTATGAGGATGACATGTGTTATTTTTAGGACAAGAATTATGTAGTTAGGTAATTAGTTAGCTAGTAGTTGCTTTTAATTTTTTCTTCTTTTTTTAAAAAAATTTAATTTTGTACTTACTTTAACTTTTTTTTTACTGTTTTTTAATAGTTAAAATAACAAATGACATTATTATTGTTATTCATGCATTTTTTTAATTCAATTTTTAAAAAAATCTCAAACTTTCAAATAGTTAATTAAAAGACAAAATCAATAAATAAAATGTGTTGCCTCCCCGTGTTTCGCTATAAATGCATTTAAAGTTTTAAAACTTATTTAAATAAAAATTCGGAATTCTAAATTTAGAAGAAAGTGATAACTCAAGAATATATCACTCAAATGTATATGCCTCTCAATATTAGTTCCACTGAAGAGCTCCAACAACTTTTTGGAAGCATCGGACAAGTATTTCAAAATTTCTTTTGGTTAAGATTTTTGTTTCAAAATTAATTTACGGTTACCTTATTTTTTACTCCATAAAAAAGAAAGTTTTACGGCTTTGAATGATGCTTATTCCTTTCTCATTAATTTGTAGCTATCAAAAATCAAGCAAAAATGAAGATGTGAACAAGAAATTTTGATGTTGAAATACTTATGCACATACACGTACAACATGAGGGAGTAAATGAACACTCAATGGCCAACGATCCAAAGCAATACCAATATGCTAGGAGTAAAATATTTTACATATCCTTTTTTCATGCATAATGGTAAATTATCAAAGGGCAGATGTGTGAATTTGTTTTATTCTTGTCCCTGTTGCGGCCCACCGCACACGCAAGTGTACGTGGTCTAGCAAGTAATATAGTGACTCTTTAAGAGTCGGATATCGAACCCACAGGGACTATATGCTTAGCAATTCACTTAATTTAATTCCTAATAAAACTTCAGACAAGTGTTGTGATTTATCAAAAGAGTTTGCGAAGTTATATCTTTCTAACAGTGTGCGAAAACAATAAAATATGACTATCACGATTTTTGAGCAAGGTTGTAAACAATATCGAGGGAAATTTCAGGACAACGGCATTTACCACAATCATGTATAGTATTTATTTGTCTCAATGAACTTTATTTCTCTAATTGTTGGTTTCGAGGTTAATTATATGATTCGGGAATGATCATCCTCTAAATCACCTATTTAAACTAGTCTCACAAATACATCGTTGAGCACGGCTATGAGTTTCTAATTCAAATGCATTAATGATTTCATCCCGTTCATAACCAAATAAGGCAAACTAGGTATATTGCTATCCTAGTTGCAAATCAATCCTAACATAAGCCAGAGTTGATCTTATTCCTCATGTTCTTCGTCCTATTCTCACAATCCCATGGTCAGTTCACGTAAGAATTACACATTTATTCTATTGTTGGCCAGACACTAAAATAGTAAGCATAAAAACACGAGAGCAATTAAATGAGAAACAAACTTCATCGATTTAAACAAAATACTAAACAATCATGTTCTAGCCGTAACCCCAGA
Organism: Capsicum rhomboideum; assembly: GCA_031232105.1. Classification (NCBI taxonomy): domain Eukaryota; kingdom Viridiplantae; phylum Streptophyta; class Magnoliopsida; order Solanales; family Solanaceae; genus Capsicum; species Capsicum rhomboideum. Next base: position 80,728,515 of record CP124712.1, read on the forward strand.
ACAAAGATATTTAGCTACTCAAAATCTGAAGAAAAACACAATAATCAATGTTAATCATACAAAAATACGGAAGCCTCATAAAAATGCTTTTGCTCTCTGTTTTTCTCTCAAAAATCATAAGTAAATGAATGCAAGTCGTCCTTGGGGTATTTATAGAGGTGGACTCCTTTAAAACCCGAGCCCATTAGGAGTTGGCAAAAATTTGATGAAATACCATCAAAACTCTTGCTCTGTGGGTCGCCATCCAATGCGCAAACCTGAGTTACATGGCGCAGGCCTTTCCTCAAGGAGCCTAGCTGTGCGGCTCGGAGGTTCCTTTAGTTGCAGTACTTCCCGCATATTTCATATCACGCTCGTGCATGCTTCTCATATCGTTTTGGTTCCATTCCAGCCTCAATTTTAGCCTAAAACATGATAATCACATTCTTTAGTTCATATATATCAATATAGCATAGGGTACAAGAAAATATACGCATTTGTTCTCAAAACTAAGCTAAAATATGGGTAAAATATGACAATAGGGTGTATAAATATGCCCAAGATCACCACCCCACACTTAAAGCCTTGTTCATCCTCGAACTACTCTTTATGCTTATATTTATCAAAAAAAGATTGTAACATCCCCAATTGAAACAAGATACTCAAGCTAGAACCACAATGACTAATATGACTAGCAAGCTCTATACCAAGCATGTCACCTTATACTTTCGAAATCATGAATGACTACTCAAAACCTCCTAACCTCAAGAAGCGACTCTACAAAATTAGCAAACTCCTGCACATTACTCAACCAAGAAGTAATATAAGTCACCTAACCTTCATTAAACATGTGCCCTCACAACAAGAGAGTCACCCATAATCACTCACCAACATGCAATTTAACACAAGATTGGGTATCAGAATAGAATTACGTCCACTCTCACTAAGAATTCACATGCACATATGCTGAACCATAGGCTTGCCCTTAGTGTAGTACTCCACTAATATAAGAATATCAAAGATCAAGATCAAGTAGGACTTTAAGGGTTGTAATGTAGGATAAGAGGGGTAGGAACAATTTTGGATAAAAATAGTGACTAACTTTCCAAAGTACTTTAATACATCACACTTTTCACTAAGCTCAGTTTTCAACCACCTATTTTTCACCACTTCTCTTTTTGTTTTCTTCACACGCTCGTTGTTTTTCCCCCTTTTTTAAGCTAGATTAATATTTTTTAGTAGGGAGTTTTTGATTATCTTTTCAAAGTATTTTTGCTCTTTTTTACTTCACTCCCTACCAACCAACACATAAACTTTTTCATCACACCAATAACTATTGTATTTGGGGCTTCATCTTAACTTTTTCCTTCTTTATAAATTCTCACTCCTTATCAAACTTAATTCTTCAACTAAAGTGCTTAGGAGTTTTGGATCAAATTATCATCTCTTGAAAGAAAAGGAATAAGCTACATGTTCAGCTACCAAAAAAAAATAGGCTAAAGACTCAACAGGGCTAGCTACGATCATGCATTATGGGTAGGTAAAGTAAGGTACAAAACATGGCTATCAAAGAAATGCCTATATCATCTCCTAAACTCAACATTCTTCATTTTGTTTTGCGCACACATTGGGAAAGTTCTAGACACCAATATGCAATCATGGAATAAAACCTCACACACACATGGCACATGTTCAAATCAATATGGGTCCTTATAGATTCTCAATCAAGCAATAGCAAGAATTCAAAATTAAGCTAAAATCACAAAAGAGTCACATAGATGAGCCTAAGTGTCTCAAAAATAGTCATTCACTCATTACGACATGCCTTTAATTTAAACCAAACTTGCATCATGTAGTCATGTGGCCTATTAAGAGCACTTAATTTCAAATTAGTGAACGGGTTCTACTTCCTACTCACTACCTATGACTAATTTTCTCTTAAGACGGTCGTCCTCTATCCCTCATAGAGAAAAGTACTTAAACTATGACTTGTTATGAGCACTTATTCCTAAAAATTATTAGTACCCTAAAAGTTTACCAATTAATCCTAATAGGTTTAAAGGGACTATCCTCGGGAAAAGAACTAAGAACAAAAGCCGAGGAACCCAAAAACAAATCAACTAATAGTAAACATAAATACTACTACTGAATCATAAACATTTAAACAAAGTACGGATTACTAACTATTACAAACCACCCATATCCGAATGTCATCAAATCACCACATCATCCATCAAAGTAAAGTACATCACCATGCCACGAAATAAAAGAAAAGTACCAAAAGACATGAAAATGATAAAGGAAGCCTTTCTCCCACCCCGAACTTAAGAATAAGCATTGTCCCAAGTTCAAGCAAAATGTAAAAGTAAACAAAAAGATGGGCTGAAAGAACTCCCTGGGCTCTACTCATCCTCCTCATCATCATCAAAATCTTACTCCGAGTCAACATCATAATCTACTCCCCTCTTTTCCTCATCAGTAGGTACGTCATCATCTAGCAGCTCTCTAAAATAAGGATCAATTCAGTATAGGGCCCTGGCATGCTCGCTCAGAGGATACTCCTCCTCTAGATTCATCAACTCCTCAGTTTTGTGGAGCCTCCTTCTATACATCATAATCAAAAATGCATCCCAAACATAAGACTCGTAACACTATCATCACGAGCATTCTGCTTGGCATGAGTCAATACAGACCAAAAGTAGAATTTGGCTCTTTCACCTTTGAAACATCAACACCCCTCAAACTCCATGGAGGCCTGTAATCTGTGGGGTCTTCTTCCACCCCATGATCCTTCAAGAAATGTGTCATTAGGCCGCCAAAACTGTACCTGTAACCACTTTTCACTCTTGCCTTCCTCAAGAAGGATCTCAGAATTGCACCCACATTAATAGCTTCATTAGTCATAAGAGCATAAACTAAAATTACCCGGTCACATGTGATGTTCGACAAGTGGGAGACCAGAATTAATCAAGCACAATCAATCCTCAACCACATTCTTGCTTCCTTGTTCAATGGTCATAAAAGAAAGTATTATGATATCCCTTATCCTCGTGGTACACCAACCTTTCCATGGACCCAGGTTGCAAAAAGTGTGAAGAATAGCACGGTATGGTGGTTGACTAAACAATGGGCTCGACCCTTTATGATAAATATTTGGTGTTCCAAGAAAAGTGTTCAAAGAAACCTCATCAAAATGCAAAGTCTTTCCATGAACTTGAACATCATTTCCCCTAATCTTGGGGAACCAATTTACAAGGAATTCATGAACCATATCTAAGTTGTAATCACCCCAATCATTGAAGATGGAGTCCAACCCCAACTGCTCAATCCTTGCCACAATGCCTGGGTACTCGACTTTGAACCGTTCCCTATCAATCTTCTCCATGGGAAAAATGCTTGTCCACATCATTCTCCTTGTACCATTTTTGTCCTTCTTTGTCAACGGATTTAAACCCAAAGCGATGTCGAGGCACCTGAGGGCCTGTGGGTGGTGTGGTCTGACAAGTACGAGACCTGTTTTATCCTTGGACAGAAGTGGATGCCCTGCTCTTACCTTTGCTAACCTTAGGTGCCATGGTACCTGTTAAATAATTCAAATTAGTATTAGTGCAGCCCCAAATAGCTAACAATAATCAGTCTTAAGGGTGGTCAAAACCACCCCATACTTAATTTGGTAGCATACTCCATTAGTCTCCATATTCGGGTACTCAGACTTCCCTTGCTAACTATCATTGACTAGTGTACATACTTCATCCTTCAAATGTCACTTGCTTGAACTCTACATGACACCGACATACATCATGAACAACTCACTTTCAAGAACTAAAATGAATAAAGGCAATTTATCCATAAACACAACTTTCAATTAACTCACTTTGCCCATGTCTACAATTCATGCATAATTCGGGCCAAGTTAAGTACCCAATCATGCTTTATCAACCAATAATTTAAAATTCATACGTTCAACACTTAAGCTTCACTTCATGCACCAACAAAACTAAAACCATGGAGTTTTCACAAGAAAATTTCAAACATAAAATTTAAACCCATGTTTTTCATCATCTTTAGTGAAATACACCTAAACCCACATGAATTCCAATGTATTCCACTAACATAGTTGAAAGAACAACAAACCCACATGAATTTCAACAATATTCCACCATCATCAACACAAAATTAACATTAAAACCATCCTTAAATTCAAATCTAAACTATGTTCAAGTTAACTAATAAAACACTCATCACAATGAACCAAGAAGCAAAGAATTTGGATCCAAAATTTTGGACTAGCAAGAGAGGGTTATGCATTAGCGCACAAAAATTTACTCCACAATGTGAAAGCATTAAGAAATCTTACCTTGGCCTAGTTGATGAAGTAAAAAGAAAAAGAAATTTGGAGTTTCGAGGCTTGCTTCACACGTTTGGAGTGATAAGAGGGGGTTGTGCAGTGATTAGGGTTGGAAAGTGGGGATTTTTGGGTTAAGGGGTTTAAATAGAGGTGGACCAAGTCGGGTTTGACCGGGTCAAAATTAATAATCTTTGGGCTATGGGGGTCGAGTGCGGTGCGAGGACCAGCGTGGGAGACTCAAATTTAGCTTTTCCAATGTCCCTCAACCTGTTTCTACCTAAAAATCACTAGAAAAACAACAAAAATAGTTTAAAAAGTGGGTTGCATCCCACTAAGCACCTTAGTTTTTGTCACGGCATAACTCATTTATTTATATTTTTTTATTTTTCTCATTTTTGTTTGTTTTCAAATAAAAATCCTATGCTATTACATTATAATCATATGTTGCCTCCCATTTAGCGCCTGATTTACCTTCGTGGCATGACCCGACTCACAATTACTCATTTTATAGTTCTACGGACGCTTTTGACGGTCATCCTCTTTGGGCCAATAGTGTTTAACTCTTTGGCCATTTACTAAGAACGTCTTACCTTTTTTCCTTGTCAATTAATTCAACAGTCCCATGTGCATTAATCTTCACCACTTCAAAAGGGCTATACTGCTTGAACTTAAGCTTCCCAAGAAACAACTTCAGCCAAGAATTGAACACCAACACCTTTAGCCCGGGCGTAAATATGCGAGACAAAATATGTTTGTCATGCAACCTTATGGTCTTCTCCTTATAGAGTTTCGCATTCTCATAGGCATGCAATCTAAATTCCTCAAGTTCATGCAATTGTAACATTCTCTTCTGGACCGCCAAATAAGAATCAAGGTTTAACTTCTTTACAACCCAATAAGCTTGATGTTCTAACTCAACAGGAAAATGACATGCCTTCCCAAACACTAACATATAAGGGGATGTCCCGATTGGTGTCTTGTACGCTATTCTATATGTCCACAATGCATCATCAAGTTTCATTGCCCAATCCTTCCACTGTATCAACTATCTTCTGCAGGATCTGCTTCAGTTTGCGATTCGAAACCTAAACTTATCCACTAGTTTGGGGATGCTAGGTGGTGGTGAAAAGGGCCTATGAAGGTGCTTCAAAATCTACTTTGCTTCATATTTCAGAATGCACCTTCTGATTACTCTATCCGGGTCCTGTTTAAACAAATAAGGCTCATCCCATATGTAGAACCGAAACTCATAGTAAAGCCACTTTCTTTGTTGACTAGTGGCCTCGGGTGGATACACTCCACTCACTATCAAGTTCACAATACTCGCATACCAAGGTAGCTCTGTAACGCTTAGTGTCAAGAGTTATTCATTAGGAATCTCTTCTTGAATTTTACCATCCTCTTGAACATGTGCCCAACTCTCTAGCCTGGATATATGGTCTGCTACTTGATTATTTGACCTCTTCCGGTCTTTAACCTCCAAATCAAATTCTTGCAATAATAAAATCCACCTAATGAGCTGAGGTTTGGCATTTTTTTATTGAATAAGTACTGAATAACTACATGATTTGTGTACACAATCACTTTGGTACCCACTAAATGAGATTGGAACTATCAAATGAATACACTAAAGCCAGTATGTCCGTTTCTATAAATATGTAATTAGCTTGAGCTGCATCAAGTGTTTTGATTGCATAATAGATAGAATGAAAAAACCTTCTCTTTCTACTAACCCAACACAACTCCCACAGCCACATCATTAGTGTCACACATCAACTCAAATGGCAACTCCCAGTTGGGAGCAATCAAAATTGGAGATTCAATCAACTTTCTCTTCAATGCCTCAAAGGCTTTCACATAGTCATCATAGAACTGAAACATCACCTCTTTCTCAAGTAATTTGCAAACTGGTCTTGAGATTTTTGAAAAGTCCTTGATAAACCGCATGTAAAACCCTGCATGCCCTAGAAAATTACACACACCCTTCACAGATATAGGTAGTGGAAGCTTTTTTATCACGTCGATCTTAGCACGATCAACGTCTAGGCCTTTTTGTGACACATTATCACCAAGGACAATGCTTTCCCTGACCAAAAAATGGCACGTCTCTTAATTTAGTACCAGATTTGTTTCTTCGCAGCTAGTCAACACCCTATCAAGATTCTGTAGACATACTTCAAAAAAGTTACCAAATATAAAAAAATCATCCATAAATACCTCAACGAAGCCCTCCACCATATCATAGAATATTACCATCATGCAACACTAGAAGGTGGTAGATGCATTGCATAGTATGAAAGGCATGCTTTTGAAGGGATAAGTACCATAAGGATATGTAAATGTCATCTTCTCCTAATTCTCTGGAGAAATGGCTATCTGATTGTAGCCTGAGTACCCATCTAAGAAACAATAATACTCCTGCCCTACAAGTCTTTCCAGCATTTGATTAATGAAGGGAATAGGGTAATGATCTTTTCGAGTGGCCTCGTTGTGCTTGCGGTAGTCCATGCAAATTCTCCAATTTGTGACTGTTCGAGTCGGAATCAACTCATTGTTCTCACTAGTAGCCACTGTCATGCCTCCTCTTTTTGGGGACATATTAGACTGGACTGACCCACATGCTATCTGAAATAGGGTAGACAATGCCTGCATCTAGCCACTTGATAACCTCTTTCCTCACCACATCTTTCATTGATGGATTCAGTCTCCGCTGATGTTAAATACTCGGTCTGTGCCCTTTCTGCATGAAGATTTTATGCATTCAATACGCAGGGCTTATCCACTGAATGTCAAATATCTTCCAACCAATTGCCTTCTTCCTCCTTTTTAAGACAACCAAAGCTTCTCCAACCTGTACTTCAGACAAACCTATAGAGAGAATAATTTATGAAGTGTCATTGTCCCCTAAATAAGCATACTTGAGGTGTGGTGGCAATGCCTTCATCTCGAACTTTGGGGTTTCCACAATAGATAGCTTGGGTAGTGGCCAAAGCGGTTTATTTAGAGGATCAAAACTCCCTATGAATAAATATGTCGGCCACATCCAACACCTACATCATATCATGTGCATCGGCATATCCAAATATATCATGCCCAACAAGAGCTCTCTCTAAATTGTCCTTCAAAGTAATAAGTGGGAGTTCCGACTCAAGATCTATCACTGTGATGGCAGACAACTCCTTATAAATAGCTGGCAGCTTCATTGCTTTGTACATATGAAACTCCTCAACTTTATCATGAGCTTTCATATTTAGCTGCCCGGCAGCTACATCTATCAAAGCACGACTAATACCCAAAAATGGATGCCCCAAAATAAATGAGACTTCCAGATCTGCATCAAAGTCCAAAACTATGAAATCTACGGGTAAACTAAGTGACCTCACTAGCATAAATACATCCTCAACTATTCCATCCGGCCTTTCCAACGAATGATCAGCTAGCTGCAAAATGACTGTGGTGAGCCTCGGACTGCCCAATCCCATCATTTTAAATAAAAACGTGGGCATCAACTTAATGTTGGACCCAACATCACACAATCCTCGAGCCTTGATAGACTACCCAATTGTAATCTAGATGGTGAAACTTCTTAGATCTTTAAGCTTTGTTGGCAGCCTATTCTGAATTCGGGATATGCATTCTTTAGTGAGTGCAACTGTAGTATACTCGGCCATCCTGTTCTTGTTCACCACAATGTCCTTTATGTACTTCGCATAACTGGGAGTTCCCTACAAAATATCAACAAGAGGAAGATAATGTCTACCTATTTTAATAAATTAATAAACTTTTGAAAACATGCTTCCTCCTTTTTCTTTTTCAGCTTTTGTTAGGATAGGGGTGGTGGCTTCACACTTGCCATAGTGATATCATTAAGCACTTCTTTCTCAGCCTCTGCTTGCTTCTCATCTCTCACCATAGCCCTTTGAGTTACTTTCTTGGGCTCTAATTCCTCCAATTATCTACCACTTTGAGTAGAAACTGTATTAACCTGCTTGGGATTAACTTTGGTATCACCTGGTAAACCTCCTTGAGGTATAGTGTTTTGTTCCCCAGCAAGCTGTCCCATCTAAACCTCTAGAGTCTTTGTGGCTAACAGCTAATTTTTTATGTCAGCAACTATTTGTGCTTGGTTAGCTAGAATCTGCTTTAAAACCTCCTCAATATTGCTAGATTGAGCTTTAACATGACCACCCTGAGCCTGTTGTTGAAGATTTTGATTTCTCACTTAGTTTCTATACTGATTAACATTCTATCGTTGATTTTCACCCCATGAGATATTGGGGTGATTTTGCCAACCTGGATTATAAATGTTCCCAAAATTTTGATTACCTTGGCATTGAGCATTACCCATAAAGTTCACTGATCGTAGGTATCCACTGAGTGATCACCATTACCACATACCTCACACCAAGTCTGAGTTTGATGCTCCATATGCACAGGAGCTTGTTGTTGCCCTAAATTTAGGTTGCTAAACTAAGTGTTCATTTGATTTTGCAAAGAGGCAATCTGTGTTGCTATGACTGTCAATTGATCCACTTCTAATAACCCTGCAACCTTCTTTGTGGTGCTTCTCAAAACATAAGTATTCCATTTCGAATTTCCCTGTGATATACGATTCAAGAGTGTATAAAGCTCATCATAAGTTTTCTAAAGCTTTTCCACCACCTGTTGAATCCAAAAGAATCTTTGTGTTAGGATCCAGTCCCTCTATGAAAGTATGCACCAAAACTTCATTAGTCTGATGGTGGTGTGGGCAATAATAGAGAGTGGACTTGAACCTCTCCCAGGCTTGATATAGATTTTCAACATCCTTCAATCTGAAGCTTAAGATTTCACTCCTTAATTTTGCAGTCTTTCCCGAGGGAAAGAAATGAATCAAAACTTCCTTTCCAAATCATCCCAGGTGGTGATAGAATTAGGTGGTTCAACCTTCAACTACCTCTTTTCTTTCCCTAACAAAGAGAAAAGGAAGAGTGTGAGTCTTACATAGTCAGATGAGACTCCTGCGGGGATATATGTATCACTAATCTCAAGAAAATTCTGCAAGTGCTATTGTGGATACTCATGAGATAGCCCTATAAATTGCCCGCTAGTGTGCAATAGTTGCACCATGTTCTATTTTATATCAAATCTATCCTCCGCTTTCGGCCTATGGATGCTGGAAATGACATTATTAACTAGTGGGATTTCCCCTTCGCGAACTGGCCTTACTGCTGCCATATCTACAGGAACAACTTCTACCTGATCAGCCAGTTGAACCTGTTAAATTGGATATTAAAGAGCAGCTGTTCTCCATCACTGATGAAATACTCCTTTAGGTTCTATATACGGCTCTACCAATTCTCCTTCTCTTGCCAGTTTGAAGGATAAATTGACCTTGCAAAAGCAATCGCTAAGATCAAAATGTCAACACTTGTATAATATTAATAAAAACAAAATTCAAAAAATCACTAATTTCTTAGTCCCTGGCAATGGAACCAAAAATTTGTTGCGTCCTATCACACACGCAAGTGTATATGGTCTAACAAGTAATGTAGTAACTCTTTGAGAGACGGATAGTGAACCCACGGGGACTATATGCTTAGCAATTCATTTAATTTAATTCCTCATAATACTTTAGACAAGTGTTGTGATTTATCAAAAGAGTTTGTGAAATTATATCTTTCTAACAGTGTGCAAAAATAATAAAATATGACTATCATGATTTTTGAACAAGATTGTAAATCATATCGAGGGAAAGTCCAGGGCTACGACATTTACCATAATCATGTATAGTATTTATTCATCTCAATGAATTTTATTTCTCTAATTGCTGATTTCAGGGTTAATTATACGATTCGGGAGTGATCATCCTCTAAATCACCTATTTAAACTAGTCTCACAACTACATCGTTGAGCGGGAGTATGTGTTTCTAATTCAAAAGCATTAATGATTTCATCCCGTTCATAACCAAATAAGGAAAACTAGGTCTATTGCTATCCAAGTTGCAAATCAACCCTAATATAAGCCAGAGATGATCTTATTCCTCATGTTATTTGTCCTATTCTCACACTACCATGGTCAGTTCATGCAAGAATTACACATTTATTCTAATGTTGGCCAGATACTAAAATAGTAAGCATAAAAATATGAGAGTAATTAAATTAGAAACAAACTTCATTGATTTAAATAAAACACTAAACAATCATGTTCTAGCTGTAACCCCAGATCAAAGGTATTTAACTACTCATAATCTGAAGAAAAACACAATAATCAATGTTAGTCATACCAAAATAAGGAATAGTTGAGTTACAAGATGAAGAACCCTCATAAAACCCCTTTTGATCTCTATTTTTCTCTCAAAAATCAGAAGTAAATAATTGTAGGTTGTCCTTAGGATATTTATAGAGGTATACACCTTTAAAACCCAAGTCCATTAGAAGTTGAACAAAATTTGACGAAATCCCATCGATACTCTTCTTCCGAGGCACTCCATCCAACGTACAGGCCTGAGCTGCCCAGCGCGAGCCTCTCCTTAAGGAGCCTAGCTATGTGGCTTGGAGGTTTCTTTAGTTGCAGGACTTCCCTCGTATTCCATATCACACTCGTCCATTCTTCGCCTATCATTTTGGTTCCCTTCCAGCCACATTTTAGCCTAAAACATGCTAATCACATTCTTTAGTTCATCTATTTAAATATACCACATGTTACAAGCAAATATACGCATTTGTTCTCAAAACTAAGCTAAAATATGGGTAAGCAATCTGGTGTGTAAATACGCCCAAGATCAATCCCTATGAGCAATTTGAATTTATTAATTTTAATGGAAATGTGTATCCAAAACTGTTTGAGACTGCATTGAAAGATCCTCTCAGTGAATCTGATAGCTTCCATGAATATATCAGGCCACTACTCAACAAATATGAACTGCTAGGTTGTGAAGCAAGAAGTACAAAAAATATGATAGATTGAAATGAAAGATAGGATAACTTTCAAACGTTATTAATTTACTGTAAATTTATAACGTATTTAACTTTTAAAATTGTAAAAATAAAGTTTTATATTTTTTAAAATTCATTTTCTTATATTTTTGTAATGACCCTCCAGTTTATTTCCTATGTTTTCATGCTTTTTCGATGTTTAGAGCTTTCCTACAGCTGCACCAAGTCATTTATGACTTGCTGGGACTTACAATTCAGTCGTTGGGCAGTACATATGGTTTTTAGAGCCAATTCCCTATTTTGGAGCTTTCACTGTTAAGGAATGATTATCGAACCTAAACTTCAGGTAAATGGTCCCTGATGTTGATTCTGATAGTTTCGTTAGCTCTAGAATGTCGATTTTAGGCTAAGAGAACCCTTGGTTTGGGTTCCAAGGTTTCTGAACTCATTTTGGGCTATTGGGTAGATTTTGGTTAAAATAGCCCATTAGGTATGGGACCCACTTTTCATCGAAACGATCTCAGATGGAAATTTTGATGATGTCATTAAGTCTGGAATGCCAAATTTGGTAGGATAGCATAGTTCATTTGCGTTCATAGGATTCCAAATGAATTTCGAGGGTCCGATCGAAAACTTGGCACTTAGCCATATTTGCTGGTACAACATTTTCTGGTGCAGGCCAAAAATGATCTTCGCATTTGCAAGAAGCATTCATGAAGACCAAGGTTATTGGTCGTCACGTTTGCCAGCAAGCCTTTGCGTTTTTGAAGAGTCAGCTGTCGCCTGGTCCAGGATTTCTTATTCACAATTGCGGTGGACTGGGCCCTATTCGCGAAGATTTAGCCAGGTCAGAGGTCGTGTTCACGAAGGGGCTCCTACGGTAGCCATGAAGGGACCCCTGGCAGTATTTAAAGTTGTGGAACCCAACTTTTCCTTATTTATTTAAAGTCCCAACATCATTAAACCCTAGAAAGCTTAAAAAATTGTGGGAGATCAATCTTTAGGTATCAGAGGTGAGTTGGAGACGTTGTTGTGGTCATTTCCTCATCCTTATTTCGTAAGTTTCTGCTTAATTTCTTGTTTAACTATTCGGTTTAACATTAAATCCCTAGTTTACTTTGCAGACTGATTTAGGGCTTAATTATACTCAAATTTCACCTATTTTTTAGGGTAAATGATCCTTGAGCTTAGAGGAGCGTGTTGACGATTTCAATTTCGGCATTTCACAAGCGGACCCTACATGGGATTTTTAGTTTGACTTTTGACCCAGAGCAATTATATGCAAAATAGGTATCGTTATTCTCGTCTTAATGCGTAGATTATTATTTTGATAAAAGCTCCGGAGTAATGAACTTTCTCGAGCTTTTGGTGGCATCCAGGTAGGCTTGACTTACTTTTGTCACGCCCCAAATCCCAACGAGGCATGATTGGCACTCGAAGCCGATATGGCCCGAGAGAATCAATCTTTGCTCATGAACACTCATACGCATAATCTCGAATGAAAAACACACTGTTTCATGTAATTGATGAAATATTAAAATGCCATGCATATACATAGATAACACTTGGCCTTTGGGACCATTACATCGCACTGAACGTACATATCTTACATCCATGTACCCTCATATGTCTACAAAAGCCTCTAACAGATGCCTTTACCAAACCAACTAAAAGTTGGGATAAGTCCCCGCTTTATACTATATGTACAACATCACAATAAATATACGACTATGACTCAGGAAGCTCCGAACCAAGTGGAGCTCACCAAAACTCTGCAATTGATCCACAGTCTACTGAGGAGGTCTACTAATGCCTGCACCTGCAACATGTAAGGTAAGTCCCCAAGAGGGGTCAGTACGAAGAATGTACTGAGTATGTAAGGCCATAAGAACTACGTCAATACATAAGAACTTTAATGGAAATAATTATAAGAGGAACTCTATATGTGGAACCATGTACCTTTCTTTCTTTATGATTATCTCCAATGATTCGTACATAATAACAACAACCATGGAATCAATATAAGAGAAATAGCAATGTGAATAAACTTTCTTTCTGTATGTGGGGTACCATGTATATTATGTTCTTTCTTTTCCTTGCCTTTACTTCACTTTACTTTTACCTTGCTCAATGCTGTTAGGGCCCTCATCATGCAGGTGATCTTGTCACCCCATGGATAAAATCATGTCATCATGCAAGTGTTCATTGCACCCCATGGATACATCATGTAGGTATTCTTTTTACCCCATGGATAAGATCATGTCATCATGCAGGTGTTCATTTCACCCCATGGATAATGTATAGAGAACCATCATGCAGGTGTTCATTTCACCCCATGGATAAAGTAACATCATCATCATCATTACTTTGTTCTTACTTCATTTCTTTACTTTTGAGATTGATACTTTAACTTGTGAGAGATTGGTACCTTTGCTTATGAGAGATTATTACAATGATAGTTACAACTTTCTTTGAAGCTTTGGATCAATAATCAATGAGTGAGAATCATGTGAATAAGCATTATTGGAAACATAGCCTTCATGGAAACATAACACTGTTGGAACTATTGGACTATGATCAATGAACAAGATACATGAGTATAACCACTATTGAAACCTTGGGACATAACCTCATTGGACTTTTGGAACATTACTAATGAATATGAGACACGTATATAACCCCATTGGAACTTTGGAAACATAACATGATTGGAACAATGCTATTCAACTAAACAAGCTCTCTCTACCTCATTGCTCTTGTTGGGATAATTCTCTTAGGATCTACAACATATGACGACTTAAGAACTTCCGCCCATAAATAAGAACTAAGTGGGTCATGATTCGTCTAGGAGTAAAACACATATGAATAACAATATATCAACCTTAGTTGGAATACTAGAACCCCCTTGGAATAGTACACGTTTGGAGCCTTAGGACAATGAGCACTAAATAGGACATATGTGGATATCAACTGCTCAACAACCTGAAATGCAATACCTTAAAACATTTGAAACTCTTGACATATTAACCAATGAACGTGAGTCAACCAATGGTCATAAGTCAATCAATGAACATAAGTCAACCAATGAACATGGGTCATATGATTCACCGTTGACCAATGAATAAGGAACATATGAGTAACTCTAGCCAATGCTCGGATACGGAATACCTTAGAGTATTTCGAAATCGAATGAGTACTATGACAATGTGAACACCATATGTTGCAGAAGGAAATAGAAAAGTAACCTTACATACCTTTGCGTCTCACTATGCATACACAAGCTTATATGGAAATACAATAGTCCAGCTCTTTCCTTACGCCTCACTCTACATCACAAGTACATAACGAAGCTTAAATTAGCAACCAACTACCTTACAAGTGCACAAGATGACCATGAATCACATAGTTACTTTAGAACGTCATTTCACCTTCTTACAATGTCATTTATCGCATCAACTTGCCAACACTACCATAACATTCCACTCATTGACCAAGATTTCATACAACAATAGCATTTCGTATCACAGTTACCCTTTATGCCTTCTCATTTCCATTCCGTCACATTTACGCTTATCAATTTGCCTCATAACAACATATGAACAACCATCCACATTTAATACAGTCCAACATGCCTTTATACGACACTTTAAGGTCATTAAAACGACATCACAAGTTGATAATTACATCCATGAAGGGTATAGGGGTTTCGGGGGGCCAAAGGGATGCAAAAACAAGCAATTCGGAGTTCTGGGCCGATCTGCTAAGCCACCTGCACCAGCAGGTGGATGAACTGCATCTTCAGGTGACCTTTGACAGTAGCCAGAGGCACCTGCGTTGTCACCTGCGCCCGCAGGTGCTTCGTCTGCGAGGGCGGGTGCCCGTTTTGGTCCGAAATGGTCCTTTTGGGGTCTTTTTATGCAATGAATGGTCCATGATCATAAACAAACTTAGTTTAACATATTTTTGATCATATAACATTCCAACAACCAGCCATGGTCTCACAACACACATAACATCACCAAAATGACACTTTACGGCCAATCCGCCACCAAAACCATAACCAATTTCACAATAGAAATTCCAAATATTATACACCATGACCAAACAAGGGCAGACTATAATCACATATCACATGACAATATTGAACCCATCAAATTCATTTTCTTCAAGACCACAAGCCCATGTTCAAGTTTACAAGGCAAAAACATCCTCCGAATTAACAAACACATACACTTCACACATAGTGAACTTCTCACACTCCACCAACATAACCAACATAGTATAAATTATTTTCCATGCATAAAATATATTAAAACATAATAATATACACTTACCAATACTCACCAAGTGATGATCTTTGGCCAAAAGGATGAAGGCTTAGGGTTTGAGTTGAGAGAATCTTGTGGAAATTTCTAGACTTTGGCATGTGTAAAATGGTGAATGAATCTGATTTTTCTCACCTTTTATAGACCCTTCAAAGTCATATTTATCCAATACAATTGGGTCAATAATGGCCTCATGGATTTGGTCATGCAAGAATGGGTCAATTACCCATTTGGGCCATGTCTTCCATGTAAGTTTTGGGCCCCCAATGACTCAAGACTTCTTTAGCCCACTAACTTTTGTATATAATTCATTATATATATATATATATGTCCCTCAAGTCACCCTTATCCATCTCTTGGCATTAAATGCATGGTTGATTTGATCAAATGGAAGATTGGAAGAATGGGTCAACTTCCATGTCTTCTTGTTCATTTTGGGCTTCATATTTGGGCCCAATAATACAAGACTTATTAAATGCCCACATTTAAATGCAAAAATTATAAATTCTCTCATGTTGTCATATTTCCATATATGTACATGTAGTCGTATAGGTTCGGCAACATACGGAGTGTTACACCTCCCACAAGGCTCTAATCCCTTGTACTAGGCCCAATATCAATTATATTATACATAACATTACATAATACATACCTTTGACTCTCGGTACTTTAGTAACCATGGTTCAACGTCGTCAAGTAGGGTTGGGTAGGTACGGGGTGTTACAACTTTCCTCATAAATTGGGCTTTATTATGGTATTAGTGTAGTATTATGCTAGCTATGGGTGGGTAATTATGACTTGGTTGGTAGTTTAGCATTTTATTTGTTGAAGTTAGTCGGTTTGGGGCCCTCTTTGGTAGAATTTGACCAACCCTCTTTCCCCTCATAATAGTAATAATAATGCCTTAGGACTAATTTTGGCTTACTTAAGACCTTGGTATGAAATTTTAAAGCCTTAGTCTAGGTTTGGATAGGTGCTTGCCTTAGTATGGATTTTCGGGACTAGTAGTGAGCCCCATCGGCCCTTCTTTTAGGTCAAATGCCTAGATTAGCCCCTTGTAGATCTAAAAGGCCTTTATTCTTAACTTTAGACTAAACCTTGAACCTTAGGGCAACTTAGGTCATTTAATGGATTCTGGTTATCTTTATTAGTTGGATTAGAGTGTGATTAGCCCTCAAATATCATTCTTAGACTTCGTGGCTATAATTCACTCCTCTTATAGGTTTGACCAATGAATTTTGAGATTTAAGGTTAATTTGAACTTAAAGGAAGTTATAGCTTTGGGTTTCACTATCTTGAAGCTTAAGTACTAGTCCCGGTTCAAGTTCGGCATTTATGATCTATTCGTGGCACATTATTATGATGATACTGTTCTCCAGTTCCGGTTCAAGTCTGACATTATAGTTCGAAGGGAATCTCAGGTATGATTTTACTCGTTGGGTACCTTAATATCACTATTGAAGGTATTTCTTCCTTGGTTGCATCCGTCGGGCTTGGGGGCCCAACTAGGTTGTAGATAGGTTATATTTATTTTTGAGTTGCTTATTCTTCACATTTATTGCCTTATCCCAGTTTGGAGTATTAGTTCAGATTTAGCCCCTTATTCCTGACTTTAGTTTATATTCTCGCATTTTATTATACTTTTATTGTGATTTAGCTCAGTCAGGCGATGATGTCAACTGAGTAACCATTATTTTTGGTACTCATACTACACTTCTGCATCTTTTTCTGATGCAGATCCGAGTACGAGCTACCACCACTGACGCTTCGTTCAGGCTTGTTGTGGTTTTGGAGATAGGGTGAGCTTTCAAAGCCAGAGCTGATCCTCTCTCCTTCTACTATTTTGGACAGTCTTTACTTCTTCCGAGACTACATGTATATTTGTTACTATCTAGTACTCTTAGTTTTGATTTAGTGACTCTTGCACTGACCTTACTGGGTCATGGGATACTCGTTTGCACATTTTTCTCCTTTTTCTCTGTTGTCCCGTACTATCGTATTTTTATATTCCGCTATTTAGTATTTCTATTACATGTCTAAATTCTGTATTCTTTTACTTTTTGCCGTTTAGCCCATTATTCGTCGTTCTGGGTTATGATTTGGCTTACCTACTGGTGGGTTAAAGTAGGTGTCATCATGACTCGAGAAATCGGGTTGTGACAACTTTTTACTGGTGCAAAATAATTAACTAATATTTTAATATTTGTATTTTTTATCTTTAATACAAAAATTAAATATACAAAAGAATAAAAAGGACAAATGGAAAACAGAACGTACTAAAAACTACACCATTAAATATCTAGGAAGGAATGCAACGCTACAATAATTAAAATAAATAACATTTCTTTTGAATTAGAAACAATTACAACTTTTATTCATTTTTATATGTTTACGCTAGTTAAGGTATCTACTATATATTCACGTCCTTATCCCCTTGATTCCTTTTTCATTTCATAATATTAATTTGATTCAAAAAAATTCCTGCAATGAATTAAAAAATGCGTAAAAGTTGTTCTCACTCCCAGAGTTTCATTTGTTTGAAATATCAATTAATAGGTTGCTAGGAATTTTTATTTTTTTTAAAAAAAAATTAATTTTACGTCGTAAAGATGATAAATGGAAATTTTATTTTTAATTTTAACTTCTTTAATGGAGAAAAATAAGGACGTCCAAAAAAGAGGGTGAAATGGGACAGTTTTAACCGTGGTTGTTAGTTTCTTAGATTGTGTAAACTTCTGGGACTCTAAAAATCAGTTTCAGAGCCTATTAAAGTGGAATTACATTTCCACTTAATTCGTCTAGGAGATAATGTTAGGTTTTGTTCTCAAAGTCACTCTGCCTGCCATCAAACTTCTTTCAAGAATTGTTTCTTGTTCCTTTGTTTGTCATTGATCCTTAGCCTTATTCATATATTTAAGGTTCTCTAGATTAAATTGGATTATCGGACCTTATAAATGTCTCTTCATTGATTTTTTTTCTTTCTATTTACTTTAAAATATTTCTTCTGAAATTTCTGAATACTTACAAATTCTAAAAGTTTCTTCAAGGTTTTTCCAATATTATCTCACACTGTACCTGGTATTGAGCTTCGCATAGCCAATCAAATTTATATGGTAAGCTGAGTATAACCAACCAAATTTATATGGTAAATTGAGTATCATTTACCTTTATAGTATTTGAATCAAGCATATTTATTGTTTTGGAGAACAACATGTTTTAATTACTACATGCAAAGTTTCATTATGTTTCGAACATATCTAATTAAACATAAATATTGTAGTATTTCAGGACGAGATGTAAATCTCTTGAATAAATTGAAGCAGTTGCTCAAGATTCTAACAGATTCCCGCGGTACAGTCAGACAGTTTATGTGTCCAAGTATATATATCAAGATTTAGGTATCACTAAAAACTGATCATGTAGTGTAGCAAATACCTCCTCCGTGTTTTTACCAATACAGATACCATTGATATTCACATAAATGATCCTTTTTTGCATTAGTTTTGTCTTAAGTTAAGATGTAAAGTCTTTTGAGTATTAAAAAACATTAAATCCATATATTATAATGTAATCACAATTAGTAGTTAGTTGAAATATTAAATATGATAACATAAGACTATTGGTGAGATGTTATAGAGTTATAATGCTCTTAATATATCACACTATAAATATTATCATAACTCGATCACTCAAAATATCCAATTCGATTAGGGAAACATCCGGAAGAACACTTAATATACTTTCTTCAACCGAATGGAATGAATCATTAAAAGATTGTTGCTTTTGCATATAAGATTGAAGGGGAATAAGAACACAAGACATGTCGGAAAAAATTAAGGATTTACATTTGGGGTATTACTGGGGTAGGCATGATATGGTATGGTATGGTATTTGAAACTTCGGTATGGTAATTTTGGTAAATGGTTCTTAAAAATAATATATCATTATCATGTCTTATTAATTCGGTCTGACTCGGTATTTTGAAGTTCGATTTCGGTAGTTTGCAGTATGGTAATTTGTAACCATCGTTTGTTCAACTTCAACAATAAATTATACTTATATAATAGAATATTATGACTTAGACTTTTCAAAAACATGTCTCAATTGTATTATACTAACACATTAAACATGTAGAATATTTATTCAAAAGAAATACAAACAACTCCTTTTGTTAAGAATTACATAAAAAAGACATTTCAATCAAAGATAGAGTAGCAAAAGTTCCCATGTCTAAACATTTACTTTTATACTAATACTAAGTTGTATATTTGTTAATATATCATTAATATACATAATTTATTTATATAACTATATACTTTGATATGGTATTCGGTATTTCGGTATGTCATTTATAAATACCAAATACCGTACCGAATACCAAAAAAAATTAAAATGTATGCCATATACCATTCCAATTTTTATAATACCAAAATCACGATATCAAAAATTTTGATTCGATATGATAATTCGGTATATACTATACCATGCCCACCCCTAGGTATTACAGTGTAGATTTGAAGGCATTTGTTAAAAGTTATGCACCTATACTTATAAAAAATTAATAATCAATCAGTAGTATATTATTATAGAGGGAAAATTAGTCATGCTACATTTTTACATTAACAATAAATAGGTTAAAACAATTGTTACAAGGAAATAAAAATAAGGGAGGTAAACATATTACCAGAAATTACAAGGGAGATTATATTGTTATTAAGATATTTCTGAGGGGAGATCTTTGAAATTATCTCAAATAAATATTTAAAAAAAGATTTTGCAAACTTTTGTCACAGTAAACTAACATCAAATTCAAAAATGTCGTGTTGTTATTTGACATAAATAATTTCTCCTAATTTTTGAATTTATATAAGTTTTAATTTGACCATCATTCTATTATTTTGTTGATTTACTATAAGTATGACATAATTATTTGGAAATTTTTAATCATAGTTCTATGAGCCCATATCATAATTTATGTTTCTTAATTTAAGTATTTTATGTTTCTATCATTCGACGCGAATTAATTATTTAACTGTAAAAGTCAGTTTGTACTAAAAGAAATAAAAACATTATACTCCAACATTTATAGAGAGTGTAGACAGTGTAGAGTGAGTTACATTATGTTTTTTTCCTTTCGACTTTGGGATCACTAACTGGTTCAATTTTTATTACATCTCATAGTTACCTATCTAAAGGCTATAAATAGATGCAGATAAAATGACCTCTTCCACAAGGTATTTTTTATTCATTTAATTTTGACAATTCTTTTACTTTGTGGGTGATCTCGAGCTGTTAGCTGTACTCACTTATGCAAATTTTAGAATGGGATCAATACGTATTGAGAATATATGTTGTGGCCACATATTTCTCATGAAGACCACTAAAGGAAAGTATATGATATGCTTGGAGTTAGAGGACGTATAAAGTTATCAATCACCTTAAAAATGGTATCCTAAAACTGGTTGACAAAAGTTATTCATTTCTTTCAAAATTTATAGCTGAAATGATTGTATTTATTTACCCTTCTTTATTTTAGGTTTTTTACTTTTTTTGGAAGGAGGGGAGGAGGGGGATTTCATTTTTAGAACATAGAACTAACTAGCTATGAACATAGTGACAAGATATAACTTTTGATGTTTTACATGACTTATTGAATCCATAAACAGTATATAAATAGTATGGTAAGCCTTGAGTTTTCTTTCAGGCTGAATTTTAAGCAATCCAATAAAATTGTACAAATAATCTATTTTTTTATTATTTTCATTAAGAGCCGCTATTTTTGTACATTGGTACACTTCCATTTTACAATGGTTACTTATTTATTTTTTTCAAAAGAGAGTTGTTAATTGGCTTGCTGCAAGCTAGGAAAGAAAAAGAACAAATCTTTTGAGAGAAAAAGAAGTTCTTCAATGATCTATGAAACTTGCATGGATAGAATTGTTATATCTAAAAAAAAAAAAACCATAACAAGTGTTAGTATATAATAAGATCGATCAAAAAAATGAGAATATAAAATCTATAATGTATCACATTATTCTTATACATCTACTTTTTGTAACGACCAAAAATGTCATTACATTGAATTAGGAGTTAGAAGTTGTACCTAGATTCCCCTTAGCCAAATTTTGAGGAATTCATCGCTAGTCTAGTTTTGGCTTAATTTTGAGGATGTGGTAGTTGAATGAAATATTATTGATGTGATTGGTAATAGTTGGGTTTGATTAGATAGTTGGATAGCCGACTAGTATAGAAAGTCATAGCAACTTTTGGCACCTGAAATGGAGTTATTGAACTCCAGTTATAGAGTTTATCATGGAGGGGTTGGTTCGCGTTGTTGAAATTCGTGGTCTGTATTGTAAAATGAGGAAAAATGAGGAGAGGTCTCGAGTTTCTGCCTCGGAACACTGCAAAGTAACCGCTACAGCAGTCATGGGAACCACAACGACGACCTCCAGTAAAAAGGCGCCAATCGTTGCAGAGGAACTTTAATCCCTACCGCTGCAGCGGTAACGCGGAGTAAAATTTTTCAGTTTTAAAACCCAGAAAATATTTTCATTCTTCACTTTTAGAAAACCACAATAGAGCTCTAGGGAAAGGCGATTTTCAGAGGGATTTCAAAGTTTTTCATCTTTGGAGGTAAGTAATTACATTCTAGATTTGAATTTACTTCGTTTAACCTTAAGAAATCACTAGAAATAGATTAATGGTGGAAATTGAGATTTAACCCTAGTTCATGAAAAATTATGAAAACTAGTGGGAATGTGTATAATTTCAGTATATAATGATCCTTGGGTGTTAGAAAAAGCTAATGAGACTAGAATTTCAATTATTTAGGCTAATTCAAGTAGTGTTCATGAAGTTTAAATGATAAGAAAACCCTAAGATGATGAAATAGGGTATGTTTATGGCTAAAATTAGTGACTTCTGATCCCTAGTTGTTTAAAAGGGATGAATTATTTAAATGTGTTTATATTCTTGTGGTTGTATAGATCAAGAACGAATAGAACAAGAATGACAGGGGAAATGTGTGGCTTAAAGGCGACTTTGAGAAAAGGAGTTGAGGTAGGCTACGATTTTGTGTAGCACTTAAACTTTCTTGGCTTTGTGCTTGTTTGTGATTTAAATATCTATGATTTCCTTCTAGCATGACTTATGATTTGATGACTGCATTGCATTGTGATGAGGTGTTGAGATGATAAGTTGAGTACCACACCAGTATAATATGATATGTCATGATAATGGGCCGGGTACCATGTCGATACAATATAATATGTCATGATAATGGGTCGGATACCATGCCAGTACGTTATGATGTTGATGATGAGGATGAAAATATTAAGAGATGATGCGCACATCTTGCATACATGCTCTCATTCATATGCATTGAGTGTTATTTTTTTGAATACATATATGATGAATTGTTGATGAAAATGGCTAAGTATGAAAGCCTGTGAAATTGAACTTATGAGTTGTAAGCATATGATGATACATAAAATGTTGTTTGATTGATATCATTGGTTATGAGTTTTGTTATGATCGCCTTTATACTTGTTTGACTTGCTTACTTGTACATTGTTAAGTTATTTGACCTATGATGCTTACCAGTACTTGTTGATTTAATGAGCTACCTGTACTCTTTCTTTTGTTGAGTTCAGAATATCATTCAGCAGTTGATACGTGACCTTGGCTCTAGTTAGCAATTCAGCTTTAATTTTGAGGATGAATACCATGTCCGGGCAACCTTCACATCTTCTTATAATGTTGATGCCCTTGTTTTGGGACTAAAATGATTTCTTCTGTAGTTATGTTTAGGGATATTTCTATATGTTTGTCAAACTTAGTTGTTCTTTTTAGATGTACGGTGACTTCAGGTCTCGTGGATTGTAATAAATATAGGTTTTCGTACTCTATTCATTTATGGATGATGATTTCGTTTGACAATGCTTATTAATTAAATTAAAACCTTTTAGAACTGATTTAATACATGAAGAATTATATAATGTGAATGTGAGAGTAACACTTACATGAGTAAAGGTGAGACAAGTATGGTTCTCCCACCATAGGTTAGAGTGGGTGCCAATCATGATCGGTTATGACAGAGATGGTATCAAAGTAATGAGTTTGTAGATATCGTCGTACAAGTACAGGTCTAGTATAGTCCTGTAGAATGGTATAGAGACGTCTGTACTTTTATTTTGGAGGTGACAGGGCTTTCGGAAAATAATTTCCTTTCTTTCTTCCTGTCGTGCTATTACTTGATTCCAATTGATAGTTGGCAATCCAAATTGGTATCTAATCTTTTCACTCTTATTCGTAGATGGTGAATACTCATTCCACCAGAGTAGCAGCAACATCACCCGCTGCAGGCCTCGAGTTAGGGGCATAGCAAGAAGGGGATGACGGGGAGCAGCGCCTGTTAGGGGTTGAGCATAGGCAGCGGGGAGACCGACAAGACAAAGATCACTAAACCCTTCCCCACTGCAGGAACATCACTAAACCCTTCCCCACTGCAGGATGTTCCAAGCCATGCTCAGGATAAAGAGGAGGTGGTTGAGGAAGAAGAAATAATAGCTTCAGAGAATGTGGTGCCAGTACCAAATGGTGCAGCGTAGGAGCCTTTGTCTGTAGAGGTGATACAACAAGTGTTGGGGTTTTTGGGTGGCTTGGCTGGCACAGGCTATACTCCAGTTCTTCCGAATGTTCCTCCCACATCCTTGCAACATGCCGTTATGTAGCTCCAAGAATGGATGCAAGATCTGAAACTGGGGTGTATCCTAAACAGGTACTTGGATCGGTGATGATTGAAGGTAAGCATAGGCGGTTTCACAAGTTCATGAAGACGAAGCCCCCGGTATTCCAAGGTATAGACTTCGAGGTTGCTTTTGAGTTCTTAATAGATTGTCATGAATGTCTGCATAAGATGGGTATTGTTAAAAGGTATGGTGTGGATTTTTTTTTCCAGCTGCAGAATGAAACCAAGCAACAGTGAAGGTCATTTACGGAGTGCAGGGCTGCCTTACCTCCGCTTACTTGGGCTCAGTTTGAGAATATATTCCTTAGTAAATATGCTCCTTGCACTTATCATGACCAAAAGAAAGATGAGTTTCTGAGGTTGGAGCAGGGTAACATGTCCATGGCAACCTATGAGGCTAAGTTTCATTCTATCGCTCACTATGCACTATAGTTGATTACCTCAGAAGAGGAGCGGATCAGGTATTTTGTGAAGGTTTTGAACTCTGGGATTCAGTTGGCTGCTTTATCTGTGGTTATGCCTGGTAAGTCTTTTCAAGATGTTGTTGAATTTGCCAAGAAGGCTGAAGCACTTGAGAAACAGAAAGAGGTGAAAGCAGAAAAGAAGAAGGCTCGGACCTCGGGCCAATTCAGTGGTACTTTCTCAAAGGGGCATGGTTCTTTTAATACCTACCATTCATCTATGCTAGTATCAGCAAGGGGCCTATCTGGGGTTAGTTTTCAGCCCTCCCGAGCCGACAGCTACACATCTTCTTACTCTTTAGTTCAGAGGCCTACTTTGGGACCTAAATGCTTTGACTGTGGGGGTCTGGGATATGTCAGGAGGTATTGTCCTAACTTCTTGTTTGTAAGTCAGTTGATATAGGAACCAACTTCTACAGCTCTAGTTTCTACAGGTCATGGTGGAGGAGAAATTGGTAAGGGTCGTCCACAAGGTCTTTGGTGGCCAAGCTAAGGGTGGCAACCAGGCCAATAAAGGGGGAGGATAAGTTTATAGAAATAGAGCACAGGGTGGTAGAAGTGGCAGCCAGGGTGGTGATAAGGCACATCTTTATGCAGTTTGGCTCTTCTTGAGGCGGAAGCTTCTGATGAGGTGATCACATGTACTATTCTTATCTGTGATCGTATGGATTCTGTATTGTTTGATCCTAGTTCCATCTTTTCTTTCATTTCGGTGAAATTTTCTATGGGTTGGGACCTGGACTGTGAATATCTTGATACTCTTATGTCTGTGTCCACACCAGTTGGGGTGTTTGTATAGGTTGATCTGGTATATTGTGTGTGTCCTATAATGTTCATGGGGTTTAAGACCCTAGCAGACATGGTAATTCTAGACTTGGAGGTGTTTGATGTTATTTTGGGAATGAGTTGGTTGTCTCTTTATCATGTTGTTCTTGATTTTTATGCCAAAATCGTTACTGTAGCAATGCCAGGGAGAGAGAAGTTAGAGTGGGAGGGTACCTCTAAGCCTAATCTTGTGAGGGTTGTGTCTGTAATTCATGCCCAAAAGTTAGTAAAGAGGGGGTGTAGGGTATTTTTAGCCTATCTTTGAGAAGATAAATCTGTAGTCCCTCCTATAGTACATTCCAGTGGTATGTAAATTCCTAGAAGTGTTTCAGAATGGTCTTATAGGTATGCCTCCAGATCAGGAAGTTGTCTTTTATATAAATCTAGAGTCGGGAACTAGACCCATTTCTATTTCTCCATACCATATGGCACCTGCAGAGTTGAGAGAGTTGAAATCCCAATTACAAGAGTTGTTATAAAAGGACTTTATTTGCCCAAGATTCTTTGTATGGGGTTCATCGGTGTTGTTTGTGAAGAAGAAATACGGTAGTATGAGGATGTGTATAGATTATCGCTTGTTGAATAAGGTGACCATTCATAACAAATATCCTTTACCTAAAATAAATGATCTTTTTGACCAGTTATAGGGAGCTGCAACGTTCTCTCATATTGATTTGAGGTCGGGTTATCATTAGCTAAAATCAGGGCAGAGGACATCCCAAAGACTACTTTTCAAACTCTTTACGGGCACTATGAGTTTCTAGTTATGTTTTTTGGCTTAACCAATGCCCCAGTTTCTTTCATGAGCTTGATGAATGGAGTGTTTAAGTCCTTTTTGGATTCATTCATTATTGTGTTTATTAATGATATACTTGTTTATTCTAAGAGTGAGGAAGAGAATAAAGCTCATTTGCATACTGTATTGAAGTTATTGAAGGAGAAGCAATTGTATGCTAAGTACTCTAAGTGAGAATTCTGGCTTTCTTCGGTGTCCTTTATTGGCACATAGTTACTAAACAAGGGGTTATGGTGGACCCAAAAAGGGTTGAGGCAGTTTAAAATTGGGCCATGCCAACGAATGTGATGAAAATCCATAGTTTTGTGGGGTTAGCTAGTTACTACCGTCGGATCATTAAGGGGTTTGCTGCCATTGCTTCGTACCTAACCCGTTTAACTCAAAAAGAAGTTACATTTTAATATTATGACAAGTTTGAGAAGAGCTTTCAAAAGCTCAAAACTGTGTTGACTTCGGCTCCAGTAATAACTTTGCCTATCAAGGGTAAAGATTTTACTATATTTTGTGATGCGTCACATTTGGGTTTAGGTGTTGTGTTGATGCAGGGATGGAATGTGATTGCTTATGCTATGAGACAACTAAATCCCTATGAGAAAAATTACGCTACACATGACTTGGAATTGGCAGCCGTGGTGTTTGCTTTAAAATTTTGGAGACATTATATCTACGGGGTGAAGTGTGAAGTGTTCACAGACCACCATGGCTTGCAGTACGTGTTCACCTAGAAGGATTTGAATATGAGATAGAGGAGATGGATGGAGTTGATTAAATACTATGACATCTCAATTCTGTATCACCCAAGTAAGGCAAATGTGGTGGCGGATGCATTGAGCCAGAAACCAGTGAGCATGGGGAGTTTAGCATTTTTTAAGATGTCCAGGCACCCATTGGCTAGAGAGGTACAGTCTTTGGCTAAAAATTTTCTGAGAATGTAGGAAACTAGGGAAGGAAAGGTATTGCCATATATAGAGGCTTGGTCAACATTCTATGATCATATTAAGAGTAGATAGTTTGAAATAAGAAATTGAACTACCTCAGAGAAAATGTGTTACAAGGGGAGGCAAATGAGGCAATTCTTTATGACGAAGGGGCCTTGAGAATCCGAGGTCAATTGTGTGTACCTTAGGTAGGTAACTTGATTCCCACCATTCTTGTAGAGGCTTATAATTCCAAGTACTCCATACATCCAGGTGCCAATAAGATGTATAGAGACTTGTGGCAACACTATTAGTGGCAAAGGATGAAGCGTGACATTATTGATTTTATAGTTAAGTGTCAAAATTGCCAGTAGGTCAAATACGAACATCGGAAGCCTAGTGGTAGTTTTCAGTGGATGCCCATTGCAAAATGGAAGGAGGAACGAATAACGATGAATTTTGTTATTGGTCTTCCAAAACCTTGAGGAAATGCAACTCTATTTGGGGTATTGTTGACCGATTGACTAAGTCGGCTCATTTTATTCAGGTAAGAATTGATTATATTGCAGATAAGTTGGCCAAGATCTATGTGAAGGAGATTGTAAGTCTACATGGGGTACCTGTGTCAATTATGTCCGACAGGGGTACTCAATTCACTTCTAATTTCTAGGAGAGGTTTCAGTCCGACTTGTGTTCTAGATTGGACTTGAGCAAAACTTTCCACTCACAAATCGATGGTCAATATGAGCAGACTATCCAAGTGCTTGAGGATATGCTCAGGGCTTGTGTTATGGACTTCGAGGGTCAATGGGACCAATACTTACTGATACGGGTGATGATACGGGTGGGACAAGATCCACAAGTGCACGGCCTTTCACACGAAGCCAAGCTCGGGAGTTACAAAAACTCCAAGCCTTGTTCATGCAAATGGCCATGTGTGAGTTGGTGAGTCAGCCACCTAAGGACCTAAATGTTTTTAAGTGTGAAGTGGGACCTTGAAGTGTAATAAGCTTACACTCCAAGGGGGCGGCTGCCAAGGGCTAAACTTGTCATTTTAGCTTTCATTTTGGCTTGTAATATAAATAGACAGGCTTAGGGTCATTTTGCGGAGTTTTTCTCATTGTAATTTCAAGACAAAGACTTGTAATATTTCTCTCCCTCTCTCTCTTCCATTGGGAGGCAGAATCTGCCAAGGTTCACAAGAGTGAAGCTTGTGTTGTGTTTTGGCTAGAAACTAGGGTCTTGAGGTCATTTGAGTTCCTCTTGGTCCAAGTAAGAACTTGGTGTTCATATTCAATAGTCTTAGGGTTCTCTCTTGTTTTTAGGGTTCTTAGCCTTTTGAATATCATATGTCAAGTTAACTATCTTTTTATTTATCTTGTTGTTGTTGCGTTTGTGACCTTGAAGTCTAGTGAAGCCGTGTGGGGCTCTTTCGATTCACTAGCATTTGTGCTCATCTTGTTGTTCTTGGTTATTGTTGCTGAAATCTTGTGTTGTGGACTTGATCTTGTATCATTTGGTATCAGAGCAAGACCGGTTGTGTTCCAACACAACCCATCTTGGGCTTGTTCTCGGATTAAACAAACCAAAAAAAAAAAATAAAAAAAATCTGAAATCTGTCCATTGAAGACAAAACCGAGAATGTTGTTGTATGTTTAGATCTAGGTGTTATTTTGCTTGTTTAGTGTGTTTCTAGTGTTGGTTTCTTTCTCACCAACACTTAAGTGTCTAGATCTAAAAGTTGAGCTTGAAAACTTGACCATTGTTATGGTGACTTGAAGTGACTGAAAGTTGTATGTTGTTGATGACAAAATTGGTGGTTTTTGTGTGATGTGCTTGAAGAAGTTGAAGATTGTTGAGATGTTCTTCTTACAAACTTGTTCATCTTGTTGAAGGTTGAGATCATGTTGTAAGACAAAAGTCATAAAGTTGTGGTGAAAGAAGACTTGCACACATCTCTTCCAAGACTTGACAACCCCTTTTCCTTAAAACACGGAATCTTGTTTTGTGGGATTAGCCTAGTCAAATCTTGCCTTTTTGAGTTTGAAAAGTTGAAAGACTACAAGACTTTTACTTTCCCTCCAAATACATGAACTTCTATAACAAGAGTGTGAGTATTGAAACTTTTCAGATTTGAGACAAAAAAAAAAAAAAAAAAAAAAAAGAGAAAAACGTGTGGGACCACATTACATGCTGCCACGTCACTAATAAGCTCAACTTTGGATATTCTTCTAGTTGCTAATTGTTGATTCTTGGTTTCCTTACTTGGTTCTAGAACTAATTAACAAACTAGTACATTCCTACTAGGTTGTCAATTAGTCCTTTGAATCCGTTTGTTCGTGTCAACGATTAGTTGAGTGCCCTTTTTATCGTTTGAATACGTTGCTATTTTTTGGTTCTAGTCTGACAAGAATTCTTTGAGTTTTCAAACAAGAATCCACTCCGGATAAGAGCTTACTCATACCTTAAAGAATTCACGGGTTACTAGCCAATCTACAACACTTGTGGAACTCAATTGTGAGGTGAACTAAGGAGTGTAATACCTTGGCAATGGAAGGGACCACGTCTCAAAATATGGATACTAATGCTCTTGACTCTATGAGGGTCACTCTTGAGGCCGTTACCCGAACACTTGAAAGGATGAATGCGGAGTTTGGGGCCATGAGAGGGGAATTGGCAGCAATCAAGGGAGAAGTGTCAACTATTAGTGGGAGGTTAGAACAAGTGGAGAGCCAAAGGAACTCTCGTACTTCTACTCCTTTGCATGTATCTACCAATGGGAATGATATAACTTCCTCCGCAACCATCACCCCCGACACATTGCACCAAATGCTGAATGTACCTCAAGCTCCCTTAAATGCCTCAAGCCCAACCTCCTTTTTTCCCCCAAACCGTGACCCCACTAGACCAATACATTTCCAAACTCCTCAAGTTCCACAAGAGGGATTTGGACGTCAAGTACCCCCACAAAATCCAAACCCTCCATTCCAAGCTCCATTAAACCAAAGGCCACAAAATCCACTTCCTCCAAATCAAGCCCAAAACCCTCAAAACCGGCCAGCCCCCTTTGGTGGATACGGTAGAGAGGAGTATGAAGGGTATGGAGCCTTTGATGATGCTTACATGAGGGAGGAGGAGATAAGAGGGGGTCGTGGAGATCCAAGGAGATACAGAGGGTATGGGGATAGGGGAAACCGACACCAAGAGAGAGATGTAGGCATCAACTCCATCAAGTTGAACCTACCCATCTTTAAAGGTGAAAGTAACCCCGAGGCCTACTTAGCTTGGGAATCTGCTTGTGACAAGGTTTTCCAAGTTAATGATATCTCGAAAGAAAAGAAGGGTTGCTATGCTATAGCCCATTTCGAGGGTTATGCTAACACTTGGTGGGAGTATGTCAAGCGGTTTGGTAATGAACTAATTGATGGGCAGCCACCACCTTGGTATCGGTTGAGGTACTTGATGAGGCAACGATACCTTCCCGAGAGATATCGCCATGAGTTTCTTGCTAGATTGTATGGCTTGCGTCATGGTAACAAGAGTGTGATGGCCTACTTTGATGAGTTTCAACAACTCATGTTGAAGCTTGATCATCGTGGGGAGCAAATCATCCACGACATTATCCGGTTCAAGTGTGGGTTGAATAAAGAGATATCCACTCATTTAACCCTTCATAAGTTTGAAACCGTTGACGGTATTTTCCAAGCGGCTCTTGAAATTGAGAGGGAACTTAAAGAGAGATCATCTTTCAAGGTTAGGGGACAAGCCCCCTCGGGTTGGCCCAAAAACAAGGACCAACCCGCCACTACAAGGCTGCCCGAGTCCAAAACAGTCCCAAAATTTCCTCCAAAACCGGAGGCTCACAAGTATCCTAACCCAAAGGGATTCCAATGTTTCAAGTGCCAAGGTTGGGGGCATAAGGCCAATGAATGTCCAAACCAACACAATGTGATCCTAAGGGAAGGGAGAGTGTATTACCTTGGTGAGGAGGTGGGTCCCAAAAGGGGAGAAGATGAGGCCGAGCCTCAAGATGGAGAGGAAACCGATGATGGACCACACGATGATGATGGTGATGATGGTGAAGATGTTTATCCTCAAGAAGGGGAGTGTGTGGTTCCAAACTTTGTGGTTAGGCGCGTCATGATTAGTACGGCAGTAGATGACCCAAGCCAAAGGGAAAATCTATTCCACACTAAATGTCTTGTAAAGGGGAGTGTGTGCACCTTGGTGATCGATGGTGGTAGTTGTACAAATGTCGCAAGTCATGCTTTGGTAAATTTCTTGAAGTTACCAACTACACCACACTCTAGTCCTTACAAGTTACAATGGCTAAATGATTGTGGTGAATTGAAGGTCACAAGGCAATGTGTGATACGGTTTAAGGTGGGAAACTACCACGATGAAGTACTTTGTGACGTGATACCAATGCAAGCATGTCACTTGTTGTTAGGTAGGCCTTGGCAATATGATAGGTCTACCAAACACGATGGGAGGTCCAATCGATATACACTTGAGAAGGATGGCCGAAAGGTCACACTTCATCCTCTTTCACCTTCCCAAGTAAATGAGTGGCATCAGAGGATGAGAGAATTGAAGAAAAAGGGAAAGGAACCCGAAAGGGGAGAAAAGAGAGGGAGTTCCATAGGTGGGGCAGTAGGGACATCGGAGGCTGCCCCAACAGCAACGGGGGGAGGGACTATGGTGATGTTGGCTAGGAAGAAGGAACTTTTCATAGATCATGATGAGGGCACACCTATGTTACTCTTGGCTCATTGTTTTAATACTAACCCCACTAATCCTTCCATGTCTCCTTTGATTTATTATGTATTGCAGGATTATGAAGACGTATTTCCTCAAGAACTTCCACAAGGATTGCCCCCACTTCGGGGAATGGAGCACCAAATTGATTTGGTGCCGGGTTCACAACTTCCAAACAAACCGGCCTATAGGAGCAATCCCATGGACACTAAGGAGCTTGAGAGACAATTTGAGGAGCTTATCCACAAGGGATACATCAAGGAAAGTATGAGTCCGTGTGCTGTCCCGGTGCTTTTGGTACCAAAGAAAGACGGAACTTGGCGCATGTGCGTCGATTGTAGAGCCATCAACAAAATCACTATAAGGTATCGTCATCCAATCCCTAGACTAGATGATATGTTAGATGAGCTCCATGGTTCTTGTTTGTTTTCTAAAGTGGATCTTAGGAGTGGCTACCACCAAATTCGCATACAACCCGGTGATGAGTGGAAGACCGCATTCAAGACCAAATTTGGTCTATATGAGTGGCTGGTCATGCCCTTTGGCCTTACCAATGCTCCTAGCACCTTTATGAGGCTAATGAATCATGTAATGAAGCCTTATATTGGAAAGTTTGTGGTGGTGTATTTTGATGATGTGTTGGTATATAGTAAATCTATTGATGATCATGTGATGCATTTGAGGTGTGTGTTTGATGTACTCCGAAAGGAGAAGTTGTATGCCAACGTAGAGAAGTGTTCTTTTGGTGTTAATAAAGTGATTTTCTTGGGTTTTGTCGTGAGCTCAAGGGGTGTGGAAGTGGACGAATCCAAGATAGACGCTATACGAAGTTGGCCGACCCCTAAAACTATTGGAGAAATCCGAAGTTTCCATGGGTTGGCGAGCTTTTATAGGAGGTTTGTCAAAGGTTTCAGCTCCATAGCAGCACCCTTGACCGAGGTTATTAGAAAGGACCAACCCTTTAAGTGGGGGGGAGAGCAAGCTAAGGCTTTTGAAGCCTTGAAAGCTATGCTTATCTCGGCGCCTTTGTTGAAATTGCCCAATTTTGATAAGATGTTTGAAGTAGAGTGTGATGCTAGTAAGGTTGGCCTCGGGGCTGTTTTAATGCAAGAAGGCAAGCCCGTTGCTTATTTTAGTGAAAAGCTCAAAGGGGCAACTCTTAATTACTCGACTTATGATTTGGAGTTGTACGCCCTTGTTAGAGCTTTGGGCAATTGGCAACATTATTTGTGGCCTAAGGAGTTTGTGATATGAACGGACCACGAATCGTTGAAACACATTAAGAGCCAAGACAAGTTGAATAGGTGTCATGCTAAGTGGATTGAGTTTATTGAGACCTTCCCTTATGTAATTCATTACAAAAGGGGGAAGGAAAATGTTGTGGCTGATGCATTGTCTAGAAAGCATGTGCTTGTTGCTACCTTGTCTTCGAAGTTGATGGGATTTGAGAGCTTGCGGATGTTGTATCCCGAGGATCCTACCTTTGCTCCTATTTATAGGGAATGTGAAGAGTGGGGAAGGGACCGATGGCTTAAGGAGAATAGCAATTCCTCCTACTCTCGATTTGATGGCTATTTGTTCAAAGGGAGGAGGTTGTGTGTTCCTTATAGTTCATGGAGGGAATTATTTGTGAGAGAGGCACATGATGGTGGCCTCATGGGGCATTTTGGGGTTGACAAGACCCTCGGTATCTTAGAGGAACAATTCTATTGGCCCAAAATGCGCAAGGATGTTGCTAAAATTTGCGGCCAATGTGTGGATTGCCGGTGTGCAAAATCCCGCCTCCGACCTCAAGGATTGTACATCCCACTTCCCACTCCCCTTAGCCCTTGGTTAGATATTTCGATGGACTTTGTTTTGGGGCTGCCAAGGACTAGAAAGGGTCGAGATAGCATTTTTGTTGTTGTTGATAGATTCTCCAAAATGGCTCATTTCATTCCATGTGCTAAAACTGAAGATGCTCCTAGTGTAGCTTCATTATTTGTTGAACATGTTGTAAAGCTTCACGGAGTCCCAAGGACTATTGTGAGTTATAGGGACTCAAAGTTCCTAAGTCTCTTTTGGAAGTCCATGTGGGGTAGGCTTGGAACGAAGTTGCTTTTCTCCACGTCTTGCCACCCACAAACCGATGGCCAAACGGAGGTAGTAAATAGAACCTTAGGGTCTATGCTACGTTCTATGGTTAAAGGTAAACTGACTTCATGGGAGGATCACCTACCCTTGGTGGAATTTTCATACAATCGGGTAATACATTCGAGTACGGGAATGACTCCCTTTGAGTGTGTTTATGGCTTGAATCCCCTTACCCCTTTAGATCTCACTCCTTTGTCTAGTGATCTCATGACAAGTTTAGATGGATGCAAAAGAGCCGAGGCAATGAAAAAGGTGCATGAGAAGGTGCGGGTCAAGCTTGAAAGGAAGAACCAAGAGGTTGCAAAAAGGGTAAACAAAGGACGAAGAAGGCTTGTGCTTGAACCCGGAGATTGGGTGTGGGTGAATCTTCTAAAGGATCGATTTCCATCTCAAAGAAAGTCCAAATTGCTGCCTAGGGGTGATGGTCCATTCCAAGTACTTGAGAGAATCAATGACAACGCCTACAAGATTGACCTTCCACCGGAATATCAAGTGCACCACACTTTCAATGTTGGTGACCTCTCTCTCGTGGATGAAGTTGAAGATGACCAAATGCTGAATTTGAGGTCAAATTCCTCTCAAGATGGAGAGGATGATATGGGTGATGATACGGGTGGGACAAGATCCACAAGTGCACGGCCTTTCACACGAAGCCAAGCTCGGGAGTACAAAAACTCCAAGCCTTGTTCATGCAAATGGCCGTGTGTGAGTTGGTGAGTCAGCCACCTAAGGACCTAAATGTTTTTAAGTGTGAAGTGGGACCTTGAAGTGTAATAAGCTTACACTCCAAGGGGGCGGCTGCCAAGGGCTAAACTTGTCATTTTAGCTTTCATTTTGGCTTGTAATATAAATAGACAAGCTTAGGGTCATTTTGTGGAGTTTTTCTCATTGTAATTTCAAGACAAAGACTTATAATATTTCTCTCCCTCTCTCTCTTCCATTGGGAAGCAGAATCTGCCAAGGTTCACAAGAGTGAAGCTTGTGTTGTGTTTTGGCTAGAAACTAGGGTCTTGAGGTCATTTGAGTTCCTCTTGGTCCAAGTAAGAACTTGGTGTTCATATTTAATAGTCTTAGGGTCCTCTCTTGTTGTTAGGGTTCTTAGCCTTTTGAATATCATATGTCAAGTTAACTATCTTTTTATTTATCTTGTTGTTGTTGCGTTTGTGACCTTGAAGTCTAGTGAAGCCGTGTGGGGCTCTTTCGATTCACTAGCATTTGTGCTCATCTTGTTGTTCTTGGTTATTGTTGCTGAAATCTTGTGTTGTGGACTTGATCTTGTATCACTTACCGTTGTGTGAATTTTCCTACAATAATAGCTACAACTCTAGTATTGGCATGACTCCTTTTGAGGCCTTATATGATAGATGATGTAGGTCCCCAATTGGGTGGTTTGACACGTTCTAGGTGAGGCCTCGGGGCACTGATATACTCAAGGACTATATGAAAAAAATAAAATTCATATAGGAGAATTTCATAGTGCCTCAAAGACGGAAGAAGGAATATGAAGATAAAAAAGTGAGAGACATGAAGATAAAGAAGGGGGAAAAGGTACTCTTGAAGGTGTCACCCATGAAGGGTGTGATGTGATTCGGCTAGAAGGGAAAGTTGAGCCCAAGGTACATAGGACCTTTTGATGTGTTGAAGGAAGTGGGGTCTGTAGAAAATAGGCTGGCCTTACCCCCTAGTATGTCCGGGGCCAACCTAGTATTCCATGTATCAATGTTAAAGAAGTACCATGAGGATGGTGACTATATTATTCATTGGGACCCGAAACTATTTGATAAGGAACTATTCTATGAAGAGGAACCGATTGCTATTCTAGCTAGAGATGTGAGGAATTTAAGGAAATGAGTTATCCCTTGTGTGAAGGTTCAGTGGAGGAACCGTACTATTGAGGAAGCTACATAAAAGACAAAAGCAGACATGCGCAAGTGGTATCCACACTTGTTCATAAACTCAGGTACACTCTATTACAGTTGTTATGTATTTTTCGGGCCAATTTTCATTAGAGGATGAACAAGTGGTAAATTGAAATCTAATGTAATGACCCAAAATGTCGTTGCGCTGAATTAGGAGGTAGAAGTTGCACCTAGACTCCCCTTAG
Source organism: Capsicum rhomboideum (assembly GCA_031232105.1). Classification (NCBI taxonomy): domain Eukaryota; kingdom Viridiplantae; phylum Streptophyta; class Magnoliopsida; order Solanales; family Solanaceae; genus Capsicum; species Capsicum rhomboideum. Next base: position 80,764,831 of record CP124712.1, read on the forward strand.
CTAAATTTTGAGGAATTCAAGGCTAGTCTAGTTTTGGCTTAGTTTTGAGGATGTGGTATTTGAATGAAATCTAATATTGATATGATTTGTAATAGCTGGGTTTAATTAGATAGTTGAATATCCAATAAGTATAGAAATTCGTAGTAACTTTCGACACCTGAAACCGAATTATAGAACTCTGGTTATAGTGTTTCTCGTGGAGGGGTTGGTTTGCGTTGTTGAAATTTGTGGTGTGTGTTGTAAGATAAAGAAAACTGAGGAGTAGTCTCGAGTTTCTCTCTTGGATCACTGCAGCAGAAAAAGTAACCACTACAGCGGTTATGGGAACCGCAACTGCGGCCTCCAGTAAAATAGCGCGAACCGCTGCAGCTATACCGCTACAGTAGTAATTATCCACCATAGTGTTAACACGCTGAAAATTTTTTAGTTTTAAAACCTGAAAAATATTTTCATTTCCCACATCTCGAAAAATGCAATAGAGCTCTAGGGAAAGGCAATTTTAAGAAAGATTTTGAAGTTTTTCATCTTTGGAGGTAGGTAATTGCATTCTAGACTTGAATTTCTTTGTTTAACCTTAGGATATCACTAGATATGGATTAATGGTAGAAATTGGGGTTTAACCCTAGTTCATGGAAAATCGTGAAAAGTAGTGGGAATGTGTATAATTTCAGTATATAATGATCTTAGGGTGTTAGGAAGCGCTAATAGGACTAGAATTTTGATTATTTATGCTAATTCATGTAATGTTCATGAAGTTTAAATGATAAAAAAGTCCTAAGATAATGAAATAGGGTAAGTTTATGGAAAAAATCAGTGATTTTTGATCCCTAGTAGTTTAAAAGGGATGAATTATTGAAATATATATATATATATTCATGTAGTTTTATAGATCAAGCACGAATCGAATGAGAACGAAAGGGGAAAAGTATGGCTTAAGCCTTAAAGGTGAGGTAGGCTATAGTTTTGTAAAACACTTAGACTTTCTTGGCTTTGTGCTTGTTTGTGATTTAAACATCTATGATTGCCTTTTAGCATGACTTGTGATTTGATGACTGCATTACATTGTGATGAGGTGTTAAGATGATGGGTCGGGTACCACGCCTGTACAATATAATGTATCGTGATAATGAGTCGGGTACCACGCCAGTACAATATGATATGTCGTGATAATGTGTTGGGTACCACACCGGTATGTTATGATGTTGATGATAAGGATGAGAAGAGTAAGATATGATACGCACATCTTGTATACATGCACTCATTCATCTGCATTGAGTGTTACTTTTATGAATATATTTATGATGAGTTGTTGATGAAAATGACTAAGTATGAAAGCCTGTTAAATTGAACTTGTGAGTTGTAAGCATATGATGATACATGATGTGTTTTCTGATTGATATCATTAGTTATGAGTTTTGTTATGATCGCCTTTATACTTGTTTGACTTTCTTACTTGTACATTATTAAGTTAGTCGACCTATGATTCTTACCAATACTTGTTGATGTATTGATGCTACCTGTATTCTTCCGTTTGTTGAGTGCAGAACATCTTTCAGCAGTTGATACGTGACCTCGACTCTAGTTAGCTATTCGGATTCAATTTTGAGGGTGAGCACCATATCGGGGCAACCTTCAGATCTTCTTATGATGTTGATGTCCTTTGTTTCGGGACAAAGGATTTCATCTTTTGTTATGTTTAGGGATTTTTGTAGATGTTCTTTTTAAATGTTCTTGTAAGGTGTCTTCAAGTCCCGGGTATTGTAATAAATAGAGGTTTCCACACTCTATTCATTTATGGATTATGATGTTGTTTGACAATATTTTTTAATGAAATGAAAACCTTTTAGAACTGATTTAATACATGGAGAATTATATAATGCGAATGTGTGAGTAACACTTATGTGAGTAAAGGTGATACTAGTATGGTTCTCCCGCCATAGGTTAGGGTGGGTGCCAATCATGGCCGGTTGGGTCATGACACTTTTATTATCTCTCTCCGTTCTTGTTTTTCTTTGAAATGATCCGCACATCGCGTGAGAATGTATACTAGTATATATATAAATGAAGGATATGAGGTTGCTGATGTGGCATGCTTCTAAAGCCAGTATTGGTATTTATCCTTTTTCTGTTTTTTTGGGGCCTTCTTTAAATTTTAATTCATTTTTTTTTAAATTTTCTCATCTGCTTTTCTTACTAAACCCATTAATTGCCATTTGCCGTTACCAAAGCTCCATATACCTAAAAAAAATGCTCGGTCTTCTCTCATTTCCCTCATCAACTACCATTAACCCTTTTCCTCCAAAATTCTACAACCAAATTGGAAGGTAATCGTTATCCTAAGATGAAGCAAGAAGAAGAAGAAAGGTAGTGGGAATCAAAACTTCTGTATGAGTTTTATCTTGAAGTAACAAATAATTTGATATATTTTATGTTTTTCAGTAAAAAATTATCACACATCAGACCATGTTTTCCAGTAATTGTGACTTTTATGCTAATATGATAAATAATTTGTGATCTTTTTGTTAGAAAATAAAAAAATATCATAGTTATATGACGATTTAAAAAAACTATTATTTATACAGGATATGTTTATCTGTGGAGCAGATTCAACTTCAACTATAATGGAATGAACATTTTCCGAATTAATGAAGAATTCAACGGTCATGAAGAATTAAGATGTTTTTCAAGAGATTTTACAGTGGCTTCAGGTCTTTTTCTTTGTTTGTATTACTATTTTTCTTCATGGTGTCTTGGTTTATAAAGTATTTTAATTAAATACAGTGAACGTGTTGTTGATGTTCCAGCAGATGCCCGCATAGTTAAAATGGGGTTAAACCCATAAATCTCCTACTTTAACTTCAAACAAAAGGATTTAGTACGAACAAATCAAATATCCAAGGCACGTCAATTGTTTGATGAAATCCCTTACAAAAACACTTGATATGTGAACATAATGGTTTTGGGTTATGTGATGTCCCATAATCTTTTTCATGTGAGGGAGTTATTTGATAACATGCTCTCTCGTAATGAAGTTTCAAGGGCTACAATGATTGATGGTTATTCTCAGAACAATCATCCCAAAGAAGCTTATATTCTTTATGCTGGGATGTGTAGGTCGGGGCTTAAGTCGTATAATATCACTTCTGCAACTCTCTTATCAGGCTTTGATGATAACACAACTTTAAACAATGTACTCCAGATTCAATCCCATATTATTAGATTTGGATTTAGTTCAAGTCTTATTGTTTGCAATAGTTTGATTGATTCATAGTATAAAACTTGTTGCCTCGATATAGCATCTCAACTCTTTAATGAAAAGCCAACTAAAGATTCGGTCAACTTCAATGTTATGATAACAGGGTACACAAAATACAGTTTTCATGAAGAATCATTGAAGCTTTTTATGCAAATGCAGAATTTGGATTTTCAGCCTTTAGATTATACTTTTGCGGCAGTGCTAGGTCTGAGTGTTGGATCAGATGATGTTATTTTTTGCCAACAAATTCATGAACTTTTCATCAAGACCAAGATATTGCAAATGCATTGCTTGATTTCTACTCTAAGCATGACTTTATATATTTTGCAAAGAATCTTTTCTATGAGATGCCAGAGTTAGATGGTGTCTCATATTAACATAATTTGTCACGATCCAAAAGCTGAGGTCATAATGACAACTACCTGACCCAGCCTTGGTAGATAAGCCAATTGCCCAAAAAGGAAAGAGAATCGAAAGTATCAAAAAATAGGAATAAACAAGACTCCTAAAATAAGTCAGGTCAACACAACACACATTATAGCGGAAGTCTGAAAGAAAAATACCATAAAAACCCAATAAGTAGTGTCACGAGTATTAGAACATCTAATACAACTCAAAACCCTGAATAATACATAGTCTGTCTCCAGAAATAGAAATAAAGACAACTAGAAAGAAGAGATCTGGAATATGCCCGAACCATGGAGCAAATCAGAACCTCGAAATCCAAAAATCACCGCCCGAACTCAACTGCTGTAACTAGTACGTGAGCTAGGATCTACATCAAAAGGGCACAGTAGGAGTGAGTACGGTCCACTTGTACTCAGTATGTATCATTGACCGACTAAGCAAAACAGAAAATAATACAAGTAAACAAATACTATGAGCACGTCACCTACAAATAGAAAAGTTCTCAAATAGTATCTCACACCGTCTCCACTAATAGTCCTAATATATAACGATATCAAATAGAAACATACATTCACGAAAGTACATAAAACCGATTACACGTCAAGTAACACATAAAAGAACACATAAAATGCATATGTAGATGCAATGCATTGAATGATGAAGTGAATAGTTTTAAAGTCATCGGATGACTTTTAGTATACACCTATCGATCGTCAATGCTCCCAAAATAGGACCCATGGGGGGTTCGCAACCCGTATACTATCTCAGATCTCAACCCACATCTCCGGATTGTGTTCACGATCAAGGTTTTCACAAAAATATCTCATTTTCTTTCAAAACAGTGTTCCTCAGTGGTACCGATATCTCATGAATGTGTATGTATGAATGAAGATATAATACTCACAATCAAATCAATATGAAGATAACAAATCCATTCAATACGTGTATAATTGAGCCCAGAAATCAACTCAATATGTCAATATTTCATGATATCGGTTCTAGTTTGGCACCATTGGAATAATCATACATGTAAGACATCATTAATATCATATCAAACCATAACTCGGGCATTTCTATCATGATAAAGGCAAACAATGCAACAATAAGGCCTATAATAACTATTGAAGCCCCCACACGACATCACATTAAGAAAAAATGCATTCAAATGCACAAACAAGGGCAATGATGTAAACTAAAGCCCTATTCGGGCAACATGCAATATATGATGTCACAAGTCAACAACAACATGAATATAAGCCCCACACGGGTACACAACCATAATAATAATCTCAAAATACAATTCCCATAGTCAGTTTCCCAAACCCATAGCATGCTTTACTTATTTATTAACTACCCAACCCAGTCTAAAGAAAGTTAAGCCATAACCTACCTCAAAGCGTCAAAATCCAAGCCTAAAGTCCTTCAACAAGGAGCCTTTCCCTTTTGAATGGTCTCGAAATCAACTAAAACATATAAATATAGCATTTATGCATTAAAAGAATTCTAATGATGCCCATATCAACTCTTTTTAAGACGAGTCCAAAACAGGTTCGAAAAATGAGTTCAAACACAAAAGGGGTAAAACCAGAATTTTATTTTAGAAATACATTCTCCAAGGTTATAGGAGTCTATGTTTGAAAACCCATGCGAAAATAAATTAAAAATGAGGTCCAAATTGAATAAAAATCATGTTTAAGCATTACCAAAAAAACCTCCCAAAAATGCATTTCAAAATCGAGATTAAAAGGTGTTTTCGAAGCCATAATCAATAGAAAATAATGGAAAGATGAGCTTCGAGGTTACCCATACAAAAATGATGAAGAAACCCTAGTAAAACTGTCTTTTTCGAAGCTTGAAGGTCTAAAAATGGAGTAAAATCACAAATTTGAGGTATTTATACTATTTTGTGAATAGTACCTCACGATTGTGGACCCCACCTCGCGATCGCGAGGGTCAATGTTGACCGGCAATTAAGTTGGTCATCGCAATCGTATAGCTGGGCCTCGCGATTGTGATGAGTAAAACCGATCCGATCCACCGATTAACCCATCGTAATCGTGGTACCACTACCACGCGATCGCAAAGTAGGTTGTCATTGAGGACCGCGATTGCAACACATGGCCACACAATAGCGATAAAGGGCCTGATGCACCAGAAAATTTTGCACCAACAAATTTTCCAAGTGATGAAATGTCTCCGAACGAACCCTCTGGATTTATTCGGGACCCCACTGGATCAAACCATATATGCTACTAGTCTATTTTTGATGTTCCAAACTCAATGGTAGTGTTTGTTTTTCAAAAAAGGATAGTTTTCAATAAATTAACCCTCAGGACCCCTATTAAGCAAATTTCACTATTTTCCCAAACGGAGGGTCAAAATGCAAACTAAAGGTTCCAGACCTGAACCAACCCTGTTACTAACCAAAGCTCGACATTCCAGATCTAATGGAATTGTCCAAATAGTCATCCGGCACTTGAAACACAAAATGTTGAAAGAAATCAAATAGTGGCTTTTTAAGCCTCAAAGAGCCTCAAACTCTCCCAAATCATTCCCGAAAGCATTGGGAATCATGACAACCATCCCCACACCCCAACATCAACATGCAACAACTACAAGGAAGGACAAAATGGTCAAATCACATAAAAAGTAAAATTTTACAGATCAGGTCATTATAGTCTCCACCACTAAGACTCTAGTTCTTCTTCGAACTAAAAGGTGTAAGAAGTACCTGAATCGGAAAAAAGCTGAGGGTAACTACTAGGCATGTCAGACTCGACCTCTCGAGTTTCCTCCTCAATAGGGTGATGCCTCCACTGAATCTTAACCATAGGAATATCTCTAGAGCGCAACCATCTAACATCCCTAGCTAATATAAAAAATTGGCTCCTCTATAAAGGTCAACCTCTTATCCAACTGAACCGAGTCCCAACAAAGCATGTGATACTCATTCAGAATAAAGCACCAGAGCATAGATATATGGAAGACTGGATGAATGGCTGAAAAGCCTGGAGGTAGGGCCAACACTTAAGCAACCTCCCCAACTGTCCGAAGTGTCTCAAAAGTTCTAATATACCTTGGGCTAAGCTTGTCCCTCTTTCAAAACCTCCTCATTCCTTTTATGGGAGACACCTGAAGGAAAACTCGATCACCAATTCCAAATTTCAAGGTACGAAGCCTGCTGTTAGCATAACTCTTTTGCCTACTCTAGGCTACCAGAAGCCTATCCTAAATCACCCGAACCCTATCCAAAGACTTACAAAGAAAGTCGGTACCACGGGGTTTAGCCTCAAAAGTCTCAAACCAACCAATAGGAGACCGACAACACGTACCATTCAACTCCTCAAATGGTGCCATCCCAATATTCGAACGATAGCTATTATTATAAGCAAACTCTGCTAAGGGTAAATGCTGCTCCCACCGACCTCCAAAGTCCATAACACACACGTGAAGCATATCCTCCAAAACCTGAATAGTCCGCTCTGACTGATTGTCATTATGGGGGTTAAAAGTTGTGCTAAGGTCAACCTGATTACCCAATTCCTCCTGAAATGTCTTTCAGAAGCAAGAAATGAACACGGAGCCTCTGTCATAAATAATACACACGGGTACCCGATGAAGACGAACTATCTCTCAAACATAAATACGAGCCAACCTCTCGACACTGAAGAAAATATGAATAGGGAAGAAATAGGCAAATTTGGTCAATCAATCCACGATGACCCAAATGCTGTCAGAACCGCAAGAAGTACGAGGCAACCCACTCATACAATCCATATTGATCCACACCCACTTCCACTCAGGAATGGGCAATCTCTGAAATAAACCACCCGACCTCAGATGCTCGGCCTTCACTTGCTGATAAAACAAGCAACGAGCTATAAAATCTGCTACATCCTTCTTCATACAACCCCACTAGTAATGCTACTTTAAATCAGGATACATCTTGGTCACCCCTGGATGAATAGAATATCTAGAGCAATGGACCGCCTTCAAAATCAATTTCACCCATCCACCAATTCTCGACACACAAACTCGGCCACCAATCCTCAAAATACCATCAGAATCAAGAGATGCCACCTTAGCCTCGCCACTCAATTCCTTATCTCGAATCATCCTCAGACTATTATCATAAAATTGGTGAGCTAGAATCTGCTCCATCAAAGAAGATCTAGCATCAACAAAGGATAACACACGTTCGAGTGTCGAAATGTCAAGCTTAACCATCTGGTTAGCTAACAACTAAACCTCCAAGGCTAAAGGGCACTCCTGAGTCAAGAGATGAGTTAAACTCCCCATACTAGTCGTCTTTTGGGTCAAGGCATCCACAACCACATTAGCCTAACTCGGATGATAAAAGAATAGTGAGATCATATTCCTTAAGCAACTCAAGCCAACGTTGTTGTCTCATATTAAGATATAGCTGTGTGAAAAAGTACTGAAGGCTATGATGATCCGAGAAAATCTCACAATATACTCCATACAAGTAATGCTCCACAACTTCAGTACAAACACAACAACGGCCAACTCCAAATCACGGATGGGGTAGTTCTTCTCATGAGGCTTCAATTGACGAGAAACATAAGTAATCACCTTGACTTTTTGCATTAACACCGCACCTAAACCATACCACAAGCATCATAAAACATGGTAAAGATCACGCCTTTCTTGGGCAAAGTCAAGATAGGAGACGAGTCAATAACTCCTTAAGCTTTTGAAAGCTCGCCTAACAAGCATCCGACCACTAAAAGGAAATCTCATACTGGGTCAACTTGGTCAAAAGAGCTACAATAGATGAGAAAACCTCTACAAAATATCCATTATAACCACCCAAACCTTCAAAACTCTAAATCTTGATAGGAGAAGTAGGTCTAGCCCAAGCACAGATCACCACAATATTAGTCGGATCAACCATAATATTATCTTTGGTCACCAAATAACCTCAGAAAGAGATAGAATTCAACCAAAATTCACACTTAGAGAACTAGGCATACAATTTTTCGTTACACAATCTCTTAAGGACAATCCTTAAATGTCTTACACGATCGGCCTCATTCTTGTAGTATACCAAGATGTTATCTATAAATACAATAATAAAGGAGTTGAGATACGATAGAAATACTTAGTTTATCAACTCCATGAATGCTTCTGGGGAATAAGTCAACCCAAAAGATATGACCAAAAACATAATGAACATATCGAGTCTGAAAAGCCTTCTTCGGAACATCCAAAGCTCTAATCTTCAACTGGTGATACCCGAATCTCAAATCAATATTGGAAAATACGAAAGCACCCTGAAGCTGATCAAATAAATCATCAATGTGAGAAAGAGGATATTTGTTCTTATCCGTCACTTTCTTTAATTGTCGATAGTTAATACATATGCGCATAGAACCATCCTTCTTCTTTACAAATAAGACAGAAGCACTGCACCCCAAGGAGATATACTAGGTCCACTAAACCCCTTACCCAATAAATTCTGTAGTTGCTCCTTCAATTCCTTCGACTCGGGTAGGTCCATCCTATAAGGAGGAATGGAAATGGGCTTGGTGCCCGAATCCACATCGATAGCAAAGTCAATATCACGATCTGGATGCATACCATGAAAATCCATATGAAACACATCCATGAACTCGCGAATAATGTGAATAGAATCATTGGAAGCGGTGAGTCAACATTAGTGTCACAGATATAAGTAAAATAAGATAAGTACCCTCTTTTTACCATGTGACAAGCACATAGAAAAGATATAACTTCATTTGAACCCGAATTAAGCGTACCCTTCCAAGCTATCCTTGGCATTCCTGGCATAGTTAAGGTCATGATCTTGGCATAACAATCCAAAATAGCATGGTAGGGAGCTAACCAATCTATACCCAAGATAACATCAAAGTCAACTATATCTAGGATAGTCAGGTCTACCCAAGTCTCATACCCCGCAAAGGTAACTATACAAGATAGCTACACCGATCTACTACTAAAAAATCTCCCACGAGGGTAGAAATATTAAGAGGCATAGCAAGGGGCTCACAGGAAGCATCAAAACCAGAAGTAAAATATGTAGATTCATTGGAGAATGTAGACCTAGGGTCAAATAACACGGAAGTAGATTTGTAGCAAACTGGGACAATACCTGTAATAACTGCATCAGAGTCCTCTACCTTGGGTCTCTAAGGTATAGCATAGCACAGTACACATCCACTCCAGGTCTGAGCAACCCCACACCACAACATGCTCCCATACCTCTACCTCTAGTACCTCTAGCACCACCTCTAGCAATACCTCTACCTATCTGTGAGCCACCTCTCACTATAGATATTGGAGTAGGCCAAATATAAAGTTGAGAGCCCTGCTGAGTAGGTCCATACACACATTGCGGATAATCAATGGCCAAGTGGAAAATCTTATCACATACATACTATCCTCTACAACCTGAATTAATCTGAGAGGGTATAGATAAACTAGAACAACCGCCCTGGCCCAAAGAACTGAAGATGGAACCTCTACTCACATGACCTAATACCTAGCTACTTGGAGCAGCAAAAATGGAAGGTCTACCTTCTGATCCCCATAAAACAGCCGAAATCGGCCTTTCATGCTAACCACGAGAACCTCTACTCAAGAAATCTCTATCTCTAGAGATGCAGCCACTAAACTCACCCTGTCGGTGCACCTTCTTGGAGCCTCTCTAAGTAGCCTGGGTAATAGACTCGATCAACTTGGCATGCTCAATAATGGTCTAAAAAGAAGCCCCTGAAACAACCATCTTGGCAGTAGCCAACTGATAAGGACCATCTAACCCCTTCACAAACTTATGGATCCTCTCTAACTCAGTGGTGATACTGGCGGTTGAATATTTGGATAAAGCATAGAAGCATGCCTTAGACTCGGCAATAGATATGAAGCCTTTCTCTAGGTGATCAAACTCGTCCCTCATCTGATCTCTCAAGTTGTACAACATACATCTCTCCAAAAAGGCCTAAAAAAACTGAGCCCAAGTCATAGCAGGCAAACCCAAAGATTTACAATTGGATGAGACCTCCACCGATCCCTGGCCACATCCGTCAACTGATAGGTAGTATAAGAAACTCTATGAGTTTCAAGGGATCCAAGATTATATAACTTCTCCTGAAAGTCAATCAAAAACTCATAGGCATCCTCACCAATCATACCACTAAACTTGGGAGCAGCTAAGCAAATAAACATCTCAAACCTTTTCTGATCATCAGAAGACATCACAATACCCGAAGCAATAGGAAGAATAGTAAATTTGAAAGGAAATGGATCCACACGCGGTGGTACCATAGATGATGGTTGTACCCCTGAAGTAGGAATACCATAAGCAGATGCCAATACAGATAATGGAACACCACTCAAAGTCTGAAGAATACTAGGTACACTCAACCAAACACCCTTCAAGCAACTCAAAAGGAAAATCAACAAATCCATAAGCACTGGGGTATCAGCTGAACTCTGTGGAACCTGAGCTGGTCCCACACCCTCTATCTGATTATCATCTCTGGCATACACAACCTCAAGCTCGTGAGAGGCCTCCCTAGTATGTCCTCTGGATGGGGAAGCTCCTCATGCCCGTCCTCTACTAGTAGGTCAGCCACTACCCCTGTCTCATCCTCGAATCGAGGCGTATGCTCAGTATCCCTAGCATCCCTAGACCTAGTCCTCTGCATATGTGCAAAAAAGAATGTAATAATACAAGTTTAAAATGATGGGTATGAATAACTTGCATAATAAGGAATCAAATGAGAGAAGGTTTCCAAAAGATATCTTATAGACTCTCGAAGATAGATACGGACGTCTACGTACCGATTCGCGAGACTTTACTAGACATCCTGATCTTACACTTATGAGATCGATGAACCTAGCGCTCTGAAACTAATTTATCATGATTCAAAAGTTGAGGTCTTGATGGCAACTACCTGACCGAGCCTTGGTCTATAATACAATCTCCCAAAAATGAAAGAGAATCAAAAAGTAGCTAAGAAATAAACGAGACTCCTAGAACAAAGTCAGCTCAACACAATACATATTCTAGTAGAAGTCTGAAAGAAAACTACCATAAAAACCAAAGAAATAGAGTCACAAGTGTAAGAACATCTAATACAACTCAGAACCCTGAATAATACAGAGTTTGTCTCTAAAAATAGAAATAAATACAACTATAAAAAAGATATCTGGAATCTGTCCAAACCACTAAGTGAACCAGTATCTCGAGAATCCAAAAATCACCACCCGAACTCAACTGTTGCGACTAGTACTTGAGCTAGGATCTGCACCAAAATGGCACAGTATGAGTGAGTACAGTCCACTTGTACTCAGTAGGTATCATAGGCCGACTGAGCAAAGCAGAAAATAATACAAGTAAACAAATACTATGAGCACATCACCTACAAATAGAAAAGTTCCCAAATAGTATCTCACACCGTCTCCACTTATAGTTCTAATTTATAACGACATCAAATAGAAACAGGCATTCACGAAAATACATAAAACTGATTACACGTCAAGTAACACATAAAAGAACACATAAAATGCATCTGTAAATGCAATGCATTGAATGATGAAGTGAATGATTTGAAATTCATCGCATGACTTTCAGTATACACCTATCAAGCCTCAATGCTCCCAAAATAGGACCCATAGGGGTTTCGCAACCCGTATACTATCTCAGAGTCATGACCCACCTCTGTGGCTTGTGTTCATGGATCAAGGTTTTCATAAAAATATTCATTTTCTTTCAAAACAATGTTCCTTAGTGGTACCAATATCTCATGAATTTGTATGTATGAATAAGGATATATTGCTCATAATCAAATCCATATGAAGATAACAAATCCATTCAATACGTGTATAAGTGAGCCCAGAAATCAGCTCAATATGTTAACATTTCATGATATCGGTTCTAGTTTGGCACCATTGGAATAATCATACATGTAAGAAATCATTAATATCATATCAACCCATAACTTGGGCATTTCTATCATGATAAAGGAAAACAATGAATTAATAAGGCCTATAATATCTATTGAAGCCCCCGCAAGGCATCACATTAAGCAAAAAGGCATTCAAATGCACAAATAAGGGCAATGATGTAAAATAAAGCCCCCATTCGAGTAATACGCAATATATGATGTCACACGTCAACAACAACAAGATTATAAGCCCCCACAAGGGCATACAATCGTAATAGTTATTTCCAAATACAATTTCCATAGTTATTTTCCCAAACTCATAGCATGTTTTACTTATTTATTAACTACCCAGTACAGTTTGAAGAAAGTTAAGCCATAACCTACCTCGAAGTGTCTAAATCCAAGCCTAAAGTCCTTCAACACGGAGCCTTTCCCTTTCGAATGGTCTCAAAATCAACTAAAATATACAAATATAACATCTATGCGTTAAAAGAAGACTAATAAGGCCCATATCAACTTTTTTTAAGACGGGTCCAAAACGGGCTCAAAAAATGAGTTAAAAATAAAAGGGGTAAAACCAAAATTTTATTTTAGAAATACATTCTCCAAGGTTATAGGAGTCTACGGTTGAAAATCCAAGTAAAAATCTATTAAAAATGAGGTCCAAATCAAATTAAAACCATGTTTAAGCTTTACCGACAAACCCCCCCAAAAATCCATTTCAAAATTGAGATTACAAGGTGTTTTCGAAGGCATAATCAATAGGAAATAATGACAAGATGAGTTTAGAGGTTACCCACACAAAAATGATGAAGAAGCCCTAGTAAAACTGTCTTTTTCGAAGATTGGAGGTCCAAAAATGGAGTAAAATAACAAATTTGAGGTATTTATATTGTTCTGTGAACATTACCTCGCGATAAAGGACCCCACCTCACGATCGCTAGGTTCAATGTGGACCGGCAATTAAGTTGGTCATCGCAATCGTATAGTTGGGCCTCGCAATCGTGATGAGTCAACCAGACCCGATCCACCAATTAACCCATTGTAATTGTAGTACCACGACCACACGATGGCAATGCAAGTTATCATCGAGGATTGTGATTGCGACACATGGCCACACAATCGTGATAAAGGGCCTAATGCACCTGAAAATGCTGCACCAGCAAATTTTCTATGTGATCAAATATCTCCGAACTGACCCTCAAGATTTATTCGGGATCTTACTGGAACAAACCATATATGCTACCGGTCTATTTTTGACGTTCTGAACTCAATGTTAGTACTGATTTTTGAAAAGGGATAGTTTTCAATAAATTAACCCTCAGGACCCCTATTAAGAAAATTTCACTATTTTTCCAAACTAAGGGTTCCAGACCTGAACCAACCCCACTACTAACCCAAACTCGACATTCCAAATCTAATGGAACTGTCCAAATCATCATCCGGCACTCAAAACACAAAATGTTGAAGGAAGTCAAACTAGTTACTTTTTAAACCTTAAAGAGCCTCAACTCTCCCAAATCATTCGCTAAAGCATTGGAAATCATGCCAACCATCCCCACACCCCAACATCAACATGAAGACAACTACGAGGAAGGACTAAATGGTTATATCACAAAAAAAGTAAAATTTCACAGATCAGGTCATTACATAATTATCACAGGTTATGCATAGAATGGGCAGTATGAGAAATCATTTATACAATTTTGAATGTTGCCAAACCAACAAAGGGCTCAAGTGTGGTTATTTTGTATTAGAAGTTGTAGGACATTCCATGAGTTTTCCTATTACTAATGACAATTTCTTCCCTTCTTTTTGCATATGTTCTCTTCAAAATAAGTGGAGAACCGACAAATCGATTGTATCTCATTTAATTAGGCTGCAAAAGGTGCAAGGATTGCAGGCGCTTTAAAATTTATTGGTGTTGATTTAAATGTAAGCAGATTTGAGCTAGGTAAAATATTAAAATTTATATGCTCTTGCTTGAACATTAGAAGTTTGGATATTTCTATATATTGACTTTTATTTCTATGCATCCTCCTCTATAAAAAAAAGAAATTTTCTCAAGACTATTGGTAACAAAAAATTTAAATCACTGGCCTGCATATAATTCCTAATACTAACCTATAAACTTTTTCATACATTGTGGTCTATAATATGTAAACCTATGTTGCTTTGATCCTTCAAAAATATTGTCGGCTGTGTGTTCTATACTTCAAAACTTATTCATTTTTAGAGGATCTGAGAAACATACATATAGACCACCTCGTGAAGAAGTTTTTTTCTCAAATGATAAACACAAAAGACTTTGATAATCTAATTTCTAATTTTTAAAGCATAAAGATGATAACATTTTTTTTAAAAAATGAAAAATGTCATCCAAGAAGAGTCATAATGGCTGATTATGTCAATATGTAAGGATAAAAATGATAGCAAAGTCCTTCTAATATACGAACACATTGTTCTACTTATGCATTTTCTCCAAATGTACAATAGCAACAATTTCTACCAAGACACTTTACTACCAGGAAATTCAGCAATTTGTGGAAATCGAACAACTGCTCAACCAAACGTTCTTTGAACCTCATGACACTAACTCTTGAATTTACTATGAAAACTCCAAGAATTAATGGTTTTATTGTAGTGACGAAGGATGAAGAATCCAGGTTACTGTCTATAGAGTTGTGCTGAAGCCATAACAAAAAGGTGGCTTCCAGATATGACAAGATCAAGCCTAATGTCAACAGAACTACTAGCGTCTCTTAAAACATTTCTATGGAGAGAGTAATCAAGTAACAGACAGATTAGCTTCCTTAAGTTATAACTAGCCCCAGGAAATGTAGTTCCATTCTTTTATTGAGTTGCCTCCCAAGGTTAGAGGTCTTTTGAACATGGATAGGTGGAAAATGACTATTTTTTGAATCTCTAACAAAAAGAATAACATCATCTTTAAACCTCCTCGATCTCATGCCTAGATTGAAGCTTAGTGGTTAGAGTAGTTTTAACGCTGTAGAGGATCCCTTTGTAGTCTGGGTACCTCGCATCAAAGCGTAAACTACTTATGCTAACCAACTTTGCATTTACCTTATCTATGACTGTAAAATGATAGATTTGAGTACTATCCTTTAGTCAAGTACAGGTGTCATAATCCAAAAGTTGAAGTCATTATGGAACCTACCTTGACTCAGCCTTGGTAGGTAAGCCGAAAACCCCAAAACAAAAGGAAAGAACAAAATATGAAATTTAAACGGTAAAATATGAGATTCTTATAACAAAGTCAGGCCATATGACATAGATAATAGAAAATCCAAAGAAAATACATCAAATCCCTAAACCAGGTGTCAAAATTGTGAGGAGCATTTTAAAAAAAATTTGAATATCCAAAAATACTACATAAGACTGTCTTTTAAAGTAAATAAAGACATAAGAGAGAGTAAAAGGAGGTCCATAATCAGCCCCAAACTCTGGAGCGCACCAGTTTCTCAAATGTCAGATATCACAATAAGAATAAGCCACCACGGGTTATACTCAAACTGAGATCAGTACCGAAAGGGTACGAAAGTAGGAGTGAGTACGGTCCACTTGTATTTAGTAGGTATCATACGCTGACTGAGCAAAGTAGAAAATAAAAGAAAGTAAATGATACTATGAGCACATCACGTGCATACAGAAAAGTTCCCAGATGGTAGCTCACACTGTCTCTGCTAACAGTTCTAAAATATAAAGTAACAAAAAGGAATCTACACACGAATTTACATATAAAAACTAAGTACATAGCAACAAACACATGGAAGGAATACAAATGATGCAATACAATGATGGTGGGATGTTTTGTATACACCTTTCGAGCCATAGCGCTTCAAAGATAGGACCCATGGGGGGTTTGCAATCCGTATACTTTCTCAAAATCTCAACTCAACCTTGCCGACAAATGACCTCAGCTAAGGGTTTCCCAAATATCATAATCAACCTTGCCGGTAAATGACCTCGACCAAGGGTTTTATAAAGTGTCTCATTTTCTTTCGAAGTCATTGTTTCTCAGTAGTACCAATAACTTATGAATATGACATAGATAAATGAGGATGTAGAGCTCACAACCAAACAATATGCATATGATAATCAATTCAATACATGTATAAATAAGCTCAGAATCAACTCAAATGTCAATAATTCATGATATAAGCCCTTGCTCGGCACCACTAAGATAAATAGTCATGTGAGACATTAATATCATGATAGAGGTAAGTAATGCTTAAATAAGGCCTATAAGATCTATTCAAGCCCCCGCACGGGCACCACAACAATAATAATGACATTTAATGCTCAAATTAGGCCTTTAGGCATCAAATAAGCCCCCACACGGGCATCACAACAATAAAATCTCTCTAGTCAACAACAAAGTACAAATAAGCCCCCACATGGGCACGTGATAATGTAATATTCTCAAAAATATAGCTCCCGCAACTAATTCCCCAACCCATAGCATGATTTACATGATTGTTAACTACCCAGCCCATTCTGAAGAAAGTTAAGCCACAACCTACCTCAAAGCAGAACCGTGAGACCAAAAATACTCAATAAGAAGCCTTTTCCTTTCGAGTGGCCTCGAAATGCTCCAAACCTATCATATATGAAAAACTCATAGGTAAACGAGTCCAACTTTATAATCAAGTTTCTACCTTGATTTCAATTAATAGGTTAAATCTCATATTTTTCTAAATTTTAAGCTAAGGGCTAAGTCTCGATTTTTTCCCAAACATCATCAACCTAATAATGTACTTATAGTATAATACACCTAATGTTATATCAGGTATACCAATATGTCAAGACTTGAATAACAATATGATATCTACAAGCTAATCAAAAATCAAGGCTAAGTTACCCGAAGTCGAACCTAAAACAGAGAAGCCAGTACCTACCCGAATAAAGGAAACAATAGCTTAGCCTAATTGTAATTAAACTGGCTATCAACATTCTCCAACCATTGCCCCATCACTGTACTAATTATTACCCACTTCTATTCTTACCCAATAAACAACCAACCACCAGTGAACAACTATCATGCTATTAGCAACTACTAATTTCTTAGATCAATAATTTACTACCAAGAATTTGACCCATTCACCGACCCTACAACCCACTTTAACATAGTAACAGGTAATGAAATTCAACTTTTTCTTTCAATAATGAATTGATAACCCACAATTCTTAAATTCTAGAATTTAATAAAAGCATCTAGTGATTCAAGTTACATGAGCTCTCACCTGAAGCAATAACTTTTGTCTAAATCGCACGCTACTCTTGTTCCATTTTGTTTTGGAAAAACATGAGTTTATGGTCCGTATATATGGGTACCCACTAACCTAAAATTATTCTTTATTTTTGGACCAAGTGACATAGGGTATAATAGATTATGGGCTTGGCCCATTAACTATCAGTTAAATTAATTAATAAGGAAATACTTGATTTCTCTCACACATGGGCCAAGTAAATGTGATATTAGATAAATTATGGGTTTGGCCCATTAACCACCAACTAAATTAATTAATTAAATAATCATAATTAAATAAATAGCTCAAATTTTCCAGTCAAACTTTACGAGAAGAGTCTTTTAGGAAAAAAAAGTTCTAGTGCTCAAAATTACACCAAAAGCCTCGGAATCCAAACTGATTATGCCATTAACCCAAAATCGATATTCTGGATATAATGGAATCGTCGAAACTCTCATCCAATGCTTAGAACCGAAAATATTGACCAAAGTCAAACTAACCATTTTTAAAGCTTCTAAGGGACTTCAACTTACTCAAATCACTCCAAATGCATCAGGGACCGTGTCAACCAGCCCCACAACTCACAAATAGTATATAACAACTACAGAGAAGGGTAAAATAGTCAAAACACATAAAAGGTGAAATTTACAACTATGTTTGTTACACTATCCACCACTAAAATATAAGTTCGTCCTAACTAAAAAGCAAATAAAGTACCTAAAGCGGTAAAAAGCTGGGGATATCTACGTCGCATATATGACTCGACCTCCCAAGTAGCCTCCTTAATAGGGTGATGTCTCCACTGGACCTTCACTGAATCAATACTCTTAGACCTCAACTTCCTAGTTTGCCTATCTAGGACAACAATGAGCTCCTTCTCAAAGGATAAATCGTGGTCTAATACAACAGAATCCCACCGAATCACTTGTGCATCATCTGGATGGTATCTCTTTATCATAGAAACATAGAATACTGGATGAACAGCTGACAGGCATGGAGGCAAAGCTAGCCTATACACCATATCACCATATTTCTCAAGGATCTCAAAAGGTCCAATGAACCTCGGACTAAGCTTCCCTTTCTTCCCAAACCTCATCACTCCCTTCATGGGTGAAACCTTCAGCAAAACTCGATCTTCAATCATGAATTCTACATCACCGGCTCGATGGTCGGCATAACTCTTCTGTATACTCTGGGCAGCCAATAACCTTTGCTGAATTAGTCTCACATGATCCATCAAATCCCTCAACAAATTTATGCCCCAAGGTCTCGCCTTAATTGAGTCAAACTATTATATGGGGGATCTACACCTCCGCCCATAAAAAGTCTCAAAAGGCGCCATCTAAATACTAGAATAGTAACTGTTGTTGTAGGCGAACTCTACTAGGGGAAAGTATTGGTCCCAATGACCACCAAAGTCCATAACACAAGTTTGGAGCATGTCCTCCAATACCTGAATGGCCCTCTCAGACTGCCCATCTATCTGAGGATGAATAGTCATGCTCAAATCAAGCTGAGTACCCAACTCACTCTAAATAGTACTTAAAAAACTCGAGGTAAACTAAGTACCTCTATCAAATACAATAGACACAGGGACACTATGCAGTCAAACAATCTCCCTAATGTAGATCTTAGCCAATTTCTCCGCATTATAATTTGCCTTCACAGGTATGAAATGCGGTGATTAGGCCAATCGACCCACAATCACCCAAATAGAGTTAAACTTCTCCAAGGTTGGGGTTAAGCCAGATATGAAATCCATGGTGATTTTTTCCCACTTCCACTTAGGAATGGACATCCTTTGCATCATACCACTCGGTTGTTTATGCTCATACTTCACCTGTTGGCAATTAAAAAACTTAGCCACGAACTCCATAATATCCTTTTTCATATCACCCCACCAATAGTGTTGCTTGAGGTCATGATACATTTTTTCCACTCTTGGGTGAATGAAATAACTAGAACAATGAGCCTCCTCCAAGATCAATCTGTCCAATCCACCAACTCTTGCCACACAAACTCGGCCACTAATCCTCAAAATACCATTAGAATCAAGAGATGATGTATTTGCCTCACCACTCAACACCTTATGGGCAGGGAGTAAGAAGAAAGAAAAGGATGGGGAAATAGGTGAGAGTAGTTGGTCTGGTGGAGTTGGAGAGTCGGGTGCCCCTTCTACTTAAAGGATCACATCTCTCAATAATTGAGAGGTCGACCTTGCTGTTATGCGGGATTACATGAAGAGGATCCATGTGACACAGTCGGGGTTGGTTCCTTCAAGCTCGATTTCCCCAGTGGACTCGACCTGTGCTTCTGCAAATCTTCAAAGGAAGTTAGATGAGGAGAAGAAGAAATGCCACTCCCGGGATCGCACGCTTGTAAAGATGTGGAAGGTCGTGTAGGTTATGTTCGTGTGCACTTCCCCTACTAAAAGGCTCCCAAAGCTGACCAGGAATGATGTCGAGGAGTTCTCCTTCCTTAGTGGGATGTAGAAAGAGGGTTTAGATGCTTCAAGCCTCGGAGATAGTGCCACCATCTAAATGTCTTCCCCCTTCCCCCTGGTTATAATTTATTATTTTGGGATTTGGGTTGCCCCCATTTGGGGCATGTAACAAACAATTACTCTTTTTATTTTTCTTGATTTTTAGGATGTTTTTCCTTCCTGTCCCCCTTAATTATAGACATGTTTGCTTATAATTCGTATCGGATTGGTTTTTTGTCATTTATCATTTCAAAAATAGAATTTCTTTGCAACGATTGAAAATTCACCAAAATAAGGGAATCTATTGGTAGCTTACTACCTAGAGACACTGTAGCGGTAACCTCCAGTAGTTCTGCTTTTCTCTTTTTACTAACTATTCCCAGGTTTTTTCCCCTACTACACCATCCCTTGAACACTATTACAGTTTCTAACTCTCGTGAGTCAGTGTTTTTTTTAAGGTCTAAAGTGATTATATCCTGTCTCAAGCCAATACAAATAATTTCTCCACTTAATTAGTTCTTAACTCACTTCTATTATCCTTTCCTCTCAAGCACCACACCCTATACGATACTTTTCACCAACTGACAAGGTGGCTGGGTAGTTCATCGGGATTTGGATAGAATTTAAGGAATACTTCAAATCATGGAGAGATAAGACGTGTCTCAAGTCAGAGAAATGAAGACACCCTCGATATCACACTCGATCCCTACGACACCCGGGTTCCTTAGCCACACACAATTCAGGCAGCATGCATAACAAGTAACTATACATAGGAGTTCAACCATTTCAATTCAAGTTGCACTTCAGTACGATTCATAACAACATATATAGTGACTATTAACACATTATTATCTTACAACAAGTATTTTACGCATCATCAAGTAACTATATCAATCGACCTCCTATACTTCTTTATTGGTCTCTACTGGTTGGAAAGTTCATTCCATCCTATTAATGTTACAAAATACCAATTGGGGCCAACCAATCCCAATTGCAGTGGATGAGATACCAATTAGAATCTGCCATATACCAATTGGACTCAACTTGAGGAGGCAACAAGGAATAGCACGATAAGAGAGAAGAAAGTGAAACAGTTTCCTAGATGTCTTGTAGCTTCCTATAGATTTGATGTGGACGTCTACACATCAATCCGTCAATCTACTCACATTTTCTCTTATATAGCAAGACCAGTAACCTGGGCTCTGATACCATCTTGTCCCGACTCCACCCATCGGATCATACGAGCACCTACCTAAAACAACCCCAGATAGGAGAACCCTGAATACCTTATCATTTAATCAAATATGGAAGTTTAACAATTTTCAAAGATAACTTTTAAACTTAATTATCTGATTAACAACTTGAAACCAATAATGAATTGTACAATTTACTGCTTACACAATTTTATTCAATACATAAAAGAAATACGAAAAATAAGTAATAATGAATCCCCAGAAACTAGCCTAAATTGGTACAAGAGCACTAGACAAGGAGTAGGGACATCCAAAACACAACATCTATGCAGAATAGAGATGACAAGAGTGGTTGTTGAGTGATCGAAATCTCTGCTATAGAAACTCCAACTAACCTGCACCATGGTTATACCCCCGATTGGAGGTATAGTAAGTGTAGCATTAGTACAACCACGCGTACTGGTAAGCATCATCCACCGACTAGGGATAGAAACAAACAACATCAATAATAAATATGAAGGGATCTTAGCATCAAGTAAAGTTCCGGTTATGAATCCAAAGTTTAACAATTTCTAGCACCCTACATTTAGCATCTCTATGACCTATATTTAGCATCTTTGTGACCTACATGTCATTCAATATTTTCGTATATTTTTATCCTTCAACTGTTCATTCCAACCCATACCTCTTCTACCCTTAATTATATTATCTTTATGGTATGCATAATTCTGAAACCACCTTTTCCCCCATTTTCTCGATAAATAACTACCACTAGGCACCACGAACTACTCTATCGCTAAGAACTCAGAGTGTTAAAAAACCCATCCTATCACAATCGGTCCACCCAAGGGACCGTAGATCCTCGTTAAATAGTTGGTCTACACATAGACCCCTTTATACTTTTATAGACTCTTTTTCACAATTCACCTCAACAAGAACATATGTGAAAATATATATGTAGTGGAAACACATAAAAATGCATATGAATGAATGCAGGTATTCAAAATGTGCACATCATTTCTTCTTATTCTGTCTCATCCATCTCATTAACATCATCCATATCATATCGTACCGGCATGGTACTCGACCCATATTACAACATATCATATTTGTACCGGCATGGTACCCGACCCATATCATAATATATCATATTCGTACAGATGTGGTACCTGACCCGTCATCATAAAATATCATCACAATGCTTATGAATGTGTGCATGAAATCAATAAATTATAATTCACACAAAAGATAATCACAAATGTTCAGTTCTCAAACCAACACAGGTTAATTCAGACTAATGTTACATCAACCGTCTAACTCAGTGTGATCAGTGACCTTAGTTTGCACATATATATTCACAACCATGATTTACCATACACCCCTACGGGGATGTTGTAACCCAAGTTCACATTATCAGGCACTTTCTCCCTATCCACATCCCAACTTCAAGTTTTTCACATTACCTTTTAATCTTCACTAACTACATCTAATCGGAATCCTCTACTTTACTTCACAATATTACTCTTTTATGTACACTCATCAGTCACAGTATATAGTTATGCTACTTACTACCCCGACTTGCTATACCGCGCCTTTTAACCACTTACTTTAGCGTAATTCAAACATGTATGACATTTATAATTAATCCAGTTTCCTTAGCTCCCTTTTTCTATCTCTGACTGGATCATCTAAATTCCCACTATATGCAAAATCCCTAGAAGATATTTAGTTATGCACATTCACTACACAATTATATCCATCCCTTATCACAACAAGTATCAACATAATGTATAGCCACACAACATATTTTAGCCTAACCTAATTTTAACGTGTCCATCCTTCCAACTCCATGTCTGAAGGCCTAATGCATGAGATTTACGATATTATTATTAACGTTAAGTGAATCTAGGATAAGTTTAGCTGCTACAAAGTAAACAATAACTTACCTTTTAGATGAAACATGCCGCTACAGATAGGGGTGAGCTAACCCGTACTTGCTAAGCATATTCCCATGTTGGGTTCCCTCTGGGTGTGTCTCAAAACTACCCTTATGAACCTTGGCCTTTGAAATCTCATGTATGGAGACATAGGATTTTTCAGAATGTTTTTGGAGGAAGGGGGCGACCTAGGGAAATAAAGAGAAAAAGGGGTTTTCAAATTTTCTCGATTGGGTTACTGCCATCTACCTCTGCAGCGGTTATCGACAGCCGAACCTAACTTCTTTTTGGGCCTCTTGGCCGAATTTCTTTTGGCCTCCTCTTTCCGTCCCGATTTAATTTTTTCCCGATCCATTTTGAGCTTAATATTTATCAAAAAAAATTTTGGGGCTTTTTTACGCATAATGACAGTTTGAGTCGTTACACCCACAAACCCACATTAAAGCGGAAATACGAGAGTAAGTATATAACTAAATAAATTCCGACTGGAGAATACTCATCTTATCGAGAGATAATACACCAACTCATACTAAGGATCCCTAACTTAATTCTAACACTATAGTAAGCATCATAGGATTCCTAACCTAATCCTAACACTATAGCAGCATCCTAATCTAAGGCTTATATAAATATTCTACTCTAAGATCCCCAAATGGAAAACAGTACATACTAAAAAGTAAACCATTAAATATCTTGGAAGGAATGCAACGTTACAATAGTTAAAATAAATAATATTTATTTTGAATTAGAAACAATTACAACTTCTATTCATTTTTATATGTTTGCGATAGCTAAGGTATCTACTATATATTCACGTCCTTATCCCTTTGATTCCTTTTTCATTTCATAATATTAATTTGATTCAAAAAAATTTGCGCAAAGAATTAAAAAAAGCATAAAATTTATACTCTGTCCCAGAGTTTCATTTGTTTGAAATATCAATTAACAGGTTGCTAGCCATTTTTTTTTTAAAAAAATAAATTTAATTTTACATCGCAAAGATGATAAATGGAAATTTTAGTTTTAATTTTAACTTCTTTAATGGAGAAAAATAAGGACATCCAAAAAAAAGGGTGAAATTATCATGACCCTAAAGTTAAGGTCATGATGGCACCTACTGAGATCCAACCTTGGTAGGTAAGCCAATCCCACACAATAAGGAAATCTGGTAAAGGAAAGTAAACTCACAAAATGTGAGACTTTTAGAATGAAGTCAGGTCATAAATACAAGTAATTAAGCGGAAGTCTGAATAAAATACCATAAACCCCAAGAGATAGAGTTACAAGTGTAACAACATCTAAATACGACATCCGAATACTGAAATATACGTAAATCTATCTATGAAAAGTAAATAAAGAAAACTAAGATAAGATAAGATCTGGCATCAGCCCTGAACTCTGAAGCATACCAGTACCTAAAAAATCTGAGGATCCGCACGAACTCAACTGTTGCATCTCGTACTTGAACTAGGATCTTCACCGAAAGGGTATAGTAGGGGTGAGTGCGGTCCACTTGTACTCAGTACATATCATAGGCCGACTGAACAAAATAGAAAATTATACAAGTAAAAGATACTATGAGCATGTCACTTGCAAGTAGAAAAGTTCTCAAACGATAGCTCACACCGTCTCCACTAACAGTTCTATAATATTGGATCAACGCAGGAACAACTAAATATGAATACATATAAGGAAAACTAAGTACACATCAAGGGTACTTAAAAGAAGCACTAAAATTAATATGCAACGTAATGCAATGATGATGGGATCATGATGAATGATTGAAAGTGATCGCATGACTTTTTGTATACACCTACCTAGACTCAGCGCTCCAAAGATAGGACCCATGGGGGGTTCGCTACCCATATATAATTTCCATAATCTCAATACACCTCTCCAATTAATATCCACGGATTAAAGTCTATAAAGTGTTTCATTCATCTCTCTAGCTATTATTCACGAATCAAGGGTTTTTATAAAAATGTCTCATTTTCTTTTGAATCACTGTTTCACAATGGAACCAATATCTCATGAAATATGTATGTATGAAATGAGGATGTAATGCTCATAGCCAATCAGTATGAAGATAATAATTCATTCAATAAATGTAGAAGTGAGCTCAAAATCAACTCAATGGTTCAATAATTTTATGATATCAGTTTTTGCTTGGCACCACCAGCATAAATAATCATGTAAGACATCAATAATGTTATTTAAACCCCTTACTACGGTATATTCTATCATGATAGGTAAAAATGTTCAAATAAGGTGTATAATATCTAGTCAAACCCCCACTCGGGTGACACAACACAAAAATATGGCAAATAATGCACAAGTAAGGCCTGAAATCACCAAATAAAGCCCCTGCATGGGCATCACACCATTTACCACCTCTCAAGTCAACAATAATATTCATACAAGCCCTCAAACGGGCAACACGATAAAATAAACTACTCTTGAAACATATTTTCCACATCTAGAACCCTAACCCATAGCATACTTTAAAAGTTCATTAACTATTCAGCCCAGTCTGAATGAAGTTAAGCCATAACCTTCCTCAAAGTGCCAAAATCCAAGCATAGGACCCTTAATGAAGAGCTTTTCCCTGTTGAACAGCCTCTCCACGAGCGAAGACTACCAAAAAATCATCTACACATCAAAACAAAATTAATGATACCCATATCAAATATAACGAAACTCTTCATCATCACGTGTATGTCCTACATTTAAAATCTCATGTCTAAATTCCTTCTAGTTTGTACAAAATTTAGGCTAGGATAGTTTCGCCCCGTTCCGGAGCGAGGGGTAGTATAGGGAAATCTGTGAATGATTTAGACTGGTTAGACAGGAGTGGTGTTAATTCCTACTTACCTAAGGCAATAAGAAACTCATAGGATTTTTACAGAATTGAATTTGGATTAGTAGAACTCTCAAAATTGACCTTAGCATAAAGGGCATCATTTGAAATGTCCCAGGATCAAAGTGTGTTGTAAAAAATGGGAATTTTAGGTGAAAATGGACCTACTGTCTCGTCAACACTGCTATAGCAGTTGGCACACCACTATAGCATTGGTCAATGGTGGTCAACGTCGCTATAGCGGTTGGCTACCGCTATAGCAGTCTGGTACCACTTAGCAGTAGAAACTGCAGTTTAATGGAATTTTCCCCACAAAATAGTTTATATTTTCTAAACTTATTTTGGGATAAGAAAAGGGCGATTTAGGGAGAAAATCATCAGTTTTCCTCCGTTTAACTTCGTTAAGGTTAGGATTTCATTCCTTTTAACTTGTAATTACTTACTAATCCTTAGAATCCTTAAATTACGGAGTTTGGAGAGCGTTTTAGGGCAGATTTTTGGATGATTGCTAGTTCAAGGGGGAAATAAGCATTAGGTTAATGGGTTTTGCTCATTAACCATGAAATTGGCCTTGCATTCAGTTAATTCACTAAAAACTTCATAAAATTGGTAGTTTTAGGTGAATTATAGGGAAAATAGCCCTAGAATGATAAGGGAACGATCATGAACTGACCTTAAGGGGATGGGGGTGAGTTATAAGTCCCGCCATGTTCTGTCATTTTGTTAATACAGTATTTATATGTATGTTTTAGTCTACGAACAAGCGGAAGGGGCACGAAAAGGCAAAGCTCCATCTTAGAGTTGTGCAAGCTTGGTTCGAGGTAGGTGATGGTGGTGTAATTAATCCAAATTGTATTATATGTACATATTAACTACTTTGTAGTGTGATTGATTAATGTATTCTTATGGGTGTAGTCCATGCATTGTTTATGTCACGCCCCGAATCCCATCGAGACGTGATTGGCACCCGTAGCCGATAAGGCCCGAGAGAACCAACCTTTGCCTATGTTCAATCATATGCATACCATAGTCATACCACCAGTGCATAAGAACATGAAAGACGAATACCGGAAAACATGGGACATATTTATACATACATACGAAACTTGTCCATTGAGGCCATCCAGTCAAAACAACATATGTCTTTTACACTGATACACCCACATCGGTCTACAAAAGCCTCTAACAAGAGCATTGACCAAAATGAACCATACGTCGGGACAAGTCCCCGCTTTACATATTATGTACAAAACCAAAACATGTATATACTCTGACTCGGAGAAGCCCCGAATGAGCTGGAGCTCACCAAAGAACTGCTAACACTGGCAATCTACTGAGGAGGCCTACTGGGACCTGCGCCTGCAGCAAGTAAGGTAAATTCCCCGAGAGGGGTCAGTACGAAATAAGTACTGAGTATGCAAGGCTCAGATGAAACTATACAACACATGAATATTTCAATGAATATGTCAATGAACTCAAAACATATGAAGAATCAATGTGCATAAGTCACCATTTGGTATTTTGGGAAACCATGTGGATTGCTTTCATTACTTTATTTGCTTTCTTTATCTCAATGCTCAATGATAACAATGTACCTGGGCCCCTACTGATCAGTGGGTCTTTTCATATCATAACATCATATTGGGATCGAGTCGAGCTAGGCTTATGCCCCTAGACTTGCCACCCATAAATCAATACATCGGGATCGAGTCGAGCTAGGCTTACGCCCCTAGACTTGCCACCCATAAATCAATACATCGGGATCGAGTCGAGCTAGGCTTACGCCCCTAGACTTGCCACCCATAAATCAATACATCGGGATCGAGTCGAGCTAGGCTTATGCCCCTAGACTTGCCACCCATACTTGATCATTGACCACATTTGCATTACTTTGATCTTTACTTTGAGATTGATACTTGGATAGTCATAACATTACTTTGGAACTTTGGAACATAACATTATTGGAAACTTTGAATCATTGACCAATAAGTGAAGGACATGTGAATAAATATCAATGAGAAATATAACATAACTAGCACCATGATACCATTGGAACCATTGGACAATAATCCATGAACAAGAGACACAAGTATAGGCACTATTGGAATATTGGAACATAGCCTTCTTTGAACTTTCGGAACATTAACCATGAATATGAGAAATGAGATTCACAATTGATCAATGAGTAGGAAATATATGACAATGATCATAGATAAGTGCATATGGGATACCTTAGTACATTTCGGAATAGAACTAAAGAAATGTCAATGTGAACACTATTGGTCGTAGAAAGATACGGACAAAATAACCTTGCATACCTTGGATTCACAATACGAATACGAATATACAACCTTCGATGCGTATACAATAATCCCTCTCCTTCTTTATGTGTCACTCTACAAATACATAACGAAAGTCACATTAACCACCAATTACTTTACAAATGCATACCATGTCAATGAATTACATGTTTGGCTTTAAACATGTCATTTCCCCTTGACAAAACCATTGATCATACTATTATTCCAAAAATTCCATAATATTACCAACATTGACCAATACATGAAAATCAATACATTTCACCAAAATACTTCTCCTTTACACTTTCTTATCCATAACACATCACAAATAATCCATCAAAGCACCTTAATTCAACTCATAACACATATCGGCCAAAATCCCATAATTCCCACTTTTAGACAAGAACAAGTTTAATACCAAAAATAACACCATACATGCTCATATTTTGTCCATACCATACTTTTTCATCAAAGGCACAAGGCCTAATTCAAATTCAAATCACCAAGATGACACATCTTGCACCAAAGGCAAAAATACACTATTCATCATTTTGCCAACACAACTAGCATAATATACATAATATCCCATGCATATAATATGTTAATCCATGAAAATAAACACTTACCAAAGCTTGGAATAGGATGATCTTGTCCAACTATGCCTTAGGGTTTATTTGCTTTAGGGTTTGGAAATGAAGAAATGTTTGTGATATTCTCCAAAAGTGATGAGAGACTTTGGGGAATAAAAATCTGATTTTGGGGGACTTTATATAGACCTCAAGTAAGCCTTATCCACACTTGGCATTACATGATATGGTCACTTGGTCAATTATTGAAAGAATGGGTCATTTTTGCCTTTGGGCCTTATCTTTTGTTCCATTTTGGGCCCTAATTTTGGGCCCAATAACACATATCCATGTAACCCACCAAGTTTCATGTATTATTCACCTTATATCTCATATTTACATATTTCCATAATGTCACGACAATATTCTTTTAAACATTTCTCATTCGTCCTTTCGATCGCAAAAATTGGAATTCTAGTCGCCCTTGGCTTCATTGAATATTTTGGATCACTATTCACATTTCATGATTTGATCATGTAGGAGTATGTAGGAGTATATTGAAGTGTTTGAAGCTTTAACAATGCTCAAATAACTCCAAATAACCAAAAGAAACCATCGAGAAATTGTCGTAGAATTGCGTTACGAAACGAAGCCGGAAAGGGCATACTTTTGTGCCTTGCGCCACACCCCCTGAAACAGGGTAGTGGCGCAGGAAATGAAGCCTCTCTGAATTTTATTCAGGCTGGTGGCTTGCGCCACACCCCTGAAACAGGGTAGTGGCGCAAGTTTCAGCAAAGTGCTGAAATTTTCGGCCACTTATCCAATGTTTACGTATCGTCCAATCCCTTATCACAACACTACAAAATACTTACTTAGTGATCTTAACCATCACTTAAACATGACTTCAAGTCACCAAATGAGGTTAAAATGTGTACGAGTTCTTACCCAAAGGTTCCACGAAATCACAAAACACCTCCTACGAAGGTCTAATGGCACATGTTAAGTCCGATATCAAATGTTTCACAAATGACACTATAAAACACATATGCATGGCATCTCAACACTTATGTAGATATGATACCAAGGTATCAAGTGAGGTTATAAAGTACGTGGTGTTACAGTTTACTTGCTTTATGACTTGGCCTTCCTTATATTGTGAATTGTGGAATGTTTCGGTATTTGGGACGTTTTCACAGGTTATAGTTGTATTATGGATTACAGACATTCATGTATGGGGTTTTAGTACATGGATGGTAATTGTCTCCTACAGGTCATGGCTAGAGGGTGGGTATATAGCCCTTAGAATATATGTATGGGTTACAAGATATGTACTAGTGTGACGATTCCTTGAGTGGACCAGAGAAATTTTAATTGCTATGTTTGATATTAGCTTATTTATCTTGACTTGAACTGGCTATCTTTGACCTAGTGATATTTGTTGACTTGTTGGTGTTGCCTCTTAAATGCCATTTGTACTTTTGTGCTGAATGTATAATGTAGGAGTATGTGTTAGCTATTTGTACTATATTTTGGTTAAGTGTCCATATTTTCATCTTGGGTTAGGCGATGACCCTACTAGTACATTGTGTTTTATTCTATACTAATACTACATCTTCATTTACTTCTGTAAGCACAACATATATTCCAGCGGATTCTTCGAGGCCTCACTTGTGACTTCAACAACTGTTTTCCTGATTTCAAGGTGAGCAGCATATCCGGGCTACCATGAGATCTAATCTTTAACATTGTCCTTTGTTTGGACTTGTTACTTTTCTTTAGTTTTGGGGGTTGCATCTTCTGTTGACATTCGTAGTATGTTTTGCTACATTGACTTTCAGGTTCTAATGGATTTCAGTTTAGAATTTTGTTTCTGCATTCCTTAAGTTGTTGGATTGGCTACTTATTAAACTATTTATGGGATAATTATCATATTCTACCTAATTGTTTTTCAATACCTCCGTGATGATTGGTTCTCCCACTGGTTGAGTAGTGTGGGTACCACTCACGACGGGTTTGGGCCGTGACATCAACTATATTTAAGACAGGTCCACAACGGGTTTAAAAAATGAGTTCAAAAATAAAAGTGGTAAAACCAGAATTTTATTTCAAAAACATGTTCCCCATGATTATAGGAGTCTACAGTTGAAAACCCAAGTGAAAACGAGCTAAAAACGAGGCTTGAATCTAAGAAAACCCATAATAAAGTTTTACCGATAAACACTCCCAAATTCTAGTTTAAAATCATGATTAAAAGGTGTTTTTGAAGATATAATCAATAGTAAATGATGGGAAGGTGAATTGGGAGCTTACTCGAGCAAGAATGGTGAGAAAAAACCTAGAAATCACCTATTCCCATAGCTCCAAAGTCCAAAAGTGGTAGAATACGTGAAAAAGAAGTATTTATACTATTCTGTGAATAGTGCCTTCCGATTGCCGACCCCATATCACAATTTTGAGGGTCAACATTGACCGGAAATTAGGTTGTCATCGCGATAGCTAGAGGAAGGCCTCGCGACAGCCATGGTCAACCCGACCCGATCCACCAATTAACCCATTGCGATTGCGGTACCACCACCACACGATCGCGATGAAGACTATCATTGTGGCCTGTAATCGTGACATGTGTCCACTCAACCACAATGAAAGTCCTGATGCACCAGATATCAGCTATTGCACCAGTTGAAACTACACTTTAAAATCTCTAAACGGATCCTCGGGATTCATTCGGGACCCCACTTAAGTTTATTTTATATACTACTAAGCTATTTTTAGACGTTCCAGAATCAATGGAAACATCATATTTTCAAAAAAAAAGTTTTTTACAATAGTTTAGCCCCCAGGACCCCATTGTAGAATTTTCACTAGTTTTCCAAACGGAGGATCGAAATGCAAAATAAAGGTTCCAAACCCGAACCAACCCTGCTACTAAACTAAAATCAACATGAACCAACCCTACTAATAAACTAAAATTGACATTCCTGATCTAATGGAACTGTCTAAATTGCCATCCGGCAATCAAAACATGAAATGTTAACCAAGGTCAAACTAATGGCTTTTAAAGTCTCAAAGAGTCTCAAACTCTCCCAAATCACTCCTGAAAGCGTCAGGAAGCGTGCCAACCATCCCCACGCCTCAAAAAAATATGTATTAACTACGAAAAAGGGCAGAATGGTCAAAACACATAAAAAAAAATTCACATCGTAGGTTGTTATAGAAAAGGGACAGATTTAACTGTGGTTGTTAGTTTCTTAGATTGTGTAAACTTATCGGACTATAAAAATTATTTTTAGAGACAATTAAAGTGGAATTACATTTCCACTCAATTCTTCTAGGAGATAATGTTACAAAATTAATGTTAGGTTTTCTTCTCAAAGTCATACTCAGCCTGCCATCAAACTTCTATCAAGAATTGTTTCTTCTCCCTTTATTTGTCATTGATCCTTAGTTTTATTCATATATTTAAGGTTCTCTACATTAAATTGGATTATCAGACCTTATAAATGTCTCTTCATTGGTATTTTTTTCTTTCTATTTACTTTTCAATTTTTCTTCTGAAATTTCTGAATACTTACAAATTCTAAAAGTTTATTCAACGGTTTTTCAATATGATCTCACACTATACCTGGTATTGAGCTTCGCATAACCAATCAAATTTTTATGGTAAGCTGAGTATAGCCAACCAAATTTATATGGTAAATTGAGTATCATTTACCTTTATAATATTTGGATCAAGCATATTTATTGTTTTGGAGAACAATACGTTTTAATTACTGCATGCAAAGTTTCATTATGTTTCGAACATATCTAATCAAACATAAATATTGTAGTGTTTTAGAACGAGATGTAAATTTCTTGAATAACTTGAAGCAGTTGCCCAAAGTTCGAATAGATTCCCGCGGTACAGTCAGACAATTTAAATGTCCAAGTATATATATCAGGATTTAGATATCTCTAAAAACTCTTGTAGTGTAGGAAATACCTCCTCCTTGTTTTTACCAATATAGATACCATTGATATTCATATAAGTGATCATTTTTTGCATTAGTTTTGTCTTAAGTTAATATGTTAAGTCTTTTGAGTATTAAAAAACATTAAATCCATATATTATAATGTAATCACAATTAGTAATTATTTGAAATATTAAATATGATAACATAAGACTATTGGTGAGATGTTATAGAGTTAAAATGCTCTTAATATATCACACTATACATATTATCATAACTCGATCACTCAAAACATCCAATTCCATTAGGGAAATATCCGTAAAAACACGTAATATACTTTCTTCAACTGAATAGAATGACTCAGAAAAAAGATTGTTGCTTATCCATATAATATTGAAGGGGAATAAGAAAAGAAGACATGTTGGAGAAAATTAAAGATTTACGTTTGGGATATTACTGTTGGGGCATGGTATGGTATGGTACGATATTTGCATCTTCGGTATGGTAATTTTGGTACACGGTTTTTAAAAACAATATACCATTATCATACCATATTAATTCGGTATGATTCGGTATTTTGAAGTTCGATTTTAGTAGTTTACAGTATGGTAATTGGTAACCATAGTTTGTTCAATTAAGAGCAGAGAGAATGGTATATTGGTAGCTATAGTTTGTACAATGGCTACTTATTTTATTTTTTTTTCCAAAAGAGAGTTGTTAATTGACTTGTTGCAAGATAGTCAATTAACATACTGCAAACTACCAAAATCGAACAAACTATGGTTACCAAAAAATAAGTATTGGATTAATACCAATACTGACTTTAGAAGCATGCGACATCAACATTCTCATATCCTTCCTTTATATATATACTAGTATACATTCCCGCATGATGCGCGGATCATTTCAAAGAAAAAAAAAAGAGTGGAGAGAGATAATAAAAGTAGATGTATAAGAATAATGTGATATATTATAGATTTTATATTCTTATTTTTTGGGATCAATCTTGTTATATACTAATACTTGCTATGGTTTATTTTTTAGATATAATAATTCTATCTGCTCTTTTTATGGGATCAATCCCATTCTCTCCGCTCTTTTTTTTTCTTTGAAATGATCCACGCATCATGCGGGAATGTATACTAGTATATGTATAAAAGAAAGATATAAGACTGCTGATGTGGCATGCTTCTACAGCCAGTATTGACATTTATCCTTTTTCTGGGGTTTTTGGGCTTTTTTAAAATTTAAATTCATTTTTTTTAATTTTCTCGTCTGCTTTTCTTACTATACCCATTAATTGCCATTTGCCGTTACCAAAGCGCCATTAACCTAAAAAGAAAATGCTCGGTCTTCTCTCGTTTCCCTCATAAACTACCATCAACCCTTTTCCTCCAAAATTCTACAACCAAATTGGAAGCTAATTGTTATCCTAAGATGAAGCAAGAAGAAGAAGAAAGGTAGCGGGAATCAAAACTTCTATAAGAGTTTTATCTTGAAGTTACAAATAATTTGATATATTTTATATTTTTCAGTAAAAAATTATCACACATCAGACCATGTTTTCCTGTAATTGTAACTTTTATGTTAATATGATAAATAATTTGTGATCTTTTTGTTAGAAAATAAAAAAATATCATAGTTATATGACGATTTATAAAATCTATTCTTTATACAGGATATGTTTATCTGTGGAACAGATTCAGCTTCAACTATAATGGAATGGGCCTTTTCCGAATTAATGAAGAATTCAACGGTCATGAAGAATTAAGATGTTTTTCAAAATGTTTTACAGTGGCTTCAAGTCTTTTTCTTTGTTTGTATTACTGTTTTTCTTCATGGTGTCTTGGTTTATAAAATATTTTAATAGATGCAGTGAACGTATTGTTGATGTTCCAGTAGATGCCCGCATAGTTAAAATGATGGTCAACCCAAAAATCTCCTGCTTTAACGTCCAACTAAAGGATTTAGTACAAACAATCAAATATCCAAGGCACGTCAATTATTTGATGAAATGCCTTACAAAAACACTTGCTCTGTGAACATGATGGTTTCGATTTATGTGAAGTCCCACAATCTTTTTCATGTGAGGGAGTTATTCGATAGCATGCTCTATCATAATAAAGTTTCATGGACTATAATGATTGGTGATTATTCTTAAACAATCATCCCAAAGAAGCTTTTAATCATTACGCTGAGATGTGTCGGTCGGGGGTTAAGCAGCATAATATCACTTTTGCAACTCTCTTAACAGGATTTGATGATACAACAACTTTAAAAAAAGTACTCTAGATTCATTCCCATATCATTAGATTTGGATTGTCATTAGATCAGTCTAACAATAAGGGAGAGAGAGTAGGAGTACTCCGAGAGTGACCAATCAACCCTTGCATTTAATGCTAAGAAGGGATAAGAGTGACTTGAGGGACTATATAAAGAGAGAAAAATAAGATTTTTATTGCATTTGAACTCTCATGCTTTTCTAGACTTTACCAAATATTTTCTTTTGCCTCTCAAGAACCCTAAGTCATTCCTTTGGCCAAGATCATCCTTGTACAAGACTTGGTAAGTGTTTATTATGATGGTTTAATATATTTTATGCATGAGAGATGGTGTATATTATGTTGGTCATGTTGGTGGAGTATTGAGAAGTTCACAATGTGTGAAATGTTACATGTTTGCTAAATCAGAGGATGGTTTTGTCTTGTAAACTTGAATAGGTACTTGTGGTCTTGAAGAAAGTGAACTTGATGTATTCCATATTGTTATGTGAGATGTGATTATAGTCTTACCTTGTTTTGTCCTTGTGTATAATATTTGGAATTGTTATTGTGAAATCGGTTAAGGATTTGGTGACGTATTGACCGTAAAGTGTAGCTTTGGGTGTTGTTATGTGTGTTGTGAGACCATGGCTGATGGTTAGTATTCAAGATGATCAAAAATATGTTAAAATAATTTTGGTTATGATCATGGACCATTCATGGCATTAAAAGACCCAAAACGAACCCCGGTGGCCGAAAATGGGCACCCGCCTCGCAGGGGAGGCACCTGCAGCCGAAGATACTCCTGGACTCTGCGCGTACACCTCAAACACCTGCGTGCACAGGTGCCTTCGCAGGTCACTTCCAGAACCCCGTTTTGCATGTTTTTGCTCCCCTTTGACCCCCGGAGGCCCCTATACCCTTTATGGATATAATTAGCAACTTGTAATGCCATTTTAATGACTTTAAAGTGTCGTGTGGAGGCATGTTGGACTGTATTAGGTATGTATTGTTGTTCACATGTTGTTATGAGGCAAGTTGAGAGGAGTAAATATGACGGAATGATAATGAGAAAGCATAAAGGGTAAGTGGGTGTGAAATGCTATTGATGTATGATACCTTGGTCAATGTGTGGAATGTTATGGTGTTGTTGATATGAGAATGAAGTGAATTGTATTGTAAGGGGATGACATGATGTTATACGGCAGTCGTATAGCTCATTGTCATTTTGTACGCCTGTATAGTAACTAGTTGCTAATATAAGCTCCGATATGTACTTGTATTGTAGAGTAAAACGTAAGGAAGAAGCTGGACTATTGTGTTCATATATAGGCTTGCGTATTCATACGTGGAAGTGAAGGTATGTAAGGTTATCCTATCTATATCCTTCTGCAGCATGTTGTTCATATGTGTTGTGTACTTACCCCATTCCGAAATGTCCAAAGGCATCTCATTCATGTTGTTATCTATTGTTAAGTCATATGCTCCTCATTCTTTAGTCGTTGTTGCTCATATGTTACATAAACATGGACATGATTCCAAAATCCCAAAAATGTTATGTTCCACATTCTAATAATGTTTTAACCATCAAGTATCCATCTCATGTAGTGAAGAATAACGAAATGCATATATGTGTGCTTCTAATAATGTCATGATCCTCCATGTAGTAATCTCTCATGAGTGAGTGTATACATGGGGTGAAATAACCACCTTCATGATGACGATACTAATATTATGAGTGTATCCATGGGGTGTAATAAACACCTTTATGACGATATCCATGGGGAGAAAGAACACACCTTCATGATGACTATCCTAACATTATGGGTGTATCCATAGGGTGAAATGAACACCTGCATGACGATATTATTAATTTCCCACTGATCAGTTGGGTTCGGGTAGTAAATAATTAATGACTGAAAAGTAAGTAAGAAGAGGTACAAAAGCACTAAAGTGAAGAGAGTATCGACAGTAATGCACGCAGTTCCAAATATATAGATCGATGGCTTATCCATATTGAGCATGTCCCATGTAATTATTTTCCATGAAAGTTCTTATATACTGATTCAATTTCATACAGCCTTACATACTCAGTACATTCTTCGTACTGACCCCTCTTGGGGGATTTACCTTACTTGCTGTAGGCACAGGTTCTAGTAGACCTCCCCAGTAAGCTGCAGGACATATACTGATCTTTGGTGAGCTCCAGTTGGTTCGAGGCTTTTCGTGTTCAAGTTGTACCTTGATTTTGGTATTGTAAATGTTATGTAAAACGGGGCTTGTCCCGAAATTAGGTTGGTCGTGTATGTATTTTCTGTTAGAGGCTTTTGTAGACGTATGTGGGTATGAAAATGAATGTGGAAGAAAGAGGTGTATGTCTGTTTGACTTGATAGCCCTAAAGGCCAAGTTTCAGATATATGTATATATCGTCATGTTCCATGATCTCCGATATTGTCCTTTTATGTTCTTACGTGATAGTGGTTTTTCCTATGGCATGCAAATGAACGAATGTAAGCATAGCTTGGTTCTCTCGGGCCTTATCGGCTACGGGTACCAATCACGCCTCGTTGGAATTCGGGGTGTGACAATATGAATGAACGAATGCAACATAAACTGAAATACCATAACTGATCCAAGTGATATAAGTACCAAGTGTATACACCTTCTCCAGCTCAATAGCTCACAAAGGTAGAACCTACGGTGATCATCCTTCTCCAACACTGTGGCTCACGGATGAAAGGGCCCATAGGGGATTCGGGATATCCGTATACACTGCTTAGTCCTGAACCAGGACTTTCAATAATCATCATAATCCATCTACTCCATCCAATACACTAGAGAGAGAGATATATGTACATATGTTATTAGTGCACAGACTTGAACCATGACTAAAAGAGTGTACACTATATAATAAGTGCATGGACTCGAACCGTGACTAAAAGAGTGTACATCTGTAAGTCATTTTCCGAGATCAAGTTCGGGACTAAATCATCATGATAATGTAGAAAGAGTTGGAAACTCCGTCGATGAAGTAAATAGTAGTGGTAAAAGAGTGGGTAAACAAAGGACCGTATTCAATCTTGATCTAATTTCCAAAACATCACTTTTAGTTCCAAAAGCTCATAGTTCAATAAATAAGGTGGAACAATTTCCATTGTAAAAGAATCCATTTTAAAAGTGAAAAGTGGGAATAATTTCTTTTTTAGAAAACAATAATAAAATCAAGGTTTTGGTTGGAATCGTACCACTAAGTGAGCTTGAATGTGCCTAAAAGTATGCATGCCATCACCAGTATCCAAACAATACCACTATAAGCGCCTAAGCGTGTGTAAACTAGAATCATGTCCCTTATAAGGATAGAATAATCACCTGAAGTCCAACTGGTATCGTAAGGCCTCGAGCCCAATAATACAGAATTAATCCTCATCACTCGAAAAACCATAGTATAATCAAGGACATAAAGCCACTGCAAAGATCTAATCGGGGGAAATACCACCCAAATTACTAAGTCAAATGGTAAACCTTATACTAAAGGATCCATAATGCCAATCTTTGACTAAACAAGCCTATAATCAAGGATAGTAGGATTCTAAGGCCATAACAAGTATCCTATGCTAAGGTTTGGGCCACATTTTGATCCCAAATACACTAAGTCAAGATATACTAGTCATAATCCAATCCAATGATCCCTACCTAGCATGCAATCTATGCAATACACAATCTCATAGGGAAAAGTACACTAAAGCCTACCTCGATGCCGAATCGGAATCTCAAATCATCCACGAATCGCTCATCCTTGCTCCACAATCCCAAAATATCACCACGCTCTAAAAACAATAACCTACACATCAATAAGAGTAAAATGAGACCCATATTGCTATATCAAAGGCCGGGTCAAAATTTAGGTCAAAAATGGGCCCGCAAACAAAATCCAAAATTGAATTCGTCATGAGGTTCCTCGAAGGACAAGGAATGTGTGCTCAAACGTTGAGCACAAATGGAGCGTAAATCGGGTCTCAAATTAGCCCCTAGTAGTTTATGAACCAAAGACCTAATTTCTAAGAATTTACAACAAAAATGATGGAATTTAACGGGAAAAAATAGTAAGAAACGACCAAGGAGTATTGGGCTAGCTTACCTTAGCTTCAATTGATGATTTCCCACACTTTCTCTCATTCCAAGCTCTCAAAAATGGGGGAAATAGGGTTGAGAAATGAATGGAAAATCGGGTGAAGAAGGAGATTTAACACCCCCAGGTGCCGCTAAAGCGACTACTAGGTGGCTAAAGAGACTACCGCTTAAGCGATAATTTTTGGTCACCCAATTAGCGGTAGTCTCTTAAGCCACCCAATTAGTGGCAACTGGAGGTGTTAAATCTCCTGTTTACTAGAAGTTTTGGTCTGAGACCAATTCCTTAACAGCAAAAGCTCCAAAATAGGAAAATGAGCCTAAAACCCGAACAAACGGTTCGCTAATCGAACCGACATTTTTGGTAACTCATAATGACCTGCAGCCACTGTGGGAAGACTCGAATGAAACAAATGCATGAAAATTGAGAAAATGACCTGGAGGGTCATTATAATATCCACTAATAAAAGGACTTTTGTCCGCTAAACTCAATAGATAGAAAGAGCCCGAAAGCTCGAAAGGATGATGTATTGGGCCCGCATGCCGCGAGCATGTCTCACTAGATAACCTCTAAGCAGAAAAAATGCTTCCAAGGGATTTTTCTATAAGTATCCCCTTTTCAATCAACTTCCTTACTTCACTTTCCAAAAAGCCAAAACTCATCCTTAGCAACCAACTGGCCTCCAACTAAATTGAGAATGATTGATGCACACAAATCTAAACCACAACACACTAATAATACACCGATACAAGCACAACCAAGCTATAACTCAACCAAGTTAAAGGCGATTCAAGGCATGAATCATGCAACCAACTCTAATTTTAAAATCTAACCTTCCTTTGCCTTTCCAAACCTGCTATATACTCTGAACCACACAAAATATCATCTGAGTCCTGTCAGCGCACACATGTCACACTGTCCTTGAAAGACTGAAGTTGATCTACTAAAAATCCATAATGGAAGGCATAAGAATAAGCCCATAAGGTGCTACCTGGATACACAAATGGAGATGACCAACTGGAGTCATCTAAATGCATCAAAATCCAAAACTGGAGTCAACAAGCCCTCACTAGGGTCAAATACCCAAATCAATCTCAATATCAGAAATCAAGAATATACTTAATGGTCCTTATAAGGGCTGAAACAGAAATGCTACCTAAGAATATAATCACGACGGAGGAAAACCACTGATAGAAGACCAGTAACCAAATCCACCTCCGCTGAAGGTATATCATGTAAAGGCGCCTCCAAGAACTTACCAAGGCTGCAAACAGTTTTGATGATAGTTGAATCTTGGGAAACTCAAAAAATGCAATCTAGACCTAAATTTGGTTGAACCTATACTCGATCTATGGACACGGTACATATCATCAGGTAGAAGCACTCCATGAAGTCACAATAGGCAAAACAAATGCCGAGATGAGAATTTTTTGAACTCCTCTAATTACACCCACTTTAACTCGGTTGAACCATAAACTACATCGCAGTAAAAATGGAGTATCCAACTCCACACCAATACCAAGATCAAAACAATCACTAATAGATTAACCTAACAAGTCAGAAAGCAAGACCCAGACTTTCCAACATCAGAAACAAACAATAGGACCAAATTTCCAACTCTAAAACCATGATGAAATCATGAAAGGCCAACCTAACTTTACTTTCTCTCAACAACTAATCTAACCTTGCTAACAGAAGGGGAAAGCAACCAACCTTGGTTCTAAGACAAATGGACAAGAATCACAAGGAGAGAAAAATGCAAACTAGATAATACTAGTCTAGCCATCCATCAAGTAAGAATTGATAAATGTCAAAATAATGAGAATAATATAAACAACATAAGATACAGGTGGTACCAAAAATGAAAATCAACAAAAGTACCACTCTAGGGCCATAACAAGGCCACTATGCCAAAGTAAATGGAACTTGAACCCAAATTCTACACCCTTAAGGAACTCACGATACTAATCCACTCAATCCACTACTAAAAGAAATCATTTACGGGGGTATTTAAATAGGCATAAATCTACAACAAGACATACAACAATCAATGTAGAAATTTCAAGGCATCTAAACATCGATGGGTATGAAAACCCCCAACTTAACTCAAAAAGAAATTAAAGGATAGAAAATCAAAGGCGCATATCACGGTGGAAATGCAAATTCATAGTCCCTGGCATGTCCAAAGAAGTGTGAATCTAAGCATGCCCAAACCCGGACTGAACTTCTGAATCACCAACCGAGTCACTAAGTGCATTACCTCGAACTAAAGGTGTCACACCTCTATGAGATAGATTTGGATGAGCTAAATGACTAATAATGCCACGTTGGAGACACTCTATGGGCTAGTGACTGATCTCTTTACAGTCATAACAAACCCCTGAAGCCCTAACCTGATGAGAAACACGAGTTGTCCCCAACTGGTTGACCAACTCATGCCTGGGGCATTCTCTAGACCAATGTCCAATCTTATCACAATCAAAACATACCCTAGAGACTCTCTAATGTACTATATCTGCTGACCTAAAATAGCTGCCACGGCCTGATAACCAAGACTGAATAACCCATATTTCCTGACCAGAACACTGTCCACTGAGACAACCAAAATCTACTTGAGAGCTACCCATAAACTGAGGTGATACCTAAACAGGTCTAATAGGTGACAAGTGATGCTGACCTCTGCTGGAAGGATTCCGACCTCCAGACGGAATACCACTAACACTGAACTGCTGATATAGCCTCTTACTGCCACCTTCATATATCTCAAAGCAAGCCTTCTCTATAGCCCTCCCATGATTAACATCCTCAGAGAAAGAAGACCTAGCTTCTATAAAATGCTCTGATGCCAAATGGAGTGGTAAAGCCAATCCTCTAATCAATCTCTGCAGCATATCATGCTTAGTAGCATATAACATAGATTTCTGATTGGCCCACTCGAGAAACCCAATCTCATACTCTGAAACAGACAAAGAACCCAGCTGAACACCAACAAATCAAACTTTGGCCTGAGAAATACTCGATGTACCAAACACCATCTCTAGCTGGGAGGTATCCACTAAAATACTCGGTATCCCTAACACTAGATCCTGAAGAACTGAGGTGGTCACAAACTTTGTTGGAGCCTGGGCTGACCCCAGACTCTCTAGGTGATGCTGAAGATCCTCTTTATCAATCCTTAACTCCCTAGTCCATTGCTGAACTAAAACTCTAGTAATACATGCAGAAGTACCGTTCGCATTTATTGATTACCTCATGCCATCCATCTTGGAATA
This sequence comes from Capsicum rhomboideum, assembly GCA_031232105.1. Lineage (NCBI taxonomy): Eukaryota > Viridiplantae > Streptophyta > Magnoliopsida > Solanales > Solanaceae > Capsicum > Capsicum rhomboideum. Next base: position 80,807,640 of record CP124712.1, read on the forward strand.
GAGTCAAAGAAAATACTAGAGGTTCATAGAAATACAGACACACAACAGAGAGTTAAGAATAGAATTTTCTAAGAATGTCCTATAGCCTCTTGAAGATAGGATGCTGACGTCTTCGTATCAATCCGTAAGACTCTACTAGGAACTTAGCTCTTGTACAAACAACACCGGTAAACTTGGCTCTAATACAAATTTGTCACAGCCCAATTTCTCAGTTCATGATGGCACATACTCTAACCAGCTAGTAGGTAAGCCAACCCATAGTTTGGAATATCTAGTAACGGAATACCAAGAGAAAAGAAAAAACTACAGAATAAATATAATAAAAAGGCTACTATAATCCTAAAACCTGGTGGTGCCAGTACAAGAGTTTCTAATACAATATGAGTACAAGTGCAATACAGGGTAAATATATGTAACACCCCGTACCTTCCTAACCCATTGTGATGACATTGAACAATGGTTACTTAGGTGTCGAGATGCCATGAGTATGTAATTTGTAATGTTAGTGATAAAAAAATTAAAATTTGGCTTTGTACATGTGATTAACCTTGCGTAGGAGGTGTTTTGCGATTTTCATGGAGCATTTTTGGGGATCAAAATGAGGCTAAGAGTACCTCTAAGCAAAGGATGTTAAGGGTAAGAAGTAAGTTAAATAATAGGATTTGAAGTATCTAACCAAACCCGCGAAGAAAAGTCAAAAAACAAAATTTTTGAGAAAAATTAAGAGGGGCGCGCCAGAGGGCGTGCCACGCCGCTCTGGGCAAAAATTTTTAGGGCGCCCAAGGGCGTGCCACGCTGGTTTTGGCCACTTTTCAAAGTTGGAAATTTTCTTAAGTCCCAAAGATGCCCGAGGACGTACCGGGCCGATTTTTGCCACTTTCTTCTATAACCATGAGAATATACATGAAATAAGTGAAATATTATATTCTTATGATAAAATTTCTCGTGAACTAATTTGGCATCAAAATGACGATTTTACCCTTATGGTCAAAATAAGCCATACGTGGCTAAAATCGCTTGTTTTTGGGATTGAGGCTACGAATATAAATCCCGTGAGTGAGAATATCATTGTAACACGTATATGATGGAATAAACATTGATTTTAGTAGGCCAAGATAAGATATGGGTTAATTGGCCAATTTGAGGCCCAAAGTAGAGCCAAAATGCATGGTCCAATGGGTCAAAAAGACCCATTCTTCCATTGACTAAGTACACACACAAATAAAATGGGATAAGAATGGAAAAAAGGCCTATAAAAGGGGGGAAAAATCAGATTTTATTTCATTATACATACACATCACTTTCTCTCATTTTCTAGAGTTTTTAAGATAACTCTTTTGGTGGCTCTTCAAACCCTAAGGCATTTTTGGACAAGATCATCATCTTCCAAGCTTGGGTAAGTGATTATTCTTGTACTTTAACATATTATAAGCATGAGAGATTATGTATATCATGTTGGTTATGGTTGGAAGTGTTGGACATGACACTTTTTTTTTTTTTGAAAAAGATGTGTTATCCATGGGATTGTAACTTGAATTATGACTTGTAGTTTTGATGAAAGAGCACGGTATGGATGAAATATCAATATGTATGGTGTTATTATGTTATTAAACTTGTCATTTTTATATAAGTGTAAATTATGGGATTTTGGCCGATATGTGATATGAGGTGTATTGAGGTGACTTGATGGATTAATTGTGATATGGTGCTCATGAGAAAGTGTAAAGGAGAAACCTTGTGGTGAAATTCTATTGGTATGTGATGTTGTGGTCAATGTATAAAATGTTATGGTATTGTTGGTATGAAAAGGGCCATGAATGGTAATGTAAAGGGTGAATAGGGGACTCATGTAACTTATGGTTGTCTTATACACTTGAAATGTAGCTTGTGGTCAATATATGGCATGAATGGGGTATTGTAGGTATGAAAATACCGTAAATGGTATTGTAGAGAAGGAAATGATATTTTAAAGATAAACATGTAACTCATTGTTGTCATATGCATTTGTAAGGTAGTTGGTGGTTAATGTTGGTTCCGTATGTACTTGTGATGTAGAGTGAAACGTAAGAAAGGAGCGGAGTTATTGTGCTCACATATTGGATTGTATATTTACATTGGGAAGATAAGGTATGTAAGGTTACTCTATCCGTATTCTTCTGCAGCACATAATGTTCATATTGACATTTCACTTGTCCTATTCCGAAATATGCTAAGGTATCTTATTCAGGTTTGATATATATATTGATATCCACACGTTTCTTATTCATTGACCGATTGGTATTCATATGTCTCTTATCCATGGACTGAAATTCCTAAGCTCTCATAATGTTGTAAAACTATTTCAAGAAAAGTGACGACGTAACGAGAATCTATTCATTCCTAGGTCACGTATCCCCCATTCTTTAGTTGTTGTGGTTCATGGGTTAGCTAGTTATGGAAATGGTTCACAAGTCCTAATAATAGCATGTTCCAAAGATGTCATAACGTGGTAATTCCTAAAAGAACTATCTCAAGAGATTAATAACATAAGAGAATCTATTTATCCTTGAAAAGCATTTTCCAATCATGTCTTATTCCAAAGTCCTATAGTATGATGATTAGCCTTGTACCAATCTTTCATAAGTAAAAGTACCAATCTCATAAGAGTAATAATAGAGGTGGTGTGCAAGTTAATATAGTTATTTCCCATAAGTAAGGATGTCAATCTCATGAAGTAAAGGAGTGAAGTGAAACGTGTATATAAGTGTGTGCTTCAATTAATGTCATGATCTCTAATGTATCACTCTCATAACTATGTTAAGGACATAATATTGTAAAGAAGTAATGCACACATGGTTGCGCCATGTTTCATTGAGTTTGGATCACAATCAAAAGGGTATAAGTTCAAGATGGAATAATCCCAATATTATGCTATGCTAGTTATTATATCCCACCAAAGGTGGAGGTCCTGTATTATACTTATATATTATAGCCCACCAAAGGTGGAGGCCCGGTACTATATACATATACATTATAGCCCACCAAAGGTGGAGGCCCGGTACTATATACATATACATTATAGCCCACCAAAGGTGGAGGCTCGGTACTATATACATATATATTATAGCCCACCAAAGGTGGAGTCCTGGTACTATATACTTATGTATTATAGCCCACCAAAGGTGGAGGCCCGGTATTATGTACTTACTTATAAGGTGATGATCCGTAAGGTATTATGAATCACTAACTAGTTGAGTGAACAATAATAAAGATAGTTGTAAAGAAGATGAGACTATATCCCTTGCATGAATATATAAATATGAAGGTTATGATAATGATGATGATGATGCGACTGAATGACCAATGTAATGAAATATTAGAAGTAATGAAAATGGTTCCACATATTCAGGATGGAGGTATATCCATATTGATTATTCTCTTACGTTTAATTTCTTGGAAGTACTTATGTGTTATTACAGTTTTATATGGCCTTACATACTCAGTACTTTATTCGTACTGACCCCTCTTGGGGGACTTACCTTACATGTTGCAGGCACAGGTGTAGTAGATCTCTGCAATAGGCGACGAAATATCCGCAGGTTGTTGGCGAGCTCCAGTTGATCCGGGGCATTTTTGAGTCATTATGCATATTGGTTTGAGATTGTATATGAGTATAGAGCGGGGTGTGTCTCGACTCTAGGCTTGTCATAGTCATGTATCTGTAGAGGCTTTGTAGACTCATGTAGGAAGTTGAATGTAAGATGTGTACTTTTATTTTGACGCAATGGCCCTAACGGCCAAGTTTCATATATTGCATATGTTGTCATGACTTCCGCCATTGATATTTAATTACATGAGATAAAAATGATATTCATACACGAACATATATATGAGAGTACATGAGCAGGGATTGGTTCTCTCGGTCCTTACCGGCTCCGGGTGACAGTCCTTCCCGAATGGGATTCGGGTCGTGACAAAAGTGGTATCAGAGCAGGTCATTCAAAGGGTGTCTAAAAAGCCGTGTCTGATTAGAGTCTTACTTATGGATGTGTTGCGCGCCACATTTATAAGTAGGAGGCTACGGGACATTTAGGAGTTGTTTCATTTCTTCATTCTAGATCGTGCAATAGAGCCATTGTCGTAGGTGGGATTATATCTGACCATTGTAATTAGTTTTCTTTGATATAGTAAAATGACAATTACAAGACAAGGTATGGGCAAAGATAAGCAGGTAGACATGCAAGCGGGAGAAGGAACTAGTAAATCACCTCCTAACCCCGATAGTCAATATAGGGTTGAAACTGAGTTTACATCATGGGAACCTTCTCTTCCCCCTTCTCCAGGGAGACCACAAAGGAAGGAAGTATCCCCAGAATTGCCTGTTAATATTACTTGGCGGGAGTTACAGGACTTAAGAAATGCGGTGCAAATGTTGACTCAGATAGTTATTGGTCAGAGTCAAGGATGAGTTGGTCCAGTGACAAGTGAGGATGGTGCAACTAGGATAGCTAGTCGGCGGACACAGGATTTCTTGAAATTGGATCCTCCTACATTTACTGGGTCCGATCTTAATGAAGACCCACAAGACTTTATCGATCAAATTAAAAGGGCTCTAGATGTTATGCATATGACTGGTGTAGAAACAGTGGAGCTTGCAGCATATAGACTGAAAGGAGAGGCTATATTATGGTACAAAGATTGGAAACGATCCAGAGGTATCGGTACACCTCCAGCTAGTTGGGAGGAATTCAGAGCGGCATTCCTTGATCACTATCTTCCATATGAGGTCCGTGAGGCTCGTGCAGATCAGTTTTTAAATTTGCGTTAAGGAAATATGAGCGTCAGGGAGTACAGTCTTTGGTTTAATTTGTTGGCTAGATATGCTCCTAATATGGTAGCGACTATGGCCGATAGAGTTAATTGGTATGTAGACAGATTGGAGCCATATTTGGTAAGGGACTATACTATTGCTGTATTAAATAAAGATATGGATATAGCTAGAATACAAGCCTTCACGCAAAAGATGGAGGATCAAAGGCAAATGAGAAGGATACAAGAGTTTGAAGAAGGGCCATCAAAGAGGGCTAGACCCATGGGACAGTTCATGGCGTCCCAAGGAGGATTTAGGCCTTGGGTTTTCCCTAGACCACCTAGACCATCATTTTCCTACCCTACAACGGGTACTCCACCTCCATTTCGAGGATCTAGAGGTAGCCAGGTTGGGCAGAGTAGTGGAATACGGGGTTCGCAGACAGCGGGATCTTTTTGTCAACTGTGCTAGTGCTACGGAAAGTTTCATTCAGGTGAATGCTGGTTTGAGATGGACGTTTTCTTTTGGTGTAAAAATCTAGGACACGTGAAGCGAGGGTGCCCACAGAGGGCCACAGGTAGTATGACACGACCTACGGGGTCAGCAGAATTCAGAGGCTCTCTTTGATATAGTGACAGGTACGTTATCTATATGTTTACCTAATGAATATGCATCAATTGATCCGGGTTCTACCCTATCAGATGTTATTCTATTGACTGTTGGAAAATTTGAAGGAACATTAGAGTTAATAGTCAAGTCAGTTGGGGTGTCCACACCAGTTGGTGAATTTATTATAGCTAAAAGAGTATGTCACAATTGTATAGTAAATGTTGTGATCACATTACATTGACTAAGCTTACTGAGATGGACATGATAGATTTTAATGTTACAATGGGTATGACTTGGTTGGCTTCTTGTTAGGCCACAATAGATTGCCGAGCAAAGAAATTTTATTTTGATTTTCCACAAAGAATTTTCTTGAATGGAAGGGTACATATGTCACTTGGTCAGAGTGAAGAATACTAATGTTAAAGCTACTAATGTGAAAGATACTAGTCTACCCCTGTAGGATGTCCCAGTATAAATTGTATCGACGAGGGATGACACGTCGAGTATGTGCATTAATTATAGGCAACAGATTGAAGTTTCAGGAAGATTTTATGTATCAGATATATATATATATGAGCTAAAGAAATTCATTATGGTAACGCACACCACTCACGGTATGCTATTTAGTAGGGAGTAATCAATATGTACCATGATTGGAAGTGATTTATTGGCAGGATTACATGAAAAGACTATTGCAAAATTTATACTTCAGTAATCGAAGTGATAACAAGTAAAGGTAAAGTGTTTGTAATCTGAAGGTTATAGGCTATGTGGAGATCCTTTTTAGTTGGAAATAGATGTGATACCATATGGGTAATAATTGATATGCTTATTAAGGAAGCACATTTGGGAAATATTTTTTTCCAGAGGATATTGGGAACCCAAGAGAATGTAAGTATGGCTTTTCGTCTTCAGACAGAAGGACAAGCAAACCGTACTATTTAAACATGAAAGGTTAGCCCTATATAGCGTACCTTCTAAGGTTATCCGAAGATATGGTCAAGTCGTATATTACTTTGAGGTATCCTAAAAATTCTCTACAGTTCATTCAGTCGTTCATTTACGATGCTTTGAGAGTGTATGGGAGATCTATCTCGGATTGCTTCCAAGAAAGATTTATAAGCAATAAAGAAGTAGCTCCCGTAAAGGCACTATTGGCGAAAGTAGCATGTAGAAGAAATCACAAGGAAAACTGAAGAACTAATAGAGTCTAAAGTACTTGTAATTGTTGTACATGGAAGCAAAAGTTCAAGATACAGAATTAGAGTCATAATAAGTAAGTCTTTACAAGTAGTACGTGTGGATGTGATAATGTGAAGGATTTACTTCGACATAAGTTGTTACAGTGAAACAATATTACTAACATTCAAGGACGAATGTTTCTAAGGGGGGAATAAAGTAACACCCCATACCTTCCTAACCCAATGTGACGACGTTGAACAATGGTTACTTAGGTGTCGAGATGCCATGAGTATGTAATTTGTAATGTTAGTGATAAAAAAATTGAAATTTGGCTTTGTACATGTGATTAACCTTGCGTAGGAGGTGTTTTGAGATTTTCATGGAGAAGTTGTGGGGTTCAAAATGAGGCAAATAGGACCTATAAACAAAGGATATTAAGGGTAAGAAGTAAGTTAAAGAATAGGATTTGAAGTATCTAACCAAACCCGCGAAGAAAAGTCGAAAGACGAAATTTTTGAGAAAGATTAAGGAGGACGCGCCAGAGGGCGTGCCACGCCACTATGGACTAAAATTTTTAGTCCAGAGGAATCAAGTTGGCGCGCCCAAGGGCTTGCCACGCTGGTTTTGGCTACTTTTCAAAGTTGGAAATTTTCTTAAGTCCCAAGGGTGCCCGGGGACGTATCAGACTGATTTTTGCCACGTTTATTCTATAACCATGAGAATATAAATGAAATGAGTGAAATATTATATTCTTATGATAAAATTACTCGTGAACTAATTTGGCATCAAAATGACGATTTTACCCTTATGGTCAAAATAAGCCATACGTGGCTAAAATCGCTTGTTTCTGAGATTGAGGCTACGAATATAAATCCCGTGAGTGGGAATATCGTTGTAAGAAGTATATCATGGAATGCACATTGATTTTAGTGGGCCAAGATAAGATATGTGTTAATGGGCCAATTTGAGGCCCAAAGTGGAGCCAAAATGCATGGTCCAATGGGTCAAAAAGACCCATTCTTCCATTGACTAAGTACACACACAAATAAAATTGGATAAGCATGGAAAAAAGGCCTATAAAAGGGGGAAAAATCAGATTTTAATTCATTATACATACACATCACTTTCTCTCATTTTCTAGAGTTTTCAAGATAACTCTTTTGGTGGCTCTTCAAACCCTAAGACATTTTTGGACAGGATCATCATCTTCCAAGCTTGGGTAAGTGATTATTACTGTACTTTAACATATTATAAGCATTATAGATTAAGTATATCATGTTGGTTATGGTTGGAGGTGTTGGACATGACACTTTTTGTTTTTGTGAAAAAGATGTGTTATCCATGGGATTGTAACTTGAATTATGACTTGTAGTTTTGATGAAAGAGCATGGTATGGATGAAATATAAACATGTATGGTGTTATTATGTTATTAAACTTGTTATTTTTCTATAAGTGTAATTATGGGATTTTGGCCGATATGTGATATGAGGTGTATTGAGGTGACTTGATGGATTAATTGTGATATGGAGCTCATGAGAAAGTGTAAAGGAGAAACCTTGTGGTGAAATGCTATTGGTATGTGATGTTGTGGTCAATGTATAAAATGTTATGGTATTGTTGGCATGAAAAGGGCCATGAATGGTACTGTAAAGGGTGAATAGGGGACTCATGTAACTTATGGTTGTCTTATACACTTGAAATGTAACTTATGGTCAATGTATGGCATGAATGGGGTATTGTAGGTATGAAAGTACCGTAAATGGTATTGTAGAGAAGGAAATGACATTTTAAAGATAAACATGTAACTCATTTTTGTCATATGCATTTGTAAGGTAGTTGGTGGTTAATGTCGGTTCCATTATGTACTTGTGATGTAGAGTGAAACGTAAGGAAGGAGCGGAATTGTTGTGCTCACATATTGGATTATATATTTACATTGGGAAGATAAGGTATGTAAGGTTACTCTGTCCGTATTCTTCTGCAGCACATAATGTTCATATTGACATTTCACTTGTCCTATTCCAAAATATGCTAAGGTATCTCATTTAGGTTTGATATATATTGATATCCACACGTTTCTTATTCATTGACCGATTGGTATTCATATGTCTCTTATCCATGGACTGAAATTCCTAAGCTCTCATAATGTTGTAAAACTGTTTCAAGGAAAGTGATGACGTAAGGAGAATCTATTCATTCCTAAGTCACGTATCCCCCATTCGTTAGTTGTTGTGGTTCATGGGTTACCTAGTTATTGAAATGGTTCACAAGTCCTAATAATAGCATGTTCCAAAGATGTCATAACGTGGTAATTCCTAAAAGAACTATCTCAAGAGATTAATAACATAAGAGAATCTATTTATCCTTGAAAAGCATTTTCCAATCATGTCTTGTTCCAAAGTCCTATAGTATGATGATTAGCCTTGTACCAATCTTTCATAAGTAAAAGTACCAATCTCATAAGAGTAATAATAGAGGTGGTATGCAAGTTAATATAATTATTTCCCATAAGTAAAGATGTCAATCTCATGAAGTAAGGGAGTGAAGTGAAACGTGTATATAAGTGTGTGCTTCAATTAATGTCATGATCTCTAATGTATCACTCTCATAACTATGTTAAGGACATAATATTGTAAAGAAGTAATGAACACATGGTTAAGTCATGTTTCATTGAGTTTGGATCACAATCGAAAGGGTATAAGTTCAAGATGGAATAATCCCAATATTATGCTATGTTAGTTATTATATCCCACCAAAGGTGGAGGTCCTGTATTATACTTATATATTATAGCCCATCAAAGGTGGAGGCCCAGTACTATATACATATACATTATAACCCACCAAAGGTGGAGGCCCGGTACTATATACATATATATTATAGCCCACCAATGGTGGAGGCCCGGTACTATATACTTATTTATTATAGCCCACCAAAGGTGGAGGCCCGGTATTATGTACTTACTTATAAGGTGATAATCCGTAAGGTATTATGAATCACTAACTAATTGAGTGAACAATAATAAAGATAGTTGTAAAGAAGATGAGACTATATCCCTTGCATGAATATATAAATATGAAGGTTATGATAATGATGATGGTGATGCGACTGAATGACCAATGTAATGAAATAATAGAAGTAATGAACATGGTTCCACATATTCAGGACGAAGGTATATCCGTATTGATTATTCTCTTACGTTTAATTTCTTGGAAGTACTTATGTTTTATTATAGTTTCATATGGCCTTACATACTCAGTACTTTATTCGTACTGACCCATCTTGGGGGACTTACCTTACATGCTGCAGGCACAGGTGTAGTAGATCTCTGCAGTAGGCGACGAAATATCCGCAGGTTGTTGGCGAGCTCCAATTGATCCGGGGCTTTTTCGAGTCATTATGCATATTGGTTTGAGATTGTATATGAGTATAGAGCGGGGTGTGTCCCGACTCTAGGTTTGTCATAGTCATGTACCTGTAGAGGCTTTGTGGACTCATGTGGGAAGCTGAATGTAAGATGTGTACGTTCATTTTGACGCAATGGCCCTAACGAATAAGTTTCATATATTGCATATGTTGCCATGAATTCCGCCATTGATATTTAATTACATGAGATAAAAATGATATTCATATACGAACATACATATGAGAGTACATGATCAAAGATTAGTTCTCTCGGGCCTTATCGGCTCCGGGTGCCAGTCCGGCCCGAATGGGATTCGGGTCGTGACAATAGATATACAAAGATATCTCTGAATATAACAAAGAGACTAGTCTAATAATAAGGGAGAGAGAGTAGGAGCACTCCGAGCTTAAGGAGCACACCCTAAATCTCCAATCTATGGCTGCTCTGCACGATACATACATCAATAGTGATAACGTGTACTATGATCTGCAAGCTGTAGAAGTGTAGTATGAGTACCAAACACGTGGTACTCAGTAGGCAACGACCAACTAAGCTCCAAAAATAATGAAAGTATAAATAACATATAAGTCATGAGTATAACTACATGCAACTATCCAGGAAAGCTAAGTAAAATGAGGCTAATAAAGTAATAAGGGTAAACTACCCTATTCTAACAGTGGTCAGGAGCTAAATTACATTATAATTTATCACTAGTCAATATACCAATGAAGAGTCAAAGAAGTATATTTATAGTAGTATACAAGGCCAAAGAATACATATACAATTTGAATGGACAAGAAAGAGGGGTATATACGGTAATGCCATATATAGGACTAACTCAAAGGAAATGACCAGAGGGAGTCAACCTAACATCTCGAGGTCCATGTCCAAATAAAGGAGCTAATACTACCATGATCAGGGCCTCCATCAAAAGGGTGACTAAATATGGGACAATCTACCAATAACATATTCTTTCATGATAAAGAAAAGGAATAAGAAACGTACCAACAACCTCGGGTATTAGTACATAACCATCCTGCCACGATCTAACCATAATAACCAATATCAAAGTAACTGGCTTGTCCAAACAAACAATACCAAATCGAGCCCCATAAGCCCGAAAGGTTCACGGAAGCACGCAATAAACAATAATCATAACTGGTACCAAGTGTATGAATGACCGAATACAACATAAATCAAAATACTATAACCCATCCAAGTTCCATAAAGTACCAAGTGTATAGACCTCCTCCAACTTAGTAGTTTGCAAAGACAAGACCTACGACAACCATCCTTCTCTGGTACTATGGCTCACAGACAAAAGGGCCCATAGGGGATTCAAGCTATTCGTATACACTGCCTGGTCCCGATCTAGGACTTCAAATAATTATCATAATCCATCTACTCCATCCAGTACCGGATAGAGATATATATGTACATATGTAATGAGTGTATGGACTTAAACCGTGACTAAAAGAATGTACATTGTATAATAAATACATGGATTCAAATTATGACTAAAAGAGTATACATCTGTAGGCCATTTCTCGATATCAAGTTCGGGACTAAATCATCATAACAATGAAAAAAGGATAGGAATCTCCATCGACCGAAGTAAATAGTAGTGGTAAAAGAGTGATTAAACCATGAACCAGATTCAATCTCGGTCTAATTTCCAAAACATCACTTTTAGTTCCAAATTGCTCATAGTCCAATAAGTAAGGTAGTACGATTCCCATTGTAAAAGAATCTATTTTAAAATTAAAAAGTTGAAATAATTCCCTTTTTAGAAAATAGTAGTAAAATCAAGGCTTTGGTTGGAATCATTCCACTAAGTAAGCATGAATGCACCTAAAAGTATGCATGCCATCACCAGTATCAAAACAATACCACTATAAGTGCCTAAGCATCTGTAAACTAGAATAATGTCCTTTATAAGGATAGAATACTCACTTGAAGTCTAACTGGTATTGTAACCACAACCTTGGGCCCAATAATACATAATTAATCCTCATCACTTGGAAAACCATAGTAATCAAGGGCATAAATCCACTACAAGGATCAAATCGGGGGAAATACCACCCAAATCAATAAGTCATATGGTAAAACTTATACCTAAAGATCCATAATCTATGACTAAACAAGCCTGTAATCAAGAATAGTAGGATTCTAAGTCCATAACTAGTATCCTATGCTAAGGTTTGGGTCACATTTCTATCCCAAATTCCCCAAACAGACTAAGTCATTACATACTAATCATAATTTGATCCAATGATTCCTACCTATCATGCAATCTATGAAATACACAATCTCATAGAGAAAAGTAGATCGAAGCCTACCTTGATGTCGAACCAGAATCTCAAAACATTCACAAATTGCTCATCTTTGCTCCACAATCCCAAAATGCCACCACGCTATCAAAACAATCATCTACACGTCAATATGAGTAAAACGAGACCCATATTGCAATATCAAAGGCCAGTTCAAAATTTAGGTAAAGAATGGGCTCGAGCAGCCCACAAACAAAATCCAAAATTGAATCCATTACAAGGTCCCTCGAAGGACAAGGAATGTGTGCTTAAAAGTTGAGCACAAACAGATCATAAATTGGGGCTCACATCAACCCCTAATAGTTTATGAACCAAAGATCTAATTTCTAAGAATTTACACTGAAAATGATGTAATTTAACGGGGAAAAATAATGGAAAACGACCAAGGAGTGTTGGGATAGCTTACCTTAGCTTCAATGGATGATTTCCCACACTTTCCCTCTTTCCAATCTCTCAAAAATAGGGGAAATAGGGTTGAGAAATGAATGGAAAATCGGGTGAAGAAGGGGATTTAAAACCTCCAGGTGCCGCTAAAGCGACTAGTGGTTCTCTTAAGAGACTACCGCTTAAGTGAAGATTGATATCTAATGCAATGGGTCAGGAGAGGAAGGGTTTGCTAAAATGACACTCTGCTCTCTAAATCGACGTCTGCTTAAGTGGACAGGGATTACTAAAACGATCCTCAGCTGGGCATCCAAGTATCGCTATAGCGACACCAAGTCACTAAAACGGCTATCGCTTAAGAGACTCCCAAGATGCTAAAATGGCTATTTCTTAAGCGACTCCCAAGCCACTTAAGCCACTACACTAGCATCTGAGGCACCAAATTTTGCTAAGTCCAAATGGACTCCGACTGGGTGCTCGAGATTCGTTCAAAACCCTGTACGTGCAAATGAACTATGCTACCATACCAAATTTAACATTCCTAACTCAATGGAACCATCGTAACTCTAATCTAAGATCATTTCACTTAAATATAGGACCTACTCCCATAGTTTTATTTTTTATCAAATCTACCCAATAGCCCAAAACAAGTCCGAAAACCTCAGGATCTGAACCGAGGGTCCACTAGGCTAAAATCAATGTTCATAAGCTGATGGCGCTATTAGAATTTCCATCAGAGGTTGTTTACTAGGAGTTTTGGTCCGAGACCAATTCCTTAACATCAAAAGCTTCAAAATAGGAAAATGAGTCTAAAACTCGAATGAACTATACAATAATAAAACTGACAGTTTCGACGAGCCATAAATGACCTGTAGCCCCTATGGGAAGACTTCAAATGACAAAAATGTGTGAATATTAAGAAAATGACCTGGAGGGTCATTACATGGATTTAGTTCAAGTCTTATTGTTTTCAATAGTTTGATTGATTCATGCTGTAAAACTTGTTGCCTCGATATAGCATCTCAACTCTTTAGTGAAATTCCAACTAAAGATTTAATTAGCTTCAATGTTGTGATAAAAGGGTATACAAAATATTGTTTTCAGGAAGAAGTGTTGAAGCTTTTTATGCAAATGCAGAATATGGATTTTCAGCATTTAGATTTTACTATTGCGGTAGTGCTAGGTCTGAATGTTGGATTAGATGATGTTATTTTTTTCCAAAAAATTCATGGACTTGCCAATAAGACAAAGATTTTGCAAATGCATTACTTGATTTCTACTCTAAGCATGACTTTATAGATTTTGTAAAGAATCTCTTTGATGAGATGCCAAAGTTAGATGGTGTCTCATATTAACATAACATCACAGGTTACACATAGAATGGGTAGTATGAGAAATCATTTAAGCAGTTTTGAATGTTGCCAAACCAACAAAGTGTAATGACCCTCCAGGTTATTTTCTCAATTTTCGTATATTTTTGGCATTTCAAGACTTCCCATAGTGGCTACAGGTCACCTATGACTTGCCAAAACTATCGGTTTGGTTTTTAGACAGTTTGTTTGGGTTTAGGCTCATATCCCTATTTTGGAACTTTAGCTATTAAGAAACTGGTCTCAGACCAAAACTCCTTGTCAACAGACTTGAATGAAAATTTTGATAGTGCTATCATCTCCAGAACATCAATTTTAGGTTGGGGGACCCTTGGTCTGGGTCTCGAGGCTTGAAGATTCATTTATTGCTATTGGTCGAAATTTGGTTAAATCAGTAGATTAGGTTTGGGGCCCATATTTTGTCAAAACAATCTCTGTTGGGAATTTCGTCAATTTTGTTGAGTCTGGAATGTTGTTTTTGATAGGGTAGCATTATTCATTTGCATTCACAGGATTTCAAATGAATCCCAAGGGGCCGATCAGAGACCTTACATTTGTCCAAGTCTGCTAATGCCTTCATGTTGGTACCATTGCCTTAGCGGCTCCTTGGCTGCCTAGGCGATGTCGCCATGGCGATGCCCTAGAGCGCCTAAGCGACAAGGCTGTCTTAGCATGCCATCACCCAAGTGAGACCTTAGCCTCCTAGGCGAGGCCACCTTGGCGAACGGCTACTCGTAAGGGCATGTCGCCTTAGAGATCCCTAATGGCGCCTAGGCGAGGCCGCCTTAGTGACCAAAGGGGTGCCTAGGCGACAAAGCTCGTGGCTTTAAGACTTGTCCCCTCAACAACCTCAACCTCATTTTCTCCATTTCCAAATAGTATTAAACACCCTTTTCGCCCCAAAATTGGTGAGAAATATCAATTTAAGGTCAGGGTCATCTCAGGGACATTAATTCAAGCATCATCTCGTCCAAATCTCTTAAGTTCCTTGCCTCCCTTCTTTTAATTTCTCTATTTTTTATTCTTGATTTCTCTAATGTTGGGGGCTGATTTAAGTGTGGTATTGTGTTTGGTTTGTGCTCAAATTTTGGGCACAAATTCCTTGAGTCGTGAGGGACTTAATGACGATTCCAATTTTAGGATTTTTTACGTGGGTCCCACAGGGCCATTTTAGATCCAAATTTTAGTCTAGAGTAAAATATTACAATATGGGTATCGTTATTCTCATTGTAATGCATAGAGTGTTGTTTTGATAGTGTGAAGTCATTTCTAGGATTGTGGAGCAAAGACGAGCAATTTTGTGGATGGTTCGAGATTGCGGTTCGACTTCAAGGTAGGCTTCAGTCAACTTTTCTCTATGAGATTGTGCATTGTATAGATTGCAAGCTAGTTAGGGATTATAGGATGGATTTATACCTAGTAATACCATGAATTGACCTATTTAGGGAATTTAGAATAGAAATGTGACTTGAACCTTAGTCTAAAATACCTGTTATGGTTGTAGAATCCTATTATACTGAATTATGGACTTGCTCGACCATAGATTGACATGAATGACCCTTTAGTATGAAACTCACTATATTACTTAGTGAATTGGATGATATTCCCCGATTAGTCCCTTTATGTAGCTTTATCCCCTTGTAGACCTTAGTTTCTCGGTTTATGGTATTAATATCTTCTTAAGTTATATGTTGTTGGGCCCGAGGTCGCGGTTACAATACTAGTTAGACACCAGGCTAGTGTTTTATCATTAGAAAGGACGTGGTTATAGTTATGGATACATATACGCTTACATGGTTCTTTTCATGACTATCATTCATTCATATGCACCACCTATCATTCATTCATATGCACCACCTATCACCAGTATAATTGTTTGGCACCTATATCTATCGGTCTTATGGGGGCTAATTATGCATAGGTTATGGTTACTATTTGTTGAGTGTTTGATTGTACCTACCGGGCTTATGGGGGTCCGGTTAGGTTTTTGGTTGCCCGGGATAGCTAGTTACACTGTTATTGGCTGTTATGGTATGATTAGTGGTAGACTGGTTATGGACTGGTACTTGAGATTGTCAGTATGTTTCTAATTCCTTTTCTCATTATTATGGTAATACTTGTCATTGGCATATCAACTTATGATTATGCATAATACGATTAGAGACCCTGATTATGCTAGAATTAGGTCCCTTACCTTATATATGATCTCGGTGATGTAGACTAGTCCCTCAGAGTAGTTCATTCATATTTGGTTATCCATATAGCGCGGTTATTCATATATATATATATTTATATACTTTTCTTGGGCTACTCTTGTATATTATTTCCTTCCTTTCTACTACATTTGTATATTTTATATCTTCTTTTTTACTATACTATCTTATATGGGCTTGCTACTTATGGAACCATGTCCATCCCTTATTAGTGGTAGAATAAGATAGTTTATGCTTATCACCTCAATAACATTATTATGTTTCATTCCCTAGATAGTTGGCTGTTAATTTATATTCCTGCTTTACATATTGTTTATACTTTCATTATCTTTGGAGCTCAGTCGGCCGATGCCTACTGAGTGCCACGTGTTTGGTACTCATACTACACTTCTATAGTCTGCAGATCATAGTACGAGTTCTCACCGTTGAAGTGTGCGTCATGCGGAGCAGCCATGAATCAGAGATTTGGGATTAGCTCCTAACATTTAGAGTATTCCTACTCTTCCTTTTTATTGTTAGACTGATCGCTATTTTGTTTTCAGAGACATCTTTGTATATATATTTATCCTATATTTCACTATACTACTATTGTACTAGGAGATCATGTACTAACTTTATTAAGTTGTAAGATTTCATCTTTATATTGGTCTCTTTATTAGATTCTTTTTCTTTGCTTTCTTCATTTCTCTTAATAGTTCGTTACTAGTTGTTTTGGACTATGGGTTGTCTTAACTGCTAGTGGGTAACAGTAGGTGTCATCTTTACATGACAAATTGGCTCGTGACAAGTTAGTATCAGATCATAGGTTCACTAGTGTTTTTGGTACAAGACCTAAGTGCCTAGTAGAGTCCTGCGAAATGGAGACGTTTGTATCCTATCTTTGGGAGGCTACTGGGCATTATTAGGAAACTCTATTCCTTTATTGTTGGTTATGTGTCTGTACTTCTATAAACCTCTAAGTGCTTCTTTTGACTCCACTCTTTCCCAGATGGATAGCACGAGATTATCAATAGATGCGAATGGGACTTCTATACGTGTTACTAGAGTTTTAGCTCATCATTGGGCTAGGGAATTAGAGATTGATATAGATGATCTTCAGTGTCAGCTAGAGGTTCTGGGGCCAGCCCAGGCTCTGACAGAGTTTGTGACCATCTCAGCTTTTCAGGATACTATGTTGCGGATACCGAGTCTTTTCATGGATACATCACAGTCAGTGGTAGTGCCTGATATATCGAGTTGTTCTCAGGATAGAGTTGGGTTTGTTGGTGTTTAATAGTTTTTTTTTTAATCTATTTTAGAGTATGAGATTGGGTTTCTCGAGTGGGCCAAACATACTCTTATGTTGTTTTCTATAGAGCATGAGATGCTGATTGAATTTACCACTTCGCTTGTCGTTGGAGCATTTGATAGCAACTGGGTTTTATTTCTCTCAGGCTGTTGACCATGCAAGAATTACAGAGAGGGCATGTAATGATATATATAGAGATGGCGGTGAGAGACTATTTCAGCAATTCAGTGTTAGTAGTATTCTGTCTGGAGGTAGGGAGATCCTCCCAGCAGAGGTCAACATCATTTGCAGCCTTTCAGGTTTGTACAGGTAGCACCTCAAATTATGGGTGATTCTCAGGTAGGATGTAATGGTCACAGTGGACAAAGTTCTAGTTAGACATCTGGCATGTTCGGTCTAGGTCTTTAGGATGTGTTGGCTATTTTAGGTCAGCAAGATCAGTACGTCAGAGAGTCCCATGGGCATGTTTTGACTGTGGTGAGATTGGTCATTGGTCTAGGGAGTTCCCTAGGCATTAGTTGGTCAGCCAATTAGGGTTAGCTCATGTTTCTCACCAGGTTAGAGCTTCAGGGGTTTGTTACGAGTGTGGAGAGATCGGCTATTGGTCTAGAGAGTGTCCCCAGCATGGGATTATTAGACAGTCAATGCAGCCAGATCAATTTCTTAGTGTTATGACACCTTCAGCTAGAGACAGTGTCCTTAGTATTTCAGTTGATTGCTCAGATGCTCATTACGGGTTCGAACGTATTAAGATTTGTACTTCTTTGGGCAGGTCAGGGCTATGACTTCAGATTCCATCGTATAGGTAGGATTTTGATATACTATCTTTTTGTCTCTATTTGAATTAAGTTAGGGTTTTCATACCCATCGGTGTTTACATGCCTTGATATTACTATATGGATTATTATAAGCATTGGTGTAGATTTATACATGTTTGACTACCCCGTAGATAATTTCTTTTAGTAGTAGATTTAGTAGATCGGCATGATAATTTTCTAGGGGTATAGCACTTGGGTTAAAGTCCCATTTTCTTTGGTATATTGACATTGTTATGGTTATAGAGTGCTAATGGCTGTGGTTTTTATTTTTTGTGCCTCCTATAATTTATGCTAGTGTCGTTATTGTTGCTATTATTACTTGAGAGGTAGTTGATTTTTATTTAATAGACGGCTAGACTAGCATTTCTAGTTAGTGTTTCCCTTTCTTGCGATTCTTGTCCATTCGATTTAGACTGCTACCTTGGTCGGTTGGTTTTCCTTTTCTGTTAGCATGGTCGGTTGTTGAGTGGATTAGCATAAATGAAGGAAGGTTTGGCCTTCCATGGTTTGGTGGTGACTTTACCTTTGGCAATCTATTATGTAGCCCCATTATTGATGATTTTGAGGTTTGTTGTTCTGACTTGTATAGTTCATCTCTAGGTAGTAGTCTTGACCTTGGTATTGGTGTTGAGTTGTGTGCTCTGTTCTATTTTCAATATGGTTCATGGTTCAATTGAGTTGAGGTTGATTTAGATGGGTGAATTTATAAATTTCTCAACTCGATATTATTTTAACTAGATTCAGGCTAGAATGGTATTTTTTGAGTTGCTTGAGATTTGGCTACCATTAGTACCCTTTGCAGCCTTGGTGAGTTCTTGGTTATGCCTTAATGGTTATGCTCTCAGCGGATGTAGATTTGATTTCTCATATTTTTGGCCTATGGTTCTCCTCAGCTGTGAGTATGATCTTTGACAACATTTCAACTTCAGCCATTGCGGGAATTATGGGATATATGCTTGATCTCTTAGAGTAAGATTGGTTTAGGTATTTTACCTTAGTGAAGACTTGAGAGTTGTGATAGATTTTAGATAATGGATGCTTACTCGCCAATAAGATTGGTTTGGATAGTTGAGATGGAGCAGTTCGGCTTCGGTGCAAAGATCACAGCTATGGATTGAATAACTTGGTTGCAACCTCATTTTGAGGTTTTAAGTCAGTTGAGCCTTTGTTGACAGGTTGACTAGGCCTACTCATTACATATCGATTCAGTTTCCTTCGGTTCAAGTACATTGTACTTGATGGATGTTCTGAGAATAGTCCATTGGCAGATGGTGTTGGTTTCTATTGCTTTCATCCTTGGTTTCCAGTTTTTGTCAAAATTTTTGATTGCCTACTCAGCGAAAGTAGTGTGCTCGAGTTGGGTTTAGCATGGTTTTATCCATAGTCGGTGGGGCATTCTAAAGAAGATCATTTAGTTTCCAGAGCTTATGCTCCAGACTCATGACTTTTGGTTTTGAGGTTCATCCGGACCACTAAGCGGCCTTGGCAGAGTTTGTAGACTTTGATCACCACTATTTGAGTATCCAAGTAAAATCTTATGGGCTTTGTTCTTATACTAGCCCGCGTGGATTTTTGATGGATCAACTTTAGTTCTTTGAGGCTAGAGTGGTGTGATTGCGCTGACGGGACTTAGATAATGTTGGAGAGTTTTGTGTGGCATGAAGTAGATATCAGGTTTGGAAAGACAAGATAAAGTTAGATTTGAAATTTGGAGTTGGTGGTATGATTCTTGCCTTGGGTGGTCTTCAGCTTGGTTGAGTTTTCACTTGATTGTGCTTGTTTCAGTACGATGTCAGTATGTTATGGTTTGGGTTTGCATGTTCCAGTCGTGCTTGGATCAGTTGGAGGCCAGTTGGTTGTTGAGGATGACTTTTGGTCTATTTGAAAAGTGAAGTAAGGAAGTTGGTAAAAAAGGGACACCTTTATAAAAATCCCTTGGAAGCGGTGGCTTGCCTTAGAGGTTATCTGGAGAGTCTTGCTCAAAGTATGCGGGCCCAGTACCTCATCCTTTTGAGCTTTTGGACTCTTTCTATCTATTGACTTTTTCGAATGAAAGTCCTTTTAGTAGAGGATATTGTAATGACCCTCTAGGTTATTTTCTCAATTTCCATGCATTTTCTACATTTCAAGACTTCCCATAGTGGCTACATGTCATTTAGGACTTATCAGAACAGTTGGTTTGGTTTTTGGATAGTTCGTTTGAGTTTTAGGCTTATTTCCCTATTTTGGAGCTTTCAATGATAAGAAATTGGTCTCGAACTAAACCTCCTAGTAAACAGACTAGGATGGAAATTCCAACAGTGCTATCTGCTCTGGAACATCGATTATAGGCTAGGAGGACCCTTAGTCTGGGTCTCGAGGCTTCCTGACTTGGTTCGGGCTATTGGTTGGAAGTTGGTTAAATTGGCACATTGGGTTTGGGGCACACATTTTGTCAAAATAATCTCCGTTGGGAATTTCATCAATTCTGTTGAGTCCAAAATACCATTTTTGATGGGGTAGCATTATTCGTTTACGTTCGGTTTGTGCTCAAATTTTGGATACAAGTTCCCTAAGTCATGAGGTACCTAATGACGTATCCAATTTTGGGATTTTATGCGTGGCCCCCACGAGGCCGTTTTAGATCCAAATTTTGGCTCGGAATAAAATATTACAATATGGGTATCGTTATTATCGTTGTAATGCATAGAGTATTATTTTGATAGTGTGAAGTCATTTCTGGGATCGTGGAGCAGAGACGAGCGATTCATGGACGGTTTGAGATTGCGGGTTGGCTTCGAGGTAGGCTTCGGTCTACTTTTCTCTATAATATTGTGTATTGTACAGATTGCATAATAGGTAGTGATTATAGAATGGATTTATACCTAGTAATATCGTGACTTGACCTAATTAGTTAATTTAGAATTGAACTATGGCCCGAACCTTAGTTTAGAATACCTGTAATGGTTGTAGGATCCTATTACAGTGAATTATGGACTTTCTTGACCATAGATTCACATGAATGATCCTTTAGTATGAAACTCACCATATTACTTAGTGAATTGGATGATATTCCACGATTAGACCCTTCATGTAGCTTTATGCCCTTGTATACCTTAGTTTCCCAGTTTATGGTATTAATATCATCTTAAGTTATATGTTGTTGGGCCCGAGCCTGTGGTTACGATACCAGTTGGAAACTAGGTTGGTACTTTATCCTTAGAAAGGACGTGGTTATAGTTATGAATGCATAGACGCTTACGGTTGTATTATTTTGATACTGGTGATGGCATGCATATATTTATGCGCATTTATACTTTTGTAATGGTATGATTCTGGTTAAAACCTTGGTTTTACTACTATTTTCTAAAAAAGGATTTATTCTCATCTTTCTTAACTTTAAAATTGGTTCTTTGAAAATGGAAGTTGTACCACCTTTATTATTGATTTATGACATGTTAAACTGAATATATTACTTGGGAAATTAGACCGTGGCTAATTCTGGTCCATTATTGATCCACTCACTTTTACCTCTACTTATTCACTTCGATCAAGGGAGATTCCGACCCTTTCTTTATTACCATATTATTTTATTCCCAGATTCGATCACGGGCAATGGATTTACAAATATTTACTCATTCAATTTTGATTCAAGTCTGGCATTCTTACTGCACTATATATATCTCTCGGGTACTGGATGGAGTAGATTGGTTATGATAGTTATTGAAAGTCTTGTTTCGGGGCCAGGCAATATATATACAGACATTTTGAGTCCCCTATGGGTTCCTCTGTCTGAGCTACGTGCCGGAAGAGGTGAAATTCATGGGTCCTGCCTTGCTAGCTGATGGGCCGAATAGGGTGCATATATACTTGGTTTGTTATGGCACTAGAGTTGGATATGGTACTTGTCTTATCTAACATCACCTAGTTCTTTTCATTACTATCATTCATTTATATACATCGCCTATCACCAGTATAATTGTTTGGAACCTCTATCTATCGATCTTATGGGGGGCTGAATATGTATATGTTATGGTTACTATTTGTTGAGTGTTTGATTGTACATACCGAGCTTATGTGGGTTCGGTTAGGTTATTGGTTTCCTAGGATAGCCGGTTACATAATTGTTGGTTGTTATGGTATGAATAGTGTCAGGCTAGTTATGGACTGGTACTGGAGATTGTCGGTACGTTTCTAATTCCCTTTCTCATTATTATGGTAAGACTTGTCGTTGGTAGATCATCTTATGATTATGCATATTACAATTAGAGACCCTGATTATGATAAAATTAGATCCCTTACCTGATATATGATCTTGGTGATGTAGACTAGTCCCTCTGAGTAGTACCTTCATATTTGATCATATATGGGCTAGCTATTTTTGGAACCATGTTCGTCCCTTATTATTTGTAGAATAAGATAGTTTATCCTTATCGCTTCGTTAACATAATTATGTTTTATTGCCTAGATAGTTGGCTATTAATTTATATTTATGCTTTACATGTTGTTTATACTTGCATTATCTTTGGAGTTCAGTCGTTCGATGCCTACTGAGTACCACGTGTTTTGTACTCATACTACCCTTCTGCAGCCTGCAGATCATAGTACGAGTTCTCGCCATTGAAGTGTGCATCGTGTGGAGTAGCCATGGATCAAAAATTTGAGGTGCGCTCAAGACGTTTGGAGTATTCCTGCTCTCCCTCTTATTGTTAGACTGATCTCTATTTTGTATTCAGAGACATCTTTGTATATATATTCATCATATATTTCACTTGTAATCCAGTTGTACAAGGAGATCATGTACTGACTTCATCAAGTTTGAGATTTCATCTTTATATTAGTCTCTTTATTAGATTCTTTTCCACTACTTTCTTTATTTCTCTTAATAGTCCGTTACTAGCTATTTTGGACTATGGGTTGGCATACCTACTGGTGGTTATAGTAGGTACCATCATAACCTGAGAAATCAGGTCGTGACACAAAGGGCTCAAGTGTGGTTATTTTTGTATTAGAAGTTGTAGGACTTGCCATGAGTCTTCCTATTACTAATGACAATTTCCTCCCTTTTTTTTGCATATGTTCTCTTCAAAATAGTGGTGTAGCAATAAATTGGTTGCATCTCATTTAATTAGGCTGCAAAAGGTACAAGGATTGCAAGAGCTTTAAATGTATTGGTGTTGATTTAAATGAAAGCAGACTTGAGCTAGGTAAAATATTCAAATTTGTATGCTATTGTTTGAACATTAGAACTTTGGATTTTTCTATCTATTGACTTTTGTTTCTATGAATCCTCCTCTATAAAAAAAAGAAATTTTCTCAGGACTATTGGTAACAGAAATATTTGAATCATTGGCCTGAATATAATTTCTAATACTAACCTATAAAATTTTCCATACATTGTGGTCTATAATATGTAGACCTATATGATGCTTTAATCCTTCAAAAATATCATTAGTTGTGTTCTATTCTTCAAAACTTATTCATTTTTAGAGGATCTGAGCAATATAGCTATAGACCACTTTGTGAAGAATTTTCTTTTCTCAGATGATAAACACAAAAGACTTTGATAATCTAATTTCCAATTTTTAAAGCATAAAGATGGTAGCATTTTTTTTAGCAATGAAAAATGTCTTCCAAGAAGAGTCATAATGGTTGATTATGTCAATATGTAAAGATAAAAATGATAGAAAACCCCTTCTAATAATTATACGAACACATTGTTCTACTTATACCTTTTCTCCAAATGTACAATAGCAACAATTTCTACCAAGACACTTTACGACCAGGAAATTCAGCAATTTGTGAAAATCGAACAACTGCTCAACCAGACGTTCTTTGAAACTCATGAAACAATAACTCTTGAATATATTATAGAAACTCCTAGAATTAATAGTTTCATTGTAGTGACGAAGGGTGAAGCATCCAAGTTACTGTCTATAGAGTTATGCTAAAGCCATAACAAAAAAGTGGTTGTCAGATATGACAAGATCAAGCCTAATGTCAACAGAACTGCTAGCGTCTCTTAAAACATTGCTATGGAGAGACTAATCAAGTAACAAACAAATTATTTTCCTTAAGACAGAACTTGTCCCAGGAAATGTAGTTCCATTCTTTTGCTGAGTTGCCTCCCGAGGTTAGAGGCCTTTTGAACATGGATAGGTGGAAAATGCCTATTTTTTGGATCTCTAACAAGAAGAATAACATTATCTTTAAACCTCCTTGATCTCATGCTCAGCTTGAGGTTTAGTGGTCGGAGTAGTTTTAACACTGTAGAGGATCCCTTTTTAGTATGGATACCTTGCACCAAAGCGTAAACTACTTATGCTGACCAACTTTGCATTTACTTTATCTCGGATTGTAAAATGATAGATATGAGTACTATCCTTTAGTAAAGTGCAAGGAGTTAGTAGGAAAGTTTGTGTACTCCCTTAATTATTGTAATGTTGATGAAGATGAATAAAATGACGTAGTTCTGTTGGAAAAAATAAATTAGAGACAATTATATAGTGACATAATTTGGTGAATATACCAATATTTGCAAAATGAGTTATTTTGTCTACATTTACCCAAAGTAATGGACTTCCTGTTTCACCGTCTTAAAATTTTTTTTTAGAAGTGTTGTGAAATCGGTTTTGAATTAAAAGAAAAATAACTATATGTGCCTGAAAGAGTACACAAGGAGTAGTCCTGACAATTGAAACAGAAAAACCTCTCGATAAAGAAAAATAAAAAAATCACTCAATCAATCTAACAATTATTTTACCCAATAATAAATTAAATGTAATTGAATTGTAAATTAAATAATAATATTTTAATACAGTAAATCAATCATCAAATTAAATCTAATTAGCATTTAGGTGGGATCATATTAAGTGGTGAATTATTACTATAGTCCAACGTGTTCCTTACCCTTCAAAAGTTGAAAACCAAATTAGCCTATAGTCATTAATATTTGACCATATTAATGTGCAAGAAACTAAGTTAAGATATTAAAATGGAATCCTATGAAGTTCTTTGAAAGTAACGGCTGGACATATTAATTCAATTAATTGAAATGAGCCAATTAATCTGAAAACTGAAAAGACTTTATCACTTAATATGAAACAATTTTCATATGAAATCATTTACCTGTTATTTTCTTTTCACAAGTACAACAAAAAACTGTACTTTAAATATGTGGAGATTTATGTAAATAATATAGAAATATCTATTCAGATAATTCTTTAATTGAAAATCTTTGCATTCTCCTACATGAAGAAAAAAACAACTTACAAGACAAATAAACTTAGATCACTTAACAATTTGTTAAAAAGGAAAAGATACAAACAAGATGACAAAATCATGTAAGATTATGCATTGGTGACCTTACATATTTATGGATTACTTTTTATACAATTACACCATCCTTAACTACTCATCTACACCTTTCCATTTACTCTATTTAGGTAACAAATCAATAATGGATCTTACATAATAAATAAATAACAATATGAATCTCTAACCTTCCTTCTATACGTTTTCAAAATCTTGATACTTATCTTCCATAAAGATCTAACTAATCCAAAAATTAACAAATTATTTATATGAATCGAATACAAAAGCACACCCAATGAAGGGGAAAAGTTGTATAAATACTACATACAAATCCTGTCACGACTCAAAAATTGAGGTCATGATGGCAACTACCGAGACCCAGCCTCAGTAGGTAAGCCAAATACCTATAAAGGAAAAAAATACAGAATTTTAAAATAAAGTAACATAAACGAGACTTCAAGAGTGAAGTCAGCTCAACACAATACATAAATAAGCAGAAGTCTGAAAGAAAATGTCATAAAACCCCCCAAAACTGGGTGTCATAAGTACAAGAACATCTACAGTTAGACTGAAATCCAAAGAAAATACATAACATGTCTCTGAACATAGGTAAAGATAGGATAGAGATACGAACAGGTCCAAAATCAGCTCTAAACACCTAGAGCGTACCAGCACCTCGAGTCAACCACCAAATAGCACGATCAGCTATCGCGTCTCACACTCGAACCAGGATCTGCATCTTAAGGACACAGTTGGGATGAGTATGTCTACTTGTACTCAGTAGGTATCATAGACCGACCAAGCAAAGCAGAAAATAATACAAGTAAAGAAGTACTATAAGCACGTCACCTACAAATAGAAAAGTTCCCAAACAGTAGCTCACAATCACTAATAATTCTAATAAATATGGAAATAGAATACAAACAGATACACACAAAATGTATACAGAAGCTAAATACATGTCAAGGAAACATAAAGGAACATGGAAGATGCATATGCAAATGCAATGCAATGATGGTAAAATGACTAGTTGAAAATCATCGCATGGATTTCTGCATACACCTACTGAGCCTCAGTGCTCCAAAATTAGGACCCATGGAGAGTTCACAACCTGTATAAAATCTCAAACCTCACTTCACCTCTCCGGCTTGTGTTCACGGATCAAGGTTCTCATAAAATATTTTATTTTCTTTTAAAAATAGTTTTCCTCAATGGTAACAAAAACTCATGAATATGTATGCATGAAATGAGGATATAATGTTCACAATCAAAATAGTATGAAGATAACATTCCATACGATACCTGTATAAGTGAGCCAGAAAACAACTCAATATGTCAATAATTCATGATATAAATTCTTGTTTTGCACCATTGGAATGTACATATCATGTAAGACATCATTAATATCATATAAATCTCTAACTCAGGCATTTTTATCATGACAAAGGCAAACAATGCTCAATAAGGCCTAAAATATCTATTCAAGCCCTCACATGGCATCACAATAAGAATAAAGGCATTGAATGCACAAATAAGGCCAATGATGTCAAATCAAACCCCCACAAGGGTATGCGAATATAATAGTAATCTTAAAATATAATCCCCATGGTTATTTCCCCCTACCCATAGTACGCTTTAATTATTTATTAACTACCTAGCCAGTTCTGAAGAAAGTTAAGCCATAACCTACCTCAAAGTGTCAAAATCCAAGCCTTAGAACCTTCAACCCAGAGCTTTCCCTTTACAAACAGCCTCATCACAAGCTAAAATTATGAAAAACATCATCTACTCATCAAAAGGAAGCTAATGATACCCATATTGACCCTATTTAAGACGGATCCAAAATAGATTAAAAAAAATAGGTTTGAAAGCAAAAAGGGTAATACTAGAATTTTATTTTAGAAATAAGTTCCCCAAGATTATAGGAGTCTACAGTTGAAAACCCACATGAAAACGAGTTAAAAACAAAGTTCAAAT
Source organism: Capsicum rhomboideum (assembly GCA_031232105.1). Taxonomy (NCBI): domain Eukaryota; kingdom Viridiplantae; phylum Streptophyta; class Magnoliopsida; order Solanales; family Solanaceae; genus Capsicum; species Capsicum rhomboideum. The sequence continues at coordinate 80,835,298 of CP124712.1, forward strand.
CGAAGAAAAATCATTTTTAAGCTTCACCGGTAAAAACCCGCAAAACCATTTTTGAAATCAAGATAAAAAGGTGTTTTCAAAGACATAATCAATAAGAATCAATCAAAACAAGAGTATGGAGCTTACCCAATCTCATATGGAGGAGAAATCCTTCAAAATTGCCCCTACCCGGAGCTACAGCTCGTAGAAATGGAAGAATGGAATAAAACAGGAAAATTTGGGTATATATACAATGATGGCTGCTTAAGCGACTAAATGACTGCTAAAGCGGATATCGCTTAAGTGGCTGATGGTTGCTAAAGTGCTCTGGCCTCAGTGGCTTGGCTTCACTAATGCGGTCTACCATTGCTAAAGCAACACCCGCTAAAGTGGTAAAGAGTCCGTTTTAGTGACTGGGGAAAAAATTAGCAGACCACTAAAACAGTGCTATGCTGCTAAAGCAGTGCTACCGCTTAAGCAGTCTTTGGCTGCTAAAGCGGCTGCACTAAGTTCAGCTGCATCAACAACTTTTCTAAGTTATAAAGTTGCCAGTAGACCCCTTGAGATTTATTTGGAATCCCGTTAATGTGAACAAACCAAGCTACTAGGGTGTTATCGATGTTCCCAACTCAATGGAAACATCGAATTTTTGAAAAAGGATTGTTTTCAACAAATTAACTCCTAGGACTCGTTTTTAGCAAATTTCACTAGTTTTCAAATAGAGGGTCGAAATGCAAAATAAAGGTTTCGAACCCAAACTAGCCCCGCTACTAACCCAAATTCGACATTTTGGATCTAATAAAATTGTCCAAATAGTCATCCGACACTCAAAACACAATATGTTGACCAAAGTCAAACTAGTGGCTTTTCAAAGCTTCTAATAGCCTCAAACTCTCCCAATTCATTCCCGAAAGCATGGGGAACCGTGCCAACTATCCCCACACCCCAAACTCAATATGTAATAATTATGAAACAAGGAAAAATGGTCTAATTACATAAAGGGGAATTTTCACATATCAGGTTGTTACAGTATCCACCACTAAGACTCTAGTTTGTCCTCGAACTAAAGCCAATGAAGTACCTGAATAGGCAAATAGTTGGGGGTAACTACTATGCATACAGGAATCGACCTCCCAAGTAGATTCCTCGGCGGGATGGAGTCTCCACTGAACCCTAACCACATGAATATCTCTAGAATGCAATCGTCTAACATCCCTGGCTAAAATGGAAACTGACTTCTCTACAAAGGTCAACCTCTCGTCCAACTGAACCGAGTCCTAACGAAGCACGTGAGACTCATCCAGGATATAGCGACCTAATATAGATAGATGAAAAATTGGGTGAAAGGATGAAATGTTTTGGGGCAAAGACAACTTATAAGCTACCTCCCCAACTGCCTGAAGTATCTCAAATGGTCTAATGTACCTCGGGCCAAACCACATCATGCCCTTCATGGGTGACACTCGAAGGAAGAATCGATCACCAACTCCAAACTTAAAGGCACAAAGTTTGTGGTCAACATAGCTCTTTTGTCTGCTTTGGGCTGCCCGAAGCCTATCCTAAATCACCAAAACTCTGTCTAAAGACTTACAAAGCAAGTTTGTACCACGGGGTCTAACCTCAGAAGTCTCAAACCAACCAATTGGAGATCGACAACGCCTACCATACAATGCCTCAAATGGTGCCATCTCAATACTCAAATTATAGCTATTATTGTAAGCAAACTCTACTAAGGCTAAATGTTGTTCCCACTGCCCTCTTAAGTCCATAACACACGCGCGGAGCATATCCTTCAAAACCTAAATAGTCCGCTCCAACTGACCATCTGTCTGGGGGTGAAAAGTTGTGCTAAGGTCAACCCGAGTACCCAACTCCTCCTGAAATGTCCTTCAGAAGCTGGAAGTAAAAACTGAGCCTCTATCTGAAATAACAGACATGAGTACCCCATGAAGACGAACCACCTCTTTATCATAGACACGAGCTAACCTCTCGACACTAAAGAAAATCTGAATAGGGGTGAAATGAGTTGATTTGGTCAATCGATCTATGATAACCTAAATTCTATCAGAACCACGAGAAGTATGAGAAAACCCACTCACAAAGTCTATAGTAATCTGCACCCACTTCCACTCAGGCATAGGTAGTCTCTGAAGCAAACCGAGTCTCAGATACTTAGCCTTTACCTACTAACAACACAAGCAACGAGCTACGAAGTCTGCTACATCCTTTTTCATACCACCTCACTAGCAATATTTCTTTAAATCCTGGTACATCTTGGTCACCCTTGGGTGGACGGAATATCTAGAACAATGCGCCTCCTCCAAAATCAATATTATCCATCCACCAACTCTTGGGGTACAAACTCAGCTACCAATCCTCAAAACACCATCAAAATCAAGAGATGTCGCCTTAGCCTCGCCAGTTAACACCTTATCTCGAATCACCCTCAGACTATCATCATCAAACTGGTGAGTTCAAATCTGCTCCATTAAAGAAGATCTAGCATCAATAAAGGCTAGACACATTTGGGTGTTGAAATGTCAAGCCTAACCATCTGGTTAGCTAATGACTAAACCTCCAAGGCTAAAGGTTGGTCTTGAGTCAAGAGATGAGCTAATGAGCTAAACTCCCCATACTAGTCATCTTCCGGCTCAAGGTAACTGCAACTACATTAGACTAACCTAGATGATAAAAAATAGTAAGATCATAATCCTTAAGTAACTCAAGCCAACAACACTATCTCATATTAAGATTTCACTAGGTGAAGAAGTACTGAAGGCTACGATGATCCGAGATAATCTTATAATAGACTCCATACAAGTAATGCCTCCACAGCTTCAACACAAACACAACTACGGCCAACTCCAAATCATGGGTAGGGTAATTCTTCTCATGAGGCTTCAACTGAAGAGAAGCAAACACAATCACCTTACCCTCCTGCATCAACACTGCACCTAAACCCACACCAGACGCATCACAAAACACTGTAAAACCCATGCCATCCTTGGACATGGTCAAGATAGGAGCCGAAGTCAATAACTCTTTGAGCTTTTGAAAGATCACCTAACAAGCATCCGCCCACTGAAAGGTAATCTTCTTATGAGTCAACTTGGTCAAAGGAGCCATAATAGATGAGAAACCCTTTATAAAATAACGATAATAACCTGCTAAATTGATGAAACTACAAATCTTGATAGGAGAAGTAGGTCTAGACAAAACACAAATTGCCACAATCTTAGCTGGATCAATAATAATTTCATCCTTGGTCACTACATGACCCAAGAAAGAGATAGAATCCAACCAAAACTCATACTTTGAGAACTTGGCATACAACTTATCATCTTGCAAACTCTAAAGAACAGTGCTCAAGTACCTCACATGGTCATCCTCATTCTTGGAGTAAACCAAGATATCATCTATCAATACAATCACAAAGGAGTTGAGATACGGTTAAAATACCCGGTTCATCAGCTCAATAAATGTTGCTGGGGCATTGGTTAACCCAAAAAACATGACCAAAAACTTATAATGACTGTGTCGAGTCTGAAAAGCTGTCTTTGGAACATTCAAAGCTCTAATTTTCAATTGGTGATACACGGATCTCAAGTCATTCTTGGAAAACACGGAAGCTCCCTAAGCTCGTCAAAAATATCATCAATGCAAGAAAGAGGATAGTTGTTCTTAACCGTCACATTGTTTAATTGATGATAGTCAATAAACATGGACATAGAACCATTCTTCTTGTTCACAAACAAGATAGGAGCACCCTAAGGAGATACACTAGGTCTAATAATCCCTTACTAAATATATCCTACAACTACTCCTTTAATTCCTTCAACTTAGCTAGGGCAATCATATAAGGAGGAATGGAAATGGTCTTGGTGCTTGGCTCTATATCAATAGTAAAGTCAATATCAGGATCCAGAGGCATACCAGACAAATATGTAGAAAACATATCCTGGAACTCACGAACGACTCAAATAGAATCCAAAGGAGGCGGTGAGGAAATGTTAGTATCACGAACACAAGCCAAATAAGACAAGCACCCCCTTTCTATCATGCGGCGAGCATGTAGAAAAGATATAAATTCCTTCGGACCCAAATTAAGCATACTATTTCGAGCTATCCTTGGCACACCCCGCGTGGCTCAGGTCACAGTCTTGGCATAATAATCCAAAATAGAATGATAGCGAGCTAGTCAATCCATACCCAAGATAACATCAAAATCAACCATATCTAGGATGATCACGTCTACCCAAGTCTCACACCTCGCAAAGGTCACTACACTAGATTAGTACCCGATCCACCACGAAAGAATCTCCTATGGGGGTAGAAACATTAAGAGGCATAGAAAGGGGATCACAGGAAGCATCAAAACCGAAAGTAAAATATGTAGACATATAGAGAAATGTAGACCCAGGGTCAAATAACACAAAAGTAGATTTGTAGCAAATTGGGACGATACCTATAATGACTGCATAAGATGCCTCTACCTCAGGTCTCTCGTTTATAGTATAACACCGTCCACATCCACTTTCAAACTGAGCAACCCCATGACCACCACCACGATCTCCCCTAGCTCTACCTCGAGCACCTCTAGCACTACCTCTTCCACTCTATGAACCATTTCTTACTACAGATATAGGGGTAGGGCAAAGATAAAGATGAGAACCCTAGTGGGCCGATCCATACATATGCCACAGATAATCCTTGGCCAAATGACCAAAATCCTCACAAATATAGCATCCTCTACAGCCTGACTCAATTTGAGGGGGCATAAATGAACTAGAATGATTGCCCTAGCCAGAAGAAGTGAATCTGAAACCTCCACTCGTATGACCTGATACCTGGCTACCTAGAGCCACAGAAACTGAAGGTATACCATGTGATCGCTGTAAAGTGGCCTGAACTGGCCTATCATAATAACCACGGGAACCTCTACTAGAGAAATCTCTGCCTCAGGAGGCATGACCACTAAAATCGTCCTACCAGCGTAGTTTCTTGGTTCCTTCCTAAGTAGCCTGGGTAATAGACTCAGTCAACTTGGCATGCTCTATAATACTATGAAAAGAAGCTTCTAAAACTACCATCCGATTTGTAGCCAACTGATAGGGACACTCTAACCCCTTACAAACTTCTGAATCCTCTATAACTCTGTGGACATACTAGCAGTTGAATATCTGGATAGAGTATGGAAGCGTGCCACATACTCGTCAATAGACATAGAGTCCTACTCTAAGTGATCGAACTCGTCCCTTATCTGATCTCTCAAGCTGTACTACATAAATCTCTCCAAAAAAAGCCTAAAAAAACTAAGCCCAATTCATAGCAGGCAAACCCAATGACCTATAACTAGATAGATACCTCCACCAATGTCTAGCCATATCTGTAAGTTGATAGGTTGTATAAGCAACTCCTTGAGACTCAATCAGAAACTCATAGGAATCCTCACCAATTACACCGCTAAACTTGGGAGAACCCAAGCGAATAAAACTCTCAAACCTCTTCTGATCATCAGAAGTCATCACAATATGTGAAGCAATCAGAGGAATAGAAAGTTTGGCAGGCAGTGAATCCATATATGGAGGTACCATAAATGATGATTATACCCCTGAAGTAGGAATACTATAAGCAAAAGTTGGTACTGGCGGCGGAACACCACTCCAAGTCTGAGGAAAACTTGGTACACTCAAAGGAACACACTCCAAATGACTCAAGAGGTGAATCTGTAGACCTTGTAGCATTAGTGTGTCAACTGAACCCTTGGAACCTGAGTTGGCCCCAAACACCCTATCTGATAGTCACCCTCATCATACTCAACCTCAGGCTTAGGACAGACCTCCCTAGCACGTTCTCTAGTTGGGGAAACTCCTCGTGTCCATATTCTACCTCTGGGTCAACCACGACCCCTACCTCGCCCTCATATCGAGGCTCCCATATTGGGTGCTGTCTTAGTATCCCTAGCATCCCTGGACTTAGTCCTCACCATCTGCGTAGAAACAAATGGAATACGAGTTGAGAACATTGGGTATGAACAAACCACATAACAAGGAATCAAATTAAAGAAGTTTTTCCTAAGGACATCTTATAGCCTCTCGAAGATAGATACAGATGTCAATGTACCAATCCGCGAGACTCTACTAGACATCCTGCACTTACACTTATGAGATTGGTGAACCTAGTGCTCTGATACAAATTTGTCACGACCAAAAAGTTGAGGTCATGATGGCAACTACCGAGACCCAGCCTCGGTAGGTAAGCCAATTACCCATAAAGGAAAGAAATGCAGAATTTTAAAATAAAGTAAGATAAGTGAGACTTCAAGAGTGAAGTCAGGTCAACACAATACATAAATAAGCAAAATTCTGAAAGAAAATGTCATAAAAAAAAACCCACAACCTGGTGTCATAAGTACAAGACCATCTAAAGTAATACTAAAATCCAAATAAAATACATAACATGTCTTTGAACATAAGTAAAGATAGGATGAAGATACGAAGAGATCCAAAATCAGCTCTGGACATCTAGAGCAAGCCAGTACCTTGAGTCAACCACAAAATAGCATGATCAGCTGTTGCATCTCACACTAGAACTAGGATCTGCATCGAAAGGGCATAGTAGGGATGAGTATGATCCACTTGTACTCAGTAGGTATCATAGGTCTACTGAGCAAAGAAAAAAATAATACAAGTAAAGAAATACTATGAGTACGTCAGTTGTAAACAGAAAAGTTCTCAAATGGTAGCTCACACCATCTCCACTAACAGTTCTAATAAATATGAAAATGAAATCGAAATTGATACACACAAAATATATACAGAAGTTAAATACACATCAAGGTAATATAAAGGATTACAAAAGATGCATATGTAAATACAATGTAATAATGGTAAAATGAGTAGTTGAAAGTCATCGCATAATTTTTTATACACACCTACCTAACCTCAGTGCTCCCAAAATAGGACCCATGGGAGGTTCGCAACCTGTAAACTATCTCAAACCTCAACTCAGCTCTCCGGCTTGTGTTCACGGATCAAGGTTCTAATAAAATATCTCATTTTCTTTCAAAAACAGTGATCCTCAATGGTATCAAAAACTCATGAATATGCATGCATGAAATGAGGATATAATGCTCACAATTAAAATAATATAAAGATAACAATCCATTCGATACATGTATAAGTGAGCTTACAAATCAACTCAATATGTCAATAATTTATGATATCAATTCTTGTTTTGCACCATTGGAATGTATATATCCATGTAATACATCATTAATATCATATTAACCACTAACTCAGGCATTTTTATCATAACAGAGGCAAACAATGCTCAATAAGGCCTATAATATCTATTCAAGCTCTCGCACGGAATCACAATAAGAATAAAGGCATTCAATGCTTAAATAAGGCGAATGATGTCAAATGAAGCCCCCACAAAGGCATGCAACAATAATAGAAATCTAAAAATATAATCCCCATGGTTATTTCACCCTACCCATAGTATGCTTTACTTATTTATTAACTACCCAACCAATTCTGAAAAAAGTTAAGTCATAACCTACCTCAAAGTGTCAAAATCCAAGCCTTAGAACATTCAACACAGAGCTTTCCCCTTAAAAATGACTTCATCACAAGCTAAAACTATCAAAAACATCATCTACGCATTAAAATAAAGTTAATGATATCCATATTGACCCTATTTAAAATGGATCCAAAATGAATTCGAAAAAATAGGTTTGAAAGCAAAAAGGGTAATATTGGTATTTGAATTTTAGAAACAAGTTTCCCATGTTATAGAAATCTATAGTTAAAAACCCACGTGAAAACGAGTTAAAAACTAGGTTCAAATTAAAGAAAAACCTTTTTAAAGCTTTAACGACTAAAACTCCAAAAACCCATCTAAAAATCAAGATAAAAAGGTGTTTTCAAAGATATAATCAATAGGAATCAATGAAAACAAGATTTTGGAGCCTACCCAAGCTCAAATGGTGGAGAAATCCTTCAAACTTACCCTTACCCGAAGTTACAAGCCTTAGAAATGGAAGAATGGAATAAAAAGGGAAAATTTGGGTATATATACAGTGATGGCTGCTTAAGCAACTAAATGACTGCTAAAGTGGTCACCACTTAAGTGGATGGTGGTTGCTAAAGCTCCCTGGCCTTTGTGGCTTGGCTTCGCTAAAGCGGTCCACTATTGATAAAGCGACACCAGCTAAAGGGGTCAAGTTTCCTCTTTAGCCACTGGGGAAAAAATCAGCTGACTGCTAAAGTGGTGCTATGGCGCTAAAATGGCTACTGCTTAAGTGTTCATTGGCCTCAAAAGTGGCTACACCAGGTTTAGCTGTATCAACAACTTTTCTAAGTTGCTAAGTTGCAAAGTTACAAAATGCAAATCCTTTAAAATCCCTAATCTGTAATAAAGGTGGTACATTTTCATCTTTAAAATCCTTCAACCATCAGTAAGGGTAGTACAATTTTCCTTTTTCTTTTAAGCCCTAAACTTAATGTTTTTTTTTGGAATCATGCCACAACCCATGTATATACATGAAAGAATTTTTGTAAACCATCACAAGTATATATATATATATATATATATATATATATATATATATAAATGTATAAGTATACACAAAATAGGGCAGAACCATCCTTCATAGCAAGACAACAATGATTTGGAGTCAAGCTAAAGCCTATCCACAGCCTTGGGCCTACAAACCCATGGTATAGAGGAAATGTGAGAGTAAATATATAACTAAATAAAGCCCGACTAGAGAATACTCGTCTTATCAAGATATAATACACCAAACTCATACTAAGGATCCCTAACCTAATTCAAACACTATAGTAAGCATCATAGGATTCCTAACCTAATCCTAACACTATAGCAGCATCCTTACCTAAGGCTTATGCAAATATTCTACTCTAACATCCCCGAATGGAAAACAGTACGTACTAAAAACTATACCATTAAAGAACTAGGAAGGAATACAATGTTACAATAGTTAAAATAAATAATATTTATTTTGAATTAGAAACAGTTACAACTTTTATTTATTTTATATGTTTGTGATAGTTAAGATATCTACTATATATTCACGTCCTTATACCATTGATTCCTTTTTTCATTTTATAAGTGATTCAAAAATATTTGCGCAAAGAAATAAAAAAATGTAAAAGTTGTACTCACTCCTAGAGTTTCATTTGTTTGGAATATCAATTGACAGGTTACTAGGCATTTTTTTAAAAAAAACATAAATTTAATTTGACATCGTAAAGATGATAAATGGAAAATTTAGTTTTAATTTGAACTTCTTTAATGGAGAAAAATAAGGATGTCCAAAAAAGAGGGTGAAATGGGACAATTTTATTTTAACCGTGGTTGTTAGTTTCTTAGATTGTGTAAACTTCTAGGACTCTAAAAATCAGTTTCAGAGCCTATAAAAGTGGAAATACATTTCCACTTAATTTATCTAGGAGATAGTGTTAAAAAATTAATGTTAGGTTTTCTCAAAGTCACTCCGCCGGCCATCAAACTTCTTTCAAGAATTATTTCTTCTCCGTTTGTTTGTCATTGATCCATAGCTATATTCATATATTTAAGGTTCTCTATGTTAAATTGGATTATTGTACCTTATAAATGTCTCTTCATTGATATTTTTTTCCTATCTATTTACTTTTAAATTTTTTTTCTGAAATTTCTGAATGCTTACAAATTCTTAAAGTTTCTTCAAGGTTTTTCCAACATGATCTCACATTATACCTGGTACTGAGCTTCACATAGCCAATCATATTTATATGGTAAGCCAACAAAATTTATATGGTAATCTGAGTATCATTTACATTTATAGTATTTGGATCAAGCATAATTATTGTTTTGGAGATGTAATTACCTGATATGTGAAATTTGACTTTTTATGTGATTTGACCATTTTTCCCTTCTTCATAGTTTATATATTGATTTTGAGGTGTGAGGATGGTTGACATGGTTCCCAATGCCTTCGGGGGGCTTTTGGAAGAGTTTGAGGTTTTTAGAGGCTTTGAAAGTTCTATAGTTGACTTCGGTCAACATTTGATGTTCTGAGTGTCAGATGGTGATTTAAACAGTTTCATTAGATCCAAAATATTGAATTTGGGTTATTAGCGAAGTTGGTTTAGATTCAGGATCTTTAGTTTGCATTTCAACCCTTCGATTGAAAAACTAGTGAAATTTACCTTAAAGGGGTCCCGGGGTACTAATTTGTTGAAAAATATATTTTTAAAAAATCCAACGTCACCATTGAGTTTGAAATGTCAAAAATAGCCTTGTATCATATACAGTTTGTTTTGATGGAGCCCAAATGAATCCCGAGGGTCCATTTGGAGTTTGTGAAATATTACAAACTCAGCTGGTTTACTAATATCTGGTGCATGCCAGATCCTTCTTTGAGAACGTAGGCCATTGGCCGCGAATGCAGAGAAGGAATTCCCCCTTTATCGTGATCTCGAGGAGGTGTCCTTGATCGCAAAAGGTAAGTTGGTGTAAGTCGGGTTGTTCCCTCCATTGCGAATGCGATAGAGCAGTCGCAAATACGAAGGTCCAATTTATCGGCCTTCATAAATGTGAGGCCCTATCTATGAATACAAAGGCCTATTTTATTGGCTGGTCAAAGTTGAACCTCACAAATGCGAAGGGTTGACCGCGTTCGCAAGGTACTATTCATAGAATAGTATAAATGCTTTATGTTTACGATTTTTCACTATTTTTTGACTTAGAGCTTAGGGTTTGGGAGATTTTTAGGGTTTTCATCACCATTTGAGATTGGGTAAGCTCTAAGACTCTATTTCCAATACTTTATATTGATTTATATCATCAAAACACTCTTTAATCTTAGTTTTAACAAGGGATTTTGAGGATTTTCCAAAACAACTTAAAATAGTTTTTATTCAATTTGGACATTATTTTTAACTCATTTTCGCGCGGGTTTTCAACTGTAGATTCCTTTAACCTTGAAGAAAGTATTTCTAAAATAAAATTCCCATTTATCCCTTTTATTTTTGAACTTATTTTTTAAATCATTTTGGATTTGACATAAATATGGGAAATATGGGTATTATTAGCTTTCTTTTAACATGTAGATGCTATATTTGAATATTGTAGTTGATTTCGAAGCCATTCAGAAGGGGAAGACTCCTTGTTGAAGGACTTTAGGCTTGCATTTTCATCGTTCGAGGTAGGTTATGGCTTAACTTTATTCAGACTGGGCTGGGTAGTTAATGAATAAGTAAAGCATTCTATGGGTTGGGAGGAATAATGACGGGATGTGATTTTTGAACTAATATATATTGCGTGACGTCCGTGTGGGGGCTTATTTTCTGTTGTTGTTGACTTATGATATTATATGATGTATGTTGTCCTTGTGGGGGCTTTATTTGACATCATTGGCTTTTTTTTTGCATTAGACTGCCTTATTTCATTAATGTGATGCCCGAGCGGGGGCTTGAAACAATAGTATAGGCCTTATTGAGCACTGTTTTCCTTTATCATGATAGAAATTCTTGAGTTATGGGTTGATATGATATTAATGATGACTTATAATCATTTTTTATCAATGATGCCCAACTAGAACTGATATCCTGAATTATTGATATATCGAGTTGATTTCTGAGCTCACTTATATACGTATTGAATAGATTGGATATCTTCATACTATTTGATTGTGAGCATTATATCATCATTACATATATACACATTTATGAGATATCGGTACCATTGAGGAACATTGATTTTTGAAAGAAACTAAGACTTTTGAAAATGCCTAGACCGAGGGATGTGCTGGTCTGGTAGATTGAGATATGAGACTGAGATTGGTGAAAATTTGAGATAGTATATAGGTTATGAACCCCCTATGGATCCTATTTTAGGAGAATTGAGGCTCAATAGGTGTATACAGAAAGTCATGCGATGACTTTCAACCATTCATTTCATCAACCATTGAATTTCATTGCATTTGCACATCATGTGTTGTTTTTAAATGTTAGATGTTGTGTAATTAGCTTCCATCTATGCTTGTGTATATGCTTGTCCTTTTTGCTTTTATATATATATATATATATATATATATATATATTATTAGAACTGTTAGTGGAGATTGTGTGAGCTACCATTTTCTTTTTGCAGGTTGCGTGCTCATAGTATTTTCTATACTTACCTTATTTTCTACTTTGCTCAGTCAGCCTATGGTACCTACTAAGTACAAGTGGACCATATTCACTCCTAAAGTGCTCTTTCGGTGCAGATCCTAGTCCGACTACCATACATGTCAGTTGATCTTTGTGCGGATATTTTGGGTTTTAGATGTACTAATGCACTTCAGAGTTTAGGGATGATTCCGACCTCATCTATCTTATTTTTCTTTAGTTATGACTTAGAGACAAATTTTGTACTAGTCAGTGTTCGGATGGATGTTTAGATGCTCTATACCTATGTCTTCAGATTTTGGAATTTATGATATTTTTGTTAAGACTTCCGTATTTATCTGTATTATGGTCTGACTTTGTTCTAGAAGTCTCGCCTTGTTTTATTTTATTGTTGTTTCCTGTTTTTCCTTATCTTTCTGTAATTGGCTTACTTATCACGGCTAGGCAACAATAAGTGCCATCATGACCTCATTTTTGGGTCATGATAAATTGGTATAAGAGTTCTAGGTTCATTGGTCTCATAAGTGTAAGAGCAGGATGTCTAGTAGAGTCTCGTGAATCAGCACGTAGACGTCCATATCTATCTTCGAGAAGCTACAAGATATTTTTAGGAAAACCTTCTCTAATTTAATTCCTTATCGTGCGGGTTGTTTATACCCAAAGTTCTAACAGGGGTCGTGGTTGACCCTGAGGTAGAGGATGGGCATGGGGAGCTGCACCTACTAGAGGACGTGCTAGGGAGGCCTCTCCTGAGCCTGAGGTTGTGTATACCAGAGATGATTTTCACACAGAGGGTATAAGGCAAGCTTAGGTTCCATAGAGTTCAGTTGATACCCAGTGCTTCAGGACTTATTAATTCTCCTTTTGAGTCACTTGGAGGGTGTTCCATTGAGTGTACCTAGTATTCCTCAAACTTTAAGTGATATTCAGTCATCTGTACCGGCATCTGCGTATGGTATTCTTACTTCAGGGGTGCAACCATCATCTATCGTACCCCCACGTGTGGATTCTGTACCTTTTAGACTTACTATTCCTCCAGTTGCTTTGGGTATAGTGATGTCTTCTGATGATCAAAAAAGGTTTGAGAGGTTCATTCGTTTGGCTCTTCCCAGGTTCAGTGGAGTAACTGGTGAGGATGCCTATGAGTTTCTGTTTGACTGCTAAGAGAAGTTACATAATCTTAGATCCCTTGAGTCTCATGGAGTTTCCTATACTACCTATCAGCTGACGGATATGGCTAGGGATTGGTGGAGATCTTTATCCAGTTGTAGGCCTTTGGGTTTGCTTGCTATGACTTGGGCCTAGTTTTATATGGTTTTCTTGAAGAGGTTTTTGCCATATATCTTAAGAGATCAGATGTGTGATGAGTTTGATCATTTAAAACAGGGCTCTATGTCTATTGCTGAGTAAGAGGCAGGTTTCCATGCTCTAGCCAGGTATTCTGCAACCAGCATTTCTACTGAGTCAGAGAGGATTCATAAGTTTATTGTAACACCCCATACATTTCTGAACCTATTTGATTACCGTAACACTTATGAAATTATTTAAACATGAGAAAGTTGGTGGATCATGCATTGAATTTGGTGGGCTAAATTACTATGTGTTAATGGGCTCAATTTGAGGCCCAAAATGAAGCCAAAAGACATGACCCAATGGGTCAAATGACCCATTCTTCCTTTGACTAATCAATTATTGATCAAAGTGGCTAAGGATGACTTCAAGGGCCTATAAAAGGCACCAAAAATCAGATTTTATTCATAAAAACATACATGTCTCATTTCTAGACTTTTCCACAACATTCTCTCAACTCAAACCCTATGGCAACTACACTTGTTTGGGCAAGATCATATCTTGGTAAGTATTGGTAAGTGTTTATTCTCACGATTTAATATATTATATGCATGAGAGATTATGTAGATCATGTTGGTTATGCTTGCAAGTGTTCAGTGGTGCACTTTTGCTTATGTGATACAAGGTTTGTCATTTTGGTGACTTAAACTTGAAAGTAGACTTGTGGTCTTGAAAGAAGTGAGTTTGATGGATTGAATATTAACATGTATGATGTGGTAATGGTTATTTCCCTAACTTGATTTCTCTTGGTGTGTACCTTTTGGAATTGTTATTGTGAAATTGAGTACGGAAGGGGTGACGTATTGAAATGAAAAGATGGTTTTGGTGATGTTTATGTGTGTTGTGAAATCATGGATTTCATGGGCAGTAAGTTGATCAAAAATATGTAAAGGAAAGCTTACTTATGGCCATGGACTATTTATGGTGAAAAAGGACCCAAAAATGACCCTTGGAGACGAAATCGGGCATCCGCCCTCGCAGACGGGGCACCTGCGGGAGCAGATGCCAATGCAGGTGACCCTGGACTTGTCCAAAAGGGAACTTGCGGCCGCAGGTCACCCATCTGCGGGCGCAGGTGACCCCTCCAGACCCCCAGGGTCCCGTTTTGCATGTTTTTATCTCCTACTGATCCCCGAAACCCATCTAACCTTCTTGGATGCAATTATTAACTTATGAATGAACTTAAAGGAGTAATTTGGAGGTATTGTGAATTATATCAAGTATGTATTGGCTTTAATGTGTTGTTGTGAAAGACGTTTAGGCAACGTAACGACGTAAACGAGACATAGTATTGAAGGGGAAGTGTAAAGTATAATATTAGTGTGAAATGCTAGTGATTTATGATATCTTGGGTGATGTGTGACATGTATTGGTAAAGGTAATGCAGTACATGGTATTGTAAGAGGTTGAAATGACGTTGTATGACAGTTACATTACTTGTTGTCAAGTTATGCATTTGTAATGTAGTTAGTTGTTAACGGGAGCTTCGTGATGTACTTGTGTTGTAAAGTAAAACGTAAGGAAGGAGTTGGATTGTTGTATTCACATTTAGGACTATATGTTCATATTGGGAAGATAAGGTATGTAAGGTTACTCTTTCCGTATCCTTCTGCGGCACATATTGTTCCACATCGTCCTTGTACTTGTCCCATCCCAAAATGTTCCAAAGTATCTCATTCAGGTTTGATATATATATATATAGATATATATATATATTGATGTCCACATGTTTCCTATTCATGGACCAATTGGCATTCATAAGTCTCTTATCCATGGACTGAAGTTCCTAAGCTCTCATAATGTTGTAACTACTAAAAGAAACCATCTCAAGGGAAGTAATGATGTAACGAGAATCTATTAATTCTTGAGTAGCATTTCTAATAATGTTTTAACCACTAAAGTATCAATCTCATGAAGTAAGGAGTGAAGTAATGCATATATGTGTGCTTCCAATAATGTCATGATCCTCAGTATATTAATCTCTCACAAGTAAAGGAATGTAGTATGTATTATATTATGACCCACTAATAAGGTGGATGATCAGTATTATATTATGATCCACTAATAAAGTGGATGATTGGTATTATATTATGACCCACTGATAAGGTGAATGACCGGTATTATATTATGACCCACTAATAAGGTAGATGATCGGTATTATATTATGACCCACTGATAATGTGGATGATCGGTATCATGTTATGACCCACTGATAAGGTAGATGATCGGTATTATATTAATGGCCACTAACCAGTTGTATGAGCAGTAATGAAGATAATTGTAAAAAGCAATGAAAGAATATCCCTTGCATGAATATATAAATATATATAAATGTGATTATAAGAATGATGATGATAAGATGAATGATCAAGTAATGAGAATAATGGAAGTAATGAACATGGTTCCACATATTCAGAATGGAGGTATATCCATATTGATTATTCTCTTACGCTTGATTTCATGGAAGTATTTATGTATTATACAGTTTCATATACCCTTACATACTCAGTACATTCTTCGTACTGACGTCCCTTTTGGGACTTACCTTACTTGCTGCAGGCACAGGTGATAGTAGACCTCCACAGTAGGTTGCGGGTCATTTGTAGATCTGGGTGAGCTCCAGTTTAGTTTGGGGGTTTTCGAGTCACGTGCGTATTTATGTTTTGGTATTGCATACAGTATGATATGAAGCGGGGACTTGTCCCGACTTTAGGATTGGTTATGTATCTGTTAGAGGCTTTGTAGACGTATGTGGGAAGATGAACGTAAGAGATGTATGTCCATGTTGACTTGATGGCCCTAACGGCCAAGTTTCATATATAGTAGATATTTTCCATGACTTCCGCCATGGGTATGTTATATTTTTTAAGTTACACAAGATAGAATGCTATTCATATAGAGACATGCATACGAAGGTACATGAGTAAAGATTGGTTCTCTCGGGCCTCAACGACTTCGGGTGCTAGTACGCCTCAATGGGATTTGGGGCGTGACAAAAGTGGTATCATAGCAGGTCGTCCTAAGGGTTTCTACAAAGCTGTGTCTGAGTAGAGTCTTGCTTATGGATGTGTTGCGCGGTACATTTATAAGTAGGAGGCTACGGGACATTTAGGAGTTGTTTCTTTTCTTCATTTCTAGATCGTGCATTAGAGCCAATGTTGTAGGCGGACTCAAATCTGATCATTGCACTTGGTTTTTCTATGTATAGTCGAATGTCGATTACAAGACAAGAGAGGGGACAAGATAAGAAGGTAGAGATGCATGCCGGAGAAGGAACTAGTAAATCACCACCTGACCAAGCTAATCAAGGTGGGGCTGAAACTGAATTTGCATCGAGAGCTTCTTCTACTTTTCCAGCTCCAGAAGAGCTGAGAGGGAGAGAAGAACCTGCCGACACACCTGTTAATGATATTAAGCAGAATCTAAGAAATGCAGTGTAAATGTTAACTCATATAGTTATCGGTATAGTTGATGTATTGAATCAAGGGCAAGTAGGTCCAATTACAAGTAGTGATGGTGCGAATAGGGCAGCTAGTCGGCGGATACAATATTTTCTGAAATTAGACCCTACCACGTTCACTGGGTCAGATCTGAATGAAGATCCACAGGACTTCGTAGACCAAATCAAAAGGGCTCTAGATGTTATGCATGTGATTGGTACAGAAATAGTGGAACTTGCAGCATATAGACTAAAAGGCGAGGCTATATTATGGTACGAAGATTGGAAATGATCCAGGGATATAGGTGCACTTCCAGCTAGTTGGGAGGAATTCAAAATGGCATTCCTTGATCATTATCTCCCATATGAGATCCGAGAGGCTCGTGCGGATCAGTTTTTAAATCTTTGTCAAGGGAATGTGAGCGTCAGGGAGTACAGTCTCCGGTTTAACTCTTTGGCTAGATATACTCCAAATGTAGTAGCCACTATGGCCGACAGAGTTCATCGATATGTGGATAGATTGGATCCATACTTGGTCCGGGATTGTACCATTGTTGCATTGAATAGAGATATGGATATAGCCAGAATACAAGCCTTTGCATAGAAAATAGAGGATCAAAGGCAAAGGAGAAGGGTGCACAAAGTGTAAAGAGGGTCGTCAAAGAAGGCTAGACCTATGGGACAGTTTATGATGTCCCAAGGAGAATTTAGGACTCGGGGTTCACAGATAGTAGGTTATAGAGAACAAGGAAGTATGGGCCACTCGAGGTCTTCTCATCAGCTATACCAGTGCTGCGGGAAGTTTTATTCAGGAGAATGTTGGTTTGAAGTGAATGTTTGCTTCTAGTGTGGTAGGTCAGGGCATCTGAAGAGAGAGTGCCCACAGAGGGGTACGGGTAGTATGACACAACCTACGGGGTCAGCCGTTGCGTAAGCATTGTCAGGTGTACAGCCTACTGGTCATGGTAGGGGGGCTAGAGGAGCAGTTAGTGAAAGGGAAGTTCGGAACCGTACCCATGCCTTAGTAGATTGACAGAATTCGGAGGTTTCTCCTGATGTAGATACAGGTACCCTACTGATATTTGTTTTCCATGAGGCATATGTATTGATTGATCTGGGTTCTACCCTATTATATGTTACTTCATTGATTGTTGCAAAGCGAATTTGAAAAGACACCAGAATTATTAGTTAAGCCAATTGAGGTATTTACACTAGTTAGTGAATCTAGTGAAGCTAAAAGAGTATATCGTAATTGTATAGTAACTATTTATGGTGGAATGGAGGGGTAATGTTAGAGCAATGAGAGATAAGTTTATTTCCTATCTTAAGGCAAGGAAAATAATATACAAGAGGTACATATGTCACTCAGTAAGAATGAAAGATATTAGTGTGGAACCACCAAATCTTTACTCGGTTCCGAGGGTAAATGAATTTCCTCGATGTATGAGTTGGTATTGATGTGATGCCAGACACTCAACCTACTTCTAATCAGTAACTGAGTAATGTGACAATTAAGCATAAATACCCCTTCTCCAGAATTGATAATTTATTTGATTAACTATAGGTTGCCAAAAAGTTCTAAAGTTGACTGAGATCGGGATATCACCAGTAAAAAAATAAATGGGATAACCAAGACAGCTTTATGAACACGGAATGGGCATTACGAATTTTTTGTTATGCCAATTGGGCTGACGAATGCACCAGTAGTTTTTTTTTTTATGGGTTTGATGAATAGGGTGTTCAAGCCATTGTTGAGATGTGTTCGAGACCATGTTTAGAGATGATATTCAAGATAACAAGAGAGCCATGCTAATCACTTGCGACAAGTGATACAAATTCTTCGTGACCGTAAGCTATATACGAAATTCTCTAAATGTAATTTTTAATTTAAAATTCGTATCGTTCGTGGGTCACATTGTATAAGATGTGTATTGATGCAGCACGGTAATATGATAGCTTATGCTTCAAGACAAGTACGTCCACATTAAATAAATTATCCAACACATGAACTTGAGTTAGCAGACGTGATATTTGCTTTAAAAGTATGGCGCCACTATTTATATGGGGTTCGTTTTCTTAAAACTCCAGATGAAAGAATTATAGTGTCAAATGTGGCAAAGTCTTCACTTGTAGCGGAGGTGAAGGGAAAGCAATATGTAAATCCTATTTTTTAGCTCAATTGAAAAAGAATGTACAACACAGTTCGACAAAGGTATTTGAGCATACACAGGGAGGAGTACTTTAATGCCAAAGTAGATTGTGTGTACCGGATATAGACGAGTTAAGGAAATGAATTATAACAGAAGCACGTCAATCATGGTATTCTATTCCTTCGAAAGTGACCAAAATATACCATGGTTTCGAAGAGATGTACTGGTAAGGTTACATGAAAAGCACATTGCAGAACTTGTAGCCCAATATCCAAACTATCAACAAGTAAAAGTAGAGCATCAGAAACCTGAAGGTTATATGCAATACAAGAATCTTCCAGTTTGAAAAGAGGGATATGATTAACATGGAATTTTATCATAGGTTTTCCTCGTACACTGCAAAAAATTTGATTCCATATGGATGATAGTCGATAGGTTTACCAAGATAGCACACTTTTGGAAATATTTTCCGAAGAGTTTGGGAATCCAATTGGATTTAAGTACGACTTTTCATCCTCAGAGAGGAGAACAAGCAGAATGTACTATCCAAACACTTGGAGATATGTTACGAGCTTGCACATCGAAATGAAAAGGTAAGTTGCGATGGTCACTTACCTCTTATTACATTTACCTACAATAATAACTATCATGCAAGTAACAAAATGGAACCTTATGAAACCTTATCAAAATGGCACCTTATTACATTCAGTGTTCCATGTGTTAATGCTTCGAAAGTATTTGGGGAGATCCATCTTGTATTGATTTCAGTGAAGATGTACAAGTTATGGAGGATCTCACTTATGAAGAGGTACCTATTTCTATTCTAGATCAATAAGTGAAAAGAGTAAGACATAAAGAAGTAATTTCCGTAAAGGTACAGTGGAGGAATCGACAAGTAAAAGAAATCACGTGGGGAGCCAAAGCAAAATGGGAGTGAACGTTCAAGGTGCGGAATTAGAGCAATAACAAGGAAGTATCTATATGAATTATCTATCTATCTATCTATCTATATATGTTAAAAATCAGACGCATTGGATGTACAGGAGACGATGTTCTTAACATTCGAGGACGAATGTTTCTAAGGGGGGAAGAATGTAACACCCCATACATTTGTAAAAGCTATGCATCTATACATATAAAAATTAATAATCAATCAGTAGTATTTTATTATAAAGGGAAAATTAGTCATGCTACATTTATACATTAACAATAAATAGGTTAAAACAATTGTTTCAAGGAAATAAAAATATGGGAGTTAAACATATTATCATAAATTTCAAGGGAGGTTATATTGTTATTAAGATATTTCTGAGGGGAGATCTTTTAAATTATCTCAAATAAATATAAAAGAAAATTGTGTAAACTTTTGTCAGAGTAAACTAACATCAAATTTGAAAATGTCATGTTGTTATTTGACTAAAATAATTTCTCCTAATTGTTGAATTTATATAAGTTTTAATTTGAGCATCATTCTTTTATTTAGTTGATTTACTATAAGTATGACATAATTATTTGGAAATTTTTAATCATAGTTCTGTGAGCCCATATCATAATTTATGTTTCTTAATTTAAGTATTTTATGTTTCATGTCATTCGACGCGAATTAATTATTTAACTGTAAAAGTCAGTTTGTACTAAAAGAAATTAAAACATTATACTCCAACATTCATAGAGAGTGTAGAGTGAGTTACATTATGTTTTTTTTCTTTCAACTTTGGGCATCACTAATTGGTTCAATTTTTATTACGTCTCATAATTACCTATCTAATGGCTATAAATAGATGCAGATAAAATGACCTCTTCCACAAGATATTTTTTATTCTTTTTATTTTCACTGTCCTTTTACTTTGTAGGTGATCCCGAGTTGTTGGTTGTACTCAATCCTGCAAATTTTAGAATGGGATCAATAAGTATTGAGAATACATGTTGTGGCCACATATTTCTCATGAAGACCACTAAAGGACAATATATGATATGCTTGGAGTTAGAAAACGTATAAAGTTATCAATCACCTTAAAAAATGTATCCTAACACTGATTGACAAAAGTTATTCATTTCTCAAAATTTATAGCTGAAATGATGTATATATTTACCCTTCTCTAATTTAGGTTTTTTGCTTTTTTTAGAAGGAGAGGAGGAGGGGAATATCATTTTTAGAACATAGGACTAACTAACTATGACCATCGTGACAAGATATAACTTTTAATATTTTATATGACTTATTGAGTCCATAAACGGTATATAAATAGTATGGTAAGCCTTGAGTTTTCTTTCCCGGTGTATTTTAAACAATCCAATAAAATTGTACAAATAATCTATTTTTTTATTATTTTCATTAAGAGCCACTATTTTAGTACATAGGTAGACTTCCATTTTACAATGGCTACTTATTTATTTCCCGAAAGAGAGTTGTTAATTGGCTTACTGCAAGCTAGGAAAGAAAAAGAATAAACCATTTGAGAGAAAAAGAAGTTCTTCAACGATCTATGAAACTTGCATGGATAGAATTGTTATATCTAAGAAAAATAAACCATAGCAAGTGTTAGTATATAATAAGATTGATCCCAAAAAATAAGAATATAAAATCTATAATATATCACATTATTCTTATACATCTACTTTTATTATCTCTCTCCGCTCTTTTTTTTCTTCTTTGAAATGATTCGCGCATCGCGTGGGAACGTATACTATTATATATATAAAGGAAGGATATGAGGTTGCTGATGTGTCATGCTTCTAAACCCAGTATTGACATTTATCCTTTTTCTGATTTTTTTGGGCTTTATATAAATTTTAATTCATTTTTTTTGATTTTCTCGTCTGCTTTTCTTAACAAACCAATTAATTGCCATTTGCCGTTACCAAAGTACCATTAACCCAAAAAAATACTTGGTCTTCTCCCGTTTTCCTTATCAACTACCATTAACCCTTTTTCTCAAAAGTTCTACAACCAACTTGGAAGTTAATTTTTATCCTAAGATGAAGCAATAAGAAGAAGGTAGCGGGAATCAAAACTTCTATAAGAGATTTATCTTGAGGTTACAAATAATTTGATATATTTTATGTTTTTCAGTTAAAAATGATCACACATCAGACCATGTTTTCTAGTAATTGTGACTTTTATGTTAATATGATAAATAATTTGTGATCTTTTTGTTAGAAAATGAAAAAATATCACAGTTATATGATGATTTATAAAATCTATTCTCTATACAGAATATGTTCATCCGTGGAACAGATTCAACTTAAACTATAATGGAATGGGCCTTTTTCGAATTAATGAAGAATTCAACAGTCATGAATAATTAATTAAGATGTTTTTCAAGAGAAAGGTATAGGAATGGACATAGCCTAATTGTAGAAAGACTTGATAGGTGTCTTGCTAATGACAATTGGATACACCTATATCCTGAAGCTTCAGTCACCCATCTTTCTAGAACCTACTCTGACCACTGCCCCCTGTTAATTAGCCTTGCTGAAAGACATCCTCCTAGCAAGAAGCCTATCAAGGTAGAAACCATGTGGTTCTCCCACCCTGATTTTCCTAATATGGTCAAAAAATCCTTCATGGAAGTAATGAACTTCATGAAGCCACTAACACCTATGAAGATGCTATCACCATCTAGAACAAGGAAGTTTTTAGCAATGTGTTTCGAAGGAAAAATCAAATCCTTGATAGACTTAGTGGGATCCAAAAATCCATCAGCTATCCCACCAGTACTTTCCTCCAATCCTTGGAGAAGACCCTTTTCAATTAATTTAGTGATGTCCTCAAATAGGAGCAGGAATTCTGGAAACTGAAATTGAGAATAAACTAGCTTATGGAAGGGGTATTCCAACACTAAATTCTTCCACACCTCTACCCTCAATAGAAGGAGAAGGAATAGAATCAATACCCTTCAAAATGATCAGAGAGACTGGATTTACAACCAAAAAAACATTTAGCATTCTATTCAATCCTTCTATAGTAACCTATACACTACTGACCACACTCAAACTCTCATCAAATTCTAGCTTAATCCCTCCATCCATGGATCCATAGACAATAATGACCATGCAATTCAGGAAGCCATCTCCATTATAGAGGAGATTAAGAGAGTAGTTTTCTCTTCCAAACCCTTAAAAGCTTTGAGGACTGATGGCCTCCATCCCATAATGTACCAAAAATACTAGGAGATCATCAGACGTACTCTTATTACCTTCTGCACTAGTTCCTTCACCAATTTCTCCATAGATATTAAGATTAACTCTACTTATCTTTGCCTCATTCCCAAATGCACCAATGCTTCTAATCTTTGGAATTTTAGGCCTATAGGCCTTTGCAACACGCAATACAAGATCATTACCAAGATCATCACCTCTAGAATCAAGCATCACCTAAACCAAATTATTGACTCTATTTAAGCAAGCTTCTTTACAAAAAAAGGGCTACAGACAATGCTATCATTGTCCAGGAATTCATCACTCATCACTCCAAATGAAAAGGAAAAAAGCTAGCATGATGCTCAAAAAATACCTTGAAAAAGCCTTTGACAGGATGGAATGGTCTTTCATCAGACAAGCCCTTCTCTTTTTCAACTTCCCTATTAGTCTAACTAATCTCATCATGTATTGTATCTAAACTTCCACCATCTCTGTCTTAGTCAATGGTGGTAAGAATGATCCCATCAAGCTTTCTAGAGAGATCAAACAGGGAGACCCTTTGTCCCCCTACCTTTTAATCATTTGCATGGAACTCCTATCTAGAAGGATAACTGATGCGCAATGGTTACATGGCACTTTCGATGCTTAAAACAAGGAAAATATGCAATAACTTGGGTGTATTTGGCTGGTATGATGTGGTTTCTATCCTACATTGTAGGAAAACAGGTTTTGAAGGCAACAAATGATCAAAGGAAAGAATCAACCTCGAGAACGAAGTGTCAGAAGATGAAAGAACAAGAATCTGCACCAGAGAGGCAGTCACGACACCACTCACGTGTCGTGAAGTCCACTCACGTGATGTGAGTGGCTGTCGTGAGTCATCTTCAGAGATGATCGAATGTGGTCTGATTTCCACGGCAGCACTCACGTGGCATGAGTCAACTTCTGAAGATGTCTAATTGAGCTTGATTTCCATGACACTCACCTACTAGGATTGACTTGGTTCCACGACACCAAGTCACGACACCATGGAAGTTTGCCGACTCTGTTCTCCTGTTTTGATTAGGATTGGATTAGCCTTGTATCTATAAATACCCCTGTATTGTCCTATGTTTAGGGGTTAGTCAGTACATTATTTTGAGAGATATTTTCAATTATTACTGAGTTCATAAACATATTATTGGTTTTGTAATCAAAAAAACCCTATATTCGAGTTTTATTCATAATTGAGATTTCAGTTCTTCTTCATTATTGTGAGTGTGCAATTATGTTTTCATCTTTGAATCCTTCTTGTGTTCTTGCAATTATGAGTAGCTAAACTCATCAACTAGGGTCGTGTGAACCATGAGGAATTAACGAAATAGGTTAAGTGGAAAGCAATTCTGAACTGCTGTGAATACATGTATTATTATTTCCTTCGTTGTGATTGATCTTCTAACGGTTGCAAACGTTAGAAACTCGCATGTATTCTAGACTTGCTCAAGAGAGAGGTAGAGATTGGGAAAAGAAAATAATGAAAGAGATTTGAAGCTATCAACCTTCATCTAATAACTTGAGCCTTATCGGGAATAGTTATCTGAGATCCAGGACAAGGGTTAGTAGTGCGACGCTCAGAAACTGAGAAGAGAAGAGTGAAATTCATCTAACCAAGGTCGAGAGACGTTTAGATGAACCTAACTTGTCAGATTTTACATGCAATGCAGCATGACAGTTTTGCCAGCACCAATAACCGATAGAGTTAAGGAATAATTGGGGATCACAGTCCTAGTGTAGTTCTTATATTGACTACAAACTCTATAATCAAAAATCGTTACCTTTATTGATTACTTACAAAGACCCCCCAGTTTTTACTTATTTGCCAACTAATCAAACAAGAGCGTAACCTACTTCCGTCCTATTCCCTGTGGGATCGACCCCAACCTAGTTGGGTTCTATATTTGATACAGCGATCACTTTATACTTCTTAGGAGGCATATTTTGGGCGACATCAAATTTTGGCGCCGTTGTCGGGGAATACGGTTACTGAGTTTATTAGTACTGGTTGGAGTTGATTGGTATTTTTTTCTATACTTTTAAGGGCACACGCCTGTGTATTCCCAATACTAGGAGTCAAGGCGATCCCCTGATTCCACTTGATCTTGAAATAGAAAGGACTCTGACGGCTAATCGAAGAATGGTAAATACTGAAGAGGTTCAGGAACCTGCCGCCATGGGAGACATTCATAATAAACCAATTTAGCTGGTTGGTCATGAAACAGCGAATCAAACTACTGCTCGATTGACACGAGAAGAGCATGCTAGAAAAGCTGCTCTTAGGCAACCAGAGAGGGATAATCGAGCTATGCAAGAGGCAGCTCAGCGACTGGATAAGACTGAAGAGAGATAAAGAAGATTGAGAGCTCAACAACCACTTCAAAGACCGCATGTCCGATTTTATTATGATCTTGAGGAAGAAGACGTGGCCTACTTTGAGCCAATAGAGACTGGTGCCATTATTCCACCTGAGTTACCTCCAGGCACTAAGTTTAACATTACCAGTGCAATGATTCACCTACTAAACTTGAAGGGTGTGTTAACCGGTCTTCCTAATGATGATCCAAACATGCACGTGATGAATTTTGTGGGGGTCTGCACGTCGTATAATTTCCCTGGAGTTGACCAAGAGGCTATTCGATTGAGATTGTTCCTATTTTCTTTAACAGGAGAAGCGACTTTGTGGTTGGCAGAATTACCACGAGGTTCGATCACTACTTGGCAAGAATTGAGAAATCAATTTCTAGAAAGATTCTTTCCACCTTCCAAGATGCTATAGTTGAAGGATAAAATTTATAATTTCAGACAACTAAATTCTGAAGCACTGTACGAGACATGGCTAAGGTTCAAGAAAAAGCTACAGAATGTGCCAAATCACAGGATGAGTGGTAGGAACTTACTTGAAATCTTCTACAGAGCCTTAAATGCCAACACAAAGGCGATAACAGATACTATCACTCTTGGAGCATTCATGAGTACGAGATGGGAACGAGCTTTGAAGATATTAGATCGTATCACTAAGACCAACCGAGGCTAGCATACTCGGGAGGCAGAAACGCCTGCTGGAACATATGCTATTAGAGCTTCACCAGCACAACAGGCTTTGGACGAATCTGTAGCTCAAGAGGTCGCTTAGCTGAGGACAGAAATTGGTCTTCTCGCCAAACAGATTGCGGCTAGAGATGTTAAAAAGGTGCATACTGTAGGTACAAAAGGTAAAACGCCTAGACATGATGATAGTGAATCTAATGAGGAGGTTAAATACTTGATTAGTGAAGTGGCGAGTTTCTGAGCCAAGGGCCAAGAGTCTAATCAAGACTCTTGGAACTCGAGGCAAGGAAATCAAGGTCGAAACTATTATGGAGATAATTACAACAAGTCAGGAAATAGAGATCGAGAATGAGACCGTGATGGTGATTGGAGATGGAAGGATGATTATAGATAGAAAAATGGCCTTTATGTACCACCACGAAGCCGTGATGATGAGTCTGGAAATTCAAGGATAGAGGCCCTTCTTAATAAACTGGTCAAAGGATCAGAGATCCAGGAAAATTGCTTGAAGGAGATTAGGTCAGACATTTTGGAAATAAGTCAGAAAGTGGAATCTCATTCAACTGCCAACAATTTGGGAAGATATCATTGGCACTGAATGAACGTCATCCAGGCACCCTTCCAAGCAACACCGTCCAAAATTGAAGAATGATAGCCATTGTCTAGCCATTACTACGAGAAGCAGGAAATGCACGACAGATCCAATTATAGCTGCCTACAGTGGTAAGACCAATGAGCCAAAGGTTATTGATGTAGAAATTGAGTTAGAGCCGGATAATTCAAAGGGAAAAATAATTCCAGATCATCATGATACTAGCGAAAAGGCAAAATATAAAAAGAGACAGGAAAAGGAGGTACCACAAGTGTTGAAAACTATCCCACGACCTCCTCCTCCCTTTCCTCAAAGGTTGAAAAAGAAAGCTGAGGAAGGAAAATTTCAAAAGTTTATTACAATATTGAAGGAGCTATCAGTAAACATCCCTCTTGTTGAGGCATTGGAGCAGATGTTAGGTTACGCAAAGTTCATGAAAGACTTGGTAACAAAGAAGAGAACTGTCAGTTTTGAGCCGGCAGATTACTTACATCATTGTAGTGCAGTTGCTTCGCATCCCAAGTTGAAAAGAAGGAGGATCCAGGAGCTTTCACAATTCCTTATACTATCAGGTCCTACAACTTTGCTAAAGCACTGTGTGATTTGGGTGCTAGCATTAACTTAATGTCGTTAGCTGTTCTCAAGCATTTGGGGTTGGGAGCACCAAAACCAACCTCTATGATACTTCTCATGGATGATAGGACTGTGAAAAAGTCGGTGGACATTCTGTATGATGTTTTGGTAAAGGTTGTACCTTTCATATTTTTGGCTGACTTTGTAATCCTAGATTGTGAAGTTGAATTTGAGGTTCTTATCATATTGGGAAGACTATTCCTTTCCATTGGTCATGCACTGGTTGACATGGAAATAGGGCAGATAAAATTTAGGTTAAATGATAAACAAGTCACTTTCAATGTTTGTCATTTCTTGAAGCAACTGAGAGATAAGCATATGATTTCAGTAATAGATGCGGTTGATAATGATGATGTTGTGGTGTCTCTTAAAGAAAGGTTGGGGGATAGAAGCTCTTGCGACTGTGATTATGAATTTTGATGGCAAATGTATTGAGGAATATGATGAGATGGTTGGTACACTCACTGGTAAGGGAGCATACACTTATGCTCCAAAGAAACTTGATCTCGATTTGAAGAATAAGGTGACCCCACCAGCTCATCCATATATTGAGAAGCCTCCAGTTTTGGAGCTTAAGGCTCTTTCGGCTCACCTTCGCTACATATTTTTGGGAGCCAACAACACCTTGCCTGTGATTATTTCTGCTAAATTGGTGGAGTGGCAAGTAGAGGCCTTGGTTTCAGTATTGATAAGATTTAAGAGGGCCATTGGTTGGTCCATTGCTGATATTATAGGAATTCTACTCGGTATTTGCACTCACAAAATTCAACTTACTCCTGAGTGCGTATGGAGAAGTGAGCACCAACGTCGTCTAAACCCACCTATGCAAGAGGTTGTGAAGAAAGATATCATCAAGTGGTTAGATGTAGGAGTGGTTTACCCTGTTGCTGATAGCAAGTGGGTGAGTCCAGTTCAGTGTGTGCTGAAGAAAGGAGCAATCATTGTGGTTCCAAACGACAAGAATGAGTTAATCCCAATGAGGCCAATTACTAGATGGAGAGTTTGCATGGATTATCGAAAGCTGAATTCTTGGACAGAAAAAGATCATTTCCCCATGCCCTTCATGGATCAGATGTTAGACAGTCTTACCGGTAGAGGATGGTATTGTTTTCTCGATGGATATTCGGGGTATAATCAGATTTTTATTGCTCTCGAAGACCAAGAGAAGACCACTTTCACTTGTCCATACAGGACATTCACATTTAAAAGGATGCCTTTCGGTCTATGTAATGCACCGGCCACTTTTCAATGTTGCATGATATTTATTTTCTCTGCTATGGTGGAAGACACTATTGAGGTTTTTATGGATGATTTTTCTGTTGTGGGAGACTCATTTGAGGATTGCTTGGCACACCTTGCTAATGTGCTGCAAAGATGCGAGGAGTGCGACTTAGTGCTGAATTGGGAAAAATGTCACTTTATGGTTAACGAGGGTATCGTATTGAGGCATCAGATTTCAAAGAAAGGTATTGAAGTTGATAAGGCAAAGATAGAGGTAATTGAGAAGTTACCTCCACCTATCTTCGTGAAAGGTATTCGAAGTTTCTTAGGGCATACTGACTTTTATAGAAGATTCATCAAGGATTTCTCTAAGATTGCACATCCGTTATGCAAACTTTTGGAGAAAGAGGTGAAGTTTGTGTTCGATGAGGCATGTCTAAAAGCATTTGTATGTCTTAAAAAGAAGTTGGTTTCAGCCCTTGTATCACCAGATTAGACGATGCCTTTTGAGGTTATGTATGATTCTAGAGGAGTGGCTTTGGGTGCAGTC
Organism: Capsicum rhomboideum; assembly: GCA_031232105.1. Lineage (NCBI taxonomy): Eukaryota > Viridiplantae > Streptophyta > Magnoliopsida > Solanales > Solanaceae > Capsicum > Capsicum rhomboideum. Next base: position 80,864,618 of record CP124712.1, read on the forward strand.
CTTGGCCAAAGACGTGAGAAGATGTTACATCCGATTTACTATGCTAGCAAAGTGCTTAATCCAACTCAAAAGAATTATACTGTGACTGAGTAGGAATTATTGGCAGTGGTATTTTCTTTTGAGAAATTCAGATCTTACTTGATAGGTACGAAGGTGATTGTGCATACAGACCATACATCTCTTCGATATCTTATGTCAAAAAAGGATGCTAAGCCAAGATTAATTCGGTGGGTGCTCTTACTACAAGAATTTGACTTTAAAATCAAGGATCATAACGGAATCGAGAATCAGGTCACTGACCATCTGTCAGGCCTTGAAGAGGAGGCCATGCTTAAATTAAGGGATGATCTTGAGATTGATGATACTTTTCCAGATGAGCAGGTATTGGCAGCATCGCAAGACTTAATCCCTTGGTTTGCTGATTTTGCCAAATTTTTAGCAAGTGATGTAGTTTTGGACGATATGTCATATCAGCAGAGAAAGAAATTCATGCATTAGGTGAGAAAATTCTTCTGGTATGAGCCGTATTTATTTTGGGTATGTGCAGATGGCATGATTCGATGATGTATTCCAGAGATCGAGATGATGAGTATTTTGGAAGCATGTCATTTATCACCAGTTGGGGGTCATCATGGAGGTGCGCGGACTGCTTATAAGATCTTACAATACGGGTATTACTGGCCTACCATTTATAAAGATGCTCATGACTATGCTCGAGGTTGTGACCAATGTCAAAGGCAAGGCAATATCTCACATAGACACAAACTTTCCATGACAACTATACTTGAGCTTGAATTGTTTGACGTGTAGGGAATTGACTTTATGGGCCCTTTCGTGAGCTCACATGGGATGAAATACATTTTATTAGTTGTCGATTATGTTTCTAAGTGGGTGGAGGAAATTATGCTTCCTACTAACAAAGGAAGAAGTGTCACGACATTCTTGAAGAAGAACATATTCTCACGATTTAGTACACCCCGAGTTATCATTAGTGATGGAGGATCCCACTTCTGCAATCGTCTGTTCAAGGCCCTACTTGAAAAATATGGTGTTAAACATAAGGTGACAATATGTTACCATCCTCAGACAAGTGGGCAAGTTGAGGTGTCAAATTGTGATATCACGTTTATTTTGGAAAAAACAGTGAATGCCAATAGGACTGATTGGGCTCGAAGATTAGATGATACATTATGGGCATATCGAACTGCTTTTAAGACGCCAATTGGTGCATCACCATATCAGCTAGTGTTTGGAAAATCTTGCCATTTGCCTGTCAAACTTGAACATAAGGCTTTATGGGCTTTGAAAAGGTTGAATTTGGACTGGAGTGAACCGGCTAAATTGAGACTTGAGCAGATGAATAAGATGGATGAATTTCATCTCCGAGCTTATGAAAGTTCAGCTATATATAAAGAGAAGATGAAATTATATCATGATCGACGCATTGAGAAATGAGAGTTTCACCCGGGAGATTTGGTGCTACTTTATAACTCCAAGCTTCACTTGTTTGCTGGAAAATTAAAGTCTAAATGGTACGGACCATTCACGGTGGTTAGGGTATTCCCACATGGAGTGATTGAGCTAAAAGGAGCTGATAATTTTCTATTCAAGGTCAATGGGCAGCGTGTCAAGCATTATATGGGAATCACGAAAGAAATAAGGACATGTGAGGAACTTGAGCTTGATGAAGTTTAAGTAGTCAAGCTAGCTATGTCGTGCCGCGACGTTAAATTAGGCGCTTTATGGGAGGCAACCCATAGGCTGATTGGTGAAGTCTGAGTATCCAAGTTAGCCGAGTCATGACGCGACATTAAATCAGGTGCTTTATGAGAGGCAATCCATGGTCTTGTTATGTGTGATCTGGCGAAGACTGAGAAAAGGAGGATAAGTTAACTGGAATCTGAAAGAGTGAGCGAATTATGTTCATTTCAACTCACGACACCTAATCACGAGACATAGGTGGACCCATGTCACGTTAGTGGTGCCGTGGAAATCAGAGAAAATGTTGGTCTTTTTGAATCTTACCTACGATATGGGACCCACGTGACGTAGGTAGACCCACGTCATGTGTGAGGTATCGTGAGAATAAGAGGTGATTTATACTTGCAGGAGTTGAGTTACGACACAGACCCACGTGACGTGAGTCCAACCCACATCACGTGGGTGGATCCGTGGAAATAAGGAATCTGCAGACAACCCAAGGCCCGACCCCATCCGACCTTTTTCTTTATGTAAATTTTAGTACCCTCCTTCTCTACCCGATAAAAATCCAAACTCACCCTACTTTTTCTCCAATTTAAACTCATAAACATAAACCCTAATTCCTAAAACCTTCACATTCCTAACGTATAAATCAAAGATTCTTCCATTCCTCAAAGACCAAATTCAAATTCAAACAAAACCCTCACCTCCCCAATCCCCAATTATCCAAATCCAAGCCACTCACTATCAAACCCGACCCCAAATTCGAACCCTACCTATAAATCTGACCCAAAATATGTACTAATTCGACCCAAACCTGACCCAACTACCCAAAATCCAACCGAAACTTGATTCCATGCCGCCCAAGTCAAACCCCAAAAGTGACCACCTTGAGTCTTTGTCCAGAATTCGCACCAAAAATCCAGAATTACCAACCCGTTTGCGTGATGAACCGACTGAATCTGACAAAAGTGGGTTCGTAGAGGAGCTTGATATTGGACATGATGATACTGCATTAGTCCCTTGTACCATGAGGTTACAGACTAGGGCCCAAGCTATTTCTTGGGCTGCACTTCAGCCCATTCCACCGCCTGTAGTGCCGGTTGTTCCGGATCAGTCTTTCGAGCTCACCCCCCAATCTGAAGAGGGGGAAGATGATTCAGTTTCAGGCTCTGCGGATAATTTGACAGGACAGGGTACTTCAGTGGCTAAGGCTATAGCATCTATTTCAGGCACTGGTGAACTGAGTGCCCCAACTCCCTCATAGAGAAGGGAGATCCGCCTATGGTCTGTTGAGGGCATGCGGGATTTTTATGATAGGGTACTGAGCTGATGAAGTGGGTTGTGTGTCGGAGGAGTATTATGGAGGATCCCAGATATCGGCTGGAGGAGTTGAAGGTATTGCTTGATATTTGGCCTGTATTTGAACGGTATGGGTTTGGTTGGATGGCAGAGCCTCCTTGTCGCTATAGCTCAGAATTGGTCTGAGAATTTTATGACTCATATGTTGCGTCAGTTGATTTGAGTACACCTGTTGGGCAGCAGTACAGGGATCAACCATTATTGACACACATTTTGGTTCGAGGTACCCGAGTTGATATATCAGAGCAGACCATCCACCGCTTCTTGTTTGGTGCTAACCGTCCACTGCCAGCTATGACTATTGAGTTTGATCACCATATGGACACTGTCAGAAATCGAATTAAGAAATGGGATGCGGATTAAAAGTTGGAGCTGCTGAAATGGATTGCGGGCTATATAGCAGAGGACGGTGTTGTTGCGAGTTGGGTGACTGGGAAGCTAGATATCAAGAAGTACACACTTTATTTTGCCGGCAGATTTTAGTGTTCAGTTGTTCGACATTGGTTGGGTCCCACTAATGCTGACTATTCGCTTACATTGGATCGGGCTGTGGTGGTAGCCAGCATCATTGCGGGTTATGATATTCATATTGCCAGATACATCATTCGGGAGATTCATGAGAGGGCCTTTCGAGACCATACCAGTATACCGTTCCCCTGCTTGATCCAGAGTCTATGTGATAGGGCGGATGTGTCTAGGCTACCTACCCTCGATCATTATATAGAGGTGACCCCTATAGTGGATATTGGTTTGATGCAGCAGCGGGGATCTCACCCCATTATTCCACGAGGGTCTCAGCCTTTCGAGTCGTAATGAGCAGCCCTTTTTGAAGGGCTTGGAGATATAGATGAGCCGGTTAGTACACCTATGCCTATTCTAGTACCGGTTAGGGTACCAAAGACTATTCATGTACCGACTGAGGGCACTGGACCTATTGAGGATGCGGTACCCGATACTACAGCTCCACCACCTCCCTCTGGTATGGTTTTAGTTTCGAGTGACTTTCTGCAATAGTTGATTGATAGACAGACATAGATGTTCGAGCGGCAGACCCACACTGAGACCTAGATGGCTAAGTTAGTATCCCAGCTTAAGTCATGGGTTAGGACCACGGTAGAGGCTGCAGAGGCTAGGGTGTAGGTTCGAATGACTGCGACGATAGATCAGTTTATGAGAGGGATGCATGGGAGGATTGATAGCTTTGAGGCACAGACAGCCTCCCGGATGAGTTTCGCACAAGGTCCTGATATGACCGGATTGACACAGGAGGTGGCAGCATTGAGAGAAGAGGTTAGAACTTTGGCATCGAGCAGCACTCTTGTTATCCTACCTATGCCTGTTCAGGCACTGGTGCAACCAACCTTTGAGGTGGATCTGTTTGTCGATGAGAAGCCTCTGATTGATAGAGGCAAGAGACCACGCAGTCCGAAGGACCAGGTTGACAGTGGTGACGAGTATGAGGCTAATCTCCGAAGAGAAGTTAAGGCATCTAGGATGGAGTACCATGCTAGCCATATAGTGGAGAAGCAGAGGGCACGTGGTGAATCCTCCTGTCAGGCACCCCCTCCACCGGATGCACCTAGCAGAGAGCCTAGAAGGCAGGGTGATGATCCCGCTACGGGAGAGCCCACTTTCGATGCCTAAGGATCCACAGGTATGTCTTCACTCCCTTGTATTTTATTAAAAGTTGTACACTGAGGGCAGTGCACCATTGTTAGTTGGGGTGGGGGTGTACCACCACTTGGGGGTATTTGTTGCCGTGTTTCTTTTCCCCCGAGTGTGCTATCATAGTAGAACTGGCATGTTTAGGGTGTTATTTATAGTATTCATATGTTTCTTGTTGGATTAGGAGAAAAATAAGGGAACCGTAGTGCAGTCTAGTTTTGAAAAAAAATAAAAAATTATGCTTTTTGAATGTTAAGGATACCCTCCTGAAAATTTTTATTTTGAAGTATGTGTGTGTAGTATGTTTATTTGTGATATCTGTTGGATTATGTTATGGCATTAGTATTATAAGCAAAATAATTGTAGCTAGCATTGCATGAACTGTATAGGTAGTAGTTGATAATGTAACCATGTGGTGTGTGTGTGAGGTCATTACTTAGTTCACTTTGTGTGGGCGGTCCAGAACTTGCCCGGTTAGTCTTGCCTAGGATAGAGGATAGTGCTTAGGAAAGGATCATAGGCCATTTTCGAATAAGTCCACTTTTAGCCTAAATGCCCGACCAAATGAATTAAATATCCTTTGATCCCAATTTTGAGCCTAAATTGACCAATTTCTTTCATTAGCCTATTCACCTTCCCATTTTAATTACAATGAACCTGTCTTGGTCCTGGTCCCTCCTTGGACACTGTGTACCTCAACTCAGGCAAATAGCCTAAGTTAAGGGTGGCTATTATAGGAGTGTGTAGATTGATTTGGGTATGAAGGAGGGGGTAATAAAGGAAAAAGAGAAAACAGATTTGGGTGTGAAGAAAAATAAAAAAATATATAAAGTGAAAGAAAAAAAAATATGATGTGAAGTTTGAGAAAAATCACACCTGAAATCTGAAAATAAAAGAAAGGAGAATAAGGGAGAGTAAAAATGAGAATGGTTGGAAGTTGGAGCCAAAAGTAGTGTAGTGTCAAGGAGGGTTGAGTCACCATATCCATATGTACCATACTCATTCCCAAGCCTACATTACAAGCAGATTAAAGTCCTCTAGTGATCCTAATCCAACTGTCCAAAAAAAACTAAGGCATAGAAAATAAGGGCAAGCCTATGGTATCTCATGCACACTGTTTGAACTTCTTTGTGAGACAGAGTGTTTTGAACAAGTCCCTAATTTGAGATTCATTAGCATTCTGTGAATGCATGGGACTTCTTTGATTGTGAGAGTATATGGGTTGCATTATTAGCTACTATTTGTTCGAATAATGTCATTTGCATATATTCTTAGTTGGTTGTTCATAATCTTGTCCCATCACTTGATCCCTTCTATATCATAATAATATGTTGCCTGTATACACACTGTGGTCTTGATTTGCAAATAGGAGGGGTGGTCGAAAAAGTTTTGTGCCAAAGGAAATAAGTCGATTGCCATAAGTCCCTTAGGTTTCTCTTAATTAAGCATCGTACATGTCTGTTTTTGTTTTGTTTGCCTGAGGACATGCAAACGTTCTAAGTTGAGGGTGTTGATGTGCCATGGTTACATGGCACTTTCGATGCATAAAACAAGTAAAATATGCAATAACTTGGGTGTATTTGGTTGGTATGATGTGGTTTCTGTCCTATATTGTAGGAAAACAGGTTTTGAAGGCAAATGATCAAAAGGAAGAATGAAACCCGAGAATGAAGTGTATGAAGATGAAAGTACAAGAATCTGCACCAGAGAGGGATTCACGACACCACTCTCGTCCCGTGAAATCCACTCACATAACGTGAGTGGCTGTCGTGAGTCATCTTTAGAGATGATCGAATGTGGTCTGATTTCCATGGCAGCACTCACGTGGCGTGATTCAACCTACGTGGCATGAAAGGGTGGCATGAGTCAACTTCTGAAGATGTCTAATTGAGCCTGATTTCCATGATACTCACCTACTTGGCGTGACTTGGTTCCAGACACCAAGTCATGACACCGTGGAAGTTTGCCGACTTTGTTCTCTTATTTTGATTAGGATAGGATTAACCTTGTATCTATAAATACCCCTGTATTATCCTATGTTCAGGGGTTAGCCAGTACATTATTTTGAGAGATATTTTCTATTTTTTCTGAGTTCATAAACATATTATTGGTTTTGTAATAAAAAAAAACCCTAGATTCGAGTTTTATTCATAATTGAGATTTCAGTTCTTCTTCATTATTGTGAGTGTGCAATTGTGTTTTTATCTTTGAATCCTTCTTGTGTTCTTGCAATTATGAGTAGCTAAACTCATTAACTAGGGTTGTGTGAACCATGAGGAATTAACGAAATGGGTTAAGTGCAAAGCAATTCTGAACTGCTGTGAATGCATGTATTGTTATTTCCTTCATTGTGATTGATCTTCTAACGGTTGCAAACGTTAGAAACTCGCCTGTATTATAGACTTGCTCGAGATAGAGGTAGATATTGGGAAAAGTAAATAACGATAGAGATTTGAAGCTATCAACCTTCATCTAATAACTTGAGCCTTAGCGGGAATAGTTATCTGAGATCCAGGAAAAGGGTTAGTAGTACGATGCTCGAAAACTGAGAAGAGAAGAGTGAAATTCGTCTAACCAAGGTCGAGAGACGTTTAGATGAACCTAACTTTTCAGATTTTGCATGCAATGCAGTGGGATAGTTTTGCCAGCACCAATAACCGGTAGAGTTAAGGAATTATTGGGGATCACAGTCCTAGTGTACTTCTCATATTGACTGCAAACTCTATAATCAGAAATTGTTACCGTTATTGCTTACTTACAAAGACCCCCCATTTTTTACTTATTTACGACTAATCGAACAAGAACTTAACCTACTTTCGTCCTATTCCCTGTGGGATCAACCCCAACCTAGTTGGGTTCTATATTTAATACAGCGACCGCTTTATACTTCTTAGGAGGCATATTTTAGGCGACATCAATTACCCATGATGTGGACACCCTTAACATGTCTCCTATATCCATTTGTAAAAAGGGTCCTAAGATCTCACATATCTTCTTTATAGATGACCTAACCCCTTTTACCAAAGCTGATAGGGATAATTGCAACACCATCATATACACTCTTACCAACTTTAGCCTCCACTCTGGACAAAGAATTAACACTAGAAAGTTTAAAGTCATCTTCTCCTTGAACTGTAAACTTAAAGATAGAAGTACTTTAGCAAATCTTCTCACCATACCTGCTAAACCAAACTTTGGGAAATACCTTGGCTTCCCTATTTTCCATCAAAAACCAGCCAACAGAGACTTCCAGTTCATTCTTGACAATATGAATTCCAAGTTGGATGGATGGAAAACTAAGTTCCTTGATATGGTTGGAAGGGCTACTTTAGCTAAAGATTTCCTAAGTAGTATGACAAACTATATCATGTGATATATTATTCTTCCAAGAAGGACTCTTAAGCAAATAAACAAAATCCAAAGGAATTTTCTCTGGGGAACAACTGACACTAGGAAAAAGATGCAGCTGGTGTGATGACCCTCTAGGTCATTTTCTCATTTTTTATGTATTACCAGTGTTTCAAGCCTTCCCTTAGCGTCTATAGGATATTTATGACTTTTCAAAACTGTCGGTTCGATTATCGGACAGTTTGTTTGGATTTTAGGTTCAGTTCCCTATTTTGCAGCTTTTGCTATTAAGAAATTGGTCTTGGACTAAAAATCCTAGTTAATGGCCTCAAATGAGAATTTTTCCAGTGCCATCAGCTCCAAAACATTGATTTTAGGCTAGAAGGACCTTTGGTCTAGGTCTCGAGGGTTCCTGACTCGTTTTGGTCTATTGGGTAGATTTGGGTGAAAATGGAACTATGGGCTCGGGGCCCACTTTTTTTTGAAATGACCTTGGTTTGATATTTTAATGGATCTGTTGAGTTTGGAATGTCAAATTTGGGGTAGCATAGTGATTTCACCCAAAATATACCTCCTGAGAAGTATAAAGCGGTCGCTGAATCAAATATAGAATCCAATTAGGTTGGGGTCGATCCCACAGGGAATAGGACGGAAGTAGGTTGAGTTCTTGTTCGAGTAATTGGCAAATAAGTAAAAAGGGGGAAATATTTATAACTAGTAGTGATCATAACAAGTGTTGATTCTTTGAAGTTGTTTTCAATATGAGAAATACACTAGGACTGTGATCCCCAATGATTCCTTAACTCTACTAGTTATTGGTGTTGGCAAAATTGGCCCGCTGTGTTTCATGCAAAATCTGACAAGATATGTTAGTCTAAATGTCTCTAGACCTTGGTTAGATGAATTTCACTCTTCTCCTCTCATTTTTCGATCGTCGCACTACTAACCCTTGTCCTGGATCTCAGATAACTCTTCCCGCTAAGGCTCAAGTTATTAGGTGAAGGTTGATAGCTTCAAATCTCTGTTGGTATTTCCTTTTCCCAATATCTACCTCTCTCTCGAGCAAGTCTAAAATACGGGCAAGTTTCTAACACTTGCAACCGTTAGAAGGTCAATCACAACGAAGGAAACAACAATACATGCATTCACACTGGTTCAGAATTTCTTTGCACTTAACCCGTTTCGTTAATTCCTCATAGTTCACACAACCCTAGTTAATGAGTTTAGCTACTTATGTTTACAAGAGCACAATAAGAAGTCAAAGATGAAGACATAATTGTAAACTCACAATAATTCAGAAAACTAAATTCTCAATGATGAATAAAACTCTAGAATCAATATCCCAGCATTACAAAATCAATAATATGTTTATGAACTTGAAATAATGAAAAACTATCTCAAAATAATGTACTGAATAACTCCTAAACATAGGACAATACAGGGGTATTTATAGATATAAGAATAATCCTATCCTAATCACAACAGGAGAACACAGTCGGCAATTTTCCATGGTGTCGTGACTTGGTGTCGTGGAATCAAGTCACGCCAAGTAGGTGAATGTTGTGGAAATCAGGCTCAAATATACATCTTCAGAAATTGACTCATGCCACACAGTCACGCCACGTGACTGCATGTCATGAAAATCAGACAGCATTGCATCCTCTGAAGTTGACTTCACGGCAGGCACTCACGTCATGTGAGTGGACTTCACGGCACATGAGTCCTGTCGTGAGTCACTCTCTGGTGCAGATCCTTGTTCTTTTGTCTTCAGATACTTTGTTCTCAGGCGTGATTCATCCTTCTTGATCATTTTGCTTCAAAACATGTTTTCCTGCAATGTAGGACAGAAAACACATCATACCAACCAAATACACCCAAGTTATTGCATATTTTCTTTGTTTTAAGCATTGAAAGTGCCATGTAACCATAAGTGCCATGTAACCATGGCTCATCAACACACCTAACTTAGAACATTTGCATGTCCTCAGGCGAACAAAATAACACTAACACATACGATGCTTAACTAAGAGAAACCTAAGGGACCTACGGCAGTCAACTCATTGCTTTTGGCAAATCATTTCTAACCCCTCTTTCTTGCAAATCAAAAACCACAGTGTGTATCCTTGCAAAATATTATCATGAAATATAAGGGATCAAGTGATGGCATAGGATTATGAACAAACAACTAAGCTTACATGCAAATGACATTATCCGAACAGATAGCAGCTAACAATACAACCCATGTACTCTCACAGAAAAGAAGTCCCATACACTCACAGTATACTAATGAATCTCTAACTAGGGACTCGTTCAAAACACTCTCTCTCACAAAGAAGTTCAAACAGTGAGCATAAAATACCATAGGCTTGCCCTTATTTTCTATGCCTTAGTTGTTTGGACAGTTGGACTAGGATCACTATAGGACTTTCATCGGCTTGTAATGTAGGCTTGGGGACGGATATGGTACATATGGGTATTGAGACTCAACCCTCCTTGACACTACACTATTTTTTACTCCAATTTCCAACCATTCTTATTTTTATCCTCTCTTATTCTCCTTCATTTATTTTCAGATTTTGGGTGTGATTTTCTTCATATTTTCAAAACACAATTTTTTCTTTTTCTTTTTATTTCTATTCATTTCACTTTTTTTTTCTTTTTCTTCACACCCAAATTTATTCTTTTTCTAACCCCTTCTTCATACCCAAATCAATCTACGCACCCCTATAATAGCCACCCTCAACTTAGGCAATTTGCCTGCGTTAAGGTACACAATGTCCAAGGAGGGACCAGGGCCAATACAGGTTCATCATAAATCAAAAAAAGAAGGTGAATAGGCTAAAGAACGAAACAGGTCAATTAAGGCTCTAAATCGAGATCAAGGGATACTTAATTCATTTGGTCAGGCATTTAGGCTAAATGTGGATTTATTCAAAAACGACCTATGATACTTTCCTAATCACTATCCTCTAACCTAGGCAAGACTAACCAGGCAAGTTCTGGATCACATACACAAAGTGAACTAAGTAATGACCTCACACACACATAGCACAGGGTTGTATTATCACCTACTACCTATCTGGGTTCATGCAATGCTAGCTACAGTTATTCTGCCTATAATACTAATGCCATAACAATATCCAATAGCTGCCACAAATTAACATACTGCACACACAATTCAAAAACAAAAATTTTAGGAGGGTATCATTTAAACAATCAAACAACATCCTTAACATTCAAAATACGTTCAAAATTGGACTGCACTAAGGTTTCCCTATTTTTTCCTGATTAAACATGAAGACACATAAATACTATAAATAAAAACCTAAGCATGCCGGTTCTACTATGATAGCACTTGAGGGAAAAGAAACACGACAATAAAAACCCTCAAGAGGACATACAGACCCACAAGTACCTCCGCCCCCACCAAATAAACATGCATTGTCCCCAATGCATTAGACTAAAATAAAAAAAGGGAGTTAGGAACATTATTGTGGCACCCTAGGTGTGTGGGTCTAATGTAGATCAAAATAACAAAAATCAAAACAAATGTAGGAATAGAAAGACACCTCGGTTTGCCTCCAAAGCAGTGCCTGATTTAACGTCGCGGGTGTCTTGATTGCTCAGACTACATCAAGATATCCCTTGGGTTTTCCTCCAGGTCATCTAAAATATTTATTTTTGCAACCACCCTCATGTCCATTGGTTGCTTCATAGTCCTGCAAACATTGAACATGACTTCCTTATTATTCAGCCTAAATTTTAGCTCACCCCGTTCCATACCTACCAATGCTCTGCCGGTGGCTATAAATGGTCTCCCCAAAATTATGTGCATCTCAAAATTGACCTCACATGCCAAGAAAACAAAGTCAGCAGGAAAGATAAAGTTTTCAACCTTGACCAAAACATCAAATAATATGCCTACAGGCTTCTTGATCGTACGGTCTGTCTGCCATCAACAACCGCATCTTTGTTGGCTCGAGGGTTCCCAAGCCTAATTTCTTGAATACTGCCAGCGGAATCAAGTTAATGCTTTCACCTAGGCCACACAAAGCTCTGGCGAAGTTAACTGACCCAATTGTGCATGGAATTGCGAAGACACCGGGATCATCTTTCTTTTGCACAAGAGAATGGGATGCAATCACACTACAATGGTGCAAATCACCAACAGACTCATAACTAACAATTCTCTTCTTTGTAACCAACTCTTTCATGAACTTTGCATGTCCCGGTATTTGTTCCAGCGCCTCCACCAATGGAATGTTTATAGAAAGTTGCTTTAATATGGACATGAACTTCTGAAATTTTCCATCCTCCTTCTTCTTCTTCAAGTGCTGAGGGAATGGAGGTGGCGGCTTAGGAATGGGGTTTAGCATTTGTGGGGCTTTCTTTTCTTTCTCATTTTTAGCATTCACCTTGTTTTCATTAGTCTTTGGCTTGTCAACTTCTTTCATGATCTCCCCACTAATACTTTTATTTACATCCACCTTTTTCTTGAGACGTTGAGGAAAAGGTGGAGGAAGTTTTGGGAATGGAACATACTTCTTTAGAGCTTTCTTTACTTTTTTTGTGGCGTTCGTTTGTTCTTCCAGTGTAGCCTGAACACCCTCAACTTGTTTTCGGGCCTCAATGAGAGTCATTCCGCTTCTTGTTGTAATAACCATACAATGAGCATCATTTTTTGGGTTTGGAATGGTGTTGCTCGGAAGTGTACCAAGTTGACGTTGGTTTAATGCCACAGATAACTGTCTGAACTATTTCTCCAACTGTTTTATGGCAGTTGAGTAAGATTCTACTTTCTGACTTATTCTCGAGATGTCTGACCTAATCTCCTTCAGGCACTGTTCTTGACTCTCTGACCATTTCACCAGTTTATTGAGAAGGGATTCCATTCTTGAATTTCCAGAGTCAGCATCGCGTTTCCCAGGTGGAACATATATGCCACTCTTCTCTCTATAATCATCCTTCCTCCTCCAATCACCATCACGATCTCGTTCTCTATCTCTATATCGAAACTTGTTGTAACTGTCCCCATAGTAGTTTCAACCTTGATTCCCTTGCCTCGAGTTCTAAGAGTTTTGGTTAGACCCTTGGCCCTTGGTTCTAACACCCACCACTTCTCAATCCAGATACTTAGCCTCTTCATCAAATTCATAATCTTCATGTCTAGATGTTTTACCTTGTTCACCTATAGTATGCACCTTTTCAGCATCTCTAGTCGCAATCTGTTTAGCCTAAAGACCTATTTCTGTCCTCAACTGAGCGACCTCTTGAGCTATAGATTCATCCAAATCCCGTTGTGCTACTGATGCTCCAATAGTATATGTGCCAGCCGACATATCTGCTTCTCGAGTATGCCATCCTTGGTTGGTCTTAGTGATCCGATCTAATATTTCTAAAGCTTGTTCCCACCTCAGACTCATAAATGCTCCACCAGTGATAGTATCTGCTACAGCCTTAGTATTGACGTTTAAAGTCCTGTAGAAGATTTCAAGTAAGTTTCTACCACTCATCCTATGATTTGGTACATTCTGCAGCTTCTTCTTGAACCTTATCCATGTCTCTTAAAGAGCTTCAGAATATAGTTGTCTGAAGTTGTAGATCTCATCCTTCAACTGTAGCATCTTGGAAGGTGGGAAAAACCTCTCCAGAAATTGATTTCTCAATTCTTGCCAAGTAGTGATGGACCCTCATGGTAATTCTGCAAACCACAAAGTCGCCTCTCCTATTAGAGAGAATGGAAGCAATCTCAATCGAATAGCCTCTTGGTCAACTCCAGGAAAATTATATGAGGTGAAGACCCCCATAAAATTAATCACGTGCATGTTTGGATCATCAGTAGGAAGATCGGTAAACACACCCTTCAAGTTCAGCAGATGAATCATGGCACTGGTAATGTCAAACTTAGTGCCCAGAGGTAACTCAGGTGGCATAATGGCACCAGTCTCTATTGGCTCGAAGTAGGCCACGTCTTCTTCCTCAGGATTATCATAAACTGGCACATGCGGTCTTTGAAGTAGTTGTTGAGCTCTCAATTTTCTTTGTCTCTCTTCAGCCTCAGCCAGTCGCTGAGCTGCTTCTTGCATAGCTTGATTATCTCTCTCTGCTTGCCTAAGAGTAGCTTGTCTAGCATGTTTTTCTCATGTCAATTGAGCAGTAGGTTGATCTGCTGCTTCATGACCAATCGGCTGAATTGGTTGATTATGAACATATCCTTTGGCGACCAGATCCTGAACTTCATCGGTATTCACCATTCTTCGATTAGACCTCAGAGTCCTTTCTCTTTCATGATCCAGTGGAATCAAGGGATTGCCTTGAATCCTAGTATTGGGCATACACCGGCGTGTGCCCATAAAAGTATAGAAAAACAATACCAATCAACTCTAACAAATAAACTAATCAACTCCGTAACCGTATTCCCCGGCAACGGCGCCAAAATTTGATGTCGCCCAAAATATACCTCCTGAGAAGTATAAAGCGGTCGCTGAATCAAATATAGAACCCAACTAGGATGCGTTCGATCTCACAGGGAATAGGACGAAAGTAGGTTGAGTTCTTGTTCGAGTAATTGGAAAATAAGTAAAAAGGGGTAAATATTTGTAACTAGTAGTGATCGTAACAAGTGTTGATTCTTTGAAGTTGTTTTCAATATGAGAAATACACTAGGATTGTGATCCCCAATGATTCCTTAACTCTACCAGTTATTGGTGCTGGCAAAATTGGCCTGCTGTGTTGCATGCAAAATCTGACAAGATATGTTCGTCTAAACGTCTCTCGACCTTGGTTAGATGAATTTCACTCTTCTTCTCTCGATTTTTGAGCATCACACTACTAACCCTTGTCCTGGATCTCAGATAACTCTACACGCTAAGGCTCAAGTTATTAGGTGAAGGTTGTTATCTTCAAATCTATATTGGTATTTCCTTTTCCCAATCTCTACCTCTCTCTCGAGCAAGTCTAGAATACAGGCGAGTTTCTAACATTTGTAACCGTTAGAAGGTCAATCACAACCAAGGAAATAACAATACATGCATTCACACCGGTTCAGAATTACTTTACACTTAACCTGTTTCGTTAATTCCTCATGGTTCACACAACCCTAGTTAATTAGTTTAGCTACTCATGTTTGCAAGAGCACAATAAGAATTCAAAGATGAAGAAATAATGGTAAACTCATAATAATGAAGACAAACTGAAATCTAAATGATGAATAAAACTTTAGAATCAATATCCCAAGATTACAAAACCAATAATGTGTTTATGAACTCGAAATAATGAAACACTTTCTCAAAATAATATACTGACTAACTCCTGAACTTATGACAATACAGGGGTATTTATAGATACAAGACTAATCCTATCCTAATCACAACAGGAGAACAGAGTCGGCAAGTTTTTGTGGTGTCGTGACTTGGTGTCATGGAATCAAGTCACGCGAAGTAGGTGAATGTCGTGGAAATCAGGAACAAATATACATCTTCAAAAGTTGACTCACGCCACATAGTCACACTACATGAGTGTAGGCACGCCACGTGGCTGCATGTTGTGGAAATCAGGCAACATTGCATCCTCTGAAGTTAACTTCACGGCAGGCACTCACGTCACGTGATTGGACTTCATGGCACGTGAGTCCTATCGTGAGTCACTCTCTGGTGCAGATCCTTGTTCTTTCATCTTCAGATACTTCAATCTCGGGTGTGATTCTTCCTTCTTTATCATTTTGCTTCAAAACCTATTTTCCTATAATGTAGGACAGAAAACACATCATACCAACCAAATACACCCAAGTTATTGCATATTTTCCTTGTTTTAAGCATCGAAAGTGCCATGTAACCATGGCTCATCACATGGTTCGTTTGTAAGCACGGGGTTCTGAATGAATCTCGAACACCCGATCGGAGTCCATTTGGACTTGGTAAAAATTTTGATGTCTAGGATCTGGTGCAACCACTAAAGAGGTCTTGGAGCTGCTTTAGCCATGGTAACTTTGACAACCATATGCCGCTTTAGTGGCCTGGCTACCCTACCAAGGGTCACTTTAGCAGTCCATGTACGCTTTAGCGAAAGTCACTATAGCGACCAGGGTGCATCTTAAGTGTTCCCTCACCCCTCTACACCCACCGCTTTAGTGGTAAAATGTCACTTTAGTGGTATCCACTTTAACTGCTAAGTGGTCGCTTTAGCGGTCACTGCTGGGTCTATATATTTCCCTTTCACGTGAATTTTAGTTTTTTTTCTAACTCTTCTCCTCCATTTATGATCTTGTGAGCTCAAGAAAGTAAGGGTAATTGCAAATTAGAGCTGGAGTTGAGTCGGGGACACTTTATTGGTCACTTTCTCGTCTTTATTCCATTAGTTTTGCCTCAATTGTCAGTTAAATTCTCGATTTCATCCTTGTTTTTCTTAGATCTTGGGGTTGATTTGGGACCTAATTGAGATTCCATTTATGCTCAAAATTTTCCCTTGAGGGATCTCTTGACGGGTTCAATTTTGGAATTCCATATGCTGACCCCATGGGCGTATTCTTGACTCAATATTTAGCCCAAACTTTTATATGGTAATATGGATCTTATTTTACTTGTATTAATGTTTATTTTATGAATTTTATAGGGTGATGACATTCTGAGATCGTGTAGTGGAGACGAGCAATTTGTGGTAGGTTCGAGATTGCGGTTCGACTTCGAGGTAGGCTTTGGTCTACTCTTCTCTATAAGACTATGTATTTTATTGATTGCATGCTAGGTGTAGGTTATAAGATAGGGTTAGGGCTAGTTGTATTAGTATTTGGCCTATTTAGGGGATTTAGTATAGAATTGTAACTTGAGCCTTATCCTAGAATACCCGCAGTAGTTTTAGCATGATGTTAAGGCTGATTGTTTATGTATTCAACATTAGGTTGGCACTGATAATCCTTCGTGTAGGGACTGGAGTAGTACTTATCTATTTTGATGATTTTTTCTCAGTTAAACCCACCTGGTAGAATGATATTTCCTATTGATCCCGCTTCTGACTTTCTACATATACGCATATACTCTTATTGTTCTATATATTACATCATTGGGCCTGAGGCCTTTGTTACGAGACCATGGACACCAGGTTAGTTCTTTATACTTTAAAGGTGTTGTGGCTTGGTTTATAGATATTTTTACGCTTACATTTGCTTTGTTTGGATACTGGTAATGGCATGCATTCATTGTCTGTATTCTCACACTTATTTTAGCCGGTTAAGGTCCTTTTTACTAGAATACAGGCCCATTTTCACTTAGGCTAGTATACGGTATGCCTTTAGGACTACACTTATCTCTTTTAGTACCTTGGGATGGAATTGAGAAACCTTCTCCTAGGTTCGGGTAGGTGTTTGCCTTAGATTGGGTTATCAAAGTCAAATAGTGGGTCCCACTATCATTTTTTAGATAAAATGCTTTGAATGACTTTCTTGTAAGCTTAGATGGACTTATGACTGCTTTCTTAGGATATTACCTTGGGTCTGGGTGGACTTAGACTTGATTGCATGACTATTTAGCTTTTTTACCCTTCGGGAGGGTAGTAACTAACCTTTGACCGTACCTCGTTGATCTAGTAATTAGAACCCACCAGGACTTAGAAAGTTTAACCACTCGAGACTAGACTTTACTAAATAAATAGGTTGGTGATGGGCTTAAGACCACTTTAGATTACAGCAGAGTTTGACATCAGTTTATGGTTTAGGTTGGCTTCTTATGGGATCACCTATCCTAGTTACGCTTGGTTACTTTGAGTTTCGGTGTGAGTCTAGCATTTGTCTTTGATTATATTTGGGATGTTTTGGTGTACAGTTATGGATCATCTGGCCTCTTGTTATCATCCACTGATTTCAGTTTGATTTTGGTTCTCATTATTGCTACTATTATGGATTTGGATTATGGAAGTCCTGATTTGGGACCAGGCAGTGTATACGGACATCCCTAGTCCACTATGGTCCCCTCCGTCCATGAGCCACAGTGCCATAGGAGGATGGTCACCATAGGTCCTACCTTTGTGAGCTATTGAGCTGAAGGAGGTGTATACACTTGTGTTGAATATGGTACTCAGTTTATTCTGCTTTATCTGGGTTTTTTCACGGTTTCTTTCTTTCATATATACTTGTGTTGTTTGTAAAGTAATGGATTGTACCTTTTGGGCTTATGGGGGCTCGGTTAGTTTATTGTTTATTCGGGCTAGCCGGTTATATTATTACGTGGATATTTTCATATGATTCGTGGTAGGCTAGTTATGGACTAGTACTCGTGGTTATCGATATTTATAACCCATTTCCTTTTTTATTATGGTAAGCTTTATCATCATTAAACCATCTTACGGGTATGTGTATTTTGATTAGAGACCCTGGTTATGCTAGAGTTAGCTCCCTTCTTGATATAGTAATCCTTGTGAGATTTAGGCTATTAGACCAGCTCCCTTTGGTTAGCACATCCCCGGTTTAGTAATTTTTATGATATATGATTGATTTTCTGCGTAATGTTATTATATATATACATATACCCTTTCTTCATATTACTATTATGCATCTTTTGTATATCTTCTCCTTCATACTTCTATTTTATATTATATATCTTTGTCTTCACTAAACTATCACATGTTGACTAACTACTTACTGGCCTAGCTTCATCCCAAATTACTTATAGGGCATGATAGTTTATCCTTACGTTTCCTTTGGTATTATCAGGTCCCATTTCTTAGGTAGTCGTCTCTAATGTTTATTCCTTCTTTACATGTTATATATACTTACATTGTCTTTGGAGCGTAGTCAGCCGATGACTACTGAGTACCTTATGTTGGTACTCATACTACACTTTTGCACCCTGCAGATCATTGTACAAATTCTCACCACTGACGTGTGCATCGTACAGAGCTTCCATGGATCAGAGATTCGAGGTGAGCTCCTGTCATTTGGAGTTATTCCTGCTCTTCCTTATATTGTTTGACTGGCCTCTTTTTTTGTATTTCAGAGGCGGCTTTGTATATATTTATTTACTCTTTATTTTTACATGATACTCCTGTTGCATCAGAAGCTCGTGTACTGACTTCACCAGGTTTTAGGGATATAGTTACTTTCTTCTTGCTTTCTTTCTCTTTGCTATTTAGCTTTGCTTCTGCCTTTCTTATTAGTCTGTTACTAGCTTGTTTGGACTATGGGTTGGCTTACCTACTGGTGGGCTATGGTGGGTGCCATCATGATCCAAGAAATTGAGTCGTGACAGTTTTGTATCAGAGCCCAGGTTCACCAATTTTGTTGGTACAAGAGCAAAGTGCCTAGTAGAGTCTCGCGGATCGGTAAGATGACATCTGAATCCTATTTTTGGGAGGCTATAGGGTATTCTTAGGAAATTCCAACTCTTTATTCTTTATCTTTTTTCTTGACTTTGATAAACTTCTAAGTACCTCTTTTGACTCCACTCTTTCTCGGAGGGATAGCACGAGATTGTCAATAGATACGGATGGGACTGTTACACGTGTTGCCAAAGTTTCAGTTCAGAGTCTGACCAGGAAGGTGGAGCTTAGTATCGAGGATCTTCAGCATCATCCAGAGGGTCTAGCGATAGCCTAGGCTCAGATAGAGTTTGTGATCGCCCCAGCTTTTTTGGATATTGTGTTAGCGATTCTGAGTCTTTTCGTAGATATTTCACAGTCAGTGGTAGTTCTCAGTACATCGAGTTGTTCTCAGGCCAGAGTTGGGTTTGTTGGCGTTCAGCAGGGTTCTCTATCAGTTTTAGAGTATGAGATTGGGTTTCTCGAGTGGGCCAGGCATACTTCTGTATTATATCCTACAGACCATGAGATGGTGCGTGGATTTGTTAGAGGATTAACTTTACCACTCCATTTGACATCGGATAATTTGATAGTAGCTATTTCTACTTTCCTTCAGGTTATTGATCATGCGAGGACTACAGAGAGGGCATCTCTTGAGATTTATGGTGGTGGCGGCAAGAGGCCATGCCAACAGTACAGTGATAGCAGTATTTTATCAGGAGGTAAGGATCCTCCCAGCAGAGGTCAATACCACTTGTAGCCTATCAGGTTCACACAGGTAGCACCTCAGATTATAGATGTATTTCAGACAGGTTGTGGTGGTCACAGTGGACAGAGTTTAGGTTAGGCATTACGAGGTTCTCGATCTAGGTCATCAGTCTATGGAGGCCATTTTGGGTTAGCTCATTCAGAGCATCAAAGACTTCTAGGGGCATGTTTTGATTGTGGCGAGATTGGTCATTGGTCTAGGGAGTGCCCCCGGTATAAGCTGGTCATCCAGTTGGGGTCAGCTCATGTTTCTTACCGGGTTAGAGCTTTGGGGGTTTGTTATAACTGCAGAGAGCCTGGTCATTGGTCTAGAAAGTCTCCCTGGCATGGGATTATTGAGAAGTCAGCGATCAGTCAATTAGGGATATAGCATCTTCAGCTAGAGGAAATGCACTCAGTCTTTTAGTTGGTCGTTCAGATGCTCAGTCTAAGGTCAGGTGCATTCAGAGTCATACTTCTTTGAGCAGGCCAGGGGCTATGGCTTTAGATTCCATTATTATAGGTGCGCCTTTGACTTTTGTCTTTTAGCTCCTATTTAAATTATGTTGGGGTTTTCATACCAATCGGTGGTTACATGTCTAGATATTACTATATTGATCGTGTATGCATTTGTGTATATTTATACATGTTTGACTACCCCCATAGATAATTTTTTTAGTAGTGGATTAAGTAGATCAGTGTTGTGATTTCTTTGGGGAGTAGCACTTGGGATTAAGTCCCGTTCCTTTGCATTTTGTCCTTGTTGTGGTCTTAGAGTAGTACTAGTTGTGTTTCTCATTTTTATACCACCTGTACCTTATGTTATTGTTATTATTATCATTGTTTTGACATTGACTGATTCTTACTTGATAGATGGCTAGACTAGCGTTATCTAGTTAGTATTTCCCCATTCTTGTGATTCTTGTCTGTTGTCTTAGATGGCTACCTTAGTTGGTTGGTTTTCCTTTTTTGTTCATAAGGTCGGTTGTTGAGCATTTTTTGAAAGTGAAGAAAGGTTTGGCATTCCATGATTTTGTGGAGATTTTGGTTTTGGTGATCTTTTTTATAGCCCACTTCCATTGTTAATAAGTCCAAGCTTTGTTTTTCGTGTTGTCTTGTTCATCGCCCAGTAGTGGTCTTGATCTTGATGTTGATAGTGATTTGGATACTCCGTTCTTTCCACGATGTAGTTCATGGTTCAACCTAGATAAAATTGGTGTCAATGGGTAAATTCATAAATTTCTCATCTCGACATTTATTCAGCCCACTATGACTTCGTAGAGTGCTTCTGCTTGATGATATGTACTTATGGGTATTCGTGGACGTAGATCAAGTATTAAATTGACCAAATTTAGGCTAAAATTATATTTCTCCAAGTTGCTTGAGTTTTGGCTATCACTAGTACTGTTTGCAGCCTTGGTGAGTTCTTGGTTATGCCTTGATGCATTATGCCCTTCAACATAGATGGAGTTGATTGCTTGTTTCTTCAGCCGATGGTTTTACTCCATTGTGATTATGTTCTTTGGTAATATCTTGGTTTCAACTCTTGCAAGAATCATTGGGTAAATGCTAGAATTCTGATAGCAAGATTGATTTGAGTGTTTGATACCCGTAAAGAATTATAGGCTTCAGTTTTGGGACTTTGTCCCTCTTGAATGGCAGCTTGAAATTTATGATATATTTTGAAATATGGATACTGCGCGTCAACAAGTTTAATTTGGATAGTTGAGATCGTAGCTCAACTTCAATTTGAAGGTTACAACTATGGATTGCGTAACTTGATGCAGCCCTATTTCTAGATTTGTTGCCATTGAGCATCATTTATAGGCTGACTAAGCCTACTCCTTACCTACTAGTTTGATTCTCTTCATTCCAGATAGACTGTGCTTGATAGATTCTTGGAAGATAGTCTGTTGGCACACAGTATTGGTTTTTACTGCTCTTGACCTTGATTCTCAGTGTTTGTCCGAATTTTGAATGTCTTGTCAGCAAAAGAAGTATGCTTAAGTTGGGCTTAGCATGGTTTCACCTACAGTTGGTAGGACATTCTGGAGTGGATCGTTCAAGTTTCAAGAGTTTGTGCTTCGAATTCCTGACTGTCAGTTTCAAGGGTCATTCGGACCAATTGTAGCTTTGATTAGAGATCACAGGCTTTGATCGTCTCCATTTGTGTGTCCAGGTAGCACCTTATGGGCTTATTTTTATGCCTGTCTTTATGGATTTTTAGTATATCAGCTTCAGTCTTTCGAGGTTAGCATGATATGACAGCGCAGACAGGACATGAATAATTTTTTTTGGTGTGGTTCAGAGTAGACATCCGGTTTAGAGAGGCAAAGGGATGTTAGATTTAGAATTTGGAGTTAGTAGTATGGCTTATTCCTTGGGTGGCCTTTAGCTTGGTTAATTTTTCACTTGGTTGTGCTTATATTAGTGTTATGTTAGAGTGTTGTGGTTTGGGTTTGTGTGTATCAGTCGTTCTAGGTGAAGGGGGCCTGAACATGCAAAAAGATGCTCTGAAAATTGCTACTATGCATTCCAACCTTGCTTGGAGATACCACTCTCACCAAAACTCCCTTTGGTCCAGTGTTCTTCAAGCAAAGTATCAGACCAGAACCTCAACTCTCCAAAACCCTTGCTCTAGAACTTGGAAATCCATTCTTAGGGGTAAGGTGGCTTGTAAATTTGCTAATTAATGGATGGTCAACAATAACAATAGAGTTAACTTCTAGGAGGATAGATGGATTGCCCATACCTCTCCCCTTAGACACATAATCCATAGGCCTATCCCTGCAACTAAAGCTAATTCAAAGCTTTTGGAGTTTTGGAGAAACAACACTTGCAATTTCAATACACTAGCTTTTGATATTCCTAGAACCATCCTTGAAACCATCAACAATACCTTCCTCCATAAACCAAAATCTCATCAAGACCCTCATCTAGAATCTTAATAGCAATGGTCAGTTCAGCTGTAGGAATGCCTATAACCACATCTCAAAGACTAACCACCCTTCCACCAATAACAACAAGAGTTCCTTCAACTGGATTTGGAATAACCAAATCCCCAACAAGATTAAAATCTTCCTCTGGCTTATCCAGCACAACAACCTCCCCACCTCTACCTTGGGTAACAGGGGAATTAATGTCTCCCATGCATGCTACCAGTGTAACACTACTCAAGAGGACATTAATCATATTTTTTATGAGTGCCCAACATCCATGAATGTCTGGAACAATCTCCTCCATCATCATAAAGGCAATACCACCATAACCCACTCTATATTCCACCCTACTAATTGGAACAAAAAGGGTTTTCCATCACCCCTTGGAGAACCTTAATCCCCTTCTACCTTTGGATAATTTAGAAAAATAGAAACAACAATCTCTTTAATTGTAATGACCCTCCAGGTTATTTCCTATACTTTGTGTTTTTACTGCATTTAGAGCTTTCCTATAGCTGCCCTAGGTCATTTATGACTTTCTGAGACTAATAGTTTTGTTACTGGGTAGTTCATTTAGTTTTAGAGTTATTTCCCAGTTTTGGAGATGTTGAAGTTAAGAAATGGGTCTCGGGCCAAAACCTTAGGTAAATGGCTTTGGATGCCATTTTTGATAGTCTCATCATCTTCAGAATGTCGATTTTAGGCTAGGGAAACCCTTGGTCCGGGTTACGAGGCTTCCAAACTAGTTTTGGGCTATTGGGTGGATTTTGGTTAAAACGACCCTTAGGGTGTGGGAACCATTTTTTTTATCAAAATGACCCCGATTGGAAATTTCGATGGCACCGTTGAGTCCAAACTGTCTAATTTGGTAAGGTAGCATAGTTTGCTTGTAAGTACAGGATTCTAAACCAATCTCGAGCACCCAATCGGAGTCCCTTGGGACTTGTTGAACTTGGCTAGTGCCAAGTTATATGGTGCAGTCGCTTTAGCTGCCAGGGACCTATTTAGTGATATCCACTTTAGCGGCTAGGCATCGCTTTAGTGGCAGCCGCTTAAGCGACTTTGGACCGCTTTAGCGAGCTTGGCCAGCCAAGGCGTGGTCGTTTTAGTGACCTTTGGGCGCTTTAGAGGTGACCTCTTTAGCAGTCATTCAGCCACTAAAACGGCCAATCATTGGTTTATATTAATGTCATATCCTTTATTTTCCAGCTTTTATCGAAGTGTAAAAACCTCAATTTGAGTCCATTGTAAGCTTGAAAACTATAAGAAGATCATATTCTGGTGTGGGGACTAGCATGGGGGTGTGCTGGTAGGCACATGATTTTTATACTATCCGTAAGTTTCACTAAATTTCTAGCTTAATTCCCTGATTTTATTCTTAAACTTCTTGATGTTATTGGGACTGATTTGGGGAATGTTGGAGCTTAGATTCGTCTAAATTTATGTGGCTTTTGATCATTGAGCTGCGTGGGATGTTGTGATAAGTTTAAATTTAAGATTTTGCAAGTGGACCCCACATGAAATGTTTAGTCCAATTTCTGACCTGGAGCATTTATATGCAATATGGGTATTATTTTACTAGTCTTGATGCATGGATCAATATTTTGATAGCATGGTAGCTTTCAGAGGCCCCTCGAAAGGGAAAAGCTCCGATATAGAGGATTTGGTGAGGCATCTAGGTAGGCTAGGCTTACCCTCCTTTTATATTGAGTTTATTTATGGTATTAGTGTATTATTATGCTAGTTTTCGGTAGGTAGCTTTAGCTCAAATATCGTTCTAGTATTTGTATGCCTTATTTAGCCGGTTAGGGCCTCTTTTGGTAGATTTCTGGCTCGTTCTCCCCTAGTACTTGGATTAGTGATATTAGTACCTTGATATGGGAATAGTAAGCCTTAGACTAGACTCGAGCAAGTTTTGACCTAGGTTGGGTTATCGGGACCCCGTAGTAGGTCCTAATACCCTTTTTAGATAGTATATTTGATATGAATCTCCTTTAGGCTTAGTTAGAATCTTAACTTATACCTTAGGCTATTACTTTGGGTTGGGGTTGATGTAGACTTGATATTTGGCCTATTTAGCTTCTTTTCTCCAGGTAAAGTAGTAATTGACCCTAGATTGCACCTCCTTAACCTAGTAAATAGGAACCTGCCTTGCCTTAGTGGACTTAACCACCCAAGATTGGTTTATATTACTTTAGGGAGTAGAGATAGGCTTAAAGCCCTTGGATTTCTTCCCGCTAGCTAGTTATGCTTATATATACATATACATTTCAATTCTGGTTCAAGTTTGGCATATGCATTATTGCTATTATTATGGGTTCTGGTACGATACTGCCATCGATAATGGTTATGGTTATTGCTACTATTTACTGATTCCAATATGAGTTGGCATCATTTTACAGTTGAGCTTGGCTTTTTATGGGTTCATCTGTTTCTAGTTAACGTTTGGTTACTATGCATTTCGGTTCGAGTCTTGCATCAATCTATGATTATGGCTAGGATGTTCTGGTGTTAAATATGGTCATTACTGGGAGTTCTGGTAGGGGCACTGGTTCTGTTGTGTATGCATCATTTGGCCGCTCATTATTATCTAATATTTCTGATTTGAGCCCGGTGTCTGGCCTATTGTTACTATCCATTGGTTTTGATTCTAGCCCAATACATACCTAGATTTTTCATCATGGATTTTGGACCAGAAGGTTATTTGAGATCGATTCAGTTACAGGTTATTTATATTTCTCACCTTAGTTTCTTCTTGTTTGTAATCGTCGGCTTGTGGAGGCTTGGTAGGTTTAATTGTCTTCTTGTTTGTGCCTTCTGGGCTTATGGGGTCCCAGTTAGGTTGTATTTAGTTAATTTCTCTTATTTTTGAGTTACTTATTTCATATATTTCACTTGTTTAGTAAGGTATATATTTACATTTCTACCCTAGTTACTGTTGACTTAGCTAACACTCTCGCACCTTATTATGCTTTTATTATATTTTAGCGCAGTTGGCTGATGATACCTACTTAGTACTCGTTGCTTTGGTACTCATACTGCACTTTCACATCTTTTCCCTGATGCAGATCCGAGTACAGGCCACCAGAATTGACGTTATCCTCAGCCCTGCTACTGATCCGGAGTTGGGGTGAGCTTTCTAGAGTTCAAGGATGATCCTCCTCCATCTAATTTAGTTACAGTCTTTTATATTTTTGAGACTACTGTGTATATATTTATATTTTATCTACTATCTAGTACCGACTCTTGGGAGCGATTCATTTTGTCATTTTATCCTTTCCTTCTCTTATACAGTATGTTATATTTATGTATATCTTTTCTACTTCCGCCTATGTTATCATTGTTAATGGTTTCATTCTTGTTTTCTTTTATCTTCTGCCTGTTAGCCCGTTACTTGTTGTTCTGGACTATGGCATGGCTTACCTACTGGTGGGTTAAAGAAGGTGCCATCATGACCTGAGAAATTAGGTCGTGACAGCTTGGTATTAGAGCCTAGGTTCACCAGTATTGTTGGTACGAGAGCCAATGGTTAGTAGAGTCTCGTGGATCGGTACGGAGACATTTGTATCCAATCTTCGGGAGGCTACAGGATATTCTTAGGAAAATCTCATCTCTTTTGGTTTACTTCCATGTGCTGTGTCTGTTTTGGTTTCCAAATTCTTATGTTGTTTCACTCTTTTGCAGATAGTTAGGATACGAGGTATGAAAGTTGAGGATCAAGACCCTAAGCCTACTACTAGAGCGCCAGTTCAGGGCAGAGGTCGACCTAGACATCGTGATCGGGCTAGGGAGACATCACCAGATCATATTGTTGCTCCTAGGATAGAGTTAGAACCAGAGGTACAGCCGCTACAACAACAGGTAGGCCAGGGGCAGCCCAGGCTCCACCTCAGTTTATATCATTCGCAGTCCTCAGAAATTCATTGGTTCAGTTATTAGGGTTAGTTGGTGGTCCGCCGATAGATGGGTCTCAGACAGCAGGCCAGGATGGTATTAGTTTACGGGCGCAGCCTGTGGCTGTGGTTCCCAGAGTAAAGGTTCTCCTAGCACCAATAGTTTTGCAGCCAGTAGTAGCCCAACAAATTAAGACCGTGGATGAGCAGAAGATATTGGGCTAATTTTTTAGATTGACTCTACCCAAGTTTGTTGGGGCCCTAGGAGAGGATGTTTTTGTGTTTATTCCCAGTTGTGAGGAGAGGCTGCATAATTTGGGATTGGTTGAGTCGCGCGGTGCGGATTATACTACTTATTAGCTTGACAGGGCAGTGAGACAATGGTGGAGAGGTTATCTTCATTCCAGGCCAGCTTGATCTCCTCCTGTGACTTGGACTCAGTTCTCCAAGGCTTTGTTAGTGAAGTGCATGCCTCACAGCATGTGCAAGCACCTTAGAGATGAGTTTTCTAGATTGAGGCAGGCTTCTATGATGATGGTCGAGTATGAGGAGAGGTTCCATGAGCTAGCCAGGCATGCTTTCATGATTTTACTTACAGAGCATGAGAGGATCTGATGTGTTGTCAAAGGGTTAAATTTACCTCTTTGCATGGCTACTCAGAGTTTGGTGACTTGGGGGAAGTCATTTACAGGGATTACTGACCACATCTACACTATAGAAGAGATGGATCGCAAGGCCCAAGAGGGCAGTAATAAAAGGACCTGTTATTGGGGTAGTTAAAGTGGGACACATAGAGGCTCATAGTTCAGGGGCCCAGGATTTCAGGGTAGGTACCCCCAGTGTCAGTCGTATTAAGACCAGGGTCATCATAGTAGGCCCGTTTAGGCTACACTTCAGATCTCAGGTGGGGGTAAGCCTAGATTTGGTATTCAGGTGGTCATAGCAGTAGTCAGCCAGTGAGGGGTGTTCAGTCAGGGTCATTAGGCTGAGGTGGCCATTTTGGATTAGCCAGACCTTCTAGATAGAGTAGAGTGCCCAAGGCTTGTTATAAGTGTGGGGTCGTTAGTCATTTCTCTCGAGAGTATCCTTGACATGGGAAGATTGAGCCTTCAGTTCATAGTGCTCAGCCTATCAGATCAGTGTTGCCATTAGTTAGGGTTAGTGCTTAGGGTTGCAGGGGTGATCCCCAGGGTTCTATAGGTAGTCCTCAGGAAGGTAGGACAAGTGGTCGGGCAGGTACCTAATTCGATAGTGGGTAGGGCCATTTGTATGCTATAAAGGCTAGAGGCTGAGGCTTCTGATGCTATGATCACAGGTGTGATTTCAGTATGCCATCAGCCAGCTTCTGCTTTATTTGATCCTGGTTCCATATATTCATATATTTTTTATTATTACGCACCGCGGTTAGATATGTCTTCAGAGCCATTATTTGTGCCATTGCACACAACTACCCCTGTGGGTGATTCTTTAGTAGTGGATCAGGTCTATAGGTCATGTTTGCTGACTGTTCAAGAGTTTGATACTCAGGTTGATCTCATTGTGTTAGATATGGTTGATTTTGAAATGATTTTGGGCATGGACTAGTTATCCCCCTGTCATGCGGTCTTGGATTGCTTCACCAAGACAATTACCTCAAACATGCCTGGCATACCCCCAGTTATGTGGCAGGGTTCTCTTAGCCATGCGCCGATGGGGATTATTTCTTATATTCAGCTTAGGAGACTGGTATCGAGGGGTAGACAGTCATTCCTTGCTTTAGTTCGGGATGTTAGTAATGTGAGTCCTCCGCTTGACTCTATTCCTGCTATTCATAATTTTCTTGATGTTTTTCCTACCGACTTACCTAGCCTTCCTCCTGAGTGTGACATAGAGTTTGCTATTGCCCTCGAGCCGGGCACCCGACCTATTTCTATGGTTGTTTATCATATGGCTCCTGCCGAGCTAAAAGATCTAAATATTTAGCTGTCACGGCTCAAATTCCAACGGGGCGGACTGGCACCCGAAGCCGTTAAGGCCCGAGAAAACCAATCTTCATTCATGTACACTCATATGCATGTCACTAACTGAATAACACTCTATCACATAGAGATATAAGATACCAATGGCGGAAGTCATGGAAAACATATATATGAAACTTGGCCGTTAGGGCCACCATGACATACATTCCTTCATTTGTCCCACAACGTCTACAAAAGCGTTTAACAGATACATAACCAATCCTAACGTCGGGACAGGTCCCCGCTTTATACAATTCTTGATACATTACCTAAACAAATGTACACATATGACTCGAAAAGCCCCGAACCGAACTGGAGTTCACCAATAATCCGTAGATGATCCGCAGCCTACTGTGGAGGCCTACTAACACCTGTGCCTGCAGCAATTAAGGTATGTCCCCCAAGGTACATCAGAACGAAAGAATGTACTGAGTATGTAAGGCTGTGATCAACTGCATGAAATATAAGAACTTCAATGAAATCAAATACAAGTGAATAAACATTATGGATAAACCATTGTTCTATATATGTGGAACCATGTACTTTACATTCATTACTTTCTTTGCTTTTACGTTCATCATTATCATCAGTCATCCACTGATCAGTGGGTCATAACATAGTCATCCACCTTATAGGTGGGTCATAAAATAATCATCCACCTTATCGGTGGGTCATAATATAATATTAGGATCAGCTCGAGCTAGGCTTATGTGCCCCTTTGATGCTGTCCTTTGATCCAATAATCTTGGGATCGGTTCTAGCTAGACTTATGTGCCCCTTTGAGCCATCCCGGTTCTCAAACAATAAACCATATATACATTACTCTATTCCTTTACTTTTGTGATATTGATACATTCATAGTCATAACATTATTAGAACTTTAGAACGTAACGTTATTGGAACTTTGGAACCATGTCCACAATTATGTGACACATGAATAACAATTGATTAATGAATAAGCAACATGTGAATAAAAATAGATGACAACCTGAAATGAGATACCTTAGAACATTTCGGAATGGAACAAGTACAATGACAATATGAACACTATGTGCTGCAAAAGGATATAAAAAGAGAAACCTTACATACCTTATCTTCCCAATATGAGTATACAGTCCTATAAGTGAATACAATAATCCAGCTCCTTCCTTACGTTTTACCCTACAACAGAAGTACATAACGGAACTCACGTTAACAACTAACTACATTACAAGTGCATAAGACGACAATGAACTACTTGACTGCCATATAACATCATTTCGCCCCTTTACAATACCATTCACTGCATTACTATACCAACAACACCACAACATGCCACATTAACCAAGACATCATAAAATGATAGCATTTCATACCAAAGTTATACTTTACACTTTCCCTTCAATACAATGTCACATTTACCTCATTACGTCACGTAAACACCTTTCACAACAACACATTAAAGTCAATCCATAATTGATAACATTCAAAATACCTCCGGGCTACTCCTTTAAAGTCATTCAAGAGGTAACATAAGTTGATAATTGCATCCAAGAAGGGTAGAGGGGTTTCGGGGATCAAAGAGAGACAAAAACATGCAAAAATGGGTCCTGGAGGGACCTGTGGGGTCACCTGCGCCCGCAGGTGGATGACATGTGGCCATAGGTACTCATATGGCCCTGTCCAGGGCCACCTACGTTGGCATCTGCGCCCGCAAGTGCCCCTCCCTCGAGGGTGGGTGCCCGTTTCAGCTTCCAGGGGTCATTTTCAGGTTCTTTTTCGCAATGAATGGTCCGTGGTAATAATTAAGCTTCCCATTTCATATTTTAGGTTAACTTGGATTCCAACGAACAACCATGGTTTCAACATGCACATGAGCATCACCAAAACTACATCCTCCTTTCATTACACCACCAATTCCATGCACAATTTTTCACAACAACAATTTCAAATGTTATACGCAAAGAGAAATCAAGTTAGGGACATAACCACATCATACATGTTGATATTTAACCCATCAAATTCACTTCCATCAAAACCTCAAGTCTCCTTTCAAATTCAAGTCACATAGATGACAACTCTTTTAGGAAGGAAGCAAAATTACACTACTCAACACCTTTAGACATAACCATCATGATATACACAATATATCATTCATATAATATATTAAATCACAAGAGTAAACACTTACCCAAACTTTCAAAGTGATGATCTTATCCAAAAGAGATGGTTGCCTTAGGGTTTGAATGAAGAGGGAATGTTGTGGAAAAATCTAGAAATTGCATGTTTGTCTCTAATGAATAAAAAACTGATATTTGTGATTTATATAGTCCTTTGTAGTCATCCTTAACCACACTTAGTCAATAATTGAGGTGTTTACTTGGTCAAAGAAAGAATGGATCACTTTCCCATTTTGGGCCATGTCTTTTGCTCAATTATTGGGCCTTTATTGAGCCCATTAACACATGTGAATTCAGACCACTACAATTAATGTGTAATACCCCAACCATCTCATGTTTAAATAATTCCATAAATGTTACGGTAGTCTCATAGGTTCGGAAATGTAAGGGGTGTTACATCCTTCCCCCCTTAGGAACATTCGTCCTCGAATGTTAGTAACATTATCCCATTTAAACACATTTAAGTCTAAGTTTATCCTTCATGTTAGCATATACACATACTACTTGTAAGGACTTACTTGTTTGTGCTCCGATTCCGCACCTTGAACTTTTTCTTCCATTTGAAACAAATACGGGTACTTTGACTTTATCATTTCTTTGGTTTCCCATGTGATTTTTTTCTACTTGTTGATTCCTCCAAAATACCTTTACGGAAACTACTTCTTTATTCCTTGACCTCTTCACTTGTCGACGCAGAATGGCCATAGGTATCTCTTTCACAGGTGAGATCCTCTGTAACTTGTACCTCTTCAATGGGAGCAATGCGAGATGGATCTCCTATGCACCTTCGAAATATAGTGACTTGACCAAATCTTCGAACAATCTTATATGGAACGTTATATAAGGCCAACTTTCTTTTCTTTCCAAATCTCATTACCCCTTTCATTGGTGACACTTCCAAGAATACCCAATCACCTATGGCAAATTCTAATCTCCTTCTTCTAACATCGGCATATGACTTGTGTCGAGTTTGGGCCATTTGTAGCCTCTGTTGTATCACCTTAACATTCTTCATAGCTTTATGAACAAGATTTGGCCCGAGTAAAGCAGTTTCACCCACTTCAAACCATCCAATTGGTGATCTACACTTTCTTCCATATAAGGCTTTGTAAGGGCCATCTTGATACTTAAATAGTTGTTATTGTAGGCAAAGTCAACAAGAGGTAAATGATCGTCCCAACTAATTTTAAAGTCCAATGTGCAATCTCGTAACATATCTTCAAGTGTTTGAATGGTACATTCCGCTTGTCCATCTGTTGGAGGATGAAAAGTCGTACTCAAACTCACTTGGGTTCCCAAACTCTTCTGAAAAGATTTCCAAAAGTGTACAGTAAATTGAGCTCCTTTGTCTGATATAACAGAGATTGGAATCCTGTGTAATCTCACTATCTCTTTAACATACAACCTTGCATAATCTTTAGCTGTATAGGTGGTCTTGACTGGTAGAAAGTGCGCTGACTTGGTAAGCCTGTCAACTATTATCCGTATGGAATCAAATTTCCGCTGTGTACACGACAAACCTGTGATGAAATTCATGTTAATCATGTCCCACTTCCAGACTGGAAAATTGATACATTGCATATAACCTCCAGGTTTCTGATGCTCCACTTTTACTTATTGACAATTCGGACAATGAGCTACAAATTCTGCAATGTTCTTTTCATGTAATCTTACCAAGACATCTCTTCCAAATCATGGTATATTTTGGTAGCTCCCGGATAAATAGAATATCTTGAATGATTTGTCTCCATCATAATCCGTCTTCTTAGCTCATCCACATCAGGTACATACAATCTATTCTGACACTGACGCACTCCCTGGCCTAAGGTCAAATACCTTTGTCGAACCTTGCTGTACATACTTTTTCAGCTGCAATAAAATAGGTTTCGCATATTGCTTTTTCTTTACCTCAGCTACTAGTGAAGATTCTGCTGCACTTTGCACAATAACCCCTTCATCTAGAGATTCAAGAAGACGAATCCCCAAACTGGCTAGTTGATATAAATCCTTGACTATACCTTACTTTTTCCATCCACTGGCTATTAGTGCTTCCTATTGCTTTACGACTTAATGCATCGCCTACCACACTTGCTTTTCCCGGATGGTATAAGATATCACTATCATAGTCTTTCAGTAGTTCCAACCACTTTCGCTGTCTTTAGTTTAGGTCCTTCTGCTTAAAAATATACTGCAAACTTTCATGATCAGTATATGTATCAACTTGGACCCCATACAATTAGTGGCGCCATATCCTAAAAGAAAATATCACAGTTTCTAGCTCAAGATCATGTGTGGGATAATTTCTCTTATATGGTTGCAACTGTCATGAGGCATACGCTATTACATTACCGTGTTGCATCAATACACATCCTAAACCAATATACTACATACCCCTTTGTGCCTTCCAAAAGTACCATTGTGGGGGGAGAAGTCAAGTTATTCTTCAGATCTTGGAAACCCTTCTCACACGCATCATTTTATTAAAACTTGGTTGCCTTATGTGTTAACTTTGTTAAAGGTGCTACAATGGAAGAAAACCCTTCAACAAATCTCCTATAATAACCTACTAATTCAAGGAAACTACGAATCTCTGTAGGCGTCATAGGTCTTGGCCAATTCTTCACCGCTTCTATCTTTTGTGCATCAACCCTTATTCCTTTATCTGATACAATGTGACCCAAGAATACTACAGATTTTAACCAAAATTCACACTTAAAGAACTTTGCATATAGCTTACAATCACAAAGAATTTGTAACACTTGCCGTTAGGGATTAGCATGGTCCTCTATAAACACGGTCACGAATACATCCAAAAATGGCTTGAACACCCTATTCATCAAATCCATAAAAACTGCTGGTGCATTTGTTAGTCCAAATGACATAACTAAATATTCATAGTGATCATACCGTGTTCGAAAAGCTGTCTTGGGTATATCTTTTTCTCTAACCCTCACCTGTCTTTCATTCTTACTAAGTGACATATGTACCCCTTAGATATCATTTTCCCTTGCCTTAAGATAGGAAATAATTTTTACCTCTCGGTGCTCCAACATTACCTCTTCCATTCAAGGACGGTCTTTTGTCAAAAATGGAAATGTACCTTCGTAGCTCGCCAATTTATCGTGGCATAACAAGAAGCCAACCAATCCATACCCCTATAGCATCAAAATCCACCATTTCCAACTCAATAAGATCAGTCAACGTATCATGATCACAAACAGGTATGATACAATTACGATATACTCCCTTAACTATAATAGATTCACCAGCTGGTGCAGATACTTCAAATGACTTGACTAGTAATTTCGGTGTTCTTTTGAATTTTTTTTTCTTTTCATAATCAATGATGTAACATATGATAATGTAGAACCCGGATCAATCAATACATATACATTATGTAAACATACGAATAATGTACCTGTAACTACATCAGGAGAAGCATCTGAATTTTGTCGGTTTGCTAGAGAATAGGCACGACTCTGGGTTCCACTAGAACCAAATGTCCCTCGCTCCATAGGCTATACACCTGACGAAGAGGATGCAACGGCTAACCCCGTAGGTCGTGCCCTACTACCCGTGCCCTTCTGCGGACACCCTCTCATCTTGTGCCCCGACATACCACACCAATAACAAACATGTGTCCCAAACCGACATTCACCTAAATGAAACCTTCCACAGTTCTAACACAGCTGAAGAGGAGACCTCGATTGACACATACTTCCTCGTGCTTGATACCCCACTGTCAGTGAATCCTGAATCTCACTTCTTTTCCCACATTGGTTGCTTCTAAACCCTTGGGATCGAGGTAGAGCATTTACTGTAGAATGAGAAAATGATGGTATAGGCGGTCTGTTAAACACCCGAGACCTAAATTCTCCTTGGGACGCCATGAACTGTCCCATAGGTCTAGCCCTCTTTGATTGCCCTCTTTCAAATTCTTGTGCCATTCTCCTTTGCTTTTGATTCCCCCTCTTCGGTGTAAAGGCTGGACCAACTTGTCCTTGATTTTGTACTGCGACTAGCTGAGTCAATAGGTGCACCACATTTCTTATATCCTGTTCAGTAGCATTAACAGGTGGTTCGATAGGTTCTTCTCTCTTTCTTGGATCTTCTGGAGCTGGAAAAGTAGAAGAAGCCCGCGATGCAGATTCAGTTTAAGTCCCACCGTGACTAGCTTGGTCAGGTGGTTATTGACTAGTTCCTTCTCCAGCAAGCATGTCTACCATTTTACCTTTGCCCGGAGGTCTTGTACTCGGCATTTTACTATAACAAAGAAAACTAACTTCAATGGTCAGATATGATTCCACCTAAAACATTGGCTCTAATGCACGATCTAAGAAATAAAGAAAATAAAAAACTCCTAAATGTCCCGTAGCCTCTTACTTATAAATTTGGCACGCAACACATCCATAAGCAAGACTCTACTCAGACACGGCTTTGTAGACACCCTTAGGGCAACCAGTTCTGATATCACTTTTGTCACGCCTCGAATTCCAATGGGGTAGACTGGCACCTGAAGTCGTTAAGGCCTGAGAGAACCAATCTTCATTCATGTACACTCATATGCATGTCACTAACTGAACAACACTCTATCACATAAATATACAAGATACCAATGGCGGAAGTCATGGAAAACATATATATGAAACTTGGCCATTAGGGCCACCAGAACATACATTCCTTATATTCCTTTATTTATCCCACAACGTCTACAAAAGCCTCTAACAGATACATAACCAATCCTAAAGTCGGGACAGGTCCCCACTTTATACAATTCTTTATATATTACCTAAACAACTGTACACATGTGACTCGGAAAGCCCCAAACCAAACTGGAGCTCACCAATAATCCGTAGATGATCCGCAGCCTACTGTGGAGGCCTACTAACACCTGTGCCTGCAGCAAGTAAGGTAAGTCCCCCAAGGGACGTCAGTACGAAAGAATGTATTGAGTATGTAAGGCACTGAGCAACTGCATAAAATATAAGAACTTCAATGAAATCAAATACAAGTGAATAAAAATTATGGATAAACCATCGTTCCATGTATGTGTAATCATGTACTATACATTCATTACTTTCTTTGCTTTTACGTTCATCATTATCATCAGTCATCCACTGATCAGTGGGTCATAACATAGTCATCCACCTTATCAGTGGGTCATAACATAATCATCCACCTTTATCGGTGGGTCATAACATAATATTAGGATCAGCTCGAGCTAGGCTTATGTGCCCCTTTGATGCTGTCCCTTGATCTAATAATCTCGGGATCGATTCTAGCTAAACTTACGTGACCCTTTGAGCCGTCCTAGTTCTCAAAAAATGAACCATAGATACATTACTTTATTCCTTTACTTTTGTGAGATTGATACATTAGTAGTCATAACATTATTGGAACTTTAGAACATAACGTTATTGGAACTTTGGAACCATGTCCACAATTAGGTGACACATGAATAACAATTGATCTATGAATAAGCAACATGTGAATAACAATAGATGACAACCTGAAATGAGATACCTTAGAATATTTTGTAATGGAACAAGTACAATGACAATATGAACACTATGTGCTCCAGAAGGATACGAAAAGAGTAACCTTACATACCTTATCTGCCCAATATGAATATACAGTCCTATAAGTGAATACAATAATTCAGCTCCTTCCTTAAATTTTACTCTACAACAGAAGTACATAATGGAACTCACGTTAACAATTGACTACATTACAAGTGCATAAGACGACAATGAACTACATGACTGCCATATAACATCATTTCGCCCCTTCACAATGCCATTCACTGCATTACTATATCAATAATATCACAACATGCCACATTAACCAAGACATCATAAAATGATAGCATTTCACACCAAAGTTATACTTTACACTTCCCCTTCAATACAATGTCACATTTACCACACTACGTCACGTAAAAACCTTTCACAACAACATATTAAAGTCAATACATAATTGATACCATTCAAAATACCTACCGGGCTACTCCTTTAAAGTCATTCAAGAGGTAACATAATTTTATAATTGCATCCAAGAAGGGTAGAGGGGTTTCGGGGATCAAAGAGAGACAAAAAAATGCAAAATAGGGTCTTGGAGGGACCTGTGGGGTCACCTGCGCCTGCAGGTGGATGACATGTGACTGCAGGTGCCTATCAGGCCCTGTCCAGGTCCACCTGCATTTGCATCTACGCCCGCAGGTGCCCCACCCGCGAGGGCGGGTGCCCATTTCAGCTTCCAAGGGTCATTTTTGGGTCCTTTTTCGCAATGAATGGTCCATGGTAATAATTAAGCTTCCAATTTCATATTTTAGGTTAACTTCGATGCCAACGAACAACCATGGTTTCAACATGCACATGAACATCACCAAAACTACATCCTTCTTTCATTACACTACCAATTCCATGCATAATTTTTCACAACAACAATTCCAAATGTTATACGCAAAGAGAAATCAAGTTAGGGAAATAAACACATCATACATGTTAATATTTAACCCATCAAATTCACTTCCATCAAAACCTCAAGTCTCCTTTCAAATTCAAGTCACATAGATGACAACTCTTTTAGGAAGGAAGCAAAAGTACATTACTCAACACCTTTAGACATAACCATAATGATCTACACAATCTCTCATGCATATAATATATTAAATCACAAAAGTAAATACTTACCCAAACTTGCAAAGTGATGATCTTGTCCAAAAGAGATGGCTGCCTTAGGGTTTGAATGAAAAGGGAATGTTGTGTAAAAATCTAGAAATTGCATGTGTGTCTCTAATGAATAAAAATCTGATTTTTGTGCTTTATATAGTCCTTTGTAGTCATCCTTAGCCACACTTAGTCAATAATTGAGGTGTTTACTTGGTCAAAGAAAGAATGGATCACTTTCCCATTTTGGGCCATGTCTTTTGCTCAATTATTGGGCCTTTATTGAGCCCATTAACAAATGTGTATTCCACCCACTATAATTAATGTGTAATACCCCAACCATCTCATGTTTAAATAATTCCATAAATGTTACGGTAGTCTCATAGGTTCAGAAATGTACGGGGTGTTACATTAGCTTTAGGATATTTTGGGTAAGGGTTTCATTAGACCAAATGTGGTGCTTCAGTCCTGTATAGGTATGTATATCGACTACAGGCAGCTAAATAAGGTGACAGTGAAGAATAAGTATCCTTTGCCTCGTATTGAAGATTTATTTGACTAACTCCAGGGTGCAATAGTATTTTTTAAGATTGATTTGAGGTTTTGTTATCATCAGTTGAGGATCAAGGCTGAGGACATCCCTAAGAAAGCCTTCAAAACTTGTTATGGCCATTATGAGTTCCTGGTGATGTATTTTGGGCTGACCAATGCCCCAACAACATTTACGGATTTGATGAACGACATTTTTAAGCCTTATTTGGAATCCTTCGTGATTGTTTTCATTAATGACATTCTGGTATATTCATGGAGTAGGGAGGAGCATAAGCAGCTTTTAAGGACTGTGCTCCACACTTTAAAAGATCATAAGCTTTATGCCAAATTCTCAAAGTGTGAGTTCTAGCTTGAGTCTGTAGCTTTCTTGGGGAACGTGGTATCCAAGGATGGTATTAAGGTGGACCTGGCAAAGATTAAGGTTATTCATGATTGGGATAATCCTACATCCCCTACTAAGGTTTAAAGTTTCATTGGGTTATCAAGCTACTACAAGCGGTTCATCAAGACATTTGCTTCTATCCTAGCCTCTATGACCAGGTTGACTAGGAAGGAGGTTCCATTTAAGTGATCCACGAGTTGTGAAGCGAGCTTTCTTAAGCTCAAGGACTTCCTCACTTCATCTCCTATTTTAACTCTTCCAGTTGAGGATGAGTGGTTCACCATCTATTGTGATTCTTCTGGTGTTAGTTTTAGTGCATTTTGATGCAGCGGGGCCGTGTTAGTGCATATGCATTAAGGCAGCTGAAGGTGCATGAGTGGAATTACCTCACTCATGATTTGGAGTTTGCTATGATAGTTTTGGCGCTTAAGATTTAGAGGCATTACTTGTATGGTTTTCATTGCGAGATATTCACTCACCATCATAGTCATCAATACATTATGACCCAGAGGGAGCTTAATTTGAGACATCATAGATAGATTGAGTTGTCGAAGGACTATGATATCTCTATTTTATACCATTCGGGCAAGGCGAATGTGATAGCGGACACCTTGAGCTGGAAGGATGTGAGTATGGGTAGCCTGGCCTTCATTTTAATTTTGCAATAGTTGTTGGCTTTGGATATCCAGTCCTTAGCCAACATGATGGTTCGTCTTGATATTTCTGACCCTAGGAGGATCTTGCTAGTGTTCAGGCCAGATCTACTTTGATAGAGCAGATTTGGGGTCGTTGGTTTGATAATGGTAGGCTTCATAGCATTTGAGGTCAGGTGTTGAGGGGTGAGTCAAGGAGGGCTACCTTATATTCAGAGGGTGTTCTGTGATTTGATGACCATATTTTTGTTCTAAAGGTAGGAGATTTGATTCAGTTGATACTTCAAGAGGCTCATAGATCTAGCTATTCTATTCACACTAGGACAGATAAGATATATAGGGATTTAAGGCAGCATTACTGGTGGAGTGGTATGTAGAGAGATATAATAGTGTTTGTGGCTCAGTGCCTATATTATCAGTAGGTGAAGGCGGAGCATGAGAGACTTGGCAGATTGCTTCAGAGGCTACCCATTCTCGAGTCAAAATGGGAGTGGGTCACTATGGACTTCTTACGAGGCTTGCCTCGCACTTCTCGTGGTTTCGATAGCATTTGGGTCATCTTGGATCGATTGACCAAGTCTGCCCATATCATCCCTATTCAGACTTTTTTCAGTGCCGAGAGGTTGGCCCGTATCTATATTCGAGATATGGTTTGCCTTCATGGGGTACCCGTGTCTATTATTTTAAATCGAGGCTCTCAGTTTATTTCTAGCTTCTGAAGGGTATTTCAGGAGGAGTTGGGTACCCAGGTTGAACTTAGCATCACTTTTAACCCCAGGCTGATGGGCAATTAGAGTGGACTATTCAGGTTTTGAAGGATATGTTCCATGCTTGTGTGTTGTACTTTGGAGGTCAGTGGAACCTATTTTTAGCTTTGCTAGAGTTTGCTTATAATAACAGCCACCATTCGAGTATTCAGATGGCACTATTTGAGGTTTCTATGGTAGGCATTGTCGATCTTCAGTTGGTTAATTTGAGACTTCTGAGGTTAGGCCTTGTGGTACAGATTTACTCCATGAGTCTTTGGACAAGGTTCAGGTTATTTAGGATAGGTTGCCAAATAGTTGGGGAGGTAGCCTATGAGTTAGCCTTGCCTCTAGCCTTTTCAGTCATCTATCCATTTTTTCATGTATCTATGTTATGGCGCTACATTCTAGATGAGTCTCACGTGCTTCGGTGGGACTCGGTTCAGTTGGATGAGATGTTGACTTTCACAAAGGAGCCTACGTCTATTTTGGCCAGAGATGTCAGACAGTTGTGCTACAAAGATATTCCTGTAGTTAAGGTTTAGTGGTGAAACCATCTTGTTTAGGATGCTAATTGGGATATCGAGCGTGATATATGGACCTAGTATCCCTACCTATTCGAGCCTTCAGGTATATCTCGATCCCTTACTTTCATAAATAAAAGTCCTTTTAGTAGTGGATGTTGTAATGACCTTCCATTTTATTTTCAATTTTTTTTATGCTTTTACTGTATCTAAAGCTTTCCTACAGCTGCCCCAGGTCATTTATGACTAGCTGGGACTGACAGTTCAGTTGTCGGACAATTTGTTTGGTTTTTAGAGCCATTTCCTTATTTTGGAGTTGTTGAAGTTAAGAAATGGGTTTCGGACCAAAACCTCAGGTCAATGGCCTTAGATCCCATTTATGATAGTTTTATCAGCTTCGAAATGTTGATTTTAGGCTAGAGGGACCTTTGGTCTGGGTCCCGAGGTTTCCAAATTCATTTGGGCTATTGGGTGGATTTTGATTAAAATGGCCCTTAGGGTATAGGACCCACTTTTTTATCAAAATGACCTCGGTTGGAAATTTCAATGGCGTCGTTGAGTCCAGAATGTCAAATTTGGTAGGATAGCATAGTTCATTTGCAAACGCGAGATTTTGAAACAATCCTGAGCACCCGATCGGAGTCCGTTGGGACTTGTTCAACTTGACTAGTGCCAAGTTATCTGGTGCAGATGATTTAGCGGCCAAGTGATTGTTTTAGCAGTATCCGCTTTAGCGGCTAGGCATCACTTTAGCGTCAGCCGCTTATGCGACCTTGGACTGCTTTAGTAAGCCTGGCCAATCAAGGACTGGTCGCTTTAGCGACCTTTGGGCGCTTTAACGGTCATTTAGCCACTAAAGTGGCCAATCACTGGTTTATATAAATGTCATCTCCTTTATTTTATAGCTTTTATCCAAGTGTAAAAACCATCATTTGAGTCCATTGTGAGCTTTAAAACTGCGAGAATATCATATTCTAGTGCAGGGATTAGCGTGGGGGCATGCTAGTTGACACGTGATCGTTATAATATTCATAAGTTTTGCTTAATTTCAAGCTTAATTCCCTAATTTTATTCTTAAACTTCTTGACGTTGTTGGGACTGATTTAGGGACTATTAGAGCTTGGATTTGCCTAAATTTATATGGCTTTTGATCCTTGAGCTACGCGGGACGCTGTGACGGTTTGAATTTTGAGGTTCCACAAGTGGGCTCCATATGGGATTTTTAATTTGAATTCTGACCACAGTGTTTATATGCAATAAGGGTATTTTTTTTTTGTCTTGATGCATGGATCATTATTATGATAGCGTGCCAGTTTTCGGAGGCCTCTTGAAAGGGGAAAGCTCTGGTGTAGAGGATTTGGTGAGTGTTCAGCACTGTCCATGTAGGCTAGGCTTATCTTCCTTTTAGATTGAGCTTATTTATGGTATTAATGTACAATTTTGCTAATTTTAGGTAGGTAGCTTTAGTCTGGAAATCATTTTAGTATTTTTATGTCTTATTTAGCCGGTTAGGGTCTCTTGTGGTAGATTTCAGGATCGTTCTCCCCTAGTTCTTTAGGGCTAGGATTAGTGCTATTAGTACCTTGATATGGGAATGAGAAGCCTTAGACTAGACTCAAGTAGGTTCTGAACTAGGTTGGGTTATCGGGACTACGTAGCAGGCCTCACTACCCTTTTTAGATAGTCCATTTGATATGAAGCTCTTTTAGGCTTAGTTAGACTCCTGGCTGCTACCTTAGTCTATTACTTTGGGTTGGGGTTGACTTAGACTTGATTTTCGATCGATTTATCTTCTTTTCTCCGGGTAGAGTAGTAAATGACCATGGACTGCACCTCTTTGACCTAGTAAATAGGAACCCGCCTTGCCTTAGTGGACTTAACCGCCCAAGATTAGTTTATATGACTTTAGGGAGTGGAGATAGGCCTGAAACCCTTGGATTTCTTCCCACTAGCTAGTTATTCTTATATATGCATATGCATTTTAGTTTTGGTTCAAGTCCGCATATGCGTTATTGCTATTATTATGGGTTTTGGCATAATACTAGCATCGATTACGGTTATGGTTATGGTTACTATTTATGAATTTCAGTATGAGTTGGCATCAGTTTATGATTGAGGTTGGCTTCTTATGGGTTCATCTGTTTCTGGCTATGGTTTGGTTACTATGAGTTCTGGTTCGAGTCCGACATATGTCTATTATTACGGTTGAGATGTTTTGGTAGTAGTTATGGTTGTTATTGGGAGTTCTGGTAGGGGTACTAGTTTTGTTATGTATGCACCATTCGGCCTCTTGTTATTAGCTGATATTTTTGGTTCGAGCCCGGTATATGGCCTCTTGTTACTATCCATCACTTTCGGTTCAAGCCCAGTACATAGGTAGATTTTTTGTTTTGGATTTGGGACCAGAAGGTTACTTGTGATCGGTTCAGTTACAGGTTATTTATGCTTATTAACTTAGTTTCTTCTTGTCTATTTCCATCCGCTTATGGGGGATTTGTAGGGTTTATTGTACTTGTTTAGTACAATAGATATTTACATTTCTACCCATGTTACTGTTGACTTAGCTTACACCCTCGTACCTTATTATGCTTTTACTATATTTGAGCTCAGCGGGCCTATGATGCCTACTAAATACCCATTGCTTTGGTACTCATATTGTACTTTTGCATCATTTCCCTAATGCTGATCCGAGTATGAGCCACCGACGTTGATGTTATCCTCAAGCCCTGCTACTAATCTAGAGACTAGGTAAGCTTTCTAGAGTCCGAGGCTGATCCTCCTCTATCTATTTCAATTACAGTCTTTTGTATTTTCGAGACTACTGTGTATATATGTATATTTTGGATACTGTCTGGCACTCTGGTTTTTGGTCGTAGTGGCTCTAGTACAGACCTTATCAGGGTTTGGGAGGAATTCATTTTGTCATTTTGTCATCTCCCTCTCTTATACAGCATGTTATATTTATGTATATCTTTTGTGCTTTCTCATATGTTATCGTTGTTATTGGTTTCATTCTTGTTTTCTTTTATCTTTTGCCAGTTCGGCCATTACTTTCCATTCCGGGCTATGGCTTCGCTTACCTACTGGTGGGTTAAAGTAGATGTCATCATGACCTAAGAAATTGGGTCGTGAAATCAATTATAGGCATGATCATCCCAATTTTAAGCAAGCCTACTCTGAGGCTGTGGAATTTGTTGCACTCAATCCCAATAGTACAAAACACATTACCAACATTTGCCTCAACCTGAAATAGGATCCTCCTAGCATAGGATCATTCAAGCTTAACTCTGATGGCTCTTGCCTTGGTAACCCTGGCAAGGTTGGAATTGGTGGGGTTGTTAGAAACAACAGAGGAGACTGGATAATGGGTTTCTCAAAAAGCTTTCTCCTTACCACCAACAACCACATGGAGCTCTTTGCTCTTAGAGAGGATCTTAAGATGGTTGAAGATAATAATCTTGTCCCTATTGAGATCAACATTGACTCCATGGAAGTCATCCACATGATTAATGTCACGACCCAATTTCTCAGGTCATAATGGCACCTACTTTAACCCAACAGTAGGTAAGTCAAGCCAAAGACCACAACGGCAAGTAATTGGCTAACAGGTGAAAGATGGAAGGGAAACAAGAATGAAACCAACAATACTAATAGCGGAAGAAGAAAAGATATGCATATATAATAAATTGTACAGGAGAGAGAAGAGGACAAAATATACAAAATGAATCCCTCCCCAGACCTGGTAAGGTCGGTACAAGAGCCATTATAACTATAAAGAAGAGTACTAAACAGCATCAAAAATATACATATATGCATAGTAGTCTCGAAAATACAAAGACTGCAACTGAAATAGATGGAGGAGGATCAGCTCCGAACTCTAGAAAGCTCACCCCCATCTCCAGATCAGT
The DNA here is from genome assembly GCA_031232105.1 of Capsicum rhomboideum. NCBI lineage: Eukaryota > Viridiplantae > Streptophyta > Magnoliopsida > Solanales > Solanaceae > Capsicum > Capsicum rhomboideum. The sequence continues at coordinate 80,909,148 of CP124712.1, forward strand.
AGCAAGGTCCGAGTATTACATCAGCAATAGTGGCACATACTCGGATCTACATCAGAAAAAGGATGCCGAAGTGCAGTATGAGTACCAAAAAATGGGTACTCAGTAGGCATCATCGGCTGACTGAGCTCAAATGTAGTAGAAGCATAAATATAATGTGAGAGTGTAAGCTAAAGTCAACAGTAAAGGGGTAGAAATGTAAGTAATAATTATGCTAAGCAAAGGCGATAATGGAAAATAAGTAACTCAAAAATAAGAGCAAAGGACTAACTACAACCTAACTGGGCCCCCATAAGCCCAAAAGGCACACACTAGAAGGCAATTAACCCGATCGAGCCACCAAAAGCCTAGTAGGTGCAATCAAGAGAAAATCTAAGGTAGGAAGCAGAAATAACCTTTAACTGTACAAATCTCAAATGACCTTCTGATCCCAAATCTATAATTGAAATATGTCTATGTATCGGTATTGAACGAAAACTAGTGGATAATAACAAAAAGCCAGACACAGGCTCGAACTCAAAATAGTGGATAGTAACAAGAGGCTCAATGATCCATATACAACCGACAGAACTCCCATTACCCAAACCAAGTACAACTGCCAGAACTCCTAATAATAACCATAATCAACACAAAAACACCTAAATCGTAGTCATAGACTGAAGCCAAACTCGAACAGAAACTCATAAGTAACAAACCATAATCGTAACAGATGATCTAATCAGTAGCAAACCATAGCCATAAATCGATGCAAGTCTCGTATCAGAATTCATAGTAGTAGTGATAAAGCATATGCCGGACTAGAATCGGAACTGAAATATACATATATAAGCATAACCAACTAGAAAAAATCCAAAGGTTTCAAGCCTATCACTAATCCATATAATCATATAGATTAATATTGAGAGGCTAAATCCAATAACGCAAGATGGGTCCCAATTACTAAGTCAAGGAGGTGCGGTCCAGGGTCAGTTACTACTCTACTCGGGGAAAAGAATTTGAACAGGACAGTAACTAAGTCTAAGATAATCCCAACCCAAGGTAGTAGCCTAATGTAACAGCCATGAGTCTAAAAATGCGTAAAGGAGCTTTATTGCAAACATTCTACCTAAAAAGGGCGGTGGGGCCCACTACAAGGTCCCAATAATCCATTCTAACACAGAACCTACCCGAGTCTAGTCTAGGGATTCCCAATCCCATCCCAAGGTGCTATAAGCACTAACTCTATTCCTAAAGGATGATATTACAGTATACTAAGGGGGAACGAGCCCAGATTCTACCTAAAAGGGGGCCCTAACTGGCTAAATAAGACGTAATATGCTAAAATAATAATCGGGTCAAAACTACCCACCCAAAGCTAGCACAATAGTACACCAATAACATAATTAAGCTCAATCTAAAGAATGGTAAGCCTAGCCTACCTGGACGCCGCCGAAAGGTCGCTGAATCCTCTACACTAGAGCTTTCCCCTTCCGAGAGGCCTCCGAGAGCTGCCTTGCTCAAAATAATAATTTATGCATCAAGATGAGAAAATTAATACCTATATAGCGTACAAATGCTCCAGGTCAGAAATTAAAATAAAAATACCATATGGGGCCCGCTTAAAGAATCACAAAATTGAAATCATCACAGATCTTATGCGTCTCAAGGATCATTTGCCACATAAATATAGCCAAATCCAAGATCAAGCAATGCCAAATCAGTCCCAACCACCATTGGGAATTTAAGAATCAAATCGGAGAATCATGGAAAATTAATAGGAAACTTACGGATTAATGATGATATAGGGCCTACAAACATGTCCCCAAGCTAACCCCAGCTCAAATATACAATTATCCCACAATTTACAGGCTCAACTAATCCAGAATGGTGTTGGAACTTAGAAAAATATGAGGGAAAATGAAGGAGAAAATATATATACTGCTAGGATTTCCTCATCGCTTCGCTCGAGGTCCCCTGGTCATGGTCACGACATCCCACTAACGGGTTTATCCTGATCGCGGTGGCTTAGCCATGCGGTCGTGATGAAGAAGCTGGCTCGGCCCTATGACCTACTTCATCGTTGTCGCAGGCTTTAGATCATGGATCCTTACGATCGCGGGGTTCCTCATTGCGATAGAAATGAAGAACCTGGTCCTACACCAGGTACTGATGCACCAGCAATTTCACCAAGTCGCAAATATTCTGATCGGGCCATCGAGAATAGTTTAGAATCCCATGAACATAAATGAACTATGCTAGCCCACCAAACTCGGCATTCTAAACTCAATAGCGCTATCAAAATTTCCATCCGAGGTTATTTTGATAAAAAGTGGGTCCCACACCCAAGGGGTCATTTTAGCCAAAATCTATCCAATAGCCCAAAATAAGTTTGGAAGCCGTGGGACCTGAACCAAGGGTCCTCCTAGCCTAAAATCGATATTTTGGAGCTGATGAGACTATCAAAAGTGGTATCCAAGGCCGTTTATCTGAGTTTTTGGCCTGAGATTCATTCCTTAACTTCAAAAGCTCCAAAATAGAGAATTGGGTCTAAAAACCAAACGAACTACCCGTAATCAAACTGTCAACCCCGCAAATCATAAATGACCTAAGAAAGCTATAGGAAAACTCTAAATGCTGAAAAAGCATAAAAATAGGGAAAATAACCTGGAGGATCATTACAACATCCACTACTAAAAGGACTTTCGATCGTGAAAGTAAAGGATAAAGATTACCAAAAGGATCGAATAGATAGGGATACTAGGTCCGCATACCACTCTCAAACTCCCAGGTAGGTTCCTCGACTGGATGGTGCCGCCACTGAACCTTAACTACAGGAATATCTCTGAAGCACAATCACCTAACATCTCTGGCCAAAATAGACACAGGCTCCTCTGTAAAGGTCAACCTCTCATCCAATTGAAATGAGTCCTACCGAAGCACGTGAGACTCATTCGGGATGTAGCACCACAACATAGAAACATAAAAAACTGGATGGATGACTGCAAAGGTTGAAGGAAAAGCTAACTCATATGCTACCTCCCCAACTATTCGTAGGATCTCAAATGGTACAATATACCTGGGGCTAAGCTTGCCCCTCCTCCCAAACCTTATTATGCCCTTCAGAGGGGATACTCATAGAAAGACCAACTCTGAACCTCAAGTCACAAAGTGTACGGTCAGCATAACTCTTGTGCTTGCTCTGAGCTGTACGTAGCCTATCCTGAATCACTCAAACCTGGTCTAAAGACTGACAAAGAAGATCTATACCATGGGGACTAACCTCAGAAGTCTCAAACCAACCAATCGAAGATCGGCAACGCCTACCAAACAATGCCTCGAATGGTGCCATCTAAATACTTGAATGGATGTTGTTATTATATGCAAACTCCACCAAAGCTAAAAACTAATCCCAGTGGCCTCCAAAATCCAAAACACAAGCATGAAGCATATCCTCCAAAACCTGAATAGTCTTCCCTAACTGCCCGTCAGTCTGGGCATGAAAAGTAATGCTAAGGTCAATCCAGGTACCCAACTCCTCCTGAAATGTCCTCCAGAAGCTAAAAGTGAATTGTGAGCCTCAATCTGAAATAATAGACACGGGCACCCCATGAAGGTGAACTACCTATCGAATGTAGATACGGTCCAACCTCTCGGTAGTGAAGGAAGTTCGAATATGGATGAAATAGGAAGACTTGGTCAATCAATCCATAATGACCCAAATGCTATTAGAACCACGAGAAGTGCAAAGCAAACCACCTAAGAAAACCATGGTGACCCACTCCCATTTCTACTCAGGAATAGGTAGCCTCTGAAGCAATCCACCAGGTCTCAGATGCATGGCCTTTACATAGGCATCGAGCGACAAACTCTGGTATATCCCTCCATATGATACTCCACTAGTAATGGTACCACATATCTTTATACATCTTAGATGTCTCAGGGTGAATGAAATATCTGGAGCTATGAGCCTCTCGAAGTATTAACTAGATCAAATATCCGACCCTCAAAACACAAATAGGGTCGTCAAACCTCGAAATACCTAAGAATCTAAGGTAGACCTCCTGGACTCACCTCTCAACACCTGATCTCGAATGACACAAAGTTTGTTATCCTTAAACTGACGACCGTTAATCTACTCCAACTAGGTAGATATAGCCTCAACACTAGCAAGAATCCTCGTAGGGTAAGAAATATCAAGACGAACCATCATGTTGGCTAAGGACTGGATGTCCAAAGCCAATGGCTGTTGAGAAAATAAAATGAAGGCCAAGCTACCCATACTCACTACCTTCCAGCTCAAGGCATCCGCTACCACTTTTGCCTTGCCCAGATGGTATAGAATGGAGATATCATAGTCCTTTACCAACTCAATCCATCTATGCTACCACGAATTAAACTCCCTCTAGGTCATAATGTACTGAAGACTATGATGGTCAGTGAAGATCTCACAATGAACACCATACAAGTAATGCCTCCAAATCTTAAGCGTGAAATCTACTGCTGCCAACTCCAAGTCATCAGTGGGGTAGTTACGCTTGTGCACCTTTAGCTGTCTTGATGCATAAGCAATAACATGACCCCGCTGCATCAGAACACACCCTAAACCAACACTAAAAGCATTACAATAGATGGTGAACCCCTCGCCCTCAACTAGAAGAGTCAGAAGAGGAGCTGAAGTGAGCATGTCTTTGACCTTCAGAAATCTAGCCTCACAACTCGTGGACCATTGAAATAGAACCTCCTTCCTAGTGAATCTAGTAATAGGGGTTGTAATAGTAGCAAATCTCTCAATGAACCATCTGTAGTAACCTGTTAACCCAATAAAACTGCAAACCTAAGTTGGAGAGGTAGGCCTAACCTAATCATAAATAGCCTCAATATTCGTAGGGTCCACTATAATAATCATCCTTGGACAACACGTTCCCCAAGAAAACTATAGACTCAGGACAGAATTCACACTTTGAGAATTTTGCATAAAGCCTATGATCTCTCAAAGTGTGGAGCATAGTCCTCAAATACTGCTTGTGCTCATCCCTACTCCTCGAATAGACAAGAATGTCATCAATAAAAATAATCATGAAGGAGTCCAAATAAATCCTAAAAACGCAGTTCATCAGGTCCATAAATGTTGTTGGGGCATTGGTCAACCCAAAATACATTACCAAGAACTCGTAGTGGTCGTAATGAGTCTTGAAGGCTGTCTTAAGGATGTCCTCAACTGATGGTAACCAGGCCTCAAATCAATCTTAGAAAATAGTGTTGCACCCTGAAACTGGTTAAACAAATCATTAATACAAATATTAATTCTTTACTGTAACTTTATTCAACTGCCTATAGGCGATACACATATGCATAGAACCACTGTTCTTCTTCCCAAATAGAACTGGAGCACCCTAAGGTGATTTACTTGGTCTGATGAAACCATTACCCAAAAGGTCCTGAAGCTAAATATTTAGCTCTTTTAGCTCGGCAGGAGCCATACGCCAAGGATCCATAAAAATAGGTCGGGTGCCCAGCTCAAAATCAATAGCAAACTCTATGTCACACTCAAATGGAAGGCCAGGTAGGTTAACAGAAAAAACATCAGGTAAGTCATGAACAATAGAAATAAAGTCAAGCAAAGGACTCTCAACACTAACATCCCAAACATAAGCAAGAAATGACTCACAACCACTCGATACCAGTCCTAGACCAAATATAAGAAATAATCCCCGTTGGTGCACGACTAAAAGAACCCTGCCACACAACAGACGGTATGCTAGGCATGGATAAGGTAACAATCTTGGCAAAGTAATCCAAGACTGCATGATAGGGGGATAACCAGTCCATCCCCAAAATCACGTCAAAATCCACTAGGTCTAACACAATGAGATCAACCTAAGTGTCAAACTCTCGAACAGTCACAAAAAATGATCTGTATACCGAATCCACTAGTAAAAAATCACACACGAGAGTAGCTACACATAATGGTACAGATAAAGGCTCCAAAGACAAACCCAATCGCGATGTATATCAAGAAGAAATATACGAAAATATGTAGCCGGGATCAAATAAAGCAGAAGCTGGATGATGGCATACTAAAATCGTACCTGTGATCACAGCATCCGAAGCCTCAGCCTCTAACCTACTAGGTACAGCATACAAATGGCCCTATCCGCTACCAAATAGGGTGCCTACCCAACCACCTATCCTACCTACCTGAGGACCACCTATGGAACCCTAGGGATCACCCCTGCAAGCTTATGCACCACCCATAACTGGTGGTTATACTGATCTGATCATCTGAGATCTCTAAGCTGAAGGCTCAATCATCCTACACAAGGACACTCTTGAAAGAAATAACTGACGACCCCACACTCATAACAAGCCCCAGGCACTCTGCTTTGTCTAGAAGGTTTGGCTGACCCAAAATGGCCACCTTGGCCTGATGACCCTGACTGAACACCCCTCGATAGCTGACTACTACTCTGACCGCTAAAACGATAAAAACTCGGCTGACCCAATTTTGAAATCTGTAGTGAAATCCTCAACTTTTAAACTGTAAGCCGCTATGGATCCCACTGTAACAACCTTGATAACGGGGCTTCTTATTACTACTCCCTTAGGCCTCGTAATCCATCTCCTCGATAGTATAGGTATGATCAGCAATATTAGTAAATAACTTTCCTGAAGTCACCAAACTCTGAGTAGCCCTGCAGAGTGGTAGTCTCAACCCTCTACCAAAATACTAAATCCTCTCGTACTCTGTAGGTAGAATTATAGTGGCTTCTTATCTAGCTCGTGAAACCTTACCACATACTCAGCCACAGTTATGAAACCTTAAAGATATATCGCAAACTCTTATAATTAGTATATATATCAACCTGAACCCCATACGAATAGTGGCGCCATATCTTTAAAGCAAATATCACCACTGCTAACTCAAGATCATGTGTAGGATAAGTGCTCTCATGCGGGCGCAATTGTCTTGAGACATATGCTATTACGTTACCGTGTTACATCAATATACATCCTATACAATGTGACCCAAGAACGATACGAATTTGAACTAAAAAATCACGTTTAGCGAACTTTGCATATAGCTTATGGTCACGAAGAATCCGTAACACTTGTCACAAGTGATTAGCATGGTTCTCTCGTGATCTTGAATATCATTTCTAAACATGGTCTCAAACACATCTAACAATGGTTTGTATCACCCTATTCATCACCCATAAAAACTACTAGTGCAGTCATTAGGTCAAATGACATAACTAACACTCAATAATGACCATACTGTGCTCGAAAAGCTGTCTTGGGTATATCTTTTCCTTTAACCTTTACTTGATGATAACTCGATCTCAAGTCAATCTTTGAGAAATCTTTGACACCCTGTAATTGGTCAACTAACTTATAACTTCTTGGGAGGGGATATTTATTCTTAATTGTCACCCTCTTCAGTTGTCGATAATCAATACACATTCTTAATGTGCCATTTTTCTTTTGTACAAATAATACTGATGCACCTCAAATGGATATACTAGACCTTAAAAAATTCATTTACCACCGGAACCGACTAAAGAGGTGGTGGCTTTACATCAGTATCTTTCACTCTTCCTAAGGGACATATGATATGTATCCCTTTGGGTGTCATTTTCTTTGCCTTAAGATGAGAAACTGTACCACTCGGGCTCCCACATTACTCTTTTATTCATGGCCATTCTTTTGTGGACACTAAAAATGTAACTTCTTAGCTCGGTAATCTACCGTGGCATAACAAGAAGCCAACCAATCCATACCCATGATAACATCAAAATCAACCATGTCTAGTTCAATAAGATCAGCTAGTGTATCATGACCACACACAATTACGATACACTCTTTTTGTAACAATAGATTCACCCACCGGTGTAAATACTTCAATTGAATGAACTAAGAATTTTGGTATTCTTTCAAATGTCGCAGCAATCAATGGAGTAACATATGATAAAGTAGAGCCCAGATCTATCAATGCATAGACATGATGTTAAAATATGGACAATATACCTGTAACTACATCGGGAGAAGCATCCGAATTCTGCCGCTCTACTAGAGCATAAGTACGATTTTGGGCTCCACTGGAACTAGTTGCTCCTCTAGTACCTCTACCACGATCAACAGACTGTACAACTCGGCCTAAAGAAGGAACCGATGATGATGATTCAATGACTGATCCCGTAGGTCGTGTTATACCACCCATTCTCCTCTGGAGACACTCTTTCATCATGTGCCCCGACATACCACACCAAAAGAAAACATTCATCCCTAACCGGCATGTACCTGAATGAGTATGCCTGCAGTGCTGACACTGCTTATGAGAAAATCCTACTTCCTGTGAACCGAGAATTCCACTACTCTGCCCTATATGACTGCCTCTAAACCCTCAGAATTGAGAGTGAGTGTCTGATGGGGAATAAGAGAATGAGGGTCCAGGCGGTCTAGGAAACATCCGAGGCCTAGATTCTCCCTGGGACACCATAGACTGTCCCATAGGTCTAGCTCTTTTGGATTGTCTTCTTTCAGATTCATGTACCCTTCTTCTCTGTCTTTGGTCCTCCATTTTCTGTGTGAAAGCCTAAATTCTCGCTATATCCATATCTTTGTTCAAGGCAGCAATGGTGCAGTCCCTTACCAAATATGGCTCTAATCTGTCCACATATCGATGGACCCTGTTTGTCATTGTGGCTACTATATTTGGAGCATATCGAGCCAAAGAATAAACTGCAAACTATATTATCGAACACTCAAATTCCCTTGTTTAAGAACTGATCTGCACGTGCCTCCCGAATCTCATATGGGAGGTAATGATCAAGGAAGGCCATTTTAAATTCTTCCCAACTAGCTCGAAGTGCATCAATACCCCTCGATCTTTTCCAGTCTTCATACCACAATATAGCTTCACCTTTCAATCTATATGTAGCAAGTTCAACTGTTTCTACCCCAGTCACGTGCATAACCTCCAAAGCCCTTTGAATTTGGTCCACAAAATCCTGTGGATCTGCTTTCGGATCTGACCTCTTGAATATAGGAGGGTCTAATTTCAGAAAATCTTGTTTCCTGCGACTCGCCACTCTAGCCGCGTCATCCTCATTTGTCATTGGACCCTCTCGTCCTTGACTTTGTGCAGCAACTATCTGAGTCAACATATGTACTGCATTTCTTAAATCCTGGTTAGTGGCATTCATTGGTGGTTCTGCGGGTACTTCTCTACCTCTTGGGTCTTCCGGAGATGGAAAAGTAGAAGAAGACCGCGATGCAATTTCAGTGTTAGCTCCACATTGACTAGCTTGGTTAGGTGGTGATTTACTCATTCCTTCACCGACAAGCATATCTTCCTGCTTACCTTTGCCTCTACCTCATCTTGTCATTGGCATTTTACTATAACAAAGAAAATTAAGTCCAATGGTTAGATACGATTCCACATACCACATTGGCTCTATTGCACGATCTAGAAGTGAAGAAAAGAAACAACTCCTAAATGCCCCATAGCCTCCTACTTATAAATGTGGTACACAACACATCCATAAGCAATACTCTACTCAAACACGGCTTTGTAGACACCATTAGGACATCCTGCTCTGATACCACTTTTGTCACGCCCCAAATCCCATTGAGGCGGACAGGCACCCAAAGCCGATAAGGCCCGAGAGAACCAATCTTTGCTCATGTCCATTCATATGCATGTCACTCAATAAGCATCATCATCACATAGAGATATAACATGTCAATAGCAAAAGTCATGGAAACATGTGATAGACACATAGAGATATAACATGTCAATAGCGGAAGTCATGGAAACATGTGATAGATACATATAAGAAACTTGGTCGTTAGGGCCATCCAGTCAAAATGGACACACATTCATTCATTCATCTCACCACGTCCATCTACAAAGCCTCTAACAGATGCATATACATAACCATCTTAAAGTTGGGACAAATCCCCGCTTTATACAACATTACAGTATCAAAAAAAATGTACATATGAGACCCGAAAAGCCCCGAACCAACTGGAGCTCACCAAAGATCGGCAAAAGATCCGCAACCTTTTGTGTAGGACTACTAGCACCTGCGCCTGCAGCAAGTAAGGTAAGTCCCCTAAGGGACGTCAGTACGAAGAATGTACTGAGTATGTAAGGCTCATATGAAATTGTATAACACATAAATACTTAAATGAACTCAAATACAAATGAATAACCAATATGGATAAGTCACCATTCTATATGTTGGGAACCATGTGTATTGTTTTCATTACTTTGTTTGCTTCTTTACTTCTATGCTTGTTCATGATCACTTGTGTCACTATGTACCTGGGCCCTGACTGATCAGTGGGTCTTAACATAGCATAATGTTATGTTGGGATCGGCTCGAGATAGTCTTATGCCTCTAGAGCTACCACCCACAAATCAATACATCGGTCTCGGCTCGAGCTAGGTTATTACCCCTAGAGCTGCCACCCATAAACCAATATATCAGGTTCGGCTCGAGCTAGGTTCTTACCTCTAGAGCTACCCCCTGTCAGGTTCGGTCCGAGCTAGTCTCATACCTCTAGAACTACCCCCTGATCCAATAATCTCGGGATCGGCTTGAGATAGGCTTACGCCCCTAAAGCTACCACCCATACTCAATCACCAACCATATATGCATTCCTTCCTTCCTTTACTTTTGAGATTGATACATTGATAGTCATAACATTATTTGAACTTTGGAGTATAACATTGTTGGACCTTTAGAACATTAGTCAATGAACATGAGACATGCGAATCACAAATGATCAATGAGTAGGGAACATGTGATTAATAACAATTGATAACCGGAAATACGATACCTTAGAACATTTTGGAATGGAATAAATACAATGTCAATGTGAATACTATGTGCTGCAGAAGGATACGAAAAGAGTAACCTTACATACCTTGTCTTCTCAATATCAATACACAAACCTATACATGAACACAATAGTCCAGCTCCTTCGTTATGTTTCACTCTACAACACAAGTACATAACGGAGCTCACGTTAACAACCAACTACCTTGCAAGTGTATAAGACGACAACGAGTGACATGATTGCCCTATAACGTCATTTCACCCTTTACAATACAATTCACGGCATCGTCATACCAACAATACCACAACATTCTTCTCATTGACCACAACATCATAAACCAATAGCATTTCACACCAAACTTATCCTTTACGCTTCCCCATTAACACCACGTCATAATTATTCCATCAAGTCACCTCAATACATTTCATAACAATATATCAACAAAAATCCCCCAAATTATATTCATCAAAAAATAACAAGGTAAGGAACATAATCACACCATACATGTTAGTATATCATCCACGCCATGCACTTTCATTCAAACCTCAAGTCTCCTTTCAATTTTAAATCACAAGGATGGCACATCTTTTAGCAAAAAGCAAAAGTGCCCTATTCAACACCTTGCCAACATAACCATCATGATATATACACCATATTAAGCATATAATATATTAATCCATGAGAGTATACATGTACCAAAGCTTGCAAAGTGATGATCTTTACCAAAGAGAATGGTTGCCTTAGGGTTTGTGTTGAGAGAAATATGTTTTAAAATATCTAGAAAGACATGTGTTATAATGAAAAAATCAGCATTTTGTGCCTTTATATAGTCCCCATGGTCATCCTTATCCACACTTTAATCAATAATTGAGGTGTTTTACTTGGTCAACACAAGAATGGGTCATTTTCCCATTTGGGCCATGCATTTTGGCTTCATTTTGGGCCTCAAATTGAGCCCATTAACACATGTTAACTTAGCCCACCAAATTTAATGTGTAATACCTCATTTATCTCACGTTTAAATAATTCCATAATTGTTATGACAATATTCAACTCACGCGATTCATGCTCGTAGCTTTAATCCCAAGAATAAATAATTTTTGGCCACTCATGGCTTAATTGAACACAATTTGATAAAATGCTTGTGAAGAAAGTTAACCCCAAATCGGATGCCAAACTGGCTCAAAAGTAGTCCTACTACAATGAAATAATAATACCATAACCCAAGAGTTCTCTTTATAGACTAATAATCATAGAAGAAATTTGGCAAAAAGCACCCCAACACTCTCCTAGCGCCCTTGGAACTTAGAAAAATTTCAGCACCTGAACAGGTGCACATTAGCGGCCTGGCACGCCCCCAGGTGCGCCCCTCTACTGCCTGTGCCACAAAAATTTCGGCCAGAAGCGGCCTGGCACGCCACCTGCAGCGCCCCACACTCAATTTTTGATTTCGACTTTTCTCTGTGGATTTGGTTGGATCTTTCAAGTTCCAACCCTTTTCTTGCTTATTATCTTTAAGATCCTTTGCTTGGATGTCATTTAAACCTCACTTTTCACTCCACATATGCTCCAAAAAGTTACAAACACCTCCTACAAAGGTCTCATCACATGTACTAGCACACTATCAAATTTTCCATCAATAACCATTCAAAATACGTACTTATGGCTCTCGAAACCTAGGTAAGCATGGTTCAAAATTATCAAGTAGGGTCGAAAATGTATGGGGTATTACAACCACTAACTAAACCCAACAACTGAACCAATGCATCATAGAGAACTAAAGAAGATATAATCCCGGGTGGGGCCTGGACTGCCCCTAGCCCACATGCTGCTATGGGGCAGAATCTCCAGTGTTATCTTTGGTTTGGAAGCAATAATACGATCTGGCGATGGCTCTCTAGCCCAATCTAGAGCTGGGGCTGCAGCTCTAACCTGCCCTTGACCTCGGGGTCGACCTATGCCTCTAACTCGAGCTCTCGTAGAAGGTTCAGGGTCCTGATCCCCAACTACCATACCCCGCATCCTAACCTTCTGCAAAAGAAATAAGAATCTTAAAACCAATATAGAAACAATGCACGTAAATGAATCGAAAGATGAGGTGTTCCTAATAATGTCCTGTAGCCTCCTAAAGATAGGATACAGTTGTCTCCGTACCAATCTGTAGGACTCTACTAAACACTTGCTATAATACCAATAATACAGGTGAACCTAGGCTCTGATACCAAGCTGTGACGGCCCAATTTCTCAAGTCATGATAGCACCTACTTTAACCCACCAAAAGGTAAGCCAAGCCACAGCCCAGAAGGGCAACTAATGGGCTAATGGGTAGAAGATGAAAGGGAAATACAAAATGAAACAACCAATACCAATAATATAAGCAGACACAGAAAATATATATATACATAATAAATTGTATAGGAGAGAGAAGAGGATAAAATATACAAGATGAACCCTATCCAGACTTGGTAATATTGGTACAAGAGCCACGATAACCACAAAGAAGAGTACTAGACAATATCCACAATATACATATATACACAGTAGTCTCAAAAATACAAAGACTATAACTGAAACAGATGGAAGAGGATCAGCTCCAGACTCTAGAAAGCTCACCCCATCTCCGGATCAGTAGCAAGGCCCGAGGATAACTTCAACGATGGTGGCTCATACTCGAATTTGCATAAGGGAAAGGATGCTTATGTGCAATATGAGTATCCAACAACAGCTACTCAGTAGGCATCATCAGCCAACTAAGCTCAAATATAGTAAAAGCATAAATATAATGCGATTGTGTAGGCTAAAGTCAACAGTAAAGGAGTAAAAATGTAAATAACAACTATGCTAAATAAAGGCAATAAAGGAAAATAAGTAACTCTAAAATAAGAGTAAAGGACTAACTACAAACTAACTAGGCCCTCATAATGCCCAGAAGGTACACACAAGAAGGCAATTAACCCGATCGAGCCCCCATAGGCCCTGTGGGTGCAAACAAGAGGAATTTTAAGGTAGGAAACATAAATAACCTTTAACTATACCAATCTCAAATGCCTTCTGATGTCGAATTTATAGTAAAAATATGTATATGTACCAAGCTTGAACCAAAACCAGTGGATAATAACAAAAGGCCAGACACCGTCTCGTACAAAAAATAATGGATAGTAACAAGAAGCCAAATAATCCATATACAATCGATAGAACTCCCATTACCCAAACCAAGTAGAACTGCCAGAACTCCCAATAATAATCATAAGCAATACCAAAACACTCAAATCATAGTCATAGGCTGATGCCAGACTCAAATTGGAACTCATAAGTAACAAATCATAACTGTAACAGATGATCCAATTAGAAGGAAACCATAGCAATAAACCGATGCCAATCTTGTATCAGAACGTATAATAGTAGCGATAAAGCATACGCCAAACTTGAATCGAAACTTAAATGTATATATATAAGCATAACTAGCAAGAAAAATTCCAAAGTTTTTAAGCCTATCCCTAATCTATATAATTACATAGATCAATCTAGGGCGGCGAAATCCACTAAGGCAAGAGGGGTCCCAATTACTAGGTCAAGAAGGTGCGGTTCAGGGTCAGTTACTACTATACCTGGGGAAAAGAAACTGAATAGGCCAGTAATTGAGTCTAATTCAATCCCAACCCAAGGTAGTAGCCTAATGTAGGAGCCATGAGTCTAACTAAGCCTAAAGGAGCTTCATTGAAAACATTCTATCTAAAAGGGGTGGTGGGGCCTACTGTGAGGTCCCGATAATCCATCCTAAGGCAAAACCTACACGAGTCTAGTCTGGGGCTTTTTAATCCCATCTCAAGGTGCTATAAGAGCCAACTGTAGTCCTAAAGGATGATATTACACTATACTAAGGGGTAACGAGCTAAGATTCTATCAAAAAGGGGACGTTAACCGGCTAAATAAGACGTAAAATACTAAAACAATAACCGAGCAAAAACTACCCACCCAAAACTAGCACAATTGTACGCTTATACCATAATTAAGCTAAATCTAAAAGAAAGGTAAGCCTAGCTTACCTGGACACCGTCGAACGCTCGTCGAATCCTCTACGCCAGAGCTTTCCCCTTTCGAGAAGCCTACGAGAGCTTTCACGCTATCAAAACAACAATCTATGTATCAAGATGAGAAAATCGATACCCATATTACGTATAAATGCTTCAAGTCAGAATCTGACTAAAAATCCCATATGGGGCCTACTTACAGAGTCATAAAATTGAAACCGCTAGAGCGTCCCACGCATCTCAAGGATCATTAGCCACATAAATATAGCCAATCCGAGCTTAAACATTGCCAAATCAATCCCAACCACCATTGGGAATTGAAGAATCAAATTAAAGAATTACATGGAAAATTAATAGGAAAATTACGGATTAACGATGATATAGTGCCCATGAACACATTCCCACAATAACCCTAGCTCAAATATATGATTCTCCCATAATTTACAAGCTTAACTAGTCCATAATAGTGTTGTTACTTAGAAATATGAGGGAAAAAGGAAGGAGAATATATATATACTGCCAGGGGTTTCCTCATTGCTGTCATGAGGTTTCCTAGTCGCGGTCGCGATATCCCACTATTAGAAGCATCGTTATAATGGTGGCCTAGCCACGCGGTCGTGATGAATAAGCTGGCCCAGCGCCACGACCTCCTCCATTGTGGCCATAGGCCCTCAAGCTTTGCAATTGCAATGACTTAGATCATGGACCTTTGCAGGTTTCTTCATAGCGATAGTAATGAAGAATATGGGCCTGCACCAGGCGTTGATGCACCAACAATTTCACCAAGTTGTAAAGATTTTGACTGGGCCCTCGGGATTCATTCGAAATCCTGTGAACACAAATGAACTATGCTACCCCATGAAATTCAGAATTCCAACCTCAACAACACCATCAAAATTTTCATTCGAGGTCATTTTGATAAAAAGTGGGTCCCATATCCAAGGGGTCGTTTTAGCCAAAATCCACCCAATAGCCCAAAATGAGTTTGAAGCCCTCGAGACCCTGACCAAGGGTTCCCCTAGCCTACAATCGACATTTTAGAGCTGATGAGACTATCAGAAGTGGCATCCAAGACCAATTACTTGAGGATTTGGCTTGAGACCCACTCCTTAACTTCAAAAGCTCCAAAATAATAAATTGGCTTTAAAAACCAAATGAACTGCCTGGCTCTAAACACAGAAAAAGTATGAAAATAGGGAAAATAACCTGGAGGGTCATTACAATTAAATATTGTAATCTTTTATATAACCCTCTAATTGATGAATGCAGGTGGAGGATCAAAATACTAGGGGACCACTGGTGCAGCACATATTTTGGGAGCAAAATAGTGTTACAGATCTGCTGGCAAAGGAAGGAGTGAAAGCATAACTTTTTGGACCCGAAGTTCCACCTATGTATGCCACGAGAGCAATTTGGCAGACATAGTTGGAACTATTTACCATAGACTAGCAAACTCTTGCTTTGTCATAAACTCTAGATTTTTTTTTTGTTGATCCGGGCTAAATGCTCCTGTAGTTATAATTGTCTTATTTTATTTATAAAGTATCTCTTTCACAAAAAAAGAAGAAGATGTTTTTCAAGAGATTTTAATATGGCTTCAGGTCTTTTTCTTTGTTTGTATTACAATTTCTCTTCATGGTGTCTTGGTTTATAAAATATTTTAATTAAATGCAGTGAACGTATTGTTTATATTCCAGTAGATGCCCGCATAGTTAAAACGGGGTTCAACCTAGAAATCTCCTGCTTTAACTTCCAACTTTTAGGATGTAGTACGAATAAATCAAATATCCAAGGCACGTCAACTATTTGATGAAATGCCTTACAAAAACATTTTCTCTGTTAACATGATGGTTTTGGGTTATGTGAAGTCCCACAATATTTTTCATGCGAAGGAGCTATTTGATAACATGATTTCTCATAGTAAAGTTTCATGGACTATAATGATTGGTGGTTATTCTCAGAACAATCATCCCAAAGAAGAATATAAATTTTACGCTGAGATGTGTAGGTCGGGGGTTAAGCCACATAATATCACTTTTGCAACTCTCTTATCAGGCTTTGATGAGACAACAACTTTAAAAAAAGTACTTCAGATTCATTCCCATGTCAATAGATTTCGATTTAGTCCAAGTCTTATTATTTGCAATAGTTTGATTGATTCATACTGTAAAACTTCCCGCCTCGATATAGCATCTCAACTCTTCAGTGAAATGCCAACTAAAGATTCAGTCAACTTCATTGTTATGATAACAGGGTACACAAAATACAGTTTTAATGAAGAAGCGTTGATACTTTTTATGCAAATAGGAAATATGGATTTTCATCCTTTTGATTTTACTTTTGCGGCAGTGCTAGGTCTGAGTGTTGGATTAGATGATGCTATTTTTTGCCAACAAATTCATGGACTTTCCATTAAGACCAAGATGTTGCAAATGCATTGCTTGATTTTTACTCTAGGCATGACATTATAGATTTTGAAAAGAATCTCTTCGATGAGATGCCAGAGTTAGATGGTGTCTCTATTAACATAATTATCATAGGTTATGCATAGAATGGGTAGTATGAAAATTATTTAAGCAATTTTGAATGTTTCCAAACCAACAAAGGTCTCAAGTGTGGTTATTTTTGTATTAGAAGTTGTAGGACTTGCCATGAGTCTTCCTATTACAAATGACAATTTTTTCCCTTTTTTTGGCATGTGATCTCTTCAAAATAAGTAGTGAAGCAACAAATTGGTTGAATCTCATTTAATTAGGCTACAAAAGGGGCAAAGATTGCAGGAGCTTCAAGATGTATTGGTGTTAATTTGAATGCAAGCAGATTTGAGCTTGGTAAAATATTCAAATTTGTGTGCTCTTGCTTAAACATTAGAAGTTTGGATTTTTCTATCTATTGACTTTTGTTTCTATGCATCCTCCTCTATAAAAAAAATAATTCTCAGGACTATTGGTAATAGAAATATTAAATCACTGGACTGCATATAATTCCTAATACTAACCTATAAACTTTTCCATACATTGTGGTCTATAATATGTAGACCTATGTTGCTTTGATCCTTAAAAAATATCATCGACTGTATGTTCTATTCTTCAAAACTTATTCAACATTAGAGGATCTGAGCAACATAGATGTAGACCACTTTGTGAAGAAGTTTCTTTTCTCAGATGATAAACACAAAAGACTTTGATAATCTAATTTCCAATTTTTAAAACATAAAGATGATAGCATTTTTTAGCAATGAAAAATGTCTTCTAAGAAGAGTCATAATGGCTGATTATGTCAATATGTAAAGATAAAAATGATAGAAAAATCCTTCTAATAATTATATGAATAGATTGTTCTACTTATGCCTTTTCTCCAAATGTACAATAGAAACAATTTCTATCAATACACTTTACTACCATGAAATTAAGCAATTTGTGGAAATTGAATAACTGCCCAACCAAATAATCTTTGAACCTCATGACACAATAACTATTGAATTTATTATATAAACTTTTAGAATTAATGGTTTCATTGAAGTGACGAAGCGTGAAGCATCCAGGTTACTGTCTACAGAGTTGCGCTGAAGCCATAACAAAAAAGTGGTTGCCATATATGACAAGATCAAGCCAAATGTCAACAGAACTGCTAGCATCTCCTAAAGAATTGCTATGGAGAGAGTGAAAAAGTAACATACATATTAGCTTCCTTAAGACACAACTTGCTTCAGGCAAAGTAGTTCCATTCTTTTGCTGAGTTGCCTCCGGAGGTTAGAGGCCTTTGGAACATGGATAGGTGGAAAATGATATTTTTTGGATCTCTAACAAGAAGAATAACATCATATTTAAACCTCCTTGATCTCATGCCCATCTTGAAGCTTAATGTTTTAACACTGTAGAGGATCCCTTTATAGTCTGGATACCTCGCACCAAAGCGTAAACTACTTATGCTAACCAACTTTGCATTTATTTTATCTCTGATTGTAAAATGATAAATTTGAGTACTATCCTTTAGTCAAGTATAGGGAGTTAGTAGGAAAGTTTGTGTACTCCCTCAATGCTATTGTAATGTTGATGAAGATGAACAAAATATGATAGTTCTGTTGGAAAAAATAAATTAGAGACAATTATATAGTGACATAATTTGGTGAATATACCAATATTTGCAAAATAAGATAAAGTATACATTTACCTAAAGTAATGTACTTCCTGTTTCACCGGCTTAGAGAAACTTTTTAGAAGTGTTGTGAAATTGATTTCAAATTAAAAAGGAAAACAACTATGTGTGCCTGAATTTGTACACAAACGAACAAAGGAGTAATCCTGACAATTGAAACAGATAAACCTCTCGATAAAGAAAAATAAAAATTTCACTCAATCAATCTAACAATTATTTTACTCAATAGTACATTAAAATGTAATTGAATTTTAAATTAAATAATAATCTTTTAATGTAGTAAATCAATCATCAAATTAAATATCTAATTAGAATTTAGGTGGGATCATATTAAATGGTGAATTATTACTATAGTCCAACCTGTTCCTTACCCTTCAGAAGTTGAAAACCAAATTAACCTATAGTCATTAATATTTGGCCATATTAATGCACAAGAAACTAAGTTAGGATATTAAAATGAAATCCTATGAACTAACCTATGAACTTCTTTGAAAGTAACTGCTGAACATATTTATTCAATTAATTGAAATGAATCAATTAATTTGAAAACTGAAAAGACTTTATCACTTAATATGAAACAATTTTCATATGAAACAATTTACCTGATATTTTCTTTTCAAAAGTACAAAAAATAAAAATTGCACTTTAAATATGTGGAGATTTACATAAACAATATAGAAATATCGATTCAGATAATTCTTTAATGAAAAATCTTTGCATTCTCCTACATGAAAAACAAACAACTTACAAGGCAAATAAACTTAGATCACTTAACAATTTGTTAAAAAGGAAAAGATACAAACAAGATGACAAAATCATGTAAGATTACGCATTGGTGACCTTACATATTTATGGATTACTTTTTATGCAATTACACCATCCTAAACTATTCATCTACACCTTCTCATTTACTCTATTTGGGTAACAAATCAATAACGGATCTTACATAATAAATAAATAACAATATGAATCTCTAACCTTCCTTCTATACCTTTTCAAAATCTTGACACTTATCTTCCATGAAGATTTAACTAATCCAAATATTAACTCAATATTTATAAGAATTGAATATAGAGCACAATCAAGGAAGGGGAAAAGTTGTATAAATACTACATACAAATCCACAGCAGCGAGATAGACCATTTATCTTCATACTCATCATCTGGACATAGTGCTTCATTCAGGTTAGTTTTTTTTAATATTCAATACTATTGTATTTAAATAATACTTGATTTCTCAACTATCTCTTTATTTTGAATTTGACAAATGTATAATACTTATACAGGATACTATAATGGATAAAAATATTATAGATCATGCCCATCATATTAGTTTGGGAAATTGTAAAGATAAATTATTAATGGTAACTTTATTAATTACATTACTTTGTTTTTCTCTATTACTATTAAAACATTTATCTTTGGATACATATGCAACTAAAGAACCTAACGTATCAATGGTTGTGATGCATGCAAAAATCATACAAATGCGAATTGTATATTTGAAAAATTATTTTTCAATTATTCATATTGCAAAATTGTAATGACCCTTCCGGTCATTTCTCTCATTTTCGTGTCTTTTTAGCTTTTAGAACTTTTCTATAACTGCTCCAAGTTATTTATGACTTGCTGGGACTGACAGTTTGTTTTTCAGACAGTTCGTTTAAGAATTTTATTAATACCGAGCGTGTTATGAAATATTTAAATTAAATTAGAATTTGGTAAAAGATATATTTCATTAGCTTTCTAAATTGTTTTAGATAATTATGAAAATTCTTTTGTTACGATATATTTATATTATTTTATAATAGTTTTATAATTTATTAATATTTTAAGGGGAGATAGTGAATCTAGATATATTAAAATATTACTATTATATAATAGATGTTTCATTCGAAATAATTTTCTATTAATTATGATATATTCAAAAAGTTACACTTATTTTACCACGAGCCTATATAATACCCGAGTACATACGGAATGAGATAAATTCAGTTTTGAATTGTCACCTCCACTCCACGTGGAGTTGAGGGAGATGAACAACACATCCTTACCATTGATGGTAGGTTGCCACATATGTCAACTTAGACATAATGTAACTCCTATATTATATTGGTATTTAAAGAATGTTTTGAAAACAAACAAAATTAAATGATTCCTCTATATCTATATTTATCAACTTCTGCCACAATTTTCATTACGTAAAAGGAAGCTTTCAAATGCAAATAAATAACTCTTCATCAAATTATTCTGTTCCTTTCCAAAGTGATTTTCTTTCGAGTATTGTTGTATATGGGTATATATATGCGTAGAAGAGAAAGGTTCCATAGAAAAATATTTTGGCACATTTTTTGATCACTGATAGGAAATCAATTATCTACATCAAGTTATCCATGCTCGAATTCTTGTGGGGCACTATTCGGAGACTTCTCGGAGGGGCTTTTAACTTTGGCATTGTATTCGTGAGTGTAGCTATGAATTCCAGGTAGACTAGGCTTACCCTATCTTTAGATTGGGCTTATGTATGGTATTAGTATACTATTATACTAGTTTTGGGCAGGTAGTTGTAGCCCGGGTACCTTTTGAAATATTTTATGCCTTATTTTTTCAGTTAGGTCCCCGTTTTGGTAGATTTCATGCCCGTTATCCCTTAATATGGTGTAGTATTTATAAGCTTAGGACGTGGTATTAAGCTGGGAAACCTTGGATTCCTTCCTTTTAGCTAGTTATGCATATGTTTATATAAATGTATTTTCAGTTCCAGTTCGGTACCAGCATATAATTTATTTCTGTTATTTATTATGAGTTCTGGCACAACTTTGGCATCAGTTACGATATGGTTTGGATTTCAGTTTTATTGTTTTTTTTGGTTACTTATGGGTTCACTAGATTCTATTTATGTTATGGTTACTATGAGTTCTGGTTTGAGTTCGGCATTCGATTATGATATGATAGGGGTGTTCTGGTGTTGATTACGGTTGTTCTGGGAGTATTGACAGTGGTACTGTGTTCTGATCTACAAGATTTATGTAGCCTCTCATTGTTACCCATTATTTTCGGTTTAAACCCGACGTATGGTCTCTCGTTATTTTCCATTGGTGCTGGTTTAAGCCTGGTGCACACCTGGATGGTTTTATTATGGATTTGGGATTAGATGGTTACTTGAGATCGGTTCAGCTATGGGTTACTTATGCTTTTACTTAAGTTACTTCTTGTGTGCACCCACCAGCTTATAGGGGCTCGGTAGGGTTAATTGTATTCTTCTGTGTTCCTTCTAGGCTTATGGGGGCCCAGTTAGGTTATAGTTAGCTTGCTTTTATTACTGTGGGGTTGTTTATTTCCTGTATTTCCCTTAATCATTTATTTATTTATTTTCTTTACCGCCCTTGCATAGTTCAGTAGCTATTTACTTTTCAACCCCTACCCCAACTGACTTAGTTATACCCTCTCATTTTAGTTATATTTTTCTTATATTTGAGATCAGTCGGCCGATGATACCTACTGAGTACCCATTTCTTTGGTACTCATACTGCACTTCTGCATCTTTTTTCTGATGCAGATTCGAGTATGAGCCGCCGACGTTGACGTGATTCTCTGACCAGTACTGATCCGAAGTAAGGTGAGTTTTCTACAGTTCAAGGTTGATCCTCTTACATCTTCTCCAGTATAGTCTTTTGCCTTCGAGACTAGTGGGTATATACTATGTATATTTTGGATACTGCCTAGCACTCTTCTTTTTGTTAGTAGTGACTCTAGTACCGGCCTTACCAGGTATTGGGTGGGATCATCTTGTATATTTTTTCCTCTTCTTTTCCCCTGTATGGTATATTATATATGCATGCTTCTTTGCTTCCGCTTATGTCTTTATTGTTGGTATTTATTTTCTCCTGCCTTTCCTTGTTTTTCGCCCGTTAGCCCGTTACTCGCGATTTTTGGGCTATGGCTTGACTTTGTTACTGGTGGGATAGAGTAGGCGCCATCAAGACTTGAGAAATTGGGTCTTGACTGCTTGGTATCAGAGCCTAGGTGTCTCCGGTATTGTTGGTACAAGTGCCAATGTTTAGTAGAGTCCCATGAATCGGTACATAGACGTCTATATCCTATCTTCAAGAGGTTACAGAATATTTTTAGGAAAAGTCTCATCTTTCTGATTCACTTCTGTGCATTGGGTCTATGATGGTCTCTAAATCTTTATTTGTTTCACTCTTTCATAGATGGCTAGGATGTAGGGTGCGATTGCCGGGGATCAAGACCCCGAGCCTACTGCTAAAGCTATAGCTAGGGGTAGAGGCGCAACAGCCCCAGTTCTAGATAAGGTGAGAGAGCGATCGTCAGACCCTATTACAGCTCCTGAGCCTGAGAAAACTCCAGGTATTCTTCCACCACAACAATAGGTGGGCTGGGGGAAGCCCAGGCCCTACCCTAGTTTATATCTTCTTTGGTTCTCCAGGATGCATTGGTACAGTTATTGGGGTTAGTTGGCGGACTGCCGACCGACGTAACTCCGCCAACAGCATAGGGTGGTATAGATTTAGGGACGCAGCCTGCAGTTGTAGCTCCCATCCCAGGAGAGGATGCTTATGAGTTCTTATCCAGTTGTGAGGAGAGGTAACAAAATTTGGGGTTGGTTGAGTCGCGCAGAGTGGATTTTGTTGCTTATCAGCTAGACACAGCAGCAAGGAGGTGGTGGAGAGGTTATCTTGATTCCAGGCCAGCTGTATCTCTACCTGTGACTTAGACTCAGTTCTCCGAGGCTTTCTTAGGGAAGTATATACCTCGCAGCATGCGTGAGAATCTGAGATATGAGTTTTCTACATTGAGATAGGGTTCTATCTCTGTGGCCGAGTATGAGGCTAGATTTTATGAGTTATCCAGACACGCCACTATGATTCTACCTACGGAGTATGAGCAGATTCGATGCTTTTATAGGGGATTGAGATTACTGCTTCGTAGGGATACTCAGAGTTTGGTGACTTTGGGAAAGTCTTTTATGATATTGTTGAGCATGTCTATTCTATAGAGGAGATGGATCATGAGGACCAAGGGGGGCAGCAATAAGAGACCTTGTTATCAGGGCAGTTACAGTGGGAGCCATAGTGGCTCACAGTTCAGAGGCCTAGGGTTTTAGTGTAGGTACCCCCAGCAGCAGCTTTATCAGCGTCAAGGTCATCCTAATAGGTCAGTTAAGGCAGCGCTTCAGTTATCGAATGGGGGTCAGCCTGGTTATAGTAGTTTAGGTGGTCACAGTAGTAGTCAGCCGCAGAGGGGTGTTCAGTCAGGGTCGTTGAGATGAGTTGTTCATTCTAGATCAGTCGGACCTTTTAGGCAGAGTAGGGCACCAGGGGCATGTTATGACTATGGGGTTGTTGGTCACTTCGCATGTGAGTGTCCCCAGCGTGGGATGATTGAGCCTTCAGTTAAGACTGCACAACCAATTAGATCAGTGCCGCTGCCAGTTAAGGATGGTGCTTAGGGTTGTAGAGGTGGTCCCTAGGGTTAGAGCAGTGGTCCTTAGGGAGGTAGGACAGGTGGTCAGGTGATTAGGCTAGGCCTATGTCTCCTACTGAGGTTTGCAGTTTCATTAGGTTGGTAGGCTATTATAGGCGGTTCATTGAGAGTTTTTCTTCTATTGCAGCCTCTATGACTAGATTGACCAGGAAGGAGGTTTCGCTTTAGTGGTCTACGAGTTGTAAGGCAAGCTTTTTGAAGCTCAAGGACTTGCTCACTTCAGCTCTTGTTCTGACTATTCCAGTTGAGGGTGAGGGGTTTACCGTTTATTGTGATGCTTCTGGTGTTGGTTTAAGGTGTTTTCTGATACATTAGGGTCATGTTATTACATATGCAATAAGGCAGCTAAAGGTGTATGAGCGCAACTACCCCACTCAGGTCGTGGTAATATTTGCACTGAAGATTTGGTGGCATTACTTGTATGGTGTTTGCTGTGAGATCTTCACTTACCACAGTAGTCTTTAGTATATTATGACCTAGAGGGAGCTTAATTTGAGGCAGCATAGATGGATTGAGTTGATGAAGGATTGTGATATCTCTATTCTATACCATCTGAGCAAGGCTAATGTGGTAGTGGACGCCTTGAGCCGGAAGGCAGTGAGTTTGGGTAGCTTGGCCTTCATTTTAGTTTCACAGCGGTCATTGGCTTTGGACATTCAGTCCTTAGCTAACTTGATGGTTCGTCTTGATATATCTGACCCCAG
Organism: Capsicum rhomboideum; assembly: GCA_031232105.1. NCBI lineage: Eukaryota > Viridiplantae > Streptophyta > Magnoliopsida > Solanales > Solanaceae > Capsicum > Capsicum rhomboideum. Next base: position 80,934,369 of record CP124712.1, read on the forward strand.
GAGAATTATTGCTAATGTTGAGACCAGATCTACCTTATTGGAGCAGATTTGGGGTCGTCAATTTAAGGATAGCTAGCTTCGTAGCATTTGAGGGAAGGTGATGATAGGTGAGTCTAGGGGGGGTTACCATGGATTTAATAGGTGTTCTGAGGTTTGACAGCTGTATTTATGTTTCGAGGGTTAAAGATTTGATTCAGTTGATTCTTTGTAAGACTCGTAGCTCCAGGTACTCTATTCACCCCGGAATAGCTAAAATATATACGGATTTGAGGCAGCATTACTTGTGGAGTGGTATGCAGATAGATATAACGGTCTTTATGGCTCAATGCCATTGTTGTCAGCAGGTAAAAGTCGAGCACCAGAGACCTGGTGGATTGCTTCAGCGGGTACCTATTCCCGAGTAGAAGTGGGAGCGAGTTACTATGGATTTTGTAGGTGGTTTAACTCACACTTCTCATGGGGTTGATAGCATTTGGGTCATCGTGGATCGATTTGCCAAGTCTGCTTATTTTGTCCCTATTCAGATCTCTTATAGTGGTGCGAGGTTGGCCCGTGTCCATATTCGAGAGGTGGTTTGCCTTTATGGGGTAGCTATGTCTATCATTTCAGACTGAGGCTCTCAGTTCACTTCTAGATTCTGGAGGAAATTTCAGGAGGAGTTGGCTACTCAGGTTGAACTTAGAACTACCTTTCACCCCTAGACTGATGGGCAGTCAGAGCAAACTATTCAGGTCTTGGAGGATATTCTCCGCGCTTGTGTGTTGGATTTTAGGGGTCAGTGGGACCATCTTTTACCTTTGACTGAGTTTGTATATAATAACAATTTCCATTCTAGTATTCAGATGGCCCCATTTAAGGAATTAAATGGTAGAAGATGTCGATCTCCTATAGGTTGGTTTGAGACTTCTAAGGCTAGACCTCCTTGTACAGAATTACTTCCTGAGTCATTGGACCAGGTTCAGGTGATTCAGGATAGGCTGCGGGTAGCTCAGAGTAGGCAGAAGAGTTATGTTGACCATAGACATCGTGCATTGAGTTTCAGAGTTGGTGACAGGGTATTTCTATGAGTATCACCGTTGAAGGGTGTGATGAGGTTCGGGAGGAGGGGCAAGCTCAGCCCCAGGTATATTAGACCATTTGAGATCCTACGGACAGTTGGGAAAGTAGCATATGAGTTGGCATTGCCTCCTGCTTTTTCAGCCATCCACCCGGTGTTTCATGTGTCTATCCTACAGTAGTATATCCCAGATGAGTCGTACGTGCTTCGATCGACTCGGTTCAGCTGGATGAGAGGCTGACATTTGTAGAGGAGCCTGTGTCTATTTTGGCCAGAGATGTCAGGCGGTTGCGCTACAGAGACATTCCTGTAGTTAAGATTCAGTGGTGTCACCGTCCAGTTGAGGAGGCTACCTGGGAGACTTAGCGTGATATGCGGACCCAGTATCACTACCTGTTCGAGCCTTCAGGTATTTTCTTATCATTTACTTTAGTGGACGAAAGTCCTTTTAGTAGTGGATGTTGTAATGACCCTCCCGGTCATTTCCCTCATTTTCATGCCTTTTCTGTGTTTAGAACTTTTCTATAACTACGTCAAGTTATCTAGGACTGACAGTTCGATTTTTGGGCAGTTCATTTGAGAATTTTACTAATACCGAGTATGTTATGAAATATTTAAATTAAATTAGAATTTGGTAAAAGATATAGTTCATTAGCTTTGTAAATTGTTTTAGATAATTATGAAAATTCTTTAGTTACGATATATTTATATTATTTTATAATAGTTTTATAATTTATTAATATTTTAAGCGGAGACAGTGAATCTAGATATGTTAAAATATTACTATTCTATAACAGAGATTTTATTCGAAATAATTTTCTATCAATTATGATATATTCAAAAAGTTATATTTATTTTACCACGAGCCTATATAATACCCGAGTGCATACGGAATGAGATAAATTCTGTTTTGGATTGTCACCTCCACTCCACGTGGAGTTGAGGGAAAGGAACAACACATCTTTACCATTGATGGTAGGCTGCCACATATGCCAACTTAGACTTATTGTAACTGCTATATTATATTGGTATTTAAAGAATGTTTTGGAAACAAACAACATTAAATGATTCCTCTATATCTATTTTTATCAATTTCTACCACAATTTTCATTAGGTAAAAGGCAACTTTCAAATTCAAAGAAATAACTCTTCATCAAATTATTCTGTTCCTTTACAAAGTGATTTTATTTCGAGTGTTGTTGTATATGGGTATATATATGCGTAGAAGAGAAAAGTTCCATAGAAAAATATTTTGGCACGTTATTTGGTCACTGATAGGAAATCAATTATCTACATCAAGTTATTCAAGCTCGGATTCTCGTGAGGCACTATTCGGAGACTTTTTGGACGGGCTTTTAACTTTGGCGTTGTATTCGTGAACATAGCTTTGAATTCAAAGTAGGCTAGGCTTACCCTATCTTTAGATTGAGCTTATGTATGGTATTAGTATACTATTATACTAGTTTTGGGCAGGTAGTTGTAGCCTGGGTATCGTTTGAAATATTTTATGCCTTATTTATCCGGTTAGGACCCCATTTTGGTAGATTTCAGGCTCGTTATCCCTTAATATAGTGTAGTATCTATGAGCTTTGGACGTGGTATTAATCTAGGAAACCTTAGATTCCTTTCTTTTAGCTAGTTTTGTGTAGGTTTATATAAATGCATTTTAGTTCCGGTTCGGGACCAACATACACTTTATTTCTGTTATTTTTTTTATGAGTTTTGGCACTGCTTTTGCATCGGTTACGCGATGGATTGGATTTAAGTTTTATAGTTGAGTTGCGTTACTTATGGATTCACTAGATTCTGGTTATGTTATGGTTACAATGAGTTCCGGTTTCAGTCTGGCACCTGGTTATGATATGATTGGGGTATTATGAAACTGATTACAGTTGTTCTGGGAGTATTGACAGTGGTACTGACTTCTGTTGTACATGATTTATGTGGCCTCTCGTTATTACCCACTATTTTTTATTCGAATCCGGCGTATGGCCTCTCGATATTATACATTAGTGCCAGTTTAAGCCCGGTGCACACCTGGATGGTTTTATCATAGATTTGGGATCAGATGGTTACTTGAGATTGGTTCATCTATGGGTTACTTATGCTTTTACTTTAGTTACTTCTTGTGTTCACCCACCAGCTTATGGGGGGTTCGGTAGGGTTAATTGTCTTCTTCTGTGTGTCTTCTGGGCTTATGGGGCCCCAGTTAGGTTATAGTTAGCTTGCTTTTCTTACCGTGGGGTTGTTTATTTCCTGTATTTCCCTTAATTATTTATTTATTTATTTTCTTTCCTTAATTATTTATTTATTTATTTTCTTTACCGCCCTTGAATAGTTCAGTAGCTATTTACTTTTCTACCCCTACCCTTGTTGACTTAGTTATACCCTCGCATTTTAGTTATACTTTTCCTATATTTGAGCTCAATCAGCCGATGATGCCTACTGAGTACCCGTTGCTTTAGTACTCATACTACACTTCTGCATCTTTTCTCTAATACAGATCCTAGTACGAGCCGCTAGCTAGAGTCCGAGGCGAATCCTCCTTCATCTGCTCCAGTATAGTCTTTTGTCTTCGAGACTACTGGGTGTATATTTTGTATATTTTAGATACTGTCTAGTATACTTGTTTTTGTTAGTAGTGGCTTTAGTACAGGCCTTACCAGGTCTTAGGTGGGATCATCCAGTATATTTTGTCCTCTTCCTTCCCCTGTACGGTATATTATATATGCATGCTTCTTCACTTCCGCTTATGTCTTTATTATTGGTGTTGATTTGCTCCTGTCTTTTCTTATTTTCCACCTGTTAGCCCATTACTCGCGGTTTTCGGGCTATGGCTTAGCTTACCTACTGGTGGGATAGCGTAGGCGTCATCACGTCTAGAGAAATCGGGTCGTGACAAAAATATTTATTACAAATCACGGGAAAAAGTACATCAGAATATATGTTGCAGTTTAAAGGTTCAACCTTCATTTGTATCCCGATAAAATGCACGTATGCCAATCAAAACCTACTGTCAGATACCCGTTTTGTGTAATAGAAATGAAATAAAATTGTAATTAGAAAATATATACTAACTTATTTATTAAGAATGTACTATCCATTATTTAATAGATGCTAAACTTGATATTCTTCACAATATGTAATAATTATAATCTTTTTAATAAAACTAAAATAAGAGATAATGATATGGTCGGACAATATACTGAATACATAATTGATCAAAAATAAAATTAATTCAAACATATTTACCTAAACGCTCGCACGGAGCGCGATCACTTTCTCTTGTTAGTAATGAAATGAAGATAAGTTGTCATTATTGAAGTGTCAGAATGATGTTACTACTTACTAAATTAGTAGCAAACACGCACATACTTACCTGTCAAAACAAAGAAATTTGGATTTGTAGCAATATCATTAGGACAAACAAAAAAATTTACGGTTGTAACTGGATGGCATTACTTGCCAAGCAGAGGATTTCATCAAGGGAAAACTAAATTAATATTGACAACCAATCAATCTATATACTTGTTAAAACTTTTCAATTATCATTCTTCACCAATTATATATTCCAGTACTTCTGTTGATTACCCGTAATTAAATTAATTAATATCCCTCTTTATCGTTCTTCTCTGGTATGTTTTCTTGCAGTAATCATTTACTAATATTTAATATTGGAATTAATTAACCAAAATTACAAAGTAGTAGAATATGCGTTAGACGATATCACAGATTACCAGCATCTCAAAACGTTTGTATAAAGTGTTTCAAAAGGGATTTGTTACGGTCTTAACCTATTTCATTAATTCATTTACTCATTTGCTCCCAACTGCTAAAATACTTGTCAATATTTGCTTTATGAGAGTCAAATTTAACTAATTTTCAGAGCTAAATATAATTATATTACATCAATTAAATATTTTTCAAAATTAAAACTTAAATATAAAAAAAAACTATACAAAAAGTACTATAAGTTGAAATTTTTATCATATTAATATAGAGAAAAAAATACATTTTAAAATATTGATCAAAGTTCATGTAATTTGCCTTTCGAGAAATAAAAAGTGACATATATTTTAGGATAGAGGGAAAACATTTTTGGTTTGCATATTTAGACGGCATTAGGATTGGTTTCGATTTACTTGTGGAAAAAAACTAAAAAAATAGATTTTGAAAAAGATTGAAAAACAACTTTGGGTAAAAGTACTTGTATTTTGGGACTATACTTGTGGTTTATATGGTTTTTGAAAAACATTTCCTATTTCAGTGGCACGATCCGAAATCGGGTCATGATGACATCTACTATAGTCCCTCCAGTAGACAAGTCAACCTCAAGATATATATAGAAAGTAATAACAAAAAATAATAAAAGTGAAATATAAATAAGAACAACGGGTCACTATGTATAGATACATGTGTAAGATGTATAGAAATATACAAAATGGGACGCTAGAGAGACCGGAAAGGCCGAACATACAATAGAATCCAACCCCGAAACTTGTGTCACAAGAGCCACTAAGTATTGAAGTATGTGCTACACTAATACATATCTTTACCGAATACACAAAATACAGATACTAGAATACAGGAAGGAGATCAGTAAGCATCCAGAAGCCAAGTGCACACCACATATCCAAACAAGTGACTCCTAAACGAGTACAACCATCAAGGAAGACTGGTACTAGGATCTGCATCAGGGAAAAAGATGCAGAAATGTAGTATAAGTACCAAAATACGCAGTAACTAGTAGGCATCATAGACTGATCGAGCTGAGAAGATAATATAAAGCATAAACAACATGCAAAAAATCTATACAGGGAAACTGATCTAGCAATCAAAGGATAAAAAAGAAAAAATTAAAATAATAGCAATAATATATACAAAATATATATATATATATATATATGCTAGATACAGTGCAATATGATATGATGTAGGGCAGCATGTGGCCAGTTCTGAAAAGTAAACTTGCTTGGCAATACCTCGAGCCCCCCTCTCTCTCTCTCTCAACATATGTAATTTAGTATGTGGCCAATGCAAAAAAATAAAGTAAAACCCGAAATATATACATCGGGCTTCCTAGAAACGCCCTTCGAACTCACTCATCTCCCCAACAGAAGTAAAAGAAAGTAAATAGATAAATGAGTAGGAAACGTCCCTCAACCCAAAATTTTAAGGCGGTACAGTTCCCTTTCAAATTAGAATTTAGTGAATAGAAACCGGTACAATTCTTTTGAAAACCCATCATGAAAAACTAGTGATGCAAATCCTTTAAAATCCAAAATCTGTAGTAAAGGTGGTACATTTTCATGTTTAAAATTCTTCAACCATCAGTAAGGGTAGTACAATTTCCCTTTTTCTTTTAAGCCCAAAACTTAATGGTTTTCCTTGGAATCATACCACAACCAATGTATATGCATGAGTGAATGTTTGTAAGCCAACACAAGTATATATATATATATATATATATATATATATATGGGTATACAGAAAATAGGATAGAACCATCCTTCATATCAAGGCAACAATGATCTGGAGTCCAGCTAAAGCCTATCCACGGCCTCGGGCCTACAAACCCACGGTATAGAGGAAATACGAGAGTAAATGTATAACTAAATAAAGCCCAAGTGGAGTATACTCGTCTTATCAAGAGATAATATACCAAAATCATACAAAAGATCCCTAACCTGATTCTAACACTATAGTAAGCATCATAGAATTTCTAACCTAGTCCTAACACTATAGCAGCATCCTAATCTAAGGCTTATGAAAATATTCTACTCTAAGATCCCCGAAGTATGCCAATAATATCAGAAGTGAAAATAATCATAAGTTTATCCTATAAATCCCCTACCCCACATGAATTTCCTAAAATATACCATCTAATAGAGTTAAGTCTAATAGAAAGTAGGCCGTAGCCTATCCCAAAGCCAAACAACAGTCTCAGACCGATAAAGATCTCCCTTTACCTTCCACTCGACCTCAGAAAGCCGCCGCTCGATCAAAAATATAATCTATACGTTAAGATGAAAATATTGATACTCATATTGAAATGTCACAATTTGAACTGAAAATTGGGTCAAGAATTGACCCTCGAGGCCCGAGAATGAAAACCAAATTCAAACCCTCACTTATAAACCCCCAAGGGTATGAAATGGATGCCTTAAAGCTGGACGAAGACGGAAATGAGTTCGGACCTCAATTAGGTCTAGAGCTTACTATTAATGGAGGATTACAAGAATTTTAAATCTAATTTCACAGATTAAAGAGGGGATTGAAGTCAAATAAAGTAAAGGATAATAAAAATGGAGGGATTGCACTTACTAGGTACCAACATCGTCAAGAATTGACCAGGATCCACCTCAAGCCGAAGCTCCAACACTTAGAATTTATTGTTAAATAAAGTGGAGAAGAAAGGATATTATATACAGTGATCTCCACTTAAGCGGAGGTTTTGCCACAAAAGTTGTGTTGCTTAAGCAGTAAATCATCTACTTAGGCAGAAGCCACTTAAAACTCGAGTCTCTGCAAAAGTGGAGGATTGTCCGCATAAATGGACTATCTAAGTGGAAAAGGCTCCACTATAGCGGAAGGCACTGCCATTTGTAGCCTCTGTAAAAGCGGCCAACCTTCCGCATAACTGACTGCGTTGGTGCAGCCAAGCTTCGCTTAAGCTGATGCACCTGACTTCAGCTGCATCAACAACTTGTCTTGGCCAAGGACTCCAAGTCCCGAACGGGCCCTCGAGATTCCTTCGGAACTCTGTGGACACAAGCCATATATGCTACCCTATCAAAAATGACATTCTGGACTCCACACAATCATTGAAATGACCAACGCAGTTCGTTTCAACGAAATATTGTCCGAATTAAACACTTTGCCGATTTTCTCTACAATCCACCCAAGTATCCAAAATGAGTCCTAGCCGAATATACATGCTGCAGAGATAACGAAACTGTCGGAATTCCCATTCAAGGCCGCTTACTAAGAATGTTGACTAAAGTCAAACAAGTCAAACTTCCCAACTTTAAAAGCTCTAAAACAGGCAAATTAACTTAAAGCTCACCCAAACTCTCCGAAAACCAAACCACTAGTCCCACCAAGTCATAAATATCATGTAGCAACTACAGGAAAACTCAAAACAAGGAAACCGCGTGAAAATTCAAAAATTGACCTGAAGGGTCATTAAATTCAGAAAATTAAAGTATATTTAAATCAAACAATAAAGCTTAATTTTGGTGAAAACTTAATCTAACCTCTTGTTTGGAGTAAACTACTTGATGTTGTTTGAATTAACTCTCGAGATCGCATACAACTAGAATTAAACCTCCATATTTGTTCAATTAAATACAAATAGCCAGATTCTATACCAGCCGATTCAATTGTCCAACTACTTCAAAATTTAAGTTATATTTTGCAAATGATTGATAACAAACAGATAACAATTAACAAAACAACATAAGGAGTCCGTATATATTACTTTCAAATCTGAAGTATAAAACAAACTTTCTTTTGCGAAAAACAAATGATTAGAAACAGTTAAGAACTGCAAAAAGCAATGCATGAAAACCATGGCTAACTTTCTTTTTTTCCATCTTCCTCTTTTTGCATGAAAAGATAAGGCAACTTTAGTAAAGCTAGTCATGGTGGAGTTTTTTTGGTGAGACATGGTGGAGTTACTTTTTTGGTATTATTTAGTCCTTATGTCATAGAGAGAAAAAGGTGTGTTTACACTGATAGGACTTCAACTTTGAGCATCTCGGATAAATTCATATTTATCAAAAAGTCAATGTGGATCCTCTATATATAATTAGAGTACTGTGAAATGTCCAAAAAAATATCATCCAAATACAGGCATTTTGATTATTTTTTGATTGTTTCTCTTTAATCAAACAACCCTTATGCCCTTTTTAAATAAAATGTATCTTGGCATATTCTTTCTCTACCTTTCTTGTTATTAGTGAGAAATCAAAAACACTTTTTGATGCATGTTGCATTGGAAAACGGTACTTATTTTTTCCAATGTTTCTTTCAATTTTTTTTTTTTCTCTTCATCTTCTTTTTATTTATTTTGATTTCTTACTATAAGCTATTTAAAAAGAAATACTAAAATCTATATAAAATACATAGGAAAGTGAAATTACATATATGTGTATGTACGTGTATATCATGAAATATATCTTTATTTTTTCTATAAAAAGATACATAGAAAAGTGAAGTAAGATTATTTTATTTAAAATTTTCAATAGAAAGAAACTACAGATAAATTTTAACTAAAAATGAAATTTAATAATTGCTATATCAACTAAATTTAGAAATACACAAAATATTAAGAAAAAGGTAGTTTAAAATCCTTACTATGCTTATTTTCTTATCGAGATGACAAATTACTACAATCTAAACAACCAAATGTTTATGAAATATTTTACACACATTCATTTATATAATCTGAATCAACAATATTTCAAAATTCTTTCAAAAGTATGTTTTTGTGATTTTTGTTTAAATTAAATATGTAGACTTAAAAAAAGTGTCCTTTACATTTTGCATGGAATAAAGTTAAACAAAAATGTATATTTATAAAATAAGATACTTAGAAAATATGAGGGCTATTACTAACATTCTATACTAGATAGGCGTTTGTCCGTACAACTTGGAGTGCTATTTTGTAAGTAACATTTGTTTATGATATTTAAAGCAAACTTCGAGTTCAATATCAAATTATGATTTTAAATCTCACGTCCTCCCAAAAGTAGAATTTTAAGTTCAAGTTTGTGATTTTAGAGCATGTTTAGGAAGACACCGTATAATTGAATTTGAGTGCAATTAAATGTAATTACACAAAGATAATTAATTATCCTGGGCTTGGTAACCTATAAATGAAAATATTATCCTTTTAAGTAAAACAACGAATTTACATTAATTATTATTCTCTCCATTTCAATTGCTTGTCTTACTTTCTTTTTTAGTTTTTTTCTTAAAAAGAAAAATTATACCCCAATATCTTTGGGTCATCTAGTTACAAAGTTTTGTGCACAATGTATTGGTAGTGTATATCCCAATATCTTTGGGCCATCTAGTTACAAAGTTTTGTACACAGTGTATAGGTAGTGTATATTTTATGCTAATATACTTATAACTGTAAATATACATATTGTCACGACCCAAAAGTTGAGGTCATAATGGCATATACTTTGGCCTAGCCTTAGTAGATAAGCCAAAAACCCCGAAACATAAGGAAAGATCGAAATATGAAATTTAACGGTACAATACGAGACTTCTAGAACGAAGTCAGGCCATAATGCATAGATAATATAAAATCCAAATAAGATAAATCAAATCTCAAAACCAGGTATCATAAGTGTGAAGAGCATCAAAATACAAATCTGAACATCTGAAAATACTACATAAGTTTGTCTCTGATAGTAAGTAAAGACATAGATAGAGTAAGAGGAGGTACAAAATCAGCCCCGAATGTCATCGAGCACACCAGTACCTCAAAGGTCCACCAAACTCCCGCACAAACTCAACTGTCGTGTCTCACACTCGTACCAGGATCTGCACCAAAAAGGCACAGTAGGAATGAGTACGGTTTACTTGTACTCAGTAGGTATCATAGGCCGACTGAGCAAAGCCAAAATAATACTAATAAAGAAATACTATGAGCACGTCACCTGTAAATAGAAAAGTTCTCAAACTGTAGATCACACCGTCTCCACTAACAGTTTTAATATATATATGAAGGAAGAACGAGTAGAAATAGATACAATCAAACAAGTACAAAACTAAATACACGCCAAGTATATGAAAACAACACAAAATGCGTATGCAATACAATGCAATGAAGATGGGATAATGAGGAATGATTTGAAAGCCATCGCATGAATTTTTGTATACACCTACCGATCACAGGATTGGCTCTTTGACAATATTTGGCCCTCAGAAAGCCACCCCATAAAGATTTCCTTGATCTAAAATTCCACCATTGCTTGTACTGCATAGCTAGGCAAATATCTTCTAGTTGTCTGACACTAACACCTCCTTCAGTATAAGGGAAACTAAGTGTTTCCCAAGAAGCTCAGTGACGCTTCTTCTTTTCTTTATTTCATCCCCAGAAAAAAATATGTAGTAATGCTTTTGAGCTGTTTGAGAGTTGTTTTTGTAGGATACATGGGTGAGAGAATATGTATATGCAAAGATCGTAAAACAAACTTGATTGATGTGATCCTTCCTCCATATCTAAGAAGTTTAAATTGCCATCCCCTTATATTGTTCATGATTGTAGAGACCATATTGGCGAAGTAAGTCACCCTCATTCCTCCAATTTATAAAGCGCAGCCTAGGTAAGTGATAGGACTTTTTTTCGTAGTGAACCCCATAATATCTGTCATTTTTGAAATTACATCTATTGGTACTTTCTCAGGTAACATAAAATGAATCTTGTCCTTATTTATTAGCTGACCTAAACATTCCTCATACTTATGCAACATCTTCATGATAAGTTGTAGAGAAAAACTAGTTGACATAACTACTTGATTTTTTGCTGATGTACCTATCTACTTGCTTATTTGGCTCATGAGATATACTTACTACAATTTTAAGTCTTCCTATGATGCCTACTAGTACAAAGTATTTGTATTGATACAACTCTTGTACTCTTCATTTTCTGAGTGCATATTATGTTCCAGAAACTTTGACGTGACCTCACATTTAACATTATTCAGTTGAAAGATTTGAGGGTGAGCTCCTCCTATTCAGGCTGCCACAAATTGTAATGACCCTCGTATTGAAATGTAGAAATTTTTGTATTTTTACCATTTTATCCTTCTCTCTAGTTGTTTTATCTTATTCATGGTTCCAATGCATTCGGAAGTGTTTTAAATGAATTTGTGATTTTGATCATCCTTAAAGGGGTTAGTTTAACTTTTGTCAATATTTACTGTTTCGAGCTTCGGATGATGATTTTGACAGTTTCATTAGATCCAGAATGTCAATTTTCGGTTAGTAGCATGGTTAGTTTGGGTCCCGAGCCTTTACTTCACATTTCGACCCTTCGTTTGAGAAGCTAGTTAAATTTGGCCGAAGGAGCTCCCGGGGATTAATTTTTTGAAAATTATCCTTTTTCAAAAATTCAACATCGCCATTAAGTCTGGAATATCAAAATTAGCCTAGTAGCATTATTGATTTATATCTATGGGGTCCTAAATGAATTCCGAAGGTGTATTCGGCAAATGTTGTCTTAAGCCTTTGCTTGTTTTCAGCTGTTTTCTGGTGCATGCTCCCTTCCACTTCACATTCGCGTCCCTAGGCTCGCGTTCAGGAAGCTTTATTGTCCCTACTTTTGCATTCGCGGTCAGAGCCTAGCGTTCGCGAAGGGTTGTACTATTTCTTCTTTACATTCGCGGCCCTAGCCTCGCGTTCGCAAAGGTTCGGGTCTGGGAAACCTCATGATCGCTACTAAGGGGCCCACATTTATGAAGGCCTTTAGACCTGGACAGATTAAGAACCCTCATTTTGGCTCCAAATCATATTTTCCCCATTTTTGGACTTTTAGAGCCCGAATTAGGGCGATTTCAAAGGGGTTTTTGAGATTTCTTTGAAATGATTTTTGGACCATATTTGCCGGTGAAGCTTAAAAATGATTTTTCTTTGATTTGAATCTTGTTTTTAACTCATTTTTGCTTGGGTTTTCAACCATAGACTCCTCTTGATATGGGGAACATTATTCTTAAATAAAAATTTGTTTTACCTCTTTCATTTTCGAACCTATTTGGGGTCCGTCTTAGACACATCTTGAACATAGTCGATATGGGTATCAGTGGACTCCTTTTGACTTTTAGATATCATATTTGTTTAGATTGGATGCGTTTGGTATTGATTCAAGGGAGTCAAGCTTCCGGTTGAGGCTTTGGATGGTGTTTAGGCTTGCAGATCTTCTTTTAAGGCAAGTTGAGATGCACCTTGACTTTTTTTGAAGTGTTTATGTGTTGTATTCTTGTTTGTTTGTATTTTGTGATTCATTTAGGATCAGGGGTCTCGCTTATGTGAAATGGTGAGCATCTCCACGGGTACCAGAGTCTTTTGGTGGATTGTAGTTGGATTGTTGCCTTTTTTAGTTAGTATTACTACTTGTAAATATCCTTAGAGTAGAATTTAAATAGATATCTAAGTGATCTTGATTAATTAATATTGGGTGCCTAAGTTAGAGCTTGTATCATTTTTAGCGGACTTTATTGTGACGATCGTGGAGTAATGACTTTTACAAAATACTTAGAGTATGAAAGGACTTGTAATAGTGGATGAGACTTATTGTATGGAATAAGCTTGGTTTTGGTAGTTTCGCTATATATATTGTTATTGGGATTGTTGTTAATTTTGTGTTGTTCGTGTGGGGGCTTATGTGAATATTATTATTAACTCAAGAAATTATTTATTATCGTGGGCTCTAGTGGGGGCTTATATGCATATTATTACTGATTTGGAGTATATGTATGGTGATGATGCCCAAGTGAGGGCTTGAGTTTATATTGTTATGATTGTTCATTTAATTGCCATATTTATCATTATGTCGCCTAGTAAGGGCTTGACTTGTTATCATAGGCCATGTTAGTGCATTAAATTGTCTTTATCATACTGATGATACACAATTAAGGGACTTTAAATTATATTATTTATGTCATGCATGACTATTTATACCAGTGGTGCCCTACGATGGCTTACATCATAGAGCATTGTCATATAGAGTTGATTCTGAGCTCACTTATACTTGTATTGAATTGATTCATATCTTCATACTGATTTGATTGTGAGCATTATATCCTCATATCAATCATACATGTCCATGAGATTGATACCATTGAGTTTTTCCCCATTCAAAATAAAATGAGACACTTTACAAAATGCATATACCGAGGAATGTGCCGATAAGGTTGATTTGAGACATGAGATTGAGATTATGAAAAGTATATGGCTTGTGAAGCTCCCATTTGTCCTACTTTAGGAGCAGTATTTCTCGGTAGGTGTATACAGAAAGTTCTACGATAACTTTTAAAGATTCATCATCATCCCATCATCATCACTACATTGCATTGCATTGACATTCCTTGGTATGATTTAGAATTATGTTAGTATATACTCTTGTATTGTATTACCGTGATAGAACTTATTTGTGATACTGTGTTTAAGCATTTATTTCATTTCATTGCATTACCTTATATCATGTTATATTGGTTGGGAGGTTGGGGTATTGTGAGATGTGGGGTATGGTTGTAGCTTGATCAGAGAGATAGTTGTGTAGCACCTTTGGTAGCATGGGATACACTCTTATATATATACACTCTCCTTATTTTGATCCCATATTTTGGTTGTTTATCATTGATTAAGCCTGATTTATCATATTAGTAAGTCTTCTTCATAAATGACTTTCCTTATTTGTTGATCATGAAGTGAATAGTGTTGACTCACATAGATTAATGTGCCTACCTTGTTTTTGGTAAATTTATGGACCATTGTGTTGGGTTACCTCGATAGGTTGAAATCTTATAACAGTGGGTTATAGACTATTTGGGAAACCTTAGGTAGTTGGGGTGGTGGTTCTCGCCATCGCTTTAGATTAGGGTCCATTATCGATGTACATATAGTTTCGTACTCACCCTTGATTTTCTTTCTTTTTTCTTATTTTTCTACACCCTGTGCAGGTATTAGTTTGAGCAGTAGATCGTAGATTGCATTTCTTTCAGTATTTTCATTATGGAGATCGAGGTAGTGGCTGATGGACTTCAGGACTTACTCGGATCTCTCTACTTTTATCTTATGCCTTCTTAGCATTTAAGATACTTTAGGCATTTGTTATTATCCTATTATGTATTAGATACTTGTATTAGTGACAACCAGACCTGAGATGTATTTTTGAGACTTGTGTCTCATATATATATTTGGGATTACTTCTATTCTTGTGCTTTCGCCTTTGATTTCCTTATATTCGAGTTCCCTGGGATGGGTTAGGCTGACTTGTCTGGAGGGTGTGACAAGTGTCATCACGTGCCTATTTTGGGTCATGACACAGATTATCTTAGTAACATATGTCCCTTTCTTCAAACAATGTTATTTATTAGTGGTTTTTGGATTACTCTTAAACACTATTTTGTCAGTGTCCTTTATACAATGACTTTTGGATCTTTGGGATGTAATAGTTAGACATTTACATTGTAATTAATTATGTTGAGATTTGATTATTATGATTTGTAAATTGGCTTATTTGTTAAATAAATTGGTTAAGCCATAGGTTGGAGGGTAATACATGGTTCTCCCATAGAAGGGTTAGTATGGGTTCCACTCACGACTATTTGGGTCGTGACAAAGTTTGTATCAAAGCATTAAGTTCGTTGATCTCGTTGTACAAGGAAATGTCTAGTAGAGTCTTAGGGAATGGTCTAGAAAAGTTTGTACTTTTATTCAAGAGGCAATAGGACAGTAGGGAAATTTAGTTCTTTCTTTCTTTTAGGCTATTACTTGAATCCAATCGGGATCTGGCAATACAAATTGGTATCTGACCTCTTTCATTCTTTTCTCCCATAGATGGTGAGGGAATGTGTAGCAAATATGAGAGAAGAGGAATCCAAGCCAGTCGTTGGGGTCACAACTTATGGTAGAAGATGCATAAAAGGAGTTGGTAGAGGTAGGAGAAGAGGAGCAATGCCTGTCAGGGGCAGGGTTCAGGCTACTGCACAGGCTTGTGATAGCTCTGAATTCCCTCCCCCGCTAGAGGATATCACCAGGGTAGAAATAGAGGAGGCAGCAATACCAGAACAAGAGGATGTTTCACCCTTATCTGGCTACTTCAGATGTGATACAATAGGTTTTGACTCTATTAAGCAGTTTAGTCAGGATTGGGTGGCACCCGTAGCTCCCATAGCTCAATGCTCGAGGGTTTAACATGATGATGTTGTGGCTCTATGAATGGATAAGAATTCTAAGACAAGAATCTTTCTGAGGCTGGTGGCAGGGGCGGTAATGACGGGAAAGAAACATGATTTGTTTTAGAGGTTCTCTATAATAAAGCCTCTGATTTTCTATGGTATAGAGACTTATGATGCTTATGAGTTTATCATCATCTTTCTTGAGAGGCTCCATAAGATAGAGGTAATAGAAAGATATGGGGTGGGTTTTTTTACTTTCTAGCTGCATGGGGATTCAAAGTTTTGGTGGAGAGCTTTTGTGGAGTGTAGGCAAATTAGGTCACCTCCATTGACTTGGACATAGTTTTACTCCATCTTTTTGGAGAAGTATGTTCCTCATACTTTGGAGATGAGAAGCCAGATGAGTTTACTAGTATTGGGTAAGGTAGTATTCTATTACAGCCTATGAGTCCTAATTTCACCCACTTTCCAGGTATTTATTATAGTTGTTGCACATAGAGGAGGAAAGGATTCATAAGTTCAATAAGGGGTTGAATACGGGTCTTCAACTATTAGCACTTCAGATAGAGTCTTCTGGTAAGACTTTTTAGGAAGTGGTTGAGTATGTTAGGAAGGTGGAAGGGGTGAAATAAGTTGGTTGCATGAAGTCTGCAGAAAATAAGGCCCAAAAGGGTAGTAGCTATAGCGACACTTTCTCTAAGGGTCCAAGTTCTCAAGGGAATTCTAGATGCCCCATTCAGTCAGCCATACATATATCAGTTGGTGGTTCGTCAGGGGCTAGCCAGCCTTTTTTAGGTCATAATGGGTATATCACTTCTTCGACTTTGGCTCAAAGGACCACTTTTGATAGGACAAGTTATGAGTGCGGTGAGGTTGGGCATATTCACAGACAGTGTCCCAGATTTAGAAAGACTGTCCAGTCAAATCAGTAATAGGCTCTCTGAGTTCCAACTCTACTTAGTAGGGGAGGTGATGAATATGGTAGAAATCATCCCCAGTGTGGTCATGGTGGCCAAATGGCAAGTAGAGGTAGCACCTAGTCTAGACGAGATGGTGGACATGCTAGTAGATGTGGTACTCAACCCGACAGGGATGGTGCACATATAGTTGGTCGTACTCATTTCCATGCTTTCTCAGGTAGACTCAAAGTAGAGGTGTCTCATGTAGTGATCATAGGTACTATTCTAGTCTGTGATCAAATGACTTTGACTTTGTTCGATCCTCGCTGTACATTTTCTAATGTGTCTCTACCTATTTTGTTGTGGGATTGGATATGATGTGTGATTTTCTTGATGTTCTTGTCCATGTTTCCACCCCTGTTGGTGATTCTGTGATTGTATAAAACGTCTAACATTCCTATCTTGTTCCATTCATGGGTATAACACCCAGGTAGACTTAGTGATTCATGACATGGCTGACTTTGATGTGATTTTGGGGATGAGTTAGTTATCTCCTTACCATGTGATAATAGTCTATCATGCTAAAACAATGACTATAGCGATGCGGGGTATATTTAGGCTTGAGTTAAAGGGTGATTGTAGTCCTGCTCCTAAAAGGATTATATCCTTTAATCATACTAAGAAGTTGATATAGAGGGGGTATTTGACATTTTTAGTGCATTTTTGGTACGCTAGTACAGAAGTTCAACCTATATGGTCAATTTCTATGGTATGTGATTTCTTAGAGGTGTTTCTTATGCATTTACCTAGCATATCACTAGATTGTGTTATCAATATTTTCATTAATTTAAAGCCTGGTAATTATTGTATTTCTATTCCTCCATATAAAATGGCATCGACTAAGTTGAGAGACTTGAAAGTTCAGTTATAGGATCTACTTAGTAAGGGGTTTCTTTGCCCGAGTACCTTCCCGTGGGGTGATCCTATTTTGTTTTTGAAGAAGAATAGTGGGAGTGTGTATATGCACATTGATTATCGTTAGCTAAAAAAGGTCACTATCTAGAATAAATGTCCTTTTGCCCACATAAATGACTTTCTCAACTAGCTTCAAGGTGCGTCACTCGTATCTAAGATTGACTTGAGGTCTGGGTTTCATTAGTTAAAGATTCAGGATGAGGATATTTATAAGACTGCTTTTCAAACTAGTTATGGGAATTATGAGGTTTTGGTGATGTCTTTTAGGCTTAGTAATGCCCCAGCTACTTTTATGAGTTTGATGAATGAAATTTTTAATCCTATTTGGATTCTTTAGTAATTGTGGTTATTGTTGACATTCTAGTATATTCAAATAATAAGGAAGAGCATGTGAGCCATATGAGAATTGAGTTGGGGTTGTAGAAAGAGAAGAAATTATATGCTAAATTTTCTAAGTGTGAGTTTCATTTGGTTTTTGTGTCCTTCTTGGTGTATGTGGTTTTAAAAGATGAAATTATGGCCGATCCTCAGAAAATAGAGGCAATGAAGTGTTGGGTGATTGAGATTTGCAGCTTTATGGGGTTGGCTAGATACCACCATTGATTTGTGAAGGGGTTCGCCACTATTCCTTTCCAGTTGACTCATTTGAGTTAGAAAGATGTGCCATTTTAGAGGTCAGATGAGTATGAGGAGAGTTTTCAAAAGCTCATGACATTGTTGACTACAAGTCTCATTCTTGCGTTACCTGTGGAGGGTAAGGACTTTGTTGTTTGTTGTGATGCATCACGTTTTGGTTTGGGTACTATTTTGATGCAGTATAAGAAGGTCATTGCATGTTCTTATAGGCAGTTAAAGGTGCATGAAAACAACTATCATGCTAATGACTTGGAGTTGGCAATAGTTGTTTTTACTCTTAAGATTTGGAGGCACTATCTTTATGGTGTCCATTGTGAGGTGTTTACTGATCATTGCAGTCTGCTACATGTGTTTATGCAGAGGGATCCAAACTTTAGGCTATGTAAATGGATGGAGCTGCTTAAGGATTATGATGTTACTATCTTCTATTATGCGGGTTAGGCAAATTTGGTAGGTGATGCCTTGAGTAGGAAGCCTGGGAGTATGGGTAGCCTAGTCTACAAGGCGTCCGTTGGCTAGAGAGGTTAAGACTCTAGCTAATAATTTTATGCGGCTTTAGGTGTCAAAAAAAGGTGGAGTTTTAGCTTGTGTATAAGCAAGGTCTTTGTTTCTAGAGCAGATTAAGGACAGACAGTTTGAGGATACTAAATTAAGTAAAATTCATAATAATGTCTTGCAGGGAGAGGCTAAGGAGGCCATAATTAATGTTGAGGGTGTCTTGAGAATTAAGGGGAGTGTATTTATTCCCCATGTTGAGAATCTGATTCAGACTATCCTTGCAGAGGCTCATAGTTTGAGGTACTCTATATATCCTGGTGCAACCAAGATTTATTATGGTCTGAGAGAACATTATTGGGGGGTATAATAAAGCACAATATTGTTTCCCAGTGTTCAAATTATTCAACAAGTAAAGAATGAGCACCAAAGACCTGGAGGAATATGATAGAGAATGCACATTCGTGAATGGAAGTGTCAAAGGATTGCAATGGATTTTGAGGTTGGTTGTCCAAATAATTGGGGAAGTTTGATTTGATATGGGTCATTGTTGATTGGTTGACTAAGTCAGCACACTTTGTTTAGGGTAAGGTAAGCTATAATGTTGAGAAGTTAGTCAAGATTTATATCCACGAGATTATTCAATTACATGGAGTTCTAGTCTCCATCATCTCAGATAGAGGTACACAGTTTACTTTTAACTTTTAGAATAAATTGTATGCTGAGTTGGTTACTAGGTTTGACATTAGTACAATGTTTCACCCTTAGATCAATGATAGACTTTGGTGGTCATTAGGACCTATTTTTGCCTTTAGCATAGTTTGTGTACAATAATAGCTATCACATGAGTATTAATATAGCTCCATTTGAGGTGTTTTATGGAAAAAGATGTAGATCTCCTGTCAGTTGGTTTGATGCTTTTGAGGTAAGACCATGGGGTATCGATTTGTTGAGGGGTCACTACAGAAGGTGAAATTCATTCAAGAGAATCTCCTAGCAGGCCAGAGTAGGTAGAAAGAGTATGTAGATTGAAAGGTCAAAGATATAGAATTAAAGATAGGAGCAAGTGTTGCTCAAGGTTTTATCTATGAAAGTGTGATGAGGTTTGGTAAGTGAGACAAGCTCAGCCCTAGGTTCATTGGGCCATTACAATCCTTGATTATGTGGGGAAGGTAGCCTATGAATTGGATTTACCTCAAAGGTTGTCGAGAGTTCACCCGGTATTTCATGTATCTATGTTGAAGAAATATCATGGTGATGTTAATTCTATTATTAGCTTGGATTTGGTCCTGTTTGATGAGAATCTGTCATATCAAGAGGAACCTATGGCTATCATAGATAGAGAGGTTCGTAATCTTCCCCTGTTTTCTTTTTTATCCATTTAAGGATAAAGGGTTATTTAAGTGGTATCTGATGGAATAACCCTCCCAGTTGGTATAGGGTGATTAGGGCCTAAGTACCCTATTAGAGTTTCACTAGTCAGTTAAATTAATAAATCCTCAAGGTGGGGTAAAACTAAAAACTAGTATTGTATCCGTTCATGCTGATTTGTGATTCACGGTGTTGTATTCCATTAGGGGGTGACCGAGTGATCTACACCTCTGTAGGATATTCTGAGACTAAAAGTAAAGTTGTAGTATGTGATTTTAGTAGTGTTGGGATTATATCGCGATGTCTTAAGTATTAATATTGTGTTGTGAAATAGGACTAGAACTTAGTTCTTCCTAAGCTACTGGTTATTGAACTGCTGTAGCAGTGGAATTTCATTATAGCAAGACTATCACAGCGGTCAGATTCACACCATAGAGGGGTTGCAAAAATCATCAGGGCCACAACAATAGGCCTTATTTTTCCAACATGGGACCACTATAGTGAGAAAAGGCCCAACAGAGTGGTTGTCGTGGGGCAGAATGCCCAATTTAAGTTATTTATTTCACAAAATCCCAAACTTTATTCCAGAGATCTAGAGAGGTAATTTTCCCAAGGATAGGGTAGATTTTCTCATTCAGGTAAGATATTCCATCAATTCCTTCACTTAGTAATCCGCTAACATCATAGAATTGTTAGGGAGATTGTAATGGGGGAATTATGAGTTAGAACCCTAGGATCATGAAACATGTGGGAAAACCTATGTGTAGATGTAATATCATCTAGAATTTCTTCTTGGTTTTAAATTAACACTTCGTACTATGCGATTGTTGTCCTTAAGCATGATTTGTGCTAATTGGGAACCTTGAGTTCAATAAAATGGGACCTGACCTTTAGCATAAAAACTTCTTTAAAAAGGGTATTCATGGAGAGATTCTATGAATTAAAATAATGTGAGAATTGTAGAACTAGAGAATGGCTAAATTGACCCTTGGGGTAATGTTATAGACCTCAAATAAGGGTAAAATTAGTGGATTTGTATTCCTAAAGTATTTTTCTGAAGAGAAAATGATTAATTATCTTATAATTATTTGTTTTATACTGTGAATGTTTTAAGGCATTGACGAAAGAAAAAGCTCTTATGATGTAGCTACTTGATTTTCGTTCTTTGGTTGAGGTAGGTTATGGTTTACGTAGTGTTATACTTGATTTAGTTTCATCTATGGTTTTTGGTTGATAAGCATGTTGATTGGTCTTCCTACATAGTCTGTGGTTGCATATTTATTTGGCTTAACAATGCATGTATGAATAAGCTGTATGAATTCTGTCCTTAAATGACTTACCATTATGAAGTGCAATTGTTATATTTTGAGTACTTATTGTAATATTCAGAGAGATAGTTGAATGTTAGAACATACTGAGATATGTTAAAAGAGGTTGAGAACAAACATACTATTTTCATTGTTGAGTGGCTCAAGTATGATGTGAGCTTACGGATGAGCAGTTATAATATGGAGTGGGTACCACACTGGAACAGTATATGGATCCTAGATTGTCCCTTGTAGGTCATGACTAGTTGGATAGAAATAAGACTCTTTAGCATGCGTGTATAGAGTGAGACAGATGAGGTATAGAGTCTATACAACGATGAAGTTAGTGTGAACAAGATCCATGTTTTATGGTGTGACTGCTTACACTTGTAGGATTTTGGAATTACATGATATGTCTAATAATATGAATTATATGTCATTTATTGTTGACATTTATATTCTATTTGGTAACTTATATGTCCTTTATATTGTTGTTTTTGAGGTGTTTGTAACTGGGTGATTTTCCTAGTTAATGTAACTACTTGATTTTCTACTAATGTACCTTTATACTTGCTTATTTGACTCATGAGATATATTTGCTACTATATATTTTTGGTCAGTCTTTGATGCCTACCAGTACATAGTATTTGTATTGATACTACTCCTATACTCTTCTTTTTCTGAGTGCATACTATGTTCCAAAGACTTTAATGCGACCTCACATCTAGCATTTTTTAGTTGACCGATTTGAGGGTAATCTACTCCCATTCAGGCTGCCACGGATCTTCTTAGTTGCATATGTTCTTTTGTTCAGACAATGTTATTTATTAGTGGTTTTTGGATTACTCTTAGACACTATTTTGTTAGCATACTTTGTATGATGACTTTTGGATTTTCGGGATGTAATAGTTAGACATATGCATTTTATTAATTATGTTGAGCTTTGATTATCATGATTTGTAAATTGCCTTAATTTTTTTTAAATGAATTGGTTAAGGCTTGGGTTAGGGGGTACCACATGGTTCTCTACTGGAGATTTTGTGTGGGTTCCATTCACGATCATTTGAGTCATGACAAATTATATTTAGTTTTTAGTTAACTTATGTCTCTTTTGTAAAAGTATATTTTTACTTGATTTTACAAGTTTAATTCTTACTTTATGTTATTCAGAGCTTCCACTTATCTTTCAGTATTAGTTATAATAGAATGCTAGGCAAGGGTATGCTCGAGCCAATAATGGGATCGGGTGTACGCTACTTCTGGGGTGTAGACTCGGGGTGTGAAAACTTAGCACCTTGTATGGACCTTCCCTAGCTTATGATACCACATTGTGCATATGAACATCTTTTGGTAAGAGAGGGAGATTATAATTCTTTCAATTTTAATGATCCCCCTTTGTGTTGATATTATTATTTTGTGCGAAGTGTACGAGTTCTCTCTTAATTGTTAGGGTACATAAAGTCCTAGGAGAAAGTGGTGTGTCTTTTCTTTCAATGAAATTACATGAATGTGAAATGGATATTCATGTAGAAAATAGCTAAGAGTGGAAGTTTGAAGCCATATTTGTATTGTCTTACTATGAAATTGATGAATGAAAGTTTTCATAATAGTCGTGTGTGTTTTGGATCAATTGATGGTACCAACTGAAGTCATGGTATTCATGTGGCCAATTTGAGAGATTTGGATTATTTGTTTTGCGTAATGGGAAGAAAAAGTTTAAGTGTGGGAATTTTGATAAGTTAGTAATTTTCCAACTTATCCATGTTTTTTCTTGTGTTTTATGCTTCCTTAAGGATGATTTAACAACCTAAACTAACTTATTTTGGTGGATTTCAGGTAAAGAAACATTCTAGGATGATCATATGATGAAGAAGGATTGAATTGAGAAAGACCAGAGTGGAATTGGTGATTGGAAGCTGAAGGAAGAACAAGAAAGAAATTAATGAGAGTTAGTGCAAATGAATTATGATCATGGCCATGAACTTGATAACAACTGTTGAAAGTTTGTGGCCAAAAATTGAATAAAACAAAATGAATGAAAAAGAAGAGCTTCTACTATGAAGTATTTCGTTCAATACAAACTCAACAACGAAGCATTGGTGTTCATGCTAACTAACCCAGTTCGTTTCAACAAAATATACATTGCCTAGGTGTGAAGATTGAAGTTTCGTACCAACAAACTCGGTTCGTGGACACGAACTTACCAACTAAGGTATTCATGTCCAAAATTTCAGCGGGTTTTAAATAGAAGTTTAGAGTTTTTCTCATTCATTCTAACTTTTGTTCAAGTGTAGAATGCTCTCTTTTTCCATTTAAGCAAGGAACAAGTTGAATATAATAGAGTTTGTATTTTTTCTTTATGTTATTATAATTATATTTATTTGTCTTTAATTCCTCTTTCTTTTCTCTTCTTTATGAGTGGATAAACTTAGATTCTAGGATTGCAAACAAATCCTAGCATGTGATTCCTAATGGTTAAATGGTTAAATATTTGAATATGATTGGAACGATTGTTGCTTAGCTAATTACATGCTTAATTTGTAAATTTGTGGTTGAAAACATAGATTAATTCCCCAATTATCTAAGTTCTTACTTGAGGAAGAGTAACTAAGGTTGGGTTAATTAGCTAGCAAGAAATTAGGAGAATCAAGAGATAAATATTGCTTAATTAACCGATTTGAGCTAGAGGTAGCAATTACCCAACTTGGGTTGCTAATCAGTTGCCCTAATTTCAACTATTTCATCTTGAGAAGGATATTTTGAGTTAGACTACTTAATATTGAGAAATTTTAAGTGGGTGTTGATGATATTGATGAACATAGCTAGACCGATCTCCTATTAAACCTATTCCAGTTTACCGAATTGAAATTACACCTAGGTGAGGGAAGCAATCCTAGACTTCAAAGATCAGTATCCCAAGTAGTTTTTGAGAAAAAATTTGGCAAACTTTATTTGTCCATAGAATTTGTTAATTTTTGGCAAAAAGAACCCAAATCCCCAAAACTAGAAAAAAGTGTATTTTGGGGCAAATCTTGTTTTTGAATTCATTTAAAAATCCAAAACTTAACCCAAAACTTTTATATTTTTTTAAAAGAACCACTAATTATTTCTCCAAACTATAATTATATACCCAACCAATCCCTCATTAAACCAAGATGCTTTCTTGTTGATGACTCTTTCTTGTGGATCTGTTTTTGCTTAAAAAGAACTCACAATTGTCATTCTAGGGCCAGTGATGCTTGTACCTTTTTTGGTTAGTTGGTGAGTGAGGTAATTGTGTTATTAATAGTTTTTATTGAAATATCAGACTATAATTTTTGGATAATGTATTGCCTTGTTCATTATAAAATCATAATTTGTGTCAGACTATTAAGCCTTTTTAATAGTTTTTAGAATTTATGGGTATAATCATATTTTATATTTTTTTGAAAAAGTGAATCATATTTGCCAAAAACTATGGTTAAACACATGTTGAATCTTTACCCAAAATTAACTTGTTAAAAGTATTTGGAAATCTATCTCCAAACGCTAGATTCAACTCACTTTACTCGCAATTCTTAGTTTATTACCTTTTTTTCTTAATAAGTTAATCGTTATTTTCAATTAATGTAACAATTCTCATGCTGAATTTTGACTTTTATTACATTTTAATCATTTTACCTTCCTCTTAGTTGTATTATAGTATTTGTGATTTGTGGGAGTAGGTGGTATAATTCCCGAGGTGATTGATTGTAGTTTATATGAGTTTTTTTCAGAAGGATTTAAATTTTGGAGATTTAGATGTTGTATGAGAATTTCGTTAGTTTCGTTAGCTTCAAAATATCATTTTTGTTTTAGCAATACAGTTGGTTTGGGTTCTGAGGTGTTTGGATGTATTTCTAGTAGTTACTTGGAAAGTTGAAAGTTTACTGCCTAGAGTTGGCTTTGGTCAATATACGTTGACAGCAACTTCCGTTTGTGATTTCGATGGTTTTTTTGAGTTTAAAATATCGATTTTGATCAAGTAACATAGTCAGATTAAGTTCATGGGGTTCAAAATGAATTTCGAGGGTTTGTTCGGAGGATTTTTAACTCATTTCCACAGCTGGTCAAACTATTCTAGTGTAGGGTACTTGTGCATCATGATTGCAAGGTTACCTGATGCGATCGTGATGTGTTAGGGCCTTGTGAACCACGATCACATAATGAAGGTTGTGAATGTGAAGGGTTTTTAATTAGGGTTTAGGTTTATGGTTGTTTTGTCTATGTGATAGAAACCGGACCCTAGCGATCACAAAGTGTTTGGGCTAGGTCAGATTGCGATCGCGACGGGTTGTCCTGTGATTGGATGAAGAAATTATTGGGGCAGTGATTAAATTCCATTTTTGACTTAAAACCCCATAACTCAAGAAGAACAAGACCCTTTCTAGTACTCTCATGTGGCAAAAGCATATACATTTCAAGACCTCATTTCTCATCTGGAGAGTTATTAAAAGAAAACTGCTTACAAATGAAAAAATCACCTCTTTTGGCCATGATCCTGCAGCTTGTTCTTATTGTTATATTCCTGGGCTTGATACTATAGAACACATATTTGTTTCTGGGAATTTTATAAAACATATCTAGACTTATTTCTCCAATTTCTTTTGCTTCAACATGCTGTTATTCCTTTAAGAAATCTTCTAATGAAATAGTGGATTTCTGAGCATAACAATGAAGCTCACAAACTTATAATTCAAGCCACTCCTATCTTCATCTGTTAGAACTTGTGGAAAAACAAATGTGCTAGTAAATATGGGTCAAATCATCTAGTGCTTCTAGAGTAAAGTACTGAATTATCAAAGACCTCAACATGCTCTTGACTACTGTCTACCCTTATATTCAATGGCCTAACAATTGGAGGAACCTTTTTTTTTTAGTTGAAAATTGTCAGCATGAGGTGAAAGCAGTGCAAGTCAAGTGGTTGAAACCTCCTCCTCCATTGGTCAAACTCAACACAGATGGTAGTGCTATTCATAATCCGGGAAAGATTGGTGCAGGAGGTATTCTTAGAGACTACAAGGGCAATCTAATTAATGCATTTGCTACACCTTTAGGCATTGGTTCCAATAACCAGGCAGAAGTACAAGCTGCAATCTTTGGGATTACCTGGTGCATTCAACATGGATACAGTAGGGTCATTTTAGAGGTTGATTCAGAGTTACTCACTAAGTGGCTTAGGCATGACATAACTTTACCTTGGGGCATCAGCAAGTATATTATTCAGTTACAAGACTTGGTCAACATACTTGATGTTTTTGAATGCAAACATGTGCATAGAGAGGCAGATTTTCCAGCAGATACACTCTCAAAGTATAGTCACTCAATTTACTCTACTCAACACTTCCACACCTACCAGCACTTACCTCAAGATACTAGAGGTTGGTTTACACTTTATAAAGTAGGGATTGCAAGTTTTAGAATACCAGCCTTTGCTAAGCATGCTTTGATGAGTATACCTTCAGAGGAGGAGCGAATTAAGAAGTTTGTGAAAGGATTGACTAACCTATTTTATTTGGATATAACACAGTTAGTGCCTACAAAGGGCACCTTTCAGCAGTAAATAGTGGACCATACTAAGAGTAATAAAGGCATCCATCGGCGTACCTATGGAGGTAGCGACAAGAGGATCACAAGCATGGTGGTTTCAATAGTTCATCATCTCGGGGCAGAGGCTTCTCAAGTATGGGTCATCATTTTTAGCTTGGTAGGCCAATTCATGAAGTATTAAAGACTTTGGATTGCGGTTATTCCAGGTACATCAGTCAGGAAAGCCAGAGTTCAAGATAGGTGTCTAGAGGTTCTCATTCTAGGTTTTCATATCACAGTGAATACCTTAGTTTGTTTGGGCATCCATAATGTTCCATCCTAAGAAGAACTTCATATTATCTTTTGTGTTTAGTTGTTTAGCAGTAGGAAAAGTACATATGGGGCATAAACGATATCAAAAATAGTTAATAATTGTGAATAGTAAGATTAAAGAAATAACAAGGGAATAAGAAGGGAACTTTGAAGACTATGGTTAAGGGAGTTTGTCATAATATGGATGGGTTGCTCATTGTATGATGAGAACAAAAATGCTTCAACATAGATCAAAATTTGTACTATAGTCTTATGGAGTGAATGCATCAACAAGGATTCTCTAGTTTAATGCTGAGATGGTATTTATACCATTATATCAAGAAATGATTAAAGTTATTAAGGATTAGTGTTTTTGATTAGATGATAATATTCTAAGCATGAAAACTGATTTCATATAACATGTTTTGAGGTGGTAAAACTACTTTTGGGGTTCATATAAAGGGATACTTTCTATCATGTGAAATGGATGTACAACAAAGAGAATTTGAATAGAGTGAGTTTTATGATACAACTTCATAGTGGGACACGTGTTTGCTCAACTATAGTTATGAGGTATGCTAACTTTTCCATCTATCGGGTTTACAAAAGTACAAATTGATCATGTATGGGTGACATAGAGGATGAAAAATGACCAAGGTATAAGAGTTCTTAAAGAGAGATGATTGTTAATTTTAGGCCAAGAGGGGGAATGTTTCTTTCATGATGGGGTTTTATGGGATTGTGCATCAATCATTATTTATCAAGGGACATGTTTACATGTTTATGTGAGATAAATACAAGGGTACATATTATTTTGGGCTAGAGACTGAGTAGTTTATGTAATTTATTATTGTTACTTGATGGGTAGAGATTCATCGTGTGATCTGGTATAACCTTTTTAATGGTTATGTTGTAGAAAAGTGGTGGATCTAGTGGGCTTTCATGATGTCGTACTACTAAGGTAGAGCAAGTGATGAATGAAAATAGATATATCGGTTAATTAGTGTAAAGGTTAATTTCTTAAGGATTTATCAGTTATTTCACGTATTTGGATTATAGAGTTTGACACTGCGTTCAAATTCAAATGACCAACTAGTTTGTATGATAGAAACTTGAGTGAGCGATCGGTCTATTAGAGAAATTAAAGTGGTGGATAAATGGTAGGTAACAACATAATCATGTTGTGAAGTGCATTTCAGAGATTTACTTGAGGCTAGTAATATTAATTGAGACAAAGAGGAGTGAATTGATATTGGGATTATGAGATCATGGATAAAAGAAGTTTTCAGCAGGTATGGTTGTGTAAAAGTGACTGATAATATTAAAAGGATGTGCCTGTAGTAACTGATTATTTTATAGGATAGAACTAGTGTATTTGTGGCTTGAGGTATTCTATCGATAACTGTTGCGACCTAGCTAGACACGCAAGTGTATGTGGTCATGCAAGTAATAAAGTGGCCCTTTCGAGCCGAATGTCGAACTCACAGGGACTTGTCGTGTAACTATTCACTAGACTAAACTAGTTCTTGATTATTTATTTAAGCGGTGGAATATAGAGATATGATGGTTATAAAGTATAAAATAACTATGAACTAAGCTAACATGATTAACTAGGGGTGTAAACAATAGCAAGTTGAATTCCCAGGGTCAAGGCATCCCGAACGTCATCTCTAGCACATGAATATTAATGGTTTGAGCAAATTGAGTTGTCTATCGTGGTTATGGATCACGAGGTTGATAATATGATTATATTCGTCTCCAAACTATAACCTTCTATTAGAAATTGGAAACCTAACTACATAGTTGAGCGGGGCTAGATTTAACCAATTCTAACGCCTTTAAGCTATCTTCCCATATTTGAACAAGCGCGGCGAATTAGGTACCTCTCGGTCCTAACCGCATATCAATCTCTTGGAATCGGTTCCTCGAGTAAAGATCACTCTCCTTATATTCCACGTTCTATCTCTCAATTTCTCTCTCGAGCTCCTCTCAAAACAATAGATTTATTTCAATGGTAATTAAGCATTAAAATAGTAAAAACAAGAATACAAGAATAACCAATAAATTGATAAACTTCAGCAAAAAGCAATAATATTCAACTCACGAGATTCATGTTCGTCGCCTCAACCCCAAGAATAAGCGATTTTAGCCACTCATGGCTTAATTTAACATAAATTGATAAAAAATTAAAAAAAAGAAATAAAAATAAAATGGAAGAAGAATTAACCCTAATTTGGATGCCAAAATCGCCCAAGAGTAGTCCTCCCAAGATGGAATATTTATGCCCAAAATCGCCCAAAATAGTCTAGTGATGATGGAATAATGATCAATAACCCAAAATCCCTATTTATAGACAAAAACTCGGGGCAAACATTTGCCAAAAAGCGGCCCGGCAAGCCCTTGGGCGCGCCTGGGACTTAGGTAAATTTTTACCTCTCAAAAGGTGTGCCCAAACGGCCCAGCACGCCCTTGGGCGCGCCCCTCTGCTGCCCAGCTGAACAAAAGTTTCATCAAAAGCGGCCCGACATGCCCCTTGGCATGCCAGACCCTTAGATTCCAATTTTCTTCCTTTCTTCGACTTTTCTTTGCGGATTTGGTTGAATTCTTCAAGTTCAAATCTTTGGCTAGCCTCTTATCTTCAATATCCTTCGCTCGTAGCTCCTCTAAGCCTTAATTTCCACGCCAAAAATGCTCCAAATAGTCGCAAATTTCACCTACAAGGGTCTAATCACATTTGTTAGCACAGTATCAAATATTCCATCAAAACAATACAAAATACACATGTATTGCTCTCAAAACTAAGGTAAACATGGGTCAAAGTCGGCAATAAGGCATATAAATACGCCTTAGATCACCACCCCACACTTAAACCTTTGTTCGTCCTCAAACAACAACCACAATCAACTCAAGGCGACTCTATAATTACTGCTACAACTAAGACACTCAAGCTAGCACTATAACGACCACATGAATAGCAAGCTCTACATTTGGCATGTTATTTTACAACTTGAAACACATGAATACTACCTCAAAACTTCCTAGCCTCAAGAATTGACTCTATAAAGTTTGCCAACTCATGCACATTACTCAACAAAGTGATCATATAAGTCACCTATCGATCATCAAACATGTGCCCTCACCACAAGGGAGTCACCCACATTCACTAACAGATAT
The DNA here is from genome assembly GCA_031232105.1 of Capsicum rhomboideum. Lineage (NCBI taxonomy): Eukaryota > Viridiplantae > Streptophyta > Magnoliopsida > Solanales > Solanaceae > Capsicum > Capsicum rhomboideum. The sequence continues at coordinate 80,965,060 of CP124712.1, forward strand.
GCAATTTAGCACAATAATGGGTGTAAGAATCAAATTCCGCTCACCCTCACAAACAATTCACATGTCACATAAGATGAACCATAAGCTTGCCCTTAGTGTAGTACTCTGCTAGTATCAGAATGTCAAAGCTCAAGATCAAGTAGGACTTTAAGGGTTGTAATGTAGGCTAAGGGATGGGTAGGAACTATTTGGTCAAGAATAGTGACTATCTTCCCTAAGCGCTTTAATACACTACAATTTACATTAAGATCACCTCCAACCAACCTATTTTACACAACTTTTATCTTCCCAACTCTCTTTTGTTTTTCCCTATCTCTTTAAGCTAGCTTACACATATTAGGCAAGGAGTATTTGCTATCAACACATGATTCACTTCTTTTGGTCAATTTTTGTTCTTTTCATTACATTACTCGCTACCAACAACACATAAACTTTTTCACACACCAAAAGCTATTTACTTGGGGCTTCAACTTCACTTTTTCCTTCATCACATTTTTTTCCCACTCCTTAACATCTTATTTTCTCAACTAAAGTGATTAGGAGTTTTGGATCAAATTACGGTTAATTGAAAGAAAAGGATTAAGCTACATATAAGGCTACCAAAGAATAGGCTGAAGGCTCAACGGGGCTAATTAAGATCATGCAAAAAGGGCAGATAAAGTAGGTATAAAATATATCTATCAAAGAAATGCCTATATCATCTCCTAAACTCAACACCCTTTATTTCTCTTTGCAAACACACCGGGCAAGTTCTAGACATCAATATGCAGATGGAATAACACAAAAACCTCACTCACACATGGCACATGTATAAATCAAGATGGATCCCTATAGACTCTCAACCAAGCAATAGCAAGAATTCAACATTAAGCCAACATCACAGAAGAGTCAAACAAATGAGCCTAGGTGTCTCAACAATAGTCATTCAATTCACTACACATGCTTCAACATTCAAAACCAACTTGCATCATGCAATTATGTGTAGCATCTAATTAGAGCATCTCTAAAATTTTAAAATTACTCCTAAAAATAAAAAAGATACTAGGTTCAAAGGGATTCCCCTTGGAAAAGAACCGAAAAGAAAAATCGAGGGGTGGATGAAGTGTGCTCCTAAATAAAACTAAAAATTACTAAAATAAAATCTTTTTGTATCTTTCAAAGTTTCAACAACATAAGCAAAAAGCAAATAACCAAAAGACTCCTATAGCACAATCCACCCTAACCAAATCAGAAGATTTCCCACCTCACACTTATAATCATACTTTGTCCCCAAAGTATAACTCAAAGAATAAAGAAAGAGAAATACTCCCTGAGGCCTCTAGGCCTAGCTAGTAGCATCTTATCCATCAAAGAGGTCCGGAGGACCCCACACTTAGTTTTTGCAATGCTTATTAGCTTAGATTTTTTGGTACTCATACTTCCCCTAATTTGCAAAACAAGACAAACAAAAAAATAAATACCAAGGTGACACTAATTAAAAAAAAAAACAAGAATAAACTACTTACTAAACATTGGGGTGCCTCCCACAAGCGCCTAATTTAACGTCGCGGCACGACCCATCAACTTTTTCCTCCACCTTGAGGATATAAATTTCACCCCTGACATCACATCCATATTTTTGCTTCGCTCATAGGGTGGTGGTGCACAAATGAAGGGACCAAGTGCTGGATGGTGCATGTTAAATCGCTTAGCCCTGAGGTGAGGCATATTTTTTTTGTTGCTTGTCTGGTGCAAATTTAAGAACGTAGGATTCTTGTTTCTCATCTACACAATCCTCCACTAGTTCAGATGACTCAAAATACATGTCATCATCTAAACATAATGTAGAAAAATATTTTGAATGAGATCCAATACATCCCACTTTCCTGCTTGCACTAGCTGCAACATGCTCACATTTATACTCCCTCTCAATGTCAGCCTCAATCAAAGAATGATAGTCAAATTGTTGATATTCTTCTTATTTCTCGACAGAATGGCTAGTCTCCGCAACTATTGGTGATTGGACATCAGACATCTCAATCTTTTTCATCAACTGAATATTCAAGTCACAGATATCTAAGACAAATTGAGCTATCTCTGAAATAAGCTCATCTCTCCCCCCTTTTAATTGGGTTGCCATGGTTGTGATAACATCCCAGAGACACTCATGAATTTTTAATTGTTGTGCTTGATCCATTAGCCATTCCTGGCTCACTACGTCTTTTTCATCAAAACGTTCTTCTACTAGTGCCTTTCTTTCTTCATCAATTCGAGGTTCCTCTTGAGTGTTGGATAAAACTGTAACTTGCTGATCAACACAACTTTTAGCCCTAGTCTGTAACTTTGTGACTTGGGACTGCATCTTCTCTGTGGCTTCCCTCAATCTTGTATGTCTTTCCTTTGTTGTGTCTGCAACTCCATTACTCGCTTCAGCATATCCATAAGGTGAGCCTCATGTTCTACCTCATTAGCTCCATTAGCCCTGCCAACATCACAAACAACAGACTGATCATAATAGGGGTTCAGGGGAGGGGAATAATAGTTTGGACAGTCAATCCAATGGATATCCTGACCACCACACATCTAACATCTATTCAATTCAAAAGATTGGGCAGGTGCGCATATTCCTCTCTCTTAAACATCCTGACAATTACCATCCAAGTGTGGTCCTCCACAAAAACAACACGAATTGTCATTATTCAATGACCATCTATCCCAGGCTGACATATCAACAAGAGTGGTAGAAAAGTAAAACAAAACTTTGTACAAAAATGAATTATATACAACTTAAACAAATAAAACAAAAAAGTACAATCTAGATAAACAATTAAAACCGAAGTCCGCGGCAATGGTGCCAAAAACTTGTTGTGACCTAGCTAGACACACAAGTGTATGTGGTCGTGCAAGTAATAAAGTGCCTTTCGAGCGAGATGTCGAACCCTCACTAGACTAAACTAATTCTTGATTATTTATTTAAGCTGTGGAATATAGATATATGATGGTTATAAAGTATAAAATAACTATGAACTAAGCTACCATGATTAACTAGGGGTGTAAACAATAGCAAGTTGAATTCCCAGGGTCAAGGCATCCCGAACGTCATCTCTAGCACATGAATATTAATGGTTTGAGCAAATTGAGTTGTCTATCGTGGTTATGGATCATGAGGTTGATAATATGATTATATTCGTCTCCAAACTATAACCTTCTATTAGAAATTGGAAACCTAACTACATCGTTGAGCGGGGCTAGATTTAACCAATTCTAACGCCTTTAAGCTATCTTCCTGTATTTGAACAAGCGCGGCAAATTAGGTACCTCTCAGTCCTAACCACATATCAATCTCTTGGAATCTCTTCCTAGGGTAACGATCACACTCCTTATATTCCACGTTCTATCTCTCAATTTCTCTCTCGAGCTCCTCTCAAAACAATAGATTTATTTCAATGGTAATTAAGCATTAAAATAGTAAAAACAAGAATACAAAAATAACCAATAAATTGATAAACTTCAGCAAAAAGCAATAATATTCAAATCACGAGATTCATGTTCGTCGCCTCAACCCCAAGAATAAGCGATTTTAGCCACTCATGGCTTAATTTAACATAAATTGATAAAAAATTAAAAAAAAGAAATAAAAATAAAATGGAAGAAGAATTAACCCTAATTTGGATGCCAAAATCGCCCAAGAGTAGTCCTCCCAAGATGGAATATTTATGCCCAAAATCACCCAAAATAGTCTAGTGATGATGGAATAATGATCAATAACCCAAAAGCCCTATTTATAGACAAAAACTCGGGGCAAACATTTGCCAAAAAGTGGCCCGGCAAGCCCTTGGGCGCGCCTGGGACTTAGGTAAATTTTTGCCTCTCAAAAGGTGTGCCCAAATGGCCCAGCACGCCCGTGGGCGCGCCCCTCTGCTGCCCAGCTGAACAAAAGTTTCATCAAAAGCGGCCCGACATGCCCCTTGGCATGCCAGACCCTTAGATTCCAATTTTCTTCCTTTCTTCAACTTTTCTTTGCGGATTTGGTTGAATTCTTCAAGTTCAAATCTTTGGCTAGCCTCTTATCTTCAATATCCTTCGCTCGTAGCTCCTCCAAGCCTTAATTTCCACGCCCAAAATGCTCTAAATAGTCGCAAATTTCACCTACAAGGGTCTAATCACATTTGTTAGCACAATATCAAATATTCCATCAAAACAATACAAAATATGCATGTATTGCTCTCAAAACTATGGTAAACATGGGTCAAAGTCGGCAATAAGGCATATAAATACGCCTTAGATAAATAACAAGATCAACTTTGTGGGATTACTAGAACTACTAGGTAAATTTGATGAGGAGATTTTGTGATGGTTGCACTTGTGATGTGACTAATTTGGAAGGTTTTTAGTTAAAAGATTTGAGTGAGGTAGGGAAGACTTTCAGGTGTCAAAGACTTATGGTATTTTGAAACACCTCTCAAGTAGATTTGAAGGATTTTCAACTTATAATGGTAAAAGTGATTTAAAATAGAATATGACATTTGTAAAATAAGATAGAAAGTATTTATTTTGATTTGCATAAGGAAAAATATTCATCTTCAGAAAGTGATACTTGGGTTGAAAAATAATGTGATTACTTGGGTTTTGCTCAGGTTATGGTGATATTATTATATGTTGACTAGATGGGGTGTAAATTGGTTAAGTATGCACAGAGGGGAATGATTATAAACATTCAGGTCAAGTTTTTGTGATTAGTTTCATGGAAGTTTTGAATTTGGTAAATGGTAAGGTATAGGTTTCAAATGACGTACATGATCAGATCGACAGAAAAAGGATTAGTGGTGTAATAAAGTTTGTGAGTTCATAGCATTCATAAGTGAATTGGTTGATATTGGTCAGTAAAGGAATTTCTCTACACGATTTTGATCAGAATTTAGGTTTCTATAGTAAGGCTATATTTGGTGTAACGACCCTTTACATCGTTACGTATAAGTCCTTTGTTTAAAACCTCGTATCCAAAAACCTTCAGGTTTGAAAGTTACAAATTTTGGGCTAGGCTAGTTTTGAATAAAATCTAAGTAAGGTGTGGTCTAGAGTAATTCAGGAAGGATTTGGATAGGTTTGGGGGTGCTTTATTTTATTTCTAGTTAGCTAAGATGATAAGGAACCCGTAGGAATTTAGGGAACTAGATTTGGGTAAGTAGAACTCTCAGAATGATCTTAGTGTGAGGGGCATCAATTGGAATGTCCCTGGTTTAAGGTGTGTTGCAAAAAGTAGGATTTTTAGGTGAAGTTGAACTTTCTATCCCGTCAACGCTGCTATAGCGGCCGACATGCTGCTATAGCGGTGGGCTCTATAGCAGAATAATTCCCACTATAGTTGTGGTCAAAGACGATCAATGACCATTATAGCGGTAGGTACCACTATAGAGGTCTTTGCCACTATAGCTGTGAAAACTGTAGTTTAATTAATATTTTCCACCAAAATATTTTATTATTTCAAAACATATTTTGGGGCACAGGAAGGGCGATTTAGGGTGAAATACACCAGAAACTCTTTGTTTGGCCTTGTAAAGATAAGTAATTCATCCCCGTTAACTTGTAGTTGATGATTAACCCTTCGAATCACTAATTTACATACTTCAGGGAGGGTTTTAGGGCGGATTTTGGTTATTTTCTGGTGCAAGGGGTAAATTTAAGTAATAAGTTATTGGGTTTTGATTATTAACAGTTAATTTACACTTGCATTTTGTTAATTCACTAATTTATCCAGAGAATTGATAGTTTTAGGTGAATTATGGTAGAAAAACCCTAGAACGGGAAAGAAATGATCATGAACTTGACCCTAGGGGTTTGGTGTGAGTTAAAAGTCCCAACATGGTAGGTCATTTCATTAATTACGTGTTATTATGCATGTTCTAGACCACGAGCAAGCGAAAATTACACAGAAGGGCAAAACCTTGGCTTAAAGGAATTAAGCAAGTTTTGTTCAAGGTAGATGATGGTGTTTTAGTTTAATACAACTTGTATTATATGTGTGCATGTTAACTACTTTGTAGTATGGCTGGTTAATGCATGTTGTTTGGTGTGGTAAATGTAATGATTTTACTTGCTTATTGAATTGACCTGTCTTATTTCTAAAATATGGAATGTTTCAGTAATTGGGACGTTCTCATAGGTTATGGGTGAAATAAGATTGGAAGACACTTATGTTTGGTGTTTAGTACATGGACCAAATTTGTCCTCTGCAGGTCATGGCTAGAGGTTAGATGTATTTATCCATAGCATGTATGTATGAGGTTCAGGTGAGTTTGACAATTCCATGAGTGAATCGAGTAATACATTTTATCTATGCTTGATAGTTGGTTAAGTTGTATTGACTTGTTGACTTGACTTGAACGAACTTGACTATTGTTTTAAAATCCTAAACTGTTATTTGATGTTATGTGCTAAGTGTTTAAATGTTTTGGATCATGGATTAACTTCTTGTACTATTATTTAGTTAAGTGTTCATATTTTCATCTTGGGTTGGCCAAATGATCCTACCAATACACTGTTGTTCTTGTGTACTGATACTACACTTGCATTTACTTTTGTGAGTGCAGCGCATATTCCAGCGGCTCCTGCGAGACCTCACTTGTGAACCCAGCAATTGACTTCCGGTTTTAGGGTGAGCAAATTATTCAGGCTACCATGGAATCTCTCATCATTGGCATAGTTCCTTGTTTTGAACTTATGTTTTTCATTCAGTTTGTGGGGTTGCATCCCCTTTTTGACATTATTTAGTAGTTTTGGTACAGATGACTTTCAGTTCCTAGGAATGGTTTTTCTTAAGTACATTTTCCGCTTTTAGTTGTACTTGTGTTTGGTTTTGGACTTGGATATTTTATTGATGGATTATATTGGTATTTTCTCTAAGTGTTGATCATGGGTTAGTTTTGGGGTTAGATGGTTCTTCCACTGGGTGAGTAGTGTGGGTACCACTCACGATGGGTTTGGGTCGTTACAAAATTGGCATCAGAGCCTAGGTTCGTCGATCTCATTGTACCAAAATGGGTCCAGTAGAGTCTTGTGGAATAGTACAAAGACTTCTGTACATTTCTTCAAGAGGCTATGTGACTTAAGGAAAATTTATCATTCTTGTTTCTTTCGTACTATAACTTGATTCCAACTAGTATCTGGAGATCCAAATTGGTATCTTATTCTCTTCACTTTATTGTCCGCAGATGGTGAATACTAGGTCCAATGGAACCCGAGTAGCAGCCCCTACACTGGCCACTCCAGCTGAGGAGCCAACTGTAAGGTGGAGAGGATGAGTGAGAGAGAGAGGTAGGAGAGGAAGTAGACGAGCCACAACCACCACGGGTAGAGCTCAAGCCGCTATTGGCCATGCTCATGGAAGGTCAGTATCCCCTCTCACACCTTAGGATCATTTTAAGGAGAGGGAAGCAGTAGAGAAGCATGAAGTGGATCCCGAGGTGGCGGCACCAGCTGGGGTTGCAGCCTTACGTCATATGTCTATTGGGTTGTTTAACAGGTGTTAGCTTTTTTGAGTGGGTTGGCAGGGACTGGAGCCACTCCTACTATACCGACTTTCCAGACTCCAAATGTTCACTCTACTTTTCCTATGGCTCCAAGGATGGATGAGGCTTCAGGGACTGATGTTTTTCCTTATCCAATATTGGGATCTGTGATGACAGGTACCGATCATGATCTGCTAACTAAGTTTCTGAATATAAAACCACCTACCTTCCAGGGTACTGAGTCTGAGGATGCTTTTGAGTTTATCATTGATTGCTATGAGAGATTGCACAAAATGGGTATTGTTCAACAACATGGGGTTGACTTTGTGACTTTTCTTCTTGAGAAGGATACTAAGTAGTGGTGGAGGGCGTATGTTGAATGTCGGTCACTGATTTTACCTCCTTTGACTTAGGAGAAATTTCATGCCTTGGTATTGGAAAAATATGTGCCATGGGCCCTCCGTGACCGCAAGAAGGATAAGTTTTTGCATTAGAGCAGGGTGACATGTCAGTAGCGGCTTATGAGGCCAAATTTCATGCTTTGTCTCGCTATGCCACTCAGTTTTTGACTTCTGAGGAGGAGAGGATTCGACTGTATGTCAAGGGTCTGAACTATGAACTTCATGTTTTGACTGTTCATATGACTTCTGTAGGGAAAGGGTTCAATCAAGTTGCAGATTATGTGAGAAAGTTGAAGGGGGTTACACAAGTAGGTAAGGCTAAAATGTTAGCCAAGAAGTCCCACAATAATGGGAATTTCAGTGGATCTTACTCTAAGGGAATACGTCCAGCAGGCCTAATCAGCCCATCCTATTCGGTCAACCTTGCCAACTTTTACTATGGTTCCAACTATAGTTTCTTCTCAGACTCAGGTTGTTAAGGGCCAAGGGGCTTCTTACTCTTCTGCCAGTCATCCTTGTCTTGAGTGTGGATATTACTTTTGCGGTGTTGTTGGTCATTTTAAGAGAGAGTGTCCCTTAAGAAAGGCAAATAGCCAGGCACAACAGTAGACTCGGGCTATAGTTCTAGTGGGTAGAGGAGGAGGAGGTAATCAAGGGTCATCCATAGGGTGGACAGGGAAATCAAGCAGGTGGTCGGGGAGGTCGAGAAAATAGAAGTGCTGAAGGAGGAGCGCAGCTGGGAAGGAAGTTAGCTCAGATTGATGACTGGGCTTACTATTATGCATTTTTTAGAAAGACTGATGCCGAGGCTTCTGATGCGGTGATCACCGTTACTATTTTTGGTTGTGACCAGATGGCTTATGTTCTATTTTATTTGGGGTCTACTTATTCTTATGTATCTGTTCAGTTTGCGGTGGGTCTGAATCTGGTTTGTGATGTACTTAATCATTCTCTTTATGTATCTACTCTGGTTGGTAAGTCTGTGGTAGTAACCCATGTTTTTTGTTCTTATTCTACGCTATTTGTGGGTTTTTAGACTTGGGTAGACTTGATTATTTTGGATATGTTGGACTTCGATGTAATTATGGGTATGACCTGGTTATCCCTATATCACACTATTTTAAAAATGCTAAGATGGTGACTCTAGCGATGCAAGGATCGGATAAACTACAGTGGGAGGGAGTGTATAAGGCCAAACCAGTGAAAATTATATCATTTGTTCGGGCCAGGAGGTTAGTGGGGAAGGGGTGTATAGAGTTTCTAGCTCATTCTCAGGATGTAGATGCAGGGTCTCCTTCTATAGAGTCAGTTTCAGTATTTTCTGAATTTTAGGATGTGTTTCCTTCAGACCTACCGGGTATGCCTCCAGATAGAGATATTGATTTCTGCATTGACTTTGAGTCAGGCACTCGACCTATATTTATTCCCCCATATCGAATGGCTCCAGCAAAATTGAGGGAGCTCAAAACTCAGCTATAGGAGCTACTTGATAAGGGTTTTATTCGTACAAGTGCTTCACCTTGGGGTGCTCCGAGTCTGTTTATTAAGAAGAAGGATGGTAGTTTGAGGATATGCATTGATTATAGGAAGCTAAATAAGGTTACTATCAGAAATATATACCTTTTGCCTCGCATAGATAATTTGTTTGATCAGTTACAGGGTGCGTCAGTGTTTTCAAAGATTGATTTGTGGTCGGGTTATCATCAGTTGAAAATTATACCGGGGGATATACCAAAGACAACTTTTAGAACTCGGTATGGTCATTATGAGTTTTTGGTGATGTCTTTCGAGTTGACTACTGCACCTGTAGCCTTTATGAGTTTGATGAACGGGATCTTTAAGTCGTTCATGGATTCTTTTGTTATTGTGTTTATTGATTATATTCTAGTTTATTTCAGGAGTAAGAAAGAGCATGCAGGCTATCTTCGCATAGTTTTAAAGATTTTAAGAAAGAAACGGCTATTTTCTAAGTTTTCAATGTGTGAATTCTTGTTGTCTTCAGCTTTCCTCTTGGGACATATGGTTTCTGAAAAAAGGATGATGGTGGATCCCCAAAAGATTGAGGTAGTAAAGAATTGGACTCAACCTAGTTCAGTGAGCGAGATAAGGAGCTTTTTGGGTCTTTTCATTTATTACCATAGGTTTGTCAAGAACTTTTCATCCATTGCAACGCACTTGACAAGGTTAACTCAGAAGGAGGTGCCATTTTTTTAGTCAGATCAATGTGAAGAGAGCTTCCAAAAGCTCAAGACACTTTTGACTGCAGCGCCCATTCTTTCGTTGCCGGTTGAAGGTAAAGACTTTATAGTGTTTTGTGATGCCTCACTTTGGGGCTTGTGTGCTATGTTGATGCAAGATAGGAGTGTCATTGCTTAAGCTTCGAGGTAGTTGAAGCCTTATGAGAGGAATTACCTAACCCATGACTTGGAGTTGACAGCGATGGTGTTTAAATTAAAGATTTGGAGGCACTATCTTTATAGTGTCAAGTGTGAGGTCTTCACAGACCACCGTAGCCTGCAGCACATGTTTACTCAAAGAGATTTGAACTTAAGGCAGTGGAGGTGTATGGAATTATTGAAAGATTATGATGTGAGTATTCAGTATCATTCGGGTAAGGCAAATGTGGTGGCAGGCGCATTGAGCCGAAAAGTTATAAGTATGGGTAGTTTGTTATTTTTTAGTGTGTCCAGGCAACCTTTAGCTAGTGATTTTCAAACTCTAGCATCCCAGAGCATGCAGTTTGGGGTCCTATATAGGGGTAGAGTATTGTCTACTGTTGAGGTGAAGTCAACATTTCAGGATCAGATTAAAGCCAAGCAATTTGAGGAGAAGAAGTTGAATGCACTCTGGAATAAAGTGGTGCATGGGGTGGTGGCGGATGCCACTCTTGATGCCAATAGGGTGTTATGGTTTAAGGGATGATTGTGTGTTCCTTGGGTTGGTGATTTTATTTATCATGTACTTTCAGAGGCCCATGGTTCGCGTTATTCTATTCATCCGGATACGACCAAGATGTATCCAGACTTGAGGCAACTTTATTGGTGGCCCGGGATGAAGAGGGTCATAGTGGACTATGTGTCCAAGTGTCACAACTGTCAGCAGGTGAAGTATGAACACCAAAGGCCTACAGGTTTACTTCAAAGGATGCCTATATCCATGTAGAAATGGGAAAACATTGCCTACCTAAGACCTTGGGTAAGTATGACTCCATTTGGGTGATAGTGGATTGGTTGATGAATCAGCTCACTTATTATAGGTTTGGGTAGTCTACAACTCTCAGCATTTAGCTAAAATCTACATCAAGGAGATTATCATACTTCATGGGTTACCACTTACTATCATTTCTGATAGGGATGCAAAGTAAACTTTTAAGTTTTGGGACAGGTTGCATGAGAAGTTGGGCACCAAGCTCACTTTTAGCACAACTTTTCATCCTCAAACTGATGGGTAGTCGGAAAGGACAATTCAAGTATTAGAGGACATGTTGAGGGCCTATGTGATTGATTTTGGTGGTCACTGGGACAAGTTTCTTCCATTGTGTGAGTTTTCATAAAACAACAATTATCATTTCAACATTGATATGGCACCATTCAAGGCACTTTATGGAAGGAAGTATAGGTCACCTATGGGTGGTTTGAAGCGGGAGATGTCAAGCCTCTAGGAACATACATGGAAAAAGAGGCTCAATAAAAAGTATGCTGACCGTACGGTAAAAGACATGGACTACTAGGTTGGTAAGGAAGTTTTGCTTAAAGTTTCTCCCATGAAGGGGGTCATGAGGTTCGGCAAGAGGGCTAAGCTTAGCCCTAGATATATTGGTCCCTTAGAGATTCTTAAAGATATGGGTTTGATTGCATACAGGTTAGCTCTAACACCGGATTGTAGGGAGTCCATCCGGTATTACATGTTTCTATTCTTAAACGATACCATTGGGATGGAGACTACATTATTAAATGGGATTCAGTGCTTCTGGATAAGGATTTGGCTTCCGAGGAGGAACAAGTAGCGACACTAGATTGGGATGCTCGGAAATTAAGGATGAAGGAAATTTGTTCAGTAAAGGTATAATGGAAGCATCGTTCGGTTGAGAAAGCCACTTGAGAATTCGAGAAGTACATGCTGGATAAGTACCCTTAATTATTTGAGGATGCAGGTACTCTTTCTCTCCATACTTTAGCCTATTTTTTTGCGTTTGATCATTTGAAAATGAACAATGGGTAAATTGGTATCTGTTGTAACTACCTATTTGTTGTAACGTGTAAGCCCCTTTTTAAAACCTTATGTCCAAAATCTTTCAGGTTTGAAAGTTACAAATTTTGGGCTAGGCTAGTTTCTAATAAAATCAGAGCAAGGTATGGTATAGGGAAATTTGGGAAGGATTCGGACAGGTTTATGGGTGTTTGATTTGATTTCTAGTTAGCTAAGATGATAAGGAGCCCATAGGAATTTACGAAATCAGATTTGGGTAAGTATAACTCCTGAAATTGACCTTAGCGTGAGGGGCATCGATTGGAGTATCCCGATTTTAAGGTGTGTTGCAAATAGTAGGATTTTTGGATGAAGACGGACTTTCTATCCCATCAATGCTGCTATAGCGGCCGGTACACCGCTATAGTAGTTGGTACTATAGAGGAATAATTCCCGCTGTAGTTGTGGTCAAAGGCAGTCAACTACCGGTATGGCGATAGGTACCGTTATTGTCATGACCCAATTTCTCAGGTCATGATTGCACCTACTATAACCCACCAATAGGTAAACCAACCCATAATCCAAAACAACTAGTAATGGATTATCAAGAGACATAAAAGAAATAGCTAAAAGTCATCAAATGAAGAGACTAATATATGATAATATCCCAAGACCTTGTGAAGTTAGTACAAGAGCTTCTAGTACAACATGAGTACAAAGCGAAATACAACAAAAATATAAGTACAAGCCGTCTCTGAAATACAAAATAGAGATCATTCTAATCAATAAGGGGGAGAGCAGGAATACTTCGAACGTCAGGAGCTCACCCCAAATCTCCAATCCATAGCTACTCCGTACGATGCACACGTCAATGGCGAGAACTCGTACTATGATCTGCATGCTGCAGAAGTGTAGTATGAGTACCAAACACGTGGTACTCAGTAGGTATCGGTTGACTGAGCTCCAAACATAATGCAAGCATAAATAACATGTAAAACATATTTGTAAACTATAGGAAACTATCCAAGAAACTAAACATATTAATGCCAAGGGAGCAACAAGGAAAACTATCCTATTCTAAATGTAATTAGTGAAGAAAGTGCATTACGTATATCACTAGCCAATATACAAATGAAGAGTGAAAGAAAGATATATAGTAGTAATACAAGGCCAAATGATACATATACAATGTAAATAGATAAGGAATGAGAGGGATATACGGTAATACCATATATATATATATATATATATCCACATATATAGAACTAAACTCAAATCTAATATCCTGAGGGAGCTGACCTAACATCTTGAGGAATCCTAACCAAGTAGGAAATCTAATACAAGCATAATCCATAATGTAATTTACCAATAACAGGGAAAGAAAAGGAATCGAAAATGTACCAATAATCTCGGGTATCAGTTCATAACCAACCTGCCAGGAGCTAACCCTAATAACCAACAATAAAGTAATCGGCTAGTCCTAACAAACAATAACCTAACCGGGCCCTCATAAGCCTAGAAGATTCAATCAACACTCAGCAAATAACAATCATAGCTTATACCTATACAACCCCCCGTAAGGCCGATAGATATAAGCACTAAACAATTATACTATTGATAGGCAATACATATGAGTGAATGAATGCAACATAAACCAATAGTACCATACCCAATCCGAGTGCCATAATGTACCGAGTGTATACATCTCCTCCAGCTCAGTAGCTCGCAAAGGAAGTACATACAGTGACCATCCTTCTCGGGCACTGTGGCTAACAGAAGAAGGGGGACCCCTAGGGGACTCGGGCTATCCGTATACACTACCTGGTCCCAAACCAGGATTTCCAATAATCATCATAATCAATATACTCCATCCAGTTCCAGAGAGATATATAAGAATAATAAGTGCACATACTCGAACAGTGACTAAAAGAGTGTAAGTCTGTAAATCCGTTGCCCTAGAACAAGTTTGGGACTAAAATGGCATAATAGCGTAGAAAGGGTCGGAATCTCTCTCGATCGAGGTAAGTAGTAGTGGTAAAAGAGTGGATAAATAATGGACTAGAATTAATCTTGGTATAATTTTATAAATAGCACATTTAGTTCTAAAAGCTCATAATTTATTAAGTAAGGTGGTATAATTCCCGTTATAAAAGAATCAATTTTAAAAGTGAAAAGTGAGAATAAATCTCTTTTTAGAAAATAGTAGAAAAATCAAGGTTTTGACTGGAATTGTACAACTAAGTGAGCATGAATGCACCTAAAAGTATACATGCCATCACCAGTATCCAAACAATACAACCATAAGCGTCTAAGCATCTATAAACTAGAATCATGTCCTCTTTAAGGATAAAATACTCACCTGAAGTCCAACTGGTATCGTAACCACGGCCTCGGGCCCAATAATATAAGTAACATAATAAAGCCTCATAACCCAGAAAACTATGGTAATAAAGGACATAAAATCACTTCAAGGCTCTAATTGGGGAAATACCGTCGAAATCACTAAATCAAATGGTAAGTCTTATAATAAAGGATCCTTAACATCAACTATGGTTAACATGCTTATAATTAAGGGTAATAGAATTCTAAGGCCATAACGGTAATTTTATACTAAGGTTCGATTCACATTTCTATCTTGAATTCCCAAATAGGTTAAGTCATGTTATTCTTGTCATAAACATATCATATCATCCCTACCTAGCATGCAATCTATACTATACACAATCTCATAAAGAAAAGTAGACCGAAACCTACCTTGATGCCAAACAGCAATTCTTGAATCATCCCCAAATTGTTTGTCTTCACTCCATGATCCTGAAAGGTTTTCCTGCTATCAAAATAATAATCTACATCTCAATAGGTGTAAAACGATACCCATATTGCTATATAAAAGCTCGGGTCAAAATTTGGGTCAAGAACGGTCCCCCGGGGCCTGCAAGTCAAATCCAAAATTGAATGCCTCAAGAGGTCCCTGGAAGGATAAGAAATGTGTGCTCAAAAGTTGAGCACAAATGGAGCATAAATCGAGGCTCAAATCAACCCTTAGATTTTAGGAATTTAAGGACTAAATTCGAGGAATTTGCAATGAAAAAGAATGGAATTTGACTGAGAAAATAATGAAAAATGAACAAAGAGTGTTGAACTAGCTGACATTAGCTTCAATGGATGATTTCCCACACTTTCCCATGTTCCAAGCTCTCAAAAATGAAGGAAAAGCCCTAGAGAAATGAGAGAAAATCGGGTGAAGAAGGGATTCTTAACACAAGCTGTCACTGCTAAAGTGGCAGCCGCTAAAGCGGCTGGTGCAAAAAGGTGAGTGGCTGCTAAAGCGGCACTCTAGATGCTAAAGCGGACCTTGATCGCTAAAGCGACGTCCACTAAAGCAGACCTCGACTGCTAAAGTGAACCTCAATCGAATAGCCAAGTCCAATAAAGTGGCTCAAGGTCCCTAAAGAGACCACCACTAAAGTAGCTCCTAGACCACTTACGCGATCACATCAGATATCAGACACTAGATTTTGCTAAGTCCAAATGAACTCCAACCGGGAGCTCGAGATTCATTCGGAACCTCGTACATAAAAAAGAACTATGCTACCATAGCAAATTTGACATTAGAAACTCAACAAAATCATCAAAATTTCCATCCAAGATTGTTTCGATTAAATGTGGGGCCCACACCTATAGTTCCATTTTTCATTAAAGCCACCCAATAACCCAAAATGAGTTTGAAAGCCTCGGGACCCGGACCAAGGGATCCCCTAGCCTAAAATCAATATTTCAAAGCTGATGGTACTGTTAGAATTATCCTATAAGATCATTTATAAGGAGTTCTGGTCGGAGACCAATTTCTTAATATTGAAAGCTCTAAAACAGGGAAATGAGCCTAAAACCCAAATAAAAGATCCGATAACCAAATCGATAGTTTTGGTAAGTCATAAACGACCTGTAGCCGCTATGAAATTATTTAAAACTCTAGAAATGAGTAGAAATTATGAAAATGACCGGCAGGGTCATTACAGCTATAGTGGTACCGCTATAGTTGTCTTGGCCGTTATATCCCCCAAAATAGTTTATCATTTCAAAACTTATTTTGGGGGAAAAAAAGGGCGTTTTAGAGTAAAATACACTAGAAATTATTTGTTTGGCCTTGTAATAGTAAGTAATTCATCCATGTTAACTTGTAGTTAATGATTAAGCCTTATAATCACTATTTTACAAAGTTTAGAGAGGGTTTTAGGTCATATTTTGGTTATTTTCTAGTGCAAGGGGTAAATTTAAGTAATAAGTTAATGGGTTTTGATTGTTAAAGGTTAATTTACCCTTGCATTTCATTAATTCACTAATTTATTAAGGAAATTGGTAGTATATGGTGAATTACGATAGAAAATCCCTAGAACGAGAAGGGAATGATCATGAACTTGACCTTATACATTGGCGGTGAGTTATAAGTCCAAACATGATAGGTCATTTCATTAATTATGTATTATTATGCATGTTCTAGACCACGAGTAAGCATAAATTACATGGAAGGACAAAACCTCGGCTTAGAGGAGTTGTACAAGCTTGGTTCGAGATAGGTGATGGTATTGTAGTTTAATACAACTTGTATTATATTTGCATTGTTAACTACTTTGTAATGTGGTAGGTTAATGCATGTTGTTTGGTGTGGTCAATGTAATGATTTTATTTGCTTATTGATTTGACTTGCCTTATTTCTAAAATGTAGAATGTTTTAGTAATTGGGACGTTCTCACAGGTTATGGGTAAAATAAGGTTGGTATACACTTATGTCTGGGGTTTAGTACATGGACGAAATTTGTCCCCTACAGTTCATGGCTAGAGGGTGGATGTATTCACCCATAACGTGTATGTACGAGGTTCAGGTGAGTTTGAAGATTCCATGAGTGAACCGGGGAATATATTTTATCTAAGCTTGATAAATGGTTAATTTGTCTTGTCTTGATGACTTGGCTTGACCGAACTTGACTATTGTTTTAAAATCATAAACTTCTATTTGGTGTTATGTGTTAAGTGTATAAATGTTTTGGAGCATGAATTAACAAGTTGTACTATTATTTAGTTAAACTGTTCATATTTTCATCTTTGGTTGGCCAAATGACCCTACCAATTCACTATTGTTCTTGTATGCTAATATTATACTTGCATTTACTTTTGTGAGTACATCTCATATTCCAGCGGCTCCTACGAGACCTCACTTGTAAACCAGTGATTGACCTCCGATTTCAGGGTGAGCAGCTTATCCAGGCTACCATGGAATCTCTCATGATTGGCATAGTTCCTTGTTCTGAACTTATGTTTTCATTCAGTTTGTGGGGTTGCATCCCCTTTATGACATTATTTAGTAGTTTTGGTACAGACAACTTTTGATTCCTAGGGATGATTTTGCTTAAGTACATTTTTCGCTTTTAGTTGTACTTGTATTTGGTTTTAGACTTGGATATTTTATTGATGGATTAGTTCGGTATTTTCTCTAAGTGTTGATCATGGTTTAGCTTTGGGGCTAGATTGTTCTTCTATCGGGTGAGTAGTGTGGGTGCCACTCACAATGGATTTGGATCGTGACATTTGGGGTAACGGATTATGCTAGGGTGTGGATTGGTAAGTTAAAAAGTATTGAGAATATTAGTTATAGAGGGAATGAAAGGTCTTGTGCATAGAAAAACATATGGGTTGCAGAATGTATTACTTTGGGATGTTAAAGGTCATAATGAAGTATTTCTCTCAAAGGTTTTATTTTAGAGAATGAGGTAATATTCCATGCACCATGTATCAAAGAATATAAAATTTTGATAAGTTAAGGGAAGGGATAAGATACTTGTATATATGAGAGTTTGAAGTATTTAGAATTGCGTCATTGGTACGATATGAGAATTCAAAGTCCTAGCAGTATTGCATGATCTGTACAAGTTGAGAAATATAAATAAATAAGACATCATATAAAGATCCTTGGCATATAGAGTTAAAGATTTGGGTGGATTTCAGGTTTGAGTTAAGAATTGATAGCACACGTGGGAAAATTCATTAGTGGATAGTGGAATGGCTTGGCATAGACTTATAAAGGGCTTTGTAGTGACTTTTTCTGTAGATATGATTTTATTTTTAGTGAAAACTATTGATAGATGGGTAATTTTGTACTTCTACACTAGGCTGAGTTATTCACATTATGCCAGGTGGCTTATAGGTGCATTATTGGAAAGACTTAGAGTTCTACAGGTTTTGTGAGGATTTTGGGCTAAATTGATACTACCTTGTAGATAAAAACTGCATATGCTATAATAATGAGTTACATAGACATATGGTGAGGATATATGCTTATGGTATAAGAAGTTTTTGGAGTGATCAATAATTTTTTCTTAGGTTTGGCATGAGAATATGATTGTTTGAATAGTGGTCAAAGCATGGCATGTGATGTTTTGAATGGAACTGATATCATTTTCTTACTCAACCAGCTTCAAGTAATAGAAACAATATTATCATATATGGAATTTGTGCTATTAGTCTTGGATAAGGCCAATTCTGACAGAAAATACTTAGAGTTTGCTAGGAACAAACAAAGGTTCTTTTACGAAAATATAAAGTTATAATTTAGAGTTATGAAGAGTGGAAATATGTTTTCTAAAGGTTTTGGCACTAATGATGATTTTGGAAATGTTAATAGATAATTTGTAAGGTAATGATCTTTTATTAGTACAGACTTGGCACTAGATTTTAGATACAATTATCGAATTTCGATGACTATGTTGGATTTTGGTGAATCAGGTATATTCAAAATTATAATTATGGTCAACTCAATTATTGTGTACATAGAGAGTTCAAATATATAGAAATCATATATTTAGAGAAGTTTTGATTTTTAAAAATAGAGAGTAGTGTTAAGAGTTAAAAAATGGTGGATTTTGCCAATTAGGGTTAACAAGCGACACTAAAGAAGTAACATTGCTTGGAAGTGCATGTATGAGGTCTACTATGGGTATTTTTAGTTGATTGACAATCTTGGTACTTTCCTTTGTCACGCCCCAAATCCCATTTGAGGTGTGATTGGCACCCGAAGCCGATATGGCTCGAGAGAACCAATCTTTGTTCATGTACATATGCATATCCTCGTATGAACATCGTACTATCTCATGTAACCGATAACATATAAAAATGCCAATGGCGGAAGTCATGGAAAACATGTACAATATGTGAAACTTGGCCGGTAGGGCCATCAAGTCGAGTGAACATACATCTCTTTCATCCATATACCCACATACGTCTACAAAAGCCTCTAACAGATGCATTTATAAGACGAACTTAAATTCGGGACAATTCCCCGCTTTATACAACATTTACAAGATCAAACAAATGTACAACTGTGACTTGGAAAGTCCCGAACCAACTAGGCTCACCACAAATCTGCAAATACTGTCAACTTACTGCGGAGGTCTACTAGTGCCTGCACCTGCAACATTTAAAGTAAGTCCCCCGAGGCGGTCAGTATGAAGAATGTACTGAGTATGTAAGGCTCATAAGAACTGCATTAAACATCATAACAACAATGGAATCAATATAAGAGAAATAGATAATGTGAATAAACTCTCTTTCTATATGTAATGAACCATGTACTTATATTTCTTCTGTCATTGCCACCTATAAGTATTCTCTCATGTCCTTATTATTCATATACGATTCCTTACATACCCATTTATTCCAGAGAGTTACCTCCACTCAAAAGACTTGCTTTTCAGAGATTCTTTTATTCAAGAAATCCTTCTACTCAAGAGATTCTAGAGATTCTTCTATTCAAGAGGTTCTAGAGATTTGGGTTAATAATATACTATACCTCCACCCTATTAGTGTGTTAATGACATACATGCATCCACTCTATTGGTGGGTTAACATACATATGAACATCAATGGAAAACAACTGTAATAAAGTAGTAAATATGGATAAACCATCAATCTGTGCTTTTGGAATCATGTCTATTGTTTTCATTACTTTCTTTGTTTCTTTGCTTCTATGATTATTCATCTTTGCCTGTGAACTGTGATACTCGGGCCCCAACTAATCAGTGGGTTTACATAACATAACGTTATGTTGGGATCGGCTCAAGCTAGGCTTATGCCTCTAGAGCTGCCACCCTATGAATCAATATATTGGGATCGGCTCGAGCTAGGTTTTTACCTTTAGATCTGCCACCCATAAATCAATGTGTCAGGTTCGGCTCGAGCTAGGTTCATACCTCTAGAGCTGCCTCCTGTTAGGTTCGGTTCGAGCTAGGCTGATGTCTCTAGGACTTCCCCCTGATCCTGGGATCGGCTTGAGCTAGGCTTATGCCCCCAAAGCTTCCACCCATACTTGATCATTAACCACATATGCGTTACTTCACTTCTTTACTTTAGAGAGATTGATATCTTTACTTGTGAAAGATTGGTACATTCACTTGTGAGAGATTGATACATTCCTTTGGCATAACATTTTTGGAAGCTTTGGAACCATACCCAATAATAGAAGACATGTAAATAAACATTATTGGAAACCTAACACCATTGGAACCATTGGACAATAATCAATAAACATGAGGGACAATAATCAATAAACAAGATACCTTAATATAACCACTATTGGAACATTGGAGTGTAACCTTCTTGGGCTTTTGGAACATTATTCATGAATATGAGACATGAGATTCACAATTGATCCATGAGTAGGAAATATATGATAATGACCATTGATAACCGGATATAGAATACCTTAGCACATTTTGGGATGGGACAAGCGTAATGTCAATGTGAATACTATTGGGACATGACATGATTGGAAAAGCTATTCAAGACTAAATAGGCTTTCCTTACATCGTTACTTTCTTTGATATAGCTTCCTTAGAACTTACCACATTATGAAAACTTTGGAACTTCATTCAATGACTAGGAGATATGTGAATCATAATTCGTCTAAGAGTCGGACACATGTGGATGACAATATATCTCAACCTGAACTGATATACCTTTGGATATTTCGGAATGGAATAGGTACAATGTCAATATGATCAACATGCTACAGAAGGATATAGAAAGAGTAACCTTACATACCTTCACTTCCAAGTATGAGTATACGAGTCTATATATAAACACAACAGTCCAGCTCCTTCCTTATGTTTCACTCTACAACACAAGTTCATAATGGAACTCTCGTTAACAACTATTTACCGTACAAGTGTATAAAATGATAATGAGCTATATGATTGCCATATAAGGTCATATCACCCCTTATAATACAATCCACTGCATTCTCATACCAACAAAACCATAACATTCCACACATTGACCAAGTTATCATACATCAATAGCATTTCACACAACACTTACCCTTTATGGTTCCTTATTATCATTCTGTCACAATTTCTCCTATCAACTTGCCCCATAACAACTTATAAACAACAATACATACTTAACATAGTCCAACATGACTCCATACGCCCCTTTAAATTCATTAAAACGACATCACAAGTTGTTAATTACATCCAAAAAGGGTATAGGGGCCTTCGGGGATCAACTAGAGACGAAAACTCACAAAACTAATTCTGGGGCTGACCTGCGCTGCCACCTGCGCCCCCAGGTGGCTGAGGTGCACGCACAGGTGACCTTTGGCAGCAGCCAGAGGCACTTGCATTGGCATCTGCGCCCGCAGGTGCCCTCGTCTGCGGTGGCAGATGCCCGTTTTGGTCCGAAATGGTCTCTTTTGGGTGTTTTCATGCAATGAATGGTACATGATCATAACCAAACTTATTTTGACATATTTTTGATCATATTGGACACCAAAAATCATCCATGGTCTCACAACACACATAACAACACCCAAAACTGCACTTTATGGCCAATACGTCACCAAAACCATAACCAATTTCACAATAAAAATTCCAAACATTTTTCACAAGAATAAAACAAGGTAAGAATATAATCACATATCACATGTCAATATTTTCTCCATCAATTTCACTTCTTCAAGACCAAAAGTACATATTCAAGTTTACAAGACAAGACCATCCTCCGATTTAGCAACATGTAACATTTCACATTTTATGAACTTCTCAATACACCACCAACATAACCAACATAATATACACCATCTCTCATGAATAAAACATATTAAACCATAATAATAAGCACTTACCAAGCCTTGTACAAAGATGATCTTGGCCAAAGGAATGACTTAGGGTTCTTGAGAGACAAAGAGAAAATTGTGGTAAAGTCTAGAAAAGGCATGAGAGTCCAAATGGAATAAAAATCTGATTTCTTTGGCTTATATAATCCCTTTATAATTATCCTCATCCACACACTTGGTGTGTTTACTTGGTCAATGGAAGACTAAGCAAGAATGGGTCAAAAAGCTCTTTTGGGCCATGTCTTCCTCTTGAATTTGGGCTTCATTTAAGGCCCATTTGCACAAGACTTTTAAATGTACACAATTTAATACATAAATCCCACAATTAAATACATAATTAATCAAATCTCTCATGTTTTCATATTTCCATAAATGTTACGGTAGTCAGCTAGACTCCGAAACGTACGGGGTGTTACATTCTTCCCCTTTGGGAACATTCGTCCTCAAATGTTAGCAACATCATTTCATGTAAATATTTTCTCCATTAATTTCACTTCTTCAAGACCACAAGTACATATTCAAGTTTACAAGACAAGACCATCCTCCGATCTAGCAACATGTAACATTTCACATTTTATGAACTTCTCAATACACCACCAACATAACCAACATAATATACACCATATCTAATGAATAAAACATATTAAACCATCATAATAAGCACTTACCAAGCCTTGTACAAAGATGATCTTGGCCAAAGGAATAACTTAGGGTTCTTGAGAGACAAAGAGAAAATTGTGGTAAAATCTAGAAAAGGCATGAGAGTCCAAATGGAATAAAAATATGATTTATTTGGATTATATAATACCTTTATAATGATCCTCATCCACAAACTTGGTGTGTTTACTTGGTCAATGGAAGACTAAGCAAGAATGAGTCAAAAAGCTCTTTTGGGCCATGTCTTCCTCTTGAATTTGGGCTTCATTTAAGGCCCATTTGCACAAGACTTTTAAATGTCCACAATTTAATACATAAATCCCACAACTCAATACATAATTAATCAAATCTCTCATGTTTTCATATTTCCATAAATGTTACGGTAGTCAGCTAGACTCCGAAACGTACAGGGTGTTACACTTTCCCTCTCAAGAATGAACAAACATTTAAATGGTGGATGATGTTACAAACCTTATTGTAATTTTTGAATTTTTATGTCTTTTGAGTTTGTTACCCCTCCTCATAGTTGTATTATGGTATTTTTAGTCTGCGGAAGTGGGTGGCATGATTCTCTAGGTGCTTAGTTGAGTACTATGTGAATTTTTTATTTTAAAAAGTTAAAAAGTTGATATGGTTGAATTTATTCAACATCCATAGAAGTTGAGCTCGTATGAAAATTTCATCAGACCATTTGACTTAAAATTTGAATTTTGGGTTAGTAGGACTATTGGATTAGGTCCTGAAACATTTGGATGAGTTTTGAATGAGTTTTTGAGTTTTGAGAGTTGAAAACTTAAGAGAGTTAACCAAATTTAACATTAAAGGTTAGAAAATTTGTTTCTGATGCCTTTTGGTTTGGTTGAAGGTTTGGTTCAGTTTCCTAGACTTTTGGATGAGTTTTGAGTTGTTGTTTGGAAATTTAGAGATTTCTAAGTTAATGTTTGACTTTGATCAACATCTTGTTAAGATGAGCTTTTTTGAGTGTTTTGACGATTCCATTGAATGTGTATTGTCGTTTTCAAGCTTGTAGCATATTTTATTTGTGTTCGGAACATTTTAGATGAGTTTCGGGTGAATTTTTAAATACTTTGGCCTTGTTTTAGTAAAAATATGTCTACTAAAAGGTCCGATTTTAGTTCTAAAGATAAAAAATCATTTTGAGACATCTGAAATTCTGAGCAAGAAATATAGGATTCATCTGAAAAGTTTGGTGTAATTTTGATAAGTTGAAATTGAGTTTATTTATCACAAAACATGAAATAATTCTTTATCAATAAAAATAATATCTAATTGGTCAAATGAGCACGAAATTGAGTTTCGATTGGATGAGTAGATCCATATATTACTTAAGAGTTATAGGAAAAAGAATCAATGCATTTCATCATTGTATGAGAAATTTTTGACCTTTTCATTAAAAATATTATTTATGGTGCAAAAAAGTGCTGGTGCACACCTTTAGTGACCGGAAATTATACTTTTAGCGATGGCAATATAGTTTTAATGACCACAATCACACCTGAACAATGTATAAATTGCAGACTTCATTCTTTCGCTAAAAATTGATTTTTGAGTGTTAAGAAGCTCTGATTGAGGTGAATTTAGATACGATTTTCTCATATAATCATTGGGTACATTTATATACTCTTATATTTCTCATTTTTCAAGAATATCCATTACAATTTTATGATTTTAATTCACAAAATTAACCTTCTTCATACATTGCTTGGATAAGAATGTATCATGTAAATAATAAGTGAATTATAGTATGGATTGTTATTGTGAATCCCGATTGGAGCGTATACCATCCCAGTGATATGAAATATGGATTTTTGACTTGATATGGAGGCTTGTAGCACATGTTTCTGAGTTGATTGATATCTTGAGATTGTTGTACATATCTATTGTATCAGGATTCATCTTATCATTTTGATCATGCATATTCATTCATCTCATGAATTACTAAATTGTACTATTTGAAACACCAATTTTTGAAAGAAAATGAACCACCTTCTAATGATTTGGTCTAATGTAGGTTTCTGGATGGAGATATCTAATACTTCTATTGATTTAGTCCGATACAAGATTCTGGACTCGTCCGAAGTAAGATTTCAAGCATATTCTGGCCGAGTTTACCGTACCTCCGTCCTCTATGTTAAGAAGAGGGGGGGGGGCTATATGGACCTTAAGAGTCCTCTATAGCTCCCACCTCCCAGCAAAGACTATGGAAAGGGTGTATACCGATAGGCCTTGACCATTGTTTTATCGTATATTATTGCATAGCATCATTCATGGGTCATTATTGTGCTTTAAGACAATTTTTGGTGATTTATTGATATTGAACTGCTAGGAATTTTCTGTATACATGATTATCTTAATATTCTTTATTCGATTTAGTATTTGCTTATGGTCAGTTGGTCTATGATGCTTATGGAGTCCTAGTGGTTGTACTCATCCTTACTTTTCTAAATCCTTTTAATGCAGATCCTAGTACGAGTGGTCAGCACGACTCTTGATCGTGCGGTTTGGTAGTATTCTAAGTTTTTGTGAGCTCGCCTGTTCGGAGACTTTCCCAGTTTCATCCATCTTTATTTTTGTCTTAGTTTCTTGGACAACGTTATATTTTTGTTTGACATTCTGTATTAGAGTCCCTCTTGTACTTATGACAGTTGAGTCTTAGGGTTTCAGATTTTTGTTCAGTTTCATTTGAGGATGTCTTTGAGATTTTATTATTAGTTTTTGTATGGATATTAAACCGTTGCCTTTACTTTGTATTATCGGTGTTGTTGAGTTGGGCTTACCTACCATGGTTGAGTTCAGGGGCGGCTTAACGAGACTTGTGGCCTAAAGTCAACTTTAAGAAGAGGCCCTTAAATTTAATTAATAAGCAAAAAATATTACATAAATTTGGGACAAGCGGACTGCTTAAATTTTGTAATAAACATGCAATATGCAAAAAAATAATTAATGACAATATTTATACTAGAAAGGCAAACAAAGCCTCTTCTAATATTTTTAGAGTTGATTATTTCTTATAAAGAGTGGATCAGGTCATTAGTTCAAACTAAACTCAGAACTATATTTTCCAAATGTATATAAAAAAAATTAACATCTACTTAGTAGTACAAAATTGAGATCATTAAATGAAGAGAATATAATGATACCGAGAGTCAACTATATAAATTATGACCCATGTTTTAAATATAATTTTTTTTCATATTCACATGAAAAAAAATGCAATATATATTACTTTTTATATAATTTTTAAACTTCTAGATTTTAAAATATTGTATTGATATAATCTTATTTAGGTTCAAAAATTAGTCAAACTGACTTTCGAAAAGCAAAAAAGGGCACATAAATGAGACGGAGGAAGTATTTATCTAAATAACAACTATTTATTTCTATATAAACTCTATAATATTCCCAAAAATACAAGCATAAATCTTGTTTTTAAAAAATAATAATAGTGTTGATTCTATAATATATACTATACAATATTAATACTAATTAAACTATGGGGCTTTTAATTTGGGGGGGCCCTAAAGCCATGGCTTTAGTTTTTTCCCCCTTGAGCCGGTATTGGTTGAGTTGGGGTAAGTTCCATCATAATCCCTTTCTGATTTTAGGGTCGTGACATAACTGTCTACATCAATCCTACTAATTAAAATAGATTGATAGTGTAAAAGTTCTTCAAACTATCAACTGAAATTCCTTCCATAAATAAGAGTTGTTTTAGCATAGTGTTTATTGTACTTTTGGTTTTGTGAGAGGGGGTGGGTGGGGGTGGGGTATGTGTGTGGACGGGAGGCTTTCTCTTTTTTAACTCTAAAAATTTGGGGGAAACTACAAAAGTTAGAGTAGAACTATATATTATGTACACTATTTCTTTTTTCCTTGCATCTATTTATACTATTTATGTTTTAGGCTATGATAGTTTAAAGCATATTAGTGTCATGCATGCAAAATTTTCAAAAAAGAGAAATATTAAGTAGATGAGTACTGACCTTCTTCTTGAGGGAACTTATCTCTTTCACAAATTTGTCACCCTCAAAACATAAAAGGTTGTCCCTAGTTAATATATACACATGGGACTAATTAATATTAGTAACGTTAAAAAGATGAAATGGAATCATATATAAATTTTTTCACTTTTATAACACGACTTATTCCTCTCTCTACCAATTTATCCAATTTCATTAGCTCCTCCATTTCATGTCTTTAGAGATCTTCTCCCTTAAGTTTCCTTGCATATTAATATATAAATAGGTTAAATTTCATTTCTAATGCTAGCTATACATAGTTGAATTAATGCATTTTGTTTTTGTAGTGATAGACTAATAGGTTATGGATCATAATTAATTACGTACCTCAACTCCAGGTTCTTCTCCAGGAATTCCCTCTGCTAATCTTAGCATATGATGCATTCTCGTTCTAAAAAGTAAAAGTAAGTGTTTTTACTAACTTAATGAGGATTGTGTTCTCAAACATGAGATGGACTTGCTTTTTGTGTAAAATTTTAGGCACATTGGCTTTTCCACTATAAAATTTGGTTTTGTTTAGTATTGTATACAAAATTATGAAATGATACTCAATTCTTTAGCTTAGAGAAATGATCTACTATTAAAACTATTTATAGGTTACAACACCAGGTCTTAGCCAATCAGACTTCGATCCTAGGGTACAGGTTCGTCTAAGTCTCTGATTCTTCAAACAAAACTTATCCCTTATTTGTGTTTTTTCAGTGTCACCGAGGGGGAATCCTATTGGATTATCCTATGCTCGAGAGGGTGCTCTTAGTGCCTCGGAAATACCTCCCAAGCATTTATACCATACATGGGTCTTTTGGTTGGTTCCACGTGTCCTTAAGCTTATTTTCCCCATATTGATAGTCATTCTGCTTCTGGAAGGTTAAGTCATGAATCTTTAAAAAGTGGGAGAATACCCTCTTTTCAAGTTCCTTAGGCAGGAAACCCAAAGCAACACTTAACCTACAGCAAGTCTTTTCAATGCTTATTAGTATGTGCATCTTCCTAGTGCTTCCATAGATTTCAAGGAATCCCAAACATCACCAACTATATTTAAAATGTTTCCCGAAACAAATATTGCTCTTTTTATTCCTTTAATAAGAGCTTCTCTCATTTTATTCATTTTCCTAGTATCTTTCGATATTTGATACTTGTTCTTCATTTTCTTCTTGTTGTAAAAGAAATCAGTTCCCTTCCTCTGCCATGTCTTCAGATCTCCCTATCGTCGCTAAGTTGTTTCCAAGAATATTGGGGCTGCCTCTTTCATTGTTGTCGAATCTATCAAAAGATGAGGATGTCGCCTTCTTATCCCCCGTGATGGAATGATTTTTCACCTTTCTATCGATATGCTCATAGAAGGTCGAAACTCTAGTGGACTCGGTAGTCCCTTAAAAATTTAATCCTCAAAATAACTACAACATCCAATCTCGCGGCGATAATTTTGCAAACCCCACGACTCGCTCTATTTTCTATTATATTTCTGCAATTGGAGACGATAATATTCCTATGATTAAAATAGGATGCGGTTGGTCTAAAGAGACCGATGTTGTTTCCCCTCTCCCCTCAAAGAGAGTTTATTCCTCCAGACAAGGGTATCTCGGGGTGCACACCTATCCATTTTCTCTTGGATTTGGTTGAGGCGTTGTCTTCAAGTTTATTCTCCATATTTGTGAGAGGTACAAAATTTATCTTGGAAAAGTAGCTTATATTGTCTGGAGATATGTTTCATGACTCCTAGTTATCACTTCTGCCATATGGCTCAATTCTACACCTGACCAATTCATCTATTTATACCGTCTTAAAATTATTTCATATAAGTTGCTCATGGTCAAATGCTTAGGGACGAAGAGCCTACTTTCGGACCTATATGAAAAGAGGCATCAGTGGATTGACAAATTTATGTCCGTTTGTGTTGAGTATCTTCTTCATGGTGCGGTCTTGCCAGAAGAATGGAACTATAATACTAAGTGTCAAACTTTTATTATTCAGAGTTATTCTCAAATTTTATTATATCTTGTTTGAAAAAGGGTTCCTTTTTTTAGCTTCTCCCTGGATTCCTTCGCCTATCAAAATCTGACCCTGGGTCTAGAAGATTCTCGATAGCATGAGGATCGAAGAGAATGGTTGTAGTTTTATCTTCGAGAAAATGGTTCAGTCCTTCCCTAATCATGGTGAGTGTAACACACATCCCTCTCTCTATTTTATTATAATCTACTAATGTTGACAATTTATTTTCCCCTTGCCTCAAGGATAAAAGCAAGCACGACTGATGCCCGATGGAAAGATTTTCTCCTGACTCCTACTGGGTCCATGTTTCTTTGTTAGATAGAAGCAAAGGAAAATAAGGTGCTCAAGCAAAGTACTTTGGAGAAGAAAAGGATTAAAATCATTGTTGGCAAACCTTCCCTATCTACAAAAGGGCACAAAAGAGTTAAATGGGTGGCTATTTTAGTCGACTCTAATGATTTGTTGGTTGGGCATGATCGGGCAAACTCTTCTTCTGAAGTATCTCCTATTCTATTGACTGAATGGAGCAGCCAAACAAGTTGCTGGAAAATGGAGGCCCGATAAGGGAAAGGCCCAAGTATGGTACCTACCAATAGAGTTCCATTGGACTCCACTCTTCCTACTCATTGAGATACTTTTTTGAGCTGCAGTATTTCCCAAGAGTCCATGGTCCTCATAGTGGAAGCGGTGCATGAGATTTCACATCCTCACCTTTCTTAACAAGTTCAAGCCAAATTCCTAAGAAACTTCTCACTCCATGACAACTAGGATCTTTTCTGCAAAACCTTTCATCACCTTTCTGAGTTAATGTTTGCTTCAGTAGGTTGTATTTAACTCATTATCTATTCCCCCTTCCCTTTTATTTTTTCCTTTTATATGACACTGTCCTATATCCATGAATACTTTTACATGTTCGTGACTCTGTCTCGTTCCCTTGATAAAGAAAGACTGAAAAGGCAAGAGTGTGACCGTCTAACACTTTCAAATGACACAAGATGCCTCCACTAACACGTTCTCCTTAAGTCAAGTCCTCTTGGATGAAAATAATACATCTGAATCAAATTACACCACCTAGGATAGTACTAACACACCTGATGTTAGAGAACCAAGGAAGTAGGAGAAAGACAATATGGAAAATTCCATACTAGTGTTGGCTGAAGATAAAAAGAGGTTATATCACCCCTGGCATTTTTCACTAATTGTAAAAGTGTTTGGTGAAAGATGAAACTATTAATTTCTCTGATCCAAACTTTTGGTACTATGGAAATCATACAAATTGTTGATTTTGACCTATCTAGGATGGGACTTCTTTATAGTCAAGTTTAGTAAGGAAGAAGACATGGTGAAAGCACTCCAAGGGGAACCCTGGTTCATCTCTGGTCCATTTGTATCAGTCCGTAAATAGGAACCAAATTTTGTACTAGAAGAAACCATGATTACCAGCACTTTGATATGAATAAGACTAACTCAACTCCCTACTGAATTCTACGATAAATACATACTTTAAAAGGTGGGGAGAAAACTGGGGCAACTCCAAAAAATTGATACATGCACTTCATCCACATCTAGGTCGTTATGCATGGACTTGCATTCATGTCCCATTGCATAAACCAGTGGAGACTTCAGTACAAACTGGGGATCACAAATGAAGCATCCTATATTAAGGTGAAGGAATTTTCTGCAAAGGTTATGGCAAAATTAGGCATGTTTTAGACAAATGCACCTTCAAGTCCCAAGGAACACATCTGGACAACAACAACCAGTGCCACAAACTCAAAGCAAACAAACAAAGAGGAGTGGAAAACAGTCTCTTTTCCAAAAAAATAAAAATAAAAAATGCAAAGGTGAAACAACCAATCAAGGAATCAAGTCCAAACTAGGAGAGACCAAAAAATCTCCAGGTAAACCTATTTGATACAACATCACGTCAATTTCTTGAAACACAAATCTTCAAATATGCTGATAAAAATGATTTTCATAGCCTTAATAATGTTGTTGATCAGAGCTCTGAGGACATTAACCTTGAAAGCACCATTAATCTCCACTCTGCTAAAAGGAAAATAAAACACTAGTCCAAAGATAATTCCTTTGAGCTGGGGCCACCTCTAAGGGGACCACCATGGATCCCCCCATTGGAGACCTCAAATACTGACCCCTACCCAAACTCTATCCCAAAAAATAAGTCAAAACATTTTTTGGAAACTCCCCTCCCTTTTAACTGACGACACTTAGACCACACCTACACCCTAGAGGCTAGCAAAATCCTCCCTCACCCCTACCACTGATCCCCCTCATCAATCCCATACACCTCTAAAATCTCCCTTCACCGAAGATAAGAAATCCATGGCAAAAGTGAGGTAACTAGGGATGTTTGAGAATAATCTTGTTGAAGTGACTATGGAGGTCACTTTAATGAGAAATCACTATGCTCCCCAAAAAAACTCTGCCCTAATTTGGATTGCCGATGATATAATGGAAATATCACCAGGGAAAACTATTTACTCTCCTTATAGTTCTAATCCCATTTCTGGGAAGCACATTTCTATTGAACGAGATGGATACTCAACCAAGACCAAACAAAGTGCAATAAAGAACTCATCCACCACTAATAATAACCATCAACCCTTTTCGGATGGACCATGTATAGTGTTCCTGGTTGGAGCTAGCTTTATAGGGGAAATCAATCACCTATAACTTTTAGGTGAGAGACAAACCAGTGACCCTATTAATCCAAAATCCATATTATATAGTGAGACTATCCATGGAGGCCCTAAATATGGGATTGTCACCCTTTATCCATCAGTTATAACTGTCGATAATCCTACAATCAAATAACAACTTACATACATCGGAGATGTTGACCCAAGCTCTCAACATTGTAATTCAACAAACACTTCTATCATTTCCCTTATTTCCGAATCCAACTATGGACAACATGTCCATGAACCCTTCGTTCACTACAGTGGAAACTCTAACTTTAGAGATAACTTCACAAACCCCCCCAGAGATCCTAGCAAGGGAGCCATAACCTGAGTAATATAGAATAAAGAGTCAAACAAGCCTTAGATATCCTCAAAGGCTGCAATCTAGAATTAGAAGCAGGGAAAGGGTATTATTTCCCTGTGATGACCAACTCCATTCTCCTAGAAACCACATGCATAATAAAATTCAATGCACAATGTAGTGAGCTCCTTATAGCTCTTTGCCCAAAGAATATTCTAAAGTGTGTGCTAGGAATTGGGACTCAAAAAGGGACCAGAATTGGATCAACCAGTGATAACTTTGACTCCCTTCTTAAAGAATGGGAACAAGGATTCTCCATTGGGAAATTTCCTGGAACTGAGATCAGAATAGTATAACAACCCCAACTTTTTAATTAACTACATAATATGGAATGTAGATAAGCGAACAATTGTGAGTTTAGGAGACATTACTCTACCATGGTCCAACTCCACCGATATGCCATGCTAGTGTCTTTAGAAATAAAGATGTTAGACCACAAGCTGCTGACTTATGACCTTTATTTTGACTTTCACATCCAATTCTCAGCAATTGGTCACTCTGGTGGCATTATGATAATATGGAAAAAAGACATGCTTGAGATCAAGGAGGCCTCCACAACCCTTTAAGGAATTCATGTTATGGATAAGGTTAGTCCTACCTCCGACCCTTGGCTTTTTAGTGCTATTTATGCTAGTAATTGTGCTAATAGTAGAAGGGTCCTTTGGGACAGCTTTATGACTATTTTTAACACTTTTAAGGGTAGTTTATTTGTAGGAGGTGACTTTAATGAGGTTCTAAAAGCTAGCGATAATTTTGGATGCAATAACATTAGTACCTCTCGGAGTAACTATTTCTGGAACTGTATTGACTACTGCAACCTAGTTGACTTATGTTTTAAAGGGAGTAAATACACTTGGACTAATAAAAGGTAGGAGAGTAGGCATAACCTTGAGCATTTAGATAGATGCCTTGCCAACAACTCTTGGATTGCCCATCATTCCAATGCCTCTATAACTCACCTACCTAGAACCTACTCTGACCATTGCTCTTTCCTTGTTCAACTGTATAACATGAGAAGCTCTAATATTAAACCTTTCAAATTTTAGACTATTTCGTGTAGCCATCCTTCTTTCACCAACCTAGTCGAACAAAGCTTTAACAAATCCACCCCTCTTATTCCTGCCACCACTTCTGTTTTAGTCTAATGCTCTTACCTGGAATAAGAATGTGTTTCAAAATATCTTTCATCAAAAGAAGAGGCCGAATGCTAGAAGTGTTGGTATCCAAAAGTCTAACCATTACTATTATAGCCAATTCCTCCAAGATTCGGAAGCCAAACTCCTTGAAGATTACAGTGTTATTCTCAATAGTGAAGAGGAGTTTTATAAACTTAACTCTAGGATAAGTTGGCAAGCTGATGGACATAAAAATACCAACTTCTTCCTCACCTCCACTCTTAAGATAAGAAGAAATAAAATCATCTCCCTCTAAGATGATGTAGGGAATTGGCAACATGACCCTAACATCATCAAGTCAAACATCATAGATTTATATAAAAATCTCTTCACTACTTCTCATCAATCAACCAGGAGAAGTAACTCCCAAACTCTCCACCCCTGCAATGACGACCATAAAAAAATGACAATCTCCACTCATGTTAGTGATAGTCAAATCAAAGCAACCATCTTATCCTTAAAACTTACCAAAGCTCTAAGGCCAAATGGCCTACACCTTCTCTTCTACCAAAGATGATGGAGTTTGGTTGGCAAAACTAACACTGATTTCTACAAGCATACTTTTGTATTAGGGAATATGGACCCTCACATGAACCAAACTCTTATGTGTCTCATCCCTAAGTTCCAAATTTCCTTATGGTTAAAAGTTTCATACTAATTGGACTCAGTAACAATGTCTATAAGACCACAACCATGATCATTGTCAGCAGAATCAAACCTCTCCTTCCATGCATTATTGGCCCCTCTCAAGCCAGTTTTCTTTCCAATAGAAGAGATACTGACAATGATATCATTTTCCAAGAGTACATTTCCCATTTTAACAAAATGAAAGGGAAGCATGCCAATATGATTCTAAAATTAGACCTTGAAAAAGACTTTGATAGAATTGATTGGTCCTTTGTTAGAGATTCACTTCTATCTTTCAATTTATCTGATGCCCCTATCAAACTCATTATGTCCTGCATCAACACAAGCTCTATCTCTATTCTCATTAATAGAGAAAGGATAGACTTCTTTTATCCCTCTAAAGGGATCAGGTAGGGTAACCCCATCTCTCCTTACATGTTCATTATTTGTATAGAGAGACTTTCATTGGACATTGGGAATGCTTTCCATTGTAAAAACTAGACACTCACTAAGACCAGCATTCATGGCCCAATGGTATCCCACCTGTTCTTTACAGATGATCTCACCCTTTTTACCAGAGCTAACCTCCAAAACTACAGTAATATTCTTGACATTCTAAACTCCTTCAATAATCACTCTGGCCAGAAAATTAACTTCCAAAAATCACAAGTGGCCTTCTTTAGCAATTGCACCAATGACCAAGTGTATCTCCTCTCCCCTACTTGGTCATCAAGGCTAGCAACTCTTTTGGTAAATACCTTGGTTTTCCCATCTTTCACAAAAGACCTGCCAATGGGTTTTCCAGTTTATACTTGACAATATACACTCAAGAATGGATGGATGGAAGACTATGTTCTTTAACATGACTGGAAGAACCACTCTTTCCAAAGCCTCTCTCATCAACATTCAAAGTCATGTTATGAAATTTATCAAGCTCCCTTCCTATATTCTCAAAGGTATTAACAAAATTCAAAGGAATTTCATTTGGGGGACAAATACTGAGTGGAAGAAAATAAACCTTATAGGTTGGAACATAGTAACCAAGCTAGAGTCCTGACCATTTTTAAGCTAGAGTCCTCATCTTTAAAAACCTTAAAAGAAACCATTAAATCGTCACTAAGCCTACCACTAGAACTTGGCAATACATCATATAGGGATAGGGCATCTACAATAATGACATCAGGTGGGTTGTCAATAAAGGAAATAGAGTTAAATTCATGACTAACAACTGCATTCCTCACCACCCTTCCATAAGACAAATGATCAAGGAGCCTATAACTATCAATGGCTCTACTTTGAAGGTAGATGACCTCCACAATAATGGTTGTTGGGACACCTCTCTTTTATCTATCTCCATACCTCCCCAAATCACTAATGCACTTCCTAGTGTATTCATTTCTAAATCTTGTTATAAAGAAGATAAAATCATTAGGGGCCTCACCCCTGATGGTTCCTTCTACACAAGATCAATATATTCCATTGCTGACCAGGGATCCTAAACCATCCCCTATGAATCAAATTTCAACTTGATTTGGAAGCTCAAGGTCCTAAATAAGCTTATGTTTTTCATCTAACTCTTCACTCATGGAAGGTTTGCTACAAACTCTTACCTTCATAGAATTAGACTTGACATAAACCCAAACTACCATATATGCACTAATGATAATAAAAGTATCACTCATATCTTCTTTGATTGTCCCATTGCCAAAGATTTTTATAGGAGCATTATTGCAGCTAATTCCAACTAGAATTCCTTGAATGCCTCATCCTTTAATATCCAAAATTTGACCTGTACTTGGAATTCCAGTAAAGACAAGGAATTCAATAATATCTTGTCTTGGAAACCCCTCATACCTTACTATTTCCTGTATATCTGTCTCAGTAGGAGCAACAACCTCTTCAACAAGAGAAAAGATCCTATCAGTTGTGCCGATACCATTGCTAAGGCATAGGAATACTATCACATTGTGGAAAATAATGACACTAGTACAAACCATCATATAACTACCACTATTGGTTGGACTCCTCCTAGTAGAGGAACATTCAAACTAAACATTGATGGAAGTGATAAATCCAGGCAAAGGAGGGAATGGTGGTGTCACTTGGAATGATAGAGGGGACTGGGTTGTGGGCTTCATTAGAAGTTTGTATCACACGACTAAAACTTTTATAGCAATTCTAGTGCTAATGCAAGGTCTAAAAATTATTGAGGAACACAACCTCTAACAATTAGAAGTTGCCACTGACTCAAAAGAGGTAAAAAGAATATTATCACAAGGATCTTCAACCTACGACCACCTTATTTATGAATGCAGGGAACTAATCTGTACACTAGGAACCAGCAGTGGCACACACCTTCAGGGTAAAAAATAAGGTGGAAGACAAACTAGCTAAAGAAAGAGAATGCAAGTATTTTTTGGTGCACTTCAGATACACGTAATTTTTTCGATGTTTGTCAATGATGTATTTTGGGTAGACATCCTAAGAACTACTTATCATAGACAAACTTTGGTCTATAATATTAATGGCGTATAAGTCCATTACATTGGATTCACTAACTCAAAATCTATTTTTGCTGCTACTTAATTTAAATATATCAATCCATTTCACAAAAAAATGCATGAATATGTTTACATGTCCTTGAATTTATCTCATCCCTTTTGTGAAGAAAGACTGACAAAGTAAGAGGGTGACTGTCTTTAGGAAAGGATTGCTACCCTAGAGAAGTAGGTCCATATATTGGAGGGTCGGTCAACCGCTAAAAGAGAAAACTATCAAGCTGAGAAGCTAGGGGTTTCTAAGGCAAAGAAAAGAAAATTCATCAGAAAGGTGGAGCAGGTCGGTCAGTAAGTGGATCAACTACTGGATTAACTCAATAGAGCCTTAACAATACTGCCATTGCCAAAGCTGAAGCAAACTTTCATAAATACAAGGCTGAGATACTTTATCCAACTAAAGAGACCTTGTATAAGAAGAGGAAAATGTATAGAGCTCTGTGTGAGATGTTGGTGAGAACCACGAATAGGCACTCTGTTATGAAGGAATGTCTTTTAACCATTCATTGAGATAGAATTTTAAAGGATCGCTTAGAGCTCCTTGATGAAGTTCAGGCAGAACCTGCTATGGTGGAAAGGAAGATTGAGAACGCTCATCATAAAATCATAGCAACTATCAACTCCCTCTATTGGATCATTCTAAAATTGTTTCCTCTTTGGATGATGTAACACCCCGTACATTTCTGAACCTAGTTAATTACCGTAATATTTATCGAATTATTTAAACATGAGATTGTTGGGGTATTATACATTAAATTTTTTGTTTTGAACTTAGTCTTGTGCCATTGGGCTCAATTGAGGCCCAAAAATGGAGCAAAAGACATGGCCCAAATAGAATTTGACCCATTCTTAAATTGACCAAGTAAACACACATTAATGATGCCCAAGTGTGTGGCTAAGGATGACCAAAAAGGGGACTATATAAGGGGAAAAATCAGATTTTTAATTACAAAAAGCACACATGCCATTTCTAGAATTATCCAAGACATTTCACACTTCTCACAAACCCTAAGCCATCACTCCCTTGAATAAGATCATCCTCTTGAAAGCTTTGGTAAGTGTTTACTATCATGGTTTAGTATATTATATTCTTAATATGGTGTATAAATCATGTTGGTTATGTGGGCAAAGTGTTGGACAGTTCACTAGGTGTGAAACAGTCTATGTGTGCTTAATCGGTAAAGGGTTTTGCCTTTTAAACTTGAAAGTGGACTTGTGGTATTGAATAAAGTGGTTTTGTTGGAATAAATATCAACATGTATGATGTGGTTATGTCCTTAAATTGTTTTCTCTTTGGGTATAATATTTGGAATTGTTATTGTGAAATTGTGCAAGGAATTGGTGACGTATTGAAAGGAAATGCAGTTTTGGTGATGTTTTTGTGTGTTGTGAAACCATGGTTGTTAGTTGGCATCCAAGTAGACCTAAAAAATTTAAAGAGAAGCTTATTTATGGACATGGACCATTTATTACAAAAAAAAGGACCCTAAAAACACCCCTGGAGGCTGAAACGGGCACCAGCCCTCGCGTCTGGAGCACCTGCGGGCGCAGATGCCAACTTAGGTGGCTCTGGACAAGACCAGAGGGGAACCTGCAGCTACATTTCATCCACCTTCTGGCACAGGTGGCTCCACAGCCCAGTCCAAAATTTTGTTTTGCATGTTTTTGTCTCTCTTTGACCCCTCAAGGCCCTTATACCCTTTTTGGATGCAATTATCAACTTATGATACCTTTTGAATGGATTTAAGGGATCGTTCAAAGGCATTTTGTATTATATAAATTATTTATTATTTTTAATATGTTGTTATTAAATGTATTGAGGTGATTTGATGGAGTAATTGTGACGTAGTGTTAATACGAAAACGTAAAGGATAAACTTAGTGTGAAATGCTATTGGTTTATGATGTCATGGTAAATGTGTGGAATGTTGTGGTGTTGTTGGTATGGTAATGCAGTGAATTGTATTGTAAAGGGTGAAATGACATTATATGGCAGTCATGTAGCTCATTGTCGTCTTGTGCAATTGTAAGGTAGTTAGTTGTTAACGTGAGCTCCGTTATGTACTTGTGTTGTAGAGTAAAATGTAAGGAATGAGCTAGATTATTGTATTCACATATAGGACTGTGTATTCATATTGGGAAGATAAGGTATGTAAGGTTACTCTTTCTGTATCCTTCTGCAGCATATATTGTTCACATTGACATTGTACTTGTTCCATTCCGAAATGTTCAAAGGTATCTTATTTTAGGTTGTCATATAGTGTAACTCACAGGACCAATTGTGATTCACATGTCTCATGTTCATTGACTAATGTCTCAAAGTTCCAATAATGTACAATCACCACTATAACACTCTGATAATGAAAGAATGAAGTAATGTATAATTGTTTGTATATGCTTGAGTGGCATCCCAGGGGTGGAATAAACACCTAGCTTGGGTCAATCCTAATATCATGGGTGGTATCCAGGGGTTAAAATACCTTGCACGGGTCGATCCCAATATCACAGTAGCATCCCAGGGGCTACAGAAAAGCCTAGCATGGGTTCATCTCATCCCAGGGGCGACAGAAAAGCCTAGCATGGGTAAATCTCATCCCAGGGGTTAAAATACCTAGCATGGGTTATCCTCATTTACCACTGATCAGTTGGTCATTTGTCTATTATATGTTTTATAATTTTCTTAATGCAAAGAAGGATAAAGTTAAGTAATGAACGATAATGATGAATGAACATAAAGGCAAAGAAAGTAATGAATGTAATGTACGTGGTTCCAACCACACAGAATAGTGGTTTATCCATATTGGCTACTCACTTGTTTTTGATTCCATTGAAGTACTTATGTCTCATGCAGCTTCTTATAGCCTTACATACTCAGTACATTCTTCGTACTAACTTCCCTTGGGGGACTTACCTTACTTGCTGCAGGCACAGGTGCTAGACAACCTCCATGGTAGGTTGCGGGTCATTTGCAGACCATTGGTGTGCTCCAGTTTGTTCAGGTCTTTTCGTGTCACATGTGTACATTGGTTTTGGTACTATGTAAATGTTGTATAAAGCGGGGACTTATCCAAACTTTAGGATGGTTATGTACATGTATCTGCTAGAAGCTTTGTAGACGTACGTGGGAAGATGAATGAAAGAATGTATGCTTTTGACATGGTGGCCCTAACGGCCAAGTTTCATATATATCATATGTTTTCCATGATTTTTGCCATTGGTAATTTGTATCTAAATGAGGTAGAGTATTGTTCCTTTAGTGACATGCATATGAGTGTACATGAATGAAGATTGGTTCTCTCGGGCCTTAACGGCTTTGGGTGCCAGTCCGGCCCATTGGAATTTGAGGCGTGACAAAAGTGGTATTAGAGTAGGTCGTCCTAAGGGTGTCTACAAAGTCGTGTCTGAGTAGAGTTTTGCTTATGGATGTGTTGTTCACCACATTTATAAGTAGGAGGCTACGGGACATTTAGGAGTTGTTTCGTTTCTTCTTTTCTAGATCGTGCAATAAAGCCAATGTTTTAGGTGGAATTAGATCTAACCATTGTAATTGGTTTTCTTTGTTATAGTAAAATGCCGATGACAAGATGAGGTAGAGGCAAAGGTAAGCAGGTAGATATGCTTGCTGGAGAAGGAACGAGTAAATCACCACCTAACCAAGCTAGTCAAGGTGTTGCTGAATAGGAGTTTGCATCGCGGGCTTCTTCCACTCTTCCATTTTCGAAAGGGCCAAGAGGTAGAGAAGTACCTGCAGAACAGCCTATGAATGTCACTGAATAGGATTTAAGAAATGCAGTGCATATGTTGACTCAGATAGTTGCTGCACAAACTCAGGGACAAGTTGGTCTAATGACAAGTGAGGATGGCACGGCTAGAATAACTAGTCGGTGGACACTAGATTTTCTGAAATTAGACCCTCCCACGTTCACCGGGCCAGATTCGAAGGCAGATCCACAGGACTTCATGGACCAAATCCAAAGGGCACTAGATGTTATGCACGTGACTGGTGTAGAAACAGTTGAGCTTGCAGCCTATAGATTGAAAGGAGAAGCTATATTGTGGTATGAAGATTGGAAGCGATCTCGCGGTATCGGTGCACATCCAGCAAGTTGGGAAGAATTTAGAACAGCCTTTCTTGATCACTATCTTCCATATGAGATCCGAGAGGCTAGTGCGGATCAATTCTTAAATCTCTGTCAAGGGAATATGAGTGTCAGAGAATACAGTCTTCAATTTAACTCTTTGGATCGATATGCTCCGAATGTGGTAGCCACAATGTAAGATATAGTCCATCGATACGTGGATAGATTGGAGCCATATTTGGTAAGGGACTGCACCATTGCTGATTTGAACAGAGATATGGGTATAGCCAGAATACAGGCTTTTGTACAGAAGATGGAGGATCAAAGGCAAAGAAGAAGGGTACACGAATTTGAAAGAGGGACGTCAAAGAGGGCTAGACCTATGGGACAGTCTATGATGTCCCAAGGAGAATATAGGCCATGGATGTTTCCTAGACCGCCTAGACCATCATTCCCTTATTCCACAGCAGGCGCTCAATCTCAATTCAAAGGGTTCAGAGGCAGTCATTTTGGGCAGAGTAGTGGGATTCAAGGTTCACAGATAGCAGGATTTTCTCGCTTGCCATGTCAACGCTGCAGAAGGTATCATTTAGATGAATGTTGGTCGGGAACAAATGTTTGTTTTTGGTGTGGTACGATGGGGTACATAATGAGAGAATGCCTACAAAGGGGCACGGGTGGTATAGCATGACCTACGGGATCCACCGTTGCATCATCATCATCGGTTCCTTCCCTAGGTAGAGGAGTGCAGCCTATTGGGCGTGGTAGAGGTGCTAGAGTAGCAGCTAGTTCCAGTAGAGCCCAGAATTGCACCTATGCTCTAGTAGACCGGCATAATTCGGAGGCTTCTCTTGAAGTAGTCACAGGTACATTATCCATGTTTTCGCATAATGTATATGCATTGATTGATCCGGTTTCTACATTATCATATGCTTCTCCGTTGATTGCTGTAAAATTTGAAAGAATACTGGAATAATTAATTAAGTCAATTGAAGTATCTACACCAGTTGGTGAA
Organism: Capsicum rhomboideum; assembly: GCA_031232105.1. NCBI lineage: Eukaryota > Viridiplantae > Streptophyta > Magnoliopsida > Solanales > Solanaceae > Capsicum > Capsicum rhomboideum. Next base: position 81,006,503 of record CP124712.1, read on the forward strand.
TCTATTGTTACAAAAAGAGTATATCGTAATTGTGTAGTAACTGTGTGTGATCATGATACGTTGGCCGATCTTATTGAACTGGACATGGTGGATTTTGATTTCATAATGGGTATGGATTGGTTGGCTTCTTGTTATGCCATGATAGATTGCCGAGCTAAGAAAGTACATTTTTATTTTCCACAAACGAATGTTCTTGAATGGAAGGGTAATGTAGGGGCACCGAGAGGAAAATTTATTTCCTATCCTAAGGCAAGGAAAATGATAGCCAAGGGGTACATATGTCACTTAGTAAGAGTGAAAGATACTGATGTGGAACCACTAACTCCTCAGTTGGTTCCAGTGGTCAATGAATTCCTTGATGTATTTCCCGAAGATCTTCCAGGTTTACCTCCAAAATGGTAAGTAGAGTTTGGTATTGATGTGATTCTAGGCACTCAGCCTATCTCTATTCCTCCGTATAGAATGGCTCCAGCAGAATTGCGAGAATTAAAGGAGCAATTAAAAGACTTCCTGGACAAGGGATTCATAAGGCCTAGTATGTCCCCGTGGGGTACACCAGTATTATTTGTACGGAAGAAAGATGGCACATTGAGAATGTGTATTGACTATCAGCAATTGAATAAGGTAACGATCAAGAACAAATATCCCTTCCCAAGAATTTACAATTTATTTGATCAGTTACAGGGTTTTCAAAGATTGACTTAAGATCGAATTACCATCAAGTCAGAGTTAAAGAAAAAGATATACCCAAGACAGCTTTCCGAACACGGTATGGCCATTATGAATTTTTAGTTATGTCGTTTGGACTAACGAATGCACCAGTTGTTTTCATGGATTTGATGAATAGGGTGTTTAAGCCATTTCTAGATATGTTCGTGACGGTGTTTATAGATGACATCCTAGTTTATTCAAGATCATAAGAGGACCATGCTAATCTCTTACGGCAGGTGTTATAGATTCTTCATGAGCGTAAATTGTATGAAAAGTTCCCTCAAATTAAATTTTTGTTAAAATTCATAGCATTATTGGGTCATATTGTGTCAGATGAAGGAATAAGGGGTGATACACAAAATATTGAAGCGGTGAAAAATTGGCCAAGGCCTACGACACCCACAGAAATTCATAGTTTCCTTGGGTTGGCAGGTTATTATCGAAGGTTTGTTGAAGGGTTTTCTTCCATTGTTGCACCCTTAACAAAGCTTACACACAAAGCAATCAAGTTTTAGTTTAATGATGCATGTGAGAAAAGTTTCCAAGAGCTGAAAGTTAAATTAACTTCCACACCCGTATTAGTACTTCCCAAAGGCACAGAAGGGTATGCAGTATACTGTGATGCGTTCGGAGTTGGTCTAGTATATGCATTGATGCAGCACGGTAATGTAATAGCTTATGCCTCACGATAGTTGCGGCCACATGAGATAAATTATCCAACACATGACCTTGAGCTAGCAGCTGTGATATTTGCTTTAAAGATATAGAGCCATTATTTGTATGGGGTTCATGTTGACGTATATACTGATCACAAAAGTTTGCAATATATCTTTAAGCAGAAAGACTTAAATCTGAGGCAGCGAAGGTGGCTGGAACTCTTAAAAGATTATGATATTGATATCCTATATCATCCAGGAAAAGCAAATGTGGTAGCTGATGCATTAAGTCGCAAAGCACTAGGAAGCACTAATGGCCAGTTGACAGAGAAGCAATGTATAGTCAAGGATCTACATCAACTAGCTAGCTTGGGAGTTCGTCTTCTTGAATCTCCAGATGAAGGGGTTACTGTGCAAAATATAGCAGAATCTTCATTAGTAGCTGAGGTGAAAAAGAAGCAGTATGTGGATTCTATTTTATTACAGCTGAAGGAGAATGTACAACAGGGTCTGACTTGGGCATTTGATCTTACACAAGAGGGAGTACTTCACTGCCAAGGTAGATTATGTGTACCGGATGTAGATGATCTAAGGAAATGGATTATGACAGAGGCACATTATTCACGGTATTCTATTCATCCGGGATCCACCAAAATGTACCACGATTTGAAAGAAATGTATTGGTAGGGTAATATGAAGAAGAACATTTCAGAATTTGTAGCTCAATGTCCAAATTGTCAATAAGTAAAAGTAGAGCATCAGAAACCTGGAGGTTATATGCAATGTATCAATCTTCCAGTCTGGAAGTGGGACATGATTAACATGGATTTCATCAGAGGTTTACCTCGTACACTGCAAAAATTTGATTCCATATGGATAATAGTTGACAGGCTTACCAAGTCAGCGCATTTCCTACCAGTCACGACCACCTATACAGCTGAAGATTATGGAAGGTTGTATGTTAAAGAGATAGTGCGATTACATGGGATTCCAATCTCTATTATATCAGACAGGGGAGCTCAATTTACTGCATATTTTTGGAGGTCGTTTCATGAGAGTTTGGGTACGCAAATGAACTTGAGTACGACTTTTCATCCTCAGACAGATGGACAAGCAGAACGTACTATCCAAACACTTTAAGATATGCTACGGGCATGCATATTGGAATTTAAAGGTAGTTCGGATGATCATCTACCTCTTATTGAATTTGCCTACTATAATAGTTATCATTCAAGCATCAAAATGGCACCTTATGAAACTTTATACAGAAGGAAGTGTAGATCACCAATTGGATGGTTTGAAGCGGGTGAAACTGCTTTACTTGGGCCAAATCTTATTCATCAAGCTATGGAGAAGGTTAAAGTTATACAACAGCGTCTACAAATGGCCCAAAGTCGACACAAGTCATATGCTGATGTTAGAAGAAGAGGGCTTGAATTTGCCATAAGTGATTGGGTATTCTTGAAGGTGTCACCAATGAAAGAGGTAATGAGATTTGGAAAGAAAGGAAAGTTGAGTCCACATTATTTAGGGCCATATGAAGTTGTCCGAAGATTTGGTCAAGTTGCGTATAAATTGGCATTACCCCAAGAACTCTCCACAGTGCATCCAGTGTTTCATGTTTCAATGCTTCGAAAGTGCATAGGAGATCCATCTCATTTTGCTCCCATTGAAGATGTACAGGTTATGGAGGATCTCACCTATGAACAGATACCTATTGTTATTCTGGATCAACACGTGAAGAGGTTAAGGAATAAAGAAGTAGCTTCTGTAAAAGTGCTTTGGAGAAATTAGCAGGTAGAAGAGATTACATGGGAAGATGAGGAAATGATGAAGTCTAAATACTCTCATTTGTTTCAAATGGAATAGAAAGTTCAAGATGCGAGATCGGAGCAATAAAAAGTAAGTATCTATAAGCCTTATGTATATATGTGGTAACATGAACAATGATCCTAGACTTGAAATTACTTAAATTGAATATTGTCACTAACATTCGAGGACAAATGTTTCTAAGGGGGGAAGGATGTAACACCCCGTACATTTTTGAAACTAGTTAATTACCATAACATTTATGGAATTATTTAAACATGAGATTGTTGGGGTATTATACATTAACTTTGTTGGGCTGAACTTAGTCTTTATTTGATGGAGTAATTGTGACATAGTGTTAATACGGAAGCGTAAAGGATAAACTTAGTGTGAAATGCTATTGGTTTATGATGTCGTGGTAAATGTGTGGAATGTTATGGTGTTGTTGGTATGGTAATGCATTGAATTGTATTGTAAAGGGTGAAATGACGTTATATGGCAGTCATGTAGCTCATTGTCATCTTGTGCACTTGTAAGGTAGTTAGTTGTTAACGTGAGCTTCATTATGTAATTGTGTTGCAGAGTAAAACGTAAGAAAGGAGCTGGATTATTGTATTCACATATAGGAATGTGTATTCATATTGGGAAGATAGGGTATGTAAGGTTACTCTTTCCATATCCTTCTGCAGCACATATTGTTCACATTGACATTGTACTTGTTCCATTCCAAAATGTTCAAAGGTATCTTATTTTAGGTTGTCATATAGTGTAACTCACAGGACCAGTTGTGATTCACATGTCTCATGTTCATTGACTAATGTTTCAAATTTCCAATAATGTACAATCACCACTGTAACACTCTGATAATGAAAGAATGAAGTAATGTATAATTGTTTGTATATGCTTGAGTGGCATCCCAGGGGTGGAATAAACACCTCGCTTGGGTCAATCCTAATATCATGGGTGGTATCCAGGGGTTAAAATACCTTGCACGGGTCGATCCCAATATCACAGTAGCATCCCAGGGGCTACAGAAAAGCCTAGCATGGGTTCATCTCATCCCAGGGGCGACAGAAAAGCCTAGCATGGGTAAATCTCATCCCAGGGGTTAAAATACCTAGCATGGGTTATCCTCATTTACCACTGATCAGTTGGTCATTTGTCTATTATATGTTTTACAATTTTCTTAATGCAAAGAAGGATAAAGTTAAGTAATGAACAATAATGATGAATGAACATAAAGGCAAAGAAAGTAATGGATGTAATGTACGTGGTTCCAACCACACAGAATGGTGGTTTATCCATATTGGCTACTCACTTGTTTTTGATTCCATTGAAGTACTTATGTCTCATGCAGCTTCTTATAGCCTTACATACTCAGTACATTCTTCGTACTAACTTCCCTTGGGGGACTTACCTTACTTGCTACAGGCACAGGTGCTAGAAAACCTCCATGGTAGGTTGCGGGTCATTTGCAGACCATTGGTGTGCTCCAGTTTGTTCAGGGCTTTTCGAGTCACATGTGTACATTGGTTTTGGTACTATGTAAATGTTGTATAAAGCAGGGACTTGTCCCGACTTTAGGATGGTTATGTACATGTATCTGCTAGAGTCTTTGTGACGTACGTGGGAAGATGAATGAAAGAATGTATGCTTTTGACATGGTGGCCCTAACGGCCAAGTTTCATATATATCATATGTTTTCCATTATTTTCGCCATTGGTAATTTGTATCTAAATGAGGTAGAGTGTTGTTCTTTTAGTTACATGCATATGAGTGTACATGAATAAAGATTGGTTCTCTCGGGCCTTAACGGTTTTGGGTGCCAGTCCGCCCCGTTGGAATTTAAGGGGTGACAAAAGTGGTATCAGAGCAGGTCGTCCTAAGGGTGTCTAAAAACCCGTGTCTGAGTAAAGTCTTGCTTATGGATGTGTTGTGCACCACATTTATAAGTAGGAGGCTACGGGACATTTAGGAGTTGTTTCGTTTCTTTATTTCTAGATCGTGCAATGATGCCAATGTTGTAGGTGGAATCATATCTGACCATTGTAATTGGTTTTCTTTGTTATAGTAAAATACCGATGACAAGACGAGGTAGAGGCAAAGGTAAGCTGGTAGATATGCTTGCTGGAGAAGGAACGAGTAAATCACCACCTGACCAAGCTTGTCAAGGTTGTGCTGAACAGGAGTTTGCATCGCGGGCTTCTTCTACTCTTCCATTTTCAAAAGAGTCAAGAGGTAGAGAAGTACCTACAGAACAGCCTATGAATGTCACTTAACAGGATTTAAGAATTGCAGTGCATATGTTGACTCAGATAGTTGCTGCACAAACTCAGGGACAACTTGGTCCAATGACAAGTGAGGATGGCGCGGCTAGAATAGCTAGTCGGCGAACATAAGATTTTTTGAAATTAGACCCTTCCACGTTCACCGGGTCAGATTCGAAGGCAGATCCACAGGACTTCGTGGACCAAATCCAAAGGGCTCTAGATGTTATGCACATGACTAGTGTAGAAACAGTTGAGCTTGCAGCCTATAGATTAAAAGGAGAATCTATATTGTGGTATGAAGATTGGAAGCGATCTCGCGGTATCGGTGCACTTCCAGCTAGTTGGGAAGAATTTAGAACAGCCTTTCTTGATCACTATCTTCCATATGAGATCTGAGAGGCTTGTGTGGATCAGTTCTTAAATCTCCATCAAGGGAATATGAGTGTTAGAGAATACAGTCTTTAGTCTAAATCTTTGGCTTGACATGCTCCAAATGTAGTAGCCACAATGGAAGATAGAGTCCATCTATACATGGACAGATTGGAGCCATATTTGGTAAGGGATTGTACCATTGCTGATTTGAACAGAGATATGGGTATAGCCAGAATACAGGCTTTTACACAAAAGATGGAGGATCAAAGTCAAGGAAGAAGGGTACACAATTTGAAAGAAGGTCGTCAAAGAGGGCTAGACCTATGGGACAGTCTATGATGTCCCAAGGAGAATCTAGGTTGCGGATGTTTCCTAGACCGCCTAGACCATCATTCCCTTATTCCACAGCAGGCGATCAATCTCAATTTCAAGGGTTCATAGGTAGTCATTTTGGGCAGAGTAGTGGGATTCAAGGTTCACAGACAGCAGGATTTTCTCGCCAGCAGTGTCAGCGCTACGAAAGGTATCATTTAGGTGAATTCTGCTCGGGGACAAATGTTTGTTTTTGGTGTGGTACGACGGAGCACATAATGAGAGAATGCCTACAAAGGGGCACGGGTGGTATAGCACCACCTACGGGATCCACCGTTGTATCATCATCATCGGTTCCTTCCCTAGGTAGAGGAGTGCAGCCTATTGGGCGTGGTAGAGGTGCTAGAGTAGCAGCTAGTTCCAGTGGAGCCCAGAATCGCACCTATGCTCTAGTGGACCGACAGAATTCGGAGGCTTCTCCTGATGTAGTCACAGGTACATTATCCATATTTTCGCATAATGTATATGCATTGATTGATCCAGGTTCTACATTATCATATGTTTCTCCATTGATTGCTGTAAAATTTGAAAGAACACTGGAATAATTAATTAAGTCAATTGAAGTATCTACACCAGTTGGTGAATCTATTGTTACAAAAAGAGTATATCGTAATTGTGTAGTAACTGTGTGTGATCATGATACGTTGGCTGATCTTATTGAACTGGACATGGTGGATTTTGATGTCATAATGGGTATGGATTGGTTGGCTTCTTGTTATGCCATGATAGATTGCCGAGCTAAGAAAGTACATTTTTATTTTCCACAAACGAATGTTCTTGAATGGAAGGGTAATGTAGGGGCACTGAGAGGAAAATTTATTTCCTATCCTAAGGCAAGGAAAATGATAGCCAAGAGGTACATATGTCACTTAGTAAGAGTGAAAGATACTGATGTGGAACCACTAACTCCTCTGTTGGTTCCAATGGTCAATGAATTCCTTGATTTATTTCCCGAAGATCTTCCAGGTTTACCTCCAGAATGGTAAGTAGAGTTTGGTATTGATGTGATTCCAGGCACTCAGCCTATCTCTATTCCTCCGTATAGAATGGCTCCAGCAGATCTGCGAGAATTAAAGGAGCAATTAAAAGACGTGATGTACAAGGGATTCATAAGGCCTAGTATGTCCCCGTGGGGTGCATCAGTAGTATTTGTACGGAAGAAATATGGCACATTTAGAATATGTATTGACTATCGGCAATTGAATAAGGTAACGATCAAGAACAAATATCCCCTCCCCAGAATTTACAATTTGTTTGATCAGTTACAGGGTGCCAAATGTTTTTCAAAGATTGACTTAAGATCGGGTTACCATCAAGTCAGAGTTAGAGAAAAAGATATACCCAAGACAGCTTTCCGAACATGGTATGGCCATTATGAATTTTTAGTTATGTCGTTTGGACTAACGAATGCACCAGTTGTTTTCATGGATTTGATGAATAGGGTGTTTAAGCCATTTCTAGATATATTTGTGACGGTGTTTATAGATGACATCCTAGTTTATTCAAGATCATAAGAGGACCATGCTAATCACTTACGGCAGGTGTTACAGATTCTTCGTGAGCGTAAATTGTATGAAAAGTTCCCTCAAAGTGAATTTTTGTTAAAATTCATAGCATTCTTGGGTCACATTGTGTCAAATGAAGGAATAAGGGGTGATACACAAAATATTGAAGCGGTGAAAAATTTGCCAAGGCCTACGACGCCCACGAAAATTCATAGTTTCCTTGGGTTGTCAGGTTATTGTCGAAGGTTTGTTAAAGGGTTTTCTTCCATTGTTGCACCTTTAACAAAGCTTACACACAAGGCAATCAATTTTCAGTTTAATGATGCATGTGAGAAAAGTTTCCAAGAGCTGAAAGTTAAATTAACTTCCACACCCGTATTAGTACTTCCCAAAGGCACAGAAGGGTATGCAGTATATTGTGATGCGTTTGGAGTTGGTCTAGTATATGCATTGATGCAGCACGGTAATGTAATAGCTTATGCCTCACGATAGCTGTGGCCACATGAGATAAATTATCCAACACATGACCTTGATCTAGTAGCTGTGATATTTGCTTTAAAGATATGGCGCCATTATTTGTATGGGGTTCATGTTGACGTATATACTGATCACAAAAGTTTGCAATATATCTTTAAGCAGGAAGACTTAAATCTGAGGCAGCGAAGGTGGCTGGAACTCTTAAAAGATTATGATATTGATATCCTATATCATCCAGGAAAACCAAATGTGGTAGCTGATGCATTAAGTCACAAAGCAGTAGAAAGCGCTAATGGTCAGTTGACAGAGAAACAATGTATAGTCAAGGATCTACATCAACTAGCCAGCTTGGGAGTTCATCTTCTTGAATCTCCAGATGAAGGGGTTTTTGTGCAAAATGTAGCAGAATCTTCATTAGTAGCTGAGGTTAAAGAGAAGCAGTAAGTGGATTCTATTTTATTGCAGCTAAAGGAAAATGTACAACAGGGTCTGACTAGGGTATTTGATCTTACCCAAGAAGGAGTACTTCACTGCCAAGGTAGATTATGTGTACCAGATGTAGATGAGCTAAGGAAATGGATTATGATAGAGGCACATTATTCATGGTATTCTATTCATCCGGGATCCACCAAAATGTACCACGATTTGAAAGAAATGTATTAGTGGGGTAATATGAAGAAGAACATTTCAAAATTTATAGCTCAATGTCCAAATTGTCAATAAGTAAAAGTAGAGCATCAGAAACCTGGAGGTTATATGCAATGTATCAATCTTCCAGTCTGGAAGTGGGATATGATTAACATGGATTTCATCAGAGGCTTACCTCGTACACTGCAGAAATTTTATTCCATATGGGTAATAGTTGACAGTCTTACCAAGTTAGGGCATTTCCTACCAGTCAAGACCACCTATACTGCTGAAAATTATGCAAGGTTGTATGCTAAAGAGATAGTTCGATTACATGGGATTCCAATCTCTATTATATCAGACAGGTGAGCTCAATTTACTGCAAATTTTTACTTGGTCCAGATCTTGTTCATCAAGCTATGGAGAAGGTTAAAGTGATCCAACAGCGGCTACAAATGGCCCAAAGTCGACACAAGTCATATGCTGATGTTAGAAGAAGAGGGCTCAAATTTTCCATAGGTGATTGGGTATACTTGAAGGTGTCACCAAAGAAAGAGGTAATGAGATTTGGAAAGAAAGGAAAGTTGAGTCCACGTTTTATAGGGCCGTATGAAATTGTCTGAAGATTTGGTCAAGTTACGTATGAATTAGCATTACCCCAAGAACTCTCCACAGTGCATCCAGTGTTTCATGTTTCAATGCTTTGAAAGTGCATGGGAGATCCATCTCGTTTTGCTCCTATTGAAGATGTACAAGTTACGGAGGATCTCACCTATAAAGAGATACCTATTGTTGTTCTGGATCGACAAGTGAAGGGGTTAAGGAATAAATAAGTATCTTCCGTAAAAGTACTTTGGAGAAATTAGCAGGTAGAAGAGATCACATGGGAAGCTGAGGAAATGATGAAGTCTAAATACCCTCATTTGTTTCAAATAGAAGAGAAAGTTTAAGATGCGAGATCGGAGCAATAACAAGTAAGTATCTATAAGCCTTATATATATATATGGTAACATGAAGAATGATCCTAGACTTGAAATTACTTAAATTTAATAATGTCTCTAACATTCGAGGACGAATGTTTCTAAGGGGGGAAGGATGTAACACCCTGTACATTTCCGAACCTAGTTAATTACCATAACATTTATGAAATTATTTAAACATGAGATTGTTTGGGTATTGTACATTAACTTTATTGGGTTGAACTTAGTCTTGTGCCTTTGAGCTCAATTGAGGCCCAAAAATGGAGCAAAAGACGTGGCTCAAATGGAATTTGACCCATTCTTAAGTTGACCAAGTAAACACACATTAATTATGCTCAAGTGTGTGGCTAAGGATGACCAAAAAGGGACTATATAAGGGGTAAATTCAGATTTTTAATTACAAAAAGCACACATGCCATTTCCAGAATTATCCAAGACATTTCACACTTCTCACAAACCCTAAGCCATCACTCCCTTGAACAAGATCATCCTCTTGCAATCTTTGGTAAGTGTTAACTCTCATGGTTTAGTATATTATATGCTCAATATGGTGTATAAATCATGTTGGTTATGTGGGCAAAGTGTTGGACAGTTCACTATGTGTGAAACTATCTATGTGTGCTTAATCAGTAAAGGGTTTTACCTTCTAAACTTGAAAGTGGGCTTGTGGTCTTTGTGTATAACATTTTGAATTGTTATTGTGAAATTGTGCATGGAATTGGTGACGTATTGAAAGGAAATGCAGTTTTGGTGATGTTTATGTGTGTTGTGAAACCATGGTTGTTTGTTGGCATCCAAGTTGACCTAAAACATGTAAAGAGAAGCTTATTTATGGCCATGGACCATTTATTACAAAAAAGGACCATAAAATAACACCTGGAGGCTGAAACGGGCACCAGCCCTCGAGTCTGGAGCACCTGCGCCAATGCAGGTGGCTTTGGACAAGTACAGAGGGGTACCTACGGCCGCATGTCATCCACTTGCGGGTACAGGTGGCTCCACAGCCCAGTCCAGAAATTAGTTTTGCATGTTTTTGTCTCTCTTTGACCCCCCAAGGCCCCTATACCCTTTTTGGATGCAATTATCAGCTTATGGTACCTTTTGAATGGATTTAAGGGATCGTTAGAAGGCATGTTGGATTATATCATTTATGGATTATTGTTAATATGTTGTTATGAAAGTTATTGAGGTGATTTGATAGAGTAATTGTGACGTAGTGTTAATACGGAAGCGTAAAGGATAAACTTGGTGTGAAATGCTATTGGTTTATGATGTCGTGGTCAATATGTGGAATGTTGTGGTGTTGTTGGTATGGCAATGTAGTGAATGTATTATAAAGGTTGAAATGACGTTATATGGCAGTCATGTAGCTCATTGTCGTCTTGTGCACTTGTAAGGTAGTTAGTTGTTAACGTGAGCTCCGTTATATACTTGTGTTGTAAAGTAAAACGTAAGGAAGGAACTGGATTATTGTATTCACATATAGGAATGTGTATTCATATTGGGAAGATAAGGTATGTAAGGTTACTCTTTCTGTATCCTTCTGCAGCACATATTGTTCACATTGACATTGTACTTGTTCCATTCCGAAATGTTCAAAGGTATCTTATTTCAGGTTGTCATATAATGTTACTCACAGGACCAATTGTGATTCACATGTCTCATGTTCATTGACTAATGTTTCAAAGTTCCAATAATGTACAATCACCACTGTAACACTCTGATAATGAAAGAATGAAGTAATGTATAATTGTTTGTATATGCTTGAGTGGCATCCCAGGGGTGGAATAAACACCTAGCTTGGGTCAATCCTAATATCATGGGTGGTATCCCAGGGGTTAAAATACCTAGAACGGGTTGATCCCAATATCACAGTAGCATCCCAGGGGCTACAGAAAAGCCTAGCATGGGTTCATCTCATCCCAGGGGCGACAGAAAAGCCTAGCATGGGTAAATCTCATCCCAGGGGTTAAAATACCTAGCATGGGTTATCCTCATTTACCACTGATCAGTTGTTCATTTGTCTATTATATCTTTTACAATTTTCTTAATTCAAAGAAGGATAAAGTTAAGTAATGAACGATAATGATAAATGAACGTAAAAGCAAAGAAAGTAATGAATGTAATGTACGTGGTTCTAACCACATAGAACGGTGGTTTATCCATATTGGCTACTCACTTGTTTTTGATTCCATTGAAGTACTTATGTCTCATGCAGCTTCTTATAACCTTACATACTCAGTACATTCTTCGTACTGACGTCCCTTGGGGGACTTACCTTACTTGCTGCATGCACAGGTGCTAGTAGACCTCCATAGTGGGTTGCGGGTCATTTGCAGATCATTGGTGATCTCCAGTTGGTTCGGGGCTTTCCGTGTCACATGTGTACATTGGTTTTGGTACTATGTAAATATTGTATAAAGCGGGGACTTGTCCCGACTTTAGGATGGTTATGTACATGTATCTGCTAGAGGCTTTGTAGACGTACGTGGGAAGATGAATGAAAGAATGTATACTTTTGACATGGTCGCCCTAACAGTCAAGTTTCATATATATCATATGCTTTCCATGATTTCCACCATTGGTAATTTGTATCTAAATGAGGTAGAGTGTTGTTCTTTTAGTGACATGCATATGAGTGTACATGAATGAAGATTGGTTCTCTCGGGCCTTAATGGCTTTGGTGCCAGTCCGCCTCGTTGGAATTTGAGGCGTGACAGATCTATCTGAAGAAAGTGATCAAGACAAGTCCCAAAGTTTGTCTGCAAGGCAGTTTTGATAAGGCCTTTGACTTTTGTTTTTGCCTCTTTTCATATATTTGTTATCATCCCTTCTTTATCCTTTTTAATGAAACTCTTTTTTTTGCTCAAGGTTGTAGTGTACTTATTTTGGTCCTATATTTATTATGTGTTTGTTGAAGTCTTTTGCCTTGTTTTGGGCATATGAAGTGTTGTAACCTATTTTATTGCGTAAAAAAGTTTTTGTTTGATGGTCTGAGGTAGTGACCAACTGATTTTTATTTTATGGTACTCTCTCAATCCATCTTATCTTTAGGGAGCATGGCTTCGACATGTGTGATCCTTCTATACATATACAAGTATATCCATATATACTTTTTTAAGCTTGATTAAGCCAGGCCCATGTTAATTTACATGTGGGATTATTTCTCAACATTCTTTATATGCTAGGACGTCTCCCAATTATGTCAAAATAAGAGGTGTTATAACAATTTAAGGTCCCTTAGTCATACTATATTTGAAGTGGAAATGCCAAATTATGGAACAGAAGAGACGTATTTTATTCATCATAAAATTCCATTACATTGAATATTCGTTAGCACCACCTAAATTGCTATATGGGTGTATGGCTTCTGAGATAAGCATACGCCCAATGTAGCACTGGGCATAATTGTTCGGTAGTCCCTAGTTTGGTACTATCAAGTTCTCAAAGTGACAATCCCTAGTGTTTAACACTTCCAGGGGTGTCAGTGCTCAGACTGACTATGCTCTATCCTACCAACACACTTGGTATAATTTTCATTAAAGACCTTGCTGAAAAACCCAATCTGGTATAAAAATCATGCAAAAGAAAAAAGAGTGTAGTGCCTGTTTTCGTATAAGAGAAGATTACTTGTTGATACATGCATTTTCAGCAGTAGTAATTTTTAAGATGATTAACATTTTAGTTGTTTTGTTACTAAATATCGTCAAGTTCAGTCAGCTGGTAGGCACCTTTTCTGGCTAGACCAGTTATTTAATAAGGTCCTTCCAATCCATGATGGATCCAGCTTCCCTTCATTCAGGTTATGTTTACTAAGAGACATATTTTGCAGCAACAAGTTTCTTACTTTGAAGTGACAAAGCTTGGTTTGACTATATATTACCTTTCTATCTTTTGTTTTTGTACAATTATTCAGACGAAAGGGATTTTCAGATGCTCATCTGACAAATCTAGTTGTTTCCTTATGAATTTGTCATTCCCAGTAATTCTTTTTTCCAAGGAGCGAAGGCTGGCTCGCCTACTTTAACTAAAGTTAAAGTCTCTTCCTCATATACCAAAAAATTATAGGGTTTCCCCAATGCTTGACTTTGCCATAGTTTGGTATGCCCAGAGTATTCTTGGTAGCTCCTCTACCCAACACCCGTTTGAGCTTTCTAATCTCCTTTTAAGATTGAGTAACACCATTTTTTTTGTTGATTTAGTTTGTCGATGTGCTTTTGGGTGATATGGAATAGAAGTGATCTGTTTGATTTGTAGAACAACCAAGATTTTGGTCACTTTGGCTCATACGAACTGGGATGATAGTCATAAAATGATATCCTTAGGTATTCTAAAATGGCAGATTATGTGATCCCTTATTTAGTCTATCACCTCTCGCTCTTGAAATTGTTTGTCAACCCTTACTTTGATCTATTTAGAGAAATAACTAGTCACTATGAGTAGAAATTTAACCTGTCCCAAGGACGATAGTAATGGCCCTATGATATCCATCCCTCCATCTCATAAAATGCCATGGGGTGGGGACCATATTCATACGTTCGTTGGGATAATGAATTTTCCATGCAACATGATAGCATTTGCCACACATTTCTATGAACTTCTCAGCATCTTCCTTTATGTAAGGCTAATGATACCCGACCTTTATCATTTTATATACCATCGCCCTAGAATGATTGCAACACACCTCTTTATGTATTTCTCTCAACATATAATTGGTATTGCTAGGTCTAAGACATTAAGCTAAAGGGCCCAAATATGATCTCTTGTAAAGGTTACCATCCACCAGACAAAATTTGGTAGCCTTTGTTTGAAGGGCTTGCAAAGCTTTAGAATCCATTGGAAACTCACTATTCTTGAGGTACTTTATGTATTTATTTCTCCAATCCCACACAAAATTAATGGAATTCCCTTCCATCCTTCCAAAAACTTTGAGTGCATAATGGCAGAGTTGTACCACAATGCCTTTTGACAAATTTTCCGCTTTAGTTGAAGATCTAAAAGTGGACAACATATTTGTCTCATTGTTTTGTCTGTAAGGAATTTGTTTCATTTCCCACTTTTGGAACTAGGATAAGAGTCTCAAACTTTGATGATGTACCTCAATATCTACCCATCTTTCATATCATAAGTCCCATCAATCTGATTCACGATGATCTGTGAGTCACAAAAGACTTGAATAACTTCCTCTCCTAGTCTTTATTCCAGACCTAATGCTATAACAAGGGCCTCATACTCAGCCTCATTTTTAGTGAGATAAAAAAAAATTGATGTCATACCTTAATTTTTCTCTCATTGGGGTGATTAAAACCACCCCAGGTCGATTATCTTTTTGTTAGAAGTGCTATAAGTATATTGGATACAAGTTCTATGGTGACTTTGAAGAATAGTACAACTTTTTTTTTGGCCTGCTAAGCTATCTTTGTGCTAAAGTCGACCACCAAATTAGTTCGAACTTGGGATTTATTGGCAGTTCGGGGCTTATATTCGATATCAAATTCACTAAGCTCGATAACCCACTTTGCCATCCTCCCCGATAATTTTAGTTTGTGGAGAAAATTTTGTAGTGGGTAAGCCATGACTACAAAAATTGGATGACATTGAAAATAGGGCCTAATCTTATGGGTGGCTTCTACGAGAGTGAAATCTAGCTTTTCCAAGTGTGAATATCGGGTTTCAGTATGTAGTAAGCTTTTGCTAACATAATAAATAGGAAACTGCATACCTTTTTCTTCTCGAACTTGCACTGCACTTACCGCGACCTCTACCATGGCCAGATTCAAAATCAACTACTCAACTTATTGAGGTTTTTCTAATAAAGGTGGACTTGACATATAAGATTTTAACTCCCTAAAGTCTTACTGGCATTTGTGGGTCCACTTGAACTGACTATTCTTCTTTAAGAGAGAAAAATTGATGTCATTTTTCCGATGACCTTGATATAAAATGATTGAAATATGGAAATCACCCAGTCAGCCTTTGTACTTTCTTAACATTGGTGATCAAGTTTGGAATCTCTTTTATTGTTTTTTTGTTATCTAGATTGGCCTTGAACCTCTGTTAGACATGAGGAATCCTAAGAACTTTCTTGACCCTACTCCAAAAGAGCATTTTTTCAGACTTAATTTTATGTTGTGCTTCTGTAGGATATCAAAAGTTTCTTATAGGTGATCCTTAGTCTCCTTCGATTACATAAGGATGTCATCTATGTAAACTTCCATGGTCTTTCTAATCGAGTTCGCAAATATTTGATTCACCATCCGTTGATATGGGGCACCTACATTTTTCAAGAGAAACGACATCATATTATAATAATATGTGTTGTAGTCAGTAACAAAAGAAGTTTTCTGTAACACCCCGTACCTTTTCGACCCTATTTGCTTGGTGATCTAGGGCGCATTTATATGTTGTATTTGAACCATGTTTACCTTAGTTTTGAGAGCAATAAGTGCATATTTTGTATTGTTTTTGATGGACTATTGATATTGTACTAACGTCCGCAAAGAAAAGTCGAAGAAAGGAAAAAAAATCAAATTTTTAAGGTCAGGTACGCCCAGAGGCGTGCCAGGCTGCTTCCTGCCAAAATTTTTATGGAACAAGCAGCAAAGAGGCGTGCCCAGGGGCATGCCTGGCCGCTCAGGCTCCCCTTTTTCAAAGCTGAAATTCAGCTAAGTCTCAAGGGTGTGCCGAGGTGCTTTTTGCCAAAATTTTTCTCCGATTATTAGTCTATAAAGAGGACTCTTGGGTTATGGTATCATTATTCCATCATAGTAGGATTACTCTTGAGCGAGTTTGGCATCCAAGTTGGGGTTAATTCATTGTCATAATTATTTTATCAAATTATGTTAAATTAATCAATGAGTAGCAGAAATTGCTTATTCTTGGAATTGAGGCTACGAACATGAATCTCGTGAGTTGAATATTGTCATAACATTTATGGAATTATTTTAAACACGAGATTGTTGGGGTATTACACATTGAATTTGGTGGGCTAAGGTAACATATGTTAATGGGATCAATTTAAGGCCTAAAATGGATTAAAAGACATGGCCCAAAAGGGCAAATGACCCATTCTTCCATGTTGGCCAAGTAAAAATGGCATTAAATGCCAAGAATTGGCTAAGGATTATTTGAGGGCCTATATAAAGGGGAAAAAATCATATTTTTATTCACATAAACACACATTACAATCTAGCCATTTCCACAAGATATTTCTTTAAGCTCTCAAAACCCTAAGTCATCTCTTTGGACAAGATCATCATTTTTCAACCTTGGGCAAGTGTTTATTCTTGTGCTTTAATATATTATGTGAATGAGAGATGGTGTAGATCATGATGGTTATGTCTAAAAGTGTGAGTAGTGCACTTTTGCTTTTTGCTAAAAGATGTGTCATCTATGGGATTTGAACTTGAAAGAAGACTTGAGGTTTTGATGGAAGTGAATGGTGTGGATGAAAGATCAACATGTATAGTATGGTTATGTCCTTAACTTGTTTTTTTTCTATATGTCTAACTTGTGGGATTGTTGTGGGATTGTTGTTATGTAACATATTGAGAAGACTTGATGGAGTAATTGTGATGTTGTGTTGATGGAGAAGTGTACAGTATAAAATTGGTGTGACATGCTATTGGTTTATGATGTCTTGGTCAATGTATGGAATGTTGTGGTATTGTTGGTATGATAATTCCATGAATGGTATTGTAAAGGGTGAAATGACGTTATAGGGCAATCATGTAACTCATTGTCGTCTTATGTGCACTTGTAAGGCAGTTAGTTATTAACGTTAGCTCTGTTATGTACTTGTGTTGTAGAGTGAAACGTAAGGAAGGAGATAGACTATTGTATTCACATATAGGATTGTGTATTCATATTGGGAAGATAAGGTATGTAAGGTTACTCTTTCCGTATCTTTCTGTAGCACATAGTGTTCACATTGTCATTGTACTTGTTCCATTCCGAAAAGTTCTAAGGTATCCCATTTCCGATTATTAATTATTGTTACTCATATGTTCCTTATTCATTGAACAATTGTGATTCACATGACCCATGTTCATTGGCTAATATTCCAAAATTCCAACAATGTTACAACCAATAACGTATCACTCTTCCAATAATGTATCACTCTTATAATAAAAGAATTGAAGTAAGGCATACTTGTTGAGTACGGGTGGCAACCCAAAGGGGAAAAAGCCTAGCTAGGGGAAATCTCGAACGGGTGTCAACTCAAAAGGGCATAAGTCTAGCTAGAGGCAATCCCGAATGAATATTGGGAATGGGTGTCAACTCGAAGGGGAGTAAGCCTAGCTAGAGGCAATCCCGAACGGGTGACAACTCAAAGGGGCGGAAGCCTAGCTAGAGGAGATCCCGAAAGATTATATGAATGATATTACATGAGCATTATTTCATGAATGATTGTGACAATGACATGAACGAAAATGGAAGAAATGAATGCAATGTATACGATTCCACACGTGTATATTATGGTGGCTAATCTATATTTCCCACCCACTAGTACTTGATTTCATTGAAGTCCTTGTATCTTATGTAGTTACTTATAGCCTTGCATACTCAGTAAATTCTTTGTACTGACGTCCCTTGGGGGACTTACCTTACTTGCTGTAGGCATAGGTGCTAGTATACCTCCGCAGTAGGTTGGGGATCATTTGCCAATCTTTGGTGAGCTCCAGTTGGTTCGGGGCTTTCCGAGTCACATGTGTATATTTGTTTTGGTACTATAATGTTGTATAAAGGTGGGACTTGTCCCTACTTTAGGTTGGTTATGTATATGCATCTGCTAGAGGCTTTGAAGACGCATGTGGGAGAATATAAATGTAAGGGGTGTATGTCTGTTTTGGCTTGGTGGCCCTAACGGCCAAGTTTCTTAGATGTGTATTTCACATGTTTCCAAGACATCCGTTATTGGTATCTTATATCTCTATACGTGATGGTGATGTTTCTTGAATGACATGCATATGAATGGACATGGATGAAGATTGGTTCTCTCGGGCCTTATCGGCTTCGGGTGCTAGTCCGCCCCGTTGGAATTCGAGGCGTGACAAAAGTGGTATCAGAGCAGGTCGTCCTAAGGGTGTCTACAAAGCCGTGTCTGAGTAGAGTCTTGCTTATGGATGTGTTATGCACCACATTCATAAGCAGGAGGCTACGGGACATTTAAGAGTTGTTTCTTTTCTCTATTTCTAGATCGTGCCAAATAGCCAATGTTGTAAGTGGAATCATATATGACCATTGTAATTGGTTTTCCTTATTATAGTAAAATATCGATGACAAGACGAGGTAGGGGCAAAGGTAAGCAGGTAGATATGCTTGTCGGAGAAGGAACGAGCAAATCACCACCTGACCAAGCTAGTCAGGGTGGGGTTGATGCTGAGTTTGTATCACGGGCTTCTTCTACTTTTCCAGCTCCAGAAGAGCCGAAAAGGAGAGAAGAACCTGTTGAACCACCTCTTAATGCCATGGAGAAGGATCTAAGAAATGCAGTGCAAATGTTGACTCGTATAGTTGCCGCACAGAATCAAGGACCAGTTGGTCCCATGACAAGTAACGACAGTGAGGCTAGGGCGGCTTGCCGAAGGACGCAGGATTTTCTAAAATTAGATCCTCCCACATTCACTGGAACAGATCTGAATGCATACCCACAGGACTTCGTGGACCAAATTCAAAGGGCTCTAGATGTTATGCACGTGACTGGTGTAGAAATAGTTGAGCTTGCAGCCTATAGATTAAAAGGAGAAGCTATATTGTGGTATGAAGATTAGAAAAGATCTCGTGGTATTGATATAATTCCAGCTAGTTGGGAACAATTTAAAACGACATTCCTTGATCACTATCTTCCCTATGAGATCTGAGAGGCTTGCGCGGATCAGTTTTTAAATCTCCGTCAAGGGAATATGAGTGTCAGAGAATACAGTCTGTAGTTTAATTCTTTGGCTCGATATGCTCTGAGTGTAGTGGCCACAATGACAAATAGAGTCCATCGATATGTGGACAGGTTGGAGCCATACTTGGTGAGGGACTGCACTATTGCTGCTTTGAATAGAGATATGGATATAGCGAGAATTCAGGCTTTCACACAGAAGATGGAGGACTAAAGGCAAAGAAGAAGGGTACATGAATTTGAATGAAGTCCGTCAAAGAGGGCTAGACCTATGGGACAGTCTATGGTGTCCCAAGGAGAATCTAGGCCTTGGGCTTTTCCTAGACCACCTAGACCATCATTTTCTTCCCCTACAATAGGTACTTCATCCCAGTTCTGGGGGTTTAGAGGCAGCCATTTGGGGAAGAGCAGTGTGGTTCGAGGTTCACAAACGGCAGGACTTTCTCGCCAATCGTGTCAGCACTGTGGGAAGTCTCATTTAGGTGAATGCCAGGTTGGAATGAATGTTTGCTATTTTTGCGGTGTGTAGGGGCACATGGTGAGAGAGTGCCCACAAAGGGGCATGGGTGGTATAGCACGACCTACAGGATCAACTGTTGCATCACCATCATCGGTTCCTTCTTTTGTTCGAGGAGTGCAGACTATTGGTCATGGTAGAGGTGCTAGAGGAGCAGCTAGTTCCAGTGAAGCCCAAAATCGAACTTATGCTCTAGTGGACCGACAGAATTCGAAGACTTCATCTGATGTAGTCACAGGTACACTATCAATATTTTTGTATAGTGTATATGAATTGATTGACCCGGGTTCTACATTGTCATATGTTACTCCATCGATTGTTGTAAAATTTGAAAGAACACTAGAATTATTAATTAAGTCATGTGAAGTGTCCACGCCTATCGGTGAATCTATTATAGCTATGAGAATTTATCGTGATTGCTTAATTATTGTTTGTGGTCATGATACACTGGCTGATCTTATTGAACTAGAAATGGTGGATTTTGATGTTATAATGGGTATGGATTGGTTGGCTTCTTGTTATGCCACGATGGATTGTCGAGCTAAGAAAGTACATTTTCATTTTCCACAAACGAATGTTCTTGAATGGAAGGGAAATGTAGGGGCACCGAGAGGAAAATTTATTTCCTACCTTAAGGAAAGGAAAATGATAGCCAAGGGGTACCTATGTCACTTAGTGAGAGTGAAAGATACTGACGTGGAACCATTAACTCCTCAATCGGTTCCAGTGGTCAATGAATTCCTCGATGTATTTCTGGACGATCTTCTAGGTTTACCCTTAGAACGGGAAGTAGAGTTTGGTATTGATGTAATGCCAGACACTCGACCTATTTCTAATCCTCCGTATCGAATGGCTCCAGCAAAATTACGTGAATTGAAGGAGCAATTAAAAGACTTGCTGGACAAGGGCTTCATCAGGCCTAGTATATCCCCGTGGGGTGCACCGGTATTGTTTGTACGAAAGAAAGATGGCAAGTTGAGAATATGTATTGACTATCGGCAATTGAATAAGGTAATGATCAAGAACAAATATCCCCTCCCCAGAATTGACGATTTGTTTGATCAGTTACAGGGTGCCAAATGTTTTTCAAAATTTTGACTTGAGGTCAGGTTACCATCAAGTCAGAGTTAGAGAAACAGATATACCCAAGACAGCTTTCCGAGCACGGTATGGCCATTATGAATTTTTAGTTATGTCGTTTGGACTAACAAATGCACCAGCTATTTTCATGGATTTGATGAATAGGGTGTTTAAGCCATTTATAAACGTGTTCGTGATGGTGTTTATTGATGACATCTTGGTTTATTCAGGATCACAAGAGGACCATACTAATCACTTACGACAGGTGTTACAAATTCTCCATGAGCGTAAGTTGTATGCAAAGTTCTCTAAATGTGAATTTTGGTTGAAATCCGTAGCATTCTTGGGTCACATTATGTCTGATGAAGGAATTTGGGTTGATACACAAAAGATTGAAGCGGTGAAAAATTAGCCAAAGCCTATGACGCCCACAAAAATTCGTAGCTTTCTTGGGTTGACAGGTTATTATCAAAGGTTTGTTAAAGGGTTTTCTTTCATTGCTGCACTTTTAATGAAGCTTACACACAAGGAAATCAAGTTTCAATGGAATGATGCATGTGAGAAAAGTTTCCAAGAGCTGAAAAATAAATTAACTTCCACACCCGTATTAGTACTTCTGGAAGGCACCGAAGGGTATGCAGTCTATTGTGATGCATCCGGAGTTGGCCTAGGATGTGTATTGATGCAGCACGATAATGTTATAGTATATGCCTCACGACAGTTGCGTCCACACGAGAGAAACTATCCAACACATGATCTTGAGTTAGCAGCGGTGGTATTTGCTTTAAGGATATGGCGTCATTATTTGTATGGAGTTCATGTTGACATCTACACTGATCACAAAAGTTTACAATATATCTTTAAGCACTAGGATTTAAAGTTGAGGCTGCAAAGATGGCTTGAGCTATTGAAAGACTATGATATCAATATTCTATAATATCCAGGGAAAGCGAATATGGTGGCCGATGCATTAAGCCGCAAAGCAGTAGGAAGCACTAGTGGCCAGTTGACGGAAAAGCAAGACCTAGTCAAAGATTTACATCAACTAGCCAGCTTGGGAGTTCACCTTCTTGAATCTCCAGATGAAGGGGTTATTGTACAAAATGCAGCAGAATCTTCATTAGTAGCTGAGGTGAAAGAGAAACAGGATGCGGATCCTATTTTATTGCAGTTGAAAGAAAATGTACAATAGGGTCTGACAAAGGCATTTGATCTTATGCAAGAAAGAGTACTTCAATGCCAAGGTAAATTATGTGTACTGGATGTAAATGAGCTGAGGAGACAAATTATGACAGAGGCGCATCATTCACGATATTCTATTCATCCGGGAGCTACAAAAATGTACCATGATTTGAAGAAAATGTATTGGTGGGAAACATGAAGAAGAACATTGCAGAATTTGTAGCTCAATGCCCGAATTGTCAACAAGTAAAGGTAGAGCATCATAAACTAGGAGGTTACATGCAATGTATCAATCTTCCAGTCTGGAAATGGGACATGATTAACATGGATTTCATCACAGGTTTGCCTCGTACACTTCGGAAATTTGATTCTATATGGGTCGTAGTTGACAGGCTTACTAAGTCAGCACATTTTCTACCAGTCAAGACCACTTATACAGCTGAAGATTATGCAAGGTTGTATGTTAAAGAGATAGTGCGATTGCATGGGATTCCAATTTCCATTATATCAGACAGAGGAGCACAATTTACCGTGCATTTTTGGAGATCTTTTCAGAAGAGCTTGGGTAGACAAGTGAATCTGAGTACGACTTTTCATCCTCAAACAGATGGACAAGCTGAACATACTATCCAAACACTTGAAGATATGCTACGAGCTTGCACGTTAGATTTTCAAGGCAGTTGGGATGATCATTTGCCTCTTATTGAATTTACTTACAACAATAGCTATCATTCAAGTATCAAAATGGCACCTTATGAAGCTTTATATGGAAGAAAGTGTAGATCGCCAATTGGATGGTTTGAAGCGGGTGAAACTGATTTACTTAGGCCAGATCTTGTTTATCAAGCTATGGAGAAAGTTAAAGTGATTCAACAGCGGCTACAAATGGCCCAAAGTTGACACAAGTCATATGCGGATGTTAGAAGAAGAGGGCTCGAATTTTCCATAGGTGATTGGGTATTCTTGAAGGTGTCACCGATGAAAGGGGTAATGCGATTTGGAAAGAAAGGGAAGTTAAGTCCCCGATATATAGGGCCATATGAAATTGTTCGAAGATTTGGGCAAGTTGCGTATGAATTGGGACTACCCCAAGAACTCTCAATAGTTCATCCAATGTTTCATGTTTCGATGCTTCGAAAGTGCATAGGAGATCCATCTTGTATCGCTCCCATTGAAAAATGTACAAGTTACAGAGGATCTCACCTATGAAGAGATACCTATTGCTATTATGGATAGGCAAGTGAAGAGGTTAAAAAATAAAAAAGTGGCTTCCGTAAAGGTACTTTGGAGAAATCAACAAGTAGAAGATATTACATGGGAAGCGGAAAAAATGATGAAGTCAAAGTACCCGTATTCGTTTCACACGGAAGAAAAAGTTCAAAATACGGAAGAAGAGCAATAACAAGTAAGTATCTATAAGAATTATGTATATATGTATATATGCTAACACAAAGATACATTTATTGTACTTGAGAAGATGTTATTAACATTCGAGGACGAATGTTTCTAAGGGGGGAAGGATGTAACACCCCGTAGCTTTTTGACCCTACTTGCTTGGTGACCTAGGGCGCATTTGTATATCGTATTTGAACCATATTTACCTTAGTTTTGAGAGCAATAAGTGCATATTTTGTATTGGTTTTGATGGACTAGTGATATTGTACTAACGTCCGCAAAGAAAAGTCGAAGAAAGGAAAAAAATCAAATTTTTAAAGTCAGGCACGCCCAGAGGCGTGCCAGGCCGCTTCCTGCCAAAATTTTTATGGAACAGGCAGCAAAGGGGCGCTCCCAGGTGAGTGCCAGTCCGCTCAGGCTCCCCTTTTTCAGAGCTAAAATTCAGCTAAGTCTCAGGGGCGTGCCGGGGTGCTTTTTGCCAAATTTCTTCTCTGATTATTAGTCTATAAAGAGGACTCTTGGGTTATGGTATCATTATTCCATCATAGTAAGACTACTCTTGAGTAAGTTTGGCATCCAAGTTGGGGTTAATTTGTCATCATAATTATTTTATCAAATTATGTTAAATTAAGCCATGAGAGAAGAAATTGCTTATTCTTGGAATTGAGGCTACGAACATGAATCTCGTGAGTTGAATATTTTTGTAACATTTATGGAATTATTTAAACATGAGATTGTTGGGGTATTACACATCGAATTTGGTGGGCTAAGGTAACATGTGTTAATGGTCTCAATTTAAGGCCCAAAATGGATTAAAAGACATGGCCCAAAAGGGAAAATGACCCATTCTTCCATGTTGACCAAGTAAACATGGCATTTAATGCCAAGAATTGGCTAAGGATGATTTGAGGGCCTATATAAAGGGTAAAAATCATATTTTTAGTCACATAAACACACATGCCAATCTAGACATTTCCACAAGATATTTCTTTAAGCTCTCAAAACACAAAGTCATCTCTTTGGACAAGATCATCATTTTTCAACCTTGGGTAAGTGTTTATTCTTGTGCTTTAATATATTATGTGCATGAGAGATGGTGTAGATCATGATGGTTATGTCTAAAAGTGTGAGTAGTGCACTTTTGCTTTTTGCTAAAATATGTGTCATCTATGGGATTTGAACTTGAAAGGAGACTTGAGGTTTTGATGGAAGTGAATGGTGTGGATGAAATATCAACATGTATGGTGTGGTTATGTACTTAACTTGTTTTTTTCTATATGTCTAACTTGTGGGATTGTTGTGGGATTGTTGTTATGCAACATATTGAGAAGACTTGATGGAGTAATTGTGATGTTGTGTTGATGGAGAAGTGTACAGTATAAACTTGGTGTGACATGCTATTGGTTTATGATGTCTTGGTCAATTTATGGAATGTTGTGGTATTGTTGGTATGATAATTCCATGAATGGTATTGTAAAGGGTGAAATGACGTTATAGGGCAATCATGTAACTCATTATTGTCTTATGTGCACTTGTAAGGTAGTTAGTTATTAACGTGAGCTCTGTTATGTACTTGTGTTGTAGAGTGAAACGTAAGGAAGGATATGGACTATTGTATTCACATATAGGATTGTGTATTCATATTGGGAAGATAAGGTATGTAAGGTTACTCTTTCCGTATCCTTCTGCAGTACATAGTGTTCACATTGTCATTGTACTTGTTCCATTCCGAAAGGTTCTAAGGTATCCCATTTCTGGTTATTAATTATTGTTACTCACATGTTCCTTATTCATTGATCAATTGTGATTCACATGACTAATGTTCATTGGCTAATATTCCAAAATTCCAACAATGTTACAACCAATAACGTATCACTCTTCCAATAATGTATCCCTCTTATAATAAAAGAATTGAAGTAAGGCATACTCATTGAGTATGGGTGGCAACCCAAAGGGGAAAAAGCCTAGCTAGGGGCAATCCCGAATGGGTGGCAACTCTATGGGGGGTAAGCCTAGCTAGAGGCAATCCCGAATGAATATTGGGAATGGGTGGCAACTCGAAGGGGCGGAATCCTAGCTAGAGGAAATCCCGAACGGGTGGCAACTCAAAGGGCCGAAAGCCTAGCTAGAGGCGATCCCGAAAGATTATATGAATGATATTACATGAGCAACATTTCATGAATGATTGTGACAATGACATGAACGAAAATGAAAGAAATGAATGCAATGTATACGACTCCACACATATATATTATGGTGGCCAATCTATATTGCACACCCACTAGTACTTGATTTCATTGAAGTCCTTGTATCTTATGCAATTACTTATAGCCTTACATACTCAGTACATTCTTCGTACTGATGTCCCTTAGGGTACTTACCTTACTTACTGTAGGCACAGGTGATAGTAGACCTCCATAGTAGGTTGCGGATCATTTGCCGATCTTTGGTGAGCTCCAGTTGGTTCGGGGCTTTTTGAGTCACATGTGTATATTTGTTTTGGTACTATAATGTTGTATAAAGTGGGTACTTGTCCCAACTTTTGGCTTGGTGGCCCTAACGGCCAAGTTTCTTATATGTGTATTTCACATGTTTCCAAGACATCCGTTATTGGTATCTTATATCTCTATACGTGATGGTGATGTTTCTTGAATGACATTCATATGAATGGACATGGATGAAGATTGGTTCTCTCGGGCCTTATAGACTTCGGTTGCCAGTCCGCCCTGTTGGAATTCAAGGCGTGACAAAATCTCCTAGTCCTTCGGGTCCATTTGAATTTGGTTGTACCCAGAGTACGCATCAAGAAAATTCATCATCTCATACCCGGACATAGTATCGATCATGTGATTGATGTTTGGCATATGGAATGGATCTTTACAGCATGCTTTATTTAAATCTTTGAAATCTATACACATCCTAAACTTATCTGGCTTCCTTGGTTCTACCACTATGTTGGCCAACAATTCTGGGTATTATACCTCTCGGATAGACCCTATATTTAAGAGATGTGTTACCTCTTTCTTAACTAACCTTTTCTTCTCTTCCGAGATGAGGAATCTCTTCAATATCACAGGCAGCAAATTGAGGTATATTCCCTATTTATGCATGGCCACTTGTGAATCAATACCTAAAATATCAAAGTTTGTCTATGTGAAACAGTTAGTGTTAGGTTTAAGGAACCTAACAAATGCTTGCCTGAGTTTGGGGTATATCCCCTAGACTAGGTACACCTTTTTTTCAAGGAACACTGGGAAATGGGCTGCCTGCTTGATCCTTTCTATCGTTGACTTAGTGGAGTCTCGCTCGTCAAGGATGTAGCTGGCTCATGATTCTTCATACCACCCCTTACTTGTTTTCTCCATTCTCGGCAGTTCATCTTGCATTTCACTACATAAGAAAAGCTCCAGTCTTTGATGATGCTCCCTGACTGGAGAGGTAAAATACATCTCTCCAGCTGTCTCAGGTTCCCTTTAAATTACCTTACCCTGACGAGCATAGCGAGCTTCAATACTTAATGATATGTCAAAGGTACAACCCTCATGACATGAATCCATAGTCTTCCCAAGATGACATTGTACATTATGTCCCCATTGAGGATATTAAAATGAGTATCCTTCTTTACTCCTGTAGTGTTAGTAGTTAGAATGACTTCTCCTCCTAGGAATTCACTAGACATTATAACAACCCATTCCATTGTTACTTAAATATCTGCAGTAAATGCGTAAGAATATAAATTTTGTTTTACCGATATGAATTTGAGTAAAATATAGCAATTACTTTATTTAACAAACATTGAAAAAAAAGATAGGATCGCCATTATGAGAATATGACTGCTATAACAAGAATATAACCACTACAATGATAATATGACCACTGTAGTAAGAATATAATTGCTATAGCAAGTCCACTGTAGCAAAGATAAGGTAGAATGCATGTTTAAGTCAGTTATTTTGAATTCTACTTCATAAACTTTAAAACCTTATTCCAAAATCTGGAGAGGAGATATTCCCAGGGTTAGGGTGAGAATTCTTGTTGAGGTATGTTATTACATCACTCTTTATGCTTTGTAATATGTTAACATCTTCGAATCACTAGGTAAATTACTATGGTGGAATATAATTAGAAACCCTAGGTTCATGAAAAGTGGGGACAATGTATGGATAGATGTAATAATCATCTAAAATGCTTCTAGGTTGTAAATTAACACTTCCTAGCATGAAATTGTTGTTTTTAAACGTAAATGATGAAGGTTGGGAACAAATTGTGGTTAAATAACTCTTGGCTAATGTTATAGACCATTAATAAGGGTATAATTGGTGGGTTTGAATTTACAAAGCATATATTGAAAGAGTAAATGATTCATTACTCTTATAATTATTTTTCTTAGACTTTGAATGTTCTGCATGATAGAGGAAAGGAAAAGCTCATGTGAACAACTTGCTTGAACTTTGATTCTTCGATTGAGGTAGGTTATGGTTTATGAATAGTAGGCTTTGATTAGTGATTTGTAACAATTTTGTAGAATTGACAGGAGAAAGCATGATTAGGACTTTGGGCTGTCACGACCCGAGTCTACACCCTGGACGAGACACGGTACTTAGAACCATAAATAATCTCAAGTGAACCCTTGATATTGACATATACTAAAAATGAATTACCAAAATACTAAGCGAAAGCCTAGAGATAACTTAAATAGGCAAATCAGAATACTATACTTTCTATGTCTGAAAGCCTCTACTATTGAATGAAATGATTTACAAGGACAAGACTCCCAGCTAATCTTAAAAAACTGAAATAAACTAAAGAATTTAAAAGCTAATACTAGTCCTTGAATGATGAGGACTCACCCAAAGCTGGATTGAAGTATTTACAATCTTCTCTTGTTGTGAATCTGGGAATGGGCACCTGAATTTGTATCATGATAAGATATAGCACAAAAGAAAGTCTATAGTTAGTACGTCTGAATGTACTGAACATGTGAAATATGTAAGTCATGAATAAGTTGCAAATCATGCTGTAAAACTAAAATCATGTGTTGTACTAATCATGTTAAACATAAGTAAACTGAAGTACAATGACCCACACTTTTAATAGATCAAAACTAAAAACTTGTATCATTTTAGCAAATCATAAAGTAGATATATCAAAGCTAAAAGCTAGTGAGTCATGTACATTTATTATGATTAAATTATTTTCTAGGGTGTTTCTTCTAATCAATAGAAACCATGTGAGCAAACATGGAGTCCAACATCTGATCCATGTTGGGGAGGGTTGCTCTATACCTTGCCATCAGTATTGAATCTAAACTAAGGTGGATCTACTAAACTAAGCCTCAAAGGCTAAATATAACCTACATTGGCACGCAGTTTTAGGATATGGGTTATTTGGAGCCCATATCTGCTCGGTGCTAAATACTACTACAAAAGTAGTATACTATTTTCTCATAATAGATAAAATGGTAATCTGAAAATAAGTACAAAACTAGCTCAAATTATTTGAGTAACTAAAGTTCTGAAATACTAAAACTAGTCATGCTCACTTTTACTGATTTTCGTGATCATAGGATCAACTCATGCTACTTAGTTCTAAAACATGCTCAATTCTGTGTAAATCATACTAAATTAGGTATCAAGGTTATAAATCATAAATAAGACATTAAAATCATGTATAAATGTATTTTACAAGATAGATAATCATGACAAACATGATGAAACTGAAAATCATTACAATTGATAAAATTGGGTATAAATCCTTAGCTGTAAAATCATGAAAACTATAATTCAAAAGATGAGGTTCTGAGAATAAGAGTGAAAGGAAACCCTTATTGAATTCACACATACTTGATAATTAAAGAATCTTGACTAGAACCTAGGAGAAGTTAAGCTTGAAGATGAACCCTAGGCTTTTGCTTAAAAGAGACTTGAGAGAAAACCCTTTTGAGTGTCTAACTGTTAAAATAAGAGAATTAAAGGGGGAGGGTTTACTATTCTAATAAGAAAACCATTTGGGACTTGAAATGAAATAGTTTAGGCTTTTGGAAATAAGGAAAAGACTAATATGCTCTTTTAAAATTGTTCTAAAATTTCCTGTCGCAATGGTCCACGAGTCACTCCACAACTCGTAGGTCAGCCTATGAGTCATGGTCTGACTCGTGGTTCCTGAGACCGTTTTGAACATGTTCTAGAATTGGGTTCCACGTGTCAACAATACGACTCATATAATGGATCCATGAGTCGTACTCTGACTCATGGTCCCTATGACTATTTTTTATCACTCTATGGTTAAGGGTCCACTAGTGCCAAGCACGAATCATACTATGATACTACAATTCGTACTATGGCTCGTGATTTTTGGAGAATTTGACAACACTCTGTATTGGCTTCCATGAGTTGATAGTATGACTCGTGGTTCCTTCCATGCATACATCAACTCGTGGGAGCCTAAGAGTTACACAAACTTGGGACTTGAGTTCACGAGTCATCTCACGACTCTTGATATGATACCACGAGTCATAAATGGACTCGTGGTTCACTGGTACAACAACTTTTGTTTTGTTTTTTCTGTGCTAAGTCTGGATCAAGGCATAACAAAGTATGGGGTGTTACAATGTCTCTCCCTTGGGATAAAGATCAAGGCTGGACTGAAAATAGAAGAACTAATAGCACTGACTGACTGATTATTGAAACTTACTAACTAACATGATAACTGATTTGAAATAAGAGTAGGTACTCATCTGAAATTCATAGAGCATGAATGAACACTTAGAAATCACAAGTAACTGACAAGGACATGAAATTGAGAAGAGTAGCAATATGAGGAAAACTATTACATCAATCTATCTCGGTTTTAGAGGGTAATAAATAAGGGTAATTATCCATCATATCTGCGTCTGCTTCCCAAGAAACTCCCTCAACTAGCTAATTTCTCCACAAAACCTTTACTAAAATGATGTTCTTATTCCTCAACTTGCGAACTTGCTATCAAGTATCTCAATTGGTACCTCCTCATAAGAAAGGCTATCCTTCACCAACACTCCCCAAAAGAAGAACAAGTGATGGATCACCAATACACTTCTTCAAAAGGGATACATGGAACACTGGATGCACTGCTACTAACTCAACGGGTAGATCTAAATCATAAGCCACATTTCCAATCTGTCTCAAAATCATTTTATGGGTGAAACTTTCACCTTCTTACTAATATATCGGGGACTAAGTTTCCCTTGTTGTAAAATCTCATCACCCCTCTCATGGGTGAAACTTTCAAAAACACCCAATCATAAACAGCAAACCCAAGGTCCCTTCTCCTCATATCCGTATATGATTTCTATCGACTTTGAGCAGTCTTCAATATCTCACTAATCAGCTGAACCTTTTCCATAGAATCATACACTGAATCTAGCTCTATCTAAGTAGCTTCGCCTACCTCAAACCAATAAATAGGGACTTCGGGTAGATCCTCAAGCAATACTTTAGGAAACTCACTGACTACTGGAACTAACTAAAGAGATAAGGTGTCTGACTTAGAGTCCTTAACCCAAAGTAGATAATAGATGCACCTCTTAGAAATTATCTTCCTCACCTTCAGGTAATAGATGAAATGACCTATAGGCATTGTCTGACTACCCTTCCACTCTAAGACAGCCTTATCAGGAAAGTAAAATTTTACGACTCTGGTTCTACAGTCAACTGAAGCAAAACAGGAATGTAACAAATCCATGCCAAGAATGATGTCAAACTCAGTCATGTCTAACTCTACTAGATAAGTTCTGGTGACTCTATAGAGAACTGAAATTGGGAAATTTCTATACACCCGTCTAGCTATGATTGACTCATCAATTGGAGTGGAAACAAAAAAGGGTTTTAGGAGTTGTTCAAGACTGAATCCAAACTTAAAAGCAACATATGGGGTAATTGTTACGACCAAACTAGGAGGATCATGTGAGTACCTACTCTAATCTATCTAGATCGGAGAACCCTATACCACTCAACCATTAAAAAGTGGAAGTCATTAAAAATAATTCATTAAACCATTGAATTACTAAAAAAAATCTTACCGTACTTTTTACAATATAATAAATAAACAACATCTTCCCAATTACCTAATCTAGACATGTATAAGAGCTTCAAATTTAATAAAGTACAACTAAAGACACAACTCCCATCGTAGGAATAGGATGATCACAAGTTGTTGATGAATACTTGTCGCTTCATATAATAAACCTCATTTGATCCTGCAATATGACTACACCCCAAAAATGATCTAGGAAGAGAAGTATCGGTATAACCATATGTACAGGTAGGAATCATCGGCTGATCAAAATTAGATCATGCAACACCACATAAAATCAACAAGATAAAAATGACAACTAACAATTTAAATCACATCAATTTCACCCACTTATGTTATCTCTCTCTTATTACATAAGAGGATTTCCATCGTTATTCTTGTTGGCTTCGTTAAAATCAATCATTATTAGTAGGCAATCTATACCACCTACACTCTTATTATCACCTTTCCACATTTAACCATACAAATTAAATATTGCTCCTCACATCAAATGTCATCAATCATAACTCTCTACCCATAACTCAAGGAAACCTAGAGATATAGAATTACGTACAATATCCAGGACATATATTATCAATTTAAAATATATATGGTCATGAAGTATGCATTAAGTCATCAAATAAGCATTCAAATCATCAGGTAGATATTTAAGTCATCAATTAGACATTAAAATCATCAAGTAAGCATGAACAATGCTCATATTGATAATCTCACACAAGGGTAAATTACACCGATTTTAGCCTTGCCATTTAAGACATCAATAATTTCATCAACATATTATCACATCAAGGATTGGTCCACAAAAGGAACCATAATACCTCATCACAACTTACATTGGTCCACTCAAGGAACTGTCATACTCTCCCATCAACATGATCAAGTGTATACACATTCTATGGGAGTTATTTTTTCCCACTAGCCATGACCTGCAGGGGATGAGCTCAGTCCATTTACCAAAATCACAATAGACATCGTATGTGTCTACCACTCTTATTCAACCTTATGTTTATGGCTTACCTATTGATGGGTTAAAGTAGGTGCCATCATGACCTGAGAAATTGGGTCGTGACATTAAGCATGTGGATGACTTCCATGGAGTCAATGTTGATCTGAATGGGGATATGTTTATTATCTTCAACCATATTAAGACCCTCTCTAAGAGCAAGGAGCTCCATGTGGTTGTTGGTGGTAAGGAGAAAGCTTTTGGAGAAACTCATTACCCAGTCTCCTGTTATTCCTAACTACCCCACCAATTCCATCCTTGTCAGGGTTACCTAGGCAAGAGCCATCAGTGTTAAGCTTGAAGGATCCTATGCTAGAAGGATCCTATTTTAGGTTAAGGCAAATACTGTTGGAGTGTTTTATACTATTGGGATTGAGTGCAACAAATTCCACTGCCTTAGAGTAGGGTTGCTTAAAATTGGGATGATCATGCCTATGACTGATGTCCTGACCTAATTTCCCAGGTCATGATGGCACCTACTTCAACCCACCAGTAGGTAAGACAAGCCATAGCCCAGAACGTCAAGTAACTGGCTAACGGGTGGAAGATAAAAGTAAACAAGAATGAAACCAATAACAATGA
Organism: Capsicum rhomboideum; assembly: GCA_031232105.1. Lineage (NCBI taxonomy): Eukaryota > Viridiplantae > Streptophyta > Magnoliopsida > Solanales > Solanaceae > Capsicum > Capsicum rhomboideum. The sequence goes on from CP124712.1 coordinate 81,040,006, forward strand.
TAACACAGGAAGATGCAAAAAAGAAAGACATAAATATAACATGATGTACAAGAGAGAAAGAGGACAAAATGATAAAATGAATCCCTCCCAAGACATGGTAAAGTCGGTACCATAGCCACTGCAACCAACAACAAGATTACTAGATAGTATCCAAAATATACATGTATACACAGTAGTCTCAGAAGTACAAAAGACTGTAAGTGAAATAGATGGAGGAGGATCCACCTCAGACTCTATAAAGCTCACCCCATCTCCAGATCAGTAGCAGGGCTTGAGGATAATGTCAATGTCGGTGGGTCGTACTTGGATCTGCATCAGGGAAAAGATGTAGAAGTGCAGTATGAGTACTAAAGCAATGGTTACTCAGTAGGCATCATCGATCGACTGAGCTCAAATATTGTAAAAACATAATAAGGTGCGAGAGTGTAAGGTAAGTCAACAGTAATCGGGGTAGAAATGTAAATATCCACTATACTAAACAAGTGTAATAAATGGAATAAGTAACTTAGAAATAAGAGAAATGAACTAACTACAGCCTAACTGGGCCCCTATAAGCCCAAAAGGCACAAATAACAAGGCAATTAACCCTATCAAGCCCCCATAAGCACGGGTACAGACAAGAAGAAACTAATGTAATAAACACAAATAAACTATAAATGAACCTATCTTAAGTAACCTTATGGTCCCAAATTTATATTCCTATTTTGTCGAGTTTCTGGTCATAAACTCAAAAATCTCGTTCTAAAACCCTAAAGGGGCGATTTTCCCAAGGCTATGTGGAAAATTCTTTGTTGAGGTATGTTCTCCCATCCACATCTTCAACCCTTAATCCAATAACACCTTAGAATTATTAGAATGATCCTTAATGGTAGAATTATTAGTTAAAATCCTAGGTTCATGAGATTGTGGGGAAAACCTATGGGTTGGGATAATATTACCTAGAATTGTTTCTAGATTGTAAACTAACCATTCCTAGCATGAAATTGTTATTCTAATATATGAATTGCAGTGGCTGGATGGGAATCTTGAGTTCAATAAAGATGGGACCTTTAGCCTAAATACTAAAAGGGGGTAATTAGAGTAGAAACTCTATTAATTGGGGTAAGCTGAGTATTGTAGAATTAGTAATGGATGAATGAACCTTGGGTAATGCTATGATAGTGAAGATGGGGTAGAACTAGTGGGTTCGAATTTCCAAAGTGTTTCTCTGAAGAGTAAATATGTAATTACTCTTCTTATTACTTGTTTATTAGATGTTGATGATTCTGAAGCATGAAGGGAAAGAAAGAGAATATGTGGTATTGACTGATTATTTCAGTAGCTTAGCATCGAGGTAGATTATGGTTTATGAGTAGTAGACTCGGATTAGCCTAATACACATACTATGTAGATTTGATGGGAGAATGCATGATTAGTCCTTTGGGTGTGGTGTTAGGTGGATAAAACATAAAATTAATAATATAAAGATCTAACTCATGTTGTAATATGTTGATATATGAATCCCTTAAGGTGTCATATATATTTGTATTACTTTCATGTTGTGTTGTAAAATACATAGGGTCAATGTGGTTGATATTGGAAGGATTGTGTATTCATGTAAAATATAATCTGGAGTTAATAATATAATAGTAATCCATTATGTGTGGTGTGTTTTGAATTACGTGCTCTCCTTATTGTAAATCGACCTAGTGTGTGTAGTATGAAGGGGGAAAAGAGAAGCGATGTTCTATCATAAAGGTTTAAGAAAAACTTGGCAAGACACTATAGCATAACCTATTGTAAGATGAATAAGTTAAGGTCACTATCATATATGGAATATTGATGGGCGGTCTATTTGTGATAGAGTATTAGGTGTGGAAAGTTTGAGGAGTTAATGGTGTTGTAGCTAGGGATGAATGGTAGACGTATGGAAGTACGCATATATAAATATATATGTATATCTTAACTAATTATCTATTGTTTGGTCTTCGGACATACTTTTGGTTAATGAGTTATTATTGATAATGCTTAAATAAATAAGTTGTTTATTTGTCCTTAGGAAATTGTTGTAAATGAAATATAAATTACTAATAGTTAATTTGAAAGGGTCATTTAATAATGAATTTGTAAAGTGAATTGTACTTGTAATTAGTACATTGTATGATGTTGTAAAACAATTGATATTTATTGCATAATCTATTGTTTGAGTTGGTAGAGTAAGGAGGTATAAGAGTGGGGACGTTGGAATATGAGTGTCAAAACTTAAGGTAGAATAAGGGTGGCAAGACACATACGATGTCTATTATGATTTTGGTACATGGACTCGGCTCATCCTATGCAGGTCATAGCTAGTGGGAAAAATTAAGTCCCACATCATGTCCATACACTTGATGTTGTTGACGGAAGAGTTTGACGATTTCTTAAGTAGACCAATGTATTATAAGATGAGATATTATGGTTCCTTGTATGGACCAATCCTTCTCAATGGCAAGGTGAAATGGGTGTAATTTACCCTTGTGTGAGATTATCGGTATGATCATTGTTATTCCTAATAGCTATGCTATGTAAATGCGATAAAGGAAAATAAGTAACTCAAAAATAAGAGCAAAGGACTAACTACAACCTAACTGGGCCCCCATAAGCCCAGAAGGCACACACAAGAATGCAATTAACTCTACATTGCCCCCATAAGCCCGGTGGGTACAAACAAGAGAAAATCTATGGTAGGAATAAAATATAACCTTTAAATGTACCAATCTTAAATGGCCTTCCGATCCTAAATCTATAATGAAAATACGGATATGTACCAGGCTTGAACCGAAACCAGTGGACAATAACAAGTGGCCAGACATGTGCTCGAATCGAAAATAGTGGATAGTAACAAAAGTACAAATGATCCATATACAACCGATAGAAATCCCATTACCCGAACCAAGTACAACTTCCAGGACTCCCAATAATAATCATATTCAACACCAAAATACCCAAATCGTAGTCATAGTTTGATGTCGGACTCAAACTAAAACTAATAAGTAACAAATCGTGACTGTAACAGATGATCCAATAAGGACAAAACCATATCCATAAACTAATGAAAGTTCGTATCAGAACCCTATGTAGTAGCGATAGACCATATGCTGGACTAGAACCAAAATTGAAATGTATATATATAAGCATAACCAGCTAGCAAAAATCCAATGGTTTCAAGCCTATCTCATATCCATATAATCACATAGATTAATCTCGGGCGGTTAAATCCACTAAGGCTAGATGGGTCCCAATTACTAGGTCAATGAGGTGCAATCTAGGATCAGTTACTACTCTACTTAGGGAAAAGAAGCTGGACAGGCCAGTAATTAAGTCTAAGTCAATCCCAACACAAAGGAGTAGCCCAATGTAGCAGCAATGAGTCTAACGAACCGTAAAGGAGCTTAGTTGCAAACATTCTGTCTAAATGGGGCAGTGGGGTCCACTATAGGGTCCCAATAATCCATCCTAAGGCAGAACCTACCCGAGTGTAGTCTAGGGCTTCCCAATCCCATCCCAAGGTGCTATAAGGGCCAACTCATGTCCTAAAAGATGATATTACACTATACTAAGGGGAATGAGCCCAGATTCTACTATAAAGGGGACCCTAACCGGCTAAATAAGACGTAAAATTCTAAAATAATAATTAGGCAAAAACTAGTACAATAGTATGCTAATACCATAATTAAGTTCAATCTATTAAAAGGGTAAGCCTAGCCTACCTGGATGACGCCGAATGCTCATAGAATCCTCTACACTAGAGCTTTCCCCTTTCGAGAAGCCTTTGAGAGCTGCCACACTATCAAAACAATAATCTATGCATCAAGATGAAAAAATTGATAAACATACTGCGTATAAATGCTCTGAGTCAGAAATCAGACTAAAAATCCTATGTAGGGCCCTCTTGTGGAATCACGAAATTAAAACCGTCACAACATACCACACAGCTCAAGGATCATTTGCCACATAAATATAGCCAAATCCAAGCTCAAACAGTGCAAAATTAGTCCCAACCACCATTGGGAATCTAATAATCAAATCAGAGAATTACATTAAAAATTAACGGGAGACTTACGGATTAACAATGATATAGGGCCCACGAACTTGTCCCCAAGCTAACCCTAGCTCAAATATACGATTCTCCCATAATTTACAAGCTCAACTAGTCCATAATGGTGTAGGCACTCAGAATGAGGGAAAAATGAAGGAGAAAATATATATAATGCCAGGGGTTTTATCATCGCTGCTGCGGAGTCCCCTGGTCGTGGTCGCCATATTGCACTAACGAGACCATAGAAATAGCGGTGTCCTAGCCACATGATCACGATGAACAAGCTGGCCCAGCCCCACAAGCGATGAAGAACCTGGGCCTGCACTAGGTGTTAATGCACCAGCAATTTCACCAAGTTGCAAATATTTTGATCGGGCCCTCAAGATTTGTTTGGACTCCGGTGAACACAAATAAACTATGATACCCAAAAAAATTCATCATTATGGGCTCAACGACGCCATCAAAATTTCCATCCAAAGTCATTTCGATAAAAAGTAGGTCCTACACCCAAGGGGCCATTTTAGCCAAAATCCACCTAATAGCCCAAAATGAGTCTGGAAGCCTCGGGACCCTGACCAAGGGTCTCCCTAGCCTAAAATCAACATTTTGGAGTTGATGAGACTGTCAGAAATGGTATCCATGGCCATTTACTTCAGGTTTTGGCCCGACACCAAGTCCTTAACTTCGAAAGCTCTAAAACAGGAAATTGGCTCTAAAAACCAAATGAACTGCCCGTAACCAAACTGCCAGTCCCAGCAAGTCATAAATGACCTGGGGAAGCTATAGGAAATCTCTAAATGCTGAAAAAGAATGAAAATAAGGAAAATGACCTGGAGGGTCATTACAACCTCCACTACTAAAAGGACTTTTGTCCGCAAAAGTAAATGATAAAGATGTACCTATAGGCTCGAACAAGTAGGGTTACTGGGCCAGCATACCACCCTTGGTCTCTTAGGTAACTTCCTCGACTAGATAGTGTCGCCACTGAACCTTAACTACAGGAATACCTCTGGAGCGCAAGTGCCTGACATCTCTTGCCAAAATAGACATAGGCTCATCTGTAAAGGTCAATCTCTCATCCAATTGAACCAAGTCCTACCAACACACGTGAGACTTATCCAGGATGTAGCGTCATAACATAGATACATGAAAAAACTAGATGGATGGCCAAAAAAGCTGGAGTCAAAGTTAACTTATATACTACCTCCCCAACTGTCCGTAGGATCTCAAATGGTCTAATATACCTGAGGCTGAGCTTGACCCTCCTCCTGAACCTCATCATACACTTTAGAGATGATACTCGAAGAAAGACCCAAGCACCAACTCTGAATCTCAAGTCACAAAGTCTACGGTCAGCATAACTCTTTTGCTTGCTCTGAGATTTCCATAGCCTATCCCGAATCACCCAAACCTGGACCAAATACTCACAAAGAAGTTCTGTACCACGAGGTCTATCCTCAGAAGTTTCAAACCAACCAATCGGAGATCGACAATGCCTACCATACAACGCCTAGAGTGGTGCCATCTAAATACTTAAATGGAAGCTTTTATTATATGCAAACTCCGCCAAAGCTAAAAACTGATCCTAGTGGCCTCCAAAATCCAATATACAAGCACAGAGCATATCCTCCAGAACCTGAATAGTCTGCTCAAACTGCCCGTCATTTTGGGGATGAAAATTAGTGCTAAGGTCAACCCGGGTACCCAACTCCTCCTGAAATGTCCTCTAGAAGCTAGAAGTAAACTGTGAGCCTCGATCTGAAATAATAGACACAGGCATGAATATAGATACGGGCCAACATCTCGGCAGTGAAGGAAGTCTAAATAGGGATGAAATGGGCAGAGTTGGTCAATCTATCCACGATGACCCAAATGCTATCAGAACCACAAGAAGTGCAAAGCAAACCACCTACTAAATCCATAGTACCCCGCACCCATTTCTACTCAGGAATGGGTAGCCTCTGAAGCAATCCATCAGGTCTCAGATGCTTGGCCTTCACCTGCTGACAACATAGGCACCGAGCTATAAACTCTGCTATATCTCTCCGCATACCGCTCCACCAGTAATATTGCCTCAAATCCATATACATCTTACCTATCCCTAGGTGAATGGAATATCTTGAGCTATGAGCCTCTCAAAGCATCAACTTGATCAAATCTCCCATCCTCGAAACACAAATAAGGCCGTCAAACATCAAACGGATGACCCCGAATCTGCTCCAACAAGGTAGATCTAACCTCAACACTAGCAAGAATCCTCTTGGGTCAGAATATCAATATGAACCATTATGTTGGATAAGGACTGGATGTCCAAAGACAACGGCCATTGTGAAACTGAAATAAAGGCCAAGCTACCCATACTCACTACTTTCTGGCTCAAGGTATCCGCTACCATATTTGTCTTGCGTGGATTGTATAAAATAGAGATATTATAGACCTTCAGCAACTCAATCCATCTATGCTACCTCGAATTAAGCTCCCTCTGGGTTATAATGTACTAAAGACTATAATGGTCAGTGAAGATCTCACAACAAACACCATACAAGTAATGCCTCTAAATCTTAAGCACAAAAATTACCACTGCCAACTCCAAGTCGTAAGTGGGGTAGCCGCACTCGTGCACCTTCAGTTGTCTTGATGCATAAGCAATAACACAGCCCAGTTGCATCAAAACACACCCAAAACTAATACCTAAAGCATTATAATAGACGGTGAACCCCTCATACTCAACTAGAAGAGTCAGAAGAGGAGCTGAAGTGAGAAAGTCCTTGAGCTTCAGAAAGCTCACCTCATAACTCGCGGACAACTGAAACGAAACCTCCTTCCTAGTCAATCTAGTTATAGGGGCTATAATAGTAGTAAATCTCTCAATGCACCATCTGTAGTAGCTTGTTAACCCTACAAAAATTCAAACATCAGTAGGAGACGTAGGCCTAGCCTAATCACAAATATTCTTAATCCTTGCCAGGTACATCACAATACCATCCTTGGACAACATGTGCCCCAAGAAAACTACAAACTCAAGCCAGAACTCATACTTTGAGAATTTGGCATAAAGCCTATGATCTCTCAAAGTGTGGAGCATAGTCCTCAAATGTTGCTCATGCTCCTCCCTACTCCTCGAATAGACAAGAATGTAATCAATAAAAACGATCATGAAAGAGTTCAAATAAGGTCCAAAAACACAGTTCATTAAGTCCATAAATGTTGGTGGGGCATTAGTCAACCCAAAAGACATCACCAGGAACTCGTAATGGCCGTAACGAGTCCTGAAGGTTGTCTTAGGGATGTTCTCAACCCTAATCCTCAACTGATGATAACCAGACTTCAAATAAATCTTTGAAAACACTGTTGCACCCTGAAGCTGGTTAAACAAATCATCGATATGAGGCATAGGATAATTAGTCTTCACTGTTACTTTATTCAAATACCAGTAGACGATACACATACACATAGAACCATCCTTATTATTAACAAATAAAACTAAAGCACCCTAAAGTGATATACTCGGTCTGATGAAAACCTTACCCAGAAGATCCTGAATCTGAATATTTAGTTCTTTTAACTTGGTCGGAGCCATACATTAAGAAGCCATAGAAATAGGTTTGGTGCCCAGCTTGAGGTCAATAGCAAACTCTATGTCACGCTCAGGAGAAAGGCTAGGTAGGTCTGTAGGAAAAATTTCAGGAAAGTCATGAACAGCAGGAACAGAGTCAAGTAAAGGACTCTCAATACTAACATCCAAAACATATGCAAGGAATGACTAAAAACCCCTCGATACTAGTCTCTTAGCCTAAATATAATAAATAATCCCCATCGGTGTACGGCTAAAAGGACCTTGCCACACAACCGAGGGTTAGTCAGGCATGGCTAAGGTAACGATCATGGAAAAGCAATCCAAGAATGCATGATAGGGGGATAACCAGTACATGCCCAGAACCACGTTAAAATCCACCATGTCTAACACAATGAGATCAACCTGAGTGTCAAACTCTCAAACAGTCACTAAACATAATTTATATACCTGATCCACTACTAAAATATTACCCACAAAAGTATCTACTCACAATGGAATAGATAAAGGCTCCAAAGACAAACCCAACTGTGATGTGTAATAAGAAAAAATATACAAAAATGTAGAGCTGGGATCAAAAAAAGTTGAAGCTGGCTGATGGCATAGTAAAATCATACCTGTGATCACAGCATCTGAAGGCTCAACCTCCGATCTACCAAGAACAACATACAAATGGCCTTGTCCGCTATCGAATAGGGTGCTTACCCGACCATCTATCCTACCTGCTTGAGGATCAACTCTGGGGACCACCTCTGTAACCTTGTGCACCACCCATAACTGGCGGTGGTACTGATCTGATCGGATGAGCTCTCTGAGCTGAAGGCTTAATCATCCCACGCTGGGGACACTGTCAAGAGAAATAACTGACGAAGCCACACTCATAACAAGTTCGGGCCACTCTACTCTATCTAGAAGGTTTGGCTAACCCGAAATAGCCACCTTGGCTTGATGACCCTGAGTGAACACCCCTCGATAGCTGACTACTGCTCTGACCAAAAGAACTACCATAGTTGGGCTGACCCCCTTTTCAAATTTGTAGTTCTGCCTGAACGGGCCTACTAAGCTGACCCTGGTGATGATAAGACTGACGCTGAGGGTACCTACCCTAAAATCCTCGACCTTTAAACTGTGAGACACTATGGCTCCCACTGTAACTACCCTGATAATAGGGCCTTTCATCATTGCCCCCTTGGGCCTTGCAATCCATATCCTCTATAGTATATGTGATATCAGCAATATCAGTAAATGACTTCCCCGAAGTTAACAAACTCTAAGTAGCCCTGCAAAGTGGTAGTCTCAACCCTCTAACAAAACACTGAATTCTCTCGTACTCTGTTGGCAGAATCATAGTGGAATGCCTACATAGCTCATAAAACCTCGCCACATACTCAGTCACAATCATAGAACCCTGTCTCAATACAAAAAACATTTCCCTCAGTCACTCATGCATGCTGCGAGGCATGTACTTCCCCAAGAAAGCCTCAAAAAATTGAGTCCAAGTCAAAGGGGTGATCCAGCTAGTCTGGAATCAAGATAACCTCTCCATTACTATCTCACTACTCTGTCTAGCTGATAAGTAGTATAATCCACTCCGCGCGACTCAACCAACCCCAAACTATATAGCCTCTCCTTACAACTGGAAAGAAACTCATAAGCATCCTCTCTTGGGACCCAGGCAAACCTGGGTGGAGTCAATCTTAGAAATTGACCAATCATTTTTTGCTCCTCCACTGTCATTACTAGCTAGGCTACTGTCAGCTTTGGAACTACCAAAACTAGAGGAACCTCTACCCTGCCCCTAAATTAATATCACCCTGGCTGCTCTCTGATCCCCATTTGTTGACAGACCACTGACTAAACCCAATAACTGAACCAATGCATCACCGAGAACTGAAAAAGATATAAAATTGAGTAGGGCATGTGTTTCCCCCTAGCCCACTTATTGATGTGGCAGTGGAATCTCAGGTGCTATATATGGCTCAATAGCAATAATAGGATCTGGTGATGGCTTCTTAGCCTGATCTCCAGCCTACCCTCGACCTCGGGGTCGACCTTTAGAGCTGGGGCTACAGCTCCAGCTTGACCTTGACCTTGGGGTCGACCTCTGCCTCTAACTGGAGCTTTAGTAGCAGGCTCGAGGTTCTGATCCCCAACTTTCATACCCCGTATCCTAACCATCTGCAAAAATGTGAAACAAATAAGAATCTAGAAACCAATACGATCATAATACGTGTAAATAAACCAAAAGATGAGGTTTTCCTAATAATGACTTGTAGCCTCCCAAAGTTAGGATACAGACGTCTCCATACCAATCAGCGAGACTATACTAAACACTGGCTCTTATACCAATAATATAGGTGAACCTAGGCTCTGATACCAAGCTGTCATAGCCTAATTTCTCAAGTCATGATGGCACTTACTTTAACCCACCATTAGGTAAGCCAAGCATAGCTCGAAATGACAAGTAATGGGCTAACAAGTAGAAGATGAAAGGGAAACAAGAATGAAACCAACAATACCAATAATACAGAAAGAACCAGAAAAGATATACATATATAATAAACTGTATAGGAGAGAAAAAAGGACAAAATATACAAGATAAATCTCTCTCCAGACCTAGTAAGGTCGGTACAAGAGGTATTATAACCACAAAAAAGAGTACTAGACAGTATCCAAAATATACATATATACACAATAGTCTTAAAAATACAAAAACTAAAACTGAAACAGATGGAAGAGGATCAGCTCTGGACTCTAAAAAACTCACCCCGTCTCCAGGTCAGTAGCAAAGCCTGAGGATAACGTTAGTGATGGTGGCTCAAACTTGGATTTGTGTCAGGGAAAGGATGCAGAAGTGTTGTATGAGTACCAAAGCAATGGCTACTCAGTAGGCATCATCATAGTAAAAGCATAAATATAATATGAGAGTGTAAGCTAAAGTCAACAGTAAAAGGGTAGAAATTTAAATAACAACTATGCTAAGCAAAGGCAATAAAGGAAAATAAGTAACTCAAAAATAAGAGCAAAGGACTAACTACAACCTATCTGGGCCCTCATAAGCCCAGAAGGCACACAAAAGAAGGCAATTAACCCGATCGATCCTCTATAAGCTCGGTGGGTGAAAATAAGAGGAAATCTAAGGTAGGAATCATAAATAACCTTTAATTGTACCAATCTCAAATGTCCTTTTGATCCCATATCTATAATAAAAATACCTATATGTATCGGGATTGAACCAGAACCAGTGGATAATAACAAGAGGCCAGACATCGGGCAAGAACCCAAAATAGTGGATTGTAAAAAAAGGCCAAATGATCCATATACAACCGATAAAACTCTCATTACCCAAGTCAAGTGAAACTGCCAAAACTCCCAATAATAACCATAATCAACACCAAAACACCCAAATCATAGTCATAGATTGATGTCGGACTCAAACCAAAACTCATAAGTAACAAATCATAATCATAACAGATGATCCAACCAGGATCAAACCATAGCCATAAACTGATGTCAGTCTCGTATCATAACTCATAGTAGTAGCGATAGAAAATACGCTGAACTTGAATCAAAACTGAAATGTATATATATAAGCATAACTAGCTAGAAAAAATCGAAAGGTCAAGCCTATCTCCAATCTATACAATCATATAGATCAATCTCGGGTGGCTAAATCCACTAAGGAAAGACGGGTCCTAATTACTAGGTCAAGGAGGTGCGGTCCAGGGTTAGTTACTACTCTATCTGAGGAAAAGAAGCTAAACAGGCTAGTAATTAAGTCTAAGTCAATCCCAACCCATGGTAGTAGCATAATGTAGCAGCAATGAGTCTATCAAATCCTGTAGGAGCTTCATTGCAAACATTCTATCTAAATGGGGCGGTGAGGCCCACTATGTGTCCCGATAATCCATCCTAAGATAAAACCTACCCAAGTCTATACTAGGAATTCTCAATCCTATCCTAAGGTGCTATAAGCGCTAAATCAAGTCCTAAAGGATGATATTACACTATACGAAGAGGGAACGAGCCCAGATTCTACCAAAAAAGGGACCCTAACTGGCTAAATAAGATGTAAAATGCTAAAACAATAACCAAGCCAAAAATACCCACCTAAAACTAGCACAATAGTATGCTAATACCATAATTAAGCTCAATCTAAAAGAAGGGTAAGCCTAGCCTACCTGGACACCACCGAACGCTTGTTGAATCCTCTACACCGGAGCTTTCCCCTTCTAAGAAGCCTCTAAGAGTTGCCACTCTATAAAAATAACAATATATGAATCAAGGTAAGAAAATTAATACTCATATTGCATAAAAATACTTCGAGTCAGAAATCAGATTAAAAATCCCATATGAGGCCCACTTGTTGAATCATAAAATTAAAATCGTCACAGTATCCCAAGCAGCTCAAGGATCATTTTCCATATAAATATAGCCAAATCCAAACTCAAACAGTGCAAAATCAGTCCCAACCACCATTGGAAATTTAAGAATTAAATCAGAGAATTACATGGAAAATTAACGGGAAACTTATGAATTAACGATGATATAAGGCCCACAAACATGTCCTCAAGCTAATCCCAGCTCAAATATATGATTCTCTCATAATTTAAAAGCTCAACTAGTCCAGAATGGTGTTGGTACTTACATAATGGGGTTTCCTCATTGCTGTTGTGAGGTTTTCTAGTCGCGGTCGCGACATCCCACTATCAGGAGCATCGCGATCATGGTGGCCTAACTACGCGGTCGCGATGTATAAGTTGTCCAGAATCACGACGTCGAACATTGCGGTCATAGGCCCTAAAGCCTCACAATCGTAATGACTAATATCATGGACCCTCGTGATCGCGGGGTTCCTCATCGCGATAGTGATGAAGAACCTGGGCCTGCACCAGGTGCTGATGCACCAGTAATTTCACCAAGTTACTGGTATTCCGATTGGGCCTTCGGGATTTATTCGGAATCCTGAGAATGCAAAAAAACTATGCTACCTCACTAAATTTGACATTTCAAACTTAACAACCCCATCAAAATTTCCATCCGAGGTCGTTTCAATAAAAAGTGGGTCCCACACCTAAGGGGGAGTTTTAGCCAAAATCCACCCAATAGCCCAAAATGAGTCTGGAAGCTTCAGAACACTGACCAAGAGTCCCTCTAATCTAAAATCAACATTTTGGAGCTGATGAGACTGTCAGAAGAGGTATTTGAGGCCAATTACCTAAAGTTTTGGCCCGCGACCCATTCCTTAACTTCAAAAGCTCCAAAACAGGGAAATGGCTCTAAAAACCAAACGAACTGCCCGATAACTGAACTGTCAGTCCCACCAAGTCATAAATGATCTGAGACAACTATAAGAAATCTCTAAATACAAAAAAGGCATAAAAAAAGGGGAAAATTACCTGGAGGGTCATTACACTTAAACATGACAATCTTTTATTTAACCCTCTAATTGATGAATGCTGGTGGAGGCTCAGAAGACTAGGGGACCACTGGTGTAGCACATATTTAGGAAGTAAAATAGTGTTGCAGATATGCTGGCAAAGGAAGGAGCAAAAGCATAACTTTTTGGACCCTTAACTATTTTTGAAGTTCCACCCATATATGCCATGAGAGCAATAAGGGCTGACATAGTTGGAACTATTTACCATAGACAAGTGTTGACACCTAATTTTTGCCCTCCACGATTAGGTTTAACCCTGAGCTGCTTCGATTTTACATAAAATTAAAATATTTATTTCATCCGAATAAATGCTTCCTAAAATATTTATTTGGGTTAATTTTGTCATTTAAGTGACGAATTATACATTTCCGTATTCATGTATATGAGATCGTATAATTTTTGGTCGCTTAAATGATTATTTTATTAGAATTCAAGTTTTAATCAAAATTCTATCTTGGAAATTAATTCAGATGGATAAAGTTTTGATTTAAATATAAATTTGTTTTGATAATTTATTTGGGGAAGTATCTATTTGATTTTATTAAATCAAGAAGCTTGTTATTAAATCATCTGTTAATTCATATCGGATTTTGATTTAATTTAGACAAATTTATTAAATTTGGTCATAATTGAAATCAAATTGGCCATAATTGCAATGCAATTGGCCAATTGATTTTTAGTTTGGCCTAAATTTAAATACAATTGGTTGAATTCCTAGTCATTTAGGTTATTTAATTAATAGCCTAATTTCTACCATCCCTATTTCAATTTTAATAACTTTATCTACCCCAACCCATTTCCACTTAAATAGACAAAAATACAGGCCCAATAACCCCCGACCCGGTCCAGCCCACACCCTTATATCCCCTTCTTTCTCCATCATAACAACATCAGCATACAACAATATCGACAACAATGGCAAAACCCCAACATCGACCCAACAACAACCCGACCTTAACCCGAACCCAGCAAAAACCCGAAACCCAATCCCCTTTCCCGCTCAGTCGTCTCCCTCTCTCTCCCTAATTCGTACAAACCCGCATGATAGCACGACAATTCATACTCGAGGAATCTCGAAGCTTCTAGAAATGGCACAGCTCATCATCTAACTTTCAAAATTTATACCTTAGAGGTACAACGTTGGTGGATTTTCATTGGTTATGGGGGAATTCATTTTTTCCCCCCAAAATCCCAAAAAATTCACTTCGAACTTGACCCAAAATTGGTCCAAGTTCATGGATTCACAAGCTGAAAAATCCATTCTTATCCAAATATATTTTGAATTTCCAATCCCTTTTCAAAATTTCCCGTTTTACCCCTCTGTTCCCCCCCACCCCCCCACCCCACCCCAAAATAGCCTCATATTTTTTTATAAATAGATAGTGAGGGTTAAGGGTTGGAGGGAGGATTTTCGGGGAAAAATTTAGGGATTCGGGAGGCGTATTCTTCTAATCCCACGTAACCAAAAATCCGAGAAGAAGAAACACATTTGAAAATCGAATTCCGACGGAAGATCAAAATCCTAAAGCTCGTTTGAATTCCAGCGAACTAGGACTGAGTTTTAGCAATAGTGGAAAATTCATCGATTGAAACTCGTTGTCCCTTTCGCTGCTCTGAAATAGGTGAATAACCCGTCTCTTACATTTTATTTCCTGTTTCGTGTGTGAATGTGACTGTGTGAAATTTTGGTGATGTTTTGATTTCTGGTAATTGTTGTGATACTGGTTTCGTAATGAAATCTGTGTAAAGGCCTTGCCTTTCGCATCTATTTTCTAAGAATGTGATGTGTTATTGTGAGAGTGGGATTGATCTTGTGTGTTAAGTATTGTTCAATGTTAGTAAGATTCCTAGGTTTGGAAGTTGTGTTCTGATTTGGTGATGATCGGTGTATTTCTTGAAGAGGCTTTGAGCTTTAATGCATTTGTATGACTATTTTATATTTGAGCATTGTCTCATATCTATAAAACGCCTTAAAAATGGAATTTTCAAAGTGTCCAGAATTTTTTTTTGACAAATTTTCGTTTAAAATTGGCTCGCACGTCTCTTTTGATTTCATGTTTGAAGTGAGAGATATATGAAGCCCCCCCCCCCATTAATGTGCTTTAGCACTGATTCTTTCCTATTTTTTAGAAACGTTGAGTATAGTTTATTTATGAATTTCCATTCTTTGAAGTCGGGACTAGAAATTGAACACATCCTTACTGTGATTTGTTTTAATCTATGGAAGTTCTTAGTTTAGGGACCCCAAATGAATGTGGTTTCCTCATTTCTTTATGTTGTGTTAAGTATAAAGGTTTGATGTTTGCAAACGTTGACTGTCCTTTCAGTGTATATATCTAAAAGGACATGTCAAAATTTGTTCAACACATCTAGAGGCCCTTACTAATTTCCTTATATCAGTACATGGCTTCAAAAGGTTGAATCAACCTCCTTTTGGATTTATGTTGATTTCTCTCTGATATGAAAAAGTAGAAGATGCAATAATATTCCATTATAGCTTATCCCCATTTTTAGCTCATGCAGCGTGAATAATGATACCATGGCAGCCTGCTCATGGCTTATCTTATGGTATTGTTGAATTACTGCTAAGGCATAATTAACATCTTTCCTTTAGTATTATGTTTGGTCTTTTCTCTTCTGTTATGAGTTCTTTCTTTCTATCCTGTTGTGTTGTTTTTGTTGCGACATCAAGATGTCGTGCATTTAGGTCAAGGGTCGGCATATCACACGTAGGCCTTTCTTTCCAACGACACGTTTGAGTTATCTCGAAGTCTCGATCTTGGCTTAAACCAACAAAGTCCCCTTTTCTATTCTTTTTATCAATAGTTTACTGGAAAATAGAGGTTTTCTTTGTGAATATATGGTTTCTTGTTAAAAATTGCTAATCTGGGAATTTCTTTTCTCCCATCTTGCAACAATATGTTTAGTATGAATTTGATTTTGTTCGATCTAGACAAGAATTGTGTTTCATTGTGAACAAAGGATGTACTAGTTGCTTTTTCTAGTTAATTCTCATTCTTATTACTTATTTGTGTGGATACTAATCCTTATCTTATTCTCGTTTCTTTTATGCATGAACCTTCCCCACGATGAGTCCGAATGGACTCCCTTGCATTTCCTCGGGACTAGGATCCCCGAAATATCGAATCGAGATCCTTGGCAAGTCCCAAAATAGGCTGAACATGCTGATATACAGCAGGCGCAAGAGAATATACATGGTATACAGGTGTTGTACAAGAAAGAGTGAGGAAAGGGAAGCTAATATACACGTTGAAAACCAGAATACACGTAGATGTGGCTGATATACAATTATATACACAAAATATGCATAAAACGTGAAGATGAAGAAGCTGTGATATACGTATGGTATACCAAAGCAGAAATGGACCAAAGTCCATGAAATCAGCCCAAAGGCTGGCTAGATTTGAAATGGGCAAAATCAGGCGCCCAAATCCTAACTTTTCTCCTTTTATTGATTTATTTATTTGTGAATCCGTGTTTGATTATTTGTTTGTAACTAACTCTTAAATTTGGTTAAATTGAAATAAATTCTCCTTCGAATTGGCATTTTGCTTTATCTTTTTATTTTTATTTTTCGTCATTTATCACATAGTTTAATATCTTGGAAATAGTACTCTTTATGAATAAACCTTTTTAAAAATAAAGATGACATTTATTTTTGTTCATATGTTGAATTGATTTATTTAAACGAAAGAGAATTCTCTCCAACATAAGAAATTATTCTTCTTGTTAAAATCAAAATCTTTCATAATTAATCAAAAATCTCTTAACCTGTTTGTAATTGATGTTTTCTTTAAAAATTTTCATTATTCAAAAATTGATAATTCTAGTAAAATCACCTTTTTTCCTTTTATGAAAATAATTAGTTTACTCTTAAGTTGATAAAAAGTTGAATTTAGTTTAACTTTACTTTTTGAGAGAATTTTCCTTTAAACTAAATAAATCATTTTTTCATTTGAATAAATTAAGTGTCATGCTTTGCGATGAATTTAAGATTTTACAAAGTTAGCTGCATTTTTTTTAAAATTGGTCATTCTTACAAATCAGTCAAATCTTCTTTTGGTCAACCGCTTTCGCGGACGCTTCTTGAGTGCCTTAAAAACCTTCTCAAGGCGTTACCAGAAGTCTTACCTAGTTTCTCTATTACAAAGGTTTATTTCTGCTTTTAAGCTTTTTGAAATATTTTAGTTTTTCTTGATGTTTTCTATAAAAATCAAGTGGCGACTCTGTGTTTTCTTAAATTGTTTTGAAATATTCTCTAAAGTTTTGAAATAGTTTGAAAAGTCAAAACCAATGTTTTTCCAACCCTTCCAACCTAGAAAAGGGGATAAAACAACAAGCAAACTCTCGTTCTGTTATAAACTCTAGATATACTTTTGTTTATCTGGGTCAAACGCTCCTGTAATGATAATTGCCTTATTTAATTTATGAAGTATCTCTTTCTCCAAAAAAAAAAAAGATGTTTTTCAAGAGATTTTACTGTGGCTTCAGGTCTTTTACTTTGTTTGTATTACTATTTTTCTTCATGGTGTCTTAGTTTATAAAATATTTTAATTAAATGCAGCGAAATTATTGCTGATGTTCCAGTAGATGCCCTCATAGTTAAAATGGGGTTCAACCCAAAATCTCTTTCTTTATCTTCCAACTAAAGGATTTAGTACGAACAAACCAAATATCCAAGGTATGTCAATTGTTTGATGAAATGCCTTACAAAAAAACTTGATCTGTGAACATTATGGTTTTGGTTTATGTGAAGTCGCACAATCTGTTTCATGCGAGGGAGTTATTTGAAAACATGCTCTCTCATAATGAAGTTTCATGGACTACAATGATTGGTTGTTATTCTTAGATCAATTGTCCCAAAGAAGCGTATAATCTTTACGTAGAGATATGTAGGCCGGGGGTTAAGCCACATAATATCACTTTTACAACTCTCTTATCAGGATTTGATGATACAACAACTTTAGAAAAAGTACTCCAGATTCATTCCCATATCATTAGATCTGGATTTAGTTCAAGTCTTATTGTTTGCAATAGTTTGATTGATTCATACTATAAAACTTGTTGCCTCGATATAGTATCTCAACCCTTCAGTGAAATGCAAACTAATGATTCAGTTAGCTTCAATATTATGATAACAGGGAACACAAAATACAGTTTTCATGAAGAAGTGTTGAAGCTTTTTATGCAAATGCAGAATATGTAATTTCAGCCTTTAGATTTTACTTCTGTGGCAGTGCTAGGTCTGAGTGTTGGATCAGATGATGTTATTTTTTGCCAACAAATTCATGGACTTTCCATTAAGACCAAGATGTTGCAAATGCATTGCTTGATTTCTAATCTAAGCATGACTTTATAGATTTCGCAAAGAATCTCTTCGATGAGATGCTAGAGTTAGATGGTGTCTCGTATTAACATAATTATCATAGGTTATGCCTAGAATAGGCAGTATGTGAAATCATTTAAGCAATTTTGAATGTTGCCAAACCAACAAAGGGATCAAGTGTGGTTATTTTTTTATAAGAAGTTGTATGACTTGCCATGAGTCTTCCTATTACTAATGACAAATTTCTCCCTTTTTTTTGCATATGTTCTCTTCAAAATAAGTGGTGAAGTGACAAATTGGTTTCATATCATTTAATTAGGTAGCAAAAGGCGCAAGGATTGAAGGAGCTTCAAGATTTAGTGGTGTTGATTTGAATGCAAGTAGATTTGAGCTAGGTAAAATATTCAAATTTGCATGCTCTTGTTTAAACATTAGAAGTTTGGATTTTTTTTCTATCTATTGACATTTGCTTCTATGCATCCTCCTCTACAAAAAAAAAAATCTCAGGACTATTGGTAACAGAAATATTTAAATAACTGGACTGCATATAATTCCTAATACTAACCTATAAACTTTTCCTTACATTGTGGTCTATACAATGTAGACCTATGTTACTTTGATCCTTCAAAAATATCGTCGGATGTGTGTTCTATTCTTTAAAACTTATTCCACTTTAGAGGATCTAAGCAACATAGATATAGGCCATCTTGTGAAGAAGTTTCTTTTCTCAGATGATAAACACAAAAGACTTTGATAATCTAATTTCCAATTTTTAAAACATAAAGATGATAGCGTTTTTTTAGCAATGAAAAATGTCTTCAAAGAAGAGTCATAATGTCTGATTATGTCAATATGTAAAGATAAAAATGATATAAAAATCCTTCTAATAATTATATGAATACATTGTTCTACTTATGCCTTTTCTCCAAATGTACAATAGCAACAATTTCTACCAACACACTTTACTACCAGGAAATTCAGCAATTTGTGAAAATCGAACAACTGCTCAACCAAATGTTCTGTGAACCTCATGACATAATAACTCTGGAATTTATTGTGGCAACTCCTAGAATTAATGGTTTCATTGCAGTGACGAAGGGTGAAGCATCCAGGTTACTATCTACAGAGTTGCACTGAAGCCATAACAAAAAAGTGGTTGTCAGATATGACAATATCAAGCCTAATATCAACAGAACTGCTAGCGTCTCTTAAAACATTTCTATGGAGAGAGTAATCAAGTAACAGACATATTATTTCCTTAATACATAACTTGCTCCAAGCAAAGTAGTTCCATTCTTTTGCTGAGTTGACTCCCTAGGTTAGAGGTCTTTGGAACATGGATAGGTGAAAAATGCCTATTTTTTGGATCTTTAACAAGAATAATAACATCATATTTAAACCTTTTTGATCTCATGCACAGCTTGAAGTTTAGTGTTTTAACATTGTAGAGGATCCCTTTGTAGCCTGGATACGTCGCACCAAAGCGTAAACTACTTATGCTAACCAACTTTGCAATTACTTTATCTCTTATTGTAAAATGATAGATTTGAGTACTATCCTTCAGTCAAGTACAGGGAGTAAGTAGGAAAGTTTGTGTACTCCCCCAATGCTATTGTAATGTTGATGAAGATGAATAAAATATGGTAGTTTTGTTGGAAAAAATAAATTAGAGACAATTATATAGTGACATAATTTTGTGAATATACCAATATTTGCAAAATAAGATATTTTGTATATATTTACCCAAAGTAATGGACTTCCTGTTTCACCGGCTTAGAGAAACTTTTTAAAAGTGTTGTGAAATTGATTTTCAATTAAAAAGGAAAAAAAAACTACATGTTCCTGAAAGTGTACACAAAGGAACAAAGGAGTAGTCCTGACAATTGAAATAGATAAACCTCTCGATAAAGAAAATAAAAATTTCACTCAATCAATCTAACAATTATTTTACCCAATAGAATATTAAAATATAATTGAAATTTAAATTAAATAATAATATTTTAATGCAGTAAATCAATCATCAAATTAAATATCTAATTAGCATTTAGATAGGATCATATTAAATGGTGAATTATTAAAATAGTCCAACGAGTTCCTTACCCTTCAAAAGTTGAAAACCAAATTAGCCTATAGTCATTAATATTTGGCCATGTTAATGCACAAGAAACTAAGTTAAGATATTAAAATGGAATCCTATGAACTTCTTTGAAAGTAACGACTAAACATATTTATTCAATTAATTGAAATGAGCCAATTAATTTGAACACTTAAAAGACTTTATCACTTAATATGAAACAATTTTCATATGAAATAATTTACCTGTTATTTTCTTTTCACAAGTACAAAAAATAAAAACTGTACTTTAAATATGTGGAGATTTATGTAAATAATATAGAAATATCAAATCAGATAATTCTTTAATTGAAAATCGTTGCATTCTCCTACATGAAAAACAAACAACTTACAAGACAAATAAACTTAGATCACTTAACAATTTGTTAAAAAGGAAAAGATACTAACAAGATGATCCAAATCATGTAAGATTACACATTGGTGACCTTAAGAGAATACGTGGAAAAAGTCTGCCTGAATGAGGGGAAAAGACTTGTTTATATAGGCATAGAGGTTTATAGTTAACTATGTGATAAAAGGAAGATTCATATTCAGAAAATCAATTCAAGGGTTAAAAGGGGAAAGAGGATAATCCCCAAGAATCAATTAATAAAACTCTTTCCTTATTCTTGGTAGCCAAATCAATTAATAAAAAAAAATATGTATATATATTTTTTAAAAGTCTGTCTAAACAAATAAAAGGGGTAAAAATAGTAGGTAAGATATTCTCAAGTTAAAAATTTGTCATAGATAGGAGATTGTGAGGTTGTCACCATGTTTCAAATTCAAAGCCATATGACAATCAGAAATTCAATCAAGGACAAAAGATCGCACTTTATCATAATTGGACGAGTACAATGGTAATAAACTAAATAGAGGAAGTAAATCACGTCCATTTCAACACTAATCAGCAAGAAAAAAAATATATCACATATTAATTAAAGAAATCACCTATGCCAGTACCAAATTATTCTAACATAGCCCAAACGTAATGCCTTCACCAACTGTTCACGAAACTAGTATAATATGATCAACAAGGAGTCCATAACACATGATTGCAAGACCAAACATTGACTTCTAATTTCTAACTATCCAATTGTCATAGTAAAAATTAGGATTCAAAGAAATTCATGAAAATTAGGGCTTTTAACACATGTCAATCTAGAAGTACTAATAAACATGGAATTGAAACAGTCAAGTCAAAATTATACTCCAAACATTACGAATTTTAAATCTATGAACCTGTTTTCAGTAATTCGCAAGCAAAGCAACCCACTTGGAAATTAAAACTGAGCAATAATCGAAGTGGGGTTCATCGAATCCTCACCGATCATCAACTCCGGTGAGGATGTGTCGACAATGAGACAGTGAACAAAGGAGGCAGTGATCAAGGGAGTTCACCGGAGGCTACGGTCGCCGGCTGCAAGGCTGTTGTGCAACGTCGGTGGTGATAGCGAGGTGGTACGGTGGCTTCACCAGTGGTGTGAGAGAGAGAGATCAGAGATGGAATTTGAGAGAGAGGAGTTGCGGCTGGTTCATCAGCGACGCAGTAATGGTGCCGTTGTTATTGGCCGTGAAGGGAGAAGAGAGAAAGAATGGAGAAGGACAGGGTGGTTCACACCGACCATGGCTGGTTGATGGCTTGTGGTGGTGGTCGTCGATTGTGGTGGTTCAGATGTTCGTGGGAAAGAGTATATGGGTTCACTGGCGGTGGATTTCACCGGCGATGGAGGTGCGGCGATAGGTGGTGGCGACTGTGAGTTGAGAGGAGAAGGAGATCGAGAGAGAAAGGGATAGAGAGGGGTATCGGCTGTAGGATGTGAAGTGAATTAGGTTTTGGGGGTAGGGTGTAATTAAAAGGAAAGAAAGTGAATTGATCTAAGCCGTTGGATTGATTTTGATATACAGCTGGGATTAAAATTTAAAGACGGGTTGGATTATGGGTCGTATTATGGATCAAAATTGGGTTTGAATTGGGGTCAATTAGAATTGGATTGGGGATTTCAAATTGGGGTCAAATTAAAATCAATTTAGGCTAAAATTGACACAAAATTGGGTGCAAAATGACTAGAATTTAAATAAATTTTGGAAATTGAATTGAATTATACAGCTTATTTAATAAATAACGACTCA
Source organism: Capsicum rhomboideum (assembly GCA_031232105.1). Taxonomy (NCBI): domain Eukaryota; kingdom Viridiplantae; phylum Streptophyta; class Magnoliopsida; order Solanales; family Solanaceae; genus Capsicum; species Capsicum rhomboideum. The sequence goes on from CP124712.1 coordinate 81,062,669, forward strand.
ACAATGATAATGAAAAATAATAAGACGTCACCAAATCGTTATTTTTAAAATAAATTATATATATAAAATTGATGTTACGTAAACTATTATATAAAATTGACGATAATAATAAATTATGTACCTGTAAATTATGCATGCGAATTTTAAGAAATGTTATAATAATAATAAGTATAATAATAATAATAATAATGATAATAATAATAATAATAATAATAATAATAATAATAATAATAATAATAATAATAATAAGAAGAAGAAGAAGAAGAAGAAGAAGAAGAAGAAGAAGAAGAAACTATGTGTTTGTAAATTATGAGTACACATATTTTGCGAAAATAATTTAATAAATATTAACTAAATTATGTAAAATATTATATTTAAATTTTTTAAAAAAAATATTAAAATAAATTATATACTTTGAAAAATCATGAATGCGAGACGTCAAGATTTATTTCATACTAAAATAATAAGTAAAAAAATAAAAATATATATTAATACCCAAAACTAATAATTTTGTAAAATAGCAGTCTAGAGGAAATATCGGGAGGTCAAATTTAGGTGTCAACAGGTGTTAGCGAAGAAGTCCCAAAATACGGGTAACTTTGATGGTTCTTATTCTAAGGGTCATAGCCAACAGGCCTAGCCTGCTCGCCCTATTCAGTCTGCTCTTCCAGCTTTTACATGGGGTCAGTTAGGGGCTACTCAGCATCCCTCCGTTGCTAGAGGCCAATGGGCTTCTTATTCTTCGGTCAACAGGCCTTCTCTTGAGCAAGGTTGTTATACTTGTGGTGTTATGGGGAACTTTAAGAGAGAGTTTCCATAGAGACAGACTGGGATAAAGGTCCAGTAATAGTTAAGGATGTGGTTCCTACTGGTAGAGGTGGTAGAGATAATGGTAATGGTAAGGGTCATCCACAGGGTGAGCAGGGTAATCATCGGGGAGGTTGTTGTGGAAATTAAGGTAATTGTAACATAAGGAAGGGTGGAGAGCAGCCTGCTAGGGAGGTTGTCCAGATTGATGATAGAGCTCATTGTTATCCTTCCTAGGCAAGACCAAGGCCGAGGCATCTGTTGCCACAATAACAGGACTATTCTTGTCTGTGACAGGATGGCTACTATTTTATTTGATTCGAGTTCCACTTATTCTTATGTATCTGTTAGATTTACCTTGGGATTAGAGTTGATTTGTGATATACTTGACTCTCCTGTTTATGTGTCTACTCCAGTTGGAGACTCTGTGTGCAGTGACCCATGTGTATCATGCATGTTCTGTTTTGTTCATGGGGTTCCAGACTTGGGTAGATTTGATAATCTTGGATATGCTTGACTTTGACATTATCCTAGGTATGACTTGGCTATCTCCATATCATGTTGTTTTAAATTGTAATGCTAAGACAATGACTTTAGAGATGCCCGAAATGGATAAGTTAGAGTGGGAAGGCGTGTATAATCCTAAGCCTGTGAAAATTATATCTTTTATTTGGGATATGAAGTCAGTTGAGAGAAGGTGTTTGGACTTTTTAGCACATCTCCTAGATGTTAGTGCAGAGTCCCCGTCTGTTGAGTCAGTTTCCATGGTGTCGGAATTTTAGGAGGTATTTTCCATAGATTTGCCTGGTATGCCTTCGGACCGGGACATTGATTTTTGTATTGATTTGGAGCCAGGCACTCGCCCTATTTCTATTCCACCTTATTAAATAGCTCTGGCTGAGTTGAGAGAACTCAAGACTCAGTTGCAGGAGATGCTTGATAACGAATTTATTCATCCTAGTGCTTCACCATGGGGTGCTATAGTATTTTTCGTTAAGAAAAAGGATGGTAGTATGAGAATGTGTATTGACTACATGCAATTGAATAAATTTACCATTAGGAATAAGTACCTTTTTCCTCAAATAGATGATCTTTTTGATTAGTTAAATGGTGCTTTTATTTTCTCCAAGATAGACTTGAGGTCGGGTTATTACCAGTTAAAAATTTGGCTTGAAGATATACCCAAGACACCTTTCATGACTCAATATGGACATTATGAGTTCTTGGTGATGTATTCAGGTTAACTAATGCACTGGCTGCTTTCATGAGCCTGATAAACGATAGCGTTAAGTCTTTCTTGGATTCTTTTGTGATTGTCTTTATTGATGATATGTTGGTTTACTCCAAGAGTAAGGAGGAACATGCAGGTAATCTTTGTATTGTTTTAGGGATCTTGAGGGAGAAGCAGTTGTATGCTAAGTCCTCTAAATGTGAATTCTAGTTGTCTTCTGTTGCCTTTTTGGGGCATGTAGTCTAGGAGAAGGGGGTAATGGTGGATCCCCAGAAGATTGAGGCTATTAAGAGTTGGGTTCGGCCTAGCTTTGTGATTAAGGTTAAAAGTTTTGCGGGTCTTGCTAGTTACTGTCCTAGGTTTGTCAAGAATTTTTCCTCCATTGCTGTTCACTTGACAAGGTTGACCTAGAAGGAGGTGCCATTTGTATGGTCGGATAAGTGTGAGGAGAGCTTCCAAAAGCTCAATACATTTTACTATAATTCCCACTCTTTCTTTTCTAGTTGAAGGTAAGGATTTTATTGTGTTTTGTGAAGCATCATGTTCTGGTTTAGGTGTCGTGTTAATGCAGGACAGGAATGTGATTACCTATGTTTCAAGGCAATTGAAGCCTCATAAGAAGAATTATCTAACCCATGACTTGGAGTTGGCAGCAGTGATCTTTGCACTTAAAAGTTGGAGACACTATCTTTATGGTGTCAAGTGTGAGGTGTTCATAGACCATCATAGTTTGCAACATGTTTTCACCCAAAAAGATCTGAACTTGAGGCAGAAAAGATGGATAGAATTACTGAAGGATTATGATGTAACTATCCAATACCATCCGGGGCAAGGCCAATATGGTGGTAGATGCATTGAGCCAGAAAGTGGTAAGTATGGGTAGTCTGGCTTGCTTGAGGCTGTCAAGGCTATCCTTGGCTAGAGAGATTCAGACTCTAGCATCCAATTTTATACGGTTTGGTGTTTCTAAAAGGGTGGAGTGTTGGCTAGTGTGGAAGCAAGGTCAACATTCCTTAATCATATCAAGGCCAGACAGTTTGAATATGTGAAGTTGAATAAACTTCGTAACAAGGTAGTATGTAGTGAATCTTCTCATGCCACACTTGATGCTTGTGGGGTGTTGATGGTGAGGGGACACGTGTATGTGCCCTGGATTGTTGATTTGATTCCAGATTTGCTTGTAGAAACTCGTAGTTATCGATACTCTATTCATCAGGATGCAACCAAGATGTACCGTGACCTGAGATAGCTCTATTGGTGGCCCAAGATAAAGAGAGATATAGTTGAGTATGCGTCTAAGTGCCACAATTGTCAGCAGGTGAAATATGAGCATCAAAGTCTTGCAGGTTTACTTAAGAGGATGCCCATTTTTGAGTGAAAATGAGAAATGATAGTTATGGACTTTGTAGTAGGTCTTCCCAAGACCTTGGGGCAACATGATTCGATTTGGGTCATAGTAGACAGGCTAGCCAAGTTAGCTCATTTATCTTAGTTAGAGTGGATTACGGCGCAAAGCAGCTATCCAATATTTATATCAAGGAGATATTGAGGTTGTATGGGGTGTCGATTTCCATCATTTCTGATAGAGGTATGCAATTCACCTCTAAGTTTTGGGATAAGTTACATGAGGAGTTGGGCACTAAGCATGATTTCAGCACTGGTTTTCATCCTCAGTCTGACGGTCAATCAGAGAGGACTATTCAGGTGCTTAAGGATATGCTAAGGGCCTATGAGATTGACTTTGGTGGCCATTGGACTAAGTTTTTGCCGTTGTGTGAGTTTTCATACAACAATAGTTACCATTCTAGCATTAATATGGCTCCATTCAAAGCACTCTATGGGAAGAGGTGTAGATCACTCATAGGATGGTTTGAAGTCGGTGATGTAAAGCCTTTGGGCACATAGACTTGGTGAATAAAGCTCAGGAAAAGGTGAGGTTTATTCAAAGCAAGTTATCAGCAGCCCAGAGTTGGCAAAAGGAATATGCAGATCACAAGGTAAGGGACATGTCATTCAAACCCAGGGAACAAGTATTATTGAAAGTATCTCCTATGAAGGGAGTCATGAGGTTTGGCAAGAAGGGTAAGCTTAGACCTCATTATATTGGTCCGTTTGAGGTTCTTGATGATATGGGCCTGGTAGCGTCAGGTTGGTGTTGCCACCAAGCCTGTTAGGGGTCCATTCGGTGTTCCATGTGTCTATTCTTAAGAAATATCATGGGAATAGGGATTACATCATCAAATGGGATTCAGTTTACTTGATAAAAATCTTTCCTATGAGGAGGAGCCGATTGCGATTCTTGACCGAGATGTTCAAAAATTGAGGATGAAGTAAATTTGGTCCATGAAATTTCAATGGAAGCATCGTCCTGTCGAGGAGGCTACTTGGGAAATCAAGAAGGACATACAGTACAAGTACCCTCACTTGTTTGAGGCTACAGGTAATTTTCTTACTTTTGGCTTCGCTCATTTTCCTTATTTGATTGTTTGGAGATGAACGATGGGTAAATTGGTATCCGTTGTAATGACCCTTTCCATCATTATGGTTATTTCTAGCATGCCAAAATTAGAGTTAAGGTGTTCCCCGAATTAGGAGTTAGAAATTTCAGGCTAGGCTAGTCTTGAGCAAAATCCGAGCAAGGGAAATTCGGGAATGGATTGGGTAAATGTTAAAGGATCTAATATGTTTATATGTTATCTAAGACAATAAGGAATCCATAGGATCTTTCAGAATTGAATTTTGATAAGTAGAACTTCCGATATCGAACTTGATGTAAAAGGGTTAGTCCAGAATGTCAAGGTTTGAGGGTACATTGCGAAAAAGGCAAAACTGAGAGCAATCTCGAGTTTCTGCCTAACCACACCCTCTATAGCAGGTGGCCGGCCACTACTACTATGCCTCTATAGCGGGTGTGGTGAGGTAGAAACTCGGGATTGCTCCCAGTTTTGCCTTTTTTGTAATGCACCCTCAAACCTGAACATTTCAGACTAACCCTTTTATGTCAAGTTTGATGTCGGGAGTTCTACATACTCGAATTCAATTCCGAAAAATCCTACAGATTTCTTATCATCTTAGATAGCATAAAATCATATTAAATCCTTTCACACTTACCCAATCCATTCTTGGATTTCTCTAGACCATACCTCACTCAGATTTTGCCCAAGACTAGCCTAACCTGAAATTTCTAACTCCTTATCCGGGAAACACCTTAACCCAAATTTTGGCATGCTAGAAATAACTGTAATGACAAAAAAGGTCCTTACACTTGGTCAGAGAGACTAGAATATAGGGGATGAGCAGAAGCTAATTAAAAAGAGAATCAAAGTCCGATGTTATAAATTGGCTAACAGCTCATCCTGAAACTCCAAATAGTGTAACTCGTACTGCTCCACTATTCCTACTAACGCTCACAACCAAATCTTCACAAAAAAAGTGCAATAACTGTATGGTGAGTACAAAATATATGTGTACTCAGTAGCATCATCAATCTATCTATTTCAATAACACTTGACAATAAATTAATCATTATTTAAAATATAATAAAAATGAATGCACTATATTGTTCTATTAAATATCCAATGAGAGAATTAAAAATGTTCCTTGACATATGTTTTTAAAGAAAATCCTATATAAAGTTTTAAAAACTATATATTTATATATCAGTTTGGTTCAATTTTTTATTCAATACCAAATCAAGCCTAGGTGTTCCTTTTCTTTCAAAAAGAATAAGAATTTCCAATAGTTCAAATTCAATAATCATGAGATGAGTGAGTATGCATAATCATGATAATAATATGAAGCCAGATGCAACAATTACATATATAGTCTCAAGGTAATACTCAACTCATTAGCATAGGTTACAAGCCTCAAATCAAGCCGGGAATCCAGGTTCCATATCACTACAATAGTACAAGCCCCAATTTGGACATCACGTGATAATCCATCTCGCATAATACTTGGATTTATAAATTCATCTAACCTATAGCATACTTTACACAATAGGTCCCCAACAGAGTAAAGTCTGAAAGAAGTTAAGTCATAGCCTACCTCGAAGTCAAACCACAAGCTCTAATGATCACAAACTCACCCTTCCCCTTCCTTGTAGCCTTGAAATGCAACCAATCTATCAAAAATAAGATCTATGGTAAACAAAAATCCAACAATACCATATATCTATGCTTCTAATACAGATCAAAAAAATCAACCCTGAAACCATAAGGAAAAAATTGAATTTTTATTAGAAAATTAATTTATCCATAACTTAAGGATTTCAAATATGAAATTTCATCAAAAACAGGGTTAAAATGGACCTTGAAATCATCAAAATACTATTTCTTAATTTTATCGAAAAATCCCAAATTTTCAAGTTGAAAAATCAAAGATTTGAAGGTGAAATCATGAGATAATCATTTGAGAATGTGTAAAATTAGTATAAAAATCTTTTCCATAGGTTAAGGAACCTGAATATGAAGTTTGATTGGAAGTGGAGTAGGATTTGATCCTCAATTTTGAATCCTTACTTTAGAATCAATCCAAAATCTGAGGTAAAATAGCGGGAAAAACATAAATCTAGATTTAGAAATTTAACCCTTTCCAAAATGAAGAAAATGCGCTAAAAATATATCATGACAAGAAATTGGGCCATGATGACACCTACTATAACCCCCAGTAGGTAAGCCAACCTCAAGCCGGTGTACCAAAAGTAATGTCTGACAAAGTAAATAGAAACAGTTAAAAAGAGACAATGAGGCCGCCAAGTATAGATATATACATAACAAGTACCAAATATACAAATGGGCCCCTAAGGAAACAGGAAAGACAAAATATACATTTGAATCCAACCCCGAACCTGGTGTCACCGGTACAAGAGCTGCTAATGTAGGAATGGTTCTAATAAGTACTCTCTCTATCCCATTTTATGTGGCACCTATTGACTTGGCATGATGTTTAAGAGAAAAAGGAAGAATTTTGATATTTGTGGTCTATAATGATCTTTGAATATTTGTGTGGTTGTAATCATTTCATTAAGGATAAAAAAGAAATTTTAAAATTAAATTTTTTCTAATTATAGAAAGGTGACATTCTTTTTGCGATGTACTAAAAAGGAACGAGTACCACATAAAATGGGACAGAAGGAATATCAATATACAAGTCTGTCTCTGAATATACAAAAAAAAAAAAGACCAGTAATCATAATAGGGAAATGGATAAACTCCAAACGTCGTGGGCTCACCCCAAATCCAATCCAAAATAGCCTGCAAACGAGTAGGAAACCAACAACGAAGACTTGTACTAGGATCTGCATCAGGAAAAAGATGCAGAAATGTACTATGAGTACCAAAACATGTGGTACCCAGTAGGCATCATTGGTTGAATGAGCTTAGAAGATAATATAAAACATAAATAACAGGCTAAGGAGTCTATATACGAAAAGTTAATCTAAGAGTCTAGGCATAATAGAGATAAAAGTGAAAATAGAGATAGTAATATACACCGAATATATATATATATATATATATATATATGTGTGTGTGTGTGTGTGTGTGTGTGTGTGTGTGTGTGTATGTGTGTGTGTGTGCTCGCGTGTGAAAGGTAGGTACAGTGCAATATGAGACGATGCAATGCAATATGTGGCCAATGCAAACTATAGTTCCCAAGTTCGACAATACCTCAAGCTCCGCCCATATGCAAAAATGAAGAAAACCCGACACATATACCCGAACCACCCGAAATCGTACCTTGAGCTTAACTACAAAAATAAATTGATAAATTGGCTGGAAGCGTCCTTCGGTCCGAAGATTTAAGGTGATATAGTCTTTCAAAATCCAAAATCCATGGTAAAATGGTCTAATTTCCACTTCAAACCAAAATCGAGTGGCAGGATGGTACAATCTCCTTTTTATAAAATCAAAATCAAAAGTTTTTGGAGCATCATACATCATAACAAAACATAGGTATGAGTAAATAAATGTGTGCCAACTCAAGTACACACACACACACACACACACACACACATATATATATATATAGGTATGCGTATACACCAATAAAGTTAAAGCACCAGTCAAAACAAATTAACACTATCCTGAGGTCCATCCCAGTAATCACACAGGCTCAAGCCCACATTAGCATAATATAATAAGAAAACACGAAAAAAAGTCAACCCAAACTATAAAGTCCATCCTACTAGGGTATGCTAACCAAATCTATTTCAAGGATTTCTAAACTAGTCCTAGCACCATAATAAGCCCCTAAACTAAGGCTTTAGCATCTCCTTTATCCGAACGTCCCTAAAATAGGCCAAACATATCAGAAACAGAGAGATAATCCTAATCTTTCCCTAAAATTCCTTACCCACCATAATTTATCGGATACACGATCTTGTAGAGCTAATTCTAGAAGAAACTAGACCATAGCCTACCTGAAAGTTAACTGACAAGCTTTAAACCATCACAGTGTTGCCTTTTTCTTTCGAAGAGCCTCTGAATGTTTCCATGCTATCGAATTCATATTCTACAAGTCAGTACGAGATTAATGACACCCATATTTGAAATATATATTTTGGGTCAGAAATTGGTACAAAAATCGCCCCTCGGGGCTCGATAATGAAATTCAAAAATTGAACTAGAAATTACCTTCCAATAGGGCAAGGAACACATGCTTAAAATTTGAGCAAGAATGGGGTCTTTTTCGAGGCTCAAAACAGCTTGGAAAAGTAATAGAGCAAGAATTTAGGTCCAGAATTACTATCGGGATTTGGTGAAAATCAACGGAATTAATATGAGAAGAGTAGAGGGAGATTACCCGGACTAAATACAACAAATAACCCCGAAATCAGCTCCCAAACTCCTCAAGAAGACCCAACTTAAGGAATCATTTTTTTAGATTTTTAGCTTGAAATTAAATGGAAATTTGAGTAAAAACGAGGGGAATCGCAAGCGGGGATCATAGGGAACTTAGCCCAAGTGTTAATTAATGCTCTCCTTATCTACAACAATGGTGAAAAGTATGTGAGAAATCTTTTGCAGAAAAATGACTTTTGACTTGTTTGAATTCAAAAACTTAAGAAAATTTTCAAATTCAATTTAAATCAGAGCCGCCACTTAATTAATTTGAAAAGAAAATTAAGAAAAATCTTAAAAAAAATTCCAAGTCCTAAAACAGAAAAAGACAAAAGATTTTAAGAAAATTCCGAGTAAGGTTCTTATTAATACCTTTATGAAACATTTTAAAGCACCTAAGGTATCCACTAACACGCGGTTGTCCAAGCTTTTTGAAAATAACTTATTTGACTAAAGTGATAAAAATGAGAGTTTATTTATTAAGACTAAAAAAGAGATTTAAACATGCTAAAATAATGACGAATTTCCGTTTTTTGTTTGAAAAAAATATTAGCAAATTCCGATTGTTCATTTCGACTTAATTAAAGTGAATTAGTGCAAAACGATGGTAACTCTAAAGGGATAATCAACTAAGTTAAAAAAAAATTAGGGTTAGTTACAAACAAATCAACAAGAATAAACTACAAGAAAATAAAAGAAAGAATTAAAGGTTGGGCCACTGTTTTGGCCTAAAAAATCTGTCCCAAATTTGGACTTTTAGCCCAATTTCCTCCATGTATATCTGTGTATATACTGTCTATATATCAGCTGTATATATCCTTGTTTTAGCTTCCAAAACCTGTATATTAGCCTCCTTTTCGTAATTTCTCCCTCTTCGATCCTGTATACTTGCATTTCCTTTCCTCCTTTCTTTTGAACCTTTATTCATGTATATTGACTGTATACCAGCCTCTTTTTCCTTCAAAAATCAGTCTACTTTGGGACTTTAGCATGAGGTCTTGACTCGATGATATGAGCCTCCTTGGCCTATTAGGGAAATGCAGGGGAGAAAGGGAGTCCATTTGGACTCGGATCAATATCACATGCATAAGGAAAAAGATAATGATTAGCAGATGATAGAATAAAAATGCATTATCAATAATGTAACCACATTCATCAGGCTGAAAAATATTGGAACAAATAAGTCTACTTCAATCAAGCCAGTTGACAAATCCCACAACATGTCATCATAATTTTATTGGCTATTCTACAGATTCAAACAAAGATGATCACACACATACTAGAATTTTCATATTGGCTAGAGGGGTGTGAACAAACAAAAAGAAATCAAACTTTTACACTCATAATCAAGAGGATAAAAAGACAAAAGTGACTTTGCACATAGCGGTGGAGGGTAGACAGATTCTCGATAATTTAAGAGAAAAGAGAATATTTGCAGATATTACCCAACCATAATGGACTAACATTAATCGTTTTTAAGGAAAGATACCAATGCTAAAGATTTCAAGAAAATGCACATGTAATCCATTTTTAACCAGTGAAGGCCAAAGGAAAGCATGGGAAAAGGGGGTGAGGGATTGGACTGGATGCTTAAACTAGACTACACACCATATACAGCTCGACTTCAAATAAGACAGTGCGATCTTTGACAAGATGCAACGTACTTAGCATAGAATGAAAATTTTAAAAAAGCTCGCACTTGAGATGATGCTCTTTCCAGATTCCATAGAGATAGGATGGAAATCCTACATTTTAGTTACTGACTTACAATATCTCGAGCAAAGTGATGCTCAATCATGGTGTTTCATAGCTCAACAGATTATTTCTAGGAGAAGGAAAAAAAGAAGAAACATAAAGAGGGAGAGAAGGTGAAAGTTCACAGTCAGGGGATTCATTAACATACTTTCCAATGAATCACAACCAAGAAAAGAAATGATTATTGTTGCTCCAAACAGATGGAATGGAAACACCACAAAGAACCATGAAAAGGTTGTCGTGATTTTGTTATCTCTGCCATGTGAATAGAAGGCAAAAATAAGCCGTGGTGAGACTTATTTCACCTTACTCCTCTCATATCATAGAGGTGATGAGGCAAACCAACAAAGAAAAGGAAAGAAATAACATTTTTATTAAAAAAAACTTCCAGAAAACTAAGACGTATTATGAATATCTTGCTACTAGTTCTGATTTTTGAAAAAACTCATTTCCTATTTTTGGTTCATTGATCCCTATCGATACTGTGAGTCGAAGAACATTAATGAACCCTCAACTTTAGCTTGAGAGCTAGCTGAAATAAAGAAAGATCATTAATTTAAACAATTTAGTAAAATAGTGACAAATCTAATAGAAAACACAAGAAAAATCACATAAATGACACGAACCTGTTAAGCAGTCTCTGAGAGAGAAATCACTTGTTTGAAAGATCCTTTTTCATCCCATAATTTCATATTCTAAAGATAGCAAAGGAGCAGCTTCATATCCACATGACAAATAACCCTCAAAGCTTGAAACTTTTTTCACACAACACAACAATGATCATACCAATTCTCAAACAAGACCATATCCACTCTCACACTAATTGTGAGATTCGACTATAAGCTACAACCCGAATCAGTATTTAAAAATAATGTCATAACCAAGCCTAGACTACAGCAACAATCCACCATCTACACTAAGAAAGAGCTAAGAACTAACATGAAACCATAAATTTCAAAGAAAGGGATCAAACAACAAAATGCAATTATAACAGAAAAATAACACCACAATACAACAACTTTTATTTCATTGTAGCAAAACCTATGGCCTTTAAGGACTCTACAGCACATAATCCCACCATTACTAAGGATGAAAATTGCTACTAACATGAAGAAGGAGAAGAAGAAGAAGAAGAAAAGCCAACTAAAGAAATAACGAGAGAAAGATGTGTTTACCTTTTTTCGAGCAGTAAAACGGGACTTCGAGTTGTCGAAATCCTTGCCACCACCCGAATGTAATCAGATTCTTGGGCTAGAAATTCGAGCTCAAACGAGTCTTATCAGATTTCATGGCACTGGAATCACTCCTTCTCTTTAAGCAAAAATCCCGCACTTTTGGAGTTCTTCGCTTTTGAATAATGCCTCTAATGTTCACCCCTAATCAGTGGAATAGAGAGTGTATTTATAGGGGAAGCTCAGAATTTGATTCCCCCAATTTGAGCGATGAGGGATGGGAATTTTTGAGGGGCATTTTGGGTATTTATTGAGAGGGAATTCAAATTTCAGACTTGGGATAAGGACGGACAGCTCAAATTGATTATGAATCTGTACAAATTTCTTGCATAAAATTGAGCAAAAATAAATTGGGGAATTTTAGAAAATCAAAAATCTCTTATCAATCGATGGGAATTGAACATCGACGTACTATATCGGATGAAACCGAGTGAAATCAGCCGTGATTAAAGGTGAGAGCTCCGTTGGAAGCCACCTAGGCTTGTTCTAGAACTTCAGGTACGACCTTTTGTCAGATCCACATGCTACTTCGAGATGGAAAGGGAAATTGGACGCGGGAAAAAGGAAAACGAGGGTGGCTGCGGCTATTACAACCGTTGGTGTTGAATCGCGACTGTTGAAGCTGCCGATGTTGCTGGGTTGGGGTTATCATTGCTTGTTGATGTTGTTTGTCATTGACGTTGTTGTTGTGGGTGTTTTGTTGAATAAGGGTTAAAAGAGGACTGGGCCGGGTCGGTTTATAACGTTGTTGGGCTGGGTAGTGTTAGGATTTAGGATTAGGAATTTGGGATATTTACGAAATAGCCTAATAGGTTTAGGAGCTAGTCAATTATATTTGGATTTTAACCAATTGAAAATTAATTGGCCAATTATATTGCAATTGTGATCAATTAGTTTCAATTTCGGCCAAATTTAATAAATTGACTAAATTGATTCTGAATTTGAAATGAATTATTAACCATTTTAATACCAAGTTTCTTGGTTTAATAAAATCAAACAAATATTTTTCGAATAAGTCTTTTAAGAATAAATTACGTATTTTAACTCAAAATTTACCCGTTTGAACTAATTTTCAGGATAGTTCTTGATTAAAATTGGTTTTCAGTAAAATAATTATTTAAGTAACAAACAATCATACGATATCGTATATACAAATACGAAAATGTATAATCGTTATTTAAAATGATTAAATTAACTCAAATGCATATTTTGAAAAGTTTTTATCTAGATAAAATAAATATTTGATTTTACTTAAAACTGAAGCATCTCAGGATTAAACCTAGTCATGGAGGCAAAAATTAGGTGTCAACAACTGTCCCCTCCTTTTGGATAGGGTGAATGCAAGTAACCTTGAGCAAAAGAAGTTTGACGTTCCTAATTTTGTCCGACTATAAATTCATTTCTCAAAAGAGGTTGATTTTCACACAAATTTCAAGAAGTTATAGTCGAACCCCATCATCGGGCTTCCAACATATCTCAAGTCACATGAGAATTCAGGCAACTTGTAGTTCATAACGCTTGATTTGGGAGCAGGATTTTTCAAGAATTCACAAGCTATCCCGACTTTAAATTTTAAAGAGACCGGAAAGCTGGGGAATAAGAGTGTTGGGGGGTTGGAATGCAGTCGAGTTTTAAACAAAGAGCCCAGCCTATATATCCCCTAGATTCAGGAAATCAAACTGCTTGTAGTTCGACTCGATCGGTAGAAAATATAGTTTTTTTATTTTAGATGATCTTTAGCTTGGGTTGAGTGACAAGTCAATTGAGTTATGGAAAAGAGGCTTGCAACCTCTTAACCCTGAATGTGGGATCCTTCACATCCATAGGCAAGAATTTACTTGGATATAATTTCCACAACTCTGAGTGTGCTATCACCCAGATTTGAAGGAAAGAGAAGGTTACCCTCGGTATGAGTTTAGAAATATCCCAGAAGTGAAACTGAAACTAGAATGTCCCGAAGTACCCATATGCATTCTGATAGGGGTGTGGTTTGATGGTGGTGGCAATCGTCCTTTAGCTCACGTCCAAAGAGTTTGAGGTCCCTCACTGGACTATGTACTGATTTGCTACTAAGAAAAAGTTTTCTGTTATGCTGTGTATTTTTTGGAGTCATCCGCACCTGTGGTTCTATTTTTGGATTTTCATCCTCTCGGATGCTCTCGACAATATCTCAAACAAAATTATTAGTGATAAATATAATTCACAAAGGGGTGTATAGTCTTTTACCATATCTCCGCATGAGTTGTTATTTGAAAAGTGATGTCGTCCTCTCATGTACCTGTTTTGGAGGATACCTGTTTTGGAGGACAACAACTCTTGGCAATAACAGATACAACAACCCTCTTATTTGTTAGACGAAGCGATTGAAAATTTCTTCAAAGTGGGGTGGCCTTCTTAAACACCTACGACACTCTGCGTAGACGGTCCCTGCAACTGTATAATCTTATGCTGATGTAGTAACCTTTTTTGGTTACCTATAATGCTTCTTGCATTTGATACGATAACCCTTTCGACTATTAATAATGATCTTGTGCATACGATTTTGGGTAAGTCCTGTGCATCTTCCATACCGGTACGACTTATAGATGTCCCTCGAATTTCCAATCTTTGGGTCATCATGAATATATTATTTGATGTTGTATATGAGATGACTTTTAGACCTTTTTTTGAGTTGACAATCTTCTGGGTGATCCTGCATATTATCCAACCTTGGATAAGAGATGGCTTACAGATATCCCTCGAATCATCAGCTTTTCAATTAATCCCACACATTGTCCAACCTTGGATGCGATGTAGCTTATGGATATTCCTTAAATCATCAGTCTTTGGGTAATCCTGCACATAATCAATCTTGGATATGTCGCATCTTATAGAGAACCCTCAAACTGTCAATTTTGGTAATCTTGCATATCTATCGGTAAAGATTTAGCTGTGGCTTACAGATAACCTTTGAGCTATCGATTTTTGGGTAATCTCACATACTATTCGGTTAGGATGTTGTTTTAACTTACGGATGACCCTTGGACTATCAACTCACAGGTAATCTCACACACTATCCTGTCTCGAATATTGCAACTTACAGATGACCTTTAGATTGTCAATCTCTAGGAAGTCTAGTTTGTCATTCGTCTTCAGATAATGACTTAAGTACGTCCCGTTGGATCATGTACTTCTTCAACTTTGATATGTTGATGCATTCAAATGCTGGTACATGCACTACTGAAATATCCTCAATGTCGGGCTACATCGCCTTTTACATGGTCAACAAATATAAAATGCTAAAATATCGTCGATGCCAGATTGTGATATCTTTGCGTGGTCAATGGACATAGGTGCTCCAAAGCATCTTCCAACATCAGACCTTATCGTCTGTGTATGGTGAGAGATTGTAGAGACTTATTTGAATGGCATGATGGCCCTCTTGTAGATGATATGCAATGGGATAAACTGGCCCTCTCGGCATGGCCCTCTTGGCAACGATATGCAATGGGATGAAATGACCCTCTTAGAATGATATGCAATAGAATGAAATGGACCTCTCAGTATGATATGTGATGCATTGAAATGGCCTTCTCGGTATGATATACGATGGAATGAAATGGCCCTCTCGGCATAGCCCTCTCGACATGATATGCGATGGAATGAAATGGCCCTCTCAGCATGATATGTAATGGAATGAAATAGCCATCTCGGCATGATATATGATGAAATGAAATGGCCCTCTCGGCAAGTTTGAAGAGAAGATTCACCTGAGTTTGTTCGTCAGTATGTTGGTTTTTCTGCATGTACCTGTACTCAAGGTAAATGATTAGTAGCCACAGTGTAGCTCTTGCTAGCGACCACAGTCAAACTTTAAGAAAGTTTAAAAGAAAAATACTTAAAATCATAATCCGAATGACTTAGTTTGTCATTAACCTCCTCCCTTTAAGGGGCACTACAACAGAAAGTCCTTCGGATATTCACTACAACAGCAAGTCCTTCGGATATGAACAAGTGGTTGTAATTCCTTTCTGGTGGCAGCTTGAATACCATTTGCAAATGTTATATGTTTTTTTTGCCTCATGGCGGATCTTGAGGAGGACGTATTTGCTCTTATCCTTATTGGGTGATCCTTTTGATTGTTCTATTGATGTGCCAACTCCTTTGAGCATACCTACGCTCAAGGCAAACATTTAGTAGACACAAAGTCGCTTTTGTTAGCGACTATTTTTTTGAATAAAATATTCATAAAGAGGATAAGACGTTTTTGTTTGTTATCCATATTTTTTTGAAATAAGATAGACAAATCAAGAGGTCCTTAATACTGAATAGGCTGTTGAATTCTTCTTTGGGGCCGCCCAAAAATGTCGTTCTTGAGCATTTCATGCCTTGGTGTGGTTCTTGGTTCGCCTAGGGAACTTTTGAGGGAGACCCCTATCTTTGTGCGTTGATTCCTGCATCCACAGAAAAATTGTTAGTTTTGGGTAAAACTACTCAATGTTGACCTCCTTCTATCGTTGGTATGCTTCTTGCCATCTTTCGGGTGCTATGTCATGTTTGGACTTCTGCCCCGACTCCCCATTCCAATAAAAGGTAAGTCAAAACTAATCAAGTAGGAAACATGCATAGATTTTCCAAAATAGTTTTGGTGTTTGAAAAAAAATAGTTTCGAAAAACTTGTGTAAATGTTTTTAGAAAATCTTTGCCAGTCATATCATGTGCTAGCTCAACGAACGTCTTACGTTTGAGGCCGACCTGGCTTTGTATGACATCCAATGGAAGATCTCTGGAAACCCATTGCTGTGATTGGGGAGTTCAATAGCACAATTTTGTAGAAGTTTGTCATAGCTGGGGATTTAGTTTATCTGGACTCTGTCGCTGCTGGTGATTTCTGAAATTTGGGCTCTGAGCTCTTGGTGCTGGGGAATTTTGGAATTCATTCCAAAGTGTCAGTGGAAATTTTGAGGACCTCCTCAAAATTTCTGCCCCAGTTAGATATTCTTTGAGACGATCTCGATTTGCGGGGATCTGGAGATACTTCTCCCAAAGTCCTTGCTGGTCTTCAATCTCTTTCTCGAAAGATGATCTTCTTCTTAAATTTTTCAGATTTCTTCTAAAAAAATGTTGTCCCAGTTTCCATTTCCTGGGGTGATATGACCGAGCCTTTAGGGCACCTACATATCCCGTTGAAGCAGGAATCAGGTCAAACGTAGTTCAGGACTACGCTAGAGGGACATAGAAAAATCTAAAGGGCTGACCGAAGTCGACATAGACCACCTAAATATCCCATTCTTAGGAATTTACGTCATCACATAGTTCATACATAAAGGGTAGGAAATTTTAAGCTACTACAAAACATAAAAACAATTACATTAAGGAAAGTGCAATTACAAAGAAAGAAACATAAAGAAAATGCTAACTTCAGACGTAGTATCTCTTTACCGCATCAGAGTTGATTAGCTTGGGCCACTCTAGGCCATCATCTCGGATATAATTAGAGCTTCTCTAGATAGCACTTAATGGATGATATGACGCCTTCGTCAATTCCGTGTGAACTTTCTTTTGTATTTATCTCGTTGGAAGGAAGGGATCAACTGCCGACATATCCCCTGAGAGAATTGATAGGCTTCCTCTTCCTTGCTTTTGTTAGATAGACATTTACCCTAGTTTCCTTAACTTTGTCATCGTCTCCCTAATTGACCACATCAATCTATTCAAGGTTGGGCATTTCTCGATTCTGTAAGTCTTTTAATTCTTCCATCAATTGCTCATTGTTTCTTCATCATACTCTTTCCATTGATCTTTGTTTGCTTTATTTTGTTCATTTAGCTCTTGACATAACATGACATTAGTTGGTTTTAAAATTACTATTATTGAAATAAAATAAACTAAGTCAGATAATAACAAGATAATTTAAATAGGAAAAGAAGAATAACATAATTCAAAATAGTTTCCTAGATAAAGAGAGGCCTTTTCATTTGAAATTTAGGAAATATTTACATACTATAGCTTATGACCCGCACAAGTACAACCCTATGCCTTTTTGAAAGCAGTAAAATGCAAAAAGAGAATTTGGAAGATAAAAGGTGGATTGTGGGGCCTCCTCCGGATCATCACCGATTTTCAAAAAACTAGAAATTGCCCTTTTATCTATCATAAAAGGCAAGGAGTCGTGAGTGGAGTGGAGATCCAATTCTAAAAAGCCTTTCCAGGTGCAACCTTCTTCACCCCACTAGTCTCAGAAAAATCTTCCAATATAGGACTGCAGTTTTCAAATAGATTCTCAGTCACATCCCCGAGACCATTATCTTTTGGCATCTCGCTTATAGGGAATGACTGGTATAGGAGTGGCAATGGCTATGGAAAACACATCTTTGTTTTGCTTTCCCTCTTCTTTAGCCCCTCTAAATTAATATTGATGATAGACTTACTGGCCAACCATTCCTCTTCTATTTCAATCGTGTTGACAGCAGCTCCTTCATGGTTAGGCAATGAATTACTAGTGGCATTCGATGATGGTGCTTGAAGAGTAATGACTATGTGATCAATGAAGTCCTAAATTTTATGTTTTAAATCAATGCAATCTTCGGTACTATGCGCGGCTCCTCCTGAATAATAGGCATAATTTTCATCAGCATGGTAAAATCAAGAATTGGTATTTATAGGTTTTGGTTGAATAGGCTGGAGATAGCCGACTGCTCTTAATCTTTCGAAGAGTTTAGTGCAACTTTCAACCAGCGATGTGAAGTTTTGGGGAGGTTTCTTTTTGAGATTTGGACGAGGAAGTTGTAATTGTTTTGGTTGATGAGAAGTGGCACTTGATAATAGTTTGGAGGTGCCTGGACCTTAGTTTGGTGATTTGGGATGGTGGTTTAGACATTGGGCTAATAATTTGGCTGTAGAGCTAGGTATTGGGGTAGGAAGTTTGGCTGTGGAGCTTAGTATTAGGGAAGGATAATCGGTTGTGGAGCTTGGTATTGAGGTTGGACGCAGAAGATGGAGTGAGAACTCTGGGGTGGTGGAGAAGAAAAGATATTCCCAGGCCTAAATTTCCTTTTTGACTTAGTACCAGAATCAATGGACACTGCAGTCACCTCTTCTCTTTTCTTCTTCGGGAATTCGAAGGGCCCAAGTGATGCTGGAGTCTTGATAATTTTTCCCATTCAAATACCTTCTTCTAATGATTCACCAATCTTTACCAAATCTGTGAACGTCGGAGGAATCGCCGACACCATTCAAGTATAGAACTGTCCTTCTTGAGCATGGAAAACCACTACTACTATTTCCTCCTCAGTCATTGGAGGTTGTACCTTAGCAGCTTCCTTTCTCCAGCGATAGGCATAGTCCCAAAAATATTCATCATTCTTCTGCTTGATCCTGTTTAGTGAATGCTAGTCAAGGACTATTTCTACATTGTATGCAAACCTATCGAGAAAGTCTTTCGCTAAGGCCTTCCAGTCGAACCATTTTTTTAGTTCTTGGGATGTGAACCAATTCAAATCTTCGCCTCTTAAATTTTGACTAAATAGGCACATAGCAACCCTCGTTCTTTCCTATTCTGACCATTTGGTCATAATATCTCCTTAAGTGGACCACAGGATTTCCAGTGCCATCGAATGTTTCAAATTTGGGGATCTTGTATCCTTCTGGTAGGTCTACATCGGGATGGACATATAAATTTTCATAACTAAGACCATCATTATCCACTGTCATGTGAGACTCCTTAATCCTCATAATCTATTCATTCATTGCCAACAACTTCTTTTCATGCTTCATCATTCATTCTTTTTCTTTCTCCTCATAATGGTCTACCTCAGGATTTGGAAAGGGGTTATAGAGATTGGGAGGTGTGACGACGTGGAAATCAGTTGGAGGTATATGTCGCATATGAGAAGGATTTAGGATAGTGGTAGAAGGGTTTTGGTATGCTGAAGTGGGATTTTGAGGATGAATGGAGTTGGTATGTAGGTAGGGAGGACATTTTGGGGGTTGTAGGTGTTTTGTGGAGTTTGGGAGTGATTTTATGGAATTTGGGAATGAATTTGTGGAGTTAGGGAGGGGTTTTGTGGATGGTAAGCATTTGGGTTATTGTCTCAGTTGGTATTTTGGATAAGTGGGGTATGGTTTTGATGAACCAGTGGGTTATTGATGGTAGGGTCCGTGGAAAGTTGAGAGACGGAGGTGGATGATACGTTATTTGGATGATTCTCGAGGTTAGGGGCATTGAGAGGAGGATTTGGAGTGGAGGTCCGTACCCTCCTAGAATATGAGCATTAAAGGTGATGGCCTGATTAGCCAAGTCTCTAGTATGATTCATCTCCTCTTGGAGCATTTCCAGCTTTCTCGTGAGTTCAGTAATCATCTCATTTTATTTCGCTATCACATTGTCCCTGATGGCCAATGTGTTATCGTCGTTGCTTCCCATTATATCTGAATAATGGTTAGGGGATGGACCTTTACGAGCTTTTGATTGGGTGAAATAAGGATGTTCATCCAGCTTATGTCAACAAAGAGTAGTTTCTATTACCTGTAAAGTAAAACCAACTCAAAAGCCAACGTGTTAGATTCCGTTAGTAATAAACAGTGCAAAATAATCATACAGGAAGTAAATACATATAGTTGTTTCTCATTGTAGGCAAATTGATCCATAAGGTAATGATGACTCAAAAATTTCAATGAATAAGATTTCGCTCACTGATTTGGATAAGTGGATTCTATCAGGAATGTCCGACGTTTATTCTTCCATCCTTATGCATTCTTTCACCGACGTTGGGGACAAATAAGGTTTTTGAAGATAGGGGCTGGGTCAAAAGGCTGCCTACGTATCTCTCAAAAGAAAAATCAGGCCCTACGTAGTTTGAATAGTTACAAAAAGGGTTGTTTTCATTTCATTTCATCCACTAAACTTCATCACATTAGGGATAATGTAAATACATGGAAAATAAAGATGGACAAACTTGTTACTTTTAAAGCTTGATTCTGGGAAGTGGAAAGTGCTCTTGTTCTTTCTAGCCTTCTTTTGCTTCATGGACGGTCCGACACAAACTCCAATCGAATCTTTCCAATTCTGATCAAGTGTTCCAAATCAAAGCGGAAAGCACGACACTTCTCAATGGCATGTCCTTTGATTCCATTATGATAATGATAGATGTCATCACCCTTTCTCCATTTTACAGACCATTTCTTTTCCTTTCTCTCGACTCGATAGAAGATTTTTGCTCGGACCAACTTGGAGTAAATGTCTTCATAGTGATCCTTAAAAGCCGTGAAGTCCAAACAATGAGTAGTGACACCTTTAGTGATGGGCACTTCTGGTTCAACCCTATCGCATGCTAGCATGGTGTGTGGTCCATACAAGTGAGCAATTTTCCCGCTATTGATAAAGTCACATATTTTTTCCTTCAACACCTGACATTCATCTATGGTATGTCCTTTCTGGAGAAAATGGTAGTCACATCTCTTATGGTTATCATTGGGGTCACATTGAAGTGCTTTTGTCTTAATCAGGCACAAAGTTTCCATAGCCTACAACATTTGGTAAATCTCTGAGACTTTCACAACTTCTGGTTCTCTTAAGTAGCTCCTTGTATTTGCTTTGAGTGTGATCTGTTTGTCTCATTGCCTAAACCTTGAAGGCAAGAATGTCTTATCTGCGTCTTGTGACCATTCTTTCATTTCACTCATGAGTTCTTCGAGGTTTATTGGTATTCCTTTCTACATGAGCCCACCATCTTCTAGTTCTTTTCCTTTGTATTTCCCTACCATCTTTCCAATCATCTCAGCGGCTACTTTGAATTATATGGCTAGTTGTTTGATTTCTCTAGCAAGGTCCCTTACTGACATTTCCTTCCCCTTTTCCAGCATTTGGTCCAACATAACGATTTTTATCTTGGTTAGGGTGGTTTGCTCCTCTAATTCCTTACTCTTTGCCATGGAAACATCCCTTTCTTGTGCAATCAAGATTGACTTTGGCAATCTTTCATTCGGTCACATCAATCTTCTTAACCATTTTTTGTTTTCCACCTTCAGCATCTCATCCTTTTGGTCTAGATCTAATAACCACCTCTTGGCTTGAGCAATTCTCCTATCGCTCTTTTCAGTCCTTCTTTTAATGACTTCTTCTGAGTCTATAGTCAACCATCCTGAAATGGTAGGAATAACTTTTAGGAATTTTTAAGAATGGTTGCAGACTTTTCTGAGAGACTTGGGAGAGGGAGTGTTGAGAATTTGGGGTCGCGTGTATGTGCCTTGTGTAGGCAACTTGATTCCTACCATTCTTGCTGAGGCTCACAATTTTAAGTATTCTATACATCTGGGTGCAACCAAAATATATAGAGACTTGAGACAACATAATTGGTGGCAAAGATTGAAGCAAGACATTTTAGATTTTGTGACAAAGTGTCAGAATTGTCTATAGGTCAAGTATGAACATCGAAAACCTGGCGGCACCTTTTAGAGAATGCCTATTCTAGAGTGGAAGTGGGAAAGAATAACCACGGACTTTGTTATACGTGTTCCTAATGCGTTGAGGAAGTATGACTCCATATGGGTGATCGTCGATTGACCAAGTCTGCTTACTTTATTTCAGTGAGGGTAGACTATAATGCAACCAAGTTGGCAAAGATCTATGTGAAGGAGATTTTAAGGCTCCATGGGGTACTGACTTCTATAATGTCAGATAGAGGTACTCAATTTACCTCAAACTTTTTGGAGAATTTTCAGTCAGAATTGGGTACTAGGTTGGACCTAAGTACAACTTTTCATCCGCAGATCGACGGGCAGTCAGAACAAACAATCCAGGTACTTAAAGATATGCTTCGAGCTTATGTTATGGAATTTGGTGGTCAGTGGGACCAATATCTACCCTTGTACGAATTTTCTTATAACAATAGCTACCACCCTAGTATTTACATGGCTCCTTCTGATGCCTTTTATGGAAGGAGATGTAGGTCATCGATTGGATAGTTTGGTAAGACCTTGGGGTACTGATATGTTAAAGGAGTCAATGGAGAAAGTGAGGTTCATCCAAAAGATATTAGTAGCAGCTTAGAGTCGACAGAAAGAATATACAGATAATAAGGTAAGGGATGTAAAATTTGAGAAAGGTGAGAAAGTGTTGTTGAAAGTGTCACTCATAAAAGGTGTGATGCATTTTAGTAAAAAGGGGAAACTGAGTCTGAGGTATATCGGACCCTTTGAGATTTTAAATGGAGTAGGGTCAGTGGAATATAGGTTGGCTTTGCCTGCTAGCTTGTAAGGGGTTCATCCTGTATTTTCATGTGTCAATGCTCAAGAATTACCAGGGAGATGGAGATTACATCATTCATTGGGACTCAAAATTGTTCGACAAGGAGCTCTTGTATTAAGAGGAGTAAATTGCTATCTTGGACAGGGATGTCAGGAAGCTGAGAATAAAAGTGATTCCATCTGTGAAGGTTCATTGGAGAAACCATCTGATTAAAGAAGCAATATGGGAGAAGGAGGAGGATATGCGCAAGTGCTATCCACACTTGTTCATTGGCTAGTATATTTCTTATTTCGTTGTTGCACCATTTTAGGCTAGTTGTCATTCGGGGATGAATGAGGGGTAAATTGATATCTAATGTAATGACCCAAATCGTTGTTATGCTGAAATAGAGAGTAGAACCTTCGCTTAGTCTTTCCTTAGACAAAAATTTAAAAATTCAGGGCCGGCCTAGTCTTAGCTGTATTTTGAGTGTGTAATGGTTTAGGGAAATATGGTAGTAATTTGAGCGTTGGTTGCTAGTTTTGATTTGATTTTATGTTAGAGGACGAGTTTAGGAAGTCGTAGAAACTTCCAATGCATAGGAGGGTTAGTAGAACTTCAGTTATAGCAATTACCGTGAAAGGGTTAGTTTGTGATGTCGAGTTTTGAGAAGTGTTGTGAAATGGCCAGAAATGGGACCAAGTCCTGAGTTACTGGCTTGGGCCCACTACAATAGACATAAATGTTATTGTAACGGAGATGCTATAACGACAGAAGTACCGCTACGGTGGCAACCCATTTTGGCTTGAGGGCCGCTGTTGCGGTGGCCCTGCAGCGATAAAAACACAGAATTCTAATTTTGAAAACCAGAAAACTCATTTTTCATTCCCAATTTTTTAAAAACATTCAAGGACTTAGCACATGGCGATTTTATATACATCTTTGGAGGTAAGATTTCTTTACATCCTAAACTTGAATTCCTTTTTTAAATTCTTAGAAATCTCAAGAATCTTATTCATGGTAGAATTCAGAGTTTAGCCCTAAATTAAGAACTGGTGGAAATTGGTGGGGAATTAGTTTTTTATAGTTATTATTGATTCTAGGGTGTTAGAAGACACTTCCTATTGTAGAATACTTGTTGGTAATACTAAGATATGAAGAATTCAAGAGTTAAAAGGTAGAAAACTCTAAGATGATGAACTAGGGAAATTTCATAGGTTTAGTTGATAAATGAAAGTTCCTAGGACTTAGGATAGGTGAAATATTGAATTGAGTGTTGTGTAATTATTGTGTATAGATCAAGAATGGGCTGAAAGAGAAAGAAAAGGCAAGGTTGTGGCATTATAGTGATTTGAGCAAGGAATCGAGGTAAGTTATGATTTAATTGTAGTAAATACTTGCTTGACTCTATGTTTATATGTGAATTGGGTGTTTGTGATTTACTTTCGGGCATTAATTTTGATAATTGGTTGTATTCTTGCATTGTACATTGATATTGACATGATGATTAGATGATATTGAGATGATATTGATATTGAGATGGTGTTGAGATGATATTGAGATGATATTAAGATGTTATATGGATCGGGTGTCACGCTGATACTATAATTGGATCGGGTACCATGCTGGTACTGGTACCTGGACTGAGCTAGTCCTCTACAGGTCTTATCTTAGTGTCTGTACTTATGTACTTGTATTCCTGATGAGATGAAGTGTTATACCTGTATTTGGTTCTCATTAATTGTAAGTTATGTTTTGATTACTGTTACTTGCATTTGTCTATTTGTATAGTGTTGAGTTGAGTCCACCGATGATGCCTACTAGTACTTAGTTTTTGCATTGATACTGCCTGCACTCTTTTTTTTTATTGAGTGCATACCATTTTCCAGCATTTGAGACCAAACCTAGACTCTAGCCGGTGATTTCAGACTTTGATTCAAGGGTGAGAACCATGACCCGGCAGCCATTGGATCCTTCTTATATCATTTATATCCTTTGTTTCAGGAATAACACTTTCCTTTTTTCGTATTTTGGATAATCTGTTAGACTTGTTTTTTGATACTGTTAGATGTTCTTGTACAATGACTTCAGGTCCCGGGGGTTATAATAATTAGAGATACTTCTACACTCTATTTTCTTAATAAGTAGAGATACTTCTGCACTCTATTTTCTTAGTTATGAATATTGATTAAGTTAGAATTGATTTCAGTTGATAATATTGTGTTTTGGTGTTTTAATGATAAGTAATTGACGAAAGTGACTTGTGAAGGTCTGACTTAGCTGGTAAGGGTTGGGTTATATGGTTCTCCTACTATAGTGTTAGGGTGGGTGCGACTCATTACTACTTGGGTCGTGACACTAGCCATGTCAGATACTTTGTGACTTCCACAACTCTAGCCTGAATCTGTTCGGTGACTTCTTCTTTTATTCTCAGACTCAAAACTGGATTGAACTTCTAAATCTTTTGCTTTACAGGGCTAATTTTTAGATCTATAGATACTTGTGGGAGAATATGTCTGTAGTCAATCCTGCCAAATCATTATAAGACCAGGCAAATATGTCGATACTATTTGAGAAATTTGATGAGCTCTCTCTTCTGTGCCTTTGTAAGATGAAAATGGATTCTGATTTCTTTGACTTGACCATCATCTAGAAAATTAGCGACTTCAATCTCCCCTATATTAGGCTTTCCTCGATTCTCAAAATCATTCAACTCTTCTGTTAATTGTTTAGGGACTGTAGTCTCTTCATCATATACTTCGTATTCATCATCATCTACCCCAACTTGTTCATTTAGCTTTTGACATGACATGATATTGAAGTGTTTTAAATTATATTTACTGAAATTAGAAACAAACAAGGCTAGGTAATAACAAATTAAATAAAAGAAAAGAAAAACCATAAATGAATTTTAAAATAGGGGGAGGCCTCATTGAATTTTAAAAACACTAACAAACTTTAGCTACGATCCACATAATTACGGGTCTATGCCTTTTTTAAAATGGCAATGATGGAACTGGGGAAATTAAAAACATAAAAGGTGGTTCTCAAGTCTCATCCCGACCAACGCTTCTTTAGAAAAAAACTAAGTTTTGTCTTTTATCTACTAAACATACATGGGAACCACAAGCAGAGTAGAGGTCTATTTTTATAATTGTTCCTCGGGATCAGCCTTCTAGACTCCTGTTACTTTTAGGAATTCCTCAAAGATCACATCACAATCTACACAAAGCTCCCTATTCTGTCCCCAAGACCATGGCTTGATGTCACAACCCGATTTCTCAGGTCATGATGACACCTACTTTATCCCACCAGTAGGTAAGCCAACCATAGCCCGAAATGACAAGTAATGGGATAGTTTGTGGAAGGTATAATAAATACTGAAATTAAGCATACAATAGGATTGTAGGATACAAAATATAAGTACAATAGTGTGTGTATATATATATATATATATATATATATATATATATATAAGAGGGAGAGAAAGATAGCAAAAGAATACGCCACGACCTAATAAGGTCTGTACAAGAGCCACTAAATCCAAAAGAATAAGAGTACTAATAGTATCCACTATATATGTAGTTTAGAAAGTAAAGACTGTCCAAAATAACAGAAGGAGAGAGAATCATCTCTGGCTCTAAAGCTCACCCTATCTCCGAATACACCCAAAAGTAAGCCTGAATAGAGCATCAACGGCGGTAACTAGTACTCAGATCTGCATCAGAAAAAGATGCAGAAGTATAGTACCAAGATAATGGGTACTTAGTAAGCATCATCGACCGACTGAGCTAAATCAAAATAAGAGCATAATAAGATACGAGAATGTAAGCTAAAGTCAGGGATAAAGGGGAAAACCTGAAATAATGCTCCGGCTGACAGAAAATAAACGAGGAAAATAAAGTCAAAGAACACAAGCTAACAACAACCTAACTGGGCCCCCATAAACCCAGAAGGTACAAACAAGAGAGAATTAACCCATACGAATCCCCATAAGCCCGATGGATACAATCAAGAGAAGAACTATCAACAATAATAAATACAAAGTAACCGACAACGGAAATCATATCTGTGAATCCCTTTGTACCATAAACGCTGGACTCGAACCGGGCCCCCTTAACTTTATAAGTGAACAATGAATGTTGGACTCGAACCGAACTCTAGTATCATATATACCGGACTCGAACCAGGAATTTAGTATCATAAGTGAATAGTAAATGCCGGACTCGAATCGATCTCTATAGTAAATACAAGGTAACAAGTCTAGTCAAGAGTTGGAAAGATGTCTAATCATCCTAGGGATCAATAATTTATGCAAGATGACGAAAGAAGGCCTCCTAGGTCTACAAGGAGCTAATCAGGGTATTTGACCTAAAAGAGGGCCGGTGGGGCTCGCTACTAACCCCAAAACACCTTACTAAGGAAAGTTCTACCCAAAACTAGACTAAGGCTTCAAGGTTCCAAAACAAGATATTAAATAAGTCTAAACAAGTTCTGAAGAAATAATTAAACTTAAGGAGACGATAAATAGGTCAATTCTACCTAAAAATGACTCTCCAACCAGCTACATATTCCAAATTTCACAAAACATTCGACCAAGTTGTAAATTAAAATCCAAATATAGAATATTACTATACTAATACCATAATAAAGCTCAATCTATAAGGAAAGTAAGCCTAGCCTACCTGGATGCCGACGAAGTTCGAGAAAGTCCACTAAATCGGAGCTTTTCCCTTTCGAGAAGCCTCTACACGATGCCACGCTATCAAAATAATAATCTACCCATTTATATAAGAATAACAATACCCATATCGCATATAAATGCTCCAGGTTCAAAATCGAGCTAAAAATTTATGTAGGGCCCGCTTGTAAAATCACAACTTTGAACTCGACAAAACGTCCCTCTAGGATCAAGGATCATTTATCCTAAAAAATGGGTAAAATCCGAGCACAAATACTTTCCCAAATCAATCTTCAAAGAATCTAGGGATTTGAGTTTAAATCAAAGAATTAACTAAGAAATTAAAGGAAACTTACGTAAATCTTTGATGAGAAAAAGACCCCAACGAACTCTCCAACTCACCTCAAACACCCAATGATCAAGCTCCACAATTCCTTAAGCCTCCTAGGGTTTTAATGGGCTTGGGACTTGGAAAAATGAGAGAAAAATTGGGTTTCTCAGAATTTAATACTGCTAGGGGTCCCTTCATCGCGACCCCATCTCGAACGAGATGCTCAGCCAGGCTTACCCTTCACGAACGCAAAGAGCAGCTCTTGATCACGATAGATAATGAACGTTGCTTTCGTAAATGCGGCCAATGTATCACGATCGCGATAGCCATTTTTCTTCGCCTTCGCGAATGCATAGGCCATTTTTGGCCTGCACTAGCAGATTTGGCTAAGTGCCAAATCTCCGATTGAACCCTCGAAATTCATTTGAAATCTCGTGAATGCAAATGAACTATGCTACCCTACTAAATTCGACATTCTTGACTCATTGACTCCATCAAAATTTCCATTTGAGGTAGTTTCGACGAAATGTGGGTCCCACACCTAAGGGCAATTTTAACCAAAATCCATCCTATAGCCCAAAATCAAGTCCAGAAGTCTCGGGACCCGATCCAGGGGTACCTTAGGTTAAAATCGATGTTTTGGAGCTGATGGAACTGTCAAAATTGGTATACGAGTCCATTTACCTGAAGTTTAGGCCCAATACCTAATCCTTAACAGCTAAAACTTTAAAACAGGAAATTGACTCCAAAAAAAAAAAACCTTCCCCGTAATAGAACTCTCAGCTCTCGCAAGTAATAAATGGCTTGGGAAAGTGATGGAAAAGTTCTAAACACCAAAATAGTGCAAAAATGCAGAAAATAACCTAAAGGGTCATTACAATATCCACTACTAAAAGGACTTTCGTTCGCGAAAGTAAAGGATCAAGATGTACGTGAAGATTCAAACAAGTGGGGATACTAGGCCCTCATCTCACTCTCGATCTCCTAGGTAGCCTCCTCAACTTGACGGTGTCTCCACTGAACCTTAACCACTGGAATCTCTCTAGAGCGTAATCGTCTGACAACTCTTGCTAGTATGAGGACTAGCTTCTCCACAAAGGTCAATCTCTCATCCAACTGAACTGAGTCCCATCAAAGCAAGTGAGACTCATTTAGAATATAGCGCTGCAACATAGATACATGGAATATGAGGTAAACAGCTGAAAAGTCTTGGGGCAAGGCCAACTCATAAGCTATCTCTCCAATGGTCCAAAGTATCTCAAATGGCCCAATATACCTGGGGATGAGCTTTTCCCTCTTCCCAAATCTCATCACGCCCTTCATAGGTGATACTCGAAGAAAAACCCGATCACCTATCCCAAACTTCAACGCACGAAACATACGGTCAGTATAACTCTTCTGCCAATTGTGAGCTGCCCGTAGCCTATCTTGAATCTCCTGGAACCTATCCAAAGACTCATGACGCAAGTTGGTACCATAGGGACTAACCTCAGAAGTCTCAAACCAGCCAATCAAAGATTGACAACGCCTACCATACAATGCCTTGAATGGTGCCATCTCAATACTCGAATGGTAGCTATTATTATAAGCAAACTCTGCTAAGGCTAGGTGTTGCTCCCTCTAAAATCCATAACATACGCACAAAGCATATCCTCCAAAACTTGAATAGTCTGCTCCTACTAACCATCGGTCTGGGGGTCGAATGTAGTGCTAAGATCAACCTGGTTACCCAACTCCTCCAAAAATGTCCTCCAAAAGCTAGAAGTGAATACTGAGCCTCTATCTAAAATAATAGACACGAGCACTCCATGAAGGCAAACTATCTCACGAACATAGATACGGGCTAACCTCTCGGCACTGAAGGAAATCTGAATGGGAATGAAATGAGCCAATTTGGTCAACAGATCTATAATAACCCATATACTGTCAAAACATGAGAAGTATGAGGTAAACCACTTACAAAGTCCATGGTAATCCACTCCAACTTTCACTCAAGAATGGGTAGCCTCTGAAGCAATCCACCTGGTATCTGATGCTCGACCTTTACCTACTGACAACATAAACACTAAGTTACAAAGTTCGCTACGTACTTTTTCATACCATTCCACCAGTAATACTTCCTCAAATCTCTATACATCTTAGTTGTCCTAGGGTGAATGGAATATCAGGAGCTATGAGCCTTTCGTAATATTAACTAAATCAAGTCTCCAACCCCCAAAAAATAAATACGACCATTAAATCTTAGAATACGTATGGAATCCAAGGCAGCCCAACTGGACTCTCCTCTCAGCACCTGATCTCAAATGCCAAAAAGCCTACTATCCTCGAACTGACGATCCCAAATCTACTCCAGTAGAGTAGACCTAGCCTCAACACTAGCAAGAGTCCTCCTGGGGTCGGTAATGTCAAGTCGCACCTTCAAGTTGGTAAAGAACTGAATGTCCAAATCATGGGTGAGGTAGTCATGCTCGTGCACCTTCAGCTGCCTCAACGCATAAGTAATAACTAGGCCCTGCTACATCAAAACACAACCCAGACCAACACCATAAGTATCAAAATCAACTGTAAACCCCTCTTCCTCAACAGAAAGAGTTAGAATAGGAGCGGAAGTAAGCAAGTCCTTGAGCTTCTGAAAGCTCGACTCACACTTAATAGACCACTAAAAAGGAACCTCCTTCCTAGTCATCTGGTCATAGGCACCGCAATAGTAGCAAATCTCTCGACGAACCGCCTGTAGTAGCCAACCAAACCAATAAAGTTGTGAACCTCAGTCGGAGATGTAGGTCTGGCCTAATCACGAATAACCTCAATCTTTGACGGATTCACCATAATCACATTCTTAGAGACCCTATTTCCTAGGATTATCACAGACTCTAAACAAAACTCACACTTTGAGAATTTGGTAAAATACCTTTATTCTCTTAAAGTCTGGAACATAATCCACAAATGCTGCTCGTACTCCTCCATACTCCTCGAGTACATAAGGATATCATCAATGAAAATGATCACAAATGAGTCCAAATATGGCCTGAAAACACGGTTCATCAAATCCATGAACACTGCTGGGGCATTGGTCAACCCAAAAGACATAACCAAGAACTTATAATGGCCATAACGAATCCTGAAAGCTGTTAAAGGGATGTCCTCAGCCCGAATCCTCAACTGATGGCACCCCAATCTCAAATCAATCTTAGAAAACACAGCCGCACCCTGAAGCTGGTCAAATAAATCATCAATATGAGGCATAGGATACTTATTCTTCACTTTCACCTTATTCAGCTGCCTGTAGTCGATACACATATGCATGGAACCATCCTTTTTCTTTATAAACAAGACAGGAGCACCCTAAGGCAACACACTTGGCCTAATAAAACCCTTACCCAGAAGATCCTGAAGCTGAGAATTTAGCTTCTTAAGCTCGGCGGGAGCCATGCGGTAAGTTACCATAGAAATAGGTCGGGTGCCTGGCTCAAGATCAATAGCAAGCTCAATATCATGCTCAGAATGAAGGCCAGGTATATCGGTAGGAAAAATATTAGGAAACTTATGGACTATAGGAACAAAATCAAGAGTACTTCTTTCCGCACTAACATCATGAATATAAGCAAGATAAGACTCGTAACCCCTCAAAATCAGTCTCCTAGCAAGAACATAAGAAATAACCCCTATCGATACGTGGCTAAAAGAACACTGCGACACAACCGAGGGTATGCCAGGCATGGCTAAGGTAATGGTTTTGGCAAAACAATCCAAGACCATATGATAAGGGGATAACCAGTCCATGCCCAGAATCACATCGAAGTCCACCATATCTAACACAATAAGATCAGCCTAAGTATCAAAATCTCGAACGGTCACAACATATGATCTATAAACCCGATCCACTACTAAAGAATCACCTATGAAAGTAGATACACGTAATGGTACAGATAAAGGCTTCCAAGACAACTCTAACTGCAGTGCATAATAAGCAAAAACATATGAATAAGTGGATCCCGAATCAAATAAAGCAATAGCTGGTTGATAGCACACTGAGATCCTACTTGTAATAATAGCATCTGAAGACTCTGCCTTAGGCCTACCAGGTACAGCATAAAAATGATCTCGCTCACCAACTGCCTGGGCGCCTTACCTACCACCTATCCTACCTGCCTGAGGCCCTCTTCGAGAACCCTGAAGACCACCCCTACAACCCTACATAGCACCTCTAGCTGGGGGCGACACTACTCTAATCAGCTGAATACTCTACACTGCAGTCATAATTGTCCCACACCAGGGACACTCTCTAGAGTAATGGCTGACGACCCCATAATCATAACATGGCCCAGGCGCTCCACTGTATCCAGAAGATCCGGCTGACCCAGAGTATCCACCTCATCTAAAAGACCCAAAATGTGCACCTCTCAAACACTAGCCACTGATCGGACCACGGTAATTGCTACAGCTGGTTTTACCTCAGTCAGTAATCTAAAGTATTGTCTGAACGGGCCTACTTGACTGACCCTGGTGCTGATAAGACTGACGCTGAGGGTACCTACCCTAACAACCTCTACCCCTAAAAACCTTTGGCTCTCACTGAAACTACCCTGCTAACGCGGCCTTTTATCGCTGCCTCTTTGAGCATCATGATCTATCTCCTCAATAGAATAGACATGAGCGGCAATATCAAAAAATTACTTCCCTGAAGTCACTAAACTCTAAGTAGCCCTGCAAAGAGGTAAACTCAACCCTCTAACAAAGCACCAAATCCTCTTGCACTCTGTAGGCAGAATCATGGTGGCATGTCTAGATAACTTGTGAAATCTTACCTCATACTCAACCACAGTCATAGAACCCTATCTCAAAGTAGAAATCTCATCCGTCAGATGCTCACGCATGGTAAGAGGCATGTACTTCCCTAAAAAAGACTTGGAGAACTGAACACGAGTCATATGTGGAGATCCAGCTGGACTAGAATCAAGATAACCCCTCCACCACTGTCGTATAGCCCTGTCAAACTGATAAGCAGTATAGTCCACTCCGTACGACTCAACCAGCCCCAAATTACAGAGCTTCACCTCACAACTAGTCAGAAACTCTTAAGCATCCTCCCTTGGGTCCCTTGCTATGGAAAAGATCTAAAAGCTGAAATAGTGCAAAAATGTAGAAAATGACCTGGGGGTCATTACACTTGAAAACTTTATACACACAGGGAGTGATTGATATATGTGAGGTAGTGGCTTTGGCTTCTCTAGATCCACCTTATTGTTCTTGACCTTTTCTTCATCTACCTTTGTAGGCATATAGCCCAAACCATACTTAAATAAATCTTTTGGGATCTTGATTGGTTTAATAATGCCATTTGAGTTTCTCCCTAAGCCAATTCATTGTTTAAAACCTTTCCTCAACATGATAGTTGTAAGCATCTTATAGATAGGAGGCATTGGTATATGTGAAGCTAAATCTTTATCTGTAGAATTCACAATTTGCATAGTGTAGAAGTTGGTTCCACTCGGGACATCCTCAATCATTGGTACACAACCATTTGGATTGTTAAAGTGACTTCCTTCTTTATGAATGACCACCTCATGGTCTTTCCATATAATATTCAAGGATTGGTGCAAGGTTGAGTAAATGTCTTGGCTATATGGATCCATGGTCTCCACAGGAGGATATTGTAACTAGAAGCGATATCCATTACTTGCAACTCTACCTAAAACTCAAAATACCCTAATTGAATTAATAAATTGACTTCCTCGATAATGTCCCTTTTTTTCTCCATCGAAGGCTCTCACATTGATTTCACTTTAACAAAGTTTACCCAAATCATAATCCAATCGGGTAAGTGTAGACAAAGGGTAAATGTTCAGGCCTAATCCATCATCTATCAAGACCCTATTGATGATCTGTCTCGATATTTGATAGGGATGTAGGGCCTTGTTATGCCTCACATCCTCAAATGGAAATTCATCTTACTAAAATAGATATGATGTCCTTCCAAGACCTTACTCAGCAGCCAGGTTTTTATTATTTATGCATATGGGCATATATTCTTCATCAAGTCCTTTCAACAATACCTGCATATGGTACTGAGAACTCATCAATAAGCCCCATACAGAAATCTAGGCCAAAGTCTTTTTCAAATGTTTCATGATTGAATATTCCTTTGGTTGCATCCTCCTCAAAATTCTTTAGCTTCTCCTTCAGTGATTGGTCTCTTCTTATGATCATTCTTATATGCGTCGGTGGATAATTCTTTTAGATTGTAACACCTTCTCAATTGAATCATCGCGGTGGCCTCTATAATAACTTCTATCCTTGCATGGACTAGATCAAAAGCCTGGTGTGGTTTTGTCATTACCACGATTTGAGGCTTCTCACTTATGCTTAAGATAACCATGACCTTCACTCTCTTTTCTAAATTCTCCTGGATTATTGCTTTCCATGCAAGCTACTCTTCATCAGTCTAAATCATATTAATAATTACTTTACCCTGGTTTGGTGGAAGATTACTATTGACATTTGGTGTTGCTATTTTGTGGGTAATGGCTTTCTAGTTAATTAGGTCCTTAATATTGTATTTCAAGTTAATGCAATCTTTATTAGTGCGTCCAATGCCTCAAGAATGGTAAATATAGTGTTGATTATCCCTGAAGAATAAATAATTCATATTGTTAAGTTCGGACGAGGAGGTTGTAGTTGTTTTGGTAAGAGGGTAGAGGTAATTGATAGTAGTTCTATGGGTTTGAAGATTGGACATTTGGTGGGTAAGCTTGGAAATTTTGGGGAGGAGTTTGGTAAGTGAGTTGAGTATTTAGGTAATTTGGCAATGGAGCGTGATAGTTTCTTTAAGTATTTTGGTAATTTGGCTAAGGAGCTTGGTAATTTTGTTGTGCATAGAAGACATGCTTAGGGTTTTGTGAAAATGCGGGGTAGATTAGTAGCGATGATGTTCTCCTAGGGCTGGAGCCGAAGGATTTTCTTGATTCTACGCCTAAAAAAAGATATTGAGGACAATTCTTCTCTTTTCTACTTTGGAAATATCAATGACTAATTTATGAAGAAACTATAGTGATTTTGTTGTATTTGATGACATTCTCGATTCTTTCACAAATTTGAACTAGCTCGACAAACTTTGCTCTCACTATAAGTATCATACAATCATAGTATTTTGGCTCTTGGGCACGGACAAACACATCAATAATTCCTTTCTTCGACAGGGGAGGACAGACTCTCACTGCCTCTTTCTACCAACGATAAGCATATTCATGGTAGCACTCATTGGACTTCTGCATGATCTTATTTAGGGAGTACCTGTCAGGAACCACCTCCATGTTATAAGTGAATCTCTAGATAAATTTCTTCGCACAATGGAATTCAGTTAAGGCAAGACAAACGTAATTAGTCTTATTTCAAGAGAAAACAAAGCAATCATACTAAATTACTAGCCAAATAATAATAAGATGCAGTTTTAAAATCCTATTTAAGAATTGGACAAGGGCCAAACAGGAAAAGTTTCAGATTCAAGAACAAATTTAACCTCTAATTCAATTTTAAAAAGGTATCGATTTTCAAAATAAATTAAAGCAACGCACATAATAGATTCAACAAAAGGGGGAGGGATATTTATGATAGATAATGCAAATTCAAGACAAAAAGGGGTACACAAAATAGGAGTTGAACACTTTTAGCATATTATAACTCTTTAAAATTAATTCATACAAGGGCTTCAACTCAAGAATATTTGATAAATATTCTTTGTTTATGGTAATATGAAACATGCTTTTAGTTTTACAAGCATGGATTCATAAATCACATAACAACTAGGATGAAAATTGGGAGTTGATTAATCATGAAAACAAATTTGTCCTAGGCACTTAAACATAATTCCAAAATCAATTAAAACATAAAACTCAAAAAGAAATTTCATGATTTTACTAAGACAAATTCATCATATTAGTACACAATAGTATAGAATATTCAAAGGCTATTAAGCTTAAACAAAGATGGCAATATGTGAAAAATCATAACTATTTTAATAAATTTACTTATTTCACGTTTGTGGGTCATAAAGTTTTGAGTACATGAAGCATTTTAAGAAGCAAAATCAAACCCAAAATTTTTCTATAAAGGATGGGTCAAAAATTGAAGAAAAGAACATTGTTTTAACTTAACTAGTAGAGATTGAAATTTCTGGTAAAGGGACTTGTAGCAGGACTTTTTTTTGGGGCAGGGGTTGAAAGCCTTTGAAATTTAACTGAAAGCAATCAATAGGGAATCTTTTAAAGATCCTTGTGAAAAAAGAAACTTCAAACATTATTATGATTTATGAAAGACCAACACAGACACATCATCTATATATACTCGAGCAATACCAAAATAAACAGCTAGCCATGAGTATTAGTATGAAATGAACACTTTCTACATAGGAAACAATTACATTTATGTTGTAAATATTGGTGAATCACGGAAATTCTCTAGCTTGAGGCATGCTTATGTCACCGTCCTTAAGAATATTTTACCAGTTAAAGTGTATCTCCCAGGATTTAACAAGCTCTTCTAGTATTAAACTAGGAGCCAGAAGCTAACAAAGATTTCACAAAGGTAGATAACCCAGAAATATAAAAACAATGAAAGAATGAGTTTGATGTTTGTTTTCTTCTATCCTTTTCACGTTTGTTTCTACACCACCAAACAAGAAAAACAAACTTTTATATATATAGAAAAAAGAGGAAGAGGCTGCCAACCTTGAAGTGAAGAAAAAGGATTAAAAGTAATCAAGGTCATAAAACACAATAAATGAAAATTTAAGAGAAGAAATTTGAATGTTGGCAACAGCAACTTTTTACCAAAATTAATACATATGAATACCACCATATAAGCTAATAATTATATAATAAATTCTTTTTACCAAATTAATTGGAGAAATAGTCTTAACTTATTCTTTTTGAGATATTAAAAATATTTTCATTACAATCCCCCACATATCTCAAAAATAACAATAATTAGAAGTAGAATGAAATAAAAAACTTTGCTAGATTTCTATATATAAGTATAATGTGTCGAATCTGGCGTCCCATAGACTATGAACCAGCCCCAGATAGAATAAAATTAAACTTACAGAATAATTGGTAAAGTTTAGAACTTCTATAAATCAAGAATTTTTTTGTAAGCTCGTTGTCTTCTTCTATCACATTATACTTGCACAATCTTTGTCGTCATCGCGGTTTTGCGCTAAGAGGCCATGCGCGTGTCCTGGTATTCATGAGTGCTCTAGAAATCTGTCACAATTTCATAGAAGCGGCACCACTCTACTTTATATAGGTCCACCTATCAAGTGTATCCTACAGAGCAATACATCACCTAAAAAGGATATGATAATGAATTAAGAGTTTATAGCTCAATCTCACTTTCCCTTGCAGTTTTTGCACTATATTCACACACCATAGGAGAGACATAACTTAATAGTGCATGCTTGATCAACTAATGACTTGTTATTACCCATATGAACCTAATTTATGGGATCTTCAATCACATAAGTTGGGTTACCATCATTTTTGATCTTCTCAAATTGACAAAGTAGTCTCATTCCCCTCGATGTTTCTTATAGTCCTATGAATCGGCCAAATTCAATTCTGACTTCACATAATCTATGGAAACTATTCCATCTCACAATAGCTAGCTATTTTGTAACTTTCTGTCTCAAAAACGTGTTTTTTTTCTACAGCTAATGTTGCTTGACAACCACAATGTTGGTTAGTTAAACCTCACTACGTCGCTAAGAATTTCTTAGCCTCAATACCAGTCAACTCCAAACCACAAACTCAGATTTCATAATTAATCTAATATTATGGTCTATTTGATTGATTTCATGTTATTACATCCCACCAAGGGTAAACACATAACCATATATGGATTTTTAGATCCATTTATAATCATTGTACCCCTCTTGTACAATTAATATTAATTCACTATAATACTTTATCATCATTTGCTCACAATTAATCACATCACTATTAATAAAAATAAAATTTATATGCAACACTTACTATTAACATAAACATACAACCAAAAACATTATAGATTTTTTTTTTCTTTTAGAAATTAGATAGCATAACATAACCTATAATAGTCACCCCACACTTTCAAATATTTCTTGATAAGCAGAATATTATTTTATTATTATTATAAGAACACCTATTTTCAAGGCAACACATATTGAAACTATAAGAATCCATAATGCCATATAATAATAACTTAAAAGAATAATATTACTCATAGGAAATTGGGTAAGTAAATGAGTACTATGAGCTATCTGAAGTGGGGCGTCTGTCACATAAAATCAATTGTCGTGTTGTGGCACCCAACATATATATCACAAACAATCACTTAAAATATAAATTTTTCCAGTGGAAACTTTAAAAACAAGAGCAATTTTCTAATTCCTCACACACCAAAATTTAACTTCAAAATAGGTATTATTCATTTACCATCAATTATTTTCACTATCAAGCAATTTCACAAACTGCACTCTGTATATATTTCATATTTTCTAGTAATACCACCTCAATCAAATTGGTTCAAGTATTAAGAACATGAAAAATCATTTAAAGTCAATATTTATGTCACATGTGAGTTTAAAAAGAACTTTTCTTTTTTCAAACTTGGGTAATTCTTTAATCAAGACAACTAAATTCTTCTCCTCCATTGAATTGGGTGTAATCTACAAAATTACTTTTGTTCACACAAAACCCATCACCCAGTCATTCATATCAACACATTCTTTACTTGGAAAATGACCACAGCGATGATATCATGAGCTTCATTCAAATTAATTTTTGGTGTAGTAGGATTGTCAATTTTCCCAACTCTTTTCTCAAAGATTTTATTATTGGTTTTAAATTTAATATAATCACGTTTGTAAGAAATAATAGAGATATTGGCATATCGACATACCTTATAACGACAGAACCACAATCAACATTGAAACCTGAATTATACAATAGTACCTCCAAATGTAGAACTTATGATCATGCCACTTGAAAATTCACTTTGTGCTTCGATAACTCATCATATGTTTCCTTCATCCCATCTTTGGGCTATTGTTGCCCCAATCACAACCAATAAAGTTGCTAAAATGATACTGGTTGTACACGAAGCTAGAGGAGCACATGAAACATAAGTAACAACAAGAAAGTATATATTTTCCACCTTTCGAAATTGCTCAAACAATGACTTGGGTATGAATTTAATTGTTGTCTACTTTGTAGTAGAAACATAAACCATATGTACTTCTGCTAGACCTGTTCCGAATTATCAGGACCATTACAATACACAATCTCTGAAAAACCCCTTTTCCCAATTTGACTATGTTCCTCCTTAAACGAACACTTCATACACGAAAAATTATATATCTTACTAAAGCATATTTTCATATCACCATCTACCAAAAAAAAATTCTCCACTCTAAGTAAAAATAATAGCATAAAAAAAATATCCCTGAAGTTCCTCTTTCTATATCCGTGATTCATAGAGATATCCTTAAGATTGTTGTAAATATTGGTGAATCACCAAAATTCTCTAGCTTGAGGCATGCTTATGACACTGTCTTTAAGGATATTTCACCGGTTAAAGTGTATCCCATAGGATTCAACAAGTTCTTGTAGTAATAAACTAGGAGCAAGAAGCTAATAAAGATTTCACAAAGGTAGATAACCTAGCAATATAAAAATAATGAAAGAATGAGTTTGATGTTTGTTTTCTTCTATCTTTTTCACGTCTGTTTCTACACCACCAAACCAGAAGAACAAACTTTTATATATATAGAAAAAAGAGGAAGAGGCTGCCAACCTTGAAGTGAAGAAAAAGGATTAAAAGTAATCAAGGTCATAAAACACAATAAATGAAAATTGAAGAGAAGAAATTTGAATGTTGGCAACAGTAACTTTTGACCAAAATTAATACACATGAATACCACCCTATGAGCTAATAATTATTTATTGACCAAATTAATTGTAGAAATAGTCTTAACTTATTCTTTTTGAGATATTAAAAAAATTTCATAACAATTTATACATGGATTAATTAAATAAAGAAGCATTAATCATATCAAGTCTGGCAGCAAGGATTTCCTCTGATATAAATTTAGCC
The DNA here is from genome assembly GCA_031232105.1 of Capsicum rhomboideum. NCBI lineage: Eukaryota > Viridiplantae > Streptophyta > Magnoliopsida > Solanales > Solanaceae > Capsicum > Capsicum rhomboideum. The sequence goes on from CP124712.1 coordinate 81,102,883, forward strand.
ATAAAGCTCGGATAGTGAACATGATTAAAAGACAGGGAGACAATTACTATATCTTAGATGATTATTTAACAAATTTACTACGTAGATTTATGACTAATCTAATTTATCATTACATATAAATCTAACATCAGTACTAACCAAACAAAAACAAACATTTTAAATAGAGGAATTTAAACACGTAAATAATAATGTAACACAAATTTCAAAAGAAATGTAATAAAATAATAATGGGAGGAAAAGATATTACATTTCATAGAGTAGTAGAACTGGGAAGAAATGAGTTAATGAGGTTGTTGACCATCCGATTTGAAAAAGGATTTTTTTTTATTTTCAATAGTATAAGGAGATGACCCTTAAAAATACTATAAAAATTCAAGAAAAGAGCCTAGATTTTTCATAAACCCTCCCCCTAAAAGTGAGGAAATATTGAGTATTTATAGATGGGATTAGGTTTCCAATTTGGGAAAAAAGACCGGATAGGATTTGGTAATTTTTGAAAGATTTCAAAAAATTCTTGGTGGCCAGGGATTGAGAGTCACGTATAGTGCTAATTGTTGTCTTCCGGGTACAAAATCTGTATTAACAACAAGAACTTCAAATACAAGTTCAAACAACTTATGAACTATCAAAATAAAGTTTAACAATAAGAACATCAAACACAAGTTAAAGAACAACTTCAAGAACAACAAAGAAGTTTAAACTATTTTATGAAAAATAGCAAAACCATAAGCAAGAAATGAAGACAGAAATGAAAGAATCAAGTCCACCAAATTCATGGTGTGTCCTTAAGAATTTATTCTCCTAAAGTACCCGAGGTTAATGGAATAAATCCTCTCAGGATAAAATGATTCACTTCAGCAAATGGTGGTACCTCAAATTTGCTGAACTTCAAACACACTCAACGATTTGTAACTCACACTTGAGCTTTTATGAAGAAGAAAAGTGTTTTCACTTCAAAATTTCGTACCTATACCTGAGGAAAATTTAGGTATTTATAGACAAAAGGTGGTGCTTCAGAAAGTAAGCAATGGTTCATGAAAAATTGCACTGTTTCAGAACGTCGGGACCACCTGTGCCCGCAGGTTGCCTTTTGGCACAAAACATAAACTTCAGGCTTGACCTGCGTTGTCACCTGCATCTGCAGGTCACCAGGTGCGCGCGCAGGTTGCCTTTCCGTTACCAAACAGTGCCTCAAAAGGTCACGTCCCTTTGAGGTGCACTGTGACGTGCGTCTACACATGCTCGGGTGCGTCAGCAAATGGAGAAATTTTAGATTGAATTTTTGGATCATTAACTCTCAAGTTTCAAATGAATTTTGTCCAAAAAGATAGTCTCTTGATCGATTATTTGATAAATCCAAATCCAAATCCAAATCCGAAGCCGAATCCAAGTCGAGCGAGCGACGAATATGATGGTGTGAGGCTTGTATTCTTCTTACCTCACTATCCACATGAAGGAATGCTTCTCAATATAAGTATAAGAAAGTTCCTTTCTCCCACATACTCTTCTATAAAGTGAAACCACAATTCACTCATTTTCCCTCCATTTATTTTCCCTCAATTTTCCATTCACATTTTCACTTAGAACCCAACAATCCCCACTTGAATGGGGAATGGCTATATCAAAAAATTTATGGACAAGTGTGTGATCTACAAGCAAAGACTAATTGCATCTGCATAAGTAGGTTTTCCTTTGAACTTTCCATAGTGAACTTGCATCAGATGCACTCAGTCAATCGGTAGATATGATATCTTTGAACCGTCAAACTTTAGTGTACACTTAGATAGCACAAGTCACACAACTAGCCTTTTACCATTTATGGTTCTCACGATTTTGTTCGTTTCAACCATGACCACAACCTGGTTTCATGAGAGCTTAGAGAATAGGCTTTTACTATCATTTTCCTTGAAACGGCTTCCACTTCACCTTTACATAGGTGATTCCTAAACATTTAATCCTCTAGATCAAACTATTTGGTCATACTGCCAAACTTAGAAACCATTAAAAAGCTTCAAACCATAAGCCTTATCCTTATTTCCTGAACATTGTCTTCATCATAAGAATGGGTTGAGTTAATTGACAATATTGAACCGTCAGTCACAACTTTGTTTTATCTCCTTGAATCTAGCTTTTGGGATCTCCAATCTGCTAGATAGAGTTACCACTGTGATGACTTATCCTACACCGTAAATCCATTCCCTTGGATGATCTCTCAACTCCCTCTCTACTTAGGCCTTTTGTAAGTGGATCCAGCACATTATCCTTTGACTTCAAATAGTCAATTGTGATAATTCCACTAGAGAGTAGTTCTCTAATGGTATTATGTCTCCATCTTATATGACGAGATTTATCGTTATACGTCATGCTCCCTACCCTACCTATTGCAGCTTGACTATCACAGTGTATGCATAGTGGTACCAAAGGTTTGGGCAAATAAGGAATATCTTCCAAGAAATTTCAGAGCCATTCAGTTTCTTCACCGGCTTTATCTAATGCGATAAATTCATATTCCATTGTAGAGCGGGCAATACATGTCTGTTTGAATGATTTCCAAGAGACTGCTTCTCCACCTAAAGTAAATACATATGCACTTGTGGATTTTACTTCATTCAATCCGGTGATCCAATTTGCATCACTCTATCCTTCAATTACCGCAGGATATTTGTTATAATGCAAAGCATAATCTTGAGTATATTTTAGATACCCCAAAACTTTTTTCATTGCCATCCAATAAGTTTGATTAGGATTACTCGTTTACCTACTCAATTTACTAATAGCGCATGCTATGTTTGGTTGCGTACAATTCATGATATACATCAAACTTCCCAATACTCTTGTGTAATCCAATTGTGAGTCACTTTCACCTTCATTCTTTTGAAGTGAAAGGCTCACGTCTAATAGAGTTTTGGCAATATTGAAATCTAAATACTTGAACTTGTCAAACACTTTTTCAATGTAATAAGACTATGACAATGCCAAACCTTAAGGAGTTCTATGAATTCTTATCCATAAGATCACATCAGCAACTCCAAGGTCTTTCATATCGAACTTGCTCTCAAGCATTTGTTTCGTAGCATTTATGTCAGAAATGTCTCTACTGATGATCAACATGTCATCCACATACAAACAAATAATGGCTTTGTGATTTGGAGTGTCTTTAATGTAAACACATTTATCACATTCATTTATCTTGAATTCGTTTGTCAATATGATTTGGTCAAACTTTGCATGCCACTATTTGGGTGCTTGCTTTAGTCCATAAAGTGACTTAATAAGTTTGCACACTTTCCTTTCTTTACCAGGAACTACAAAACCCTCGGGGTGTTCCATGTAAATTTCTTCCTCTAATACTCCATTTAAGAATGTAGTTTTCACATCCATTATATGGATTTCAAGACCATATACCGCAGCTAATGCAACCAACAATCGACTGGACGTTATCTTTGTTACTGGTGAGTATGTGTCGAAATAATCAAGGTCTTCTTTTTGTCTAAAGTCTTTCACAACAAGTCTTGCCTTGTATTTTTCAATAGTACCATCAGCTTTCATTTTCCTTTTGAAGATCCATTTAGAAGCTAAAGGTTTATTTCCTGGAGGAAGATCAACCAACTCCCAAGTATGGTTACTCAAGATTAAATCAATCTCACTATTGACTGCCTCTTTCCAAAAGGATGAGTCCACAAACGACATCGCTTCTTTGAACGCTTGAGGCTCATTTACGAGAAGAAATGTTACAAAATCTGATCGGAAGGAAATTGACATTCTTTGATGTTTACAACGCTTTGGATTCTCTTCATTAAGTACATTCTCCCTTGGTTCATCCCTAGGTCGTTTAAACCCTTCACTAGGCAACTCATGTCTAGTCTTACACGGATAAATGTGTTCAAAGAACTCAACATTATCTGATTCAATTACCATATTATCATGGATATCCGGATGTTCAAATTTATGAACCAAAAATCAACATGCTTTACTATTTGTAGCATATCCGATGAAAACGCAGTCCATAGTCTTTGACCCTATTTTCACCCTTTTGGGTATAGGAACTTGGAATTTCTCTAGATACCCCACACTTTGAAATATTTCAAGTTGGGTTTTCTTCCTTTCCATTCCTCATATGGAATAGATTGTTTCTTACTATGGGGCACTCAATTGAGTATTCGGTTTGCTGTAAGGATAACTTCCCCCTACAAGTTTTGCAGTAAACCTGAACTTATAAGTAAGGCATTCGTCATTTCCTTCAATGTTTGATTTTTCCTTTCTGCAATTCCATTCGATTGAGGTGAGTACGGGGTCATAGTTTGATGGACAATTCTATTTTCCTAACATATCTCTGCAAAAGGAGATTCATACTCTCCACCCCTATCACTTCTTATTATTTTAATCTTCTTATCCAACTGATTTTCAACTTTAGTTTTATATTGCCTACATGCTTCTATTGCTGCATCTTTACTATTCAACAAATAAAAATAATAAAATCTAGTGCAATCGTCAATAAAAGTTATGAAATACTTTTTTCCACCATGAGATAGTGTCGGCTTCATATCACAAATGTCTGTGTGAATGAAGTCTAAAGGATTGGAATTCCGTTCAATAGACTTATACGTATGCTTAGCATACTTGGATTCAACACATGTTTGACACTTTGATTTACTACACTCAAAGTTAGGCAAAACTTCCAAACTAATCAGTTTTCGCAAGGTTTTATAATTGACATGTCATAAATGTTCATGCCATAAATCGTTTGACTCAAGTAAGCAAGAAGAACCAAAACTTTTATTCATATCAATAGTCATTACATTGATCTTTAAAAGGCCCTCGGTGAGGTAACCTTTGCCTACATACACTTCATTCTTACTAATTACAACTTTGTCGGAAATAAATACACATTTGAATCCATTCTTAGTTAGAAGTGAATTAGAAACTAAGTTCTTTCGCAAATCTGATATATAAAGGACATTGTTTAGTGTCACCACCTTGGCTGATGTCATCTTCAAGCAAACCATGCCCGTTCCTTCAACCTTTACGGTGGCAGAGTTAGCTATATATATCTTCTCAAAGTCGGAGCATATGATGCAAATAGTTCTTTGTTGGCACACACGTAGCGGGAGGCAGCCGAATCAATCCACCACTCTCTAGAATTTCCTACTAGATTGCATTCCGAAAGCATGACACACAAATTGTCCATTTCTTCTTTGGATTCAACCATGTTAGCTTGATCCTTTTTCTTTTCCTTTTTTGGAGCCTGACAATCAGCATACTTGTGGCCAACTTTGCCACAATTAAAGCAATTTTCTTTGAATTTCTTCTTAGGAGAATTGCTTTGTTGTCCTTGTGCTTTCTTTCTCTTTTTTGATTTGTTAGGATCATCTTCCATAATATTTGCTACATTTATTGCAGAATTAACACGAGACCTCTTTTTTGCTGCCTTATTATCCTCTTCAATCCTCAACCTCACAATGAGATCTTTGATAGATATTTCCCTGCGTTTATGTTTCAAGTAGTTTTTGAAGTCCTTCCACAAAGGTGATAACTTCTCGATTATTACAGCCACTTGAAAAACATCATTCACAACCAAACCTAGATTAAAGGTTATGTGAGTATCAAGAATAAATTTAATATGTTCAATAAAGGTATTATCTAAGTTTATACCTTCAGCAAGAACATCGTGGATGATGACTTGCAACTCCTGAACTTGGGTAACAACAACTTTACTGCCAAACATCTTGATGTCCAGAAATTTTGCAACAATGAATTTCTTCATTCCAACATCCTCTGTTTTGTACTTCTTTTCCAAAGACTTCCAGAGTTCCTTCGAGGTCTTCATGTTGCTATACACGTTGTACAAGTCATCTTATAGGCCACTCAAAATATAATTTTTACACAAAAAATCTGAGTGCTTCCAAGCTTCTGTCACAACGAAGCAATCTTTTTCTGGAGTTTGTTCCGATAATTCAGGAACACTTTCTTTGATGAGCCTTTGTAGACTCAAGGTAGTCAAATAAAAGAACACCCTCTGCTGCCAACGTTTTAAATCAACACCAAAAAAATTTCCTGGTTTTTCCGTCGGCGCTATGGCAGGAGCAGCATTCGAACAACTCGAAGTAGCAATGTTGGTTGCTGCAACATTCTCCATTCCATCATTGATTTGATTTTCAGTATTCTTGTTGTCACAAATAGACAACCAATTTAGTATCACAAATACTAACAATAAAGTTTTAAACTTTAAACAACTTATTTGTAGTTTAACGATGAAGTTTTTATGTTCCTCTAATCATCAACCGAATGAATCTATGTCTCATAATGAAATTTTTATATCTTCAAATCACTAGAAAGTTCAAACATAGTAGAAAACCAAAAGGTTTTAATCTCCAGAAACCAAAAATATAGATTATATAAATTTCTTAAAATTGTTGTCTTTCGGGTACAAAATATGTATTAACAACAAGAACTTCAAACGCAAGTTCAAACAACTTATGAACTATGAAAATGAAGTTTAACAATAAGAACTTCAAACACAAGTTCAAGAACAACTTCAAGAATAACAAAGAAGTTCAAACTATTTTCTGGGAAATAGCAAAACCATAAGAAAAAGATGAAGACAGAAATAAAACAATCAAGTCCACCAAATTCACGGTGTGTCCTTAAGAGTTTATTCCCCTTAAGTACCTGAGGTTAATAAAATATATCCTCCCAGGATAAAATGATTCACTTCAGCAAATAGTGGTATCTTCAATTTGCTGAACTTCGAACACACTCAATGATTTGTAAATCACACTTGAGATTTTATGAAGAAGAAGAGTTTTTTCACTTCAAAATTTCGTACCTATACCTGAGGAAAAATTCAGGTATTTATATCAAAAAGGTGGTGCTTCAGAAAGGAATCAATGGTTCATAAAAAATTGCATTGTTTCGGAATATCCGGACCACATGCGCCCGCAGGTGGCCCATCTGCGCCTACAGGTTGTCTTTTGGCACAAAATAGAAACTTCAGGCTTGACCTGCATTGGCACTTGCGTCCGCAGGTCGCCTTTCCATTACCAAACAGTTCCTCGAAGGATCGCGTCCCTTCGAGGTGTGTTGTGACATGCGCCCGCACATGCTCGGGTGCGTTCGGAAATGGAAAAATTTCGTATTTAATTTTTGGATCATTAACTCTCAAGTTTCAAATGAATTTTATCCAAAAAGATAATCTCTCGATCGTTTTTTGAATTCGAAGCCGAAGCCGAGCGAGTGACGATGATGATAGCACGAGACTTGTCTTGTTCTTGCCTCTCTATCCACATGAAGGAATGCTTCTTAATATAAGCATAAGAAAGTTCCTTTCTCCCACCAATGTGGGAGAAACACTTGTCTATAAAGTGAAACCACAATTCACTCCTTTTTCCTTTATTTGTTTTCCCTCCATTTTCTATTCACATTTAGAACCCAACACTAAATCGTACCAAGTCAGGCTAACTTGAGAGAGATGCACCGCAATTCAAAGGAATAATCCCGTTGGGGATCATTAGACATTTTCAGGTGTCGCATCCCTATTTTCATAAGGCTCAACTTTGGGACTCAAAATATTAATTAATAATTGTTTTAAAGAATTTAGAGAGTTTAGAGTTGTCACCTAATTTTAGGAAAACAAGGAAACCAATTAATTAAATTAAAGAAAAATAGTCTGCAAAACCAATTAGATTTTAGGTAAGGGTTCAGGTTATTCCAAAGGGAAGGTGTTAGGCACCCTTTGGAATCCACAAAGGTGGGTTCCGACTGAACTCATTTTTTCAATTGAGGAGGAAATAAAAAATTATTTGCATGTATAAGAAAGATAAGAAACATGTACAAAATAAAGTAACTAATGAATAACGAAGGCAGCCTAATAATTGCCTAACGTTAAACAAAATGAATAAATACAATAAACAACTCAAAATGATCCTCGAATTTGAATTTGAGTGTCTTCTTTGGGAAGAAGCTCCATGTACCTGTGAAAACACTTGGTAAAAGTGTTATTAATGAATAAATATAAATAAAAATAAATCAATGTAATAATAAAAAAAAAAAAAGTAAACCACATAATATATACATGGGAGATCTTGTAAATCGATGAAAATTTCTCATTGGCCAAGTATTGGAACTTGAATAAAATAATTGAACTTAAAATAGAATCTGTCTTTTGTAATGGGGAGACCTCAAAAATCCGACGGAGAGATTTTATCATCGGCCAAGTATAGAAACTTGAATAAAATAATTGAACATAAAATAAAATCCGTCTTTTATTAAGGCGAGGTTTTAAAAATCCGACGAATAAATTTTATCATTGGCCAAGTATATAGTATTTAGCCAACACATGTTAAAAATATCAACACAAAGTAAGATAATAAAAATTATTTGATGAAAATTCTAACAATGATCAAACCAACATAAACATAACAATGAAAAAATAATCTACACTCAAAACAATAGATAGTAAAAATGACAATCATTAAAAATCTACATGACTCATTAGAATAAATCAAAATTGATACACATGTAGTCATCAGAACTAACTAAGAAAACCTACAACCAATAACAGAAAGAAACTAAACAAACAATGGATAATATCGGCTAAATCAAATACAAAACTGAAAGTAAGTCATTGGAGTGTCATTTTCCGAGCAGATCTGAAAATTAAACCAACAATAATAAAACATGTAACACAAAATAATAAGAAGATTATCTCTACACGTAAACCCAAATGTTATGAGAAACAAACTCAACATCAAATAAGCCAAATTAAAACAAACAACTTCCACTAAACTGAAGCAAAAAGGGAAAAGGTTTACTGGAGTATGAATTTTTCAGTCAGATTTGATTGTTGTCTTTATTTATCATTGATAGCAGACCCGCAAGGAGAGGAATGAAAGTGGAGGAGTGGTAGTATTCTGCGATGGTTGTAGATTCGTCGGAGACGAAGCTTCTAGTCTGTGGTGTTGTTTGTTGATTTGCCGAAGCTCAGAGCTCGTCAGCGTTGGTAGTTGTTGGTGACGTCATTGTTGTTTTTGTCGTCGCCGGAGTACTTACAAACCAGGAAAATCATGAACGAGAAAGATGAAGGGGAACGATTCACACTGTTGTAGCTCGTTGACAGTGACAAAGTGAGAAAGGGAAATGGTGATAGTCGGAGCTCCCGTTCATAGTTGACAGAGCTCTGCCGAAAAAGGAAAATGGAGAAAAGGGACTGGTGGTTGGGTGGTGATGTGGTGGTGTTTCGGTGGTTGACTCTTTAGAACAGTGACCAGGAAGAAGACAAAAGGGATAGGGGACTGTTTTGGGGTTTCACTGGTTCGTACGGTGGTGGTCTGAACCACTGGTTTGACGGAGATGATATGGTAGAGGATAATATTTTTCCAGTGGGTGGTGGAGGTCACCGGAGTTGGGGAAAGGGAGGAAGAGAGGCGACTAATTTTTGCTGGAAAGGGAGAAAGGGATTTTTTAGGGTTTGCTCATTTGAAAATTTTCACCACCATTAATTATAAAGAGAGTGGATTAGTTTTATAGAGAAAATAAAACCAATCAAGAGTAAAATCATGTGCTCAATACTATGGTTTTGGAAAACAATGGGATATCCAAAACCATGAGTTATCCAAGACAATGACTATTTGAACTTATCAAAAACTATGGATATTTAACTTATCTGTGCAAAAATATCTTCTTCGTCTTTTATGAATTAACGGATTGTGATAAAAAAATAAATTAACAAATATATTTAATGGCAGATAAGAATATGGTTTGAGTTTAAAATAAAATTAACGTCTCATGATTTAATAAAACTCAAACAACATTTGTTTATAAAAAATGACTATGTAAAAAAAAATCAGTGATAGTTAATAATTAAAAATTATAATAAATTGATAAATATCCTAACATTTTTAAGAAAAAGGATAATTACCAATGACTTGTGTTAAATTGAACCAAAATATGTAAAAAATTAAATTTTATGCTCTTTAACAGATAAAAAGCACAAAAGTGTTTATTTTGAAAATGTCGGTCCAAAATTGAGTGTCAACAACTGTCTCTCATTATTCATAGAGGATGAAATAGTCTTTGAATGAAGACGTTGATGTGTAGCCAATTTTGGCTAGACGAAGAAGAAAAAGAATGGCATGTGCACAAAACAATGTCAAACATTAATAGACCTTAGACAGTACTCTTTATCCGTTGAAAGGGATGGATTGTCTTTTGATAAAAGGGGAAGGATTGTTCGAAGATAAAATATTCACGTACCTTCGACGTTGCTTTCAAAATTACCTCAGTTTCGAGTTTAGGAAATCCTGAGGATGCAAGGTTGCGTACCTGTTTGAACAAGATAGTGAATCAACTTGTCTCATTGAACGGTGGATGACCATCTTGAACTTGATATGCCATTTGAATGGGTGGCAACCCAACTTATCTTATTAAACGGTGGACAACTATCTTGAACATGATATGCCACTTTGAATGATATGGCGATCCAACTTGAACATGATATGCCATTTGAATGGGTGGCAACCCAACTTATCTGATATGTCATTTGAACGGGTGAAGACCCAACTTGAACATGATATGTCATTTGAACGGGTGACGATCCAACTTGAACATGATATGCCATTTGAACTGGTGACGACCAAACTTGAACATGATATTTCATTTGAACGGGTGACGACCCAACTTGAATATGATATGTCATTTGAACGGGTGACGACTCAACGTGTCTAGTTGAAAGGCAGACGATCAACTTGAACTTAACATGTAGAGCCACTTTGACACCAATCTGAGTAAGTGGTCATCACCTTGATGATGGTTTGGATAAATGGTCATCACTTTGATGATGATTTGGGAAATGGAGTCACCTTGACACCAATTAATAAACGGAATCACACTTGATGCCGATCTGAATCAGTAGTTATCACTTTGATGATGGTCTGAATAAATGGAATCACCTTGATACCATTCTGAACAAGTGGACATCACTTTGATGTCGATCTAGATCAGCTATCATCACCTTGATGACAGCCTAGAAAGTGGAGTCACTTTGACACCAATTAGAATACTACATGCCACTTTGAACAGGGTGATTTTCCAATGTGTCTCATTGAAAGGCAGACGAGCTAACATGCCACTTTGAACGGGGTGACTTTCCAACGTGTATCATGATCACCTGCACTAAACTTATTAGTAGCAAATAAAATATAAGGGAAACTAAGAATTGTGCATACCTTATGCAACATGTAATATGTCACTTTGAATGGGGTGACTTTCCAACGTGTCTTATAATCACCAACACTAAACTTATTAGTAGCAAATGGAATATGTCACAATGAAAGAGGTGAAGATCCAACATAACATGTCACAAATAGGAGTGACAATCTAATAAAACATGTCACAAATATAGGAGTGACTATCCAACATAACATGTCACAAATATAGGAGTGACGATCCAACATAACATGTCACAAATAGGTGTGACGGTCCAACATAACATAATGTATCACTTTTACAAATGAATGACACAAATTAAGAAAATGAATCCTGTTAAAGAAAGGACCACCGAGTCAGTAAGACAGGTATCCAAATGTGGGTGTTTGTCCCAATTTCATTTTTTAATAGAAAAGAGAATCAAGTCTTGATTGTAATTGATACCAACAGCTAGCATAACATAGAAATTTCTCTTTCACTTCTCTTTCAACTGAGATCGACTTTGAGATAATTCCTATAGATTCAAGTGGTACCTCAAATGTACCTAAGTGTCGACAAGATTTGTTCGTCTTGCTTCAAACAAAGGTTTTGAACTAGACTTATCCCATGTTTCAAGTTCCCTCACCATAAGGAAAGTCCTTGTTTGCACACTTAAAATATTTTGATTAGAGGATATCTAGGAAAATACACTCACACTCAGAAAAATGTTCAAAGCATGCAACTGTGATACCATAGGCTTGGCCTTCATGTAAGTCTCCACTAATATGAGAACATTTGGAATGAGATCATGTAGGTCTTCCTATCAGCTTGTAATGTAGGCTTGGGGATAGGAAGGATATTTATTTGGGATAAAGTGACTTAATCCCTCCCTGAGCGTTGCATTGAACTTGCACTTTTAACGATTGTTACGCCTTTGGCGCTTGATCTTCTTTATTATCCCTTCCTTTCGTTTTGACTTCTTTTGAACCTTTTACTTACATGGAGCATTTTCTCCTTTTATTCTCATGTTTTTTTTTTCTTTAAAGTTTCTCCTCTTTTGTTTGGAGTGTTCTCCCTTCTTTATTTGGGATTTCTCCTTAACTTAACTTGATCTTGTAGGAGAGTTTTTGATTCTCTTTCTTTTATTTGAAGTCATTTTTGCATCCTTGCCTTTCAGGGACTTTGCAACTTTTGCCTTTGACAGTTTCAAACTTGAATTTTTTTCTGAAATTTGCACATGTTCAGTTCGATCAAGAAGCTTGGGCCAAGAGAGGGATAGTGCATGTAAGCACTCAGAAGAGTATAGGCTAAGATGTAGTTGTCCAAAGAAGAGGCTTTAGGATCAAAGGGGGACATACTAGGTATTAATGTCATTTGGTAAGTATTGAACGGCACAAACAGATCAAAAAAGGCCTACGGTCCTTCCTCAAACCAAATATTACTCAGGATTTTGCCTCAGCAAACATTCGGGCCATGTTCTAGATCAACTGTGCAATGCAATTGAATATAATCTAAAACTCACCACACAATGCACATGAAACAATAAGGTCAATTTTATTCTTAACCTGGATGCATGCAAGAGACATTTTCAAGTGTCGCAAAGAGACAAATGAGAGGTAACAAAAGAACCTAAGGTTCACCACAAAGTCGACCCTCTCGATTATATCAATTATTTCTCATGCTTATAATTGTGTTGACACCAACCAAGTCAAAGGCATGATTCTAATAAATACATTATAATTAATTATTATTTTTTTGATTTTTTAAATAAAGGATACCGAACCCGAAGAGGGCTGCCTACGTATCTCAACCAGAAGGATGAGAATTAGTTGTGCGTAGTTCGTGCAGATATAATATAAAATACATGGACACAAATAATGCAAAGATAAAAACAAACTCGGAGCGATGCCTCATACCTCGTATTGTCCGGTGTCAACAAACATCTTTAGCTAAGGAGAATCTCCCGATATTTTGCTGGATCATTCATTGCTTTGATCATCTCATTGTTTTTGGGAAGACAACACCTTGTGGCTCCTCGATTTTTTTTAGGGATCTTGTTCTTGTACTCTTTTCCAGAGTGCTTTCAGGGATTGTGAGATTTTCCAATAATCTACAGGAGTAGCACATTATTGTGACCATCTCCGATTGTTGGTGGGGACGGTTTTCTTGCAAAGAAATTAGAAAAGAGTGAAAGCAAGGAAGTCATGAAAATTATAACAAAATAAAAGAGTGTTATTGAATAGTCAAAGACTCCCCTGATTGTCTTTCGAATTGAATATCGGTGCCTCATGGAGTCCGAGGTCACATGTTTAAAAACTCATCCAATCTTGAAGTGCAAGTTTGGTGGAATTTTTGAGGTCCTTCCTCAAAAATTATGTCCCAGTTTAGAACGCAAAAGAACTTTCTTAAACTTTTTGAAGCTGCTTGGAGGGAAACTTTTTAGACATTCTCAAAAATTCTGCCTCTGTTTCGGCTTCAAAAAACTCTTGTGTTGAATCTATAATAAAATGTCTTGGAATTTTTGAGACCTTCTAAAAAATTCTTCCCCAGTTTTCATTGTAAAGGAAGATGGAAAACTTAACGGGAATATAACCGAGCCGTTGTGGCTCCTACATATCCCGTTGAGCTAGGAATCAGGTCAAACGTAGTTCGAAAAACTTTTAGAATGAAATGATGGAAAAATAATGGTTAAAATAAAGCATGTGTATTAAACACAAAATTAGATAATCATGGACGAAAAAAATCATGTAACATGTAAACAACATATAACACATCCTAACATACATGTGAACTTTTTGAGCCAAAGGTAAGCCTAACGATTGAAGGATGTCTATGTCGTTTGTGAAACGTTCCATTGCCATCCCCCTAAAAAATATATTATATACAAACCGATTAAATCTAATGGGGATACACAACGATGGAATGGAATGTTCAAAAACATCAGTCCCGCGCAAGGATATAGTCATAGACTAATCCACCTCGAGGTCCTCCATTCTCGAACTTCTTGAAATTTTCAAACACCTTTCAGATAAAGATCTTCATTTGATTATAACAAAAGAAACTAATCTAAATAATAAATTCTCAACCCCGAGAGACAATGGTTCGTACAATCCGGCATCACATCCTTCAATTTAAACACATAAGGGATGATGTCCTTTTAGGCCATGGGCCTTTTGGACACAAGGTGGTCTCTATTGGACTCAATACTTCTTGGTGTTGGGTCAACTTAGGTCAATGCCTATACATGGAATTTGGCTTCGCTCTAACCTAGTTGACAAGATAGTTTGTTCAATTGACCGAGAACCCGAAATGGACTTATCGGGGTAATACACCAAGTGACTGTTGACCGACTTGAATCAACTACTTCACTTGACGGTTCAAACAAAGTTAAGGTCTTATACGGAAGGGCGGGTGCAGATACCTGCATAACCACCCTTTTCCCTAATGCCTAATGCTTTGCCAGGAATGACAGAAGATGCCATGAAAATGCAACAGTCGATATATTATGAAAGTTTAACAAATAGTGAATACATGACTAGGTAATGTAAATAATATACAAGATACAAATAATCTACAAAATAAACAAGGCAACATTAAAATTATAAAAGTAAAAACTCCTCAATTAAGAAAAATGAACCCATAATAGTTATAAATCTCCAGCGGAGTCGTCATTCTGTCGCATCCCTATTTTCATAAGGCACAACTTCGAGACTCAGAATATTAATTAATAATTGTTTTAAAGAATTTAGAGTCGCCACCTAATTTTAGGAAAACAAGGAAACCAATTAATTAAATTAAAGAAAAATAGTCTGCAAAACCAATTAGATTTTAGGTAAGGGTTCAGGTTATTCCAAAGGGAAGGTGTTAGGCACCCTTCGGAATCCACAAAGGTGGGTTCCGACTGAACTCATTTTTTCAATTGAGGAGGAAATAAAAAATTATTTGCATGTATAAGAAAGATAAAAAACATGTACAAAATAAAGTAACTAATGAATAACGAAGGCAGCCTAATAATTGCCTAACGTTAAACAAAATGAATAAATACAATAAACAACTCAAAATGATCCTCGAATTTGAATTTGAGTGTCTTCTTTGGGAAGAAGCTCCATGTACCTGTGAAAACACTTGGTAAAAGTGTTATTAATGAATAAATATAAATAAAAATAAATCAATGTAATAATAAAAAAAAAAAAGTAAACCACATAATATATACATGGGAGATCTTGTAAATCGATGGAAATTTCTCATTGGCCAAGTATTGGAACTTGAATAAAATAATTGAACTTAAAATAAAATCTGTCTTTTGTAATGGGGAGACCTCAAAAATCCGACGGAGAGATTTTATCATCGGCCAAGTATAGAAACTTGAATAAAATAATTGAACATAAAATAAAATCCGTCTTTTATTAAGGCGAGGTTTCAAAAATCCGACGAATAAATTTTATCATTGGCCAAGTATATAGTATTTAGCCAACACATGTTAAAAATATCAACACAAAGTAAGATAATAAAAATTATTTGATGAAAATTCTAACAATGATCAAACCAACATAAACATAACAATGAAAAAATAATCTACACTCAAAACAATAGATAGTAAAAATGACAATCATTAAAAATCTACATGACTCTATGGAATAAATCAAAAATGATACACAAGTAGTTATCAGAACTAACTACAAAAATCTACAACCAATAATAGAAAGAAACTAAACAAACAAAAGATAATATTGGCTAAATCAAACACAAAACTAAAAGTAAGTCATCAGAGTGTCATTTTTCGAGCAGATCTGAAAATTAAACCAACAATAATAAAACATGTAACACAAAATAATAAGAAAATTATCACTACAAGTAAATCCAAATGTTATGAGAAACAAACTCAACATCAAATAAGCCAAATTAAAACAAATAACATCCACTAAATTGAAGCAAAAAGGGAAAAGGTTTACCAGAGTATGAATTTTTTGATCAAATTTGATTGTTGTCTTTATTTATCGGTGATAACAGACCCATGAGGAGAGGAATGAAAGTGGAGGAGTGGTAGTATTCTGCGATGGCTGTAGATTCGCCGGAGATGAAACTTTTAGTCTGTGGTGTTGTTTGTTGATTTGTCGGAGCTCAGAGCTTATCGGCGTTGGTAGTTGTTGGTGACGTCGTTGTTGTTTTTGTCATCGCCGGAGTACCTACAAACAAGGAAAATCGTGAATGGGAAAGAGGAAGGGGACCGATTCACACTGTTGTAGCTCGTTGTTAGTGACAAAGTGAGAAAGGGAAACGGTGATGGTCGGAGCTCCCGTTCGTGGTTGACGGAGCTCTGTAGGAAAAGGAAAATGGAGAAAAGGGATTGGTGGTTGGGTGGTGATGTGGTGGTGATCCGATGAATGACTCGTCGGAACAGTGACAAGGAAGAAGAAAAAAGGGAAAGAGGACTGTTTGGGGGTTTCGCCGATTCGTACGGTGGTGGTCTGAACCACTAGTTTGACGGAGACGATTTGGTGGAGGAGAATATTTTTTCGGTGGGTGATGGAGGCCACCGGAGTTGGGGAAATGGAGGAAGAGAGGCAGCTTATTTTTTCCAAAAATGGAAAGGGAGAAAGAGGTTTTTTAGTGTTTGTCTCATTTGGAAATTTTCATCATCATTAATTGTGAAGAGAGTGAATTAATTTTATAGAGAAAATAAAACCACTCAAGAGAAAAACCATGTGCTCAATTCCATGGTTTTGGAAAACCATGGGCTATCCAAAACCATGAGTTATCAAAAATAATGATTATTTGAACTTATAAAAAACTATGGATATTTAACTTATCTGTGCAAAAATATTTTCTCCGTCTTTTATGAATTAACGGAGTGTGATAAAAAATAAATTAAAAATATATTTAATGGCAGATAAGAATATGGTTTGAGTTTAAAATAAAATTGACGTCTCATGATTTAATAAAAATCAAACAACATTTGTTTATAAAAAACGACTGTGTAAAAAAATCAGTGATAGGCAATAATTAAAAATTATAATAAATTGATAAATATCCTAACATTTTCCAGAAAAAGGATAATTACCAATGACTTGTGTTAAATTGAACCAAAATATATAAAAGATCAAATTTTATGCTCTTTAACAGATAAAAAGCACAAAAGTGTTTATTTTGAAAATGTCGGTCTAAAATTGGGTGTCAACACCAGGAATGTAACAACCCGTATGTTTTTGAACCTAGTTGATTACCGTAACATTTATGGAATTATTTAGACACGAGAGTGTGGGGGTGTTATACATTAAATTTGATGGGCTGAATTTAATCTAGTGATTTGGGCTCAAATGAGGCCCAAAAATTATATAAAAGACATGGCCCAAATGGTAAATGACCCATTCTTGGCATTGGCCAAGTAAACATAGCATTTATGACCAAAGTGTGGCTAAGGATGAGACCAAAAGGGACTATAAAAGGGCACAAAAATCAAATTTTTATTCATATCAATACACTTGCCAGTTCTAGAATTATCCAAGATATTTCTTTTATATTCCAAACCCCAAGCCATCACTCCCTTGGACAAGATCATCATCTTGAAAGCTTTGGTAAGTGTTTATTTTTATGGTTTTGTATATTATATGCTTAAGATGGTGTATAAATCATGTTGGTTATGTTGGCAAAGTGTTGGACAGTTCACTATGTGAAAAACTGTCTACTTTTGCAATCGGAAAAGGGTTTTGTCTTATCAATTTGAAAATGGACTTGTGGTCTTGAAGGAAGTGAACTTGATGGATTAAATATCAACATGTAATATTTTGTTATATTCATAACTTGCTTTCTTCATGTGTATAACTTGTGGGATTGTTGGTATGAAATTGGTCATAGAATCGGTGACGTATTGTAAGGAAAATGTGGTTTTGGTGGTGTTCATGTGTGTTGTGAAACCTTGGTTGTTTGTTGGCATCCAAGTGACCTAAAATATGAAAGGGAAAGCTTAATTATGTCCATAGATCATTTATTACAAAAAAGGACCCAAAAGAGACCCTTTTTGACCGAAACGGGCATCCGCCCTCGCTTCTGGAGCACCTGCAGGCGCAGATGCCAACGCAGGTGGCTCTAGACAAGGCCAGACGGGCACCTGCGGCCGTATTTCATCCACCTGCTGGCACAGGTGGATCCACATCCCAGTCCAGAATTTCGTTTTGTATGTTTTGTCTCTCTTTGATCCCCTAAGGCCCCTATACCCTTTTTGGATGTAATTATCAACTTATGATACCTATTGAATGACTTTAAGGGGTCATTTGGAGGCATGTTGGATTATATAAACTATGGATTGTTGTTAATATGTTGTTATGAAAGGTGTTGAGGTGACTTGATGGAATAATTGTGACGTAGTGTGAATGAGGAGGCGTAAAGGGTAAACTTGGTATGAAATGCTATTGGTTTATGATGTCTTGGTCAATGTGTGGAATTTTATGGTGTTGTTGGTATGGTAATGCATTGGATTGTATTGTAAAGGGTGAAATGACGTTATATGGCAGTCATGTAGCTCATTGTCGTCTTGTGTACTTGTAAGGTAGTTAGTTGTTAACGTGAGCTCCGTTATGTACTTATGTTGTAGAGTAAAGCGTAAGGAAGGAGCTGGACTATTGTATTCACATATAGGACTGTGTATTCATATTGGGAAGATAAGGTATGTAAGGTTACTCTTTCGTATCCTTCTGCAACACATAGTGTTCACATTGACATTGTACTTGTTCCATTCCAAAATGTTCTAAGGTATCCCATTTCAGGTTATCAACTGTTGTTAATCACGTGTTCCTTATTCATTGATCAATTGTGATTCACATGTATCATGTTCATTGACTAATACTTCAAAGTTCCAATAATGTGCAATCACCAATATGTCACTCTTATAATGAAAGAATGAAGTAATGTATAATTGCTTGTATATTCTTGAGTAACAATCCAGGGGCGATATAAAAGCCTAGCATGGGTTATCACAGTAACATCCCAGGGGCGATATAAAAGCCTAGCATGGGTTATCACAGTAACATTCCAGGGGCGACATAAAAGCCTAGCATGGATTAATCTAACTTCCCAGGAGCGACATAAAAGCCTAGCATGGGTTAATTACATCACAGGGGTTAAAATACCTAGCATGGGTTAATCTCATTCCAGGGGCGACAGAAAAGCCTAGCATGGGTAGAACGATAAAGATAAATGAATATAAATGCAAAGAAAGTAATGAGTGTAATGTACATGGTTCCAAAACACATACAACACGATGAGTTATCCATATTGACTACGCTCTCATATTTGATTCCATTAAAGTTCTTATATATGATGCAACTTCTTATAGCCTTACATAATCAGTACATTCTTTGTACTGACGTCCCTTGGGGGACTTACCTTACTTGCTGCAGGCACAGGTGCTAGTATACCTCCACAGTAGGTTGCGGGTCATTTGCAGATCTTTGGTGTCCAGTTGGTTCGGAGCTTTCCGAGTCTCATGTGTACATTTGTTTTGGTATTCTAATGTTGTATAAAGCGGGGACTTGTCCCGAATTTAGGTTGGTTATGTATATGCATATGTTAGAGGCTTTGTAGACATATGTGGGATGAATGAAATAATGTATGTCCATTTTGACTTGGAGGCCCTAACGGCCAAGTTTCATATATGTATATATCATATGTTTCCATGACTTCCGCTATTAGCATCTTGTATCTATATGTGATGGTGATGTTTCTTGAATGGCATGCATATGAATGGATATGGATGAAGATTTGTTCTCTTGGGCCTTATCGGCTTCGGGTGCCAGTCCGCCCCATTGGAATTCGAGGTGTGACAAAAGTGGTATCAGAGCAAGGTCTTCCTAAGGGTGTCTACAAAGCTGTGTCTGAGTAGAATCTAGCTTATGGATGTGTTGTGCACCACATTTATAAGCAGGAGAATACGGGACATTTAGAAGTTGTTTCTTTTCTTCTTTTCTAGATCGTGCAATAGAGCCAATGATGTAAGGGGAATCATATCTGACCATTGTAATTGATTTTCTTTGTTATAGTAAAATACCGATGACAAAATGAGGTAGGGGAAAAGGTAAGCAAATAGATACGCTTGCCGAAGAAGGAACGAGTAAATCACCACTTGACCTAGCTAGTCAAGTTGGCGCTGAACAGGAGTTTGAATCACGGGCTCCTTCTACCCTTCCATTTTCGGAAGAGCCAAGAGGTAGAGAAGTACCTGCAGAACCTCCTATGAATTCCACTGACCAGGATTTAAGAAATACATTGCATATGTTAACTCAGATAGTTGCGGCACAAACTCAGGGACGAGCTGGTCCAATGACAAGTGAGGATGACGCGGCTAGAGTAGCTAGTCGGCGGACACAGGATTTTTTGAAATTAGACCCTCCCATATTCACTGGGTCAGATCCGAAAGCAGATCCACAGGAATTCGTGGACTAAATTCAAAGGGCTCTAGATGTGATGCACGTGACTGGTGTAGAAACAGTTGAACTTGCGGCCTATAGATTAAAAGGCGAAGCTATATTATGGTATGAAGACTGGAAAAGATCGAGGGGTATTGATGTAATTCCAGCTGGTTGGGAGGAATTCAAAATGGCCTTTCTTGATCACTACCTCCCATATGAGATTCGGGAGGCACGTGCAGACCAGTTTCTAAATCTTCGTCAAGGGAATATGAGTGTCAGAGAATACAGTCTACAATTTAATTCTTTGGCTTGATATTCTCCAAATGTAGTTGCCACAATGACAGACAGAGTTCATCGATATGTGGACATATTGGAGCCATATTTGGTAAGGGACTGCACTATTGCCGCTTTGAACAGAGATATGGATATAACTAGAATTCAGGCTTTCGCACAGAAGATGGAGGACCAAAGGAAAAGAAGAAGGGTACACAAATTTCAAACCAGGGCCGTCAAAGAGGGCTAGACCTATGGGACAGTCTATGGTGTCCCAAGGAGAATCTAGGCCTCGGATTTTTCCTAGACCACCTAGACCACCATTTTCTTCCCCTGCAGCAGGTACTTCATCCTAATTCCGGTTTAGAGGCAGCCATTTTGGGAAGAGTAGTGGGCTTCAAGGTTCACAAACAGCAGGATTTTCTTGTCCTCCATGTCAGTGCTGCGGAAGGCATCATTTAGGTGAATGCCGGTTGGGGACAAATGTGTTTTTTTGGTGTGGTACGATGGGGCACATAATGAGAGAATGCCCATAAAGGGACGCAGGTGGTATAGTACGACCTACGGGATCCACCGTTACATCAGCATCATCGGTTCCTTCCCTACGCAGAGGTGTACAGCTTGCTGGTCGTGGTAGAGGTACCAGAGGAGCAGCTAGTTCCAGTGGAGCCTAGAATCGCACCGATGCTCTAGTGGACCAGCAAAATTCAGAGGCTTCTCCTGATGTAGTCACAGGTACATCATCCATATTTTTGCATAATGTATATGCATTGATTGATTCGGGTTCTACATTATCATATGTTACTCCGTTGATTGCTGCAAAATTTAAAAGAACACCGAAATTATTAAGTAAGTCAATTGAAGTATCTACACCAGTTGGTGAATATATTATTTCAAAAAGAGTATATCGTAATTGTGTGGTAACTGTGTGTGGTCATGATACACTGGCTGATCTTATTGAACTAGAAATGGTGGATTTTGATGTCATAATGGGTATGGATTGGTTGGCTTCTTGTTATGCCACGATGGATTACCGAGCTAAGAAAGTACATTTTCATTTTCCACAAACGAATGTTCTTGAATGAAAGGGTGATGTAGGGGCACCGAGAGGGAAATTTATTTCCTATCTCAAAGCAAGGAAAATGATAGCCAAGGGGTACATATGTCACTTAGTAAGAGTGAAAGATACTTATGTAGAACCACTAACTCCTTAGTCGGTTCCAGTGGTCAATGAATTCCTCGATGTATTTCCTAACGATCTTCCCGGTTTGCCCCCAGAATGGGAAGTAGAGTTTGGCATTGATGTGATTCCAGACACTCAGCCTATCTCTATTCCTCCATATAGAATGGCTCCAGCAAAACTGCGTGAATTGAAGGAGCAATTAAAAGACTTGCTGGACAAGGGATTCATCAGGCCTAGTATGTCCCCGTGGGGTGCACCAGTATTATTTGTACAGAAGAAAGATGGCACATTGAGAATGTGTATTGACTATCAGCAATTGAATAAAGTAACGATCCAGAACAAATATCCTCTCTCCAGAATTGATGATTTGCTTGATCAGTTACAGGGTGCCAATTTTTTTTCAAAGATTGACTTGAGATCGGGTTACCAGCAAGTTAGAGTTAGAGAAAAAGATATACCCAAGACAGCTTTTCGAACACGGTATAGTCACTATGAATTTTTAGTTATGTCATATGGACTAACAAATGCACCAGCTGTTTTCATGGATTTGATGAATAGGGTGGTCAAGCCATTCTTGGATGTATTCGTGACCGTGTTCATAAATGATATTCTGGTTTATTCAAGATCACAAGAGGACCATGCCAATCACTTACGACAGGTGTTACAGATTCTCAGGGATCGTAAGTTGTATGCTAAGTTCTCTAAATGCAAATTTTGGTTAAAGTCCATAGCATTCTTGGGTCACATTGTGTCGGATGAAGGAATACGGGTAGATACTCAAAAGATTGAAGCAGTGAAAAATTGTCCAAGACCTACGATGCCTACAAAGATTCATAGTTTTCTTAGATTGACAGGTTATTATAGGAGATTTGTGGAAGGATTTTCTTCTATTGCTGCACCATTAACGAAGCTAATACACAAGGCAATCAAGTTTCAGTAGAATGATGCATGCGAGAAAAGTTTCCAAAAGTTGAAAGATAAATTAACTTCCACACCCGTATTAGTACTTCCCGAAGGTACAGAAGGGTATACAGTCTATTGTGATGCTTCGGGAGATGGCTTGGGATGTGTATTGATGCAGCACGGTAATGTGATAGCATATGCCTCATGAAAGTTGCGGCCACATGAGAAAAATTACCCAACACATGATCTTAAGCTAGCAGCTGTGATATTTGCTTTAAAGACATGGAGCCATTATTTGTATGGGGTTCATGTTGATATATACACTGATCACAAAAGTTTGCAATATATCTTTAAGCAGAAGGACCTAAATTTGAGACAGCGGAGGTGGTTGGAACTCTTAAAAGATTATGACATTAATATCTTATATCATCCAGGGAAGGCAAATGTAGTAGCCGATGCATTAAGCCACAAGGCAATAGGAGGCACTAGTGGCCAGTTGACAGAAAAGCGAGACTTAGTCAAGGATCTACATCAACTAGCCAGCTTGGGGGTTCGTCTTCTTGAATCTTCAGATGAAGAGGTTATTGTACAAAATGTGGCAGAATCTTTATTAATAGCTGAAGTGAAAGAGAAGAAGGATGCGTATCCTATGTTATTGCAGCTGAAAGAGAATGTACAATAGGGTTTAACAAAGGCATTCGATCTTACGCAAGAAGGAGTACTTCAATGCCAAGGTAGATTATGTGTACCGAATGTAGATGAGCTGAGGAGACGAATTATGATAGAGGCGCATCATTCACGATATTCTATTCATCCGGGAGCTACCAAAATGTACCATAATTTGAAAGAAATGTATTGGTGGGGAAACATGAAGAAGAACATTGCAGAATTTGTAGCTCAATGCCCAAATTGTCAACAAGTAAAGGTAGAGCATCAGAAACCTGGAGGCTACATGCAATGTATCAATCTTCCAGTCTGGAAATAGACATGATTAACATGGATTTCATCACAGGTTTGCCTCGTACACTGCGGAAATTTGATTCCATATGGGTAATAGTTGACAGGCTTACCAAGTCAGCGCATTTTCTACCAGTCAATACCACCTATACAGTTGAGGAGTATACAAGGTTGTATGTTAAAGAAATAGTGCGATTGCATGGGATTCCAATTTCCATTATATCAGATAGGGGCGCACAATTTGCTGCACATTTTTGGAGACCTTTTCAGAAGAGCTTGGGTACACAAGTGAATCTGAGTACGACTTTTTATCCTCAGACAGATGGACAAACAGAACGTACTATCCAAACACTTGAAGATATGCTACGAGCTTGCACGTTAGATTTTCAAGGCAGTTGGGATGATCATTTGCCTCTTATTGAATTTGCCTACAACAATAGCTATCATTCAAGTATTAAAATGGCACCTTATGAAGCTTTATACGGAAGGAAGTGTAGATCACCAATTGGATGATTTGAGGCGGGTGAAACTGCTTTACTTGGGTCAGATCTTGTTCATCAGGCTATGGAGAAAGTTAAAGTGATTCAACAGCGGCTACAAATGACCCAAAGTTGACACAAGTCATATGCTGATGTCAGAAGAAGAGGGCTCGAATTTGCCATAGGTGATTGGGTATTTTTGAAGGTGTCACCGATGAAAGGGGTAATGAGATTTGGAAGGAAAGGAAAGTTGAGTCCATGTTACATAGGGCCATATGAAATTATCTGATGATTTGGGAAAGTTGCGTATGAATTAGCGTTACCCCAAGAACTCTCCACAGTTCATCCCGTATTTCATGTTTCGATGCTTCGAAAGTACATAGGAGATCCATCTCGTATTGCTCCCATTGAAGATGTACAAGTTGTGGAGGATCTCACTTATGAGGAGATACCCATTGCTATTATGTATAGACAAGTGAAGAGGCTAAGAAATAAATACGTAGATTTCGTAAAGGTACTTTGGAGGAATCAACAAATAGAAGAGATCACATGGGAAGCTGAAGAAATGATGAAGTCAAAGTACCCTCATTTGTTTCAAATGGAAGAAAAAGTTCAAGATACCGGATTGGAGAAATAACAAGTAAGTATTTATAAGCATTAAGTATATATATGATAACATGAAGAATGATCCTAGACTTGCAATTGTTTAAATTGAATAACGTCACTAACATTCGAGGACGAATGTTTATAAGGGGGGAAGAATGTAACACCCCGTATGTTTTCGAACCTAGTTGATTATCGTAATATTTATGGAATCATTTAGACATGAGAGTGTGGGGGTATTATACATTAAATTTGATGGGCTGAATTTAATCTAGTGATTTGGGCTCAAATGAGGCCCAAAAATTATATAAAAGACATGGCCCAAATGGAAAATGACCCATTCTTGGCATTGACCAAGTAAACATAGCATTTATGACCAAAGTGTGGCTAAGGATGAGACCAAAAGGGACTATAAAAGGGCACAAAAATCAGATTTTTATTCATATCAATACACTTGCCAGTTCTAGAATTATCCAAGATATTTCTTTTATATTCCAAACCCTAAGCCATCACTCCCTTGGACAAGATCATCATCTTGCAAGCTTTGGTAAGTGTTTATTTTTATGGTTTTGTATATGATATGCTTAAGATGGTGTATAAATCATGTTGGTTATGTTGGCAAAGTGTTGGACAGTTCACTATGTGTAAAACTGTCTACTTTTACAATCGAAAAAGGGTTTTGTCTTATAAATTTGAAAATGGACTTGTGGTCTCGAAGGAAGTGAACTTGATGGATTAAATATCAACATGTAAGATGTGGTTATATTCTTAACTTGCTTTCTTCATGTGTATAACTTGTGGGATTGTTGGTATGAAATTGGTCATGGAATTGGTGACGTGTTGAAAGGAAAATATGGTTTTGGTCGTGTTCATGTGTGTTGTGAAACCTTGGTTGTTTGTTGGCATCCAAGTGACCTAAAATATGAAAGGGAAAGCTTAATTATGGCCATGGACCATTTATTACAAAAAAGGACCCAAAAGAGACCCTTTTTGGCCGAAACGGGCATCCACCCTCCGTCTGGAGCACCTGCGGGCACAGATGCCAACGTAGGTGGATCTGGACAAGGGAAGAGGGGCACCTGAGGCTGCATGTCATCCACCTACGAGCGCAGGTGGCTCCACATCCC
This sequence comes from Capsicum rhomboideum, assembly GCA_031232105.1. Classification (NCBI taxonomy): domain Eukaryota; kingdom Viridiplantae; phylum Streptophyta; class Magnoliopsida; order Solanales; family Solanaceae; genus Capsicum; species Capsicum rhomboideum. The sequence goes on from CP124712.1 coordinate 81,128,993, forward strand.
AGTCTAGAATTCCATTTTGTATGTTATGTCTCTCTTTGATCCCCGAAAGCCCCTATACCCTTTTTGGATGTAATTATCAACTTATGATACCTATTGAATGACTTTAAGGGGTCGTTTGGAGGCATGTTGTATTATATCAATTATGAATTGTTGTTAATATGTTGTTATGAAAGGTGTTGAGGTGACTTGATGGAATAATTGTGACGTAGTGTGAATGAGAAAGCGTAAAGGGTAAACTAAGTGTGAAATGCTATTGGTTTATGATGTCTGGGTCAATGTGTGGAATTTTATGGTGTTGTTGGTATGGTAATGCAGTGGATTGTATTGTAAAGGTGAAATGACGTTATATGGCAGTCATGTAGCTCATTGTCGTCTTGTGCACTTGTAAGGTAGTTAGTCTTTAACGTGAGCTCCGTTATGTACTTGTGTTGTAGAGTAAAGCGTAAGGAAGGAGATGGATTATTGTATTCACATATAGGACTGTGTATTCATATTGGGAAGATAAGGTATGGAAGGTTACTCTTTCTGTATCCTTCTGCAGCACATAGTGTTCACATTGACATTGTACTTGTTCCATTCCAAAATGTTCTAAGGTATCCCATTTCAGGTTATCAACTGTTGTTAATCACGTGTTCCTTATTCATTGATCAATTGTGATTCACATGTATCATGTTCATTGACTAATACTTCAAAGTTCCAATAATGTGCAATCACCAATGTGTCACTCTTATAATGAAAGAATGAAGTAATGTATAATTGCTTGTATATCCTTGAGTAACATCCCAGGGGTGATATAAAAGCCTAGCATGGGTTATCATAGTAACATCCCAGGGGCGATATAAAAGCCTAGCATGGGTTATCACAGTAACATCCTAGGGGCGACATAAAAGCCTAGCATGGGTTAATCTAACATCCCAGGGGCAACATAAAAGCCTAGCATGGGTTAATCACATCCCAGGGGTTAAAATACCTAGCATGGGTTAATCTCATCCCAGGGGCAACAAAAAAGCCTAGCATGGGTAGAACGATAAAGATGAATGAACATAAATGCAAAGAAAGTAATGAATGTAATGTACATGGTTCTAAAACACATACAACACGATGAGTTATCCATATTGACTACGCTCTCATATTTGATTCCATTGAAGTTCTTATATATGATGCAGCTTCTTATAGCCTTACATACTCAGTACATTCTTCGTACTGACGTCCCTTGGGGGACTTACCTTACTTGCTGCAGGCACAGGTGCTAGTAGACCTCCACAGTATGTTGTGGGTCATTTGCAGATCTTTGGTGAGCTCCAGTTGGTTCGGGGCTTTTCGAATCTCATGTGTACATTTGTTTTGGTATTGTAATGTTGTATAAAGCGGGGACTTGTCCCGACTTTAGGTTGGTTATGTATATGCATCTGTTAGAGGCTTTGTAGACGTATGTGGGATGAATGAAATAATGTATGTCCATTTTGATTTGGTGGCCCTAACGGCCAAGTTTCATATATGTATATATCATATGTTTCCATGACTTCCGCTATTAGCATCTTGTATCTATACATGATGGTGATGTTTCTTGAATGGCATGCATATGAATGGACATGGATGAAGATTGGTTCTCTCGGGCCTTATCGGCTTCGGGTGCCAGTCCGCCCCGTTGGAATTCGAGGAGTGACAAGGAACTTCAAGAAAATACGTGGAACGCCCTCTTGTATGAATTAGATATAATTCAATGAATCTCAGAGGGGTAATAGTATTGTTTGATGATTTTTGGGTGGTTTTCGTCATGTGGTGAAGGACCTGGTATCGTTTTAGGTTTGTTCATCGGGGGTTTTCTGGGTTTGGACAATTGAAGGGAAAGAGAAAGAAGAGGGGAGTGTGTGGGAGAATGGGTGTGCATAAATTGAGTAAATAGGGGGTATTTCTCTTGAAAAGGGGAGCTTGTGAGTTGTGGAGTTCATGATCAAACTTTGCCGCGGAACTAAAAAAATGACCAAACTATGCCGTGTATATAAAAAGTGATCAAAATAGGCTTAGTGCACAAAAATAGTGCACTATCCTACTTTTTTTTTTAACGGCACACGGCTAACAATGTCAAAGTTGTAGAAAAGTAGATAGTGGACTATTTTTATGTACTAATCATTTTTTTATATAGTGCACAAAAATAGTGCACTATCTATTTTTTCTTCATATAATGCACTAAATATGTGCACTATCTATTTTAAAGTATATAGTGCACTATTTTTGTGCACTATATGAAAAAAAATATATACAATGCACAAAAATAGTGTACTATCTCCTTTTAACCCTAAATCCCCAAATTCGGTCCCCCACCTTCTTTCTAAAATTCCCAAGTTCGATGGTCCCCCCACCCCCTAATAATCACACATTTTGTCAACAAAAAAACGTATTGGAGGTGTATTCAACGCGTAGGTGACGATTGTATTGTTCAATTTTGCCTCAAAAACGGTCAATTAAGGTTTTTTATTGTACTTTTTGGTAAAGTATTCTTTCAATGCTTCATTTTTAGATATGACTCTGAATGAAACAAAGTAGCCGAGAAAGTAATCAAATTATTAGTCTCACCACACATTTATACCACACTCATGATATCTAGCCGAGAAAGTTGAACTTTTGAGTTGCAACAGTGGAAACTCCTACTAGAAATTACAATGGTAATGCATGCTTGTAGTGTATGCTAAAAGAGCACCATCAAGTAACTTGCCTCTATTCGATTATTTTAGTTTATGTTAATGAGGAGGCCTTGGTTATCCATAAACTGCAAGACCAAAATAATAAATTAGCATAAACTTGCAACTAAGCATTCATCAGTGAATCTAACTTTTGACTTGGTTACTTTCACTTATAATATAGTATGATAATATAAATACTTTTCCTGTCAGAGTTGTAACATTATCTCTAGATTGAACTTGAAAAGGTATAATATATATGTGAAATGAATGAGAAACAGAAGTATATAATATGCGAAATAATTATATAGTATAAAGACATTTTTTACGACCTTCCTCCTAATGAAATTTGGTGTACAGGTTTATATTATGCAACAAATCTTGCATCCTGGTCCCTTTAATGGGTCATTACTTACACTACAGGCGACTCACAGGTCGTAAGATTTGTGGACTGGGGAACTTGATAGTAATGACATTGTGTCTCCAGAAATAGTCAATATTGCATGAAGGATTTTTGATAACCCCCCTCCCCATGAACGCGTCATAGAGTATATATCCAGGGCCGTTTTATGGGATGTCGTCAGGGTGGGTAGGATACAGCTTGACCATAAACTCATCACGGCCATGATTGAGAGGTGGAGTCCAGAGACGCACACTTTCCACCTACCCTTTGGAGAGGTCACTTTGACCCTGCAGGATATCCAGATTTTGTTTGGACTACGTGTCGAGGGGCAGCCCATGGTATATCGAGATCTACTGCACCGTAATTCAAATTGGGCTAGGTTGCTAGAAGATCACACAGGTTTTACTTCTGTATCGGGGGATTTTTCGGGTACTAGCCATCTTAACAGTAGAGTATATTTAGCAGCAGCTAGATCAACATCCTATTACAGATGACACTCCTGATGATAGGGTTCGGAGGATCGTTCGACTATACATATTGTTGATTTTAGGAGCTATCCAATTCCCGAACACGTTTGGGCATCTCTTGAGTCTGCGGTTCTTGTACTTTCTTATTAATCTCTACCAGACAGGTACCTACAGCTGGGGCAGCGCTATTCTAGCCTTTCTTTACTAGTCTCTTGTCGGATATCTATTAACGGGAGTGGCCTCGGAGGATTTGTTCCTCTCCTCCAGGTAGTTTATCTTATTATGTTAGATTCAATTCGATTATTTGTTAGTTTAGTTAACATTAACTTTATGTAACATTTACCTATGAACTTGGGAGAGGGTCCTGCCTTTCCAGCCAATACCGCTTGGGGAGATTGATGAGGTTGAGCCGTTGATGCCATATGGTCGGAAGTGGACACAAAGGATTCAACGCTTTTTGGAGGCACACCACGCCCTAGTCCTCGTGAGATCAGCTTGATCATTTGACATCGAACAGGTATGTTTTCTTTATGTTCCGTCATATTAAGTTTGCTTATTTTGTATCGTGTCGTTTGGGGCCATATTTTTAGTGTATTGTATTGTGTTGAGTCATATTTTTATATATGTGTTGTGTTGGTCCATATTATTATTGTATAGTGTTGTGTGGGGACATATATTTATTGCATAGTGTCATGATGTGCCATGTTAGTATTCTACTTTGTTGTGTGGGGTTGTTTGTCTATTGTAAAATTTTAAGATTGCTTAAAAACAAAGAAAACTCTGTCGAAATTTTTATAAATTTATGACGTTCATTCAATTTTTCCTAAAATATGGAGGCCAAAAGATTCAAAGATTTTTAATGAAAATTTTTGTCAATTCCATTTTCACTTTCAAGAAGTAGTTGTATATATACTGAACCTTTTACCTACTCCAATAGAGATCCTCATGATTAAGTTGAATATTATAATAATTCGTTTTTCTTTTTAGCTTATAACCTAAAACCGTTATGTTAAATTTGAATTGTTACTCTATATTTGACGATAATACAACTTTAAGAATTATTCAAATATAATATACTTCCTACATAAAGGGACCACAATCGTACATTTTACTGATTGAACGTTATTGTATTTAGTCATATATCATAAGAATCAAAATTAGAATTTACTAAAATCAAAAGAAATAAAAGTGTTTTGTTGAAACACTTTTATCATATATCCTTCCATGTTTTGTTATAGAAGTCAAATATTGCTTTCTCCAAAATATTATTCAAAATACTATAGCAACATTTTGTTCCAACAACTTAACTTTTAATTAGGAGTATATTTTTTTTCATTTATCATTCACTTAACTTATTTTTCTATTCATACACAATTTTTTAGATAATTTTCTCAAAAAAATATATGTGTAACTAGATTTAAATGAAAGACGATGATTAAAATTTAGATTATTAATTATAGTTGAGTAGTTAAAATTTAATACAGTGTCATAATCACAAATTTATGAATGTTTGCATTATTTCTTCATGATGATTTTTAGTAATTGTATTCTATCTATTGTTTCTTTATACTTACTTTTACATTGTATATTTTATTTTAATTTAGTTTGTATGGACACCATATCGTGACATCCTTCATACTTTACCTCCTTGTTGCACAACTCAATTAGAGAGGAATATTTGAAGATATTCCAACATAGTCCATTTATCCAAGCTGTGATGATTGACCATAATTATAATCTTGTCCAAATAATTCATCATTATTCATCTCACGCAGAGTTAAGCCCCTAAAAAAAATATAATAAACATATGATATAAGAAATAGGCACAAAGCAGTGAAAATAAATATTAATAATAATAAAACAAATTAATGGATATTACCGGTCATTTCATTCAAAGTTTCGTTCAAATGAGGTATTGAAGATTGTGTTGGCATGTTACCCACCATGATGTATTGAGGAGCATTCATGTCAAAAAAAAATGTTATACTAAGTTAAACGGGCATCACCAACACTAGTTTGATTCTCAAGTTGCGTATAGACATTCGCTTGTGCAGGAGAGTGCGCACGACGAGTTCTCCGCTCCTTCTTAACATATACTTGAAGAATATTTAGCTTTATTTGACTGGCATAATCATAAGGAGCCCTCAAAAATTCAGTCAACGACTCATCGTCACTGATAATCCATTCTCCATAATTTACCAATCCTTGTGATGAGAAGGAATTTAGATATTGTCCGATTATAAATAAATCATAAACGTCACTTTTAATTTTCATCTTTCTAAAAATTGAATCAACAAATTCTTGGTAACCAATGGAAATTAGATACTTGACGTTGGACTTGGGAGAGATACTATAATATATTGTATTATCCTAGTGAATAATTTCACCATCCCAAAAAAAATACAACTTTGACACATTCGGTATCCATTTCTAAGATTCAAATGAATAAAAATTTAGCTGAACTTTCAAAGACATTTGAAGATGATGAAGTGAAAAAGATGAAGTATATAGCGATGAAGATGAAATATTCTCTTTATATAAACTTTTACAAGATCTGCTGAAGCTATTAAACATTTGATATAGAGCATATAAAATGTGCACCATATTTATATGTCATATCAATATTAATGAGGCGTACGAAAATCTATATGAATGAGACCTGTGAGAACAGTCATGAAAAACAATATGAATGAGACTTGTGAGAACAGTCATGCAGAAAGGTGGATGGTTCATAAACATTGTGCACTATCCATTATATAAAAAATATTGTACAGTACACAAATTTAATGCACTATAAAAAATAAATTGGACAAACCCAACTTTTTTAAAAAAAATAGATAATGCACAAAAATAGTGCACTACATGGAAAAAAATAGATAGTGCACAAAAATAGTGCACTATATATTTTTAAATAGATAGTGCACTCTATGGAAAAAAAATAAATAGTGCATGATTTTTGTGCACTATATGAAAAAAATGGATAGTGCACTATCCACTTTTCTACTACTTTCACGTCGTTAGTCGTGTGCCTTAAAAGAAAAAGTAGGATAGTGCACTATTTTTTTACACTAAGCCTATTTTGATCACTTTTTATATACATGGCATAATTTGGTCATTTTTTTAGTTTGGCGGCATATTTTGGTCGCCAACTCTGAGTTGTGTGAGGGGAATCAGGTGTACACGTGTACGCAGATGGGGTGAGAAGAGGAAATTTAATTGGGAAAATTGAAATAATGGGCCGAATAAGGTGTAAAATTTGGGCTTAAATTGGATTGTGATTTGGACATGATGTGGATTAATTGTCCATTTAAGGGATTAGGTTAGATTGAAAACAAAAGGGGTTTCAAGGGACCTGAATCTTTTAGAATTTTATTAAAACGTGTGAGTACAAAATTGAAATTGACATGAATTAATCTTCAAATTAATTAATTGAGCTTCTTATTTCAAAAACTAAAAATTTATTTTGATACAATGCTTAATTTTAATATGAAAACACTGATTTTCTAACCTAGTTTCCAGTTTAATTGATTTTGAAGAAAATGTTAGACTTTAATTAATTCACACACTGATTTTGACAAAAATTATTTTCCAAATATTTACTAAGATTGAAAAATAATATAAGTATATAATGAGTATATAGAGATATATTTTATTCATGGAAAAATAGCAAAATGTCTTGGAATTGATTTTTGAAATATTTCTAATTTTTGTAAGATAATTATTTTAAATTGTTTAAGATTTGAAGAAGCGCAACAATTAATTTGTTAGTGGAGGGCAAAAATTGAGTGTCAACAACTATATTTGCATATGATTATATTACATCACTTGTTAGGTGTAATTTTGAGTGTATCACCACCCATATCCACAAGTCACAAATTATATACAAAATCTTGAAAAGGATCAAAATAGAAAAAACTCGCAGGAAACTCAGAACGATTATGAAGGTCATTACATATGTTTTTCCACTTTATAATATCACTAGAGATACATACTCCATTCTTTCCGAAGAGATTCATTCGCAGGTAGATGCTAGAGTTCTAAAATTACTTGTAGCAAATACAAAGTTTTGTGTGGTATCAGTTGGATATCTTTCCACTTTATCATATCATCATAGAGGTATACGAAATTCGTTTCGAAGAGGTTCGTTCAAGAGGTAGATGATACCTGAGTAAGATTGGGGGTAAATATTTCCCCAATCTAGAAGGCAATGTAAGACATGGATAAATATGTATTGTGTCCTACTAATAGAGTTTAAATTTGGCATAAATCATGTGTTGCTTTGTTCTATTTCATGATGTCTAATTCAACTCGATTGGTATTTGTATTGTCATTATAATTGCACTATTTGTTTGCTTTATGTATTGTCAGTGGCCTGTTAATATTTGTTTGAGTACATGTGCTATTGATGGTGATCATACCTGATTACTCCAGCTTTCTTCAGTCTAGTTCAATTGAGTTGAGTCATTATTATAGCATGACGATTTCTTCTTTAGCTGACTTAGTAATATTTTGTGATGTGTCTCCTATTTTTTATTCTAGATATGCTAGTATCTTCAGATTACATATTTTAGGGTTGTATGGGTAGACTTACATATATCTTCAGCTTCCGCATTTATTACACATTCAGCTCGCTTGAGACTATAATGTCCTTCTTTACCTAATTATCACATGCTTTAATTTAGAGATTTCACCTTATGTAACTCATTTGATACTCCGTTGCGGTCTATTTTTGCCATTCTTATCCCTAGAATTGGACTAGAGAAGTTGTAAAATCCTCTTTAATTAAAGCCCCTGCTTCGATGTGCAATTGACAAGAGTCGGTGAGTTCTTTCCATTACAAGGTGTCTTTCATATAGACAGATTATTATAGAGAGGAATATATTCACTATGTTGGGTGACGTTTGACTTTAGTTTATGAATGCTAGGGATTTTAAAAACATTTGGGGATTGTTTTTTCTTCATTTTGGTGATTATTTATATGGAAAAGGATTTTCATCCGAAAGCTATTGTCCAAAATTTGTAGAAAAAGAACCAAAAGATAATGATGTCCCTTAACATGAAAAAAAGTGGTCTTTCCTTTTTTCCCTCCAAAATTTTGTCTTTCCCCCCATAATTAATTTGTAGTACCAACTATACCAACACTTATCAGTACTTTATTGACATTTGACGTTTCACATATCTCAATTACTAACTTCCCACCTCCCCTCATCCCACTTAATACTAATTATACTACCTTAAAAGCATGAAGTCCTTAACTTGAAAGTCAAATTACAACAATACTCCCAACTTAGAACTCTCAACTTAATTAATATTTTATCAACAAGCAATTTTGCAACCCTACAACATTGCGTTTGTTGTAATTACCCTTCAGGTTATTTTTTGTATTTTGTACATTTTTGTATTTTAAGTTTTCCTATAAGTGCTACAGGTCATTTATGACTTTCAGGGACCGACATTTCAGTTGCCACAAAGATCGTTTGAGTTTTAAGTCAATTTTCCTATTTTGGAGCTTTTAAAGTTGAGAACTAGGACTTCGGTCCAAACTTCTAGTAAACAACATCAGATGAGAATTCTGATAGTTATGTTAGCTCCGGAATGTGCATTTTAGGCTAGTTGGACCTTTGGTTTGGGTTATGAGGATTTTGGGCTCCTTTTGGGCTATAAAGAAGATTTTAGTTAAATCAGAAGGAATGGGCTTAGAGGGAATATGTTTAGAAAATACATAAACAATGAAATGAATACACATAATAATGAAATGAATACACATAACACTGAAGTAGATACGTACCAACTAAGTACTTATACATACTTACTAGATAATAATGATGATTATAAAATACTCTTATTACATACACTAAGGCATCTTAACAGTGACGTTAGGAGAAAAATTTATGATATATTAGTTACCTATGAAATAATAGAACTAATGCAATATAATTGGCTAGAATTTAATATATCAGATTATGATAATGATAGATATGAATTAGATTTATACTACTCAGATTAATGAAACTAAGTATCGAAGAACCCAAGATAAGATTAATTCCGCTAAACTCTTAACATAAATGAATGATCCCACGCACCCTCAAAATTGGTATCAGAGCTATGAAACAAATAATTATGATAACTATGAACAAAACATGAACTCAGATAATATAAAAAAAATGAAAAGCTATGAAGAAATTGGCATAACATTAGAACAACATATTAAAAATCAGCATACATATATTGGAGATATACTATACAATAGTGAAGAATCAACTAAAGAGGAATCAGTCAAAACAACTAGTCAGAATATTGACACAGGTAAAAAAGCTAGGAAAGATAAAACCTAAGAAAAATAAAAAAGAAACTAAAAAGACTATATCCAGAATATAAATATCTAACTACTAATAAAACAGATAATGATAGACTATCCCAATTAATAGATATAATATCTAAAACAGAATATAAATATATTCGATATCTTAAAAATAAAAATGAATACTGAATACAGACAACAACTTTTCAAAAAAAATTAAAGAATTAAGACAAGAGTTAAAACATAGACAAGATAGACTAAACTACAACATATTTGCAGGAACTTGCCACAAATCTTTAACAATACAAAGAAACATTATATTTGACTTAGAACTACAAATACAACACTTAGAATATAAATATCAACACGGGTTATAAATGAATAAAGAAGAATTTGCACTAGAAGAAAAAACCTATGAAAATCCAGAAGGATTAAAAATAACTATAATATTTTCAAATCTAGGAAGAAGATATAAGAAAATAGGAAATACTTTAAATTTAATGTTAGAAAAAGAAACGGTTAAATTAGAAGATAGCCTAACTGCTATGGTAAGAGTAACAAAAGAAAATGAAGAAATAGATAGAAAATGAGAAATTGAAAAAATAAAAAAACCAAGCTAAAGAAGAAATACAACAAGTAGAAGAAACAAAAAATACTAAAATATTAGAACTCGAGAAAGAATTAGAAATGCTTAAACAATTATATGCAAATAAACAAAAAGAGAAAGAAAAGCGTAAAGAACAAGAACAAGAACTAAGATTGGCAGATGAGATAGAAAAATTTAAAGCAAAATTACAATTGGAAGAAGAACAAGATAATTCACCTAAGATAAGCATAGACGAAATAAACGAAGAAAGTGAAAATGACATATCACAAGAAAACTATTCAGAAACAAGTGAGACATATACAGAACTGATAGAAAATATAAATAAAACAACAATAAATCCAGAGATAAATACAGGAGATATAAAGCCAAGTACATCAGGAGTTAAAAACCCAAAACGTCTAGATACAAACTATACTAGAACAACTTACGAATCATACGACAGGAATGAAACTTTATGGGATAAACGGTTAAATAGAAAATGGACACCGAGACAAATAACTGAACAATATAATTTCTTAGATTTAGATTGCGTAGCAGATATAAATAAAATAATCCAACTATGGGTAGGATACATCTCAAAACAATTAATATATAATAAAATATCAATAGCTGAAACACCAGGATACATAGAAAGAACATTAATAGGCACAGTAAAATTATGGTTACAAAATTTAACAAATGAAAGCTTAGCTACATTAAGAAATAATAAGAACCGTGATGGTGATGCTGCAACATCATCAACAGAAATCCTATATAAGTATGAGATAGCAATAAGGAATGAATTTAGTAGTATGACAACAGAAATAGAAGAACAAAATAACGAGAAAAATATAAACAGAAATTTAATGACAAAATTAGCAATATGCAATATGTGCTATATAAATGAATATACTTGTGCATTTAGAGACTATTACTATAAGGGAACATATAGTATAGAAGAAAGCAGAGAAATAAGAAAATTATATTTTAATAAACTACCAGAATCATTTAGCTCAAAAATAACAAAAAATTGGGAAGAAGCAGGACTAGCTGATACTCTAGGAGCTAGAATAAAATTTTTACACAATTGGTTCGTAGAATTATGTGAAAAATACAAAGAAAATAGAAAGATGGACAAAATACTAATAAAAAATTTAGCATGTTGTAAAAATAAACGGCACCTCAATTTGAATGCACAGATAAATATTATAAAAGAAATAAAAGAAGATATGGAAAATATAAACCATACAAATCCAAATATAAATATAAGAAACCAAGAAGAAGATATTACGTAAACAATTACAATACTAAAAAACCATATAAGAAAAAGAAAAAATTAGCAGAATGTACCTGTTATAACTGTGAAAAATTAGGACATTTAGCTAAAGATTGTAAAATACCCAAAGATCCAAAGAAAAAAAAATAACAGAAATACTAATAGAAAATGATGAATATACGCAAATAGAATATATAGATTACGAATTAGAAAGTGAAGATAGTATATATGAATTCTCAGATACTGATAATATAATAAATGAATCAGAAGAAGAATATGACTAAAAAAGACATACAAATACTTAAACATGAAGACTACCAAGATGAAGAATCTTCAGACCAAAAAATAATATTTGATAACAATATATTTGAACAAATAAAAGGAAAAGAATTAGATTTAAGTATAGATAAAGTTTTAGACGTACCTATAGTAAAACATTGGTTTAAAAGACAGAAAGAAGAATACTACGTAATTAGTCAAAAGGAACATATAATAGACTGTAGATACACCAAAGGAAAAGCTAAAATACCAATAATAAATAAAAAATTAGTGAATAAAGAAATACAAGATATAAGAGCAAAACCCCCAATTAAATATGTACACTTAGAAGGAAAAGAAATATTAATAAAAGCATGTTTTAGAGAAGGAATAGATACGCCAATAAAAATATATTTAGCAGATGATAGAATCATACACCCTATAGAAAAAAGCGTTATAAGTGCAGTAAAAGGAAATCTAATATACCAAAAATTAAAATTTATAATAAGCGTCAATTACTCAGTAGCAGTAACTGATAAAAATATAGACAAATCATTAGTATTATACTGAAAAATGTCAGGAATAGAATTAGCACCAGGAAGTAAAATATTTACAGCAAGATGTAAAAAATTATATATATATACACTACAAAACATAAAATAATAGAAAAAAATAAAATAGATAAAGTAAAGATTGAAAATCCTTTTGAAAAAATAGTCACTATTATAGATAATCATAGATAATAATGATTATAGTTACCAGGAACTAGATATAGAACAAGACTTAGAAATAGTAAAAGAAAGACTTAGTACCTCAAAACGATTAACAAATGATACATCTACATCCTCATCTAGAATGAGTACATCTAGAAGAATAGATTATGTAACTCCACAAAATTTAATAGACCATAAGATAGAAGAAATAAAACCATACCATTACTATATCACAGGAATAATGGACCAACAAAAATACTTAATATTAATAAATACAGGACAAGAAGAAAATTACATTATAAGAGAATTAGTACCAGAAAAAGAAATAATAACAAATGAACAATTATGTCCAGAATTACCAAAGACATTAACAAATATTGAAGAAATAACAGAAAAAGAATTAATTATTGGAGGAATACCAATATCAATAAAATTCAAAATATACCAAGGAGATAAGAACATTACCTTAGGAATAAGATGGTTAGAAACAGTAAAACCATACAATTTAGAAGATAAACAACTAACAATAACTTATGAAAATAAAAAAATAGTAATAAAACGAACCTTGATATGATAAAATAACACCAAAATATATAAAATGACAAAAATATATATACTTGCCAAAATAATAATAGAAGGATATTACAATAGATATTATACACCTATGATAGACACAGGAGCAGAAACTAATCTATGTATACATAACTGTCTACCAGAAGACAAATGGGAAAAATTAAAAACACCTATGGTAGTAACAGGATTTAATAATGAAGGAAGTATGATAACATACAAAGCAAGAGATATAAAAATACAACTATGGGATAAAATATTAACTATAAAAGAAATGTATAGTTATGAATTTACAAATAAAGATATATACTAGGAATGCCATTCTTAGATAGCTTATACCCACATATACTAACAAGAACATATTGGTGGTTTACTACCCCATGTAAATAAAAAGTAGGAGCTAAAAGAGTAAACAATAAATTAAGAAAAACAACACCTTGGATTAAAGAAAGTGAACAAATTACTCAGAAATTAGAAAATATGACAACAAGTGATAACAAAATAGAAATAATAATATTTTCAATAGATAAAATAAAAATACTTCAAGATAAATTAGAATTGCTATATAATGATAATCCCTTACAAGGATGGGAAAAGCATAAAACAAAGGTAAAAATTGAACTCATAGATGAAAATAGTATAATAACACAAAAACCACTAAAATACAATTTTGATGATTTAACAGAATTTAAACTACACATAAAAGAATTACTAGACAATAATTATATACAAGAATGCAATAGTAAACATACTAGCCCAGCATTTATAGTAAATAAACATAGTAAACAAAAAAGAGGAAAAAGTAGGATGGTTATAGATTATAGAAATTTAAATGCAAAAACAAAAACATATAATTATCCAATACCAAACAAGATACTAAAAATAAGACAAATACAAGGCTATAATTATTTTAGTAAATTTGATTGTAAATCAGGATTTTAACATTTAAAGTTAGAAGATGAATCTAAAAAATTAACAGCATTTACAGTACCCCAAGGATTTTATGAATGGAACGTATTATCCTTCGGATATAAAAATGCACCAGGTAGATATCAACATTTTATGGATAATTATTTTAACCAATTAGAAAATTGCATAGTATATATAGATGATATACTATTATATTCTAGGACACAAGATGAACATATAAAACTATTAGAAAAATTTATACATATAATAAAAATGTCAGGTATCAGTTTAAGCAAAAAGAAAGCCGAAATAATGAAAAATCAAATAAAATTTTTAGGCATACAAATAGATAAAAATGGAATAAAAATGCAAACCCATATAATACAAAAAATCATTAATTTAAATGAAACATTAGATGCAAAAAAGAAATTGCAATCATTCTTAGGACTAGTTAATCAAGTAAGAGAATATGTACCAAAATTAGCGGAAAATTTAAAACCTTTACAGAAAAAGTTAAAGAAAGATATTGAATACTATTTCGATGAAAAAGATAAAACGCATATAAAAAAGATTAAGACTATGTGTACAAATTTACCAAAATTATACTTTCCAGATGAAAATAAACAATTCATATACATAGTAGAAACAGATTCTAGTAATCACAGCTATGGAGGAGTTCTTAAGTATAAATACAATAATGAAAAAATTAAACATCATTGTAGATATTATTCCGGATCATATACGGAACCACAATTGAAATGGGAAATAAATAGAAAAGAACTATTTGCATTATATAAATGTTTGTTAACATTTGAGCCATATATTGTATATAACAAATTTATTGTAAGAACAGATAATACACAGGTAAAATGGTGGATAACACGAAAGATACAGGATTCAGTGACAACAAAAGAAATACGGAGATTAGTATTAAATATACAAAATTTTACATTTACAATTGAGTTAGTTAAATTTAATAAAAATGTCATTGTAGATTACTTATCAAGACAAAGCTACTCAAACTGATCCAGATAGTACAACGGAAGATATACTCAAAGCTCTAACTACACTTTGTATAAAAGTGGACAGTATAGACTTTGAAGTACAAAAGCTGAAGATTGATGAAGCTAAACTGAAATCTAAAGCTAGTACAAGTCAGCCGCATGACTATAAATATGCTGAGATAAGTCGATCGGAAGACTCTAAAATTCCAGAGGTAGAAGGAGACGTTGGGAAACTCCGAAAAACCCATGACAACTTTGCTAATGTTGCGGGTACAAGTGGACTAGCTACCAAGAAACCATATGCAAATACCAATTTAAACAGTATATTTGCAAAGCCATTTACACCAAAAATACAAAAGCCACAAAATGCCACACAACCTCAAACCTCTACATACGCAGACAGTTTAAATCAGGATAAAAAGATATACAACCACATCTCCCAAACCTATATAAAAATATCCACAAAATCCATACATATTTGAATCTTCAACCAAGATCTACCACAACAACAGAAAAAACCCAAGATTACATAACCCAAAAATTACAAGGTTATAATAAACTAATAGCACAACCAAAAACCAATTCCAATCTAGTAAAAACTTGCTATCATTACGGACTATTGAACACTGTATATACATACAACGGCGACGAGATAAGCGGAATACCCGAAGTACATAAAGCCTTTTTGACATATAAAAGAATTACAAAGGAAATTTATTTTATATCAAATTTTATACAGCACCAGCAGAGATACTGTACAATGAGGTAAAACCCATCATACAAGTGGTAAAGATAGGATTAACCAGAGATATGATAATTCCCGAAGATATTGAACAGCAACCCGAGATAGAGATACCAGGTTTTTATGCCAACAAAAGAATCATTGGCATATCAACTATTATCCAAGAGCTAGCAAACAATTATTTAAATGGCAATGCCATATGGAGTTATTATTCACGAGACCAGCTAATGATTTATGCAAATTCACGAGAATTTCGAGAAGCAGATATGGAAGAAGTCAAAAAATGGATATTATCCTTATTTCGACCAGAGGAACAACCTACAACAAGAGCATTAAAAAAGAATTTCATTTCAGAAGAATTATTGACCAGATATTACAAGATAATTGGACACAAATATCCTGATCACCGATGCACAAAATGTAATGGAGAAGATACTGTAGAAATACCAGACGTACAACTGGAATAGACATGGAATAGACAAAACCAGGCAAACAAGAAGATAGAGACGGACAGATAAGAGAATGACATAAAGAAGATTCCAGACAACGAAGAGATATGTGAATAGTACAACTTTATTAAAGTTTTCTTTTCTTTTGTAAAGTAGTCATAATAATGTTTGTTTTCTTATGTAAAGTCGTAAAGTTAATAGTAAGAGTCAAGTACTATTCATGAATAGTAAAGGTCATGAATAGTAAGTCATTAGTTTTTAAATTTTCGAAAGGCCAGATGTAAATAGTAAGGCTATTTTAGTTTTATATATATATGTAAATGCGAGAAAAGAGGAAGGCATCCTCAGCAATCAGCTCATGTGTTGAGCACCCAACTTAATAAAAATTCTCTCTTTTGCAGATATATAAGCTATAAGTTATGAAACATACCGATTCCGATAAGCTACCAACTAAGGTATATCTATTCATAGATATGTATAGCTAAACTGTTATATTCCATATAATCTCTTGAATATCATTACTGTTTATCATGTTATAGTATAATTATATTGAACATCTTGAGAAAGCTTGCCATGAAAATAGGCTGAGAGTAGTTAAGCCCAGACTATGCCATCCTAAGGTCGAAATCGATAAGGCAAGGAGGCCGTTTAAGGGCAGTAGACAGAGTTAAGGCGCTGTTAGGGTAAATGATTGAAGCCGAAAAGCATGGTAGTATTATAAAATGATAAATGTAATGATAAACGAAGAGGTTAGAGGGAATATGTTTAGAAAATACATAAACAATGAAATGAATACACATAATAATGAAATGAATACACATAACACTGAAGTAGATACGTACCAACTAAGTACTTATACATACTTACTAGATAATAATGATGATTATAAAATACTCTTATTACATACACTAAGGCATCTTAACAGTGACGTTAGGAGAAAAATTTATGATATATTAGTTACCTATGAAATAATAGAACTAATACAATATAATTGGCTAGAATTTAATATATCAGATTATGATAATGATAGATATGAATTACATTTATACTACTCAGATTAATGAAACTAAGTATCGAAGAACCCAAGATAAGATTAATTCCGCTAAACTCTTAATATAAATGAATGATCCCACGCACCCCTGAGTCTATAAAGTCATTTCTAGTAGGGTAGCATATTTGATTTACATGTCTGGGGTTTCAAATGTATCCTAAGGACCCATTTATAAAGTTTCCAACCTTAGGAAAATTTCTGGTGCACAACACCTGGTGCATCGTGTTCCCAACCTGTTAGTTGCATTCACAAAGGTCAATGGAATTGACCTACGCAATTGTAACAGGCCAGCCTCATTCGCGATGAAGGGTCCACAGTACTCCGAGTTGGGTCTTTCTTCACGATCGCGAAGGGACCATTGCATTCACAATGATCTTACTTGGTAAACCATTATGATCACAAAAGAGGTCCCGCGAATGTGATAAAGGGACCACTGGCTGTATATAAGCTTGTCTTCTTTGATTTATTCACTTCCACTCAAAAATTCCCCCATTATTGAACATATAACCTAGAAAATGGGATATCACTATATTATGCTTAGGTATGATTACCTTACCTCCCTTAAGAATTTTCCACTAGTTTTTTCATCATAACCCATCCTAATTTTGTGAAATTTCTTTGTTTAGGGTCTTGGTTTTCTTTAAATTTATGGAATAATTTTGAGCCTCATTTTGGGCTCCAATCATGCTTAATAACATGTAACCCTTTTCCTACAAGGAACCTAGTTGCCGATTCAATTTTTGAATTCCATTAGCGGGTCCCATGGATAGGTTTTTTACCCAATTTTTGGCCCCAGAGTGTAAACTTGAAATATGGGTATTCTTGTTCTCGTTTTGACGTGTAGATCTTTATTTTGATAGCGTAGCAGCAGTCGAAAGCTTCTCAGAAAGGAAAAGCCTTAGAGTAGTTGTTTAAGAGCAAGTTATTCAGCCTCCAGGTAGGTTACGACTTACCTACTCTTAAACTTGGGTTGAATAAGGTATATGTGTGATAACTTTCTAATTGGTGGTGGGACATGGTGGTTTGGAGGTGATTTATCTAGGTATTTTTGGTACCGCTAGCCTATTTAAAAGCCTTAGAGTAGAGTTTCACTGTAAATCCTTAATTTAGGTAGTTACTTTGCTCTGTTGGCTTAGCCTAGGATGCCTGATAGCTATAAGATTACTATTAAAGGCCTTAGTCTATATTTGGGTAGTCTTCTTGCGTTAGGCCAGGTCTTTGGGGTTTTTTTCATTGTGTTAGTGATCCCCTTATGGATAGTTTACCTTAGGTAGCTCTTTTACACTCTCATTCCTTATCTAACCTGCTATGTGTATATTTTTGCACGTACTCTTGTATTTAGATGAGCATGCATACTCTTATCTATTCTTATACTCTCAGTTTGATATGGTACGGAGGGACTTTCTACTAACTAGAGTTTCATGGGATTTACCTTGCTTTTTATCACATTGTTTGAGCTTGAAGGACATATATCACCTTATATTGATATTTTTCCAACAATGATCTTTCTAAAGTGATTGCATCACCTTCTAAAACTCGATCCAAGGAAAATTCCGATCTTTTTACTCTTTATCTTATGGTTATCCCCGAGGTAAGATTCAGGGAGTGATTACACTCAATTCATTAGCTATGTCCGAGGTATATTTCGGGCGGCCCGAGGTAGATTTTGGGTCACTTATTGCATGGGCCTCTTTCTGCACTTACATATCCTACCCTTTTTAACTCATTCATCCATATGCTCTGCTCGTAGCTAGTATTTTCTATATTTTGTACCTGTCGTGTTTATAGGGGTAAGATGGGTTATATTTGTTATGATCCATTTTTAAACATCGTTAAAAATGTTCCATAACTTGTCTATTTGTGAAAGACATAAATTAAAAGAAGAGTCGCCACCTAATTTTTAAGGAATTAGGAAACCATTTTGAAAAAGGTATTTAAAGTTCTTTATTTTGCAAAACCAGAGAAAAAGGGTAAGGGTTCAAGTTATTTACCGAGGAAGGTGTTAGGCACCTCGAAAAATCTGCAATTGCTGTTGACCGATGGATTTTTTATATAACTTTGTGGCAAAAACAATATAACTTGTTTGGAAAAGGAAGTTTTATATTATATATATATATAACTGTGATATGGACAATGTATATATTGTATATGATAAAAGTGATTTTTGCTTAATAGTGCTTAAGTTAGAAATAATCCAACGTTTTGAAAGAAAATTCTTCATCTCCTGTCTTTTGAAAGCCAATTTAAGCAAAGCATAGACTCATTATTAATTCAACACCAATAATAGTGTGAATTTAATTCTAGTCTTTGAAAGTTTAAAATAAAGAAACATGTATTTTGTGCACGACATTCAAAACGATGGCCGACTGTTTTACACGTAACAGTGGAGAACATATTCGCAGTGGATTGTGTGAACATACTTCTAACATTTAGCCCACAAAGGGCAGATAAGCTAAATCTCATACGAAACCATATAAATCTAGTTTAAACATTATGTATTAGAACATGAATTTAGTTGAGCGACATAGTTAGACATGTATTTGGCAAGTACGATCAATATTTCTCTTAAGTTATTTATCTTTATTAATCACTTATGAATAGACAGGGCAATTATAGTAACAAGCAAATTCAAATACATAAAGTCAAAACAAACGATGAGAACTATTAGATGACTACATATTGATTCTAAACAAAAATTGAAAACAAGTTAAAGACGAGAATGATTACTAACCTTTTCTGGGGCAACAAACTAAGACGACGAGTTGACGAGGGATTTCCACACAGACTTTGAGTTGCAAGAGATTAAAAAAAAAAGAAAATAAGGAGCAAGGTGAGTAAAATAGAGAAACTAGTGAATAGAAGAGTATGAAAAGCTCAATATCTTTCCCAAAGTTCTCTACCACTTGACCTCCTTCTTCTCCAATGAAAATAAGTAAGGCTATTTATAGCCAAAAATAGTTGATTTTGAATTTCAATTGAGTCATTTAAGAGAGGGAAGGGATTCAGATTTGACAAAAGTGAAGGAGATGAAAATATATCCCCCATAATCTAGATTTGATTGTAATGATTTTTACTCAGATTGGATTTTTGGGCGAGAAAACAAGAAACCCATGAGTTCGAAGTCAACAATGAAGGCTCAAGGTCTATGAGATGTCAGAGATGGAGACATTAGATGTTGAAGGGAAGCATTTCTCAGGGATGAAGCTGATTAGGTTGAAGAGCCTGTTGAGATCTGTTGTTGTTGATGTTGTTACGCGTCTATGTTTTTCTCTGGAAACAATCACAAGAGAGGCGCATCTTGTTGGAAAAGACGAGGAGAGAGGCGCGTATTGGCAGATAATTGAGAATGGGCCGGGTTTGGTCTGATATTTGGTTCTAAAAGATGGGAGAGGTTTGATTATTTAAAAATTGGCTAGAATGTATCAAACTTGTACCAAATTAAATTAAAATTGTGACCAATTTGATGAAATCATTTGAAATTGGCAAAATTGGAATGAGATTAATTATTTATCTTATAGAAAAGTCAAGCTTCTTAAATTAGCAAAATGAAATAATTAATTCAAAAATAGGCTAGTTATATTAGTTAGACTATAGCTTACTCGATTTGATAAAATAGAACGCTAACTCAATTAAATACTTGTTTATATGAAAATAATTTTCTGAATAGATATGGAAAATATGCATAATGTATATATTATGGGATATATAAATATGTTTTATTCTATTATAAAAATCATGAAATTTCCTTGAAAATATTTTTAATTTTGTAAAATAATTATTTCAAATTATTTAGAATTGAAGAAGCTCGAATAATTAATTCAATCGTGGAGGGCCGACATTGGGTGTCAACAATATTACTTGCTGCTTTTGCCTTCCAGGCTTATGGGTGCCCAGTTAGATTGTAGTTAGATTATTATTATGTACGCTGATGTTATTTACTTGCTTATACCACCCTCGATTAATTATATATGCCCTGTTTAGCCTTTGTCTAGCCTTATTGTGTTTAGCTTGCCTTACATTCACACTTTATTATATTTATATCTTATTTGAGCTCAGTCAGCCTATGATACCTACTAGGTACTGCGTGTTTTGGTACTCATACTATACTTCTGCATCTTTTCTCCTAATGCAAATCTTAGTATGAGTTCTCACCGTTGATGTCTAGCTCGTGCTGAGCATTTTGATAGAGACTTGGGGTGAGATCTTGACGACCAGAGTTATTCCACCTACCTCTACTTTTGGACTAAACTTTATTTTTTTATTCAGAGACAGTTCTATACATATTGTATCTATGTCATACTCCTGGTGTATATAGTAGCTTTAGTATTGATGGATATCAGGTGGTGTATTTTGTATAGTATATTCCTTCGCTCTTTATGCATATTCTTATAGGCCCTATCATCTTTGTTTATCTTTATATTTAGCTTGTCTACTTTTATGATTTGCTCTTTCATTCCATTGTCCCATTACTTATTGTTCTGGGTAATGGGGTTTGGCTTACCTATTGGTGGTAGTAGGTGCCATCATGACCTTAATATTTGGGCATGATAGTTTGGTACCATAGCCTAGGTTCACCGGTGTCATTGGTGCAAGTGTAAAATTACTAGTAGAGTCCCACAAATAGGTATGATGACGTCTTATCCTATCTTCAGGAGGCTACAGGACATTATTAGGGAAATTCACCTTTTTTATTCCTTATCGTGTGCTTTTATTCCTATTGGTTCCTAGAATCTCATTCATTTCACTCTTTTGCAGATGGTTAGGATGAGAGTGAGGCCCCTGTGTGGGCAGTCAAGGCTCTAGCCAGGGGTTGAGGTAGAGCTCAAACGTGATGTCAGGACAAGGCTAGAACTTTCACACCGGCTTGAAACCTTGTTGAGTTCCTGCCCAGAGGCAGTTATTGAGCCAAAGCAAGTTATTAATCCATAGCTAGTGCCAACAAATTTGCCAATACAACAGCTGGTGGGCTGGGGACCAGCCCAGGAACTACCTGAGTTTGTATCCACATCAATTCTGAAGGACACCCTGGTCCAGTTATTGAGTATTCTTGAGGTCAGGCTTGAGATAGGCACAAACATCAACACAAAGAGCGGCGTTGGGTATTCAGGGTATAAGAGTATAGCCTGCTACTGTGGCCCCCATGTTGAGGTGCTATCAGTGTCGATAGTTGCTTAGATAGTGGCAGCCTAACCAGCTATAACATTAGAGGAGCAGAACATGTTGGTTCAGTTTATTAGACCTAGTCATCTAAGGTTTTCAGGTGCTTCAGAGGAAGATGCACATGAGTTCCTTATCCATTGTCAGGAGAGGTTGCATAACCTAAGTTTAGTGGAGTCACATGGAGTGGATTATTTCATGTTTCAGCTAGATAGGTTAACGAAGCAGTGATGAAGGGTTTATATTGAGTGAAGACCAGAAGGATCCCCTCCTATGACTTAGGCATAGTTCTCTGAGACTTTTTTGGGGAAATATGTGCCTCATAACATGTGGGAGCAATTGAGGGATGAGTTTACAGATTTGCAGTAGGGTTCTATGAATGTATTAATGTATGAGTTGAGGTTCCACGAGTTATCCATACATCCTGCTATTATTATGGCTATTGAGTATGAGAGGGTGCATCACTTTGTTAGAGGGTTGAGACTACAGCTTCACCTAGCTACTGAGAAGATGGTATCTTTAGGTCATCCATTTCTTAAGGTTCACATTGGTCAGAGCTCTGGATAGTGTTCACGGGGTTCTCATTCTATATATTTAGGCTGGGTAGGCCAGTCTAAATTAGCAGGTTCTTCACATCAGACTTTTGCTAATAGAGGTTGCTTTACGTAGGGAGATCGGTCACTTTGCCAGAGAGTGTCCCTACGTGGGATGATTGAGCGGTCAGCACAACTAGTATAGCCTCTCAGGGCAGTGGAGCCACTAGCCACAGGTGGTGCTCAGGGTAATAAGAATGGTCCCTAGGATGCTTGCGGAGGTGCATAGTCTAGTAGAGCAGGTAGTCATTTAGGTACGTAGTTCGACGGTGGACGTGGCCAGTTGTATGTCTTTTCTGGCAGGCCGGAGGTGGAGACATTAGATGTTATAATCACTGGTAAAATTTTAGTCTGTCTTTAGCTAGTGTCAATTTTATTTGATCTGAGTTCCACTTATTCATATGTGTCGGTCTACTTTGTTTCTCAATTGGGGTTGACTAGTAAGCCTTTATCGGTACCTTTGTGTGTAGCTACTCTTGTAGGTGATTCTTAAGTAATGGATTAGGTATTCAGGTCTTGTGTGGTGTCTATTAGGGAGTATGATACTTGGTAAAATCTAGTTGTGCTTGATATAGTTGATTTTGATGTGATTCTGGGCATGGCCTGGTTATAGTAATGACCATCTAGGTCATTTTCTATGTTTTCATGCTTTTTTTATTCTTAGAACCTTCCCATAGATACCCAAGTCATAACTTAGAACCTTTCCATAACTACCCCAAGTCATTTATGACTTGCTGGGACTGACAGTTCGGTTATCGGGTAGTTCGTCTGGTTTTTATAGTCATTTTCCTATTTTGGAGCTTTTGAAGTTGAAAAATGGTCTCGGGCCAAAACTTTAGGTAAACGGCCTTGAATGCCAACTCTGACAGTTCCATTAACTCCGAAATGTCTATTTTAGGATGGGGGACCCTTGGTATGGGTCTCGAGGCCTCCAGACACACTTTAGGCTATGGGGTGGATTTTGGTTAAAATATACCATTAGTTGTGGGACCCATATTTCATCGAAACGACCTCGGATAGGAATTTCAATGATTCAATTGAGTTTGGAATGCCAAATTTGGTAGGGTAGCATAGTTTGTTTGCTTTCACGGGATTCATTTCGGAACAAATCTCGGGGGCTCATCCGAAGAATTTGCAACTTAGCAAAGTTGCTAGTGTATCAGCACCTGGTGTAGGCCAAAATTGGCCTTGCGTTCGCGAGGGTCAAGGAATCTTGGCCTCCGCGTTCGTGAGCTAGCCTTTGCATTTGTGAAGAGGAAGCTGGCCTGGGTAGTCTAGGCTCCTTCTTCGCGATCACAATTGATAGGCTGCATTCGCAAAGGCCAGTGTCGGTCAGCTCCCACAATTGCGATAGGAGTCCCACATTCGCAAAAAAGGACCCCTGGTAGTATTATATGTTTCCCCATCATTTTCAGCATTTTTCTAAGTCCAAAACCTCCATTTGTGACCTTGAGAACTTGAAAATAGTGTGGGAATTAATAATTGGAGATGGGATTGAGTTGGGGACATCATTGTGATCATTTCCTTGCCTTCTATCTTGTATGTTTCTGGTCAATTCTCCATTTAATTCTTTGGTTTATCCTTATTTTTCTCGTCTATGTTGGGACTATTTTGGGTCTATTATGAGGCTCGAATTATGCTCAATTTTGGGACGAATAATCCTTGAGCTAAGAGGGATGTTGTGACAGTTTCAATTTCATGATTCCGCAAGCGGGCCCCATATGGAATTTTTAGCATGATTTCTGACCCGGAGCATAAATTCACAATATGGATATTGATATTCTCGTTTTGACATATAGAATATTATTTTGATAGCATGTCAGTGGTCAGAGGCTTCTCGAAAGGGAAAAGCTTTGTTGTAGAGATTTTCACATGCTTTCGATGGCAGTCAGGTAGGCTAGGCTTACCTTTATCCTAGACTTTTCTTTCTTACGGTATTAGTAGGATATTATGCTAGTTGTGGGTGGGTTCTTATGGCCCGAATATTATTTTAGCATTTGTTCACTATATTAGACGATTAGGGGACTTTTCGGATTAGAATTAGGCCCCATTTTCCCTTATGTTAGCCTATGATTATCTTTTAGGACTAAACTTAGCTCCTTTAGTTCCTTGGGATAAGGTTGAGAAGCCTTAGCCTAGGTTCGGGTAGGTTTTTTCCCTAGGTTGGGTTCTTGTTGATTGGTAGTGGGCCCTACCACTCATTTTTAGGACAGAATGCTTAGAATAACGCCCATTTAGACCCAAATAATCATATAACCACTTCCTTAGGCTATTACATGGGTTGGGTTTACTTAGACATTAAATTATAATCTTATTTAGCTTCGTTACCCCGGGTGGGGTAGTATTTGACCTTAAACCACATCTTTCTGGCTTAATAATTGGTACCTGCTTCTCCTTAAAAGGACTTGGCTGCCTAAAATTGGACTTATGATTTTATGGACTTGAATGGGTTAAAACTCTGGGATATCTCTATATGAATTGTTGTTATTTAGTAGTTCCGGTTCGAGTCTAGCACTTGGCATATCGCTACCATCTATGAGTTCTAGTTGGAGTCCGACACTTGCTATATTGTTATTATCTATTAGTTCTGGTTTGAGTTCGACATATGCTATGTTATCATTTACTAGTTTTGGTTTGAGTCCGACATTTCTTATCATTATTATTACTGATTTGGGGTGGGGAAATCGGTAAATACCAATGGAATGATAGTATAAGGTAAACATTTCACATATTTTTTGATCATTTTACGTTCATTACTTCTATATCCTGTCCTTACTTTAGTATTACTCTTTGCTGGAATCCACTGTGCTTATGGGGTCTCGGATGGGTTTAGTTCTCTTTGTGTGTGCTTTCTGGGCATATGGGGGTCAGTTAGGTTATAACTAGGCTTTTATTTCCAATTTTGAGTTACTTGTTTTTCATATACTGCATTTTCCTAGCATAACCTATTATTTTCCATTTCTGCCCCTTTATTATTAACTATAATTTACATACTCGCTACTTTTACTGTAATTGAACTTAGTCAGCCTATGATGCCTACTGAGTACCCATGATTTTGGTACTCATACTATACTTCTGCATCTTTTCCCTGATCTAGATTCAAGTATGAGTCACCACCGTTGACGACACCCTCGAGCTCTATTTTTGATCGGAGATTGGGTGATTTTTTAGAGTCCGGAGCTGATCCTCCTCCTTCTGTTGTCTTGATAATCTTATTGTATATTCTGAGACTATGATGTATATTTTGATACTGTCTAGTACTTTTTTTGTCGTAGTAGCTCTTGTACTGACCTTACCAGGTCTTGGGGGATTTATTTTGGTATTTTGTCGTTTACCTCTTGTATAGTATACTTATATATATATACCTTTATTCTTGTTGCTTATTATTATAATTGTATCATTATTTCCTTATTTTTTGCCTGTTAGCCCGTTACTTATCATTTCGGGCTATGGTTTGACTTACCTACTGGTGGGTTAAAATAGGTGTCATCATGATCTGAGAAATTGGGCCGTGACAGTTATCCCCTTGCCATGCCATCTTGGATTGCTTTGCCAAGATTGTTACCTTAGTCATACCTGGTATTCTCCCAATCGTGTGGTAGGGTTTTGATAGTTATGTACTAGCAGGGATTATTTCTTATATTCAGGCTAGTAGGTTAGTTGTAAAAGGGTGCTTAGCCTATCTTGCTTATGACCTAATATTAGTGCCGACACTCCTTTGCTTGATTTTGTTCTAGAGGTTCGCGAGTTTGCTAATGTCTTTCCTATCGATTTGCCTGGTCTTCTTCCTGAGCATGATATTGACTTTGCTATTGATGTTGAGCTGGGCACCCGACCCATTTCATTTCATCATACCATATGGCTTCCGCTGAGCTGAAAGCGCTTAAGGCGCAACACAAAGATCTTCTAGGTAAGGGTTTTAACAGGCTGAGCGTGTCTCTGTGGGGGTGCTTATATCCTGTTTGTGAAGAAAAAGGATGGTACTATGTGTATGTGTATTGATTACCACTGAATAAGGTGACTATAAAGAATAAGTATCTGATGCCTGAATAGATAACTTGTTTGATCAGCTTCAGGGTGCAGCTGTGTTTTCTAAGATTAACTTGAGATCTGGCTACCATCAATTGAGGATTAGGATGACGAACATCCCTAAGACAACCTTCATGACTTGCTACGGCCATCACGAGTTCTTGATAATGTTTTTTGGGTTGACCAATACCCCAGCAACATTCATACAATTGATGAACCACGTGTTCTTGCAGTATTTTGACTCTTTTGTGATAGTGATTATTAATGATATTCTGGTCTACTCGAGAAGTAGGGAAGAACATTTGCATCATTTGAGGATTGTACTCTAGACATTGAGAGACGAGAAATTTTATGCTGAATTCTCAGAGTGTGAGTTCTAGCTTGAGCCCAAGAATGGGATTATGGTAGCCCAACAAAGATTGAGGTAGTTTGTGATTGGGGTAGGTCAACTTCTCCTATGGAGGTTTCCAGTTTCATTGGTTTAGCAGGGTATTATAGATGATTCTTAGAGGTTCTTCCATTGCCGCACCTTTGACTAGATTAACCAGAAAGGATGTCCCATTTTAGTGGTTCAATGAGTTTGAGGTGAGCTTTTTGAAGCTCAAGGCCTTGTTTACATCAGCTTTGATTCTGACACTTCCACTTTATGGCTAAGGTTTTACCAGTTATTGTGATGATTCTAGGATTGGTTTGGGTTGTGTTCTAATGCATCAGGGCATAGTGATAACCTATGCTTCTAAGCAGTTGAAGGTGCACGAACGCAACTACCCCACCCATAACTTGGAGTTAGCGGCAATAGTTTTTATTCTTAAGATATGTAGACATTACTTTTATGGTATGCATTGTGAGATATTCACTGACCGTCCTAGACTGCAGTACATTCTCATCCAGAACGATCTTACTTTGAGGCAGTGCAGGTGGCAGGAGTTACTAAAGGACTACAACATCTCTATTCTATATCATTCAAGCAATGCAAACATGGTGGCAGATGTCTTTAGCCGGAAGGAGGTGAGTATGGAGAGTTTGGATTTTCTTGCATCTTTGGAACGACCTTTGTCTTTGAACATCCAATCCTTAGCCAATATGTTGGTTCAATTTGATATTTCTGATCCTGGGAGGATTCTTGGTTGTGTTGAGGCCCGGTCTATGTTGATAGAGCAGATTCGAGAGGGGAAATTTGAGGACAGTAGGTTGAAGGGGATTGAACATCAAGTGTTGATAGGTAAGGCCATGAAGGCCACCTGGAACCGGAGGGTGCTCTGAGTTTCAAGGGCTGTATTTAGGCTCTATGGGTTGGTTATTATAGTTATATATTATTTGAGCTCAGTCGGCCTATGATTCCTACTGGGTACCACATGTTTTGGTACTCATATTACATTTCTGCATCTTTTTCCCTAATGCAAATCTAAATACAAGTTCTCGCCGCTGACACCTACGTGATGCTAGCATTTTGACCAGAGACTTGAGGCGAGCTTTTGACAACAGGAGTTATTCCATCTCCCTCTACTTTTGGATTGATCTTTATTTTGTTATTTAGAGACAGTTCTGTACATACTGTATGTATGTCATACTTTTGATGTATGTAGTAGCTTTTGTACCGATGTATACCAGGTCTTGGGGTGTATTTTATACATTATGTTCCTTCACTCTTTATGTATATTCTTATGGTCCCTATCATCCGTGTTTATCTTTATATTTGGTCCGTTTGCTTTTATGATTTGCTCTTTCATTCCATTAGCCCGTTACTTGTTGTTCCGAACTATGGGGTTCGGGTTACCTACTGGTGGGTTTTAGTAGGTGTCATCATGGCTTAAATTTTTGGGTCGTGACACTCATCTTTTGTGGAGAGTCGCATCCAACTCTCATATCCTGGACAGACGAAACTCTCATAGCATCAACCAAATCCTTAATAGTTGCAACCTATGCTTTGCTCTCTTTAAAAGAAACAAACGTAGATGACACTGTTCCAACAAACCTCAAACAAGTATGCCCTATTTCTTTTACTTAACCAAACTTATTGTCTTTCCAAATAAAACATCATCTTCACTACGTTATGTGTTTGTTCTTTGTGTGCAGATTACTGGTATTCTCAATATTGCTTCCACTCCAATTCACAATTACATATTTTCTGAACCGTTTGCGAAATCTTTCACCCTCAAAATTTGAGTTGTAAGTTACCACTTATTTTACCCTGTACGCCTGTAAGTCGTATCTGTTAACTCATTACACACTCACCTATATTATAGCCAACTAAGATACATCCCCCGTAATTGTTCTAACATCTAACATTCTTTTATTTAGCAGTCCAACTGATAATGAACTTTTCAAAAGAACTTTCTTCTAGCTGATTCTTTGTTGCCTCTGTTCTACTTAATCTGTTACCAACTTCTCATTTTTTATGTTTATGAAATTTGTAAATTAAATTAAATTTATACATTCTTCTGCACAGGGATACTTCATCCCTTATGATATTTTGCTATAAAAAACTGCTTTAGATGGCTAACATTGATCAGCCCAAAACATACGAAAGAGTATGAACTTTTAAACCAACTTTCTTCCTAGTGATTTTCTGTTGCCTTAGCTCTACTTAATCCATTGCCTATTTCTCATTTTGTTTCTGAAATTTTTAAAATTAATGTAATACATTCTCACCTAAATAGCATTTCTTAGTCTCTAATGATTTTTGCGTTTTAAAAAAATTGGTTATATTTCTAGCATGGTCAGTCCGAATCAATCAACTCCGACTTTGGGTGGTCTCCTCTTGAAAAGAATTTTGAGTTCATATGTCTAAACAATGATTTTTCTGGGTTTTCGAACGAATCTTTAGTTACGATTCCCCCATTAGTTGAAGAATATTTCCCTTCACTAACAGAAGAAGAACAATCCAACGACATCTTCATATTTTTATGGATTTGGCTGTTCTCTTTTCTCTTTTAAAGACATGTAGTTGAATGTTAAACTTTATCTATACTTGAAACAGAGACACATATTATGTGTATTAGCTGGGAGGGCATGCTTCTTTTACTTTCCCCTTTCTAGACTGGTTCAAAAAAAAATCTAAGTCATTGTTTGTTTGCTTTTTATGGATGTTGGGCGTATGAGTTTGAAAAAAAAAAATCTAAGTCATTGGTAGTAATACAATTTTAAGCATGTTTACCTGTGGGAGTCTTTATTTCAAAGATTTATTCTATATAGCCTGGTTTAATAGTTGTTTGTATTGTCTAAGAATTTTTACAAATTTATTATATCCTTTTAAAAAAATTAGGGGTAGAGGAAGGAGAAATGGGGGAGAATTACAAGGTGGGGAATCTAACTCTCACCAACAATGTGAAAGTTCAAATAGTCAATCAACTGAGTTACTAAGGCTCCCTATGCAAACTTAATATTTCTGTCGAATGTTAATAATATTTTTTTGGTTTCATATAATAAGAGAATAAGTATACAAAAAGACATTCTGGCAGGGGTAAGATGCTCAAAAGGTATCATTCCTACTAAGATATAACAATGTTGCCAGTGTAATTTCACAAGTGAGGCATGGATTCCTACAATGTAATTTTAAAAATGTTTCACAATCAAAATGTGTATGAAAAGATAGAACAAACCTGATAAAAGATAAGAAAAGGGACAACAATTCAACTATGAAGGAGAACAATAGAAATTGAGATTACAATTTCAGAGTAATGGTTCTTTTTTCATAATACTAACACATAGATATTTAATTTAAGATAAGTCTAATTGTCTGTTCTTTTTAACCAGAGGTGTTTTTTGCACTCTATTCCTATTTTAGTTATGAAAATGAAAAATTATACGCGCGCGTACACACACACATATATATAAATCAATTTTTTGCACTTTTTATTCACGGCTGGTCATGGTCGTTGTGCAGGCCGTGGATATTCATGGATTCAAGATTATTCTGCTTCTTGTGAAAAGCTTTCCCCTAATAAAAGGACGCAAGATTGATTGAATTGTGTGCTTCCTTCAGAACGAGCACAAATTTCTTCTGTGGGAAATCTTTATGACTTCACATGCTCAGGTCCTCCTTCATAAACAAGATAGGTCTGAAACTAGAAAAAGTGGTTAGGTCCATTGACAAGTGGATAGAGTATTGGTTACGACTTTGAATATTATTTCCGCTCAGCCATTTGTCTTTCAACGAGTCCCAAGTATATTTAACTCTACTGCTACTATATTTTAGTCTTCTTGAGCTATGAACAAGAAATTTCCCAGCATCTTGAAGCCAAGTATGCTTAGAGTGTTCATCCTAAGGCGCCAAAAAATGATATGGAGATTACTCTCAAATCTTAAAAAGGATGATGAATATCAGGGAAGAATGTGAGAAACACAATACACTGGAGAATTGGTCCTGACCAGTTATTCTTCTTCTGAGATAATTGGACATGGAAAGGTTCTATTGCTATAAAGGTCCCTAATAGCTCTACCAAAAAGTATTCTAGAGCGGTTTAATTTATATAACCATATGAGTAGATCAACGATATGATTTTTGCTATTCTCCATGAATGATATACTTCATTTTGGCCTGCTAACAAAATAGGGAAACTTACATGTGGCAGTGCATAGAAAAAGCTCAAAAAAGTAAAGAATTATAGTATGTCCAACAGAAAGTATGGCATAGAAAACTTCCTTTAAAATTTCCTTCTTGATAATGAAACTAGCCAACAGGCTTTCCATTGATAACAATCTCACTAAAACAATGTGCATGACCATATATTTTGCTATTGTCTTTCTTTCAACATAAATGGGAAGGGTGATAAATTCTCAACCTGAAAATGTTACACAAAGATTGTGAGGAAGGATTTTAATATGAGATATTGTATTCTAGGAATATGAACTTCTCAAGACAGTGATTACTTTGTATATATATCTGATAGAAGATTTTAATACACAGTCAAGTGGTGCTGGTATTACCCTTCCATCGAGCAATTCTTAATTTTTTATGTGCTTTTGCTTTGGACATTTGATTGCCTCAACAATAGTACTTAAGGTAAATGATATTGTTGTTTTCTGGATTTTCTGCAGAATGTTGACACACTAAGCACACAGTTTTGTTTGTTCTAAGTCCACAGTTATACTATGTCTCCTTAAAGAATCTAATCCCCTCACTATTGCCCGAGGTATGGATTAATTCTTCCCAGGATAAAATAGAACACTATTCTACAATATCGGCAATGAAAATTGTAGAACTTCGTCGAACTCAAGAACGGAGTATTCACGCACACTGACTGACTGTTTTAGAAGAAGAGAGTTAACAGAATTTCGTTTTGCTTGTAAAAATATTGTCAATACCTGATGAAGGAATACACAGGTATTTATAGCCAACTACGTACTGTTTCGAAAGGATGCACTGCTTCGAAAAGTTGCACTGTTTCGAAGCACTGTTTCTGAAACATTGCATTTGTTCTGGAACTGATGCATCGTTTCTGGAACGTTGCATGTTTACGGAATGGTTACATTGTTCTGGAACGATGCACTGTTTCTTAAATAGTCACACAAACGTTGCAAAATATTTCGTTGGAACATTGCATTTGGAGGAAAATTTCAGACGAAATTTTTCTGGATAAAAAAAATTTATCCAAAAAGATAGTCTCTTGATCGATCATTTTCCAAAGCCAAAGCCGAAGCCGAAGCCGAGCCGAGCGAGCGACGACGACGACGGCGCGAGGCTTGGTTTCTTCTTGGCTCACTATCCCTTCAAAGGAGTACTTCTTAATATAAAGGACAAATGATTTCTTTCTCCCACCAATGAGGGAGAAACTATTTTTCCTTCTATAAAGTGACTATTCACCTCCCTTTGTTCCCATTTTGTTCCACCATTTTCCATTCAACTTTCACCAAAACCCAACAATCCCCCACATGAATGGGGAATGAAGATTTCATTTTAGAAAAACATGTGTGATCTACAAATAAGAATCAGTTGCATCTGGATAAGTAGGTTTCCCTTTGAACTTTCCATAGTGAACATACATCGGGTATCCTCGGTCAATCGGTAGATTTGATATCTTTGAACCGTCGAGCTTTTATGTATACCTAGACAATGTATGTCACACAACTAACCCTTAACCGTTCTTGGTTCTCATTGTTTTGTTCGTTTCAGCCATGAACACGTCCTGGTTTCATGAGTGCGTAGAGAATTGGCCTTACGTTATATTCTCCTTGAAGCGGCTTACACTTCACACTCACATAGGTGATTCCTAAATGTTAAGTCCAATAGACAAAACTATTTGGTCATACCAGCCAAACTTAGGTAATCATTAAAGGCTTCACATCTTAAGCTCTATCCTTATTTTCTGAACATTGTCTACATCATGAGAATAGGTTGAGTTTAGTTTGACAATGTTGGACTGTCAGTCACGACTTTGTTTGATCTCTTTGAACCTAGCTCTTGGGATCTCCAGTCTGCTAGGTAGAGTTACCGCCGTGATGACTTGTCCGAGGCCTTAAACCCATTCCCTTTGATGATTTATCAACCACCTCTCTAGTTAGGCCTTTTGTTAGCGGATCCGACACATTATCTTTTGACTTAACATAGTCAATTGTGATAATTCCACTAGACAGTAATTGTCTAACGGTGTTGTGTCTTCGTCGCATGTGACGAGACTTTCCATTATACATAACATTTCCAGCTCGTCCTATTGCCGATTGACTGTCACAATGTATACATATAGGAGCAACTGGATTTGGCCATAAAGGAATATCTTCTAGAAAATTCCGTAGCCATTCTGCTTCTTCACCGTCCTTGTCCAGAGCTATAAACTCGGATTCCATTATAGAGCGAGCTATACATGTCTGTTTGGAAGATTTCCAAGACACTGCTCCTCCACCAATGGTGAACACATATCCACTTGTGGATTTTATTTCAGATGATCCGGTGATCCAATTTGCATCACTATATCCTTCAACCACATCAGGATATTTATTGTAGTGCAATGCATATTCTGGAGTGTATTTTAAATAACCCAACACTCGCTTCATCGCCATCCAATGAGTTTGATCGGGATTACTCGTGTACCGACTCAGTTTACTTATGGCGCAAGCTATATCAGGTCTTGTACAATTCATTATGTACATCAAACTTCCTAACACTCGAGCATAGTCCACTTGGGACTTGCTTTGACCCTTGTTCTTTGTAAGAGCAAGATTTACGTCAATTGGAGTCTTTGCGACTTTGAAGTCCAGATACTTGAATTTTTCCAATACCATGTTGATATAGTGAGTCTGAGACAAAGCTAGACCTTGAGGAGTTCTGTGAATTTTAATTCCTAAAATCAGATCTGCAACTCCTAAGTCTTTCATATCAAATTTGCTAGCAAGCATACGCTTAGTAGCATTTATGTCGGAAATGTCTTTACTCATTATCAACATATCATCAACATACAAGCAAACAATGACAACGTGATTTGGAGTGTTCTTTATGTAAACACATTTATCACACTCATTGATCTTAAATCCATTTGCCAACATTGTTTGGTCAAATTTTGCATGCCATTGTTTGGGCGCTTGTTTTAGTCCATAAAGTGACTTAACCAGTCGACATACCTTCTTTTATTTTCCTGGAACTACAAACCCTTCGGGTTGATCCATGTAGATCTCTTCCTCCAATTTTCCATTTAAGAAGGCTGTCTTCACATCCATTTGATGAATTTGAAGACCATACACGGCGGCTAACGCTATCAATACTCGAATTGACGTAATTCTTGTTACCAGCGAGTATGTGTCAAAATAATCAAGACCTTCTCGTTGTCTGAACCCCTTGACAACTAGTCTTGCTTTATATTTATCAATAGTGCCATCATCTTTCATTTTCCTTCTGAAGATCCATTTAGAACCCAATGGTTTGTTTCCTGGAGGAAGATCAACTAATTCCCACGTATGATTATTCATTATGGATTCTATTTCTCTATTGATTGCCTCTTTCCAATATTGTGCTTCCGAAGAAGACATAGCTTCCTTAAACGTTTGAGGCTCATTCTCTACTAAGAATGTCAAGAAATCGGGACCAAAGGAAGTTGATGTCTTTTGACGTTTGCTGCGCCTTACATTTTCTTCATTAGGCGTACTTTACTTTTCTTCTTCCCGAGGTCGTTTAGATTTTTCACTAAACGACTCACATTCATTCTTATATGGGTAAACATTTTCAAAAAATTCAGCATTGTCTGATTCGATTACCGTATTTACATGAATGTCAGGATTGTCTGATTTGTGAACCAGAAATCGATACGCCTTGCTATTGGTTTCATATCCAATGAATACACAGTCAATTATTTTTGGTCCTATTTTAACCCTTTTGGGTTTAGGAACTTGGACTTTTGCCAAACACCCCCACACTTTGAAATATTTCAAAGTGGGTTTCCTTTCTTTCCACTTCTCATATGGAATTGACTTTGTTTTGCTATGGGGTATTCGATTGAGTATTCGATTCGCCGTTAAAATAGCTTCCCCCCACAAGTTCTGCGGTAAACCAGAACTTATCAACAAGGCATTCATCATCTCCTTTAATGTTCTATTCTTTCTTTCCGCAATTCCATTGGATTGTGGAGAGTATGGGGAAGTTGTTTGATGAATAATGCCATATTCCAAACATATTTCTTCAAAAGGAGATTCGTATTCTCCGCCCCTATCACTTCTGATCATTTTGATTTTCTTATCAAGTTGTGTCTCAACTTCATTCTTGTATTGCTTGAATGCATTAATTGCCTCATCTTTGCTGTTAAGCCGATAAACATAGCAATATCGAGTGCTATCATCAATGAAAGTTATAAAGTATCTTTTACCACCACGTGATGGTGTTGACTTCATGTCACAAATATCTGTGTGGATTAAGTCTAAGGGATTTGAATTCCTTTCAATCGACTTATACGGATGCTTAGCATACTTTGATTCCACACATACTTGACACTTCATATTATTACTTTCAAACTTAGGCAATATTTCCAAGTTAATCATTTTTCGCAATGTTTTATAATTAACATGTCCTAAACGCGCATGCCACAAATTATTGGACTCAAGCAAGTAAGAAGAAGAAGTACTTTTATTGATATCAACAGCCATTACACTTAGCTTGAAAAGGCCCTCAGTGAGATAACCCTTTCCTACAAACATATTATTTTTACTAAGTACAATCTTATCAGACACAAATAAACATTTAAAACCATTCTTGACTAGAAGTGAAGTCGAGACCAAATTCTTGCGCATTTCAGGAACATGCAGAACGTTGTTAAGCGTCACTATCTTGCCCAAAGTCATTTTCAAGCCAATCTTTCCAGCTCCTTCTATCTTTGCGGTTGCAGAGTTTGCCATAAAAATAGTCTCGCCTTGTCCAGCCACAGTATAGGAAGAGAACAACTCCCTATTTGAACAAACATATCGGGTAGCACCTGAATCCATCCACCATTCTTTGGGATTTTCAACCAAGTTGCACTCGGACAGCATTGCACACAAAAAGTCCATGTCCTCATTCAGGTTCGCTTAGTCTTTCTTTTTTTTGTCCTTGTCCTTCTTAGGAGCACGACACTCCGAAACCATATGACCATACTTGCCACAGTTGTAGCAATTTACTTTGAACCTCTTCTTGCTTGGTTCATTCTTCTCTTTATTGGACTTTTTCCTTTTCTTGTTCTTTGGAGGAGTTTCAACATGATTTGCTCCCGAAATTGAAAACTTTGAAGTGGCTTTCTTTTCAGCAGCTTTGTTGTCTTCTTCAATCCGCAAACGAACAATCAAGTCCTCCAACTTCATTTCCTTTCGTTTATGTTTCAAGTAGTTCTTAAAATCCTTACACAAAGGAGACAATTTTTCAAATAAAAGCTGCCACTTGAAATGCTTCATTTACATCCATTCCTTCAACAAGTAAATCATGGATTATTACTTGCAATTCTTGGACTTGAGACATGACAGTTTTACTGTCAACCATTTTATATTCCAGAGATTTGGCCACCACAAATTTCTTCAGTCTAGCATCTTCAGTCTTGTATTTCTTGTCTAATGCGTCCCATAATTCTTTAGACGTTTTGCATATGCTATAGAAATTATACAAGCTATCTTCCAACCCATTCAGAATGTAATTTTTGCACAGAAAATCAGAATGATTCCATGCTTCCATTACTATGAAACGGTCCTTTTCCGGAGTGTCATCCGGGAAGGTTGGAACTTTGTCAGAAATAAATTTCTGCAAACTAAGAGTGGTTAGATAGAACAACATTTTCTGTTGCCACCTCTTAAAGTCAGTACCGAATTTTTTTTTGGGTTTTTCAGTTGCTGTCAGTGCAGGAACAACACGGTTTGAAGAAGCTGTATTTGTTTGCACAGAAGCAGAAGTCATTACAGTATAAACAGGTTCTGCCATTTCGGTTAGATTCTTTAAGCTTGTTTGTTTCAGGATTTTCTGCAGAATGTTGACACACTAAGCACACAGTTTTGTTTGTTCTAAGTCCACAGTTATACTGTGTCTCCTTAAAGAATCTAATCCCCTCACTATTGCCCGAGGTATGGATTAATTCTTCCCAGGATAAAATAGAATACTATTCTACAATATCGGCAATGAAAATTGTAGAACTTCGTCGAACTCAAGAACAGAGTATTCACGCACACTGACTGACTGTTTTAGAAGAAGAGAGTTAACAGAATTTCGTTTTGCTTGTAAAAATATTGTCAATACCTGATGAAGGAATACACAGGTATTTATAGCCAACTACGCACTGTTTCGAAAGGATGCACTGCTTTGAAAAGTTGCACTGTTTCGAAGCACTGTTTCTGAAACATTGCATTTGTTCTGGAACTGATGCATCATTTCTGGAACGTTGCATGTTTATGGAATGGTTACATTGTTCTGGAACGATGCACTGTTTCTTAAACAGTCACACAAACGTTGCAAAACATTTCGTTGGAACATTACATTTGGAGGAAAATTTCAGACGAAATTTTTCTGGATAAAAAAAATTTGTCCAAAAAGATAGTCTCTTGATCGATCATTTTCCAAAGCCAAAGCCAAAGCCGACCGATGACAACGGCGCGAGGCTTGGTTTCTTCTTGGCTCACTATCCCTTCAAAGGAGTACTTCTTAATATAAAGGACAAATGATTTCTTTCTCCCACCAATGAGGGAGAAACTATTTTTCCTTCTATAAAGTGACTATTCACCTCCCTTTGTTCCCATTTTGTTCCACCATTTTCCATTCAACTTTCACCAAAACCCAACAGATACTGCAGGTATTCTCCTCAATTATCTGTTAAATTGGAAATGAAGATTGTTTTTGCTCAATTCAACATTGATACGTGTAGTCAGTACTTGATCCAAAGGTAGAATTTAGGATTTCTGGTGTTCGTATTGACTTCACGGAATATAAGAATTTAATCAACTTATCTTATTTTCACAGTAAGTGTTTATTTTCAAAATCAACTTCCTTCTTATGTTGAGCCTTTTTAAAACAATTTTACAACGTATTATATTGTTATAATATTGTTTAGGCTTTGTCCACCTAATCATCTCAAGTTTAGTCAAAGTGGAAACTAAAGTAGAATTAACAAAACAATATGTATCTATCATAAGTTACCAATATATTTATTTGACCAGGTGATAAAAATAAGTAATTTGAAGAGGTTCAGTAAGATCACAAAAAATTTACGACACACAATTGATTTTGAAACCTATAATATTAGTTGATAAAGAGAGATCATCATTTTCAATTTGTATTATATTCTTTAGTTGATAAAGAGAGATCATCATTTTCAATTTGTATTATATTCTTTACTCATTATTTTGCCTTTATTATTGACATTATTTTGCCTCTCTACTTCTTCTGATGTAGTGGTATGGAGTGCGTACACTTTACTCTCCCCAGACCCCACCAACTGTATGTTGTTGTTGTTGTTGTATTGACATTTGTTGTTGGTTAAATCCTAAATAAGGGACAAAGATCTAAGCAACATTTTTTAATGATCATGTCGATAAATTAATGAACTTTTTAAAATCAATTAAGAAATATTACATCATTAATGGACAATTAGATCATGTTAGCACCTACTATTATTCTTCAGTGCACAAAGAAGTTAAAAAGTCTTTTACTAACAATATCATTGTAAAGAAATTCGACAATAATGTTAGCACCCAAAATACTTCAAATGGTATTATACCTTGAAAGAGGCAAAAAACTTTCAGGGACGATACAATCTTTGATGATTTAATAAAGATATTTATGAATAATTTATTTACTAATTTTCTACAAATTATAGGAATTTATGAATTATTAATCTACATAATTACTTGATAACTATCACAATCGTAAGTTAAAATTACACAAGTTGTTAGAAAAATATATTCATTTAATGTAATATTGACAAGTTCATGTAATTTATGTGTTTTGTACACATG
Source organism: Capsicum rhomboideum (assembly GCA_031232105.1). NCBI lineage: Eukaryota > Viridiplantae > Streptophyta > Magnoliopsida > Solanales > Solanaceae > Capsicum > Capsicum rhomboideum. The sequence continues at coordinate 81,168,569 of CP124712.1, forward strand.
AATGGAGCATTGCACATGTCGAGAGACTAGTTTCTTAAATTTACGCCACTAAACTCCCACATAAAACATATCAAATATTTTTGTCTAATTACTAGAACAAACTAATTTCTATTTTTTTAAAATTAAAAATGATGGAGTATTTTTTTTGAAGTATTTTGTACATGGATTATTTGTAATATTTAAAATTAATTTTTAAAGAATGACATATGTTAGCCATTCTTCCTCTAAAAAGATTAGATGAGAAATTTCAAGTATTTAAGTTATAAGATGAATCTTTTCAAATATAATATTATTGTTCTCACTACCCACGCATATACAAATTTAAAATTTAACAGTCACAAGCATGCTATTATATATATACATATGTACCCTTCTCGTACTCACTTGTGGGATCACACCAGATGTGTTGTTATTTATTATATGTATGTGTTTGTATGTATAGATGTTTATATATCACACAAGGTAGGGGTTAGGTAATATATATATATATATATATATATATATATATATATACTTGGGCGAACTTTGCGCTAACACTGTCGTGCTCTCTCTCTCTCTCTCTCACTAGTGTCAGTGGCCTCTTTTTGGTGACCGAGAAAGGAAGTCCACTCTCTCTCTCTCTATCACTCTATACCCCTATATATCCTCTCCTCTCTCTTCTTCATCTACAACTTTGGCCAGCCGGAATTCGACCATTGTGACCTCTCCACCTCTCTTTTCTACCACGTTCTTGGGTCGTCCGTCTTTCCACTCCAAGCGGTCATTAATGAAAATGCAGGATCTGGACCAGATTTAGACTGGGAAGCAGGACAAATAACAAGCAAGAAAGTGGGAAATTATACACAAAAAGGTGCTATCTATCCTTGATTTTCTTTATTGCCTAACAATTTTGGTTATTTATCTGCCTTCTCCCTTGATTTTTTCCTTTGTTCTTGCTTTGTTCCCTGAAATTTTACTCTTTTGCAGCTTGTTTCCAATTACTGTTCAGACTCTGTTTCTTCTTGTTCAAGATTACTGCGACTTTCTTATTGTCTTTTGCTCTATTGGCTTGAATTTTCTTATTGTGTTTAGCTGCTTGTCTCCTATTATTGTTTAGCTGCTTCTATTTCTTGTCAAATTCTCTCTTGTTGCCATTGTAGTATGTGAATCCTGCTGTTTTCATGAATTAAATTTGTAATTTCTGTTTGACTGCCTATTTTTATTTTTTATTGTTCAAATTTATTTACTCCTAGTATTCTCCTGCTGTTCCAAATTATTTACTTGATTGCCTACTGATATTTGCACATTATTTCTTCTTGTAGTCACTTGTTTCTTGTATTACGTCCCTTCTTAGTTCCTTTGGACTTAGTAGCTTTGGTTCACGGTGGTAGACTAGGGTTATGTTCTTGGTTGGTGGTGGGTGCAGGGGCTGTAAGAGAGATCAAAGAACGTATAGGCTTAGATTAGGGTCATAGAAAATAGGGTCTCTAACAAAAAAATCCATAGAGTTAGTAAACATCCTTAGGATAAGGAAATTAGTATAGAGTGTGTTCAGGAAACCAAGTGGGTCAGGACTAAGGTTTGGAATGAGAAGGGTTTAAGTTATGGTACTCAGAAGAGGTGAGAAATAGGAATAGAGTAGGGATTTTAGTTGACAGTGAAGTTAGGGAGCATGTGGTAGAGGCCAGGAGGTTCAATGATAGGATTTTGTCAATTAAGTTAGTCGTGGGTGGGATTACGTTGAACATTATTAGTGCTTACGCACCACAATCGGACTTGGATGAAGAGACTAAGAAGCATTTTGGGGACGATTTGGACAAGATTATGAGAGGTATATAGACCATTGGAAAGCTGCTTGTAGGAAGAGATTTCAAGGGTTGCATCGGGACAAACTCAAGGGGCTATGACAGTGTACATAGAGGTTTTGATTTTGGGGACCAAAATGTATGAGGATTTACACTTTTGGATTTTGCTAGAGCTTTTGCATTGGTGGTGGCAAATTCAAGTTTCCCAAAGAGGGAGAATCACTTGGTTACCTTCCATAGCATGGTTGCTAGGACTCAAATTGATTTCTTTCTTATTAGGAAGGGTGATAATGACCTCTGTAAGGATTGCAAAGTTATTCGAGGCAAGAATCTTATGACTCAACATAAACTTTTGGTTATAATTTTGGAGATTGACTTGAAAAAGAAGAAGAGGTCAGGGTATCATCGTCCGAGGATCAAATGGGGTGACTTGAGACAAATCCTAGGTATAGGGGAGAAGTTGGTGGATATGGGGGCTTAGAGAAGCATTGGGATAGAACTGCTAGTTGCATAAGAGAAACTGCTAGAAAGGTGTTGGGGCTTTCAAAGGGAAACTTTGGTTCGAGGAGAATGGTGGTGGAATAGTGAAGTCCAATAAAAGGTAGAGGCTAAGAAGGCAGCGTATGTGAACTTGGTGGAGAGAAATCCAAGGAGGATAAAAGGGCAAATAGAGAAATTTATAAAATAGTGAGGAAGGATGCCATGTTGGTGGTTACAACTATAAAAATGAAAGCTTTTGAATGCTTGTTATAACGACCCAAATTGTCATTACGTTGAAAGAGGGGGTTAAAATTTGCACTTAGACTTCTCTTAGCTGATTTTTGAAAAATTCAGGGCCAGTCTAATATTGGATGATTTTAGAGGGTGTGTTAGTAAAATGAAATCTAGTAATAATGTGATCGCTGGTAGTAATGTTTGATGTGGTAATTAGATAAAGAATGAGTTCAAGGAGCCGTAGTAGCTTCCGGCACCTGAAACAGAGTTATAGAACTCCGATTATAGAGATTATCGTGGAGGGGTTGGTTCACGATGTCATAATATGTAAAATGAGAAAAACTGAGGAGAGGTCCCGAGTTTCTACCTCAGAATGCTACAGCAAAAAAAGTAACTGCTACAGCAGTACCTCTATAATGGTAATAGGTACCGCACATCGGACCTTCATTTAAAGGTGCGAACCGTTGCAGTGGAACTTTAACCGCTGCAGTGGTAATACACAAAATTCGATAGTTTTAAGAACCATAAAATGTTTTCATTCCCCACTTTTTTGAAAAATGTAAGGGAGCTATGGGGAAGACAATTTTCAGAGAATTTTTGAGGTTTTTCATCTTTGTAGGTAAGTTATTACATTCTAGACTTAAAATTACTTCTCATAACCTTTGAAAATCATTAAAAACAAATTCATGGTGGAAATTGGGGTTTACCCCTAGTTCATAAAAATTGATGAAAAGTGGTGGGAATGCATATTAATTCAGTAAAGAATGATCCTAGGGTGTTAGAAAATACTAATGAGAGTGAAATTACGGTTGTTCATTCTAATTCAAGTAGAATTCATTAGGTTTAAGAGATATAAAACCCTAAGATGGTGAAATAGGGTGAGTTTATGTCTAAAATATGTGATTTTTGATCCCTAGTAGTTAAAAGGGACGAATTATTGAAATGGGTATATGTTCTTGTTGTTATAGATCCTGAACGAGTTGAACGAGAACAGAAGGACAAAAGTGTAGCTTAAAGCTGACTTTGAGCATGGAATTAAGGTAGGTTATGGTTTTTTGGTAGCACTTAGACTTTCTTGGCTTTGTGTTTGTTTGTAAACTAAACATCTATGATTGCCTTCTAGCAGGACTTGTGATTTATTGACTGCATTCCATTTCATATGCATTGTGATGATATTGGGTGATGGAGGATCGGATACCACGCCGGTATGGATATAATATGTTATGATAAAGGATCGGGAACCATACTGGTACGATATAATGTTATTGATGAGGATAAGAAGAGTAAGAGATGATGCACCCATTGTGCATACATACACTCATTCATATGCGTTGGGTGTCTTTATAATGATTATATATGGTGATGATTTGTTGATAAAAGTGACTAAGATAAAAGCCTTTGAAAGTAAACTTGTGAATTTTATCTATATGATGTATTCAGTTGTCGATGTCTTTGATTATGAGTTCTGTTATGATCACTTTTATACTTGTCTGGTTTGCTTACTTGTACATTATTGAGTTAGTTGCCTATGATGCCTACCAATACTTGTTGATGTACTGATGCTACCTGTATTCTTCTTTTGTTGAGTGCAGAACATTTTCCAGCTGCTGACACTCGACCTCGACTCTAGTTAGCGGTTCAGACTTGCTTTTGAGGGTGAGCACCATGATTGGGCAACCTTAGGATCTTTCTATTGATGTTGATGTCCCTTGTTTCAGAACTGAGACGATTCCTTATTACTTATATTTTGGATATTTTCAGTTGTATCAGACTTAGTTTATTTTTAGATGTTCTTGTACGGTGACTTCAGGTCCTGGGGATGTAATAAATAGAGGTTTTCGCAATCTATTGGTTTTGGATATTGATGTCGGTTTGACAGGTAATTTAAATTATTGAATAAACATTCTTTTGCACTTGTTTAAAACTGAGGATTAATATAAAGTAAATATGAAAGTAACACTTGAGTTAGTAAGGGTTGAGATTAGTATGGTTCTCTCGCCATAGGTTAGGGTGGGTGCCAATCCTAACTGGTTGGGTCGTGACACTTGTACTAGGAACTAGGGGACAAAGGCGGAGATAAGAAGTTGTACATGCTAGCTAAGGAAAGATAGAGAAAGGCTCGAGACCTAGACCAAGTAAAGTGCATTAAAAGTGTTGATGGAAGAGTATTAACGAGTGAGACACTCATTCGACAAAGGTTGCAAAATGACTTCCATATATTCATGAAATAAGGAAGGGACACAGACATTGTGCTAGGAGAGTTGGAGCACTTTGAGAGGAGGTGGGATTTTGGATATTGTGAGTCTATACATACTGAAGAGCTTAAATTTGTTATCTGTAGGATGAGTAGGGGAAGAGCTACTGTTCCTGATGAGATCCCAATGGAATTTTGGAATATCATTGGCATGCCAGTCTTGGAGTGGTTAACGGGATTGGTTAATGTTATTTTTAGAAAAATAAAGATGCTTGAAGTATGGAGGTGAAGTGCATTTATTCTGTTGTACAAGAACAAGGGTGACATCCAGAACTGTAACAACTATAGGGGCATCAAGTTGCTGAGCCATACTATGAAAATTTGGGAGAAGGTGGTAGAGATAAGGTTAAGGAGAAGAGTGTCCATTACTAAGAACCAATTTGGTTTCATGCCTAGGTGATCTACTATAGAAGTCATAGACCTTATGAGGAGATTGGTGTAGATGTACAAGAAGGTTAATAGGGATCTACATATGGTGTTCATTGATCTAGTAAAGGCAAACGACAAAGTGTATAGAGAGGTTCTAGAGGTGTACCTGTGGCTTACACTAGGGCGATTAAGGACATGTATGAGGGAGCCAATACCAGGGTGAGTATAGTGGGAGGATACTCGATTACTTCTCAGTCATGATGGGTTGCATCAGGGATTGACTCTTAGCCCATTTCTCTTTGCACAAGTTACGCATGAACTGTAATAACCTGTTTTATCGTTACTGAAAATATCTACGGTAAAGGTATTAGAACCTAATTTTTCATAGGTTTTAGGATCAATTCATTAGTGTGGAAGTGTATTAGGTATGATCTAAGGTCCTACAAAACCCCTAGCATAAAGTTAAGTTGGAATTGCCCTTGCTGATTGAGTTTGATTTAAGTTTAAACTAGGGTCAACCTCAAACGAGCACCCCTTTTAGAATATAAAGAGTTATGGGATCCAATAAGAACAAAATAAATATCTTCGAGTCTTTTTTCCAACGCCACCTATCATTCATTAATCCACTTCTGGAGTAAAAAATTATAGACGTTTTATTGAAGATTGTATGTACTGAAAAGTTGTGGCTGATGCAGTGAGATTCGGGCCGCTGAAGCGACCCTCGGGCAGTAATTATGCTTATTTTTGACTAGTTTGGGGTTTTTAACTCAAAATCTTCATTCCAAAGCCCTAGAGGGGCGATTTTCCAAGGTCTAGGGTGAAAATATTTTGTTGGGCTAAGTTCATCCGTCATCTTCTTTGTCTTTCAATCCAATAACATCTTAGAATCTTTAGAATGATCTTTAATGGTGGAATTGAGTCTTAGAACCCTAGGTTCATGAGATTTTGGGGGAAAGCCTATGGGGACTTGAATTTTAATTGTTAGGGACTTGAAATTCATAAAGATAGGATCTTTATCTTTAAAACTCTATTAATGGAGATGGATTGAGTATGATAGAACTAGTTAATGGTTTATTGACCCTTTGGTAATGTTTTAGACCATGAATAAAGATAGAATTAGTTGGTTTAATTCCCAAAGTATTTATTTGAAGAGTAATTGATTAATTACTCTTATAATTATTTGATTTCTAGATGATTGGACTAATGGAGGCATGAAGAAAAAGAAAGGGCAACAGTGGTGTGGCTTGCTTGTTCCAAGACCTTCGGGTGAGGTAGGTTAGAGTTTAATGTGTAGTAGGTTTGGGTTAGTTATGTGTAATAACTATAGTTTTGACGGAAGACTTCATCTCTAGGCCTACGGGCACAAAGTTTGGGTGGATAATGTTTTGCGGGTAAATGGTTTTACTTTAATCAAATTAGAAAACTTAAAGAAATTTCTAAATTCGACCAAAAACAGAGCCGCCACTTAATTTATTTATGAAAATCAAGAAAACCTTTGAAAAAATCTTTAAAGATTTAAAACAGAAAAATCTTTTAAAAATAAGAAGTCCGTGTATGTGGTTCCTATTAATACTCTTGGAAGGTTGTTAAGGCACCAAGAGTATCTGCTAACTCGCGGTTGTCCAGTCTGTTTAATAACTATCTCTTTATGTGACTAACTTTCAAGAAAAAGGTTTACGAGAATTAAAAAGAAAGCGAATACTAATTCAAACCAAAAAAAATGTTGTACAACTTTTTGTTTTGGCGTTTGGAATATGACTAAACCTGGTGAAAAAAACATTTTTATTGAATGGTTTAAACAAAGGCGGTGAACTTGTAGGAAAACAACCAATTAATTTGGCAAAAGGAGATAGCGACTCCAACTGGGAGATCCACTAAGTTAAATAAAAATGAGTTAGCACTAGTAGCAAATAATCAACAATAATAATGAAGACAAGCTAAAATAATCTCACAAGACTTAGGCCTTTGGCCCAAATCTCTCTCAAATAATCCCTGTCCTAATCTAATTGGGCCTTGGCCCACCTGTCCTAAACTAGATTATATGTTTTGTAACCTATAGTTGTTGCATCTTTTATTAGGGCCTTCAAGCCCGTAAATCATTGTTGCACGATCTCACGTATTTAAGCCTGTCTTTCTAACCCTGTGATATGTATTAATCTTCATGGATATCCGGTGAGATTGACTCGATGGGCTATTGGGATAACCCAACTGGAATGCAGGGGAGGAAGTTCCAGTGGACCCAATCGAAGAGTGCATGCAATGCAAATAAATTAAAGGATTAGAGGAAGGCGATGTGAATTAAACATGGAGGCAGGCAAAATCAAACATAAAGGAAAGAAGATAAAATTCATTAAAACATTAGAGAAAAAAGGCAATAGGACTATGACTTAACTATTGGCTACTATGAGTAGATTCTAAAAGAAAATGAAAATCTGGCAAAAGTAGTATGGCCAATTTTATGTGATGCACACATTTCTTATTTCAAGAGTCATATTTTGTTTTATCCAAGAACTAATGGTTCATATCTTTAAACCCACATTTCAATAACATATCAACATATCCAAGACATAAAGTTATACATCATCAACTTGGAAAGAAAGCCTACTGGAAAAAGGGAATGGGGTGAGGGTGCTTCAAAATAAGATTCTTGAATTTGTCTATCATTGAGTTGTGGGGTTCAACAAGTGACATGAAAGTGTAGGAACAACCTAGGAAAACTGAGTTAGTATACTCAAGGTGTTCCTTAGAGCTCAGCTTTTCCCAATCACTTCCTCACTCTCATTAACCGAACCATAAACAAACAAAAGGGGTTTTAACAGTCAAAAATTAACTACAAAGGGATTTCATACTCGTTTAAGAATAGTATTAAGAAAAACAACTTCAAAAATGAAAATGGGCTACTGTAAAGTCCTATTTCATTCTCTGACGATGATTTTGAGAAAGACTAAAGAGTAGTTCTAAAAAACAAACCTTCTTTTCTCTTAATGAACTCTGGCTGATATCGTGAACTAAGAGAATCCTTAGAAGAATATTTAAATTCTAAACATGTCCAAGTCACAACATATAGAAGCAGCATGATCACTATAAGTACTTAAATACCAAAATGGAACCACACATTCAAACGTCAACAAATAAATATCTCAAAGCAGCGACCTTAACGCTCTTTCTCTATCAAAACAAACTACATAACTTTAATGCCAGATTTTACACTCCATTTGAAAGGAACCTCTCCAGAACAATAAAAAATTCACACCAAACTAACTTATATCAAGCCTCTATGAACCACATGATTTAGATAGAGAAAACAAGAGGAATAGACGGGAATGTAAATAGATTTTTCAAAAGTGCTAAAGCGGAAACAAATATCTAACTTAACAAACTAAATTTAATCTACACAAAAAACACCTAATTCAAAGACGCCAAAATCATTAAAGGAGAAGGAAGATTACTTTTTGTCGAGCAACTCGTACGGATTCAAACTTTGTGGGAATTCGACTCCACCACCGCTGGAAAGAAAAACTCAAATTTCTTTAGCCAACACTCAAGCTCAATGGAGTCTTTAAGAGTCCTCGCACTAGAAAGCATTGAAACTAAAATTTCAACTTGGATTTTGTCAAAATTGAAAAAAAAACGCTTATTAAAAATCTCTGATTATTTGGTGTTAGAGAAAAGAATCTCCAGAACTCCATAGAGAATAAAGGGGTTTTCCCATTTTTTGGATGTAAAAACCCTGCTGAATCTGGGGGTAAGGAGCGGTTTATATAGGTGTGAAATTGTAATGTGAAAATCAATTTGGGCGATGTGAGAGTGGGATTTTTAGGTGTTTTTTTTTCCAAAATTTGTTAGGGATTTTCTTGGAGGATAAGGTTATGAGCTAGAATTGTACAATCTTAGTTTGAATTGAGAGAATTTCCAATGCGAAATTTGAACAGATAATATTGGGGAAGGGATTTGGAAATTTCCAATAGTACCAAAATCATGCCAAGCATGTGCAGATGTACAGAGTAGGAGGAGGAATGGAGGGAAACCGATTGAGAACAAAGCATGATCGTTGGCTTTGGAGAATAAGGGATTTTGGGGTCATTTTGGTGTTATTGTGGGATTTTGGAGTAGGAAGAGGAAGAGAGGTGGGCCGGCTCATGCTCAAGATTTGGGCGTTATCAGTGGGGAATTAACAAGAGGTCCAAATGGTTTAAAAGGGTATGGACACCTTTAATATTAATTAACTAGTACATAAATTGGCCAATCGAATTAAGATGAATCCAATTCCAAATTAATTAACCAAGCTTCTTGATTTAACAATTACAAAATCAATATTTTGACACTAAATTTGATTTACTTCAAAAATAAAATCGTTCAAATTCTCAATTTAGCCATTTTCAAAGCAAAAATCAAATTAATGTCATTTTCAATAGAATTCTTTTCCAAAACATTTTCGCAAATAAAAGTCATATAAATTTCACACATTTAGATATGAAACTATGTGTTTTACTTGAGAATGACTAAAATTAGCTTGAACTTAATTTTGAAAATTTCTTAATTTTTATAAAAATAATTATTTCAAAATCATTCGAAATTAAAGAAGCTTAAAATTAATTCGAATTGAGGAGGGCAAAAATTGGGTGTCAACAATTGTCCCTCCCTTTGGATAGGGTGGATGCTAGTAACCCTGGCTAAAGAGAATTCGACAGTCTTAAATTTGTCCAACTATCGATTCATCTCTTTCGAAAATGGTTGGTTTTTGCACATATTTGAAGAAATTATGGCCGAACCCTAGTATCGGGCTTCCTACTTATCTCAGGTTGCATGAGAATTCAGGTTATTTATAGTTCACAATGCTTGATTGTAAGCATGTTTTTCAAAGAACTCAAAAGGTTATTCCCGATTTTAAAGAAAAAAGAGGTTGCTTCCAATGTGAATTTAAAGATATTCTGGATGCGAAACCAAAACTGAAACTGAGAGTGACTAAAATACCCACTTGCCTTCTAATAAGGGTGTTTTTTAAATGGTGTTGGAAGTTATTCCTTGGCTCGCATCCAAAGAGTTTAATATTCCTTTTCGGGCTATCTCCCAGTTCATTGCTAAGAAAAAGTTCCTTGTCGTGCTGTATCCTTTTTGGAGTCGTCTGCACTTGTGGTTTTGGTTTGAGAATTCGATCCTCTCGGATACTCTTGAAAAAATTTGGAACAAATTATTAGTAGTATAATAACTCAATAAGGAGAGAGCATTTTTACCACACCCCTACATGCATTGATTCCTAAAAGATAATGCCATTCCTTCTTGTCTTTGCCTTTAGGGACAAAAATTTTCATAACAGTATAAACATTATAACCCTCTCCATTGTCGGATAAGATTGTCATGTAATACTCTAGGTAGAATGGTTCCTGCAACCATCTGTCTTGATATTTCAGTTTGATATGACAGCTTTTTTGGCTACCGGTGATAACCAAATATGACGACCCTTTTAGACATCTCTTGATCATTTTTGATTATATATCTTATCAATGCTAGAATCCTCAGCCTTTGCATGATAACATATACTATGCTCTTGAAGTATTTTTCAGTGCCAGACTCCTCCGCCTCTGCATGATTAACAAACATACATAAGATGCTCATATCCTTCAGCACCATACTTCTCCGACTTTGCGTGACTATCTGATATGATACTCTTGAAGTATTCTTCAGCACCAGACTTCTCTGCCTCAGCATAATTAGCTAATACACATAAAATACTCATATCTTTCAATGTCCAACTCTTCTGCCTTTACGTGATTATCAAATATGAAAGCTTTTGGGTTGATCATCAATTAAATATGATGGCCTTTTTGGCATGATACTTTTAGGGATTTCATATTAGGCTCCTCCGATTTGATGTGACTTGGAGATATCCTCTGAACGTCAGCCTACTCCAGTTTTGACGTAAGTTTGTCATCCCTTTTCAATATTGACAGACGCCCATCTCATTTGGATTTGACATAATAAATAGTCTCTTTTGGCGATCCATATCATTCTCTTTCGGTATTGACATGGTTTGTCATCCTCCTTCTGTATTGACAGGAATCCATGCCTTTCAGATTTGAGGCATTAAATAGCCTCTTTTGGTGATCAACATCACCCTCTTTCGGTATTGACATGACTTTGTCATCCCCCTTCGGTATTGATGGGCATCCACCTCTTTCGAATTTGATATAATAAATGGCCTCTTTTGGTGATCCATATCATCCTCTTTTGGTATTGACATGGCTTTGTCATCCCTCTTCAGTATTGATAGGCGTCCACCTCTTTTGGATCTGACGCAATAAATAGCCTCTTTCGGCAATCCATATCATCCTCTTTCGGTATTGGCATGGTTTTCTTATTGGCACCTACCATAACCCACTAGTAGGTAAGCCAAATCGTAGACCGAAATGATAAGTGATGGGCTAAATGGCGGAAGGCGGGATAAATACTGAGAAATAAGCATATGATAAGATCGAAGGCGATATAAATAGGAATACTATCCTAAAATACCAAACGAAAAAGAGGAAGAACAAAAGAAACATCCCACGACCTGGTAAGGCCAGTACAAGGGCCACTAATCAAAAGAATAAGAGTACTAGTAGTATAAATATACAGATAGTCTTGGATATAAAGACAGTCCCAAAATCTAGGAAGGAGAGGGGATCAGCTCCAGCTCTGAAAGCTTACCCTATTTCCGAATCCTGTAAGCAAGCTGGAAGGAATATCAGTGACAACGACTAGTACACAGACTACATTAGAAAAAGGATGCAGAAGAGCAGTATGAGTACCAAAACAATGGGTACTCAGTAGGTATCATCGATCGACTGAGCTAAATCATAATAAAAGCGTAATAAAATGCGAGAATATAAGCTAAGTCAAGGAGAAAGGGGCAAACCTGAGATCATGCTCTAACATAGGAAAATAAATAAATAATTAAACACACGATAACAAAATTAAAGTAAACTAATTATAACATAACTAGGTCCCCATAAGCCTTGAAGGTACAAACAAGAGAAGACTAACCCAAATGAGCCCCCATAAGCCCGATGGATACAATCAAGAGGAGATTTATAGACACTAAGCATGATATAACCAAACAATACTCCTATAACCGTGAAACCATTCGTACTACTCAATACCAAACTCGAACAGGATTCGCAATACCATAGATGAATCATAAAGTGCCGAGAATCGGTCTTTAACACCATAACCATATCATAGATGTTGGACTCGAACAGGTCTTTAACACCATAGCCATATCATAGATGCCGGACTCGAACCGATCTTTAAAACCATACCATATCTTAGATGCCGGACTCGAACCGGTATTTAACACCATAACCATATCATAGATGCGGAACTCGAACCGGTCTTTAACACTATAGCCATATCAAAGATGTAGGACTCGAACCGATATAATAAGGTAAAGTTATAATAACTAGACTAGCCCCAGACTAGGTAAATGCTATGTAGCCTAAGGTTCTAGATTAACTGTGATGTTGCGAAAGAAGGCCTCCTAAGTCTACAAGGAGCTAAAATAGATTTCTCAACCTAAAATAGGGTTGGCGGGGCCCACTTCTAAACCCAAAAGTCTATACTAAGGCGATTACTACCCGAAAATGACTAAGTCTTCAAAATTCCACTACAAGTTATTACATAAGTCTAAATAAAGCCTAAAAGTATCATTTGACTTAAAGGAAGGGTAAAAGGGTCGATTCTACCTCCGCAATGACTCACAAATCGGCCAAATAAATCAAACTTCACTAACTAAGCAACTAAATTGAAATTTCCAACCCAAAACTAGCACAATATCATACTAATACCATAGTAAAGCTCAATCTATAAGCATGGTAAGCCTAGCCTACCTGGATGCCGAAGAATGCCCGAGAAAATCTGCTAAATTAGGGATTTTCCTTTTCGAGAAGCCTCCCTACGATGCCACGCTATCAAAATAATAATCTACTCATTAACACAAGAATAATGAGACCCATATTGCATATAAATGCATCGGTCCAAAATCGAGCTAAAAATCCTATATGGAGCCCGCTTACGAAATCATAAATTTGAAACCATCAAAACATCTCTCAAGGCTCAAGGACCATTTACCCTAAAGAATTAGGCAAATTCCAAGCTCCAAAGCATCCAAATTCAACCCACAAACGTATAAGGGATTTAATCCTAAAATGAAGAATTTATCAAAAAATTAGACAAAACTTACAAGGATTAAGACGAGGAAAAAGGCTTCGACGAACTCTCCAACCTCCCTCGATCTCCCAAGAATTTACTCCTCTCTCTCTATCACTCTAGGGCTTTTAATGCCCAACACTTAGAGAATTATGAGAGAAAAATGGGTGAAAAGGGGATTAAATGCATTGGAGGTACCGCTAAAGCCTCCACTCGACCGCTAATGAGATTGCCGCTTAAGAGGCAACACATCGCTAAAGCGGTCCGAAGACCTGGGTTTAAGGATTTTAATGCCTAATACTTAGAGAATTATGAGAGAAAAATGGGTGAAAAGGGGATTAAATGCATTGGAGGTACCGCTAAAGCGGACACTCGACCACTAAAGCAATTGCCGCTTAAGAGGCAACGCATCGCTAAAGTGGTCCAAAGACCTGGGTTGACTTCCGGTAAAGAGGATAGGTGACACTTAAGCCCACCCCGCTAAAGCGGTAGGGCCTTTGCTTAAGTGGACTCATGGGACCAGTGCCCAGCCTTTAAAGAGGTGCCCAAGCCACTAAAGTGGCTTCTGCTTAAGTGGCCAAAGGCCCACTTAAGTGGTCACACCAGCTGAAGCAGCATCAGCACTTGGCAATATTTTGCCAAGTTTTCAACGTACCCTCGGGATTCGTTTGGAACCCCGTGAATGTAAACGAACTATACTACCTATCAAATTTGATATTCTAGACTCAACGACACAATCAAAATTTCATTCTGGGGTTGTTTCGATGAACAGTGGGTCCCACACCCAAATGGCCATTTTCAAAACTTTTCACCTTATTGCCCAAAACAACCCCAGAAACATCGAGACCCGGATCAAGTGTCCCCTAGCCTAAAATTAACGTTTTAAAGCTGATGGAACTGTATGAATTGGCATACGAGGTCGTTTACCTAAAGTTTAGGCCCGATAGACAAATTTGAACATTGAAGACTTCAAAACAGAGAATTGGCTCTAAAAACCAAACGAACTGCCCGGTAACCAAACTGTCAGTTCCAACAAGTTATAAATGACTTGGGGCAGTTATGGGAAAGCTCTAAACACCAAAATAATATGAAAATGTAGAAAATGACCTGGAGGGTCATTATAATATCCACTACTAAAAGGATTTTCATCTGCGAAAGTAAAGGGTAATGAAGTACCTGCAGGCTCTAACAGGTGGGGATACTGGGTTCGCAGCTCACTCTCAATCTCCCAGGTAGCCTTCTCAACTGGATAGTGCCTCCACTGAAACTTAACCACTATAATCTCCCTAGAGCGCAACCGCCTTCTGACATCCCTGGCTAAAATAAGGACTGGCTCCTCTACGAATGTCAGCCTCTCGTCCAACTGAACTGTGTCCCACCAAAGTACATGCGACTCATCCGGGATGTAATGCTATAGCATAGAGACATGGAAAACTAGATAAACTACTGAGAAGTCTGGGGGTAAGACCAATTCATAAGCTACCTCCCCAATCGTTCGAAGTATCTCGAATGGACCAATAAATCGGGGGCTGAGCTTAGCCTTCCTCTTGAACTTCATCACGCCCTTCATGGGCGATACATAGAGGAAAAATCGATCACCAACTCCAAACTTCAAGGTACGAAGTCTACGATCAGCGTAGCTCTTCTGCCTACTCTGGGCTGCCCTCAACCTATCTTGGATCCCGCACCCTATCCAATGACTCACGAAGCAGGTCAGTACCATGGGGGCTAATATCTTAGTCTCAAACTAGCCAATCGGAGACCAACAATGCCTAACATATAATGCCTCAAATGGTGCCAACTCAATACTCGAATAGTAGCTATTATTATAAGAGAACTCCGCTAAGGCTAAGTACTGCTCCCACTGAACCCCAAAGTCCATCATGCAAGTGCGAAGCATGTCCTCCAAGACTTGAATAGTCCACTCCGACTATCCATCGGTCTGGGGATGGAACGCGGTGCTAAGATCAACCTTAGTGCCCGACTCCTCCTGAAAAGTCCTCTAAAAACTAGAAGTGAATATAAAGCCTCTATCTGAAATAATGGACACTGGCACTCTATACAGTCGAACTATCTCACAAACATAGATACGGGCTAACCTCTCGGCACTGAAGAAAACCTGAATTGGGATGAAATGAGCCGATTTGGTAAACTGATCTACTATGAACCAAATACTACCGGAACCATGGGAAGTATGAGGCAAACAAGTCACAAAGTCTATAGTAATATGCTCCCATTTCTACTCAGGAATGGGTAGCATCTGAAGTAATCCACTCAGTCTATGATGCTCGGTCTTCACCTGCTAACAACATAGGCAGTATGCTAAAAAGTTCACTAAATCTCTCTTCATGCCACTCCACTCGTAATGTTGTCTCAAGTCTCTATACATCTTGGCTGTCCCAGGGTGAATAGAATATCTGGAGCTATGAGTCTCCCATAATATCAACTAAATCAAGCTTCCAATGCTCGTAATATAAATGCGGAAATCAAATCTCAGAATGCCCTCTGAATCTAGGGTAGCCCAACTGGACTCACCCCTTAAAATCTGATCATGGAGGCCACAAAGTCTATTGTTCTCAAACTTGCGACTCCAAATCTGCTCAAGTAAGGTAGACCTAGCCTCCACACTAGCAAAAATCCTGTCCGAAACATCAAGTCAAACCATCAAGTTAGCTAAGGACTGACTTTTCGAAGCCAATGGCCGCTTTGAAACTAAAATAGAGGCCAAACTACCCATACTTACCGCCTTCCTGGTGAAGGCGTCTGCTACCACGTTTGCCTTTCCTGGATGGTAAAGAATAGAGATGTCATAGTCCTTCAACAACTCAATCTATCTACGTTGTCTAGAATTTAGTTCCCTCTGAGTCATAAGGTACTGAAGACTATGATGGTTAGTGAAGATCTTGCAATGAAAACCATACAAGTAATGCCTCCAAATCTTAAGCGTGAAAACTACCGTCGCTAAGTCCAAGTCAAGGGTGGGGTAGTTTCACTCATGAACCTTAAGCTGCCTCGATGCATAAGCAATAACTTGGCCTTACTGTATCAGAATGCAACCTAAACCAACACCGTAAGTATCACAATAAATTGTATACCCGAAGAGTCAATATAGGAGCTGAAGTGTGCATCTCCTTGAGCTTCCAAAAGCTTAACTCACACTTAATGGACCACTGAAAAGGAACTTCCTTCCTAGCTAACCTGGTCATAGGTGCGATAATAGAAGCAAAATCCTTAACAAACCATCTGTAGTAACCTGCCAAACCAATAAAACTGCTGACCTCGATCGGAGATGTAGGTCTGGCCCAATCATGAATAGCCTCTATCTTCACTGGATCCACCATAATCCCATCCTTAGACACCACATGTCCTAGGAATAACAGAATCGAGCCAAAACTCACACTTTGAGAATTTGGCATAAAGCTTTTGATCTTTCAAAGTCTGAAGCACAATCCTCAAATGCTGCTTGTGCTCCTTAATCCTCGAATGCACCAATATGTCATCAATGAAAACAATCACAAAGATGTCTAAATAGGGCCTAAAAACTCCATTCATTAAATCCACAAACGCTGCTGGGGCATTTGTCAGCCTAAAAGACATCACCAGGAACTCATAATGGCTATATCGAGTCCTAAAGGCTGTCTTAGGGATTTCCTTAGCTCGGATCCTCAACTGATGGCAACCCGATCTCAAGTCAATCTTAGAGAAAATTGCTGCACCCTAAAGCTTTTCAAATAAATTGTCAATGCGAGGTATAGGATACTTATTCTTCATGGTCACCCTATTTAACTGCCTATAGTCAATACACATACACATAGAACTATCCTTTTTCTTTAAAAACAAGACAAGAGCACCCCAAGGCGATACACTCGATCTGTTAAAACCCTTACCCAATAAATCCTAGAGCTGAGAATTGAGTTCCCTAAGCTCAGTAGGAGCGATACAGTAAGGATACATAGAAATAGGTCGGGTGCCCGACTCAAGATCAATAAAGAACTTAATATCACGCTCAGGAGGAAGGCCAGGTAGGTCGGTAGGGAAAACATCAGAAAAGTCACGGACTATAGGAACAAAATCAAGCAAAGGACTCTCCGTGCGAATATCATAGATATAAGCAAGATTAGACTTACAACCCCTCGACACCAATCTCGTAGCTTGAATTTAAGAAATAATCCCCGTCGATGTGCGGCTAAAAGAATCTTGCCACACAACTGAGGGTACGCCAGGCATGATTAAGGTAACGGTCTTGGAAAAACAATCCAAAAACACATGATAAGGGGATAACCAGTCCATGTTCAAAATTACATTAAGGTCTACCATGTCTAACATAATATGATCTGCCCGAGTATCAAACTCTCGAATGGTCACAACACATGATCTATAAAACTGATTCACTACTAAAAAATCACCTAAGAGAGTAGATACACGCAATGGTATAGATAAAGGCTCCCAAGACAACTCTAACCGTGGTGCATAATAAGTAGAAACATATGAATAAGTGGATCCCGGATCAAATCAAGCAACAACCGGCTAACGACATACTGAAATCATACCTATAATAACAGCATCCAAAGACTCTGCTTTCGGCCTACTAAGTATAATATATAAATGACCTTACCCGCCACCTAGCTGGGCATCTGATCTACCACCCATCCTACCTGCCTGAGAACCTCCTCGAGAAACCTAGGGGCCACTCCTGCGACCCTAAGGACCATTCCTAGCTGGAGGCTGCACTGATCTGATCGGCTAAACACTCTGAGCTGCAGGCTGAATCATCCCACACTAGGGACACTCCCTCGCAAAAGGACCAATTACTCCATAAGTATAGCAAGGCCCAGAAACACCACTTTGTCCAGAAGGTCCAACTGACCTAGAATAGCCACCTCGGCTAGAAGATACAGAAGGTGCACCCTTCAAACACTGACCACTACTCGGGCCAGGATAATAACTAAAGCTGGACTGACCTCCGTCAGTAATCTGGGGTGCTTTCTGAACTGGCCTACTAAACTGACCCTGATACTGATAAGACAGACGTAGAGGGTACCTACCCTGAGAACCTCTGATTCTAAACTGTGAGCCACTATAGCTCTGTATGAAACTCCCCTGATGACGTGGTCGCTTATCGCTGCCCCTTGGACCTCGCGATGTATCTCCTCCATAGTTTGGGCATAATCAAAAATCTCAATAAATGATCCACCAGCAGTAACCAAACTCTAAGTAGCCATGCCAAGAGGAAGTCTCAGTCCCCTAACATAACACTGAATCCTCTCATACTCGATAGGTAAGATCGCAGTAGCATATCTGGCCAACTCAAGAAATCGTGCCTCATACTCAACCACTGATAAAGAACACCGCTGTAAGCGGGTGAACTAATTCCTCAGGAACTCACGATGGCTGCAAGGCATATACTTCTCTAAGTAAGTCTCGGAGAACTAAGTCCATGTCATAGAGGGAGATCTAGTTGGACTGGAATCAAGATAACCTCTCCACCAATGTCTAGCTATCGAGTCCAACTGAAAAATGGTGTAGTCAACCCTATAAGCCTCAACTAGGCCCAAATTATGGAGCCTATTGTCACACCCCAAATCCCAATAAGGCGTGATTAGCACTCGAAGTCGATATGGCCCGAGAGAACCAATCTTTGATCATGAACCCTCGTATGCATAACCTCAAATGAATAACATATTGTCTCATGTAATTGATGAAATGTAAAATGTCATACATATACATATATAAAACTTGGCCGTTGGGGCCATCACGTCGCACTGAACGTACATGTCTTACATCCATATACCCTCATATGTCTACAAAAGCCTCTAAATACATACACGACCATTTTATAATGTCTACAACATCAAAACCAATGTACAACTTTGACTCGGAAAGTCCCGAAGCAATTGGGGCTCACCAAAGATCTGCAATTACTGTTAACCTACTATGGAGGTCTACTAGTGCCTGCACCTGCAACATCTAAAGTAAGTCCCCAAAAGGGGTCAGTACGAAGAATGTACTGAGTATGTAAGGCCATGAGAAAACTGTACCATTACACAAGAACTTTAATGGAAATAATTATAGGAGAAACTCTATATGTGGAACCATGTACCTTTCTTTCATTATTATCATCTCCGATCATTCATACATAATAACAACAACCATGGAATCAATATAAGAGAACTAGTCAAAGCGAATAAACCCTCGTTCTGAATGTGAAACCATGTGCCTTACGTTTATTATATTCCTTACTTACAGTCGTCATCTTTATTAGTCGTCCACCTTATTGGTGGGTTATTATGATCATCCACCTTTTGGTGGGCATCCACTGTATTATGGGTAGTCATCCACCCTTAGGTGGGCATCCACTTTATTGTGGGTGGTCATCCACTCTTTGGTGGGCATCGACTTTATTGTGGGTAGTCATCCACTCTTTGGTGGGCATTCACTTTATTGTGGGTTAACATTACATAACAGTGCTTCCTTTACTTTCATTATTCTTTACTTCATTTCTCTTTCTTTCTTACTATGAGTGATACCTTGATGATGGAAACATTCGTGAAATGTGAAACACAAATATACATTACTTCACATCTTTACTCTTGTACGATTGACATCTTTACTTGTGAGGTATAGGTACGTTAACTTGCACATTACTTCTTTCATTACTGTTGAGAGATTGGTACATTTACTTGTGAGAGATTGATATATTCACTTAAATACAACGTCTTGGAACCATTGGAAAAATAGTCAATGCATAAGAGACATATATACAACTTTATTGCAACTTGGGATCATGACATGCTTGGAATAATGCTATTCAAACTAAACAAGACCTCTTTACCTCATTACTCTCATTGAGATAGTCCTCTTAGAATTACAACATTATGACAGCTTAGGAACTTCAATCAATGAATAAAAGATAAGTGAATCGTAATTCATCCAGGAGTAGGACACTTGTGAATAACAATATATGTCTACCTTAGTTAAAATCCTATAGGACCCTTTTGGAATGTAACACTTTTGGAATCTTAGGATAATGATCACTAAAGACGATACATGTGGATATCAACTGTTCACCAACCTGAGATGCAATACCTTAGAACATTTGGAACTCTTGACATGTTAGCCAATGAACATGAGTCAACCAATGGACATGAGTCAACCAATGAACATGAGTAATATGATTAACTATTGAACAATAAGTAAGGATCATATGAATAACTCTAGCCAACTATCGGATACGAAATACCTTAGAATATTTCGGAATCGAATGAGTACCATGACAATGTGAACACCATATGTTGCTGAAGGAAATAGAAGAGTAACCTTACATACCTTTGCATCTCACTATGCATACACAAGCTTATATGTAAATACAATAGTCCAGCTCTTTCCTTACGCCTCACTCTACACCACAAGTACATAACGAAGCTTATATTAGCAACCAACTACAAGTGTACAAGATGACCATGAATCACATAGTTACTTTAGAACATCATTTCGCCTTCTTACAATGTCATTTATTGCATAAACATGCCAACACTACCATAACATTCCACTCATTGACCAAGATTTCATACAACAATAGCATTTCGCATCACACTTACCCTTTATGCTTCCTCATTATCATTCCGTCATATTTACGCTTCTCAATTTTCCACATAACAACATATGAACAATCATACATACTTAACATAGTCCAACATGCCTCCATACGACACTTTAAAGTCATTAAAACGACATCACAAGTTAATAGTTACATCCATGAAGGGTATAGGGTTTTCGGGGGTCCAAAGGGATGCAAAAACAAGCAATTCGGAGTTCTGGGATGATCCGCTAAGCCAACTGCGCCCGCAGGTGGATGAACTGCATCCGCAGGTGACCTTTTGTAGTAGCCAGAGGCACCTGCGTTGGCACCTGCACCCGCAGGTGCTTCGTCTGCGAGGGTGGGTGCCCGTTTTGGTCCGAAATGGTCTTTTTGGGGTCTTTTTAATGCCATGAATGGTCCATGATCATAACCAAACTAATTTTAACATATTTTTGATCATATAACATGCCAACAATCAGCCATGGTCTCACAACATGCATACAACACCCAAAACTATATTTTACGGCCAATACGCCACCAAAATCGTAACCAATTGCACAATAGAACTTCCAAACGTTATACACCATGACAAAACAAGTCAAGAATATAATCATATATCACATGTCAATATTGAATCCATAAGGTTCACTTCCTTCAATACCACAAATTCATGTTCAAGGTTACAAGACAAAATCGTCCTCCGATTTAGCAAAAACACAATATTACACACATAGTGAATTCTCAATACATCACCAACATAACCAAAATCATATAATCACTCTCTCATGAACATAATATATTAAATCATAAGCATAAGCACTTACCAAAGTGTGCAAGATGATGATCTTGGCCAAAGTGATGAAGGCCTAGGGTTTGTGGAAATGTGGAGAAAATTCTAGAAAAGGCATGGTGTCCAAAATGAATTAAAATCTGATCTTTGGCTCTATTTATAGCCCCTTTAAGTCCCTCTTTATCCAAACACTTGGTCCAATAATAATGTAGGGTCTTGTTCTTGCAAGAATGAGTCAAGAATGGGTCAAGAATGCCCTTTTTGGGCCATGTCTTGCATGCTAATATTTGGGCCTCTTTTAATTCATTGACAATTTGTTAATTGGGCCCATCAATTGAATAATTCCTCATATATATATATATATATACATATATATATCCCTTAAGTCACTCTTATCCATCTCTTGGCATTAAATGCATGGTTGATTTGGTCAAATGGAAGATTGGAAGAATGGGTCAACTTGTTATATTGGGCCATGTATTCTTGATCATTTTGGGCTTCATATGTGGGCCCAATAATACAAGATTTATTAAATGCCCACATTTCAATATAAAATTCATCAATTCCCTCATGCTTTCATTTTTCCATCAACGTACATGTAGTCGTATAAGTTCGGCAACATACGCAGTGTTACACCTCCCACGAGGGTCTAATCCCATGTACTAGGCCCAATATCAATTATCTCATCAATATGTTAATCCCAACACTTGAATAACCATTGTTCAACATCGTCAAGTAGGGTTGGGAAAGTACGGGGTGTTACATTCTTCCCCCCTTAGGAACATTCATCCTCGAATGTTAACAACGTCGTCTCATGTGTAACAAGGCATCTCTATATACATATACTCATATAGATACTTACTTAATCTTTCTCCACTTTCACACCTTTGAACTTTTCCCCTTCGTTTGAAGCAAATATGGGTACCTTGGTCTCATAATTTTGTTTTCAGCTCCCCAAGTTATCTACTCGACTTGTTGATTTCTCCTATAGTCCCAATGGGAGCAATATGAAACGAAACTCGAATGTACGTCTGACATATATCACACCCTTTCTTTCCAAATCCACTTACCTTTTTCATTGGTGACACTTTCAAGAGTACTTACTCATCTATGACCACAACATCTACTATACCAAAGAAAAACAGTCACCATGGTCAAATACAATTGAACTTACAACACTGGCTCTATTGCACGATCTAGAATTGAAGAAAAGAAACAACATCCTAGATGTCCCGTAGCCTCCTACTTATAAATGTGGTGCACAACACATTGATAAGTAAGACTCTACTCAGACACAGCTTTATAGACACCCTTAGAACGAACTGCTCTGATACCACTTTTGTCACACCCCGAATCCCAACGAGGCGTGATTGGCACTCGAAGCCGATATGGCCCGAGAGAACCAATCTTTGATCATGAACCCTCGTATGCATAATCTCGAATGAATAACATATTGTCTCATGTAATTGATGAAATGTAAAATGTCATACATATACATATATAAAACTTGGCCGTTGGTACCATCACGTCGCACTGAACGTACATGTCTTACATCCATATACCCACATATGTCTACAAAAGCCTCTAAATACATACACGACCATTTCATAATGTCTACAACATCAAAACCAATGTACAACTTTGACTCGGAAAGTCCTGAAGCAACTTGGGCTCACCAAAGATCTGCAATTACTGTTAACCTACTATGGAGGTCTACTAGTGCCTACACCTGCAACATCTAAAGTAAATCCCCAAGAGGGGTCAGTACGAAGAATGTACTGAGTATGTAAGGCCATGAGAAAACTGTACCATTACACAAGAACTTTAATGGAAATAATTATAGGAGAAACTCTATATGTGGAACCATGTACCTTTCTTTCATTATTATCATCTCCGATCATTCATACATAATAACAACAACCATGGAATCAATATAAGAGAACTAGTCAAAGCGGATAAACCCTCGTTCTGAATGTGAAACCATGTGCCTTACATTTATTATATTCCTTACTTACAGTCGTCATCTTTATTAGTCGTCCACCTTATTGGTGGATTATTATGATCATCCACCTTTTGGTGGGCATCCACTGTATTATGGGTAGTCATCTACCCTTGGGTGGGCATCCACTTTATTGTGGGTGGTCATCCACTCTTTGGTGGGCATCCACTTTATTGTGGGTAGTCATCCACTCTTTGGTGGGCATCCACTTTATTGTGGGTAGTCATCCACTCTTTGGTGGGCATCCACTTTATTGTGGGTTAACATTACATAACAGTGCTTCCTTTACTTTTATTATCCTTTACTTCATTTCTCTTTCTTTCTTACTATGAGTGATACCTTGATGATGGAAACATTCGTGAAATGTGAAACACAAATATACATTACTTCACATCTTTACTCTTGTACGATTGACATCTTTACTTGTGAGGTATAGGTACGTTAACTTGCACATTACTTCTTTCATTACTGTTGAGAGATTGGTACATTTACTTGTGAGAGATTGATATATTCACTTAAATACAACGTCTTGGAACCATTGGAATAATAGTCAATGCATAAGAGACATATATACAACTTTATTGGAACTTGGGATCATGACATGCTTGGAATAATGCTATTCAAACTAAACAAGACCTCTTTACCTCATTACTCTCATTGAGATAGTCCTCTTAGAATTACAACATTATGACAGCTTAGGAACTTCAAACAATGAATAAAAGATAAGTGAATCGTAATTCATCTAGGAGTAGGACACTTGTGAATAACAATATATGTCTACCTTAGTTAAAATCCTATAGGACCCCTTTGGAATGTAACACTTTTGGAATCTTAGGATAATGATCACTAAAGACGATACATGTGGATATCAACTGTTCACCAACCTGAGATGCAATACCTTAGAACATTTGGAACTCTTGACATGTTAGCCAATGAACGTGAGTCAACCAATGGACATGAGTCAACCAATGAACATGAGTCATATGATTCACCATTGACCAATAAGTAAGGATCATATGAATAACTCTAGCCAACTATCGGATACGGAATACCTTAGAGTATTTCGGAATCGAATGAGTACCATGACAATGTGAACACCATATGTTGCAGAAGGAAATAGAAGAGTAACCTTACATACCTTTGCGTCTCACTATGCATACACAAGCTTATATGTAAATACAATAGTCCAGCTCTTTCCTTACGCCTCACTCTACACCACAAGTACATAACGAAGCTTATATTAGCAACCAACTACCTTACAAGTGCACAGGATGACCATGAATCACATAGTTACTTTAGAACATCATTTTGCCTTCTTACAATGTCATTTATTGCATCAACATGACAACACTACCATAACATTCCACTCATTGACCAAGATTTCATACAATAATAGCATTTCGCATCACACTTACCCTTTATGCTTCCTCATTATCATTCCGTCATATTTACGCTTCTCAATTTTCCTCATAACAACATATGAACAATCATACATACTTAACATAGTCCAACATGCCTCCATGCGACACTTTAAAGTCATTAAAACGACATCATAAGTTAATAGTTACATCCATGAAGGGTATAGGGTTTTCGGGGGTCCAAAGGGATGCAAAAACAAGCAATTCGGAGTTCTAGGACGATCCGCTAAGCCACCTGCGCCCGCAGGTGGATGACCTGCATCTGCAGGTGACCTTTGGCAGTAGCCAGAGGCACCTGCGTTGGCACCTGCGCCCGCAGGTGCTTCGTCTGCGAGGGTGGGTGCCCGTTTTGGTCCGAAATGGTCTTTTTGGGGTCTTTTTAATGCCATGAATGGTCCATGATCATAACCAAACTAATTTTAACATATTTTTGATAATCTAACATGCCAACAATCAGCCATGGTCTCACAACACGCATACAACACCCAAAACTATATTTTACGGCCAATACGCCACCAAAATCGTAACCAATTGCACAATAGAACTTCCAAACGTTATACACCATGACAAAACAAGTCAAGAATATAATCATATATCACATGTCAATATTGAATCCATAAGGTTCACTTCCGTCAATACCACAAATCCATGTTCAAGGTTACAAGACAAAATCGTCCTCCGATTTAGCAAAAGCACAATATTACACACATAGTGAATTCTCAATACATCACCAACATAACCAAAATCATATAATCACTCTCTCATGAACATAATATATTAAATCATAGGCATTAGCACTTACCAAAGTGTGCAAGATGATGATCTTGGCCAAAGTGATGAAGGCCTAGGGTTTGTGGAAATGTGGAGAAAATTCTAGAAAAGGCATGGTGTCCAAAATGAATTAAAATCTGATCTTTGGCTCTATTTATAGCCCCTTTAAGTCCCTCTTTATCCAAACACTTGGTCCAATAATAATGTAGGGTCTTGTTCTTGCAAGAATGAGTCAAGAATGGGTCAAGAATGCCCTTTTTGGGCCATGTCTTGCATGCTAATATTTGGGCCTCTTTTAATTCATTGACAATTTGTTAATTGGGCCCATCAATTGAATAATTCCTCATATATATATATATATATATATATATATATACATATATATATCCCTCAAGTCACTCTTATCCATCTCTTGGCATTAAATGCATGGTTGATTTGGTCAAATGGAAGATTGGAAGAATGGGTCAACTTGTTATATTGGGCCATGTCTTCTTGTTCATTTTGGGCTTCATATGTGAGCCCAATAATACAAGATTTATTCAATGCCCACATTTCAATATAAAATTCATCAATTCCCTCATGCTTTCATTTTTCCATCAACGTACATGTAGTCTTATAAGTTCGGCAACATACGCAGTGTTACACCTCCCACGAGGGTCTAATCCCATGTACTAGGCCCATTATCAATTATCTCATCAATATGTTAATCCCAACACTTGAATAACCATTGTTCAACATCGTCAAGTAGGGTTGGAAAACTACGGGGTGTTACACCTATCCTCATAAGCAGTCAAGAACTCAAATTTATCCTTGACTTGAGCCCCTGTAAACCTCAGAGGAGTCAATCTCAAAAATCTATCTAATATCTTCTGCTCCTCGACATACATAGCATGCTGGACGACTACCGATTGAGCAACTACAAAGTACTGGAGTAGCTATAGGCTCAGTCCTTGCATCTATACCACTCTTATCTACAGACTGTATGCCATCAGACAATGCACCACCAACTAATCCCAATAACTGGACTAAGGTATCTTTAAGTAATGAAGAAAAAATAAACCCCGGTGGCACCTGGGCTGCCCCCTGGCCCACTAATGGCTGGGGTGGTAGAATCTCTATCTTGGGAGAAATAGCAGGGTCTAGAGATGGCTCTAGTTGGGGCTGAAACTCTAGCCTGGCCTGGACCTCTAGGTCGGCCATGTTCTCTGGCGGCTGTCCTAGTCTCAGGCTCGGGATCCTCTTCTCTGGTCGTAGTAGCGCGCGTCCTGACCATCTGCGAAAGATTGAAATAATAAGAACCTTAGAAACTAACACACTCTCAATGCACGAAATGAATAAAGAAAGTGAAGTCATCCTAAGAATTTCCTATAGCCTCCCGTAGATAAAACACGTACGCCATTGCTCCGATTCGTGGGACTCTACTAGAAACTTGCTCTTGGACCAACAATACCAGTGAACCTAGGCTCTAATACCAATTTGTGATGACCCATTTTCGGAGTCATAATGGCGCCTACCATAACCCCCAGTAGATAAGCCAAACCGTAGCTTGGAACTACAAGTAATGGGCTAAATAGCGGAAGACGGGATAAATTCCGTGAAATAAGCATATGATAAGATTGAAGGCAATATAAATATGAACACGATCCTAAAATACCAAACAAAAAAAGAGGAAGAGTAAAAGAAACATTCCATGACCTGGTAAGACCAGTACAAGAGCCACTAATCAAAAGAATAAGAGTACTAGTAGTATCAATATACAGATAGTCTTAAATATAAACACTGTCCCAAAATCTAGGAAGGAGAAGGGATCAACTCTGGCTCTAAAAGCTCACCCTATCTCTGGATCCTATAAGCAAGCTGGAAGGAATATCAGCGACGGCAGCTAGTAGTCGGATCTTCATCAGAAAAAGGATGCAGAAGAGCAGTATAAGTACCAAAACAACGGGTACTCAGTAGGCATTATCGGGCGACTGAGCTAAATCATAATAAAAGCATAGTAAAATATGAGAATGTAAGCTAAGTTAAGGAGAAAGGGGAAAGCCTGAGATCATACTCCAACACAGGAAAATAAATAAATAATTAAACACGCGATACCGAAATGAAAGTAAAATAATTATAACCTAACTGCCCCCATAAGCCTAGAAGGAGAAAACAAGAGAAGACTGACCCAAACGATCCCCTATAAGCTTGATGGATACATTCAAGAGGAGATCTATAGACACTAAGCATGATATAACAAACCAATACTCCCATAACTTTGAAACCATTTGTACTATGCAATATCAGACTGGAACTGGATTCGTAATATCATAGATGAACCATAAAGTGTCAGGAACCAGTCTTTTACATCATAACTATATCATAGATGCTGGACTCAAACCAGTCTTTAACACCATAACCTTATCATAGATGCCAGACTCAAACCGTTGTTTAACACCATAACCATATCATAGATGCCGACCTTTAACACCATAACCATATCATAGATGCCAGACTCAAACCAGTCTTTAACACCATAACCATATCATAGATGCCAAACTCGAACTGATCTTTAACACCATAGCCATATCATAGATGCCAGACTCGAACCGATATAATAAGGTAAAGTTACAATAACTAGACTAGCCTCAAACTAGGTAAATGCTATGTAGTAGCCTAAGGTTCAAAATTAATTATGACATTGCAAAAGAAGGCCTCCTAAGTCTAAAAGGAGCTAAAAGAGATTTCTCAACCTAAAAAAGGGTCGGCGGGGCCCACTTCTAAACCCAAAAGTCCATACTAAGGTGATTACTACCCAAAAATTACCAAGTCTTCAAAATTCCACTAAAAGTTATTAAATAAGTATAAACAAAGCCTAGAAACATCATTTTACTTAAATGAAGGGTAAAAGGGTCGATTTTACCTCTGAAACGACTCACAAATCAGCCAAATAAATCAAACTTCACTAACTAAGCAACCAAACCATAATTTCCAACCCAAAACTAGTACAATATAATACTAATGCCATAATAAAGCTCAATCTATAAGCAAGGTATGCCTAGCCTACCTGGATGCCAAAGAATGCCCGAGAAAGTCCGCTAAATTGGGGATTTTCCTTTTCGAGAAACCTCCCCATGACTTCACGAGAATAATGATACCCATATTGCATATAAATACTTCAAATCCAAAATCTTGCTAAAAATCCCATATGGGGCCCACTTAGGAAATCATAAATTTGAAACCATCAAAACGTCCCTCAAGGTTCAAGGATCATTAATCCTCAAGAATGGGCAAATTCCAAGCCCCAAAGCATCCAAATTCAACCTACAAATGAATTAGGGATTTAAACTTAAAACGAAGAATTTATCGAGAAATTAGATGGAACTTACAAGGATTAAGACGAGGAAAAAGGCTTTGACGAACTCTCCAACCTCCCTCGATCTCCTAAGAATTTCCCCCTCTCTATATCTCTCTCTAGGGCTTTTAATACCCAATACTTAGAGAATAATGAGACAAAAATGGGTAAAAAAGGGATTAAATGCACTGCAGGTAACGCTGAAGCAGCCACGCGATCGCTAAAGCGGTTGCTGCTCTACCACTAAAGTGGTCCAAAGACCTGGGTTGACCTCCACTAAAGCGGATAGGTGACTCTTAAAAGCACCCTTCTAAAGCGGACAGGTGCCTCTTAAGAGCACCCCTCTAAAGCGGTAGGGCCTCTGCTTAAGAGGACTCATGGGACCAGTGCCTTGCTGCTAAAGTGGTGCCCAATCCGCTAAAGTGGTTTCCTCTTAAGAGGTCACACCAGCTGAAGCAGTATCAACACTTGGCAATACTTTGCCAAGTTTCCAATGGGAGCAGTATCAACACTTGGCAATACTTTGCCAAGTTTCCAACGGGCCCTCGAAATTCATTTGGAATCCCGTGAATGAAAACGAACTAGGCTAACCTATCAAATTCGACATTTTTGACTCAACGACATAATCAAAATTTCCATCCGGGGTCGTTTCTACGAAAAGTGGGTCCCACACCTAAATGGCCATTTTCAACACTTTTTATCCAATAGCCCAAAATGAGTCTGAAAGCCTCAGAACCTGGACCAAGGGTTCCCCTAGCCTAAAATCAATATTCCAGAGCTGATGGAACTATTAGAATTGTCATACAAGGTCGTTTACCTAAAGTTTAGGCGAGTAGCCAAATATGAACAACGAAGACTTCAAAATAGGGAATTGGCTCTAAAAACCAAACGACCTGATCGGTAACCAAACTGTCAGCTCCAGCAAGTCATAAATGACTTAGGGCCACTACGGGAAAGCTCTAATTGCCAAAATAATATGGAAATGCAGAAAATGACCTAACGGGTCATTACAGGCATTGACATGCATCCATCTATTTTAGATTTAACACAATAAATAGCCCTTTTAATGATCCACATCATCCTCTTTCGGTATTGACAGGTATCTACCTATTTTGTATTTGACATAGTAAATAACCTCTTTCAGTGATCCACATCATCCTCTTTCATTATTGACTTGGTTTTGTCATCAACCTTCGGTATTTATGGGTGTCCACCTCTTTTGGATTTGATGCAATAAATAACCTCTTTTTATGATTCATATCATTCTCTTTTTGTTTTGATATGACTTAGAGATATCCTCGATACCAGACTCCTCTGCCTCTATGCTATATTGGATATGATGCCCAAATACCCTCTACGCCATACTCTTCTACCTCTGTGCTATATTGGATATGATGGGTCTTCTCAGCAAAATGAATATCCTCGATGTCGGACTCCTATACCTCTATACTATATTGGATATACATCCAAAAATATCCTCGACATCAGACTACTCTGCCTTTGCGCTATATTGGATATGATGCCTTATCAGCAAAAGGAATATGTAATAATCTGTGTATACCTGCACTTGGAGCACATAGTTAGTAGACACATTATCGCTTTAGCTAGAAACTTTAATCAAAATTAAAGAAAAACCTTTAGAAAGATCAATCAAGGAATGTATAATTTCCCTTTGGGAGGATCGTTGTGGGTATGTATTGGTCCGCCGAAGGGACAAAGGTTGATCCATCAACAAGATATATATTGGTCTATCGGAGGGAAAAAGGTTGATCCATCGGAGGAACAATGTTGATCCATCGATACGATATATTGGTCCGTTGAAGGGACGAAGTTGATCCATCGATATGATATATTGGTCTGTTTGAGGATCAAAATTGATCCATCGGTAGGATAAGTTGGTCCATCAAAGGGAAAAAAATGATATATTGCTAGGATATATTGGTCTGTTGGAGGGACAATGTTGATCCATTGATAGGATATATTGGTCCGTAAGAGGTATAATATTGATCCATCGATAGGATATATTGCTCCATCAGACGAACACAAATTGATCCATTGATAGGATCTATTGGTCCGTTGGAGGAACAAAGGTTGATCCATTGGTA
Source organism: Capsicum rhomboideum (assembly GCA_031232105.1). Classification (NCBI taxonomy): domain Eukaryota; kingdom Viridiplantae; phylum Streptophyta; class Magnoliopsida; order Solanales; family Solanaceae; genus Capsicum; species Capsicum rhomboideum. The sequence continues at coordinate 81,199,870 of CP124712.1, forward strand.
GAACTGTTGGTCCATCGGAGGGAAAAAGGTTGACCCATCTGTAGGATTTGTTGGTTCGTCAGAGGGACAAAGGCTGATTTTGGAATGTCCTTTTGATGATTTTTTGGTGGAATTTTTGAGGTCATCCTCAAAAACTTTGCCCCAATTATATGCTTCAAGGGAAATCCCATGTTATTAATGGGGAAAATTGACATCTTGTACAATTTTGAGGCTTTTTCAACACTTGGCACTCTAGTTGAAAATATTTTATCATGATATCCAACCTTGGCTTGCTGGAGAAAAGCATTTTCTTGAAAATTCTTGATATCTAATAAAAAATTTTACCCCAGTTCTCGTGACAAAGAGAAACAAAAATCTTGTGGGGAATATGACCGAGCCATTACGGTGCCTACGTATCCTATTGAGCCAGGTATCAGGTCAGACATAGTTCTAAGTCCTGGTGTAAAACCATGAAATTAAAATATTAGTAGCAAATGCAGTATAAACATGAATCCATAAGAAAAGTTGGAAGATTTATCCGGTCACGTTATAAGGCGGACGATCCAAAAATAGGCATCTTATTCTCAAAGATCAGTCTATTGGTAACATTTTTAGGGTGGATGACCTAATTTTAAAAGAAAGGCAACTTTTTTGGGGAATAACAAGTTACTTTGAAAGGTTTCAAAGGTGGGCGTCTACCCATTTTCAAAAATGAGAGAAGAGAATCAAATCTTGACAGAAATTGGTACCAACCGTTAGTATTGCATGGGAATTTTTCTCATTTGCTTATTTTTTAACTGAAACCACTTTGAGATAATTCCTATAACTTAATGTGGTACCTCAAACTCACCTAAGTATCAACAAGATTTGTTTGTCTTAGATCAAACAAAAGTTTTGAATTACCCCTAACCTCATGTTTCAAGTTCCCTCACTATAAAGAATGTCCTATTCCACACTCTTTTGAAGTATTTGTTTTTGAGGACTTTTACAAAGTTCTCTCACACTTTGAAGGATGGTTAAAGCATGCGATTGTGATGCCATATACTAGGACTTTATGTAAGTCTCCACTAATGTGAGAACTCTTTGAATGAGATCATGTAGGGCTTGTTATCGGCTTATAATATAGGATTGAGGATGGGTAGGATATTCATTTGGGTTAAAAGTGACTTGATCCCTCCTTGAACATTGTACTGATTTTGGTCTTTTGATATTTGCTACGCCTTTGGTGCTCGATCTTCTTTGTTGTCCCATTCTTTTGTATTTTGTTTTGACTTCTTTCGAATTTCCCTTACTTGAGCCTTCTCTCATTTCATTTTTGGGAGTTTTTCTCTTTCTTTTGAAGTTTTCCTATTTTGTTGGAGTTTTCTTTCTCGTTTTTCAATGAGATTTCTCCATACTTTTGTGGGAGTTTTTGACTCTTTTTTTTTTTGAAGTCATTTTTTGCATTCTTAACCTTAGGGACTTTGCATCTTTTACTTTTGTCAACTTAAAATTTGAACATCATCTCTAATTTTCACATTTTCTGCATGCTTAAGGAGGTCAGGCCAAGAGAGGGGTAGAGCGTAAAAGCGTTCAGAAGGGTATAGGCTAAGATATGGTTGTCCAAAGAAATAAGCTCAGGCTCAAAGTGGGACATGCTAAGAATTAATGTCATTTAGTAGACATTGAAAGGCACAATCGGGTCAAAGAAGGCCTAAAATCCTTTCCCAAACCAAGCATTACCCAGGATTTTGCCTCGACAAATACTCGGGCCAAGTTCTAGATAAACAATGCAATGCAATTGAATTAAATCTAAACTCTCCACACAATGCACATGAAACAATGATGTTGGTTTCATTCTTATCTTGGATGTATGCAAGGAACAGTTTCAATTGTCACAAAAGTACAATGAGAGGTACCAAAAGAATCTGTGGTTCACCACAAAGTTAGTCCATTCTATCAATTATCATTATTTTTCTACATGCATGTTCTTGACCATGTTAGCACCAACCAAGTCAATGATATGACCCTAAAATTTTTTGAATGATTTTCTTCTTTTCTTTTTTCGAATAAAAGGTTCTAAACTCGAGGAGGGCTGCCTACATATATCGACCTAAAGGATGAGAATCAGGTGTGTGTAGTTCGTGCCGATATGATAAGATATATGCATAAAATAATGCAAAGGTACAAACAAACTCAGAATTGAGCCTCCTAAGTTTGATGTTTGCAGCCAGGATTTGTCTACCGTCACCTGTAAGGATCGTTGTGGTCACCCAGTTATTTTATGGGGGACCATTTGTTCTTGTGATCGTCACCCATTATTTTTGAGGGATGACATTAAGTGGCCTCTCCGTTATCTGTGAGGACACTTGTAGTTTCTTTGTGTAAGTGTTGTTTCATATTGCGCACAAAAACTGCTTGTTGTTCATGTTTCTTCCAAGAATATTTTTGGAGATTATGGGGTTTCTTGAACATCGATGGAAACTGTATATTATTGTGACCATCCTCAACACCTGGCGAGGACGTCCCTCCTATGAAGAAACAAGAAATAGGTGAAAGTCGGGAATTCATAAAAATAACAAAAATGGAAGGATGTAGTAAAAGACTGCCCTAATTTGTCTTCCCCACTGAATATTGGTGTCTTGCTGAGTTCAAGAGAAAATATCATCTCCCATGAAATGCAGGGATCACATCCTGCAAAATTAGAAGGAAAAATATTAAAATCCTTCTTAGATTCATAAAATTAAAAGGATTAGAGTTAGGCTTTTGGCCAAAAAATTCGTCAAGTAGGAGATTTTTGTGATACTTTTGCGAGTTTCGAGGATAATGTTATTTCTCCTACTTCTAAATAAAACTTCTTAGTATAGGGAGGGGTTTTTAACTTCTATGGACTTTAAGATTTCAACTCTCTTCGTCTGTACAATACCCCTGTAAAGAAAAAGATCAACATTGATTGTACCCTGTATTAAAAGAAGAATTCTTAGTTTTAGAGGCTGATTATGTTGGCTTTGCCTTGCTATGCTATTAGTTCTTCCAGTGCTTGGCTTTTCAAACTCATCTGGCCTTGAAATGTAACCTTGGTGAAATTTTTGAGGACCTTCCTAAAAAAATTCTGCCCCAGTTTAGAACACAATAGAACCCTTGATCGTTCTCATATTTTGCGATGCTGCTTTGTATGGAACTTTTGAGATTTTCTCAAAAATTCTTCCTTTGTTCGATATTCAATAGGCCTTCATTTTCAACCTTTTAGAAAATGTCATTTTTTGTGGAATTTTTGACATCTTCTAAAAAATTCTACCCCAATTTCCATTTGTGAGAGGAAATGGAAATTTGATGAGGAATATGACCGAAACAGACATATGCCGCCTACATATCTCGTTCTTGCGAATTCAGGTCAAATGTAGTTCAGATCTCCATGGAGAACCTATTTTATAAATAAATTGCCCAAAGTCATTTATGACTTGCGGGGATAGGCAATTCGGTTATCGGGCAGTTCATTTGATTTTTAGAGCCATTTCCCTGTTTCAGAGCTTTTGAAGTTGAGAATATGGCCTCGGGCCAAAAATTCATTCAAACGACATTGGATGGAAATTTTGACTATTTCATTAGCTCTGAAATTTCAATTTTGGGCTAGAGGAATCCTTGGCCTGTGTCCCAAGGCTTCCGGACTCATTTGAGGCTATTGGGTGAATTTTGGTTTAAACGGACCCTTGGGTGTGGGACGCACTTTTTGTCGAAATAACTTCAAATGGAAATTTTGATGGTTCTATTAAGTGTGTAATATGAAATTTGGTAGGGTATCATTGTTCGTTCACATTTATGGGATTTCGAATGAATCTCAAGGGTCCATCTGGAGAATTTGCAACTTGGCAAAGTTGCTGGTGCATCCGTACCTTGTACAGGCACAGGTCCATCATCGCTATTGTTTTGAGGACCCTCGAGATCGTGAGGTTCTATGGATCTTGTTCATCGCAATAGCATGGCTGGAATTTTGGAACCGCAATAAAGGAGGGCTGTGGGATCGGGCGAACTTCTTCATCATGACCGCATAGTTAGGTCATCGTGATCACAATGGCCTCGTTAGTGGGATTTAGCTATCACGATTAGGGGCCTCGTAATAGCGATAAGGAAACCCCTGGTAGTATATAAATATTTGACTTCATCTTTAGCCATTGATCTAAGTCCTAAAAAACCATTTGTGAGACTTGGGAGCTCAAAATTAGTGTGGGAATCGACAATTGAAGCTGTGCTAGAGTTGGAAACATCCTAGTGACTATTTTATCATCGTTTTCTTGTAAATTCTTGATTTAAATTCGACATAATTCTCCATTTTCTCTTCTTGTTGTTTCAAATTATTGGGACTATTTAGAGCTTAGATTATGCCCAATTTTACGGCAAATATTCCTTGAGATGAGAGGGATATGTGATGATTTCAATTTTGTAATTCTGCAAGTGGGGCCCCACAGGGGACTTTTAATCCAATTTCTGATCCGAAGTGTATATACCCAATATAGGTATTGATATTCTCATCTTGACGTGTAAAATATTATTTTGATAGCATGACAGCGATTAAAGGCTTCTCAAAAGGAAACAACTCTAGTGTAAAGGATTTTACGTGCTTTCGATGACGTCCAGATAGGCCAGGCTTACTCTTGTTCTAGACTTTGCTTGATTATAGTATTAGAATGTTAATATACTAGTCATTGGGTGGGTTCTTATGGGCCAAATATCCTTTTTGCGATTGTTGCCTATTTTAGCCAATTAAGGTCCATTTCAGGTATATTTCGATCCCGTATTCCCTTATGATAACTTATGATTATACTTTAGTACTAGTGTTAGTTTACATAGTACCTTGGGATTGAATTGAGAAACCTTAGCCTAGGTTTAGGTAGGTGCTTGCCTTAGGTTGGATTTTTGGGACTGGTAGTAGGCCCTATCGGCCCTTTAAAAGATAGAATGTTTAAAATAGTTCCTTGCTTACCTAAATGACCACTATCTGGTTGCTTAGGATAATCCTTGGATTTTGGGCTGACTTATTCACTTTTATAAGCTTATTTAGCTTTGTTACCCGGGTAGGGTAGTATTTTTCCTTAAAACCGCACCCTTCGACTTAATAATTGGGACCTTTTTTGCTTTAAGTGTTTTAGCTACCTAGAATTGGAATTTATCTTCAAAATACTTGGGATAGACTATAATGTTACCACTTTTGGTCTTACATAGTAGCTTCGATTTAAGTTCGGCACCTGGCACATGGAAATGAGTATCCGGTACGCATATTTGTCATGTCGGATCATTTTACATTCATTATTGTTGTTATTCCTCCCTTACATTAATGTTACTCTTTCCGTGTACCCACCATGCTTATGGGCACTCAGTTGGGTTTATTTCTTATTGTCTGCTTCTTTTAGGCTTATGGGGGCCTAGTTAGGTTATAACTAGGCTTTTATTATCGTTCTCGAGTTATTCGCTTTCTATTTATTGCATTTTCCCTATATAGCCTATTATTTCCATTTCTTCCCCTTTATTATTGACTGAGGTTTACATACTTGCAATTTATTTATTCTTTTATTATAATTTAGCTTAGTAGGCCTATGATGAAAACTGAGTACCCATGGGTTTTTGTACTCATACTACACTTCTGCATCTTTTTCCCATGATGCAAATACGAGTATGAGTCACTGCCATTGACGACATCCTTAGGCTGTAATAGTGTTTGGAGATAGGGTGACCTTTCAGAGTGCGGAGCTGATACTCCTCCTTCTGCTATTCTTGATAGTCTTATTTTGTTTATTTGGGGATATGATGTATATTCTAACATTGTCTAGTTGTAACACCCCGTACCTTTTTGACCCTATTTGCTTGGTGATATATATGTCATATTTGAACCATGTATAACTTGGTTTTGAGAGCAATAAGTGTATATTTGGTATTGGTTTTGATGGACTATTGCTATTGTGTTAACGTCCAAGAAAAAAAAAAAAAAAAAAAAAATTTTTGGGCTAGGCGCGCCCAGGGGCGTGCCACGCCGCTCTGGGCTGAAATTTTCAGCCCAGAGGCAGCAAGGGGGCGCGCCAGGTAGCGTGCCACGCTGGAATTGGCCACCTTTTAAAAGTTGGAATTTTTCTTAAGTCCCAAGGGTATCCGGGGACGTATTGAGCCGATTTTTGTTACGTTTCTTCTACAATCATGAGAATATACATGACATGAGTGAAATATTATATTGGTATGATAAAATTACTCGAGGACGAATTCGGAATCAAAATGACGATTTTACCCTTTTGGGCAAAATAGGCCATATGTGGCTAGAATTGCTTGTTTTTGGAATTGAGGCTACGAGTATGAATTTCATGAGTGGGAATATTGTCGTGACACTTATGAAATGATGTAAACATGAGAGATTATTGATTTTATTGGGTTAAGTGAATTGGGCTCAAATAGAGGCCCAAAATGAGGCCAAAATGCATGGCCCAAATGGAAAATGACCCATTCCTCTTGACCAAATAAACTCATGCATTATTGGACCAAGTGGTTGGCTAAGAGGGACCATTGAGGGGCTATAAAAGGCACAAAAAATCAGATTTTATTGATTATAACTCTCATAACATTTCTAGAAATTTCCCAAAGTCTCTTCTCTCAACTTCAAACCCTAAGGCATCTTTTGGAGCAAGATCATCATCTTCCAATCCGAGGTAAGTGATTATCCTTGTACTTTAACATATTATAAGCATGAGAGATTATGTATATCATGTTGATTATGGTTGGAAATGTTGGCCATGGCACTTTTGGCTTTGTGAAAAAGATGTGAAATCCATGGGATTGTAACTTGAATTATAACTTGTTGTCTTGATGAAAAAGCATGGTATGGATGAAATAACAACATGTATGGTGTTATTATGGTCCTAAACTTGTTATTTTCATATAAGGGTATATTATGGGATTTTGGCCGATTTGTGTTATGAAGTGTATTAAGGTGACTTGATGGATTATTTGTGATATGGTGGGAATAAGAAAGTGTAAAGGAGAAGTGTTGTGGTGACATGTATTGATTTGCATGTGTTGGTCAATGTTGGGAATATTATGGGATTTTTGGAATAATAATATCTTCCATGGTTTTGCCAAGGGGAAGTAGCATGTTTAAAGGCAAACACGTAACTCATTGATGTTATATACATTTGTAAAGTAGTTGGTGGTTAATGTTGGCTCCGTTATGTATTTGTGATGTAGAGTGAAACGTGAGGAAGGAGCGGAATTGTTGTGCTCACATATTGGATTGTGTATTTACATTGGAAAGATAAGGTATGTAAGGTTACTCTGTCCGTTTCTTTCTGCGGCAAATAGTTTTCACATTGACATTACGCATGTTCCATCCCGAAATGTGCTAAGGTATTCCATGTCCGGTTATCCATGGTCATTGTCATATATTTCCTACTCATTGATCATTGGTGAATCTCATGTCTCATATTCATGGTTCATGTTCCAAAAACAATAAGGTTACGTTACAATGTTTGATTATACTCATGTCCCTTGTTCATGGATTATGGTCCAATGGTTTCAATAGTGTTATGTTTCTAATAATGTTATGTTTCCCACACTGTTTATTCACATATATCTTACCCATTGGTTAATGATCCGAAGCTTCAAGGAAAAGTTGTCATAACGTTGAAATCTCTAAGGACCTATCTCAAGAGAATAATAACATAAAAGAATCTATTCAATCGTGGATGGAATTTCCAAACAATGTCATGTTCCAAAATCCAAGAATATGATTATCTTTGTACCAATCTTTTATAAGTAAAAGTACCAATCTCATGAGGAGTGAAGAATGAGGTAAAGTGTTTGTGTTTTCAAAAGTATACGATCCTCAATGTATCAATCTCTCAAATGAAATAAATTAGGGTATACATGTTGTTGGTTGCAAGAATGAAGGAAGATAATAGGGGGTGGACACAATTCCAAAGTTCCAATAATATTATGACTCCAAATTCCGATGATGTATGTTCCAAGTTCTACTAATGTCACGACTATCTTTGTACCAATCTCATAGGTTTCATACGAGAGGTGTGTTTCTCGTAAGTAGATGTGTTAATCTCTCATAAGTTGAAGTATCAATCTCATGAACTCTAATGTGTCACTCTTATAAGTATGGAAAGAAAAAGGGTATTGGAAAGAAGTAATGTGCATATGGTTCCTTTATGTTTCATTAAGTATGAATCACAAACTAAAGGGTATAAGTTGAGACGGAACAATCTCAATACTATATATATATATATTATTCTCCCATCAAAGGTGGATGCCCGGTACTATATATCCCACCAAGATGGAGGCCCGGTACTATATACTTATATATATTATATCCCATCTATGGTGGATGCCCGGTACTATATCTCCCACCAAGATGGAGGCCCGGTACTATATACTTATATATATTATATCCCATCTATGGTGGAGGCCCGGTACTATATATCCCACCAAGATGGAGGCCCGGTACTGTATATATAAACTTATTTATTATATCCCACTAAAAGTGGAGGCCCGGTATTATATATTTATAAGTAAGATGACGACCCATAAGGTGTTATGAATCACTAACTAGTTGAGTGAACAATAATAAAGAGAGTGTAAAAGAGATGAGACTGTATCACTTGCATGAATAAGAATGATGATGAAGATGATGCGAATGAATGACTAAGTAATGAAATAATAAAAGTAATGAACATGGTTCCACACATCCAGGTTGGAGGTCTATTCACATTAAGTATTCTCCTATGCTTACTTTCTTGGAAGTACTTATGTATTACCATAGTTTCATCTGGCCTTACATACTCAGTACTTTATCCGTACTGACCCCTTTTGGGGACTTACCTTACATGCTGCAGGCCCAGGTGTTGGTAGATCTCCACAGTAGGTGACAAGGTATCCACGGATTGTTGGTGAGCTCCAGTTGCTTCGGGGATTCCCAAGTCGCATGTGTTCATTAGGTTTTGTCATTTGTAAATATTGTATAGACATAGTCATGTATCTATTAGAGGCTTTGCAGACATATGTGGGGTAGCATGAAAGTAACAGATGTATGTTCATTTTGACGAAATGGCCCTAACGGCTAAGTTGCATATATTGCTTATGTTGCCATGCATTTCCGCTATTGATATTTAATTACATGAGATAAGATGATATTCATACGCGAGCATACTTATGAGAATATATGAGTAAAGATTGGTTCTCTCGGGCCTTATCGGCTTCGGGTGCCAATCACGTCCCGATGGGATTCGGGGCGTGACAAAAGTGGTATCAGAGCAGTTCGATCTCAGGGTGTCTACAAAGCCGTGTCTGAGTAGAGTCTTGCTTATCGATGTGTTGCGCCCCACATTTATAAGTAGGAGGCTACGGGACATTTAGGAGTTGTTTCATTTCTTCATTCTAGATCGTGCAATAGAGCCATTGTCATAGGTGAGATTATATCTGACCATTGTAATTGGTTCTCTTTGATATAGTAAAATGCCGAATACAAGACAAGGTATGGGCAAAGATAAGCAGGCAAATATGCAAGCGGGAGAAGGAACTAGTAAATCACCACCTAACCCAGATAGTCAGTATGGGGTTGAGACTGAGTTTACAGCACGGGCACCTTCTCCTCCCACTTCTCCAGGGAGACCACAAAGGAGGGAAGTATCCCCAGATTCACCTGTTCATGTTACTAGGCAGGAGTTACAGGACTTGAGAAATGCGGTACAAATGTTGACTCAGATAGTTGTTGCACAGAGTCAAGGACAATTTGGTCCAACGGTAAAGAATGAAGATACAGATAGGGCAGCTAGTCGGAGGACACAGGATTTTCTGAAATTGGATCCTCCCACCTTTACTGGGTCAGATTTGAATGAAGATCCGCAAGACTTTATAGATCAAATTCAAAGGGCCCTTGATGTTATGCACGTAACTGGTATAGAAACAGTAGAGCTTGCAGCATATAGACTAAAAGGCGAGGCTATATTATGGTACGAGGTTTGGAGACGATCTAGGGGTGTCGGTGCACTTCCAGCTAGTTGGGAGGAATTTAAAACAGTATTCCTTGATCATTATCTTCCATATGAGGTCCGCGAGGCTCGAGCCGATCAGTTTTTAAATCTTCGTCAAGGAAATATGAGCGTCAGAGAGTACAGTCTTCGGTTTAATTCGTTGGCTAGATATGCTCCTAATATGGTAGCGACTATGGCCGATAGAGTTCATCGATATGTGGATAGATTGGAGCCCTATTTGGTAAGAGACTGTACTATTGCTGCATTAAATAAAGACATGGATATAGCCAGAATACAAGCCTTCGCGCAAAAGATAGAGGATCAAAGGCAAAGGGGAAGGGTACAAGAATCTGAGACAGGACCGTCAAAGCGGGCTCGACCCATGGGACAGTTCATGCCATCCCAAGAAGGAGTTAGGCCTCGGGTTTCCCCAAGACCCTCTCGACCATCATTTTCTCACCCTACAGCGGGTACTCCACCTCCATTTCGAGGATCTAGAGATAGTCAGGTTGGGCAGAGTAGTGGAATACGGGGTTCACAGACAGTGGGATCTGTTCGTCAATTGTGCCAGCGCTGCGGAAAGTTTCATTCAGGTGAATGCTGGTATGAGATGGATGTTTGCTTTCGGTGTAAAAAGCCAGGACACGTGAAGAGAGACTGCCCACAGAGGGCCACAAGTAGTATGACACGACCTATGGGGTCAGCAGAATTCGGCTCTCCTTGATATGGTGACAGGTACGCTATGTATATGTTTACCTAATGAATATGCATCACTCGATTTAGGTTCTACCCTATCAGATGTTACTCTATTGACTGTGGGACAATTTGAAGGAACACTAGAGTTAATAGTCAAGTTAATTGGGGTGTCCACACCATTTGGTGAAGTCATTATAGCTAAAAGAATATGTCGCAAGTGTATAGTAAATGTTGTGATCACGTTACAGTGGTTAAGTTTACTGAGATGGATATGATAGATCTTAATGTTACCATGAGTCTATTTTTCACTTTCCACAAAGAAATTTCCTGAATGGAAGGGTACATATGTCGTTAGTCAGAGTGAAGGATACCAAAGTTAAAGCTACTAATGTGCAAGACACTAGTCTACACCCGTAGGGTGTCCCAGTGTAAATTGTATCGACAAGGGATGACACGTATCGGATATATATGTGAGCTAAAGAAATGCATGAGGGTAACGCACACCATTCACGATATGCTATTTGTTAGGGAGTAATTAATATGTACCATGATTTGGAAGCGACTTATCGATGAGATTACATGAAAAGTACATTGCAAAAAAAAAAAAAAAAAAAAAAAAAAAAATTAAAAATTACTTCAGCCATCGAAGTGATAACAAGTAAAGTGTGTGGAATCGGAGGGGTATAGATTATGTAACTAAATAGATGTGATGCCATATGGGTAATAATTGATGGGCTTATCAAGTTAACACAGTTGTAGAAATGTGGAACCCAAGTGAATGCAGGCAGGGTTTTCGTCTTAACAGAGGAACAAACAAACCGTACTGTTTAAGCATGAGAAGTTAGTTCTATATAGCGTATCTTATAAGGTGGCTCGAGGATGTGTTCAAGTTGTATATGACGTTGAGGTATCCCAAGAACTCTTTACAGTGCATGCAGTATCTCATATGCGATGCTTTAAAAAGATGTAGGAGATTATCCCATGTTGTTCCCAGTGGGAAATTCACTAGTTATGGGAAAATATCATATGTGAGGAAGTATGGCTTACTATGCTAGCTTGACAAGCGAAAGGTAAAGAAGGAGCTTCTGTAAAAGTACAATAGGAGAAACGAACACAGGGAATAAGTCATAAGGGCGACCAAAAAAATAATGAAATCTAAAGTAATCGTAAGTCTTGGACATGAAAGCAAAGTGCAGGGTATGGAATGAGAGTCATAATAAGTAGGTCTTTACAAGTATGCTATGTGTATATGGTAATTGAAGGATTCATTTTGGCTGAAGTGTTACAATGAGACAGTGTTACTAACATTCGAGGACGAATGTTCCTAAGGGGGGAAGAATGTAACACCCCGTACCTTTTTGACCCTATTTGCTTGGTGATATATATTTCATATTTGAACCATGTATAACTTGGTTTTGAGAGCAATAAGTGTATATTTGGTATTGGTTTTGATGGACTATTGCTATTGTGTTAACGTCCAAGAAAAAAAAAAAAAAAAAAAAAAAATAAAAAATTTTGGGCTAGGCGCGTCCAGGGGCGTGCCACGCCGCTCTGGGCTGAAATTTTCAGCCCAGAGGCAGCAAGGGGGCGCGCCAGGTAGCGTGCCACGCTGGAATTGGCCACCTTTCAAAAGTTGGAATTTTTCTTAAGTCCCAAGGGTATCCGGGGACGTATTAAGCCGATTTTTGTTACGTTTCTTCTACAATCATGAGAATATACATGACATGAGTGAAATATTATATTGGTATGATAAAATTACTCGAGGACGAATTCGGAATCAAAATGACGATTTTACCCTTTTGGGCAAAATAGGCCATATGTGGCTAGAATTGCTTGTTTTTGGAATTGAGGCTACGAGTATGAATTTCATGAGTGGGAATATTGTCGTGACACTTATGAAATGATGTAAACATGAGAGATTATTGATTTTATTGGGTTAAGTGAATTGGGCTCAAATAGAGGCCCAAAATGAGGCCAAAATGCATGGCCCAAATGGAAAATGACCCATTCCTCTTGACCAAATAAACTCATGCATTATTGGACCAAGTGGTTGGCTAAGAGGGACCATTGAGGGGCTATAAAAGGCACAAAAAATCAGATTTTATTGATTATAACTCTCATAACATTTCTAGAAATTTCCCAAAGTCTCTTCTCTCAACTTCAAACCCTAAGGCATCTTTTGGAGCAAGATCATCATCTTCCAATCCGAGGTAAGTGATTATCCTTGTACTTTAACATATTATAAGCATGAGAGATTATGTATATCATGTTGATTATGGTTGGAAATGTTGGCCATGGCACTTTTGGCTTTGTGAAAAAGATGTGAAATCCATGGGATTGTAACTTGAATTATAACTTGTTGTCTTGATGAAAAAGCATGGTATGGATGAAATAACAACATGTATGGTGTTATTATGGTCCTAAACTTGTTATTTTCATATAAGGGTATATTATGGGATTTTGGCCGATTTGTGTTATGAAGTGTATTAAGGTGACTTGATGGATTATTTGTGATATGGTGGGAATAAGAAAGTGTAAAGGAGAAGTGTTGTGGTGACATGTATTGATTTGCATGTGTTGGTCAATGTTGGGAATATTATGGGATTTTTGGAATAATAATATCTTCCATGGTTTTGCCAAGGGGAAGTAGCATGTTTAAAGGCAAACACGTAACTCATTGATGTTATATACATTTGTAAAGTAGTTGGTGGTTAATGTTGGCTCCGTTATGTATTTGTGATGTAGAGTGAAACGTGAGGAAGGAGCGGAATTATTGTGCTCACATATTGGATTGTGTATTTACATTGGAAAGATAAGGTATGTAAGGTTACTCTGTCCGTTTCTTTCTGCGGCAAATAGTTTTCACATTGACATTACGCATGTTCCATCCCGAAATGTGCTAAGGTATTCCATGTCCGGTTATCCATGGTCATTGTCATATATTTCCTACTCATTGATCATTGGTGAATCTCATGTCTCATATTCATGGTTCATGTTCCAAAAACAATAAGGTTACGTTACAATGTTTGATTATACTCATGTCCCTTGTTCATGGATTATGGTCCAATGGTTTCAATAGTGTTATGTTTCTAATAATGTTATGTTTCCCACACTGTTTATTCACATATATCTTACCCATTGGTTAATGATCCGAAGCTTCAAGGAAAAGTTGTCATAACGTTGAAATCTCTAAGGACCTATCTCAAGAGAATAATAACATAAAAGAATCTATTCAATCGTGGATGGAATTTCCAAACAATGTCATGTTCCAAAATCCAAGAATATGATTATCTTTGTACCAATCTTTTATAAGTAAAAGTACCAATCTCATGAGGAGTGAAGAATGAGGTAAAGTGTTTGTGTTTTCAAAAGTATACGATCCTCAATGTATCAATCTCTCAAATGAAATAAATTAGGGTATACATGTTGTTGGTTGCAAGAATGAAGGAAGATAATAGGGGGTGGACACAATTCCAAAGTTCCAATAATATTATGACTCCAAATTCCGATGATGTATGTTCCAAGTTCTACTAATGTCACGACTATCTTTGTACCAATCTCATAGGTTTCATACGAGAGGTGTGTTTCTCGTAAGTAGATGTGTTAATCTCTCATAAGTTGAAGTATCAATCTCATGAACTCTAATGTGTCACTCTTATAAGTATGGAAAGAAAAAGGGTATTGGAAAGAAGTAATGTGCATATGGTTCCTTTATGTTTCATTAAGTATGAATCACAAACTAAAGGGTATAAGTTGAGACGGAACAATCTCAATACTATATATATATATATATTATTCTCCCATCAAAGGTGGATGCCCGATACTATATATCCCACCAAGATGGAGGCCCGGTACTATATACTTATATATATTATATCCCATCTATGGTGGATGCCCGGTACTATATATCCCACCAAGATGGAGGCCCGGTACTATATACTTATATATATTATATCCCATCTATGGTGGAGGCCCGGTACTATATATCCCACCAAGATGGAGGCCCGGTACTGTATATATAAACTTATTTATTATATCCCACTAAAAGTGGAGGCCCGGTATTATATATTTATAAGTAAGATGACGACCCATAAGGTGTTATGAATCACTAACTAGTTGAGTGAACAATAATAAAGAGAGTGTAAAAGAGATGAGACTGTATCACTTGCATGAATAAGAATGATGATGAAGATGATGCGAATGAATGACTAAGTAATGAAATAATAAAAGTAATGAACATGGTTCCACACATCCAGGTTGGAGGTCTATTCACATTAAGTATTCTCCTATGCTTACTTTCTTGGAAGTACTTATGTATTACCATAGTTTCATCTGGCCTTACATACTCAGTACTTTATCCGTACTGACCCCTTTTGGGGACTTACCTTACATGCTGCAGGCCCAGGTGTTGGTAGATCTCCATAGTAGGTGACAAGGTATCCACGGATTGTTGGTGAGCTCCAGTTGCTTCGGGGATTCCCAAGTCGCATGTGTTCATTAGGTTTTGTCATTTGTAAATATTGTATAGACATAGTCATGTATCTATTAGAGGCTTTGCAGACATATGTGGGGTAGCATGAAAGTAACAGATGTATGTTCATTTTGACGAAATGGCCCTAACGGCTAAGTTGCATATATTGCTTATGTTGCCATGCATTTCCGCTATTGATATTTAATTACATGAGATAAGATGATATTCATACGCTAGTATACTTATGAGAATATATGAGTAAAGATTGGTTCTCTCGGGCCTTATCGGCTTCGGGTGCCAATCACGTCCCGATGGGATTCGGGGCGTGACACTAGTACTCTCTTTTGGTATAGTGGTTCTTGTACTAACCTTACCAGGTCTTGAAGGAACTCATTTTGTATATTTTTTCCTCTTCCCTCTACTGTATAACATGTTTATATCTATATATGGCTATTTATGTTGCTTATTATTTTTGTTGTATGTTTTTTTCCTTATCTTCTGCCTATTTTCCCATTACTTACTATTTTGGGCTATGGTTTGGCTTACCTACTAGTGGATTAGAGTAGGTGCCATCATGGCATGAGAAATTGGATCGTGACAGTTTCGTATTAGAGCCTAAGTTCATCGTTATTGTTGGCATAAGAGAAAGTGTCTAGTAGAGTCCTGTGGATCGGTATAATGATGTCTGTATCCTATCTCTGGGAGGCTACATGAAATTTTTAAGAAGATCTCATTTTTTGATTCATTGTCGTGCGTTGAGTTTGTATTGGTTTCTAGATTCTCATTGGTTTTACACTTTCACAGATGGCTAGGATGCGGGCCACGTTGGCCTGAGATAGAGACCTTGATCTTGTAGCTAGAGCACCTGTTAGGGGCAGAGGTCGAGGTCAGAATAGAGCTACAACTTCAGCTCGAGGCTATGTTAGAGAGTCTTCACCAGATCCTATTATTGCTCCCCAGCCAAAGATAGCACCAGAGGGTAAGCCGCCATAACAGTAGGTGGGCTAGGGGGAAGCCCAGGCTCTACCTAGGTTTACATCTTCTTTATTTCTTTATGATGCTTTGATACAACTATTGGGCTTGGTAGGTGTCTAGTCGATAGATGGGCCCAGACAACATTATAGAGTGGGCTTGGTTTAGGAGCGCAGCCTGCAGCTGCAACTCCCAGAGTAGAGGTCTCTCCAATAATCATAGTTCCATAGCTAGCTGTAGCCCAACCATGTATGACTTCTAAGGAGTAGAAGATGCTGGGCTGATTTTTGAGATTGGATGCACCGAGATTTGCAAGGAACCAAGGCCAAGATGCTTTTGAGTTCCTTACTAGTTGTGAGGAGTGGTTGCATAATTTAGGTCTAGTAGAGTCGCATGGTGTAGACTATACCGCTTTCTAGTTCTATTGAGTAGCCAAATAGTGGTGGAGATGGTATATTGATTGCAGGCCAGCTGGGTCTCCTCCTATGTCATGGACTCAGTTCTTCGAGGTGTTCCTAGAAAAGTATATTCCTCACAGCTTGTGCAAGTGTCTGAGGGACCAGTTTACAAGCTTACATATGGGCTTGATGACAGTGGCAGAGTATGAGGTAAGGTTCCATGAGTTGGCCAGACATTCCAATATGATTCTACCTACTGAGTATGAGCAAATTTGTTGTTTTGTCAGAGGGCTGAGACATCAATTTTGCATGGCTACTCAGAGTCCGATAGCTGTGGGAAGATATTTTGTAGATATACTTACTATGATCAAACTATGGAGGATATGCATCTTGAGGCCCTTGGGGGCAGTGATAGGAGGCTGCATCAGCATGGCAGATATAGTAGGAGCCACAATGACTCATAGTTCAGAGGTAGAGGTTTTCAGGGTAGATACCCCAAGAATCAGGGTCAGTCTAGTAGGCCCGTTCAGATTGTGCTTCACATTTCAGATGGAGGTCAGCCTAGTTATTATGATGTTAGCGGGCAGAGCAGTTTTCAGTCTTTAAAGGGTGTACAGTCAGGTTCTTTAGACTGAGGTGTCCATTTTGGATCAGCTAGACCATCTCGACAGAGTAGAGTGCTCGGGGTGTGTTATGGTTATGGTGTGGACTATTTTTCATGAGAGTGTCCCCGATATGGGATGATTGACCCAGCCACACAAAGTATTTCACCGATTAGATCAATGCTACCTCCAGCTAGGGGTGGTGTACAATATTATAGAGGTGGTCCCCCAGGTTCTAGAGGAGGTCCTTACATAGGTTTGATAGGTGGTCAGGTAGACACTCAGTTCGGATGCGGACAAGCTCATTTGTATGCTATTTCTGGTAGGCCAGAGCTAAGGCTTTGGATACTGTTAAAACTTGTACGATCTCAGTATGCCTTCAGCTAGCTTCTGCCTTTATTTGATCCAGGCTCCACCTATTCTTATGTGTCTTCTTATTATGCACTGCGTTTGGGTTATTTTGGGAGTTATTATTTATGCCTATGCATGTAACTATTCCTGTCGGTGATTCTTTAGTAGTGGATCAGGTTTATAGATCGTGTATTGTGACTATGCGGGAGTATGACACTCAGGCTGACCTTATTATGCTAGACATGGTGGATTTTAACGTGATTCTCTGCATAGAGTTGTTATCCCCCTATCATGCAGTCTTGGATTGCTTTGCCAAGACTGTTACCTTAGCCATGCTTGGTGTACCCCTGATTGTGTGGCAGGGTTTTTATAGCCGCACGCCGATGGGGATTATTTCTTATATTCGGGCTAGAAGACTGGTATCGAGGGGCTGTATGGCTTATTTAGCTTAAGTTTGTGATGTCAATATTGAGAGTCCCTCACTTGACTCTATTCCTATAGTCCGTGAGTTTTTTGATGTATTTTCTACCAACCTATATGACCTTCTTCCTGAGAATGATATAGAGTTTGTTATTGATCTTGAGTAGGGCACCCAAACTATTTTTATTGCACCTTACCGTATGGATCCTACTAAGCTAAAGGAGCTAGATATTTAGCTTCAGGATCTACTGGGTAAGGGTTTTATTAGACCGAGTTTATCGCCTTTGGGTGCTCTAGTTCTGTTTGTGAATAAAAAAGATGGTTCTATGCATATGTGTATCGATTATAGGTAGCTGAATAAGGTGACATTGAAGAATAAGTATCCTATGCCTTGAATCGATGATCTATTTGACCAACTTTAGTGTGCATAAGTGTTTTCTAAGATTGACTTAAGATTTGGCACCATCAGTTGAGAATTCAATAGGAGGACATCCCTAAGATAGCTTTCAGGACTCGCTACGACCATTACGAGTTCCTAGTGATTTTTTTTGGGTTGACCAATGCCCAACAACATTCATGGACTTGATGAACCATATTTTCAGGCCTTATTTGGACTTCTTCGTGATCATTCTTATTGATGACATCCTTGTATATTCAAGGAGTAGGGAGGAGCACGAGTAGTATTTAAGGACTGTGCTCCACACTTTGAGAGATCAATCGTTTTATGTCAAATTCTCAGAAGTGCAAGTTTTGGCTTAAGTCTGTAGCATTCTTGGGGCACGTGATTTCCAAGAATTTATAGTGGACTCGATAAATATTGAGGCCATTCAAGTTTGGGCTAGGCCTACGTCTTCGACAGAGGTTTGCAATTTTTTTGGGTTGGAAGGCTACTACAGCCTATTCGTCAAGAGATTTTGCACTATTGCAACACCTATGACAAGATTGACTAGGAAAGAGGTTCCATTTCGGTGGTCTGATGGGTGTGAGGTGAGCTTTCTAAAACTCAAGGACCCGCTCACATCAAATCCTATTCTGAATCTTCCAGTTGATGGAAAGGGTTTTACTATGTATTATGATGCTTTTAATATTGGTTTGGGGTGTGTTCTGATGTAGTGGGCCGAGTTATTGCATATGCTTTGAGATAACTGAATTGCACGAGCGCAACCACCCCACTCATGACTTAGAGTTGGCAGCAATAGTTTTCGTGCTTAAGATTTAGAGGCATTATTTGTATGGTTGTCCGCAGAAATAAGCTTAGGATCAAAGTGGGACATGCTAAGGATTAATGCTATTTGGTAGGTGTTGAAAGGCACAATCGGGTCAAAGAAGGCCTACAATCCATTCCCAAACCAAGCATTACCCAGGATTTTACCTCGACAAATATTTGAGCCAAGTTCTAGAACAACAATGCAATGCGATTGAATTAAATCTAGTTTCTCCACACAATGCACATGAAACAATGATGTCACTTTCATTCTTATCATGGATCCATGCAAGAAACATTTTCAAGTGCCACAAAAGTACATTGAGAGGTACCAAAAGAATCTATGGTTCACCACGAAGTCAGTCCTCTCTATCAATTATCATTATTTTTCCATATGCATGTTCTTGACCGTGTCAACACCAACCAAGTCAATGATATGACCCTAAAAATTTATGATTGATTTTTTTTTTTTTGAATAAAAGGTACCAAACCTTAGGAGGGCTGCCTACATATATCAACCCTAAGGATGAGAATCAGGTGTACATAGTTCGTGCAGACATGATAAGATATATGCATAAAATAGTTGCTTTGTGTAAGTGTGGTTTTATAGTGACAAAAACTGCTTGTTCTTCTTATTTCCTCCAAGAATGTTTTCAGAGATTATGGGGTTTCTTGAACATCAATGGAAACTATATATTATTATGACCGTCCTCGACCCCTGGAGAGGACTACCCTCCTATAAAGAACCAAGAAATTGGTGAAAGTAGGAAATTCATAAATATAACAAAAATGGAAGAAAGTAGTCAAAGACTGCCCTAATTTGTCTTCCCGACTGAATATTGGTGTCTTGCTGAGTTCAAGAGAAAATATCATCTTCCATGAAATGCAGGGATCACATCCTGCAAAATTAGAAGGAAAAAAAAAAATACTAAAATCCTTCTTAGATTCATAAAGTTAAAAGGATTAGAGTTGGATTTTTGGCCAAAAGATTCGTCAAATAGGAGATCCTTGTGATACTTTTGCGAGTTTTGAGGATGATGTTATTTCTCCTACTTCCAAAGAAAACTTCTTAGTATGGGGAGGGGCTTTTGACTTCTATGGACTTTAAGATTTCAACTCTCTTCGTCTGCACATGCCCCTGTAAATAAAAAGATCAACATTGATTGTACCCTGCATCCAAGGAAGAATTCTTAGTTTGAGTGGCTGATTATGTTGGCTTTTCCTTGCTATCCTGTTGCTGCTTCCAGTGCTTGGCTTACAAATTCATCTAGCCTTGAAATGTAACCTTGGTGAATTTTTTGAGGTCCTTCCTAAAATTTTTTTCCCAGTTTAGAACACCAAAGAACCCTTGATCATTCTCATATTTCGTGATGCTGCTTTGTATAGAACTTTTGAGATTTTCTCATTTATTCTTCCCCTGCCCGATATTCAACATGCCTTTGTTTTCAACCTTGTAGCAAATGTCATTTGTTGTGGAATTTTTGAGATCTTCTCAAAAATTCTGCCCTAGTTTCCATTTGTGAGAGGAAATGGAAATCTTATGGGGGAATATGACCGAACTCGACATAGTCCATCTACGTATCTTGTTCTTGAGAATTCAGGTCAAACGTAGTCCAAGTCTCTAAGGAGAACCTATTTTATGGAGTCTGAGCAGTTGAACTGCTTTGCATCACCATTAGCATTAGTTTGACCACTTGCCACTTCAGACTGACAAGGACCTACAAGTGTGTTTTTGGTTCTGTTAAAGTGGCAGAGTCGGATATGACAGGCACATTGAATCAGATAAAGTGATGGTGTTGGTCAAACTAGTGTCCATATTAAAATGAGTTATTCGGGTGGCTCAAGAATGTGAAATTGCTTCGCTTTGATATTTTTGAAGTAGCAAGTTTGGTTACCAATCACAAATCAGCCCCCCTAAGAAGGAAGAATAACTCAAAAGGCAAAAATATTAGTTTGTTGGTCATAATAATTAGGCAAAATAATGTGTAAATCAGACAACACTTGTGTAATGACCCTCCAGTTTTTTTTCATGCTTTTCTATGTTTAGAGTCTTCCTAAAGCTGCCC
The DNA here is from genome assembly GCA_031232105.1 of Capsicum rhomboideum. Classification (NCBI taxonomy): domain Eukaryota; kingdom Viridiplantae; phylum Streptophyta; class Magnoliopsida; order Solanales; family Solanaceae; genus Capsicum; species Capsicum rhomboideum. The sequence continues at coordinate 81,221,021 of CP124712.1, forward strand.
CAAGTCATTTATGACTTACTGGGACTGACAGTTTTGTTTTTGGGCAGTTCGTCTGGTTGTAAGAAGCATTTCCTTGTTTCAGAGCTTTTGAAGTTAAAAATATGGTCTCGGGCCAAAACTTCAGGTAAACAGCCTCAGATGCTAATTCTGAAAATTTTGTTAGCTCTGAAATGTTGATTTTTAGCTAGGGGGATCCTTGGTCCGGGTCCCGAGGCTTTCAAACTCATTTTAGGCTAGTGGGTAGATTTTGGTTAAAATGGACCCTTGAGTGTGGGACCCACTTTTTGTCAAAATAACCTCAGATGGAAATTTTGATGATTTCATTGAGTCTCGAATATCGAATTTAGTAGGGTATCATAGTTCATTCATATTCACAAGATTTTGAACAAATCTCGAGGGCCCATCCGGAGAATTTGCAACTTGGAAAAGTTGTTGGTGCATCAACAGCTTGTGCAGGCCCAGGTCCTTCATCACATCGTGATGAGGGCCCTCTCGATTGTGAGGGTATGTGGATCTTGATCATCATGATAGCAATACTGGGGATCACGACCGTGAAGAAGGAGGGTTGTGGGATCGAGCCAACTTATTCATTGTGACTGCGTGGCTAGGCCACCGCGATCGCGATGGTCCCATTACTGGAATTCAGCGACCATGACCAGGGCCTCACAATAACGATGAGGAAACCCCTAGTAGTATATAAACATTTCACTTCGTCTTCATCCATTGATCTAAGTCCTAAAATACCACTTGTGAGATCGAAATTAGCGTGGGAATCGATAATTGAAGATGGGTTAGAGTTGGAAATGTCTTAGTGACTATTTTATCATCGTTTTTTCATAAATTTTTGATTTAAATTTGGCATAATTCTCCATTTTCTATTCTTGTTTCTTTGAATTATTGGGACTATTGTGTGACTGTTTTGATCTCGGATTATGCCCAATTTTGGGGCAAATAATTATTGAAATAAGAGGGATGATGTGATGGTTTCAATTTCGTGATTCTGCAAGTGCCGAGCCCTACAAGAGATTTTTAATCTGATTTCTGACTCAGAGTGTATATATGTAATATGGGTATTGATATTCTTATCTTGACGCGTATAATATTATTTTGATAGCATGGCACCGGTCAGAGGCTTCTTGAAAGGGAAAAACTCCAGTGTAAAGTATTTTACGTCCTTTCGATGGAGTCTAGGTAGACCAGGCTTACCCTTCTTCTAGACTTTTCTTGATTATAGTATTAGAATGTTAATGTACTAGTCATTGGGTGGGTTCTTACTGCCCGCCCGAATATCCTTTTTGTAATCATTGCCTATTTTAGCCAATTAAGGGCCTTTTTGGATATATTTCAATCCCGTATTCCCTTATGATAACTTATGATTATCCTTTAGGACTAGTGTTTGTTTACATAGTGCCTTAGGTTAGAATTGAGAAACCTTAGCCTAGGTTCGGATAGGTGCTTGCCTTAGGTTATATTCTTGGGACTGGTAGTAGGCCCCACCAGCCCTTTACAAGATAGAATGTTTAGAATAGTTACTTGCTTACCTAAATGACCACTATCCGCTTGGCTAGGCTAATCCTTGGATTTTGGGCTGACGTAGTCACTTTTAAAAGCTTATTTAGCTTCGTTACACAGGTATGGTAGTATTTGGCCTTAAAACCACACCCTTCGAATTAATAATTGGGACCCTTTTTTCTTTAAGAGTTTTAGCTACCTAGAATTGGAATTTATGGTCAAAAGACTCGCGATAAACCATAATTTTGGGATGTTACTACTTTGGGCTTACTTAGTAGCTCCGATGCAAGTCTGACACCTGGCACATTGTTATTATTTATTAGTTCTAGTTCGGCATTTACTATCATGACATTACTCTCTATTTCTGGTTTGAGTTAGGCATTTATTACCTTTATGAATACTGGTTTGGGATTGGAAATTCGGTAGAGACCAATAAGAATTATGGTTACGGCTGGAAAGGAGTATCAAATACGCACATTTGTCATGTCGGCTCATTTTACATTCATTATTATTGCTATTCATCCCTTACATTAGTGTTACTCTTTCCTTATACCCACCATGCTTATGGGGTCTAGGTTGGATTTATTTCTTCTTGTTTGCCCCTTCTAGGCTTATGGGGTCCAGTTAGGTTATAACTAGGATTTTACTATCGTTCTCAAGTTATTTGCTTTCTATTTATTGAATTTGCCCAGTATAGCCTATTATTTCCATTTCTGTCCCTTTATTATTGACTTAGGTTTACATACTCGCACTTTATTTATTTTTTTACCATAATTTAGCTCATTCAGCATATGATGACTATTGAGTATCTGTGGTTTTGGTACTCATACCACACTTCTTTATCTTTTTCCCCTGATACAGATCCAAGTATGAGTCATCATTGGTGATGACATCCTCATGTTGTGCTGGTGTTTGGAGATAGGGTGAGCTTTCAGAGTCTGGAGTTGATCCTCCTCATTCTGCTATTTTTGATAGTCTTATTTTCTTTATTCGGGGACTATAATGTGTATTCTGACATTTTCTAGTACTCTCTTTTGGTATAGTAGCCCTTGTACTGAACTTACAAGGTCTTGGGGGTATATTTTTTCCTCTTCCCTCTACTGTATAACATGTTTATATCTCTATATCGCTATTTTTGTTGCTTATTATTTCTGTTGTATGCTTTTTCCTTATTTTCTGCCTGTTGGCCCATTACTTACTGTTCTGCTCTATAGTTTGGCTTACCTACTAGTGGGTTAGAGTAGGTGCCACCATGACCTTAGAAATTAGGGCATGACAGTTTGGTATCAGAGCCTAGGTTCACCGATATTGTTGGTAAAAGAGCAAGTGTCTAGTAGAGTCCTGCGGATCAGTACGATGATGTATGAATTCTATCCTCAGGAGTCTATAAGATATTCTGAGGAAGATCTCATCTTTTTTATTCATTGTCATGTGTTGAGTCTGTATTGGTTTCTAGATTCTTATCTATTTCACTCTTTTGCAGATAGCTAAGACGCGAGCCATGGCAGTCGAGGATGGAGAACCTGAGCTTGTAGCTAGAGCATCACTTAGGGACAGAGGTTGAGGTCAGGATAAAGTTGTAGCCCCAGCTTAATGACAGACCAAAAGGCCTTCACTAGATCCAATTATTGCTTCCGAGCTAAAAACAACACCAAAGAGTCAGCTACCATAGCAGTAGGTGGGCCAGGGGCAGCCCTGGGTGCACCTAGGTTAATATCTTCTTTAGTTCTCTGTGATGCTTTGGTACAACTATTGGGCTTATTAGGTGGCCAGTCGATAGATGGGGCCCAGTCAGCAGCCTAAAGTGGTTTTGGTTTAGGAGTGTAGCCTGCAGCTATAACTCCCAGAGTAGAGCTCCCACCAGCACCGGTAGTCCCACAGCTGACTACAGCCCAGCCAGTCATGACTTCTGAGAAGCAGAAGATGCTGGTCCTGTTTATGAGATTGGCTCCACCGAGATTTCCAGGGACCCCAGGTGAGGATGCTTTTGAGTTCCTTATTAGTTGTGAGGAGAGGCTGTGTAATTTGGGTCTGGTAGAGTCTCATGGTATGGACTACACCACATTTTAGTTTGATCGAGCAACCAGACAGTGGTGGAAAGGTTATATTAATTGTAGGCATGTTGGGTCTCCTCCTATGTCATGGACTTAGTTCTTTGAGGCTTTTCTGGAGAAGTATATGCCTTACAACTTACGCGAGCATTTGAGGGATCAGTTTACAGGGTTGTAACCGGGGTCGATGACTGTGGCACAGTATGAGGTGAGGTTCCATGAGTTAGCCAGGTATGCCACTATGATTCTACATACTGAGTATGAGCTGATTTGATGTTTCATTAGAGGGATGAGACTTCCAGTTTACGTGGATACTCAAAGTCTGTTAGCTGCGGGCATATATTTTATTAATATTGATGACTATGCTAAGACTATAAATGATATACATAACGAGACCAAGGGGGCAGCAATAAGAGGCCACATTAGCAAGGTAGTTATGGTGGGAGCCACCGAGGCTCACAGTTTAGAGGTAGAGGTTTTTAGGGTAGATACCCCCAACATCAGCCTTATCAGTATCAAAGTCAGTCTAGTAGGCTCGTTCAGGCAGCGCTTCAGATTTCCAATGGAGATCTGCTTAGTTATTGTGATGTTAGTGGTAAGAGCAGTGATCAGTCTTCAAGGGGTGTATAGTCAGGGTCTTTAGGTTAAGGTGGACATTCTGGATTAGCTGGACCTTCTCAACACAATAAAGTACCCAGGGTGTGTTATGATTATGGTGTGGGCTATTTTGGCAGAGATTGTTCCCAGTATAGGATGATTGAGCCAGCTTTATAGAGTGTTTCACAGATTATATCAGTTCCACCTTCAGCTATTGGTGGTGCATATGGTTGCATGGGTAGTCCCCAGGGTTCTAGAGGAGGTCCTCAGGTAGGTTGGACATGTGGTTAGGCAGGCATCCAGTCCGGAGGTGGACGAGGTCATTTGTATATTATTTTTTGTAGGCTCGAGGCTGAGGTTTCGGATGTTGTTATTACTGGTACGATCTCAGTATGCCTTAAGCCAGCTTCTGCTTTATTTGATCCAGGATCCACCTATTCTTATATGTCTTCTTATTATGCACAACAGTGGTTGTTATCTTAGGAGCCATTATCTATGCCTTTGTATGTAGCTAATCCCATGGGTGATTCTTTAGTAGTGAATCAGGTTTATAAATAGTGTATTATAACTGTGTGGGAGTATGACACTCAGCCTGACCTTATTATGCTAGACATGGTGGATTTTAACTTGATTCTCGGCATGGAGTTGTTATCCCTCTATCATGCAGTCTTGGATTGCTTTGCAAAAATTGTTACCTTAGCCATGCATGGCGTACCCCTAATTATGTGGCAAGGTTCTTATAGCCAAGCGCCAATATGGATTATTTCTTATAATCGGGCTAGAATACTGTATCGAGGGTTTGTACGACTTATTTAGCTTATGTTTGTGATGTCATTGCTGAGAGTCCCTCACTTGACTCTATTCCTATAGTCCATGATTTTTCTAATGTATTTCCTACCGACCTACCTGACCTTCCTCTTGAGCATGATATAGAGTTTGTTATTGATCTTGAGTCGGGCCACCGACCTATTTTTTTATGGCTTACTGTATGGCTCCTACCGAGCTAAATGAACTAAATATTGAGCTTCAGAATCTATTGGGTAAGGCATTTATTAGACCAAGTTTATCTCTTTTGGGTGCTCCATTTCTTATTTTAAAGAAAAAGGATGGTTCTATGTGTATATGTATCGATTACATGCAACTGAATATGTGAATATGAAGAATAACTATCCTATGCCTTGTATCGTTGATCTATTTGACCAGCTTCAGGGTGTGGAAGTGTTTTCTAAGATTGACTTGAGATTTGGCACCATCAGTTGAGGATTCGGGCGGAGGATATCCTAAAGATAGATTTCAAGACTCGCTACGACCATTATGAGTTCTTAGTGATGTCTTTTGGGTTGACTAATGCCCCAACAACATTCATGGACTTGATGAACCGTATTTTCAGGCCTTATTTGGACTCCTTCATGATCATGCTTATTGATGACGTCCTTGTCTATTTGAGAAGTAGTGAGAAGTACTAGTGGAATTTGAGGACTGTGCTCTACACTTTGAGTGAGCATCGTCATTATACCAAATTCTCAAAGTACGAGTTTTGGCTTGAGTCTGTAGCATTCTTAGGGCATATGGTGTCCAAGGATGGGATTATGGTGGATCCAATGATGATTGAGGCCATTCGTGATTGAGCTAGGCCTATGTCTCCAACTAAGGTTCACAGTTTTATTAGGTTGGCAAGCTACTGCATGAGGTTCATCAAGAGATTTACCACTATTGCAGCACCTATGACCAGATTGACTAGGAAGGAGGTTCCATTTCAGTTGTCTGATGGTTGTGAGGCAAGCTTTCTTATGCTCAAGGACCTGCTCACTTCAGTATATTATAACCCAGAGGGAGCTTAATTTGAGACAGCGCAGGTGGATTGAGTTGTTGAAGGACTATTATCTCTCTACTCTATACCATCCTAAAAAAACGAATGTAGCAGCAGATGCCTTGAGTTGAAAGGCAGTGAGTATGGGTATCTTAACCTTCATTTCAGTTTTAGAGTGAATATTGGCCTTGTACATCCAGTCCTTAGCCAACATGATGGTTCGATTTGATATTTCAGACCCTAGAAGGATTCTTGCTAGTGTTGAGGCTAGGTCTACCTTGTTGGAGCATATTCGTGGACGGCTGTTTGAGGATAGTAGGCTGTGTGGAATTCAAGATTAGGTGTTGAGGGGTGAGTCCAGGAGGGCTACCATAGATTCTGAGGGTATTCTGAGATTCAACAGTCTCATCTGTGCTCTAAGGGTAGGAGATTTGGTTTAGTTGATACTCCAGTAGGCTCATAACTCTAAATATTTTATTCACCCTGGGACAACTAAGATGTATAGATATTTGAGGTAGCATTACTGATGGAGCTATAAGAGGAGAGATATAGCGTATTTCATAGCTCGGTATTTGTGTTGTCAGTAGGTGAAGGCCGAGCATCTGAGACCAGGTGGTTTCCTTCAGAGGCTACCCATTCCTAAGTGAAAATAGGAGCGATTACTATGGATTTCATAGGTGGCTTGCCTCACACTTCTCGTGGTTTTGATAGAATTTGGGTAATCGTTGATTGATTGACCAAGTTTTCCTATTTTATCCCTCTTCAGACTTCCTACAGTGCTGAGAGCTTGGTTTGGATCTATGTTCGAGAGGTGGTTTGCCTTCACGGGATACCCGCATCTATTATTTCAGATAGAGTTTCTCAGTTCACTTCTATATTTTGGAGGGCATTTCAAGAGGATTTGGGTTCCCATGTTAAACTTAGCATCGCTTTTTGTCCCCAAACTGAAGGACAGTCAAAGCGGGCTATTCAGGTTTTGGAGGATATACTACAATCATGTGTCTTGGACTTTGGAGGTTAGTGGGAGTAGTTCTTAGCCTTAGCAGAGTTTTCCTACATTAATAGCTACGATTCGACTACCATTTGGGTATTCAGATGGCACCATTCGAGGCATTGTATGGTAGGCGTTGTCGTTCTCCGGTTGGTTGGTTTGAGAGTTAAGAGGCTAGAACATAAGGTACCAACTTGCTTTGACAGTCATTGGACAAAGTTTGGGTGATTCAGGATAGGCTAAGGGCAGCTTAGAGTAGGAAGAAGAGTTATGTTGACCATAGGCTTTGTTGTCACGACCCGAGACTACCCCCTAGTTGTAACACGAGTCTTAGAGTCACGAGTGATCCCAAGCTAACCCATGGCCTAGCATTAAACTAAGAATACTATATAAAACTAAATATCAGTGTGCGGAAGCTAAAGTCTGAATGATGAAATAATCAAAAAATAATAATGTCTGGGTTAAACCACAAAAGTTGAACACCTAAGTGTATATCTGAAAGCCTCTAATAGGACGAGTTACTGGGAATACCTCCAGCTAGCTCCAACTATCTAAAACTGAAATGAAATAAAATGAAATACTGATACTAGTCCTTGAATAATGAGGACTCACCAAATCACTATTGCTGATAAAGTAGGAGGTCATTCTAAGCGCGATACGGATGGTGAATGTCAGAACCTATATTATAAGACAATATAGTGCAAGGAAAAGTATGTAGTCAATACTTTGAATGTACTGAGTATGTGAGATGGAAAATAACTAATATAAGCTGAACATGATGCATGTAACATGGTAAACTGGTGCAAGACCAAGTAATGAACATGTACTGTAAGATAAGCTGAACAACTGAATACTAGGTTATACAGTATCTGAATCTGAACCATGAACTGTGGACTGTGGGAGCTACCGTTAACCGACATACCCCAATCTGAGCTAACTAGGGTCCAACCTATAACCCCAGCTAGAAGGGTGTTCAATACCTTGCCAAGGGTACGAAACACTGACTGACGTGGATCCACTAACTGATGTCCACAGGATTGAGGTGTCAAGCCTGGTATGATGGGTGACCCTTTAGAACCTACGGTGGCACCATAGTTCTGGGACTTAGGTACTTATATTTAAGGTCGCAACCTTACTGACAGGTGAGCCTTCATCCCTGCGTCCACTCGGTGCTAAGTACTACTCCCAACTGAATGACACTGATAACTAAAATGCTCAATAATAGTAATATTCTGAAGAATGAAAATAAATGCATTATCTGAAAGCATTCAAAACATGTAAACTGGAGGCTATAATACTCGTAAGTATATGCATGAAATCCCAGGTCATCGGGTGTTCATAACCTGCCATCTCTGAAGAATGCAACTATCATGATAATACTATAAACTGAGTGAATTAAAGAATTTAATAACTCAAATCCAAAAATCATTATTTTCATAATATAATTAGAGTTTATAATATTGAACATGTAATGATAATGAAATTCATGCTAAAATATTGGTTTATAACTCATTGATATAAAGGAACTAGAATAACAAGAAATTTACAACATTCATAAACCCTAAACTCTGAGGAAGGAATTAAACTGAAGAATTGAGTTAACTTTGGGACTCATTGGGTGAAAAGAAACCCATTGATACAATCCCACATACCAGGAGATGAAAAACTTGAAGAAATCCTTGAAATGGAAGCTTGAAGTTGAAAACCCTAACTCTTCCTTGGAGAAAGAAAAATTGCCTCTTTCTCTCTAAATTTTCTAAGTGTTGAATGAATTATGAGGAATGGGGGACTTGGTGGTGTTTTAGGATTATTATTCAGCCTTTTGGATAGCCAAAACGACATGGTTTTGGTGTTAGAACAACCCTAAAGACTCTAGCTATGACTTGTAATGTCTCACAACGACCCGTTGGGTCTCCAAACGATTCGTCATCTGAGTCGTCACCACCTGACAGCTTTGACAGTACTTTAGTAAAATGGCCATAACTTTTTACTCCGATATTGGATTAAGGTGAAGCTAGATGTGTTGGAAAGTTAATTCAAATATATATCATTTGGTGTGTCTTGAGCTCAAAAATACCCCATAATATAAGAGGTATGTTCGTTTGAAGTTGACTGAGCAAGATTCTTCACAAGGAAACCACCGATAAGGAAGGTTTCGACTTGGCTATGATCTAGGAGTTGCTTTTGGCCATAATACATGTCTAAATCACTTGTAGTACTACTAAATCATGATGTTTGTTTATAAATGTACTTGAAGCATGGTTCTAATCTTGGCTTAGGATTTTCGGGGTGTCGCAATATCTCCCCCTTGGGGTCATTCATCCCCGAATGAAACTAACTAAACTAAAGTGTTTGGGAAAGAGCTGCAATCCCAACATTGAATTTATAAAGACTCAATACTAACATGATAATTGGGCCTATAAATTAAACATAGACTGAACATGACTCATGAGTGCATGCTATGACATGAGGATAACTGGGTTACATGAGATAGAAAGAAATAATTAAGGAAAACTATTACCTAAAGCTGGAGTGGAATTCGAAAAGAAAAGATGGGGGTACTTGGTCATCATATCTTCCTCTACTTCCCAAGTAGCTCCCTCAACAAGCTGATTTTGCCAAAGAACCTTTACCAAAATGACCTTCTTATTCCTCAATTTACAAACCTAATGATCAAGAATCTCAACTGGGACCCCATCGTAAGAGAGATTATCTTTCACATCCATACTATCTAAAGTAACAACTGATGAAGGATCACCAATGCACTTCTTTAACAAGGAAACATGAAAAACAGGATGCATACTAAGTCTGCAGGCAAACCCAACTCATATGCTACATTGCCAAATGGCCCACTATCTTATAAGGATCAACATAACAGGGACTGAGTTTCCCTTTCTTTCCAAATCTCTTCACCCCTTTCATGGGTAAAACTTTCAAGTAGACAAAATCATCAATAGTGAACTCAAGTTCCCTTCTCCTCACATATGCATAGGATTTTTGACGACTCTGAGCTATTTTCAGTCTTTCTCTAATCAACTAAACTTTCTCCATTGCCTCATGGAATGAATCTGGACCTACCAAGGTAGCTTTACCAACCTCAAACCATCTAATAGGAGACTTACACCTCCTACCATAAAGAGCTTCGAATGAGACCATCTGAATACTAGAATGATAACTATTATTATAAGAAAACTCAACCAAAGGCAAATGATCATTCCAACTACCTTTGAAATCGATCACACATGCCCTCAACATATACTCTAAAGTCTGAATGGTCCACTCTGCCTGACCATCAGTCTGCGGGTGAAAAGCTGTACTGAGGTGAACTTGGGTACCAAGACCCTTCTGGAATGTCTTCCAAGACTGAGAGGTAAATTGAGGACCCTATCTGAAATGATGGTCAGAGGGACACCATGTAACTTTACTAACTCCCTAAGATAAAGTCTAGCATAATCCTCGGCTAACTCTGAGGTGTTAACTTATAGAAAATAGGCTGACTTAGTCATTCAATCTACAATAACCTAAATATAATCATGTTGTAGGTAAGTATGAGGCAACCCTGTAATGAAGTCCATATTCACCACCTTCTACTTCCAAGTAGGAATACTGATATACTGAAGCTTACCACTAGGTATTTGGTGCTCAACCTTAACCTGCTGGCAATTTGGACACTTAGCCACAAATTTTGCGATATCCTTCTTCATGTCATTCCACCAATAGACTTCCCATAGATCACGGTACATCTTAATGGCTCCTGGGTGGATAGAATATTGAGAACTGTGAGCTTCTGTTAGCTTCTGCTGTCTCAAGTCATCAATATCTGGAACATATAATCTACCCTGATAACGAAGAACACCATCTCCCCCTTGGGAGAATACCTCAACTTTTTGACTCTGGACTGCTTCTTTCAACTTATGAAAAATAGGATCAATATCTTTATTTTCCTTCACCTCAACTATTAATGAAGATTCTGAATCATTCTGAACCAAAATATTACCTTCAACTGAATCAACAAACTGAACTCCCAATCTAGCAAGCTGGTGAACCTCATGAACTAACCCTTTCTTCTCATCCTCAATATGAGAAATGCTTCCCATAGACAATCTACTAGGAGCGTCGGCCACAATATTGGCTTTACTCGAATGGTATAAGACACTCATATCATAATCCTTCAATAACTCTAGCCATCTTCTCTGACAAAGATTTAGATTTTTCTGACTGAACACATACTAAAGGCTCTTGTGATCAGTGAACACATCAACATGAACCCTATAAAGATAATGCCTCTAAAGTTTTAAGGTAAAAACAACTGCTGCCAACTCAAGATCATGAGTCGGGTAATTTTTCTCATGAGGCTTGAGCTGTCTAGAGGCATATGTTATAACCTTACCATGCTGCATCAACATACAACCAAGGTAAACTCTGGATGCATCATAATAAAACACAAAACCATTTGAACCCTTTAGCAGAGTCAAAACTGGGGCGGAGGTGAGTTGAGTCTCCATAAAACACTTCCTATAAGAATCAGACCACTGAAATTTGACTTTCTTCTGAGTCAATCTGGACATGGGGGAAGCAATAGAGGAAAATATCTCAACAAACCATCTGTAGTAACCGACTAAACCCAAAAAAATCTTGATATTTGATGCAGAGATGGGTCTAGGCCAATTCCTCACTGCTTCGGTCTTTTAAGGATCAACCCTAATGCCTTCACCGAAAATGATATGACCAAGTAATGCTATTGATTTGAACCAAAATTCACACTTACTGAACTTCGCGAATAACTAGCAATCTTTGAGAGTCTGTAAGACAATACTCAAATGGTCTGCATGTTCATCCTCACTCCAAGGATAAATGAGAATGTCATCAATAAAGACAATGACAAATATGTCCAAGTACTGCTTGAACACCCTGTTCATCAAGTCCATAAGAACTGCAGGAGCATTCGTTAGTCCAAAAGACATAACAATAAATTAAAGTGACCATACTTAGTTCTGAAAGTTGTCTTTAGAATGTCACATTCTTTGACTCTGAGTTGATGATAGCCAGATCTAAGTTCAATCTTAGAGAAATAATTGGCACCCTGAAGTTGGTCAAATAAGTCATCAATCCTGGGGATGGGTGATGTGCCATAGTTTCATGGCATTTTCGATGCTTGGGTCCACGATACCAAGTCACTGAATTATGGAATGCTGCAGACGTTTTTTCTCCTACTTTGTTTAGGATAGAATTCACCTTGTATCTATAAATAACCCTATATTATCCTATGTTTAAAGGTTGGTCATTACATTGTTTTGAGATATATATTCATTATTTTGAGTTCATAAATGCATTATTGCTTTTGTAATCTTGGAACACCAATTCTAGGGTTTTAATTCATATTGAGATTTCAGAGTTTCTTCTTATTGTGATTTTACAATTATGTTTTTATCATTGAATTCTTCTTGAGTTCTTGAAATCATGAATAACTAAACCCATCAACTAGGGTTGTGCGAACCATGAGGAATTAACAAAATGGGTTAAGTGCAAAGCAATTTTGAACCGGTGTGACTGCATGTATTGTTATTTCTTTCGTTGTGATTGATCTTCTAATGGTTGCAAAAGTTAGAAACTCGCCTGTATTCTAGAATTGCTCTAGAGAGAGGTAGGGATTGGAAAAAGAAAATAACTATAGAGATTTGAAGTTATCAACCTTCATCTAATAACTTGAGCCATAACAGGGATAGTTATCTGAGATCCAGAACAAGGGTTATTAATGCGACACTTGGAGACTGAGAGGAGAAGAGTGAAATTTGTCTAACCAAAGTCGAGAGATATTTAGATGAACCTTTCTTGTTAGATTTTGCATGCATCACATCGGGATAGTTTGCCAGCACAAGTACCCGTGAAGTTAAGGAATCATTGGGGATCACAGTCCTAGTGTATTTCTCATATTGATAAAAAAATCCAATTATTAACAATCATTACTGTTACTACTTGCTTACAAAAATCCCCCAATTTTAGTTACTTGCCAATTACTCAGACTAGCATTCGACAAACTTTAGTCCTATTCCCTGTGAGATCTACCCCAACCTAGTTGGGTTCTATATTTGATTCAACGACCGCGTTATACTTTTCAAGAAGTATAGTTTGGGCGACATCAAATTTTGGTGTCGTTGCCGGGGAATACGATTACAGAGTTGATTAGTTTACGTATAGGAGTTGATTGGTTTTATTTTTTTATACTTTCAAGGGCACACACCGTTGTATGCCCAATACTAGGAGTCAAGGCAATCCCCTGATTCCACTTGATACTGAGATAGAACGAAAACTGAGAGCTAATCGAAGAATGGAGAATACCGATGGAGTTTAGGATCCCTCAAGCGCAGGAGATATTCATAACCAGCAATTCAGTCATTTGGTCATGAAACTGCTGAACAAATCACCGCTTATTTAACAGCTGAGGAAAATGCGAGGCAAGCAGCTCTTATACAAGCGGATAAAGATAATCAAGGAATGCAAGCAACAACACAACGTCTAGCTGCACTTGAAGAGAGATAAAGAAGAATCAGGGTGCAGCAACCACCTCAAAGACTATATGTGCCAGTTTATGATGATCCCAAAGAAGAGGATGTGTCTTATTTTGAGCCGTTTGAGACTGGTACCATTATTCAACCAGAGTTACCTCAGGGCACTAAGTTTGACATTACAAGTTCCATGATCTACCTGCTAAACTTGAAAGGTGTATTCATCGGTCTTCCTACAGATGATCTGAACATGCATGTGATGAAATTTGTGGGAATCTGCACTTTATATAATTTGCATGGAGTTGACCAAGAGGCTATTCGATTGGGATTATTTCTATTCTCTCTAATAGAAGAAACGACTTTGTGGTTGGCCGAGTTACCACGAGGTTCCATCACTACTTGGCAAGAGCTGAGAAATCAATTTTTGGAGAGATTTTACCCACCCTTTAAGATGCTACAGTTGAAGGATGAGATTTACAATTTCAGAGAACTACATTCTGAAGCACTTTACAAGACATGGCTAAGGTTTAAGAAGAAGCTGCAAAATGTTCCAAATCATAGGATGAGTGGTAGAAGTTTACTTGAGATATTCTCTAGGGCTTTAAATGCCAATACCAAGGCTGTAGCAGATACTATCACTGGCGGAGCATTTATGAGTCTGAGGTGGGAACAAGCTTCGAAGATTTTAGATCATATCACTAAGACCAACTAAGGATGGCATACTGGGGAGGCAGATACACCTGCTGGGATATATACTATTGGAGCCTCGGTAGCACAATGGTCTTTGGATGAATCTGTAGCTCAAGAGGTTGCACAATTGAGGACATAAATTGGCTTGCTAGTCAAACAAATTAGGACTGGAAGTGCTGAGAAGGTGCATAAGGAAAAACACCTAGCCATGATGATTATGAATCTGATGAGGAGGCTAAGTACTTAGATCGAGAGGTGACGAGTTTTCGAGCCAAGCGCCAAGGGTCTAATCAAGACTCTTGGAACTCAAGGCAAGGGAATCAAGGTCGAAACTACTATGGAGACAATTATAACAAGTCAGGATATAGAGACAGAGAATGAGATCGGGATGATGAATGGAGGCAAAAGGATGATTATAAAGAGAAGAGTGGAGCATATGTTCTACCAGGGAACCGCGATGTTGATTATGGAAATTTAAGAATGGAAGCCCTTCTTAATGAACTAGTTAAAGGGTTAGAGAGCCAGCAGAGTTACTTGAAGGAGATTAGGTCAGAAATTTTGGGAATAAGTTAGAAAGTAGAATCTCATTCGTTTGCCATTAAATAGTTGGAGAAACAGTTTGGGACGATATCGGTGGCATTGAACCAGCATCAACTAAACACCATTCTGAGCAACACTGTCCAGAATCTGAAGAATGATAGTCATTGTTTGGCCATTCCTACTAGAACTAGAAAGTGCACGACTGACCCATCTATACCTATGGATAGTGGTAAGAAAGATGAGCCGATGATAGTTGATGTAGAAACTGAGATAGAGCCATAGAATTCAAAGGGTGATGCAGTTCAAAAGACTCATGATACTGACAAAAAGGCAAAATTTGATAACGAGAAGTAAAAAGAGGTCCCTCAAATGTGCAAACAAATTCCTTGACCTCCTCCTCCTTTCCTCAAAGGTTGAAAAAGAAAGCTGAAGAGCATAAATATCAGAAATTTATCTCAATGTTAAAGGAGTTATCGGTAAATATTCATCTTATCGAGGCTTTAGAACAGATGCCAGGTTATGCTAAATTCATGAAAGATTTAGTGACGAAGAAGAGACCTATAGGTTTTGAGCCGACAGATAATTTACACCATTGTAGTGCAATTGCTTCTCGTTCACTTGTCGAGAAAAAGGAAGATCCGGGAGCTTTCATAATTCCTTGTACTATTGGGTCCTATAATTTTGCAAAAAGCTCTTTGTGACTTGGGTGCTAGCATTAACTTGATGCCGCTAGCCATTTTCAAGTAGTTAGGATTGGGAGCACCAAAATCGATTTCTATGATGTTGTATGATGCACACGGAAGATCCGGTGTGCATTTTGTATGATGTTTTGGTGAAGGTTGCATCTTTCATCTTTTTGGCTGACTTTGTGATTCTAGATTGTGAAGTTGATTTCGAGGTTCCCATCATCTTTAGAAGACCATTCCTTTCCATTGGCTGTGCATTGGTTGATATGGAATCTTGGCAGATGAAGTTTAGGTTAAATGATGAACATGTTACTTTCAATGTTTACCGTTAAATAAAGCAACCAAAAGATATGCGGGTGATTTCTGTAATAGATACGATAGATGAGAGTAACATGGTCATTCCTATTGAAGAAAGGTT
The DNA here is from genome assembly GCA_031232105.1 of Capsicum rhomboideum. NCBI lineage: Eukaryota > Viridiplantae > Streptophyta > Magnoliopsida > Solanales > Solanaceae > Capsicum > Capsicum rhomboideum. The sequence goes on from CP124712.1 coordinate 81,236,822, forward strand.
GGGAGTAGAAGCTCTTGCGGCTGTGATTATAAATTTTGATAGAGATGGTATTGAGGAGTACAATGAGATGGTTGGTGCACTCATTGGTAGGGGATCATACACTTATACTCCAAAGAAACTTGATCTTGATTTAAAGAATAGGGTGACGCCACCGACTCGTCCTTCTATTGAGGAGCCTCCAATTTTAGAGCTTAAGGCTCTCCCATCTCACCTTCACTATGCATTCTTGGGAGCCAACAACACCTTGCCCATGATTATTTATGCTGAGTTGGTGGAGTGGCAAATAGAGGATCTTATTTTAGTGTTGAAAAGGTTTAAGAGGGCCATTGGTTGGTCCATCACTGACATTATCGGGATTCCACCCGATATCTGTACTCATAAAAATCAGCTTGATCCTGAGTGTATACTAAGTATTGAGTACCAACGTCGTCTGAACCCACCTATGCAAGAAGTTGAGAAGAAAGAAATCATCAAGTAGTTAGATGTGGGTGTGGTTTACCCCATTGCTGATAGCAAGTGGATGAGCCTAGTTTAGTGTGTGCCAAAGAAGGGAGGAATCGTTGTGGTTCCAAACGACAAGAATGAGTTAATCCTAGTGAGGCCGTTTACTGGATGGAGAGTTTGCATAGATTATCAAAAGCTGAATTCTTGGACCAAAAAAGTTCACTTTCCTATGCCTTTCATGGATCAGATGTTAGATCGCCTTGCTAGTAGAGGATGGTATTGTTTTCTTGATGTTTATTTGCGGTATAATCAGATTTTCATTGCTCCCGAGGACCAAGAGAAGACCACTTTCACTTGTCCATACGGGACGTTCGTGTTCAAAAGGATGCCCTTCGGTTTATGCAATGCACCAGCCACTTTTCAGCGTTACATGATATCCATTTGCTTCGACATAGTGGAAGACACTATTGAGGCATTTATGGATGATTTCTCTATTATGGGAGACTCATTTGATGACTGCTTGGCCCACCTTACTAATGTATTGCAAAGATGAGGGGAGTGCAACTTAGTGCTAAATTGGGAAAAATGTCACTTTATGGTTAATGAGGGTGTCGTATTGGGGCATCGAATCTCAAAAAAGGATATTAATGTTGACAAAGCCAAGACTAAGGTGGCTGAAAAGTTACCTCCACCTATTTTGATTAAAGAAATTCGAAGTTTCTTGGGACATGCAGGGTTCTATAGAAGATCATCAAGGATTTCTCTAAGATTGCACATCCATTATGCAAGCTTTTAGAGAAGGAGGTGAAGTTTGTGTTTAATGAGGCTTGTCTAAAAGAATTTGAGTGTCTGAAAGAGAAGATGATTTCAGCCCCTATCATTGCTTTACCAGATTGGAAGATGCCATTTGAGGTTATGTGTGATGCTAGCGGTGTTGCCTAGGGTGCAATCCTTGGCCAAAGGTGTGAGAAGATTCTACATTCGATTTACTACGCTAGCAAAGCACTTAATCCAGCTCAAAAAAATTATATTGGAATCGAGCAAGAATTATTGGCAGTGGTCTTTGCTTTCGAGAAATTTAATCTTACTTGATTGGTGTGCATACAGACCACACAACACTTAGATATCTTATGTCAAAGAAGGATGCTAAGCCAAGACTAATTCAGTGGTGCTTCTATTGTAAGAATTTGATTTTGAGGTCAAGGACCGAAAGGGGACTAAGAATTAGGTTGCAGACCATCTATCACACCTTGAGGAGGAGGCCATGCTTAAATTAAGGTATTATCTTGATATTGATGATACTTTTCCAGACAACCAAGTGTTGGCAGCATCACAAGATTTAATCCCCTGATTTGTAGATTTTGCCAACTTTTTTACAAGTGATCTAGTCCCGAAAGATATGTCATATCATCAGAGGAAGAGATTCATGCATGAGGTGAGAAAATTCTTTTGGGATGAGCCTTATTTATTTAGTGTGTGTGTGGATGGCATAATTTTAAGGTGTATTTCAAAAGTCGAGATGACGAGTATTTTGGAAGCATGTCATTCATCTACAGTTGGGGGTCATCATGGCGGTGCGTGGACCGCTCATAAGATCTTACAATGTGGGTATTATTAGCCCACCATCTATAAAGATGCTCATGACTATGCTCGGGCTTGTGACCAATGTCAAAGACAAGGGAACATCTCGCGCAGACACGAACTTCGTAGGACAACTATTCTTGAGCTCGAATTGTTTGATGTATGGGGAATTGATTTTATGGGCTCATTTGTCAGCTCACATGGGATGAAATATATTTTTGATAGCTGTTGACTATGTTTCTAAGTGGGTGGAGGCAATTGCGCTTCCCAATAATAAAGGAAGGAGTGTCACGGCAATCTTGAAAAGAACATATTTTCACGATTCGGTACACCCCGAATTATCATTAGTAATGGAGGATCCCATTTCTGTAATCGGCTGTTCAAAGCCCTGCTTGAAAAATATGGTTTCAAACATAAGGTGGCAACACCTTACCATCCTCACACAAGTGGGCAAGTTGAGGTGTCAAATCATGAAATTAAGTCTATTATGGCCAATACGGTGAATACCAATAGGACTGATTGGGCAAGAAGATTGGATGATGCATTATGGGCATATCGAACTGCATTTAAGACACTGATTGGTGCATCTCCATATCTGTTGGTGTTTGGTAAATCGTGTTATTTGCCAGTCGAACTTGAACATATGGCATTATGGGCATTGAAGAGGTTGAATATGGAATGGAATGAAGCGGCTAAGTTGAGATTAGAGCAGATGAATGAGATGGATGAATTTCATCTCCGAGCTTATGAAAGTTCAGCATTGTATAAAGAGAAGATGAAATTATATCATGGTCGGAAGATTAAACGATGAGAATTTCACCCGGTAGATTTGGTATTGCTTTATAACTCTAGGCTTTGCTTGTTTCTTAGAAAATTAATGCCCAAATGGTCTGGACCATTCACGGTGGTTAGGGTATTCCCGTATGGAGAAATTGAGCTGAAAGGTGATGACAATGTTCTATTCAAGGTCAATGGACAGCGTGTAAAGCATTATGTGGGAACCATAGAAGAAATAAGGACGTGTGAGGAGTTTAGTCTTGATGAAGTCTGAGTAGTCAAGTGATTTGGGTCGTGTAGCGACGTTAAATATGGTACTTTATGGGAGGTTACCCATGGGTTAGTTGGTGAAGTCTGATTAACCAACCTACCTACGTCGTGCCGTAATGTTAAATCAAGCACTGCTTGGGAGGCAACCCAAGGATTGATACCAGTCGAGAGTTGAAAATAAAGATTTAAACTCAAAAATATGTTAATTAAATCACGCCAAGGACCGTAGGTCAACCCACGTGACATGGGCTGGTACCGTGGAAATCAGACTAAAAGTTCAAATTGCAGAATCCAATCCATGCTAGGTACCCACGTGACATAAGTCGACCTAAGTGACATAGGTCAGCCCATGTGACGTGGGCCTTTGCCGTGGGAATCAGGTGGCATTTTATGTTTTCAGTAAGTCAATCTATGCCAGGGACCCACGTCATATAGGTCAACCCATGTGACATGGGTCGGTAGCGTGAAAATAAAAAATGCCTTGTATCTGAAAATTCAACCCGAACCAACCCAAAATTTTACCCTATTTCTTATAAAATCCGACACCACCCGATCTAAAACCCTAGAACCGATCTTCCAAGATTCTAAATACTCAATCCCTTGAACATAAATTGCTACAAATTAATACTTCAAAGCCTAAATTCACTACCTTTCCCAAGTACCCAACACACAAATTCATCCATATTAACTTCCTAATACCCAAAAATTCTAAATCCCCAAACACCCTAATTTTCAAAACCGTAAAATCAACCCTTACCCTTAACTCACAAACCCAACCATACCTAAACCAATATAAACCCGATCCATTTGAATCAAATACCGCCAAAAGGAAATCCCAAACATTGAGATATGGGTTCCTCTTTACGAATCCAAATCAAGAACCCATAATTCACAACAAGGCTTCGAGTTGAACCTTCGGAGCCAGAGAAAATTGAATTCGAAGAGGTTTATGAGATAGCTAGGGATGATTCTGCTCTTGTACCTCGTGCCATAAGACAACATACTAAGGTACAGGCTGCAGCTCGGGGCACACCTCAACCTACTACACAGCCTCCGCCTCCTACCACATTGGTGACACCTATTCAGTCATCTGATTCCTCCCCCCAGTCTGAAGAGGGGGTGGATGCTTTCATAATCGGTGGTATTTAATATGAGGATGATTCACCTAGGACCGATGAGATTACTGTGAGTGTGGATGATTCTAAGTTAGGGGGTAGTGGTAAGGCTGATGAGGCAACATCTATTTTAGGTACTGGCATTCTGGATTCCAGGACTTCCTCACAGAGATAGGTGGCTGCACAGCGGGCTACAACTACAGTACGAAGGGAAAATAAGAGGTGGTGTGTTCAGGGTATGAAGGCCATTTATGATAGGGATGCAGAGCCGAATGATCGGGGTGTATGTAAAAGAAGTATCGCTGAGGAGTCCCGGTATCGATTAGATGAGTTAAAGGCACTACTCGATATTAAGTCAGTGTTTGATCGCTATGGATTCGGGCGGATAACGGAGCCTTCTGGTCACTATAGCCCAAAGTTAGTCCGTGAGTTTTATGCTTCATATGCTGATTCTATTGAACTAATTACACCAAAATGAGCAGTGATATCGGGACCAACCACCATTGACTCATACTTTATTTTGTAGTACCAGAGAAGACATATCTGAACGGACTATCCACAGGTTCTTGCTTGGTGCTGAATGTGCACTTCTAGATAATACTGCTGAGTTTGATCACCGCATGGAGACGGTGAAAAATAGAAACAAAATTAAGGATGCCGATCAGTGCTTAGAGCAACTATGGTAGGTTGTACAGTATGTCATTGAGGATGGCATAGATTCGAGATGGGTAGCTGAGAAGTTGGATATTAAGAAGTCATCATTTCACTTTAAGGAAGGTTTTGGTGGTCAGTTGTACGGCACCATCTAGGTCCTACAGGTGCAAATAATTCTCTTACTCTTGACGGAGCTATTTTGGTAGCGAGCATCATCGCCAGATATGACATCAACATCACTCTCTACATTATTGAGAAGATTCATGAGTGTGCCATTAGAGACTTTACTAGCATCCCTTTCCCTTGTCTGATTCAGGGCCTATGTAATAGTGTTGGTGTGGTTACGATGCCTGCAGTAGATCATGACATTGAGGTGACCTGCATAGCTCATATAGGATTAATGTAGAAGCGAGGTTCTATTTTGGTTTCCCAGAGGGGGTCTCAGACCTCTACTTTGTTAGGAGCCGCTCTTTTTAAAGGGCAAGTGGATCGAGAGAAATCGATTAGCACTTTAGCACCAGTTAGTGAGCTCGAGTCAAGGAGGTTGCCTAATGAGGGCACAAGCCCCATGACTGATGAGGGGGCAACAAGTACTACCATATCACCACCCCCATCTAGCATGGTTATAGTTTCACTAGAGTTTTGGCAGCAGTTAGTGGATTGACAGACACAGACTATTGAGCGATGGGCTCACACAGAGGCCTAAATGGCTAAGTTGGTCTCTCAACTTAAGCCATAGGTTCGGACTGCGATAGATGCTTCAGAGGTGAGAGTTGAGGCTCGAATTACTGGTACTATGGAGAGGTTTATGTGTGAGCTGCATGGGAGGACTGATAGTTTTGAGCATCGGATGGGTAGCCGGTTGAGAGAGCCCCATATCCCAGATTTGATGGGGTTGACAAAGGAGGTGGCTGCATTGAGGGCAGAGGTTTGAGATTTAGTAGTTAGTTATACTCCTATCATTCCACCCATACCAACACTGATACCTACAACACCAATTTTTGAGGTGGATTTATTTGCTGACGAGGAGCCTCCCATTGTTAGAGGCAAGCGGCCACAGAGTCCCGAGGGTCGAATTAATAGTGGAGATGAGTTTGAGAGTGATCTATGGAGGGAGACAAAGTCCTACCGGGCAGAGTACCATGCCAGTCAGATTACCCATGAGCAGAGAGCATGGGGTGCATCCTCTAGTCAGCCACCCTCTCAACCAGTCGCACCTAGCGTGGAGCCTAGAGAGCATACAGATGATCCCACTGTGGATGATCCTACATCCGGTGCCTAGGGTACCGCATGTATGTCTTTACTCCCTTACACTTATCATATTGTTAGCTGTGTAGTAAGGGTAGTGCATCATTATTTAGTTGGGGGTAGGCGTATACCACCACTTGGGGGTTTTTGTTGCCGTGTTTTCTTTTTTCCCAAGTGTGCTATCATAATAGAACCGGCATATTTAGGTTATTATTTATATTATTTATGTGTTTTTATGTTTAGTTAGGAGAAAAATAGGGGAACCTTAGTGCTGTCTAATTTTGAATAATAAAAAATGATAATGATGCTTTTTGTTTATTTAAAGGACACCCTTCCTGAACATTTTGTTTTGAACTGTGTGTAGTATGTTAGTTTGTGACAGCTGTTCGATCTTGTTATGGCATTAGTACTATAGGCAGAATGACTGTAGCTAGCAATCCATGAATTGGATAGGTAGTAGTTGATAGTGTAACACTGTACTATGTGTGCGTGAGGTTATTACAGAGTTCACTTTATGTGTGCGATCCAGAACTTGCCCAATTAGTTTTACCTAGGTTATAGGATAGTGGGTAGGAAAGGATTATAGGCCGTTTTTGAATAGGTCCACTTTTAGCCTAAATGCCCGACCAAATAAAATAAGTATCCCTTGATCCCCATTTTGAGCCTTAGTTGACCTATTTCTTTCATTAACCTATTCACCTTCCCATTTTGACTTACAATGAACCTGTCTTGGCCTTGGTCCCTTCTTGGACATTGTGTACCTCAACTTAGGCAAATCGCCTAAGTTGAGGGTGGCTATTATAAGGGTGCATAGTTTGAATTGGGTATGAAGAAGGGGTTAGTAAAAGAAAAAGAGAACAGATTTGGGTGTGAAGAAAAAAAAGAAAAAAATGAAATGAGTGAAATAAATAGAAATTGCAAAAAAAAAAAGAGTAAAAGAAAAAAAAAATTGTTGTGTTTTTAAAGTATGAAGAAAGTCACACCCAAAATCTGAAAATAAATGAAGGAGAATAAGGGAGAAAAAATGAGAATGGTTGGAAAGTGGAGCCAAAAATAGTGTGGTGTCAAAGAGGGTTGAGTCACCATATCCATATATAAAACACCTGTCCCCAAGCCTTCATTACAAGCCGATGAAAGTGCTATAGTGATCCTAGTCCAACTGTCCGAAAATCTAAGGCATAGAAATTAAGGGCAAGCCCATGGTATTTCACGCACACTGGTTGAACTTCTTTATGTGAGAGAGTGTTTTGAACCAGTCCCTACTTTGATATTCATTAGTATACAGTGAATGTATGAGACTTTTTTGTTGTGAAAGTACATAGGTTGCATTGTTAGCTGCTATTTGTTCAGCTAATGTCATTTGCATATATGCTTAGTTATTTATTCATAATATGATGCCATCACTTGATCCCTTCCGTGTCATGATAATATGCTGCATGTATACACATTGTGGTTTTTATATGCAAATAGGAGGGGTTGGACAAGTTTTGGTGCCAAAAGCAATAAGTCGACTGTCGTAGGTCTCTTAGGTTTCTCTTAGTTAAGCATCGTTTGTGTTTTTTTTTTGTTTTCCTAAGGACATGCAAATGTTCTAAGTTGAGGCTGTTGATGTACCATGGTTTCATGGCAAGTTCAATGCTTAAAACAAGGAAAATATGTAATAACTTGGGTATGTTTGGTTGGTATGATGTGTTTTCTGTCCTATCTTGCAGGGAAATAGGTTATGGAGGCAAAATGGAGAAGAAGGGAAGAAGCATGCATTAGAATGGAGCATTGGAAGATGAAAGAGCCAAGTTGAAACCGAGGGAGTGACCCACGGTAGGGACTCACGTCCTATGAGTCCACCTACTCCACGTAGGTTAGTACCATGGATCAACTCCTGAAAGTTGTAAAGTGGACTAATTTCCACAAAAGGGACCCACGTCACGTGGGTTGGGTCCACGATACCAAGTCACAGAACCATGGAATGCTGCCGACTTTTTTTCTCCAACTTTGTTTAGGATAGGATTCACCTTGTATCTATAAATACCCCTATATTGTCCTATGTTTAGGGGTTGGTCATTACATTGTTTTGAGATATATATTCATTATTTTGAGTTCATAAATACATTATTGGTTTTGTAATCTTGGAACACCAATTCTAGGGTTTTAATTCATATTGAGATTTCAGAGTTTTCTTCTTATTGTGAGTTTACAATTATTTTTTCATCATTGAATTCTTCTTATGTTCTTGAACTCATGAATAACTAAACCCATAAACTAGGGTTGTGTGAACTATAAGGAATTAACAAAACGGGTTAAGTGCAAAGCAATTCTGAACCAGTGTGACTGCATATATTGTTATTTCTTTCTCTGTGATTGATTTTCTAATGGTTGCAAATCTTAGAAACTCACCTGCATTCTAGACTTTCTCAAGAGAGAGGTAGAGATTAGGAAAAGGAAATAACAATAGAGATTTAAAGCTATCAACCTTCATCTAATAACTTGAGTTGTAACAGGATAGTTATTTGAGATCCAGAACAAGGGTTAGTAGTGCGACACTCGAAGACCGAGAGGAGAAGAGTGAAATTTGTCTAACCAAGGTCGAGAGACATTTAGATGAACCTATCTTATTACCTTTTGCATGCAACACATCGAGACAGTTTGCCAGCACAAGTAACCAGTGGAGTTAAGAAATCATTGGGGATCACAGTCCTAGTGTATTTCTCATATTGATAACAAATCCAATAATCAACAATCATTACTGTTACTACTTGCTTACAAAAATCCCCCAGTTTTACTTACTTAGGAATTACTCAAACTAGCATTCAACAGACTTTAGTCCTATTCCCTGTGGGATCAATCCCAACTTAGTTGGGTTCTATATTTGATTCAACAACCGCGTTATACTTTTCTGGAAGTATAGTTTGGGCAACATCAATGGGATACTCATTCTTGACTGTGACTTTGTTCAACTGACAGTAGTCAATGCACATTCTAAGAGAATCGTCTTTCTTTCACACTAAAAGAACTGGAGCACCCCATGGAGAGATATTAGGCTTGATGAAACCCTTGTTTAGAAGATCTTTTAACTGCCTCTTCAATTCTTTAAGCTCTTCTAGAGCCATTCTGTAGGATGGAATTGAGATTGACTAGGTATCTGGAAGGAGATCTATTTTGAAGTCAATTTCCCACTCAGGAGGAACTCCAGGTAGATCTTCTGGAAACACTTTTGGAAACTTATTTACCACCGAAACTGACTCAAGAGTTGGGGTCTCAGACTTTGAATGTTTAACCCAAACAAAATGATAGATGCACCCTTTGGAAATCATTTTTCTAGCCTTATGGTAAGAGATAAACCAACCTAAAGGCACTAAAATATTACCCTTCCACTCTATGAATAGCTCATTTGGAACCTGAAGTTGGACTACTCTATTTCTACATTCAATAGAGGCAAAGCAAGAGTGGAGCCAATCCATTCCAAGAATGACATCAAAATCTATCAGGTCTAGCTCTACAAGATCAACTGAGGTGACTTTTTGAGAAATGGTGACTGTGCAATTTTTGTATACTTGTCTAGCTATGACAAAATCACCAATTGGAGTAGAGACTGAGAAAGGTTCTGAAAGGATTTCAGGACTGACACGAAAGTCTACAACTATGTAAGGAGTCACGAAAGAAAGTGTGGCTTCGGGATCTAATAATGCATAGACATGAATATGAAAGACCTGTGACATACTAATGACTACATCAAGAGAACCTTCCTGATCCTGTCGGGTCTGAAGGGCATAAAACCTACTCTGACACAGCCCACTAGTTGCACTAAATGAGGCACCTTGCTGAGTCGGGTGACCTACTAGAGCTGCTACATAGTTTGATTGATTCCACTGATGAGTATCTCTACCTCTCTGAAAAGCCACTGGACACTCTCTCAATCTGTGGCCTGGCTTACCACACCCAAATCAAGCATCATTGCCCTCCATGTACTCACCCTTGTGGTTCTTACCACATTTCTTGCAAAAAAAGATTAGTACGACCACTAGTCACACTACCTTGGGACTTAGAGAATGGTGACCTATCCCAATTATCCTACCTGAACTTGGGTACTGAAGAACTAGGGGATGATGGAGCTGGATATGAAGATTTCTGGCGGAACTGAGAATGACTACCACCGTCTGACCCCTGCTGAGAGAAATTAAAATTATATGTTCTGGCTGTCTTGTTCTCCCTTTTTTTCTCTTTAATCTTTTCTTCCTCAATCTATTAAGCATAAACCATCAACCTAGAGATGTCCATCTCTTTAACCAACATAGCAGTCCTGCACTCTTTGACCACATCCTCAGAAACACTGGACATAAACTTACTCATATAGGCCCTGGAGTAAGCAACCATGGCTAGAGCATACTTTGCAAGCTGAGTAAACTTAAGAGAATACTTCTTCACACTCATGTTACCCTACTTCAGATTAATGAACTCCTGGACGTTGGCTTCCCTTAACTTAAGTAGGAAAAATATATCCATGAAAGCTGTAACAAACTCATCCTACTCAACGATTCTGCATCTATACCTCTATCCTCTTTCCACTGCTTACACCAAGTGTAAGCCACTCCTTGTAAATGATAAGCAGCCAAGTCAGCACTTTTAGTTGGAGTGACACCCATGATCTCATAAACATTTTGAATATTAGCCGAGAACTCTTGAGGATCCTCTTCAGAATTAGACCCAAAGAATACCGAAGGATTCATCCGAGTGAAGTCTCAGACTATGTTTAGTTTCATATTCACTACCGGGTTGGCTGGTGCCATAACCTACTAATTGTTCTGGGTGGTCATGGACTGGGCTAACGCTGTGAAGGTAGCCCTGAATTCAGCATGTGAGAATTTTCATTTAGAGCATTTGTTGTAACTAGTAGGGCTTGCTGATTTCCATTCCCGTTGCCATTACCATTTCACTTTTCATTAGTTCTTTTGGGAAGCATTTTCTATAAATGTGTAGAGCACGAGTTAGAGAAAAGTATTTAAATAGAGTTTACACTCTATCACACGATATGATCAAGAAAGAAGTGAAATCTTTCCTAAAATTTTTTATAGCCTCTCACTCATAAGTGTGGTGCACTTCACACTCATGAAAAAGACTCTACTTAATGAGGTTTTCATACACCCTAGGAAACTTTTAACATTGTGCTCTGATACCAAGTTTGTCATGACCCGAGACTACCCCCTAGCCGTAACATGGTGCTTAGAGCCATGAGTGACCCCACGCTAACCCATGGCCTGGCATGAAACTAAGAATACTGTATAAAACTGAATAACACTGTACGGAAGCTAAAGTATGAATGATAAAATAATCAACAAATAATAATGTTTGGGTTAAACCACAAAAGTTGAACGCCTAACTGTATATCTGAAAGCCTCTAATAAGACGAGTTACTGGGACATGCCCCCAGCTAACTCCAACTGTCTAAAACTTAAATAAAATAAAATAAAATACTGATACAAGTCCTTGAATAATGAGGACTCACCAAATCACTGCTGCTGATGTAGTAGGAGGTCGTTCTAAGGGCGATCCGAATGGTGAATGTCAGAACCTATATTATAAGACAATATAGCGCAAGGAAAAGTATGCGGTCAGTAGTTTGAATGTACTGACTACGTGAGATGGGAAATAATTGATATAAGCGGAACATGATGCATGTGACATGGTAAACTGATGCAGGACCAAGTAATAAACATGTATTGTAAGATAAGCTGAACAACTGAATACAAGATTATACAGTATCTGAATCTGAACCATGAACTATGGACTGTGGGAGCTACCGTTAACCGATATACCCAAATCTGAGCTAATTAGGGTCCAACCTGTAACCCCAGCTGGAAGCATGTTCAGTACCTTACTAAGGGTACAAAACACCGACTCACGTGGATCTACTAACTTATGTCCACAGGGAATGAGGTGTTAAGCCTCGTCTAACGGGTAACCCTTTAGAACCTACGATGGTGCCATAGTTTTGGGATTTGGAGACTTCTACTAAAGGTATCAGCCTAACTAATTGGTGAGCCTTCACCCCTACGTCCGCTCGGTGCTAAGTAATACTCCCAACTGAATGACATTGATAACTGAAATGCTCAACAATAGTAATATTCTGAAGACTGAAAATAAATGCTTTATCTGAAAGCATTTAAAACATGTAAATTGGAGGATATAATACTTGTAAGTATATGCATGAAATTCTACGTCATCGTGTGTTCACAACCCGCCATCTCTTAAGAATGCAACTATCATGGCAATACCATAAACTGAGTGAATTAAGGAATTTAATAACTCAAATCCAAAAATCATGGTTTTCATAGTATAATTAGGGTTTATAATATTGAACATGTAATGATACTGAAATTCATGCTAAAACATGGGTTTATAACTCATTGAGATCAAGGAACTGGAATAACAAGAAATTCACAACATTTATAAACTCTAAGCTCTGAGGAAGGAATTAAACTGAAGAATTGAGTTAACTTTGGGACTCATTGGGTGAAAGTAAACCCATTGATGAAATCTCACATACCTGGAGATGAAAAATTTGTAGAAATCCTTGAAATTGGAAGCTTGAAGTTGAAAACCCTAACTCTGCCTTGGAGAAAGAAAAATCACCTTTTTCTCTCTATATTTTCTAAGTGTTGAATGAATTATGTGGAATGGGGGACTTAGGGGTGTTTTAGTATTATTATTCAGCCTTTTGGGTAGCCTAAACGAGGTGGTTTTGGTGTTAGAATAGTGGGAAAAGACCAAATAACTTTTCTAAAATCGTTAGATAAACTACTGTAAACAGTCCCGACGACTCTAGCTACGACTCGTAGGGTCTGGCAATGAGTCGTAGCCTGAGTCATAGCTCAGGACTCAAATGTTGTCCCCACTGCTATCACTACAAGTCACCCTATGACTCGTAGTGTCTCACAACGACCAGTTGGGTCACTTGATAGCTTTGATAGTACTTCAGTAAAATGGCCATAACATTTTACTCTGATATATGATTAATGTGAAAATAGATACGTTGGAAAGTTAATTCAAATATCTATCATTTGGTAGGTCTTGAGCTCAATAATACCCTAGAATCTAAGATTTATGCTAGTTCAAAGTTGACTAAAGCAAGATTCTTCACAAGAAAACCACCGACAAGGAAAGTTTTGACTTGACTATGAGCTAGGAGTTTTTTGTGTCCATAATTCATGTATAAATCACTTCTAGTACTACTAAATCATCATGTTTGATTCTACATGTACTTAAAGCATGGTTCTAATCTTGGCTTAGAATTTTTGGGGTGTTACAATTGTCCTTTGAAGTTTGGAGTTGGTGACAGGGTTTTTCTTCAAGTGTCATCCATGAAGGGTATGATGAGGTTTAGAAATAGGGGCCAGCTCATCCCTAGGTATATCGGGTAATTTGAGATCCTTCAGATAGTTAGGGAGGTTGCTTATGAGTTGGCCTTCCCTCCACGCTTTTCAGCCATTCATCCTATTTTCTATGTATCGATGTTGTGACATTTTATTTTGGATGAGTCACACATGCTTTGGTGGGACTAGGTTCAGTTGGATGAGAGGTTGACCTTTGTGCAGGAGCTAGTATTTATTCTAGCCAGAGATGTTAGATGATTGCACTCCAAATATATTCCTATGGTTAAGGTTTAGTGGGGAAACCATCTGGTCAAGGAGGCTACCTGAGAGATCAAGCATGATATACAGACTTAGTGCTCTTACCTATACAAGCCTTCAGGTACTTCTTAATCCTTTGCCTTTGCGGATGAACGTCCTTTTAGTAATGGATGTTGTAATGACCCTCCACCTGACCTAAGTCATTTATGAATTACTGGGACTGATATTTCGGTTATCGGGCAGTTTGTCTTGCTTTTAGAGTCATTTTCCTATTTTGGAGCTTTTGAAGTTGAGAATATGGTCTCGAGCGAAAAAATTAGGTAAACAACCTTGGATGCCAATTTTGACTGCTCCGTTAGCTCTAAAATGTTTATTTTAGGCTAGGGGGATCTTTGGTCCGGGTCTCGAGGCTTCCAGACTAGTATTAGGCTTGGGTGTAGGACCCGCTTTTTATTAAAATGACCTCGGATAGAAATTTTAAAGGTTCTATTGAGTCCGGAATGCTGAATTTGCTAGGGTGGCATAGTTCATATGCATTCATGGGATTCCAAATGAATCCCGAGGGCCCGTCCAGAGAATTTACAACTTCATAAAGTTGTTGGTGCAGGCTCAGGTCCTTCATCGCTATTGCAATGAGGACCGACGTGATCTCAAAGGTCTGTGGATCTTTTTCATCATGATCGTGAGGTTGGGGACTCAAGATAGTGATGAAAAGGGTTGTGGGACTGAGCTAACATATTCATCATGACCATGTGACTAGGCTACCTCGATCGAGATGGTCCCATTAGTGGGATTCTGCGATCGCGACCAGGGGCCTCGAGATAGCGATGAGGAAACCCCTAGCAGTATATAAATATTTCACTTCATCTTTAGCCAATGTTCTATGTCCTAAAACACCATTTGTGAGACTTGGGAGCTCAAAATTATGGTGGGAATCGACAGTTGAAGCTGGGTTAGAGTTGGAAACGTCTTAGTGACTAATTTATCATTATTTTCTCGTAAGTTCTCGCTTTATTCTTGTTTTTTCAAATTATTGGGACTGTTGTGGGACTATTTTGAACTCATATTATGCCTAATTTTGGGGGCAAATGATCCTTGAGCTGAGAGGGATGCTGTGATAGTTTTAATTTTATGATTCTGCAAGCAGGCCCTACGAGGGATTTTTAGTCTGATTTCTGATGTAGAGCATATGTATGCAATATGGGTATCAATATTCTCGTCATGATACGTAGAACATTATATTGATAGCATGGCAGCAATCAGAGGTTTCTCAGAAGGGAAAAGCTTCGGTGTAGAGGATTTTACGTGTTTTTGATTGCGTCCAAGTAGGCTAGGATTACCCTTCTTCTAGACTTTTCTTGATTATAGTATTATAATGTTAATATTATAGTCATTGGGTGGGTGTTTACAGCCTAGATATCCTTTTTGCGCTTGTTGCCTATATTAGCCGATTAGTGGCCCTTCCGAGTATATTTCAGACCCGTATTCCCTTATGGTAGCTTCTGATTATCCTTTAGAACTAGTCTTAGTTTACTTAGTTCCTTGAGATAGAATTGATAAACCTTAGCCTAGGTTCGAATAGGTGTTTTCCTTAGGTTGGGTTTTCGGGACTGGTAGTGGGCCCCACCAGCCTTTTACAAGATAAAATGTTCAGAATAGTTTCCCTGCTTACCTAAATGACCACTATTTGCTTACTTAGGCTAATCCTTGGGTTTTGGGCTAACTTAGTTACTTTTATAAGCTTATTTATCTTCGTTTCTCGGGTAGGGTAGTATTTGGCCTTAAAACCGCTCCTCCCTTTTGACTTAATAATTGGGACCCTTTTTTGCTTTAAGAGTTTTAGCTTCCTAGAATTGGAATTTATGTTCAAAAGAATTGGGATAGACCATAATTTTGTGATGTTACTACTTTTGGCTTACTTAGTAGCTTCGGTTTGAGTCTGGGCCTTGGCACATTGTTATTATTTATCAATTCCAGTTCGAGTCCAAAATTTACTATCATGATACTAGTCTCTAGTTTCGGTTTAAGTCCTGCATTTATTACCTTTGTAAATATTGGTTTGGGATTGGAAATCCAATTGAAATCGGTAAGACTTGTGGTTATGGCTGGAAAGGAGTATCAGGTACGCTATTTCTTTTGTCGGCTTGGTTTATGTCCGTTATTATTGATATTCCACCGTTACATTAGTGTTATTCTCTTCTTGTACCCACCGTGCTTATGGGGGCTCGGTTGGGCTTATTTTTTCTTGTTTGTGCCTTCTGGGCTTATGGGGCTCCAGTTAGGTTATAGCTAGGCTTTTATTATTGCTCTCGAGTTATTCACTTTCTACTTATCACACTTGCCTAGGATAGCCTATTATTTCAATTTTTTATCCTTTCTTATTGACTACAAACTCGCACTTTATTTATTTTTTTACCATAATTTAGCTGAGTCGGCCTATGATGTCTACTGAGTACTTGTGGTTTTGGTACTCATACTACACTTCTGCATCTTTTTCCCCTTATGCAAATCCGAGTATGAGTCACAGGAATTGATGAAATCCTTAGGTTGTGCTACTGTTTGGAGATAGGGTGAGCTTTTAGAGTCTGGAGCTGATCCTTCTCCTTTTGTTATTTATGATAGTCTTATTTTGTATATTCGGGGACTATGATGTATATTCTGATGTTGTCTAGTACTCTCTTTTGGTATAGTGGCTCTTATACTGACCTTACCAGATCTTAGGGGAATTCATTTTGTATATTTTGTCCACTATCCTCTATTGTATAGCATGTTTATATCTATCTATCGCTATTTTCGTTGCTTATTATTTCTATTGTACGTTTGTTTCCTTGTCTTCCACATGTTGGCCCGTTACTTGTTATTCTGGACTATGGTTTGGCTTACCTACTGGTGGGTTAGCATAGATTCCATCATGACCTGAGAAATTGGGTCGTGACAACTTGTTTTGCTTTAAAAAATAGACTTGTCCAAAATTTGAAGAGCGAGACACAGTAAAAGATGACTGAATGGACATAATTTGACCATTTGGTGAAAGAGTAGAGATTTGAACACAGTGAATCATGTGATTGAGGAAAGGCACAAACTGACTTCTGGTTTGCATTTCTTGGAAAATCCTTTGAAAATGATGGAGTTCTAAAATCTAGACTGATTGGATATTTGGTAAACTGACCCTGATTGGACACTTGGAAACACTTTTTTTCTTTTTGACATGGTCAAGGTGAATTAGACGATGACCTTCTTTTTGAAATATGAATAACTGAGTGATTTTGAATCAGATTGATGGATGGATTTTGAAAAGTATGTGGGAATGCCCAAATTTTGAGCTTATTTTCCTAACAGATGTTCTAAGACATCGTAATGGACAAATCATAAATAAAGCAAAACATGTGTACTAAACATAAAAACAGGTAAGCATGGACGAGATAAATCACATAAATAGTATATAACGCGTCCTCTCATAAATGTGACCTTTTGAGCTAAAGGTAAGCCTAACGATTAAAGGATATCTATGCTATTTTGAAATGTTCCATTGCCCCAAAAAATATATTTATACAAATTTATGAATAAAATGAATGGGGATACAAAATAAAGGATGGGAATGTACAAATAAATATCATTCCCATGTAGGGGTATAGTCCTAAACTAAGCCATCGCGAAAGGTCCTTCGTTCTTCAAACTTCATGGACTTCTTGGAACACCAATACCTTTTGAACAAATATCTTCAAATAAAGAAACTATATCTAAATACTTCCCAACACTGAGCAACAACGATTCGCGCAATTCGGCATCACATACTTCAATTAAACAAATAAGCCATAGGCCTTTTTAGACTTAAGATGGTTGTACTGTATCACTTAGGTCAGATGCCTATTCAAGGTATTTTGCTTCACTCTAACCTAGTTGACTGGAGTGGTTTTTTCAAATTGTCCGAGAACCTAAAATGGACTTTTTTGGGGTAACATACCAAGTGACTGTTGATGAACTCGAATCAACTACTTCACTTGGATGTTCAAGGAAATCAGGATTTTATAGTGAAAGGTGGTTGTGAATACTCACATGACCGCTCTTTCTCCTAATGCTTAATGCTAAGCCAGGTGTGGCAGAAAATGCCATGAAAATACAACAGTTTAATAATTGTAAAAATTTAAACAAGTAGGCAAACAAAATAGTTAAATGCTAATTATTACGAAATTCAAATAGTTAGACAAACAAGAATTAGTCTAAAACATTTGGTTAGAACCTAGTTGAGTCCCCAACAGAGTCGTCATTTCTGTTTTGCAGGAAAATGATTTGACTTATATCAAATTAGGAAACTTAAGAACTTCCAAATTTGACCAAAAACAGAGTCGCCGCTTAATTTATTTAGGAAAATCAAGAAAACTTTTGAAAAACACTTTAAAGATTTAAAACAGAAAAAATCTTAAAAAATAAAAAATTCAGGTAAGTGGTTCCTATTAATACTTTTGGAAGGTTGTTAAGGCACCATGAGTATCCGCTAACTCGCATTTGTCCGGTTTGTCTAAAAACTATCTCTTTCTGTGACTAACTTTGAAGAAAAAGGTTGAATTACAATTAAAAAGAAAGTGAAACACTAATTCAGACCAAAACAACGTTGGATTGCTTCTTTTTTTCGCGTTTGGAGTATGACTAAACCTGGTGAAGAAAGCATTTTTATTGAATGGTTTAAACAAAGGCGGTGAACTTGTACGAAAACAACCAATTAATTTGGCAAAACGAGATAGCAACTCCTATTGGGAGATCCAATAAGTTAAATAAAGATGAGTTAGCATTAATAGCAAATAATCAACAATAATAATGAAGGCAAGCTAAAATAATCTCACAAGACTTAGGCCTTTGGTCCAAATATCTCTCAAATAATTTCTATCCTAATCTAATTGGGCTTTGGACCACCTATCCTAAACTAGATTATATGTTTTGGAACATATAGCTATTGCATCTTTTATTAGGTCAAGCCCATAAATCACTGTTTTTGGACCTTTGAGTCCAACACAAAAAAAACAACCTGATGTGTACTTCGTTTAGGCTTTTGGTCTAAATATTTTAGCTCTTCTTAGTTATATATTGTTGCCACGATCTCATGGAATTAAACCCATATTTCTTGCCCTGTGATTTTTATTAATCTTCATGTAACTCTGGTGATGTTGACTCAATAGGCTGTAGGGATAAACCCAACTGGAATACAAGGGAGGAAGGTCCAGTAGACCCAAATAAAGAGTACATGCAATAAAAATAAATAAGAGGATTAGAGGAAGGCGATGTAAAGTAAACATGGAGGCAGGAAAAATCAAATATAAAGGAAATAAGATAAAATTCTTTTAAACATTAGAGAAAAGAGGCAATAGGAGTATGACATAACCAGAGGCAACCATGAGTAGATTCTAAAAGAAAATAAAAATCTGGCAATGTAGTATAGCCACTTTTATGTGATGCACACATTTCATATTTCAAGAGACATATTTTGTCTTATCCAAGAACTAATTGTTCATATCAAACCCACCTTTCAATTACATACCAACAGATCAAAGATAAGAAGTTATACATCATCAACTTGGAAAGAAAGCCTACTGGAAAAAAGGAATGGAGAGAGGGTGCTTCAAAATCAAATTCTTGAATTTGTCTATCATTAAGTTGTGGGGGTTCAACAAGTGACATGAACGTGTGGGGGAAAGGAGCAACCTAGGAAAACTGAGTTGGTATACTCAAGGTTCTCTCTAGAGCTCAACATTTTCCGATCACTTCCTCACTCTCTTTGAATCCAACCATAACAAAACAAGAGGGGTTTTAACAGACCAAAATTAGCTATAAAGGGAGGTCATACTCATTTAAAGAAAAGCTTTAAGAAAAAGACTTCAAAAATGAAAATGTGCTACTGCAAAGTCCTATTTCATTCTCTGATGATGATTTTGAGAAAGGCTAAAGAGTAGTTCTCAAAAACAAACCTTCTTTTCTCTTAATGGACTCTTACTGATATCGTGAACCAAAAGAATCCTTGGGAGAATATTTAAATTCTAAAATGTCCAAGTCACAACATATAGAACCAGCACGATCACTATAAGTACATAAATACCTCAACGGAACCACTCATTCAAACATCAACAAATAAACATCTCAAAGTAGGGAGCTTAATGCTTGTTCTCCATTAAAACAAACAACATCACTTTAAAGACAGATTTAACACTCCATTCCAAGGAACCTCTCCGGAACAATAAAAAAATCACTCAAAACTAACTTATGTTAAGCCTCTATGAACCACATGATTTAAATAGAGAAAACAAGAGAAACGGACGAAAATGTAAACAGATTTCAAAACTACTAAAGAGGAAACAAATATCTAACTTAACAAACTAAATTTAATCTACATGAAAAATACCTAATTAAAGACGCTAAAAGCATTAAAAGAGAAAGAAGATTACCTTTTGTAAAGCAGCTCGCCGGGACTTGAACTTCATTGGAATTCGAATCCACCACCACTGGGAAAAAGAACTCAAATTTCTTTAGCCAAGACTCAAGCTCAACGGAGTCTTAAAGAGTCCTAGCACTAGAAAGTGTCAAAACTACGATTTCAACTTGGATTTCATCAAAATTGAACAAAAAAACTTACTTAAAATCTCTAATTATTTGGAGTTAGAGAAAAGAATTTCCAGAACTCCACAAAGAATAAAGGGTCTTTCCCCTTTTTTTAGGTGTGAAAACCCTACTGAATTACGTAATTGGGAGGGGTTTATATAGGTGCAAAATTGGAGTGGGAAAATCAATTTGGGCGATGTGTGAGTGGGATTTTTATGATTTTTTTGGAAATTTGTTAGGGATTTACTTGGAGGATAAGGGTGTGAGCTGGAATCGTACAATCTTAGTACGAATTGAGAGAATTTCAATGGAAAATTCAA
The DNA here is from genome assembly GCA_031232105.1 of Capsicum rhomboideum. NCBI lineage: Eukaryota > Viridiplantae > Streptophyta > Magnoliopsida > Solanales > Solanaceae > Capsicum > Capsicum rhomboideum. The sequence continues at coordinate 81,257,444 of CP124712.1, forward strand.
ACAAATAACATTGGGAAAGGATCTGGAAACTTCCAATAGTACCAAAATCATGCCAAGAACGTGTAGATGTATAGAGTTGGAGGAGGAATGGAGGGAAGTAGATTACGAACAAAGCGACATCATGGGCTTTGGAGAAGAAAGGATTTTGGGGTCATTTTGGTATTGTTGTGTTGTGTTGGCTGTTGTAGTGGGATTTTGGAGAAGTAAGAAAAAAGAGAGGTGGGTCGGGTAATGCTCAAGATTTGGACCTAATCAGTAGGGAATTAACACGAGGTCCAAATGGTTTAAAAGGGCATGGCTACCTTTAATCAATAAGTAACTAGATTAATTTAACTTGTACATAAATTGGCCAATCGACTTAAGATGAATCCAATCCCAAATTAATTAACGAAGCTTCTTGATTTAACAATTAAAAAATCATTGTTTTGACACTAAATTTGATTTACTTCAAAAATAAAATCGACTAACTTCCCAATTTATCTGATTTCAAAGAAAAAATCAAATAAAATGTCATTTTTAATAGAATTGCTCCCCAAAACATTTTCTCAAATAAAAGTCATATAAATTTCACACATTTAAATATGAAACTATATGTTTTACTTGAGAATGACTAAAATTAGCTTGAAATTTATTTTGAAAATTCCTTAATTTTAGTAAAAATAATTATTTGAAATTGAAGAAGTTTAAATTAATTCGAACTGAGGAAAAAATTGGGTGTCAACAGATAAAACATAAAAACAATGTAGTAAAGATCTAATTGGGTGTTGTTAGGTTATTGTATGAATCCCTTGATGGGTGTTATGTATTTATACGACTCCATGAGGGATTGTAATGTGAATTATGTGAATATAAATGATGATAAGTAGATTGGGTGAGCTTGTAATCTATAAAACTCTTCTTTAATACCTTAAAAATGTGAACTTGCTTTTGTGCATATTGTAAATGTATGATATTCTTTCTGAAAGATTGTTAGGGTAATTGATCGTGATAAGAGGATGTGGTGTCATAACTTAAGAACATAAAGTCAAGTTTGGAAGTGCTAGGAAGTAAGATGTGTAAAGGTGTATGACTCATTCTAGATTTGTAAGTTGAATAAAGCTGAGTGATTGAATAATCGGCTAATAAAATAGTGTATTGAACTTAGTGATGACTTAAATGTAAGGGTTACTAGTTAGTAACTAAATTTACCGATTTCAATAGGGGTAAAAGAGGGTTAGATTGGTGAATGAACTAGGTATGTTGAATTAGAGTGTAGACATCAATTTTGGGGGAATGTGCACTCCTAAAATAGATGCTTGATTGATTAGTCTTTGGACAATTTTGTGATTGTTGATTGGGTTTAATAATGTTAATTTTAATAAGTGGTGGATTGATTTTTGTACATACTATAACTGATGAATATGGTTTGATAAGGCCTCTATTACAAGTTGGATGAATTATCTTTCAGACATACTTGTGATTTTGTGTGTTTATGGATATTCACTATTTACCTGGAATGATGAACTTGATTTTGACTAAATATCTAGAAAAGTGTGTATTTGGATAATTGGTGTACTGCATTTCATCATGGTTCAAATTTTATAATGACATTCATACATTGTGATAGTTGGAGGGTTAGGTATCATGCCGATACAATTTGCTTATATTTAAAGGATCAGGTACCATGAGCCGGTATGAATTATTTATTAGTGTGATTGTTGGGATTGGGTGCCACGCTAGTACATATATTGACAGTCTTGCCGTCGGGAATGGGTACCATATCGGTACGGTAAATGGACTGATCTCATCCCCTACAGGTCATAACTAAGGGACCTCGTCGTCCCTAGAATATGTGTATACTATTGTTATGCATGCATTGTTGTTATTGCATTATTGCATATTAATATATACGTGATTGGTTTCATTGTAAAGGTCGTTGCCTACTTGATTGTTGTTGATTGGGTTGCTTAAGTATAAGTGAATTGATGTGAGTAACATGAGATGGATTGATAAGATGAGAATACCTGGTGGTTTGTAAGTTGATGTAATTTGATCGTCTTTCACAGGTAGGCGTGAATAGAAGGTATGTCTTGAATTTTGAATCAATTTTATTATCTTGTGTGAATCTATATATATATGTGTGTGTGTGTGTGTGTGTGTGTATGTGTGGAGTGTATTATCGTGTCTTTTCTTGTGAATTAGTTGTTTGCTTTATTACTTGTCTTGGTATTTGCATTATCGGTGTGTAATGGTAATAGAATAGTGAGCGAGGGTTGTCACGAAAGATGATTAATGAGAGAGGAATACAGAGCTATTTTTTATGATAAGTGTGTAAGAGATATGAGTTTGGTGGTTCCATTAAATTGTATTATTCACGCTCTAAGGATAAATTGATAATGGTATAACTAAGGAAAAGCGGTAAGGTTGGGAGTTGAAGTATGTTGAAGTTCGTTAAGTGAATATTTCCATTATCTCTTCTTGATTGCTATATGTTGTTATATGTTACTAATGATGGTCGATCGATGATACCTACTTGTATGTGTATTTTGTACTGATACTACACTTACTATATCTCCTTTTAGGGGTATAGATATGATTGCAGGTCAGTTGCAGTTTTTATAGTGCGTCGGTGATCATTCTTCAACAACACCTATTATACTCCTGTTATTTTAATCTTACATGGAGGTTGTATCATGCCTTTTTCTTCTTGTATTTAGAGCTCTTGTACATGTTTAGAATCGGTTCTGGGAAGTTGTTTAGTTGAATTCCGTATTTGTTATAGTAAACCATTTTGGTTTAAATAAAAAGGTTAATTATTTACTAATGTTGAAGGTTTTAGAGATGTATTTTGCAGTTGTTAAAAGTTGGGTGGTAAGGGTTCTCCTATCTAGGGTAGAGTTGGGTAGGTTCCTGTACAATCCTGTGATTTGGGTCATGACATGAACTGACACATCATATCCAGGGTGAGGTGTCGTGGACATAGTGTTGGTTGACGATACTATGAGCGGGTTTAATATTAGGCTACAGGTTTGGTGACAAAGATTGGAGTCTAAAGGATTTAGGTTGAGCAAGAACAAGACAGAATATTTGGTATGTAAGTTTAGTGGTGTTACATATGAGATCGGTGAGTAAGGCTTGAGTCTCAAGTCATCCCCATGAGAGAATGTTTCAAGTACAAAGGATCTTTGATTCAATGTAATGGAGATATCAACGAGGATGTCACACACTATATTGGTGCGGGATGGGCAAAATGGTGACTAGTTTTGGGGTCTTATGTGATAAGCATGTACCACATAAGCTGAAAGGTAAGTACTACATAGTGTTGGTTTGACCGACTATGTTATATGGAGCAGAGTGTTAGCCTATTAAAAACTCTCATGCTTAGAAAATAAAAGTTGCTAAGATGAGAATGTTGAGGTGTATATGTGGTCATACTAGGAGAGACAACATGAAGAACAAAAAGATATGGGAAGAGGTAGAAGTGGCTTCCATGGTGGATAAGATGAGAGAAGTGAGACTAAGATGGTTTGTGCATGTAAGGAAGAGGAGTGTAGATACCTCAGTGAGGAGGTGTGAGCGATTGGTAGTGGTAGGTATTAGGAGAAGTAGAGGTAGGCCGAACAAGATTGGGCAGAAATGATTAGACAGGAATTGGTTCATCTTGACCTTATCGAAGACATGGCCTTAGATAGAAACGTTTGGAGGTAGCGTATCAAGGTAGAAGGTTAGTTGGTAGTTGAACGTTATTTTTCTCCTCTTTGAGATAGGTTTTGTGGTCATTCTTGGACGCCCCAACATTTTAGAATCATTATCACTATGTGTGTATCTCCTTGATCTTTCATCTCAACTTGCACTGGTGTTGTGTGTGCCAATTATTACATTATTTCATTTTCGTTATTATTCTTATAGTGTGTTGTGGAGCGATTTCCATTTCGATTAGTTTGTATCATGATTGCTCCATATTTGCGTCCCTTTTTAGATTGTTTGGCCGGTATCAGTTAAGCCGTGGGTCTGTCGAAAACAACCTCTCTACCTCTATAAGGTAGTAGTAAGGTTTGCGTACATACTACCCTCCCCAAACACCAATTGTGGTATTACACTGGGATGTTGTTGTTGTTTTTGTATAATCATTACTATAAATAAATTTGTCACAACCCAAATGACTGTGAGTGGCACCCACACTAATCCTCCTGTGGGAGAACTATCTAACCCAAGCCTTTAACTCCTTAAATCAACTATTTAAGATAGAATAATAATAGGATTCAACTAAAAGAATAAATACCTCAAACCAATTATAAATGCGGAAGAAAACACTAACTATTACATTCCCCAAGACCAGAAAGTCATAATACACGGACTCTAAATCTAAAGCAATGTATAAGAGTAATACAAACCAACCAAATAAATAGTATCATTGTCCAGAAGAAGGACATGAACAACTGTGAAGATCCATGGTAGCCTGAGATGGAAGTAGCTCACTCTCGGATCGAATCAATTGGTACCGCTAGAGATAAGGTCGTGTATGAGCCTCTGGAACATTGTCTGCACTCAAAAAAATAAGAGCACATGGTAGTAACAGTACAAACCACTATGTACTAGTAGTCATCATCGGCCTACTCAATTTTGAAACAAACATACAACATAAATCAAATAACAAGTAGACAAGAACTTCAACATATAGCAAGTAATATACTTAACAAGGAAATCATTTCAATGAAACTGATAATGTCAATTATAAAAGCCATGTAAGTTACCAACATCTATCATAAACAATCACAAACTAAGAAATCTTAGTGTTTACATCACAACACGGATCTATGACTATCCCAATCTGACAAATGTAATTCCATTAGTCTCATTATCATCATAATGTACCATGCTAACTCACATATCAAATAGTAATCTATACACACATGCTAAGGGATTTATTTCATCCCAACTAGTCATAACCTGCAGGGGATGCACCAGAATCTATGAACCTTACTGGCATGATACCTGATCCATCATAATAATATCAATATCATTATCAATATCCGTACCAGTGAAGTACCCGATCCCTCAACCAATATCAATTTATGGATCCATTTTCACTATTTCTCGGGATATAACACAATCTACCCAATTTACAAGTACATTGTACAATCATTACGTATTTCAATCAAGTTCAATATTCAATAGCTTATTCTTTCAAGCATTAACAAACCATAGTTATCGATCACAAGTATGCCCGAAGACCAATCAATAAGTTATCTAATTTAGAACCACACAAACAACTAAATCAAGTCTAAACTCTAATTAAACCATAACCTACCTCAACTGAAGAACCTAAATCCAAGCTAGTTCGCCAGAGCCTTGCTTTTCCTCAATGCCTCGAATTATTCTCGATCTAAAACAAGCAAATTCAAGAGTAATCAATCACTTACTCTTCAATCTAATCTTTGGGGATTCAACCCCACTTGTTTTACCCTTATCATAGCCTAAAAACCTTAGCCAAGGGTTTTTCAACCATCAATTTTCCCCAAATCCACATAATTTACGTTCAAGGGGAACAATTTTGCATTAGGAAGTGTTAATTAACAACCTAGAATCTATTTTAGATGAAATTACATCTACCCATAGGCTTTTTCAACCAAATCACGAACATAGGGATTTAACACAATAATTCCACCATAATCTCCAGTTTAATGATTCTATAATAGGCATGGATTAATAGGTTATATGAGGATGGAATTTACTTAGTCTAATAAAGAAAATTGTCCTAGTACAGTTGGAAATTGCCTCATAGCAGTCTTAAAATGAACTTTTTGTGTTTTTTATGAAATAAACTCAGAAAATGAGACTTAGGGGAAATAAAATCCATGATGACCGCTGCAGCGACCTCGACACCCACTACAACGGTCCTACTATAGCAACTAATAGATCAATATGGTGGTTCCACAACTGCTATAGTGGTCTTGTTGTAGCAGTCCTTAACTAGAAACTCAGGAAAAGCTGAAGCTACCCCTACTTCACAACATAAACCTCAATTTAAGACATACATATTAATCCCAATGTGATTACCTTTGTAACCGAAGTTCTATTAATCCGTTTATCATTCTAAAGCTTTCTACTGGTAACTGTACCACTTGACGTAAATGGCTTTCTCTTAAGCCTTGTGATATATATGATACACATAGAAATGAACATCTTTGAGCAAGGAATCCCTAGTTGAATGATTCCCAATCCTATAACAAACACTCAACCACCAAACACTACGCCATGAGTCACCGACTACCACTAATACACCCAATACTAGATTTTGGTCAGATACCACCCTAACTTGAGATTTTATCAACTTTCTGCTAGAAAGAAGTTTTAGTAGGGTACCTATGCCCTAAACAATGCTATAATGATAGAATGGGTCATTACATTAGATACAAATTAAACAATCATTCATACCCAAATGGAAAAAAAGGAAAAAAGGGAAAAAGGAATTACTTGTATTGGTAAAAAAATGGGGATACTTGCTTCGCATGTCTGATTTGGTCTCCTAAATGGACTTCTCAATAGGACGATGCTTCCACTAGACCTTTACAGATTCAATCTTCTTAGTTCTTAGCTTATGGACCTCTCTATCTAAGATAGCCATAGATTCCTCTTAATAAGAGAGGTTTTTATCTAATAGAACAAAACCCCAGCGAATGATATAATTCCTATCACCATGAAACTTTTTCAGCATAAACACATGAAATATGGGGTTGTAACACCCCGTACATTCCCAAACCTACTTGACGACATTAAATGATAGGTACTTAGGTATCGAGAGCTATAAGTATGCATTTGGTAATGCTATTGGTGAGCTAAGTGAATTTTGCTCTTGTTATGTGGTTAAACTTGCATAGAAGGTGTTTTGAAATTTCCATTGCGCATTTGTGGGGTTCAAAATGAGGCTAAGAAGACCTCTAAACAAAGTATAATAAGGGTAAGAAGTGAGTTAAAGAATAGGACTTGAAGTATCTAACCAAACCCGCGAAGAGAAGTCGAAAAATGGAATTTTCGAAAATTTTAAGGAGGGGTGCGTTTGGGACCGTGCCACGCCGCTCTGGGCTAAAATTTTTAGCCCAGAGGTAGTAGGTTGGCGCGCCCAGGATCATGCCACCTTGGGTTTTCCACTTTTTCGAAAGTTGGAAATTTCTAAGCCCCAAGGGTATCCGGGGTCTTACCGAGCCGATTTTTGCTACGTTTATTCTACAACCAAGAGTATATACATGAAATGAATGAAATATTACATTGGTATGATAAAATTACTCAAGAATGAATTTGGGGCCAAAATGACGATTTTACCCCTATAGTCAAAATAAGCCAAACGTGGCTAGAATCACTTGGTTTTTGGATTGAGGCTACGGATATGAATAGCATGAGTGGGAATATTATTTTCATACCTATGAGATGAATTAAACACGATAAATTATTGATTTTATCGAATTAAGTGAATTGGGCCCAAAAAGGGCCCAAAAATGAAAAAAAAAGCATGGCCCAAAAATGGGTCAAAAGACCCATTCTTGCTTGGACCTTCTAGAACCCAACATTCAATGCTAAAGAGTGACTAAGGAGGGCACTTAAGGGCCTATATAAAGGGGCAAAATGCTGATTTTTATTGAAGAGAAACACACATGCTTTTTCTAGAAAAATCTCAAGAAGGCTTCTTTGACTCCCAAAAACCCTAAGGCATATTTGGACAAGATCATCATCTTCCAAGCTTGGGTAAGTGAATATTATTGTACTTTAACATATTATAAGCATGAGAGAATATGTATATCATGTTGGTTATGGTTGGAAATGTTGGACATGGCACTTTGTGCTTTTGTATAAGATTTGTGATCCATGGGATTTGAACTTGAATAAAGACTTGTGCCTTTGATGAAATATCATGATGTGGATAAAATATGAACATGTATGGTGTTATTTTGTTATTTACTTTGTTATTTTTCTATAAGTTAAAATTGTGTGATGTTGGCCGATTTGTGCTATGAAGTGTATTAAGGTGAATTGATGGATTGTTTGTGATGTGGTGTGGATAAGAAAGTGTAAAGGGGAAGTGTTGTGGTGGAATGTATGGATTATCATGTATTGGTCAATGTTGGAAATATTGGAGGATTTTTGGAATAATGATTTTATCAATGGTTTTGTTAAGGGGGAAATGACATGTTAAAGCTAAACATGTGACTTATTGTTGTTGTATGCCATTATAAGGTAATTGGTGGTTAATGTTGGTTTCGTTATAAACTTGTGTTGTAGAGCTAAACATAAGGAAGGAGCAGGAATATTGTATGCACATCTAAGATTGTGTATTCGTATTAAGAATACAAGGTATGTAAGGTTCCTTTTTCCATATCCTTCTGCAACATGTTATTCACATTGACATTGGACTTGTTTCAATTCCGAGGGGTTTGAAGTATCTCAAATTCAGGTTGACGTATATTGTTATTCATATGTGTCCTATTCCTAAATGCATAATGATTCGTTTATAAGAGAACCTATTTATTCTTGAATCGTATTTTCCAATGATGACATGTTCCAAGTCCTCAATTATGATGATTATCTTTGTATCAATCTTTCACAAGTAGAAGTACCAATCTCATAAGATTTCATAAGAGTAACAAGAGAGGTGATGTGCAAGCTAATATATCTATTCCTCATAAGTGATGATGTCAATCTCATGAAGCAAGAGTGAAGAAGTAATATACATATGTGTGATTCCTATTATGTCATGATCTTCAATATCTCAATCACTCTTAAGAATGGAAGTAAGAATAACAAGAGAAGTAAGAGGTGTATAATTAAGAAGTAATCATGGGTGGTATCCCAGGGGTTAAAATACCTAGCATGGGTCGATCCCAATAACACGGGTGGTATCCCAAGGGCGACAGAAAAGCCTAGCATGGGTCAATCCCGATACATCCCAGGGGCGATATAAAAGCCTAGCATGGGTTATGATGGTACATCCCAGGGGCGACACGAAAGCCTAGCATGGGTTAATATAACATCCTAGGGGCGATAAGCCTAGCATGGGTTAACGATATCCCAGGGGCGACACAAAAGCCTATCATGGGTTCACATAACATCCCAGGGGTCAAAGCACCTAGCATGGGTTAATCTCATCCCAGGGGAGACAGAATAGCCTAGCATGGGTATAACAATAAAGATGAATAAAAGATGAAGACAAGAGGAGTAAAGAACGTAATATACATGGTTTCCCACATACAGAAAGAGAGTTTATTCACATTTCTGTTTCCTTATATTGATTCCATTATTGTTGTTATTATGTATGATGAATTTCTTATGAGCATTCAGTACATTCTTCGTACTGACCCCCTCGGGGGAATTACCTTACATGTTGCAGGTGCAGGCATTAGTAGACTTCCTCTGTAGACTGGGGATCATTTGCAGCTATTTGGTGAGCTCCAGTTGGTTCGGAGCCCCCTGAGTCATAGGTGTATATTTGTTGTGATGTTATAAATTGTATAAGGCGGGGACTTGTCCCGACTGTAAGTTGGTCTTGTTGATGCATCTGTTAGAGGCTTTTGTAGACATATGTGGGTATATGGATGTAAGAGACGAGTATGTAGAAACGAATGTCTATTCTGACTTAATGGCCTTAACGTCCAAGTTTCCTAAATATATATATGTATAGCATATGTTTCCATGTTCAAGTTTTCCGCATAGTTGCATAAGGTTTAATAAGGTGCATACGAAGATATGCATATGAATGAACATAGGCAAAGGTTGGTTCTCTCGGGCCTTATCGGCTACGGGTGCCAATCATGTCTCGATGGGATTCGGGGCGTGACAGGGGTGAACTCCCAAAAAACTCAAAGGACAAGCCAATCTATAGGCCACCGGCCCCACACACTTAAGGTTCTCAAACGTTCAAATATACCTTTGACTAAGCATACCTTGCTTGACACCCTTCATGAGTGAAACCTTGAGCAACACCTGCTCACCTTTCATAAAGTGCATATTTCTTACCTTTTAATCCATATTTTCCTTTTGTCTACTTTGAGCCTCTAGAAGCTTCTCTTGGATGAGCTTCACCTTCTACAATGAGTCTTTCAAAAGGTCAGTACCTCATGGCCTCAGCTCAAAAACATCAAACCATCTGATGGGAGATCTACACTGCCTCCCATATAATGCCTCAAATGGCACCATGTCAATACTCCAATGGTAGTTGTTGTTATATGCAAACTCCTCTAATGCAAGAAACTAGTCCAATAACTGCTGAAGTCTATTATGCACGCACAAAGCATATCCTTCATCACCTGAATCATCCGTTCAGACTTTCCATCGGTCTAAGGGTAAAATGTTGTACTAAGGTCCAACCTAGTACCAATCTCCTTATGTAATTTCTCCCAAAAATTAAAGGTAAACAGAGTACCACTATCTGAGACAATAGAAGCTAAGACCCCATGAAATTGAACAATCTCCTCGAGACATATGTTAGTCAACTTCTCTGCATTGTAAGTTATCTGAACTGGAATGAAATGTACAGACTTAGTCAACCTATCCACGATAACCTATATGAAATCAAACTTTCCCAAGGTCTTGGGAAGACCAACCATAAAATCCATCACTATCCTTTCTCATTTCTATTCAAGAATAGACATCCTCTGAAGTGTACAACCAGGCTTCTGGTGCGCATACTTTACCTGCTGGCAATTCGGACATCAAGCTACAAAATTAATAATGTCTTACTTTATCTTACCCTATCAATAGTGTTGTATTAGGTCATAGTACATCTTGGTCACACATGTATTGAGTATTTTAAACTAATGAGCCTCAGAAAGAATAGTAGAAATTAAGTCAGCAACACAGGGCATAAATACACACCCCTTAATTCTCCAAACACCCTCATCATCAATCATAGCTGGCTTAGCCTCGCCCTACAAGACCTTATCACGAATACTGCTCAACTTAGCATCCTCGAACTGTCTATCCTTGATCTGATTAAGAAATGAAAACATTGCTTCTACACAGGCAAATAATCCACCTTTCTGAGACATTTTAAATTGCATAAACTTGTTAGCTAGAGTCTGAATCTCTTTATCCAAGGGGCGTCTGGTAACCTCCAAACAAGCCAAGCTACCTATGCTCTCAGTCTTTCTGCTCAACATGTCAGCTACTATATTAGCCTTACTCATATGGTATAGAATGGTGACATCATAATCCTCGAGTGTCTCCATCCATCTACACTGCCTCAAATTTAGATCTCTCTACTTGAATATATGTTGTAGACTACGGTGGTCAGTGAACCCCATATGGGTAGTGCCTCCATCTTTTAAGTGCAAACACTACTATAGTCAATTCTAAATCATGTGTAGGATAATTTTTCTCATGCACCTTAAATTGCCTAGAAGCACAAGAAATAATATTCCTTATCTACACCAAAATAACATCTGAACCAAAACATGAGTCATCATAATAAATAATGAAATCCTTACCTTCATTGGCAAAGAATGAATGGGAGTGTTAGTCAATAATGTCTTGAGCTTTTGAAAGCACTCCTCATATTCATCAGACTAATAGAATGATACCTTCTTCTGAGTTAGACGGGTCAGATGAGAAGCAATAGAGGTGAACCCTTTCATGAATCTATAGTAATAGCTAGCCAACCCATAAAACTGCAAACCTTGGTCACTGAGGTAGGCCCAACTCAACTCTTAACTGCCTCAATCTTATGTGTGTCCACCATCACCCCTTACTTTAAAACTACATGTCCCAAAAAGGACACAAAAGCCAACCAAAATTCACACTTAGAAATTTTTTGCATAAAGTTGCTTCTCTTTTAGAAAACCCAACCCAATCCTTAGGTGATTCTCATGCTTTTCTCTACCTTAGAATAAACTAAGGCATCATCAATAAAAACAATCATGAATAAATCCAAATAAGGCTTAAATATCCCATTCATTAAACCCATAAAAACAGTTGGGGCATTAGTAAGCCCGAATGAAATTATTAAGAACTCTTAGTGCCCATACCTAGTTGGGAATGTTGTCTTATGAATGTCTTCAGCCTGAATCTTTAGATGATGATATTTGAAGATAAAATCGATCATAAAAAAGATTGATGCACCCAACAGCTGTTCAAACAAATCATTGATACAGGAAAGATGATACTTATTATAGATTATAACCTTATGTAGATTACGGTAGTCTATACATATACATAAACTACCATCCTTCTTCTTTACAAACAATATTGGTGCACCCTATGGGGAGGTACTCAGATGGATAAATCCCTTACCAAACAATTGTTACAATTGAGCCTTCAATTACCTTAACTCAGTCGGTGCCATCCTATAAGGGGGAATAGAAATAGGGTGAGTATCCAGCTCTAAGTCAGTGAAAAATTCAATCTAACTGTCTGTTGGCATGCCGGGAAAATCCATAGGAAATACCTCTAGAAACTCACACACTGCAGGAACTGACTTCATGGGTGGAACCTGTACACTAGTATCCCAGAGATATGCTAAGAATGTTGAACACCCCCTCTCTATTAATCTCTTGCCACAAACGAAGGATATAAGTTTCATAAGAGCAGGACTATAATCACCCTCACCACTCAAATATATCCATCCTCGACATAGCTAAAATCATTGTCTTAGTATGACAGTCTAAAATAGCATGATAAAGTGATAGCCCACTCATCCCCAGAATAATGTAAAAATATACCATGTCCAATATCACTAAACTTAACCAAGTTTTAGACCCCATAAACATAGGAGGATAATAACGATAAACCCTATTAAAAATCATAAAACACCAACATGTGTGGACATGAACTAGAGTATCAAGTAAATCACACACTATATCTAACCCCACAACAAAACCAGCGTATAAATAAGATAAAGTAGAACCAAGATCATACAGTATTGTAGCCATCTGGTTACAAATAAGAATAGTAAAAAGGATTTTTCATTAATCTTTCTTGGGTAATCTCTAAGCTCCTATTATCATCATTTCCTATTGAGTTTATCTTTAAAACGACTTCAAATCTTTTATTTTAAACTTGGATTTTGGGACTTTTACTTGGAAAACTATAAAATTGATTTTTCTTCAATTTAAAGTCTAATTTCAACTTGTTTTCAATTGGTTTTTCAGATTTAGACTCCTCTTGATATAGAGAACATGATTCTTAAGTGAAATTCTAGATTTACCCTTTTTGATTCCAAGTCAATTTTCAAACTATTTTTGGATTCGAGATAAATATAGTCAATATAGGTATCGTTGAACTCCTTTTAACATGTAAATTATGTATTTGATAGATTTAGTCTGTTTTGAGACCGTTCATTAAAATAAGGCTCCACATTGAAGGATCTAGACTTAGATTTTGGCTTTTCAAGGTAGATTATGACTTAACTTTTTTCAAACTGGATTGGGTAGTTAACCATTAATGTAAAGCATGCTATAGAATGGGGATTTAGTCATGAGATTGTGTTTTGGGATTGTTATTATTATCATGTTGTGTGGGGTATTATTTGCATTTATCATTTACTTGAGAGATAATATTTATTGTGATGCCCGTGTAGGGTCTTGACTTGATATTATAGGCCTTATTTGTGCATTTATTTGCCTTATTATTATCGTGATGCCCGAGATGGGGGCTTATATTTATATTATAGGCCTTATTTGAGCATTACATGCCTCTATCATTATAGTGATGCCCTAGTGAGGGGCTTGGATTGATATTATTGATGTCTTACATGACTATTTATTCCAGTGGTGTCATGCGATAGCCTATATAATGAAATATTGACATATTGAGTAGATTTTGAGCTTATTTATACTATTATTGCATTGATTATTATCTTCACACTGATTTGGTTATGAGCATACATCTTCATTTCATTCATTCATATTCATAAGGTTGGTACTACTGAGGAACCTGATTTTAAAAGAAAATGAAATATTTTATAAACCCCTTAGCCGAGGTCTTTGCTGACAAGGTTGATTGAGACATTTTGTTAAAACCTTGACCAAGGTCTTTGCCGGTAAGTTTGATTGAGATTGTAAAAATATATGGGATGTGAGCCCCCCATGGGTCCTATCTTAGAAGATTTAGCTCGAAAAGTGTATACGGGGTCATGTGATGACCGCTATGAGATGGCTTGTATCATTATCATCCCACCATTATTCCATTGCATTGCATCACTTGTATTATACTTACATGTATTATTGTCGTGTGTTTAGTTTTTCTAATATATTCGTGTGTAGTCATTATTATTAGTTATTATACTTGTAGAATTGTTAGGAGATATAGTCTGAGCTGAACTTTTCTGTATGCAGGTGGAAGCATGCTCATAGTATTCATTATATATTTTGTTTTTTACTTTGTTCAGTCAGACTATGATACCTACTGAGTACAAGTGGATCGTACTCACACCTGCTTCTGTGCCATTTTGGTGCAGATCCCAGTGTGAGTGGGACCCACGATGGCCAATTTGTGATGTTTGAGACTGATTCAGAGTTCTGGTGAGCTCCAGTATTCGGGGTATATTCTAGAATCCCTCTTATATTATCTTGTCTTTATTTGGCTATCAGAGACAAATTCATGTATCTCAGATTTATGTGTCTGTATTAGGGATCTTCACTCATGACACTAGATTCTCGTGTTGGATTTGTATTATTTCAGTTTCAGATTCTATTCCATCTTTATATTTATATATTTGACTTGACTTTATTGTAAAGACTCATTTATGGGATTGTTTTACTTATTTTTCTTCATTTCTATTTTTGTTGGTGTTGGGCTTACCTACCCAGGGTTAAGATGGGTTATGTGCCATCATGACCTAGATATATGGATCATGACAAATTGGTATTAGAGCCCTAGTTTCATCGATCTCATGATTAAAAGAGTTGGATATCTAATAGAGTTTCACTGATCGATAAGTTTACTTTCGTATCTATCTTCGAGAGGCTATAGGATATCTTTAAGAAAACTTCTCTAATTAGATTCCTTTTCGTGTGTGTTGTTCATACCCAATATTCTAAACTTGTATTCCATTTTTTTCTTTACAGAATATTTATTTCTGAAACTTTAAATTCTGTTATCACTAGTCGACTACTGAGACGAGTAGTCAACAGATCAAATAAAAAGTTTTAAACAGGAGCGACTCAACACCCCCCCCCTCCTCTTGAACTTTCACAAACCATAATGTACTAATAGGAATCATCAGCCAACTCAATTAGAAGCAACCATACAATATAAATCAAATAACAAGTTGACAGGAACTTCAACACATAGAAAGTAATGTACTCAACAAGGCAATCATTTCAATCAAACATATAATGTCAATTTGCAAGCCATGTATGCCACCAACATCAGCCATAAATAGCCACAAATGAAGTAATCTTTGTGTTCACATCGTAACAAGAATCTTTAAACATCCAAACCTCACAAGTGTAATTTTGTTAGTCTCATTAACATCATAATATACCATGCTACCTAACATATCAAACACTAATTTATATATATATGCTAAGGGATTTATTTCTGCCCAACTAGTCATGACCTATAGGGGATGCACCAGGGTCCATGTACCATACTGGGTGGTACCCGATCAATCATAATAATATCAATATCAATATCCATACCAACATGGTACCCAATCTCTCAACCAATATTAACTTATGGTTCCATTGTCACTATCCCGTAGGATATAACACAGTGCACCCAATTTACAAGTACATTTTACAATCATAACATATTTCAATAAAGTTCAATATTCAATAGCTTATTCATGCAAGCATTAACAAACCATAAACATCAATCACAAGTATGTCTAAAGACCAATTAATAAGTTATCCAATTCAATAGCACACAAGTAACTAAATCAATTCTAAAACAATAAACTACCTCAATCAAAGAACTCAAATCCAAGCTAGTCCGCATGAGCCTTGCCTTTCCTCATTACCTCATATTGTTATCAGTCAAAAAATAGCAAATGCAAGAGTAATCAATAACTCACTCTTCAATTTTAAACTTTAGGGATTAAACCTTACTCTTCAATTCTCAGCTTTGGGGATTCAACCTTATTAGTTTTACCCTTATCATAGCATAAAATCTTAGTCGAGGGTTTTACAACCATTAATTTTCCCTAAATCCCCATATTATACATTTAAGGGGAACAATTCTATGTTAGAAAATGTTAATTAACAACCTAGAATCAATTTTTGATGAATTTACATCTATCCATAGGCTTTTTCCACCATATCATAAACATAGGGCTTTAACACAAGAACTCCACCATAATCCCCATTCTAACAATTCTATAATAGACAGGAATTAATAGGTGATAGGAGGAAGGAATTTACTACCTCAGTGAAGAACATTTCCCTAGTTCAGTAGAAAATTGCCTTATAGCAGTCTTAAAATGAACCCTTTGAATTTTTGTGAAATAAACTCAAAAATAGACTTAGGAAAAATAAACTGTGTGATGACCATTGCAGCGGGCTCCGCAACACTACAACAGTCCTGCTTTAGTGACCAACGAACTGCTATGGTAGCCTTTTCTACCCCCACTACTATTGCTACGACAGTTCAACAACCGCATCAGCAGTCTCACTACAGCGGCCATCCGATAACTGCAACAATCCTTAAATAGAAACTCAAGGGAAATATGAAGCTACCCCTACTTTACAATATAAACCTCAATTTAAGACATCACAGATTTATCCCAATGCAGCAGCCTCTAAAACTGGAGTTCTATGAATCTGTTTATCTTTTCAAAACTTTTTACGGGCAACTATTTCACTTCACCATCCTATAATGAACACCGAACCACCAAAAACTACACCACAAGTTACCCATCACCACTAGAGCACACAACACAAGATTTTCTTCAAAAACCACCCCAACTTTAGATTTTATCGATTCTCTTCTTAGGGAAAATTCTAGCAAGGTACTTATGCCTAAACAACGCTATAACAATGAAATAGGTCATTACAAAATAAATATTAACCTCTATAATTCTAGAATATGATTAATTTACTCATGTAATTATGATTTATACATATATTCATACATATATACATACATACATACATACACAAACATACATAAAGAGAGAGAGAGAGAGAGAGAGAGAGAGAGAGAGAAAGAGAGAGATTAGTCTAATCCTAAAAAGTAGGGAGTGGAGAGTGTAAAGTGTAGATAGAGCTTATCTCTACATTAATGGAAAGAAATTTAAACATACATACGTGTAAATTTAAGCATAGTAAATTTGTCAATTAAGAATAATAGCATTACTATAAATTAATACTAATCTCTTTAAATTATCATTACTATATATATATATCTATATATATATATATATATACACATTACTCTGTTAAGGATTGGAAGATGTAAAAATGCTCGTGTATGTAACTAAAGATATTTTGATAAGTTAATTTGTAACAACCATTGCTGTAAATTTTAACTTTTGTTGTGTTTTGACCATTTCACCCTTCTCCATAGTTGCTATATGCTATTTATAAGTTGTGGGATTGGTTGGCACTATCCCCGATGCATTGTGGAATGATTTGAGTGAGTCTGAGGTCTTTAAATGCTTTAAAAATAGTTAGTGTAACTTTGGTCAATATTTTGTGATCCAAGCGTTAGATGGTGGTTTGATCAGCTTTATTAGATACGGAATATTGATTTTGGGTTAGCAGTATAGTTAGCTCAGGTCCCGAGTCTTTATATTGCCTTTTGAGTATTTATAAAAAAAAATTGGCAAAATAAGCTCAAAAGGGAGTGTCGGGGGCTAATTCGTTGTAAATGATCTCTTTTTGAAAATTCGATGGTTCCATTGATTTTGAAATGTCAAAATTATCCTAGTAGCATTATTAGTTTATTTTTGTGGGATCCCAAAATAAATCCTGAGGGTTCAATTGAGACTATTTTTCCAAGTCCCAATAGATGAATTGTTGTTTCTAGTGCAAGAAAAAGTCCTTCTTCGTATTTACAGGCCCCTAGTCATGATCATAGAGAAGGAACATGTTATTCATCACAAACACAATGGTGGGACCATATTCTTAAAGGGTTGTCCTCTTTTTCATCTATTTATGAGTTGTGGGGTTGGTTGGTAAGGTCCCCGATGCATTCTTTAGTGATTTGAGTGAGTTTGAGGTCCTTAGATGCTTTAAAAATAGATAGTTTAACTTCAGTCAACATTTTGTGATCTGAGCGTCAGATGGTGATTTGGTCAGTTTTATTAGATTCAAAATGTAGATTTTGGGTTAGTAGCATAGTTAGCTCAGATCCCCGAGTCTTTATATTATGTTTTGAGTATTTAGATGAAAACTAGTAAAATAAGTTGTAGAGGGGGTCCCAAGGGCTAATTCATTGTAAATTATCTTTTTTTTGTAAATTTGATGGTTCCATTGAGGGCGGATTATCAAAATTATCCTAGTAACATTATTAGTTTATTTCTGTGGGGTCTCGAATGAATTCTGAGGGTTCAATCGGGACTATTTTTCCAAGTCCCAACAGCTGAACTGTTGTTTCTAGTGCAAGGACAAATTCTTCTTCGCATTTGCGGGCCCCTATTCACGATCATAGAGAAGGAAAATGTTATTCATCACGAACACAATTGTGGGACCACGTTCATGAAGGGTTGTCCTCTTTGTTCTTCACTTTTGCAGATTAGGGACCTCATTCGCAAAGGGTTGATGGGACTGGGTCCGGGTCGGTCACTCATTATGATCTTGATTGACTACCGTAATTGTGAAAGTTGCAGTTTGGGTCAGTTCGCATATGCGCCAGTAGCTCACATTTGCAAAGGGTATTTTTATACCTGGACAGTTTTAAATCATTTTCTTGACCAAACACCATTTTCACCATTATTAGAATATAGGAGCTCAATTTTTTTATGATTTTAAATGATTTTTTCATCAATCTTGCTTGGATAATCTCTAAGATCTTACGTTAATCATTTCCTATTGATTTAATCTTCATAACATTTTCAAATCTTTGATTTCAAACTTGGATTTTGGGGGTTTTACCCCATAAACTATTAATTTGGTTTTTCTTCGATTTAAAGTCCAATTTTAACTCATTTTCAATTGAGTTTTCATATTTAGACTCCTCTTAATATGGGGAACATGATTCTTAAATATCCAGATTTACCCTTTTTTTGATTCTGAGCTGATTTTTGAACTATTTTTGGACTTGGGATAAATATATTCAATATGGGTATCGTTGGACTCCTTTTAATGTGTAGATTACATTTTTGAAAGATTTAGTCAATTTTGAGACTGTTCGTTAAAGAAAGGCTCTATATTAAAGGGTCTAGGCTTGGATTTTTGCTTTTGAAGGTAGGTTATGGTTTAAATTTCTTCATACCAGGTTGGGTAGTTAACCATTCATGTAAAACATGCTATAGGTTGGGGATTTAGTTATGAGATCGTGTTTTGGGATTGTTATTATTATCATATTTCCCGTGTAGGGGCGTGTATGCATATTATTATTGACTTAAGAGATTATATTTGTTGTGATGCTCGTATAGGGGTTTGACTTGATATTATAGGCCTTATTTGTCTTATTATTAACTTGATGCCTGATAGGGGGCTTAGATTGATATTATAGGCCTCATTTGAGCATTATATGACTCTATCATTGTAGTGATGCCCGGGTGAGAGGCTTGGATTGATATTATTGATGTCTTACATGACTATCAATTCTAGTGGTGCCATGCGATGACTTATATCATGAAATATTTACATATTGAATAGATTTTGAGCTCATTTATACCATTATTGAATTGATTGTTTTGTTCATACTGATTTGGTTATGGGCATACATCCTCATTTCATTTATTCATATTCATTAGGTTGGTACCACTGAGGAAACACTGATTTTTAAAAAAATAAAACAATTCAGAAAACCCTTGGTCGAGGTCTTTGCCAGCAAGGTTGATTGAGGCATTTTGTAAAACCCTTGACCGAGGTCTTTGCCAGCAAGGTTGATTAAGATTATTAAAATATATGGGTTGCAAAACCCCCATGGGTCCTATCCTGGATCCTTTAGCTTGGAAGGTGTATACGAGGTCATGTGATGGCCGCAATGAGATGTCTTGTATCATTATCATTCTAACATTATTCCATTTCATTACATCATTTGTATTCTACTTATATGTATTGTTGTCATGTGTTTAATTCTTCTTATATATTTATGTGTAGTTATTATTATGCAGTCATTATACTTGAAGAATTATTAGAAGATATAGTGTGAGCTACCAATTAGGAACTTCTTTGTATGCTGGTGGAAGCGTGCTTATAGTATTCTTTATATATTTTGTTTACTGCTTTGCTCAGTCGGCCTATGATACCTACTAGTACAAGTGGATCGTACTCACTCCTACTTCTTTGCTCTTTCGATGCAGATCCCACTATGAATGTGACCCACGATGGCTAATTTGTGTTGTTATAGACTTATTTGGAGTTCTGGTGAGCTCCAAAGTTCTAGGCATATTCCAGACTCCCTCTTATCTTACTTGTCTTTATTTGTTTATCATAGATAGATTTATATATCTCAGATTTCTATGTATGTATTAGTGCTCCTTACTCATGACACTAGATTCTTGGGTTGGAGTTATATTATTTTAGTTTCGAATTCTGTTCCATCTTTATATATATATTTGGCTTGACTTTATTGTAAACTCTAGTTTATAGGATTCTTTTATTTCTTTTTTCATAGTTCTATCCTTGTTGATTTTGGGCTTACCTACCCAGGGTTGGGATAGGATAGGCGCCATCATGACATCAATTTTTGGGTCATGACAAATTGGTATCAGAACATTAGGTTCACCGGTCTCATGAGTAACAGAGCAGGATATCTAATAGAGTCTTGTGGATCGATACACTAACGTTAGCTTCTATCTTTGAGAGGCTATAGGATATCTTTGAGAAAACTTCTCTAGTTTGATTTTTTATCATTTGTATTGTTCATACCTAATATTCAAAACTTGTATTCCATAATTTTATGCACAGATTTTGAGGACTAGATCCAGAGTTGTTGAAGATGGTGATCCAGTACCCACAGTTGGAGTCCTAGTCAAGGGACGAAGCGGGGATCTTGGCCGAGCCAGAGGTAGAGGTCGAGCATGAGGAGTTGCTCTGGCTAGAAGACAAGCTTGAGTGACCTCTCCTGAGCCTGATGTTTATTATGATAAGGAGGATTATTAGACATAGGATATGAGACCAGCTTAGGCCCCTCAGAGTTATGTTACTAACCTGGTGTTGTAGGATCTGTTGATTTATCTTTTGGGTCGTCTGAATGGCATTCCCTAGACAGGTATTTCACTGAAGTGTGTCGAGTGGTTCTCAGACTTTAGGTGGTATTCATCCACCTAGAAAGGCTTCTACCTATGGTTTTCTGACTCTAAGGGTATAACTAGTTGTTGTGGTACCCCTCATATATTGATACTTTACCTACTAGCATATGTTCATACTTTACCTACTAGACTTGTTGTTCCTTCTATTGCTTCTGGTCTTGTGATTTCTTCTGATGATCGAAGAGATTTGAGAGATTTATTTGGTTGGCTCCTCCCATGTTTAGTGGTATTATTAGTAAGGATGCTTATGCATTTCTGCTTGATTGCCAGGATAGTTGCATAACCTTTGATCCCTTGAGTCTCATTGTGTTGCCTACACTACCTATTAATTGACTTACGTGGCTAGGCACTGGTGGAGGTCTCTTGCTAGTTGTAGATTATTGGTTTTCCAGCTATGACATAGACCCTATTTTCTGAGGCTATAGTTTGAGGGATCAAATGAGATTTGAGTTCGATCACTTGGAGCAGGGCTCCATCACTATTGAAGAGTATGAGGTATATTATCATGCACTATCTAGATATACCACTGCCAGTATTTCCACCGAATCTAAGAGGATCACGAAGTTTTTTAAGGGTTTGGCAGGCTATTATAAGTTGGCGATAACTCATCTTGTGGTTTTGGGTGGTTCTTTCTAGAGTATCATAAAGCATGCTCAGTTGATTTTGTCTATTCGCCAGGGCACTCATATTTGTAGTGCCAAAAGGATCTGCCGAAAGGGTGAGTTCAGTGGTCATACATCTTGAGGTAGGAATTTTTTTGGCAGAAGAGGTTCTCATGGTTACCAAGACAGACCAGTTCAGGTAGCTTTACAAAGTTTCAGTAGTAGGTCTGTGGTTTTTGAGGCTTTAGGTAGCCAGAGTTAGGTCATGTGAGTAGAGCTTCCCATTCTCATTCATCATAGTATGGAGGGTGTTATAGTACTTCTTGGCCCTCTTAGAGTGATTCAGGCAGTAGAGAGTGTTTCGTATGTCATGAGTATGGTCTTTATACAAGGGATTATAGTCAGTGTGCATTGAGTCCTTCCCTATAGTGTTTTCAGCTTTAGCTTTGTCCTACTCTAATATCTACAGTTAGAAATGGTTCATAGGGCAGTGGGTGGTTCTAGAGGTAATCAAGGTAGAGCTCAAGGAGCTCATGTTAGTGGACACGAGGTTACCCAATCTGGTAGTAGGCGTGGTCAGTGTCATGCTATTCCTGGGAGACCTAAGGCATATGCCTCTGATGCAGTTATCACATGTATTGTCCTGGTTTACTATCGTCCTACTTCAGGGTTATTTGACATTGGGTCTACATTCTCCTCTGTGTCTACATATTTTGCTACTAGTTTTGGCATTGCATGTGAGTCCCTTTTTATGCTTATTCATGTTTCTACACCCGTAGGAAATTCTTTAGCTGTGGATAGAGTATAATGATTATATTTAGTGAACTTTATGGGGTATGAGACCTGGGTAGACTTGATTGTCCTAGATATGGTTGGTTTTGATGTTATCTTTGGTATGGACTGGTTAGCCCATTATCATGCAGTTTTGGATTTCTTTGACAAAATCGTGACTCTAGCTACTCTGTCACGCCCCGAATTCCAAAAGGGCGGACTGGCACCCGAAGCCATTGAGGCTCGAGAGAACCAATCTTTGCTCATGTATATTCATATGCATGCCCTTGTATGAACATCATTGTATCTCATACAATTATGCGAAAGTCATAAAAACATATGCTATATATGAAACTTGGCCGTTAAGGCCATCAAGTCAAAATGGACATACATCTCTTACCTTCATCTTGCCACATATGTCTACAAAGCCTCTAGTAGATACATGTACATAACCACCCTACAGTCGGGACAAGTCCCCGCTTTATACAACATTTACATAATACCAAAACCAATGTACACATGTGACTCGAAAAGCCCCGAACCAATTGGAGCTCACCATAGATCTGCAAATGACTTGTAGCCTACTGTGGAGGTCTACTAGCACCTATGCCTGCAGTAAGTAAGGTAAGTCCCCTAAGGGGGTCAGTACGAAGAATGTACTGAGTATGTAAGGCCATATGAAACTGTATGATACATAAGTACGTCAATGATATCAAGTACAAGTGAAATAATCAATGTGGATCAACCTTCATGCTGCATAAGTGGAACCATGTACATTGCTTTCGTTATTTTCATTTTCGATCATTCATATAATATCATTCGTATATACCTTCCTTCAAGTGATATACTTTCATTCAAATGCTTTACTTTCTTTGCTTTTACCATTACCATTCATCCAGCTGATCAGTGGTCCATATATCATACATCCAGCTGATCAGTGGGCTATAGTACAATCATCCACCTTATTTGTGGGCTATAACATAATATAGTGTAAAATATCAACAATCATCCACCTTATCGGGTGGCCATAGTATATATATATCAACAATCATCCACCTTATTGGTGGGCCATAATATATATATAGATAGATAGATAGATATAGATATAGATATAGATATATATACGTTACTTCATTCCTTACTTGTGAGAGATTGATACATTGGTGATTGAAACATTATTGGAACTTTGGAACATAACATTGTTGGAACTTTGGAACATAACATTATTGGAAGTGCTACTCAGGAATGAATAGATTCTCTTTACATCATTACTTTCTTTGAAATAGTTCTTTTAGTAGTTACAACATTATGAGAGCTTTGGAACTTCAGTCAATGAATGAGAGACATGTAAATCGCAATTGGTCCTGTGAGTAATATGATACGACAACCTGAAATGAGATACCTTTGGACATTTCAGAATGAAACAAGTACAATATCAATGTGAACAATATGTGTTACAGAAGGATACGAAAAGAGTAACCTTACATACCTTATCTTCTTAATATGAATACACAGTCTTATATGTGAATACAATAATCCAGCTCCTTCTTTACGTGTTACTCTACAACACAAGTACATAACGAAGCTCATGTGAACAACCAACTACCTTATAAGTGCATACGACGATAATGAATTACGGGACTGCCGTATAACGTCATTTCTCCCTCTTACAATACCATTTATTGCATCACCATACCAAAAATACTATAACATTCCACACATTGACCAATACATCATAAACCAATAACATTTCACACTAAGTTTACCCTTTACGCTTTCTCATTTACACTACGTCACAATTATTCTATCAATTCATCTCAATACCTTTCATAACAACATATTAACAACAATACATATTTGATACCATTCAAAATACCTCTGGGATACTCCTTTATAGTCATTTAAAAGGTACCATAAGTTGATAATTGCATCCATAAAGGGTATAGGGGTTTCGGGGGATCAAAGAGAGACAAAAACATGCAAAATGGGGTTCTGGGATGACCTGTGAAGCCACCTGTGCCCGAAGGTGGTTGAGTTACGTCCACAGGTGCCCCTTGGCAGTATCCAGGGCCACCTACGTTGGCATCTGCGCCCGCAGGTGCCCCGCTCGCGAAGGTGGATGCCCGTTTCAGCCTCTGAGGGTCATTTTAGGGTCCTTTTTCTCAATGAATGGTCCATGATCATAATTAAGCTTCTATTAACATATTTTCGATCATCTTAGATTCCAACGAACATCCATGATTTCACAACGCACATAAACATCACCAAAACTACATTTTCCTTTCAATACGCCACCAGTTTCATGTAAAATTTCACAACAACAACTCCAAATGTTTCACACAAAGAGAAAGAAAGTTAAGGACAATAACACATCTTACATATTGATATTTAACCCATCAAATTCACTTCCTTCAAGACCATAAGTCTTCTTCCAAGTTACAAGGCAAAACCCTTTACCGATAAGCAAACATAGACTGTTTTACACATAGTGAACTTCTCACCACTTTTTCAACATAAACAACATGATCTATACACCATATTAAGCATATAATATATTAAACCACAAGGATAAACACTCAACCAAGCTTGCAAAGTGATGATCTTGTCCCAAAAGATGGTTGACTTAGGATTTGTGAGATGAGAGAAGGTTGTGGAAAAATCTAGAAATGAGACATGTGTGTTTTGTTGATTAAAATCTGATATTTGTTGACTTTTATAGTCCCTCAAAGTCATCCTTAGCCACTCTTGGACAAAGATGACATGTTTACTTCATCCATTTTATGAATGGGTCATTTTTCCATTTTTGGGCCATATCTTGTGTGTAATTTTGGGCCTCAATTGAGCCCAATGGCACAAGAATAATCTATCCCACCAAATTTAAATTATAATACCCCAACAATCTCATGTTTAAATAATACCATAAATGTTACGGTAATCAAATAGGTTCAGAAATATACAGAGTGTTACATACTCTGGGTGTGCCAAGGTTAGCTTAGAAGGGTACTCTTAATTAAGATCTGAAGGAAGTTATATCTTTACTGTGTGCTCGTCGCATGGTAGAAAATGGGTGTTTGTCTTATTGGGCTTATATTCGATATACTAGTGTTGCCTCACCGCCTTCTTTGGATTCTATTTGGGTTGTTCGTGAGTTTATGGATGTGTTTCCTGTGGGTTTGCATGGTATTCCTTCGGACTATGATGTTGATTTTTCTATTGATATTGATTCGAGCACAGAGCCCATTTCTATTCCTCCTTATAGGATGGCCCCGACTGAGTTAAAAGAATTGAAGGAGCAATTACAACATATGTTGGTTAAGGATTTCATTAGACCTAGTGTGTCTCTTTGGGGTGCTCCTATCTTATTTGTGAAAAAAAGGATGGATCTATGTGCATGAGTATTGATTATCAGTAATTGAACTAATTGATGGTCAAGAACAAGTATCCTCTTCCTTGCATTGATAATTTATTTGATCAGCTTCAGGGTACATCGGTGTTTCTAAGATTGACTTGAGATCCAGTTACCATCAATTGAGGATTAGAGCTTTGGATGTTCCGAATACAGCTTTTCAAATGCGATATGGTCATTTTGAGTTCTTGGCCATGTCTTTTGGGTTGACCAATGCCCCAACAGTGCTTATCTAGCTAATGAATAGGGTATTCTGGCCTTACCTTGATTTTTTTGTGATCGTATTCATCGATGATATCTTAGTTTATTCCAAGCATGAGGCTGACTATGTGAGGAATTTGAGGACTATACTTCAGAGATTACTAGATGAGAAGTTGTATGCCAAGTTCTCTAAGTGCGAGTTTTGGTTGGATTCAGTCTCTTTCATGGGTCATGTAGTGACCAAGTATGGTATTATGGTCGATCTAGCCAAAATAGTAGCGGTTCTTGATTGGGCTAGACCCACTTCTCCTATCGAGATTCAGAATTTTATTGGATTAGTGGGCTATTATGGGTGATTTATGCAGGGTTTCTATTCTATTATGACTCCTTTGACTAAGTTGACTCAGAATAAGAATGTTTTTTAGTGGTTGCATTCTTGTGAGAAGAGCTTTTAAAAGCTCAAGGAATTGTTTATTTCAGCTCCTATCTTGACCTTGCCCAACGAGGTCGTGGGTTTTACTGTGTTTTGTGATGCTTCTAGTATTGTCTTGGGTGGTGTATTGATGTAGGAGAGTAAGGTGATTTCTTATACTTCTCAACAGTCAAAACATCATGAAAATAACTACCCTACCCATGATTTGGAGTTGGCCACGGTTGTGTTTGTGTTAAAGTTGTGGTGACATTATGTTTATGGCGTCCATTGTGAGATTTTCTCCAATCATCGTAGCATTCAGTACTCTTTCACCTAGAAAGATCTTAATATGAGACAGCGTCGATGGCTTGAATTGCTTAAGGATTTTGATCTCACCATTCTTTATCATCCCGACTAGGTTAAAGTGGTTGGGGATGCCTTGATCCGAAAGGCAGCGAATATGGGGAGTTTGGCTTATCTTTTGACTCAGGAGCGGCCTTTGGCATTAGAGATTCATTCCTTAGCTAACCAGTTTGTTAAGCTTGATATTTCGGAACCTGGGCATAATTTGGCCTTTGTTAAGGGTAGGTATTCATTGATAGAACAAATTCAAGCTCATCAGTTTGATGATGAGAGATTAAGGGTGATTCAGGACAAAGTGTTGAGTAGTGAGGCTAAGCCAGCATCTTTTGATTATGATGGTCTTTTAAGTATTAGTGGTTGTATTTGTATGCTGAGGGTTTGATGTGCCATGGTTTCATGGCACTTTCGATGCTCAAAACATGGAAAATATGCTAATCCTAAGGCTTGTTTATGTGGATATGATGTATTTGTGTTTGTTTTGAAATCTAAAGCTTGGCCACAACTCATTAGGTCACGCTACGAGTCATGGCATGAACCATTGCATTAACAGTGAGAAACATCTTTAGGTTTGGAGATTAAGTGTTGGATAAGACTACATGATATGAGCCGTTGAGAGAGGCGAAGTATTATCAGGTGACCCATCCTAAGTGAATTGTTCAAAAGTCCCACAGAGGTACAAATTGCTGTCAGTGGCAATGACTACTTCATACGAGCCGTCACAAGAGGCTATGAGTCATTGCTAAGACTCATCCTGAGAAGATATGATTAATTTCCTGAAGGTTGTCAAAGGGTGCCTCAGTGGAAAAGGATCAATCTACAATCCGAAGGGAGTTTCTATGAGTTGTCACAAGAGGCCGCATCTATTTGTAAGAAATCAAGCAATGGAAGCTATATCACAGGCGATGAGGCATAGCCAAGCCATAGGATCTGTTGGCAGAGCCATTGCCATTGCCGACTTAGTATTCCAATTATTTTTAGGACAGGATTTCTTTTGTATCTATAAATACTCCTATTAGGTTTATGTTTCAGTTTACGTTCATTTACTACTTTTAAGTCATATACTTGTTTGAAAGAGTTGCACACGTATTTTGACAGTTTTAATTCATAGTTGAGATTTGTGGTTTTCATCTTCTTCTTGTAAGTACATAATTATGTTTTTTATCAGAATTATTCATGTGTTCTTATGATATTGAGTAGCTAAACGCCACAGCTAGGGTTGTGGGAACCATCTCGGATTAATGAAGTAGGGTTTGATGTACAAGGTGATTCTCAAGGGTGTTTGTGCATGTATTATTGTTCTCTTTGATTTGATTGCTTTTTAATGGTGGCCAACATTAGAACTCACCTTATCTTTATTTATTTTAGAAGAATGAGAAACGGACTGGAAAAGGGAACAAACAACAGAGACTTGGAGCTATCAACCTTCACCTAATAGCTTGAGCCACGAATGCGGGAAAGCTAATATGGGATCCAAGATAAGGATTAAAGTGTAAAAACCATGAGACGTGGAAGCGTAATTAAGAATAGTCATCTAATAAGGACTAGAAGGTCTTTTAGATGAACTTAAATTTTTGATTTTGTATGCCATGCACTGGGAGAGATCACCAGTACGAAGAACAAATGGAGTTATGAAGATATGGGGAACACAGTCCTAGTGTTTCTCATCTACTAATTGATCACAAACTTGACAAAATTAGCAATTGTTACTTGTTCAAAGACATACAACAAAACCCCCCAATTTACAAAAATACTTTACTAATAGCTTAGATAACTTCATCGACCGAATTTATAACCTATTCCCTGTGGGATCGACCCAACCTTTGTTAGGTTTTATATTTTATTCAAGAACCTCTTTATACTTCATAGCGAGGTTAAATTTAGGCGACATTAAATTTTGGCGTCGTTGCCAGGGAATATAGTTTCGGATTAGATTGATTGTATTTGTCTAACTGATATTTTTTGTTTCCTGATTTTTACTTTTTTGTTATTTTTAGGGTGCACACTGGTGCATGCCCAACACTAGGAGAAAAGGCAATCCCCTTATTCTTCTTGATCTTGAATTTGAGAGTACTCTGAGAAATAGGAGTAAAATAGTTAATGACGGACAACATGACGGAGTTCATAATGAAGGAGTTTAGGAGGCTACAGACTAAGCCACTGCCCGTATGCTTGCTAAAGAACATTAAAGACAGGAATCTACCCATCAGGAAGTTATTGTTGTGCAGGCTAGACAAGATAAAGTAGACCATCTGGCTGTTGCTGAGGAACAAGCAAGGCAAAAAAGGAATAGGGGCCATCAGTGTCCCCATCATTGTGCCTCCTAGTTTGATGATGTAGATGATGATGTGGATTTTGAGGATGCAGGTGAAACAGGTGATATTGTTCCACCCCCACAGCCATCAGGAACTAAGTTCGACATCACCAGTGCTATGATATAATTGATGAACTTGAAACGAGTATTCACAGGCCATGCTATTGCTGATGTGAACTTTCATCTAATGAACTTTGTAGTGATTTGCAATTCCTACAACCTACCTGGGGTGAGTCAAGATGCTATCAGACTATGGTTGTTTCCCTTCTCTCTGACTAGAGAAGCTACTCTATAGTTGACAGAGTTTCCAACAGGATCAATAACTACTTGGTAGAAGTTAAAGATGCAATTCTAGGAAAGATTTTTCCCACCTTCTAGAATGTTGCAGTTGAAACATGAGATTTATAACTTCAAAAAACTACATTCGGGGGGATTAGATGAGACATCGTTAAGGTTTAAGAAGAAGCTGCGACAAATCCCAAATCACATAATACCTAGTCACAGTTTGCTTGAGATATTCTACAAGGGTTTGAATCCTAACAACAAGGCTATTGCAGACACTGTAACAGGAGGTGAATTTATCAATCTAACTTTGGATTAGGCTTTAGAAATACTTGATAGGATCACTAAAACCAATCAGAGTTGGCACACATGGTATTCGGACGTTCCCGCAGGTACTTATGTGATAGAAGCATCTGCAGAGCAGCAAATGATAGATTAGGTAGTCGCTCAAGAAGTAGCACAGTTGAGGACTAATTTTCAATTATTTATAAAATAGTTTGCAGTAGTGCTGGCAGAAAAGGTATATGCAATCAAATGCCAAGGTAAAGTGCCTAAACTTGTTGATTCTGATTCAGACGAGGAGGCAATTCTGAAAAAGAGGTAAAGTGCCTAGACTTGGCTCACCACTTATCACGACTTGAAGAAGAGAAAATTCTAAAATTGAAAAGTGATCCTGAGATTGATGATACTTTTCCAGAACAACAGGTATTGGCTGCATCACAAGACTTTATTCCATGGTTCGCGGATTTTGCCAAGTATTTTGTAAGTGATATGGTGTTGCAGGTGTTATATTTTCAACAGTTGAAGAAGTTTATGCATGATATGTGTAAATTTTCTGGGATGAGCCATACTTGTTCCAGATTTGTGTTGGATATGATGATTTGTAGATGTGTCCCGACGATTGAGATCATGAGTATTTTAGAGGCATGTCATTCATCCCCAGTTAGGGGTCATTATAGTGGTACACGAACAACTCATAAGTTATTGCAATATGGGTGCTACTAGCGCACCATTTATCAAGATGATCATGACTAAACAAGATCTTGTGACCAATGCCAAGGACAAGGGATCATCTCATGAAGGCATGAGCTACCATTGACCTCGATTCTAGAGATTGAGCTATTTGACTTGTAGGGTATTGATTTCATGGGACCATTTGTGAGCTCGTATAGTATGAAGTACATCTTGGTTGCTACTGATTATGTCTCAAATTGGTTGGAAGCGGGTTCACTTCCAAACAATGAAGGAAAGAGTGTGACAACATTTCTGAGGAGGAACATATTTTCTAGATTTGTTACGCCAAGAACCATTATCATTGATGGGGGTTCTCACTTTTGTAATCGTCTGTTCAAGGCCTTGCTTGAAAAACATGGTGTGAAGCATAAGGTGGAAATGCCTTACCATCCTCAATCAAGTGGGAAAGTTGAGGTCTCCAATTGAGAGATCAAGTCCATTTTAGCAAAGACTGTGAATGCCAATAGAACGGACTAGGATAGAAAGACGGATGATGCATTATGGGGTTACCAGATAGAGTTTAAGACTCCTATTAGTGCTTCTCCATATCAGCTTATGTTTGGCAAAGCATGCCACTTGCCTTTCAAACTTGAGCATAAAGTAATATAGGCACTTAAGAGGTTAAATCTGGCATGGAGTGATGTGGCAAAGCTGAGACTTGACCAATTGAATGAGATGGATGAGTTCCATCATAAAGCATACGAAAGTTCAGCCTTGTACAAAGAGAAGATGAAGTCATACCATGAACAAAAGATTGAGAAAAGAGAGTTCTTTACTAGCGATATAGTTCTTTAATTTGATTCCAAGCTTTGCTTGTTTCCAGGCAAGTTGAATTCAAAATGGAGGGGACCTTATTGAGTGGTGACGGTGTTTCCTTATAGTGCCATTGAGCTTGAAAATAATAAGGGACAGAGGTTTAAAGTAAATGGCCAAGGTTTAAACAATACCTATGTGATTTTGAAGAGGTCAAGGTGATAATATGCTACGTGTGTCTTGATAAAGTCTTAATAATCAAGACACCCAAATCATGCCACGACGTTAAATCAAGCACTTCATGGGAGGCAACCCATAGGTTAGTTTGCTAAAGTCTAAGTAACCCAATTAGCCACATCGTGTCATGACTTTAAATCAAGCATTGATTGGCAGGCAACTGAAGGATTTTATTTTATTTTTCTTTGATTTTTAGTGTTTAGTATAGGATTAATGTGTGTTGAAGTGTTCAAGTTTTTGCAAACTGAAATGGAAATAAGAATAAATTCTGGTGCACAGGCCCAACGTCCATCCCAAAGAGTCATACCCTAAGGTAATGACTTATAGGATGAGTCGTAGCCACTGAGGGATAAAACTTAAAAAGTACTCAATTGAGGAATATTCACCCCATGAATCTCAGGACGAGTTGAAGTTACCCCTGGGGTCTCACGATGACTCATCACATTGAGTCATGAGGGCGAGGAGGGAAAGCCAGGTAAGTCCTCTAACTTGTACGCTATGGGTGTATGGAACAATTCATAGCCAGTGGCAATGAGTCGTAGGGTTGGTCATAGGCACTGGGTCAAAATAATCAAATATTTTAAGTGTAACCCAACCCGACTGACCTGATCCACGTGATTTAAAACCCTATTTTACACCAGATTCGACTCATCTCCCCTATTTAAAAATTGTAACTCCCTCTATCACTCTAAAACCATCCCTCTCTACTAAATTGCTCCCTAAATCATGCACAAATTGTCCATTAAATCATCAATAAAAGTTTCTTGTTTCTAACTACTCCTACAATTAATTTCAAGTGATTTCCTCCAAGATCTCTCTGATTCAAGCTTCATTATCCAAATCAAAATAATTTAAAACTTCTCTTGAATTACATTGGTTGCTGGTAGTGAATTCTCTATGGGCATACTATCATTTGTTTGTGTGTACTAAACCCTAGATTAAATCGCTTGAAAAAGAATTGGGTTTGTTAAAGACATAAAAACTTTGATCACTTGATTGTGATTGAAACTGTGCATATTGGGTAATTAATGTATGCTCTGTTGATTATGTGCTAAAACATGTGTAAAATTATGATCGAGTGTGAAGTCTGAGTCACCCCAAAGCTTTGGTTAATATATACATATGAGGAATTAGTTTTCTCTACCATTCCAATGATCATCAATGAAGTGTAAGTGTGAAATAAGTGAAAAATATTTGATAAAATAAAAGGTTTGCAAGAACTACCAATTTACGGCCCTTATAACTCTCGCAATGACTCATACCCTAAGGCGACCAGTAGCTGCGTGAGTCGTAACCACTGGGACTTTTGTCTGAAATTGTAATGTTTCTGAACTTTGTGGAATTTTCTCAGTATAGGTCACCAAATGAGTCGTAGGGAGACCCAACAACTTATAGGGACCACTCATATTGAGAACCTGCAATTGTACATCTATAGGAGTTGGACCCAATGACTAACCCAATGAATCATAGAGAGATCCAATGACTCATTGGGTAGATTTATATAGAGAACAGAAGATAATTAAAATTAGGGTCTTGACCCTATGATTCACCCTTCTCCACTGTCAATGACTCATTCCTTGACTCTTAGGGATTGACTATGTTTTGATACCTGTACTTTATTTGCTCAATCTTTTTAAGTACTGATGTTTACACTCCATAGGTACCACGGCACCCAAGAATGACGCTTAGAAAGGAGCTAAGAAAGGTGGGAAAACTACTCCCAAGAAATATGCATGGTATACTAGGCAATTGAAAGATGTGTCCACTGATGAAGAATCCAGTGGCTTAGTGGAGAAATATCAACGGTTGACTCCAGTTGAACCATGAAACAGTCTACCATAGACAAATAGATCGAGGCCATAAATGAATAATGCAAGGGCGTCTCCACCATGCACACCTATACCTCCCCAATATAAAGAGGGAGGAGAATCAGCGTTCGAGGAAGGCAAAGAAGAAAGTTACTTCGAAAATGGAGATGGGACAACATCTGGTAGTCAGTCGATAGATCAAGCAAGGTTGGGGTCCAACACTCATGTATCTAGTGAGTTAAATAATGAGACCTCTATAGAAAGTCCACCACTATAGACTCAGCCTCCACCTCCAGCACAACCCCCACTTCAAATTTAGGTAGCCCCACAGGTTGATCGATGGGGTATTAGGGGCATACAAGCCATCTATAATAGAGACATTGTAACCATCCAAATAATGGGTCAGCTTAAGAGTGGGTTCTACAAAGAGCCGAGGTTGATTACCATTGGTATGTATGAGATGCTTGAGTCTGACAGATTTTTCAATAAATACAAGTTCAGGTGGATAACTATAGAGCTGGATAGATATAGTACGACACTAGTTTGAGAATTTTATGTGGCCTATTAGGCCATGCTGAAGGTGCTAGCTCTGTAGGGTTTGCTATAGGAGGTTCATGACCCAATATCGGTTATACAGATTCGTGGTATTGAGGTTAACATTTTAGAGCAGACTATCTCAAGCTTCCTTCATGGTCGAGACTTTATGCACTAGACTAACACTTCATAGATAGATCGTTATAGTAACAAGATGAGGAAAGTAAAGCCAAATTAGATTAGCAGAGATCATAAAATAGTATAATTTTACTGGATGGCGAATATTATTACTGTTGCTAAGAAGGATGTTGAATAGGTGACCGATAAATCATCACAGATAAAGAAACGTAGCATGAACTTTGCTGCCAAATCTTGGTGGACCTTAGTTCTTCACGAATTAGGACCCACATCTAAAGACAATGTCCTGAGCCTAGATTGAGCTACCTTGTTGGAAGAAATTAAGGAGGGTTATGAGATTAATATTGCCAAGTTGATTGCTTAGGAAATTCGGGATCGTGTAGTTTAGCATGAGATGAGTATAACATTGTCATGCTTGATGACATAAATATGCTTGGAGTCTAATATTTCAGTATTGCCCAAGGTAGATTATTTTATCGTGGTTCATTGCACTACTAATCTTGGGCTGATTTGGGACCCAACAAATCCTATGTCTAAGGCAAAGGTTTTAGCAGGTACTGTGTTATTGGAGAAGGCATTTCAGTTGGGTATGCACATAGATATTGATACACCCGTCTTTTATAATATAGGGTCTACACCAACTGAGTCTCATATTAAGGCCTTGTGGCCTGAGACCCATGCTACTACTGATGCCACCACTTTATCTACTTTACAGCAGCCTTCAGTTCCTATCTCACTGACTCCTACTCCTAGTTTGTCCATACTTTGCCCACCAATTGGTGGGTACATTCTAATACCATAGGAATTTATACAAACCATGCTAAAATGGTTGGCCACGGTTGAGTGAAAGGTTGACAACATTGAAATAAGGGTTCAACCTTGGGTAAGAAGGTCATTACAATAGAAATTCGGGAATGCAGACCCATTTTCATAGTCTTGAAAAATGGATCACTGATAAGATTGAGGGTGTGAAGTCCTCGAACTTAGATGGGATTTGAGAGAAGCTGGCTACCCTTTATATGGATATTAAGGACATGTCATCTAGACCATTTATGATATTTTCAGCTTCGACTATGCCCGTGATATATAAGATCAAAGAGGTAGATATGGCTAACATATGATCACTACGGGCAAAGAAAAGAGTGCCTAAGTTAGCGCAGAACCAGAACAACTAAGAAAGAAGAGAAACAGAGATAAAGAAGTCTTAAAAAGAGTGGTGGTGGAGATCAAGTATGCTTTCTAGGACAACTTATCTGAGATTCATGAGATGGGGCATGGATCTGTGAGCTCCAGAGTTTGTAAGACCCTGAGAGATATTATTGGTGATATTATGGAGAGTGGTGGGAGTACGGTAGTTACCCACACTTGTTTGATACCTTTGAGTGCACCAGCCACCAATGGCACCAATATTGATTTGAGTGCTTCAGCTACCGTTAAGGCAATGAGAGTGGAGACTAGGGTGAGTTTTGAGACCCCACTAGCTGATAAGACCATATACGATGCCTAGAGCACCACATGTATGTCCTTACACCTTGTTCTTACTTTTTCTGACTAAACAAATATAGTGAGCACACTACATGTTCTCAAAGTTGAGGCTGGGGGTGTACAACCACTCGAGGGTTTTTTGTCTTATTTTTTTCCCTCGGGTATGCTATCGTATTAGAACCAACATGTCTAAGTTTTTCTTGATGTGTTTTGTTGTGTTTGATTAGGAGAAAAATAGGGAAACCTTAGTGCAGCCAAGTTTTCAATGTTTTGATTTTTATTTGGATGTTTAAAGAATACCCCTCCTAAAAACTTACTTTAGACTGTGTGTTGTTTCTATTTTAAACTGTGACCAATATGGATCTTATTATGTCATTAGTATTATAGGCATAATAATTGTATTTTAGCAATTCATGAACATGATAGGTAGTAGCTGATAGTGTAATCTTGTGCTATATGTGTGTGAGGTGCTTACTTAGTTCAGCATTGTGTGTGCGATCTAGAACTTGCCCGACTAGTTTTACCTAGGTTGTAGGATAGTTGGTTAGGAAGGGATCATAGGCCGTTCTTGATTAGTCCACTTTTAGCCTAAATGCCCTACCAAACAGAATTAATATCCCTTAATCCTATGTTTGAGCCTAAATAGACCTATTTGTTTTATTAGCCTATTCACCTTCCCATTTTTACTTACAATGAACCTGTTTTTGTCCTGGTCCCTCCTTGGACACCTTGTACCTCAGCTCAGGAAAATTGCCTAAGTTGAGGGTGGCTATCATTGGGGTGCATAGTGTAAATTGGGTATGAAGAAGTAAAAGAAAAGAAAAAAGATTGTGGGTGTGGTAAGAAAAAGAAAAAAAATGATGAATAAAGTTTGCAAAAGAAAAAAAAAGTGTAAAAAGAAAACCACACCCAAAATCTGAAAAAAAGCAAAGGAGAATAAGGGAGAAAAAAATAAGTGAGGTTAAAAAGTGGAGCCAAAAATAGTGTACTGTGAAGGAGGGTTGATTCACTGTATCCATATTTATCATACCAGTCCCCAAGCCTACATTACAAGCCAATAAAAGTCCTCTAGTGATCCTAGTCCAACCGTCTAAAAAACTAAAGCATAGAAAATAAGGGCAAGCCTATGGTATTTCAGGCACACTGTTAGAACTTCCTTGTAAGAGTGAGTGTCTTGATTCAGTCGCGGTTTACATTTGCATCTTTAGACTATGAGCATACGGGACTTCTTTGTTGTGAGTGCATATGGGTTACGTTGTTGGTTGCTATGTGTTCGGGTAATGTCATTTGCATATATGTTGGGTTATTTGTTCATATTATAATGCCATATCTTGATCCCTTTGTGTTATGGTAATGGATTGCGTGTACACACACGGTGGGTTTTGATTTTGGAATAGAAAGGGGTTGAAAATTTATGCTAAAAAGAATTACATTGACTGTTGTAGGTCCCTTCGAATTCTCTTAGTTAAGCGTCATAGTATTTGTGTTGTTTGTTTTCCTGAGGACATGCAACATTCTAAGATGAGGATGTTGATGTGTCGTGGTTTTATGAAACTTTCAACACTCAAAACATGGAAAATATGCTAATCGTAAGGATTATTTATGTGGATATAATATGATAGTGTTAGTTTTACAGGAAAATAGGTCTTGGTGGTAATTGGATGAAAAAAGAGCTAACTTTGACTAAGTGTTGGAATCTAAAGCTTGGCCACGACTCGTTGTCCTGAACTGTTGCATTAACAGGGAGAAACATCTTGAGGTTTGAAGATTAAATATTGGCTATGACTACATGCTATGAGTCATTGGGAGAGGTGATGGGTCACCAGGTGACTTGTCCTGAGTGAATTGTTCAAAAGTCCTCCAGAGGTACAAATTGATATCAATAGTAACAACTACTTCATATGAGTCGTCACCAGAGGATACGACTCATTGCTAAGACTCATCCTGAGAAGATATTATCAAAATCCTGAAGGTTTTCCAAGTGTGCCTTAGTGGAAATGGATCACCCTATGATCCAAAGGGAGTTGCTACGAACCTTCACTAGAGCCATCGTCTATTTGCAAGAAATCAGGCAACGAAAGCTACATCACATATGATGCGGCATAGCCAAGCAATACAATCCGTTGGCAGAGCCATTTCCACTGCCGACATAGTTTTCCAATTATGTTTAGACATGATTTATCTTGTTATTTATAAATACTCCTATTAGGTTTTATGTTTTAGTTTACATTCTATTATAACTTTTAAGTCATATAGTTGTTTGTGAGAGTTGTAAACACAAATTTTGAGATTTTAAATTCATAATTGAGATTTGTGGCATTCGTCTTCTTTTTATAAGTGCATAATTATGTTTTCTTTTTAGAATTATTCTTGTATTCTTACGATAATGAGTAGCTAAATACCACAACTAGAGTTGTGGGAACCATAATGGATTAACAAAGTAGGATTCGAAGTACATGGTGATTCTCAAAGGGTGTTTGTGTGTGAATTGTTGTTCTCTTTGCTTTGATTGCTTTTTAATGTTGGCCAATGTTAGAACTCTCCTTATCTTTACTTGTTTTGGAAGAATGGGTAATGGATGGGAAAAAGGAACAAACAACAAAGACTTGGAGCCATCAACCTTCACTTAATAACTTGAGTTGCAAAAGTGGGAAAGTTAATCTGGGATCGGAGATAAGGGTTAGAGTATAAAACTCATGAGACGTGAAAGTATAATTGAAGATAGTCATCTAATTTGGACTGGAAGGTTGTTTATATGAACTTAAGTTATCAATTCAGCATACCAAGCACCAGGAGAGATCACCAATTGAAGAACCTACAAAGTTATGAAGTTATAGGGAACACAGTCCTAGTGTCTCTCTTCTATTAATCACAAACTTGACAAAACTAGCAATTGTTACTTGTTCAAAGACATACTACAAAACCCCTCAATTTATGAAATTACTTTACTAATAGCTTAGATAACCATATCGATCGAGTTTCTAGCCTATTCCCTGTAGGATCAACCCTTACCTTTGTTGGGTTCGATATTTGATTTAGCTACCACTATATACTTTATAGCGAGGTGTAATTTAGGTGACATAAGAGTTGGTGGTTGGATTCAACTGATCATAGATGAGACTTATTGTTCGAGGTATTGCATTCATCCGGGAGGGGCTAAGATGTACCATGACTTAAAGCAACATTAGTGGTAGGGTGGCATGAAGAAAGACATCATTTAGTTTGTGGCCAAGTGTTTGAATTTTCAGCAAGTGAAGTATGAGCATCAGTGATTGGTTGGTACGATGAAGAGAATGTCCATTCTCTAGAGGAAGTGGGAGCGTATCACCATGGATTTTGTAGTAGGCCTCCCCCTGACCTTAGGGAAGTTTGATTCTATTTGGGTGATTCTGAACAGGTTGACCAAATCAATGCATTTTGTTCTTGTGAGGGCGAATTATAGTATGGAGAATTTGACCAAGATCTACATTAGAAAGGTGGTTTGATTGCATGGTGTGCCTATCTCCATTGTTTCTGATAGAGGTACTTAGTTTATCTCGAGTTTTTGGATTTCTATGCCGAGTGAGTTGGGTACTCAACTTGATTTGAGTACAACTTTCATTCTCAGATAGATGGTAAGTCTGAGAGGACCATTGAAATATTATAGGGAATGCTTCAAGCATGTGTTATGGATTTTGGTGGACATTGGGACTAGTTCCTTCCTGTAGTAGAGTTCGCCTATAATAATAGCTGTCATTTCAATTTTCAGATGGTGCCTTTTGATACTTTGTATGGGTGGATGTGTAGATCCTTCATGGTATGGTTTGATTTATTTGAGGTAATATAATGGGGTACATATTTGTTAAAAGATTCGATGGATCGGGTGAGACCAATCCAGCAGAGGCTAGTAGCTGCCCATAGTAGGCAGAAAAGTTAAGTTGGCCATCGAGTCTACAATGTTGTATTCATGGTTGGGAGTAGTTTTTCTTGAATATTTCACCCATGAAGGGTGTGATGAGATTTGGGAAGAAAGGGAACTTAGTCCAGGTTCATTAGCCTTTTTGAGATTCTTGAGAAGTATAAAGATATAGTATATAGGCTATCTTTGACTCTACATCTATTAGTTGTCCATCTTGTATTCCATATTTCCATGTTAAAGAGATACTATTTAGATGATTCACACGTAATACGGTAGGATTTTGTTATATTAAACCATGACTTTTCATTTGAGGAGAAGCCCATTGCCATCCTAGATAGGCAGACTGGGAAGTTGAGGTCTAAGCATATTGATTTAGTGAAGGTGTAGTGGAGACATTGCCTGATAGAGGAGGCTACGTGGGAGGTTAAGTCTGATATAAGGCGTATATACCCCCAGCTTTTAACCGCTTCAGGTACTATATATTTTTTTCAGTTTGAGGATAAACTTGTGTTTTAATGGTGGATAATGAAACAACTATAGTTGTAAATTTTAGCTTTTGATGTTCTTTGACCATTTTTCCCTTTCTCATAGTCTCTATATGCTATTTATGAGTTATGGGGTTGGTTGGCATGATTCTTGATGCATTGGAGAGTGATTTGAGTGAGTTTGAGGTCCTTAGAGGCTTTAAAGATGGTTAGTTTGACTTCAGTCAACATTTTTTTGATTCGAGCGTCAGATGGTGATTTGATTAGTTCTATTAGATTTGAAATGTCAATTTTGGGTTAGTAACATAGTTAATTAGGGTCCCAATCGTTTATACTGTGTTTTGAGTATTTAGATGAAAACTAGTAAAATAAGCTTAAAAAGGGATCCCGGGGGAATATTCATTGTAAACAATCTCTTTTCATAAATCTGACTGTTCCATTGAGTTTGAAACATCAAAATTAGCCTAGTAACATTTTTAGTTTATTACTGTAGGGTCCCGAATAAATCTCGAGGGTTCAATCAGGACTATTTTTCCACATCCCAAAAGCTGAACTATTGTTTCTGGTGCAAGGAGAGTTCTTCTTTGGTTTGAGGTCCCATGGTCGTGATTGCGGAGAATAAAAATTCTCTTTATTGCGAACGCGATGGTGGGACTGCATTCATGAAGGGTTGTCCTCTTTGTTGATCATATTCACAGATTAGGGACCGCATTCGCAAAGGGTAAATGGGGTCTGGTCTGAGTCGGTCACTCATCGCCTTTGTGATCGCACGCCTATGATCGTGATGGTTCTAATTCTGGTCAGTTCACGAACGCGAACAGTAGCTTGCATTCACGAAGGGTATATTTATACGTGGACTGTTTTAAATCATTTTCTCAACCAAAACCCCATTTTCACCATTATTAGATTTTGGGAGCTCGATTTTTGACGATTTCATAGGGCTTTTCATCAATCTTGCTTGGGTAATCTCAAAACTTCTATTTTCATCATTTCCTATTGCTTTGAACTTCAAAAAACAACTTCGAATCTTTGATTTCAAACTTGAATTTTGGGGCTTTAATCCGGTAAACTATAAACTTGGTTTTTCATTGATTTAAAGTTTGATTTCAACTCATTTTCAATTGCATTTTCAGATTTAGACCCCTCTTGATATGGGGAACATGATTCTTAAATAAAATTTCAGATTTACCCTTTTTGATTCCAAGCTAATTTTCAAACTATTTTTGGACCCAAGATAAATATAACTAATATGAGTATCATTGAACTCCTTTTAATGTGTAGATTACGATTTTGATTGATTTAGATCATTTCGAGACCGTTCGTGAAGGGAAGGCTCCACATTAAAGTGTCTACGCTTGGATTTTGGCTTTTCGAGGTAGGTTATGGCTTACCTTTCTTTAGACTAGGCTGAGTAGTTAACCATTCATGTAAAGCATGCTATGGGTTGGGGATTTAGACATGAGATCATGTTTTGGGATTGTTATTATTATTGTGTTGCCCGTTTGGGAGCGTACATGCATATTATTATTGATTTGAGATATTATATTTGTTGTGATACTCGTGTGGGGGCTTGACTTATAGGCCTTATTTTGCATTATTTTCCTTATTATTATCGTGATGCCTGAGTGGGGGGCTTAGATTGATATTATAGGCCTTATTTGAGCATTATATGACTCTATCATTATAGTGATGCCCGAGTGAGGGGCTTGGATTGATATTATTGATTTCTTATATGACTATTTATTCCAGTGGTGCTATGCAATGGCTTATATCATGAAATATTGACATATTGAGTAATCTTTGAGCTCATTTATACCGTTATTGAATTGATTATTATCTTCATACTAATTTGGTTATGAGCATATATCGTTATTTCATTCATTCTTATTCATGAGATTGGTACCATTGAGGAACACTGATTCTGAAAGAAAATGAAACATTTTGTAAAACCCTTGGTTTAGGTCTTTGCGGGCATGGTTGATCGAGACATTTTGTAAAACCCTTGACCAAGGTCTTTACCGCCAAGGTTAATTGAGATTGTGAAAGTATATGGGTTTTAAACCCCCCATGGGTCCTATCCTGACAGCTTTAGATCAGAATGTGTATACGGGGTCATGCGATGGTTGCCATGGGATGGCTTGTATCATTATCAACCCACTATCATTCCATTGCATTGCATTATTTGTATTCTACTTACATGTACTGTGTCGTGTGTTTAGTTCTTCATATATATTAGTAGGTAGTTATTATTATGCAATAATTATACTTGTAGAATTGTTAAGAGATACGGTGTGAGCTACCATTTGTGAACCTTTCAGTATGCAGGTGGAAGCGTGCTCATAGTATTCTTTATATGTTTTATTATCCTCTTTTCATAGTTGACCTATGATACCTAGTGAGTACAAGTGGACCATACTCACTCCTACTTCTGTGCTTTATCAGTGCAGATCTCAGTAAGAGTGTGACCTACAGTGGCTGATTTATGTTGTTAGAGACTTATTAGGAGTACTAGTGAGCTCCAACGTTTGGGGCATATTTCACTCCCCTTCTATCTTATCTTTATTTGTTTATTAAAGACAGGTTCATGTATCTCAGAATTCAATGTCTGTATTAGTGCTCTTTACTCATGACACTAGATTCTCGGGTTGGAGTTGTATTATTTCAGTTTCGGATTTTGTTCCATCTTTATATATATATTTGGCTTGACTTTATTGTAAAGTATCATTTGTGGAATTCTTTTTTTAATTAAAATCAGGATTTTAGCCCATCGTATAAAATAAAAAGAGGTCAATATATACATAAAAATGGACTAGGTCCAAAAGTGACCTAGCTCCAAAAAAAATCAAACAAAACAAAGAAACAAAGACAAATAAAGAAACATCTAGGAATATGAAAGGCTGGAATAGGAAATATCTGCCTATATCTAAAATATTTTTTCTTGAAGCCTCTCTCATTGATTCCAACGTCTCCATAACTCTAATCATTTCATCTCCATTCTCCAATCTAGGTTCACAAATGAGTATAATCAGCACACATCAACTATGATGATGGCGTATAGAAGACTCGGAGTTGAGTTGTTTCTTACACCATTTCTTTACCAAGTGTTGTTACCATCTTCTCCCTATAGCTCAACAGTAGAGTCAGATCCACCAGGGATCCTTTGTTAAGCTCAATTTTCTACTTCCAAGATATGTACCTGACTTTCCATGTCTCTTCTCGACATAATCATCTCCCCTTATGCCTCCAAATTAATGGGTTGAAACTCGATTGATGTTGATACCACCATCTGATGTGAAGGCAATAGGAAGATAAAAATGCCGATTTGAGACTAATATATTTGTATCTCTCTTTGCAGCTTTTACAAGGGTTCCTAGATCCACTTATTAACAGTGATTGAACTCAATTTCTTAGAAGTCTTGGTTTGTTATCGATTGACACTCAAAATTCTCACAGGTATAGATAATCAAACCACATGAAATGTCTTCAAACTTATAGCTAACTTTATATCATGCACTGTTTTTAACTTATCACTAGAAAAACAAGTAACAGACCTACTTAGAGAGAATATTTACCTTATTGCATTATCATGAATCATTTACAAGAACTCTCTTAATATTTGGTAATCCTTGTTTGTCTAGTATCAAAATCTTCTTTCCAGTGCTAGGTATGTCTTGAAATTAGTCAATTTGGTAATCACCTACAAAAAAGAAAATAAGATTAGCAAAAAAATCAGCAAGAGTATTTCCCTCCCAAAGA
Source organism: Capsicum rhomboideum (assembly GCA_031232105.1). NCBI lineage: Eukaryota > Viridiplantae > Streptophyta > Magnoliopsida > Solanales > Solanaceae > Capsicum > Capsicum rhomboideum. Next base: position 81,301,231 of record CP124712.1, read on the forward strand.
GAGCATTGTACTCTTACTGATATTGAACCCATAATGTCATGAAATTCACTCCAACTACAATACTCTAAGGAACCTTCCACTCCCTTTTTAGAATTTGAATTAGTGCCAATGAATCTCTTCCTTTTTTAGAATCTGAATTAGTGCCAATGAATCTAACTCTAATATAACATTACTAATGTGGTTATCCCTGCAGTATAACACCCCTTCTCTGATAGCCCTTGCCTCAGCCACTAGGTTAGTGGTATCTTAAATTTTAACAACCTCAGAAACCACAAATTTCCCTGTAGAATTTCTAATACAAAATGCAGCTGAACTAGGTCCAGGATTGCCCCTAGATGCCCCATATATATTGCACTTGAACCTATTCATAGGAGGGGGCAACCATCTAACTATTTTGAAAGTGTAATCTTGCCTATACCTCTCCAAAACTCCAATAACTTGAGGCTAATTTTTGTTATCACAAAGGATATTAAATATACTTTTCAGAAACTTCTTCACAGTAATAGTCACTTCCCAAATAATTTTACCAGTTGAGTAACTTCCCCCATGAATTACTGTATTCCTTATTTTCCACAAGAGCCAAAGTATCAGAATTTGTACCACCTGAAAAACCCCTTTAATTCTATTGTTGTCATCAATGCTTCACCACTTTTTAATTATCTACTTGATATTCAATAAAGTATTGAACCCTGCTGCCCCTGAAAAATACTGCCAAACAACTTGAGCAATGTTCCCCTTCAAAAATATATGCTCAATTGACTCAACTTCTTCATTTTCACAACACCTACAAAACTGTGAGACATTATAATTCCAGGAATGTATCAACTGTGAGACTGACACTTTATGTTTCGTAATTCTCTAAGCTAAGAAAGAGAATTTGAGAGGAAGGCCATTGCACCATAACATTTTCAAATAATCACAGACCTCTTCTCTATGTCTCAAAAAATCCTAAGCATTTTTCACACTGCAAAAACTGGTGCTTGTAATAGTCCTCCATGGTTAATCCCTTAATTAACAACCTTACTTTGACTTATATTATTCCTTATATGATCCACTACATACTCAAGAATATAATTCTTTATCTCATTAAAATTCCAATACCCCCCCCCCCTTCGGATGAGAAATTATTTAATATCCCTCATTTGATGATAAGTCTGAACTTCTGATTGGTGTTTAAAGAGTGGGCCTAAGTTAGTCTATTTTCAAAACCAGATACTAGAAGCTCCTCCTTTTGGTTCCCACAATAGTACCTGCTCAAGCTTATCTATGTTCTCAAACATATGTTTCTCACACTTGAGATCCTCATTTCCATTCCACAAGAACTGGGATTTGTTTTTTACAATATTTATTCCAAATAATTGGACTACATATTGTTTTGAGTTCTTAATCTCCAACACAATTTTGCATAGAGAGCCTGAGAGAATTCAAACATAGATCTAAAACCAAGTCCACTTTCTTGCTTTGGAAGGCATATTTTACTCTATGCAGACCAATGTTTACTCCTACCCGATTCCTTATTACTCCAAAAACATTTAGCAAATATTTTGTGGAGTTACTTAATGACATAAATAGGAGGTACAATAGTTGATAAAACATAAATAGGAGTGTTTTGTAGAACACTGGAAATTAGAACCTTTTTATCTCCAAAGAATAGCATCCTCTTTTTCCAGGACTACAGTTTTACCTTCACCCCCTCAAATAGTTTTGCATAGTGCTCTTTTCTCTTTTTTGTTTGAGTAATAAGACATCCTAGGTATTTTATTAGGAAAGAGCCCCTTTTCATACCTAGACACTAATAAACCATCTCAGAAGTGCTCCTTGCTGCATTTTTATGCCTGTAAAACCAGCTCTTCTCAGTATTCACCTTTTGCCCTGACTGTCTCTCATAATCATTTAATATACCCATAATTTTTAGCAAAGAGGCTTCATTAGCAAAAGAAAAAATAATTGTATCATCAACATATGTCAAGTGGTTCAAATTTGGACTCTATTTAGGGATCCCATAGCCCACAAACTATTCATCCATGAATAATAAATTCAGAGCCCTAGAGAGGACTTCAGATGAGAGAATAAATAAAGCAAGGGATAGTGGGTCACATTGCTTCACCCCTCTAGTAGAATGAAAGAATCCATGGGATTTTCCATTTATGAGCACTGAGTAATAATTATTTGCAACCTGCCTCCATATCATGTCAACAAAATTATTTGAGAACCCCATCTTCCTTAACACCTTTATTAAAAAGAACCATGAGACTCTATCATATGTTTTAGCCATATCAAGCTTCACAGCCACATAAGTCGGCTTCCTTCTCTTGCCAATATCTGCGACTAGTTCTTGTGTAAGGAATACATTTTCTATTATACTTCTCCCTTTAACAAACCCTGATTGATTAATTGAGACAAGCTTTGGCAGCATGGTTTCTATTCTATTATGGACAATCCTTGAAATAATTTTATTGGCAAAATTACTCAAACTAATAGGTCTCAAATCTGAGAAAGTCTGAACAAGGTCTTTCTTGGAAATGAAAACCAAATTAGTATGAGTAATTGATTTAGGAAGGTAATTACCTATGAAAACATCCTGCACCATTCTCACAATATCATGACCAACAATATCCCAGAAACTTGGTAGTATTTTCCTGATAGGCCATCAGGACCATAAGAACTATCCCCCTTGAGGTTGAATATAGCCTTCTTCACCTCATTATGATCAGGTATTTTACACAAAGCATCATTTTCTTTAGTATTGACCAATTTTGGAATATGGGATAACAAAGAGAAAGTTGTAGAGTCTCTTTATTGTGTGAACTAGTTCTCATAGAATGCAATTGCCATATTAGTAATCTCTTATTCATCTTCTAGTCAAACCCCCTGATGATCTTGAATTCTACTCACTTTCAGCCTTTGCCTCCTCCCTTTCACTTCAATATGAAAGAAGCTAGTGTTCTTATCACAATTTTCAAACCAATTATAACTAGCTTTTTGTTACCTGTAAGATTCTTCCAAAGTAAGGTATTTATTATACTAAGCCATAGCCAATTGTATTTTCATCCGGTTCTCAGCAGAAGGGTCTTCAACAAACAATTTCTCTTTGATTCTTGTAATGTCTTTTCTAATAATCAGCTGTTGAAAAATATCTCCATATGTCTCTCTACTCTACACAGTCAAAACCTTTTTAATCTTCTTCTTAAAATATAGGAAAGCATTAGAAAAGAAACCTAAAACCCAATTCATTTTAACAACTTCCTTAAGTGACCCATAAGAATTCCAGAAATTAAGGAACTTGAAAGGCCCGCTGAAATTATCGACATCAGTTGTGATGACCCAAAATATCATTACGCTGAATCAGGAGGTAAAAGTTGCACCTAGACTCCCCTTAGCTACAATATGCGGAATTAAGGGTTGGTCTAGTTTTGACTTAAATTTGTGGGTGTGGTAGTTGAATAAAATCTGGTATTGATATTATTGGTAATATCTGGGTTTGATGTAATAGTTGGATAGCCAACGAGCATAGAAAGTCAAAGCAACTTTCGGCACCTAAAATGGAGTGATAGAACTCTGGTTATAGCATTTATCATGGAGGGGTTGGTTTGCGTTGTTGAAATTTGTGGTGTGGGTTGTAAAATGAGGAAGATTGAGGAGATGTATCAAGTATCTACCTTGGACCGTTGTAGCGGAAAAAGTAACTGTTGTAGCAGTCAGGGAACCACAATAATGGCCTCCGATAAAACGGGCGCGAAACCGTTATTGCAAAAATTTAACTGTTGTAATGATAATTATCCGCTGTAGCGGTAACATGTAATAAATTTTCAATTTTAAAACCCAAAAAATATTTTCACTTCCCACTTTTCAAAAAATGTATTATTGCTCTGGGGAGAGGCGATTTTCAGAGGGGTTTTGAAGTTTTTCATCTTTGGAGGTAACTGATTACGTTCTAGACTTGAATTTACATTGTTTAACCTTAGAAAATCACTAGAAACAAATTAATGATGGAAATTGGGAGTTGAACCCTAGTTCATGGAAATTGATGAAAAGTGGTGGGAATGTGAAAAACTTCAGTGATCCTAGGGTGTTAGAAAACACTAATGGGACTAGAATTACGATGATTTATGCTAATTCAAGTAGTGTTCATGAATTAAATGATAAGAAAACCCTAAGATGATAAAATACGGTAAATTTATGGCTAAAGTCAGTAAATTTTGATCCATAGTAGTTAAAAAGGGATGAATTATTAAAATGTGTGTATATTCTTATGGTTGAATAGACCAAGCACGAATTGAACAAGAAAGAAAAGGGAAAAGTGTGGCTTAAAGGTGACTTTGAGTAAAGGAGTTGAGGTAGGCTATGGTTTTGCGTAGCACTTAGACTTTCTTGGTTTTGTGCTTATTTGTGATTTAAACATTTACGATTGCCTTCTTGCATGATTTGTGATTTGATAACTGCATTGCATTTTCATTACTTTGTGATGAGGAGTTGAGACGATGGGTTGGGTACGACACCAGTATAATATGATATGTTATGATAATGTGTAGGGTACCACATTGGTACAATATGATATGTTATGATAATGGATTGGGTACCTTGCTAGTACAATATGATATGTTACTATAATGGGTTAGGTACCACGTCAGTACATTATGATGTTGATGAGAAGGGTAAGATATGATGCGCACATCTTGCATACATGCATTGAGTGCTAATTGATGAATATATGTGAAGGTGAATGGTTGATGAAAATGATTAAGTATGACAACCTGTAAAAGTGAACTTATGAGTGTAATTATATGATGATTCATGAAGTGTTGTTTGATTGATATCATTGATTATGAATCTTGTTATGACCGCTTTTATACTTGTTTGACTTTCTTACTTGTACATTGTTAAGTTAGTCGACCTATGATGCTTACCAGTACTTGTTGATGTACTGATAATACCTATACTCTTCTTTTTGTTGAGTGCAGAACATCTTCCAGCAGTTGACTCATGATCTCGGCTCTAAATACTGATTCTGTGTTGATTCAAGGGTGAGCACCATGTCCAGGCAATCTTCAGGTCTTGTATGATGTTATGATCTTTGATCCGGGACTAAGACAATTTCCTCTTTTATTATGGTTTGTACTTTCTTATTGATTTTAGACTTAGTTGTTCTTTCAGATGTTCTTGTACGGTGACCTTAGGTCCCGGGGATTGTAATAAATAGAGGTTTCCTCACTCTATTGATTTTTATGGGCAATGACATTATTGACTAAGATGTTTATTTACATGAGAACCTTTTAGAACTGATTTAATATGTGAGTAATTGTATAATGTGAGTGAGAAAGTAACATTTAAGTGAGTAAGGGTGAGAATAGTGTTGTTCTCCCGCTATAGGTTAGGGCGGGTGCCAATCATGACTTGTTGGGTCGTGACAAAGATGGTATCAGATAATTGGGAACGTAGATCTCATCGTACAAGAACAGGTCAAGTTGAATCCTGCGAAATAGTATGGAGACATCTGTACTTCCTTTATTTATTTTTGTCATGTTATTACTTGATTTCAATTGGTATCTGGCAATCCAAATTGGTATCTAATCCATTCACTCATGTTCATAGATGATGAATACTCATTCCACCAGAGCAGAAGCAGCCACCTCTGCAGTAGCACTTGCAGCAGTGCCCACACCAGCCGTTAAGACAGGCCTCAAGTTAGGGGCAGAGTAAGAAGAGGAGGACTGGGAGAAGATCCCATTAGAAGCGGAGCACATGTAGCCAGGAGACTGCTAAGATAAAGATCACCGACCCCTCCCCCAGCGTGGGATGCTCCAGGCTATGCTCAGGATAAAGAGGAGATAGTTGAGAAAGAAAAAATGATAGCTCCAGAAAACATGGTGCCAGTACCAAATGGGGTAGCACATGTGTCTTTGTCTGTAGGGGTGATTTAACAAGTTTTGGGGTTCTTCGGTGGCTTGGCTAGCACTGGCTATACTCTAGTAGTTTCGGTCGTTCCACCGACAGCCTTGCAATATGTCATTGTTGTAACACCAAGGATGGATGCGAGTACTAAAACTGGTGTGTAACCCAAACAGGTACTTGGACCGGTGATGACTGATGATGAACATGGGTTGTTTTGCAAGTTAATGAAAATAAAACCCCAGTATTCCAAGGTAGCGAGTCTAAGGATGTATTTGAGTTTTTGATAGATTTTCACGAACATCTGTATAAGATGGGTATTGTTAAAAGGTATAGTGTGGAGTTTCTTTCTTTTCAACTGCAGAACAAAGCCAAGTAATAGTGGAGGTCATTCATGGAGTGTAGGGTTGCCTTACCTCCACTTACTTGGGCTCAGATGTAGAATATGTTCCTTGAGAATTATGTTCCCTACACTTATTGTGACTAGAAAAAGGATAAGGTTTTGAGGTTTGAGTAGGGTAACATGTCTGCAGAGGCCAATGAGGCCAAATTTCATGCCCTGTCTCGCTATGTACTACAGTTAATTACCTCAGAAAATAAGCGGATCGGGTATTTTGTGAAGGGTCTGAACTCAGAGATTCAATTGGCTACTTTACCTGTGGTTGTGGCTGGCAAGTCTTTTCAGGATGTTGTTGAATTTGCCAAGAAGGCTGAAGTACTTGAGAAACAGGGAGAGGTGAAAGTAGAAGAGATGAAGGCTTGGACCTCGAGCCAATTTAGTGGTACTTTCTCAAAAGGGTGTGGTTCTTCTAAGCCCTACCATTCATCTATGCCAGTATCAATAGGGGGCCTGTCTAGGGTCAGTTATCTGCCTTCCCGAGCTTACAGCTACACACCTTCTTCCTTTTCAATTCAGAGGCCTACTTTGGGGCCCAAATACTTTGAGTGTGGAGGAATAGGGTACGTAAGGAGGAATTTTCCTAATTTCTTATCTGCAGGTTAGTCTACACAGCAACCAACTTCTACTTCTCTAGTCCTAGTAGGTCATAGTGGAGGAGTAAATGGTAGAGGTCTTCCACAAGGTAGGCGTGGTGGCCAGATTAGGGGTAGTAACCAAGCTAACCGAGGTGGAGGAAAAGTTAGTAGAAAGAGAGAGCAGGGTGGTAGAGGTGATGACCAAGGAGGTGATAAGACGTATCTTTATACAGTTTCAGCTCATCCCGAGGTGGAAGCTTTCGATGCGATGATCACAAGTAATATTCTTAACTGCGATCGTATGGCTTATGTATTTTTTGATCCCGATTATACCTTTTCTTATATATCTGTGAAATTTGCTTTAGGCTGGGACTTGGATTGTGAATATCTTGATACTCCTATATATGTGTCTATACTGGTTGGGGTGTTTGTATGTGTTGATCAATATATCGTTTGAGTCCTGTGATGTGCATAGGGTTTAAGACCCTAGCAGACTTGGTTATTTTAGACAGAAAAGTTTGATGTTATTTTGGGATGAGTTGGTTGTCTCCTTATCATGCTGCTCTTGATTGTTATGCCAACATTATTACTGTAGCAATGCTAGAGAGAGAGAAATTAGAGTGGGAGGGTACCTTTAATTCTAATCCTATGAGGATTGTGTCCGCAATTTGTACCCAGAAATTTATAAGGAGTGGGTGTAGGGCATTTTTAGCCCAACTTTGGGAAGACAAATCTGTAGTCCCTCCTATAGCATCCATTTTTGTGGTATGTGAATTCATAGAAGTGTTTCTGGATGATCTTTCGGGTATGCCTCCAGATCAGGAAGTTGACTTTTGTATAGACTTAGAATTGGGGACTAGACCCATTTTTATTCCTCCATACCATATGGCACCTATAGAGTTAAGAGAGTTAAAGTCCCAATTGCAAGAGTTGTTGTAAAAGGGTTTTATTTGTCCAAGTGTCTCTCTTGGGTACACAGTTGTTGTTTGTGAAGCAGAAGAAGGATGGTAGTATTGGGAAGTACGTGGACTACCGCCAGTTTAATGAGATAACCATTCATAACAAATACCCTTTTCCTAGAATAGATGATCTAATTGACAAGCTACAGGGAGTTGCAGTGTTCTTAAAGATTGATTTGAGTTCGGGTTATCATCATCCAAAAATCAAGGGCTGAGGACATCCCGAAGACTTTCTTCCAAAATCGTTATGGACACTACGAGTTTTTGGTTATGTCTTTTGGTTTGACCAATGCCCTATCTGCTTTCATGAGTTTGATGAATTGAGTGTTTAAGTCCTTTTTGGATTCATTCGTTATTGTATTGATTGATGATATACTTGTTTATTCTAAAAGTAAAGAAGAGCATGAGACTCATTTGTATATTGTGTTAAAGTTCTTGAAGGAGAAGCGATTGTATGCTAAGTACTCCAAGTGCAAATTTTGGCTTTCTTCGATGTCCTTTTTGGGGCATATAATTTCTAAGGAAGGGGTTATGGTGGACCTGCAAAAGGTTTAGGCAGTTAAAAATTGGGCCACACCAATAAATGTGATAGAAATCTGTAGTTTCATGGGGTTGGCCAGTTACTGCCACTGGTTTGTTAAGGGGTTCACTGCCATTCATTCGTACCAGACCAATTTGACTCAGAAAGAAGTTCCATTTTAATGGGATGACAAGTGTGAGAAGATCTTTCAAAAGCTCAAAACTGCGTGGACTTCGACTCGAGTATTAACCTTGCCTATCGAGGATAAGGATTTTGTTGTATTATGTGATGCCTCACATTTTGGTTTAGTTGTTGTGTTGATGCAAGAATGGAATGTGATTGCTTATGCTTTTACACAACTAAAGCCATATAAGAAAAATTACCCCACACATGACTTGGAATTGGCAGTCGTGGTGTTCGCTTTAAATTTTTTGAGACACTATCTATATAGGGTGAAGTGTGAGGTGTTAACAGACCACTGTGGCTTGCAACATGTGTTAATCCAGAAGGATTTAAATCTGAGATAGATGAGATGGATGGAGTTGATTAAAGAATATGATATCTCAATTTTATAGTACCCCGGTAAAGCCAATATAGAGTTGGATGCACTAAGCCAGAAACCAGTGAGCATGGGAAGTCTAGCATTGTGGAGGTGTCCAGGCGCCCATTGACGAGAGAGGTACAGTCTTTGGCTAATGATTTTTTGAGATTACAGGAAACTAGCAAAGGAAAGGTGTTGGCCCACGTGGAGGCTAGGTCCACATTCTATGATCAGATTAAGAGTAGGCAGTTTGAAGACAAGAAATTAAACAACCTTAGGGAGAAGGTGTTACAAGGGGAGGCTAAGGAGGCCATTCTTGATAACAAAGGAGCCTTGAGAATCCGAGGTCGATTGTGTGTACCTCGGGTAGGTAATTTGATTCCTACTTTTCTGGAAGAGGCTCATAATTTGAAGTACTCTATACATCTGGGTGCCAACACTATTAGTGGCGAAGGATGAAGCGTGACATTATAGATTTTGTGGTTAAGTGTCAAAAACTGCCAGCAAGTCAAATACGAACATCGGAAGCCTAGTGGTACTTTTCAGCGGATGTTTATTCCAGAGTGGAAGTGGGAATGGAAAATGATGGATTTTGTGGTTGGTCTTCCAAAAACCTTGAGGAAATGCAACCCCATTTGGGTCATTGTTGACCGATTGACTAAGTCGGCTCATTTCATTTTGGTAAGAGTTGATTATAATGCGGTTAAGTTAGCCAAGATCTATGTGAAAGAGATTGTATGGCTATATGGGGTACTGGTGCCAATTGGGTCTGACAGGGGTACTCAGTTTACTTCTATTTTTTGGGAGAGGTTTTAGTTCGAGTTGGGTTCTAGATTAGACCTGAGCACAACTTTCCACCCATAAACGAACGGTCAATCTGAGCGGACTATCCAAGTGCTTGAGTATATGCTTCATGCTTGTGTTATGGACTTCATGGGTCAATGGTATCAATACCTACCATTGTGTGAATTTTCCTACAATAATAGCTACCACTCTAGTAATCGATATGGCTTCTTTTGAGGCCTTATATCATAGACAGTGTAGGTCCCCAATTGGGTGGTTTGAAGGGTTCTAGGTGAGGACTTGGGGCACTGATATGCTCAAGGACTCTATGGAAAAAGTGAGATTCATACAGAAGAAGATCATAGCGGCTCAAAGTAGACATAAAGAGTATGCCGATAAAAATATAAGAGACATGAAATTTGAGAAGGGAGAGAAGGTACTCTTGGAGGTGTCACCCATGAAGGGTGTGATGTAATTCGATAAGAAGGGCAAGTTGAGCCCAAAGTACATAGGACCTTTTGAGGTGTTGAAAGGAAGTGGGGTTGGTAGCATATAGGTTGGCCTTACCCCTAAGTATGTTCAGGGTTCACCCTATATTCCATATATCTATGTTACAGAAATACCATGGAGATGGAGACTACATTATCAATTGGGACCCAAAATTATTTAATAAGGAACTATCGTATAAAGAGGAACCGATTTCTATTCTAGCTAAAGATGTGCGGAAGTTTAGGACATGAGTTATTCCTTGTGTGAAGGTTCAGTGGAGGAACCGTACTATTGAGAAATATACATGGGAGACAGAAGTAGACATACGTAAGCGATATCCACACTTGTTCATTGATTCAAGTATGTTCTATCCTTGTTGTTATGTCTTTTTTAGTCCAGTGGTCATTCGGGGATGAACGAGTGGTAAAATTGGTATCTAATATAGTGGCCCAAAATATCGTTACGCTGAATTAGAAGGTAAAAATTGCACCTAGACTCACGTTAGCTAAAATTTGAGGTATTCAGGGATAGTCTAGTTTTAGCTTAAATTTAAAGGTGTGCTAGTTGAATGAAATCTAGTATTGAAATAAATGGTAATAGATAAGTTTGATTTAATAGTTGGATAGCCAATGAGCATAGGAAATCGTAGCAATTTCTGGCACCTGAAACAGAGATATAGAACTGCGGTTATAACATTTATCGTGGAGGGGTTGGTTTGGGTTGTTGAAATTCGTGGTGTGTGTTGTAAAATTAGGAAAATTGAGGAGAGGTCCTCCCAAGTTTTAGTCCCAAACCGCTGGAGTGGAAATAGGAATAGCTACAGCAGTCAAGGAAATCACAGCGGCAGCCTCCAGTAAAACGGGCACGAACCGCTGCAGCAAAAATTTAACCACTGCAATGGTACCGCTGTAGCAGTAATTATCCACTGCAGCAGTAACGCGCAGTAAAATTTTAGTTTTAAAACCCAAAAAATATTTTCATTCCCCACTTTTCAAAAAATGCACTATAGCTCTGGGGAGAGGTGGTTTTCAGAGGAATTTCTAAGTTTTTCAACTTTAGAGGTAAGTAATTACGTTCTAGACTTGAATTTACTTTTACCTTAGAAAATCACTAGAAATGGATTAATGGTAGAAATTGAAGGTTTCACCCTAGTTCATGGAAATTAATGAAAAGTGGTGGAAATATGAAAAACTTCAGTATATAATGATCCTAGGGTGTTAAAAAACACTAATGGGACCAGAATTATGATGATTTGTGCTAATTCAAGTAGTGTTCATGAAGTTAAATGATAAAAAAAATCCTAAGATAATAAAATAGGGTAAATTTATGGCTAAAGTCAGTAAATCTTTATCCCTAGTAGTTAAAAAGGGATGAATTATTGAAATATCTGTATATTTTTGTGGTTGTATAGATCAAGCACGAATTAAAGGAGAACAAAAAGGGAAAAGTGTGGTTTAAAGGTGACTTCAAGCAAAGGAGTTGAGATATTTGTGTAGCACTTTGACTTTCTTGTCTTTGTGCTTGTTTGTGATTTAAACATCTATGATTGCCTTCTAGCATTATTTTTGATTCAATGACTGCATTGCATTTTTATTACATTGTGATAAGGAATTGAGACAATGGATCGGGTATCATACTGGTACAATATGATATGTTATAATAATAGGTCAGGTACCACGCTGGTACAATATGATATATTATGATAATGGGTTGAGTACCACGTCGGTACAATATGATATGTTATGATAATGGGCCAGGTACCATGCCAGTACGTTATAATATTGATGAGAAGGGTAAGAGATGATGCATACATCTTGCATACATGTACTCATTTACATGCATTGAGTGCTAATTGATGAATATACGTGATGGTGAATGGTTGATGAAAATGATTAAGTATGAAACCCTGTAAAAGTGAACTTGTGAGTGTAATTATATGATGATTCATAATGTGTTATTTGATTGATATCATTAATTATGAATCTTGTTATGATCACTTTTATACTTGTTTGACTTTCTAACTTGTACATTTTAAGTTAGTCGACCTATGATTCTTACCAGTACTTGTTGATGTACTGATGCTACCTTTACTCTTCTTTTTGTTGAGTGCAAAACATCTTTCAGTGGTTGACACGTGACCTCGGCTCTAGATAGTGGTTCAGTCCTAATTAGAGGGTGAGCAGCATGTCTGGGCAACCTTCAGACTTCTATGATGTTATGTCCTTTGCTTCGGGACTAAGACAATTTCCTCTTTTATTATGTTTTGGACTTTCGTATTGGTTTTAGACTTAGTTGTTCTTTTAGATATTCTTGTATGGTGACTTCAGGTCCTAGGGATTATAATAAATAGAGGTTTCCACACTCTATTCATTTTTATGGGCGATGACATTATTGACTAAGATGTTTATTTAAATAAGAACCTTTTTGAATTGTTTTAATATTTGGGGAATTATATAATGTGAATGAGAGAGTAACATTTAAGTGAGTAAGGGTGAGATTAGTATGGTTCTCCCACCGTAGGTTAGGGCTAGTGCCAATCATAACTGGTTGGGTCATGACATCAGTGTGATAAGAAACTATAAGAGGAGCATGATCTGACCCATTTCTAGGTAAGTGTTCTACCTCTTAATGGGCAAATAGATTCGGGAATTCAGCATTAAAAAACACTCTATCAAGCCTTTCAAAGATATAGTTATCTCCTGCTCTACTGTTCACCCAAGTAAATGGACTTCCCTTAAAGGACATTTAAGCAAGGTTACATGACTCAATGAAAATCTTAAAATCATCAGTATCAGCATCTAAGACAGGAAGACCTCCTATCTTTTCTTACCTATTCAGGACCATATTGAAATCTCCACCTATAAGTTAAGGTCAGGTCATGCCCTAAGCAATAATAGATAAATCATCCCATAATTCCAATCTGAGGGCACTATCATATTTAGCATACAAGAGAAGTGTAAAAGCAAGACCCAGAGGAAAACTCCTGTAGTTTTAAGGACAATTGTTAATCAGTGTCAGTAATGACTATAACATCATACCCATGATTAATAAATACCCATATCTAACCATTTCTATTTTACTTAGCTTCTTGCATCTTGGGTTGGGTTGTGAACCCCCCATGGGTCCTATCTTGAGAGCATTGAGGCTCGGTAGGTGTGTACAGAAAGTCATGTGATGTCTTTCAAATCATTCATCATTATCCCATCTTCATTGTATATGCATTTTGTGTTGTTTTCATATACTTGGCGTGTATTTAGTTTCTGAACTTGTTTGATTGTATCTGTTTCTACTCATTCTTTCTTCATATACATACTAGAAATATTAGTGGAGACGGTGTGAGCTACCATCTGGGAACTTTTCTGTTTATAGGTGATGTGCTCATAGTATTTCTTTACTTGTATTATTTTATGCTTTGCTCAGTCGACCTATAATACCTACTAAGTACAAGTAGATTGTACTCATCCCTACTGTGCCCTAGTGAGAGACATAGAGGTTGAGTTTGTGCGGGAGTTTTATGGATCTTTGAGGTATTGGTGTGCTCCATGATTTTAGGGGATGATTCTTAACCTCCTATTGTTCTATCTAAGTCTTTACTTACTATCAGAGATAGACTTAAGTACTATTTTTACATGTTCAGATTTGTATTTAGATTCTCTTCGCACTTATGGCACATGGTTTTGGGATTTAATGTATTTTCTTTTGATTTTCTATTATTTATGTGTTATGACCTGACTTCGTTCTGGAAGTCTCTTATTTTATCGTTAAATTTCATATTTTGGTATTTCCTTATATTTTGGGGTTTTTTGCTAACCTAACAAGGCTGGATCGATGTAAGTGCCATCATGACCTCAACTTTTGGGTCGTGTGAAATTGGTATCAGAGCGCCAGTTTCACCAGTCTCATAAGTGTAGGATTAGGATGTCTAGTAGAGTCTCACGGATTGGTACGTAGATATCTGTATCTATATTCGAGAGTCTATAAGATATCTTTGGGAAAAAGTTCTTTAATTTGATTCCTTATCATGCTGGTTGTTCATGGCCAATGGTCTAAACTTGTACTTCATTCTTTTCTACACAGATGGTGAGGACTAAGTCAAGAGATACAGGGGATGTTGAGCCGACACCCGATATGGGAGATCCAGTAGGAGGAGGAGGCATGGATCATAGCAGACCCAGAGGTAGAGGTCTAGCACAAGGAGCTTCCCCAGCCAAAGGACGTGCTAGGAAGGCCTCTCCTAAGCCTGAGGTTGTGTATGCCAGAGATGACTATCAGATAGGGGATGTAGGGCCAGCTCAAGTTCCACAGGGTCGAATTGATAACCCAGTGCTTCAGGATTTGTTAATTCATCTTTTGAGTCGCTTGGATGGTATTACTTTGAGTGTACCGGGTGTTCTTCGAGTGGTATTCCCCCATCTGTAAAGGCATTTGCTTATGGTTTTCCTATTTTAGGGGTACAACCATCATCTATGCTACCCCCGCATGTGAATTTATTACCTGTCAGACTTACTATTTCTCTAGTTGTTTCATGTACAGTGATGCCTTCTAATGACCAGAAGAGCTTTGGGAGATTTATCCGCTTGGCTCCTCCCAAGTTCAGTGGGGTAATTGGAGAGGATGCCTATGAGTTTCTGATTTACTTCCAGGAGAAGTTACACAATATTGGATCCCTTGAGTCTCACAGAGTTGCTTATACTACCTATCAGTTGATGGCTATGGCTAGGGATTTGTGGAAGTCTCTATCCAGTAATAAACCTTTGGGTTTGCCTGCTATGACTTCAGCTCAGTTTTCTGAGGCCTTTTTAGAGAGGTTTGTGTCGTATAGTTTGAGAGATCGAATACGGGATGAGTTTGATCATTTAGAGGAGGGCTTCATGTCTATTGCTGAGTATGAGGCACGCTACCATGCCCTATCCAGATTTTTAGTTGTCAGTATCTCTATAGAGCCAGAGAGGATTTGGAAGTTTGTTAAGGGGTTAGATGGTTCGTATTAGTTGGCTACTTCCTAGATGGTTCTTTCAGGATCTTCCTATTTGACCAAGTTTATTACCCAGGCTACTCAGAGAGGCATCAAGAAGGTTAGCAGACAAGGCGAGTTTAGTGGTGTACCTCTCGAGGCAGACATTTCTTAAGGAGAGGTTCCCATTATTATCATAGTAGGCTGTTTCAGGTCATTTTATAGGGAATAGGTGGTGGTCTTTCAAGTTCTACGGTTTCAAGTAGCCATGCATCAGGTTATGCGAGTGGTGGTTCCAGCTTAAATTCTTTGGCCCAGGGCGGTTGTTCTAGTTCATCTGTGCCCCTTCAAATTGAGTCAGGTTGTAGAGGATGCTTTGTTTGTAAGGAGGTGGTTATTTGGCCAAGGATTTTCCTCAACGTTTGTTTGGTCCTGCCCATAAGGGTTCTCATCCTCATCTTTTCCCTACTATTATTTCTGCAGTTAGAAGTGTTTCATAGAGTGATAAGGGTGGTGCTAGAGGTGCTAGAGATAGAGGCAGGGGAGCTCGTGGTTGTGGGTGTTGGGTTGCTTAGTCCGAGATCGGATGTGGATAGTGTTATGCTATACATGGGGGACTCGAGGCATAAGCCACTGATGTAGTTATTATAGGTATTGTCCTAGTTTGTTACAGATCTGCTTTCGTGTGATTTGACCCTGGATCTACCTTTTCCTCTGTGTCTACATATTTTGCTTGTTGTATTGATGCTTACTGTAAGCCCCTTGTTATGCCTCTTCACATTTCTACCCCCATAGGAGATTCTTTTGTGGTGGATCGGATGTACCAATCTTGTGTGGTTACCTTTATAGGGCATGAGACTTAGGTAGACTTGATTATCCATGATATGGTTGATTTTAGTGTTATCTTGGGTATGGATTGCTTAGATCCCTATCATGCTATTTTGGATTGCTATGCCAAGACCGTGACCTTAGCTATACCGGGTGTGCCAAGGTTAGCTTGGAAGGGTACACTTAAGGATTTATATCTTTTCTACGTGCTCGCTGCATGGTAGAAAGAGGGTGCTTGTCTTATTTGGCTTATGTTCCTGATACTAGTGTTGCCTCACCGCCTTCTTCAGATCTTGTTCGAATTGTTCGCAAGTTCAAGGATGTGTTTCCTATGGATTTGCCTAGTATTCCTCCGGATCACGATATTGATTTTTCTATTGATGCAAAGCCAGGAACCAAGCCCATATCCATTCCTTCTTATAGGATGGGCCCGGATGAGTTGAAAGAATTGAAGGAGCATTTACAGGATTTGTTAGGAAAGGGGTTCATTAGACCTAGTATATCTCTTTGGGGCGCTCCTGTCTTGTTTGTGAATAAGAAGGATGGTTCTATGCATATGTGTATTGATTATCGACAATTGAACAAAGTAACGGTTAAGAATAAGTATCCTCTTCCTCGCATTGATGATTTGCTTAACCAACTTCAGGGTGCTTTCGTGTTTTCTAATATTGATTTGAGATCCGAAATCACCAGTAGAGGATTAGAGTTTTGGATGTCCCAAAGACGTCTTTTCTGACTCAATATGGTCATTATGAGTTCTTGGTCATGTCTTTCAAGTTGACCAATGCCCCAGCAGCATTCATGGAGTTGATGAACCACAATCTTATAAAGAGAAGTAGACCGAAGCCTACCTCTATACAGAACCACAATTCTTGAAGTGTCCATAAAGAGCTCGACCTTGCTCCACGATCCTAAATCGACGTCACACTATCAAATTAGCAACCTACACGTCAACACGAGTAAGACGATACCCATATTGCAATATAAAACTCCTTGCCCAAAATTGGGTCAAAAATAGGCCCGTGGGGCCTGCTTACAGAATCCAAAAATTGAATCCATCACGAGGTCCCTCGAAGGTCAAGGAATGTGTGCTCAAAAGTTGAGCACAAATGGGATAGAAATAGGGACTCAAATTAGCCCCTAAAACTTATTAATTTAAATCCCTAATTTCTAAGATTTACAATGAACTGGGACAGAATTCAAAGGGTAAAATGATGAATAAGGACCAAGGAGTGTAAAGCTAACTTACCTCAGCTTCAATGGGTGATTCCCCACACTTTCACAAGTCCTATGCTCTCAAAAATGGGGAAAATGGGTTGAGAAATGAATGGGATTTTCGGGTGAAGAAGGGGATATAATAGCCCTCAGGTGCCGCTAAAGTGGTCATCTAGTCTCTTAAGAGTCTACCATTAAAGCGGTACATGACCGCTAAAGCAGTCAGGAAAAGAAAGACAGAAGCCTCTAAAGCGGAACTTGGCCGCTAAAGCGACGTCCGCTTAAGCGGACATCAGCCAAATAGCCAAGGCCTCTAAAGCGGCTCGAGGTCACTAAAGCGGTGACCGCTAACGCGGTCCTTGACCGTTAAAGGGGTCACACCGGAAAACCAGATATCAGATTTTTGTTCAGTTCAAAATGAACTTCGACCGGGTGTTCGGGATTTGTTCGAAACCCCGTACGCGTAAATGAACTATGTTACCATACGAAATTCGACATTTCGGACTCAACGGAGCCATCAAAATTTCCATAAGAGGTCGTTTCTATTAAATATGGGGCCCACACCTATAGTTCCATTTTTTGCCAAATCTACCCAATAGCCCAAAACGAGTCTGAAAGCCTCGAGACCCGAACCAAGGGTCCTCCTAGCCTAAAATCAATGTTCCGGTGCTGATGGCGTTGTCAGAATTTCCATCTGAGATCGTCTTATAGGATTTTTAGTTCGAGACCAAATCTTTAATAGCGAAAGCTCCAAAATAGGAAAATGAGCAAACCGACAGTTCTGACATGTCATAAATGACCTGAAGCCGCTTTGGGAAGGTTCAAAATGCCAGAATACACAGAAATCGAGAAAATAACCTAGAGGGTCATTACAATAGCCACTACTAAAAAGACTTTCGTCTGCAAAAGTCAATGGATAGAAAAAGTCCTAAAGCTCGAAAGGATGAGGTACTGGGCCCACATGCCTCGAGCACGACTCCTCAGGTAACCTCTAAGCAGAAGCAACACTTTAAGGGGATTTCACCCAAGGTATCCCTTTTTCACCAACTTCCTTACTTCACTTTCCAATCAATCAAACTCAACCTCAACAACCAACGGGCCTCCAACTAAACCGAGAACGGTTCATGCACGCAAACCAAACCACAACACATGGATGCCAAATCAAAACAAGCACAACCAAGCGATACTCAACCCAGGCTAAAGGCAATCCAAAGCAAGAATCAGGCAACAGACGTTGATATCCAAACATATCCTTCTTTTGCCTTTCCAAACCTATTATCAACTCCGAATCATGTAGAATGTCATCCGAGTCCTGTCCGCACAATACCATCACACTATATCTTTGAAAGGCTAAAGCTGACATACCAAAACTCTACAATGGCAAGCATGAGGATAATCCCATAAGGTGTTACTAGGACACACCAATAGAGGTGAGCAAAGTCTGCACCCTTAAGCTAAAGCTACAATTGGTTTGGATGACCCTCAAAACTGACAATCAAGAGTCTGAAGCACCAATCCCATGAAACCAAACGATCCGCTTCAGGATGTCCCACAAGTTGTGGATGAAGCCATGCTAAGCCCAACCTAAGCACACTTCTCCCACTGAGAATACAATCCACAATCCTGCCCAAAACTGAGAACTGAGGTCAGAAGCAGTACAAATCGATACCATATACCGATGGACCATCTTTCGAGCATCTATCAAGCAGGGACTATTTGGACTGAAAAAGAATCGAATCGGTAGGCAAAGGTAGGCTTGGTCAGCCTATAAATGAATGCTCAACTGAAGAAAAACCCCAAAACGGGGATGCAACCAAGCCATCCAAATCCCAAGCTAAAATCCCAATACTGAAGCTGAGCTACTCGCTCTCAACTATCCTAATCCATCCTGTTGACGGGAAGCATCCAAACTCCAAAACCCATTATAACTTTTAAGCCGCCATACCACAAAAGTTAAGAACCACAACTAGAGCAAACAAATCCTTATAAAGGTCAAATACCCTAAATCGACCTTACTTATCTGAAATCAGGCATGTACCACAACTAAGCACATACCCAACAATCTCCATAAGGGCCAAACTAAAATATCACCGAAGATCATAACAATAACAGATGGAAACCACCGGGTGAATATGCAAGCAATCAACTCCACAGCCGCGGGAGGGAATAATGCAACAAG
This sequence comes from Capsicum rhomboideum, assembly GCA_031232105.1. NCBI lineage: Eukaryota > Viridiplantae > Streptophyta > Magnoliopsida > Solanales > Solanaceae > Capsicum > Capsicum rhomboideum. Next base: position 81,320,563 of record CP124712.1, read on the forward strand.
GCATAACCAAGAACTTGCCAAGGCTGCAAGTAGTACTAGCGATAGCTAGGACTCAAACAAACCTGAATGTTCGACTCAACCGTCATCTGGCCAATCCAATAGCCAATCTACGACAACAAATACTCACTCCCAAAGATGCCCTCTCTGGTAACCCACAACTGATAACCAAGAACATACCATTGAGTAAAGCATCCCACGAAGACATATTAGGCCGAACAAAAGACGAAATGGAAACTTTTGAAATCACCCATTTTCCCAACTTAGTGGAATGCAACTTCAGCATGAATTTGGTCAAACCAATTCTCAATCCATGGCAACGAATACCCATAGGCGCATATCATCAAGGGAATGTACTCCACAAAGACACAATAGGGCGAACAAATGTCGAAATGAGAATTTTCCTGAATTCTCCTAATTATATCAACTTTAACTAGACTGAACCATAACCCATAGCATAGAAAGAACGGAGTATCCAACTCCACACCAATAATCAAACCGATCACCAGGAGACGAACCTAGCAAATCGAAAAGTAAGCCTTAGACTTTCTATCATTGAAAATGGGAAATAGAATTGAATTGCCAACTCCAACTGAACATCAACACCAAGATCAAGGCCACTGTCGGGTGATGAACTGCCCAAAACCAAAGACAAATCTCAAATGCATCACCAAAAGAAATGGGCTATGGAAAAAGGCTACCAATGCTAAAATCATAACAAAACCCTGGAAGGTCAAACATACCTTCACTCTGACAATCCGATCAATAGCCAACCTTGCAAACAGAAAGGGTAGGCGAACCAATTGAGGTAGCCATCTAAGACAATGAAATAAGAATAATAAGGAAGGAAATACGCTAACTATATAATGCTATTCTACCTTTCAATCAAATAAAAATCAGTCAATGTCAAACTATGACCATACTATCAATAACATAAGTTGCAGGTGGTACAAAGTGGAAAACATAGCCAGTACCACTCTAAGGTCACACCAAGGCCAAAATGTCAAGGAAAATCGGACTTGAACCCAACTGCCATACCCCAAGGAAAACACATTATTGATCCACTCTATAGCAATAACAAGTCCAATATGCCAAGGAAAAATTGGACTTTAACCCAAATGCTACACCCCTAGGACAATACCACACTGATCTACTACTAAAGAATCATCTATGGGGGTAGTCATATATGCATAAACCTACATAAAGGCATACATCAATCAGTATAGAAGTTTTAAGGCATATAACTACCTATGGGTATGAAAACCCCAACACAACTCAAATAGAAACTAAAGGAAGAGAATCAAAGGCGCACCTATCATGGTGGAAATCCAAAATCATAAATCTGGTGTGCCCGAAAGAGTACGAGTTTGAGCATGTACGAACTCGGGCTGAACGTATGAATCACCAACTTAGGCACTGAGTGCACTACCTCTAACTAAAGATGCAACAATACTGTGAGACTAATCTGTATGAACTGAATGACTAAAAATCCCACATCGGGGACACTATCTGGACCAGTGACTGGTCTTTCTACAGTCATAACAAACTCCTGAAGCTCTAACCTGGAGGGAAACAAACCCCAACTGGCTGACTGACTCATGCCTGGGACACTCTCTAGACCAATGACCAATCCCTCCACAATTGAAACATGCTCCTAGAATACTCTGAGGTACTGCACCCACTGCTCCAGAATGGTTGCCACGGCCTGTCAACCTAGACTGAATAACCTGTATTGCCTGACCAGAACTCTGTCCACTGATATCCCCATGATCTACCTGAGAGCTACCCATAAGCTGAGGTGCTACCTGTACGGACCTAATAGGCTTGCAAATGATGCTGATCTCTGTTGGGAAGATTTCGACCTCCAAACTAAATACCACTAACATTGAACTACTAACATGGCCTTTTACTGCCACCTCCGTACGCCTCAAAGCAAGCCCTCTTTGTAGCCCTCGCGTGATCAACAGCCTCAGAGAAAGAATACCCAGCTACTATCAAATGCTCTGAAGCCAAAAAGAGTGGTAAAGTCAACCCTCTGGTAAATCTCTGCACCATCTCATGCTCAGTAGAAAATAACATGGGAGTATGTCTAGCTCACTCGAGAAACCCAATCTCATACTCTAAAATAGATAGAGAACCCTGTTGAACACAAATAAATCTAACTCTGGTCTGAGAACTACTCGATGGACCCGACATCACCTCTAGCTGGGAGGTATCCAAAAACAAACTCGAAACCCCTAACACCAAATCTTGAAAAGCTGAGGCAGTCATAAATTCTGTAGAAATCTGGGTTGACCCCAAACCCTCTGGCTGACGTTGAAGATCCTTGATATTAATTTCTAACACTCTAGCTCGACGCTGAGCCAAAACTCTAGTAATACGCGCCGAAATACCATTTGCATCTATGTATGACCTCGTGCTATCCCTCTGCTAGAGAATGGAGTCAAAAAGAGTACTTAGAGGTTCATAGAAGTATAGACACAAGACAAAGAGTCAAGAATAGAATTTTCTAAGAATGCCAGTAGCCTTCCTAAGATAGGATACAGACGTCTCCGCACTGATCCACAGGACTCTACTAAACACTTAGCTTTTGTTCCAACAACATCGGTAATCCTAGGATCTGATACCAAGTTGTCACGACCTAATTTCTCAGGTCATGATGGCACCTACTATAACCCACCAGTAGGTAAGCCAACCCGTAGTCCGAAACAGCTCGTAATGGACTACTGATAAAAATAAAGGAAACACCAGAATAAATATAATAGCAAGGCTAGTATAACCCCAAAACTTGGTGGAGCCAGTACAAGAGCTTCTAATACAACAGGAGTATAAATTAAATACAGGAAAAGTGTATATATACAAGTTGTCTCGGACATAACATAGAGAACAGTCTAACAATAAAAGAGAGGATAGGGATACTCCAAAATGTCAGGACCTCACCCCCAAATCTCTGCTCCATAGCTGCTCCGCACGATACACACACCAACGACAATAACTTGTACTATAACCTGCAGGCTGTAGAAGTGTAGTATAAGTACCAAACATGTACACATGTAGTATAACATGTGGTACTCAGTAGGTAAGGCATGAAAATAATTACAGGCAAATATCCAAGGAACTAGGCATAACAGTACTAATGGAGTAATAAGGATAACTATCCTATCCTGACAGCATTCAGAAACTAAAGTGCAATACCATATATCCTTTGCCAATACATAAATAACTAGACAAAGAAGTATATATAGTAATATACTAGGCCAAAGGGTACATATACAATATGAATAGATCGAGGAAGAGAGGGATATACGGTAATAACATACTTATATCTATACATATAGGACTAACTCGAAGGTAACTATCTGAAGGAGTCAACCTAACATCTCATGGTCCCTAGCTAAGTAAAGGAGCTACACTAGCATCATCAAGCCTCTACCTCAAAGGGGTGACTAATCTTGGGATAAACAATATAACTCGCAGAGAAGTTAAAGGAATTAGGAATGTACCTCCAATATCAGGTACTGGTTCACAACCAACCTGCCATAAAGTAACCATAATAATCAATAATAAAGTAACCAGCTAGTCCGGGCAAACAAGTACCTAACCAGACCCCACAAGCCTAGAAGGTTCACGAAAATACTCAACGAACAACAACCATAATCTGTACCTATACAGCCCCCCATAAGACCGATAGATACAGGCAACAAACAACTATACTGGTGATAGGCAATGCATATGAATGGATGAATGCAACATAAACCGAAATGCCATAACCAAATAGGGGACACCGGACTCGAACCAGCTCCACAATCTCAAACCATACTGTACCAAGTGTATACATCTCTTCCATCTCACCTAGCTAGTAAAGGCAGGGCCTACGGCGACCAAGCTTCTTTAGTACGACGGCTCTAGGACGAAGGGGCCCCCTAGGGGATTCAAAAAATCCATATACACTGCATGGTCCCGATCCAGGACTTCCAATAAACATCTAATCCATCTAGTATCGTAGAGAGAGAGATATAAAATCAGTGCACGGACTCGAACCGCGACTAAAAGGATATAAATTTGTAAATTCATTGCCCGAGATCATGCTCGAGACTAAATCATCATAATCATGTACAAAGGGTCGTAATATCCTTCGACCAAAGTAAATAGTAGTGGTAAAATGAGTGGATAAATAATGGACCGGAATCATCCTCGGTCGAAGTTCTAAAACATCATTTTTAGTTTCAAAAGCTCATAATCCAGTAAATAAGGTGGTATGATTCCTGTTATAAAATAACCCTTTTTAAAGTGAAAAGTGAAAATAAATCCCCTTTTTTGGAAATAGTAGTAAAATAAAGGTTTTTTTTGAAATCGTACCACTAAATGAGCATGAATGCGCCAGATAGTATACATGTCATCACCAGTATCCAAATAATACAACCATTAGCGCCTAACCGTCTGTAATCTAGAATCATGTCCCCTTTAGAGATAAAATACTCACCAGGAGTCCAACTGGCATCACAACCACGACCTCGGGCCCAATAATACATAATCGACGAAATAACGCCTCAGACTCGGAAAACTACAATAAATGAGGGCGTAAAGTCACTAAAGAATTTAATTGGGAAACAATACTACCCCATTCACTAAGTTGAATGGTAAACCTTATACTAAAGGATCTTTAATCATCGATTATGGTTAACATGCTTATAATCAAGGGTAATAGGATTCTATGGCCTTAACAAGCAACTTATGCTAAGGTTCGGGTCACACTTATACCCCGAATTCCCTAAATAGGATAAGTCATGATTTACTAGTCATAATCATATCCTATAATCCCTTCTTAGCGTGCAATCTACACTATACACAATCTCATAGAGAAAAGTAGATCGAAGACTACCTCGATGTCGGAACGCAATTCTTGAAGTGTGAACAAATAGCTCTACTTTGCTCCACAATCCCGAATCGATGTCACACTATCAAAATAGTAACCTACACGTCAACACGAGTAAAATGATATCCATATTGGAATATAAAACTCCTGGTCCAAAATCGGGTTAAAAATAGGCCCATGGGGCCCGCTTACGAAATTCAAAAATTGAATGCGTCCCGAAGTCCCTCGAAGGACAAGGAATGTGTGCTCAAAAGTTGAGCACAAATGGGACAGAAATCAGGCCTCAAATCAGCCCCCAAATCTTATGGATTTAAAGCCCTAATTTCTAAGAACTTACAATGAAATGGGACGAAATTCAAAGGGTAAAATGAAGAATAAGGACCAAGGAGTGTAGAGCTAACTTACCTTAGCTTCAATGGGTGATTCCCCTCACCTTCATAAGTCCCATGCTCTCAAAAATAGGGAAAATGGGTTGAGAAATGAATTAGATTTTCGGGTGAAGAAGGGGATATAACAGCCCTCGGGTGTCGCTAAAGCGGTCACCTGGCTGCTTAAGAGGCTACCACTAAAGAGGTACATGACCGCTAAAACGGTCGGGCAAAGAAAGGCAGAGGCCGCTAAAGAGACGTCCGCTTAAGTGGACCTCAGCCAAATAGCCAAGCCGCTAAAGCGGCTAGAGGTCGCTAAAGCGGACCTCGACCACTAAAGCGGTCACACCAGAAAACCAGATATCAGATTTTTGTTAAGTCCAAAATGGACTTCGACTGGGTGTTCGGGATTCTTTCGGAACCCTGTCCGCACAAACGAACTATGCTACCATACCAAATTCGATATATCGAACTCAAAAGAACCATCAAAATTTCCATCCGAGGTCGTTTTGATTAAACGTAGGGCCTAAACCTATAGTTTCATTTTTCACCCAATAGCCCAAAACAAGTCTAGAAGCCTCGGGACCCGGACCAAGGGTCCCCTAGTCTAAAACCAACATTCCGGAGCTTATGGCGCTGTCAAAATTTCCATCTGAGATCGTCTACTAGGAGTTTTGGTCCGAGACCAAATCCTTATTAGCGAAAGCTCCAAAATAGGGAAATGAGTCTAAAACCCAAACGAACTGTCCAATAATCAAACCGGCAGTTTCAACAAGTCATAAATGACTGTACCCGCTATGGGAAGGCTCAAAACGCCGGAATTCGCGGAAATTGAGAAAATAACCTAGAGGGTCATTACAATTTTGCACCATGTGTACTGCACAAGCGCATGGGCATACATTGATTCTTTTTTTTTTTTTTTTTAGTTTTTCACCTTGTTGTTTATTCTTTTTATTCCTTCTTGTTTTTTAATAAAATAATGTCTACTTTGTTTTCTGTTTTATTTTATATTTAATCTGTTTACTCAAATTTAATAGTATTATTTTTCCCTTAATTTCACTTTTAAAAAAAATAATTCTACAAAGTGAAATCGTATATTTTTTTTTTCTAAAATGTGCAAGTGCAATCATCGAAAATTTATAATTAATTTGTTAGTTCATCCTAAGTTAGTTTATGCTACATTGTTTATTTATATTGCATTGAAATTGTTTGTTAATTTCAGCTTTCTTCTCTTATAATATGTATTCATTGAGTTTAAGTTACCTCTCTCTTTTTGTCCTTTTTTTTTGTAAATAAACAACTTCATTCTTTATCAATAAGAAAAATGATTTTAAATTGTCATATTTCTTAAAGTTTACTAATTTATAATTTGGGTTAGTATTTTTTTGTTGAATTTAACAGCTAAATTCATTGAAATAACATTATTAAATTTTAAAAATATATTAAAATAATAGGCCTTTGTTAAGCTTTTTTTAAAAAAAATCCAATTTTTTAAAGAAAATTGGTATGACTATCTCAAGCTCCTATTTCCCAACATTTAGATGACTTACTTGCTAGCAGCCGCCACCAGATACAACAAAGCAAAATAGTGTTGGACATATTTCACTTGTCGGTATCACCTCTCATAGTGCCGATTAAAGTCACTTTTTTATTAAACCCACTTACGTAAAAATCTAGGTCCGCCACTGCTACCTAGTATAGAAGTTAGTAATAGCCCTTATATTTTCTAAGTATCTTATTTTATAAATATACATTTTTGTTTAACTTTATTCCATGCAAAATGTAAAGGACACCTTTTTTAAGTTTACATATTTAATTTAAAGAAGAATCACAAAATCATACTTTTGAAAGAATTTTGAAATATTGTTGATTCAGATTATATTAAACGAATGTGTGTGTAAAATATTTCATAAACATTTGGTTGTTTAGATTGTAGTAATTTGTCATCTCGATAAGAAAATAAACATAGTAAGGATTTTAAATTACCCTTTTCTTAATATTTTGAGTATTTCTAAATTTAGTTGATCTAGCAATTATTTACTTTCATTTTTAGTTAAAATTTATTTGCAATTTCTTTCTATTGAAAATTTAAAATAAAATAATCTTACTTCACTTTTCTATGTATCTTTTTATAGAAAAAATAAAGATATATTCCATGATATATACGTATATACACATATATGTAATTTCACTTTCCTATATATTTTATATAGATTTTAGTATTTCGTTTTAGATAGCTTATAGTAAGAAATCAAAATAAATAAAAAGAAGATGAAGAGAACAAAAAAAAAAAATTGAAAGAAACATTAGAAAAAATAAGTACCGTTTTCCACTGCAAAATGCATCAAAAAGTGTTTTTGATCTCTCACTAATAACAAGAAAGGTAGAGAAAGAATATGACAAGATACTTTTTATTTAAAATGGGCATAAGGCTCATTTGATTAGAGAGGAACATTCAAAAAATAATGAAAATGCCTCTATTTGGATGTTTTGGATGATTTTTTTTTGGACGTTTAACAGCACTCTAATTATATGTAGAGGATCCACACTGACTTTTTGCTAAATATGAATTTATCTGAGATGCTCAAAGTTGAAGTCCTATCAGTGTAAACACCTTTTTCTCTTTATGACATAAGGACTAAATAATACCTAAAAAGTAACTCCATCATGTCTGACCCAAAAAAAAAAAAAAAAAACCACCATGACTAGCTTTACTAAAGTTGTCTTATCTTTTGATGCAAAAAAGGGAAGAAGGAAAAAAAAAAAAAGTTAGCCATGGTTTTCATGCATTGCTTTTTGCAGCTCTTAACTGTTTCTGATCATTTGTTTTTTGCACGAGAAAGTTTGTTTTATACTTCAGATTTGAAACTAATATATACAGACTCCTTATGTTGTTTTGTTACCCATCATTTGCAAAATATAACTTAAATTTTGAAGTAGTTGGACAATTTAATCGGCTGGTATAGAATCTGGCTATTTGTATTTAATTGAACAAATATGGAGGTTTAATTTTAGTTGTATGCGATCTCGAGAGTTAATTCGAACAACATCAAGTAGCTTACTCCAAATAAGAGGTTAGATTAAGTTTTCACCAAAATTAAACTTTATTGTTTGATTTAAAGTACTTTAAATTTTTGAATTTAATGACCCTTCAGGTTATTTTTTGAATTTTCGCGTGTTTTTCTTGTTTTGAGCTTTCTTGTAGTTGCTACATTGTATTTATGACTTGGTGGGACTAGTGGTTCGATTTCCGGAGAGTTTGTGTGAGCTTTAAGTCAATTTGCCTGTTTTGGAGATTTTAAAGTTGAGAAGTTTGACTTTAGTCAATATTCTTAGTAAATGGCCTTGGATGAGAATTCCGACCCATTTTGCGCTAGGACCCATTTTGGATACTTGGGTAGATTTTAGAGAAAAACGGCAAAGTGTTTACTTCGAACAACATTTCGTCGAAATGAACTCTGTTGGTCATTTCATCGATTGTGTTGAGTCCAAAATGTCATTTTGTATAGGGTAGCATATATGATTTGTGTCCACAGGTTTCCGAAGGAATCTCGAGGTCCCATTCAGGACTTGAAGTCCTTGGCCAAGTTGTTGATGCGGCTGAAGTCAGGTGCATCCGCTTAAGCGAAGCTTGGCTGCACCAACAGAGCCACTTATGCGGAAGGTTGGCCGTTTTTACAGAGTGTGCTAATGTCTACGCCTTCCACTAAAGTAGAGCTTTTCTGGCTTAGAGAGTCCGTTTATGCGGACAATCCTCCGCTTTTGTGAAGACTCAGGTTTTAAGAGGCTTCTACTTAAGCAGATAGTTTACTGCTTAAGCAACACAACTTTTGAGGCGAAACCTCCGCTTAAGCGGAGATCACTGTATATAATCTCCTTTCTTCTCCACTTTATTTCACAATAAATTCTAAATGTTGGAGCTTCAGTTTGAGTTGGATCGTGGTCAATTCTTGACGATGTTGGTACCTAGTAAGTGCAATCCCTCCATGTTTAAATTCCTTTACTTTATTTGACTTCAATCCCCTCTTTAATCTGTGAAATTAGACTTAAAATCCTTGTAATCCTCCATTAATAGTGAGCTCTAAACCCAATTGAGGTCCGAACTCATTTTCATCTTCGCCCAACTTTAGGGCATCTGTTTCATACTCTTGGGGAGCATAAGTGCGGGTTTGCATTTGGTTTTCATTATCGGGCCTCCAGGGTCAATTTTTGACCTGATTTTCAGCCCAAATTGTGACATTTCAATTTGAGTATCAATTTTCTCGTCTTAACGTGTAGATTATATTATTTGATCGAGCGAGACTTTCTGAGGTCGAGTGGAAGGGGAAGGTAGATCTTTATCGGTCTGAGACTGTTGTTTGGCTTTGGGGTCGGCTACGGTCTACTTTCTATTAGACTTAACTCTACGAGATGGTATATTTTATGAAATTCATGCGGAGTAGGGGATTTATAGGATAAGCATAGGATTATTTTCACTTTTGATATTATTGGCATACTTTAGGGATCTTAGAGTAGAATATTTGCATATGCCCTTAGATTAGGATGTTGCTATAGTGTTAGGAATCCCATGATGCTTACTATAGTGTTAGAATTAGGTTAGGGATCTTTAGTATGTGTTTGGTATATTAACTCTCGATAAGACGAGTATACTCCAGTTGGGCTTTATTTAGTTATACATTTACTCTTGTATTTCCTTTATACCGTGGATTTGTGGGAACGAGGCTGTGCATAGGCTTTAGGTGGACTCCAGATCATAGTTTCCTTGCTATAAAGGATGGTTCTACCCTATTTTGTTGTGGTATGATTCCAAGGAAAATCATTAAATTTCGGGCTTGAAAGAAAAAGGGAAATTGTACTACCCTTACTGATGGTTAAAGGATTTTAAATATGAAAATGTACCACCTTTACTACAAATTTGGGATTTTAAAGGACTTGCATCATTTTTATCACTAGTTTTCCTTTCTGAATTTTCAAAAGATTTGTAATGGTTTCTATTCACTAAATTCTACTTTGGAAGGAAACTGTACCACCTTAAAATTTCAGGCCGAGGGACGTTTCTGACTCATTTCTCCTTTTACTTTATTTTACTTATGCTGGGGAGATGAGTGGGTTCGAAGGGCGTTTCCAGGGGGACCGATATACATGTTTTGGGTTTTACGTTACTTTTTTTCATTGGCCATGTACTGCATTACATTTGTTGAGAGGTAGAGAAAGAGAGAGAGAGAGAGAAGGGCTCGAGGTATTGCCGAGCAGGTTTGCTTTTCAGTACTGGCCACATGCTGCACTGCATCATCTCATATCGTACTGCATCTAGAATATACATATATATATTTTGTGTATATTATTGCTATTATTTTAATTTATTCTTCGTTATCCTTTGATTGCTAGACCAGTTTCCTTGTATAGATTTCTTTGCATATTATTTATGCTTTATATTATATTCTCAGCTCGATCAGTTTATGATGCCTACTGGGTATCACATATTTTTGTACTCATACTACACATCTGCATTTGTTTCCCTGATACAAATCCTAGTACGAGTTTTCCTCGATGATTCTGCTTGTTCGGGAGTCACTTGTTTGGATATGTGTTGAGCACTTGGCTTCTGGATGCTTACTCATCTCCTTCCTGTATTCTAGTAGCTGTATTTTGTGTATTCTGTAAAGACACGTAGTAGTGTAGCTCATACTTCAATACTTAGTGGCTCTTGTGACACCAGTTCCGGGATTGGATTCTATTGTATGTTTTGTCTTTCCGGTCTCTCTAGTGCCCCATTTTGGATATTTCTACACATATTATGTATGTATCTATAAATAGTGGCCCGTTGTTCTCATCTCTATTTCACTTTTATTATTTTTTGGCTATTACTTTCTGTATATATCTTGGGGTTGACTTACCTGCTGGAAGAATTATAATAGAAGTCATCATGGCCGAATTTCGGATCGTGACACTAAAATAGGAAATATTTTTCAAAAACCATATAAATCACAAGTCTAGTCCAAAAATACAAGTACTTTTACCCAAAGTTGTTTTCCAATCTTTTTCAAAATCTAGTTTTTTTCCACAAGTAAACCGAGACCAATCCTAATGCTGTCTAAATATGCAAACTAAATTTTTTTTCTCTCTGTCCTAAAATACTTGTCACGTTTTATTTCTCGAAAGTTAAACTACATGAACTTTGATTAATATTTTAAAATATATTTTTTCTCTATATTAAGATGATAAAAATTGCAACTTATAGTACTTTTTATATAGTTTTTTTATATTTAAGTTTTAATTTTGAAAAATATTGATTGATGTAATACAATTATATTTAGCTCTGAAAATTAGTTAAATTTGACACTCAAAAAGCAAATATTGACAAGTATTTTAGCAATTGGGAGTGAGTGAGTAAATGAATTAATGAAATAGGTTAAGACCGTGACAAAATCCCTTTTGAAACACTTTATACAAACATTTTGAGATGCTTGTAATCTGTGATATCTTCTAACGCATATTCTACAATTTTGTAATTTTGGTTAATTAATCCCAATATTAAATAATAGTAAATGATTACAAAAGAAAACAGACCAGAGAAGAACGATAAAGAGGGATATTAATTAATTTAATTACTGGTAATCAACAAATGTACTGGAATATATAATTGGTGAAGAGTGATAATTGAAAAGTTTAACAAGTATATAGATTGAGTGGTTGTAAATATTTAGCTTTCCCTAGATGAAATCCTCTGCTTGGCAAGTAATGTCATCCAGTTACAACCTTAAACTTTTTGTTTGTCCTAATTATATTGCTACAAATCCAAATTTCTTTGTTTTGACAGGTAAGCATGTATGTGTTTGCTACTAATTTAGTTAGTAGTAACATCATTCTGAAACTTCAGTAATGAAAACTTATCTTCATTTCATTACTAACTGGGGAAAGTGCCTGCGCTCCGTGTGAGCGTTTAGGTAAATATGTTTGAATCAATTTTCTTTCCGATTGATTATCTCTTATTTTAATTTTATCAAGAATATTGTAATTATGATAGATAGTGAAGGATATCAAGTTTAGCATCTATTAAATAATTGATAGTACAATAACAATTTTATTTCATTTCTATTACACAAAACAGGTATCTGATAGTAGTTTATGATTGGCATGTGTGTTTTTTATCGGGATACAAATGAAGGTTAAACCTTTAAACTACAACATATATTCTGATGTACTTTTTCCTGTGATGTGTAACAAATATTTTGCAATATGAATAATTGAAAAATATTTTTTCAAATATGCAATTCGCATTTGTATGCTTTTTGCATACATCACATCCATTGGTATGTTAGGTTCTTTTGTTGCATATGTTTCCAAAGATAAATGTTTTGATAGTTGTATAGAAGAACAAACTAATGTAATTAATAAAGTTACCATTAATAATTTGCCTTTATAATTTCCCAAACTAATCTGATGGGCATGATCTTGTCACGACCCAAATTTTGGACCGTGATGGCACCTATCCAACCCTCCATGATAGGTAAGCCAAGAACCCAATCCCAAACATAATATCCCAAATGTATAGAAGCGGAAGAAATAAGAGCAAAATAAAACCCGAATAATCTCCCAAAGTGGATTAATAGAGTAGTGCAGTTGAAATATAGATAATCCCAGACCTGGTAGTCACTAATACAAGCCTCTAAATACAGAAATCAAAGAAAAGTCTGAATATCTTAAAAATGCAGAAAAATGCATAAAGATAAGAGTGGAGGAGATTTCAGTAGGCTCTGAAATCAATAACAGCTACTTCGAATCTCCAAAGATGCTAACACAGAAGAAACCACAGGAACCAATGCCTAGAAGCCATCGGATCGGTACCTGCACGGAAGGTGCAGAAAAAGCAAGGGTGAGTACGAAACCACGTGTACTCAGCAAGCATCGTCGACCGACCCTAATTCAAAGTGGTGACGAGTGACACCACGTCAAACCTCTAAAACAACCACACAACCTGCACTCGGAAAGCCACTCTAATCCAAATCAATAATCAAGTCTAACAGTCACAAGGATATCATAACACAGTCCAAGAAATCCTCAATACAGTGAAATCAAGTAGCAGATATTCAAGTACTCAATGAATAGTACAAAATCAACAAAATACCTTACTCAATTTGAACAAGGAAAGAATGAATGCAATGCAATGCACATGCTGTGTAAACACCTACCGAGCAATGGCTTCAAGTTAAGGACCCATGGGGGACTCACAAGGTCCATGTACTGTGCAGGCGTGCACTCCGATCCCAATAAATAGATAATAATGTGCAGGCGTGCACTCCAACCCCATATGAAATGCAATGCATGATGTGCAGGCGTGCGACTCCGATCCCAAATCAACAATAAAAATTAAGCAAAACATTTCATGTCTTATGCCAGATAGATATCAATTCTAAAATCAACTCCACTTATCCAATGGGAGTATTCTCATTAGCTAACATTTTCAACAATTTATTTACAATAGCAAATCTACTCAATCATGCTAGCAAATATGGAAAAATTATTCAAACAGACAATTAACTGATTTTAATCCCTCAAATAACACTGGTACCTGCATAGATGCTCGTCACTTCATCTATAAGGGACCCCTCATTCCCATTACTCCCATTACACATAACTAACACATAAGCACTTCGAAAAAGAGTCTAAGAAAGTCTCAACTTGCCTTAAAAGAAGACCCGTGACGTTCACCCAAAGCCGAAAGGATCAAATGAAAGCTTTTCCCTTTTTAATCACCTGAGAACGAGCCCAATCTAGTCAAATACAACATCCCCAACTTATAAATTCCTACTCTAAAAACCTAAATTGTATCAAAATTACAATTGCACAAAATAAAGATGATAAGAAAAGAAAATCCTATTGACATCTCGAGTTTCTGAAGCAAACAACCAACCGTACTTCTCCTAATAAAATTATGTACACCACTTTGCTATTAATCTCCACTCCATTAGCATGATTCATCATTGGTTAATGTTTGCTAATCATTACACTACTATTATAAAAATCAATTAAGTATCAACTCTACACCTAATTCTGCCGATTCACCCGTATGTCCATTATATACACAACCTAGGATTTACTTTCGCATCATTAATGCCCAATAATATATCACAATGTTAACCCAATTAATTTACAAGGAATTCTAATAGTACTAAAAGGAATAACCCACCACAACAATGAGTTTTGACTAACTTCTGCTCGTCCATGCGCCATTACTCTTACAAAAAAGGCATAATATGATAATTAGATATCCCTCGCATCATCGTTACACTATGATTTGTTCTTAATTTATTTTCTTTTCTTTTTTTAATCTGGCCCTAAAGGCACCAGAAAGCCTTCAATAATTGGTTCTTGAAGTTTAACATTCCATCTCCTAATAATAAACCTACTATTATATGTATAAATATCAACTCAACATTTCTCTAACCTGAAGATTCGCCAATTGATCTTCTTCGAAACCGCGGATAGGAAGGATAGTACTGCTAACTGTCGTGCCCTCTTCCCCCAAACTTTCTGATTTTATTATTATTAATAAATATGGTAAAACCTTCCCACTTAAATACATTCTTGTATTGACCACATAAGTAAATAAATTATCTAAAATACCCAAAACTTCTAATAAATTCTCGAAATTTGTTCGGAACCTCTTAGAAACACATCAAGTATGTAAATTGACTAAAAAGCACATTCCGAGCCTATTGAAAATATTAAAATACCAATTTGAGGTCTTCTGGACTGAACGTAGTTGTATTCAAACTTAACTATCTTAAAACACAAGAATTCAACCAATGACTTAAATCGCTTCCGAACACCTCGAGGATCGGCACTACCCATCCTCGTAAGTCATAAATTACGTCTAAACACTATGAGGAGGGTAAAAATAAAAAGAATTCACAAAACGACTAGGAGGGTCATTACATCATCCACCACTAAAATACACGTTCGTCCTCAAACGTTAAGAGAAAGAAGGTACCTGGGTTGTCGAATAGATGAGGGTATCTACTCCACATGTCAGACTCAACCTCCCAAATGGATTCTGCTGCAGGACGATGCCTCCACTGCACCTTCACAGAGGCTATCTCCTTGGATCTCAACTTTCTAACTTGCCTATCCAGAATAGCCATAGGCTCCTCCTCAAAAGCCTGATTCTGATCCAAACTCACTGAGTCCCACTGAATCACAAGCAAATCATTTGGATGGTACCTTTTCAACATAGAAACTTGGAAAACTGGGTGCACGGCTGAAAGACCCGATGGCAAAGCCAACTCATAAGCCACTGGCCCAATACGCTGAAGAATCTCAAAAGGGCCAATAAACCTCGGACTGAGCTTTCCTTTCTTTCCAAACCTCATTACACCCTTCATGGGTGATACCTTTAACAATCCCTCTCACCCTGCATGAACTCTAAGTCATGAACCCTCCTATCTGCATAACTCTTCTGTCTACTCTGAGTGGCCAAAAGTCGATCCTGGATCAATCTCACTCGGTTCATCGAGCCTCTCAATAAATCGGTACCCCAAGGTTTAACCTCAAAAGAATCGAACCACCCAAATGGGGACCTACACCTCCTACCATACAACGCCTCGAATGGAGCCATTTGAATACTGGAATACAGCTGTTATTATAGGAGAACTCTACCAAGGGTAAAAACTGATCCCAGTGACCCCCGAAATCCATCACACAAGCTCGTAACATGTCCTCCAATACCTGAATAGTCCGCTCCGACTGGCCATATGTCTGTGGATGAAATGTTGTACTCGTATCTAATTGAGTACCTAACTCCCGCTGCAAAGTACTCCAAAAGTTTGAAGTGAACTGAGTACCTCTATCTGAAATGATTGAAATGGGCACGCCATGTAATCGAACTATCTCACGAATGTAGATCTTGGCTAATTTCTCTGCATTATAGTTCATCTTCACCGACACAAAATGGGCTGATTTGGTCAATCTGTCCACAATCACCCAAACAGAATCAAACTTTCCTAAGGTCTGAGGTAACCCAACTACATAATCCATAGTGATACGCTCCCATTTCCACTCGGGAATAGGCATCCTCTGAAACAAACCACCTGGTCTCCGATGCTCATATTTCACCTGCTGGCAATTCAGACACTTAGCCACAAACTCTATAATATCCCTCTTCATCCCACACCACCAATAATGTTGTTTTAGGTCATGATACATCTTTGCTGCGCCTGGATGAATGGAATACCGTGAAAAATGGGACTCATCCATAATAGATCTAGTCAAATCACCCACTCTAGGAACACAGATCCGTCCCTTTATCCTTAAAACACCCTCCAGGTCTAAAATCGCCTCCTTAGCCTCACCTTGCATCACCTTATCTCTGATAATACACAACTTGTCATCCTCAAACTGATGATCTCAAATCTGCTCTATCAACTAGGACCTCGCTCTATACTTGCAAGAACTCTACCCGACTCGGAGATATCAAGACGCACAAAACTGTTAGCCAACCGCTGGACCTATCTGGCTAATGGTCCCTCCTCCACTCTCAATAATGAAAGAATACCCATACTAATTGCCTTACTACTCAAGGCATCTGCCACTACATTGGCCTTGCCCGGATGATATAGGATAGTTATATCATAATCTTTCAACAACTCCAACCACCTACGCTGTCTTAAATTCAACTCCTTTTGCTTGAAGATATACTGAAGGCTGCGATGATCAGTGTACACCTCATAATGAACTCCATACAAATAGTGCCACCACAACTTCAATACGAACACCACCGCTGCTAACTCCAAATTATGGGTAGGGTAATTCCTCTAATGTGGCTTCAACTGCCTCGACGCATATGCTATTACTTTATTTTTTTGCATCAACACACCACTCAAGCCAATACCAAAAGCATCACAAAACACAGTAAAGCCCTCACTTTCCATAGGTAGGGTCAAGATAGGAGCTGAAGTCAATAGAGTCTTGAGCTTTTGAAACCACATTCTTCTGAGTCAACCGAGTCATAGGAGCTGCAATGGAAGAGAAACCCTGCACGAATCACCTGTAATAGCCTTCCAACCCAATAAGACTCTGAATATCTGAAGGTAAAGTAGGACGTGACCAATTTTGAACTGCCTCAACCTTGGTCTGATCGACCATAATACCATCATTGGACACCACGTGTCCCAAGAATGCCACAGAACTAAGCCAAAATTCACACTTTGAAAACTTGGCATATAATTCCTCATCCCTCAACCTTTGGAGTACGATCCTCAACTATTTCAGATGATCTGCCTCGCTCCTAGAATACACCAAAATGTCATCGATGAACACAATAACAAATGAATCCAGATAAGGTCGAAACACATTATTCATCAACTCCATGAACGTTGCTGGGGCATTAGTCAACCCAAAGGACATAACCAAGAATTCATAGTGGCCATATCTAGTTCAAAAAGCTGTCTTAGGAATGTCCAAAGATCGAATCTTCACCTGATGATACCCCGACCTCAAGTCAATCTTCGAGAACACTGAAGCACCCTGAAGCTGATCAAAAAGGTCATCAATACGTGGTAGGGGATACTTATTCTTGATTGTCACCTTGTTCAACTATTGGTAATCAATGCACATCCTCATGGACCCATCTTTCTTCTTCACAAACAACACTGGAGCACCCCAAGGTGATACACTAGGTTGAATAAACCCCTTACCTAACAAATCCTGCAGTTGGTCTTTCAATTCCTTCAACTCCGCAGGAGCCATTCTATAAGGAGGAATAGAAATGGGCTTAGTGCCCGGCTCCAAATCAATACCGAAATCAATGTCTCTATCAGGAGGTACACCCAAAAGATCGGTAGGAAATACATCTATGAACTCTCTAACCACTCTCACTGACTCCATAGGAGGTGTCTCGATACTAGTATCATGAACATAAGCCAAATATGATAAACACCCTTTCTCAACTAATCGTTGGGCCTGAATGTACGAAATCACCTTCTTAAGATACAAACTCTGAACACCCCTCCATTCCAACCTCAGACTATTTGGCATAGCCAACGTAACCGTCTTGGTATGACAATCCAAGACAGCATGATAGGGAGAAATCCAATCCATGCCCAAAATCACGTCAAAATCAACCATATAGAGGATAATCAAATCTACCCAGGTATCACACCGCAAAATAGAAACAACATAGGATCGATACACCCGATCCACCACTAAGGAATCACCTACTGGGGTAGAAACATGAATAGGAACAGCTATAGACACGCATATCATATCAAGGCTGGAAGCAAAGTATGCAGACACATAGGAGAAGGTAGAACCAGGATCAAATAACACTAAAGCAGGTTGATGGCAAACTAAGATGATACCTGTAATGACTGCATCAGAAGACTCTACCTCGGGCTTCCCTGGGAAAGCATAACAATGAGCTCTATTATCTATCACTGGGTCACTCCTCTACCACATTCCCTACCAGCTGGTGGTGCATCTCTACCTCCCTGAAATCTGCCCCGGCCCCTAGCCGGAGGAGCTGTTACTCTAGCAAGGGCCTGATGACCGTGCTGTAGACCCCTCTGTCTATACACTAGATAATCCCTCTGAAGATGATCCAGACTACCACACTCATAACAAGACTTGGGAGCCATCAACTGATGAGAGTGACCTGAATACCCAGTATGATACGGGTGGGACAAGTTGTCCAACAAGTACCCGACCATTCACATGAAGCCAAGCTCGGGAATTACAAAAACTCCAAGCCTTGTTCATGCAAATGGCCGTGTGTGAGTTGGTGATCGAGCCTCCTAAGGATCTCAATGTTTTTAAGTGTGAAGAGGGACCTTGAAGTGTAATAAACTTACACTCCAAGGGGAGGCAGCCTAGACAAGGGCAAGCTAGTCATTTTGCTTCATTTTGCCTTGTAATATAAATAGAACATCTTAGGGTTATTTGGAGTAGTTCCCCCATCAGATTTTTGAAACATAACACTTGTAATATTTTGGCTTCTCTCTCTTTCTTTGGAGCAGCCCAACTTGGAAGCTCACAAGTAGAGTGATACTTGTGTTGTATCTTGGCTAGAAACAAGGATCTTGAGGTCATTGAGTTCCTCTTGGTCTAAGTAAGGACTTGGTGTTCATATTTATTAGTCTTAGGGTCCTTTCTTGATGTTAGGGTTCTTAGTCTCTTGAATATTATATGTCAAGTTAACTATCTTTTTATTATCTTCTTGTTGTTGTGTTTGTGATCTTGAAGTCTAGTGGAGCCGTGTGGGGCTCTTTCGATTCACTAGAACTTGTTGTTCAACTTGCTGAATTTTGTGTTCTTTTGTTCTTCTTGTTGCTGATTTCGTGGGAAATCTTGTGTTGTGGGTTTGATCTTGTATCATTTGGTATAAGATCAAGACCGGTTGTGTTCCAACACTACCCATCTTGGGCTTGCTCTCGGCCAAAACTAAAAAAAAAAAAAAAAAAAGAGAAATTTGTCCATTGTTGTCTTGGCCGAGAATATTGTTGTGTGTATAGATCTAGGTGTTGTTTTACTTGTTTAGTGTGTTTCAAGTGTTGGTTTCTTTCTCACCAACACTAAAGTGTCTAGATCTAAAAGTTGAGTTTAAAATATTGACCATTGTTGTGGTAACTTGAAAGGTGGACCGTAGGTTGTATGTTGTTGATGACAATTGGTGGTTTTGTGTGATGTGCTTGAAGAAGTTGATGCTGTGTTCATGAAGGTGTTGAGATTGTTGAGATGTTCATCTTATAAACTTGTTCATCTTGTTGAAAGTTGAGTTCATGTTGTAAGACAAAAGTCATAAAGTTGTTGGTGAAAGAAGACTTGCACACATCTCTTCCCAGACTTGACAACCACTTTTCCTTAAAACACGGAACCTTGTTTTGTGGGATTAGCCTAGTAAAATCTTACCTTTTTTGAGTTTGAAAGGTTGAAAGACTACAAGACTTTTACTTTCCCTCCAAAACACATTGTCATCTATAACAAGTTGTGTGAGTATTGAAAAATTTCAGATTTGAGACAAAAAAAAAAAAAAAAAAAAGGAAGAAGCAAAAACGTGTGGGACCACTTACATGCTGCCACGTCACTATAAGCTCAACTTTGGATATTCTTCTAGTTGCTAATTGTTGATTCTTGGTTTCCCTTACTTGGTTCTAGAACTAATTAACAAACTAGTACATTCCTACTAGGTTGTCGATTAGTCCTTTGAATCCGTTTATTCGTGTCAACGATTACTTGAGTGCCTTTTATCTTTTGAATACGTTGCTGTTTTTGGTTCTAGTCCGACAAGAATTCTTTGAGTCTTCAAACAAGAATCCACTCCGGATAAGAGCTTACTCATACCTTAAAGGATTCACGGTTACTAGCCAATTTACAACACTTGTGGAACTCAAGCGTGTGGTGATCTAAAGAGTATAATACCTTGACAATGGAAGGGACCACGTCCCATAACGTGGATACTAATGCACTTGACTCTATGAGGGTCACTCTTGAGGCCGTTACCCGGACACTTGAAAGGTTGAATTCGGAATTTGGGGCCGTGAGAGTGGACTTGGCAGCAATCAAGGGAGAAGTGTCGACTATTAGTGGGAGATTAGAACAAGTGGCGAGTCAAAGGAACTCTCGTCCTTCTACTCCTCTACATGTTTCTACCAATGGGCATGATAGGACTTCCTCCACAACCATCACCCCCGAAACAGTCCACCAAATGTTAAATGCACCTCAAGCTCCACTAAATACCGCAAACCAAACCACCTTTTTCCCTCCAAACCGTGACCCCACTAGACCAATACATTTCCAAGCTCCTCAAGTTCCACAAGAGGGATTTGGATGTCAAGTACCTCCACTAAATCCGAACCCTCCATTCCAAGCTCCATTAAACCAAAGGCCACAAAATCCAATTCCTCCGAATCAAAATGCCCAAGATCGACCAGCCCCCTTTAAAGGATATGGTAGAGAGGAGTATGAAGGATATAGAGCCTTTGATGATGCTTACATGAGGGAGGAGGAGATAAGAGGGGGTCGTGGAGATCCAAGGAGATACCGAGGGTATGGATATAGGGGAAACTGACACCAAGAGAGAGATGTAGGCATCAACACCATCAAGTTGAACCTACCCATCTTTAAAGGTGAAAGTGACCCCGAGGCCTACTTAGCTTGGGAATTGGCTTGTGACAAAGTTTTTCAAGTTAATGATATCTCAGAAGAAAAGAAGGGTTGCTATGCTATAGCTCATTTCGAGGGTTACGCTAACACTTGGTGGGAGTATGTCAAGCGGTTTGGTAATGAACTAATTGATGGGCAGCCACCACCTTGGTATCGGTTGAGGTACTTGATGAGGTAACGATACCTTCCCGAGAGATATCGCCATGAGTTGCTTGCTAGATTGTATGGCTTGCGTCAAGGTAACAAGAGTGTGATGGCATATTTTGATGAGTTTCAACAACTCATGTTGAAACTTGATCATCGTGGGGAGCAAATCAGTCATGACATCATCCGGTTCAAGTGTGGGTTGAACAAAAAGATCTCCACTCATTTAACCCTTCACAATTTTAAAACCGTTGACGGTATTTTCCAAGCGGCTCTTGAGATTGAAAGGGAACTTAAAGAGAGATCATCATTCAAGGTAAGGGGACAAGCCCCCTTGGGTTGGCCCAAAAACAAGGACTAACCCACCACTACAAGGCTGCCCGAGTCCAAAACAGTCCCCAAAATTCCTCCAAAATCGGAGGCTCACAAGTATCCTAACCCAAAGGGATTGCAATGTTTCAAGTGCCAAGGTTGGGGGCATAAGGCCAATAAATGTCCAAACCGACGCAATATGATCCTACGAGAAGGGAGAGTGTATTACCTTGGTGAGGAGGTGAGTCCCGAAAGGGGAGAAGATGAGGCCGAGCCTCAAGATGGAGAGGAAACCGATGATGGAACACATGATGATGATGATGGTGATGATGGTGATGATGGTGAAGATGTTTATCCGCAATAAGGGGAGTGTGTGGTTCCAAACTTTGTGGTTAGGCGCGTCATGATTAGTAAGGCAATAGATGACCCAAGCCAAAGGGAAAATCGATTCCATACTAAATGTCTTGTAAAGGGGAGTGTGTGTACCTTGGTAATCGATAGTGGTAGTTGTACAAATGTTGTAAGTCATGCTATGGTAAATTTCTTGAAGTTACCAACTACCCCGCACACTAGTCCTTACAAGTTACAATGGTTGAATGATTGTGGTGAATTAAGGGTCGCAAGGCAATGTGTGATACGGTTTAAGGTGGGAAACTACCACGATGAAGTGCTTTGTGATGTGATACCAATGCAAGCATGTCACTTGCTGCTAGGTAGACCTTGGCAATATGATAGGTCTACCAAACACGATGGGAGGTCCAATCGATATACACTTGAGAAGGATGGCCGAAAGGTTACACTTCATCCTCTTTCGCCTTCCCAAGTAAATGAGTGGCATCAAAGGATGAGAGAATTGAAGGAAAAGGGAAAGGAATCCGAAAAGAAAGAGAAGGGAGGGAATTCCGTAGGTGGGGCAGTGGGGTCATACAAGGCTGCCTCAACGGCAAAGGGGACGGAAAACATGGTGATGTTGGTTAGGAAGAAGGAACTCTTCGTTGATCATGATGAGGACACGCCTATGTTACTCTTGGCTCATTGTTTTAACACTAACCCCACTAATTCTTCCATTTCCCCTTTGATTTCTTGTGTGTTGCAGGATTATGAGGATGTATTTCCTAAGGAACTTCCGCAAGGATTGCCCCCGCTTCGGGGAATTGAGCACCAAATTGATTTTGTGACGGGATCACAATTGCCAAACAAGTCGGCTTATAGGAGCAATCCTACGGACACCAAGGAATTCCAACATCAAGTTGAGGAGCTCCTCAACAAAGGGTATGTCAAGGAGAGCATGAGTTCGTGTGCTGTTCCGATGCTATTAGTGCCCAAAAAAGATGGAATGTGGCGCATGTGTGTGGACTACCGAGCCATCAACAAAATTACGGTAAAATATCGCCACCCTATTCCTCGGTTAGATGACATGCTAGATGAGTTGAATGGTTTATGTTTGTTTTCCAAGATTGACTTAAGGAGTGGCTATCACCAAATAAGAATACAACCTGGTGATGAATGGAAAACCGCCTTCAAGACCAAGTTTGGTCTCTATGAATGGATGGTTATGCCATTCGGCCTAACAAACGCTCCAAGTACTTTTATGAGGCTAATGAATCATGTGATGAGGCCATTTATTGGAAAGTTTGTTGTTGTCTATTTTGATGATGTCTTGGTGTATAGTAAGTCTTTAGAAGAGCATGTGATGCATTTACAATGTGTGCTTGATGTCCTTAGAAAGGAAAAATTGTATGCAAATCTGGAAAAGTGCTCTTTTGGCGTTAATGAAGTTGTTTTCTTGGGTTTTGTTGTTAGTTCAAGAGGGGCCGAAGTGGATGAATCTAAGATAAATGCTATCAAAAATTGGCCAACCCCACAAACCGTTGGAGAAGTAAGAAGCTTCCACGGGTTGGTTAGTTTTTATCGAAGGTTTGTCAAAGGATTTAGCACCATAGCCGCCCCCTTGACCGAGGTCATTCGAAAAGAACAACCCTTCAAGTGGGGTGTCGAGCAAGCTAAGGCATTTGAAGCCTTGAAAGCTATGCTCATCTACGCACCCTTGTTACAATTGCCCAACTTTGATAAGACCTTCGAAGTCGAGTGCGATGCGAGTAAAGTAGGCATAGGGGCTGTTTTGATGCAAGATTTGAAACCCATTGCTTAATTTAGTGAAAAGCTCAAAGGAGGAACTCTAAACTACTCCACGTATGATTTAGAGTTGTATGCCTTGATTAGAGCCTTGGCCACTTGGCAACACTACTTATGGCCTAAGGAGTTCGTGATCCGAACGGATCATGAATCCTTAAAGCATCTTCGGGCCCAAGACAAGCTTAACAAACGGCATGCCAAATGGATTGAGTTCCTTGAGACCTTCCCTTATGTTATCCAATACAAAAAGGGTAAGGACAACGTAGTAGCCGATGCTTTGTCTAGAAAACATGCTCTTGTGTCCACTTTGTCAACAAAATTGATGGGTTTTGAGAGTTTAAGAGAGTTGTATCCCAAGGACCCTCACTTTGCTCCTATCTTTAGGGAATGCGAAGACTTGGGTAGGGACAAGTGGAATTCGGCTAGGGGTTCAAATCCCTATGCCAAGTTTGATGGTTACTTATTTAAAGGTAGACGATTATGTGTGCCCTCTATCTCTTGGAGAGAATTGTTTATGAGGGAATCACACGATGGCGGTCTAATGGGTCATTTTGGGGTCGAAAAGACCTTCGGAATATTGGAGGAGCAATTCTATTGGCCCAAAATGCGCAAGGATGTGGCTAGGATTTGCGGCCAATGTGTAGAATGCAAGAGAGCCAAATTTCGGCTCCTACCTCATGGGTTGTACACCCCGCTGCCCACTCCTCTACGTCCTTGGCTTGATATATCTATGGATTTTGTGTTGGGGCTGCCAAGGACTCGATGAGGTCGGGATAGTATTTTTGTTGTAGTCGACTGATTTTCTAAAATGGCGCACTTTATTCCTTGCTCTAAATGTGATGACGCCCCTAGCGTGGCCTCGTTATTTGTTGATAATGTTGTTAGATTGCATGGTGTTCCGAGGACCATTGTGAGTGATAGGGACTCTAAGTTCCTAAGCCACTTTTGGAAGTCCATGTGGGGTAGGCTTGGTACCAAGTTGTTGTTCTCTACGTCCTGCCACCCACAAACCGATGGCCAAACGAAAGTAGTAAATAGGAATTTGGGTGTTATGCTATGTTCCATGGTTAAGGGAAAAATGACTTCTTGGGAGGAGCACTTACCATTGATTGAGTTTGCCTATAACCGTGTCATACACTCAAGTACGGGAATGACTCCCTTTGAGTGTGTATACGGCCTCAACCCCCTCTCCCCTTTGGATTTAACGCCTTTGCCAAGTGATCTCATGATTAGCTTAGATGGAAGCAAGCGGGTAAATTCTATGAAGAAGTTACATGAGAAGGTGCGGCTTCAACTTGAGAAGAAAAACCAAGACATGGCAAGGAGGGCCAATAAGGGAAGAAAGAAATTCATTCTTGAACCAGGAGATTGGGTGTGGGTGCATATTCGGAAGGATCGGTTTTCATCTCAAAAAAAGTCCAAATTGATGCCGAGGGGTGATGTTCCATTCCAAGTACTTGAGAAAATCAATGACAACGCCTACAAGATTGACCTTCCACCGGAATATCAAGTGCACAACACTTTCAACGTTTGTGATCTTTCTCTCGTGGAGGCGGTTGAAGATGACCAAGTGCTGAATTTGAGGTCAAATTCCTCTCAAGAGGGAGAGGATGATACGGGTGGGACAAGCTGTCCAACAAGTACCCGACCATTCACACGAAGCCAAGCTCGGGAATTACAAAAACTCCAAGCCTTGTTCATGCAAATGGCCGTGTGTGAGTTGGTGATCGAGCCTCCTAAGGATCTTAATGTTTTTAAGTGTGAAGAGGGACCTTGAAGTGTAATAAACTTACACTCCAAGGGGAGGCAGCCTAGACAAGGGCAAGCTAGTCATTTTGCTTCATTTTGCCTTGTAATATAAATAGAACATCTTAGGGTTATTTGGAGTAGTTCCCCCATCAGATTTTTGAAACATAACACTTGTAATATTTTGGCTTCTCTCTCTTCCTTTGGAGCAGCCCAACTTGGAAGCTCACAAGTAGAGTGATACTTGTGTTGTATCTTGGTTAGAAACAAGGATCTTGAGGTCATTGAGTTCCTTTTGGTCTAAGTAAGAACTTGGTGTTCATATTTATTAGTCTTAAGGTCCTTACTTGATGTTAGGGTTCTTAGTCTCTTGAATATTATATGTCAAGTTAACTATCTTTTTATTATCTTCTTGTTGTTGTGTTTGTGATCTTGAAGTCTAGTGAAGTCGTGTGGGGCTCTTTCGATTCACTAGCACTTGTTGTTCAACTTGCTGAATTTCGTGTTCTTTTGTTCTTCTTATTGCTGATTTCGTGGGAAATCTTGTGTTGTGGGTTTGATCTTGTATCACAGTATGACCTCCACGACCTGAAAACCACTGAGATGAACCATGTGAAGCCTATCCCAAACCATAAGAACTCCGACCTGAATGTCCACTCTCTGATGCCTACATCGCTGCCTGAACTGGTCTACCATGCTGAGGGCAAAAATCTCGTCTGAACGACCCCTACCTCCAGATGAGGTGCTACTGAATCGACTAGAAGTGCGGGACCTTTTGTCCCTTAGATCCCCGTAATCCTCACGATGCATCAACTCAGACTCCTTTGTTGACTCAACTACCCTCTGAAGAGAAGCTCCAGACTGGGCTACAGCAAACACGACCTCTTTAATCCTGAGGGCCAAACCTCTCACAAACCTCCTGACCATCTCAACTTTGTCTGGCAAGATCACCATAGCATAAAGGGACAAGGCATATAATCGAATCTCGTACTTAGCCACAAAAATACCCTCCTGTGTTAAATGCTCAAACTGGTGTCTACACTCCTCCCTCAAGCTACGAGGGACGAATCTGTCAATGAAAGCCTGTGCAAACATAGCCCAAGTCATCGGTGGAGAACCTGCTTGCCTGGAATCAATATAGGAGCGCCACCACTGCTTGGCTGGACAACGCATCTGAAAGGCAGTATAATCAACTCCGTGGGAGTCAACCAATCCTACAATCTAAAGTCTCTCATGACAACTGACCAAAAATTCATAGGCGTCCTCATGCTGATCACCCTGAAACTACGGTGGGTCCATCTTCCTAAACTTCTCAAACCGTTGCTGTTCATCATCAGACATAACTGCCCTAACCCCACCGGTAGCTCCTACCCCCGGTAGAGGCATACCATCATCCCTCGATGCTGGATGAACCACTGGACCCTGATAAATTGGAATGGACTGTTGATCTGGGGTCTGGGCCCCCACCCTGGCGTGTGAACCCTGTGGAGTACCTAATGATCCGCCTCCCTGAGCAATACTCTCCAAAACTCCCAGAACCCGAATCAAGGTATCCTGAAGGATCGGTGTAGCAATAAATCCCGGTGGTGCCTGACCTGGGGCCACACCATCAGCTGGGACCTGAATATCATCATCACCTAGATCAAACTCAACCTCGAGAGACCCCACCCTATTAGGAATCTGAGAGGCTCCCCGAGCTCTCTCTCTACCATGACCTCTGCCCGACCACGTCCCCTACCCCATCCGCATGTCCCAGTATGGGCACCCGGCTCAAGGGCTGGTACGGGCTTCTGACAATCGTCTTGAGATGCACGAGTCCTAACCATCTGTGAAAAAATAAGACAAGAATCTCAGTATTTCAAATTAAAGGATCAATATTGCACGATAATAAAGAATAAATGAATATTTCCTAAAGTCCCATAGCCTCTCGAAGATAGGTAACGGACGTCTCCGCACCGATCCGCAAGACTCTACTAGACTTGGCTTGTATTTGTGAGACCAATGAACCTGGGGCTCTGATACCATCTGTCACGACCCAAAATTTGGACCGTGATGGCACCTATCCAACCCTCCATGATAGGTAAGCCAAGAACCCAATCCCAAACATAACATCCCAAATGTATAGAAGCGGAAGAAATAAGAGCAAAATAAAACCCGAATAATCTCCCAAAGTGGATTAATAGAGTAGTGTAGTCGAAATATAGATAATTCCAGACATGGTAGTCACTAATACAAGCCTCTAAATACAGAAATCAAAGAAAAGTCTGAGTATCTTAAAAATGCAGAAAAATGCATAAAGATAAGAGTGGAGGAGATTTCAGTAGTCTCTGAAATCAATAGCAGCTACCTCGAATCTCCAAAGATGCTAACACAGAAGAAACCACAGGAATCAATGCCTAGAGGCCATAGGATCGGTACCTGCATGGAAGGTGCAGAAAAAGCAAGGGTGAGTACGAAACAACGTGTACTCAGCAAGCATCGTCGATCGACCCTAATTCAAAGTGGTGACGAGTGACACCACTTCAAACCTCTAAAACAACCACACAACCTGCACTCGAAAAGCCACTCGAATCCAACAGAATAATCAAGTCTAACAGTCACAAGGATATCATAACACAGTCCAAGAAATCCTCAATACAGTGAAATCAAGTAGCAGATATTCAAGTACTCAATGAATAGTACAAAATCAACAAAACACCTTACTCAATCTGAACAAGGAAAGAATGAATGCAATGCAATGCACATGCTGTGTACACACCTACCGAGCAATGGCTTCAAGGTAAGGACCCATGGGGGACTCACAAGGTCCATGTACTGTGCAGGCGTGCACTCGGATCCCAATAAATATATTATGCAGGCGTGCACTCCGATCCCAATAAATAGATAATAATGTGTAGGCGTGCACTCCGATTCCATATGAAATGCAATGCATGATGTACAGGCGTGCGACTCCGAGCCCAAATCAACAATAAAAATTAAGCAAAGCATTTCATGTCTTATGCCACATAGATATCAATTCTAAAATCAACTCCACTTATCCAATGGGAGTATTCTCATTAGCTAACATTTTCAACAATTTATTTACAATAGCAAATCTACTCAATCATGCTAGAAAATATGGAAAAATTATTCAAACAGACAATTAACTGATTTTAATCCCTCAAATAACACTGGTACCTGCATAGATGCTCGTCACTTCATCTATATGGGACCCCCCATTCCCATTACTCCCATTACACATAACTAACACATAAGCACTTCGAAAAAGAATCTAAGAAAGTCTCAACTTGCCTTAAAAGAAAACCCATGACGTTCACCCAAAGCCGAAAGGATCAGATGAAAGCTTTTCCCTTTTTAATCGCCTGAGAACGAGCCCAATCTAGTCAAATACAACATCCCCAACTTAAAATTCCTACTCTAAAAACCTAAATTGTATCAAAATTACAATTGCACAAAATAAAGATGATAAGAAAAGAAAATCCTATTGACATCTCGAGTTTCTGAAGCAAACAACCAACCGTACTTCTCCTAATAAAACTATGTACACCACTATGCTATTAATCTCCACTCCATTAGCATGATTCATCATTGGTTAATGTTTGCTAATCATTAGACTACTATTATAAAAATCAATTAACTATCAATTCTACACCTAATTCTGCCAATTCACCCGTAGGGCCATTATATACACTACCTAGGATTTACTTTCACATCATTAATGCCCAATAATATATAACAATGTTAACCCAATTAATTTACAAGGAATTCTAATAGTACTGAAAGGAATAACCCACCACAGCAATGGGTTTTGACTAACTTCTGCTCGTTCATGCGCCATTACTCTTACCAAAAAGGCACAATATGATAATTAAATATCCCTCGCGTCATTGTTACACTATGATTTGTTCTTAATTTCTTTTCTGTTTTTTTTTATCTAGCCCTAAAGGCACCAGAAAGCCTTCAATAATTGGTTCTTGAAGTTTAACATTCCATCTCGTAATAATAAACAGACTATTATATATATAAATATCAACTCAACATTTCTCTAACCTAAAGATTCGCCAATTGATCTTCTTCGAAACCGCGGATAGGAAGGATAGTACTGCTAACTGCCATGCCCTCTTCCCCCAAACTTTCTGATTTTACTATTAATGATAAATGTGGTAAACCCTTCCCACTTAAATACATTCTTGTATTGACCACATAAGTAAATAAATTATCTAAAATACCCAAAACTTCTAATAAATTCTCGAAATTTGTTCAGAACCTCTTAGAAACACATCAAGTATGTAAATTGACTAAAAAACACATTCCGAGCCTATTGAAAATATTAAAATACTAATTTGAGGTCGTCTTGACTGAACGTAGTTGTATTCAAACTTAACTATCTTAAAACTCAAGAATTCAACCAATGACTTAAATCGCTTCCGAACACCTCGAGGATCGGCACTACCATCCTCGTAAGTCATAAATTACGTCTAAACACTATGAGGAGGGTAAAAATAAAAAGAATTCACAAAACGACTAGGAGGGTCGTTACATATCTATATTATTTTTATCCATTGTAGTATTCTGTATAAGTATTATACATTTGCCAAATTCAAAATAAAGAGATACTTAAGCAATCAAGTATTATTTAAATACAATAGTATTGAATATTAAAAAACTAATCTGAATGAAGCATTATGTCCAGATGATGAGTATGAAGATAAATGGTCTATATTTAGTATTTATTACAACTTTTTCCTTTTCTTGATTGTGCTCTATATTCAATTCTTATAAATAATGAGTTAGTTTTTGGATTAGTTAAATCTTTATGGAAGATAAGTATCATGATTTTGAAAAGCAATAGAAGGAAGGTTAGAGATTCGTATTGTTATTTATTTATGATGTAAGATCCGTTATTGATTTGTTACCAAAATAGAGTAAATGAAATGGCGTAGATGAATAGTTTTGGATGGTGTAATTGTATAAAAAGTAATCCATAAATATGTAAGCAATCATGGACCAGATACCTTAGTTGAGCTTTAGATATTCGGAGTGTACCTGATCTCCCTCTTTTACTGGACTGATCTTTACATTGTATCTAAGAGGCAGTTCTACATATACTTACATTATGTTTATCTTATACTCTTGGTTATTAGTGGATCTTGTACTAGCATCACCAGCCTTAGGGTATTCTGTTGTATTTCTTTGGACTCTCTTCTACTTGCATTTGATCTTAGCTTCAGTTCTTCATATTAGTCCGCTACTAGCCGTTCCGAACTATGGGTTGGCTTGCCTATTGGTGGGTTAAAGTAGGCATCATCATGACCTGAGAAATCGGGTCGTGACACATTTTGAGACAAATTGTTGAAGGGAAAGGAGCAGAGTTGGGTGGTAGAAGGAAAAGATCTAGACGAGCAACTAAATAGTGGAACAAGAGAAGTATATTGTTTGAACTTCCTTATTTTGACTCTAACTTATTGCATAATAATCTAGATTTTATGCATGTTGAAAAGAATATATGTGACAATGTCATATATACAATGCTCCATGATAAATCAAAATCAAAAGATAATGATAATGCCAGAAAGTATCTTAGGGAAATGGGAATAAAGCGTGATCTTTGGCTGAAGGATAATGGATCATATAATCTTGATGTGTTTTCACTTGTGACTGATAACAAAAAGAAGGTGGACACAAAAAAGTTGTTTCTTACAACTTTGCAGAATATTAAAGTACCCTATGGCTACTCAAGTAACATTTCCAAATGTGTTGATTTAGTACCAAAAAAATTTTGGGGTTGAAAACTCACGATTGTCATATTATTTTAGAGTAATTTCTACCATTGGTAATTCATAATGTGTTGACAGGCCATGTAGTTACAGTTTTGGTGGAATTTTGCTCATTTTATAGAGCCCTTTCTAAGAAGACCTTGAATCTTTTGGAGCTTGATATTCTCCAGGAGCACATTATAAGCACACTTTGCCACCTAGAGATACTATTTCCTCCAACATTCTTTACAGTAATGGTTCATTTATCCATTCATCTAGTAGACGAAGCAAAACTTGGAGGTCCAGTGCATTACCGAAAACATGTATCATGTAGAGAGGTAAAAATTTACATTTCCAGTTTAAAGATATTTATTTTTTGGAAATATCAACATTTCTAATTTAAAGATGTTTATATTCTGGTCACTCTATATAGTGTGTACACTTATGACTGCCTCTTATTTTTTTGGGGAATTGAGTCATTTTAAGCCCTTTGTACGAAATAAAGCACAACCAGAGGCTTCTATAGCTGAGGATTACTTAGTTGAAGAGTCTCTTACCTTTTGTTCACGGTATATCGAGGATATTGAGACAAGATTCAATAGACCTAGGCATGTCCGCGATAACCCAAATGACATTGAGCCTTTGGAATGTCTACTCTCTTCCCTCAATTAGGTAAACCTGCATCAGCTCCCGAAAATTATGATTTAACTCCTATGCAGAAACTACAAGCTCATCGATATGTGCTTCTGAATTATGCAATAGTCACGCCATTTGTGGAGTGAGTAACTCTTAAAAACTTTATGTTATGTATCGTTGTAATGCTTGAAGTAGGCTAGTCATGCTCTTTAACATTAATTTAATTATTTCATATAGCGAATTTAGACAACACATAAAGAGGAGTTCAAAAGGAAGAAGAACTTCACCTATAGAGATAGAGAGAAGCGTTAATAAAGAGTTTGTTGATTGGTTCCTCAAGCGGGTGAGCAAGCAATCATTAGTTGTTATTTATATTTGATTGGAATGAGCAAATTTGACTAAGTCAATTTTATTTTAATTTATATTATGAATCCAGAAATAATAGATACAATGTCTATTGATCTAAAGTTTTTAGCATGAGGTCCATGTACAAATGCAAGAAGGTTTACTGCATATAACATCAATGAGTCCAAATTTTGAACTTTGGCTAGAGAAGAAGGATTGAAAATATAGAATAGTGGAGTTTTCTTAACCTCCAAAACATCATGTGTTGCAAGTAGTGTTGATGGAAATTAAGGCAAGCAGAATTACCATATTATGGGAAGTTAGAAGATATTATTAAGATAAATTATAATGGACATTTCAAGGTTGTTCTTTTCAAATGTAAATGGGTTGATACTGCTCGAGATAGAGGGTATCAAAAAGATCGTTGGAACCTTAATTGTGTTAATTTTGATAGATTGATTCATACTGGTGAACGTGAAGAACACGAGCCTTACATTGAAGTATCTCAAGCACAAATGGTGTATTATGTGGATGATACTGTCAATAAAGGGTGGAGTGTTACTATGCATTTAAAGCTAAGAGATTTGTACGATATGGGAGAGGTAATGGAAGAAGAAGTATATGAGAATGAACCATACCAAGCACAAGAACTTGAACAGTTTTTTGTTTATGGTGATGATTATGTACAACTAGGTACAGATCATATAATTGATGATATAGCAGAGGCAAATATTGCTACTAACCTAGCAACAGATGCAATGTCTGACTGATTTTTGTGACTTATGTTAATACTAGCAGTTCTTTTCGAAGTATGTTTCGATAATTACTTATTTGGGTAATTAATGTGATCATTGAGCTGATTTGGAGTGAATTTCATTCAGATTTATCGTTTGATGAGGCTTTGATTTGACTGATTCAGTTGAAGCTGAAATATTAGTTCTTTTTTTTATTGGACTTTTTCACGTTGATATATTTTCTGGAATTGGATGAATATGCTCGATTACTTAGAAAAAAGGCTGAACTTTGATTGGAAAAAAAAATTCTTTTAGAGATTTAACTTTGAATTTCAGAGGACTTAATTATGGATGAAACTGTGTGTAGTTCTTTCTATAGATAAATTGTGAGTTAAGTCGAGCCTAGTTAATTATGGTGCTTAACTATCTGCTCAAAACGACCATGAATGACCAAGGAGAAAGGACATATCCGCACTATGTCGAGGAGATGGATTTGACATGTCAGCAACTGAAGCCTTGAAAGTGTGGCTATGAGGTTCCTATTATTTTTCTATATTCATTTAGAATGTTCCTTAATTGTGAAATCCCTTATCGAAAATATACTGGAATCCTTTCCTTTTCGAATGACGTTTTGAAAGATGGGTTATTCAATAATTGGATAGTTGTTTGTAATACTGATTTCAAGTTTATAAGCAGGATTGTATTTCAGCTTGGGAAGAGGAAATGAAAATCTCAGTTTGTAAACCCCATAATCCATCCCCTGTTTTGAATCCTCAACTACTTAATAAGGGTTCCAGCTATGTTATTTCTCATGACTAATTTCTCATTATAGCTTTTGATATTTCTCAACGTGGTGTGAGATATACGAGGTGAATGGTGAGCACGTTGCTGTAATTTTTTATGCTAGTGAAATGCAAACCATGAAAGAAGTGAAAGACCAAAAATCAAAGACATTAAGATACTATTACCATCTAGCTCAACAAATGAATGTGAAAAATCCCTTCAATCACTCCATAAAGGTAGGTTAACAGCCTACAGTTTGTTTTCCAGCATCGTGGTATCTCTTTGCATTTTGAATGCTTCTCGTGTTTTGAATTTTCTTAGGCCATGCCTTTGGTTTCAAATTTATGTATTCAATTGTGGTTTCAATCTAGCAGAGTGTATTGTGCTACATTGCCATGAAAGTACTATTAGAGCTATGATGCTTAATTGATCAATAGCTATATTGCTCAGACTCTCCTAAATATAGTCGCACTCGTGTTGGATCCTTCAAAAATGTGGTACTTTTGGAGGATTTGACATGCACTCATAGGCTGTTATGAAGAGTCTGAGCAACATATATCAATAGTCTTTATTTACTTTTACCACATTGATTTTAAGTTCGAGCTTTTCTATCTTTTTTAAGAGACTTCAGTTAAGTGTGTGTAGGTCTTGAAGTTTGCACAATCTATTATTGTGTACTTTCTCGATTCTTCATTACGACTGTATAGAGTCGTTTCCAAGGCAAAAGGAAAGAATTTTGCACAAGGTGCAAGAAATGTTCGACCAATTTTTAGGACCTGCTGTCTTGACCTGTGTCGGAACAAGGATGAAATGTCTATGTAATATAGATGTATTTTTTGCTTTATCACTCTTTAATATCCATTTCTTACACTCCTATAAATTTCAACTTCCTTAATTGATTGTTTTGTTTTTTTGGTTTTCGAAGGTCGTACTACAAAACTCCTTCATCTGATATGGTATTTGGAATGGTGCAGGTTGGCTACTAAGCTGTGGATGATATTGAGGAATCAGGATGTGCTTTAAGGTACAAACATCTTATTATACATTTTTCTTTAATATTATGGCTATATTGTGACCTGCTGAATTGATCTTCTTCCTATATTCATGGCACATAAAGGCTGTTATAGTTTTGGAATTTGAAGTAAAGTTATTGTGTTAATACTGCAAGAACTTTAATCATTCTGCCCCTGAAATGAAATCTAAAATGCTCTGATTCGATTCTAAGAATGTTAAGAGTTCAGTTTCTACCACAATTAATTAAAGCAGTTTATGATGGACATAAGTTCTGACATTGTTCTATTACAAAATAACAAACAAAATCGTTGCGTCATAGCTTCCTCAGCACATCATAAAGCGTGTTAGCTTCTAAGATAGCCTCTCTGAAACATTCTAGAATTTGGAGCATGTAGGCATATTTATGACCATGTATTTTTGTTGGAAAATGTACGATCTGAAGTGATAAGTAATTAAGAGAAGGGTAATACTGATATGGAAATTCATCAGAAGGAAAGGATTTTATTCTCTCACTCAATTAGATGTGCTAACGAGACGATCCTTTGCTAAAAATGCTAGGCCTTGGCTGGTTTAAAAGCAACACTACCTCATTTACTTAACTTGCGTGCAGTATTACTTAAGATTAGAAATCCTTGCTCGGCATTTGGCTTCTATTTTCTTTAGATCAGACAATCTTCCACATTTTACTTTTGAAAGTCTAGATTAGCCATCACTAGGTTTTACAGAATCCCTTGAGCTAGTGAATACAAGCAAACCAAGCAAAAAACCAACAGTAGCATTAGGGGAGTTTTATCACAGCCTCGTAGTGTCTGTGGAAGAGTCAGAGTAGCAAAAAGGGTATCTTCACAGAAGGTTTGGAAAGTTATTTCGAGTTTCTAACATAATATTTTACACATGATAAGATGAAATAAAATAGAGGCATAAGCTTGAGTGCTCATAAAGCGTCTCTGGCAGCAATTCTGCAAGTTATAGCATCTGCAAGTGATGATACATCCAGCTCCAGATTAGATGTTTTGTAATGCTTTTGAATCTGGGTTTGGTTTATTCTTTGTTCCAACTCCTTCACGTCAATCTCATTACTCTTTATGAGTTTTTCTATGGACACCATCTCATCAGCCGAAGCACCAAATTATGCTGCCAGGATGTAGCTTTTGTTGTCTGTGATACCATATCTTTTCAAAGACTCTAAAATATGCTTGGATCCTGAGTAGTTGTAAACAAGTTCAGAATAGAGGGTCCATCTAGTTAGTGAATCCCGTGATTTAGCTACAAGTGTCTTGTTTGCAGATGCAAAAACATAAAATACATCTAGGATAAGTGATGCATTTAGAAATTCTACTTTTTGCTCTAGTATTGCAGACTGTATTAAGTCCAGGAGTTCTTTATAATTAGTAACATCGTTGAAAAGGGCAAGATAAAGGGTGGTTCCACCGACTTTGAACGCCTTCATCGCTAACTTTTCCGCACTAAGCTTTGCTGAAGGAATCAGGGAATAAAATCAGGCTTATCGACGGGGATAGTTGCATTTGGCTCAACTCACATATGCTCTATCAACACTTCTTTTTTGGTAAGGAACACTTTTTTTCTTCATTTTTATTTTGTTTTCCACATTTTTTTACACGTAGAACACGCAAGCACACATTACTTGCTCATTAATTATGGCATCTCTTGTTGATACTTGTGGATTTGGATTAGTAAAGTTAACCTTCGCGTTGTGTTTATGAAATTGCAATTTAGGTGATGTGTGGAAATATTAGTCACTCTCGAGTATTACTTGTTCTTAAGTCCATGTAGTTGTAGTTGATGTATCTTCAAGTTCCATTTTATCATTTTATATGGATGATTTTGTATTCATGTCCTTGACATATTTGTTCTCGGGTATTGTAGAGATACATTGGATGAAGGCAGTAGCTGTAGGATGCAGTGAAGCTAACATATTTCATTTTCCAATTATTTCATGCACTTGCTGAGAGTTAATTTCTTCAAGTAAAAGGTACCCCTCCATAACTTTGGCAAATTTTGGAAAACTTAATTCAGAATGAAATTAGTAAAGCTCAATTTTTAAAATAAATATATACATTTTTAGTATCCTAGCCGATTTCTCACCATGTATATCATATGTCATCATTCATGTTTAAAAAGGAAAATTAGTTTGATAAGGATTTTAATTCTAATGTTTGTCACTATGGTTATTTGTTTATGGCATTTGATTCAGGTTATTATTTATTCAATTCTATAATTAAATTTCAAATAGAAAGTAATTTTTAGGAGCAAAAATATTGTGGCGGAAATAAACCGCCACTAATTATTTTTTAAATTTATTTATTCCTATTATAAATTTCAAATAGAAAGTAATTTCAGCAACAAAAATATTGTGGCGGAATTAAACTGCCACTAATTATTATTTTTTAGCATTAATATCATATTGTAGCGGTTGTAAACCCCTACACAATATTTTTTAAAAAGAACTAAAATTATATTGTGGGATTTATAGAACCCCACAGTATTTTTTTTGTAACATTGTGATCATATTGCGGGGGTTTATAAACTCCCGCAATATTATTTTTTTTGAAACACTAATAGCATATTGCGAGGGTTCTAAGCTACCACTTATTAACTTAAAAAAATCCCACAAATTAAAAATTCATTTTGTGGCGGACGTCATGGAGGTTTTAGAAAACCGCCACAATAATGCTCGTGGCAAGGCTTATTGTGGAACTTTTCGAAACCGTCACAATTCTTTCTGTCGCGGTCAAAAACAGTCACAAATTGACAAAAAAACCTTGTCACAATTTACCAGCTTTTTTGTAGTGAGTATATACAAAAAGTTAAAAACTCAATCTAGTAACTTGAAATTTATAAACTTGCTAACTATGCAAGTTAGAACGACAATGTAATTGCTTGTCAATTCGCTCTAGATTTTATGAGCATATAGTTAATTCATGCTTCTACAAACAAAATTGTGCCTTAGTAGGCTACACTATTACTTGATTTGAGCGATCTAGGTTGAACTCTTGTAAGCGTCAGTGTTTTGGTATGAAAGACGTGATTTAAACTTTATCAATAAATTTTTTGATTTCTACAATTATTTTATTTTTTAAATTCTTTTGCTATCTTTTCCATTGAAAGTGGAAATAAGCGGGGCTAACACTTAAAATTAAAGTATGAAGTAATAATAGCAACAACAATCATTAGTAACAGAGATCCTATAGGCCGAACTATAGATCGAATCATTGCCAACTTGTATTTCAATAATGGGTAAGATAGCCTCGGAGTAAATTTCATGGATGGTTTAATAGGTCTATGTCAAAAAATTATTTTTCTTACATAAAAATTGCTTAACTATATTCATATCATTTTAAAAGCCACATTTCTTTTTTATTACATAAAAATTACTTAACTATTCTACTTTTAATCACTTTGGCTGAAAATGCATAAATTTGATGGAATAACTCATCAGAATTTTTTTAACTTGCATGTCACATTAGCTTTAGTGGATCAGCTTAATTTACATCCAAAATTAGTTAAATCGTTAAACCTAAAAATTTAAGATTATATATATAGAAAAAGAAAAGACCCCATCCATTCCCTAAAATTTATCCTAGCAAGATGTAAGTATATTATTTACTTCTTCTGACGTTTATGCCTAGCGAATAATATTTGTTGCATTGATTTAATACATGTTGATGCAAGGATATTTTTAAGATGTTTATGTATAAATAGAGAAAAATACAATAATGTAGGGTTTTGATAGAGTTTAATAAAGTATTATAGGTTATAGTGTACAAGTTTTAAAAAACTTTTCAAATCAAAATATGGTTATTTTTCAATCTTAATCATTTTTGGGTTAATCATTGGGTATTTAAAATTGTTTAATTAATTCTGGATGCAAATTAAGT
Source organism: Capsicum rhomboideum (assembly GCA_031232105.1). NCBI lineage: Eukaryota > Viridiplantae > Streptophyta > Magnoliopsida > Solanales > Solanaceae > Capsicum > Capsicum rhomboideum. Next base: position 81,359,467 of record CP124712.1, read on the forward strand.
GGACCCACTAAAGTTGATGTAACATGCAAGTTAAAAAAAAATTCTTATGAGTTTTCACTGGATTTATGCATTTTCAGGCCAACGTGATTTTTAAGTATTGCTCCAATTTTATTGAATATCCTCAAAGGGACAAGTGATTTTTAAATAGATATGGGTATAGTTAAGTGGTTTTTATGTAAACAAAAGTGACTCTTAAATTGATATAGATATAGTTAGTAATTTTTATGTAATTAAAAAAAAAAAAGTAACTTTGGTGATATAAATCTATATTTGAGTGACCTTCCATAAAATTTACTCAGTCAAGTTATTGTTGGGTTCAAAATTGAAATGAGGACGTCATGCGGAAACTTATAGTTGCAAACCATCAATGTGACAAATCAGATGACACATAAAACAATACTAAAAAACTAATATTATTATATGATTTGGTCAAACGACCTACATATAAAAACCTAATATTAAAAAAGCATAAAAACTATTGAGAGAAAATCTTCCTCTAAATATAAGACTCTTTGATGATTACATTGTGGATGCTATTGTGTTATGGTATGAGAAGAGGGGTCTTATATTTATAGAGGTCCAAAACCTTTCCTACAATAAAGAGGTTAGCCAAATATGGAAGAGTTTTATATTTTCCTTTTAAGAAAAGTAAAAGTAATTATGGTATTACTTTTATTTTCCTTCAATAGAAAATTAATACTCAAATTTGGTAAGAAAATCAGGGCAAAAACCCTAACAAATGTAATAACCCTCTTGGTCATTTCCCTCGTTTCCGTACATCCTCAGCGTTTAGAGCTTTTCTATAACTACCCCAAGTTATTTATGACTTGCTGGGACTGACAGTTCGATTTTCGGGCAGTTCATTTGAGAATATTATTTAAACCGAGCACGTTGTAAAATATTTAATTAAATTAGAATTTTATAAAAGATATAGTTAATTGACCTTTCGAAAATATTTTTGATATTTATAAACTTCTTTAGTTATGATATATCTATACTACTTTATAATAGTTTTATAACCTATTAATAATTTAAGCGGAGATAGTGAATTTAAATATGTTAAAATAATATTTTTATTTTATAGAGGTTTTGTTAGAAATAATTTTCTAGTAATTATGGTATATTCAAAATATTGCATTTATTTTACCACGGACCTATGCAATACCCGAATATATATATAATGGGATAACTATTACATTGGGGTGCCACCTCCACCACCACGTGGAAAGTGAGGAGGGGCACACATAATGGCTTTTGCAAGCGATGGCAGCCACTTGGCATAATAGCAAATGAAATATATATATATATGCATGAGTTATGTTTTGAATAAAACATATAACATAAACGTTTTCCTCTGTTTTCATTCAATTCCTCCACTATTTCTGGTCATATTAGCTCAATATTGAGCTAATCCATTAAGGTTTGAGCTTAGGAGTTATATATTTGAGTCCGTGGACTCGCTCTCGTCACTTCTACGGTATGTTTTCTTGTTTTTATGGTAATTTTCGTTCACGATAGTATATTTTGGAATTGATATTGATGTTTGAGCTACATTTTGAGCTCAAATTGAGCGGTGCTAGTTGTGACTATTGATCACGGGGTAATTTGGGACGCTGTGACTATTTTGGTTTTACGATTTCGCAAGTGGGCCCCACGTAGGATTTTCGGACATTTTCCGAACTAATGCAATATGGGTATCAATGGTCATATTTTGACATGTAGTTTATTATTTTGGTAGCATGTTAGCAGTCTGAGACCTCTCGAAAGGGAAAGGCTTCTATTTAGCTGGTTTTCTTGGTAGGCTTGCGGCGGCGTCCAGGTAGGCTAGGTTTACCTTCCTTTACACTTAGATTGAGCTTATGTGTGATATATGTATGCTATTGTGCTGGTTTTGTGGGCTGGTATTATAAATTTGGTGGTAGTGGTTTGCTGTGATTTAGGCCTTCTAGGCCGGATAGGGCTATTCGGATATATTCCAAGCCTGTTATCCTCGTGGTACACCACAGATGACCTATTTGGGGTCGGATAGTATTGTTGTTGTTGATTGCTGGTTGGGGAATGTTATTGTTGGACCTTAGTCTAGGCTTAGGAAGACTTAGCCCAGACTTAGACAGGTATAACTAGACTTGGTTTTCAGGACCCGTTAGTGGGCCCCGTTACCCTTTTTGTCGACTTGTCAGAACTTTGACATCTTTGGGCTTAGTTAAGCCCTATATTACCTGTTAGGGTTGTGACGGGATTGAGTCACCCCGATTATACCCGGTTGGCCTGTTTAGCCTTGTTAGTCCCTAATAGCACCGTCTTTGGCCGAGGTCGGCTAGTTTGACTTAGAACATTGATCCGCCTTTCCATGAATTATAATGTATACCCAGACTTGTATATACATATTATTTATAGTAGATAGTTGACCTAGAAGGACCCCGAGATTGACTTGTAGCATGTTGTGGGTTAGCTTCTGTACTTATATACTAGTATTGACTTGGGACTAGGGCGTTCCCCGTTTACCTGACATGATATGACATTTGATTATGTTCTGGTTACTGGCTATGATGAGTTCCGGTTCGATTCCGGCTACTGATTCAGGTATGATGATTTTGGTTATTGACTATTGGGTGCTCCGATTCAAGTCCGGCCCCGGATTGAGGTACACCATGAGTTCTTGTACTGGGTACCGTGATTATGATACTGTTGTTCTCTGAGTTCCGGTTTGAGTCCTGCAGATATGATATATATGTGTCCTATTGTTATTACCCACTGCTTCCGGTTTGATTCCGGTGTCTGGTCTCTTGTTATTACCCATCGGTATTGGTTCAAGCCCGGTGCACTCTTGTTGGTTATTGTGGTTACTGGATACTGATACAGCTTCGATACACTGGTGACTATACACTTACTATTCTTGTGTGTCTCACCGGTTTATGGGGGCCAGGCTGGGTTATTGTTTTCTTTCGTGTGCCTATTGGGTTTATGGGGGCCCAGATAGGTTATGTTTGACTTGTGTGTTTACTTATGCATTTATTTACTCAATTATTCGGTATCACATTTATTTATTTCCTAAGCATATCTACACGCCTCGACAGTTACTTATGTATTTATTACTTATACCCCGGACTTAGCATGCACCCTCGCATTTTAGCTTGCTTATATTACTTTGAGCTCAGTCGGCCGATGATGCCTACTGAGTACCCGTTGCCCCGGTACTCATACTGCACTTCTGCATCTTTTTTCCCGATGCAGATCCGGGCACTAGCCGACGCTTTTGACGTGACGCTCTTCTCAGCACTGATTTCGGAGCAGGGTGGGCTTACTGACGTCCGAGGCAAATCCTACTCCATCTTCTACTGTATAGTATTTTGCTCTCGAGACTGTTGTAATTGTTATATATATTTGGTTTCTGTCTTGTAGTTTGGAAATGTCTAGTAGTGGCTCTTATACCGACCTCACCAGGTCTTGGGAGGGGTTCTTGACTTTATATATGTTGTCCTCTTCCTTCTCAGTCTCGGTATGGGTTTATTTTGGTTCTGTTTGTCTTTATATTTCTAGCATGCTTATTAGTACGATTACTTCCACCTCATCTCTGTTCTTCTGAGATTCCGCCCGTTAGCTCGCCGCTTGTCGCTCCGGGCTAGGGTTTGGCTTGCCTATAGGTGGGTTACGGTAGGCGCCATCATGACTCAAATATTGGGTCGTGACAACAAATCTCCCTTTTTTGGCTTGATTTTCTTGACAAAGCTTGATCCGTCTTCTTCACATGCATGATCTTCGTTCTTCACATAGTCTTCATCACTGCTGCTTGGCATGCTTAAAAAAGGAGCTTTTGGGGTTAAAAATATATAAGCCCTTTCGGGTTAAAATTATTGAAGCCCTTTGTAGGGTTAAAAGTGAGCTTTATTTTTAAAGATGTAACAGTAGGATTGTTGAAAATATGATTGACAATTGTCTCCACATGTATTTATTTTTTGTTTGGACTTTTGTTTTTGTTTTTTTTTTGGACGAAAATCTTCACTATCACCAAGTTGGTTGCAACTTTGTTCTTAACATGTCTTCAATCTAAACCATCGGACTCATAGGATCGTTGAACCGTAGGCTCTGATATCACTTGTTGGGTTCGAAATCGGTAGGGCGTCATGCGAAAGCATATAGTTTGCAAACCATAGAAGCGATAATTCAGACGACAAAGAAAAACATACTAAAAATCATATTATTAATAAGGTTTGGTCAAACGACCTACATATTAAAAAACTAATATTGAAAAAGCAGAAAACCTATTGAGAGAAATCTCTCCCTAAACAAGACTCTTTAAAGACTACATTGTGGATTCTGTTGTGTTGTGATATGAGAAGAGGGGTTTTCTATTTATAGAGGTTCAAATCATTTCCTCCAAGAAAGAAGTTAGCCAAATGTGGAAGAGTTTTATATTTTCCTTTTAGAAAAAATAAAAGTAATTATGGTATTACTTTTATTTTCCTTCAATAGAAAATTAATACTCAAATTTGGTAAGAAAATCAGGGCAAAAACCCTAACAAATCTCCCCTTTTTGGCTGGATTTTCTTGACAAAATAATCATGTTCCTTCTTCACACAATCTTCATATATCACTGCTTCTTGGCATGCTTTAAAAATGAAGCTTTTGGGGTTAAAAAAATATATATGAGCACTTTCGGGTTAAAAAATATTGGATCCCTTTGTAGAGTTAAAAGTGAGCTTTATTTTCAAAGTTGTAACAGCAGGATTGTTGAAAATATGATTTATAATTGTCTCCACATGTAGTATTTTGGACTTTTGACAAAAATCTTCATTATCATCAAATTGGTTACAATTTTTGAACTCACCTTGAACATGTCTTTCAACCTCGTTCAACCATAGGATCATTGAACTATTGGACCTTTGAACCGTACGCTCTGATACCACTTGTTGGGTTCAAAATTGGAATGAGGGCGTCATGCGGAAGCTTATAGTTGCAAATCATCAAGGTGACAAATCAGATGACACATAAAACAATACTAAAAACTTAATATTATTATATGATTTGGTCAAACGACCTACATATAAAAACCTAATATTAAAAAAGCATAAAAACTATTGAGAGAAAATCTCCCTCTAAATAAGACTTTTTGATGACTACATTGTGGATGCTATTGTGTTATGGTATGAGAAGAGGGGTCTTCTATTTATAGAGGTCCAAAACCTTTCCTACAATAAATAGGTTAGCCAAATATGGAAGAGTTTTATATTTTTATTTTAAGAAAAGTAAAAGTAATTATGATATTACTTTTATTTTCCTTCAATAGAAAATTAATACTCAAATTTGGTAAGAAAATCAGGGCAAAAACCCTAACAGTTACTGCACTTGTTTCAACAAAAATATTCACAACATACTCTCACTCCTTAAATCCTCTATTTTAATTTTATTTTTAGTGAAAATTATTTTATTTGATTGGGGAGGAGGGGGGGGGAGAGGGGGAGGAAAGAGGGTTTATTGCTGATTTTCTTGGTAATGGTGGGTACATTATATAACTGAAAATTTGGTAATTATGGATAATATAGGATAAATTACAAAAAAAAAAATGCAACTAGTAATGTTACATTATAGAATATAGCTCACTCTATGTTACATTACAAAATATGGCCCAATTGTATAGAAAAAAAAAGTTATTTTATATCTTTAGCCAAATTATTACTCTCTCTCACACACATCTCCCATCTTCGCCCCAAAAACAAACAGAGAATAACGAAGCTGATAAACAAATAGTCACCAACAACAAAAAGTCTCCTATCAAACAAGATATTACTTCTCTCACTTTCCTTGGTAGTGAACTCAACCTTCCTGTAAGCCTAGCCATCCCCCATTTTTCCCTTTTTGCTAAAATTTTTTTGGTTATTTTTTCTTGAAGGCAAGGTTTCAAGTGGAAACGGCCTCTTGCCAAAATGCAAGGTAAGAATGCATATAATAAACCCAGTTCTTATGGTTCAGTCTTTTTCCGAATCCCCTACATAGCGAGAGCATTAGTGTACCGCACCGGGCTGCCTTTATACATAAACTGAGGAAAATTAATTAAGAGTGCCGATCCTTTTCTACAGGGGGCTGATTTAGATAACCTGGAATGGCTCTCTCATTTTGTTGAAGACAAAGTCAATTTTTTTGTATAATATTTGTATAATATTGTATATGAGTATACTATAAACCTCTTATAATTTTGCATAATATTGTATATTAGGTGTATATATACAATTACACAATAATATACATAATTATACAAATATATAAATATGTATATATAATGTTTAAACAATGTATCTACATTGTATAAGTGTGTATAAAATGGAGAGGAAGAAGAAAATCACCGAAATAAAAAGACTGTATTATATATACAATAATATACAATACAGTATACAAATATATACAACAATATATAATACAGTATACAAACAGACTTCGTCTTCTTCCTCAAATCCAAGCATCAAAGACATTCAAAAACACCTCAAAACTACACCAAATCATCCAAAATTTCATATTTGGGCTCCTCAATACATAACCGATCTTTATAACTATACCCACTCAAAACAGAGCTTATTTACGAAAATATTTGGAACCTCGAATTATAAAAAAAACTCGAAACAATGCTGAATTTTTCTTTAATTTGTTTGAAATTTTTTGGAAGAGAATTGGGAAAGAATTGAAGTGAAAATCGTGAAGAAGTTCAATTACCATCCTATGTGTGCCAGGATGGACATTACTCATCTGTGTTTTGCAAACGACCTTCTGTTGTTTTCCAGAGGTGATCTTTCTTCAGTCCAGTTATTACATGATAGATTTAACACCTTCTCAGCAACTTCAGGGCTTCAGGCAAATTAATCAAAGAGTTCTGTGTATTATGGAGGGATAAGTACTGAAACTAAGAACCAAATTCATTAACTTTACCTTTCTAAAAAAAAATGAAGCACCAAATTCAGCAGGTTTTGGGTTACACTCATGGTGGGCTACCTTTCAAATACTTAGGCATTCCTTTGGACACTAAAAAACTTAATCTGATTCAATGGCAACCTTTAATAGACAAGGTAGTGGCAAGAGTGTCATCTTGGACAGCAAAAAAGTTGTCTTATACAGGTAGAATACAATTGGTGAAAACAGTTATTTTTGGGATCCAAGCCTATCACTACTAAAAAATGCTTGAATTGCGGGGGTCAATTTTAAGGTTTGCGGAGGTTTAAAACCCCCGCAATCTAGTATTGTGGCAGCTGCCAAAACCCCCACAAAATGAGCTGTCGCAATCAAGTAGCGGCAGTTTTTTTTCGACTGCCACAATCAATTCGCGACAGTTATTTTGATGCAGTTGACCCCCGCAAATTTAAAATGTAGAGTTTTTAAATTCTTTTTAATTACAAATAACGGGGGTTTAAAACCTCCACAATATATTTTTTTTAATTCTTTTTTTATAGCATGTATTTGAAAGAACCTGGCAGTCTCATAACCCCCACAATTCATTAAATATTTTTTATTCATTTATTATTTACAAAATTACTAATTAAGTTATAAATCATAATCAAACCAAAAAAATATTTAAGGTTAACAGAGATATTCAATAACATATCGTAGAATCTCAAAAATATTACATAAAGTAATATTAGTCTTTAAAACTAAATTGTCAACATGACTAAGTAGCATTCATCAGATTCAAAATACTAAATTTAAACACAAGACGTTCAATCCAAGATTCTAACATCCACTCCAACCATACAAATCTTATTGTCATAATTAATTAGCTAAGACAACTAAATTTAATCACTAGTTTCCATGACTAGGATTACTATCACCGCAAGATCTTCTTGCATTCATAGGCTGAGGGGGTCCACTGGCCGCATCACTTGGCTGCATAAAAAAACAAAAAAAATAAAATCAATCGAACAAGCTTTTATGGATACATCAACCAGTCAAATCTGGAGAAAGAAATAGTGATGCAAATATCACTTAAGTGAGTAGATATAGCTCAGAAAACCTCAGGCAACATAATTTACAAATCTTATTTAGGAGGGATTGGCTGTGATTACTTGCAAATTCCTTAAATTAAGGATAATTTTAGCAACATACTCGAGCTAAAAAATCAAACAATGGAAGAAAAATGTAGCATAATAGGGCAAGCCTTCTAGTCATAACGAGAGAACAGTGGTCAAAGGTGTAGTATATATCAATCTAACACTACCTCAATCCCAAACTAAGTACAGAAGGATATATGAATCTTTTATAACCATTTCACACTATAGCACCATAATACTAAACAATTTGTCTTTTCTGCAAGTTCAGAGTTCTCAAAGTTCGAATGTTGTATACCTTACCTATTGTTCCACTAACATACAAGTCTCTGACCAAGGGAAGCCAAGATTTCAAATTATTAGTTTCAAATTTTAGAAAAACAATTTCAAATGGTAATAACTGCATTATACATATTTAATAACTTTTTAAAACTCAAATAAACCATGCATCTTATGACTTGGACCACCAAAGCATAGGCAAGTGGGAACAATTCACCTAGTTCACTCTACCGAGATTCAAATCCTGGATCCTAAGGCCAATTCTCGCTACTCCAGCTCAGCTATTGGACGGCTAGGCTACGAGCTGGGGGAAGCTAATGCCACTAATGTTATAGAAACAAACACTTAAATCATGAGATTCTTCTAGTAAAGAAACAGAAACTATGTTCACAAAATTGCTAAATCAGACTAGTTCTTCTGCCACAAGTTCTAAACTTAGCAGCAGCATTAGCCTCACAAAAACCGCAAAAAAATCAGAAATTCTATCACAGGGACCGCTAAGCTACCATCGGGAGCTAATGCCACTAATATTATAGAAACAAACATTTAAATCAGACTTGTTCCTCTGCTACAACGGTTAAACTAACCAGCATTAACCTCACAAAATCAACATAAAACACCAGAAATTCAATCACGAGGACCTAATTATTGGTCTTCAGCTAACAAAACTAGCACATAAGCTTAACAACCATAAAATAATGAGAACCGACATACCAGCGCTGCATGATGTGGGAAATCAACAATACATCCCACCCCCTCTTGATAACCAAAAAATCAACCATGGCTAGATGTGCATGGTTTAACGCTTGACAGACAATGAGTATGATTTTTTACTCTTCTTCACTTTAATACTAGGTCTTTTGTTCCTAACCCACATATCACTTTAATTGGTGATTTTGATGAAAAATCATCAATTGAGAAGTTGCATAATTTCTGTGAAACATCAATCAGAGAAGAAAAATAACTCACCTGAAAAGAAACATAAAAGAATCAAACCCAAACCACTACAATCTGTCATCATTTTTAAGTGCTTACTATTTATATACTTATTTTCTAAGTTTATAAGATAGCTTCACTAAAGAAGCCAGTATAATGTTATATCTTACATGGGGTCTTCAAGCAATATATATAAAGGCAAATGTTATTTCTTAAAACATACTTGTCATCAGGACAATAAATGCTAGCCAAAGATAAATGAAAGAAAGGAGAAGCAACGTAGAAATTAAAATGAAAAAATAAATTTAAGAACTTTACTTACCGTTGTAGGAGATTCCGTCGAAGGAGAAGCAAAGAACGCTACAAATTGTTCTGGTATAATTCCATCTTTCATTATCATATATGCCTTAAAAGCATTCATCATTTGATTGTGAGCGTTCATCAGTTGATTATGGTTCTCTTGGCATTTGGATGAACATGAACCTTCACTACTTGAAGCACTTGTACCACCAAAACGAGGTCTTACTTGTTTAAATACTTTACTGGGGACAACTCCTAATCCCAAGCACCTCACTCTTCCAAAATGCTCTTTTCTTAATACCTTACCAACGGCATCATTTGGTGAAATTTGAGACTCATCTATGGTACTTTGGCTCAAATTTAATTCAATTTTTTCCTACATATACAAAATCCATGTCACAAATAAACCAACAGTAAATTCAATGTCACACATAAGCTAGCAGTAATGCATTTTTTTAATGCACTTGTCTCATATATCTTACAGATTTCAGATACAAAGACTCTAGTAGAAAGATATTTGATATAAACTTAAACCAAATGAAACTTACACATATTTCTTTTGCATCTTCATTGACATATGCTCCATCTTTTTTCTTATGAGTAGCAAGGTATATTTGTGCTTGCCCAGGTCTTTGTCCAGTCTCAGCCATCTTTAAATAAAAAATCAAATTCGAATAGTTTACTACTTAGAAATGATCACATGAAAAGTTAATTTACTCACCATTTCAGCCCTTCTTGTAGCATTGGCTTTAGAGCCACCTGTGTGGGGAATAGTCTGTTTCTTTCGATTTTCAGTATTCCTTTTACGCATTGCCTTATAAACAATATATGAAACTCAATTAGAAAAAAATAATAATATGATAACAAAGATTAGTAGAGGCAGTTACATAAGTACCTTTGTTGAATCTTTATATTGATAATCAACAAAAGATATCCATTGATCTCGTGGAATCCCCGGCACATTATCAATATAATCAGCTTTACTTTTAAGTGGGTCTTCCTCTGAATTCCACAAGTTATTCTTGTTTGCAGCCCACTTCTTTCCAAGAGATTTATAAACATGGCGTCATGCATTTGACTCTGTTGTATTAAAGGAGAACTTTGGCTTCAAGATAAAACATTAGTTAGCTTTTCTATTGCATGTAAATATAATGTTTGGATTATAAATTAGAGATATAAGTGTCTTTCTCACCAAAAAGTAAAATAAAATAAAGAGTGATCTAGTTGCAAGCTTCTACCTTTATAATTTGATCGAAGACGCGATTTAAGTATGATATAGGTACACTCGACCACTTCTCAAAGTTGATTGAAAATAAAAAGCAATCACACGCTAAAATTCCACAAAATCCTGAAAAAAGGCTACGTCCCTCTCCGAATGGTTCATCGAAGTAATCAAAATTAACCACAATACGTTCTTCACCCGTTAAATTTAGCACTTCTGTTTTTTTGACTTCGAGTGTTTTGACATTTCTTTCTGAATCTGTAATAAGGACAGAGATTAAAGAAAGTCATGAGAGAGATGAACAATGACTGCTGAATATATATTGATACTGAAAAGTGTTTACCTATTGCTTCTACGGTCCAATGTGACTGTGATACACGTCCAGGATGTTTTCTGAATGTAGTCTGAACTGGTGGAGCTTGCTGTGATGAGTCAAGTTCTGTTGGAGACGGATGTGATGTTGAGTGAACTGAACGAGATGGTTGTGATGTGGGGTGAGCTGCCCGAGCTGACTGCGATGCGGCCTGATTCATCATAGCTGGATGTGAAGCTGAGTAAACTGATTGAGATGATTGTGATGCAAGCTGAAATACTGGATGCACCTGTGGTGTGGGCTGAAACGATGGGGTTAGTGTTGTGGCCAGAAATGAGGTGGTCGGATGGGTTGGCAGGTGTTGCATTGGTTGAAGAAAAGAAGGTGTTGATTCAATATCTAGTGAAGTAGATACCGACAGACCTGGGTTTTGCTTTTTCTGCAAACGCTTGAACTTTGGCATATTTGCAACTCAAACCTGCAAAAACTGCATCTTAAACACACAAAATCAGCAGCTAAACATGGAAAAAATAGCAGCTAGAAACCTGCTGAAACTGAAGCTTAAAACACACAGAATAAGTAGCTAAGCTAAAAAAACAGCAAGTAAAAAACTACGAAAAATGCACACATCAGCAACTAAAAGTTAAAAAACAGCAGGTAAAAACCTGCATCTTAAAATGCACAAAATCAGCCGCTAAACTAAAAAAACAGCAAGTAAAAAAACTGCAGAAACTGCAGTTAAAAGCACACTAATCAATAGGTAAAAATTGAAGAAACAGTAAGTTAAAAACTGCTGAGACAGCAGCTTAAAGTACAATTTCAGTAGTTCAAAAAAAGAAAAAACAGCAGCTAAAAAACTGCAGCTTAAAACACAAAATACCAGTAGCTAAAAATAGAAAAAATAGCAGCTAAACTTTAGATATTTTATTCGTTCATATTCTCCTCGATTGCAATTTGGATATTCTCATAGTCAATATCAAAAAATTGTCCAAATTCTTGTTGTTGGTATGGCTCATTCTCATATATTTCCTCTTCATCAATCTCTCCCATTTCAAACAAATCTCTCGGCTTTAGATGTACAGCCACACTCCATTCTTTATCAGTTTCATCATCAACATAGTAAACCATATTTGCTTGTGATGCTTCAATATATGGATCATGATCCTCGCGATCACCACTGTGAATCAATTTAGAAAAGTTGACACAATTAAACTTCCAAGGATCTGTTTTGAACCCTCTATTTCGAGTAGTGTCAGCCCATAAGCATTTGAAGAGAACAACTTTAAACCGACCATAGTAATTAAGCTCAATAATATCATCTAACTTTCCATAATAAGGCAGGTATGCTTGTCTTGCGCATCTATCTACACTAGACGCAACACAAGAAGTGTCAGACACAAGAAAAACTCCACTATTTTGAGTTTTTAATCCTTGTTCTCTAGACAAAGTCCGAAATTTAAATCCATTAATGTTATAAGCACTGAATCTTCTTGCTTCTTGTGCTGGACCTTGTGCTAAGAACTTCATATAATCAGAGATAGTTTCCGTTATATCCGGATTCATAATCTAAAAAAACAGAATATTTATGTCAGAAATTCTAAATTGACACAAGAAGACTATGCAAAAACAGACATTCTGAAATCATTTACTCACTCGCTTAGGAAACCAATCTGGGAACTCTTTACTAACTCTCCTCTTTACCTCTGTTGTTGAAACTCTTCGGCCTCTGGTACTTCTTTTGATATGATGTCTGAATTCACTACAAAAGTGTTACATCTATCAATTTTAATACAATTTCTCAAGCATTCCTTATAAATCAAGTACAATTTAAATTTCTTACTCAATAAATGGCTTCACTTCTGTGCAATTAAGTAACACATATCGATGAGCTTGAGTCTTCTCTAAAGCAGTCAATGGTTCTGTCGTGGAGCCTCCAACAGGTTTACCTTGTTGAGGGAACATAGATGACTTTCCAGAAACCTCATTACAATTTGGTTCATCATTTACACGTTTAGGTCGATTCAACCTTGACTCAACATCCTCAAAGTAACGAGAGTAAAGAGTTAGGGCTTCTTCAACCATGTAACCTTAAGCTATAGAACCTTCTGGTTGAGATTGATTTCCTACAAGGGACTTGAAATGACCTAACAATCTATAATCATAATAATGAATTGTTAGAAGAAGCAATTACATTGAGATACTATTACAAAATCAATTCAAATAATTTTGAATAAGAAATATTTTACCTTTCAACAAAATACATCCATCGGTAGTGCACAGGCCCACCTTGTATTACTTCATCGACTAGATGAACTGTTAGATGAATCATTACAGTAAAAAATGAAAGGGGAAACAATATCTCCAGATGGTTAAGAGTTTCCACAATTCGATTTTGTAGCTTTTCTAGGTCTGAGATAGTTAAGCTTTTCTGACAAAGTTGCCTAAAAAAAGAAGAGAACTCTACCAAAGTTGCAACAACATGATTTGGAAGAAGATTGCGAATTGCGATCGGTAACAATTGTTCCATAAGAATGTGACAATCATGACTCTTTAATCCAAAGATCCGCTTTTGATCCAAATCAATACAACGAGATATATTGCTTGAATAACCATCTGGCACTGAGATATTCTTTAAAGTCTTGAGGAAGGCAACTCTCTTATTCTTTGTAATTGTAAATGCAGCAAGCCGACATTCACCATTCTCATCCGGCCAAAGATCACGCCTTATACCCATATCTTATAGATCTTTTCGAGCATTAACATGATCTTTTGATTTCTCTTTATCATTTAGCAAAGAATATATAACATTGTCAAACACATTCTTTTCAACATGCATAAAATCTAAATTATGGCGCAATGGGTCAGAATCCCAATATGGAAGATCAAAGAATATGCTTTTTTTCCTCCATTGTTCAGTTGCACCTTCACCAACATTTCTTTGCCTATTTCTTTTTCTTTTACGATTCAATTCTGCTGGTTTTCCAAATGTGACATTAATATCTTTCACTTGTTGAAAAATATTTGACCCTGATAACTTCTTCGGAGGGCCCCTCTCTTCCACATTTCCATCAAAACGATGCCTCATCATTCTAAATTTATGATTGCTTGCCAAAAATCGACGATGACCAATAAAACACCACTTTCTACTATGACGAAGTCGACATGGTTCTGTGTCAAAATTACAAGAGGGACATGCAAGACCAGTATGTGTATTCCAACCAGATAAGCTATCAAGTCCAGGAAAATCACTAATTGTCCACATAAGAGTTGCTCGCATTCTAAACATTTCTTCCTTTGATGAATCAAAAGTGTCCACACCATCATTCCATAACTCATTCAACTCTTTAATAAGGGGTTGTAGGTATACATCTATGTTATTTCCTGGCGCCCGTGGACCTGGAATGATCATTGAAAGAATGAATTTTGGTTGCTTCAAACACAACCAAGGAGGAAGATTGTATGGAATCAAAATCACAGGCCAAATACTATAACTAGTACTCATTGTACCAAAAGGATTGAAACCATCACTAGCTAGGCCTAATCAAACATTTCGAGGATCAGAAGAAAAATCAGGAAAAGTTCTATCAAACCTCTTCCATGCCTCACCATCTCTAGGGTGCCTCAGGATTCCATCTTTGTTACCATCCTCCGCATGCCATCTCATATGCTCTGCAATTTTAGAGCACATAAACAATCTTTGTAATCTTGGTTTTAATGGAAAGTAGCACAAAATTTTTGCGGGCTTCTTCTTTTGCTTCTTACTTGTAGTAGATGTATGATCTTTATTGCTCTTCTTCTGGGGCTTCCATCTAGAAGTGTGACAGTACTTACACATTTGTGCATTAATATCATCTTCCCAAAACAACATGCAATCATTTGGACAAGCATCTATTTTGATATAATCAAGACACAACTTATTGATGGTTTTCTTAGCCTCATAAAAAGAATCAGGGATCTTTGCAAATTTAAATGCATCCCTGAGTAGATCCAGTAGCATAGTCATTCCCTTGTCACTTAATCCAGACAAACACTCTATGTGATAAAGCTTTAATAAAAATTCCAACTTTGAGTATTTGGACCCTTCATACAATTCTTGACTTCCATCTTTAAGCAACTCAAAAAAATCTTTGTTATGTGAAGCATGCGTCTCATGTAACATTTCTTCCTCTCCCACTACTTGTGATGGACCTATATCAACACCCTCATCTCCTAAGCCCCCGAATACTTCATTAATCAACAATTCTATCGGATTTTCAATAGGTGGTGCAGCCTGAGTGTTCTCTATGTTGCTAGAATTATCCAATACATCCATTTCCCCATGCATAACCCAATTGACATAATTTTGAGGGAACGACTTGTTGAACAAATGAGCATACACTATATTTCTAGTTTGCCACTTTTTAAAACCACATTTACGACATGGACATTTTATTTTATCTCCTATAGCTCAATTGGTAAATGCAAAATCCAGAAATTGATTCAAACCAAGCAAATATTCCGATGTGTTCCTTGGCATACCAATCCAAGATTTATCCATTGGAAAATCAGATTAATGTGCAACAATATCACCTATAAGATTTCACGAGGAATAAAATGAGTGTCTAGTTGCATAGGTGATCTGAATAGAAAATAATTCTAATTCATAAACTCTAAGAGAGAACACACACAATCAAATGCACAAAATCACCTCCGAAACTTATTGTTTCCGTGTCTATCATTATCATATACATTCAAAATCTCAAAATTTAGAACTATTATCTTAATAGGTTGGTCATACCAAAAAAATTCAAACCATTATCAGATATAGTGCATTGCCATTGTTTGATTCATTCTTTGAACATACAACCTGCTATATGGCATCCAAATTACTACATAATGTATTTAGCTATTTATTAGAAACTTTCTCAAAATAATGTCTCTGCCAAAAGTGATAAAGAGGGAAACAAACATACTTTGAAATTTCTATTTAATAGAGAATCACAAAAATGTTTGAGATAATTAAGACCCACAATTTTGTTACTAAGTATAGAGTTTCAATTGAGCAACTTACTCAATTAACTCCATAGAGCAACTATTTTTTTTTTAAGATGGCAGATGATGTGAACCGCCACTAATCGTTTATATTTGTGTCAATTAAGAGAAACCCCGCTATCTAAAGTAAGTTACGGGGGTTGAAACTAACCCCCTTTATTAAACTGCCGCTATTCAAGGCTTTTTTTTGTAGTGAGAGTCCTAAGAGGGTGTTTGGATTAACTTATTTTTAAGTGCTTTTGACTTTTAAGCATTTTTTTATTTTTGGAGGTGTTTGACAAAGACACCAAGCACTTTATTTTAAGCTTAAAAAGTAATAAATAAATAAAAGCTTTTAGCTTATAAGTCACTTAATAAAATGTCAATCCAAACACCCCTAAATACGATAATGAGTCCTACTCTCTTAATCAAATATCTTGAATAATTCGAGTACTGTTAATTAAAATTAAAGTTTGAGCCTGAAATTGGAAGGGAGTATTTCTCCTCTCATTGAGTATGCAACGTCAAATAATCGAACTAGCTAGAGCTTTTGTATACCAAACCTTCAATAGTTTGTAGGGGGAGTATTTCACTTTTCAATGAGAAAGTAGAACTGCTGCTTGGACAGTGCCAAATGCTTAAAGTTTTTTTGTTTTTCTTTTTGAAAGACTTCCACTTGTTTGAAAGTTCTTTTGAAGTGTTACATTTAAGTAATACTTCTATTAGCTTAACTAAGTAGAAAGTACAAATACATGAAGCTACTAACAATTTAACTAGCTAAAGTATGATTAGGCTGCATAGATGGAAATATTAGCTGAACCTACAGACCCCCTCTTAACAGTATAGCTCTGCACATGTGCTATTTTTTGGTACGTTTTGATTTGCGTATGTAATTGTACTATATATTTCACAATATATATTATTCTTAGCAGCTAGTAACTCCTAGATTGGTCCTTTTGTCATGAAGTACTATTTCACTATACTTAAAATTAAGTTTCAAATTTTGCAATGATCAATTCATAAACAATACCACAAATTTAGCTGCTAGTATGAACAAATCAAACAATGGTCTAAAATTGTAAAACAAAACAACCCCATCTAAAGAAAGCACAAATCAATAGATTATAGAAAGAGTTAATGAAGTGCTCACAATGAACTCTAGTCTATAATCCAATAAATCAGTTCTTTTCTCCTTAAAAATACCCAAAAGATCCACTATTTGGGTAATTGGAAGTAAAACTAAAACAACCCAAATTCACAAGCTACCCATGATTCTCAAGACAAAATGTCTTTTTATTTTGGTCTTTGGTGTGACAAGTAGAAAGAGCCTCATTCAAGCAACACAGAGTCTAAGAAGCTCAATAAAGAACTTGACCTTAATAGTGTCATCATCAAAAGGATAAATCAAGATAAATTCAACTAATAGTATAGAGAGGTGACAAATGCAAATTTTACCTCTGTAATTAAATGATTCTCAACTACTTATAAGCAGGTGGTATCTTCAACCTCAACTTCCTGTCTTGTGAACTAGAGAAAAGGAAAAGAGAAGATTTAGCTCTCTCCAGTCAGCGTTTAAAATATGTTCAAACAACATAGTTTCTAATAAGATAAACAGGACTTGTAAAAAATATATAACCCCAAATAACCTTCCTAACACAATAGACCTAAAGTATTAAATGGTTAAACTTTGAGGGAATATAATATCCTTTATTAATATATTATAGTGGAAGCTAATAGTTAGCTATGTTGCTAGGGCTCTTTGAAAATGTTAACGGATGCGCGACGGATTCTCCAAAAGTAGTGTATTTTTGAACAATCGGACACGGGTGTGGCATCTAAAGCGAAGAGTCCGTACAACTTACATAATTAGAACTATACAACATGCGGGAGCTAATCACTCACACTCAATGAAGTTATCATTTTTTGATAAAGGTAATGTAAACACACAGTAAAGCTAATAATCATATATCACCCAAAAATACTGATTCTGCTGGTGGGATTATCATATTTCATTTCTGTTTAACAGGTTATAGCATGTTTGTTTAGCATTTTTCTAAGTTACACATAAATGTAGGTTTAGAGCGCAGTGCATGAGGAAAAATTCATATAGGAACACAGTGAAGAAAAAGAAAAGTTACCGACAACAACAAGGCAATTTCTCCGCACACCAAAATGTAACAAAAGCAGTCTTGGATTGTGAAGCTACTCACCGACGAATTAGTCAAAAATTAACTATAAATCTCAAATTTCATGACAGAAAAGGTGAAGCTACTCACCGACGAATCTAAATCTCACTGAAAAACGACAAGAACTCATGAAAGTTTTGTGTATTTAGTGTAAAGAAATCAAATTAAAAAATCAACATGCAAGATAAAAGAAAAACCTTGAAGAAGATACTGAAGACCTAGAAGAAATCAAAAATCACGAGCAGAACTGGTGGGAATCCATGAGCAACTTCTGAACCCATTTGAAGAAATTACACTTTGGCGGAAATGAGAGAGAGACAGACAGACTTGAGATATTTGGGGGAAAAAGGGTTTTGGCCAAAAAAATTCGAGGGAAAAGTATTTAAAGTGAGGGAATATTAAATTTGGGTCGCGCTATTTTTTTAAAGGGTTAGCGGGGGTTAAACCCCCCTACAAATTTAGTAATTTTAGCGGCACTTGTTTAAACCCCCACATTTAATCTAATTTTGCGGAGGTTACAATAACTCCCGCAAATAAACCCCCGCAATTAGACGCTTTTTTTGTAGTGTATTGGGCTCAACTCGTTATAATTCCTGCCAAGGTGATGAAAGCAATAGAGGCATACTGCAGAAGTTTTATATGGTCAAGAGGGAACACAATCACAAAGAAAGCATTGGTGGCTTGGGATAAAATATGCACTCCCAAGGCAGCAGGTGGTTTTAATTTGACCAATTTGAAGTTGTGGAATAAGGCTGCAATCACTAAGACATGCTGGAAACTTGCAAATAAAAAGGATAAGTTGTAGATCAGATGGATCCACAACTATTACATAAAAAATCAGAATATGGAGAACATGGTTATTCCCCAGCAAGCCTGCTAGATGATAAGAAAGATAATGAGGGCCAGAAATAACCTTACCATCGTTAAAGATGACAACAATGGTAAAAGGAGTCTTATTAAGCAGGTCTACTTAAATATGCTAGGAGATTTACCTGGAGTTCCTTGGAAGGGACCTATGTGTCAGAATGAAGCAAGGTCAAAAGCCATCTTCATAATGTGGCTCCAGATTCAAGGTATGCTGCTAACTTCTGATAGACAGATAAGGTAGGGTATGACAATTGATCCTATAGGTAGTTTGTACAAACAATGTCCAGAATCAAGAGATCACCTCCTTGCTGAATGTAGATTCACAACTCAGGTATGGCACAAAATCATGGCATGGATACAAGTTAAGGCTACACAAGGCAATACTTGGACCGCAATGCATGACTGACTTTTGAACAACATCAAAGGAAGGAGTTATAAGGCAAGAGTGCTTAAATTTACCTATGCTGAGTTTATTCATAGTATTTGGCTTGAAAGGAATGCTAGAGTATTTGAGAAAAAAGAGTCTACAATTGAGGTAGTAGCGAGGCAATTGGTCTGCACCATCAACATCAAGGCAGAAGGTTACACAAAGGTGTTGCTTAGCAAGTATAAGTATTAGCGTTGAGGAGTGTACTGGTCTAATTGTGTCCCAGAGGTTCATTGTGTAATGTAGGTGTTAGAAGTAGTTGAGCAGTAGTAGTTGTACTAGAGAGACAAGCAGATTGAGTTTTGAATCTACTAAGATTTGTAATGCCTTACTTTCGTGATTAATGAAAGTACCTTAATTACCAAAAAACAAATCGTGAAGAAGAAGCTGGGAATTTGGTATGAGAAGTGTTATTCCCTATATAACTAGAAAGAAAAGTTAGTTTACAGTAAATGGTCAAATCAGATTTTGGGCTATAAAGTGTAAAATATATTTTGGCTACTTAAATATAAAGTATATTTGCTAGTTGTACTTTTGTGTAATTATCCCTATAATATAACCGTTGATAGTGTTCGGCAAACAGCTTGCTATGCTTTGATGGTGGATTAATTTTCCCTTTTGGCTCTTTTATCATGTTCCCACTTGCTTGGCACCAAAGCAAATTAAAGTAGTTGTTGTTGAACTTTTTCTCCGGTATTACTTTTTTTTTTTTTTTTTTTTGCTTTCCTACTTTCTTTTATCTGTTCACTTTTCTGATTTTTCCTTATCTTTTCCGTTACATATACTTTGGCTTTGGCTTCAAAAGTATGTTCTTTTTTCTTGTACGCCTTGCATTCACGAAGATCCAAAGTTGCAAACAGGGACCGTTGTGGCTGGTTGTGTCTTTTGTTTCTTTTCACGCAAGCTTGTTGTAATGGCCATAAAAAGAAAGCAACCGGGAAATAAACCTTTGGTGACGCAATTTGAAAATATTGTAGCTAACTGTTAAGTTTCGTTACCCTTTTTTTTATTTTTAATTTTCATCTTTTTACATGCATGTCACGTCACGAGATGAATTTTGTAGTATGAGAATAGCTTTGTTGTAATGTAGCATGACTTGTAGTTTGCATCATAATAAAATCACAATAAATTAACTTTTTCATCATTTCGTACTCTTCACTCGGGATAATGCGACTGCTCAATGGGAATGACTCCCCACAAAAACAAACAGAAAACTCATGGATATATGACATGGGCATTAATTTGATGTGAAGAAACCCAGTTAGAGTCGATACTTTATTAGCAATTTAGTAAATTAAAGCATCTATCAAAACGAGATTAACCAGTACCTGTTTTTTGAGGACATGAAGGAAAGGAGGTCCAACTAACTAGCTGTTGTTGAAAACAACAAAATATCTCTACTTCAATCCTCAAATATTTCAATTAAAATATCATTCCCCTTTGGAAATTTTTCATGTCTATAACAACATCAAACATTTTCTCAAATTCTTTTTTTTTTTTTTTTCTATAATAAAAACTACAAGTTTCTTTTCCTTTGTGAGAAAAACATGTAGTAAAAGAGAACCAACTCATGCATGACTATCTTATATTACATAAAGTAAAGTAAGAGCAGCATCTTTTACCACTTCTATTATAAAATGGAATTTGTACATTATATTCCAAAACATCATTTATTATAATCTAAAATCTAACCGAAAAACATAACATATCTTTAAGATACTTCATTTGGATAACCTAAGTTTCGTATCAGAAAAATGTGAGCCCCATCCAACTTCTAAGTAAAATGGACCCCAATTCATGATTCTATAAAGGCAGAATGCAGCTTCCGTTCCTCAGAAAAGTTTTATTTTGTATGAGATATAGTTTGTCTCCACTCATATTTTGACACATAGATTATTGGCCCACTTTAAGCAAAGGGGTCAGAATCCACCATTTTCTCTCTCTTGCTTCAATTTTTTTTCCTTTGTTCAATTTTACTTTTCAATCTCTTTTCTCGTGTAATTAGGGGTGGACATAAAAATTAGAGAATCGAAAAATCGTACCAAATCGAATTAATTTGGTTTTTTGATTCTTCGATTAGAGTTCGATTTTTTTTTTTCGGTAGTTCGATTCTTCGATTCGATGTTCGGTTTACAGGTAATGGTTCTTTGGTGCACCGGAGAATAGAAGTTTTATTAAAAGTTTTTTATTTTTTATTTTCATTTAGCTCATGTTTGGCCCAAATCTTTTCAAGACCAAGCCTCAAAGCCTATACCCAATTACCCCATCAACATTTACCTTCCATCCTTATTACTTTTACATTTTCCTAATTTTTAATTTTAATTCCTAATATAATTATATTTCTAATTGTAATTCCTAAAATTTTTCACACAAATACTCCTAATTTCTAACTGTAATTCCTAAAAATTCACACAAATACTACCAACATATTGTGATATGAAAAATGGAGCACTACAATGGTATATATTTGAAGTTGTCCACACTTGATAGTCTATTTACAATATTTTAGATTTTTTAGTGTCTTATATTTTGATTTGGTTCTCATTTTATTTTTTATTTTGCATCGAAAAACCGATTTAAAAACACCGAACTAAACCAAACCGAAGTTGAAAAAACCAAACCGAATCAAATTTGGTTCGGTGTTCGGTGCACACTTTTACAAAATCAAAAACTGAAGAACTGAATCGAAATTTGATAAAACCGAACCGAAGAACCGAACGCCCACCCTTACGTATAATTATATTTCCAAATTTTGCTAGTACTTTTCTTATCTTTAATAATTTTATTCAGAAAATCTGAAATTTAATTTTTTTGCTTAACTTATCCTATTTCTAATAGTTAAATATTGTAAGGATTCAATTAGTCATGAAAATTATCTATATCTTTTTGTTTTTTAAAACTTTATTTGAAATCAACATTGACTTTATATGAAATTTGAAATTTTATTTAAAATTTGAAAATCATTCAAAATCTTATTTTTACTTTTTTTACTTTTACTCTATTTTTTTTCAAGTTTTATCCTTATTCTTTTTATTTTTAATCTTATAAAAATGACCACATTTACATTATATTCCGTGCTTAAATTATATTTCATGTTTTTTTTAAACAATGATAATATTTTTAATTATGATTTTCAGTAATTCAAAAATTTAATAGAAATTACTCAAACTATTGTTCTGTTGCTTGGAGATGCTCAAATGGGAACATGATTATTATGCATGTTGAATTCCAGAAGTTTTTGAAATATTATGGCCAAATGGATTTTTCAGAGTTCAACTTCAAAAAAAAATAAAAAAATATGGCCTAACATTCCCTTTTGAATTCCATAATATCAAAAACACCTTCATCTATCAAATATTCTCTATCAAGAAAATATATATAAAAAGAAACATAAGTGATCTTGACAAATACTTACTTAAGTTTTGGGGTTCTTTTCATCAACCCAAAAACAAAAAGTATCCATAAACACTATCAAAATCGCCCAACTTGACTAATTTACTTAAAGTATATAATAAGAAAATTCTCTAGAAAGTGTAATATCTTAAATTAAATAGTCACATAATATGATTGATTAAATCCCATATACGAGCGACTTCATATATACTATAACAAGTATTTTTTTCACTTTATTTGAATTTTTTGAAGTTGGAATCGAAGATAGAGTTGTATTTGACTATAGTTTTACAAATAATATTTGATTGTTTGAATGTTATTTTTTCAAAAAAAAAAAAAGAAAAGATGAAATATAATTTAAGTATGAAATATAATTTAAATGTGGTTAGCCTTACCTTGCATTTCTGCTAGAGATAATATTAAAATGTTTGAAATAGGACAAGTGAAGCGAAAAAATAATTGAATTTCACATTTACGGAATAAAATTATTTAAGATACGAAAAGTAGCAAATTTTGAAAAAATAATTACACGAGAAAAGAGATTGGAAAGCAAAACTAAACAAAGGTAAAAAAAAAAAAATTAGAGCAAGAGAGAGAAAATGGTGGATTCTGACTCCTTTTCTTAAAGTGGGACCTAATAATCTATGTGTCAAAATATGAGTGGAGACTCATACAAGTTTTGTCTTCCACGTCATACCTATATCTCATACAAAATAAAAAATTTCACAATTTTTCCATTTTCCTCACAAACCAAAAAGCGCCTTTAAAACCTACATAAATATGATTCACACAACAAGTGCTTAAAAAACGTACTGTAGTACATTCTTTCTATAAAATCTCAAGATAATTATTCTTTCTCCTTATTTCTTTATTTAAAATGATGAGAATACATGTGTCACTGCTGCTCTTTGTAGTCTTTTTTTCATTGGTTTCTTCCTCAGTGAGAGCCAGTGTCACATATGATGATAGAGCCATAGTAACCAACGGGGGAAGAGAAGAATTCTTATTTCTGGTTCTATTCACTATCCAAGAAGCACTCCCGAGGTAAAATACTCCGTCCGTTTCAATTTAATATTTGAACAATCAAAAGATTTGTTTTTCTTTTATCATAATTTTTGCAAATACCTACTTTATAAATATTTTAAATTGTTAACTATTGTGACTTTACTTTTTATGTAGTTTCTAAATATATTACTTTTATTTTAAAAAGTTGAAGATTTTATGTCGGACTTCACATCAAACATTAGTTAGGTTGATCCTCTTATTCCGAATCAAGACAAACAAATTGAAATAGAAGAAGTAGTAGTATCATTTTCTATATTTTCATTCTTGACCAATGGGTATGTCTAATATTCGTGCAATCGTTGGTTTCTTTGGTCTAAAAAAATCTTCCTTTTCATGTCTTTATAGCTTTTAAAATATATTTGTCTTGTTTAGCTGTAATATTTGTTGCCATTATTTCTTTTCTTGTCTCCAAAAATCCTTTATACTGAAATGGCAATTGCAGATGTGGCCTGATCTTATACAAAAGGCTAAAGATGGAGGCTTAGATGTTATTGAGACTTACGTGTTCTGGAAGGGGCATGAGCCTTCTCCTGGAAAAGTAAATGGTTTTCAGCTCTTTTAACTTTACAGTTTATTAAATTCCATGAACAGGGAAAAAAATTATAAAACTCTTTTCTGTTTTGCTTCATTCAATTCCTTTTTCAGTTTAATTTTGAGGGGAGGTATGATCTGGTTAAATTCACGAGCCTTCTCCTGGAAAAGTAAATGGTTTTCAGCTCTTTTAACTTTACAGTTTATTAAATTCCATGAACAGGGAAAAAAATTATAAAACTCTTTTCTGTTTTGCTTCATTCAATTCCTTTTTCAGTTTAATTTTGAGGGGAGGTATGATCTGGTTAAATTCATTAAAGTAGTACATCAAGCTGGACTTTATCTTAATCTCCGCATTGGCCCTTACATATGTGCAGAGTGGAACTTTGGGTAATATACATATATAAAAATTCTATTCAAGAATATTAAATTGAGTTGGCTAAAATAGTTTACATTTTCTCTGTTTTAACACACTGCTTTTTGGTGCAGGATTTTCCTGTTTGGTTAAAATATGTGCCAGGAATGGAATTTAGAGCAGATAACCAGCCTTTTAAGGTTTGATTCAAATTCTGGAACTCTTCAAAACCAACTCTAACTGGATTTTATTTGTTTTGTTTCTGTTATGTTTACTGGGTTTGACTATGATGAAGGTGGCCTTGCAAGGATTTGTTGAGAAAATTGTCAACATGATGAAGTCAGAGAATTTGTTTGAACCTCAAGGAGGACCAATTATTATGGCCCAGGTTTGACAATATTCTTATGGCTTCTCTTTACTGTGTCTCTAGACCAATATATGCAGATAATGCCCTATGTTTTAAGGAGTCTCTTAGTTCTAGTAATATTTTCACGCCAGTAGAAAATAGAGAGAACAATTAATACTTTATTTTTATTCTTAGTTTGTAATGTTAGTTTCATCGATGAACTTTAATTGAAGAAGCATAGACAATGAAGATTTATATAGCCGACTCCAACGTAATTGCAAGGGTGGCGCTGCCGTAATAGTTACTTGTTTAGCAAAACTCAATAACTTTGACTCAAATCTGTATTTATGCTAAAAGATTCATTTAAAATGTACAAATAGTTTATCCAAAAGCCAAGTAAACAAAAGAGTTTATGGTCCGGAACTCATAAACTAAAGAACTTCGATTTGCCTCTACTTATTTGAGACTGAGGCATAATTATGTTGTGTAGTTATTGTTGTTATTTCTATTCATGGGTGTTTTTTCTTTTTTCTTTTCTTAATTTTCTGCGCCCAGCAACTTCTTTGGTTACTTGGAAATCATGTTTAAAAATCAATTTTGGTACTTGATGAAATGTGGCAGATAGAAAATGAGTGGACCAGTAGAATGGGAAATTGGTGCTCCTGGTAAACCTTATGCAAAATGGGCTGCTGAAATGGCTGTGGGTCTAGACACTGGAGTACCACGGATCATGTGTAAGCAAGAAGATGCCCCTGATCCTTTCGTAAGTTATTCTCTCGCTCTTCTCTTAATCATCTATATTTATTGACAGTATTTTGGCCCAATTGGGGTTTCTTTAAATATGCCAAGAGCTAATTTTCTTTACCTTGCTACAGATAGATACTTGCAATGGTTTTTACTGCAAAAAATTTAAACCTAGTAAATCGTACAAACCTAAAATGTGGACCGAAGTCTGGACTGCCTGGTAAATTCACAAATTCAACTGCATGAGTCGAACTGCTTTATGTTCAGTCGAATTTCTATCAATCTTTCTATTCTATTACGCTCAGGTATACAAAAATTGGTGGTCCAGTTCCTCAGCGACCTGCCGAAGATGTTGCATTTGCAGTTGCAAGGTTTATTCAGAATAATGGTTCACTCTTCAATTATTACATGGTTAGTTAATCCTTTTATTTTACGCTAACTTATCAGTTAGAAGATTTTACAACTGATAAGAACTATATCTTTTTTCATATATTTAAATTGAAGAATGAAAAAATATACTGCTGTATCACGGGGGAACAAATTTTGGCCGGACAGCTGCAGGCCGTTTCATTGCCACTAGTTATGATTATGATGCTCCATTGGATGAATATGGTATGAAACTGAAACACAAATAACCAACTAAAAGAATTATGTTCTCTCAAATTTTATAATCTGTGCAACCAAAAGAACAAGCATGAAAATTTTTCTAGCTAGCAATAACTATTACATACTAGAAGAAAAAAAAAGCTGTTACATGCTCGACTTGCTCTATGGTGTGACAGGGCTGCTGAATGAACCAAAATATAGGCACTTGAGAGACTTGCATAAAGCTATAAAGTTCTCTGAACCAGCCTTGGTTTCATCCTATGCAACAGTCACTTGGCTAGGAAAAAATCAAGAGGTTAGTGATGTAGACAACTCTAATTTTCTAGTTGAATTAATATCTTGATTCCTTCAAAAACTGATTTACCTGTTGACATCAAAACACAGGCTCATGTGTATAGCTCGAAATCCGGAGGTTGTGCCGCACTTTTGTCTAACTATGACCCAACTTATTCAGTTAGAGTCACTTTTCAGAATATGCAATATGACCTGCCTCCGTGGTCCATCAGTATTCTTCATGACTGCAGAACTGCTGTCTACAACACTGTTAGGGTAATGAAACAGGATCATACTTTGAACCTAGAAGAAAACCAGTGCTTTTATCAAATTCAATTTTTCGTATTGCAGATATTAGGTCTGTAACCTAGAAAACATCATATCATCCAGGGCAGATTAATGTATCCTGAAAGCAGTCGCAACAAACATAATTGAAAAATATATGAACATTTACGACCAAAATTCTTAGCATCCTCTATGAACTGCTGCAGATAGCTCCCAAAGCTCACAGATGAAGATGACACCTGTTGGTGGTGGATTATCTTGGGAGTCACACACTGAAGAAACTCCCTCCGCTAACGATAGTGATACACTTTCAACCAGTGGACTACGGGAACAGATAAATGTTACCAGAGATTCCTCGGACTATTTGTGGTACATGACAGAGTAAGTGTTTTAATATCTTTACCTTTCTTAAATCATGTTGCAGTTTCGCTTGGTACTTGGATATCGACAATAATCATTATGTGTGCTTCCTCCAGTGCAAGTATAGCATCTGATGAAGGATTTCTAAAGAATGAAAAGGAACCTCTTCTCACTGTTATGTCTGCTGGTCATGCCTTGCACGTCTTCATCAATGGCCAACTATCAGGTACTTGGACTCGCAGCCTATTTGACAACATGGCAGAGTGGTGCTGTTGATAGATGCATCTATTAAGTCTGTTCTTTTATTCAAAATAGTCTGTTCTTATCACCATTTGGATTTTATACTTTGCCATGTGGTAGGAGCCGTTTATGGGAGGATTGGACAACCCAAAGTTGACATATAGTGGCAATGTGAAACTAAGAGCTGGTATTAATAAGATTTCAATGCTCAGTGTTGCTGTTGGTCTCCTAGTGAGGTTTCTACATCCTGTTTCTCTGTTTTCTGGAATTAGCAATTGAAATTCTACTTCTTATGTTGTTTATGTCCAATCCAGAATGTTGGCTTGCATTTTGAGATGTGGAACGTTGGAGTTCTTGGTCCAGTCACATTAAGTGGTTTCAATGAGGGGATGAGATTTGACAAAACAAAGATGGGCCGACAAGGTTCGCTCACTACTTCTATTGCTCTCATTTACCAAGAGTTCAGTCTAGATTCCCAAGCCTGATTTAAGAAGATAACAAGAAGCTTTGCATATGTAATGTTTGAGGAGAGAAATAATGCTAAAGAATCCCCTCCCCCTTCCACAGTCTATGTTTTATTCTCTGTTCTATTTTCTGTTCCCCTTGAAGATCAATTGCAACCATGAGGACAAGATTTTTATCCCTTGATATCTACAAGACCTGGTGATTTTCTGTTTTGCAGGTTGGTCTGAAAGGTGAAACATTAAGTCTTTACACCTTAAAATGGAAGTTCCTCTGTTAAATGGGTTAAAGATTTGCTGTTGTCTCAAAAGCAGCCCCTGACTTGGTACAAGGGAAGATTACTACTGGTGTACACCTCACTGTAATACAGGATCCTGATAACATAAAAACAAGATGTTTACATGTTTTTATCAGTTTTATGATCCTGAAAATCATACTGTAGCACTAATATCTTTTCCAGGCTACATTCAATGCACCTGAAGGAAATGACCCACTAGCTTTGGATATGGGAAGTATGGGAAAAGGTCAGATATGGATAAATGGTGAAGGCATAGGTCGCCACCGGCTTGGATACATAGCACGCGGCATCTGTGATGAATGCAATTATGCAGGAATCTACAGTGAGAAGAAGTGTCAGACCAACTGCAAGCAGCTTTCTCAAAGATGGTAAGGGTCTGAGGGATTTCCACAAGTCCAGCATTTGGGGCAATTTTTTCTCTTTTTTATTTCGTTTAGTAGTTCAAGTTTTGGTGGAAAGTTTCACATGACAATCTCACTTACTAAGAGCAAAAGTCAAAACCAGAAAGATGAGAGACATTTTGTGTCTCATATTCCTTAGGATACACTTTTTAAAAGTCAAATATACCGAGTAATGCCTAATATTAGCGTATTTCAAACAAGGTGCTAAGGGGGAGAAAAGACAAACACAAGAAGCTTGAAGAAATATGGAACTATAACTTAGCTTCTTGTTTGAAAGAAAATACAACTATCATCATAAAACTGTTAATTTCAGGTATCATGTCCCACGATCATGGCTGAAACCAAGTGGGAATCTGTTGGTAGTGTTTGAAGAATGGGGAGGTGACCCAGCAGGAATTTCTTTGGCCAGAAGAGCAACAGCCAGAGTTTGTGCTGATATTGTTGAAGGCTAGCCAAGACTTAAAAATTGGCATATGAAACTTCTGGAATATCTAACAATTTGCAACCAAAAGCTCATTTATGGTGCCCAGCTGGGCTGAAAATCTCAGACATACAGTTCGCAAGTTATGGATTACCACAAGGAACTTGTGGAAACTATCATGAAGGTAGTTGCCATGCTCATAAGTCGTATCCTGCATTTGAAAAGGTATTGTCAATTCCTGTTCGCATTACAAGTATCTAGACTTCATTTAGACCAAAGAATAAAGGTTTTCCTGCAGACTGTTGGCTGCTGTTTTCTGGCGGACATTCAAACTTCTGTATTTTAGTTTGTTTCTTGAAAGCATGAGTTTGACATTGCATTGATCTCATTCATTTATCATTATTGGCTAATCTGTAAAGTGTCATTAACCCGTTCATTTGTACTTCCTCTGAATTTTAATTTGGGATATTGCAGAACTGCATTGGACAGCAATCTTGTTCAGTAAATGTAGTGCCTGAAGTCTTTGGAGGAGATCCATGTTCAAATACATCTAAGAAACTAGCTGTGGAAGCTATTTGCAGCTGAAAGTGGCAAAGGTTTTTATAGGCAACTAATGGAGCAACGTCTAATTCGTTTGAGTACAGATATATTCAGATTACAGAGGGCATAGCTTTGTAATTATCCTTGCTTCTCTGCAAACTTTAATTTCATAAGTTCCACAAAAGCTGCTAGTCCATTTATTGAGTGAAGAAATTGTACAGCATCTTGTATATCATAGGTCACTATGACTTTTAAGTATACCATTGTAACAACCGTAGTTGTGATTTTTAGCTTTTGTTGTGTTTTGACCGTTTTACCCTTCCCCATAGTTGTTATATTCTATTTATGAGTTGTGGGGTTGGTTGGCACAGTCCCCAAAGCGTTCGGGAGTGACTTGAGTGAGTTTGAGATCCTTAGAGGCTCTTTTTTTTTTTATAAAGGTAATCCTTAGAGGCTTTAAAGGTGGTTAGTTTGACTTCGGTCAACATTTTGTGATCCGAGCGTTGGATGGTGATTTGGTCAGTACCATTAGATCCGAAATATCGATTTTGGGTTAGTAGCGTAGTTAGTTCGGGTCCCGAGCCTTTATATTGTGTTTTGAGCATTTGGACGAAACTAGTTAAAAATAACTTAAAAGTGGTCCCAGGACTAACTTGTTGATAA
The DNA here is from genome assembly GCA_031232105.1 of Capsicum rhomboideum. Classification (NCBI taxonomy): domain Eukaryota; kingdom Viridiplantae; phylum Streptophyta; class Magnoliopsida; order Solanales; family Solanaceae; genus Capsicum; species Capsicum rhomboideum. The sequence continues at coordinate 81,390,017 of CP124712.1, forward strand.
TGGTCTCTTTTCGTAAGTCCGATGGTTCCATTGATTCTGAAACGACGAAATTAGTCTAGTAGTATATTTGGCTTATTTCTGTGAGGTCCCGAACGAATCCCGAGGGTCTGTTCAGAGACATTTTGTAGACTTGTGGAATTGTTGGTTTCTTGTTTCTGGTGCTGAAGGGAATCCTTCTTCACGAACGCGGGCCCCTGGCCACAAACGCGGAGAAGGAAACTGTCGTTCCTCGCAAATGCGATGGTGGGACTGCATTCGCGAAGAGTAAACCTGGGGATCGGGTCGGGTCGTCTGCATCGCGTTCGCGATCGGACCTTCGCGAACGCGAGGAGTCCGAGTCGGCAACCTTCACGAACGCGGATGGTTGACTGCGAATGCGAAGAACAACTTAGTCTCGATCAACGTTGACCCTCGCCAACGCACAGGGTTGACCGTGTTCTCGAGGCACTGTTCATCAGAACAGTATATCTCTTCCATTTTTGCGATTTTCACCATTTTTCATCCTTGTGACCTCGGGTTGTGGCGATTTCAAAGGAGATTTTCATCTAACTTGTGTGGTTAAGTTCCAAATTCATATTCTCATCTCTTCCCATGAATATTATCTTCAAAATAGCTTTAAAATCATGATTTCAAACTTGGATTTTGGGGGTTTTACCCGGTAAACTACAAAATTGGTTTTTCTTCGATTTCAAGTCCGATTTCAACTCATTTTTAGTTGGGTTTTCCGATTTAGACTCCTTTTGATATAGAGAACATGAATTTTAAATAAAATTTTAGATTTACCCTTTTTGATTCTGAGCCGATTTTCAAACCCGAAATGAATATAGCCAATATGTGTATCGTTGGACTCCTTTGACGTGTACATTACGTTTTTGATAGATTTAGTCCGTTCCGAGACTGCTCGTGAAGGAAAGGCTCCGCGTTGAAGGGTCCATGCTAGAGTTTCGGCGATTCTAGGTAGGTTATGGCTTAACTTTCTTCAAACTAGGCTGGGTAGTTAACCATTCACGTAAAGCATGCTATTGGTTGAGGAATTAGTCGTGAGCAGTGTTCAGGGATGCGTGATGCGGAAAAAAGCGACAAGGCTCCGCATCACGCATTAAGCGATGCGTGAAGCGATGTGACTGCATCATTGATGTGAAGCGCAATTTAAAAGAAAAAAGACCTAATAGAGCATCAAATGCAGTAAGATATTGTTTATGGCGAAAAGCTCTGCCATTAAACGTCAAGCCACAAAAAATACATGTGACTTTGTTCCTATTGGTCTCACTTTCCCTTTTACCATATTTTCAAGCCGGATCAGACATTTAGAATCGCTGTAAAGAAAGCATAAGAAACATATGCAACAAAAAGAAAAAAAACAGAGCAGCAAAAAACTAAAAGTAAAACAGTGAAAAAGAAAGAGAAAAAAAGAGGGAAAAAAACAAGTTGCAGTAAGAATAAAAATAGAGCAGCAATAAAGAAGAAGGAAGAAGAGAAGAAGAGAAGAAGTTAAAATTAAAAAAAAAAAAAAAAGAAGAAGAAGAAGAGCAGAAACAGTGAAACAGAGAAGGAAGAACAAGGAAGAAAAATTACCTTAAAGAAGAGAAGTCACAGCAACAATGGAGATTGGAGAAGAGAAGAAGTCGCAGCAGCCAGAAAAACTAAAGAAGAGAAGTCGCGATAGCTAAACCTACAAAATTGCGACTCTTTTCCTTCATTAAATTTACCCGATTCTTTTTTCATTTATTTAAAAGTGGCCCAACAAATAAAATAAACACGATGCGAGCGCATCAGTACACATCACGCATCAGTACACATCATGCATCAGAGGGTGATGCACCCACTTTCTGCAGATTGCCTCGCATCAAAAACTCGAAGTGCAAGCACCACGCATCGCATCGGCGCATTATGCGTTGATGCGCCCGCATCCAAGAACACTGGTCGTGAGATTCATATTTTGAGATTATTATCATTATCGTGTTGCCCGTGTCTTATGTCCATATTATTGTTGTCTTGAGAGATTATATTTGTTGTGATGTCAGTGTGGGGGCTTGATTTGATATTATAGGCCTTATTTGTGCATTAATTGCCTTATTTATTGTTGTGATGCCCATGCGGGGGCTTAACTTGATATTATAGGCCTTATTTGCCTCCATCTTTATCGTGATGCTCGAGAGAGGGGCTTGGATTGATATTATTGATGTCTTACATGACTCTTTATTTGATGGCTTATATCATGAATTATTGACATATTAAGTAGATTTTGAGCTCATTTATACCATTATTGAATTGATTCATTATCTTCATGTTGATTGGTTATAAGCATTACATCCTCATTTAATTCATTCATATTCATGAGATTGATACCACTGAGAAACACTGATTTTGAAAGAAAATGAAACATTTTATAATACCCTTGACCGAGGATGCTGTCGATAAGGTTGATTGAGATATGAGATTGAGATTGTCAAAGTATATGGGTTGCGAACCCCCCATGGGTCCTGTCATGGAATTTAGCTTGGAAGGTGTATACGAGACCATGCGATGGCTTATATTATCATTATCCCACCATCATACCATTGCATTGCATTACTTGCACTTCTTTTATATGTTTAATATAGCGTATTTAGTCTTCCTTCATGTATTCGTGTGTAGTTATTCTTATACAAATATTATACTTGTAGAATTTGTTAGGAGATACGGTGTGAGCTACCGTTTGGGAACTTTTCTGTATACAGGTGGAAGCGTGCTCATAGTATTATTTACTTGTTTTGTTTTCTACTTTACTCAGTTGGCCTATAATACCTACTGAGTACAAGTGAACCATACTCACTCCTACTTTTGTGCCCTTTCGGTGCAGATCCCAGTACGAGTACGACCCGCGGTGGCTGATTTGTGTTGTTGAGAGTTGATTTGAAGTACTGGTGAGATCCCCGTCCGGAGCCTTGTTCCATCCTCTATCTATCTTCTGTCTTTATTTATTTTTGAAGACAACTATGTATTATTAGATTCAGTATTGTCTTAGATGCTCTTTATACTTATGATACTTGGTTTTGGGATTTGGTTGTATTTTCTTTCAGACATTTTAGATTTATGATTATGGCTTGACTTCGTTCTAGAAGTCTCGTATTTATTTCATCTCATATCTATTTTCGTATTTCTTATCTGTTGTGGATTTGCGGCTTACCTACCAAGGCTGAGTTGGGCTAGGTGCCATCATGACCTTGGATTCTGGGTTGTGACAACCATAAATATAAGTTTCATGTATATATACATATAAAACCAAATTGTGGGTCATCAGCGACCCTTCCACCGAGTGGCTGAAAATCAAGTCGGGGAGAGGAGTAAATCTTCTCGTGAAATAATACAAGTTGTAAGGCAGCCAACTTCCATCTTTCTTTGTCATAATTCTATTGTAGAAAACTATGTCAGTAGGTTAGCTTATTTCTACAGTAGTGAAGCTTCAAAGTGCAAATTGGATTACCATTTTACCCCTACATTAAATTAAAAACGTTACAAAACATCTAATTAATTAAATATTAAATAATAATAATATCATATTCTACTAATACTAAATATTAAAAGCGGGAAGGTGTTAAGTCACAAGTAAAGATAAATAAACATATAAATATTGTAGTACAAAGAATCAACTTAATGGTAATTAAGTAGCTCACATAGCTAGACTACACGAGATGCTGCTTAGGCTTCTTCTAATTATTGATCATGGAAGGTTAACTCTCATAATAATGTAGAAGAATATGAAAGGTGTTATGTTTTAAAGTTTTTTAGTTTTAATAACGGCTATTTGGGATGACAAGGGTCTATTAGTTAAGGCTATAAATACTTAGTTATATCTGATCCTTCTTGGAAGTGAGAAACAATATATGCTCCTTTAATAATATTTTTCAATGTCTTGGAGTTCCTTGGTTGCGTATGAAGTTGCTGGTACTTCTTGAAATCACTTCAAAAAGTGATCATGGTATTTAGATTACTTTTCATTATGTTTATAATATATTTTAACAAACTTGATCTAAGGATGCTATTTTTAACATGTCTCTTATCATGCGAAAGATCATTATTTGATAGCAATGAGCTTTTTTTATGTGGACAGCGAGTTAGTCTTATGTGATTGTTTTGATAGTTAGACTTATGTGATTGTTTTGATCATTTTTTGTATAGTTTGTAGTATCATCATCCTACGATAAGGAAAAGTTTATATATATGGCCTTTGAAAATGTTTGTTCTTGAGCATGTCTAAAAAAATGATGCGTAGTAAAGTTAGATTACAAAAATACCCTTTAAAAGTTGAATGACGAAAACTCTCATAAAAATAGAATTACTAAATCTAACTGCCAACTTTATTTTTTCCATTACTCTTAAAACATAAATAATTTGAAAAGTTGGAATTAATAATAAGGACCAAATTAATCTTTGAAAGTGCAAATTACTTTCGTCTTTAATTTTTTACGTTCTTCTTAAAACATGAATAATTTGAAGAGTTTGGAATTAATAACACAATAAGGACCAAATTCATCTTTGAAAGTCCAAATTGTATTGTCCTTCTTTATTTGATATACTTAATGCACTAAGGGATCGTTTGGTTGGAAACAAGTTATCCCGGGATTAAGTATCTTGGAATTAGCTATCCCGATATTAGTTATCAACGCTGGATAAAAGTAACACTACAATCTCGAGCTAACTAATTCTGGGATGAGTTATCTCATGCATTTTATCCCAACCAAACATGGGATAAGCTCATCCTAAAATTAATCCCGAGATTAGTTATCCCTTATTCCTTGTACCAAAGCCCTAAAAGGATAAACATTTCAGGAGGGTGGAAAAGTGGAAGCGTTCATACTAGACAAATAGGGTATACTCCTCCGTTGCTAATATCCAAAAAAACTCACAACCCATATCTAATTACTATTTCAATTACTAATCTTAATATTCATATTTCTCATGCTTTTTATATTCATGACCTCCAAATATTTAATTTAAAACTCTAAGATATCTTTTGGTAATTGGTATTCCTCCATTTTTATGGGGCGGAGTGTTGGTCAGTCAAGAACTCTCACATCCAAAAGATGAAGGTGACGGAGATGAAAATGTTACGATGGATGTGTGGGTTTACTATGAAAGGTAGGATTAGAAATGATGTTACTCGGGATAAGGTGGGAGTGGCTTCGGTGGAAGTCAAGATGCGAGAGGCGAGGTTGAGATGGCTCGAGCATGTGATGAGGAGGTGCACGAATGCCCCAGTGCCGAGATGTGAGAGGTTGGCTAAGGATGGTTTCAAGCGAGGTAGAGGTAGACCGAAGAAATATTGGAGGGAGGTGATTAGACATGACATGGAGCAGCTTCAACTTACTGAGGACATGACCCTAAATAGGAAGGTGTGGAGGATGCGAATTAGGGTAGAAGGATAGTAGCAAGGAGTGCGTCTCTGCTAGCAGGTAGTAGGAGGACTTTGTATTGTTATCCGTGCTAGTAGCCATAGTGCAAGTCTTGTTTTAGAGTGTGTTATCGTTTGTCATATTACTTAGTGATATTCTTATTTATGTTATTATTTGGTGTTTTAATACCTATTGTTTCTTGTTCCTTTTACTATTTTTTTAGACTTTTTTTGTTTTGAGCCGGCGGTCTATCGAAAACGGCCTCTTTATCTCAGCTCTGAGGCAGTATTATGGACTACATACACTTACCTTCCCCAGACCCAAAAATTGTGGGAATATACTAGGTATGTTGTTGTTGTTTGTATTCCTCCATTTTTATCTATATAAATTCATCTTTTTTATTTCATGAGACCTCTACCCAAGGTTATTCTTTTTTATTTTACAGAGTAAGTAGTGACCAGGAGGTCACGGGTTCAAGCCTTAGAAACAGCCTCTGGCAGAAATGCAAGGTAAGGCTGCGTACAATACACCCTTATGGTGGGGCCCTTCCCCGAACACCACGCATAGCTGTAGCTTTAGTGCACCGGGCTGCCCTTTTTTTTTTTTTAGAGTAAGTAGTGAAACGCTTATACTATTATTATACTATTTGATTCATGTTTTAGTTTGTCTCGATAAAGAAGTCTCTTAAATTTTTATTGGTTATGGGAGAAGGTGTGACCAGAACTCGAAAAGTTATGTACTGACTCTGTATTTCTTTTTCCATTTATATTGCTATGAATAAAATCTTAAAAAGGATGTGTATGTTGCATTTTTTCTTATCTTTTATTTTTTGTTGTTTTCTCTCTTATTAGACCTATTTAATTAAATTTGCTATGTATTTCTGATAGTTGTAAATTTGTATTTTTTCGAGCTCGGGTTACCATTTGTAAAATTATTAGAAGTTTGCTATTAAAAGATTTATTTGTAATTATTGCATTATATCTTGGTGCATGTTTTCATAGAACTTATACTCTAACAGATCTCAACAAAATTATATAGGGACACGTGCCCAGAAACTAGTCCTTTTAAAAAGGACAGCCCGGTGCACTAAAGCTCCCGCTATGCGCGGGGTTCGGGGAAGGGCCGAACCACAAGGGTTTATTGTACGCAGCCTCACCTTACATTTCTGCAAGGGGCTGTTTCCACGGCTTGAACCCGTGACCTCCTAGTTACATGGCTACAACTTTGCATCCTTTTGTGCTTGCTTAATATTTAAAGCCTACTACACGTTCACTTGCTTCACTAAGATGGCTGCCAATATGAACTTCATCTCATAAAGATCATTCATGTCTCAAGTTGTTCAATATTTATTGTTTTCCAGGGAGAGGGGGCGTCTTAATCTTAAAAGAGCATTCACTATCAGGAGATATAGAACAGCTCGAAACTTCAGCTGTGGATACTAGATAATTCACAGAGATGACAAATGATGGCATCAGAGGAAGAACTGTCAATAGTAAGATATATAAGAAATGCATGGGCAACAAACTTGCACTATGTCAGTAAAAAATGGACATCAGCACAGAAGACCAACAATGTAGGAGTATCAACATAACTTCGAAACAAAAAGATTGCTTACTTGAGGATAACGCTTCGCCACCAAAACAATTTCTTAAGGCCCATGTCTTTTCAGGTTGTCATATTCGATTGATGTTGTACGGGTCCTTCAAAAGGATGCTGAAGCACAGGCATCTATTACTTCAGCTAATTCCCTATAATTTTGAAAAACATCTCGCCCTTGATGTTTCCACCGGAGCATTCTGTCATAGAGATCCTTCACGTTCAGCTTTATGTTGTTGTTCTCCAGTGTGAATTGGAGTAGCCTTTTCACACACTTGACTAGATATCTCCCAACCTTTAGTTTCACGTCACCCACAAAATTGAGTCCACATTCCTCAGTTTCGAACATAGAAGCTGTATACTTTCAGCTACATCAGTTATGTCAAAAACAATACGCGCTCCTGCTGTAGCTTCTTTTCCCGTATATGTCTCAGCCCATGCTATCAAGCCTTTTTGCCTTTCATGGTTAGAATCCCTATTCTTTGTTCCAGGTTGTCCTCCGGTGAACTGCACGAGAGTACCAGTTGCACCATAATGTAAAAGCAGTTCACATTCAATATCACTTATATGATTCAAGCTTCCGAACAAGATGCATATTGTTACCCTCCTAAACAACATGTTCTTCGGTAAACTCACACCTGGTGCTTGTTCTTCATCTGGAGCAAAGCTTTCACTTACTTTGTTTGAGTGGCCAATGTACATGTCCTGAAATTCTTTAAGCCAGAAAGCAAGTGCTTGGCAATTGGAATCTAGGGTATTGACCATTTCCTTCTCAAAGGACAGAAATCCCTGGACTTCCTTGTTGTGACAAAGAGTATTCTCATTGCCTCCATCAGAGCCAAACTTCTTAATGGTCCATAAATTGGAAAATTTGGTCAGATAATCAACTAAAAGTTCCAAGTAGGATCCACCAGTAGGGTTCAAACTCCATGCTATAAACTTTGCGGCAGTAGCAAGAAAAGGAGCTTTAACGTCCTGTGAATTGTTAAGATTACCTGCTCCATATATGCATGTTGAGCAGTACTTGTCCCTCAAACTCTTTTCTGAGAAGAGCAAAATAGAGGCGAAAATGAACCAAGAAGGGAATGCTATTGTTGCTGCCCTGAAAGTAAAAGCAGAAACAGTTCTCATGTTTAATATTCATGTAGACCAAATTAAGAAGCTGGATCCAATTCTATACCTCATTGATTGACAATGAAGCCCAATAATTTTTCGGCAGGGACCCCGAAGACACATTTCGCAGGATTCAACTTCAAATTGTACTTCCTCAGTCTGTTAAAGAACTTTTCCAGGTCGTCCAAATGACTTGATCCCTTTTTGGATTTAATGATGACGTCATCCACGTAAACTTCAATTTCCTTGTGGATCATGTCATGGAACAGAGCGGTCATGGCCCTCATGTATGTAGCTCCGGCATTTTTCAACTCGAAGGGCATAAACTTGTGATAAAAGGTTCCCCAAGATGTAATAAAAGCAGTTTTCTCAGCGTCATCATCATGCATCTTTATCTGATGATAACCGGCGAAGCAATCCATAAATGATTGTGTTTCATGCTTGGCGCAATTATCGATTAAAAAATGTATATTTGGGAGCGGAAAATCATCCTTCGGGATAGCTTTGTTGAGATCCCTTTAATCCACACAAACTCTGACCTTTCCGTCTTTCTTGGGAACAGGCATGACATTGGCCAACCATGTCGGATACTCAGTTACTTGGAGGATACCGACCTCAATTTGCTTCGAAATCTCCTCTTTAATTTTCAAACTCAGATTGGGTTTGTATTTTCTTAGCTTCTGCTTAATAGGAGGACAAGATGGATCAGTGGGCAACCTGTGGGCTACAATTGACGTGCTTAGTCCTGTCATATCGGCATACGACCAAGCAAAAACATCCGGGTGCTTCTTCAGAAACTGGATATATTCCTCCTTCTTATTTTTTGGCATTTAAATACTAACACGGGTTTCTTTTACTGTCTCAGAATTCCCTATGTTCACTATTTTCAACTCTACAAAGTTTGCCTTGGGTTTATCTTCAAAATCTTCAACCTTACTAACAAATTCCTCGGGCACTTCACTTTCTTCCACCTCTTCTAATTCACTTATATTATGCTGTGTAGTCTCATTATGTGTGACAATCTCAGACTCAACATTTTTTAAAGTGATTTTGCTGAAAGAAATAGAAATAAATGATATCAATAAAATGAAAAGAGAGCTTTTATTAATTCAAATAACTTAAAGGTCTTCAAACATAACAAAATAACTAAAAGATGTAAATTAGCTCGAAATCGAGTCTATTTATTTCAAACAATAATATAAAATCAAAATCTTCAAATCTACCCAAGTGCTCGGCAAGGCCTGGAAGGAGTGGCTGTCCAATTGCTGAGTGTAGCCTTTTGCTCAACGTTCTGACTAGGGGCTCCTCTCTCCTCGCTGATGATGACGTTACAATCTTCTTTTTCAGCTTCAGTCAAAAACAAATTCTTCAGACTTTCCAGTATTTCATCTTCACCATCATCAAGAAACCCGATAGAGTAGAAAATTTGATACAATGATAGCGAAAGATCAAGAGCTTGACCCTTGTCCATGTAGCCTAACCCGAAAGTTTCATTCTTCATAGAAAGGTATATGGGTTCAACTATTCCTAGTAATCTGGCCCTAAGACCCTTACCTGGTTCATATCCAGACTTGAGCATTTTCTCACCTTTAATCTTCCAACTCAGCTCTTCTTCCACGTTTCCAACCATCTCTAATGTGTGAAACATTTCTCCATCAAGAACTTCTTTTCCCTCGACACCATATACGGAATATCCTCTTTCACCATGTATTACCACCTCTTGGTGATCATACTCGAATTTGAGACATTGGTGTAGTGTGGAGGGGACTACGCCTACCATGTGAATCCATGGCCTACCAAGAAAGAGGTTGTAGGAAGTGGGGATTTCCATCACCTGAAATGTCACGGGAAAAGTGATAGGACCCATTACCATGTCCAATGTAATCTCCCCAATAGTATCTCGCTGGGAGCCATCAAACGCTTTCACGTTCATCTTCCAACTTTGCATTTTAGCCAAATCGACCTCCAACCTTGTCAGTGTATCTAAAGGACATATGTTCAAACCTGAACCTGGATCAATCAAAACTCGAGATACAACCCTTTCTCCATGCTGCACTGTAACATGCAAGGTTTTATTGTGCGACCTTCCTTCAGGTGGCAGCTCATTCTCGTGAAAGGATATCTTGTATGCCTCAAATACTTGCCCTACCATGTGGGCTATCTCTCCCCATGTTATAGTAGATGGTACATAGGCTTCGCTTAACACCTTCATCAGATTATTTTATGGTGTTCAGAAGTCCGCAACAGTGTCTGGATGGATATTTGAGCTGGGGTCTTGTTCAACTGCTCGATCACAGAGTATGCTTTAGCCTGTATATTCTTCCAAGCACCACTCTCCTCCATTTCTACCACGGGTGGTTTTCTTTTACTAGAATTTTCCTGAGTCATATTTTTCGGTGTATATATTCGCCCAGATCTGGTGACGACTTGGGCGACGTCTGCTTCAGCTACTCTTACTTTACCTGGAGTGTTCTGCTCATAATTCCAAGGAACTTCATGGGAGTTATAAGCAATTGGGGGAGCTCTGAAGACTGTGAAAGGAGTCTTAGGCACTGCTACCTCAACCTCAAACGGTGCCTACTTTGGTGTACTGATGGGTGTACCATTTGCTTTTTTGATGAACCAGATAGAATTTTCCAGGTCTACCACTTCATCAACATTGAGCATTTTTACTTGATGATCCGATAACGGATTGTTGGTGACGTTCGGTGACGGATCTTTCTACTGAATGACCTTATTGTCGATCAACATCTGGATTTTATCCTTCAGAGTATAGCATGTTTCTATGGTGTGACCCCTCATCCCAGAATAATACGAGCAAACCTTGGTAGGATCAAAATGTTTGGCTTGAGTATTCTTTCGTCCGGCAGCAATGGGCGTGACATAGCCCGCTTCCTTAAGTCTTTCGTACAGTTGGGCTATAGGTTTGGCTAAGGAAGTGTACTGTTTTTTATGGAAATTGGCTCTGGGTCTTTGATTTTGTTGGGGAGAAGGCTGGGGTGTTTGGACATGAGTGGGTTGGATATTATACACGGCAGGGCTTTAGAATTGTGGATGTATTGGATATGGGGTAGGTGCTTGGTACAGAGGGGAATGATATGGCATTAGAGTTTGCATTTGGTGTGGAGATATCGGGTATGGCATTGGAGATTGTGGGTAGAGAGGTAGAGTTGTAGTAGGAGTTTGGTAATTGGGCACACTCTTTGAAGGCTGGACTAACATCACTGTACCTACCTCTTTTTTCTTCTTGTTCTCAGCAATTCCTCCAGACTACAAAGCTTTGTTGGCAACCTGTAAAACTTCCAAATTGATAATGCTTCCGTTCTTAAGACCCTCCTCGAGCATTTCACCTACCTTGATGATTTCAGCAAAACTTTTATCCACGACAGTTATTATTTTCTCAAGATATTGTGGCTCCTGCGCGCGAATAAAGTACTCCTTCATTTGAGATTCTTCTATCGGGGTTCGAGCTCTTGCAGCCTCCGACCTCCACCTTATAGCATAGTCCCTGAATAACTCATTGGGCTTTTTCTTCAAAGTCTACATATAGAACCAGTTAGGAGCATTGTCAATGTTAAACCCGAACCGTTCCATAAAATCTGATGCCATATCGATCCAGCCTTTCAATTTCCTTGCATCCTGCTCAATATACCATGTTAAATCTTCTCCAGTGAGACTTCTCATGAACATTTTCATTCTTATTCTCTCATCTCTCCCAACTCCAGCTAGCTTATCACAATACATACGTAAATGCGCCTTGGGATCTCCAGTCCCATTATACAATTCAAACTTTAGAGTTTTGTACCCTTTCGGTAACTCTACATCAGGGTGTACACATAAATCCTCATAACTGAGCCCCTTTGACCCTTTGCTCCCCTCAAGTTGCTTCAGCCTCTCAACCATAGATTGCATTATAGGGTCCTTTTCTAAAGGATCAGGTGCATACTGAGGGTAGGTGAATGGGGTTGTTTCGACATAAATGGGGTTCAAAGAGTTGCTACCAGATGCTTGGTTGTAGGATGCATTAGTGAAAGGCGTATGTAGGTAAGTGGGATATTTAGTATTTTGGACATGCTGAGTGGGATATATGGGGGTTGGAGTATTATGGGTATTTTGAGGAAGGGGAAGGTTTTGGATATTTTGTGGAGGAGGAAGATTTTGGATGTTTTGGGGAGGAGGAAGATTTTGGATGTTTTGAGGAGGAGGAAGATTTTGGACATTTTGAGCTGAGGGCAATTGATGGCTTGGGGTAGAGGTTTGGGATTTTGCACTAGTATGACCGTCCACTTGTGGTTCGAGAGGAGTATTGAGGGTAACAGAAATATTGGCCAAGTTGCGCACTTGCGCTAATTCTCCTTGTAGTTCGAGAATCTGTTGTCCCATTCTTATGATAATTTCATTTTGTCCCATGACACTTTCTCCTTCTGTGCTTTTGTCTGTAGCGCTGTTGTTATCTCCCATTTTCTCTTTATCTTTCAAACTTGTAGGAGGAGGAAGAGAAGAAAGAGCCCCTTTTGACCGTGTATGATAGGCCAGAGTGCACAAATCAACCTTTGGGGAAAGGGAAAAGACAAAACAAAATCAAAGACAACCAAAGTTAGAGAGGTGAGACATAGTGTTAGAATAAACACATTGGTTTGCAAATAATCGCCCTAAAATGCAAGGAGCCTCGTTGAGCCAGAGGTAGGCCTAAGATGACAAATTTTGTGGTTCATGATAATTAATCCAAGCCGCATTAGACGCAAATGGGAGTTTAGAGTTAGATAATAATAATAAAACCCAACTATTTTATTGAATCCATAAATTTAAAAACTACGACAATCTTTTGCAAAAAAATAAATAAAACATAAATGAAACTAGGGGAAATGGGTAACAAATGGGGAACATCCTATCATTCGAACTCCTCAATGGTGGTGATTATCTAGAGAGCCTAGAATGATCTGCAGCATAATCTCTGGAGAAGTGACATAGTGTTGATTCAGCAGGTTTAGAGCCCAAATGGATTCCTCCACGTCCTCAAACCCATGATCCTGCTTTTGCTTGCTGAGCTCCACATTCTCTGCATCTTCATAAGCCATACATAATACTCTGGAGTGCAATAAGCCTGCTTACCGTATACACTGATAGTCAACAAATTATCCCATCGTCGCAACACTTCCTTGACCTTAGGGCTTTCTTGGACCGACCCAAACTCAACTTCTGACTTGCCCATATGTTCTTGCAGAGGTACGACTTGATTCCTTCCAAATTGACGAAGCATTCTTATTGGGGAGTAAGGTTGAATGCTCTTAAGGCCAATAAGCTCGATGTAATAGAGCTCGCGGCCTCGTATGACAGCAGTTGGTGTAGACAACCATGAGTATTTCCTTTGAATTTGATAACCCGAAAGCTCTTTCATATACATGCACCAATCCTCCGTACCCACAGGAGCACCAAATAGCCTCATCCTTTTGGAATGTGTGTAAATTCTATTTCCCATTCCATCAAGGGCATCCATCATGTTGGGGCGCTTGTAAAAGTGCTCCACAACCCACAATTGAAGCAACAAATTACAACCCTCAAAGAACCTTCCTCCTCTAGGACATTTGGATTGGGCCCTTAGCATTTCCGCCACAATCATAGGAACCAAAGTGACCTCTATATTGCCGACTCCCCAAGTTATACCTCGAACCACAGAACTAAGGCATATGTGAATCTTCCCATGCTCTCTAGGAAAGACCAAAACACCCAGTAGAGCTATAGCAAAAGCATTCAACCTCTTCTTTTCTCATTTTTTGGCTGAGCAAGAGAATTCCCTTTGAAATATTGCATGTCCCTCTTTGTGACCAAAACGTTCATACAGAAAATCCAGAGAGATCCACCCAAAGTCCAAGCAAGCCAATTTGAGGTTATTTTTTAGCCCAAGATAATGCAAGAACTTCTTTCCCGATTGTTTGCGAGGCAGGATCATTTTTCGATCTTGATAAAGCAAATTAGTGAATCCACCAATTTCCTCGATGGTGGGTGTTATTTTGAAGTCCTTGAATTTGAAGACCACTCGATTTGGATCCCAAAAATTTAGCAGAGCTTTGATCACATGCCGATCAGGAGCAACATTTATCAAAGATATCAGAAAACCCAGTGACCGGCGAATCTCTTTACCATGCTCCCTTTTGATGTCATTCCACCACCTCTTTAACTTGTGAGGCACACCGACGATCATTTGGGTGTTAGAAAAAATAGGTGCATCCTCCATTGCAAATCTGAAAATATAGCAACAAAGAAAATTTCTAAACTCCATTTATTATAACTTGGCTTGGATTAAATTATCATGACCACTTAGCACATAATATGTATTTAGGTCGATGGGTGGTGGGACCCTTTCGACAATTGGTAGGTTATACTTGGTGGATTGACCTCGAGGGTCAAATCACCTATGGCTAATGCATGCATGACTTAAATGTAAAGGGTGGATACGACACTATCTTAATTTTCTAACAGTTGGTAGACACGGACCGAGGGTAACCTTATGCTAGAAGGCACGTGGTCATACGGTAGTAAAACTATCCGCTCAACCGCGTCTTAGCCGACTCTCTATAACTGGGGTTTGAAGTGAATTTGGAGAAGTGCGAAGGCACAACATCCTAGTATAGTGAAAGTGTGTGAAAGTGTGAGATTCCCGAGTGGGGGAAATATGAACGGAATGCCAATTATATAAAATGGTAACACATAGCAAATAATAGCATGTTGAGCAATATATAAAAATAAATAGACAGGAAAAGAAAGATAAATACATGATTTTGAGCTAATAAATTGCATATAAAAAAATAAAGGGACAAGGAAAAGGGATTGATATGGAAGAAAATAATTAAATTAGAGTAAAAATAATGGGAAAGAGGAACGGGATATAACATGATTTTTCATGACAAATAATTATTCATGATAAAACAAATATTTAAAAATTAGCAAAAAGAAGGGGTCAATAATAAACGAATAGACCCAACTAATTAAAAATCCCACATAATACCAATTCGTAATGGTTAGAACCTAAGTATCCCCAGCAGAGTTGCCATACTGTCGCGCCCCATTTTTCTCGCGAAAAGCGGAATTTGACGTGACAACTCTTTTTGGGATTAATTGGGGTGAAGAGTCGCCACCTAACGAATTAAGGTGCGTTAGGGCACCATTCTAGACTAATTACGAACTTATTTTAATTATTAGTCTACGTCAATCAGAAATTCGGGTAAGAGTTCAGGTTACCTCGAAAGGAAGGTGTTAGGCACCTTTTGAGGTCCACAAATATGGGTCTCGACCTAACTCATATATTATGTGGAGATTCTATGTGATAAACAAAGATCGATTATTAACTTAATAATAACTAAGTGTTCGAAAGATAAAAGATTTTAGACAAATTACACATGCCACTTAATTATTATCTAATTAATAATTAACTACGTGATAAAACAATAAAATGTATAAATAACTAAAGAAATGAATGAGATAAGCGAGAAGATAGAAAAAGACATGATTTATTATGAAAAAGATTTATTAAGTTATACCTAGACTTACCCAAGCAAAAGACAAACGAAAAATAAATAAAATTCAATCAAATTTGGGCAAAAATTAATTTTTTATCTTATTCGGATCAGCGCCCGGCTTATTAACGAAAGACAATGTCGTATGTTGCATTGTCGTATGTTGCTCGGGGCAACTTCCATCATTTCCGAATGTTCTACCCACCCCGCCTAATTTGATTATTAAACCTAAGGGCATTCTAAAGAAAGCGATAAAACTAGCGTTTCCTAAAATGCCTACCCGTCTCAACTTAATGCCCAAGAGGCGTTGGACGACCTACTTTGGATAGGGATCTAGACGCAAAGAAAATCTTAGGCTTCCTAATTAGACTCGAAATTTACGTAAACAGATAGAACTTACAAATAACACATAAAGGTCTCACGCAAGCCTCTTGATTAATTAAAGTCTATTAAGTGGTTAACATGCTTGAAAGATAGTTATTTATTTTACGTGATTAAGACCTATAGGCATGATTTCTAGGCGAGACCTATTAATTAAGGTGCCGAAATTTTAAATCACAGTAGCTGGAAATTAATAAACAATTGCTAAAAAATAGTTTTTTAAAGACTGGAAATTGATTAATAATTGCTGAAAAATGATTTTTTAAATGCTGAAAATTAATTGAAATAGCCAAAAAATAAACTTAAATGCTGGAAATTAGTTAAGATGCTGAAATTAATTTTAAAATGCTAAAAAATTGATTAGACATGCTAGAAAACTTATTTAAATGTGCTGGAACTTGAATCTTTAATGCTAAAAATTAACTTAAAGTTGCTGAAATTTGATATTTACATGCTGTAAACTAATATTCATATACTAGAAATTAATATTCATATGCTGAAAATTAATATTTTACTTGCTGGAAAACTAATATTTATATGCTGGAAATTGTTAAAATGTTGAAAATTTAATTCCAGAAAGCTGAAAAATTACTAAAATATGCTGAAAATTTAGTTTTAAAAGCTGGAAATTAGATTAAACATGCTAAAAGAAATTAATTTTAACATGCTGAAAATTAGTTTAAACATGCTAAAATGCTGGAAACTAAATTTAAGACTGAATATAAATACAGGAAAATGATTTTGTAGGTGCTGGAAATTAATTTAAATTGCTGGAAAATAGTTTTTAGATGCTGAAAATAATAATATAATATGCTGGAAATTATTAACAATTGCTGGAAATCCAACATAAATGCTGAAACTTAATTTCTGAAGGTGCTGAAAGTAAAAAAAATACTGAAAATTATTATTGTATGCTGGAAATTAAATGACCTTACTGGAAATTCATTCTTTTCAATTTTTATACGCCGGGAGTGATAATAATAATAATAATAATAATAATAATAATAATAATAATAATAATAATAATAATAATAATGATACAACAACAACAACAACATACCCAGTGTATTCCCACCAGGTGGGGTCTAGGGAGGGTAAAGTATACGCAGTCCATACCACTACCTCAGGTGAAGTAGAGAGGCTGTTTCCGAATAATAATAATAATAATAACAATAATAATAAAAATAATTCCGGAATAAGTTTTAATAGGCTGAAATTTGTTTTAACATGCTGAAAGTTCAATTATAAATATCATGGGATGAAGAAGCTTAGACGCACGAACAAATGCACACATATTAGAGAATATCTTGTTATTAGTTTTACAAAAAAAATAATTTCTTTCTTTATTTTCTTTTATTTTTTCGGCATGTAGGCTTAAGGCCATATTTATATTTCATTTAGGGATAGACTTGTTTAATTAATCGAAAGCAATGGAATGATATATTATGGCACATTTATTTTTTCAAATAAACGTTAGGCCTACCTACGACATAAAGGAGCCACCTTTATTTAGGACATTTTATACTTGTGTTATGTGCTTTGGATAATTGTTTGCTCTTTTACTTGCTACGTGACCTATGTGAACTTTATTTCCAACATATATTACTTGATATTTACTAACTTCATCTTTGTTTCTCCTTAATTTCAGAGAAGAGAGTTAAATTCATATTTATCTATCTCTTTACTTGATTATTTATTGCAATTTTTATATGTTTTAATATCATGTTCATAGTTTATTTATTTTTTATAATTATATAATGTAATACTTCCACTCTTAGCGCACATAAATGATTCTAGAGCGCTATTTAGGAATTTATCTTAAACTCGCTCGAACTCTTAGTGTTTCAATTAATGATTCTTTCTGTTCTCATTATCCGATATTCTATAAGGTTCACATTCTTTCGTCAAATTCTTTTTAACAAGTTTAATTCATCATTATTTTTAATTTCTTCCTTCGAGTTTTTCAATACTCATGTCCAAAATTTGCTTTAAGAATTTCCTTCTACTATGTTAACATGGGTAATTCGTCGCTATTAGGTGTAATATTTTACCTGTTTATGTTTTCCTAAGTCCATTTTTTTAGAGTCGTGCCAAATTCAAATTTTTAGATTTTTTTTTCAAGCTCTTCCAAGTCCCTCCTTTACAGGTGTAATCTTCTGTTTCTAACAACATGACATTTAGCCCATTAGTTCCATGCTTTGTAGTATCTATTTAGCATCGATCTACGTCATGGAGCTTTGCTTAATCTCCCAAATCCTTTCAATTTATCATGGACCTTTGCATTGTTTGTTGCTTGTTGAATTGGTAGATGTCCAAATTTATTTGCGCAATCTAGCAAATCGCACTTGACAATATTTGTTCGATTTTTCCGTCAAAATTGTTCAAGAGCGATAAATTTGATTCTTCTTTAGAGTTTCACTTATTCGAAATACTAGCGTCGTTCCTATCTTGAGATTATTAAGATTGATCTATCTGCAATTATTTTAAATTCAAGCTTTGGCATGCAAGTTGAGGATAATCTTATTGGTTGATATTGTTTTCATCCTCGATAATTTTTCAACCCACCAGTGCTAAATTAGAATTTTGAGTCATTCACAATCTTTTGTCTTATTAAAGTTTAATCTTCATGCGCTCTATTTCCTTATTAATTATTTTCCATTATCTCGAGCTTATATCTATT
The DNA here is from genome assembly GCA_031232105.1 of Capsicum rhomboideum. Lineage (NCBI taxonomy): Eukaryota > Viridiplantae > Streptophyta > Magnoliopsida > Solanales > Solanaceae > Capsicum > Capsicum rhomboideum. The sequence goes on from CP124712.1 coordinate 81,408,676, forward strand.
ATAGGACTCGACACGTTGATTTCTTTTCACACTTTTAAATGCTTTACTCTTAACCTTTCACATACTTATTCTTCGCTTATCAAATATTTCATTCCCCTTTCAAAGGTTGACTTAAGTTGAGCACCAAAGGTAATTCAAGGATGATATGCCGATCAAATTACTGTGATTGGCCTAGTTGAAGATAGTTTGACCATGAAGAACCAGCGTCATACCAAGATAAAGTTGCTAAGCTTGAGACAAAAGTGTCACAAATGGAGTAAGAAATTGATAGCATAAAAGAAATTATTGTCGACCTTAAGAACTCATTCATTGGAAACTCAGAAGCATACTCACCCCTTCGCACTGCAGCCTTTTCCATCTTTGATTGTAATGCCCAAGTTTTCTCTAAAATGCACTTATTTTTGTCAAATGAGACATTCACCAACTTGGCGGAGACGAGCAAGGGTGGATAAAATGGTGGAAGACATTTCAATGTTGAGACTAATCAGATTTCCTTTACAAATGAGCTTGCTTTACCTTTTGAGACAGATCATGGTAATGTTCCGATATATGATAGGTTAGGTAGTTTCGTAGACTACTTGAAGGCATATGTTGATTGGGTGAGAAAAATTGGGCAAGACAATGAATTGAAGATGAGACTTTTTGTTAGGACACTTACGGGGCCAACTTTTATGTGGTATGCAAAGCAAGATATGCGAAAATGGTTTTCTTGGAGATATCTAGTCCATATTTGAAAAGCAATATGGGTCTCCTAACTATTAGATTATAGTGGAATTTCTTTAAAAAAATGTCATCTAGGAAGCATGTAGTAGGATAGTCAACTTTTGGATAGCATCTTTTTGGGAGCAACTATGTACTTTTTGTGAACTTAAATGATTAATCCTTCGTATGTTTTCAAATTTCCATTTATGTAAGCCAAACTACAGTTGACCTGGTTTCCCTGGTGGATACGTAGGCATTCCACATAGGGACTCAGTCATATTAGCATAAGATTTCAGCATCCCATTAACATGTAATTGGAACTACATTCGACCTGATTTCCTATCTGATACAGGATATGTAGGCAACCTACATAAGGCTTGGTGTCTTTATTATAAATTTTAATTTTCCCCTAAAAAAAAGAGAAGGCAACTGGGCCAGAATTTTCACACGCAAAGAAGAGGCATCATCATTAGGTTTGTCTTCAAAACTGGGGCAAATTTTGAGATACGACAGAGTTAGCAAAACATAAGGATCAAGTTAGAGCCAAGATTTGGTGTTCAACATGAGTCAACCTTTCTTCTAGTTAATAGTCCAAATTAGTTTTTAATTTCTTTTACATCTCAAGCTTTAGAGCCTACTAACTAAGGAGTCTTTTGATCCACTCATTCCGCGGCTAAGATCTTTTCTTCTAGTCTAGAGCTCTTACTTAGGCTAATCATGGACTAATCTATTTTATTAAAATTTTATTATTATTATTATTATTATATTATTATTATTATATGTATTTTTCATGCACTAACACTTTATTTTGTGTTTAAAGTTTTATTTTTTATTTAGAGGTTGCCTGACATTGAACACTATTTTGACCTGGAATTTGCGTTAAGACGATACTATAATGGTGGATAAGTTTGAAGCTTTCAATACCGGTATGGGTTTAGTGCAAGCACAAAATGATGATGGTCAGAAAATGTGGTTTGAAGAAACATTTTGGTAGATTTTCCAAGTACTTTTAGCCTTCTTCCTACCATTACCACGAATTCCAACTCAATCAAAAACATTTGTTTAACCATATCTCATCGCCCAACTCCTGCCTATAAAATTTCTACACAAATGCCATCAATATATACTATCAATCCTAAAAATTTCCAGGTTACCATGATGCCAAATATCCATTCTCCCACAATTATGCTTCCTTCCAAGGAAAGTAAGCATGACCAACTAGCATTTTGTCAACATGCTCAACATAGAAAGGAGATTCAGTCAATTTACCATGAAAATTTAGGAAAAGAATTCCACAATCTGAGAAAAGCACTTGATGAAGAGTTGCACTTAAGAAATTACCAGAGTCTAAAGTATGAAGGTTTGTGTGTGCACCCAAATGTTGAGCTTCCGCCAGGGTACAAGCTACCAAAGTTTAACACTTTCAGTGGAGAGGGAGATCCCGTCGCTCACTTAAAGGAATACTGCAACAGATTAATTGGAATTGGACATGATGAAGCCACACAAGTGAGACTATTTATTCAAAGTTTATTAGGATTGACACTCGCTTGGTACGCCAAGTAAGACTTTAGCAAATTGCATTCATGGAAAGATATGGCTCATGACTTTGTAAAGCAATATGAGTTTAATATCAGAGGCGATCCACATATGGCTGATTTTCTCAAAGTAAAGAAAATACCGCATGAATCTTTTCAAGTATATGCAACATGATGGAGGGTAGAAGCTTCAAAGATACATCCTCCACTCTCTGAGGGGGAATTGATCTCAGTCTTCATTCAAATTCAAGAAGGCCTATATTATGATAAATTATTTGGAACTTATGCATGCAACTTCTCCGATTTGATTTGGATTGGAAAAGAGATAGAAAGTGGTGTACAAGAAGGAAGAATTGTAGAAAACTTAACAACACAAGTTGTTCATCTAGTTTTACAACCAAAGATATCAAAAAATCTACAAAGCAAAGACAAATCAGCTTTTATGCACCAATCTCAATGCCATCAAAGTTACCAATTTGCGCAATCTCATGCTTCTTTTGACCTTTGATATGTGCATCTCCAGGCTCCTTGCCTGCAAAATTTCCAGAGTAACTCCCAACAACAGTTTTACCAAGCACAATCTTGCTCGTGACTACAGAAAAAAATAAAATCTTTATCCTTCACTTCTCTGGATAAGCCATTAGCCAATATATTTGAGAGATTGAAAGCAAATGAACTTCTACAACCAAAAAAGGGATTCATACCTAAGTATCTCTCTCCAAACTTTGATTTATCCAAAAAATATGCTTATCATTCAAACATCAAGTACATGACACTGAAGATTGTCCAACACTTAAATTCAAGATTCAAAGTATGATAGAAAGTGGCAAGATAAAGCTGCGACAAGACCCTCCAACCAACAATGGTAATGGCGTAGACAAGGTTACAATTTTTGTTAAGGGTGATCCATCAAAATTGGCACCAAGGCATTTAAAGATAAAGTGTGCAACAAGTCTAGAGGACTGACAAGGGCATCATTTTACAAAATATCATTCTCCTTTTTCCTCCTTTATGATTGGCTACTATTTGGGAACTTAAAAGTATCATTCTCCTTTTCCTCCTTGATGAATAGCTACTATTTTGAAATCCTTTCTAGACTTTTGTATGAACTACATTTGACCTAATTCCTATTAGTAGCGGGATACGTAGGTGCCTATTTTGGGTTTGGTCATGATATTATAAGAAATTCCTTTCCCCCATAGACAAAACTCGGACAGCTTTGTAGATAGCCTATCATTATTTTGACAAAGAAGAAGTTTGAGATCACAAGCAACATTCGCATCATCAAATCACAGCAATAACATAGCTATAAGAAGCGCAAATTCAATGCCAAAGCTTTATGGTTCAATGCAAGGCAATCATTTTCTTTTGTACTAACAAGTTTTTCTTTGAGTAATGCAGAGCTGATTTTTAGTTATTCTTAAAGGATAACACACGAAACAAAGCTCAAAACCTCAAGAAAGGAAGCACAAAATTCATATGAAGCAAAGGAGGAAGCAAAATCAATGTTATTTAAATTTGGTAACTTACAGTTTTCTTTGAAGTGTAGGAACTTCCTTTAAGCAAATTTTGCCAAAGTGGAAGATCCCAAATTATGGGTACCACATTATGAATAGTCACTAATATGGAATTGCATCATTAATGTTTGCTACGGTAAAAGCACCACACCTTGAATATTTACTACCACAAAGACACTACACCAAGATTTCTGCACTGGTTTATAAGTATTCTTTGCTATGAGAAAATTGAACCAAGATCTTTGAACTGCATCAATATTCATAAGTTTACATTACACATTGGGTTTGTCCACCCTAAAATAGGACACATTGGATTCGTCCACCCTAAAATGGGATACTTTGGGTCCGTCCACTCTAAAATAAGACACTTTGGGGTCGTCCACCCTAAAATAGGACAAATTAGGTTTGTCCACCTTAAAATATGACATATTATGTCTATCCACCCTGAAATAAGATACTTTGGGTTCTTCCACCCTAAAATAGGACAAATTAGGTTCGTCCTCCCTAAAATATGACATATTGGGTTTGCCATCCTAGAATACGATAAATTGGGTCCATTCACCTTAAAATAGGACATATTGGGTTCTTCCACTCTAAAATAGGACATGTTGGGTTTGTCCACCCTAAAATAGGACACTTTGAGTTTGTCCACCCTAAAATAGGACATGTTGGGTTTGTCCTCCCTAAAATAGGACATGATGGGTTAATCTGCCCTCCAATAAGAAATTTTATGCATGTCTGCCTTCAATTGGATATTTATTCTTGCTTGAATTTAATTGAACATCTTGCAATACCTTAATTACTTATTTATTTTTATTAGTTAAACATTGTATGCTATCTTTTGAATTTCTTGAAAAATCAAGCTTAATTACTCATTTGTCTTTCATTAAGCACTGCTTTTTAGTTTGATGAATTTTGTAGACATATAATTTAAGGATACATTGGGTCCGTCCACCCTAAAATAGGACACATTGGGTTCGTCCATCCTAAAATAGGACATCTTGGGTTAGTCTGCCCTCTAATAAGACATTTTATGCTTGTCTGCTTCAATTGGATATTTATGCTTGTTCACCTTTAGTTAAAAATTTTGCAATGCCTTAATTACTTATTTATTTTTAATTAGTTAAGCACTGCATGCTATCTCTTGAACTTCTTGAAAATCAAGCTTAATTGCTCATTTGTCTTTTATTAGGTACTGCTTTTGTGTAATGATCCTCCAGGCTATTTTCTTGGTTTCTGTGAATTTTTGATGTTTCGAGCCTTCCTATATCTGCTACAGGTCATTTATGACTTATCAGGACTGTCGATTTGATTATCGGACAGTTCGTTTGGATTTTAGGCTCAATTCCCTATTTTAGAGCTTTCATTGTTAAGGAATTGACTTCAGACTAAAACTCCTAGTAAATGCACTTAGATAAGCATTATGATAGTGCCATTAGCTTCTGAATGTTGATTTTTAGGCTAGGGGAACCCTTGGACCGAGTCCTGAGGCTTCTGGACTCATATTGGGCTATTGGGCAGAAATTGGTTAAAATGAAACTATAGGTGTGGGCCCCACATTTAATCAAAACGACCTCAAATGGAAATTTTGATAGTTTCATTGAGTCCAAAAATTCAAATTTGGTATTGTATCATAGTTAGTTAGTGCGCACGAGATTTCAAACGAATCTCGAGCCCTCGGTCGGAGTCTATTTGGACTTAGTAAAATTTGGTGCCTGATATCTGGTGTGATCGCTAAAGCGGTCTAGGAGACACTTTTGCGGCATTGTCTACTCAGCTGAGGTCCTCTGTAGCTGTAAAGGTCCGTTTAAGCAAACATCTCTTTAGCGATCAAGGTCAGCTTTAGCATCCAGGGTGTCGCTATAACGGCCATTCGCTTTTAGCTCCAACAACTTTAGCGGTCGGTAGCCGCTTTAGCGGCCAAGTGACCGCTTTAGCGGCAACTGCTGGTGATAAAATCAACTTCGTCACCCAATTTTCCCACATTTCTTTAGGGGTTTTTCCTCTATTTTTAAGAGCTTGGGATGTGGGAAAGTGTGGGAAATCATCCATTGAAGCTAAGGTAAGATAGTTCAACACTTCTTGGTCATTTTTCATTATTTTCCCTGTCAAATTCCATCCCTTTTCATTGTAAATTCCTAGAATTTAGGTCTTAAATTCCTAAACTTTGAGGGCTTATTTGGGCCCCGATTTGTACTCCATATGTGCTCAACTTTTGAGCACACATTCCCTGTCCTTTGAGAGACCTCGTGATAGATTTAATTTTGGAATTCCATTAGCGGGCCCTACGTGTCCATTTTTTTACCTGATTTTGTGCCTGGAGTTTTATATAGTAATATGGTTATCATTTTACTGATATTAACGCATAGATTATGTTTTTTGATAGTGTGGTGTCATTCTGGAATCATGGAGCAAAGACGAGCAGTTCGTGGATAGTTCGAGATTGCGGTTCGATAATGAGGTAGGCTTTGAGGTAGACTTCTATCTACTTATCTCTATGAGATAGTGTTAGGGATAGATTGCATGCTAGGTAGGGATTATAAGATATGTTTATGACTAGTATATCATGAGTTAAACTATGTTGGGAATTTGGGATAGAACTGTGACCCGAACCTTAGCATAGGATACTTTTTATGGCCTTAGGATCCTATTATCCTTGATTATAGACTTTTTAGTCATAGATTGACATTATAGACCCTTTAATATAAGACTTACCATTTAACTTAGTGATTTTGGTGGTAGTTCCCCGATTAGAACCTTGTAGTGATTTCATGCCTTTGATTATTGTAGTTACCCTAGTTATGAGGCTTTAATATGTTGGTTACATATTATTGCGCCTGAGGCCGTGGTTATGATACCATTTGGACTCCAGGATAGTATTTTATCCCTAAAGGAGACATAATTCTAGTTTATAGATACTTAGGCACTTATGGTTGTATTGTTTGGATATTGGTGATGGCATGCATACTTTTAGGGGCATTCATGCTCACTTAGAGGTACGATTCTAACCAAAACCTTGATTTTACTACTATTTTCTAAAAAGGTATTTATTCCCACTTCTCACTTTTAAAACGAATTCTATACAAATGGGAATCATACCACCTTATTTAATAAATTATGAGCTTTTCAAACTAATTATCCTATTTTAAAAATTAGACCGTGGTTGATTTCAGTCCATTATTGATCCACTCATTTTACCACTATTTATTTACTTCGATCGAGAGAGATTCTGACCCTTTCTATATTACTGTACTGTTTTAGTCCTGAATTTGATCCTGGACAATGGATTTACAGACTTACGCCCTTTTAGTCACGATTTGAGTCCGTGCACTTATTATACTTACATATATCTCCATTACTGGATGGAGTATATTGATTATGATGGTTACTGGAAGTCCTGGTTCGGGACCAGGCAGTGTAAAAAGATATCCCGAGTCCCCTATGGGCCCCTTTATCTATGAGCTGCAGTGCCGAAGAAGGCTGGTCACCGTAGGTCCTGTCTTTTCAAGCTACTGACTGGAGGAGGTTTATACACTTTTTACAATATGGCACTCAGATTGGATATGGTATTTTTGGTTTATGTTGCATTCATTCATCCATATGCATTGGCTATCACCGGTGTAATTATTTGGTTCTTATATCTGTCAGTTTTATTGGGGGTTGTATAGGTATAAGCTATGGTTACTATTTGCTGAATACTTGCTTGAACCTTTCGGTCTTATGGGCTCGGTTAGGTTATGTTTGTCCAAACTAGCCGGTTACTTTATTGTTAGTTATGATGGTTAGTTTGTGGCAGGATGGTTATGGACTTGTACCCGAAATTGACCGTACATTTCTGATCCCTTTTCTCTGTTGTAGTAAGATATGTTATTGTTGAGTTTTCTCATGATTAGTTACACTTTGGTTAGAGGCTTTGAGCATGCTAGTATTAGCTCCCTTACATGGCTATGATCCTCGAGATGTTAGGTTGGCTCCCTCAGGTTATTACCTTAGAGTTTAGTCCTATATATATGTATGTATATATATATATATATATATATATATATATGGTATTACTGTATATTTCTCTCTTTCCTTATCTATTCATATTGTATATGTATCCTTTGGCCTTGTATTACTACTGTATATCCTTCTTTCACTCCTTAGTTGTATATTGGCTAGTGATCTATGGTATTGCACTTTAGTTCCTGAACACTGTTAGAATAGGATTGTTTATCCTTATTTCTCTATTAGCATTATTATGTTTAGTTTCTTGGTTAGTTTCCTGTAATTTATTTTCCCGCTTTATATGTTATTTATGCTTGCATTATCTTTAGAGCTCAGTCGGCCGATGCCTACTGAGTATCATGTGTTTAGTACTCATGCTATACTTCTGCAGCTTGCAGATTATAGTATGAGTTCTCGCCGTTGATGTATGTATCGTGCAGAGCAGCTATGGAACGGAGATTTGGGGTGAGCTCTTGACAATCGGAGTATTTCTTCTCCCCCTCATATTGTTAGTTTGATCTCTATTTTGTATTTCAGAGACGGTTTTGTATATATATATATATATTGACTGTGTAGTCCACTTTGTACTCCTGTTGTATCAGAAGCTCTTGTACTGACTTCACCAAGTTTTGAGATTATTTTTTTTTGTTGTTCTCTTTGTTGAATTACGTTCCACTGCTTTCTTCTTTTCTTTTGATAGTCCGCTACTAGCTGTTCCAAAATACGGGCTGGCTTACCTACTGCTGGGTTACAGTAGGTGCCATTATGACTTGATAAATTGGGTTGTGATAAATTAGTATCAAAGCCTAGGTTTACCAGTGTTATTGGTACAAGAGCTAAGTTCCTAGTAGATTCATGTGGATCGGTTCGGAGACGTCTGTATTCTATCTTCAGTAGGCTATAGGGCATTCATAGGAAATTCTATCCCTGATTCCTTGTCATGTGTTCGTACTTTTATAAACCTCTAAGTACTTATTTTGACTCCACTCTTTCCCAAATAGTTAGCATAAGATTGTCGATAGATGCGGATGGGACTTTTGTGCATGTCACCAGAGTTTCTACTCAGTATTGGGATAGGTAGTTAGAGATGTATATTTAGTTTCTTCAACATTAGCCAGAGGGTCTGGGGCCAGCCCAGGCTCTGATAGAGTTTGTGACCACCTCAGCTTGTCAGGATCCCGTGCTAGGGATTCTGAGTCCTTTCATGGATACTTCATAGTCAGTGGTGCTGCCTGGTATATCGAGTGGTTCCTAGGCCAGAGTTGGGTTTGTTGGTATACAGTAGGGCTCTTTATCAATTTTAGAGTATGAGATTAGGTTTCTCGAGTGAGCCAAACATACTCCTATGTTATTTCCTACAGAGAAAGAGGTGGTGCATGGATTTATCAGAGGATTGACTTTACCACTCCGCTTGGCAACAAAACATTTGATAGTAGCTGGGTGTCCTTTCTCTCAGGTTATTGATCAAGCGAGGAATACAAAGAAGGCATGTATGGAGACCTATGATGGTGGCAACAAGGAGCCATGTTAGCAATATAGTGTTAGTGGTATTTTATCTGATGGTCGGGATCTCCCAACAGAGGCCAGCCTCACGTACAGACAATCAGGTCTGTACAGGTAGCACCTCAGATTATAATTGACTCTCAGATTAGTCGTGGTGGTCATAGTGGGCAGAGTTCTCATTAGACATTATGGAGTATTCGGTGTAAATATTCAAGCCGTGGTGGTCATTCTAGGTCAGCAGGTTCAAAGCATCAGAGAGTTCCAGGGGAATGTTTTAATTGTGGTGATATTGATCATTGATCTAGAGAGTGCCCCAGACGTCAATTGGTCAACTAGTTTGAGTCAGCTTATGTTTCTGGCTAGGTTAGAGCTTCAGGGGTTTGTTATGACTACAGAGAGACCAGTCATTGGTCCAGAGAGTGTCCCAAGCATGGAATTATTGAGTAGTTAGTTCAGCCAGATCAGTCTCTTAGTGTTTGGCACCTTCAGTTAGAGACTGTGTCCTTAGTATTTCAGTTGATCGCTCAGATGCTCAATCTGGGTTCGGCCGTATTCAGATTCATACTTCTTCGGGAAGGTCAGAGCTATGACTTCAGATTCCATTGCTATAGGTGCGCTTTTGGTTCACTATCTTTGATTTCTATTTGAATTGAGTTGGGGTTTTCATACCCATCGGTGTTTATATGCCTTGATGTTACTACATTGATTGTTGTATGCCTTTGTGTAGAGTTATACATTTATGACTACCCCAATAGATGAATTATTTTAGTAATAGATTGAGTGGATTGATGATGATTTTCTAGGGGTGTGACACTTAGGTTAAAGTCCCATTTCCTTTGGCATATTGGCCTTGTTGTTATCTTAGAGTGGTATTGGTTGGTGTTTTTCATTTTTGGTGCCACTTGCCCTTATATTGTTGTTATTATTGTCATTATTTTAACATTGATTGATTCTTACTTGATAGACAGCTAGACTAGCGTTATTTAGTTAGAATCTCCTTCCTTGTAATTCTTATTCGTTGGCTTAGACGGCTAACTTGTTTGGTTGGTTCTCTCCCTGTTAGTTAGGTAAGGTTGGTTATTTTCCTTCTCTTTTGGCAAAGTTAGATCGATTTTAAGAGGGAGTGAAGAAAGGTTTGGCCTTCTATGAGTTATCGAGATTTTAGCATTGGCTATCCTTTTCTATAGCCGTTCCTGAGATTGATAAATTTGAGATTTATTCTTTTAATTTGGCTAGTTCATCACCCAGTAGTGGTCTTGATCTTGACATTGATGGTGAGCTGGGTACTTCATTATAGTGTTCTTGATCTTGACATTGATGGTGAGCTGGGTACTTCATTCTTCCTGCGATATGGTTCATGGTTTAGCCGAGATAAAGTTGGTGTAAATGGATGAATTCAGAAAATTCTTATCTCGACATTTGTTTGGCCTAATATGACTTCATGGAGTGCTTCTTCTTGATGATACATACTTATGGGTATTCTTGGCCATATATCAAGTATTAGATTGACCAAATTCAGGCTAAGGTTGTATTTCTTCGAGTTGCTTGAGTTTTGGCTATCACTAGTACTGTTTACAGCCTTGGTGAGTTCTTGGTTATGCATGGATGCATTATGCCCTTCACCAAATATGGATTTGATTGTTCTTATCTTTAGCCTATGGTTTTCCCTTAGTTGTGGTTATGTTTTTTGGTAATATTTCAGTTTCAGCTCTTGTGAGAACCGTGGTATATGTTCTTGATTTTTGGTAGGGAGATTGATTTGGGTATTTGACATCAGTGAAAACTTGTTGGCTCCAGTTGTGATTTTTGACTCTTTTGAATAAAAACTTAAAAGTTATGATAGATTTTGGAGTATGGATGCTTACGCGACAACATGATCGATTTGGATAGTTGAGATTGAGTAGTTTATCTTTAGTTTTGAGATTTTACCTATGGTTTTCATAACTTGGTTGCAGCCCCATTTTGAGGTTTTGATTGAGTTGAGCATTCATTTATAGGCTGACTAAGCCTACTCATTACCTACCAGTTTGATTCTCTTCAGTTCAGGTAGACTATGTTGGATAGATGCTCGGAGAATGGTCCATCATCACATGGTATTCGTTTCTACTGCTTTTGACCTTGGTTGCTCAGTTGTCCTCAGAAATTTTGAATGTCTTCTCAGCAGAAGAAGTGTGCTTAAGTGGGCTTAGCATGGTTTCACCTACAGTGCGTGGGGCAGTATGGAGCAGATCATTCAACTTCGAGAGATTATTCTTAGGATTCATGATTATTGGTTTTAAAGGTCATCCGGACCAGTTGTAGCTTTGACTAGAGATCGCAGGCTTTGATCGTCTCTATTTGTATGTCCAGGTAGCACCTTATGGTCTTATTCTTATGCTCGCCATTATGGATTTTCAGTAGATCATCTTCAGTCTTTCAAGGTTAGTATGATATGATTGTGTGGACTGGACTCAGATCAGATTCTGTGCAACTCAGAGTAGATAGCAGGTTTGAAATGTCAAAAGAATGTTGGATTGGGAATTTGGAGTTGGTTGCATGGTTTATGCCTTAGGTGGTCTTCAGCTTGGTTATACTGGTATCGGTGTCTTGTCAGTATGATGTGGTTTGGGTTGACGTGATTCTGACGTGTTCAGGCTCTGTTGGAGACCAGTTGTTGTTACGGATGAGCTTTAGGCTATTTGGAAAGTGAAGTAGGAAAGTTGGTGAAAAAGGGATACCTTTGGTAAAATTCCTTGAAAGTGTTGTTTTTTCATAGAGGTTATTTGGGGAGTCTTGCTCAGAGCATGCGGGCCCAGTACCTCATCCTTTCTAGCTTTGAGCTCTTTTTATCCATTGACTTTCGCGAACAAAAGTCCTTTTAGTAGTGGATATTGTAATGACCCTCCAGGCTATTTTCTCTGTTTCTATGCGTTTTCTTTGTTTTGAGCCTTCCCATAGTGGCTATGGGTCATTTATGACTTACCAAAACTATTGATTCGGTTATTGGACAGTTCATTTGGATTTTAGGCTCAATTCCCTACTTTGAAGATTTTGCTGTTAAAGAATTATCTCGGATAAAAAATCCTAGTAAATGGATTCGGATGAGAATTCCGACAGTGCCACTAGCTCCAAATCTTTGATTTTAGGCTAGGGGAGTTTTGATCCTAGTCCCGAGGCTTCTGGACTCATTATGGGCTATTGGGTTGAAATTGGTTAAAACAGAACTATAGGTGTGGGCCCCACATTTAATTGAAATGACCTCGGATGGAATTTTGAATTTGGTATGGTAGCATAGTTTGTTTGCTGCATGGGATTTTGAATGAATCCCGAGCACTCGATCAGAGTTCATTTGGACTTAGTAAAATTTGGTGCCTTATATCTGGTGTGATCGCTAAAGCGGTCTAGAAGCCGCTTTAGCGACTTTGACCAGCTTTAGTGGCCTTGGCTACTAGACTGAGGTCCTCTTTAACGGTCAAGGTCCTCTTAAGCAGACGTCACTTTAGCGATCAAGGTCCGCTTTAGTGTCCACGGTGCCGCTTTAGCAGCCATTTGCTTTTATCACCAGTCACTTTAGTGGTGGCCACTTTAGCGGCCATGTGATCGGTTTAGCGGCGAATTCTGATTATAAAATCACCTTCTTCACCCAATTAAAGCTAAGGTAAGATAGTTCAACACTCCTTGCTCATTTTCCATTATTTTTCCCATCAAATTCCATCCGTTTTCATTGTAAATTCCTTGAATTTAGGTCTTAATTCCTAAATTTTACAGGCTGATTTGGCCCCCGATTTGTACTCCATTTGTGCTCAACTTTCATGCACACTTTCCTTGTCCTTCGAGGGACCTCATGACAAATTCAATTTTGGGATTTTGTTAGCGGAATTCACGGGTCTATTTTTGACTCGATTTTAGGCCCGGAGTTTTATGTAGCAATATGGGTATCGTTTTACTCTTATTAACGCATAGAATATATTTTTTGATAGTGTGGTGTCATTCCGGGATCGTGGAGCAAAGACGAGTGGTTTCCGGATGGTTTGAGATTGCGGTTCGACAACGAGGTAGGCTTCGATCTACTTTTCTCTATGAGATGGTGTTAGGTATAGATTGCATGCAAGGTAGGCATTATAAGATATATTTGTAACACCCCGTACATTTTCAAACTTATTTGACTACCTTAATATTTATGGAAGTATTTAAACTTGAGATAGTTGGTGTATTACCCACTAACTTTAGTGGGCTGAATTCATATTGTGCTAATGGGCTCAATTGAGGCCCAAAAATTAAGTAAATAAGACATGGCCCAAAAGGAAATGATCCATTCAAAATTTGACCAAGTAAACACATCATCTTTGACCAAAAGTTTGGCTGAGGATGAACATAAAGAGAGGTGGTTTGGAAGGACTATATAAGGCTGAAAATCAGCTCTTATTCACCATAATACACTTGCAAAATTTCAGATTTTTGCAAAAGATATTTCTCCTCTCTCAAACCCTAAGTAACCACCCTTTTGGACAAGATCTTCCACTTGCAAGCCTTGGTAAGTGTTTACCCTTGTGGATTAATATATTATATGCATAAAGGTTGTGTAAATCATATTGGTTATGTTTAAAAAGTGTTGAGCAGTCCTCTATTTGTAAAATAGTCCACTTTTGCTTAGTCGTCAAGGATTTGCCTTCGATGTGGCTTAAACTTGAAAGGGGACTTAAGGTCTTGAAGAAAGTGAATTAGATGGATGAAATTTCCACATGTTAGGATGTGGTTATGTCCCTAACTTGTTTCCTCCTCGTGTATGACTTGTGGAAATGTGGTTATGAAATTGTGCATGGAACCTGTGGTGTAGTGAAAAGAGAATATAGTTTTGTAATGTTCATGTGCATTTTGAAACCATAATTGTTCATTGGCATCAAAGTTAACCTAAAATATGTAGGGAAAGGCTTACATATGTCTATGCGCCATTTATTACAAAGATGGACCCCAAAAGAGACTCATTGCAGCTAATTCGGGCATCCGCTCTCGTGGATGAGCCACCTGCTTGTGCAGGTCACTTCACAGGTGGCCCTGGACAGGGCAAAAAAGGCACCTGCGGCCGTACCTCATTACCTGCGGGCGCAGGTTGCTCCGCAAGTCCTTTCAGAACCTCTTTTAGCTTGTTTTTGCTTCTCTTTGACCCTCCAAGGCCCCTCTACCCTTCTTAGATGCATTCACCAACTCATGGTACCCTTTGGAGAGCTCTAAGGGGGTAGTTCAGAGGCATTTTGGATTGTATCAATTGTGGATTATTTTTAATGTGTTGTTGTGGAAGGCATTTAAGTAGCTTGATGGAGTAAATGTGACGATGTGTTGAGGAGGAAATGTAAAGTATAAACTTTGTGTGAACTCCTATTAGTTTGTGATATCTAGGTTGATGTGTGGACTGGTTTGGTGTTGTTGGTATGGTGAGGCAGTAAATTGCATTGTAGGAGGGTGGAATAAAGTTATATGGCGGTCGAGTAGTTTATTATCACCTTGTGAACTTGCAATGTAGTTGACTTTTAATGTAAGCTTCATTATGTATTCATATTGTAGAGTAACGCTTTAAGGAAGAGCTAAACTGTTATAGTCATACGTTGGAAGGATAAGGTATGTAAGGTTACTCTTTCCGTATCCTTTGGCAGCACCTATTGTTCTTATTGTTACCGAACTTGTTTCCACTTTGAAATGTTCTAAAGTATCTCATTTCAGGTTTGTTATAAATTGTTATTCACGTGTCTCTTATTCATTGACTATTGTTCCAAAGCTCCAATAATGTTATGACCACCAATGTAACAATCTCACAAAAAGTAAAGAAATGAAGTAATGCATATTTGGTTAAGTAAGGGGGCAGCTCTGGGGGCGAAAGCCTAGCTCGAGCCGAACCTGATTTATTGGATACAGGGGGTAGCTCTGGGGTTGAAAACCTAGCTCGAGCCGAACCTGATTTATTGATTTATGGGTGGCAGCTCTGGGGGCATAAGCCTAGCTCGAGCCGATCCCAATGTTATTTACCACTGATCAGTTGGTCCCGGGCATTGTATGATTGATGTTGATATTGATATGAACATAAAAAGGAAAGGAATGAATTTTATGTACATGGTTCCACATATACAGTAAAGTGGTCTATCAATATTGTCCATTCACTTGTATTTGATTCCATTGGAGTTCTTATATTTCATATAGTTACTTATAGCCTTACATACTCAGTACATTCTTTCATACTGATGTCCCTTGGGGGACCTACCTTACTTGCTGCAGGTACAGGAGCTAGTAGACCTTCACAGTAGGATACGGGTCATCTGCAGACTATTGGTGAGCTCCAGATTGGTTCGGGGCTTTCCAAGTCACTTGTATATACTTGTTTTGGTATTGTGTAATAGTTGTATAAAGCAGGGACTTATCCCAACTTTAGGCATGGTTATGTATCTGTTGGAGGCTTTGTAGACATTGTAAGTCAAACGAAGAAATGTCTTACCCTTTTGATGTGGTGGCCCTAACGGCCATGTCTCATATCTATTTGAATGTCTTTCCATGTCTTCCGTCATTGATATCTTGTATCTATATGTGATAGAATGTTGTTCACTTAGTGACACACATATGAATGTATACGATCATAGGTTGGTTCTCTCGGGCCTTAACGACTTCGGGTGCCAGTACGCCCCCTTGGGATTTGAGGCGTGACAAAAGTGGTATCAGAGTTGGTCGTCCTAGGGTGTCTACAAAGCCGTGTCTAAGTAGAGTCTTGCTTATGGATGTGTTGTGAACCACATTTATAAGTAGGAGGCTGTGGGACATTTAGGATTTGTTTCTTTTCTTCATTTCCTAGATAGTGCAATAGAGCCAAAGTTGTAGGTGGAGTCATATCCAACCACTGAATTCGTTTTATGTTTTGTTTCCTCAGTATAGAAAAATACCAATTACAAGAAGAGGTAGGGGTAGAGGTAAGAAGGTAGACACGATTGCTGGAGAAGGGACCAGTAAATCACCACCTGAACAAGTTTATCAAGGTGAGGCTGAAGACGAGTTTGCATCGCGGGCTTCTTCTACTCTTCCAGTTCCAGGAGAGCCAGGAAGCAGAGGAGTATCCCAGAACCATTTGTTAATGCTACTGAGCAGGATGTAAGGAATGCAGTGCAAATGTTGACTTGTATAGTTGCTGCCCAAAATCAAGGACAAGTTGGCCCAACGACAAGTCATGACGGTGCGACTAGGGCAGATAGTCGGCGAACACAGGATTTTCTGAAATTATACCCTCCCACGTTCACCGGGTCAGATCTTAACGAAGACCCATAAGATTTCATAGACCAAATTCAAAGGGCTTTAGATGTTATGCATGTGTCTGGTATATAAATAGTTGAGCTTGTAGCATATAGACTAAAAGGAGAGGCTATATTATGGTATGATGATTGGATTATCTAGGGGTATCGATGCACTTCCAGCTAGTTGGGAAGAATTCAAAGCAACATTCCTTGATCATTACCTTCCATATAAGATCTGAGAGGCTCGTGCAGACCAGTTCTTAAATCTTTATCACGGTAATATGCACATCAGAGAGTACAGTCTTCGGTTTAACTCTTTGGCCAGGTATGCTCCTAATGTAGTAGCTACTATGGATGATAGAGTTCATCGGTATGTGGATAGATTAGATCCATATTTGGTTAGGGATTGTACTATTACTTCTTTGAATAGGTACATGGATATAGCCAGGATACAAGCTTTTGCACAGAAGATGGAGGATCAGAGGCAAAGGATAAGAACGCAAGAATTTGAAAGAGGACCGCCAAAGAGGGCTAAACCTATGGGATAGTTCATAGCATCCCAAGGAGAATTTAGGCCTCGGATTTTTAATAGATCGCCTAGGCCATCATTTTCTTATTTTACAGCAGGTACTCCATCCCAATTTTAAGGGTTTAGAGGCAGTCAAGTTGGGCAAAGTAGTGGGATTCGAGGTTTACAGACAGCGGGGTATCAAGAACAAGGAAGTAGGAGTCAATCAAGGTTTTCTCGTCAGCCGTGCCAGTACTGCGAAAAGCTTCATTTAGGTGAATGACAGTTTGGGACGAATGCTTGCTTTTGGTATGGTATGTCGGGGCACATAATGAGAGAAATCGAGGTTTTCTCGTCAGCCGTGACAGTATTGCGAAAAGCTTCATTTAGGTGAATGCCAATTTGGGACGAATGCTTGCTTTTGGTATGGTATGTCGGGGCACATAATGAGAGAGTGCCCACAGAGGGGCACGGGTGGTATGGCACGACCTACGGGATTAGCCGTTACATCATCATCATCAGGTGTACAGCCTACTGGGCATGGTAGAGGTGTTAGAGGAGTAGCTAATTCTAGTGGAGTCCAGAACCATACCTATGCTTTAGCGGATCGTCAGAATTCGGAGTCTTCTCCTGATGTAGTTACAGGTACATTATCCGTCTTTTCACATAATGTATATGCATTGATTGATTCGAGCTCTACCCTATCATATGTCACTCTATTGATGGCTGAAAAATTCAAAAGAACACCAGAATTATTAGTTAAGCCATTTGAAGTATCTATACCCATGGGTGAGTCTATTATAGTTAAGAGAGTCTATCGTAATTGTATGGTCACTGTTTGTATACATTGGCTGATATTATTGAGTTGGAAATGGTAGATTTTGATGTTATAATGGGTATGGACTGGTTGGCTTCTTGTTATGCCACGATAGATTGCTGAGCTAAGAAGGTACATTTCCATTTCCCACAAAAGACTGTCCTTGAATGGAGGGGTAATGTTGGAGCACCGAGAGGTAAATTTATTTCCTATCTTAAGGCAAGGAAAATGATATCCAAGGGGTACATATGCCACCTAGTAAGAGTACAAGATACCAATGTGAAGCCACCAACTCTGCAATCGGTTTCAGTGGTAAATGAATTCCTTGATGTATTTTTTGAAGATCTTCCAGGTTTGCCTCCAGAAAAGGAAATAGAGTTTGGTATTGATGTGATTCCAGACACTCAACCTATCTCTATTCCTCCATATAGAATGGCCTCAGCAGAGTTATGAGAATTAAATGAGCAATTAAAAGACTTGCTGGAAAAGGGATTCATAAGGCCTAGTATGTCCCCTTGGGGTGCACCAGTGTTATTTGTATGAAAGAAAGATGGCATGTTGAGAATGTGCATTGATTATCGACAACTGAATAAGGTAACCGTCAAGAATAAATATCCCCTCCCCAGAATTGATGATTTGTTTGACCAATTACAGGGTGCCAAATGCTTCTCAAAGATTGACCTGAGATCAGGTTATCATCAAGTAAGGGTTAGAGAAAAAGATATACCCAAGACAACTTTCCGAACATGGTATGGTCATTATGAATTTTTAGTTATGTCATTTGGGCTAACAAATGCACCAGCAGTTTTTATGGATTTGATGAAAAGGGTGTTCAAGCCATTTTTAGATATGTTCGTGACAGTGTTTATAGATGATATTCTGGTTTATTCAAGATCACAAGAAGACTATGCTAATCACTTACGGCAGGTGTTACAGATTCTTCGTGATCGTAAGTTATATGCAAAGTTCTCTAAATGTGAGTTTTGGTTAAAATCTGTAGCATTCCTGGGTCATATTGTGTCGGATGAAGGGATAAGGGTTGAAACTCAAAAGATAGAAGTAGTGAAGAATTGGCCAAGACCTACAACACCTACTGAGATTCATAGTTTTCTTGGGTTGGCAGGTTACTATAGAAGATTTATTGAAGGATTTTCTTCCATTTTGGCACCTTTAACAAAGCTAACACACAAGGCAACCAAGTTTTAGTGGAATGATGCGTGTGAGAAGAGCTTCCAAGATCTGAAGGATAAGTTGACTCCTGCACCTGTATTTGTACTTCCAGAAGGCACAAAAGGGTATGCGGTATATTGTGATGCTTCAGGAGTCGGCTTAGGATGTGTATTGATGCAACACGGTAATGTAATAGCTTATGCCTCAAGACAGTTGTGGCCACATGAGAGAAATTATACGACACATGATCTTGAGCTAGCAGCTATGATATTAAGAATGAACTTAGACTTGAACTTGTTTAAATTGGATAATGTTACTAACATTCGAGGATGAATGTTCCTAAGGGGGGAAGGATGTAACACCCCGTACATTTCCTAACTTATTTGACTACCTTAACATTTATGGAATTATTTAAACTTGAGATAGTTGGTGTATTACCCACTAACTTTAGTGGGCTGAATTCATATTGTGCTAATGGGCTCAATTGAGGCCCAAAAATTAAGTAAATAAGACATGGCCCAAAAGGAAATGATCTATTCAAAATTTGACCAAGTAAACACATCATCTTTGACCAAAAATTTGGCTAAGGATGACTATAAAGAGAGGTGTTTTGGAGGGACTATAT
This sequence comes from Capsicum rhomboideum, assembly GCA_031232105.1. Taxonomy (NCBI): domain Eukaryota; kingdom Viridiplantae; phylum Streptophyta; class Magnoliopsida; order Solanales; family Solanaceae; genus Capsicum; species Capsicum rhomboideum. The sequence goes on from CP124712.1 coordinate 81,428,287, forward strand.
AAGGCTGAAAATCAGCTCTTATTCACCATAATACACTTGTAAAATTCCAGATTTTTGCAAAAGATATTTCTCCTCTCTCAAACCCTAAGCAACCACCCCTTTGGACAAGATCTTCCACTTGCAAGCCTTGGTAAGTGTTTACCCTTATGGATTAATATATTATATGCATAATAGGTTGTGTAAATCATGTTGGTTATGTTTAAAAAGTGTTGAGCAGTCCACTATTTGTAAAACAGTCCACTTTTGCTTAATCGTCAAGGATTTGCCTTCTATGTGGTTTAAAATTGAAAGGGGACTTAAGGTCTGGAAGGAAGTGAATTAGATGGATGAAATTTCCACATGTTAGGATGTGGTTATGTCCCTAACTTGTTTCCTCCTTGTGTATGACTTGTGGAAATGTGGTTATGAAATTGTGCATGGAACCTGTGGTGTAGTGAAAAGAGAATATAGTTTTGTGATGTTCATGTGAATTTTGAAACCATAATTGTTCATTGGCATCAAATATAACCTGAAATATGTAGGGAAATGCTTACTTATGGCCATGGACCATTTATTACAAAGATGGACCCCAAAAGAGACTCATTGCAGCTAATTCAGGCATCTGCCCTCGCGGATGAGCCACCTGCTCGCGTAGGTCACTTCACAGGTGGCCCTGGACAGGGCCAAAAGGGCACCTGCAACCGTTCCTCATCACCTGCGGGTGCAGGTTGCTCCACAGGTCCTTCCAGAACCTCTTTTGGCTTGTTTTTGCTTCTCTTTGACCCTCCAAGGCCCCTCTATCCTTCTTAGATGCATTCACCAACTCATGGTACCCTTTGGAGAGCTCTAAGGGGGTATTTCAGAGGTATTTTGGATTGTATCAATTGTGGATTGTTTTTAATGTGTTGTTGTAGAAGGCATTTAAGTGGCTTGATGGAGTAAATGTAAAGTATAAACTTGGTGTGAACTCCTATCGGTTTGTGATATTTAGGTTGATGTGTGGGCTGGTTCGGTGTTGTTGGTATTGTGAGGCAGTAAATTGCATTGTAGGAGGGTGGAATAAAGTTATATGGCAGTCGCGTAGTTTATTATAACCTTGTGAACTTGTAATGTAGTTGACTTTTAATGTAAGATCCATTATGTATTCATATTATAGAGTAACGCTTTAAGGAAGAGCTGAACTGTTATAGTCATATGTTGGAAGGATAAGGTATGTAAGGTTACTCTTTCTATATCCTTTGACAGCACCTATTGTTCTTATTGTTACCGAACTTGTTTCCACTTTGAAATGTTCTAAAGTATCTCATTTCAGGTTTGTTATAAATTGTTATTCACGTGTCTCTTATTCATTGACTATTGTTCCAAAGCTCCAATAATGTTATGACCACCAATGTAACAATCTCACAAAAAGTAAAGAAATGAAGTAATGCATATTTGGTTAAGTAAGGGGGTAGCTCTGGGGGCGAAAGCCTAGCTTGAGCCGAACCTGATTTATTGGATACAGGGGGCAGCTCTAGGGTTGAAATCCTAGCTCGAGCCGAACCTGATTTATTGATTTATGGGTGGCAGCTCTGGGGGCATAAGCCTAGCTCGAGCTGATTCCAATGTTATTTACCACTGATCAGTTGGTCCCGGGCATTGTATGATTGATGTTGATATTGATATGAACGTAAAAAGGAAAGGAATGAATGTAATGTATATGGTTCCACATATACAGTATGGTGGTCTATCAATATTGTCCATTCACTTGTATTTGATTCTATTGGAGTTCTTATATTTCATACAGTTACTTATAGCAATACATACTTAGTACATTCTTTCGTACTGACGTCTCATGGGGGACCTACCTTACTTGCTGTAGGTACAGGAGCTAGTAGACCTTCATAGTAGGATACGGGTCATCTGCATACTATTGGTGAGCTCCAGATTAGTTTGGGGCTTTTCGAGTCACTTATATATACTTGTTTTGGTATTGTGTAACAGTTGTATAAAGCGGGGACTTGTCCTGACTTTAGACATGGTTATGTATCTGTTAGAGGCTTTGTAGGCGTTGTAAATCAAATGAAGAAATGTCTTACCCTTTTGATGTGGTGGCCCTAACGGCCAAGTCATATCTATTTGAATGTCTTTCCATGACTTCCGTCATTGATATCTTGTATCTATATGTGACAGAATGTTGTTCACTAAGTGACACGCATATGAATGTATACGATCATAGGTTGGTTCTCTCGGGCCTTAACGGCTTCGGGTGCCAGTCCACCCCGTTGGGATTTGAGGCGTGACAATATTTATGACTAGTATATCATTAGTTAACCTATTTAGGGAATTTGGGATAGAACTGTGACCCGAACCTTAGCATAGGATCATTTTTATGGCCTTAGGATCCTATTATCCTTGATTATAGAATTTTTAGTCATAGATTGACATTACAGACCCTTTAATATAAGACTTACCATTTAACTTAGTGATTTTGGTGGTAGTTCCCCGATTAGAACCTTGTAGTGATTTCATGCCTTTTATTATTGTAGTTGCCCTAGTTATGAGGCTTTAATATGTTGGTTACATATTATTGCGCCTGAGGCCGTGGTTATGATACCATTTGGACTCCAGGATAGAATTTTATCCCTAAAGGAGACATAATTCTAGTTTATAGATGCTTAGGCACTTATGGTTGTATTGTTTAGATATTGGTGATGGCATGCATACTTTTAGGGGCATTCATGCTCACTTAGAGGTACGATTCTAACCAAAACCTTGATTTTACTACTATTTTCTAAAAAGGGATTTATTCCCACTTTTCACTTTTAAAACGAATTCTTTACAAATGGGAATCATACCACCTTATTTAATAAATATGAGCTTTTCAAACTAATTATCCTATTTTAAAAATTAGACCGCGGTTGATTTCAGTCCATTATTGATCCACTCATTTTACCACTATTTATTTACTTCGATCGAGAGATATTCCGACCCTTTAATACTTGTTATGGCCTTAGGATCCTATTATCCTTGATTATAGACTTGTTAGTCATAGATTGACATTATGCACCCTTTAATATAAGTCTTACGATTTAACTTAGTGATTTGGGTGGTAGTTCCCTAATTAGAGCCTTTTAGTAATTTCATGCCCTTAATTATGTAGTTGCTCGAGTTATGAGGCTTTATTATGTTGGTTACCTATTGTTGGGCCCGAGGCCGTGGTTACGATTCTAGTTGGACTCCAGGTGAGTATTTTATCCCTAAAGGGGACATGATTCTAGTTTATAGACGCTTAGGCACTTATGGTTGTATTGTTTGGATATTGGTGATGGCATGCATACTTTTAGGCCTATTCATGCTCACTTAGTGGTACGATTCCAAACAAAACCTTGATTTTACTATTGTTTTCTAAAAAGGGGATTTATTTCCACTTTTCACTTTTAAAACTGATTCTTTACAAACAGGAATCATACCACCTTATTTAATGAATTGTGAGCTTTTGACTAAATATGCTATTTCCAAAATTAGACCATGGTTGATTCCACTTCATTATTGATCCACTCATTTTACCACTATTTATTTACTTCGGTCGAGAGATATTCCTACCCTTTCTATATTATTGTACTGTTTTAGTCCCAGATTTGATCTCGGGCAATGGATTTACAGACTTACGCCCTTTTAGTCACGGTTCGAGTTTATGCACTTATTATACTTATATATCTCTCCAATAATGGATGAAGCAGATTGATTATGATAGTTACTAGAAGTCCTGGTTCGGGATCAGACAATGAATACGGATATCTCGAGTCCCTTATGGGCCCCTCCGTCTTTGAACCACAGTACCGGAGAAGGACGTCAGCCGTAGGTCGTGCCTTTGTGATCTACAGAGGTGGAGGAGGTGTATACACTTGTTATGATATTGCACTAGGATTGGATATGGTATTTTTGATTTATGTTGCATTCATTCATTCATATGCATCGGCTATCACCGATGTAATTATTTGGCTCTTATATCTATCAGTCTTATGGGGGGTTGTATAGGTATCAGCTATGGTTACTATTTACTGAGTGCTTGCTTAAACCTTCCGGGCTTATGGGGGCGCGGTTAGGTTTTTGTTTGTCCGGACTAGCCTATTACTTTATTGTTAGTTATTATGGTTAGTTCGTGGCAGGATGGTTATGGACTGGTACCCGAGATTGACGATACATTTTTGATCCCTTTTCTCTATTGTAGTAAGATACGTTATTATTGAGTTATCTCATGATTAGTCACACTTTGGTTAGAGTCTTTGAGTATGCTACTATTAGCTCCTTTACTTGGCTATGATCCTCGAGATGTTAGGTTGGCTCCCTCAGGTTATTACCTTCGGGTTTAGTCCTATATATGTCTCTCTCTCTCTCTCTCTATATGGTATTATCATATATCCCTCTCTTTCCTTATCTATTTGTATCGTATATGTATCATTTGGCCTTGTATTACTACTATATATGCTTCTTTCACTCCTCAATTGTATATTGGCTAGTGATATACGGTATTGTACTTTAGTTCCTGAACATTGTTAGAATATGATAGTTCATCCTTATTGCTCCATTAGCATTATTATGTTTAGTTTCTTTGTTAGTTGCCTGTAATTTATATTCCCGCTTTACATGTTATTTATACTTGCATTATCTTTAAAGCTTAGTCGACCGATGCCTACTGAGTACCACATGTTTAGTACTCATGCTACACTTCTGCAGCCTGCAGATCATAGTATGAGTTTTCACCATTGATGTATGTATCGTGCGGAGCAGCTATGGATCGGAGATTTGGGGTGAGCTCCTGGCGTTTGGATTATTCCTGCTCTCTCTCATATTGTTAGTTTGATCTCTATTTTGTATTTTAGAGACGACTTTGTATATATATATTTACTCTGTATTCCACTTTATACTCCTGTTGTATTAGAAACTCTTGTACTGACTTCACCAGATTTTGGGATTATTTCTTTATTTTGTTCTCTTTGTTGAATAACGTTCCGCTGCTTTCTTCTTTTCTCTTGATAGTCCGCTGCTAGTTGTTTCGGACTATGGGTTGGCTTACCTACTGGTGGGTTATAGTAGGTGACATCATGACTTGAGAAATTGGGTCGTGACATTTTGTTAATATTTCTACTTAGTTTGATGAATTTTGCAGGTATATAATTTGAAGTTATTATTTTGAAATTCCGCATATTCGACTAATCGCATCTCAAGAACCAGTTCAGAATGGATGTATTTGTCTTATGATCTTTGTCGTAAGATTTTTATTGACATTTTCATGCTTTACTCTATTTTGCTAACAATTTTTTCAAGACTTGGTAGGAAACATAACCCACATGCAACAACAATAGACGCATCACAACGTGGAACTTTATCTTTGCAGTGAACTGGGACAATTTGTTAGAGAGTCAAGATCACCAACAATGGTCAAGGATCTACTCTCGAACTCAACTCAACCTACGTCTCACATTCGGGACATGTAGGATATTTTACATCAACTTTCTCATTTTCAATAACAGAATCTTAAATCCCGTAATGTTTTCTGCCTTTTGCCCTTTTCTCTGATCTCTTTACCAATCTTGAAACCCAGTCTCATCATAACTCGATACTGAGACAGTTTTTAGAAGAGTACCTCTCTTTGAATATGCTTTCACTTTTTTCGGCTTTTGTTAAGCCATAGTTCAAATTTTCCTCCAATTCCCTTTACTCTTTATTCTCTTAAAGTTCCTTTTTGACTTTGCTTTCATTTTCAAATTATATCTTCACTTCTTCAAGCCTAATATCTTACTTCTCCATCTACACAGTCGTTTTTATCATTCACTGATACTACGACACCTTTATGGATGATATTGTTCCAAACTCACTCCACCTTCTCTTTATAACTCTTGAACTACATTTGGCCAGATTCTAGTGCAACCCGAGATATGTGGCAACTTAAAAACCAAAGTTTAGCCATGAACTTCTTAAAAAATTTTCTTCGTCCCCATACCTTTCCTAAAATCCTTTGATTGGGACAAAATCGGCTACTTCGTCAACTTCTTTTTCCGAAAGTTCTTTCATCATCTCCGATCAAAGAGGGACAACTGTTGACACCTAATTTTGACCCTCCTTTTTTTCCAATTTATTTTCTTGAGCTTCTAAATAACATATCAAATTACTTTATTTTATTACTATTTCTGTAATTACTAATAAAAATACATATTATATTATCAAAATCACTGCTACCATTTTAGACTTTTTTTTTCTCTTAAACAGTTGTTTGTCGTTGTCTTATTTTAAATTTCGTACTTATTTATATGTCAATGTTTTGTATCTATATTTTGTTTTAAATCATTAGCAAAGTATAATATTAACACTTTATTTTCTACATATTAATTATTATTGTATTAATTATCAAGTTAAAAGCTCAAGATATTTAAAAGGAAGAAGGGAGACATCAAAAGAATTGCCCAACAAAATAACCCATATGAGCCCATCACCTTTCAGGCAATATCAGCCCACAAAAAATCCAATTTGCAGCCCAAACCTAATTCAAGCCTAAACCTATCTTCCTTCAATTACCAGCAACCCACTCCTTTCTCACTCTCTCCAAAATAGCGATACTTCTTTCCTCTTCCAGAATGAGTTCCAGCAATCTTCAACCATGTTAGAGATTGCCAGACCCATTCTCATACAAATTTCATCTCTCTCTTTTGAAGAAGGGCATACACTCTTATGCCCTCTCTCATTCATATCTCTCCTATCTGATTTGGTCAAACAAAAGAGACCAAAACTCTTGAAATTTCTGAAAGAGAATCATGTTTTCAGAGATCCGATTTGAATTTCAAACAACTCTTTTGGATTTCAATTTGGATCCAAAAATTCAAACTCTGGGAGCCCTATGCCTAATCTTCACCTATAAATGCACCCTTATATCTTCAGTCGAACACAAGCTTGGATGGTCGCACCCTTCCATTTTTTATAACAATTTTTCTCACCCCTGTTTATTCTAACGTTTTAGCCTTTTCTTATCTCCTCTTAACAAGCCTTTTCTCTGTGCCCCTACATCTTATTGCCACTTTTTTACTGATAAAATATCGGCTCTTTCCATTCTGGTTTGGTCTTGGTCGAGACTCTCCCTTTTGAGCATGTTTGCAACTCGTCTTTGTTCGACTTTGAGCATGTTTGCAACAAGTGCAAAAGCTTTCAGGTTTAAGTTTGCTCATTGACTTCAAAATAAAAAAAATTGTTTTCTTAGTACTCAACCTTTTAAATTTCTTGGAATTTCTTTATTAACCTAAGTTTAGTCGGTTAACCGTATTTAGCGGATCCTTTAGGGTTCTTACTCCCTTCCCTTTAGGATATTTAGAATCCTTACTTAGAATCATTTACGTTACGTAGACCTGAAAAATGAAGTTCTTTATTTGTTTAATCACTTACTTTCTAATAGGTGCCTTAATTCACCATAGAACTAATTAGGTGGCGACTTCCTTACTTTATTTAAAAGTTTCCAATATGTTGTACCTTAATGACCCGTGTTAAAATGGGGTATAACAATATGTACCATGGAAGATGTGATCCAAATCTTCTCGAGACCATTCACAAGGATCCAAGCTCGAGAACTTCAAGGGATGCAAGCATTATTCATGAAGAATGAAGTGTTGGAGTCTATGTTGACCCCATCAAGAGGGTTCTATGAGTTGAGGGTCGGATTAGGAGCTTCAAGTGAAGGATTTGGATGCTGCCTTATGGTGACGAAAGGAGCGACGGTCCGCCAAGTGTGCGATGGACCGTCCCATGGTCCACCAAACGAAGGCCAGCCAAATGAGCTACTGCCTTTTGGTGACGGCAAGGGTGACGGTCCATTAGCTTAGTGACAGTCAGTCACAGTGGCCGTCACCACCAAAATAGTTCACCTGGACTCGTCTTTAAATGGTTAAAGGTCACTTTTGGGCCTTTTTTGTAATGACACTATAAATAGTTCAAGTAGGGTTTCATTTTGCTAAGTTATCTTTGAATATTGATGATTACTTCTCTTATGAGAGAGTGTGATGATGCTTCTGTTGAACCTTTGCTTAGAAACGGGGGTTTTGAGGGAGTTTAGACACCCACTTATTTCACGTATAGATTAGGTGCTTAAGATAGTAGATTTAGGGGCTTTCAATTCATATATTCAATAGTTCCTATCTCTTTTTCTATCTCTTTGTGTCTATCTCATTATCTTCTATCTTTTTTCGCTTATTATCTCGATTTCATAGTTAAATCTTCTTTATCATATTTTAGTTTATATCATCTGATATCAGAGCCGAGCTGTAACACCCCATACCTTTCTGACCCTAATTTATTGTCTTAATATTTACGAAATTATTTAAACATGAGATTTATGGGGTATTACACATTTAATTAGTGGGCTTAATTGATCTTGTGCCATTAGGCTCAATTGAGGCCTAAATATTAAACAAAAGACATGGCCTAATTGGGAAAATGACCCATTCTTGCTTTGACCAAGGTAAGCCCTCAATTATTGACCAAAGTGTGGCTAAGGATGAGATTTAAAGGGACTATATAAGGCAAACAAATCAGATTTTTATTCATCAAAAGCCACATGCCATTTTCTAGAATTTTCTACAATAATCTCTCCTCTTCCAAACCTTAAGTTATCATCCTCTTTGGGCAAGATCAACTCTTTTTCAAGCCTTGGTAAGTGTTTATTTTTATGGTTTAATATATTATATGCATGGAAGATGGTGTAGATCATGTTGGTTATGTTGGTGAAGTGTGAGAAGTTCACTATGTGTGAAACAATTTGTGTTTGCTTAATTGATGAAGGGTTTTGCCTTGTAAACTTGAAAATGGACTTGTGGTATTGAAGGAAGTGAATTTGACGGATTCAATATTGACATGTGAGATGTGATTATAGCCTTAACTTGTTTTATCCTTGTACATAATGTTTGGAATTGTTATTATGAAATTGGGCATGAAATTGGTGACGTATTGAAAGAAAAATGTAGTTTGATGATATTTATGTGTGTTGTAAAACCATGGATGTTCGTTGGCATTTAAGATGATCTAAAATATGTTAAGATAAGTTTAGTTATGATCATGGACCATTTATTACAAAAAAAGGACCCAAAAGAGACCCTTTTTGGCCGAAACGGGCACTCACCCTAGCAGACGAAGCACCTACAGGCGCAGGTGACTTCACAGGTTCCCCTGGACACTGCCAAGGGTCACCTGCAGAGGTAGTTCAGTCACCTGCGGGCGCAGGTGGCTTCACAAGTCAGGCCAGAACCCCGTTTCTGTTGTTTTTGCATCTCTTTGACCCCCCAAAGCCCCTATACCCTTTATGGATGCAATTATCAACTTATGGTACCTTTTAAATGACTATAAAGGAGTATCCAAGAGTATTTTGAATGGTATAAAATATGGATTGTTGTTAATGTGTTATTGTGAAAGCTATCGAGTGACTTGACGAAGAAAAGGTAACGTAGTGTTAATGAGGAAGTGTAAAGGGTAAACTTGGTGTGAAATCTTATTGGTTTATGATGTCTTGGTCAATGTGTGGAATTTTATGGTATTTTTGGTATGGTGATGCAATAAATGGTATTGTAAGAGGGCAAAATGATGTTATACGGCAATCACGTAATTCATTATCGTCGTATGCACTTGTAAGGTAGTTGATTGTTAACATGAGCTTTGTTATGAACTTGTGTTGTAGAGTGACACGTAAGGAAGGAACTGGATTATTGTATTCACATCTAGGACAATGTATTCATATTGATATCATAAGGTATGTAAGGTTACTCTTTTGGTATCCTTCTGCAGCATATAGTGTTCACCTTGTCATTGTACTTGTTCATTTCCGAAGTGTTCTAAAGTATTCCTAGCTCAGGTTGACATATATTGTTATTCACATGTTTCTTATTCTTAGATCAATTGTGAATCACATGCCTCTTATTCACTGACTGAAGTTCCAAAGCTCTCATAATGTTGTAACTACTAAAAAAAACTATCTTAAGGAAAGTAAAGATGTAAGGAGAATCTATTCATTCTTGAGTAGCATATCCAATAATGCTATGGACGCCAACGTATCAATCTCTCACAAGAAAATGTATCAATCTCTCACAAGCAAAGGTATCAATCTCATGAAAGTAAAGGAAATGAAGTAATGTATATATGTGTTCCCAATAATGTTTCAATCACTAATGTATCACTCTCATAACAAATGTAAAGGAAGGAAGTATGCAAATAAGTAATGTACACATGGTTACTTTATGTTTCATTGAGTATGGATCACAAATCTAAGGGCATAAGCTCGGATGGAACAATCCCAATATTATGTTATATTATATTATATTATATTATAGCCCACCAAAGGTGGATGACTGTTATTATATTATAGCCCACCAAAGGTGGATGACTGTTATTATATTATAGCCCTAATAAATTGATGAATGATATGAATAGACTTGAGCAAAGATTGGTTCTCTCGGGCCTTATCGGCTTCGGGTGCCAGTCCGCCTCAATGGGATTTGGGGCGTGAAAAAAATGGTATCAGAGCAGGTCGTCCTAAGGGTCTCTACAAAGTCGTGTCTGAGTAGAGTCTTGCTTATGGATGTGTTGTGCGCCATATTTATAAGTAGGAGGCTACGGTACATTTAGGGGTTGTTTCTTTTCTTTATTTCTAGATCGTGGAATAGAGCCAATGTGGTAGGTGGACTTATATCTGACCATTGTAATTGCTTTTCTTTGATATAGTAAAACGCCGATGACAAGACAAGATAGGGGCAAAGATAAGCAGGTAGATATGCCTGTCAGAGAAAGAACGAGTAAATCACCACCTGACCAAGCTAGTCAGGGCGGGGCTGAAACTGAGTTTGAGACACAGGATTCCCCTACTGTTCCAGCTCCAGAAGAGCTAGAAGGGAGAGAAGAACCTGCCGAAACACCTGTTTATGATACTGTGCGGGATCTAAGCGATGCGGTGCAAATGTTGACTCGTATAGTTGTTTCATGGACTCAAGGACAAATTGGTCCAATGGTAAGGAATAATGATACAGATAGGGCAGCTAGTTGGAGGACACAGGATTTTCTGAAATTGGATCCTCCCACGTTCACCGGGTCAGATGTGAATGAAGATCCACAGGATTTTGTGGACCAAATCAAAAGGGCCCTAGATGTTATGCATGTGACTGGTACAGAAACAGTGGAACTTGCAGCATATAGACTAAAAGGCGAGGCTATATTATGGTACGAAGATTGGAAACGAGCTAGGGGTATAGGTGCACTTCCAGCTAGTTGGGAAGAATTCAAAATGGCATTCCTTGATCATTACCTCCCATATGAGATCCGAGAGGCACGTGTAGACCAATTTCTAAATCTCCGTCAGGGGGATATGAGTGTTAGAGAATACAGTTTACAGTTTAACTCTTTGGCTCGATATGCTCTACATTTAGTAGCCACTATGGCTGACAGAGTTCATCGGTACGTGGATAGATTAGATCCATCCTTGGTACGAGATTGTACCATTGCTGCCTTGAATAGAGATATGGATATAGCTAGAATACAAGCCTTTGCACAGAAAATAGAGGATCAAAGGCAAAGGTGAAAGGCACATGAAGTTGAGAGAGGGCCATTAAAGAGGGCTAGACCTATGGGACAGTTTATGGCGTCCCAAGGAGAATTTAGGCCTCGAGTTTTCACTAGACCGCCTAGACCATCATTTTCCTACCTTACAGTAGGTACTCCATCTCAATTTCGAGGGTTTAGAGGAAGTCAAGCTGGGCAGCGTAGTGGAATACGGGGTTCGCAGACAGTGGGATCTTTTCGTCAGCTGTGCTAGTACAGTAGGAAGTTTCATTCAGGTGAATGCTGGTTTGAAATGAATGTTTGTTTTTGGTATGGTGAGTCAGGGCACATGATGAGAGAGTGCCCACAGAGGACCACGAGTAGTATGACACGACCCACGGGATCAGCCGTTGCGTTATCATTGTCAGGTGTACAACCTGCTGGTCGTGGTAGAGGTGCTAGAGGAGAAGCTAGTTCCAGTGGAGCACAGAATCACACCTATGCACTAGTCGACCGACAGAATTTGGAGATTTCTCCTGATGTGGGTACAGGTATGATATCTGTCTTTTCACAGAATGTATCTGCATTAATTAATTCAGGCTCTACCTTATTATATGTTATTCTATTGCTTGCTGCGAAGTTTGAAGAAAACACCAGAATTATTAGTGAAGCCAATTGAAGTAGCTATACCAGTTGGTGAATTTACTATAGTTAAAAAAAATAAATAGATCATAATGGTATGGTAAATGTTTGTGATCATGTTACGATTGGCTGATCTTATCGGGATGGAAATGATAGATTTTAATGTGGCAATGGGCATGAATTGGTTGGTTATTATAGGAGAATTACTGAAAAATTTTCTTCTATTCCTGCACCCTTAACGAAGCCTACACATAAGGCAATCAAGTTCCAGTGGAATGATGCATGTGAAAAAAAAAATGTTCCAAGAGTTGAAAGATATATTAACCTCCACACCAGTTTTAAGTACTTCCTGAAGGCACAGAATGTTATGCAGTATATTGTGATGCTTTCGGGGTTGGCCTAGGATGCGTATTAATGTAGCATGGTAAGGTAATAGCGTATGACTCACCAAAGTTGCGACCACATGAGAGAAATTACCCAACACATGACCCTGAACTAGTAGCTGTTGTATTTGCTTTAAAGATATGGTGTCACTATTTGTAAGGGATTCATGTTGACATATATACTGAGCATAAGAGTTTGTAATATATCCTTAAGCCGAAGGACTTAGATCTAAGGTAGTGAAGGTGGCTTGAACCATTAAAAGATTATGACATTGGTAGCTTGTAACATCCTGGAAGAGCAAATGTGGTAGCTGATTCATTAAGCTGCAAAGTAGTAGGAAGTACTAATGGCCAGCTCGCAGAAATGGAAGATGTAGTCAAGAAATTTACATCAATTAACCAGTATGGGGTTTCTTCTTCTTGATACTCCATATGAAAGAATTATCGTGAACAGTGCGGTAGAATCTTCATTTGTAGCTGAGAGAGATAAAAGCAATATACAAATACTACTTTCTTTCAGTTGAAAAAGAATGTACAATGAAGTTAGGCAAGAGGTATTTGAGCTTACATAAGGAAGGAATACTTCAATATCAAGGTAGCTTATGTATACCAAATATATTTGAGTTAATAAAATGAATTATGACCAAAGCACATTATTTATGGTATTCTGTTTATTCGGGAGCAATCAAAGTGTACCATGTCATGAAAGAAATGTGTTGGTGAAGCAATATAAAGAAAAAGAACATTGCAGAATTGGTAGATCATTGTCCGAATTGTCAATAGGTAATAGTAGAGCATCAGAAATTTGGAGGTTATATGCCGATACTAGAAGGAAAGAATTAGAATTTGCCATAGGTGCTTGGGTATGTTTGAAAGTGTCACCAATGAAAGGGTAATTCGATTTGGAAAGATTTGAAAGTTGGCCCTATATAATGTGCCATATGAGATTACCCGAAGATTTGGGTAAGTTGCATATAAATTAGCACTACCCCAAGAACTCTCCACAGTTCATCCAGTATTTTATATTCCAATATTTTGAAAATGCATAAAAGATCCATTGCTCCCATTGAAGAAGCACAAGTTACGGAGGATCTCACCTGTGAAATAGATACCTACTGCCATTCTGGATTGACAAGTGAAGGGGTTACGGAATAAAGAAGTAGTTTTGTAAAAATATGGTGGAGGAATCAATAAGTAGAAGAAGTCACCTGGGGAATTAGAGAAATGATAAAGTCAAAGGATCCGTATTTATTTCAAATGGAAGAAAAAGTTCAAAGTGCGGAATTAGAGAAATAGTAAGTATCTATGAGCATTATGTATCTATATGATAACATGAAGAATGATCCATCTGTGTACATTGGATAATGTTACTAACATTCGAGGACGAATGTTTCTAAGGGGGGAAGGATGTAACACCCCATACCTGTCCGACCCTAATTGATTGTCTTAACATTTACAGAATTATTTAAACATGAGATTTATGGGGTATTACACATTTAATTGGTGGGCTTAATTGATCTTGTGCCATTGGGCTCAATTAAGGCCCAAATATTAAACAAAAGACATGGCCCAATTGGGAAAATGACCCATTCTTGCTTTGACCAAGGTAAGCCCTCAATTATTGACCAAAGTGTGGCTAAGGATGAGATTTGAATGGACTATATAAGTCAAACAAATCAGATTTTTATTCATCAAAACCACATGCCATTTTCTAGAATTTTCTACAATAATCTCTCCTCTTCCAAACCTTAAGCTATCATCCTCTTTGGGCAAGATCAACTCTTTTTCAAGCTTTGGTAAGTGTTTATTTTTATGGTTTAATATATTATATGCATGGAATATGGTGTATATCATGTTGGTTATGTTGGTGAAGTGTGAGAAGTTCACTATGTGTGAAACAGTTTGTGTTTGCTTAATCGGTGAAGGGTTTTACCTTGTAAACTTGAAAATGGACTTGTGGTCTTGAAGGAAGTGAATTTGAAGGATTCAATATTGACATGTGAGATGTGATTATATCCTTAACTTGTTTTATCCTTGTACATAATGTTTGGAATTGTTATTACGAAATTGGGCATGGAATTGGTGACGTATTGAAAGAAAAATGTAGTTTGGTGATATTTATGTGTGTTGTGAAACCATGGATATCCGTTGGAATTTAATATGATCTAAAATATGTTAATAGAAGGTTAGTTATGATCATGTACCATTTATTACAAAAAAAGGACCCAAAAGAGACCCTTTTTGGCCGAAACGGGCACCCGCCCTCGCAGACGAAGCATCTGCAGGCGCAGGTGACTTCGTAGGTGCCCCTGGAAACTTCCAAGGGTCACTTGAAGAGGCAGTTCAGCCACCTGCGGGTGCAGGTGGCTTCACATGTCAGGCCAAAACCCCGTTTCAGTTGTTTTTGCATCTCTTTGACCCTCCAAAGCCCCTATACCCTTTATGGATGTAATTATCAACTTATGGTACCTTTTAAATGACTATAAAGGAGTATCCCGGAGTTATTTTGAATGGTATAAAATGTGGATTGTTGTAAATGTGTTATTGTGAAAGCTATCGAGTGACTTGACGAAGAAAAGGTAACGTAGTGTTAATGAGGAAGTGTAAAGGGTAAACTTGGTGTGAAATGTTATTGGTTTATGATGTCTTGGTCAATGTGTGGAATGTTATGGTATTTTTGGTATGGTGATGCAATAAATCGTATCGTAAGAGGGAAAAATGACGTTATACGGCAATCACGTAATTCATTGTCGTCGTATGCACTTGTAAGGTAGTTGGTTGTTAACATGAGCTTTGTTATGAAATTGTGTTGTAGAGTGACACGTAAGGAAGGAACTGGATTGTTGTATTCACATCTAGGACGGTATATTCATATTGAGATCATAAGGTATGTAAGGTTACTCTTTCCGTATCCTTCTGCAACATATAGTGTTCACCTTGTCATTGTACTTGTTCATTTCCGAAGTGTTCTAAAGTATTCCTAGCTAAGGTTGACATATATTGTTATTCACATGTTTCTTATTCTTAGACCAATTGTGAATCACATGCCTCTTATTCACTGACTGAAGTTTCAAAGCTCTCATAATGTTGTAACTACTAAAAGAAACTATCTTAAGGAAAGTAATGATGTAAGGAGAATCTACTCATTCTTTATTAGCACATCCAATAATGCTATGGACGCCAACGTATCAATCTCTCACAAGAAAATGTATCAATCTCTCACAAGCAAAGGTATCAATCTCATGAAAGTAAAGGAAATGAAGTAATGTATATATGTGTTCCCAATAATATTTCAATCACCAATGTATCACTCTCATAACAAATGTAAAGGAAGGAAGTATGCAAATAAGTAATGCACACATGGTTACTTTATGTTTTATTGAGTATGGATCACAAATCTAAGGGCATAAGCTCGGATGGAACAATCCCAATATTATGTTATATTATATTATAGCCCACCAAAGGTGGATGACTATTATTATATTATAGCCCACCAAAGGTGGATGACTGTTATTATATTACAGCCCACCAAAGGTGGATGACTATTATTATCTTATGGCCTAATAAGTTGATGAATGATATGAATGGACATGAGCAAAGATTGGTTCTCTCGGGCCTTATCGGCTTCGAGTGCCAGTCCGCCTCAATGGAATTTGGGGCGTGACACGAGCTTAGAATTATTCCCACGATTCTAGTCTTAGATTTGTTATCTAGAAAATCACAAAAAAAAAAAATAAGAAGGATTTACGTTTTGGGTGTCTTGAGAATTTTGAGTTTTTGATTTAGAGTCTTGTTGGCCTTTCTGATACTAGAATCATGTTCTCTAGTATCTAGTGAGTCGTTATGTAAAATTTGAGCTAATTCCGAACTATATTGAGTGATCTACCATTGTTGGAGTTCAAGGTGTGAAGAAATTGAAATGGGTTCAAAATTCTGAAAAGTTTGAGAGCTTTTTAAGCAAAAATATCACTTGGGTTGTGTTTGTGGGGACAAAGGGAGCTTGGGTTTCGAATTTCATCGAATTTTGAGTTCGTTTGCCTAAGGGTCAATTTTTGAATGTTCTTCATGTTCTTCAAAATATTCAAGTCTTGTCGAAGAAGAAGGTTCAAAAGAAGGTATTTGATCCAAAAGATCCAAAGAAAAAGGAAGTGTACTTGTTTGTGCTAAAGAATATTCTATTTAAAAGTAAAAGGGCCCACAAGCTTACTATCCGAGGGCCTTGACGACAAGTGTGACGGTCCTCCACTAAGGTGGCGGTCCGCCAACATCACCTCCACCAACAACCCAAATCAGCAACCTACTGGTTAAGCCTTGACGACATTATTGGCGGACCTCAAACTCCGTGAAGGTCTGTCACCAACTCCTCCAACATGAAAAAAAGAAGCTTTGTAAGCTCATTTTAGATTCCTAGTTTCATTTCTTTTGATTCTTAATCATCTTTTACTTGGTTCTAACACTAATTAACAACTAGTAATCAACCTACTTAGTTATGAATTAGTTCTTGAGTTCGTTTCTTTCTTCGTCCCACTTCTTTGAGTGCCTTTCTCTTTTCATTTTCATCATAACTTCTTGGATCAAGTCCGTACATGATTTCTTTGAGTCTTTCAAATAAAAATCCATTCCGGCCAAGAGTTGTGATCTACACCTCAACTACCATTGGAGTATAAGCTATCATTCAACATTTGTCGATCCAAGTGTGAGGCTTACAAAGGTGTGTAGAGTTATGAGGTTATTTATTAATGCTAACTAGTTTGTTGTTTGTGTTTAGTGACTCTAAATAGGTACAATGGCCTCGGAAGGCAAAACGCCACCATTCATGGATGTCAATACTTCGAATATGATCTTGGCCGCAATTGAATCTTTGGTTCGTAGATTGGAATCTATGGAAGGTCACATAACCACGCTCCAAGGAAGTGTATCAACTATGGGTGGAAAGATAGTGAATATGAAAGGTCATATAAACTTCACCCAATCCACTCCCCAAAACTACCATGCCTCATCGAGTGGGCATGCTCAAGTTGCATCAGCTACTATCTCTCCGGGAACCATCCACCAAATGTTTAACCCACCAACTCAAACACAAGACCCTATTGTTCAAACCACCACTTACCCACACAACCGTAATCCCATTCGTCCACTCCAACCCCAATTCAACCAAGAAGAACCACAAAAACAAATTCCCTAAGCCCAAGGCCAACCCCAACCTACTAAACCAAAATCCATCACTCCACCACCCACCTAACCAAAATCAACCCATCCAAGTCGAAGGAGAGGAACTTCAAGTTTGAGGAATGAGATGAAGAGGAAATGTTTGTGGAATACATGAGGAATAGACCAATGATGCAAAGGGGATGATATAGAGGCCGAGGTGGAATATTTGGTCCGGTACCTTGTGGGAGAGGCAACTTTGGAAACCATCCCCAAAATGAAGGTCAATGGAACTACAATGAGAATCAAGGTGGTAATGAAGGTCGAGATGTAGGGATCAATTCTATCAATGCTAGTCTTTCAACTTTCAAGGGAAAGAGTGATCTCGAGGCTTATCTTACATGGGAGTCCACTTGTGAAAGAATCTTTCAAGTCAAAGATCTCACCAAGGTAAAGAAGAGTTACTATGCATAACCCAATTTGAGGGGTTTGCCATTACATGGTGGAAATATGCCAAGAGATTTCAACAAGTTCTAAATGAAGGACAACCCCTACCATGGAATGCTTTGAAGGGCCTCATGAGATAAAAGTTCGTACCTGATAGGTATAGGCATGAGTTACTTGCGAAGTTGTACAATCTAAGGTAAGGGAACAAGAGTGTCTTGATATATTATGACAAGTTTCAACAATTGGTTTTGAAGTTTGAGCATCATGAGAACATGGAACATGCCGTCATCCTTTTCAAGGTTGGTTTGAACAAGGAGATTTCCTCCTCAATGTCTTGTCATAGGTTCGCAACCATCGAAGACATCTTTCAAGCGGCCTTGGATATTCAGAGGGATCTCAAAGAAAGGTCATCATTCAAGCCCAAAGGGTACTCATCCACTAACCCTTGGAGTAATAACAGAGAAGTAGCCCAACTATCTTTGGGGTAGAACAAGAACAAGGAAGTCGCCAAGCCTTTTGAAAGGAAGGCCATAGAGAAGACCACTCCCAAGTACCCGCTAAGAAATGAAGGTAACAAGTATCCAACTCCTAATCCTAAGGGTTTTCAATTTTTCAAATGTCAAGGTTGGGGAAACAAGGCAAATGAATATCCCAATAAGAGAAATGTGATCCTTAGTGAAGGAAGATTGTATTACCTTGGAGATGAGCTGGGTCTAGCAGAGGACAATAAAGGTGAAGTTCAAAAAGGAGAGAGGGCTGAGGAAGATGACCAAGTAGAGGAAGGTGATGAGTATGCTTTTCCTCAAGATGGAGATTTTGAGGTCCCAAACTTTGTGGTAAGACAAGTCATGATTAGTAAGACATTTGATGATCCGAGTCAAAGAGAAAATCTATTTATACCAAGTGTCTTATCAAGGAGAATGGTTGCTCATTGGTCATTGATAGTGGGAGTTGTGCTAATGTTTCTAGTTCCTCGATGGTTAATTTCTTGAAGTTTCCCACAACCAAGCATGCCACACCTTCTAAGCTCCAATGGTTAAATGAGTGTGGAGAATTGAAGGTAACTCGACAAGTTGTGATCCGATTGAAGATTGGGAACTACCATGATGAAGTGATTTGTGATGTAATATCTATGCAAGCTTGTCACATCTTGCTTGGAAGACCATGACAATACAATCGTTCAACCAAAAATGATGGGAGGACCAATCGGTATTCTCTTGAATTGAATGGTTAGAAATTCACCCTCCATCCTTTTTCACCATCACAAGTGAATGAGATACATCAAAAGATGAGGGAGTTAAAGGATAAAGGAGGAAAGGAAGGGAAAGAAGGATCCCATGAAAGGGAGAATGATGAAGAAGAAGAAAGGAGGAGGTTGAAAGAAAAGAGCCAAATGGTGATGTTGGCTAGAAACAAGGATCTTTTCAAGGAACATGATGAGGAGAAGCCTATGCTACTCCTAGCACACGCTTTTCACACTAACTATTCTAATTCTTCTATTCCCCATTCCATTTCTCTTATTTTGGAGGGTTATGAAGATGTGTTCCCAAGGGAACTTCCAAAGAGGTTACCCCTACTTCGGAGAATTGAGCTTCAAATAGACTTCGTGTTGGGCCTATAATTTCCAAACAAGCCGGCCTATTGAAGTAACCCAACGGACATGAAGGAGCTTCAAAAATAAGTTGAGGAACTCCTCAACAAAGGATACATCAAGGAGAGCATGAGCCCATGTGCGGTTCCAGTATTGTTGGTACCAAAGAAAGATGGACTTTGCACATGTGTGTGGATTGCCGAGCGATCAACAAGATAACATAAAGTGTCGCCACCCTATCCCTAGATTAGATGACATGCTAGATGAGATGAATAGTTCATGTGTGTTCTCAAAAATTGATCTTAGGAGTGGTATCACCAAATTCGGATGAACTCGAGAGATGAGTGGAAACCTTCCTTCAAGACTAAATTTGGTCTTTATGAATGGTTGGTTATGCCATTCGAACTCACCAATGTTCCTAGCTTCATGAGGCTAATGAATCATGTGATGAAGCCATAAATAGGGAAGTTTGTCGTGGTATACTTTGATGATATCCTTGTCTATAGCAAGTCCCTAGATAACCATGTGATGCATTTGAAATGGGTGTTAATGAGGTCATCTTTTTGGGATCTGTTATGAGTTCCCGGAGTGTTGATATGGATCCAAGATAGACGCTATACGAAAGTGGCCAACTCCATAGACCATTGGTGATGTGAGAAGTTTTCACGGATTGGATAGTTTCTATAGAAGGTTTGTCAAAGGATTTACACCATAGCCGCCCCGTTGATCGAGGTAATCCGAAAGGATCAACCTTTTAAGTGGGGAGAAGAGCAAGCAAAGACGTTTGAAACTTTAAAAACAATGCTTAGCTCCTCTTCGTTATTACAAATGCCCAATTTTGAGAAGATTTTTGAAATTGAATGTGATGCTAGTAAGGTAGGCATTGGAGCCGTCTTAATGCAAGACCAAAGGCCCATTTCATACTTCAGTGAAAAGCTCAAAGGAACAACCTTGAACTACTCTACGTATGATCTTTAGTTGTATGCCTTAATTAGAGCTTTGGGCAATTGGCAACACTATCTTTGGACTAAGGAATTTGTGATTCGAAATGACCATGAATCTTTGAAACACCTTAGAGGCCAAGATAAATTGAACAAAAGACATGCCAAGTGGATTGAATTCTTGGAGACTTTCCCTTATGTAATTCAATACAAAAATGGAAAGGAGAATGTCGTGGCCGATGCCTTATCAAGAAAACATATTTTTCTCAATACCTTGTCTTCTAAATTAATTGGCTTTGAATTCTTAAGGACATTGTATCCCGAGGACCCCACGTTCGCTCCAATCTTTAAAGATTGTGAAGAATGGGAAAGGGAAAGATGGGTTAGGTATAGAAATTCTATATCCTATTCCAAGTTTGATGGTTTCCTATTCAAAGGAAGGAGATTGTGTGTGCCCTCTAGTTCTTGGAGAGAATTGTTTGTGAGGGAGACGCATAATGGTGTTATGATGGGTCACTTTGGAATTAGCAAGACCCTTGGAATCCTAGAGGAGAAATTCTATTGGCCCAAGATGTGTCTTGACGTTGCTTGAATTTGTGGCCAATGTATGGATTGTAAAAGTACAAAATCTCATACTCTTTCTCAAGGATTATACACATACTTCCTACTCCCCTACACCCATGGCTTGATATTTCTATGGACTTTGTGTTGGGTTTGCCTAGGACGAGGAGGGGAAAGGATAGCATCTTTGTTGTGGTTGATAGGTTTTCAAAAATGGCACATTTCATCCCGTGTCACAAGTGTGATGATGCTCCTAGTATGGCTTCTTTGTTTATTAAATATGTTGTTAGGATCCACGGAATTCCCAAGACCATTATGAGTGATAGGGACTCTAAGTTTTTTAGTCACTTTTGGAGGTCCTTGTGGGGTAGGCTTGGTACCAAATTGCTTTTCTCCACGTCTTACCACCCGCAAACCGATGGTCAAACCGAGGTTGTGAATAGGACCTTGGTTACTATGGTACACACCATGGTTAAGGGAAATTAACTTCTTGGGAGGATCACTTACCTTTAGTTGTATTTGCTTACAATAGAGTTATTCACACGACTATTGTGTGACTCCTTTTAAGTGTGTTTACGGTTTTAACCCCCTCACCCCTTTAGATCTCACACCCTTGTCTAGTGTTTTTATGATTATTTTAGATGGAACAAATAGGGAGGAATCAATGAAGAAGATACATGAGAATGTGAGACTTCGCTTTGAGAAAAAAAATTCAAAAGGAAGCAAAGAAGGTGAACAAAGGAAGAAAAAAACTTGTGCTTAAACCGGACAATTGAGTGAGGGTACATCTTAGCAAGGACCGTTCCCATCCCAAAGGAAATCAAATTTGCTGCCACGAGGTGATGGACCCTTCCAAGTGCTTGAGAAGATAAATGACAATGCATACAAGATTGACCTTCCATCAAAATATCAAGTGCACAACACTTTCAATGTGTGTGATCTCTCTCTCTTTGAGGCGCAAGATGATGATGAATTCATGAATTTGAGGACAAATTCCTCTCAAGATAGAGAGGTTGATGTGATCCAAATCTCCTCGAGACTATTCACAAGTATCCAAGCTCGAGAACTTCAAGGAATGCAAGAATTAATCATAAAGAGTGAAGTATTAGATTCTATGTTGACCCCATCAAGAGGGTTCTATGAATTGAGGGTCGGATTAATAGCTTCAAGTGAAGGATTTGGATTCTGCCTCATGGTGACGAGAGGAGCGACGGTCCGCCAAGTGTGTGACAGACTGTACTATGGTCCACCAAGCGAAGGCCAGCCAAATGAGCTATTGCCTTGTGATGACGACAAGGGTGACGGTCCACCATCTTAGTGACGGTCAGTCACAGTGGCCGTCACCACCAAAACAGTCCACCTAGACTCGTCTTTAAATTCTTAAAGGTCACTTTTGGGCCTCCTTTGTAATGTCACTATAAATAGTTCAAGTAGGGTTTCATTTTGCTAAGTTATCTTTGAATATTGATGAATACTTCTCTTATGAGAGAGTGTGGTGATGCTTGTGTTGAATCTTTGCTTAGAAATGGGGGGTTTTGAGAGAGTTTAGACACCCTCTTAGTTCACATATAGATTAGGTGCTTTGGATAGTAGATTTAGGGGTTTTGAATTCATATATTCAATAGTTCCTATGTCTTTTTCTATCTCTTTGTGTCTATCTCATTATCTTCTATCTTTATTTCACTTGTTATCTCAATTTCATAGTTAAATATTCTTTATCGTATTTTGGTTCATATTAATGGATGAGTTCACATGTTTCTACTGCTGCTTCTATCGATCTTGAATGTGGTTCTGACGTAGTTTTAGCAACAGATATGATATTTCTTTGTAGTTTTTTGCTGGGGAGATTGTGTTGGTTAAGAGAACTCAATGAGCTGGTGTTATATTTGAGAGTTTTGACAGGAGATTGGTGCTCCACTTTTTGGGAGTGTTTTCTATATTCTCTCTCTTTGTGGTGTTTGTAATATAAACTAATATCAGTTTTTTGTGTATTTTCCCTTTACAAGGTTTGTATAATTTTTCGATAACCTTCTTGATGTATGACCCATTTTGAAATAGATCAAATTATTCCCTTGATTCAATTTTTAGTAATAAATAAAGCTTTTGTCAATGTCTTACCGTAGGTTATAATCTTTTTGAACTGATTTTTGTTTCATAGCGATTTATGCATGTGATTCTAAGTTCAAACTATTTTGAGTCTGATTAATTTTTGAGTTTGTGGAATTTCTAGATCAGAGCAGATTGTAGGTGGTAAGCATCTTCTGGACTTAAGTTTTTAGATTCTTGAGGAGTTTCAATCTTTTCACAAATCGGGATGTGTTTCGATTGATACTTAAAGAATGAGGTACTTCAGAAATTTTTGACGTGTCTGCCTCTTGTTTGATGAATTGAAAATAATGATCAATTGATATTTTGTTGTCCAGGAATGTTTTATCCTGTTTCATTCAGTTTCAATTCAGTAAATTCCTCAAATTTTTTGTGAGCCAAAAATATGTGTTACATCCAAACGCACACGCAAGTGTACGCATTTGTACAAGTAAATAGGATTTTAAGTTCATATATCGTACCTACAGGGATTTATTGATTAACTATTTACTAAATTAAACTAATGCTAATTATTTATTTAAGTGATAAGACCTACTGATATATTTATAAATTAACTAAGCTAAAAATAAAATAAGATAACAAATGAACAATTAACCAGACAAAGAGGAGATTTTTACGTAATCAATGAGATTAAATAGATCTAGGGCTAAGGATTTTATAGCAATCATATTGAGTAATCACTTGAATTGACTCTGATTTTTGTATTGTTTTACTAGTTGTGGATTGATATTTACGATATTGAGCATCTTTCCAAGAAAACTATATGCCTACTTGACTATTCCTAACGCATATATTCCTATGATCGTTGGTCGATTGTGAAGTACATGTGATTTCTCTTCTGTATAAACTGGGCAATGCTAATGGGTATATTCTTATCCATGTTAGTGAATCATTCCCTCCTTCCCTATAGAGTTCACAACCAAGCCCTACTTTTTCTTATTGTGTATGTAGATTTCCTATTCCTAGTCCAATCTATGCACAATGGATAATATTTGAATGTTGCTCAGCAAAATAAATAATCGAGCTCAAGAGAAAGTAAGCAACCACACAAGCCATAGCACGATGATAACTATTTTAATATGACAATTAAAGTGCATACACCAACAATCATGAATCTACCAAAACCCTTGACGAGAAATTTAGCTCCGCATAAACATGGATGAATTTCTACAAATCATCCCAAAAAAACTTAAAAATAAATAATAGAGAAGAAAAGATAAAACTTTTTTTTTCCACCCTCCACGGCAGGTCCTAACTCTTCCTAAGTCAAAAGTTATGTAAAGATTGCGTTTTGGATGTATTTATAGAGTTCCAAAAGGTCTCAGACACATTTTCCCTTTTAAAATCAAACTAGGAAAAACTTATCCTGAAATTGAACTAGGGAGATGCCCTGGGTGGCGCCCTAGGCCTGTGAGTTGAGATTCCTTCATCAGGAGCTTCCATAGACACAAGTGAACATGGTCAGCCAAGTAATATAGGACTTGAGAGTCTAGATATCAATCCCACAGATAATTGACAAATTTATTACTAGTTTGAATTTAGACATAACTGTTCAATGAGTGAACAAGAAATAGTAGTGGATAAAGGGAGTTCTAAACTAATTGACTATTTTAACTTCTAAAACGTAAGAGCAGATTACAATTGGTTTGTGATTTCAGTGGAGATTAGTGATCTAGGGTTTCGGTGGTTTGACAATCCAGTTAAGATATACATTAAGTAGTCTACTTTATTTTCTGAGTTACTTGTTGCGGGTTGACAGTTGTGATTTTGAGGATATTTCAAAACATCTCTTTGCTTACTAGACTATTCCTTACGCCTATATTCCTATGGTCATAGATTGATAATGAAGTGTAGATGATTTCTCTTCCTTATCAACTAAGCAGGGCTAGCAGGTATATTCCTATCCACGTTAGTGAATCGTTACCCCTTTCCAATAGAGTTCAAAACCAAGCTCTACCTTTTCTTATTGAGAGTGTAGATTTTCTATTGCTAGTCCAATCTACACCCCATAGACAGTAGTTGATAATTGGCCAATGAATCAAATCATTGAGCACAAGAAAATATAAGCAACTCAATAATATAAATCAAATGTAATTTTTATTAATTTCAAAATTCAACCTTCATGTTCATTCAACAACCCTAGAATCTTCGAGTTTAGTTACTCGTGAATTGATTATACAAGAAAAAATTCATCAAATAACAAAGATTCAATCATAAAAGATAAAAGATTAGAAAATCTATGGTAGAAGTCCCTTGAAAAGTGTCGTATGTTTCTCCTCATCAACAATTATTCTTGATATGAGAAATATTGGTTGTATCTGTTAAAGATTAACTAAGGGTTGTATATATAGGGTTTTGGGGGGGGGGGTTCTGGGTTGGATCGAGCCAGGACAAGTTAGGCCTTTTTTTTGCCTGTGGCCTTGCCTAGGTGGTGCTTGGGATGGCCCCATAGCCCATTTTGTCAGTCCACTCGTTTGGATAGTCCATCTGGCCTACGGGGGCACATAGGGCATTTTTTACCTTTTTTTCTCGTTTTGCCTCCTTTGAGATCTCGTCTTGATCTAATATCCTTAGACATGCTCCAAAGCACCATCCATGGCTTCTACTCAGACTTTAAATCTCCAATATCATTCCATTATGTTACAAATCTATGCGAATTCCATCATTTTTCATACTACACACCAAGACAAGCTACGTAAGCGTATTTATCATAAAGTAAGATCAAAAACATATTAAAATAAGTGAAGTGTGAGGCAAAATAAAATCATTAATCTTAGCTTCACATCAGTATCCCTCTTGCACTAGGTCAACTCCTCGAGCGAAGCCCTAGGAATTATCTTAGTGTAAAATTGACGTCTTTGCCTCGTTTTAGTCTCATTAAGCTCACATCATGGCCCTACACCTTTGGGTTTGTCTTGGATCAACATATTTGGCTCCTACTCAGGCTTCAGAGCTCAATGATACTCTATATATGCTCGAATCCATCATATCAATTAAGCTCAAGACACTATCAAAAAGAGAACAAATGCGAGGCAAATGATTGTATAAAAGCATGACTTTTTAGCCTCACATCAACACCCCACACTTAAAACCTTGCTCATCACCAAGTATGCTATACACTCATGGATAGACTCTACTAAGAACTATACCAATTGAATACAAGATTACTCAAGCTAAGACTACAACCACAATAATAAATGACAACCTCTTAATATAACATGCTATATTCATTCAACACTTTTAAAACTCATGAAAAACTACTTCAAGACCAACTTAGGCCTGTATTTTTCCTATGGCCTCGGCCAGGGTGGAGCTTGGGATGGATCCATACGCCATTTGATAGTCCACTTGTTTGGACTGTCCATTTGGCCTATGGGGGAACCTAGGGCCTTTTCGTAGTGCATTTTTTTTGCCATTTTTTCTCGTTTTGCCTCTGTTAAGCTCCTGTCTTGATCTAATATCCTTGGACATGCTCCAGATAACTATCCATGACTTCTACTAAGAGTTTAAAGATCCAATATCATTCCATTATGCTACAATATGTGTGAATTTCATCATTCTTCATCCTACACACCAAGACAAACTACGTAAGTGTATTTATCATAAAGTAAGTTCAAAAGAATATTAAAATAAGTAAAATGTGAGGAAAATTAAAATCATGAATTTTAGCCTCACATCAGTCTCCCTCTTACACTCGGTCAACTCCTTGATCAAAGCTCTTGGCATTACCCTTAGTGTACAATTGACGTCTTTGCCTCGTTTTAGTCCTATTAAGCTCCCATCATGGCCCTAAGACTTTGGGTTTGTTTTGGATTAACATATTTGGATCCTACTCAGACTTCAAAGCTCAATTACACTCTATATATCCTCAAACTCCATCAATATCCATCCTACACATCAAAATACACACATAAGTATAATTCATATCAATTAAGCACAAGACACAATCGAAAAGAGAACAAATTTGAGGTAAATGATCGTATAAAAGCATGAATTTTAGCCTCACATCAACACCCCACACTTAAACCCTTGCTTATCCCTGAGTAAGATATACACTCATATCTAGACTCTACAACAAACTATACTAATTGAATACAAAATTACTCAAGCTAAGACTACAACGACTATAATAGATGACAAGCTCTTAATACAACATGCTTAATTCATTCAACACTTTTAAAGCTCATGAACAACTACTTAAGAATCACCTAGCCTCAAGAACTGACTCTACGATATTATCAAACACTTATAGATTACCCAATCAAAAAATCAAATACTTCACCTATCTTTTGTCAACCATGTTTCCTCACCACAATAGAGTTGCCCATATTCACTCATACATACACATAGATGGGTGTAAGAATATAATTATGCTAACTCACACAAAGATGAACCATAAGCTTCCCATAATGTACTACTCATTAATATAAAAATGTCAGACTTAAGATCAAGTAGGTCTTTTATGGTTTTAATGTAGGCTAAACAATTTTAGCCAGAAGTAGTGACTATTTTCCTAAGCACTTTAATATAGCACAAGTTCTTTCATTAATCACCTTTCTCAATCAACTACTCTCTTTCTTCCACTCTTATCACCCATAGATATTCTTTGTCTTTACATATCTTTAAGTAAGTCCACACACCATTAGCAAGGAGAAATCAAACACACATTTTTTCCTTTTTCTTTGTATTTTTTCTATTTTCTCACTCCCTACCAATAGTATATGATTTTTTTTAGATTTTGCACCCTTAGTCTTTTCAACAGGCTTCCACTTCAACTCTTTCCCTTTATTCCATTCTCACTCCTTTTAACTCTAATTTTTCAATTAAAGTGCTCAGGAGTTTTGGATCAAATTAAAGTTCAATTGAAATAAAAGGATTAAGCTTCATACATGGCTACCAAAAAATAGGCTAAAGGCTCAACGGGGCTAACTAGGGTCATCCATTATGGGTAGGTAAAATAAAGTATTAAAATAAGGCTAATCAAAGAAATTCCTGTATCATCTCCTAAAGTCAACATTTTTTATTTCGTTTTGCAATCAATCAGGCAAGTTCTAGAAATCAATATGAAATATGAAATATTAACAAATACCTAACACACATGACACATGCTTAACTAAAGAAGGATCCATGTAAGACTCTCAATTAAGCAAACTACAAGAGTTTAATTTTAAGCCAAAACGCATACAAGAGTAAAGCAAAGAACCTTGGTGTCTCAAAAGAAGTCATTCACTTTTCACACAACATGCTTTCAAGTTCAAAGCTAAATTGCATAAGTTGGTCAATTATAGAACTTAACTAAAGCACCTAGCATTCAATTGGTCCTAAAGACTCTCTAATCCTAATAACTGACTCTTCCCTCAAGATGGTTGTCATCTATCATCGAGAAAAGTCCCTACCTATGAAAAAAAATAAAAAAACTACTCCTAAAAAAATAAAGAGATACTCGATTTAATGGCCCCCCCCTCTCGAAAAAGAACCTAAATGAAAAACCAAAAGGTGGACGAAGTTTGCTCTACTAAAGAGCTAAAAACCTAAAACTAAAAAGAACTATAATCTAAAGAACAAAATGAAAATCTTTTTGTGTTTTAAGCATTTTTAAATTTTTTTTCTATTTTTAATCTAAAGCAACCAACTAAAAAAACTCCTATAGCATATTTCCCCCTTAACAATTATCAAAAGATATCTCACCCCATACTTAAAGTCATGCTTTATCCCTAAAACATCAAATAAGGCAAAATAGAGGGTTAAGAATACTCCCTAAGTCTCTCTAGGGCCTAACTAGCAACATGTTTATCTCCACAATTTCATCAAGGGGAGGACGACCCCACACTTAATTTCCGTCTATGCTCCTTAGCTTTCAAATTCAAGTACTCAGAGTTCCTAAAATTTGTACAAACAAAAGAAAAAATAAATGTGACATTATATGAATAAGAAAAACTAAATTATTACAACTTGGGTTGCCTCCAAAGCAACGCCTGATTTAACGTCGCACCATGACACCATCGACTTTACCACTTTTCTTTCTATTTTGAGGATATAAATTGCACCCCTAATTTCTTCTGTAATTTTTTACTTCCCTCAAGGGGCGGTGGTGCAAATATGAAGGAACTAACAATAGATATCACATCTTGCACTTCTTGGACCTTAAGTGAGGTATGCCATTTTGTCTTTTAGGCATGTCAAATTCTATAGTATAAGGGCCTTGTTCCTCATCCACAAACTTCTCCAATAACTTAGAAAGCTCGATTTCCATGTTACCAGCCAAGCACAACATTTGAAAGTGTTTAGAATGAGGTCCAACATGCCCCAACTTCAAAACTTCAAAACTTCATTCTTTATGACATTCTCACTTTTGCGGACCTCCTCAATATCGACATCAATCAAAAAGGAATATTTAAATGGTTATAATTCCTCTTTCTACTCCACAAGTTATCTAGTATCCACAACAATTGGTTGTAGACTCCACAACCCTTTGATTTAATTGAGCATTCATGTCATGAATATCTGAGCACATATATCTAAGCACAATATGTCTACTTCTTGTATGAGTTCAGTTATATCTTTTTTAATATAGGCCTGTGTTGAGTATTAGCTAAGTCTGTAACTTACATATTATTACAAATTCCAGCATCAACCTTTATTTCTAGGAGTTCATCCTTAAATCTTTCCAGGGCTTTCATGCTTTCCTCAATCTACTCTCGCATCAATGATGTCTGCTCCTGTATCTATCTTATCAAATCACTCAACGAAGAATTACATTCCACATCCTCCACTTTATTAATCCTATCAATAGCATAAACAACAAAAGAATCATAGTAGGATCTTGGGAATGGAAAAGAAGGACAATCATTCCAATGACCATTTAGATGACCACATATACCACAAAAATTATCCACAAAGGATTGAGTAGGTGCACACAACCTGCTCATAGGAAAATTATGAAAAAATATATCCAAGTGTGGTTCTCCATAGTACATACAAGAATTACCAACATATGGACACTTCTCATTCAACCAACTTCTATTTTAAGATGCCATGTTACAAGGATAGAAAAATACTACCCAAGAAATATATATATAAAAATAAAACTTAAATAAAAACTTGAAAAATATAAAGAATAGAAACTTAATTAAGAACAAAAGTTAATTTCTAAGTCCCCGACAATGGCGCCATAAACTTTTTACTTCCAAATGCACACGCAAGTGTATACAGTCATACAAGTAATATAGGATTTTAAGTCCAGATATCGTACCCACAGGGACTTGTCAATTAGCTATTTACTAAATTAAAATAATGTTAATAATTATTCAACCAATAAAACCTATTGTTATATTTATGAACAACTCAAATAAAAATAAAAATACGCTAACTAATGAAAAATTAACTAGACAAAGAGCAGATTTATACATAATCAATAAGATAAATTCGATCTAGAGCTATGGATTCGCTAGCAATCATGTTAAGTAATCACTTGCACATATTTTGATTTTTTTATTGGGTTACTAGTTGCGGGGTTGATATTTGCGATGTCGAGCATCTTTCCAAACAAACTCTATGCCTACTTGACTATTCCTAATACCTATATTCCTATGATCGTCAGTTGATAGTAAAGTATATGTGTTTTCTCTTCCGTATCAATTGTGCATGTTTAACAAATATATTCCTATCCACGTTAGCAAATCGTTTCCCCTTCCCTATAGAGTTTACAACCTATCCCTATTATGTACGTAACTTTATATTCGTAGTCAAATTTATGCACCATAGATAGTCTTTGAATATTGACAAAGCAAATAATTATCTAAGCTCAAGAGAAAGTAGGCAATCACACAAGCTGTAGTATAATGGTAACTATCTTAAAAAGTCAATCAAAGTTCACACACTAACAATCATGAAGTTACCATAACCCTAGAAAAAAAGTTTAGAACCACAAAGACATGTCGGAATTCCTACCAATTATCTAAAGAAAATATAAAAATAAATAATATAGAAGAAAAGATAAAACTGATTTTCTCTAACCTCCAAGGTAGCTCCTAGCACTTCCTAGGTAGAAAGTTAAGTAAAAATCATGTTTAGGATGTATTTATAGAGTTTTGAAAGGTCCTGGACGCATTTGCCTTTTTGAAATCAGATTAGGATAATCCTAGCCTAAAATTACAGTAGGGAGATGCCTTGAGTGGCATCTTGGGTAGAGCCCTAGGCATGTTTTCTTGTGGGCTTAGATTTATTTATTCGGGTTTCTCTCTTTGTCACGATCCCAAATTTGGGCCATGATGTCACCTACTATGACCCACCAGTATGTAAGCCAAATCCCATCAATCGAAAGGACAAGTAACGGGATAATAAAAGACACAACAAGTTCATAGAATAAATGGGTCAAATATGTAATAGACACCGATAACAAGGGCCTATATTATAATAACCTGCTAGGTCATTTTCTATGTTTCATGCGTTTTCTATGTTTAGAGCTTTTCTAAAGCTGCCCCAAGTCACTTATGACTTACTGGGACCGGTGGTTCGGTTTCCAAGCAGTTCATTTAGTTTTTATACCAATTTCTATGTTTTGGAGCTTTTAAGGTTTTTTTTAAAATAATGTTAGTCCATCAGGCCATTTTTATTGCAAAGCCCAACGGGTAATGATCAAAATAGGGAAATCCAAACTAGATTGGCCCAAAAAGAAAAAAAAAATGAAGCAAAGAAAAGGAAAAGCCAAAAACAAAGTCTTATTTCCTAAAAGAGTAAAGTATAAAGTGAAGTAAAGCTCAAAATCCTCTAGAAGAGCACGGTTTGACCAGTTCCTATCTGATCGCCAGAGCTAATGTTCAAATTGAGGTTGTATCTCATAATTTAAAGTGTTCTTCCCTCTGATTATGTGGTTTATCTTTATGTTTGCTGTCCTTTGTGGTGCGTTTCTGGTCCCGTCAACTTCTCCGGCAACTTGTCCCTATTTAGCTAAGTTTTTTCCTTATGATTTTCTTCTGTTTTGATGTGTTTGATGGAATAAATGATTGTCTTTTACTTCCTATCTATTCTTCTTGTTTCTAATCTTCTTGTTACAATTTATAGCTTGATGATGATTTTCATGATATATTATGGTTCCAAATCTATTCATATTGGCTAATATTGTCTTTCTCTCCCCAAGGTATGTTTCTTGTCTATATCTTTATTTCTTGTCGATGTTGTGATGGGGTGTTTTCCTTCAGATGCTTCCTATGAGACCTGTGGTTCTCATTTTATTGTTCTTGATTTAGCTCTTTTTTGAGTTTTAATTGTTGTCCATTGAATTTTAAACAGTGGAATGACCATCAATAGATGCTGATACCACCACTGTTCAATCTTTAATTTATGCAATACTGTTCTTTTTATCTGAGCTGACTATTTTTGTGTTTGCCACCATTGTCCCTTTTTTGGTGTTTGTATACATCTCTTTGTCCCCTTGTTGTATTTTTGCCTTTCATGTTCTAACTTATCTATGTTCTATGTACCTGCAAAACTAAACAAACTGTTAGTAAAAACAAAATCCTCATAGTTCTTCTCCCAAAGGATTTGAACATGAAAATGATTTTTCACCTCCTATTCCCCCCCCCCCCAAACCTGATATTTCATCACTTCCTGCAAAATCTGATCCTTATGTATGGTTTCTCTAGTTTATCACTGTTAAGAATTCTCTTGCCTTGGGGTTCTAATTCTTGAAAAAAGCTCACACTAATGGTCCCCTTCTCCTGTGCTAGATTAGCTAGATGTACCTACAAAACTAAACAAACTGTTAGTAAAGAGAAAATTCTCATAGTTCTTCTCCCAAAGGATTTGAACATGAAAATGATTTTTCACCTCCTATTTCTCCCCCCAAACCTGATATTTCATCACTTCCTGCAAAATCTGATCCTTATGTATGGTTCCTCTAGTTTATCACTATTAAGAATTCTCTTGCCTTGGGCTTTTAATTCTTGAAAAAAGCTCACACTAATGGTCCCATTCTCCAGTGCTAGATTAGCTAGATGATCTACCAATTTGTTCCCCTCTCTTAAGATGTGACTTATGCTCATTGTTTCCCCTTGTATCAGTCTCTATATCTCTTTCATAGTAGTCTCTTTCATAGAAACCCATAGAACTTTTTCCTGGATTTCCTTTTGTGGCCCTATTAATATTGATCTTAACCCAACCTATATTAGGTGGTTTCCAGATAATTTTGGTTATCTTGACTGCTGGGTTATATTTATAAAGAGCGTCTACCACTTTTCCCCATCTATATAGGATATGTCCGTAATTTCTCCTCCTTTTCTTCATGAAATTTTCCACTATATGTATAATCTGGTAGATAAGTTTATTATTGGAAACTCTCCCTCCATGTCTAAGTTTGTTCCTCTTCCACAATTCCCATACTATGATAGAAGGAATAGCCTAGAAGATGTATTTAACTTGATAATGTGCATTGACCTCCTACCACAGGTTAATAACTTGAGATAAAGTAAGATTTTCAGTGCTTATTCCTACTAGCCCACAAAAATATTGCCATACCAATTGGGCTATTGGGTATAGTAGGAACAGATGAGATGTGTCTTCTACTTTAGGATTCTCACAACAATAACATCTTGAAGGGAATTTTAATCCTCATTTTTTCAAAGTATCATCTAGGGGTAGTTTAGACTTCCACAGTTTCCACATAAAAAAAGAGATTTTAATAGGCATACCTTTGATCCACATGAGGTTGTACACCTTGCTAACTTCTTTTCTTTGCCTTAGATGTTGAAAAACACTTCTTACTGTGAATATACCCCTAGATTCCAAATTCCAGTGTGGTCTATCTTGCTCTTCAGTGTCATCAGGTGGAAAAACTCTTTGTAAGATGTGATCTACCAGATCTTGAGGGAGCAGGTCCCTCAAAGTTTGTTCTTCCCAGTGTCCTTCTTCAACCACTTTCTTGACAAGGACTACTGTTTGGTCATACTCAACTCCTGGAGGGATTAATTTATATAGAGTTCCTAATCCTGTCCAGTTGTCTAGCCAAAAATAGGAATTTCCTTGCTTGATCAACCACTAGATCTCAGGCTGAATATCTTCTTTGCATCTGATCTTTTTTTTCCAGATGTAAGTAGTCTTCTTTGGTTGAACGATCACTGCTTGATTCTTCTTCAAGTATTTGTTTCTCAAGTAACCTCTCTACAAAGATTCTTTAGTTCTCATATTCCATCATAATTTTGCAAATAGTGCCTTTGATATATCCTATAAACTCCTGAAACCTACTCTTCCTTCCTCATATGGATGACATAGAATTATCCAGGTAGCCCAATGTTTACTTGAGTTTCCAACCGAGTTACTCTTGTAGAATTTAGCAAACATTCTGTGTAATTGGGCAATGACTCCAACTGGGGGTTCACATGCTGATAATAGATGAATAGGCATACTCTGAAGAACAGATTTTAACTTCCTCCTATAGATAGTAATTTTCCAGCCCATGAGCTACGTCTATTTTGAACGTTATCTAGTAACTCTTTGTAGAAGATATTCTATCTTTTACTATAGTAAATAGGAACTCCGAGATAGGTTAAAGGAAATTCTTTCCTTGGAATATTTGTCACAATATATACCAGATTCACTAAGACTTGAGGGGTATGGTGGTGCAAAAAACTACACTTTTTGCTTTTTTGATGAGTTGTCCACTTACCTTCTCATATTCTACTAGAGTATTCATTACTAGTTCCAGTGGATGTCTTTCTACTGAGGCAAAAATGATAGTGTCATTTGCATAGGCTAAATGGTTTACATAAGGGCTCCACTTTGGTATTCCATACTCCTTGTACCCTTCCCTATGATGTAATGCATTTAGAGCTCTGGATAGGCATTTTATTGCCAATATGAAAAGTGTTGGTGAAAGGGGCTCTCCCAGTTTCACCCCCTAGTAGACTTGAAGTAACCTCGAGGTTCTCCATTAACTAGGGACACAATTCTGTACACCAAATCTATTACTACCTCTCCAAAACCTATTTTTCTCAACACTTTAGTCAAGAAGATCCATGATACTCTATCATAAGCTTTTTTCATGTCCAATTTAAGAACAACATTGGCTGGTTTACCCCTTATTCTAATATCATGCACTATCTCTTGCACTAAAAGAATATTCTCCATTATACTCCTGCATTTAACAAAACTTGGTTGTTATGGAGAAATTATTCTTGGAAGAAGCTTGGCCAATCTATCATGAATGATTCTAAAGAAAACTTTACTGGTAATGTTGCTTAGATTGATAGGCCTCATATCTGAAAAAGTGGTGATTTCTTTCTTCTTTGGGATTACTGTCAGGTTAGTACATATGATGTACCCTGGGTAACTCATGCCCATAAGAGAAAGATTTCACTATTTTTGTCATATCCTTAACAATTATGTTCTAGCAAGACTTATAAAACTTCCCTGTCTATCTATTTGGTCCTTCTACACTCTCAGTATTTAATCCAAATACTGTATTTTTGACTTCATCTTCTTCAGACATTTCATTAATTTGAGCATTCTATTCTGGTGTCACCATTTCTGGTATATGATCCAACATTTCAAAGTCTGTAGGTAGTTTCTCCTTGGTGAATTGTTTTGTGTAGAATCTTATTGTCTCATAAGCTATGTCCTCTTATTTTTCTAACCATTCTCCTCTATCATTTTGAATTCTCTTAATTTGCAGTCTTCTTCTTTTTCCATTAACATGTGCATGGAAAACTTTTGTATTTCTATGACCATATGCAAACCACTATATTTCTAGCTTTTGTTTCCAGGACTTTTCTTCTACTCTATGAAATCTAATCAGTTTAGCTTGCACCTTCTGTAACCTCTCTCTATTATTGCTGGTGGGATTAGTTTCAAATTCCTGCTTATGTACCTTTACCACTTCTTCAGAGCCTTGTCTAATGAGGTGGTGCACTTCCAACTTAGGAAATAGAGCTTGTAAGGCTTGATTTCCCAAACATCTGTCCAGTCTTTCAAAAATGCAGGCATCATCTGTTCTTCCATTCCACCAAGTATACATGCTGCCTTTAAACCCCAGATCTACTAATTGGCATATGTTTATACAGTGAATAAAGTCTTCAGTTTCATTAAACAGTACTGGTAATCCCCTATATTTCTCCATATCATCAATTATCACATTGAAATCTCCACTTACTAGCCATGGTATGGTCATAGTATCAACAATCTCATATAAATCATCCCACAGAGTAATTCTTGTGTGTCTATCTGCAGTAGCATAAACTATTGTCACATGTAGTTTTTATCCATCTTCAATATCAGTAAGCTTGAAGGATAACAGTTGCTTTGTGTCTCTTTGTAACTCTAGTTATAGTCTATCTTCCATAAAAAGTCAGATTTTTCCATTTAGATTATGAAAAACTATTTCCATGCCTACCCAGAGTTTGTACATATTTTTGTGTCTGTAATGCTGAAAAGGCTCTAGCAAAGCTATGAAATTAAAGTTGTTTTTCTTGTTCATATGTACTACCTTGTTAAAGGCCTGTTGTGTGTTCACAAACCTAATGTTCCATATAAGTGAACAATTAATTAAGAGTTGGTATTGGCAGATGCTTTCCTTATTAGTACACCTCCAATTGCCTTTGAAAGAACACTCTTATCTCTTACTTTATTATTTATCTTTTATTTCTTTGCCTTTGTAATCAATCTAGGAGATAAGTCTCCTTTGTTATGCTCTTGATTTATCATTGTCTCATTCTCCAGGTTATCGTCATCACCAATGTCTATATCCTTTGTATACTCTTCATGTTGTTGATCCTCTTTTCTTTTTGGTAGAGTGTATCATATTTCTCAGACTCTATCTGATTATTATTTTTTCCTTCATCTTCTGTCTCCATATCTTTGCTTTTAATTTTTGTACTATTTGTAGTATCTTTATTGCCCAGGAGTGTATCTACTACTACTGATGTACCATTTCTGTTGAGCTTGTAGGTACTTAGTTTCCTTGTATGACTGACTGACTGTCATCAGGAGGTTTCTTAGGAGTATGTGTTTTTCTTTGGCTCTATGAATATGCAGGTTCTTGTACCTTGTAACTTGTGTCTTGGCTGGCAGTACTTTCCTCTGGTTTGTGAGTTTTTCTATTTATTATGTCTTGTTCATGTAGATCCTATTTCTCTACATCATGTTTTGATTGAGTGATTTCTTCTTTATTGTGGTTGTTGTTCCTATTGGAATTGCCTTCATCTTGATCATCTGGTATAGTTTTTGCTTTTTGAGCTTTGCCAAATGTTTCCTCTACCCACGACTTAGCTGATTCTTTTCATTTGAGTGTGCTGTCTATTATTTGTTGTCCCCTATTCTTTCCTATTTCCCTTTGTTCTGCTTTTGTGAGATCTACCAAATTCTAAAATTTGTTTGTGTTAGTTGCTTTGTCTTTTTTTCTATCTGTGTGTCTTTTATCCTTGTTGACTTATGTATGCTATTTTCCTTGATCATTTTGATTAGTATCATTCTGCTTGATCTTTGTGCTTTTCTTATTAACTGCATTTCAATTTTTCTGGACTAGCTTCCCATTCTTGAATACTCCATTTGTTTCTGGTATAGTTGCCTGCATCTTTTCATCTTCCTTAGTTCTTCCTCTATCATTAGTCCTCTTGCCCTAATTTTTTATTCTTTCTTTGGTCTATGTTTTGGGTGTAATACCCAGTAACCTTGTATATCATGTCCTTAGAGGCAATAATGTGTGCAGTATTTTGGAAGGTAATCATATTAAATTTTCTACCATTTTGTTCACACTATACCTGTCCTCTCATCTATGTAATTACTCTGAATTCTTTTTGGTAAATCCTTCAACAAATCATTTTCCATTTTGACTCTAGCACAACTAGGTCTAGTTTGATTATTCGTAGCTTTGTCAATCACTAGGGGTTTCCCCACTGCAGTTTCCAAAGAAAATAGTGATTCTTTATTAAATAAATTAGTTGGTAGTCTTGGAAATGAGATCTATGCGATAGCAATAGTGGTTTCTTCTTTCGGGTTAAACAATGGATCCCACTTTAGAAATCTCAAGGGAAAATACCTATTCCTTACTCCTAGTTCCCATGCTTTAGACAACAAATCCGCGTAATCTTCAAGATGAGATAGTCGAATCACAATGTGTAGATCCTCTACGAATCCAATATTACATGGTCTTTTAATCTCCAGTTGGATCGAGATTTCCTTCCTCAGTTTAAGTAGATCTGGATGTCCATAGGAAAATTTGGCTACAACAACAAATTGTAGGTTTTGTCTCATAGTTAACTTCTCAAATTCCTTAATTGTCCAAGTAATCGTTAGCTCCCCATGCAAGAAAGTGATGGGTTTTAGTACAATTGTTTCCATGGTTTGTTGTGTTAATGCATTATGTACCGCATCAACATAGTTGAGAGTATTGGTGGTTGGATTCAGATTTGGGTTGGTTATGGTAAGTAGACCAGCCTTCATGAAAGGTTGGTCACCGATCGGTTAGGCCATAGACAGTGGTGAATGTAGTCAATGTCGATTTAGTTTTGGCTAAGAGAGAGAAAGATGTTGTTCAGAAGCTACTACCTAATTTTCTTAAAACTCTGAGCTTTTAGAGTTTCAAAATTAGTACCTTGCAAAAACTCCTAGTAAGCAACCTCAAATGAGAATTTTGATAGTTTTGTTAGCTCCAAAATGTGTATTTTAGGCTCGAAGGATCCTTAGTTTCTATCCCGAGGCTTCCAGGCTCATTTTGGGCTATCGAGTGGAATTTGGTTAAAACGGAATAGTAGGTCTGGGACTGGCGTTTTGTTGAAATGACCTTTATTTGGAATTTTGTCAGTTCTACTGAGTCTGAAATTCATTTATAGTAGCGTAGCATATCTCGTTTGTATGCACAGGGTTCCAAGTGAATCCCCAGTACCCGGTCATCAAAATTTATAGTTAGAGCTAAAATTATTGGTGCACCAACACCTAGTGTAGAGCAAAAATGGTCTTCGTATTCGAGACCTTAAAAGATTTTGTAGAGGCCAAGGATTCTTGACCTTCATGTTTGGGTCTGGTAGTCACATTTGCAAGAAGGCCGGTCTGGCCAGCTCCACCATTATTCTTTGCATTTGCGGTGGTCTGGTTGCATTTGTAAAAGGTTAGCGGATCGAGTTTTGACATTTATCGTAGGGTTCCTGCATTGGTAAAAGACCCTTGGCAGCCCCTGTATATGTTCTCTTTCACGAGTTTTAACCCATCTCTAAGGTGTTTTCCTCCATTGATGGAGCATTGAGCTGGAAAGTGTGGTTGGATTATTACATTGAGCTCATGTATGGTTCTTGAGTTCTTCTCGATCGATTCCTACAATCTTTTCCCATTAATTTCCATCCTAATTTCGTTTAATTCTCAAGTTTGGATTTGTGATTTGTTGGACTTTAAGGGCTGTTTTGAGTTGCGATTTGAGCTCCATTGATGATCATTTTTTAAGCATATGGTCCTGATGTTGCTAGGGACCTCATGACGGGTTCAATTTCTAAATTCCATTTCAATTTCTAAATTCCATTAGTGGGTTACATGAGCCTATTTTTGACCCAAAGTTTATTATTGCAATATGGGTCTTATTTTAGCCATAATAAATCGTAGATCATGTTTTCTATAGCAACATAGATTTTTAGAGATCGGGTAGAGGGGACGAGTAGTTTGTGGTCGGTCTATGGGTGCTATTCACATCCAAGTAGGCTATGGTCTACTTTTCTTGATAAGATGGTGTTTACTTTACGTTGCATGAATTAGGGGTTTATGACTTAGGCTTATGAATAATTTACTATTTTCCCTCATTTCTGTCCTTCTTAGTGGACTTAGAGTAGGACCTAGTCATGACATTAGCTTCTGATGCTTAACCTGATGTTAGGACTAGCTTATAAGTTTGCCATAGTGTTATTACTAGGTTTGGAATCCTTACTGTAGACTTGAAATAGTGTTTCTCGTTAGGGTTGACACTACCGTAGATGCTTTCCATTCATTATCGTGGTGCTCTAGATGGGGAATGATATCTATCTATAAGTTGGTAATTGTTTATTACCATGGATGCCAGTTACTCTTTTCCTCGATTGGTATATTTATACATGGCTTATCATATTATTGTTATATCTAGGTTAGTATACTTATCTCTGAAGACTAGCATTACTTGTCTAGCGTTACTTATTTATACATAATTGTACGGTTACATTATTATTTGGATACTGGTGATGTCATGCATTCATTCACACGGGTACACTCATGCATTGTTGTACGATTCTAAGGGAAAATATGGAATTCCACTACGGTTCTAAAAATGGGTTTTACTTGTATCTTTTTCACTCATAAATTGTTTTAAAACATCGATTTTTCACTGTGATTGTCAAAAGGATTTACATTTGGTTTTCCTACTATAAACTGCCTTTTTAAAAATGGAGATCGTACTACCTTTACTGTTGGATGATGGATTTAAGATTATGGTGCATTATATTCACTCTAAGCCAAGTCCTTAGCACCGACTATATTTACTCCTTATTATAGGTTTTCTTTACCCTTTTTCTGGAGGATTTTGGGCCTGATTTTCTATAACTTTCTCCGACATAGACTACGACTTATTTTGGCCCATTGTTTTAGTCTCGGCTTGAGCTTGGGCACCTGTCATGCATATTATTGTTAGTGGTTATTATATGTAAGTCCTGGTTTAGGACCAAGCAGTGTATACAAATATCTCGAGTCCCATATGGGCCCTTTCGTTCATGAGCCATAGTGCCAAAGAAGGGTGATTGCCATAGGTCCTGCCTTTACGAGCTGGTGAGCTGGAGAAGGTGTATACACTTGTCTTGGATATGGTTCTTATTGCATCTTGCATCATCTGGTTTTCCATGACATTCATTCATTCATATGCATCACCTGTCGCCAATATGTTTGCTCTTTCGATTCTTCTGGGCTTATGGGGGTCTTGTTAGGTTATGTTTGATAGTTAGCACCTGCCATGCTTATGGGGGATGGTTTGTTTTTGTATGCTTTATGTGTACCTTCTAGGCTTATGGGGGCCTAGTTAGTTTATTGTTGATTCTTTTTATACTCTTTCTCTTCTTCACATTATTGCATAGCTCGTGACATGTTAACTATTGGTGGTTTACTAGAAACTGAAATACACTTAATGGACTCTTCCTTTTAGAATTTATGGCTCTAGTGTTGGTTCACTCTACTATTTTATTACCTTATTAGGCGGTCGAGTATGTTATCGTTGTTATTCCTTTAAGTTCAATTATTGCCATACTAGACTATAAGGCTAGTTTCATCTGGTGTACCCTTTGTCACGCCCCGAATCCCATCGGGATGGATTGGCACCCGTAGCCGACATGGCCCGAGAGAATCGAGTTTTGCTTCTATTCATTCGTATGCATGTCATCGGCAACACCACCATCATGGAAGAACATGAAAAGCAAATAACGGAAAATATGGAACATGGGACATATATATATACATATACATATGTGAAACTTGGTCGTTGAGGCAATCAAGTCAAAAATTTCATACACCACCTTACATTCATACACCCACATACGTCTACAAAAGCCTCTAACATAGACATTTACCAAACCCAACTGAAAGTCGGGACAAGTCCCCGCTTTATACAATATGTACAACACCAAAAAATATGAACAACTATGACTCGGAGAAGCCCCAAACTAACTGGAGCTCACCAATAATCCGCAACAACTGGCAACCTACTGTGGAGGTCTACTAGTACCTGCGCCTGCAGCAAGTAAGGTAAATCCCCCAAGAGGGGTCAGTACGAAGAATGTACTGAGTATGTAAGGCTCAAATGAAACTGTATGAATCATAAAATACGTCAATGAACTCAATTACGAATGCATAGCCAATAGGGATAAGTCACTATACTGAACTTTGGAAACCGTGTATTTTGCTTTTATTACTTTCTTTGTGTCTTTGCTTCTATGATTATTCCTCTTTTCCTGTGACCTGTGATACCTGGGCCCCGACTGAACAGTGGGTTTTAACATAACATATCATTATGTTGGGATCGACTCGATCTAGGCTTATGCCCCTAGAGCTGCCACCCTATGAATCAATATATATATCGGGATTAGCTCAAGCTAGGTTAGTACCTTTAGAGCTGCCACCTATACCAACATATCAGGTTCGGCTCGAGCTAGGTTATTACCTTTAGAGCTGTCCCCTGTCAGGATCGGTCTGAGCTAGGCTTATGCCTCTAGGACTACCCCCTGATCCAACAATCTGGGGATCGGCTTGAGCTAGGCATTTTGCCCCCAAAGCTACCACCCATACTTGATCATTAACCACATATGCATTACTTTAATCTTTACTTTAAGATTGATACAATGATAGTTATAACCTTACATGAAGCTTTGGATCATTAACCAACGAGTGAGAGACATGTGAACAAACATTGTTCGAAACATAACCTTATTGGAAACATAATACTATTGGAACCATCGAGCCATAATCAATGAACAATAGACATAACTATAACCACTATTGGAACTTTGGAACATTATTGGAACATGAACCAATGAACATGAGTCATGTGAATCACAATTGATCAATGAATAAGGAACACGTGAGTAACAATGATTAATAACTGGAAATGGAATACCTTTGAACATTTCAGAATGGAACAAGTATAATGACAATGTGATTCTATGTGCTGCAGAAGAATATGGAAAGAGTAACCTTACATACCTTGTATTCTCAATACGAATATACAATCTTAAATGTGCATACAATAGTCCTGCTCCTTCTTTATGTGTCACTCTACAACACAAATACATAACGGAGTTTACATTAACCACCAACTACCTTACAAATGCATGTAACGATAATGAGTTTCATGTTTGCCTTTAAACATGCCATTGCCCCCTTGACAAAACCATTGATGAAATTATCATACCAACAATCTCCCAATATTCCATACATTGACCAATACATGATAATCAATAACATTTCACCACAAAACTTCTCCTTTACACTTTCTCATCCACACCACATCACAAATAATCCATCATGTCACCTTAATACACCTCATAGCACATATCGGCCAAAATCCCATAATTTATACTTATAGAAAAATAACAAGTTTAATAACATAATCACACCATACATGTTCATATTTCATCCATACCATGCTCTTTCATCAAACTCACAAGTCATATTTCAAGTTACAATTCCATGGATATTACATCTTTTACCAAAAACACAAAACACCATGTTCAACACTTCCAAGCATAACCAACATGATTTACATACTCTCTCATGCATATAATAGATTAATCCATAAGAATAATTACTTACCCAAGCCTGAAAAATGATGATCTTGCTCCAAAAGTTGGCTTAGGGTTCTTAGGGTTTTGAGGAAAATATCTTGTGTTTTTGGTCTAAAAGGCATGAGATTTTGCAATGAATAAAATCATATTTTTTCCCCTTTATATAGGCCTTCAATTCCATCCTTATCCACTTCTTGGCATTAAATGCTATGGTCCCTTGGTCAAGTGGAAGAATGGGTCAATTTGCCCTTTTGGGCCATGTCTTTTATTCCATTTTGGGCCCTAATTTTGGGCCCAATTGCACATGTTAGCTTCGCCCACCAAGTTAATGTGTATTCCACCCTATATCTCATGTGTAATTAATTCCAAAATTCCTCGACAATATTCACTTACGAGATACATGTTCGTAGCCTCAATCGCAAAAATAGGAATTCTAGCCACCCATGGCTTACTTGAACTTAATTTGATAACTACTTGTGTTTCATGACTTGATAATGTAGGAGTATGTAGGAG
This sequence comes from Capsicum rhomboideum, assembly GCA_031232105.1. NCBI lineage: Eukaryota > Viridiplantae > Streptophyta > Magnoliopsida > Solanales > Solanaceae > Capsicum > Capsicum rhomboideum. The sequence continues at coordinate 81,472,409 of CP124712.1, forward strand.
TGTATTGAAGTATTTAAAGCTTTAACAACGCTCAAAGAACTCCAAATAACCAAAAGAAACCAAGAAAGAATCGTCGTTGAAATGCATTGCAAAACGAGCATGGGAAGGGCCAAAGTGTTGTGCCTTGCGCCACTTGCTACAAAGAAAGCAGTGGAGCAAGAATTGGCTGCTCTCTGAATCATGAGGCTTGCGCCACACCCCCTGAAATAGGGAGTGGCACAAGTTTGGCCATATTTCTGAATTTTTTCCTACTCCGTCTAATTCTAGCGTATCATCCAATGCCCCATCCAAACACTACAAAATACGTACTTACTGATCTTAATCATCAAGTAAACATGAATCCAAGTTACCAAATGAGGTTGGAATATGTACGGGGTAGTACATTCTTCCCCCCTTAGAAACATTCGTCCTCGAATGTTAACAACATTGTCCCATGCACAACCAATGCATCTCTATATTAACATACATATACATATACACATAATGCTCTTAGTTACTTACTTGTTATTGTTCCACCTCCGCACTGTGAACTTTTTCTTCCATTTGAAATAGATGAGGGTACTTGGATTTCATCATTTCTTCAGCTTCCCATGTGATTTCCTCTACTTGTTAATTTCTCCAAAGGACTTTCACGGAAGCTATGTCTTTATTCCTCAATCTTTTTACTTGTCGATCTAGAATAGCAATGGGTACCTCTTCATATGTAAGATCCTCCATAATTTGGACATCTTCAATTGGAACAATACGAGATGGATATCCTATGCATTTTCTAAGCATCGAAACATGAAATACCGGATGGACTGAGGAAAGTTCTTGAGGTAGTGCTAATTCATAAGCAACTTGCCCAAATCTTCTAATGATTTCATATGGGCCTATGTAACGTGGGCTCAATTTCCCCTTCTTTCCAAATCGCATTACCCCTTTCATCGGTGACACCTTTAAAAATACCCAATCACCTATGGCGAATTCAAGCCCTCTTCTTCTAACATCAGCATATGACTTGTGGCAACTTTTGTTCGTTTGTAACCGCTGTTGGATCACTTTAACTTTCTCCATAGACTGATGAACAATATCTGGCCCAAGTAAAGCAGTTTCACCCGTTTCAAACCATCCAATTGGTGATCTATATTTTCGTCCGTACAAAGCTTCATAAGGTGCCATTTTAATACTTGAATGATAGCTATTGTTGTAAGCAAATTCAATAAGAGGCAAATGGTCATCCCAACTGCCTTGAAAATCTAACGTGCAATCTCATAGCATATCTTTAAGTTTTTGAATAGTACGTTCTGCTTGTCCGTCAGTCTGAGGATGGAAAGTCGTACTCAGATTCACCTGTGTACCCAAACTCTACTGAAAAGATCTCCAAAAGTGTGCTGTGAACTGTGACCCCCTATCTGATATAATGGAGATCGGAATACCATGCAATCGTACTATCTCTTTCACATACAACTTTGCATATTCTTCAGCTATATAGGTGGTCTTGACTGGTAGAAAATGTGCTGATTTGGTAAGCCTGACCACTATGACCCATATAGAATCAAATTTCTGCAATGTACGAGGCAAACCTGTAATGAAGTCTATATTAATCATATCCCATTTCTAGACTGGAAGATTGATATATTGCATGTAGCCTCCTGGTTTCTAATGCTCTACTTTCACTTGTTGACAATTCGGGCATTGAGCAACAAATCATGCAATGTTCTTCTTCATATTTCCCCACCAATATACTTCTTTTAGATCATGGTACATTTTAGTAGCACCCAGATGAATAGAATAACGCGAGTGATGCGCCTCGGTCATGATTCGTTTTCTCAACTCATCTACATCTGGAACACATAATCTTCCTTGGCATTGAAGTACCACTTCTTGTGTAAGATCAAATGCCTTTGTCAGATTCTGTTGTACATTTTCCTTTAGCTGCAGTAACATAGAATCCACAAATTGCTTCTCTTTCACTTCAGCTATTAAGGAGGATTCTGCTGCATTTTGCACAATAACCCCTTCATCTGGAGATTCAATAAGTCGAACTCCCAAGCTGGCTAGTTGATGTAGATCTTTGACTAAACCCTGCTTTTCTGTCAATTGGCCACTAGTGATTTCTACTGCCTTGCGGCTCAATGCATAAGCTACTACATTTGCTTTGCCTGGATGATAAAGAATATCAATATCATAGTCTTTTAAAAACTCTAACCACCTTCGTTGCCTCAAATTGAGTTCCTTCTGCTTAAAGAGATATTGTAAACTTTTGTGATCCGTATAGATATCAACATGAACTCCATACAAATAATGACGCCATATCTTTAAAGCAAAAACCACCGCTGCCAATTCAAGATCATGTGTGGGATAATTTTTCTCGTGTGGCCACAACTGTAGTGAGGCATATGCTATGACATTACCGTGTTGCATCAATACACATCCGAGGCCAACCCCGAAAGCATCATAATACACTGCATAACCTTCGATACCTTTCAAAAGTACTAAAACTGGTGTGGAGGTTAATTTATCTTTCAAATTTTGGAAGCTTTTCTCACACACATCATTCCACTGAAATTTTACTGCTTTAGGTGTAAGCTTTGTTAATGGTGCAGCAATGGAGGAAAAACCTTTCACAAATCTTCTGTAATAACCTACCAATCCAAGAAAACTACAAATCTCTGTGGGTGTCGTAGGTCTTGGCCAATTTTTCACTGATTCAATCTTCTATTTATCAACCTGTATCCCTTCATCTGACACAATATGACCCAAGAATGCAACTGATTTTAACCAAAACTCACACTTTGAGAACTTGGCATACAACTTACGCTCACGGAGAATCTGCAACACTTGCCATAAGTAATTAGCATGGTCCTCTGGTGATCTTGAATAAACCAGGATGTCATCTATAAATACCATGACGAACACATCCAGAAATGGCTTAAACACCCTATTCATCAAATCCATGAACACAGCCGGTGCATTTGTTAGCCCAAATGACATAACTAAAAATTCATAATGGCCATACCGTGTTCGAAAAGCTGTCTTGGGTACATCTTCTTCTCTAACTCTGACTTGATGGTAACCCGACCTCAAGTCGATCTTTGAAAAATACTTGGCACCCTGTAACTGATCAAACAAATCATCAATTCGAGGGAGGGGATATTTTTTCTTGATCATTACCTTATTCAATTGCCGATAATCAATGCACATTCTCAATGTGCCATCTTTCTTCCGTACAAATAATACCAGCGCACCTCACGGGGACATACTAGGCCTGATGAATCCCTTGTCCAGCAAATCTTTCAACTGCTCCTTCAATTCACGCAATTCTGCTGGAGCCATTCTATATGGAGGAATCGAAATAGGCTGAGTGCCTGGAATCACATCAATGCCAAATTCCACTTCCCGTTCCGGGGATAAGCCTGGAAGATCCTCTAGAAATACATCTAGAAATTCATTAACCACTGGGACCGACTGTGGAGTTAGTGGTTTCACATCATTATCTTTCACTCGTACTAAGTGACATATATATCCCTTGGCAATCATTTTCCTTGCTTTCAAATAGGAAATAAATTTTCCTCGTGGTGCCCCTACATTACCCTGCCATTCAAGAACATTTTCTTGTGGAAAACAAAAATTCACCTTCTTGGCCCGACAATCTAACATGGCATAACAAGAGGCCAACCAATCCATCCACATTATCACATCAAAATCCACCATGTCTAGTTCAATGAGATCGGCCAATGTATCATGAACACACACAGTTACCACACAATTACGATATACTCTTTTTGCAAACATATATTCACCAACCGGTGTAGACACTTCAATTGACTTAATTAATAATTCTGGTGCCTTTGTAAATTTCTCAGCAACCAATGGAGTAACCTTAGGAAAATGTAGAACCTGGGTCAATCAGTGCATATACACTATATGAGAATATGGATAATGTACCTGTGACAACATCAGGGGAAGCCTCTGAATTCTGTCGGTCCACTAAAGCATAAGTGCAATTCTGGACCCCACTAGTACTGGCTGCTCCTCTGGCACCTCTACCACAGCCAACAGACTGCGCACCTCGACCCAGTGAAGGAACCGATGCTGATGACGCAACGGTCGATCCTGCCAGTCTTGCTATACCACCCATGCTCCTCTGGGGACACTCTTTCATCATGTACCCCATCATACCGCACCAAAAGCAAGCATTTATCCCCAATCGACATGTACCTGCATGAATACGTCCGCAGTGCTGACACTGTTGACGAGGAAAACCTGCTGCCTGGGATCAGTGAACTCCACTACTCTGCCCGGATGGACCACCTCTAGACCCTTGAAACTGAGAATGAGCACCCCCTGTGGAATAGGATAACGATGGTCTAGGTGGTCTAGGAAACATATGGGGCCTAGATCCTCCTTAGGACATCATAGGTGGTCCCATAGGTCTAGCCCTTTTGGACTGTCCCCTGTCAAATTCATGTACCCTTTGTCTCTGCCTTTGATCTTCCATTTTCTGAGCGAAGGCCTGAATTCTCGCTATATCCATATCCTTGTTCAAGGCAACAATAGTGCAACCCTTACCAAATATGGCTCTAATCTGTCCACGTAGGGATGGACTTTATCTGTCATTGTAGCCACCATATTTGGCGCATATCGAGCCAAGGAATTAAATTGCAAACTATATTCTCTGACACACAAATTTCCCTTTCGGAGATTTAGGAACTGATCCGCACGTGCCTCACGGATCTCATAGGGAAGGTAATGATCAAGGAAATCAATTTTAAAATCTACCCAATTAGGTGGATTTGCACCAATATCACGGGATTTCTTCCAATCCTCGTACCACAATATCGCCTCTCCTTTCAATCTGTACACAGCAAGTTCAACTGTCTTTACCCCCGTCACGTGCATAACTTCCAAATCCCTCTGAATTTGATCCATGAAATCCTGTGGATCTGCTTTCGAATTTGACCCTGTGAATATAGGAGGGTCCAGTTTCAGAAAATCCTGTGTTCTTCGACTCGCCACTCCAGCCGCATCATCCTCATATGACATTAGGCCAGCTCGTCCTTGACTTTGTGCTGCCACTAACTGTGTCAACATGTGTACTGCATTTCTAAGATCCTGATCTGTGGCATTCATTGGTGGTTCTACGGGTACTTCTCTACCGACTGGCTCCTCCGGAGCAGGAAAAGTTGATGAAGACCGCGATGAAATTTCAGCATTTGCTCTACCTTGACTAGCTTGGTCAGGTGGTAATCTAATCATTCCTTCACCAGTAGGCACATCCACCCACTTACCTTTACCTCTACCTCTTCTCGTGATTGGCATTTTAACTATACCAAAGAAAAACAATTACCATGGTCAGATGCAATTCAACTTATAACACTAGCTCTATTGCACGATCTAGAAGTGAAGGAAAGAAACAACATCCTAAATGTATCGTAGCCTCCTACTTATAAATGTGGTGCATAACACATCGATAAATAAGACTCTACTCAGACACGACTTTGTAGACACCCTTAGAACGGCCTGCTCTGATACCACTTTTGTTACGCCCCGAATCCCATCTGGATGGATTGGCACCCGTAGCCGACATGGCCCGAGAGAACCGAGCTTTGCTTCTATTCATTTGTATGCATGTCATCGGCAACACCACTATCACGTAAGAACATGAAAGGCGAATAACAAAAAACATGGAACATGGGACATATATATATATATATATATATATATATATATACACACATATGTGAAACTTGGCCGTTGAGGCAATCAAGTCAAAAACGTCATATACCACCTTACATTCATACACCTACATACGTCTACAAAAGCCTCTAACATAGATATTTACCAAAACCAACTGAAAGTCGGGACAAGTACCCGCTTTATACAATATGTACAACACCAAAACATATGAACAACTATGACTCAGAGAAGCCCCAAACTAACTGGAGCTTACCAATGATCCGCAACAACTGGCAACCTACTGTGGAGGTCTACTAGTACCTGCGCCTGCAGCAAGTAAGGTAAATCCCCCAAGAGGGGTCAGTACGAAGAATGTACTGAGTATGTAAGGCTCAAATGAAACTGTAGGAATCATAATGAACTCAATTACGAATGCATAACCAATAGGGATAAGTCACTACACTGAACTTTGGAAACTGTGTATTTTTCTTTTATTACTTTCTTTGTGTCTTTGCTTCTATGATTATTACTCTTTTCCTGTGACCTGTGATACCCGGACCCCGACTGAACAGTGGGTTTTAACATAACATATCGTTATGTTGGGATTGGCTCGAGCTAGGCTTATGCCCTTAGAGCTTCCACCCTATGAATCAATATATATATCGGTATCGGCTCGAGCTAGGTTAGTACCTTTAGAGCTGCCACCCATACCAACATATCAGGTTCGGCTTGAGCTAGGTTATTACCTTTAGAGCTGTCCCCTGTCAGGATTGGTCCGAGCTAGGATTATGCCTCTAGGACTACCCCCTGATCCAACAATCTCGGGATTGGCTTGAGCTAGGCATTTTGCCCCCAAAGCTACCACCCATACTTGATCATTAACCATATATGCATTACTTTAATCTTTACTTTGATATTGATATAATGATAGTTATAACCTTACTTGAAGCTTTGGATCATTAACCAACGAGTGAGAGACATGTGAACAAACATTGTTGGAAACATAACCTTATTGGAAACATAATACTATTGGAACCATCGAGCCATAATCAATGAACAATAGACATGACTATAACCACTATTGGAACTTTGGAACATTATTGGAACATTAACCAATGAACATGAGTCATGTGAATCACAATTGATCAATGAATAAGGAACATGTGAGTAACAATGATTAATGATCGAAAATGGAATACCTTTGAACATTTCGGAATGTAACAAGTATAATGACAATGTGATTCTATGTGCTGCAGAAGGATATGGAAAGAGTAACCTTACATACCTTGTATTCTCAATACGAATATACAATCTTAAATGTGCATACAATAGTCCCGCTCCTTCTTTATGTGTCACTCTACAACAAAAATACATAACGGAATTTACATTAACCACCAACTACCTTACAAATGCATATAACGATAATGAGTTTCATGTTTGCCTTTAAACATGCCATTGCCCCGTTGACAAAACCATTGATGAAATTATCATACCAATAATCTCCCAATATTCCATACATTGACCAATACATGATAATCAATAACATTTCACCACAAAACTTCTCCTTTACACTTTCTCATCTACACCACATCATAAATAATCCATCAAGTCACCTTAATACACCTCATAGCACATATCGGCCAAAATCCCATAATTTATACTTATAGAAAAATAACAAGTTTAATAACATAATCACACCATATATGTTCATATTTCATCCATACCATGCTCTTTCATCAAACTCACAAGTCATATTTTAAGTTACAATTCCATGGATATCACATCTTTTACCAAAAATACAAAACACCATGTTCAACACTTCCAAGCATAACCAACATGATTTACATACTCTCCCATGCATATAATAGATTAATCTATAAGAATAATTACTTACCCAAGCTTGAAAAATGATGATCTTGCTCCAAAAGTTGGCTTAGGGTTCTTAGGGTTTTGAGGAAAATATCTTGTGTTTTTGGTCTAAAAGGCATGAGATTTTGCAATGAATAAAATCATATTTTTGACCCTTTATATGGTCCTTCAATTCCATCCTTATCCACTTCTTGGCATTAAATGCTATGGTCCCTTGGTCAAGTGGAAGAATGGGTCAATTTGCCCTTTTGGGCCATGTCTTTTATTCCATTTTGGGCCCTAATTTTAGGCCCAATTGTACATGTTAGCTTCGCCCACCAAGTTAATGTGTATTCCACCCTATATCTCATGTACAATTAATTCCATAATGCCTTGACAATATTCACTTACGAGATACATGTTCATAGCCTCAATGACAAAATTAGGAATTCTAGCCACCCATAGCTTACTTGAACTTAATTTGATAACTACTTGTGTTTCATGACTTGATCATGTAGGAGTATGTAGGAGTGTATTGAAGTATTTGAAGCTTTAACAGTGCTCAAATAACTCCAAAGAACCAAAATAAACCAAGAAAGAATGGTCGTTGAAATGCGTCGCAAAATGAGCACAAGAAGGGCCAAAGTGTTGTGCCTTGCGCCACTTGCTGCAAAGCAAGCAGTGGCGCAAGACTTGGCTGCTCTCTGAATTAGGGGGCTTTCTCCACACCCCCTAAAACAGGGAGTGGCGCAAGTTTGGCCACCTTGCTGAATTTTTTCCTACTCCGTCTAATTCTAGCCTATCATCCAATGCCCCATCCAAACACTACAAAATACGTACTTAGTGATCTTAATCATCAAGTAAACATGACTCCAAGTTACCAAATGAGGTTGGAATATGTACGGGGTATTACACCCTTTCTCTTAGGTTCTTAGTTGGTACTTCACTTTGTTCCAGTAGTTGTCTCCCTTCATGTTACTTATAGTATCGTATGCTTATTCTACCATTTAATTTGTACCTTCTTTTTTGGTTACTTAGTATATGTATTTCACAACCTGCAAATAGGTATTTCCATTTCATGCTCTTTATACTTGCATTATCTTTAAAGCTCAGTCGGCCAATGCTCGTTTGTGGTACTTATACAACACTTCTGCATCTTGCAGATCTTAGTATGAGTTCTCACGCCTAACATATGTATCATGTAGAGCTAGCTTGGATTAGAGACTTGGGGTAACCTCCTAGCATCCAGAGTTACTCCTACTTCCTCTATTCTGTACTGTTTTTTAGTTTCGTTCTTTAGAGACTGCTCTGTACTCATTTATATATATTTTATTTTTATAGTACTTTTGTACCGACCGATTGTCACGCCTAAAATTCCAACGGGGCGGAATGGTACCCGAAGCCGGTAAGGCCCGAGAGAACCAATCTTCATTCATGTACACTCTTATCATGTCACTCAATGAACATCACTATCTCGTATAGATACAATATGCTAATGGCAGAAGTCATGGAAAACATGAGATATATACATATACGAAACTTGGCCGTTAGGGCCACCAAGTCAATTTGACATACATTCTTTCATCCATCTCACCACGTACGTCTACAAAGCCTCTAACAGATACATATACATAACCAATCTAAAGTCGGGACAAGTCCCCGCTTTATACAATATTTACAACCAAAACAAATGTACACATGTGACTCGAAAAGCCCCGAACCAACTGGAGCTCACCAATGATCCGCAAATGACCCACAACCTACTGTGGAGGTCTACTAGTACCTTTGCCTGCAGCAAGTAAGGTAAGTCCCCCAAGGGACGTCAGTACGAAGAAAGTACTGAGTATGTAAGGCTTTATGAAACAGCATCATACATAAGAACATCAACGGGATCAAGTATAAGAGAATAGCCAAAATGGATAAACCATCGTTCTGTATGTGTGGAACTATGTACATTACATTCGTTAATTTCTTTTCCTTTACGTTCATTCATCTTTATCGTTCTACCCATGCTAGGCTTTTCTGTCTCCCCTGGGATAAGATTAACCCATGCTAGGTATTTTAACCCCTGGGATGTGATTAACCCATGCTAGGTATTTTAACCTCTGGGATGTGATTAACCCATGCTAGGCTTTTATATCACCCCTGGGATGTTACTGTGATAACCCATGCTAGGCTTTTATATCGCCCCTGGGATGTTACTGTGATAACCCATGCTAGGCTTTTATGTCACCCCTGGGATGTTACTGAAGAATATACAAACAATTATACATTACTTAATTCTTTCATTATAAGAGTCATACATTACTTTATTTCTTTACTTCTGTGAGATTGACACGTTGATAGTCATAACATCATTGGAACTTTAGAATGTAACATTATTGGAAATGCTACTCAAGAATGAATAAATTCTCTTTACATCCTTACTTTCCTTGAGATAGTTCTTTTAGTAGTTACAACATTATGAGAGCTTTGGAACTTCATTCAATGAATAAGAGACATGTGGATCACAATTGATCTAAGAATAAGAAACATGTGAATAACAATATATGTCAACCTGAGCTGGGATACTTTAGAACACCTCGGAATGGAATAAGTACAATGTCAATGTGAACAATATGTGCTACAGAAGGATACAGAAAGAGTAACCTTACATACCCTATCTTCCCAATATGAATACACAGTTCTATACGTGAATACAATAATCTAGCTCCTTCCTTACGTGTTACTCTACAACACAAGTTTATAACGGAGCTCACGTTAACAACTAACTACTTTACAAGTGCATCAGACGACAATGAGTTACATGACTGCCATATAACATCAATTGAATCCACTGTATTACCATACCAATAACACCATAACACTCCACATATTGACCAAGACATCATAATGCGATAGCATTTCACACCAAAGTTATACTTTACACTTCCCCTTCAACACTACGTTACCTTTTGCACTTAAATACCTTTCACAATAACACATTAACAACAATCCATAATTTATACCATTCAAAATACCTCCGGGATACTTCTTCAAAGTCATTTAAAAGGTACCATAATTTGATAATTGCATCCATGAAGGGTATAGGGGCTTTGGGGGGTCAAAGAGATGCAAAAACAATCGAAATGGAGTTCTGGACTGACCTGTGAAGCCACCTGCGCCCGTAGGTGGTTGAGGTGAGGCTACAGGTGCCTCATGGAAGTGTCCAGAGTCACCTGCGAAGTCACCTGGGCCCGCAGGTGCCTTCATCTGCGAGGGTGGGTGCCCGTTTCAGCCAAAATGGGTCTCTTTTGGGTCCTTTTTTGTAATGAATGGTCCATGATCATTATTAAACTTCTCTTTTCATATTTTAATTTATCATGGATTCCAACGAACATCCATGGTTTCACAACGCACATGAACATCACCAAAACTACATTTTTCTTTCAATACGTCACCAATTCCATACACAATTTCACAACAACATTTCCAAATGTTATACACAAAGAGAAAGCAAGTTAAGGGCATAACCACATCTTACATGTTGAAATTTAATCCATCAAAGTCACATCCTTAAATACCACAAGTCCACTTTCAAATTTATAAGACAAAACCCTTTACCGATTAAGCAAAAGTAGACAGTTTCACCCATAGTAAATTTCTCACCACTTTAACAACATAACCAACATGATTTATACACCCTTGTATTCATATAATATAGTAATCCATGAGATTAAACACTTACCCAAGCTTGCAAAGTGATGATCTTGTCCAAACAAGTGGTAGTTGCTTAGGGTTTGGATGAAGAGAATGTTGTGGAAAAATCTAGAAATGAGACATGTGTGTTTTGTTGATTAAAAATTTTATTTGTTGCCTTATATAGTCCCTCATGGTCATCCTTATCCACCCTTTGGTCAACATTGAGGTGTTTACTTGGTCAAAGAAAGAATGGGTCATTTTCCCATTTTTTGGGCCATGTCTTTTGCTCAATTATTAGGCCTTTATTGAGCCCATTAGTACATGTTAATTCAGCCCACAAAAATTAAGGTGTAATTCCCCAAAAATCTCATGTTTAAATAATTCCATAAATGTTACGGTAATTAAATAGGTTAGAAAATGTACAGGGTGTTAAATCCTTCCCCCCTTAAGAACATTCGTCCTCGAATGTTAATAATATTACCTAGTCCAAACTTGTTTGTCTAATTGCATTGTTCATAGTACCACATGCCTATAATGCTCGTATCTACTTACTTGTTATTGCTCTCATTCCGCATTTTGAACTTTTTCTTCCATTTGAAACAATTACGGGTACGTCGACTTCATCATTTCTTTGGCTCCCCATGTGATTTCTTTTACTTGTCGATTCCTCCACTGTACCTTTACGGAAGCTGCTTATTTATTTCTTAATCTTTTCACTTATCGATCTAGAATAGCAATAGGTGCCTCTTCATATGTGAGATCCTCCGTAACTTGTACATCTTCACTGGAAATAATACGAGATGGATCTCCTATATACTTCCGAAGCATTAATACATGGAACACTGAACGAACTGTGGAGAGTTCTTGGGGTAGTGCTAACTCGTACGCGACTTGACTAATTCTTTGGTCAATTTCATATGGCACGTTATATAGGGTCAACTTTCCTTTCTTTCCAAATTTCATTATCCGTTTCGTTGGTGACACTTCCAAGAATACTCAATCACCTATGGCAAATTCTAACTCTCTTATTCTAGCATTGATATATGATTTGTGTCGACTTTGGGTCGTTTGTGGACACGGTTGTATAACCTTAGCTTTCTCTATATCTTGATGAACAAGATCTGACTCGAGTAAAGCAGTTTCACCTGCTTCCAACCACCCAATTGGCGATCTACACTTTCTTCCATATAACGCTTCGTAATGTGTCATTTTGATCATTGAATGATAGCTATCATTTTAGGAAAATTCAACAAGAAGTATATGAGCGTCTCAACTACCTTTTCAGTCCAATGTGCAAGCTCTTAGTATATCTTCAAGTGTTTGGATAGTACGTTCTGCTTGTTCATCTGTCTGAGGATGAAAGCCGTACTCCAATTCACTTTTATACCCAAACTCTTCTAAAAAGGCTTTTAAAAAATGTGCAGTAATTGAGCTCCCCTGTTTGATATAATAAAAATTAGAATTCTATGCAGTCGAACTATCTCTTTAAGTTATAACCTCGCATAATCTTCGGTTGGGTAGGTGGTCTTGACAAGTAAAAAGTGTGCTGACTTGATAAGCCTATTCACTATCACCCTTATGGAATAAAATTCCCAAAGTGTATGAGGCAAACTTGTGATGAAATCCATGTTACTCATGTCCCATTTCCAGGCTGGAACATTCATACCTTGCATATAACCTGCAGGTTCCTGAAGCTCTATTTTTACTAGTTAACAATTTGGTTATTGAGTTATAAATTCTGTAATGTTCTTTTTCATGTTTCCCATCATTACATCTCTTACAAACCATGGTACATTTTGGTTGCTACAGAATGAATAGAATACCGTGAAGGATGTGCTTTGGTCATAATTTATTTCCTTAGCTCATCTATATTCGGTACACAAAATCTACCTTTGCATTGAAGTACTCCCCCTTGCGTAAGCTCAAATTCTTTTTCAACTGAAATAAAATAGGATTGGCATATTGCTTTTCCTTCACCTCAGCTACAACTGAAGATTCTGTCGCATGTTACACCATAATTCTTTCATCTGGAGTTTCAAGAAGATAAACCCCCAAGCTGTCTAATTGATGTAGATCCTTGACTATACCTTGCTTTTCCGTCAACTGGCCACTAGTGCTCTCTATTTCTTTGCAGCTTAATGCATTGGCTACCACGTTTGCTTTTTCCCGGATGGTATAAGATATCACTATCATCATCTTTTAGTAATTCCTGCCACCTTTTCTATCTTCAGTGCGGGTCCTTTTGCTTAAAAATATACTGCAAACTTTCATGATCAGTATATATATCAACGTGAACCCCATACAAATAGTGGCACCATATCTTTAAAGCAAATATCACAACTGCTAACTCATGATCATGTGTGAGATAATTTTCTTCATGTGGTTACAATTGTCGTAAAGCATACACTATCACATTCCTGTGTTGTATCAATACACATCCTAAGCCGATTCCTGAAGCATCACAATATACTGCATACCCCTCTGTACCTGCTGGAAGTACTAACACAGGTGTAGAAGTCAATTTATCCTTCAGCTCTTGGAAACTCTTCTCACATGCGTCATTTCACTGAAACCTGATTGCCTTGTGTGTTAGCTTTGTCAAGGGTGCAGAGATAGAAGAAAATCCTTCAACAAATCTCCTATAATAGCCAACCAATTCAAGAAAACTATGAATCTCTGTAAACGTCGTAGGCCTTAGCCAATTTTTCATCGCTTCTATCTTTTGTATACCAACCCTGAGTCCTTCATCCTATACAATGTGACCCAAGAACTCTACGTATTTTAATCAAACTCACATTTAGAGAACTTTGAATATATCTTACGGTCACGAAGAATCTGTAACACCTGCCGTAAGTGATTAGCATGGTCCTCTTGTGATCTTGAGTAAACTAAATTATCATCTATAAACACTGTCACACACACGTCTAGAAATGTCTTGAACACCCTATTCATCAAATCCATAAAAACAACTAGTGCATTTGTTGGTCCAAATGACATAACTAAAAACTCATAATGACCGTATAGTGTTCGGAAAGCTGTCGTGGGTATATATTTTTCTCTAACCTTTGCTTGATGAAAATCCGATCTTAAGTTAATCCTTGAGAAACATTTTTCACCTTATAACTGATCAAATAGATCATTAATTCTGGGGAGGGAATATTTATTCTTAATTGTTACCTTACTCAGTTGCCGATAGTCAATACACATTCTCAATGTGCCATGTGCACCCCAAGGGGACATACTAGATCTTATGTATCCCTTGTCCAACAAGTCTGTTAATTGCTCTTTTTACTTCCCGTAACTCTGCTAGAGCCATTCTATACGGAGGAATAGAATGCCTGGAATCATATCAATACCAAACTCTACTTTTCATTTCAGGAAACACATCCAGGAATTTATTTGCTACTGGAATCGATTAAAGTGTTGGTGACTTCACATCGGTATCCTGTACTTTTACTAGGTGGCATCTATACCCCTCAGATATCATTTTCTTTACCTTAATATAGGAAATGAATTTTCCTCTCGGTGCTCCCACATTACCATTCCATTTGGAAAATAAAAATGTAACTTCTTAGCTCGGCAATCTAATGTGGCCAAACAAGAAGCCAACCAATCCATACTCTTATCTACCATCTCCTACTCAATAAGATCAACCAGTGTATCATAACCACAAACAGTTACTATACAATTACGATATACTCTTTTGACCAACTGGTGTAGAGACTTCAAATGGCTTAACTAGTAATTTTGGTGTCCTTTCACAAGTTTTTTTTTTTCTTTTAACCATCAAGGGAGCGACATATGATAGGGTAAAACCTAGATCAATCAATGCATATTCCTTATGAAAAAAAATAAATATGAATGGTGTACCTGTATCTACATAGGGAGAAGCCTTCGAATTCTGTCGATCCGCTAAGGCATGGGTACGGTTCTGGGTTCCACTAGCACTAGCTGCTCCTTTAGAACCTTTCCCGCTCCCTGTAGGCTGCGCACCTCTACCTAGAGGAGGTACCGATGATGGAGATATGACAGTTGGTCCCGTAGGTCGTGCTATACCACCCGTGTTCCTTTGTGGACACCCTTTCTTTCTGTGCCCCGACATACCACACCAGTAACAAACATTTGTTCCAAACTAGCATTCACCTGAATGAAACTTCTCGCAGCACTTACACAACTGATAAAAATACCTCTCTTGGCTCATACTTCCTTGTGCTTGATACCCCACTGTCTGTGAATCCTGAATCTCACTTCTTAGCCCAAACTGATTGCCTCTAAACCCTCAGAATCGAGGTAGATCATTTACTGTAGAATTAGGAAATAATGGTCTAGGCGGTCTGTCAAACACCCAAGACCTATATTCTCCTTGGGATGCCATGAACTATCCCATAGGTCGAGCCCTCTTTGACGGCCCTCTTTCAAAGTCTTGTACCATTCTCCTTTGCCTTTGATTACCCCTCTTTTGTGCAAAGGCTGGACCAACCTGTCCTTGATTTTGTGCAATGACTATCTGAGTCAACAGGTGCACCGCATTCCTTATATCTTGCTTAGTAGCATTAACATTAATAGGTGTTTCGGCAGGGTCTTCTCTCCTTCTCGGCTTTTCTGGAGCTGGAGAAGTAGAAGAAGCCCGTGTTGCAAATTCAGTTTCAGCCCCACCCTGACTAGCTTGGTCAGGTGGTGACTTACTAGTTCCTTCTCCAGCAGTCCTGTCTATCTTCTTACCGTTTCCCCAACCTTTTCTTGCCATCGACATTTCTATTATAACACAAGAAAACAATTCCCATGGTCAGATATGATTCCACCTACAACTTTGGCTCTAATGCACGATCTAGAAATGAAGGAAAGAAACAACTCCTAAATGTCTCGTAGCCTCCTACTTATAAATATGGCGCTCAACATATCCATAAGAAAGACTCTACTTAGACACGGCTTTGTAGACACCCGTAGGGCGACCTGCTCTGACACCACTTTTGTTACGCCTCGAATTCCAATGGGGCAGACTCGTACCCGAAGTCGGTAAGGTCTGATAGAACCAATCTTCATTCATGTACACTCTTATGCATGTCACTCAATGAATATCACTATCTTGTATAGATATAATATGCTAATAGCGGAAGTCATGGAAAACATGAGATATATACATATACGAAACTTAGCCGTTAGGGCCACCAAGTCAATTGGACATACATTCTTTCATCCATCTCACCACGTCCATCTACAAAGCCTATAACAGTGCATATACATAACCAACCTAAAGTCGGGATAAGTCCCCACTTTATACAACATTTACAATACCAAAATAAATATACACATGTGACTCGAAAAGCCCCAAACCAACTGGAGCTCACCAATGATCCACAAATGACCCACAACCTACTGTGGAGGTCTACTAGTACCTGTACCTGCAGCAAGTAAGGTAAGTCCCCCAAGTGACTTCAGTACGAAGAATGTACTGAGTATGTAAGGCTATATGGAACTGCATCATACATAAGAACATTAATGGGATCAAATATAAGAGAATAGCCAATATGGATAAACCATCATTCTGTATGTATGGAACTATGTACATTACATTCATTAATTTCTTTGCCTTTACGTTCATTCATCTTTATCGTCTACCCATGCTAGGCTTTTCTGTCACCCCTGGGATGAGATTTATCGTTCTACCCATGCTAGGCTTTTCTGTCCCCCTTGGGATGAGATTAACCCATTCTAGGTATTTTAACCCCAGGGATGTGATTAACCCATGTTAGGCTTTTATATCGCCCCTGGGATGTTACTGTGATAACCCATGCTAGGCTTTTATATCGCCCCTGGGATGTTACTGTGATAACCCATGCTAGGCTTTTATGTCGCCCCTAGGATGTTACTGAAGAATATACAAACAATTATACATTACTTAATTCTTTCATTATAAGAGTCATACATTACTTCATTTCTTTATTTCTGTGAGATTGACACGTTGATAGTCATAACATCATTGGAACTTTAGAATGTAACATTATTGGAAATGCTACTCAAGAATGAATAGATTCTCTTTACATCCTTACTTTCCTTGAGATAGTTATTTTAGTAGTTACAACATTATAAGAGCTTTGGAACTTCAGTCAATGAATAAGATACATGTGGATCACAATTGATCTAAGAATAAGAAACATGTGAATAACAATATATGTCAACCTGAGCTGGGATACTTTAGAACACCTCGGAATGGAATAAGTATAATGTCAATGTGAACAATATGTGTTGCAAAAGGATACGAAAAGAGTAACCTTACATGCCTTATCTTCCCAATATGAATACATAGTCCTATACGTGAATACAATAATCCAGCTCCTTCCTTACGTGTTACTCTACAACACAAGTTTATAACGGAGCTCACGTTAACAATTGACTACTTTACAAGTGCATCAGACGACAATGAGTTACATGACTTCCATATAGCGTCAATTCAATCCACTGCATTAACATACCAACAACACCATAACACTCCACACATTGACCAAGACATCATAATGCAATAGCATTTCACACCAAAGTTATACTTTACACTTCTCCTTCAACACTACATTACCTTTTGCACTTAAATACCTTTCAAAATAACACATTAACAACAATCCATAATTGATACCATTCAAAATACCTCTGGTATACTCCTTTAAAGTCATTTAAAAGGTACCATAAGTTGATAATTACATCCATAAAGGGTATAGGGGCTTTGGGGGGTCAAAGAGATGCAAAAACAAACTAAATGGGGTTCTGGACTGACCTGCGAAGACACCTGCACCCGCAGGTGGTTGAGGTATGGCTGTAGGTGCCTCTTGGCAGTGTCCAGAGTCACCTGTGAAGTCACCTGTGCCCGCAGGTGCCTTCGTCTGCGAGGGCGGGTGCCTGTTTTCGCCAAAATGGGTCTCTTTTGGGTCCTTTTTTGTAATGAATGGTACATGATCATAATTAAACTTCTCTTTTCATATTTTAAGTTATCATGGATTCCAATAAACAGCCATGGTTTCACAAAGCACATGAACATCACCAAAACTACATTTTTCTTTCAATACGTCACCAATTCCATACACAATTTCACAACAACAATTACAAATATTATACACAAAGAGAAAGCAAGTTAAGGGCATAACCACATCTTACATGTTGACATTTAATCCATCAAATTTACTTCATTCAATACCACAAGTCCACTTTCAAATTTATAAGACAAAACCCTTTACCGATTAAGCAAAAGTAGACAGTTTCACCCATAGTAAATTGATCACCACTTTAACATCATAACCAACATGATTTATACACCCTTGTATGCATATAATATAGTAATCCATAATATTAAACACTTACCCAAGCTTGCAAAGTGATGATCTTGTCCAAACAAGTGGTAGTTGCTTAGGGTTTGGATGAAGAGAATGTTGTGGAAAAATATAGAAATGAGACATGTGTGTTTTGTTGATTAAAAATCTGATTTTTTTCCTTATATAGTGCCTCATGGTCATCCTTATCCACCCTTTGGTCAACATTGAGGTGTTTACTTGGTCAAAGAAAGAATGGGTCATTTTCCCATTTTTTGGGCCATGTCTTTTGCTCAATTATTGGGCCTTTATTGAGCCCATTAGTACATGTTAATTCAGACCACAAAATTTAAGGTGTAATTCCCTAAAAATCTCATGTTTAAATAATTCCATAAATGTTACGGTAATTAAATAGGTTCAAAAATGTACGGGGTGTTACACCGATACCAGGTTTTGGGATTGTACTTGTATTTCTTGCTCCTTCATCTATTTTAGGTATCTATTTATGGGCCTAGTTATCTACTTTACTCTTACTTTTGGCCCTACTAATTCATAATTTGTTCTTTCATTCTATTAGCCCATTACTTATTTTTCGAAGCTAGGGTATTTGGCTTGCTTACAGGTGGGGTAGCAGGTGCCATTATTATCTTAGATTTTGGATCATAATAGATTGGTACCAGAGCATAGGTTTACCTATATCACTATTGCAAGAGCAAATTTCTGGTAGAGTCCTATGGATTAGTACGATGATTTCATATCCTATCTTCGATAGGTTACTGGGCATTATTAGGATACTTAATTTCTTGGTTATAGTGCGATTTTGCTTCTATTAACTGCTTAATTCTTTTTTTTTTGGATTTCACTCTTTTTAGATGGTTCTTGCGAGATTGTTGGAAGACAAAAATGGGACTCCTGTGCTTGTCGCCAAGGTCTCACCGGAGTTAGATCTTGAGATGGAAGATCTACACTAGCAACTGATGTATCTGGGGTCAACCTAGGCTCCAAAAGGATTGGTAGCCATGCCAGTTCTTTAGACTACCACTATTGAGATTTTGATCCATCTTGAGAGTATGTCGCAAAGAGGGGTAGTACCTGGTTCACTGAATGGTTCTCAAGTCAGAGTTGGATTTACAGGTTTTTAGCAGGGGTTTGTGTCAGTATCTGAGTATGAGATTAGGTTTCTTGAGTGGGCTATACATGTATTTATGGTTTTCTCTACTAAGCATGAGGCAGTGTAGAGGTTTGTCAGGGGATTGTATTTACCATTATATTTGGCGTCAAAGCTTTTGGTGGTAGCTGGGTCTATATTCTTTTAGATGGTTGACCATGCGAGGACTGTAGAATGGGCATGTCTCATGAATTATGGATGAGGTGGTAAGAGGTCTCGCTGTTAGTATAATTCCAGTGGCACCACTTCATCCAGAGATAGGGCATTGTCTGGTAGAGGTCACAACTATGCCCAGCTTAGAAGGTCCTTACCGATAGCACTTTAGATTATAGATAGGTTTCATATAGGACTCGATGGTCATGTTGGTTAGTGTGTTGGTTAGATATCTTAGGGTTCTCATTCAGGGGCTACATTCTATGGAGGCTAGTCTAGATCGTCAGGTTCTTCATGTTAGACTTTGGCTGAGAGAGGTTGCTTAACTGATGGTGAGTTTGGGAATTTTTCTTGGGGTTGCCTTGGACTTGAACATGGAAGTTAGTTAGGATCTTTGGGACACAGGGCTCGATTCGGGTAAGCCAATGTTCTTCTTCATTTTAAGGCTTCTGGGGTTTTCTATAAATGTAGGAAGCCTGGTCATTTCTTGAGGGAGTGTCTTCGATATGGGATTATTGGACGGTTAGCACTGCTAGAGAATGTTGATATTTTTGGGGATGATCATTCTGGGGTTTGATTCGGTCAGTTATGTGGTTCTTTGGGTAGGCCAGGGTCCAATACTTTGGATTCATCGACTACAAGTATGGTTCTGATTTTTTACCTTTCATTTTCCATGTTATTTGACCTGGGGTCATTAGATACATACGTTTTTACTTACATGCCCTTGTTTGTATTATCCTAACAGACTTTTCTCAGTTCTTTTGTATGTGGGAACCCCGTAGGTATTTCCTTTTAGTAGTGGATCAAGTAGGTTTATCCTATGGGTTGTTATTCTTCCGTAGTAGTGGATTAAGTGGGCCAGTACCATGTTATGATTGCTTGGGATAAATCTCATTATCTTTGATTCTATGATTTTTTTGACCTAATTCTAGATTTGGATAGTTTTGCTTCCCTATCATGCATTTTTAGTTGCCTTGCTTAGCTATCGTCTTTCTTGTGTTGGGCCTCCTTTTGATTGCATGGTGAGAGATCGATGGCTAGTTATCGAATAGAGTTATGTTATTCCCTCTTGATTACACTCTTATTGCTAGTGGTTTTGTTCTAATTTTCTTGGCTTGTCACTAGATCATGATTGTGATTTTGGGGAATCTTGAGTTAGGTACTTAGTTTATTTTGCTATATCATACTGTATGGTTTTAGTTGAGTTGAGGCAAGTTAAAAGGGTAGTTTCAGGGTCTTTTGAGTATGGTGTTACTTGGCCTGGTGTGTCTCCATGGGATATTTTTATGGGGTTTACTAGTGAAATAGTTTTATGTACTTGTGTTTTGCCTATTGACTGTTAGGAGTGAGTATTTGATGTAGTGCATTGAGGACCAGTTGGACCAGCTTTAGGGTACAACCATATCAAATGAGTTTGCTTAAGCTTTGACTACCACTAGTACTCTTTAGGATGCCGTGAGTTCTTGATTTTGCTAGTACCCTGCAACAGGTTTGAATTGGTGGATTGTGTGATTAATTTTTGATTGTAATTATTTATGGTAGTGTTCATTGATAGCTCCTTAACTTTAGACTTTGTGGGATCAGTAGGTACGTGCCAACTTTTTAAGTATGAGATTGAGCTTGGTCTATGTCATTCTCAGAGAATGTAGGAACTGAGAATGGATTCATGTTAGGCTTTGGAAGGATTGAGGTAGTTCATTTCTAGAGGCTAGGCATATTTCTCCTACTAAAGATGGTAGCATGCCAGGTTAGCAGGTTGCATCAGGTGACTTGGTTGAGGGATTACTTCTTCGATAGCATGGTTAACCAAACTGATTTAGAGACATCCAACTCCAATGGTTGGACTAGAGCTTAAGGCCTTATTGACTTTAGTTTTGATTTGGACTCTTTCGGATGTGAGCCCTCAATTTTGATTTGGACTCTTTCGGATGTGAGCCCCAGGTCTGTATTAGATCATTTATTCAAATATTGGTTTGTCAATTGATATAGCTGGGATGCTTAGGTCTTGGTGGTTTAGCTTAGGGGCTACTGGATAGTAATAGATTTTTGTACTTGATTATAGCATGCCTTTTGGGATTTTATTCTGTTTGGGGAGTTGTTGATTGGTCGACTAGGCTTATTCACTACTTACCAGCTCAGTTTTCCTTAAGAACAAAGGGGTTGGCTCAGACTTCATTTCAAGGAATGGTTCATTTGCATAGGGTGTCAGTTTCTACCACTTTTAACTTGGGTTCTCAATTCGCATAGGGTTTCTAGAAGTTCATTTCAGTGGGAGACGGGTATTTGAACTAAGCATAGCGCAACTTTTAACCCATAGATAGATGGGGCATTTAGAGAGGACCTTACAGGTCCTGGAGGTTATGCTTTAAGCTGGTGTTATTGGTTTCAAGGGTCATTGGGGCTAGTTTTTGGCTTTAACAAAGATCGCATATATCAGTTACTAGCACTTGGGCATTCAGATAGGATCCTTTCCCAACTTTTTGTACATATGATGGGTTGTGCAGATATCTGGTGGGTAGTTTCTATCTCTTTGAGGTTAGGCCGTGGGCTACTTAGCTATTATGTGACTATTTGAGTAGGATTCAGATGATGTTGGAGAGATTTTGCACAGTTCAGGATGGGTAGGAGGCTTATGATGACTTAAGGAGATGAGACCTAAAACTTGAGGTTGAGGTATGGCTTATGAGCTGGTTTGCCTATTGCCTTATTATTATTTTTTCTGTTTTACTTGTATCTATGTGGTGTCAGTATATCTTGGGTAAGTCAAGCGTGTTTCTATGAAGTTTGGATCTGTTGGATGGATGTTGGCATTCGAAGCAGAGTTGATTGGTATTCTAGGCAAAAAAATGGAGATAGTTGAAATCAAGGAGTTTCTAGTTGTTAATTTCTGTGGAAACATTGTTCGATCAAGAAGGTCATCTAGGAGCCTTGTGGGACATGCAGACCTAGTACCTTCATCTTTTTGAGTTTTTCGGGCTCTTTCTAATCCTTAACATTTTAGGATGAAAGTCCTTTTTAGTAGTGGATGTTATAATGACCCGCCAGGTCATTTTCTATGTTTCATGTATTTTTCTGTACTTAGATCTTTCCTATAGCTACCCCAGGACAATTATGACTTGCTGGGACCGGTGGTTCGGTTCCTAAGCAATTCATTTGGTTTCTATGCCAATTTTCATATTTTGGAGCTTTTGGAGTTGAGAAATTAATATCTAGCAAGAACTCTTTATTAATAGTCTTGGATCAGAATTATGATAGTTTCGTTAGCAAGAATTCCTTATTAACAGTCTTCGATCAAAATTATGACAGTTTTGTTAGCTTCATAATGTCTACTTTAGGCTAGGAGGACCCTTACTTTGGTTCCAGAGGCTTCCATGCTCATTTTGGGCTATTGGGTGGAATTTGGTTAAAATGGAACAATGGATGTGGAACCTATAGTTTGTCAAAACTACCTCCATTGGGAATTTTGTTAGTTTTGTTGAGTCTAAAATGTTGTTTCCATTAGGGTAGCATATCTCGTTTGTGTGCATGGGGCTCCAAATAAATCCCGAGCACCCAGTCAGAGTTTATGGTTATAGCTGAAATTGCTGGTGCAGACCAAAAATGATCTTCGCATTTATGCCTCATTCGCAGAGTTCAAGTATTCTTGATCTTTGCATTCGTGAGGTGGTCGTCGTATTCGTGAAGAAGTTTGGTCTAGCCAGCTCAATCGTTGTTCATCACATTTGCGGTGGACCGATCGCATTTTTAAAGTTTTAGCTGGTCGAGTCCCCACATTAGTGGAAGGGGTCCCGTATTTGCGAAGGACCCTTGGCAGCACCTATAAATGTTTCTCTTTCACAAGTTTTAAACCCATTTCTTGGGTGTTTTCTCCCATCGATGGAGCATTGAGATGGAAATTGTGGTGGGATTATTACATTGAACTCATGTATGGTTCTTGAGTTACTCTCGATCAATTCATACAATCTTTCCCTATTAATTTCCATCCTTTTTTTGTTTAGTTCTCGATTTTGGGTTTGTGATTTCTTGTCCTTTAAGGGATATTTTGAGCTTTGATTTGAGCTCCGTTAATGCTCAATTTTAGAGCATATGGTGTTGGTATTGCATGGGACCTCGTGATGGATTCAATTTCTGAATTCTGTTAGCGAGTCCTATGGGCCTATTTTTTAACTGAATTTTGGTTTGAAGTTTATTATTGCAATATGGATCTCATTTTACTTGTAATGACCTGTAGATCATATTTTTGATAGCGTAATAGATTATCAAAGATCGTGTAGAGGGGACAAGTAGTTCGTGGTTGGTTTGAGGCTGTTTTTGGAAATACAGGTAGGCTACGGTCTACTTTTATCAATGATATAGAGTTTATTATATGTTGCATGAATTAGGGGTTTATGAATTAGGCTTATGACTGATTTACCATTCTTCTCTCATTTCTACCCTCCTTAGTGGACTTAGAGTAGGACCTAGCCATGACCTTAGCTTCTGATGCTTACCCTGATGTTAAGATTGGTTGGCTTATAAATGTTTATAAGTCAACCACAGTGTTACTACTAGGTTGGGAATCCTTACGGTAGACTGGAAATAGTGTTTCACGCTAGGGTTGACACTGTTGTAGATGCTTCCTATTCATTATCATGGTACTCTGGATGGGGCATGGTATCTATTAGTTAATTGTTGTCTATTACCATGGATGCCTATTACTTGTTTTCCCAGTTGGTATATTTATACATAGTTTATCATATTGTTGGGCTTGAGACATTATTTATGGTGCTGGTTCTAGGTTAGTATACTTATCTCTAATGGCTAGCATTACTTGTTTATACATAGTTGTAAGGTTACATTCTTGTTTGAACACTGGCGATGGTCCTAAAAATGGTTTTTACTTGTATCTTGTTCACTCATAAACTATTTTAAAACATCGATTTTCAGTATGATTTTCAAAAGGATTTTACACTTGTTTTTCCTACTATAAACTACCTATATAAAAATGGAGATCATACCACCTTTAATGTTGGCTGATGGATTTAAGATTATGGTGTATTATATTTTCTCTAGGCCGAGTCCTAAGCACCAGCTATATTACTCCCTATTGTAGGTTTTCTATTCCCTTTTTCTGGAGGCATTTGGGCCTGGTTTTCTATCACTTTCTCCAATATGGACTACTACCTATTTTGGCCCATTGTTTTAGTCCCTACTTGAGACCAGGCACCTATCATGCACATGCTTATCAGTGGTTATTATATGTAAGTCCTGGTTTAGGACCAGATAATGCATACAAATATCCTGAGTCTCCTATGGGCACTTTCGTCCTTGAGACGCAGTGCGAAGGAGGGTGGTTGCCATAAGTCTTGCATTTATGAGCTGGTGAGCTGGAGGAGGTGTATTCACTTGTGTTGGATATGGTACATAGTGCATCTTGAATCACCTGGTTTTCCATGGCATTCATGCATTCATATGCATCACCTGTCACCAATATGTTTGCTGTTTGGATCCTTTCGGGCTTATGGGGGTCCGCTTAGGTTATATTTGTTGGTTGGCATCCGCTATGATTATGGGGTTTGGTTGGGTCTTTTTCTGCTTTATGTGTACCTTCTGGGCATATGAGGGCTTAGTTAGGTTATTATTGATTCTTCTTATTTCTCTTTCTCTTCTTCACATTATTGCATTGCTTGTGATAGATTAGTTATTGGGGGTGTACCATCGACTGAGGTATGCTTTATGGACTCTTATTATTAGGATTTATGTCTTTAGTGTTGGTTCACTCTGCTACTTTATTACCTTTGTAGGCGGTCGGGTATGTTATTATTGTTATTCCTTTAAGTTTGATTCTTGCCATACTAGACTGTTAGGCTAGCTTTATTAGGTATACATTTTCTCTTAGGTGCTTAGTTAGTATTTCACTTTTTTCTAGTCGTTGACTCCTTTTATGATACTTATATTACCGTATGCTCATTCTATCATGTTATTTATACCTTCCTTTCTGGTTACTTAGTATATGTATTTCACTACCCTCAGGTAGGTATTTCCATTTCATGCTATTTATACTTGTATTATCTTTATAGCTCAGTCGGTCGATGCCTATTGGGTACCTTCTGTTTGGTACTCATACTACACTTCTGTATCTTATAGATCCTAGTACGAGTTCTCACTGCTGACGTGTGTATCATGCAGAGCTAGCTTGGATCATAGACTTAGGGTGAGCTCTTGGAATCTAGAGTTACTCCTTACCCCTCTATTTCTGGACTGGTCTTTATTTTTTTTCAGAGATGGTTTTGTACTCATTTTTATATACTGTATTTATATAGCACTCCTGTCATGGCTAGTAGCTCCTATTCCGACTAATACCAGGTTTTGGGATTGTATTTGTATATCTTGCTCCTTTATCCATTTTAGGTATCTACTTATTGGCCTTGTTATCTGATTTACTTTTACTTTTGGACTGACTATTCATAATATGTCCATTCGTTCTATTGGCCCCCGTTCCTTATTGTTCAGGGCTAGGGGATTTGGCTTGCCTACAGGTGGGTTTGTAGGTGCATTATGATATGAGATTTTGGGTCGTGACATATACCCACAAACACATACTTATATATATATAAATATATATATTTATTATTTATTTATATAACGATAGAAGGAACAAAATATATAAAAAACCAATCCCCAAGACCTGGTTTTAATGGGTAATAGATCTACTAATACAAGAGTAGTACTACATTAGTATAAATATACAGAATTGTTTTAGAATATAAAAAATAAATACATATACAAAAGAAGGAGATGGTACAACTCTGGATGCCAGGAACTCACCAAATCTACGATTAAAAGTGTCTCGAACGAGTAGAAAATCAGTGGCAATAACTCTTACTAGGATCTGCATCAGAGAAAATGATGCAGAAGTGTAGTATGAGTACCAAAAAATGCAGCACTCAGTAGGCATCATAGGCCGACTTAGCTCAAAAGAAAAATATACAAGATAAAGTGCAAACAAAATCTATTGCTATGCAGGTCAAGACTAGAAGTAGAGCTAGTAATACATAATTAAATAAATGAGTAATTATGCAAGCAAGCGACGTACATGTATTATATATACAAATGAATAGGGGAAATGAACAAGTGCAAATGAAGTATGGAATGAATGCTATGACCAATGCATACCGTATACTCCTCCAACATATATGTCTCGCTAAGGTAGGACCATGGTGACTCATGATATCCATATACCTTGCCTAGACTCGAACCGTGGCTTTTATACTAATATTACTCATAATATGATCCAGACTTGAATTGGGACTAACATAAACTCATTTAAACCAAAGTCCAAATAAAATGTCACCATACTCTTGTTTTCCATGATTTCCATCAATTACAAATATATACCATGAATACATAAGTATGAATATGTGTAATAGATACAGATAACCAATCAATTAACAAATTCACAGACAAGATATCAAATACCACGATAATCCAGAATGGACCCACCATAAGGGACATTATAACCAAATTGGGACCTCGCCCGTTAATATTCCTGAACGGGAGGCCCTCATAATCCTACAACCTAAAGATAAACTAAGTAAAGGAACGATACTAAGTAATAATCTTGGGAAAATCAAGCTTAATGAATAATCTACCCAATCCTAAGCTAAAGCTTCCCAGTGATAATCCTAATACTAATCAACAACCTGGACTAAGGCTCAAGTGCTAAGAAACTACCTAAACCAAGGTTTGAATGAAAATCCTACTCTAAGGCCTCAAAATAAACTAAGAATACCAGAAATTCCTTAATATCACAATCTTAATCAAAATATCCCATCACTCATTAGCAATTTATGTCCTATATAGTCCAACTAAGCTAAGTCTAAAAGAGGAAATCCATAACCTACCTCGAGGTTGAACGACATGCTCGTGGTTAATCACACAGAGGCCTTTCCTTTTTGAATAGTACTGCATCCACACAATGAAAAGTACGATCTACTTATTAAGATAATGGAATTGATAACCATAGTACAAATTTATATTTTTGGCCAAAAATCAGATAAAAAATTGATTCTCGAGGCTCGACAATGAAAATCAAATCCAAGCCCATAATTATCCACCTCCAAGGGTAAGAAACACATGCCCAAAGTTAGGAAAAGATGAAGATAACATCGGACCCCAATTGGGTCTAAAATTCCACTTTAATCGGGGATTCCAAGAATTTCTAGCTCTATTTATACGTATTAAAGATGGGATAGAAGATAGATAAGTTGAAGGAATGTAAACTCGAAAAAGTTGAATTTACTAAGGGATGAATTCTCTCGGAATAGCTAAAATCCACCAAATTCCACACCTCTAACACTTAGAATAATTTTTGGAAGTGAAGCGAAGAATAGGGGATTTATAAACAACAATCTCTGCTTAAGTGGAGGATTTGCCGCAAAAGTTTCCTTACTTAGGCAAAAATCCTTTTGATAAAGCGGAACCACTTAAAACCTGAGCCTCCATAAAGGAAGAGGATTATCAGAAAAAGTAGACTCACTTTATAGAGAAAGGATCCACTTAAGTGAAAGGCATTGATATTAACAACCTCTATAGAAGTGGCTAGCCATCAACAAAAGCGGCTCCGCTAGTGTAAGCCAAGCTTCGCTTAAGTGGTAGCACTAGATTCAGCTATATCAGCAACTTGGCCAAGGATTCCAAGTCCCGAATAGACCCTTGGGATTTATTTCGAGTCC
Source organism: Capsicum rhomboideum (assembly GCA_031232105.1). Classification (NCBI taxonomy): domain Eukaryota; kingdom Viridiplantae; phylum Streptophyta; class Magnoliopsida; order Solanales; family Solanaceae; genus Capsicum; species Capsicum rhomboideum. The sequence goes on from CP124712.1 coordinate 81,500,932, forward strand.
CATGTGCAAAAACGAAATATGCTACCCCACTAGAAATGATATTTCAGACTCAAAAAATCATCAAAATGACCAATAGAGGCCATCTTGATGAAATGTTGACTGAAGTCAACACTTTTTCTCAATTTCAACAAAAATCCTCCCAAGAACCCAAAATGAGTCTGAAAGCCTCAAGACTAGAATTAAAGGTTTTCCTAGCCCAAAATCTACATTTTGAAGCTAACAAAATTGTTAGAATTTTGATCTGAGGTTGTTTACAAGAGATTTTGACCGGAGTCAAACTTTTTAACCTTAAAAGATCTGAACTAGGAAAATGGTTTAAAACTCAAACAAACTCCCTAGGAACCAAACCTTCTATCCTCAAAAGTCATAATTAACCTAAAGCAACTACAAGACAGCTCAAAATAGGAAAATAAGCAAAATGTAGAATATGACCTAAAGGGTTATTACCCTCTTGCACTAGAGCAACACCCCAGGAAACACCCTAGGCATTGGCTTAGTTTAAAATTGATGTATTTGCTTTATTTTAGTCTTGTTAAGCTCCCATATTGGTCCTACCCCTTTGGGATTGTTCTGAATCAATATATTTTACTCATACTCATACTTCAAAGCTCAATTATACTCCATTTATGCTCGAACTTATCAATCTTCATCTTATACATCAAAATACGTGACATAAGTGTAATTCATATAAAATAAGCTCAAGATGCTATAAAAAAAAAGAATAAATGTGAGGCAAATAATTGGATAAAATCATGACCTTTAGCCTCACATCAATAAGCATCATGTATCATTCTTTTAGTATATTAACTTAATTTGATTGGTGCTATAATGAGCCTAGAATTTGAACCCAATTTCATGCTTTATTTTATGTGAGGCCTTTTGATTTTGTGCTAATGATATTTATGACATTTCTTGTTCACTTTAAGCACATTTTAGAACTTTTGAGTTTATTGTAGTCTCTTAGGACACTAGAAACTTTTTTCTATGTATAACTTCTATTTTCTTCATCTTGGAACTTTTCATTATGTACGATCATTGAGTTCCTTATTTTGAGTATTTTTCAAAATCCGGCACTGAATGTCAGCTAAAATGAAAGGCCAATGAAGTTTTCTAAATGAAGAATTTATTTCATTGGTCGTAGATCTAGCTTGTAGAATGGCCTTTGTGGTGGCCCACCCATGTTGGTTTAAGACTACCAACTCGATAGTTAGTCCCCAATTTCATATATCTAAGCGAAGGTACTTGGATTTTTCACTTGAGTAGTACCAATTTCTTATACCTTAGACTACTTGGGGGTTTTCTTTAAAGTGAAGGCCTTAGTCTCACCTTCTAAGCAGTCCCCAGTCACATGTTAGAAAGACTTTTACTGAATTGGTAGCCCCTTTGAGGAGTCCGTAGCACTCAGTTGGAAACTTATTTGGATCTAGGCATTGAATAAGCTATGTTTCATTGGATGCCTTTCTTGCCTTCATGAAAATTACATGTTTTGATCTACTGCCTTATTAAAATCTTTCCAAAAAAACCTCTTTTGGGGAAGAAATATCTATTGAAGGAAAAAAGAGTGCAACTCGTGTTTCTTAGGTCAGTGTGGCCTCAGGTGTTCTTTGATTCAAACACTTTTGACTAGGTTAAATAACTTTTAAATATGTACTTTAGCAGTAGTATTGTTTTAGATGACTTAAGTTCCAGTTCTTGGGGAGTTTGTCCTTCTTTGTTGATGTTAGATTAAAACAAAATCCTTCTTGGTTGGTTAGCTTGTATGAACATTTCCCAGTTATTGTTATGACCTTGTACAGTCCTTCCTAGTTAGGACCATGTTTTGCTATGCTAGGGTATGTCGTGCTTCTTATTATTCTTTTGAGGAATAATTCTCGTTTTTGAAAGTGCCAGAGATTAGTTCTCTGGCTGTAGTATCTTTCCATTAATTACTTTTGCACCTTTATCCAGATGAAGTTAATATCTCCTAGCTTTAGCTAGATCCAGGTTAATATGCGTCACATCCTTAGTTTATTCATTGTTAGAGAAATGGAAAAGAAGGATTGGACCCTCAAATTTCTATATTTATGAGGGCTTTTATAGCATAAAATAGCACGAAAGGTGTTTTTTCGGTGCTGGAATTTTGGTTTGACCCTGTATGCCCATAGTACTTTGAGCATTATTCCATAGTCCTTTGGCAGCTTTGAGCTTCTTTTTTATGTTTTGAATCAACATTTTATTTGTGGATTCCACCCGACCGTTTTCCTTGAGGTAGTAAGGTAAATTTAAAGGTAAATGTGATTAAAAACTATGGGAATCGCATGCGGGGATCATAAGGAACTTACCCCTAGTAATTATTGATGAAATATCACACCTGATAATATCCTAAGCTCCAATAATGGCTCCAAATTTGTAAAGAAAGACAAAGGGAAAATAGTATATACCCACTACTAGGGGTCCTTCACGATTGCTAGGACTTACCAAGCTTGACATGATAGTCCCTTTGCGATTGTGAAGAAGGACCTAGTCCAATTTTTGTTGACCCTTCATCGCAAACAAAACAGGTCCTTCGCTAATGCTAAGGTCAATCAAATCTTACCTTCACGAATGCAATGACCAAGTCACAAATGGAAAGAGCAAAAAAGGGTTGCACCAGGCGCTGTTGCACCAACAAACTCCATGTAAAAAGCTTTCTCTGAACGGGTCCTCAGAACTCGTTTAGAATTCCATGAATGCAGACCAAATATTCAATGGGAAACATCAATCCAGATCAACAAAATTGACTAAATGACCAATGGAGGTAATTTCGACGGGTTGACCAAAATCAGCACTTTGTTGATTTTCACAAAGTCCACCCAAGTGCCCAAAATGAGTCCAGAAGCCTTGGGACCCAAACTAAGGTACCCTTGCCTAAATCCACATTCTAGAGCTAATGGAACTGTCAGAATCCCTATCTGAGGGTATTTACTAACAATGTTGACTAAAGTCAAACCTCTTAACTCCAATACTTCAAAACACATAAATTTGTTTAAAATGCAATCGAATTGCCCAAGAACTGAACCACTATCCCAGTAAGTCATAAATATCCTACAGAAACTACAAAAAAGTTTAAAATGAGAAAAACATGAAAACTTCAAGGAAATAACCTGGAGGGTCATTACGACATCCACTACTAAAAGGACTTTCGTCCTTGAAAGTTAAGGAATAGGAAGTACCTAAAGGCTCAAATAAGTGAATATATTGGGCCCCCATGTCCTGCTCAGTCTCTTAGGTAGCCTCTTTTACTAGATTGTGCCTCCACCGAACCTTTAACCACAAGAATCTCTCTAAATCTCAATCTCTTGAAATCTCTGTCTAAAATAGTAATTGATTCTTCTTTGAAAGTCAAACTGTCATCAAACTGAACCAAATCCTACTAGAGTATATGAGACTCTTCTGGAATATACCATTGTAATATAGATACATAAAAAAGAGTGTGAACACCCAAAAGGGATGGAGGTAAGTCTAGCTTATATACTACATCACTAACTGTTGAATGATCTCAAATAGTCCTATATACCTATGGCTGAGCTTACCCTTTCTCTCAAACCTCATCACACCCTTTATGGGCAATACTAGAACGAATAATCAATCACTAACTCCAAACTCTAAGGCTCACACCGTACAGTTAGCATAATTCTTCTTCCTTCTCTGAAATGCACAGAGTCTATCTTTAATCACCTGGACCCTATCCATAAAATCACCCAACAAGTTTGTACTCCACGGTCCAACCTCGAAGGCATCAAATAAACACACCAAGAACCTAAACCTCCTACTATATAATGCCTCAAGTGGTGCCATCTCAATACTCGAATGGTAGCTGTTATTATATGCTAACTAAAGGCTAGAAATCAGTCCTACTGACCCCTAAAATCAATAATGCAGGCCCAAAGAATATCCTCTAAAACCTGAATGGTTTGATCAGATTGATCATCAGTATGAGTGTGAAAAGTTGTGCTAAACTCAACTCGGGTACCCAACTCTCTCTAAAAAGCTTTGTAGAACTTAGATGTGAACTGAGTACTATGATAAAAAATAGTAGAAATTGCCCCCCGTGCAAATGAACTATTGATCTAACGTAGATCTAAGCCAACCTCTTTGAACCGTAGGAAGTTTGAACCAGTAGAAAGTAAGAAGACTTGGTCAACCTATCAATAATATACTATAAATCTCTGGCCCTCAACAGGAAGAGTCAAGATGAAGCTGAAGTCAATAAGGCCTTAAGCTTTAAAAAGTTCACCTCACACTCATCAGACCACTGGAAAGGAACATCCTTTCGAGTCTATCTGGTCAATGACACTGCAATAAAATAAAACCCCTTAGTGATCCGTCTTTTGTAAACCTCTAACCTAATGAAACTGTGAACCTCGATAAATGAAGTGAGCCTAGACCAATCACAAACTGCCTCAATCTTCATCTAGTTTATGAAAATCTTATCCTTGGACACCATGTGCCACAAGAATGCTATGGACTCGAGCCGAAATACATACTTGGAGAACTTTGCATACAACTACTGATTCCAAAAGGTCTGGAGCACAATCCTCAAATGCTACTCATGCTCCTCCATACTTCTCAAGTAGGCTAGGATATCATTAATGAATACTATTACAAAAGAGTCTAAATAATGCATGAACACATGGTTCATCAAATCCATGAACGCTGTTGGGGCATTCGTCAAACCAAATGACATAACTAAGAACTCATAGTGATTATAGTGAGTTCTAAAAGCAATCTTAGGTATGTCTATTACCCTAATCCTTTACTGATGGAAGCCGAATCTCAAATCAATCTTAGAAAACACAGCTTCACCCTGAAGCTAGTTGAAAAAATCATCAAAATACGAAATTGGATACTTGTTCATAGTAGCTACCTTGTTCAGCTACCTATAGTCAATTCATGTACGCATAGGGCCATTTTTTTTCTTCACAAATAGCACACAAGCACCCCATAGAGAAATACAAGGACAGATAAACCCTTTATTCAGAAGGTCCTAGAGCTATTCATTAAGCTTTTTCAACTTAGCTGGAGCCATATGATACTTTGGAACAGAATGGGCCGAGTTCCTGGATCAACGTCAATACCAAAGTCAATAGCATGCTTGAGTGGAAGACAAAGAAAATTAGTAGGAAATACATTAGAAAACTCAAAAACCACAGGTACTGACTCAAGTGAAGGTGTGTCGACAGCAGTGTCATGAACATAAGCAAGATAAGTCCAGTATTCTTTTCCTACTAATGGCATTGCTTGAATAAAAGAGATAATCCCTCCTAGTACATGACTGTTAGTGTCCTATCACACAACCAGAGAGATACCAGGCATGGCAAGGTGATGGTCTTAGCAAAGCAATCCAAGATCGCATGATAAGGGGATAGTCAATCCATGCCTAAAATCGCACCAAAATCAACCATATCTAAGATAACCTGGTGTACCTAAGTGTCATACTCAAAATCGCACCAAAATCAACCATATCAAAGATAACCTGGTGTACACATATGTCATACTCCTAAATAGTCACCACAAAGGACCTATATACGTGATCCACTACTAAATAATTACCTACATGAGTGGATACATGTATAGGCATATGCAAAGGCTCACAAGACAAACCCAAAGGAGTAGCAATATAGGCAGACACATGTGAATATGCAAAACTCGAATAAAATAACACAGAAGATGGCTAACAACAAACTGAAATCATACCTGTAATGACTGCATCTGAATCCTTAGCCTCTGGCCTACCCAAAAAAGTATACAACTTTCTATGCAACCGAGACTAAGTACCCATATATCCACCTACTCTACCTGACTGAGCATCAGCTCTAGCACCATGGGGACCACCTCTGCTACCATATGCACCACTTGGGGCTAGTGGTAATAGAGCCTTAGTGGTTTGAATTAGCTAACCCAATTATCTGCCAAGCCTGAGTCTGGGGCACTCCCTAGAAAAATTCCCAAACTCGCCACACTGGTAATAACATCACCAGCCCTACCCTAATAAGAAGACCTAACTAAAAAAGTATGGCAACCATAGACTAAAGACTCAGAATGAGAACCCCTGAAGTCTGACCAGAGCTCTAACCACTATGACTACTATAACCCATTTAACTCCCATCTTTAATCTGAAGTGTGGCCTAAATAGGCCTTCTAGGTAGAAAATGATATGGCTTATAACCTTTGACTAAGGGAACTCCTACCTCTCGACTGAGAACCACTTAATCTGCCCTGGCGAAGGGACCTTTTATTGCTATATCTATAGGCCTCGTGATGTATCCCCCCAATGTTGTGCATGAAATATAGGCCCAAAAGATACCATATTCTTAGTAACCAAACAAAGTTGTAACCTCCAACCTTTGACAAATCTATGCACCCACTCATGTACTATCGAAATAATTATAGCAGCGTGTTTGATCAACTCATGAAAGTTTGACTCATACTTTGACCCTAACATCAAACCCTGTTGGAGTTTTGAAAACTCATTCTCTAATATCTCTCTCATGCTAGCATATACTTCCCTAAGAAAGCCTCGATAAACTACAACTAAGTCATCAAAGGGTATCCAACTGGTCTACACTCAACATAAGCTCTCCACCATTATTTAGCTGGCCCATACATATAAAATGTAACATATCAACTCCATGCGACTCCACAAATTGAGGTTATGCAATATCTCCTGGAAGCTCGCTAAAAACTCATAAGCATCCTCCCCTAGAGCACCTAAAAACTTAGGAGGACCCAACCTGATAAAATTACCTAGTTTCTTTTGCTCAACAAAAGTAATCACTAGATTGGCTACAAATATTGAGCAACAAACAACACTGGTACTACCATGACATGGGGAGCCATAGCTGCAAGCTGTGCTCTTGCACCCTGAACATCTTGTTCCACTCCCTGAGCTAAGTCTATGCCTCTTCTATGGTCTAGAGGCCACTAGAAGTATCGAGCAACACCTCAACCTATGACATACCCTCTAGAAAGCACACTAAATAAACCATAACCACCAGAAACATCAGTGTGGCCTCAAATTTGGGTGGGGTCTTGATGTCGCCCAAAATACACCTCCAGAAAAGTATAATGCGGTCGGTGTATCAAATATAGAACCCAACTAGGTTGGGGTTGATCCCGCAGGGAACATGTCGAAGTATGAGTAAACTACTGAAAGAAATAACTGGCAAGTAACTAAAACTGGGGGGTTTTGCTAGTAAGTAGTAACTATGACGATTTCTGACTGATATCGAGTTTGTAAATAATAAGAGAAATTCACTAGGACTGTGATCCCCAATGATTCCTTAACTCCACCGGTGACTTATGCTTAACAAGACTGCCCCACTGCGCTGCATGCAAAATCTAACAAGTTATGTTCATCTAAATGTCTCTCGACTATCATTAGACAAATCTCACTCTTCTCCTCTCGGTCTCCAAGTGTCGCACTTCTAACCCTTGTCCTGGATTTCAGATAACCTTTTCCCGCTAAGGCTCCGGTTATTAGATGAAGGTTAATAGCTCCAAATCTCTGTTATTATCTCCTTTTCCCAATCTCTACCTCTCTCTCAAGCAAGTCTAGAATACAGGAAAGATTCTAACATTTGCAACCGTTAGAAAAGCAATCAATATGAAGAAGACAACAATACATGCATACACAGTAGTACAAAGTTGTTTAGCACTTCACCGATTTCGTTAATTCTTCACGATTCACACAACCCCAGTTGATGGGTTTAGCTACTCATAATTGCAAGAACACAAGAATAATCCAAAGATGAAATCATAATTATGATCTCACAAGAATGAAGGAAAAATCGAAATTTCAATTATCAATCAACTTCAGAATTAGGGTTTATGAATACAAAACCAAAAAATATGTCTCAAACAATGTAAAATAACTCTTAAAGTAGTAAATTGTCCAACTCTCACACTTAGGACTACCTAGGGGTATTTATAGATACAAAACTAGTCCTATCCAAAATAAAATAGGAGAACAGAGTCGGCAGCTTTCACGGTGTCGTGACTTGGTGTCGTGGAACCAAGTCACGGCACGTGACTCGTATCGTGGAAATCAGGCCCTTTTCTTGGATCTCTGAAGTGAACTCACGGCAGGCTTCCACGCTACGTGGGTGTCAGTCATGCCACGTGACCCCTTCCGTGGAAATCAGGATGGAATTTTCTGTTTCTACACTTAGTCACGATAGCCACTCACGTGGCGTGAGTGACTTCCACTCCAAGTGACTTGTGGCGTGAGTGGTCCTCTTTTGCAGCCTCTTATTCTTTCTTCATTCGACACTTCGTTCTCGGGCTTGATTCTTCCTCTTTTGCTCATCTTGCCTTTAAAGCCTGTTTTCCTGCAAATTTAGGACAGACACCACATCATACCAACAAAAAACACCCAAGTTATTGCATCTTTTCCTTGTTTTAAGCATCTAAAGTTCCATATAACCATGGAACATCAACACCCTCAACTTAGAACGTTTGCATGTCCTCAGGCGAACAACATAAAACTACACCAACGCAATGCTTAACTAAGAGAAACCTAAGGGACCTATGGCAGTCAACTTGTTGATTTTTTTGATACACAAACTTTTCCAACCCCTCCTATTTTCAAAGTAGAACCAAAGGGTGTATGTAAGCAATGCAGAATCATGACATAGCAGGGATCAAGTGACGGCACCAAATTATGCACAAACAACTAAGCGTATAAGCAATTGACATTTCCAGAACAACTAGCAGCTAATCATGCAACCCATGTTCCCTCACAATCAAAGAAGTCCCATGAACTCTCAGTATACTAATGAATATCAACATAGGGACGAGGTCAAAACACTCACGCTAAAAGAGAAGTTAAGACAGTGTGCGTTAAATACCATAGGCTTGCCCTGATTTTCTACACCTTAGTTTTCAGACAGTTGGACTAGGATCACTATAGGACTTTACTCGGCTTGTAATGTAGGCTTAGGGATAGGTATGGTGCATATGGATATAGTGACTCAACCCTCCTTGACACTACACTATTTTTGGCTCCCACTTCCAACCTTTTTTTCATTTTTATCCTCCCTTGTTCTCCATTCTTTTATTCTCTGATTTTGGGTGTGGTTTTTCTTCTCAAACTTTAAACACATATATATATTTATTTATTTATTTATTTATTTTTTTCACAACCCAATCTTTTTCTCTTCTTCTTTTATTAACCCTTCTTCATACCCAACTAAATCTACGTACCCCTATAATAGCCACCCTCAACTTAGGCGATTTGCCTGAGGTGAGGTACACAATGTCCAAGGAGGGACCAGGGCCAAGACAGGTTCATTGTGATTCAAATGGGCAGGTGAATAGGCTAATGAAAGAAATAGGACAATTATGGCTCAAAAGTTGGTATCAAGGGATACTTGTTCTTTCGGTTTGGCATTTAGGCTAATGGTGGACTTTTTCAACAATGGCCTATGATCCTTTCCTAATCCTTATCTTCTAACTTAGGCAAGACTAACCGGGCAAGTTCTGGATCGTACACACACAGCTAACTAAGTAGTGGCCTCACACGCACATAGCACAGGGTTATATTACCAACTACTACCTATCCGTTCATGCAATGCTAGCTACGGTTATTTGCTTATAATTCTTAGTGCCATAACAAGATCCAACAGCAGTCACACACAACGCATGTCAATTCAAAAACCAAAATTTCAGGAGGGGTATCCTTAGCAACAACAACACATAAGACATTTTTCAAAACTGAACTGCACTTAAAGTTCCCTCATTTTTCTCCTAATATAGCAAGAAACATAAAAACATTAGCAATATCATCCTACACATGCCGGTTCTACTATGATAGCACACTCGGGGGAAAAGAAACATGGCAACAAAACCCCCCAAGTGGTGGTACACCCCCACCCCCAACTAAGCATGGTGCAATGCCCTCAATGCACCGATATCATATCCAAAATAAGGGAGTGAAGACATACCTGTGGCACTCTAAGCGCCGGAAGTGGGCCCGCCAGCAGCGGGATCATCAGACTGTGCAGTGGTCGTATTTGGTGGGGAATAGTCTGACTGGCAGATGCACCACGCGCCCTCTGCTCTGCCTCAATCTGGCTCGCGTGGTACTCCACCCGGGAGGCATTAACAGCCCTCCTCAGATCACTATCAAACTCATCATCACTCGCACCCCTATCCGTCGGACTACGAGGTCTCTTTCCTCTATCTATCTCCGGCTCCTCATCAGCAAACAAATCTACCTCAAAGGATGGTCGTACAGAGGTCGGGACAGGCATAGGTGGTATAGTTGGCGTGCTAGTCGATGCCATTGCCTGAACCTCCTATCTCAATGCAGCAACCTTCTGGGTCAAGCCGGCCAAGTCAGGGCTCGGTGCAATCTAGAAATTGTGATTGTTCTGGTACCGGAGGCCATACGTGCCTGAAAAATATCAATCCGCCCATGCAGGCCCCGCATAAACTGGTCCATAGTTGCAGTCATCCAAGCCTCCACCCTAGTCTCTGCAGCCTCGACTGTGGATCGAACCCAAGGCTTAAGCTGGGATACCAGCTTAGCCATCTGAGCCTCAGTGTGAGCCTGGCGCTCAAACATCTCTGTCTGCCTGTCAACTAGCTGCTACAGAAAGTATCGAGAGATGGACACCATCCAAGCAGAAGTCGGTGGGGCACTAGTACTAGGTAGGTTCTCATCAACAGGGCCAGTGCCCTCAGTCTGTACCGGTGGCCTAACTGGTGCAGGAATATGCAAAGGTACACCACTTACCTCATCCAGGGCAGCCTCAGATGCCTCAGATGGTTGTGATCCTCGAGGAACAATGGGGTGAAAACCCCTCTGCTGCATCATCACAATATCTGCCAACCGGGTCACCTCTATAGAATTATCGATGGCAGGCATCCGGGCTACCCCTGCTCTATCACATAGACCCTAGATCAGACACGGGAAAGGGATACTCATGTGCTACCTGAACGCTCGCTCATGGATCTCTTGGATGATGTACGTTGCGAAATGAATCTCATAGCCCGCCAAGATGCTGGCTACTACTACCGCCCTGTCCAATGTGAGAGAGTTATCAGCATTGGTTGGACCCAACCTATGCTGCACCACTGACCACCAGAATCGACCAGTAAAATGGAGCGTGGACTTTTTGATGTCCAGCTTCCCAGTCACCCAACTAGCCGCTACTCCCTCCTCAGCTATGTAACCTGCAATCCATTTAATCAACTTTAACTTCTGCTCTGCATCTCGCATCCTAACTCTATCTCTGACTGTGGCCAACCTGTGATCAAATTCAGCTGTCAAAACCGGAACTGGCCGATCAGGCCCAAACAGGAAGCGGTGAATGTTTTCTTCTAAAATGTCTACTCGGGTACCGCGTACCATGACATGAGGTAACACTGGCTGCAAAATGTATCGCTGCCATACTGGAGTGCTCAAACCAACTGATGCAGCATAAGAAGCATAAAATTCTCGGACCAATTCTGAGTTATACCTGCCAGAAAGCTGTGCCATCCAACCCAAGCCATATCTCTCAAAAAGAGGCCAAATATCTGGCAGTGTCCTCAGCTCCTCCATTCTATACCAGGGTTCCTCCATAATGCTTCTCCGAGACACACCACGCTCTGTTAGCTCAGCATCACAATCATAAATAACACGCATGCCCTGTACACACCACCTTTGAACCTCCCTATCCTGTGCCATAGTCGGGGCACTCTCGACACCAGTACCGGAAGGAGAGGCTGTAGCCTCTTCCACAGATGTATCCTGACCTGTAGCCTCATCTGCAGACGTACCTTGACCTGTAGCATCAATCACAGACCCTGACTCAGAAGCATCCTCCCCCTCTTCAGACTGGGGGGCTGACTCAGAAGATGCAACTGGTACCACAGGCTCAGCAGGTGGTGGGACCGGTTGAATTGCAGCCCGGAAAGCCGCTCGGGCACACGTATGTAACCTAGTAGCCCGTGGGATTAAGGTCGTGTCATCCTGACTAATATCAAACTCCTCCACGGACCCACTTGGTTCAGACTCAGTGGGTTCATCCCTCAGATGGGTCGGTTGGTCTGGATTTTTGGTATGAATTCGGGATGATGCATCAAGGTGGTCACTTTTGGGATTGGATTTTGGACGCATAGCAACAAGTTTGGATTAAATTTTTTGGGTATGGGGTCGGATTTGGGTCGGGTTTTGGATATTGAATTCGAAATTTTGGACCTCTTTGGTAATGGGGTTTGGGTTTTCGAATATGGAACGGATTTGGTGAGTGTTTGGAATATGGTTTTCGGATTTTTGGAGTTTGGGAGAGATGTGATTCGGATTTAATGGGGAGAAGTAGAGGGAATTGGAATTTTAGGGTTTAAGTTAAATGAATTTAAAGTGGGGAAGAAGGGTTTTAATAGGGTATAAATCGGGTGAGAAAGAAAGGGTTTCGAATTTATTTTGGAAAAACTGGGCTCGAGTCGGGTCGGATTCTGATTTTGGATGTTTTTATGTTTCACGACACGACCCACGCCACGTTACTGACACCCACGTGATGTGGAGTCTATCTTGACTGGTGTTCTGTAACTGGACTGAATGTCTAATTTCAACGACACCAGTCACGTGGCGTGGATCCCATCCACGTCATGTGAATGTCTTCTGTGGAACTGATTCAGAACCTGGAAATCTTTCTCTGAGTTTGATGATGTCATCCACGTGGCATAGAACCCCCTCACGTAGCATGATGCATGTCGTGGATGAAATTTCACCACTTCTCGTAGATTTTGTGATATTCAACTAACTGCTACTCAATAATCCGACCTCCTCATAACAAAATCTTGGGTTACCTTCCAATCAACGCTTGATTTAACGTCGCGGCACGACATGGCTAACTTGGATACTCAGACTTCCCCAACTAGCCCATGGGTTTCCTCCCATGAAGCGCCTGATTTAACATCGCGGCACGACGTGGCTAACTTGGATACTCAGACTTCCCCAACTAGCCCATGGGTTGCCTCCCATGAAGCACCTGATTTAACATCGCGGCACGACATGGCTAACTTGACTACTCAGACTTCATCAAGTTCAAGTTCTTCAATCGTCCTTATCTCTTTCGAAACTCCTACATAATGCTTAACACGTTGTCTATTTACCTTGAACAGGACATTATCCGCTCCTTTCAGCTCAATAGCACCATGTGAAAATATACGAACTACCATGAATGGGCCAGACCATTTGGACTTTAATTTTCCAACAAACAGGCGAAGCTTGGAGTTATACAGCAACACCAAATCTCCCGGATGAAACTCTCGATTCTCAAATTGAAGATCATGATACAATTTCATATTTTCTTTATACAATCCTGAACTCTCATAAGCCCAGAGACGAAATTCATCTATCTCATTCATTTGTTCCAGTCTCATTGTAGCCGCTTCATTCCAATCTAAGTTCAACCTCTTCAATGCCCACAATGCTTTATGTTCCAGTTCGACGGGCAAATGGCAAGCTTTTCCAAAAACCAACTGATATGGTGAAGCACCAATCGGTGTTTTGAAAGCCGTCCGATATGCCCATAACACATCGTCCAATCTCCGAGCCCAATCAGTCCTATTAGCATTGACTGTTTTTGCTAAGATAAACTTGATTTCACGATTTGATAACTCAACCTACCCACTTGTCTGCGGATGATAAGGTGTGGCCACCTTATGCTTTACACCGTATTTTTCAAGAAGAGCCTTAAACAGTCGGTTGCAAAAGTGGGATCCTCCATCACTAATAATAACTCGCGGTGTCCCAAATCGTGAGAAAATGTTCTTTTTCAAGAAAGCTGTGACACTTCTCCCTTCATTATTGGGAAGCGCAATTGCCTCCACCCACTTAGAAATATAGTCAACAGCCACCAAGATATACTTCATTCCATGCGAGCTCACAAAAGGACCCATAAAGTCAACTCCCCACACATCAAATAATTCAAGTTCAAGAATTGGAGTCATGGGAAGTTCGTGTCTGCGTGAAATATTACCTTGCCTTTGACACCGGTCACAAGCGCGGGCATAGGCATGAGCATCCTTGTAAATGATGGGCCAATAGTACCCACATTGCAAGATTTTATGGGCATTCCTTGCACCTCCATGATGACCCCTAACTGGAGATGAGTGACATGCCTCCAAAATACTCATCATCTCGACCTCTGGGATGCATCTTCGAATAATGCCATCAGCACATACTCTGAACAAATATGGCTCATCCCAAAAGAATTTTCTTACCTCATGCATGAACTTTCTTCTCTACTGATATGTCATATCATCCTGGATTAGATCACTTGCCAAAAAGTTGGCGAAATCAGCAAACCAAGGGATTAAATCTTGGGATGCTGCAAGCACTTGCTCATATGGAAAAGTATCATCAATTTCAACATCATCTTTGACTTTCAGCATGGCTTCCTCCTCAAGGCGTGACAGATGGTCAGCCACTTGATTTTCGGTTCCCTTTCGATCCTTGACTTCAAAGTCAAATTCTTGCAACAGAAGTACCCACCGAATCAGTCTTGGCTTAGCATCCTTTTTTGACATAAGATACCGAAGAGCCACATGATCTGTGTGCACAATAACCTTCATGACAATCAAGTACGATCTGAATTTCTCGAAAGCAAAGACTACTGCCAACAACTCCTGCTCAGTCACAGTGTAATTCTTTTGAGCTGGATTAAGCACTTTGCTAGCGTAGTAGATCGGGTGTAATATCTTCTCAAGTCTCTGACCCAGGACTGCTCCCAAAGCCACTCCACTAGCATCATAACCTCAAAAGGTTTAGTCCAATCTGGTGACACAATGATGGGGGCTGACACCAACTTCTTTTTAAGACACTCAAATGATTTAAGACATGCTTCATCAAACACGAACTTCACCTCTTTCTCTAAAAGCTTGCACAAGGGATGAGCAATCTTGGAGAAGTCTTTGATGAACCTTCGGTAAAAACCAGCATAACCCATAAAACTCCGAATGCCTTTTACAGAGATAGGTGGGGGCAGCTTCTCAATTACTTTGATTTTCGCCTTATCCACCTCCATGCCGTTCTTTGAAATTTGATGCCCCAATACGATACCTTCATTTACCAAAAAATGACACTTTTCCCAATTTAACACTAGGTTGCACTCCTCGCATCTTTGCAGCACATTATCCAGGTGTGCCAAACAACCCTCAAACGAGTCACCCACTATAGAAAAATCATCCATAAACACCTCAATAGTGTCTTCCACCATGTCGGAGAAAATAGACATCATACAGCATTGGAAGGTGGCCGGTGCATTACACAAACCGAAAGGCATCCTCTTGAATGCGAACGTCCCATATGGACAAGTGAAAGTGGTCTTTTCTTGGTCTTCGGGAGCTATAAAGATCTGATTATACCCCAAATAACCATCAAGAAAACAATACCATCCTCTGCCAGCAAGACGGTCTAACATTTGGTCCATGAAGGGCATAGGAAAATGATCCTTTTCAGTCCATGAATTTAGCTTCCGATAGTCCATGCAAACTCTCCATCCAGTCACTGGTCTCATTGGAACCAACTCATTTTTGTCATTTGGAACCACCGTGATTCCTCCCTTTTTTGGCACACACTGAACCGGTCTTACCCACTTGCTATCAGCAATAGGGTATACCACTCCTGCATCCAACCACTTGATGATCTCTTTCTTTACGACCTCTTGCATAGGTAGGTTTAGACGACGCTGGTGTTCAATGCTAGGGACGCATTCTGGCATAAGCTGAATTTTATGAGTGCAAATGCCGGGCGGAATACCTATGATATCTGCAATGGACTAACCAATGGCCCTCTTGAATCTTCTCAAAATCGAAACCAAAGCCGCTACTTGCCATTCCGCCAGCTTAGCAGAAATAATCATTGGCAAGGTATTATTGGCTCCCAAGAATATGTAGCGAAGGTGGGCCGGAAGAGCCTTAAGCTCTAACACTGGAGGCTCCTCTATAGATGGGTGAGCTAGTGGAGTTACCCTATTCTTTAAATCAAGATCTAGTTTCTTGGGCGCATAAGTGTATGCTCCTTTACCAGCTAGCGCACCCACCATCTCATCATAGTCTTCTATACCATCATCTTTAAAGTTCATGATCACTGCAGCCAGAGGTTCTACTCCCAACCTTTCTTCAATGGGCACGGCATCTTCAATATCATCGACCGCATCTATCACTGAAATGACTCTCTTATATTTTGGCTGCTTCATTGACCGACAGACATTGAAAGTAACCTGCTCATCATTTAATCTAAATTTTAGTTGCCCGATTTCCATATCAACCAGAGCGCGACCAGTGGCAAGGAATGGTTTCCCCAGTATGATGGGAACCTCAAAGTCAACCTCACAATCGAGGATCACAAAATCAGCCAAAAATATGAAAGAGGCAACCTTCACCAAAACATCGTACAGAATGCCCACCGACTTTTTCACAGTTCTATCAGCCATGAGAAGTCTCATTGAGGTTGGTTTTGGTGCACCCAACCCCAACTGCTTAAACACTGCTAATGGCATTAGGTTGATGCTAGCACCCAAATCGCACAGTGCTTTAGCAAAGTCGTATGACCCAATAGTACACGGGATTGTGAACGCTCCTGGATCCTCCTTCTTTTCAACTAAGGACCGTGACGCAATTGCACTACAATGGTGAATGTTATCTGCGGGCTCAAAACTGACCGTTCTCTTCTTAGTCACCAAGTCTTTCATGAACTTGGCATAGCCTGGCATCTGTTCTAATGCTTCTACAAGAGGGATGTTAACTGACAACTCCTTCAACATGGTGATGAACTTCTGATACTTTCCTTCCTCTGCCTTTTTCTTCAACCTTTGAGGATAAGGAGGAGGAGGTCGCAGAATAGTTTTGAGTACTTTTGGTACCTCATTCTCCTTCCCCTTGTCAGATTTTGTATTGTCGCTACCAGCCTGCTGATTTGGAACCTTGCTACCCTTTGCATTATCTATCTCTAACTCAACTTCAACATCGATAACCACTGGATCCTTAGGCATACTACTTTTGGCAGGCATAGGTGGATCTGTCGTGCACTTTCCACTTCTAGTAGTGATGGCGAGGCAATGACTATCATTTTTAGGATTCTGGACGGTATTACTTGGAAGGGTGCCTAGATGACGTTGATTCAGTGCCACTGAAATTTTCCCAAACTGTTGTTCCAACTGTTTGATGGCGGTCGAGTGAGACTCCACTTTTTGACTTATGCTCGAGATGTCAGTTCTAATTTCTTTCAAGCAGTTCTCCTGACTTTCTGCTCCTTTGACCAATTTATTTAGAAGTGCCTCCATCCTCGAATTTCCAGACTCCTCATCACGTCTTCCAGGCGGTATATAAGTGTCATTCTTTTCTTTATGATCATCTTTGCGCCTCCAATCACCATCACGGTCCCGCTCACGATCTCTGTATCCCGATTTGTTGTAGCTGTCTCCATAATAGTTCCGACCTTGATTCCCTTGCCTTGAGTTCCAAGAGTCTTGATTAGACCCTTAGCCCTTGGCTCGGAAACCCGCCACTTCACAATCTAGATACTTTGCCTCTTCATCTGACTCACTATCATCATGCCTAACTGATTTGCTTTATTCACCAACAGCATGCACCTTTTCCGCATCTTTAGCAGCTATCTTTTTGGCCAGAAGACCAATCTCTGTCCTCAATTGAGCAACCTCTTGCGCCATCGACTCATCCAACGCCCTTTGAGCTGCTGAAGATCCAATAGCATATGTCCTAGCCGGTATATCTGCCTCCCTAGTATACCATCCTCGATTGGTTTTAGTGACACGATCCAATATCTCAGAAGCTTGATTCCATCCCAGACTCATGAATGCTCCACCAGTGATAGTATCTGCTACCCCCTTTGTGTTGACATTCAAAGCTCTGTAGAAGATTTCAAGTAAATTTCGACCACTCATCCTATGATTAGGCACGTTCTGCAACTTTTTCTTGAACCTCAGCCATGTTTCATAGAGTGCTTCCGAATGAAGCTATCGGAAATTGTAGATCTCGTCCTTTAACTGTAGTATCTTGGATAGTGGGAAAAATCTTTCCAAGAATTGATTTCTCAATTCCTGCCAGGTAGTGATAGAACCTCGTGGTAGCTCAGCCAACCACAACGTGGCTTCTCCTGTAAGAGAAAATGGGAACAACCTCAACCGAATCGCCTCTTGATTAACCCCAGGCAGATTGTATGACGTGCAGACCCCCACAAAGTTCATAACATGCATGTTTGGATCATCAGTAGGAAGACCCGCGAACAGACCTTTCAAGTTCAGCAGATGGATCATGGCACTAGTAATGTCAAACTTAGTGCCTGGAGGTAACTCAGGTGGAACAATAGCACCATTCTCAATCGTCTCAAAATAGGCCACATATTCATCTTCAGGATCATCATAAACAGGCACACGTTGTCTTAGTTGTTCTCTTAATTGTCTTTATCGCTCTTCAGCATCAGCCAGACGTTGTGTTGCTTCCTGCATAGCTCGATTATCTCTTTCTGCTTATCTAAGAGCATTTTGTCTAGCATGCTCTTCTCGGGTCAGTCGAGCAGTAGTTTGCTCTGCTGTTTCCTGACCAGCCGGATGCATTGGCTAATTGTGAACATCCCCCGCAGCTGCGGGATTCTGGACTCCTTTAGTATTCACCATTCTCTGATTAGCTCTTAAAGTCCTTTCGATTTCAAGATCAAGTGGAATCAGGGGATTGCCTTGACTCCTAATATTTGGCATACACCGGCGTATGCCCTTGTGAGTATGTACGAACACACCCAATCACCTCCAACCAATAATGTTCAACTTCTTAACCGTATTCCCCGGCAACGGCGCCAAAATTTGATGTCGCCCAAAATACACCTCCAGAAAAGTATAATGCGGTCGGTGTATCAAATATAGAACCCAACTAGGTTGGGGTCGATCCCGCAGGGAACAGGTCGAAGTATGAGTAAACTACTGGAAGAAATAACTGGCAAGTAACTAAAACTGGGGGGTTTTGCTAGTAAGTAGTAACTATGACGATTTCTGACTGATATCGAGTTTGTAAATAATAAGAGAAATTCACTAGGACTGTGATCCCCAATGATTCCTTAACTCCACCGGTGACTTATGCTTAACAAGACTGCCCCACTGCGCTGCATGCAAAATCTAACAAGTTATGTTCATCTAAATGTCTCTCGACTATCATTAGACGAATCTCACTCTTCTCCTCTCGGTCTCCAAGTGTCGCACTTCTAACCCTTGTCCTGGATTTCAGATAACCTTTTCCCGCTAAGGCTCCGGTTATTAGATGAAGGTTAATAGCTCTAAATCTCTGTTATTATCTCCTTTTCCCAATCTCTACCTCTCTCTCGAGCAAGTCTAGAATACAAGCAAGATTCTAACGTTTGCAACCGTTAGAAAAGCAATCAATATGAAGAAGACAACAATACATGCATACACAGTAGTACAAAGTTGTTTAGCACTTCACCGGTTTCGTTAAGTCTTCACGGTTCACACAACCCCAATTGATGGGTTTAGCTGCTCATAATTGCAAGAACACAAGAATAATCCAAAGATGAAATCATAATTATGATCTCACAAGAATGAAGAAAAAACCGAAATTTCAATTATCAATCAACTTCAGAATTAGGGTTTATGAATACAAAACCAAAAAATATGTCTCAAACAATGTAAAATAACTCTTAAAGTAGTAAATTGTCCAACTCTCACACTTAGGACTACCTAGGGGTATTTATAGATACAAAACTAGTCCTATCCAAAATAAAATAGGAGAACAGAGTCGGCAGCTTTCACGGTGTCATGACTTGGTGTCGTGGAACCAAGTCACGGCACGTGACTCGTATTGTGGAAATCAGGCCCTTTTCTTGGATCTTTGAAGTGAACTCACGGCAGGCTTCCACGCCACGTGGGTGTCGGTCACGCCACGTGACCCCTGCCGTGGAAATCAGGCTCTAATTTTCTATTTCTACACTTAGTCAGGATAGCCACTCACGTGGCGTGAGTGACTTCCACGCCACGTGACTTGTGGCGTGAGTGGTCCTCTTTTGCAGCCTCTTGTTCTTTCTTCATTTGACACTTCGTTCTCGGGCTTGATTCTTCCTCTTTTGCTCATCTTGCCTTTAAAGCCTGTTTTCCTTCAAATTTATGACAGACACCACATCATACCAACAAAATACACCCAAGTTATTGCATCTTTTCCTTGTTTTAAGCATCGAAAGTGCCATATAACCATGGCACATCAGGTCTTGACGCACTAACTGCTATGTTTGTAGGTCCTCTATTACTACCTTTAGATTTTCCTAAATATCATGTGATACCTCTCTGACTTAGCTCCAAGATGGTGTTGTAGTTTAAGCTCCGCCTCAACCACTGGGTCAAACTCTACCTCGACCCTTGGTTGGAGCCTTAGGTACATGCACAACGGCCTCATCCTCACTGTTGTATACCTTGTATGAACCATATACAAAAAATCTGAAATAAATGATATTTTAGGAATCGATAGGAATTAAAACACATGATAAGGGGTTAAAAGATGAAATTTTCCTAAGAATACCCTATAGCCTCCCAAAGATAGGATATAAACATCATCATACCAATTCATAGCGTGCTACTATACATTTTATCTTATACCAGGTAGACCGGTGAATCTAAGCTGTGATACCAAATTGTCACGATGCAAAATCGGGCCATGATGGCACATACTATAATGCTCCACTAGGTAAGCCAAACCCACTAACTATATACAAAAAAGTAATATTAAATGATGTGGGCACAAGACAATATACCAAGTTGGGCCAACTATGTAATATAACAAGTAATAAAGGCCCATAAAAAGCAAAAGGAATAACAATATATATGTATATATATATATGTGTGTGAGTGTGTGTGTATATATATATATATATATATATAAACCATCCCCAACACCTAGTGTCATTATGAAAGAGTTGCTAATAAATAAAGGATACTAATAAGTATAAATATACAAGTATGTCTCCGAATGTATAAAAATAATGATAGTAACCAAAAGAGGGAAGTGGATCAACTCTGAAAATTAAGAGCTCACACCAAATTCAATCCAAAATAGCCTACGAATGAGTAGGAGATCAATGGCGAAGACTCGTACAAGGATCTGCATTAGGAAAAGATGTAGACGTGTAATATAAGTACCAAAACACGTGGTATTCAATAGGAATCATAGGTCAACTGAGCTCAGAAGAATAATATATGATAAAAAGCACAAATATAATGTACATCTAAGCATTGGAAAACTTATTAAGATATAGAAGTCTACCTTCTAATAGAAATTATAAATAAATAAGTAAAGCATGCATGTGGCTCATATAAATGTATAAAGGTAAATGAGTGAATAAAATGCAGTATAAAATGAATGCAATGACTGATGCCTACCCTATACACCTCCTCAATCAACTTGTGCTTGCAAAGGTAGGACCTATGGAGGACTCGCAAGGTCTATATACAATGCCTGGACTATAATCGAGACTTTTGTAAATAATAAGTAATAAATAAATGGCCAAGAATCTAATCGAGACTAAGAAATCTCAAAAACCTCTATCAAATGAACAAATTTCTTGATCCCATAAGCATTTTATATGATATACAATCTACTTAAGAAAATTCTAAAAGTGGATAAGTCGTAACCTATTTGGAGGTTGAACAACTGAGTCGCGAGCAATCACAATGAACCTTTCCTTTCTGTAGGTCTTCAGAATGCTGCCACACTATCAAAACTACATTATACACGTTACTATGAGTAAAACAATACCCATATTATAAATTTATATTTTAAAATAAAATTGGATAAAAAAAATTGACCCTTAGAGCCTGGTAATGAAATTAAAAATTGAACCTACAATCACCTTCCTCATAGGATAAGGAATGCATACTCAAAAATTGAGTGGAAATAGGCTTCGCTTTGGGGCTCATAACAGCCCAGAGAAGTAAGAAATTATTCCTTCAAATTCGGAATTTATGGAAGTTAACATAGGATCAACGAAAATTTCATGAGGGAAGTATGACAAGCTTACTCAAACTAAATACTAAGAAGAACCCCCAATAATCATCACCTAAACTCCTCAAGCCCTAACTTAAATGATAAATTCTTGGTTTCTCAAAATTTAACGGAAATTAGAATGGAAATTTTGAATAAAAACAAGGAGAATCGCACGGGGATCATAGGGAACTTACGACAAGTTATAATTTGAGGAAATCCCACACTTGATAATCTCCTAATCTCTAATAATGGATCTAACTTCATAAAAAAAATGAGCCAAACACGAAGGGAAAACAATATATACCCACTTCCAGGGGTCTTTCATAATCTCAGGACCTCCTTCGCAAATGTGAGGACCCATCAGGCCTGACTATAGCGAATGTGATGGACACTTCATGATTGCAAAAAAGGACCTACTCTGGGTACTTTTGACCCTCATCACAAATGTGATAGTTTCCATCGCTAATGTAAAGGTCAATAAATTTAACTTTTGTAGATACGACGACCAAGTCACAAATGCAAAGAACAAAAAGGGGCTACACCAGGTATTGTTGCACCAGCAAACTCCAAGTAAAAGTTTTTCTCCAAATTGGACCTCGGGATCATTTGAAAACTCATGAATTCAAACCAAATATGCTACCCAATACGAATTGGCAATACAAAATCAACAAATTTGACAAAATAATTAATGGAGGCCGTTTTGATAAAATATTGACCAAAGTCAACATTTCGTCTGTTTTCTCTAAAATCTACCTAAGTGCCTAAAACAAGTCTCGAAACCTCGAAACCCAAACCAAAGGACCCCTACATCAAAAATCACATTCTGGAGCTAACAAAACTATTAGAATCTCCATTTGAAACTGTTTACTAAGAATGTTAACTAAAGTCAAACCTCTTAACTTCAAAAGCTTCGAAATAGAGAAATTGGTTTAAAACCCAATCGAGCTCCCCAGGAACCAAACCACCTGTCCCAATAAGCCATAAATACCCTATAGCAACTACAAGAATTCTTAAAATGGGAAAAACACGTGATTTCAAGGAAATGACATGGAGGGTCATTAGTACCAAACTATTTACCCCAAAAAAGTACAATTATTTAGTAAGGTTTATAGGATAAAAAGGTTTGATTTTATTGGGCATAGAGAAGTAAAGTAAAATAAAAGTAAATGTAAGTGGTAATAGAATGACAAACTTTATGGCTTTTTATGGATACTTTTGGTGTCAAAAAAGTAAGATTTGTTGTAGTGAATGGCAAATGGAACTGGCAGAGATCCTGAGGGTTCACAATAGCCAAAATAGGGCCTAGCTATAGCTATTGAGCCAGAGCAATTTAAGGAGTCATTAGTCTAGAATGAGAACATCAAAACAATGTTAATATTTAAGAAAATAATTGATTAGTAAACAGTGAAGATTGTATTGCTATGTAGTGTATGTTATTATTGTGTGTGCTTCTCTTCCTTTCTGCTTATGATTAGAACTTATATAGTGGTTAGATCCAACTACTGTATTTTATACATTTAATTCCCTTAATTGACTTCTCTGTAAATGAAACTAAATGATAAAGGGGTAACACCTAATGCTATTCAAGGTCACCTATGTAATGGTTGTCAATATCAAATGTGAACCAGTTGAAATTTCTCTGGTCTAATACACCTTCCTAATGTGGTGTATAATCTTTCGCGACATATGAACCTTTACAACACCAGGTATGACTCGATTCCACTTGATTTGCTTTGCACCATTATAACCTGCCACTAGACTCCATCCGACTGGTGATATATGGAATATTTTTTATCAGTCCATGTGTTAAGGATATTTTTTCCCTATACACTATGTGTGATATTAGGTAAATATTACATCTTTGGGACATCATTTGTCAAGTTTCTAGCAACATTTACCCTTGTCTAGTAGGGGACGATTTTAATGTAGTGATAAATGCAAAAGATTAGAGGTCAGCATGTTCAACCTCGCGATGTTGAAATTTTTTCATTCTACATCAACACCTTTGAAATTCATGAAGTTGGATTTAAGGTATCCCATTCACATGATGGAGTGGAAGAAGTTGGGAACTTGTCAAGGACATGATCAAACAATGCACCCTTGTTCATTTCAATGGGGGCACAACACCAAACTATTCAGAAGTCATTAAAATTTCTAAAACTCCAAAGGGAGCATAATCAGAGAATAGTGGAGCAGAATTGGAAAATAGACTGTGAAGTATACCCTTTCTTACTACTTAAGCATAAAAAAAAATTCAAAAAGGAATTATTAATATGGAGTAGAGAAACATATGAAAACATTTTAAAACAACTGATCATTAGAGAGAAAATTGTGCAGATCAAGGAGCATTATTTGAAGAAGAACATATAGCTAGTAATAGAATAGTACTACAGTAGACACAAGCACAATGGATAATGTACCTACATTTTGAAGAGGAATTTTATAAGGGGAATGACATAATCACTTGGAATATAGTTGGTAGTACTAGATAGTTTAAGATAGAGGCTATATATAAAAAATGATTCTAAACTCTGATGGGATTCTGATGGAAAAGGAACTATAAATTATAGATGCTTCCATCACTATTTTGGAAAAACAGTATACATGTTCCAAAAATTTTCTTAGAGTAAGAAAACATAATGTTATGTACTATCCCTGATATGGAGAAAATAAGAAAAGCAATCTTCTCTTTGGAAGGGTCTAGTGCTAGTGATCTTGATGGACTTACTAGCGATCTCTATCAATCCTGCTGAAACACAGTACATAATGATATTTTGTGAGTGGTGAAATCATGCTTCAAATGAGATACCCCTCCCAAATTTATTACTCACACTAATTTAGTTTTACTGCCTAAAATTCAGTCATTCAGACTTTTACAGACCTAAGACCAATTAGCCTGAGTAATTTTACTAACAAGATGATTTCTAAGGTAATTCATGAGAGACTGGATGTTATCCTATCCAACCTTTTATTGACAAAGCAATTAGGTTTTGGTAAGGGTATTTGCATTACTAATAATGTCCTGTTAACATAGGAGATAGTGATAGGTATCAGTAAAAGATAGAAGCTTGCAAATGTAGTTGATGTAGGTCTCAGATACACTTTTATCACTACTTTTTGCCTAAATTTGTGCCTTGTTTTAAGGAAAATTTAGCTTGATACTATTGTTTTATTCTTTATTCCATGATTTATCACTTATGGAAGGTGTTTTGTGGAGTTTAGGTGAAAAGAGCTGAGCTGAAAATGGACTAAAGTGGAAGGATTTTGCAAAGAAAAATCTAAGGCAAAGCCAGAGGGTTGCAGAGCAAGTTCTAAGGAAAAAGCGGTAATAAATACACCTCCTCTGAAGTTTACATCCTTAAAAGTGGATTTCTTGGGCGAGTAAAAAAGATCACGACACGAACTCCAGGGTGAGTGAAGGAGGCTAGCGCCATGAGCCATTAGGAACAAGGGGAAATATCCCCTTGGCTAGGGTCTCTTAGTGTCACGACCTAAATTATGGGATCATGTGGGCACCTACTTTATTCTAATTAGAAAGGAGAACCCTTACCACCTAACCAATTATTATACATAAATTCAAATAACAATCTTTATATAGCTAAGCAAATTACTTATTTATATGAAGACATAATTATAAATCGAGAATATTTACAAGCGTATAGCTCAATAGCTTACAACATTATCCAAGACCTAGTCTAAACATGTACAAGAGGTTCTACAACAACAAAAGGCAATAAATGACACAACTTCTGCCTGAATGAGATACATAAGTTGAAGAAGAGTGCATCGCCATCCCACTAAGAAACTCCAAGTCAACTTGCAACACACCTGTATCCTAGAAAAGATGTAGTAAGAGTAGTATCAATATATCACACGTACTGGTAAGCATCATCAGTTGACTAGGGTTAGAGCACATAACATCATATAGGAACCATAAGAACAATATTGACAATCTCATATCATAGTTCAAAACCAATGTTCACAATCCTTACAAAGACCTTTCAATATTTTAGAAGTTTCCAATTATCCTTACTAGTTCAATTAACCCAATCAATTAAACTAGCCATTCTAATTCCATTAAGATAGGTTCCACTACCCATTAGTCAAACATTTGCATCTTTCTTTATAGTACGTGAGCCAAATGATGGCTCAATTAACCACTCAACTACCTCAACACCACATGAAATATAATAACTACAACAACCACAGTAATTCACAAATTTATAAGGCCAGTACACAAATATTCTTACAAAAATGAGTAGCATTAATCCACAATAATTACTTTTATTAATCCAAGAAATATAGTCATAAATAATCATATAATCAACCAAACAAGATCACAACCAATCACCCATTCACAATTTTAATAATCACATCATATATTATCAATGTAATACACGTAAATCATAACACAAGCATATCAAGTCATACAAAACTCAATAATTATACTAGTCACCTCACACCATGAATCTACATCCATATAAACCTCATAAAATGTATAATCTCTGTATCTCATAAACTCATCATACCCACTCATCTCATAAACACTCTCTTCAATCTATACACACACACTAAGAGGTCTTATTTCTGTCCAATAGTTATCACCTATAAGGGATGCACAAGGGTCTATGTACCATATCGGCGTGGTACTCGAAGCATAATAATAATATCAATTACAATATTTGTATCAGTGTGGTACCCGACCCCCCCAGCCAATATCAAACTATGGTTCTAAATTCTCTATCTCTCAGGATATAACATGGTGCACCAAATCACAAGTATACTTTACCATCATAGAGTACTTCAAATCAAATTCAATGTGTAGTAGATTTTTCATTCAAGCATTAAAAATATCTCAATCATTAACCACAAGTATTTTCAAAGACTAATAAACAAGTTATTCAATTCAAAACCAAACAAGCACTAAATCGAGTCTTAACTCCAATTAAGCACTCATAATTTCATTCACTTACCCGGCCATCATTATTCAATTAAGGAGTGGTAGATTTAATTACTAGTATAATAGCTCGTGTATTATAATCATCACTAGATTCGTAAACACCATTTCATTAGCCATTTATTAGACTATTCAGCCTTATTCAGCACATCATTTAAGCTTTAGTTACACATTCTTCATATATCATACCCTAGCACCTAACCATGATTTCTTTAGAACCTCTATGTTATGAAATCACATCCCTTATTCATGAACATCTTAGAGAACATTACAGCAGCGAAAAACAAACAATCAAGACTCACACAACATCAATTTTACCCCTTTAAGATATTAAAGCTAAGGTTCATTGGTCATAAGCCAACAAAATTTCTCTATCGTCACCCACAATCACCTTAATCGTATGTCACCTCCTCATGGACATCATACAAGCACATATTACACATCAAGTACTCCTTAACTACCAAATTATCAATTATTCATATTTTTTTTATGTTGATTCATATTTTTACCATCCAAACACCATGCCCATAAGTCTAATCATGATTATCCTGTCAAATCTATATTATACATACATTTAGTAACCATAGTCTAGTACTCATAAACCATAGCCTACCTCGATGCCAAGATACTACTATGGAATGTATGAAACCTTGATTTCCCATTCCAAGTCTAGTAATTCAGATGAAGAATCCATTATGATATAGGTTGAATGTGTTCCTTCATAGCCTTGCCTCTATGTTATA
Source organism: Capsicum rhomboideum (assembly GCA_031232105.1). Classification (NCBI taxonomy): domain Eukaryota; kingdom Viridiplantae; phylum Streptophyta; class Magnoliopsida; order Solanales; family Solanaceae; genus Capsicum; species Capsicum rhomboideum. The sequence continues at coordinate 81,528,643 of CP124712.1, forward strand.
TCCATTCTAGCATATGAATAGCCCTAGGGGCATTTTTTGAAGAATAAACCTTTTTTTAGGATAAGAGCTGAGTAAAAATAGGTTTTAATTCCTATACCCACTGCCTCATTAATGTTGCAGCAGCCAAGCCAGCACTATAGCAAGCTTGTTATAGTGGACAAAGGACCACTATAGTGGCCCTCATATAGTCCGAGTGCCCTGCTCTTTAATTCTTTATCCAAATTGATCATTGAATGAAATAAAAGGTCACCCCTACTTAAATTCACATAAATACAAAATTTTAAACTTTTCATATTCCTACCACCGATATTTTAATAATAATGAGACATGCAGTTAAAATAGATACCAATTTACCAATCGTTCACCCTAGAATGGACACTCGTGACGAGGAGTAAAAGGTCAAATGTTTTTTGAAGAAAATTACTACAAGGGTTAATCCTTCTCATTCATCAACCAACAATAATTAGCCAGCCTTCTCATTCAAGCCTTTTGGATTATTTAACGCAAAAAATTGATAGTATATTCAAATTAATTAACTCTCTACATATAATGGTAGCTCGAAAAAGATTTTACTTACTCAAGTTCTTATGAGAACTTATGATAACCATAGATGGTGGAGGATTTATCATGATATACAACACTACATGAAAATTGGAGTATGACATATTTGCATCTGACTGTTGTAGCATCTAGTGGCTCGCTAAAGTAGCACCGCTATAGCAGACCAAGGCTCGTGACAGCGGTCCATAAGTACTTTTAAGGAAGAAGAGTGGGGAAAAATATTCATTTCCCACTTTTGACATTCCCTACTCTCTCACATTCAAAATCTGTCTCTGCCATTCTCTCCGTACGTCAGTTTCTAAGGTCAGTCTCTCTATTCACACTTTTATTTCATTGTTGTAACTTCTAATTTGTACAATCATTCTTAGAATTTCTTGGTTTGAACTAGAATTGGGGTTTTGGGGGCATTATTTTGATTTGCCTTTGTAGGGATAAAATTTCAAAGCATGTTAGTTTATATTATGTCTCCAACACTCTTATAACATTTTAGGTGTAAGATTTATGGATTTCATGGGGATTTGAACTCGAAAATGAAGTGTAGAGAAGGGAATATTTTTTGAAAATTTTGAGCCATTTGAGGCTTGATTTGGGGTAAATCCCCCTAAAAATTTATATAGGTCATAAACTATTACAATATGCCTGATCTAGGCTAAAAAATTGTTAAAAATGGAGAACATTTTGAAAACGCCATTGCTAGGGTCGATTTCCATTTGGGGAAGAAGACTTTGCTGTAGTGAGTCGTAGCTCATGGTGGCGGAGTCGCTATGGTGTAGCCCTTCTCTCTATGGCAGCTTTGTTGTAGCAGTTGGGGTCCTACTGTAGTAATCACTAGGCAGTGAGCCTGCCTTCCTGGACTTACATTTTTCTGACCCTTTTTCTATGATTTTTTTTATTTTACAGTTAATCTCTTAATTTATTTTTATAAAATTGTTATCTAACGAACTTCTTTATTTTATTTTAGGCACTTCTATTACAATGGCTGAAGATGGCTACAATACTCTTCCTTACGAGAGGATTGTCAATAAAAAACTGCAAGAGGCATTACTTAGACATACGAATCAGGGGGCTCATGAACATGGGTTTGTGATGAATCAATAACATCTTAAAATCATTAGAATGATCTTTAATTTTGAAATTTTTAGGGATGAGAACCCTAAATTTATGAGATTTTGGGGAAAACCTATGGGATGGGGTAATATAACGTTAAATTACTTAAAGATTTTTAACTAATGATTCCTAGCATGAATTACTAATTCTAAAACAAAAAATTGATTGTTGCGGACCTTGAATTCAATAAAATGGGAATATTTAGCTTTGAAACTCCATTAATGGTGATGTATTGAGTATGACAAAACTAGTTAATGATTAATTAATCCTTAGGTAATGTTCTAGAAAATGAATAAGGATAGAATTAATGGGTTAAATTCCCAAAATAGTTATTCAAAGAGTAATTGATTAATTACTCCTATTATTGTTTGATTTCTAAATGATTGGGCTAATGGAAGCATAAAGGAAAGGAAAGAGCAACCTTGGTGTGGCTTGCTTGTTCCAATATCTTCTATCGAGGTAGGTTTTGGTTTAATATATAGTAGACCTAGGTTAGATACATGTAATAACTATAGTTGATGGGAGATTACATGTCTAGGCCTATGTGCATGGAGTTCAGATGAATAAAATATGGAATTAATGTAATAAGGATCTAATTGAGTGTTTTTCTATTTTGTGTGGATCCCGTGATGGGTGTTTTTATTTGGATAACTTATTTGATGATTTACAAGTTTAATATGTTATTGTGGGTAGCAATAGAGGAATTTGGTGAACTTGTAATATAAAAAACTAGTCTTTAATACATTAAAAAGATTGAACCTGATGTTATGTGTTTGTGGAATATAAGATATTCTTTCTGAAGGATAGTTAGGTGAATTGATCATGATAAAAGGGTGTGGTATTATAACTTAAGAACCTAAAGTCAAGTTTGTCTAATTGCTAGGAAGTAAGAGGTGTGAAGGTGTATGACTTAAGCTAGAATCGTAAGTTGAATAATGTTGAGTGGTTTAATAATTAATGGAATAGTGTCTTGAACTTACTGATGTATTGAATGTGAGGGTTACTAGTTAGTAACTAAATTCACCGGCTTTGATAGGAATAAAAGAGGATTAGATTGGTGAATGAAATTAGCATATTAATTTAGAGTGTAGATATAAATTTTAGTGGATTGTACACTCCTAAAATTGATACTAAATTGATTGGTCTTCATACATACTGTAACTGATGAATATGGTTTGATAAGGCCTTTATTAAACGCTGTGTGAATTGGCCTTCAGGCTTACTTGTGATTTCATGTGTTAGTGGATATTTGTTGTTTACCTAGAATGATGAACTTGATGTTGACTAATGTCTAGAAAGGTGTTTACTTGATTACTTGGTGCATTGTATTTCAGCATGGTTGACATTTGATGACTACATTCATACATTATGATATTGGGATCGAGTGTCACGTCGACACTATTATTTGGGTCGGGTGTCCCACCAACACTGTTATTTGGATTGGGTTCACACCGACACTGTTATTTGGATCGGGTACCATGCTAGTACTAGTACATGGCCTGAGCTCATCCCTTGAAGGTCATAACTAAGGATCCTTGCTGACCCTAGTATATGTGTAAACCTTGCATGTATGCATTCATGGTTGCATTTGCACATGTGGTTGTTCATTGACTATTGTTTACTAGACTACTTGAATGTGAGTGATTTGATATGAATAACTTGTAATGGAATGATACAAAAATGATAACTGGTGGTTTGTAAGTTGATGGTTGTGATTGTGAATTGCAGCAAAGTGTAAATATAAGGTATGTCCTGATGTATCAATATTATTCTCTTGTGTGTATAGTTATATATGTGGTATGTATTGTAGTGTCCCTTCTTGCAAAGTTATTGATGTTTTATTAATTGTTTTGGTTGTTGAAATTCCCAGAGTTAATGGTAGTAGAATAGGGAATGAGGGCTAATATAAAAGGGGATTAGGGAGAGAGAGAGAGAGAGAGAAGTATAGAGTTATTGTAATAAGGTGAGTGCATAAGACATATGGGTTAGGTTGATTTATGGAATTGTTTTAGTTAGTCATGATCTGAGGATAAATTAATAATGCTTTAATAAAGGAAAGATGATATGGTTGTAAGTTGAAGTAGGTTACATATGATAAGTTGTTAAGTGCATATTGTCATGATCTTTTCTTGATTTCTATATGTTGTTATATGTTTTCTAACCCTGTTCAGCTGATGATACCTACCAGTACGTATGGTTGTACTGATACTACACTTACTATACCTCCTTTTGAGGATATAGCCATGTTAAAGGTGAGTTAGAGTTCTATAGTGCAGCAGTGGTTACTCTTCAGTAGCTCTTGTTGTTCTACTCTTACATGGATGTTGTGTCTAGAGTTATCCTTCATTTGTTTAGTGCTCTTGTACTTGTTTAGACTAAGTTCTAGGGAGTTGTGTCATTAAATTCTGCAGATGTACTCTGTAATAAATTTTATTTTAAAAGAAAGAGTTGTCATTTACTAATTCGTATGGTTTTAGCAATAATTTCTATAGTGATTAAAGGTTGGGTGGTAGGGGTTCTCCTATCTAGGGTAGAGTTGGTAGGTGCCCGCATAATTCATGATTTAGGTTATGACAAGATTGTACCAGAGCCCAAGTTATCGGTCTCTAGGTACAAGAGCAAATGTCGAGTAGAGTTCTACCGATTGGTGTGTTGGCATCCACATCAATTCTCTGGGAACCTACAGTGCATCTAGGAAACCAATCTCACTTTCTTCTCTCCCATTATGCTAATTCAGTGTTGTTTCCCCTAGTTGAGTCTAATTGGTATCTGGCAGATTCCAATTGGTATCTTGACAAACATAATTTGGATTAGTTGGTCCAAATTGGTATCTCAGTAATGTTCAAAAGGTTGGAATGGTGTTACTCTGACCATTAAAGGTCAATAAGAGGTGTAGGACTTGTATTCTAATGTTGTAAATTATTTGTGAATAAGTAATACATGCATCTTTTAGGGGGTTATGCTATTTGATTAAGTGGAATATTGTAGTGTCAATGTAATTAGTAAGCATAAATATTTTGTTAATTGATTGATTATGTTTACCGAAAAGATACTTTTGCCTTAAATGTTTTTGTTGTGTTATGATAGAATGCTACATGTATTCCTTATGTGGATTGTCATCGCATTGACTACATTATTGCTTTACTGTGTGATGGCTGAATTTTGTAAGTGTAAGTGATTATTATGAGAGATATGAGATGAGTTATTACAAAAGAATATTCGTGAATCATAAAGGCCCGTGTAATTTTGAGGTATATCTTCATTTCTATGATTTTGAGGTATGTCTTGATTTGTGTGATGTGACGTTGTCCTTATTTCTGTTATTTTAAGGTATGTCTTGATTTCCGTAATTTGAGGAATGTCTTGATTTCCATTTGGTCTTTGACGATATGCTACGGATCCTTGTATGATCTGAATCCTTGTGTGGTCCAATCTTTGGTGGCTATGTCTAGGCTTGCAGTGTTATTCGGTCATCCTTGTGTGAATAATCAAATTAATGAGATGGACTTAATTGTCTTGCATAATCTTGGTGACTTAAACATACGGTGAGTTGTGTAGTTGATATCACTAATGCAAGGTAAATTGATTAGGTATATAAAATTGGTTGTTTCTTGTAATATGATAAGTAGAAATGATAATAATGGTTTTACTTGATATTGGAAAATTGAATCCTAACTATGTGATTGACAATTATGTAGCTTATTTGGTTAAGTGACTTGAATAATTTTATGAGGGTAAAGACATTGAGGTCCTAAAGGTAGACTAACCAGTGGTACAAAACCCATGGTGGCTATAAATGATTAAAATTAGTTAAGTTTTAAGGATGTGAATAAAGTGATAAGTGGATAATGTTCATAGGTTTAGTAAGGAGGCAGGGTTACTAGACAGAACTTATAATTGATTTATTATGGTTTGATATTTCGTATATGATTATTGTATGGGAATAATTATCGGTTAATAGTATACCTTGAATGTGGTGTACTTGAGTTGGTAAGGTTTGTGAAATAAGTTAGCTTGATTATGGTTGGAGATCTTTAGCTGTAGGGTCGATCGAGAAAGTTGAGTTATTAGATGTTTTTACGCATATTCATATCCCTCTCGTTGTTACATGATAATACTTGGTTGGTATTGCCACTTGAGTGATAGAGGTATGTTGAGGATTTGTCACGGCCCAACTAACTGGATAGTGAGAGAACCTACTCTAATCCACCTTGATAGGAGAACCCTTACCACCCATTTCAAAATACATGCAAAAGTTATAAGAAATTTCATTAAGGATTTCAAAATCTGTTAATTGATACAATCGTTTACAACAAAATTATAAATAAAAACACTTTCCCCAAGGACCTAGTCTAGACAATGTACAAGATCTTCAAATAGAGTCAAAGACAGAACAAAATACATAACTCCCACCATAGGAATGAATGAGTAGAAGCTTCTAGAGATCACTATCCACGTCACCTAAGAAACATCGACTGATCTTACAACTAGACTATACCCCAAAAAGGGTATAGCAAGAGTAGTATCAGCACAAACAACACGTACTGGTAGGTATCATCGATTGACCAGGGTTAGATCACGTAAACATCATATAGAAATCACAAAAAGAAAGCATGACAACTTATATAACAATTTGGTTTACATCACTTTCATCTACTTATGCTATATTTATCCCTCATATTACCTACGAGTACTTCCATCCTTATTCTCACTGACTTAGTTGTATCCAATTCATTGCTAGTAGTCAATATGTACCATTGACATTTCCCTTATACCATTCACATTTAATGTCATTAATCTTGCATCAACCTTCATATAAAATGTCATCCATCATAACTCTCACTTGTTTAACCCCAATAGTTATTATAAGGTAATCTGTTTCACTTACACCTCAATTAACCTCAATAATAAATGAGAACAAATAGTCATAACTTTGTAAACAAATACAACCATTAACACTTAACAATTACTTTAGTATGCTACCACTTAGCCTTTTACAACAACACCAAGATTTCAGTCAAGTGTAAGTCAATATAGATAATATACCAAGTCAAGACCATGACTACCAATAATAAACCCAGTTAACAAACCATGACTAACCACAATATGCCAAGTTAACAGAACCATGGCTCATAACAATAACTTACACCTTGTATCAAATACACCAGTAAGTAGACAATTACAGAATATATGCCATTCATTTATGTCCTTAGCCCGAACCACCCAAGGATAGAATATAATCAATAAGTCAGTAATTATAATTCCTGATTCACTCAAGAACCCAATAATAACAAGTCAACACATAAACATGGTCCACTCAAAGAACCAAATATAATATCAGATAACACACAAACCTGTTCACGTAAGGAACAAAATATAATATCAGTTAACACATAAACCTGGTTAACTTAAGAAACCAAATATATTATCAGATAATACATAAACTCAGTTTACTCAAGGAACTGTCACACTTACCAATACCTTATATAAACATGCTAAGGGTCTTATGGTCGCCCACTAGCCATGACCTGCAGGGGACAAGTGTTTGTCCATGTACAAAAAATCCTAAACATCTAGTGTTTGCCAACCTTATATTAACCAATCCCATGAAGATGTCCAAATATCAATACATTTTACAGTAATAAATATAAATCCCATGAAGATGTACAAATACCGGTACATCTCGCAATAATATATATTATCCCGCGAAGATATCCAATTATCGATACATCCCACAATAGCAATAGATATCACAACAATCATAGCCACAATGAGAATAAGCAATCATACTTGTACAGTCAACAAGCCTTTAATATAACCTCATTATATGTGATTAACACTTAGGATATCATTCAACATTTTACTTTCATGAACATACAGTGTAACAAGTAGACAAGCACTCCAAATACTTGGTCAAACTCAAGTTAATCATTTCATGTAAACAACAATTATTCTTTAACACATGAAATCACAAGTATGCCCGAAGGCCCGCCAACAACTTATAATTTAGGCTTTATCAATTCATATTCGTCAATTACACTATGCCTGAAGACCAATCCATGGCTTATTCAAGTAACTATTATCAAGCCATATTCATCAAATTCAAGTATTCATTTTAGGAGTGCACATTCAACCATATGGAGTCTAAACTCTAGTTCAACATTCATAAATTAATTCATTAATCCAATCATCATTTATTTTAGTCAATACCAATAATTTTGTTTTTATCTAGCAACCCTTACATTCAAGTCATTATTAGGTTCTAGACCCTAATTTATTAGCCAATTATTTCACCATTCAACTCTATTTAACTTACAATTCTAGCTTTAGTAATACACCTTTACACATATTACTTCCTAAACCTTAGCCTAACTTGACTTTAGTCTCTTAAGTCATGTTACCACATTTTTCGCATAGAAACAATACTCCTAATGATATTACAATAGTAATACCACACATTCAAGACCTGTCCAACCTCAATTCACCCTCTTATGGTATTTAGGCTAAATCACTAGATTATAAGCTCCCATAATCTTCTTATCATCATCAATATTCACAAAATTAATATTACAATCTACTATGGAGTCATACAAACACAAAACACCCATCAAGAACTCATACATTAACATAACAACACACAATTAGGTTTTTATTGCATTAATTCCATGCTTTATCCATCCAAACTCCATGCTCACAAGCCTAAACATAATTTCTCCCATCAAATCTATATTATGAATATAATTTCTAACCCCAGTCTACTATTAATAAACCATAACCTACCTGGGTGTCTAGCTGCTGGAACCAGTAAGCTATACCACTGATTATCTTCCTTCTTCTTTACATTTCCAAAGGCTAAATCAACTAATAAATCATAATTATTAGAGTAATTAATCAACTACTCTTCAAAAAAAGACTTTGGGAATTCAAACCCACTAGTTCTACCCTTCAATCAACTCAAAATCTTTATATTTTGGAATGGTTAGATCAATTTCTAGTCCTGAAGACATAATCTATCAATACTAACTCAAATTCAAGGGATTTCAACCTATTAATTCACTTTACACCCAAAAATTCTATCTAGGTTAACTTTCTACTACCACCATGATCAATCTAATATTATTCTAAGGATTATAGAATCAAACGAGCGTTAGATTGATGAAAAACATACCTTGAGGGAGGAAATCGACAAAAAACTAAAGAAATCACCTCTTTAGCAATGGGGTAGTATAATTTTGAGTTGTGGAACTAAAACCCGTCAAAAAAAGGATTATATATTACCTTCATCCCACTATCGTTGCCTGATCCCACTACAGCGGCCTCAATTTTTTAGTATAGACAATATTCAGTAAAACAGTCATAACTATTTACTCAAGAAGCGGATTAACAAATGGTCAGTTGAGTTGGAAAGAAGACTCAGAGATATTTAATTTGGTGGGTATTAGGACCCATTACTCCTTATATTCTAGGAGGAGTACTCATTTGAAGTTGACCCTAGTTTGAACTCAGCCTGAAACTTAATTATTAAGGACACTTCCAACTTAACTTTGTGCTAGGGGTATTCTATAACCTTAATTCATAACAAATGCACTCACATACCAAGGAATTAAACATATCACCTATGATGAATGAGATTCATATGCCTTTACCATAGATATTTTCAATAACGACAGAATGGGTCATTATATCAAATACCAATTTACCATCGATTCTTCCTCGAACGGGCATTGGGTGAAGAGAAACACGAGGTCAAAATTATAAAGACCCTACTTTCAGAGTTGCTTATGCTTCACTTTACTTACCCACTCGCCATTTTTTATCTACTAAACCACTTTTAATACTCAGACTCTCTATTGAGGTTTTTCAAGACAAGAAAATGAGAAGCCAAAATCAATGCACGAATTAGTTATTTCTCCCACAGCGGTCTAAGAATGAAACCTTGAGAGTTCATGATGAAACAAAATATAAAATCAGAGAAAACTGAACAATTACTGCATCGAGCCGGCTGTAACGGCCCAATTCCTGCTATAGCAGCCTCTAACCATTATTGACTCCCACTATAGTAGGAAAATTCCCGCTATAGCGGCCCCGTGGTAGCGGTCTGCCTCCCCCTATAGTACGTAGGCGAGGCAATAACTCCGAGCAGTCCCAATTTTGGACAATTTTACAACACACTCCCAGATTTTGACATCTAAACTAACCCCTTCACGTCAAATGCTATATCCAGAGTTCTACTATCCCGAATTCCATTTCGAAAGTTTCTATGGGATACTATGTCCCTTGCTTATTATGATATCACTTTAATTTTGTCAAACACTACACCTTGAGACATAAAATATCTCTAAACAATATAACACCATATTTTCATTGGAACCCACCCAAGCCTGAGATTTTATCAACTCTCATCCTAGGGAAAACTCTACCCAGGCACTTACACCCTAACAAATGTTATGACAAACACATCACCACCAAATATTACACTATGTTTTCCCCTCGATACATCTACTTTATGACTCTTTTTCACACCTCTATGATCAGCACCTAAGAATAACTCATCTAGAGTACAAACACCACCTAACACACCACTATGGGTTTCATTAACAAATAAATTCTCCACCACAACTCACATTAGTTTATTCGACCCTCAATAGTCAATCGCTTATAAACAACCAAATTTTTAGTTATCACCCGAGGACAAGCTATACTTATTTAGCCTTACAACTAGCTTCTGGCTAGTCAAATTACCGACTCAACATACCTCAACCACCTCAAGGAGAGATACTAACAAAGTATTATCATTTAATAATGAGAGGGATATGACTATCGATAAACACATCTAATAGCTCTACTCCCTTAATCGATCCTACAACTAAGGATCATTAATCATAATCAAGCTCACTTATTTCACAAGTCTTACTTATTCAATTATACCATATTCTAGGGATATTATTAACCGATAATTATTCCCATGCAATAAGCATATAAGCAATATCAAATAGGTATAATTTAATACAAAAATCCACCAATGCAACATCCTGAACAATGACAACAACCAATAACCAGACAAGTATAAGTTATGACAGATAATTCATCAAACCAACTAACAATAATAGACCAAGTCAACATTTCATGACTAACGACAATAAGTTCCACCTTACATCAATTGTTCTTTAAATAGGCATCAATAAAAATTATACCTTCGAATTATGCCAGTAGCCTGGATCATTCATGGATCCAATTAAGAACAACAATAACCTCCAAGCCAAATAAAGTCTGACATTTAAATATGTATGTAACCTTAAACAGACAACAATGCCCACATTAGATATTCAACTTATCAACATATCATTCAACTTTCATAACAAGAGCTACCATATCACCCTCTCAACCATATAATCGAAAATCCAATCATCAATGGACAATTCAGCCATCAGTTAAACCTTCAAGCTATCACAAAATTCAAAACCAAAATAATTCTTTTTAAATGGTTAATTCCAACAACACTTTGATTAACCATGCCAGTTACCACCGTCAAGCCAAGCAACAATCACAATCATATCTTATAATACATCAACAAAGTTAAAACCAAGCAATTTTATCAAAATTTATACGACAATCATAAGTTCCTTCTCTTATAGACAGATACCAATTTGAAATAACTAAGTTCCAATTGTGAACTCCTCAAGATACCAATTAGAATTGACTAGATTCCAATCATGATTATAGAGATACCAATTGGAATCGACTAGATACCAATTAGGCTCAAGCGAGATAGACAGAAATTGAGGTAGCACTATAGCAAAGAATAAATGAAAGCTATTCCTAAAATGTTGTATAGCTTCCCGAGAATTTGATATGGACATCAACATACCAATCCGCAGGACTCTACTTGATATTTTCTCTTGGACTTGTGAGATCGATAACCTAGTGCTTTGATACCAACTATCATGACTCAACTAACCAGATCATGAGGGCACCTACTCTAATCCACCTATATATGAGAACCCTTACCACCCATTTCAAAATACATGTGGAAGTTATAAGAAATTCCATTAAGGATTTCAAAATCTGATAATTGATATAATCTTTTACAACAAAATTATAAATGAAAACACTTTCCCCAAGGAATTAGTGTAGACAATGTCCAAGAGCTTCTAATATAGTAACAGACAGAACAAAAGACACATCTCCCACCATAGGAATGAATGAGTAGAAGTTGTTGGCCAAGTACCCTAATGTTTTCACTCTTAGTGCTGAAACAACTTGAGATAATAGTTTTCCTCCTATAGTTACTCTTTAATTTTATATTCGTATCAATCATTCATGAATTCTCAGTATACATGCATATTCCATGAGTTTAGATGAGTTCTTGACCTCGATCAAATCAGCTATCATGTTAGCATTTCAGGTTCAGAGATTGGATTTCATGTTAGTGGTTAATTTTCCTATTCAGTCAGCTTAGTTCCAATCTTCATTCAAGGATGAATGGTCCCCAAAAGGAGATATTGTAATACCCAAAAGTCTCTCATGCTTAAACACAGACTTAGATCAGAAAACCATCTGAAAACTAAGTTTCCAGACCAGTATGATTCAACCTACGAGTCGTACAATCAGACCACGAGCTATAAAATAACTTATGAAAAGTTGTCTAAGATTTTCCAAAAGCTCCAGTCACCAAGACTCGAGACCATGAGTCATGGAATGAAAGTACGCGTCATATAGTGACTCATAATGATAAAGACCATAGAATCTCTTAGATATCATGAGTCTAAACCACGGCCTGTGGACAGATATCACGGGTCGTGGAATGAGATTATGGCCCTAAGGCAAAAGATCTACTTCAGTAACCATGAGTTGAAGCACAACTCATGGAATCAGAGTACAAGTCGTACTATAGACTCGTGGTTCAAATACTGAAATAGTCTAAAAATGTCCCAAGACTCACATGTCCAAACCATGATCCGTAGTTTGATAGTATGAATAGTATTACAACTCATAAGGTCTATTTTCTAGAATTTTGAAATGGTTTCTCAGGGTATTTTCATTCTTCCCCACTCAAATGACATAAACCTAGGTCATAACTTCTTTTTGAACAACGTCCACAATATTTACTTTTAGTTATTTTCTTTCTCTTGTATAATCAGTAACATAATCAACAACTATCCAAATCTTGAGAATTGATAGATTGAGTAGATAATTAGAACTATTTTAATTTAGTAAATAGTTAATTATAAGTCCCTTTGGATTTGACATCCGACTCTCTAAGTCATTTCATTACTTTGATCACTATGTACAATTGCATTTGCTATGGCAGGCAACAAGTTCTTGCCACCATTGCTGGGGATTTAGAAATTAATTATTTACTATAAATTCAAGTTCATATTTTATTTTTGTACATATATTGTTGAGTAAATTTTGTTAATTATCCTTTACATGACAACGCAGAATTTACATTGGTTAAAAAATATGTGTTCTTATTATGGTGATCCTTGTTTGAGTTGTGGAGGACTCCACTTATAGCAAGATTATTATAATATTTTTGAAAATGGATTGTGCGCACCTCCCCAACCTCTTAAGTATAATATTTATAATATATGTGGTGTTCAATATGGAAATTAGAATGGATTTCATAACTCCTATTATCCCTCGAGCCTCTATTATGATTATTCTTCTATTGTTAGTGATGATGGCAGGAATAAGAAAGTGTTAGGAGGGACACTATAAGAAATTATTGATATGTTAAAGCAAATACATGAAAGTTATGCATGGACATAAAGGCTAGAAGTACATACAAAACCCTTGGAAAAGATTAGTTCAGCAGAGATGGAGTCTGAGGCTAAAACCTGTATTGATCAGCAAGTTATAGACTTTAGCCAATATCTAGGACGAACCTCAAATGAATGAAGAAAATGAGTTTTTGCAAGCAGAGAATTACGATGAAGAAGAAATGATGATCCACCCTTGGATCGTGGTATAAATATGCCCAAGATCACCCTTCTTTTCTCTGGAACTTCCTCCATGACCCTTTAGCTTTGCCTGAGATTTTTCTTCATGAAATCCTTTCACTTTTACTCCACTTTCCTCAATTTTTTGATCTTTTCCATAAACTACACACACTTCCTTCCATAAGTGATAATCATTAAATCAATCATAAATTAATAGTATTAAGCTAAATTATCTTCAAAAAAGCATAAATGTGGACAAAAAGTAGTGAAAAAAAGTGTATCTCAACCCCACATCACAACCCTACACTTTAACCTTTGTTAGTCCTCGAACAACCACTAAACACTTTTAGCTTAAAATCCACTTTAATATGCAAGCTCAATAGGTTAATGTTACCATATTACAAAGACATTTTAAACATGGAAGCAACTCTCATACAAAGTGCATTTGAACAATCCACACAAGACAATTCTATCAAGGCGGCGTAACCTCTAGAACTGACTCTTCACTCAAATATAGGGAAATTACAATCACATATCCAATAAAAGAAATCAATAGATCACCAAATTTACATCACCTATATGCCCTCACTTAACAAAAGATAGGTTCCCTCACACATTCACAATATATCATAATTTTTGGAGCATACAAATGAAACAGTAATGCTCGCTCTTATAAAAGACTTTACATGCATCCGAGATATACCATAGGCTTGTCCTAAGTGAAATACTCCATTACATAATCCATAAAAACATAGGATCATAAGGTCTTTTAAAGGTCATAATGTTGGATATGGGATGACTAGGAAATATTTGGTTAAAATAGTGACTACTCTCCTCATGCACTTTAAGACAATGACTTCAACAATTTAAACTCCTTTCCTTTATGTCTACTACAGTGACTAACCTTTTGTTCATTGGGTACTCTTTTAATTTCTTTTTCTTCATTCCACACCAATTCTCATTGATTCAGCATCCTCTTTCCTTTACTTTTAAGTCTTAATTTTAAAGTGTACTAGAGACATTTTGGAAAAAATTAATTGAGGTTAATCAACATAGGAGAATGCCTAATTAAATGGATAGCTAAGAAATAGGCTTAAAAGGCTAAAAAGGACTAACTTTGATAATGAAAGTATAGGCAAAAATATAAACACAAATTGGTTTGATAAAGAACTGCCTAAAATCATATCCTATGAATCAACAATTTGTTTCACTTTGTACACATACCGGAAAAGTTCAAGATATCTACTTAAAACATGAAATATATAAAATCTCACCATCCAATGAAACATAAAAGTGTAAATCATCTCATTATCAACTCTCTATATAACAATACAATTTAATTCAATGATAATATTTTTAAGCCCTTTCTATTCATTTATAGTCAATCTTCGAGACTACACGTTTGAAATAAAATACATTTTCTTTTATGCAAAATATTTTAAAGAGAGCTAGCTAACATTGTCTAAGCATATCTATATCAAACACCTAGCTTATTTAACATGTTTGGATTACTCTTCTCTTTTTATTCTTAAAAACTAAAAAAAAGTATAACAAAAAAATACCACGACATACGGTTCAAAGGACACCTATGGTCAAAGAACCATAAACAAAACTCAAGGGTTGTACTAACAATACTAACTGTTAGCAAGATACATTAATAAATTAGAACATAAACATAACAGTTTCCATGTAATTTCCCCACTCCATACTTAAAATTTGACACCATGCTCTATTTTAGAAAATAATTAATACAAGGGTACGAGAAACTCCCTAGATGGACAAAGGCCCAATGTATTTAGCAACTTAAGGGATACTCAGACTTCTCTCATACGTAACTCTTCATGTGGGCACCAACACTTAATTTTAACCATCGCATTTACTACTCCATACTTTCCTTGGCATTGCTTCCATGGTCATCTTCCTACAAAATTCAAAACAAACTATGAAAATAATAAAATAAAAATAAAAATATTGTAGATCATTCCTACTCTCTTTATAATTGCAGGACAAGTATCAAATGAAGTAATCTAAGTCCAAAACAATTTGGAAATATTCGGGTCCAAAATTTAGAACCTCGTTGTGCAAAGTGTAGAGATACTACACTTTGCCGTGCGAGATGGATAATTAAGAGGTACACTTTACCGAGGGAGATGCTTGTACCGCCTTGTGCATTCTTGCTACATGTCTTCATTTAATATCACCCAGCAGGTATGTATATCCTTTACTCTCTTTTCATTATATATATATATTAACATCCCTCCATTGAGCTGCCTGCTTAATTTTCTCATATAACTTTTGTCTTCACAATTTTTTATGTCTACTCAATTAACAATTACTAAAAAGTAGTAATAATATATATATATATATATAAAAAAAAATTAAAATAAAAGAATGCAGTAAAGATGTGTTTCCTCCAAACAAGCGCCTAATTTAACATTAATTAAGTTTAATTAATTAATGTTAACCAAAGTATATACACCTCCTTCGGTGTTGTGGCTCGTAAGGCATGACCCATGGGGTATACCTTCTTTCGACACCGTGGTTCCTAGAAGGAGGGACCCATAGGTGACTCAAGATATCCGTATATACTTTCTGGTCTCGAACCGGGACTTCAAAAGATAATCCATAATAAATCCACTCCAAAATCATACCGGAGATAAGTATTAGTATAATAAGTGTCCAACCTTGAACCGAGACTAAATAAGTAGTAGTCAATAAATTTCAGTGCCCTAGATTAAACCGAGAATAAAAATGATAGAAATCAGTAACAATAAGCGCCTGGTTTCAAACCGAGACTGAAGTAGTTGAATTTGGTGCATCTTTGTCTTAAAACCCGTCATCTAATAGTAAGGGTGGTATGACTTCCGTTTTAAAAGCAGTTTATGAGTGAAAATGAAAACAAGAACATTTTTAAAAAATAGTGTTGAAAATCAATGCTTTTCCTTCAAACCATACCACTATAAATACTCATGCTCGTGTAAGTATATGCATGCCATCACCAGTATCCAAAAAATAGGAACATAATCATACGGATACACCTAGACATGTATCATAACTTTCAAAGGTAGGTATACTAACCTGGAAACCCAATTGCTTCGCATCCAAGACCTAGGACCCACCAACATACAGAACCAAATGATCGTGAGCGCCACCCACCCAAACTCTATAGTGGGAGAACCAATCAAGCAAACCCTTAACCTAGCAATTAAACAATATACTTAATATTTACTAATCCTTTTTACGAAAAACCACCATTTATTAACTTAAAGCCTGTCAAAAAAAAATTAGTTTAATATCTCTGAAACCCAATAAAATAATGAAAGTGAGGAATTATCTCTAAACTATTGCATCTCCCCGGACCCGAAAGTCATTGTACAAGAACTATGAATCCAAATACTAATATCAAAGATAGGAAAGTCATTGTCTGGAATAAAGGACATGAACAAGAGGAAAATCCAATGATTGCCGAAAATGATGCTCACCTTCGTATCAAAGCTGTTGATCCCAAGCTAAAGTCGATGTCTCGTCTCAAACGCTAGAACACACTCTACACTCAACAAAAAGAAGAGCACAGGTAGTGTCAGTACAACTACAATGTACTATAGGCATCATCAGCTGACTTAACTCAACACCATACTAATAAATAAGTTTTTTAAAAAAGTAAGAAGCGATACAAGACACAACTCATAATCAAATCACATTTCAATACGTATTTATAATTACAACAAATTAAAAAACTACTGAATATCCTTTTCATATAAATTTTGTTCAAGTTATTCATATCAATCATTTACACATAGGCAATCTAATCAACAACAATCAACTAACCAACAATATATGCAATCAAACCAATGAACACATTTCTAAAATAGTGTACATATATACTAGGGTCAGCAGGGACCCTAACTCATGACCTGCAGTAGATGAGTTCAGTCCATGTATCGTACCGACATGGTACCCGATCCCAATATCAATCTTTATCGGTGTGACACCCGATCCCCATATCATCAAAATAGGTAACAACCTCAACAAAATGCTCAAGCACAATAATATCAATATTTGAATTCATATTTCATTCATCAACACTTAGACCTTCCAAAATCATTTTGGCTTAACTTTTAACATCATCTCAACCATCAATTACAAGCATGCCCGAAGGCTAATCATAATCATCTAACTCAAATATAAGCATTGAGTCAAAATTAAGTCTACAACTACTTTTGAACCATAACCTACCTCGTAACCTTCTCCAAATGTACTAATTAGCCAAAGCTTTGCCCTTTCTTGTAAGTTTTTCTTGTTCTTGGTCTATAAAAAACAAATTAGAATGATTCAATACACCATTCCCCATTTTTAGGCATTATAAACCCAAACACATTGATTTTAACACATGAACTTAACCTTTTTTATCATTCTAGGGTTTTCTACCCTTTAATCTCTTCAAATTCTCTATATTTCATGATTACAAGGAAGAATTCTATGCTAGGATGTGAATTCTAACAACCTAGAGTCAATAAAAAGTGAATTAAAGCCATTCACAACCAATTCCCACCAGTTCATCAAACCTAGGTCTAAACATCAATTTTTTGCCATGACCATGATCCTTATAGTTCTTAGGATTAAATGATGTAATTACAAGTTAGAATGGTGAAAAATCCTTACCTCAACGATGGAAAAACCCTAAATATTATGGAAGGCGCCTTCTCCTTGCCTTAGGTCAAAAACTAAACTTTTTGGAATGAAAAACGCTAAGTCTCAGATCCTTGGAATAAAACTACCTAATTATCACTACAACGATGGATTTTTCGCTATAGTGATACCGCTGCAGTAGAAATTCTTCCGCTGCAGTGAGGCTTAGGCCAAACTTTCCCTCTGCCATTACGACCCTCTCCCTCACTGCAGCAACACTACTACAGTGGTACTTTTACTGCTACAGCAGTACTTAAAAAGAATCTTGGGCTCAATTCCCATCTATGCCTATTTCACAACACACTTCTCAGATTTTGACATCACATACTAAGCCACAGAAACTGCTATAATCGGAGTTCTACTAACCCGTTTTATGCATTGGAAGTTTTAATGACTTCCTAAACTCGTCATCTAAATAAAATCAAATCAAACACCACAACTAAACCACCAAGAATTATCAGATTTTCCTAGACCACACAACACCCAAAATTCACCCAAAACTAAGCTAGCCCTGAATTCACAAATTTAGTCTAGGGGAAGGCTAAGATGAAATTTTACCCACCAATTCACCGTAACGATATTTTGGGTCATTAAAAAAGGAGAATAAACAGAATAAATCATGATATTAACAGATTCAAACTAGGAAAAACCAATCTAGTTGCGAGATACCAACCCAAACCTACGCTAAGGATTGCTAATCTCATTCTAAGGTCATAGCAAGTAAACAAGATTCCTTGCTCTAATCTGAGTTATAGACATAAAAAGGAAAAAAATATATAAGCCAAGGGTCGATACCAAGTGAACTACATAATACTAAAGTAGCATAAGGTCCACATGCTACAAAAAGAGTACTATTCTATAGTAGTTACTTTATGGAATTGCTATGCTAACTAAAGTACCCCGAGGAACCTATTCTAAGGCAAGAAACTACCCAAACTAAGCTAAGGCTTTTAATTCTAATTCCAAGAATACTACACATACTAGGCCATGCAAAAAAAGGAGAAACGACTACCTAAATTGAGGATTCCAAAACATAGTTCTAGTCTAAGGCTCCTAACGAAAGCAAAGAATGTTGGAATAAAGAGATAACCTTAAACCTATCATATAGACCCCTACCCCATATGCAATCTATAAAATACGCAATCTCGTAGAGCAAAGTCTAGAAGAAAGTAGATCATAGCCTACCTCAGAGCCGAACAACAACCTCAAACCATCCATGAGCTTCTCATCCCTTTAACTTGACCTCGAAAAGCTACCATACTATGATAATCATAATGTGCACATCAATACAAATAAAATGAGACCCATATTGCAATATAATACTCTGGGCTGGAAATTGGGTCAAAATCGGACCATGGAACCCTTTAATAGAATTCAAAAATTGAACTTACAAAAAGGTCCTTTTAAGGACAAGGAATACGTGCTCAAAATTTGAGAACAAATAGAGCTCAAATTGGGCTAATGCTTAAGAAAACTAAACTCCAAAATAAAGAATCAAATGGATTTGGGGACAGAATAAGAGACGGAAATTAACGGGAATGATCAAGGAACTATAAATTAACGTACCTTAGTTCAATGGGATGAAATCCCAACAAGTTCCATGCTCCAAAGCTCAACAATGGTGAAATAGAACTTAGAAAATTAATGGAATTCTGAAAGATGAAGTTTATAAAGTGTCAGCAAATACCTCTTAAGCCAACATTGACCACTAAAGTGGCCACCACTTAAGCCAACATTTACCACTAAAGTAGCCACCTCTTAAGACAAAAATGGTAGCTTAAACGGCCCTCCAGGTGCTGTTGCACCAGAATTTTCAACTAAGTCTAAAACTTCAATAGTGTGCTCGAAATTTATCAGAAACCTAGTGAATACAAAAAATATATGCTACCTTATCAAAAACGGCATTTTCACGACCCAAAAACAAGGTCATGATGGTACTTATCCCGGCTCAGCCTTGATAAGTAAGCCAATCAGCAAAGAGGAAAAAAAGCCCAACTAGTAATGAAAATAGCAAGACGAGACTTCTAGAACTAAGTTAGGCAAACATAGGATACAAATAAAGCGGAAGTCTAAAACAAATGACATAAACTACCCCCGAATCTGGGGTCATAATGTAAAAGCATCTAAGTACAATATCCAAAACTGAAATACAAATTTGTCTCAGATCCAAAATACAGACAAGGTAAAAGATAGGATGAAATCTGGAATCTATCCTGAATAATAGAACTATCCAGTACCTCGAATCTGATCAACTCCGCTAGAAACCTCAACCGCCACGTGTAGTACTCGAACTACAATCTGTACCAAAAGGGTACAGTAGGGGTGAATACGGTCCAGATGTACTCAGTAGGAATCATAGGTCGACTGAGCAAAGTAGACAATAATATAAGTAAAGAAAACTATGAGCACATCACCAACAAATAGAAAAGTTCCCAAACGGTAGCTCACACCATCTCCACTAACAGTTCTAAGATAACACTAAATAGAAACAACACAGGTATACATGAAAAGTAAACAAAAACTAAACACAAGTCAAGGAAAACTACAGGAATCATGAAAGATGCATATACAATGCAGTGTAATGATAATGGGATGGAATGGTGAAAGTCATCATATGAATTTCTATATACACCTACCAAGCTTGCAGATCCTGCAATAGGACCCATGGGGGGTTCGCAACCCGTATACTATAACTCATATCTCAAATTTCAACCCACCTTTCCAGCTCGTGTTCACGAAGAAGGTTTTTATAAAATGTCTCATTTTCTTTCAGAAATAGTATTCCTCAATGGTAACAATATCTCATGAATGTATATGTATGAAATGAAGATGTAATGCTCACAATCAAATCAATATAAATATATCTGATCCATTCAATATGTATATAAGTGAGCCTAGAAATCAACTCAATGTGTCAATAATTCATGATTATCAAATCTAATTAGGCACCATCAGAATAAATATACATGTAAGATATCATTAATATCATAACAACCCTAACTCGGGCATTTCTATCATGATAAAGGCAACCAATGCTCAATAAGGCCTATAACAGTAATTTAAGCCACCGCACGGGCATCATATCTAGAATAAAGGCATTTAAATACACATATAAGGTCAATGATGTCAAATAAAGCCCCCACTCGGGCAACACGCAATATCAAATATCACAAATAAAAAATAAAAGATTATAAGCCCCCACTTAGGCACACAACAGTAATAATAATCTCGAAATATAAACCCCATAGTTATTTTCCCCAACCCATACCATCTTTTACCTATTCATTAACCACCCAGTTAAGCCATAACCTATCTCAAAACAACAAAATTCGAGCCTAAAGTCCTTCAACACTGCACTTTCCCTTTTTGAATGGCCTCAGAATTAACTAAAACATATAAATACAGCATTTACGCGTCAAAAGGAATCTATTGATACCCATATCAACCATATTTAAAATAGTTCCAAAATGGACTCGTAAATGAGGGGTATAACTAGAATTTTTCTTTAGAAATACATTCCCCAAGGTTAAAGGAGTTTATAGTTGAAAACTCACGCGAAAATGAGTCAAAAATGAGGTCCCAATCGAAGAAAACCATTTTCAAACTTTACCGGAAAACCCTCAAAAATCCATTTAAAAATCGAGATTAAAAGATGTTTTCGAAGACATAATCTATAGAAAATAGTGAAAAGATTAGTTTAGAGCTTACCCAGGCTCAAATGGGAAAGAAACCCTTAAAAATCGCCTAAAATCCGAAGCTTTGGGGTCCAAAAATGTTGGAATTTGAAAAAAAGAGGTATTTATACTGTTCTGTGAACAGTAACTGCCGAACGCGGTCAACCCTTCGTGTTTTCGAGGGTCAACATTGACTAGGCCAAATAATTAACCTTCGCGTTCGCGAAAGTCCATGACTCGAACCCTCGCGTTCGTGAAAGCCCGGTCGCATTCGTAATGAAAAATTAATTCATTCTCCGAGTTTGCGGATAAAGCCCGCGTTCACGAAGAAGGGTGGGGTTTGCACCAGATATTAGCAATTTGTTAAGTTTTGGCAAGTTGAATTGTCTCCGAACAGACCCTCAGGATTCGTTCGAGACCCCAAAAATACAAACTATATATGTTACCAGTCTATTTTCAACATTTCAGATTCAATGGCAACATCGGATTTTTGAAAAAGGGTTGTTTTCACTAAATTAACCCTCGCATCCCCTTTTGGGGAAATTTCCAATGAAGGGTCAAAATATAAAATAAAGGTTCCAAACTCGAACCAAACCCGCTACTAACCTAAATTTGACATTCCAAATCTAATGGAACTGTCCAAATCGCCATCCGGGACACAAAAGATCAAATGTTGACCAAAGTCAACTAATGCCTTTTAAAGCCTCTCAAAACCCCCAAACTGCTCAAAACACTCTCTATCGCATCGAGAACAGCACCAACCATCCCCACACCCCAAAACCAATATGTAGCAATTACGGGGAAGGACAAAATGGTCAAAATATGTATAACACAAGTTTTCACAAATCAGGTCCTTACAGTATTCACTACTAAGACTCTAGTTTGTCCTCGAACTAAAAATTTAAGAAATACCTTAGTCGGTGAAAGCTAGGGGTAACTACTACGCTTATTGGACTCGACCTCCCAAGTAGCCTCCTCAACGAAACAGCATCTTCACTGAACCTTAACTACAGGAATATCTCTAGAATGCAACCATCTAACATCTATGGTTATAATAGAGACTGGCTCCTCAACAAAGGTCAACCTATCATCCAACTTAACCGAATCCCAACGAGGCACATAAGACTCATACAGAATATAGCATCGGAGCATAGATACATGAAGAACTCGATGAACGGCTGAAAAGTCTTGAGGTAAAGCCAACTCATAAGAAACCTTCCCAACTGTATGAAGAATCCCAAAAGGTCTGATATACCTTAGGCTAAGCTTTCCCCTCTTCCTGAACCTCATCACACCCTTTATGGGAGACACATGAAAGAAAACCTGATCTCCAATACCAAACTTCAAGGCACGAAGTTTGCAATCGGCATAACTTTTTTGCCTACTCTAGGTTGCCCGAGGCCTATCCTAAATCACCCAAACTCTATCCAAAGACTCGCGAAGCAAGTCGATACCATGGGGTCTAGCCTCAAAAGTCTTAAACCAACCAATCGGAGATCGAAAATGCCTACCATACAATGCCTCACAAGATGTCATCTCAATACTCCAATGGTAGCTATTATTATAAGCAAACTCTACTAGGACTAAATACTGCTCCCACTGACCTCCAAAGTCCATAACACACGCGCGAAGCATATCCTTCAAAACCTAAATAGTCTGCCTCCACTGACCGTTGGTCTGGGGGTGAAAAGTTATGCTAAGGTCAACCTGAGTACCCAACTTCTCCTAAAACGTCCTCCAAAAGCTAGAATTGAACACTGAACCTCTGTCTGAAATAATAGATATGGGCACTCCATGAAGACGAACTACCTCTCAAACATAGATACGAGCCTACTTCTCAGCACTGGATGAAATTTGAATATGAATAAAATTGGCTGATTTAGTCAATCGACCTAAATACTGTCAGAACCATGAGAAGTACAAGGCAATCCACTCATGAAATCCATAGTGATCTGCTCCCACTTCCACTTCGGAATAGGTAATCTCTGAAGCAAACCACCTGGTCTCTGATGCTCAGCCTTCACCTACTGACAACACAAGTGACACGCTATAAAATCCACTACATCCTTCTTCATACCACACCACCAGTAAAGCTGCTTCAAATCGCAGTACATCTTTGTCACTCCAAGATGAATGGAATATCTGGAACAATGCGCCTCCTCCAAAATCAGTCTCACCCATCCACCAACTCTTGGCACACAAACTTGGCCTCTAATCCTCAAAACACCATCAGGATCAAGAGATGCCTCATTGGACTCACCACTCACCACCTTATCCCGAATCAGTCTCAACCCAATATCATCAAACTAGTGAGCTCGAATCTGCTCCATCAAAGAAGATCTAGCATCAACAAAGGCTAAAATGCATCCAGGTGTCAAAATATCAAGCCTAACCATCAAGTTGGCTAAAGACTGAACCTCTAAGGCTAAGGCCACTCCTGAGTCAACAGATAAGCTAAAGTCCCCATACTAGTTGACTTTTTACTCAAGGCACCCGCAACCACATTAGCCATACTCGGATGATACAGAATAGTGAGGTCATAATTCTTAAGTAACTCAAGCCAATGCCGCTGTCTCATATTAAGCTCTCGCTGGGTGAAGAAGTACTGAAGACTGATGATTCAAGAAAATCTCACAACAGACTCCATACAAGTAATGTCTCCATAACTTTAACACAAACACAGCCGCGACCAACTCCAAATCATGGGTAGGGTAATTCTTCTCATAAGGATTCAACTGACGAGAAGCATAAGCAATCACTTACCCTCTTGCATCAACACTGCACCAAAACCCACATCAGAAGCATCACAAAACACGGTAAAACCCATTCCCTCCTTAGGCAGGGTTAAGATAGGAGTCGAAGTCAACAACTCCTTGAGCTTTTGGGAGCTATTCTCACACACTTTCGACCACTGAAAGGTAATCTTCTTCTGAGTCAACTTGGTCAAAGGAATCGAAATAGAAGAGAAACCCTCAATAAAACACTGATAATAACCCGATAAGTTAACAAAACTCTGAATCTTAGTAGGACTAGTGGGCCTAGCCCAATCATGAATCACCTCAATCTTGGCCTGCTCGACCATAATACCATCCTTGGTCTCCACATGACCCAAGAAAGAGATAAAATCCAACCAAAACTCACACTTGGAGAACTTAGCATACAACTTCTCATCACGCAATCTCTGAAGTATAATCCTCAAGTGTCTCAC
Source organism: Capsicum rhomboideum (assembly GCA_031232105.1). NCBI lineage: Eukaryota > Viridiplantae > Streptophyta > Magnoliopsida > Solanales > Solanaceae > Capsicum > Capsicum rhomboideum. The sequence continues at coordinate 81,553,824 of CP124712.1, forward strand.
ATGATCGGCCTCATTCTTGGAGTAAGCAAGATATCATCTATAAATACAATCACAAAGGAGTCGAGATACGGTCTAAACACCCGGTTAATCAACTCTATGAACAGTGTTGGGGCATTGGTCAACCCAAATGACATGACCAAGAACTCAAAGTGACGGTATCGAGTTCGAAAAGCTATCTTCGAGATGTTTGAAGCTCTAATCCTCAACTGGTGACAGCCGGATCTCAAATCAATCTTAGAAAACACAGACACACCCTTAAGCTGATCAAACAAATCATTAATACGAGAAAAAGGATACTTGTTCTTAATCGCCACCTTGTTCAACTGTCGATAATCAATATACATGCACATACAACCATCTTTTTTCTTCACAAAAAAGATAGGCGTACCCCAAGGAGATACACTAGGCCTAATGAAACCCTTACTAAGCAAATCCTGCAACTGTTGCTTCAACTCCTTCAACTCAGCCGGGGCTATCCTATAAAGAGAAATAGAAATGGGCTTAGTGCCCGGCTCCACATTAATAGCAAAATAAATATCACGATCCGGAGGCTTACCAGAGAAATTAGTAGGAAACACATCCATGAACTCGAAAATAACCCAAATAGAATCCATAGGAAGCAATGAGGCAACACTAGTATCACGAACATGAGCCAAATAAGAAAAACAATCCCTTTATACTATACGACGAGCACGTAGAAAGAATATGACTCCCTTTTGACCCAAATTAAGCGTACCCTTCCAAGCTAACCTTAGTACACCCGACGAAGCTAAGGTCACAGTTTTGGCATAACAGTCCAAAATAGCATGATAAGGAGCTAACCAGTCCATACCTAAGATAACATCAAAGTCAACCATATCTAGGAGTATCAAGTCTACCCAAGTCTCATGTCCCGTAAAGGTAACTAGACAAGATCGGTACATCTGATCTACCACTAAAAAATCTCCTATGGGGCTAGATACATGAAGAGGCATAACAAAGGGATCACATGCAGCATCAAAACCAGAAGCAAAATACGTAGACACATAGGAGAATGTAGATCCAGAGTCAAATAACATGGAAGTAGATCTGTTACAAACCAGAACGATACCTGTAATGACAACATTAGAAGTCTTCGCCTCGGGTCTCTAAGATATAGCATAATGTTGTCCACGTTCTCTCTAGGACTAAGAAAACTTGTGACCACTACCATGTGCTCCCCTACCTCTACCTCGAGCACCTCAAGCACCACTCTTACCACTCTGTAAACCACTTCTGACTGCATATATAAGAGTAGGGAAAATCTGAAGCTAAGATCCCGGCTGAGTAGATCCAAACACATGTCGAGGGAAATCCTTAGCCACATGGACAAACTCATCACAGACAAAACATCCTCTACGGCCTGACTCAATCTGATGAGGTGCGGATGCAGCAAAATGACCACCCTGACTCGAAGAACCGAACCTAGAACCTCTACTCACATGACCTGATACCTGGCTACCAGAAGCCACTGAACCTAAAGGTCTACCACCTAATCCCTATAACGCAGCCTGAAATAGCGTACCATGATAACCACAGGAACCTCAACTAGAGAAATCTCTACCTCGCGAGGTGTGCCCATTAAACTCACCCTGATGGCGCACCTTCTTGGTGCCTCCCTGAGTAGCCTGGATAATAGACTCGGTCATCTTGGCATGCTCAATAATACTTTGTAAAGAAGCCCCTGAAACTACTGTTTGGGTTGTAGCCAACTGATATGAACCATCTAACCCCTTCAAAAAATTCTGAATCCTCTCAGACTCGGTGGAGATGCTAGCGGTTGAATATCTTGATAGAGCATGAAAATGTTCCTTATATTCGGTAATAGATATGGAGCCCTACTCCAAATGATAAAACTCATCCCTCATCTGATCTCTTAAGCTATACGATGCAAATCTCTCCAAGAATGCCGCAGAAAATTGAATCAAAGTCATAGCAGACGAATCCAAAGGTCTACAACTAACAAGCGACCTCCACCAATCCCTAGCCACATCTGTCAACTGATAGGTAGTATAAGCAACTCCATGAGACTCAAGGGATCCAAGATTATGTAACTTCTCCTAGAAAGCATTCAGAAACTCATAGGCATCCTTGCTAATAGCACCACTTAACTTGGGCGAACCCTAGCGGATAAACCTCTCGAACCTCTTCTGATCATTAGAAGACATCACTGTACCCAAAGCAACCAGAGAAATAGTATGTCTGGTAGGAAAAGAGTACATACATGGGGGTACCATAGATGACGGTTGTACTCTAGAAGTTAAAATACCATAAGCAGATGCTGATACAGATGGTGGAACACCTGGTACACTTAAAGGAACACCATCCAATCGACTTAAAAGACGAATCAACAAATCCTGAAGCATTGGAGTGTCAACTGAACCCTGTGGGACCTGAGATGGACCCATACCCCTTGTCTAGCCCCATACCCCATGTCTAATAATCACCTCTAACATACTTAACCTCGGGCTTGGGAGAGGCTTCCCTAATACATCCTCTGACTGGGGAAGCTCCTCGTGCCCATCCTCTACCTTTGGGCCATCCATAACTCCTGACTCATCCTCAAACCAGGGTTCCCATATCGAATGCCGGGCTCAGCATCCCTAGTATCTCTGGACCTAGTCCTCACCATCTGCATAGAAAGAATGGAATACAAGTTTAGAACATTGGGTAGGAACAACTCGCATGATAAGGAATCATATTAGAGAAGTTTTTCCTAAAGACATCTTATAGCCTCTCGGAGATAGATACGGAGGTCTACGTATCGATTCGTGAGACTCTACTAGACATCCTGCTCTTACACTTGTGAGACCGGTGAACTTGACGTTCTGATACCAATTTGTAACATCCCAAAAATAAGGTCATGATGGAAATTATCGCGGCCCAGCCTTAATAAGTAAGTCAATCACCAAAAAGAAAAGAAAGCCCAACAAGTAATGAAAATAGCAAGATGAGACTTCTAGAATGAAATTAGGACAATACAAGATATAAATAAAGAGGAAGTCTGAAAGAAATGACATAAATCACCCAGAATCTGGTGTCATAATGTAAGAGCATCTAAGTACAATATCCAAAACCGAAATACAAAATTTGTCTCTGATCCAAAATAAAGACAAGGTAAATGATAGGATCAAATCTGGAATTCATCCTGAACACTAGAACGATCCAGTACCTCAAATCTGATCAACCCTGCTAGAAACCTCAACCATCAAGCGTAGTACTCGAACTAGGATCTATATCAAAAGGGCACAATAGGGGTGAGTACGGTCCACATGTACTCAGTAGGAATCATAGGCCAACAGAGCAAAGTAGATAATAATATAAGTAAAGAAGACTATGAGCATATCACCTGCAAATAGAAAAGTTCCCAAACAGTAGCTCACAATCGTCTCCACTAACAGTTATAACACTGAATAGAAACAAAACAGATATACACGAAAGGTAAATGAAAACTAAACACAAGTCAAGGAAAACTAAAGGAATCATGCAAGATGCATATGCAATGCAATGATGATGGGATGGAATGGTGAAAGTTATCGCATGACTTTCTGTATACACCTACCAAGATCGTAGCACCCGCAATAGGACCCATGGGGGGTTTGCAACCAGCATACTATAACTTATATCTCAAATCTCAACCCACCTTTTTGGCTCATCTTCACCAAAAAGGTTTTCATAAAATGTCTCATTTTCTTTCAAAAATAGTGTTCCTCAATAGTACCATTATCTCATGAATGTATATGTATGGAATGAGAATGTAATGCTCACAATCAAATCAGTATGAAGATATCCGATCCATTCAATACATTTATAAGTAAGCCTAGAAATCAGCTTAATGTGTCCATAATTCATGATTATCAACTCTAATTAGGCACCATCGAAATAAATATACATGTAAGACATCATTAATATCATATCAACCCCTAACTCGGGCATTTCTATCATGATAAAGGCAACCAATGCTCAATAAGGGCTATAACAACAATTTAATCCCCGCACGGGCATCATATCTAGAACAAAGGCATTTAAATACACATATAAGGCCAATGATGTCAAATAAAGCCCTTACTCGAGCAACATGCAATATCAAATATCACAAATCAACAATAACAAATTATAAGCTCCTACTCGGGCACACAATAGTAATAATAATCTCGAAATATAAACCCCAAAGTTATTTTCCCCAACCCATACCATGTTTTACCTATTTATTAACCACTTAGCTCACTCTAAAAGAAGTTAAGTCATAACTTTCCTTAAAATGATAAAATTCGAGCCTAAAGTTCTTCAACATGTGCTTTCCCCTTTCCAATGGCCTCAGAATTAACTAAAACATATAAATATAGCATCTACATGTTAAAAGGAAGCTATCGATACCCTTATCGACCATATTTAAAACAGGTCCAAAATGGACTAAAAAACGAGAGATGTAAAATTGGGATTTTTCTTTAAAAATACATTTTCCAAGGTTAAAGGAGTCTATAGTTGAAAACCCACACGAAAATGAGTCAAAAACAAGGTCCAAATCGAAGAAAATTATTTTTAAGTTGTACCATTAAAACCCTCAAAAATCCATTTAAAAATCGAGATTAAAAGATGTTTTCGAACACATAATTAATAGGAAATAGTGAAAAGAAGAGTTTAGAGCTTACCCAAGATCAAATAGGGAAGAAACCCTAAAAAATTGTCCAAAATCCGAAGCTTTGGGGTCCAAAAATAGTGGAATTCACGAAAAAGAGGTATTTATACTATTTTGTGAACAGTACCTCGTGAATGTGTTCAACCCTTTGCATTCACGAGGGTCAACATTGACCATGCCAAATAATTGACCTTCGCGTTCACTGCCAGGGCTTCGCATTCGCGAAGGTCCATGACTCGGACCCTCGCGTTCGCGACAACCCTATCGCATTCACGACGAATAATTAATTCCTTCTCTGCGTTCGCGGCTAAGGCCCGCGTCCTCAAAGAAGGGTAAGGTCTGCACAAGATATCAGCAATTTGCTGAGTTTTGGCAAGTTGAAATGTCTCTGAACGGACCCTCGGGATTCGTTCGGAATCCCACAGATACAAAACATATATGCTATAAGGATATTTTCGACGTTCCGGACTCAATGGCGACATTTAATTTTCATAAAAGGATTGTTTTTAATAAATTAACTACTAGGACCCCTTTTAAGCAAATTTCCAATGAAGGATCGAAATGTAAAATAAAGGTTCCTAATTCGAACCAACCTCATTACTAACCCAAATTCGACATTTCAGATCTAATGAAACTGTCTAAATTGCCATCCGGGACTTGAAACATCAAATGTTGACTGAAGTCAACTATATGGCTTTTAAAGCCTCTAAAAAACCCAAACTCTCTCAAAACACTCCCGATCGCATCGAAAAATGTGTCAACCATCCCCACACCCCAAAACCAACATATAGCAATTACGGAGAAGGACAAAATGGTCAAAACACGTAAAATGCAAGTTTTTACAAATCAGGTCCTTACAGGCATGCTGGACTCAATGGAATCGATAAAATTCCCAACAGAGGTTGTTTTGATGAAAAGTGAGTCCACACTAAATTCTCCCTTTAATCTAAAAAGTGCCAAAGAACTCTATTGACATTCAATGTTGGCTTTTCTTGCTTAAAATTAACGTCTTCCGGCTTCCTGATCGTTAAAGAGTACAAAATACAATTTTTATAATTTATTAATAACTATCCTTATTTTAGAATTTTTACCAATTTATTATCATATTTTAATTTTTCATAATTTATTGATAATCATCCTTTATTTCAAAAATATTAGGTTTTTTATCAATTCACTGTTATTTTAAATTGTTCATAGTCATTTGCATACATTACACAAATACTAAAATTTTAATCATGTACAACACAATTCATTTTTATTTTTTACATTTTTTATAATTGCATATCAACGCTCATATTTTTGTACATTATTTATTTTTAATACAGTCAATAAACATAATAATCAGAGCAAATATTTAAAATACATAGAGCAACAAATCAATCAAGTCAACGTCATGTCAACTTTTTAAAAGGTGACAATTGAGAAGACAAGTTGAATTCTTTATCCTTTGATTAATAACATATTATTCAATGGTTAAAAAGGTGGACGACCCATGAGTCAATAACCCAAGGACTATAACATACACCAAGGGGACAAGAAGAGGTAGCTCTTATTTTTTTGAGAAAAATAGGTATCATTTCGTATCTATATATATATAATAAAGGTGGATAATCTAACCTATAATTAAGCCAAGTGGCATCTTGAGAACAAGTCACTTGACATTTTACAACAAAAAATAATTTTGTAGATTATTTAATTATTTCATATTTATTTCATATCTATATTTATATAATAAAGGAGGATAGTCTAGCCTATAATTAAGCCAAGTGGCATCTTGAGAACAAGTCACTTGACAATTTACAACAAAAAACTATTTTGTAGATTATTTAATTATTTTATATTTATTCCATTCTTATTTCAGATCTATATTTATAATAAAGGAGAATAGTCTAGCCTATAATTAATCCAAGTGACATCTTGAGAACCATCCATTTGACATTTTACAGCAAAAAATTATTTGTAGATTATTTAATTATTTCGTATGTATTCCATATTTAAATATATATTAAAGGAGGATAGTCTAGCCTATAATTAAGCCAAGTGGCATCTTGAGAACTAGTCAATTGACATTTTACAACAAAAAACTATTTTGTAGATTATTTAATTATTTCATATTTATTCCATATTTATTTCATAGCTATACATATAATAAAGGAGGATAGTTGTCACGACCCGATTTTTTGAGTCATGATGGCGCCTACCGTAACCCACCAATAGGCAAGCCAAACCCTAGCCCGGAGCGACAAACAACAGGCTAACGGGCGAAATCTCATAAAATAGAGAAGTAAGACAGAATCAGAATATGTATATATACCAAGACTGAGAAGGAAGAGGATAGTATATAAAGTCAGGAACCCTTCCCAAGACCTAGTGAGGTCAGTACAGGAGCCACTACTAAACATACCCAAAATACAAGACAGAAACCAAATATGTATAACAAGTACAACAGTCTCGAGAGCAAAAGACTATACAATAGAAGATGGAGTAGGATCTGCCTCGGACGTCAGTAAGCCCACCCTGCTCAGGAACCAGCGCTGAGAAGAGTGTAACATCAAAACTGTCGGCTAGTGCCAGGATCTGCATCGGGGAAAAAGATGCAGAAGTGCAGTATGAGTACCGGGGCAACGGGTACTCAGTAGGCATCATTGGCCGACTGAGCTCAATGTAATACAAACAAGATAAAATGCGAGGGTGCATGCTAAGTCCGGGTTATAAGTAATAAATACATAAATAACTGCTGAGGCGTACAGATACACTCAAGAGAAAAATAAATGCGATACTGAATAACGAGTAAATAAATGCATAAGTAACACACAAGTCAAACATAACCTATCTGGGCCCCCATAAACCCGATAGGCACACGGAAGAAAACAATAACCCGGCCTGGCCCCCATAAATCGGTGGGACACACAAGAATAATAAATGCATAGTCACCAGTGTCTCAAAGCTGTGTCAGTATCCAGTAACCACAATAACCAACAGGGGTGCACCGGGATTTAACCGGCACCAATGGGTAATAACAAGAGGCCAGACGCCGGAGTCGAACCGGAAGCAGTGGATAATAACAAGAGGCCACATATATATATATCATATCTGCCGGACTCGAACCGGAACTCATAATACTCCAGTATCATAATCACGGTACCCAGTACCAAAACTCTGCAATCATATCATAACCAGATGCCGGACTCGAACCGGAACTCATAATAATCAGTGGCCGGACTCGAACCGGAACTCATAGTGTATCACAATCCAGAGCCGGACTCTAACCGGAACACCCAATAGTCAATAACCGAAATCATCATACCTGAATCAGTAGCCGGACTCGAACTGGAACTTATCATAGCCAGTAACCAGAACAGAATCAAATGTCATATCATATCAGATAAACGGGAAACGCCCTAGTCCCCTGGTCAATACTAGTATATAAGTACAGAAGCTAATTCCACAACGTGCTACAAGTCAATCTCGGGGGCCTTCTAGGTTACTACCTACTATAAACAATATGTATATACAAGTTTGGGCATACATTATTATTCATAAAAAGGCGGGCCAGTGCTCTAAGTCAAACTAGCCGACCCCGGTCAAATACGGTGCTATCAGGGACTAACAGGGCTAAACAGGCCAACAGGGTATAATTGGGGTGACTCAATCCCATCACAACCCTACAGGTCATATAGGGCTTAACTAAGTCAAAAGATGTCAAAGTTCTGACAGGTCGACAAGAAGTGTAAAGGGGCCCGCTACCGGAGCTCGAAAACCAGGTCTGGTTATACTTATCTAAGTTTGGGAAAGTCTGTCTAAGCCTGGACTAAGGTCCAACAATAACACTCCCAGACTATCAACAACAATAACAATACTATCCGACCCCATAGGTCATCTGTGGTGTACCACAAGGATAACGGGCCTGGAATATATCCGAATAGCTCTATCCGACCTAGAAGGCCTAAATCACAGAAAACCACCACCATTAAGTTTATAATACCAGCCCATAACACCAGCACAATAGCATACATATATCACACATAAGCTCAATCTAAGTGCAAAGGAAGGTAAACCTAGCCTACCTGGACGCCTACCGCGAACCTGCCAAGAAAACCAGCTAAATAGGAGCCTTTCCCTTTCGAGAGGCCTCAGACTGCTGCCAAACTACCAAAATAATAAAATACAAGTCAAAACATGACTATTGATACCCATATTGCATTAGTTCAAAAAATGTCCGAACAGTCCACGTGGGGCCCGCTTGCGGAATAGCAAAACCAAAACCGTCACAACGTCCCAAATCACCCCATGATCAATAGTCACAACTAGCACCACTCAAATTGAGCTCAAAATGTAGCTCAAACATCAATACCAATCCAAAAATACCAACGTATAGTAAAACTACCGTAAATACGATAAAACTTACCGAAATAACGATGATTACACGTCCACAAACACTTCCCCACTAAAACCCGAGCTTGAATAACTTGATATAGATAATTGCTTTTCTAGCAGTGATTAAATATAAGCTCAAAGATATTATTTCCCGCAACTCTTCTTTCAATTGTATTAACGGAATATATGTAGCCACTATGTATTAATTGAATAATGAAAAGGAATGGAGAGAAACTATTCTAATGGTCATATATATATAATGACCAGAAAGTAGTACTTTTAACCGACATGAAAATGAAATCAAATCCACCTAATTTAATGTCATGATTGCTTTATCAACTAGCCACTAATTCACTCTTGACAAAGTCCCACGTGGCTATGTGGTGGCACCTTATTACTGATTCTTTTCATTCCGTTACGTATCTATTCGGGTATTGCATAGGTTCGTGGTAAAATAAGTATCATATTTTAAATATGCCATATTTAATAGAAAATTATTTCAGATAAAACTTCTATAAAATAATAATATTATTTTAACATATCTAAATTCACTATCTCCGCTTAAATTATTAATAAATTATAAAACTATTATAAAATAGTATAGATATATCATAACTAAAGAGTTGTATAAATTTCCAAAACATTTTCGAAAGGTCATTAACTATGTCATTTTACCAAATTCAAATTTAATTTCATATTTTACAATGTGCTCGGTCTAAATAATATTCTCAAACGAACTGCCCGGGAACCGAACTGTCAGTCCCAGCAAGTCATAAATAACTTGGGGCAGTTATAGAAAAGCTCTAAACACTGAGAACACACGAAAATGAGGGAAATGACCGGGAAGGTCATTACAATATCCACTACTAAAAGGACTTTCGTCCGCGAAAGTCAAGAAGAAGCACATACCTGAAGACGTGAACAAGCAGGGATATTGGGCTTGCATATCACGTTCAAGATCCCAAGTAGCCTCCTCAATCGGATGGTGACGCCACTGTACCTTAACCACTGGAATGTCCTGGGAGCGTAACCGTCTGACATCTCTGGCTAAACTGGACACAGGCTCCTCCACAAATGTTAGTTTCTCGTCTAACTGAACCGAGTCCCATTGAAGCAAATGCGACTCATCCGAAATGTATTGTCGTAGCATAGAAACATGAAACACTAGGTGGATAGCTGAAAATGCTGGAGGTAAAGCTAATACATAAGCCACCTCTCCAATTGTTCGCAAAATCTCAAAGGGTCCAATATATCTGGGGCTAAGCTTACCCTTCCTACCAAACTACATCATGCCCTTTATGGGCGATATTCATAAGAATACCCTATCACCCATCCTGAATTTCAATGGACGACGTCTACGGTCAGCATAACTCCTCTGTCTACTCTGATCTGTCCGCAGCCTGTCCTGAATTACTCGAACTCAGTCCAAAGATTCTCGGAGTAAATCTGTGCCACGAGGAATGACTTCTGAAGTCTCGAACCATCCAACTGGAGACTGACATCGTCTACCATACAAAGCCTCAAACGGAGCCATTTGAATGCTGGAATGAAAGCTATTATTATACGCGAAGCTAAAGGCAAAAATTGATCCCATTGACCCCCAAATCCTAACACACAAGCGCGGAGCATATCCTCTAATACCTGAATAGTTCGTTCAGACTGACCATCAGTTTGAGAATGAAATGCACTGCTGAGGTCCACCTGGGTACCCAACTATTCCTGGAAAGTCTGCCAGAAATTAGAGGTAAACTGAAACCCTCGGTCTGAGATAATAGATATTGGCACTCCATGTAGGCGGACCACCTCCTGAATATATACACAAGCTAACCTCTCAGCACTATAGGAGACTCGAACAGGGATAAAGTGTGCAGACTTAGTCAACCGGTCCACAAGAACCCAAATAATATCAAAACCAAGGGAGGTGCGAGGCAGTCCAACAATGAAATCCATAGTGACCCGCTCCCATTTCCACTCGGGAATGGGCAATTGCTGAAGCATTCCACCAGGTCTCTGGTGCTCGGCCTTTACCTACTGACAACAAAGGCATCGGGCTACAAACCCTGCTATATCTCTCTGCATACCACTCCACCAATAGTGCTGTCTCAGATCTCTATACATCTTAGCTGTCCCGAGGTGAATAGAATATCTAGAACTATGAGCCTCACGCAAAATCAACTGAATTAAATCTTCAACCCTCGAAACACAAATACGATCGTCAAACCTCAGAACACCATCAGAACCCAAGGTAGCTCTCTCAGACTTACCCTTCAATATCTGATCTCGAATTCTACGAAGACTGCTATCCTCAAACTGACGACTCTGAATCTGCTCCAACAAAGTAGATCTCGCACCAACACAAGCGATAACCCTTCCGGGGTCAGAAATATCCAAACGCACCATCGAGTTAGCTAAGGACTGAATGTCCAAAGCCAACGGTCGCTGAGAGACTGGAATGAAGGCTAAGCTACCCATACTCACTGTCTTCCGACTTAAGGCGTCCGCTACCACATTCGCCTTGCCCGGATGATAGAGAATAGAGATATCATAGTCCTTTAGCAACTCTATCCACCTGTGCTGCCTCGAATTAAGATCCCTCTGAGTCATAATATGCTGAAGACTACGGTGATCTGTAAAGATTTCACAATGAACACCGTAGATATAATGTCTCCAAATTCACAATGCAAACACAACTGCTGCTAACTCCAAATTATGGGTGGGATAGTTACTCTCGTGCACCTTCAGCTGCCTCGATGCATAAGCAATAACACGACCCTGCTGCATCAGTACACATCCCAAACCAATACCAGACGCATCACAATACACGGTAAAACCCTCGCCCTCAATTGGAAGAGTTAACACAGGGGCAGAAGTAAGTCGATCCTTGAGTTTTAGAAAGATCGCCTCACAATCCTCAGACCACTGAAATGGAACCTCCTTCCTGGTCAGTCTGGTCATAGGAGATGCAATAGACGAGAAGCCCTCAACAAATCGCCTGTAGTATCCTGCCAACCCAACAAAACTGCGAACTTCAGTAGGTGACGTGGGCCTAGCCCAACCTCGAATAGCTTCGATCTTGGCTGGGTCTACCATGATACCGTGTCTGGATACAACATGCCCCAAGAAAGCTACAGACTCAAGCCAGAACTCACACTTTGAGAACTTGGCATAAAGCCGATGATCTCTCAAAGTGTGGAGAACAATCCTCAATTGCTGCTCGTGCTCCTCGTTACTCCTTGAATAAACCAAGATGTCGTCAATAAACACAATCACAAAGGAGTCCAAGTATGGCCTGAATACACGATTCATCAAATCCATGAAAGCTGCTGGGGTATTTTTCAACCCAAAAGACATCACCAGGAACTCATAATGGCCGTACCGAGTCCTGAAGGCTGTCTTTGGGATGTCCTCAGCCCTAACTCTCAACTGATGGTATCCAGATCTCAAATCTATTTTTGAGAATACCGTTGCACCCTGAAGTTGATCAAACAAATCATCGATACGAGGCATAGGATACTTATTCTTCACAGTTACCTTATTCAACTGCCTATAATCAATACACATGCGCATAGATCCATCCTTCTTCTTTACAAACAGAACTGGAGCACCCCACGGAGACACACTCGGCCTTATAAAACCCTTCCCCAGAAGGTCCTGGAGCTGAGTACTCAACTCTCTCAATTCAACAGGAGCCATTCGATACGGAGCCATAGAAATAGGTCGGGTGCCCGGCTCGAGGTCAATAATGAACTCTATATCACGCTCAGGAGCAAGGCCAGGTAGGTCAGTCAGGAATACATCAGAAAACTCACGAACAACAGGGACAGAGTCAAGCGATGGACTCTCAATACTAGTATCCCGAACATAAGCAAGGAATGAATCACATCCCCTCGACATCAATCTACGAGCCCGAACATATGAAATAATACCGATCGGTGTGCGGCTAACAGAACCCTGCCACACTACCGGGGGTATGCCAGGCATGGCTAAGGTCACAGTCTTCGCAAAGCAATCCAAGACTGCATGATGGATAGACAACCAGTCCATGCCCAGAATCACATCAAAATCTACCATGGCTAATACAATAAAATCAACCCGAGTATCAAACTCCTGAACAGTCACCAGACAAGATCTATATACCCGATCTACTACTGAGGAATCACCAACGGGGGTAGATACATGTAAGGGTACAAATAATAACTCAGAACATAAACCCAACCGTGGTGCATAATAAGTAGATACATAAGAAAACGTGGATTCAGGATCAAATAATGCAGAAGCTGGCTGATGGCATACGGAAATCATACCTGTAATCACCGCATCCGAAGCCGAAGCCTTCGTCCTAACCGGTACGGCATACAACTGACGCTGGCTACCACTAGTCTGAGCACCGCCCTGGCCACCAGTACGACCTCCCTGCGCTCTACCTCGAGAACCCTGGGGACCACCCCGACGACCCTGTGCACCACCTCTACCTGCTGGAGGTATAGATCTGAGGGGCTGTACTGTCTGAACTGAAGGCTCAATCGCCATACGCTGAGGACACTCATGCGCAAAATGACCGACAACCCCACAAGTATAACATGCTCCTGGCTCCCTGCTCGGCCTAGAAGGTCCGTCTGATCCGGTATGACCCCCTCTAGTCGATAAACTGGACTGACCACGTCCCTGAGGCTGTCTAACAGAACCACTATAGGCGGGCTGACCTCTATCAGATATTTGCAAAGCTGACTGTACGAGCCTACTGGGCTGACCCTGTCGCTGGAAAGACTGCTGCTGCTGCTGAGGGTACCTACCCTGAAACTGGAAACCACGACCTCTGAACTGCGAACCACTATGGCTCCCACTGAAACTACCCTAAACACGAGGTCTCTTATCGCTGCCCCCTTGGGCCTCGCGATCCATCTCCTCAATAGAGTATACATGCTCAATAATCTCTGCGAATTACTTCCCTGAAGTCACTAAACTCTGGGTAGCCCTGCGGTGTGGCAATCTCAGTCCCCTGACAAACCATCTAACTCTCTCATACTCATCAGGCAAATTAGAAGTAGCATGTCTAGCAAGATCATGAAACCTCACCTCATACTCGGCGACAGATAATGAACCCTGAGTCAATCTGGAGAACTCATCCCTGAGTCGCTCCCGCATAGTATGAGGCATATACTTTCCCAAGAAGATCTCAGAGAACTGGGTCCAGGTAACCGGCGGAGATCCTGCTGGCCTAGAATCAAGATATCCCCTCCACCATCTCCTCGCTGCAGTATCAAACTGATATTCCATGAAATCAACACCACGAGACTGTACCAATCCCAAATTCCACAATCTATCCTCGCAGCTGGACAAGAACTCATATGCATCCTCACCCGGAGTACTAGTAAATCTCGGTGGAGTCAACCTCAAGAAACGCCCCAACATCTTCTGCTCATCGACAGACATAGCAGGCTGATCTATAACTGGCTGTGGAGCTACCGGCGCTGGCAGAATCTCAACTCTGGGTGCTGCAGCTGCAGGCTGCGCCTCAACATCAACTCCCTGTACTGCTGGTTGGGCTCCCTCGGCTGACGGACCTCCAACTATCCCCAACAACTGAAGTAATGTACCTCAGAGCAAAGAAGCATCTATAAATCCAGGTGGAGCCTGGGCTGCTCCCTGGCCCACCGGCTGTTGTGGAGGCGGAACATCTGGAGCTATAACGGGATCGGGTAACTGATCCCCAGCATGATCTCGACCTGGGGATGCTGCTCTGCCTTGCCCCCGACCTCTGGATCGACCTCGGCCCCTAACAGGAGTCCTCGCTGCAGGGTCGGGGTCCTGACCCTCGGCTCTCGCACCATGCGTCCTAAACATCTGCGTAAAGAGTAAACCAAATGAAGATCAGAAACCAACATAGACTTAACGCACGGACATGAGTCAAGAAAATGAGAGACTCCCCTAAGAATGCTCCGTAGTATCCTCCTGAGGATAGGATACAGGCGTCCCCGCACCGATCCACAGGACTATACTAAACATTGGCCCATGTACCGACACTACCTAAACAACCTAGGCTCTGATACCAAGCTATCACGACCCAATTTTTCAAGTCATGATGGCGCCTACCGTAACCCACCAATAGGCAAGCCAAACCCTAGCCCGGAGCGACAAACAATGGGCTAACGGGCGAAATCTCATAAAACAGAGAAGTAAGACAGAATCAGAATATGTATATATACCAAGACTGAGAAGGAAGAGGACAGTATATAAAGTCAGGAACCCTTCCCAAGACCTGATGAGGTCAGTACAGGAGCCACTACTAAACATACCCAAAATACAAGACAGAAACCAAATATGTATAACAAGTACAACAGTCTCGAGAGTAAAAGACTATACAATAGAAGATGGAGTAGGATCTGCCTCGGACGTTAGTAA
The DNA here is from genome assembly GCA_031232105.1 of Capsicum rhomboideum. Classification (NCBI taxonomy): domain Eukaryota; kingdom Viridiplantae; phylum Streptophyta; class Magnoliopsida; order Solanales; family Solanaceae; genus Capsicum; species Capsicum rhomboideum. Next base: position 81,569,260 of record CP124712.1, read on the forward strand.
GCCCACCCTGCTCCGGAACCAGTGCTGAGAAGAGTGTAACGTCAAAATTGTCGGCTAGTGCCAGGATCTGCATCGGGGAAAAAGATGCAGAAGTGCAGTATGAGTACCGGGGCAACGGGTACTCAGTAGGCATCATCGGCCGACTGAGCTCAATGTAATACAAACAAGATAAAATACGAGGGTGCATGCTAAGTCTGGGTTATAAGTAATAAATACATAAATAACTGCTGAGGCGTACAGATACACTCAAGAGAAAAATAAATGCGATACTGAATAACGAGTAAATAAATGCATAAGTAACACACAAGTCAAACATAACCTATCTGGGCCCCCATAAACCCGATAGGCACACGGAAGAAAATAATAACCCGGCCTGGCCCCCATAAATCGGCGGGACACACAAGAATAATAAATGCATAGTCACCAGTGTCTCAAAGTTGTGTCAGTATCCAGTAACCACAATAACCAACAGGGGTGCACCGGGCTTTAACCGGCACCAATGGGTAATAACAAGAGGCCAGACGCCGGAGTCGAACCGGAAGCAGTGGATAATAACAAAAGGCCACATATATATATCATATCTGCCGGACTCGAACTGGAACTCATAATACTCCAGTATCATAATCACGGTACCCGGTACCAAAACTCAGCAATCATATCATAACCAGATGCCGGACTCGAACAGGAACTCATAATAATCAGTGGCCAAACTCAAATCAGAACTCATAGTGTATCACAATCCGGGGCCGAACTCGAACCGGAACACCTAATAGTCAATAACCGAAATCATCATACCTGAATCAGTAGCCGAACTCGAACCGTAACTTATCATAGCCAGTAACTAGAACAAAATCAAATGTCATATCATATTAGATAAACGGGAAACGCCCTAGTCCCCAGGTCAATACTAGTATATAAGTACAGAAGCTAATTCCACAACGTGCTACAAGTCAATCTCGGGGTCCTTCTAGGTTACTACCTACTATAAACAATATGTATATACAAGTCTGGGCATACATTATTATTCATAAAAAGGCGGGCCAGTGCTCTAAGTCAAACTAGCCGAACCCAGTCAAATACGGTGCTATCAGGGACTAACAGGGCTAAATAGGCCAACAGGGTATAATTGGGGTGACTCAATCCCGTCACAACCCTACAGGTCATATAGGTCTTAACTAAGTTAAAAGATGTCAAAGTTCTGACAGGTCGACAAGAAGGGTAACGGGGCCCGCTACCGGAGCCTGAAAACCAGGTCTGGTTATACTTATCTAAGTTTGGGATAAGTGTGTCTAAGCCTGGACTAAGGTCCAACAATAACACTCCCAGACTATCAACAACAATAACAATACTATCCGACCCCATAGGTCATCTGTGGTGTACCACAAGGATAACGGGCCTGGAATATATCCGAATAGCCCTATCCGGCCTAGAAGGCCTAAATCACAGAAAACCACCACCATTAAGTTTATAATACCAGCCCATAACACCAGCACAATAGCATACATATATCACACATAAGCTCAATCTAAGTGCAAAGGAAGGTAAACCTAGCCTACCTGGACGCCTACCGCGAACCTGCCAAGAAAACCAGCTAAATAGGAGCCTTTCCCTTTCGAGAGGCCTCAGACTGCTGCCAAACTACCAAAATAATAAAATACATGTCAAAACATTACTATTGATACCCATATTGCATTAGTTCGAAAAATGTCCGAACAGTCCACGTGAGGCCCACTTGCGGAATAGCAAAACCAAAACCGTCACAACGTCCCAAATCACCCCATGATCAATAGTCACAACTAGCACCGCTCAAATTGAGCTCAAAATATAGCTCAAACATCAATACCAATCCAAAAATACCAACGTATAGTAAAACTACCGTAAATACGATAAAACTTATCGAAATAACGATGATTACACGTCCACAAACACTTCTCCACTAAAATCCGAGCTTGAATAACTTGATATAGATAATTGCTTTTCTAGTAGTGATTAAATATAAGCTCAAAGATATTATTTCCCGCAACTCTTCTTTCAATTGTGTTAACGGGATATATGTAGCCACTATGTATTAATTGAATAATGAAAAGGAATGGAGAGAAACTATTCTAATGGTCATATATATATAATGACCAGAAAGTAGTACTTTTAACCGACATGAAAATGAAATCAAATCCACCTAATTTAATGTCATGATTGCTTTATCAACTAGCCACTAATTCACTCTTGACAAAGTCCCACGTGGCTATGTGGTGGCACCTTATTACTGATTCTTTTCATTCCGTTACGTATCTATTCGGATATTGCATAGGTTCGTGGTAAAATAAGTATCATATTTTAAATATGTCATATTTAATAGAAAATTATTTCAGATAAAACTTCTATAAAATAATAATATTATTTTAACATATCTAAATTCACTATCTCCGCTTAAATTATTAATAAATTATAAAACTATTATAAAATAGTATAGATATATCATAACTAAAGAGTTGTATAAATTTCCAAAACATTTTCAAAAGGTCATTAACTATGTCATTTTACCAAATTCAAATTTAATTTCATATTTTACAACGTGCTCGGTCTAAATAATATTCTCAAACGAACTGCCCGGGAATCGAACTGTCAGTCCCAGCAAGTCATAAATAACTTGGGGCAGTTATAGAAAATCTCTAAACGCTGAGAACACACGAAAACGAGGGAAATGACCGGGAAGGTCATTACAATAGTCTAGCCTATAATTAAGCCAAGTGGCATCTTGAGAACTAGCCACTTGACATTTTACAACAAAAATCTATTTTATATATTATTTAATTATTTTATATATATTCCATATTTATTTCATATATATATATATATATATATATATATATATATATATATATAATAAAGGATATATATAAAATAAAGGAGGATAGTCTAGCCTATAATTAAGCCATGTGATATCTTGAGAACCAGCCACTTGATAATTTACAAACAAAAACTATTTTTTAGTTTATTTAATTATTTTATATTTATTCCATATTTATTTCATATGTATATATAATAAAATAGGATAGGCTAGCATATAATAAATCCAAGTGGCATATTTAGAACTAGTTACTTGACATTTTACAATAAAAAAATATTTTTTAGATTATTTAATTATTTTATATTTATTTCATATCTATATATATAATAAAGGAGAATAGTCTAGCCTATAATTAAGCCAAGTGGCATCTCGACAACTAGCCACTTGACATTTTACAACAAAAAACTATTTTGTAGATTATTTAATTATTTTATATTTATTCCACGTTTATTTCATATCTATATATATAATAAAGGAGGATAGTCTAGCCTATAATTCAGCCAAGTGGCATCTTGAGAACTAGTCATTTGACATTTTACAACAAAAAACTATTTTGTAGTTTATTTAATTATTTTATATTTATTTCATATCTATGTATATAATAAAGGAGGATAGTCTAGCCTATATTTAAGCTAAGTGACATTTTTGAGAACTAGTCACTTGACATTTTACAACAAAAAACTATTTTGTAGATTATTTAATTATTTCATATTTATTTCATAACTATATATATAATAAAGGAGGATAGTCTAGTCTATAATTAAGCCAAGTGGCATCTTGAGAACTAGTCACTTGACATTTTACAACAAAAAACTATTTTGTATATTATTTAATTATTTCATCTTTATTTCATATATATATATATATATATATATATAATTAAGCCAAGTGTCATTTTGAGAACCAGTCATTTGACATTTTACAACAAAAAACTATATTGTAGATTATTTAATTATTTTATATTTATTTCATATTTATTTCATATCTATATATATAATAAAGGAGGATAGTCTAGCCTATAATTAAGCCAAGTGGCATCTTGAGAACTAGTCACTTGACATTTTACAATAAAAAATTATTTTGTAGATTATTTAATTATTTTATATTTATTTCATATTGTGATAAAAAAAAACAATTAAGTTTGACTCCTACTTGATGAAAACTATTAAGATTGACCCCTATTGGATGAAAACATCTTAGATTTTCCTTAAAATTATCTTCTTGAATTATATATGTTTAAATTCTTTTAAAAGTTTTGTGAGGATTATTATTATTAAAAATTATGATGCCACAATCATTTATTAGTCAATTTAATTATAATTAAGCAATTTATATAGAAAATATTATAGTCATTCCAAAATAAAAAATATTAAAAAAAGATATCATCCCTCAAAATAAGTAAATAATATAAATAATGATATTATGTAAAAAAATATGATTTCATTACAATTAAGTAAATCTAGAAAGTATTACAAGAATAATTTATAAGTGAATAATCAATTAGTAATCAAGCAACTTATATGGAAAAATAATTATGACCAAAAAGTCATTCCAAAAATATTAAAACATTTTTAAAAAGATGTCATCCCTTAAAATATACAATCAATTAATTTAAACAATATAAAAATAAAAATATGCAACCCCGGTTTGCTCGCAAGCCCGTTATGCAAACCGCTTATTATCCTAGACCAACTCCCCAAGACGTTCTAATAGAAGAACGAGATTGGAATTTACAAAGTACTTCATTTGAAGGAAATGCCATTTATGAATGGAATATTGATGGTCTTACTGATAGACAAATGTCTATGCAAATTCATCGAATGATGATGTATGCAACTATTTGCCGAGCTACCAAGAATTCCGACGGTAACCCAAAAAATTCTGATAAAACCATTTGTAAGATGATTGTTGCAGGATTTACCGGGCAACTTCGAGGCTGGTGGGACAATTTCCTCACCTCTGTTGATAAGCAAACTATCATTGATATGGTTAATATGGAACCAGGCACTGATAATTTAGGTCATACGTTAGAAGCGGGACGAGAAGATGCCGTCTATACCTTGGTTATGACTATTCTCGAACATTTTGGTGGTAGATTTACCAATAATTATGAGTCTGTTCGAGCTCTCTTAAATGGTTTAAGATGTAAACATTTAGGAGAATTCCGATGGTATAAAGATACTTTCCTAAGTCGAGTCTTAGAATTACCATCAGACGATCATACTGACCATTGGAAAGCCAAATTTGTAGATGGCCTTCCCCCTCTATTTGCAGAACGCATTAGAAGAACCCTTCGTGGTAATGGCAGTACTATTCCCTATGGAAACCACACTTATGGTTCTATTATATCTATTTGTACACAAGAAGGATTGAACTTGTGTAATGACTTAAAATTAAGTCATCAACTTAAACTAGAAAAGCTGAAAGAAAAAACCCAATTAGGAGATTTCTGTGCCCAATTTGGCATGCCTCAGCCTTCTAGCAGTAAGGGAAAACCTCGCTATCTAAATAAGGAATACATTCCTTCTAAGGGGTATAGAAGAAAGCATAGAAGATCTAGATATAGATCTCCAAAATATAAGGAAGAACATGCAGCCAAAAGAGCTCATCAAAAATCCACCAGATTTACCAAAAATAGATCCAAACGAGATTTAGCAAAAGTTAAGTGCTATCGTTGTGGCAATTATGAACATATTGCTCCAAATTGTAAATTAGAAAAACTAAAAGCCTTAGAGGATATTGAGCTTCGTGACAAGATATATACTATGCTATATACGTCAGGATCCGATGATGATGATGACAATCCTCCTTCAGATAGTGAAACTGAAGAAGAAGAATTAGTTGATTTTTTTGATAACGAAAATCACGAACCTTTCGATAATATTGGTTGTACTACCTGCCCAGGGAATAACTGTGTTTGTGATAACAATCTGTTTTATCAATTGCAGTCACAATTTCAAGATTTGAATGTCCAAACTATTTCATCTGACAATGTCATAGAATTGCTGAAAGAAGTTACTGATAGTAACTTACGAGAAAAGATTATTAATCTTTCAGTAGTAGGAAGCTCCGCCTCTACTTCGAACTCTGGTTTAAAACCAAATAACCAACTAATAGCAATACGGACATTAAAAATCTCAGTCTGTATACAATTACCGAAGTTCAGAGAAGACTGTTACATAAACAGGCTCCTTCTCGAGAATCCTCTCTTGACGATTTAAAAATCGAAATTGAGAATTTGAAAAATGAAATCAGAATTCTCAAACAGAATCAAATGATATCTGATCATCGAATTACTCAAATAGAAGAAGTAAATTCGATCCATGATCCTCATGGAAAACGAAAAATCGATGATCCTTCAATATCTTTACCAATAGGGGACGATGATCCCCAACTATCCGACGAGATTGAAACACCTTTTCCAAAAAAGGATGTCTTCTTGGGATTAATGCAAATTGTCACCGCTCATAAATGGTATATAAAATGTACCATACTAATCAATAATCAATATACTATCTCTAATATTGCTATGATTGATAATGGTGCCGATGTAAGCTGCATTCAAGAAGGATTAATACCTTCAAAATATTTTCATAAAACCACTCACATGGTTAAGTCCGCATCAGGAAATGCTTTATATATTGCATATAAATTGCCAAATGCGCATATTTGCCAGAATAAAGTTTGTATTCCTCATTTCTTCTTTTTAGTTAAGAATCAGCTTAACCCTCCAATTATACTTGGAACTCCTTTTATCAATACTATTTATCCATATACTCATATAGATGCACAAGGATTTAGTGCTACATATGCTAATAAACCAATTAGCTATGACTTTATTACTGAGCCTACTTCTAGAGATATAAATGCTTTAATTGATATAAAACAAAAGCATGTTGATTCTCTTCAACTAGAAATATTTAATTTACATATCGAAACTATTTTGAAAACTCCTAAAGTTCAGGAAAATATAAAATTAATCTCTGAACAATTTGCTGTTGATATTTGTGCTGACCATCCCAGTGCTTTCTGGAGCAGGAAAAAGCATGTGATTACTCTTCCATATGAAAACAACTTTTCTGAGGATAATATTCCTACAAAATCTCGACCCTGTCAAATGAATACAGAGTTAGTAGATTATTGTAAAAAAGAAATTGATAATTTGTTGCAAAAGGGTTTAATTAAACCTTCCAAGTCCCCATGGTCTTGCACTGCCTTTTATGTCAATAATGCCGCTGAAAAAGAAAGAGGTATACCTAGACTAGTTATTAACTACAAACCTCTTAATAAAGTTTTAAAATGGATTCGGTATCCGATTCCGAATAAAAAGGATCTCTTATCAAGACTTTATGATGCAAATCTATTTTCTAAATTTGACTTAAAGTCAGGATACTGGCAAATTCAAGTTTTGAAAGAACATACTTTTCGCACTGCTTTCAATGTTCCATTTGGACAATACGAATGGAATGTTATGCCTTTTGGATTAAAAAATGCACCTTCTGAATTTCAGAAAATAATGAATGACATTTTTAATCCTTATATGGATTTCATAATTGTCTATATTGATGACATCTTAATATTTTCCAAAACTTTGGATCTACATATAAAACATCTTGATATTTTCAAGAAAATTATTATTCAAAATGGTTTGGTGATTTCTAAACCCAAAATGAGTCTTTTTCAAACTAATGTCAGATTTTTAGGACATACTATCTGTCAAGGAAAAATTACTCCTATTCAACGCGCAATCATATTTGCTGATAAATTTCCTGATATTATTACTGATCGAACTCAGCTTCAAAGATTTTTGGGAAGCCTTAATTACATTGCACCATTTTATAAGAATTTATCCAGGGATGTTGCCCCATTATATGATCGATTGAAAAAGAATCATAAACAACCATGGAATAATGAACTCACGGCTATAGTTCAAAATATTAAAAAACGGGTTAAAGCTTTACCAGTTTTAACTCTTGCTAACCCTGGTTGGCAAAAAATTGTTGAGACCGATGCGTCTAATATTGGTTTTGGTGGAATATTGAAACAAATTAATCCCACTGATAAATGTGAATATCTGATACGATATCACTCAGGTAAATGGACCGAAGCCCAGAAGAAATATGCTACTGTGGCACATGAAATGCTTACTATTGTTAAATGTGTTTTGAAATTTCAGGATGATTTATATAATCAAAAATTTCTGATTCAAACTGATGCACAATCAGTACAGTATATGTTTAATAAAGATTTTAAACATGATGCTTCAAAATTAATATTTGCTCGATGGCAAGCCCAATTGGCTCCATTCGACTTTGAAATAAAATATAAAAAAGGAATTGATAATTCCCTGCCTGACTTTTTGTCTCGTGAATATTTACAGGATGGCTGAGTCCTCTTGGACTCATGTTACCCGAGGCCGAGGCCGTGAAAGAGGTCGAGGCAGAGGAAGAGGGAGATTGCCCTTTTCTCAAACCAGGACTTATAGTCAAGAAGCATCATTTTCAAACTCACCAGTCATACAACTGGGAAAAAAGACGTTGATAAACGCCAAAATTACACAAGAAAGTTCCTCTGGAACCTCAATCCATCTGAATGATATTCCAGAAGGACACCCGCTCTATGAGCAAATGAAGGCATATTTAGCCTCTCAACAGCAAACAGATTCGTTTGCTTCAGTCACAAAGGAAAGAGACGATGTTATCCGACCTTATGAAAAGGTACCGAAAAAAGAGATGATATTCATCCTTGAAAACTCTGAGATATTGCGGAGTCATTTACCTTGGCAAATTTTTGAAAGGTATTTAATACAGGGATTATATTTTCCCGGCGAATCATATAAGACTCGCTCATACTATGAAACTATTTTAACTCAAACGGAATGTGCAGAGATTTCTCACTTTCCTGTTGGACAAAAGGAACATGGATATTCCAAAATAATTATTAAACGGATTATATCTGTTGAAGATTGGGGAATTTCCACCATGAGAGAGCGACAAATTATTGTCAATGACATTTCTATGAATGTTACTTTTTGGGACTATGTCCAGGCATTTTCTAAAGTGCTTTATTATAATAATGCCAGACAAAAACATACTTGGTTCATTAAAATTTGTACCAAAGTTTTTGAGGGAATAATTCCCAATTGGTTTTTAGACTAGTGGTCATACCACGGTCCTACGGTAAAAATTTTGCCAGATAACTATTTTCAATTATATCAAAAATGGAAAATGGTTTCTCCTGATTTGGAAAATCTCTATAAAGCAGATCATTTATGCTACCCTGATCAGATTGATCAAATATATTTCTTTTTGGAGTTCTCTATTCCATGGATTCATAAATGGATCCCCGAATTCGGCTATACAAACAACCAGATACCATGTCTATACCGTACCTTCTACAATAATTTTTGGGAAGGACTGTTAAAAATTGACAAAGAAACTAAAGTTCTTAAAGGACAAGCACTTCTAGACCAGATCCAGTCTACCATTGAGACTTATGAGACTCATCAGGAACAAACAAAATTTGACGATCCTAATCTCAAAAGAATGGCTCGAAAAATTATGTTCCAAAGTGGAGATAAAGCCACTCTCATTCAGGCCTATGTCGATGAAATGAAACAAAACTTATTAGACTCCCTCCTACACATGGAAACAGATTCTTCTATTCATAGTGGGAGCATGCACGATGATGACAGTTTCACCGATGCTCAGCCACCGGAACCTGAACGGGACATGACCGAACAGGAACTAGACAGCACTGAGACATTTATTACACGTCTCAAAGCAGCTGATAAAGCAGCAGAAGACAAAGCTCAAGGGAAAAAGAAAGCATCATAATGCAGCACTATGGAAGATATTTCCAGCAGCCAGCACAGTACTTACACAGTAGATTCACTGTTAACACAGTATATTCACTGTTAGTACAGTAGATTCACTGTACACTTTTACTATTTAGGGACCCACTTGGGACCCATTTTACTGTGTAAAGATTCTTTTTCGTTTCTTTAAATAGGTAGTCTTTTGTTTACAGAAGGCAGAGTTTTAGACTCCCCTTCTCTCTCTATTAGCCTCCTCCTCCTTCTCTCTACGTTAAAAGCTTGTAAAGTTTCATATTTTGTAAATCAATAAAAAAATCAGAAAACATCCATATTTTGGACACAAATATTGGCCTTGCTTATACGGCCCCTCTTTCTTAAAGCCCTTGCTTCCGGGCACTGACCCTTGCCACCGGGTCTCATAAGGTGACACCCCTTCTCTCCTTATTTATCTAAGCCCAGACTATGTCTGGCTAAATTCCTTTCTATGTTGACCACATGATCTTTCTGTATTTTAACTCTTAGAATCTGGCTTTATTAAAATATGAGAGATATTTTCTTATATCACTCTGACTTGGTTTCTGGATGGAGATACAGTCCTGACCACTATGATTAAGTCTGGTAAGCCGGTGAAAAGGTAAAAGCCTGATATAAGAAAAACAAAAAAGGGCATATCCTTGTTCCGGTTAGAACCTCTAGACATAATCCTACTGGAAGTGACAGGTCCCATGTCAGACTAATAGGCCCAACTGTCTCCCATACAGTTAAGTGATATATTTAAAATCTCCTATAGTTTAATTTTTATACAAAGTATAAAGATGCTATTTTAGCTAGATCTGTCTGACCGCGCGGATTACCGCCCGTCTTAGAGATCCTTCTAATCTGGTATCAGAGCCATGTATTTTAAGGTTAATTAACAGTAAAGAAACTGTCGTCAACATAGATAATTTCATCATGAATATGGGAGAAGAATCTCATACAAAAAATGATAGACTGGAAGAGGTCGAAGTACCTCAAAATCTCGATTTATTAAATCGCTGGACTATTCCAGAAATAAAAATAAAGAAAATTTATGATTATGGTTTCTTTGACAGGATTTCGTCTGCCCAGTTGATAAAAACAACTGAAAAATCTCTTGCTCTTAACTCTTCTGAACAAACGATTCGTTTGTTAAACAAAAGAGATATTGATGTGTATAAGCATAAATATAATTTTATGCATATAGGCATGATTCAGATCGCATTTAAGCCTTTGACCCTTAAAGGGTTACCAGAAACATTTCTAGCAGCACTGCGTGATGCCAGAAATCTAAATTTCCGACAAAGTCTTATGGGATCGATAGAATCAACAGTAGCCTACGGCCCTGTATATTTTAACACACAGCCTAATTTACAGCTGTCTTTATCTGATGTAAACATATTAGATGCATTAACATTAAATGTTAAAACTCATGGTTATAATTATGCTCCAGGATCTGAACTTATATGTTTATCCTATCGCATTTATTATAAATTATTGACATCTTTGAACCCTAGATGTAAATTGGCTGATACTGCTGATCAAACTATTTTGTTTGAAACAAATTTTTTAAAATCCAAAATTACTACTCGCCGACCTATTCGGTGGGAAGAAATTAATTTTCCCAATACTTGGGTTTTGAATTCTGTAATTCCTCAGCATCAAGTAGCCGATAGAGTTACTAATGAAGATTTTTCTCATATAACTCAGACCCCGGATGGTCAGATCTGTATTCAGTTCGAAGATAAGACTTCGGTATATAACCGTCAGTCTTTTTCTGGTAGTAGCAGATTATCATCTGCACCATCTTTGATTGCTCCAGTAGAACCAACATATGGTCCTGCTAGAATAAATAAACTTGCTTCTTTACATACTATTCCTTCAACCTCTAGTACGTCTAAAATAAAAATAGACCCCCGTACTAATATAGTACAAGGGTGTGATGATAGTTCTGATAAGGATATTCCTTCTGCATCCGAAATGGATTTTAACCCAAATACTATTTAATGATTCCACACCTTATAGATTTTAGTCCAGGTTCACTGGCAAGAAAACATATTCAAAAGGAATTTTTTGGATCAAAATGGTCTAAATTTCAAGAATGGTTTTTCTCCAATTATGGTTCAAAAGACCAAAATAATATTTCTCAAGAATTCTATGAAACTTGTACTCTACATAATAAAATTATGTCTTTTGTCCCCTGGTTTATGACCACTTACTTGCCTTTATATGTAAGGGTTCTTGAACGTTCTTATAAAGACGCTAGTGGAAAGCTGATCAATTCTCAGTTTCCTCCACAGTCTCCGTTTGTTATGCCAAACAATACTGGCATTACCTTTAATGCTTTTCAACAATTCATTGATAATGACGTTGGTACTGTCACTATTGCTGAAATTAATAAATTAATTTCCCAAAACAATTATTTAGGTCTCTATGTAAAGGTCCTAGGAGAACATATTGTTTCTCTCGATAAAAAACTTGATGATTTAACTACTTCGGTTCGTTTTATCAATCAAGTTAAACTTGATAAGGTTTGTTCCAAGCTCGATGAGCTAACGGGAAAAGATAAAGGAGCCAAGGATAAAACTTCTGACATTGGAAGTTCTTCACAATCTCCAGTCCCTTCAACAATTCCTAAAATTCATCCCAAAATAAAAAATATTGTAAATAACCAATTAGTAAAGTAATCAAGCAACTTATATAGAATGGTTATTATGACCAAAAAGTCATTTCAAATTTAAAAATATTATGAAAAAGATGTCATCCCTCAAAATATGTACACAATTAATTTAAATAACAATATTATATAAAAGAGAACATTTATGATTTCATTACAATTGGGTAAATCAAGAAAGTATCAAGAAATATCAATTAAGAGAATAATTAATAAGTAATCAAGCAACTTATATGGAAAAGATTATAATGACCAAAGGGTCATTCCAAAATTAAAGATATTATGATATTATTTTGTCATCACTCAAAATTTGTTCACAATTAATTTAAATACTATATTATATATAAAAAATATTTATGATTTCACTACAATTGAGTAAATCAAAAAAGTATTTGTCACGACCCAAATTACTAGATCATGAGGGCACCTATTCTAATCCACCTAGGTAGGAGAACCCCTTACCACCCTTTAAGAAAATATGCGTAAGTCTTTAATAAATAACAAAATACTAAACCTTATTACAACTCGGAAAAATGAAAACTACCCCTAGGACCTAGTCTAAACAGGTACAAGAGCTTCTAAATCAACAATGATAAGATTGGACACAACTTCCACCATGAATGAGAGGAGTAGAAGCTGCTGGAGATCACTATCCACGTCACTTGTGAAACATCAACTGACCCTGCAACTAGACTATACCCCAAAAAGGATATAACAAGGGTAGTATCGGCACAAATAATACGTACTGGTAGGTATCATCAGCTGACTAGGGTTAGATCACTTAAACACAATATATAAATCACAAATAGAAAGCATGACAACTTATATAACAATTTAATTCGCATCACTTCCATATACTTGTGTTACCTAAGAGTATTCCACCCTTATACCCATTGATCATTCATCACCTTCACATCAAGTGTCATCCATCCTAATTCTCAGAGTTTAACCCCAATAGTTATTATAAGCTGATCTATTTCACTTGCGCCACAACTAACCTCAATGATAATTGAAAACCAATAATCATCACCTTGTAACAAGTACCTCTATGAACATACATTATAATAAATACCTCAAGTTTACGAAACTTAGTCTTTTCAAGTAACTCTACAACTTTAGTCAAGTACAAGTCAAGAGACAACAAGTCAAGTCAAACCATGACCAAGACAATAACCCTGACTCTAACAATATCCAAGTCAACAAACCATGACTCTAACCATATCCAAGTCAACAAACCATGACTCTAACAATATCCAAGTCAACAAACCATGACTCTAACAATATCCAAGTCAAAAAACCATGACTCTAAATATACCAAGCAAATCATAATTTGGTTCGCTCAAGGAACCCACAACAACAACCATAATAATACTCATTCCACTCATGGAACCAATATAAACAACAACAATGACAATAAGCATATACCTGATTCACTCAAAGAACCATCACACTCATACATACCTTGTACATACATGCTAAGGGTCTTATGGTTGCCCACTAGTCATGACCTGTAGGGGACAAGTTCTTATCCATGTACTATACCGGCGTGGTACCCGAGCCAACCAATGAATCATATCAACTAATCCCGTGAAGATGTCCAAATTCTGGTACATCCCATAATATAAGTATAAATCCCAACAATCACAACCACAATGAGAATAAGCAATCATACTTGTACAATCAACAAGCCTTTAATATAACATCATTATATGTGATTAACACTTAGGATATAATTTAACACTTACATTCCTTAAGTATTCATTACAACCATAGACAACCAGCCAAATACTTGGTAAACTCGAGTTACTCAATTCATGTAAACAACAATCATACTTTAACACAATAAATCACAAGTAGCTATGAATCATTGGTTTCATCAATTATAGCATGTCCGAAGACCAATCCCATCTTATTCAAGTAAGCATTATCAAGCCATATTCATTCAATTCAGGTAGTCATTTTAGGAGCACACGTTCAACCACATGGAGTCTAAAGTCTAGTAATTCATTCATCAATTCAATACTCCTTTATTTATACTGAAACTAGGGATTCCGCTATTATCTAGCAACCCTTACATTCAACTCATTACTAGGTTCAAGACCTACTCCATTATCCAATCATTCAACTCTATTCAACTTATAATCTAGCTTTAGTTATACATCTTTATACCTTTTACTTCCTAACCCTTAGCCTAACTTGACCTTAGGCTCCTAAGTTAAGTCACCGCCTCCTTATTCTATAATCAGTCCTCATCACTAGCCTTAAGCAAGATTATCCCATATTCCAACCATCCATAATACCAAGTTCACCCTTTTTTATGGTAATTAGGCTAATTAACTAGATTATGGGATCACACAATCTCATTGTTATCTATATTCTCATAATTCATGTTACAATCCATCATAGAGTCATATAAACATAAAAGATCCATCAAGGATTTATACATTAACATATCAACATAAAAATAGGTTCTTATTATATTAAATTTATGTTTTATCCACCCAAACTCCATGCCCGCATACCTAAGAATGATTTCTCCCGTCAAATCTACATTATGAATACAATTACTAACCATAGTCTACTACTCATAAACCATAACCTACCTGGGCGGCAAGCTGTTGTAACAAGTAGCTCTAACACGGATGATCCTCCTTCTTCTTCACGTTTGCGAAGGCTAATCATCTTAATTAATAAACTATACTTCAAACAAATACCTTGGGAATTCAAACCCACTGATTCTACCCTCATTTACGGTTTACACATTACCCAAGTGTCAATTAGTCATTAAAATAGTTCCTTCAAGCTCAACCCAACTCTATTAATGGAGTTTTTAGGCTAAAGGTTCCACCTTTATTGAATTTAAGGTCCCCAACTATCAAATTTTATGTTTTAGAACCATAATTTCATACTAGGAATCATTAATGAATAATTTAGAAGTAATTCTTGGTGATATTAACTCAACCCATAAGTTTTCCCCAAAATAACATGAACCTAGGATTCAAATCCCCAAGAATTTCACCATTAAAGGTTGTTCTAATGATTCTAGGATGTTAAAGAATTGAAAAATGAAGAAGATGACGGAACAAACTTACCTCCACGATGAATTTCCACCCATACCAAGAGAAAATCGCCCTTCTAGGGCTTAGGAATGAATTTTTGGGCTGAAACCTATCAAATAAGGTTATAAACTGCTGTTACACCACTATAGAACCATGCATACCACTATAGCGGTGTCGTTATAGAGGCCTTACCCGCTATAGCACCCTCAGCTTTTCAGCACGGACAGTCTTCAGTAAAATGAGCATAACATTTTTCTCAAGAAGCGGATTAATGAATGGTTGGTTGCGTTGGAAAGAAGACTTAGAAATATTTAATCTGGAGGGTATTAGGCCCCCTAACTCTTATATTCTAGGAGGAATGCTCGTTTGAAGTTGACCCTAGTTTAAACTTAGCCTGAAACTAATCGGTAAGGATACTTTCAACTTAGCTTTGTGCTAGGATTATTGTATGACCTTAGTACATATCAAATGCACTCCCATACTAAATAATTACTCCCAACACTTATGACGAATGAGAAGCACATGCCTTTACTGCATATATTTTCAGTAGCAACAGAAGCGGTCGTTACAGTGTTACAAAAAAATTAACTAAGAGAATAATCAAGCAATTTATATAGAAAAGATTATTATGACCAATGGGTCATTCCCGTGATTAAAAATATTATGAAAAAGATGTCATCACTGAAAATCGGTACATAATTAATTTAAATAATAATATTATATAACCAAAACATTTATGCTATTGTGGTAAAAAACAATTAAGATTGATTCATATTGGATGAAATTAGTTATATTAAATTTCAAGGTAGCCTTTATATGTTAAAAATAAGTAGTTAATATTAGTTGTACAATTACTCCATATATATGGAAAATAAATTGAGTAAATCAAGATGATAGAGTAATCAATTACTATCAAGAGACATATTTAGAAAAGAAATATTTAAATTGAGATGAGAAAATTTTAATCTAAATGGAAAGATGTAAAATTTTGAATTAAAATAAAATAAAAATCTGAATTTAATTGAAAGATAGATAAAAAAAAATAAGTATTACTACTATATTGGGACTAATCCAACTAATTAAGAACAATTTTTTTTTGAATTTCACTAATTACTTTGTTATATAATAGGAAATAGATAATAGTCAATCTTGGGATAATTAATTAATGCCTATTTTTAGATTTACAATTAGTAAATTTAGGTCACTCTTTGCAGTGAATTAGTAGTATTTATGTCACTTGACACCGCAATGGTGTAGTTACAGCTAATTATCAATGGTAAATGAATAATTGATATGATAAATGAATATTTGATTAATAATTATTCAATATTTTTTTCATTTATACAATTATTGTGATTAATATAATTCTAAGAATCTTTATATATCTAGAACATGAATATTTCTTAGCAATTATATGATAGAAATGGGGAAAAAAATTGTGATCAAGAGTCATTCTAAGTAAAAAAAAAAAAAAAAAAAAAAAAAAAAAAAATCCCACAAAAAATATTACTATATATTTGTGAGGTTTTCTTCAAATAATATGAACGTTCCGAGTAACCGTTACATCACTTGCAGTAATTCATTGCCCTGTACACACTAACACTGCACACACATGCACATAAATAATGTATATATGCTTTGAGATTTGTAGCTTTATCACTTGATTTTGTCTGTGATATTTGTCGTTCAGGTTAATTATTATTTTTGTATTTTTTTGTTTCGTCTTGAATGATCATTATCGTTGTACGATATTTAATGTCACGACCCAAATCCCATTCGGGCCGGACTGGCACCCGGAGCCGATAAGGCCCGAGAGAACCAATCTTTGCTCGTGTACTCTCATATGTACTCTCATATGTATGTTCGCGTATGAATATCATCTTATCTCCGGTAATTAAATATTAATAGTGGAATGCATGGCAACATGTGCAATATATGAAACTTGGCCGTTAGGGCCATTTCGTCAAAATGAACGTACATCTTTTCCCTTCATGCTACCCCACATATGTCTACAAAGCCTCTAATAGATACATGACCATGTCTATACAATAGTTACAAAATGCCAAAACCTAATGAACACATGTGACTTGGGAAGCCCCGAAGCAACTGGAGCTCACCAACAATCTGCGGATATCTCGTCGCCTACTGCAGAGATCTACTAACACCTGGGCATGCAGCATGTAAAGTAAGTCCCCGAGAGGGGTTAGTACGAAGAAAGTACTGAGTATGTAAGGCCATATGAAACTATAGTAATACATAAGTACTTCCAAGAAATTAAACGTAAGAGAATAATCAATGTGAATAGACCTCCAACCTGAATGTGGAACCATGTTCATTACTTCTATTAGTTCATTACTTGGTCATTCATTCGCATCAACTCAGTCACATCATCATCATTCTTATCATAACCCCCATATTTATATACTCAGGCAAGGAATATACTCTCATCTCTTTTACTACTATCTTTATTATTATTCACTCAACTAATTAGTGATTCATCTTACCTTATGGATCATCTCCATATAAGTAAGTATATAATACCGGGCCTCAACCTTTGGTGGGATATAATGCATATGTATATAGTACCGGGCCTCTATCTTGGTGGGATATATAGTACCGGGCCTCCACCTTTGATGGGATATAATAAATGAGTATATAGTACCGGGCCTCCATCTTGGTGGGATATAGATAGTACCGGGCCTCCACCTTTGATGGGATATAATAAATGAGTATATAGTACCGGGCCTCCATCTTGGTGGGATATAGATAGTACCGGGCCTCCACCTTTGATGGGATATAATAAATAACATAGCATAGTATTGAGATTGTTCTATCTTGAACATACACCCTTTAGATTGTGATCCATACTCAATGTAACATATAGTAACCATACGTACATTACTTCTCTACAAATGATTTATACCCTTTACATAGCAAGGAGAGTAACACATTAAAGATCATGACATTAATTGAAGCACACTCTTATATACATATATTAAGCACCCTCTTATATATATATATACTTCACTCCTTTACTTCGTGAGATTAACATCTTCACTTATGAGAAGTAATTCTATTAACTTGCACATTACCTCTCTTAATATTCTTATGGGATTAATACTTTAACTTGTGAGAGATTAACACATCCACTTATGAGAGATTGATACTTTAAGGATCATGCTAATATTGGAAACACACCTCTATACCTTACTTCACTTCCTTACTCTTATGAGATTGGTACAAAGATATTCATAATAATATTGGACTTTGGAACATGACATGATTGGAGAGTGCTTTTCAAGAATAACTAGCTTCTCTTTACATCTTACCCTCCTTGAAATAATTATTCTATATTTACAACGTTATGACTCCGTTGGAACATACTATTATGAGGACTTTGGACCCATGTCCATAGTTAGGTAACTCATGAACAACAACGACTAATGAATGAGGGATACGTGACTTAGGAATGAATAGGTTCTCCTTACGTCGTCACTTTCCTTGTAACAATTTCTTTTAGTAGTTACAACAACATTATGAGAGCTTAGGCATTTCAGTCCATGGATAGGAGACGTATGAATACCAATCGGTCAATGAATAAGAAACGTGTGGATAGCAATATACATCAAACCTAAATGAGATACCTTAGCATATTTTGGAATAGGACAAAATATGAACATTATGTGCTGCAGAAAGATACGGACAGAGTAACCTTACATACCTTATCTTCCCAATGTAAGTACACAATCAAATATGTGAGAGCAACAATTCCGCTCCTTCTTTACGTTTCACTCTACATCACAAATACATAATGGAACCAACATTAACCACCAACTACCTTACAAATGCATACAATAACAACAAGTCACATGTTTGGCTTTAACATGTCATTTCCCCTTGATAATACCATTTATGACATTGTCTTACCAAAAATCCCACAATACTCACAACATTGACCAATTCATGATAATCAATACATTTCACCACAACACCTCTCCTTTATCCTTTCTTATCCATACCACATCACAAATAATTCATCAACTTACCTTAATACACCTCGTAGCACATATTGGCCAAAATCCCACAATATACACTTATAGAAAAATAACAAGTTTAATAACAAATTCACACCATACATGTTCATATCTTATCCATACCATCCTCTTTCATCAAAGGCACAAGTCATAATTCAAGCTATAATCCCATGGATAACACATCTTTTTCACAAAAATCCAAAAGTGCCATGTCCACACTTCCAACCATAACCAACATGATATACATAATCTCTCATGCTTATAATATGTTAAAGTACAAGAATAATCACTTACCCAAGCTTGGAATCGACGTAAAATTGCGTTGCGAAAATGAGCTCGGAAGGCACATTTTTTTGTGCCTTGCGCCACTGCTGCAAAGCAAGGCAGTGGCGCAAGAAATCCTTGTCCTCTGAATCAGGGTCTTGCGCCACACCCCCTGAAACAGGGCAGTGGTGCAAGTTTTCATGTCTTGCTGAATTTTTCGGCCACTTCTTCAATACTTGCATATCATCCAATACCTTATCAAAACACTACAAAATACTTACTTAGTGATATTAATCATCAAGTAAACATGACTCCAAGTCACCAAATGAGGTTGGAATGTGTACTGGGTATTACACAAATGCTCCACGAAATCACAAAACACCTCCTACGAAGGGTTAGTCACATGTACGAGGCCGAATTTCAATTTTCCTCATCATTAACATTACCAAATACATATGTGTAGCTATCGACACCTAAGTAAACATTATTCAAATTCGTCACATTGGGTTGTGAAGGTACAGGGTGTTACATTTAACTTGACTTTTTCAAATTGAAATTTAAGAAGCTCTTGGTGTATGCTGATAACGATATCTTGATGAAAAATTTCTGCATTATTTCCCTTTGTGTGGTTGTATATTGATTTTGGTGACATCATACAAAATATATTAGAAAGTAATACATATTTCCGTTTGAATGCAGGAGAAATATAGAGGAAAAAATTACATGGTGCAGGTACTTACAATTTTACTGTCTACTCTGACTTTTATGTAATTGTATATATAAAATTGTAGGTTCATAATTTCAAATATTTCTTTTTCTTCATTAAAAAGTGTTGAGCTTTATAGAATTTTAAGAAAAATAACATATTATATGATTGAGATAGAAAAATAATGAAGGCTCGAAGTTTATTTCCACGAATCGAAGATCAGAAGAAAATCATGACAAATAAAACTACTACATATGGTAAGTTATAGCAAAGTGATTGAAAATTTTAAAAAATAAAAATTTCATTTTCATTTTCAATTGATTATTTGATATGATTATTAATGTTTTGCCTTCTTTTTTTTTTATATATTTAAGAAGATCTTATCCATAATTATGTACAAGAATATTTTGATCTCTAATTGAAGATACATTTGTGACTAATTTTTTTTCCTTTCCTTTTTTCTTTTTTCCTTTTCCTAATTGAAAATTATTCCTAATAAATTAAATTTCATTATATTCTTTCATTATTATTATTATCATTATTATTATTGTCATCATTATTATTATTATTATTATTATTATTATTATTATTATTATTATTATTATTATTATTATTATTATTATTATTAATAATAATAATAATAATAATAATGTAATGACCTTCCCGGTCATTTCCTTCGTTTTCGTGTGTTGTCAGCGCTTAGAGCTTTTCTATAACTGCCCCAAGTTATTTATGACTTGCTGGGACCGACAGTTCGGCTCCCGGGCAGTTCGTTTGAGAATATTATTTAGACCGAACACGTTGTAAAATATTAAATTAAATTTGAATTTGGTAAAATGACATAGTTAATGACCTTTTGAAAATATTTTTGAAATTCTTTAGGTATGATATATCTATACTATTTTATAATAGTATTATAACCTATTAATAATTAAAATGGAGATAGTGAATTTAAATATGTTAAAATAATATTTTTATTTTATAGAGGTTTTGTTAGAAATAATATTCTATTAATTATGGTATATTCAAAATATTATATTTATTTTACCACGAACCTATGCAATACCCGAGTACTTACGTAACGGAACAAATAAAATTTTATTGCATTGACACCTCACTCCACGTGGGAGTGGAGGAAGTGTCCAGGGCATAGTTTATTTAAAGGTGGCAAGGACAAAGCCCAAAGGTCATATTCCACCGTTTAGCATCATATATAGATTTGACTAAAAAAATAATAATAAAAAGAAAAAGCAAAGGACTTAATCAACATATGTTGAAACATTTGGAGATATGAATTCAGTGGCCTATGAGTTATTGATGTTCAGCAATTGACAAAAATGGTGTGCGTTGAATTGGTCCGATTCTTGGTAGTATGTGGCAGTTTTTGAGATTTGAGTGGAATCTTTTGAGAAGTAATCCTTTTATCTCCTTGACAATTTACTTAACGGAGATAAAATTAATTGTCAACATCAAGTTATTCAAGCTCGTGTTCTAGTGGGAAGTGTTTGTGGACGTGTAATAATCGTTATTTTGGTAAGTTTTATTTTATTTACGGTAGTTTTCTTATACGTTGGTGCTTATTTAGAGATTAATATGAGCTCGGATTGGATAACATCTGTTGTGACTATTGGTCACAGAGTTATTTGGGACACTGTGACGGTTTTAGTTTTGTGGTTCCGCAAGCGGGCCCCACGTGGACTGTTCGGACATTTTCCGAACTAATGAAATATGGGTATCAATAGTCATGTTTTGACATGTAGTTTATTATTTTGATAGCTTGGCAGCAGTCTGAGGCCTCTCGAAAGGGAAAGGCTCCTATTTAGCTGGTTTTCTTAGCAGGCTTGCGGCAGGCGTCCAGGTAGGCTAGGTTTACCTTCCTTTGCACTTAGATTGGGCTTATGTGTGATATATGTATGCTATTGTGCTGGTGTTGCGGGCTGATATTACAGACTTGGTGGTGGTGGTTTGCTATGATTTAGGCCTTCTAGGCCGGATAGGGCTATTCGGATATATTCCAGGCCCGTTATCCTCGTGGTACCCCACGGATGACCTATTTGGGGTCGGATAGTATTGTTGTTGTTGTTGCTAGTCTGGGAATGTTATTGTTGGACCTTAGTCCAGTCTTAGACAGACTTAGCCCAGACTTAGACAAGTATAACCAGACTTGGTTTTCGGGACCCGGTAGCTGGCCCCGTTACCCTTTTTTGTCGGCTTGTCGAAACTTTGACATCTTTGGGCTTAGATAAGCCCTATATGACTATTAGGGTTATGACGGGATTGAGTCACCCCGATTATACCCGGTTGTACTGTCTAGCTTTGTTCGTCTCTGATAGCACCGTAATTGATTGGGGTCGGCTAGTTTGACTTAGAACGCTGAACCGCCTTTCCATGACTTGTAATGTATACCCAGACTTTTATATACATATTATTTAGAGTAGGTAGTTGACCTAGAAGGACCCCAAGATTGACTTGTAGCATGTTGTAGAGTTAGCTTCTGTACCTATATAATAGTAATGACTTGGCACTAAGGCGTTCCCCGTTTATTTGATATGATATGACCTTTGATTCTGTTTTGGTTACTGGCTATGATGAGTTCCGGTTCGAGTCCGGCTACTGATTCAGGTATGATGATTTTGGTTATTGACTATTGGGTGTTCCGGTTCGAGTCCGACCCCGGATTGTGGTACACTATGAGTTCTGGTTCGAGTCCGGCCACTGATTATTATGAGTTCCGGTTCGAGTCCGGCATCTGGTTATGATATGATTGGAGAGTTTTGGTACTGGGTACCGTGATTATGATGTTGTTGTTCTATGAGTTCCGGTTCGAGTCCGGCAGATATGATATATATGTGGCCTCTTGTTATTACCCACTGCTTCCGGTTCGACTCCGGCGTCTGGCCTCTTGTTATTACCCATTGGTGCCGGTTCAAGCCCGGTGCACTCCTGTTGGTTATTGTGGTTACTGGATACTGATACAGCCTCGAGACACTGGTGACTATGCATTTACTTTTCTTGTGTGTCCCGCTGGTTTATGGGGGCCAGACTGGGTTATTGTTTTCTTCCGTGTGCCTATCGGGCTTATGGGGGCCCAGATAGGTTATGTTTGACTTGTGTGTTTACTTACGCATTTATTTACTCGTTATTATGTATCGCACTTATATTTTCCTGAGCATATCTATACGCCTCGGCCGTTACTTATGTATCTATTACTTGTACCCCGGACTTAGCATGCCCCCTGCACTTTAGCCTGCTTATATTATATTAAGCTCAGTCGGCCGATGATGCCTACTGAGTACCCGTTGCCCTGGTACTCATACTGCACTTCTGCATCTTTTTCCCCGATGCAGATCCAGGCACCAGTCGACGGTTTTGACGTGACTCTTTTCTCAGCACTGATTCCGGAGCAGGGTGAGCTTACTGACGTCCGAGGCAGATCCTACTCCATCCTCTACTGTATAGTCTTTTGCTCTCAAGACTATTGTACTTATTATACATGTTTGGTTTCTGTCTTGTATTTTGGGTATGTTAGTAGTGGCTCATGTACTGACCCCACCAGGTCTTGGGAGGGGTTCTGGAATTTATATACGTTGTCCTCTTCCTTCTCAGTCTTAGCATGTTTATAAATATGGTTATGGTTACTTCCACTTCTTCTCTGTTTTATGAGATTCCGCCCGTTAACCCGTCGCTTGTTGCTCCGGACTAGGGTTTGGCTTGCCTATTGGTGGGTTACGATAGGCGCCATCATGACCCAAATATTGGGTCGTGACAAATAATTATAATAATAATAATAATAATAATCATATTTGCAATTTACTTTTTATCTTTTGTTACAGATGTAACTAAGGAATTTGAAGTTTTTATAGATATAATGTTGCAATGACCCTCCAGGTCATTTCCCTTGTTTTTGTGTATTTTCTGTGTTTAGAGCTTTCCTATAGCTGCCCCAGGTCATTTATGACTTGCTGGGACTGACTTTTTGGTTACCGGGCAGTTCGTTTGATTTTTAGAGTCATTTCCCTGTTTAGGAGCTTTTAAAGTTAAGAAATGGGTCTCAGGCATAAACCTCATGTAAACGGCCTCGAATGTCATTTTTGACAGTCTCAGCAGCTTTGGAACGTCGATTTTAGGCCTGGGAGCCCTTGGTTTGGGTCCCGAGGCTTCCGCACTCATTTTGGGTCATGGGGTGGAATTTGGCAAAAACAGCAACTTGGGATATGGGCCCCACTTTTTATCGAAATGACCCTAGATGGAAATTTTAATAATGCCATTGAATCTAAAATGTCGAATTTTGTAGGGTAGCATAGTTCGCATGCACGCACGGGATTCCAAACCAATCCTGAGCACCCGATCGGAGTCCATTGGGTTTGGCTTAACTTAGCTGGTGCCAAGTTTTCTGCTGCAGCCGCTTAAGTGGCTAGGGGACCACTTTAGTAGCCTTGGACCACTTTAGTGTAGCTAGCCAGCCTTGGCCTGGCCACTTTAGCGAGCCTTGGGCACTTTAGCGGTAACCACTTTAGTGGCCCTTGGGCGCTTTAGCGGTCCTAGCCGGTTGGGGCTGGGTCGCTTTAGCGGTTATTTAGCCGTTAAAGAGACCATCACTGTTATGATTTATACATCACCCTCCACCATTTTTCAGCTCAGTCACCTAAGTCCATCCTCCATTGTTACGCCTTGTAAGCTCGATTGTGGTGATTTTGGAGTGCAGGAATCTGGTTTTAGCTAGGGAGTTATGGTGTTGAGCGTATAGCACCTATATCATGTAGGTAATTCGATAAATCTTTGCCTAATTCGCATATTTGATTCTTGATGTCTCTGTTGGTTTTGGGGTGATTTTTGGATTGTTTGAGCTCGGATTTAGATATGGGTTGTGGCTTTTGATCCTTGAGATGTGTGGGACGCTGTGACGGTTTCAATTTCGTAATTTTGCAAGCGAGCCCTGCGTGGGATTTTTGATCCAATTTTTTACCCAGAGCATTTATACGCAATATGGGTATCATTCTTCTCGTCTTGATGCTTAGAATGTTCTTTTGATATCATGGCAGCTATCGGAGGCCTCTCAAAAGGGGAAAGCTCTGGTTTAGAGAATTCAGTGAGCATTCGACGGTGTCCAGGTAGGCTAGGTTCACCTATTCTTAGACTGAGTTTATTATGGTAATTGTGTGCTATTATGCTAGGTTAGGGTAGGTAGTTGTACCCGATTGTTGATTTAGTATTTTTATGCCTTATTTAGCCGTCCAGGACCTAGTTTTGGTGGTTTCGGGCCCATTTTTACCTTAGAATGATTTAACATCACCTTATAGGTTTGGTTGATGCTTCTAGTACCTTTAGTTGGGGTTGGGAATCCTTAGATTAGGTTATACTAGGTTCTGGCCCGGACTTGGTTTTTGAGATGATTAGGTTAGACTAGGTTCTGGCCCAAACTTGGTTTTTGAGACCCCATAGTGGGCCCCACTACCCTTCATAGCTAGTGTATTTGACGTTAGATACCCTTAAGCTTAGTTAAGCTCTTGAATTCCCTTCTTAGGTTGTTACCTTGGGATAGGTTGATTTAGACTTGGTTTCTGACCTGTTTAGCTTTTTTACCTTGGGTAGAGCAGTATTTGACCGGAATCGTTAGTCGTTGACTTAGTTATTGGGGACCCGCCTTGCCTTAGTTAATCTGTACACCTGAGTTTAGGATTTAAGACCTGCTAGCATGGTGTTAAACTTGGAAACCTTGGGTTGCTTCCTTTTAGTTAGGAGTTCATTTCTTTAACTATATTCGATTTTGGATCCAAGATCGGCGTATTCATATTTCCTTCTATATATTATGAGTTTTGGCACTATTCTATTACTGATTATGGTTGTTCTAGGACATTGATTTCTATGAGTTCCAATTTAAGTCCAGCATCTGGTTACAATATGATCTGGGAGTTCTGGTACTGATTATTGTTTTTCTGAGAGTTGTAGTTCCTATGAGTTCTGGTTCGAGTCAGGCATATGATTATGAGTTTAGTTGTATATCATATATATGGCCTCTCGTTATTACCTACTATTTTTGGTCTGAATTTGGCGTATCGCCTCTTGTTATTATCCACTATTACTAGTTCGAGCCCAGTGTCTGGCCTCTCGTTATTACCCATTGGTGCCGGTTCAAGCCCAGTGCACACTTGGATGGATTTATCATGGATATGAGATCTGGAGGTTACCTGAGATCAGTTCAACTTTGGGTTGACTATTCCTTTTCTTTAGTTACTTCTTGTGTGCACCCACCAACTTATGGTGGCACAGTCGGGTTAATTGTCTTCTTCTATGTGCCTTTTGGGCTTATGAGGGCGCAGTTAGGTTACACTTGGTTTACTTTCTTACGTCTAAGTCTTTTACTTTCCTACATCGCTCTTATTTATTTCCTTTATCATAGTTGCATAGCTCAGTAGCCATTTACTTTCTTATCCCTATCTACTGTTGACTTAGATGATACTCTCGTATTTTTATTATACTTTTACTATATTTGGGCCTAGTCGAACGATGATGCCTACTGAGTACCCGTTGCTTTGGTACTCATACTACACTTCTGCATCTCTTTCCTGATGCAAATCTGAGTACTAGCTATTGGCGTTGATGTGATTCTCTTATCTCAATACTGATCCAGAGCAAGGTGAGCTTGCTAGTATCCGAGGATGATCCTCCTCCATCTGTTCTAGTTTAGTCTTTTGTATTCGAGACTACTTTGTATATATTACATATATTTTTGGATTCTGTATAGTACTCTTATTTCAGTAGTAGTAACTCTAGTACCGAACTTACCAGATCTTGGGAGGGGTTTATCTTGTATATTTTGTCCTCTTCCTTCTCTAGTTTCAATGTATTTTATATGTTTCTTTTTTTCTTCCGCTTATTATCACTACTGTTATCATTTTTTTCTTGTTTTTGCCTGTTAGCCCGTTACTTGCTATTTCGGGCTATGGCTTGGCTTGCCTCATGGCGGGATAAGGTAGGCACCATCATGACTTGAGAAATTGGGTCGTGATTGCATGGTATCAGAGCCTAGGTTTCACCGCTATTGTTGGTACATGAGCCAATGTTTAGTAGAGTCCCGCGGATTGGTACGGAGATGTCTGTATCTTATCTTTGGGAGACTACAAAACATTTTTAGGAAAAATCTCATCTTTTTGATTCACTTCCGTACGTTGTGTCTATGTTAGATTCTAAATCCCTATTTGTTTCACTCTTTCCCAGATGGCTAGGATGCGGGGAGCGGCAGTCGGGGATCTGATAACGCTCAAATTATACCTCAAGAGTATAAGCGATCGTTGTCAATATAGGAATGAATGCGATAACTTTCACCTCTAAGTGTCAAAAGCAACTAGTGCTAATACGTGATGCTATAAAAATAATACATAAAAGTAAATGGGGGAGATTTAGTTTATCAATTTGTAATTATCAAAGTAATTGTAGTTTGAAATGCACAATTCAAAGATTAGAAAAATAGAGTTGAAATTGAGTGCAATACGGGACTTGGGGTTATGCTATTGTAAGAGTGAAAGGATGCATGGGTGATTGACTATTTGTCAAGGATAATGAGAGTTCTAGGGTTAATTAGAGTTTGCAACCTCTAATTTTAGATCGAAAACATGGAATAGGGATAAAATCCACAACAATTATCTAATTAGGAAAACAAATAAACAACACCCATACAAATATCACATCTTACTCAAGCATAACCCCAAGCAAAGAAATTAGCTACTCATAAAAAGAGAAAGAGGAAAATTACCCAAGTTCTCCTCCCATTGTTCCATTGAATCCAAGATTATCACAAGATTTAAGATCCAAATTTAATACAAAGCAAAAGAAAGTAACTAATTTCACTCTTAGGGTTCCACTCTATGCTCTCAATCTTACAAAGCCCAAGATTCTGTTCTAGAGCTGAAAAATCCCTTTTAAAGCCCCAAATTTATGTTCCCAAAAATTATGAAATTGCCACCGCACTAGTCACCTACTGGTGCAGGTGCCAACGCAGGTGGAACTCCTCAGCGCAGACTTCACTGGCTCGGCCAAAACTTGCCACCTGTGTGTGCAGGTGGCCTTGAAGCTTCCTAAATGTTAGTTTTAAGCTTCTTTTCTACACTTCTCGCATCCCAATTGACTCGTATGGATAGCTCAACCTCCTATTCACTCATTACCTGCAAAAAAGAGCTATATAACATGAGAATTACATCGAATCAATGCAAAATAAGCGATAATTTAAGCTTAAACGTGCTAAGAAGTTGGTAAAATGTCAACTTATCAACCCCCCAAACTTAAACTATTGCTTGTCCTCAAGTAATCAAGAATGTTCAAAATGAAAAGAAAAAGGTGCTCTTAACTATAAAACAACCACAAAGGACTACGCTAGACAACTAAGACTATAAAGTTCAATCGGTTCC
Source organism: Capsicum rhomboideum (assembly GCA_031232105.1). Lineage (NCBI taxonomy): Eukaryota > Viridiplantae > Streptophyta > Magnoliopsida > Solanales > Solanaceae > Capsicum > Capsicum rhomboideum. The sequence goes on from CP124712.1 coordinate 81,598,082, forward strand.
TCCAAAAAGTCATGACAAACAACTGAATCACGCTTTTCTTTTCAAGAGCCAATTTTTATCAAACAAGGGTATAAGAAATGAACAAGTAAATAATTTTCAAAGCGAGATACTTCTCAAGGTGTGACACAAGATTTTCAAAAATTGCCTCATCTTCAATTTACGATTTGTCTTGCTCATTTTTCCTAATTGAAAGTAAGACATTACCCTCCGCTTCAAGGTATCAATGCTTCTCACTTGCAAAAGTTTGCTCCACTCACACAAAATAATGTAATTCATAAGGAGCATAAAGACAGAAAGAACTTTCGCTCACTCTCACAAAGAAATTCAAGTACAACAAGTAGAACTATAGACTTGCCTTTTTTGTTATTCGCCACTAATGGGGACCTACAAGGTTTAAAGTCATCAAGGACTTGTGGGCATTGATGAAGGTCAGGGTGAGGGAAAGGATTTATTGATCAAGTGACCAGAAGATCTCCCTAAACACAATCGCTTTGTCACTTCTTAGGCCCACTTTGTTCAAGTTTTCCACATTATTCGCCCTCACTTATTTTACATTTGCTACTTTTGATCTCTAACCTCCTTTTGCTAAACTTCCGAATGAGCTTCCCTCTTCATTTTCTTTTTTTGTTCTTTCAAGAAACTTTCTACTCCTTAGCTATTCATTCCCCTCTTTTCTTTTTGCAAGCTTTTTTCACTATTCTCAAATCATTCTAAGGGCTAGGCTTTATGCTTTCGATTACAAGCACATTTGTTGTCTTATGAAGCACTTAATGAAACAACCAAGCATACACCTCTCTTAACAATCTTGCATATCTCCTTTCCCCTAAACTTAGGTTTTGAGTCTATCTTAATCATTCTCACAATCATGCTTCTCCAAACTTAGGCATTTGCCTACATTGGCCCACATTAGAACCATGCAATGTGTTTACAGATGTTGGCTGACAAAAGAAGGATTTGGAAATGACAAAAATAGGTTGTCATAGTATGGTTATCTCTAAGAAGAGAATGAAAGTGGGAAGAGGTTCAAATGGGTTAACTAGGGACAAATGTCAAGGTGGGATTTAGGTCAAGTGATGGTTCAAGAATGGCCTCAGGTCAATGCTCCAAACCAAGCTTGGTCCCAGATTTTGCCTTGAATACACGTGGGGAAAGTTCTAGACTACCATGTGTGCACAAGAATTGATCAAAAACCTCACCACACAAGGCACCTTATTGCTTAAAATAGAAAGCTAGTCTTCCAACCAATTTGAGCAAATGAACTTGACAAACTACTCCGAGTCGGAAACTCATCTTTTGTGAAGAAAGAGCCAAAAACTGAATTAAAAGGTCACAACTCAAGAGAAAGCTTGAAATTGCTTTGCTCTTTCCTTTTCAAAAACCATTTTCAAAGACTATTTTGCTTTTCACAAATCATTTTGCTTGCCATGAAAATTTTTAGAGGGTACTTTTTGAAATTTTTCAACCACCACTTGACTCTAACTTAAGACAATGGGCATTTCCCCTAAGAATATTGCCCGATCCATCTATCATGGGGGAGTACCACTCCGTTCGACAAAGAAAACAAAATACAAAAAGAAAATGCTCCTTGGGAAAGAACCGAGTTTCGAAGAAAACCCTTTGAGTTTATTTGACACGTATAGACACGAGGCGAAAAGAACGAGACGCATGTTTAAAATAAATATCACCCAAATAAGAATCAACATAAGAACAATGATATTTGGGTCTCAATTAAAAAAAAACGCATAATATGGGCCCAACAAGGGCAATCTCTGAATCAAATTCATAAAGAAAGCCCGGCAAAGGCAATATCCAAATCAATCAACACAAAGAAGGCTCGGCAAGGGCAATATCCAAATCAACAATTCAAAGAAGGCCCGACAAGGGTAATATCTGAATAACATCATGAAATAATATTACAGACCATCAAATAAAATGCCCCACTCCCCAACTAAAGAACATTGCATTTTCCCCAATGCAACAATGTAGAATGAGAAAAGAGGAGGGTAAAGATTCCCTGGGGCACACTAGGCGCGCTGATCCATATCATGTGACGATTGTAACTGCATTGCAGCTGTAATACTAGGTGCCTTCTCAAACTGGGATCCTGTAACTCCAACTAAAGAAGTATGTACCTCCTCGGGAGGCTGAGAGCTAGAACTAACACCAACCATCCTCGCATGTTGCTTCTCAATGGATTTTTGCTTGGCCAGCTCTACCTGTTGGGCCACAGAAAGCCCGCACTAAAATCAATCCTTGTCTCCTCTCCCACAGGAGAATACCCAAACAAGTTAGCAAATGGTAAGATTGGGCCAGTATTAGCCTGTGGAATAGTAACCTAGGTGTCATCAAGAATGAAGGATGGATGGATCAACTGAAACTATAAACGCAGGCAATCAAGGTCATTCCTCAAAGTATCAATCACCTCACTATCACCTCTGACCTCAACCACGTATAATCTCCGCTCATAGTCTAACATTTGAGCACGTAGAGGCCCAAGACTCCTCTTAATAGCCAACTGAATGAAATGGGGGATATCAGCCACCAACCGAGATATCAAACTGTTGTTTTCCAAGGTCATGGTAGCAACCTTAGCAAATGTTATAGTAGAAGACCGTGGAGGCTGGGTAGACTGAGTAGTGCGCGAAGGAGGCAGTGCCTGAAGGGGAGTAATAACCGGAGTAGTATCACTATAGATCGATGGAGCATTAGATGCATGTGAAGTCATAGGGGAGGTACTAGTGCCCTCAATAGTAGGTACCTCTCCCAAGGACGAACTAGAGACCTCACTAATCTTTATTTTTATTCCCACTAGATTGTCATCATTTTGACTAGTCCGAATATCAATAACTCCGGTGCATTTTATTTTCTTGTAAATCTTAAGGAATAGAGGAACCTTGTGAACAATACATAATGCATAGATAAGAGCAGGAAAAGGTAACAAAGTGCCCAATTGTTTTGATCTGAGCTTGATCACTTCGATAATAATCTCTCCCAAATTAACATCCAATTTATCCATGATGCACCCAACAATGATATCCCTTTCGATGGTGACATCTTGATTGTTGGTAGAGGGAAGCAACAAATTACCCATAAAGCCAAGCCAATGCTTGGCTTGAATAGAAAGGTCTCTCCTTTTGATTTGTCCCACTCCATTGGCCCAAAGAGGAAGGCCTTTTGCAATTATCCGAGCAAGCCAAGGAAAATGGACACGCCCACATGGCACCCGCTTCTTGCATTCAATCCCAGGTGCGTACTCAAAACCAAAATAGAGCTTGTTTATCGCAGAGGCGTAGCAAGGCACCTCAACTCCTCTAACAAGTACACTTGGCAACCAAGGTTGATCCGCCACCGGCGGTTTGTACTTGTGTTGGTTGTGTTGAATGACATAAGAGGCATAGAATTCTCTGACGAGATCAGGATAGTAAACCTCGGGAGGAGACTCAGGATCTAGATATGTGAAGACTTCCCACCCATACTTGTTACTTGCCTTATGATATACGGGAAATGATCAGGAACACCTTTCAAGCTAAATAGTTTTTCGGGATTGAAACCCTGAGTGTGAACCCATTCATCATATAATTCACGCATTCCCTTAATTCCAAAGTAGATTTTGTCTACATCCTTAGCTAATCCCCTTGAAAGATCAAGTGTGCTTTGAACGTCGGGGATACTAGGAGTTTCTTATTGTATCGGTGCCTGTTTCTTAGAAGTAGTAGCTATAGCCTTGCCTTTGTCTTTGATGTGATTCTTCATTGCACCCCTCGACATTGATTTCCATGGAGACATCCCTAAAAAGAACACAAAAGAACCAAACAAAACAAAAATAAAAAGGTAAAACATGTTTTTGGATTTTTTTTGTATATAACATAAAAGAAAAATAAAACTATGCTAAATGAGGTGAATGCAAGGCAAAATGTTAGATGAAAACATATGGGAGTAAATAAGCATGACTAACCATCAAATACTACCTACTTAGCCTTGAAGTGTGCAATCGACCCATGACCCACACATGAACAAAAATGACGATTTGCCGTTAGGAATGGAGTCACCCGATCTATCATAGGGCAAATTATGTATTTTACTTATATTTCCCCATCGAGTTTTACACAAGACAATCAAAGCGCACACTATACGCACTTGAACTATCACACCCCTTGAAATATTATGCAACTCACATTATAACTCAAGAATTAATCAAATGAATGCCCCAACTTTGAATTAATCAACTACTAGCAAAAATCATGCCAATAACCTCTCATGGGCATTTCAATAAACACTTGGTGCACATTACAAAATGGACTTGGTAAATAAGTGAGATGACACCTTAAAAACATTCCAACTACACTTCTCTTCCACAAGAATTTTAAAACGATCATTCAATGATGGGCTAGCACTCAAAATATGCACAAGAAGCCTTAACTAGTTCTCTTAGATCACCCACGAAGAGAAAATACAAAGAAAAGTTCATATGGGAATTTTAACAACCACATGGTGTGCATAAGGTTGGGTACTCAAGAATTCCCCAATTCGCATATAAAAATAACACCCATTCCAAAAAATCCTCAGAAACATCAATGTTACCCCAAATACAATTAAAATAAACCAAACTAGCATAGGATATGGTTCACCATTTTAACCCAAGAGATATTGAGTAAAAATTGTAAAAGTGAGCTTACCAAACCAAGTTAAGAGGCAAGATAATGACAAGAGAAGTGCAAGATTAAGGTCCCCGGAGTTGTAGATGATGATGTGTGAGGGTGCTCTTGAGAGAAATTGTAAGAATTTTTGTTGGAAGTGTGATGAAAGAGAAAATTTTGGAAAAGTGAGGAGGAGAATCGGGTTTGTTTGGTTGTGTGTGTGGTGTGGATGTTTAAAATTTAATGGTATAAGTAAGGGTATTAATTTAAATGGGTCATGGCCTGGCCTGTGCCCGCAAGTGGATATTGACCCCAACCAGTGTGTAAAACTTCACCTGGTAGCCACATGCGCCCTGACATGCTTGGGCATGTGGGAATGTATGCTAGCAGTGTCTGATTTAGGCCTAAATAATGTGTCCTATCTCCCATACTTAGAATTTTTTAACTGCATTCACCAAAATAATCTAAACTTAGAAATCAAACAACTAGAAAATGACAATAAGTAAGCTTGGGTTGCCTCCCAAGAAGCACCTTAGTTATTGTCGTGGCACGACGTTGTTGCACATCATCAAGCATCCTTAAAATGGAGCAACTCCACCTTAGCAGCTCCAGGTCCACCCACATAAAAATGTTTTAGCCTTTGGCCATTCACGGTGAACCTCCTCTTCTCATGGTCCTCCAGCTCAATAGCCCCACTAGGATAGGCATTAACCACTACAAAAGGACCCGACCACTTGGATTTTAGCTTACCCGCAAAGAGTTTTAACCTCGAATTGAAGAGTAGTACTTCATATCCCGCATGAAACTCTCTTTTCAAGATCCTAGCATCATACCATTTTTTTATTTTTTTACTTGTATAATGCCGAGCTTTCATATGCCTTAAGTTAGAACTCCTCTAACTCATGAATTTGGTCCACTCTTGACTTGGAGGCATCCTCCCAATTCATATTCAATTTACGCATGGCCCACACCATTTTGTTCTCAAATTCAATGGGAAGGTGACAAGCCTTTCCAAACACCAACAGATAGAGCGACATGCCAATAGGAGTCTCAAATACGATCCTATATTCCTAAAGGGTATCATCAAGTTGTCTTGCCCAATTCGTGTGTCCGACATTTACAGTTTTTCCAAGATCGATTTTATCTCATGATTGGAAACCTCCACCTGACCACTCATTTGGGGATGATACGTAGTAGCCACTTGTAACACCCCGTATACACCCAAACCTATGTGACGACGTTGAACTATGGTTACTTAGGTGTCGAGATGCCATGAGTATGTAATTTGTAATGTTAGTAATGAAAAAAAATTGAAATTTGTACATGTGATTAACCTTGTGTAGGAGGTGTTTTGCGATTTTCATGGAGCAGTTGTGGGTTCAAAATGAGGCTAAGATAACCTATAAACAAAGTATATTAAGGGTAAGAAGTAAGTTAAAGAATAGGACTTGAAGTATCTAACCAAACCCGCGAAGAAAAGTCGAAAAATGAAATTTTTGAAAATTTTAAGTGTGGGGAGCGCTGGAGGGCGTGCCACGCCGCTATGGTCTAAAATTTTTAGTCCAGAGGCAGCAAGATGGCGCGCCCAAGGGCGTGCCACGCTGGTTTTGGCCACTTTTCAAAGTTGGAATTTTTCTTAAGTCCCAAGGGTGCTCGGGGACGTATTGAGCCAATTTTTGCCACGTTTCTTCTACAACTATGAGAATATAAATGAAATGAGTGAAGTATTATATTGGTATGATAAAATTACTCGAGAACGAATTTGGCATCAAAATGACGATTTTACCCTTTTGGTCAAAATAAGTCGTACGTGGCTAGAATTGCTTGTTTTTGGGATTGAGGCTACAAATATAAATCCCGTGAGTGGGAATATGTTGCCCTAGTTTATATCCCGGAGTAATCCTATGGCCGATCTGTCACCCAACCTACTTGTAACATGTATGAAATGATTTAAACGTGAGAAATTATTGATTTTATTGGGTTAAGTGATTTGGGCTCAATAAAGCCCAAAAAATGAAGAAGAAAAACATGGGCCAAGAATGAACCATTCTTATTTTGACCAAGAAATAATTGATCAAAGTACTTCAAAGGCCTATAAAAGGGGCACAAAATCTGATTTTTAATAGATAAAAACACACATGCTTTCCTTGCATTTTCTAGACTTCTCAAGAACACTCTTTTGGGCTCTCAAACCCTAAGTCATCTTTGGAGCAAGATCATCATCTTCCAAGCTTAGGTAAGTGATTATTCTTATGGAATGATATATTATATGCATGGGAGAGTATGTAAATCATATTGGTTATGCTTGGAAGTGTTGGATATGGCACTTTGTGTTTTTTTGTCAAAGATGTGTTATCCATGGGATTTACACTTGAAATATAACTTTGTGATTTTGATGAAAAAGCATGGTATGGATGAAATAACAACATATATGGGGTGATTATGTTATTAAACTTGTTATTTTCATATAAGTGTAAATTATGGGATTTTGGACGATTTGTTGTTGTGAGGTGTATTGAAGTAAATTGATGGTATAATTATCATGTTGAGATGATGGAGACTGGAAAGTATGAACTTGGTGTGACATACTAGTGGTTTATGATATTTTGATCAATGTTGGGCATGTTGTGGTATTATTGATATGACCATGCCGTAAATGGTATTGTAGAGAAATAAATGACATTTTAAAGCCAAATATGTGACTCATTGTTATTATATGCCATTGTAAGGTAATTGGTGGTTAATGTTGGTTCCGTTATGTACTTGTGTTGTAGAGTAAAACATAAGGATGGAGCGAGACTATTATATGCACGTCTAAGATTGTGTATTCGTATTAAGAATACAAGGTATGTAAGGTTCCTTTTTCCGTATCCTTCTGCAACATATTGTTCACATTGATGTTGGACTTGTTTCAATTCTGAGAGGCTTGAAGTATATCAATTCAGGGTGACGTATATTGTTATTCATATGTTTCCTATTCTTAGATGACTTATGGTTCATTTATCTCTTGATCATTGATTGAAGTTCCAAAGATGTCATAACGCTGAAATTTCGAGGAGAACTATTTCAAGAGAGTAATAACATAAGAGAATCTATTTAATCTTGGATGGCATTTTCCAATCATGTCTTGTTCCAAAGTCCTATAGTATGATGATTACCCTTGTACCAATCTTTCATAAGTAAAAGTACCAATCTCATAAGAGGAATAAGAGAGATGATGTGCAAGTTAGCATAATTATTCTTCATGAGTGAAGATGTCAATCTCTTAAAGGAAAGGAGTGAAGTGAGATGTGTATATAAGTGTGAGCTTTAGTGTCATGATCTTTAACGTGTCACTTTCATAGCTAGGTAAGGGGTAAAAGATTGTAAAGAAGTAATGTGCATGGTTACTATATGTTTCATTGAGTATAGATCACATTCGAGAGAGTATAAGTTCAATATGGAATAATCCCAATATTGTGATATGTCATTTATCATAGCCCACCAAACGTGGAGGTCCGGTATCATATACTTACTTATATAAGATCTCATAAGAATAGTGAAGGAGGTGAAGTACGAGATAATATATCTATCCCTCACAAGTTAAGGTGTTAATCTCATGAAGTGTAAGAGTGAGGTAAAACGTATTTGTGTGTTTAAAATAGTGTCATGATCCTTAATATATCAATCTCTCCCATGTATGTTGTCCCACCATGAGAGAGGATGTATGTCACCCCACCATGAGAGTGGATGTATGTTACCCCACCATGAGAGTGGATGTATGTTACCCCACCATGAGAGTGGATGTATGTCTCCCCACCATGAGAGTGGATGTATGTTACCCCACCATGAGAGTGGATGTATGTCTCCCCATCATGAGAGTGGATGTATGTTTCCCCACCATGAGAGTGGATGTATGTTGCCCCACCATGAGAGTGGATGTATGCTAAACCACCAATAGAGTGGATGTAGGTTAAAACCACCAATAGAGTGGATGTACGTTAATAAAGTAGATGTATGTCATACTATTACCCCCACCACTAGAGTGAATGTATGTGGATGAGTGTTATTCTTTTACAATCTACTAACCAAGTAGATGAACAATAGCGGTAATGAATATAGAAGCAAAAAAAAATCTCTTGGGTATAGAAGAATCTATGAGAGGAAAGTCTCTTGAGTGAAGGTAGTTTCCCTTGAAGGAAAATAATTATAAAAGATATTATATAAAATGATGGTTTATCCACATTGACTATTCTCTCATATTTTATTCTATTGACATTCTCATGTATGATTCTATTTCTTATAAGCCTTACATACTCAGTACATTCTTCGTACTGACCCCCTCGTGGGACTTACCTTACATGTTGCAGGTGCACGCATTAGTAGACCTCCTCAGTAGACTGTGGATCATTTGCAGAGTTTTGGTGAGCTCCACTTGGTTTGGAGCTTTCTGGGTCATAGTTGTATATTCGTTTTGATGTTGTAAATGTAGTATAAAGCGGGGACTTGTCCCAACTTTAAGTTGGTCTTGTTGATGCATCTGTTAGAGGCTTTTGTAGACATAGGTGGGTATATGGATGTAAGATGTACATTCATTTTGACGTGATGGCCCCAACGGCCAAATTTTGTATATATATTTATAGCATATGTTTCCATGATTCATGTCTTCCGCATAGTTGCATGAGGTATAATAAGATTCATACGAGGATACGTATACGAAGGTTCATGAGAACAGATTGGTTCTATCGGGCCATATCGGCTTCGGGTGCCAGTCCGGCTCGAATGGGATTTCGGGTCGTGACACCACTTTATACTTTACCCCATACTTATCAAGCAACGTCCCAAACACCCGATCACAAAAGTGTGGTCCACCATCGCTAAGAATTGCTCGAGCAGTCCCGAACCTTGTAAAGATATACTTCTTTAAGAAGAAGGTGACACTCTTACTTTCACTGGTCGGTAGAGCAATTGCCTCCACCATTTTAACATGTAATCAACGACCTTCAATATGTATTTGTTCCCGTATGAACTCACAAAGTGACCCATGAAATCGATCCCCCACACATCGAATAATTCGACCTAGAGGTTCGGCTTCAAGGGCATGTCATGCCTCCTTGAAATACCTCCTTGTATTTGGCATTGAGGACAGGTCTTTACCAAGTCATAAGCATCCCTATGAAGGGTCGGCCAATAGTATCCACTTTGAAGAATTTTTTCAATAGTTCTAACACCACTATGATGGCCACCATATGGACATGAGTGGCAAGCTTCAAGAATGACCCACATTTCTGACTCCATCACACATCTATGGATTATTCCATCCACACACTCCCTAAATAGATAGGGTTCATCCCAATACCTTTTTACATCATAGAGGAATCTCTTATTTTGATAATGATTTAAATCATTGGGAAGCAACCCACATATGGCATAGTTCGCATAGTCCGCATACCACAGTTCTATGCTTCCCAAAAGTACCATAATTAGTTTGTCGGGAAAGGTTTCATTAATTTCAATTTCACCCGACTTCTCACTATTGGATTCAAGGCGGGATAGATGGTCCGCTACTTGGTTTTCACTACCTTTTCGATCCTTCACTTCAAAATCAAATTCTTAAAGGAGAAAAATCCATCTAATCAACCTTGGCTTGGCCTCTTTATTCTCCATCAAATACCGTAAGGCAACATGATCAGTGTGCACAACAACTTTAGTACCATAGACCACGGCTAGTAATTCTTTCTCCGTAATGGTGTAGTTCTTTTGTGCATCATTCAATGATTTACTAGCATAGTAGATAGGATGAAAAAGTTTCTCCTTTCTTTGGCCAAGCACAACCCGCAAGGCAAGTCCACTAGCATCACATATGAGTTGGAATGGTTGTGACCAATTTGGAGACACAATAATGGGGGCGGAGAAAAGTTTCTCCTTGAGGCAATTGAATGCCTTCAAACACTGACCATAAAAATCGAACTTAGCTTCCTTCTCAAGAAGCTTGTACATAGAATGAGCAATCTTGGAGAAGTCTTTAATGAACCTCCTATAAAAACCTGCATGGCCAAGAAAGCTTCTCACACCTTTTATGGATATTGGAGGAGGCAATTTTGAAACAACCTCCACTTTCACTTGATTAACTTGGATTCCTTGGCCTGAGATTTTGTGCCCAAGTACAATCCCTTCTCTCACCATAAAGTGGCACTTCTCCCAATTTAAGACAAGATTATTTGTCATACACCTTTCAAGCACCTTCTCCAAATGTTCAAGGCAATCCTCAAATGTATCACCAACAACAAAAAAATCATCCATAAATACCTCCATAGAATCCTTCACCATGTCTAAAAAGATCGTAAGCATACACCGTTGAAAGGTAGCCGGTGCATTGCATAGCCCGAAGGGTATGCGCTTAAAAGCGAAAGTTCCATAAGGACAAATGAAGGTCATTTTTTCTTGATCTTTAGGGGCTATTAAAATTTGATTATAGCTCGAGTATCCATTAAGGAAGCAATACCAACCCCTCCCCGCTAGCCTATCAAGCATTTAGTCCATGAAGGGCATGGGGAAATGATCCTTCTCGGTCCATGAATTCAATTTCCTATAATCAATACACACTCCAACCCGTGACCGAACGAATGGGTGTAATATCATTATTTTTGTTTGGGACCACCTTGATACCACCTTTCTTGGGAACACATTGAACAGGACTTACCCACGTGCTATCCAAAATAGGATCGACTACACCCGCATCAAGCCACTTGATGATTTCTTTCTTCACAACTTCTTGCATCATAGGGTTTAATCTTCTTTGGTGTTCTACACTTGCTACAAACTCGGGCTCAAGCTTGATCTTGTGGGTACATATACCGGGTGGAATTCCAATAATATCGGCTATGGTCCATCTAAGAGCCCTAATATACTGTATCACCACTGATTTCAATACCTCGATCTACCAAGATGACAAATCTACCGCAATAATAATAGGTGGAGTCTCACCTTCTCCCAACACATAATGGAGGTGAGGTGGAAATGGTTTGAGCTCAATTCGTGGTGGATCTTCAATTGAAGGCTTTGTGGGAGGAGTTTCTCGATCTATCAAGTCAAGGTCCAACTTGCAAGGATTTTTTGTGTAGGACCCAAAGCCTTTCAAAGATGCAAATACTTCATCATATCCTTCATTCCTCTCGCTTTCAAGATTCCATAAGACTCCCACCAAAGGTCCACTAACAAAGTCAATTTCCATAGTATTAGCCACTTCGTCATCAATCACATCGATTATGGAGACAACTTGCAAATCCATAGGTTGCTTCATGGACTTGCAAACGCTAAATGACACCTCTTCATTGTTTACTCAAAATTTTAATTCACCACATTCAACATCAACTAGAGCCTATCCGGTATCAAAGAATGGCCTACCAAGAATAATGGGGACCTCATGGTCAATTTCATAATCCAAGATCACAAAATTGACCGAAAAGATAAAATGGTCCACCTTCTTAAGTACATCATACAACACACACACAGGTTTTTCTATAGAACGATCGGCCATTAACAACCTCATTGTTGTTTGCTTTGGAGTACCCAAGCCTAACTTTCGAAACACATCTAATGGCATCAAATTAATACTTGCCCCAAGATCACATAAAGCTTTCCCAAATTTATACACTCCAATAGTACATGGGATGGTGAATGCCTCTGGGTCATCCTTGTTCACAACCATTGTGCTAGACATGATAGCACTACAATTATGTGTCATTTCAATTGTTTCGAAGTCCATGATTCGCTTCTTTGTTACCAAGTCCTTCATAAATTTAGCATACCCGGGCATCTCTTGTAGGGCTTCCAACAATGGTATATTTACCGAAAGGTTGATAAATTTAGAAAGGAACTTTTTAAACTTTGATTCATCTTCTTCTTTCTTAAGCCTTTGTGGGAATGAAGGAGGGATTTTGGCTTGTGGCTTTGAGACAACCGGGTTTTCATTCAGCTTTGAATCACTACCAGTAACCACTTGTGGTTCAATGTCTCTTTCACCCTTCTCTTTAACTTCTTACGGCTTCTCAACACTTTTCTCTTTTGATATCGGAGTTTCATCTTTTGAATTATTAATCCTCCTTCTTTTTTCGCTTATTTGTCCTCCAATACCCTTATTACTAAGGTCATCATCAATCGTTCTCAAGATTTCTCCCGCTTCTAGTGACTATTACCATGATGTGAGCATTATTTTTTGGGTTTACGATCGTATCACTAGGAAGACCTCCTCGTTGTCTTTGGTTCATCTGGGAGGAAAGTTGACCCATTTGGGTTTCAAGTTGCTTTATCGAGGCCGAGTGTGAGGTGAAAGTTTGATTGAGATACGAAAAATTGCCTTTCATTTCTCTTAACATCTTATCCTTTCTTTTAACACTCAAAAGGATACGAGCAAACACATCTTCATTCTTATACTCCTCCGAATCAATAGAAGTTGCTTCTTTATCCTTAGGCCGATCATGTGAAGGAACATACCTATCATAGTCCCGATATTTATTTTGCCAATCATGGTCCCTATCCTTAGCCCTTCATTCTTGGTCTCTATCATGATCCTTTCACTCACGATCTTTCCAATCGCGGTCTTTATCCGTCCAACCTTGATTCCCATCTTTCCTTTGATAGGTTGGGTGGAAACCCCCCATTTTATTTGACATAAATTGGATTTCTTCATCAAGAGTCTCCGCTTCATCATCATCATAGGTCTTAGCACCCTTGGAAGCAATGGCGTTAACTACCTTTGGTGTTGACCCCATTACATGTTTGGTGAGTTCTAGTTGTGTCATTATTTTAGCCATACTCTCATCTCTCTCCTCATCTTTCTTTCTTAGCTCTTGGCTCACAAAATATGTGAAGGAATACCTTACGAACACCTCATAATATCTTGTATGCCAACCTCGACTTTGTTTAGTGACTTAGTCCAATAATGTCGATGTAACACCATAAGTTTGTTTCACCAAAGATCCCCTAGCTGCATTGTCCGCAACTGTTTTGTTCAATTGATCTAATGCTCAATAAAATATTTAGAGGAGCATCTTAGCTGGAACCTCGTGAGTTAGACATTGCATCAATTTCTTGTTAAACCTTTACCAAGCCTTATGTAATGGTTCGCCATTTAATTAACGGAAGTTAATAATCTCATCTTTCAATTGTAACATCCAGGATGGTGGAAAGAACCTATCCAAGAATGCTTCCGTCAATTCCACCCATGTAGTTATTGAACCTGCGGGCAATTGCCTCAACCACAATACGGCTTCACCCGTTAATGAAAAGGGGAAGAGTCTCAACCGGATGGACTCTTGTGATATGTGGGCGATATCAAATGGCATATATACATCAATGAAATTAGTCAAATGAATATTTTCGTCTTCATGTACTTGACCCCCATACAATCACTTCATTTGAAGGAGATGGATCACCACACTAGTAACATGAAACACTCTGTTGCCTTCCGCGGGCGGGATGTGGATGGCACTAGCTCTCCCGACGTCTCCCAAGTGGTCTTCATCCTTTAAATGTTCGTCGAATAAAGTGGTATGACCACCGTTTGGACTCATTGATTTGTGAAGACTTTGATTATCACATGAAGAGAACAAAAACAACAAATAAAGTAAACTTACACCACAACAAACACAAGTAACTTAAAACACTAAAAAGAATGAACGCTACGTTTCATTCCCCGGCAACGACGCCATTTTTGATAACGGTCAAACTATACCACAAAAGTATAAGCGGCCATTGTCTATATAATTACCCAACTTAGAGTCGGGTTCGAATACACGAGGAATAAATGCGATAGCTTTCACCTCTAAGTGTCAAAAGCAACTAGTGCTAATACATGATGCTATAAAAATAATGCATAAAAGTAAATGGGAGAATTTAGTTTATCAATTTGTAATTATCAAAGTAATTGTAGTTTGAAATGCACAATTCAAACTTTAGAAAAATAGAGTTGAAATTGAGTGTAATACGGGACTTGGGATTATGCTATTATAAGAGTGAAAGGATGCATGGATGATTGACTATTTGTCTAGATTTAGCTAAGAGTTATGGGAAGGCTAGATTATGAGTACTTAGTGTTGATTTGTCAATCAAACACCACGATATTACAAGTGGGTCCTTTCGAACACCTCACAAGTATATCTATAATCAATCTAATACCTCAATTAGCGTCCTTATGGCTAAGTGACACTATTAAATGATAAATATCAAGTTATTGTTCACTCCCATTCCTCACCCTCAACCCCTTTGTCAAAGATAATGAGAGTTCTAGGGTTAATTAGAGCTTGCAACCTCTAATTTTAGATCGAAAACATGGAATAGGGATAAAACCCACAACAATTATCTAATTAGGAAAACAATTAAACAACACCCATACAAATATCAAATCTTACTCAAGCATAACCCCAAGCAAAGAAATTAGCTACTCATAAAAAGAAAAAGAGGAAAATTACCCAAGTTCTCCTCCCATTGTTCCATTGAATCCAAGATTATCACAAGATTTAAGATCCAAATTTAATACAAAGCAAAAGAAAGTAACTAATTTCACTCTTAGGGTTCCACTCTATGCTCTCAATCTTACCAAAATGCCCAAGATTCTGTTCTAGAGCTGAAAATCCCTTTTAAAGCCCCAAATTTATGTTCCCAAAAATTATGAAATTGCCACCGTACTGGTCACCTGTTTGCATAGGTGGAACTCTTCAGCGCAGACTTTACTGGCTTTGCTAAAACTTGCCACCTGCGTACGCAACTCAAGCTTATGCGTGTGCAGGTGGCCTCGAAGCTTCCTAAATATTGGTTTTAAGCTTTTTTTCTACACTTCTCGCATCCCAATTGACTAGTATAGATAGATAAACCTCCTATTCACTCATTACCTACATAAAAGAGTTATATAACGTGAGAAGTACATCGAATCAATGCAAAATAAGAGATAAGTTAAGCTTAAACGTGCTAAGAAGTTGGTAAAATGTCAACTTATCAGAATCAGGACCCCGAGCCAGCTACTAGAGCTCTATTTAGGGGTAGAGGTAGACCCCAAGGTCGGGGGAATGCTAAGGCAGCAACCCTAGTTCGAGATCAGGCTAGGGAGCCATTACCATATCCTATTATAGCTCATGAGCTAGATATAGCTAGAGAGATTCCGCTACCACAGTAGCATGTAGGACCAGGGGTAGTCCAGGTCTTACTCAGGTTTATATCTTTAACAGTTCTTAGAGATGCCTTGGTTCAGTTATTGGGGTTAGGGGGCGGTCAGACGACAATTAGAGCTCAGCCAACAGCATAAGATGGTGTAGATATAGGGGCGCAGCCTGTAGCTACGACCCCCAAAGCAGAGTTTCTGCTAGCTTCGATAGTTCCACAGTAGGTAGTAGCCTAGCCAGTTATATCTGTGTGAAAGAAGAAGATATTGGGTCAATTTTTGAGATTGACTTCACCCAAGTTTGCGAGGACCCCAGGAGAGGATGCTTATAATTTTTTTTCCAGTTGTGAGAAGAAGTTGAGGAATTTAGGGTTGGTTGAGTCGTGTGGAGTGGATTTTGTTGCTTATCATTTAAATACAGCGGTGGGGAGGTGGTGGAGAGGTTATCTTAATTCCAGGCCAACTGAATCTCCACCTGTGACTTGGACTTAGTTCTTCAATGCTTTCTTGGGAAAGTATATGCCTCGCAGCATGTATGAACATCTTCAGGATAAGTTTTTTGCATTGAAATAGGGTTCCTATATTTGTAGTTGAGTATGAGGTGAGATTTCATGAGTTAGCCAGACACGCTACTATGATTCTGCCTGATGAGTATGAGCAAATTTGATGTTTTGTTAGGAGCTTGAGATTACCTCTTCACAGGGTTACACAGAGTTTGGTTACTTTAGGGAACTCTTTTTCTAACATAGCTTTGCATGTGTATTTGATTGAGGAGATGGATCACGAGGCCCAAGGGGGCAGTGATAAGACACCTCATTATCAGGGTAGTTACAGTGGGAGCCACAGCGGCTCACAGTTTGGAGGTCGAGGGTTTCAAGGTTGGTACCCCCAAAAATAAGCTTATCAGTATCAGGGTCAGTCTAGTAGACTCGTTCAGGAAGCACTTCAGATATTGGATGGTGGTCAGCCTAGTTATAGTGGTTCAGGTGGTCAAAGTTGTAGTCAGCCTCAGAGGAGTGTTCAGTCAGGGTCATTGGACAACGGTGGTCATTCCAGATCAGCCAAACTTTCTAGACAGAGCAGTGTGCCAGGGGCATATTATGATTGTAGGGTTGTTGTTCACTTTACTCGTGAGTGTCCCCAGTAAGGGATGATTAAGTCTTCAGTTTAAACTATAAAATCGATCAGATCAGTGCCACCTTTAGCCAGGGATGGTAGGATCGACAATCGGGTAGGCACCCAGTCCAGTAGCGGACAGGTCCAGTTGTATGCTATACCGAGTAGGTCGGAGGCTGAGGCTTCATATATTGTGATTACAAGTACCATTTCTGTATACCATCAGCCAGCTTCTACTTTGTTTGTTCCCAGTTTCATATTTTCTTATGTTTCTACTTATTATGCACCATGGTTGGGTTTGTCTTCAGAGTCTTTATCTGTGCCATTACTTGTATCTACCCCCGTGGGTGATTACTTAGTAGTGGATTGGGTATATAGATCATGTTTGGTGACTGTTCAAGAGTAGGACACTTGGGTAGATCTCATTGTGTTAGATATGGTAGATTTTAACTTTATTCTGGGATGGACTGGTTATCCCCCTACCATGCAGTCTTGGATTGCTTCGCCAAGACCATTACCTTAGTAATGCCTGGCATACCCCCGATTGTATGGCAGGGCTCTTTTAGCCATGTGCCGATGGGGATTATTTCTTATATTTGGGCTAGTAGATTGATATCGAGGGGTTATAAATCATTCCTTGCTTATGTTTGGGATGTTGGTGCTGAGAGTCCTTCACTCAAATTCGTTTCTATTATCGGTGAGTTTCCCGATGTTTTTCCTACCAACCTACCTGTCTTTTCTTCTGAGCATGATATAAAGCTTGTTATTGACCTCAAGCCAGGAACTCGACCTATTTCTATATCTCCTTATCGTATGGCTTCTATCGAACTAAAGAAGCTAAATAGTCAGCTTTTGTATCTTCTGGGTAAGGGTTTTATTGGATTGAGTGTATCGCCTTGAGGTGCTCCAGTTCTATTTGTGAAGAAGAAAGACAACTCTATGTGTATGTGTATCAACTACAGGCAGTTGAATAAGGTGACAGTAAAGAATAAGTATCCTATGCCTCATATCAATGATTTGTTTGACCAGCTTCAGGGTTTGGCAGTGTTTTCTAAGATTGATTTGATGTTTGGTTACCATCAGTTGAGGATTAGGGCTGAGGACATCCCTAAGACAGCCTTCAGGAATCGTTACGATCATTATGAGTTCCTGGTGATGTCTTTTGGGCTGCGGTAGTTTTCACGCTTAAGATTTAGAGCCATTACTTGTATGGTGTTCATTGCGAGATCTTTACTTACCACCTCAGTATTCAGTGTATTATGACCCAAAGGGAGCTTAATTTGAGGCAGTGTAGATAGATTAAGTTGCTGAAGGACTATGATATCACTATTCTATACCATCCAGGCAAGGCAAATATGGTAGCGGATGCCTTGAGCCGGAAGGCAGTGATTATGGGTAGCTTGGCCTTCATTTTAGTTTCGCAGTGGTCGTTGGCTTTGGACATCCAGTCTTTAGCTAACTTGATGGTTTGTTTGGATGTTTCTGACCCCAGAAGGATTATTGCTAGTGTTGAGGCCAGATCTACCCTATTAGAGTAGATTCAGAGTTGTCAGTTTGAGGATAACAGGCTTCATACCATTTAAGGGCAGGTGCTGAGAGGTGAGTCCAGGAGGGCTATCTTAGATTTTGAGGGTGTTCTGAGATTTGACAGCTGTATTTATGTTTTTAGAGTTGGAGATGTGATTTAGTTGATACTTAATGAGGCTCATATCTCCAGGTATTCTATTTACCCTGGGACAACTAAGATGTATAAGAATTTGAGGAAGCATTACTGGTGGAGTGGTATATAGAGAGATATAGTAGGGTATGTGTCTCATTGCCTTTGTTGTCAATGGGTAAAGACTGAGCATCAAATACCTGGTGGATTGCTTCAGAGGCTATCCATTCTCGAGTGGAAATGGGAACATGTTACTATAGATTTCGTAGGTGGTTTGCCTCGCACTTCTCGTGGTGTTGATAGTATTTGGGTCATTGTGGATCGATTGACCAAGTCCTCCTATTTCATCCCTATCTAGACTTCCTACAATGCCTAGAGGTTGGCCCGTGTCTATATCTGAGAGGTGGTTCGCCTACATGGGGTACTTGTGTCTATCATTTCAGACCGATACTCTCAGTTTACTTCTAGCTTTTGGAGGATATTTCAGGAAGAGTTGGGTACCCAGGTTGACCTGAGCACCGTATTTTATCCCCAGATTGATGGGTAATCGGAGTGGATTATTCAGGTTTTGAAGGATATGCTCCGCGCTTGTATGTTGGATTTTGGGGGTCAGTGGGACCAGTTCTTACCTTTGGCAGAGTTTGCATATAATAACAACTTCCATTCTAGCATTCTGATGGTAGTCAATATCGATCTCCTGTTGGTTGGTTTGAGAATTTTGAGGTTAGGTCTCGTGGTACGGATTTGCTTAGTGCATCATTGGATCGGGTTCGGGTGATTCAGGATAGGCTATAGACAACTCAGAGTGGGCAGAAGATTTATGCTAACCGTAGGTGTCGTGCTTTGAGGCTCAGAGTTGGTGACAGTGTCTTTCTATGAGTATCTTCCATGAAAGGCATGATGAAGTTCGGGAGAAGGGGCAAGCTCAGCCCCCAGTATATTGGACCATTTGAGATCCTACGGACAGTTGGGGAGGTAGAATATAAGTTGGCAATGCCTCCTACCTTTTCAGCCATTCACCTAGTGTTTCATGCGTCTATGTTGCAGCAGTATATCCTAGATGAGTCTTACGTGCTTCGGTGGGACTCGGTTCATTTGGATGATGGGTTGGCATTTATAGAGGAGCCTGTGTCCATTTTGGCCAGAGATGCCAGGCGGTTGCGCTCTAGGGACATCCCTATAGTTAAGTTTCATTAGCGTCACCATCCAGTCGAAGAGGCTACCTGGGAGACTGAGCATGATATGAAAGCCCAGTATCACTACATGTTCCATCCTTTAGGTACTTTCTTATCCTTTACTTTTGCGGATGAAAGTCCTTTTAGTAGTGGATATTATAGTGACCCTCCAGGTCATTTCCCTCATTTTCATGTATATTCTGCATCTAAAGCTTTTTTATAGCTATCCCAGGTTATTTACTTACTTGGACTGACAGTTCGATTATAGGGCAGTTCGTTTGGTTGTTAGAGTCATTTCCCTGTTTAGGAGCTTCTTAAGTTAAGAAATGGGTCTTGGGCCTAAACCATAGGTAAACAGTCTCGGATGCCATTTCTGACAGTCTCAGCAGCTCTGAAACATTGATTTTAAGCTAGGAGGACCCTTGGTCTGGGTCCCGAGGCTTCCAGACTTTTTTTGAGCTATAGGGTGGAATTTGGCAAAAATGACTCCTTGGGGTATGGGCACCATTTTTTTATCAAAATGACCCCGGATGGTTATTTTGTTGGTGCTATTGAGTCCAGAATGTCGAATTTGATAGGGTAGCATAGTTATCTTGTGCGTACGAGATTTCAAACAAATTTTGAGCACTCGGCCAGAGTCCGTAGGGTTTGGCTTAACTTGGTTGGTGCCAAGTTTTCTGGTGCAGCTGGTTAAGCAGCCAAGGGACCACTTTAGCTGTGTTGGCTTTCGCGGCCCTAGACCGCTTTAGCGGAGCTGGCCAGCCTTGGCTTGGCCGCTTTAGCGACCCTTAGACGCTTTAGTGGTGACCGCTTTAGCGACCCTTGGGTGCTTTAGCGGTCCTGGACGGTTGAGGCGGGGTCTCTTTAGTGACCCTTTGGCGCTTTAGCGATCATTTAGCCGCTAAATCGGCCATCGCTGTTATGATATATATATCACCCTCCACCATTTTTCAGCTTACTCACCTAAGTCCATCCTCCATTGTTAAGCCTTGCAAGCTCGATTGTGGTGACTTTGGAGTGCGGGAAGCTGGTTTTAGCTCGGGAGTTGTGGTGTTAAGCGTATAGCGCCTATATCTCATAGGTAATTCGGTAAATCTTTGCCTACTTCGCATATTTGATTCTTGATTTCTTCGTTGGTTTTAGGGCTGATTTGGGGACTGTTTGAGCTCGAATTTAGTTATGGGTTAGTGGATTTTGATCATTGAGTTGTGTGGGATGATGTGATGGTTTCAATTTTGTGATTTTGCAAGCGGGCCCTATATAGGATTTTTGAGCCAATTTTTAACCCAGAGCATTTATACGCAATATGGGTATCATTTTTCTCGTGTTGATGCTTAAAATGTTATTTTGATAGCGTGGAAGCTGTTGAAGGCCTCTCGAAAGGGGAAAGTTTTGGTTTAAAGGATTTGACGAGCATTCGACGGTGTCCAAGTAGGCTAGGCTTACCTTATCCTTAGGCTGAGTTTATATATGGTAATTGTGTGCTATTATGAAGTTTTGGGCAGGTAGTTGTAGCTCGATTGTTGATTTAGTATTTTTATGCCGTATTTAGCTATCCAAAACTGGCGTATTCATATTTCCTTCTATATATTATGAGTTCTGGCACTGTTCTGGTATCGATTACGATTGTTTTGGGAGATTAATTTCTTTGAGTTTTGGTTCGAGTATGCCATCTGGTTACGATATGATCTGGGAGTTCTGGTACTGATTACTGTTGTTCTAGGAGTTGTGGTTCCTATGAGTTTTGGTTTGAGTCCGGGATCTGATTATGAGTTTGGTCGTACATCATATATGTGGCCTCTCATTATTACCCACTATTTATTTGGCTTATGGCCTTTCGTTATTATCCACTATTACCCGTTCGAGCCAGGCGTTTGGCTTCTCATTATTACCCATTGGTGTCGGTTCAAGTCCGGTGCATACTTGGATGGATTTATCATGGATTTTGGATCTGGCGGTTACCTGAGATCAATTTAGCTTTGGGTTGTCTATGCCTTTGCTTTAGTTATTTCTTGTGTGTACCCCCGGCTTATGAGGGCACGGTCGAGTTAATTGTCTTCTTTTGTGAGCCTTCTGGGCTTATAGGGGCCCAGTTAGGTTACATTTGGTTTGCTTTCTTACTTATGATTCTTTTACTTTCCCACATCGCTCTTGTTTATTTCTTTTATCGCAGTTGCATAGCTTACTAGCCATTAACTTTCTTATCCCTATCTACTGTTGACGTAGATGATACTCTCGTATTTTAGTTATACTTTTACTATATTTGGGCTCAGTCGACCGATGATGCCTACTAAGTTCCTGTTGCTTTGGTACTCATACTGCACTTCTGCATCTCTTTCCTAATGTAGATCTGAGTACTAGCGGCTGGCGTTGATGTGATTCTGTTATCTCAGTACTGATCCGGAGCAAGGTGAGCTTGCTAGAGTCCGAGGTTGATCTCCTCCATCTATTCCAGTTTAGTCTTTTCCATTCGAGACTACTTTGTATATATTACGTATATTTTGGATACTATCTAGTACTCTTATTTTGGTAGTAGTGACTCTAGTGCCGACCTTACCAGATCTTGGGAGGGGTTTATCTTGTATATTTTGTCCTCTTCCTTCTCCCGTTTCAATGTATTTTATATGTTTCTTTTCTGCTTCCGCTTATTATCACTCCTATTATCATTTCTGTCTTGTCTTTTCTTGTTTTTCGCATGTTAGCCCGTTACTCGCCGTTCTGGGCTATGGCTTGGCTTACCTACGGGCGGGACAACGTAGGCGCCATCATTACTTAAGAAATTGGGTCGTGACAAATGTATACAAATATCTAACAAATGCAAAATGAATATTTAAAAAATGAACAAATACGATTGAGAAATGAAATATATAAAGGAGCTTTACCAAATCATCAAGGTATATATATTTTCATACTTGATTTAGCTTTATTAATATTATTTTTATTGTTATTTATAACTACTACTATATTTATCTTTTGTTGTAGATGTAATTAAGGAATCTAAAGTTTCGTGCTTTTTCTATATTTAGAGCCTTACTATAGCTGCCCCAGGTCATTTATGACTTACTGGAACTAACAGTTCGGTTAACGCCATTCATTTGGTTTTTAGAGTTATTTTTCTATTTTTATAATCCCCTAGTTTGTTTGAGAGCACGGGATTCCGAACTAATCCAGAGCACCTGGTCAGAGTCCGTTAGAAATGGTTGAACTTGGCTGGTGCCAAGTATCTAGTGCAGCCGCTTAAGTGGCCTGGGGACTGCTTTGGCGTTCTTAGGGCGCTTTAGCAGTATCCACTTTAGCGGCTCTCGACTGCTTTACCGAAGCTTGCCCAGCCTAGGGATGGCCGCTTTAGCAGTGACCGCTTTAGCGGTCATTTGGCCGCTAAAGCGACCATCGCTGGCAACTTATATATATTCTTCTCATTCATTTTTCAGCCTCAACTCCTAGTACAACCCACCATTTTTAGACATTCAAAGGTTGGATTTAGCGAGGTTTTGAGCATGTGAGGCTGGTTTTTAGCTCGGGATTGTGGTTTTGAGAGTGTAGCGTCTATATCTTGTAAGTAATTCGATCAAATCTTCGCTTAATTTGGTACTTAGATTCTTGTTTCTATGATTTATTGTTGGGATTGATTTATACAATCGTTGAGCCCAGATTTAGCCAAATTATTATGGCTTTTGATCTTTGAACTGCGTGGGACGTTGTGACTTTTTCAATTTTGCTATTCTACAAGTGGGCCCCACATGGGATTTTCAGTTCAATTCTGACCCAGAGTATTTATACGTAATATGGGTATCATTTTATTTGTCTTGACGTATGCATCATTATTTTGATAGTGTCGCAGCTCTTGAAGGCCTCTCGAAAGGGAAAAGCTCTGATTTAGAGGATTCAGCGAGCGTTCGGCGACGTCCAGGTAGGCTAAGCTTACCCTACTTTTAGATTAAGCTTAATTATGGTATTAGTTTACTATTGTGCTAGTTTTGGGCAGGTAGTTTTAGCCCGAGTACCGTTTTGGCATTTTACGCCTTCTTTAGTCGGTTAGTCAATTCGGTAGATTTCGGTCTCGCTATTCCCTAGTATAGTGTGTTATCATCCTTTAGGGCTAGGCTTTGTGCTTTTAGTACCTTGGGATGGGGTGGGAATCCCTAGACTAGACTCGGGTGGGTTTGGGGTTAGGTTTGGTTATCGAGCCCCCATAGTAGGCCCCACCGCCCTTTTTAGGTAGTATATTACGTCACGAAGACCCTTTAGACTCAGTTAGACTCTTGAATACCATTTTAGGCTATCGCCTTGGGATGGGTTGACTTAGACTTGGCTTTTGGCCTATTTTAGCTCATTTTCTTCCCGGAAAGAGTAGTAATTGACCTGGATCACCCTTCCTTGACCTACTAATTAAGACCCGCCTTGCCTTAGTGGACTTATCCGCTTGAGATTGGTATTTGTGACCTTATGGTCTGGAGATAGGCGTGGAAACCCTACATTTCTTTCTATTAGCTAGTTATGCTTATTTCTATATAAATGTATTTCAGTTCTGGTTCGAGTCCGGCATATGCTTTATTGCTGTTGTTATTATGAGTTCTGGCGCGATACTGGCATCGGTTAGATTTATGGATATGGTTACTATGTACGAGCCCCGGTATGGTTCTTGTACAGTTACAGTTGAGATTGACTACTTATGGAGTCACTTGGTTCTGGTTATGGTATGGTTACTATGAGTTCCGGTTCGAGTCCGGCATCGGTTCATGATTATGGTTGGGATGTTCTGGTGTTGTGTATGGTGGTTAATGGGAGTTCTGAAAGTGGTACTGAGTTCTGTTGCACATGATTCATATGGCCTCTTGTTATTATCCACTATTTTTGGTTCAAATTTCGCGTCCATTGGTTCCAGTTCAAGCCCAGTACATATCTAGTTATTTCTTCATGGATTTGGATTTGGAGGTTAATTGTGATCGACTCAGGCACTGGAATGTTTATGTTTTCTTTCTTAGTTTTCCTATTGTCTGCACCCATCGGCATATGAGGGGCTTGGTAGGGTTAATTGCTTTCTTGTGTGTGCCTTCTGGGTTTATGGGGGCCCAGTTAGGTTGTAGTTAGTGCTTTTCTTTCATTTCTGAGTTATTTATCTCCTGTATTGCACTTATTTATTTCCTTTATCGCATTTTTCAGGTCCAGTAGACATTATATCTCTACCCCTGTTACTTTTGACATAGCTTACACACTCGCATTATATTTATGCTTTTACTATATTTAAGCTCAGTCAGCCGATGATGACTACTGAGTAACTATTGCTTTGGTACTCATACTGCATTTCTGTATCTTTTTTCTGATGTAGATCCAAGTACGAGCCACTGGCATTGACGTTATCCTCAGGCCTAGCTACTGATCCGGAGACAGGGTGAGCTTTCTAGAGTTCGAGGTTGATCCTCCTCCATCTATTTCAGTCATAGTCTTTTGCATTCCAAGACTACTGTGTGTATATATATATATTGGATACTGTCTAGTACTCTTTTTTTGGTTATAGTGGCTCTTGAATCAACCTTACAAGGTCTTGGGAGGGATTATTTTGTATATTTTGTCCTCTTCCTTCTCCCGTACAGTATATTATGTGTGTATATTTCTTCGCTTCCGCTTATATTATTGTCATTGTTGGTTTTCCTTCTTGTTTATTTTCATCTTCCGCCCGTTAACTCGTTACTTGTTGTTCCAGGCTATGACTTGGCTTACCTACTAGTGGTTTGAAATAGGTGTCATCATGACCTGAGAAACTGGATTGTGACAGGTAAGAAAATATATTTCCTTAAAATCAATCAACGGAAAAAGGTTTAGGTGGTAAGTTTAGATTATAAAAAGAAAGGAGTTTATTTTGTTTGTATGTACATTTTATTTTCGTTCAATTAAATTTAAGTACTTCAAATAAATAAAATTAAAATTAAGTAAGAACCACTCGACATATTTATGACAAATAATATTAAATTTAATTTAAATTTAATCAATTAATATTGACTCCTATTTTGACAAAAGAATAAGCTATTTGACACATCTGGAACAATACTTCAAAAAATTAAGAACTACAACATTAATGGAATAAATATATAATTATAAATAAATCTATAATTAGGAAAAAAAATAATTGTTACCTTATTTGAATCCTTACCAAAATTATAGAGGTAATTAAATATAATTGAACTATATTAGCAGAGAATTATGGGAAATAAATTTTATAATTATGTCAATGATATGTGATAAACTTTATAATATATCAATCAAATATAATGATAATTTATTATGATTAATTTCTTTAATATCATCCGCGCATTGTGCGGTTACTAATACTATTATATATAATAAAGGAGGATAGTCTAGCCTATAATTAGGCCAAGTGGCAGCTTGAGAACTAGCCACTTGACATTTTACAACAAAAAACTATTTTGTAGATTATTTAATTATTTCATATTTATTTTATATTTATTTCATATATATATATATATATATATATATATATATATATATATAATAAAGGAGGATAATCTATCCTATAATTAAGCCAAGTGACATTTTGAGAATTAGCCACTTGACATTTTACAACCAAAAACTATTTTGTAGATTGTTTAATTATTTCATATTGTGGTAAAATAACAACTAAGTTTGATTCATATTGGATGAAAATAACTAAGATTTGTCCTTACAATTGTCTTCTTGAATTATATATATTTAAATTCTATAAAAAAATTCTTGAATTATATATATTAAAAATTTGAATTATTCTATATCTATATATAATAAAGGATGATAGTCTAGCATGAGGTGAAGTCAAGTGACATCTTGAGAACTAGAAACTTGGTATTTTGCTATAAAAAAATAACTTATAAACTTATTCAAATAATTCATATCTATATATATAATAAAGGAGGATAGTCTAGCATATAATTAGGCCAAGTGACATCTTGAAAACTAGTCACTTGATATTTTACAACCAAAAGCTATTTTGTAGATTATTTAATTATTTCATATTTATTCCATATTTATTTCATATCTATATATATAATAAAGGAGGATAGTCTAAGCCTATAATTAGGCCAAGTGACATCATGTGAACTAGCCACTTGACATTTTACAACAAAAAACTATTTTGTAGATTATTTAATTATTTCATATTTATTCCATATTGTGGTAAAACATAACTAAGTTTGATTCATATTGGATGAAAATAACTAAGATTTGTCCTTAAAATTGTCTTCTTGAATTATATATTTAAGTTCTATCAAAAATTTGTTGAATTACATATATTAAAATTTTGAATTATTCCATATCTATATATAATAAAGGATGATAGTCTAGCATGAGGTGAAGTCAAGTGACGTCTTGAGAACTAGCCACTTGGTATTTTGCTACAAATAAAAAAATTATAAACTTTTTCAAATAATTCATATTGTGGTAAAAATCAACTAAGATTCACTCCTGTTGGATAAAAACTATTGAAATTCCTTTTATGCCGTATCAATAAATTAACAATAGGTAGAAATAAAAGATTTATTTCAAATTTGAATCAAGCAACATTCATATGGAAATATTAGATTTCAAAAAAGTAAATATTCTAAATTTTACATTTTAAGTTAATTCACATTTTGAAGATAAATATCAATATGGAAAAGTTAATTCATAATTTAGGTTCCATGTTTAATAGATAGAAGAAAATAATTGATTACCAATCAAGCTACATATATGGTAAAATAATATTGTAAATGAAGAATTATTCCAAAATAAAATCAGTTAATATTGACATCCATTTTAATAGTAAATATATTCATAATTCCGTAATTGATATAGATATTGTGGTAAAAGAATATCCTACTAAGAAAATAATTAATTAGAAATTAAAGTGACACTTATAGAAAAATACTATTGTATTCAAAGAGCCATTCCAAAAAATTTTAAAAAAATTATGAAGAATATAGTATATATGGAATATAAATCTATTGAAATTTTGAGATTTTTTTTAATAATTATGATCCAAGCTTTTGAAATATTGTACGTAAAATTACTACCATTTTGGCATAAAAATACAAATCAAAATAAAATGCATTAATCATGATTATCATTTTGAAAATTAAAATAAAATCTCAATTTTTCTTTTGTGTAAGTAGATTTTTATAGCTTTCAGAAAAAGAAAAGAAGGATTTTCCTATTAAGGAACTTTTAACTAAAAAAATTCAAAATTATTGTTGAATGAATTATAGTAATTATAGTAATATAAAATGAGGAAAACATGATCTCAGTATCTTATTCAAATATAAATTATTTTTTTAACAAGAATTTTAGAATTTAAATTTAAAATGAAAATTTGACCTCTTATATATACCATTTCAATAATACATAAATATTGTTACATTTTTCTCCCCCCCACTCCCCTCTTTCTCTTCCTCTCTCGTTATTGATCATTAGCTCTATTTGTCATTATAAAGTTTTGCATTATGAATAATAAGAATTGTCAATATTTTGTAAAATATTAGCTCTAATTTTCTAAATGAATTTCAGGTTTAAATATCAAGTTTTCATAGAGTAAGTGTCACGACCCGATTTCTCAGGTCATGATAGCACCTACCATAACCCACCAGTAGGTAATCCAACCCGTAATCCGGAACATCGAGTAACGGACTATCAAGAGAAAAGAAGAAAGCAACGGAAAGTGAATACAATAAAGAGACTAATATAGAGAAGTAATCCCAAAACCTGGTGAAGTCACTACAAGAGCTTCTAATACACAATGAGTACAAAGTGGAATACAGAGTAAATATATACAAAGTCGTCTTTGAAATATAAAAATAGAGATCAGTTTGACAATAAGAGGGAGAGAAGGAACAACTCCGAACCTTAGGAGCTCACCCCAAATCTCTGATCTATGGCTGCTATGCACGATGCACACATCAACGGCGAGAACTCGTACTATGATCTATAGACTGCAGAAGTGTAGAATGAGTACCAAACATGAGGTACTCAGTAGGCATCGGCCGACTGAGCTCCAAAGATAATGCAAGTATAAATAACATGTAAAGCAGGAATATCAGCTACAGGCAACTATTTAGGCAACGAAACATAATAATGCTAATGGAAATGTAAAAATACATTATCAGATACTACCAGTAATAGGGGACGAAATGCGGTTTCATAAGTAGCTAGTCCATAAATGATAGTATAGTGAGGAGGAGGTATATAATATACAATAGTAGTAGGAAAAAAGGGAGTGATATACAAATAGTTGCCAACGAAGAATATATATATATAACTGCGCTATACGGATATCCAACTACGAAGGTACTACTCTGAGGGAGCTAGTCTAATATCACAAGGATCATAAACAATGAGGGAGCTAACTCTAGAATAATCAGGGTCTCTAACCAAAATGTGAATAAGCATAAGATAATCTAACAATAATAAACCTTACCATAATAAGGAGGAAAGGAACTCGGAAGCGTACCTAAAACCTCGAGTACTAATCCATAACCAACCAGCCACGAACTATACAAGAATAATCTAATAATAATGTAACCGGCTAGCCCAGACAAACAATAACCTAACTGGGCCCCTATAAACCCGGAAGGAACAAGCAAACACTCAGCAAACACCAACCATAACCTGTACCTATACAACCCCCATAAGACCGATAGATACAAGCGCCACATAATTAAACTGGTGATAGGCGATGTATACAAATGAATGATAGTCATGAAAAGTGTTGGGGTCGAAATCGAGAGGGCGTCATGCGGAAGCTTATAGTTGTAAACCATAGATGCGATAAATCAGAGTCAAACGACCTAAATATTAAAAACTAATATTGACAAGACATAAAATCTATTGGGAGAAATCTCTGTCACGTCCCAAATCCTATATGGGTCAGACTGGCACCCGGAGCCGATAAGGCCCGAGAGAACCAATCTTTGCTCATGTACTCTCATATGCATGTTCGCATATGAATATCATTTTATCTCATGTAATTAAATATCAATGGCGGAAGTCATGGCAATATGTGCAATATATGAAACTTGGCCGTTAGTGTTCACTCAACTAGTTGAGTACCTCATGTTAGTGCTCATCTCTTTACAACTATCTTCATTAGTGTTCACTCAACTAGTTAGTACCGGGCCTCCACCTTTGGTGGGCTAAAATAAATAAGTATATAGTACCGGGCCTCCATCTTGGTGGGATATATAGTACCGGGCCTCCACCTTTGATGGGCTATAATATATAATAATATACCGGACATCCACCTTTGGTGGGCTATCATATATAAATATATATACCGGGCATCCACCTTTGGTGGGCAATCATATATACATATATACCGGGCATCCACCTTTGGTGGGCTATCATATATAAATATATACCGGGCATCCACCTTTGGTGGGCTATCATAACTAACATAGCATGATATTGGGATTATTCCATCTTGAACTTATACCCTTTAGATTGTTACCCATTCTCAATGACACATAACATAAAGTAACCATTTGAGCATTACCTCTTCACAATCTTATTTCCTTGACCTAGCTATGAGAGTAATACATTAGAGATCATGACAGTAAAGCTCACACTTATATACACATCTCATTTCACTTCACTTCATGTTATTCACATCTTCACTTATGAGGAATAATTATACTAACTTGCACATCGCCTCTCTTATTACTCTTATGAAATTGGTACTTTTACTTGCGAAAGATTGGTACAAGGCTAATCATCATACTATAGGACTTTGGAACCTGGCATGATTGGAAAATGCCATCCAAGATTGAATAGATTCTCTTATGGTATTATTCTCTTGAAATAGTTCCGTTAGAGATTTCAACGTTATGACAATTTTCCTTGAAGCTTTGGATCATTAACCAATGAGTGAGAGACATGGGAATAAACATTGTGAGAAACATAAAGTTATTAGAAACATAACACTATTGGAACCATGTCCGTACTTAGGTAACTCATGGACAACAACAACTAATGAATGAGAGATACATGACCTAGGAATGAATAGATTCTTCTTACGTCGTCACTTACGTCGTCACTTTCCTTGAAACAATTTCTTTTAGTAGTTCCAACAACCTTATGAGAGCTTTAGGAATTTCAGTCCATGGATAAGAGACATTCAATGCCAATCGGTCAATGAATAAAAAACGTGTGGATAATAATATATATCAAATCTGAATGAGATACCTTAACATATTTCGGCATAGGACAAGTATAATGTCATTATGAACATTATGTGCTGCAGAAGGATACGGACAGAGTAACCTTACATACCTTAGCTTTCCAATGTAAATACACAATCCAAGATGTGAGCACAAAAATTCCGCTCCTTCCTTACATTTCACTCTACATCACAAGTACATAACGGAACCAACATTAACCACCAACTACCTTACAAATGCATATGACAACAATAAGTTACATGTTTATCTTTAAAATGGCATTTCCTTCTCTACAATACCATTTACGGTATCAACATACCAACAATGTCCCATTCATGACATACATTGACCACAAGCTACATTTCAAGTGTATAAGACAACCATAAGTTACATGAGTTCCCTATTCATCCTTTACAATACCATTCATGGCCCTTTTCATGCCAATAATACCATAACATTTTATACATTAACCACAACATCACATACCAATAGCATTTCACCACAAGGTTCCTCCTCTACACTTCATCATAAGCACCATATCTCAATTATTCCATTAAATTGCTTCAATACACCTTACAACAACAAATCGGCCAAAATACCCTAATTTACACTTATAGAAAAATAACAAGTTTAGGACCATAATAACACCATACATGTTGATATTTTATCCATACCATGCTTTTTCATCAAAACTACAAGTCATAATTCAAGTCACAATCCCATGAATGACACATCTTTTTCACAACAACCAAAAGTGTCATGTCCAACAATTCCAACCATAACCAACATGATATAAATATTCTATCATGCTTATAATATGTTAAAGTACAATAATAATCACTTACCCAAGCTTGGAAGATGATGATCTTGTCCAAAAATGCCTTAGGGTTTGAAGAGCCACCAAAAGAGTTTTCTTGAAAACTCTAGAAAATGAGAGAAATGTGATGTGTGTCTAATGAGATAAAAATCTGATTTTTGGACACCTTTTATAACATCATAAAGTCATCCTTAGCCATTTAATCCACCCTTTGACAAGTCAAGGCAAGAATGGGTCATTTTGACCCATTGGGCCTTTCATGTTTTCTTTCACATTTTGGGTCTTTTTTGGGCCCAATTCACTTAATCCAACAAAATCAATAATTTCTCATGTTTAATTCATTTCATACGCGTTACAACAATATTCCCACTCATGGGATTTATATTCGTAGCCTTAATCCCAAAAACAAGCGATTCTAGCCACGTATGACCCATTTTGACCATAAGGGTAAAATCGTCATTTTGACATCAAATTCGTCCTCGAGTAATTTTATCATACCAATATAATATTTTACTCATTTCATGTATATTCTCACGGTTGTAGAATAATTGTGGCAAAAATCGGCTCAATATGTCCCCGAGAACCCTTGGGACTTAGAAAATTTCCAACTTTCGAAAAAGTGGTAAAACCAGCGTGGCACGCTGCCTGGCGTGCCCCCTTGCTGCCTCTGGACTAAAAATTTTAGCCCAGAGCGGCGTGGCACTCTCTCTGGCGCGCCCCTCCCTTAATATTTTTTTTTTTTTTTTTTTTTTTTTTTTTACTTATTGCTCTCAAAACTAAGGTAAACATGTACGGGGTGTTACAATCTCCCTCTAAACAAGACTCTTTAGAGACTACAGTGTGGATGCTATTGTATTGTGGTATGAGAAGGGGAGTCTTCTATTTATAGAGGTTCAAATTCTTTCCTCCAAGAAAGAGGTTAGCCAAATATGGAATAGTTTTATATTTTCCTTTTAGAAAAAATAAAAGTAATTATGGTATTACTTTTATTTTCCTTTCAAGAAAATAAAACTCAAATTTGGTAAGAAAATCAGGGAAAAAACCCTAACAAAAAGAACCAAATGATGCAAGATAATCCATGTACCATATCCAACATAAGTGTATACACCTCCTCCAGCTCAGTAGCTTGCAAAGGCAGGACCTACGGCGACCATCCTTCTTTGGTATTGTGGTTCATCAGACGAAGGGGCTCATAGGGGACTCAAAATATTCGTATACACTTCCTGGTCCCAAACCAGGACTTCCATAATCCATAACCAATCCATTCCGCCCAGTTCCAAAGGTAAAAATATGTAATAAGTGCTTGGAATCGAACTGAGACTAAAACAAGTAGAAATCCGTAAAGTCCAGTGCCCGAGATTGAATCAGCGACTAAAATGGTAAAATAGTATAGAAAGGGTCGGAATCTCCCTTGTCCAAAGTAAGTAAATAGTGATAATTTCATAGATCAAGAATGAATCAAAATCTGCCTCGGTTCGAGTTTCTAAAGTAGGATGCTCAGTTTAAAAGATCATAAACCAATAATAAGGGTGGTACGTCTTCCATTTAGAAATCAATTTTAAAAGTGAAATGCAGGCATAACCCTTTTTTGGAAAACCGTAGAGAAAACCAAGGTTTAGTTTGAATAGTAACACTGAATAAGTGACAGTGCGTCTAAATGTATGCATGCCATCACCAGTAACCAAACAATACAAACATAAGTGTCTATGAACTAAATGACCTCCTTTCAGAGAATAGGGTACTAACCTGGTGTTCAACAGGTCTCTTAACCATGGCCTCAGGCCCAACAATATTCAATTTAGCAGGATAACAACATTATAACTCAACAAGACTACGGTAAATATGGTCATCAAGCTACTGGGATGATCTAATCGAGGGATATCGCCCAAATCACTAAGTAATACGTAAATCTTATACAAAGGGTTCTTAATGTCAATCTAAGGTCATGTACATAAATAATCAGGCTTAACGGTATCCTATAGCTATAGTAGGTATCCTTAGGTCAAGGCTCAATTTACAATTTTATTCTAAATCCCCTAGACCAGTCAAATTATGATATAACTAGCTATCAACCTAATCCTATAATTCCTTACCTAACATGTAATCTATACAATACACAATCTCGTAAAGAAGAGTAAACCGTAGCCTACCTGGAGTCCAAATGCTAAGCTTGCGAACACCGCACTGAAGCCTTGCCTTACCGAGAAGTCTCCGAATGATGTCCCACTAGGACCCGAGCTTGAATAACTTGATGTAGATAACTGATTTTCCTTTATAATAAAAATATAAATCCATAATATTTTCCTGAAGCATTACTCCTTCAACGTGGTTATGTATACACATTTGAATCAAATCGAAAACATAGTTTGTAAAGGAATAAAAATGGATGAAAAAGTACTTTTCTTAGGCAAATAGATCTGCTAGTATATTGAGGAGAACATATAATATTTGGTTAGTAATGAAAAGTTAGGTAAATGAAATGTAAGAATTTATACATAGTTTAAACCTTACTTGCTACCACCTATAACATTAATGCGTGATGAGCCCTCCCTCCACTTTCACGTGGAAGTGGAGGTGTCCCCTCCTACCATTCTTGATTATCTCTTTATTTATTTATTATGGTGTTGCATAGATTCGTGATAAAATAAATACAATATATCATAACTATTATAAAATAATATAAATATATCACAACTAAAGAAATTTTCATAAATATCAAAAACATTTTAGAATAAACTCGGTATTAATGAAATGCTCAAATAAATTACCCAAAAACTGAACCACCTGACTTGGTAGGTCATAAATAACTGGAAGCAACTATCGAGAAGCTTGAAATTTTGGAAACACATGAAAATTGAAAAATGACGTAGAGGGTCATTACAGTAAAAGCCCAACATGTTGATGCAATGTTATCACTAACTCAAAGTGAGAGTTTAGTAGAATAATCGACGTATGAGGAGGTTCAACAATATATTCTCAACGTAACATAGGTTTGAAACAAAGGAATATCAATTATAAAAATGATTTAAATCATCCATAGTATTTTTCTTTCTTGAGAAAAATAATCTGTTAGTTTTTGGAGATTTCTTTATACAAATACAAATATGTACTATGGATAGTACAGTTTCTTGATTATATATTATTTTGGGGTCTTGCATAATTATCATATAAAGGTGACTGACTTTCTTGATTTTTTTTTAATTCTTTTAATATCAAATTTCGAAAGTAAGAGACCAGGCTTGTTGATGGAATGTTATCACTAATTCAAAATGAGAGTTCAGTAAAAGAAGAAACATTTGAGAAGGTTGAATAGTACATTCACAATATTGGTTTGGAACAAGGAAGTCATTTGTCGAATATGAATTTAATTATACACAATATTTGCTTTTTGAAGAAAAAATAATTTTGTAAGTTTGGTAATTTCTTTATTCAAATTTAAAAATAATTTACTGTGATATAGATTAAATAACGTGTAAGATATAATAACTTTAAATAAAAGTAAGTATTAAGTAATAAACTCAATCATTGTTAGATTGTAAATTCACGATAAAATAATATCACTAGATAACGATTTCTATAAACATACATGATAAAGAAAGAAAGTGTAAGAAATATCAATGAAATTAAAAATATGATTCTTTTGAAGCTAATGATAAATAAAAATTGCAAAATTGCTTTCTTTGCTATATTTGGTATCTTTAGAATCTTATTTTGGCTTGAATGAGAATTACAACTAGTACAACTAGGAAGATAATATTTTTTCTTTATATTTGTCACCTTTTAATAATTATAGGAAAACAACTTCAGCATATTTAAATTGATTTTATACCTCATTTCTTTTCTCTTTGAGCTATTAACGATGTAGTTCATTAGTCTATGTTGGTTTATCTATTGGTCAATAATGAAAAGAATTTTTTATGCTTCTATTCATTTGGTAAAATTGTAAATCAAAATTATTTTTATCCAACTTTTTATTATGATCTTTCTTCTTAAATATTTACCGTGCATCGCGCGGGTACTAATACTAGTTATATAATAAAGGGATGGGTGAACTTTTTCTTCAACACATTCACACACATTAACAATAACATGTTCTCCTCTTCTCCACCTTCCTCTATCTTTCCTTCTCTTCCCACGTGCCACCAAAAGACAACTAGCAACCTCCCATCACTCCACCATTGCCGAAACTTCGGTGGAGTTCACCAACACCATAACCGCTGCTCCCTTTCCCCCTTTCCTGCTGATGCTTCGCCGGATGTGATGACAGGTGAACAACCCCATCACTACCACCATCAACGCCCCTTTTTATCTCCCTTGCTCTTCCTTTTTCCCTCTTTCCCCTCTCCCTTTTACTACTGTTTGATAAAAAATGGCTAGATCTGGCCGTGCTCATGCTTTTTCAGCGTTTCTTAGGTGTAAACCATTGAAGCAACGCCACTCCCATCACTGCTTTGTATTGCTAAATAAACTAAATATGACTTCTGATTTTTAATTTCATAGATCTGGCCTAAGGTGAATTCTTCAGCGAAGCTCCATTAAAACAGGCGAAACTCAACTATTGCCACTCTTTTTCATGACTTTGTTGACTACTTTTACATTTTTTTCTCTTGCTAAATTTTGCTTGTTGCTATTTCATATATGTTGCTACTGTTTAGCTCTGTTTTGTCTATCTTTGCCATCGTACATTGCTGCTATAATTTTGTTGCTATTTGTTACGACCCGATTATTGCGAGTCATGGTGGCACCTACTTTAACCCACCAGTAAGTATGCCGAACTGTAGCCCAGAATGACATGTAATGTGCTAGTTGGTGGAAAGTATGTTAAATACCAAAAGTAAGCATACAATAGAATTGTAGGCAGTAAAATATATTATAAATATCAAGAGAGAGAGAGAGAGAGAAAGTATGCAAAAGGATATCCCACAACCTAGTAAGGTTGGTACAAGAGCCACTAAATCCAAAATAATAAGAGTACTAAATAGTATCCAATATACAAGTAGTCTTGAATGTAAAGACTGTCCAAGAGTAGTAGAAGAAGAAAAGATCAGCTCTGGCTCTGAAAGCTACCCTATTTCCGAATCCTAAAAGCAAGTTGGAATAGAACATTAGTAGCAGTGACTCATATCAGATCTACATCGAAAAAAGATGCAGAAGTGTAGTATGAGTACCAAAACAACAAGTACTCAGTAGACATCATCGGCCGATTGAGCTAAATCATAATAAAAGCATAATAAGATGAGAGAATATAAACTAAAGTCAGGGATAAAGGACCAAACCTGAAATACTCCCAAACTGATGAGAATAATGAATAATAGGATAAATAGATCGAAATAAAACCAATATAACCATAGTCTAACAAGGCCCCCATAAGCCCAAAAGACACAAAAAGAAGATAAATATCCCAAACAAGCCCCCATAAGCCCGATTAGTACAATCAAGGAGGAATTACCGACAATGATAAACATAAGTAACCAAAAACCAAAATTGAACCTGGGGGTCCCTTCAATCCATAAACGCCGGACTAAAACTTTAACTTTAGTATCATATCACCGATTTAAAGTTCCACATATGAATAGTAAATGCCAGACTTGAACCTGAACTGGGAAGTAAATACCAAATAACAATTCTAGCAGAAGGTCGAAAACATGCCTAAGTCAACCTAAGGTCCAAGATTTTATATAAGATGATGAAAGAAGTCCTCTTAGGTCTACAAGGAGCTAGATTAGATATTTGACCTAAAAGAGGGCCGGCAGGGCGCGCTACTAATCCCAAAAGTCCATACTAAGGTAAGATCTACCCCAAAACTAGACTAAGGCTTTAAATTCTATTTCAAGGTATCAAATAGGTTGAAACTCATCTTAAGGGACAATCTAACTCAAAGGGGAAAGAATGAGTCAAATTCTATCTAAAATGACTCTTTAATTGGCTAAACAATCCAAAATTTGCTAAACATGCAACCAAGCCGTAAATACCCACCCAAATCAAGTACAATAATATACTAATACCATATTAAAGCTCAATTTATGAGGAAAGTAAACCTAACCTACCTGGACACCGTTGAAAGCTCGAGAAAGTCCACTAGATCAGAGCTTTTCCCTTTCGAGAAGCCTCCGCATGATGCCACGCTATCAAAATAATAATTTGTACATTAATATGAGAGTAACAATACTCATATTGCATATAAATACTACGGGTCCAAAATTGAGCTAAAAATCCCATGCGGGGACCGCTTGTGGAATGACAACTTTGAAACAGTCAACACGTCCCTCTAAGCTCAAGGATCATTTACCCTAAAAAATGGGTGAAATCCGAACACAAACGAACCCTAAATCAGCCCATAAAGTAAGCTAGGGATTTGGATTAAATCAAAAAATTAACTAAGACATTAAAGGAAACTTACGGAAATATTGATGAGAAAATGACCAAAATAGCGTCTCCAACTCACCCCGAACACCCAATGATCGATCTCCACTCTCCACAAGCTCTCTAGGGTTTATATGGTGTTGGGACTTAAGGAAAATGGAGAGAAATTGGGTTCCATACTATTAAATACTACCAGGGGTCCCTTCACCGTAATCACAGGGACCCCATCACTAAAGTGGACCAAGACCCGGCTTACCCTTCCCTGACGCGGCTGGTCGACCGCGATTGCGAAGGAGAAAGTCTGATCGGATCTAGAGGAAACTTTTTGCGATTTCGAAGACAAGCTCGCGAAAGCGATGGCCGATACTCTTGGACTTCGCTAACGCGACCAAGGCCTCAAGAACGCGAAGGAAATTTTTAGCCTGCACCAGCTGAAGCTACACCAGCAGTTTTGGCAAAGTCCCAAATCTCCGATCGGACCCTTGGGATTCTTTCAAAATCCCAGGAACACAAAAGAACTATGCTACCTTACCAAATTCGACATTCCAAACTAAAAGACGCCACTGAAATTCCCAACCGAGGTTTTTTCAATAAAATATGGGTCCAACACCCAAGGGCCATTTCAACCAAAATCCACCCCTAGCCCAAAATGAGTTTGGAAGCCTTGGGACCCGAACCAAGGGTCCTTCTAGCCTAAAATCAACATTCTAGAGCTAACCAAAACTGTTAGAATTGGTATACATGGCTGTTTACTTGAAGTTTAGGCCCGACACCCAATCTTTAATAACAAAAACTTCAAAACAGGAAATTGGCTCTAAAAACAAAACGAACTGCCCGGTAATCGGACTGTCAGCTTCAGCAAGGCATAAATGACTTAGGGTAGCTATGGGAAAGCTCTTAACGCCAAAATAGTGCGGAAATGTCGAAAATGACTTGGAGTGTCATTACAATATCCACTACTAAAAGGACTTTCATCCGCGAAAGTCAAAGATGAAGAAGTACCTGAAGGCTCGAACAGGTGGGGATACTGGGATCGCATCTCACTCTCGATCTCCTACGCAGCCTCCTCAACTGGACAGTGTATCCACTGGACTTTAACCACTGGAATCTCTCTAGACCACAACCGTCTAACATCCCTGGTTAATATAAGGACTAGCTCCTCCACAAAGGTCAACCTCTTATCTACCTAAACCGAGTTCTATCGAAGCACATGTGACTCATTAGGAATGTAGCTCCGCAACATGGATACATGGAAAATTGGGTGAACAACTGAAAAATCTAGGGGTAAGGCCAGCTAATAAGCCACTCTCCAATGGTCTGAAGTATCTCAAATGGTCCAATGTACCTGGGGCTGAGCTTACCCCTCTTCCCGAACCTCATCACGCCTTTCATAGGCGATACCCAAAGGAAAATACGATCACCATCTCCAAACTTCAAGGCATGAAGTCGACCATCAGCATAACTCTTTTGCCTACTATGAGCTGCCCTTAACCTATCCTGAATAACCCAAATCCTATCCAATGACTCAAAAAGTAAGTCAGTACCACAAGGGCTAAATTCAGAGGTCTCAAACCAGCCTATCGGAGATCGACAATGCCTACTATATAATGCCTCAAATGGTGCCATCTCAATACTCGAATAGTAGATATTATTATAAGTTAACTCTGCTAAGGCTAAGTGCTTCTCCCACTGACCTCCAAAGTCCATAACATAAGCGCAGAGCATATCCTTAAAAGCCTGAATAGTCCGCTCTGATTGCCCGTAAGTTTGAGGGTGAACAATGGTGTTAAGGTCCACCTGAGTACCCAACTCCTCCTGAAAAATCCTCTAGAAGCTAGAAGTGAACACTAAGCCTGTATCTGAAATAATGGATATGGGTACTCCATGCAGGTGAACTATCTCACGAACATAGATATGGGCGAACCTTTTGGCACTAAAATACATCTTAATAGGGAGGAAATGGGCCTATTTAGTCAACCAATCTATAATGACCCAAATGTCGTCGGAACCACGAGAAGTGCAAGGGAAACCACTGATAAAGTTCATAGTAATCCACTCCCACTTCCACTCAGGAATGGGTAATCTCTGAATCAGGCCACCAAGTCTCTGATGCTCAGCCTTTACCTACTAACAACATAGGCAACAAGCTACAAAATCTACTATATCCCTCTTCCTGCTACTACACCAGTAATGCTGCCTTAAATTTCTATACATCTTAGTTGTCCCAGGGTGAATAGAATATCTGGAGCTATGAGCCTCGCACAATATCAATTGAATCAAGTCTCTAACCCTCTGACCACAAATGCGGCCATCAAACCTCAGAATGCCCTCTGAATCTAAGGTAGCCCTATTGGACTCACTTCTCAGAACCTGACCATGGATGCCACAAAGTTTACTATCCTCAAACTAGCGACTCCGAATCTGCTCAAATAAGGTAGACCTACCCTCAACACTAGCAAGAATCCTCCTAGAGTCTGAAATGTCAAGTCAAACCATCAAGTTGGCTAAGAACTGAATGTCCAGAGCCAACGACCGCTCTGAAATTAAAATGAAGTCCAAGCTACTCATACTCACAGCCTTCCAACTCAAGGCATCCTCTACCACATTCACCTGCCCGGATGGTATAAAATAGAGATATCATAGTCCTTCAATAACTCAATCCATCTGCTTTGCCTCGAGTTAAGCTTCCTCTGAGTCATAATGTACTAAAGACTACGGTGATCAGTATAGATCTTATAGCCCACCAAATGACATTAATCCCTAGAATTCCCCTTTTGAGCCTAAAGCCTTTCTTTGGACAATCACATCTTAGTCTATACATTTTGAGTACCTATATGCACTATCCCTCTCTTGGACCAACCTCTTTGAGCACACTAAATACATGTAAATTATGAACAAAGATCCAAGATCAAAGATGCCAAAGGGAAAGGATACAAGAGTCCCAAAAGAATAAAAATAAAAAGATGACTTCAGATAAGAAGGAGCAAAAAACCCCCCACAAAAAGAAAGAACTCCAACAAAGGTGGAGAATCTTAAAAAAGAAAAAAAGAAGAACCTTGAAAAAATGGGAAAAAGAATCCAACACAAATTTCAGAGAATCCAGAACAAATACAAAACAAGGGACAATAAAGCACAAACAAAGAAGATCAAACGCCATAGCGCAAAAAATATCAAAGCACGAACACAGTGTACCGTTCATTGAGAGAGTACTCACTTGC
Organism: Capsicum rhomboideum; assembly: GCA_031232105.1. Classification (NCBI taxonomy): domain Eukaryota; kingdom Viridiplantae; phylum Streptophyta; class Magnoliopsida; order Solanales; family Solanaceae; genus Capsicum; species Capsicum rhomboideum. The sequence continues at coordinate 81,639,379 of CP124712.1, forward strand.
ATCCCAAATGATATCCTACCCATCCCCAAGCCTGTATTACAAGCTGGTAATAAGTCCTACATGACCCCATTTCACGTTTTATCATATTAGTGGATACTTACATGAAGGACAAGCCTATGGTATCACAATTTTATGCATTGAATCTCTTTCTGAGAGTGAGTGCTTTTCTCTAGACGTCCCTAAGTTCAAAAAGAAAAATACTCAAATATGTGTGAAAATGGGATTTTCTTTCAAGAAAGGGCACTTGAAACATGATGATATGTATAGTTGAAAACCTTTGTTTGAAACAAGATGTACAAATCTTGTAGATACTTATGTATGTCTGAGGTGCCACTTGAAACTATAGGAATTTGTAACACCCCGTATATTTCCGAACTTAATTGATTACCTTAACATTTATGGAATTATTTAAACATGAGATGGTTGGTGAATTATGCATTAATTTGTTGGGCTGAATTAACATGTGCTAATGGGCTCAATTTAAGGCCCAAAATTAAGTCATAAGACATGGCCCAAATGGGAAAAATGACCCATTCTTGAGTTGACCAAGTAACACACATTTAATGTTTGGATAAGGATGACTTGAGGGACTATATAAGGCACAAAATCATATTTTTATTCATTACAACACACATGCCATTTCTAGATTTTTCCAAAATATTTCTCTTCTCCCACAAACCCTAAGCCATCACTCCCTTGAACAAGATCATCCTCTTGCAAGCTTTGGTAAGTATTTACTCTCATGGTTTAGTATATTATATGCTTAAGATGGTGTATAAATCATGTTGGTTATGTTGGCAAAGTGTTGGATAGTTCACTATGTGTAAAACAGTCTACTTTTGCTTAATCGGTGAAGGGTTTTTCCTTCTAAACTTAAAAGTGGACTTGTGGTCTTGAAGGAAGTGAATTTGGTGGATTAAATATAAAAATGTATGATGTGGTTATGTCCTTAACTTAATTTCTCTTTGTGTTTAACATTTGGAATTGTTGTTGCGAAATTGTGCATGGAATTGGTGACGTAGTGAAAGGAAAATGTAGTTTTGGTGATGTTCATGTGGGTTGTGAAACCATGATTGTTAGTTGGCATCCAAGTGACCTAAAATATGGAAGGAAAATATTAATTATTGCCATGGACCATTTATTTCAAAAAAGGACCCTTGGAGGCTGAAACGGGCACCTACCCTCGTGTCTGGAGCACCTGCGGGCGTAGATGCCAATGCAGGTGGCTCTGGAAAAGGCCAGAGGGCCATCTGTGGCTGCATGTCATCCACCTGTGGGTGCAGGTGGCTCCACATCCCAGTCCAAAATTTCATTTTGCATGTTTTTGTCTCTCTTTGACCCCCTAAGGCCCATATACCCTTCTTGGATGCAATTATCAACTTCTGGTACCTTTTGAATGGCTTTAAGGGGTCTTTTGGAGGCATGTTGGATTATATCAATTATGGATTTTTGTTAATGACATGGATTTGAGCATCACAAGTCATAAGAAGACATCTCCTTTAACAGATCTGACAAAAAAAAAGAAGGAGTTCAAGAAAGGTAAGACTTTAAAGATCTAAACTAAAGAATCTGTGTTGGTGAATGCTTAAGGTCACAACTAAGAAAAATTGAAAGAAGAGTAAGCCCCAAGTCAATATCTAAAGAAGGAGAAACGTCATCCAACCTTGAAGAGGTTCAGAGGCAAATGTTTACCCTTTTCTAGATTCAAACTGTAACACCCCAAAAGTTCCTAGTACGTAACTCAGCCTTAAATAGAAAACCAATCAGCAGTTCTAGGAATTTTTCTAAGAATGATTCACTTTATGATTCATGGGATGACACATGGTAAGTAGTCCAGCAACCAGTTCAAAGTCCCAAGTACCGACAATGCAGACTATTAGTTATGGTCGGCTAGTACGAGTCGTTGTTAGACTCATTTTGAGTAGCAAAACCAAAGTTCAAAAAATGTGAAATTTTCCCAGGGACAACAGGTACTCTTCAAGACTCGTAGGTTAGGACTATGGGTCATGGGTGGAATTCTTGGCTAGCCACTCAGAAACCTTCCAGGACACCATGACTCATCCTGTGAGTCATAGTTAGATACCGCGAGTTATGGTGTGATCCGTAGGGACTGACTGTCTAGAATTTGGATGGTTTTCTCAGGGGTAAATTTGTAACTTCCCACCTTTTTAATTCCTAAACTATGCCATTTAGGGTTGTTTTAAGTGGTACTAAAGATGATTAATCGACCCTTTTCCCCCATTCCATCAGAAATACTTAGAAAGAAAATCAAAAAGGCTATAAAACTCTTTCAAGGCAGGCTTAGGGTTTTTCCCCAAAACTTCAAAGATTTAAGTTTTTAGCATGAAATCTTAGACTTTAGGTATGTGGGATTTAAACAATGGATATTCTTTCACCCTTATGTCTAAAAAAACTAAGTTTAAATCCTCAATAGCATGAGTTAAGATTCTAGGGTTCATACCTATTTTATGAATTCCTCCAAAGTTAGTACTCTCATGATTTTATATTATGATTACATGATTTCCATGATTTACCCTCAGCATGACATAGTATTTTAATGATTTGATTTTTAACATGGTTATACAACATTTCCACATGATGTAGTTTTCTTTTAAAAAACTTGGCGTATTATGAACATACGATCCTAGAATCTAGTGAATTTAGCATGAACAAGCATGGTCAGTTTTTCAATAGGCAGTCCTTCAGAATACTTTCAAATAAATTAGGTTCTGACCTAGTTTTAGAACATTAGTTGTATATGAGCTATCAATATATTATCAGAAAGGGAGTAGTACTTAGCACCGAGTTGGACTAGGATTCTAGCCCACCCAAAGTCCCAAAACTATGTGCCACCATAGTTTTATTTAGCCCCTAGTTGGGCATCAGTTTTGTGATCACTTTAGTTATGCCTTTATACCCTAGCAAGGTATAATAGGTCCTTCTGATGGGACGTATACATTAGAAGCCATATTAGCTCACGTGGTTTATGTTAGTTAGTAGACTCTCCCATAGACTTAGACTTAATATATTCGTACATGCCCCTTAGTTCAGTTTTAGTTGAATTGTATTATGGCTTCTTAGATTATCCTTGCATACCAGCATATATACATATCATTATTAGGCCATCGTACTACAGTTCAGTTCCTTGCACTCAGTTTGCACTCACTATAGCATATCAGTATCTTCAGCTTATTATATATTTTGCATAACTCAAATGCTCAATACATTCAAAGTACTGATCACGTACCTTTTTTTGTGTTGTATCATTTTACTATATAAATTTGGGTACTTAACCTTAGCATCACAGTTAGTACGTTCCAGTGCCACATCATTGACTATCATTGGTGAGTCCTCATTATTCGAGGATGAGTTCTCATTATGTTTATTTTCCATATTTGAATTTCTAGTATTTAGAGTTTGCTTAGGACTTGTCCCAGTAGCTCATCAGTAGTAGAGGATTTCAGACATAGAGTCAAATACTTCAAATCATTTCAGTATTGATACTATTATTCAGACTTAGTTTTATTTTAGAGATTACTCAGATTAGTTCAGACTTCACATTTAATTCAATGTAGTTTTTCTCAGTCTTATTGATATTCAGAATGTTTAGTGTTATGTCATTCCATAGGTTAGCTTGGGCTCACTTGTGGCTCTAAGCACCATGTTACATCCAGGATGTAGAATCGGTTCATGAAAAACTTGGTATTAGAGCATCAGGCTTAAGGTATCCTAAGGTGTCTAAAAGTCATGCTGAGTAGAGTCTCTTTTATGGGTACGAAACGCACCACACTTATTAGGGGGAGGCTGCAAAACATTTTAAGAGATCCTTACTTCTTTCATATTCATATCGTATGATAGAGTATAACTCTATTTATCCTTCTAATTCAGGCTCTATGCATTACAGAATATACCTCCCAATAGAGCCAATAGAATAAGGAACGAAAACCCGCCAGCACCAGGACCCGTAGAACCCATGAATGAGTAGGTCTCAAATGTGGAATTTAGGGCCATTTTTCAGATGCTTGCCCAAGCTTTGACCAATCAAGTCAATCAGCAAGTGATTTCACATGTGAACCTAAATTGGAATGCAATAGCTACTAAAGTCTGATACTTCACTCAGATGAACCCTCTAGAGATCCATGGATTAAGAGTGGATAAGGATCTACAACACGTTATAGATGAAATACATATGATCACTCAAATCATGGGTATTAAACCAATTGAGAGTGCAGACTTGGCCTCCTATTAGTTGAAAGGGGTTTCTCAGTTATAGTTCAAGTAGTGGAAAGATAGTCGTCGTAAGGATTCAACCCCAATTGATTGGGATGAGTTTGTAATAGCTTTTCTATATAGGTTATTTCCCTGTGAGTTGAGGAAAGTTAAGGTTTATGAGTTCCTCAACCTAAAGCAGAGTAATATATCTATAAAGAAGTATTCTTTAAAGTTTGTCCTGCTCTTCAGGTATGCTTTTGAGATAGTTGTTGAGCTGAGGGGTAAGATGAGAAAGTTCATTTCTGATATTTTAAACTTAATGGTCAAGGAGTGCAGGACCGCTATGCTTATTGGAGAAATAGATTTCTCCCGCCTTAGGATGCATGCCTAGTAAATAGAGGATGAAGTACTAAAGAAGAGAGAGATAGAGAGTACAAGAGGGAAGAGATAAGTAATTTTGACTACTATCAACAGAGCTCGGCCAGTGAAAATTGCTGTCAGTTTCAGTAGAGATCTTCAGCTTTAGCACCATCTTCAGCTAGTGCTCCATCTCCTAACCTCTACATGATCAAAAGAATAGATCATCGAGCTCTAAGTCTTAAGGCAGTGTTACAGGTAGATACACTTTTTTAGTATGTCCTAACTATGGTAAGAACCATCTAAGTGAGTGCCTTATTTACAAGGAGGGGCATTTTGCATGCGGTTAGACTGGCCACAAGTTGAGGAATTTCCCCTCTGCCAGATGTTGAGATGGGGTAGTAGGGCTCAGTCTACTTCTTCAGTAACCCTTTCAGGTCGCCCAGCTCAGCAGGGTGCTTCAACTAGTACAAGCAGTAGTCGGTGCTAGAATCGCTTCTATGCTTTGTCTTCCTGTCAGGATCAGGAGAGCTTACCAGATATAGTAATTGGTACGTTATGAGTCTTTCATATATATATGTATGCATTGTTAGATCCAGTGGCCACATTTTCCTTCGTGACCCCTTTTGTTGCAGTAAATTTTGATGTCAGTTTCAAAACCCTTTCAGAACCCTTCTCAGTCTCTACTCTTATTGGTGAGTCAGTCATAGCCAAATGGGTATACTGAAATTGCCTAATCTTAGTTTTCCAAAAAATCACCACAGTTGATCTAGTAGAGTTAGACATGGCTAATTTTGATGTTATTGTTGGGATGGAATGGTTACACTCCTATTATGCCACAATCAACTTCAGAACCACAGTCATTGAGTTTTAATTTCCTAATGAACCATTCCTAGAATAGAAGGGTAGTGTCTCAGCACCTATAAGTCAATTTGTCTCTTACCTTAAGGCCAGAAAGAAGATCTTTAAGGGTTGTATTTATCATCTAGTTTGGTTTAAGGATTCTAAGTCTGAGACCCCCACACTTCAGTTAATTCCAATTGTTAATAAGTATCTAGTATTTCCTAAGGATCTTCCCAGAGTCTCTCCGAAGTGGGAAATCAACTTTGGGATATAGACCTTCTTCCAAATATATAGCCTATCTCAATATCTCCTTATAGAATGGATCCAGCTAAGCTTAATAAATTGAAGGATCAGTTGAAAGATCTCTGATACAAAGGTTTCATCAGACCCAATATCTCTCCATAGGGCATTCTAGTTCTCTTCGTATGTAAGAAAGACAGTTTGCTCAGACTGTTCATAGATTACCAATCAGTTGAAAAAAGTTACAATCAAGAATAAATAGCTCATGCTTAGAATTGATGACTTGTTAGGTCATCTTTAGGGTGCTATCTATTTCTCAAAGATAGGCCTCATATCTCGCTATCCCCAGCTCATAGTCAGAGAACATGACATTTCAAAAATAGCCTTCAGAATTTTGTATGGTCACTATGAATTTGTTGTTTTATATTTTGGACTAACGAATTCTCCTGCATCTTATATAGACCTAATGAATAGGGTGTTCAAATAGTATTTAAATATGTTCATCATTATCTTCATAGACGACATCCATATTTATTCTCAGAATAACGATTAATATGTAGACAATTTAAGGATTGTTTTACAGACACTCAAAGATCACATGTTATTCACTAAGTTCAGCAAGCATGAATTCTGGTTAAAATCAGTGTAATTCCTCAGTAATATCATTTTCAATGATCGTATTTGGGTTGATTATCAAAAGACTGAAGCAGTTAGGAACTGGCCTAAACCTATCTCTCTATCAGCATTAGGAATTTATTGGGCTTAGCTGGTTACTACAGGAGGTTTTTTGAAGGATTTCATCAATTGCTTCTTGTATGTACAGATTGACTTAGAATAAAGTCAAGTTTCAGTGGTTTGATGCTTGCAAGAAAAATTTTTAGGAGTTGAAGACTCGACTCACTTCTGCTCTAGTTTTGACCCTACAAAAGGGTATAGATGGGTTCGTAGTTTATTGTGATGCCTTCAAAGTTGACCTTGTATGTGTTGATGCATCATGGTAAGGTCATAACTTATGCTTCTAGATAGCTCAAAGTTTATGAGAAGAATTACCTGACTAATGATCTTGAGCTAGCAGCAGTAGATTTTGCCTTTAAAATTGGGAGGCACTATATTTATGGAATTCATGAATATGTATTTAATAATAACAAAAGCCTTCAGTATTTGTTCAGTTAGAAAGATCTAAATCTTCATCAAACAAGATGGCTAGAGTTGTTGAAGGATTATGACATTAGTGTTTTTTACCATCTAGGTAAAGCTAATGTTGTGGTTGATGCCCTCCGCAGACTATCTAGTAGTAATGTTGTTCATGTTGAGGAAGAAAATGAGTTAGTTTTTGATGTTCAAAGACTTGCTCGATTGGAAGTTTGGCTTGTTGATTTAGCCGATGGTGGGGTTATAGTTCAAAATCTTCACTGGTGATGGAGTTGAAGGCAAAGTGGGATAGTGATCCGATTTTTTTTAAGTTAAAGAAAGAAGTCCACAATCAGAAAGTGGAGGTTTTTTCCCAAGGTGGAGATGGTGTGCTTTGTTATCAGGTCTACTTTTGTGTTCAAGATGTAGATGATTTGAGACAGTGGATACTGACGGAATGTAATAACCCATTTTGTTGTTACTAAAAATATCTGTGATAAAGGCATAAGAACCTCTTTTTTCATATGTTATAGGATCAATCCTTTAGTAGAGGAGTGCATTAAACATGAACTAAGGTCATACATTACCCCTAGCACAAAGTTAAGTTGGAAGTTTTGTTGCCAATTGAGTTTAGAGCTAAGTTTAAACTAGGGTCAACCTCAAACAAACACTATTCTAAAAATATAAGGAGTTATGGAGCTTAATACCCATAAAATGAAATATATTTAAATACTGTCAGGGCTAAAGAGTCGTCCGCTGCAACGACAGCGACAATCAGGTCATTGCAGCAACAACTGGGTAATACTTAAGCTTATTTTTGACTTTTTTGGGTTTTTAACTCAAAAACTTCATCCCAATGCCTTAGGTGGGCGATTTTCCAAGTCCTTGGGTGGAAATTCTTCATTGAGGTAAGTTCTTCTATCATATTATTCATCCTTCAATCCAATAACATCACAGAATCATTAGAACGATCTTTAAGGGTGAAATTCTTGGGATTAGAACCCTAAGTTCTTGATATTTTGGGAAAATCTAAGGTTTGGGGTAATATCACCTAGAATTACTCCTAAATTGTTAACTAACAATTCCCAGCATGAATTAGTTATTCTAAATCATGAAATTGATGGTTGGGGACCTCGAATTTATTAAAAATGGAATGTTTATCTTCAAAACTCCATTAGTGGAGATGGATTGAGTATGATAATATTAATTAATGGTTAATTTACCCTTGGATAATGCTTTAGACCATGAATAAGGATATAATTAGTGGATTGAATTCCCAAGTAATTATTTGAAGAGTAATTAAATAATTACTCCTATAATTATTTAATTTCTAGATGATTGGGCTAATGGAAGCATGAAGAAAAGGAAAGAGCAACCTTGGTATGTCTTGCTTATTCCAAGATCTTCGATTGAGGTAGGTTATGGTTTAATGTGTAGTAGACTTGGGATAGACATGTGCAATTACTATAGTTTGATGGGAGACTTCATGTCTAGGCCTACGGGCACGGAGTTGGAATGGATAAAACATGGAATTAATGTAATAAATATATAATTACATGTTTCTGTGTTTTGTGTGGATCCCTTGATGGGAGTTTGTATTTGTATAACTTACTTGATGATTTACAAGCTTAATATGTGAATGTGGGTGAAATCAGAGAAATTAGGTGAACTTGTAATATATACAACTAGTCTTTAATACCTTAAAAAAAGTGAATCCAATATTGTGTGGTTGGAGTATGACATATTCTTGCTTGAAGATAGTTAGGAGAATTGATCGTGATAAAAGGATGTGGTATCATAACTTAAAAACCTAAAGTTCATTTTGGTTAAGTGCTGGAGAGTAAGATGTGTAAAGGTGTATGACTCAAGCTAGGATTATAAGTTGAATAGATCTGAGTGGTTGAATAATTAGCTAATGTAATAATGTTTTGAACTTATTTATGAATTGAGTGTAAAGATTACTAATTAGTGGCTGAATTTACTCATTTTGGTAGGAATAAAAGAGGGTTAGATTGGAGAATGAAATAGGTATGTTAAATTAGAGCGTAGATATCAATTTTGATGGAATGTGCACTCCTAAAATAGATACTTGATTGATGGATCTTCAGACATGTTTGTGATTGATGATTGGGTTTGATAATGCTCATTTGAAAAAGTGGTGAATTGGTATTTGGGCATATTTTTTATTTTATATGTTAGTGGATATTCGATGTTTACCTAGAATGATTAACTTGTCAATTATTAAATGCAAGTTTGGAAATTGATAACCTACAATGATATTGGTAGAAAGGATCTTGTTTATTATACAAGTGTGGTTGATTTATCTTATTTTGTGATTCTACTTATTTATGGTGTTGTTGGTTATTGTGAGATGAACCGATAAAGGTTGATTCTCATGGAATGGGTGGATTTTAGGGAGGATAAGGGTAGGGACATTATAATAAGGGTGGTATAACACTTAGTTTGGGATAAGGGTAGTAGGCACTAGTTGTATGGATTTGGGTGTCGCGCCGACACTAGTATTTGGATTGAGTACCATGTTGGTAGTGGTACATGACTAAACTCGTCCCTTGTAGGTCATAATTGAAGGTCCCTACTGACCCTAGTATATGTGTACACCATAATTTAGAGAGTTTGACAGTTCCTTGTGTGGATCGAGTTTTGTTGATGATATATTATGGTTTCTTGTATGGACCGGTTATGTTGATGGTTATAATTGCACATTACATCAAAAAGTGAATATAAGGTGAATCTTGGATTATGTATAAATATTATACTCCTATGTGTATAGTTATATACGTGATGTGTATTGCAGTGTCCCTTTTTATGATGTTATTGATGTTTTATTAATTTCCTTGGTTGTTGTAATCTCGATGGTTAATGGTAGTAAAATAGAGAGCGAGGGTTGCAACGAAAGAGGATTAATGAGAGAGAGGTAGGTGTAAAGTTATTGTAACAAGGAGAGTGTGTAAGAGACGTAGGTTATGTTGATTCATGGAATTGTGTCAGTTAGTCACGCTTTGAGGTTAAGATAATAATACTATAATAAAGGAAAGGCGGTAAGGTTGGAAGTTGAAGTAATTAAGTTAAGTATGTTCAGTTATTAAGCATGTATGCTTGTCGTGATCTCTTCTTGTTTTCTATATGTTGTTATATATTTCGAACCCTGGTTGATCGATGGTACCTACCAGTACATATGGTTGTACTGATACTAACTTACTATACCTCCATTGAGGGATATAGGCATGTTGCAGATCAGTTGGAGTTTCTATAGGTACAATGGTGACTATTCTTTAGCAACTCCTGTCATCCTACTCTTACACGGATGTTGTGTCTCAGGTCATCCTTTCATTATTTAGAGGTCTTGTACCGGTTTAGATTATATTTTGGGGAAATTTTTATTTTCTTTAATTCTGTAATATGATTATGTAACAAATGTATTTCGAATAAGAGATTTCTTTTATTTATGAAATTATTTATATTTGAAGTCGGTTAACCTATCTTCCATATATAATTAAATGATTGGATTGTAAAGGTTCTTCTATCTTGGGTAGAGTTGGGTAGGTGCTCGTATGATCTGTGATTTGGGTCGGGACAAGTTGGTATTAGAACCCAGGTTACCGTCTCCCAGTACAAGAGCAAATGTTGAGTTGAGTCCTACGGATTGGTATGTAGTAGTCCACATTAAATCCTTAGAAGCCTACAAGGCATCTAGGATTTTGTCTCATTTTCTTCTTTTCTGTCATGCTAGTTCAGTGTTGTCTCTCTGAGTAGAGTCAAATTGGTATCTGGAAAATTCCAGTTGGTATCTCAACAATCACAATTGGGATTAGTTGGTCCCAATTGGTATCTTGGTAGTGTTTGGAAGGTTGGAATAGTGTTATTCTAACCGATAGAGGTCAATAAGAGGCGTAGGACTTGTGTGCTAATGTTGTGAATTATTTTTGAATGAGTGATACGTGCATCTTTTAGGTGGTTATATTATTTGATGTAGTGAATATTGTAGTTGTTAGTGCAGTTGGTAAGCGAAACTCTTTCATTTATTGATCGGTTATGCTTGATGGAAAAATACTTGTGTTTTAAATATTTTTATTGTGTTATGAAAGAATGCTACGTGTACTCCTTATGTGGATTGTTATTGCATTGACTATATTATTACTTTACTATTTGATAGCTGAATTTCTTAAGAGAAAGTCATTATTATGAGTGATATGATATGAGTTGTTACAAAAGAATATTTGTGAATCATAAAGGCTGGGTGTGATTTTGAGGTATGTCTTCATTTTTGTGATTTTGAGGTATGTCTTCATTTTCGTGATTTGAGGTATGCCTTGATTTCTATTTGGACTTTGATGATATACTTAGGATCTTTGTGTGGTGTCTAAACTTTGATGATTATAGTTGGGATCCTTGTGTGGTCCGACCTTTGGTGACTATGTTGTAACACCCCGTACCTTCCCAACCCTATGCGACGACGTTGAACAATGGTTACTTAGGTGTCGAGATGCCATGATTATGTATTTTGTAATGTTAGTGATGAGAAAATTAATGTTGGGCCTCGTACATGTGATTAGACTTGCATAGGAGGTTTTTTTTTGACTTCGTGGAGCATTTGTGGGGTTAAAAACGAGGCTTGGAGGGCCTCCAAACAAAGGATATTAAAGGTAAGAAGTAAGCTAAAGAATAGAACTTGAAGTATCTAACCGAACCCGCAAAGAAAAGTCGAAAATGAATTTTTTTTTTAAAAAAGGGGTGGGGCGCGCCCAGGCCGATCTGGACTAAAATTTTTAGCCCACAGGCAGCAAGGTGGCGCGCCCAAGGGCGTGCCAGGCTGGTTTTGTCCACCTTTCAATGTTGGAAATTTTTCTTAAGTCCCAAGGGTGCCCGGGGACGTATCGGGCCGATTTTTACAACGTTTCTTCTACAACCACGAGCATATACATGAAATAATTGAAGTATTATATTGGTATGGTAAAATTACTCGTGAACGAATTTGGTATCAAAATGACGGTTTTACCCTTGTGGTCAAAATAAGTCATACGTGGCTAGAATCGCTTGTTTTTTGAATTGAGGCTACAAATATGAATCACGTGAGTGGTAATATTGTATTAACAAGTATAAAATGAATTAAACATGAGAAATTATTGATTTTATTGGGTTAAGTGAATTGGGCTCAAAAAGGGCCCAAAATGAGGAAGAAAACATGGGCCAAGAATGGGTCAAATGACCCATTCTTCCATTGACCAAGCCAACACATAGCATTAAATGCAAAGGAATGGATAAGTATGACTTCAAAGGTCTATGAAACGAGGCAAAAATCAGATTTTAATACACAACAAACACACATGTTTTTCTTGCTTTTTCTAGAATTCTCAAGAACACCCCTTTGGGCTCTTCAAACCCTAAGTCATCTTTGGAGCAAGATCATCATCTTTCAAGCTTAGGTAAGTGATTATTCTTATGGATTAATATAATATATGCATGGGAGAGTATGTAGATCATGTTGGTTATGCTTGGAAGTGTTGAACATGGCACTTTGTGTTTTTGTAAAAGATGTGTCATCTATGGAATTTAAACTTGAAACATGACTTGTTGTCTTAATGAAAGTGCATGGTATGGATGAAATATCAACATGTATGGTGTGATTATGGTCCTAAACTTGTTATTTTTATATAAGTGTAAATTATGGAATTTTGGCCGATATGTTGATATGAGGTGATTTGATGGAATACTTGTGATGTTGTGGTGATGAAGAGTGGAAAGTATGAACTTGGTGTGACGTGCTAGTGGTTTGTGATATTTTGATCAATGTTGGGAATATTGTGGGATTTTTGGTATGATAATTTCATCAATGGTATTGTCAAGGGGGAAATGACATTTTTAAAAACAAACATGAAGCTCGTTATCTTTATATGCATTTGTAAGGTAGTGGTGGTTAATGTAAATTCCGTTATGTACTTGTGTTGTAGAGTAAGACGTGAGGAAGGATATGGACTATTGTGTTCACGTATAGGATTGAGTGTTCATATTGAGACGATAAGGTATGTAAGGTTACTCTTTCCGTATTCTTCTGCAACATATTGTTCATATTGACATTGGGCTTGTTTCAATTCCGAGGGGCTTTGAAGTATAGCAATTCAGGTTAGACGTATATTGTTATTCATATGTGTCCTATTCTTATATGACTTATGATTCATTTATCTCTTATTCATTGATCGAAGTTCCAAAGATGTCATAACGTGGTAAATTCGAAAAGAACTATCTCAAGAGAGTACTAATGTAAGAGAATCTATTTATTCTTGAATAGCATTTTCCAATCATGTCATGATCCAAAGTCCTATAGTATGATGATTATCTTTGTACCAATCTTTCACAAGTAAAAGTACCAATCTCATAAGAGTAATAAAAGAAGTAATGTGCAAGCTAATATATCTATTCCTCATAAGTAAAGATGTCAATCTCATGAAGTAAAGGAGTGAAGTGAAATGTGTATATGAGTGTGCCTCAAATAAGGTTATGATCCTCAATGTCTCAATCACTCTTAAGAATGGAAGTAAGAATAACAAGAGAGAGAAGTAATGTATAATTAATGAGTATTCATGGGTGGTATTCCAGGGGTTAAAATACCTAGCATGGGTCGATCCCAATAACATGGGTGGTATCCCAGGGGCGATATAAAAGCCTAGCATGGGTCAATCCCGATACATCCCAGGGGCGATATAAAGCCTAGCATGGGTTATAACGGTACATCCCATGGGCGACACGAAAGCCTAGCATGGGTTACGATAACATCCCAGGGGTCACAGTACCTAGCATGGGTTAATGACATCCCAGGGGCGACACGAAAGCCTAGCATGGGTTACGATAACATCCCAGGGGTCACAGTACCTAGCATGGGTTAATGACATCCCAGGGGAGACACGAAAGCCTAGCATGGGTTCACATAACATCCCAGGGGTCAAAGTACCTAGCATGGGTTAATCTCATCCCATGGGCAACAGAACAACCTAGCATGGGTAGAACAATAAAGATGAATGTATGTAAAGACAAGAAAAGTAAAGAACATAATATACATGGTTCATCACATACAGAAAGAGAGTTTATTCACATTCACTATTTCTCTTCTATTGACTCCATTGTTGTTGTTATTATGTATGATGATTTTCTTATGAGACTTACATACTCAGTACATTTTTTGTACTGACCCCCTCGGGGGACTTACCTTACATGTTGTAGGTGCAGGCATTAGTAGACCTTCTCAGTAGGCTGTGGACCCTTTGCAGATCTTTGGTGAGCTCCAGTTGCTTCGGGGCTTTCCAAGTCACAGTTGTATATTTGTTTTGATGTTGTAAATGTAGTATAAAGCAGGGACTTGTCCATACTTTAAGTTGGTGTTGTAGATGCATCTGTTAGAGGCTTTTGTAGATATATGTGGGTATGTGAATGTAAGATGTACGTTCATTTCGACATGATGGCCCCAAAGGCCAAGTTATATATATATATATGGCGTATATTTCCATGACTTCTGCATAGTTGCATGAGGTATAGTAAGATTCATATGAGTTTATGCATACGAATGTTTCACGAGCAAAGATTGGTTCTCTCGGGCCATGTCGACTTCGGGTGCCAGTCCGGCCCGAATGGGATTTTGGTGCGTGACAAAAGTGGTATCAGAGCAGGTCATTTTAAGGGTGTCTACAAAGCCGTGTCTGTGTAGAGTCTTGCTTATGGATGTGTTGTGCACCACATTTATATGTGAGAGGCTACGGGACTTTTAGAAGTTGTTTCTGTTCTTCATTTCTAGATCGTGCAATATAGCTAATGTTGTAAGTGAAAATTCTATCTGACCATTGTAATTGGTTTTCTTTGATCTAGTAAAATGTCGATGACAAGAAGAGATAGAGGCAAAGGTAAGCAGGTAGATATGCCTGCCGATGAAGGAATGAAGGTTGATACACAAAAGATAGCAATGGTGAAAAAAACAATTGGCTAAGGCCTACGATGCTTACAGAGATCTATCATTTTCTTGGGTTGGTTGGTTATTATAGGAGAATTGTTGAAGGATTTTCTTCTATCCCTACACCCTTAACGATACTTACACATAAGGCAATCAAGTCTCAGTGAAATGATGCATATGAGAAAAGTTTCCCAGAGTTGAAAGATAAAGTAACCTCCACACCAGTTTTAAGTACTGCCCTAAGGCACAGAATGTTGTGCAGTATATTGTGATGCTTCTGGGGTTGGCCTCGAATGCGTATTGATGTAGCAGGATAAGGTAATAGCATATGCCTCACGATAGTTGCGACCACGTGAGAGAAATTACCTAACACATGAACCTGAACTAGTAGCTGTTATATTACTTTAAAGAAATAGTGTCACTATGTGTAAGGGATTCATATTGACATATATACTGAGCATAAGAGTTTACAATATATCCTTAAGTCGAAGGACGGAAATCTAAGGTAGCAAAGGTGGTTTAAACCATTAAAAGATTATGATGTTGGTATCTTGTAACATCCGGGAAGAGCAAACGTGGTAGCTAATTCATTAAGCTGCAAAGCAGTAGGAAGTACTAATGGCCAGCTCGTAAAAAAGAAAGATGTAGTCAAGAAATCTCCATCAATTAATCAGTATGGGGTTTCGTAATCTTGAGACTCCAGATGAAAGAATTATCGTGAACAGTGTGGTAGAATCTTCACTTGTAGCTGAGAGAAGGAAAAGCAGTATGTAAATCCTATTTCCTTTCAGTGGAAAAAAAAAAGGAGAACGTACAATGAAGTTCGTAAAAAAAAAGGTACCTGAGCTTACATAAGGGAGGAATACTTCAATATCAAGGTAGATTAGGTATACCAAATATAGATGAGCTAAGGAAATGAATTATGACAGAAGCACATCATTCACGGTATTCTATTTCATTCGGGAGAAACCAAAATGTACCATAGTTTGGCAAAAATGTATTGATGAGGCAATATAAAGAAGAAGAACATTACAGAATTTGTAGCTTATTGACCAAATTGTCAATATATAATAGTAGAGCATCAGAAATCTGGAGGTTATATGTCGATATTAGGAGAAAAGAATTAGAATTTTCCATAGATGATTGAGTATTCACGGAAGTGTCACCAATGAAAGGAATAATGGGATTTGGAAAGAAAGGGGAATTTGCCCTATACAATATGCCATGTGAAATTGTCGGAAGTGCATAAGAGTTTCATTTCGTATTGATCCCATGGTAAATGTGTAAAGTACGGAGGATCTCACTATTGCTATTCTAGATTGACAAGTAAATAAGGTAAGAAATAAGGTCGTAACATCCGTAGAAATAGCGAAAGACCTGATAAAGTCTAAATACCCTCATATGTTGCAAATAGAAGAGAAAGTTCATTTTACGAGATTGGAGCCATAACAAATAAGTATTTACGAGCCTTAAGTGTCTATATATGTATAGGCTAATATAGCGATGCATTTGTTATAATTGAAGCGACATCGTTAACATTCGAGGACGAATGTTTCTAAGGGGGGGAGAATGTAACACCCCGTACCTTCCCAACCCTATGCGACGACGTTGAACAATGGTTACTTACCCTTTGTTTGGATGGTGGTTTCTCATGGTATGGTATGGTATAGTTACTAAGAGAACCATGTTTGTTTTGATTGTTTCTTAAAATGTATGGTATGGTATGGTTGGATTTCATGGTTTGGTAACCATGAAAACCTTCACTTTATTGAACCACCGATTTGGTGGTATCCCATGGTTTCCTTATTTCTTTTTCCAATTATGTCCTTACTTAATATTACATAATCCTATTTTAACTTTTACCTTATATTATTTAACTCCGCAGCCACCTGCCCCTACCACCCACCCACCTACCCACCCCCCAAAAATATTCTTTTATTTTATTTTAGATTTATTTTTTTTTAGAAAATTTCAAAAAAAAATTCTTATCCCACCCCCCTACGAAACCCCCACCCCCCAAAAAAATTTAAATTTGTTTTTTAAAAAAATTTCAAACCTTTTTTCCTTATCCCACCATCACCCCCCTACCCCGACCCTCACCACCTACCAAACCCTCCTCCCATAATTTTTTTTTTTAAAAATAATTCAAATTTTTTTCTTACCCCCCTCCCCCCACTCCACTACCCCCCCCTCCCCCCCTTCATTTTTTAAAAAAATCAAAATCAAAATTTTTTCATACCCCACTCCCCTTATCCTATTCATTTTCATTGTTTTGTGTTAAGTATATACAAAGGATTTTAGAAAACATTTTCATACTTGCATAAAATAAGTAAAAAACAACTTGTTTTCCTAGGAAATATTTTACCAAACACACCCGTAGCATACACAAAAGATGCATTCAAACTTTGTCACGACCCAATATTTGAGTCATGATGGCGCCTACCGTAACCCACAAATAGGCAAGCCAAACCCTAGCCCGGAGCATCAAGCAACGGGATAACGAGCGAAATCTAATAAAACAGAGAAGAAGTAGAAGTAACCATATTTATAAACATGCTATAACGCTAAATACAGAATCAGAATATGTATATATGCCAAGACTGAGAAGGAAGAGGACAGTATATAAAGTCAAGAACCTTTCCCAAGACCTGGTGAGGTCGGTACAAGAGCCACTACTAGACATGTCCAAAATACTAGACAGAAACCAAATATATATACAACAAGTAATACAGTCTCGAGAGCAAAAGACTATACAGTAGAAGATGGAGTAGGATCTGCCTCGGACGTCAGTAAGCTCTCCCTGCTCCGGAGTCAATGCTGAGAAAAGAGTCACGTCAATACCGTCGACTAGTGCCTGGATCTGCATCGGGGAAAAATATGCAGAAGTGCAGTATGAGTACCGGGGCAACGGGTGCTCAGTAGGCATCATCGGCCGACTGAGCTCAAAGTAATATAAGCAAGCTAAAATGCGAGGGTGCATGCTAAGTCCGGGGTATAAGTAACAAATACATAAGTAACTGCCGAGGTGTGTAGATATGCTTAGGAAATAAATAAATGTGATACCGAATAATTGAGTAAATAAATGCGTATGTAAACATACAAGTCAAACATAACCTATCTGGGTCCCCATAAACCTTATAGGCACACGAAAGAAAAACAATAACCCAGCCTGGCCCCCATAAACCGGCGGAACACACAAAAATAGTAAATGTATAGTCACTAGTGTCTTGAAGCTGTATCAGTATCCAGTAACCACAATAACCAACAGGAGTGCACCGGGCTTGAACCGGCACCAATGGGTAATAACAAGAGGCTAGACGTCGGAGTCGAACCAGAAGCAGTGGGTAATAACAAGAGGCCACATATATATCATATCTGCCGGACTCGAACCGAAACTCATAGAAAAACAGTATCATGATCACGGTACCCAGTACCAAAACTCTCCAATCATATCATAACCAGATGTCGAACTCAAATCGAAACTCATAATAATCAGTGGCCGGACTCGAACCGGAACTCATAATAATCAGTACCCATCATATCTGAATCAGTGGCCGGAATCGAACCGGAACTCATCATAGCCAGCAAACAGCAGCAAACGATACAGTTTATCCAAACATTGTATTGTACTATACTGTACAGTACAATACCATACCATACAGTACCGTACATTATGAAACCATGGGAAACCACCATCCAAACAAAGTGTTAGGTGTCGAGATGCCATGATTATGTATTTTGTAATGTTAGTAATGAGAAAATTGATATTGGGCCTCGTACATGTGATTAAACTTTCATAGGAGGTGTTTTGTGACTTTGTAGAGCATTTGTGGGGTTAAAAATGAGGCTTGGAGGGCCTCCAAACAAATGATATTAAAGGTAAGAAGTAAGCTAAAGAATAGAACTTGAAGTATCTAACCGAACCAGCAAAGAAAAGTCGAAAATGAATTTTTTATTAAAAAAGGGGTGGGGCGCACCCAGGGGCATGCTAGGCCACTCTGGGCTAAAATTTTTAGCCCACATGCAGCAATATGGCGCGCCCAAGGGCGTGCCAGGCTGGTTTTGTCCACCTTTCAATGTTGGAAATTTTTCTTAAGTCCCAAGGGTGCCCGGGGACGTACCGGGCCAATTTTTGTCACGTTTCTTCTACAACCACGAGTATATACATGAAATAATTGAATTATTATATTGGTAAGGTAAAATTACTCCTGAACGAATTTGGTATCAAAATGACGGTTTTACCCTTGTGGTCAAAATAAGCCATACGTGGCTAGAATCGCTTGTTTTTGGAATTGAGGCTACGAATTTGAATCGCGTGAGTGGGAATATTTTCATAATGCGTATGAAATGAATTAAACATGAGAAATTATTTATTTTATTGGGTTAAGTGAATTGGGCTCAAAAAGGGCCCAAAATGAGGAAGAAAACATGGGCCAAGAATGGGTCAAATGACCCATTCTTCCATTGACCAAGCCAACACATAGAATTAAATGCAAAGGAATGGATAAGTATGAATTCAAAGGTCTATAAAAGGAGGCAAAAATCAGATTTTAATACACAACAAACACACATGCTTTTCTTGCTTTTTCTAGAATTCTCAAGAACACCCCTTTGGGCTCTTCAAACCCTACGTCATCTTTGGAGCAAGATCATCATCTTTCAAGCTTAGGTAGGTGATTATTATTATGGATTAATATATTATATGCATGGGAGAGTATGTAGATCATGTTGGTTATGCTTGGAAGTGTTGAACATGGCACTTTGTGTATTTGTAAAAGATGTGTCATCTGTGGAATTTAAACTTGAAAGATGACTTGTTGTCTTAATGAAAGTGCATGGTATGGATGAAATATCAACATGTATGGTGTGATTATGGTCCTAAACTTGTTATTTTTATATAAGTGTAAATTATGGAATTTTGGCCGATATGTTGATATGAGGTGATTTGATGGAATACTTGTGATGTTGTGGTGATGAAGAGTGGAAAGTATGAACTTGGTGTGACGTGCTAGTGGTTTGTGATATTTTGATCAATGTTGGAAATATTGTGGGATTTTTGGTATGATAATTTCATCAATGGTATTGTCAAGGGGGAAATGACATTTTTAAAAACAAACATGAAGCTCGTTATCTTTATATGCATTTGTAAGGTAGTGGTGGTTAATGTAAATTCCGTTATGTACTTGTGTTGTAGAGTAAGACGTGAGGAAGGATATGGACTATTGTGTTCACGTATAGGATTGAGTGTTCATATTGAGACGATAAGGTATGTAAGGTTACTCTTTCCGTATTCTTCTGCAACATATTGTTCATATTGACATTGGGCTTGTTTCAATTCCGAGGGGCTTTGAAGTATAGCAATTCAGGTTAGACGTATATTGTTATTCATATGTGTCCTATTCTTATATGACTTATGATTCATTTATCTCTTATTCATTGATCGAAGTTCCAAAGATGTCATAACGTGGTAAATTCGAAAAGAACTATCTCAAGAGAGTACTAATGTAAGAGAATCTATTTATTCTTGAATAGCATTTTCCAATCATGTCATGATCCAAAGTCCTATAGTATGATGATTATCTTTGTACCAATCTTTCACAAGTAATAGTACCAATCTCATAAGAGTAATAAAAGAAGTAATGTGCAAGCTAATATATCTATTCCTCATAAGTAAAGATGTCAATCTCATGAAGTAAAGGAGTGAAGTGAAATGTGTATATGAGTGTGCCTCAAATAAGGTTATGATCCTCAATGTCTCAATCACTCTTAAGAATGGAAGTAAGAATAACAAGAGAGAGAAGTAATGTATAATTAATGAGTATTCATGGGTGGTATTCCAGGGGTTAAAATACCTAGCATGGGTCGATCCCAATAACATGGGTGGTATCCCAGGGGCGATATAAAAGCCTAGCATGGGTCAATCCCGATACATCCCAGGGGCGATATAAAGCCTAGCATGGGTTATAACGGTACATCCCATGGGCGACACGAAAGCCTAGCATGGGTTACGATAACATCCCAGGGGTCACATTACCTAGCATGAGTTAATGACATCCCAGGGGCGACACAAAAGCCTAGCATGGGTTACGATAACATCCCAGGGGTCACAGTACCTAGCATGGGTTAATGACATCCCAGGGGCGACACGAAAGCCTAGCATGGGTTCACATAACATCCCAGGGGTCAAAGTACCTAGCATGGGTTAATCTCATCCCATGGGCAACAGAACAGCCTAGCATGAGTAGTACAATAAAGATGAACGTATATAAAGACAAGAGAAGTAAAGATCGTAATATACATGGTTCATCACATACAGAAAGAGAGTTTATTCACATTCACTATTTCTCTTCTATTGACTCCATTGTTGTTGTTATTATGTATGATGATTTTCTTACGAGCCTTACATACTCAGTACATTCTTCGTACTGACCCCCTCGGGGGACTTACCTTACATGTTGCAGGTGCATACATTAGTAGACCTCCTCAGTAGGCTGTGGACCATTTGCAGATCTTTGGTGAGCTCCAGTTACTTAGGGGCTTTTTGAGTCGTAGTTGTATATTTGTTTTGATATTGTAAATGTAGTATAAAGCGGGGACTTGTCCCGAATTTAAGTTGGTCTTGTAGATGAATCTGTTAGAGGATTTTGTAGATATATGTGGGTATGTGAATGTAAGATGTACGTTCATTTCGACATGATGGCCCCAACGGCCAAGTTATATATATATATATATATGGCATATGTTTCCATATCCATGACTTCCGCATAGTTGCATGAGGTATAGTAAGATTCATACGAGGTTACGCATACGAATGTTTCATGAGAAAAGATTGGTTCTCTCAGGCCATGTGGGCTTCGGGTGCCAATCTGGCCCAAATGGGATTTCGGGGCGTGACATATATCTAGGTGTGAAGTGATATTGGGTCATCCTTGTGTGAATAATCCAGTTAATGATTTGACTTACTAATGATGCCTTAATAAATAATTGGTTAAACTGAGATGAACTTAGTTGTATTGCACAACCTTGGTAACTTGAACGTAAGGTAAGTGTGTAGTTGATATTTCTAATGCAAGGTAAATTGACTAGGTATATAAAATTGGTTGTTTCCTATAATATAATAAGGGAAGATGATAATAATGGTTTTTCTTGATATTGGTAAGTTGAACCTTAACTATGTGATTGAAAATTATATAGCTTATTTGGTTAGTGACTTGAATGATTTTAGGAGGATAAAGGCGTTGATGTCCTAAAAGTAGACTAACGGGTTGTACATGATGGCTATAAATGAATAAAATTGATTAAGTTTTAAGGGTGTGAATAAAGTGATAGTTGAATAATGTTCATAGATTAGTAAGGAGGTAGGGCTACTAGACAAACCTTGTAGTTGGCTCATTGATATTGCATATATGCTTAATGTATGGGAATAATTAACGGTTAATAGTATCCCTTGAATGTGGTGTAGTGAGTTGATAAGGTTGGTGAAATAAGCTAGCCTTATTTTGGTTAATGTCTTTAGTATAGGGTCAATTGAGGGAATAGAGTTATTAGATGTGTTTTGACATATTCATCTCTCTCTCGTTGTTATATAATAATACTTGGTTGGTATTGCTCCTTGAGTGGTTGAGGTATGTTTAGGGTTGAATAGACTAATGTGAGTTGTTATGGAGAATTTATGTGTTAATGAAACCCATAATTGTGTGTTGATGGTATTGTGTTGTTATAGCATTGGTTAGGATGTAAGTAACCCACTAAATATCTTCCTAGTATAGGAATGACAGACCTCGAAGCAGTGTGGTTTTGGTTGCAAATCTGGGGTTTAGTGGTTAGTGTTGAATGGTGGATCCTGGTATGTTGATTAGTGTAATTGAGTTGTTAATGTGTTAGAGGATGAGTTTAGGAAGTCGTAGAAACTTCCAGTGAGTAAAACGGGTTGGTAGAACTTCGGCTATAGCAATCAAAGTGAAAGGGTCAGTTTGTAATGTCGAAAATCAAGAAGTGTGTAGTGAAATGGATAGAGCTAGGAATGGATCTCAAGCTACTATTTTGGTATCGCTGCACTTTCCAATGATGTTACTGCAGTGGCTGAAGTGTTGTCATAGTGACAGACGATTTTGGTGTGAGTGTCACTGCAGTAACAGATCCATCGCTAAAGCGATGAATCCATCACAGCAACGACGAAGATGCAAAAATCAATTTTAAATCAGAAAGTGGCATTCCCATTCCTCATTATTTTCATTTTTGCCCCAAATTTTTGTGCGTCATAATACTGTGTGGTGTTTTGGGTATTTTAAATGACCTGTTACATAAATTTTATTACGAATTGTATTCCTTGGGTTATAGTGATCAAGAGATTGTGCCTAGAGCTTTGTGACCGTGGTGCGTAGGATGGTTTTACGTTACTTATAGGACGATGATTCGATAAGTGTGACTAATTTGTTTAGAAGTAGATGGGAGGTTGCATTTGAATTTTATCGTTCGTATATGCAGGGTTTTGAAAGTCATGCTAAAACTCTCCCTCCTATTTTCAGTAACTGTTCGGGGATGAACAATGGCTAAATTCGTATCTATTATAACAATCTATTCCGTTATTATTGAAAATATCTATGGTAAAGGCATAAGAACCTCTTTTGTCATAGGTTATAGGATCAATCTTTTAGTAGGGGAGTGCATTAGACTTGAACTAAGGTCATACAATATCCCTCGCACAAAGTTAAGTTGAATTTGTTCTTACCCATAAAGTTTTGAGCTAAGTTTAAACTAGGGTCAATTTAAAATGAGGACTACTCTTAGAATATAAAGAGTTATGGATCCCAATACCCACCAAATAAAATATTTTTGAGTCTTCTTTCCAACACCTCCGACCGTTCATTAATCCGCTTTTGGAGTAAAAAGTCATGGCTGCTTTACTAAATACTATCTGGATTGAAAAGTTAGCCACTGCAACGACACCGCTGCAGCGACAATCGGATCGCTGCAATAACAACTGGCAGTACTTAAGCTTATTTTTGATGTTTTTGGGGTTTTTAACTCAAAAGCTTTGTCTCAAAGCCCTAGGGGGCAATTTTCCAAGTTCTTGGGTGGAAATTCTTCATTTAGGTAAGTTTTTCCATCATCTTCTTCATCCTTCAATCCAATAACATCTTAGAATCATTAGAATGATCTTTAATGGTAAAATTCTTGGGGATTATAACCCTAAGTTCATGAGATTTAGGGGAAAACCTAGGGTTTAGGGTAATATCACCTAGAATTACTCCTAGATTGTTAACTAACCATTCCTAGCACAAATTAGTTATTCTAAAACATGAAATTGGTGGTTGGGGACCTTGAATTCTTTAAAAATGGAATCTTTAGCTTTGAACCTCCATTAATAGAGATGGGTTGAGTATGATATTATTAATTAATAGTTAATTTACCTTGTTTAATATTTTTGACCATGAATAAGGATAGAATTAGTTAGTTGAATTTTCAAAGTAGTTATTCAAAGAGTAATTGATTAATTATTCCTATACTTGTTTGATTTCTAGATGATTGGGATAATGGAAACATGAAGAAAAGGGAAGACCAACCATGGTGTGTCTTGCTTATTACAAGATATTCGATCGAGGTAGTTTATGGTTTAATGTGAAGTAAACTTGAGTTAGATACGTGTAATTACTATAGTTAGACGGGGGACTTCATGGCCTATGGGTGCGGAGTTGGGATGGATAAAACATGGAATTAATGTAATAAAGATATAATTGAGTATTGTTGTGTTTTGTGTGGATTCCTTGATGGGTATTTGTATTTGTATAATTACTTGATGATTTCCAAGTTTAATAAGTGAATGTTGGTAAAAATAGAGGAATTAGGTGACCTTGTAATCTATACAACTAGTCATTATACCTTAAAAAGTGTGAATCTGATGTTGTGTATGGTTGGAATATGAGATATTCTTGCTGGAAGATAGTTAGGAGAATTTATCTTGATAAGAAGATGTGGTGTCATAATTTAAGAACCTAAAGTCCAGTTTGGCTAAGTGCTAGGGAGTAATATGTCTAAAGGTGTGTGACTCCAACTAGATTTATAAGTTGAATAGAGTTGAGTGGTTGAATAATTAGCTAATGGAATAGTTTTTTTAACTTAGTGATGACTTGAGTGTAATGGTTACTAGCTAGTGGTTGAATTTACCAGTTTTGATAGGAAAAAAAAGGGTTAGATTGGTGAATGAAATAGGTATGTTGAATTATAGTGTAGCCATCAATTTTGGTGGAATTTGCACTCCTAAAATGTATACTTGATTGATGGGTCTTCATACATATTTGTGATTGATGATTGGGTTTGATAATGCTTATTTGAATAAATGGTGAATTGGCCTTCGGGCATACTTTTGATTTCATATGTTAGTGGATATTCATTGTTTACCTTGAATGATGAGCTTGTTAATTATTGAATGCAAGTTTGAAAATTGATAACCTATAATGAGATTAGTAAAAAGGATCTTTTTTGGCATACAAGTGTGGTTGATTTATCTCATTTTGTGATTGTACTTGTTTGTGGTGTTGTTGGTTATTATGAGATGAACCGGTAAAGGTTGATCCTCATGGAATGGGTGGATTTCAGGGAGGATAAGGGTGGGGGTGTTGGAATAAGGGTGGTATAACAATTGGTTTGGGATAAGGGTAGTTGCACTAGTGTGGGATTGGGTGTCATACGGACATTGATATTTGGATTGGGTACCACGTCGGTATTGGTACATAGACTGAGCTCGTCCCCTATAGGTCCTTACTGACCCTAGTATGTGTGTACACCATAATTTGGAGAGTTTGATGGTTCCTTAAGTGGACCGAGTTTTGTTGATGATATATTATGGTTCTTTGTATAGACAGGTTATATTGATAGTTGTAATTGTACATTGCAGCACAACGTGAATATAAGGTATGTCTTGGATTATGTTTAAATATTATTCTCCTATGTGTATAGTTATATATGTGATGTGTATTATAGTGTCCCTTTTTGTGATGTTATTGATGTTTTATTAACTGCCTTGGTTTTTGTAATCTCGATGGTTAATGGTAGCAAAATAGAGAGCGGGGGTTGTCACGAAAAAGGATTAATGAGAGAGATGTAGGTGTAGCATTATTGTAACAAGGTGGGTGTGACAGAGATGTGGGTTAGGTTGATTCATGGAATTATGTCAGTTAGTCACGCTCTGAGGTTAAATTAATAATGTTATAATAAAGGAAAGGCTGTAAGGTTGGAAGTTGAAGTAAGTTAAGTATGTTCAGTTATTAAGCTTGTATGCTTGTCGTGATCTCTTCTTGTTTTCGATATGTTGTTATATGTTTCTAACCTTGGTCGGCTGATGATACCTACCAGTATGTGTGGTTGTATTTATACTACACTTATTATTTCTCGGTTGGGGGATATAGCCATGTTGTAGGTCAGTTGGAGTTTCTATAGGTACAATGGTGATTTTTCTTTAGTAGCTCCTGTCATCCTACTCTTACACGAATGTTGTGTCTCAGTTCATCCTTTCAGTTTTTAGTGCTCTTGTACCGGTTTATATTAGGTTTTAGGGAACCTTTTATTTCCTGTACTTCTACAATATGATTGTGTAACAAATGTTTTTCGGACAAGAGTTTCCTTTTATTTATGAAATTATTTATATTTGAAGTTGGTTAACCTATATTCGACATATAATTGAATGGATGGGTGGTATGGATTCTCCTCTCTAGGGTAGAGTTGGGTAGGTGCTTGCATGATCCGTGATTTGGGTCTTGACACAGAAGCTCGCAGTTCTTGGTATTCTATCCACCTAGGTTCCACCAAGATGTACCATGATCTACGGGAAGTCTATTGGTGGAATGGCATGAAGAAGGATATCACGGAGTTTGTAGCAAAGTGTCTGAATTGCCACCAGGTTAAAGTTGAGCACCAGAGACCACGACGTATAATTTAGGATATTAGCATTCCTACTTGGAAGTGGGAAGAGATAAATATAGACTTCATCACAAGGTTACTTTATACACGCTGATAGCATGAATTGATATGGGTTGTTGTAGACCAAATGACTAAGTCAGCATATTTCCAGCCAATTATGACTATAGATTCAACCGAGGATTATGCTAGACTTTACATTCAGGAGATTGTCAGGTTGCATGGAGTTTTCTTGTCTATCATTTTAGATAGGGGTACTTTTTTCACATCATAGTTCTAAAAGTCTTTCCAGAAGGGCCTCGGTACCCAAGTTAACCTCAGTACAACATTTCACCCACAGATAGATTAGGTAGAATGGACCATTCAAACTGTAACACCCCGTATCTTCCCAACCCTATGTGACGACGTTGAATAATGGTTGCTTAGGTGTTGAGATGCCATGAGTATGTATTTTGGTAATGTTAACGATGAAAAAACAAATTTGAAATTTGGCCTCGTACATGTGAATAGCCTTTCATAGGAGGTGTTTTGTGATTTTTGTGGAGCATTTGTGGGGTTCAAAATAAGGCTAAGAGGACCTCCAAACAAAGGATATTAAAGGTAAGAAGCAAGTTAAGGAATGGGACTTAAAGTATCTAACCAAATCCGTAAAGAAAAGTCGAAGAAACAAAATTTTTGAAAAATTTAGAGTGGGGCGTGCCAGGCCACTCTGGGCAAAAATTTTTAGCCCAGAGGCAGCAAGCTGGCGCGCCCAAGGGCGTTCCAGGATGGTTTTTCCACTTTTCAAAAGTTGGAAATTTTCTTAAGTCCCAAGGGTGCCTGGGGACGTACCGAGCTGATTTTTGCCACGTTTCTTCTACAACCATGAGCATATACATGAAATGAGTAAAGTATTATATTGGTATGATAAAATTACTAGAAACAAAGTTGGCATCAAAATGACGATTTTACCCTTTTGGTCAAAATAGGCCATACGTGGCTAGAATTGCTTGTTTTAGGGATTGAGGCCACAAATATAAATCCCGTGAGTGGGAATATCGTCGTAACGTGTATGAAATGAGTTAAATATGAGAAATTATTGATTTTATTGGGTTAAGCGAATTAGGCTCAAAAAGGGCCCAAAATGAGAAAAAGACATGGGCCAAAAATGGATCAAATGACCCATTCTTGCCTTGACCTTCTAGACACAACATTTAATGCCATAGAGTGGCTAAGGATGGACTTAAAGGCTTATAAAAGTGACCAAACAAATCTGATTTTTATTCATTGGAAATTCTCATGCTTTCTAGATATTTCTCAACTATTTTTCTCTCAAAACCCTAAGAACTCAAAGCTAACTTTTGGAGCAAGATCATCATTTTTCAAGCTTGGGTAAGTGATTATTGTTATGGATTAATATATTATATGCATGGAAGATTATGTAAATCATGTTGGTCATGCTTGGAAGTGTTGAACATTGTACTTGTGTTTTTGTAAAAGATTTGTGATCCATGGGATTTAAGGTTGAAATATGACTTGTGACTTTGATGAAAGAACATGGTATGCATAAAATATGGACATGTATGGTGTGATTGTGTTATTAAACTTGTTATTTTTCTATAAGTGTAAATTATGGGATTTTGGCCGATATGTGCTATGAGGTGTATTAAGGTGACTTGATGGATTATTTGTGATGTGGTGTGGATGAGAAAGTGTAAAGGAGAAGTTTTGTGGTGAAATGTTATTGATTATCATGTATTGGTCAATGTATGGAATATTTGGGGATTATTGGTATGATAATTTCATCAATGGTTTTGTCAAGGGGGAAATGGCATGTTTAAAGGCAAACATGAAACTCATTATCGTTATATGCATTTATAAGGTAGTTGGTGGTTAATGTAAACTCCGTTATGTATTTGTGTTGTAGAGTGACACATAAAGAAGGAGCGGGACTATTGTATGCACATCTAAGATTGTATAATTGTATTGAAAATACAAGGTATGTAAGGTTACTCTGTCCGTATCTTTCTGCGGCAAATAGTATTCACATTGACATTACGCTTGTCCTATTCTGAAATGTGCTAAGGTATCCTATATCCGGTTATCAATGGTCATTATCACATAGTTCCTACTCATTGATCAATTGTGAACCACATGTCTCATAATCATGGTTAATGTTCCAAAATCTCAATAACGTTATGTTCCAATGTTCTAATAGTGATTATACTCATGTCTCTTGTTCATGGATTATTGTCCAGTGGTTCCAATGGTGTTATGGTTCTAATAATGTTATGTTTCTCACAATGTTTATTTGCATGTCTCTTACTCATTGGTTAATTCTCCAAAGCTTCAAGTAAAGTTACAACTGTCATTGTATCAATCTCAAAGTAATAAATAAAGTAATGCATATGTGGTTAATAATCAAGTATGGGTGGTAGCTTTGGGGGCAAAATGCCTAGCTCAAGCCGATCCCGAGATTGTTGGATCAGGGGGCAGTCCTAGAGGCATAAGCCTAGCTCAGACCGATCCCGACAGGGGGCAGCTCTAGGGGTAATAACCTAGCTCAAACCGAACCTGATATGTTGGTATGAGTGGCAGCTCTAGAGGTAATAACCTAGCTCGAGCCGATCCCGATATATTGATTCATAGGGTGGAAGCTCTAGGGGCATAAGCCTAGCTCGAGCCGATACCAACATAACATAATGTTATGTTAAAACCCATTGTCCAGTCCGGGCCCGGGTATCATAGGTCACAGGCTAAGATGAATAATCATAGAAGCAAAGATACAAAGAAAGTAATGAAAGCAATATACATGGTTTCCAAAGTTCAGTATAGTGACTTATCCATATTGGTTATGCATTTGTATTTGAGTTCATTGATATATTTACATATCATAAAGTTTCATTTGAGCCTTACATACTCAGTACATTCTTTGTACTGACCCCTCTTGGGGAACTTACTTTAAATGCTGCAGGTGCAGACACTAGTAGACCTCCATAGTAGGTTGACAATATTTGCAGATTTTTGGTGAGCCCCAGTTGGTTCGGGACTTCCCAAGTCACAGTTGTACATTTGTTTTGATGTTGTAAATGTTGTGTAAAGTGGGGACTTGTCCCGAATTTAAGTTGGTCTTGTATATGCATCTGTTAGAGGCTTTTGTAGACGTATGTGGGTATATGGATGAAAGAGATGTATGTTCACTCGACTTGATGGCCCTAACGGCCAAGTTTCACATATTGTACATGTTTTCCATGACTTCCGCCATTGACATTTTATATGTTATCAGTTACATGAGATAGTATGATATTCATACGAGGCTATGCATATGAATGTACAAGGGCAAAGATTGGTTCTCTCGGGCCATATCGGCTTCGGGTGCCAGTCTGGCCCGAATGGGATTTCGGGTCGTGATAAAAGTGGTATCAGATCAGGTCATTCTAAGAGTGTCTACAAAGCCGTGTCTGAGTAGAGTCTTACTTATCGATGTGTTGTGCACCACATTTATAAGTAGGAGGCTATGGGACATTTAGGATGTTGTTTCTTTTCTTCACTTCTAGATAGTGCAATAGAGCCAGTGTTGTAAGTTAAATTGTATCTGACCATGGTGATTGTTTTTCTTTGGTATAGTAAAATGCCAATCACAAGAAGAGGTAGAGGCAAAGGTAAGCAGGTAGATATACCTGCCGGTGAAGGAATGAGTAGATTACCACCTGACCAAGCTATTCAAGGTGGAGCTGACGCTGAAATTGCATCGCGGTCTTCTTCTACCTTTCCAGCTCCAGAAGAGCCAAGAGGTAGAAGTCCCTGCAGAACCACCAGTGAATGCCACTGACCAAGATTTAAGAAATGCAGTACATATGTTGACACAGTTAGTGGCTGCACAGACACAGAGATGAACTGGTCCAATGATAAATAAAGATAACGCGGCTAGAACAGCTAGTCGGCGTACACAGGACTTCCTAAAGCTAGACCCTCCCATATTCACAGGGTCAGATCCGGAAGCAGATCCACAGGATTTTGTGGACCAAGTTCAAAGAGCACTAGAGGTGATGCACGTAACAGGTATAGAAATAGTTGAGCTAGCAGCTTATAGACTGAAGGGTGAGACCATATTGTGGTATGAAGACTGGAAAAGGTCAAGGGGTATTGATGCACTCCCAGCTGGTTGGGAAGAATTTAAAATGGCATTCCTTGATCATTACCTCCCATATGAGATCCGGGAGGCACGTGCAGACCAATTTCTAAATTTGCGTCAAGGAAATCTGAGTGTAAGAGAGTACAATTTACAGTTTAACTCATTGGCTCGATATGCTCCAAATGTGGTGGCTACAATGACTGACAGGGTTCATTGATATGTGGACTGATTAGAGCTATATCTAGTGAGGGACTGTACTATTGCAGCATTGAAAAGAGATATGGACATCGCTAGAATTCAAACCTTCGCACAGAAAATGGAGGACCAAAGGCAACGAAGAAAGACACAGGAATCTGAGGAAGGGCCATCAAAAAGGGCAAGACCTATGGGGCAGTCTATGGTGTCCCCAGGAGAATCTAGATCTCGAATGTTACCGCCTAGACCCTCGTTCTCATATTCTACAGTAGGTGCTCACCCTCAGTTCCAAGGGTTTAGAGGTGGTCCATCTAGGCAGAGTAGTGGAGTTCACGAATCACATGCAGCAGGTTCTCCTCGTCAGCAGTGTCAGCACTGCGGGCGTATTCATGCAGGTACATGCCGAGTGGGGACAAATGCTTGTTTTTGGTGTGGCACAGCAGGTCATATCATGAGAGAATGCCCACAAAGGGGCGCGAGTGGTGTAGCATACCTACGGGATCAGCCGTTGCATCATCAGCATCGGTTCCTTTCCTAGACAGAGGCGTTCAGCCTATTGGTCGTGGTAGAGATATTAGAGGAGGAGCAGTTAGTTCCAGTGGAGCCCAAAATCGTACCTATTCTCTAGTGGACAGGCAGAATGTGGAGGCATCTCCTAATGAAGATACAGGTATATTATCAATATTTTCACATGATACATATGTATTGATCGGTATGGGCTCTACCCTATCGTATGTCACTCCATTGATTACTATGAATGTAATGGGACACCGAGGTTATTAGTTAAGTCAACTGAAAAATCTCCACCTGTCGGTGACTTTATTAGAGTTAAAAGAACATATCTTAATGGTATAGTAGATGTTTGTGATCACATATGATCAAGTACTCTTAAAAGCAACCCCAATGAAAGGGGTAATAGGATTTGGAAGTGGAAAAAAAAATAAGTAAGTATCTATATGAGTATATGTATAGAGATGTTAATATAGAGATGCATTTGTTGCACATGAAGCGACATCGTTAACATTCGAGGACGAATGTTTCTAAGGGGAGGAGAAAGTAACACCCCGTATCTTCCCAACCCTATGTGACTACATTGAATAATGGTTGCTTAGGTGTCGAGATGCCATGAGTATGTATTTTGGTAATGTTAACGATGAAAAAAAAAATTAAAATTTGGCCTCGTACATGTGAATAGCCTTTCATAGGAGGTGTTTTGTGATTTTCATGGAGCATTTGTGGGGTTCAAAATGAGGCTAAGAGGACCTCCAAACAAAGGATATTAAAGGTAAGAAGTAAGTTAAGGAAGGGGACTTAAAGTATCTAACCAAATCCGCGAAGAAAAGTCGAAGAAACAAAATTTTGGAAAACTTTAGAGTGGGTCGCGCCAGAGGGCGTCCAGGCCTCTCTGGGCAAAAATTTTTAGCCCATAGGCAGCAAGCTAGCCCGCCCAAGGGCATGCCATGATGGTTTTTCCACTTTTCAAAAGTTGGAAATTTTCTTAAGTCCTAAGGGTGCCCGAGGACGTACCGAGCTGATTTTTGCCACGTTTATTCTACAACCATGAGCATATAAATGAAATGAGTAAAGTATTATATTGGTATGATAAAATTACTCGAGAACGAATTTGGCATCAAAATGACGATTTTACCCTTTTGGTCAAAATAGGCCATACGTGGCTAGAATTGCTTGTTTTTGGGATTGAGGCCACAAATATAAATCCCGTGAGTGGGAATATAATCGTAAAATGTATGAAATTATTTAAATATGATAAATTGTTGATTTTATTGGGTTAAGCGAATTGGGCCCAAAAAGGGCCCAAAATGAGAAAAAGACATGGGCCAAAAATGGGTCAAATGACCCATTCTTGCCTAGACCTTCTAGACACAACATTTAATGCCATAGAGTGGCTAAGGATGGACTTAAAGGCTTATAAAAGTGCCAAACAAATCTGATTTTTATTCATTGGAAATTCTCATGCTTTCTAGATATTTCTCAACTATTTTTCTCTCAAAACCCTAAGAACTCAAAGCTAACTTTTGGAGTAAGATCATCATTTTTCAAGCTTGGGTAAGTGATTATTGTTATGGATTAATATATTATATGCATCGAAGAGTATGTAAATCATGTTGGTCATGCTTGGAAGTGTTTAACATGGTACTTGTGTTTTTGTAAAAGATTTGTGATCCATGGGATTTAAGGTTGAAATATGACTTGTGACTTTGATGAAAGAACATGGTATGGATAAAATATGGACATGTATGGTGTGATTGTGTTATTAAACTTGTTATTTTTCTATAAGTGTAAATTATGGGATTTTGGCCGATATGTGCTATGAGGTGTATTAAGGTGACTTGATGGATTATTTGTGATGTGGTGTGGATGAGAAAATGTAAAGGAGAAGTTTTGTGGTGAAATGTTATTGATTATCATGTATTGGTCAATGTATGGAATATTTGGGGATTATTGGTATGATAATTTCATCAATGGTTTTGTCAAGGGGGAAATGGCATGTTTAAAGGCAAACATGAAACTCATTATCGTTATATGCATTTGTAAAGTAGTTGGTGGTTAATGTAAACTCCGTTATGTATTTGTGTTGTAGAGTGACACATAAAGAAGGAGCGGGACTATTGTATGCACATCTAAGATTGTATAATCGTATTGAAAATACAAGGTATGTAAGGTTACTCTGTCCGTATCTTTCTGCGGCAAATAGTATTCACATTGACATTACGCTTGTCCTATTCCGAAATGTGCTAAGGTATCCTATATCCGGTTATCAATGGCCATTATCACATAGTTCATACTCATTGATCAATTGTGAACCACATGTCTCATATTCATGGTTAATGTTCCAAAAGCTCAATAAGGTTATGTTCCAATGTTCCAATAGTGATTA
The DNA here is from genome assembly GCA_031232105.1 of Capsicum rhomboideum. Classification (NCBI taxonomy): domain Eukaryota; kingdom Viridiplantae; phylum Streptophyta; class Magnoliopsida; order Solanales; family Solanaceae; genus Capsicum; species Capsicum rhomboideum. The sequence goes on from CP124712.1 coordinate 81,673,243, forward strand.
TACTCATGTCTCTTGTTCATGGATTATTGTCCAATGGTGTTATGGTTCTAATAATGTTATGTTTCTCACAATGTTTTTTTACATGTCTCTCACTCATTGGTTAATGCTCCAAAGCTTCAAGTAAAGTTACAACTATCATTGTATCAATCTCAAAGTAATAAATAAAGTAATGGATATGTGGTTAATAATCAAGTATGGGTGGTAGCTTTGGGCAAAATGCCTAGCTCAAGCTGATCCCGAGATTGTTGGATCGGGGGTAGTCCTAAAGGCATAAGCCTAGCTTGGACCGATCCTGACAGGGGGCAGCTCTAGGGGTAATAACCTAGCTCGAGCCAAACCTGATATATTGGTATGGGTGGCAGCTCTAGAGGTAATAACCTAGCTCGAGTCGATCCCGATATATTGATTCATAGGGTGGAAGCTCTAGGGGCATAAGCCTAGCTCGAGCCGATCCCAACATAACATGATGTTATGTTAAAACCCACTGTTCAGTCGGGGCCCGGGTATCACAGGTCACAGGCTAAGATGAATAATCATAGAAGCAAAGATACAAAAAAAGTAATGAAAGCAATATACATGGTTTCCAAAGTTCAGTATAGTGACTTATCCATATTGGTTATGCATTTGTATTTGAGTTCATTGATATATTTACATATCATACAGTTTCATTTGAGCCTTACATACTCAGTACATTCTTCGTACTGACCCCTCTTGGGGAAAGTACATTCTTCGTACTGACCCCTCTTGGGGAACTTACTTTAAATGCTGCAGGTGCAGGCACTATAGACCTCCGCAGTAGGTTGACAGTATTTGTAGATTTTTGGTGAGCCCCAGTTGGTTCAGGACTTCCCAAGTCACAGTTGTACATTTGTTTTGATGTTGTAAATGTTTTGTAAAGCGGGGACTTGTCCCGAATTTAAGTTGGTCTTTTATATGCATCTGTTAGAGGCTTTTGTAGACGTATGTGGGTATATGGATGAAAGAGATGTATGTTCACTCGACTTGATGGCCCTAACGGCCAAATTTCACATATTGTACATGTTTTCCATGACTTCTGCCATTGACATTTTATATGTTATCAGGTACATGAGGTAGTATGATGTTCATGCGAGGCTATGCATATGAATGTATAGGAGCAAAGATTGGTTCTCTCGGGCCATATCGGCTTCGGGTGCCAGTCCGGCCCGAATGGGATTTCGGGTCATGACACAAACCTTAGAGGATATGCTGAGAGCTTGCGTGATCGACTTTAAAGGTAATTAGATGTTCACTTTCCTCTCATTGAGTTTTCTTACAATAACAGTTTTCACTCCAATATTCAAATGGCCCTGTTTAAGGCGCTTTATAGTAGAAGAGGTAGATCTCCAATTGGATGGTTTGAGGTTAGTGAATCTACTTTAATAGGGCCTGATTTACTTCATGAGGATATTGATAAGGTTCAACTAATTAGAAAAAGGCTAAAAACTGCCCAGAGTCATCAAATCTAGTAAGCATATGTGAGGAGAAGAGAACTTGAGTTCATAGTTTTTTATTAGGTATATTTGAATATTGTACCCATAAAAGGATTGATGAGATTTGTCAAGAAGGGGAAGCTTGGTCCTTGATATGTAAATCCTTACAAGATTATGAGGCACATTGGCAACGTGGCCTATGAGTTAGAGTTGGTAGTAACAGGATTTAATAATGAAGGAAGCATGATAACATATAAAGCAAAAGATATAAAAATACAAATATGGGATAAAATATTAACTATAAAAGAAATGTATAGTTAATTTGGGGGGTGCGTGGGTTTGTTCATTTGAATTAAATGTTTCTTCATAATATTGTTCTTTTAGCGGAATTAATCTCATAATTTCTGTTGCATTATTTGCTATGTATTCTAGGTATTGTATATCTTGGGTTCTTAGGTATGTTTCTGTATTGGTTTTTAATAATTTTTCTAATAATATTATATTTTCCATAGTTTATAACCAATATTGAAGGCTTTCGTAATTGATCATTAGTCTATATATGGGTATAAATCTAGTTCATATATATTATCATCTTGTATGATAAATTCTGTCCAGTTTTGTTGTATAACTTCTATTATTTCATAAGTCATTAATATATCATAAATTTTCCTTTTTATATCATTATTAAGGTGTCTAAGGGTATATAATAGGAGTATCTTATATTCATCATTATTATCTATTAAATATGTATAATCGCACATTCTGTATGTATTATCCATTTTTACGTATTTTCTAAACATATTCCCTCTAACCTCTTTGTTTATCATTATATTTATCATTTTATAATACATTATTCTGAACAATCTCTTCAGGCCACTACCATGCTTTTCGGCTTCAATCGTTTACCCTAACAGCGCCTCAACTCTGTCTACTCCCCTAAACGGCCTCCTTGCCTATCGGTTTCGACCTTAGGATGGCATAGTCTGGGCTTAACTACTCTTAGCCTATTTTCATGGCAAGCTTTCTCAAGATGTCCAATATAATTATACTATAAAATGATAAACAATAATGATATTCAAGAGATTATAAGGAATATAATAGTTTAGCTATACATAATCATGAATAAATATACTTGATCTTGTATCTTATCGGATTGCTCCATAGCTTAAAAAGATAAATATTTTATTTATAAGTGGGGATTTGGTTGATTGTTGTTGGGGGTTTTTTGCTCAACACATGAGCTGATAATCCTCCTCTGCTTACATTCTTATGTATATATAAGAAAACTAAATGACTCTTACTATTTACATATGACTCTTACTATGCGACTCTTACTATTCACAAATGACTCTTGACTCTTACTATTCATAAACGACCTTTACTGTTTATGAATATGACTCTTACTTTATACTATTTACTTTACGACTTTCTAAAAAACAGAAAACTTTTTCAAAAGTAAAAATAATTACATAGCTTTTTGTCTTGTCGAGGAATCTATATCTTTATGTCATTATCTTGTCGTCTCTTCTTGTTTTTCTGCCTATTCCAGTTGTACGTCTGGAATTTCCACATTATCTTCTCTATTACATTTTGTGCATCTGTGGTCTGGATATTTGTGTCCTATTAGCTTGCAGTATCTGGTCAATAATTCTTGTGAAATAAAGTTTTTCTTCAGTGCTCTTGTAGTAGGCTGTTCCTCTGGTCTGAGTAGGGATAATATCCATTTCTGGACTTCATCCATATATGCTTCTCGTAATTCTCTTGAGTTTGAATATATCATTAACTGGTCACTTGAATAGTAGCTCCATATGGCATTGCCATGTAAATAATTATTTGCTAGTTCTTGAATAATAGTTGATATACCAATTATTCTTTTATTGGCATAAAAACTAGGTATCTCAATTTTTGATATCTCAGGTTGTTGTACTATTTCCTCTGGAATTATCATATCTCTTGTTAATCCTATTTTTACTACTTGTATTATTGGTTTTACCTCATTGTATAATATCTCTGCTGGGGCTGTATAAAATTTTATATAAAATAGATTTCCTTTTGTTATTCGTTTATATGTCAAAAATGCTTTGTGTATCTCGGGTATTCCACTTAGTTCTTCACCATCGTATGTGTATACGGTATTTAGCAGTCCATAATGGTAACAAGTTTTTACTAGGTTAGCTTTAGTTTTGGGCTGTACAGTCAATTTGTTGTAGCCTTGTAATTTTTGGGTTATGTAGTCTTGGATTTTTTCGTTGGTGGTGGTAGATCTGGGGTTGAGATTTAAGTATGTTTGGATTTTGTGTATAATATTGATGTAGTTTTGGGCAATATGGTTATAAATCTTTTTATCTTGGTTCAGGCTTTCTGCGTATGTTGAGGTCTGTGGTGTTGTGGTAACTTGAGCTTTTGGTATTTTTGGCATAAATGGTTTTTCAAATATGTTGTTTAGGTTGGTGCTTGTATATTTTTTCTTGCTAGTTGTATTGCTCGTACCTGCAGTATTAACAAACAAATTGTTATGGGTTTTTTGGAGTTTCCCAACTTCTCCTTCTAGCTCTGGAATTCTTGAGTCTTCCGATCGACTTAGCTCCGCATATTTATAGTCATGTTGTTGACTTGTACTAGCTTTAGACTTCAGTTTAACTTCATTAGTCTTTAGCTTTTGTATCTCACAGTCCATACTGTCCACTTTTGTACAAAGTATAGTTAGGGCCATAAGTATATTTTTATCTGGTTCTATCTAAGTAGCTTTGTCTTGATAAGTAGTCTGCAATGACATTCTTGTCAGATTTAACTATTTCAATTGTAAATGTAAAACTTTGTATATTCAATACAAGTCTCCGTATTTCTTTTGTTGTTACTGAATCTTGTATTTTTCGTGTTATCCACCATTTTACTTGTGTATTATTTGTTCGCACAATAAATTTGTTATATACAATATATGGCTCAAATGCTAATAAACATCTATATAATGCAAATAGTTCTTTTCTATTTATTTTCCATTTTAATTGTGGTTCAGTGTATGATCCGGAATAGTATCTACAATGATATTCAATTTTTTCGTTATCGTATTTATATTTAAGAACTCCTCCATAGCTATGATTACTAGAATCTGTTTCTACTATGTATATGAATTGCCTTTTTTCATCTGGAAAATATAATTTTGGTAAATTTTGGCACATAGTCTTAATCTTTTTTATATGTATTTTATCTTTTTCATCAAAATAGTATTCACTATCTTTCTTTAATTTTTTCTGTAAGGGTTTTAGATTTTCGGCTAACTTGGGTACATATTCTCTTACTTGGTTAACTAATCCTAAGAATGATTGTAATTTCTTTTTTGTATCTAATGCTTCTTTTGAATTAATTATTTTTTGTACTATATGGGTTTGCATTTTTATTCCATTTTTATCTATTTGTATGCCTAGAAATTCTATTTGATTTTTCATTATTTCTGCTTTCTTTTTACTTAGACTGATACCTGACATTTCTATTATATTTATAAATTTTTCTAATAGTTTTAAATGTTCATCTTGTGTTCTAGAATATAATAGTATATCATCTATATATACTATACAGTTTTCTAACTGGTTAAAATAATTATCCATAAAGTGTTGATATCTACCTGGTGCATTTTTATATCCAAATAGTAGTACGTTCAATTCATAAAATCCTTGTGGTACTGTGATTGCTGTTAATTTTTTAGATTCATCTTCTAACTTTAAATGGTAAAATCCTGATTTACAATCAAATTTACTAAAATAATTATATCCTTGTATTTGTCTTATTTTTAATATCTTGTTTGGTATTGGGTAATTATATGTTTTTGTTTTTGCATTTAAATTCCTATAATCAATAACCATCCTACTTTTTCCTCTTTTTTTGTTCACTATGTTTATTTACTATAAATGCTGGGCTAGTGTGTTTACTATTGTTTTCTTGTATATAATTATTGTCGAGTAATTCTTTTATATGTAGTTTGAATTCTGTTAAATCATCAGAATTGTATTTTAAGGGCTTTTGTGTTATTATACTATTTTCATCTAGAAGTTCAATTTTTATTTTTGTTTTATGCTTTTCCCATCCTTGTAAGGGATTATCATTATATAGTGATTCTAATTTATCTTGAATTATTTTTATTTTATCTATTGAAAATATAATTATTTCTATTTTATTTTCACTTGTTTTTATATTTTCTAGTTTCTGAGTAATTTTGTCACTTCCTTTAATCCATGGTGTTGTTTTTCTTAATTTATTGCTTACTCTTTTAGCTCCTACTTTTTGTTTACATGGGGTAGTAAACCACCAATATGTTCTTGTTAGTATGTGAGGGTATAAAGTATCTAAGAATGACATTCCTAGTAATATATCTTTATTTGTGAATTCATAACTATACATTTCTTTTATAGCTAATATTTTATCCCATAGTTGTATTTTTATATCTTTTGCTTTATATGTTATCATGCTTCCTTCATTATTAAATCCTGTTACTACCATAGGTGTTTTTAATTTTTCCCATTTTTCTTCTGGTAGACAGTTATGTTTACATAAATTAGCTTCTGCTTCTGTATCTATCATTGGTGTGTAATATCTATTATAATATCCTTCTACTGTTATTTTAGCAAGTATATATATTTTTGTCATTTTATCTTATTTTTGTTATTTTATCATTTTTTGTTTTCTTGTTTATATTAAAGTGTGTTTTATTACTATTTTCTTATTCTCATAAGTTATTGTTAGTTGTTTATCTTCTAAGTTATATGGTTTTACTTTTTCTAACCATTTTATTTCTAATGTAATGTTCTTATCTCCTTGGTATATTTTAAATTTTATTAATATTGGTATGCCTCCAATAATTAATTCTTTTTCTGTTATTTCTTCAGTTTTTAGTAATGCTTTTGGTAAATCTGGGCATGATTGTTCATTTTTTATTATTTCTTTTTCTGGTACTAGTTCTCTTATAATATAATTTTCTTCTTGTCCTGTATTTATTAATATTAAATATTTTCTCTGGTTCATTATTCCTGTTATGTAGTAATGATATGGTTTTATTTCTTCTATTTTATGTTCTATTAGATTTTGTGGAGTTGTATAATCTATTCGTCTTGAGGTACTTATTCTTGATGATGATGTAGGTGTGTCATAACTCATTCGTTTTGAGGTACTAAGTCTTTCCTTTACTATTTCTAAATCTTCTTCTATATCTAATGCTTTGTAACTATAATCATTGTTATCTATCACTGTAACTATCTTTTCAAAAGGATTTTCGATCTTGATTTTATCTATTTTGTTTTTTGCTGTTATTTTATGTTTTGTAGCGTATATATATAAGTTTTTACATCTTGCTGTAAAGATTTTGCTTCCTGGTGCTAATTCTATTCCTGACATTTTCCAATATAATACTAATGATTTGTCTATATTTTTATCAGTTAATGCTACAGAATAATTGGCACTTATTATGAATTTAAATTTTTGATATATTAGGTTTCCTTTTACTGCACTAATAACACTTTTTTCTATAGGTTGTATGATTCTATCATCTGCTAAATATATTTCTATGGGAGTATCTATTCCTTCTCTGAAACATGCTTTTATTATATTTCCGTTCCTCCTAGGTGTACGTATTGAATTGAATTTTTTGTTTTTATGTCTTGTATTTCTTTATTTAATAATTTTTTATTTATTATTGGTATTTTAGCCTTTCCTTTGGTATATTTACAGTCTATTATATGTTCTTTTTGACTAACTACGTAACATTCTTCTTTTTGTTTTTAAAACCAGTGTTTTACTATAGGTACTTCTAAGATTTAATCTACACTTAAGTCTAATTCTTTTCCTTTTATTTGTTCAAATATATTATTGTCAAATATTATTTTTTGGTCTGATGATTCTTCATCTTGGTAGTTTTCATGTTTTAGTATTTGGATTTCTCTTTCAGTCATATTCTTCCTCTGATTCTTCTATTAGGTGATTATTTATATCGTTTTATGATAATTCATATATACTGTCTTCACTTTCTAATTCATAATCTATATATTCTATTTGTGTATACTCATCATTTTCTATCTGTATTTCAGTTATTTGTTTTTTCTTTGGATCTTTGGGTATTTTACAATCTTTAGCTAAATGTCCTAATTTTCTACAATTGTAACAGGTACATTCTGATAATTTTTTCTTTTGTTTATATGGTTTTTTATTGTCACGACCCAATTTTTTTCGAGTCATAATGGCGTCTACCGTAACCCACCAATAGGCAAGCCAAACCCTAGCCCGGAGCGACAAACAACGGGCTAACGGGCGGAATCTCATAAAACAGAGAAGTAAGACAGAATCAGAATATGTATATATACCAAGACTGAGAAGGAAGAGGACAGTATATAAAGTCAAGAACCCTTCCCAAGACCTGGTGAGGTCAGTACAGGAGCCACTACTAAACATACCCAAAATACAAGACAGAAACCAAATATGTATAACAAGTACAACAGTCTCGAGAGAAAAAGACTATACAATAGAAGATGGAGTAGGATTTGCCTCGGACGTCAGTAAGCCCACCCTGTTCCGGAACCAGTGCTGAGAAAAGTGTAACGTCAAAACTGTCGGCTAGTGCCAGGATCTGCATCAGGGAAAAAGATGCAGAAGTGCAGTATGAGTATCGGGGCAACGGGTACTCAGTAGGCATCATCGGCCAACTGAGCTCAATGTAATACAAACAAGCTAAAATGCGAGGGTGCATGCTAAGTCCAGGTTATAAGTAATAAATACATAAATAACTGCTGAGGCGTACAGATACGCTCAAGAGAAAAATAAATGCGCTACTGAATAACGAGTAAATAAATGCATAAGTAACACACAAGTCAAACATAACCTATCGGGGCCCCCATAAATCCGATAGGCACACGGAAGAAAACAATAACCCGGCCTGGCCCCCATAAACCGGCGGGACACACAAGAATAATAAATGCATAGTCACCAGTGTCTCGAAGCTGTGTCAGTATCCAGTAACCACAATAACCAACAGGGGTGCACCGGGCTTGAACCGGCACCAATGGGTAATAACAAGAGGCCAGACGCCGGAGTCGAACCGGAAGCAGTGGGTAATAACAAGAGGCCACATATATATATCATATCTGCCGGACTCGAACCGGAACTCATAATACTCCAGTATCATAATCACGGTACCCAGTACCGAAACTCTCCAATCATATCATAACCAGATGCCGAACTCAAACCGGAACTCATCATAATCAGTGGCCGGACTCGAATCGAAACTCATAGTGTATCACAATCCGGGGCCGGACTCGAACCGGAACACCCAATAGTCAATAACCAAAATCATCATACCTTAATCAGTAGCCGGACTCGAACCGGAACTTATCATAGCCAGTAACCAGAACAGAATCAAATGTCATATCATATCAGATGAACGGGGAACGCCCTAGTTCTAAGTCAATACTAGTTTATAGGTACAGAAGCTAACCCCACAACATGCTACAAGTCAATCTCGGGGTCCTTCTAGGTCAAATATCTACTATAAGCAATATGTATACAAGTCTGGGTATACATTATAAGTCATGGAAAGGTAGGTCTGTATTCTAAATCAAACTAGCCGATCCCGATCAAATACGGTGCTATCAGGGACTAATAAGGCTAAACAGGCCAACCGGGTATAATCGGGGTGACTCAATACCGTCAGAACCCTAACAGGTAATAGAGGCTTAACTAAACCCAAAGATGTCAAAGTTCTGACAAGTCGACCAAAAGGGTAATGGGGCCCACTAACGGGTTCCGAAAACCAAGTCTAGTTATACCTGTCTAAGTCTGGGTTAAGTCTGCCTAAGCCTGGTCTAAGGTCCAACAATAACGTTCCCCAACTAGAAATCAACACAACAATACTATCCGACCCCAAATAGGTCATCTGTGGTGTACCTCGAGGATAACGGGCCTGGAATATATCCGAATAGCCTTATCCGTCCTAGAAGGCCTAAATCACAGCAAAACACCACCACCAAGTTTATAACACCAGCCCACAACACTAGCACAATAGCATACATCTATCACACATAGGCCCAATCTAAGTGCAAAGGAAGGTAAACCTAGCCTACCTGGATGCCGCCGAACGCCTGCTAACAGAACCAGCTAAATAGGAGCCTTTCCCTTTTGAGAGGCCTCCGACTTTTGCCAAGGTACCAAAATAATAAACTACATGTCAAAATATGACTATTGATACCCATATTGCATTAGTTCAGGAAATGCCCGAAAATCCCACGTGGGGCCTACTTGCGGAATCGCAAAACCGAAATCGTCACAGCGTCCCAAATCACTCCGTGACCAATAGTCACAACTAACACTCCTCAATTTGAGCTCAAAATATAGCTCAAACATCAACACCAATCCCAACAGTATCACCGTGTAAATGAAAATTATCGTAAAAATAAGAAAACATACCGTAAAAATGACGAGGGCGAGTCCACGGACTCAAATATATAAACCCCTAAGCTCAAACCTCAATAAATTGACTCAATATTGAGCTTAAATAATCAATAATGGTGAGAGGTAATTGGAAAAAGTGGACAAAATGTAAAAATATTACATTTTGTCCACCGAAGGTATATATATATATATGTGCACCAGGATGAATCATTAGCACCAATTCACTAAATGGTGACACAGAACCATGTTGATGGGCACCCCTCCACTGTCCACGTGGAGTGAGGTGTCCATAACAAATTCATCTATCCGTTTTGTATATATTCGGGTATTGCGTAGGTTCGTGGTAAAATAAATATAACTTTTTGAATATACCATAATTAATAGAAAATTATTTCTAACAAAACCTCTATAAAATAAAAATATTATTTTAACATATTTAAATTCACTATCTCCGCTTTAACTATCAATAGGTTATAAAACTATTATAAAATAGTATAGATATATCATAACTAAAAACTTTTATACATTTTATAAATTTCAAAAATATTTTCAAAAGGTAATTAACTATGTCATTTTACCAAATTTTAATTTAATTTAATATTTTACAACGTGCTCGGTCTAAATAATATTCTCAGACGAACTGCCCGGGAATCGAACTGTCAGTCCTAGCAAGTCATAAATAACTTGGGGCAATTATAGAAAAGCTCTAAACATCGAGAACGCACGAAAATGAGGAAAATGACCGGGGAAGGTCATTACATTTATTGTTGTAATTCTTCACATAATATCTTCTTCTTGGTTTCTTATATTTATATTTAGATTTATATGGTTTATATTTATCATATTTCCTTGTTTTCTTACTTCTTTTATAATACTTATCTGTGCATCCAAATTGAGGTGCTGTTTTATTTTTACAACATGCTAGATTTTTTATTAATATTTTGTCCATCTTTCTATTTTCTTTGTATTTTTCACATAATTCTATGAACCAATTGTGTAAAATTTTTATTCTAGCTCCTAGGGTATCTGCTAGTCCTGCTTCTTCCCAATTTTTTGTTATTTTTGAGCTAAATGGTTCTAGCAGTTTATTAAAATATAATTTTCTTATTTCTCTGCTTTCTTCTATAATATATGTTCCCTTATAGTAATAGTCTCTAAATGCACAAGTATATTCATCTATATAGCACATATTACATATTGCTAATTTTGTCATTAAATTTCTGTTTATATTTTTTTCGTTATTTTGTTCTTCTATTTCTGTTGTCATACTACTAAATTCATTCCTTATTGCTATCTAGTATTTATATAGATACTTTGTATATAATTTGTATCTAGATGTTTTGGGTTTTTAACTCCTGATGTACTTGGCTTTATATCTCCTGTATTTATCTCTGGATTTATTGTTGTTTTATTTATATTTTCTATCAGTTCTGTATATGTCTCACTTGTTTCTGAATAGTTTTCTTGTGATATATCATTGTCATTTTCTTCGTTTATTTCGTCTATGCTTATTTTAGGTAAATTATCTTGTTCTTCTTCTAATTGCAATTTTTCTTTAAATTTTTCTATCTAATCTGTTAATTTTAGTTCTTGTTCTTGTTCTTTTCGTTTTTCTTTTTCTTTTTGTTTATTTGCATATAATTGTTTAAGCATTTCTAATTCTTTTTCGAGTTCTAATATTTTAGTATTTTTTGTTTCTTCTACTTGTTGTATTTCTTCTTTAGCTTGTTTTTTTATTTTTTCAATTTCTCGTTTTCTATCTATTTCTTCATTCTCTTTTGTTACTCTTACCATAACAGTTAAGCTATCTTCTAATTTAACCGTTTCTTTTTCCAACATTAAATTTAAATTATTTCCTATTTTCTTATATCTTCTTCCTAGATTGGAAAATATTATTGTTATTTTTAGTCCTTCTGAATTTTCATAGGTTTTTTCTTCTAGTGCAAATTCTTCTTTATTCATTTATAACCCATGTTGATATTTATATTCTAAGTGTTGTACTTGTAGTTCTAAGTCGAATATAATGTTTCTTTGTGCTGTTAAAGATTTGTGGCAAGTTCCTGCAAATATATTTTCGTTTAGTCTATTTTTTCTATGTTTCAATTCTTGTCGTTTTTCTATTATTGTTTCAAGAAGTTGTTGTCTGTATTCAGTATTCATATTTTATTTTTAAGATATTGGATATATCTATATTCTGTTTTAGATATTGTATCTATTAGTTGGGATAATCTATCATTATTTGATTTACTAGTAGTTAAATATTTATATTCTGGGTATAACTTTTTTAGTTTCTTTCTTATTTTCCTTAGATTTTTATCTTTTCTAGCTTTTTTATTTGTATTTGATATTTCAGTGTTGCCTTTAGATTCCATAATTATAATTTTATCTTATAGCTCTGATACCAATTTGGGGGTTGCGTGGTCCTGTTCATTTAATTTAAATGTTTCTTCATAATATTGTTCTTTTAGCCGAATTAAGCTCATAATTTTTGTTGCATTATTTGCTATGTATTCTAGGTATTGTATATCTTGGGTTCTTTGATATATTTCTGTATTAGTTTTTAATAATTTTTCTAATAATGCTAGATCTTCCATAGTTTGTAACCAGTATTGAAGACTTTCGTAATTGATCATTAGTCTATATATGGGTATAAATCTAGTTCATATATATCATTATCTTGTATGATAAATTCTGTCCAATTTTGTTCTATTACTTCTCTTATTTCATAAGTCATTAATATATCGTAAATTTTTCTTTTTGTATCATTATTAAGATGTCTAAGGGTATATAGTAGAAGTATCTTATATTCATCTATCTATTAAGTATGTATGATCACTCATTGTATATGTATCCATATTCAATTTTTTATCATGTATTTTCTAAACATATTCCCTCTAACCTCTTTGTTTATCATTACACTTATCATTTTATAATACATTATTCTGAACAATCTCTTCTGGCCACTACCATGCTTTTCGGCTTCAATCATTTACCCTAAAAGCGCCTCAACTCTGTCTACTCCCCTAAACGGCCTCCTTGCCTACCAGTTTCGACCTTAGGATGGCATAGTCTGGGGATAACTACTCTCAGCCTAGTTTCATGGCAAGCTTTCTCAAGATGTTCAATATAATTATACTATAACATGATAAACAATAATGATATTCAAGAGATTATAAGGAAGAAGTGCATTGATGAGACGACCTCAGTTGTGCCATTAGAGAGTTTGGGCATGAAATATAGTCTCTTTTATGAGGAGGTCTCAATTGAGATTCTTGACCATCAAGTTTGTAAATTGATAAATAAGGAAGTAGGTTTGGTGAAAGTCCTTTGAAGGAACCAGTTAGTCGAGGGAGCTACTTGGCTAACAGAAGAAGATATGATGGCAAATTACCCTTATCTTTTCCTTTCCAGTTCAAAACCAGCTTGAATTCTTATCAGTTTCATGTCCTATCAATTGTTCTTATGCTCTTAGTATGCATACATGTCTCTTAAATCCAGCTCAGCTTATATTTGAGTCAGAAATCAGTTACTATGTGAGTACTTCAGCTTTTTGAACTCAGTTTTGGGATTACAACTCTTTCCTCACCATCTCAGGTAGTTAGTTCTCATTCAAGGATGAATGTTCTCAAGAGGAAGATAATGAAATACCCTAAAAGTTCTTAGAACGTAAACTCAGCCTTAAACAAAAAACCAGTTAGCAATTTCAGAAATTTCACTCAGAATGACTCAACCTACGAGTTATGGAGTAAGACCACAAGTCGGGGGATGACTCATGGTAAGTAGTACAACAACCAATTTAAAGTCCTGGGTACCCACGACTCTGACCATGAGTCATGGTCTGCTAGTATGAGTCATTGTTAGACTCATTCTGAGTAGCAAAACCAATGTCCAAAAATTGTAAAATTTTCCCCAGGGACAATGAGTCATCTTCACGACTCCTATCTTGGGACCATGGGACGTGTCTACTGCTCATGGCCATCCACTCATAAACCTTGCAGGACACCATGAAAAATCTTGCAAGTCGTGGTTTGATACCACGAGTTGTGGTAAGATATGTAGACACTGATTGTCCAGAAATTGGATGGTTTTCTCAGGGGAAAATTTGTAATTTCCCACATTTTTAATTCCTAAACTATGTTGTTTGGGGTTGTTTTAAGGGGTATTAAAGTGTAACACCCCGTACATTCCCAACCCTATTTGACGACATTAAATGATATGTACTTAGGTATCGAGAGCTATAAGTATGCATTTGGTAATGCTATTGGTGAGCTAAGTGAATTTTGCTCTTGTTATGTGGTTAAACTTGCATAGAAAGTGTTTTGCAATTTCCATTGCGCATTTGTGGGGTTCAAAATGAGGCTAAGAAGACCTCTAAACAAAGTATAATAAGGGTAAGAAGTGAGTTAAAGAATAGGACTTGAAGTATCTAACCAAACCCGCGAAGAGAAGTCGAAAAATGGAATTTTCAAAAATTTTAAGGAGGGGTGCGTTTGGGACCATGCCACGCCGCTCTGGGCTAAAATTGTTATCCCAGAGGCAGTAGGTTGGCGCGCCCAGGAGCGTGCCACCTTGGGTTTTCCACTTTTTCGAAAGTTGGAAATTTCTAAGTCCCAAGGGTATCCGGGGTCGTACCGAGCCGATTTTTGCTACGTTTCTTCTACAACCAAGAGTATATACATGAAATATATTACATTGGTATGATAAAATTACTCGAGAACGAATTTGGGGCCAAAATGATGATTTTACCCCTAAGTCAAAATAAGCCAAACGTGGCTAGAATCACTTGGTTTTTGGATTGAGGCTACGAATATGAATAGCATGAGTGGGAATATTATTGTAATACATATGAGACGACTTAAACAAAGAAATTATTGATTTTATCGGGTTAAGTGAATTGGGCCCAAAAAGGGCCCAAAAATGAAATGAAAGCATGGCCCAAAATGGGTCAAATGACCCATTCTTGCCAAGACCTTCTAGAATGCAACATTAATGACTTAAGGATGGACTCAAGGTCTATAAAAGGGGCCAAATATCTGATTTTATCATGAGAAACACCCATGCCTTTTCTATCTTTTTCTAGAAATTTCCCAAGAACATCTCTTTGGCTTTCAAAACCCTAAGGCACTTCTTGGAGCAAGATCATCATCTTTCAAGCTTGGGTAAGTGAATATTATTGTACTTTAACATATTATAAGCATGAGATAATATGTATATCATGTTGGTTATGGTTGAAATGTTGGACATGGCACTTTGTGCTTTTGTATAAGATTTATGATCCATGGGATTTGAGCTTGAATTTGGACTTGTGCCTTTGATGAAAGATCATGGTATGGATAAAATATGAACGTCTATGGTGTTATTTTGTTATTTAATTTGTTATTTTTTTTATAAGTGCAAATTGTGGGATGTTGGCCGATTTGTGCTATGAAGTGTATTAAGGTGAATTGATGGATTGTTTGTGATGTGGTGTGGATAAGAAAGTGTAAAGGGGAAGTGTTGTGGTGGAATGTATGGATTATCATGTATTGGTCAATGTTGGGAATATTGGAGGATTTTTGAAATAATGATTTTATCAATGGTTTTGTTAAGGGGGAAATGACATGTTAAAGCTAAACATGTGACTTATTGTTGTTGTATGCCATTATAAGGTAATTGGTGGTTAATGTTGGTTTTGTTATAAAATTGTGTTGTAGAGCGAAACATAAGGAAGGAGCAGGAATATTGTATGCACATCTAAGATTGTGTATGCGTATTAAGAATACAAGGTATGTAAGGTTCCTTTTTCCATATCCTTCTGCAACATGTTATTCACATTGACATTGGACTTGTTTCAATTCCGAGGGGTATGAAGTATCTCGTCGCTTTCTGATTCAAGGCATCCACTACAATATTAGCCTTACTGAGATGATAAAAAATAGTGAGATCATAATCCTTAAGCAATTCCAGCCATTTATGCTATCTCATATTAAGATCCCGCTGACTATAAAAGTATTAAAGACTGCAAGGGTAGGTGAAAATCTTGCAATGAACCCCATAGAAATAATGCCGCTACAACTTCAATACGAACACAACCGTTGCTAATTCAAAGTCATGAGTAGGGTAGTTCTTTTCATAGGCCTTTAATTCTCGAGAGGCATAAGCTATCACTTTATCCTTTTGGATCAAAAGACCACCCAAACTAACTCCAAAAGCATTAAATACACTATGAAAAGCACACCCTCCTCAGTCAAAGTCAAGATAGGAGCTGAAGTCAATAATGACTTAATATTTTGAAAGATCTCCTCACACTCGCCTGACTATTGAAAAGCAACAAATTTTTGAGTCAATCTGGTCAAAGGGGCTGCAATGGAAGAGAAACCCTGCATGAACCTTCGAGAGCATCCTTTTAACCTAACAAAACTCCAGATCTTAGTAGGAGAAGTAGGCCTAGCCCAATCATGAATTGTCACCACCTTGGTCGGATCAGCCATGATACCATCCTTGGTCACATATGACCCAAGAAAGACATTGAATCCAACCAAAACTCCCTCTTGGAGAACTTGGCATACAACTGCAAATCTCTTAACCTCTAAAGTACGATCCTCAAATGCCTCCCATGCTCTGCCTCGATCTTGGAATACACTAAGATATCATCAATGAAACAATCACAAAAGAATCAAGGTCTGATCAAAATACTCTATTCATCAACTCCATAAATGTCGGTGGGGCATTAGTCAACCCAAAAGACATAACCAAAAACTCATAATGGCCATAACATATTCAGAAAGCCCTCTTGGGAATATCCATACCTTGATCTTCAGCTTATGATACCCAAACCATAAATTGATCTTACAGAACAATATTGCACCATGGAGCTAATCAAATAAATCATTAATGTGGGAAGGAGGATACTTGTTTTTTATGATGACTTTATTCAACTTTTGATAATCAATACACATATGCATGGTCCCATTTTTCTTCTTAACAAACAAGATAGGAAAACCCCAAGGTGAAACACTCAATCTAATAAACCACTTACTCAACAAATCCTGTAATTGTTCTTTTAGCTCCACTGGGGCTATTCTATAAGGAGAAATAAATATGGCCTTAGTGCCCGACTCTAAGTCAATAGCAAAATCACCCTATCAGGAGGAACACCAGGCAAGTCCCCAGGAAACATATCCATAAACTCCCTAACAACTCTCATAGACTTTAAAAGAGATGAATCAACGTTGGTATCATGCACATAAGTAAAGTAAGACGGACATATCTTCTCCACCATCCAACAAGCATGAAGAAAGGATACAACCCCTTGAGGACACAAACTAGAAGTACCATTCCATTCTAACCTTGGTGTCAGGCATAACTAGGGTAAGGGTCTTGGTATGGCAATCCAAACCAGCATGATAAGGAGATAACTAGTCCATACCTAATATAACATCAAAAGCAACCATATCAAAGATAATCAAATCTACCCATGTGTCATACCCCAAAAGAATCACTACACAGGATTGGTACACTCGATCCACGACTAAAAAATCACCCATAAGGGTAGAAACACAGATGGACATAGCAAGGGACTCACATATAGAATTAATGCAAACAAAATATATACAAATATAAGAGAATGTAGACCCTGGATCAAATAACACTGAAGAAGGACGATGGCAAATCTGGATAATATCTATAACAACATCAGAGGCCTCCACCTCAAGTCTCCCCTAACATGCATAGCACTGCCCACGTCTACCTCTAGCCTAAGCAACTTCTCATCCACCACTACGAGCTCTCTGAGTTCTATCCCTAGTACCCCGAGATCTACCACTACTGACATGCGCAACCCTTCTTGCTAGAGATGCTGGTGCATGGTAAGTATGAAGCTATAAACCCAGTTATGAAGGACCTAACACCCATTTGGGGCAATCCCTTGCTATTTGTCCAAACTCATCACAAATATAAGACCCCTTTCTAGTATAATCACATTGCAAGGGTCTGGAAGAACTAGATAGTCCCTCATGACCAAAAAAACTAGAACGAGACCCTCTACCTAGCTGACGTGACCTCTGGCCACTTGAAGCCTCAAAAACTAATAACCCACTATTTAACCATGTAAAGCTACCTGAAATGGCCTACTCTAATTCCCATGAGAATCTCTACCTGAAGACTCCCTACCTCGGTATGACTTACCACTAAAACCACCCTACTTGTGAAACCTCTTACCCTCCACCACCCTGAGCCTCATGGCAAATACCCTCTACCCTGTTAGAATGATCCACAATGCTCTAAAAAAAATCACATGTAGTCACTAGCTGAGTTGTAGCCAACTGAAGAGTAGTAGTCAATCCCTTCACAGACTTTCTGATCCTCTCGCCCTTATTCAAAATACTAACCATGGCATGCCTAGCCATGTCATAGAGCCCTGCTTCAAATCATCAAACTTATCCCTCAACCTATCACTCAAACTGAAGGGCACATACCTCTCAAAAAAGATCATCAAAAAATTAGTCCAACTCAAATGAGGGGAACCAACTGGCCTATAGCCCACAAAAGACCTCTACCACTTCTTGGTTGCTCCAACCAACCAAAAAGTAGTATAATCCATACTGTGCGGCTCAGTCAAGCTGAAGTTATGCAACCTCTCCTGACAGCTGACCAAGAACTCAAAAGCATCTTCCTCGAGAGCACTATTAAACTTGGGAGGAGATAATCTCATGAATCTCTCAAACCGAATATCACTAGTCTAAGACCCACCAAGGAACAACAAATCTAATAGGTAACACATCAATTTATGGGGCCACCACAGCAACTGGTAGTACCTTGTGGGTCAGAAATCCTTGAATCAAAACTTGTCCTAGTGGCTGAACACCCTCTCTAGTCTGACAACCGTTCAAGGTGACAGATACATTACCTATCTGAGATAAACCATCCAAAAGGCTCAAAAGTCAAATCACAACATCCTGTAGCACTAGAGTAGTAACAAAACCCTAAGAGGACTAGGTTGGTCCCTCACCCACTAGCTAGTGAGATACATCAACATGCTCAATCATGGGCTTAAGAGATGATGCCCTGGAACGCCCCTAGATGAAGCTTCCCCATGAGCTCTACCTCTACCTCTGTCACAACCGTGATCCCTTCCTCGTCCCCTGGACGGGGCCTCTGCCGCGGGTGCTAGCTCAACACCATCAAAAGCACCTGATTTAGTCCTCATAATCACAAGTTATGAACAATCGTGCATGATACAAAATCAAAATAGAGAGCTTTCATAGAAATGCCCCATAGCCTCCTAAAGATAAATATGGACGTCAACATATCAATTCACGAGACTTCACTAGACACTTACTCTTGTACTTAAGATACTAATGGACCTAGCACTCAAATACCATCTTATACGACCTAAGAACCAAAGGCCATAGTGGAACCTTCACCGATCGAACCTTGGTAGGTAAGCCTGACTCATAGATAAAATAAATCGAATTGAAGATCAAATAATGAAATAAAACTCAGGACTTTGAAATAAAGTCAAACCAATAATAAATATCAACTCAATATCCAGTAATACACCTCAATATCCCAAGAAGTAGCATCATAAGTACAGAGCGACTCTAAACTAATATTAAATACTTGTACATAAAGTATCTACCTCTAGAATGAAATAAAGACATAAGTAGGATAAATGAGGCCATGAACATGATCCAAATGGGGAGCTCATCATGACTTTGATAACTCTAAAATGTACGATCACTATCCATGGGTAGCATTCATACCAGGATCTACACCAAAAGGATATAGAAAGTAAGAGTGAGTATGGTCCACTTGTACTCAGTAGGTATCATAGACCAACCGAGCTAGATTAGATAACTACTTCAAGTAAAGTAAACTATGAGTGAAGTAAATTCCCTGCATTTAAAAAAGTCCCATACGGATCAAGCCAAAACAGTCAAAAAATATAAGAATAAATCTCAACCACAATATATACACCACATATGAAGATATCCAAAACGCAATATCACCCAAATGAAAGAAGTGTAACGTAATGCAACACAATAATATGGAATGAATACAATGGCCAAATGTACATCCTGTTTATACCTTCCGATCCTGAGCTTCTACGAAAGGACCCATGGGGGGTTTGCAACCCATATACTAATCACAATCTCAATAGTCGATCTAAACGACACTTCCCATGATCAAGTCATTTCACAATCTCAATATTCAAGCATACCAACACTTTTCTCAGTCAAGTCATTTTATAAAATGATTCATTTTTTCACAAAGAATTCAAGTTCATCGGTAGTTCCATTTCCATGAAAATAAGAAATAAATGAGTATGCATTATCATGAAAATCAATAATGCACAACAATCAACTCAATAATGGTATAGATGAACCCAAGTCTACCAAATATTAGTAAATCATGATACAAGGGCTCACATGGGCAACACTAAGATAAAACTAACTCAAATCCCCCACCAAGGATAATGTAAACCTCCACACGGGTAACACAAGATAGAATCAATGCATGGTATTGACAAAATCCCTACAAGCCCTAACACGGGCATCACGATGATAAGAATCTCTCTAATCAATAATAAGATCCACACAACCTCCACACGGGCATCACAATAATAATTATAAACCAAAATAATGTAAATAATGAGA
The DNA here is from genome assembly GCA_031232105.1 of Capsicum rhomboideum. Taxonomy (NCBI): domain Eukaryota; kingdom Viridiplantae; phylum Streptophyta; class Magnoliopsida; order Solanales; family Solanaceae; genus Capsicum; species Capsicum rhomboideum. The sequence continues at coordinate 81,693,758 of CP124712.1, forward strand.
TTTTTCATCCTATAGCATGCTTTACATGATAAGTTCCCTAACCAGCTAATTCTAAAGAAAGTTAATCCATAATCTACCTCGAGGCAGAACCACAAGTCCAAAAATACTCAACTGAAAATCTTCCCCTTCCAAGTGGCCTCAAAACACTCAAAATAAATCAAAAATAGCTTCAATACATAAACATAAGTCTAATGATACACATATTGATATATTTTAGTTCGGGTCCAAGAACTCAATTCGAAAATCAAGCCCAAGAATAAAAGGGTAAATATGGAATCTTGGTATAAAATCACTTTACTTATAGTTTAAGGATCTTTAATCTAAAATTTCATCAAAAACAGAGTTGAAATTGAGTTAGAAATCATCGAAATGTTAATTTTTCACTTTACCGAGGAAACCCCAAAATCTCAAGATTAAAAACCATAATTTAAAGATGATTTCACAATTTAATAAATGGTTGATGATCAAATATAAGTTTAGAATCTTACCCAATTGATAAATCTCAAAAAATGTGTATGAAATCACCAAAAACCGAGCTCCCAAACCTTGGAAATGGTGAAAATAGGTTCAGGGTTTGAATTGGAGATATTTATACTATTCAGCGATAGTGCCATACCACATGCACACTCAACCCTCACGTGCATGAAGGCAACCGGTCCAGACCAACAGTGCACATCATGCATCGACCATATGCATAATGCCTCACCTCCGACCCAGACCCAACTCATCCCTTAGTGAATGTGGTGACCCCCCTCACGTTCATGATGATTAAAGCTCGAGCTTTTTCACAAATGCAACCCTAATCATGCGCAAGTGAAGAAGGAATATCTGGTGCACCAGCAATAGGCAAAGGTTAGAAATTCCTCCAAATAGACCCTTAGGATTATTTTGGGACCCTATAGAAATAAATAAATATTTCTACTAGGCTAATTTTTATATTCCATACTCAACAAGACCATCAAAAATGCTAATGAAGGTCGTTATTAACAAGAACCACCCGAAACCCACTTTAGGCAGTATATACTAGTTTCTTCCAAAACATTCAAAAGTTACAATGGAGCCTTGGAACCCAAATCAACCATGCTACTAACCCAAAATTTACATCTCTTAGAACTGATAAAATTTTCATCCGATGCTCGAATCTTGAAATGTTGACTAAAGTCAACTATAATAACCCAAAAGCCTTCCAAGACCAAAAACTAGCATAAAATCATCCCGAACACTTTAGGAACCACATTAACCATGCCGGCCTCTAACAAAAGTCATAGGCCAAAAACAGGAAGGGGTAAAATAGCCAAAACATAGAAAACGCTAAGAATCACTACAACGATTGTTATAGTTGGCCACTAATCCAAATACTCACAAGTCATTAAAGGTCCCTTGTCTGACACATTGGTATGATGAGCTTTGATGACCTTCCAAGACAAACGCAAAAATCCCAGAGTTGCACTAAAGCTAATAGTGAACCATCATAATGGTTCTCTATGAGAACACTGGGACATCTTGAAAAAACCTAAATTGTCAACTAAATCACTAAGGGCTATAAGATTACGTGACCAGATCATCATCATGCCTCAAAGTGATGAAATTTGAATGAAAGCCTATAAATAAATCACTCAAGAATTAGATTATTTGTCTCTATCATCAATACACACCTCTTTTCCTTGTAGCAGGGCTAAATGGTGAAGAAATTTCTTTCCATAAGCCATAAAGCTTGCAACTTTGAAGACACTAGTACGGACACAATCAACCTTCTTGTTGGGAAGCATAAATTTGCAGAGACAACATATAAGGAAAGTTGCCAAATAAATCTCTTCTCTGAGTGATTCATCCATACCTAACTCAACAAAAGAGCATTCTCCTTCTCAGTTCATGGTAAAAAACTTCATGTCAATATTCTCTGAAGGATCATGATTCATTATTGGCTTCGTCTAGTTCTTAGAAAATTTTGGTGAAGGCTCAATATATTTTCTCAGTGCTAAAAACCAGAACTTTGTCCAATCACAGAAAAGGATTTCACCAATGGTACCTTATGTAGGTCGATAGAATGCCGAAAACAAGTATGAGTATCTTCTAGGGAGAAAAAACTTCCCTCGGTCATCTACATGTGTCAAATCCTTAGCCAATGGTATAACTTCTTCATAAAAGGACCAATGAATAGTAAGGCATCTAATGGTTCTCAAGTCCCATGAAGATATGGATAACTATCTAATGAAAATAGAAACCGCTGGTAGACGGACACTAATCATCACAAAGGCCTGGAGCACATTCTCATTATGGTCATCTATGAATATTGAAGCAAATATATCATGATAGATCATGATGCAGTCCAAAGTCTCCTTGTTACTGGCATGCTCATCTTCTACCTACTCTTAATAGCCAAACTTATAGCAAATCTCATCTTCTACCTAATCATAATGGTTCTCTATGAGAACACTGGGACATCTTGAAAAAACCTAAATTGTCAACTAAATCACTAAGGGCTATAAGATTACGTGACCAGATCATCATCATGCCTCAAAGTGATGAAATTTGAATGAAAGCCTATAAATAAATCACTCAAGAATTAGATTATTTGTCTCTATCATCAATACACACCTCTTTTCCTTGTAGCAGGGCTAAATGGTGAAGAAATTTCTTTCCATAAGCCATAAAGCTTGCAACTTTGAAGACACTAGTACGGACACAATCAACCTTCTTGTTGGGAAGCATAAATTTGCAGAGACAACATATAAGGAAAGTTGCCAAATAAATCTCTTCTCTGAGTGATTCATCCATACCTAACTCAACAAAAGAGCATTCTCCTTCTCAGTTCATGGTAAAAAACTTCATGTCAATATTCTCTGAAGGATCATGATTCATTATTGGCTTCGTCTAGTTCTTAGAAAATTTTGGTGAAGGCTCAATATATTTTCTCAGTGCTAAAAACCAGAACTTTGTCCAATCACAGAAAAGGATTTCACCAATGGTACCTTATGTAGGTCGATAGAATGCCGAAAACAAGTATGAGTATCTTCTAGGGAGAAAAAACTTCCCTCGGTCATCTACATGTGTCAAATCCTTAGCCAATGGTATAACTTCTTCATAAAAGGACCAATGAATAGTAAGGCATCTAATGGTTCTCAAGTCCCATGAAGATATGGATAACTATCTAATGAAAATAGAAACCGCTGGTAGACGGACACTAATCATCACAAAGGCCTGGAGCACATTCTCATTATGGTCATCTATGAATATTGAAGCAAATATATCATGATAGATCATGATGCAGTCCAAAGTCTCCTTGTTACTGGCATGCTCATCTTCTACCTACTCTTAATAGCCAAACTTATAGCAAATCTCACCAAACCCAGAAGGAAGAACATGCCAACTGTTAAGGCTCTCATTGTAGCGAGGAGAATTTGCAACAACAATATTTTGATGAGTGGAAGATTTCAAGAAGGGGACCTTGTCAGTCATGATTTTCCTGAGAAGTTGTACATGACGTCCTTCATTTCTATAATTGACCATTCTGTGAGATGGATGAGAGTTTACAGTGGTTTTCAGACAAGCGAGAAGATGCCAATCACTAGAGGATGAACTTTCAAAGTGAGAACTTTGGCACTTGAATTCTGCTTACTATCCAAGATCTCAAGGAAAGGTTGCAGTGTCTCTGTCACTAAAATATATCATGATTGCTGGAATCAAGATCGCACAAAGATTTTTTGAGGATCAACTAAAAAAAATAGAGAATTACCTTGGTAAAAATACAACTTTGATAATTAGAAACTGGAAAAAATCTAAAGTTGAGTTTTATTTTTTTGAAAAAAGAAATTTGTAGCAATGCAGAAGTAATTTGGCTACAGATATTTGTTATTTTACAATTCCCTGTTTCTAATTTTTAAAAAAAAAATCAAATGCCTCAAAATTTTGGTTTTTCTACTATGGGATATAAATTTAACACTATAAGTGCACAAATCTGAGATTTCAAAAATAATGGACTACTAAATGAACTTTAAAGTTACCTGAGAAAGTGCAAAGTGTATTTTGTGATATGGTAGAGGCTTGCATCTTTGGTCCAATAGAATCAAGTGAGGAAGCAGCTTAGCAGTTAAACGCACTCATACAACCTTTCTCTACATCTTTTAAAGTCTTCGATGAATCCCTTGTATATTAGAGAAGCTTATAAAGAGACTCTTATGAACACTTCTCATTCCATATACAAGGAAAGTTATGGTAAATTGGAAGAAGGAAATATGATTTGGGCTGATTGAAATTACCTTCCATTTTTGATATCATATCAATATGGGAAGAATGAACTAACAACTTAAGGAAGGAAGAAGGAATTTATTTAGAACATAAGGAGTGCTTATATGATTTTTTTAATTTGGTTATGAATTTAGGTAATTCTTTGAGGGAATTTTCATCCATGGTAATTGAAGAAAATCCCAGGAAGAATACCAATTTCCAAGCAGTTGGCTCATCAATTGGAAAACTGTCATATTGAAGGAGATTTTCTTTAGTGAAGATTTTAATTCTTGGACATCAAAGGAAAGTTAATATTTCTTGATTCAAAGTTCAAAATAATTTTTTTTTAGAGATGTTCAAATGTTTACCAACGTGTAATGATTTTGAAATAACATGAACTTGATCATTTTTTCATGTTCATGCTTACCCAAGAAAAGCACGAGTAAAAAAACTCAAGTTGATCATAGTTATGGTCATTTTTTTAATGTTCATACGCTTGAAATAAATGAATTTTGTATCTTCATTATGGAAGAGAAATCAATAATACTATAAGAAGTCATTTGTAACTTTAATGGAGTACTTTCGCTCGGTGAAAATGTATACAAGAAATTTTAATAGTAGACAACTCTAGAGTAATGGTCTAGGAGTGCGCTAACAAGAACAAGTATTTTTAAAGTCACAAAGATGAAAGCATTTTCATGAATACTTCTGTAACACCCCGTACCTTTCTGACCTTACTTGACAACCTTGAACCATGTTTACCCTAGGTTCGAGAGCAAGAAGTACGTGTCTTGTATTGTTATTGATGGAACAATTGATATTGTGCTAGTAAATGTTGGAGGTGTTTGTGACTTTGTGTAGCATTTGTGAGGTGAAAAGTGAGGTTTAAAGGACATCCAAGAAAAGGATCTAAAAGATAAGAGGCAAGCAAAAGGTTAGAACTTGAAAGATCCAACTAAATCCACAAAGAAAAGTCGAAATCAAAAATTAAGTGTGGGGCGCTGCAGGTGATGTGCCAGGCCGCTTTGGCCTGAAATTTTTTTGGCACAGGCAGCAAGGGGGCACACCCAGGGGTGTGCTAGGCCGCCCCTGCACACCTTTTATTTGCTGAAATTTTCTCTAAGTCTTTAGGGTGCACGGGAGCGTGCCGGGGTGCTTTTTGCCTAATTTCTTCCACAATTATAAGTCTATAAAGAGGACTCTTGGGTTATGGTAACATTATCCCATCATAGTAAGGCTAATATTGAGCGAGTTTGGCATCCGAGTTGGAGTTAATCCTTCATCACAAGTATTTTATCAAATTATGTTTAATTAAGCCATGGGTGGCTAGAATTTCTTGTTTCTTTGAAATTGAGGCTACGAACATGAAGTTCGTGAGTGAATATTGTCGTGATATTTATGGAATTATTTAAACATGAGATATATAGTGGATCATGCATTGAATTAGGTGGGCTCAGTTGATATGTGTTATTGGGCTCAATTTAAAGCCCAAATTGGAACAAAAGACATGGCTTAAAAGGGCAAAATGACCCATTTTTCCTTTGACTAATCAATGATTGATCAAAGTGGATAAGGATGACTTCAAGGGCCTATATAAAGGGCACAAAAATCAGATTTTATTCCCACAAACACACATGCCAATCTAGAAATTTCTACAACATTTCTCTCAACTCAAACCCTAATAACCCTAAGGCAACTACACTTGTTTGGGCAAGATCATCACTTTGCAAGCTTGGGTAAGTATTTATTCTTATGATTTAATATATTATATGCATGGGAGATTATGTATATCATGGTGGTTATGTTGGCAAGGTGTTGAATAGTGCACTTTTGCTTTTTACTAAAAGATGTGCATCCTTGTGATTTAAACTTGAAAAAGGACTTGAGGTTTTGATGAAAGTGCATGGTATGGATGAAATATCAACATGTATGGTGTGGTTATGTTCCTTAACTTGTTATTTTTCTATAAGTATAAATTATGGGATTATTGTGGATATATTGTTATGAAGTGTATTGAGGTGACTTGATGGAGTAATTGTGATGTTGTGTTGATGGAGAAGTGGAAAGTATGAACTCGGCGCGACATGCTATTGGGTTATGATGAATTGGTCAATGTATGGAATGTTGTGGTATTGTTGGTATGATAATTTCATAAATGGTATTGTCAAGGGGGAAATGACATTTTAAAGCCAACATGTAACTCATTGTCATCTTGTGCACTTGTAAGGAAGTTGGTTGTTAAGGTAAGTTCCGTTATGTACTTGTGTTGTAGAGTGAAACGTAAGGAAGGAGATGGAATATTGTGTTCACATATAGGATTGTATATTCATATTGGGAAGATAAGGTAGGTAAGGTTACTCTTACTGTGTCCTTCTGCAGTACATATTGTACACATTGTCATCGTACTTATTCCTTTCCGAAATGTCTCAGAGTATCTTATGTCAGATTATCCTATGTTGTACTCATATGTCTTTTAATCATGGACTAATGTTCCAACGTTCCAATAATGTTATGACTACAAATGTATCAATCTATTACAAGTGAATGTATCAAACTCTCAAAAGTAAGAAATAAAGTAATGCATATTTGTTGGTTGCTAGAGTAAAGGAATAAAGTAATACATTTATGGTTTAATGTTTGAGAACTGGGAAGACTCAAAGGGGCACATAAGCCTAACTCGAGCGGACCCTAATACTATTTATATTTACCCACCAAAAAGGTGGATGACTACCCACTAATAAAGTGGATGACTACCCACTAATAAAGTGGATGACTATATTATGACCCACCGATAAGGTGGATGACTAGTAATGGCAATGAACGTAATGTACATAGTTCCAAACATACAGATTGATGGTTTATCCATTTTGGGAATTCTCTTATAATTATTTCCATTAAAGTTCGTATGTATTGATGCAGTTTCTTATAGCCTTACATACTCGGTACATTCTTCGTACTGACCCCCTTGGGGGACTTACCTTACTTGTTGCAGGCACAGGTGCTAGTAGACCTCCATAGTAGGTTGTGGATTATTTGCCAGTCACTGGTGAGCTCCAGTTTGTTCGGGGCTTTACTAGTCTCATGTGTACATTGGTTTTGGCATTGTAAATGTTGTATAAAGCGGGGACTTGTCCCGACTGTAGGTTGGTTATGTATATGTATTTGTAAAGGCTTTGTAGACAGATGTGGAAAGATGAATGTAAGAGATGTATGTCCACTTAGACTTTATGGCCCTAATGGCCAAGTGTCATATATAGTATATGTTCCATGACTTCCACATAATTTCATGAGATATAATGATGTTCATACAGAGACATGCATATGAATGTACATAAGCGAAGATTGGTTCTCTCGGGCCTCAACGGCTTCGGGTGCCAGTCCGTCCCGAATGGAATTTGGGGCGTGACAACTTCAATTCTCGTTGTCAATGTTAAGTCTACGCCTCAATAAGTCTCAAAGTATTCATACATAATTTAGATTTAATTCATGTTTATTTGGGTTAAATAATCAATTTGGGCTTTACAAATAAATAAGTCCATTTTATTAAATTCAAGTCTAAGGTCCATTGCACCTTCAATTTAAAACACATGCCACATGTCATGGTGACTTGACATCCCCATCAAATTTACGACCAACACTATGATGCCACGTATCCAAATGATGTGGAAATCCTAGTCAAATTGAAGAACAAGTCAAAAGCCGCTAAGTGTCCAAAATGACATGATTTGTCCAATTACAAACAACCTAACCTACCCCCTACAACTATAAATAGGGGAGGGACACAACTATCAAACGAAATTCAGCAAGCAATGGAGAAACATTGGCATTGACTATATAATTCTTCTAAGGAATGGGCAATGGAGTTCTTCCCGGTGATCTTTTTGAAGCAACAAAGAACTGAACAACATTCCTAGTGATTGAAATGAATATTTAAGAGATCAAAATCATCCACCCATTCAAAGAAATATTCTACTAAAGGCCCTCGGATCATTTATAAATATAGGAGAGAAGAATCAAAAGAGCAACAGAACTATACTCACAAGATTCATCAATAAAAATTATTTTTTCTTTTATTTATTTTTGGTTGTAATTAATTTTCTTGCACATTGAGAATTTATTGCGAACAGCATCATAGGACAACCAAGCTAGAGTTTGATAATTATATCATATAAAGTACAAAATGTAAATCAACTAAGTCAATACTTCCCAAAATAGTTAAATGAGGGTCGGAGAGCACAGCTAACCAACATCACAAAATAAACAAATTGTATGAAGCTTAAATAAGAAAAGATATGATGCAATTATAATACAATACAATGCAACAGACAAATGATACTACCAGTATGCACCTACTTCCACCTGTGGCATCCGAAACTATTTTCCTCGAGCATGTAATTTCCCAGAATTTTGCCTGACATCATATAATATCAAGTATCCAAAATCATTTCTCATAGATTTTCAGCACTCTATTATAACCATCACACCATGTCTATGATTCATGGCAAATGAATATGTATGGATGATGACAATAATATATAGTGCTCAAATGCAACAGGAATAAGTGTATCTCTTTAAAAAACAATGCACTTAGGTCACTAACTTCTTCAAATAAGCAGATTGCTTTCAACCCTTAGACCACTAAATCCCTAAAACAAGCATATTGTTTTCAACACTGTGTCTTTAGGCCACTAACTGAACAGGGTACAGTATAACACATGAAACAGAGTGATAAAACAACAAATAAGCAATTTAAGTCATATAATGTCTATTAGGAAGGTCTCAATCTTATATTAGACATAGATATGTCATTCTTTCAAATCATTGAATCAACTAATATGCCTAATCCATAACATACTTGATATAATAAACTATTTTTGTAGCAAAGTCTTACAGAGTAAGTCATAACCTACCTCGAAAGTCGAGTAAACATGTCGCAAACCCTCATAAAATGGATTTTTTCTTTTAAGCATCCTTGTAACTCTTCCAATTAATCAAAACATATTCTACGTAAATATATAAGTCTATCAGTATCCATATTTCTATATAAAGCTCTGAGTCACAAACTGACTCAAAAAGTCAACCCTAGTTTAGAGGTCAAAATTAAAGATTGACTTCAAAATTAGATTACCTATAAGGTAAAAATTTTATGCGCCAAAAATCAATTAAATTTGGTCATCAATTGGCCGTTAATTCAAATATTTTCTCAATCTCAAGTTAGGGCTTAAAACCCCAATTTCCCAATTCAAAACATGATTCAACCACAAAATAAATGATGCAATAGCAATAAAATATCCAAACTAGGATTAGATTCTACCCTCTTTCAAACGAACACCTAAAAAATTATCTTAATCCGAGCTCCAAACTTCAAAAATGGAAAAATAAGCTCAAATCCTAAAGTAACACTATTTTAAGCTATATGACATAGTTTAGCGCAATCACACTACAAGTGCATGATTGTGCTAAGACCATCATGTTGCCGAGCACAAATGCACCTGCACCATGTGATAACGTGCAGAACCTATCCACTTGGAGCGATGGCTCTCCTCCTGCCCGATTGTATTGCCCGCATTGTACCCCTTGTATGTGATCGTGTTCCTATTACATTGATAGTACTTAGCAACCTTGACGCCCTCATTCATTTATCGTGATTGTTCTTCTTTAATGTGTTAGAGCTCATACCAGATATCAAAAATTTTTATCTATGCCTCAAACTTGACTTTGGCACCCAAAACTCATTCAGTACCTCCTAAAAACAGACCAACTATAAAAATTAATTATAAAATGTATTTTGAATCTTTTGGAATCACCAAATAATGATATGAGGTCATCTTGACCAAATATTGATCATGGCCAACTCAAATTTTCTAAAATAACTATGAACCTAATCACTCTCAAACCCCTCGAGATTAGTGCAAACCATCCAACCAAGATATAAATCACCATCTGATCTAACTGAGCGGTCAAAACTCAAATTCAGCCTTTCTAACCAAAAAAGGTTGACTGTGGTTAAACTCTCCAAATTTTAAACCTTCAAGACTGAAAATCTTCTCTGAAAACTCATCTGATCATCTCAGCTATCATTTTTCTCATCACTGAAGTCATAAATAAATAAAGAAATTTATAGGAAAAGTCAAATAGGGGAAAAAGATGAAAATCATAAAATTATCATAAGTATCACTACATCATCCATCGTTAAAACACACATTCATCCTCGAATGTGAAGATAAAGAAAGTACCTAAACAAACCAAACTTTGGGATATCTTCTTAATATGTTCAACTCAATCTTTCAAGTTGATTCCTCCACTGGATGATGCCTCTACTCCACCTTCACAGATGTTATCTCCTTGGACCTTAATTTCCAAATCTACTTATCCAAAATAGATATATAATCGTCCTTAAAGGAAAAGCTATGATCCAACTACACCGAGTCCCGTTAAATCATATTAGAACCATCAGAATGATAATTTTTTCAATATAAAATAGCATATGAACTCCTGATAAACCTGTACATAAAGACAACCTATAGGCCACCTTAATAATATACTCCTAACACCTCAAATAGACCAATGAACCAAGGGGAGGGTTTAAGAATCTCATAACACCTTTATGAGTAATACTATCAACAATACCTTCTCTCCAACTATGATTCCGAATCTCAAACCTTCTGCATAAATCTTTTGTTTGCTCTGAGCTATAAGAAGCCACCCTTGAATTAACTTCACTTTATCTATGGAATCTCTTAATAAGTTTGTACCCAATGGCTTGACCTCAAAAGCATCAAACCAAACCATTAAAGATCTAAACACCCTACTATATAAATTCTCGAATAAAGCCATCTAGATGATAACTGTTACTATATGGAACTTTGTCAAAGGTAAGAACTATTCATAATAACCTCCAAATTCAATCACACGTGCCTTTATAAAACCTCAGGGAAATGAATGTCCTACTAAACTAACTATTTGTCTACAGGTTAAGGTTATGTTAAGCTTAACCCGAGTACCCAACTTTATCTACATAAATTTCCAGAAATGAGAAGTGAATTGAGTATCCTAGTCTAAAACTATAGAAATAGGCACTCTGTGCATCCGGTGAATGAAGGGGATAGGGAAGTAGTCTTTTCTAGTTGAATTATTAGTTTTATGTAATCAATATAGATCCTCCAGAATGTGACAATTCAGGTTAGAATTAATTCACTATTCTCATTCACCATAACTGTCATGCCTTTTTTTCTTGGGCACATATTGGATTAGACTTACCCATTTGATGTCCAAAAAAGGGAAGATGATGCTTGCATCCAACCACTTAATCACTTTTTTCTCACTGCATCTTTCATGACTTGGTTACAGTGACGCTGATGTTCTACACTCGATTTGTGACCTTCGTCTAAAAGAATTTTATGCATGCAAATACAAGGCATATGCATCGTATATCATTCATGGTCCACCCAATTACCTGTTTGTGCTCTCACCTAAATACATATAGCAAAAATGCAGAGGTAAGGGTTTAAGATCTAGTTTGAGGGCTTTTTGACAGATGAATTTGACAATGCTCTATTTGGTTAGTCTAGATCCTTAAATTTTATGAATCCTTCTAAATAATGATATACTTTTAGAGATTGAACCATATCCATAACCTCTAAATCAGATTCTACATCATCAGGCATCATAAGTTCCCTTTCTAAAGGCAATAGTAATATTATCAATAATGCTCTCAGCACACGTTTAGCGTGACTTGCTAAAGTGTGCCTTCTGATTGGAAATGGCTCAAGGATGTCAGAAAAACAAAATGAACACGTTGGAGACTTCAACACCGGTGGTGATTGGTGGCTTAGCGGAAGGAAGTACTCGTACGGACTAGGGGTGGCAATTTCAACCTATATAAGTGAAAGGAATCCATTTAACTCATATTTAATTAATTGGATCACTCATATTTTAAATGGGTATATATGGGCTTCAACCTATTTTAAAAGCTCATACAAATATGGACAAAGTGGGTAAAATATGGGTATCCATATAAACACATAGATCACCCAATTATGCTCAAAATTTCTAATTGCACTAAAAAAATTAATTTTTTTTTGGGAAAAAGAAAATTTGAGGGTAGGATGGGCTTATGTGGACTGAGGGTGGGGTCGGCTTGGGGAAGGGGTAGGGTGCGTGGTGGGGTAGAATTTTTTTTATTTTTGAAATTTTTTTTAATCTTTTTTAAGAAAATTTTGTTGGGTGGGTGGGGGTGGAGGGTGGGGGTAGGGAATGGGGTGGGGGTGGGGCAGAAAAGTTTTTAATTTTTTTTTTTGAATATTTTTTTTTTCTTTTAAATTGTTTTTGGGATGCGGGGTGTAGGAGTGGGGTAGGAGGATGGAGTAGGGGTGGGGGGAGGGTAAGAAAAGAATTTAATTTTAAAAAAACTATTTTTTTGGTGGGCGGAGGGGTAGGGGTTAGGGTTGAGATTTATTTTTTGGGGGGGAGGAGGCGGGTCGGGGTAGGGGTGGGGGGTGTCCATGGTGGGAGGCGGGTAGGAGGGTATAGTGGGGGTTAAGAATTTATTATTATTATTTTTATTTTTTTATCTTTTTTTTTTTTGGGGGGGGGGGGGTTGGGTAGGAGGTGGGGGGTGCATGGTGGGGGGGGGGTAAGAAAAATTTTGATTTTTTTTTTAAAAAAAATTTGTTTGAGGGGTGGGGTGGGTGGGAGGGGGGCTGGTAGGGGCGGGGGTAGGGGTAAGATAAAATTTTTGAAAATTTTCAAAAAACAAATTTTAAATTTTTTTTTTAAAAAATTGGGAGGGGGGGAGGGGGGAGGGTGGGTAAGAAATTTTTTTTTGAAATTATTCAAAAAACAAATTTAAAAAATATTTAATTTTTTTTTTTTTGGGTGGAGGGGTACGGGGTACGGGGGTTGGGGTAAGAATTTTTTTAACAAACAATTAGGAGGGTGGGGTGTGGGGGAAAAAATCAAGTTGTTATGCATATAGAAGTTCTAAAGTTTTTAGGCTTTAAGAGTTAGAGTGGGTTCCAACCATTTTTACCCAATCCATATTTAGCCAAATCCATATTTACCCATATAATATATGGGTGGATTGTAATCCAATCCATTTAAGGTCAATCCATATTCAATCCAATCCAATCCGCCCATTTGCAACCCCTAGTGCGGACACATAACCAATGGAACAATGATCGCCTTTAACAAAAGAGGTGACCCCCAAATCCAATGGAACAGTACTCAAGTCGAACATTCTTGAATCCAAGGGCAATGCGGAGGTAGCTACGGAGATCTAACTGGAGGAACGATAGGAGAAATCACCTCCATGAGTGACTGCGCAAAGGAAAGTAAATCTCATTTAAAAACCAGCTAAGTGATGGGAAAATTTCTTTAATACGAATCAAATGTCAGCTAAAGGTATGAGTCTATGATATGTGGCTCCTATGATAAAAAATGGGAAAAGGTCATTGAGTTGAGCAAGGTGGAAGTTAATTGTGCAACTAAGGAATGGAAATAGGCTCTTATCCTGTATGTTATAGGGGATTCACCTACAATAGCTACTATTGAGAGATACATAGCTCTTCATGTGAACACTGCTAGTAAGCCTAAGGTCTGTTATCATAATGATGGCTATTTCTTAGTGAGTTTTGCAAGCATGGATAATTGTAATGAACTATTATACTCAGGGTCCATATTTGTTAAATAATAGACCAATTATTGTTAAAGTATGGAGTGCTGACTTTGATTTTAATAAAGAAGTTTTACAAATAGTTCCAATTTGGGTGAAATATCCTAATTTGCCTCTAAATTGCTAGAGTATGGATTCCTTGAGTAGAATTAGCGGTGGATTAGGTGTTCCTTTGTACACAGATGAATGTACAACAAAGGTGTATCACATATCCTTTGCTCGTGTACTTACGAAAATGGATGTAGAAAGGGATTTACCACAGAAGATTAAAGTTGAATATCCTAATGGTAGGATGTTTGAACAGGTGGTGAAATATGAGTGGATACCGAAGTATTGCACAAAATGTATGCAGGTAGGACATAAGTTTCATATCAAGAAGAGGACTAGAAGTAAAGGTGCACCTAGAATAGTCCAAAAATGGCAGGGGAAACCACCAATGCCTCCAGCAGCAGGCACCTCAAAAAAAGGTCCTGAACCTAAACCTGAAGCTAAGGGTGAATAGGTAGAGAAGGTGGAGGAAACATCATATCAGGCTGCATCCAAATCAGCATCTAAGAACTTGGGAGTGCAGCCTAAAACACAGACTATGAGAGTAACAGATGGTTTTGAATCTCTTGTTACAACTAATCAGGAATGTTAAGATAAAGATGCTAGTCAAAGGATGCAGAGGAAGCGTATTGGAGGTACTACTATAAACTTTACTCAATGAACCTGATCACATGGAACATAGGGGGAATAAATAAACTTCATAAACATAAGGAACTTAAGCTATTTTTAAAGGACAATAAAGTTAGTATTATTGCTATTATAGAGCATAAAGTCAAGGAGGATATAGCTAGTAGAGTCATTCAAAAATTTTCACCTGGATGGAAGTATGTAGCTAATTATGAATATTCTAATAAAGGGAGGATTTGGTTGGTGTGGAACCCTCAAGTAATTGATTGTCTGATAATGAGCAAGACTGATGAACTCATTAGAGTAGACTGCAACTAAAGGAAAGAAATATGTTCTTATATTTGTGGAAATAGATGGACTATAAATTATCCAAGATAGAGTCCAAATGTGGAATGATTTGAGGGTGCTAGTGGCCAATTCACAGGAGCCTATGTTATGTATGGGAGATTTCAATGCAATATTAACAGGAGATGATAGACCATATGTAACACACCGTACATTTTCGAACCCATGAGACTACCTTAACATTTATGGAATTATTTGAACATGAGAGTGTTGGTGAATTATGCATTAATTTAATTGGGCTTAAATGAATCTTGTGTTATTGGGTTCAATTGAGACCTAAAATTAGACAAAAAGACATGGCCCAAGTGGGAATGACCCATTCTTGGCATTGACCAAGTAAGCATAGTATTTATGATTAATGTGTGGCTAAGGATGAGACTAAAAGGGACTATAAAAGAGAACAAAAATCAGATTTTTATTCATTGTGACACACATGCCATTTCTAGAATTATCCAAAATATTTCTCATCTCACACAAACCCTAAGTCATCACTCTTTTGGACAATATCACTCTCTTGCAAGCTTTGGTAAGTATTTATTCTCATGGTTTAGTATATTATATATTTAAGATGGTGTATAAATCATGTTGGTTATGTTGGCAAAGTGTTGGACAGTTCACTATGTGTAAAACTATCTATTTTTGCAATCGAAAAAAGGTTTTGCCTTGTAAACTTGAAAATAGACTTGTGGTCTTGAAGGAAGTGAACATGATGGATTAAATATTAACATGTGTGATGTGGTTATGTTCTTAACTTGCTTTCTCTATGTGTATACCGTGTGGGATTGTTGGTATGAAATTGATCATGGAATTGGTGACGTATTGATCGAAAAATGTGACTTTGGTGATGTTCATGTGTGTTGTGCAACCATGGTTGTTTTTTGGTATCCAATTGAACCTAAAATATGTAAAGGGAAGCTTATTAATGGCTATGGACCATTTATTACAAAAAAATACCTAAAAGAGACCCTTTTTGGCCGAAACGGGCATCCGCCCTCGCGTCTGGAGCACCTGCGGCCGCAGATGCCAATGCAGGTGGCTCTGGACAAGGCCAGAGGGGCACCTACGGCTGCATGTCATACACCTTTGGGCGCAGGTGGCTTCGCAGGTCAGCCCAAAATCTTTTTTTGTCTGTTTTTGTCTCTTTTTGATCGCCGAAGGGCCCTATACCCTTTTTGGATGTAATTATCAACTTATGATATCTTTTGAATGACTTTAAGGGGTCGTTTGGAGGCATGTTGGATTATATCAATTATGTATTATTGTTAATATGTTGTTATGAGGTGACTTGATGGAGTAATTATGACGGAATGATAATGAGAAAGCGTAAAGGGGTAAACGTGGTGTGAAATGCTATTGGTTTATGATGTCTTGGTCAATGTGTGGAATGTTACGGTGTTGTTGGTTTGGTAATGCAGTGGATTGTATTGTAAAGGGTGAAATGACATTATATGACGGTCATGTAGCTCATTGTCATCTTGTGCACTTGTAAGGTAACTAGTTGTTAACGTAAGCTCCGTTATATACTTGTATTGTAGAGTGAAACGTAAGGAAGGAGCTGGACTATTGTATTCATATATAGGATTGTGTATTCATACTTGGAAGTGAAGGTATGTAAGGCTACTCTTTATGTATCCTTCTGTAGCACATAGTATTCACATTGACATTGTACTTGTTCTATTCCAAAATGTTCTAAGGTATCCTATTTCCAGTTATCAATTATGGTTCATCACATGTTCCTTATGCATTGATCAATTGTGATTCACATGTCTCATGTGCATTTACTAATGTTCCAAAGATCCCATTGTTTCAATAATGTTATGTCTCCATTACTGTTATGACTATCATTGTATCAATCTCTCAAAAGTAAAGAAATGAAGTAATGTATAGTTGTTGGTTACAAGAGTACGGGTGGTAGCTTTAGAGGCATAAGCCTAGCTCGAGCCGATCCCTAGATTATTGGATTAGGGGGTAGTCCTAGAGGAATAAGCCTAGCTCGGATCGAACCTGACAGGGGGTATCTCTAGAGGTAAGAACCTAGCTTGAGCCAAACATGATATATTGGTTTATGGGTGGCAGCTCTAGAGGTAATAACCTAGCTTGAGCCGAGCCCGATGTATTGATTTATGGGTGGTAGATCTAGAGGCATAAACCTAGCTCGAGCCGATCCCAACATAACATTATGTTATATTAAAATCCACTGATCAGTCGGGGCCCGGGTACATTGTGACACAAGTGATGATGTATGAATAAAGAAGCAAAGAAAGTAATGAAAGCAATATACATGGTTTCAAACATACAGAACGATGGTTTATCCATATTGACGATTCTCTTGTATTTGAACTCATTGAAGTCTTATATATTATGTAGTTTCATATAAGCCTTACATACTCAGTACATTCTTCGTACTGAGTCCCTTGGGGGACTTACCTTACTTGCTGCAGGCGCAGGTGCTAGTAGACCTCCACAGTAGGCTGTCGGTCATTTGCAGATCTTTGGTGAGCTCCAGTTGGTTCGGGGATTTTCGAGTCACAGTTGTACACTTGTTTTGGTATTGTAAATGTTGTATAAAGTGGGGACTTGTCCCAACTTTAAGTTGGTTATGTGTATGCATCTGTTAGAGGCTTTATAGACGTATGTGGGAATATATATGAAAGGGATGTATGTCCATTTTGACTTGATGCCCCTAACGGCCAAGTTTCTTATACGTATATATCACATGTTTTCATGACTTCCGCTATTGGTATCTTATATCTCTATACGTGATGGTGATGTTTCTTGAATGACATGCATATGAATGGACATGAGCAAAGATTGGTTCTCTCGGGCCTTATCGGCTTCGAGTGCCAGTCCACCCCATTGAAATTCGGGGCGTGACAAAAGTGGTATCAGAGCAGGTCATCCTAAGGGTGTCTACAAAGCCGTGTCTGAGTAGCTTCTTGCTTATGGATGTGTTGTACACCACATTTATAAGTAGGAGGTTATAGGACATTTAGGAGTTATTTCTTTTCTTTATGTCTAGATCGTGCAATAGAGCCAATGTTGTAAGTTGAATAGTATTTGACCATTGGAATTGGTTTTCTTGTTTATTGTAAGATGCCGATGACAAGAAGAGGTAGAGGCAAAGGTAAGCAAGTAGATATGCTTGCGGGTGAAGGAATGAGTAAATCACCACCTGACCAAGCTAGTCAAGGTGGAGCTAACACTGAAATTCTATCGCGGTCTTCTTCTACTTTTCCTGCTCCGGAAGAGCCAAGAGGTAGAGAAGTACCCACAGAATCGCCAATGAATGCCACTGAACAGGACTTAAGAAATACAGTGCATATGTTGACTCAGATAGTTGCTGCACAAAGTCAAGGACGAGTTGGTCCAACGACAAATGAGGATGATGCGGCTAGAGTGGCGAGTCGCAGGACACAGGACTTTCTGAAATTAGACCCCCCTATATTCACTGGGTCAGATCCAAAAGTAGATCCACAGGACTTCGTGGATCAAATCCAGAGGGCCCTAGATGTTATGCACGTGTCTGGTGTTGAAACAGTTGAACTTGCGGCCTATAGATTGAAAGGCGAAGCTATATTGTGGTATGAAGACTGGAAAAGATCGAGGGGTATTGATGCACTTCCAGCTGGTTGAGAAGAATTTAAAATGACATTCCTTGATCATTACCTCCCATATGAGATCCGGGAGGCACGTGCAAACCAGTTTTTAAATCTACGTCAAGGAAATATGAGTGTTAGAGAATATAGTCTTCAGTTTAATTCCTTGGCTCGATATGCTCCGAATGTAGTAGCCACAATGACAGACAGAGTCCATCGATATGTGGACAGATTGGAGCCATATTTGGTCAGGGACTGCACCATTGCTACTTTGAACAAAGATATGGACATAGCCAGAATACAGGCCTTTGCACAGAAAATGGAGGATCAGAGACAGAGAAGGAGGGTACATGAATCTGAAAGAGGACAGTCCAAAAGAGCTAGACCTATGGGATAGTCTATGGCGTCCCAAGGAGAATCTAGGCCTCAGATGTTTCCTAGACAGCCTAGACCATCATTCTCCTATTCCACGGCAGGCACTCACTCTCAATTTCGAGGGTTTAGAGGCGGTCAATCTAGGCAGAGTAGTGGAATTCATGGATCACAGGCAGCAGGATTTTCTGGTCAGCAGTGTCAGCACTGCGGGCGTACTCATTCAGGTACATGCCAGTTAGGGACGAATGCTTGTTTTTGGTGCAGTATGTCGGGGCACATGATGAAAGAGTGTCCCCAGAGGAACATGGATGGTATAGCATGACCTATGGGGTCAGTCGTTGCGTCATCATCATCGGTTCCTTCTTTAGGCCGAGGTGTGCAGTCTGTTGGTCATGGTAGAGGTATCAGAGGAGCAGCTAGTACTAATGGAGTCCAAAACCATACTTATGCTCTAGTGGACCGGCAGAATTCAGAGGCATCTCCTAACGTCGTCACAAGTACATTATCCATATTTTCATATAATGTATATGCTTTGATTGACCCAGGTTCTACATTGTCATATGTTACTCCGTTGATTACTGTGAAATTTGAAAGAACACCAGAGTTATTAATTAAGTCAATTGAAGTATCTACACCCGTTGGTGAATATATTGTTGCAAAAAGAGTATATCATAATTGTGTGGTAACTGTGTGTGGTCATGATACACTGGCTGATCTCATTGAACTAGACATGGTGGATTTTGATGTGATAATGGGAATGGATTGGTTGGCTTCTTGTTATGCCACGGTAGATTGTCGGGCCAAGAAGGTACATTTTCATTTTCCACAAGAAAATGGTCTTGAATGGTAGGGTAATGTGGGGGCACCAAGAGGAAAATTTATTTCCTATCTGAAAGCAAGGAAAATGATTGTCAAGGGGTACATATGTCACTTAGTACGAGTGAAAGATATTGAAGTGGAACCACTAACTCCTCAGTCGATTCCAGTGGTCAGTAAATTTCTTGATGTATTTCCAGAGGATCTTCTAGGTTTGCCCCCAGAACGGGAAGTAGAGTTTGGTATTGATGTAAATCCAGGCACACAGCCTATCTCTATTCCCCCGTATAAAATGGCTCCAGCAGAATTGCGTGAATTGAAGGAGCTATTGAAAGAATTGCTAGACAAGGGCTTGATCAGTCCTAGTTGGTCCCCGTAGGGTGCATCGGTATTATTTGTACGGAATAAAGATGGCACATTGAGAATGTGCATCGACTATCGATAATTGAATAAAGTAATAATCAAGAACAAATATCCCTTCCCTCGAATTGACGATTTATTTGATCAGTTACAGGGCGCCACATGTTTTTCAAAGATTGACTTGAGGTCGGGTTACCATCAAGTCAGAGTTAGATAAAGAGACATACCCAAGACAGCTTTCTGAACACGGTATGGCCATTATGAATTTTTAGTTATGTCGTTTGGCCTAACAAATGCACCAGCTGTTTTCATGAATTTGATGAATAGGGTGTTTAAGCCATTTCTAGACGTGTTCGTGACGGTGTTTATAGATGACATCCTGGTTTATTCAAGATCACAAGAGGACCATGCTAATCACTTACGACAAGTGTTACAAATCCTTCGTGAGTGTAAGTTGTATGCAAAGTTCTCTAAATGTGAATTTTGGTTAAAATACATCGCATTCTTGGGTTATATTGTGTCAGATGAAGGGATACAGGTTGATACACAAAAGATTGATGGGGTGAAAAATTGGACAAGGCCTACGACGCCTACGAAAATTCAGAGTTTTATAGGATTGGCAGGCTATTATCGAAGGTTTGTTGAAGGGTTTTCTTCCATTGCTGCACCTTTAACGAAGTTAACACACAAGGAAATGAAGTTTCAATGGAATGATGCATGTGAGAAAAGTTTCCAAGAGTAGAAAGATAAATTGACTTCTACACCGGTATTAGTACTTTCAGAAGGCACCAAAGGGTATGCAGTCCATTGTGATGCGTCCGGAGTTGGCCTCGGATGTGTATTGATGCAGTACAGTAATGTAATAGCATATGCCTCACGACAGTTGCGACCACATGAGAGAAACTATCCCACACATGATCTTAAGTTAGCAGTCGTGGTATTTTCTTTAAAGATATGACGCCATTATTTGTATGGAGTTCATGTTGATATCTATACTGATCACAAAAGTTTGCAATATATATTTAAGTAGAAGGAACTCAATTTGAGGCAACGAAGGTGTCTAGAGCTCTTAAAAGACTATGATATTGATATTCTATATCATCCGAGAAAAGCAAATGTGGTAGCTGATGCATTGAGCCGCAAGGCTATAAGAGGCACTAGTGGCCAATTGACGGAAAAGCAAGACTTAGTCAAGGATCTACATCAATTAGCCAACTTGGGGGTTCGTCTTCTTGAATCCTCAGATGAAGGGGTTATTGTACAAAATACGACAGAATCTTTATTAATAGCTAAAGTGAAAGGGAAGCAGTTTGCGGATCCTATATTATTACAACTAAAAGAGAATGTACAACAGAGTTTGACAAAGGCATTTGATCTTACACAAGAAGGAGTACTTCAATGCCAAGGTAGATTATGTGTACCGAATGTAGACGAGCTGAGGAAACGAATTATGACAGAGGCGCATCATTCGCGATATTCTATTCATTTGGGAGCAACCAAAATGTCCCATGATTTAAAAGAAGTGTATTGGTGGGGAAACATGAAGAAGAACATTGCGAAATTTGTAGCTCAATGCCCAAATTGTCAACAAGTAAAAGTAGAGCATCAGAAACCTAGAGGTTACATGCAATGTATCAATCTTCCAGTCTGGAAATAGGACATGATTAAAATGGACTTCATCACGGGTTTGCCTCGTACACTACAAAAATTTGATTCCATATGGGTCATAGTTGACAGGTTTACCAAATCAGTGCATTTCTTACCAGTCAAGACCACCTATACAGCTGAAGATTATGCAAGGTTATATGTTAAGGAGATAGTACGATTTCATGGGATTGCAGTTTCCATTATATCAGACAGAGGAGCATAATTTATCGCACATTTTTGGAGATCTTTTCAGAAGAGCTTGGGTACACAGGTGAATTTGAGTACGGCTTTCCATCCTCAGACAGATGGACAAGCAGAACGTACTATCCAAACACTTGAAGATATGCTACGAGCGTGCACGTTGGATTTTCAAGGCAGTTGGGATGATAATTTTCCTCTCATTGAATTTGGTTACAACAATAGCTATCATTCAAGTATTAAAATGGCACCTTATGAAGCTTTATACAGAAGAAAATGTAGATCACCAATCGGATAGTTTGAAGCGGGTGAAACTTCTTTACTTGGGCCAGATCTTGTTCATCAGGCTATGGAGAAAGTTAAAGTGATCCAACAACAGCTGCAAATAGCCTAGAGTCGACACAAGTCCTATGCTGATGTTAGAAGAAGAGGGTTTGAATTCGCCATAGGTGATTGGGTATTCTTGAAGGTGTCACCGATGAAAGGGGTAATACGGTGCGAAAAGAAAGGAAAGTTGAGTCCCCGGTATACAGGGTCATTTGAAATTATCAAAAGATATGGGAAAGTTGCGTATGAGTTGGCACTACCCCAAGAACTCTCCACAGTTCATCCAGTATTTCATGTTTCGATGCTTCGGAAGTGCATAGGAGATCCATCGCGTATTGCTCCCATTGAAGATGTACAAATTACGAAGGATCTTACCTATGAGGAGATACCTATTGCTATTCTGGATAGACAAGTTAAGAGGTTAAGGAATAAAGACATAGCTTCCGTAAAGGTACTTTCGAGAAATCAGCAAATAGAAGAGATCGCATGGGAAGCTGAAGAAATGATGAAGTCAAAGTACCCTCATTTGTTTCCAATGGAAGAAAAAGTTCAAGATACGAGATCAGAGCAATAACAAGTAAGTATTTATAAGCATTAAGTATATATATATGTATATATATATGATAACATGAAGAATGATCCTAGACTTGCAATTGTGTAACTTGAATAACGTCACTAACACTCGAGGACGAATGATTCTAAGGGGGGAAGGATGTAACACCCCATACATTTTTGAACCCATGAGACTACCTTAACATTTATGGAATTATTTGAACATGAGAGTGTTGGTGAATTATGCATTAATTTGTTGGGCTTAAATGAATCTTGTGCTATTAGGCTCAATTGAGGCCAAAAATTAGACAAAAAGACATGGCCCAAGTGGGAATGACCCATTCTTGGCATTGACCAAGTAAGAATAGTATTTATGATTAATGTGTGGCTAAGGATGAGACTAAAAGGGACTATAAAATAGAACAAAAATCAGATTTTGATTCATTATGACACACATGCCATTTCTAGAATTATCCAAAATATTTCTCATCTCACACAAACCCTAAGTCATCATTCTTTTGGACAAGATCACTCTCTTGAAAGCTTTGGTAAGTATTTATTCTCATGGTTTAGTATATTATATGTTTAATATGGTGTATAAATAATGTTGGTTATTTTGGCAAAGTGTTGGACAGTTCACTATGTGTAAAACTGTCTATTTTTGCAATCGGAAAAGGGTTTTGCCTTGTAAACTTGAAAATAGACTTGTGGTCTTGAAGGAAGTGAACTTGATGGATTAACTATTAACATGTGCGATGTGGTTATGTTCTTAACTTGCTTTCTCTATGTGTATACCGTGTGGGATTGTTGGTATGAAATTGATCATGGAATTGGTGACGTATTGATCGAAAAATGTGATTTTGGTGATGTTCATGTGTGTTGTGAAACCATGGTTGTTTGTTGGTATCCAATTGCACCTAAAATATATAAAGGGAAGCTTATTCATGGATATGGACCATTTATTACAAAAAAAGACCTAAAAGAGACCCTTTTGGGCCGAAACGGGCATCCGCCCTCTCGTCTGGAGCACCTGCGGCCGCAGATGCCAATGCAGGTGGCTCTGGACAAGGCCAGAGGGGCACCTGCGGCCACATGTAATCCACCTATGGGCGCAGGTGGCTTTGCAGGTCAGCCCAAAATCTCATTTTGTCTTTTTTTGTCTCTCTTTGATCCCCGAAGGACCCTATACCCTTTTTGGATGTAATTATCAACTTATGATATCTTTTGAAAGACTTTAAGGGGTCGTTTGGAGGCATGTTGGATTATATCAATTATGTATTGTTGTTAATATATTGTTATGAGGCGACTTGATGGAGTAATTGTGACGGAATGATAATGAGGAAGCATAAAGGGGTAAACGTGGTGTGAAATGCTATTGGTTTATAATGTCTTGGTCAATGTGTGGAATGTTACGGTGTTGTTTGTATGGTAATGCAGTGGATTGTATTATAAAGGGTAAAATAACGTTATATGATGGTCATGTAGCTCATTTTCATCTTGTGCACTTGTAAGGTAACTAGCTGTTAACGTAAGCTCAGTTATGTACCTGTATTGTAGAGTGAAACGTAAGGAAGGAGCTGGACTATTGTATTCATATATAGGATTGTGTATTCATACTTGGAAGTGAAGGTATGTAAGGCTACTCTTTCCGTATCCTTCTACATCACATAGTATTCACATTGACATTGTACTTGTTCCATTCCGAAATGTTCTAAGGTATCCTATTTTCGGTTATTAATTAAGGTTCATCACATGTTCCTTATGCATTGATCAATTGTGATTCATATGTCTCATGTGCATTGACTAATGTTCCAAAGATCCCATTGTTTCAATAATGTTATGTCTCCATTACTGTTATGACTATCATTGTATCAATCTCTCAAAAGTAAAGAAATAAAGTAATGCATAGTTGTTGGTTACAAGAGTACGGGTGGTAGCATTAGAGGCATAAGCCTAGATCGAGCCGATCCCGAGATTATTGGATTAGGGGGTAGTCCTAGAGGCATAAGCCTAGCTCAAACCGAACCTGACAGGGGGTTGCTCTAGAGGTAAGGACCTAGCTTGAGTTGAACCTGATATATTGGTTTATGGGTGGCAGCTCTAGAGGTAATAACCTAGGTTGAGCCGAGCCCGATGTATTGATTTATGGGTGGTAGCTCTAGAGGAATAAGCCTAGCTCGAGTCGATCCCAACATAAAGTTATGTTATGTTAAAACCCACTGATTAGTCGGGGCCCGGGTACATTATGACACAAGTGATGATGAATAAGCATAGAAGTAAATAAGTAAAGAAAGTAATGAAAGCAATATACATGGTTCCCAACATACAAAATGGTGACTTATCCATATTGGTTATTCATTTGTATTCGAATTCATTGATATATTTATGTATCATACAATTTCTTATGAGCCTTACATACTCAGTACATTCTTTGTACTGACGTCCCTTGGGGGACTTACCTTACTTGCTACAGGCGCAGGTGCTAATAGACCTCCACAGAAGGTTGCAGGTCATTTGCAGATCTTTGGTGAACTCCAGTTGGTTCGGGGCTTTTGGAGTCACAATGTACATTTGTTTTGGCATTGTAAATGTTGTATAAAGCGGGGACTTGTCCCGACTTTAAGTTGGTTTAATGTATTGCATCTGTTAGAGGCTTTGTAGATGTATGTGGGAATATTTGGTAAGGGATGTAAGTTCATTTTGACATGGTGGCCCTTACGACCAAGTTTCTTATATATATATATATATATATCATATGTTTTCCATGATTTTCGCCATTGGTATCTAGTTACATGAGATAGAACGATATTCATACAGAGGCATACATTTGAATATACATGAGTAAAGATTGGTTCTCTCGGGCCTTATCGGCTTCGAGTGCCAGTCCGCCTCAATGGGATTTGGGGCGTGACATTGGGACCCAAACCAAAAGTCCCCCTAGCCTAAAATAAATGTTATAAAGCTGCCGGAACTGTTAGAATTGGCATACAAGGCTATTTACCTAAGGTTTAGGCTCGATACCCAAATTTGAACAGCGAAGACTTCTAAACAAGAAATTGGCTCTAAAAATCAAACGAACTACCCGATAACCGAACTGTCGACTCCAGCAAGTCATAAATGTCTTAGGGAAATTATGGGAAATATCTAAAAGTTTAAATAGTGTAGAAATACCAAAAATGACCTGGAGGGTCATTACAACATGAAATGAAAACTTTTGTTCAAGGTTTTCCCATCTTGGAAGCCAAAATCATTAAGAAGCCAAATAGTCAATCTTCAACAGAGGGATGATAAAACTCTTTATCAAGGTTGGGAGCTCTATACAAAGCTACTAAGAAGTTCCCTAATCATGTCAGAAAGATGAAGTTTTATGGCATACCTTTACAAATGGGTTAGATAAAGCTTTGAAGATGAATCTTATCCAAGTTTGCTGAGGCAGTTTCATATAGAAGACTAATGGTGAAAAATCCAAATATCACTCAATAAATTTACTACAAATGATCAGAATTGGTAAGGAGATGGAGAACATAACAAAAATAGTAAACAAAAAATAGGTAGGGGGTTGGTAGTAGATGAGCTCACAACTCTAACGGCTAATATGGGAAGAGTCTAATTAAGTTGGAAAGTTAAATCAGGTACAATTATAGCAAGTTTACTAGGTGCAGATAGATTAAAGCATTCTGTAAATTATATTGAGAGGCTCACACGAGTGACCAATTACCTATAAATCCAGAGTCCATCTTACATGTGAGGTAGTAGAGCAGAGTTCCAATGAATTAGAAATCGTAATATGGAAATACTTACAATTTTTGATGACCAAATTCCATCATTATTAGGAAACACCTAGATATTAGTACAGAGTTTGGAAATTATAAAACTGTTATTTGAAAGCTTACATGGGACCACGAGTAAAATTTGGGGACTTAAACATTTAGGTCGGACTGACATCAGTCTGCTATAGTTGTGAGCCTGCCGCCATAGCAGGGTGATGCAGTTCAGAATCCCACCCAAGCGGAATTTATTTCCCTTCTCCATTTTGGCTGAAATAAACAACGTAGGAGGCTCCAAAAACCCTAAAGGCTGCCTCCCATGTCTTGAATCCATGGAGAGGAGGGGAAAAGGGTGTGGATGGGTGAAAACCCATGGATTTTTGAGGATTAGCGCATCCGTGATCTTGACTTTAGGCTAGAATTACATTGATTTATCCTTTCTACAGCTGGTTGACATTCAGGTAAGCTAAGTTAATTGAATAGCATAGACTCAGGTTATAAATTATGAATATAACATAGATAAATGGGAGATTTTATATTTAGGCTTTCGGGCACAGAGTTAGGATGTATAAAATTGGCTAGGGTTCTGGTAGAGTATGATTAGGGACTTTTTATGTATCCTTTACCATGTTATGTTATGTGTATGCCATAAATTGATGATTCCCCATTGTAGACTTGCATTTGGGGTAGTAGGAAGATCAAATCACCGGTTATTAGTTAATCTTTAAAGGGAGGGATAATATTAGGTAAGGTGTAGGTGAGTTTCAAAACAACTAGGATGGTAATCCTTAATATAGTTTTTGGGCTATAGTATAAGGAAGGAATCTTGTGATTAGGTTCCTACTGAAAGTGAGGTGATGGTATCGTAGTTTAATCCCACTTGTATTATGTGTGCATGTTTCCTACTTGTTTATGTAGCCGGTTGGTACCTGTTGTTGGTGTGGTCAATGCAATGATGTTACTTGCTTATTAATTTGACCTATCTTATTTTATAAAATATGGAATATTTTGGTGTTTGGGACATTCTCACGGGTTATTAGTGAAATAAAGTTGGCAAACACTTATGTCTGGAGTTTGGTACATGGATAAAATTTTCCCCCTACAGGTCATGTCTAGAGGGTGGATGCATCACCGATAGCATGTATGTGCAAGGGCCAGGTGAGTTTGACGATCCCATAGTGGACAAACAACTATATTTATGTGTTGTATATGTTGGGATCATTGTGTGGTCCGATTGCTTGCCATATATTTTGATTAATAGAGTCATGGTATGCTGACATTGATCTTGGAATTAAGTATGATCCTTCAACTGGTATTTATGAAATTGATTTCTATGTTGTATTGGAGTGCCCTGGATATCGGGGTGACTTGATTCTGGTTGAATTAACTGATCATCTCGTGGATTGCCCGTGTAGCCTCCCTGAACTTGACTTGGTGCTAATTGTTGGCTTGTCAGTATGATTCCCTAATTGCATATTATTTCATGTTATGCTAAGTGTATGTATCTTTAAATGTGGATTAACTTGTTGTAATGTAGCTAGTTAAGGGCAGTCGGTTTATAGCATAATTCTCACCTTTTATTTTGTCTTGGCTCGTTATATTGCATCGGGTAGTGGAATGGACAAGGTGTGGGAGTTGGGTAAAGAGTCCTATGCTAGCGGAATAGGGAGAAGACCGAGCATGAGTCATGGGTTAAGTCTGAGCTAATGATTGGGGGGAGGGGGTCAGGTGGACAGGTTACATGTCTGGGTGAGTCTTCTTTAGGGCACTAGGTGATTTATTAAATTCTGGACTTGGGTGTAGGGTTTCCCTCATCATAGTTGCCTTTTGGAGTTAGGTTAAGCCCTGGTGTAAGGTCAGGCTTAGTAGTTCAGGGTGGTAGAGTTGTAAGAGAGGGTGTTATACTTTGGAGTTCATGACTAAAGTTTAGTAATGGGAATGGGGCAGTCTTGAGGGTTAGGAAATGTGAGTAAAGGAATGCATGTTTGCTTTTGAATATTTATGTTATATTTTTGTAATCTAATTCAGGTCAACCGATGAGGCTTACCAGTATACGTGGTTTGTACTGATGCTACTCTTGTTATGCCCTTTTCGGGGTATAGTCTCAGTGTTGGTTTCTTGACTGTTGTGGTAGTTTCTCTTCAGCAACTCCCACTTCTCTTACTCATAGTGAAAGTTGTTTCTTGTCTACTTTCCCCTCTTTAGCTGCTTTTGTACCTGTTTAGACTAGGTCCTAGGGTAGTTTCCATTTTTACATTTTTGTTAATTTAAAACTGTTGTAGTAAAAGTTGGTTATTTCTAATTACTAAAGACTTTCACAGGTATGTTGGCTGGGTGGTAAGGGGTTCTCCTATCTAGGTGGATTAGACTAGGTGGCCTCATGATCTAATAATTTGGGTCGTGACCATTTTTTATTAGAGCCTAGGTTATCGGTCTCCCAGTACAAGAGCAAATGTCGAATAGAGTCCTACGAATTGGTGTGTTGACGTCCACATCTAATCTTTGAGAAGTTATGAGGCATTTTTGGCAAAGTTGTTTCACTTTCTTTTTCCCTCTCGTGCTATTGTTCAGTTGTTGTATGGGTTGAGTCCAATTGGTATCTCTTGATTTCAGTTGGTATCTCAACTAGGCAAGTGGATTTCACTCAACTCTGCTTGGAAAGGTACAAGTAATGAAAATTGGAACCGGGAAGGTTCCAATTGGTATCTAGGTTTAAGGGCCTTAAATATTAGGATAGATGACCAAATCAAGGTCATCAAGCATGTGAGTAAAAGTTAGGTTAATGAGACATGAACGAATGATATTTATTTTGACTCCTTTTATTCATATAGTATGAATGTGGTTGATTGACTGCTTTGATCTATGGTATGTGAATGTTGTGTATTGCCTTGTGCCGTGTGGTGTTGGAAAACTTTGACTATGACTGTACTATTGGATGATAGGAATGTAAGGGTTATCCTGTACCTAAGGCTAAGGGAGTTGGATACTTATGTAAAATCCTACCTGCTTTAATAATGAAAACATAAGGGGGCAGGGGTGTCATTAGATGAGACCTAACTTGTGGTTGTTGGTTAAAAACAGGGAATCTATGCTAAGCCTAATTAAACACATGGAATTTGCGTAGTTGTTTGTTTTTGAGAAGTTTAAATGTCATGATATGAAAAATAAGGTTTGGAATTTGCTATAGCGGGATTAGTTTAAAAGGGATTATCTCATGTATTTATCATTTTGTGAAAAAGTATGTGTTATAATGCAAGGTTATGGTAGATTTGTAATCGATTTAAACTCGTTTCTAGGGAAATTAATAAGGTCTCAGCATTTTTCGAGTTGCATTATGGGTATTAAGGAGCTGGGAAAGAAAACATAGGGAAAATTTATTTAAAATATGGGCAACCCAAGTTCGGGACGCCATAGCGGTGTGAAGCATAGCTATAGTGGTAATGCCGCTATAGCGGGAATTTCTCTGCTATAGCGGTACCACTATGGTGGAAGTTACGCCGCCATAGCGACATAGGTGGGGCAGTAGCCCTGCCCCATTTTCCCCTATTTTTGACTTTCGTGTTTGCTTGATTATTTTGACATTCAGGGTGCGGGACATTACATTAATATAAAAATCACATAAATACCATATAAGTAGGTTTATTATTTATTAATGTGGAAATAAAAATAGCATCTATATGCAGAAAATAAAAGAGAGAAAGGTGAAATGTCTAGTACATACCCCAAATGTGGGCAACCCAAATAATCATAATAAATGGGGAGAGAAAAAAGGAACCTAGCTAGATGCCCTGTCAATCGCGGACTACTGGGGTAGGGTAGTGTCCTTTCGCATAACTCAGGAAGGAAAACTCCCTTAGATCCTCCGGCTCTGGCTCGAGCAGCTCCTGGTTTGGTTCCACACACCCGAACATGAACTTCATGGTATTCCAAATTCGGGCAAGCAAGCGATCCCAGGAGCATCTCTTCTTCCTCTCCTCGTCGAGCTCTTGACGGCGCTCTATGATATCTTAGGTGGTGGAAGGGGCTGTAGAACTAGAGGGGAGCTGCTTCATAAACCTCCTAACAGTAACTAGGTCTGCCTCGAACTAGCTGCTAGAGATCTAGGATTGGAGGGAGAGGCATGATCATCATTATCCCCGTTTGCCTCGAAGGCCTCTTCTGTGGCACTTCTACTCTCTGCCTCACCTACCTTCTTCTTCTTACCATTCTAGACCTAGGGCGCTCTCACTAAGAGAGGGTGGAAAGGTATGTTCATATTCGCCACTGCATCATTAGGCTCCTTTGATACCCCCGCCCTCCTGCATAACTCTAACACCATCCGGGGAAGAAAAGGACCCTTTTTAGTGCAGCGATAGAAATCCTTCCGCTACATCACAATCTGCTCCCCCACATTCAGTCGGATGCCCTAAATAGCACAGGCCACCACCAAAGCCTGAGGGTAGGTTACCGCTGTAGTGTTGTTCGATAGGAGAATCCTCTGGGTCACCAGGTTCGGCCACCTCCTAGCATCGATTGAAAAGTCAACAATGGTAACACTCTCAGTGGAAGGCCAGTAGACCTGATCCCAAAACTCCTCAGGGACAAGAGTGTCCTGCAGCCATGTCATGTCCATCTTCTGGGCCTTGGCCGAGTAGTAGGCATTGTAGATGTGAGGCACCCCGAGCACCTTATTGATGGTGCGAGAGTCAATCAGGATATCCACTCCCGAATACAGATGGTGGGGTTGGGGGAATCCCAGAGCATGGTGAGGAGAAGAGCATAGAACTCTCTTATCTAAGTGGTGACTCCATCAAGGGAAGCTACCAATAGCAGGCCCCAACCAAACTCCTGCAGTTGGTTATAGAATTTTGGTGCTTTCTACTACACCCACCTCATATCGAAGCCCCGCTCATAGCAAAACCCCATCCACTAGTGCTCCCCAAATCATTCCCGACTAGCTTCATCGAGAAATTTTTCATAGGCGGGGGTGTTAGCTTTTTTTCTGGCCATCGTATATGTTAAACTACAAAATTTGACAGAAGGAACTCGTTAGAAATCATTATGCATCGAGTAAGGATCGAGCTACAAAACTTAAAGATTTCCATTCTTAAAAAACTGAGAGGCCACTGCCTGCGGCCTCTCGCTATAATGGTATGTCTGTTGCTATAGCAACGCTTCTATAACGGGAATTTCTCTGCTATAGCGGTACCGCTATAGCGACAAAGACCGCTATAGCGGTCTTCATCATCCCCTGCAGTCAAGGGGTGCATCAATGGCACCCCTTGACTCAAATTTTCCCATTTTCAAATTTTGGACTTAGATCAGTGTTCCAACAATGTCCTAGAGCTAGTTTATACAAAAATTCACACATGATAAGTTCTAAATCATGCCTAAATCGCCATTTCAAGCCCAAAAAGGACCCTTCTAATTCTCTTTTGTTTTAGGACCATTTAGGTTGTAAACATCGAGTTTCTTATGCTTAGAATGCCATAGAGGCATTATAAATATAAGAGAAGCAACTATGCTTCAAAATTTTGACACTACCAAACCCCAAAGATAAAAAAACTCAAAAATTCACTATAACCCTCTATTTCAGTATAAATTCTAGCCTATGGCATACCAATTTGTGGGTAACAAAGTAATAAGGAGCAAGAGAGTCGAGTGTTACCTATTTACAATGACGAGAGCAAAGTGATTGGGGGAAGGAAGGTGTAATTTTGAGTAGAGAAGGGAAAATAGAAAATGAACCCATTTCCATCCTCTACATACTGCTTAAGACCACTATAGTGGGGTAATAGCCACTATAGCGATGCTGCTATAGCTAGGTAATGACCGCTATAATGGGGTCCTATCTCGAGCTCCATAGATTTTTGAGTTTCAATCCTCTAAAACCCCATCGATGTTCATAGTTTGACTATTTTTGGGTATTTTTGGCCTTCGAAGGGTAATTTCTTGTTTGCATTGTGCTCATGTGGGCACAAAGGACCTCCCCCAGATTGACCGATGGCAGGGTCTTGATTTGTACAATTAGTGAATCAGTGTTTGGGCGCTTGTGTTTTGAATAAATTTACTGGGTATCTCAAATTTTGAATTAGGATCCAGGTAGTGGTAATTAGTGGCTTAAAATCTCGCGGGGAGGGTGTTAAGTCTAAGAAGTATCTAGACTCAGGCCGTTCTTTGTTTTGATCATTCGGGGACAAATGATGGGTAAATTAGTATCTGTTGTAACGATCAAAATCCATCGTTATTAGAAAACTCCTCGATATTAGTGCGGAGTTTAGAAATTATAGGATGTTATTTGAAAGCCTACGTGGGACCATGAGTATTTAAAATTTGGGGACTTAAAAATATAGGTTAGGTTGATATCAGCCTGCTATAGCGGGATTTATTCCATTATAACGGTACTGCTATAGCGGTGAACCTACCACAATAGCTGTGCGACGTAGTCCAGAATCCCACTGAAGCGAGATTTATTTTGCTTCTCTATTTTGACTAAAATAAATAATGTGGGTGGCTCCAAAACCCTAAGGGATACCTCCCATATCTTGAAGCCATGGAGAGGAGGATAAAGGGGTGCGAATAGGTGTAAACCCATGGATTTTTAAGGATTAGCACGTCCATGATCTTGACTTCAGGCTAGAATTACATTGATTTGTCCTTCTTACAACTGGTTGACATACAGGTAAGCTAAGATTAATTGAGCAGGATAGACTCAGCTTAGAACACATGAATATAATGTAGATGGATGGGAGATTTCATGTTTAGGCCTTCGGGCACGAAGTTAGGATGGATAAAATCGGCTATGGTTCAGGTAGCATATGATTAGGGGTTGTTTATATATCCTTTATCATGTTATGTATGTGTATGCCATAAATTGATGATTCCCCACCATAGACTCACATTTTGGGTAGTGGGAAGATCGATTCATCGGTTATTAGTTAATCTTTAAAGGGAGGGATAATCCTAGTTAAGGTGCAGGTGAGTTTCTGAATAACTAGGGTGGTAATCCTTACTGTAGTTGTCAGGCCGTAGTACGAGGATGGATTTTTGTGATTAGGGTCCTACCAATAGTGTAGGTGATAGTATCGTAGTTTAATCCCACTTGTATTATGTGTGCATGTTTCCTGCTTGTTAGTGTAGCCAGTTGGTTCCTGTTGTTGGTGTAGTCAATGCAATAATGTTACTTGCTTATTGATTTCATCTGTCTTATTTTATAAAATGTGAAATGTTTTGGTGTTTGCGATATTCTCATGGGTTATTGGTGAAATAAGGTCAGCAGACACTTATGACTGGGGTTTTGTACATAGACAAAATTTATCCCCTGCAGGTCATGTCTAAAGGGTGGATGCATCACCCATAGCGTGTATGTATGACGGTCAGGTGAGTTTGACGTTTCCATGGGTGGACTGAGAAATATATTTATGTGCTATATATGTTGGGATAGTTGTGTGGTCCGATTGCTTGCTATATATTTTGATTAATGGAGTCATGGAATATTGACATTGATCTTGGAATTAAGTATGATCCTTCAACTGGTATTTATGGAATGGATTTTTGTGTTGTATTGGAGTGTCCTGTATATCATGTTGACTTGATTCTGGTTCACTTAACTGATCGTCTCTTGGATTGCCCGTGTAGGCTACCTGAACTTGACTTCATGCAAATGTGTTGGATTGTTAGTATGATTCGTAAATTGCCTATTGTTTCTTGTTATGCTAAGTGTATGTATCGTTGAATATGGATTAACTTGTTATACTGTAGTTAGTTAAGGGTGGTCGGTTTGTAGCATAATTCTTACCTTTTCTTTTGTCTTAGATCATTATATTGCGTCGGGTAGTGGAATGGTCAAGGGGTGGGGGTTGGTTAAAGAGGCCTATGTTAGCGTAATAGAGAGAAGACCGATCGTGAGTTCTGGGTTAAGTCTGAGATAATATTCGGGGGAGGGGGCAAGTGGACAGGTTACATGTCCGGGTGAGTCTTATCCAGGGTGTTAGGTGACTTACTAAATTCTGGAATCGGGTGTAGAGTTTCCCTTATCATAATTGCCTTTTAGAGTTAGGTTAATCCCTGGTGTGAGGTCAGGTTTAGTGGTTTGGAGTGATATAGTCGTAATAGGAGGTGTTGCACTTCAGAGTTCATGACTAGAGTTTAGTAATGTGAATGGGGTAGTCTTGAGGGTTCGGAAATGTGAGTAAAAGAATTCATGTTTTCTTTTGAATATTTATGTTATATTTTTGTAATCCAATTCGGGTTAACAAATAAGGCTTACCAATACGTGTGGTTTGTACTGATGCTACTCTTGCTATACCGTTTCTGGGGTATAGTCTTTTGCAGGAATTCGTGTTGGTTTCTTAACTGTTGTGGTAGTGACTCTTCAGCAGCTCCCACTTCTCTTACTCACGGTGGATGTTGTGTCTTGTCTACTTTCCCCTCCTTAGCTGCGCTTGTACCTGTTTAGACTAGGTCCTAGGGTAGTTTCCATTTCTGCATTTTCTTTTCTTTAAAACTGTTGTAATAAAAGTTGGTCATTTCCAGTTATTAAAAACTTCTGCAGGTATGTTGGCTGGGTGGTAAGTGGTTCTCCTATCTAGGTAGATTAGAGTATATGCCCTCACGATCCGGTAAGTTTGGTCATGACACAATTTCAATTGGAAAAATCACCTCAACTTCTATGGGGAGGTAGCTAGTGTAACAATTAACCTCAAGGGAACTTTGATCAGGAGTAGCAAAAGCCACAACAAGCTGAGGAGAGTATAACTGAGTTGATAAAAAAGATATTGGATGATACTAAGTAATTGCAGCAGATGTCCAAAATTTAGATAAGTAGATATACAATTAGCAGCAAGCAACAATAGTTGACCTACTGGAGCCTCGCCGAGTGATACTAAAAATTGTTCATGGGTAAAGGATGTAACTCTAAGGAATGGTAAAGAACTGAAAGAGGTTCCAAAGATGCAGAAGGAGAAGGTTACTACCAAAGGTAAATTGGTCCATAAGTCTATCATATAATTTACTGAAAAGGACAAGAATGCATAACAAGTACAATCAGAAAAACCCTTATCTCCATTCCCTTAGAGACTTCAAAAGAAAAATGATAAAATGATATTCAACAAATTTCTTGAAATGTTGAGTCTGGTGCAACTAAATATACCGTTGGTTAGTGTACTACATAATCTTCCAAAATACGCAAAGTACATTAGATATATAGTGGCTAACAAGAGAAGATTGATAGATTTTGAGATAATGACACTTACTGAAGAGTGCACTTTGAGAATTTAGAGGATGTTCCGGCAGAAGTTGAAAGATCCAGGTAGTTTCATCTTTTTAGTGAGAATTGGTGTGAGGTAGATGTATAAAGAGTACTTTATGATTTAAGGGCTAGCATAAAATTGATGCCCTTATAAATATTCAAGTAACTGAGTTTGGGAGCACCACAACCTACCACAGATATGTTACAATTGGTAAATAGGTCCACAACTCATCCAAAGGGAGTGGTAGAAGATTTATTGTTGTAGATTAATAAGTTCATCTTTCCTATAGATTTTGTGGTTCTTAATTTTGAAGTTATGTTTAATTTATACAAAGTAATAAGTCTTCTAGCCATTTTAAGGACCTTGCCATAACGTAGGTGGTGAATAGTGATGAGCAACTAGAAGATTGGAGTATCTATCTCGTTGACCCTCTAGAAAGGGAACTTTTTTTTTTTGGCAAGTAAAATTTATTTACCAAAGTCATTACAAAGTAGAAAAAAACAACAGACCTGGACAAGAATAACCCCAAGTCTTGCTAAAGGCTACAACAGCTACTCCTTAGCACTAACTACTCTAATAACTATCGCAACACATTAAGATCAAGTAATCTATGAGCTAATCTGGCTTGGTGAGCTCCTCTCCCATGTACATCATTTATAAATTCTCTGGTGTAATAAGCTGTGGTGGTTTTTTCTTATGCTGAAAAACTCTTGCATTTTGTTCCAATTAAATTGAATAAATGGCACTAGCTAGTGTCATTCTATATACTTGTGCTTTACTCCCTCTACTTTCTATGAACCTCAGTGCCCAGTGTACCTCATCTTTCCACTTAAAGCTTGTTCTGTTAATATCTTGCCAGGCTAATAGTTGATCCCAAGTAGTGGCAACAAATGGACATTCAAAAAACAAATGATCCATGTCTTCATCCTTCTCCTGACATAAGGGACAAGTAACAAAATTAATGAGTCCCCATTTTTCTAATCTTGTTTTAGTGGCGAGTCTTCTGTTAACTACCAAGTAGAGCATAAATAACCATTTGGCAGCTCCATAATTGGACCACTCCAGTTTCCTCCACTCCACATGCATCAATTCTCCTCTCATCTGTGATTGGAAAAGCCCCGAACCAACTGGAGCTCACCAAAGATTTGAAAATGACTTGCAACCAACTGTGGAGGTCTACTAGCACCTGCGCCTGCAGCAAGTAAGGAAAGTCCCCCAAGGGACGTCAGTACGAAGAATGTAATGAGTATGTAAGGCTCATAAGAAATTGTATGATACATAAATACGTCAATGAATTCAAATACAAATGAATAACCAATATGGATAAGTCACCATTTTGAATGTTGGGAACCATGTATATTGCTTTCATTACTTTCTTTACTTATTTACTTCTATGCTTATTCATCATCACTTGTGTCACAATGTTCCCGGGCCCCAACTGATCAGTGGGCATTTACATAACATAAAGTTATGTTGGGATCGGCTCGAGCTAGGCTTATGCCTCTAGATCTACCACACATATATCAATACATCGGGTTCGGCTCGAGCTAGGTTATTACCTCTAGAGCTGCCACCCATAAACCAATATATCAGGTTCAGCTCGAGCTAGGTTCTTACCTCTAGAGCTACCCCCTGTCAGGTTTGGTCCGAGCTAGGCTTATACCTCTAGGACTAACCCCTGATCCAATAATCTCGGGATCGGCTCGAGCTAGGTTATGCCTCTAAAGCTACCACCTGTACTCTTGTAACCAACAACTATGCATTACTTCATTTCTTTACTTTTGATAGATTGATATAATGATAGTCATAACATTATTGGAGACATAATCTTTGGAACATTAGTCAATGCATATGAGACATGTGAATCACAATTGATCAATGCATAAGGAACATGTGATGAACAATAATTGATACCCAAAAATAGGATACCTTAGAACATATCAGAATGGAACAAGTACAATGTGAATACTATGTGTTGTAGAAGGATACGGAAGGAGTAACCTTACATACCTTTACTTCCAAGTATGAATACACAAGCCTATATATGATCACAATAGTCCATCTCCTTCCTTATGTTTCACACTACAATACAAGTACATAACAGAGCTTACGTTAACAACTAATTACCGTACAAGTGTACAAAATGACAATGAGCTATATGACTTCCATATAACATCATTTTATCCTTTAAAATACAATCCACTGCATTATCATACCAATAACACCATAACATTTCATACATTGACCAAGACATCATAAACCAATTGCATTTCACACCACATTTACCCTTTACGCTTCCTCATTATCATTCCGTCAAAATTACTCCATCAATTTGCCTCATAACAACATATGAACAACAGTCCATAATTAACATAATCCAACATGCCTCCATAAGACACCTTAAAGTCATTAAAAAGATATCATAAGTTGATAATTACATCCAAAAAGGGTATAGGGGCCTTCGGGGATCAAAGAGAGACGAAAACATACAAAAAGGAATCCTGGGGTGACCTTTGAAGCCACCTGCACCCGTAAGTGGCTGACATGCATCCGCAGGTGACCCTTGGCAATGTCCAGGGGCACCTGCATTGGCATCTGCGCCCGCAGTTGCTCCAGACGCGGGGGCGGATGCCCGTTTCGGCCAAAAAGGGTCTCTTTTAGGTACTTTTATGTCATAAATGGTCATTGGCCATGAATAAACTTCCCTTTACATAATTTAGGTCAACGTGGATGCCAATAATCAACCATGGTTTCACAACACACATGAACATCACCAAAACCATACTTTTCCTTCAATACACAACCAAGGCCATGCACAATTTTGCAATAACAATTCCAAAAATTATGTACAAGGATAAAACAATTTAAGGCTATACTCACATATCACATGTCAATATTGAATCCATAAATTTCACTTCCTTCAAGACCACAAGTCCATTTTCAAGTTTATAAGGCAAAACCCTTTTCCGATTGCAAAAATAGACAGTTTTACACATAGTAAACTGTCCAACACTTTACCAACATAACCAACATGATTTATACACCATATTAAACATATAATATACTAAACCATGAGAATAAATACTTAACAAATCTTTCAAGATGATGATCTTGGCCAAAGAGAATAGTTGCTTAGGGTTTGTGTGTAGAGAGAAATGTTTGAGAAAATTCTAGAAATGGCATCTGTATTGTGTTGAATAAAAATCTAATTTTTTTCCTTGCTTTATATGGTCCCTTAAGTAATCCTTAGCCACATACACCACATTAAATGAGGGGCTTACTTGGTCAATTGAAGAATGGGTCAAATTCCATTTTGGGGCCATGTCTTTTTGTCTAATTTTAGGCCTCCATTGAGCCCAATAGCACAAGAGTCATTTAAGCCCAACAATTAATGCATAATTCACCAACACTCTCATGTTAAAATAAGTTCATGAATGTTAAGGTAATTAACTATGTTCGTAAACATACGGGGTGTTACACCCAAGGCTCCCGAACTCATTTTGGGCTATTGGGTGAAAATTGGTTAAAATGGCCATTGGGTATGGGACCCAAATTTCATTGAAACGACCTCGGATAGAAATTTTGATGGCGTTTTTGAGTACATAATGTTGAATTTGGTAGGGTAGCATATATTTTTTTGCATTTGCGGGATTCCAAACGAATCAGAAAGTCCGGTCGAAACTTAGCAAAATTTGTAAAGTGTTGGTGCTTGGACTCAGCTGGTGCAGCCGCTTAACCGGAGGTCGCTTTAGCGGCCAAAGCACCACTTTAGCGACCAGCCCTGGTCCCCACTAGCCGCTTAAGTAGAGGCCTCATCGTTTTAGCAGAGGTTGCTTAAGCGACAATCATCTGCTTTAGCGGAGGCCAGCCTTGGAGGCTTGGTTACTTAAGCGATGGTTGGTCGCTTTAGCAATGACTGCTTAAGCGGTCGAGTGCCGCTAAAGCGGTCATTGTTGGTTCAAATAATGCATCTTTACCCAATTTTAATTCATTTTTCTCCAAGTCTAAGGTCATAAAACACTAGAGAGAGTGTGGAGAGCAGAGTTTGATCATTGAGTGTTCGTGGTGAGTTAGAGACGTCATTTTTATTACCTCCTCGTCGATATTTCTGGAGTTCCCATTAATTTCATGGTTAATTTCCAATTTAAACCCGAATCACTAGTTTACTCTATAGGCTTATTTTGGGTGCGTTTATGCTCAAAATTTACCCATTTTTAGGGTCAACGATCCTTGAGCGTAGAGGGACATTTTGATAGTTTCAAAGTAGTGATTTCACAAGCAGGCCCCACATGGGATTTTTAGATCAATTTTAGACCTGGAGAATTTATATGCAATATAGGTATTGTTATTCTTGTATTAATATGTAGATCATTATTTTGATAGCATGGCATCGGGAGGAGGCTTCTCATAAGGGACACTACAAAAAAAAACTGGTTTTAGCGACGGATTAGCGACGCAATTTCGTCTGTCGCTAAAATGCTCGTAGCTAAGCTTTTAGCGATAAATTTTTGGCGTCCGTCGCTAGATTTAGCGACAAATTAGTGACATATAATTCTGTCGCTAAATCTAGCGATGAATATTTTCGTAGCTAACTCATATAGAATCCGTCGTAGTTTGTTGGCTAGGTCATCGCCAAGAAATGTTAGCTACGAAAATTTCGTAGCCATTCCATCGCAATTTGTAAAATATTATAGCTAATTTTATATTTATTAAATAGTTAGCTTCAAAACAATCGTCGCCTTTTTCTATAATATATATTTTGCATTAAATTAAAAAAAATAATATTAAATAAAGAACATGATTTCATATAAATAGCAATAAAAATACAAATAGGTCCAAAAATACATAATTCCTAAAGGATCAATAACGTTCATAATTGTTCTTCAACTAATAGAATAGATTCTAAAAGACAATGCCAAATAATGGGATACTTGAGAGTGATATTCATCAGGATCAGAAGTTGAACCCCATGCCTTAATCTTGTTTCTCTTGTGATCGAAGGCCATAAACTTTTCTATTCGTCTCTCCTATCACAGTCTGGTAATACATTTGAGTAGCTCTAACAATTCTTGTATTGTATCCTATATATAAAAGTCAATGAAAATCTTAAAACGAATTGTACATTCAATTTATCCGACAAATAAATATGAATGTCATCTATAAGGTCAAGAATATCACATAATTGAGATAGGACAACACATTTCCAATAATATTTAGCATATCAACCTAGATACCAATGGTAGCACAGGTGTACAGAGGTGAAGAGGAATGAGTACTAGGTTGAGAAGGAATCTGATTGAAATGGTGATAATTCCAAAATGTCCTCTTTTACTCTAAAAACAAAGATAATGTAGCAAATTACAGAAATATTAGGATGCCTGAAATTGAAGAGACAGAAATATCATTTCTTCTAAGTTCTTGGTTGTAAGTCATTTTACTATAGATAATGAAGAGATATTAGGACATTTACTAACTCCTTGGCTAGACCACCAAGAAAGAAAAGTTGTCCTCTAGCTCATATACATTGGTTTAACAGGACTCAAAACCTATCACTTATAATTGACTCATTTGATCTGTGTGAGGATTTTTGCTGCAGCAAGAGTTCTATTGATGCAATTAGACAGTGCCGAGAACAACTTGTTTCCCTTATTTGTGTTGTTCAAAGATTTGAGCTTTGGAATAATTTTTTCCATCTACTGATCACTAATGCATTTAGCTTGTTAAAATAAACTAAAAGAAGAAACAATGTTGCTTGAACTCTTTGAAAATGTCAACAGATGCATGTCGGAATATTCAAAAGTAGAGAATCCAACACAGGTGAGGCAACAATTTTAGAGAGTCCGAGCAACATAGAAAAAGTTTTGGGGATCACCATCTATAAATGTCAATTATTAGATATCTAATATACATTTTCTCCTTCCTTTCCTGTTCATTGTGACCAAGGAAACAAAGAAAAGATAGTGTAGATAAAATGGTGTTATCAAAAAAAGAGTCAAATCATTCATGCTGTTTCACATATATATATCGGAAAGTCACAGACTAATCACCCTGTAATTGTGAGGAAGACAAAAAGATAGTGTACGCAGACCTTACCCTAACCTCATGGAGGTAGAGAGGTTGTTTCCAAAAAGCCCTAGACTCAAATAACACATCAAAGCCAATAGAAAAGAAAAATAAAGAAAAGAGGTCATAGTAAATAGTAAGGAAAGCATTACATAGCATTTCAGAGAAAAGGAATAATAACAACAGCTCAATAAAGCGATAACCAAAGCACAAGAAACAACAGGTTGTAACATGAATCAAAGGACAGGGAACTACAAGAATATTGCTACTACTACTTGTAAAGAAGAAGAAACAGGGAATATATCAAGAACAAGTATATCTATCAAGCAATGGCCATAATTTTTAGCCAGGGTAGATTAGGTCAAATGCTAAGCATCTGCTATACAAAGTTCATATGCACTTGTAATTTTGAAAGTACTTTTATAATACATGGATTAGCGTAACTCCAAATCCCAAGTATAGACAATATTAAATCCCATTTAACTACAAACTTCAATGAGTAGTATGATCATGCCTTCAGTTAAGATATTAAAACTAATTGTATTAATATATACCTAATCATTCAGGTGAACACAAAATGCATTATGCTGGGACATTCCCCAGAAGCTAAAGAAAACATAAGGTAGTAGTTGTTTAGTATTGATTTGATCATTGGAGAAACGATGTCATGAATTAACATCAACAGTCATAAAGAAAATTATCATCGAATGCAATAACAAAGTTCACATTTAACGGATTCATGAGCACTTTATTAGTCCTTCAATTTTATTTTTCCCACACACGCCACGACAGAATAAAGCACACAAGTTATTGATATTTTTTGGGGAGGGGGATGTAAAAGAGTAAAGTACACAATCTTACTTAATATCGGCCTTGATTTCAATCTGTCATTTTCTCCAACCTCACAGTAAGATCAACCACAGAGACATCAATAGTTGAAACTTGAAAAGACATCCAGTTAACATTCCATAGGTATCTTCTTTCCAACAGCATAAGCAACTCTAGTACTACTGAGGATAATGTTGAATGAAGTAGCTCTTTCACCCCTCCAATTCGAATGATAGTCCATCAACAGTTTTCTATGGTGATGAATTATATAAATGACAGCAATTTGAGTACGAAACAACAAAAATTGCATTACAGTTAACGTGAATAGTACTATTTATCTGTTATGGAGTGGACAATGATCATAATAAGACCCTGTAATAGTTTCAAATTTGTCATGAATAACCTGTAGAGTCGTGTCAAAATTAAGGAATTATTATAATTTCACTTAACAGTTCAAATGTTAAAATGAAGAACAAGACAAGAAACAAAAAGGAAACCTTTACCAAAGATTTCAATAACTGCCTGAACTCAAAAATTTCTGATCGGTTAATTTGATTTTAATGGCAACTAACAAAGTCCTCCAATCGAACAGAACTTGTCCCTCATTAGAAACATTTAGTCATAATCCAGCTTTTAGAAATCTTATCAAAGGAAACATAATACATGGCAAAACAAAGCCAATGGAGCATAAACATATTAGACTATTTCATATCAGGCTAATTCCATTATTTACATAAAAAAACTGTAAAAATGACAGGATACCAACATGGTTAATAGCTCAAAGATGTCATTTTAAACAATAAAAGTTAAATTACCTGGGATATTGAGTTAATATCCTTAAAAATACCCAAGCGTATTACTAAAAATTCAGTGGGAATATTGATATAGATTTAAATCCTTGAGCAGATGAAAAAACTCATTCGCGGGAATATTGACTCTCCATCGTCATTGACAAACTTCTTCTAAATTAAACTGAGGAACTTTGATACTTCTGAACATTTATTTGACTGTCAAAGTTCACTATCAAAATCAATGAAGCAAATAATTCACATGACATTAAATAGGAGACATACGAAATCCCAAACTAAAAGCTACATGAGTTTCCGAAGGAATATTTCTGAGTGTAGATTATAGATCTTGATCTAAAAAGCTATGAAAACTTCTGAATGTAGATTATAATTTCTGAAAACTTACAAAAGTTATGAAGATTATCGATTTTGAAATCTGAGAGTTAAACCTTACATCTGAAGAAATCCGCACCAATACCCCAAATTGGGCTTCTGAAATCCCTAACCCTAACCTTAACTGTGACTTCTCTTTTGCCCAAAACAAGATTCGCTATGGGTTTTAGCTAGTGATGCCATAGAAAAGAAGAGACAAAGAAGAAGAAAAATGGGCATTGCCAAACCCTAATAGGAGACTGAAAGAGAACAATATGTTTTAAGGAGAACAAAAATTATTTTTGAAATGATTTTAAAAGACTACAATCCCTAAAATTAGTTAGCGATGGATTATCTGTC
Source organism: Capsicum rhomboideum (assembly GCA_031232105.1). Taxonomy (NCBI): domain Eukaryota; kingdom Viridiplantae; phylum Streptophyta; class Magnoliopsida; order Solanales; family Solanaceae; genus Capsicum; species Capsicum rhomboideum. The sequence continues at coordinate 81,737,957 of CP124712.1, forward strand.
GCTATATCCGTTGTTAAACTTATAATAATTTAACTACCAAAATTGTGTCGTTAATTTCGTTGCTAAAATATTGGCGCTAAAACTTTGCACCCTTTTTAGCGATGGATGTTACTTTCTGACGCTAACCCGTAGCTATATTAGAGACCTATTCTTTTATTTTCTTATTTTGCGACAAAATCACAATTTCGTAGCTAATCTGTCGCTATATAGCGACGGAAATTGTTTTGTTACTAAAATCCATCGCTAAATCATGTTTTTTTTGTAGTGGGAAAAGCTCCTATTTAGTGGACTTTCTCGGGCATTCATTGGCATTCAGGTAGGCCTAGGCTTACTTTTCTCATAGATTGAGCTCTATTATGGTATTAGTATAGTATTATGCTAGAGTTGGGTTGGAATTTATGGTTTGGTGGCATGCTAGTGATATTCGAAATATTTAGCCGATTAGAGAGCCATTTTTAGGTAGAATTGACCAATTCATCTCTCCCTTGAATTAAATTGTGGCCTTAGTACTTGGGGTTAGTAGCGAGCCCCACCAGCCCTTTCTTAGGTCAATTATCCTAGTTAGCTCCTTGCAGACCTAGGAGGCCTTCTTTCGTAATCTTGCATGTCTTCTTAGAATTTATTGTGACTTGGACATCTTTCTAACTTCCGACTAGACTTGTAAACATGTATTTACTGTAAAGACCGGTTCGAGTTTGGCAACTACTATTGGCATATAGTACTATATTCTCGATTTGAGTCGGGTAGACATGATACTAGAGTCTAGTTCGAGTCCGACATTTTTTGGTCACTTATGATAGTAAAGACCTGTTCGAGTCTGGCATTTATGGTTTATTTATGATACTAAGAGTCTGATTTAAGTTCGGCAATTATGGTATGGGAATATTCGAATATGATTTCGGTTTTTGGTCACTTCATACCTATTATTATTGATGGTTCTGCTCTTGAGTGCATCCATAGGGTTTATGGGGCCTCGTTTGGGTTAACCTTCTCTTGTTTGTGCCTTCTGGGCTTATGAGGCCCATTCAGGTTGTAGTTAGCTTGCCTTTCTTTTGATATTATTTATACTGTTATTTATTATCTGTCAACTGGAGTATTATTTCAGGTTTACCCCTTATTCCTTGACTTAGTTTACATTCTTGCATTCTATTATACTTTTATTATGATTTAGCTCAGTCGGCCGATGATGTCTACTAAGTACCCATTGTTTTGGTACTTATACTACACTTCTGCATATTTTTTTGATGTAGATCCGAGTACTAGTTGACACTCTATTTAGGCTTGCTTTTGAGTGCATTCGGAGATAGGGTGAGCTTTTAAAGATGGAGCTAATTCTCTCTCCTTCTGTTATTTTGGGAAGTATTTACTTTTGGGACTATCTGCATATTGGATACTATCAGTACTCTTATTCTTTTGGATTTAGTGGCTCTTTTACCAACCTTACTGGGTCGTGGGATATTCTTTTGTTATCTTTCTCTCCCTCATATATATATACACTATTGTACTTGTATTTTATTGCCTACAATCTTATAGTATGCTTAATTTCGGTATTTATTATACCTTCCACCAATTAGCCAATTACTTGTCATTTTGGACTACGATTTGGCTTACCTACTGGTGGGATAAAGTAGGTGCCATCATGACTTGAGGAATTAGATCGTGAAAAATTGGTATCAGAGCCTAGGTTCACTATTATTGTTGGTACAAAAGCAAGTGTCTAGTAGAGTTCCGCAGATTAGAGCAATGACGTCCATTTTTTATCTTCGGGAGGCTATAGGACATTCTTAGAATGACTTCACATTCTTCATTCATTTCGTGCATCAATTCTATGTTGGTTTCTAATATTCACATTGTTTCTCTCTTTCGTAGATGATCAGGACGCAAGCTACGACGACACGAGATGAGGACTCCGAGTCTGTGGCTAGGTCTCCTGCTATAGGTCATGGCTCACCTAGGGGTCGAGGCCAGGCTAGAGCTGTAGCCCCAGCTAAGGGTCAGGATAGGGAGTCTTCACCAGATCCTATTATTGCTCCCGAGGTAGAGGTAGCTCCACCGATTTTGCCACCCCAGCCATTAGTGGGTCAAGGGGAAGCCTAGGCTCCACCGAGGTTTATTTCTTCCTTATTGCTCAGAGATGCCTTGGTATAGTGATTAGTATTAGTTGGTGGTGCACCGTACGATGGTGCTCAGTCTACAAATCAGAGTGGCGCAGTCTGTAGCTGTGGCATCCAGAGTTGTGGTCCTTCCAGCATTGGTAGTTGCTCAGCCGGCAGTCGCTCAGCAAGCTATGTCTGTTGAGGAGTAAAAGATGTTCAGAAGATTTCTGAGATTGACTCCGCCTAGGTTTTTTGGGGCTCCAGGTGAGGATTCATTTGATTTCTTGACTACTTGCGAGGATAGGCTCCGTAATTTAGGCCTAGTTCAGGCTCGTGGGGTTGACTACACCACTTTTTAGTTGGATTAGGCATCTAGACATTGGTGAAGTTATCTTGATTCTAGGCCAGTTGGATCTAGGGGTGTGCAAAAAATAAACCGACCAATAAATCAAACTGATAAAAATGCTATTAGTTTATTGTTATTGGGTTATTGAGTTAACGGTTTTTTAATGGTTTTATAAAAAATTATTGGGTTATTGGTTTGGTTTTGGTTTTATCTTATTGGGTTATTGGGTGAACTGATAACCCAATAAGAATATACTAAATTATTACTTTACCCCTACTTATACTATACATATATTACTTATTATATATTTATCTTAATTTCTATTTACTTATTATTTCACCTTTTCATTTACTTATTATATTACTTATTCATTCATTTTCCTGAAAACCTATTCATTTAATTCTCTTAAACCTTTTTAATTTCCTCTTTTGTAAATATTTCTATATGGTGGACTTCTTATTTTATGGAATTTGGCACTATAAGGCGTATGTCATTTTAGCTGCTACTATTTTTATTTAGTGAGCATTCTTATTGATGTCATGTTAGTTGCTACTGTTACATAATATTGAAAATCATTGTGCCAAATTGATATTTGTTTCAAGAGAATTTTCTTATAGGTTCAACCAAAAATCAAACAGTTAAGGACCAAAAATCAATAAAACAAAAACTGATAAAAATATTTTATCGGTTTAGCTATCGGTGTAGCATATTTAAAATTCAAAAACTGATAATACATAAAACTAAATCGAACCGACCAATGCACATCCCTAGCTGGATCTTTCCCTATGACATGGACTCAGTTATATGAGGCTTTCTTGGAGAAGTATATGTCTCGTAGTCTTTTTGAGCGCTTGAGAGATCAGTTTACAGACTTACAGTAGGGTTCTATGTCGGTAGTTGAGTATGAGGCACAGCTTCACGAGTTGTCCAGACATGCTACTACGATCTTGCCTACCGAGTATGAGCGAATTCGATGTTATGTTAGAGGGCTGAGACTTCCCCTTTGCATGGCTACTCAGAGTTTGGTTGCAGCTGGTAGGTCTTTTATTAAGGTTTCTGATTATGCCCAGACTATGGAGGAGTTGCATGGTGAGGCCTAAAGGGGCAGCGCTAAGAGACCACATCATCAGGGCAGTTTCAGTAGGAATCGTGGTGGCTCGCAGTTCAGACGTAGAGGTTCTCAGGGTAGGTACCCTCCGCATTAATCTTATCAGTATCAGGGTAAGTCTACTGGACCCATTCAGGTAGCACTTCAAATTATTAATGAAGGTCAGTCCAGCTACAGTGATTACTATGGCCCGAGTAGTGGCCAGTCTTCAAGAGGTGCACATTCTGAGTCTTTTAGCTGAGGTGGTTATTTTGGGTCAATCAGATTTTCTGGACAGAGAGGAGTGTCCAGGATTTGCTATAGTTGCGAGATTGTTGGTCATTACTCCCAAGAGTGTCCCCAGTGTGGGATGATTTAGCCTACTGTGTAGAGTGTTCAGCCGATTAGATCAGTGTTTCCTCCTGCTAAAGGTGGTGCTCAGGGTCACAAGGGTGTTCCCCAGGGTTCTCGAGGAGGTTCTCAGATAGGTAAGATGGGTAGTTGGTTAGGCACCCATCCAGGTGGTGGGCGAGGTCATTTATATATTGTACCTGGTAGACCAGAGGTAGAGTCTTCAAATGATGTTATTACAAGTACGATTTTAGTGTGCTGTCATCCAGCTATTGCCTTATTTGATCTGGGATCCACTTATTCATATGTTTCTACTTATTATGCACCATGGTTAGAGTTGTCTTGGGAGCCTTTATCTGTGTCATTGCTTTATCTACTCCCGTGGATGATTCTTTAGTAGTGGATCTAGTTTATAGGTCATGTGTTATGACCGTTCGAGAGTTTAATACTCAGGCTGATCTTATTATGTTAGATATGGAGGACTTTGATGTGATTCTGGGCATGGACTGGTTATCCCCTCACTATACGATCTTGGATTATTTTTCCAAGACCATTACCTTAGTCATGCCTGGTATACCCTCGATTATGTGGTAGGGTTCTTTTAGCCACACACCGACGGGGATCATTTCTTATATTCGGGCTAGGAGATTGGTGTCGAGGGGTTGCAAGTCCTATCTTGCTTATGCTTGTGATGTTAGTATGGAGAGTCCTTTACCTGATTCTATTCCTATTATCCATGAGTTTTCTGATGTTTTCCCTACCAACCTGCCAGGCCTTCCTTCTCAACGTGATATTGAGTTTTCTACTGATCTTAAGTCGGGCACCCAACCTATTTCCATGGTACCTTACCATTTGGCTCCTGTCAAGCATAAGGAGCTAAATTCTCAGCTTTAGGATCTTTTGGGCAAGGTTTTCATTAGGATGAGTGTGTCGCCTTAGGGTACACCTATCTTGTTCGTGAAGAAAAAGGATGATTCTATACGCATGTGTATCTACTACAAGTAGCTGAATAAGGTGACAGTGAAGAACAAGTATCCTACGCCCCGTATTGATGAATTATTTGACCAGCTTCAGGGTACGGCAGTGTTCTCTAAGATTGACTTGAGATCTGGTTCTACTTGAGATCTGGTTACTATCAGTTGATGATTCATGCTGAGGACATTCCTAAGACAGCTTTCAGGACTCGTTATGGCCATTATGAGTTTCTGATAATGTCTTTTAGGTTGAACAATGCCCCAGTAGTGTTCATGGATCTGATGAACCATGTGTTCAGGCCCTATCTGGTTTCCTTTGTGATTGTATTCATTGATGATATCCTTGTGTATTCAAGGAGCAGGGAGGAGCATGGGCAGTATTTGAGAATTATGCCCCAGACTTTGAGAGACCATAGGCTTTTTGACAAATTCTCAAAGTGTGAGTTTTGGCTCAATTCTGTTACATTCCTAGGGCATGTGGTGTCCAAGGATGGGATTATGGTGGATACAGCAAAGATTGAGATGATTCATGATTGTCCCAGACATATATCTCCAACTGAGGTTTGTAGCTTTATTGGTTTGGCAGATTACTACAGGCGGTTTGTTGAGGGTTTTGCTTCTATTGCAGCGACTATGACCAAGTTGACTAGGAAAGAGGTTCCTTTTCAGTGGACCGATGAGCGTGATTCGATCTTTTGGAAGCTTAAGGACTTGCTCACTTCAGCTCTTATATTGACTCTTTCTGTTGAGAGCAAGGCGTTTATATTTTATTGTGATGCTTTTGGTGTTGGTTTGGGTTTTGATTTGATGCAATAGGGCCAAGTCATTGCTAATACATCAAGACAGCTGAAGGTTCATAAGCACAACTACCCTACTCACGATTTGGAGTTAGCAGTGGTAGTTTTTGCACTTAAGATATGGAGGCATTACTTGTATGGTGTCCGTTGTGAGATCTATACCAATCATCATAGTCTTCAGTACATTATGACTCAGAGGGAGCTTAATTCTAGACAGTGCAGATGGATTAAGTTGTTGAAGGACTATGAAATCTCTAGCCTATCCCATCCGGGCAAGGTGAATACGGTAGAAGATGCCTTGAGCCGGAAGGCGGTGAGTATGGGTAGCTTAGCTTTTCTTTCAGCTTCGGAGTGGCCGTTGGCTTTGGACATTCGGTTCTTATCCAATTTGATGGTTCATCTTAATATTTCAAACTCCAAAAGGATCCTTGCTAGTGTTGAGGCTAGTTCTACCTTATTTGAGCAGATTCGGAGTCGCCAGTTCGAGGATAGTAGACTTGTGGCATTCATGATCAGGTGCTGAAAGGTGAGTCGAACTGGGCTACTTCAAATTCAGAGGGTATTCTGAGATATAATTACCACATATGTGTTTCGAGGGTTGGAGACTTGATTCAGTTGATAATGTGGGAGGCTCATAGCTCCAGGTATTCTATTCACTCTGGGACAGCTAAGATGTATAGTGATTTGAGGTAGCATTAATGGTGGAGTGGTATGAAGAAAGATGTAGTGGACTTTGTAGCTCGTTGCCTAAGTTGTCAGCAGGTAAAGGCCGAGCATCAGAGACCCAGTGGCTTGATTCAGAGATTACCCATCCCCAAGTTGAAGTGGGAGCGGATTACCATGGACTTTGTGAGTGGTTCACCTCGTACCTCCCGTGGTTTCGACTGCATTTGGGTCATTGTAGACCAGTTGACCAAATTGGCCTATTTTCTCCCTATTCATATGTCTTTCAGCGCCGAGAGGTTCACCCTTATCTATGTTTATGAGATAGTTTGCCTGCATGGAGTACCCATATCTATTATTTCAGACAAATGCTCAGTGTTCACTTCTAGCTTCTAGAGGGCATTTCAAGAAGAGTTGGGTACTCAGGTTGATCTTAGCACCGCATTCCACCCCCAGACCAACGGTCAGTCGGAGTGGACTATTCATGTTTTTGAGGATATTCTCTATGCATGTGTGATGGACTTTGGAGGTCAGTGGGAGCAACACTTAGCCTTAGCAGAGTTTGCTTATAATAAAAGCTACCATTCGAGTACTGAGATGGCACTATTTGAGGCATTGTATGGTAGGCGTGGTTGATCTCCGGTTGGCTGGTTTGAGACTTCTGAGATTAGTCCCCGTGGTACTTACTTGCTTCGTGAGTCCTTGGATAGGGTGCGGGTGATGAAGGATAGGTTAAGGGTAGCTCAGAATAGGTAGAAGAGTTACGCTGATAGTAGACTTCGTGCCTTGAAGTTTGGAGCTGGTGACTGAGTCTTCCTTAGGATATCTCCCTTGAAGAGTATGATGAGGTTCGAGAATAGGGGCAAGCTAAGCCCCAGGCACATTGGGCTATTTGAGATACTTCGGACCATTGGAGAGGTAGCTTATTAATTAGCCTTGCCCCCAGATTTTTTAGTTGTTCACCCATTTTCCATGTATCCATGTTGTGGTACTACATTTTGGATGAGTCACACGTGCTTCGGTGGGACTCAGTTCAGTTGGACGAGCGGTTGACCTTCGTGGAGTAGCCAATGCTTATAATGGCCAGGTATGTGAGACGGTTGTGCTCTAGAGAGATTCCAGTGGTTAAGGTTCAATGGAGGTACCGTCCAGTCAAGGAGGCTACCTGAGAAATTGAGAGTGAGATGTGGGACCAGTATCCCCACCTATTTGAGCCTTCAGGTACATCTTGATCCTTTACTTTTGCAAATGAAAGTCCTTTTAGTAGTGGATATTACAATGACCCTCCAGGTCATTTTCTATATTTCCATACTATTTCGACCTTTAGATCTTTCCCATAGCTGACCCAAGTCATTTATGACTTGCTGGAGCCGACAGTTTGATTATCGGGTAGTTCGTTTGGTTTTTAGAGTCAATTCCTTGTTTAGAAGTCTTCGTTGTTCAAATTTGGGTATCATGCCTAAACCTCATATAAACGGCCTCGTATGTCAATTCAGACAGTTCCAGCAGCCCTGGAACGTTGATTTTAGGCTGGGGGACCTTTGGTTTGGGTCACAAGGCCACCGGACTCATTTTTGGCTATTGGGAGGAATTTTGTTTAAACGATCACTAGGTATGGAACCCACATTTTATTGAAACAATCTTGGATGGAAATTTTAATGGCTCTATTGATTTCGAAATGTCAAATTTGGTAGGGTAGCATAGTTCATTTGTGCTCGTAGGATTCCAAATGAATCTCGAGGGTTCGATCAAAAGTTAGCAAAATTTGCTAAGTGTTGGTTCCTGGACTCAGCTGGTACAGCCGCTTAAGCGGACCTTTGGTCACATAAGCAGAGGTTGCTTTAGAGGCTAGAGCATAGCTTTAGCAACCATCCCTGGTCCACGACTAGCTACTTAAGCGGAAACCTCATCGATTTAGCGGAGGTCGCTTTAGAGACAACCATCCGATTTAGCGGAGGCCAACCTTTGAGTCTTGGCCGCTTGAGCGACGGTTTGTCGCTTTAGTGATGACCGATTAAGCGGTCGAGTGGCTGTTAAAGTGGTTATCGTTGGTTCCATAAATGCTCCTTTACCCCATTTTAGTTCATTTTTCTCCAAGTCTAAGGCCATAAAACCCTAGAGAGAGTGTGGAGAGCGGAGTTTGATCATTGAGTGTTCATGGTGAGTTGGAGACGTCATTTTGATCGTTTCCTAGTCAATATTTCCGTTAGTTCCCATTAATTTCACGGTTAATTTCCAATTTAAACCTGAATCCCTAGTTTACTTTACGGGTTGATTTTGGGTTTGTTTGTGCTCGAAATTTACCCATTTTTTAGGATAAATGATCCTTGAGCTTAGAGGGACGTTTTGACGGTTTCAAAGTTGTGATTCCGTAAGCGGGCCCCACATGGGATTTTTAGCTCAATTTTGGACCCGAAGCATTTATATCAATATGGTTATTGTTATTCTCGTATTAATGTGTAGATCATTATTTTGATAGCGTGGCATGATGAGGAGGCTTTTCGAAAGGGAAAAGCTCCGATTTAGTGAACTTTCTCGGGCATTCATCAGCGTCCAGGTAGGCTAGGCTTACTTTTCAAATAGATTGAGCTCTATTACGGTATTAGTATAGTATTATGCTAGAGTTGGGTTGGAATTTATGGATTGGTGGCATGCTAGTGTTATTTGGTATATTTAGCCGATTAGAGAGCCATTTTTAGGTAAAATTGATCCATTCGTCTCTCCCTTAAATTAAATTGTTGCATTAGGTCTTGTTTGACTTATCTAATACCTTAAGATGGAACTTTGAAGCCTTAGTCTAATTTCGGTTAGAAATTGTCTTAGTATGTACTTTTGGGGTTAGCAGCGGGCCCTCTCTTAGGTCAATTATCCTAATTACCTTCTTGTAGACCTAAGAGGCCATATTTTGTCATCTTGTGTGTCTTCTTAGAATTTATTATGACTTGGACATATTTCTAACTTCCGACTAGACTTGTAACCTTGTATTTACTTTAATGATCGGTTCGAGTCCAGCAACTACTATTGGCATATGGTACTATATTCTCGATTCGAGTCCAGCATACATGATACTAGAGTTCGGTTTGAGTCCGGCATTTGTTGGTCATTGATGATATTAAAGACCGATTTGAGTCTGGTATTTACGGTTTATTTATGATACTAAGAGTTCGGTTCGAGTCCGGCATTTATGTTATGGGAAGATTCGAATATGGTTTTGGTTGTTGGTCACTTCATACCTATTATTATTGATGGTTCTACTCTTGATTGCATCCATCGGGCTTATGGAGGCTCGTTTGGGTTAATCTTCTCTTGTTTGCTCCTTCTGGGCTTATGGGCGGCCCAGTTAGGTTGTAGTTAGTTTGCCTTCCTTTCGATATTATTTATACTGTTATTTATTATCTGTATGCTGGAGCATTATTTCAGGTTTGCCCCTTTTTCCTTGACCTAGTTTACATTCTCGCATTCTATTATACTTTTAGTATGATTTAGCTCAGTCGACCAATGATGTCTACTGAGTACCTGTTGTTTTGTTACTCATACTACACTTCTGCATCTTTTTCTGATGTAGATCCTAGTACTAGTTGACGCTCTATTCAAGCTTACTTTTTAGTGCATTCAGAGATAGGGTGAGCTTTCAGATCTAAAGCAGATTCTCTCTCCTTCTGTTATTTTGGACAGTCTTTACTTTCGAGACTATCTGTATATTGGATACTATCAGTACTCTTATTCCTTTGGATATAGTGGCTCTTGTACCGACCTTATTGGGTCGTGGGATATTCTTTTGCTATCTTTCTCTCCTCCATATATATATATATATATATATACTGTTGTACTTGTATTTTATTGCCTACATTCCTATTGTATGCTTAATTTCGGTATTTATTATACCTTCCACCAACTAGCCCATTACTTGTTGCTCTGGGCTATGATTTGGCTTACCTACTGGTGGGATAAAGTAGGTGCCATCATGACTTGAGGAATCGGGTCGTGATACATGTCATCCCATGTTGTGTTTGAGACAGCTCTTCTGCAACCATTCCTTTGTTTCCTCCAATAGTATAAAAAGATAAACAACGTCAACCTTATGTGATCCTTGAAGATATTGGGATAGTCATAAGTGTTGGTAATTTCCAGAAAATACTAGATACGACATTGAGGATCCTTATGTGAGAGACCTACAAACTGCCCTTAAGATTGGATAACCTACAACATGTACTGCTTCAGCTTAAAGTGCTCCTGAATGTCAGGATTAATGATAGCTTCAGTCATATTATCCAAATTAGGCCTTGCGATCTCGACAACTGGTCGCACTTTTCTAGATGCCATTCTGATTGGTTGTAGTTGTCCCACAATATCTAGTTTTATTGCAACTCTGGCTTCAACCTCCCTCCTTAACATGTGAAGATTTTGTTCTAGGTCTAGATCAAAAGGAAGGAGGTTGTTGCAACTTCTGTTTCTTCACATTCAAAATTGAGCACCTGAGACCACAAAAACCATGAAAACATGCTAAACTTGAATAATCAATAAATATTAACTTAAACAAGATATATATATATATATATATAATTTTAGGTTCCCAACACTGGCGCCAAATACTTGTTGCACTCAAACTACAGAAACTGCACATCGTCTCTCAAGTAATATAATGTTACCCACAGGGACTTATCGTTACCTTCAATTATGCAAACTGAAATGAATTCCTTACTCAAGCATTTTTCCAAGAGTTTTGAATGTTTTGTTTACTACTAACTACAACTACTAAATAAATAATTAAATTGTGAACTTTAGTAGAGCACGTGAAGAAAGAAGTGTTGAACAATATGATGGAAATATTCCAAGGTTATGGAATCTACATCAATCTCATTGAGTTTTTTGGTTAAACTAATTGTTGGGACCAAAATAATCAAATGTCATACGGAATCTAGCAAAGCAACCTCAAAAGACCATGAATAAGAAGACAAATAAGAAATACACCAAAAGAGACACAATAATTTAACGTAGTTTGTTCAATCGATCTACATCCACAAAAGAAGATGAGAAATCCACTACTAAAAGAGAGTATAAAATATAAAGAGAGACAACCTCACACAATTCACTCAGAATAAAAATATCACACAAGCGACACCATAACATTTGTGTCTCACTAATTCTCCCCCCAAACAAAACTCCCAAAGCCCTTAGGACTACATTGTGGATGCTACCAAGTTAGAAGAATGAGCCTCTATTTATAGAGTCATAAACTTTTTCCTATAAGAGAAAGGATTAGTCAAATATGGAAAAACCGTGTTTTCCTTTTCCTAAAAGAAAAATCCAACTATGGTAAGAAAGTCGAGACAAACACCTAACAATTCTCCCCTTGGCCTAAATTTCTGACAAAATAAATTTGCTCCACATTCTTTACATTATGTTCAATAAGTTGAATATCCATCTCCAAAATCTCCTCCATTAAATTTTGTCTCTACACAGAGCAAGACTCTGATAAAATTTCTGAAACAAAAAATCTTCATTATCGTCAAATAGGTTGCAGCTAGAACTGAACCCGCCAAGATGAATACCCATTTTTATCCTTGTTTTGATACCACTTATTGGAACTAAAATAATCAAGTGTCATACGGAAGCTTGCAAAGCAAACTTTGAAAGACCATGAATAAGAAGGCAAATGAGAAATACATCAAAAGAGACATAATAATTTAACGTGGTTTGGTCAATCGACCTACATCCACAAAAGGAGATAAGAAATACACTATATAAAAGAGAGTACAAAATATAGAGAGGGACAGCCTCACACAATTCACTCAGAATAAAAAGAGGTTCACACAAGTGATACTATAACACTTGTGTCACACAAATTCCTCTCCCCCCTCCCCCAAACAAGACTCTCAAAGCCCTTAGGACTACATTGTGGATGCTACCAAGTTAGAAAATTGAGCCACTATCTATAGATCCATAAGCCTTTTCCTACAAGAGAAAGGATTAATCAAATATGGAAAATCTGTGTTTTTCTCTTCCTAAAAGAAAAATTCAATTATGGTAAGAAAGTCAGGACAAACACCCAACACTAACCACTTGACTATATTTAAGTAATTGGTTGGCACGGTTTATATTACTGCAATTTTCTATCAAACAATTGCTAGCCTAATCAAGTCAACCTAACTCTATATGTCTAGCAGAAATGAATTAACAAGAATGCATTTATAATTTATGTATCATAACCAAGTGTGAAGATTAGCTATGTCTAGCCTAATCACAAATCTGCTCCCCCGATTATGGTTAAGAACTCATTCTACATACGCCTATGCACAGTCTACAATATTCAATGACATGCTTAGTTATAGATGCATAAAAAGTACCCTAACTATGCAGTAAAGTAATTATAGATAATGTAAAGCAAATAATCCATATGATATAATCAATAAAATCATTTCAACGGTTTCACATCAACGTTCATGAACTATCCATAACCCTAGAAATAAGAACATAGCCACTCATAATCATGGAGAGGCTCATATGAATAGTTGAAAGCATAAAATAACAAAGATGGGACGAAACAAAAAGAACTAGATAAACCATGTGCTCCAACTAGGTTCTTGCTCTCTCAAAAGATGCGTAACCCTTCAAAGTCAAGTTCTAAACCTATATATAACATGTATAAATAATTCTTCATCCAAAATACCCTTAAAATAACATTGAAGTCTTCTCTGATTTGCCCTAGCATAGCATGGTCTGTTGTGCATGACCAACTTTCCAAGGCGTTTACATAGCAGGGGTGGTGCAGGTCATGTAGCCGTGGTACACGGTGCATGTTGTTTTGCTGAGTGTTCTCAATTTCTTTCATTCTTTCATTCTTCATACTTTTGCAAGTACACTTGGTCCTTGACCCATGAACTCGATCTTGGTTGAGTTTTTTGAACTTCTACTTAGACTTCGAAGCTCCAAAGCATCTCTCTATCTCCAAAAGTTCTCACTAGCAGAAAATTCATTCTTATACTTTAAAATATGTAATAAACATGCGAAAATCATAGTTATACTCAAATAATAAAAAAATACCATAAATAAGAGATAGTTAGCGGCTATATGTATATATGTGTGTGTTGCTTTTAGATGTAAAACTGTAATTTTCTATTTATATTTCTTGCTTAATTTCCCTCTCCAACGCAATATGTATAGTTGAGTCAGAGACATGAAAATTAGTATTCTCTTATTTATAAATATAACATGCTACTCAAAGATATGTTTGGAAGCTAGTCTGAGTACCTATGGCATATACTAGGGCAATCAAGAACAAGTACGATGGAGTCAAGATTTAGGTAAGGACAATGAGAGAAGATTCAGAGCACTTTATAGTTGTGATGGAACTATAGAAGATATTATCTATTAGTTTATTTTTATTTGCTTTGGTGATAGATTTTTTGATGCAAAGAATTCAAAAAGAGGTTCCATAGTGTATGTAATTTGCGGATGGCATAGTCCTAATTGACAAGACTCGCAGTGAAGTTAATCCTAAGATGAAATTTAGAGACAGATCCTAAAGTTTAAAGGGTTTAGGCTAAGTAGGCCAAGATAGAATACTTGAAGTGCAAGTTCAGCTGCATAATGTTGAGGCTGTGGAAGCGAGGCTTGTGTGCATGTCTTTTAAAAGAAAGAAAGTTTCAAGTATCATGGATCTATCATCGAAGGAAATGGCGAGATCGATGATGAAGTTATACATCATATTGGTGTAGGGTGGATAAAATGGAGGATCGCATCTAGAGTATTGTGAGATAAGAAAGTGCCACCGAAACTTAAAGGCAAGTTCTATAAAGTGGTGGTTAGAACAACTATGATGTATGGGGCAGAGTATTTACCAGTCAAGAACTCTCATGTTTATAAGATGAAAGTTGCAAAAATGAGGATGTTGCAGTGGATGTGTGAGCATAATAGGAGAGATAGAATTAGAAATAAAGATAGCCAGATCATACAAGATAAGAGTGGCCTCGGTGGAGAATAAGATGTGGGAAATAAAGCTAAGATGGTTCGGACATGTGAGGAGGCGATGCACTAATGTCTCAGTGCAAAGGTGTAAGTGGCCGGGTATGGATGGTTTGAGGAGAAGTAAAGGTAGGCGGAAGAAGTATTGAAGAGAGGTGATTAGACAGGACATGACATAGTTGCAGCTTATTAAGGAGATGACCTTAGATAGGAGGTTGTGGAAGACACAGATTAGGGTAGAAGGCTAGTAGGTAGTAGAGTATTGTCTTCACTTATCCGCACATATAGTAGTCGTAGTATTTCTCCTGTAGTTTCTTGTCCTTTGATTTCTGTTACTATCTATTGTCTCTTATACTTCGATTATCACATTAATTTGTTGTAGTTATCCTTTCTTTTTCTGAATGATTTATCATACTTTGTATAGTCTTTCGTCATGATTTCTTCATTTTATTTTATTTTTAGATCTACTATGACATGATTTTCCTTGAGCCGAAGGTCTACTGAAAATAGTCTCCCTACCTCTCAAGATAGGGATAAGGTTGCGTACATTCTTGTCTTTCCAAACCCCACTTATGAGATTACATTGGATATGTTATTGTTGTTGTATGACATGCTACTCAAAAGCCTTTGGATTTAGCCGACATTAAATTGCATAATAAATTATTATGCATGGAGATACTACAATCAAGAATAAGCTTTATACTTGAGCAAGTAAACTTTTTAAAATTATATGTTATGAAAAACATCTTACTAGTATATACTATTATCATGTTTTTATTAAAAAGACTTGGAAACATCTTTTATTTTTTGCTATATAATATTGTCACGGATTTTATTAAAAAGATTTATACATATATATATATATTCGTGTAATGAGTAATAGAAAATATACTGCAAAAATTGCAAGTTTATTTTACATAATAATCTAGGCGTTTTATTTGTGTAATGAGTAATCTAGGTTGCTATGGCTTGATCATTATCAATGTGTAGTTACGTCGATGTCATGTAAACCTGAAAATTGAAATTCGCTTCATTCCCAAAATTACATATACAAATTCCCCAATAATGTCATACAAAACATATGATTTTTCATGTTTACCCTCAATATTAATTACTTATTACTAAAACATTTTCAAGACCTAAGACTAAACGTTAATTAACATGGGTATTGTGGTAAAATACTCATAGCATTCATTGTTTTTTGTATAATGTAAAGTCTAAAGTGGATAAGTAAAAAATAAATGGAGGAAGTATAAGAGCCTGTTTGGATTGGCTTATAAGAGCGTGCTTGAAAAGTTCTCATACAAACTTAATAATTTATTAATGACTCATTAATAAATGGAAAAATTACAAAAAAATACAACTAGTAATGTTACATTACAAAATATAGCCCATTCTATATTACATTACCAAATATGGCCCAATTTTATAGAAAAAGAAAGTTACTTTACATCCTTAGCCAAATTATTACTTTCTCTCTTACATCTCCCATCTTCATCTTACAAAGTTGGGAGAGTAACATTAGAAACTTATTACTCTGGGAGAGTGACAATATCATTATCTACATGAATAAGTGAAAGATTAAAATAAAAATTAACAAGGGGATGGAAACTCAAACTTCAGAACTTGAGCTTTGGGTTCAGCTGATAATCTTCACTGCGTTATGCATTAACTCTATAACTTCTATTCTGAAATTTGATGCCTTTTCTTTTCACTCAAATATATTACTTGCGCTAGTCTCTGAATGAGTTTATCGCAATATTTAATGATGGTTTTTGTTTCTCTTTCAATATTGAGTGTGTGCTTTCTGTCAAAAACAAATATGTTTGATTCCATCAATTATAATCAAGTAGAAGATTAAGAAGAGGTGTTTTAAATTCTTAAATAACTTTTTTCTAGTGATTTAAGTAAGTATTCTGTGATTAACCACAAGTATTTACTATAATTTATCTATTAAGAAAAAAAAGTGGGAAATATATATATGTTTATTTTTGGGGTAGAAGATACCATAAGAATATTCCCAACTCGTTAATAGATTTCAATGATTTTTAGCTCCATACCATTCATTTAAATTGATAGTAACACCAGTTTTTGATACAAGAAAACATTTTAATTTTAATTTTCATTTTTGTTAAATATTTTTTAATTTTATGATTGAAAAGTAATTTTTAATAAGGGCATGAAAAGCAGGATCATAGAGGAGAGCCTTGTCTAATGGCAACTGTAAAAGCCCTTTTTTTTTTCCCCCTCAGAAGTTCCTTAAAGTATGAGTTGTCAACGATGAGGGAGTTTGGTGAGGTTAATTTTTTTTTTAATAAAGGAAGAAGACAAAGTCAAATTTTTTGTATAATATTGTATATGAGTATACTATACACCTCTTATAATTTTGCAAATTATTGTATATTAGGTGTATATATACAATTATACATAATTATACAAATATATACATATGTATATATTTTAAACAATGTATCTACATTGTACAAATGCATATAAAATGAAGAGGAGCAAGAAAATCTTCGAAACAAAAAAATTGTATTGTATATGCAACAATATACAATACAGTATACAAATATATACGACAATATACAATCCAGTATACAAATATATACACTGTTGTACCAAAAAATAGATTGCATCTTCTTCCTCAAATTCATTCAAAAACACCTCAAAACTACACCAAATCATCCAAAATTTTAGATTTGAGCTCCTCAATGCATAACCAATCTTTTATAACTATACCCACTTGAAACAGAGCTTATTTATGAAAACATTGGAACCTCGAATTGTAGAAAAAAACTCAAAACAATGTTGAATATTTCAACAATTTGTTTAAAGTTTTTTGGGAGAGAATTAGGAAAGAATTGAAGTGAAAATCGTGAAGAAGCTGGGAATTTGGTATGAAAAGTGTTGTTCCCTATATAACTAGAAAGAAAAGTTAGTTTACAGTGAATGGTCAAATCAGATTTTGGACTATAAAGTGTAAAGTATATTTTTGGCTAGTTAAATATAAAATATATTTGCTAGTTGTACTTTTGTGTAATTATCCCTTAATAAATTACTTAAGTTGATGCAGACTTCATTTATAAATGCAATAACTATTATTCTGTATTGCTATCTAATATAATATGTATTATAATTATGTTTATGTTTTTGTCCAAAAAAATTTATAATATTAGTGTTTAATAGAAGGAAAATAGTAACAACTGAAAATATCATTCCCGAATAATTAGAATAAAGAAAATACCACTTCAAACATAGACAATTGTTGCCCCCCACCCCCCACCCCCCCAAAAAAAAAAACATACACTATTGAATTTCTAATCTAAATTCATACTCCAAAACCGTTATCAGAAGTAGAATTCATATATAATTAAGATCCTTTTCATTAAGTTAAATGAAGATCAAAGCAATATCTTATTTCTACCTCTTCAATTATTTCATTTGCTTAAAAATGAGTAGAAATACGATGAAAGATCAATCCATGATACAACGTCATATTGCCAGTGCTATATAAGCAATCCAAAAAAATTGATCCAACAAGAAATAGAATTCTCGAGAGGAGAAAAAAATTTTACTCCCTTCGCTCCTTTTTAGTTGTCATGATAAGGTTTTGCATAACTCTTGAAAAAATTAATTAGGATTGTAGTTCGACTAATATATCACTTATTAGTTCTTACCATTTCTTGGAATTAGGATTTTAGTTTGACTAATATATTCCTTAGGTTTTGCATATTTTTTCTGGACGATCTTATCTTTTGAGTAAGTAATTTGATGCATTTAGCTGGATATTATTCGTGTTTTTTACATCAAATAACAATTTGATCAAAACACAAGGAAATGAGAGGTAACATTAAAAAAATCTATAATAAATGCACTTTAACCAAATGAATAAATTCAACATTGATAACTATAGAAGTAACATTAGTTCGCAAATTGACAATATAGTAGTTAAGATACATCTTTGACAATCAGAATGCTCCAGCATTATTAAATTTATTTTTAAAGTAATACAAATAAAAAATAAGAGAATTATCCATAATTACGAACTTGCAAAATGGATCTGTTTATTATCATAAAGAGATTCATTGTTATTATTTATATAAACATAAGGTCTACTTGAGAGGGATACTTAAACTTTGTAAACTGTGGCATACCTTGACCAATTTCACAATAGAATAGGAACTTTTTTTTTTGAAACCCCAAGATAACCCGCAGCCGCTACAATCTCTGTCACAGTCTCTGCCCTTCGGGAGAGCACTTTCTGTGTGCACTAGGAAAAACCCCCACTGTGTAACAACCTACAAACCACACAAGGGATGTAAACTGCACTAGGCAAGCCCTGTACGACAGGCTCGACTCAGAAGGCATTGAGGGAGAATCGATCCCGGGTCATCCATGTGGATAACCACTCTCCAAACCAATTGAGTCATCCCAAATTACAAGAATAGGAACTTGGTTAAGACCTTGTCTCATCAAAATTCTTTTTTACACTTTAAATACTATTTTACAAAATAAATATATCAGCCGGCATTTTTATAAAATTCATGTCTTCAATAAATTATATTTTAGACTACACTATGCAAGAAAATTTAAGAGTATTTGAAAATCATAATATCGATCATTCACTTTCGAGTTATGTGAAAAGATAAAGCAATTACCGAAAAAATTTGAAGATCATGTACAACACAATATGATGCTGCTTGATTTGATAGTTTATCATTGCAAAATTCATATCTTCCACAGTGAATTTTTATCTGACTACATTGCAAGAAAATTTTGATGTTAGAGAAACAATATATGATATATCGATGGCAAGAAAAGAATAACAAACAACTAACATATTACTTATATAAACTGGTTAAAAACGAAAATAAAAAAGAAGAGTTTGGGATGAACATGAAAGGAAATTCGTGCTACAGGGAAGATTAAAGCGGGGTGGAGGAAATTGCATGTCCTAATGGAATCTTTGTGCATAACAAAATTTTATTGGATTTAAATTTGTAAGAAATTTGGATTCTATTGAATTCAAAATATATTAATCCAAATAAATATGATGGATTAATGATTTAAGTCCAATAAATATGGATTTAATTAAAGTCCAAATTTTATCGGGCTAGTCCATTAATTTGGGCTACAAATGATGAGCCCACTTTGCTAAGCCCAAGATGTCATCTTATTCTAGAGGCCCGATGTGGTGTCACGTGACGAATGACGTGGCATCCCAAGTCAAGCGAAGGAACCAATAGGATCATGCCATATATCAAAATGATGCAACATGCCTAGTAAAATCAAAGGCCAATGAAAATGTCACGTGTACAAGTTGACATGTTCCAACCAATCAAATATTGTCATGTCACTTAAATCTGATTGGCCAAAAGAAGTCCATCTTCATCACAACTCCTCCGTCCTATAGCTATAAATAGGGGCCTCATAATTCAAAAAAGGGACCAGAATTCTAACAAGCAGCCAGAGAGAGCTCGTGGATCAAACACCACATATTTCTATACAAACTACATGTTCAAAAATTCAAGCACTCAAGTTCAAATACAACTCAAGATCAAGACGATTCAAGATCAAGCTCAAAATCCCTTGGATTCAAGTACAAGTCGAGATCAAGACCACCAAATTCAAGATCAAGTTCAAAGGTGTCATGCCCCGAATCCCATCGGGACGGATTGGCACTCGTAGCCGGCAAGGCCCGAGAGAACCAAGCTTTGCTTCTATTCAATTATATATATGCCATAAGAAACCCATGATCACTTAAGAGCTTAAAATACCAACCACGGAATTCAGGGAACATGTGATATATATACATATGCGAAACTTGGCCGTTGAGGCCATCAAGTCAAAAACGTCATATACCACCTTACATCTATACACCCACATACGTCTACAAAAGCCTCTAACAGATGCATTGACCAAAACGAACTAAAAGTCGGGACAAATCCCAGCTTTATACAACATGTACAACACCAAAACATATATACAACTGTGACTCGGAGAAGCCCTGAACTAACTGGAGCTCACCAATGATCCGCACATAACTGGAAACCTACTGTGAAGGCCTACTAGCACCTGCTCCTGCAGCAAGTAAGGTAAGTCCCACAAGGGACGTCAGTACAAAGAATGTACTGAGTATGTAAGGCTCAAATGAAACTGTATTATATGTAAATATGTCAATGAACTCAAATACAAATGAATGACCAATATAGATAAGTCACGATTCTGTACTTTGGAAACCATGTATATTGCTTTCATAACTTTCTTTGTTTCTTTGCTTCTATGATTATTCATCTTTTCCTGTGACCTGTGATACCCGGGCCTTGACTGAACAGTGGGTTTTAACATAAAATGATGTTATGTTGGGATCGGCTCGAGCTAGGTTATTACCTCTAGAGTTGCCACCCATACCGACATATCAGGTTCGGCTCGAGCTAGGTTATTATCTCTAGAGCTACACCCCATCAGGATCGGTCCGAGCTAGGCTTATGCCCCTAGGACTGCCCCCTGATCTAACAATCTCGGGATCGGCTTGAGCTAGGCATTTTTCCCCCAAAGCTACCACCCATACTCCATCATTGACCACATATATACATTACTTTATTCATTACTTTGAGATTGATACAATGATAGTCATAACTTTATTTGAAGCTTTGGATCAATAATCAATGAGTGAGAGACATGTGAATAAACATTATTGGATACATAGTATTATTGGAAACATAACGCTATTGGAACCATTGGACAATAATCAATGAACAAGATACATGAGTATAACCACTATTGGAACTTTATAACACAACCTTATTGGGCTTTTGGAACATTATCAATGAATATGAGACATATGATTCACAATTGATCAATGAGTAGAAAACATGTGATATTGACAATTGGTAATCGGGTATAGGGTACCTTAGCACATTTCGGGATAGGGAAAATGTAATGTCAATATGAATACTATTTGTTGCAGGAAGAGACGGACAGAGTAACCTTACATACCTTGTATTCTCAATACGAATATATAATCTTAGATGCGCATACAATATCCCTCTCCTTCATTATGTTTCACTCTACAACACAAATACATAACGTAATTTACATTAACCACCAACTACCTTACAAATGCATATGATGTCAATGAGTTACATGTTTGCCGTAAAAATGTCATTTCCTTCTCTACAATACCATTTTCGGCATGGTCATACCAAAAATACCACAACATGCCCAACATTGACCAATATATCATGAACCAATAGCATGTCACACCAAGTTCATACTTTACACTTCTCCATCACCACAACATCACAATTACTCCATCAAGTCACCTTAATACACCTCATATCACATATCGAAAATTCCATATTTTACACTTATAGAATAATAATAAGTTTAATAACATAATCACACCATACATGATCATATTTCATCCATACCATGCTCTTTCATCAAAAGCACAAGTCATATTTCAAGTTTAAGTTCTATGGATAACACATCTTTTAGCCAAAAAGCAAGAATGCATTATGTACACTTTTTGACATACCCATCATGATCTACATACTTTCCCAAGCATATAATATATTAATCCATAATAATAATCACTTACCCAAGCTTGAGAAATGATGATCTTGCTCCAAAGATGGCTTAGGGTTCTTAGGGTTTGAGAGAAAAATGGTTAAGAAATATCTAGAAAGCATGAGAGTTTCAAGTGAATAAAAATCAGATTTTTTGGTACTTTATATAAGTCCTAAATTCCATACTTATCCACTCTTATAGCATTTAATGTTATATCTAGAAGGTCAAGGGAAGAATGGGTCATTTGACCCATTTTGGCCCATGTCTTCTTCTTTATTTTTGGGCCTTTTAATGAGCCCAATTCACTTAACCCAATGAAATCAATAATTTCTCATGTTTAACTCATTTCATACATGTTACGACGACAATATTCCCACTCACGCGATTCATATTCGTAGCCTCAATCCCAAAAATAAATAATTCTAGCCACGTATGGCCTACTTTGACCACAAGGGCAAAACTGTCATTTTGATGCCAAATTCTTTCACGAGTAATTTTACCACACCCATATAATAATTCAATCATTCCATGTATATGCTCGTGGTTGTAGAACAAACGTGGCAAAAATTGGCCCGGTACTCCCCCGAGCACCCTTGGGACTTAAGAAACATTTCCAACATTGAAAGGTGCGCACCAGCAGCCTGGCACACCCTTGGGCGCGCCAGCTTGCTGCCTGTTCCCAAAAAATTTGGGCAATTAGAGGCCTGGCATGCCCTCTGGCGCGCCTGGGCCTTATTTTTTTAAAAAAAAATTGTTTTCGACTTTTCTTTGCGGGTTCGGTTAGATACTTCAAGTTCTATTCTTTAACTTACTTCTTAGATTTAATATCCTTTATTTGGAGGTCCTCCAAGCCTCGTTTTTAACCCCACAAATGTTCCACGAAGTCACAAAACACTTCCTACGAAAGTCTAATCACATGTACGAGGGCCAATATCAACTATCTCATCCATAACATTACAAAATACATACATATGGCTCTCGCCACCTAGGTAAACATTATTCAACGTCGTCAAGTAGGGTTAGGAAGGTACGGGGTGTTACATTCTTCCCCCCTTAAGAATATTCATCCTCGAATGTTAACAATATCGTTTCAATTACAACAAATGCATCTCTATATTAGCATACATATACATAAACACTTAAGGATCATGGAGACTTACTTTTTATTGCTCCACTTCCGCACTTTGAACTTTTTCGTCCATTTGAAATAGATGGGATACTTGGATTTCATCATTTCCTCAGCTTCCCATGTGATCTCCTCTACTTGTTGATTTTGCCATAATACCTTTACGGAAGCTATGTTTTTATTCCTCAATCTCTTTACTTGTCTATCTAGAATAGCAATAGGTACCTCTTCATAATTAAGATCCTCTGTAACTTGGATGTCTTCAATTGGAACAATACGAGATGGATCTCTTATGCATTTTTGAAGCATCGAAACATGAAATGCTGGGTAGAGTGAGGAGAGTTCTTGAGGTAGTGCTAATTCATACACAACTTGCCCAAATCTTCTAATAATTTCATATGGGCCTATGTAATGTGGACTCAATTTTCCTTTCTTTCCGAATCGCATTACCCCTTCCGTTGGTGACACCTTTAAAAATACCCAATCACCTATGGTGAATTCAAGACCTCTTCTTCTAACATCAGCATATGACTTATGGCGACTTTGGGCCATTTGTAACTGCTGTTGAATCACTTTAACTTTCTCCATAGCCTGATGAACAAGATCTTGCCCAAGTAAAGCAGTTTCACCCGCTTCAAACCATCCAATTGGTGATCTACATTTCCTCTCGTACAAAGCTTCATAAGGGGCCATTTTAATACTTGAATGATAGCTATTGTTGTAAGCAAATTCAATAAGAGGCAAATGGTCATCCCAACTGCCTTGAAAATCTAACGTGCAAGCTCGTAGCATATCTTCAAGTGTCTGAATAGTACGTTCTGCTTGTCCATCAGTTTGAGGATGGAAAGTTGTACTCAAATTCACCTGTGTGACCAAACTCTGCTGAAAAGATCTCCAAAAGTGCACTGTAAACTGTGCTCCTCTGTCTGATATAATGGAAAGTGGAATACCATGCAATCGTACTATCTCTTTCACATACAACTTTGCATACTCTTCAGCTGTATAGGTGGTCCTGACTGGTAGGAAATGCGCTGACTTGGTAATCCTGTCCACTATAACCCATATAGAATCAAATTTCTGCAATGTGAGAGGCAAACCTATGATGAAGTCCATATTAATCATATCCCATTTCCAGACTGGGAGATTGATACATTGCATATAACCCCCTGGTTTCTGGTGCTCTACTTTCACTTGTTGACAATTCGGGCATTGAGCGGCAAATTCTGCAATGTTCTTTTTCATATTTCCCCACCAATGCACTTCTTTTAAATCATGGTACATTTTAGTAGCACCCAGATGAATAGAATAGCGTGAATGATGCGCCTCTGTCATAATTCATTTCCTCAGCTCATCTACATCGGGTACACATAATCTACCTTGGCATTGGAGCACCCCTTCTTGTGTAAGATCAAATGCCTTTGTCAAATTCTGTTGTACATTTTCCTTTAGCTGCAATAACATAGAATTCACAAACTGCTTCTCTTTTACTTCAGCTATTAAGGAGGATTCCACTGCATTCTGCACAATAACCCCTTCTTCTGGAGATTCAATAAGGCGAACTCCCAAGCTGGCTAGTTGATGTAGATCTTTGATTATCTCCTGCTTTTTAGTCAACTGGCCACTAGTGCTTTCTATTGTCTTGCGGCTCAATGCATCAGCTACCACATTTGCTTTGCCTGGATGATAAAGAATATCAATATCATAGTCTTTTAAGAGCTCTAACCACCTTCGTTGCCTCAAATTAAGTTCCTTCTGTTTAAAGATATATTGTAAACTTTTATGATCAGTGTAGATATCAACGTGAACTCCATACAAATAATGACGCCATATATTTAAAGCAAAAACCACCGCTGCTAATTCAAGATCATGTGTGGGATAATTTTTCTCATGTGGCCGCAAATGTCGTGAGGCATATGCTATGACATTACCGTGCTGCATCAATACACATCTGAGGCCAACCCCGAAATCATCACAATACACTGCATAACCTTTAGTGCCTTCGGGAAGTACTAAAACTGGTATGGAGGTTAACTGATCTTTCAACTTTTGGAAGCTTTTCTCACACGCATCATTCCACTGAAATTTAACTGCCTTATGTGTAAGCTTTGTTAACGGTGCAGCAATGGAGGAAAAACCTTCCACAAATCTTCTGTAATAACCTGTCAGTCCAAGAAAACTACGAATCTATGTGGGTGTCGTAGGTCTTGGCCAATTTGTCACTGCTTCAATCTTCTGTGTATCAACCTGTATCCCTTCATCTGACACAATGTGACCCAAGAATGCAACTGATTTTAACCAAAACTCACATTTGGAGAACTTTGCATACAACTTACACTGGCGGAGAATCTATAACACCTGCCGTAAGTGATTTGCATGGTCCTCTGGTGATCTTGAATAAACCAGGATGTCATCTATAAATATCATGACGAACACGTCTAGAAATGGCTTAAACACCCTATTCATCAAATCCATGAACACAGCTGGTGCATTTGTTAGCCCAAATGACATAACTAAAAATTCATAATGGCCATACCGTATTCGGAAAGCTGTCTTGGGTACATCTTCTTCTCTAACTTTGACTTGATGGTAACCCGACCTCAAGTCAATCTTTGAAAAACACTTGGCACCCTGTAACTGATCAAACAAATCATCAATTCGAGGGAGGGGATATTTGTTCTTGATCGTTACCTTATTCAATTACCGATAGTCGATGCACATTCTTAATGTGCCATCTTTCTTCCGTACAAATAATACCGGTGCACCCCACGGGGACACACTAGGCCTAATGAAGCCCTTGTCCAGTAAATCTTGCAATTGCTCCTTCAATTCACGCAATTCTGCTGGAGCCATTCTATATGGAGGAATAGAGATAGGCTGAGTGCCCGGAATCACATCAATGCCAAATTCTACTTCCCGCTCTGGGGGTAAGCCTGGAAGATCCTCTGGAAATACATCTAGAAATTCATTGACCACTGGAACCGACTGCGGAGTTAGTGGTTCCACATCATTATCTTTCACTCGTACTAAGTGACATATATATCCCTTGGCAATCATATTCCTTGCTTTTAAATAGGAAATAAATTTTCCTCGTGGTGCCCCTACATTACCCTGCCATTCAAGAACATTTTCTTGTGGAAAACAAAAATGCACCTTCGTGGCCCGGTAATCTACCGTAGCATAACAAGAGGCCAACCAATCCATTCCCATTATCACATCAAAATCCACCATGTCCAGTTTAATAAGGTCGGCCAATGTATCATGACCGCACACAGTTACCACACAGTTACGATATACTTTTTTTGCAACAATATATTCACCGACCGGTGTAGACACTTCAATTGATTTAATTAATAATTCTGGTGCCTTTGCAAATTTTGCAGCAACCAATGGAGTAACATAGGAAAATGTAGAACCCGGGTCAGTCAATGCATATACATTATATGAGAATATGGATAATGTACCTGTGACAACATCAGGGGAAACCTCTGAATTCTGTCGGTCCACTAAAGTATAAGTGTGATTCTGGACCCCACTAGTACTGGCTTCTCCTCTCGCACCTCTACCATGGCCAACAGACTGCACACCTCGGCCCAGTGAAGGAACCGATGCTAATGACGCAACGGCCAATCCTGCCGGTCATGCTCTACCACCCATGCTTCTCTGGGGACACTCTTTCATCATGTGTCCTGTCATGCCACACCAGAAACAAGCATTTGTCCCCACTCAGCATGTACCTGCATGAATACGCCCGCAGTGCTGACACTGCTGATGAGGAAAACCTGTTGCCTGTGATCCGTTAACTCCACTACTCTGCCCAGATGGACCACCTCTAAAACCTCGGAACTAAGAGTGAGCGCTTGCTGTGGCATGAGAAAACGATGGTCTAGGTGGTCTAGGAAACATACGAGGTCTAGATCCTCCTTGTGACATCATAGATGGTCCCATAGATCTAGCCCTTTTGGACTTTCCTCTGTCAAATTCATGTACCCTTCTTCTCTGTCTTTGATCTTCCATTTTCTGGGCGAAGGCTTGTATTCTAGCTATGTCCATGTCCTTGTTCAAGGCAGCAATGGTGCAATCCCTTACCAAATATGGCTCTAATCGGTCCACGTATCGATGGACTCTGTCTGTCATTGTAGCTACCACATTTGGAGCATATCGAGCTAAGGAATTAAATTGCAGACTGTATTCTCTAACGCTCAAATTTCTTTGATGGAGATTTAGAAACGGATCCGCACGTGCCTCACGGATCTCATAGAGAAGGTAATGATCAAGGAAAGCCGTTTTAAATTCTTCCCAATTAGGTGGATTTGCACCAATATCACGAGATTTCTTCCAATCCTTATACCACAATATCGCCTCTCCCTTCAATTTATATGCAGCACATTCAACTGTTTCTACCCCCATCACATGCATAACTTCCAGAGCCCTCAGAATCTGATCTACGAAGTCCTGTGGATCTGCTTTCGGATCTAACCCAGTGAATATAGGAGGGTCCAATTTCAGAAAATCCTGTGTTCTGCGACTCGCCACTCTAGCTGCATCATCCTCATGTGTCATTGGACCAGCTCGTCCTTGACTTTGTACTGCCACTAACTGTGTCAACATGTGTACTGCATTTTTAAGATCCTGATCTGTGGCGTTCATTAGTGGTTCTGCGGGTACTTCTCTACCGACTGGCTTTTCCAGAGCTGGAAAAGTAGAGGAAGACCGCGATGAAATTTCAGCATTTGCTCCACTTTGACTAGCTTGGTCAGGTGGTAATCTACTCATTCCTTCTCGAGCAGGCATATCTACCTGCTTCCCTTTACCTCTACCTCTTCTCGTGATTGGCATTTTGACTATACCAAAGAAAAACAAGTACCATGGTCAGATACAATTCAACTTACAACACTGGCTCTATTGCACGATCTAGAAGTGAAGAAAAGAAACAACATCCTAAATGTCCAGTAGCCTACTACTTATAAATGTGGTGCACAACACATCGATAAGTAAGAATCTACTCAAACACGGCATTGTAGACACCCTTAGAATGACCTGCTCTGATACCACTATTGTCACGCCCAGAATCCCATCGGGACGGATTGGCACTCGTAGCCGACAAGGCCCGAGAGAACCAAGCCTTGCTTCTATTCAGTCATATATATGCCATAAGAAACCCATGATCACTTAAGAGCTTAAAATACCAACCACAGAATTCAGGGAACATGTGATATATATATATATACATATGCGAAACTTGGCCGTTGAGTCCATCAAGTCAAAAACGTCATATACCACCTTACATCTATACACCCACATACGTCTACAAAAGCCTCTAACAGATTCATTGACCAAAACGAACTAAAAGTCGGGATAAATCCCAGCTTTATACAATATGTACAACACCAAAACATATATACAACTGTGACTCGGAGAAGCCCCGAACTAACTGGAGCTCACCAATGATCCGCACACAACTGGCAACCTACTGTGGAGTCCTACTAGCACCTGCGCCTGCAGCAAGTAAGGTAAGTCCCACAAGGGACGTCAGTACGAAGAATGTACTGAGTATGTAAGGGTCAAATGAAACTCTATTATATGTAAATATGTCAATGAACTCAAATACAAATGAATGACCAATATAGATAAGTCACTATTCTGTACTTTGGAAACCATGTATATTGCATTCATAACTTTCTTTCTTTCTTTGTTTCTATGATTATTCATCTTTGCCTGTGACCTGTGATACCCGGGCCCCGACTGAACAGTGGGTTTTAACATAACATGATGTTATGTTGGGATCGACTCAAGCTAGGCTTATGCCTCTAGAGCTACCACCCATGAATCGATATATATCGGGATTGGTTCGAGCTAGGTTATTACCTCTAGAGCTGCCACCCATACCGACATATCAAGTTTGGCTCGAGCTAGGTTATTACCTCTAGGGCTACCCCCCGTCAAGATCGGTCCTAGCTAGGCTTATGCCCCTAGGACTGCCCCCTGATCCAACAATCTTGGGATCAGCTTGAGCTAGGCATTTTGCCCCCAAAGCTACCACCCGTACTCCATCATTCCCCACAAATATGCATTACTTTATTCATTACTTTGAGATTGATACAATGATAGTCATAAATTTATTTGAAGCTTTAGATCAATAATCAATGAGTGAGAGACATGTGAATAAACATTATTGGATACATAGCCTTATTGGAAACATAACGCTATTGGAACCATTGGACAATAATCAATGAACAAGATACATGAGTATAACCACTATTGGAACTTTAGAACACAACCTTATTGGGCTTTTAGAACATTATCAATTAATATAAGACATATGATTCACAATTGATCAATGAGTAGAAAACATGTGATATTGACAATTGGTAATCGGGTATAGGGTACCTTAGCACATTTCGGGATAGGGAAAATGTAATGTCAATATGAATACTATTTGCTGCAGGAAGAGACGGACAGAGTAACCTTACATACCTTGTATTCTCAATACGAATATATAATCTTAGATGCGCATACAATGTCCCGCTCCTTCCTTATGTTTCACTCTACAACACAAATGCATAACGGAATTTACATTAACCACCAACTACCTTACAAATGCATATGATGTCAATGAGTTACATGTTTGCTGTAAAAATGTCATTTCCTTCTCTACAATACCATTTTCGGCATGGTCATACCAAAAATACCACAACATGCCCAACATTGACCAATATATCATGAACCAATAGCATGTCACACCAAGTTCATACTTTACACTTCTCCATCACCACAACATCACAATTACTCCATCAAGTCACCTTAATACACCTCATATCACATATCGAAAATTCCATATTTTACACTTATAGAATAATAATAAGTTTAATAACATAATCACACCATACATGATCATATTTCATCCATACCATGCTCTTTCATCAAAAGCACAAGTCATATTTCAAGTTTAAGTTCCATGGATAACACATCTTTTAGCCAAAAAGCAAGAATGCATTATGTACACTTTTTGACATACCCATCATGATCTACATACTTTCCCAAGCATATAATATATTAATCCATAATAATAATCACTTACCCAAGCTTGAGAAATGATGATCTTGCTCCAAAGATGGCTTAGGGTTCTTAGGGTTTGAGAGAAAAATGGTTAAGAAATATCTAGAAAGCATGAGAGTTTCAAGTGAATAAAAATCAGATTTTTTGGTACTTTATATAAGTCCTAAATTCCATACTTATCCACTCTTATAGCATTTAATGTTATATCTAGAAGGTCAAGGGAAGAATGGGTCATTTGACCCATTTTGGCCCATGTCTTCTTCTTTATTTTTGGGCCTTTTAATGAGCCCAATTCACTTAACCCAATGAAATCAATAATTTCTCATGTTTAACTCATTTCATACATGTTACGACGACAATATTCCCACTCACGCGATTCATATTCGTAGCCTCAATCCCAAAAATAAATAATTCTAGCCACGTATGGCCTACTTTGACCACAAGGGCAAAACTGTCATTTTGATGCCAAATTCTTTCACGAGTAATTTTACCACACCCATATAATAATTCAATCATTCCATGTATATGCTCGTGGTTGTAGAACAAACGTGGCAAAAATTGGCCCGGTACTCCCCCGGGCACCCTTGGGACTTAAGAAACATTTCCAACATTGAAAGGTGCGCACCAGCAGCCTGGCACACCCTTGGGCGCGCCAGCTTGCTGCCTGTGCCCAAAATATTTGGGCAATTAGAGGCCTGGCATGCCCTCTGGCGCGCCTGGGCCTTATTTTTTTAAAAAAAAATTGTTTTCGACTTTTCTTTGCGGGTTCGGTTAGATACTTCAAGTTTTATTCTTTAACTTACTTCTTAGCTTTAATATCCTTTATTTGGAGGTCCTCCAAGCCTCGTTTTTAACCCTACAAATGTTCCACGAAGTCACAAAACACTTCCTACGAAAGTCTAATCACATGTACGAGGGCCAATATCAACTATCTCATCCATAACATTACAAAATACATACATATGGCTCTCGCCACCTAGGTAAACATTATTCAACGTCGTCAAGTAGGGTTAGGAAGGTATGGAGTGTTACAAAAGGTCCTTGAATTATATTTGAAAAGGCGAATCAGAGGATTCATAAAGATTATAACACTCACTATTTGAAATCAAATAAAGTGATTGTTGCAATATTTTCTCATCCCGATTATTATTTTCTTGACTCGAATTTTATTGTCAATAAATTCTGACACGACCAATGAAAGAATTTATACCTCTCATCTCTTCCTTTTAAAGTCGAAGAACATCAAAATGCCTCAAATGAAGATTAACTCCAAATACACTGCTACTGCAGCTACTTACCCCAAAAACGAATTGAAAGTGTCCATGGAGATTATTGGTCAAATAAAAAGAAATTTTGCTCAACTTGATCTTCCACAAAAACGTCATCACAAGTCTGACAACTCATCCTTGCAAGAAGGTGATTTCTTGAACGTTGAATGCGCTCCAATATCCACTTAAATTAATCTCCAGTACAAGCTCCTTTCAGATGAAGATTCACATCATTCTTCATCATCTACGATGATAGTACAAGCAATGATGGTTGACTCTTCCACTGTAGAAGAACAACTTGCAAGTTTGACTGAAGCAATTGAAGGCTTAACAAAGCACATGCAAGAACAAGATGTTAAACTTTCCAAGCTAACAAATAAGATGGATAGCATGACTGATAGAGAATCAAGTCAAGCCCCTACCAAGCTTCCTGAAGTTCAAGAGAAAGAAGAGTTTCCCATAAAACAAATAACAGTCAAAGAGATTCAAATCTCTGCTAAAGGTTTGATTCATATCGACCAATTGAAGGACTTCATCATAGAGAATGTCACACCCCGAATCCCAACGAGGCGTGATTGGCACCCGAAGCCGATATGGCCCGAGAGAACCAATCTTTGCTCATGTACCTTCGTATGCATACCTTCATATGAATCTTATTATTATTCATCATGCAACTATACGGAAGTCATGGAAAGGTAAACATATGTTATATTCATACACACATTTATGGAACTTGGCCGTTAGGGCCATTATGTCAAAACGGACATTCATCTCTTACATTTACATACCCACATACGTCTACAAAAGCCTCTAACTGATGCATTTACAAGACCATCTAAAAGTCGGGACAAGTCCCCGCTTTATACAACATTTACAACATCAAACACTGTACAACTGTGACTCGGAAAGTCCCGAAGCAACTGGGGCTCACCAAAAGTCTGCAAATACTGTGAACCTACTGTGGAGGTCTACTAGTGCCTGGACCTGCAACATGTAAAGTAAGTCCCCCAGAGGGGTCAGTATGAAGAATGTACTGAGTATGTAAGGCCATAAGAAAATTTCATCAATACATAAGAACTTCAATGGAAATAATTATAAGAGAAAACTCCACATATGAAACCATGTACCTTTCTTTTATTATTATTACTATTTTTGATCACTCAATCATAGCCTTATCATTCATATAATATCTTTCATATGATACCTTTGTTCAATGGATTCTTCCTTTGATTAACGCTCACTATCATTATTATTAGTCATTCAACATACATCCACTCTTTCGGTGGGTTAACATACATCCACTCTATGGTGGGTAATATCATACATCCACTCTTTGGTGGGCAATGACATACATCCACTTGTTGGGGGGCAATGACATACATCCACTCGTTGGTGGGAAATAACATACATCCACTTTTTGGTGGGCAATAAAGTACATCTACTCCATGGGTAGGTCAACATAAATCCACTCTATGGTGGGTTAATAACATACATCTACTCCATGGGTAGGGCTAACATAACATAACATTGCTTCCTTTTATTTCATTATTCTTTACTTCATTTCTCTTTCTTTCATACTATGAGTGATACCTTGATGATAGAAACATTCTTGAAACTTGAAACACAAATATACTTTACTCCACGTCTTTACTCTTGTAAGATTGGTATCTTTACTTGTAAGGGATAGATACACTAACTTGCACATTACTTCTTTTGTTACCTTTGAGAGATTGGTACATTTACTTGTGAGAGATTGTTTCATTCACATGTGAGAGATTGTTATATTCACTTTCCATAACATTATTTGAACACAACATCTTGGAACCATTGGAACAATAGTCAATGTATAAGAGACATGTGTATAACTCTATTGGAACTTTGGATCATGACATGATTGAAATAATGCTATTCAAACTAAACAAGCCCTCTTTACCTCATTACTCTCGTTGAGATAGTTCTCTTAGAATTTACAACATTATGACAGCTTAGGGACTTCAGTCAATGAATAAGAGATAAGTGAATCGTAATTCATCTAGGAGTAGGACACTTGTGAGTAACAATATATGTCTACCTCAGTTAAAATACCATAGGACCCCTTTGGACTGTAACACTTTTGGAACCTTAGGATAATGATCACTAAATACGATACATGTGGATATCAACTATTCACCAACCTGAGATGCAATACCTTAGAACATTTGGAACATTTGATATGTTAGATAATGAACATGAGTCAACCAATAGGCATGATTCATATGATCACCATTGACCAATGAGTAAGGAACATGTGAGTAACACTAGCCAACTACCGAATACGGAATACCTTAGAGCATTTCGGAATCAAATGAGTACTATGACAATGCAACCACCACATGCTGCAGAAGGATATAGAAGAGTAACCTTACATACCTTTACTTCCAAGTATGAGTACACAATTCTATATATAAACACCACAGTCCAGCTCCTTCCTTGTGTTTCACTCTACAACACAAGTTCATAATGGAAATCTAGTTAACAACTTCTTACCGTACAAGTGTACAAAACAACAATGAGCTATATGACTGCCGTATAACGTCATGTCACTCCTTAAAATAAAATCCGTTGCATTATCATACCAACGACACCATAACATTCCACACATTGACCAAGTTATCATACATTAATAGCATTTCACACCACACTTACCCTTTATGCTTCCTCATTATCATTCTGTCACAATTACCCTATCAACTTGCCTCATAAAAACTTATGAACAATCATACATACTTAAAATAGACAAAAATGCCTCCATACAACACTTTAAATTCATTAAAACAACATCACAAGTTGATAATTACATCCATGAAGGGTATAGGGGTTTCGGGGGGCCAAAGGGATGCAAAAACAAGCAATTCGGAGTTCTGGGCCGATCCGCTAAGCCACCTGATCCCATAGGTGGATGACCTGCATCCGCAGGTGACCTTTGGAAGTATCCAGAGGCACCTGCGCCCGCAGGTGCTTCGTCTGCGAGGACAGGTGCCCATTTCGGCCAAAAAGGGTCTCTTTTGGGTCTTTTTATGCAATGAATGGTCCATGATCATAACTAAACTTATTTTAACATATTTTTGATCATATTATATTCCAACAATCATCCATGGTCTCACAACACACATAATCATCACCAAAACGACACTTTACGGTCAATACGTCACCAAAACCATAACCAATTTCACAATAGAAATTCCAAACATTATACACCATGAAAAAACAAGGAAATGCTATAATCACATCTCACATGTAAATATTAAATCCATCATGTTCACTTCCGTTAATACCATAAGTCCATGTTCAAGTTTACAAGGCAAAATCATCCTCCAATTTAGCAAACACAAATTATTTTACCCATAGTGAACTTCTCACACTTCACCAACATAACCAACATGATATAAACCATATTCCATGCATAAAATATATTAAACCATGATAATAAACACTTACCAAGTCTTACCAAGGAGTGATCTTTCCCCAAGTAGAAGATAGCTTAGGGTTTGAGAGTTGAGAGAATGTGGAAAATTCTAGAAAATGGCATGTGTCTTTTTATGAATAAAAATCTGATTTTTGGCATTATATAGTGCCTCATGGTCCTACTTATCCATCCAATTAGTCAATAATTGAGGGTCTTCTTTGGTCAAAGCAAGAATGGATCAAGAATGGGTCATTATGCCCTTTTTGGGCCATGTCTTCATGCTAATTTTTGGGCTTCATTTTTGGGCCCAATAATACAAGACTTATTAATGCCCACAAATTCATGTATAATACATCAAATCTCTCATGCTTCATTATTTCCATCAATATTACGGTAGTTAGCTAGACTCAAAAACGTACGGGGTGTTACATTCTTCCCCCCTTAGGAACATTCGTCCTCGAATGTTAATGGCATCGTCTCATGTACAACACATGCATCCTTATATTATCATCACTATACATATACACTCATAGATACTTCCTTATTCTTTCCTCACTCCCAAACTGTGAACTCTTTCTTCCTTTTGGAATAATTATGGGTTACTTTGTTTTCAGCTTCTCATCATTTATTTACTAACCCTTGCACTTGTCTGTCTAGAATATCCATAGACATCTCTTCCTAGTGGAATCCTCCATAACTTGTATAGTCCTATGGGAGCAATATGAAATGAAACTCTCATGCACGTCCGGCATATTTCACACCCTTTCTTTTCAAATCCCATTACCTCGTTCATTAATAATACCTTTCAAAGTGCTTAATCATCTGTGATCACAACATCTACTATACCATTATATGACATGTGCCTTTAACTCTAGTAAATGCACCAACAGGTGGAGATAACCTTGACCAGCTTGGTCAGGTGGTGATTAACTCATTCCTTCACCGGCAGACATATCTATCTTCTTACCGTTGCCTTTGCCTCTTCTAGTGTTTGGCATTTTGACTGTACTAGAAGAAAATAATTACCATGATCAGCTACAATTCAACTTACAACACTGGCTCTATTGCACGATTTGGAATGAAGAAAAGAAACAACATCCTAAATGCCCCATAGCCTCCTGCTCATAAATGTGGTGCACAACACATCCATGAACAAGACTCTACTCGGACACGGCTTTGTAGACACCCTTAGAACGACCTGCTCTGATACCACTTTTGTCACACCCCGAATCCCAACGAGACGTGATTGGCACCCGAAGCCGATATGGCCCGAGAGAACCAATATTTGATCATGTACCTTCGTATGCATATCCTCGTATGAATCTTATTATTATTCATCATGCAACTATACGGAAGTCATGGACATGGAAACATATGTTATATTCATATACACATTTATGGAACTTGGTCGTTAGGGCCATTATGTCAAAACGGACATTCATCTCTTACATTTACATACCCACATACGTCTACAAAAGCCTCTAACTGATGCATTTACAAGACCATCTAAAAGTTGGGACAAGTCCCTGCTTTATACAACATTTACAACATCAAACACTGTACAACTGTGACTCAAAAAGTCCCGAAGCAACTGGGGCTCACCAAAAGTCTGCAAATACTGTGAACCTACTGTGGAGGTCTACTAGTGCCTGCACCTGCAACATGTAAAGTAAGTCCCCCAGAAGGGTCAGTATGAAGAATGTACTGAGTATGTAAGGCCATAAGAAAATTTCATCAATACATAAGAACTTCAATGGAAATAATTATAAGAGAAAACTCCATATGTGAAACCATGTACCTTTCTTTTATTATTATTACTATTTTTGATCACTCAATCATAGCCTTATCATTCATATAATATATTTCATATGATACCTTTGTTTAATGGATTCTTCCATTGATTAACGCTCACTATCATTATTATTAGTCATTCAACATACATCCACTCTTTCGGTGGGTTAGCATACATCCACTCTATGGTGGGTAATAACATACATCCACTCTTTGGTGGGCAATGACATACATCCACTCTTTGGTGGGCAATAACATACATCCACTCGTTGGTGGGCAATGACATACATCCACTCGTTAGTGGGAAATAACATACATCCACTCTTTGGTGGGCAATAACGTACATCTACTCCATGGGTAGGTCAACATACATGCACTCTATGGTGGGTTAATAACATACATCTAATCCATGGGTAGGGTTAACATAACATAACATTTCTTCCTTTTCTTTCATTATTCTGTACTTCATTTCTCTTTCTTTCATACTATGAGTGATACCTTGATGATAGAAACATTCTTGAAACTTGAAACACAAATATACTTTACTCCACATCTTTACTCTTGTAAGATTGGTATCTTTACTTGTGAGGGATAGATACATTAACTTGCACATTACTTCTTTCGTTACCTTTGAGAGATTGGTACATTTACTTGTGAGAGATTATTTCATTCACTTGTGAGAGATTGTTATATTCACTTGCCATAACATTATTTGAACACAACATCTGGGAACCATTGGAACAATAGTCAACATATAAGAGACATGTGTATAACTCTATTGGAACTTTGGATCATGACATGATTGAAATAATGCTATTCAAACTAAACAAGCCCTCTTTACCTCATTACTCTCATTGAGATAGTTCTCTTAGAATTTACAATATTATGACAGCTTAGGGACTTCAGTCAATGAATAAGAGATAAGTGAATCGTAATTAATATAGGAGTAGGACACTTGTGAGTAACAATATATGTCTACCTTATTTAAAATACCATAGGACCCCTTTGGACTGTAACACTTTTGGAACCTTAGGATAATGATCACTAAATACGATACATGTGGATATCAACTATTCACCAACCTGAGATGCAATACCTTAGAACATTTGGAACATTTTAAATGTTAGCCAATGAGCATGAGTCAACCAATGGGCATGAGTCATATGATCACCATTGACCAATGAGTAAGGAACATGTGAGTAACACTAGCCAACTACCGAATATGGAATACCTTAGATCATTTCAGAATCAAATGAGTACTATGACAATGCAACCACCACATGCTGCAGAAGGATATAGAAGAGTAACCTTACATACCTTTACTTCCAAGTATGAGTACACAAGTCTATATATAAACACCACAGTCCAGCTCCTTCCTTGTGTTTCACTCTACAACACAAGTTCATAATGGAAATCTAGTTAACAACTTCTTACCGTACAAGTGTACAAAACGACAATGAGCTATATGACTGCCGTATAACGTCATGTCACTCCTTACAATACAATCCGCTGCATTCTCATACCAATGACACCATAACATTCCACACATTGACCAAGTTATCATACATCAATAGCATTTCACACCACACTTACCCTTTATGCTTCCTCATTATCATTCCGTCACAATTACCCTATCAACTTCCCTCATAACAAGTTATGAACAATCATAAATACTTAACATAGTCCAACATACCTCCATACGACACTTTAAAGTCATTAAAACAACATCACAAGTTGATAATTACATCCATGAAGGGTATAGGGGTTTCGGGGGGCCAAAGGGATGCAAAAACAAGCAATTCGGAGTTCTGGGCCGATCCGCTAAGCCACCTGATCCCATAGGTGGATGACCTGCATCTGCAGGTTACCTTTGTAAGTAGCCATAGGCACCTGATACAAGACAAATGGCCATCATAACTTTTGATGCCATCATTCGTGGCCAACACGTGAAGAATCTAATTTTGGACATCTTGAAGGCCCGAGAGTATGCATGGGGAAGTCATTAAGTCATTTTGGACACATAATAAAGCAAATTCGTGTGTGGAAGGTTGCTTGGAGGCTTGCCTTGATGACTACCCGAGGCTCCAAAGAATTGCAAGGGTTGAAGTGTGAAGAAGGAGTCCTTACACTCCATGACCGCCCCTTATTAAGGGTGTTTTGGTCTTTTTGTGCCTTTTCTTTACACTCCATAGGAGCCTCTTTTCATTAAGGGTAGTTTGGTCATGTGATGTAATAGTTATAAATAGGCTTCATTAGTCTTATTTTCTAGTTAGTTCATTATGGATATTTGAAAGACTTCTTCTTCTCTCTTTGAGAATGTAGTGTAGGGCTTGGAAAGGCCAAGTAGTGTAGGGCTTGGAAAAGCCATTATTGATCCTTGCTTAGAAACGGTGGTTGTAAGGCGGAGTTGATTCCCTTAGCGGTCACCATAAGAGTTTGGTGTTGTTATTGCGGGTCTTAGGGGTCTTATCGTTTGATACACGGTTTGGTTCCTATTTCTTGTAATCTCGTATGTCAAGCTATCTATCTTTTTGTAATCTTGTTAAGCTTGTGTTTATAATCTTGAAGTCTAGTGAAGCCGTGTGGGGCTCTTTCGATTCACTAGCACTTGTTGTTCAACTTGTTGTTCTTGTGATAGTTGTTCATCTTGTTGTGTTGCTGAAATCTTGTGTTGTGGGTTTGATCTTGTATCATTTGGTATCAGAGCAAGGCTGGTTGTGTTCCTACGCTACCAATCTTGGGCTATCTCGGTCAAAAAAAAAAAACGAAATCTGTCCATCTTGTTGTCTTGGCCGAGAATAGTGTTTGTCTGTTTAGATCTAGGTGTTATTTTACTTGTTTAGTGTGTTTCTAGTGTTGGTTTCTTTCTCACCAACACTAAAAGTGTGTAGATCTAAAGATGAGCTTATAATATTGACCATTGTTGTGGTGACTTGAAGTGGGCCGTAGGTTGTAGCTTGTTGATTAACATTGGTGGTTTTTTTTTGTGTTATGTTCTTGAAGAAGTTGATGTTGTGTTCTTGAAGGTTGTTGTGGTGTTCATCTTGTTCTTCATCTATTCTTACAACTTAAGACAACAAAAGTTATAAAGTTGTTGGTTGTTGGTGAGAAGACTTGCACACATCTCTTCTTAGACTTGACAACCACTTTTCCTTAAAACATGGAACTTGTTTTGTGGGATTAGAATAGTCAAATCTTACCTTTTTGAGTTTGAAAAGTTGAAAAAAGAGTACAAGACTTTACTTTCCCTCCAAAACCCATTGTCATCCATGACAAGTTGTGTTTCATATTGAAATTTCAGATTTGTGACCAAAAATAAAAATAAAAAAATATATATATATTTTCGTGTGGGCCCAAGACCAATTGCATGCTGCCACATCACCATTAAGCTCAAATTTCAGATTCTAAGTTTCATTTCCTTGTTTCTTTAGTTTCATTTCTTGATTCTAGTACCAATTAACAACTAGTAATCACCTACTAGATTGTGAATTGGTTTTTGAATCCGTTTTTCTTCGTGTTTTTCGTTCTTTGTGTGTTTTTCTCATTTCGATTCGTTGAACTTCTTTGATTCAAGTTCATAAGTAGATTTTGTTTTGTGTCTTGAGTCAATCAAACAATAATCTATTCCGGTCGCTAAGTAGTGATTGACACCTTATTAACTACCGGAGTATAAGCAACTTTCAATATTCGCCGCTCCAATGGTGAGGATCATAAAGGCGAGTGTATACGAGTGTTGGTGAGGTGCTTTTACTACTAATCTTGTTTGTGCATTTTGTAGGTACAAGGTGATATAAGGGGAACATATCTTGGTAGCCTCGTATTATGTGACTACAACATGGGAGACTATGATTGTAGTGAGGGATTTTATGGCTACGATGATGTTGTAGATTATGGGGGCTATGAATATAGCCATGATCAAGACATGGGCAGATTTGAGGGTTATGGTTTTGAGGGAGAACATGAGGTGAATGAAGTGCCAAGTTCTTATGATGAAGTTGGGGCATATGAGGAGTCTTACACTTCCCATTTCAAACCTCGAATTGGTGTAAGGTATAACCCCTCCCTTCGTAAAGCTTATGAGAGCCATGGTGAGAGTGCACGTGTGGAGAATGAAGATTCATATTCTTCACCTTGTAGTACATTTTATCAAGGTCGAAGCGGTGTGAATGGGTATACTAGCTATAGTGTAGGTTGTCCCATGAGAAGAAGAGAGAATACATCTCCAAGGCCGAGGGGTACTCATGTGCCCTTGGGTTGTCCTAAACTCTACAATGTTGATCCTAGGAGAAGTGTTCACTCCGGAAAGGTAAGCATTTCTGGGGTACCGGGCTTCCTCCTTGTGCTAGATGATTGGCGCCATAAGAACTACATCATGCCACCGATGGTTGACTATTTAGGGTTGTTTCGAGAACCTTTACTTGTTCCATATTCCTTGGACGGGTATAAGGTTACCGAGAGAGT
The DNA here is from genome assembly GCA_031232105.1 of Capsicum rhomboideum. Classification (NCBI taxonomy): domain Eukaryota; kingdom Viridiplantae; phylum Streptophyta; class Magnoliopsida; order Solanales; family Solanaceae; genus Capsicum; species Capsicum rhomboideum. Next base: position 81,778,958 of record CP124712.1, read on the forward strand.
GAGGATTATCTTCACCCAATTTGAATACTATGAGGAGGTGTGGTGCGATATCTTTCCCTTGACACCAGGTCATGTATGCTTGGGTGCCGATTGGTTTGCCCAACATAGAGTTCCAAATGTGCTAAATTGGCCTAAGGTTATAGTGGACCATTGGGGAAATTATCTCTTTACCTCAATTATCCCCAAACCGCAAGGAGATGTGATCACTTACTCCAAGCCGAATGATTATGAGAGACAAAAGATTGAGAGGAGTAAAGGTTGTAATCCGAGAGGGGAAAAAGGAGAGGTTGTGTGGAGTGAAGTGAAGGGGTTGCCACCAAATCATGCTAACTATGTTTGTCCTTTTCTTTCTAAGGACATTTATGTAGGTACCAACATGGCAAGCGGAGAAGCACAAGGCCAAAGAGAAGTTGCTGCCGAAGCATGTGGGAAACCTTCACACCACGGAAAAGAAGAATTTACTCAAGAACTTCAAGGTAAAATCGCTTACTCTTACACTTTGGTGCATGTGAATGATAATTGTGTGGCTAGTAGCCCATTGAGTGTGAGTAGTAGCTTACCTATTTGTGAGTCTATTGATTCTTTGCCTCTTGTTGATGATGTACTTGTTGTGAGTGTGGATACACTAGTTGATCCTATTGATGATCGAATTGACTCTTCTTGTAAGATCAATTTATGTCCACCTACTGTTGAAGCCAATGTGCTGAATGATGGTACATCATCTTGTGGGAATTGTGTTGATCAAATAAATAGGAGTGATCCCTTTAGTATGACCTCTAGTAAATGTTCTACTCTCGGTTTTGCTCATAGGGAAAATCATGTGCTTGAAACATCTTTGATACTTGATAATGATCTTTTAGAGAATGGATTTGCATGTTCTATATCCTCTTCATGGATAGATCCTTCTCTCTTTAAGTACAATATCTTGTTTGAAGATGATGAGTTCACTCCTAAAGAACCTAGTGGTGAGAATGACGTTGAAGGTATAGCTTGTCTTGAAAGCTATAGCCTATATGCCAACCCACTATGGTGTAAAAACATTCCTCCTAAAGATGGAAATCTCTTCTTGGGAGATGAGAGTACTCTTAAGGGAAGGGAATGTGAGGTCTTGGAAAGGAATGATCAATTGGGTGATGATAATTTTGATTTGCTTGAATTCTTAAGAAACCCAATAAGTGATTTTTCCTTGAAAATTGATTGTGGTTGTGATCCTTTGTATGACACCCCACCCATGTTTGATGACTATAAGGATGAATTGCTTGCTTGTAAAGACTTAAGTAATAATTCCTTGGACTTTAGTGGTGGTATGTGTCTACTTGAGGGTACTTCCATAGAAAGGGAAGGTGTCCATTATTTGGAAATTACTTCTTCTACTATGTGTGACCTTATTGTTGAGAGTACTCATGGTGATGATGTTGAAACTGGTAGTGAGTACTCGCATGAGGACACCTTAGTTGAACTTGACTTGAGTGATACCATTCTCCACTCTCTATTTGCTTTTGATGATATGTATGCTATTGTAGAGAGTATATCTTGTAGTTTGGGTGAAGCCTATGGGGAAAGGGAGTATTGTCTAGACCCGTGTCTATGGCTACTCTTTCTATTTGACCCCGGTGCCAAATATAGAAATGGTGATGTTGGCGCACCCAACTTGTTGCTTGGTCTACATGACAAGCAAAGTGTCATTCTTGAAAACCCGAGAGCAAAAGTGTCATTGTTTCCTTGGGGTAATGTTTCTAAATGTGCATCCTTGCTTGACACAATTGTGTTTAAATTACAAGAATCTCAACTTGTGGATGCCAAGTTCTCTATTTGCTTGAAGGAAAGAATGTGGATGTGCTTAAATGCTTTGTCTTCACCCTTGTATGCCTTTACACTTGATTCTTTCCTATACTACCTCTTTACCTATGATGACATCCATGCTAGTTTTGGATTTGTTTTATGTAGAGGTAGGAAATTTGTGGTTTGTCCACTTGTATGAATGATAATGCTATATGGATCTTGTGGACATTAGAACCAATTGAGGCTCCACCCTTGGTGTGGTCTCTTGAAGAGAAAAAGAAGCAATTGTGTCTTATGGCTCCTAAGATGAAGGTAGTTTTACCTTGTGGATTATTTGATGCCATTAAGACCTTTGTAGTTTCCTTATCTCTTGGTGATTTAAATAGCCAAATCCTTTGTGCAAATTTTAATAAGTTTTTAATATTTAATTCAAAGGATCCTTGGTTATATTGCAAGTATAAGCAACCTTGGCATGTTGAGATGATTTATTGTGCTAACCCTAACCCTCATGCCATGAGGAGTTTGTATTTGTTTGTCCTTTCTTTGGTTTTGCAACGTTTGGATTCGAGGTTGAATCCTTTTCAATAAGGGGAGGATGATACAAGACAAATGGCCATCATAACTTTTGATGCCATCATTCGTGGCCAACACGTGAAGAATCTAATTTTGGACATCTTGAAGGCCCGAGAGTATGCATGGGGAAGTCATTAAGTCATTTTGGACACATAATAAAGCAAATTCGTGTGTGGAAGGTTGCTTGGAGGCTTGCCTTGATGACTAACCGAGGCTCCAAAGAATTGCAAGGGTTGAAGTGTGAAGAAGGAGTCCTTACACTCCATGACCGCCCCTTATTAAGGGTGTTTTGGTCTTTTTGTGCCTTTTCTTTACACTCCATAGGAGCCTCTTTTCATTAAGGGTAGTTTGGTCATGTGATGTAATAGTTATAAATAGGCTTCATTAGTCTTATTTTCTAGTTAGTTCATTATGGATATTTGAAAGACTTCTTCTTCTCTCTTTGAGAATGTAGTGTAGGGCTTGGAAAGGCCAAGTAGTGTAGGGCTTGGAAAAGCCATTATTGATCCTTGCTTAGAAACGGTGGTTGTAAGGCGGAGTTGATTCCCTTAGCGGTCACCATAAGAGTTTGGTGTTGTTATTGCGGGTCTTAGGGGTCTTATCGTTTGATACACGGTTTGGTTCCTATTTCTTGTAATCTCGTATGTCAAGCTATCTATCTTTTTGTAATCTTGTTAAGCTTGTGTTTATAATCTTGAAGTCTAGTGAAGCCGTGTGGGGCTCTTTCGATTCACTAGCACTTGTTGTTCAACTTGTTGTTCTTGTGATAGTTGTTCATCTTGTTGTGTTGCTGAAATCTTGTGTTGTGGGTTTGATCTTGTATCAGCACCTGCATTGGCACCTGCTCCCGCAGGTGCTTCGTCTGCGAGGGCGGGTGCCCGTTTCGGCCAAAAAGGTCTCTTTTGGGTCTTTTTATGCAATGAATGGTCCATAATCATAACGAAACTTATTATAACATATTTTTGATCATATTATATGCCAATAATCATCCATGGTCTCACAACACACATAATCATCACCAAAACGACACTTTACGGTCAATACGTCACCAAAACCATAACCAAGTTCACAATAGAATTTCCAAACATTATACACCATGAAAAAACAAGGAAATGCTATAATAACATCTCACATGTAAATATTAAATCCATCATTTTCACTTCCTTTAATACCATAAGTCCATGTTCAAGTTTACAAGGCAAAATCATCCTCCGATTTAGCAAACACAAATTGTTTTACCCATAGTGAACTTCTCACACTTCACCAACATAACCAACATGATATAAACCATATTCCATGCATAAAATATATTAAACCATGATAATAAATACTTACCAAGTCTTACCAAGGAGTGATCTTGCCTCAAGTAGAAGATAGCTTAGGGTTTGAGTGTTGAGAGAATGTGCAAAATTCTAGAAAATGGCATGTGTCTTTTTATGAATAAAAATCTGATTTTTGGCCTTATATAGTGCCTCATGATCCTACTTATCCATCCAATTAGTCAATAATTTAGGGTCTTCTTTGGTCAAAGCAAGAATGGATCAAGAATGGGTCATTATGCCCTTTTTGGGCCATGTCTTCATGCTAATTTTTGGGCTTCATTTTTGGGCCCAATAATACAAGACTTATTAATGCCCACAAATTCATGTATAATACATCAAATCTCTCATTCTTCATTATTTCCATCAATATTACGGTAGTCAGCTAGACTCAGAAACGTACGGGGTGTTACAGAGAACATCAAAGATAAATCTGAGTCTTCATCCTAATTTTCTCTAACATATATAAAGTTGTATACGCAAAGGATTGATAAGTTGAAGATGCTTGATGGATATCAACCTCCTAAGATTCAACAATTTGATGGCAAAGGGAATTCTTAACAACATATAGTGCACTTCATCGAGACTTGCAATGATGCTGGGACATATGATGATTATCTCATCAAGCAGTTTATCCGATCTCTCAAAGGAAATACTTTTGATTGGTACACAGATCTTGAACCCTATTCTATAGACAGTTGGGAGCAGTTGGAGCAAGAGTTCCTCAATCGTTGCTATAGTACAATATGTATCGTGAGTATGATTGAACTTACAAATTCATGCTAATATAAAGGTGAGCCAGTTATTAACTTCATCAATCGCTGGAGAAGCTTGAGCCTCAACTGCAAAGATCGCCTTAGTGAAACTTCTAGCATTGAAATGTGCATCAAAGACATGAATTAGGGTCTTAACTATTGTTGAGACCCAATTTTGACCTCCCGATATCCCACCTAGGCTGTTATTTTATAAAATTATTTTTTTCTTGATATTAATATTTCTTTACTTATCATTTTTATACCAAAAAAATCTTGACATTTTGCATTCATGATTTTAAAATATTTAATATATTTTTTATTATTCATTATTGCCAATTTGATATAGTATATGTATAATTTATTAATTTAAAGATAGTATATTATAATATTATTAAGTTATTTATGTAAGTATTTTAAATTCATATTCGTGATTTGCAAATGCATAATCTGTAATTTATTATTAGTATTATTATTATTATTAGTAGTAGTAGTAGTAGTAGTAGTATAGCATTTCTTAAAATTCACATTCATAATTTTCAGGTACATAATTTATTTCAAATTATTATTATCGTCGATATTAAATAATAGGTTACATGTCATTAATTTTACTTACATAATTTATTCATAACGATTTTCATGACGTTTGTTAATGTAGTTATTATTGTTATTATTTATTTATTTACTACTATTTATTAAATAGCAGCCTTCAACTCAATTTCCCCAATTTACTTAATTTCTAGCCATTTATATCCAATTAGTGTCAATTTGAAATCCCCAATTTAATCTCAATTAGACCCATTCCCTGACCCAATTCAAATGACCCATAATTTGACCCATTTTAGTTTTAAATTGCAGTCGTTGATCTCATATGATCAACGGCTGAGATCAAATCCCTATTATTCCTGTTTTAATTACCCTCCAACACCCTAAATCCAAAAAAATTCTTTTCCTCCACCTAAATAAAACACCACTGCCACTCTCCCCATCCTCACCACCATCGTCGTTGTCTTACCCCCCCTCTGGCCAGCGACTCCACTATGCACTACCAAACTACCATCGGCCTTCCACAGTCGGCGAACATACACACCACCGCCTCTATACTCTTCTCCTTCTTCTCACCTCTCTCGTTGCTGCTCTCCTCTCCTCTCTGCCTCGATGCCACTCCGAACAGCAATCAACATCAGTCGCCTCCCTTCTCTCTTTTCCTCCGTCTTCTTCGCTATTCACCAACGACCACCACACTGATCGGCCCCAACCAAAATCTTCACCAGCTGCCCCTCATCCATCTCTCTCTTCTCTCCTTCAATCTTTATTCTCCATCCTCTCACTTCTCTCTATCGTGCCCTCTCTCCATCCCATTTATGTTACTGTCTCATTGGATTTGATGGCCGGCGAGCTTCCGGTGAAATGCCATCTCTACCGCCTTAGAAACTTCGGCTAGTAACACCACTGCCGCTTCACCGATGGAACATTAGGACACCACCAAATGCGACAATTTCAGTCTACTGGGTGATGGTAAAGCTCTCATGAGACTTTGAGAATCAAAATGCTATGGTGAATCGTTGAGAACGTTTCTCGGGTTTGATTTTTTTCATGATTTAAATTTTGATTGATTACGTTGTCGCTTAACATATTCTTACATTTGAAATTTGTGATGTTTAGTTAATGAATTGTTTTTTGAATCTTTTTATTTCATGTTTGTTTAACCCTTTAGAATGTCATATCAAAAATTTCCCAATATTTGTGGATTTTGATTAACCCTAATTTGTTGAGTTCGGGTGCTGATTTCATGAGATGTTTGTTTCTTTTACTCTCAGGATTTTACGTATTTAAGTCGGAATTACAAGTCTACTCTTTCTCTTGCTCAATATGATTATGGATGGAGACTAGGGCTTAAACGATGAAATGGTTACTTTGATGATGTTACTATATGTGTTAATCCAAACTATATGAAATCTTTGATACTCGTTTATTAATGGTAAATTTGAATACAGCTATGTAAGTAATTATTTGGTAATCTTTGATTAATCTTGTGCATAACTGACTTGATTGTTCTATTTACGGTAAGCTTGAATTTGAATAGTAAACTCCTTCTGTCTTGCACCTTGACTACTGATTTGCTCCCTTTCTTTAATTGGATAGATTTTCACCTTTTATTTATGGTAAATATGGCATGATTTTTCACTTAATTGATTCGGCCACTTGTTTAAGGAAAAGATTTTTCCCTTAAATGACTTTTAGAATATTCTTTCTTCTTTTCTTGTGTGATTTCTTGGCACTCTCTATTGACTATTTAAATAGTACCTCTCAGCATTATTTTGGGAGGAAAAAACTGGACTTTCTCACAGACTTTGGCTCCCGCTTTACATTCTTAAATGTTTTCAAGCATTACTCCCTTCCACACTTAAAATATTTTTCTGCTTTCCTGGTTTTTGGTCTTTACTCTTGAAGTGTTGGTTCCGGTATGTCTTTCATTACTCTTGCTATAAAATTGGTTAGTTTCTGTCGAAGTACTCTTTTATTTTTCTTACATGATAGTTCAATGTAGTCAAGCTTCCTACATTAGTTAAAATAATAAAATGTAAATGCTTAAAGCATCCTATGGAAAGTGTCCAGGTACGTTGTTTTAAAATTATTTGTATAGAAAGCTCCAACTCTTAGATTCTATTCCTTATACGTTAAATCTCAATTTGCTTGAATCCTTTATTAATGTTTTGCTGGAGTAAGTAGCCAGCCTGAAATAAATTGCATGTTTTCCCTTTAGTTTTTATTGCAAAATCTAAAGCACATTGCCTATGCTATATTCTGTATCCCTATTTCCTTAGTCCCTTCATGCTCTAATTGTTTTGGTTGATGGACCCTAGTTCTGAAACAATGCTTAGGGGTAGATGTCCTTGGCCTCGTTTGAAATCGTGTGTTGTGTCTGTGTACATTTGTTTGGATATGTATTTGTTGACAGGAATATAAAGCATAGATTCATTCGGGATCTATGAAGAGTTGCCTGGGTTGGAGGGACAGTAAAGGTTGTCCAGTTAGCCTTTAAATTTATCTATTTCTTTATTTCTTTCTTTATGTTTCATTCACTCAATTTCTATAATACTTGTATAAATTTCCGCCATAATAAATGAAGAAATGGGACTGTCGGGGAGGTATGTATGCGTTAATTGCCTATAATTTGTATATTTGCGTATATGTTGCAATAACATGTTTTAGTATTTATTCAAAATTGGCAGATGTATAAATTGGCATGTCCAACTTGGTGTTTTTTTTTATAGAGATCATGTCTATAGCCTCGCATGTTAGTAACTTCTTTCTAGCATGTCAATTAATACTCCTCGCTTAGAAAACATGTCTATAAGGTTGATAAATTTTAACATGCTAATTAATCGAAAAATGCTAGATATCATGCCTCTAGGATTGGTTTAATCACTTTCAGCATGCCTTTCACACTTTCAGCATGCCTTTCACCCTAATCACCCTAATTCCAGCACGTTAAACTAGTTAGTTTCACTTAAATATCATGTAATTTTTGGCATGCCAACTTCTTAGCTCTCACCTAAAATTCCTTCCTATGGGATATAAATACCCATTTGTTGATTAATTTAGCATGTTTATCACCTAATCAACTTTAATCAATCAAGAGGCTTGCGTGAAACCTTTATGTGCTAATTTCTAGTCTTGTTTGTTTTGTATGACGCGAATCGCGAGTCTAATTAGGAAGCCTAAGATTTTCTTTATGTCTAGACCATTATCCAAAAATAGATCAGCCAACGCCTCTTGGACAATAAGTTGGGACAGGTAGGCATCTTAGGGAACGTTAGTTTTGTCATTTTCTTTAGTCTGCTTTTTGGCGTAATAACAACTTAATAACTAAACTAGGTGGGTATATAATCGGAAATGATGGAAGTTGACCCGAGCAGAATCTGACATTGCGATATATGACATTGTCATCCGCTAATAAGTCGGGCGCTGATCCAAATAGGATAAAATTAACTCATTGTCCTAGTTTTTCTAAATCGGCTTTTCTTTTTTTTATTTTTGAATGTTTTAATTATCTGGGTAGTTTAGGTTTGTTATTATTTAAGTAAATCTTTTCACTATATAATCGTGTCCATTCTATCTTCTCACTTATCTGATTCATATTTGTTTACGTATTTAATGGCTTTATCACTTAGTTAGTATTAATTATGATAAAATAGAAGTTTCATGTTTAAACGCTTAGTTAATATTAAGTTAATAAAAATCAATTTACCTTTTGTTGATCATGTAAAAATTTTCCCACATAACATATGGATTTGGCCAGGACTCATATTTGTGGACCTCGAAAGGTACTTAACACCTTCCTTTTGAGGTAATTTGGACCCTTACCATAATTTATGGTAAAGTAGACGAAATAATAAAATAAATGATGCCCTAACACACCATAATTCGTTAGGTGGCGACTCTTCTCTTTTAAACCATCCGAAAAGAGAGTTGTCATATCGGATCCTGCTTTTCGTGAGAAAAATGGGGCGCGGTAGCATGGAGACTCTGCTGGGGATGCTTAGGTTCTAACCATTACTAATTTGTATATTATGTGGGATTTTATTTTCATTTGTGTTTTTTCTTTTACGAATTGCCCTATTCCTTTTCCTTTATTTGTTCCTTTACATAACTATTTTAACATCTCGATTAGTCGTTGTTATATGTTAATCCTTTGCCTTTCCCCGTTATTCGTTCTTTAAATAGTTGTTTTGAGTTGTCGTTATTACATGTCAATCCCCTTCATTTTCCTTTATTTATTTTCCTAAATAGTGTCCCTATTTTCATTCATTTCCCGTTTGCTTGTCTATGTGCTATGTCTTATTTCCGATATCTCTTTATTTGCGCATTTATTTTCTTTATATTGTTTAATGTGTTACTGCTTTTCATTATGTGCTATGTGTTACTGCTTTATATAACTGGCATTCCGCTCATATATTCCTCCCTTGAAACCTCTTTTTTGTTTTAAGAACAGTTGCATAGTTTCACGGACGTTCATTTACTAAAACACCCTTATGGGAAATGCCTCATGAATAGGTCGATCAGCGGTGCATCGACAGTCATGATCTTTTCCGCTCTCAAGTTGTCCGCTTGAGGGAACCACATCAAGAAACCACTCTTATTCTCTAGACCTTAACAGTATATTTCTATACTAAGGAATATGCATCCTAATATATCTAGGGTGTCTTCATAACTTATATGCATATGCCTAATTTGTTACTTCTTTAAAATTGCTCTTACATTTGAATTTGAAAACTCTTCTTGATTATTTCATCCATAATACATCTCCACCCTCCATTCAAATTTCTCTAAGTCTCAAGTTTCGAACTATGTCTGACCTGATTCTTATTTTAACAAGATATGTAGGCAATCCTATATAAGGATACGGTCCTCCTTTTCTCATTTTTTTTTTCAAAATATCCTCGTATTTGAAAATGTGAAGTAATCTCTATCACTCAAATAATTTATTTATTTTTGTCAAATTTTATATTCTTTTTTTTCATCTTCCAATAATGTCTTAAGAATAAAAAACTAGAGTATTTTTGAATTATTCAAATGATTTTTCACAATCTTTCAAACTGTTCAAGCTAAATGCTTCAATTTAGTAATTCTTCAATTTCTCAAAATTCCTCAAAAACTTCAGTCCTCCCACCTTTTCAAAATAAAGCGTTATCAAATCTATCGTGAATATCTTTTAAATATCTTATTATTCCTTGCTCATTTGCTCCTTTAGCTTCAAGTACAAACTCGATATTTTGGATATCTGTGGAATTATCACACTCTTTATAACTACAATTATTCAAATCATATGTTTCTATTACTACTTTTAGGTCCTGCATTATAACATATCCTCTACATTTTTTGATATCAAGTCACTTCTCAAGCTAAAGTTCCAGTCCACTCATTCGCCCTAAAGTCCTCTTTGACAAGATGACTCATGTTTTCATATCATTTTTTTTATTGGGTACAATGACGCTTATTTTTGTTTCATTTCTTATTTTTTGTTAAAGGTTGTTTAGCATTTGAACATCGACTCGATTGAAAATCTGCAATGTGACAAATATGCTCAATATTCAAAAAAATTCCAGCCTTCTTTCTTCTTGCCAAATGTAAACCACTGTTTGGTCTGTATCTCCTTATTTCCCCCCCCCCCCTTATTCACACACCCTCTCAACAGTTACCTTCAGCATGCACCACTCTTGAAAGCGAGAGAGTTGATTTAGACGCACGGCTGCAAAAGCTTCGTGACTTAGAAAAAAGGTTGGATGAGAATCTACGTTCCAAAGGTATTCATACTTTGAGGTATGAGAAACTGTGTCTACATCCAAGGGTTGAGTTGCCTTCAGGATACAAAGTCCCAAAGTTCAACATGGAGACCCAATCACACATCTAAAGGACTATTGCGGCAGATTAGTTGGCATAGGGCATAATGAGGCTCTTTTGATGAGATTATTTATCCAAAGTTTATCAGGGATAGCACTTACCTGGTTCGCCAAACAAGTCTTTGACAAATGGCATACATGGAAAGACATGGCTCAAGACTTTGTGGGGCAATATAAGTTTAACATCAAGATTGATCAGACAATGTGGGATTTGCTCGAAGTAAAGAGAATGACTCACGTATCTTTTGAGGAATATACAATCCGATAGAGATTGAAAACTTCTAAGATACGTCCTTCTGTGCCTAAAAAAGAGTTAGTCCAAACTTTCATCAGGTCGCTAGATGGATATACTATCAAAAACGGTGCTTTCTAAGTAGTCACAGTTTAGAGAGTCTTATTTCAATAGGAAAAAAGTTAAAATATAATATTCAAACAGGAAGAATTATTGATGTTTTGGCAATGCCAACCACTTTTCAAGCACCATAAATTCCACCCGAGGAAAAGAAAGAGGATTCATCACTCCCTATACCTCAGACACAATGCTATCAGAATAATGAAGAAGTTTGTGTTGTTTTTGTTTCCCCAAACGAGCATCTCGAACCTTATGACTCACAAGATTCCCAACATGAGGCCTATCAGATTCAACCCTACTCTTTCCAACAAGGTTCTCAAAATGAGGCTTATCATACACAACCCAACTTTCAACATTGGTCTTATCTTGTACAAGGTGATTTTCATCAACCAAAGAGAATGAGGTCTCGTACCTTTAATCCTTTGACTGAGCCATTGGTAAACATATTTGAAAGATTGAGAGCCCAAGGTATTGTGCAACCAAGAAGGGGATGGATACCTGAGTATCCATCTTCTAACTTTGATCCATCTAAAAATTATACTTATCACTCAAACATCCAAGGCCATGGTGATTTTCATCAACCAAAGAGAATGAGGTCTCGTACCTTTAATCCTTTGACTGAGCCATTGGTAAATATATTTGAAAGATTGAGAGCCCAAGGTATTGTGCAACCAAGAAGGGGATGGATACCTGAGTATCCATCTTCTAACTTTGATCCATCTAAAAATTATACTTATCACTCAAACATCCAAGGCCATGATATTGAGGAATGTTCAGCACTAAGGTACAAGATTCAAAATCTGATTGAAAAGGGAGATATAAAAGTGCGCCGAGGCCCAATTATCAACGTTTATGATCCCATCACTACAGGCAAAATCATTGTTCAAGGTGATCCAACAAAAATATTTCCAAGATGTTAGCAAAAGAAGCGTAAAGCACATCACATAGACTGATAAGGACAGACCATCATCGTTAGAAGCAAAATGCCATCATTTCCTATTTATCCGCCTTATAGAGAATAACATTTTCCCATTTTTATTTACCTTTCTTTGTACTCTGAACTATGTTTGACCTGATTTTCATTTAGATACGTAGGCAGTCCATTATTGGATTCGGTCTCAATCTAATACAAATTTTCTTTTCCCCTACATATCCAATTCAAACACTTCGCTCAAATTCAAACCTGAAATATCAGGCTAATAGGCCCGACTCTTGAGCATATAAAGACAGATTCGAATTGAAATCAAGATGTTCAAATGTAAGACAACCATTTTTCTTGAACTAATATTTTTCTTTGAGAGAAGCAGGATTATAAGACTCAGTGAGTGAAAACTGGGGCGGAATTTTTGAGGTCCCTTTAAAAATTCCATAAGCAAGCAACATTTCAATTCACGAGGACATGCAAAAAACATCTTTATTCTAAACTGGGACAGAAATTTTTGAGGACTCCTTAAAAATTTCACCATAATGGATTTCAATTCTGTCCAAGAGAGCAAAACAATGACAAGGAGCCAAGCCAAGCAAAGGTATGAGTCAACCTTACTTTTTGACTTACAATTTTTCTTTGAGTGCAGAAAGCAAGTACAAATCAGCAACTGTTTTGCATTATCATCAAAGAAAACCCAAACTACATCCCTAATATGGGAAAAAAGCTAAGTTACTCTATCTCCTTAACTTTGACGACATTAAAATCGACAATACATTGCATTAACAATTCTGCATCAAACTCAGCATTGGGTTCCTCAACGAACCTTAAAACAGTATTGGGTTCCTCAAACGGACCTTAAAACGACATTGGGTTCCTCAAAGGACCTTACAACGGTATTGGGTTCCTTAACGGACCATAAAACGACATTGGGCTCCTCAAACGAACCTTAAAACGAATTGGGTTTCTCAAAGGACCTTAAAACGGCATTAGGTTTTTTAATGGACCTTAAAACTGCATGGGGTTTCTCACCGAATCTTAAAACGGCATTAGGTTCCTCGTTGTACCTTAAAACGGCATTGGGTTCCTCGCCGAACCTTAAAACGGCACTGTGTTCCTCACAGAACCTTAAAATAAGCATGAGTTCCTCATCGTACTTTAAAATGAGCACTATTGGCTTCCCCATCAGACTTTGAAACAAGCTACTATTGAGTTTCTCAAAAAATACGAGACGACTAAACAATTCTCCATCTCTCGTTTCAAAAACATAATTCTTTATCCTTATATCTCGCAATATGGCCTAAATAATATTCGTGCTTCATCTTTTACATTACTCATACTCTAATCTTGTCAACTCGTGCAATCTTCATTCAAATTCAATATTCATCAATTTTCTTTAGGGATCTCGTTTGTCCCTAAATCTAGAACTACACACGGCCTGATTCTCGTAAATCCGAGATATGTAGATGACTTGAAACCAAAGTCATGGTCACACCATTTTTTATAACCCCGACTTGTTTTTATCGATTCCCGCAAACCGTCCTCTCGGTCGGACAAAATTGGCTACTACGTCAACGTTCGTGGCTCGATAATTCTTCCATCATTCCCAAGCAACGAAGGGGCAACTGTTGACACCCAATTTTGACATCCCGGTATCTCTCCTAGGCTGCAATTTTACAAAATTATTTTTTTCAGATATTAATATTTCTTTACTTATCATTTTTATACCAAATAAATCTTGACATTTTGCATTCATAATTTTAAAATATTTAATGTATTTTTTATTATTCATTATTGCCAATTTCATATAGGATATGTATAATTTATTAATTTAAAGATAGTATATTACGTAAATATTTTAATATTACTAAATTGTTTATGCAAGTATTTTAAATCCATATTCGTGATTTGCAAATGCATAATATGTAGTTTATTATTATTATTATTATTATTATTATTATTATTATTATTATTATTATTATTATTATTATAGCATTTCTTAAAATTCACATTCATAATTTACAGGTACCTAATTTATTTCAAAATTATTATTATTGTCGATTTTAAATAATAGATTATTTGTCATTAATTTTACTTACATAATTTATTCATAACGATTTTCATGACATTTGTTAATGTTTTTATTATTGTTATTATTTATTGATTTACTACTATATTTATTAAATAGCAGGTTTCAACTCAATTTCCCCAATTTATTTAATTTCTAGCCATTTTATATCTAATTAGTGTCAATTCTAGCCTAAATTGAGTCCAATTTGATTCAATTTGAAATCCTCAATTTAATCTCAGTTAGACCCATTCCCTAACCTAATTCAAATGACCCTAATTCGATCCATTCTAGTTTTAATTCGCAGTTGTTGATCTCAAGTGATCAACGGCTGAGATCAAATCCCCATTATTCCTGTTTTAATTACCCTCCAATACCCTGAATCCCAAAAAAAAATTTCCTCCACCTAAAAACAACACCACCGCCACTCTCCCCATTCTCACCACCATCGCTGCTCCTCTCCGGCTAGCGACTCCACCATGCAACACCATACTGTCGTCGGCCTTCCACGGCCAGTGAACATACACACCACCACCCCTATACTCTTCTCTTTCCTCTCACCTCTATCGTTGCTGATCTCTTCTCTTCTCTTCTCTTCCTCGGCCTCACTACCACTCCGGAAAGCAACCAACATCAGCCGCCTCGCTCCTTTCTTTTCCTCCGTCCGCTTCGCCATTCACCAGCGATCGCCCCCAACTAAAATCTTCACCAGCCGCCCCTCATCCATCTCTGTCTTCTCTCTTTCAATATTTTTTCTCTGTTCTCTCACTTCTCTCTATCTTGTCCTCTCCCTCATCCCGTTTCTGTTATTGTCTCATCGGATTTGATGGCCGGTGAGCTTCTGGTGAAATGTCATCAGTGCTGCCTCAGAAACTTCGGCTAGTAACACTACCACCGCTTCACCGGTGGAATACCAGGACACCACCAAATGCGATAATTTCAGTCTTCTGGGTGATGGTAAAGCTCTTATGAGACTTTGAGGATCAAAATGCTATGGTGAATCATTGAGAACGTTTCCAGGGTTTGATTTCTTTCATAATTTAAATTTCGATTGATTGCACTGTCCCGTAACACATTCTTATATTTAAAATTTGTGATGTTTGATTAATGAATTTTTGTTTGAATCTGTTGACTTCATGTTTGTTTAACCCTCTAGAATGTCATATCCAAAATTCCCCAATTTTTGTGGAGTTTGATTAACCCTGATTTATTGAGTTCGGCTGCTCATTTCATGAGATGTTTGTTTCTTTTACTCTAGAGATTTTACGTATTTATGTAACACCCCGTACATTTCCTAACCTAATTGATTACCTTAACATTTATGGAATTATTTAAACATGAGATGGTTGGTGAATTATGCATTAATTTGTTGGGCTGAATTAACATGTGCTAATGGGCTCAATTTAAGGCCCAAAATTAAGTCATAAGCCATGGCCCAAATGGGGAAAATGACCCATTCTTGAGTTGACCAAGTAAACACACATTTAATGCTTGGATAAGGATGACTTGAGGGACTATATAAGTCACAAAATCAGATTTTTATTCATTACATCACACATGCCATTTCTAGATTTTTCCAAAATATTTCTCTTCTCACAAACCCTAAGCCATCACTCCCTTGAACAAGATCATCCTCTTGCAAGCTTTGGTAAGCATTTACTCTCATGGTTTAGTATATTATATGCTTAAGATGGTGTATAAATCATGTTGGTTATGTTGGCAAAGTGTTGGACAGTTCACTATGTGTAAAACAGTCTACTTTTGCTTAATCGGTGAAGGGTTTTGCCTTCTAAACTTGAAAGTGGACTTGTGGTCTTGAAGGAAGTGAATTTGGTGGATTAAATATCAACATGTATGATGTGGTTATTTCCTTAAATTTCTTTCTCTTTGTGTATAACATTTGGAATTGTTGTTGCAAAATTGTGCATGGAATTGGTGACGTAGTGAAAGGAAAATGTAGTTTTGGTGATGTTCATGTGTGTTGTGAAACCAAGATTGTTCGTTGGCATCCAAGTGACCTAAAATATGTAAGCATAAGCTTAATCATGGCCATGGACCATTTATTACCAAAAAAAGGACCCTAAAATGACCCCTAGAGGCTGAAACGGGCACCCGCCCTCGCGTCTGGAGCACTTGCGGGCGCAGATACCAACGCATGTGGCTCTGGACAAGGCCATAGGGGCACCTTCAGCCTCATTTCATCCACCTGCAGGCGCAGGTGGCTCCACATCCCAGTCCAAAATTTCATTTTGCATGTTTTTGTCTCTCTTTGACCCCCCAAGGCCCCTATACCCTTCTTGGATGCAATTATCAACTTATGGTACCTTTTGAATGGCTTTAAGGGGTCTTTCGGAGGCATGTTGGATTATATCAATTATGGATTGTTGTTAATGTGTTATTGTGAAAGGTATTGAGATGACTTGATGGCGTAATTGTGACGTGGTGTTACTGAGAAAGTGTAAAGTATAAACTTGGTGTGAAATGCTATTGGTTTATGATGTCTTGGTTAATGTGTGGAATGTTATGGTGTTTTTGGTATGGTAATACAGTGAGTTGTATTGTAGAAGGACGAAATGATGCTACATAGCAGTCACGTAGCTCATTATCGTCTTATGCACTTGTAATGTAGTTAGTTGTTAACGTGAGCTTCGTTATGTACTTGTGTTGTAGAGTAACACGTAAGGAAGGAGCTGGATTGTTGTATTCACATATAGGGTTGTGTATTCATATTTGGAAGATAAGGTATGTAAGGTTACCCTTTCCGTATCCTTCTGCAGCACCTGTTGTTTACAATGTCATTGCATTTGTTCCATTTCGAAATGTTTTAACGTATCTCATTTTAGGTTGGTTAGCAAATGTTATTCACATGTCTCTTATTCATTGACGAATGATCCAAAGCTCCAATAATGTTACAACCACCAACGTATCACTCTTATAACAAAAGACTTGAAGGAATGCATACTTGTTGGGTACGGGTGGCAACCCAAAGAGGCAAAAGCCTAGCTAGGGGCGATCCCGAATGACTATTGAGTACGGGTGGCAACTCGAAGGGGCATAATCCTAGCTAAAGGTGATCCCAAAGGATTATTGGGAATGGGTGGCAACACGAAGGGGCATAAGCCTAGCTAGAGGCAATCCCAAACGGGTGGTAACTCAAAGGGGCGGAAGCCTAGCTAGAGGCGATCCCGAATGATTATCTGAATGATATTATATGAACGATGTTATATGAATGGTTGTGATAATAATATGAACGATAAATGAAAGAAATAAATGCAATGTACACGACTCCACACATGTATGATATGGTGGCTAATCTATATTGTCCACCCACTTGTACTTGATTTCATTGAAGTCCTTATATCTTATGCAGTTACTTATGGCCTTACATACTCAGTACATTCTTTGTACTGACATCCCTTAGGGAACTTTCCTTACTTGCTGCAGGCACAGGTGCTAGTAGACCTCCACAATAGGTTGCGGGCTATCTACGGAATATTGGTGAGCTCCAGTTGGTTTGGAGCTTTCCGAGTCATATGTGTACACTTGTTTTGGTATTATGTACATGTTGTATAAAGCGGGGACTTATCCCGACTTTAGGTTGGTGATGTCTATGTATCTGTAGAGGCTTTGTAGACGTTGTTAGACATTGAAGGCATGTGTGTCCATTTTGACTTGATGGCCCTAACGACCAAGTTTCATATATATCAGATGTTCTCCATGACTTCCGCCATTGGTATCTTGTAATTACATAAGACAGAATGTTGTTCACTCAGAGACATGCATACGAATGTACATGAATAAAGTTGGTTCTCTCGGGCCTTAACGGCTTCGGGTGCCTTAACGAATGTAAGTCAGAATTACAAACCTACTCTTTCTCCTACTCAATATGATTATGGATGAAGACTAGGGTTTATACGATGAAATGGTTACTTTGATGATGTTACTATATATGTTAATTCAAACTTTGTGAAATCTTTGATACTCATTTGTTCATGGTAAATTCGAAGACAACTTTGTAAGTAATTATTTGGTAATCTTTGATTGGTCTTGTGCATAATTGATTTGATTGTTCTATTTACGGTAAGCTTGATTTCGAATAGTAAACTCTTTCTGTCTTGCACCTTGATTACTGATTTGCTTCTTTTCCTTAATTGGATAGATTTTCACCCTTTATTTATGGTAAATATGGCATGATTTTTCACTTAATTGATTCGGCCACTTGTTTAAGGAAAAGATTTTTCCCTTAAATGACTTTTAGAATATTCTTTCTTCCTTTCTTGTGTGATTTCTTGACACTCTCTATTGACTATTTAAACAGTACCTCTCCTCATTATTTGGGAGGAAAAAACTGGACTTTCTCACAGACTTTGGCTCCCGCTTTAAATTCTTAAATGTTTTCAAGCATTACTCCCTTCCACACTTAAAATATTTTTCGGCTTTCCTGATTTCTTGATACTTCTTCGGCTGCAAACTATTCTCACTGGTCTTTACTCTTGAAGTGTTGGTTCTTGTTTGTCTTTTGTTACTCTTGCTACAAAAATGGTTTGTCTCTGTCAAAGTACTCTTTTATTTTTCTTACATGGTAGTTCAATATAGTCAAGCTTCCTACATTTGTTTGAATGATAAAATGTAAATGCTTAAAGTGTCCTATGGAAATTGTCTAGGTACGTTGTTTTAAAATTATTTGTATAGAAAGCTCCAACTCTTAGATTCTATTCCTTATACGCTAAAGCTCAATTTGCTTGAATCCTTTATTAATGTTTTGCTGCTGGAGTAAGCAGTCAGCCTGAAATAAATTGCATGTTTTCCTTTTATTTTATATTGCAAAATCTAAAGCACATATCCTATGATATATTTTGTATCCCTATTTCCTTTGTCCCTTCATGCTCTAATTGTTTTGGTTTATGGACCCTATTTCTGAAACAATGCTTAGCAGTAGGTATCCTTGGCCTCATTTGAACTCGTGTGTTGTGTCTGTGTACATTTGTTTGGATATGTATTTGTTGAAAGGAATATAAAGCATAGATTCATTCGGGATCGACGAAGAGTTGCCTGGGTTGGAGGGACAATAAAGGCTTTCCAGTTAGCCTTTAAATTTATCTATTTCTTTCTTTCTCTCTATTTCATTCACTCAATTTATGTAATACTTGTATAAATTTCTGCCATAATAAAAGAAGAAATAAGATTGTTGGGGGAGGGGTGTATGCGTTAATTGCCTATAATTTGTATATTTGCTTATATGTTGCAATAGCATGTTTTAGCATTTATTCAAAATTGGCATATGAATAAATTGACATGTCCAAGTTGGTGTATTTTTTGATAGAGATCATGTCTATAGCCTCACATGTTAGTAACTTCCTTCTAGCATGTCAATTAATACTCCTCGCTTAAAAATCATGTCTATAATATTAATAAATTTTAACATTCTAATTAATCGGAAAATGCTAGACATCATGCCTATAGGACTTGTTTAATCACTTTCAGCATGCCTTTCACACTTTTAGCATGCTTTTCACCCTAATCACCTTAATTCCACCACGTTAAACTAGTTAGTTTTCACTTAAATATCATGTAATTTTTGGCATGCCAGCTTCTTAGCTCTCACCTAGAATTCCTGCCTATAGGATATAAATACCCATTTGTTGATCAATTTAGCATGTATTTCACCTAATCAACTTTAATCAATCAAGAGGCTTGCGTGAAACCTTTATGTGCTAATTGCTAGTCTTGTTTGTTTTGTATGATGTGAATCGCGTGTCTAATTAGGCAGCCTAAGGTTTTCTTTATGTCTAGACCATTATCCAAAAATAGATCGTCCAACGCCTCATGGACAATAAGTTGGGATGGGTGGGCATCTTAGAGAACGTTAGTTTTGTCATTTTCTTTAGTGCGCTTTTAGGCATAATAACAACTTAATAACTAAACTAGCCGGGTAGATAGTCGAAAATGATGGAAGTTGACCCGAGCAGAATCTAACAATGCGATATGCGATATTTTCATCCTCTAATAAATCGGGCGCTGATTCGAATAGGATAAAATTAACTCATTATCCCAGCTTTTTCTAAATCGTCTTTTCTTTATTTTATTTTTGAATGTTTTAATTATCTGGGTAGTTTAGGTTTATTATTATTTAAGTAAATCTTTTCACTATATAATCGTGTCCATTCTATATTCTCACTTATCTGATTCATATTTTATTTACGTGTTTAATGGCTTTATCACTTAGTTAGTTATTAATTGTGATAAAAGAGAAGTGTCATGTTTAAATGCTTAGTTAATATTAAGTTAGTAAAAATCAATTGACCTTTTTTTGATCACGTAAAAATTCCCCCACATAACATATTAATTCGGTCGGAACCCATATTTGTGGACCTCAAAAGGTGCTTAACACTTTCCTTTTGAGGTAATTTGAACCCTTACCCGAATTTCTAGTGAAGTAGACTAAATAATAAAATAAGCTCGTAATTAGTTTAGAATGGTACCCTAACGTACCTTAATTTGTTAGGTGGCGACTCTTCTCTTTTAAACCATCTTAAAAGAGAGTTGTCACATCGGATCCCACTTTTTGCGAGAAAAATGGGGCGCGACAACTACATCTTACAAGGATTAAAGCCCAATACATTTGAAAAGTTGGCAACCCGTGCGCATGACATGGAATTAAGCATGGTCACTAGAGAAAACAAATGGTTGCCTGTCTATGAGTCTCATGAAGATGAAGATATAGAAAAACTTCATAGTAGGGGTAAGATTGCATTCGAAGATGAATTTAATGATTCTATATATATATATATATATATATATCAAAGCTCCTCAACGCATGAGCTTAAACTGCAAGTTATAATTCTTCTTAACGCATTAGCATAAACTGCAAGTTGCAAAACTCCTTCAACGTACGAGTCTAAACTGCAAGTTATAAAGCTCCTCATCGTACGAGCCTAAACTGCATGTCACGAAACTTATCAAATATGAGTTAATTCTTTGAGTTGGAAAGCTCTTCACATTTGAGTTAAATCTTCGAGTTGTAAAGCTCTTCAAATTTGAGCTAAAACTTCAAATCACTATTCAAATCCAAGTCAAATCTTGAAATCACAGAGCTCTTCAAATTTAAGCTAAATCTTCACGTCACAAAACTCACCAAACTATGAGCTAAATTTTCAAATTGTGAAGCTCTTCAAATTTGAGAAAAATCTTCAAGATTAAATGCTCCTTGAAATATGAGCCTAAATTGTATATCACTAAGCTCTTCAAATTTGAGCTAAGTATCCAAGTCTAAACGCTCCTCAACGCATGAGCCTAATCTGCAAGTTATAATTCTCCTTATCGTTCAACGGACTTCTTTTGTGATGTCTGTCACATGAAGAAGCATTGAGAATTGACTCGTCGGATTAACCACTTAGACAGAGAGTTCCCCATATTCCATTCATTGGCAACTGAAATAGATCAAAACGGATTGCGCGGTATAAGCCTAAACTGTTAGTTGAAGTGCTCTTTGAAATACGAGCCGAAACTGCATGTCACAAAGCTCTTCAAATTTGAGATAAATCTCCAAATTAAAATGCTCCTTGAAATATGATCCTAAATTGTATGTCACAAAGCTCTTCAAATTTGAGCTAAAATCTCCAAGTTGAAATATTCCTTGAAAAACGAGCATAAATTGTATGTCAAAAGCTCTTAAAATTTGAGCTAAATCTTTAAGTTATGAAACTTGTCAAATTCATGTTGCAAAGCTCTTCAAATTGAGCCAAATCTTAAAGTTATTAAGCTCCTCAAATTTGAGCTAAATCTACAGAACTATGTTATGAATTGACCCTCTTCACCGAGGTACGTAGGCACTTAGAGTTACATTCTAAGTTCAGCCGCATGAGTGTAAAAAAACACATGTACTTGATTTGTCACATAAAAGTCACGTCTACAAGTACTCTCACCGAACTTTGGACTTACACTAAATATTCGTGGTTCGATGGGGGCAGACCTCCATAACTGATGGGCTTCTTCAACAAGATTTGAAATGATCAAGTTCCTCCTGCCTGCAAGTTAAAGTTGCAAAATCTACCAAATTTGTGGGTTGAAGACGAAAATCTATCAAACCTTTATGTTGGAGTCAAGAATCTACCAAGTCTATGAGGTGAAGTTTTCAAATACGCCAAGTCCGCTGGTTGAAGTCTTCAAATCCATCAAGTCTGCAAGTTGAAGTCGTCAAATTTGCCTTTAAGTTGAAGTCGTCAAATTTATCAAGTTTGCAAGTTTGAAGTCGCCAAATTCATCAAGTCTGCAAGTTAAAGTATCCAAATTTGTCAAGTTTGCAAGTTGAGGTCGTCAAAACCTCCAAGTTTTAAAATTGAGGCCTTCTAAATTCCATATCTTAAGGTGGACAAAATTTGTCACTTTGCATCTTAAGCTGGTCTTTTCATGGATTTATCCTTAAAAGGATCACTAAATTCTCATGCCTTAAGGTGGACAAAATTTGTTCCTTTTCACCTTAAGCTGGTCTTTTCACGGATTATCTATAAAAAGGATCTCTAACTTTCCATGCCTTAAGGTGGGTGAAATTTGTCCCTTTGCACCTTAAGCTGGCATGTTTATGGATTTGTCATGTAGAGCAGTCGAATTTGGAACCGAACTGGTCAGTCTTAAGGTATCAAAGACAATGTTAAACTCTCACACCTTAAGTTGATCCTTCATGAATGTTATTTGATTCAAGCCTACAAAAAAAGGAAAATAGAACAAGAGAAATTATGAAAGAAAATACAAAGAAAAAAGAACTACCTGTTGCTGATTGATCGAGAGGCTACCGTCGAGTATCTCACGTATCTATGCTACAAAGAATGGGAAGCATGGTAGATAGACTTTCAGAGGCGGCTTCAAGAAACTGTCTCCTACATGGATTCGGTCTGCGATAGCGGTAAACTAGTTTTAGCGTTAATGCACAATTGGACTCCTAGGTGGATTTGACCAGCTCTAGCGGTGGATATTTGCAGCTTTGAAAAGGAACTTAATTCTTACATGCTTTCAAATAAGCAAGAGGACAAATTCGTATTTCGTTATTCTATACCATAAATAGACATTCGAGGGAGTTCACAGTCACATGATAGCAGATTGTAACCAAGAGAACTTAATTTAATGTCAGCAACTCATGAAATTTTGTCTCCAATAGAAGTTCTCATAAATATAAGCTTAAATTGTCCATTTTGAAGTCATTGATCTAACTAACAGCTAAGGTATATTAAAATATTTCATCAACATTACAAGTTCACGCAATTTTGGATGTTATGAAGGATGATTTTTCATACTACAGGGAATTATTAGTATGTGCTTCAAGTCTTGCCGTTCAAAGTTTGATATTTTTATAACTCGATGAGTCTTGAAGCAGGGACATTTGTGCACAATAAAATTTTATTGGATTTAAATTTGTATGAAATTTGGATTATATTGAATTCAAAATATATTAATCCAAATAAATATTATGAATTAATGATTTAAGTCCAATAAATATGGATTTAATTAAAGTCCAAATTTTATTAGGCTAGTCCATTAATTTGGCTACAAATGATGAGCCCACTTTGCTAATCATAAGATGTCATCTTATTCTAGAGGCCCGATGTAGTGCCACGTGGCGAATGACGTGGCATACCAAGTCAAGTGAAGGAACCAATAGAATCATGCCACATATCAAAATGATGCAGCATGCCTAGTGAAATCAAAAGCTAATGAAAATGTGTCACGTGTACAAGTTGACATGTTCCAACCAATAAAATATTGTCATGTCACTTAAATTTGATTGGTCAAACGAAGTTCATCTTCATCACAACTCCTCCATCCTATAACTATAAATAGGGGTCTCATAATTCAAAAAAGGGACCAGAATTCTAACAAGAAGCCAGAGAGAGCTCGTGGATCAAACGTCATATGTTTCTCTACAAGCTACAAGTTCAAAAATTCAAGCACTCAAGTTCAAATCAAGATGATTCAAGATCAAGCTCAAAATCCTTTGGATTCAAGTACAAGTCGAGATCAAGACCACCAAATTCAAGATCAAGTTCAAAGACCCTTGAATTTATATTTGAAAAGGAGAATCCGAGGATTCATAGAGATTGTAACACTCACTATTTGAAATCAAATAAAATGATTATTGCGATATTTTCTTGTCCCGATTATTATTTTCTCAACTCAAATTTTACTGTCTACCCTATTATATATTCATTATAAGAGGCCTTTCACACAACTAACTCTTCACATTGATGACTCTTGGTCATCCTAAAAAAACTGTTCAGATTATTAACTCAAAACTAATTGTCATGCTTAATAGAAACGAAACGGTGCTTTGAATTTCTATGTAAGCAGAAAAGTGAAAAGAATTGGAATGTAAAAGATTATTGAATAAAGTATTATTTATGTACTAATCAATTGGATATTTAGATGGAAGATGAAAATATTTTCAAAACAATGAATTACTATTTAATTAATTAGATATTTTAAATTATTTTAATTTAATGTAGGGGTAAAATGACAATCTAATTTTGCTTTTTGGAGCTTTCCATTTTTAGTATAACTAATTTCTGGGTAAGCGCGTTGCGCGTGTGGTCATATCAATAAAAATAACTTTGTGAAACTAGAATATAAATAATATTTTAAAGTTATTGTAATGACCTTCCCGGTCATTTCTTTCGTTTTTGTGTGTTCTCGGCGTTTAGAGCTTTTCTATAACTGTCCCAAGTTATTTATGACTTGCTGGGACTGACAGTTTAGTTCCCGGGCAGTTCGTGTGAGAATATTATTTAGATCGAGCACGTTGTAAAATATTAAATTAAATTAAAATTTGGTAAAATGACATAGTTAATTACCTTTTGAAAATATTTTTGAAATTTATAAAATTTATAAAAATTCTTTAGTTATGATATATCTATACTATTTTTATAACCTATTGATAATTAAAGTGGAGATAGTGAATTTAAATATGTTAAAATAATATTTTTATTTTATAGAGGTTTTGTTAGAAATAATTTTCTATTAATTATGGTATATTCAAAAAGTTATATTTATTTTACCACGTACCTATGCAATACCCAAATATATATATAAATGAGACAAAATTATCTTGAGTTCACACTCACTCCCACGTGGAAATAGGGAGTGTTGGCAGCAAGTATATAAGTTGCCACTTATCAATTTCAAAAGTGACTTTGATTGACACCTATCTTAATGCTCATTAATTGATATGTACAAACAAACATACAAAATGTTAAACTTAAGAAATGCTGGAATCTTTTTCCTATAAGTTAATATAGTACGTATGTGTTTAAATAAAGTAACCTCAATTCAACTTTTCACTTGATTAATACTCCTGTTTTCATACACGTAGGAAAAAATATATTGTAAAGGAGTTATTTTTGTGGTCACACTTGATCATTGATAGAAAATTTAATTACCTACATCAAGTTATTCAAGCTCGGGTTCTAGTGGAAACGTATTTGTGGACATGTAATCATCGTTATTTTGGTAAGTTTTATTGTATTTACGGTAGTTTTCGTCTGCGATGATATATTTTGGGATTGATATTGATGTTTGAGCTACATTTTGAGCTCAAATTGAATAGTGCTAGTTGTGACTATTGGCCATGGAGTTGTTTGGGACGCTGTGACGGTTTCAGTTTCGTGATTCCACAAGCGGACCCCACAGGGACGGTTCAGACATTTTTTTGAACTAATGCAATATGGGTATCAATAGTCATGTTTTGACATGTAGTTTATTGTTTTGGTAGCCTGGCAACAGTCAGAGGCCTCTCGAAAGGGCAAGGCTCCTATTTAGTTGGCTTTAGCAGGCGTTCGGCGGCGTCCAGGTAGGCTAGGTTTACCTCCCTTTGCACTTAGATTGGGCTTATGTGTGATATATGTATGCTATTGTGCTGGTGTTGTAGGCTAGTATTATAGACTTGGTGGTGCTGGTTTGCTATGATTTAGGCCTTCTAGGCCAGATAGGGCTATTCGGATATATTCCAGGCCCATTATCCTCGTGGTACACCACAGATGACCTATTTGGGGTCGGACAGTATTGTTGTTGTTGTTGCTAGTCTGGGAATACTATTATTGGACCTCAGTCCAGGCTTAGATAGACTTAGCCCAGACTTAGATAAGTATAACCAGACCTGGTTTTTGGGACCCGGTAGCGGGCCCCATTACCCTTCTTGTCGACCTGTCAGAACTTTGACATCTTTGAGCTCAGTTAAGCCCTATATGACCTGTTAGGGTTGTGACGGGATTGAGTCACCCCAATTATACCCGGTTGGCCTGTTTAGCCCTGTTAGTCCCTGATAGCACCGTATTTGACCGGGGTTGGCTAGTTTGACTTAGAATGCGGACCATCCTTTCCATAACTTATAATATATACCCAGACTTGTATATACATATTGTTATAATAGGTAGTGGACCTAGAAGGACCCCGAGATTGACTTGTAGCATGTTGTGGAATTAGCTTCTGTACTTATATACTAGTGTTGACTTGGGACTAGGGCGTTTCCCATTTATCTGATATGATATGACATTTGATTCTATTTTGGTTACTGGCTATGATAAGTTCCGGTTTGAGTATGGCTACTGATTCAGGTATGATGATTTTGGTTATTGACTATTGGGTGTTACGGTTCGAGTCCGGCCCCGGATTGTGATACACTATGAGTTCCGGTTCGAGTCCGGCCACTGATTATTATGAGTTTCGGTTTGAGTCCGGCATCTGGTTATGATATGATTGGAGATTTTTGGTACTGGGTACCGTGATTATGATACTGGAGTATTATGAGTTCCGGTTCGAGTCCGGCAGATATGATATATATATGTGGCCTCTTGTTATTACCCACTGCTTCCGGTTCGACTCCGGCGTCTGGCCTCTTGTTATTACCCATTGGTGCCGGTTCAAGCCCGGTGCACCCCTGTTGGTTATTGTGGTTACTGGATACTGACCCAGCTTCGAGACACTGGTGACTATGCATTTATTATTCTTGTGTGTCCCGCCGGTTTATGGGGGCCAGGCCGGGTTATTGTTTTCTTCCGTGTGCCTATCGGGTTTATGGGGGCCCAGATAGGTTATGTTTGACTTGTGTGTTACTTATGCATTTATTTACTCGTTATTCAGTATCGCATTTATTTTTCTCTTGAGTGTATCTGTACGCCTCAGCAGTTATTTATGTATTTATTACTTATAACCTGGACTTAGCATGCACCCTCGCATTTTAGCTTGTTTGTATTACATTGAGCTCGGTCGGCCGATGATGCCTACTGAGTACCCGTTGCCCCGGTACTCATACTGCACTTCTGTATCTTTTTCCCCGATGCAGATCCAGGCACCACTCGACGGTTTTGACGTTACACTCTTCTCAGCACTGGTTCCGGAGCAGGGTGGGCTTACTGACGTCCGAGGCAGATCCTACTCCATCTTCTATTGTATAGTCTTTTGCTCTCGAGACTGTTGTACTTGTTATACATATTTGGTTTCTGTCTTGTATTTTGGGTATGTTTAGTAATGGCTCCTGTATTGACCTCACCAGGTCTTGGGAAGAGTTCTTGACTTTATATACTGTCCTCTTCCTTCTCAATATTGGTATATATACATATTCTGATTCTGTCTTACTTCTTCTCTGTTTTATGAGATTCCGCCCGTTAGCCCGTTGTTTGTCGCTCTGGGCTAGGGTTTGGCTTGCCTATTGGTGGGTTATGATAGGTGCCATCATGACTCGAAATATTGGGTCGTGACAGCTTGGTATCAGAGCCTAGGTTGTATAGGTAGTGTCAGTACATGATCCAATGTTTAGTAGAGTCCTGTGGATCGGTGCTGGGACGCCTGTATCCTATCTTCGGGAGGCTACAAAGTATTCTTAGGGGAGTCTCTCATTTTCTTGACTCATGTCCGTGTGTTGGGTATATGTTGGTTTCTATTTTTCATTTGGTTCATTCTTTATGTAGATGGTTAGGACGCATGGTGCGAGACCCGAGGGTCAGGACCCCGAGCCTACAGCGAGGGCTCCTGTTCTGGGCCGAGGTCGACCCAGAGGTCGGGGGAAGGGTAGAGAAGCAGCCTCAGGCCGAGATCATGCTAGGGATCAGTTACCCGATCCCGTTATAGCTCCAGATGTTCCGCCTCCACAGCAGCCGGTGGGCCAGGGAGCAGCCCAGGCTCCACCTGGATTTATAGATGCTTCTTTGCTCCGAGGTACATTACTTCAGTTGTTGGGGATAGTTGGAGGTCCATCAGCCGAGGGAGCCCAACCAGCAGTACAGGGAGTTGGTGTTGGGGCGCAGCCTGCAGCTGCAGCACCCAGAGTTGAGATTCTGCCAGCACCGGTAGCTCCACAGTCGGTTATAGATCAGCCTGCTATGTCTGTCGATGTGCAGAAGATGTTGGGGCGTTTCTTGAGGTTGACTCCACCGAGATTTGTTGGTACTCCGGGTGAGGATGCATATGAGTTCTTGTCCAGCTGCGAGGATAGATTGCGGAATTTGGGATTGGTATAGTCTCGTGGTGTTGATTTCGTGGCATATCAGTTTGATACTGCAGCGAGGAGATGGTGGAGGGGATATCTTGATTCCAGGCAAGCAGGATCTCCGCCGGTTACCTGGACCCAGTTCTCTGATATTTTCTTGGGAAAGTATATGCCCCGTACTATGCGGGAGCGACTCAGGGATGAGTTCTCCAGATTGACTCGGGGTTCGTTATCTGTCGCCGAGTATGAGGCGAGGTTTCATGATCTTGCTAGGCATGCTACTTCTATTTTACCTGATGAGTATGAGAGAGTTAGATGTTTTGTCAGGGCACTGAGATTGCCACTCCGCAGGGCTACCCAGAGTTTAGTGACTTCAGGGAAGTCATTCGTAGAGATTATTGAGCATGTATACTCTATTGAAGAGATGGATCACGAGGCCCAAGGGGGCAGCAATAAGAGACCTCGTGTCCAGGGTAGTTTCAGTGGGAGCCATAGTGGTTCGCAATTCAGAGGTCGTGGGTTCCAGTTTCAGGGTAGGTACCCTCAGCAGCAGCAGCAGTCTTTTCAGCGACAGGGTCAGCCCAGTAGGCCCGTAAGGTCAGCCTTGCAGATATCTGATAGGGGTCAGCCCACCCTATAGTGGTTCTGTTAGCCAGCCTCAGGGACGTGGTCAGTCCAGTTCATCGACTAGAGGTGGTCATACCAGCTCAGCCGGACCTTCTAGGCCGAGCAGAGAGCCAGGAGCATGCTACACTTATGGGGTTGTCGGTCATTTTGCACGTGAGTGTCCTCAGCGCATGGCGATTGAGCCTTCAGTTCAAACAGCACAGCCCCTCAGATCTATACCACCAGCAGGTAAAGGTGGTGCACAGGGTCATCGGGGTGGTCCCCAGGGTTCTCGAGGTAGAGCGTAGGGAGGTCGGACTGGTGGTCAGGGCGGTGCTCAGACTAGTGGTAGCCAGCGTCAGTTGTATGCCGTACCAGCTAGGCCGGAGGCTGAGGCTTCGGATGCGGTGATTTCAGGTATGATTTACGTATGCCATCAGCCAGCTTCTGTATTATTTGATCCTGGATCCACGTTTTCTTATGTATCTACTTATTATGCACCACGGTTGGGTTTATGTTCTGAGTTATTATCTGTACCCTTACATGTATCTACCCCCATTGGTGATTCCTTAGTAGTGGATCGAGTATATAGATCTTGTCTGGTGACTGTTCGGGAGTTTGAGACTCGGGTTGATTTTATTGTATTGGTCATGGTAGACTTTGATGTGATTCTGGGCATGGACTGGTTGTCTTTCCATCATGCGGTCTTGGATTGCTTTGCGAAGACCGTAACCTTAGCCATGCCTAGCGTACCCCTGGTGGTGTGCCAGGGTTCTGTTAGCCGCACACCAATCGGGATTATTTCATATGTTCGGGCTCATAGATTGATGTCGAGGGGATGTGATTCATTCCTTGCGTATGTTCGGGATGCTAGCATTGAGAGTCCGTCGCTTGACTCCGTCCCTGTTGTTTGTGAGTTTTCTAATGTATTCCCGACTGACTTACCTGGCCTTCCTCCCGAGCGTGATATAGAGTTCATTGTTGACCTCGAGCCAGGCACCCGACCTATTTCTACGGCTCCTGCTGAATTGAGAGAGTTGAGTACTCAGCTCCAGGACCTTCTGGGGAAGGGTTTTATCAGGCCGAGTGTGTCTCCGTAGGGTGCTCCAGTTCTGTTTGTAAAGAAGAAGGATGGATTTATGCGCATATGTATTGATTACAGGCAGTTGAATAAGGTAACTGTGAAGAATAAGTATCCTATGCCTCGTATCGATGATTTGTTTGATCAACTTTAGGGTACAGCGGTATTCTCAAAAATAGATTTTAGATCTGGATACCATCAGTTGAGAGTTAGGGCTAAGGACATCCCAAAGACAGCCTTCAGGACTCGGTACGGCCATTATGAGTTCCTGGTGATGTCTTTTGGATTGACCAATGCCCCAGCAGCTTTCATGGATTTGATGAATCGTGTATTCAGGCCATACTTGGACTCCTTTGTGATTGTGTTTATTGACGACATCTTGGTTTATTCGAGGAGTAACGAGGAGCATGAGCAGCATTTGAGGATTGTGCTCCACACTTTGAGAGATCATCGGTTGTATGCCAAGTTCTCAAAGTGTGAGTTCTGGCTTGAGTCTGTAGCTTTCTTGGGCCATGTTGTGTCCAGACACGGTATCATGGTAGACCCAGCAAAGATTGAGGCTATTCGAGGTTGGGCTAGGCCCACGTCACCTATCGAGGTTCGCAGCTTTGTTGGGTTGGCAGGATACTACAGGCGATTTGTTGAGGGCTTCTCGTCTATTGCATCTCCTATGACCAGACTGACCAGGAAGGAGGTTCTGTTTCAATGGTCTGAGGATTGCGAGGCGAGCTTTCTAAAACTCAAGGATCGACTTACTTCTGCCCCTGTGTTAACTCTTCCAGTTGAGGGCGAGGGTTTTACCGTGTATTGTGATGCGTCTGGTATTGGTTTTGGATGTGTGCTGATGCAGCAGGGTCGTGTTATTGCTTATGCATCGAGGCATCTGAAGGTGCACGAGCGTAACTATCCCACCCATGATTTGGAGTTAGCAGCAGTTGTGTTTGCATTGAGAATTTGGAGACATTATCTCTACGGTGTTCATTGTGAAATCTTTACAGATCACCGTAGTCTTCAGCATATTATGACTCGGAGGGATCTTAATTCGAGGCAGCGCAGGTGGATAGAGTTGCTAAAGGACTACGATATCTCTATTCTCTATCATCCGGGCAAGGCGAATGTGGTAGCGGACGCCTTGAGTCGGAAGATAGTGAGTATGGGTAGCTTAGCCTTCATTCCAGTCTCTCAGCGACCGTTGGCTTTGGACATTCAGTCCTTAGCTAACTCGATGGTGCGTTTGGATATTTCTAACCCTGGAAGGGTTATCGCTTGTATTGGTGTGAGATCTACTTTGTTGGAGCAGATTCAGAGTCGTCAGTTTGAGGATAGCGGTCTCCGTAGAATTCGAGATCAATTGTTGAAGGGTAAGTCTGAGAGAGCTACCTTGGGTTCTGATAGTATTTGGGTTATTGTAGATCGGTTGACTAAGTCTGCACACTTTATCCCTGTTCAAGTTTCCTACAGTGCTGAGAGATTAGCTCGTGTATATATTCAGGAGGTGGTTCGCCTACATGGAGTGCCAATATCCATTATCTCAGACCGAGGGTCTCAGTTTACCTCCAGTTTCTGGCAGACTTTCCAGGAAGAGTTGGGTACCCGGTGGACCTCAACACTACATTTCATCCTCAAACCGATGGGCAATCAGAGCGGACTATTCAGGTATTAGAGGATATGCTCCGCGCTTGTGTACTTGACTTTGGGGGCCAATGGGACCAATTCTTGCCTTTAGCGGAGTTCGCGTATAATAATAGCTTCCGCTCCAGCATTCAAATGGCTCCGTTTGAGGCTTTGTATGGTAGACGGTGTCGGTCTCCAGTTGGATGGTTCGAGACTGCAGAAGTCAGTCCTCGTGGCACATATTTACTCCGAGAATCTTTGGACCGAGTTCGAGTAATTCAAGATAGGTTGCGGACAGCTCAGAGTAGACAAAGGAGTTATGCTGACCGTAGACGTCGTCCGTTGAAATTCAGGGTGGGTGATAGGGTCTTCTTACGAGCATCACCCATGAAGGGCGTGATACGGTTTGGTAGGAAGGGTAAGCTTAGCCCCAGATATATTGGACCCTTTGAGATTTTGCGGACAGTTGGAGAGGTGGCTTATGTGTTAGCTTTACCTCCGGCATTTTCAGCTATCCACCCAGTATTTCATGTTTCTATGCTGCGACAATACATTCCAGATGAGTCGCATGTGCTTCAGTGGGACTCGGTTCAGTTAGACGAGAAACTAACATTTGTGGAGGAGCCTGTGTCCATTTTAGCCAGAGATGTCAGACGGTTACGCTCCCGGGACATTCCAGTAGTTAAGGTACAGTGGCGTCACCATCCGGTTGAGGAGGCAACTTGGGAGCTTGAACGTGACATGCGAGCCCAGTATCCGTACTTGTTCACATCTTCAGGTACGTGCTTATTCTTGACTTTCGCGGACGAAAGTCCTTTTAGTAGTGGATATTGTAATGACCTTCCCGGTCATTTCCTTCGTTTTCATATGTTGTCAGCGCTTAGAGCTTTTCTATAACTGCCCCAAGTTATTTATGACTTGCTGGGACCGACAGTTCGGCTCCTGGGCAGTTCGTTTGAGAATATTATTTAGACCGAGCACGTTGTAAAATATTAAATTAAATTTGAATTTGGTAAAATGACATAGTTAATGACCTTTTGAAAATATTTTTGAAATTCTTTAGGTATGATATATCTATACTATTTTATAATAGTTTTATAATTTATTAATAACTTAAGCGGAGATAGTGAATTTAAATATGTTAAAATAATATTTTTATTTTATAGAGATTTTGTTAGAAATAATTTTCTATTAATTATGGTATATTCAAAAAGTTGTATTTATTTTACCACGAAGCTATACAATACCCGAATATATATATAACGGGATTCGAATTAATGGGATAGTGCTACCTCCACTTCCACGTGGAAGTGGAGGAAAGGGTACAACAATCTTAAGTGATGTCGTGGTGGCAGCATTAGTCATTAGTAGTTATATGACAAATCATATCACTATGTAAAACATAGTTGACAAATTCAAATGTCATAAAAATGTTACTTTTTCAAATGTGTTTTGCCACTTTCAGAAGCTGAAAGATCATCATCGGCAATCCTTGGTTCTATTCCGATTATATTTTTGAGTCCGTGGACTCGTCCTCGTCATTTCTACGGTATGTTTTCTTATTTTTACGGTAATTTTCGTTTACGATGGTATATTTTAGGATTGGTATTGATGTTTGAGCTACATATTGGGCTCAAATTGAGCGGTGTTAGTTGTGACTATTAATCACGGGGTAATTTGGGATGCGGTGACGGTTTTAATTTTGCGATATCGCAAGTGGGCCCCACGTGGACTGTTCGGACATTTTTTTTGAACTAATGCAATATGGGTATCAATAGTCATGTTTTGACATGTAGTTTATTATTTTGGTAGCTTGGCAATATTCGGAGGCCTCTCGAAAGGGAAAGGCTCCTATTTAGCTGGTTTTCTTGGCAGGCTTGCGGCAGACGTCCAGGTAGGCTAGGTTTACCTTCCTTTGCACTTAGATTGGGCTTACGTGTGATATATGTATGCTATTGTGCTGGTATTGTGGGCTGGTATTATAGACTTGGTGGTGGTGGTTTGCTGTGATTTAGGCCTTCTAGGCTGGATAGGGCTGTTCGGATATATTCCAGGCCCGTTATCCTCGTGGTACCCCACAGATGACCTATTTGGGGTCGGATAGTATTGTTGTTGTTGTTGCTAGTCTGGGAATGTTATTGTTGGACCTTAGTCCAGTCTTAGACAGACTTAGCCCAGACTTAGACAAGTATAACCAGACTTGGTTTTCGGGACCCGGTAGCGGGCCCCGTTACCCTTTTTTTGTCGGCTTGTCGAAACTTTGACATCTTTGGGCTTAGATAAGCCCTATATGACTATTAGGGTTATGACGGGATTGATTCACCCCGATTATACCCAGTTGGACTGTCTAGCTTTGTTCGTCCCTGATAGCACCGTATTTGATTGGGGTCGGCTAGTTTGACTTAGAACGCTGAACCGCCTTTCCATGACTTGTAATGTATACCCAGACTTTTATATACATATTTTTACAGTAGGTAGTTGACCTAGAAGGACCCCGAGATTGACTTGTAGCATGTTGTAGAGTTAGCTTCTGTACCTATATAATAGTAATGACTTGGCACTAAGGCGTTCCCCGTTTATTTGATATGATATGACCTTTGATTCTGTTCTGGTTACTGGCTATGATGAATTCCGGTTCGAGTCCGGCTACTGATTTAGGTATGATGATTTTGGTTATTGACTATTGGGTGTTCCGGTTCGAGTCCGGCCCCGGATTGTGGTACACTATGAGTTTCGGTTCGAGTCCGGCCACTGATTATTATGAGTTCCGGTTCGAGTCCGGCATCTGGTTATGATATGATTGGAGAGTTTTGGTACTGGGTACCGTGATTATAATGTTGTTGTTCTATGAGTTCCGGTTCGAGTCCGGCAGATATGATATATATGTGGCCTCTTGTTATTACCCACTACTTCCGGTTCGAATCCGGCGTCTGGCCTCTTGTTATTACCCATTGGTGCCGGTTCAAGCCCGGTGCACTC
Organism: Capsicum rhomboideum; assembly: GCA_031232105.1. Taxonomy (NCBI): domain Eukaryota; kingdom Viridiplantae; phylum Streptophyta; class Magnoliopsida; order Solanales; family Solanaceae; genus Capsicum; species Capsicum rhomboideum. The sequence goes on from CP124712.1 coordinate 81,813,886, forward strand.
TTGTTGGTTATTGTGGTTACTGGATACTGATACAGCCACGAGACACTGGTGACTATGCATTTACTTTTCTTGTGTGTCCTGCTGGTTTATGGGGGCCAGACTGGGTTATTGTTTTCTTCCGTGTGCCTATCGGGCTTATGGGGGCCCAGATAGGTTATGTTTGACTTGTGTGTTTACTTACGCATTTATTTACTCGTTATTATGTATCGCACTTATATTTTCCTGAGCATATCTATACGCCTCGGCCGTTACTTATGTATCTATTACTTGTACCCCGGACTTAGCATGCCCCCTGCACTTTAGCCTGCTTATATTATATTAAGCTCAGTCGGCCGATGATGCCTACTGAGTACCCGTTGCCCTGGTACTCATACTGCACTTCTGCATCTTTTTCCCCGATGCAGATCCAGGCACCAGTCGACGGTTTTGACGTGACTCTTTTCTCAGCACTGATTCCGGAGCAGGGTGAGCTTACTGACGTCCGAGGCAGATCCTACTCCATCCTCTACTGTATAGTCTTTTGCTCTCAAGACTATTGTACTTATTATACATGTTTGGTTTCTGTCTTGTATTTTGGGTATGTTAGTAGTGGCTCATGTACTGACCCCACCAGGTCTTGGGAGGGGTTCTGGACTTTATATACATTGTCCTCTTCCTTCTCAGTCTTAGCATGTTTATAAATATGGTTACTTCCACTTCTTCTCTGTTTTATGAGATTCCGTCCGTTAGCCCGTCGCTTGTTGCTCCGGACTAGGGTTTGGCTTGCCTATTGGTGGGTTACGATAGGCGCCATCATGACCCAAATATTGGGTTGTGACAGCTTGGTATCAGAGCCCAGGTTGTGTAGGTAGTGTCGGTACATGAGCCAATGTTTAGTAGAGTCCTGTGGATCGGTGCAGGGACCCCTGTATCCTATCCTCGGGAGGCTACGGACCATTTTTAGGAGAGTCTCTCATTTTCTTGACTCATGTCCGTGCATTGGGTCTATGTTGGTTTCTGATCTTCATTTGGTTCACTCTTTACGCAGATGGTTAGGACGCATGGTGCGAGACCCGAGGGTCAGGACCCCGAGCCTGCAGCAAGGACTCCTGTTAGGGTTCGAGGTCGACCTAGAGGTCGGAGGCAGGGTAGAGCAACAGCCCCAGGCAGAGATCATGCTAGGGATCAGTCACCCGATCCCATTATAGCTCCAGATGTTCCGCCGCCACAGCAGCCGGTGGGTCAGGGAGCAGCCCAGGCTCCACCTGGATTTATTGATGCTTCAGTGCTCCGAGACACTTTGGTGCAGTTGATGGGATTAGTTGGAGGTCCATCAGTTGGGGGAGCCCAGCCGGCAGTACAGGGAGTTGGTGTTGCGACACAACCTGTAGCTGCAGCACCTAGAATTAAGATTTCACCAGCCCCAGTAATTCCACAGTCGGTAGTAGCTCAGCCAGTTATGTCTGTCGAGGATCAAAAAATGTTGAGTCATTTTTTTAGATTAACTCCTCCCATGTTTGCGGGTACACTAAGAGAAGACGCTTATGAGTTCTTACCCAACTGCGAGGAGAAGCTGAGAAATTTGGGATTAGTGGAGTCGTGCGGGCTAGATTTTGTTGCCTATCAGTTTGATACAGTCGCGAGGAGATGGTGGAAAGGTTATCTTAATTCCAAGCCAGCTGGATTTCCACCCATTGCTTGGGCACAATTCTCCAAGGTGTTCTTGAGAAAGTATATGCACCACAGCATGCGTGAGCATCTTCGAGATGAGTTCTCCAGATTGACTTAGGGTTTATTATCTGTCGTCGAGTATAAGGCGAGGTTTTATGATCTTGCTAGGCAAGCTACTTCTATTTTGCCTGATGAGTATGAGAGAGTTAGATGTTTTGTCAGGGGATTGGGATTTTCACTCCGCAGGGCTACCTAGAGTTTAGTGACTTCAGAGAAGTCATTCGCAGAGATTATTGAGCATGTATACTCTATTGAGGAGATGGATCGCGAGGCTCAAGGGGGCAGCGATAAGAGACTTCGTGTCCAGGGTAGTTTCAGTGGGTGCCATAGTGGTTCGCAGTTCAGAGGTCGTGGTTTCCAGTTTCAGGGTAGGTACCCTCAGCAGCAACAACAGTTTTTTTCAGCGACAGGGTCAGCCTAGCAGACCCGTACAGTCAGCTTTGCAAATATCTGATAGAGGTCAGCCCGCCTATAGTGGTTCTGTTAGACAGCCTCAGGGACGTGGTCAGTCCAGTTCATCGACTAGATGGGGTCATACCGGATCAGCCGGACCTTCTAGGCCGAGCAGGGAGCCAGGAGCATGTTATACTTGTGGGGTTGTCGGTCATTTCATGCGTGTGTCCTCAGCGCATGGCGATTGAGCCTTCAGTTCAGACAGCACAGCCTCTCAGATCTGTACCGCCAGCAGGTAGAGGTGGTGCACAGGATCGTCGGGGTGGTCCCTAGGGTTCTCGAGGTAGAGCGCAGGGAGGTCGAACTGGTAGTCAGGTTAGTGCTCAGACTTGTAGTAGTCAGCGTCAGTTGTATGTCGTGCAGGCTAGGCCGGAGGCTGAGGCTTCGGATGCGGTGATTACAGGTATGATTTCCGTATGCCATCAGCCAGCTTCTGCATTATTTGATCCTGGATCCACGTTTTCTTATATATCTACTTATTATGCACCACGGTTGGGTTTATGTTCTGAGTTATTATCTGTACCCTTACGTGTATCTACCCCCGTTGGTGATTCCTTAGTAGTGGATCGGGTATATAGATCATGTCTGGTGACTATTCAGGAGTTTGAGACTCAGGTTGATTTTATTGTATTGGCCATGGTAGACTTTGATGTGATTCTGGGCATGGACTGGTTGTCTTTTCATCATGCAGTCTTGGATTGCTTTACTAAGACCGTTACCTTAGCCATGCCTGGTGTACCCCCGGTGGTGTGGCAGGGTTCTGTTAGCCGCACACCGACAGGGATTATTTCATATGTTCGTGCTCGTAGATTGATGTCGAGGGGATGTGATTCATTCCTTGCTTATGTTCGGGATGCTAGCATTGAGAGTCCGTCACTTGACTCCGTCCCAGTTGTTCGTGAGTTTCCTGATGTATTCCCGACTGACTTACCTGGCCTTCCTCCTGAGCGTGATATAGAGTTCATTATTGACCTTGAGCCGGGCACCCGACCTATTTCTATAGCTCCTTATCGTATGGCTCCTGCTGAATTGAGAGAGTTGAGTACTCAGCTCCAGGACCTTCTGGGGAAGGGTTTTATCAGGCCGAGTGTATCTCCATGGGGTGCTCCAGTTCTGTTTGTAAAGAAGAAGGATGGATCTATGCGCATGTGTATTGATTACAGGCAGTTGAATAAGGTAACTGTGAAGAATAAGTATCCTATGCCTCGTATCGATGATTTGTTTGATCAACTTCAGGGTGCAGCGGTATTCTCAAAAATAGATTTGAGATCTGGATACCATCAGTTGAGAGTTAGGGCTGAGGACATCCCAAGGACAGCCTTCAGGACTCGGTACGGCCATTATGAGTTCCTGGTGATGTCTTTTGGATTGACTAATGCCCCAGCAGCTTTCATGGATCTGATGAATCGTGTATTCAGGCCATACTTGGACTCCTTTGTGATTGTGTTTATTGACGACATCTTGGTTTATTCGAGGAGTAACGAGGAGCATGAGCAGCATTTGAGGATTGTGCTCCACACTTTGAGAGATCATCGGCTGTATGCCAAGTTCTCAAAGTGTGAGTTCTGGCTTGAGTCTGTAGCTTTCTTGGGCCATGTTGTGTCCAGACACGGTATCATGGTAGACCCAGCAAAGATTGAGGCTATTCGAGGTTGGGCTAGGCCCACGTCACCTATCGAGGTTCGCAGCTTTGTTGGGTTGGCAGGATACTACAGGCGATTTGTTGAGGGCTTCTCGTCTATTGCATCTCCTATGACCAGACTGACCAGGAAGGAGGTTCTGTTTCAATGGTCTGAGGATTGCGAGGCGAGCTTTCTAAAACTCAAGGATCGACTTACTTCTGCCCTTGTGTTAACTCTTCCAGTTGAGGGCGAGGGTTTTACCGTGTATTGTGATGCGTCTGGTATTGGTTTTGGATGTGTGCTGATGCAGCAGGGTCGTGTTATTGCTTATGCATCGAGGCATCTGAAGGTGCACGAGCGTAACTATCCCACCCATGATTTGGAGTTAGCAGCAGTTGTGTTTGCATTGAGAATTTGGAGACATTATCTCTACGGTGTTCATTGTGAAATCTTTACAGATCACCGTAGTCTTCAGCATATTATGACTCGGAGGGATCTTAATTCGAGGCAGCGCAGGTGGATAGAGTTGCTAAAGGACTACGATATCTCTATTCTCTATCATCCGGGCAAGGCGAATGTGGTAGCGGACGCCTTGAGTCGGAAGATAGTGAGTATGGGTAGCTTAGCCTTCATTCCAGTCTCTCAGCGACCGTTGGCTTTGGACATTCAGTCCTTAGCTAACTCGATGGTGTGTTTGGATATTTCTAACCCTGGAAGGGTTATCGCTTGTATTGGTGTGAGATCTACTTTGTTGGAGCAGATTCAGAGTCGTCAGTTTGAGGATAGCGGTCTCCGTAGAATTCGAGATCAATTGTTGAAGGGTAAGTCTGAGAGAGCTACCTTGGGTTCTGATAGTATTTGGGTTATTGTAGATCGGTTGACTAAGTCTGCACACTTTATCCCTGTTCAAGTTTCCTACAGTGCTGAGAGATTAGCTCGTGTATATATTCAGGAGGTGGTTCGCCTACATGGAGTGCCAATATCCATTATCTCAGACCGAGGGTCTCAGTTTACCTCCAGTTTCTGGCAGACTTTCCAGGAAGAGTTGGGTACCCGGTGGACCTCAACACTACATTTCATCCTCAAACCGATGGGCAATCAGAGCGGACTATTCAGGTATTAGAGGATATGCTCCGCGCTTGTGTACTTGACTTTGGGGGCCAATGGGACCAATTCTTGCCTTTAGCGGAGTTCGCGTATAATAATAGCTTCCGCTCCAGCATTCAAATGGCTCCGTTTGAGGCTTTGTATGGTAGACGGTGTCGGTCTCCAGTTGGATGGTTCGAGACTGCAGAAGTCAGTCCTCGTGGCACATATTTACTCCGAGAATCTTTGGACCGAGTTCGAGTAATTCAAGATAGGTTGCGGACAGCTCAGAGTAGACAAAGGAGTTATGCTGACCGTAGACGTCGTCCGTTGAAATTCAGGGTGGGTGATAGGGTCTTCTTACGAGCATCACCCATGAAGGGCGTGATGCGGTTTGGTAGGAAGGGTAAGCTTAGCCCCAGATATATTGGACCCTTTGAGATTTTGCGGACAGTTGGAGAGGTGGCTTATGTGTTAGCTTTACCTCCGGCATTTTCAGCTATCCACCCAGTATTTCATGTTTCTATGCTGCGACAATACATTCCAGATGAGTCGCATGTGCTTCAGTGGGACTCGGTTCAGTTAGACGAGAAACTAACATTTGTGGAGGAGCCTGTGTCCATTTTAGCCAGAGATGTCAGACGGTTACGCTCCCGGGACATTCCAGTAGTTAAGGTACAGTGGCGTCACCATCCGGTTGAGGAGGCAACTTGGGAGCTTGAACGTGACATGCGAGCCCAGTATCCGTACTTGTTCACATCTTCAGGTACGTGCTTATTCTTGACTTTCGCGGACGAAAGTCCTTTTAGTAGTGGATATTGTAATGACCTTCCCGGTCATTTCCTTCGTTTTCATATGTTGTCAGCGCTTAGAGCTTTTCTATAACTGCCCCAAGTTATTTATGACTTGCTGGGACCGACAGTTCGGCTCCTGGGCAGTTCGTTTGAGAATATTATTTAGACCGAGCACGTTGTAAAATATTAAATTAAATTTGAATTTGGTAAAATGACATAGTTAATGACCTTTTGAAAATATTTTTGAAATTCTTTAGGTATGATATATCTATACTATTTTATAATAGTTTTATAATTTATTAATAACTTAAGCGGAGATAGTGAATTTAAATATGTTAAAATAATATTTTTATTTTATAGAGATTTTGTTAGAAATAATTTTCTATTAATTATGGTATATTCAAAAAGTTGTATTTATTTTACCACGAAGCTATACAATACCCGAATATATATATAACGGGATTCGAATTAATGGGATAGTGCTACCTCCACTTCCACGTGGAAGTGGAGGAAAGGGTACAACAATCTTAAGTGATGTCGTGGTGGCAGCATTAGTCATTAGTAGTTATATGACAAATCATATCACTATGTAAAACATAGTTGACAAATTCAAATGTCATAAAAATGTTACTTTTTCAAATGTATTTTGCCACTTTCAGAAGCTGAAAGATCATCATCGGCAATCCTTGGTTCTATTCCGATTATATTTTTGAGTCCGTGGACTCGTCCTCGTCATTTCTACGGTATGTTTTCTTATTTTTACGGTAATTTTCGTTTACGATGGTATATTTTAGGATTGGTATTGATGTTTGAGCTACATATTGGGCTCAAATTGAGCGGTGTTAGTTGTGACTATTAATCACGGGGTAATTTGGGACGCGGTGACGGTTTTAATTTTGCGATACCGCAAGTGGGCCCCACGTGGACTGTTCGGACATTTTTTTTGAACTAATGCAATATGGGTATCAATAGTCATGTTTTGACATGTAGTTTATTATTTTGGTAGCTTGGCAATATTCGGAGGCCTCTCGAAAGGGAAAGGCTCCTATTTAGCTGGTTTTCTTGGCAGGCTTGCGGCAGACGTCCAGGTAGGCTAGGTTTACCTTCCTTTGCACTTAGATTGGGCTTACGTGTGATATATGTATGCTATTGTGCTGGTATTGTGGGCTGGTATTATAGACTTGGTGGTGGTGGTTTGCTGTGATTTAGGCCTTCTAGGCTGGATAGGGCTGTTCGGATATATTCCAGGCCCGTTATCCTCGTGGTACCCCACAGATGACCTATTTGGGGTCGGATAGTATTGTTGTTGTTGTTGCTAGTCTGGGAATGTTATTGTTGGACCTTAGTCCAGTCTTAGACAGACTTAGCCCAGACTTAGACAAGTATAACCAGACTTGGTTTTCGGGACCCGGTAGCGGGCCCCGTTACCCTTTTTTTGTCGGCTTGTCGAAACTTTGACATCTTTGGGCTTAGATAAGCCCTATATGACTATTAGGGTTATGACGGGATTGAGTCACCCCGATTATACCCAGTTGGACTGTCTAGCTTTGTTCGTCCCTGATAGCACCGTATTTGATTGGGGTCGGCTAGTTTGACTTAGAACGCTGAACCGCCTTTCCATGACTTGTAATGTATACCCAGACTTTTATATACATATTTTTACAGTAGGTAGTTGACCTAGAAGGACCCCGAGATTGACTTGTAGCATGTTGTAGAGTTAGCTTCTGTACCTATATAATAGTAATGACTTGGCACTAAGGCGTTCCCCGTTTATTTGATATGATATGACCTTTGATTCTGTTCTGGTTACTGGCTATGATGAATTCCGGTTCGAGTCCGGCTACTGATTTAGGTATGATGATTTTGGTTATTGACTATTGGGTGTTCCGGTTCGAGTCCGGCCCCGGATTGTGGTACACTATGAGTTTCGGTTCGAGTCCGGCCACTGATTATTATGAGTTCCGGTTCGAGTCCGGCATCTGGTTATGATATGATTGGAGAGTTTTGGTACTGGGTACCGTGATTATAATGTTGTTGTTCTATGAGTTCCGGTTCGAGTCCGGCAGATATGATATATATGTGGCCTCTTGTTATTACCCACTACTTCCGGTTCGAATCCGGCGTCTGGCCTCTTGTTATTACCCATTGGTGCCGGTTCAAGCCCGGTGCACTCCTGTTGGTTATTGTGGTTACTGGATACTGATACAGCCTCGAGACACTGGTGACTATGCATTTACTTTTCTTGTGTGTCCCGCTGGTTTATGGGGGCCAGACTGGGTTATTGTTTTCTTCCGTGTGCCTATCGGGCTTATGGGGGCCCAGATAGGTTATGTTTGACTTGTGTGTTTACTTACGCATTTATTTACTCGTTATTATGTATCGCACTTATATTTTCCTGAGCATATCTATACGCCTCGGCCGTTACTTATGTATCTATTACTTGTACCCCGGACTTAGCATGCCCCCTGCACTTTAGCCTGCTTATATTATATTAAGCTCAGTCGGCCGATGATGCCTACTGAGTACCCGTTGCCCTGGTACTCATACTGCACTTCTGCATCTTTTTCCCCGATGCAGATCCAGGCACCAGTCGACGGTTTTGACGTGACTCTTTTCTCAGCACTGATTCCGGAGCAGGGTGAGCTTACTGACGTCCGAGGCAGATCCTACTCCATCCTCTACTGTATAGTCTTTTGCTCTCAAGACTATTGTACTTATTATACATGTTTGGTTTCTGTCTTGTATTTTGGGTATGTTAGTAGTGGCTCATGTACTGACCCCACCAGGTCTTGGGAGGGGTTCTGGACTTTATATACATTTTCCTCTTCCTTCTCAGTCTTAGCATGTTTATAAATATGGTTACTTCCATTTCTTCTCTGTTTTATAAGATTCCGCCCGTTAGCCCGTCGCTTGTTGCTCCGGACTAGGGTTTGGCTTGCCTATTTGATACAAGATCAAGTATGTATCACAAGATTTCAGCAACACCAACAAGAAAACCCAACAAACACAAGATTAACAAGTAAGCAACAATGCTAGTGAATCGAAAGAGCCCCACACGGCTTCACTAGACTTCAAGATCTCAAAGACAACAACAACAAGATAATGAAAAGATAGATAACTTGACATATAATATTCAAGAGACTAAGAACCCTAACATCAAGAGAGGACCCTAAGACTATTGAATATAAACACCAAGCTCTTACTTGGACCAAGAGGAACTCAATGACCTCAAGACCCTAGTTTCTAGCCAAAACACAACACAAGCTTCCTTCTAGCAAGCTTGTGGCCGAATCTGCCTCTCAATGGAAGAGAGAGAGAAAGTGAAATATTACAAGTCTTTGTCTTGAAATTACAATGAGAAAACTAAGGCAAAATAATTCTAGGCTTGTCTATTTATATTACAAGCCAAATGAAAGACAAAAATGACCTTATGGGCCATGTGGAGCAGCCGGCCATGGAGTGTAAAAACATTACACTTCAAGGCCCATCTTCACACCTTAAAACATTTAGACCCTTAGGTGGTTCAATAACCAACTCACACACGGCCATTTGCATGAATACGGCTTGGAGTTTTTGTAACTCCCGGGCTTGACTTCGTGTGAATGGTCGGGTACTTGTTGGACAGCTTGTCCCACCCGTATCATCCTCTCCATCTTGAGAGGAATTTGGCCTCAAATTCAGCACTTGGTCGTCTTCAACCGCCTCCACGAGAGAAAGATCACAAACGTTAAAAGTGTGGTGCACTTGGTATTCCGGTGGAAGGTCAATCTTGTAGGCGTTGTCATTGATTTTCTCGAGCACTTGGAATGGACCATCACCCCTCGGCATCAATTTGGACTTTCTTTGGGATGGAAACCGATCCCTCCGAAGATGCACCCACACCCAATCTCCCGGTTCAAGGATGACTTTCTTTCTTCCCTTGTTGGCCCTCCTTGCCATGTCTTGGTTTTTCTTCTCAAGTTGAAGCCGCACCTTCTCATGTAACTTCTTCATAGAATCTGCCCGCTTGCTTCCTTCTAAGCTAATCATGAGATCACTTGGCAAAGGCGTTAAATCCAAAGGGGTGAGGGGGTTGAGGCCGTATACACACTCAAAGGGAGTCATTCCCGTACTTGAGTGTATGACACGGTTATATGCAAACTCAATCAATGGTAAGTGCTCCTCCCAAGAAGTCATTTTTCCCTTAACCATGGAACGTAGCATAGCACCCAAAGTCCTATTTACTACTTCTGTTTGGCCATCGGTTTGTGGGTGGCAAGAGGTAGAGAATAATAACTTGGTACCAAGCCTACCCCACATGGACTTCCAAAAGTGGCTTAGGAACTTAGAGTCCCTATCACTCACAATGGTCCTCGGGACACCATGCAATCTAACAACATTATCAACAAATAACGAGGCCACGCTAGGGGCGTCATCACACTTAGAGCAAGGAATAAAGTGCGCCATTTTAGAAAACCGGTCAACTACAACAAAGATACTATCCCGGCCTCGTCGAGTCCTTGGCAGCCCTAACACAAAGTCCATCGATATATCAAGCCAAGGACGTAGAGGAGTGGGCAGCGGGGTGTACAACCCATGAGGTAGGAGCCGAGATTTGGCTCTCTTGCATTCTACACATTGGCCACAAGTTCTAGTCACATCCTTGCGCATTTTGGGCCAATAGAATTGCTCCTCCAATATTCCGAGGGTCTTTTCGACCCCAAAATGACCCATTAGACCGCCATCATGTGCTTCCCTCACAAACAATTCTCTCCAAGAGCTAGAGGGTACACACAATCGTCTACCTTTAAATAAGTAACCATCAAACTTGGCATAGGGATTTGAACCCCTAGCCGAATCCCACTTGTCCCTACCCCATTCTTCGCATTCCCTAAAGATAGGAGCAAAGTGAGGGTCCTTGGGATACAATTCTCTTAAACTCTCAAAACCCATCAACTTCGAAGACAAAGTGGCAACAAGCACATGCTTTCTAGACAACGCATCAGCAACAACATTCTCCTTCCCCCTTTTGTAATGAATTACATAAGGGAAAGTCTCAATAAACTCAATCCACTTAGCATGACGCCTATTCAACTTGTCTTGGCTCTTAAGGTGTTTCAACGATTCATGGTCCGTTCGTATCACAAACTCCTTAGGCCACAAATAATGCTGCCAATTGCCCAAGGCTCTAACAAGGGCGTACAACTCCAAATCATAAGTCGAGTAATTAAGAGTTGCCCCTTTGAGTTTTTCACTAAAATAAGCGACGGGCTTGCCTTCTTGCATTAAAACAGCCCCGATGCCAACCTTACTAGCATCACACTCCACTTCAAACATTTTATCAAAATCGGGCAATTGTAACAAAGGCGCCGAGATGAGCATAGCTTTCAAGGCTTCAAAAGCCTTAGCTTGCTCATCACCCCACTTAAAGGGTTGGTCCTTTCTAATAACCTCAGTCAAGGGTGCTGCTATGGAGCTAAAACCTTTGACAAACCTCCTATAAAAGCTTGCTAATCCATGAAAACTTCGGATTTCTCCAATAGTTTTAGGGATTGGCCAACTTCGTATAGAGTCTATCTTGGATTCGTCCACTTCCACGCCCCTTGAGCTCACGACAAAACCCAAGAAAATCACCTTATCAACACCAAAAGAACACTTCTCCATGTTGGCATACAACTTCTCCTTTCGGAGCACCTCAAACACACACCTCAAATGCATCACATGATCATCAATAGATTTACTATATACCAACACATCATCAAAGTAAACCACCACAAACTTCCCAATATAAGGCTTCATTACATGATTCATTAGCCTCATAAAGGTGCTAGGAGCATTGGTAAGGCCAAAGGGCATGACCAGCCACTCATATAGACCGAATTTGGTCTTGAATGCGGTCTTCCACTCATCACCGGGTTGCATGCGAATTTGGTGATAGCCACTCCTAAGATCCACCTTAGAAAACAAACAAGAGCCATGGAGCTCATCTAACATATCATCTAGTCTAGGGATTGGATGACGATACCTTATAGTGATTTTGTTGATGGCTCTACAATCGACACACATGCTCCAAGTTCCGTCTTTCTTTGGTACCAAAAGCACCGGAACAGCACAAGGAATCATACTTTCTTTGATGTATCCCTTGTTGAGAAGTTCCTCAACTTGTCTCTCAAGCTCCTTAGTGTCCATGGGATTGCTCCTATAGGCCGGTTTGTTTGGAAGTTGTGAACCCGGCACCAAATCAATTTGGTGCTCAATTCCCCGAAGTGGGGGCAATCCTTGCGGAAGTTCTTTAGGAAATACATCTTCATAATCCTGCAACACACAAGAAATCAAAGGGGAAATGGAAGAATTAGCGGGGTTAGTATTTAAACAATGAGCCAAAAGCAACATAGGTGTGCCCACATCATGGTCCACGAAGAGTTCCTTCTTTCTAGCTAACATCACCACGTTTTCAGCCCCCTTTGAAGTTGAGGCAGTCACGGGTAACCCTACTGCCCCAACCACGGTTTCCCTTCCCTCTTCTTCTCTTTCGGATTTCTTCCCCTTTTCCTTCAACTCTCTCATCTTTTGGTGCCACTCATTTACTTGGGAGGGTGAAAGCGGGTGAAGTGTGACCTTTCGGCCATCCTTCTCAAGTGTATATCGATTGGTCCTCCCATCGTGTTTGGTAGACCTATCATATTGCCAAGGTCTACCTAACAACAAGTGACACGCTTGCATTGGTATCACGTCACAAAGCACTTCATCTTGGTAGTTTCCCACCTTAAAACGTATCATACATTGCCTTGTGACCTTTAGTTCACCACAGTCATTCAACCATTGTAGCTTGTAGGGACTAGTGTGCGGGGTAGTTGGTAACTTCAAGAAGTTAACCGTAGCCATACTAACAACATTTGTGCAACTACCACTATCAATCACCAAGGTGCACACACTTCCCTTTACAAGACATTTAGTATGGAATAGATTCTCCCTTTGACTAGGGTCATCTATCGCCTTACTAATCATGACGCGCCTAACCACAAAGTTGGGAACCACACACTCCCCTTCTTGAGGGTAAACATCTTCGCCCTCATCATCATATGGCCCATTCTCGGGTTCCTCTCCATCTTGAGGCTCGGCCTCATCTTCACTCTTCTCAAGATCCACCTCTTCACCAAGGTAATACACCCTCCCTTCCCGAAGGACCACATTGCGTCGGTTTGGACACTCATTGGCTTTATGTCCCCAACCTTGGCACTTGAAACATTGGAATCCTTTTGGGTTAGGGTACTTGTGAGCTTCTTGTTTTGGAGGAAGTTTGGGGTCGGCCTTGGGCTCGGGCAGCCTTGGAAGGCTGGATTGCCCCTTGTTTTTGGACCAACCCGAGGGGGCTGGTACCCTTGCCTTAAACGACGACCTCTCCTTTAGCTCTTTTTCAACCTCAATAGCCGCTTGGAAAATACCCTCAACGGTATCAAACTTGTGAAGTGTCAAATGAGTGGAGATCTCCTTGTTCAATCCACACTTGAACCGGATGACATCATGACTGATTTGCTCCCCACGATGGTCAAGGTTTAACATGAGTTGTTGAAACTCATCAAAGTATGCCATCACACTTTTGTTACCTTGACGTAAGTTGTACAACCTTGCAAGCAATTCATGGCGATAACTCTCGGGGAGGTACCTTTGCCTCATCAAGTATCTCAATCGATACCAAGGTGGTGGCTGCCCGTCAACTAGTGCATTACCAAACCGCTTGACGTACTCCCACCAAGTGTTAGCATAACCCTCAAAGTGAGCTATAGCATAACTTCCTTTCTTTTCTTCCGAGAGATCATTAACTTGGAAGACTTTGTCACAAGCCGATTCCCAAGCTAAGTATGCCTCGGGGTCACTCTCACCCTTAAAGAGCGGTAGACTCAACTTGATGGTGTTGATGCCTACATCTCTCTCATGGTGCCGGTTTCCTCTTTCTTCATATCCACGGTATCTCCGTTGAACTCCTCTGCCCCCTCTCACCTCCTCCTCCCTCATGTAAGTATCATCAAAGGCCCCGTACCCATCATACTCCTCCCTACCATACTCCTCAAGGTGGGCTGGTCGGTTTTGGTTATTTGGAATTTGATTTGGGGGTATTGGATTTTGTGGAGGTGGTGGTCTTTGGTTTAATGGAGCTTGGAATGGAAGGTTCGGATTTAGTGGTGGAATTTGACGTCCAAATCCCTCATGCGGGGTTTGGGAATTCTGGAAATGCGTTGGTCTATTGGGGTCACGGTTTGGAGGAAAATAGGTGGTGTGGCTTGCGGCATTTAGTGGAGCTTGGGGTGCATTTAGCATTTGGTGGACTGTTTCGGGGGTGATGGTTGCGGAGGAAGTCCTATCTTGTCCATTGGTTGAGACATGTAGAGGAGTAGAAGGACGAGAGTTCCTTTGACTCTCCACTTGTTCTAATCTCCCACTAATAGTCGACACTTCTCCCTTGATGGCTGCCAAGTCCCCTCTCACGGCCCCAAAGTCCGAATTTAACCTTTCAAGCGTCCGAGTAACGGCCTCAAGAGTGACCCTCATAGAGTCAAGTGCATTAGTATCCACGTTATGGGACGTGGCCCCTTCCATTGTCGAGGTATTATACTCTTTAGATCACCACACGCTTGAGTTCCACAAGTGTTGTAAATTGGCTAGTAACCGTGAATCCTTTAAGGTATGAGTAAGCTCTTATCCGGAGTGGATTCTTGTTTGAAGACTCAAAGAATTCTTGTAGGACTAGGACCAAAAACAACAACGTGTTCAAAAGATAAAAGCACTCAAGTAAACGTTGACACGAACAAACGAATTCAAAGGACTAATTGACAATCTAGTAGGAATGTACTAGTTTGTTAATTAGTTCTAGAATCAAGTAAGGAAACTAAGAATCAACAATTAGAAACTAGAAAATTATCCAAAGTTGAGCTTAGGGGTGACGTGGCAGCATGCAATTGGCCTTGGGCCCACACGGTTTGTATATATATAACTTATATGTATTTTTTTTTTTTTTTGTCACAAATCTGAAAATCAATATTCATACAACTTGTGAAGTATGACAATGTGTTTTGGAGGGAAAAATAATAGTCTTGTAGCCTTTTTCAACCTTTCAAACTCAAAGGGTTAGGTTTGACTAACTATTCCCACAAAACAAGGCTCCTTGAATTAAGGAAGAGTGGTTGGCCAACTATGAAGTGATGGGTGCAAGTCTTTCACCAACAACTTTATGACTTGTCTTGCAACTTGAACACCACAAGATGAACAAGATGAACAAGTTTAAAAGATGAACACCTTACAACTTTCATCAACTTCTTCAAGCACATAACACACAACCACCAATTTTTTTTTTTTTTCATCAACAACATACAACTTTCAACCACTTCAAGTCACCACAACAATGGTCAAGTTTTCAAGCTCAACTTTTAGATCTAGACACTTTAGTGTTGGTGAGAAAGAAACCAACACTAGAAACACACTAAACAAGCAAAATAACACCTAGATCTAAACATACAACAACATTCTCGGATTTGTCTTCAATGGACTGATTTCCGATTTTTTTTTATTTTTTTTTTTGTTTAATCCGAGAACAAGCCCAAGATGGGTTGTGTGGGAACACAACCGGTCTTGCTTTGATACCAAATGATACAAGATCAAGTATGTATCACAAGATTTCAGCAACACCAACAAGAAAACCCAACAAACACAAGATTAACAAGTAAGCAACAATGCTAGTGAATCGAAAGAGCCCCACACGGCTTCACTAGACTTCAAGATCTCAAAGACAACAACAACAAGATAATGAAAAGATAGATAACTTGACATATAATATTCAAGAGACTAAGAACCCTAACATCAAGAGAGGACCCTAAGACTATTGAATATAAACACCAAGCTCTTACTTGGACCAAGAGGAACTCAATGACCTCAAGACCCTAGTTTCTAGCCAAAACACAACACAAGCTTCCTTCTAGCAAGCTTGTGGCCGAATCTGCCTCTCAATGGAAGAGAGAGAGAAAGTGAAATATTACAAGTCTTTGTCTTGAAATTACAATGAGAAAACTAAGGCAAAATAATTCTAGGCTTGTCTATTTATATTACAAGCCAAATGAAAGACAAAAATGACCTTATGGGCCATGTGGAGCAGCCGGCCATGGAGTGTAAAAACATTACACTTCAAGGCCCATCTTCACACCTTAAAACATTTAGACCCTTAGGTGGTTCAATAACCAACTCACACACGGCCATTTGCATGAATACGGCTTGGAGTTTTTGTAACTCCCGGGCTTGACTTCGTGTGAATGGTCGGGTACTTGTTGGACAGCTTGTCCCACCCGTATCACTATTGGTGGGTTACGATAGGCGCCATCATGACCCAAATATTGGGTTGTGACAATTTATCAAATAAACTTGCAGACAAAAAATAATATTCATAAAATTGAAGATCTCTACCTTAACAAAAACAAAATTGTAAAGGGGAGATTTAAATTGATCTTAAAGAAAGGGTATAAGCCATAGTTTTAACCTGATTATCATTTCTAATCTTAATCTTAAATGATTAATCCAACTATATAGAAGTCTAAGCACCAAAAGTCACCTCTTAGTATTTTAAAGCCTTATCTTTCTTTGTAATTTAATTTCTAAATTCAGTCAACTATGAACTCTAGTTTTCTTTATACTATTTCTTGTATTCTTTTTTTTTTAAAAAAAAAAAAAGAAGGCTTCATAGTACATTTCTATATATTAGAAAAGCTACCATCAACATGTCTGCTTGTTGCCATTAAATTTGGGGGGGTGCGGATAACTTGGATCTTTTAGTCATTTATGAAGTAAATGATTCTTCATAGTACTGTTTATTATAGTGGAACTAATCGTAAAATATCTTTTATATTTTTTGTCATATTTTGTAGATATAGTATATCTTGAGTTCTTTGATATGCTTCTATGTTGGTTGTTAATAAATTTTGTACTAACATTCTTTCCTTCCTAGTTTGTATCCAGTGTTGGAGTGATTCGTATTTAGTCATTAGTCTGAGTAATATAAATCTAATTCATATCTATCATCATCATAGTATGATATGTTGAATTTTAACCAATTATCTTGCATTAATTGTATTATTTCATAAGTCTGTAATATATCACAGATTTTTCTTCTTATGTCACTGTTAAGATGTCTAAGTGTATATAATAAGAGTATTTTATAATCAGTATCATTATCTAATAAATATGTATAAGTACTTAGTCGGTAAGTATCTATTTCAGTATTAGGTGTACTTGTTTTAGTATTATTCATTTCAGTAGGTGGTGTATTCATTTATGTATTGTCTAAATATATTCCCTCTAACCTCTTTGTTTATCATTACCCGTATCATTTTATGATAAAGTTATTCTGAATAATCTTTTCTGGCCACTACTATGATTTTTCGGCTTCAATCATTTACCCTAACAGCGCCTCGACTTTGTCTACTCCCCTTTAACGGCATTCCTCGCCTACTCGGTTTCGACCTTAGGATGGCATAGTCTGGGCTTAACTACTCTCAGCCTAATATTTCATAGCAAGCTTTCTCAAGATATTCAATATAACAATACTTTTAACATGATAAATAGTAATGATATTCAAGAGATTATAAGGAATATAATAGTTTAGCTATACATATCTATGAATAGATATACCTGAGTTGGTAGCTTATCGGATAGCTCCATATCTGAAAAACTTAAATATTTTATTTATTTTAGTTGGAAGAGGAGAGGATTGTTTTCTGAGGTTGGTGCTCAACACATGAGGCTTACTTTCCTTTGCTTCTTACATTCGTTTATATAAAAAAAACTGATTGGCCTTTACTATTCCTAAACGGCCTTTTAGTAAAATGAAAAACTAATCTGTTCTTTACTATTTACAATAGTGTCTGACTTTTTAAAAAAGCAAAAGACACTTGTCCTTTACTATTTAGAGTTCATATCCTACTTTATAAAAGAAAACAAAAACTTTTTCTTTACACTATGCAATTTACGACTTATTTTAAGAAAACAAAAAGACATACTATTCACATATCTTGTCAAGGGTCTTGTTTTGTCTCTTATCTCTTCATCTTTATTTGTCCGTTGCCATGATTTTGTTTACTCTAGCTGGACGTCTGGAATATCGACAGTATCTTCTCCATTACATTTTGAACATCTGTGATCGGGATATTTATGTCCAATGATTTTGCAATATCTAGTTAATAGGTCTTGAGAAATAAATTTGTTTTTAAGTGCTCTGGTCGTAGGTTGATCTTCTGGTCTAAGTAAGGATAATATCCATTGCTTGACTTCTTCCATATCTTCTTGACTTAGTTCTCTTGAATTTGAGTATATCATTAACTGGTCTCGTGAGTAATAGCTCCATATGGCATTGCCATTTAAATAATTATTTGCTAATTCCTGAATAATAGTTGTTATACCAATAATTCTTTTGTTGGCATAAAAACTAGGTAACTCATTTTCTGGTATTTCTGGTTGTTGACCTATCTCTTCCGGTATTATCATGTCTCGTGTTAGTCCTATCTTAACAACCTGTATAATGGGTTTTATCTCATTATATAGTATTTCTGCTAGTGCTGTATAGAACCTTACATACAATAGGTTTCTTTTTGTGACTCTTTTGTATGTTAGTACTGTTCTATGTACTTCGGGTATTCCGGTTAGCTCTTCACCATCGTATGTATATACAGTATTTAGTAGTCCATAATAGTAACATGTTTTTACTAGGTTAGCACTGGTTTTTGGTTGTGCTATTAGCTTGTTGTATCCTTGCAATTTCTGGGTTATGAAGTCCTGAGTTTCTTCTTGGGTTGTGGTAGATCTTGGGTTGAGATTTAAATATGTTTGGATTTTGTGTATATTTCTGATGTAATTTTGGGCAATATGGTTATAAATCTTTTTATCTTGGTTAAGACTTTCGGCATAGGTTGAAGTTTGGGGTTGTGTGATATCTTGTGGCTTTTGTATTTTTGGTATAAATGGCCTTGTAAATATGCTGTTTAAATTGGTATTAGTATATTGCCTTTTGCTAGCTGTACTATTTGTACCTGCAACATTAACAAATAAATTGTTATGGGTTTTTTGGAGTTTCCCAACGTCTTCTTCTATCTCTGGAATTTTCAAGTCTTCCGATCGACTTAGCTCTGCATGTTTATAGTCTTGCTGATGACTGGTACTAGCTTTAGACTTCAGCTTAACTTCATTAGTCTTTAGCTTTTGTATTTCAGAGTCCATACTGTCCACTTTTGTACAAAGTGTAGTAAGGGCTTTAAGTATATCTTCCATCGTATTATCTTGTTCTGTTTGAGTAGCTTTGTCTTGATAGATAGTCTGCAATGACATTCTTATCAGATTTAACTACTTCAATTATAAATGTAAAATTTTGTATATTTAATACAAGTCTTCTTATTTCTTTTGTTGTAACTGAATCTTGTATTTTTCTTGTTATCCACCATTTTACTTATGTCTTATTTGTTCGTACAATAAATTTGTTATACACAATATATGGCTCAAATGCTATTAAACATTTATATAATGCAAATAGTTCTTTTCTATTTATTTCCCATTTTAATTGTGGTTCCGTATATGATCCTGAATAATATCTACAGTGATGTTCAATTTTTTCATTATTATATTTGTACTTAAGAACTCCTCCATAGCTATGATTGCTAGAGTCTGTTTCTACTATATATGTAAATTGTTTATTTTCATCTGAAAAATATAATTTTGGTAAATCCTGACACATAGTTTTAATCTTTTGTATATATTTTTTATCTTCTTCATCAAAATAGTACTCAGTATCTTTCTTTAATTTTTTCTGTAAGGGTTTTAGGTTTTCGGCTAACTTGGGTATATATTCTCTTACTTGATTTACTAGTCCTAAAAAGGATTGTAATTTCTTTTTTGTATCTAAGATTTCGTCTGAATTTATTATTTTCTGTACTATATGGGTTTGCATTTTTATTCCATTTTTATCTATTTGTATGCCTAAAAATTCTATTTGATTTTTCATTATTTCTGCTTTCTTTTTGCTTAAACTAATTCCTGATGTTTCTATTATATGTATGAATTTTTCTAGTAATTTTATATGTTCTTCTTGTGTTCTCGAATATAATAGTATATCATCTATGTATACTATACAATTTTCTAGTTGGTTAAAATAATTATCCATAAAGTGTTGATATATAGCTGGTGTATTTTTATATCCAAATGGTAGTACGTTCCATTCATAAAATCCTTGTGGTACTGTGAATGTTGTTAGCTTTTTAGATTCATCTTCTAACTTTAAATGGTAAAAGCCTGATTTACAATCTAATTTACTAAAATAATTATATCCTTGTATTTGTCGTATTTTTAATATCTTGTTTTGTATTGGGTAATTATATGTTTTTGTTTTTGCATTTAAATTTCTATAATCTATAACCATCCTACTTTTTCCTCTTTTTTGTTCACTATGTTTATTTACTATAAATGCTGGGCTAGTATGTTTGCTATTACTTTCTTGGATGTAATTACTGTCTAGTAATTCTTTTATATGTAGTTTAAATTCTGTTAAATCATCAAAGTTGTATTTTAAGGGTTTTTGTGTTATAATACTGTTTTCATCTATTAGCTCAATTTTTACTTTTGTTTTATGTTTTTCCCATCCTTGTAAGGGGTTATCATTGTAGAATAATTCTAATTTATCTTGGAGTATTTTTAGTTTATCTATTGAAAATATTATCATTTCTATTTTATGGTCATTTGCCTTTATGTTTTCTAGTTTCTGGGTAATTTTTTCACTTCCTTTAATCCAAGGTGTTGTTTTTCGTAATTTATTGTTTACTCTTTTACCTCCTACTTTTTGTTTACATGGGGTAGTAAACCACCAATGTGTTTTTGTTAGTATATGTGGGTATAAGTTGTCTAAGAATGGTATTCCTAGTAATATATCTTTAGTTGTAAATTCATAACTATACATTTCTTTTATTGTTAGTATTTTATCCCATATTTGTATTTTTATATCTTTTGCCTTATATGTTATCATGCTTCCTTCATCATTAAATCCTGTTACTACCATAGGTGTTGTTAATTTTTCCCATTTATCTTCTGGTAGACAGTTATGTTTACAGAAGATAGCATCTGCTCCTGTGTCTATCATAGGTGTATAATATCTATTATAATAACCTTCTACTATTATTTTGGCAAGTATATATATTTTTGTCATTTTATATATTTTTTTATTATTTTATCATATCAATGTCCGTTTTATTACTACTTTCTTATTTGCATAAGTTATTGTTAGCTGTTTATCTTCTATGGTATATGGTTTTACTTTTTCTAACCATTTTAATCCTAATATAATGTTTTTATCTCCTTGGTAGATTTTAAAGTTTATTAATATTGGTATCCCTCCAATAATTAATTCTTTTTATGTTATTTCTTCAGTAGGTACTAATGCTTTTGGTAATTCTGGACATAGTTGTTCATTTGTTATTATCTCTCTTTCTGGTACTAATTCTCTTATAATGTGATTTTCTTCCTGTCCTGTATTTATTAATATTAAGTATTTTCTTTGGTCCATTATTCCTGTTATGTAGTAATGGTATGGTGTTATTTCTTCCATTTTGTGTTCTATTAAATTTTGTGGTGTATAATCTATTCTTCTAGATGTACTCATTCTTGATGATGATGTAGGTGTATCATTGGTTATTCTTTTTGAGGTACTAAGTCTTTCTTTTACTATTTCTAGGTCTTCTTCTATACCTAATTCTTTGTAACTATAGTCATTATTGTCTATAACTGTGACTATTCTTTCGAAAGGGTTTTCTATCCTTATTTTATCTATTTTGTTTTTTGCTTTTACATTATGTTTTGTCGTGTAAATATATAAATTCTTACATCTTGCTGTAAATATCTTACTTCCTGGTGCTAACTCTATTCCTGACATTTTCCAGTATAATACTAATGATTTGTCTATATTTTTATCAGTTACTGCTACTGAATAATTTGCACTTATTATAAATTTAAATTTTTGGTATATTAAATTTCCTTTAACTGCACTTATGACGCTTTTTTCTATAGGATGTATGATTCTATCATCTGCTAAATATATTTCTATTGGGGTATCTATTCCTTCTCTAAAACATGCTTTTATTAATATCTCTGTTCCTCCTAAGTGTACATATTTAATTGGAGTTTTTGCTTTTATATCTTGTATTTCTTTATTTACTAATTTTTTACTTATTATGGGTATTTTAGCTTTTCCTTTGGTGTATCTACAGTCTATTATATGTTCTTTTTGACTAATTACATAGTATTCTTCTTTCTGTCTTTTAAACCAATGTTTTACTATAGGTACGTCCAATACTTTATTTATACTTAAATCTAATTCTTTTCCTTTTATTTGTTCAAATATATTATTATCAAATATTATTTTTTGGTCTGAAGATTCTTCATCTTGGTAGTCTTCATGTTTAAGTATTTGGATTTCTTTTTCAGTCATATTCGTTATCTGATTCTTCTATTAGATCGTCATTTATAGTCATATCATTTTCGAATAATTCATATATGTTGTCTTCACTTTCTAATTCATAATCTATAAATTCTATTTGAGTATATTCATCATTTTCTATTAGTAATTAGGTGATTTGCTTTTTCTTTGGATCTTTAGGTATCTTACAATCTTTTGCTAAATGTCCTAACTTTCCACAGTTATAACAGGTACATTCTGATAATTTTTTCTTTTTCTTGTATGGTTGCTTACTATTGTAATTTTTTACATAGTATCTTCTTCTTGGTTTTTTATATTTATATTTAGACCGGTATGGTTTATTATATTTTCTTTTATTTCTTTTATAATATTTATCTGTGCATCCAAATTGTGGTGCTGTTTTATTTTTGCAACATGCCAAATTTTTTACCAATATTTTATCCTTTTTTTTATTTTCTTTATATTTTTCACATCATTCTGCAAACCAATTTTGTAAGAATTTTATTCTAGCTCCTAGGGTATCTGCTAGTCCTGCTTCATTCTAATTTTTCGTTATTTTAGAACTAAATGGTTATGGTAATTTTGTAAAATATAACTTTCTTATTTCTTCACTTTCATCTGTACTATATGTTCCTTTATAGTAATAATCTTTAAATGCACATGTATATTCATTTATATAGCACATATTACATATTGCTAATTTTGTCATTAAATTTCTGTTTATAGTTTTTTCTTTATTTTGTTCTTCTATTTCTGTTGTCATACTACTAAATTCATTTCTTATTGCTGTTTCATATTTATGTAGGATTTCTATTGATGACGTTGCAGCATCATTAGCACTATTTCTGCTACTTCTTAATGTAGTTAAGCTAGTTGTTGTTAGGTTTTGTAACCATAATTTTACTGTTCCTATTAGAGTTCTTTCTATGTATCCTGGTGTTTCAGCTATTGATACTTTATTATCTATTAGTTGTTTCGAAATGTATCCTATCCATAATTGGATTGTTTTATTTATATCTGCTACACAGTCTAGATCTAAGAAATTATATTGTTCTGCTGTTTGTCTTGGTGTCCATTTTATGTTTAACCGTTTATCCCATAAGGTTTTATTCTTATCATATGATTCATACGTTGTTCTAGCATAATTTGTATCTAAATGTTTTGGATTTTTTACTCCTGATGTTCTTGATTTATTATCTGTTGTATTTATTTCTGGATTTATGGTAGTTTCATTTATTTTTTCTATAAGTTCTGTGTATGTTTCACTTGTTTCTGAATAATTTTCTTGTGTTATATCATTATCACTTTCTTCATTTATTTCATCTATTCTTATTTCTGGTAAATTAGTTTGTTTTTCTTCCAATTGTAATTTTACCCTGAACTGTTCTATTTCATTTGTTAATTTTAATTCTTGTTCTTGTTCTTTTTGTCTTTCCTTTTCTTTTTGTTTATCTACATATAATTGTTTGAGCATTTCCAGTTCTTTTTCGAGCTCTATTATTTTTGTATTTTTTGTTTTTTCTATTTGTTTTATTTCCTCTTTAGCTTGTTTTATTTTTATAGTAACAAACATACTAGCCCAGCATTTATAGTAAATAAACATAGTGAACAAAAAAGAGGAAAAAGTAGGATGGTTATAGAATATAGAAATTTAAATGCAAAAACAAAAACATATAATTACCCAATACAAAACAAGATATTAAAAATACGACAAATACAAGGATATAATTATTTTAGTAAATTAGATTGTAAATCAGGCTTTTACCATTTAAAGTTAGAAGATGAATCTAAAAAGCTAACAACATTCACAGTACCACAAGGATTTTATGAATGGAACGTACTACCATTTGGATATAAAAATACACCAGCTATATATCAACACTTTATGGATAATTATTTTAACCAACTAGAAAATTGTATAGTATACATAGATGATATACTATTATATTCGAGAACACAAGAAGAACATATAAAATTACTAGAAAAATTCATACATATAATAGAAACATTAGGAATTAGTTTAAGCAAAAAGAAAGCAGAAATAATGAAAAATCAAATAGAATTTTTAGGCATACAAATAGATAAAAATGGAATAAAAATGCAAACCCATATAGTACAGAAAATAATAAATTCAGACGAAATCTTAGATACAAAAAAGAAATTACAATCCTTTTTAGGACTAGTAAATCAAGTAAGAGAATATATACCCAAGTTAGCCGAAAACCTAAAACCCTTACAGAAAAAATTAAAGAAAGATACTGAGTACTATTTTGATGAAGAAGATAAAAAATATATACAAAAGATTAAAACTATGTGTCAGGATTTACCAAAATTATATTTTTCAGATGAAAATAAACAATTTACATATATAGTAGAAACAGACTCTAGCAATCATAGCTATGGAGGAGTTCTTAAGTACAAATATAATAATGAAAAAATTGAACATCACTGTAGATATTATTCAGGATCATATACGGAACCACAATTAAAATGGGAAATAAATAGAAAAGAACTATTTGCATTATATAAATGTTTAATAGCATTTGAGCCATATATTGTGTATAACAAATTTATTGTACGAACAAATAAGACATAAGTAAAATGGTGGATAACAAGAAAAATACAAGATTCAGTTACAACAAAAGAACTAAGAAGACTTGTATTAAATATACAAAATTTTACATTTATAATTGAAGTAGTTAAATCTGATAAGAATGTCATTGCAGACTATCTATCAAGACAAAGCTACTCAAACAGAACAAGATAATACGATGGAAGATATACTTAAAGCCCTTACTACACTTTGTACAAAAGTGGACAGTATGGACTCTGAAATACAAAAGCTAAAGACTAATGAAGTTAAGCTGAAGTCTAAAGCTAGTACCAGTCATCAGCAAGACTATAAACATGCAGAGCTAAGTCGATCGGAAGACTTGAAAATTCCAGAGATAGAAGAAGACGTTGGGAAACTCCAAAAAACCCATAACAATTTATTTGTTAATGTTGCAGGTACAAATAGTACAGCTAGCAAAAGGCAATATACTAATACCAATTTAAACAGCATATTTACAAGGCCATTTATACCAAAAATACAAAAGCCACAAGATATCACACAACCCCAAACTTCAACCTATGCCGAAAGTCTTAACCAAGATAAAAAGATTTATAACCATATTGCCCAAAATTACATCAGAAATATACACAAAATCCAAACATATTTAAATCTCAACCCAAGATCTACCACAACCCAAGAAGAAACTCAGGACTTCATAACCCAGAAATTGCAAGGATACAACAAGCTAATAGCACAACCAAAAACCAGTGCTAACCTAGTAAAAACATGTTACTATTATGGACTACTAAATACTGTATATACATACGATGGTGAAGAGCTAACCGGAATACCCGAAGTACATAGAACAGTACTAACATACAAAAGAGTCACAAAAGGAAACCTATTGTATGTAAGGTTCTATACAGCACTAGCAGAAATACTATATAATGAGATAAAACCCATTATACAGGTTGTTAAGATAGGACTAACACGAGACATGATAATACCGGAAGAGATAGGTCAACAACCAGAAATACCAGAAAATGAGTTACCTAGTTTTTATGCCAACAAAAGAATTATTGGTATAACAACTATTATTCAGGAATTAGCAAATAATTATTTAAATGGCAATGCCATATGGAGCTATTACTCACGAGACCAGTTAATGATATACTCAAATTCAAGAGAACTAAGTCAAGAAGATATGGAAGAAGTCAAGCAATGGATATTATCCTTACTTAGACCAGAAGATCAACCTACGACCAGAGCACTTAAAAACAAATTTATTTCTCAAGACCTATTAACTAGATATTGCAAAATCATTGGACATAAATATCCCGATCACAGATGTTCAAAATGTAATGGAGAAGATACTGTCGATATTCCAGACGTCCAGCTAGAGTAAACAAAATCATGGCAACGGACAAATAAAGATGAAGAGATAAGAGACAAAACAAGACCCTTGACAAGATATGTGAATAGTATGTCTTTTTGTTTTCTTAAAATAAGTCGTAAATTGCATAGTGTAAAGAAAAAGTTTTTGTTTTCTTTTATAAAGTAGGATATGAATTCTAAATAGTAAAGGACAAGTGTCTTTTGCTTTTTTAAAAAGTCAGACACTATTGTAAATAGTAAAGAACAGATTAGTTTTTCATTTTACTAAAAGGCCGTTTAGGAATAGTAAAGGCCAATCAGTTTTTTTTATATAAACGAATGTAAGAAGCAGAGGAAAGTAAGCCTCATGTGTTGAGCACCAACCTCAGAAAACAATCCTCTCCTCTTCCAACTAAAATAAATAAAATATTTAAGTTTTTCAGATATGGAGCAATCTGATAAGCTACCAACTCAGGTATATCTATTCATAGATATGTATAGCTAAACTATTATATTCCTTATAATCTCTTGAATATCATTACTATTTATCATGTTAAAGTATTGTTATATTGAATATCTTGAGAAAGCTTGCTATGAAATATTAGGCTGAGAGTAGTTAAGCCCAGACTATGCCATCCTAAGGTCGAAACCGAGTAGGCGAGGAATGCCGTTAAAGGGGAGTAGACAAAGTCGAGGCGCTGTTAGGGTAAATGATTGAAGCCGAAAAATCATAGTAGTGGCCAGAAAAGATTATTCAGAATAACTTTATCATAAAATAATACGGGTAATGATAAACAAAGAGGTTAGAGGGAATATGTTTAGACAATACATAAATGAATACACCACCTACTGAAATGAATAATACTGAAACAAGTACACCTAATACTGAAATAGATACTTACCGACTAAGTACTTATACATATTTATTAGATAATGATACTGATTATAAAATACTCTTATTATATACACTTAGACATCTTAACAGTGACATAAGAAGAAAAATCTATGATATATTACAGACTTATGAAATAATACAATTAATGCAAGATAATTGGTTAGAATTCAACATATCATACTATGATGATGATAGATATGAATTAGATTTATATTACTCAGACTAATGACTAAATACGAATCACTCCAACACTGGATACAAACTAGGAAGGAAAGAATGTTAGTACAAAATTTATTAACAACCAACATAGAAGCATATCAAAGAACTCAAGATATACTATATCTACAAAATATGACAAAAAATATAAAAGATATTTTACGATTAGTTCCACTATAATAAACAGTACTATGAAGAATCATTTACTTCATAAATGACTAAAAGATCCAAGTTATCCGCACCCCCCAAAACTCAAAAAATGACGGGCTATACCGAAATGGTAACAGAGCTACCTATCTGTTTTACTCCCGCACGAAACGCACGTATTAAGGCCTTTAACCAATTAAGGGGGCCAACAGGTGGCTGAGCCAGAACTCCGGTAAGGACCGCAATCGCATACCTCGGCTCTGATACCAAAAAATGACGGGCTATACCAAACTGGTATCAGAGCCATGCACAAAATAAGTACTCAGAGATCTATGACCAAAACTGGTATAAAAATGATATAATTATGGAACAAAATAATAATAAACTAAGAAGCTATGAAGAAATGGGCATAACATTAGATCAACATATTAAAAATCAACATACATATATCTCCGATATACTATATAATAGTGATGAATTAACTAAAGAAAAATCAATCCAAAATACTGGCACAATAAAAAAGGCTAGGAAAGATAAAAATTTACGAAAAATAAAAAAGAAACTCAAGAAACTGTACCCAGAATATAAATATCTAACTACTAGTAAAACAAATAATGATAGACTATCTCAATTAATAGATACAATATCAAAAACAGAATATAAATATATTCAACACCTTAAAAATAAAATATGAATATGGAATACAGACAACAACTTTTAGAAAAACTTAGAGAATTAAGACAAGAATTAAAACATAGACAAGATTGATTAAATTATAACATATTTGCAGGAATTTTCCATGAATCCTTAACAACACAAAGAAAAGTTATATTCGACTTAGAATTACAAATACAACACTTAGAATATAAATATCAGCATGGATTATAAATGAATAAGGAAGAATATGCACTAGAAGAAAAAATATATACAAATCCAGAAGGACTAAATATAACTATAATACATTCAAATTTAGGACGAAGATATAAGAAAATAGGAAATACTTTAAATTTAATGTTAGAAAAAGAAATAGTTAAATTAGAAGATAACTTAACTGCTATGGTAAGAATAGCAAAAGAAAATGAAGAAATAGATAGAAAACGAGAAATTGAAAAAAAAAAAAAAAGCTAAAGAGGAAATAAAACAAATAGAAGAAACAAAAAATACAAAAATAATAGAGCTCGAAAAAGAACTGGAAATGCTCAAACAATTATATGTAGATAAACAAAAAGAAAAGGAAAGACAAAAAGAACAAGAACAAGAATTAAAATTAACAAATGAAATAGAACAGTTCAGGGTAAAATTACAATTGGAAGAAAAACAAACTAATTTACCAGAAATAAGAATAGATGAAATAAACGAAGAAAGTGATAATGATATAACACAAGAAAATTATTCAGAAACAAGCGAAACATACACAGAACTTATAGAAAAAATAAATGAAACTACCATAAATCCAGAAATAAATACAACAGATAATAAATCAGGAACATCAGGAGTAAAAAATCCAAAACATTTAGATACAAATTATGCTAGAACAACGTATGAATCATATGATAAGAATAAAACCTTATGGGATAAACGGTTAAACATAAAATGGACACCAAGACAAACAACAGAACAATATAATTTCTTAGATCTAGACTGTGTAGCAGATATAAATAAAACAATCCAATTATGGATAGGATACATTTCGAAACAACTAATAGATAATAAAATATCAATAGCTGAAACACCAGGATACATAGAAAGAACTCTAATAGGAACAGTAAAATTATGGTTACAAAACCTAACAACAACTAGCTTAACTACATTAAGAAGTAGCAAAAATAGTGCTAATGATGTTGCAACGTCATCAATAGAAATCCTACATAAATATGAAATAGCAATAAGAAATGAATTTAGTAGTATGACAACAGAAATAGAAGAACAAAATAAAGAAAAAACTATAAACAAAAATTTAATGACAAAATTAGCAATATGTAATATGTGCTATATAGATGAATATACGTGTGCATTTAAAGATTATTACTATAAAGGAACATATAGTACAGATGAAAGTGAAGAAATAAGAAAGTTATATTTTACAAAATTACCATAACCATTTAGTTCTAAAATAACGAAAAATTGGAATGAAGTAGGACTAGCAGATGCCCTAGGAGCTAGAATAAAATTCTTACAAAATTGGTTTGTAGAATGATGTGAAAAATATAAAGAAAATAAAAAAATGGATAAAATATTGGTAAAAAATTTGGCATGTTGCAAAAATAAAACAGCACCACAATTTGGATGCACAGATAAATATTATAAAAGAAATAAAAGAAAATATAATAAACCATACCGGTCTAAATATAAATATAAAAAACCAAGAAGAAGATACTATGTAAAAATTACAATAGTAAGCAACCATACAAGAAAAAGAAAAAATTATCAGAATGTACCTGTTATAACTGTGGAAAGTTAGGACATTTAGCAAAAGATTGTAAGATACCTAAAGATCCAAAGAAAAAGCAAATCACCTAATTACTAATAGAAAATGATGAATATACTCAAATAGAATTTATAGATTATGAATTAGAAAGTGAAGACAACATATATGAATTATTCAAAAATGATATGACTATAAATGACGATCTAATAGAAGAATCAGATAACGAATATGACTGAAAAAGAAATCCAAATACTTAAACATGAAGACTACCAAGATGAAGAATCTTCAGACCAAAAAATAATATTTGATAATAATATATTTGAACAAATAAAAGAAAAAGAATTAGATTTAAGTATAAATAAAGTATTGGACATACCTATAGTAAAACATTGGTTTAAAAGACAGAAAGAAGAATACTATGTAATTAGTCAAAAAGAACATATAATAGACTGTAGATACACCAAAGGAAAAGCTAAAATACCCATAATAAGTAAAAAATTAGTAAATAAAGAAATACAAGATATAAAAGCAAAAACTCCAATTAAATATGTACACTTAGGAGGAACAGAGATATTAATAAAAGCATGTTTTAGAGAAGGAATAGATACCCCAATAGAAATATATTTAGCAGATGATAGAATCATACATCCTATAGAAAAAAGCGTCATAAGTGCAGTTAAAGAAAATTTAATATACCAAAAATTTAAATTTATAATAAGTGCAAATTATTCAGTAGCAATAACTGATAAAAATATAGACAAATCATTAGTATTATACTGGAAAATGTCAGGAATAGAGTTAGCACCAGGAAGTAAGATATTTACAGCAAGATGTAAGAATTTATATATTTACACGACAAAACATAATGTAAAAGCAAAAAACAAAATAGATAAAATAAGGATAGAAAACCCTTTCGAAAGAATAGTCACAGTTATAGACAACAATGACTATAGTTACAAAGAATTAGGTATAGAAGAAGACCTAGAAATAGTAAAAGAAAGACTTAGTACCTCAAAAAGAATAACCAATGATACACCTACATCATCATCAAGAATGAGTACATCTAGAAGAATAGATTATACACCACAAAATTTAATAGAACACAAAATGGAAGAAATAACACCATACCATTACTACATAACAGGAATAATGGACCAAAGAAAATACTTAATATTAATAAATACAGGACAGGAAGAAAATCACATTATAAGAGAATTAGTACCAGAAAGAGAGATAATAACAAATGAACAACTATGTCCAGAATTACCAAAAGCATTAGTACCTACTAAAGAAATAACAGAAAAAGAATTAATTATTAGAGGGATACCAATATTAATAAACTTTAAAATCTACCAAGGAGATAAAAACATTATATTAGGATTAAAATGGTTAGAAAAAGTAAAACCATATACCATAGAAGATAAACAGCTAACAATAACTTATGCAAATAAGAAAGTAGTAATAAAACGGACATTGATATGATAAAATAATAAAAAAATATATATAAAATGACAAAAATATATATACTTGCCAAAATAATAGTAGAAGGTTATTATAATAGATATTATACACCTATGATAGACACAGGAGCAGATGCTAACTTCTGTAAACATAACTGTCTACCAGAAGATAAATGGGAAAAATTAACAACACCTATGGTAGTAACAGGATTTAATGATGAAGGAAGCATGATAACATATAAGGCAAAAGATATAAAAATACAAATGTGGGATAAAATACTAACAATAAAAGAAATGTATAGTTATGAATTTACAACTAAAGATATATTACTAGGAATACCATTCTTAGACAACTTATACCCACTTATACTAACAAAAACACATTGGTGGTTTACTACCCCATGTAAACAAAAAGTAGGAGCTAAAAGAGTAAACAATAAATTATGAAAAACAACACCTTGGATTACGTTTAATCCAAGGTGTTGTTTTTCATTATTTATTGTTTACTCTTTTAGCTCCTACTTTTTGTTTACATGGGGTAGTAAACCACCAATGTGTTTTTGTTAGTATAAGTGGGTATAAGTTGTCTAAGAATGGTATTCCTAGTAATATATCTTTAGTTGTAAATTCATAACTATACATTTCTTTTATTGTTAGTATTTTATCCCATATTTGTATTTTTATATCTTTTGCCTTATATGTTATCATGCTTCCTTCATCATTAAATCCTGTTACTACCATAGGTGTTGTTAATTTTTCCCATTTATCTTCTGGTAGACAGTTATGTTTACAGAAGTTAGCATCTGCTCCTATGTCTATCATAGGTGTATAATATCTATTATAATAACCTTCTACTATTATTTTGGCAAGTATATATATTTTTGTCATTTTATATATATTTTTTTATTATTTTATCATATCAATGTCCGTTTTATTACTACTTTCTTATTTGCATAAGTTATTGTTAGCTGTTTATCTTCTATGGTATATGGTTTTACTTTTTCTAACCATTTTAATCCTAATATAATGTTTTTATCTCCTTGGTAGATTTTAAAGTTTATTAATATTGGTATCCCTCTAATAATTAATTCTTTTTCTGTTATTTCTTCAGTAGGTACTAATGCTTTTGGTAATTCTGGACATAGTTGTTCATTTGTTATTATCTCTCTTTCTGGTACTAATTCTCTTATAATGTGATTTTCTTTCTGTCCTGTATTTATTAATATTAAGTATTTTCTTTGGTCCATTATTTGTAATGACCTTCCCGGTCATTTCCCCATTTTCATGTGTTCTCAGCATTTAGAGCTTTTCTATAACTGCCCCAAGTTATTTATGACTTGCTGGGACTGACAGTTCTGTTTTCGGGCAGTTCGTTTGAGAATATTATGTAATCCGAGCACGTTGTAAAATATTAAATTAAATTTGAATTTGATAAAATGACATAGTTAATGACCTTTCGAAAATGTTTTTGAAATTTATACAACTCTGTAGTTATGATATATCTATACTATTTTATAATAGTTTTATAATTTATTAATAATTTAAGCGGAGATAGTGAATTTAAATATGTTAAAATAATATTTTTATTTTATAGAGGTTTTGTTAGAAATAATTTTCTATTAATTATGATATATTCAAAATATTATATTTATTTTACCACGAACCTATGCAATACCCGAGTATATAAGTAACAGAACAAAATTAAAGACATGGACTAATAAAGTGACATCACATTTACACGTGGTGTCTATTGGATAAAGCATATAGTGACAAGGAAGGAGGAAGTTATTATTATATATAGATATACGTACTACTTAAAGTCTTAGGATTGTTTTCACTTAATCTTTCATTTCAAAACAGTAGTAGAGTACTGTTTACATATGTGCACATTATTTCCTTTAACAAGGATTTCAAAGGAAATTAATTATCTACATCAAGCTATTCAAGCTCAGGGATCACGTGGTTGATGGTATATCGTCCTTATATCGTAAGTTCTTTGATAAATTTTAGCTTAAAGTCGCGTATTTGAACCGTTATTTGGTGGTATTGTTGTTGATGCTTATTTAGAGCTTAATATGAGCTTGGATTGGATAGCATCTGTTGTGACTATTGGTCACAGAGTTATTTGGGACACTGTGACGATTTCAGGTTTGCGATACCGCAAGCGGACCCCACGTGGACTGTTCAGACATTTTTTCGAACTAATGCAATATGGGTATCAATAGTAGTGTTTTGACATGTAGTTTATTATTTTGGTAGCTTGGCAGCAGTCAGAAGCCTCTCGAAAGGGGAAGGCTCCTATTTAGCTGGCTTTAGCAGGCGTTCGGCGGCGTCCAGGTAGGCTAGGTTTACCTTCCTTTGCACTTAGATTGGGCTTATGTGTGATATATGTATGCTATTGTGCTAGTGTTGTGGGCTGGTGTTATAAACTTGGTGGTGGTGTTTTGCTGTGATTTCGGCCTTCTAGGCCGGATAGGGCTATTCGGATATATTCCAGGCCCGTTATCCTCAAGGTACACCACAGATGACCTATTTGGGGTCGGATAGTATTGTTGTGTTGATTTCTGGTTGGGGAACGTTATTGTTGGACCTTAGTCCAGGCTTAGGCAGACTTAGCCCAGACTTAGACAGGTATAACTAGACTTGGTTTTCGGGACCCGTTAGTGGGCCCCGTTACCCTTTTGGTCGACTTGTCAGAACTTTGACATCTTTGGGTTTAGTTAAGCCTCTATAACCTGTTAGGTTTCTGACGGGATTGAGTCACCCCGATTATACCCGGTTGGCCTGTTTAGCCTTATTAGTCCCTGATAGCACCGTATTTGACCGGGATCTGCTAGTTTGATTTAGAATACGGACCTACCTTTCCATGACTTATAATGTATACCCAGACTTGTATATACATATTGCTTATAGTAGATATTTGACCTAGAAGGACCCCGAGATTGACTTGTAGCATGTTGTGGGGTTAGCTTTTGTACCTATAAACTAGTATTGACTTGGAACTAGGGCGTTCCCCGTTTATCTGATATGATATGACATTTGATTCTGTTCTGGTTACTGGCTATGATGTGTTCCGGTTCGAGTTCGGCTACTGATTCAAGTATAATGATTTTGGTTATTGATTATTGGGTGTTCCGGTTCAAGTCCGGCCCCGGATTGTGATATACTATGAGTTCCAGTTCCAGTCCGGCCACTGATTATTATGAGTTCCGGTTCGAGTCTGGCATCTGGTTATGATATGATTGGAGAGTTTTGGTACTGGGTAACGTGATTATGATACTGTTGTTCTATGAGTTTCGGTTCGAGTCTGGCAGATATGATATATATGTGGCCTCTTGTTATTACCCACTGCTTTCGGTTCGACTCCGGCGTCTGGCCTCTTGTTATTACCCATTGGTGCCGATTCAAGCTCGATGCACTCCTGTTGGTTATTTTGGTTACTGGATTCTGATACATCTTCGAGACACTGGTGACTATGCATTTACTATTTTTGTGTGTCCCGCCGGTTTGTGGGGGCTAGGCTGGGTTATTATTTTCTTCAGTGTGCCTATCGGGTTTATGGGGGCCCAGATAGGTTATGTTTAACTTGTGTGTTTACTTATGCATTTATTTACTCGTTATTCAGTATCGCATTTATTTTTCTCCTAAGCATATCAGTACGCCTCAGCAGTTATTTATGTATTTATTTCTTATACCCCGGACTTAGCATGCACCCTCGCATTTTAGCTTGCTTATATTACATTGAGCTCAGTCGGCCGATGATGCCTACTGAGTACCTATTGCCCCGGTACTCATACTGCACTTCTGCATCTTTTTCCCCGATGAAGATTGAGGCACTAGCCGACAGCTTTGACGTGACTCTCTTCTTAGCACTGGTTACGGAGCAGGGTGGGCTTACTGACGTCCGAGGCAGATCCTACTCTATCTTCTACTGTACAGTCTTTTGCTCTCGAGACTGTATTACTTGTTGTATATATATTTGGTTTCTGTCTAGTATTTTGGACATGTCTAGTAGTGACTCTTGTACCGACCTCACCAGGTCTTGGGAAGGGTTCTTGACTTTATATACTGTCCTCTTCCTTCTCAGTCTTGGCATATATACATATTCTGATTCTTTCTTTAGCGTTATAGCATGTTTATAAATATGGTTACTTCCACTTCATCTCTGTTATATGAGATTCCGCCCGTTAGCCCGTTGTTTGTCGCTCCGGGCTAGGGTTTGTCTTGCCTATTAGTGGGTTACGATAGGCGCCATCATGACTCAAATATTGGGTCATGAAAGCTTGGTATCAGAGCCTAGGTTGTACGGGTAGTGTCGGTACATGAGCCAGTGTGTAGTAGAGTCATGTGGATCGGTGCGGGGACGCCTGTATCCTATCTTCGGGAGACTACAGACCATTCTTAGGGGAGTCTCTCATTTTTTTGACTCATGTCCGTGCGTTGGGTATATGTTGGTTTCTGTTTTTCATTTGGTTCATTCGTTATGCAGATGGTTAGGACGCATGGTGCGAGAGCCGAGGGTCAGGATCCCGAGCCTGCAGCGAGGGCTCCTGTTAGGGGCCGAGGTCGACCCAGAGGTCGGGGGAAGGGCAGAGCAGCAGCCCCAGGCCGAGATCATTCTAGGGATCAGTTACCAGATCCCGTTATAGCTCTAGATGTTCCGCCTCCACAGCAGTCAGTGGACCAGGGAGCAGCCCCGGCTCCACCTGGATTTATAGATGCTTCTTTGCTCTGAGGTATATTACTTCAGTTGTTGGGAATAGTTGGAGGTTCGTCAGCCGAGGGAGCCCAACCAGCAGTACAGGGAGTTGGTTTTGAGGCGCAGCCTGCAGCTGCAACACCCAGAGTTGAAATTCCGCCAGCGCCGATAGCTCCACAGTCAGTTATAGATCAGCCTGCTATGTCTGTCGATGAGCAGAAGATGTTGGGGCGTTTCTTGAGGTTGACTCCACCGAGATTTGCTGGTACTCCGGGTGAGGATGCATATGAGTTCTTGTCCAGCTGCGAGGATAGATTGAGTAATTTAGGATTGGTACAGTCTCGTGGTGTTGATTTTGTGGCATATCAGTTTGATACTGTAGCGAGGAGATGGTGGAGGGGATATCTTGATTCCAGGCCAGTAGGATCTCCGCCGGTTACCTGGACCCAATTCTTTGAGATTTTCTTGGGAAAGTATATGCCCTGTACTGTCACGACCCAATATTTGAGTCATGATGGCACCTACCGTAACCTACTAATATGCAAGCCAAACCCTAGCTCGGAGTGACAAGCAACAGGCTAACGGGCGGAATCTCAGAAACTAGAGATGAAGTGGAAGTAACCGTACTAATAAGCATGCTAGAAATATAAAGACAAACAAAACCAAAATAAACCCATACCGAGACTGAGAAGGAAGAGGACAATATATATAATGTCAAGAACCCCTCCCAAGACCTGGTGAGGTCGGTACAAGAGCCACTACTAGACATATCCAGAATACAAGACATAAACCAAATATATATAACAAGTACAACAGTCTCGAGAGCAAAAGACTATACAATAGAAGATGGAGTAGGATCTGCCTCAGACGTCAGTAAGCCCACCCTGCTCTGGAATCAGTGCTAAGAAGAGCATCACGTCAAAACCGTCGGCTAGTGCCCGAATCTGCATAGGGGAAAAAGATGCAGAAGTGCAGTATGAGTACCGGGCAACGGGTACTCAGTAGGCATTATCGGCCGACTGAGATCAAAGTAATATGAGCAAGCTAAAATGCGAGGGTACATGCTAAGTTTAGGGTATAAGTAATAAATACATAAGTAACTGCTGAGGCGTATAAATATGCTCAAGAGGTAAATAAATGTGATATCGAATAATTAGTAAGTAAATGCGTAAGTAAACACACAAGTCAAACATAACCTATCTGGGCCCCCGTAAACCCGATAGGCACACGAAAGAAAACAATAACCCAGTCTGGCCCCCATAAACCAGCGGGACACACAAGAATAGTAAATGCATAGTCACTAGTGTCTCAAAGCTGTATCAGTATCCAGTAACCACAATAACCAACAAGAGTGCACCGGGCTTGAACCGGCACCAATGGGTAATAACAAGAGGCCAGACACCGGAATCGAACCAAAAGCAGTGGGTGATAACAATAGGCACAATATATATCATATCTGCCGGACTCAAACTGGAACTCAGAGAACAACAGTATCATAGTCACGGTACCCAGTACCAGAACTCATAGTGTACCACAATCTGGGGCAGGACTCGAACTGGAACACTCGATAGTTAATAACCAAAATCATCATACCTGAATTCAGTAGCTGGACTCGACCCGAAACTCATCATAGCCAGTATTTAGAATAGAATCAAATGTCATATCATATCAGATAAATGAGGAACGCCCTAGTCCCAACTCAATACTAGTATATAAGTACAGAAGCTAACTCCACAGCGTGCTACAAGTCAATCTCGGGGTCCTTCTAGGTCAAATATATGCTATAAACAATATGTATATACAAGTCTGGGTATCCATTATAAGCTATGGAAAGGCGGGTTAGCGTTCTAAGTCAAACTAGCCGACCCTGGTCAAATACGGTGCTATCAGGGACTAACAAGGCTAAACAGGCCAACCGAGTATAATCGGGGTGACTCAATCCTGTCACAACTCTAACAGGTCATATAGGGCTTAACTAAGCCCAAAGATGTCAAAGTTCTGACAAGTCGACAAAAAGGGTAACGGGGCCCACTAGGGGGTCCCAAAAACGAAGTCTAGTTATATCTGTCTAAGTCTGGGCTAAGTCTGCCTAACCCTGGACTAAGGTCCAACAATAACATTCCCCAACCAGAAATCAACACAACAATACTATCCGACCCCAAATAG
This sequence comes from Capsicum rhomboideum, assembly GCA_031232105.1. Lineage (NCBI taxonomy): Eukaryota > Viridiplantae > Streptophyta > Magnoliopsida > Solanales > Solanaceae > Capsicum > Capsicum rhomboideum. The sequence goes on from CP124712.1 coordinate 81,851,961, forward strand.
GTCATCTGTGGTGTACCTCGAGGATAACGGGCCTGGAACATATCCGAATAGCCCTATCCGACCTAGAAGGCCTAAATCACAGCAAACCACCACCACCAAGTTTATAATACCAACCCATAACACCAGCACAATAGCATACATATATCACACATAAGCTCAATCTAAGTGTAAAGGAAGGTAAACCTAGCCTACCTGGACGCCGTCGAATGCCTGCTAAAGCCAGTAAAATAGGAGCCTTTCCCTTCCGAGAGGCCTCAGACTACTGCCACGCTACCAAAATAATAAACTACATGTCAAAACATGACTATTGATATCCATATTGCGTTAGTTTGGAAAATGGCTGAACAGTCCACGTGGGGCCCGCTTGCGGTATAGTAAAATTGAAACCTTCACAGTGTCCCAAATAACTCTGTGACCAATAGTCACAACAGATGCTATCCAATCCAAGCTCATATATGTCTAAAATAGAAACAACAATGCCAACGTATAGGAAAACTACCATAAATACAATAAAACTTACCAAAATAACGACGATTACACGTCCACAAACACTTCCTCACTAGAACCCGAGCTTGAATAACTTGATGAAGGGAATAGGTGAGCAAAAGGAGCTGTTATGTAGTAACATATATGCATATATATATGTATAGGAAGTAATTGAAATTATAGTTTGTTGAAGTTGGACAACACGTACAACAAGTAAAATGTTGAATTTGCCTACCTTGTGGTATTTATCCTAAGTGTTAAATGTGTGCCACCTATAAGTATATATACATACACAATAATATAAGGGATAGAAATAGGTGTCTCTTATATGTCACTGCTGCAATGAGCATTTGCTAGACACTACCTCCACTTACACGTGGAGTGTAGGTGTCCATACAAGAATAAATTTACTTATCCCATTATGTATATACTCGAAAATTGCATAGGTTCGTGATAAAATAAATACAATATTTTGAATATACCATAATTAATACAAAATTATTTAGAATAAAACCTCTATAAAATAAAAATATTATTTTAACATATCTAAATTCACTATCTCCGCTTAAATTATTAATAAATTATAAAACTATTATAAAGTAGTATAGATATATCATAACTAAAGAATTTTATAAATTTCAAAAACATTTTTGAAAGGTAATTAACCATGTCATTTTACCAAATTCAAATTTAATTTAATATTTTACAACGTGCTCGGTCTAAATAATATTCTCAAACGAACTGCCTGGGAATCGAACTTTCAGTCCCAACAAGTCATAAATAACTTGGGGCAGTTATAGAAAAGCTCTAAACACTGAGAACACACGAAAATGAGGGAAATAATCGAGAAGGTCATTACACGTACTATGCGGGAGCGACTCAGGGATGAGTTCTCTAGATTGACTCAGGGTTCATTATCTGTCGCCGAGTATGAGGCGAGGTTCCACGATCTTGCTAGGCATGCTACTTCTATTTTGCCTGATGAGTATGAGAGAGTTAGATGTTTTGTCATGGGACTGAGATTGCCACTCCGCAGGTCTACCCAGAGTTTAGTGACTTCAGGGAAGTCATTCGCAGAGATTACTGATCATGTGTACTCTATTGAGGAGATGGATCACGAGGCCCAAGGGGGCAGCGATAAGAGACTTCGTGTTCAGGGTAGTTTCAGTGGGATCCATAGTGGTTCGCAGTTCAGAGGTCGTGGTTTCCAGTTTCAGGGTAGATACCCTCAGCAGCAGCAACAGTCTTTTCAGCGACAGGGTCAGCCCAGTAGGCGCGTACAGTCAGCTTTGCAAATATCTGATAGAGGTCAGTCCTCCTATAGTGGTTCTGTTAGACAGCCTCAGGGACGTGGTCAGTCCAGTTCATCGACAAGAGGGGGTCATACCGGATCAGCCGGACCTTCTAGGCCGAGCAGGGAGCCATGAGCATGCTATACTTGTGGGGTTGTCGGTCATTTTACTCGTGAGTGTCCTCAGCGCATGGTGATTGAGCCTTCAGTTCAGACAGCACAACCCCTCAAATCTATATCGCCAGCAGGTAGAGGTGGTGTACAGGGTCGTCGGAGTGGTCCCCAGGGTTCTCGAGGTAGAGCGCAGGGAGGTCGGACTGGTGGTTAGGGCGGTGCTCAGACTAGTGGTAGCAAGCGTCAGTTGTATACCGTGCCGGCTAGGCCAGAGGCTGAGGCTTCAGATGCTGTGATTACAGGTACGATTTTCGTATGCCATCAGCCAGCTTCTGCATTATTTGATCCTGGATCAACGTTTTCTTATGTATCTACTTATTACGCACCACGGTTGGGTTTGTGTTCTGAGTTATTATCTGTACCCTTACGTGTATCTACCCCCGTTGGTGATTCCTTAGTAGTGGATCGGGTATATAGATCTTGTCTGGTGACTGTTCAGGAGTTTGAGACTCGGGTTGATTTTATTGTATTGGCCATGGTAAACTTTGATGTAATTCTGGGCATGGACTGGTTATCTATCCATCATGCAGTCTTGGATTGCTTTGCCAAGACTGTGACCTTAGCCATGCCTGGTGTACCCCCGGTGGTGTGGCAGGGTTCTGTTAGCCACACACCGACAGGGATTATTTCATATGTTCGGGCTCGTAGATTGATGTCAAGGGGATGTGATTCATTCCTTGCTTATGTTCGGGATGCTAGTATTAAGAGTCCATCACTTGACTTCGTCCCTATTGTTCATGAGTTTTCTGATGTATTCCCGATTGACCTACCTGGCCTATCTCCCGAGCGTGATATAGAGTTCATTGTTGACCTCGAGCCAGGCACCCGACCTATTTCTATGGCTCCTTATCGTATGGCTCCTGCTGAGTTGAGAGAGTTGAGTAGTCAGCTTAAGGATCTTTTGGGGAAGGGTTTTATCAGGCCGAGCGTGTCTCCATGGGGTGCTCCAATTCTGTTTGTAAAGAAGAAGGATGGATCTATGCGCATGTGTATTGATTACAGGCAGTTGAATAAGGTAACTGTGAAGAATAGGTATCCTATGCGTCGTATCGATGATTTGTTTGATCAACTTCAGGGTGCAGAGGTATTCTCAAAAATAGATTTGAGATCTGGATACCATCAGTTGAGAGTTAGGGCTGAGGACATCCCAAAGACAGCCTTCAAGACTCGGTACGGCCATTATGAGTTCCTGGTGATGTCTTTTGGATTGACTAATGCCCCAGCAGCTTTCATGGATTTGATGAATCGTGTATTCAGGCCATACTTGGACTCCTTTGTAATTGTGTTTATTGACGACATCTTTGTTTATTCGAGGAGCATGAGCAACATTTGAGGATTGTGCTCCACACTTTGAGAGATCATCGACTGTATGCCAAGTTCTCAAAGTGTGAGTTCTGGCTTGAGTCTGGAGCTTTCTTAGGCCATGTTGTGTCCAGACATGGTATCATGGTAGACCCAGCGAAGATTGAATCTATTCGAGGTTGGGCTAGGCCCACGTCACCTACTGAAGTTTGCAGTTTTGTTGGGTTGGCAGGGTACTACATGCAATTTGTTGAGGGCTTCTCGTCTATTGCATCTCCTATGACCAGACTAACCAGGAAGGAGGTTTCGTTTCAGTGGTCTGAGGATTGCGAGGCGAGCTTTCTGAAGCTTAAGGATCGACTTACTTCTGCCCCTGTGTTAACTCTTCCAGTTGAGGGCGAGGGTTTTACCGTGTATTGTGATGCGTCTGGTATTGGTTTGGGATGTGTTCTGATGTAGCAGGGTCGTGTTATTGCTTATGCATCGAGGCAGCTGAAGGTGCACGAGCGTAACTATCCCACTCATGATTTGGAGTTAGCAGCCGTTGTGTTTGCATTGCGAATTTGGAGACATTATCTCTATGGTGTTCATTGTGAAATCTTTACAGACCACCGCAGTCTTCAGCATATTATGACTCAGAGGGATCTTAATTCGAGGCAGCGCAGGTGGATTGAGTTGCTGAAGGACTATGATATCTCTATTCTCTATCATCCAGGCAAGGCGAATGTGGTAGCGCACGCCTTGAGTCGGAAGACAGTGAGTATGGGTAGCTTAGCCTTCATTCCAGTCTGTCAGCGACCGTTGGCTTTGGACATTCAGTCCTTAGCTAACTCGATGGTACGTTTGGATATTTCTGACCCCGGAAGGGTTATCGCTTGTGTTGGTGCGAGATTTACTTTGCTGGAGCAGATTCAGAGTCGTCAGTTTGAGGATAGCGGTCTCCATAGCATTAGAGATCAGGTATTGAAGGGTAAGTCTGAGAGAGCTACCTTGGGTTCTGATGGTGTTTTGAGGTTTGACGACCGTATTTGTGTTTCGAGGGTTGGAGATTTAATTCAGTTGATTTTGCACGAGGCGCACAGCTCCAGGTATTCTATTCACCTGGGGACAGCTAAGATGTATCAGGATCTGAGGCAGCACTATTGGTGGAGCAGTATGCGGAGAGATATAGCAGGGTTCGTAGCGCGATGCCTTTGTTGTCAGCAGGTAAAGGCCGAGCACCAGAGACCTGGTGGATTGCTTCAGCAGTTGCCCATTCTCGAGTAAAAGTGGGAGCGGGTCACTATGGATTTCATTGTTGGATTGCCTCGCACCTCCCGTGGTTTTGATAGTATTTGGGTTATTGTAGATCGGTTGACTAAGTTCGCACACTTTATCCCTGTTCGAGTCTCCTATAGTGCTGAGAGATTAGCTCGTGTATAAATTCAGGAGGTGGTGCGCCTACATGGAGTGTCAATATCTATTATCTCAGATCGAGGGTCTCAGTTCACCTCCAGTTTTAGGCAGACTTACCAGGAAGAGTTGGGTACCCAGGTGGACCTCAGCACTGCATTTCATCCTCAAACCGACAGGCAGTCAGAGCGGACGATTCAGGTATTAGAGGATATGCTTCGCGCTTGTGTGTTAGACTTTGGGGGTCAGTGGGATCAATTCTTACCTCTAGCCGAGTTCGCTTATAATAATAGCTTCCATTCCAGCATTCAAATGGCTCCGTTTGAGGCTTTATATGGCAGACGGTGTCGATCTCCAGTTGGCTGGTTCGAAACTTCAGAAGTCAGTCCTCGTGGCATAGATTTTCTCCGAGAATCTTTGGAACGAGTTCGAGTGATTCAAGATAGGCTACGGACAGCTCAGAGTAGACAGAGGAGTTATGCTGACCGTAGACGTTGTCCTTTGAAATTCAGGGTGGGTGATAGGGTCTTCTTACAAGTATCGCCCATGAAGGGCGTGATGCGGTTTGGTAGGAAGGGTAAGCTTAGCCTCAGATATATTGGACCCTTTGAAATTTTGCAGACAGTTGGAGAAGTGGCTTATGTGCTAGCTTTACCCCCGGCATTTTCAGCTATCCACCCAGTGTTTCATGTTTCTATGCTGCGACAATACATTTCAGATGAGTCGCATATACTTCGGTGGGACTCAGTTCAATTAGACGATAAGTTAACTTTTGTGGAGGAGCCTGTGTCCATTTTAGCTAGAGATGTCAGACGGTTACGCTCTCGGGAAATTCCAGTGGTTAAGGTACAGTGGCGTCACCATTCAGTTGAGGAAGCTACTTGGGAGCTTGAATGCGACATGCGAGCCCAGTTTCCCTACTTGTTTACGTCTTCAGGTATGTGCTTCTTCTTGACTTTCGCGGACGAAAGTCCTTTTAGTAGTGGATATTGTAATGACCTTCCCGGTCATTTCCCCATTTTCATGTGTTCTCAGCGTTTAGAGCTTTTCTATAACTGTCCCAAGTTATTTATGACTTGCTGGGACTGACAGTTCGGTTCCCGGGCAGTTCGTTTGAGAATATTATGTAATCCGAGCACGTTGTAAAATATTAAATTAAATTTGAATTTGGTAAAATAACATAGTTAATGACCTTTCGAAAATGTTTTTGAAATTTATACAACTCTGTAGTTATGATATATCTATACTATTTTATAATAGTTTTATAATTTATTAATAATTTAAGCGGAGATAGTAATTTAAATATGTTAAAATAATATTTTTATTTTATAGAGGTTTTGTTAGAAATAATTTTCTATTAATTATGATATATTCAAAATATTATATTTATTTTACCACGAATCTATGTAATACCCGAGTATATAAGTAACGGAACAAAATTAAAGACATGGACTAATAAAGTGACACCATATTTACACGTGGTGTCTATTGGATAAAGCATATAGTGACAAGGAAGAAGGAAGTTATTATTATATATAGATATATGTACTACTTAAAAGTCTTAGGATTGTTTTCACTTAATCTTTCATTTCAAAACAGTAGTATAGTACTGTTTACATATGTGCACATTATTTCTTTTAACAAGGATTTCAAAGGAAATTAATTATCTACATCAAGCTATTCAAGCTCGGGGATCACGTGGTTGATGGTATATCGTCCTTATATCGTAAGTTCTCCGACAAATTTTAGCTTAAAGTCGCGTATTTGAACCGTTATTTGGTGGTATTGTTGTTGATGCTTATTTAGAGCTTAATATGAGCTTGGATTGGATAGCATCTGTTGTGACTATTGGTCACAGAGTTATTTGGGACACTGTGACGATTTCAGGTTTGCGATACCGCAAGCGGACCCCACGTGGACTGTTCAGACATTTTTTCGAACTAATGCAATATGGGTATCAATAGTAATGTTTTGACATGTAGTTTATTATTTTGGTAGCTTGGCAGCAGTCAGAAGCCTCTCGAAAGGGGAAGGCTCCTATTTAGCTGGCTTTAGCAGGCGTTCGGCGGCGTCCAGGTAGGCTAGGTTTACCTTCCTTTGCACTTAGATTGGGCTTATGTGTGATATATGTATGCTATTGTGCTAGTGTTGTGGGCTGGTGTTATAAACTTGGTGGTGGTGTTTTGCTGTGATTTCGGCCTTCTAGGCCGGATAGGGCTATTCGGATATATTCCAGGCCCGTTATCCTCGAGGTACACCACAGATGACCTATTTGGGGTCGGATAGTATTGTTGTGTTGATTTCTGGTTGGGGAACGTTATTGTTGGACCTTAGTCCAGGCTTAGGCAGACTTAGCCCAGACTTAGACAGGTATAACTAGACTTGGTTTTCGGGACCCGTTAGTGGGCCCCGTTACCCTTTTGGTTGACTTGTCAGAACTTTGATATCTTTGGGTTTAGTTAATCCTCTATGACCTGTTAGGTTTCTGACGGGATTGAGTCACCCCGATTATACCTGGTTGGCCTGTTTAGCCTTATTAGTCCCTGATAGTACCGTATTTGACCGGGATCGGCTAGTTTGATTTAGAATACGGACCTACCTTTCCATGACTTATAATGTATACCCAGACTTGTATATACCTAGTGCTTATAGTAGATATTTGACCTAGAAGGACCCCGATATTGACTTGTAGCATGTTGTGGGGTTAGCTTTTGTACCTATAAACTAGTATTGACTTGGAACTAGGGCATTCCCCATTTATCTGATATGATATGACATTTGATTCTGTTCTGGTTACTGGCTATGATGAGTTACGGTTCGATTCCGGCTACTAATTCAGGTATGATGATTTTGGTTATTGACTATTGGGTGTTCCAGTTCGAGTCCGGCCCAGGATTGTGATACACTATGAGTTTCGGTTTGAGTCCGGCATCTGGTTATGATATGATTGGAGAGTTTTGGTACTGGGTACTGTGATTATGATACTGTTGTTCTATGAGTTCCGGTTCGAGTCTGGCAGATATGATATATATGTGGCCTCTTGTTATTACCCACTGCTTCCGATTCGAATCCGGCGTCTGGCCTCTTGTTATTACCCATTAGTGCCGGTTCACGCCCGGTGCACTCCTGTTGGTTATTCTGGTTACTGGATACTGATACAGCTTTGAGACACTGGTGACTATGCATTTACTATTTTTGTGTGTCCCGCCGGTTTATGTGGGCCAGGTTGGGTTATTATTTTCTTCCGTGTGCCTATCGGGTTTATGGGGGCCCAGATAGGTTATGTTTGACTTGTGTGTTTACTTATGCATTTATTTACTCGTTATTCAGTATCGCATTTATTTTTCTCCTAAGCATATATGTACGCCTCGACAGTTATTTATGTATCTATTACTTATACCCCGGACTTAGCATGCACCCTTGCATTTTAGCTTGCTTATATTACATTGAGCTCAGTCGGCCGATGATGCCTACTGAGTACCTGTTGCCCCGGTACTCATACTGAACTTCTGCATCTTTTTCCCCAATGCAGATTCAGGCACTAGCCGACAGCTTTGACGTGACTCTCTTCTTAGCACTGGTTTCGGAGCAAGGTGGGCTTACTGATGTCCGAGGCAGATCCTACTCTATCTTCTACTGTATAGTCTTTTGCTCTCGAGACTGTATTACTTGTTGTATATATATTTGGTTTCTGTCTAGTATTTTGGACATGTCTAGTAGTGGCTCTTGTACCGACCTCATCAGGTCTTGGGAAGGGTTCTTGACTTTATATACTGTCCTCTTCCTTCTCAGTCTTGGCATATATACATATTCTGATTCTGTCTTTAGCGTTATAGCATGTTTATAAATATGGTTACTTCCACTTCATCTCTGTTATATGAGATTCCGCCCGTTAGCCCGTCGCTTGTCGCTCCGGGCTAGGGTTTGGCTTTCCTATTGGTGGGTTATGATAGGCGCCATCATGACTCAAATATAGGGTCGTGACATTATTCCTGTTATGTAGTAATGGTATGGTGTTATTTCTTCCATTTTGTGTTCTATTAAATTTTGTGGTGTATAATCTATTCTTCTAGATGTACTCATTCTTGATGATGATGTAGGTGTATCATTGGTTATTCTTTTTGAGGTACTAATGTCACGACCCAATATTTGAGTCATGATGGCGCCTACCGTAACCCACCGATAGGCAAGCCAAACCCTAGCCCGGAGCGACAAGCGACGGGCTAACGGGCGGAATCTCATAAAACAGAGAAGAAGTGGAAGTAACCACATTTATAAACATGCTATAACGCTAAAGACAGAATTAGAATGCGTGTCAAGAACCCCTTCTAAGACCTGGTGAGGTCAGTACAGGAGCCACTACTAAACATACCCAAAATACAAGATAGAAACCAAATATGTATAACAAGTACAACATTCTCGAGAGCAAAAGACTATACAATAGAAGATGGAGTAGGATCTGCCTCGGACGTCAGTAAGCCCACCCTGCTTTGGAACCAGTACTGAGAAGAGTGTAACGTCAAAACTGTCGGCTAGTGCCAGGATCTGCATAGGGGAAAAAGATGCAGAAGTGCAGTATGAGTACCGGGTCAACTGGTACTCAGTAGGCATCATCGGCCGACTGAGCTCAATGTAATACAAACAAGCTAAAATGCGAGGGTGCATGCTAAGTCTGGGTTATAAGTAATAAATACATAAATAACTGCTGAGGCGTACAGATACGCTCAAGAGAAAAATAAATGCGATACTGAATAACGAGTAAATAAATGCATAAGTAACACACAAGTCAAACATAACCTATCTGGGCCCCCATAAACCCGATAGGCACACGGAAGAAAACAATAACCCGGCCTGGCCCCCATAAACCGGAGGGACACACAAGAATAATAAATGCATAGGTACCAGTGTCTCGAAGCTATGTCAGTATCCAGTAACCACAATAACCAACAGGGGTGCACCGGGCTTGAACCGGCAGCAATGGGTAATAACAAGAGGCCAGACGCCGGAGTCGAACCGAAAGTAGTGGGTAATAACAAGAGGCCACATATATATCATATCTGCCGGACTCGAACCGGAACTCATAAAACAATAGTATCATAATCACGGTACCCAGTACCAAAACTCTCCAATCATATCATAACTAGATGCCGGACTCGAACCGGAACTCATAATAATCAGTGGCCGGACTCGAACCGAAACCCATAGTGTATCACAATCCGGGGCCGAACTCGAACCGGAACACCCAATAGTCAATAACCAAAATCATCATACCTGAATCAGTAGCCGGACTCGAATCAGAACTCATCATAGCCAGTAACCAGAACAGAATCAAATGTCATATCATATCAGATAAACGGGGAACGCCCTAGTTCCAAGTCAATACTAGTTTATAGGTACAGAAGCTAACCCCACAACATGCTACAAGTCAATTTCGGGGTCTTTCTAGTTCAAATATCTACTATAAGCAATATGTATATACAAGTCTGGGTATACAATATAAGTCATGGAAAGGTAGGTCCGTATTCTAAATCAAACTAGCCGATCCCGGTCAAATACGGTGCTATCAGGGGCTAATAAGGCTAAACAGGTCAACCGGATATAATCGGGGTAACTCAATCCCGTCAGAACCCTAACAGGTCATAGAGGCTTAACTAAACCCAAAGATGTCAAAGTTTTGACAAGTCAACCAAAAGGGTAACGGGGCCCACTAATGGGTCCCGAAAACCAAGTCTAGTTATACCTGTCTAAGTCTGGGCTAAGTCTGCCTAAGCCTGGACTAAGGTCCAAAAATAACGTTCCCCAACCAGAAATCAACACAACAATACTATCCGACCCCAAATAGGTCATCTATGGTGTACCTCGAGGATAACGGGCCTGGAATATATCCGAATAGCCCTATCTGGCCTAGAAGGCCTAAATCACAGCAAAACACCACCACCAAGTTTATAACACCAGCCCACAACACTAGCACAATAGCATACATATATCACACATAAGCCCAATCTAAGTGCAAAGGAAGGTAAACCTAGCCTACCTGGACGCCTGCCAAAGCCAGTTAAATAGGAGTCTTCCCCTTTCGAAAGGCCTCTGACTGCTTCCAAGCTACCAAAATAATAAACTACATGTCAAAACATGACTATTGATACCCATATTGCATTAGTTCAAAAAAATGTCCGAACAGTCCACGTGGGGCCCGCTTGCAAAATTATAAAATCGAAACCGTCACAGCGTCCCAAATTACCCTGTGATCAATAGTCACAACTATCACCGCTCTATTTGAGCTCAAAATATAGCTCAAACATCAACACCAATCCCAAAATATACCATCGTATAGAAAAACTACTGTAAATATAATAAAACTTACCGAAATAACGACGATTACACGTCCACAAACACTTTCCCACTAGAACCCGATCTTGAATAATTTGATAAAGGGAATAGGTGAGCAAAAGGAGCCGTTATGCAGTAGCATATATGCATATATACATATGTACAGGAAGTAATTGAAATTGTAGTTTGTTGAAGTTGGACAACACGTACAAGTAGTAAAATGTTGAATTTGCCTACCTAGTGGTACTTATCCTAAGTGTTAAATGTGTGCCACCTATATACATAAGTATATATACATAAACAATAATATAAGGGATCACTGCTGCAATGAGCATTTGCTGGACACTACCTCCACTTACACGTGGAGTGTAGGTGTCCATACAAGAATAAATTTACTTATCCCATTATGTATATACTCGACTATTGCATAGGTTCGTGATAAAATAAATACAATATTTTGAATATATCATAATTAATATAAAATTATTTCGAATAAAACCTCTATAAAATAAAAATATTATTTTAACATATCTAAATTCACTATCTCCGCTTAAGTTATTAGTAAATTATAAAACTATTATAAAATAGTATAGATATATCATAACTAAAGAATTTTATAAATTTCAAAAATATTTTCGAAAGGTAATTAACTATGTCATTTTACCAAATTCAAATTTAATTTCATATTTTACAACGTGCTCGGTCTAAATAATATTCTTACACGAACTGCCCGGGAGCCGAACTGTCAGTCCCAACAAGTCATAAATAACTTGGGGCAGTTATAGAAAAGCTCTAAACACCGAGAATACATGAAAACGGGGAAATGACCGGGAAGGTCATTACAATATCCACTACTAAAAGGACTTTCGTCCACGAAAGTCAAGAAGAAGCACATACCTGAAGACGTGAACAAGTAGGGATACTGGTCTCGCATATCACGTTCAAGCTCCCAAGTAGCGTCCTCAACCAGACGGTGACGCCACTGTACCTTAACCACTGGAATGTCCCGGGAGCGTAACCGTCTGACATCCCTGGCTAAAATGGACATAGGCTCCTCCACAAATGCTAACTTCTCGTCTAACTGAACCGAGTCCCACTGAAGCACATGCGACTCATCTGGAATAAATTGTCGTAGCATAGAAACATGAAATACTGGGTGGATAGCTGAAACTGCCGGAGGTAAAGCTAATACATAAACCACCTCTCCAATTGTTCGCAAAATCTCAAAGGGTCCAATATATCTGGGGCTAAGCTTACCTTTCCTACCAAACCGCATCACGCCCTTCATGGGAGATACTCGTAAGAAGACCCTATCACCCACCCTGAATTTCAACAGACGACGTCTACGGTCAGCATAACTCCTCTGTCTACTTTGAGCTGTCCATAGCCTATCTTGAATCACTCGAACTCGGTCCAAAGATTCTCGGAGTAAATCTGTGCCACGAGGACTGACTTCTGAAGTTTCAAACCAGCCAACTGGAGATCGACCCCGTCTGCCATATAAAGCTTCAAATGGAGCATTTTGAATGCTGGAGTGGAAGCTATTATTATACGCGAACTCGGCTAAAGGCAAGAATTGATCCCATTGACCCCCAAAGTTTAATACACAAGCGCGGGGCATATCCTCCACTAGCTGAATAGTTCGTTCAGACTGTCGGTGGTTTGAGGATGAAATGCAGTGCTGAGGTCCACCTGGGTACCCAACTCTTCTTGGAAAGTCTGCCAGAAACTGGAGGTAAACTGAGACCCTCGATCTGAGATAATAGATATTGGCACTCCATGTAGGCGAACCACCTCCTGAATATATACACGAGCTAATCTCTTAGCACTGTAGGAAACTCGAACGGGGATAAAGTGTGCAAACTTAGTCAACTGATCTACAATAATCCAAATACTATCAAAACCATGAGAGGTGCGAGGCAATCCAACAATGAAATCCATAGTGACCCGCTCCCATTTCCACTCGGGGATGGGTAATTGCTGAAGACTGCGGTGGTCTGTAAAGATCTAACAATGAACACCGTATAGATAATGCCTCCAAATCCGCAGTGCAAACACTACCGCTGCTAACTCCAAGTCATGAGTGGGGTAATTACGCTCGTGCACTTTCAACTGCCTTGATGAGTAAGCAATGACATGACCCTGCTGCATCAGAACACATCCCAAACCAATACCAGACGCATCACAATACACGGTGAAACCCTCGCCCTCAACTGGAAGAGTCAACACAGGGGCAGAAGTAAGTCGATCTTTGATCTTCAGAAAGCTCGCCTCGCAATACTCAGACCATTGAAACGGAACATCCTTCCTGGTTAGTCTGGTCATAGGAGATGCAATAAACGAGAAGCCCTCAACAAATCGCCTGTAATATCCTGCCAACCCAACAAAACTGCGAATCTCGGTAGGTGACGTGGGCCTAGCCTAACCTTGAATCGCCTCAATCTTTGTTGGGTCTACCATGATACCGTGTATGGACACAACCTGGCCCAAGAAAGCTACAGACTCAAGCCAGAACTCACACTTTGAGAACTTGGCATAAAGCCGATGATCTCTCAAAGTGTGGAGCACAATCCTCAAATGTTGCTCGTGCTCCTCGCTACTCCTCGAATAAACCAAGATGTCGTCAATAAACACAATCACAAAGGAGTCCAAGTATGGCCTGAATACACGATTCATCAAATCCATGAAAGCTGTTGGGGCATTAGTCAACCCAAAAGACATCACCATGAACTCATAATGGCCGTACCGAGTCCTGAAGGTTGTCTTTGGGATGTCCTCAGCCCTAACTCTCAACTTATGGTATCCAGATCTCAAATCTATTTTTGAGAATACCGCTGCACCCTGAAGTTGATCAAACAAATCATCGATACGAGGCATAGGATACTTATTCTTCACAGTTACCTTATTCAACTGCCTGTAATCAATACACATTCGCATAGATCCATCCTTCTTCTTTACAAATAGAATCGGAGCACCCCATGGCGACACACTCGGCTTGATAAAACCCTTTCCCAGAAGATCCTGAAGCTGGCTACTCAGCTCCCTCAGTTCAGCAGGATCCATACGATAAGGAGCCATAGAAATAGGTCGGGTTCCCAGCTCGAGGTCAACAATGAACTCTATATCACGCTCGGGAGGAAGGCCAAGTAGGTCAGTCGGGAATACATCAGGAAAATCATGAACAACCGGGACGGAGTCAAGTGACGGACTCTCAATGCTAGCATCCCGAACATACACAAGGAATGGATCACATCCCCTCGACATCAATCTATGAGCACGAACATATGAAATAATCCCTGTCGGTGTGCGGCTAACAGAACCCTGCCACACCACCGGGGGTACGCCAGGCATGGCTAAGGTCATGGTCTTGGTAAAGCAATCCAAGAATGCATGATGGAAAGTGTTGCGACCCAGCTATACACGCAAGTGTACGTGATCGTGCAAGTAATAGAGTGGCTCCTTTTAAAGAGCCGGATATCGAACCCAAGGGACTTTCGTCAACAGAAATCAACTCTGGACGTCAAACGATAATAAAAGACTAGTGTTGCAAAAACGACAATGGATTTGGGGCTTAAAATTTAATGATTGCGGACTAAGAACTCCTATCTTCGCTACCGTAACTTTGGGTTTCGTAAATTTGCTTGAAAAATCAATGAAAAGTAGATTCCCAGGGCTAAGGCACCCTGAACATCATCTCTTGAGCATAATTGTTGTTGGTTTAAGCATTTTTGAGTAGTTTATCATGGTTATCGATCCCAAGGTTAATTTTACAACTATATTCGTCTCCAAATTATAATTGTCTACTAGAACTTAGAAACCTACCTACATCTGTGAGTGGTGATAAGCTTAACCAATTCTAGAGCATTCAATCTTTCTTCCTGTAATTGACCAAGTGTGGGTGGTTAGGTACCTCTCGGTCCTAACCACAGTTCAATCCCTTAGAATTACTTCTCTGAGACAGACCACACTTCATATATTCAAGTTCTATCTTTCAGTTTCTCTCTCGAGCTCACTTCAAGACAAGAAATATATTCCAATGGTGATCAAGCATCAAAATAATGAAGTTTAGAATATATGAATAACCACTTTATAATAAACTCCAGCAAAAAACCAATACAATTAACCCAAGAGATTCATGTTCTTGGCCTTAACCCCAAGAATGAGGGATTTTAGCCACTCATAATGTTTATCAACATCCAAAAGTAAATAAATAACATAAAAATGCTCAAAAACTGAAAAGAAGAGGAATGGAACCTAATTGAGATGCCCAAAAACGCCCCGAATATTCTAAGGATGATCCCCCTTCATACAATTACTCAAAAGCCCTATTTATAGACCCAAGTCGAGGCAAAAATCGGCCAAAAAGCGGCCCGGCACGCCATTGGGCGCGCCTAGCACTTAGGCAGATTTTGCCTCAGCAGAAAGGGTGCGCCCAGGCTGCGTGGCACGCTGGCCAGCGCGCCTGGGCACTGCCTAGACAGGTGACATTTTTGCCAAATGCGGCCTGGCACGCTGCCTAGAGCGCTAGACCCCTTTTTTGTAATTTTCTAGCTTTCGTCGACTTCTCTTCACGGATTTGGATGGATTCTTCAAGATAAACTCTTTGGCTTGTCTCTTATCTTCAATATTCTTCACTCGGAGCTCCTCCAAGCCTCACTTTCCATGCCAAACATGCTCCAAAAAGTCGCAAATTCCACCTACAAGAGTCTAATCATATTGGTTAGCACATTATCTCATTTTCCATCAAAAACTTATATAATACACGAGTATTGTTCTCAAAACTAAGGTAATCATGGGTTAAAGTCGCTACTGAGGCATATAAATACGCCTCAGATCACCACCCCACACTTAAACCTTTGTTTGTCCTCGAACAATTAACCACACTCAACTCAGGGCGACTTTTAAACAATAGACACAAAATGAGCATTCTTGCAAAGCTTACACAACCATACTTATCACTTATGCACCACATACTAGGATATTACTCAATTAAATAACAAGTTGAAACAACCTACCCTCACAAAACAACTTACTAGTTGCAAATTCATGCGTGACATATTATTAATAGATCACCAAACTTCACTAACCATGTGCCCTCACAACAAGAGAATCACCCCTCAATTTTACAACGTAATTACTAACCGGGTGCATGAATGAAAGTCACTCACTCTCAAAAAGAATTCACATACAACACAAAGATGAACCATAGGCTTGCCCTTAGTGTAGTACTTCACTAATGTTAAAATGTTAAAGCTCAAGATCAAGTAGGACTTTGTAGGGGTTGTAATGTAGGCACAAGGACAGGTAGGAACTGTTTGGTCAAGAATAGTGACTATCTTTCCTGAGCGCTTTGTTACACTACAAATTACATTCAGGGCACCTTCAACCAACCTATTTTCCACTACTTTTCTCTTCCCAACTTTTCTTTGTTATGCCCCATCTCTTTAAACTAGCTTCCGCACACTGGATAAGGAATACTGTTATCACCCATTGATTCCAACAACAATTTTTATTTATTTATTTCTTCTCCCTTTTTTTTTTTTTTTTTTTTTTATATATATATTCCCCACCAACACGCACAAACTTTTTCACACACCTTTCTGATACATGCTTGAGGCTTTAACTTAACTCTTTCCTTCTCCCAAACTCTCGTACTCCTTCACCTCTCGATTTCCGATTTAAAGCGCTTAGGAATTATTGGATCAAATTATGGTTCACTGAAAGAAGAGGATTGAGTTACATGTAAAGCTAACAAGGAAAAGGCTAAAGGCTCAACGAGGCTAACTAGGATTATGCACAGAGGGTAGGTAAAGTAGGTCTAAAATATGGCTATCAAAGAAATGCCTATATCATCTCCTAAACTTAACATCTCTTATTTCTCTTTGTACACACCCCGGGCAAGTTCTAGACATCATTATGCACATGGAATATCATACAAAACCTTACTCACACGTGGCACATGTTTAGCTCAGCAGGTTCACCATAAACCCTCCTAAATCATGCATAAATTCAATATTAAGCAACTTAGCAAGTCAACTAAGTGAGAGTTAGGCGTATCAACACTTGCGATTATATATCCAGGCATGTTTCACACGTGTAAGAACAATTTTATAGCAAGCAAGAACACTCGACATGACACTACATGACTAATTTGCTCTTAAGACGGTCGTCATCCATCCATCATAGAGCAAATCCCTTAGTCCTCTGACTAAGTCGACTAAAAAGTAATAAACCCCCAAAACAACACAAAATAACATCAAAAATCCAAAATTTAACACTTTTTTTTTGTACGGTTCAAAGGGACTCTCCTTAGTAAAAGAACCGAAAACAAACGCTAAGGAACCCAAAATAAAAGCATACAGCAGCACAGCAGCACACATATACATACATACAAGGGAAGTCCATCACACCCCCACCCCACACTTAAAATATTAGCACTGTCCCCAATGCTACCCAAAATAAACAAAGTAAGAGTAGGATGTAAGGAGCTCCCTGGTCAGTCGAGGTGGTCGTCATCCTCCGGCCCACGGACCTCTAATGGTGGATCATCTGCCTCGGATTCCTCATCTTCAGAACCACTATGGAGGTCCTCTTCATCTGTGGGGATATCATCATCCACAGGCTCCACAAAGTCGGGACCAATCCTCAATAAGGCCATGGCATGCTCATTGAGAGGATAATCTCTCTCTACCTGGCTTAGCTCATCCGCTGTGGAGGGTCTACCCCCAGTTCTGTGTCGCAGCATCTCCAATCCATACATGCGGGCTAGAATCCCGTCATCTCGAGCATGTCGCTCTGCTAATGTCAAAGTGGGGCCAAGAGAATCTGGCGCATTAGTCTGGGTAACATCCACAGGCGTTGTCGTCAAAGGAGGATGATAATCAAAATTTTCTTCGGGCACTTCGAATGCTCGCATTAATTTGGTCAATAGTCCACCGAAAGCATATCGAAGACCTCCATGAAGGCGAGCTCGCCGCATTGCTGACAACAAAACAGAACCAACATTAATCTCTGCATCAGTCATGAGAGCATATACCAGACAGACGCGATCTCTTGTAACTTCAGTCATGTGGCTCCCCGGAATTAAACAACAACACACAATCTTAAGCCAAATCCTAGCCTCTTTGTTGAGATGGGCAAAGGGTAGACTCTTGTGGTACCCTCGTTGGTGATGGCGAAGCCACCTCACAGTTGAACATGGGCCGCACAGAGTGTGTCGAATTTCAGCATATGGAGGCCTTGCATTTAGCCTGAGTATGTCTTGAGGACCCGCCTGAGTGGGAACCCCTAATAATCCATTCAAGCTCAAGGAGTCAAGTATCACATCCGAACCTCGTACCACCACCGAGCATGTAGGTGCTTCAGGGTTCCAATTTGCGTACAATTCCCTCACCAGGTGGAGGTTGCAATCTGTAGGTATGTTGAAAACAAAGCCCATCCCCACTTGCTCAAGCCGAGCCAAAATTCTTGGGTAAGCCCGAGCAAGGCTTGCCCTATCAATACACTCATCAGAGAAATATTTAGCTTTCGGATGACTTTTGTACCAACTTTTCCCAGCACTGGAGACCGCGTGTAGCCCATACTTCCGTTTTTGCCCTTTTGGGACTGGGGGAGCTGCGGGCACCTTATTACCCGACCGACGTCTCTTGTGAGAGCTAGAGGCTACTACATTAGAATCAGACATAGTACCTGTAGCATAGGTCCACAACCAAGTCAAAAAACATGTAACAAATGACTAACCGACTTGATGCGCAGTGACGTTGAGGGCCACCCCACACCTAGTCGCTTAGCACCAAATCAAAATAAATATGGGTGGAGGGTACTCAGACTTCCCCTCATCACATAATGCCCCAAAACCAATTTCCCACCATAAATGTACATTCTTAAGCAAGAAATCCAGCAACAAGCATATATATTCCACACATATGAGTTGTATTTGGTGATTTCCCCCACTAATTTGCTCAATTTTCACCAATAAAGATAACCCACTTCCACTTTATGCACCAAAATAAGATTATTAACCACAATTGCATAGGCTTTCCAAGTTCAATGTAATGCCACCCCAGAAAACCCAACCATATGATAGGACGCAAGTCAACAAACCATGAAAATATGATGCTCATAAACAAAATCAAGAATACCCAAAATCGCATAATTCATGGCAACTTGTAGAAAGAGAAAGTGAAGGAGACATACCTTGAGAGCTTTGATTTGTGACTTGAACAAAATCCCCAAGTGAGAAAGCAAAGAGTTGAACTTTGTGTGGGCAAGAAGACAGAAATAAGAGAGAAAATTTTTGAAGATGGGGGGAGAAAATCGTGAGTTTGGGTGTGGGGTGTGGGAATATTTGTGAAGAATGAAGTAATTTGGGGATTTAAAAGAGGAGGGGTGGGGGGTGGGCCGGTTCTCCTTTAAGATAAGAACTAAAAAAAAATTTGATAAGGGGTAGCGGCGTGGCAAGCTGCCTAGCGCGCTACCCCACTGCCCACCTTAACCAAAATACGTGCACAGGCGGCGTGGCACGCTGCCTAGCGCGCCTGTGCACTGCCAACCTGAACCAAAAATTATGCACAGGCGGCGTGCTAGCGCGCCTGTGCACTGCCAACCTGAACCAAAAATTGTGCACAGGCGGCGTGGCACGCTACCTAGCGCGCCTGTGCACTGCCAACCTAAGCCAAAAATTGTGCACAGGCGGCGTGGGACGCTACCTAGCGCGCCTGTGCACTGCCCATGAGTGCTGGCTTTTTGGGGAAGGCAGCGTGGCACGCTGGGTAGCGTACCCACCACTTATCCTCATACCTGAGCAATTTTTTACATTCTTTTCATAATCTTAGGGCTTTTACAAGTCCCAAGACTCGAAGCTCTGCTCCAGAACATGTCCTGCCTGCCCGGCACCTTCAATTAATCATCCATCCTCCAAATTTACCTTTGTCTTGTGGATTCTTCGACCAACATACTTCGTGCCTCTGCATGAACACAAAATCCTGGCACTACATTAGAAAACAAAAACTGGAAAAGAGATGGGTTGCCTCCCATCAAGCGCCTTAGTTTTGGTCGGGGCACGACTCTTCTTTTTGTATTTTTTTTTACTTTATATATCTAACTATTACAACACATGCATGGGTTGCCTCCCATGTAGCGCCTGGTTTAATGTCGCGGTTCGACCAGTTATAAGATCTCAGTTATCATCAAGGCGAAGCACGTCCTTCGTCTGATTCTCTTCCTCACCGAAGTAATGCTTCAATCTCTGGCCATTTACCATAAACCTTGTACCATACGCCTTGTTTACAAGTTCCACCGCACCATGAGGTGTCGTGCGACTTACCTCAAAAGGCCCACTCCACTTAGATCTTAGCTTGCCCAGAAAAAACCTAAGCCTTGAGTTAAACAAGAGTACCAACTGACCCGGCTCAAACGAACGAGGAAGAATATGCTTGTCATGCCATCGCTTCGTTTTCTCCTTGTAAATCTTCGCATTTTCATATGCATGGGCGCGAAATTCTTCCAACTCATGGAGTTGTAACAACCTCTTCTTACCTGCCAACCCCAAATCTAGATTCAACTTCTTTACTGCCCAATATGCTCGATGCTCAAGCTTAACTGGGAGGTGACAAGCTTTCCCAAAGACCAAATGATAGGGAGAAGTCCCTATAGGAGTCTTATACGCCGTTGGACAGGCCCAAAGAGCATCATCCAGCTTAAGTGACCAGTCTTTCCTCTGAGTATTCACTGTCTTCTGTAAGATTTGCTTTATCTCCCGATTAGACACTTCCACTTGGCCACTTGTTTGGGGATGATACGCTGTTGAGACCTTGTGTTTTACTCCATACTTTGCTAATATATTCTTCACCAAATAATTTATGAAGCGTGATCCTCCATCGCTAATAATAGCTCTTGGAGTTCCGAACCTAGTGAAGATGTGCTTTTGAAGAAACTTTACCACAACTTTGGCGTCATTAGTAGGAAGAGCTGCTGTCTCTACCCATTTGGATACATAATCCACTGCAACGAGTATGTATAGATTTCCATTCGACTGTGGAAAAGGGCCCATGAAATCAATCCCCCATACATCAAAAATTTCAACTTCTAGGATGTTGTTAAGGGGCATCTCATGTCTCTTGGCAATCGTTCCCATACGTTGACATTGATCACAATTCTTTACAAAGGCATAAGCATCTTTAAAAATCGAAGGCCAGAAGAAACCTGATTGCAATATTTTTTGGGCTGTTCGTTCACCACCATGATGTCCACCATAAGGTGATGAGTGGCATCTCTCTAGCACTTGCTTAACTTCCGCATCCGAAATACATCTTCGTATTATTTGATCAGGCCCTTGCTTGAATAAATACGGCTCATCCCATATATAAAAACGTGCCTCATATGCCAGTTTCTTCTTCTGTTGAGGACTCGAATCAGGAGGAAATAATCCACTTACCAATAGGTTCACAATGTCTGCATACCATGGCAACTCCTCGACCTCTAATACCAACAACTGCTCATCTGGAAATTCCTCACAAATATGCCCATCATCCTCTATATGTGTCGAATTCTCAAGTCTAGACAGATGGTCGGCAATTTGATTCTCTGTCCCCTTTCTGTCTTTAACCTCTAAGTCAAACTCTTGTAGCAATAGGATCCATCTAATCAAGCGCGGTTTAGCATCCTTTTTATTGAACAAATATCGTATCGTTGCATGATCCGTGTATACAATAACACTTGTGCCGACTAAATACGATCTGAATTTATCAAATGCATATACCAAAGCTAGCATCTCCTTTTCCGTCACCGTGTAATTCATTTGGGCTGCATCAAGGGTCTTGCTCGCATAATAAATAGAGTGAAATACCTTATTCTTCCGTTGACCTAGAACCGCACCTACTGCCACATCACTTGCGTCACACATGAGCTCAAATGGCAAAGCCCAGTCAGGAGCAATGAGAATAGGTGCCTCTACCAACTTCTTTTTCCAACACCTCGAATGCCTTCACACATGATTCACAGAATACAAACTTCACATCTTTCTCCAGGAGTGCACACATGGGACGTGCAATTTTGGAAAAATCTTGAATAAACCTTCTGTAAAATCCCGCATGACCCAAAAAACTTCGCACCCCTTTAACCAATACAGGTGGAGGAAGTTTTTCAATAGCTTCGATCTTTGCCCTATCAACTTTCAACCCCTGCTTTGACACTTTATGCCCAAGAACTATACCTTCTGTCACAAGAAAATGGCACTTCTCCCAATTGAGAACAAGATTAGTTTCTTCACACCGAGCAAGGACTTTATACAGGTTTTGCAAACATACCTCGAAAGAGTTACCAAAGACTGAGAAATCATCCATAAAAATCTCTACAAACTCCTCCACCATGTCGTAGAAAAGAGCCATCATACAACGCTGAAAGGTAGCCGGTGCATTACATAATCCAAATGGCATACGCTTGAAAGCATATATGCCGTAAGGACATGTGAATGTAGTCTTCTCTTGATCTTGGGGATCTATAGCAATTTGATTGTAACCGGAATACCCATCAAGAAAATAATAATACTCCTGCCCGGCTAAACGATCCAGCATCTGATCAATAAAAGGGATTGGATAATGGTCCTTCCTCGTAGCATAATTAAGTTTCCGATAATCCATGCAAATACGCCATCCCGTCACAGTTCTTGTAGGAATCAGTTCATTATTGTCATTTGTGATCACCGTCATACCCCCCTTTTTTGGAACACATTGTACTGGGCTCACCCACGTACTATCAGAGATAGGGTAAACAATGTCAGAATCCAGCCACTTAATTACCTCCTTCCTTACTACTTCTTTCATTATCGGATTTAATCGTCGTTGGTGTTGCACACTCGGCTTGTGCCCTTCTCCCATGTAAATTTTGTGCATGCATAAGCCCGGATTAATCCCATGGATGTCAGACATCTGCCAACCAATAGCCTTCTTTCTTCGTTTTAGAATCAACAATGCCGCATCAACTTGTTCTTGTGACAAATCTGCTGCCAGAATAATAGGAAGAGTCTTGTTTTCACCTAGGAAAGCATATCTAAGATGAGATGGAAGTTCCTTCAATTCAAGCTTCGGTGCTTCCTCAATTGAGGGCTTAGTTGTAGGACCGAGTGGACGATTTAATGGCTCCCATCTACCCTCTTTAGCATAGATACCCATAAGATCAAGAACTTGCACCATCTCACTAGCTTTTGCATCGCCAAACACATCTTGCCCCATCAAAACTTTTTCCAACGGATCTCTAGACAAAGTGTAGATGCTTTCAACTGCCGAATCTATAGCTGTGATAGCCGACAAGTTCTCATAAATCTCTGGAAGCTTCAAAGATCTATATACATCAAAGACTTCAACCTTATCATGAGGTCACATAGTAAGTTTCCCTGCTGCTACATCAATGATTGCACCTCCTGTAGCCAGGAACGGACGCCCCAAAATAAATGGGACTTCCGGGTCAGGCTCAAAATTCAACACCACAAAATCAACAGGAAAGATCAACGACCCCACTTGTACCAGAACATCCTCAACAATACCATCAGGTCTAGTCACAGATCGGTCTGCCAGCTGCAAAATAATAGTAGTAGGCTTCGAACGACCCAAACCCAATTCCTTGAAAAACAAAGTGGGCATCAGATTTATACTGGCCCCCAAATTACACAATCCACGAGCGCAAACACGATCCCCCAGAGTAATCTTCACAGTGAAACTTCCAGGATCTTTCAGCTTAGTAGGTAACCGGTTCTGAATGCGAGAACTAACCTCCTCAGTCAAAGCCACTGTGGTATACTCTGTCAATCTACTCTTGTTTGCTATAATGTCTTTCACGAACTTGGCATACTTTGGAATACCCTGCAAGATATCCACAAGAGGCAAATTAATGTGCACCTGTTTAAGTAATTCAATGAACTTACCAAAGCATTCATCCTCCTTCTTCTTTTTGAACTTCTGAGGGAACGGAGGAGGCAATTTCACACTAAGTCTCACTTTATCATCTTTGGAGGTTTTGGTAGGCTCCACTTGTTCGTCTTCTATCACCACTACTTTAGGCTCCAATTCTTTTGCTGGTGCAACGGTATCCTCTAACTGCTTACCACTACGGGTGACTATAGTATTCACCTGCTTGGGATTTGGCTCAGTATCTCCTGGAAGACCTCCTTGGGGCCTTGTATTCTGTGCATTAGCTAACTGGCCAATCTGCTTTTCCAAATTCTGAGTAGCCAATTGATTGTTCCTCACATCTGCTGCTAGCTTCGCTTGTTCAGCCATAATCTGTTTTAACATATCCTCCACACTCATATCTCCCGGCTTAGCACCCACTTGATTTCCTTGACCTTGCTGTTGGTTGTACTGAGGGGCATATCCTTGAGGCCTATATTGATTTTGATTTCCTCCCCATGAGAAGTTCGGATGGTTTTTCCACCCGGCATTATAAGTGTTACCGTAGTTCTGAGCTCCACCTCCCCTTTGGGAATTACCAACAAAATTTACTGAATCCGGATTAGCACTACATAATTCGCTGGTATGATCACCATTTCCACATACGCTACACATCACAGAAACCTATTGCTGGACTGCATTCACGGGAGCTGGTTGTTGCCCCAAATTCAAACTACTAAAGTGATTGTTCATCATGTTTTGCATAGCTGAAATTTGGGCAGATAATGTTGTGACTGCATCCACATCTAGTTTCCCAGCAACCTTCTTTGTAGAATTCCTCGAATTATCACTATGTCAGTCTGGATTTCCCTGCGAAATATGATTCAACAGAGCATATAATTCATCATACGTCTTCTCTAAATCCTGTCCACCTGCAGCTGAATCAAGTAGAATTTTAGTGTTGGGGTCGAGAGCCTCTATAAACGTATGCACCAACACTTCATTAGCTTGGTGGTGGTGAGGGCAATCCCTCAACATGGATTTGAATCTATTCCAAGCTTGGTACAAATTCTCATCATCTCTCTGTCTGAAATTTAGTATTTCACTCCTTAATTTTGTTGTCTTTCCAGATGAAAAGAACCTTATCAAAAATTTTCGAGCAAGATCATCCCAAGTAGTGATAGAATTAGCCGGCTCTGCATCTAACCACCTTCTTGCTTCCCCCAACAGAGAAAAGGGAAACAAAGTAAGTCTCACATAATCTGAAGACACCCCCACAGGAATATATGTGTCGCTTATCTCTAGAAAATTCCGAATATGCCTCTGCGGGTCTTCATGAGCAAGACCAGTAAACTGTCCACTTGAGTGCAAGAGTTGCACCATGTTCTGTTTAAGCTCAAATCTACCTCCAGCTGCCGGTTTGAGAATACTGGAGGTCACATTAGTGGCGAGTGGGATTGCCACATCGCGGACTGTTCTAGCTGCCATCACTTCTGATTCACGTCTCTCTGAACCTGGTTCTTCAATTCTCACGGGATTACCCCGTATTCCTTCGCCAGCCAGTTCGACTTGTGGGATTGGGTAGTCTGCAGCCTATCTCCTCAATCTATTGAAATATATTTCAGGTTCAGACTGCGGGGCTATCAAATCCTTGTTCCTTTCCAGTGTTCTGATGAAGTCAACCTGCAAAAAATAGAACAGCTAAGATCAAGTTGTCAACACGTAGCTAAAAATTAAAGTACAAATGTCAATAATTGAAATCTATCTATTTGAAAGTCCCCGGAAACGGCGCCAAAAACTTGTTGCGACCCAGCTATACACGCAAGTGTACGTGATCGTGCAAGTAGTAGAGTAGCTCCTTTTAAAGAGCCGGATATCGAACCCAAGGGACTTTTGTCAACAGAAATCAACTCTGGACGTCAAACAATAATAAAAGACTAGTGTTGCAAAAACGACAATGGATTTGGGGCTTAAAATTTAATGATTGCGGACTAAGAACTCCTATCTTCGCTACCGTAACTTTGGGTTTCGTAAATTTGCTTGAAAAATCAATGAAAAGTAGATTCCCAGGGCTAAGGCACCCTGAACATCATCTCTTGAGCATAATTGTTGTTGGTTTAAGCATTTTTGAGTAGTTTATCATGGTTATCGATCCCAAGGTTAATTTTACAACTATATTCGTCTCCAAATTATAATTGTCTACTAGAACTTAGAAACCTACCTACATCTGTGAGTGGTGATAAGCTTAACCAATTCTAGAGCATTCAATCTTTCTTCCTGTAATTGACCAAGTGTGGGTGGTTAGGTACCTCTCGGTCCTAACCACAGTTCAATCCCTTAGAATTACTTCTCTGAGACAGACCACACTTCATATATACAAGTTCTATCTTTCAGTTTCTCTCTCAAGCTCACTTCAAGACAAGAAGTACATTCCAATGGTGATCAAGCATCAAAATAATGAAGTTTAGAATATATGAATAACCACTTTATAATAAACTCCAGCAAAAAACCAATACAATTAACCCAAGAGATTCATGTTCTTGGCCTTAACCCCAAGAATGAGGGATTTTAGCCACTCATAATGTTTATCAACATCCAAAAGTAAATAAATAACATAAAAATGCTCAAAAACTGAAAAGAAGAGGAATGGAACCTAATTGAGATGCCCAAAAATGCCCCGAATATTCTAAGGATGATCCCCCTTCATACAATTACTCAAAAGCCCTATTTATAGACCCAAGTCGAGGCAAAAATCGGCCAAAAAGCGGCCCGGCACGCCATTGGGCACGCCTAGCACTTAGGCAGATTTTGCCTCAGCAGAAAGGGTGCGCCCAGGCGGCGTGGCACGCTGGCCAGCGCGCCTGGGCACTGCCTAGACAGGTGACATTTTTGCCAAATGTGGCCTGGCACGCTGCCTAGCGCGCCAGACCCCTTTTTTGTAATTTTCTAGCTTTCGTCGACTTCTCTTCACGGATTTGGATGGATTCTTCAAGATAAACTCTTTGGCTTGTCTCTTATATTCAATATTCTTCACTCGGAGCTCCTCCAAGCCTCACTTTCCATGCCAAACATGCTCCAAAAAGTCGCAAATTCCACCTACAAGAGTCTAATCATATTGGTTAGCACATTATCTCATTTTCCATCAAAAACTTATATAATACACGAGTATTGTTCTCAAAACTAAGGTAATCATGGGTTAAAGTCGCTACTGAGGCATATAAATACGCCTCAGATCAGAAAGACAACTAGTCCATGCCCAGAATCACATCACAGTCTACCATGGCCAATACAATAAAATCAACCCGAGTCTCAAACTCCTGAATAGTCACCAGACAAGATCTATATACCCGATCCACTACTAAGGAATCACCAACGGGGGTAGATACACGTAAGTGTACAGATAATAACTCAGAACATAAACCCAACCGTGGTGCATAATAAGTATATACATAAGAAAACGTGGATCCAGGATCAAATAATGCAGAAGCTGGCTGGTGGCATATGGAAATCATACCTGTAATCACTGCATTTGAAGCCTCAGCCTCCGGCCTAGCCGGCACGGCATACAACTGACGCTGGCTACCACTAGTCTGAGCACCGACCTGACCACCAGTCCGACCTCTCTGCGCTCTACCTCGAGAACCCTGGGGACCACCCCGACGACCCTATGCACCACCTCTACCTGCTGGCGGTATAGATCTGAGGGGTTGTGCTATCTGAACTGAAGGCTCAATCACCATGCGCTGAGGACACTCACGCGCAAAATGACCGACAAACCCACAAATATAGCATGCTCCTGGCTCCCTGCTCGGCCTAGAAGGTCCGGCTGATCCGGTATGACCCCCTCTAGTCTATGAACTGGACTGACCACGTCCCTGAGGCTGTCTAACAGAACCACTATAGGCGGGCTGACCTCTATCAGATATTTGCAAAGCTGACTGTACGGGCCTACTGGGTTGACCCGATCGCTGAAAAGACTGTTGCTGATGCTGAGGGTACCTACCCTGAAACTGGAAACCACGACCTCTGAACTGCGAACCACTATGGCTCCTACTGAAACTACCTGAACACGAAGTATCTTATCTCTGCCCCCTTGGGCCTCGCGATCCATCTCCTCAATAGAGTATACATGCTCAATAATCTCTGTGAATGACTTCCCTGAAGTCACTAAACTCTGGGTAACCCTGCGGAGTGGCAATCTCAGTCCCCTGACAAAACATTTAATCCTCTCGTACTCATCAGGCAAGATCATGAAACCTCGCCTCATACTCGACGACAGATAATGAACCCTGCGTCAATCTGGAGAACTCATCCCTGAGTCGCTCCCGCATAGTACGGGGCATATACTTTCCCAAGAAAATCTCAGAGAACTGGGTCCAAGTAACGGGTGGAGATTCAGCTGGCCTGGAATCAAGATAACCTCTCCACCATCTCCTTGCTGCAGTATTAAAATGATATGCCACGAAATCAACACCACGAGACTGTACCAATCCTAAATTCCTCAGTCTATCCTCGCAGCTAGACAAGAACTCATATGCATCCTCACCCATAGTAACAGCAAATCTTGGTGGAGTCAACCTCAAGACATGCCCCAACATCTTCTGCTCATCGACAAACATAGCAGGCTGATCTGTAATCGGCTGTAGAGCTATCGGTGCTGGCGAAATCTCAACTCTGGGTGCTGCAGCTGCAGGCTGCGCCCCAACACCAACTCCTTGTACTGCTGGTTGGGCTCCCTCGGCTGACGGACCTCCAACTATCCCCAACAACTAAAGTAATGTGCCTCAGAGCAAAGAAGCATCTATAAATCCAGGTGGAGCCTGGGCTGCTCCCAGGACCACGGGCTGTTGTGGAGGCGGAACATCTGGAGCTATAACGGGATCGGGTAGCTGATCCCTAGCATGATCTCGGCCTGGGGTTGATGCTCTGCCCTTCCCCCGACCTCTGGGTTGACCTCGGCCCCTAACAGGAGCCCTCGCTGCAGGCTCGGGCTCCCGATCCTCGGCTCTCGTACCTCGCATCCTAACCATCTACATAAAGAATGAACCAAATGAAAAACAGAAAACAACATATACCCAACGCAAGGACATGAGTCAAAAAAATGAGAGACTCCCCTAAGAATGCTCTGTAGCCTCCCGAAGATAGGATACAGGCGTCCCCGCACCGATCCACAGGACTCTACTAAACATTGGCCTATGTACCGACACTACCTATACAACCTAGGCTCTGATACCAAGCTGTCACGACCTAATATTTGAGTCATGATGGCGCCTACCGTAACCCACCGATAGGCAAGCCAAACCCTAGCCCAGAGCTACAAGCGATGGGCTAACGGGCGGAATCTCATAAAACAGAGAAGAAGTGGAAGTAACCACATTTATAAACATGCTATAACGCTAAAGACGGAATTAGAATGCGTGTCAAGAACCCCTTCTAAGACCTGGTGAGGTCAGTACAGGAGCCACTACTAAACATACCCAAAATACAAGACAGAAACCAAATATGTATAACAAGTACAACAGTCTCGAGAGCAAAAGACTATACAATAGAAGATGGAGTAGGATCTGCCTCGGACGTCAGTAAGCCCACCCTGCTTCGGAACCAGTGCTGAGAAGAGTGTAATGTCAAAACTGTCGGCTAGTGCCAGGATCTGCATCGGGAAAAAAGATGCAGAAGTGCAGTATGAGTACCGGGGCAACGGGTACTCAGTAGGCATCATCGGCCGACTGAGCTCAATGTAATACAAACAAGCTAAAATACGAGGGTGCATGCTAAGTCCGGGTTATAAGTAATAAATACATAAATAACTGCTGAGGCATACAGATACGCTCAAGAGAAAAATAAATGCGATACTGAATAACGAGTAAATAAATGCATAAGTAACACACAAGTCAAACATAACCTATCTGGGCCCCCATAAACCCGATAGGCACACGGAAGAAAACAATAACCCGGCCTGACCCCCATAAACCGGCGAGACACACAAGAATAATAAATGCATAGTCACCAGTGTCTCGAAGTTGTGTCAGTATCCAGTAACCACAATAACCAACAGGGGTGCACCGGGCTTGAACCGGCACCAATGGGTAATAACAAGAGGCCAGACGCCGGAGTCGAACCGGAAGCAGTGGGTAATAACAAGAGGCCACATATATATCATATCTGCCGGACTCGAACCGAAACTCATAAAACAACCGTATCATAATCACGGTACCCAGTACCAAAACTCTCCAATCATATCATAACCAGATGCCGGACTCGAACTGAAACTCATAATAATCAGTGGCCGGACTCGAACCGGAACTCATAGTGTATCACAATCCGGGGCCTGACTTGAACCGGAACACCCAATAGTCAATAACCAAAATCATCATACCTGAATCAGTAGCTGGGCTCGAATCAGAACTCATCATAGCCAGTAACCAGAACAGAATCAAATGTCATATCATATCAGATAAACGGGGAACGCCCTAGTTCCAAGTCAATACTAGTTTATAGGTACAGAAACTAACCCCACAACATGCTACAAGTCAATTTCGGGGTCCTTCTAGGTCAAATATCTACTATAAGCAATATGTATATACAAGTCTGGGTATACATTATAAGTCATGGAAATGTAGGTCCGTATTCTAAATCAAACTAGTCGATCCCGGTCAAATACGGTGCTATCAGGGACTAATAAGGCTAAACAGGTCAACCGGGTATAATCGGGGTGACTCAATCCCGTCAGAACCCTAACAGGTCATAGAGGCTTAACTAAACCCAAAGATGTCAAAGTTCTGACAAGTCGACCAAAAGGATAACGGGGCCCAGTAATGGGTCCCGAAAACCAAGTCTAGTTATACCTGTCTAAGTCTGGGCTAAGTCTGCCTAAGCTTGGACTAAGGTTCAACAATAACGTTCCCCAACCAGAAATCAACACAACAATACGTTCCGACCCCAAATAGGTCATCTATGGTGTACCTCGAGGATAACGGGCCTGGAATATATCCGAATAGCCCTATCTGGCCTAGAAGGCCTAAATCACAGCAAAACACCACCACCAAGTTTATAACACCAGCCCACAACAATAGCACAATAGCATACATATATCACACATAAGCCCAATCTAAGTACAAAGGAAGGTAAACCTAGCCTACCTGGACGCCTGCCAAAGCCAGTTAAATAGGAGTCTTCCCCTTTCGAAAGGCCTCTGACTGCTTCCAAGCTGCCAAAATAATAAACTACATTTCAAAACATGACTATTGATACCCATATTGCATTAGTTCGAAAAAATGTCCGAACAGTCCACATGGGGCCCGCTTGCAAAATTGCAAAACCGAAACCGTCACAGCGTCCCAAATTACCCTGTGATCAATAGTCACAACTATCACCGCTCTATTTTAGCTCAAAATATAGCTCAAACATCAACACCAATCCCAAAATATACCATCGTATAGAAAAACTACTGTAAATACAATAAAACTTACCGAAATAACGACGATTACACGTCCACAAACACTTTCACACTAGAACCCGAGCTTGAATAATTTGATAAAGGGAATAGGTGAGTAAAAAGAGCCGTTATTCAGTAGCATATATGCATATATATATATATATATGTACAGGAAGTAATTGAAATTGTAGTTTGTTGAAGTTGGACAACACGTACAAGTAGTAAAATGTTGAATTTGCCCACCAAGTGGTACTTATCCTAAGTGTTAAATGTGTGCCACCTATATACATAAGTATATATACATAAACAATAATATAAGGGATCACTGCTGCAATGAGCATTTGCTGGACACTACCTCCACTTACACGTGGAGTGTAGGTGTCCATACAAGAATAAATTTACTTATCCCATTATGTATATACTCGACTATTGCATAGGTTCGTGATAAAATAAATACAATATTTTGAATATATCATAATTAATATAAAATTATTTCGAATAAAACCTCTATAAAATAAAAATATTATTTTAACATATCTAAATTCACTATCTCCGCTTAAGTTATTAATAAATTATAAAACTATTATAAAATAGTATAGATATATCATAACTAAAGAATTTTATAAATTTCAAAAATATTTTCGAAAGGTAATTAACTATGTCATTTTACCAAATTCAAATTTAATTTCATATTTTACAACGTGCTCGGTCTAAATAATATTCTTACACGAACTGCCCAGAAGCCAAACTGTCAGTCCCAGCAAGTCATAAATAACTTGGGGCAGTTATAGAAAAGCTCTAAACACCGAGAACACATGAAAATGGGGAAATGACCGGGAAGGTCATTACAACTAAGTCTTTCTTTTACTATTTCTAGGTCTTCTTCTATACCTAATTCTTTGTAACTATAGTCATTGTTGTCTATAACTGTGACTATTCTTTCGAAAGGGTTTTCTATCCTTATTTTATCTATTTTGTTTTTTGCTTTTACATTATGTTTTGTCGTGTAAATATATAAATTCTTACATCTTGCTGTAAATATCTTACTTCCTGGTGCTAACTCTATTCCTGACATTTTCCAGTATAATACTAATGATTTGTCTATATTTTTATCAGTTACTGCTACTGAATAATTTGCACTTATTATAAATTTAAATTTTTGGTATATTAAATTTCCTTTAACTGCACTTATGACGCTTTTTTCTATAGGATGTATGATTCTATCATCTGCTAAATATATTTCTATTGGGGTATCTATTCCTTCTCTAAAACATGCTTTTATTAATATCTCTATTCCTCCTAAGTGTACATATTTAATTGGAGTTTTTGCTTTTATATCTTGTATTTCTTTATTTACTAAATTTTTATTTATTATGGGTATTTTAGCTTTTCCTTTGGTGTATCTACAGTCTATTATATGTTCTTTTTGACTAATTACATAGTATTCTTCTTTCTGTCTTTTAAACCAATGTTTTACTATAGGTACGTCCAATACTTTATTTATACTTAAATCTAATTCTTTTCCTTTTATTTTTTCAAATATATTATTATCAAATATTATTTTTTGGTCTGAAGACTCTTCATCTTGGTAGTCTTCATGTTTAAGTATTTGGATTTCTTTTTCAGTCATATTCGTTATCTGATTCTTCTATTAGATGATCATTTATAGTCATATCATTTTCGGATAATTCATATATGCTGTCTTCACTTTCTAATTCATAATCTATAAATTCTATTTGAGTATATTCATCATTTTCTATTAGTATTTCGGTGATTTGCTTTTTCTTTGGATCTTTAGGTATCTTACAATCTTTTGCTAAATGTCCTAACTTTCCACAGTTATAGCAGGTACATTCTGATAATTTTTTCTTTTTCTTGTATGGTTGCTTACTAATGTAATTTTTTACATAGTATCTTCTTCTTGGTTTTTATATTTATATTTAGACCGGTATGGTTTATTATATTTTCTTTTATTTCTTTTATAATATTTATCTGTGCATCCAAATTGTGGTGTTGTTTTATTTTTGCAACATGCCAAATTTTTTACCAATATTTTATCCATTTTTTTATTTTCTTTATATTTTTCACATAATTCTACAAACCAATTTTGTAAGAATTTTATTCTAGCTCTTAGGGTATCTGCTAGTCCTGCTTCATTCCAATTTTTCGTTATTTTAGAACTAAATGGTTCTGGTAATTTTGTAAAATATAACTTTCTTATTTCTTCACTGTCATCTGTACTATATGTTCCTTTATTGTAATAATCTTTAAATGCACAAGTATATTCATCTATATAGCACATATTACATATTGCTAATTTTGTCATTAAATTTCTGTTTATAGTTTTTCTTTATTTTGTTCTTCTATTTCTGTTGTCATACTACTAAATTCATTTCTTATTGCTATTTCATATTTATGTAGGATTTCTATTGATGACGTTGCAGCATCATTAGCACTATTTCTGCTACTTCTTAATGTAGTTAAGCTAGTTGTTGTTAGGTTTTGTAACCATAATTTTACTGTTCCTATTAGAGTTCTTTCTATGTATCCTGGTGTTTCAGCTATTGATATTTTATTATCTATTAGTTGTTTCAAAATGTATCCTATCCATAATTGGATTGTTTTATTTATATCTGCTACACAGTCTAGATCTAAGAAATTATATTGTTCTGTTGTTTGTCTTAGTGTCCATTTTCTGTTTAACCATTTATCCCATAAGGTGTTATTCTTATCATATGATTCATACGTTGTTCTAGCATAATTTGTATCTAAATGTTTTGGATTTTTTACTCCTGATGTTCCTGGTTTATTATCTGTTGTATTTATTTCTGGATTTATGGTAGTTTCATTTATTTTTTCTATAAGTTCTGTGTATGTTTCACTTGTTTCTGAATAATTTTCTTGTGTTATATCATTATCACTTTCTTCGTTTATTTCATCTATTCTTATTTCTGGTAAATTAATTTGTTTTTCTTCCAATTGTAATTTTACCCTGAATTCCATCTATTCCATCTATTCTTAAGGATTCATGGCAAATTCCTGCAAATATGTTATAATTTAATCATCTTGTCTATATTTTAATTCTTATCTTAATTCTCTAAGTTTTTCTAAAAGTTGTTGTCTGTATTCCGTATTCATATTTTATTTTTAAGGTGTTGAATATATTTATATTCTGTTTTTGATATTGTATCTATTAATTGAGATAGTCTATCATTTCTTGTTTTACTAGTAGTTAGATATTTATATTCTGGGTACAGTTTCTTGAGTTTCTTTTTTATTTTTCGTAAATTTTTATCTTTCCTAGCCTTTTTTATTGTGCCAGTATTTTGGATTGATTTTTCTTTAGTTAATTCATCACTATTATATAGTATATCGGAGATATATGTATGTTGATTTTTAATATGTTAATCTAATGTTATGCCCATTTCTTCATAGCTTCTTAGTTTATTATTATTTTGTTCCATAATTATATCATTTTTATACCAGTTTTGGTCATAGCTCTCTGAGTACTTATTTTGTGCATGACTCTGATACCAGTTTTGGGGGGTGTGGATAACTTGGATCTTTTAGTCATTTATGAAGTAAATGATTCTTCATAGTACTGTTTTTCTAGTGGAACTAATCGTAAAATATCTTTTATATTTTTTGTCATATTTTCTAGATATAATATATCTTGAGTTCTTTGATATGCTTCTATGTTGGTTGTTAATAAATTCTGTACTAACATTCTTTCCTTCCTAGTTTGTATCCAGTGTTGGAGTGATTCGTATTTAGTCATTAGTCTGAGTAATATAAATCTAATTCATATCTATCATCATCATAGTATGATATGTTGAATTCTAACCAATTATCTTGCATTAATTGTATTATTTCATAAGTCTGTAATATATATCATAGATTTTTCTTCTTATGTCACTGTTAAGATGTCTAAATGTATATAATAAGAGTATTTTATAATCAGTATCATTATCTAATAAATATGTATAAGTACTTAGTCGGTAAGTATCTATTTCAGTATTAGGTGTACTTGTTTCAGTATTATTCATTTCAGTAGGTGGTGTATTCATTTATGTATTGTCTAAACATATTCCCTCTAACCTCTTTGTTTATCATTACCCGTATCATTTTATGATAAAGTTATTCTGAATAACCTTTTCTGGCCACTACTATAATTTTTCGGCTTCAATCATTTACCCTAACAGCGCCTCGACTTTGTCTACTCCCCTTTAACGGCATTCCTCGCCTACTCGGTTTCGACCTTAGGATGGCATAGTCTGGACTTAACTACTCTCAGCCTAATATTTCATAGCAAACTTTCTCAAGATATTCAATATAACCATACTTTAACATGATAAATAGTAATGATATTCAAGAAATTATAAGGAATATAATAGTTTAGCTATATATATCTATGAATAGATATACCTGAGTTGGTAGCTTATCGGATTGCTCCATATCTGAAAAACTTAAATATTTTATTTATTTTAGTTGGAAGAGGAGAGGATTGTTTTCTGAGGTTGGTGCTCAACACATGAGACTTACTTTCCTCTGCTTCTTATATTCGTTTATATAAAAAAAACTGATTGGCCTTTACTATTCCTAAACGGCCTTTCAGTAAAATGAAAAACTAATCTGTTCTTTACTATTTACAATAGTGTCTGACTTTTTAAAAAAGCAAAAGACACTTGTCCTTTACTATTTAGAGGTCATATCCTACTTTATAAAAGAAAACAAAAACTTTTTCTTTACACTATGCAATTTACGACTTATTATAAGAAAACAAAAAGACATACTATTCACATATCTTGTCAAGGGTCTTGTTTTGTCTCTTATCTCTTCATCTTTATCTGTCCGTTGCCATGATTTTGTTTACTCTAGCTGGACGTCTGGAATATCGACAGTATCTTCTCCATTACATTTTGAACATCTGTGATCGGGATATTTATGTTCAATCATTTTGCAATATCTAGTTAATAGGTCTTGAGAAATAAATTTGTTTTTAAGTGCTCTGGTCGTAGGTTGATCTTGGGTTGAGATTTAAATATGTTTGGATTTTGTGTATATTTCTGATGTATTTTTGGGCAATATGGTTATAAATCTTTTTATCTTGGTTAAGACTTTCGGCATAGGTTGAAGTTTGGGGTTGTGTGATATCTTGTGGCTTTTGTATTTTTGGTATAAATGGCCTTGTAAATATGTTGTTTAAATTGGTATTAGTATATTGCCTTTTGCTAGCTGTACTATCTGTACCTGCAACATTAACAAATAAATTGTTATGGGCTTTTTGGAGTTTCCCAACGTCTCCTTCTATCACTGAAATTTTCAAGTCTTTCAATCGACTTAGCTCTGCATGTTTATAGTCTTGTTGATGACTGGTACTAGCTTTAGACTTCAGCTTAACTTCATTAGTCTTTAACTTTTGTATTTCAGAGTCCATACTGTCCACTTTTGTATAAAGTGTAGTAAGGGCTTTAAGTATATCTTCCATCATATTATCTTGTTCTGTTTGAGTAGCTTTGTCTTGATAGATAGTCTGCAATGACATTCTTATCAGATTTAACTACTTCAATTATAAATGTAAAATTTTGTATATTTAATACAAGTCTTCTTATTTCTTTTGTTGTAACTGAATCTTGTATTTTTCTTGTTATCCACCATTTTACTTGTGTATTATCTGTTCGTACAATAAATTTGTTATACACAATATATGGATCAAATGCTATTAAACATTGATAAAAAATATATACAAAAGATTAAAACTATGTGTCAGGATTTACCAAAATTATATTTTTCAAATGAAAATAAACAATTTACATATATAGTAGAAACAGACTCTAGCAATCATAGCTATGGAGGAGTTCTTAAGTATAAATATAATAATGAAAAAATTGAACATCACTGTAGATATTATTCAGGATCATATACGGAACCACAATTAAAATGGGAAATAAATAGAAAAGAACTATTTGCATTATATAAATGTTTAATAGCATTTGAGGCATATATTGTGTATAATAAATTTATTGTACGAACAGATAATACACAAGTAAAATGGTGGATAATAAGAAAAATACAAGATTAAATAGGGGTAATTTTGTCATTTATTTCCTCCAACAGATGTGTATTGCTTCAAAGCTCCACCACGCGTCTTACATGCTGCATCCGAATAGACACGTATGACCTCCTAATTCAGCTTTTACTTTAACAAGTTTTAGAGACACTTTCAAAATAGAACGTTTCATCATTGAGATCTTTAGTTTGTATAGCAAAAAAAATAAATTGTTTTCCCCTGTCTGCATAGAAAAAGAACACTTGTATAGAAGTCTTGTGTCGCAGTACAGGTAAGTGTTAAAAAACCCAATTTGATTTTCCTGTCTCTCACTATTCTAGATTGGGTTACATGATTTGTAGTGTTTACTTTTCAACTTCAAGAATTTGCTTGATGAGTGTGGCTTTGGGATTTTTATATATCCTTCGTAATTTTTAATCGAAGAACATCTAATTTGATGATTCTATTCATATTTATAAAAATATGGAGAAAATTATGAAGTTTTGATTTTTATTGTTAACTTTGGGGTACTTGGGCATTGGGAATTGAAACTGTAGTAGCTTTTTTACTTTTGCTAAATTTCAACTGGTTTCCTATACTAAGCTGCTACTACGGTTTTTCTCTTTAAATTATGCTCTTATACCAACTGTTTATTCCTTGAAATTATGTTCTTGAAATCCCATGACGTTTCTTCTATCAATTTTTCCAAGAAAAACTCTTGATTAGAAACATAGGGAATGATTCGGCGAAGAGTGCAAATTTTCTTCTCCGTTGTGTTAAGAGTGTATATTAAGTCACTTTGTCATAAATATATATAACTTTGACAAAAGAAAATGAAAACTAGCATTTTTCCTCTGCTTTTTGCGCAGCCACAAGATAGAATCTCTTCGTTTCTTTCGATATAATATACAAAACTAGCAAAACTTTACTCTTCTTATTTTTCCAGTATATATCTGTTGATGTAAGTTCCGTTGGTTCCTAAAGTTCATTTACTGCAGCGACTTTTTTAATTAACTGATGGTTTATTGTTTTTTGTTCTGTTTTCTCTCCTTTGTGGCTGCAGTTTTTAGTTTTTACTTGCTAGCTGGCTGTTGACGTGATTGTATACCATTGCAATTAGCAGGTAATGTTTTCCTCATCAAAATTTAATTTGTATATCTTCATAATTCTACATAAAAAATGCTACAAACAACAAGACACCACGTACTACATAAAATGATGCAAACCGATAAGAAAGACACTCTTTCAGCAAAAGCTCGAACAAATAAAGAATAATCCAGGACATATCATTGTTCAATTTATGTTATCTTCCACCTATTTATAATTTTGTGGAAGACCACATTCATCACATTATTAGCAATGAAGAGATGGATTATGTTAAACTCTTTTTCTTCTTATATTTTACTCTTTATTTCTCTCTGGTGTTTAATCTTTTGGTGTACCGAAAAAGATTTTAGGAACAAAAGTCATGGCACAACAACTGACATAATTGTTGTAATCACTTTGCACACCGTATGAAAGGCAGGCAGCCCAAAACCTCTTTCAGGTATTCATGTATCCATCCGTTTATCTTACTATGTAAGTTAGTTGCTATTACAGCTTTACCAACGCGTGATTTTTTTTTTGTTGAGTTGCATTTGACACTATGATATTAATAGTAATCAAGTAAATTTGCTATGTGTGTTTACATTGAAATTATGATTAGGTATTAGCCCCTTGCTACACAAAGCTTGTTCGTCATGCTTATCCCTTCTACATATTTCAATAGTTTCAAACAAATCATGATACTGAAAAGCACGTGTTAATGTTTTAATCAACCACACTGATGTCCTATAGTTGGCCATTGATGAATAACATAGTTCAGATTTCTTAATTGAAACTCATTAAGGATTGTAACTACTTAATCATGCTTATATAATGCATGAAGAAGAAATATAAGAAAACGAGGCCATGAAAATTTGATAATGCTATATCTATTTCATCCCTTTCTTTGTAGATAATAAGTTAAACTTTATGTAACTCAAGCATCCTAAATCAAAGCAAATATGTGTACCTCTTGTGTGGGATCATCAGAAGTTGAATTTGATCATCCTTGATGCTAACAAAGACATATAAGGGGACTGCTTTCTTTCTCATCTCCCAACTTCCCCTCCCTAAAAGTTTAGCACGAAAAATAAAAAGAAACCAAAAAAAATAAACAATGAACAAAAAGGAAAGACGAAGAAGAAAACCTATCGAAAATAGGAAAAACGCAAGTGATGGAAGAACAAGCTGAGAACTGGAGTGAGAGAAAAATAAACAATTAAATTTACTTACATTATTTAATAAGAATTGGTTTTTGGGTGTTATGGGTTAATGTTTTTTTTTTTTGAAATTGGTAGTAGTGGGTGTTACTGTATTGTGTGTGTGTGTATATCTTTATAGGGGTGGAAAAAATGCTTCTGTTAGATATACGTCTCTTGAGTTTAAATTGGGACCCGGTCGGGTAGCAGAAACTCATTGCTTCTTTTCTTGAGTTTGCATCCTATAACATGTAGTGTCCATGACATTTTATAATATTGTCATCTTTTCTTTGATTGCTACTTAGACTTTGATTGTTATAGTATTGGGTGGTGTCTGCTGAAACTTGAGATTGATTTCGTTTGGTTTAAATCCAATGCTTGAACAACAAATATACTTTAGCGTGTTTGTTTTCTGGAGATGGTAAATATGTTTCATGTTGCTTTAAATTCATGAATATCCTGTTTTGTACATGAATGCCCCCCTATCCCCGATGAGAAGCAGGAATAAGATGATTACGACGAGATCGAGGAACATGATGATCATGAAGAAGGGCGAGTGTGAAGGGCAGTAACGAAGAGTATCGAATTTGCTCCGATAGGGGGCTAAAACATTGGATTTTTTTTTTTTTTTAATATATAAATAAGATGAACATAACTATTTTGTAAAACTTGACTCTAATATGTTTTATATATTTATGTTTTGCAAGTTAAAATTCTAATGAGTATCAATCTAGCTTATCATACATACTCGAAAACATCCTTCTTGTTGGGGCTCGTGCTACGCGGTCCATACTCCTCTAGTTTGATAGAAAAACTAGAAATAGTAACTCCTTTACAATAAAAAAAATATCAATACACACTTAATTGTATAAAATAAAACAATTGACTAAAGTACAACTACAATATTTAAAAGAGGAGTAAATTAAATCATTATAGGCGAGGTTAATGAAATACGTGTAAATTTTCATTCGCAGTGGTATATACAGATTTTTTACGTCAAAACTAATATTGTGTTGGACTTCTTCAACTCTAGCAAGAAAATTACAAAATATGTGCCTTGAATATCTTCTTCGAGTAAAGAACTAATGCTTCTTTGCACTAAGAAGAAAATTCTTTGACGAATCTAGCAACATTCATA
Source organism: Capsicum rhomboideum (assembly GCA_031232105.1). Taxonomy (NCBI): domain Eukaryota; kingdom Viridiplantae; phylum Streptophyta; class Magnoliopsida; order Solanales; family Solanaceae; genus Capsicum; species Capsicum rhomboideum. The sequence continues at coordinate 81,892,724 of CP124712.1, forward strand.
GCGTGTTTCAATAGCCTTAACTTTGAAGTTGAGAAAGAACTACTGAGGGGTAATGAATCTGTTTTTTTTTTTTTTTTGGTAGAAGAGTAATGTCACGATCCAAAATAGAGTACGTAATGATACCTGTCGCACCCTCCAGACAGGTAAGTCTATCCCAATCCAAAACTCAATAATCAAAATAAATCAAAAGCGGAAAAAAAGAAGATAGAATAATCCCAAACATGCTTGAAGATAAGTATAATTCAAAGATACATCCCAGGTCTGGTTATCACTAGTACAAGCCTCTAAATACAGAATGATAATAATAACTAAAGTATCTTAAACGCGGGTAGTCATAAGATAAATAGAGAGAGATCTGATAAGCTTTGAATTCTGTCAGCCAACACCTCGATCTCCGCAACTCCAACGTCGAAGAAACGCAATCTACAATCTACTATCTACTACTCGAACCAATACCTACAGGGGGTACAGAACAATAAGAAAAAGGAAAGGAAAGCAAGAGTGAGTACTGAACATGTGTACTCAGCAAGCATCGTCGATAACTGACTCTAATCCAAAGCGATGGCGAGAACCACCACCCCAACTACCCAAGGTATCCCCAAATAGATCTATAGTCGTTAAATACTCCACTTTATTCTATCAGGGTATCCCAACACAACTATCATAAGATTATCAATATCAAGGTAGACACATTAATCTAGGTGAGTCAACACTAATCATTTTATGATCAACAATTAAGGGAAGTTATTTATGAGAGAGACTCATTAACACAGTATATCAGGCTTAATCAAACATGTTTAACCAATAATTTGGGACAAATTAGTGAGAGTGTATATAAAAGTATATGTCATGCTACCAAAAGGTGCGACACAACAATCTCTCAAATCAAGCCATATTCAAAACCCACGTCTCATAATATCTCAACCTCCAAGTCAACAAAAGATGGTATAAGATCATGTAATGAAGTGAAATAAATGCTCAATATACAATATCACAAACAAGGATTGATAGCGGTAATACAATACAAAAGTAAATAAACAACGCAATATCAAACCATACCAAGAGATGCAATGAAATAAGGTGATGATGGTGGGACATTTCGAATACACCTTCCAAGCCTCAACACTTCGGACAGGACCCATGGGGGGTTCGCAACCCATATACTTTCACAATCTCATTCTCATATCTCAAATATCTTGTCGGCACATCCCTCGACTAATGGTTTTTAGAAAGTGTCTCATTTTCTTACAAAATTAGTATTTCTCAATCAACCTTACCGGCACATCCCACGGTATAAATATTTTATACAGTGCCTCATTTTCTGTCAAAAATAAGTGTTTCTCAGTGGTACCAACCTCATGAATATGCATAGATAAAATGGGGATGTAATGCTCCAACCAATCAATATGAAGATAATGATCAATTCAATACAGGTATGAATGAGCTCAGAATCAACTCAAAATATCAATAATTCATGATATAAGCCCTCGCACAACGCCATTGGAATAAATAATCACGTGAGGCATCAATAATATTATTTTCAACCCCTCACTTGGGCATCACTATAATGATAATGCAATTTAATGCTCAGATAATGCCTATAATGTCAAGTCAAGCCCCCACTCGGGCGACACAATAATAAATAAGGCAACTTAATGCATAGACAATGCCGATAATATCAAGTCAAGCCCTCACTTGGGCGACATTATAATAAATAAATCCCTCAAATCAAAAATAATATTCACATAAGACCCCACATGGGCAACACAAAGATAACAACAATCCAAATAACAATATACCGCAAAACTACCCAAGCCTAGCTTGTTCCACACAATAAGTTCCATCTTTTCCAATGATGACATCATTTAGACTAAAATTCTAAAAGGAAGGCTATGCTAGTAAATTATATGCCTTAAAAAGAGATGCTAAAATCTGATAATCACATCAACTATTGCAAGTTCATTTATACTCTAAGTATTCTCTAAACCTCAATTATTCCATCAAAATAACAATAATAACATAATTATCCCCTAAAAGTTCACTAAACCCCGATCATCACAATAAAGTCCACTAAACACGATTCGAGCTCTAAAATAGATACCCACTGTCAATTTATTTAAGGTTAATAAGCCTACTATCTATAAACTAACCTAAGCATATCCTCAAGTAGCAAGACTAACTAAGGTAAGCAATTATATGAATACAAATTCATCAAAAGACTCCGTAACCCGTGGAGATGCTCACCATTTCACCTAAGCGGGACCCCCTATCCTAAGTGATTCACAAAAATGCAATCAAACAAGCATACAACACAACACTTTGAAAAAAGTCAAGGTGCATCTCAACTTGCCTTTAAAGAAGACCCGCAAGCCAAAACATAATCCAAAGCATCAACCGAAAGCTCTACTCCATATAATCATATCCAAACATGACCAATCTAACCAAATATGACATCTATAAGTCAAAAGGAGTCCAATGATACACATATTGATTATATTTGTTCCGGGTCCAAAATTCACTTTCAAAATTATTTTCGAAAGCACAAGGGTTAAACCGAGATTTTATAGAAAAAAGTTCTCCACATAAATAGGAATCATTACCTAAAAACCCATGCAAAAACTAGGTGAAATCAGACTTGAAATCGAAGAAAAACTAATTTTATACTTTATCGGGTAAAAACCCCAAAATCAAATTTAAAATAAAAAATTTGAAGATGAAAATATGAATTAATCAATGGGAAATATCTATACTAGTTTATAAGCTCACCAAAATTTCAAATCTTGAAAACCCATGTTAAAAATCTCAAAACGAGCTTGGAAGCTTTGAAAATGGTCGAATGAGATTTTCGAATCTTAACTTTGAATAGAAATCTTGAAAAACGAAATGTATATTCTAGGAAAATGAGAAATAGGAAGTTATAATCATATAGACAATGATTATACAAGAAAAATGCATCAAGAATCGTCAAAAATGGAGTTTTCTAGCTCCTAAAATTTCAAAAATAGGAAATGGGTTCGGTTTGGTATTAAACTTAGTGATGACCGCTAATGAGGTACTTTGTCCACTAAAGAGGCTTGGTCAAAGGGTAAAACTACCTCTAAAGAGGTCAAATGGTCACTTTAGTGGGTCGGTCAAATGTTCAATGGCCGCTAAAGAGGTCAACCAGCCGCTTTAGTGGCTACACCAGCACCAACAATTTCAAAAACTTATTTTTGACCCTCGAAACTCATTCGGAACCCTATGAACATGAACCAATAGTGTAAATTAATCATAAAACACATTACAGATCCAATGGAATCATCGAATTTATGAAAAAAAAAGTTTTTTACAATAAATTAATCCTTGGGACCCCTTTTAGGCTATTTTAACTAATTTTCATCTAAACACTCAAAACGAAATATAAAGGCTCGGGACCCGAACTAACTATGCTACTAACCAAAAAAAAACATTCTGAATCTAATGGAATTGACCAAATCACCATCCAAAACTCGAATCACAAAATGTTGACTGAAGTCAAACTAATCCCTTTAAGGATATCCAAAACCACAAACTCATATAAATCACTCCCAAATGCATTGAGGACCGTGCCAACCATTCTTATAACTCATAAATGATATAAAGAAACCATGAGGAAAGGAAAATTGTCAAAATGCATAAAAAGCTAAAATCACCACAAGGGTTGTAACATTATCCACCACTAAGACACGCATTCGTCCTCGAACGTAAAGATAAGAAAGGTGTCAAAACACACATAGGATAGAAAATACCCTTGAAAACCTCAAGCAAGAACTCACAAGTGGAGTCACAACTATAAAACTACCGATCTCGCTATAAAACCAAAAATATTTCACACAATGACTCACAAGGTCACAACACTAGCATCTAAGGCTAAAATTTCTCAATGAAGCCGAATTTCTTTATTTTCGAACTTCCTCTATACTCAAAAACTGAGCCGAGCACATTAGAAGTTTCAAACATACTCGGCTAACCTAAACCTGACCAAGACACCGGCTACAACCACAAAATCAAGAATCATCCTCGGACCCACAAAATGCCAAGGAACCCATGAAATCTGATAACCACCCACCAATATACTGAATCAGCCTATTCAAGGCCGATACCATAACTATCAACATGGATAACACTATATCCCCAAACTAAAATAGCTAAGTCAGAAATCATTATCAAATCCACACAAAACCTCAAAAGCCACTCTTAGCATACTTAAGACACTATACTATAGTCAAATCCTTATGCTCAACCCTTGAGGCAACTAAGAATCATCATAAAACTTTATATACCATAGATATGAACACTCAAAAAGTCACCAAAACCTCATGTCACTCATCTCAATAACCCATGCAACCTCAATACCTAAGAGATATCAATCAACCCAAAGTCCTCAATAATCTGTTAGAACAAAAAGCCTCTACGACCATACATACATAAGCAACCCATCATATTAGGGACAATCAACCCATAGAAGAAGTGCAACAATCATGATATCTCACTAACGGACGCCTAAATCACAAATCAAATCTCGAGAAAGTCACAACTGGACTTCTCATAAGCCACTGAAGAACCACACGGTCAGGACTTCAAATTTCTTACTCAAACCCATAGATAAATTCATAATATATCATATACTCCATTCAGTATTCTTTAACACAAGTGTCATGAAATAATAACTCATATACTCCAATCAAACACATGAGCAAAAATATTCCATTAAGACATTTAGATACAAATGTAACAAATGCTACAGACCAGTTTCCGTTCTATCCAAAATTCCTTCCAAATCAAGAGTCAAGATTCCTTATAATCTGAATTCCTTCAAGTCTAACCGAGGAGTATTTCAAAATCCATAAGTCTTTCCATGCAAAAAAAGCTAATTCCTAAGAAAGTAACAAATTGGAAGGCATGAACGCCGGGAAATGTTCCCTTACCCAACTAAAATTCCTTACTTGTTGTCCCTTCGAATCAAAAACACCATGAGTCTAACCCATTCTACAAATCTAAATATACACCAAAACCTAGAATCAACTCACCACTATTCCACAACATAAATATAAAAAAAGAGTCATAACCAAATCCATTAAAATCCATAGTACCTAAGGAAATCAAATCTAAATCAGCAATATACTCTGAATGAGTCAAGACATAGGATCGACACTCCCGATCCACTATCAAGGAATCATCTATGGGTAGCAATATCAATAGACTCATCAAAACTCACAAATCATAGCAAGACTCAATGTTGAATAAATAAACACATAGGGGAATGCTGACCCACAACCAAACACTACCAAGATAAATCAAAGGAGTACCAAAACTATACCTGTGGCTACTATACCAGAATCTCCTGCCTCAATTCCATCTTGTGGAATGTGATACGGAGGCCTGTCATCTCCTAGGGCAACTGAGAAAGCATCTCTCTATCTATTCCATGGGCAGTCCCTCTTATAGTGCCCAAAATCTCTGCATATGAGGCAACCCGAAGAAGTAGGAGCCCACTGAAATGGGCCTGAAGGATCCAAATTACCACCACAATCAAACCCTCTCCAAGAATAAACACAAGGACCCTTCCCTCTACCAAACACATCACTATCATTATCAAGTCTAAGGGCACTCTATCTCGTAAGCCTCTCATATCTCCACATAAACTCCTCTAGAAACTCTCGAGCAAACTGATCCCATGAAAAAGGCAGTGACCCAACTGGTTTACTCTCTACCAAAATCCTCCACCACTGTCTAGCTGGTCCAAAGAACTGAAAGGCGGTGAAATATGCTCCATTAGATTCCATCAAGCCCAACCTAATTTGTAACACTTAAAAATCCAAGCCAAGATTAGAATCATGCTTCAAGTACATGTAAAATCAAACATCATATTTTGGTAGTATTAGAAGTGATTTAGACATGTATTAAGGCCACAAGTAGCTCCTAGCTCATAGCTAAGTTGAAACATTCCCTACCGATTGATTTCTTGTGAAGAATCTTTCTATAGTCAACTTCAAACGAAAATAAATCCTAGATTCTGAAGTTTTTTTGAGCTAAAAACCCACCAAATAAAATTTCTTTTAGTCTTCTTTCCAACGCATTCAATTTTTCTTTAATCCAATTCTGGAGCTAAGAGTTATGGCCATTTTTATAAAGCACTGTCCAGCAGTGAGATAATACGATCATAGCCACGATCGTGGTTAGATTGTACGACCGTACAATCCATTCATCTGCATGAAATAGAATCAAAAACCTTAGAGTTGACAATTACAACTCCCAAGCACGAAAGGGTACCACAATCTTGGGCATGATCTTGGCTCCTAAAGTTGATTCGGCTTGGACTACCAACCTATGAACCAAGGAACGATCATCGGTAGGTCCCGCGAGTCATACCAAGGATCGTATGATGAAGTCCAGAGAGCCTCAAATCATCCACCCAATGACAAGTACCACCCATGATCATAGGTGGGGTCCTACGATCATGGGATGGTTCGTATGTCACATTCGGTAGCTTTTTCAGTTATGTTTATAAGGGGCATTCCAGTATTTTCCCAAAATTTAAACCTTTAAACTACGTCGTTTAAGTTATTCCAAGGCTAGTTATTAAGTTTAATATTACCCTAAGTCCCTCATTACTCAGAAAAACAATCGAAACTTAGTGAGAAAATAAGAAAAGAGGCGATTTCTTCCTCAAAGCAATAACTAGGGTTCATATCCTTCAAGCTTCAAATGTCAATGAATTCACCAAGGTTTCCATATTTAGGTATGTGGTATTTCATCAATGGGTTTCCTTTAACCCATTGAGTCCCAAAGTTAACTCAATTCTTCAAGTTTAATTCACCGTTCAAGCTTAGGGTTTCCATGAAAAGTGTGTATTCCTTTTGCTTTCAGTTTCTTACTTTGACTAAACCATGAATATATGTTCTCCTATAAATTTGAGAATCTTTACATACTCATGACTACGAACTCTCATTATATTGCTAAATTCATGTTTTAAGGGATTGAGTTATAAAGAAATTCTAATTATGTTCAGTTTATAGAATTGCCATTAGTAGTTGCATTCTTCTGAGATGGCGGATTATGAATACTCGATAACCTAGGATATCATGCATTGTCAGTTGAATAATCAGTACTTTAATTTTTAAGATATACAATGCTTTCATATAAAGCACTTATCTTTCAATTTCAGAACAATATTATTGTTGAGTATTTCAGCAAATCAGTTTACTTTTAGTTGGGAGTAGTACTTAGCATCGAGAGAACAAGGGTTCAGTTAAACCAAGTCCCAAACTATATTCCAGCTAGCTAAAAGGGGTCCTCACCAGTTGAGAGTATCTCCATTGCCCTTAATAGGCTCATGAGTGAATTCACACTAATTATGGTTCGTACCCTTGGCAAGGTATAGAACACCCTCCCAACTTGGGTTATAGGTTGATTTCCATGTTGCTCACATGGTCTATGTCGGTTATAGAAACCTCCCACAATTTAGTCCCAGACCTCGTTTGACCTTGTATTAAGTTTATTCAGCATCTTATAGTGTTATATGTTAATTACTTGGTTATAGCATCAGTTTACAAATTTCAGTCCCATGTTCAGGTTATTATGTCACTTTTAGCATGTTCATCTTTTTACTGTATAGTGCATATATCACATGCTCGGTACATTCAAAATATTGACCTCATACTTTCTTTTGTGCTATATTATCTTATAATATAGGTTCAGACGTTCAGCATCCCGATCGTGGTTAGCTTGATCCAGCATCACTTCAGTAGCAGTGTTTGGTGAGTCCTCATTATTCGAGAACTAGTATCAGTATTTCATTTATATTCTTTTTAGTTTCAAATAGTTAGAGTTAGCTGGGGGTTTGTCCCAGCAACTCACCTTAGTAGAGGCTTTCAGATAGACAATAGATACTCAGTTTTATGTCATGTTGACTGATTTTCATTCTATTTTAAACATTGATATTTGGTTTTTATTATTCATATATCATTCATACTTTAGCTTCCACACAGTTTTATTCAGTTTTATACAGTATTCTTAGTGTCATGCCATCCCATGGGTTAGCTTTGGGTCACTTGTGACTCTGAGCACCGTGTAACGACTAGGGGGTAGTCTCGGGACTTGACAAACTTGGTATCAAAGCATCAGGTTTAAAGTATCTTAGGGTGTCTAAAAGCCGCGTTAAGTAGAGTCTTATTCATGGACGTGAAGAGCTCCACACTTATGAATGAGTGGATATGAAACGTTTTAGGAAAATTTTCACTTTTTTCATGTTCATATCGGGTGATAGAGTGTGAACTCTAATAAAAACCTTCTTCTAACTCGTGCTCTACACGTTTACAAAAAATACCTCCCTGAAAAGCCAACAGAAGAAGAAATAGAAATGAAAACTAGCAAGCACCACCAGCCTCCGTAGACCCTTTGAATGAGCAAGTCTCTCATACTGAGTTCAGGGCTAATTTTACGGCGCTAGCTCAGGCCATGACCACCTAGGTTAATCAGTAGGCTGTTGCCCCGATTAATCCTACTGGTACTGCAGCAGCAGCAGCTAGAGTCTGGGACATCACTCGGATGAATCCTCCTGAGTTCCATGGTTTTAAGACTGAGAAAGATCTATAAGAGTTTTTGATGATATTCAGAAGGTTATTGAGATCATGGGTGTCACTTCGGTTGAAAGTGTTGATTTGACTGCTTATCAGTTGAAAGGAGTAGCTCACACTTGGTTTAAGCAATGAAAAGAGGATAGAGGTGCAGAAGCAGGTTCAGTGAAATGGGATGAGTTTGTTGTTGTCTTTCTGGATAGGTTCTTCCCACTTGAGTTAAGAGAAGCCAAGGTTCAGGAGTTCATTAATTTAAAGCAGGGCAATATGAGTATGAAGGAGTATTCTCTCAAGTTTAGTCAACTAACTAAGTATGCTTCGATAATGGTTGTAGTTTTCAGAGCCCGTATAAGTATTTGTATGGGGTGTTTCCGAAGATATGGTGAAGGAGTGTAGGACTTCAATGTTGGTCAAGGAGATGGACATTTCTCGATCGATGGTTCATGCTCAACAGATTGAGGAATAGAAGATTAAAGAAAAAGAAAGGGAAAATATGAATAAGAGAGCTAGAATAGGGAACTTTGATTACTTTCAGCAGAAGTTAGGTGGTGGTATCTTCAGCCCCAGCCACATCATCTGCCAGTGTTCCATCTCCCAGGCCCAGGCAAGATCAGAAAGGTAGAGCACTAGGCTTTAAGTCTTATTATAGTGATTCCAGTGGTCGTACTTTCCCGACTTGTAAGAAGTGTGGGAAAAACTATCCCGAAGTATGTTTGATAGGTAAGGATGGGTGTTTTGGTTGGGGAAAGCTGGGTCACAAACTTTGAGATTGTCCATCAGCCAAGAGAGGTAATATTGGTGGACACACTCAGGCTATCTCTTCAGAAGCTCCAGCAAGTCTCCAGACTTAGCAGGGTGCCTCATCTAGTCCAACTAGTAGACACCGTCAAAACAGGTTCTATGCCCTTTAGACTCTACAGGATCAGGAGGGTTCTCCTGATGTAATCATTGGTACATTACAGGTCTTTCATATTCATTTCTATACATTATTAGATCCTGGAGCCATAATTTCTCGTGAATCCTTATATAACTATAGACTTCAGTGTCAGTCCCAAAATCCTTTCAGAACCTTTCTTAGTCTCTACTTCATTCGGTGATTTATTCATAGCTAGACGGGTATACAGAAATTACCCAGTCATAGTTTGTCAGAAAGTCACCTCAGTTGATCTTGTAGAGTTAGACATTACATATTTTAATGTTATTCTTAGCATGGATTGGCTACACTCTTGCTACGCCTCAATTGATTGTAGAAACAGAGTAGTCTAGTTTCAATTTCCAAATAAGCCAGTCATAGATTGGAAGGGTAGTACGTCACTGCCTAAAGGTAAGTTTGACTCTTACCTTAAGGCTAGAAAAATAATTTCCAAAGGGTGCATCTATCATCTTGTTCGGGTTAAGGACTCAAGGTCCGTGACCCCAACTCTTGAGTCAGTTTCAGTGGTTAATGAATTTCCAGAAGTTTTTCCCGAAAATCTGGTCGGAGTTCCTCTCGAGTGGGAAATTGATTTCGAAATAGATCTCCTTCCAAACACCAAGCCTATTTCAATTCCACCCTATAGAATGGCTTCATATGAGCTTAAGGAATTTAGAAGTAGTTGAAAGATATCCTAGACAAGGGTTTTATTAGGCCCAGCATCTCTCTGTATGGTGCTCTAATTCTTTTCGTGTGCAAGAAAGATGGTTCTCTCAGAATGTTCATCGACTATCGTCAGTTGAACAAAGTCACAGTCAATAATAAGTATCTTATTTCCAAGATTGATGACTTGTTCGATCAACTTCAGGGTGCCAATTGCTTTTCTAAGATAAACCCTAGATCCGGCTATCATCAGCTCAAAGTCAGAGAATATGACATTCTGAACACAGCCTTCAGAACTCGGTATGGTCACTTTGAATTTATTGTTATGTCTTTTAGACTAACGAATGCTCCTACATATTTTATGGACTTGATGAATAGGGTGTTCAAGCAGTACTTGGACATGTTCGTTAATGTCTTTATTGATGACATCCTCATTTATTTGCGAAGAGAGGATGAACATGCAGACCATTTGAGGATTGTCTTACAGACTCTCAATGATCGAAAGTTATTTGCTAAGTTCAGGAAGTGTGAATTCTGGTTGAAATTGGTAGCATTCCTTGGTCATATCATTTCTAGTGAGGGCATTCGGGTTAATCCTCAGAAGACCAAAATAGTTAGGAATTGGCCTAGACCTATCTCTCCATTAGATATCAGGAGTTTCTTGGGTTTAGCTGGTTACTACAGATGGTTTGTCAAGGGATTTTCCTCTATTGTTTCCCCTATGTACAGACTAATGTAGAATAAAGTCAAGTTTCAGTGGTCGGATTCTTGCGAGAAGAATTTTCAGGAGTTGAAGACTCGACTCACCTTCGCTTCAGTTTTGACTATGCCAGAGGCTTCAAATAGGTTTGTGGTCTATTGTGATGCTTTCAGAGTTCACCTTGGTTGTGTGTTGATGCAACATGGCAAGGTTATAGCATATGCCTCTGGACAGCTCAAGCCTCATGTGAAGAACTACCTGACTCATGATCTTGAGTTGACAGCAGTGGTTTTTTCCTTAATGATTTGGAGGAATTATCTTTATGGAGTCTATGTTGATGTGTTTACATACCACAAGAGCCTTCACTATGTATTCAGCCAGAAAGATCTAAATCTTTATCAGAGAAGATGACGAGTTATTAAAGGATTATGATATACGTGTCTTGTACCATACGGGTAAATCCAATGTTGTGGCTGACGCTCTTAGTAGATTGTCTATGGGAAGTGTTGCTCATATTTAGGATAAGAAGAAAGAGCTAGTTTACAAGGTTCACCGACTTGTTAGACTGGGAGTTCGGTTGGTTGATTCAATCGAAGGTAATGTCTTAGTTCAGAATGGTTCAGAGTATTCATTGATAGCTGAGGTGAAAAAAAAGTAAGATAGTGATCCTATTTTGCTTAGGTTGAAAGAAGCAGTCTAGAGTCAGAAGTTTGAGGTTTTCTCCCAAGGGGGAGATGGTGTTCTTCGTTGTCAGGGCAGACTATGTGTTTCAGATATGGATAATTTAAGACAACAGATGCTAACAAAAGCTCACATTTCTCGATATTCTATTCACCCAAGAGCCACTAAGATGTACTGTGATTTACGGGAAGTCTATTAGTGGAATGGCATGAAGAAAGATATCGTGAAATTTGTGGCTAAGTGTTCGAATTGCCAGCAAGTTAGGGTTGAGCACCAGAGACCTCGTGGTATGCTTCAAGATATCAGTATCCCTACTTAGAAGTGGGAAGTGGTGAATATGGACTTCATTACAGGGTTGCCTCATACTCATCGACGACATAATTCTATTTGGGTTATCATAGACCGAATGACTAAGTTGACCTATTTCCTGCTAGTTAACACTTTAGATTCAATTGAGGATTATGCTAGACTCCACCTTAGGGAGTTGGTGAAATTATATGGAGTCCTTTTGTCTATCATTTTAGATAGGGGTACTCAGTTTACCTCTCAATTCTGGAAGACTTTTCAGAAGGGTCTTGGTATCTAAGTTCACTCAGTACGAATTTTTATCCGCAGATAGATGGTCAGGTAGAGAGGACCATTCAGAATTTTGAGGATATGTTGAGAGCGTGTGTGATCAATTTAAGGGTAGTTGGGATGATCATTTGTCTTTGATTGAGTTTGCTTATAATAACAGCTATCACTCCAGTATTCAGATGGCCTCATTTGAAGTACTTTATAGTATGAGGTGTAGATCTCCTATTGGTTGGTTTGAAGTTGGTGAAGCTACATTGATAGGGCCAGATTCAGTTAACGAGGCTATGGAGAAAGTTCAGCTGATTATACAAAGGTTAAAAATAGCTCAGAGCCTTCGGAAGTCTTATGTAGATGTGAGAAGATGGTAACTCGAGTTTGCTATTGGTGATTTTTTTTACTTGAAAGTTTCACCCATGAAAGGGGTAAAGAGATTCGGCAAGAAAGGGAAGCTTAGTCCCGGCAATGTTGGTCCTTATAAGATTATGGATCGTTTTGGAATTATAGCCTATGAGTTAGAGTTGTCTACAGATTTAGCATCAGTGCATCCAGTTTTCCATATGCCCTTGTTAAAGAAATGCATTGGTGATCCTGCATCAGTTCTTCCCTTATAGAGTGTGGGTGTGAAAGATAGTCTCTCTTACGAAGAGGTCCCAGTTGAGATCCTTGACAGTCAGGTTCGTAAGTAGAGAAATAAGGAGGTCGCTTTGGTAAAGGTTCTTTGGTAGAATCAGCCAGTTAAGGGAACTACTTGCGAAGATGATTACCAAGTACCCCTATCTCTTCCCTTCGAACTCAGTTTTAATTAATTTTTTCCATCTCATGTCACTCAGTTAATCTCATATCACAGCATGCATTCATGGGTCCATATTAGTCTATGTTTCAGTTATCATGTTAGTATTCAGCTCTTAGAAATTCACTATTGGGATTGAAACTTTTTCCCTAACTTTTTAGCTTAGTTAGTTTCCATTCTGGGACGAATGACCCCAAGGGGGAGATATTGTAACACCCCAAAAATCCAAGCCAAGATTAGAACCATGATTTAGGTACATGTAGAATCAAACATCATGTTTTGGTAGTATGAGAATAGATTTATACATGTATTAAGGCCACAAGTAACTTCTAGCTCATAGCCAAGTTAAAACATTCCCTACCGATTGATTTATTGTGAAGAATCTTTCTATAGTCAACTTCAAACAAGAATAACTCCAAGATTTTGAAGTTTTTTTTATATCAAAACCACCAAATTAAATTTCTTTGAGTCTTCTTTCCAATACATCTAATTTTGCTTTAATCCGATTTTGGAGCTAAGAGTTATGGCCATTTTAATGAAGCATTGTCCAACAATGAGATATTACGATCGTAACCACGATCGTGGTTAGATTGTAGGACCATACAATCCATTCATCTGCATGAAATAGCCCCAAAAACTTGAGAGTTGACAAGTATACCTCCCAACCACGAAAGGGTACCACGATCTTGGGCACAATCTTGGCTCCTAAAGTTGATTCGACTTAGACTACTAACCTACGAACCAAGGTACGATCATGGGTGGAACCCACGAGTCATAAAAAGGCTCATTTAATAAAGTTTAGAAAGCCGCAAATTGGCCACCCAACCACGAGCATCACCTATTATCATAGGTAGGTCCCACGATTGTGGGATGGTTCGTATGTTACATTCTGTAGCTTTTTCAGTTATGTTTATAAGGGGCATTCTAGTCTTTTCCAAAATTTAAACCCTTAAACTACGTCGTTTAATTTATTCCAAGTCTAGTTATTAAGTTTAATAATACCCTAAGTCCCTCATTACTCAGAAAAACAATCGACACTTAGTGAGAAAATAAGAAAAGACGCGATTTCTTCCTCAAAGTAATAACCAGGGTTCATATCCTTCAAGCTTCAAATTTCATGAAATTCACCAATTTTTCCATCTCCAGGTAGGTGGGATTTCATTAATGGGTTTCCTTTCACCCATTGATTCCCAAAGTTAACTCAATTCCTGAAGTTTGATTCATCCTTCAAGCTTAGGGTTTCCATGAAAAGTGTGAATTCCATTAGCTTTCAGTTTCTTGCTTTGACTAAACCATGAATATATATTCTCTATAAATTTGAGCATCTTTACATACTCACGACTATGAACTCTCATCATATTGATAAATTCGTGTTTTAAGGGATTGAGTTATGAAATTCCTTATTATATTCAGTTTATAGAATTGCCATTAGTAGTTGCATTTTTCTGAGATGGCGGGTTATGAATACCTAATGACCTAGGATATCGTACATTGTCAGTTGAATATTCAGTCCTTCTGTTTTCATGATTTAGAATGCTTTCAGATAAAGCACTTATCTTTCAGTTTCAAAACATCATTATTGTTGAGCATTTCAGTATATCAGTTTACTTCTAGTTGGGAGTTATACTTAGCACCAAGAGGACAAGGGTTCAGATAACCCAAGTCCCAAACTATGTGCCACCGTAGATAAAAGGGGTCCTCGCCAGTTGAGAGTGTCTCCTTTGCCCTTAATGGGCTCATGAGTAAATTCACGCCAATCATGATTCGTACCTTTGGCAAGGTATAGAACACCCTCCCAACTTAGTTATAGGTTGGACTCCATGTTGCTCACATGGTCTATGTCGGTTATAGAAACCTCCCACAGTTTAGTCTCATACCTCGCTTGACCTTGTATTCAGTTTATTCAGCATCTTATAGTTTTCTATGTTTATTACTTGGTTATAGCATCAGTTTACAGATTTCAGTCCCATGTTCAGGTTATTATGTCACTTTAAGCATGTTCATCTTATACAGTGTAGTGCATATCTCACATGCTCAGTACATTCAAAGTACTGACTGTATACTTTCTTTTGTGCTATATTATCTTATAATATAGGTTCGGACGTTCAGCATCCCGATCG
Organism: Capsicum rhomboideum; assembly: GCA_031232105.1. Classification (NCBI taxonomy): domain Eukaryota; kingdom Viridiplantae; phylum Streptophyta; class Magnoliopsida; order Solanales; family Solanaceae; genus Capsicum; species Capsicum rhomboideum. The sequence continues at coordinate 81,907,764 of CP124712.1, forward strand.
CGGTTAGCTTGATCCAGCATTATTTCAGTAGCAGTGTTTGGTGAGTCCTCATTTTTCGAGGATTTGTATCAGTATTTCATTTATATTCTTTTTAGTTCCAGATAGTTAGAGTTAGCTGGGGGCATGTCCCAGCAACTTATCTTAGTAAAGGCTTTCAGACAGACAACAGATGTTCAGTTTTCTGTCATGTTGGCTGATTTCTGTTCTGTTTTAAACCACGATATTTGGTTTTGATTATTCATATACCATTCAAACTTTAGCTTCTGCAAAGTGTTATTCAGTTTTATACAGTATTCTTAGAGTCATGTCAGGCCATGGGTTAGCTTGGTCTCACTTGTAACTCTGAGCATCGTGTTAAGAGAAAAAAAATGAGAAAGAAGAAAAGAGAAGAAAAGGAGAAGTTGAAGGAAAATAAAACCGCACCCCGGGTCTGAAAGCTTAAAAACAAAATTGAAAAAAGGGAGAGAAATAAGAGAAGGTAAACAAGTGGAAGCCAAAATTAGCGTAGTGCCAAGAAGGGTTAGTCACTGTTCCCATATGTGTCATACCTACCCCCGAGCTTACATTACAAGCCAATTAAAGTCCTATAGTGATCCTAACTCGATTGTCTAAAAACTAAGGCGTAGAAAATAAGGGCAAGCCTATGGTACCAAATGCACACAGTCTGACTTCTTTGTGAGAGTGAGAGATTTAATTCAGTTCCAATTTTAATTTATATTGTGTATACTGAGTGATGAAACTTCTTTGTCATAAGGGCATAAGGGATATAGTCTAGTTGCTACTTGTCTAGGAAATGTCATTTGTTTAACGTGTTAGGTTATTTGCTGATAATGTAATGCCATGTCTTGATCCCTTGGTTTTATGGTGTTTGGTTTGTGGATACACTGCTCTTGTTGATCTTTGAATGAGATTTGAGGGTGTTGAACTACGTTTTGTGATGCTTGCTGAAATGGTTTTTGTAAAAAATTGACTGTCGTAGTATTCTTGGTTTTCTCTAGGTTAAGTGTCTTAATAAGTCTAGTTTATTTTGTTCGCCTGAGGACATGCAAACATTCTAAGTTGAGGGTGTTGATATGTCATGAACATACGGCACTTGAGACACTTAAAATGGTGAATATTTACAAGTATAAAGGCATTTATATGTGGATATAATGGGTTTTCTGGGTATTTGCAGGTCAAACAGGTATTAAAGAGTGGAATGCTGGATTTTGGACAAAGAAGGCTTCAAACGACAGCTCCCACGATCGTACCTTGATCATATGATCGTACCACCTAATCATGGGAAGGAATCCTGGAAACATGCATACAGAAGTTAAGGAGGATCAGACGATGTTATCCTACAACCATACCTAGAGGTGACGGTTGTACCTTGAGGTCGTGGGACTGAAGACCAGAAGTAAAACATGTAAAAGTTTAAGTAGAGGATAATTAGATGATTGCATTGCACAATCATATGTTGATATAACGGAGTCTTATCGAGGATCGTACCATGGAATACCTGAACAAACCACTAGCACCAAAGGACGATCATGGTATCTATCCACGATCGCACCTTCCACTCGTCCAACTGTGACCGATCCAGTTTTTCTATTTTATTTAGGATAGGTTTTGTGTTGTCTATAAATACTCTTAGTCATTTTATTTTATCACATTACATTCTATTACATTGTTGTAAGGTTCTAAGGCACAAAATTGGCTTTTGGAATTTCACAAACACTTTTAGGGGTTTTAAAAGGGAGATTTTAGAGTTTTCTTATTATTCCTGTAAGTTCATGATTATGCTTTCTTCAATGAATTTTTCTTGTGTACTTGAAATTATGAGTAGCTAAGCACCACAACTAGGGTTATGGGAACCATGATGGATTAACAAAGTAGGATTCATAGTATGGAGTAATCTTCAATTGGTGTTCATATGTATTGATTGTTCCCTTGGTTTTGAATGTTCTTTGATGGTGGCCAACGTTAGAACCCGCCTAACCTATATTTTGGACGAAAGGATGAGCATAGATGGGAAGAAAGGAATAATCAATAGAAACTTGGAGCTATCAACCTCCACTTAATAGCTTGAGCCGATAATACGGGATAACTATCTGGGATCTAGGATAGGGGTTAGTAACACAGGCTCAGGAGAAGAGAAAACTTACCTGAGGATATTGCTTAGAAAAGAGCGTGTAGTGGTTTTAGGTATACATAACCTATCTATTCTGTATACCAAATACCGGGAGAGATTGCAAAGTACGATGAGCCTATGGAGTTATGAAGTTATTGAGGAACACAAGCCTAGTGCCTCTCTCATATTGATTACAAATCCAACAACTCAATAATTGTTATTACTAAATTACTCAATTGTTGAGTTGTTCTTACTGAATTACAATATTAGAGAGGCAATTGTAATAACAATTATTGAGTTGTTGGATTTGTAATCAATATGAGAGAGGCACTAGGCTTGTGTTCCCCAATAACTTCATAACTCCATAGGTTCATCGTACTTTGCAATCTCTCCGGTGTTCAGTATGCAGAATTGATAGGTTATGTATACCTAGAATAGCTTTACGCTCTTGTTTAATCAATATCCTCAAGTAATTTTTCTCTTCTCCTGAACTTGAGTTACTAACCCCTATCCTAGATCCCAGATAGTTATCCCGTATTATTAGCTCAAGCTATTAAGTGGAGGTTGATAGCTCCAAGTTTCTATTGATTACTTCCTTCTTCCCATCCGTACTCATCCTTTTGTTCAGAATACAAGTTAGGCAGGTTTTAACTTTTGCCACCGTCAAAAAGCATTCAAAACCAAGGGAACAATCAATACACGTGAACACTGATTGAAAATTACTTCGTACTATGAATCCTACTTCATTAATCCATCATGGTTCCCACAACCCTAGTTGTGGTTCTTAGCTACTAATAGTTGTAAGCACACAATAAGAACTCATTGAAGAAAGCATAATCATGAACTTACAAGAATAATAAGAAAACTCCAAAATCTCCCTTTGAATTAAAAACCATAAAAGTGTTTGTGAAATTCCAAAAGTCAATATTGTGCCTTAGAACCTTACAACCATGTAATAGAATGTAATGTAATAAAATAAAACGACTAAGAGTATTTATAGACAACACAAAACCTATCCTAAATAAAATAGAAAAACTGGGTCCATCACAATCGGACCAGTGAAAGGTACGATCGTGGTTAGATACAACGATAGTCCTTTGGTGCTCGTGATTTCTTCAGGTACTTTGGAATCTTTAGGTCTTCCATGGTACGATCCTCAGTACGACTCTTTTATATTAACATATGATCATGCAATACAGTCTTCTGATCATCCTCTACTTCAACTCCTGCAGATTTCACTTCTGATCTTCAGTCCCACGACCTCAAGGTACAACCTTCATCTCTAGGTACGGTCGTGGGATCACATCGTCTAATCCTCCGTAACTTCTGCATGCATGTTTCCAGGATTCCTTCCCATGATCAGGTGGTACGATCGTATGATCAAGGTATGATCGTAGGAGCTGTCGTCTGATGCCTTCTTTGTCCAACATCTAGCACTCCACTCTTTGAGACCTGTTTGACCTGGAAATACCCAGAAAACCCATTATATCCACATAGAAATACCTTTATACTTGCAAATATTCAACATTTTAAGCGTCTCAACTGCCGTAAGTTCATGGCACATCAATGACTAGGGGGTAGTCTGGGGTCGTGACATAATCTATCCTTCCATAGCCATAAAGGGTAAGGTCACCAGATGTGGACCAATCCCTGGCAATATCTCGTCAACACTAAGAGAGCTTGCAGTAACCACATGTGCATCTGGAGTCTGAAGCCTCGAAGTGTTATGTTGAATCAAAAAAGGAGTCACTCTCTGAAGGAAACCAAACAATCAAACCAAGCAATCCTCAAGCATAAGTATGGTCACAGGTGGGGTATGCTCTGGCCTCAACCCCTCTAACCTGATAGACCCAATATCACTAGAAACTCTAGAACCTAAAGAGGTAATCCCAACCTGACCTCTAGCTGGTCCATACATCCCAATTTGACCTCTACCTCAAACCCTGGTCCTACCGCACACTGAAGGCATGGAATTTGAATCTCTAGCTAAGGAAAAACGTGTACTCATCATCTGTGTGAGAGAGAATAAGAGGTTTTTGAGTTATATAAAGCTATGAACGTATAAAACAAAATGAAAAAATGGATTTCTCCTAAAGTCATGTAGCCTTTTAAAGATAGATTACGAACGTCTCCACACCGATCCATAAGACTCTACTACACTCGACTTGTACTAATGAGACTAATGAACCTGGGGCGCTGATACCAATTTGTCATGACCCAAAATACAGTACGCGATGGCACCTGTCACATCCTCCAAACAGGTAAGCCTATACCAACCCCAAACTCAATTATTAAAGTAAATCAGAAGTGGAAGAAAAGAAGATAGAATAATCCCAAACATGCTTGAAGATAAGTATAATTCAAAGATATATCCTAGGTCGGGTTGTCACTAGTACAAGCCTCTAAATACAAAATGATAAGAATAACTAAAGTAGCATAAATGTGGGTAAGCATAATATAAATAGAGAGAGATCCAATAAGCATTGAAGTCTGCCAGCCAATACCTACACGGGGTGCAGAGAAACAAGAAAAAGGAAAGAAAAGCAAGATTGAGTGTTAAACACATGTACTCAGCAAGCAACATCGATAATCGACCCTAATTCAAAGAAATGGTGAGAACCACCACCCCAACTACCCAAGCTATCCCCCAAAAGATCTATAACCGTTAAATACTCTACTCTATTCTATCAGGGTATCCCAATATAACTGTCATAAGATTATCAATATAAAAGGTAGGCACATTAATCTAGGTGAGTCAACACTAATCATTTTATGATCAACAATTAAGGAAAGTCATTTATGAAAGAGACTCACTAACACGGTATATCAGGCTTAATTAAACATGTTCAACCAATAATTTGGGACAAATTAGTGAGAGTGTATATAAAGGTATCTATCATACTACCAAAAGATGAGACACAACAGTCTCTCAAATCAAAACATAGCCAAACCCCACGTCTCATAATATCACAACCTCCAAGTCAACAAATGGCATAAGAAGATGTAATAAAGTTAAATGAATGCTCAATACACAATTTCACAAACAAGGATCGATAGTGGTAAAACAATACAAAAGTAAATAAACAACGTAATATCAAACCATACAAAGAGATGCAATGCAATACAATAAGGTGATGACGGTGGAACATTTCGTATACACCTTCTAAGCCTCAGTGCTTCGGACATGATCCACGGGGGGTTTGCAATCCATATACTTTCACAATCTCAATCTCGTATCTCAAATATGTTACCAGCACATCCCTCGGCTAATGGCTTTTAGAAAGTGATTCATTTTCTTATAAAATTAGTATTTCTCAATCAACCTTATCGGCACATCCCTCGGTGTAGGTGCTTCATTAAGTGCCTCATTTTCTGTCAAAAATAAGTATTTCTCAGTGGTACCAATCTCATGAATATGCATAGATGAAATGAGGATGTAATGCTCACAACTAATTAGTATGAAGATAATGATCAATTCAATACAAGTATGAATGAGCTCAGAATCAACTCAAAATATCAATAATTCATGATATAAGCCCTCACACGACACCACTGGAATAAATAATCATGTGAGGCATCAATAATATAATTTCCAACCCCTCACTCGGGAATCACTATAATGATAATTCAATTTAATGCTCAGATAAGGCATATAATGTCAAGTCAAGCCCCCACTTGGGCAACTCAAGAATAAATAAGGCAATTTAATGCACAAACAAGGCCAATAATATCAGGACCAAGCCCCCACTCGGGCGACATCATAATAAATAATCGCTCAAGTTAAAAATAATATTCACATAAGCCCCCCCCCTCACACGGGCAACATGAAGATAACAACAATCCATACAACAATATATCGTAAAACTACCCAAGCCTAACTTGTTCCATACAATAAGTTTCATATTTTTCAATGATGATATCATTTAGACTAAAATCCTAAAAGGAAGGCTACGCTAGTTAATTATATGCCTTAAGAAGAGATGCTAAACTCCGATAATCACATCAACTATTACTAGTCCATTTATTCTCTAAGTGTTCTCTAAACCTCAATTATTCCATCAAAATAACAATAATAACATAATTATCCCCTAAAAGGTAACTAAGCCTCGATCATCATAATAAAGTTCATTAAACACGATTCAAGCTCCAAAATAGGTACCCAGTGTCAATTTATTCAAGGTTAATAAGCCTGCTATCTATAACCTATCCTAAGCATATCCTCAATAGCAAGACTAACTAAGGTAAGCAATTATATAACTATAAATCCATCAAAAGACTCCGGTACCCGTGGAGATGCTCGCTATTTCACCTAAGCGAGACCCTCTATCCTAAGTTATTAAAAAAAATGCAAGCAAACAAGCATACAACACATAAACACTTCGGAAAAAGTCAAGGTGCATCTCAACTTGCCTTTAAAGAAGATCCGCAAGTCAAAACACAGTCCAAGGCATCAACCAGAAGCTATACTCCCTCAAATCATCAAAAAACATGACCTATCTAACCAAATATGACATCTACAATTCAAAAGGAGTCCAACGATACACATATCGACTATATTTATTCCGGTTCTAAAATCCACAAAATCATTTCCAAAACTACAAGGATAAAATCGGGAATTTATTTTAGAAACAAGTTCTCCATATCAATAGGAGTTATTACCTAAAAACCCATGCAAAAACAAGGTGAAATTTGACTTGAACTCGAAGAAAAACTAATTTTATACTTTACCGGGTAAAAATCCCAAAATCAAGTTTAAAATCAAAGATTTGAAGATGAAAACATTAATTAATCAATAGAAATAATGAAATACTAGTTTAGAAGCTCACAAAAAGTTTAAATATTGAAAACCCACGCTAAAACTCTTAAAACGAGCTTGGAAGCTTTGAAAATGGTGGAATAGGGTTTTCGAATCTCAACTTTGGATAGAAATCTTGAAAAATGGAATGGATATTCTTGAAAAATGAGAAACATGAAGTTATAATCACATATACAATGATTATACGATAAAAATGCATCGAGAATCGTCAAAAATGGAGCTTCCTAGTTACCAAAATGTCAAAAATAAAAAATGGATTTGGTTTGGTCTTAAACTCAACAATGGCCGCTAAAGCGGCCTGGTCAAAGGGTAAAACTACCTCTAAAGCAGTCAAATGGTTGCTTTAGTGGCTCGGTCAAATGGTCAGTGGCCGCTAAAGCAGTCAACCTGTCGCTTTAGCGGCTACACCAACACCAGTAATTTCAAAAACTTATTTTTGACCCTCGAAACTCATCCGGAACCCTATGAACATGAATCAACAGTGCAAATTGATCATAAAAAATGTTCCCGATCCAATGAAATCATTGGATTTATGAAAAAAGTTCTTTTACAATAAATTAACCATTGGTACCCCTTTGAGGCTATTTTAACTAATTTTTGTGTAAACACTCAAAACAAAATATAAAGGCTCGGGACTCGAACTAACTATGCTACTAAACTAAAATAAATATTTTATATCTAATGGAACTGACCAAACCACCATCTAAAACTTGAATCACAAAATATTGACTGAAGTCAAACTAATCCCTTTAAGGATATCCAAAACCACAAACTCATATAAATCACTCCCGAATGCATTGGGGACTGTTCCCACCATTCCCGTAACTCATAAATGATATACAGAAACCATGAAAAAGGTAAAAATGATCAAAATGCATTAAGATCTAAAAATCACCACGAGGATTGTTACAAGTAATGGATTAGTATTGAAAACATTGATCATCTTTAGAGCCCGTAAAAATGGAGAGCGAGACTTAAGGGAAATGAAAACTCTTCCTTGACTTTATATAATACTTTTATGATTAATTAGTGTCTCTTTGGCTTTCTTCACACTATCAATAAAAATAATATACATGAACTATGTTTAGTGCATTGAAATATGCAACTTTTAAGATTCAAGAAACTTAAAGGTAATGCTACTATACTTGGTATACTGGTTCATCTCTTTTTTAGTAAAATTAAATCTCTTAAATTAAATCTCTTACTTAATTGCTTTATGTAACGACCCTCTTAGTCGTTTTGTGAACTTTCCCATTTTAGCTCTTCCGGTAGTCTGTATACATGATTTATGATTTAAGGAGATGGGTAGTATCGATTCTCGAGGTGTTCGGAAGTGATTTAAGTCATTAGTTGGGTTCTTGAATTTTAAAAAATTAAGCTTGATCACAGACAACCTTCGGTCAAGACAACCTCGGATTAGTATCTTAATGATTCCAATAGGTGTGGAACGTGCTTTTTAGTCAATTACATATTCGATTGGTTTCCACGGGGTTCCAAACAAATTATGATGATCTATACGAAATTTTGGTATTTTAGATAATTAATTTAATTAGTAATTTAATGGGTCAAACCCACAATTTATTTACTTAAGTGGCCAGTACAAGAGTGAATTTAAGTGGGGAGGTTTAAAATAAAATAATAATAATAAAAAACCTCATAAGGTCAAGAAAGTAGGGCACAAAGTTGCAGTTCCATTTTTTGTTTCATGCGAGGATTACAGAGGGCGGCTTCAGATTTTGACCATTTGAAAGCTTTATGAAAAGGCAAGACCCTATGCAAATTAGCTTGCATTTGAATTCTTCGGTTGAGGTAGGTTATGGTTTAATTGAAGTTTAGACTCGATTTGATTGTGCTTATGCTCCTAAATTGGATACTTGTTTATTGGTCTTCGTACATACTTGAATTTTATGATATTTGGATTATGATACTCGTATGAATAATTATTGAAAATTGAACTTATCGGATTGCCTTATGATTATAAGTGTACTTGTAAATTTAGTACATCGTGTTGTATCCTTAGAGGTAGTGTGAATTTGATAAAATACACATAATAAGGTTATGGAGGATCGAGTACCACGCCGGTACGGTACATGGACTTAGATTGTCCCCTGCAGGTCATGACTAGTTGGGCAGAAATAAGTCCCTTAGCATGTGTGTACATACTAGTGTTGATTTTGAGAGGTTGTGTGATTTAATAAGATGATAACGAGCTAATGGTGTTCTAATAGCGAGGTTGAGAAGGACATAGTTGTTACTTATGGTATTATTGTTGATTCTGTGGTTGTTTACAATATGGTTGATATTCTTGATGGTTACGTGACTTGTCTGTAAGCATTGCTTGGCTCATCATTGGTGTATTTGTTGATTCATTGAATTACTTTTTATGTGTTGATGCCTATCTACTTGTTATTTGATTTATGTTGTATACATGCTATTAAATTGAGTTGGCCTATGATACCTACCAATACATAGTGGCTTGTACTGATACTACCCTGTACTCTTCTTTTGTTGAGTACAGAAAGTGTTCCAGAGGCTCATACACGACCTCCTCTCTATCGTTTGATAGCTGATCTCCATCCAAGGGTGAGCACTCCATCTCCAGGCTGCCATGGATCATCACATTAGTTCTTGTCCTTCTTTCGGGCAATGAGACACTCTTTATCTTTCTTTATTTTGAATATTTTTTTAGACATGGTTTTTGTTTTACAAGTTCTTGTACGATGACTTTCAGGTCTTGGCGATTTTAATAGGTAGTTTGTTAGATTTCCGCATTAATAATGATTAGTTTTGGATTTATTATCATTAAGTTGGTTTTTATGTTAACCTCATCTCAATATTGACTAAATGATTGGGTAATGATTTGGGTTAGATGGTTCTCCCACAGGAAGATTAGTGTGGGTGCCACTCACGATCATTTGGGTCGTGACAAAGTTGGTATCAGAGCCCTAGGTTCGTCGATCTCGTCGTACAAGAACATGTCTAGTAGAGTCTTGCGGAACGGTATGGAGATGTCTGTACTTTTCTTCAAGAGGCTACAGGACACTAGGAAAATTCAAATTCTTCTCTTTTTTTGTGCTATTACTTGACTTCAATTGGTATCTGGTGATACAAATTGGTATCAAACTTCTTTCATTCCTATTCTCGCGGATGGTGAGAACAAGAGTAAATGTCGAATAGAGTTCCCGGGATTGATGTGTATACATCCACATTAAATATGCAGAAGGCAACAAGGCATTTTAGGAACTGTTTTACTTCTTCTTTCCTATCGTGCATTCGGAGTCAGTTGCATGATTAGGTTGAGTCCAATTGGTATCTAGTCGATACCAATTGGCATCTCACTAAAGATAATTGAGATTGACCATCTCAATTTATATCCTAGCATTAAATTTGAATATAGGTTATTCCAATTGGTATCTACCGAAAGGCCGTACTGTGAGCGAATGATTAAGTAGTGATCGTTGGAAAAAAAAAACTTGTCGCCTAAATAAAGATAATGAATAAAAGTATGTATTGTTGGTTATAAAGTGCTTGTGTAATTGCACTGTCAGGTAGATTGGATTATTGCAATTCCTAGATTTGTGTTGAATAAATGTTAAGTGATGATGTGTTGATTGAAATTGTATTTTATTTTATTTTGTTTGCTGAAATAACCTATTGGTTGAAACTATATTTACTATCTGAACTCTGTGTGAGACAATGATTTTTTGAAATATGGGTTACTTGGAGTAATATTAGTCGAAATTATGGTATGATAAACTAGCTGATGATGATTCATGATGAATTGATTGGATAAATTGTCAAATTATGAAATAATATGCAGATTATGGACCAAAGAGTCCGGTTGTGCTTATTATGTGGTTTGAATAGACCATGAAGTCATAGAAATAATGAAAGCTTTATTGATACTGAAATGACAGATTGAGCATTGGATAACATTGTTTCTTTTAGAGTGGGTTATGAAAATGTGCTTGTATTGTTGTTTCTAACAGTGGCATGAAGTTGCTTAATGTAATAATTACGAGTAATTGTAGTGTTGATTGATAATATTTGCTAATGATAATTTGATTGATAATGATTCCTTAAGAGGACCGAGATTGTGGATGATATATGACCTTTGAGCTCCTTATGAGGACCAATTTGTTGCTTTACATTGTTCATTGCTTTTGTATGAACTAGTTTCCTAAAACTAGGCAAATGATGAGATAATCTTGATCTTAATGTGGGAAGTATCCATGAACATGTTTATTGAAAATATGAAGTTACGAATGCGGTAATTAATTTCTAACCTTGATATGAAACTATTCCAACGAAATATCTGTGTGAAATCCTGTGAATGCATTCGTAACTTGGAAAGATAACAACCGGTAGTTGTTAAATTGAATTACTAAGGGCTACGATTAGTACCCGGATATTTATCACTGTGATGAAGAGTCTAGTTCGTAAATTCGGGAGATGTTAAACTAAGGAGTGAAGTGCTAAGGATTCTGGGTTAAGGATCCTAGGAATCGAAACGAATTTGGAACTAGTTGCCTGCCGAAAAAATAGGACAATAAATTAAAAATTTTGCAGAACACTGCAGGTGTACCGCTATAGCGATAACCTTCCGTTACAGCAGAAGATAGGCAGTGTCTGCATACCGTTATAGCAGTACCTTTTATCACTATAGTGGTAGGGAGACAGAATCTCCCCTTGTCCTTGTCTTATTTTGTTAAACTTTTTTTTAAGGTTCGAATTTTGACTAAATCCCTATTCAATTAGTCATAAACCAACATTATGAAATATTAATGGTACCAAGTCTTAGCATTTTCATAAAAAGAAATGAAAAGGACGAAAATGAAGAGATTGAACAGTCTTGTGTTGGGAAGGATGGGGGAAATGCCAGAGACTGTCAGTCTTCCCTGTCCTTTACACATTTCCCAATTTCTTTCAAAAACCATATAGATGAAACGATTGGGCACTAACTAGTTTGGCACATGAGATTGAGATTTAATAAGGGCAGGTTGATCACTTAGCTTGATAACCAAACCGGTTAAAGGTTCCCGACTATAAGTATTTGATTGTCGTATTAAACTATATGTAGTTTAAATTTATTTAAACATAATACTTAATAATAATACTTAATTAGAGTTCATATTAATAACTGTAGACACGTGATTTTTGACCCTCTCCAAACTTTTATATAGTTTTAATATTAAATATTTATTTTAGTTTAATCTTTATTTTTAGCTTTTCATTATTTTTTAGTAAGTTTATTTGAAAAGTTGTGGAAAAAAAAAAGAATTTCAAAAAATAGAGTCACATTTTTAGGATAAGTTTTGTTTTATTTTTTAAAAAAGAAAAAGAGTTCTTTCAAAAACAAAATATGTTTTCTCTTAGTTTAGGTTTTAATAAATAAGCTAGTGATTTTAATATTTCTTAATTATATATATTTTTGGTGTAGCTATTTTACTTTTCACATACTTTTGTAGGTTCCAAATATTCAAATAATATTATTATATTATATTATTATTAAACAAAAAAACCTAACTAAAACTACCCACCTGCAACCCCTACCCCCATATAATCCCCAACTTCCCCACTCCCTACACTATCTGCACACACACACACACACGAAAGAGAACACACAAGCACTCTATATATATAACACAGTAACATAAAAATAAAAAAAATAAAAAGAAAGAGAGAACAAATAGAAAAAAAAAAGAACATCAAAAGCAAAAACAGACAGAAAAATAGAAAAAAAACTTAGACAATACTTAGAAAAAAATTGGAGAAAGAAAATAGTGTTAAAAAAAAATATGTACATGGCAAAACGGAAGTATTTTGGAGGATTGTGATTTGGAGTTGGAGTGTTATAGGTCCTTGTTTCGAGTTTCCGGTGACGACATCTTTGTTTCCATATTCAATTTAGTTTGTCGCATAGGTTCTTATTCAGTTCCCTTCTATATATTTTTATAAGTTTTATTGAGAATCGAAGCATGAATAGAGTTGCCTAAATGATTTTATGCATTATTTAGTATGTGTGGTTTATTAATTATGTGAGTCTTTATTCTTGTTGTGAGTTGTATGTTTAAGTTATTGAGTACTTAGAGTTTACACATTGATTTGGTGTTTAATACACTCTTTTTGTTGATTTTAAGTTGTTTAATTTTCTACTATATGAGATAATGCCTATACTATATGTAGAATGAAAAATAGAAAATTTTAAAAATAGATGTTGAAAAGGAGGAAGGAAATAATAAACTTTTTTTTTTGTTTTAAGAAAAAAAAAACGAGAGAGGGAAAGAAATTAGAAAAGAAACAGAAGTAGAAATAAAAGAACGGATAGAAGGGAAAACAGATGGATTAGAATAAGTGGTTGTAAACCTCTTGTTCCTTAGCATTAGAAAATGATTTGAAAGTTAGAGATAAATATTAGAAGGGTACCAATGCTTGGAAGATGATATTTTTAGTCTTAAGGGATCATATATGTATATTACTATTATGCAACAAAATGGGAGGAGGTTTGTTTGCGGTTATTAGAAAATAAATTTAGTCAGCCCTGTTTATTTGAGATATAAAATATTGTTTTAATATTTTAATACGAAAAAAATGGATTTTACTATGAAGTTCCCAATATGATGAGTAATAATAATGAAAGATTAATCACTTAATAAATCAAGATATTGTGTCTTGAATTTAGGCTGATTCTCTTTCTTAAAATAAATATAGTTTTATTATATTTTTTTTAATAGTTATAATAAAACAAAAAGAACTCTTCTTAGATCTTAAATTGTATGTTCTGGTTATTTCCTTATTTATGAACTCCAAAAATTTGCTATTCTTATATTAACTTGCTTCACGTGATGTCTCCTTAAGTGTTAATTTTCCTAGTCAAATATTAATTTAGAAGTACTGTGTGTGTAATTGAAAAAATGAAAAGCATTTCTCTTAGTATACTCATTAACGATTTTGGGCCTAAGCAAAAATTTAATACCTAATTAATCAATTCATTAGTATGGAAAAGCAAGTTTGAGTAGCGAATCAATATTGAAAATCCATTATTAAAAGGATTTTCAATTCATAAAGAAATGAATTTAGGTTCTTAATCTTTAGAAAGCTAAAAGTTTAGTATAAGTGATAATTAAAAATGAGGTCAAAAAGCACTACTCCTGATCAATCATTATAATAAATATAAACATACTCCAATATTTTGAAGTCGATCTAATGGGGACGGATAGATTTTAAACACGTTAGGTGCTTATTTAGACTTGGGGAAAATGGGAAGGGTCTATAAATGCTTCAAAGACGCAAAAATAATGAAAGTAAATAATATATCGAGGTTTATAATGTGTGTGGTTACGCTCCTTGATCAATCTCTGTAACTACAAGGCTTTGTGTGTGGTTACGCTCCTCAGCCGAAAACATAAGTCACAATTTTCTCATAATCCTTAGGTAAATTAACAGGTAACCAAAACCAGTTTATCCAAGAAATTACTTAAGTCGAATATAAGTTGATAAAGCGACCGTGCTAGAACCACGGGACTCGAGGGATGCCTAACACCTTTCCCTCGGTCAACAGAATTTCTATCCGGATTTCTAGTTCGCGGACCGATAATAAGAAGAGTCATTTCCTTTTGAATGGGGATTCAATAATGTGACTTGGAACACCATAACTCAATTTCAAGTGACGACTCTGTAAATAAAATAATCCCTATTCAAAATCGTCACTTTAATTGGAAAAGCCTTTCGACCCAACCAACTCGAACGAAAAAGGGGTGTGACATCTCTGGCGACTCTGCTGGGGACTGTTAACTAGAATTCGAGCTTTGTATATTGACATATTTTTGACTTTCTTTAATTCTTGGATATATATTGTGTTTGTTGGCCTAATGTGCTCTTTGCTTGCTTGTTTACCGCTTTAATATTATCTGAATAGCAATCTAAATTATCTTCTTTGGCGCACCCATCTGAGTCTCTGAATGTACCTATCACTATTTATCGTGTGTGCAGCTACGCTCCATAAAACCTTCTGTCTGAGACGAACCAGTGTTCAATTACGCTCCTGGTTTAAGGAATATTAGTCACACATACTAGGCGGGGTTAGATCACCAGTAGAACCGGAATAGCTCTGCTACTGGTAAACTGACCCTCCCCGATCTGAGTTGTCCACTTGGATAAGCCAGTCTAGACATAATTTCCATCAGGTCAAACCTAGTAGAACAAAAACTCTGATGTGGCCATCCCTATTAGGCTCCGCTTTATCTACATCATGAGCATTTGACTTAGCGAGACTCGACACAGGGGTCGGGTCCATCTAGGACAGGTATCCCTCTTAATATGACCAACATGTGCATCCTATGTGCTCTTTGACATTTATTTGGAAGGCCTGTTTGATTGTTGACCGAATTTAGGCAGCTTAATGAAATAGAAGAGAGTAACTTTCCCTCCAACTATTATAACAGTTTCCTTAATGAAAAAGAAAAAAAAATTGGGGGGGATATATATATGTTTTTTAAAATAATAATAATAATAATAGTTTGATTTTTTTATGGTCTTCACGAACTACGCGGGCCTGATGCTCACTATTTGGTGTGATACGTAGGTGACCCTCCTTGATTTCAGCCCTACTCTTCTATATATTTATATATGTTTTCACTAAAAACAGTCATTTGAGATTTTTATTCATTACCAAAATTCTTTTTCTTATATGTTTTCACTAAAAACAGTCATTTGAGATTTTTATTCATTACCAAAATTCTTTTTCTTTCTTTTTTTTTTTTTTAAAAAAAAACCTTTGCTTTTATGCTTCTTTTCTTACTATTAAACAAATTTGTATCTAGGTAGGTGTTAACGTTTTTTTATTTTATTTTTCTCAAAAGGTATAACATGAATCCGCGAATTAGAGGGAAGTGTGAGAAAAGGCCCAGGGTTGAAGGAATACCAAAATTTATGATCGTCGATTAGACTCCTCTACTTTTGTGGCAATGGTGGAATGGAATGGAGGAGCAGGACAAGACGATAGTAAAAGACTATTTGGGACATCTTGTGCATATGATGGAAATTAATCCCAGAAGAGATGTGTTTGAAGAATTGATTGAAGCTTGGGATCACAACAACAATGTGTTTCGTTTCTCAAACTTCGAGATGACCCCAACTCTAGAGGAATTAGCAACCTTCATGGGGGTAGGCACCATTCGCCGAGGTTCAGATCTTCGAAACAAGAGACCTATAGTTCTTAAGAATGTGGATGGGATCGAATTCTTGAAATTAATGAATATCAATCAGATGAACATAGCAAGTTTGAAGGAAGGTTGGATTTCTTTGAAATTTTTATTCCAGAGATTTGGTCCAGAGGAAGGATTCGAGGAGTATCAGGGTCAATTGTACAACAAAGAGAACTTGCAAGAATGGAAGAAACACAGTCGCTTTGCTTTCATAGTTGCATTCTTGGGGAGGATAGTTTTTTCGGAGCGTGATGGAAATATTGATATCCGTCTAGCAGGAGTAGTACAAGCACTAAGCACGACGGATAACCCCACTCTTGTACCCTTGATTCTTGGGGATGTCTTTCGCGCACTAACCAAGTGCAAAAAGGGTGCCACATACTTTGAAGGGTGCAATATTTTCCTGCAGATATGGCTTCTGGAACATTTCTATTATTATCCTTATGCAACGGGAGCCAACGACTGGTTAAATCGTGTGACTAGTCATGAAGAGAAGGCCGATAAAAGTAAACTCCCAATTTGGATCAAGGCATGGAAGGAGAAGGTTTCTAAGCTGACTGACGATCAGATTATCTGGAACTACTACTGGTTCCCAGCCCAAGATGTCATTTGTATGTCCTCATACTATCCTTTTTTGGTGTTGATTGGGTTAAGAGGGGTCCAACCTTATGTACCGCTTCGAGTAATGCGCCAATTGGGTCGAGTTCAAGAGATTCCTTGTAGAAAGAACATGGGTGAATTCATGTACGATACTCCTCCAGGTTTTCTGTTTGATAGTGATGAGATACTAAAGTTTTGGTATGGGAGTATAATATCTGAGAAGAGTGAAATGGTGGAAGATCATGATAAGGGGAAATTAGTTTCCGGGTACCTTTCATGGTTGTACAGTTCTTTTCCATTGGAAGAGAGACCCGAAGATTCTGGGAAAAGAAAATGGGATAGAGAATCAGAGGTTCGAGTGAGAGTCGGAAAAGCCCATCTTGAGGTGGAACATGAGTTTTAAAAGAGATTGAACGAGCAGTAAGCTGAATATGAAGCAAGTATTGCACAGACTCGAGAAGAGGTGGAAAGAGACCATAAGTTAGCTCTCCAAGTTGTGAAAGAGGATCTAAGATGCGTCAAACGAAAATACAACCAATTAGAGAAAGAGTTGGAGAACAAAGTTGAGTTGGCACAGAGAAAGGCTGAAGTAGACTAACACTTGATTCAAGTTTTGCAAGAAGATTTGGGCATCATTGAGGTGGCAATGGGGCAACAACAGGATGAGTTTGAAAATGAAAAGGCCAAATTAATGTACACCCAAGATAGGCTTCATGCTCAAGTGAAAGCCTCTATGGAGCGAGAGAGGGAAATAGCCAAGCGCTTCACAGCTTATCAGTAAAAAATTAAAAGTGAGAAAAAACAGTGGGAGATCGAGCGTGGTGCACTTCACCACCAAGCGGAGGAGCTTCAGGAACGAGAGGATGATTTGAGGCAGGCAGTCTACACTTTTCAAGATTGGTTACAGAACTGCCATGAAAATATAAATGAGGTGAAAGAGCGAGTGCTTCGGCTTAGGGACATTCTTATCGATGTGTATGCTGGTTATCTCCACCGTGATGATGAAAGTTTGGGAGAACAGGCATGCGTTCTCGCCCCACATCTACCAAAGGCATTATCCAATATATACTCCAGTCTATGAGGGCAATTGAGGCCACAAAGAACATCTTGAAGAGAACATCTTAGCTTATGGTCCTTTTTGGAGTCTGTTTCTTTTTAGCTATTTGGTCATATCCTAGGTTGTTGTTTTTTTTTAGTTTTTAGTTATTTTAAGTCTATAGCAGTTTTAGTACTTCTATCATTTCCTTCATTCGGGGTATTGTAGAGTGCATATTTGAAAGTAAATGGAAAGATTTGTTTTTATTTAAAAATCTTTATTTATTTTGTTATATGTCAAAAAAAAACACTCTCTGATTTGTTATTTTCGAACTACACAGCGATCTGATTCATGTGCCGACATGATACGTAGGCAATCCTCTAACGGGTTCGATCAAAATTTTTCAAAAAAAAAAAAAAAGAGTAGGCGCCTAGATAAGTCGGGATGAAACATAAGGCCTTCCATGTTGAAATGCATACGGCATGTAATTATAAGGCATTAAATGTGCAACACTCATCCATTTGCCACTTGCTACAGAGAAAAGGTTAAAATTTTATAAGGTGGTTGGTTTGTCGTTACACTGGTATCTCATCCATACAATACCAGATCCAAAGAAAAAGGCAAAATGACACACAAAGAGGGGATAGAGTCTGACAGCAAAGAAGACCAAAATTAGTTTATTCAACAAGAATTTACATCAATAGAAGAGAATAAGTTATTGAAACAGCAGATGGCAGAAATATATCAAGCTAGGATAAATGGGCAAGCACCACCTTCCTCAATTCCTGGATTTTTGAACACAACTGTCCCAATTTCTACTCAGGCCTAAACTGATTGTCACGCCTCGATTCCCAACGAGGCATGATTGGCACCCAAAGCCTATAAGGCCCGAGAGAACCAAGCTATGCTTCTATACATTCAGATGCACGACATAGGAAACATCACTATCACATAAGAACATGAACCATTAGTATTGGAAATCACGGATATTGGGAATCATGGCATATATATACACATTTGAGAAACTTGGCCATTGAGGCCATCAAAACAAGACTTCATGAGTCACCCTATATACATATACCCACGTACGTCTACAAAAGCCTCTAACAGATGCATTGACCAATACAAACCAAAAGTCGGGACAAGTCCCCGCTTTACACAACATGTACATCACCAAAACATATATACACTCTGACTCGGGGCAATCTTCCAGTCTGGAAATGGGATATGATTAACATGGATTTCATTACAGGTTTGCCTCGTACATTGCGGAAGTTTGATTCGATATGGGTTATAGTGGACAGGCTTACCAAGTCAGCACATTTCCTACCAGTCAAGAAGACCTATACAGCTGAGGATTATGCGAAGTTGTATATGAAAGAGATAGTACGATTGCATGGTATTCCACTTTCCATTATATCAGACAGAGGAGCACAGTTCACAGCGCACTTTTAGAGGTCTTTCCAGCAGAGTTTGGGTACACGGGTGAATTTGAGTACGGCTTTCCATCCTCAGACTGATGGACAAGCAGAATGTACTATTCATACACTTGAAGATATGCTACGAGCTTGTACGTTAGATTTTCAAGGCAGTTGGGATGACCATTTGCCTCTTATTGAATTTGCGTATAACAATAGTTATCATTCAAGTATTAAAATGGCACCTTATGAAGCTTTGTACGGAAGGAAATGTAGATCACTAATTGGATGGTTTGAAGTAGGTGAAACTGCTTTACTTGGGCCAGATATTGTTCATCAGGCTATGGAGAAAGTTAAAGTGATCAAACAGAGGTTACAAATGGCTCAAAGTCGTCACAAGTCATATGCCAATGTTAGAAAAAGAGGGCTTGAATTCGCCATAGGTGATTGGGTGTTTTTAAATGTGTCACCGATGAAAGGGGTGATGCGGTTCGAAAAGAAAGGGAAATTGAGTCCACGTTACATAGGCCCATATGAAGTTATTAGAAGATTTGGGCAAGTTGCTTATAAATTAGCACTACCTCAAGAACTTTCTTCAGTCCATCCGGTATTTCACGTTTCAATGCTTCAAAAATGTATAGGAGATCCTTCTCGTATTGTTCCCGTAGAGGATGTTTAAGTTACGGAGGATCTTACTTATGAAGAGGTACCCATTGCTATTCTGGATCTACAAGTAAAGAGGTTGAGGAATAAAGATGTCACACCCGTAAAAGTCCTTGGGAGAAATCAACAAAAAGAGGAGATCACATGGGAAGCGGAAGAAATGATGAGATCTAAATATCCCTATCTATTTCAAATGAATGAGGAGGTTCAAAGTGCGGGAATGGAACAATGACAAGTAAGTATTCATGAGCCTTAAGTGTTTATGCACATGTATGCTAATATAAGATGCAATTGTTGTAATTGAAGAGATATTGTTAACATTCGAGGACGAATGTTCTTAAGGGGGGAAAAATGTAACACCCCGTACGTTCCCAACCCTACTTGACGACATTAAATAATATGTACGTAGGTATCAAGAGCTATAAGTATGCATTTGGTAATGCTATTGGTGAGATAATTGAATTTGGCTCTTGTTATGTGATTAAACTTGCATAGAAGGTGTTTTGTAATTTTCATGGCGCATTTGTGGGGTTCAAATGAGGCTAAGAGGACCTCAAAACAAAGTGTATTAAGGTTAAGAAGTAAGTTATAGAATAGGACTTGAAGTGTCTAACCAAATCCGCGAAGAGAAGTCGAAGAAACAAAAATTTTGAAAAAAAAGAGGTGGGGGGCGCCCAGGGGCGTGCCAGGCCTATCTGGGCTAAAATTTTTAGTCCACAGGCATTAAGGGAGTGCGCCCAAGGGCGTACCGGTCTGCTTGTGCACACCTTTCAAAAGTTGGAATTTTTCTTAAGTCCCAAGGGTGCCCGGGGACGTATTGAGCCGATTTTTGCCACGTTTCTTATACAACCATGATAATATACATGAAATGAGTAATATATTATGTTGTTATGATAAAATTACTCGCGAACGAATTTGGAGTCAAAATGACGGTTTTACCCTTTTGGTCCAAATGAGCCATACGTGGCTAGAAACACTTGTTTTTGGGATTGAGGCCATGGATATGAATAGAGTGAGTGGGAATATTGTTGTAATACATATAAAATGAACTAAACATGATGAATTATTAATTTTATTGGATTAAGTAAATTGGGCTCAAAAGAGGCCCAAAATAAGGCAAAAGACATGGGCCAAGAATGGGTCAAATGACCCATTCTTGCTTTGACTAATCAATAATTGAGAAATTTGGATAAAGAGGACTTCAAGGCTCTATAAAAGGGGCACAAATCATATTTTTAATCCACAAAATACACATGCTTTTCTATCTTTTTTTTCTAGACTTTTCAAGAACACCCTTTTGGGCTCTCAAATCCTAAGGCACTTTTTGGAGCAAGATCACCATTTTCCAAGCTTGGGTAAGTGATTATTCTTGTACTTTAACATATTATGAGCATGATAGATTATGTATATCATGTTGGTTATGCTTGGAAGTGTTGAATATGGTGTTTTGTGTTTTGGTAAAAGATGTGAAATCCATGGGATTGTAACTTGGATTATGACTTGTGGTATTGATGAAAAAGCATGGTATGGATAAAATAACAACATGTATGGTGTTATTATGGTCCCAAACTTGTTATTTTTCTATAAGTTTAAATTATGGGAGTTTGGCCGATTTGTGCTATGAAGTGTATTAAGGTGAATTGATGGATTGTTTGTGATGTGGTGTGGATAAGAAAGTGTAAAGGGGAAGTGTTGTGGTGGAATGTATTGATTATCATGTATTGGTCAATGTTGGGAATATTGGAGGATTTTTGGAATAATGATTCTATCAATGGTTTTGTCAAGGGGAAATGACATGTTTCAAGGCAAACATGTACCCCATTGATGTTATATGCATTTGTAAAGTAGTTGTTGGTTAATGTGAATTCCGTTATGTATTTGTGTTGTAGAGTGACACATAAAGAAGGAGCGGGGCTATTGTATGAACATATAGGATTGTATATCCGTATTGAGAGAACAAGGTATGTAAGGTTTCTCTGTCCGTATCTTTCTGCGGCAAATAGTATCCACATTGCTATTTCACTAGTCCTATCCCGAAATGTGCTAAGGTATCCTATATCCGTTTATCAATAGTCATTGTCATATATTTCTTACTCATGGATCATTTGAGAGTCTCATGTCTCATAATCATGGTTAATGTCCCAAAATCTCAAACAAGGTTATGTTCCAATGTTTTAATAGGGATTATACTTATGTCTCTTGTTCATAGATTATTGTCCAATAGTTCCCATGGTGTTATGATTCTAATAATGTTATGTTGCCAAGTTATTCACATGTCTCTCACCCATTGGTTAATGATTCAATGGTTCTAACAATGTTATGTTCCAAAGTTCAAAGTGACGTTATGACTATCCTAGTATCAATCTCAAAGTAATGAATAAAGTAATACAAATGTGGTCAATGATCAAGTATGGGTGGCAAGTCTAGGGGCATAAGCCTAGCTCGACTCGATCCCGATGTATTGATTTATGGGTGGCAAGTCTAGGGGCATAAGCCTAGCTCGACTCGATCTCGATGCATTGATTTATGGGTGGCAGGTCTAGGGGCATAAGCCTAGCTCAACCCGATCCCAACATGACAATATGATATGTAAAGACCCACTGATCAGTAAGGGCCCGGGTACATTGTGACACATGTATTGACAAGTAAGCATTGGGATAAAGAAAGCAAAGAAAGTAATGAAAGCAATTCACATGGTTTCCCAAAATGCAAAATGGTGACTTACTCACATTGAATATTCATATGTTTTGAGTTCATTGAAATATTCATGTATTGTACAGTTTCATCTGAGCCTTGAATACTCAGTACTTATTTCATACTGAGCCCTCTTGGGGAATTACCTTACTTGCTGCAGGCGCAGGTACCAGTAGGCCTCCCCAGTAGGTTGCCAGTGTTAGCGGTTCTTTGGTGAGCTCCAGCTAATTCGGGGCTTCTCCGAGTCAGAGTGTATATATGTTTTGGTGATGTACATGTTGTGTAAAGCGGGGACTTGTCCCGACTTTTGGTTTGTATTGGTCAATGCATCTGTTAGAGGCTTTTGTAGACGTACGTGGCTATGTGTATATAGGGTGACTCATGAAGTCTTGTTTTGATGGCCTCAATGGCCAAGTTTCTCAAATGTGTATATATATGCCATGATTCCCAATATCCATGATTTCCAATACTAATGGTTCATGTTCTTATGTGATAGTGATGTTTCCTATGATGTGTATCTGAATGTATAGAAGTATAGCTTGGTTCTCTCGGGCCTTATCGGCTTCGGGTGCCAATCATGCCTCGTTGGGAATCGGGGCGTGACACTGATGATCCGTTTTACCCACCAGGATTGGGCCTATATACTAATGTGCCTAGCACAGTTGGGACCTCCACTGTGCGCCCCCCAAATCCATCTCTCACAAATAACCTGTTCTTCATTCCCGCAATACCAACTACCATAGATTCTCAACCAAAGTTGATACCGAAGTCTGTGGGTGAGCTAGCTCGTGATCAATTCTATTCCACTAGAGTAACTTTTAAGGTCCCAGAATCCTCCAATCCTACTTATCTGTACAACTCCCCTATTGTGATCGAAAAGATGACGAAGAATGAGGAACAATCTATCAGGATTTTGAGGTAGTGGTTGTTGAGCATATCCTCGAGGGGAATCTCATTCCAAGACCACAATTGCCTTTTTTATCGGTCATAGTGGTGAATGAAATGTTAAGGTATGGTTTTGAACCAGGAAAAGGTCTAGGTATGTCTTTACAGGGCCAAACTCATCCAATATGCCCATGTGAGAACCTTGGTACCTTTGGTTTGGGGTATAAACCCACTTTTGAAGATAGAAAGAAAGCTAAGAGGCAAAAAAAAAAAAGAGTTATGGTCACTTGCCAAGCCGCCACCGCCACTCAACCAGTCTTTCATCAGAACTAGTGCTATTGGGTCCTTCATGTTACCAGTATCAGAGCCAATGTTTGATGATGATACAGAGTTGATTGGCCTTTTCCAAAACATGTTTTTCGAGGCTGATATGGTTGAAATTAGGGAAGGCACCAGCAATGCAGATGTGCAGTTTATTGGCCCTGATGTCCAACTCAACAATTGGGAGGCCACTCCTTTCCCCACTAAGAAGGAGTCTTGGGTAGTCTGTTTTGTTTTTCTTTCTGTAATTTGAATTATTCCAGGGTTGTAGTTCAGATCTCTATGTTGTTTGTTTTATGTTCAAACCCTCCTATCTTTATTTTCAATGAAATGCAGTTTCCCTCTTTTCTATTTTGAGTCTAATACTTACTTATTTATTTTATACTGTACAGTTCTTTTTATGCTGATTCTAGTGATATGACATGCATGTGGAATTTTCAGCCAGATCTTAGAACTTAAACTAATCATGAAATAATGAATGAAGAAGTTGAATATGATCCAGATGATGCGTTTGAGGGAATAAGCAAGGATTTCGAACAGTTTGAGAATAAGTCCAACCCCAATATGAATGAAATGGAGGCAATCAATCTAGGAGGTCATGAAAATATTAGGGAGACTAAGATAAGTGTACTGCGCAACCACAACAAAAGGAAGAAATAATTTAGGCCTTGCTTGATTATAAGGACATATTTGCTTGGTCTTATGATGATATGCCTGGTTTGAGCACTAATCTAGTAGTTCATAATTTGCCAATGGATCCCGCCTTTCCTCCAGTTAAAACTGATATTAGTGTAATAGTTAAAGAGGAAATCACAAAGCAGCTTGAGGTTAAAGTCATTCGAGTTTCTCAAAATCCTACTTGGTTAGCCATTATTGTCCCCATCCCAAAGAAAGATGGCAAAGTTCGAATGTGTGTAGATTATCGTGATCTAAATAAAGCAAGTCCAAAATATGACTTTTCGCTTCCCAACATCCATATTTTGCTGGACAATTTTGCCAAGCATGAACTTGCATCTTTTGTGGATTGTTACGCGGGGTACCATCAGATCATCATGGACCATGAAGATGCAAAAAAGACATCCTTTATCACATCATGGGGGACATACTATTATCGAGTCATGCCATTTGGGCTAAAGAATGCAGGAGCAACTTACATGAGGTCGATGACCACTATGTTTCATGACATGATGCATAAAGAGATCTAAGTTTATGTGGATGATGTGATAATTAAGTCCAGAAAGTAGTCAGACTATGTTAAAGATCTGAGGAAATTCTTTGATAGGCTTCGCACGTATAATCTCAAACTTAACCCTGCAAAATGCATATTTAGGGTCCCGTCTGGAAAAATTTTGGGGTTTATAGTCAGTTAGCGTGGTATCGAATTAGATCCTTCAAAAATAAGAGCCATTCAGGAATTGTCTCCACTAAAAAAACAAAATCGAGGTGATGAGCTTATTGGGAAGGTTGAATTATATCAGTAGATTTATTGCCCAACTCACAACAACATGCGAGCCTGTTTTAAAATTATTGAAGAAGAATGATGTAGTTGAATGGACTGAAGAATGTCAAGAGGCGTTCGATAGAATCAAAAGGTACTTATCGAATCCACCTGTGTTGGTTCCCCCTGAGCCGGGCAGGCCCTTCATATTGTATATGTCCGTTTTGGACAACTCTTTTGGTTGTGTATTGGGTCAACATGATATCACAGGAAAAAAGGAGCAAGCCATCTACTACCTCAGCAAGAAGTTTACCACTTATGAGGCTAAGTACACACTTCTTGAAAGGACGTGTTATGCCCTGACTTGGGTGGCACAAAAGTTGAAGCATTATCTTTCATCCTACACCACTTACCTCATCTCCCACATGGATCCCTTAAAGTATATTTTTCAGAAGCCTATGCCCACAGGCAGACTCGCAAAATGGCAGATATTGCTCACAAAATTTGATATTGTCTATGTGACGCGGGCTGCAATGAAAACCCAAGCGCTAATGAATTATTTGGCCGAAAACCCCATTGATGAAGGATATGAGCCATTAAAGACCTATTTTACTGATGAAGAGGTATCATGTGTCGACGAAGCTGTTTCTGATAATAGCCATCTAGGTTGGGAGTTGTTCTTTGATAGAGCTGCTAATGTGAAAGGAGTTGGAATAGGAGCAGTTCTTGTTTCAGAATCAGAACAATATTATCCCATAACAACCCAACTTTGATTCTATTGTACTAATAACATGGTGGAATATGAAGCTTGCATCTTGGGTTTGTGACTGGCTATCGACATAGGAATCCAAGAATTATTGGTGTTAGGTGACTCAAAATTATTGGTCCACCAGATCCAAGGAGATTGGGAAACTCGTGAATCAAAGCTTATACCATATCGAGATTGCTTGAAAGACCTTTGTCGATGATTCGTATTGGTAAAGTTTTGACACATTCCCAGAGTTCATAACGAGATTGTTGATGCCTTGGCAACCTTATCTTCGATGCTCCAATATCCCTACAAGACTTATATTGACCCCTTGCATATACAAATTCATGATCAATACGCTTATTCCAATGTGGTCGAAGAAGAACTCGATGGTGAACCTTGGTTCCATGATATCAAAAAATACATTCAATCTGGAGAATATCCAATACATGCCGATGGTAACCAAAAGAGAACTATTCGACGACTGGCTAGCGGATTTTTCTTAAGCAGAGGGATCTTGTACAAAAAGACTCCAGATTTAGGACTTTTAAGGTGTGTAGATGCCAGAGAAGCTTCCACTAGCATGACTGAAATACATTCTGGAGTTTGTGGGCCTCATATGAATGGGTATGTATTGGCAAAGAAAATACATCGGGCAGGTTATTATTGGCTCACCATGGAGCGAGATTCCATTCGATTCGTCCGTAAATGTCATGAATGCCAAATGCACGGGGATTTGATACATTCCCCTCCTTCTGAGTTACATACAATGTCTGCTCCATGGCCCTTCGTGGCTTGGGGAATGGATGTGATTGGACCTATTGAACTAAAATCATCAAATGGGCACAGGTTCATCTTGGTAGCAATTGATTATTTTACAAAGTGGGTGGAAGCAGTAACTTTCAAGTCGGTGACCAAAAAAGCTGTGGTGAATTTTGTTCACTTCAACATCATTTACCGATTTGGTATCCCAAAGGTAATTATTACAGACAATGCCGCGAATCTCAATAGTTATCTGATGCAAGAGGTATGCCAACAATTTAAGATTACGCATTGAAATTCAACTCCATATTACCCCAAGGAAAATGGGGTTGTAGAAGCTGCCAATAAGAACCTAAAGAAGATACTCTGCAAGATGGTGCAAGGTTCCCGACAATGGCATGAAAAGCTACCTTATGCTTTATTGGGTTATCGTACTACAGTTCGTACTTCAATAGTTGTGACTCCCTACTCATTGGTATATGGGATCGAAGCGCTTATACCTGCAGAAATTGAGATCCCATCTCTTCGAGTCATTATAGAAGCTGAGATTGACGATGATCAGTGGGTTAAGACTCGATTGCAGCAATTGAGTTTGATTGATGAAAAAATATTAACGTCAGTATGTCATGGCCAACTATACCAGAAGAGAATGGCACCAGCATATAATAGAAAAGTGCGTTCCATACATTTTGAAGTCGATCAGTTAGTATTACGGTGCATCCTCCCCCATCAGGTTGAAGCTAAAGGCAAGTTTTCCCCGAACTGGCAAGGTCCATTCATGGTGAAGAAAGTGTTGTCCAATGGTGCATTATATTTGACCGATGTAAAAGGCAAAAAGGTAGAAGTGGCTATCAATGCCGATGCGGTTAAAAGATATTATGTATGATTTTTATTTATCATTATTATTATTTACATGTTTGGTACTGGCATATTTAAAAGATTGATATGACGAAGACATTTTATTTCGCTATCCAAATATTGTTTCATCCTTTGCTATCCCTTTTGAGCCTTAATTTTAATTTCTTCCATCTCCCTCTTTTGGAATTTCAATAGAATCAAAAGTCCAAAAAAAAAAAAATACAAATCAGAACTAGTTACCTGAACTACGTTTGACCTGATTCTTACTATGACAAGATACGTAGACAGCCCTACTCTGGGGTTCGGTCCAAACAAATAAAAAATTCAAGTTACCCAGTTTAAAAAAACTGGGGCAAAAGTTATTTTCTTTGTGAGTTGATTCCAAAAGTTGTAAGTCTCGCCCTATTTTAAGTGTCTTTCGAGCCTCATACCGCCTTTTCTTTCTAGCCCTATCCAAAAGCCTTGTCACAACCAAAGAAAGACCTTTAGATCAATCTTTGAAAATGTCGAGGCTAAACATGGTTTGGTGATATTATATTTCATATTTTGGGTCGCATTTGTCTTCATCAACATAAAGGAAATATGACAGAAATGAAAAATGAGAGATTCTCATTGGTGACAACCTTCACGGGCGCCATAAGGCAATGGTGAGATGAGAGAAATAAAAATGAGAGAGTCTTATTGGTGAAAACCCTCACGGGCACCATAAGGCGATGGTGAGTTGAGAGAAAATGAAAATGAGAGAGGCTCGCTGGTGAAAACTCGTTGGGGATTCACTAGCCGGATGAGGTCTGAGATCTAGAGGCAACAAGCTCAAAAACAAAACTCAGTTTAAATTCAATAGGTTGGCAAAAGTTGATAAATGGTTGATATTAGAAGATCGGGTTGCTTGATCCCAAATGCATGTCATAATCACTAGAGCCGGCTATAACATTCAGATAAGCTTCCTTTCCTTCATTGTTTTGGAAATAGGGATGCATGTTGCCTTTCTTTCCATTCAATATTTTTATTTTTATTTCCTTGTCTTTGTTATCAAAATAAAAAATCGTCGTCCTCATTTTTCTGTCGTCTTTGAGTCAAGACCATGGCAAAACAAATGAGAAAGGACTTCAAAACTGGCTACCAACTCCTTCAAAGGTGCAAAGCAAGGGAAAGGGCCAGCACATAAAAGTAATATGATTCAAAGTGAAATAAAATACCTAAGAATAGTCATCATTTTACAGTTTCTGGATTCATTGGAATACAAAGGTGCGACGGAAGTTGAATTCAAAGGCGCTATGAAATGAAAATATGGTTTGAGTTACAGTCACTAGGTAACCAAAATTTAGGAGTCGACAGTACAACAAGTTAACGATACTCATCAACGGCTCAAATAGAGCTGAACATGACAAGTGCAGGAGCAATTACCTCAAAAGTCAAATGCCACGAACCAACCACCATGTTGTTAAACTCACAATTTTTCTTTGTCTGAAACAGAGATAGATGTTGCCTGCAAATCAAAGGCTTCAAAGCCTGGATATCAGAAAGGGGCAATTCTTCACTTCTGCGAATGTGAGAAGCAATGATGCGACATAAGCTTGCTAGATTACAATCATGGTAAAAATTTATTATCTTTTACCTTGCGAGATGCACTTTCTGGAATGGGGCAAGGCTTGGATTCACCCTCTTCGTTTTTCAAAATAGTTATGATTTTTCTAACACTCACAAATTTTTTTAGTACAAACTAGGGCAAAATTTTTGTTCGTGGTATTTGGGAATTGACTTTCTGCTCAGAACCCTCCTGAAAAATGGGACTTTATTTTCTGCCCAGGACCCTCCTGGATAATAGGACTTTATTTTCCACTCAGGACCCTCCTGGATAATGGGACTTTACTTTCTACTCAGGACCCTCCTGGAAAATGGGATCAATAGGACCCTCCTGAATAATGGAACTTTACTTTCTGCTCAGGACCCTCCTGAAAAATGAGACTTTATTTTTTGTTCAGGACCCTCCTGAAAAATAGTACTTTATTTTCTACTCAGGACCCCCCTGGATAATGGGACTTTATTTTTCGCTCAGGACCCTTCTGGATAATGGGACTTTACTTTTCAGCTCAGGACCCTCCTGAATAATGGGACTTTAATTTTCTGCTCAGGACCTTCCTGGATAATGGGACTTTACCTTTCTGCTCAGGAACCTCCTGTAAAATGGGACTTTAGTTTCTGTTCAGGACCCTCCTAGATAATGGGACTTTACTTTTCAGCTCAGGACCTTGCTGAATAATGGGACTTTAATTTTCTGCTCAGGACTCTCCTGGATAATGAGACTTTATTTTCTGCTCAGGACCCTCCTGGAAAATGGGATCAGCAAGAGCCTCCTAGATAATTGGACTTTACCTTTTTGCTCAGGACCCCCATGGAAAATGGGACTTTATTTATGTTCAGGACCCTCCTGAAAAATGGGATTTAGTTTAGTAGGACCCTCCTGGAAAATGGGATTAGCAGGACCCTCCTGAAAAATGGGATTTACTTTTGTAGTTCACTATTAATTTTGAGTTTAGGAACACGTTAGAAGAACAGGGATTACTTTTAGTTTTGAAGCTCAGGAGCCCGCTTGGAGAATAGGGTCAATTTTCAATTCAAGCTCAGGAGCCTGCCTGGTGAACACAACTATTTTAAAATTCAAATTCAGAAGGAGCAAGTGTCCGCTTGAAGAACAGGGTCGATCTTCGAGTTCATCTCCAATAACCGAAATTGACATGAAGAAAAGTTCATTGTCGAGTTCAACTCAAGAGGAGAGCAGACATATAATCACTTGAAGAAGCATGAAGATTCAATTCAAGATTCAACAGAAGCTGAATAGATAGGATCTTGTACTAGAAGGATCATTTTTATTCTTCTCTTTTATTTTGATCTAAAAACAGGAGCTGTGAACCGGAGACTCGACAGGACCTCACTCGACCTCTAACTCATCGTCTCGTCATTCCACCTCCTTGAACTACACGTGACCTGATTCCCTTATAACCAGGGATATGTAGGCTGTCCAAAACCAGGACTCGGTCGCATCTTTTCCTTTTTTTCTTTTCTATTTCAAATAACAGTTGGGTCAAAACTTGTCTCGTTGTCTACTTCTTTGTCTGAAAACTCTTCGTGTTCTCAGACAAAGAGGGGCAAATGTAGACACGTGATTTTTGATCCTATCCAAACTTTTATCTAGTTTTAACATTAAATATTTATTTTAGTTTAATCTTTATTTTTAGCTTTTCATTTTATTTTTCAGTAAGTTTATTTGAAAAGTTGTGGAAAAAAAAAATCAAAAAATAGAGTCACATTTTTAGGATAAGTTTTGTTTTACTTTTTAAAAAAGAAAAAAATTTCTTTCAAAAAAAAATATGTTTTTCCTTAGTTTAGGTTTTAATAAATAAGCTAGTGATTTTAATATTTCTTAATTATATATTTTTTTAGTGTAGCTATTTTACTTTTCACATATTTTTGTAGGTTTCAAATGTTCAAATAATATTATTATATTATATTATTATAAAAAAAAAATCCTAACTAAAACTACCCACCTGCAACCCCTACCCCCGTATAATCCCCAACTTCCCCACTCCCTACACTATCTGCACACACACACACACACGAAAGAGAACACACAAGCACTCTATATATATAACACAATAACATAAAAAATAAAAAAAAATAAAAAAGAGAGAACAGATAGAAAAAAAAAAAGAACATCAAAAGCAAAAACAGACAGAAAAACAGAAAAAAAAAAAAACTTAGACAATACTTAGAAAAAAATTGGAGAAAGAAAATAGTGTTAAAAAAAAATATGTACATGGCAAAACGGAAGTATTTTGGAGGATTGTGATTTGGAGTTGGAGTGTTATAGGTCCTTGTTTCGAGTTTCCGGTGATGGTATCTTTGTTTTCATATTCAATTTAGTTTGTCGCACAGGTTCTTATTCAGTTCCCTTCTATATATTTTTATAAGTTTTATTGTGAATCGAAGCATGAATAGAGTTGCCTAAATGATTTCATACATTATTTAGTATGTGTGGTTGATTAATTATGTGAGTCTTTATTCTTGTTGTGAGTTGCATGTTTAAGTTATTGAGTACTTAGAGTTTACACATTGATTTGGTGTTTAATACACTCTTTTTGTTGATTTTAAGTTGTTTAATTTTCTACTATATGAGATAGTGTGTATACTATATGTAGAATGAAAAATAGAAAATTTTAAAAATAGATGTTGAAAAGGAGGAAGGAAATAATAAACTTTTTTGTTGTTGTTGTTGTTGTTTTGAAAAAAAAAAAAAAGAAAGAAAAAAATGAGAGAGGGGAAGAAATTAGAAAAGAAACAGAAGTAGAAATAAAAGAACGGATAGAAGGGAAAACAGATGGATTAGAATAAGTGGTTGTAAACCTCTTGTTCCTTAGCATTAGAAAATGGTTTGAAAGTTAGAGATAAATATTAGAAGGGTACCAATGCTTGAAAGATGATATTTTTAGTCTTAAGGGACCATATATGTATATTACTATTATGCAATAAAATGGGAGGAGGTTTGTTTATGGTTATTTGAAAATAAATTTAGTCAGCCCTGTTTATTTGAGATATAAAATATTTTTTAATATTTTAATACGAAAAAAATGGATTTTAATATGAAGTTCCCAATATGATGAGTAATAATAATAATGAAAGATTAATTACCTAATAAATCAAGATATGTGTGTCTTGAATTTAGGCTAATTCGCTTTCTTAAAATAAATAAAGTTTTATTATGTTTTTTTATATTTATAATAAAACAAAAAGAACTCTTCTTAGATCTTAAATTGTATGTTCTGGTTATTTCCTTATTTATGAACTCCAGAATTTTGCTATTCTTATATTAACTTGCTTCACGTGATGTCTCCTTAAGTGTTAATTTTCCTAGTCAAATATTAATTTAGAAGTACTGTGTGTGTAATTGAAAAAATGAAAAGCATTTCTCTTAGTATACTCATTAACGATTTTGGGCCTAAGCAAAAATTTAATACCTAATTAATCAATTCATTAGTATGGAAAAGCAAGTTTGAGTAGCGAATTAACATTGAAAACCCATTATTAAAAGGATTTTCAATTCATAAAGGAATGAGTTTAGGTTCTTAATCTTTAGAAAGTTAAAAGTTTAGTATAAGTGATAATTAAAAATGAGGTCAAAAAGCACTACTCCTGATCAATCGTTATAATAAAAATTAACATACTCAACTATTTTGAAGCCGATCTAATGGGGACGGATAGATTTTAAACACGTTAGGTGCTTATTTAGACTTGGGAAAAATGGAAAGGGTCTATACATGCTTCAAAGACGCGAAAATAATGAAAGTAAATAATATATCGAGGTTGATCATGTGTGTGGTTACGCTCCTTGATCAATCTCTGTAACTACAAGGCTTTGTGTTTGGTTACGCTCCTCAGCTGAAAACATAAGTCACAATTTTCTCATAATCCTTAGGTAAATTAACAGGTAGCCAAAACCAGTTTATCCAAGAAATTACTTAAGTCGAATATAAGTTGATAAAGCGACCGTGCTGGAACCACGGGACTCGAGGAATGCTTAACACCTTCCCCTCGGTCAACAGAATTCCTTATCCGGATTTCTAGTTCGCGGACCGATAATAAGAAGAGTCATTTCCTTTTGAATGGGGATTCAATAAGGTGACTTGGAACACCATAACTCAATTCCAAGTGGCGACTCTGTAAATAAAATAATTCCTATTCAAAACCGTCACTTTAATTAGAAAAATCCTTCGACCCAACCAACTCGAACGAGAAAAAGGGGTGTGACAATAACATATACGTATAAGTAATGATTCACAAGTTAACATATCCGCATAACTTAGGGGTGCAAGACTACAACATTAATGTGTGACTTTCTTAGATTGTTGCTAACTAGGGTCGATACTTATGAACTATATAAGTTTTATGATTTCTATAATATGTCGATGTTTTTTATATTTAAAGTGTTTTAAGTTTAACTTTCGTTATTGAAATACGTCCAAATTACATTTAGAAAATTATTTTAATACGGAGTTTATTTTTAAAAAAAAAACATAATAATTAATAAATATGCAAAACTACAATTTATGTAGGATTTCCATTATATACAAGGTTTATATGTTTTTAGAAAAATAGGTATAACATTATTAGGGAATGTAAGTGTAAGAATTTCATAATATCGCAAATGTATGTTTGATTTTAAAATATAAATCCTTTCATCCCTTCATCATTTTATATCTATTAATTATTTTAGAATCCTTTCATCCCATAGGTTTTGTAATAATTTGATTCTCGAAAGTTAATTTGACTATTTTTTGGAACTAAATTAATGAGATCGACTTAATATTTTACAATAAAAATCTGGATATTCAAAACTATACGAAAAGTACTACAAGTTGTAATTTTTCTCATATCAGTTGATGAAAAAAATATATTTTAAATTATTGATCCAAATTGACACAAGTTAACTCCCGATAAGCGGAATGTGATAATAAATTTGAGAAATTCACGTATTAAATATGTACTTCGTGCAACAATACTTGTCTATAATTAACTTGACACACATGTTAAGAAGCAATAAATAATAGGTGTAATTTTACTATATCACCCTTTAAATAGTGGACAAGTAAAGATGGACGAAGGGAGTATAATACTTATTTTAAAAAATGTACTATTTGGCTATGAAAAAATGACACCATATATATTGTCAATATATGAAAAAAATAAAATGATACCAAAAATGACACCATATATGAAAAACGTATTGGACATTGTGGTTCCTTTCCCAAGTTTGACTATGGGAATTATCAATAATTAATCTCATTTATCATTGTCAATATATTGGAAATATAGGATTGAAGAACAAATTCAATTTTTAAGAGAAAAGGGTAAAAATGTCCAAAAAGAAACTAGTTTATAGTGTGAATAGGATTTTTTATGTTTTTTGGCCATTGTGGCCAAAAGGATTTATTCATATAGATGATCCTGCTATTAATAATATCATTTTTTTTCATTTTTATTAATATAGGAATTTCTAAAGTCAAGAGTTATAGAGATGCAAATCATTCAGATAGATACATGCATGAAATATTAAGATTTTTTTTCTGAAACCGTGAATCTTTTTACATGCATCAACCATATTAAAGTTTCTTAACATTTCGTGCAACCTCCGAAAT
Source organism: Capsicum rhomboideum (assembly GCA_031232105.1). Classification (NCBI taxonomy): domain Eukaryota; kingdom Viridiplantae; phylum Streptophyta; class Magnoliopsida; order Solanales; family Solanaceae; genus Capsicum; species Capsicum rhomboideum. Next base: position 81,942,512 of record CP124712.1, read on the forward strand.
TCTAAGATAAGTTTCATAGTTAATTTTTTGTGCGTTTAATCATTGATTATTTAGTATTCACAATTCATTAATAGTAAGAAAAGATTACTGCTCAATAGAGTATTAAAAAGAATATATATCAAAGAATATATGATTCAAACTTTTGACTTAACACCTTCCCACTTTTAGTATTTAATATGATAATTGCTATTTAAATTTAATTAATTAGATATTTTATAAAAAATTTATTTAGTGTAGGGGTAAAATGGTAATCCAACTTTATACTTTGGAGCTTCCCACTTTTAGTATAATATGATATATGAAATATGATTACACACTGTATGTATATATCAGAGGAAATGACGTTTTTAGTCCCTGAGTTATCGCGTTATTTCAATTTCAGTCTCTGTGATATCCGACTAAGCACTTTTAACTTTCAATTAAGCAATGCGTGCTATTTTGATCCCTGGCTAACAGATCTCATCAACTTAAACGGAATGATAACTATTAATAAGACACTTTTAACCTTCAATTAACTATTTATTGTTCAAACAACTAACGTGCAAATGAAAACTTGTATGTGTTATGTCCAAAGTGTCTTATTAATAGTTATCATTCCATTTAATTTGATGAGATTCGTCAGCGAGGGATCAAAATAATACGCATTACTTAATTGAAGGTTAAAAGTACTTAGTCGGATATCACATGGATTGAAATTAGAATAACGTAATAACTCAGGAACTAAAAGCGTCACTTCCCCTATATATCACGTATAAATTAGAGGAAATTATCTTGTATATATTTATTAGATTGTTTATTGCAAGTTGTGGCAACACTTTTATATAATTATTGAACTGTGGAATTAATTGCAAGTTATAGCAATATTTAAAAAATTAATTTTATTTCTTCTTTTTTTAAAATCATTTAATACATATTTATTAATCTAATTATCTCCTTTTTTAGTGTTTAATATTATATCTCTCCTAAATAAATGTGTTGATAATTATGGTAGGAGTAAAATCTGGTCAATAATTTATCTTCATTTATTTATATTTTTTTTTTCTTTTTTAGAAAAGTTACATGTTTCTGTATAACACTCTTTATTTAGGAGTAAAATTCATTCTCTCTCATCTTAATAACTGTGCAGGAGTAAATTATGTTAAAAAAGATTCCCCACTTATATATATTTTCTACTTTTCAGGTTATCTCCTCCCTTTATTATCTTTCTTGTCAGTATCTACTAAAATATTTAAACTTTCTCCATTAGACACGTCTCTTCTTTCTTTTCTTTAAAATTTAATTTTTTCAATTATCACGTTCTTGGTTGTTTCTTTAATTTTCTTTAACCAGTTTCTTATGGGTTTTTGGTATTAAAATAATTTACTTTCCTCATTAATCTAGATAATCATGTAGAAAGTAAATTATGGTCAAAAGGTTTTTCTATTTGTACACGTTTTCTACTTTTTCAGAATATCATTTTCTACATTTTCTACATTAATATATATATATATATATATATATATATATTAATTAGGTGATATCAATTTATACATTCATTCCATTACTATATAAAGTATAGAAATTAGCTACAAAATCCTCAATAACACATGTTGCCAAGGACTCAACCTTTGAAAAAATATATTACCTAATACTTAAAATACCATATTACATCCTAAATTTATACAAAACTACAACAGTCTGGTACCAATTTATATACCATTTTAAGAAAAGTACGAAACAACTAATCACGTTATGAAATAATAATTTATATATTTTTCATACAATACCGAGTTATATATCATTTTCATACAATACGATACAACTAATCACATCATGTTTGATGTACTTATAACTTCAGCTCCTGCATATTTCATGTCCTCAACTTCTACACTTGAAGTCATGCCACTCAAAGATTCTGCATTGGATGGCTACAACGACCAGACTTGTAGATCTTTTGTACTTGAAGAAATCTCATCTAGTTGAAATTATCCACAACTACATTTCATATTTGGAAGGCACAATATGAACTGTTTGAGACCATCAATAACACTATATAGGATTTTTGTGGATGTCCCCTGCAATTACAAAAATAAGTTAAAAATATATATAAGAAATAAATAAACGTGTTACAATTCAACATTCAGACACAGCTTATACAGTACGTATTATACTATCAAATTCATACAATAATACCACTTCAATGTGAACAAACAACAAATTTTTGGTGTTGTCTTTTAACAAAAAATAAAAATATTCTATATCATAGTCCATACTACTGATGATATCAAATGTGTACTATAATTTATACCCAATTTTTTTTAAAAATGCATAATTCGTGCATCAAAGTGGTTCCATAAAACATACCACTTTACATACATAAAAAGAAAAACACATTATGACCGAAGAAAAATGAGTTCGTCACTCTTTTTCACATACACCGGGAGAAAGGGTTACATTCAGAAGTTATAATCAACATCAGCAATTTGAAAACATGTATAAAAATTGTTTGCATTATGTTTTTATTTTCTTAATTCTTTTGATCTCAATTAATGAAATTTTTGTTTTGTTTTGTAAAAAAAAATTAAAAATTATATATTTTTTTATAAGATAAATTACATGTCGAAATTATACAGAATTGTTAATTTATAATATTTCAGAATAGAAAAAAAAATTAAAATTAAGTTACTTAAAAATTGACAAATAAACACTAGTATAAACTTAATAAATTAATTCTAATAGTTACTTGAACCATAAGAAATTATATTCAACAAAACGAAATCAACAATATGTATAAATATTATTTGCATTACGTTTTCTTCCCCTAATTTGAGTAATTTTCAATTAATTGAATGTTTTTCTGTTTCATAAAAAAAATACATAAATTATGTATTTCGTTAAAAAAAATTCAGAATTTTTGAATAATTAATATTCGAGAATAGTTGCAGATATGTAATATAAGAATCAAAACACAATTTCAAACCATAAAACATTCACATGAATAATCAATTAAAAAAAAACTGTTAATAGTTATACACAAAAATTCCATCAGGATTAAGATCATCATCTTGAATTAATTTTTAAAAAGAAGTTCATCATCTTCAAATTCTGAACACACTTTAAAACCCAAAAACATACACATGAATTACCAAAAAAAAGAAGAAAGAAATTGTCAATTGTTATACACAAACAACAAATACAAATTACTAAGAGAATCATCTTGAAGATAAGTTTGTTTCTCCTATTTTTTTGTTGTTAGTAATTAAAAAATTCTTAAATTTTTGAATAATAAAAAATTTGAATTTTAATACCATAAAATATCCGTGAAATCCCATCTTCCACCATGCAATATCATTATCGAATGTAAACTGTCACAATCCATTTTTCTGACAATTGTATAACCTTAAGACTAAGGTCGTAATCAAGTAAAATACTGATTTCAGTATTTTACTAGATTTTTTAAAATCAAATATGTATTTTTCTGACAAATTTTTGAAGAAAAAAGAAGATATTTGAATTTTGAAGAAATGATATGAAGAAAGGAATTGTTAGAGAAGAAGACAGTAAAGGAATTTTTGAAGAAGAAGACGATTTGGGTATGATAAAGGAGAGAGGAAACCGTTTCAGAGAGAAAATTGGAGATGATTGATATCCTGATCTTAACTGCCATATATTTTTAAGGGTTTCAAAAATATTTTTTTCCTTTTTAATATGGTGGTTTTTCTTAAATTTTTTTTTTTACTTAAAAAAAAAATGTATTTTCTTTTCTTTTTCTTTTTTTTTAAAAAATTGCTATAAGTTACAAACTAAAAAATATTGCTACAACTTGTAATAAACAATCTAAGGATATTTATATAGTTACTTTTCCCATTAAATTACACAATATTTCCTTATAGATGACGTATTAGTTATTGGAAGTTAATATCAAAACAAGACATTGTTTTTCCTTTTGTTTTGGTTTTCTTTCGAAAAAATGGCATCGTATATCCTCCATGGATTCATATTGGCATAGTGTAGCCAATTCTTCTGATTTTGACATCAAATGTCCAATTTCCACGTTTTTGGCCATTTATATTAGCCAAATTCATTTTTTTTCTCTCTCTTCATTTAAAATTTATTTTAATTACTAGTGAAATTATTTGCGCTTCGCGCGGCTATAAGAAAAATTAATTAATTTATATATTTTTACTTCTTATAAATAAAGTAGTATTTAATACTTACATTCATGTTTAAGACAATTTAGAACTTTGTCTTCATCAGGGACGTGATATGTTTTTTCATGTTTTTTCAACATGCATGATAAAAAATCTTTGAATCTTTTTAAGTACACACTATTCATATAAGAGATCGCATTTTTAAATAAAAATCTATTGTATTTTGTTGAAAATATTATTTTTTTGTTTTAATTTCCTCTATTTTTTGTAGGAGTACTTGATTCTCTCTACAAATCCTGAATTTTTTTTTTTAAAAAAAACTTTTGAACTTCTTCTTGTGTATTTACTATTACATTTACTTATTATAATTTTTAAACATTAAATAAATATTTTTAAGAATTATAACAATGAAACATACAGGAGTCATGAATAATATTTAAGAGTAAGAATTAAATAAAATGAAGGGAGATATGAGTTATAAACAATTTAAATGTATAATTTTAGTAAACATTAAATACATTATCATTACGTATTAATTTATTTACAAAAATAAATTAATAAATGGTGAAAGCAAGAGGGAAAGTCAAAAATGAACCAAAAAAATGAGTTAGCTGCATAAGGGATTGTCACGTTACTATTTCAAAGATCGCAATTATATAATATATAGATGATAGATTTTGTTTTTTTATGTTGTTAAGACATATAAAAATAACCTACACTATTACATTCACAAAGTAATTTAAAAAAAAAAAGCTATGAATACATCTCAAATTAAAAAAAATGGCGACAGAAGACAAAATTTTACATGCGCAAAAGAAAAAATATGACATCATAGAATTAATATTTCATCTTTTAATTTTTTTTCTTTTGCGAGAATAATACAAATGAAACTCCTCATCATAATATTTTTGGTTAAAATGAGATAAATATATTAACTATGCTTCATAACAACAACAAAAAAAAGAATAATAGAGGATCAAATGATTAGCATTTTTAATATATGTAGCTAAGTTGTTAATACAAATCAAAATTAAAAAATTCTAGCAAAAGTAGCTAAGTTACTAATACAAGTCGAAAGTAGAAAAAATTCTTGCAAAAGTAGTCCCTATTTATGCTTCAATTTTTTTTCTTCTGGCATCTTCCTATTCAAGTAGATCTATCACCATATTCTGCTCCCTATGTCAAACTCCTCATCATGTACTATCAATTAAATTAAAAAAAAATAACATAATTATGAATAAATAAAATATCATACCATCAAAAATTACTACTCATAATGTAAATCTAAACTTTACATTAAAAAAACATCATTTTTAAAAATCTAATATTAGTAATCAAACTACAATATATGATTATAAAGTTAGTGTCAAATGCAAACTGACTTTTATAGAGAACAATCACATACTAACGGCACATTGTTCACTATTGCGAAGATTTTTTTATCATACTTGCTTGAAGGATGATAATACATAAAAATCAAAATGATAAATAAAATATGGTAAAATTAAGAAAGTACGTTCAAGTACATAAAAATAAAATATTTCTTACCTTCATATACTTCTTTTCTTTTACATGTTAGTTAATTCACAAATCAAAATAATGAAGAAGAGAAAGGATAACCTTGAGTGGGAGTCTCCATGAAACTATATATGAATTTATATAGGCAAAGCAGTGGAATACCATAAAACATCATAAACTTACAAGTTAAAGTTTGGGGGTTATGGACATGAAAATTATGGGATATAAATATTATTAAAAAGTAAAATTAAAGAGGTGTGAATCATGGGTAATTACTCATTGTAAATATATTCATTAATAAAGAGAAAATATTAAAAATATTAAAAAAATATTGTTATTTTATAATTAGAAGAAGGTAAAAAAAAAATAACAATAAAATAAATGAGAAATGATCTCATTTTAATTAATAATATAATAAAGGTATAATGAGATGTAGTTAATAATATAAAAATTGAAGTGTTGAAAATAAAAGAATGAAAAAATGGTGGGAGTAGCTAAAAGAAGAAAATAATGGAAATATTTATTATTTTATTATATTATAAATGATTAATGATTGCTAAATTAATGATAATGACTTTTGGTTATCTAAACTAAAAAATTGATTGATAATTAAGAGAATGTAATTAAGAAATATTTTTATATTTTCTAATAAATCCTATAAATAGGAAAACTTAAGAAAAATGTCAAAATTTTGAGAAAAAAGATAAATGTCATCCTTGACTTTAGAGGCATGCCACATCACTTCTCTTATATTCTACTTTATTATTATATATAGATTTAATATATTCTCTCTCCTCATTTTTAACATATTTGTTTAATTTTATTTCCCAATATTAAATTAGCCGTGTCCTTTTCCTTCAACTTCTTCCCCATTTTTCTCTTCCATTTTCTTTCAAAATTCTCTCTATTATCCGTGATTTACTCAACTCTAACCCACGAAAAGCTTCATTTCTTTCATCTATTTTTTAGTTGCTATAATTTAACTGAAAAATTTATTGATTTTTAGGTTTTCATGCATTTCAATGTCGTGATAATTGCACTAGATGATTGAAGATTGTTTTTAGCTACTTAGAAGTTATGGGTTAAGGAATTTTTATAAAAAAATGTGAAAAAACTATGTGTAGTGATTCCAATTTTGTAGAATCTCCTCCAAAAGTTTCATTTTCATCACATGCAAGTCCTTTTAGTCAATGTACTGTGAAGGAGAAATTCTATGTTTCTCCTCAGATTTCTAAGATTTATCCAAAAAAGAGAAAAATTGTTGATAAAAATGAAATGGGTGTCGGCATAGTGGATAAGAAATCCAATGCTAAAGGGAAGGAAAAAGTTATTGAAGAAGAAGTTGAAGAGAATGAAGAGAATGTCGACTTGGAGGTTAAGAAACCCAGTAGTAAGAACAAGAAGAAAATTGCGGTTAAAAATCGCATCTTAAAGGTAATATTTGAATATTATTACTTTCAGGTTGTATACATGTGTTTTTATGTTTTTGCGATTTGTATTATATACATTTTAGTGAAAAAAATTACAAGTTTTGATTGGATTTTATTTTGCAGAAGTGGGAATATTACATTCCTGTAGGCAAAAAAATTCGAGGTGCTCACTATAGCTCCCACGTTAACGTGGATGTTGTTAGTAAGTTGAAATCAAAGCTTAGCAAGCCTCAGTTGGAAATGTTTAAGAAATCTATTTTTGATTATTTTCTTGACATGCCCGAAATCCATATTCAAAATCAAGTAATTGTTTATTTGATGAGAAGGGAGTTGGTGCAGGAACGAAATGATTTGTTTTATGTCAAAATTAACAAATCTACTTTGTGTTTTGGGTTAAAAGAATTTGGAATCATATCAGGTTTACGGTGTTTTAGGGATCATGAATTTGTTGGAAATTATAATGGTTTAAATAGGTTAAGAAGTATTTATTTTGAGGAGAGTACTAAAGTGTTGCTAGATGACTTGGTGTCTTGTTTTGAGGATTTGAAATGTATTCAGTCGGATGAAGATGCTGTCAAGATTGCAATTTTGTATTTTATTTATACATTTTTATTTTCTGGGGTTGGCGGAAGAAAAACTATAAGTGATCGTGATTTTGAGTTGGTTGAAAGTGGAGAATATCATAATTTCCCATGGGGAATAGTTGTTTTTAAGGCATTGTTGGAATCTGTTAGGGATAAGATGTATTATGTGAAAAGTTTCCATAGATTTGGTGGTTTTCCACTTGCTTTATAGTTATTGTTATATGAGTGTTGTTCAAGTGTACATCCAGAAATCGCACAACGAGTTGCTAATGGAGTACCAAGAATATTAAATTGGAAAGTGGTTCATGAGATGCCATCGACGAGATTCTTAGGACAGTCTCTATTTAGCAAATCCAATAAGAAGGTAAGTTTTGTTTTATTTGTTATAATTATATGAGAGGAAAAATCAATTTAACAGATTTATTTATTGCTGATTTTTCAAATTTCTTTTTAATGATTGTTACGTATGGTCAAACATTTCTCTTACAATTGATGAATTGGGAGCGCTTAACTTGCCGATTGATAATGTATGTCAATCCCATCTTACCAAAGGAAATTTCAGAACTCCATTGAATAACAAGAAGGAATTTTGCAAGAAAGAGGATAAAGAAAAGATTGTCTGTAAGGTAAACAACGCTGTGAAGGCAATGAATTGAAATGTGATGTGAAATATGTTGGTTATCATCTTTATTGGCATATATATATATATATAATTCTTTAACATTTCACGATTGTCTATTTAGCTTGCGAAGGAGTTACCTTTATTGAAAGAGGTTGAAAAAAAATCGTTTGCTAAGTTGTCCAAGGCAAAGTCAAGCATGCATAATGAGAATAACAAGAATCATCATAGGGTGAATTATAGTGTGCATTCAAGAGGTGCAACTGATTCTTCTAGTGATTATGTTCTGCGGAGTGAATTTGACAAGGTGAATTCGATTGTTTTCATATGATATGTATTACATTTTTCTTTCATAATATGGTATTAGTATTTATGATTAATTAATAGATATATATTCTCATATATTGTTTTAACCATTTCAACAGCTTAGCAATGAGTTTAAATATTTCAAGAATTGTGTGAAGACTTCTCTTCAACAATTAGCTGATAAATCAGATTGTGAGGTAATTCTCAATTATGCATATTCTTAAATTTTATAAGCATGTGAAAGATATCTGTTTGGTAGCTAAATTTTCATTTCTTTGTTAAAATATTGTTTATCATTTATATTCAATCATTATTGTTAGGAACATGAAAGGAAAAAAGTAGGTGTTCAAAATGTTTCGCCTGGTTTAAATCATACAGGACTCCAAATAGCTAAGGTATACGGTGAATTTTATTTGAAAGAAAAAATCAGTTTAGTTTGATTTCATAGCTTATATTACATTGTCAAACTTATTATTATTTTATTATTTACATCTTATAATACAGTGCCACGTTTTGTATAATTTTAAATGTGATATGCTTAGTTGTGCTGGATTATAATCATTTTTTTAAGTTATAGGTTTGTCTAGAAAAGAATGTTGATAATGAGAATGGTATTGACGTTAATTGTCTACTAAATCACACTCTTGGACATAATGATATTCTTTCGGTTGATACCAAGTTTGATTGCCAAATTGAAGATGGAGGCATGCTAAATGAAGGCAATACATCATTTGTTCAAGGTTTGTATGTTTTTTTAGATTTACCTTTTAATATGTTTTATTTTAATTAACTTATATTTTTGTTCTGATTATTATAGGGATGTCGTCATCTGCTAGTGGTGATTGTAATTTGCTATCAGATTCTCAACTCAATCATGTGTACGATCAATCTGCTATTCTGTATCCAGCTTTGAGAGACAAAGCGCTATCAAAATTCATTGCAATAGAACTTTCTAATGTGACAAAAGACTCATATTCCAATCAGACAAAGAGAATCAAGATTACTGAAAATTTTCAAAAGTCATTACGCCTCACTGATTTTGAATCTGGTGGAAGTAGCAAAGTAAAGTTTGGTAGGAAAAGTATATTTACTCTTAAACATCCTTTCATGGTAGATATTGGATATGATGTTGATCTAAACTTGCGAGATAATTTTGCAAAGTTTGTTGATGCATATGCACTGAAGAAAAAATTCAAGTAAGTTTAATTTAGTTTTACACTTTAATTAACATGTATACATTGATATTTGGGATATTTAGTTTCCTTATTTTTTTTCAGAAACAGTCAAGATAGATACTGTAAGGGTAGAGGTGAACTGAAGGATGCATTTTTGTATGGGGATATCCCTGTTAAATCAAAGGATTGGTTTCACAAATTAAATTATGGAGGTAGCTTTCTAGATGACACGGTATGTTGCTTATCCATATATTTGCATATTTGAATTACTTTATAGAAACTTAAACAATTTATACTCTTAATCTATTGACAATTAATACACTAAAACGCTTTTCTGATTAAATAATATTAATTATGTAAACAATTTGATTTTATATTTTATTTTGTTTGCTTCATTTATTTTGAAATTTGATTTGTACTATGTTCACTCATAGCAACTTTTTTAAAGTGTGTATACATATCTCTCAATTAGCATTGATAGTTACATATTATTTCTTTGTTGATTTGACTCTTAAGTATTAAAATCAAAGTGTTACCTTATTAGTTTAATTTTTTTTTTTAAAAATTTTCAGCATATTGATGTTGTGTTATATTACTTGAGGAAGAGAGCCAAATATGATGCCAGCTTGCCGATCAGATTCACTACAACTAATTTTCCATTTACTCGCAAGGTTATATCATTGTATGATCGTTGGATTAATAGTAACATGGACTATGGAGTGATCAATCATGACCATGACATTGCAGCATACATTCTTGGATTTTACATGCCTTGTAGTGTTCCTTGGCATACAGTTGATCATGTTTTAATTCCTATTTGTGTTGAAGAACATTGGATTTTAGCAATTCTCAATTTCAAAGATAGGGCTATATATGTGTATGATTCTATGAGAAGTGCGTGGCATGATGCCAGAATACGATCTGCTGTTGAGCCCTTTTCCATTTTGATTCCTTACTTCTTATCTAGCACTGACGTTTACAAAAAAAAAAGGAAGATTTGGATGTCAATCAACCCCCTTTTTTTGATAAATTGCTCCTTCAGTCTTTGGACATACACTTTGTTGATGGTTTGCCTGTCCAATATGCTGCGTAAGTATCTCTTTTAGTCTTTAATTGTTTAAAATATTACTGAATTATTCCTTCATTTTTTAAGTTTAGTAATTTGGTTTATTAATATATATACAGGGATTGTGGATTATACTTGGTCTCGTTTGCGGAATACTTCATTTACAATGTTCAGATTTCAAGGGATGACTTTAATGTATGTCAACATCGACATAGATTGGCATGTTTATTGTGGCATTATGGTCGTATGAAGCAGTTGCAAGGAGCTGAAAGTGAATCAGAGTTCTCAGAGTGCCCTTTCAAGATAAGGAGAAAGTAAAAGCAAAAAATCTTTATTGCTTTAACTGTAGTTTTACCCTTTATCCATTGTTGGAATTTCTGGTTTTTTTGGTGATGTTTTGTATATTAATACATTTTAATTTTTCTTAGTGAAGATATTCTGTAAATATGTGTACTTATGTATTATGAACTTTGTTCAATTTAATAGTGCTTTCGTTTATATTGATTGTTCGAGAAATTTTTGTATTTTTAATGTTGTGTTGCTCAATAATCAGTAGAGTAAGTTGTGTTTAATATATTGATACGGCGTGCGTGCTATCTACTCTTTTCTTAATGAGGTCGAATCTGTGCTATCTACCATTTTCTTAATGAGGTCAAATCTGTGCTATCTACCCTTTTCTTACTCAACTTTGTGGGATTACATTGAATATGTTATTGTTTCAATGTTATTGTGTTGTGGTTTTCATCCAATAAGATGGAGTCTATATTTTATTGTGTTATATATTTAATTTTTCAAAATGTATACTTCAAATACTACTATTTAATTGTGTGAGGCTACAAATTATTAATTAGTACAATTGTGAAACGTTATACAATGTAGCAACTCATCAAATTATGTAGTATCAAGTTTATTGGATTTTAACAGTCACAATGTCGTGAAGTGCTGCATCTGTTTTCATTTACAAAAACTATCATCACATATATTGTAATACATAATGCATTTACATGAATTTAAACTTACAATTAGAAGAAGTCCATTAAAGAAAAAGCATATATTTCAATCTCCAATTGTCCTATAACACAAATTATGGTTACTGCTAATAATGTTGTAGCTAGAATCTTGATAGAAAAAAAAAGTGAGAAAGCAAACGGATAAACATATCTCACCCCAACTGGAATTATCAAAAATCAATAAATCATTTTTATTTTGTCGTTTACTTTAGTTGCGGTTGTAATTTCCTACTGGATAATGCGATAATGGTGGTATTTCATCTGTTTTCATTCATTTGATGCAGACAAAATATCTGTTTTCATTCATTTCATTCTAATGTATTCACTATAACATCAAAATATCTAACTACTTAAACATATTATATCAAACATAATACAAATGCATTGTATACATAGATTACAACATAGACTCCTAATAATTAAGGTTTATAAATTTAACATACGACAACATATAAGAATCAACTAAATACATAAATATTTATCTACTTTTCCATAGGCTTATTCCTACATGTTCTTACATTGTGACCATCTTCCCGACATCGTCCACATGAAGAATTATAAATTTTTTCTTCTTTTTCCCAGCATTTTTGTTTCCTTTTCTTAGGTGGACTTCCTGACACTTTATTTCCTTCAGGGTGCAAAACAATTTCATTCAATACATTTGAAGGCACCTCCCACGAAGCTTCATCAGGCATAGGATTGATTGGGATCTCATATGTCTTCTTCATGGCTGCAATGGTATAGTAAATAGAACAGTAATCCTCTCCTTTTAAGCCTTTCGAATTCAACACTGCCAAAGCGTGTGCACATAGTACTACATCAAGTTGAAAACGTCTACATGTACATATTCGCTCTTTAATATGCACAATAAAGGTCCTCCCCTTATGTATGACTGTATTTAAGTAATCACTTGAAGGCCTCACCTATATAAAAGAAAAACATATCATTACTAAAAAGAAATATGCATACAAAATAGATTGAATTATAAAAAGAATTCAAAAAAAAAGTGATTGTACCGTCATATGTTGCGCTTCTTTAAGATTAGCATCAAGGATTTTTTCATATTTTTCTGTTATTTTAGTGCATTTTCCTTCTGCTTCTTTCATGTTATTATAACTCAATTTCATCATCAATATTTGCATCTGTTAGAACAATTCCTTTACGGGAAGGTCTCTTGCCTCCTTGGTTGCTGAATTTACTGACTCGGCAATGTTGGAGGTCATTATCATTGTCCTATTTATAGTAGAATGTACCCTTGCCCATTTATGATATGCGATATCAAACAAGTACTCCTTTACTCTCTTATCAATTCTTTCAACTTCTTTCATGTAGTGATTAAATTCTTACAAAGTATACGCCCTGGCCATTGCATAAAAAATTCCCTGTATCTGTAATTGATTCCTCCTATAATTGTCCTTTATGTTATTCCAAAGATGCCACATACAAACACAATGAGGCAACCCTGGATACACTATTGATATAGCCCTTAATATGCTTTGATGTCTGTCAGATACAAAACACATTCTTTCTCTAACACCAATCGCTTCTTTTAACCTTTCAAAGAACCACTCCCATGAAGCATTATTCTCTGAATCAACAATTGCATATGCTATTGGTAAAATATGTCCTTCAGAAGTCAACAAATTATGGTTAAGTTATTAAAATAATTCAACTCAACTATAAGAATTTGTAAACCGATTTTTTTTTTGTTTTGTTAAGTATATAACATTGCAAAATAAGTTAGGATTACTGAACAAGTTCTAACAATATGTAATTTAAATCATCTATAATAAAATTAACAATCAGTAATATTACCTCCAGCGTCCTGGTAGCTAGCAGTTAAAAATATCCCTCTGTAACATGCTTTTAAAAAGCTACCATCGACTATCACAACTGGTCTGCAATACTTCCAACCTTTTATTGACGAATTTAATGCGGCAAAAGCATACATGTAATTTCCTTCGTCTGTTTTACGCAAGCTAACAATTGAACCTGGATTAGATTGCTTTAGCATATAAAGGTAACTTGGTAGTTTGCCATATGAATCACTAGGATTGCCTCGCAACATTTACAGTGCCTTTTTTTAGATCTATGTGCCTTCCAGTAACTCAAATCTATGTCATAGAGTCGCTTCATGTCTCTTTGTATGTCTCTGGCATTGTATACAACTTTTGGATCATCTAATGTGTCTACCATAACTCTTCCAATTACTGTTGAAGTTGGTACACACTGAGTACCCAATCTGTCTTGTGCAGAACAAGTGTGAATATCAATGAATTTTCTCACTATGAAGACTGTTGAGTTGCGGAAGGTAGAACACCTGAACAACCAACCACAATCCTTACTAACACACTCAAGAGTATACCTGGACAATTGAAAAACAGAATATAAATAGACATATACTCTGTAAAAATATGAATGCACATATTTGTATATATTTCTGTCCCTTTCTACAAAGGAATCTCTTCACTTTAACTGTTAATATGTATACATAATGTTTACATTGCAGAATATAAGAAAAAAATGAATTGAATTAACTTCTTATACATTGCAGTGCCACCGTATTCAAGTCAGTTGTTGAACATACTAAGCATATTTGTTATGTCTGGTTTAACCACATATATTAAACATACATATGTATGTATATATATACTTACATACCTATATGTAATATTTAAAACTATCATTTGATAGAATTCAATCATATTAGCAAATAACCTTACATGTATACGACTTGTCATAACAATATTTGTTTAGATTTTGTTAAATTTGGTATACATTCATACCTGGAAGAACTTGATCTTTCCACCCTATACTGAAATTTATCTCGCATTGCGTAATTCTGAATGGTACTCTCCAAAATTGCTTTTTCCTTGTAACGCTGCCCTTCTGCAGGAATTATATCCTTAACACAATCTATAATAGCACCATTTCTTAGAAATTCAGCCTCACGATCACCCACTTCACTGCATTCAAGTAATGGTTTATTGCTTATGTTGACACTGCTGCGGTTAGAGTAGTCTGGGTAATATCAATTCTATTCCCATATACATCAATTGGAAGCACACTATGAATATCTATAGGCTTCCAAGTTATACACAAAGGATAATCTTTGAAATTGGTGCTTCCTTTTTTCATCTCTATGTATACTTGTAATCCCATTGTATTGCGTATCACCATTGGTTTTGAATCCTCATCAATTTTATACCGAATCTCTAAAGAATTGAGATATGTATTTACTTCTAGATGGCCAGCAATAATCTGAATGAATTCATTATAATCAATACCTGTATTAATGACAATTCCTTCTATTTCATAATTCTCAAACCTATTGTTAGAATCCCATTCTCCGCTATAGTGAATCCAGAGAGCCAGCGAAGTCATCTTCTCTAATTGTCCTCTCGCTTTCCTCTCAATACATTAGATTTCTTTGAATTTGTATTTACGGTTTATGAACTTAATAAAGCCTTAATAAAAGTGTAGTGGGATACAACTGAAACATCTTTTTAGGATATGCATTACGTGTATTTTATTCATTTAAATTTATGACTTTTTAAATTAATTATCCATTAAAAGAAGTTAAACTTTTATTAGATGGCTAATTAATGCCAATAAATTTAGGCTCCTTTATTGCCAATCTTTATTTGGCTATTTTTTTGCCAATTATATTAAAGAGTGGTATATATGTATAAATTCCTCCTTTCTTTCGTTTCTTGGGCTTGGGACATCTTTGGGCTTTAGTCCCTTTAATACAAATTTTTATTTCAATAAAGTAAAAGTTACATAAATCCCAACTCCTTTGGAGATAATTATTTAATCCACACAAATACATTACATTCTTTCGGATACATCACTTAATTTTATATGAATACGTCATATTTTTCTGGATACATCACTTAATTTTACACGGATACATCACATTCTTCTGTGATGTATCTGAGCTTTTAAGTAAAATTAGGGATTTATGTAATTATTTAAAAGAGTTAGGGTTTTAAGTATTTATGGTACTTTAAGTTGTGGCATGATCTGACCTTTTAACTTTAAAAAAAGTACTGGAGACAACAACAACAACATCCCTAGTGTATTATTACCCCGGGTAGACTGTACGTAGTCCATATCACTACCTTAGAGGTGAGGTAGAGAGGCTATTCCAATAAATCCTTGGCTCAAGACAAAATATTATCCAAAAAAAATATGAAAAAGGGGTACAAAATACAATAAGGAGTAACACAATCAAAGATAGTAAAAAAATAATACTCTCTCCGTTTCACAAAGAATGACCTACTTTTTTTTTTAGTTCGTTTTAAGAAGAATGACCCATTTCTTTTTTAGCAACACTTTAATTTCAACTTTCCACGTGGCATGTTTAAGACCACAAGATTAAAGGGCATTTTGGTACATTTGACATAACTTTTATTTTAGACCACAAGATTCAAAAGTCTTCTTTATTTTCTTAAACTTCGTGCCAAGTTAAAATAGGTCATTCTTTTTGAAACGGAGGGAGTACTACAAGCAATCTACCAGAAACAACATATATCAACAAGAATCCAAGAACAAAAAAACTACGAGCGTAGCACTATGACTACTAATAAGGACAACACTACTACCTACTAGCATGAACACACTCCGAGCTCCTAACATTCTACCCTAATTCACATTCGTCATATCTTTCTATCTAATGTCATGTCCTCGGTAAGCTGCAATCGCGTCATATTTTGTCTAATCACCTTTTCCCAATATTTTTTCGGTTTACCTCTACCTCTCCTGAATCCATCCATAGACAACTTCTTACACTTTCACACCGGGGCATTATAATCTCCTCATCACATATTCGAATCATCTCAACCTCACTTTCCGTAACTTATCTTCCACCGAAGTCACTCCCATTTTATCTCGAATATCCCCATTTCTAATCTTATCTATCCTAGTCAACCCACACATCCATCACAGCCTCCTCATCTCTGTCATCTTCATCCTCTGAATATGATAGTTCTTAACTGGTTAACACTCCACCCCATACAATATAGCTGGTCTAACCACCACTCACTTCAGTCTACAGTACTAGAGAAAGAATTTCAAATGTAATGAACTTAATTTTAGCAAAAATACAGGTAGCCTTTTGCTCTTTTTATTGCCTGAGATCATACATTAGGCTCTCGTATAAAAGAAAGAAAAAGTGAAGTTAACTCGCTCATGAATGTTTTAGTTGATATAAAGGAGTACTTCATGCAATTGTACATTCATCTTAATTAGTAAATCTATAAGAAATAAAGAGAATGAAGTATCCTATGCTCAACCACGAAAGCTATTGCAGATTGCCCTTCAAATTAAAACCAACTTATTATTGGTAGCCACCAGCAGGGAGGATGCAACTTGAAGGAAATTGGATCGGGTCACCCATGTAGGTCAGTCCTGATCCATATTAAAAGAGAAATAATATATAATTATTTATATATTTATATTATTAAATAATAGGGAAGAGACACAACTATTTGAAGAGTTGTATCCCTTTGAAATTATAAGAAGGTTGTCTTAACAGAAACCTACGACACTTTCTCTCCCTCACTGAAAAAACAAAATGCAGTTTTCTCTTTCTTTCTTCTGTAAAATTCCATTGAAGATTCTTGTGTAGATTTTTTCTAAGAAATTGTTGGAACAACTCTGTAACAAGTACGCAATTATAGACTGTGACTATATCGATGTAGTTCGTGTTAATATACGTGTGATTACACTGTCTAACTAGTGAAACATATTTAATGATCCAGCAAACAAAGTGTTTAATTAGATTCTTCATTGGCATCATATAATGACCCAAATCATTATTAAGTGTAAAAATACCCCAAAAATAATTTACGATGAATAATGGGCTCAAAATGGACCCAAGAAAAATTAAATCGGGGAGAAAAATTAGGGACTAAGGGAATAGACCAATAGGCCCAATAATGGAATGGGCCAGCCTATTGGTAACTGATGCAGCGGTAAAAGTTCCATTGTAGCGGTAATAGGTAGTATCCCAACCGAGGGATTTTTAAAACCCCTCTCTTTTATTATTTCCCTAGGTCGCCCCTTACTCCAAAAATACCTTGAAAAACCCTACTCCTTCAACCATGAGATTTCAAAGGCCAAGGTTCATGAGAGCAGTTACGAGGCACACTTGGAGGCAACCCGACATGGGAATACATTTAGCATGCATGGGACAACTCACTCCTCTCTGTAGCAGTATGTTTCACCTAAGAGGTAAGCTGAGGTTTATTTTGTAGAAACTAGACTTGGGCTACATGTATTTAACATTAATAGTGATATCGAGAGTATCGTGCATTAGGTCTTCGGGCACGGAGTTGGACGGATGGATATGTTTAAAAATCCAAATATGCTGGAATATGTTAATTTATTGCATATTATGTTATTGTTTGATTGGAATAAGGGATGGATAGGAATTGTCGAGTGAATGTGCGTAGTTTATTAATCTCTAGGGTCTGAGTATAGTGGAAAGTCGAATGAGATAGTGTGAAAGGGTGAAAAAGGAAAATTAAGGTTACTCGACTAAATCATAATTATTATAAATGTTCAAAATGCGTTAGGGGAAATCGGTATAATCTAAATATCTTAATAGCCACGATTGATGCTTTTCAGCATTTAGAAGATGAGATTGTGAGTAAAAAGGTATTGAGGTTAACTGGTTTGCAGTTTTGGCATTGCTTGTCATATTTTTGTGATCAATGCTTTCCAGAGTTTAGAAGAGAATGTGAAAATCTCGAGGTTGGGACACGGTTAGAGGAGAAGTGCATAATAATGTGAACTTGAGTGACGGCAGCCCCATAGGGGTGTTGGGTAAGTTATGATTTTGTGTGCGTGTATATATATATATATATATGTGTGTGTGTGTGTGTGAATACTAAGTTCAATAAATTAATGAATTAGATGTTTGATGTAACTGTAGACTGGATTGATCGTGTTGTGTTTTGTACTGACATTGTGATTATTTTTTGAATGAATTATGATTATTGATTTAATGCACACATTCATATGCATTGGGATGATATGTTGTGATATGGGTCGGGTACCATACCGGTAAAGATATGATATGTTGTGATATGGATCTGGTACCACGCCAGTACAGATATGATATAGGTCGGGTACCATGTCGGTACATTATGATGTTGATAAGATGAGGATGGATAAGGAGAGATGATGCACATATCTTGCATACTTGCATTCTTGCATATGCTTTTAATGTATATCTATTTTATTATGCTTCCATACAGGTTCTTGTTTTGGTGAGTGGTGAAAGATGATACGAAGGTACGTTGGGCCCCTAGGTGGGATGGGTTTGAGATGAGATTCTACGGTCCCTCTGAGAGGACCGGTTGCGGTAGAATATGATTGGTAAGATCCGAAATTCCATGGGATGTGGTGTTGTGATGTCTATAATAGTGAATACCAAAGAAACCTAGGGGTCATTTGGTAGAGTATATAAGAATAGTGCAAAATATAGTGTATTAGTAATGCTTGTGTTAGCTATGCTTGCATTAGTTATACTTGTATTTTTGTTATGCAGTGTTTAGTTTGGTGTATTAAAAATAACATGAATTGCATAATTTCTAAAAAAAATAGTTTTTTTTTCAAAAATATCCTCCATATATATGGTGGAAAGGATGTAGAAAAGGTTTTGAGGGACAATTTGTGTCTTTAATCATGCTAATGCATGCATTAGAATCCATTGCATTACTAATACCATTGATTTTGAGGTATTAGAAATACACACCTCACTACACAATAGAGTGTATAACTAGTGCAAGCATTAGTTATACATAGACTAAAAAATGTACCAAACAAGATACTAGTAATACACAAGACTAATGCTTTCATTATTCTTTTTAATACACTCTACCAAACAACTCGTAGGTAGATGTAGATTAAGGGATTGTAGGTATTATAAAAATGAGTCGATATTGGAGGAAGAGGTATAGGTTAGGAATAGGTGGTCTAAGGACAAAGATATACGAAAATATTAATGACAGGTAGGTCACAGAGATACTAAGTGTAGGTCACACAGATGCTAAGTGGAGGTCACACAAATGCTAAGTGGAGGTCATAGACTCACAAAGATGCTAAATGTGGGGTAATAGAATGGGTTTAAATTTGGGGATTCAAAATCGAAACTTTACTTGATGTTGTGATTTCTCCCTATTTATTATTGATGTTATTTGTTTCTAGCCCTGGTCGTACTGATGTTTACTAGTATGTGTAGTTGTACTGATGCTACACTTACTATATCTCCAATCGGGGGTATAGCCATGATGCAGGTTAGTTGGAGTTTCTATAGTAGCGATGTCGATCACTCAGCAGCAGCTCCTTTCCTCTTTATTCTGCATGGAAGATATGTCATGGATGTCCCTACTTCTTGTCTAGTGCTCTTGTACCTATTTAGGCTAGGTTTTGGGGAGTCACTTGTAGTTATTTTTCGCATTTACTTTTCATATTTGATGTATTAAAACACATTTTGGAAAGAATTGAATGAGTAATCATATTTCAACTTTGATCAGTTATTCATATGGTGAACATTAAATTGACTAAGAGTATATTGTAGTAACTTCTGCATTGGTTGAATCATGAGATATTCAGGGTTCTCCTATCTGGGTTAGGTGTAGGTAGGTGCCCAGCACGATGCGGTGGGTTGGATCATGACAAATATGGTATCAGAGCCCAGGTTACCGATCTCTCAGTACAGGAGCAAATGTTGAGTAGAGTCCTTTGGATTGGTTTGTTGACATCTACATCAAATCTGTAGGAAGCTATAATGCATCTAGGAATCTATCTCACTTTCTTCCTTCTTATCGTGCCCTCTCAATGTCGTATCTCTAGGTTGAGTTCAATTGGTATCTAGTAGATTCCAATTGATCTCAATCGTCACAATTGGAACTAGTTGGTCCCAATTGGTATATCTTAACGCGGAAAGATTGGGATAAGATGCTCAATCGATAGTGGTCAATAAGAAACATAAAAGTGGATTGTTATGTTTTGTTCAACATGGTGTTAAGTATTTGTGATAAGGCAATAATGTGTTGAAATGTGCTATGTGTATTGCTATTGATGGTAGTAGATGATAACTTACTTGTGATGTTTAACTCTCAAATATAATTGTTGGGTGTATGTATGGTTGGATGGCGTGCAACCAAGTAGACCGGTGGACGTAAGGACTAGGTGTGATCTTGAGAGTGTCTTCATTTCCGCGACTTAAGCTACAACTCATCTCTCCTTGATTTGGAGTACTACTTGTCTTCTAGCTGATTTCGTATAAGCCACCCAGATGCCTGGCTAGTTGATGGAACACTATTGAGCTTAGCGAATTGAGTAAGTAAGAAGATTGATAAAAGTGTAACATTATTTAATTTGGTAGATGAAAAATTGTATTGGTTGTGGTTCAGGGGCAATAGAGTTGCGAATTCTATTTATATGAAGTATAACGAGAGATTATTATGCTACTTGAGCATGTATAAAAAAAGTTATGTGTAGAAAGAACCTAAGACTGGGTAAAGGAAAAATTAAGGGGGAGCTACTGGAGGCTACCACTGCAGTGGATCTTTTACTGCTAAAGAGAGGTAAAATTAACCGCTGCAGCGGCTCCAGACAGTGTCCTACCAGTTATTTCCCCTATTTTTATGATTTTGCAATTATTGCGAAGCAACCCTATTTTTGAAGCAATAAAAATCCATCCAACACGCATTATAAGATAAGGAGATTATTATTAAAAGGGGGTGGGAAGGAAAAACGTCTTAAAAGTACAAAAATAAAGAAAAGTAATTGTTTGTTACATGCCCCAAACGGGGGCAACCCAAATCAAAAAAACATAAAATGTAACCAAGAGGGAGGGAAGGGGAACATCTAGCTGATGGCGTCATCTCCAAGGCCTGCGGCATTCGGGCTATCACGACCCAAAATTTGAGTCATGATGGCGCCTACCGTAACCCACCAATAGGCAAGCCAAACCCTAGCCCAGAGCGACAAGCGACGGGCTAACGGGCGGAATCTCATAAAACAGAGAAGAATTGGAAGTAACCATATTTATAAACATGCTATAATGCTAAAGACAGAACCAGAATATATATATATGCCAAGACTAAGAATGAAGAGGACAGTATATAAGGTCAAGAACCCTTCCCAAGACCTGGTGAGGTCGGTACAAGAGTCACTACTAGACATGTACAAAATACAAGACAGAAACCAAATACATACAACCAGTACTACAGTCTCGAGAGCAAAACACTATACAGTAGAGATGGAGTAGGATCTGCCTCGGACGTCAGTAAGCTCACCCTGCTCCAGAGTCAATGCTGAGAAAAGAGTCACATCAAAATCGTCGACTAGTGCCTGGATCTGCATCGGGAAAAAAGATGTAGAAGTGCAATATGAGTACCGGGGCAACGGGTACTCAGTAGGCATCATCGGCCGACTGAGCTCAATATAATATAAGCAAGCTAAAGTGCAGGGTGCATGCTAGGTCCGGGGTATAAATAATAAGTACATAAGTAACTGTCTAGGCGGGTAGATATGCTCAGGAAAAAATAAGTACGATACAGAATAACGGGTAAATAAGTGCGTAAGTAAACACACAAGTCAAACATAACCTATCTGGGCCCCCATAAACCCGATAGGTACACGAAAGAAAACAATAACCCAGTCTGGCCCCCATAAACCAGCGGGACACACAAGAAAAGTAAATGCATAGTCACTAGTGTCTCGAAGTTGTATCAGTATCCAGTAACCATGGTACCCAGTACCAAAACTCTCCAATCATATCATAACCAAATGCCGGACTCGAACCGAAACTCATAATAATCAGTGGCCGGACTCGAACCGAAACTCATAGTGTACCACAATTCAGGGCCGAACTTGAACCGGAACACCCAATAGTCAATAACCAAAATCATCATACCTGAATCAGTAGCCGGAATAGAACCGAAACTCGTCATAGACAGTAACCAGAACAAAATCAAATGTCATATCTCGTCAGATAAACGAGAAACGCCCTAGTCCCAAGTCAACACTAGTATATAAGTACAAAAGCTAATTCCACAACACGCTACAAGTCAATCTCGGGGTCCTTCTAGGTTACTACCTACTACAAACAATATGTATATACAAGTCTGGGTATACATTATACGACATAAAAAGGCGGGCCAGTGCTCTAAGTCAAACTAGCCGACCCCGATCAAATACGGTGCTATCAGGGACTAACAAGGCTAAAAAGGCCAATCCGGGTATAATTGGGGTGACTCAATCCCATCACAACCTTAACAGGTCATATAGGACTTAATTAAGTCCAAAGATGTCAAAGTTCTGACAGGTTGACAAGAAGGGTAACGGGGCCTGCTATCGGGTCCCAAAAACCAGGTCTGGTTATACTTGTCTAAGTCTAGGCTAAGTCTGTCTAAGCCTTTACTAAGGTCCAACAATAACATTCCCAGACTAGAAACAACAACAACAATACTATCCAACCCCAAATAGGTCATCTGTGGTGTACCACGAGGATAACGGGCCTGAAATATATCCAAATAGCCCTATCTGGCCTAGAAGGCCTAAGTCATAGCAAACCACCACCACCAATTCTATAATACCAGCCTACAACACCAGCATAATAGCATACGTATATCACACATAAGCCCAATCTAAGTGCAAAGGGAGGTAAACCTAGCCTACCTGGACGCCGCCACAAGCTTGCTAAAAGAACCAACTATTCAGGAGTCTTCCCCTTCCGAGAGGCTTCTGGCTGCCGCCATACTACCAAAATAATAAACTACAGGTCAAAACATGACTATTGATACCCATATTGCATTAGTTTGGAAAATGTCCAAAAATCTCTCGTAGGGCAGGAAGGTCAGGTAGGTCAGTCGGGAATACATCAAAAAACTCATGAACAACAGGGACGGAGTCAAGTGAGGGACTCTCAATACTAGCATCTCGAACATAAGCAAGGAATGAATCACATCACCTCGACATCAATCTACGAGCCCGAACATATGAAATAATCCCAGTCGGTGTGCGGCTAACAGAACCCTGCCACACCACTGGGGGTACGCCAGGCATGGCTAAGGTCACGGTCTTGGCAAAGCAATCCAAGACTGCATGATGGAAAGACAACCAGTCCATGCCCAGAATCACATCAAAGTCTACCATGGCCAATACAATAAAATCAATCCGAGTCTCAAACTCCTGAACAGTCACCAGACAAGATCTATATACCCGATCCACTACTAAGGAATCACCAATGGGGGTGGATACACATAAGGGTACAAATAATAACTCAGAACATAAACCTAACTGTGGTGCATAATAAGTAGATACATAAGAAAACGTGGATTCGGGATCAAATAATGTAGAAGCTGGCTGATGGCATACGAAAATCATACCTGTAATCACCGCATCCGAAGCCTCAACCTCCGGCCTAGCCGGTACAGCATACAACTGACGCTGACTACTACTAGTCTGAGCACCAACCTGACTACCAGTCCGACCTCCCTGCGCTCTACCTCGAGAACCCTGGGGACCACCTCGACGACCCTGTGCACCACCTCTACCTGCTGGCGGTATAGATCTGAGGGGTTGTGCTATCTGAACTGAAGGCTCAATCGCCATGCGCTGAGGACACTCACGTGCAAAATGACCGACAACCCCACAAGTTTAGCATGCTCCTAGCTCCCTGCTCAGCCTAGAAGGCCCGACTGATCTGGTATGACCCCCTCTAGTCGATGAACTGGACTGACCATGTCCCTGAGGCTGTGTAACAAAACCACTATAGGCAGGCTGACCTCTATCAGATATTTGCAAAGCTGACTGTACAGTCCTACTGGGCTGACCCTGTCGCTGGAAAGACTGCTGCTGCTGTGGGTACCTACCCTAAAACTGGAACCCACGACCTCTGAACTGCGAACCACTATGGCTCCCACTGAAACTACCCTGGACACAAGGTCTCTTATCGCTGCCCCCTTGGGCCTCGTGATCCATCTCCTCAATAGAGTATACATGCTCAATAATCTCTGCGAATGACTTCCCTGAAGTCACTAAACTCTGGGTAGCCCTGCGGAGTGGCAATCTCAGTCCCCTGACAAAACATCTAACTCTCTCATACTCATCAGGCAAAAAAGAAGTAATATGCCTAGCAAGATCATGAAACCTCGCCTCATACTCGGCGACAGATAATAAACCCTGAGTCAATCTGGAGAACTCATCCCTGAGTCGCTCCCGCATAGTATAGGGCATATACTTTCCCAAGAAAATCTCAGAGAACTGGGTCCAGGTAACCGGTGGAGATCCTGCTGGCCTGGAATCAAGATATCCCCTCCACCATCTCCTCGTTGCAGTATCAAACTGATATGTCACAAAATCAACACCACGAGACTGTACCAATCCCAAATTCCGCAATCTATCCTCGCAGCGGGACAAGAACTCATATGCATCCTCACCGGAGTACCATCAAATCTCGATGGAGTCAACCTCAAGAAATGCCCCAACATATTCTGCTCATCGACAGACATAGCAGGCTGATCTATAACCGGCTGTAGAGCTACCGGCGCCGTCGGAATCTCAACTCTGGGTGCTGCAGCTGCAGGCTGCGCCCCAATACCAACTCCCTGTACTGCTGGTTGGGCTCCCTCAGCTGGCGGACCTCCAACTATCCCCAACAACTGAAGTAATATACCTTGGAGCAAAGAAGTATCTATAAATCCAGGTGGAGCCTAGGCTGCTCCCTAGCCCACCGGCTGCTGTGGAGGCGAAACTTCTGGAGCTATAACGGGATCGGGTAACTGATACCTAGCATGATCTCGGCCTGAGGCTGCTGCTCTGCCCTGCCCCCGACCTCTGGGTCGACCTCGTACCCTAACAGGAGCCCTCGCTGCAGGCTCGGGGTCCTGACCCTCGGCTCTCGTATCATGCGTCCTAACCATCTGCATAAAGAGTGAACCAAATGAAAATTAGAAACCAACATAGACCCAACGCACAGACATGAGTCAAGAAATTGGGAGACTCCCCTAAGAATACTCCGTAGCCTCCCGAAGATAGGATACAGGCGTCCCTGCACCGATCCACAGGACTCTACTAAACATTGGCCCATGTACCGACACTACCTAGACAACCTAGGCTCTGATACCAAACTATCACGACCCAAAATTTGAGTCATGATGGCGCCTACCGTAACCCACCAATAGGCAAGCCAAACCCTAGCCCGGAGCGACAAGCGACAGGCTAACGGGCTGAATCTCAGAAAATAGAGAAGAAGTGGAAGTAACCATATTTATAAACATTCTATAATGTTAAAGACAGAACCAGAATATGTATATATGCCAAGACTAAGAATGAACAGTATATAAGGTCAAGAACCCTTCCCAAGACCTGGTGAGGTCGGTACAAGAGTCACTACTAGACATGTACAAAATATAAGACAAAAACCAAATATATACAACTAGTACTACAGTCTCGAGAGCAAAAGACTATACAGTAGAGATGGAGTAAGATCTGCCTCGGATGTCAGTAAGCTCACCCTGCTCCGGAGTCAATGCTGAAAAAAGTGTCACGTCAAAATTGTCGACTAGTGCCTGGATCTGCACCGGGGAAAAAGAGGTAGAAGTGCAGTATGAGTACCGGGGCAACGGGTACTCAGTAGGCATCATCGGCCGACTGAGCTCAATATAATATAAGCAAGCTAAAGTGCAGGGTGCATGCTAGGTCCGGGGTATAAATAATAAGTACATAAGTAACTGTCGAGGCGGGTAGATATGCTCAGGAGAAAATAAGTGCGATACAGAATAACGGGTAAATAAGTACGTAAGTAAACACACAAGTCAAACATAACCTATCTGGGCCCCCATAAACCCGATAGGTACACGAAAGAAAACAATAACCCAGTCTGGCCCCCATAAACCAGCGGGACACACAAGAAAAGTAAATGCATAGTCACTAGTGTCTCGAAGTTGTATCAGTATCCAGTAACCATGGTACCCAGTACCAAAAATCTCCAATCATATCATAACCAAATGCCGGACTCAAATCGGAACTCATAATAATCAGTGGCCGAACTCAAACCGAAACTCATAGTGTACCACAGTCCGGGGCCGAACTTGAACGGGAACACCCAATAGTCAATAACCAAAATCATCATACCAGAATCAGTAGCCAAAATCGAACCGAAACTCGTCATAGACAGTAACCAAAAGAGAATCAAATGTCATATCTCGTCAGATAAACGAGAAACGCCCTAGTCCCAAGTCAACACTAGTATATAAGTACAAAAGCTAATTCCACAACACGCTACAAGTCAATCTCGGGGTCCTTCTAGGTTACTACCTACTACAAACAATATGTATATACAAGTCTGGGTATACATTATAAGTCATAAAAAGGCGGGCCAGTGCTCTAAGTCAAACTAGCCAACCCCGATCAAATACGGTGCTATCAGGGACTAACAAGGCTAAAAAGGCCAATCCGGGTATAATTGGGGTGACTCAATCCCGTCACAACCTTAACAGGTCATATAGGACTCAATTAAGTCCAAATATGTCAAAGTTCTGATAGGTCGACAAGAAGGGTAACGCGGCCTACTATCGGGTCCCGAAAACCAGGTCTGGTTATACTTGTCTAAGTCTGGGCTAAGTCTGTCTAAGCCTTTACTAAGGTCCAACAATAACATTCCCAGACTAGCAACAACAACAACAATACTATCCGACCCCAAATAGGTCATCTGTGGTGTACCACAAGGATAACGGGCTTGGAATATATCCGAATAGCCCTATCTGGCCTAGAAGGCCTAAGTCACAGCAAACCACCACCACCAATTCTATAATACAGCCTACAACACCAGTATAATAGCATACGTATATCACACGTAAGCCCAATCTAAGTGCAAAGGGAGGTAAACCTAGCCTACCTGGACGCCACCACAAGCTTGCTAAAAGAACCAACTATTCAGGAGTCTTCCCCTTCCGAGAGGCTTCTGGATGCCGCCATGCTACCAAAATAATAAACTACAGGTCAAAACATGACTATTGATACCCATATTGCATTAGTTCAAAAAATATCCAAAAATCCCTCGTGGTCAATAGTCACAGCGTCCCAAATCACCCCGTGATCAATAGTCACAACAGATGCTATCCAATCCGAGCTCATATTAAGCTCTAAATAAGCACCAACAACAATACCACCAAATAACAATTCAAATACATGACTTTAAGCTAGAATTGACTGAAAAACTTACGATATAAAGATGCTCCTATCAACCACGCGATTACCGAGCTTGAATAACTTTGACGTAGACACATTAACCTTCGGGGTTGAGCATAACCTCAAAATATATATTATTTTCTTTCCCACAATATTCTCTTTATGTCACTAAATAAATTACATTTATATGTAGAGAGAAACTATGTTGCAGCGAATACCTTTCAACTTAGTAAACAAAGAAAATGATGGAACTTATATTTTGTTTTAAGGATATATGTGTAGTTAAAGTTAAACAATTGTAATGCTATATGTATACACGACTGTAGGTGAAGGACACCTGTTTAACACTTATTTTCTGTACACCTCCCTTCACTCCACGTGAAAGTGGAGGTGGAAACTTCTACCTTAACTATGTATATTTTCGGGTATTGAATAGGTTCGTGATAAAGTAAATACAATATTTTGAATATACCATAATTAATAGAAAATTATTTCGAATAAAACCTCTATAAAATAATAATATTATGTTAACATATTTAAATTCACTATCTCCGCTTAAATTATTAATAAATTATAAATTATTATAAAATAGTATAGACATATCATAACTAAAGAATTTTATAAATTTCAAAAATATTTTTGAAAGGTAATTAACTATGTCATTTTACCAAATTCAAATTTAATTTAATATTTTACAACGTGCTCGGTCTAAATAATATTTTCAAACGAACTGCCCGGGAACCGAACTGTCAGTCCCAGCAAGTCATAAATAACTTGGGGCAGTTATAGAAAAGCTCTAAACACTGAGAACACACGAAAAAGAGGAAAATGACCGGGAAGGTCATTACACGGGCCCTCCTCATCTACGCTGCTGAGGAAGGAGAACTCCTCGACGTCTTCCGCAGTCAGCTTTGGGAGCTCCCTATCCTGAAGAGTGCACGCGAACATAACTCACACTGCCTTCCACATCCTAACCAGCATGCGGTCCCGAGAGCGGTGTTTCTCCTTCTCCTAAGCTATATCCCTTCGAAACTCAACATAGGCTCAAGTCGGGTCCACCGAGACAATAAGGCTTGAAGGAGTCAACCCCGACTGGGACATCTAGTTCCTATCCATGTAGCCTCTCATAGCAGCAAAGCTAGCCACCCAGTCGCTAGGAGGAGCAGGTGTTCGAGAATAGGGGGACATCTCCACTCCCACCAGCTCTGCTACTCTCACCCTTCTCTGCTGTCTTCCTATTTTTCTTTCCTCCATATCAGGTACTTCTCCTCCTCAGAGGGTTATACGGCACGTCGCACTCCTCCCAGGTATCATGGTCCTCCCTGGGGACATCCACCCGTTTGCACAACTCAATAAGCAGGGAAGGCAAGAACGGATCCCTTGCTGACCTCTCTCTAGCATAGAAGTACCGTCACTCGTCCATGATCTGTGTTGCCACATTCACCTCGACCCCCGCCATAATGCACGCCACTACCATTGCTTGGTGGAACACTACGTCCGTAATATTTCTCGAAGGACGAATCCTCTGAGACACCAGTTGTAACTAAATCTTAGCCTCGGCCGAGAATTATGCACTCTTGGTCCCCCTTTGATTGGACCACTTCACCTCGTTGGCCTTGCCATCTGGTGCTAAATACCAAGTTACCCACCTCAAGTTGGACTCTCGAATCTTTGCCTCGTAAGCTGCATTGAAGGGGTTGGGAACTTCTAAGCCCTCATTAATAGTAGTGGCATCCACAGGCACATTCTTTCCCCGAATTAGGATGGTAGGGAAGGGTACTTCCCACTCCACCGTAGGGAGTACAATATAGAATTTATGGACCTAAGCCAGGTTGCAGTCCAAAATTGGCTCGGTCAGTATCTCCCAACCAAGAACTTTTAGTTGATTGCTGAAATCAAGCAGCCCGTCCTCCACCTCATCCATCACGAAGCCTCTCTCACGGAGAAAGATCCTACTATGTCACCCTCCTCGAACCGAGTGCGACTGGCATTGTTCAAAAATAAATGGTAGGTGGGTTGTTGGGCCATTGTGATCTTGTAAATACCACAAAAATAGTTAGAACTATATTAGACACCAAGGGAAGGAAGGAGAATTCAAAGTTTTTCAGAAAATGTAAAAGAATTGGGGACTTACTGCCAAGTATCGCTGCAGCAGTTAATTTACCGTTGCAGCGCTTCATTGTCTTCAAGCCGCCAACCTCTCCTCCCATGGCGGATTTTTTACTTTTCTCTATAATTTTGAAAATTAAGCATAGATCGGGCTTGGGGAAGTGGGTGTGAACATTTTTACATTAAAATGGGGTATGAAACACTCGAAATCAAACCCAAATCGAAGCAAATTATTGAAGAAAATTACTTTTCACCACTAAATTCAACATCACCACTAAATTTGAGTTCAAAAATTCTCTCCCAAAACCACCCGAATTCCCTCTATTCTAGCGTAATTCTATGATTCTATAATGAGAAATTTGTAAACTAAGTAGAAGAGACGAATAAAATACCTTGAGTTCATTGACGGAGAGAGATATTTTGCAGAGAGAGTTAAGAGAAATTGAGAGAATGAAGTAAGAATGGGGAAAATGAAATTTTCTCCCTACTTAACTATCGTAAACCACTGCTGCGGTTAGTTACCGATGCAGCGATAATTAACCACTACAGCGGTAAACCTATTTTCAAAACCAACTTCATCTCGACTTTTCAGACTCTGAGATATTAATTATATTCAGGTAGTTGTTCCAATAATTAATTGTGTGCTCTGTCTTGGGGAAAGCATGGGTAACCATCGGGCCTGGATTAGGCAATGTCTTAACAGTTGCCTATTACGGAGCATGGATGTATAATGAGCTAGTCTATGCTAAGTAATCTTTTCTAGTGACTTATTATAGTTAAAAATTCGTTGAGCGCTCATGCAAATATTCCAACCTCACCCTTAGGGCTGTTTGGGATAAATGATGAATAAATTGGTATCTAATGTAATGACCCAAACTGTCGTTATGTGTAAAAAAAACACCCCAAAAATAATTTACAATGAATAATGGGCTCAAAGTGGACCAGGAAAAAATTAAATCGGAGAAGAAAATCAAGGACAAAGGGAATTGGGCTAATAGACCCAATAATAGACTGAGTCGGCCTGCTAATAACTACTGTAGCGGTCTATTAACCATTGCAGTGGTAAGAGTTCCACTGCAGCGGTAATAGGCTAATAGGCAGGAGCCCAGCTGAATGATTTTTAAAAATTCTCTCTTTTATTATTTTCCTAGGTTGCCTCCTTCCTCCAAAAACACCCTGAAAAAACCTACTCCTCCAACCATGAGATTTCAAAGGTCAAGGTTCATGAGAGCAGTTTTGAGGTACACCCGGAGGAAACCCGCCATGGGAATTTATTTAGCACATGTGGGACAACTCACTCCTCTCTATAGCAGTACGTTTCGCCTAAGAGGTAAGCTAAGGTTTATTTTATAGCAATCAAATTTGGGCTAGATGCATTTAATGTTAATAGTGATGTCGGGAGTATCATGCATTAGGTCTTCGGGCATGGAGTTGGATGGATGGATATTTTTAAAAATCTGGATAGGCTGGAATATGTTGATTTATTGCATATTATGTTAATGTTTGATTGGAATAAGGGATGGGTCGGAATTGTGGAGTGATTGTGTGTAGTTTATTATTCTCCAGGGTCTGAGTATAGTGAAAAGTAGAATGAGATAGTGTGAAAGGGTGAAAAAGGGAAATTAAGGTGACTCGACTAAATCATAATTGTTATAAATATTTGAAATGTGTTAGGGGAAATTGGTATAATCCTAATATCTTAACAGCCACGATTGATGCTTTTCAGCATTTAGAAGATGAGATAGTGAGTAAAAAGGTATTAAGGTTAGCCGGTTTGCAGTGTTGGGATTGCTTGTCATATTGTTGTGATCAATGTTTTCCAGAGTTTAGAAGGGAATGTGAAAATCTCGAGGTTGAGACATGGTTAGAGGGAAAGTGCATAATAATGTGAACTTGGGTGATGGCAGCTTCATAGGGGTGTTGGGTAAGTTATGATTTTGTATATATATATATATATATATATATGAAGACTAAGTTCACCGAATTAATGAATTAGATGTTTGATGTAACTGTAGATTGGATTGATCGTGTTGTGTTGTGGACTGACATTGTGATTATCTTTTGCATGAATTATAATTATGGATTTCATACACACATTCATATGTATTGGGATGATATGTTGTGCTATGGTTCGGGTACCACGCCGGTACAGATATAATATCGGTCGGATACCACGCTGGTACGTTGTGATATTATTGGTGATGAGATGGGGTGGGATAAGGAGAGATAATGCACATATCTTGCATACATGTATTCTTGCATATGTTTTGAATGTATATCTATTTTATTATGCTTCCATACATGTTCTTGTTGTGGTGAGTGGTGAAAGATGATACGAAGGTACGTTGGGCCCCTAGGTGGGACGGGTTGGAGATGAGATTCTACGGTCCCCCTGAGAGGACCGGTTGTGATAGAATATGATTGGTAGGATCCGAAATTCCATGGACTGTGGTGTTGTGATGTCTGTAATAGTGAGTACCAAAGAGACTTTGGTAGATGTGGATTAAGGGATTGTAGGTATTATAAAAATGAGTCGGTATTGGAGGAAGAGGTCTAGGTTGGGAATAGGTGGTCTAAGGACAAAGATATGCGAAAATACTAATGACAGGTAGGTCACAGAGGTGCTAAGTGTACTCACAGACATGCTAAGTGTAGGCCACAGAGATGCTAAGTGGAAGCCACAAAGATGTTAAGTGTAGGTCACAGAGATGCTAAATGTGGGGTAATAGAATGTGTTTAGTTTGGGGATTCAAAACCGTAACTTTACTTGATGATGTGATTTCTCACTATTTATTATTGATGTTATTTGTTTCTAACCCTGGTCGGCCGATGACGCTTACCAATACGTGTGGTTGTACTGATGCTACACTTATTATATCTCCAATCGGGGGTATAGCCATGGTGCAGGTTAGTTGGAGTTTCTATAGCAGCGATGCCGATCACTCAACAGCAGCTCCTACCCTCTCTATTCTGCATGAATGTTGTGTCATGGATGTCCCTACTTATTGTCTAGTGCTCTTGTACTGGTTTAGGCTAGATTCTGGAAAGTCACTTGTAGTTATTTTCCGCATTTACTTTTCATATTTGATGTATTAAAACACATTTTGAAAAGAATTGAATGAGTAATCGTATTTCAACGTTGATCAGTTATTCATATGGTGAACAATAAATTGACTAAGAGTATACGTAGTAACTTCCGCATTGGTTGAATGATGGGATATTCAGGGTTCTCCTATCTGGGATAGTTATAGGTAGGTGCCCGGCACGATCTGATGGAGTGGGTCGTGACACATCAAAGCCTAGGATTTTATTTGTTTCTTAGTTTGTGTGTCGTCGTATCATTAGAAAGAAAAATGTTTATGGCATTCTGAGTGTTCTTTGTGAACACGGTAACTGCTGAGTTGTTACTCTATGGAAAAATTGTTTATGGAATTCTGGGTGTTCTTTGTGAACACGGTACTATTGTTTTATTTTTTTTAGGCTTTTCTTTATTCTCTGTCTTTGTTCTAAATTGAGAATAACAAAAACTAGAGATTATTGAATATATTTTGTCCTATGTGAACTTGTCAAGCAGCCTATCTTACAGTGAATAAGATTTAGTTATTTTTTAATTTAAAAAAAAAAAAAGGAAAACCACTAAGAAAGAGAGAATTTATTTTTGAGTTGGCCTTTATAAAAATGGTTGGCAGCAACTTTTTTGTTGCAAGGACGAGCAATGCTCTGTCAATTTCATTGTTGTTGTGTGTTCCTTTTATGTTCACTGTTAAAAATCAAAAACTCTGAACAAGCATTTAACCAGCGAACCACGGATTGTTTTTTATATAATGATCTATGTGACATTATTTTTGTATAGATATGTATACTCGTATGAATTTTTTTATCTAATGTTTATGTTGTTATTATCATTGAGTATTTCGATATTTGTTATAGAATTTATGTTTGTCTAATCTTGAATTTATGTGATTTAAGATAAGTGATTCTTAAATGATTGATTGTGTTAGATTTATGACATATTGAAATTCGGATGACGATTGGGAACTTAGTAAACTTTCGATTCTGAACCTGATGTGAAATGAATATTGACATAGTTGATTATTTTAGGAATTATTATGTATATGAATTTAGGCTAAAATAATGTACATAGTTGTCTCATGATACTTTATACTTGTTTAAATTAGTATGTCAACTGTTGCAAAGAACATTTTCGCCGAGCCTAATAAAAGTGATAAGCTTAACGGTGATAACTATGAAATATGGAATATGAAAATTCAACATGTCCTGGAAGAGAAAGAGACTCTTGAAGCTCTTAATGTGTCTATGATACTTCCTGAAAATGGTGATACCCCCCCAACATGTGAAAAGTCTTAAGACATATCAAGCTTGAAAAAAGAAAAATTCTCTTGCTCGCATAACGTTGCCGAGCAGCATAAATAATGATATTATGAGAGAATTTTGAAAGTATGACAATGGTAAGGACATGTGGTCTGAATTAGAAGAAACATTTGGTCATACTTCAGTTGCTAAATTAAGGGCTCTTACAATTAAGTTTGATACTCATAAGAAACGGCCTGATCAAACTATGCGTAAGCATATATGCCATATGTCAAATATGGTGAATAAACTAAAAGATGTCGGTCATGTGTTGATCGAAGAGCAACAACTTCAAGCTGTGATTCACTCCCTATCCCAAAGCTGGGAAAACATGAAAATGCACTTAACCCACAATGTTAGCATCAAAACTATGGAAGATGCTAAGCTTCATTTGGAACTCTAGGAAGAACTCCTCGGAGTAGACAATATCGCTACAAATGCGTATATGACTAGTTCAGGTCCAAAACATAGACATGATAAAAAACACAAGCGTGGTGAATTTTTTCAAAAGGAGGGAGAAGAAAAAACCTCAAAGAAGCCTACAATCAATCAACAAGGAGAGGAAAATGTTTCTGCTCCAAAGAAAAAGAAAAAGGTGAATATGGCTAAGCTCAAGTGCTACAACTGTGAGAACACAGGACACTTTGCTCGTGATTGTCCTGAGCCTAAAAAGATACACGACCTTATCAATAATTTACATAGTGATGTAAATGTTTCTTGTTCTATTTTTTTAACTGAATCACTTTCTATGTGGATTGTAGACTCAGCAGCCACCGAGCACATAGCAACGGAAAGAGATGCTTTCGTAGATTTTCGATGAATCCCACAAGAATCCAAATGGGTGTATATAGAAAATAACTCCAGAGAGGAGGTAAAAGGGATTGGTACCTGTAAACTTGAAATGTGTGGTGGCCAAACTCTATATCTACATGATGTACTATTTACCCCAACAATACGTCGAAATCTAGTCTCTGTTAGAATGTTGGTTAAGTTAGGATTTAATTTTTTTCTTTCATGAACATGGAATGAATTTGTATTTGGCCAAGACAAAATATGGTACTGGTTATTTTTATGATCGGTTTTTTGTATTGGATGTTATTCAAAGTCCCAATAATAATAATATTAGTTTTTTCTTATTTACGTCAACTTCTAATTTTGAGAATGATGTAAATAGGTGACATGCTAGGTTTGGCCATATTGGTCAACAAAGAATGAATCGCTTAGCTAAAGGCCTTCTTGGCACAATAGATAAAGTAGAATTGTCTACTTGTGAATCTTGCTTAGCCGAAAAAACTGCAAGAAAACCATTTGGGAAAGGCACACTCCATAGCAATTAATTCATTGTGACATCTGTGGTCCAATGAATGTAAGGAAAAGATAGGTTGCTATCTATTTCATCACTTTTATTGATGATTTTACTCAATTCGGTTATGTATATTTGATATCTCACAAATCTAAAGATTTGAGTTGCTTCATTAAGTTTATGAACTTAGTTGAGAATCAAATAGATACAAAAAAATAAAGATCTAAGAACCGATCGAGGAAGAGAGTATTTGTCTGATGAGTTCAAACGATTAAGTGATGAAAAGAGAATTCAAAGACAATTAACTACTACTTACACTCCACAGTAAAATGGTGTTGCAGAATGATGAAATAGAACCTTGTTAGAAATGGTTAGGTCAATGATGGCGCAAGTAAAATTGCCTATCACCTATTGGGGTGATGTGTTGCTCACTGTTGTGTTTGTACTTAATCGTGTCCCTTCTAAATTAGTTACAACTACTATGTATGAGTTATGGACTAAACAAAATCCCGATTTGAGCATTTTAAAGCCTTGGGGATGTGCTACTTTTATTCATAACCCTTCTTCCCTATATGAAAAATTAGATCCAAGGGGAAGAAAGTGTATCTTTATAAGATACTCTGAACAGTCCAAGGGTTATGTACTCATAGTTGAACAAGATAGTGGCATTGTAACTGAAGTTGAATCACATGATGTTACATTCATAGAGAATGATTTTCCTAAGCAGGGTGAGATAGGTCAAGACTTATCTCTTTATGAAACTACAGATCAGACCACTTCCACTACCGATATTTTAATAGATTCGAGTGGGAGTTATGTTGATGATAATGGATCGGTTCTTATTTTCATAAATCCTATTGATATTGCTTGTCCGAGTAGGAGTAACTTATCAATTGATAAAATAATTTATCTATCTCAACCTCGACGAACAAATTATCCACAAATTTCTCATCGTCGATTTGAGATAGAAGGGGAAGCATTTATAGTTACTCTAGATGATGAAGAGCCAAGAAATATAAATAAGGCTCCTACATGCCCCGCTAAAGAAAAATGGTTAAAAGCAATGGAAGAGGAGATGGAGTTAATGAAATCTAACCAAGTATGTGTTACGCCTCGAATTCCAACGGGGCGGATTGGCACCCGAAGCCGTTAAGGCCCGAGAGAACCAATCTTTACTCATGTACATTCATATGCATGTCTCTGTATGAACATCATTATATCTCATGCCACTATGCGGAAGTCATGGAAACATATGCTATATACGAAACTTGGCCGTTAGGGCCATCAAGTCAAAATGGACATACATCCCTTAAATTCATATTCTCACATTCGTCTACAAAGCCTCTAACAGATACATGTACATAACCAACCTACAGTCGGTACAAGTCCCCGCTTTACACAATATTACAATGCCAAAACAAGTGTACATATATGACTCGGAAAGCCCGAACCAACTGGAGCTCACCAAAGATCCACAACTGACCCGTAACCTACTGTGGAGGTCTACTAGCACTTGTGCCTGCAGCAAGTAAGGTAAGTCCCCCAAGGGACGTCAGTACAAAGAATGTACTGAGTATGTAAGGCTATAAGAAACTGCATCATACGTAAGAACATCAATGGAATCAAATATAAGAGAATAGTCAATGTGGATAAACCATCGTTAAGTATGTGTGGAACCATGTACATTACATTCATTACTTTCTTTTGCCTTTATGTTTATTCATCCTTATTGTTCTACCCATGCTAGGCTTAATTGTCGCCCCTGGGATGAGATTAACCCATGCTAGGTATTTTAACCCCTGGGATGTGATTAACCCATGCTAGGTATTTTAACCCCTGGGATGATATTAACCCATGCTAGGCTTTTCTGTCGCCCCTGAGATGTTAGATTAACTCATGCGAGGCTTTTATGTCACCCCTGGGATGTTACCGTGATAACCCATGCTAGGCTTTTATGTCGCCCCTGGGATGTTACTCAAAAATATCCAAACAATTATACATTACTTCATTTCTTTACTTCTGTGAGATTGATATATTAGTGATTGTACCTTATTGGAACTTTGGAACATAACATTATTGGAACTCGGAACCATGTCCACAACTATGTGTAACATGAATAACAATTGATCAATGAATAAGGAGCATGTGATTAACAATAATTAATAACCTAAAATGGGATACGTTAGAACATTTCGGATTGGAACAAGTACAATGTCAATGTGAACACTATGTGCTGCAGAAGGACACGAAAAAAGTAACCTTACATACTTATCTTCCCAATATGAATACACAGTCCTATATGTGAATACAATAATCCAGCTCCTTCCTTACGTTTCACTCTACAACACAAGTACATAGCGGAGCTCACGTTAATAACTTACTACCTTACACATGCATAATACGACAATGAGTTACATGATTGCCCTATAACTTCATTTCACCCTTTACAATACCATTCACGGCATTGTCATACCAACAATACCACAACATTCCACACATTGACCAAAGCATCATAAACCAATAGCATTTCACACCAAGTTTATACTTTACACTTCCCCTTCAACACAACATCACAATTACTCCACCAAGTCACCTCAATATGTTGCATCACAACAATCTCCCAAATTATACACATACATAGAAAAAGCAAGGTAAGGATATAACCACACCATGCATGTTGATATTTCATCTACACCATTCACTTCCATCAAAACCTCAAGTCTCCTTTCAAGTT
Source organism: Capsicum rhomboideum (assembly GCA_031232105.1). Taxonomy (NCBI): domain Eukaryota; kingdom Viridiplantae; phylum Streptophyta; class Magnoliopsida; order Solanales; family Solanaceae; genus Capsicum; species Capsicum rhomboideum. The sequence continues at coordinate 81,981,082 of CP124712.1, forward strand.
CAAATCACAAAGATGACACATCTTTTAGCAAAAAGCAAAAGTGCACTACACAACACTTTTAGACACCACCATCATGATCTATACAATTTCTCATGTATATAGTATATTAAATAACAAGAATAAACACTTACCCAAGCTTGAAAAATGATGATCTTGTCCAAAGAGATGACTTAGGGTTTTGAGAGCTAAAAGGGAAATCTTGGAAATATCTAGAATGGCATGTGTATTTATGTGAATAAAAATTTTATTTTTCTTTGTATTATATATCCCCTCAAGTCATACTTAGCCAATTCTTGGTATTAAATGTCATGTTTACTTGGTCAACATGGAAGAATGGGTCATTTTCCCTTTTGGGCCATGCATTTGGCTTCATTTTAGGCCTCAAATTGAGCCCAGTAACACATGTTAACTTACCCACCAAATTCAATGTATGATCCACCAACTATCTCATGTTTAAATAATTCCATAAATGTTACGACCATATTCAACTCACGAGATTCATGTTCGTAGCCTCAATCCCAAGAATAAGCAATTTTAGCCACTCATGGCTTAATTTAACATAATTTGATAAAATAATTGTGACGACGAATTAACCCCAACTTGGATGCCAAACTCGCTCAAGATTAGTCCTACTATGATGGAATAATGATACCATAACCCAAGAGTCCTCTTTATAGACTAATAATCGAAGAAGAAATTTAGCAAAAAGCACCCCGGCACGCCCCTGGGCGCCCCTGGGACTTAGCCAAATTTCTGCTCCTGAAAGGGTGAGCATGAGCTGCCTAGCACGCTGCCTGGCGCGCCCCTCTGCTGTCTGTGCCAAAAAAATTTTGGCAGAAAGCGGCCTGGCACGCCCCTGGGTGCGCCCCACGCTTAAATTTTGATTTTTCTTATTTTCTTCGACTTTTCTTTGCGGACACTAGCACAATATCAAATACTCCATCAAAGCAATACAAAATACGTACTTATTGCTCTCAAAACAAAGGTAAACATGGTTCAAATAAGACATAAACTCTAGATCACCAATCAAGTAGGGTCGTAAATGTACGGGATGTTACATCCTTCCCCCCTTAGAAACATTCGTCCTCGAATGTTAATAACATCTTCTCAAGTACAACAAATGCATCTTTATGTTAGCATATATACAAATAAACATAATGCTTATAGATACTTACTTGTTATTGCTCTTCTTCCGCACTTTGAACTTTTTCCTCCGTGTGAAACAAATATGGGTACTTTGATTTCATCATTTCTTCGGCTTCCCGTGTGATCTCTTCTACTTGTTGATTTCTCCAAAGTACTTTTATAGAAGCCACTTCTTTATTCCTTAACCTCTTCACTTGTCGATCCAGAATAGCAATAGGTATCTCTTCATAGGTGAGATTCTCCATAACTTGGACATCATCAATGGTAGCCATACAAGATGCATCTTCTATGCACTTTCGTAGCATCGAAACATGAAACACTGGATGAACTGTGGAGAGTTCTTGGGGTAATGCTAATTCATACGCAACTTGCCCAAATCTTCGGACAATTTCATATGGTCCTATATAACGGGGACTCAACTTTCCTTTCTTTCCAAATCTCATTTCATCGGTGACACCTTCAAGAATACCCAATCACCTATGGCAAATTCGAGCCCTCTTCTTCTAACATCAGCATATGACTTGTGTTGACTTTGGGCCTTTTGTAGCCATTGTTGGATCACTTTAACTTTCTCCATAGCTTGATGAACAAGATCTGGCCCAAGTAAAGCAGTTTCACCCGCTTCAAACCATCCAATTGGCAATCTACACTTTCTTCCATATAAAGCTTCATAAGGTGCCATTTTGATACTTGAATGATATCTATTGTTGTAAGCAAATTCAATAAGAGGTAGATGATCATCCCAACTACCTTGAAAGTCCAATGTTCAAGCTCATAGCATATCTTCAAGTGTTTGGATAGTACGTTCTGCTTCTCCATCTGTTTGAAGATGAAAAGCCGTACTCAAATTCACTTATGTACCCAAGATCCTCTAAAAAGATCTCCAAAAATGTGCCGTAAATTGAGCTCCCCTGTCTGATATAATGGAAATTGGAATCCCATGTAATCGCACTATTTCTTTAACATACAACCCTGCATACTCCTCAGCAGTATAGGTGGTCTTGACTGATAGAAAATGCGCTGACTTGGTAAGCCTGCCAACTATTACCCATATGGAATCAAATTTTCGCAGTGTACGAGGCAAACCTGTGATGAAATTCATGTTAATCATGTCCCATTTCCAGACTGGAAGATTGATACATTGCATATAACCTCCAGATTTCTGATGCTCTACTTTTACTTGTTGACAATTCGGGCATTGAGCTACAAATTCTGCAATGTTCTTCTTCATGTTTCCCCACCAATACATTTCTTTCAACTCATGGTACATTTTAGTAGCTCTCGGATGAATAAAATATCGTGAGTGATGCGCCTCCGTCATAATTCGTCTCCTTAGCTCATCTACATCTGGTACACATAATCTACTTTGGCATTGAAGTACCCCCTCTTGCGTGAGATCAAATGCCTTTGTCAGACCTGCTGTACATTTTCTTTCAGCTGCAATAACATAGGATCCGCATACTGTTTCTCTTTCACCTCAGCTACTAATGAAGATTCTGCTGCATTTTGCACAAAAACCCCTTCATCAGGAGATTCAAGAAGACGAACTCCCAAGCTGGCTAGTTGGCGACGATTCTTGACTATATCTTGATTTTCCGTCAACTGACCATTAGTACTTCTTACTGCTTTTCGACTTACTGCATCGGCCACCACGTTTGCTTTTCCTGGATAATATAGGATATCAATATCATAATCTTTTAAGAGTTCCAACCACCTCCGCTGCCTCAAATTTAGGTCCTTCTGTTTAAAGATATATTGCAAACTTATGTGGTCAGTTTAAATGTCAACATGAACTCCATACAAATAATGACACCATATCTTTAAAGCAAATACCACAGCTGCTAACTCGAGATCATGTGTAGGATAATATCTCTTATGTGGCTTCAACTGTCGTGAGGCATAGGCTATTACATTACCGTGCTGCATCAATACACATCCTAGGCCAACTCCGGACGCATCACAATATACTGCATACTCTTCTATGCCTTCGGGAAGTACTAATACGAGTGTGGAAGTTAGTTTATCTTTCAACTCTTGGAAACTTTTCTCACATGCCTCATTCTACTGAAACTTGATTGTCTTGTATGTTAGCTTCGTTAAAGGTGCAGCAGTAGAAGAAAACCCTTCAACAAATCTCCTAGAATAGCCTGCCAATCCAAATAAACTATGAATCTCGGTAGGCGTCATAGGCCTTGGCCAATTTTTTTCACCGCTTCAATCCTTTGTGTCTCCACCCTTATTCTGTCATCTGATACAATGTAACCCAAAAATGCTATGGATTTTAACCAAAATTCATACTTAGAGCACTTCGCATATAACTTACGATCACGAAAAATCTGTAACACCTGCCGTAAGTGATTAGCTTGGTCCTCTTGTGATCTTGAATAACCCAGAATGTTATCTATAAATACGGTCACAAATACATCTAAAAATGGTGTGAACGCCCTATTCATCAAAGCCCTAATAACTGTTGGTGCATTGGTTAGCCCAAATGGCATAACTAGAAATTCATAGTGACCATACCGTGTTCGAAAAGTTGTCTTGGGTATATATTTTTTTCTAACCCTTACCTGGTGATATCCCGATCCCAAGTCCTTCTTTGAAAAAATATTTGGCACCCTGAAATGGGTCAATTAAATATTCTTAATTGTCACCTTATTCATTTGTCGATAGTCAATACACATCCTCAACGTGCCATCTTTCCTTCGCACAAATGATACTGGAGCACCCCAAGGGGACGTACTAGGTCTTATATATCCCTTTTTCCAGCAAGTCTTTTTACGTGCTCCTTTAATTCTCGTAACTCTGCTGGGACATTTTATACGGAGGAATAGAGATAGGTTGAGTGCCTGGAATCACGTCAATATCAAACTCTACTTCCTGTTCCGGAGGCAAACCCTAAAGATCTTCGAGAAATACATCAAGAAATTTATTTACCACTGGAGCCGATTGAAGAGTTGGTGACTCCACATCAGTATCTTCCACCCTTACTAAGTGACATATGTACCCTTTTGGGTATTATTTCCTTTTCCTTAAGATGAGAATTAACTTTACCTCTCGGTGCTCCTACATTACCCTTCCATTCAAGAACATCCTATAACTTCTTAGCTCAGCAATCTACTGTGGCACAATCCATAAAATCCACCTTTTCCAGCTCAATAAGATCAACCAGTGTATCATGACCACAAACAATTACTATACAATTACGATATACTCTTTTAGCTACAATAGATTCACCTTTTGGTGTAGATACCTCAAATAGGTTAACTAATAATTCTGGTGTCCTTTCACAAGTTTTTTTTTTTTTTTTAACCATAAAGGGAGTAACATATGATAGGGTAAAACCCGAATCAATCAATGCATATACCTTATGTAAAAAAAAAATATGAATAGTGTAACTGAATCTACATCGGGAGAAGCACCCAAATTCTGTCGATCCGTTAAGGCATGGGTACGGTTCTGGGTTCCACTAGCACCAACTGTCCCTCTAGAACCTATGCCATACCCCGTAAGCTGTACACCTAACGAGGAGGATACAACGGCTAATCCCGTAGGTCGTGCCCTACTACCCATGCCCTTCTGTGGACACTCTCTCAGTTTGTGCCCCGTCATACCACACCAAAAGCAAACATTTGTCCCCAACTGACATTCACCTAGATGAAACCTTCCACAGCGCTGGCACAGATGATGAGAAGACCTCGAACGGTTCATACTTCCTTGTGCTTGATACCCCACTGCGTAAATCCTAAATCTCACTTCTTTGCCCAAACTGGTTGCTTCTAAGCCCTTGGAATAGAGGGGGAGCATTTGCTGTGGAATGAGGAAATGATGTCCTAGGCGGTCTACGAAAAATACGAGTCCCAAATCCTCCTTGGTATGCCATGAACTGTCCCATGGGTTTAGCCCTCTTTAACAATCCTCCTTCCAATTCTTGCATCCTTCTCCTCTGCCTCTGACCCTCCATCTGTTGCGCAAGAGCTTTTCTTTGAACTTGTGCCAAACTACACGGGTCAATATTTGCACCGCACTCATTAAATCCTGCTCAATAGTATTAACAGGTGGTTTCGAAGATACTCCTCTCCTTCTTGGCTCTTCTGTAAATGGAAGAGTAGGAGAAGCCCGCGATTCAAATTCAGTGTCAGCCCCACCTTGACTAGCTTGGTCAGGTGGTGATCTACTCGTTTCTTCTCCGGCAAGCATATCTACCTACTTACCTTTGCCCCTACCTCATCTTGTCATCGACATTTTACTATAACAAAGAAAACCAACTGCAATGGTCAGATATATTTCCACCTACAATATTGGCTCTATTGCACGATCTAGAAATGAAGAAAAGAAACAGCTCTTAAATGTTCCGTAGCCTCCTACTTATAAAAGTGGCGCACAACACATCCATAATTAAGACTCTACTCAGACACGGCTTTCTAGACACCCTTAGGACGACCTGCTCTGATACCATTTTGTCACGCCTCGAATTCCAACGGGGCGGACTGGCACCCGAAGCCGTTAAGGCCCGAGAGAACCAAACTTTGCTCATGTACATTCATATGCATGTCTCTGTATGAACATCATTATATCTCATACCACTATTCGGAAGTCATGGAAATATATGCTATATACGAAACTTGGCCGTTAGGTCCATCAAGTCAAAATGGACATACATCACTTAAATTCATATTCCCACATACGTCTACAAAGCCTCTAACAGATACATGTACATAACCAACCTACAGTCTGTACAAGTCCCCGCTTTACACAACATTACAATACCAAAATAAATGTACACATATGACTCGGAAAGCCCGAACCAACTAGAGCTCACCAAAGATCCGCAACTGACTAGCAACCTACTGTGGAGGTCTACTAGCACATGTGCCTGTAGCAAGTAAGGTAAGTCCCCCAAGGGACGTCAGTACGAAGAATGTACTGAGTATGTAAGGCTATAAGAAACTGCATCATACGTAAGAACATCAATGGAATCAAATATAAGAGAATAGTCAATGTGGATAAACCATCATTCTGTATGTGTGGAACCATGTACATTACATTCATTACTTTCTTTTGCCTTTACGTTTATTCATCCTTATTGTTCTACCCATGCTAGGCTTAATTGTCGCCCCTGGGATGAGATTAACCCATGCTAGGTATTTTAACCCCTGGGATATGATTAACCCGTGCTAAATATTTTAACCCCTGGGATGATATTAACCCATGGTAGACTTTTCTGTCGCCCCTGGGATGTTAGATTAACTCATGCTAGGCTTTTATGTCGCCCCTGGGATGTTACCGTGATAACCCATGCTAGGATTTTATGTCGACCCTGGGATGTTACTCAAGAATATCCAAACAATTATACATTACTTCATTTCTTTACTTCTATGAGATTGATATATTGGTGATTGTACCTTATTGGAACTTTGAAACATAACATTATCGGAACTTTGGAACGTAACATTATTGGAACTCGGAACCATGTCCACAACTATGTGTCACATGAATAACAATTGATCAATGAATAAGGAGCATGTGATTAACAATAATTGATAACCTAAAATGGGATACGTTAGAACATTTTGGATTGGAACAAATACAATGTCAGTGTGAACACTATGTGCTGCAGAAAGACACGAAAAGATTAACCTTACATACTTTATCTTCCTAATATAAATACACAGTCCTATATGTGAATATAACAATCCATCTCCTTCCTTATGTTTCACTCTACAACACAAGTACATAGCGGAGCTCACGTTAATAACTTACTACCTTACACATGCATAAGACGACAATGAGTTACATGATTGCCCTATAACGTCATTTCACCCTTTACAATACCATTCACGGCATTGTCATACCAACAATACCACAACATTCCACACATTGACCAAAGCATCATAAACCAATAGCATTTCACACCAAGTTTATACTTTACACTTCCCCTTCAATACAACATCACAATTACTCCACCAAGTCACCTCAATATGTTGCATCACAACAATCTTCTAAATTATACACATACATAGAAAAAGCAAGGTAAGGAAATAACCACACCATACATGTTGATATTTCATCTACACCATTCACTTCCATCAAAACCTCAAGTCTCCTTTCAAGTTCAAATCACAAAGATGACACATCTTTTAGTAAAAAGCAAAAGTACACTACACAACACTTTTAGACACCACCATCATGATCTACACAATTTATCATGTATATAATATATTAAATCACAAGAATAAACGCTTACCCAAGCTTGAAAAATGATGATCTTGTCCAAAGAGATGACTTAGGGTTTTGAGAGCTAAAAGGAAAATCTTGGAAATGTCTAGAATGGCATGTGTGTTTTGTGGATAAAAATCTAATTTTTCCTTGTCTTATATATCCCCTCAATTCATCCTTAGCCAATTCTTGGCATTAAATTCCATGTTTACTTGGTCAACATGGAAGAATGGGTCATTTGCCCTTTTGGGCCATGCATTTTGGCTTCATTTTGGGCCTCAAATTGAGCCCATTAACACATGTTAACTTAGCCCACCAAATTCAATGTATGATCCACCAACTATCTCATGTTTAAATAATTCCATAAATGTTACGACCATATTCAACTCACGAGATTCATGTTCGTAGCCTCAATCCCAAGAATAAGCAATTTTAGCCACTCATGGCTTAATTTAACATAATTTGGTAAAATAATTGTGACGACGAATTAACCCCAACTTGGATGCCAAACTCGATCAAGAGTAGTCCTACTACGATGGAATAATGATACCATAACCCAAGAGTCCTCTTTATAGACTAATAATCGGAGAAGAAATTTGGCAAAAAGCACCCCGACACGCCCCTGGGCGCCCCTGGGACTTAGCCAAATTTCTGCTCCTGAAAGGGTGAGCATGAGTGGCCTGGCGCGCCCCTCTGCTGCCTGTGCCAAAAAATATTTTGGCAGAAAGCGGCCTGGCACGCCCCTGGGCGCGCCCCACACTTAAATTCCGATTTTTCTTATTTTCTTCGACTTTTCTTTGCGGACACTAGCACAATATCAAATACTCCATCAAAGCAATACAAAATACGTACTTATTGCTCTCAAAACAAAGGTAAACATGGTTCAAATAAGACATATAAAAGCTAGATCACCAATCAAGTAGGGTCAAAAATGTACGGGGTGTACAGTGTGGGAGTTAGTTGATCTATCTATAGGCCTAAAAGCTATTGGAAATAAGTGGATTCTCAAAATAAAGCGTAAGACAGATGGTATTATCGAAAGATTAAAGCTCGCCTTGTAGCTAAGGGGTACACACATCAGGAAGGAATTGATTATGAAAAAACTTTTTCACCTATTGTACACGTTACTTCAATAAGATTAATTTTGTTTATAGTGGCTAAGTTGGATCTTGAATTGCATCAAATGGATGTGAAAATTACATTTCTCAGGAGAACAAGAAGAATAAATCTATATGGAATAACCTGTAGGTTTCATAAAATAAAGTAGGTCAACTTTGAAGGTCGATTTATGGCCTTAAACAATCTTCTAGACAATGTACTTGGATTTCCATGATGTGATAATATCGTATGATTTCATTATGATTCATGAAGATCATTGTGTATACATTAAAAGATCCAAAGATAAGTTTGTGATCTTATCATCGTATGTAGACGACATACTTATAACTGCAAGTGACATTGAGTATGTAAAAGAAATAAAAGAGTGATAATGCTTTTGAGATGAAAAATATGGGTAAAGCATCATATATTGTTATCTCTTTCACAAGAACCTTACATTAAGAAAGCTCTTGAACGCTTTAATATGCAAGATTGCAAACCCATATACACTCCAGTTTCTAAAAGTGAAGCTTTAAATCGAAGGATGTGCCCTCAGACTCCACAAGAGAAGGAACAAATGAGAAAAGTTCCTTATGCAAATGCAGTCGAAAGTCTTATGTATGCTATGATGTGTACTAGACTCGATATATGTTATGTCGTTGTATTAGTTAGCAGATATCAATCTGACACAGGACAACAACACTGGAAAGTAGTTTAAAGGATATTGAGGTATCTTAAAGGCACAACTAACTCTTTCTTATGTTATTAAGTAAATGATCTACAACTCAAAAGTTATATAGATGCTGATTGGGGAGGAGATTTAACTAAGAGAAAATCCACTTCTATATATGCATTCTTGCTTAAAAATGACTCCATATCATGGAGTAGCAATAAACAGTCATGCATGACCTTATCTATAAAGAAAGTTGAATTCGTAGTACTTTCATCTATTGTGCAATAAGTTATTTGGTTTAAAAAATTTCTAGTCTACTTGAGTGTATTTAACAAATGTTGTTGGACATGTCACAATATGTTGTGATAGTCAGGTTGCAATAGCTTACACAAAGGATCCTAAGTACCATGGGAAGACGAAACATATTGACATAAAGTATAATTTTGTAAGAGACATGGTTGTACAAAAGAAAATGAATGTGAAATATATGTCTACGCATCAAATGATAGCAGATCCCTTAACGAAGTCCATAACATGTGATGCTTATGAAAGACATATAAATTCATTTGGTTTACGTAGATGCTGATGTATTTATATTTTATTTGTCCAATCAAGTTCATGTAAATTCATAATGTTGGTTTATGCCTTATGTTCCATTCTTGTTGGTTCATATACAAATATTATTTTTATGTGATGTACATAATTTTTTTAGGATAAAAAGTATGTCAAATAGACAAAAAGATTGGCCTATTTACACAGGCAAGTGCCTCTATTGTCTAAGTGACAAATTGTATAGATGAGGCAGTTATAAACTTATTATTGTCAGAAGTGATGATAAAAAAGAGCTGAAAGTTTATAATCAGAATGTCGTTTGTTAGATTGTGTTTAATCATATATGATTAAAATAAGTTAGTCTGTTTCTAATGCCAGATGTAAGTTCTAAAGAATAAAATGATTGAGTAGATTTGTGAACTCAAAGTTAGACATGAGTTGTCTGAACTATCATATGCACAATATTTGATTTATAAAAGGAATATACTCCATGGGAAAGGAGTCAGTACTGTGATACATGTTTTATACCATGTATGTATATAGTGACCCATAAGGGCAATACAAGTTTAGTCTTTACTTGCTATCGTGTGAAGCCCTGAAAATTATAAGTAATTTTCCACATTGTACCCTCATGACTTTAATCAGTTTCTTGAGATTCAATTTGGTGTTTGCTATCTTAGTATGTTGCCAAGAGATCATGGTTGATTCACTCTGACGAGATATTTCTATAAAAGCATATCACGTTGAGATTAAGAGATTCTTGAGATGAGGAAGATCATTGAGTATTATTAATTGTGTTCATTGACCGGTCCTTTATGTTTGTTTGTGCGACAAGTACATAATGATAAACTCAAAATTAAGAAAAAGAGATGATGAGAAATATGAATGTGATAAATGATCTAGGGTACTGCATACTATAATCTACTCTAATTTTCATTGATTGAGATGTTGTATATTCCTAACAGATGTATACCAACGAAGCTCTCGAAGTATGCATAGGTCACACGGTCTAGTTGTTAAGTATGAATGTTACAGAATAAGAATGAGAGTTGACCCACTATGTGTGAGTGGGAGATGAAGAAAATTGGATCGGGTCACCCATGTGGGTTAGCCCGGATCCATATTAAGAGAGAAATAAAATATAATTGTTTATATATTTATATTATTAAATAAAGGGGAAGAGACAATTATTTGAAGAGTTGTATCCCTTTGAAATTATAAGAAGGTTGTCTTAACAAAAACCTACGATTCTTTCTCTCCCTCACTGGAAAAACAAAATGCAATTTTCTCCTTCTTCCTTCTCTCAAATTCCATTGAAGATTCTTGTGTAGATTTCTTCTAAGAAAGCATTGGAACAACTCTGTAACAGGTACACGATTATAGACTCTGGCTATATCGGTGTTGTTCGTGTTAATATACAAGTGATTACACTGTCTGACTGGTGAAACATACTCAATGATCCTGCAAACTAAGTGTTTGATTAGATTCTTCTCAGCTTATTGGTACCAGGCTCATATAAACCAAACACTTTGGCATGGAGTATAAATTTATTAGTAAAAATTTATTACAATTGTAATAAATAGTAAAAATGAATTCATAGCTTTAAAAATATAATGAGCTTAAAACTAAGAACCTTAAAGTTAAACCCATAAAACTTAAATCCAGAAGCCACCTCCTGCCCACTGTCATGACTCGGACTAATTAGAGGCACATGCTCACTCTCATATAAGTGAACACACGAGTTAGTGAAGGCCATTTTGTACTTGGGGAATATTCTGTATCTCCTCTTAATCTTCTCTCTCTCTTCTGCAACTATCCACTTCCTTGCTTCGCTCCTCTGCTTCTTATTTCTCCTTTCTCCTCTTCTCTTTTCATTCTTCTGCTCTCTTCTTCTCCTTAATTCTTCTTATCTATTGCATTAGTTAGTCGATTTAGGATTTGGTTTATTTGATTCCAAACTTGTAACTGATTGTACAAATTCGTTTGATCAATAAAACTTTCCAATTTAGTTTCAAATCATGAGCACAGATTGAGAAGTATCATAAATGACAGGAAGTAGAGCTTTCGACTCAATTTTTCCGCATAATGAACAAAATTCCATTGAATAATCCTATATAAGCTGCAAGTATTACAACAACAATGGTCTCAAAGAATGGAGCATATAATTACATCATTAACTAGAGCGGTGCAAAATGTAGCAACCAAAAAGTGAAAATGATCATATATAGTAACCATCACAAATAGCTTTTGTGGTTGCTCGAATGCAATCTATTGATATAGAGATTGAAACACACAAGCAACTCTACGTAGAAGAAGCTGCAGCAGGTACATCCTTTGTCCCAGAAAGGAGTTCAAGTGTGAGGTCTCCCACTCCTATTGGCGGGCCAATACTGCAGCGGTCTGTGTTATGTAATTGGATTGCATCTTTTATCTTCTGGAACTGCATAAAAGATTACCACAATAAGGTTATCCACATGGAGAAGCATCATGTTGGTTAGTCTCAAAGGACTGCCAATATTTTGCTGTGCATAACCAAAGACTTATTAGTAACAATGGACTCAGAAAACAATGGTCCTATTCAAATTCTTGAGTAATAGAGGTTGATTCATACTCTATCCAAAATGAAACAATAAAAGGTATTTAAGAAGGAAAAGTCTCAACATGTTCAACCTTGTAATTCAATTTGTCATCATGATCAAGTAAAAGATAGCTAATTATCAGACACCTTACTTTGGCCAGTGAACAAGAGAAGGACTCTAGTTGCCCATCAGCTCCACGGTAGAAATGGAAATATGGGAGGACTTTTACATTCAAAGCTTTGCACATCGACTTATTTGCATCAAAATTGACTTTTAGAAACATGATTTCGGGGAGCTCCTGGGCGGTTCTGCAGAACTGCAAAGTGAAAAATGTAAAATCAAATTCTAGAAACAGGAGAGAAAGCATTCTTAAAGACCAGTTATCTTCTTAAAGTATCTTGACATACAGATTCAATCACTGTGCAACTCAAGTAATCATGAAAATCATCAGTAGCACAGGAAACTATATATACAATGCAAAAGACTTGGGGGGAGGAGATCAATTAAAATGTTTTAAAGAAACTGATTCAAAAGTCATCATCCCGTTCTAGTAGTTCAACTAACCTGTATAGGGAAATGGATCACCAGCAAAATTCAAGAAACAGGATAATGTTTCAAACTTATTATGCTTTTGCACAATCCTTTATATGATATGTATCAAGAAATAATTTCAAGTGGCAAGAAAAGATTTTACTTACTTCTAATATTCTGTCTGCTATGTTAGAATATCCAAGTATGTTTAGACAATCAATATGGAAACCTATTTCTATGCATATGAAATAATGATTTTGTTTTATGAGCATCAAAACCTGTTGTAGACTTAAAATTTGAGATCTTTTGAGAATAAATATAAGAGAGAAAAGTGAGTGAAGAAAAAATAACCGGTTATACAGGACACTACGGAAACAGTACCAACTTTAATTGGATATTGCAATCAATAACATTTAGATGTAAAGAAATAGCTTTCCCCAGAAATCTTATACTATCGTAAACAACCTAGTTTAGGCACAAAACCCACAAGAGAAATACAACTGTATTCAAAAGCCTGCACTTTTTTGTTTTATTTGTGGTGCAGAATGGATCTTGTAAATGAAGCTGAATCATTTTCAGAGTTGTTATAGTGCCTGCATGTTTAGGGAATGATACCTTTGCTTTTTTTCATACTTATGGCCACTGGAATATTGTACATATTGAATACAAATCTTACTGTTTCCAACACAAAACCCACAAGAGAAAATAAGTTGCAAGGAAAATGTTTCTTTTCCCTCTAACTACAGAGGGTCACAACCATGTTAGTGTGGAATCTATATATATATATATATATATATATATAAAGGAAGGATGTGGAAGTACTTATGTGGCATGCTTCTAAAGCCACTATTCACATTTATCTTTTTTGTGATTTTTTTGGCACTTTTCCTCCTTTAAAAGATGAAAATTCACCTTTGTTATAAACTAATATAATAAAGAATAAGAATAATAAGGAAAAGAAGAGAGGAGACTTCTTTATTTCTCTTGGGGAATGAGGGATGGATTCAGGATGATTTACAATAAATAAAACCCCTCTATTTATAGGGGAAAATTCCTCCTAATATCTCCAAGAGATAGACATTCTCTATCTTGATAAACATTTACAATATCTTGATAGATACTCACTATATCTTGATAGGTACTCAATATATCTTGATAGACATTCACTATAATGTAAATAAATTTATAACACTCCCCCTTGAATGTATAATGTAAATAAATTTATAACACTCCCCCTTGAATGTCTAATTGATAGATAATGTGTCTCGTTAAAACCTTACTAGAAAAACCCAGTGGGATAAAAATCTAGTGAAGGAAAAAGAGTACACATCTCTAATAATATGTATTTCGGCTGCCTCATTAAAAACCTTACAAGAAAAAACCAGTGGAACAAAACCTTGAAAGGGAAAAAGAGTATAACGCGTATTGTCTCCCCCCTGATGGGAACATCAATTCCGAATCTTGAATCTTCACATTCCAATCTTGTGCATCATCTTCTCGAAAGTTGTAGTTGATAGAGACTTTGTGAATAAATTAGTCATATGATCACTCGAATGAATTTATTGCACGTTGATATCACCATTCATTTGGAGCTCATGTATGTAGAAAAGCATTGGCGAAATGTGCTTCGTTCTATCTCCTTTTATGAATCCTTCCTTGAGTTGTGCTATGCATATTGCATTATCTTCATGCAAAATCGTGGGTACTTTGTCACATTTCAAACCACATTTTTCTTGAATGAGATGTATCATTGACCTCAGCCACATACATTCTCGACTTGCTTTATGAATAGCTATCATCTTAGCATAATATGATATTCATGTATACATGATATGACAGTAACCCTTCATGACAATAGGTAATATATTTGTAGCGAACCATTATGTCGATCATATATGAATATCATGTATATTCAAAAACTTGACAATATGTGTTAGTATAAACACATTCATACAAGGGTTTTCAATTGCAATATGCAAGTGATCTACTTCACTATCTCCCTGTTGGAGTTAAACTCTATCATGCTCATAGTTGTAGCAAGATGTATAAATGTATCAATTGCACAAGATATGATATTTTAGGATCCAATCCAATTCTGCATATTTCTTATTTAAGCAAATAATCTATTGCTTTTTTGAAAACTCTTCAAGAGTTTCAATAATATTCAAATTATCAATTTATCCCTTATAAGGATTATAAATAAGTTTCCCAGAAACTGTTATATGCTTCAGGCATTTTGAATTCTTTGGGAATTTCCATATCGATTTTTTCAAGTGACAATATTCAACATTAAATATGTGACATCTTCTAGTGTCTGGACTGTAAGTCAAATAAGTTTTATGCTTACTAAAATGCATCCTTTCATGTCACTTGATAAATATTTCTACGTCAGCATGCTTAAATAAACGTAGAATTCAGATCCTCATAATCTTTTACAATATTGCGCCATATTGTATCAAAGATATCGTCGACGAGATATCATTTATATTGGTTCGTAATGTGACATAACATTTTGAGATCTCATCACTTCAATTATTTAGGTACCTAAACCTCTCATGAGGTTTCATGAAGTATTATGTCGTATGCTCTTCAAGAGTACATTGCCTCCTTATTATGATCATTTGCACCTTATCCTTTTCAAGGATTATTTCATTTGGAACCAATTAATCTACCATTGGTTAGCAAATGCTCCTAGCATTTGAACTTGAATTATCTTTTGAATGAGGATCATAATATTGATAATTCACAATATTTTTCTTAGCTGCTTATTATCTCCCCTTTATGTTAGGAAAACTAACATACATCTCAATTTACTTTAGAGAATCCATCTTTGTGCATCATAGTATATCCATTAATCATATACCGCACATCAAAAATTACTAGATAGAATATTTGGTTCCTGACCTTGAACCAATTGAGAGGGAGGAATTAATCATAAATCCAATGCATACAAGTGCTACTGTATGTAATATTTCATATTTCAGACCAATACATAAAGTTTTATTCTCATAAGCAATGGTTCAGCTGTTTATCGGAGGCATTCATCGCCAAATCAATATTTATCAAGATGAATTGTCTTGATTACATAATCTGGAAATTATGCTCTTAACTCAATTTAGATTAAGCAAGTAACTTTATGAATATCAAACTGCAGGTTGACAATAAATGCGCATGTGATCATTTTATATCGATACATCTTAATAGATCACATGATAGGTGAACAGACTCATATTCACCTTTTATACTTTCCAGAATTTAAGGGATCCAATCCCAACATTAGTTGGTCCAACCAACTAATCATGAGAACAAGCAACACAAACAATTCTTGAAGAATCTTCTAGTTCTTCAATACATGTCTAATACTCAATATGCACATCTTCGGGATGTAACAATCGTTCATGTCAACTCATGAACTTATTTATAATAGCAAACTCCAAGTTTACCATGACATGCGCCTTTAGTAAATTTCAGATTTACTATTACATGAGTAAATTTTCAGATTTATTACTTTGGAGTAAATTTCAGAATATTTCTTCTTAATTATTCTACCTCTTCTGGAGGTGTTACTTCTATCACATTCACCCTAGAGAATGGATTTGTACTTATAACAATCAAAATTCTTATTTCCCAGGAATGGAATATAATCGTGTCTTAAGCCTATCAAATTATGATAGCTTATTGCCTCTTTTAAGATATTGCTACTTCAGGAGCAAATCGAGGCATACATGTAATGTAGAGAGTTTTTCTCTAACATATCTTATAATAATAATAAGCGTGTGAAAATATTATCACTTTTGATGATTATTATCATATTGTCCTCCACGCTTATATTCGTACATTCAACCATTTGTCTTCTTTCAGACATATTATGCTGCTACCACATTCACTTCAGGAATGGAGCATATTCAATGGAACAAATTTCATGTTTTTCACCAAAAACTCATTATTTTGCCTTAGTCATCATAATATGATCAATATGGTGCATTGAGATTCAAACTCAATGTCTTATCCATATAAAGACATCTTAGGCCATAAATCAATGGGGCTCAAATGCAATGTCTTATCATCATAGTGCACTGGGACTCACCCAATGTCTTACCCTTTAAGTGTGATGAGATTTTGAATCTACAGTCTTACCATCAATCAATAAAGAGGCCAAAATATAGCTGGACACATATTTGATCTATAGTCACTACCTTACGAGAATATTATTAATACCAATAAAACGTTATGAATATTTATAACTTTTTTTCTTTGGATTAACAAGAAATTTCTATTTGGCAGTAAGAAGTCATGTAAAGATACTTATCCGTGCATATCAGTACACCTTATGCTTGTTTTAATCATTGCAACAAAAAATCAACACGTATATATATAATTTTAATCCTTAGAGTGAGCAAATTATAAGGATGAGCATTAGTATTTGTGTAAAAGAACTACCAATTGTCGCATAGCTTAATGTTGCAGTAGTAGCATACAAATTACTCCAATATCAAGATAAGCATGCTATAGTTCATTAGTTACAGCCTTATCAGTGACCGTATTCACATAAAATTTGGCATACAACCAATAGTTTTAAATTTAATGACCCAGATGCATGTAGGGGACAGAGTTACACTGGAACGTATTACCTGGTTCATTGACAAAAGATTACTAGCCCGTCTAACCACTATTTTAAAGCCTCGTACTGATAACGTGTTATAAACTAATATAATAAAAAATAAGAATAATAAGGGAGGGAAGAGAGGAGACTTCTTTATTTCTCTTGGGGAATGAGGGATGGATTCAGGATGATTTACAATAAATAAAACCCTTCTATTTATAGGGGAAAATTCCTCCTAATATCTCCAAGAGATAGACATTCCCTATTTTGATAAACATTTACAATATCTTGATAGATACTCACTATATCTTGATAGGTACTCAATATATCTTGATAGACATTTACTATAATGTAAATACATTTATAACAACCTTAAAAATTTTACATAATATTAAAGCTAGCCACATTTAATTCATCATCAATGGTGTTAATCTCCTTTTTAAAAACTTCCTGAATTTCTTATATCATTAATGTTATTTTATTTCCTCAGATTTTTGAAATTTTTCCTTATATTAGAATTAAAATTAAAAACGTTGCATAAAAAATGTCTTCTCCTTAATTTTTTTTCACTTTCCTATTCTACCTTACGTTTCTATTAGAAAACTATAGTAATCAATGCAGTATTTATTGGTATTGATAAGGTAAGTATCAACACAGTAATTATTGGTATTTAAAAGTAAGTTTCATTGCAAATAGGAGTAAATATTAAAATGTGAAAAGTCATGACATTCAATAACATTTACCATATCAGCCCCTATGCATAGTAGTTGGGCATATAAATATAAGAAACATTTTGAAAGTGCAAATGTGCGAAAAAATCAGTAGAAGCTCGATGGGAATGATATCAGTCGGCTGTTTCCAATCAAGTGATATATCTATATCTATATCTATATATATATATATATTGCACATTTTTCTTTTATCTCCTTTTCCTTTTGACATTTTTCTCCCTTTTTTGCAATTTCTTTGTTCATTTTGTACTTAATCTGCTATTCCTATTCAGTTATAATCCCACAAAATCAATTAAACAATAGTAGTAGTTGAAGATTTCCGCTATCCTTCTATTACATTTATCATGTCACTTATTTGCTGCCTTTGTTTTTCCTAACGTTACTTTTTCTTATGTCTTTTTGTGTTCTATGCCTTAGGGACTTGTAAGTAAATTATCATGAATGGATAATGCAAGTATCTCTACAAGGATCTGGTGAAAGAGAGTTTTGCATATTGTTAGAATATACTATTAATCATGTAGTTTATGTTATAGTATTATATTTTCATCACATGTAAAGACTATTTATTTTATTTACTTAATTTAATAAACACTGTTTCGGACACAACTAGTACATTCCAAAATCACCGTTACTCGGACATCTTTCCCCTTGACCATGAACTCTTTATTTGAATAGATTATTGTGTTAACATGCGTGTCTTTTACTTATATAGTAGACAATTTTGTGTATGGAGTATTTTAACTCATGCACGGAAGATTAAAATTGTCAGTTCTTATAAGTTATAAATTAACGTTCACAATCAAAGATGAGGTAGGACAAACATCTTGATATTTGTAGCACAAAATTAAATATAATTTGATCTTAATTATGGGAGTTGTAATATTCCAACTTCTTGTGATAGTACATTTCGTATGAATTGAACGGACCAATTAGAGATGTTTGTTTACGTTCTAAATATTAATAAACAATTCTAGTCCATTACATGTACTTATACTCTTAATCTTGATATAATTATTATGATCTATGTAGTTTGATTTATTATTTTAATCTATTAAAAGGTGAGACTCTATTACGAGTCAATATATTCCTAATAGATTGGATGATGACAAATTACATTAGTGAAATAATATTTAGTTGATAGAACCATGTCTTGGACTCGAGATAGATGACACCCTTTTATGGTTGCTTATAAATTTTCGTGTGAAAACCTTGCAGGTGGATTTTACATCCGTCACATGAAATAAGTTAAGCATATAATAATAAATAATTAAATTAGTCAATAAATTAAATTTTCAGAAAATTTGATTTAATTGATTGGTGTCGGTAATTCTAACATGGAGAGTTAAATAAGTTGTAATGATAGATTTCGAAATTAAATCGAGGAGTGCAATTACAGATTTTTAGTGAAATAATTTGTAATTTATTATGATATGATAATTCATTCATTTGCGAATTAATATCATAATTGGTAGCCTCGGTTAATAAATCTGCGGTTTCTACTATGCCTGATTAACTAATCAATTTTTTTAAAGAAAAGGAGTTTTACATATATATGTGGGAAAAACGTTTATATATTTATGGATAAAGACGTTTTACCTATTTATGGAGAAAAACATTTTTACATATTTATGAAAAAACGTTTTGTGAATTAATGGATGAAAAACAGACGCTCTTACATCTTTAATTTCTATTGAAAGTTGTGTATAAAAGAGGATACTGCTTTTCACCATTAGATATAATTTTCAGATAAAAATTTAATTGCTCACACAAGTATTGATTTAAGAATTAGTCAGGAATTAATAGAAGACATCAGACCTGAATTTCGTGGTGTTGAACGAATTTTGCGAAAGCTTCAAGAGGTTAGTACTTTTTGATTTTTGATTTTCGATTTAAGATTATATTATCTTGTTAATATGTAAGTTTGTGATCCGAAAAATTTATGTTTCCGCTGCGTGTATGAATTATACACTCTAATAATTGGTATCACGAGTCTTCTTACATATAACTGATAATGTAATAAGAATTTCATGATTGATATACATGTTTTGTTAGTAAAATAAATGTATAAATCATGTTGTTTATTGGCTGTTAATCATGCTTTTAATGATAATAGTTTTTCCTGGAATTCTATGTTCTTATAGTTTATGAATTAGTTGTTTTCTGGAATTTCATGATTAATTGAATTCTGAAGTTTTGATTTTAATTAAATTCAAGAGAATTTCATGTTTGATTGACTTCTACACTTTTTGCTTATCATGTAATTGTTTCTCTGGAATTCGCGAATTTACCGTCAAGTATGTATGTATTTTTATGAATTTTCTAAAAATGCAATTTCTGTGATAAGGGTAAAACTATAAAGAGTTATGATTATGTCCAACTATAGTCGTTACTCACATGCTCTAACGAGCAGTATGGTAGCAATGCAAGGCTGTCCAGACAATCCATGTCACCCTCACTGACAGCCTTGCCGATGAGTGTCATAATCGTTTTTCTGAATTGAGGAAAAAATCGTAAGGAATTTTTAATATGCCCAACTACCTCTGTTATTTTTATGCTTTAAAAGTGGCACGATAGTAAGGCCAAGCGGTACGAGCAGCCATGCTAACCCTCGCAAGCAGCCTTGCCGATGATTGTCGGTTTTGGAGTTTTTTTAAATTTTGGCGAACTCCAATTGGCCTGAAACTTGGTAGGTTCATCGAAAACGACCCACTGAACAATACTCACAGATTTGTTACGACATAGGCCCTTTTTTGTCCATTTGAAGTCGTTTTGATGGGTTTTTGGACATTTTTGTGTTTTCTGAAAATTTGAAATTTCTGAAAAAATTATTTTTTGCAAACCAGTGGTGATAGGGTTCATTCCTTATGATTTCAGTGGTTAATAACCGTAATTTATGTAAGTTTACATGTTGACATAGGTCATCTTCCCTATCGGATAAACTTGTATAGTATAATACTGTTTTTCGTCTCTTATTTTGATGACTTGTATTAACTTTCCGACTAATTTACGTGTTGAATCAATGAACAAGAGATTATATGAAATATGTTGTTTATCTAAATTAAATTAACAGTTTACTCTCTAACTGAGTTGGTTCTGTTTTATTTAAGGGATAACATGTCAAACACTGCATGTATTTTTACTTAAATGGTTAAGTTTTCCTAACGATTCTAACTGTTTATGTGCATGGTTATATGTGTGATGTGGTTTTAATGAAATTAATTAATTTGCAGCATGTCTAATGATCTGTTTTAATCATATAACAGATTAATGTCTTTATTCAATCCCTTAACCTCTATCCTGAATCAAAATAAACTGGAAAGCCCAAATTATGTTGACTGAAAACGAAATTTGGACATTGTCCTTACTGTTGAAAGCTTTAAATTTGTGTTGGTTGAGGAATGCCCATTAAGCCAGCTGATCCCACTGATGATGAGACTAAAGCCTATGATAAGTGGGTTAAGGCTGATGAGATGGCAAGATGCTACATTCTTGCCTCCATGGCAAATGTGTTGTAGCATTAACATCAGTCCATGACTTCTGCTTACGATATGCTCGAATCTCTCAAAGAGATGTTCAGTGAGCAAAGTCGTGCTGCAAAGCAGACGGCCATGAAAGCCCTCTTGACCATGAAAATGGCAGAAGGATCATCGGTGAGGGAGCACATTCTTAAGATGATGAGTCTGTTGAACGAGCTGGAAATTCTTGGTGCAGTTATTGATAAGGAATCTCAAGTAGAGAGAGTCCTACAGACTGCTGCTGAACAGTTTTCAGCAATTTCGCTTAAATTATAATATGAATAAGATGGACTTGTCCCTTGCGAAACTGCTAAATGGACTGCAAGCGGCAAAATCTATCATTAAGCAACAAGCTCCTCCTGCGGTGTTCATGCTTAACAAACTTTCGTCTTCAACTTCTAAGCCGAAAGGCGAAAAGAAAAAAAAGAAGCTCCGTAAGGTTTCAGGTGCTAATGGTGGTGTGGCTAAGCCTAAGGACAAGTGTTATCATTGCAAGCAACCTGGTCACTATAAGAAATAGTGCCCCGACTACATAGCCAAGCTGAAAAACAAAGAAGGTACTTCTTTTTTAAATGTCGTTGAAACTTTTTTAGCGGTTGTTTCTACCCAATTTTGGGCTATAGATTCGGGAGCCAGTAATCATATCTGCAATTCTTTGCAGGGGTTTCAGGAAATACGACAGCTAAATGAGAATGAAGTGAGCGTGTTTCAAGCAAATAGGGAGCCAACACCAGCCTTAGCTACAGGAATAATTTCTTTTTCGTTCAGTAATAATAGGACTTTGGTTTTAAATAATGTTCTCTAGGTACTTTCTATACGAAGGAATTTGCTTTCTGTTTCCTGAATAATGGATGTTGGATATAACGTTTTTTTTGCTAATAATTGTGCAATTATTAAGTATAATAAGCATTTTATAATTTCAGCTCCTAGAATAGATGATCTGTTTATATTGGATGTGTCTCAAAATATGCTACAAACATCGGAACTTAATAATATTGATTAATCACATAAGAGAAAATGTATTTCGGAATTGAGTGAAACATACTTATA
Organism: Capsicum rhomboideum; assembly: GCA_031232105.1. Taxonomy (NCBI): domain Eukaryota; kingdom Viridiplantae; phylum Streptophyta; class Magnoliopsida; order Solanales; family Solanaceae; genus Capsicum; species Capsicum rhomboideum. The sequence continues at coordinate 82,003,779 of CP124712.1, forward strand.
GCACTTACGTCTAGATCATATTAATATAAATAGGATTTCAAGGTTGGTTTCTGATGGACATTTGAGTTCATTGAAAGTGGAGGCACTTCTGACTTGTGAATCCTGTTTAGAAGGTAAAATGACCAAGAGACCTTTTCCTTCCAAAGGAAATAGAGCCGATAATAAGTTAGAATTAATTCATTCTGATTTGTGTGGTCCTATGAATATATAAGCAAGAGGTGGTTTTGAGTATTTTGAGACTTTCAAGCTGATTACTCAAAAGATGGATATATTTATTTGTTGCACCGTAAATCTGAATACTTTGAAAAATTCAAAGAGTTTAAGATAGAAATGGAAAAATGACATAATAAACATATCAAAACATTACAATCTGATCGTGATGGGAAATATCTTTCTGCGGAATTCATTAAGTACCTATCAGAATCAGGAATTACATCTCAATATTCTGCTCCGGGAACACCACAACAAAATGGTGTGGCAGAACGAAGAAATAGAACTCTTATGAAAATGGTTAGTTCAATGTTAAGTTATTCAGATTTGACTTTTTCTTTTTGGGGGTATGCATTAGAAACTGCAAATTATATTCTGAACTTGGTTCCTTCGGAGTCGGTGGCTTTAACCCCGTCTGAATTGTGGAGTGGGCGCAAGCCTAGTCTACGACATATTCGGGTTTGTGGTTGTCTAGCACATGTACTAAAAGGAAAAACTGATAAATTGGAATCTAAGATAGAAGTGTGCATTTTTATTGGATATTCAAAAGGAACAAAAGGGGGTTTATTTTATTGTCCTAAGGACCAGAAGGTAATTGTCTCGACAAATGCCAGATTTCTGGAAGAGGACTATTTAATGAACCATGTTCCTAGAAGTAAACTCGTTTTACAGGAATTGAGCAATAGAATAACGAATAATGAAACACAAGAACAAATTCCAAAAATCGTTATTGACATACCACTGCATCCACGTAGTGGGAGAAATGTCAATAGACAAAAGGTTGCACAAGAGCAAACACTTGACATTACGCTACCTCAAAGTAGTGGGAGTAATGTCGAGCAACCTGCAATTGTGGAGGAAGACGTTCAGGGTAATGTCGAGCAACCTGCAATTGTGGAGGAAGACGTTCAGGGTAATGTCGAGCAGGAAGACATTCAAGGTGTTCAGAATTTAGTTCAAGATATAGCGGATCCGGTAGTGACTAGTCGTCGTAGTGGGAGAATTATTAGAAAACTTTTACGGTTTGTGCTCTTGGGAGATTCATATGATAGAATCCCTGAGGAGACTAATACAAAACCTCTTATTACGCCAAAGCACTACATGACAAAGATGCTAAAATGTGAATTGCTGCTACGAAATCAGAAATGGAGTCTATGGACTCCAATAAATTCTGAGATCTTGTAGAACCACCTACGGGAGTCAAACCAATTGATTGTAGATGGATTTATAAGAAAAAGAGAGGTGTGGATGGAAAAGTGCAAACTTTTACGGCTAGGCTTGTTGTGAAAGGGTTCACTCAAAAAGAAGGAATTGATTATGAGGAAACCTTTTCGCCAGTAGTTATACTTAAATCCATTAGGATTCTCTTATCCATTGTTGCTCATTATGATTATGAGATTTGGCAAATGGATGTCAAGACGGCTTTTCTAAATGGAAGTCTTGATGAGTGCATTTACATGGCACAACCAGAAGGTTTCATGAAAAGTGGCAATGAACACAAGTTTTGTAAACTTAAGAAATCCATTTATGGATTGAAACAGGCATCTAGGGCATGGAATACTTGTTTTGACAATTCGATTAAGACTTTTGATTTTGATCAATGTGAAAATGAGTCTTGTATCTATAAGAAATGGGATGGAGATAGAGTAGCATTTTTTATTTTGTACGTAGATGACATCTTGCTCATAGCTAATAATGTGAGCATGTTGAGTTTTATTAAGGAGTGGTTGTCCTCATGATTTGATATGAAAGACTTGGGAGAAGCGACTCATATCCTTGGGATCAAGCTAATGCGAGATCACAGACAAAGAATATTAGGCTTATCTCAAGCGTTTTATATTGATACTATTCTTGCAAGGTTTAACATGCAAAATTCCAAAAGGGATTCCTTCTTTTAGGCATGGAATTACTCTATCAAAGGATCAGTCGCCCAAAATGACCGATGAGATAGAGAGAATGAAGGCGGTCCCTTATGCTTCTGCTATAGGGAGTCTCATGTATGCTATGTTGTGTACCAGACCTAATATTTGCTTTGCTGTTGGCATGGTTAGCAGATTTCAGTCTAATCCTGGGCAAGAACATTGGACTGCAGTTAAGCATATAATCAAGTACCTGAAAAGGACTAGGAATTACATTCTTGTTTTTCACTCTGGCGATCTTGTACCTATTGGGTATACAGATTCATACTTACAGTCAGATAAAGATTCTAGAAAATCTACATCAGGATATGTGTTTACTTTAGGAGGTGGAGCCATAGTTTAGAGGAGTATCAAGCAATCATGTGTTGCTGATTCCACCATGGAAGCCGAGTATGTAGCTGCCTCTAAGGCGGCTAAGGAGGTTGTTTGGCTCGGTAACTTTCTGAAAGAGCTTGGAGTGGTTCCTTCGGTTCAAGCGCCACTCACACTTTATTGTGACAATAGTGGTGTGGTTGCAAACTCGAAAGAACCACGAAACCATAAAAGAAGTAAGCATATTGAGAGAAAATATCACTTGATTCGGGATATAACTCAAAGGGGTGATTTGAGAGTTTCGAAAATTGAGTCGACGAACAATTTGACGGACCCATTTACAAAGGGCTTAACTCAGAAGGTTTTTGATAAGCATGTAGAAGAAATGGGTGTTAAAATTGTGCATGCATGATTATGAGTCTAAGTGGGAGATTGTTAGGATATACTATTAACCATGTGGTTTATGTTATAGTATTATATTTTCATCACATGTAAAGACTATTTATTTTATTTACTTAATTTAATAAAATCTTTATTTGAATAGATCATTGTGTTAACATGCGTGTCCTTTACTTATGTAGTAGACAATTTTGTGTATGGAGTATTTTAACTCATGCACGGAAGATTAAAATTGTCAGTTCTTATAAGTTATAAATTAATGTTCACAATCAAAGATGAGGTAGGACAAACATCTTGATGGTTGTAGCCCAAGATTAAATATAATTTGATCTTAATTATGGGAGTTGTAATATTCCAACTTCTTGTGCTAGTACATTTCATATGTATTGAACGAACTAATTAGAGATGTTTGTTTATGTTCTGAATATTAATAAACAACTCTAGTCCATTACATGTACTTATACTCTTAATCTTGATATAATTATTATGATCTATGTAGTTTGATTTATTATTTTAATCTATTAAAAGGTGAGACTCTATTACGAGTCAATATATTCCTAATAGATTGGATGATGACAAATTACATTAGTGAAATAATATTTAGTTGATAGAACCATGTCTCGGACTTGAGATAGATGACACCCCTTTATGGTTGCTTATAAGTTTTCATGTGAAAACCCTGCAGGTGGATTTTACATCCGTCACATGAAATACGTTAAGCATATGATAATAAAGAATTAAATTAGTCAATAAATTAAATTTTTAGAAAATTTGATTTAATTGATTGGTGTCGGTAATTCTAACATGGCGAGTTAAATAGGTTGTAATGATAGATTTCGAAATTAAATCGAGGAGTGCAATTAAAGATTTTTAGTGGAATAATTTGTAATTTATTATGATATGATAATTCATTCATTTGTGAATTAACATCATAATTGGAAGCCTCAAATAATAAATCTGCAGTCCCTAATATGCCTAATTAATTAATCAATTTTTTTTAAAGAAATGGAGTTTTCCATATTTATGTGGGAAAAATGTTTATATGTTTATGGATAAAGACGTTTTACCTATTTATGGAGAAAAACGTTTTTACATATTTATGGAAAAACGTTTTGTGAATTAATGGATGAAAAATAGACGCTCTTACATCTTCAACTTTTGTTGAAAGTTGTGTATAAAAGAGGATACTGCTTTTCATCATTTGATATACTTTTCAGATAAAAATTTACGTGTCCACACAAGTATTGATTTAAGAATTAGTCAGGAATTAGTAGAAGGCAGCAGACCTGGATTCCGTGGTGTTGAACGAATTTTGGGAAAGCTTCAAGAAGTTAGTACTTTCTGATTTTCGTTTTAAGATTTTATTATCTTGTTAATATGTAAGTTTGTGATTCGAGAAATTTATGCTTTCGCCGCGTGTATGAATTATACACTCTAATACACATAAAGTATGAAGTAATAAGTTTCGCTCGCTAATTTCGAATGCCCTATACTATGACATCTCAATGCAGCATATACCAAATGTTTTAACATCGTCAGCCTTATGGATACTGCTCCAACAGTTTGCAAGCAGATATTATAGATCAAGAAGATTGAGAAGGTTTTCAATTAACTTCATGCATTTTTGCAACCCAAGGTTATTCATTATTTTATTTTTCACTATCTATTATTTTTTGGGGTAGTAGTCTTCCCTAAATTGTGATCTCCACAAAGTTCTAACTTTTAATTATTAATTACTTTTGTATAATTTGTAAAAATAGTGAGTTTGTTTGTAAATTTTAGCTTCTTGATATGTAATTGGGTAGACAGTACTTTTCTTAAAAAAATAAAAATAAAAATTGGGGTAGGAGAAGGGAAAAATGAGATAGGAATTACAATATGGAAGTAGATAGCCAATGTTATAACCCAGGGAGAACCACACCCCAAAAGCTAGCTATTAAGGTGGGAGAGTTCAAGGCTATAAATACCCCACACCAATATTTTGCAGTACCGATGTGGGACTTTTTGTAATGAATCATAACAAACCACCACGCTCTGCATCCGTCGTCCTCGACGGCTCCACTCTGGGTAGCTTTCACTCTACTTTTTGTAGGTAGCTCTTTCCCATGTAGCCCTTTTCGAGCGCCTCGACGGTTGTGCGCTAGACATTACTAGCCCCGGCCGAACACTGCCATACCTGCGTCACCATTCCAGGCACGACGGGCACTGAGGGTGATGGCTTACTCTGATACCACTGTTATAACCCAGGGAGAACCACACCCCAAAAGCTAGCTATTAAGGTGGGAGAGCCCAAGGCTATAAATAATCCACACCAATATTTTGTAGTACCGATATGGGACTTTTTGCAATGAATCATAACAGCCAACCAACTGAGCTACAAAGATTCACCAGGTAGAAAGTACAATACATAGTTTAGTTACTTTTGAATTCGTATTTTAGTTTGATGCCTGCTAAAATTATGAAGTCAGAATGGAAAATAGTTAAACATAACGAAATTTGAGAGTTCGGAAAAAAAAGAGTGTAAAAGACTTACATGTTTTTTAATCCAACCTTTGAAAGACATTTCTAAATTATAAACAGAGTGCAAATCAATTTAAAAGGTATGATTGTAGTAAGGCCATATGGACATCCACAAATATTATTTGTTAAGAAAAAGGAAATAAGTGGGAAAGCAAAGAACTCCACACAACACTCCTAAAGGAGAAATAGAAGCTGAAATTAATGAAATTTTGATATAAATATATTGCATGTTGATGGTTAAATTTTTATACAACTAATCACCATAATAATTAAACAAAAACAGTTACTATATCATTTATGTGTGAAACAGATTAGGAGTATAATGTATTTAGGAGAGTAAAAGATAAGTATTTATGTTTTTTTATTGAGTCGAGAATACAAATTTCATTTAGGCACACTAGATATTTTTGACTTTACGGGTTTTTCTGTTCTGTTTCCATCTTATCTCTAATATATTAAAAGTGTGAAGGGCATTAGAAATGTTGTTTGAATTTGTTGCCCTTCATTAAAAGTCTCCGCTTTAGACAAAATCGGTTTTTTACTATTTTCTTCCATTACTCCTAAATTATATGGTAAGGAAATAATAAATTATATGGTAAAGAAATAAAATAAATATATGAGTCCTAAATATACCATAAATTCTAAATTCTAATATAAATACACCACTCTACCTTATATTTACACGAAGAGATACACTCCCGCCATAATTACTTCGAGCGTAACTGTGAGACGGAGGTTCGTGAAGTTTACAAGCATCTCGTGTTTTTTGGTTATCAACGGAAGTATAATGTTTATGTATGAATTAGTGTTCCGTTTAAATTTGTTAATTTTGCTGCAGCTTGCTTGGTTACATTTAATTATTAGTATTGTTTGGAGAATGTGTCGCAGCAAGGATCTTTTTCTAAATGGGTTTTTTCTGTTTTTAGTTTTCCAATTCACACTATTCTATTGGCCAAACAGTGAATGAACATACTTGCATTTAAATTCTTGTTGAATGACAAGTGGATGATATATTATATAGGTTGATTGCTTTGTGTTCAGAACTTGGCAAAGAGAAACTATCTTATATTTCAATCATTGAACTGTGGAGTTTTTTCTAATACTTGGGAATTATTTGGTGACGAACAGGTTGGTGATATATATTACTGCAGATTTTATTATTAGTCAGCTATTAATTCTTGACGCGGAAGATTAGAAAAAGGACATCAAATTGGTGATTCAGTAACGACTGGTATGTCTAAATGATCCGCTAATGTAACTCATTGTTCTTCCCCGTGCCATTGTCTACACACTGGTTCAAGATCTAGCTATCATGTTAATGATAATGGACTCACAAGCTTTTATTGTAAATATTAATATTTTCAGCTTATTGGATTAAATTATCCTGTTGAAGTATTTTATGAATACATTCTATTATAATTATAGTGCTATGAAATACTAAACAGATTTTCGTTTTTGTTAGTATTAGTAGCTCGAATCAACAACGATTGCAATTTGATTTTTGGTTTGTTTCCCTCACTCTTTTTCCTTTTCTAATTTTTTGTTTTGTCCATTCTTAGTATTTTTCGGATCTCAAAGAAAATCGGAGCAATTCAGCTCCCTTTTCTTATGTTAATACTTCCTCCGTTCTTTTTTAGTTAGCATGTATACTAAAAATATTTGTTTCAAGTTGTCAATTTAAAAAATCAAGAGAGGAGTAACTGTTTAGGTTGTACTCCAAGAATGTCTGTTTCCGTCTCCAATTGTTTGGTAGAAAGGATAAGGATAACTAATATCGGGATAGCTAATCCCGGGATAACTTGTTTCCAACCAAACGACCGCTCAGGTGTCACTATTAACCTGACCCAGATAACAATGACAATAATTTTCCCTAAGAATAGAATAGTCTTAACATGTGTTATGTACCAAGTGTAGAGCAGGGACATAATAATTATTGTATGTGGTAGTTAGAAAGGTTGTTAAAGGTTGTTGATACTTAATAGTAGTCAATTACACAATTAGTAAAGTTGTCAGGCGAGATTAGCAGTCTACTACTCTATACTTGCAAGTTGCAACATATTACATGACAAATTATATATTAGCTTGGCTTCATATTGCCATTCTTCGTTCGTTTGTTGCTTCATTAATAGAGTTTTAGTTACTCTACTAACTTTTCTTCCATTCAAGGGAGTAACTTTTATTCTTATTTAGGTTTTGATTCAAGTTGTCTTCTTGCATTCATTATCATTGTCATTTCTGCCTTACTTTATTTCTTTTAATTAATAGCTTTAAAAGATTATATATGAATTATACATAATCAACAATTGACAATAAATTCTCCTTTTTTGATAATTTCTTGTGTTTTTTCTTTCATTTGAAAATTTAGGATAGCAAAATTAACGAGACGAAACAAACATGTTGCCGTCGAATGAAGTAGCTAGAAAAATCAAAGGTTTGTCTCTAATTCTCTTTTCTCTTTTAAGTTATGGATCTTAAAAGACTTAATTTTTTCTCATCTTGCTTATTTAGAGTCTAATTACATGAACTCATAAAACTCTATTAATTATGTCCTAATTCCCAAATATTATTTAATATATGTAATTCTAAGATACCTTTTTATGTACCCATATGTGTTTGTATATGTAAGTTCACTTGCTACATTACAAAATCCAAATCAACTTTGTTGAGGAGAGGAGAGGGATGAAGAGTGCATTGATTGAGACAAAGTGGGACATGAAAGATGGAGTCGGATAATTAAGAATATGGTATTGTTCTATTTTTTATGCCTGAGTTTTTATCTTATATAAGACGAATTATCCTGAATATTTGACAATTTTTTTCTTTCTTGAATATGCATTTTTCATAATTTATACTCTAATCACAAAGATGCAAGAACAATTTGCGTGATTATGCATCTAAGGATTATGTAATGTAAACCATTGAATTTTCTTTCTCTTCTTTCAACAATTTCAAATTGCAAGTTACTACAATGCATCTTTAACAAAGATTTTGTTAATCGTCTGGGGTATATAAATTTTTGTGTTTTACCCTTTTGAGTTTTTGTTATAAGCAGAAATATAAAGAGCAGGTTGTTTGGCATTAAGAGTTGTTACGCTATCAATTACTTTGACAAGTATTTTATAGATAGTGGTTACTCCGATTTTCTCTTACAGGGGTACCATAGATTAATAGTTATTGCAACAAATCTCTTCTATTTTTTTCTAAACTTCGCAGATATTGAAAAAATGTGATGTGTTGGTACTTCTCAAAGAAATCGATCGGAAGAAAAGCAAATGAAAGGCGTGATAAATTGAACAAGTCTAAGAATGAGTCATCGTGAGGCTGTCCAATCCTAGTTACAATTATAAGGTTGTATGTGTTTAGGTTAATGTTTACTTAATGTGAAGAGTGTACAAACTCTAAAAGTGTGAGGCAATTGCCCGTAGCCTTTGTAACAGAAGTTAAAAATTTGAGAATTAATTTTATAAGTTTTGTTTCAGATTTCTCTTGCCATTTACTTCGTATTTTCTTCATTAATATTTAGGACTCTATTTTAAGCATCAAGTTTTATGTTGTTTTTCTTTATTTTACTCTAATCAAATTTATAAATGTTTGTGTTCGTGTTTTCGTGGTATTTTTTGTGTGTTTTGTAATTGACCAAGTTTTAGTTTTGTCGGCACTTCAAATTAATATGGAAATAACCCTCATAAAATAAATATATGGGGAGAAATTAGATGTATATTTCTAATATTAGGAGACTTAGGTAGGTTTTCTTTCCTGCACACACGGTTACACAATGCACACAGCTGGTCGAGTTCACAATGCGCAAACTGGTCGAGTTCGAGGAACTTCTTCATCTCTTCATGTTTAAAAGATATTAAATTCAAGCATTGTACTAATATAATAATATTTATTTTCGTTAGGTAAACAAAGAGGAGGAGTATTGCATTTAGTGTAACATCAATAGCTATTTATGAACAAAGTGTTCTTCTTATCGTATTATATTAATTGACTATGCACACGTGCAAAGCACATACCCTAAACTAGTATTTAATAAAAACGTAAGTGATGTTTTAATTTGAATGGCATTAATTTCGCTCTTAAAAATTTAAGTTTTGCAAAATGCTAATAGATTAAAATTATAAACTTGTGTTTAGATTATATTTCAAAAAATAAACTAACAACAGGTCACTTTAGATTTCAAAAAAATATATTTACGTTAGTTCAGTATTCGAAAAACAAAAAAAGTATATAGTAAATTAACAGACGGTCTTTTACGATCGCGCAAAGTGCGAGCTATGTGGAGGACATGACCCTTGATAGGAAAATGTGGAGGACGCGGATTAGGGTTGAGGGTTAGTGAGTAGGAGTGCGTCCTTACTTGTAGAGAGGAGTGCTTTGTTTGTCGATGCACCTATAGTCATAGTGTTATGCCTATGTCTTGTAGTTTCTTGTTTGCGGTATTTTGGTGATGTATGTGATTTCGGATAGATAGTTTATAGCATTACTCCGTGGGTGTTTTGTTTCTTTTATCTAGTGGTGTGTTACCCCATTTTGTTGTTTGTTTTTATGTTTTCTGCTTGTTATACTGTTATTTGTCCTAAGTCGGGGGGCCTATCGAAAACAACCTCTTTACTTCATCTGAGGCAGTGGTATGGACTGCGTATACTTTACCCTCCCCACACCCCACTTCGTGGGAATACACTAGGTATGTTGTTGTTGTTGCAAAGTGCGAGCTGATTCACTAGTTATATTCTAAATGGACATAAGAACAGATTATAATGATTCCAGTTCATTTGTGATAAAGAAATGGACCTTGGTCGTAACTCAATTCCAAAAGCTAGCTCATGGGGAGAGAATTGTTCAAGACCATGTGGGACTCCAACCCCCCCGCCCCCCCCCCCCCTCCCCCCCCCGGAGACATATGGAGTATGGACAATATAAGACGGGGGCCCAACATCGGAAACAATGAATTAAGATAGGCCTGACTGTGATACCATGACACGAAATGGACCTTGGGCCTAACTCAACCCCAAAAGTTAACTCAAGAAGTGAGGATTGTCAAACCATATAAAGAGACCACCCACCCCATAATTGACCGATGTGGGACTTCTTCAACACCCCTTCAAGGTTGGACATCTGAAGTGTAGACAATACTAATATGGGGGCCCAACATCATAAACGAGAATTGGGATGGGTCTCGCTCTGAAAAACAAATAAATTAACCTTGGGCCTAACTCAACCCCAAAATCTAGTTCATGAGAGAAGGATTGCCCAAAACCATATAAGAAGACCAAATAGCCCTTGTCCCAATCGATGTGGGACTCCAACAATATGAGTAGACAGCTATCCATAGATCCTTAAAAGCTGTTGACACAGAATGAACTATATTCTTTATTCTCTTTACATTAGAATTAACAGCTCCGGTGTAAAACTATAGGCTTTCATAACAGGCGCAGCAAGAAGTGCTTACCTTGGGAAATAGTGCTTTGCAGGAAGCACACCATGTTCCATAGAATTCTACAATAACAAGTCTATCTCCAGCCTGACTTAGAACATCCAAGAATTCTTGTGTCGAATGGATGTCAACCATGTTAGGCCCTGCATTTCGCTCCCACCATTTTGGTTCCTCGGTTCGAGTAAGTGTAGCGTGTGCCTAAACAGCATTGAACAAAGACACAAAATGTATTAAGAATACTTTTAGGCATTTAACATGTATGCAGCAAGATAGAAGCCTTCATGAAGATGAATGCGTTCACTTGTTCATAAAATACAAAAATAAATACCAATTTCTGCTCAAACCAGTCCACCCAAGCTTAGATGGTCAAAGTTAGTAGGGATGAGTAATGAACCAAACTTGGTAACTAAATTCTATCTGAACGCTTAAAAGAAAATAGAAATCCACTATATCAAAATTACTATTAAAAGGAATGTGTTGTCGCTGTTCTAAATGAGTTAATCTTTAATCATTTTAAGATGGTCTAGCAAATATACAAGCTTGTTGGAGCAGAATTGAGAACCTGAATAGTAACCTTAGAGGAGGTATTAACTGGCCCTTCTTTCCCACCAGTTAATTTTGAAAACTAAAGACCTATTCAATGATCATAATGGTAATAGATATATGACAGCATTTACATCAATTAAAATGTGCCACCACTATACTGCATGGTCGGAAACCACTCTTTGTATCAGTAAGTAGGCAAATTGGGGTTGGCATCTAAGGCTGCTACCTTTAGCCAATTTCATAAGTAGCTGCTTCAGACCAACCAGAACATTAAATGAACTAGGAGAGATGATCTCAAGTTCTTCATTTCAAGCTTGGTCACAAGGAAGCACAGACGTAAACCAGTTAAGTTTGATCAGTTTGGAAGTTCAAATACAATGCTCATAAATACTACAGAGGGGCATAGACAGCATGCCATGGTTACAAGTGCATGAATTTCATGCGTATTATCTATGCAGACCAATCTCTGAACCACCATCAACACTCCCAAGTATAAGTTTGATCCTTAAAATAGGAGCTTTTCTTCCAACCTAACCTTTTCAATTTCCTGCTTTCGCCAGGATGACAAAAGATCGTAGCTATTTTACTCAAAGACAATTTCTAAACGTCATTCTAGGCTGAACTTATCTGGGAACACACTCAAACCTCACCAGTAGAAACTTTATCCCCAGGATCTTCAAAGAATCCAGAATCTAACTTACCTTTTCTAAAAAAAAAAAAAAATACAAAGAAAGAATCCAGAATCTATCACAGGATAGAACAAGAAATAGAAGAAATTTAGTTCTGTCATTCAAAATTTTGATCCGCTATGAATGTTGATGCTTTGGATCTTCCGGAAACAGCCCCTCTACCTCCACGAGGTAGGGGTAACGTCTGACGTACACTCTACCTTCCCCAGACCCCACTTGTGGGATTGCACTGGGTATGTTGTTGTATGAATTTTGACGCTAAAGTTAGTGGCCCACCGTGCTATAACTTTTCTGCTTTACTAGCATTCAGTAGTGTGCTCTATTCACAAAACATATTCAACATAGTAAACCCTGACCTTTCATTACCCAAGAAACATGAGTCTTCTAAAGAAGATTTTGCTGAATGACATATTTGGTGAATTACACAAGTGCCGATAACTAAGTGACGATTAATCATATGCATGTTTGTGTTTGGGGATAGCAGCGGTGTCCACCTTGCGTGCAGTTTGACCATATCATCTGGTACATGCATCCTCCGACCTGGTTAAGTCATCTAAGGAAGCAAATCGGAAGAAATCACTATAAATCTTCTTTTTTTTCCTTTGGCCTCTGCTGGATCTGAAACCTTGTCTTCCAAACTTATCCGAGTAATCCTATACATCTTGACTGCTGATTTAGTGATTACTAGTATAAATCAGCATAACAAAGCTTCCTAATTTCAATGTTTGAACACAGTTGAGTGTTTCAAGAGAAGGAAAAAGACAGATCTCAGCAGAAGCAAAAAACACTAGGTGATTCTTCCCATATGTCCTAGCCTTGTTGGACAGAGTTTTCTGGTATCTGTTGCTGGTGGAAGGTGGCAGGTATTCCGTGGATTTAGTCGAGGTGCGCGAAATCTGCCCGGACACCACAGTTATCCAAAAAGAAAAAAAAAGACAGCATGATACCCTCCCGCAACTGCTAACTGAAAAACTTTTAAATAAATTTGAAACTTAAAAGAGCTCAAACCTGAAATGAGCTAAGTACAACTAGTGTCCAGCCGTAAACACTATCCACAATTTAAAGAAAAAGTGAGTAAAAGCTGGAATCTTTACCTTAACAGCGGGAAATCGCTTGTTGGGACTGAAGGCAATTCTGGAGACAAATTCGACAGAAGTTGAAGGAGAATCACCCCTTTTATGCAACCTTTGATTGGGTGCAAGACCCGTTTGGGTAGAATTCAAAGATGAAGAGAATGAGGTTAACAGTGAAGAATTGGGAGAAGAAGAAGATGAAGAAGAAAACTGTAAAGAGTTTAAAGAAAATCCCATTAGATCAGCCATAGAACACAAGTTCAGAGAAATAAGTAATTGAGATCCTTTAACTGAATATTGCTATGCTTTTTCTTTTTCGGGAATCTTAGTTCCCTATATATACAAAAACAAGATTGAGTATAGCCCAAGTTACATCAATGGAAACTCATGACTGATTTGGACAACGAAAGCCATTGCATTGAAGGGCTAGTTGATCTTTGATTTTTCCTATGGAGAGATATTGGCATTACTATGTGAAATGGTGTATTAGTGTTCAACTACTGGAAGAGGCTTGACCACACATCCCATAAACATAAAAGCAAATGCATGTGAATAATTTGTGTGAACCAAATTTTACGACCAGAACAATCTACATAGATTTTTCTTTTTTTCTTTTTTTGTTTTCCTTATTTTGATGGTTAGTTGACCAAGTTGGTGCTTTTTATTGCGCTTCTTGGAAACGTCCTTAGAAATATTGATAACTTGGTGTTTGTGGGAATGTTGGTAGAATTTTATGAGGAGAATTCAAACTCTAAGTAGGCGTTTGGCCATGAAAATAAAATATTTTGGAGTTGAAATTGAAGTTGGAGTTGGAGTTGGCCATGAAAATCAATAGTGTTCTTTTTGACTTTTTGTGAGAGAAGTAAAAGTAAAAAAAGTGAAAACAAGAAAAAGTTGTTTTCACTTTTCCGAAAATTTATTTCACTTTAGCGAAATACATTTCATGGTCAAACACCACTACATTTCACTTTTTTCACTAAAGTGAAATTTATTTTCGGAAAAAAGTGAAAAAAATCCATGGCCAAACGGGCCCTAATTCTTTACAATTATTTCCTTCCAATATTGGATTTCGAGGGAAAATGTTCCTAACTTTCCTTCACTATTTCATTTGTGATTAGTATCATTCGGACAGTGTTAAACCCGCACCCAACTAACATTTTTTAAAAAAATTATAGGTATTTTCTAATTTTTCTTGTTCTTACTTTTTTATTTTTGTGACATTAGTTTGACATTTTTTAAGGTGTTCTAAAATAGTGAAGTATAAAATAGTATACACAAAATGTTTTAGGGTTTATGCATGAGAGAGAAGAGAGCGTTTTTTATATAATTTGTGTATACCATTTTAGGTATACTAGATTCTTTCATATCCTAGTAAATGGCAGGAGGAAGAGATTATCTATTAGTAGAATTATCAAAGAAGATGGCAGTGGGCAGAGGGCAATGAGCAAGTGGCAGCAGAAGCTATTTCATTTTTTCAGAAGCAATTCACCAGTTTGAATGCCTTAGTGGAGATGTCATTGCTTAATCATGTACCTACTTTGGTCACAGGAGATATGAACACTGTGTTAAATGCTATTCCATCAGAAGAAGAGGTGAAAAAGGTGTTTTTTGAATTGAATAGGGAAAGTGCTAGTGGGCTAGATGGGCTTACTGGCCAAGTTTATCAAAGTTGCTGGATATTATTGGTAATGACTTTGTGAAAGTGGTGGTTGCCTTCTTTACAGGAAGTACTCTTCCTAAGTCAATCACTCATACTAATTTGATTTTATTGCCTAAGAAAGACATTGTTCAGTCTTTCACTAGCATGAGACTAATTAGTTTGAGTAATTTTCTCAACAAGGTTATTTCCAGAGTACTGCAATACAGGCTAGAAAGTTTTCTTCCTATGCTCATTTCAAAGAACCAATCTGGTTTTGTGAAGGAAATGAGAATCACAGGAAAAGTTTTGTTAGCCTAAGAGATCATCACTGACATCAGAAAGAGAGGAAAATCAGCAAATGTGGTGATTAAACTTGACATGGCTAAAGCTTATGATAAAATGGATTGGATTTTTTTTATCAAGGTGTTAGAGAAGATGGGTTTTGATAATCAAGTGGTGGCTATGATTTGTAGATTACGGGCTAATAACTGGTACTCTGTTCTGATAAATGGTCAATCTTATAGCTTCTTCCATTCTACTAGGGGAGTTAAGCAGGGAGACCCCTTATCACTTGCCTTGTTTATTCTATCTGCAGAAGTTTTGGCTAGAGCCTTAAACTCTTTGTTTTATAACGAGGGTTTCAAGAGTTTTGGGATGTCAAAATGGAGTGCATATGCAGATGATATAATATTATTTATTCAGCTAACAAGAGGTCCTTGTAACTTGTTATGAAGACTTTAGAAGACTATGAATTACAATCAGGATAGAAGATTAACAAAGATAAGAATGTTTTTTATGTTTTTCATAAAACTGCAAATGTTGTGGTTCAGAAAGTAGAAAGTTGCATTGGGCTCCTAGAGGCATATTTCCATTGATATATTTAAGGTACCCCATTGGTCATACAAGGAAAAGAAAAGTCTATTTTACTGAATTAATCAAGAAGGTGCACAATAAACTAAAGGCTTGGAAGGGAGAATCCTGTCATTTGGAGGTAAAGTAGTACTGATCAATAATGTTTTGAATAGTATACCTGTTTACTTATTGTCTGCTATAAACCCTCCAAATGTGTCAATCATGACCTACATAGAATTTTTGCAAAATTTCTATGGAACGTTAAGAAAATGGGTAGAAACAAGTATTGAGTTGCCTGGTCAGACATTTGCATCCCTAAGGAGGAAGGGGGACTAGGCTTTAGATCTTTATTTGATATTTCTAAAGCCTTGTTTGCCAAATTATGGTGGATTTTTAGAACTCAGAAATCCATGTGGACTATCTCTATGTAGAACAAATATTGCAAAAGATTTGATCCTCAAGTGGTGGAATGGAGAGAGAGGTCTCAAACATAAAAGTATATGATAGAGGCTAGAAATTTTACTAACCAGGAGATTTGGTGGGAGCCTAAGTGTGGTCATGCTAACATTTGGTATGACAATTAGACCCAACTAGGAGTTTTGCACTATTATCTACCTATAACTAGCACTGAGGTATATCCAATGGAGGATGTGAATCAGTTATTTGCACAAGGAGGATGGGATACAATTTTACTGGAGCTACTGTTTCCAGAGGAGGTGTGTGATCATATTCAAAATAAGTTGATAGTAGAGGAAGACTTAGGGGAATGAGTAAAGCCATGGTGGATGCTCAATTCTTCAAAAATCTTCTTGGGAGGTTATGAGACAAGGAAGAGATGTACAAGATGATTACAAACAGTTATGGTTGAAAGGAATGCATTTTAAAGTCTCTTTCTTGTGGAAGCAAAGGATTCCAATTGGGGAAGTTCTAATTAAAATCAGAGTTTGTGATGAAATGATTTGTAAATGTTGTGGAGATAATGAACAAGAAACTATTGAACATTAATTTGTTTATTAAATTTCCTATTGCTAACAGAATTTTGTGTAGATTTATAGTTGGGGTTAATGGACATTTTCTTCAGTTAAAGGATACAATTTATAAGTGGTGGAATGCTGATACTGCTTCAAAACTTAAATTACTGTATAAATTTATTCCCATGTTCATTCTTTGGCAGGTTTGGAAGAGAAGGAACACAATCAACCATGTAGGAAGGATGTCTTATGTGAGGATGGATTTGAGCTAGACATAATTATCCCTGGTTGAAAAATTTGCCCTATGAATGGCCTCTGATGGTTAAGTTTTTGGAAGAATAGTAGGATGCAAAGTAATAGTGTGAAATCCTCCTAATTTGGGTGCTTACAAGTGCAATTTAGATGGTGCATTAAAAGAAAATCCAAGCCCAAGCTCCGGGGCCTTTTGTGTCAGAAATAGAGAGGGCAAACTAATTTATACAGAAACTAGGATATTGGAGGATGGTACTAATGTAGTTGCAGAAGTGATGGTATTAAGACTTGGATTGGAGTACTGCATCAGTCATAACTTACTTCCTTTGACTTTGGAGACTGATTCCCTTACTATTAAGAAAGTTATTGATGGAATATGAGAGGTACTATGGTGCATTGCAACATAAATTATAAGAATTAAAAGGCTTATGAAGGATGTAGATGTAATGGTGGTGCACATACTAAGAGAAGGCAACAAGCTTGCGGATTTTTTCACTAACCAGGTGTTCTCTTTTGCAAGTACATAAAGACTAACATATAAATCAATGCAAGACATACTAGATGAAGCAAGAGGCATTATTAACATGTGATAACGACCTCAATCAAGTGACTAAAATCGATATCGAAAATGCGAAATTAAATAATAAAATTAAAGGATAGTTGAGAAATAAGAGATGAGAAGTGAAGAAAGGCTAAATTGAAATAACAATTAAACTAAGGGAGAAGAGAACTCAATCAAATGCACAAGAAACCAAATTGAATCCACAATATGATAACTCGATGATTAATCAAGCGAAGAAGATAACACAAGCAATTCGGGAATCCATCCTAATCACTCGATCTAAGCTAACAATTGGAATTGAACCCAATCACTACCCTAATCTAAGGTAAGTAAATATCAATGTATATTCAAGACAATTCAATAATCCAAAATCTAAGTAAATAAAATGGCTAAGGCAACTATTTATAGTCCTTACTTTTTTCACAAATAGCCTATTACAAAAATAGCCCAAAAGTGACTATTTTAGTAATAACCCACAAGGGCCCTTCTTGATTGTCCAAATGACATCTTTATAGCCCATGACCTTGTATATTTATTGCTCCATGGCTTCCTTCGGGCTCCAAGCTATCATCTATATGTGGAAGCCCATCCTAATGTGCCCTACGCTATCCATGCTCGTATCATCCTCCCCTTCTTCAAAAGGATTCGTCCTCGAATTCGAACCTTGCAAAAACATGAGAAAGACAAACAACAAACATATCCTCATAGCATGAGGGTTAGTACAAGAATTATCAACCACACCAACTTGCCAAGGAGGCACATATTTGAAATACAACCAACTATCCTTTGTGTTAAAGAAGATCCATTCATCATATGCGGTACAATGAAATTGGTCATAAGCAACATCATGAGACAAGGAAACCACAAAGGTCTTAATGGCATCAAGAATCCTAAGAGATGATATCACATACGATTTAGGAGTCGTAAGACACAATTGTTTCATCGTCTCACAATAAGACCTCATCAAAAATGGTGCAATCACCCGTAAGGGTTCATTTGGGTCAAAAAAGTAAAAAAAACCCACATATCTCTACCTCTATACACAACAAATCCCATACCATCATGGGTATCATCATAAGCAAATAGATAGTAGAGAAAGGTGTTAAGCTCACTATTCTCATCTACGGTGTGCCAAAAGATAAGGACACCGGTAGATAAGAAAAGACATTTTAAGTACAAAACGACCCTCTCCATCAAGCAACTTCCCAAAGAAAAGAAGTACACCAACAAAGCCATGCTATTATAATGGTCGAGGAATCTATTAGGAGTCAAATCATCCCATATCAAATAATACTCCCAATGAGTTGGAGTCCCTCCTATCATAGTATCAAGCATGCTTCCAAGAGTCCCATTTGAAACGTCAACTTTTCCTACCCTATGAAAGTGACAAGGAGCTTTCAATATCCATGGACTCTCCCAAAAACAAATAAGCAACTTAACACTCATTGGTTGTGGTTTACACAACTTAAGCACAAGTGTGTCAAACAAGGATGCAAGAACATAGGAAACTTCCAAAATAGGCAATAACACATTTGCCTTGGGGTTCACAAGCATGAGACCACATTTGAGAAAAGGGTCATCATATGTAAACAAGTAGTAAAGAAAGGTGTTACCTAGATAAACGTCATCCAAGGTGTGCCCACATATAGAATTACCCTTTGATCCATAAGCACTAAGGCCTTGATCAAGAATGGGGACACACAAGAATGGAGGGGTTATTGGAGAACATACACCCCTTTTCTTTTGACCACTAACCTCTCCAATAAACGTACTATCATCTTCCAAGAAGAGAGTTCCATCTTCGAAAAGTGTGTCATCATACCATAATGGATTCTCAATCACTTGGTAGCCTTCAAGAGGGGCTACACTTATAACATGCCAAGATACACCACTATGCATTTCACCTTCATTAGTCATGTCAACATTAAATAAGAGATTATCCTTAAAAATACATTCCACCTCAAAATCCTCATGAGAAGAAAAAGGAATGGAATCACAATTCAAGGATTCATCATTTAGGTGCAATGACTTCACATGACTATCTACATGACCAACTATATCATGCCAACACTAAATTGAGGGTCCTTAAGTTCATCACAAAACACCTCATTTAGTGGGTCATCATTACACACGAGTTGATCAACACCAATATCAATTAATAATGAACTATTATTCAAAGCACATGTATCAACACTAGATGGACACAAATTGATCTTACTAGAAGAATCAATTCGGTCACCAATAGGAACAACTAGTGTATCTACATTTTCAACATGCACATTATCGAAACATGGAAAAGAATCACATGACAATGTACTATCATTCAAGGCACAAGTGTCAACAATAGGTAGACACAAATTGATCTTACTAGAAGAATCAATTCGGTCATCAATATGATAAACTAGTGTATGAACATTCTCAACAAATACATTATCACTATGCAACATGGTGTCATCAAGATGATCACAAGGCAAAGAATCTTTAAGCTCACACATATACATGTCATCACTTACACTCAATTGGCTACTAGCCACACAAGGATCTTCTACTTTTGAAAAAGTGTAAGGTTTAGCTTTGTTACCTTGTAGCTCATAGAAAGGATTGCATTCACCTTGTTTTTCAACATTGGAGAACATTTGCTCCTTTGGAAAGCTTTCTAACACCTCATGATTCTTCATTGCTCGAGGTGCCTTACTATGCTTGTCTCCAAAGATACCCGTACAAGAATCTAGACAACTAGAAAAGGAAGAAAGGTTACAAAAGCTAGTATAAGATTGTGATAACCCTCTCATATCACTACTCACAACCTCTCCTTTTTCCACTCCAGAGTTATCACATATCACACCGTTACTCCTCTCAATCTTTTATCTGTCAATCTTATTGGAGTTAGGACAAGTGCCAAGAATTCCTTGGAAAGGGTTTGGAGATCCCTTTACCTCTAACTTCCACTTTAGGTTGCTACGAGTAGCCTTCATTTCACTTATCGGATCCTCTTCAAGCACATTTCCACAAGGAATAACTTGCTTTGCTTTCGACTCCTTGGTATTAAGCTTGGAGACCATTTGAGAGATCTTGTCAAGAGTTATTAGCATGGAAGCAAAATTTTTATTCATCTTCAAAGTAATAGGATCCTCAATTGGGAGTGGTTCACTTGTAAATTTTGTTTTAAGAATCCGCCTCTCCCGGTCACACACATCTTGAAATAATGAATTTCCTTTACTTTTATGTCTCATTGATCCTCCCACCCTTCCTCCAACATCATTACCATAGCGAGAACTAGTCACATTGGAATGAGGATAATAAGTACAAGTTCTTGCACCATAAGGAGTAGAGAATATTCTTCGACTATGGTTCACACGATGCCTTCGAATTGGTTCCACCCATACATCTATACCCCCTCGACTAGGATAGGAAGTAGCACAAGACAAGAAAGGTAATTCATCCTCACAACTTCCCTTTCTATCCCAATCATCCTCAAAGGATTCACAAGACATATGGGAGAAAGTATCGTACCTCACATAATCTTCATTACCATTGTGTGTACTATGAGAACCCTCATACCCTTCATCTTCACCATCAAATTCATCATAAGATACTTCTACTCCTTCATGTTCATCATAATAGCCATAAGCCTTATTCATTTCACATTCATCTTTGGAGTAGTACTTCTCACCACCATATTGTTCACTATCACAATCATAGCCTTCATACAACTCATCTTCAAATGATTCCGAGGCTATGGATGACATTCTTCCTTATACCTCCTTTTGTACCTACAAAACTAGCAAACAAGTTAGTAATAAAAGCCTCATGTCACTCTTTATATAAACTCTCAACTCACCTTCTATGGCTTCTTTCCCAAATTGATAGGTTACTAGCTTTGCTCAATCAATTCAAGATTATCAATGCTTGTGGAGGAATAGATTCGTGTGACTCATGAAAGAAGGATGACTCAAATAAAACTAAAAGGACTTGAATCAAGGGGTTATCTACGAATTAAGATGAGAAAATTAGAAGAAAAGAAGCACGAAAGAAAACGGACTCAAAAAAAAAAAAGTAACAAAAGTAGAAAAGTTACTTGTGTTGCTTAATTTGAATGATCAAAAAAGTGATTTTATGTTTTAAAACTAGTTAACAAGTGATTAAATAAGTTAATTACTTGTTAATTAGTTAGGAAATTGAAGGAGAAAAAGTTTTTAAAAAGAATCACGAAATTTGGACACTTAGAAAAATTTTGAAGCCCCAAAGAAGTTCATCACTTTAAAGGATTTGATTTGATGATTAAAAATAGTTAACAAGTGATTAAATATGTTAATTACTTGTTAAATAGTTGAGGAATTGAAGGAGAAAAAGAACAAAAAAAGAATCACGAAGTTTGGATACTTAGAATAATTTTTGGATCCAAAAAACTTTAGGACCCCCCCCAAAAAAAACTAAGTCCCAAATCCTACAGATTTGGCCTCTGAAAGTGGACCCCATGCACTGACAGGCGACTGGGCATTGGTTGCTGACGTGGTGGCTGACGTGGATGTTGTTTTTCCTAAATTCTCATTTTTTTTCAAATTTCCATAATTGGCCCCACTAACACTTTGACCTTAGGGTTTTTGGATTAAAGTGTACTTTTCTAGCTTCTTCTTCAAGAACAAGATGAAGAAGCTCAAGAACACCAACAAACCCCCCAATCTTCACATCCACATAACTTCTTCGTTCCATCTTCAAATTCGATGAAATTTTCACCAACGTTTTTCTTTTCACATCACGAACAAACCCCACTAACTCTTAGCCCTCAAAACCAAGTCAAAAATAAACCCACTTTTTAAAATTGGCCAAGTTTTAGAAGCTTCAAACCCTTAAATGACAACTTCACTTTTTCAACTCCGATTTGAACGAAATTCGAGATTTAGGCTCAAAAAATATTAGAGAATCAAGAACTAGTGTCAAAAACAACAAATAAAAACAAAAAAAATTGGATTTTTTTTTGGGGGGATTTTTGGAAGATTTTTGGATTTTTTTTATTTTTTATTTTTTGAATAGATCAATATCCCAAGATTAAGATTTGTGAAAACAAACCTTAACCTAGGCTCTTGATACCAAAATGATAATGAACTCAATCAACTGACTAAAATTGATATCGAAAATGCAAAATTAAACAACAAAATTAAGGATAGTTGAGAAATAAGAGATGAGAAGTGAAGAAAGAAAGGCTCAATTGAAACAACAATTAAACCAATGGAGAAGAGAACTCAATCAAATGCACGAGAAACCAAATTAAATCAACAATATGATAACTCGATGATTAATCAAGTGAAGAAGATAACACAAGCAATTCGGGAATCCACTCTAATCACTCGATCTAAGCTAACAATTGGAATTGAACCCAATCACTACCCTAATCTAATGTAACTAAATATCAATGTCTATTCAAGACAATTCAATCATCCCAAATCTAAGTAAATAAAATGGCTAAGACAACTATTTATAGTCCTTGCCTTTTCACAAATAGCCTATTACAAAATTAGCACAAAAGTAACTATTTTAGTAATAACCCACAAGGGCCTTTCTTGATTGTCCAAATGACATCTTTATAGCCTATGACCTTGTATATTTATTGCTCCATGGCTTCCTTCGAGCTCCAAGCTATCATCCATATGTGGAAGCTCATCCTAATGTGCCCTACGCTATCCATGCTCTTATCAACATGGATAGGGCATAGATTCCAAATCTGATAAGGAAATTTCAAAATGATGACCACACAATTCATGGACAAAATTAAGGAAATCAAGTACAAACAAGTAGGCAAAACATAAACAACCACAAGCAAGCAACACAAAAGAAAACAATACAAGAAAAAAGAGGCTATACAAGAACAACAACAAAACTGACACAAGGAGAGGAAAAAACTGATTTGGTAATGTATCTGTTGTCCTTGAATTTCAAGTAGTGGTATCATCTTTGTATTGAGCTCAATATGCTGGAATATGAATAAAATAGGGACATATCAGATCACCACAAGCAAAACAATCAGAATATAAGAGTAATGATAGAAAGGAAAGACTTGGTTGGAGAGAGTACCTGTATTACTTAATGCTCATGCAGTTGTATCAGCTTCTGAGTAAGCTCATTCTGCTGAGAATTGAGGAAAATAGGGAAACAAACAATCAAAATCCAAGGAGAAAAGATGCGGTACATAAAAAGAGAGTACGTTGGCAGAAATTGACGATGCAAGTGCGGTAGTGCTAGATCCGAAGGCTACAGGAGTTTTAAAAAGGAGTTGTTACCCCAGCTTGTTTCTCACTAGATCTGCACACATTAAGTCGAAGATGTCTTCAAAGAGATGGTTTTCATATAGTTCGTAAGATTTAGAATGTCTTTGGTGAAAACATCACTAGCTCGATGAATTATAGGTCTGGATTTTGAGAATATGAGTTGGGTGTTGGAGTTTTGATCTTCTTCAGTTAGGTTTCATCTTAGAAGATGCTAAAGATGATCGATTTGAGCATGAAGCAGAAGCAGATGATGAAGACAAAGGGATAGCTTTCCTATTTGGGAGCTTACAGACACTTTGTTGTCTGGTATGTATATATCTAGATATTTTTTGCTTTTTGTTGTTTTTATTTGGGCCTGGGTGGGATCATGCCTGTTTTTGTTGGACTAGAGGTTTTTGTTTTTCTAATAAAAGTACCTTGAGGCCTATTTCAATTTTTTTAAAATAAATTATAAATAACATCAATAAATAATATGGTTTTTTTAGGCGCATTAAGGTTGTGAAGGTTAAGGGCGCTATTTATAGGATGTATATGGGTAGAGCGACTGGGCCGGACGAGATTTTGATGGATTTTTAGAAGTGCACAGGAGTGGCAGGTATGAAGTGGCTGCGTGGGTTGTTTAACATCATTTTCAGGAAGACAAAGATTTCTGAAGCTTGGAGATGGAGTACGATGATTCCATTATTTAAGAACAAGGATGATATCAGGATTGCAACAATTATAAAGATATCAAGTTGTTAAGCCACACTATGAATGTTTGGGAGAGGGTAGTAGAGTTGAGGTTAAGAAGGATTGTACCTATTTCTGAGAATTAGTTCGGATTCATGCCAGAATGCTCGACTACTGGGGCCATCCATCTCATAAGGAGACTGGTAGAGTAGTATAAGGAGAGGAAGTAGGACTTGCACGTGGTGTTCATCAACTTAGAAAAGGCCTATGATAGAGTCCCTAGGGAGATTCTCTGGAGGTGCTTGGAGGTTAGAGGTGTACCTGTGGCACCTGTGGCGTATACTAAGGCGATTAAGGATATGTACGACGGAGCCAAGACTCGTATTAGAACTGTGCGAGGGGATTTAGAGCACTTTCCTATCTTGATGGGGTTACACAAGGGATCGACTTTTAGCCCATTTTTATTTGCCTTGGTGATGTATTTATTAACATGGCAAATTTAAGGTGAGGTGCCATGGTATATATTATTTGCAGATGATGTAGTCCTAATTGATGAGATCCATGGTGGAGTAAATGCTAACTTGGAGGTATTGAGGTAAACCCTAAAGTCTAAGGGGTTGTTGAGTAGGTCCAAGATGGAATATTTGGAGTGTAAGTTCAGTGAGGTGATACATGAGGCTGATATGGTTGTGAAGCTTGATACTCAAGCCATCCAAAATAGAGATAGGTATCTTGGCTCTATGATCCAGGAAAATGGAGAGATTGACTAGGATGTCACTAACCGTATTGGTATGGACTGCGTACACTTACCTTCCCCAGATCCCACTTGGTGGGAATATACTGAGTATGTTGTGGTTGTTTGTATCAATAAATAATATTATAAGAATAATATTTTAATTCAATAATCAAGCCTATATTATAGTTATTAACCATATATAAGAGAGGATGTACTTTTGGTAGTTCTCACAAGGACTTTTTGGGTATTTTGAAAAAATTATAATCATGTCATGAAAAGTATAGTGTGGGCCCCAAAATTTTTATCCTTGATTGGAATTTTTTGATTTTATTAGTCTTTATATATTTTGATAGATTTTAA
The DNA here is from genome assembly GCA_031232105.1 of Capsicum rhomboideum. NCBI lineage: Eukaryota > Viridiplantae > Streptophyta > Magnoliopsida > Solanales > Solanaceae > Capsicum > Capsicum rhomboideum. The sequence goes on from CP124712.1 coordinate 82,029,191, forward strand.
AGATTTTTTACATGCCACTAAAAATGATGATGTCATGAAAAATGTGATAATGATCCTACAAAACAAATTCATACATGTTTGAGTCTTTATTTTACGTGAAGATATTACATTAAACTTCTTTCAAATATTTTAATTTAAGAATTTATTATAAACACATAAATAATTATCTTGACATTCAACTTCTATGTTAAAATATAAGCTTAGTTATTGAATCAAAAAATATTATTTTTATTATAATATTTATTAATTTGTTTTTTAATAATTTATCATTTGCTATTTTAAATTTTTATTCATCGATTAAACGCAAAGTTTATTTGTTTTCACCTGTAATTTTCTGTCGTAAATATTGGCAAAGATAAGTAATTAACAAAAAAATCACTTAAGGTAGTATTAAAATTTAAACTAAAAGAATAAACATGATTAATTTATATAACTGTTAGATACTCTCAAAAGGTGTCAAACATGTAAATTATGCTTCGTCCATCTCAATAAAAAAAATGAATCTCAGAATACATTAGTTAATTAATCTTTTTTTTAACATTAGTTAATTAATTTAATTTTATATGCGTGTACTTTTAACATAAAATTTACCTAAGAATTGACTATGTTTAGGATGTACTATAAACATTATTTTCATATATATTTTGAAAAAATTACAGTTAAAGAAAATACAATTTGATCTCAAAACAGTTTATGATAAAACTCAATTTAAATCATCCGTGATTATAATCTTATTTTTTTTTTAGTAAAATAAAAATTAGAAGAGCTTTCATGCATGCATTTATTTGATTTTTTTTTAAAAGACTATTAAATAAACTAAGAAAAATATTATCTTTCAACTTCCACATATAGTTTTGTACTTTAATATTTTATAAGTCTTTTAAAAGTGCCAAACTGATATTACCAAAAACAAGAAAGAGCATGAAAAAAAATTAAAAATATCAACAAATTTATTTTTAATGTTAGTTTGGGCCCGGACTTAGCACGAGCATAGAAACTGAAAGACATGATAATTATTTATGTGTCTATAATAAATTCTTTAGATAAAAGATAATCTGAAACAAATTTAATGACAATTTCACATAAAATAAAGAGTCAAATGTATATGAGTATGCTTTGGGGGGGGGGAGGGGGGGAACTATAACCTTTTCATTTTTAGTGGCATGTAAAAGTCTTTAAAATTCTTAAAATTTACTAAAATATATGTTAACTTATAAGGTCATAAAAACCATCAATTAAGGGTAAAAGAGACCAAAAAAATCATGTGAGGATTAAAAAGAGTGTATTCGTACATGTGTTTATATACAAAGTAACAAAATAGAAAAATAAATTGCGCAACCTACCCTTATCTCTTGCTAAATTGAAAATTCTAGATCTAACTAACGAATTAATGTGATAAAAATCAAAAGAGCTAAACTAATTTTACGGCGAGAACAACCTACATAGATATTTCTTTTCAATTTTTTGCACCATTGTCCAATTTTTTGGTGTAGTCTTTAATTTTTGCCCTTTAAATTGATGGTTTTTAATTTTTAATTTGTACACGTATTGCTTATTTAACAAAAATTTATAGGTTAAAGTATCTTTAATTATTACCTAAGGATAAATTTCATAAATGGTCACATAACTATGAGTTTTTTCACAAAAATCATTTACAGTCAAACCTCTCTATAGTGACTGTGTTTGTCTAAAAATTCCATGGCTGCTATAGAGAGGTGCTGTTATATATGTATACTGACATTTGACGCTCAGATCTCATTTAGCTGTTATAAACAAAAATATACAAAATCAGAAAAGGCATGAATATAAAAAAGGCAAACATTAGAGCTTTTTCCTCGTGAATTTATGAAATAAGTGATATGCACCATTTAAATATTATTTTTTCCTTTAAAATAGATATTCATACTTGAAATTTACTGTGTGCATGACATTAGTGATGATTATAATAAATATTTTGATATTTCATTTTGTACATAATACATTTCTTACAAAATATTATTACTACATAATATTTGAGTATGCTGTTATAGAGAGGTAATCTTACAAAGAGTGTACCGCTATAATAAACGTCATTACTGTTATAGGTAGAATGTCATTGTAGAGAAGTAAAATATTACATGAAATATTGGTTCCAGAGAAAATCAGGCCGCTATAGTGAAATGTCGTTATAATAAGGTGACGTTATAGAGAGGTCTGACTGTACGTAGAAAAATCTAATTTACTATTTTTATTTTTGATCTAATAATACAAATTCAATTTAAAAATATTGACTCAACCTGACCCAATCCAAAACTCAAATTCAGTAGGTAATTTTTTTTTTTTTTTACTTTAATTGAGTAAATATAAGTTTAATTAAAAAAAATCTATCTAACCCGAGCTAACCAAAAGCCTTATGTAGAAATTAAAAATATTAAAAGCATGAATGAATTTGAAAAAGCTGGACGGAGTGGCTAATTTTTGACTATTACTCCATTGAAAGCAATTTTGAAAAAAGTGACTTAATCCTGCTTTCGAGGCTGCCTACATAGCTTGGCTAAAAAGGAAATCAAGTTAGATTAGTTTGGGAAAATTTGGTAGTTGGGGACTAGCAAACAACAGATCAAAACGTTGCAACCTCTTCTATCACGATCCAAAAACTCAGATCACGATGATACCTATTATAACCTGCCAGTAAGTAAGCCAAAACTATAGCCCGAAACGGTAAGTAACGGGTTAATAGGCGGAAGAGAGAGGAATAGGGAAAAAACAGTAAATAAGGCAACTAATAGGGAAAATATAAGAAGCATGCACACAAATAGTGGGAGAAAGAACAAAACATACAAAATAAATCCCTAAGGCCTGGTATAATCATTACAAGAGGCACTAAGCCATAAGGAGTACTAGACAAGTGCAATATATACAAGTAGTCTCTGAGAGATGCAAAATAAGACAAATCCCAACATAAAAGGAGATAGATCAGCTCCGGACGCTAAAAGCTCACCCAAATCTCCGATCAACAGCTCTGCACGAGGATGCCGTCAACAGTGATGACTCGTACTAGGATCTACATCAGGATAAAAGATGCAGAAGTGTAGTATGAGTACCAAAACACGCGGTACTCAGTAGGCATCAGAGGCCGAATGAGGTCAAATCAGATAAAGCATAATAAAGTGAGAATGTATGATAAAGGTAAGAGAAGAGGGTCAGAAAAAGAGGTAATAGGCTAAGGCTAGACAAATACGAGAAAGATACATAAATAACTCAAAAGACATAAATAAGCGTCTAACTATAAACTAACTGAACCCTTTTAAGCCCAGAAGGTACACACTATATATAAATCCAACTGAGCCCCTATAAACCTGGTGGATGTAAACAATAAGTAATACTAACATAAACCAGGTACAATAGTAAGTACTGGGAAAGTAAGCCATGATATGCATAAATGTACCGTATACTCCTCCTCCAACCATATCCATAAACCATGCCCGGACTAAAACTGGACTCCCAACCAAAAACCAACAATAGTGCATGCCCATACTTGAACCGGGACTAAATATGGTATAAGTAGTCTACTCAGGTGCCCGGACTCAAACCGGAACTAAATAGTCCATTTTCCTCTTTAGAAAGTCAGATTCATTTAAAGTATTCAAATCCCATTTATCAAGTCAAAAACAGTATTTGAGGCCAATTTGCAATTATGTCAAGGATATAAAATCAAACAAGTACAACAGAGTGAGCAAACCATTTCAATACCGATAATTAGGCCACCAATATGCAACCTAGGTGTTTTACGGTGGTCTACACTAGGAATATACGTTATCCTAAGGTGAATCATCCTAAAGGAGCAGCAAAACTAGCTACAAGCCCCGAGAATCCCAACCTAAGGCAAGCAACTACCCGAAGCTAGACTAAGGCATCTAAGTCCAACCTTGAAGATACTATTTACTCTAAGTCAGGTCCTAAAGGAGAAACGACTACCGAGCCTAAGGGCTCCTAGGAAAAATTCTACTCTAAGGCCCCTAAACAAGCTACCAGGATCATAAACACCTAATAAATTATTCAAGCCACAATACCCCACCAATAATTAGTAAATTATAACACCAAAATACATCAAATGAGCAAAGTCTAAAAGTAGGTAAGCTGTAGCCTACTTGGAAGTCGAAGAATGTACTTGCAATCTACTAAACAGGGACTTTTCCCTTCTGAGAAGCCTTCGACTTCTCTATGTTTTCAAAAATAGTAATATAGGTGTCAATATAAGATAAATGATACCCATATTAGAAAATTATGCTTCAGGATGAGAATCGAGTAAAAAATCGGCTAGTGGGGCCTGTCGACAGAATTGGAAATTGGATCCGTCATTAGGTCCCTCTCAGCTCAAGGATCACGTGCTCCAAAATTGAGCACAATCCAAGCCTTAAGACAGTCCCAAATTGGCCCCAAAAGTCTAAGAGAAATCAAGGAACTAAGCTAAAGAATTGAACGGAATAGAGGTCGGGAACTTACTAATTATCAATGGAAAAGTGACCACGCAGCAAAACAACAAAGAATCCTAGCCTTATCTTATGATCCCACACTATTTCTACAAGCTTTAAGCCCACAACAATGGTGAAAATAGAGTTGAAATCGTGAAGGACAAGGCCTAAATAGTACCAACACAGGTCGTTAAAGTGGCCAATTTACTGCTAAAGCAGCTTCGCTTAGGCAGACATTTGACCTCTAAAGTGGTCCTTGCCATGCTGGCCAGCTCGCACTAAAGGGGATCCGTAGTTGCTCAAATGACTTCGCTAATATGATGAAGGGGTCACTTAGACGATGGACGCTGACATCATCAGCAGCCGCTAAAGCGGCTCCCCAACTGCTAAGGTGGCTCCGCTTAGGCGACAAAAGGGTCGCTAAGGCAGTTGCACCGAATGCTTTACACTAGATTTTTGCTACATCCTAAAAGGACTCTGGCCAGGTGCTCGAGATTCCTTCGGAACCCCGTGCACGCAAATAAATTATGCTACCCTATCAGAAACGGCATTACGGACTTAACAAAATCATCAAAATTCCCAACTGAGGTAGTTTCGATAAAATATGGTCCCCACACCCACTATTTAATTTTTATTAAATTCCAACCAATAGCCTAAAATGAGTTTGGAAGCCTCAGGACCCAAACCAATGGTCTCCCTAGCCTAAAATCCACATTTTAGAGCTAACGAAATTGTCAGAATTCTTATCTGAGGCCGTTTACTTTAATTTTAGGACAAAGACCTATTTCTCAACTTCAACAACTCCAAAACAGGGAAAGTGATATTATAACCAAATGAATTGTCCGAAAGCCAAACTATCAGTCCCAACAAATCACAAATAACTTGGGGCATCTATAAGAAGTCTCTAAATGCAAAAAATACGCGAAAAAGAGGAAAATGACCTAGAGGATCATCACAACATCCACTACTAAAACAACTTTGTTCGTAAAATTCAAAAGTCAAGAAGTACCTGAAGGCTCAAATAGGTGAGGATACTGGGTCCGCATGTCATGCTCGATTTCCCAGGTAGCCTCCTCGACTGGACAATGCCTCCATTAAACTTTTACCACCAAAATCTCCCTCGAACGCAATCGTCTGACATCTCTGGATAGACTAACAACTGGCCCCTCCATAAAAGTCAACCTCTCATCCAACTGAACCGAATCCTATTGGAGCACGTGAGACTTATCTGGAATGTAATGCCAAAGCATCTCCATATGGAAAACATGGGGAATGGCAGAAAAGGCTAGAGGTAAGGTTAACTCATAAGCTACATCCCCAATCTTCTGTAGAATCTCAAATGGCTTGATATTCCTGGGGATGAACTTTACCCTTCTCTCGAACCTCATCATGCCCTTCATGGGCGAAACTCATAGGAATACATAGTTACCAACTCCAAACTCTAATACTCGAAGCCCGCGAGCAACATAACTCTTCTGCCAACTCTGAGTTGCCTACAACCTGTCCTGAATCATCTAAACCATCCAAAGAATCCCAAAAAAAGTTTGTACCCTGAGGTCTTGCCTCGAAAGCATTGAACCACCCTATTAGAGATCTGCTCCGCCTACTATATAATGCCTCAAATGGAGCCATCTGGATACTCGAATGGTAATTGTTCTTATACAAGAACTCTGTCAAATGAAGAAACCGATCTCACTGACCTCTGAAATCAATAACACAGGCCCACAACATATCCTCCAATACCTGAATAGTCTGCTCAAACTGGCCATTGGTCTGAGGGTGAAATGCTATGCTGAGATCAACCTAAGTACCCAACTCCTCATAAAATCCCTCCAAAAGTTGGAGGTGAACTGAGAACCTCTATCAGAGATAATGAACACTGGCTCCCCGTACAAATGGAATATCTCACAAACATAAATCTGAGCCAACCTCTCTGCACTGTAGGATATCTAAACTGGTGGAAAATGAACAGATTTTTTTAACCAATAAACAATGACCCAAGTACTATTAAAACCTTGAGCAGTGCGCGGCAAACCAATAATGAAATCCATAGTAATCCACTCCCACTTCCACTCAGGAATGAGTAACCTCTAAATTGAATTACTAGGTCTTAAATGCTCGAAACTTCACCTACTGACAACACAGACATCGAGATACAAAGTCTGCTATGTCCCTCTTCATCTTACACTACCAATAATGCTAACTCAAATCTCTATACATCTTAGCTAGACCAGGATGTATGGAATATCTAAAACACTGAGCCTCCTGCAATAGCAATTAAATCAAATCACTAAACCTCAGAATGCAAGTACGACCTTTGAATCTCAAGACACTCTTTGCATCTAGGGCGGCCTTCCTGGTTTTGTCCCTCAACACCTGATCTCAAATGACACCCAAATGACTATCCCCAAACTGCCACAGTCGAATCTACTTAATTAATATTGGCCTCAATACTAGCAAGAATCCTCCTAGAGTCCGAAATATCAAGGCAAACCAACCTGTTGGCTAATGACTGTACTTCCAAGGCCAACGATTACTCTAAAACTAAAAAGAAGGATAAATTCCCCATTCTTACCTCCTTTTGGCTCAAGGCATCAGCTACCACGTTCGCATTGCCCGGATAGTATAGAATAGAAATTTCATAGTCCTTCAGCAACTCTAGCCACCTGTGCTGCCTCGAATTAAGCTCCTTCTAACTAAGAATATATTATAGGCTATAATGATCGGTGAATATCTCATAGTGAAAACCATATAAGTAATGCCTCCAACTCTTAAGCGCAAAAACTACCATCACCAACTCTAAGTCATGGGTGGGGTAGTTGCACTCGTGTACCTTCAGCTATCTAGAAGCATAAGCAATCACACGGCCCTGCTGTATCAAAACATAACCCAAACCAATGCCTGAAGCATCATAATACACTGTAAATCCCTTGCCCTTAATTAGAAGTGTCAAAATCGAAGCTGAAGTGAGTAAGGACTTGAGCTTCAGAAAGATCGCCCCACACTCATTGGACCACTGGAACGGAACGTCCTTCCTAGTCAATATGGTCAATAGTGATGATATAGAAGAGAACCCATCGATAAATTATCTATAGTAACCTGCCAACCCAATAAAACTACGAACCTCAGTAGGAGAGGTGAGCCTAACCCCATCACGAATTACTTCAATCTTTGGTGGGTCTACCATAATCCCATTATTGGACACCACGTGTTCCAAGAATGATAAAGAATCAAGCCAAAACTCACACTTCGAGAACTTGGCATAAAACTGCTGATCTATTAAAGTGTGGAGCACAATCCTCAAATATTGCTCGTGCTCCTCCCTACTCCTTGAGTAAATAAGGATGTCATCAATAAACACAATCAAGAATTAGTCCAAATAGGGCCTGAACACGCGGTTCATCATGTTCATAAATGTTGCTGGGGCATTGGTCAACCCAAAAGACATCACCAGGAACTGGTAATGGCTGTAGCGAGTCCTGAAAGCTATCTTTAGGATGTTCACCACTCTAATCCTCAACTGATGGTTGCTATATCTCAAGTATATCATCAATACGCGACATCGGATACTTATTCTTTATAGTCACCTTTTTTAGTTGCTGATAATTGATACATATACGCATGGTGCCATCTTTCGTTTTCACAAATAGGGTAGGGCAATTCTATGAAAAAACACTCAGTCTGGTGAAACACTTACCTAGAAGATCCTAAAGCTGAACACTAAGCTCTCTCAACTCCGCAGAAGCCATACGGTAAGGTGAAATAGAAATGGGCCTGATGCCTGCCTCAACATTAATAGCAAAGTCAATATCATGGTCATGCGGGAGGCCAAATAAGTAGGTAGGGAAAACATCAGCAAACTCATGGACCACAAAAACAGAATAAAGTGAAGGGACGTCTATACTGATATCACAAACATAAGAAAGATAGGCCAAACATCCCTTCGACACTAACCTCCTAGCTCAAATATAAGAAATAATCCCCGTCGGTGCATGACTAACAGAACCTTTCCATACAACTGGGATATGCCAGGCATGGCTAAGGTAACGTTCTTAAGGAAGTAATCCAAGATCGTATGGTAAGGGGATAACTAATCCATGCCCAGAATAGCATCTAAATCTACCATATCAAGCACAACAAGGTCATCCCAAGTGTCATACTTTTGAATAGTCACCAAACATGATCTATAAACCCAATCCACTATTGAATAATCTACTATAGGAGAAGCTACACATACCAGCACAAATAAAGGCTCGTTAGACAACCCTAAACGAGTAACATAATATGAAGACAAATATGAATATGTAGAATTCGGATCAAATAAGACAAAAGCTAGCACAACAAACTAAAATTTTACCTATGATCACCGAGTCTGATGCCTCCACCTCTGGCGTACCAGAAAAGGCATACAACTATCCACGGTCACTACCAGACTGAGAACTTGACCCACCATCTATCCTAACTAACTGACCACCTCTACGAGAACCCTGAGAACCACCCCTACTGCTCTGGGAACCACCTTTGGTCGATGGTGCCAATGCTCTAGGGGGCTGAGCCATCTATGTTGGAGTCCCAATCGTCCCACGCCAGGGACGCGCTCTAGTAAAGTGACCAATAACTCTATAATCACAGCATTCCCCGAGTAACCTGATGTGTCATGATCTCATGGCACTTTTGATGCTTAAAATAAGGAAAATATGCAATAACTTAGGTATGTTTTGTTGGTATAATGTGTTTTCTGTCTTACTTTGCAGACAAATAGGTTTTTGGAGGCAAAATGATCAACAAGGAAGAATCATGCTCGAAAATAGAGTATCTGAAGATGAAAGAACCAGGTCCTGCACCAGAGGAGTGACCCACGGTAGGACCCACGTCACGTGAGTCAACCTACGTGGCATGGGTCAGTGCCGTAGGTCGACTCCTGCAAGTTGGTAAAGTGGACTGACTTCTATGATGGGACCCACGTGATGTGAGTTGGTTCCATGACACCAAGTCACGATACCGTGGAAAGTTACCGACTCTGTTTTCCTGTTTTGATTAGGATAGGATTCATCTTGTACCTATAAATACCCTTTTATTTTCCTATGTTCAGGGTTGGTCAGTACATTATTTTGAGAGATATTTTCTATTATTTTTAAGTTCATAAACATATTATTGATTTTGTAATCTTGGAACATCGATTCTAGGGTTTTATTCATATTGAGATTTCAGAGTTTTCTTCTTATTGTGAGTTTACAATTATGTTTTCATTATTGAATTCTTCTTGTGTTCTTGCAATCATGAGTAGCTAAACCCATCTATTAAGGTTGTGTGAACCATGAGGAATTAACAAAACGGGTTAAGTGCGAAGCAAATTCTGAACCTTTGGGAATGCATGTATTGTTATTACCTTCATTATAATTTATCTTCTAACGGTTGCAAACTTTAGAAACTCACCTGTATTCTAGACTTGCTCAAGAGAGAAGTGATCTAAGGCGTATTTATATGCCTTATTGCCAACTTTGAACCATGTTTACCTTAGTTTTGAGAGCAATAAGTATGTATTTTGTATTGTTGAATATTTGATATTGTGCTAATAAATATGATTTGACCTTTGTAGGTGAAATTTGCGACTATTTAGAGCATTTTTGGCATGGAAAGCAAAGCTTGGAGGAGCTACGAGTGAAGGATATTGAAGATAAGATGCAAGCCAAAGATTTGAACTTGAAGAATCCAACCAAATCCGCAAAGAAAATTTGAAGAAAGGAAGAAAATCAGAGTTTAAATGCCAGGCGCGCCCAGGGGCGTGCCGGGCCACTATTGACAAAGATTTTGCTCAGATGGATAGCAGAGGGGGAGGCCAGGGGCGTGCCGGGATGCTCATGCACTACCTTTCAAAGGAAAAAAATTTGTCTAAGTGCCAGGCGCGCCCAGGGGCATGCGGGCCATTTTTTGGCAATTTTTGCCTAGAGTTTTTGTCTATAAATAGGGCTTTTGGGTTATTATATCATTAATTCATCATTGTTAGACTACTTTGGGGCATTTTTGGCATTGAAATTAGGTTTCATACTTCTTCTTTTCAGCGTTTATTTTAATTTTATGAATTTTGATCAAAGTATGATGTTAATTCACGGTATGAATGGCTAAAATCCCTAATTCTTGGGTTGAGGCGATGAACGTGAATCTCTAGAGTTGAACATTATTGGTTTTTGCTAGAGTTTATCAATTACTGGTTATTCTTATATTTTTGAATTTACTATTTTAATGCTTGATCACCATTGAAACAAATTTATTATCTTGAGAGGAGCTCGAGAGAGAAACTGAGAGATAGAACATGGAATATGATGAGCGTGATCTTTACTCGAGGAAGACATTCCAAGAGATTGGTATGTGGTTAGGACCGAGAGGTACCTAATTTGCTGTGCTTGTTCAAATACGGGAAAATAGCTTAAAGGCGTTAAAATTGGTTAAATCTAGCCCCGCTTAATGATGTAGTTAAATTTCCAATTTCTAATAGGAGGTTATAGTTTGGAGATGAATATACTCATAATATTAACCTAGTGATCAATAACCAAGATAAACGACTCAAATTGCTTAAACCAGTAATATTCATGTTCTAGAGATGATGTTCTGAGTGCCTTGACTCTGGAAACTTATTTTTTATTGACTTTTATATCATATTTGCGAAAACTAAAGTTACTGTAGCGAAGATAGTAGATTATATTCCGCAATCATCTAATTTTTAGTAACAAATCCCTTGTCCTTTTCGCAACACTAGTTTTTAATTATTGTTTGACGTCTAAAATTGACTTCTGTTGATGAAAGTCCCTGTGGTTCGATATTTGGCTCTTTTAAAGGAGCCATTATATTACTTGAATGATCACGTGCACTTGCGTGTATAGCGGGGTCGCAACAAGAAGTAGAGATTGGGAAAAAGGGAATAACAACATAGATTTGAAGCTATCAACCTTCATCTAATAACTCGAGCCATAACAGGGATAGTTATTTGAGATCCAGGACAAGGGTTAGTAGTGCGACACTCAGATATCGAGAGAGAAGAGTGAAATTCGTCTAACCAAGGTCGAGAAATATTTAGATGAACATATCTTGTTAGCTTTTGCATGCAACATAGCGGGATAATTTTGTTAGCACAAGTAATCGGTGGAGTTAAGGAATCATTAGGGATCACAGTCCTAGTGTATTTCTCATAATGTTTACAAATCCAAAAACCAGCAATCGTTACTGTTACCACTTATTCACAAAACCCCCCAGTTTTACTTACTTGCCAATTACTGAAACTAGCATTCTAAATAAATTCGTCCTATTCCTTATGGGATCGACCCCAACCTAGTTGGGTTCTATATTTGATACAGCGACCGTATTATACTTTTCTGGAGGAATATTTTGGGCAATATCAAATTTTGGCACCGTTGCCGGGGAAATACGGTTACGGAGTTGAGTATTTTGCTTGTTGGAGTTTATTGATTTAATTTTACTATACTTTTAAGGGCACACGCCGGTGTATGCCCAATACTAGGAGTCAAGGCAATCCCCTGATTCCACTTGATCCTAAAATAGAAAGAACTCTGAGAGCTAATCGAAGAATGTGAATACCGACGGAGCTCAGGATCCCACAGCCGTGGGAGACATTCATAACCAACCAATTCAGCCAGTTGGTCATGAAACAGTAGACCAAACTACCGTTAGATTGACACAGGATGAGCAAGCTAGGCAAGCTGCTCTTAGGCAAGCAGATAGAGATAATCGAGCTATGCAAGAAGCAGCACCGCGTCTGGCTGATACTGAAGAAAGACAAAGAAGACTGAGGGCACACCAAACACCTCAAAGACCACATGTGCTGGTTTTGATGATCCAGAAGAAGAGGATGTGGATTATTTCAAGCTGGTAGAGACTGGCGCCATTATCCCACCAGAATTACCTCAGGGTACTAAGTTTGACATTACAAGTGCCATGATCCACCTGCTTAACTTGAAAGGCGTATTAGCCGGACTTCCGACGGATGATCTGAACATGCATATGATGAACTTTGTGGGGGTTTGTACTTCGTATAATTTGCCGGGAGTGGACCAAGAGGCTATTCGGTTAAGATTGTTTCCGTTCTCTTTAACAGGAGAAACAAATTTGTGGTTGGCCGAATTACCATGAAGCTCCATTACTACTTAGCAAGAGTTAAGAAATCAATTTCTGTAGAGATTTTTCCCACCCTACAAGATGCTACAGTTGAAGGATGAGATTTATAACTTCAGACAACTACATTCTGAAGCACTTTACGAGACATAGCTAAGGTTTAAGAAGAAGCGGCAGAATGTTCCAAATCATAGAATTAGTGGCAGGAGTTTACTTGAAATCTTCTACAGGGCTTTAAACATAAATACTAAGGCTGTAGTAGATACTATCATTGGCGGAGCATTTATGAGTCTGAGGTGGGGACAAGCTTCAAAAATTTTAGATCGTATCACTAAGACCAATCGAGGATGGCATACTCGGGAGGCAGATACACCTGCTGGTACATACACTATTGGAGCATCAGCAGCACAACAGGCATTGGATGACTCTGTAGCTCAAGAGGTCGCACAGCTGAGGACAAAAATTGGGCTACTAGACAAACAGATTAAGGCCAGAGATGCTGAGAAGGTGCTGCCGTAGGTCTACAAGGAAAAACACCTAAGCATGACGAGTATGAATCTGATGTGAAGCTAAGTACTTGGATCGAGAAGTGGCAGGTTTTTGAGCCAAGGGCCAAGGGTCTAATCAAGACTATTGGAACTTGAGGCAAGGGAATCAAGGTCGTCAAAACTATTATGGAGACAATTACAACATGTCAGGATATAGAGAATGAGATCATGATGGAGACTGGAGACGAAAAGAGGATTATACAAAGAAGAGCGGTGCTTATGTCCCACCAGGGAACTGTGATACTGACTTCCAAAATTCACGAATGGAAACCGTTATTACCAAATTGGTTAAAGGATCAAAAAACCAAGAAAATTAGGGAGGACATTTTGAGAATAAGTCAGAAAGTTGAATCTCACTCAACTGCCATAAAACAGTTGAAGCAATTGTTTGGGCAGATATCAGCGGCATTGAACCAACGTCAACCAGGCACTCTTCCAAGTAACACCATCCAAAATCCTAAAAATAAAGGTCATTGTTTAGCCATTACTACAAGAAGCGAAAAGAGCACGACCAACCCATCTATTCCTGCGAATAGTGATAAGAAAAATGAGCTAGTGATGGGTGATGAAGAGGTTGAGATGGAGCCAGAAAATTTGGCAGTGGACAACAATGCAGTTCACAAACCCCACAGTATAAATACGAAAGTGGAATCTGAAAAGAGGAAGGATAAAGAGGTTTCACAAATGTTGAAAACTATCCCACGACCTCCTCCTCCCTTTTCTAAACGGTTGAAAAGAAAGGTTGAGAAAGGTAAATACCAGAAGTTTATTGTGATGTTGAAAGAGCTATAGGTAAATATCCCTCTTGTTGTGGCATTAAAACAGATGCCCGATTACGCAAAGTTTATGAAAGACCTGGTGATGAGGAAGAGAACTGCCAGTTTCTAGCCGACAGATAACTTGCATCATTGTAGTGCAGTCGCTTCACGTTTCCTAGTAGAAAAGAAGAAGGATCCATGAGCTTTCACAATTCCTTGTACTTTTAGGTCGTACAACTTTGCAAAGGCACTGTGTGATTTGGGTGCTAGCATTAACTTAATGCCGCTAGCCGTTTTCAAGTAGTTGGCATTAGGAGCACCAAAACCGACTTTAATGAGGCTTCTTATGGAAGATAGAACTGTGAAAAATTCGATGGGCATTCTGTATAATATTTTGGTGAAAGTTGCATCTTTCATCTTTCCAGCTGACTTTGTGATTATAGATTGTGAAGTTGATTTCGAGGTTCCTATTATTCTGGGGAGACCATTCCTTACCACTGGCCGTGCGTTGGTTGACATGAAAACTGGGTACATGAAATTCAGGTTAAATAATAAACATGTTACTTTCAATGTTTATCATTCCATGAAGCAACCGAAAGATATGTGGGTGATTTCTGTAATTGATATGCTTGATGAGAGTGCCATAGTTGTTCCAATTGAAGAAAGGCTGGGGATAGAAGCTCTTGCGGCTATGGTTATGAATTTGGACAGTGATGGTATTGAAGAATTCGATGAGATGGTAGGAGCGCATGCTGGAAGGGGATCCTACACTTATACTCCGAAGAAACTTGATCTCAATTTGAAGAATAGGGTGACCCCACCGGCTCGCCCTTCTGTTGAGGAGCCTCCAGTCTTAGAGTTTAAGGCTCTTCCTTCTCACCTTCGCTACGCATTTTTGGGAGCCAATAACACCTTTCCCGTAATCATTTCTACTGAGTTAGCAGGATGGTAGGTGAAAGCTATGGTTTCGGTATTGAAGAAATTTAAGAGGGCCATTGGTTGGTCCATTGCTGATATTATAGGGATTCTACCCGATATTTGCACTCATAAGATCCAACTTGTTCCTGAGTGTATACCGAGCATTAAGCACCAAGGTCGTCTGAACCCACCTATGAAGAAAGTTGTGAAGAAAGAAATCATTAAGTGGTTAGATGCAGGTGTGTTTTACCCCATTGCTGATAGTAAGTGGGTAAGCCTAGTTCAATATGTGCCAAAAAAGGGAGGAATCACTATGGTTCCGAATGAAAAGAATGAGTTAATTTCAATGAGGCCAGTCACCGAATGGAGAGTTTGCATGGACTATCGAAAGTTAAATTCTTGAACCTAAAAGGATCACTTTCCCATGCCTTTCATGGACCAGATGTTGGATCGTCTTGCTGGAAGGGGGTGGTACTGCTTTCTTGATGGTTATTCGGGATATAATCAGATTTTCATTGCTCCCGAGGACCAAGAGAAGAACAGGTTCACCTGCCCATATGGGACTTTCGCATTCAAAAGGATGCCGTCTGAATTATACAATGCACCAACCACTTTTCAGCGTTGCATGATGTCTATTTTCTCCGACATGGTGGAGGACAATATTGAGGTATTCATGGATAATTTTTCTGTAGCGGGAGATTCTTTTGACGACTGTCTGGCCCATCTCACTAATGTATTACAAAGATGTGAAGAGTGCAATTTGGTGCTAAATTGGGAGAAATGTCACTTTATGGTCAAAGAAGGTATTTTGTTGGGTCATTGAATCTAAAAGAAGGGTATCAAAGTAGACAAAGCAAAAATTGAGGTGATTGAAAAATTACCCCACCTATTTCTGTGAAAGGGATTCAAAGTTTTTAAGGTTATGCCAGCTTTTATAGAAGATTCATCTAGGATTTATGTAAGATTGCACATCCGTTATGCAAACTTTTAGAGAAAGAGGTGAAGTTCATGTTCGAGGGAGAGTGCCTAAAAGTGTTTGAATGTTTGAAAAAGAAGTAGATTTCAGCTCCTATCATTGTCACACCAGACTGGACGATGCCATTTGAGGTTATGTGTAAAGATATGAAAAGATTCTACATCCTATTTACTACGCTAGCAAGACACTTAATCCAACCCAAAAAAATTACACTGTGACTGAGCAAGAGCTGTTGGCGGTGGTTTTTGCTTTCAAAAAATTTTGATCTTACTTGATTGGTACGAAGGTGATTGTACATATAGACCACACCGCACTTAAATATCTTATGTCAAAGAAGGACGCCAAGCCAAGGTTGATTCGGTGGGTACTTCTACTACAAGAGTTTGATTTTGAGGTCAAGGACTGAAAGGGGACTGAGAATCAGGTTGCAGACCACCTATCACGCCTTGAGGAGTAAGCCATACTCAAATTAAGGGATGATCGTGAGATTGATGATACGTTTCCAGATGAGCACGTGTTAGTAGCATCACAAGACTTAATCCCATGGTTTGCAAATTTATCCAACTTTCTGGCAAGTGATGTAGTCCCGAAAGGTATGTCGTACCAGCAATGGAGGAGATTCATGCATGAGGTGAGAAAATTCTTCTGGGATGAGCCTTCCCTATTTAAGGTATATGCAGATGGTATGATTAGAAAGTGTATCCCAGAGGCTGAAATGATGAGTATTTTGGAAGCATGTCATTCATCTCCAGTTGGGGGTCATCATGGCGGTACACGGACTGCGCACAAGATCCTGCAATGGGGGTATTATTGGACCACCATCTATAAAGACGCTCATGACTATGCTCGAGCTTGTGACCAATGTCAAATACAAGGGAATATCTCACGCAGACACGAACTTCCTATGACAACTATACTTGAGCTCGAATTGTTTGATGTATGGGGAATTGATTTTATGGGCCCCTTTGTGAGCTTACATGGGATGAAATACATTTTGGTAGCTGTTGACTATGTTTCAAAGTAGGTGGAGGCAATTGCGCTTCCCAATAATAAAGGAAGAAGTGTCACGGTATTCTTGAAAAAGAACATATTTTCATGATTTGGTACACCCTGAGTTATCACTAGTGATGGAGGATCCCATTTCTGTAATCGACTGTTTAAAACCTTACTTGAAAAATATGGTGTCAAATATAAGGTTGCAACACCTTACCATCCTCAGACGAACAGGCAAGTTGAAGTGTCAAATCATGATATTAAGTCTATTTTGGCAAAGACAGTTAATGCCAATAGGACTGATTGGGCAAGAAGATTGGATGATGCATCATGGGCATATCGAACTGCATTCAAAACTCTGATTGGTGCCTCACCATATCAGTTAGTGTTTGGAAAATCCTGCCATTTGCCTGTCGAACTTGAATATAAGGCATTATGGGCATTGAAAAGGTTAAATCTAAACTGGAGTGAAGTGGCTAAATTGAGGTTAGACCAGATGAATGTGATGGATGAATTTCATCTCCGAGCTTATGAAAGTTCAGCACTGTATAAAGAGAAGATGAAACTATATCATGATCGGAGGATTGAGCGACGAGAGTTTCACCCAGGAGATTTGGTGCTGCTCTATAAATCCAGGCTTCGCCTTTTCCCTGGAAAACTGCGATCTAAATGGTCTGGACCATTCACTATTTTTAGGGTGTTCCACATGGAGCAATCGAAATAAAAGGTGATGATAATGTTCTATTCAAGGTAAATGGGCAGCGTGTAAAACACTATGTGGGAATCACAGAAGAAATTAGGACATGTGAGAAGCTGAGTCTTGATGAAGTCTGATTAGTCAAGATAACCATATTGTGCCGCGATGTTAAATCAGGCGCTTCATGGGAGGCAACTCATGGTCTGGTTAGTGAAGTCAGAGTATCCAATTTAGCCATGTCGTGCCGCTATGTTAAATCAAGCACTGCTTGGGAGGCAACCCAAGTTCTGATTTGGTTGTGATCTGATCATTGGAGGATAAGTTAGCTGGAATTTACAATATTGAACTGAATACGTTCAGTACAACCCACGACATGGATTCATGAGACGTAAGTTCATCCACGTAACGTGGGTTGGTACCGTAGAAGTTAGAGAAAATTTTAAATCTGTAGAACCCAACCCACACCAAAGACCTACGTGTTGTAGGTCAAACCACGTCACGTGGGTTGGTGCCACAGAAATCAGAGAAAATTTTACACTTACAGAACCCGACCCATGTCAGGGACCCGCATGACTTAGGTCAACCAACGTTACGTGGGTTGGTGCCGCGGTAATTGGAGAGCAAATTTAACCCGAGTTCCAACCCGACCCAACCCCACTATATTTATTTCAGTATACCCCCTTAAATCCAAACTTAAACCTTCTCAAATCCAACTTCTAACATAAACCCTATCTTCAAAAATTAACTAAATCCTCACATACCAAATCCAAAATTCTCAAATTCCCATATACCAACTTCAATATTCATCAACTCCCTACCACCATAAATTCAAAATTCATCATATCCTAAATTCAAAACCCTAGCACCCAAAATCCGACCCAAAACCAAACCCAAACCAACCCAATGCCTCCCAAATCAAACACCAAACATGGAGACATGGGTTACTCTTCGAGAATATGTACTAAAAACCCTGAATTTACGACTAGGTTGCGCGATGAACCTTCGGGGTCAAATAAAAGTGGGTTCGAAGAGGTATACGAGCTTGCTAATAATGATTCTACACTGGTATCTCATACCACAAGCCTACAAACTAGGGTACAAGTTGCTGCCCAAGCTGCACAACAGCCTACTTCACAGCCCCCGACACCTGCTAAACCGATTGCTCCTGTTCAGTCTTCTGATTCCTCTCCCTAGTATGAAAAGGAGGAGGATGTTTCGACAACTAGTGATGAATAGGAGGTTGATGTATCTGGATCTGAGAAGAATACTGAAGGTACGGATGATGCCGAGGTTGATGTATCTGGCTCTGAGGAAAATACTGAAGGTCCGGATGATTCTGCGGTTGAGGAGACAACATCTATTTCTAGAACTGGTGGTCAAAACTCCACGACTTCCTCACAGAGATAGGTGGCTGCACAGCGAGCCATAGTTGCAGTTCGAAGGGAAAACAAGTGATGGTATGTTCAGGGTATGAGGGCCATTTATGACAGGGATGCCAAACTTACTGAGCGGGGCGTGTGTATGGAGTATCACTGAGGAGCCCCGATATCAGCTAGATGAGTTAAATACATTGCCCAAGATTAAGGTAGTATTTGATCATTATGGATTCGGGTGGATGACGGAGCCTCCTGGGCACTATAGCCCAGAGTTGGTCCATGAGTTTTATGCTTCCTATGCTGCTTCTATTGAATTGATCACACCCAATGAGAAGCGATATCGGGACCAACCACCATTGACTCACACTTTGGTTAGGGAGAATAGAGTAGACATCTCTAAGCAGACTATCCACAGGTTTTTATTTGGTGCTGAACGTCCATTTGCAGCTAGAACTGCAGAATTTGATCACCGTATAAAGACTTTGAGAAATAGGGCTAAAATGAGGGACGCCGATCAGCGGTTGAAGTTACTACAGTGGATTGCGGGATATATAGCGGAGGATGGTGTGGATGCTGGTTGGGTATCTGGGAAGCTGGACATTAAGAAGTCCTCGCTTCACTTTGTTGGACGATTTTGGTGGTCTGTTGTGAGGCACCGTCTGGGTCCCACAAATGCTGATAATTCACTTAGTCTTGACTAGGCTGTTCAAGTAGAGAGCATCATCGCCAGATATGATATCAATATCGCCCGCTAAATCATTAGGGAAGTTCATGAGTGCGCCTTTAGAGATTTTACCAGCATCCCCTTCCCCTGTCTGATTCATGGCTTATATGTTAGCACTGGTGTGTTCACGATGCCTGCAGTAGATCATTATATTGAGGTGACCCACATTGCTGATATAGGGTTGATGCAGCAGTGGGAGCTCACCCAGTTTTTTCGCGAAGGTCTCAATCATCCGTGTCATGAGGAGCAGCCCTTTTTGAAGGGTCTGGAGATAGAAAGGAGCTAGTTAGAACTCCAGCACCGGTGACTATACTTGAGACTATTTGTGTATCTACTGAGGGTACAGGCCCGATGATTGATGATGAGGTAACAGGCACTACAACACCTCTGCCCCCCTCTGGTATGGTCTCATTTCTGAGGGACTTTTTGTAGCAGTTGGCTGATAGGTAGACGCAGATATTTGAGAGACAGGCTCACACTGAGGCCCAGATGGCTAAGTTGGTATCCCAGCTTAAGCCATGGGTTTGGACCACAGTGGAGGCTTCAAAGGCTAGAGTGGAGGCCCGAATGACTGCGTCTATGGATAGATTTATAAGAGAGTTGCATGGGCGGATTGATAGTTTTGAGACACGAATGGTTACCCAGATTTGTTCAGCACAGATTCCTGATATGGCAGGATTGACACAGGAGGTGGCTGCATTGAGAGAGGAGGTTAGAGCTTTGGCACCGAACAACACTCCTGTCATTCCACCTATGGTCGTTTCGGCCCCGATGAGGCCGACTTTTGAGGTGGATTTGTTTGCTGAAGAGGAGCCCCATATTAATAGAGGCAAGCGGCCACGTAGTTCGGAAGATCAAACTAGTAGTGGTGACGAGTTCGAGGGTAATTTCCAGAGAGCGATTAAGGCCTCCAGAGTAGAGTACCATGCCAGTCAGATTGCTTAGGAGCAGAGGGCACGAGGTGCATACTCTAGTTAGATACCCCCTACGCAGGACGCACCTTGCAGAGAGCCTAGAGAGTATGCAGATGATCCTGCTGTGGATGGACCCACATCTGGCTCCTAGGATGCCACAGGTATGTCTTCACTCCCTTACACTTACTCTATTGGTAGCTGTGCAGTAGGGGCAGTGCACCATTATTTGGTTAGGGGTGGGGGTATACCACCACTTGGGGGTTTTTATTGCCGTGTTTTCTTTTCCCCCAAGTGTGCTATCATAGTAGAACTGACATGTTTAGGTTTTTATTTATATTATTATGTGTATTCATGTTTAATCAGGAGGAAAATAAGGGAACCTTAGTGCAATCTAGTTTTGAACATGTTTTTTGATGTTGTTTGTGATTTTCTAAAGGATACCCCTCTTGAAAAGTTTTACTTTAAATAGTGTGTGTAGTATGTTAATTTGTGACAACTGTTGGATCTTGTTATGGCGTTAGTATTATAGGCAACATGACTGTAGCTAGCAATACATGAGCTGGATAAGTAGTAGTTGATAGTGTAACCTTGTGCTATATGTGTGTGAGGTCATTAGCTAGTTTACTTTGTGTGTGTGATCCAGAACTTGCCTGGTTAGTCTTGCCTAGGTTATATGATAGTGGTTAGGAAAGGATCATAGGTCGTTCTTGAATGAGTCCACTTTTAGCCTAAATGCCCGACCAAATGAAGTTAATATCCCTTGATCCTGAGTTTGAGCCTTAATTGCCTTGTTTCTTCCATTAGCCTATTCACCTTCCCATTTCAACATACAATGAACCTGCCTTAGCCCTGGTCCCTCCTTGGACATTGTGTACCTTAACTCAGGCAAATCGCCTAAGTTGAGGGTGGCTATTATAGGGGTGTGTAACTTAACTTGGGTATGAAGAAGGGGTTAGTAAAAGAAAAAGAGAACAGATTTGGGTGTGAAGAAAAAAAAAGAGTGAAATAAATAGAAATTACAAAAAGAAAAAAAGTGTGTTTTAAAAGTATGAAGAAAATCACATCCAAAATCTGAAAATAAATGAAGGAGAATAAGGGAGAATAAAATGAGAATGGTCGAAAAGTGGAGCAAAAAATAGTGTAGTGTCAAGGAGGGTTGAGTTACCATATCCATATGTATCATACCCGTCCTCAAGCCTACATTACAAGACGATGAAAGTTCTATAGTGATCCTAGTCCAACTGTCCAAAAAACTAAGGCATAGAAAATAAGGGCAAGCCTATGGTATTTCACGCACATTGGTTGAACTTCTTTATGAGAGAGAGTGTTTTGACCTACTCCTTACTCTGATATTCAATTGTGTACTGTGAGTGCATGGGACTTCTTTGTTGTGAGAGTATATGGGTTGCATTGTTAGCTGCTAGTTGTTCAGATAATGTCATTTACATATATGCTTAGCTGTGTGTTCATAATCTGATGCCATCACTTGATCCCTTTTGTGTCATCATAATATGCTGCATGTATACACACTGTGGTTTTGATTTGCAAATAGGAGGGGTAGGAAAAGTTTTGGTGCCAAAAAAAAGTGATAAGTCGACTGTCGTAAGTCTCTTAGGTTTCTTATAGTTAAGCGTCGATTGTGTTTATTTTATTTTATATGCCTGAGGACGTGCAAATGTTCTAAGTTGAGGGTGTTGATGTGTCATGATCTCATGGAACCTTCGATACTTAAAATAAGGAAAATATGTAATAACTTAGGTATGTTTTGTTGGTATGATGTGTTTTCTATCTTACTTTGCAGAGAAATAGGTTTTTGGAGGCAAAATGATCAACAAGGAAGAATCATGCTCGAAAATGGAGTATCTGAAGATGAAAGAACCTGCTCCTACACCAGAGAAGTGACCCACGATAGGACCCATGTCACGTGAGTCAACCTACGTGGTGTGGGTCTGTGCCATAGGTCGACTCCTGCAAGTTTGTGAAGTGGCCTGACTTTCACGATGAGACCCACGTGACGTGACTTGGTTCCACGACACCAAGTCACGGTACCGTGGAAAGTTGCTGACTTTTTTTTTCCTGTTTTTATTAGGATAGGATTCATCATGTATCTATAAATACCCTTTTATTTTCGTATGTTCAGGGTTGGTCAGTACATTATCTTGAAAAATATTTTCTATTGCTTTTAAGTTCATAAACATATTATTGATTTTGTAATCTTGGAACATCGATTCTAGGATTTTATTCATAGTGAGATTTTAGAGTTTTCTTCTTATTGTGAGTTTACAATTATGTTTTCATTATTGAATTCTTCTTATGTTCTTGCAATCATAAGTAGCTGAACCCATCAACTCGGGTTGTGTGAACCATGAGGAATTAACGAAATGGGTTAAGTGCGAATCAAATTCTGAACCGTTGGGAATGCATGTATTGTTATTACCTTCATTATAATTTATCTTCTAACGGTTGCAAATGTTATAAACTCACCTGTATTCTAGACTTTCTTGAGAGAGAAGTAGAGATTGGGAAAAAGGGAATAACAATAGAGATTTGAAGCTATCAACCTTCATCTAATAACTTGAGCCATAATAGGGATAGATATCTGAGATCCAGTACAAGGGTTAGTAGTGCAACACTTAGATATCGAGAGGAGAAGAGTGAAATTCATATAACCAAGGTCGAGAGAAGTTTAGATGAACATATCTTGTTAGATTTTGCATGCAATGCAGCGGGATAGTTTTGCTAGCATAAGTAACCGGTGGAGTTAAGGAATCATTGGGGATCACAGTCCTCGTGTATTTCTCATATTGTTTACAAATCCGAAAACCAGCAATTGTTACTGTTACCACTTATTCACAAACCCCCCCCAGTTTTACTTACTTGCCAATTACTCAAACTAGCATTCTATATAAATTCGTCCTATTCCCTATGGGATCGACCCCAACCTAGTTGGGTTCTATATTTGATACATCGACCGCATTATACTTTTCTGGAGGTATATTTTGGGCGATATCATAACCCGCCCTAACAAGAGGGTCCTGCTGACCTATAATGGATACCATAGCTTAAAGCACCATACTGAGAATCCCGCGATGGCTGACCGAAGCTGTGATCACTGAAATCACTATAATTTACCTGACCCCTTAGACTGACCATATTGCTGATACTATTGTTGTTGCTGATACTGCTACTGATGCCTGCCCAAGAACCCCCTAATTCAAAATTATGACCTATCATGACTACCACTGTAACTGCCCTGATAACGAGGTCTCCTATCGCTTTCCCCACAGGCCTCGTAATGTAAATCCTCCATAGTATGAGCATGATCAGGAACATCTACAAATGATCTACCTGAAGATACCATACTCTGGGTAGCCTTATGGAACTGAAGTCTCTACCTTCTGATGAAGCATCACACTCTCTTGTGCTCGTAGGTAGAATCATAGTGGCATGCCTGGCTAACTCATGAAACCTAGTCTTGTACTAAAATACTTTCATGAAACCCTACTCTAACCTCGAGAATTCATCCCTCAGGCGCACACGCATGCTATGAGGATTATACTTCTCCAAGAAAGCCTTAGAGAACTGTACCCAATTCTGTCATGACCCAACTAGCTGGATCATGCGGGCACCTACCTAACACATACCCCAAATAGAAGAACCCTTACTACCCAACCATTCATTGACGCGGAAGTTAAAACAATTCATTTCCAATAACATAATTTAGTTAACTCATACATAATAAATCTGGTTTAATACATTTGATAAGTAAAAGAGATGTGGAAAATGATCAACAATGAATCCCTAGAAACTAGCCTAAATCGATACAAGATCACTAGACAAGAGATAGGAGAGTCCATGACACAACATCCATACAGGATAGAGAGGGCAGGATCTGCTGCTGAGTGATCAATGTCGTAAACTATAGAAATCCCAACTGACCTGCATCATGGCTATATCCCCAATTAAAGATATAGTAAGTGTAGCATCAGTACAACCACACGTACTGGTAGGCATCATCGACCGACCAGAGCTAGAAAGAAATAATATTAATAACAAATAGGGAGAAATCATAACATCCAGTAAAGTTGCGGTTTCTAGATCCCATATTATGAATTCATTAAAAACAAACTTAAAACATCTCAGTGACTTATCTGGCATTTAACATTTTTGTATATCCTTGTCCTTTCATCACTCACACTAACTCACTCTCTTTTGGTACTTAGCTAATCTACTGACCGAATTTACACTACTCTTAACTCACTCTTAATCGGATCTACAAACCTCACAAAATAACAAGACTTAAGACAACCACAATTGGACTGAACAACCTCGGTACTCTACTAATACAACACTCTATAGGGTTTACAAACACTAAGGCACTTATTACCTAACAACCATTGCGAGGAAGGGCAATACCATACAATATACTCCCATAATTATATAATCAGATAGTTAACATTATACCTAAATTAGAACGTACCTTGGATTCACGGGATACCACTATATTCCACCAGTTCTACCAATGGACCGATCCACTCAAGAAATCAACAACAATACAAGGAATAAAATAAAATGTCAAGGCATATAAATGAATGCATATAGGCAAGATGTGTGCATTATCTCTCCATCTTCTCAACCTCATCAACATCACAATCATTACGAACCCCATGAACATCATGGGTTACATATCAACATCATCACCATCATCGTCAATTTAACATCAACAACATCATAAACATCATGATTTCAATAATAATATTAACATCATCCCCATCATCTCACTTTCACAATACCAAATGTATGGATATGCAATGCAACCCATATTCACGAGTCTTGCTAAAAAATAGTCACAGTTACCATTTCACATCTATTCATAACGATATCAATATTAGTTCCATACGTATACTTAGTTACATACATCATTACATTTTTCACTCTACACCTTCTATCCAACTAAGAGTTTACACCTAGATGCGGTTACACCTTTGGTTTATTCACAACTCTTATTCATGTACCCGACCTAATAATCAAACTACTTCCTAAATACTTCTTTTGGGAAATCCCAACCTTGTCCTTATATCCGTGCCCCGATTATTCGATGGCTCTTATCCACTTACCCATTTTATCACACACTCTGCCACTAGTTTGCCTAAACTCTCTTAGGTTATTGACAACCCCTATTTCCATTTGTGTTTTGTTAACCTTCTTTAATGCCAGATATAATTATTAAGTTCACCGAGAGCATCACTACCACACCCTAACCTAACACTACTCCCTTTTTTACTGTGCTTAACTTACACCATACTTACGAGCTATAGTATTCGTTCAGCTAGTTCAGATTTTCACAAAATTAAACCCATTCCACACTACGAATATAACATAAATGGATTGTAATGACAATGAATCACAATATTTAAGCCTAACCATATTTTTATCATTTTTGTCCTTCCATATACCGTGCCCGAAGGCCTAATGCATGATAACTTTCGATATTACTATCAATATTAAATGAATCTAGCCCGAGTCTAATTGCTATAATAAATAAACCATAACCTACCTCGTAGTCGAATCATAATGCTATTGAGAGAAGATAGTTGTCCCGCTAGTGCTAAGCACTTACCCATGTCGGGTTCCTGCCTAGTGTGTCTCAAAACCTTTCTCATAAACCTTGGTCTCTGAAATCTCATGGTTTGGGAGGTGGGTTTTTTTAGAGTGTTTTTGGGGGAAGGAGGCGACTTGGGGAAATTATAAGGGAGAGAGTTTTACAAATTTCCTCAGGCTGGATAATGTCGGGTACCATTGCAGTAGTTATTTTACTGCTACAGTGGTATCGCTGTAGTGGTAGGCCGCCAACTAGCCAAATTCCTTTTTGGGACTTTTGGTCCAACCACTTTGGACCTCGTTTTACCTTCGCGATTTAATTTTTTCCAGGCCTGATTTGAGAATATTATTTATCATAAATTATTTTTGGGGTGTTTCCACACGTAATGACATTTTGGGTTATTATATTAGATATCAATTTACCCAAGGTTCGTCCCCAAATGGTCCTAAAGGTAAGGTCTTAACACTTGAGGAATTTCTGACTAAAATATGTCATGAAGAGGAATATTTAAATATTCACTAGCTCGTTTTACATACATTTCTACTCTATAATTAGCGATAATGCATTGTCTAGTGTAGGCATGACAGTTATTCTCATGTTCCCAGAGAAGGTATTCGTAATTAATCCTCGTGATCACTAGCTACTACCATTACTCGAATATGGTACGACACCCTAATGCACGAAAGGTCGGGATGAAACTGACCTCGAAAAGATTTACCACTGCAGTGGTAACTAACCACAACAACGGTTCGCGATACTTTCATGTAAGGGAAATGAACATTTCCCCCATTTTCATACTCATTTCTCAAAAACTCTCTCAACTCCCTCTGCGAAATCTCCCCCTCCGACGATGAATTCTAGGTAATTTTTTCGGTTCTACTACTTACTTTATGTATTTCTCATTGTAGAATTGTAGGATTATGTTAGAATTGAGAAATTTTGGGTGGTTTTTGGTGCAACCTTTTGAACTTGAATTTGGTGGTGTTCTTGAATGAAGTGATGAATATATTAAGTTCTCTTACATCTAAATGATCCTATAGTGTCTTGGGTGCAAGATTGACGTAGTCCATGGAGATTCTTTGCCATGGGAAGGGGTGAAAGGTAAAGGGTCATCTTTCCCAATGATTTTGAGTGATTTAAGGGTGAAATCAAGTATTGTACACTCCCATTTTAGTTTAAAAAGGTTCATGGGAACTTCACTAAACCCGATCTGGCCTTAATTGCTAAATATATGGAGAAAAGTCAAAAATCCACCATGGGAGGGGTGGTTGATTGGTTAAAGATGAATAACCATTGCAGCAGTAACTTTTCCACTACAACGGTACTGCTGCAATAGTTAATTAATCGCTGCTGTGGTACTGGGCAGTAGTTTCCGAGTTTTTCACTTTTCTATAATTTTGAATTTCCTTCCTTCCCGTAGTACCCCATCTTAGTTTCTAACCTGGTTTTGTGGTATTTTTCAGGTTTATCATGGCCCAAAAACCCACTACCATAGGTTTCCCAATATCGAATGTCGTAACCATTATGAGGAGGGGCTACATAGTAAGGGTTTCTTTCTTGAATGGGGTATGGTGATGAAGAATATGGAGGAAGAGTTACCAGAGTTTTACAATCAATTAAAAGCCCTTAGGTGAGAGATGTTGATCGAGCCAGTCCCACAATATAACATGGAGGTTGTTTGGGAGTTTTATGCTGATATTCTAATTGTGGACTGGTCGGTGCCTCTCCCTACTGTATGCATCCGAGGAAAGAAGTTCTTGATGGATTTTGCCACCATTAATGATGCTTTAGGTGTCCCGAACCCCTCTAATGCCACCTTTGAGGTGAAAATTCAGGAGTCTGACTTAAGTGGGCGGCCAGGGTCTTAGCACCGGAGGGTCGAGCTAATAATATGAAATAGTCCAGCATCAGGGGGACTAAAAGCTCCTACTTTTTGACTGAGGCCAGAGTGTGGTTACAGCTGGTGTCCCAGAGGATTCATCCTTTAGGAAATGTTATAGACGTGGCATTCCATCGGGCTATGGTGGTGGCGTGTGCTCTAATGGGGATCTGGGTTAACATGGGGGCACAGATTGTGTATGAGTGGCAGTACTTTTATGCTAGGGAGAGGTCGGGAAGAGATCTTTTCCTGCCTTCCTTGGTCACCATACTATGTGATAGGGTAGATATGCCTCGAGAGATTCAAGACACTATGGACAAGTGTGAGGTGGTGTACAACCCATTATGGGGCAAGGGCATATGAGGAGGGAGTAAGAAGAAGAGGAAGGTGGGGGAATAAGGGAAGAGTAGTTGGGCTGGTGGGGCTAGTAAGACGCTACTTAGACACGGCTTTGTAGACACCCTTAGAACGACCTGCTCTGATACCACTTTTGTCACGCCCCGAATCCCATCTAGACGGATTGGCACCCGTAGCCGACATGGCCCGAGAGAACCAAGTTTTGCTTCTATTCATTCATATGCATGTCATAGGCAACACCACCATTACGTAAGAACCTGAAAGGCAAAATACGGAAAACATGGAACATGGGACATATGTATATATACATATGTGAAACTTGGCGAGGCCATCAAGTCAAAAATGTCATATACCACCTTACATTCATACACCCACATACGTCTACAAAAGCCTCTAACATAGACATTTACCAAAACCAACTACAAGTTTGGACAAGTCCCCGCTTTATACAACATGTACAACACCAAAACATATGAACAACTGTGACTCGAAGAAGCCACGAACTAATTGGAGCTCACCAATGATCCGCAATAACTGGCAACCTACTGTGGAGGTCTACTAGTACCTGCGCCTGCAGCAAGTATGGTAAATCCCCCAAGAGGGGTCAGTACGAAGAATGTACTGAGTATGTAAGTCTTAAATGAAACTGTATGAATCATAAAATACGTCAATGAACTCAATTACGAATGCATAACCAATAAGGATAAGTCACTATACTGAACTTTGGAAACCGTGTATTTTGCTTTCATTACTTTCTTTGTATCTTTACTTCTATGATTATTCATCTTTGCCTAAGACCTGTGATACCCGAGCCCCGATTGAACAATGGGTTTTTAACATAACGCGATGTTATGTTGGGATCGGCTCGAGCTAGGATTATGCCCCTAGAGCTACCACCCTATGAATCAATATAGATCGGGATCGGCTCGAGCTAGGTTATTGCCTCTAGAGCTGCCACCCATACCAACACATCAGGTTCGGCTCGAGCTAGGTTATTACCCTAGAGCTGCCCCCTGTCAGGATCGGTCCGAGCTAGACTTATGACTCTAGGACTGCCCCCTGTTCCAACAATCTCGAGATCGGCTTGAGCTAGGCATTTGCCCCCAAACCTACCACTCATACTTGATCATTGACCACATATATGCATTACTTCATTCTTTACTTTGAGATTGATACAATGATAGTGGTAACTTTACTTGAAGCTTTGGATCATTAACCAATGAGTGAGAGGCATGTAATAAACATTGTGAAAAAATAACATTATTAGAACCATAACACCATTGGAACCATTGGACAATAATCCATGAACAAGAAACATGAGTATAGTCACTATTGGAACATAACCTTATTGAGCTTTTGGAACATTAACCATGAATATGAGACATGTGGTTCGCAATTGATCAATGAGTAGGAACTATGTGATAATGACCATTGATAACCGGATATAGGATACCTTAGCACATTTCGGAATAGGTCAAGCGTAATGTTAATGTGAATACTATTTGCCGCAGAAAGATACGGACAAAGTAACCTTACATACCTTGTATTCTCAATACAATTGTACAATCTTAGATGTGCATACAATGCCCCACTCATTCCTTATGTTTCACTCTACAACACAAATACATAACGGAATTTACATTAACCACCAATTACCTTACAAATGCATATAACGATAATGAGTTTCATGTTTAACTTTAAACATGTCATTTCCCCCTTGACAAAACCATTGATGAAATTATCATACCAATAATCTCCCAATATTCCATACATTTACCAATACATGATAATCAATAACATTTCACCACAAAACTTCTCCTTTACACTTTCTCATCCACACCACATCACAAATAATCCATCAAGTCACCTTAATACACCTCACAGCACCTATCGGCCAAAATTCTATAATTTATACTTGTAGAAAAATAACAAGTTTAATAACATAATCACACCATACATGTTCATATTTCATCCATACCATGCGCTTTCATCAAACTCACAAGTCATATTTCAAGTTACAATTCCATGGATATCACATCTTTTACCAAAAACACAAAACACCATGTTCAACACTTCCAAGCATAACCAACATGATTTACATACTCTCACATGCATATAATATATTAATCCATAAGAATAATTACTTACCCAAGCTTGAAAAATGATGATCTTGCTCCAAAAGTTGGCTTAGGGTTCTTAGGGTTTTGAGGAAAATATCTTGTGTTTTTGGTATAAAAGGCATGAGATTTTGAAATGAATAAAATCAGATTTTTTCCCCTTTATATAGGCCTTCAATTCCATCCTTATCCACTTCTTGGCATTAAATGCTATGGTCCCTTGGTCAAGTGGAAGAATCGGTCAATTTGCCCTTTTAGGCCATGTCTTTTATTCCATTTTGGGCCCTAATTTTGGGCCCAATTGCACATGTTAGCTTAGACCACCAAGTTAATGTGTATTCCACCATATATCCCATGTTTAATTAATTCCATAATGCCTCGACAATATTCACTTATGAGATACATGTTCGTAGCCTCAATCGCAAAAATAGGAATTCTAGCCACCAATGGCTTACTTGAACTTGATTTGATAACTACTTGTGTTTCATGACTTGATCATGTAGGAGTGTATTGAAGTATTTGAATCTTTAACAATTCTCAAAGAACTCCAATGAACCAAAAGAAACCAAGAAAGAATCGTCGTTGAAATGCGTCGCAAAACGAGCACGGGAAGGGTTAAAGTGTTGTGCCTTGTGCCACTTTCTGCAAAGCAAGTAGTGGCGCAAGACTTGGCTGCTCTCTGAATCAGGGGGCTTACGCCACACCCCCTGAAACAGGGAGTGGCGCAAGTTTGGCCACCTTGCTGAATTTTTTCCTACTCCGTCTAATTCTAGCGTATCATCCAATGCCCCATCCAAACACTACAAAATATGTACTTAGTGATCTTAATCATCAAGTAAACATGAGTCTAAGTTACCAAATGAGGTTGGAATATGTACGGGGTATTACACCACCAGTTAGAGCCCCCCCCCCCCTTTTGCTTATGTTTTACTGTTTTTGGATTTAGGTTACCCCTTTTTGGGGATTGTAACAAACAATTACTCATTTTATTTTCCTTGCATTCTTAAGACATGTATCATCCCCACACATTTTGATAATAATCATTTTAGCTTATAATGCATATCGGGATTTATTTTTATCTTTAACTATTGCAAATACATGGTTACCTTGCGACTATTGCAAAATTACAAAAATAGGGGAACCCTTTGGCAGCTTACTGCCTGGAGCCACTGCAACAGTTAATTTACCACTGAAACGATAAAAGTTGCGCTTCATCGATAACCTCCAGTGGTTCTGCTTTTCTCTTTTTACAAACTGTTCCCAAGTCGTTTCCCACACTACGCCATCCCCTGAACACTATTGCAGTTTCTGACTCTAACATAGCAGAGTTTTTAAGTCTAAAGTGGTTATATCAAGACTCAAGCCATCGTAGATGCAATTAATACCTTGACTTAAATTAGTTTTTAAAAAACTTTTCCTTTGCTTTCCTCTTCAGCACCACACCTCATACAATATTTTTCACACAATAGCAAGGCACCTGGGTAGTTCGTCAGGTTTCGAATAGAAACTAAGGAACACTCCAAATCACGGAGAGATGAGGCTTGCCTCAAGTTACAGAAATGAAGATACACCTCAATATCGCACCGATCCTCACGATCCCCGGGTCCCTTGGAAACATAACATACAAATCTACATACATAATAGACATTTGTACTTAAGGAGTTTGACAATCCCAATAACCCAGTAACAGTATGATCAAAAAATAACATCTACATAAGTAATACACGTCGTATTCTATCATACCACCACAAAAATTTAAAGCACCAACATTTTAATACAATATCAAGCAAATTTTCACAACATAACAACTCAACACCTACGTACCTTATTGACCTCGACTAGTTAGAATACCCTGTTCCAACCTTTCAACCGTGAGAGAGATACCAATTGGGATCGAGTAGTCCCAATTGCAATGGTTGAGATACCAATTGGAGTCTGCTAGATACCAATTGGACTCAACTCTAGGAGACAACACTGGAACTGCACAATAGGGGAGAAGAAAATGAGATAGTTTCCTAAATGCCTTGTAGCCTCCTACAGATTTGATGTGGATGTTAATACACCAATCTACAGGACTCTACTCGATATTTTCTCTTGTACTGGGAGACCGATAACCTAGGATCTGATACCATCTTGTCATGACCCAACTAGTCGGATCGTGCGAGCACCTACCTAACACCCACCCTGATAGACCATTCTTTGATGCGGAAGTTAAAACAATCCATTTCCAACAACATAATTCAGTTAACTCATACATAATGACTCTGGTTTAATATATATGATAAGTAAAATAGATGCAGAAAACAATCAACAATGAATCCCCAGAAACAAGCCTAAATCGGTACAAAAGTACTAGACAAGGGATAAGAGAGTCCATGACACAACATCCATGCAGGATAGAGATGGCTGAAGGTACTGCTGAATGATCACCATCGCTACTATAGAAACCCTAACTGACCTACACCATTGCTATATCCCTAATTGGAGATATAGTAAGTGTAGCATCAGTACAACCACACATACTGATAGGCATCATCGACCGACAAGGGTTAGAAAAAAATAATATTAATAACAAATAGGGAGAAATCATAACATCCAGTAAAGTTGCAGTTTCTAGATCCCATATTATGAATTCATTAAAAACAAACTTAAAACATCTCTGTGACTTATCTAGCATTTAATATTTTTGTATATCCTTGTCCTTTCATCACTCACGCTAACTCGCTCTCTTTTGGTACTTAGCTAATCTACTGACCGGATTTCCACTACTCTTAACTCCCTCTTAATCGGATCTACAAACCTCACAAAATTACAAGACTTAAGACAATCATGATTGGACTGAACTGCCTCGGTACTCTGCTAATACAACACTCTATAGTATTTACAACCACTAAGGCACTTATAACATTCCAACCACTGTGAGGAAGGATAATACCATACAATATACTCCTATATTTATATACTCAAACACCTAATATTAGACCTGGATTAGGACATACCTTGGATTCACGGGATACCACTACATTCCACCAGTTCTACCAACGGACCGATCCACTCAAGAAATCAACAACAATACAAGGAATAAAATAGAATGTTAAGGCATATGAATGAATACATGTATACAGGATGTGCGCATTATCTCTCCCCCTTCTTAATATCACAATCATTACCAACCCCATGAACATCATGGGTTACATATCAACATCATCACCATCATTATCAATTCAACATCAACGGCATTATGAACATCATGATTTCAATAATAACATCAACATCATCCCCATCATCTCACCTCCACAACACCAAAGGTATGGATATGCAATGCAACCTATATTCACGAGTCTTGCTCTAAAACAATCACAGTTAGCATTTCACATATATTCATAATGATATCAATATTAATTCCATACATATACTTAGTTACATACGTCATTATATTTTTCACTCTACACATTCTATCCAACTGAGCGTTTCCACCTAGATGCGATGGGGTTACACCTCCTTTTTATTCATAACTCTCATTCATGTCCCCGATCTAATACTTAAACTACTTTCTAAATACTTCTGTTGGGAACTCCCACCCTTGGTCTTACATCCCTGCCCTGATTATTCGATGGCTCTTATCCATTTACCCATTCTGTCACAAACCCAGCCACTAGTTTGCCTAAACACTCTTAGGTTACTGTCAACCCCTATTCCCATTTACGTTTTGTTAACCTTCTTTAATGCCAGACGTAACTATTAAGTTCATCAAGAGCACCGCTACTACACCCTAACCTAACACTACTCCTATTTTTTATCATGCTTAACTTACACCATTATTACGAGCTACAGTATTCGTTCAGCTAGTCTAGATTCTCACAAATTAAACCCATTTCATACTACAAATATTGCATAAATAGAGTGCAACGACAACTAATCATAATATTTAAGCCTAGACGAATTTTATTGTTTCCATCCTTCCAAACACTGTGCCCAAAGGCCTAATGCATGATAACTCCCGACATTACTATTAATATTAAATGAATCTAATTTGAGTCTAATTGCTAAAATAAATAAACCATAACCTACCTCATAGTTGAATTATAATGCTATTGAGAGGAGATAGTTGTCCCGCTAGTGCTAAGCACCTACCCATGTCGGGTTTCCACTCGGTGTGCTTCAAAACCGCTCTCATGAACCTTGGTCTCTGAAATCTCATGGTTAGGAAAGCGGGGTTTTTCAGAGTGTTTTTAGGGCAAGAAGGCGACTAAAATAATAAGGGAGAGGGGTTTTAAAATTTTCTCAGGAAGGCTACTGCCCGGTACCACTACAACGTTAAAATTTACTGCTGCAGCAGTCATCCTACCACTACAGCGGTAGGCTGCCGACCAGCCTAATTCCTTTTCGAGCCTTTTGGCCCAATCACTTCAGGCCTTATTTTACCTTCACAATTTAATTTTTCTAGGGCCCAATTTGAGCATATTATTTATCGTAAATTATTTTTGGTGCGTTTCCATATGTACCGACATTTTGGAAAGTAACAAAGTCATAGGAGGGGACCCATCTTGTTTGTACTCAATGTACGCCCTCTACCACTGTCAAGCTGAAATGTGGTGTAATCCACGCTATGAGAATCCACTAAGGCAAGATTACGTAACCTCTTCTTGAAGTTGGTAAGGAACTCATGTCCATCATCCCCTAGGGTTCCTAAAACCTCGATGGAGCCAATTTAAGAAACTGACCCAACATCTTCTGCTCTTTTGAAGACATGTCTGGTTGGGTTGCCATCGGCTGTGCAATTAATGGTGCTGGTGGAACCTCTGCTTGGGGTACGACAACTTCAGGTTGCGCCCTTGTACCTAGTCCACCCTGTACTGCCCCCTGAGAGGATACCTAGGGCCCATCCATCGGATGACCTCCAATCATGACCAATAACTGTACTAGGGAATCTTGAAGGACAGATATGGCTATATATTCGGGTGGAGACTAGGCAAGTCCTTATCCCACTAGCCGTTGTGGTGGTAGACTGTCTGACACTACCTCTGGTGTAATGTCTGGCTCTAGTTCACTAACCATCTCTGGTGAAGGCTCTCTGGCCTGGCCCCAGGCTGGTGCTGCAACTTGAGCTTGACCTTGACCACGAAGTCGACCTTTACCTCTGCCCCTAATAGGAGCCCTAGCTGCTAGCTAAGGGACCTTACCCTCGGCTATCGTAGACCTCTTCTTAGACATCTATGAAAGAGTAAAATAAATGAGAATCCAAAAACCAATATAGATATGATATATGATAAAGAATCAAAAGGTGAGATTTTCCTAAGAATTTTTTGTAGCCTCCTGAAGATAGGATACGAACGTTATTGTATCAAACTGCACGACTCTACTAGACACTTGTTCTTGTACCAATGATATCGGTGAACCTAGGCTTTGATACCAAGCTTTCACAACCCAAAAACTCAGGTCATGATGGCACCTACTATAATCCGCCAGTAGGTAAGCCAAAACCATAGACCGAAATGACAAGTAACGGGCTAACAAGTGGAATAGAGAGGAACAGGGTAAAAATAATAAATAAGGTGACTAATAGAGAAAATATATGAAGCACATACACAAATAGTGGGGGAAAGAACAAAACATACAAAATGAATCCCAAAGACCTGGTACAATTAGTACAAGAGCCGCTAAGCCATAAGGAGTACTAGACAAGTGCAAAATTTACATGGTAGTCTCCAAAAGATGCAAAATAAGACAAATCCCAACATAAAAGGAGATGGATCAGCTCCGGACGCCAAAAGCTCACCCTAATCTCCAATCTACAACTCTGCAAGAGGATGACATCAACGATAATAACTCACACTAGGATATGCATCAAGGTAAAAGATAAAGAAGTGTATTATGAGTCCCAAAACATGCGGTACTCAGTAGGCATATAGGCCGACTGAGCTCAAACAAGATAAAGGCATAATAAAGTGCGAATGTACGATAAAGGTAAAAGAAGAGGTCAGAAATAAAGGTAATAGGTTAAGGCTAGACAACTATGAGAAAGATATGTAAATAACATAAAAAACATAGATAAACATCTAACTATAACCTAATCGGATCCCCATAAGCCCAGAAGGAACACACAACAATAAATAAACCTAACTGAGCCCCTCTAAGCCTGGTGGATGCAAACAATAAGTAATAGAATAAACCAAGTACAATAGAAAGTAATGCCAAAGTAAGCCATGATATGCAATAAATGTACTGCATACTCCTCCTCCAGCTATATCCATAACCATGCCCGAACTCGGACCGAACTCTCAACTAGAAATCAATAACAGTGTATGCACTGACTCAAATCAGGGCTAAATATGTAATAGGTAGTAAACTCAGGTGCCCAAACTTGAACTGGGATTAAATAGTCCATTTTTCCTCTTTAGAAATCCAGATTCATTTAAAGTATTCAAAATCCCATTTATCAAGCCAAAAATAGTATTTTTAGGCCAATTTACAATTATGCCAAGGATACAAAATCAAACAAGTATAAAAGAGTGAGCAAACTAGTTCAATAATGGTAATTAGGCCACCAATACTCAACCTAGCTGTTTTACGATTGTCTACACTAGGAATATACGCTATCCTAAGGTGAATAATCCTAAAGGAGCAACAAAACTAACTACAAGCCTTGAGAATCCCGACCTAAGGCAAGCAGCTAGCCAAACCTAAAATATGGAATCTAATTCCAACCCTGAAGATACTATGTACTCTAAGTCAGGTCCTAAAGGAGAAGCGACTACTGAGCCTAAGGTGCTCAAGGCGAAATTCTACTCTAAGGCCCCTAAACCGGCTACCCGGATCATAAACACCTAAATAAATTATTCAAGCCATAATAACCCACAAATAATTAGCAAATTATCATACCAATAAATAAATAATCAAAGTCTAAAAGTAGGTAAGTCGTAGCCTACCTGGATGCCAAAGAACGCACTCACAATCTACTAAATTGGGGATTTTCTCTTCTGAGAAGCCTCCGACCGCTGTCATCCTATCAAAATAGTAATCTAAGTGTCAATATGAGATGAACAATACCCATATTATATAATTATGATTCGGGCTGAGAATCGGGTCAAAAATTGGCTTATGGGGCCTGCCAATGAAATCAAAAATTAGATCTATCATTAGGTCCCTCTCAGCTCAAGGATCACATACTCTAAAATTAGGCACAATCTGAGCCTTAACACAGTCCCAAATTGGACACTAAAGTCAAAGAGAAATCGAGGAATTAAGCTAAAGAATTAAATGGAATAGAGGCTGGGAACTTACTAATTATCGATTGAAAAATGATCACGGAGCAAAACAACAAAGAACCCTAGCCCTATCTTATGATTCCATACTATTTCTCCAATCTTCAATCCCAAAACAATGGCAAAAATAAAGTTGAAATGGGTTTGAAAACTCGAAGGACAAGGCCTAAATAGTACCAGCACAGGCCACTAAAGCGGCTCCGCTTATGCGAACATTTAACCGCTAAAGTGATCTTTGTCATGTTGGCCTGATTCCGCTAAAGCTTCTCCCAAGTCATTCAAATGGCTCCACTAAAGAAGCAATGGGGTCACTTAGGTGATGGACGCTGGCATCATCATCAGCTACATAAGGCAGCTCTGCTTAGGTGACAAAGGGTCGCTAAGGCAGCTGCACCAGATGCTTTATACTAGATTTTTGCTAAGTCTAAAAAAAACTCCGATCGTGTACTCGAGATTAGTTCGGAAACCCGTGCATGCAAATGAAATATGTTACCCAACTAGAAATAGCATTTCAAAATCAACGGAACCATCAAAATCCCAATCGAGGTTGTTTCGACAAAATATGGGCCTCACACCTACTATTCTATTTTTGCCAAATTTCAACTAATAGCCTAAAATGAACTCCGAAGTCTCGGGACCCAAATCAAAGGTCCCCTAGCCTAAAATCTATATTTTGGAGCTAACAAAACTGTCAGAATTCTTATCTGATTCCGTTTACTTTAAGTGTAGGATAAAGACCTATTTATCAATTTCAACAGCTCCAAAACAGGGTAAGTGCATAAAACCAAATGAACTGCTTGAAAACTGCTATCAGTCCCAATAAGTCAGAAATGACTTGGGGTAGCTATAGAAAATTTCTAAATGCAGAAATATGTAAGTAAGTGAAAAATGACCTAGAGGCATATTGTTGTCGTTGCTTGTTGTTGTTTGTCACTGCTTACTGTGTATAGAGAACTACACATCTTTGCATTCTATGAGTTACAAGATTTATATTTATTATGTCTGCTAGAGTCTTGTCTTGATTCTTGACTTGTTCTATGTGTTGACTTTAGACTGGTCTTTGTGCTCTCTTGAAAGACTATGTCATTCTCAAGTACATGTTTTAATTTAAGTTGGTAGAATGAATCTTAAGATACGGTGTCGTTATTGCAATGATGGGATAATCTTCCTTTCTCTGATCAGACTCAGAGCCTCTATCTTATCTAATCTATGTTTCACTGTTAAAACCTGCAAAGCTATCGAAGACAAACAAAATGAATGAAAAAATTCCCAGAGTGCAATAGAAAAATCTTGTAAGTTTTTGGATAAAAGCTACCAGCGAGGTTATTTTTAATAATGATGCAAGAAAAAAAATGATGGCTCTAAATAGGATGTGCTTTTACTAAAGTGCAAGAAGATAAAGGATCTCAAACTAGGACATATGGCCCCAGGAGAAAAAATAATAATGCAGCGTATTGTTCTAAGAGTTTCAAATTGGAACATATTATACTTGAAGGCTAACATATGATTGGCCATATTGCTTGGGGTATTTCAAACTAAGACGTACTGTCTCAGAAAGAAACAAGAAGGTTAAAGGTGTACGTCCCTAAAGATCCCAAACTAAAACATATTGTCTCAAGTGGAAACTAAAAAAGCAGCGTATTTCTAGAAAGATATAAGATGTATTGTCTTAGAAGATGAAATTGGTGTATATTCTCTCTCCCCCGCCCCCCGCCCCCCCAAAAAAAAGGAGAATATATATATATATGGAACTGGTGCGTATTTCCCAAGAATATGAATATGGTACGTATGCCTAGGCATATGGATATGGTGTGTATTGCCCATGAATGTAAAAATGCTGTGTATTGTCCATGAATGTAAAATTGTTGCATATTGCTCATCAATGTAAAACTAGCGTGTATTGCACAAGAATGTAAACTATTGAGGAATATGAATATGGTGTGTATTTCCCATTTATGAAAAATGATGTGTATTGCCAAGAAATATGGATATGGTGCATATTTTCCATGAATATAAAATTGGCATGTATTGCTCAGGATCTAATCTAAAGGCGTATTGCCCTAGTGAGGGGTGAGACTAGGGTGTATTGCTCAAAACTTTTTTTACGTACTTTTTGTCAGTGAAGATCCCAGGTGACATCGGTCCTTTATTAATGTTGTGTCGGTTCAGATACTCAACTTTGCTTTATGGGAAACCATAGTGAGTTTTGCAACCTTTTTTTGCTTTTTTTTTGAAACAAGATTAGAACAAAAAGGACTCAAATAATATTAGTTTTAAGAGTATGAAAAAGATTGAATCAAGATAGAATTATGTTTAGAAAGAGGTATCCCTCTCTAGGAAAAAGAAAAGAAAATTTATCTGAAGGTATATACTGATTTTAAATGAACCATGGCATGCATCTAGGTCTAGACCCATGATCCGTCTGAGTTGTCTAGTTCTCAAAGTCTAAATAATTATTAACCTGAAACCAATTTCTCTACCCTAACAACGCTTCATGTCAAGGTGTTGAGAGCCCTTATTTGGCTAGTGATGCCTTTTGCAAGTTTCCTCTGATTAAACTTTTCAATTTTGTTTTCTTTCATCACCTCACGGTGCCCACGCGAGTTTTTATCAATAACTCTCTTTGTTGTTGTTTCCTTACAGTACCTGCAAGGGTTTTAACAGATAAGACTCTCTTTTTCTCTTTTTTTTTTCTATTTTTTGGTTATCATCATGTAGTGACTGAAAGATTTTCTCCAATAAGACTCTTTTTTTTTGTCACCTTACAGTGCCCGTAAAATTTTTCTCCAATAAGACTCTCCCTTTCTTTATTTTTATGCCTTGTTGTTGCCTTACAGTGCCCGCAAAGTTTTTCACTGATAAGACTCGCATTTTCTTTTCTTTCTTTTTTTGGTCTTGACATTGCCTTATAATGCCTGCAAGGATTTTCACCAATAAAACTCTTTTTTTTCACATCAGGGACTCACAACACTATCCTTGATGCTCAATCATCTATGCAAGACAAGCTAGACTTGGCATTATTGAAAAGTTGATCAGAAAAACTTTTGCCATGATAGAAGAACAGGACCATAAACTGAATTACAACTTTAAAGCCATTTTGACAAAACAAAAATTAAAAAAAATTCCCCAATTTCTATAAATACTGAGGTAAAGATTTTTTTTGGTGGTTTGACCGAACCCCAGAAGTGTTGCCTATGTATCATTTTAGAATTATGTCAAACATAGTTCAAAGTTTCAAAGAGAGATTCTTTTGTTGTTTTTCTTGTGTTTTTTCTTACATGATTTCCAAAAAGATTAGGAAACATAGACCAAACTTTGAATAGGAGAATGAGGGATGAATATTTTTTGGATAGTGAGAATGAAAGTTTTCCTAACCATAGAATGCCAAACATAACGTGTCAGAGAGTAAAAAAAATGTTAGATATAGTATCTTTTGATCGTGTCTGCATTAACAACTATGTTAATGGCTTTTCCTTCTATGTCTGTCAGATATAACTCTCCTTCGGACAACACTTTCTTGATGAAATAAGTCCCTTTCCAATGGGACAAACTCTCCTTTGGCTTCTTCCAAGTGCGAAAAAATTTATTTTAAAATAAGCTGGCCTACATCAAAATGCCCTAGGCACATTTTTTTGTTGTACGCACGAGCCATCCTTTGTTGGTATAGCTGGCCAAAATAGACTATTGCAAATCTTTTTCATCAATTAATGTCAGCTGCTCCAATCGAGTTTTACCCATTTAGTATCCTCAATGTCAGCTTCCACAATAATTCAGAGAGAGGGAATTTAAACTTCAGTCGATATTCCATCTTTGGTCTTGTACACCAGCAAGAAAGGAGTTGCAACAATCGATGTGTGTACCATCGTATGGTATCTCAAGAGTATGAAAGACAAACTTTCATGTCATTCCTGGTGTCTTGAACCATCTTCCTAAGAATCTTTTTGATATCCTTATTAACAACTTCCACAACCCTATTGGCTTTTGGCATGTATGGAGTAGAATTGTGATGCACAATTTTGAATTGCTCACATATCTCCTTCATTAAATTACTAGTTAGATTTTCAGTGTTGTCTTTGATGATGCTTTTTGGAATACTGATGCAACAGATGATGTTAGAATGAACAAAATATACCATCACTTTCTTGGTGACCACTTTCAAAGTGACTACCTCCACCCATTTGGTAAAGTAATCAACTGCGACCAAAATAAATTAATGCCCATTTAAAGCTTTGGGCT
The DNA here is from genome assembly GCA_031232105.1 of Capsicum rhomboideum. NCBI lineage: Eukaryota > Viridiplantae > Streptophyta > Magnoliopsida > Solanales > Solanaceae > Capsicum > Capsicum rhomboideum. The sequence goes on from CP124712.1 coordinate 82,071,132, forward strand.
GAATTGGCACAATGATATCCATTCTCCAAGAAATGGAAGGCCATGGAGTGGCCATAGTATGTAGCACTAAATGAGGCAAATGAATTAAGTTACCATGAATTTAGCATGTATGACATTTTCTCACGAAGCGGAAGTAATCTTGTTTCATGGTGAGCCATTAATATGCTACTCGAATTATATTTTATGCAAGGACGTATTCATTCATATATGGCCTACATACTGTGAAATGCACCTCATTCATGATATTATTTACTTCATTAGCATCCACACATCTTAACAACTTCAATTTTGAGCTTCGTATGTATAGGATTTCCCCACTCAAAAAGAAACCACCGGCTAGTCACTAATATGTTCTAGATATTCACATGTCTTTAAGAAGTGGTTGATGTCTTGGTACCATAGATCACCATTTAGTTCTAATTAAACCATGTTACAGTAACCTTGCTGGTCACAAACTTAAATTTTCAAAGCGTTGATGTGACTGTTGCCTGGATATAGAAGCATTGAAGCCAAAACAGCCAAGGCATCGGGTAGCTCATTGTGAAACCTAGGAATGTATCTAAACTCGATGGACTTGAACCTTTTATTTAGGTCTTTCACACACAGTTTGTATTGAATGAGCTTGATGTCTCAAGTTTCCCATTTTCCTTGAGCCTTCCAAATAAGCAAATCAGAATCTCCCATCACTATCAATTCATGCACATCCAAGTTTATTGTCATGTTCATACCCATGATGTAAGCTTCATACTCTAATGTATTATTTGTATAGAAGAAACAGAGTCATGTTGCTGCAGGTAATGTTGTTCTGTAGGCGATATGAGAATTATCCCAATCCCTTTGCCTTTTACGTTGACTTCTCTATCAAAGTATAATTTCCAGGAATGGTTGTCATCGACATCTACTTTCTTGATTGAATTGACTTCTTCATCTGGGAAATACCTTTTCAATAGTTCATAGTCGCCACTGACCAGGTTCTCCACCAAGTGATCTGCCAAAGCTTGAGCTTTCGTTTCAGTATTGGTGACATAGACAGTGTCAAATTCTGTGAGAAAGATTTGCCATTTTTCGTAGTCTACTAGTTGGCATTGGCTTTTGAAAGTTTTGCTTCTAAGGGTCCATCCTAGATATGAGATAAGTCATGTAGAATAAATAGTGTTCACCTTTTGAGTGACCCATGTTAGGGCGCAACATATCCTTCCCGAAATGTGTACTTTACCTCATAGCTAATGAACTTCTTACTCATGTAGTAGATTGCTTATTCCTTCTTACCTGTGGCATCGTGTTGACTAAGAAACCATCCAAAAGAATTATCCACCACCAACAGATATAGGAGTATATTCCTACTAGGTTCTGCCGGGACCAACACGGGAAGGTTGGACAGGTATTATTTCATTTTGTCAAAAGCTCGCTAGCAATCATCTGTCCATATGATGGTGGCATTCTTTTTCAAAAAGTTTGAAAATGGGATCACATATGGTTGTGAGTTGAGAAATAAACCTGCTGATATGGTTCAGTTTCCCAAGTAACCTAATGATTTAGTGTTATTTTTTTACGGTGGCGATTCTCGAATGGATTTTATCTTGGAAGGATCCAATTCTATATACCTTCTATTGACTATGAAACCCAGAAGCTCCCCAAATGGAACTCCAAATACACATTTTGTTGGGTTTTGATTGAGATTGTATCTTCTCATCCTCTCAAAGATTTTTTTTAAGTCTCACATATGATTAGTTTGCGTCTTAGACTTGATAATCACATCATAGACATATATTTTTATATCTTTATACATCATGTCATGAAATATGGTGGTCATATCCCTCATGTAAGTTGCCCCCATATTATTTAGACCAAATGAAATAGCAATAAGTCCCCCTGGAGTGGTGACAGTAGTTTTCCTTGCATCTTCTTTATCCATCAGAATTTGGTGATACTCAGTATAACAGTCCAAAAAAAAGATTGAATATCATGTTTGGCACAGTTATTAATGAGAATGTGGATGTTGGGTAAGAGAAAATTATCTTTTGGACTAGCTTTGTTCAAATTCCTATAATCAACACAAACTATGGTCTTTCTGTCCTTCTTTGGTACAGGTACAACATTTGGCAACCAAGTAGTGTATTAGATGGCTTTGATCACATTTGCAGTCAATTGCTTCATGATTTCCTCCTTGATTTTGTCACTCATATTTGGTTTGAATTTTCTTTATTTTTGTTGGACTAGTGGAAAATCAAAGTATGTAAGCAAATTAAAGACCACTAAATGGGTGCTCGACAGGTCATCGTAGGAACAGGCAAACACATCTTTATATTGAAACAAGATTTGAATTATTCCATCCCTAATTCTATGCTCGGCATGAGAACTTATTTTTGTTTCTTTGACTTTTTCGGTACTTCCTTGATTAATTACCTCAGGTTCATTAAGATTCGGCTTAGGTTTATTCTTAAACTGTTCTAGTTCAGTATTAATTTCCCTAAAAGCCTCATCTTCATCAGATTCAACCTCTTGACTCACTAATTCAAGAATAAACAGCTCTTTAAGATCTAGGAGTGAATTCCTCATGCATGTCATGTTATTAAAGCCGACATTAATAATACTACAATTAAAAAAATGAATGATAGGAATTAGGAGAGGAAGAAAGACAAAATTTAACATGAAATTAGAATTTCATTTCATTGAATTTTAGAAAGGATAGAATGGTTAACATCAATACAAAACATTTTTCTAAATATATGGATCACAATCCTAACAAGAATTCAAATACAGAAAAAGTAGCAAAACAAACTACTAATAATCCTTTCGTATGTGGAGAGAAGTTGATTCCCATTTTTTTAGCTCATCGTCTGAGCCCACAAGCTGCACATCAGCACAAGTAGTACCTTCACCAATATGGACCATATTCACTTCATAAAACATTTGCCTGAAACTCTGACAGACTTCATCAATTTCCTTATGAGAAGAGGAAGCTTGGAAAATATGGCCTTAGAGAAACCTGGAATGGACATTAGTAACCCTTGGTCATTGGCCTATGCTTGACACAATTAGAGTCTCTTTCTGGCTCACAATGGTTTTAATATACACTCCTTTTTGATCTAGTAAAGTACGGGTGTTCTGTCAGGTTACCACAAACCAACAACCTAAAGCATACTATGACAAAAACAACAAACATGTTAGGATTAGACATTTTACAGATATTAATCACACATTGTATGTCATGCACCGAACATCATTTTGCTCCTATCATGAGTTCGGAAGGCCATAGGTTTTTCCTGCTTTACTTAGTTTATTTGATATCATCCACGATGGCATACACCCCATTAAAGTTAATGAGTTTCAATGGGAAATCAAGAATATGCTTATTGTGGAACAAGAACCAAAGAAAATATCTATCATGCAAGAATGAGTCCAAAATTTTTAACATGAAATGGGCTGTGTTATACATGTTCATGGGCCGAATTCAAACCCAAGAGATGGAAGATTGGAGCCTTAAAATAAGAACCCAAAGAGGCTGGTTTGCAAGCCCAAAAGAAGCTGATTTGCATGCTTAAGAATAAGCTGAAAATCAAGCCTTAATAGGCTGAAAGTCACGTCCATAAGGATCCCAAAAGGGACAGAAGTCATGGCATTTCCCCCTTATTTTTATGAGGTAGTTTTTGGGTGTTTTCCTAGTTTAAAAGTTACTTAATTTAAAGTTTCCTAGTTTAAAGTTTTCTAGTTTAAAAAGTTTCATAGTTTGAAGTTTCCTAGTTAGGTTTTTCTATTTATTTTCATACAAGTAGAATTCGAATCTCATGTTATTTGGGATAGGTTTTTCCTTTTATATATGGATGGATTTTGTTATTTTCAAAAAAACAAGATGATTAATATTATTTGAGAGGTTTCTCTTCTTTACACCTTTGTGTGTGGTGACTATGGATTTTTCTTGCAACCTTATAAGAACGATTCTTTAGGAGGTAAGATTAATTCTTAATTTGATATATGTGGTTTTTATTAAAGTTATTAAAGAAGGTGATTAGTCTTATACTAATTATTGTCTTTAGTTTCTTCGAAATAGGGGTCTAGATCACTTTTGATCTAAGTTCTTGAATTGACTCTATTAGTATCATAATTAGTCTTAATCCGCTAATTATGAATATTAAGATCAATTAGGATTCTTAGCATGTAATCTTGAAATTGGGGGTGGGGGGTGGGGTGGGGGGGGGTGGGGGGTTATTCTCAAATTTCGTCTATCTTTAGTTTTTGTCTTTAATATTAGTATTTTCTCTTCCGCATTATTTTTTTTGTTTATTCAAGTAACCCGATTCTTATCAAGTGGTATCAGAGCGGTTCTATCAAGGTTCCGTTTTTGATAATCTTGAGAGTTTAAAAAAATAAATCTTTTATTGTGGTAGTTTAAAAGGAAAGCTACATAGCAAAAAAAAAAAAGAAAATAAAAAAAGGGGAGAAAATTCAATTGCTTGAGAATTAAGGTATTTTAAAAAACTTCGAATTTGTTTTGTTTCTTGGTTTCCAACACCAAGAAGGAAAACCAAGAAGAGGGGAAACTTGAAATTTCTTTTGATACAAAAATTGCTCTTTTTCTTGTCTCATCAAACCCAATTTTTCTGGATATTGATAAATTCTTTTCTTTCTACATCTTACTTCTAAAGGAATTTCTACTAGTAGGGTTAATATATAAATCCTAAAGGAATCAGTCAAAGGTTGTAATTTGAGTGGAAAAGGGCAAAAGAGGTGAGAAAAATAGAAAAAAAAAAGCCAAATTGAGAGATATTTTTTCTTTAATTTTTGGAGATGTCTCAAACATGAAAGGATAAACGAGGCACTTAGAAGGATTTTCGCTCAATGAGATGCGTTAGAGGTCACCCAAAATCCACCTAACCCGGTGAACATAGCTGATTTAAGGAGGATAAGTATTTTTCATACAATGTGTGGGATAAAAGGTAATATTTTCTCTATGATTATTGATTTTAAAAGTGGTGCTAATGTGATAAGTTCATATGAGGTGGATAAGTTGGAACTTACATGCATCAAACACACTACTCCTTATAAGCGACAATGGTTGAATGATTTTGACAAACTTAAGGCGACTAAGCAATGCATGATTTCTTTCTCCATTGGGAGATACTCCGATAATGTTCTTTGTGATGTAGTTTCGATGCAAGTTTGTCATATCATGCTTGGGCATCCATGGCAGTTAGATAGGAATGCAATTTATGATAGAGGAAAGAATAGAGTTTCTCTTGAGATAAATAAAAGAAAATATGTCCTTGCACCTTTAACTCAATCCCAAATTTATGAAGATCATAAACGTGTGAAAGAAGTAATGAAAAATTTTGAGAGAGAAAAGAGCGAGAGGAGTAAAGGAGTGCATGTTGATATCCCAAGAGAGGAAAACAAGAGGTTGTGTTGTGTGAAGAGAATGGGGTGTTAAGTGAGAAAAAATGTGAGACCGAGAGAAAACAAAGGAGAGATGTTCATGAGAGTAAAAAAGAAGAGGGATGATTGTGTGGTACAAAGAGAAAAGGAAGAGAGTTTGAGTGAGTTTATTTCTTATTCTAACTCTAACAATATTCCTACTTCTTCTTCTAGTTGTTTGGACTCTCTTGTAGGTACTCATGGGAAAGTTTGCATTGAAAAATCATCATTGGATGAACTTAATTCTAAGATGGTTGAAACTACATGTCCCATTGAGCAAGTGCATGGTAATGAGAAGGATAAAGATAAAGAGAATTATTTTGGGTCTGTCTAAGATAAGACTCATAACAAAAAGTCCAACAAGATAGTTGTGGATCTGACCCCAATGAGCAAGGAAAAATGAGGTGATGTTATTGCTTTACTACATAAGGCCAAGTATAGTAGGTATAAGTGGTTTATTCATATTCTTGGTATTCCTAAATCACCTAAGGTCCTTTTGGAGGTGATGATGAACTACACTCTTAATTCATACATTGGTGGCTTTGTTAATTTTGAGGATGATGATATTTTGCTATATAATAAGTCATTAACTGTTGATTGTGGATTCCCACTTGTTGAAAAAAAGCATGAAGTTTGTGTGAGGAGGATTGCAAATGAGTTGAAGTTTAAAAGTTCTTCTATTTTTTTTTGAAAACGCAAGTGTTTATGTGACTGGCATGTATTAGAAAGAATCTATGAGATGAGTAATTGATGATGCTTGGATATATCATAAAAGTGTTCAATTTGATACATATTTTATGGATCTTATGTCGTCTTTGTCAAGCCCATTGGAGTACTTTATTGATAGAGCTAAATTGGAGAGGCACATATCATTTCCTACGTCATCTATACGTGAATTTTGTTATGCTCATACAAGGAAGATAATTTTCCATTGGGATGATGATGTCCACATGCTTTATAAAGGTGAATTTATTCCTACTAGGCTTAATTGGGTTAAGTGGACACATAGTCACTATCTTATTTTGTTCCTAGCATTGTTGCTTTTGAGTAATGGATGTTTTTTACTAGTGCATATCTTCTTGATTTTGCGAGATTCAAATTTGAGGATGAATTGTTTTCAAGAAGAGGGGAATGATAGCATTCATGATGACATACACCCATTAAAGTTAACAAGTTTCAATGAGAAATCAAGAAGATGCTTATTGTGGAAGAAGAATCAAAGAAAATATTTATCATGCAAGAATGAGTCCAAAAATTGTAACAAGAAATGGACTAAGTGTTATACATGTTCATGGGTCGAATTCAAACCCAAGAGATGGAAGATGGGAGCCTTAAAATAAGAGTCCAAAGGGGTTGTTTTGCAAGCCCAAAGAAGCTGATTTGCATGCTTAAGAATGAGCTGAAAATCAAGCCTTAATAGGCTGAAAGTCATGTCCATAAGGATCCCAAAAGGGACAGAAGTCATGCTTGTGTTTTTGGCATCTTTTCCCCTTTATTTTTATAGGATAATTACACAAAAGTACAACTAGCAAATATACTTTACATTTAAGTAGACAAAAATATACTTTACACTTTATAGCCCAAAATCTGATTTGGCCATTCATTGTAAACTAACTTTTTCCCAGTTCCTCCTTTTCTCTCGTTCTTCATTGAATTTTTTCCAAACTCCCATTTCACCTTCAAATTTATCATTTTCTTTCTTCAGGTAATTCACATTCTGTTGTTATTTGCTGTTTTACTCTTTATTTGGTTTACCCCATATGAATTAATTACAAAATATAATGCTACCCATAATACCCATTATCCCCAAAAAAATGGTTTCTTCATCGGCGACAACTGAAAATCGTTAGCTTTGAATCAGTAATATCTAACCCAGTTTGCTTCTTCGTCATTCAATTTTAATTACTCCATCTTACATAAATAGGGAAGAATTGATTCAACCATTGTTGAAGCTTGAAGCTTCAAAATTTGAGAATCGGAATTTTCGTAAAAAAGTTCTATTTTGAGTGGGTATGGTTACAAAAGACCGGTTATGTATTGAGGAGCCCAAATCTGAATTTTTTGATGATTTGGTGTAGTTTTGAGGTGTTTTTGGATGAATTGGTGCTTGGATTTGAGGAAGAAGACAAAGTCCAATTTTTTATATACATGTGTATACTCTATTGTATATTATTGTATATACAATACAATATTTTTATTTGGGTGATTTTCTCCTTTCTCTCAATTTTATACACACTTATATAATGTAGATACATTATTTAAACATTGTATATACATATGTACATATTTGTATAATTATGTATATTATTGAATAATTATATATATAACATTATACAAAATTATAAGAGGTGTATAATACACTCATATACAAATACTATACAATAATATACACTATTATACAAAAAAACCGACCTCATCTTCTTCCTTTGAATTCAAGCATCAGATTCATTTAAAAACACCTCTTATAATTTTGCATAATGAAGAGGAACTAGAAAATCATTGAAATAAAAAGATTGTATTGTATATACAACAAAATACAATACAGTATACAAATGTATACAAAAAAATGGACTTCGTATTCTTCCACGAATCCAAGCACCAAATTCATCCTAAAACACTTCAAAACTACACCAAATCATCCAAAACTTCAGATTTGGGCTCCTCAATACATAACCTATCTTTTGCAATCATACTAACTCGGAACGGAACTTATTTACAAAAATTTGATATTCAAAGTTTGAAGCTTAGAGCTTCAATAATGGCTGAACATCCAAAACAATTGTGCTACAGCTGCAAAATTATAATGTAAATTTGCTATTTGCTCGGTCTACGAATTTTATAGAAATGTATTCTCTTATATGCTCATTAGTTGTAGTAATAATGAACAATAAGATGTTAATGAAGAGTTGCAGAAGAAACATGTTTGTACCAAATGTTCGTAAATCATGAAATTACAACAATGTCATTTGTTAAGTGTTTGTGTTGTAACTTTCACTTTTGAATGGGTTTGAGAAGAAGGAGTTGTTTGAATGGGCTTTCAAAATAATCAGTTTTTAAATTTCAAATAGAAAAAGTGTAAGGAGGTCATGGAGTTGGATTAACCAACATGGTTTTTCTCCCTAATAATGCAGTTTTAATTCAGCTAGTTCTTTTAGGAACAATCAATTATTTGGCTAAACGTAATTTTGGAGATCCTACAAGAGAAATGAACATAATATACTTGGATTGTAAAATTGGAATATATGAATGAGAGTTCTCTAGGAAGAAGAATGAGTGTATTGGGAAGAGAGGATGAAATGACCTACTTCAGTTAAGTTGGCTATGGGATGAAATCTAATATTTTGGTCTATACAATTGGACAATTTTGATAATGTAATATAGAGTGGGCTATATTTTGTAATGTAACATTACTAGTTGCATTTTTTAATAATTTTTTTTGATTTTTATTAGGTAGTTTTTGGGTGTTTTCCTAGTTTAAAAGTTACCTAATTTGAAGTTTCCTAGTTAGGTTTTTCTATTTATTTTCATAAAAGTAGAATTCGAATCCCATGCTATTTGGATAGGTTTTTCCCTATATATAGGGATGAATTTTATTATTTCCAAAAAATCAAGATGATTAATATTATTTGATAGGTTTCTCTTCTTTACACCTTGATAAGTTGGTAATGTGCCAATTTTTTAGTCGTTTAAGCTTGAATTATCATCTAGTTTCCTTTGATTCGAGGTGTATCTCATATTAAATTACTTGTCTATGCAGGTAATCGATGAATTCGAGGTCGAGCTAACTATATGAGTCAAATGGAGTGCAAAAATAAAGAAAAGGAGCTTAAAATGATGCATGGGAGGAACAGAGGTCCCCTGCGCACGCACATGACCCTGCGGTTGGCCAAAACAGTGACCTGGAAAGGGCCTAAAATCTCACCTGTGAGGCTGACCATACGTGGCGCGCATGTGCCCACCTGCGCTGGCATGTGCGCCAGCATGTGACCAACACAATGACATTTTTGTAATTACCTGAAACACGATTTTTGGGCTATAAAAGAAATTTTTCAGATTTGAAACTCCATCTTTTTGTCATTTTTTGAGATCCAAAGCTTGTAATTGAAACCCTAAGGGTGGAATTTAGTACTTATACTTGATTTCTTGCTTGGAATTTGGAATTTCTCTTGAGGATTTTGGATTCTATGGCTGAATTTAATGATAATATAGGTATATCTTCTTCTTTTTTTGTTATGAGTAGCTAAATACTCAACTTGGGGTTATGCATGATTGAGTTGAGATTTGTGTGTGGGTAGTATCCATTTGCCTAGATTATTAATTATTTGTTGAGGATTTAGTCAGTACTCCTTGATTTAACCTAAGATTAGAGGTTGCAAACTCTAGTTTTGCTTAGAACACTTTTCATCCTTGATAACGGGGATAAGGGTGAGGAGTAAGGATTGATAATAAATTGATTTTATCATTTAATAGTAGATCTTAGAAATAAGGCTACTAATTGAGGTATTTTGTTGGCTAAAAGGAAACATGTGCGAGATGTTCGAAAGAACCCACATATGAAATTTCAACGTTTTATTGAAAGATTGACGTTGGAACCTATAACTTAGCCTATCCACAACAATTAGTTTCGTATTAGGCAAATTGGTGTTTACCCATGCTTATACTTGCACTCATGAAGGTATAACCCCAAGTCACTCTTATATTTGATTACATTCTTTAGATTCCAATTTTGCAAACCAAACTTCAAGATTAACTATTTAAAACGAAATTGATTGAAAAAAACCCCTCATTTACTTTATTCCTAGCATTGCATGCCAACTTATAGTCACTTGTGACACTTGAGAGTGAAGCTATTGCTCTCATTCCCGGTGGATTCGACCCCGACTCCTAAGTTGGGTAAAAATATTGCTAACGACCGCGTGCGTTCATTTCCTAAAATGTATTTGAGCGTTATCACACCTTTGTGTGTGGTGACTATGGATTTTTCTTGCAACCTTATAAGAATGATTCTTTAGGAGGTAAGATTAATTCTTAATTTGATATCTTTCGTTTCTATTAAAGTTAATTAAAGAAGGTGATTAGTCTTATACTAATTGTTGTCTTTAGTTTCTTCGAAATAGGGGTCTAGATCACTTTTGATCTAAGTTCTTGAATTGACTCTATTAGTATCATAATTAGTCTTAATCCGCTAATTTTAAATACTAAGATCAATTAGGGTTCTTAGCACTTGATCTTAGTATTTAATCTCGAAATTGGGAATATTATTCTCAAATTTCGCCTATCTTTAATTTCTTGTCTTTAATCTTAGTATTTTGGCTTCTGCATTATTTTCTTGTTTATTCAAGTAACCCGATTCTTATCATTATTGCTCGTCTTTTATTTTTTTCTAAAATATTTTGACCAAACCCTTTGGGGGTTGCTTATGTATCATGTCACCGCATGAATTAGATCATTACGTAGTTAAGAAAATTTTGACATAACGTACCCAGCAAAAAAAAAAAATTATGAATTTTTTCTCTTTTGAATTTGGAATAGATGAAGCTAAAAAAAAAAACTAAAAAAATTCCTTTTTGGGGATCTGAATTTTTTAAAGGATAAGTAAGAATTTTTTGTAGTGATAATTTCATATATGTATAATAAAGTAAATAGTTTGCAAAAATTATAGCCATGTTTTTTTATAAAAAAATAGCCCAAATATGTACTAGCCACCAAAAAAATTTGCAACAAAAATAGCCACATATATATGTAATGAATCGATATTGTATAAAAGTTATGCAATGTATCGATATTGTATTAAAGTTATGTAATGAATCGATATTGTATAAATGGTGTATAAACATGTATTTATATTATATAAATAGTATATAAACGTGTATCGATATTATATAAATAATTATATAATGTATCAATATCAATATTTATTTGACTATCATGTGCTCTCTATTAACACAAAAAAGTACCTACTGATGAATTGTAATAGATAATATGGACACCAGGAGGAATCATCTTCACACCTTTGAAATTAGGCCCCGAGAAAAATTACTTGCACATAACGAAACTACATCAAAATTTAAACAAAATCAATCAATTGAAAAAATTGAACAACAAATTCCAAAAAATAAAAATTAATACATATTTGGGTATCAGTACCAATTAGTGCTATTCTCTGTCAATTTTTCCGGCGAGTTCACCGATGATAGAGTTCTTTGGCGATAGAGTTCATCGGCAATCTAGTAGAAATAGGATGAAGAAAGTAATTCACCATCAAATCTAATGGATATCCTACGTGACACAAAGTGGACAATTGATGCATGTTATGATGACCAAAATACATCAACACATGTAAAGTTTATCACATAAGAGCAAGGCGTCAGATGCCTCAAAGTATTGGTCAGATTGCAAAGTTTAAGCCTCGGTATTGTGAGAAGAAGGAAGAAGAGGAGAAAACAGAAAAACGAATGCTTAAGTTGCAAAAAGAGAGAAATGGTCATTTTAATATGATAATATACAAATCGATATTTTATTGAATAGAATACTCGGCCAACATTTCCACTTTTTTCTCTCGGCTCACAATAGGGTGTTCTAACGTACGCTTGTGATCGGAGATGGGGAGGGGAAGACCACGCAAGCACCAGGCGGCGGGACGAGGCAGGAAGATGCAAAGTACCACTATGGAAACAACGCGAGCAGCAAAAAGCCAGAGTACTGCTAACCCACAGACCTCGGCAGTATGAATGGCTACTCCACCTACGATTAGGGATGTAGGGGAAGACCGGAAGTTTTCGGGATCGGCTAGCCCAGTTGAATCTCGAGATGCTAACTCTAAAGGTAAGACACAGGTTGATGTGACTTCAGATGCTATTAGTGACTCAGCAGGGGAGGTGAGTTCAGATGAGGAGTTGCTCGACCCACAAAGTTGGCCATCACTCATGATAGGATCTCAATCGACGAAAACCTCGCCTAATGCTGGGGGTATTGGGGCTATCCAAAGTGACAAGGTGGCAGGGGAAAAGAAGACGTGGGCTAACGTTACTTCATGAGCTAAATTAGGTGCGAAGGGCATGAACCTGAGATTTGTTGAACCAGTCCTTATCGGAGGTGAACGGGTAGCTTAGATCCAAAGCGAGGAAATAGCTAAGGAGACAGAGAAGTGGCAGCAAGCACTGATTCTGTATGTAGTAGGGGATTCGCCATCTATAGGAGCCAACACCCGTTTTGTATGAACTACGTGGAATTTTGTGGCTAAACCTCGAATTTACTATCACAACGATGGATATTTTGCGATTTTGTTCAATAGTCTGGAGGACAGAAGGGAAGTCTTATACTTAGGACCTCATACAATAAACAACAAACCTATCATTGTTAGGGCCTGGAATCCCAATTTTAATTTTGGGGAGGAGGTTCTGAGAACTATACCACTCTGGATACATTGCCAAATTTTCCAATGAATTGCTGGGGTGGTCAAACGTTGAGTAGAATTGGTAGTGTTCTTGGGTGCCCAATCTATACGGATGAATGTACGACTAGTGTGGAGAGGATTTCGCATGCCCGAATCTTGGTGGAAATGGATGTCACTAGGGCTTTGCCAAACTCTATAAAAATTCAAGATCCGGATGGTATGATGTTTGAACAAGATGTTGAGTATGATTGGAAGCCAAGCTACTGCTCTAAGTGTCTCAAAATTGGACATGTATGTAAGGAGAAGCCACCACAACCTGCTGATAAAGGAAGGATGGTAAAACCTAAAATAGTGCAGCAATGGCAGAGGCAAGTTCAGGAGGTGCAACAAGAGGTGGCAAAAAAGGATGAAGCCAACTCTAGTGCAGAGAGGGTGAGCTCTCCACAAGAGGTACACTCAAAGATAGAAATAGACATGGAAGAGATGGGTCCCTTGTGGCAAACAACAACACACACCATACTAGCCAAACTACCCCAGAGGAACACTACTATTGGACATGCTAGCATTTTCAGTCCACTGAATCAGACGAACTACTTGAGGTGGTAGACCATGAAGTAAGGTGATAGGAGTATAAGAGGGGGTGGGGGGGTGGGGGTGCGCAGGCCACTAACATTCCAGTTATCAAACGATGAGAGTGGTAACATGGAATGTTAGGGGGTTTAATAAGACTTACAAGCATAGGGAAGTTTCACTGATCAGTTACCAACTAGAATCAAGGCACTTAGTGATCCAACAGTATCATTCCTCACCTCCATATAGCATGTAATGAAAATCTGTTTAGCCAAGGAAGTGGAGCAACTAACAGACCGAAGAAAACAAAAAGAGCATTTTTCATATCCAATCAAATGAAAGCTGCTATCAGTTATCAAGAAAGAAAAATGTGAAATAACTATCCAACACTTGAAAGGGAGCCTTGGAGTAACTGGTAAAGTTGCTGCCATGTGACCAGGAGGTCACGGGTTCAAGCCTTGGAAACAACCTCTGGCAGAAATGCAAGGTAAGACTACGTACAATACACCCTTGTGGTGGGGCCCTTCCCCAAACCCTGCGCATAGCGGGAGCTTTAGTGCACCGGGCTGCCCTTTTTAACTATCAAACACTTTTTGGTAGAAATAACTATCAAACTCTACGAGTTCACAAACACCGAAAGGTTCATCTTGCCAAAGAAACAACCTCTCTAGATAGTCGAGAAGAAAGGAGAAGTGAGAATGTTTATGCACGAACAGCAAGCCATTTCAGTTTGGCAATGCTTATGGAAACAACTGTGATATCAAGTATGCCATTACAAGTTCCTCCAAAAAGTTCTGCAAGAAGGAGCAACAATAGAAGGTGGATTTTAAACAGAAAGTCCAAACACATAAAGATACCTCATTCTCATGGGAAAAAAAGCACCAATCACAAGAATTACCATCTGAGGCTACTGCCTTGATGATGCAACAAAGGGAACAACAAAAATGGCAGCATAAACTTATTGTCAGCTTAACCCTGGATCAAGAGCATGGGCTAAGGAGTCAATGACCTTGATGTTCTTACTACCAATCACCCATGGAAAACAGATACTTGACTATTGGTGTTTCACTGAGAGAAATTAAAAGGCCAGATCACACTTAAGTCCTGCAGAAAATGTTTAATTTTAGTTTAGTTGCGAACTTCACACTTCCATCGTTGACGTTTCCAATTTTATCAAATCATTAGTCAGAAACAGTGGATTGGACATCATATAAATAAAGGACATTTCTTTCTCATTCTAAGGTGCTGAACGAATGCTCCCTCCATCCCTAACCCCTCACCGCAGCCCCGCAACCCCGCAACCCCCTTAGCCACGGAAAAAACCAAAACCTTTTCCTATTCTAACCTCCAAGTTCTTCCCTCAGCAATATAATAAATAAGAGAAGGCAGGAGATTGTACAACTCTTGAATCCACAAAGGTAAGGAGATGATAGATAACATAATACATTGCCAAGAACATGGAATAAAATGTAGAGTATGGATACGGTTAACAAATATATTGAAAATTAGTCATTTATCAATTCATTCTATCTACATAACAGCAACAATTTTACTAATCTTAAAATAAGCCAGCTACAAAATGAAAGTAGCAACACTAATAGACTATAATTACAGAAGCCAACAAAAGTGAAGTGATGCCACAAGGTACAAAGGTGCATAACCTTCAGCCCTAGTTCATCACCTTATATCAACTTAACAATATTTTCTAATTGTTAAGAGAAGAATACAAAAATCACATGATGTTCTCTCACCTCTGGGCATAAAGAATACATTCCTAATTAGCCAAATCTCAGTGGCTGGGTAAAAGAATTGTCTTTGGAAATGATGTTGTCCCATTATTGGATGCTCCTTGTATATTAAGGATTGTGGTAACCAGGTTGTAAATCTGAACATTCTCAAAAGATGGGACTTTGTGGCCCCTAGCAAACTTAGGACCATGGGCAATGAAAATGGTCCTCATTGAGAAGAATGCATTGTCATAACCATGAGATCCACCACATTCTTTCCTTTTTGAGGTCTTCTGTTCGACCTTAAATGCTTCATCAATCAACCCAATGATGGGTGGTATTCGATCACTCGCAGAATAATGCAGCCGATCAGGCAGCTCCTCCTTTAGATAGACTTTCAAATACTGCCCATTCTGAACCTTCCCTGACTTTAAGCCCTCATTCATCTTGGTAACGACATCCTTGGCAGAGTATCTTGGTGGTGGACGAATGGAAAGCAATGGACTATATGACTGTATCCAATCCTTTGGAATTTCAATCCACGGAGCCAAATCCTCCAAAAAGATTAACTTTTTATCGCAAGTGCCAACCATACCATGATCGCCAACCATTATAATGTTTACATCCTCAAAAACCCCTCTTTCTTCTAAACCTTGAACCAACTTCCCAATCATCCCATCAACCCTTGCAACGGCTTCAGTGATTTGAGGATCATCTGGCCCAACCTTGTGACCCTGATGATCAGGGTCTTCAAAATAGAGTGTCATAAACGACGGAATTTCATCATTTGTCAAATCAAAGTAGTTCAAAAGAGTATCAACTCGTTCTTCAAAGGGGACAGAACCATTATACCTCTGACAGAGAGATTGTGGACAAGTCCAACCTCCTTTATTTACCTCAGATCCAGGCCAGAAATAAGTAGCAGCCTTAAGACCATGATTGACGACAGTCTCCCAAAGTGGCTCACCGAGCCACCACTTAGGATCATGACTCCCCATAGTGAAAGCCTCTCCAGTTTTGGGATCAAGAAAAAAGTTGTTTATAATACCATGATAAGCAGGGTACAAACCAGTAACAATGGCGTAATGATTAGGAAAAGTCAAAGTTGGGAATACAGGAATTAAACCCAGTTCGGCTTCTGTCCCATTCCTAATCAATCTATTGATATTTGGGGTATCTGTCTTGTACTGATATCCAAAGCGAAACCCATCCGATGAAATCAAGAGCACAACTGGATGTTTGAGTTTTTTGAGTGGCCGTGATACATCAGAAATGGGATGTGAAAAGGAGGAAAAGAAAAGGAAACCAAAGGCAATAGCTGCAGAGAGAGCTACACAAGTCACGAGAATTAGAGCTGTGAAAACTAAGGTAGTCAAAGGGGTTTTTGGAGGAGTAGATGATAGGGAACAGTCGTCATCTGTGTCAAAAGAAAGCAACGAAGTGGTGGAAATCGGTGGGTCTTCGTCCTCCTTTATGGGTACAGCCTTAGGCTTGTTGCTCGATGGTATTGGTAGGAGGGAGATTGAATCAGAATTCATTATCCACACAAAAAAATAAAAAAAGGAGTACTACTTACTATCTTTCAGAGCATAGAAAATTATAGTGGAAAGACAGAGAATTGAAAGGGTCTAGCTGGCTGGAATCGAGAATCAGTTTACCTGAAATCGAATGAAAGGGTCTAGCTGGCTGGAATCGAGAATCAGTTTACCTGAAATCGAAGTCGTCAAAGCAATTCCTGAACTACCTTCGTCTGGTGTGGAGTCAACAGTTGATCTACTGGTTCTTGTTGAAAATGGAGTGTGAAGGAAGCCAAATGGAATGATGGATTTAGTTGAAAGGGAGGCTTCAGAGAAAGCAAAATTATATCTGGACTTCTACGGAAGACTAGGTTGGTGCTGAATTTACGTGTGGCACAATGGAAATTTTACGTTCAAATTCTTAAATTTTGACTAAATTTGCAATAGGCCCAGCAAACTGCTAGTAATATTTAGGAAAGCTGACTCATTTACAAGAAGCCGATGTATATATATTTATGAAGTTTTTTTATTTTAAAAATATATATAAATAAATAATTATTCCTAATTTTTGGATATTCGTTGAGATAAAAAAGAAACGTGATCTTTCATCCCTTTAAAAAAGAAATAATAATTTCATCTCCTTAAATCACGTCTATCAATTAATTGAAAATTCCATTTTCAAATAGAAGTGTTACATTAATAAGAAAATATTAAAATATTTTATGTTTGATTCTCCCTCTTTCTCTCGCTTCTATTTCTAGCATCTCTTTGTCTTGTTGTTCTCTTTATTTCTTTTTTTATATTTTTATATTTTCACAACTCTCCCTCTTTATATTTTATACTTTCCTCTCTTTCTTTCTTATTTTTTTTTTATATTTCATATTTTCACATCTCTCACCCTTTTTGTGTTCACCTCTCTTTCTCTTTTTTTTTTTTTTTGTATTTTATATTTTATATTTTTTTTATATTTTATATCTTTTTGTAACAAACAGTACACTTTATATAAAATTATCATTTATATTTGGATGGTTTAGCCGTGAATATATATAATTTATCATTTGTATTTGTATACAAACAATTATATGCATTGTTTGTATTTGTTTGAGTCTATACAAATACAAATTATTTGGATTTGTATGTCAAATTTATTATTTGTATTTTAATATAAAAGTATCATTTGTATCTGTATGATTCGGGTTGTATAAACATGTATCGTTTGATATACATGTATCATTTATATTTGTATGGTTCAATTTGTATCAATAAATACAATTCGTATCAATGAATACAAATACAAGTATTGATATAAAGAGAATCAACAATTCCTTTTCAATTATTTAAAAATGAAAATGATGCAATCAACTAGAAAAAATAAATACAAAATACAAAACAAATAAACTAATGAAGAAACAAATGATGCAGACACCTACAAATACAATATAAAATAAATGAAACAATGAAAATATAAATGTATGCAGTCAGCTACAAATACAGATACAAAAACAAATGAAAGAACGAAAATCCAAATGATACAATCAACTATAAATACAAATACAAAACAAATGACGCAACCAATTACAAATACAAATACAACTACAAATATATAACTGTTTTTATGACATCAAATACATCTACAAAAATGTTGAAATTAGAAGCCTATTTAGTGTAGCCGTTCAACGATTTTTCTTCCGCCATCTTTCAATTTGTAGGATTCACTCTTCAAAGGGAGTTGAAATTTACAATCTACTGGTGTTTTTATATGTATTGGCCAGATCTAGTCCTTTCCATCATCATCCATGGCTAGAGCTCGAAGCTCACCATTAATGGCGGAACTTCGAGTAAGGAAAGGGAAAAGGGGCAACTTTGG
The DNA here is from genome assembly GCA_031232105.1 of Capsicum rhomboideum. Classification (NCBI taxonomy): domain Eukaryota; kingdom Viridiplantae; phylum Streptophyta; class Magnoliopsida; order Solanales; family Solanaceae; genus Capsicum; species Capsicum rhomboideum. The sequence continues at coordinate 82,089,621 of CP124712.1, forward strand.
TGGTGGTTGTAGGGTAGTGTTCATTGGATGTTGTCAGAAAATGAAGGGGAAGGTGAAGAGGGTGTCCAGATCTAGCCATTTCCGTCATTATCTATGGCTAAAGCTCGAAGCTTGTCATTAATAGTCGAACTTCGAGTAAGGGAAGGAAAAACAAATTGAAAAACTATAGAAATTGGTAGAAAATAAATTGAAAGCTAAAAACTTGGAGAAAAAATTGGAAAAGTAAGAGAGAGAAAGATAAAAAAAAAAGTGGGAAAAGCTGTGGCATGAAGATGGAGGGCGGGGGGTGGGGGTGGGGGAAATCTTTCATACACATTAATTGTTGGGCCCTAATCAAAATATTGTTATTTCTGCTTCATGAATTAATTTATTTAAAGTGTTGTTATGTAGATTATTTAAAGGCTTAACTATGTTATGCTTTTTTAATAGAGAGAAGTGTTATAAACACTCCTAAACATGTCACGAATTATTACTCTAGTCTTCGAAGTATATCTAGTATTAGAAACACTTCTAAACTTGACTAAATAAATTTAAAAACACCCCTAAGACGCCACATGACATAACAAGTGGTCTCAAACTCTTGTGGGCGCGTAAACTCCTTAAAAATAATGTCACATAAGCATAAGTAAAAAAAAACCCATTTTCAAGCATATGTTCATCTAAACGTCTCTCGACCTTGGTTAGACGAAATTCACTCTTCTCCTCTCGGTTTTCGAGCGTCGCACTACTAATCCTTGTCCTGGATCTCAGATAACTATTCCTGCTAAGGCTCAAGTTATTATATAAAGGTTGATAGCTTCAAATCTATGTTGGTATTTTCTTTTCCCAATCTCTACCACTCTCTCGAGCAAGTCTAGAATACAGGCGAGTTTCTAACGTTTGCAACCGTTAGAAGATCAATCACAACAAAAGAAATACCAATACATGCATTCATAGTGGTTCAGAATTGCTTTGCACTTTACCCGTTTCGTTAATTCCTCATGGTTCACACAACCCTAGTTAATGAGTTTAGCTACTCATGTTTGCAAGAGCTCAATTAGAATTTGAAGATGAAGACATAGTTGTAAACTCACAATAATGAAGAAACTCTGAAATCTCAATTATGAATAAAATCATAGAATCGGTGTTCCAAGATTACAAAATAATAATGTGTTTCTGAACTCAAAATAATGAAAAACTATCTCAGAACAATGTACTCACTAACTCTTGCACATAGGACAATACAGTGGCATTTATAGATACAAGATAAATCCTATCATAAACAAAGTAGGAGACTAAAGTCGACAATTTTTCACGGTATCGTGGAACCAAGCCATGTTACTTTGATCAGTTTCATGGAAATCAAGCAACATAGCACATCTCTGAAGTCTATTCACGGCACCCACTCATGTCACGTGAGTGAAGTCACTCCACGTAGATGCCTGCCATGGAAATCAGACAACATTCAACATCTCTGAAGATGACTCACGACAGACACTCACGTCACGTGAGTGGACTTCATGGCACGTGAGTCCTGTCGTGACTCACGGCTCTATTACTGGACCACCCAGCTCTTTCGTCTTCAGATACTTTGTTCTCGAGCCTGATTTGTTCCTTCTTGTCCATTTTGCCTCCAAAACCTATTCTCCTGCAATATAGAACAGAAAACACATCATACCCACAAGATATACCTAAGTTATTGCATATTTTCCTTGTTTTTAGAGTCAAAAGTGCCATGTGATCATGACACATCAGTCTATACTTCAATTCTCACGAGTGTCAGTTGTTAAACCCGATTTAGGCCTCAATGGATCAATCTTGTCCAAGAATTAATCTTTAGGTTAGAGATTGATAGCTCCAAATTTTTGTCATGAACTCATTTTCTTTGAAAGTTAAATTCTCTACCAAGCAATTTAACAAAAGACTATTTCCCAATGTTTGCAACCACCACGAATACGTTAAAGTGAAGGAATTCATAATACTTTTACGTAATCAACACCTATCCAAAACCCCTAACCCTAATGGTGATTTTCCACCAAGGATTCCACAACCCTAGTATGGGTAGTTTAGCCACTCATAGTTAAGAACAAAAGGAAGAAAGAAGTTTTAGTCATAAAAATAATGAAATCCTTACAATCAAAAGTAACCTTTAATGATGTTCAAAACTTAAAGCAAAAGAGCTGAAAAACATTTCTCCAGAGAAATTCATAAAGAAATATCCCTAGCATACAAAGATGCCCTATTCCAAACCCTAAACTGGGTATTTATAGGCTCAAAATAAGCATGGTTTAAAATTTAAAATAAGTTCTACCGCGTCACAACTGACAGTAACTACGACGGTCCGCCAAGAGTGCGTCGGTCCATCGAAGTTACCGTCGCAAAGCTGTCAATCTATCAATAATCTGGCTAAATGTTGGTGGGCCGTTTGACGGTCCGCCATTCACCTGAAGGTCTGCCATGCATGACGTCGCCATCTTTTCTTCTTCAGGCTATTATGGATACGGCTTGGTGATAATGGTGACGGTCTGCCAAGTCTTTGGAAGTTCTCCATGGTTGTCGTCGCCACATCCTAAGCTTGACCCATTTCTGGTTAAGGCTTGGTGGTATTTGTGACGATCCGCCAAGTCTTTGGCGATCCGCCATAATTGCCGTCGCAGACCTTTTTCACTAGATTTTCTTATCTCTTGCTGATTCAAGTTTAATTCCTGAAAGTATACACAAAACCCATAAGAAATAACACATGTTGCTTGAAAACTCACAATTATACTTAGTTAAATATGCTAAATATATCGTCATAAACCGATACATCAACACCCTCAACTTAAATACTTGCTTGTCCTCAAGCAACCTAAGCACAGAGTATTATGCCGCACATAGAGATCTTAAATGAACAAGCAACTGGTGTGTCATTTTCATGAGCTTCCCTCTCAAAAATTTCAACAGGTGTACAACTCAGTTGAACCATAACTAGTGGGGATCCATACTTGGCATTACCATACAATTTGCTGATCTATATGAACTTCAGATTTTAAATCTAACAGTCAGTAAGTTCACCTATCAATCTCATGATCTTACCATAAAGAAGTTCCTCAAACTTATGTAAATCAACACAATTAGGGACTCACACAAGAACTCTCACTCTCACAACAAAATTCAAACAATGCATATGCAATACCATAAGCTTGCCCTTACCATCTAACCAGGTTTATTAGTTGAGTTACAAGGATCAGTACAGGGCTTTATTCGGCTTGTAACGCAGGCTTGAGTGCTGGTATGGTACATTTGAGGTTAGTGACTCATCCTTCCTTGTCGTGTAATGTTTCAAAACACCACTTCTTTTTGTAATCACAATCAGCCATTCCATCCTTATTCTCCTCTATTCACACCGTTATTTTCCCTTTTTGTGTGGACTCTTTTTCAGGATTCTTTTCAACTCATTCCTTTTTCTTTTACACAAGTTTAGTCCAAAGTTTTCTTTTTAATTTTGCACACTCCTGAAGCTTCCTTTCACACTCACTTACTCTTTTCATACCCCACTTCACTCATTATATTTCTACAGTAGCCACCCTCAACTTAGGCAATTTGCTTGAGTTGAGGTGCACGATGACCAAGGAAGGACCGGGGCCAAAATAGAGGATAGATGATAGAGAAGGGAAGGTTAATAAGTGGTGAAAAAGAAAGTTACTATGACTCTATGTAGGGATCAACAGATTTATGCAGCATTCTGGGTGGTCTGTTTAGGCAAAATGGACTTAAAATCAAACACGGCCTGTGATCATATCCATGGTCATCTTTCTATCACCCAACAAAATGGTTCAAGCAAGTTCTAGATGCACGCATAGAGTAAGAACTAGACAAATCATTCTCACACACACATAACACAGATTGACAGTGACTTGCTACTGCTTGACATCACACTCAAGTTTACACCAATTATAACCCACTATAGATTACTAATGCCAAGTAAAGATCCACTATAGTCAAAAGTCAAACTAAAATTAAATACACAAAATCAACAAAATTTTCAGAGGGGTCAACATCTAATTAAACATAACACTTAAACAACTTTTTATTCACCCAATTTCCTTGCAGGCATAATACATGAGTAAAAACAATCTACTAACAAAAAAGCAATTACACAATAATTTAAATAACAACCTAAACATACCGGTTCTACTAGATAGTGCATGAGGAAAAAAAACACAGGCAACAACAACCCTCATGGTGATAACAGATTCACAAGTAACTCCCATCCCATAAAAAAAATGCTTTGTCCTCAAATGCATAAATATTAAAAAGTACAAGGGAATGGCGTACTTGCATGACCCTTGGGCTATAAAGTCGTCATCATTGGAGGCCTAGGTGGCCTCGATAGCATCAAAAGTGGCCCCAGTGTTGGTCGAGGTGCTCATGTCATCAACGACAATGTCACCTATGGGAGAAGGTCCACTATTTGAGACTCCCGCCTCTTCATCAACAACTCTTCTCTTCCTCGTATCTTCATCTCTTTTAGATTCCTTCAGGGATTTTTTGATTGCCCTCTCTTCATCCGTCTCATCCGCATGCTTTCTTTTCCTAGACTTCTTCTCCTTCTTCTCAGGTTCAGTGTTAACAACTTTTCCCTTGTCAGTCTTCTTTTGACCCATGAGGTCGACAATCTCTTCTTCTTCCTCACCAATTTTCACAAACTGAGGTTCCCACATGTCGGTGGAAGGATTTTTCTTTAAATTGGTTATGTCCTCCTGAGCTTGCTTCAATTCAGCATAAAATTTTGCCAAGTCAGGTATTGACAGCTTATTCAGCCCTTTGTTTACTCTTTCCTCCATATGATCCATCCGAAGGTGCAGATTTTCATACGGCTTCAAAGCCTCTTTGACAATCTCATTCACACACGACTTGATTTGTCCTGCCTATGCTTTTAATTTCCATTCAAATCTCTTCTGTTTATTGACCATTTTGACAAAGTTTTCTGGAGTAACCGGTATTCTGCATAAGAACCTGGCATGGATGCCGTATCTTCGGTATCAACATGAATGGGCAAAGGAGTGGCTCTTGATATGCTCGATGCTACTTGTGGATCAATAATGACAAGTGGTAAATCCATACCTGAAGGATTATGTGACGCCTCTGGAACAGGTTGGGAGAGCGTGCCCTGTGATAACTATTTCTGACTTTTCACTTCAAACTTTGCCTTATCTTTCAATCGCTCGATATCATACCTATGATTATCTTGAATGTTGTTATCAATCCTACTTAGAATGGGTACCTTTGTTTGCAAGCATAAACTTGTGATGAGACATGGAAAGGGTAAGGCACTAGAGGTCTTGTGAGCACATTGAAATAGTTCATCATTGATGATCATTCCAAAATTTATTGGCAGCCCTGCCATGAGACTGATTACCACCACAGCTCGAAATAACTCCAGATTTCCCTCTCCACTTGTTGGAATTAGCCTCAATCACACCACAGCCCACCAGAACTTTATCTTGACACTCAGTGATGATTTGGTAATTCGATCTCTATTGTTTACCCAAGAAGGTTCTTCGGAGTTAGTTAATACCTGTCCCAACCATCTATGCTGTGAACTTGCTATTCTTATCCGGTGTTCAAGCTCTGGTATTGCTGTAGAAGGAGTGTAATCTAGACCAAACAAGAATTGATTGATTGTCTTATCAAAAATGTTAACTTGGATACCACACACTGGGATTATTGTCTTATTTTTCATAAAAACGGCCAAGTAGTTAGCAAAAGATTCTCTTACCAAGGTTGGGTAGTAGAACCCTAGAGTCTTGCTGAATGGATGCAACTGATACTCATTAAATTACCTCTCGATGTCTGAATAGTCGGGTAATGAGGTTGTCAGAATCTGATACTCCTCCGCTATCGGCCTCTTCAGATTTTGCATTTAAGTTGGTTCAAGCCCCGTGAAGTATATATCTCTGGCCCCCTTGATTTACCATCACATGCTCTCCCAAACTTCTGGAGCTTTACTTCTAATCACTATATCCGCATTCACTTTATTTTCCTTTTCTGCTCTTGACTCAGGGCTGGAGGAGTTCTCTTGTCCACCCTCGACGTTTGGGGTCGAGTCAGAACTTTTGCTACTCTCCTCCGAATTTTCAGAGATACGCATGGATGAGCTACTTTCCTTTTTAGACTGGAAGGGTGTAGTTTGCTTCTTCTCACTTTGCCTCATATTTTTGTACAGGGCTTGGTTGTCTTCACCCACGGGTTCAGGTTTATCCTGTAGTCTGGACACCATAGCGTCCTTGGACTGCTTGGCTGTGGTTCCTCCTTTTCGTGCTTGAAACTTAGGAGGCATGGTACTTGTAGGTATGGTGTTAGCACACATGTTAATAAATAGAACAAGTTGTAAAGAGATTTGAGCATACTGCTTTCTCTTGATGGTGGAAGTGGCAGTTCGCCACTAGGTTGATGGCCCGTCAACTTACCCATCAAGAATTTCTAGAATCAACTAGATAAGGTTCATATATGATGATATTCCTGACGGTCCGTCACCTTGGTGACGGTCCGTCGTCGATACCGTCAAAGCTTAATAGTGATTAATCATTTGAAAATGGGTGCAACAATTTTATTAACGTCCCGTCACCTTGGTGACAGTCCTCTAATATTTCCGCCACACTTACCAAAGTTTATTTTTTGATATTTTGTCAAGCACCTGGTGAGCAACCTAAATTTTAGTGTTCAAACCATGATTACTCCATGGAATCTCTTCCAATGCATAATTATGGTCATCCCATGATAATAGGCTACTCAGAATTCACCTTTCGGTATGCCTCACTACTCAGTTATAGCATGAATCACAAAAACAAAACAAAGATAACCTAAAACTACAAAAGTTGAAAATTACTAAACAGATTGAAAGAGAGAAAAAAAATAATACCTGAGTGAACTGATATAAAAGAATAAGGCCTCAGAGAAAAACTTTTTAAAGTTCACCTTTTGGTGTGATTTTGTTTTGCTGCAATGATTTAGTGAAGGGTAAGGCTTGGTTTAAATAGGAGAGAAAAGGAAATGGAAGGTGATGAGTCTTGGTAGTGGGGAAGTAATGGTGAGTGAATGTGGTGTAATGGGAGATGAATATGAATTTTGTGGGAAGTGAGAATGTTTAAATGACAAAAGATGAAGGAGAGGAGACGTGGGTTTTAATGGAGAGGGTAATGGATCGGTTTAAATTTAAAATTTCAGGGATGGTTTGGATAGGTCGGGGCGGAAAGTGGGTTGGTTCGGGTTGATTAATTAGAAATGATGTACTTACCTGGGATGGTGACTATGGCGGTTCGCCAGTAGGTTGACGGTCCACCGAGTACACCATCAAGTCAAACTAGTATGACATAAGATTGTTGTCTGATGATGGTTGTGTTGACAACCTATCACCGTGGTGACGGTTCTCCAACTATACCATCACACTTTAACCAGATTGACCAATTTTACCTCCTTCCCTGATGATAATCTTGGCGGTTTGCCAGTGATGTAGCAGTCCATCAGACTTGCCGTCAATGCTTATGCAGATTGGCTGATTCTTTGTGACTTGCTAACATTAACCTTGGTGGTTCGTCAACTTGTTGGCGGTCTGCCACAACCACCGTTAAGTCTCAATAGTTCCCAACTTTTGCTAGATACCTAAATCCTTGCACAATTAGCACACACATCAATCCAGTTCACCAAAATATACACTATAATATGGTATAACACATTGTGGGTTGCCTCCCACTACCGCCTGATTTAACGTCGCGGCAAGACTCAATTATCTTGACTACTCAGACTTTGTCAAGATATACCATAGACAATACTTCTACCTCTTCATGAGGTCACACATATTGCTTTACCCTTTGGCCGTTTACCTTGAACACATTTCCTTCATTGTTCTCCAACTCCATAACTTCAGATGGAAACACTTGAGTGACTTTGAAATGGCCGGACCATTTTGATTTCAACTTTCTAGGGAACAATTTAAACCTTGAGTTAAAAAGCAACACTATATTCCCCACTTTGATTTTTCTCTTCTCTATCTTCTGATCATGGTATAGCTTTTTCTTCTCTTTGTAAATATATGCTCTCTCATAAGCATGAAGTTTAAATTCAGTAATTTCATTCAGTTGGTCTAACCTCAATTTCGCTGCCTCGCTCCAACTTAGATTCAACTTTTTGAGTGCCCATAAGGCTTTGTGCTCAAGCTCAACTGATAGGTGACATGCCTTACTGAAAACTAGCTGGTAAGGAGACATCCCTATTGGAGTCTTGAAAGTAGTCCGATAAGCCTACAAAGCATCATCAAGTTTCCTTGACCAGTCCTTTCTATTTGCATTGACTGACTTGGCCAAAATTAATTTAATCTCCGGGTTAGACACTACAACCTGCCCACTTGTTTGCGAATGATATGGGGTTGGAAATTTGTGCTGTTTCACCCCATTCTTTACCAGTATGGCTCTAAACACCTTGTTGTAGAAGTGGGACCCCTCATCGCTTATAATTGTGTGAGGGGTTCCAAACCTAGCAAATATGTTCTTCTTTAGAAACAAGACCACACTCTTTCCTTCGTTGTCAGCCAAGGATACTACTTACACCTATTTAGACACATAATCCACAACAACTAGGATGTACTTGTGACCCTATGAGCTCACAAAAAGACCCATAAAGTCAATGCCCCAAACATCAAAAAGCTCTACTTCTTGCATTTTGGTTATGAGCATTTCATGACGCTTAGATATTGATCCTTGACGTTGACATTGGTCATAATTTTTTACTAAGTCATATGCATCCTTAAAGATAGAAGGCCAGTAGTACCCACTTTGAAATACTTTCCTCGCAGTCCGGTCTCCTGCATGATGTCCTCCAACAAGATAAGAATGGCAAGCTTGGAGAATGCTTAACATCTCAACTTTTGACACACATCGCTGGATAATATTATCTGCACACAACATGAACAGGTAAGGCTTATCCCAAAAATACTTGGTCACATCATGGAGAAATTTCTTCTTCTGATGAAAACTCAAGTCTTCTGGGATCTCCTCACTCACCACATAATTTGTAAAATCAACATACCATGGAATCATCCCATGGGATGCTGTAAGTACATGTTCATCAGGAAAGGAATCATCAATGTCTCTCTCTTCTAATCTGTGGCCTTCATTCTCCAACCTACATAGGTGGTCTGCCACTTGATTCTCGCAACCTTTGCAATCTTTGACTTTGAAGTCAAACTCTTGAAGCAACAACACCCATCTAATCAATCATGGTTTGGCATCCTTCTTATTCATCAAATACTGCAATGCTGAATGATCTGTCTGAACCACCACTTTGGTGCTAAGTAAGTATGCCCTAAAATTTTCAAATGCACAAACACAACAAGAAGCTCTTGCTCGGTCACCGTGTAATTTTTCTGCGCTCCATTCAAAGCTTTGCTGGCATAATATATCGGGTGAAAAAGCTTTTTGTTCTTTTGACCAAGTATAGCTCCAAGAGCAACTCCACTTGCATCACATATCACTTCAAATAGTTTCGACCAATCAGGAGCAATGATGATGGGTGCGACAACTAACTTCTCCTTAAGACAAAGAAATGCTTTCAGACAACTATCACTGAAATCAAACTTGACTTCCTTCTCTAAGAGTTTGCATAATGGATTTGCAATCTTGGAGAAATCTTTGATGAATCTCCGGTAAAAACCTGCATGACCAAGAAAACTATGTACACCCTTCATCGAGATTGGTGGAGGTAATTTCTCAATTATTTTAATTTTGGCCCGGTCAACTTCAATCCCTTTCACTGAGATCTTATGGCCCAACACAATGCCTTCCTTGACCATGAAATGACGTTTCTCCCCATTAAGCACCAGGTTGGCCTCTTCACACCTTTGTAAAGCATTACCAAGGTTGGCCAAACAATCTTCAAAAGAATCTCCTACCACAAATAAATCATCCATAAAGACTTCTAATGTATCTTACGCTATATCAGAGAATATTGACATCATGCATCACTGGAAAGCGAAAGGTGCATTGCACAACCTAAACAATATCCGCTTAAATGCAAAAGTACCATAGGGACATATAAAGGTTGTTTTCTCTTGATCTTTAGGTGCGATCGATATTTGGTTGTAACTAAAATATCCATCCAGAAAGCAATACCATCCTCTTCCAGCTAGTCTATCCAACATCTGATCCATGAATGGCATTGGAAAATGATCCCAAAAATTCCACGAGTTTAAGTTTCTGTAATCCATACATACTCTCCAACCTATGACGGGTCGAAAAGGGATCAAATCGTTCTTTTTATTCGCCACCACAGTCATACCCCATTTTTTAGTTACGCATTGCATGGGACTCACCCATTTACTATTAGAAATCAGGTATACAACACCCACATCATGCCACTAAATAATTTCTTTCTTAACCACCTCTTGCATTGGTGGGTTAAGTATGCGCTGGTGCTCAATGGAAGAAATACTTTACTCTTCTAACTGTATCTTATGCGTACAAATACCCGGTTGAACGCCAATAATATTTTCTATGGTCCATCCAATAACTGGCTTATATCTCCGCAATACTGACACGAGGTCTACCACTTGCCATTCAACTAAGTCTGCTACGATAATCACTGGCAAGGTATTGTTTGCACCCTGAAAAATGTATCTCAAATGCCCTGGAAGTTTCTTTAACTCCAACATCGATGGCTTTTCTATAGATGGTTTCGCTGGAGGTGTAGGCCTATTTTTCAAGTACAGGTCTAGCTTTTTCGGAGCATAGGAATAAGACCTCATACCAGTGAGGGCACACAATGTCTCATCATACTCTTCAATACTATCCGCATCAAAATTCATCAATATAACGGCTAATGTTTTGACTGCAAATCGCTCCTCAGTAGGAACCTCCATTTCAAGCTCATCAATGACATCAATAACCGAGACAATATTAATGTATCTTGGTTGCTTCATCAATTGACAAATATTAAACTTAACTTCCTCATCATTCAGTCAGAATTTAAGCTCATTGCTCTCCATGTCAACTAGGACTCGCCCAGTGGCTAAGAACGGCCTACCCAAGATTATAGGCACCTTGAAATCCACTTCGTAATCCAAGATCACGAAATCTATAAGGAATATAAAATTCACCACTTTCAGCAACACATCATAAAGAACACCTTCTAGCCTCTTGACCAAACGATCAGCCATCAATAATCGCATCAACATTGGTTTGGGGGCTCCTAAACCCAACTGCTTATAAATTTCCAATTGCATAAAATTGATGCTTGCACCAAGATACATAATGTCTTGGCAAAGCTAATTTCACCAATCGTGCAGGGAATAGTGGAGGTACCTGGGTCATCCTTTTTCTGAACCAATGACCTTGATGTTACGACACTACAATGATGAATATTGTCATTTAACTCAAAGCTCATTATCCTCTTCTTGGTTACCAAGTCTTTCATGAACTTGGCATAACCAGGCATCTATTCAAGAGCTTCTACAAGTGGAATGTTCACCGATAGATGCTTTAACATAGAGAAAAACTTGGTGAACTTCCCATCTTCCACCTTCTTTTTAACTCTATGAGAAAATGAAGGAGGTGGTCTTGTAATTTGAGTTAAAGGCTTTGAGGATTTCTCACTCTTCTCCTCGTTTAGCACATCATCATTTTTCATTTCTGTGGATTTTTTGACATCCATACCTTGTTCATCATCTCTTTCCTGTCTATCAGACTCAATAGGGATATCTTTTTTACTACCAGTATCATCATTCAATTCATCTTCAGAGGCAACATCACCTACATATGTTTGGACCACCAGTTATCATCCAGGTAGTACTTTATCACTCCATGTAGTAATGTCCAAGCAAGCTCCATCATTCTTTGGATTAGTTATAGTGTCACTTGGCAAAGTCCTAATTTACACTGGTTGAATGTTACAAATAACTATCCCATTCGGAACTCCAACTGCTTGATCAAAGTAGAGTGTGAGTCAACTAATTGACCCATGGAAGATAAGTCAGTCTTCACCTCCTTGATACCTACGTCGTGTCACGCCTCGAATTCCAATGGGGCAGACTAGCACCCGAAGCCGATAAGGCCCGAGAGAACCAATCTTCGTCCATGTCCATTCATATGCATGTCATTCAAGAAACATCACCATCACGTATAGATACAAGATGCTAATAGCGGAAGTCATAGAAACATGTGATATATACATATAAGAAACTTGGCCGTTAGGGCCATCAAGTCAAAATGGACACACATCCCATACATTCATATTCCCACATACGTCTACAAAGCCTCTAATGGATGCATATACATAACCATCCTAAAGTCGGGACAAGTCCCCGCTTTATACAACATTTACATAGTACCAAAATCAATGTAAAACTGTGACTCGAAAAGCCTCGAACCAACTGGAGCTCACCAAAGATCTGCAAATGACCCACAACCTACTGTGGATGTCTACTAGCACCTGTGCCTGCAGCAAGTAAGGTTAGTCCCCCAAGGGACGTCAGAACGAAGAATGTACTGAGTATGTAAGTCCATAAGAAACTGTATGATACATAAATACTTCATTGGAATCAAATACAAGTGAATGATCAATATGGATAAGTCACCGTTCTGTATGTGTGGAACTATGTACATTACGCTGATTACTTTCTTTTCTTTTACGCTCATTCATTCGTTCATCACTCATTCATTCATTCATTTCTCATTCTTTCATTAATATAATGTCCGGGCCCCAAGCTGATCAGTGGGTAATCATCAAGTATTCGGGATCGACCCATGCTAGGCTTTTCTTTTGCCCTTGGGATACCACCCGTGATTGCGGGATAGACCCATGCTAGGTGTTCTTTTCACCCCTGGGATACCACTCGTGATATTGGGATCGACCCATGCTAGGTATTTTAACCCTGGGATACCACCCAAGAATAGAGACTTTATTACATCACTTCTTTAATCTTTGAAATAGTTCATTCGATGATTATGTCATTATTGGAACTTTAGAACGTAATATTATTGGAACTTTGGAGCCCCATGGCCACAGTTATGTGACACAGGAATAACAATTGGTCAATGAATAAGGTCTATGTGATTAATAATAGATGATAACCTGAAATGAAATACCTTAGAACATCTCGGAATGGAAAAGGTACAATGACAATGTGAACACTATGTGCTGCAGAAGGATACGGAAAGAGTAACCTTACATACCTTGTATTACCAATATGAATACACAGTTCTATGTATTCTACAATAATCCATCTCTTTTCGGACGTCTTACTCTACAACACAAATACAAAATGGAGCTCCTGTTGACAACTAACTACCTTACAAGTGCACAAGACGACAATGAACTACATGACTACCATATAATGTCATTTCACCCTTTAAAATACAATCCACTGCATTACACACCAACAATACCATAACATTCCACACATTGACCAAAACATCATAAACCAATAGCATTTCACACCACGTTTACCCTTTACGCTTCCTCATTATCATTACATCACAATTACGCCATCAAGTCACCTCATAACAACACATTAACAACAATCCATAATTGATATAATCCAACATGCCTCCAAAAGACCCCTTAAATTCATTCAATAGGTATCATAAGTTGATAATTTCATCCAAAAAGGGTATAGGGGTCTTCGGGGATCAAAGAGAGACAAAAACACACAAAAAGAGTTTTGGGGCTGACCTGCGAAGCCACCTGCGCATTTAGGTGGTTGAGGTGCGGCTGCAAGTGACCCTTGGACTTGTCCAGGGCCACCTACATTGGCTTCTGTGCCTGCAGGTGCCCTGTCTGCGAGGGCGGGTGCCCATTTTGGCCAAAAAGTGTCTCTTTTGGGTCCTTTTTGTGTAATAAATGGTCCATGGTCATGAATAAAATTCTCTTTACATAATTTAGGTCACTTGGATGCCAACAAACCATCATGGTTTCAGAACACACATGAACATCACCAAAATGACACTTTTCGATCAATACGTCACCAATTCCATGATCAATTTCATACCAACAATCCCACAAGTTATACACATAGAGAAAGCAGTTTAAGAACATAACCACATCATATATGTTAATATTTAATCCATAAAGTTCACTTCCTTCAAGACCACAAGTCTATTTTCAAGTTTACAAGGCAAAACCCTTCTCTGATTGCAAAAATAGACAGTTTTACACATAGTGAACTGTCCAACACTTTGCCAACATAAAAAATATGATTTATACACCATATTAAGCATATAATATATTAAACCATGATAATAAATACTTACCAAAGCTTGCAAGATGATGATCTTGTCCAAAAGAGTGATGACTTAGGGTTTGTGTGAGATGAGAAATCTCTTGAATATTCTAGAAAAGGCATGTGTATTGATATGAATAAAAAAAATATGATTTTACTTGCTTTATATAGTACTTAATGGTCACCCTTAGCCATATTAAATGCATGTTTGCTTGGTCAAACACAAGAATGGGTCATTTTCCATTTTTGGGCCATGTCTTTTATATAAATTTGGGCCTCATTTGAGCCCAATGACACAAGATTCATTTAACCCCAAAAATTAATGCATAATTCACCAACCCTCTCATGTCTTAAAATAATTCCATAAATGTTAAGGTAGTCTCATGGGTTCGAAAATGTACGGGGTGTTACATCCTTCCCCCTTAGAAACATTCGTCTTCGGATGTTAGTGACATTATTCAAATTAAACAAAGAGAATCATTCTTCATGTTATCATAGATATATACTCAATGCTCATAAATACTTACTTGTTATTGCTCCGATCCCATATCTTGAACTCTTTCTTCCATTTAAAACAAATGAGGGTATTTGGACTTCATCATTTCTTCAGCTTCCCATGTGATCTCTTCTACTTGTTGGTTCCTCCAAAGTACCTTTACGGAAGCTACGTATTTATTCCTTAACCTCTTCACTTGTCTATCCAAAATTGCAACAGGTATCTCTTCATAGGTAAGATCCTCTGTAACTTGTACATTTTCAATGGGAGCAAAATGAGATGGATCTCCTATGCACTTTCGAAGCATCGAAACATGAAATACCGGATGAACTGTGGAGAGTTCTTGGGGTAATGCTAATTCATACGCGACTTGCCCAAATCTTCGGACAATTTCATATGGCCCTATATACCGGGGACTCAACTTTCCTTTCTTTCCAAAGCTCATTACCCCTTTCATCGGTGACACCTTCAAGAATACCCAATCACCTATGACAACTTCGAGCCCTCTTCTTCTAACATCAATATATGACTTATGTCGACTTTGGGCCGTTTGTAGCCGTTGTTGAACCACTTTAACTTTCTCTACAGCTTGATGAACAAGATCTGGCCCAAGTAAAGCAGGTTCACTCACTTCAAACCATCCAATTGGTGATCTACATTTCCTTCCGTATAAAGATTTGTAAGGTGCCATTTTGATACTTGAATGATAGCTATTGTTGTAGGCAAATTCAATAAGAGGCAAATGGTCATCCCAACTGCCCTAAAAATCTAACGTGCAAGCTTTTAGCATATCTTCAAGTGTCTGGATAGTACGTTCTGCTTGTCCATCTGTCTGAGGATGGAAAGCCGTACTCAGATTCACTTGTGTACCCAAGCTCTTTTGAAAAGATCTCCAAAAATGCACAGTAAATTGAACTCCCCTGTCTGATATAATGGAGATCGGAATTCCATGTAATCACACTATCTCCTTAACATACAACCTTGCATAATCTTCTGCTGTATAGGTGGTCCTGACTGGTAGGAAATGCATTGACTTGGTAAGCCTGTCAACTATGACCCATATAGAATCAAATTTCTACAGTGTACGAGGCAAACCTGTGATGAAATCCATGTTAATCATGTCCCATTTCTAGACTTGAAGATTGATACATTGTATGTAACCTCCTAGTTTCTGATGCTCTACCTTTACTTGTTAATAATTTGGGCATTGAGCTACAAATTCTGCAATGTTCTTCTTCATGTTTCCCCACCAATACATTTCTTTCAAGTCATGGTACATTTTGGTAGCTCTCGGATGAATAGAATATTGTGAATGATGCACCTCTGTCATAATGCGTCTCCTCAACTCATCTACATCCAGTACACATAATCACCCTTGGCATTGAAGTACTCCTTCTTGCGTCAGATTAAATGCCTTTGTTAAACCCTGTTGTACATTCTCTTTTAGCTGCAATAACATAGGATCCGCAAACTGCTTCTCTTTCACTTCAACTATTAATAAAGATTCTTCCGCATTTTGTACAATAATCCCTTCATCTGAGGATTCAAGAAGACGAACCCCCAAGCTGGCTAATTGATGTAGATCCTTGATTATATCTTGCTTTTCCATCAAATGGACACTAGTGCTTCCTACTGCTTTGCGGCTTAATGCATCGGCCACCATATTTGCTTTTCCTGGATGATATAGGATATCAATATCATAATCTTTCAATAGCTCAAGCCACCTCCGCTGCCTCAAATTTAAATCTTTCTGCTTAAAGATATATTGTAAACTTTTATGATCAGTGTAGATGTCAACATGAACTCCATACAAATAATGACACCATATCTTTAAAGCAAATACCAAAGTTGCTAACTCAAGATCATGTGTGGGATAATTTTTCTCATGTGGCTGCAACTGTCGTGAGGTATATGATATGACATTACCGTGCTGCATCATACATATCCAAGGCCAACTCCGGACGCATCATAATATACTGCATACCCCTCTGTGCCTTTTGGAGGTACTAATACCGGTGTAGAAGTCAATTTATCCTTCAGCTCTTGGAAACTTTTCTCACATGCATCATTCCACTGAAATTTGGCTGCCTTGTGTGTAAACTTTGTTAAAGGTGCAGCAATGGAAGAAAACCCTTCAACAAATCTTCGATAATAACCTGCCAGCCCAAGAAAGCTACGGATTTCCGTAGGCGTCATAGGCCTTGGCCAATTTTTCACTACTTCAATCTTTTGTGTATCAACCTGAATTCCTTTATCTGACACAATGTGACCCAAGAATGCTACGGACTTCAACCAAAATTCACATTTAGAGAACTTTGCATACAACTTACACTCACGAAGGATTAGTAACACTTGCCGTAAGTGATTAGCATGGTCCTCTGGTGATCGTGAATAAACCAGGATGTCATCTATAAAAACAGTCACAAACACGTCTAGAAATGGATTAAACACCCTATTCATCAAATCCATGAACACAGCTGGTGCATTTGTTAGTCCAAACATCATAACTAAAAATTCATAATGGTCATACCGTGTTCGAAAAGCTATCTTGGGTATATCTTTTTCTCTCACCCTGACTTGGTGGTAACCTGATTTCAGGTCAATCTTTGAAAAGCATTTGGCACCCTGTAACTGATCAAACAAATCATCAATTCTGGGGAGGGGATATTTGTTCTTGATCATTACCTTATTCAATTGCCGATAATCAATGCACATTCTCAATGTGCCATCTTTTTCCATACAAATAATACTGGTGCACCCCACGAAGACATACTAGGCCTGATGAAGCCTTTGTCAAGCAAGTCTCTTAATTGCTCCTTCAATTCACGCAATTCTGCTAGAGCCATTCTATACGGGGGAATAGAAATAGGCTGAGTGCCTGGAATCACATCAATATCAAATTCTATTTCCCGTTCTGGGGGCAAACCTGGAAGATCCTCTGGAAATACATCAAGAAATTCATTGACCACTGGAGCTGACTGAGGGGTTAGTGGTTCCACATCAATATCTTTCACTCGTACTAAGTGACATATGTATCCCTTGGCAATCATTTTCCTTGTTTCAGATAGAAAGTAAATTTTCCTCTCGGTGCCCCTACATCACCCTTCCATTCAAGAACATTCGTTTATGGAAAATGAAAATGTACTTTATTAGCTTGGCAATCTATCGTGACATAACTAGAAGCCAACAAATCCATACCCATTATGATATCAAAATCCACTATGTCTAGTTCAATAAGATCAGCCAGTGTGTCATGACCACACACAGTTACCACACAATTACGATATAGTCTTTTTGCAATAATATATTCACCAACTGGTATAGATACCTCAATTGACTTAGTTAATAATTTCGGTGTTCTTTCAAATTTTGCAGGAATCAATGGTGTAACATATGACAATGTAGAATCCGAATCAATCAATGCATATACATTATACGAAAATATGGATAATGTACCTGTGATGACATCAGGGGAAGCCTCCAAATTCTGCCGGTCCACTAGAGCATAGGTGCAATTTTGGGTTCCACTGGAACTGGATGCTCTTCTGGCACCTCTACCACGACCCGCAGGCTGTACACCTCTGCCTAAGGGAGGAACCAATGATGATGATGTAACGATTTACCCCTCAGGTCGCTCCACACTCCCCAAGCCTCTTCGTGGGCAGTCTCTTATCATATGCCCCGTCATACCACACCAAAAGTAAACATTTATCCCAAGCCGACATTCACCTAAATGAAATGGTCCGCAGTGCTGACACGACTGACGAGAAAATCCAATGGTCTGCAAACCTTGAATCCCACTACTCTGCCTCACCTGGCTGCCGCTAAACCCTCGAAATTGAGATTGAGTGCCTGCTGTAGAATAAGAGAATGACGGTCTAGGAGGTCTAGGAAACATCCGAGGCCTAGATTCTCCTTGGGATGCCATGGACTGTCCCATAGGTCTAGCCCTCTTTGACAGCCCTTGTTCAAATTCGTATACCCTTCTTCTTTGCCTTTGGTCCTCCATCTTTTGTGCAGAAGCCTGAATTCTAGCTATATCCATAGCTCTATTTAAAGCGACAATAGTGCAGTCCCTTACCAGATATGGCTCCAACCTGTCCACCTATCGATGAGCTCTATCTGTCATTGTGGCTACTACATTTGGAGCATATCGAGCCAAAGAACTAAACTGCAGACTGTATTCTCTGACACTCAGATTCCCTTGACGGAGATTTAAGAATTGATCTGCACGAGCCTCTCGGATCACATATGGAAGGTAGTGATCAAGGAATGCCGCTTTAAATTCTTCCCAATTAGGTGGATTTGCACCAATACCATGAGATTTCTTCCAATTTTCATACCATAATATAGCTTCACCCTTTAATCGATAGGCCGCAAGTTCAACTGTTTCTACACCAGTCACGTACATAATATCTAGAGCCCTTTGAATTTGATCTATAAAGTCTTGCAGATCTTCATTCAGATCTGACCCAGTGAATGTGGGAGCGTCCAATTTCAGAAAGTCCTGTGTCCGCCGACTAGCTACCCTAGCTGCACCATCATCACTTGTTGTTGGACCAGCTAGTCCTTGACTTTGTGCAGCAACTATCTGAGTCAATATTTGCACCGCATTTCTGAGATCTTTCTCAGTAGCATTAACAGGTGGTTCTGCAGGTTCTTCTCTCCTTCTCGGCTCTTTTGGGGCTGGAAAAGTAGAAGAAGCCTGCGATGCAAACTCAGCGTCAGCCCCACCTTGACTAGCTTGGTCAGGTGGTGATCTACTTGTTCCTTATCCGGCGAGTATATCTACATGCTTACCTTCACCTCTACCTCATCTTGTAATCAACATTTTACTATACAAAAGAAAACCAAGTCCAATAGTTAGATATGATTCCACAACAATATTGGCTCTAATGCACGATCTAAGAATTGAAGAACAGAAACAACTCCTAAATGCCCCGTAGCCTCCTACTTATAAATGTCGTGCACAACACATCTATAAGAAAGACTCTACATCGAAAATGGCCTTGTAGACACCATAGGATGACCTGCTCTGATACCACTTTTGTCATGCCTCGAATTCCAACGGGGCAGACTGGCACCCGAAGCCGATAAGGCCCGAGAGAACCAATCTTCGTCCATGTCCATTCATATGCATGTCATTCAAGAAACATCACCATCACATATAGATACAAGATGCTAATAGCGGAAGTCATAGAAACATGTGATATATACATATAAGAAACTTGGCCATTAGGGCCATCAAGTCAAAATGGACACACATCCCATACATTCATATTCCCACATACGTCTACAAAGCCTCTAACGGATGCATATACATAACCATCCTAAAGTTGGGACAAGTCCCCACTTTATCCAACATTTACATAGTACCAAAATCAATGTACAACTGTGACTCGAAAAGCCCCAAACCAGCTGGAGCTCACCAAAGATTTGCAAATGACCCGTAACCTACTGTGGAGGTCTACTAGCACCTGTGCCTGCAGCAAGTAAGGTAAGTAGAACGAAGAATGTACTGAGTATGTAAGGCCATAAGAAACTGTATGATACATAAATACTTCATTGGAATCAAATACAAGTGAATGATCAATATGGATAAGTCACCGTTCTGTATGTGCGGAACGGAACCATGTACATTACGTTGATTACTTTCTTTTCTTTTACCCTCATTCATTCGTTCATCACTCATTCATTCATTCATTTCTCATTCCTGCCCGGGCCCCAAGCTGATCAGTGGTAATCGTCTAGTATTCAGGATCGACCCATGCTAGGCTTTTCTTTTTCCCCTGGGATACCACCTGTGATAACAGGATAGACCCATGCTAGGTGTTCTTTTCACCCCTGGGATACCACCCGAGATATTGGGATCGACCCTTGCTAGGTATTTTAACCCCTGGGATACCACCCAAGAATAGAGACTTTATTACATCACTTCTTTAAGCTTTGAAATAGTTCATTCGATGATCATTATTGGAACTTTAGAACGTAAAATTATTGGAACTTTGGAGCCATGTACATAGTTATGTGATACAGGAATAAAAATTGGTCAATGAATAAGGTCTATGTGAATAACAATTGATGATAACCTGAAATGAAATACCTTAGAACATCTCGGAAAGGAACAAGTACAATGACAATGTGAACACTATGTACTGCAGAAGGATACGGAAAGAGTAACCTTACATACCTTATCTTACAAATATGAATACACAGTCCTATGTATTCTACAATAATCCAGCTCCTTCCTCACGTCTTACTCTACAACACAAATACATAATGGAGCTCCCGTTAACAACTAACTACCTTACAAGTGCACAAGACGACAATGAACTACATGACTGCCATATAACGTCATTTCACCCTTTAAAATACAATCCACTGCATTACCACACCAACAACACCATAACATTCCACACATTGACCAAAACATCATAAACCAATTGTATTTCACAGCACATTTACCCTTTACGCTTCCTCATTATCATTACGTCACAATTACTCCATCAAGTCACCTCATAAAAACACATTAACAATAATCCATAATTGATATAATCCAACATGCCTCCAAAATACCCCTTAAAGTCATTCAATAGGTATCATAAGTTGATAATTTCATCCAAAAAGGGTATAGGGGTCTTCGGGGATCAAAGAGAGAAATAAACACACAAAACGAGTTTCTGGGCTGACCTGCGAAGCCACCTGCACCTTTAGGTGGTTGAGGTGCAGACGCAGGTGACCCTTGTCCCTGTCCAGGGCCACCTGCGTTGGCATCTGCGCCCGCAGGTGCCCTGTCTGCGAGGGCGGGTGCCCGTTTCGGCCAAAAAGGGTCTCTTTTGGGTCCTTTTTGTGTAATAAATGGTCCATGGTCATGAATAAAATTCTCTTTACATATTTTAGGTCAATTGGATGCCAATAAACCATCATGGTTTCACAACACACTTGAACATCACCAAAATGACACTTTTCGGTCAATACGTCACCAATTCCATGATCAATTTCATACCAACAATCCCACAAGTTATACACATAGAGAAAGCAGTTTAAGAACATAACCACATCATATATGTTAATATTTAATCCATAAAGTTCACTTCCTTCAAGACCACAAGTCCATTTTCAAGTTTACAAGGCAAAACCCTTCTCCGATTGCAAAAATAGACAGTTTTACACATAGTGAACTGTCTAACACTTTGCCAACATAACCAATATGATTTATACTCCATATTAAGCATATAATGTATTAAACCATGATAATAAATACTTACTAAAGCTTTCAAGATGACGATCTTATCCAAAAGAGTGATGACTTAGGGTTTGTGTGAGATGAGAAATCTCTTGAATATTCTAGAAAAGGCATGTGTATTGATATGAATAAAAAATCTGATTTTCCTTGCTTTATATAGTACTTAATGGTCATCCTTAGCCACATTAAATGCATTTTTGCTTGGTCAAACACAAGAATGAGTCATTTTCCATTTTTGGGCCATGTCTTTTATATTAATTTGGGCCTCATTTGAGCCCAATGGCACAAGATTCATTTAAGCCCACAAATTAATGCATAATTCACCAACCCTCTCATGTCTTTAAATAATTCCATAAAGGTTAAGGTAGTCTCATGGGTTCGGAAATGTACGGGGTCTTACACGTCGGTTGACTCAACATCCTTCAACAACTTAGCCATTGTAGCCTCCAAAAAAAGCTTCCCTGGATCATTCACAACATTTTTATGATTACCTAGCGGTACATATAATCTGCTTCGATCTCCTTTATTCTTCCAATTTCCCTGGTCACAATCTTTATAGCCAGACTTGTCATAATTATTGTCTCGATTATAGTTCCGACCTTGGTTTCCTTGGCCATTGGCTCGGAACCCCCCCTGCTTGTTCAAATAATTTTCTTCCTTCTCAAAATTGGAGTCAACAGCTTTCCCTTGTAAGCCTACAACTTTCACCTTCTGCACTCCATCAGACAATAAATGTTTAGTCAATAAATCCATCTGCGTCTTCATATGAGCCATATCCTAATCATATTCTTCTTCTCTTCGTCGTCTTTCTGCCGACATACCGACTGTATAAGTGTTGCTTGCTACCTTAAAATCCCTGGTATGCCAGGACATACTAGTCTTTGTTAGTTGATCATGTATCTCAGTAGCCTCTGCATAAGTACTAGTCATAAAAGCTGCTCCTGATGCATTATCTAAAGAGGACTTAGTAACCGAATTCAGTGCTCTGTAGAATGTCTGCATCCGATACTCAGTGAGGTGGTGATTCGAACATTGAGTTAACTTTTTCTTGAACCTTATCCATGTATCATGAAGTGGTTCATGCTGTAGTTGTCTGAAATTATTGATTTCATCCCGCAACTGTAACATCCTAGAAGGCGGAAAGAACCTTTCTAGGAAAGCTTCTTTTAATTGCCTCCAGTGTGTTATAGATGCAGGAAGAAGTTCATTAAGCTATAAGGTTGACTCCCCAGACAGAGACAAAGAGAATAATCTCAAATGAATAGCATTTTGAGACACTCCAGGATTGTTGAATGACTTGCAGATGTTGATGAAGTTCATCAAGTGCCAGTTAGGATCATTACCAGGTAAACCTCCATACAATCCCTTCAGAGTCAGCAATTGGATCATAGTGTTGGACCATAAAATTTGGGCGCCAAAATTTGATACGCCCAAATTACAACTCTCTTTTACAAGAGTGTAAGCGGTTGTTGTCAAATATAGAACCCAACAAAGGTTGGGGTCGAATCCTACAGGGAATAAAGGGTTAAACAAGTGATATGCAGCTCTTATAAGAATTAGCCACCAACTTCCAAGGATTGTTTTTTTTTTAATCTAGTATCAGTAAACAATATTTGAACGCCGTGAGAAAAGTCAAAATTTCTAACAAATAACTCAATAGAGAAAAGTAAACTAGGATTGTGTTCACCTAAGTTTCCAATCACCAACAGGTTATGAGCAAAAATGAATTGGTATTAAAACACATGAAAATAAGGCAATCGATTATATGATTTCATTTAAATGTCTTTCAACCAATTTAAATGAGTCTACACTTCAATTCTCACGAACTCAAAGTGTCAGTTGTAAAACCCGATTTAGGCCTCAATGGATCAATCTTGTTCAAGCATTAATCATTAGGTTAGAGGTTGATAGATCCAAACTTTTGTCATGAACTCCTTTTCTTTAAAAGTTAAATTCTCTACCAAGCAATTTAACAAACTAATATTTCCAAATGTTTGCAACCATCAAGAATATGTTAAAGTGAAGGAATTCATCATACTTTCATGTAATCAACACCTATTCATAACCCATAACCCTAATGGTGATTTTCCACCAATGATTCCACAAACCTAGTTATGGGTAGTTTAGCCACTCATAGTCAAGAACAAAAGGAAGAAAGAAGTTTTAATCATAAAAATAATGAAATCCTTACAATCAAAAGTAACCTTTAATGATGTTCAAAACATAAAGCAAAAAAGCTGAAAAACTTTCTCCAGAGAAAGTCGTAAAGAAATATCCCCAACATCCAAAGATGCCCTATTCCAAACCCTAAACTGGGTATTTATAGGCTCAAAATAAGCATGGTTTAAAATTTAAAATAAGTTCTATTGCATCACCGCTGACGGTAACTGCGTCTGCCAAGACTCCGAAGGTCCGCCGAACTTACAGTCGCAAAGCTATCGATCTATCAACAATCTGGCTAACTGTTGGTGGGCCATTTGACAGTCTGCCATTCACCAGATGGTCCGCCATGCATGACATCGCCATATCTTCTTCTTCAAGTTATTCTGGATACGACTTAGCGATAATGGTAATGGTTTGCCAAGTCTTTGGCGGTCTGCCATGGTTGCCGTTGCCACATCCTAAGCTTGACCCATTTTTGGTTAAGGCTTGGCGGTATTTGTGATGATCCGCCAAGTCTTTGGCGGTCCGCCATGATTGCCGTCGCAGATCTTTTTCACCAGATTTTCTCATCTCTTGCTGATTAAATTTTAATTTTGAAAGTATACACAAAAAGCATAAAAAACAACACATGTTGCTTGAAAACTAGCAATTATCCTTAGTTAAATATGCTAAATATGCCGTCATAAGCCAGTACATCATAAATCTTGGCCAACTTCTCTGCATTATAGTTCACCTTCACAGGTATAAAGTGTGATGATTTAGTCAACCTATCCAGTATCACCCAAATTGAATCAAACTTCCCCAAAATCGAAGGTAGACTAACCACGAAGTTCAAGTGGTCTACTCCCACTTCCATTCGGGAACATGCATCCTTTACATAGTACCATTCGGTCACTGATGATCATAATTCACTTGTTGACAATTCAAACACTTGGCCATAAACTCAATAATGTCCTTCTTCATACCGTACCACTAATAGGTTACTTCAAATCATGATACATCTTAACTGCTCCTAGATGAATAGAATATTTCAAACAATGAGCCTTCTCCAAAATAAATCTAATCCACCCACCAACTCTCAGCACACATACATAATAACCAATCCTTAAAATACCATCAAGGTCAAGAAAAGCAGTCTTTGCCTTACAACTCAACACTTTATCACGAATCACCCTCAACTTCTCATCATCAAACTGACGATCTTGAATATGCTCCATCAATAAGGACATAGCCTCAATATATGCCAACATATGCCCAAGTGTCAAAATATCAACTCGAACCAACTGGTTAGACAAGGACTAAATGTCTAAGGATAAAGGTAGCTCCCCTACCAATAGATAAGCCAAACTCCCCATACTCTTTGCCTTCTGACTCAAGGCATCTGCTACCACATTATCCTTGCCTGGATGATAAAGAATGGTGAGATCATAATCCTTGAGCAACCCTAACCATGTATGCTATCTCATATTAAGATCTCGCTGAGTGAAGAAGTACTGAAGGCTATGATGATTAGAGAAAATCTCACAATGAACTCCATACAAGTAGTGTCGCCACAACTTCAATGCACACACATCCGAGACCAACTCTAAATTATGAGTAGGGTAGTTCTTCTCATGAGGCTTCAACAGTCAAGAAGCATAAGCAATAACCTTACCCTTTGGTATCCACCCAATCTAACTCCGAAAGCATCATAAAACACAGTAAAACCTATGCCCTCCTCCAGCAAGGTTAAGATAGAAGCCGAAATCAACAATTCCTTGAGCTTTTCAAAGATCTCTTCACAAGAATTGGACCACTAAAAAATAATCTTCTTCTAAGTCAACTTGGTCAAAGGAGCTGCAATAGAAGAGAAACTTTGCACAAAATGGTGATATTAGCCCGCCAAGCCAATAAAACTCTAAACCTCAGTAGGAAAAGTATGTATATCCCAATCACGAACTGTCGCTACCTTGGTTGAATCAACCATAATACCACCCCTGGTTGACCCAAGAATGAAATAAAATCCAACCAAAACTCACACTTGGAGAACTTGGCATACAACTTCTCATCATGCAATCTCTGAAGTACAGTCCTCAAATATCACACATGCTTGGCCTCATTCTTGGAATAAACCAAGATATCATCGATGAACACAATTAGAAAAGAATTAAGATAAGGTTAAAATATCCTATTCATCAAGTCTATAATCGTTATCGGGGCATTAGTCAGCCTAAAAGACATAACCAAGAACTTATAATGGCAATACCAAATTCGAAAGGTTGTCTTCAAAATTTTTGAATCTCTAATCTTCAACTGATGGTAGCCAGATCTCAAGTCGACCTTAGAAAACACTGAGGCACCCTAAAGTTGATCAAATAAATCATTAATGCGAGGAAGAAGATACTTGTTCTTAACAGTCACCTTGTCCAGTTATCGATAATCAATACACATGTGCATGGATCCATCCTTCTTCTTTAAAAATAAGATAGGGGCACCCCAAGGAGACACACTCGGTCTAATGAAGCCTTTACTCAACAAGTCCTATAATTGCTCCTTTAATTCCTTTAACTCTACTAGGTCCATCCTATAAAGAGGAATAGAAATGGGCTTGGTGTCCGATTCTACATCAACAGCAAAAACCACATCCCTATCATGAGGAACACAGGACAAGTCGGTAGGAAAAACGTCCATGAGCTCTCTAACAACTCTCACAGAATCCAAGAGAGGTGGTGAAGCAACACTAGTATCACAGACAAAGGCCAAATAAAACTAACACCCTTTTATTACCATGCAATGAGTACGAAGAAAAGATATAACCCCTCTAGGACACGACCTAGGGGTGCCTTTCCATTCTAATATAGGCACACCCAAAGTAGCAAACTCACAGTCTTGGCAAAATAATCCAAAACTGCTTAATAAGGAGCCAACCAATCCATATATAATATAACATCAAAATAAACCATATAGAGGATAATTAAGTCTACCCAAGTCTCACACCCCCAAAAAGTCACTATACATGATCAGTACACTCGATCCACCACTAAAGAATTACCTAAAAGGGTAGAAACACGAATAAATATTGCATTGCAGACACATAAGAGAATATGGACCAGGGTCAAATAACATGAAAGTAGGATGATAGTAAATTGGGATGATACCTGTAATCATAGCATCAGAGGCCTCAACCTCAGGTCTCCCAAGAAAAGCATAGCACTGACCACTCTGATGTGTTGTGGTTTCATGGCAATTTCAATACTTAAAACAAATAAAATATGCAAAAATTTAGGTGTATTTATGGATGTGATATATTTGTTTAAGTGTTTTGTAGGAAAATAGGTCTTGGTAGTTAAGGATGAAAAAGAACTAAATTTGGCTAAGTAATGGCATCTAGTACCTGTCAATAACTCGTTGGGTTACGCTACGAGTTGTGGCATGAATCATCCTAAAGAAAGTGTCCAAACTCCTAAAAAGATACAACTCAAGGTGTTGGGTATGATTCATACTATGAATTATTGGGAGAGGTGATGAGTCATCACTTTATTCATCCTGAAGGAATTGTCCAAAGTTCCGCATATATGCAAATCAATGTCTATGGCTACGAGTTCTCCCTACGAGCTATTAAGAGAGGGGGAAAATCGTTGCTTGACTTATCTTAAACATATATGGCTAAAGTCCTGGAAATTAATAAAGTGAGCTTTAGTGGCAACGATTGACACAAAGATCCATTGGGATTCACTATGTGCCGTCACGAGGAGGCATTATCAGCCTACAAAAAATTAGGCAATGAAAGCTTCATATCACGCAATGAGTCATGGCCAGTCCCTATGACTCATTTCCACTACCGACTTTGTTTTCCTATTTTGTTTAGGACATGATTTTATTTGTATCTATAAATACTCCTATTAGGTTTTATGTTTAAGATTACGTACTTTTACCTCTTTTGAGCACATATAATTGTTCTTGAGAGTTGTTAAATATATTTTGAGAGATTAATCATAGTGGAGATTTCTATTCAGTGGCTATGAATTCTTCCTATGAGCCGTCAAGAGAGGGGATGAGTCGTTGCTTGACTCGTCCTAAGCAGATATGGCTAAATTCTTGGAAATTAACAAAGTGAGCTTCAGTGGCAATAATTGACAGAACCATCCATCGTGAGTCACTATGAGCCATCACGAGAAGGCGTCATCAGCCAACAAAAATTTAGGCATCGAAAGCTCTTCACATCACACAATAAGTTGTGGTCAATCCTTACGACTCCTTGCCACTGCCGACTTTGTTTTCCTATTTTTTTTAGGGCATGATTTCTTTTATATCTATAAATACTCCTATTAGGTTTTATGTTTAAGGTTATGTACTTTACCTCTTTTGAGCACATATACTTGTTCTTGAGAGTTGTTAAACATATTTTGAGAGATTAATCATAGTGGAGATTTCTAGTTTTATTCTATTCTTTTGTAAGTTCATGATTATGTTTTCTTCCATGAATTAGTAGTGTTATTCCAATTATGAGTAGATAAACCCCACAACTAGGATTTTGGGAATCATGATGGAATTTCAAAGTAGGGTTCGAAGTACACAGTGATTCTTGAATGGTCTTTTTGCATGTATTATTATTCTCTTTGCTTTGATTGCTTTCTACTGATGTGCAGTGTTAGAACTCACCTGTATTCTTTACTTGCTTGATCCTAGAGAGGTAGAGATTGGTAAAAGGGAATAAAGAACAAAGACTTAGAGCTAACAACCTTCACTTAATAGCTTGAGTCATGGACACGGGAATCTGGGATCAATGATAAGGGTTAGATTGTAAAACTCATGAGACTTGAATGAGTAATTGAGGATAGTCATCTAATAGGGGTGAACCAGCCATTTAGGTGTAATTAACTTATTAATTCTACATTCTAAGCACCGAGATAGATCACTAGTATTGAGAACTTACAGGTTTATGAAATCATGGGGAACACAGTCCTAGTATCTCTCCATTATTGATTACAACTCAAATCACTTCAATAAATTGTTACTTGGTTACAAACTGTTTTCAGAGATTACTTCAAAAAACCCTTTTTCAAAAATAACTGATTGATATATTAAATAACCGCATCGACCGTGCTCCTGGCCATATTTCTTATGGGATCGACCCCAACCTTGGTTGGGTTCTATATTTGATAGAAACCATGTTATACTTCATTGTAAGGTTTAATTTGGGTGACATCAAATTTTGGTGCCGTTATCGGGCAATAAGGTTTAGGATTAGATCAATTCTGTTTATTTCACTATTGGTCTTTATTTTATGATTTTATTTTTTTATTATTTTAGGGTGCACATCGGTTCATGCCCAACACTGGGAGTCAAGGCAATCCCTTGATTCCACTTGATCTCACAATTAAAAGAACACTGAGAAACTTGAGGAGAATGGATAATCAAGGAGTTCACGATCAAGAAGTTCAAGAGTCTGTATACTAAGCTACAACCTCTATGCTAGCTGAACAAAAGTAAAGACAGGAAGTAGTAGCCCGTAAAACAGTTGCTGATAAGCAAGCTCAATAGAAAGAAGCAGCTATTCCAGCTGCAGCAACAAGCTAGGCAAAGGATGAATTTGGGTTATGAGCACCCCCATCGTCATGTACCCCAATATAATGATGAAGATGATGATGCAGACTTGGATGATACAAGTGAAACAGGTGCTATTGTTCCACCCCTACTACCAGACAAAACTAAGTTTGATATCACCAATGCTATGATATAATTGCTGAACCTGAAAAGAGTTTTCACTGGCCTTGCTACTGCTGATGTAAACTTGCATATAACAAACTTTGTAGGGATTTGCAAGTCCTACAAGATACCAGGTGTGAATTGAGTCGACAATTTGTGACTCATTATACGTACAATTGATACAAAAAGGATGTCCTCAATACCTAGTTTGAGTCATTTCTTATGTTAATTTGGTTACATGTAGGTAATAAGGATGAAGAACCTACCAAAGAAAGACAAGGGCCATAAAGGAGCAAAATCTTGGAGGAAATAAAGATTTGATGAATTTTAGATTGCAAGAACAAAATGTGGCATCAAACAAGCTGAGTGTGTATCACACAAGGTGCATGCTAAATGTCCAATACGAGAAGTCACTCCACAAAGAGACAGAATCTGAAGGGAGCCTCAAATGACAATTATACAAGCATGAGGTGAGATGGCATATCAAACAGTAGTTGTGCGACCATCATAAATGGACACAAAAGTCAACAGAACTCTTGAAGAGCCAAGCACTGTAAAAGAAGTTGTGCATCTCAATGAGCTAAAAGTGTGTATCACACATGAGTTGTGCGACCCCGACTGTACATGCACAATGTACTCCGGTAGAAACTTTGTAATTATTTGAGTCCAGTTTTCTAGGTCATATAAATAGAATCTTTTTCAGAATTTAATTATTATTCATCTTCTGCTAAATTTAAGATCTAGAAAGTTATAATTAAAACCCTAAGGTTTGGATTAGCTTATTCCTTGATTTTATACATTAGATTTGGATTTTTACTTGTGAATATTTAGATCTGATGGAGGATTTCAATGAGCATAATGGTATAATTTTTCTTTCTCTTACTATGCTTGGCTAATTTCTCCAACTTGGGGTTGTGTGATGATTGAGTAGTGATTAATGCATGTGTAGCGTTTATTTGCTTTCCTAATTGATTATTTGTCATGGGTTTAGCCATTACTCCATGTTATCAACCCAAAATTCGAGGTTGCAAACTCTAATTGAGCTTAGATCTTTTATCATCCTTAAAAGAGGGGATATGGGTGAAGAGTAATGGTTAACAATGACTTGATTCTTATTATTTAATGATAGATATTAGAAATAAGGCTATAAAATTGAGGTTGTTGTTTGGTTATGATGAAACACATGTTATGGTTTGAAAGAACCCACACACAAAATTTAGTGTGTTTTATTGAAAGATTAACATTAAGGCTCAAAATTTAGAATACCCATGACTTCAATTGAATTAAAGCAAAGTTCACTCACCCATGTATGAATTCACCCTCATGACAACCCTAAGTTACCTTGCTATTTGATTACAACTCTTAAGTTCTTGTTATTGCAAATCAAACTCACTATTGATAATTTGAATCAAAAAGCGTTCGAAATTAGTTACAAAACCCTCCATTTTACTTTTATTGCATTTTAATTATACAAGAAAACATTTAGTGAATTATAACACTCTAAGGTAAACCTTTCTTATTCATTCCCTATGGGATCGACCCCGACTCAAAAGTTGGGTAAATATATTACTAACGATCGCATGTATCTAAACTGGTGTAATTGAACATTATCAAAAATGGTAGCATTGTCGGGGAATGATAATATATGATTTATTTATTGAAGTGTATTATTTCATTTGTGTTAACCATAGTTTGAATTTACTTTGTTTGTTGTATTTATTTTCTTTAGGTGAAAATATGAGCCAACACGGTAGCGATACCTCAACTTTTGAAGGGAAATTTGAGGATGATGACCATTCGGTAGATGCCAGAAGGGCTAGTGCTATTCGCCTACTACCCACGATGGGCAATGCAACTTTCTATGTTACTAGCACCATACTTCACTTGCTTCAAATGAAGGGAATGTTCGATGGTCAATCTCATGAGGACGCAAACATGAACTTAAAGAATTTCACTAATGTTTAAATCCCTTTGACATAGCAAATATCTCCCAATAATCCACCCGGTTGTGATTGTTCCCTTTCTTATTGATGGGAGGGGCGGTTACTTGGCTAAGGGAATTGCCTGAAGGGTCCATTACTTCATGGGTTGAGCTAATAAAAAATTTTCTCGATAGGTTCTTTCCTCTGTCTTGCATGTTTCAACTTCGAGATAAAATCACAAACTTCTACCAATTGAGTGGTGAATCTCTACATGAAGCTTGGCTAAGGTTTAAGAAGAAGTTACTTCATTGTCCAACACATGAGCTACCAGCTAAGTTATTGCTCCAAATCTCCTCGTCTTTTGTACGCCACGACCAAAGGAAAAATAATGAAGAGCGAGATGAAAACATGGCCAAGATTATGAGGCAAATGGATCTCTTGATGAAATATTTTATAGGATCAAACTCCAAAATGGTTAATGCCATAGCTACAAGAGGAAATAGAGCCTATGTGGATGATAATACTAATTCAATTGATGAGGATATTCACTTCTTTTCTAATCAAGTGGGGGTTCTAGACCTACCTATCAAAGGCAAGGTGAGAATCAAGGTTGGAAGGATAGAGATTGAGATTGGCGGGATAAGGATCGAGATTGAAGAGATCGTGACTGTAATCTTGATTAAAGAAATAAGAAACATGAGAAAGATCATGATTGGAGGGAAAAGGATTGTTAATGGGATCGTGATCATGATAGATATGTCCTACCTCATGATAGGAAAAAGTCCAAAGAGTCCATCTCCATAGATTTGGAGATCTACAAAATGAAAGATGAGCTTGCTAGAATTCTCAATAAAGTTGAAGGGAGTGACAAGATCCTCAAAGAAATAAAGAGTGACTTCTCCTCATCAAACCAAATGGTCACTTCCTATGTGTCTTTGATTAAACAACTCGAGACCCAATTGATCCAAATCTTGGTTCACCTTAATCTTAGACAAAAGGGAGGGCTCCCTAATGACACCATGACAAATCCCAAGAATGATGCTCATTGTGACCATTATCACTAGGAGCAAAAATACACTTAGTGATGGGATAGTTGACCTCGATGACAATTATAATAATGAGATGGTCGAAGAGCAAGCAAGTGTGAAGAGAAAGATGGTTGGAAAGTTGATTAAAGAAGTTGATATCCCCAGAGAGTTGAACGTCAAAGGACCAGGGAAAGTTGATAATATGGTTGATAATGAGGAAAGACAACAAATGGTTAATGAAAATATTTCAAAACTAGAAGAAATCCTGGTTGTATCAAATCCAACAATCAAGATACCTCCTCAATTCTTGAAAAGACTCAAGAAGAACGAGGGGGATGTTAAATTCAAGAAGTTTCTCTCTAAGTTCAGCAATTTTTCTATTAATATCCCATTGGTAGAGGCCTTACTTTAAATGTCTGGTTACACCAAGTTTATGAAGGACTTGGTAACCAAAAAGAGAACTATGGATTTTGAAATGGTTGAAGTATCACACCATTGTAGTACGATAATGTCTAGTAACATGGTGGTAAAGAAAGAAGATACCAGGGAATTCACCACTTTTTGTATTATTGGTGTTTATCAATTTGGCAAGGCTTTCTATGATCTAGGAGAGGGCATAAATTTGATGCCATTGGCCATTATCAAAAAGTTAGACATGGGAACTCCCAAAGATGCCACTATGAGTCCATTGATGATGGATCGATCTATAAAGAGAATGGTGGGAATCCTCTACAATGTGCTTATTCAAGTTGATCGATTTGTATTTCCTATCGATTTTGTTATTCTTGATTGTGAGATCAACTATGAGGTCCCTATCATTCTTGGTAGGCCTTTTTTGGCTATCAAAAGATCTCTCATTGCTGTGGAGTGTGGTGAGTTGAAATTTTGGGTCAATGGTGATGAAGTCACCTTCAATGTATGCAAGTCTATGAAGCAATCGAGGGATTTTTGAGTGATCTTGATTATTGATATATTGATAATGAGGTTGCCAATGCATTGGATATGGATCTTATAAGTGAGCCATTAACGGTGATCTTATGGAACTACGGGAGTGAATATGTTGAAGAATATAATGAAGTTGTAGCTTTTTTGACCAACTTTGGTTCATACAACAAGAACTCGTACAAGCTTGACCTTGATCTAAAGAATCGGGAGAGTCCTCACGCTTAGCCATCAATAGAAGAACCTCCAAAGCTTGAACTCAAGATGCACCCTCCTCATATTTGATATGTATTTTGGGGAAAGATAATACTTTGTCCATCATTATAGCAATAGACTTATTGTTGTGGCAAGTCTAGGCTTTGAAATTGATGTTGAGAAAATTCATAAGGGCTATTGGGTAGACTATCACGCATATTATCGGGATCTCTCCCAGAATTTACACTCAAAAAATCAATTTGGAGCTTGAATGTGTGCCAAGTGTGGAGCATTAAAGGAGGTTGAATCCTCTGATACAAGAGGTGGTTAAGAAGGAGATCATCAAATGGCTTGATGCGGGCATAATGTATCCAATCTTATATAGCACTTGGGTGAGCTCGGTGCAATGTGTGCCTAAGAAGGAAGGAATTACTGTGGTTCCCAATGAAAATAATGTACTTATAATCATTAGGCCAATTACGGGGTTGGCAAGTGTGTATGGATTATCAGAAACTCAACTTATGGACTGAAAAAGAGCACTTTTCTATGCCCTTCATGGATCAAATGTTAAATCTTTTGGTGGCACGAGGTTGGTATTGTTTCTTGATGGGTACTCCATGTACAACCAAATCTCTATAGCTCCCAAAGACTAAGAGAAGACCACTTTCACATGTCCGTATAGTACCTTTGCTTTCAAACGCATGCCTTTTGGGTTGTGTAATGCTCCCGCCACCTTCCAAAGGTAAATGTTGTTAATATTTTCAGACATGGTGGAAGACACAGTGGAATTTTTCATGGATGACTTTTTGGTAGTGGGTGATACTTTTGAAACTTTTCTTAAGTATTTGGTAAAGTCCTCCAAAGGTGTCTTGAAACAAACCTTGTTCTAAATTGGGAGAAATGCCACTTCATGGTGAATGAAGGAATTGTACTTGGGTATAAGATATCAAGGCAAGGCATTCAAGTTGACCAAGCCAAAGTTGAAGTAATCGCCAAATTTCCTCCTCCAATCTCCATTAAGGGTGTGCGAAGCTTTTTAGGGCATGCCGACTTCTATCGATGATTCATTAAGGATTTTTCTAAGATAGCTTACCCAATGTGCAAGCTTCTTGAAAAAGAATCCAAGTTTGATTTTGATGCGGATTGTGTGAGGGCATTCAATTGCCTCAAGGAGAATCTTGTAATGACACCTATCATAGCGGCTCCAAATTGGTCACTCCCTTTTGAGCTTATGTGTGATGCGAGTGGAATAGCACTAGGTGTGGTTCTTGGTTAATGAAAGGAAAAGCTTTTCCACTTGGTTTACTATGCAAGCAAGTCCTTGACTAATGCACAAAGGAACTACATGGTTACAGAACAAGAATTTTTAGCCGTGGTGTATGCTTTTGAAAAGTTTCATGCTTACTTGTTGGGCACCAAAGTAATTATTCATATCCACCATGCCACTATTTGATACTTGATGGACAAAAAGGAGGCTAAACCACAGTTAATCTATTGGATATTATTGCTTCAAGAATTTGACTTTGAGGTTAAAGATAGAAAAGGGTGTGGGAATTAAGTGGCGGATCATCTATCCAGCCTTGAATAGAATGATGAGAAGTTGGGCAAAATTGACATTAACGTGGCTTTTCCTGATGAGTTTTTCATGGCTCTTTTGGGGTGTGTGGAACCATGGTGTGCGGACTATGCAACCTATGTTGTATGTGGTACACTCCTCGAAGACTTGAATCATTATCAAATAAAGCATTTTCTAATGAGTTGGTCCGATCTTGTGTGCAATGTCAAATGCAAGCAGGTATCTCAAGGAGGCATGAAATTCCGTTAAAGCTTAATCTTGAAGTCAAATTATTTGACGTGTGGTGTATTGACTTTATGGGGCCTTTTGTAAGCTCATATAGGAATAAGTATATCTTAGTGGCCATTGACTATGTATCAAAGTAGGTTGAAGAAATTGCGTAACCTAATAATGAGATCAAAAGTGTCACATTTTTCTTAAAGAAGCATATCTTTACAAGGTTCGGGACTCCCTGAGCTATCATTAGTGATGGTGGCTCTTATTTTGCAGTAGGGTGTTTGGTGCATTGCTTGAAAAGTATAGGGTAATGCATTAGGTTGCTACCCTGTATCACCCTTAAACTAGTGGCCAAGTTGAAGTGTCAAATAGGGTGATTAAAGCAATCTTAGAGAAAACAGTCAATATGAGTCTAACCAATTGGGCGAGACAATTGGATTATGCTCTTTGTACGTACTATACAGCCTTCAAAGCACCAATAGGGATATCTCCCTATCAAGTAATTTTTGGGAAGGCTTATCATCTACCTGTTGAGCTTGAAAATTGTGCTCTTTGGGCTTTGAAGAAGATAAACATGGATTGGGATGATACATCTAAGTCTAGAGTGGAGCAATTGAAAGAACTAGATGAATTTCACCTTTGGGCTTATGAAAGCTCCGCTCTCTACAAAAGAGCAAACGAATAAATGGCATGACACCAAAATCTCAAAGAGTGAGTTTTGACCTGGGGATGAACTGTTACTTTTTAACTCAAGGCTTAAACTCTTTACGAGTAAACTCAAATCTAAAAGGTCGGGGCCTTTTACGATTGTGCAAGCTTACCCTAGTGGTGCGGTTGAATTTGAAAACCATGAGAAGAAAAAGTTCATGGTGAATGGCTAATGTTTGAAGCACTTCTATGTTTGTGGCCCAGGTGTTGCTAAGGTTGAGGTACTTCACTTCAAGGATGCTTGATCAATGAGAAGATACATCATACCACGATGCTACCTAAGGTGCTTTATGGGAGGCAAGCCAAGTTTTACTTTTTGTTATTTTGAATAACGTTTGTTCAATAATGCAGGTGTATGAAGGGATTTGAGTCGAAAACTTGAAAATGGTGGCCTTACAACACTTGTAAAATATGATGCAGCAGTTTTGCACATCGCACATGAGTACTGTGGATAGCACAAGTGGTTTGAAAAATGTTACAGTAGCTACGAGCCAAGCTCCAGGTTGGTTAAACACTTGTGTGCATTGCATTGTACTTGTGTATATCGTACAAGTGTATCACCAAAAGTTACAGTGGATACATAATTGAAATTCCAAATTAGAGCATCACATCTGAGTTGTGCTCACTGCACTAACGTTATGCAATCTTAAGCGTGTGTGCACAAACGGTCAATAAGTGAAGGGTCATTTTTCAATGAGTAGAAGACTAAGGGTTTTGACTTTTTATCTTTTTCTCCACTTAAACTCCTAAACCCTTCTCTTTTCTCTTTATTTTTCCAATACCCTAATTTCACTCACACACTTCACTATTGTCCAAGCCACTGCTGTCAAACTCACACTCACACACACTTGTCATAATTCACACTGATGGTCACACATTCTCTGACAACTCATAAGTTTTCTTGGTCAATTTTCATGTGTGATGGTAATAGTTAATGATAGTTTGATGTTCAATTCGTGCTTCACCATCACAATTGTTCAACACCCACTCCCTCAATTTCCCCTAGTGTGCTTAAAAAGCTATGATGCTCACCATGAATTCATTGCTCTGGTTCAAGTTATGTAGTATCATGCTAAGCTTTTAGATTGAAATTTCTATTTTGAGAGTTTAAATTTCTTGAGTATGTAATAATTAGCTACAAAGGGGAAGTCTGAGTACCCTAGGAATTTATTTGGCCATGTATTTTTTGGTTGGTGCTGAACTATGTCGGATTGGAAAAGATGATGCATTGTGCGATGACTCTGAGCCCTTGTATGGTACGCATTGTTGTTGTGAGTTGCATACAAGGGCACCCCATGAACATATTTTGATCCAGTAGCTAAGGGTTAGTTGGGTGTCATTTATGCACTCTTCATCGTGAGTGCATAACGTGTTTGCGATACGCATAAATGTCCTGTTGAGTGTATAATGTTATAGAGTTACTTGGATTAGAGAGCTGCAAGTTGTGAGTTCTCAGTCGTGAATGCATAAATCATGTGCGATGCACACAACTGCCTCTCACCATCGCACGATGGCCAACTTTCTATGGGTTGAGCACTGTTACATTATGCGATACACACAACTACTTGCACAACTCTTATGTGATGCACATTTCTCCTGTGCGATACTCTGGGAAGATTTTTTGTTGGATTTCTTAATAGAGCTTAATTATGTTTGATAACCCTGTGTTTGTATGTGCATTACTAAATTGTGCAGATATGGCTCCCAAAATGCCTCTTCCTCCATCTGACACCTTCTCCACAAAGTTTCTCCCCGCTCCAAAAATCAACAAGACAAAGAGGTTTTTATCCCAACTCGTTCAAACCCAGTCAGAGGCACTTGAAACAAAAGCAAAGTGACTACAGGGTTAACTAAGCCAGGGCAATCACCTATATGGAAGATAGGGCATGTGATTAGTGAGTCCGAGGATAAAGGGGGTTCAAGCCTCAAAATTAACTGGACCATATCTTTTGAACATGACCAAGATGGGTCTCACACTCCTATACATGATCTGGTTGCGAGTACCCAAGCACTCTTAACTAATAGGAATCAAGTCGAAAAACAGAGAGAGTAGTAGCAGCCACTCCTATCCCTCAGACTATTCTCTAACTGCTCAACAGATGTAAATTGTTTTCGGATAGGACTAGATTGGAAGAATAGATGTTGTCATTAAATGGGTTGATTGACAGGTACCCATCCATTTGGGCCAAGGTTAAGTATCATGAGTGGCAAAATTTACTAAACCATTGCCGGATTACAATGTTATGTGGGTGAAAGAGTTCTATGAAGCATATGCAACCTTGTTGCCTCTAAAGAGAAAAAAGTTCAGCCTCAAGTGGTAAAAGACATGGTAAGAGTTTGTAGAGTTGATGTGAAGTATTTTCAGACAGCTATAAATGATATTCTCAGGCCGCAGAGTATTCAGACTATTATCACTAACCACTACTACTCCACCACCTTGAAAGATGACTTCGACATTCATCGTATGTGGCTTTGTGATTTGCTATGTGACAAGACATCCTCATGGATGGAGTTGATGGGTATTATTCAAAAGAAATACTTGAATGTTGAGGCACGATTGTGTCTTGGGGTTTTGAGTAGCAGGCTAATGCCTTCCCAGAATGAGTCAAAAATCAGTCAAGAAAAAGCGTTGCTAATCAGGTGACTTATGAAGTGATCGAGGATAAACTTGGGAATGGTCACTCAACCAGAAATTGCAATGAGGGCCTAACAAGGGTAAACATCTTATATATTTACTTGTTTAATCTCACAAATGTGAAAAAGAGTAAAAGTGTCTGAAAATGTTGGCGCTGATGTCATAATTCCAGCCAAGACCACTATTGATATTTTGAGGATCCAGGTAGCCTTTGATCGTGAACATGAGGATAACAAAACTCAGCCAGAGCATCCAGTTGCACCATTCTCTATAGTTGAGTTGCATTTACTTGCACCTGGAGATATCCTGACCTCTTCTACCCCAGTACCACATCCTACCACTACTTTAGCCCCTCCTAGTGAATTTACTACACCCACTCCAGCTCCATCTTCCATCACAACACCTCTTAATGCTCCACCATCGGGTTCACCATAAATTCTGACTCAGGATATGGTGTTGAGAATGGGTGCTTTGGTAAAGGCAGCTGACTCCAGGGTGACTCTTTTAATAAGCCAAATTCCAAAAATGATTTTCTTGGCCCTGGAGCCTCTTTAGGAGGAGGTGAAGTGGACTTTGTAGTCACATGGTGATAGATTAAATATACTGACTGAAAGAGCTAATCAGAAAAACCTTCAGGAGAAAGAAGGAGGTGTCATACCTAGTGGTGATAGTTAGACAGCCATTCGGGCTGATATTGCTACATTGCAAGTGGAGATATATCAGTTACATGATGCTGAGTTTAACAATATGTTTATAGACATACCTTCAGCTATTCCATCAGTTATAGTTGAGTAGGTTACACTACAGGTTGCCCTACAGGTTGTTGAGCAAGTCACAAAGAGGACTTCACTTGATACAGATGATGCTTTTATGACGGTGGAGGTAGAGATTGGAGAGAAGGAGATTGGTGAGTATAGGGATAAGGTTGTTAATATATGAGGCTTGAGAAAATTGAAGATGTCTAAGTCATGTCCTCTAGAGAGTTTAAGGGTGGAGACTACTATGGAGGGTCCCAGTAACTCCAAACCAACTGAGGAGACTTTTGATGTGAGCACGGATCCTTCCATCTTATCCGCTACACCACCTAGCTCAGACCAGGCCACTGATGCCCATTTAGAGGCTCCACCAAAGGGACAGACTCGTACTCTTCCTTAGACATTACAGGGGGGACCACATCTTTGCTCTTATTTCCCTTATCTCTCTTTCTGCATTTGAGGACAAAGCATACTATTTTTGTTGGGGCTGTGGGTATACCTTTGGATTTGATTTTGGTGTGTATTGTTTAGGTACTTAGTCTATGTTTTTTCTTGTTTGATGGGATTACGTGTTTTGACATTGCTTTTAGTTACATTGCTATATTTCATTCTTAGTTTAATTTTCTTTGGATCATATTGGTCTTGGGCTCGGGTAAGCCATGGTTCAAGATAGAACACCTTGACTCAAAGAGTACTCTTGTGGAGATTTTTTGCATGCACAACTCTTAAAAATTACAAATTGGTTTGTGAATTACTCCACCTTTCGAAATGTACCCATGTTTTAAAATTTTATTTGGTTGAGTTGATGTAGTTAGGCACTCATTTTTGTGAATACTTGCATCTTGTTTTGACTACTCGATTACCTCCCTTGATATGTGCTATGAATGTGGTACGTTAATTGAGGAAGTGAAAGTGTTGCTTCGAGTGTGTGATTGAGTGCCATGAGTGGTGAGGTTTTGATTCGATCTTGTTCTATGAGTCCATATAGAACTTTCCTAGTTATTATATCACTAAGCAAAGAGCATTGTGATATTAGAGAAATGACCTTAGGCCATCAAGTGAGAGTGAGCCTTCAAATTGATCAAATAGACATCCCCATTGTGAGTTGAGTGACCAATCTCTGCCCTAATTTGTGCCTTGGAACCTATTTCTTAGACTACCTAATTACAATCCATAACCCATGTTCTACGTTCCCCTCTTTTGAACCAATGCCATCTTGAACCATTTAGGTTAGACCTTTTTGGCTTAATTTAAGGGTGGAGGAACTATGGGGTAAGATTTGTGATCGGAATTCCATAGATTTGGGAACCATTCAATTCCTTATCTATTCATCCTTGTATTCCTTGTAAATACATA
The DNA here is from genome assembly GCA_031232105.1 of Capsicum rhomboideum. Taxonomy (NCBI): domain Eukaryota; kingdom Viridiplantae; phylum Streptophyta; class Magnoliopsida; order Solanales; family Solanaceae; genus Capsicum; species Capsicum rhomboideum. The sequence continues at coordinate 82,130,777 of CP124712.1, forward strand.
AAAAAAAAAAGAATAAAAAGAAATGAAATGAAAAAGAGTTGCAATTGCAAATTTAGCTTGTAAATATTTTAAGAGTTCAACTTTGTAAAGGAGAGGAGGAGGAAGATGGAAAGTGAATCCAATAGAATTGGTCCATAGTATGCCAAAAGAAGTAAGCTTTGGGAAAAAAATTTAGTAGAGGTCTCATATGGTTCTTCAAGAGGGTAGAGTTACTATAACCTGATACTATCTTACCTTACCAGTCATCTACATTACAAGCCAACATAAGACCTTTGTGATCTCCAAGGTAGCATGCTTAATTGTGGTAAGATGGAGCATATGGGAAAGCCTATGGTATGGTACTTGTGTGCTTGATCGTCTTTGAGAGCAAGAGTGATTGTATTAATCTCCTGTTTAAATTTTAATTACATCATAAGGGAGCGATATTTTTGTTGTGAGGGCACTTGATTGCATTTCTTGAGCACATTTGTTAACCTTAGTTCAAATCTATGAGCATGTGCTTGGTTTGGTAGCAACTAGTCAACACTTGAGGCTTGTAGTTCATGAATTAAGTGTTTGATAGGAGATTATTATGCCAAAAAAATTCAAAATCATGAGGGCAAACTAGTTTTCACAAAGAAGCATGTGTTTGAACTCCCAAGTAGTATCATTTGTACACATAGTTGTTTTTTTAAGAATTTTGATTCACTTGAGGACAAGCAAAAGTTTAAGTTGTGGGTGTTGATGAGTCAATAATTTATGACTCATTAGGCATACAATTGATACAAAAATGATATCCTTAATACCTAATGTGAGTCGTTTCTTATGTTAATTTGTTGCATGTTGGTAATAAGGCTGAATAACCTACCAAAAGAAGACAAAGGCCATAAAGGAGCAAAACCTTAGAGTAAATGAAGATGTGATGAATATTAGATTGCAAGAACAAAGTGTGGCATCGCACAAACTGAGTGCATATCATACAAGGTGCGTGCTAAACACACAATAGAAAAAATCACCGCACAAAGAGATAGAATATGAAAGGGAGCCTCCAATGACAATATAAGTATGAGATGAGTTATGCGTTTCGCACAACATATTTGTGAGCACCATAAATGGATGCAAAAGTCAACAGAACTCCTGAAGAGCCAAGCACTGAAAAGGGAGTTATGCGTCTCGATAAGCTGAAAGTGTATTTTGCACACGAGTTATGCGACCCCAACTGTACACGCACAATGTGCTCTGGTGGCAACTTTGTAATTATTTGGGTCCGATTTTCTGGGTCATATAAATAGAATATTTTTTCAAAATTTGATTATTATTCATCTTTTGCTGAATTTGAGATCTAGAAAGTTGTAATTGAAGCCCTAAGGTTGGGATTAGATTATTCCTTGGTTTTCTATATTAGATTTGGATTTTTACTTGTAAATATTTGGATATGATAGAGGATTTCAATGAGCATACTAGAATAATTTTTCTTTCTTTTACTATGCTTGGCTAATTTCCCCAACTTGTGGCTTTGTGATGATTGTGTAGTGATTAATTCATAGGTAGTGTTTATTTGTTTTCCTAATTGATTATTTACAATGGATTTAGCCATTACTCCATGTTATCAACCCAAAATTGGAGGTTGCAAACTCTAATTGAGCTTATATCATTTATCATCCTTGGAAGGGATATGGCTAAGGAGTAATGGTTAACAAGGACTTGATTCTTATAATTTAATGATATATCTTAGAAATAAGGCTATCAAATTGAGGTTGCTGATTGGTTATGATGAAACACATGTGATGGTTTGAAAGACCCCACATGTGAAATTTAGTGTTTTATTGAAAGACTAACATTAAGACTCAAAATATAGCCTACCCATGACTTCAATTGAATCAAAGCAAATGTTCACTCACCCATGTATGCATTCATACTCATAATAACACAACCCCAAGTTACCTTGTCATTTGATTACAACTCTTAATTTCTCGCTATTGCAAATCAAACTCACTATTAATAATTTGAATCAAAAGGTGTTCGAAATTAGTTAATAAACCCCCCATTTTACTTTTATCGCAATTTAATTATACGACCAAGCATTTAGTGAATTATTACACTCTAAGGTGAACCTTTCCTTTTCATTCCCTGTAGGGTCAACCCTGACTCAAGAGTTGGATAAATATATTGCTAGCAATTGCATGCATCTAAACCGGTGTAATTGAGTGTTATCATGAACCAAGATGCTATCAGACTATGAATCTTTCCTTTCTCATTGGCTGGTATAGCTACTTTATGGATAACAGAGATACCAATCGGATCAATAACTACCTGACAGGAGTTGAAGACATCCTTCTTAGAAAGGTTTTTCCCACTATCCAGAATGTTGCAATTGAAAGATAATATTTATAATTTTAGGCAATTACATTCGAAGGCACTGAATGAGACATGGTTAAGGTTTAAGAAGAAGCTATAAGAAATCCTAAATCACATAATACCAAATCACAGTTTGCTTGAAATCTTCTATAGATCTTTGAGTGCTAACAACAAAGTTGTACCTAAAACTGTAATAGGAGGTGCATTTATGAGTCTAACTTAGGTACAAGCTTCAGCAATACTTAATAAAATCACAAAAACCAACAAGGGTTAGCACACATAGGATTCTGATGTTCCTGCAAGTACTTATGTGATAGGAGCATTTGCAGAGCAATGAAGGATAGATAAGGGGATCACTCAAGAAGTAGCTCAGATGAGAACTAAATTAAGCATAATTGCAAAGCAACTCATGGGAGTGGAGGCAGAAAAGGTAAATGCAGTCGGTTCCCAAGGTAAAGGGATGAGACATGATGATTCTGATTTCGATGAGAAGGCGGGTTTCTCGGCCAAAGGCCAAGTGTATAATCAAGACACTTGACGTTCTGGGCAAGGAAACCAAGGTCAAAACGACTACAGGGACAACAACTACAATTAATTTGGGTATAGAGATAAGATCAGAGGTAGAGATAAAGATGGTGACTGGAAAAAGGAAAGATGATTACAAAAATGGCAAAACTGGCTTATATATTCCGCCTGGTAGCCGTGATGCTGAATTGAGTAATTCTAGGGTGGAAGATATGCTTTCCAAATTATTAAAAGGGGTTGTCAGCTTTAAGAAGATTCAAGCAGATATTTTGGGGATAAGTCAAAAGGTGGAGTCACATTTTACCACTATTAAGAAATTTGACCAATAGTTTGGCCAAATTTCTGTAGCTTTGAACCAACGTCAGAAAGATAACACTTCCAAGCAATACTGTCCAGAATCTAAAGAATGACAATCACTGCATGACTGTGACCACTAGAAGTGGTAAGATGACGTCGACCCCCTTATTTCAGTAGTTGTTGATGATGAGGTTGAGCCCATAATGATTGATGTTGAAAAGGTAGCCAAATCAGAGAATCAATTTGTCAAGGAAGAGGTATCTAAAAAGCAATCTCTGATTACTAAAAAGGAGACTGAGGCTAGAAAGGGGAAGGAAAATGAGGTCCTACAGATTTTTACTCCTATTCCACGACCTCCTCTACCTTTTCCATAAATATTGAAGAAGAGAGCCGAAGAAGGAAAGTATCATAAGTTTATCTAGATGCTGAAGCAATTGTATATGAACATTCTTTAGTTAAGGCACTTGAGCAAATGTCTAGCTATGCAAAGTTTATGAAGGATCTTATGATGAAGAAGAGGATCGTGAGTTTTAGCCTGTTGATAATTTGCACCATTGTTGTACAATAGCTTCCCGATCTCTTGTATAGAAAAAGGAAGATCCTGGAGCATTCATAATTCTATCTACTGTTGAGTCTTTTAATTTTGCAAAGGCTTTGTGTGATTTAGGTGCTAGCTTTAATCTGATACAGCTTGCAGTATTTAGATAGTCGGGGTTGGGAGCACCCAAACCTACTTCGATGAGACTTTTTATGATGGATCACACTGTAAAGAAGCCTATGAGAGTTTTGTATAATGTTTTGGTGAAGGTCGAGTCATTCATCTTTCCACCTAATTTTGTCATCCTCGATTGTGAAGTAGATTTTGAGGTTCCTTTCATCATGGGAAGGCCATTCCTCATAATTGGATGAGCATTAGTTGTTATGAAAACTGGTCAGTTGAAGTTTTGGTTGAATAATAAAGAAGTGACTCTCAATTTTTGCCAATCTATGAAGCAACCAAAAGACATGCATGTGGTTTTAGTTATTGATACGGTTGATGAGAAGTCCCTGATAGTTCCTATTAAAGAGGCTTGGTGTTGAAGCACTAGCGGTGGTGATCATGAATTTTGAAGGTGATGATATTGATGATTATGATGAGATAGTGCACGCACTTGCTGGTATGGGTACCTACTCTTATGCACCAAAAAAGTTAGACTTAGACTTGAAGAATAAGGCAACTCTACCGGCCAAGCCTTCTATCAAGGAGTCTCTTATCTTGGAGCTCAAAGCTCTCTCATCCCATCCCAACAACAGATTTGGTTGAATGGCAAGTTGAGGCTCAAATAACAATTTTTCAAAATTTCAAGATGGCCATTAGATTGTCCATTGCTGAAATTATTAGTATTTTGCCCATAATATGTACTTATAAAATCCAACTCAAGCAAAATTGTATTCCTAGTACTGAGCATCAACATAGGCTTAACCCACCTATGCAAGAGCTAGTTAAGATGGATATCATCAAGTGATTGGATACAGGTGAGATTTACCATATTACAGACAACAAATGGGTGAGCCCGGTTCAATGTGTGCCAAAGAAGGGTGGAATAACTATGGTTCCAAATGCAAAGAATGAACTTATTCCGATAAAACCGACGATGTCGCCCAAATTACACCTCCAAACGAATTATAAACCAGTCGATTTCAAATATAGAACCTAACTAGGTTGAAATCGATCCCACAAGGAATAGGTCAAAATCTTTATCAAAATATTTATCTAAACAATGAGTAAATAATCTCCAATTATGATTTCAAATATTGACAATTGCTGATTTTGTAATCAATATATGAGAGACAACACTATGTTCCCCATGACTTCATAACTCCCTAGGCTCTTCATACTAGTGATCTCTCTCGGTGCTTGGCATATAGAATCGATAGGTTATGTTAACCTAAATGGCTTTCTGCACTTGTTTTGATGACTATCCCCAAGTACATTTTCTTGTCTCCTGAGTTTTGCACTACCAACCCCTATCTTGGATCACAAATTAGCTTCCCCAGATTATCAAATCAAGCTATTAATTGAAGGTTGATAGCTCCAAGTCTCTGTTGTTTATTCCCCTTTTCCATCCATTACCGTTCTTTTCGTCCAGAGTAAAGATAAGGTGAGTTCTAATATTTTCAACTATTAAAAAGTAATCAAGCTGAAGAGAACAACAATACACACCCAAACACCCTTTGAGAATCACTTTGTGCTACGAACCATACATCGTTAATCTGTCATGGTTACCACAACCCTAGTTGTGGTGTTTAGCTACTCATGATTATAAGAACACAACAATAATTCTAAAAAGAAAGCATATTTATGATTTACGGAGAATAAGCTGAACAACCACGAATCTCAATTATGAATCAAAAATCTAAAAATTGATGTTTATAACTTGCAAGAACAACTGTATGTCTCAAATGTAGTAATAGATTGTAAACTGAAACAATAAACCTATTAGGAGTATTTATAGACATAAAAGAATCCTATCCTAAACACAGTAGGATTTGCAGAGTCAGTGCCTCGGACGAAGGATATGATGATCGTGGTTTGATCCCATGATGGGTCCTTGTGCTCGTTGTTGGATGTTGCCTATTTTGTGTTTGCTGGGACGATTCTCAGGACGAGCTTGTTGTTTCAAGGGAAGATCATTGTAACCTCTCATTAGTTCCACCTTGGATTATCACTTTGCAGGATCACCTTTCCACAATCTTCAGGATGAGGCCGTTGTTTCCTCCAACAATCATGGGGCCTTTCATATGTAGTTCTTTATTTTTCACCCTCTCTGATTCATCCAAAGGTAGCATAGGAAGACCGTTGTCAGATCAAACGATCGTTGGATGGCTCATCTGATGCCTTTAAGTCCCATTTTCTGCACTTCACTTCTTCGGACTTGTTTAACCTATAAATATCATAAAAACACATCATACCCACAAAAACATGCCTTTAAACTATAAAATTTCCCTTGTTTTAAGTGTTGCAAGAGGCGTAATTTCACGGCACATCAACACTTTCAACTGAGAATGTTTGCATGTCCTCAGGCGAATAAAACAAAACAAAACCAAACATCAAAATACCCGATGCTTAAATAAGAGAGACCTAGGAGTTCTACGGCAGTCATATTTTCTAAATCAAATTTTGCATGCATGTACCTTAACCATTTTCAACCCCCCTCCAATACAATCAAAACCAAAATCACTGTCTGTATAAAAACTACTAACCATGACACAAAGTATCACAACCCAATATTTGGGTCATGATGACGCCTATCGTAACCCACCAATAGGCAAGCCAAACCCTAGTCCGGAGCAACAAGCGACGGGCTAACGGGCGGAATCTCATAAAACAGAGAAGAAGTGGAAGTAACCATATTTATAAACATGCTAAGACTGAGAAGGAAGAGGACAATGTATATAAAGTCCAGAACCCCTCCCAAGACCTGGTGGGGTCAGTACATGAGCCACTACTAACATACCCAAAATACAAGACAGAAACCAAACATGTATAAGAAGTACAATAGTCTTGAGAGCAAAAGACTATACAGTAGAGGATGGAGAAGGATCTGCCTCGGACGTCAGTAAGCTCACCCTGCTCCGGAATCAGTGTTGAGAAAAGAGTCACATCAAAACCGTCGACTGGTGCCTGGATCTGCATCGGGGAAAAAGATGCAGAAGTGCAGTATGAGTACCAGGGCAACGGGTACTCAGTAGGCATCATCGGCCGACTGAGCTTAATATAATATAAGCAAGCTAAAGTGCAGGGGGCATGCTAAGTCCGGGGTACAAGCAATAGATACATAAGTAACGGCCGAGGCGTATAGATATGCTCAGGAAAATATAAGTGCGATATATAATAACGAGTAAATAAATGCGTAAGTAAACACACAAGTCAAACATAACCTATCTGGGCCCCCATAAGCCCGATAGGCACACGGAAGAAAACAATAACCCAGTCTGGCCCCCATAAATCAGCGGGACACACAAGAAAAGTAAATGCATAGTCACCAGTGTCTCGAGGCTGTATCAGTATCCAGTAACCACAATAACCAACAGGAGTGCACCGGGCTTGAACCGGCACCAATGGGTAATAACAAGAGGCCAGACGCCGGAGTCGAACCGAAAGCAGTGGGTAATAACAAGAGGCCACATATATATCATATCTGCCAGACTCGAACCGGAACTCATAGAACAACAACATCATAATCACGGTACCCAGTACCAAAACTCTCCAATTATATCATAACCAGATGCCGGACTCGAACCGGAACTCATAATAATCAGTGGCCGGACTCGAACCGAAACTCATAGTGTACCACAATCCGGGGCCGGACTCAAACCGGAACACCCAATAGTCAATAACCAAAATCATCATACCTGAATCAGTAGCCGAACTCGAACCGAAACTCATAGTGTACCACAATCCGGGGCCGGACTCGAACCGGAACACCCAATAGTCAATAACCAAAATCATCATACCTGAATCAGTAGCCGGACTCGAACCGGACTCATTATAGCCAGTAACCAGAACAGAATCAAAGGTCATATCATATCAAATAAACGGGGAACGCCTTAGTGCCAAGTCATTACTATTATATAGGTACAGAAGCTAACTCTACAACATGCTACAAGTCAATCTCGGGGTCCTTCTAGGTCAACTACCTACTGTAAACATATGTATATAAAAGTCTGGGTATACATTACAAGTCATGGAAAGGCAGTTCAGCATTCTAAGTCAAACTAGCCGACCCCAATCAAATACGGTGCTATCAGGGACGAACAAAGCTAGACAGTCCAACCGGGTATAATCGGGGTGACTCAATCCCTTCATAACCCTAATAGTCATATAGGGCTTATCTAAGCCCCAAGATGTCAAAGTTTCGACAAGCCGACAAAAAAGGGTAACGGGGCCCGCTACCGGGTCCCGAAAACCAAGTCTGGTTATACTTGTCTAAGTCTGGGCTAAGTCTGTCTAAGACTGGACTAAGGTCCAACAATAACATTCCCAGACTAGCAACAACAACAACAATACTATCCGACCCCAAATAGGTCATCTGTGGGGTACCACGAGGATAACGGGCTTGGAATATATCCGAACAGCCCTATCCGGCCTAGAAGGCCTAAATCACAGCAAACCACCACCACCAAGTCTATAATACCAGCCCACAATACCAGCACAATAGCATACATATATCACACATAAGCCCAATCTAAGTGCAAAGGAAGGTAAACCTAGCCTACCTGGACGCCGCCGCAAGCTTGCTAAAAGAACCAACTATTCAGGAGCCTTCCCCTTCCGAGAGGCCTCCGAATGCTGCCAAGCTATCAAAATAATAAACTACATGTCAAAACATGACTATTGATACCTATATTGCATTAGTTCGAAAAAATGTGTGAATCGTCCCCGTGGGGCCCGCTTGCGGAATCGCAAAACCGAAATCGTTACAGCGTCCCAAATCACCCCGTGATCAATAGTCACAACAGAGGCTATCCAAACCGAGCTCATATTAAGCTCTAAATAAGCACCAACAATAACACCACCAAATAACAATTCAAAACACGACTTAAGCTAAAATTGACCGGAGAACTTACGATATAAAGACGTTATACTATCTACCGCGCTATCCTCGAGCTACTCGTCCTCTCTAGGAATGGAATACATAGAATTTATAGACAAACTAGCATATGCGAATTTTTAAGGAAGAAGAAAATATAGATATGAAACTTATGTAATTCTCATACTAAGTTACTTAAACCTATCCTACGTAATTACATAAATATATGTATAGATATGTATAAACTGTCCACATTATGGTCCAAATCTAATTATTTTGACACTTGTTTGACAAGTGTCATCTAACTAACTAACCTAGTGCTTACTTAGTGCACTTATTATTCCACGTGGATATTAGGTGCACTAAATGTTATTTTTTTTTTTTTATCTCATTATATATGCACTCGGGTATTGCATAGGTCCGTGGTAAAATAAATATAATATTTTGAATATACCATAATTAATAGAAAATATTTCGGATAAAACCTCTATAAAATAGAAATATTATTTTAACATATTTAAATTCACTATCTCCGCTTTAATTATCAATAGGTTATAAAACTATTATAAAATAGTATAGATATATCATAACTAAAATTTTTTATACATTTTATAAATTTCAAAACATTTTCGAAAGGTAATTAACTATGTCATTTTACCAAATTTTAATTTAATTTAATATTTTACAACGTGCTCGATCTAAATAATATTCTCAAACGAACTGCCCGGGAGCCGAACTGTCTGTCCTAGCAAGTCATAAATAACTTGGGGCAGTTATAGAAAAGCTCTAAACGCTGACAACACACGAAAACGAAGGAAATGACCGGGAAGGTCATTACAATATCCACTACTAAAAGGACTTTCGTCCGCGAAAGTCAAGAATAAGCACGTACCTGAAGATGTGAACAAGTAGGGATACTGGGCTCGCATGTTACGTTCAAGCTCCCAAGTTGCCTCCTCAATCGGACGGTGACGCCACTATACCTTAACCACTGGAATGTCCCGGGAGCGTAACCGTCTGACATCTCTGGCTAAAATGGACACAGGCTCCTCCACAAATGTTAGTTTCTCGTCTAACTGAACCGAGTCCCACTGAAGCACATGCGACTCATCTGGAATATATTGTCGTAGCATAGAAACATGAAATACTGGGTGGATAGCTGAAAATGCCAGAGGTAAAGCTAACACATAAGCCACCTCTCCAATTGTCCGCAAAATCTCAAAGGGTCCAATATACCTGGGGCTAAGCTTACCCTTCCTACCAAACCGCATCACGCCCTTCATGGGCGATACTCGTAAGAAGACCCTATCACCCACCCTGAATTTCAACGGACGACGTCTACGGTCAGCATAACTTCTTTGTCTACTCTGAGCTATCCGCAACCTATCTTGAATCGCTCGAACTCGGTCCAAAGATTCTCGGAGTAAATCTGTGCCACGAGGATTGACTTCTGAAGTTTCGAACCAGCCAACTGGAGATCGACATCGTCTGCCATATAAAGCCTCAAACGGAGCCATTTGAATGCTGGAATGGAAGCTATTATTATACGCGAACTCGGCTAAAGGTAAGAATTGATCCCACTGACCCCCAAAATCTAACACACATGCGCGGAGCATATCCTCCAATACCTGAATAGTTCGTTCAGACTGCCCGTCGGTTTGAGGATGAAATGCAGTACTAAGGTCCACCTGAGTACCCAACTCTTCCTGGAAAGTCTGCCAGAAACTGGAGGTAAACTGAGATCCTCGGTCTGAGATAATGGATATTGGCACTCCATGTAGGCGGACCACCTCCTGAATATATACACGAGCTAACCTCTCAGCACTATAGGAGACTCGAACAGGGATAAAGTGTGCAGACTTAGTCAACCGGTCCACAATAACCCAAATACTATCAAAACCACGGGAGGTGCGAGGCAATCCAACAATGAAATCCATAGTGACCCGCTCCCATTTCCACTCGGGAATGGGCAATTGCTGAAGCATTCCACCAGGTCTCTGGTGCTCGGCCTTTACCTGCTGACAACAAAGGCATCGGGCTACAAACCCTGCTATATCTCTCCGCATACCACTCCACCAATAGTGTTGTCTCAGATCTCTATACATCTTAGTTGTCCTGGGGTGAATAGAATATCTAGAACTGTGAGCTTCACGCAAAATCAACTGAATTAAATCTTCAATCCTCGGAACACAAATACGACAGTCAAACCTCAAAACACCATCAGAACCCAAGGTAGCTCTCTCAGACTCACCCTTCAATACCTGATCTCGAATTCTACGGAGACCGCTATCTTCAAATTGACGACTCTGAATCTGCTCTAGCAAAGTAGATCTCGCACCAACACAAGCAATAACCTTTCTGGGGTCAGAAATATCCAAACGCACCATCGAGTTAGCTAAGGACTGAATATCCAAAGCCAACAACCGCTGAGAGACTGGAATGAAGGCTAAGCTATCCATACTCACTGCCTTCCGGCTCAAGGCGTCCGCTACCACATTCGCCTTGCCCGGATGATAGAGAATAGAGATATCATAGTCCTTTAACAATTCAATCCATCTGCGCTGCCTCGAATTAAGATCCCTCTGAGTCATGATATGCTGAAGACTGCGGTGGTCTATAAAGATCTCACAATGCACACCGTATAGATAATGCCTCCAAATCCGCAGTGCAAATACTACCGCTGCTAATTCTAAGTCATGAGTGGGATAATTACATTCGTGCACCTTCAGCTGCCTCGATGCGTAAGCAATGACACGACCCCGCTGCATCAGAACACATCCCAAACCAATACCAGACGCATCACAATACACGGTAAAACCCTCGCCCTCAACTGGAAGAGTCAACACAGGGGCAGAAGTAAGTCGATCCTTGAGCTTCAGAAAGCTTGCCTCACAATCCTCAGACCACTGAAATGGAACCTCCTTCCTGGTCAGTCTGGTCATAGGAGATGCAATAGATGAAAAGCCCTCAACAAACCGTCTGTAATATTCTGCCAACCCAACAAAACTGCGTACCTCAGTAGGCGACGTGGGCCTAGCCCAACCTCGAATAGCCTCAATCTTTGCTGGATCTACCATGATACCGTGTCTGGATACAACGTGCCCCAAGAAAGCTACAGACTCAAGCCAGAACTCACACTTTGAGAACTTGGCATAAAGCCGATGATCTCTCAAAGTGTGAAGCACAATCCTCAAATACTGCTCGTGCTCCTCGCTGCTCTTTGAATAAACCAAGATGTCATCAATAAACACAATCACAAAAGAGTCTAAGTATGGCCTGAATACACGATTCATCAAATCCATGAAAGCTGCTGGGGCATTAGTCAACCCAAAAGACATCACCAGGAACTCATAATGGCCGTACCGAGTCCTGAAGGCAGTCTTTGGGATGTCCTCAGCCCTAACTCTCAACTGATGGTATCCAGATCTCAAATCTATTTTTGAGAATACCGCTGCACCTTGAAGTTGATCAAACAAATCATCGATACGAGGCATAGGATACCTATTCTTCACCGTCACCCTATTTAGCTGCCTGTAATCAATACATATACGCATAGATCCATCCTTCTTCTTTACAAACAGAACTGGAGCACCCCACGGAGATACACTTGGACTGATAAAACCCTTCCCCAGAAGATCCTCAAGCTGACTACTCAACTCTCTCAACTCAGCAGGAGCCATACGATAAGGAGCCATAGAAATAGGTCGAGTGCCCGACTCAAGGTCGATAATGAACTCTATATCACGCTCAGGAGGAAGGCCAGGTAGGTCAGTCGGGAATACATCAGAAAACTCATGAACAACCGGGACGGAGTCAAGTGACGGACTCTCAATGCTAGCATCCCAAACATAAGCAAGGAATGAATCACATCCCCTCGACATCAATCTACGAGCACGAACATATGAAATAATCCCTATCGGTGTGCGGCTAACAGAACCCTGCCACACCACCGGGGGTACACCAGGCATGGCTAAGGTAACAGTCTTGGTAAAGCAATCCAAGACTGCATGATGAAAAGACAACCAGTCCATGCCCAGAATCACATCAAAGTCTACCATGGCCAATACAATAAAATCAACCTGAGTCTCAAACTCCTGAATAGTCACCAGACAAGATCTATATACCCGATCCACTACTAAGGAATCACCAATGGGGGTAGATACACGTAAGGGCATAGATAATAACTCAGAACACAAACCCAACCATGGTGCATAATAAGTAGATACATAAGAAAACGTGGATCCAGGATCAAATAATGCAGAGGCTGGCTGATGGCATACGGAAATCGTACCTGTAATCACTACATCCGAAACCTCAGCCTCCGGTCTAGCCGGCGCGGCATACAACTGACGCTGGCTACCACTAGTCTGAGCACCGCCCTGACAACCAGTCCGACCTCCCTGCGCTCTACCTCGAGAACCCTGGGGACCACCCCGACGACCCTGTGCACCACCTCTACCTGCTGGAGGTATAGATCTGAGGGGCTGTGCTGTCTGAACTGAAGGCTCTATCGCCATGCGCTGAGGACACTCACGTGCAAAATGACCGACAACCCCACAAGTGTAGCATGCTCCTGGCTCCCTGCTCGGCCTAGAAGGTCCGGCTGAGCTGGTATGACCACCTCTAGTCGATGAACTGGACTGACCACGTCCTTGAGGCTGGCTAACAGAACCACTATAGGTGGGCTGACCCCTATCAGATATTTGCAAAGCTGACTGTACGGGCCTACTGGGCTGACCCTGTCGCTGAAAAGACTGCTGCTGCTGCTGAGGGTACCTACCCTGAAACTGGAACCCACGACCTCTGAACTGCGAACCACTATGGCTCCCACTGAAACTACCCTGAACACGAGGTCTCTTATCGCTGCCCCCTTGGGCCTCGCGATCCATCTCCTCAATAGAGTATACATGCTCGGTAATCTCTGCGAATGACTTCCCTGAAGTCACTAAACTCTGGGTAGCTCTGCGGAGTGGCAATCTCAGTCCCCTGACAAAACATCTAACTCTCTCATACTCATCAGGCAAAATAGAAGTAGCATGCCTAGCAAGATCATGAAACCTCGCCTCATACTCGGCGACAGATAACGAACCCTGAGTCAATCTGGAGAACTCATCTCTAAGTCGCTCCCGCATAGTACGGGGCATATACTTTCCCAAGAAAATCTCAGAGAATTGGGTCCAAGTAACCGGCGGAGATCCTGCTGGCCTGGAATCAAGATATCCCCTCCACCATCTCCTCGCTACAGTATCAAACTGATATGCCACAAAATCAACACCACGAGACTGTACCAATCCCAAATTCCTCAGTCTATCCTCGCAGCTGGACAAGAACTCATATGCATCCTCACCCGGAGTACCAGCAAATCTCGGTGGAGTCAACCTCAAGAAATGGCCCAACATCCTCTGCTCATCAACAGATATAACAGGATGATCTGTAACCGGCTGTGGAGCTACCGGCTCTGGCGGAATCTCAACTCTGGGTGCTGCAGCTGCAGGCTGCGCCCCAACACCAACTCCCTGTACTGCTGGTTGGGCTCCCTCGGCTGACGGACCTCCAACTATCCCCAACAACTGAAGTAATGTACCTCGAAGCAAAGAAGCATCTATAAATCCAGGTGGAGCCTGGGCTGCTCCCTGGCCCACTGGCTGCTGTGGCGGCGGAGTATCTGGAGCTATAACAGGATCGGGTAACTGATCCCTAGCATGATCTCATCCTGGGGCTGCTGCTCTACCCTGCCCCCAACCTCTGGGTCGACCTCGGCCCCTAACTGGAGCCCTTGCTGCAGGCTCGGGGTCCTGACCCTCGGGTCTCGCACCATGCGTCCTAACCATCTGCGTAAAGAGTGAACCAAATGAAGATCAGAAACCAACACAGACCCAATGCACGGACATGAGTCAAGAAAATGAGAGACTCCCCTAAAACTGCTCCGTAGCCTCCCGAGGATAGGATACAGGCGTCCCTGCACCGATCCACAGGACTCTACTAAACATTGGCTCATGTACCGACACTACCTACACAACCTGGGCTCTGATACCAAGCTGTCACGGCCTAATATTTGGGTCATGATGGCGCCTATCGTAACCCACCAATAGGCAAGCCAAACCCTAGTCCGGAGCAACAAGCAACGGGCTAACGGGCGGAATCTCATAAAACAGAGAAGAAGTGGAAGTAACCATATTTATAAACATGCTAAGACTGAGAAGGAAGAGGACAATGTATATAAAGTCCATAACCCCTCCCAAGACCTGGTGGGGTCAGTACATGAGCCACTACTAACATACCCAAAATACAAGACAGAAACCAAACATGTATAAGAAGTACAATAGTCTTGAGAGCAAAAGACTATACAGTAGAGGATGGAGAAGGATCTGCCTCGGACGTCAGTAAGCTCACCCTGCTCCGGAATTAGTGTTGAGAAAAGAGTCACATCAAAACCGTCGACTGGTGCCTGGATCTGCATCGGGGAAAAAGATGCAGAAGTGCAGTATGAGTACCAGGGCAACGGGTACTCAGTAGGCATCATCGGCCGACTGAGCTTAATATAATATAAGCAAGCTAAAGTGCAGGGGGCATGCTAAGTCCGGGGTACAAGCAATAGATACATAAGTAACGGCCGAGGCGTATAGATATGCTCAGGAAAATATAAGTGCGATATATAATAACGAGTAAATAAATGCGTAAGTAAACACACAAGTCAAACATAACCTATCTGGGCCCCCATAAGCCCGATAGGCACACGGAAGAAAACAATAACCCAGTCTGGCCCCCATAAACCAGCGGGACACACAAGAAAAGTAAATGCATAGTCACCAGTGTCTCGAGGCTGTATCAGTATCCAGTAACCACAATAACCAACAGGAGTGCACCGGGCTTGAACCGGCACCAATGGGTAATAACAAGAGGCCAGACGCCGGAGTCGAACCGAAAGCAGTGGGTAATAACAAGAGGCCACATATATATCATATCTGCCGGACTCGAACCGGAACTCATAGAACAACAACATCATAATCACGGTACCCAGTACCAAAACTCTCCAATTATATCATAACCAGATGCCGGACTCGAACCGGAACTCATAATAATCAGTGGCCGGACTCGAACCGGAACTCATAGTGTACCACAATTCGGGGCCGGACTCGAACCGGAACACCCAATAGTCAATAACCAAAATCATCATACCTGAATCAGTAGCCGGACTCGAACCGAAACTCATAGTGTACCACAATCCGGGGCCGGACTCGAACCGGAACACCCAATAGTTAATAACCAAAATCATCATACCTGAATCAGTAGCCGAACTCGAACCGGACTCATCATAGCCAGTAACCAGAACAGAATCAAAGGTCATATCATATCAAATAAACGGGGAACGCCTTAGTGCCAAGTCATTACTATTATATAGGTACAGAAGCTAACTCTACAACATGCTACAAGTCAATCTCGGGGTCCTTCTAGGTCAACTACCTACTGTAAACATATGTATATAAAAGTCTGGGTATACATTACAAGTCATGGAAAGGCAGTTCAGCGTTCTAAGTCAAACTAGCCGACCCCAATCAAATACGGTGCTATCAGGGACGAACAAAGCTAGACAGTCCAACCGGGTATAATCGGGGTGACTCAATCCCGTCATAACCCTAATAGTCATATAGGGCTTATCTAAGCCCCAAGATGTCAAAGTTTCGACAAGCCGACAAAAAAGGGTAACGGGGCCCGCTACCGGGTCCCGAAAACCAAGTCTGGTTATACTTGTCTAAGTCTGGGCTAAGTCTGTCTAAGACTGGACTAAGGTCCAACAATAACATTCCCAGACTAGCAACAACAACAACAATACTATCCGACCCCAAATAGGTCATCTGTGGGGTACCACGAGGATAACGGGCCTGGAATATATCCGAACAGCCCTATCCGGCCTAGAAGGCCTAAATCACAGCAAACCACCACCACCAAGTCTATAATACCAGCCCACAATACCAGCACAATAGCATACATATATCACACATAAGCCCAATCTAAGTGCAAAGGAAGGTAAACCTAGCCTACCTGGACGCCGCCGCAAGCTTGCTAAAAGAACCAACTATTCAGGAGCCTTCCCCTTCCGAGAGGCCTCCGAATGCTGCCAAGCTATCAAAATAATAAACTACATGTCAAAACATGACTATTGATACCTATATTGCATTAGTTCGAAAAAATGTCTGAATCGTCCCCGTAGGGCCCGCTTGCGGAATCGCAAAACCGAAACTGTTACAGCGTCCCAAATCACTCCGTGATCAATAGTCACAACAGAGGCTATCCAAACCGAGCTCATATTAAGCTCTAAATAAGCACCAACAATAACACCACCAAATAACAATTCAAAACACGACTTAAGCTAAAATTGACCGGAGAACTTACGATATAAAGACGTTATACTATCTACCGCGCTATCCTCGAGCTACTCGTCCTCTCTAGGAATGGAATACATAGAATTTATAGACAAACTAGCATATGCGAATTTTTAAGGAAGTAGAAAATATAGATATGAAACTTATGTAATTCTCATACTAAGTTACTTAAACCTATCCTACGTAATTACATAAATATATGTATAGATATGTATAAACTGTCCACATTATGGTCCAAATCTAATTATTTTGACACTTGTTTGACAAGTGTCATCTAACTAACTAACCTAGTGCTTACTTAGTGCACTTATTATTCCACGTGGATATTAGGTGCACTAAATGTTATTATTTTTTTTTTATCTCATTATATATGCACTCGGGTATTGCATAGGTCCGTGGTAAAATAAATATAATATTTTGAATATACCATAATTAATAGAAAATATTTCGGATAAAACCTCTATAAAATAGAAATATTATTTTAACATATTTAAATTCACTATCTCCGCTTTAATTATCAATAGGTTATAAAACTATTATAAAATAGTATAGATATATCATAACTAAAATTTTTTATACATTTTATAAATTTCAAAACATTTTCGAAAGGTAATTAACTATGTCATTTTACCAAATTTTAATTTAATTTAATATTTTACAACGTGCTCGATCTAAATAATATTCTCAAACGAACTGCCCGGGAGCCGAACTGTCTGTCCCAGCAAGTCATAAATAACTTGGGGCAGTTATAGAAAAGCTCTAAACGCTGACAACACACGAAAACGAAGGAAATGACCGGGAAGGTCATTACAATATCCACTACTAAAAGGACTTTCGTCCGCGAAAGTCAAGAATAAGCACGTACCTGAAGATGTGAACAAGTAGGGATACTGGGCTCGCATGTTACGTTCAAGCTCCCAAGTTGCCTCCTCAATCGGACGGTGACGCCACTGTACCTTAACCACTGGAATGTCCCGGGAGCGTAACCGTCTGACATCTCTGGCTAAAATGGACACAGGCTCCTCCACAAATGTTAGTTTCTCGTCTAACTGAACCGAGTCCCACTGAAGCACATGCGACTCATCTGGAATATATTGTCGTAGCATAGAAACATGAAATACTGGGTGGATAGCTGAAAATGCCAGAGGTAAAGCTAACACATAAGCCACCTCTCCAACTGTCCGCAAAATCTCAAAGGGTCCAATATACCTGGGGCTAAGCTTACCCTTCCTACCAAACCGCATCACGCCCTTCATGGGCGATACTCGTAAGAAGACCCTATCACCCACCCTGAATTTCAACGGACGACGTCTACGGTCAGCATAACTTCTTTGTCTACTCTGAGCTATCCGCAACCTATCTTGAATCGCTCGAACTCGGTCCAAAGATTCTCGGAGTAAATCTGTGCCACGAGGATTGACTTCTGAAGTTTCGAACCAGCCAACTGGAGATCGACATCGTCTGCCATATAAAGCCTCAAACGGAGCCATTTGAATGCTGGAATGGAAGCTATTATTATACGCGAACTCGGCTAAAGGTAAGAATTGATCCCACTGACCCCCAAAATCTAACACACATGCGCGGAGCATATCCTCCAATACCTGAATAGTTCGTTCAGACTGCCCGTCGGTTTGAGGATGAAATGCAGTACTAAGGTCCACCTGAGTACCCAACTCTTCCTGGAAAGTCTGCCAGAAACTGGAGGTAAACTGAGATCCTCGGTCTGAGATAATGGATATTGGCACTCCATGTAGGCGGACCACCTCCTGAATATATACACGAGCTAACCTCTCAGCACTATAGGAGACTCGAACAGGGATAAAGTGTGCAGACTTAGTCAACCGGTCCACAATAACCCAAATACTATCAAAACCACGGGAGGTGCGAGGCAATCCAACAATGAAATCCATAGTGACCCGCTCCCATTTCCACTCGGGAATGGGCAATTGCTGAAGCATTCCACCAGGTCTCTGGTGCTCGGCCTTTACCTGCTGACAACAAAGGCATCGGGCTACAAACCCTGCTATATCTCTCCGCATACCACTCCACCAATAGTGTTGTCTCAGATCTCTATACATCTTAGTTGTCCTGGGGTGAATAGAATATCTAGAACTGTGAGCTTCACGCAAAATCAACTGAATTAAATCTTCAATCCTCGGAACACAAATACGACAGTCAAACCTCAAAACACCATCAGAACCCAAGGTAGCTCTCTCAGACTCACCCTTCAATACCTGATCTCGAATTCTACGGAGACCGCTATCTTCAAATTGACGACTCTGAATCTGCTCTAGCAAAGTAGATCTCGCACCAACACAAGCGATAACCTTTCTGGGGTCAGAAATATCCAAACGCACCATCGAGTTAGCTAAGGACTGAATATCCAAAGCCAACAACCGCTGAGAGACTGGAATGAAGGCTAAGCTATCCATACTCACTGCCTTCCGGCTCAAGGCGTCCGCTACCACATTCGCCTTGCCCGGATGATAGAGAATAGAGATATCATAGTCCTTTAACAATTCAATCCATCTGCGCTGCCTCGAATTAAGATCCCTCTGAGTCATGATATGCTGAAGACTGCGGTGGTCTATAAAGATCTCACAATGCACACCGTATAGATAATGCCTCCAAATCCGCAGTGCAAATACTACCGCTGCTAATTCTAAGTCATGAGTGGGATAATTACATTCGTGCACCTTCAGCTGCCTTGATGCGTAAGCAATGACACGACCCCGCTGCATCAGAACACATCCCAAACCAATACCAGACGCATCACAATACACGGTAAAACCCTCGCCCTCAACTGGAAGAGTCAACACAGGGGCAGAAGTAAGTCGATCCTTGAGCTTCAGAAAGCTTGCCTCACAATCCTCAGACCACTGAAATGGAACCTCCTTCCTGGTCAGTCTGGTCATAGGAGATGCAATAGATGAAAAGCCCTCAACAAACCGTCTGTAATATTCTGCCAACCCAATAAAACTGCGTACCTCAGTAGGCGACGTGGGCCTAGCCCAACCTCGAATAGCCTCAATCTTTGCTGGATCTACCATGATACCGTGTCTGGATACAACGTGCCCCAAGAAAGCTACAGACTCAAGCCAGAACTCACACTTTGAGAACTTGGCATAAAGCCGATGATCTCTCAAAGTGTGAAGCACAATCCTCAAATACTGCTCGTGCTCCTCGCTGCTCTTTGAATAAACCAAGATGTCATCAATAAACACAATCACAAAAGAGTCTAAGTATGGCCTGAATACACGATTCATCAAATCCATGAAAGCTGCTGGGGCATTAGTCAACCCAAAAGACATCACCAGGAACTCATAATGGCCGTACCGAGTCCTGAAGGCAGTCTTTGGGATGTCCTCAGCCCTAACTCTCAACTGATGGTATCCAGATCTCAAATCTATTTTTGAGAATACCGCTGCACCTTGAAGTTGATCAAACAAATCATCGATACGAGGCATAGGATACCTATTCTTCACCGTCACCCTATTTAGCTGCCTGTAATCAATACATATACGCATAGATCCATCCTTCTTCTTTACAAACAGAACTGGAGCACCCCACGGAGATACACTTGGCCTGATAAAACCCTTCCCCAGAAGATCCTCAAGCTGACTACTCAACTCTCTCAACTCAGCAGGAGCCATACGATAAGGAGCCATAGAAATAGGTCGAGTGCCCGACTCAAGGTCGATAATGAACTCTATATCACGCTCAGGAGGAAGGCCAGGTAGGTCAGTCGGGAATACATCAGAAAACTCATGAACAACCGGGACGGAGTCAAGTGACGGACTCTCAATGCTAGCATCCCAAACATAAGCAAGGAATGAATCACATCCCCTCGACATCAATCTACGAGCACGAACATATGAAATAATCCCTGTCGGTGTGCGGCTAACAGAACCCTGCCACACCACCGGGGGTACACCAGGCATGGCTAAGGTAACAGTCTTGGTAAAGCAATCCAAGACTGCATGATGAAAAGACAACCAGTCCATGCCCAGAATCACATCAAAGTCTACCATGGCCAATACAATAAAATCAACCTGAGTCTCAAACTCCTGAATAGTCACCAGACAAGATCTATATACCCGATCCACTACTAAGGAATCACCAACGGGGGTAGATACACGTAAGGGCATAGATAATAACTCAGAACACAAACCCAACCATGGTGCATAATAAGTAGATACATAAGAAAACGTGGATCCAGGATCAAATAATGCAGAGGCTGGCTGATGGCATACGGAAATCGTACCTGTAATCACTGCATCCGAAACCTCAGCCTCCGGTCTAGCCGGCGCGGCATACAACTGACGCTGGCTACCACTAGTCTGAGCACCGCCCTGACAACCAGTCCGACCTCCCTGCGCTCTACCTCGAGAACCCTGGGGACCACCCCGACGACCCTGTGCACCACCTCTACCTGCTGGAGGTATAGATCTGAGGGGCTGTGCTGTCTGAACTGAAGGCTCTATCGCCATGCGCTGAGGACACTCACGTGCAAAATGACCGACAACCCCACAAGTGTAGCATGCTCCTGGCTCCCTGCTCGGCCTAGAAGGTCCGGCTGAGCTGGTATGACCACCTCTAGTCGATGAACTGGACTGACCACGTCCTTGAGGCTGGCTAACAGAACCACTATAGGTGGGCTGACCCCTATCAGATATTTGCAAAGCTGACTGTACGGGCCTACTGGGCTGACCCTGTCGCTGAAAAGACTGCTGCTGCTGCTGAGGGTACCTACCCTGAAACTGGAACCCACGACCTCTGAACTGCGAACCACTATGGCTCCCACTGAAACTACCCTGAACACGAGGTCTCTTATCGCTGCCCCCTTGGGCCTCGCGATCCATCTCCTCAATAGAGTATACATGCTCGGTAATCTCTGCGAATGACTTCCCTGAAGTCACTAAACTCTGGGTAGCTCTGCGGAGTGGCAATCTCAGTCCCCTGACAAAACATCTAACTCTCTCATACTCATCAGGCAAAATAGAAGTAGCATGCCTAGCAAGATCATGAAACCTCGCCTCATACTCGGCGACAGATAACGAACCCTGAGTCAATCTGGAGAACTCATCTCTAAGTCGCTCCCGCATAGTACGGGGCATATACTTTCCCAAGAAAATCTCAGAGAATTGGGTCCAAGTAACCGGCGGAGATCCTGCTGGCCTGGAATCAAGATATCCCCTCCACCATCTCCTCGCTACAGTATCAAACTGATATGCCACAAAATCAACACCACGAGACTGTACCAATCCCAAATTCCTCAGTCTATCCTCGCAGCTGGACAAGAACTCATATGCATCCTCACCCGGAGTACCAGCAAATCTCGGTGGAGTCAACCTCAAGAAATGGCCCAACATCCTCTGCTCATCAACAGATATAACAGGATGATCTGTAACCGGCTGTGGAGCTACCGGCTCTGGCGGAATCTCAACTCTGGGTGCTGCAGCTGCAGGCTGCGCCCCAACACCAACTCCCTGTACTGCTGGTTGGGCTCCCTCGGCTGACGGACCTCCAACTATCCCCAACAACTGAAGTAATGTACCTCGAAGCAAAGAAGCATCTATAAATCCAGGTGGAGCCTGGGCTGCTCCCTGGCCCACTGGCTGCTGTGGCGGCGGAGTATCTGGAGCTATAACAGGATCGGGTAACTGATCCCTAGCATGATCTCGTCCTGGGGCTGCTGCTCTACCCTGCCCCCAACCTCTGGGTCGACCTCGGCCCCTAACTGGAGCCCTTGCTGCAGGCTCGGGGTCCTGACCCTCGGGTCTCGCACCATGCGTCCTAACCATCTGCGTAAAGAGTGAACCAAATGAAGATCAGAAACCAACACAGACCCAATGCACGGACATGAGTCAAGAAAATGAGAGACTCCCCTAAAACTGCTCCGTAGCCTCCCGAGGATAGGATACAGGCGTCCCTGCACCGATCCACAGGACTCTACTAAACATTGGCTCATGTACCGACACTACCTACACAACCTGGGCTCTGATACCAAGCTGTCACGGCCCAATATTTGGGTCATGATGGCGCCTATCGTAACCCACCAATAGGCAAGCCAAACCCTAGTCCGGAGCAACAAGCAACGGGCTAACGGGCGGAATCTCATAAAACAGAGAAGAAGTGGAAGTAACCATATTTATAAACATGCTAAGACTGAGAAGGAAGAGGACAATGTATATAAAGTCCAGAACCCCTCCCAAGACCTGGTGGGGTCAGTACATGAGCCACTACTAACATACCCAAAATACAAGACAGAAACCAAACATGTATAAGAAGTACAATAGTCTTGAGAGCAAAAGACTATACAGTAGAGGATGGAGAAGGATCTGCCTCGGACGTCAGTAAGCTCACCCTGCTCCGGAATCAGTGTTGAGAAAAGAGTCACATCAAAACCGTCGACTGGTGCCTGGATCTGCATCGGGGAAAAAGATGCAGAAGTGCAGTATGAGTACCAGGGCAACGGGTACTCAGTAGGCATCATCGGCCGACTGAGCTTAATATAATATAAGCAAGCTAAAGTGCAGGGGGCATGCTAAGTCCGGGGTACAAGCAATAGATACATAAGTAACGGCCGAGGCGTATAGATATGCTCAGGAAAATATAAGTGCGATATATAATAACGAGTAAATAAATGCGTAAGTAAACACACAAGTCAAACATAACCTATCTGGGCCCCCATAAGCCCGATAGGCACACGGAAGAAAACAATAACCCAGTCTGGCCCCCATAAACCAGCGGGACACACAAGAAAAGTAAATGCATAGTCACCAGTGTCTCGAGGCTGTATCAGTATCCAGTAACCACAATAACCAACAGGAGTGCACCGGGCTTGAACCGGCACCAATGGGTAATAACAAGAGGCCAGACGCCGGAGTCGAACCGAAAGCAGTGGGTAATAACAAGAGGCCACATATATATCATATCTGCCGGACTCGAACCGGAACTCATAGAACAACAACATCATAATCACGGTACCCAGTACCAAAACTCTCCAATTATATCATAACCAGATGCCGGACTCGAACAGGAACTCATAATAATCAGTGGCCGGACTCGAACCGGAACTCATAGTGTACCACAATTCGGGGCCGGACTCGAACCGGAACACCCAATAGTCAATAACCAAAATCATCATACCTGAATCAGTAGCCGGACTCGAACCGAAACTCATAGTGTACCACAATCCGGGGCCGGACTCGAACCGGAACACCCAATAGTCAATAACCAAAATCATCATACCTGAATCAGTAGCCGGACTCGAACCGGACTCATCATAGCCAGTAACCAGAACAGAATCAAAGGTCATATCATATCAAATAAACGGGGAACGCCTTAGTGCCAAGTCATTACTATTATATAGGTACAGAAGCTAACTCTACAACATGCTACAAGTCAATCTCGGGGTCCTTCTAGGTCAACTACCTACTGTAAACATATGTATATAAAAGTCTGGGTATACATTACAAGTCATGGAAAGGCAGTTCAGCGTTCTAAGTCAAACTAGCCGACCCCAATCAAATACGGTGCTATCAGGGACGAACAAAGCTAGACAGTCCAACCGGGTATAATCGGGGTGACTCAATCCCGTCATAACCCTAATAGTCATATAGGGCTTATCTAAGCCCCAAGATGTCAAAGTTTCGACAAGCCGACAAAAAAGGGTAACGGGGCCCGCTACCGGGTCCCGAAAACCAAGTCTGGTTATACTTGTCTAAGTCTGGGCTAAGTCTGTCTAAGACTGGACTAAGGTCCAACAATAACATTCCCAGACTAGCAACAACAACAACAATACTATCCGACCCCAAATAGGTCATCTGTGGGGTACCACGAGGATAACGGGCCTGGAATATATCCGAACAGCCCTATCCGGCCTAGAAGGCCTAAATCACAGCAAACCACCACCACCAAGTCTATAATACCAGCCCACAATACCAGCACAATAGCATACATATATCACACATAAGCCCAATCTAAGTGCAAAGGAAGGTAAACCTAGCCTACCTGGACGCCGCCGCAAGCTTGCTAAAAGAACCAACTATTCAGGAGCCTTCCCCTTCCGAGAGGCCTCCGAATGCTGCCAAGCTATCAAAATAATAAACTACATGTCAAAACATGACTATTGATACCTATGTTGCATTAGTTCGAAAAAATGTCTGAATCGTCCCCGTAGGGCCCGCTTGCGGAATCGCAAAACCGAAACTGTTACAGCGTCCCAAATCACCCCGTGATCAATAGTCACAACAGAGGCTATCCAAACCGAGCTCATATTAAGCTCTAAATAAGCACCAACAATAACACCACCAAATAACAATTCAAAACACGACTTAAGCTAAAATTGACCGGAGAACTTACGATATAAAGACGTTATACTATCTACCGCGCTATCCTCGAGCTACTCGTCCTCTCTAGGAATGGAATACATAGAATTTATAGACAAACTAGCATATGCGAATTTTTAAGGAAGAAGAAAATATAGATATGAAACTTATGTAATTCTCATACTAAGTTACTTAAACCTATCCTACGTAATTACATAAATATATGTATAGATATGTATAAACTGTCCACATTATGGTCCAAATCTAATTATTTTGACACTTGTTTGACAAGTGTCATCTAACTAACTAACCTAGTGCTTACTTAGTGCACTTATTATTCCACGTGGATATTAGGTGCACTAAATGTTATTATTTTTTTTTATCTCATTATATATGCACTCGGGTATTGCATAGGTCCGTGGTAAAATAAATATAATATTTTGAATATACCATAATTAATAGAAAATATTTCGGATAAAACCTCTATAAAATAGAAATATTATTTTAACATATTTAAATTCACTATCTCCGCTTTAATTATCAATAGGTTATAAAACTATTATAAAATAGTATAGATATATCATAACTAAATTTTTTTATACATTTTATAAATTTCAAAACATTTTCGAAAGGTAATTAACTATGTCATTTTACCAAATTTTAATTTAATTTAATATTTTACAACGTGCTCGATCTAAATAATATTCTCAAACGAACTGCCCGGGAGCCGAACTGTCTGTCCCAGCAAGTCATAAATAACTTGGGGCAGTTATAGAAAATCTCTAAACGCTGACAACACACGAAAACGAAGGAAATGACCGGGAAGGTCATTACAATATCCACTACTAAAAGGACTTTCGTCCGCGAAAGTCAAGAATAAGCACGTACCTGAAGATGTGAACAAGTAGGGATACTGGGCTCGCATGTTACGTTCAAGCTCCCAAGTTGCCTCCTCAATCGGACGGTGACGCCACTGTACCTTAACCACTGGAATGTCCCGGGAGCGTAACCGTCTGACATCTCTGGCTAAAATGGACACAGGCTCCTCCACAAATGTTAGTTTCTCGTCTAACTGAACCGAGTCCCACTGAAGCACATGCGACTCATCTGGAATATATTGTCGTAGCATAGAAACATGAAATACTGGGTGGATAGCTGAAAATACCAGAGGTAAAGCTAACACATAAGCCACCTCTCCAACTGTCCGCAAAATCTCAAAGGGTCCAATATACCTGGGGCTAAGCTTACCCTTCCTACCAAACCGCATCACGCCCTTCATGGGCGATACTCGTAAGAAGACCCTATCACCCACCCTGAATTTCAACGGACGACGTCTACGGTCAGCATAACTTCTTTGTCTACTCTGAGCTATCCGCAACCTATCTTGAATCGCTCGAACTCGGTCCAAAGATTCTCGGAGTAAATCTGTGCCACGAGGATTGACTTCTGAAGTTTCGAACCAGCCAACTGGAGATCGACACCGTCTGCCATATAAAGCCTCAAAACGGAGCCATTTGAATGCTAGAATGGAAGCTATTATTATACGCGAACTCGGCTAAAGGTAAGAATTGATCCCACTGACCCCCAAAATCTAACACACATGCGCGGAGCATATCCTCCAATACCTGAATAGTTCGTTCAGACTGCCCGTCGGTTTGAGGATGAAATGCAGTACTAAGGTCCACCTGAGTACCCAACTCTTCCTGGAAAGTCTGCCAAAAACTGGAGGTAAACTGAGATCCTCGGTCTGAGATAATGGATATTGGCACTCCATGTAGGCGGACCACCTCCTGAATATATACACGAGCTAACCTCTCAGCACTATAGGAGACTCGAACAGGGATAAAGTGTGCAGACTTAGTCAACCGGTCCACAATAACCCAAATACTATCAAAACCACGGGAGGTGCGAGGCAATCCAACAATGAAATCCATAGTGACCCGCTCCCATTTCCACTCGGGAATGGGCAATTGCTGAAGCATTCCACCAGGTCTCTGGTGCTCGGCCTTTACCTGCTGACAACAAAGGCATCGGGCTACAAACCCTGCTATATCTCTTCGCATACCACTCCACCAATAGTGTTGTCTCAGATCTCTATACATCTTAGCTGTCCCGGGGTGAATAGAATATCTAGAACTGTGAGCTTCACGCAAAATCAACTGAATTAAATCTTCAATCCTCGGAACACAAATACGACAGTCAAACCTCAAAACACCATCAGAACCCAAGGTAGCTCTCTCAGACTCACCCTTCAATACCTGATCTCGAATTCTACGGAGACCGCTATCTTCAAATTGACGACTCTGAATCTGCTCCAGCAAAGTAGATCTCGCACCAACACAAGCGATAACCTTTCTGGGGTCAGAAATATCCAAACGCACCATCGAGTTAGCTAAGGACTGAATATCCAAAGCCAACGGCCGCTGAGAGACTGGAATGAAGGCTAAGCTACCCATACTCACTGCCTTCTGGCTCAAGGCGTCCGCTACCACATTCGCCTTGCCCGGATGATAGAGAATAGAGATATCATAGTCCTTTAACAATTCAATCCATCTGCGCTGCCTCGAATTAAGATCCCTCTGAGTCATGATATGCTGAAGACTGCGGTGGTCTATAAAGATCTCACAATGCACACCGTATAGATAATGCCTCCAAATCCACAGTGCAAATACTACCGCTGCTAATTCTAAGTCATGAGTGGGATAATTACATTCGTGCACCTTCAGCTGCCTCGATGCGTAAGCAATGACACGACCCCGCTGCATTAGAACACATCCCAAACCAATACCAGACGCATCACAATACACGGTAAAACCCTCGCCCTCAACTGGAAGAGTCAACACAGGGGCAGAAGTAAGTCGATCCTTGAGCTTCAGAAAGCTTGCCTCACAATCCTCAGACCACTGAAATGGAACCTCCTTCCTGGTCAGTCTGGTCATAGGAGATGCAATAGACGAAAAGCCCTCAACAAACCGTCTGTAATATCCTGCCAACCCAACAAAACTGCGTACCTCAGTAGGCGACGTGGGCCTAGCCCAACCTCGAATAGCCTCAATCTTTGCTGGATCTACCATGATACCGTGTCTGGATACAACGTGCCCCAAGAAAGCTACAGACTCAAGCCAGAACTCACACTTTGAGAACTTGGCATAAAGCCGATGATCTCTCAAAGTGTGAAGCACAATCCTCAAATGCTGCTCGTGCTCCTCGCTGCTCTTTGAATAAACCAAGATGTCATCAATAAACACAATCACAAAAGAGTCTAAGTATGGCCTGAATACACGATTCATCAAATCCATGAAAGCTGCTGGGGCATTAGTCAACCCAAAAGACATCACCAGGAACTCATAATGGCCGTACCGAGTCCTGAAGGCTGTCTTTGGGATGTCCTCAGCCCTAACTCTCAACTGATGGTATCCAGATCTCAAATCTATTTTTGAGAATACCGCTGCACCTTGAAGTTGATCAAACAAATCATCGATACGAGGCATAGGATACCTATTCTTCACCGTCACCCTATTTAGCTGCCTGTAATCAATACATATACGCATAGATCCATCCTTCTTCTTTACAAACAGAACTGGAGCACCCCACGGAGATACACTTGGCCTGATAAAACCCTTCCCCAGAAGATCCTCAAGCTGACTACTCAACTCTCTCAACTCAGCAGGAGCCATACGATAAGGAGCCATAGAAATAGGTCGAGTGCCCGACTCAAGGTCGATAATGAACTCTATATCACGCTCAGGAGGAAGGCCAGGTAGGTCAGTCGGGAATACATCAGAAAACTCATGAACAACCGGGACGGATTCAAGTGACGAACTCTCAATGCTAGCATCCCAAACATAAGCAAGGAATGAATCACATCCCCTCGACATCAATCTACGAGCACGAACATATGAAATAATCCCTGTCGGTGTGCGGCTAACAGAACCCTGCCACACCACCGGGGGTACACCAGGTATGGCTAAGGTAACAGTCTTGGTAAAGCAATCCAAGACTGCATGATGAAAAGACAACCAGTCCATGCCCAGAATCACATCAAAGTCTACCATGGCCAATACAATAAAATCAACCTGAGTCTCAAACTCCTGAATAGTCACCAGACAAGATCTATATACCCGATCCACTACTAAGGAATCACCAACGGGGGTAGATACACGTAAGGGCATAGATAATAACTCAGAACACAAACCCAACCATGGTGCATAATAAGTAGATATATAAGAAAACGTGGATCCAGGATCAAATAATGCAGAGGCTGGCTGATGGCATACGAAAATCGTACCTGTAATCACTGCATCCGAAACCTCAGCCTCCGGTCTAGCCGGCATGGCATACAACTGACGCTGGCTACCACTAGTCTGAGCACCGCCCTGACAACCAGTCCGACCTCCCTGCGCTCTACCTCGAGAAACCTGGGGACCACCCCGACGACCCTGTGCACCACCTCTACCTGCTGGAGGTATAGATTTGAGGGGCTGTGCTGTCTGAACTGAAGGCTCTATCGCCATGCGCTGAGGACACTCACGCGCAAAATGACCGACAACCCCACAAGTGTAGCATGCTCCTGGCTCCCTGCTCGGCCTAGAAGGTCCGGCTGAGCTGGTATGACCACCTCTAGTCGATGAACTGGACTGACCACGTCCTTGAGAATGGCTAACAGAACCACTATAGGTGGGCTGACCCCTATCAGATATTTGCAAAGCTGACTGTACGGGCCTACTGGGCTGACCCTGTCGCTGAAAAGACTGCTGCTGCTGCTGAGGGTACATACCCTGAAACTAGAACCCACGACCTCGGAACTGCGAACCACTATGGCTCCCACTGAAACTACCCTGAACACGAGGTCTCTTATCGCTGCCCCCTTGGGCCTCGCGATCCATCTCCTCAATAGAGTATACATGCTCGGTAATCTCTGCGAATGACTTCCCTGAAGTCACTAAACTCTGGGTAGCTCTGCGGAGTGGCAATCTCAGTCCCCTGACAAAACATCTAACTCTCTCATACTCATCAGGCAAAATAGAAGTAGCATGCCTAGCAAGATCATGAAACCTCGCCTCATACTCGGCGACAGATAACGAACCCTGAGTCAATCTGGAGAACTCATCTCTAAGTCGCTCCCGCATAGTACGGGGCATATACTTTCCCAAGAAAATCTCAAAGAATTGGGTCCAAGTAACCGGCGGAGATCCTGCTGGCCTGGAATCAAGATATCCCCTCCACCATCTCCTCGCTACAGTATCAAACTGATATGCCACAAAATCAACACCACGAGACTGTACCAATCCCAAATTCCTCAGTCTATCCTCGCAGCTGGACAAGAACTCATATGCATCCTCACCCGGAGTACCAGCAAATCTCGGTGGAGTCAACCTCAAGAAATGGCCCAACATCCTCTGCTCATCAACAGATATAACAGGATGATCTGTAACCGGCTGTGGAGCTACTGGCTCTGGCGGAATCTCAACTCTGGGTGCTGCAGCTGCAGGCTGCGCCCCAACACCAACTCCCTGTACTGCTGGTTGGGCTCCCTCGGCTGACGGACCTCCAACTATCCCCAACAACTGAAGTAATGTACCTCGAAGCAAAGAAGCATCTATAAATCCAGGTGGAGCCTGGGCTGCTCCCTGGCCCACTGGCTGCTGTGGCGGCGGAGTATCTGGAGCTATAACAGGATCGGGTAACTGATCCCTAGCATGATCTCGTCCTGGGGCTGCTGCTCTACCCTGCCCCCAACCTCTGGGTCGACCTCGGCCCCTAACTGGAGCCCTTGCTGCAGGCTCGGGGTCCTGACCCTCGGGTCTCGCACCATGCGTCCTAACCATCTGCGTAAAGAGTGAACCAAATGAAGATCAGAAACCAACACAGACCCAATGCACGGACATGAGTCAAGAAAATGAGAGACTCCCCTAAAACTGCTCCGTAGCCTCCCGAGGATAGGATACAGGCGTCCCTGCACCGATCCACAGGACTCTACTAAACATTGGCTCATGTACCGACACTACCTACACAACCTGGGCTCTGATACCAAGCTGTCACGACCCAATATTTGGGTCATGATGGCGCCTATCGTAACCCACCAATAGGCAAGCCAAACCCTAGTCCGGAGCAACAAGCAACGGGCTAACGGGCGGAATCTCATAAAACAGAGAAGAAGTGGAAGTAACCATATTTATAAACATGCTAAGACTGAGAAGGAAGAGGACAATGTATATAAAGTCCAGAACCCCTCCCAAGACCTGGTGGGGTCAGTACATGAGCCACTACTAACATACCCAAAATACAAGACAGAAACCAAACATGTATAAGAAGTACAATAGTCTTGAGAGCAAAAGACTATACAGTAGAGGATGGAGAAGGATCTGCCTCGGACGTCAGTAAGCTCACCCTGCTCCGGAATCAGTGTTGAGAAAAGAGTCACATCAAAACCGTCGACTGGTGCCTGGATCTGCATCGGGGAAAAAGATGCAGAAGTGCAGTATGAGTACCAGGGCAACGGGTACTCAGTAGGCATCATCGGCCGACTGAGCTTAATATAATATAAGCAAGCTAAAGTGCAGGGGGCATGCTAAGTCCGGGGTACAAGCAATAGATACATAAGTAACGGCCGAGGCGTATAGATATGCTCAGGAAAATATAAGTGCGATATATAATAACGAGTAAATAAATGCGTAAGTAAACACACAAGTCAAACATAACCTATCTGGGCCCCCATAAGCCCGATAGGCACACGGAAGAAAACAATAACCCAGTCTGGCCCCCATAAACCAGCGGGACACACAAGAAAAGTAAATGCATAGTCACCAGTGTCTCGAGGCTGTATCAGTATCCAGTAACCACAATAACCAACAGGAGTGCACCGGGCTTGAACCGGCACCAATGGGTAATAACAAGAGGCCAGACGCCGGAGTCGAACCGAAAGCAGTGGGTAATAACAAGAGGCCACATATATATCATATTTGCCGGACTCGAACCGGAACTCATAGAACAACAACATCATAATCACGGTACCCAGTACCAAAACTCTCCAATTATATCATAACCAGATGCCGGACTCGAACCGGAACTCATAATAATCAGTGGCCGGACTCGAACCGGAACTCATAGTGTACCACAATTCGGGGCCGGACTCGAACCGGAACACCCAATAGTCAATAACCAAAATCATCATACCTGAATCAGTAGCCGGACTCGAACCGAAACTCATAGTGTACCACAATCCGGGGCCGGACTCGAACCGGAACACCCAATAGTCAATAACCAAAATCATCATACCTGAATCAGTAGCCGGACTCGAACCGGACTCATCATAGCCAGTAACCAGAACAGAATCAAAGGTCATATCATATCAAATAAACGGGGAACGCCTTAGTGCCAAGTCATTACTATTATATAGGTACAGAAGCTAACTCTACAACATGCTACAAGTCAATCTCGGGGTCCTTCTAGGTCAACTACCTACTGTAAACATATGTATATAAAAGTCTGGGTATACATTACAAGTCATGGAAAGGCAGTTCAGCGTTCTAAGTCAAACTAGCCGACCCCAATCAAATACGGTGCTATCAGGGACGAACAAAGCTAGACAGTCCAACCGGGTATAATCGGGGTGACTCAATCCCGTCATAACCCTAATAGTCATATAGGGCTTATCTAAGCCCCAAGATGTCAAAGTTTCGACAAGCCGACAAAAAAGGGTAACGGGGCCCGCTATCGGGTCCCGAAAACCAAGTCTGGTTATACTTGTCTAAGTCTGGGCTAAGTCTGTCTAAGACTGGACTAAGGTCCAACAATAACATTCCCAGACTAGCAACAACAACAACAATACTATCCGACCCCAAATAGGTCATCTGTGGGGTACCACGAGGATAACGGGCCTGGAATATATCCGAACAGCCCTATCCGGCCTAGAAGGCCTAAATCACAGCAAACCACCACCACCAAGTCTATAATACCAGCCCACAATACCAGCACAATAGCATACATATATCACACATAAGCCCAATCTAAGTGCAAAGGAAGGTAAACCTAGCCTACCTGGACGCCGCCGCAAGCTTGCTAAAAGAACCAACTATTCAGGAGCCTTCCCCTTCCGAGAGGCCTCCGAATGCTGCCAAGCTATCAAAATAATAAACTACATGTCAAAACATGACTATTGATACCTATATTGCATTAGTTCGAAAAAATGTCTGAATCGTCCCCGTGGGGCCCGCTTGCGGAATCGCAAAACCGAAACCTTTACAGCGTCCCAAATCACCCCGTGATCAATAGTCACAACAGAGGCTATCCAAACCGAGCTCATATTAAGCTCTAAATAAGCACCAACAATAACACCACCAAATAACAATTCAAAACACGACTTAAGCTAAAATTGACCGGAGAACTTACGATATAAAGACGTTATACTATCTACCGCGCTATCCTCGAGCTACTCGTCCTCTCTAGGAATGGAATACATAGAATTTATAGACAAACTAGCATATGCGAATTTTTAAGGAAGAAGAAAATATAGATATGAAACTTATGTAATTCTCATACTAAGTTACTTAAACCTATCCTACGTAATTACATAAATATATGTATAGATATGTATAAACTGTCCACATTATGGTCCAAATCTAATTATTTTGACACTTGTTTGACAAGTGTCATCTAACTAACTAACCTAGTGCTTACTTAGTGCACTTATTATTCCACGTGGATATTAGGTGCACTAAATGTTATTTTTTTTTTTTATCTCATTATATATGCACTCGGGTATTGCATAGGTCCGTGGTAAAATAAATATAATATTTTGAATATACCATAATTAATAGAAAATATTTCGGATAAAACCTCTATAAAATAGAAATATTATTTTAACATATTTAAATTCACTATCTCCGCTTTAATTATCAATAGGTTATAAAACTATTATAAAATAGTATAGATATATCATAACTAAAAATTTTTATACATTTTATAAATTTCAAAACATTTTCGAAAGGTAATTAACTATGTCATTTTACCAAATTTTAATTTAATTTAATATTTTACAACGTGCTCGATCTAAATAATATTCTCAAACGAACTGCCCGGGAGCCGAACTGTCTGTCCCAGCAAGTCATAAATAACTTGGGGCAGTTATAGAAAAGCTCTAAACGCTGACAACACACGAAAACGAAGGAAATGACCGGGAAGGTCATTACAATATCCACTACTAAAAGGACTTTCGTCCGCGAAAGTCAAGAATAAGCACGTACCTGAAGATGTGAACAAGTAGGGATACTGGGCTCGCATGTTACGTTCAAGCTCCCAAGTTGCCTCCTCAATCGGACGGTGACGCCACTGTACCTTAACCACTGGAATGTCCCGGGAGCGTAACCGTCTGACATCTCTGGCTAAAATGGACACATGCTCCTCCACAAATGTTAGTTTCTCGTCTAACTGAACCGAGTCCCACTGAAGCACATGCGACTCATCTGGAATATATTGTCGTAGCATAGAAACATGAAATACTGGGTGGATAGCTGAAAATGCCAGAGGTAAAGCTAACACATAAGCCACCTCTCCAACTGTCCGCAAAATCTCAAAGGGTCCAATATACCTGGGGCTAAGCTTACCCTTCCTACCAAACCGCATCACGCCCTTCATGGGCGATACTCGTAAGAAGACCCTATCACCCACCCTGAATTTCAACGGACGACGTCTACGGTCAGCATAACTTCTTTGTCTACTCTGAGCTATCCGCAACCTATCTTGAATCGCTCGAACTCGGTCCAAAGATTCTCGGAGTAAATCTGTGCCACGAGGATTGACTTCTGAAGTTTCGAACCAGCCAACTGGAGATCGACACCGTCTGCCATATAAAGCCTCAAACGAAGCCATTTGAATGCTGGAATGGAAGCTATTATTATACGCGAACTCGGCTAAAGGTAAGAATTGATCCCACTGACCCCCAAAATCTAACACACATGCGCGGAGCATATCCTCCAATACCTGAATAGTTCGTTCAGACTGCCCGTCGGTTTGAGGATGAAATGCAGTACTAAGGTCCACCTGAGTACCCAACTCTTCCTGGAAAGTCTGCCAAAAACTGGAGGTAAACTGAGATCCTCGGTCTAAGATAATGGATATTGGCACTCCATGTAGGCGGACCACCTCCTGAATATATACACGAGCTAACCTCTCAGCACTATAGGAGACTCGAACAGGGATAAAGTGTGCAGACTTAGTCAACCGGTCCACAATAACCCAAATACTATCAAAACCACGGGAGGTGCGAGGCAATCCAACAATGAAATCCATAGTGACCCGCTCCCATTTCCACTCGGGAATGGGCAATTGCTGAAGCATTCCACCAGGTCTCTGGTGCTCGGCCTTTACCTGCTGACAACAAAGGCATCGGGCTACAAACCCTGCTATATCTCTTCGCATACCACTCCACCAATAGTGTTGTCTCAGATCTCTATACATCTTAGCTGTCCCGGGGTGAATAGAATATCTAGAACTGTGAGCTTCACGCAAAATCAACTGAATTAAATCTTCAATCCTCGGAACACAAATACGACAGTCAAACCTCAGAACACCATCAGAACCCAAGGTAGCTCTCTCAGACTCACCCTTCAATACCTGATCTCGAATTCTACGGAGACCGCTATCTTCAAATTGACGACTCTGAATCTGCTCCAGCAAAGTAGATCTCGCACCAACACAAGCGATAACCTTTCTGGGGTCAGAAATATCCAAACGCACCATCGAGTTAGCTAAGGACTGAATATCCAAAGCCAACGGCCGCTGAGAGACTGGAATGAAGGCTAAGCTACCCATACTCACTGCCTTCCGGCTCAAGGCGTCCGCTACCACATTCGCCTTGCCCGGATGATAGAGAATAGAGATATCATAGTCCTTTAACAATTCAATCCATCTGCGCTGCCTCGAATTAAGATCCCTCTGAGTCATGATATGCTGAAGACTGCGGTGGTCTATAAAGATCTCACAATGCACACCGTATAGATAATGCCTCCAAATCCGCAGTGCAAATACTACCGCTGCTAATTCTAAGTCATGAGTGGGATAATTACATTCGTGCACCTTCAGCTGCCTCGATGCGTAAGCAATGACACGACCCCGCTGCATCAGAACACATCCCAAACCAATACCAGACGCATCACAATACACGGTAAAACCCTCGCCCTCAACTGGAAGAGTCAACACAGGGGCAGAAGTAAGTCGATCCTTGAGCTTCAGAAAGCTTGCCTCACAATCCTCAGACCACTGAAATGGAACCTCCTTCCTGGTCAGTCTGGTCATAGGAGATGCAATAGACGAAAAGCCCTCAACAAACCGTCTGTAATATCCTGCCAACCCAACAAAACTGCGTACCTCAGTAGGCGACGTGGGCCTAGCCCAACCTCGAATAGCCTCAATCTTTGCTGGATCTACCATGATACCGTGTCTGGATACAACGTGCCCCTAGAAAGCTATAGACTCAAGCCAGAACTCACACTTTGAGAACTTGGCATAAAGCCGATGATCTCTCAAAGTGTGAAGCACAATCCTCAAATGCTGCTCGTGCTCCTCGCTGCTCTTTGAATAAACCAAGATGTCATCAATAAACACAATCACAAAAGAGTCTAAGTATGGCCTGAATACACGATTCATCAAATCCATGAAAGCTGCTGGGGCATTAGTCAACCCAAAAGACATCACCAGGAACTCATAATGGCCGTACCGAGTCCTGAAGGCTGTCTTTGGGATGTCCTCAGCCCTAACTCTCAACTGATGGTATCCAGATCTCAAATCTATTTTTGAGAATACCACTGCACCTTGAAGTTGATCAAACAAATCATCGATACGAGGCATAGGATACCTATTCTTCACCGTCACCCTATTTAGCTGCCTGTAATCAATACATATACGCATAGATCCATCCTTCTTCTTTACAAACAGAACTGGAGCACCCCACGGAGATACACTTGGCCTGATAAAACCCTTCCCCAGAAGATCCTCAAGCTGACTACTCAACTCTCTCAACTCAGCAGGAGCCATACGATAAGGAGCCATAGAAATAGGTCGAGTGCCCGACTCAAGGTCGATAATGAACTCTATATCACGCTCAGGAGGAAGGCCAGGTAGGTCAGTCGGGAATACATCAGAAAACTCATGAACAACCGGGACGGATTCAAGTGACGAACTCTCAATGCTAGCATCCCAAACATAAGCAAGGAATGAATCACATCCCCTCGACATCAATCTACGAGCACGAACATATGAAATAATCCCTGTCGGTGTGCGGCTAACAGAACCCTGCCACACCACCGGGGGTACACCAGGCATGGCTAAGGTAACAGTCTTGGTAAAGCAATCCAAGACTGCATGATGAAAAGACAACCAGTCCATGCCCAGAATCACATCAAAGTCTACCATGGCCAATACAATAAAATCAACCTGAGTCTCAAACTCCTGAATAGTCACCAGACAAGATCTATATACCCGATCCACTACTAAGGAATCACCAACGGGGGTAGATACACGTAAGGGCATAGATAATAACTCAGAACACAAACCCAACCATGGTGCATAATAAGTAGATACATAAGAAAACGTGGATCCAGGATCAAATAATGCAGAGGCTGGCTGATGGCATACGAAAATCGTACCTGTAATCACTGCATCCGAAACCTCAGCCTCCGGTCTAGCCGGCACGGCATACAACTGACGCTGGCTACCACTAGTCTGAGCACCGCCTTGACAACCAGTCCGACCTCCCTGCGCTCTACCTCGAGAAACCTGGGGACCACCCCGACGACCCTGTGCACCACCTCTACCTGCTGGAGGTATAGATCTGAGGGGCTGTGCTGTCTGAACTGAAGGCTCTATCTCCATGCGCTGAGGACACTCACGCGCAAAATGACCGACAACCCCACAAGTGTAGCATGCTCCTGGCTCCCTGCTCGGCCTAGAAGGTCCGGCTGAGCTGGTATGACCACCTCTAGTCGATGAACTGGACTGACCACGTCCTTGAGGCTGGCTAACAGAACCACTATAGGTGGGCTGACCCCTATCAGATATTTGCAAAGCTGACTGTACGGGCCTACTGGGCTGACCCTGTCGCTGAAAAGACTGCTGCTGCTGCTGAGGGTACCTACCCTGAAACTAGAACCCACGACCTCTGAACTGCGAACCACTATGGCTCCCACTGAAACTACCCTGAACACGAGGTCTCTTATCGCTGCCCCCTTGGGCCTCGCGATCCATCTCCTCAATAGAGTATACATGCTCGGTAATCTCTGCGAATGACTTCCCTGAAGTCACTAAACTCTGGGTAGCTCTGCGGAGTGGCAATCTCAGTCCCCTGACAAAACATCTAACTCTCTCATACTCATCAGGCAAAATAGAAGTAGCATGCCTAGCAAGATCATGAAACCTCGCCTCATACTCGGCGACAGATAACGAACCCTGAGTCAATCTGGAGAACTCATCTCTAAGTCGCTCCCGCATAGTACGGGGCATATACTTTCCCAAGAAAATCTCAAAGAATTAGGTCCAAGTAACCGGCGGAGATCCTGCTGGCCTGGAATCAAGATATCCCCTCCACCATCTCCTCGCTACAGTATCAAACTGATATGCCACAAAATCAACACCACGAGACTGTACCAATCCCAAATTCCTCAGTCTATCCTCGCAGCTGGACAAGAACTCATATGCATCCTCACCCGGAGTACCAGCAAATCTCGGTGGAGTCAACCTCAAGAAATGGCCCAACATCCTCTGCTCATCAACAGATATAACAGGATGATCTGTAACCGGCTGTGGAGCTACCGGCTCTGGCGGAATCTCAACTCTGGGTGCTGCAGCTGCAGGCTGCGCCCCAACACCAACTCCCTGTACCGCTGGTTGGGCTCCCTCGGCTGACGGACCTCCAACTATCCCCAACAACTGAAGTAATGTACCTCGAAGCAAAGAAGCATCTATAAATCCAGGTGGAGCCTGGGCTGCTCCCTGGCCCACTGGCTGCTGTGGCGGCGGAGTATCTGGAGCTATAACAGGATCGGGTAACTGATCCCTAGCATGATCTCGTCCTGGGGCTGCTGCTCTACCCTGCCCCCAACCTCTGGGTCGACCTCGGCCCCTAACTGGAGCCCTTGCTGCAGGCTCGGGGTCCTGACCCTCGGGTCTCGCACCATGCGTCCTAACCATCTGCGTAAAGAGTGAACCAAATGAAGATCAGAAACCAACACAGACCCAATGCACGGACATGAGTCAAGAAAATGAGAGACTCCCCTAAAACTGCTCCGTAGCCTCCCGAGGATAGGATACAGGCGTCCCTGCACCGATCCACAGGACTCTACTAAACATTGGCTCATGTACCGACACTACCTACACAACCTGGGCTCTGATACCAAGCTGTCATGACCCAATATTTGGGTCATGATGGCGCCTATCGTAACCCACCAATAGGCAAGCCAAACCCTAGTCCGGAGCAACAAGCAACGAGCTAACGGGCGGAATCTCATAAAACAGAGAAGAAGTGGAAGTAACCATATTTATAAACATGCTAAGACTGAGAAGGAAGAGGACAATGTATATAAAGTCCAGAACCCCTCCCAAGACCTGGTGGGGTCAGTACATGAGCCACTACTAACATACCCAAAATACAAGACAGAAACCAAACATGTATAAGAAGTACAATAGTCTTGAGAGCAAAAGACTATACAGTAGAGGATGGAGAAGGATCTGCCTCGGACGTCAGTAAGCTCACCCTGCTCCGGAATCAGTGTTGAGAAAAGAGTCACATCAAAACCGTCGACTGGTGCCTGGATCTGCATCGGGGAAAAAGATGCAGAAGTGCAGTATGAGTACCAGGGCAACGGGTACTCAGTAGGCATCATCGGCCGACTGAGCTTAATATAATATAAGCAAGCTAAAGTGCAGGGGGCATGCTAAGTCCGGGGTACAAGCAATAGATACATAAGTAACGGCCGAGGCGTATAGATATGCTCAGGAAAATATAAGTGCGATATATAATAACGAGTAAATAAATGCGTAAGTAAACACACAAGTCAAACATAACCTATCTGGGCCCCCATAAGCCTGATAGGCACACGGAAGAAAACAATAACCCAGTCTGGCCCCCATAAACCAGCGGGACACACAAGAAAAGTAAATGCATAGTCACCAGTGTCTCGAGGCTGTATCAGTATCCAGTAACCACAATAACCAACAGGAGTGCACCGGGCTTGAACCGGCACCAATGGGTAATAACAAGAGGCCAGACGCCGGAGTCGAACCGAAAGCAGTGGGTAATAACAAGAGGCCACATATATATCATATCTGCCAGACTCGAATCGGAACTCATAGAACAACAACATCATAATCACGGTACCCAGTACCAAAACTCTCCAATTATATCATAACCAGATGCCGGACTCGAACCGGAACTCATAATAATCAGTGGCCGGACTCGAACCGGAACTCATAGTGTACCACAATCCGGGGCCGAACTCGAACCGGAACACCCAATAGTCAATAACCAAAATCATCATACCTGAATCAGTAGCCGGACTCGAACCGAA
This sequence comes from Capsicum rhomboideum, assembly GCA_031232105.1. Lineage (NCBI taxonomy): Eukaryota > Viridiplantae > Streptophyta > Magnoliopsida > Solanales > Solanaceae > Capsicum > Capsicum rhomboideum. The sequence continues at coordinate 82,171,786 of CP124712.1, forward strand.
ACTCATAGTGTACCACAATCCGGGGCCGGACTCGAACCGGAACACCCAATAGTCAATAACCAAAATCATCATACCTGAATCAGTAGCCGGACTCAAACCGGACTCATCATATCCAGTAACCAGAACAGAATCAAAGGTCATATCATATCAAATAAACGGGGAACGCCTTAGTGCCAAGTCATTACTATTATATAGGTACAGAAGCTAACTCTACAACATGCTACAAGTCAATCTCGGGGTCCTTCTAGGTCAACTACCTATTGTAAACATATGTATATAAAAGTCTGGGTATACATTACAAGTCATGGAAAGGCAGTTCAGCGTTCTAAGTCAAACTAGCCGACCCCAATCAAATACGGTGCTATCAGGGACGAACAAAGCTAGACAGTCCAACCGGGTATAATCGGGGTGACTCAATCCCGTCATAACCCTAATAGTCATATAGGGCTTATCTAAGCCCCAAGATGTCAAAGTTTCGACAAGCCGACAAAAAAGGGTAACGGGGCCCGCTACCGGGTCCCGAAAACCAAGTCTGGTTATACTTGTCTAAGTCTGGGCTAAGTCTGTCTAAGACTGGACTAAGGTCCAATAATAACATTCCCAGACTAGCAACAACAACAACAATACTATCCGACCCCAAATAGGTCATCTGTGGGGTACCACGAGGATAACGGGCCTGGAATATATCCGAACAGCCCTATCCGGCCTAGAAGGCCTAAATCACAGCAAACCACCACCACCAAGTCTATAATACCAGCCCACAATACCAGCACAATAGCATACATATATCACACATAAGCCCAATCTAAGTGCAAAGGAAGGTAAACCTAGCCTACCTGGACGCCGCCGCAAGCTTGCTAAAAGAACCAACTATTCAGGAGCCTTCCCCTTCCGAGAGGCCTCCGAATGCTGCCAAGCTATCAAAATAATAAACTACATGTCAAAACATGACTATTGATACCTATATTGCATTAGTTCGAAAAAATGTCTGAATCATCCCCGTGGGGCCCGCTTGCGGAATCGCAAAACCGAAACCGTTACAGCGTCCCAAATCACCCCGTGATCAATAGTCACAACAGAGGCTATCCAAACCGAGCTCATATTAAGCTCTAAATAAGCACCAACAATAACACCACCAAATAACAATTCAAAACACGACTTAAGCTAAAATTGACCGGAGAACTTACGATATAAAGACGTTATACTATCTACCGCGCTATCCTCGAGCTACTCGTCCTCTCTAGGAATGGAATACATAGAATTTATAGACAAACTAGCATATGCGAATTTTTAAGGAAGAAGAAAATATAGATATGAAACTTATGTAATTCTCATACTAAGTTACTTAAACCTATCCTACGTAATTACATAAATATATGTATAGATATGTATAAACTGTCCACATTATGGTCCAAATCTAATTATTTTGACACTTGTTTGACAAGTGTCATCTAACTAACTAACCTAGTGCTTACTTAGTGCACTTATTATTCCACGTGGATATTAGGTGCACTAAATGTTATTTTTTTTTTTTTATCTCATTATATATGCACTCGGGTATTGCATAGGTCCGTGGTAAAATAAATATAATATTTTGAATATACCATAATTAATAGAAAATATTTCGGATAAAACCTCTATAAAATAGAAATATTATTTTAACATATTTAAATTCACTATCTCCGCTTTAATTATCAATAGGTTATAAAACTATTATAAAATAGTATAGATATATCATAACTAAAAAATTTTATACATTTTATAAATTTCAAAACATTTTCGAAAGGTAATTAACTATGTCATTTTACCAAATTTTAATTTAATTTAATATTTTACAACGTGCTCGATCTAAATAATATTCTCAAACGAACTGCCCGGGAGCCGAACTGTCTGTCCCAGCAAGTCATAAATAACTTGGGGCAGTTATAGAAAAGCTCTAAACGCTGACAACACACGAAAACGAAGGAAATGACCGGGAAGGTCATTACACAAAGGGATCAAGAATTGGCATTACATAATCAATAGACAACCTAGCACATATACCAATGACACTACCCGAACAAATAGCAACTGCCCTTGTAACCCCTAAGCCCTCACATCAAAGAAGTCTCGTACACTCACGATAAGCAATATACATCAACACGCTGAATCTAACACGGGGACTAACTCAAAGCACTCACTCTCATAAAGAAGTTCAGAAAGTGCGCGTGAAATATCATAGGCTTGTCCTTATTTTCTACACCTTAGTTTTTCGGACAATTGGATTAGGTCACTATAAGACTTTATTGGCTTGTAATATAGGCTCGGGGACGGGTATGGTAAATATGGATTAAGAGACTCAATCCTCCTTGGCACTACACTATTTTTGGCTCAACTTTTCGACCCTATTTATTTCTTATTCTCCCTTTTGACTTTCAGACTTCGGGTGCGATTTCTTTTTTTCATTTTTTCTCTTTTCTCTATTTCTTTTTCTTTTAAAACTTTATTCATTTTTTTTTCTTCTCTTTTTTTTCTTTTTCTTTCTTTTGACACAATATCACACCCAAATCCTTTTTCACTTACTAACTTCTTCTACATACCCAATATCCTTTAAGCACCCCTACGATAGCCACCCTCAACTTAGACGATTTACCTGAGTTGAGGTGCACAATGTCCAAGGAGGGACCAGGGCCAAAGCAAGTTTATTGTAATTGAATTGGGAAGGTGAATGGTCTAGTTCAAGGAAAAGGTCTATTTTGGATCAAAATCTTGATCAAGGGATATCACATTTCATTTGGTAGGGCTTTTAGGCTCAGAGTGGACTATTAAGAATGTCTTATAATCCTTTCCTAACCAACAGTGTTATATCCTTGGCGAAACTAACTAGGCAAGTTCTAGATTGTACACACACGCCAAACTACGTAAGTACCTCACACACACATGGCTCAGGGCTACGCTAACAGTTACTACCTATCCGGTTCATGCATAGTTAGGGTTTAGTTGTCACGCCCATAATCCTAATGCCATACCAAGATCCATAATGGTCACAACTCATATTTAACACACAATACAACATAAAAGTTTCAGGAGGGGTATCATTTAAACAACAAATTCAAAAACACAAGTTGCATGCTTATTTTATTTTGACTGTGCCAAGTTCTCCTATTTCTCTCCTAGTTTCACAAACAACCTCAAAAACAAACTAAAACATAAGTAAACTCCTACAAATGCAAGTTCTAACGAGATAGCACATCCGAGGGAAAGTAAATATGAAAATAAAAACCCTCAGATGTTGGTATACCCCCACCGCAACTAAGAAATCATGCAATGTACTCAATGCACAAAATAATAAAAATGAAAAACTAAGGTAGGGACATACCTGTGGTACACTAGACACCCATCTCAAACTGATCAGTAGGGTTCACAGATGCACCCCCTCCATGCTCTTAACTAGAGGACTCTGCGGTGGTTGTGGCACTTAAAACCAAGTTGGTACCAGTGGTGTCCAGTGCACTTAAAGGTAAAGAATTGGTGGGGCCAACTGTCGTACCCCCACCTCTAACTATAGAATAAACACTTCAACTCTCGGGACCTTACTCCTCTTCGATATATGCACCTTGGAGGTCATCTCATTCTCAACTCCTGCCTTTTTGTCCTATCTTTGTATTCTTTTTTGCTTCTTATGGGGATGCATATCATTTTCTGTATCATCCATATCACCTTTACCCCCATTTTTTGTGGCATGGGTGTAGAAATTTGGGACCACAATATCGAATACCTCTTCAATGATCGGCATAGAAGGTGGTGACACAACCAAAAACTATCTCTCGGAGAGGACCTTCATAGCTATCTACTCAAATCTAGACCCTGAACATTCTCTAATTTATCCATCATCTGGGTCTCAAAACTATCAAAGTGTGCTTGCATACACCTCACCGTACTCTTGATCTCATTCTCTACAAAGAGCTTGACCCTTTTCTCTAATTTTCAATCATTTCTTCAAAGATGGCCAACCGTCTAAGCATGTTTTCAATCAAGTCTTCTCATTTTCAATCATTGCTTCGGAGATGGCCAACCGTCTAAGCATGTTTTCAATCAAGTCTTTTGAGACCAAAGCATAGCCCATGGGAACAGGCTGCAGTACACTTGAAGGCACTATGGATAGCTCTAAAGATGAGTATATAGCACCGGTTTCAATAACTAGGAGTAGTAGGTTCATCCCCCTTAGCTGCCCGTGTGGCTAAATCTGGCACTGGACCTCTAGCTCTGGAAACCAAATTCATGTAATCCTTTATCAATGCAATATTATCTATTTTAGTTGGCCTGGTAAATTGGTCAGCAGCAGGTATAGATGGCACACTAGACTTCCAGCACAACTTGGTCACAAGACTATGGAATGACAGAGTAGTGTGAAGCATAAGAACTCGCTCCCAAATCTCATCTGTAATTATTTGTGGGATGTTCAACTCCATCTCAGCTAAGAAGGTTGCCACCACCCCTACCTTGTTAGCACTCAGTACATTGTCAATACCCGTCAGTGCTATACGATGCCTGATTATGGACCACTACGATTTGTCAAGGAAATTTAGTATGTGCTTGTAGATCACTATGCCATTGACCTATTTAGCTTTTTTCTTAGATTCTACTATATGGAGAGACAACCACTTGTAGTGAATTAGCTTATCTTCCAAACTCAGTTGCTTCATTATTTTCAAATCTATCATTCGGTAGTAAAATTCTAGTGTTTCTGTTACTGGCTCAAACTTATCACCAAATAGAACTCTGGAAATGGCCTTCTCTAATATGTCAATCTCTACACCCATACTAATACCGCATCCAATTGGGGATGCTTTCTCATGTATTCTCCTTCCTTGAAGGAGTCATGTTCTCTAGTGTGGCAATATAATTGGCATAAAATTCCCGTACCATTTCAGCATTGTAGCTATCCCCAGGTTTCATCATCTAGTTCAACTTATATTTCTTGAACAATTAGCTTAGTTCAAGAACACTTTGGGAGTGACCCAATCAGCATGCGGGGCTCTTTTTGTATACTCTTCTTGACATTTCCTTTGCTGTTAAGGGACACACTATAGTTATGGTAGGCTCGGCACTGTGGAATACCCCATCACCTCGGATTTGCCCCCTTTGGAAATGTAGCCTCAGCAATAGCTCTATTGGAGGCTTCCGGATTAGCAATGTTGAAACCATTTGCCAACTCATCATCCTCATAAGAATCCTCAGTAGCAGCCTCCTCATCCTTTGTCTCACCCCTAGTTTGGATTTAAGGCTTGAACTCCCTCTTCAGACTAGAGAGGCTCAATAGGAATGGCCGCAGGAACTATTACTATGGACTGTGTAGCCTTGGACTTTGCAGTTTTTGACCTAGTGGTTTGAGTTTCATGTTGGTCATCATCTTCACTTGTGGAGTACTCTACCTCCGAACCACTAGATTCCTCAGATTTAGTCTCTGAGGCCGAAGGTTGGTCTATTAGTGTTCACATTTTGGCTAATTCTTGACGGACGGCCTCTTCTTGCTTCTTGTTATTCACTTTGGGTGCCATAGTACCTATGGAAAACAACATTAGTCTCAGTTTTAATCATAATACAAGTACTAAATAGGGTCTACAGATGACCTATAGGATAGTCTTTATATCAAAGGATGATCGTCCTTTGGTTCGTTGGAAGAGCCTCGCAGATTTCTTGAGGGGTGTTCACATCAGACGAAGATTGCCAATGATTAATTGGTAGAAATAATGATCATTGTAAGTCTCATCTGATGGACTTCCTTCAACCTTACATTTTTTATCCACAACGATCTAACCAATGATAGTTAAGAAAAACAACAGTCGTTGGTTGCATTGTTGAGTCTGCACTACCTTAAAATAGTTCAAATTCAACATATTGACCCTATTTTGACATTAAGGGGTTACTCAGTTTTCACCTCTACCATACCCACTTATCCAAAGACCCATAGATAAGTAACAAAACAAAGGGTGTAATACAAACTCTTCTCCAAACTCAATTATGCAAATGCATAGTGTATACAAGGTATGTGTAACCCTATTCCAATTAATTTCAACAATTAAAAATAACCAAAACTTTAATAAATTATTATGACTTAGTTCAACTGAGAATACAAGTGCTTGGACAGATGACAGTTGAGTTGGAGTTTATGAATTAGAGTAAGTATACCCCAATAACAGGTGGAATCACTCAAAGTTAGGTATCACTTTTAGTTGTTGCTTTGTTTTGTGCAGTGATCGAGCAAGTTGTGGGATTGAACTAGTGTTTGAGTGGTAGTGTAGGACTATCGGGTAGCGTATAAGGTCTTAATACGGTTTTCGGGTGAGCTGGGTTGGGTAAGATTTAAAAAGAGATTTTAAAAACCCAGCAGACAGCTCGTCCCTAGGATCGTTGATTTATACAACAATCGTTGTATGCCATCATTTCTAGAAAGCTAAGACAACTTACCTAGGAACAGAAGATGCTTAAGGACAATCACTGTATAATGCAACAATCATTCCTTAAGCTCATTAGTTCCAATTCCTAAAAGTTGATTTTTAGGAGTTTAGTCAGACGATGGATTCCACGATCATTCTTTCTTAGAACTATCTTTGGTGCTCAATCGTTGGACCACCTCCTGAAAATCAATTCTTTGGACTTCATGCAGACAACACAAACTATGATCAGTGGATCTTCCAAGTGATTTTCTGCATTGTCCATGCACACTTCAGCACATGTTACCCTATAAATAAAAATTAAAAACAAGTACAAAATCCTTGGGTTGCCTCCCAAGCAACACTTGATTTAACTTCACGGCACGACGCGACTAATTTGGCTACTATACTTCACCAAACTAACCCATGGATTACCTCCCATGCATTGCCTGATTTAATATCGCAACACGACTCATGTGTTCTTAGTTACTCATATTTCACTAAAAACTACATCGCATATCAACTTGACCTCAACAACATCACTGAGGTAATGCTTCACCCTTTGGCCATTCACCTTAAAATTCAGGCATTCATCATTTTCAAGCTCAATAACTCTATAAGGATACACCATCAACACTCGATAAGGTTGCTTCCATCTTGACCTCAATTTGCCAGGAAACCGCCTTAGCTTGGAATCAAATAACAAAACCAACTCGCCAGCAGTGAACTCTCTTTTATCAATCTTATGATCATGGTACAATTTCATCTTCTCTTTGTAAAAAGCTGAATTTTCATAGGCTCAGAGATGGAATTCATCCATTTCATTCAATTGCTCAAGTCTCAACTGTATTGTATCACTCCACTCCAGATTTGACACTTCAGTGCCCACAATGCCTTATGCTCATGTTTGACAGGCAAGAGGCCTACTTTGCTAGACACAAGTTAATATAGAGAAGCCCTAATAGGACTCTTAAATACTGTCCGATAGACCTACAATGCATCATCCAAATTTCTAGCTCAATAGTAGCTCAATCTGTTCTATTGACATTCACATTCTTAGCTAGAATGGACTTTATGTCTCGATTGAAGACCTCAACTTGCCCACTTGATTGTGAATGGTAGGGTGTTGAACTCTTGTTCTTTACACCATATTTCTCAGGCACCATTTTGTACAGACGATTGAAAAAGTGAAAAACCCCATCACTGATAATTGTCCTTAGCGTACCAAATCTGGAAAATATGTTCTTTCTTAAAAATATTGTCACACTCTTCCCTTCATTGTTTGGAAGTGCAACCACCTCCACCCATTTTGAAACATAATCAATAGTAACCAAGATGTAATTCTACCATATGAGCTCATGAATGGGCCCATGAAATCAATACCCCACACGTCGAACAACTCAAGGTCTAGTACTAGGGTCATTGGGAGCTCTTGCCTTCGGGAGATGTTTCCTTGTCTTTGGCATTGGTCACAAGATATTGCATAGTTATGTGTACCTTTATGAATGGTGGGCCAGTAGTACCCACATTGAAAAATTTTATGAGCAGTCCATACACCACTATGGTGACCCCTAACTGGTGATGAATGACATGCCTCTAAAATACTCATCATCTTTATCTCCATAACACATCTACGAAACAGTCTGTCTACACAAATCCAGAACATGTATGGCTCATCCCAGAAAAATTTCCTCACATCATGCATAAACTTCTTTTGTTGATGAAACGATAACTCCCCAGGCACCACATCACTCACCAAATAATTTGAAAAATCTATAATGTAATCAAGTCTTGCGATGCAGCCAATACCTGCTCGTATGGAAAAGTATATCTTTTAATTTCAGCATTTCTTCTTCCTTAAGTCGTGATAAATGGTCCGCCACTTGATTTTCAGTCCCCTTGCGATCATTGACCTCAAAGTCAAATTCCTGTAATAGAAGTACCCAATAAATCAACCTTGGTTTCACATCCTTCTTCGCCATAATGTACCTAAGAGTTGTGTGGTCAGTATGTACAAACACTTTCATGCCAAAAAAATAAGATCAAAACTTCTCAAATGCAAAAACCACAACAAGTAACTCTTGTTCAGTCACAGTATAATTTTTCTAAGATGGATTAAGTGCTTTGCTAGCATAATAGATCAGATGTAGAATCTTCTCTCGTCTTTGGCCTAGGACTGCTCCTAGTGCCATACCACTAGTATCACACATAACCTCAAATGACATGGACCAATCAGGTGAAACAATAATAGGGGCTGAAATCAACTCCTCTTTCAGACACTCAAACTCCTTTAGACATGTATCATCAAAAATGAACTTCACCTCCTTCTCCAACAACTTACACAAGTGATGTGTAGTTTTAGAGAAATCTGTAATGAGTCTACAATAAAATCCAACATGCCCCAAAAGCCTTCGAATATCCTTGACGAAAATTAGTCGAGGAAATTTTTCAATCACCTCGATCTTCTCCTTATCAACCTCAATCCCTTTCTTCAAAATCTTGTGATCGAGCACTATTCCTCCTTTCACCATAAAGTGTCATTTCTCCCAATTTAGCACCAAATTGTAATCTTCTAGATGTGCCAAGCAATCTTGAATGAATCACCAACAACGGAAAAATCATCCATAAATACCTCAATAGTGTCCTCCACCATGTTAGAAAATATGGACATCATACAATGCTGAAAAATTGCTGGCGCATTACACAATATGAAAGGCATCATCTTGAAGGCAAACATAAGTGAAAGTAGTCTTCTCTTGGTCTTCAAGAGCAATCAAAATTTTATTTTAACCCAAATAAATATTAAGAAAACAATACCATCCTCTACCAGCAAGACGGTCTAATATCTGGTCCATCTAAAAGGCATCTGGTCCATGCATACTCGTCAACCAGTGGCCGACCTCATCAGAATAAGTTCATTCTTCTTATTTGGGACTACGGTAATTCCACCCTTCTTTGGCACACATTAAACTGGGCTCACCCATTTGCTATCAGTAATAGAATAAACCATACCAATATCCAACCACTTGATGATCTCTTTCTTGACTACCTCTTGCATAGGTGGATTAAGTCTTCATTGGTGCTTAATTCTAGGAGCATAATTTATCTCAAGTTGGATTTTATATGTGTAAATTCCAAGTGGAATCCCAATAATATCAGTAATGGACCATCCAATGGACCTCTTGAAACTCTTCAAAATAGAAACTAGAGCCTCAATATGCCACTCAGTCAAATCAACTGCTATAATAACTAGTAAAGTGTTGTTGGCTCCCAAGAGAGTATAGCAAAGATGGGATGGAAGAGCTTTAAGCTCTAAAATAGGAAACTCCTCAATAAAAGGCTTAGCCGGTGGGGTCACCCTATTCTTCAAATCAAGATCCAACTTTTTTAGTGGAAAAGTGCAGGAACCCACACCAATAAGTGAGCTCACCACCTCATCATACCCATTAATGTCATCACCCTCAGAATTCATAATAACTGTTGCAAGTGCTTTGAATCTAAGCCTCTCCTCGGTAGAAGCGACCAATGCATCCCCATTGACTGTATCAATAATAGATATCACGTACATGTCCTTTGGTTGCATTATGGATTAGCATACATTGAATGTCACTTGCTCATGATTCAACCAAAACATCAACTGCCCAGTTTCCATATCAACTAATGCCCTTCCAGTTGTAAGGAATGGTCTTCCTAAGATAATGGGAACCTCAAAATCAACCTACCAGTCATGGATGACAAAATTAACTGGAAAAATAAAGTATTCACCCCTTATTAAAACATCACACAAGACCCCCACAGGCTTCTTCATTGTACGAGCCGCCATAAAAAGTCTCATCAAAGTTGATTAAGGTGACCCTAACCCCAACTATATATATAATGCTAGCAGCATTATATTAATGCTAGCACCTAAGTGACACAAAGGTTTTGTGAAATTAAGAGACCCAATTGTACATGGAATTATGAACGCTCTAGGATCTTTCTTCTTCTCAACTAGAGATCGGGAAGCTATTGCACTATAAGGATGCACATTATTGACACCCTCAAAACTCACAGTCCTCTTTTTAGTCACTAAATCCTTTATAAACCTTGCATAACCTGGCATTTGCTCAAGTGCCTCAACTAGAGGGATGTTCACCAATAACTCTTTCAACATTGACATAAACTTGTGATACTTCCTTTCTTTAGCTCTCTTCTTCATTCTTTATGGAAACAGAGGGGGAGGTCATGAAATAGGAGTCAACACTTGTGGGACCTCCTTTTCCTTCCCCTTTCTAGCCTTAGCCTTCTTTTCAGCAACTGGAGGTGGCTTTTGAGACATTTTCTCATCTTCAACTTGATTCTCAGATTTGGTTACTTTCTCATCATTGATAATCACCGGCTCAGCATCATTCTCAATAACCATGGGCATAGGAGGATCGACAGTTATCTTGCCACTCCTAGTAGTAATAGCCAAGTAATGACTATTATTTTTTGGATTTTGGATAGTATTAATTGGAAGTGTACCCTGTAAACGCTAATTTTCTACGGCTAAAATCTGACCAAATTGCTACTCAAGCTGCTTGATGGAGGTAGCATATGATTCAACTTTCTGACTCATCCTCAAAATATCTGCTCTAATTTCCTTATGGCAATCATCAGTCTTCTCTACCCTTTTTCAACACTTTAGCAAGTTTGTCTTCCATTCTAGAATTGGTCGAATCAGCATCGCAGCTCCCAGGTGGAACATAAAGGCCACTTATATCTTTATAGTCATTCTTTCTGTTCCAATCACCATCTCTCCCTTGACTCCTATCTATATTCCTAGATTGATTGTAGTTGTTATCCTTGTAATAGTTTTGACCTTGGTTCCCTTGACTAGAGCGCCAATTATCTTGATTATACCCTTGGACTTTGGCTCAAAAACCCTCCACCTGATCATCTAGATATTTGGCCTCCTCCTTAGAATTTGAGTCATCATGTCTAGGTGATTTTCCTTATGAACCAACAACATTTACCTTCTCTACCCCCGCTGCTGCAAACTATTTTGTGAACAAGCTAAATTTCATCCTCAATTATGCTAACTCCTGGGCTACAGAATTGTCAACCATTTGTTGTTCTACAGATGCTACTATCATACAAGTGACCACAGGTATGTCTGACATTCCTGTGTGCTGACCCCGGTTAGTTTTAGTGATCCTTTTAAGAATTGCAGAAGACTGCTCCCAAGATAGACTCATAAATGCTCCTTCCATCATAGTGTCTACTATGGCTTTATTATTTGCATTCAAACTTCTATAGAATATCTCAAGCAACTATGATTAGGGATAATATGATTTGGGACTTAATGCAGTTTCTTCTTAAACCTAAACCATGTTTCCTACAATACCTCTGAATATAGCTATCTAAAATTATAAATCCTTTCCTTTAACTGCAACATTCTAGAAGCTGGGAAAAACTTCTCCAATAATTATGTCTTCAGCTCTTGATAAGTGGTTATATTTTGGTAACTCGTTCAATCATAGAGTGGCTTCTTCAGTTAGAGAAAAGAGGAGCAATCTCAATCTGATAGCATCTTGACTCACGCCAAGTAAGTTGTAGGAAGTGCAAATCCCTACAAAGTTCATCAGGTGAAAGTTTGCATCAGCAGTAGCAAGGCCTGTGAACACTTCCTTCAAGTTCAACAGTTGTATCATGGCACTAGTAATGTCAAACTTAGTTCCTGGTGGCAATAGGGGTAGAACAATAGCACATGTATTAGCCGCCTCTAACAAGTCTGGATTATCATTTGCATCATCAAACTGAGGAACTTAATGTTGGGGAGGTAATTGTCCCCTATTCCTTCTTTGCCTATTTTATTCCTCAAGTACGGCCAGACGACCTGCTTTTGCCTGTTTAGCCCTTTCTTTTAGTACTGCCTGTCTGGCAGCTTCTTGTCTTGGATTTTCTTTAGCAATCATAAAGGCAGTGGTTTGTTCTGTAGTCTCTTGATGTCCTTGGTTCTGCACTCCTTAGTTTTGAACTCTCTCATTATGAAATCCTTCATTGTGAACTCCTTCGTTAACCATTCTTCTTCTAGCTCTAAGAGTCCTTTCTATTTCAGGATCAAGTGGAATTAGAGGATTGCCTTGACTCTGAGTGTTGGTCATGCATCGGTGAGCACCTTAGAAACATTATAAAAGTAAAATTAGGAAATAATAACCAATAGTCAGACAAACACAATCTATTAACTCCGTAATTGTATTCCCTGACAACGGCACCCAAATTTGATGTCATCCAAATTACACCTCCAAATGAAGTTTAGAGCAGTCGGTGTCAAATATAGAACCCAACTAGGTTGGAATCGATCCCACGAGGAATAGGTCAAAATTTCTATCAAAGTGTTTATCTAAACAATTAGTAAATAATCTCCAATAAATGTGTGTGTGGGGGGGTGTAATTATGATTTCAAATAGTGGCAATTGCTGATTTTGTTGAGTTTATAGTCAATATATGAGAGGAACTAGAACGGTGTTCCCCATTACTTCATAACTCCATAGGTTCTTCATACTAGTGATCTCTCCCGGTGCTTGGCATGCAGAATAAATAGGTTATGTCTACCTAAATGGCTTTCTGCACTTGTATAGATGACTATTCTCAAGTAAGTTTTCTTGACTCCTGAGTTTTGCACTACTAACTTCTATCTTATATCCCAGATTAGCTTCCCAAATTATTGAATCAATTTATTAATTGAAGGTTTATAGCTCCAAGTCTCTCTTATTTATTCTTTTTTCCCATTTGTTACCCCTCTTTTTGTCCAGATAAAAGATAAGGCGAGTTCTACTGTTTGTAACCGTTAAAAAGCAATCAAACCAAAGAGAACAACAATACACACCCAAACACCTTTTGAGAATCACTACATACTATGAACCCTAATTTATTAATCCTTCATGGTTCCCACAACCCTAGTTGTAGTTTTTAACTACTCATGATCATAAGAACACAACAATAATTCTGAAAAGAAAGCATATTTATGACTTACAAAGAATAATATGAACAATCAGGAATCTTAATTATGAATCAAAACCCTAAAATCAATGTCTATAACTCGTAAGAACAACTATATGTCTCAAAAGTAGTAATAGAATGTAAATTAAGACAATAAACCTAGTTGGAGTATTTATAGACATAAAAGAATCCTATCCTAAACACAATATGATTTGCATAGTCGGTGCGTTAGATGAAGGATAGGAGGATCATGGTTTGATCCCACGATCGTTCCATGTGCTAGTTGCTGGATGATGCCCTTTTTAGCAACCTTTGGGTATTTGTTGGGATGGTGCTCAAGACGAGCTCTTTATTTCAAGGGATGATTATTATAACCTCTTGTTAGTTCCACCTTGGATTTTCACTTTATAGGATCAACTTCCCACTATCTTTAGGATGAGGTCGTTGTTTCCTCCAATGATCGTGGGACCTCTCATTTGCAGTTCTTTATTTTCCAACTTCATTTTCCACCCTTTCTGATTCATCCAACGGTAGTATAGGACGACCGTTGTCAGTTTAAACGGTCGTTGGATGGCTCATATGATGCCCTTAAGTCCTATTTTCTGCACTTCACTTCTCTGGACTTGTTTAACCTACAATTACCATAAAAGCACATCATACCCACAAAGACATTCCTTTAATTTAGAAAATTTACCTTGTTTTAATCATCACAAGTGCCATAAATTCATAGCACATCAATCGATCACCGATTGACGAGTGTGCATGGATTATAAGACGCTAAATGCACGGAGTGAAAAAGATCATTTTTGATGCCTTTTATGGATCGAATGTTAGACCATCTCACTAGTAGAGGATGGTATTGTTTTCTTAATGGTTATTTGGGAGACAATCAGATTTTAATTGCTACCAAAGACTAATAGAAGACCGCTTTCATTTATTCATATAGGACGTTTTCCTTCAAGAGGATGCTTTTCGGGTTATGTAATGCACCAATGACTTTTTAGTGTTGCATGATGTTTATCTTCTCAGACATGGTGGAGGACACTATCGAGGTATTCATACATGATTTTTGGTGGTTGGTAACTCATTTGAGGTTCTTTGGCATATCTGGCTAGTGTTTTGAGAAGGCGTGAAGATTGCAATCTGGTACTTAATTGGGAAAAGTGCCACTTCATGGTAAAATAAAGGATAGTTCTTGGTCACAAGATTTTAAAAAAGGGAATCCATGTTGAATAGGCAAAGATTGAGATTATTGAAAAATCGCCTCCGTTAGTTTTTGTGAAGGGTATTTGAAGATTTTTTGGACATGCTGGATTTTATCCTAGGCTCATCAGGGAGTTCTCTAAAATTACACATCCTTTGTGTAAATTGTTAGAGAAGGAGGTGAAATTCATTTTTGATGATGCGTGTCTAAAGGCGTTTTAGTGCCTTAAGGAGAAATTGACATTGACCCCTATCATTGTGTCACCTGATTGGTCCATGCCTTTTGAGGTCATGTACGACACAGTGTAGTTGCGCTAGGAGAGGTCCTAGGCCAAAGGCATGAGAAGATACTCCATCCCATTTATTATACTAGCAAGGCACTCAACCTAGCTCAGAAAAATTATACTATGATGGAATAAGAGTTACTTGTTGTGGTTTTTGCTTTTGAGAAATTTCAATCTTATTTGCTTGGCATGAAAGTGATAGTGTATACTGAACACACATCTCTTAGGTATCTTATTGGGTAATTCTGTTACAAGAATTTTACTTTGAGGTTGAGGATCAAAAGGGGACCAAAAATCAAGTGGCTGACCACTTGCCACGACTTGAAGAAGAGGCAATGCTGAAGTTGAAAGATGAGCTTGACATTGATGGTACTTTTCCAAACAAGTAGGTATTGGTTGTATCACAAGACTTGATTCCATGGTTCGCGAATTTCTCAAATTATTTGGTAAGTGAGGTGGTACCTGAGGACTTGTCCTTTTAGCAGTGGAAAAAGTTTATGTTTGATGTGCGGAAGTTTTTTTGGGATGCGCCATACTTGTTCCATATTTGTGCCAATGGAATGATTTGTAGATGTGTCCCAGAGGTTGAAATAATGAGCATTCCTGAGGTTTGTCACTCATCCCTAGTAAGGGGTCATCATAGTGGTGTGTACACGGCTCATAAGACCTTGCAATATGGGTATTATTGGCCCACCATTCATCAAAATGCTCATGACTAAGCAAGATCTTATGACCAGTTCCAACGAGAATGGGACATCTCACAAAGACATGAGCTACCATTGACCCCAATTCTAGAGATTAAGCTATTTAATGTTTAGGGTATTGATTTCATCGGCCCATTTGTTAGATCATATGGTATGAAGTACATCTTGGTTTCTATTGACTATAGCTCAAAGTGTGTGGAGGCAGTTGTGCTTTCAAACAATAAAGGAAAGAGTGTGACAACATCTCTGAGGAGGAATATATTTTCTAGGTTTGGTATGCCAAGAGCCACCATCAGTGATGAGGGTTCTCTATTCTATAATCGTCTGTTCAAGGCCCTGCTAGAGAAATATGGTGTGAAGCATAAGGTGACAACACCTTACCAACCTCAATCAAGAGGGCAAGTAAAAGTCTCCAATTGAGAGATTAAGTCTGTCTTGGCAAAGACTGTGAATGACAATAAAATGAACTGGTCTAGAAAATTGGATAGTGAATTATAGGCTTATCATTTAAGACTCTTATTGGTGCTCCTCCATATCTGCTCGTGTATGGAAAAGCATGTCACTTGCCTATCAAACTTGAGCATAAGGCATTGTGGGCACTCAAGAGGTTGAATCGACATGGAATGATACGGTGAAGTTGAAATTTGAGCAACTGAATGAGATAGATGAGTTCCATCTTAAACCATACGAGAGTTCAACTTTGTACAAAGAAAAGATGAAGTTGTACCATGACCAAAAAATTGAAAAGAGAAAGTTCACTACTGGCTATATGGTTCTGTTGTTTGATTCTAAGCTTTATTTGTTTCCAGGTAAGCTGAAGTCAAGATTTATGGACTGTATCAAGTGGTCAAGGTTTTTCCCTATGGTGCCATTGATCTTGAGAATAACAATGGCAAAAAATTTAGCTTGAATGGCCAAAGGGTGAAACAATATCTTGGAATTGCTAAAGAGGTCAAGGTGGTATGTGATGTGTGAGGAAGTTTGATTAATCAAGATACCCGAGTCGTGCTGCGACGTTAAATCAAGCGTTGCATGGGAGACAACATATGGGTTAGTTTGGTGAAGTCTGAGTAGCCAAATTAGCCACGTCATGCCGCGATGTTAAATCAAACACTACTTGGGAGGCAACCCAAGGATTTTGTTTTGTTTTCATTGATTTTTAGTTTTTAGGGTAGAACTAATGAGTTTTGAAGTGTGCAGGTGATCTTAGGTGTATTTATACACCTAAGTGACATTATCTACTCGCATTTAGCTTAGTTTTGAGGATAACATGATGTACTTAGTAAAATATAAAGTGTTTTTTGTGTATTTGTGTGATAAGTTACATGTTTAGAGTTTTTAAGATGCATTTGAAACAATTCAATAGTCAAAATGATCAAATAGAGTTTAGATGAGAAAACTAGTTCGGCTAGCCTATGATACGCTTGTTCTAGTGTACTTTGATGAGTTTTATTGTGTTGTGTGACCTAATGTTTGTTATAAGATGTTTTAGGAAACCATTGTAGCAGCTATGGAAGCTAAAATAATCCTACACACAAGCCATAAGAAGTGGGGAAACAAGGAATAAGTGGACGAGAAGAAGAGAACAAAGATTGGCCAAAATCGCACCTTGTGGAGGCAGCCATGTGTCGCACCTTGTGGAGGCAGCCATGCGCCGCACCCCCCATAGAATGGGAGGGTTCCATGCACCGAAACCCCTAGGGAAAGGTTACATTGTTTGGTCCATGCTATAGCCCTGCAACGCAACCCTTTGTCCATGCTATGGGCCATGCAATGCAACCCCCCCCCTCCCAAAAAAAAACGTCTAAAACTTGGTTTTTACTTGGTTTAAGTTGAGGGAAAAGTTGTCATTGCTTATATTTAGTTTGGGGAATCCTATGTAAAACTTGAGAGACTATATAAAGAGTACTTAGTAATATTTATATGACATCTTTAGAACAACACAAGATTGGAGAAAGGAGAAAGCATCAAAGGGCTCTACACTAGGGTTTTTCGTTCTTTAACTTTTCTTTCTTGTAGTTTTACTTTATGAACTCATATATGGTGATTCTTTGCATGAATATGAGTGTCTAAACACCCTTATTCTAGGGTTGAGGCTTCAACATTATTGCTTAGGTATGGTTTTATAGTTGGTTTATATGTTTATCAAGTCATGTGATTGTTTTTGCTTTCTTGTTTAACTATTCTAACGAATTTCAAACTCTAGAATAAATATTAGTCTCAAAACAAATTGACCATAGGAGTGGAGGGGAAGAATGAAGGATGTAGGGAGTGTAAATCATATCTTTGATTGTTAGATACTAATTGTTAAAGGATGATTTGCGGTTAGGATAGAGATATACCTAAAAGCCCCACTTGGTTAATGAAATGGGTAGATAGCTTAATACATCCAAATTAAAGACTCACATCCCCGCTCAATGATGTAGTTCTGAAATTAATTTGGGTAGATGACTTAGAGAATGACCATTCCTAAGTTAAAATATCAAACCCGTACATCAACAATCATGATAAACACCAACACCATCTAGAAACCATGGTTATGCATGAATGTGTAGTAAGTCTCAACCCTGGAAGCTCTCCATATATTATTTACAATCTAAAGTTTCTTATCGGTTGTCATTTTTATTACTTAGTCTATAAAAACAAAACTTAAACTCCTTTGGTTATAAATCGCACTTGTTTAAATTTGATGGTAATACTTGAGTTGGATTGTCTACAAAACACCAAGTCCCTTTAGGATTGATATTTGGCTCGCAAGAGCCACTTTATTATTTGCACGACTGCGTACACTTGTGTATGTGTGTCGATGTAACAAGTTATTGGCGCTTTTACCGGGGACTTGAAAATTAGAAACCTTCTAATTTCTAGTTTTACTATTTCGTTTGATAAGTGCTGACAACTTGGTCTTAGCTACTGAATTTACAGGTACAGGTTTAATTATTAAGCAAGTTGGCAAGGGAATGGGATTTGGTTGAACCACATCTCGAACCTGAGCGATGTTTACACCAGTTGAGAAGAGAACCAACACTTCTTTATCCAATCCCACAAGTTCAATAGGACGAGACCATTCCTGCAGTCATGGGTGATGAACAACCAACCTGCAGGACAGTACGTGAAGTGGCAATCCTACTCGTAACCAATGTGACCTCCAATATCTACAAACTGAATGTAGGAGGTAGATTTGAGCTTAAACAGAGTATGGTGCAATTGTTGCACATAAACGGACAGTTTACAGGCTGGTCACATGAAAATCCACAGGTCTATCTACAGAACTTCTTGGAGATCAGTGACACATTCATTCCCACAGGAGTCACCATAGATACGTGAGGCTCACTCTTTTCCCATTCTCACTTTTGGGAGAAGGAAAGAGGTGGTTGAAGGAAGAACCTTAAAATTCCATCACGGTGTGGGACGACCTAGCTAGGATGTTCCTCATTTGATTCTTTCCATCCGGTAAGACTGCAAGGCTGAGAAGTGAAATATTGAGTTTCAAGCAAAAGCCTGAGGATAATTTATACCAAGCATGGGAAAGATTCAAAGATCTCCTCAGAGATTGCCCTCATCACCAATAATCAAATGATGTACTGGCCCACACTTTTGTGGAGAGTATTGATCCAAACACAAAATTTTTATTACATTCAGCTATAGGTGGTCAAGCTTTGGAGAAGACATATGATGAATTATACACTCTTCTCAATCGTATTGCACAAGGTAATCCTGACTGGCATGGTGATACATCCCGAGGCGTGGTAAAGAAGCCCGCAAGTATGATTGAGGTAGATAGTATTACTGCTTTAACTGCTCAATTGTCATCATTTCAAAATCAAGTGATTGGGCAGCTTAGCTAGTTGAGCTTGTCACAGCCTCAGGCCTAGGTTAATGCAGTTCAGTAGGTACAAACTTGGTGTAAGATTTATGGTAGTAGTGGTCACTCTGCAGATATATATGGAGCAAATCCTGAGTCGGTCAATTTTGTGGGTAATATGCAAAAAAAGAAATTATAATTATGGTAATGCCTACAATCGTAACTCGCAGAGTCAGCCCAACTACTCTTGGGGCAATAATCAGGTTCAACCTCATCAACTTTAGCAGCAGCAAGGTATTCAAAACAACACTCAGGCCAGCAATATAGAAGAGACTTTGAAAAAGATTATGGCCAACCAAAAACAAATGGCTGCAGAGATCAAAAAACTGCAATTGGCTCAAAAGAATTAAGAGATGCAGATGGATCAGTTAGCTCAGGCATAAAACACAAGACCTTAAGGGGTTTTGCCTAGTGATACAGATCAAAATTCAAAGCAATTTATGGCAATTACCTTGAGAAGTGGTAAAGATTTGATTGACGCACCTCTAAAGAAAAATCATTAAGTGCAACCAGAGTTGAGAACACCCAAGTAGACAGAAAAACAAGTTGAAATCAAATAAGATGACAAAAAGGGGAAGTCTGAGTACCCTAATAAAAAGCCGATTGAGAAATCTCAAAATAGACCACCAACACCATTGCCTCAAAAGCTTAAGAAAGCAAAAGAGGTTGCTTGTTTTAAGAAGTTCTTTGACATATTTAGAGAACTTTACATTAACCTTCTTTTATTAGATGTTTTGCAGGGAATGCCCAAGCACGCTAAGTACCTAAAGGATGTGGTGATGAAAAAATAGAGGCTAGGTGATATTAAGACTATGGAACTTATTGAAGAGTGTCGTTCTGTGGTTATGAGCAAAATGCCCAAAAAGCTCAAAGACCTTGGGAGTTTCACCCTCCCCATACAAATTGGTGAAAGTGATATTGTTCAAGCTCTGAGTGATTTAGGGGCAAGCATCAACTCGATGCCCCTTTCAGTGTTTAATACTCTTGGGTTGGGGAATCCAAAGCCTTCATCAGTTGTGCTCCAGATGGATGATAGAACTAGAGTGGTCCCCGAAGGAATTATAGAAGATGTTCTAATTAAGTTTGGTAAGTTTATTATTCTTACTGATTTTATTATTCTTGACTATGATGTAGATGATAGGGTACCAATCATATTGGGACATCCATTCTTTCCTATCGGTGGAGCTTTGATAGATCTTAGAGAGAGAACTCTCAAGATGAGATTGAATGAAGAAGAGGTGGTCTTCAGAATGTACAAAGCACTCAATACACCCTCATAATATAGAGATTTATGCATGATCACAACTATATAAGTGGATAAGTATGGGTTGAAGGAGTGCAAACCTCCCATTACCTCTTCGAACTCTCTCATAGAGTTTCCCAAACCAATGACTAAGCCTAGGCCTAAAAGGCTTAAATGGAATCCTGAAAAGGTGAATGTAAGAAAAGTTGCAGACCTTGCATGTGAGCATTCAAAAGTTAAAAAAAGAAGGAAAAGATGGGCCTCAAAAGAAAGGCAAAAAATGAGAGGCTGTGATAGTTGTGATGTGAGTCGTGCCACGATAATAAATCAGGCGCTACTTGGGAGGCAACCCAAGTTAAGGTAGTTTGTTTTTAATTTGTTTGGTTTTTGGGTATCACCTTTGGGTTTTTTTATTGTGTTGACAGGTCGAAGGGAAGTCTAAGTACCTGAGATCTAAGCTAAGAAGCATGATAAAAACTGAGTGTAGGTTCCTTCAGAATCGTTGATAGAGATGATGTTGTTACCTAGCCTAGAGGCCTTAGGGAGTATTTCCATTCTTCATTCTTTGATTTATACTTTGGGGACAAAGTATGATTTTAAGTGTGGGGTAGGGAATCTTCCTATTTGTTAGGGAGAAGGGTGCTATAGGATTTCTATTTTAATTTAATTGCAAGTTTTTGACTAAATCTAAAAAATATAAAAAGATTTTATCTTTGTTTATTTTAAGTGTTTGTTGCCTGGTTAGTAGAAGCGCACTTTACCCTCCCCTTGGTTTTTATTTTTGATTCTTTTCTGAGGGGGAGCCCTTTGAACCCAATATCCTTTTTGATTTTTAGGAGTAATTTTAAAAATTTTGTCATTTGAAATAAATAGAGATTCTTTGCTAGGTGCTACATATGATTATTTGATGGAGGTTGGTTTTGAATTCTAAAGCATGATCTGAAACTTGAATGACTTCTATCAGACACCTAGGCTCATTGATCTGACTCGTGTGTGATGTTGGCTTAAAATTGAATTTTTACGATTGCTTGGTTGAGAGTCTATAGAGATCCTTCTTGAGTTAAACATGTGCCATGTGTGTTGAGGATTTTGTTATATTCCTTGTTTGCATATTGATGTCTAGAACTTTCCCGGTTTGTTTGCAAAGAAAAATAAAGAATGTTGAGTTTACAAAATGATATAGGTATTGTCACGACCCGAAATCCCATTCGGGCCGGACTAGCACCCGAAGCCGATATGGCCCGAGAGAACCAATCTTTGCTCCTGTTCACTCGCAAGCATATTTTAGTATGAATCTTATTATACTTCATACAACTAGGCGGAAGTCATGGAAAACTTATACAGTATATGAAACTTGGCCGTTAGGGCCATCATGTCAAACAGAA
The DNA here is from genome assembly GCA_031232105.1 of Capsicum rhomboideum. Lineage (NCBI taxonomy): Eukaryota > Viridiplantae > Streptophyta > Magnoliopsida > Solanales > Solanaceae > Capsicum > Capsicum rhomboideum. The sequence goes on from CP124712.1 coordinate 82,193,849, forward strand.
CACACGTCTCTTACATTCACTTTCCCATATATGTCTACAAAGCCTCTAACGAATACATGAACACAACAACCTGTAGTCGGGACAAGTCCCCACTTTATACAATAATTTCAAAACCAAAACAATATACACATGTGACTCGGAAAGCCCCGAACCAACTGGGAGCTCACCAATGAGTCTTGTGAAATAAAATCTGATTTTTAGTCCACTTTCTAGCCAAACATTTGGTCCAATCATGGTATATTGACTTGGTCACACAAGAATGGATCAAATTTCCATTTGGGCCATGTCTTCTTATTAATATTGGGCTTCATTTGGGCCCAATGACTTAAGCCCAAAAATTTTAATGCATAAATAATCGAAGCTCTCATGTTTCATTATTTCCATAAATGTTACGGGAATTAATTAGACTCGGAAACTTACGGGGTGTTACATCCTTCCCCCCTTAGAAACATTCATCCTCGAATGTTAATAGTAGTAGTAACCAACTCAAACAAATTTCAGTCTAAATGCATTTGTCATATTGTCACATACGTATAATGCTCACATATACTCACTTCTTACTACTCCAATTCAGCGACGTAGATTTTCTCTTAGGTCTGCAACAAATACGGGTGCTTAGACGTCATCATTTATGCAGCTTCTCATGTGATTTCTTCTACTTGTTGATCCAAAATAGCAATAGGGATCTCTTCATAGGGGAGATCCTCCGTAACTTGTACATCTTCAATGGAAGCAACAGAAGATGGATCTCCTATGTACTTTCGAAGCATCGAAACATGAAATACTAAATGAACTGTGGAGGGTTCTTGGGGTAATGATAGTTTATATGCAACTCACCTAACTCTTCGCGTAATCTCATATGGTACATTATATAGAGCCAACTTTTCTTCCTTTCATACAAAGCTTTATAAGGTGTCATTTTGACACTTGAATGATGGGTATTAGTGTAGGCAAATTCAATAAGCACTAGATGTTCAGCCTAACTACCTTTAGAATACAATGTCCAACTCGTAGCATATCTTCAAATATTTATGTAGTACGTTCTGCCTAAAGATACATCGCAAACTTATGTGATCAGTATATCAACGTGAACCCTATACAAATAGTGGTGCCATGAATGTATATAGTTTGTTTTCTCAAGAAACTCTCATATCTGCTAACTCCATATCATGTGTTGGCTAATTCCTTTCGGGTGGTCACAACTATCTTGAGGCATAAGCTACTACGTTACCATGCTGCATCAATACACACCCAAGAATGGCTTGTCGTCTTATTGTTTTTCCAAATCTTACCAGATGATATCCCGATCTCACGTTAACCTGTGAGAAATATTTGACACCCTATAATTTGTCAAATAAATCATCAGTTTTGGGAAGGGACTATTTATCCTCGATTATCACCGTATTCAGTTGTCAATAATCCATGCACACTCTTAACGTGTTGGCTTTCTTCCGTACATATCATTCTGGTGCATCCCAAGAGGACATACTAGACCTTATCAATCCCCGTGGATATCATTTTCCTTTCTTTAAGATATGAAATAAATTTACCCCTCGATACGCCAATACTACTCCTCCATTCAAGGACGATCTTTTATAAGAAATGAAAATGGACTTTCTTAGCTCGGCAATCCACCGTAGCATGTTCACAAATAGGTTCTATACAGTTACGATGTAACCCCCTTGACTATAGTAGATTCACCAACAGGTGTAAATACTCCAGATGGTCTAACTAATAAGTCTGATGTTCGTTCAATTTCATAGCGGTCAATGGAGTAACATATGATACTGTAGAACCCAGATCAATCAATGCGTATGTATATACATTATGAAAAAAAAATAGATAATGTACCTGTAGCTATATCAGGATGGGCCTCCACATTCTGCTGACCCGCTAGAGCATAAGTATGGTCCTGTATTCCACTAAAATTGGCCGCTCCTCTAGTACCGTTACCACGACCAATCGGCTACACACCTTGGCCTAAAAAAGGAACCGATGATGATGGTGCAATGGTTGACCCCGTAGGTCGCATAATAATGCCCGTGCCCCTTCTTGGGCAATCTCTCACCATGTGCCCGGACATACCGCACCAAAAGCAGATATTGGTCCCAAACCGGCATTCTTTTAAATGAAACTTTCCACAGTGTGGACACGGTTGGCGAGGAAACCCCGATTGGTTCATACTTCCTTGCTCTTAATACCCCATTGGTTGTGAACCTTGCATTCCACTACTTTGCCCAACGTGATTGTCTCTAAACCCTTGGAACTGGGGTTGAGTTCCTACTATAGGATAGAAAAGTGATGGTCTCGGTGGTCTATAAAAATCCTGAGGTCCAAATTCTCCTGGGGACACCATGTATTGTCCCATAGGTATAGCTTTCTTTGATGGCCCCTCTTCTGCTTTGTGCATCTTTCTTCTCTTCCTCTGATCCTCTATTTTTTATGCAAAAGCCTGTATTCTGGCTATATCCATATCTCTGTTCAGAGCAGCAATGGTACATTCTCTGACCAATGATGGATCCAATTGATCCATGTATCGATGAACTCTATCAGCCATAGTGGCTACCATATGGGGAGCATATCTGGCCAAAGAATTAAATCGAAGACTGTACTCCCGGACACTCATATTCTCTTGACAAAGATTTAGAAACTAGTCTACGCGTGCCTCCCGAATCTCATATGGAAGGTAGTGATCCAGGAATGCCATTTGAAATTCCTCCCAGCTAGCCGGGGGTACACCAACACCCCTAGCTCGTTTCCAATCTTTATACCATAATATCGCCTCCCCTTTCAATCTATACGTCGCGAGTTCAACTGTTTCTATACCAAATATGTGCATGACATCCAAAGCCCTTTTGATTTGATCGATAAAATCTTGTGGGTACTCATTAAGATCCGATCCGGTGAATATAGGAGGGTCTAATTTTAGGAAATCCTGCGTTCTTCGACTAGCTTCCCTAGTCTCACTGTCATTACTTGTCATTGGACCAGCTTGTCCTTGAGTCTGTGCTGCAATTATCTGAGTCAACATATATACTGCATTTCTCAAATACTGGTCAGTGACATTAACAGGTGGCTCAACAGGTTCTTCTCTCCTTCTCGGCTCTTCTGGAGCTGGAAAAGTAGAAGAAGCCCGCGATGCAAACTTACTTTCAGCTTCATCTTCTCAACCCGTTCAGGTGGTAAGTTACTAGTTCCTTCTCCACCAATCCTGTCTAGCTTCTTAGTTTTACCCTTGCCTCTTCTTGTAATCGGCATTTCTTACTATACCAAAGAAAAACAATTCCCATAGTCAAATACAATTTAACTTAAAACTGGCTCTATTGCACGATCTAGAAGTGAAGAAAAGAAACAACATCCTAAATGTCCCATAGCCTCCTGCTCATAAATGTGGTGCACAACACATCCATGAACAAGACTCTACTCGGACACGGCTTTGTAGACACCCTGAGAACAACCTGCTATGATACCACTTTTGTCACGACCCAAAATCCCATTCGGGCCGGATTGGCACCCGAAGCCGATATGGCCCGAGAGAACCAATCTTTGCTCCTGTTCACTCACAAGCATATTTTAGTATGAATCTTATTATACTTCATACAACTAGGCGGAAGTTATGGAAAACTTATACAGTATATGAAACTTGGCCGTTAGGGCCATCAAGTCAAATAGAACACACGTCTCTTACATTCACTTTCCCACATATGTCTACAAATCCTCTAACCGATACATGAACACAACAACCTATAGTCGGGACAAGTCCCCGCTTTATACAATAATTTCAAAACCAAAACAATATACGCAAGTGACTCGGAAAGCCCCGAACCAACTGGGAGCTCACCAATGATCCGCGGATGACTCGTAGCCTACTGTGGAGGTCTACTAACACCTGTGCCTGCAGCAAATAAAGTAAGTTCCCCAAAAGGGGTCAGTACGAAGAATGTACTGAGTATGCAAGGCTATAAGAAACTTCATGAAACATAAACACCTCAATGAACTTGATTTCAAGAGAATAGTCAATGTGGATACATCGTGGTTCAGTATGTGTGGAAATAGGTACCTTACGTTCATTATTCCATTTTCCTTTATGTCCGTTACCATTAGTAGTTAGAACCGTCAATAGATAATCGTCAATAATGTATAACCGTTAATATGCAACCGTCAGTATGCAACCGTCAATATATAAATAAAGCAGGTTTGGCCCTTAGGGCTACCCCCTGTCAGGTTTGGCATCAAGCTATGCTTTTGCCCCACTGAGCTTCCCCCCTACCATCACTTGGAAATCAGTGAAGCAGGTTCGGCATCAAGTTTGGCCTTTTCTTTACTGAGCTTTCCCCCTGATCCAACAATATCGGGATCAGCTTGAGTTAGGCTTGCGCCCCCACAAAGCTATCACCCGTACTCAATAAGTATAAAGAAAATGTAAAGTAACCATAAGAAAAGTATAAAGCAACCATGAGGGAAAATATAAAGTAACCATACGGGAATTACTTCTTTCATTACTTCATTGGATTACTTCTCTCTTTTACTTTTATGAGATTGATACATTGGGGATCATAACCTTATTGGAAGTACATAACTGCCTTACGTTAGTCTTTTATGTTCATGAGATTAATACTTGGTAGTAATTATGACTTTATGGAAGCTTTGGAATTTTGATCCATGATTAAGAGACATATGAGTCATGATTGGTCCATGATTAAGAAACATAGGAATAATAACATATGACAACCTGAAATGAGATACCTTTTAACATTTCGAAATGGAACAAGGACAATGACGACATGAACAATATGTGCTGCAGAAGGATACGGACAGAGTAACCTTACATACTTTATCTCCTCAATACGAATATACAATCCTATACGTGAATACCGTAGTCCCGCTCCTTCATTATGTTTCACTCTACAACACAAGTACATAACGGAATTTACATTAACCACCAACTATCTTACAAATGTATACAACGACAATGAGTTACATGTTTGCCTCTAAAATGTCATTTCCTTCTCTACAATACCCTTTACGGTATGGTCATATCAACAATACTATAACATGCCCAACATTGACCAAAATACCATAAACCACTAGCATTTCATACCAAGTTCATACTTTCCACTCTTCATCACCACAATATCACAATTATTCCATCAACTCACCTCATTACACTTCACAACAACATATCGGCCAAAATCCCATAATTTACACTTATGGAAAAATAACAAGTTTAATAACATAATCACACCATTCATGGCATTATCATACCAACAATACCATATTATTCCATAAATTGAACAAGGCATCATAAATCAATAACATTTTACACCAAGTTTACCCTTTATACTTCCACATTAACACTACGTCACAATCACTCCATCAAAGCATCTCATTACCATATGTAACAACACATGAACAACCATACATAATTGATACCATGCAAAATACCTTTGATAAAATCCTTTAAAGTCATTCAAAAGGTATCACAAGTTGATAATTACATCCATGAAGGGTATAGGGGTTTCGGGGGGTCAAAGGGGTGCAAAAACAATAAATTCGGAGTTCTGGGACGACCCGCTAAGCCACCTGCACCCGAAAGTGGATGAAATACATCCTCAGGTTCCCTTTGGCAGTAGCCAGAGTCACCTGCATTGGCACCTACGCCCGCAGGTGCTCCAGTCTCGAGGGTGGATGCCCGTTTCAGCCTCCAGGGGTCATTTTAGGGTCTTTTTTTTGACATGAATGATCCATGATCATAATTAAACTTCTCATAACATATTTTAGATCATATTATATGCCAAATAACAGCCATGTCTTCACAACGCACATAAACATCACCAAACTACATGTTTCTTTCAATACGTCACCAATTCCATGCCCAATTTCGAAATAAAAATTCCAATCATTACGTACAAGCATAAAACAAGTTAAGGTTATAATAACACCTCACATGTAAATATTTAATCCATCAAGTTCACTTCTCTCAATACCACAAATCCATTTTCAAGTTTACAAGACAAAACCATCCTCCGATTTAGCAAACATGCAATATTACACACATAGTGAATTCTCAATACATCACCAACACAACCAACATCATATATGCACCCTATCATGCACATAATATATTAATCCATAAGAATAATCACTTACCTAAGCTTTAAAGATGATGATCTTGCTCCAAAAGATGATTTAGGGTTTGTGTGTGTAGAGAGAAATTTTGGGAAATTTCTAGAAATGGCATGTGAGTCTTGTGAAATAAAATCTGATTTTTAGTCCACTTTATAGTCCCCTAATGGTCCCTTTATAGCCATACATTTGGTCCAATCATGGTATATTGACTTGGTCATACAAGAATGGATCAAATTTCCATTTGGGCCATGTCTTCTTATTAATATTGGGCTTCATTTGGGCCCAATGACTTAAGCCCACAAATTTTAATGCATAAATCATCGAAGCTCTCATGTTTCATTATTTCCATAAATGTTACAGGAATTAATTAGACTCAGAAACTTACGGGATGTTACAGGTATTTCTTTGATAGCCATGTTTACACCTGCTTTGTCTACCCTTTATGCATGCTCTTAGTTAGCCCCGTTGATCCTTTAACCTATTATTTAGTAGCCTCATATGTATATTACTCCTTTTCTTTCAATAGACCATAACTTGATCCAAAACTCGCTTGAGTTGAAAAATAAAAGTTGTGAGGAGTGAAAGTTGAAGAAAAAGAGTAAATGTGAAGCCCCAAAGTAGTAGCTATTAGTGTATTGAAAAGGTTTATGTGTTATTGATAGGGAGTAAAGTAAAAAGGAGTTAAGTGTTTTGAAAAAAGATAATCAAAAACTCCCTGCAAAGATGTGTAAGCTAGCTTAAAGAGAGGGTCCAAACAAAAGAGAGTTGTGGAAGAGAAAAGAGGTGAAAAATAGGTTGGTTAAAGATGAGCTTATTGGAAAGCATGATGTATTAAAGTGCTTGGGAAAGTTAGTCACTATTCTTGACCAAAATAGTTTCTACCGGTCCCTTAGCCTACATTACAATCCTTAAAGTCCTACTTGATCTTGAGCTTTGATATTCTTATATTAGTGGAGTACTACACTAAGGGCAAGCTTATGGTTCATCTTATGTGTCATGTGAATTCCTTGTGAGAGTGAGCGAAATTCGATTCTTATACTCTTTCTTGTGATAAATTGTATATTTGTAAATGAATATGGGTAAGACTCTTGTGATAAGGGCGCATGTTTAATGATAGATAGGTGACTTATATTATCTCTTTGTTGAGTAATGTTCATGAGTTTTTCAACTTGGTAGAGTCAATCCTTGAGGCTAGGAAGTCTTAAAGTAGTATTCATGTCTGTTCAATTGTAATATGACATGCCTAGTGTAGAACTTGCTATTCATGTAGTTGTTGTAGTTTTGGCTTGAGTGTCTTAGTGAAATTAGTGATGTTAGAGTCTTCCTTAATTGTGATTAGTGTAAAGAGTTGTTCGAGTACGAATAAGGCTTTAAGTGTGGGGTGGTGATCTTAGGCATATTTATACACCTAAGTGTCATTATCTACGCGTGTTTAGCTTAGTTTTGAGGATATATTGATGTGATTAATGAATTATAAAGTTTTAGTTGTGTATTTGTGAGATAAGTTATATGTTTAGAGTGTTTAAGATGCATTTGAAACAAGTCAAGAGTCAAAATGATCAAATAGAGTTTAGACGAGAAAACTAGTTCGGGTTAGCCTACGCTATTCTTGTTCTAGTGTACTTTGATGAGCTTTATTATGTTGTGTGACCTAATTTTTGTTATGAGATATTATAGTATACCACTGTAGCAGATATGGAAGCTAAAATAATCCCACACACAAGCCATAAGAAGTGGGGAAACAAGGAACAAGTGGACGAGAAGAAGAAAACAAAGATTGGATGAACTCGCACCTTGTGGAGGCAGCCATGCGCCACACCCACCATATCATGTGATGGGTACATGTGATGCAACCCTTAGGGAAAGGGTACACTTTTTTTTCCATGCTATATCCCTGTGTCACAACCCCTTGGCCATGCTATCGTCCATGCGACGCAAACCCCCCCTCCCCCCAAAAAAAAGGTCTAAAACTTGGTTTTTACTTGGTTTAAGTTGAGGGCAAAGTGGTCAATTCTTATATTTAGTTTGGGGAAGCCTACTTACAAATTTAGGGACTATATAAAGAGTTCTTAGCCACATTCACATGACATCTTTGGAAAATCACAAGATTGGAGAGTGGACAAAGCATCAAAGGGCACTATACTAGGGTTTTTCGTTCTTTAACTTTTCTTTCTTGTAGTTTTACTTTATGAACTCATCTATGGTGATTCTTTGTATGAATATGAGTGTATAAAACACCCTTATTCTAGGGTTGAGGCTACATCATGATTGGTTAATTATGGTTTTATAGTTGGTTTATATGTTTATCAAGTTATGTGATTGTTTTTGCGTTCTTGTTTAACTTGTCTAAAGAATTGCAAACTCTAGAATAAATCTTAGTCTCAAAATGACTTGACCATAGGAGTGGAGGGACGGAATCAAGAACGTAGGTAGTGTGGATCATATCTTTTATTGCTAGATGCTAATTGTTAAAGGATGATTTGCGGTTAGGATAGAGATATACCTAAAAGCCCCACTTGGTTAATGAAATGGGTAGATAGCTTAATACATCCAAATTAAAGACTCACATCCCCGCTCAATGATGTAGTTCTGAAATTAATTTGGGTAGATGACTTAGAGAATGACCATTCCTAAGTTAAAATATCAAACCCGTACATCAACAATCATGATAAACACCAACACCATCTAGAAACCATGGTTATGCATGAATGTGTAGTAAGTCTCAACCCTGGAAGCTCTCCATATATTATTTACAATCTAAAGTTTCTTATCGGTTGTCATTTTTGTTACTTAGTCTATAAAAACAAAACTTAAACTCCTTTGGTTATAAATCGCACTTGTTTAAATTTGATGGTAATACTTGAGTTGGATTGTCTACGAAACACCAAGTCCCTTTAGGATTGATATTTGGCTCGCAAGAGCCACTTTATTACCTGCACGACCGCGTACACTTGTGAATGTATTTGGATGCAACAACAGGTGGTTGTTGGACTGAAGCTGAAAACTAGAAGAAAAATTTGGTGCACAAACCCCACGAGCCTCATGCCTAGTCGTACCCATTGGCGACAACTTGTGAGGTAACCCATCGCCACTAGGAGAAAAAAGTGAGATTTCAAGATTGAGAAAAATCCACCCCACAACTCTTAAAATGAGTCAAAGTGTCCCGTAGGGGATCATGATGACTCATCACGTTGAGTTGTGAGGATAGGAGAAGGTAAGTCAATGGAGAAAACCAAGTAAGTGCTCTAACATATACACAATGGGTGTTGGGGATGACTCGTAGCCAATGGTAATAAGTCGTAGGGTCTATCGTGGTCACTAGGTAAAAAAAAAGTTAGTCAATCTTTTAAGCGACCCGACCCGACCAACCCAATCCACTCGATTAAAACCCTCAATCACACCCAATTCAACTCCTTGATAATGCTCAATTACAACGGTTTATATGCATACAATCGTTAGCAATATTTTACCCAACTATGGAGTCTGAATTGATCCCATGAGGAATGAACTAGAAAGGTTCACTTTAGAGCATATATAAATCACTAAATGCTTGCTCATACTAATTTTGATAATAGAAGTAAATGGGGGTTTTACATCAACAATTTGGAACACTTTAGAATATAGTTATCAAGAGAGAGTAATTGTTATGGTTAAACTGTAGGAGTTTTAATCAATATTAGAACAACTTAGGGGTGTGCTTGTTTGATAGTTGATAAAATGTATGAGTGATTGACCTTTGATTCAATAAGTATAAAGTATGGGTAGGCTAGGTTTTAGATATTAGTGATTATTTTTTAATCTATCACCAAATTTCATATGGGTTTCTTTCAAACACCCATATGTTTATCTCTCTAAAAAAACCCAATAATTCAAATTATTTAGTCTATTTCTAGCACTAATGAGAAAAAACCAAATGTTTGTCAGCTAAATCTCTTTACCTCTGTTTTCTCTTTCAAGCAAAACAAAGTATCTAATCTCAAAGTATTGAACTCAAATAAATTTTACAACCTATATTCATGAATTAAAACATAGAGATTTAGTTAAACCCATAATTTATAACTCAAATTAGAAAAAAATAATCAACACCCACACGGTAATCAACAATCATTCATCACACACCTCTAAGTATTGGGGTTTAGCTATATATAATTAAAGAGAAATAGATTATACCATTATGCTCATCAAAAGATTTCATAGATTCAAATATTCACAGTAAAATCTTCAAATCCAAGATAGAAACCAGGATGAATGTTAATCCTAATTTTAGGGTTTTAATTACAACTTCCCATTTGTTCCATCTCATCACAATCAAGCATGTTACACTGGAGATCACAAAGGTCTTTTGCCGACTTGTATAGTAGGCGACATGTAAGGTAGGATAGCATGGGGTTATAGTGACTCTACCTCCTTGAAACACTACATGCGACCTTAACATAATTCTTTTCCAAATCTCATTTCTTTTGTCATGCTATGGACCAATTTTATTGGATTCACTTGCTAACTTCCTCTTCCATTCTTTTCAAGGCTAAACAATTCAAACATTTACAAACTAAATCTACAATTGCACTCTTTTTGTTCCTTTTTTCCTTTTCTATTATTTTTAATGTATTTACAAAGAATACTAGGGTGACTAGAGATGGAAGTGAATGGTCCCAAAATCTATGAACTTCTGATCACAAATCTTCTCGACAGTTCCTCCACCCCTAACTTAGGATTTTGGCCTAAGTTAGTTTAAGGCCTCACCTACATACTTCAAAAAGGTTTTGGTTCAAAAATGGGGATCGTAGAAGAACGGGTTATGGCTTATAATGAGGTTGTCCAAGAAATAGGTTCCAAGGCACAAATTAGGGCAAAGATTGGTCACTCAACTCACAATGGGGATGTCCATTTGGTTAATTCAAACGCTCACTCTTACTTGATGGACAAAGTTTATTTCTCCAATATCACAATGCTATTTGCTTAGCGATAGACCAATCGGGCAAGTTCTAGATGGACTCATAGAACAAGATCGAATCGAAACCTCACTACTCATGGAACTCAATAACACACTTGAAGCAACACTTTCAGTTCATCAATTGACGTACCACATTAATAGCACTTATCAAGAGAGGTAATCGAGTAGTAAAAACACGATGCAAGTATTCACAAAAATGAGTTCCCAACCACTTCAACTCAACCAAATATAATTTTAAAAGATGGGCACATTTTGAAAGGTGGAGATATTCACAAACCAATTTATTATTTTTAAGAGTTATGCATGTGAAAAATTTCCCCAGGAGTACTATTCGAGTCAAAGTATTCTATTGCTAGAACACTGTCTCATTTTGGGAGGGCATGAAGTTGCTACAGATGAAACTCAACCAATATCGGGCTTCTAGGTGAATGGTGTTCTTCTCAATTGGAACCCCCGATGCAATCCACGGGGTTGTACCATAGCTAAGCAAAAGGGATAACCAACCCTAAAAAGCATCAACTACTTTCAAACCACTTATAGAAAAATAATGCAACATATTAACTAAGCAACCATAAATCAGGTTTAGTAAAGGCTCATCACTCTTGACCTTTACCCCCAAACTACCATAACATCTCTTGTTTTATGGCTTCATAAAATTCATGCACCCAATTCTCCACATACGACTTTAGAGGTCGTGTAAAAATTTCAAAATCATGGTATCTTATAGAAGCCAAGAACCTAAGGTGTTTACCCTCCATCCGTCTATGCTCAACCGTTGCTCCTCGATGATTTTATGCTTTTCAAAAACTTTGAGTCGATTGAGGAACTGAGGAACCACCAGGGTCTAAGGACTCCTTGGAGAATTATTCATCCCTCTTTTTCTTAGTTGGTTCGACCACCTGAGTAGGAAGTGGTTCATGAATTGGAGTACTGTTGCCCCTTCTTTTCTCTCATCGGAGGAGGTCACGATATTATGATGAACTAGAACTGTGTTTAGAGCTTGATCCTTTAGTATCAGATACATGGGAATTGGTAATGGCTTTCCCTTTTTCTTTCACAGCAGTCAACCTTTTCTTCTTTTGCACATTTCTTTTGGGGTTTGAAAGACTCAATATTGAGACTCCTTTTGCTATCTTTGCTTTTAGAGGAAGAGTGGGATTATGTTTCTTTAAGACATGCTTGATCTTCACCCTATCTACATAATAAATAAGCAATGCACTAGACCAAAGTTAGAAAACACAACATTGTAACATGCCATCACCAAACTACTTTGGCGAATCGCTGAAGAGTTCGGCAAGCACCAAATTCTATCGACAAACATCAAAATTCCCAGGGCTGATTTGGCGAGGCTCCCTGAGCATCGTCAAAGTAGTACGGAATCACCAAACTTGCACCCTAACTTCCAAACTAGACTGTTACTATTGGCAATATAGGGAGTACTTTGGTGATCCGCCAAGTAGTTCGGCGCCTTGCGAAAGTTCTCAATCCATCGCCGAATAGTGTCATCTTCCCAATTCTACATTCAAACAATTTGATGGTGATTTCTTCATAATGTTTACACTGGGTACTCAGAATTCCCCATATTTCATTCCCAAAGACAACGAATTAATGATTTACCTTTAAGAATTACGTCACCCAACTATCATCGGGAAGTATCGGTCAAAATCGAACTACATTTTGCAAAACCAACTCCTAAATTAACCCCCATAAAAGCATTCAAGTTCCAATCAAGCACTATTTACCAAATAAAAATGACTTAGCATGAAAGTACCAGATTAGATCTACATTTTCAAATAGTTTCAATTATTTAAACACTCTGAACACAAGCAATGAACTCGATTGTTGATCAACACACAACTAAGAATAAACCAATAATTTCTAACCTATAAAATATAACTATTCTTGACTAAAGAGAAGAACCCACTAGGTGGTGCTAGGATTTTGGTGAAGATACGTTAGTGATGGTGGTGCATAGTGGTGTCGACTGAGTGAAGTGAGTAAGTGTGCTTGTTGTTGAATAGTGTAAGTGAAGCCAATAGTAGGGTTAATATAGTGAAAACATGGAAATGGAAAAGACAAAGTCAAGAAGTCAAATTGTTGCCTCTTTAAATACGATTAGTTTGGTGAAAGACTGGGTGTGTCGCCAAAGTGTTTGGCGATGCACCGCACTGAATATGCATCACCAAATATAACAGTTCTTAAGGCTTGGAGGCTTAGGTTCTGCAAGGAACTTTAGTGTAACACCAAAGTGTTTGGCGATGCGCCGAACATGGATCGATGTCACCAAATATAAAAGTTGACATGACCTGGGAGGCCGAGTTAAGCGAAGGACTTTGGCGATTCACCGAAGTGTTTGGAGACTCGCCAAAGTCACTTCCCTAGAGCTCAGTGCAAGGTCTCCAACAATTTTTTTAAGTGCAAGGTCTCCAATAATTTTTTTAAGTGCAAGGTCTCCAACAATTTTTTTACTCCAACTTTTTTTGTGAGATGTTTTCCACATTCCAAACCCATCATACAACTACACCATACAACAAACGTTATTCAAAACAACCAAAAGTAAAACTTGAGTTGCCTCCCAAGAAGCACTTTATTTAACATCATGGCATGACACAAGTAGGAGTATTGAAGCTCCATCAAGGTAGAACACCTTGATAAAGTATACCTTCGGCATCATTCAAAAGTAATGCTTCACTCGCTGACCATTCACTGTGAATTGAGACCCTTTTCACCTTCCAATTCAATAGCTCCACTCGGTAAGCTTTGCACCACCTTAAATGGTCCCGACCACCTTGACTTGAGATTTCTTGAGAATAGCTTAAATCGTGAGTTAAACAATAGGACGTCATCACCACATACCTCTTTTAAGATTTTGGTGTCATGCCATCTTTTCATCTGCTTCTTGTAAAGAGTGGAGCTCTCATAAGCTCTTACACGAAATTCATCAATCTCTTGAAGTTGTTCCACTCTTGACTTGGATTCATCCTCCAATTTCATGTTCAATTTACGCAAGACCCATAATGTTTTGTATTCCAATTCAACTGCCAAAAAGAAATCCTTGCCAAACACTAATTGATATGGGGACATGCCAATTAGAGTTTTGAAAGAAGTCCTATATGCCCACAAGGCATCATCATATTTATGGGACCAATTCATTTGATTAGCATTTATGGTCTTGGCAAAAATTTCTAAACTTTCTTGATTAGAGACCTCTGCTTGGCCATTTGCTTGAGGGTGGTAAGGTGAGGCCACCTTATATTTCACTCCATACTTAGCTAGCAAGGAAATAAATAAGCGGTTGTAAAAGTGTGAACCCCCATCACTAATAAAAACACAGGGTGTCCCAACCGAGTGAAGACAAGTTTTTTCAAAAACTGAGTGACACTCCAGGCTTCATTATTATTCAACACCACAGCTTCGACCCACTTAGAAATATAATCCACCGCTACCAAGATGTAGTGGTTTTTGAATAAGATCACAAAGGGTCCCATCAAATAGATCCTTCACACATCAAACAACTCGACGTCCATACTTAGCTGCAATGGCATTTCATGCCTTCTCGAAATTCCTCCTTGTCTTTGGCATTGTTCATAAGCACGAACCAACTCATGAGCATCACGATGTAAGGAGGCCAAAAAAATCTGCTTTGAAGAACTTCAACAACTGTTCGAACCCCACCATGATGATCACCTACCGGTGAGAAGTGATATGCTTATAAAATAAGCCTCATCTCATTTTGAGCCACACATCTCCGAACCATATTATCGGTGTATTCCCTAAAAAAGTAGGGCTCATCCCAATAGTGCCTCTTTACATCAAGGAAGAATAACTTTCTTTGATAATGATTGAGGTTTTCTGGAAGTATACCACATAAAATATAGATTGAATAGTCCACATACCATGGTTCCACACACCCCGAGAGAACCATAACAAGCTTATCAAGAAAAGTCTTATTAAGCTCAATTTTTCCCAACATCTGATTATTTGACTCATGGCAGGACAAGTGTTCCACCACTTGATCTTCACATCCCTTCCTATCCTTAACCTTGAAGTCAAATTCTTGAAGCAACAATATCCACCAGATTAGCCGTAATTTAGTTTCCTTCTTGTCTATCAAGTATCGAATAGTGGCATGGTCGGCATGAACAATTACTTTGGTGCCTAACGAATAGGCACAAAACTTTTCAAAAGCACATACCACTGCTAACAACCACTATTTCGTAATTATGTAGTTCTCTTGCGCATTATTCAAGGACTTACTTGCATAGTACACCGGGTGGAAGATCTTGTCCTTTCATTGGCCCAGAACCGCACCTAGCGCCATTCAACTTGCATCACACATAAGCTCCAAGGGAAGTGACCAATTTTGAGCCATAATAATTAGTGTTGTTATAAGCTTCTCCTTGAGGTAATTGAATTCCTTCACACAATCTCCATCAAACTCAAACTTGGCTTTCTTTTCAAGAAGCTTGCACATTGGATGGGCTATTGTTGAAAAGTCTTTGATGAATCTTCAATAAAAATTGCCATGCCTTAAAAAAATATGCACACCCGTTATGGACATTGGAGGAGGCAATTTGGAAATCACTTTGATTTTTTCTTGGTTAACTTGGATGCCTTGCCCCTATATTTTATGCCCAAGAACAATTCCTTCCTTCACCATGAAATGACATTTCTCCTAATTTAGAACAAGGTTTGTTTCAACATACCTTTGTAGTAATTTTCTTAAAAGCTCAATGCATTCTTCAAAAGAGTTTCCTACTATCAAGAAATAATCCATGAATACCTCCATCGTGTCTTCTACCATATCTAAAAATATTTACAACATGCACATTTGGAAAGTAGTGGGAGTATTGCATAACCCAAAGGGCATACATTTGAAAGCAAAGGTGCCATATGGGCAAGTGTAGGTCATTTTTTCTTGATCCTCGGGTGTGACAGATATTTGGTTATACCCAGAATAACCATCCTAAAAGTAATACCAACCTCTCCCTGCAAGTCAATCTAACATTTGATCCATAAATAGCATGGAAAAGTGGTCTTTTTCAGTCCAAGAATTTAGTTTTCGATAATCCATATATACCCGCCAACCCGTGACCTACCTTAAAGGGATGAATTCATTTTCTCATTTGGAATGATGGTGATTCCTCCATTCATCAGCACACATTGCACCGGGCTAACGTAAGTACTATTAAAGATTGGGTAAACAACCCCTACATCAAGCCCCTTAATGATCTCTTTCTTTACAAGGGTTCAACCTCCTTTGGTTCTCAACACTCGGTACACATTTGGGCTCTAATTATATTTTATGAGTGCAAATCCTGGGGGAATTTTGATGATATCAGTGATGGTCCATCCAATAGCTCTTATAAACCTTCTCAATACAGATACCAATGCCTCAACTTGCCATGCTAACTATACTTCATCAATGATAACGGGTAAAGTACTATCATTTCCTAAGAAGACATTTCAAAGATTAGGAGGAAGATGATTAATTTCAAGCTTTGGGGGATCTTTTATGGATGGCTTAGCAGGAGGACTCTTCCGATTCTTCAAGTAAAGATCAAGCTTGTGTGAGTTCTTGGTGTATGAACCAAACCCGGTCAAAGAAGCTACAACTTCATCATATTCTTCAACATCTTCTCTACCATAGTTCCATAGGACAACCTCTAATACCTCACTTATCAAATCCACCTCCAATGCATTGGAAACCTCATCATCAATTACATCAATGACCGAAATCACTTGCAAATCCCTCGGTTGTTTCATGGATTTGCACATGTTAAATGTAACTTTATCACCATTGACCCTAAATTTCAATTCACCACACTACACATCAACTAGATCTCTTCCAGTTAACAAAGAGGGCCTACCTAGAATGATTGGGACCTCATAATCGGTGTGGAATATGAAATGATCAACTCAGACTAGCATGCCATAGAGGATTCCAACCAGTTTCTTGATAGATCGATCTGCTATTAGTAACCTCATCATGGTATCCTTGGAAGTCCCCAAGCCCAACTTTTTTAAATGGCCAATGGCATCAAATTTATACTCGCTCCCAAGTTACACAAGGCTTTGCCAAATTTGTATACACCAATCGTGCAAGGGATAGTAAATGCCCAAGGGTCCTCTTTCTTCACCACCATATTCTAGTCATGATTTCACTATAATGGTGTGAAACTTCCACTATTTCAAAATCCATGGTTCTATTTTTGGTTACCAAGTCCTTCATAAACTTGGCGTAATTGGGCATCTCGAGCAAAACATCCACCAAGGGGGTGTTGATTGACAAATTATTGGACATAGAGAGGAACTTCTTGAATTTAACATCCTTCTCTTTCTTCTTGAGTCTTTGTAGGAATAGAGGAGGTATTTTGATTGTTTGCTTTGAAATAACTAGGCTCTCTTCCAGTTTTGGAATATGTTCATTAACCACTTATTCTTTCTCATCACTAGCATTTGTATCTTCAACTACTATTGATTTCCCAACATGTAAATCTTTGTAGTTTGCCTCCTCATGATTGGGCTTAAGATGCTTCTCAAATCGCTTCTTTTCACACTAGTTTGTTCTTCAATCTCCTCCTCTCAAGGAGATTCGTTATCATCAACCATCTTATCATAAAGTATCCTCCCACTCCTAGTGACAACGGCCATATAATAAGTATTATCATTCTTGGGATTGATTACCTTGTCACTTGGGAGTCCACCTTTCGACCTTTGATTTATGTGTTAAAAGATTTGACTTAATTAGGTCTTGAGTTGCTTGATAGAGTCTACATAGGAAGTGACCATTTAGTTCAATGAAGAGAAGCCACTCTTTATTCTTTGAGGATCTTTTCACTACCTTCAACTTTATTAATAATTCTCAAGAGCACATCTTCCATTTCGTAGCTCTCCGGATCTAAATAGGAGGACTCTTTGGCCTTTTCTCTATCATGAGGTTGGACATATCTATCATGATCAAAATCTTTTTCATGATACTTTTCCCTCCAATCATGATTTCTATCACGTTGCTTATCCCTCCAATCACCATCACGATCTCTCCAATCTTGATCTTTATCTCACCAATTACAATCTCTATCCTTCCAACCTTAATTCCCGCCTTGCCTTTAATAGGTAGGTCAGGAACCCCCCCTCCCCCCCATTTGATTTGACAAGGAGTGAAGCTCCTCGTAAAGTGAATTGGCATCATCATCCTCATATGCTCGATTTTCTCTTGTAGCTACGTCATTAACCATTTTGTAGTTTGATCCCATGAAGTGTTTTGTCAAGAGATCCATTTGTGTCATAATTTTGGCCATGTTTTCGTATGGATCTTCATGATTTTTCCTTTTCTCTTGGATCACCAAATACGAGGAGGTATAACCCATTGCCACCGCATATCTTGGGTATGCTAAGTTTGATTTTGCTTTATTATTTGATCGAGCAAGACCATAGCACTCTAAATGGTTGGTTCATCAATGACCCACCGGCTTAATTGTCTACCATGGTCTTGTACAAATAATCCATATACCAATAGAAAATTTGGAGCATTAACTTATCCAGTAGCTCATGTGTAGGGAAATGATGTAACTTCTTCTTAAATCTTAGCCAAGCCTCATGTAAAGGTTCACCACTCAATTGGCCAAAATTTGTGATTTTATCTCGAAGTTCAAGCATATGATACAGAGGAAAGAACCTAAAAGCCTACGTTAGCTCGACCCATGAAGTAATGGATCCTTTAGGCAATTCCCTAAGCCAAGTAACTGCCTCTCCCATTAATGAGAAAGCAAAAAATCGCAACCGGATGGACTCTTGGGAGATGTTTGCTATGTAAAAAGGGATGCAAACATCAATGAAGTACTTTAAGTGCATCTTTGCATCTTCATGTGATTGACCATCGAACTTCCCCTTTATTTGAAGCAAGTGATGCATGGTGCTAGTAACATGGAAAGTCGCACTGCACACCGTAGGTGGTAGACGAATAGCACTAGCCCTCCCAATATCTCCTAAATGATCATCATCCTCAAATTACCCTTCAAAACTTGTTGTTTCACTGGCGTGTTGGCACATATTTTCACCTAAAGAAAATAAAAAAAAAAACAAAGTAAATTTAAATTACGGCTAACAAAAAGTGATTTAAAACACTTTAATAAACGAACGCTGGACTTTCATTCCCCGGTAATGGCGCCATTTTTTATAACACTCAATTACACTGGTTTAGATGCATACTATCGTTAGCAATATTTTACCCAACTATGGAGTCGGGGTCGATCTCACGAGGAATAAACTAGGAAGGTTCACTTTAGAGCATATATAAATCACTAAATTCTTGCTCGTATTAATTTTGACAATAAAAGTAAGTGGGGGGTTCTACGTCAACAATTTGGAACACTTTGGAATAGAGTTATCAAGAGAGAGTAATTGCTATAATTGAAACGTAGGAGTTGTAATCAATATTAGAATGACTTAGGGGTGTGCTAGTCTGATAGTTGATAACATATATGGGTGATTAATCTTTGATTCACTAAGTATAAAGTATGGGTAGGCTAGGTTTTAGATATTAGTGATAATCTTTCAACCTATCACCAAATTTCATATGGGTTTCTTTCAAACACCCATATGTTTATCTCTCTAAACAACCCAATACCTCAAATTAGTTAGTCTATTTGTAGCACTATCTATTAAATGAGAAAAACCCAAGTATTTATCAACTAAATTTCTTTACCTTTGTTCTATCTTTCAAGAAAAATAAAGTATCTAATCACAAATAGAGTTTGGAACTGCTATTCATGAAGTAAAATATAAATATTTAGTTAAATCCATAATTTATAACTCAAATTAGAAACAAGTAATCAACACCCACACACTAATCAATAATCAATCATCACACACCCCTAAGTATTGGGGTTTAGCTATGCATAAGTAAAGAGAAAGAGATTATACCATTATGCTCATTAAAAGCTTCCATAGATTCAAATATTCACAATAAAATCTTCAAACCCAAGATAGAAAACCAAGATGAATGCTAATCCCAATCTTAGGTTTTCAATTACAACTTTCTAGATCTCAACCTCAGCAAAAGCTAAGGGTTTGCAGCCTCAAAAAGCTATTTATAGCTAGAGCAAAATGGGGCCAAACCAATTACAAAATTGCCACCAAGCTCACTTCAGCATTGGATAGAGAGCATCACCTAACTCATCGGTGATGTACTAAAGTGAACCCATATTCCTGAACTAACTTGAACTTGAGCTTCAGTCATTGGTATTTGTTAACTTTGGCGATGGAGACTCAACATCGTTGAACTTGGTGGTGATGCAAAACATTTCTTCTGCTTGCCGAACATGCTCCCTAAGAACTTGAATAAACTGTAACCTTCGGTGATGGACTCTTCACTTTGGTGATACGCCATACGGTTTGGCGATGCGCCAAACTTCTTAGGGCGATGCCACCTTCGCTTTTTAGCTCCATTTCTCCATCATTTTGCTTCCTTATGGTTTGTTGACCACTTCTCGGCTTCAACCCTGAAAAACAACTAAAATAATATTAAAAGTAGCTCAAAATGGAATTGAGGACTTGATTTCTTACCAATTCTTGGCCAAATGAGTTGCAAAATGTCGACTCATCTCTCCTCTTCCAAACTTTTGAAATCATAACTCCCTCCATTGAAGGAAAATTATGCCCATCCTTAATTTTTCCCCTAAAATTACGCATAATCATCTTATATTTCATCATTGTTCACATCTCATTGCCCATTTGCACTAAAAACTCAGATTCAAGTGATGTTTTTCAAGCTCTTCTCTCTTACAAGTTTCATAATCAAAATCAAAATAAGTTAAATTCCTTTAAATTACTTTTATTGTTGGTATTGAGAGTTCTCTAAGGGTGTTCTATCATTACTATGTGTGTACTCAACCCTAAATGAACCGGTTTGAAAAGAATTGGGTTTTCTTAAACTTAAATATTTGATCATTTTTTGAATTTTGTTAAAACTGGGCATAATGGGTGAGTAATGTGTGTTTATGATGGATATGTGCTAAAACATGTGTGTAATTATGATTCGGGGTGAAATCTAAGTTGTCTCATCAATTGGTGTAATTAGTTGAATATGAGGAATAGGTATTCCCTACCATTCTAGTGATCGTAAAAGTGGTCTTGATGCTTAGTTGTAAAATAAATTGAGATAAAATTCATGGATATCCAAAACTACAACTTTACTATTCTCAGGACATACACAATGACTCATTCCCAAAGGCTACGAGTCATCGTGTGAGTCATAATCACTAGCACTAGGGTTCAAAATTGTTAAGTTTCTAAAGTTTGGATATCTGCTCAGTACGAGTCTCATGAAAAGACATAGGGAGATATGATGACTCATAGTGATGACTCATCCTAAAAACCTACACTTGACAAATTATAGGAGTTAGACCCAACGAGTCACCTGACGAGTCATACCATTTGGCAAAGATTTGTTGCCTAATCTGTAGGGACTATCAGTGATACTTGTACTTGTATTTTACTTCTCAAATATTTTAAGTAATAATGCTTACCCTCGTCAAGTACCATGGCACTAAAGAATGTAAGGAGGAAAGGAGAAAAGAAAGCAAGGAAGCCTACCCATACCAAGGACCAAATTAAGGAAACATCCACCCAAAAATTGGTGGATGAGAGTACTGACGAATCTAGTGGCTCAGTGGAGGAGTATCCACTTACAACTTTAATTGAGCCATGTGAAAGGATACTTTGATCATAGAGACCAAGGACTAGAACAAAGAATCCAGGGGTGAACCCACCACATTCACCTGAAGGAACTCCCCAGTCTGAAGAGGGACACATTCAGAGTCCGGGGAAGGCCGATGATGAAAGCGATTCCAGAAACAAAGAAGGGACTGCATCAGGTAGTTCCTCAAAGGATAAAGCAGGTATGGGGTTCAATACTCAGGTCTCCAATGATGATTTTGATGAGACCTCGATTGAGAGTCCTCCACCATAAGGTTAGCTTCTACTATAGATATATCTATCACCACAGGTTTATGTAGCTCCACATGTTGAAAGATGGGGTGTTCTGGGTATGCAAAGAATCTATAATTAGGACATTGCACTCAATGACAAAGGTCAAATAGGGGTTTATAAGGAGCTGAGGTTGGTGACCACGGGCATGTCTGAGATGCCTGAGTTTGAGTGACTGTTCAATAAGTATAGATTCAGGTGGATGATTGAGCAACCGAGTAGATATAGTCCTACACTAGTTCGAGAGTTTTATGTTGCTTATCAGGCCACCCTGAAGGTGCAGGCTTTATAGGGTTTTCTATGAAAGGTTCATCCTCTACCAGGTTGATATTTCAGAGTATACTATTCCACGTTTCCTCCATGATTGGGACTTTAAGCCTTCAACTAACACTGCAGATATAGATCATTAGATAGATGAGATGAGAAAGGTGAAGCTGAAGTAGATTGGCACCAAGGATAAAATGGTGCACTATCAATAGATGGCAAATATTATTGCTGCCTAGAAGAAAAGGTTGAATGGGTAGCCAGTGAAGAGTCACATACCAATAAGGGCACAATGAAATTCATTGCCAAATATTAATGGACTTTAGTTTATCACAAATTGGGGTCGACATCCATAGATAATATTTTGAGCCCAGACTAAGCAGCCTTATTGGTAGGTATTATGGAGGGCTATGATACTGACATCACCAAGTTTATCGCCTGGTAAATCTAGGATAGAGTGGTTGAGGATGTGATAAGTATACCATTCTCATGTTTGGTTACTCAGATGCGTTTGGAGGATGGTGTTCCTGAGCTGCCTGAGATTGCTCATTTTATCGAGTTTCATCACATTACTAATCTTGGGATGATTTGGGACCCAATGAATCTTGTGTCTAAGCCAAAGGTTGTAGAGGGTGTTGCTTTATTAGTTGGGGCACTTCAGTCGGGTATGCACATAGAGATTGATACACCCAAATTTACTAAAAACTAGGGCCATACCTACTGAGTCTCGATACCTATGCTACTACTGATGCTACCACTTTCTTCACCTCACAGTCCTATTTCACCAACTCTTATTCCAGGATCATCCATGATTCGACCACCTGCCGGCGGGTATGTTGTAGTCCTACTAGAGTTCTTACAAAAAGTTCTGAAATAATTGACCACTGTTGAGCTGAGAGTTGAAAATGTAGAAAGTGGGGTCAAGCCATGGGTGAAGAATGAGATTACGACTGAGATGCGAGGGATACAGACCCAGTTTGATGGGTTTGAGTGGAGGTTGATTGCTAAGCTTTAGGGTATTTAGTCCCCAGACTTAACCAGGATCAAAGAGGAGCTTGCTTCACTTCGAGCAGCAGTCCATGACTTGTCTTCTATGCAGTTCCATCCATTCCTTCCCACCAGTATGCCCGTGATTGAGGAGGATTTTAAGGATATTGGGGTGCTCTACATATGGGGAAATAAGGGAAAAGGAAAAATTACTGAATATGGTGAGGAGCTGGCCCAGGAAAAGAAGAAAAGAAAGAGAGATAAAGAGAATATAAAGAAAGTTATGGAGGTGAGCAAGGGGTCATCCAAGCTATACTTATTCAGGATGCATTAGAGGATGCAAGGGGTTGGGAGCTCCATAATTTGTGAGGCCCCGAGAGATAGTATTATTGTTGTTTCTAAGAGTGGTGGGGGTACAATAGTTTCCCCTGCTAGTTCTGCTTCATTGAGTGCATCGGCCAATACCGGTGCCATTATTTCTTTAAGTGCACCAATCACTACCGGTGCCAACGTATTGGAGACTGGTGTGACATTTGAGACCCCAACATCTGATGAGTCCACACACGGTTCCTAGGGTACCACAGGTATTTCCTTGCCCCTCATTTTTCCATTTTCTGATTATATTCATGTAGTGAGGACACTGCATATTCTCCAAGTTGGGGTTGGGGGTGTTCCACCACTTGGGATTTTTTTTACCATAATTCTTTTCCTCTGGGTGTGCTATCATAGCAGAACTGGCATATTTAGGATTTTCATTCTACTTTAGTATGTTTGTATGTTTAATTATGAGGAAAATAGGGGACTTAGTAGTCATTAAAAGGTTATGAGTTTTGAATGTTTTATTTTTGTTGTTTTAAGGATACCCCTCAAAAAAATATTTTAGATTATTGTATCTATTTTGAACTATGACGACTGTGGATCTTATTATGGCATTAGAATTATAGGCATGATAACTTTTGCTTAGCGATGCATGAACCTAATAGGTAGTAGTTGATAATGTAGCCCTGTGCCATGTGTGTGAGTTACTTACTTAGTTCAACTATGTGTGTGAAATCTAGAACTTGACCGGTTAGTCTTGCCTAGGTTGTAGGATAGTTGGTTAGGAAAGGATCATAGGTCATTCTTGAATAGTCCACTTTTAGCCTAAATGCCTTACCAAATGAAATAAATATCCTGATTTTGGGCCTAAGTAGACCTTTTTCTTTCACTAACCCATTCACCTTACTATTTTGATTACAATGAAACTGTATTTGCCTTGGTCTCTCCTTAGACAGTGTGTACCTTAATCCAGGAAAATCGCCTAAGATGAGAATGGCTATCATAAGGGTGTGTCATTAGAAATGGGTATGAAAAAGAAGTTAGTAAATGAAAAAGGATTCGTGTGTGGTAAGAAGAAAAAGAGAGAAGAAAAATGAGGAAAGTTTGAAAAATAAAAGAGAAAAAAGAGAAAGAGAAAAATTTCAAAAAAGAAACCACACCCGAAATCTGAAAAATAATAAAGGAGAATAAGGGAGGAAAGAAAGAAAAGTAAGGTTGAAAAGTGGAGCCCAAAACAGTGTAGTGCCAAGGAGGGTTGAGTCACTTTATCCATATCTACCATACTCATCCCCAAGCCTACATTACAAGGCAATAAAATTCCTATAGTGATCCTAATCTAACCGCCTGAAAAACTAAGGCATAGAAAATAAGGGCAAGCCTATGGTATTTCATGCGCACTTTCTGAACTTATTTGTGAGGATGACTGCTTTGATTCAGTCCCTATTTTTATATGAACGATTATACTGTGAGTGTATGAGACTTCTTTGTTTGAGGGCGCATGGGTTGCATTGTGAATTGTTATTTGTCTGGGTAATGCCATTTGTATATATGCATTCTTGTTTTATCATAATTTGATGCCATCTTATGACCATTTTTCTCATGGTAAGGAGCTCTACATACGCACACAGTAGTTTTTGATTTTGACAGAAAATGAGGGGGTTGAAAATTCTTTGTATGCTAAAGATGATGATGTTACTGTTGTAGGCCTCCTAGGTTTCTCTTAGTTAAGTGTCATAGGTGTATGTTTTGTTTTGTTTGCCTGAGGACATGCAAACATTCTAAGTTGAAAGTGTTGATGCGTCGTGGTTTCACGACAATTTTGATGCTTAAAACGAAGAAAATATGCAAGAACTTAGGTATATTTGTGGATATGATGTGTTTGTTTAAGTGTTTTGCAGTAAAACATGTCTTGGTAGTAAACGGATAAAAAAGAACTGAATTTGGCTAAGTATTGGCATCTGGTGCCTGGTCATGACTCGTTAGGTCATGCTACAAGTCGTGGCATGAATCGTCTTGAAGAAAGTGTCCAAAATCCTGAAAAGATGCAACTCAAGGTGTTGTCTACGATTCACACTACGAATCATTGGGAAAGGCGATGAGTCTTCACTTGACTCGTCCTAAAGGAATTGTCCAAAGTCCTGTAAATACGCAAATCAATGTCAGTGGCTATGAGTTTTCACTTCTAGCCGTCAGGAGAGGGGAGTCATTGCTTGACTCGCTTTGAGCAGATATGGCTAAAGTCCTGGAAATTGACAAAGTGAGCTTCAGTGGCAATGATTGAAGTCACTACGAGCTATCACAAGGAGGCGTTATCATCCAGCAGAAAATTAGGCAATAGAAGTTTCACAACATGCAACTAGTCGTGGCCAGTCCCTACGACTTGTTGCCACTACCGACTTTGTTTTCCAATTTTATTTAGGACAAGATTTTTTTTGTATCTATAAATACTCTTAGTAGGTTTTATGTTTAAGGTTATGTACTTTTACCTCTTTTGAGCACATCTACTTGTTCTTGAGAGTTGTTAAACATATTTTGAGAGATTAATCATAATGGAGATTCCTGGGTTTAGTCGATTTTTTTTTGAGTTCATGATTATATTTTCTTCTATGAATTATTATTGTTTTCTTCCAATAGCTAAACCCTATAACTAGGGTTGTGGGTACCATGATGAAATAACGAAGAAGGGTTCGAAGTACACGATGATTCTTGAATAGTCTTTACACATGTATTGTTATTCTCTTTGCTTTGATTGCTTTCTAATGGTGTGCAACGTTAGAACTCGCCTGTATTCTTTACTTGCTTGAGCTTAGAGAGGTAGAGATTGGGTAAAGGAAATAAACAACAGAGACTTAGAGCTACCAACCTTCACTTAATAGCTTGAGTTGTGGACGTAGGAATCTAGGATCAATGATAAAGGTTAGATTGTAAAATTCATGAGACTTGAATGAGTAATTGAGGATAGTTATCTAATAGGGCCAAACCAGTCATTTAGGTGAAATTAATTTATCGATTCTACATGCTAAGCACCGAGATAGATCACTAATATGGAGAACCTATTGAGTTATGAAATCGTGGGGAAAACAGTCCTAGTATCTCACCATTATTGATTACAACTCAAATCACTTCAACAAATTATTACTTGGTTACAAACTATTTTCAAAGATTACTTCAAAATCCCCTTCTTTTGGAAATAGTTGATTGATAGATTAAATAACCGCATTGACTGAGCTCCTAGCCATATTCCCTGTGAGGTCAACCCCAACCTTGGTTGGGTTGTATATTTGATAGTCGCGTTTTTCGTCATTGTGAGATATAATTTGGGCGACATCGCTACCAAACTGAGCAACCCTGTATCCACTACCAAGAGCTCCCTGAGCTCCACCTCTAGTACCTCTAGATCTACCTCTACTGGACTATGTACCACCTCAAACTGCAGACACTTGAGTCAGAAAAAGCTAAAGCTGAGAACTCGGTTGGGGAAGACTCTCAAAACACATTGGGGACAATCGCTCGTTAAGTGACCAAACTCATCACATACAAAATATCCCCTACTAATAGAATCACGCTAAGAAAGACCAGAAGAACCAGAACGCCCTCCATAACTTGGTGAATCAAAATGAGACCCTCGGTCTGCATGGTTTGTTCTTTGACTACCCAAAGACTCAGAACCCACAGACCTACCACCTAAACTCCACAAAGTTGCCTGACCGGTCTGCCATGGTAACTATGAGAACCTCTATCGGAAAAATGCCTACCTCGAGATAGATAACCATTGAACTTTCTATGTCAATGTATCCTCTTGGCACCACCACTATGGGTACGTACCCTGGCGAATAGTCTCAATCAACTTAGTATGATCCACGATACTCTGTAAAGAACCACCCGAGACCACTAGCTAAGTTGTCGCAAACTAATAACAACCATTCAAACCCTTAATAAACTTCCTAATCCTCTCAAGCTCTGTGGAAATACTAGTTGTGGAGTGTCTGGACAATGTATGAAAATAAGCCTCATACTCTGCAATAGTCATAGAGCCCTACTCCAAATGATCAAAATCGTCTCTCAACTGGTCCCTCAAGCTAAATGGCACAAACTTCTCCAGAACAACCTCAGAAAACTGGGTCCATGTCAACTGAGGGGAACCCACTGGTTTAGAACTGACAAGAGATCTCCAACACTACCTATCCATATTGGCCAACTGTTATGTAGTGTAAGCAACACCATAAGACTCAAGCAAACCAAGGTTATAGTACCTCTCCTAAAAATCAATAAAAAACTCATAAGCATTCTCACCAATAGCACTACTGAACTTGGGAGGGGGCAATCAAATAAATCTCCCGAATCTCTTCTGCTCCTTAGCAGACATCTCAAGACCAGGAACTATGGGAGGAACAACAATTCTAACAGGCACTGCCTCAATACGTAGGGCCACTACAACAGCTAGTTATGCCCCAAGAGTCTGAAAACCAATAATAGGAACCTGCCCTAGCAGCTAAACACCTCCTGTAGTCTGTTAACCATCCTGTGTACCCTATAGAATACCTGTCTAGGTAATACCATCCAAATAACTCAAAAGGTAAATCATTAAATCCTATAGTATGGAGTAACAACAAAACCCTAAGGGGATTGAGCTGGTCCCACTTCTACTATCTGATATGCTGTCTCATCATGCTCAATCTCAGGCTCGAGAGAGGCCACTCTAGCTCATCTTCTAGCCAGAGCTGCTCCTCATGCATGGCCTCTACCTCTGTCCAACTTGTGACCCTGCCTCTCCCTCTAACTAGGGCTCCAACAGTGGTTGTTGGCTTATCATCCTCAATAATTTTAGACTTAGTCCTCACCGTCCGCATAGAAAAGAATGGAATAAAAGTTTAGAATATAGGGCATGAACAACATGCACGATAAGGAATCAAATTAGAGAAGTTTTCCTATAAATGTCCTATAGCCTTCCAAGATAGATACGAATGTCAAAGTATCAATTCACGAGACTCTATTAGACATCCTACTCTTTTACTCATGAGACCGGTGAACCTAGCGCTCTGATACCAATTTGTCATGATCCAGTAACCAAAGTCTTGATGGCACCTACCTCAATCCAACCTAGGTAGGTAAGCCAAAAATCCATAATAAATATGAAATACAAAAAAGGAAAGTAATGAAGCAAATATGAGGCTTTTAGAACGAAGTCGGGCTATAATAATCATAAATATGAAATATCTTAATGAAATACAACCGAAATCCCAAAACCTAGAATCATAAGTATAAAGAGAATCTAAGACAATACTGAAATCAAATAATACATATCTATCTTTGAATACAAGTAAAGACATAATAGATAGATGGAGGATGGAATAAGGCTC
Source organism: Capsicum rhomboideum (assembly GCA_031232105.1). Lineage (NCBI taxonomy): Eukaryota > Viridiplantae > Streptophyta > Magnoliopsida > Solanales > Solanaceae > Capsicum > Capsicum rhomboideum. Next base: position 82,222,850 of record CP124712.1, read on the forward strand.
TAGACGGGGAGCTCACTAGCACTCCGAATCAGCTCTCAACAACGCAAATCAACTATTGTGGATCACATTCGTACAAGGATCTACACCAAGAATGCTTAGAAGTAGGAATGAGTACGTTCCACTTGTACTCAGTAGGTATTATAGGCCAACTGAGCAAATCAGAAAACTAAACAAGTAAAGAATATTATGAGCACACTTCCACTTGCATACAGAAAAGTTTCCAATTGTGGCTCAAACTGTATCTCCTAATAGCTCTACAAATATTATAACAGTATAAGATTACATACAAATATATACATAAAAGAAGGTTGAATACCCGATTGCAAACACATAAAAGGAATGCAAGTGATGCAATGTGATGCAATGGAAAAGATGTAATGTTTCAATATCACCTCGTATACACCTTTCGAGAAAAAGTTTCCAGGATAGGACACCATAGGGGTTTCACAACCCATATACATTCACAATCTCATATCTCAATCAACCTTGCTAGTACATTCTTCGGTCAAGGGTTTCATTAAGTGTTTCATTTTCTTTCAAAACCGTTATATCTCTGTGGTTTTAATTCCATATATATAAATAATTGAAATGATTATGCATGATCATAACCAAGACAATATTATATAATGAATCAATTCAACGATGGTATTAAATGAGCTCAAATCTCCTTAAATTTTAGTAAATCATGGAATAAATCATCTCATGGCACCACAGTAATGAAGAGTCATGTAAGACACTAAATATATATCAATTCAAGCCCCCACAAGGAATCACAATAATAATGAAGGTAAATAATACTCAAACAAGACCAATACCAACCACCACTCGGGTATTACAACAATCATCATCTCTCAAATCAAATATAATATTCACATAAGCCCTCACACGGTCATCACAATAATAATAATCTCTTAAGTCAATAATAATACTCATATAGGCCCCCACACGGGAAACACAATAAAATAACTAGTTCAAAATATAAACCTCACGATGAAATCCCCAACCCATAGCATACTTTACCTGAATGGTTAACTACCTACCCAGTCTGAAGAAAGTTAAGTCATAACCCACCTCGAAAAGTCAAACCTCGAGCCTAGATCCTTCAATATGGATCCTTTTCTTTACGTGTGGCCTCGGAACAAACAAAATCCATACAAGATTTATGAAATTTCTCTTGGGAATCTCCAAGAACCGAGCTCTCAAAGTTTGAAAATGGAAGAATAGAATAAAAGAGAAGAAAAAAAGATATTTAAATCTGGCGATGTCACCCAGGCGGTCATTTGATTGCCTAAGTGACATCTCCTAGGCGGTCAGACCACCGCTAAGGTGGTAGTCACTTACTATGCAGTTTGTCGCTTAGGCGGCTCATTAGCCACTCAGGCGGTATCGCTAAGGTGATGAAATACATCACTAAGGCAATGATGTATATTTAATTGGCTTTCTCTAATGTGGCCCAAGGTCTGCCTAGGTGCTATCGATAAAAGGCCACTTAGTCGGTTGCACCAGAAATGAGATACAACTTAAAATAAGGGGTTAAAATGACTCTAAATGGACCCTCGAGATTCGATCGAGAGCCAATAAAAATAATACAATAATGATAATAGGGTAATTCGATGTTTCAAACTCAATGGAACCATCAGATTTACCAAAAGAGGTGGTTATCAACAAGTTAACCCCCCGAAACCCCCTTAGGCTATTTTAACTAGTTTCTCAGGTAAGAGGTCAAAATTCTAAATAAAGGCTTGAAAATTGAACCAACCACGCTACTAACCCAAAATCCATATTTCGGATCTAATGGAACTGACAGAATCACCATCCGATGCTCTAATCATAAAATGTTGACCAAAGTCAAACTATCACTCTCAAGGCTACTCAAAATCTCAAACTCACTCAAATCATTCTTGAATGCTTCGGGGACCGTGCCAACCCATCCCACAATTCATATAAGGCATATAGCAACTACGGGAAATGGAAAAATTGTCAAAACACAGAAAAATGAAAATTTACAACAAGGGCTATTACATAAAAATTTTAACCTCAATTGTTTTGATGACTATACTTTGTAGATGTGGATTTCTGGTAGCGTTGAAAATTTCATGGTTGAATGAAATTCTCAGAAGGAGATTTAATTAGAAATTTCCACACTAAGTAATCCACAAATCAAAATAAAGGAAGATTATTACCGATACTTTTATCAAAGATTTTAGGCTTAAAGCTATTGATTTCCATTTCAATGGAAATCAAAGCATTATGTTGGGAAATTCTGGGAGAGGCTATGAGGAGGAGAGGAAGAGTTCTAGAGATGTGAGAGAGTTTGTAGGGTAATTTCACCAAATAGGGTTATTTTAATTGGTTTATTTTTTTAATGTCTTTTTCTTTTATTTTTTGCTTTAAATATTCACATGGATGCCACATAAATAACACATCAACAGACAGGTTCAGCTGTACCATGAGTGACCACACGTTAGTTAGATATGAAAAAATAAAGGTATTTTTAAATTCATTTAGTCAAGTGTAGGGGTGTTTTAATTACTAGATATAGTTCGGGGATTAAAGTAATAATCCGCTCCAAGTTTGCAGGTGTTTTTAACTCTTCACTCTTTTAATTAACGACACACAAAGAAAAAAAAAGAAAACTTAAATGCAATTCGGAATAGGCGTTGTGAACTGCTCATACTCAATTTTTCTACGTGCATATGTCTAATATTTGCTTGGTCAAATCTCTTAAATATAAACTGACTTTGAAATGTGTATTTGAAGTATTTTTGGAGATTAATAATTTGTATTTATAATTTTTATTTGATTTTCAAAAGTACTTCTACAGAAAATTTATTTTTTTAGTTTTTGAAAAATAGTTGTTTTTACTACAAAAAAAAATACTTATTTTTCTTAAAAACTTAGTCAAACACCTTAATATTCTAAAATAAGTAAGCACTTCTAGCTTTCCCAAAAAATAGCCAAATATGATATTAGTAAAACTCTGTTTAAAAAAGAAATGGTACACTAGAAAATGCTAAACTAATTTAGTATCTTGGAACCTCATTTTTCTCGGGGCATCTTTAAAGAATAACATATATAAGTTTCTTCATGTTTGTGGCTATTGTTTGCTAAAACATATGCATACTTGTTTGAATCCTTCAAATTTGTGTGACAATGACTCTGTTAACTTACAATAAACATTTATAATCTTTTTATAATGAGCCTGACATCATATATCGTCCTTTTTTATAAGTTTCACAACAAATAGACAATCGGTTTCCATTTTTTAATCTATATGTCCTTTTTCTTTAGCTAATTTGAGACCTTGTTTGATGCTCAAAAAATTTTGTAATGAGAGTTTCTATAAACTGCATTTTACCTCTGTCATCCCTAAAGATCCCTTCAAACAAAGCATCTTCCGTGGACGTCTCAACACTTTTATCTTTCCTCATATCCTCTTTTCCATCCTCTAAATTGGTTTGGGTTAATTTTGGATGCATTATGTGATATGTATTATTAGCATGCCCTGTATTTTGTGATTGGTGCAATATTTCAGTAGAAAGCCATATGAATCATTACTTTCTCACTTCTTTTTATTACTATGCTCTCATTCTTGATATCCTTATTCAAATATTTGGGGAAAGCAGAGAGCAAATCAACTTGTACTTTCACTCTCACACACCTAGGTCTAATTTTATTAATAGTTGTCATATCAAGTTGCAAAGGCTTTCCAATTGCAGAGGGCAATGTTAATAGAGTCTCCTTCACATAGAATATAGGCAATAAGTTTTGGAATGGGATTCAAGCCAAAGCTTGTGTTGTTTCCTCATTTATTTTGAACTTTGCATCATAACTAAGAGGTCTAGTCAAATACGATCAGCTAACCTTTGTCTTCAAATAGTATGAACTTGGGACATAATATTACTGAAATCTTCTTTAATATCATTGCTAATGTCTATTTCAAAAAAAGCCAATGGTATATTCATCTTTCATGTCATATTGCTCTAGAACGATTCCCTTAGTTCATCTAGTGAAGGCCAACCATGAGAGAATTCTACAATGATAAAAAACTTAAGATTTTCAATCAATTTCATCCTATCCACTTCTACTTCAGCCTGCTTCATCATGTGTCCTCTATTTACTAACATGATTGCCTTAATTGGGATGAGTTTAATATCCAATTGTTGATAATGAGAGATCACTACTTGAATCTATAGAGCGTAATTTAGGTTCTTGATAATGTTAACAGTAGGGCTAAGAATTTGCAAAGATATTTGAGGTATTTGTGAGTTATTGGTCGTGGAAGTATTTGTATATGTGAGAGAGATATGAATTTGTGAGGTATTGATCATGAAAGCATTAGCTAGAGTGGTATAATTAGACTATAGGATAGGGTTTGGACTAGGGTGAGAACTTTATGGGTGGTAGAGTGGTGGAAATTCGAACGGGGATGTAATGCCTATGGCATGGTCAACCATCGGTCGGAGTGGCTATGGACGGAATTTAGAGGTGAGTGGTCGTGGATGGAATCTAATGTTAACAAATTATGTGTATCATTTATGCATTTTTTTATAGGATTGTTTTGACTTTAAATACACATAATTAGATTAATTAATTTATATTGGGGCATTGGTGAAATATTCCATCTTTAAGAAGCTTTTAGTATGGTTTCTCAGCATCGAATGTCTATTGCGTTAGGGTCAAGTTTGGGCTATTACACACAAAATGCTTGACGATTACGGTTTAATTTTGTCTCTCCCACAACCATAGGTTAGGGAAAGAAAGTATCAGGCATGACTTTTTTCAAGTCCCTACAAGAATCATCAACTAGAGAGACAAAAAAGCGTCCTTGATTTATATATAGGAGTTTATTTTGTTAAGGTTGTTAGTCTTTTAGGAGATGAAGTAGTGGACATCCACAAAAATATTGTGTTTATAATATTTACTTATGCATTTATAATATTAATATATTTTCAACTATAGAAATTAAAGTGCATAATATTTTGTAGGTTTAGAGACAAAAAATATTACACTTTAGGTGTGTTTGGTATGAACGGAAATATTCTTTCTAGAAAATACATGATTTTATATTTTATTTTTTATGTTTAGTAGGTAAGTAGAAAATATTATTTCAAAAGCATTTACATAAAATTTAGACAAACACTATAGAAGCAAGAGTAGGGGTGTGAAGGGTGATAGGGGTGGGGGTGTGATTGAGTGTGTTGGAGAATGAGAAGCAATAAAATGTCATTTGCTGAACTTGTTTTTCCTACTTTCAATTGGAACATCATTTTCCATATTTTAAAGAAATATTATTTTGGAGAGAAAAAAATTTCAAAAATTTTGACCAACCAAATATGAGAAAATAGAAAAATATTTTCTCCATACCAAACACACACTTTGTAAGTAACTAGTAAATAGTCAATTTTAAATTTTAAAAAAAAAAAATCATGTGTAGTATCCTACTGCTTTCTTATTAAGTGTTTGACCATGCACTTTAGAGCCCAAATTTAAAGTTTTGACTTGAAATTAATGTTTGTTCATGATGTTTGAACAAAACTTCAAGTATAATTTCAAATCATGATTTCAAATATTAAATTCTCCTTAAAGTGGGATTTTAATTTCAAGTTAGTGATTTAATTTAAAAAAAAAATATATAACTTGATAATAAGTTTATATTTTGTAAAAAAAATATTCCTAATTTTAAATTTACAAAAACGGCAACTTTTGAATGCTTGTATGAGGAACTGCGAGACAAAGGTGGAGATAAGAAGTTATACAAGCTAGCCAAGAAGAGAGAGGGAGAGAGAGAGAGAGAGGAAAACACGAGACCTGGATCAAGTGAATTGCATTAAATACGAGGAAGAAAGAGTATTAGTAGATGAGAAACTTATTAGACGACGTGGAAGATGTATTTCCATGAACTCTTAAATGAAGAAAGGGACAGACATCAAGCTGGGAGAGTTGGAGCACTCTTAAAGGCTGCAGGATTTCGGGTATCATAGGTCTACAAAAGTGGAAGAACTTAAGTGTGTTATTCGTAGGATGAGCAGGGTAAAAATGATTGGGCCAGATGATATTCCAGTAGAGTTTTGGAAGAACATTTAAATGGCAGTCTTAGAGTGGTTGACTAGGTTGCTTAATGTTATTTTTAGGACAATGAAGATTCTTGAGGAATGGAGGTGGAGTACGGTAATTTCATTGAACAAGAACAAGAGAGATATTCAAAAATGTAATAACTACAGTCAAGTTGTTGAGCCATACTATGAAAATATGGGATGGGTGGTGGAGAAGAAGGTTAGAAGGGGTGTGTCTATTACCGAAAACTAGTTTGGTTTCAAGTGAGGGCGTGCTACCACAAAAGCCATTCACCTTGTGAGTAGACGGGTGGAGCGGTATAGGGATAGGAAGAGATATTTACATATGGTGTTCATATATATAGAGAAGGTACTATAGAAATGCTTGAAGGCTAAAGGTATACATGTGGCTTACACTAGGGTGATTGAGGATATGCACGATGGAGCAAAGATCAGTGTGAGGATAGTGGGAGAAGACATAAAGTACTTCTAATCATGATGGCCTTACACCATAGATCGAGCCTTACCCCATTTCTCTTCACGCTGGTTATGGATAACGGAAGCGTATATGAAAGGTGAGATGCCATGATGTATGTTATTCATTGATGACATAGTATTATTGACGAGACTCAAAGTGAAGTTAACACTAGGTTAAAGGTTTGGAGACCAACACTAGAATCTACAGGTTGAGAAAGTTTAAGACTAAATATTTGGAGTGTACGTTCAGTGATGTTATATCTCAGGCTGACATGGAAGTGAGGCATAATACTCAGATATCATGCCCCAAACTGAGGGAGGTTTGATAGGCAACTAGTGTCTCACTTGATCGAGTGAACCAACAAAAATTGAACCAAAAAACACATATAGGTCGTCAAGGCTAAGCAAGTCAAAAGAAACACCACAAAAAAAACTTGAATATAAAAAAATATAAAACAAGGTCGTCCAGGCCACAGTCCAAAGACCACAACTAACAACATGACCAAAAAGTCTATAATTGACTACAAGACAAACAATAGCCGTCTACAAGCCTCTAGGATGCAAGATAGCTAATACCTAGTCGATACAAGGCCTAGACTTAAGCAATCATCTACACAAGAAAATTGAGACTCCATACTCAACAACACTGGAAAGAATGGAGTGTACCAACCATTAACTAAACTCGATCAAACGCAAAGAGGTTTATTATCTACCTGATAACCTACAAGCATTAATGAAGCTCACCCAGGCTATGGAGACATTAATATAAAATAATGTACCGTATATGCAAGGTGATGGAATAACAAAAACATCATAACCAAAACTGAAACCATAATATGGCAAACATAATCTGTACAGAATCAACAACTCCCTGAAACGACACTGCATACCCATTTCATATCCACTTCCCCTGTTTCTGACTATAATCACACAAATAATAAGCAGTTCAACAATCAAACGACCTACCCTAGCTTTCATAAGCTTGGCAGGTGCCAACCATAATTACATAATAACGAATGCAATGCAACAAGAACAGAACAAATGACAACCTCAAAAATCTTACCTTCTCATACCTCAGACCCTTAACAATAGCACACAACATGAAAAATCTATTGCCGATAACTCATAGCCAACCTACTTACTCCCGACTCATCTTACATCACTATAGTATCAACAACATACCAAGCCTTAGAAATGTCATGACACAACTAAGTGGGGGCACCTACTATAATCCACCTAGATAGGAGAACCCTTACCACCCATTTCAAAAATATATGTGAAAGTCCATAAGAAACAATAAAATTACCTTATTTATTACAACTAGTTTACCAAAACTTGAAAAACATAACTAAAAACTTTACTCCGAGGAACTAGTCTAAACAGGTATAGGAGCTACTAAGAAATACACAAATTGTACACATGACTCAGCTTCCATCGTAGGAACGATGACAGAAGTCGTTGTAGATATTTTTCGTGTCAAGCATGAAACATCTACTGATCCTGCAACTAGACTATACCCCCAAAAATGGTACAGCAAGAGTAGTATCAGTACATACAACACATACTGGTAAGCATCATCTATCGACCAAAATTAAATCACATAAATAGTCAAAAAAAAAACAACTTGAAAGTTATTTAGTCAAAGATCTTGCATTATTATGCTTCCTTAGCACCTTTGGCTTTTACTAGTCTTATAAATGTGAACAACTCTTCCTTATCATATTCAGCCCTAATCACCATCTACCCACTGTCTCGTCAAGTCAAACCTCATACTGTAACTACCTGTGAGTTCTATAATGCTCATCCCCTAAGGTTTCTTACCCTTAACAATTTGTCATTTAAGATCTTTACGTAATACTTAACCTTGTTCTACTAGTCCGGTTATGCATCAACAACCTAGTATCTTTCGATCCATTTAAGTCTATGTAAATTAAATATCAAGATAGTAACACTCCGCCTTCCCGGTATCAACTGCAATGACCTATATACCACAGACCATACACATACCATAAGTACAACCATAAACACCTACCAGGTAGCCTTACTTCAAGTTTATGACGCTTAACCTTATTCAACAATTCCAAAGAGTTCAGTCAATATAAGTCAACATGGACTACAAGTCAAGTCAAGACCATGACAACTAACAAGACTCAAAGTCAACAACTATGACTCAATCAAACATATCAACCATGTCTTAGTTACATAAGTAAGTAGACAATATAGAGTTATACCAATTTTGCAATTAAGCCCGGGCCACTCAAGGATCCATTCCAACAACAATAATACTAATAATCATGAATCTCAATTTATATCAAGAAACCAAACATAGCAAGTCAACACGTAAGCCCGGTTCACTCAAGGAACCCATATAACAAGTCAACAATTAAGCCCTAATTCACTCAAGAAACCAATATAGCAATTAAACACTTAAGCCTGGTTCACTCAAGGAACCAATATAACAAGTAACACATAATCTCCAATTCACTCAAAGAATCAATATAATGCAATATATAACAAGTAAACAAATAACTCGGTTCACTCAAGGAACTGTCACTCTCACCAATACCTGTACACTTATGCTAAGGTCTTATGATCGCCCACTAGCCATGAGCTGCAGGGGACAAGCTCTTGTCCATGTACCAAAAATCCCAGATATCTAGTGTCTGCCAACCTTGTATCAACCAATCCCGTGAAGATGTCCAAATACCCGTACATCTCACAATTATAAATATAAATCCCCTGAAGATGTCCAAATATCGATACATCCCATAATAATCACAAATATCACAACACTCGTAACCACAATGATAACAGCAATAACACTTGTGAAATCAACTATACTTTTTATATAAGTCCATTGTATGTGATTAACACTTAGGATATCAATTAGTCATTCACTTTCCTTGAACATGCATTATAACAAGCAATATGAAGGAACAGTTATCATGCATACATAACAAGCTGGGTTTCAAATACTTAAACCCTCACATATAGTTGCACCTATGACCCGTACCATACTACACCCCAACCATTCATCCTAACATCGATATCTTACCAATTTCCCATTCCTCTGGTTACTACCATAGATTCTTCGAAATACACCAGTACTTAACCACCTCTAATTTAGGAATTTAAGAGGCTTAAACCCAATTTTTGAGTACAACACCATTTTTAATCATGCAAGGATGAACAACAATAAAAGCAAATATATTAATTACTTAACAATTTTAATGTCACAAATAACAACAAATTCCCACCCAAACAACCGGCTTTTTCATCTTTTTAATCCATCCCAACATCGTGCCCAAAGGCCTAACCATGAAATCTCCCATCAATCTATGTCATGATTATGCTTTCTAACCCAGGTCTAAACAACTTAGTTAAACCTATCCTACTTGTACGCGAAGCAACTACTACGGAGGCATGAATGCGAGCTTTTGACTTTGTGCTAGTGATTTCTGACGTGAAATCTATGAGAAAACCAAGGGTTTTACCCCATCTGAGCAAAATCCCTCCCCTCCATTGCTCCAACTCCATGAGGTAGCCCTAAGAGGATTTTTAGCACAAACCACATCCTTTTTATAATTGAAGAGGAGAAAAGGGAAATATTAAAATTGCACTAGAGTTTTTGGTCCCATTATCCCACTAGAGCGGCCTGCCGGCCGCTATGGAGATGTTGTTATAGCAAGAACATTCCCGTTATAACGGGATGACAACAGCCCTACCAAAATCTCACATTCCAAAATTTTTAGTTGCGTTGTCCCATACTAGTTAGAGATTATATTCCTATAACACATACCCATAACGAGGTGTCTTTTAATAATTATGGAACAAGTCGTTACAATAGATATCAATTTACCCATCGTTCGTACCCAAACGATCACGATAAGGAAAGAATAGTACGAGTCTAAATTGAAACTTAACGCCCTTTCAACTATAATGCATTTACAGACTTAAGTGAAACACCAAATTTTCATTTCCCCAGGGCACTAAAATTCAAGCCGTAATTTATTACTACTCTACTCCGTCAAGGAATTTTCCTTACTTACGAGTCGCACGAGACTAATTAGAGAAAAACATTTCTCGAGCACCCAAGGTATCTGGGGCCTTGTCAATATATCGAAACAAAAATAGTTAAAACCACAATAGATAAAAAAATTTCCTCACTCTAAGAGACTGGATCCCACTATAGCAGGAATATTCCTGCCATAGCGGCACCACTATAGTGGGAGAGGGCCGCTATAGCGGGGCCAACAGTTTTAAAAGGGTGAGAATGGGTTTCTCGCTTATTTCTCCCTCTTTCACTCAAAATATTTTCCTCCCCTCCCCGATCATTTTGGTCCCATCATCAAAAATAAGGTAATTATCGATATACTTCATTACTCGGCTTTACGCTTGAATTTGTAGAAATAGAATAGGTTTTGGGGTTGCTTTGTAAATTTGAAATTGGGATTGATTTGGCTGAAATTTTGAAGCATGAGTGCTTCCCTTACGTTCACAACGCTTCTATAGTGTTCTGGGCGTAAGAATTATGAAGTTCATTGCCAAAATAGGTTCAAAATAGTAGGGAATGTGAAATGTTGCTCTTGGTTTGATTTTGGATATTTGGGCACGTTTTAGGAGTTATCATGCCCAAATTTTTGCATAAACTAGTGTTAGGGTACTTTATGAACATTGATCTGGGGTTGGAATGCCAAAAATGGGACTTTTCTCCAAAGGGCGCCATTGACGCACCCCTTGAAGCTCGGGGACGATGAAGGCCGCTATAGCGGCTTTGTCCCTCTATGGCGACCTCGCTATAGCCAAAAAATCCCTGCTATAGTGGGATCACCATAGCTGGGTGTAGCCCATTATAGTGGGAGGCTGCAGGCAATAGCCTCCCAATCAGGTCTAGACTTGGCCTTTTTTCTGAAATTCAATTTTTTTGACACTTCTATGAGTTCTAACACGATTCCTTACCATGATTTTGCAGATTTAATACCCCAATTGTCAAAAATAAAGGGATGCACCAGTTTTTGAGAGGTTTCCCGACAAAAACTATCGAGAGAGATTTTTGGAGTATCGACGGAGAGGATTCTGCTATGAGCGGGGTTTCATAATGATGGGGGTGGCAGCTAAGTCGCCCGAATTCTATAACCAGCTTTAGGAATTCAGTTGGATGCCACTGGTGAAGGCTCCTCCGTTTGTGGTCTCAGGATGGGTTAAGGAGTTCTATGACATACTCCATATCATGCTTTGGGACGACCCCAACCCCACCATCCACATCAAAGTAGTTGATGTTCCTATGGATATTGGTACTATTAATGAGGTGCTTGGGGTGCCGAACATATCTAATGTCAGTTAATTGGCTAAGGCTTGGGAGATGGATATGAAGTGGCTATAGGACACTCTAATTATGGAAAAAGAGAGGGACCAGATCTACTGGCCTACTACCGAAGGGATCAGGAGAACGTACTTCACAGTCGATGCTAGGAGGTGGCTGAACCTGGTGTCCTAGAGGATTCGTCCATCGGGCAGCACTTCCGATGTGACCTACCCCAGGCTCTAGTGATGGCCTCTGTTATACGGGGTATACCACTGAATGTGGGGGCTCAGATAGTGATGGAGTGGAAGGACTACTATCCGGACAGCAAAAAGGGCCCCTACCTTCCCGATCTGGTCTCTATGTTCTGTAGACGCATCAGGGTGCCCAAGGAGGACGCTGACACTGAGCTAGAATGAACATCCCCTTTTCACCCCCTCAAGGTGAAAGTGGTCACGTCCAAGGGGAATAAGAAGAGAAAGGTGGTTGAGGCGGAGAGCAGCCAGATCGCAGAGGAGGAAGATGATGATGATGCCCCTCCCTCCCAGCCCCAGCCCCATATTTATAGCAGCCGCTTGGAATTGAACTTGGATGCAGTTAGGATATACATAGAGCATGTCCCCTTCATCTCCAAAACCCCAACTCCCACTGCCCAAGACTATGCAGCACTCCGCAGAGAGCTCGAAAAGGAGAAAAGGAGAAGGCACTCCCTAGATCGCATGCTAGCATGGATGTGGAAGACCGTAAAGGTCATGTTTAGATGCGCAGTCCCTGACTAGGAGCTTCCCCAGCTAAAGATGGAAGACATGCATGAGTTCTCCTTCCTGAGTGATGCAGAGGGAGAAGGCCCCGCCCCGACAACCCGTGATAGTGACAGGGCATCCAGCTAGGCCCCTTAGTGCATATCAGCCCCATTCCCCCCTTTTTATACATTGTTATTGATCTGGGATACCCCCGTTCGGGGTATGTAACAAACAACATTTCTCCTTTTCTTTTCCTTTTTATTTTATTGCACATGAATGCTGGTTTTAACAATTTTTATATTGAATGCATGCTTGACCTTTATATAAGCGATTTCTATAACTCATGCAGTAACTTGTAGCTTAAATTAACAATTAATACTGGCAGAAAACTAAAAACAAAACAGGTAAAAAGAGGGCATGGAGATGGAGATGCCGCTATAGGGAAAAATTCCCACTATAGTGGGCTCGCTGTAGTGGGTCAGTGCCTCCACTATGGAGGTCCAACAGCAGCAGCCCAGAATTTTTTTAATATTTTCTACAACTTCCCTCATTCCCCTTCCTGTTTCTAACAATAAAGCATGAAATCGCATTATGGTCTTTAATATAATCCCAAGACCGAACTAACAATGCATAAAACAGCAACTTAGCATCACCTTACTTTAAATCAAATATGAATCACAACTAGAAACTTTTCATTACAACAAATCTCGCTATTATGCAACAATAATCTTTTTTCCATGGTCCTTAACCAAAAATTGACTGTTTGAAACAAGAGTTTCCGCAATCATAAACCATTTTTCCCCTTACCATTTCACCAATGATAAGTCCATGCCTAGCATTTTAGAATAAAGTTTCCAATTGAACCACATAGTAAATAATTCCTTTAACCATCAACACATAACCAAGTTATGACCTTTAACCAATCACGAATTCCATAGTAATTCAAACAATCACATTTCACATATTCACAGTCATACAAGCCAATACACATAAGTATCAATCTCCAGTTTCATCATTAAACAAGCCCTTTTTATTATCCTTTATTCGCCTCATAGATAACCATTAGCCGATTATCCATAAGTTTACATCGCCTCAATGGCTAGATACCAATTGGAACTTTCCCAGTTCCAATTTCCCTTGCTTGTGTCATTCTAAATAGAGTCAAACGATATCCATTTACCTCGTTGAGATATAAATTAGAATCCAGAGATACCAATTGGACTCGACTCATACAAGATTAAATATGGACGTCAACACACCACTCTATCGGACTCTACTCAATATTTGTTCTTGTACTGGGAGATTGGTAACCTAGGCTTTAATACTAACTGTCACGACCCAACTAACCAGATCATGAAGGCACTTACTCGAATCTACCTAGATAGGAGAACCCTTACTACTCGTTTAAAAGATATATGAGGAAGTCAATAAAAATAATAAAATTACCTTATTTATTGCAACCAGTTTACCGAAACTTGAAATACACAACTGAAAACTTTACCCCAAGGAACTAGTCTAACAGGCACAAGAGCTACTAAGAAAGACACAAACTGTACAAATGACCAAGCTTCCACCATAGGAACAATGACAGAAGCCACTGGAGATCTTTACCTTGTCAAGCATGAAACATTTATTGATCCTGCAACCAGACTATACCCCAGAAAAGCATATAGCAAGAGTAGTATCAGCACAAACAACACGTACTTGTAAGCATCATCGATCAACCCGAATTAAATCACATAAACATCATATAAATATCCAGAAAGAAACATACAACTTGAAAGTTATTTAGTCAAATTTCTTGCATTATGATGCTTTCTTAAAACCTTTGGCTTTTACTAGCCTTATAAATGTGAACAACTCTCCCTTATTATATTCAGCCCTAATCACCATCTACCCACTACGTCGTCAATTCAAACCTCATACCGTAACTACCTGTGAGTTCTACAATACTCATCCCCCAAGGTTTCTTACCCTTAATAATTCGTTGTTTAAGATCCTTACGTAATACTTAACATTGTTCTACTTGTTTGGTTATGCATTAACACCCTAGTATCTTTATGTCCGTTTAACTCTATGAGAATTAAATAGCACGACAGTAACACCCACCTTTTCGGTCTCAACTTCAATGACCTATAGGCCACCGATCATACACATACCACAAGTTCAACCATAAACACCTACCAGGTAGCCTAACTTTAAGTTTATGACGCTTAACCTTATTCAACAATACCAAAGAGTTCAGTCAATATTATTCAACATGGACAACAAGTCAAGTCAAGACCATGACTACCAACAAGACTCTAAGTCAACAACCATGACTCAATCAAACATATCAACCATGTCTCAGTTACATAAGTTAGTAGACAATATAGAGTTATACCAAACTTGCAATTAAGCCGGACCACTCAAAAGTTCATTCCAACAATAATAATGCCAATAATCATGAATCTCGATTTATACCAAGAAATCAAATATAGCAAGTCAACATGTTAGCCCGGTTCACTCAAGGAACCCATATAACAAGTCAACACTTAAGCCCAGCTACACTCAAGAAACTAATATAGGAATTAAACACTTAAGCCCGGTTCACTCAAGGAACCAATATAACACAATATATAACAAGTAAGCAAATAACCAGGTTCACTTAAGGAACTGTCACTCTCACCAATACCTGTACACACATACTAAGGGTCTTATGATCGCCCACTAGCCATGACCTGCAGGGGACGAACTCTTGTCCATTTACCAAAAATCTCATACATTTAGTGTTTGCCAATCTTATATCAACCAATCCCGTGAAGATGTTCAAATATCGGTACATCTCACAATAATAAATATAAATCTCGTGAAGATGTTCAAATACCGATATATCCCATAATAATCACAGATATCACAACAATCACAACTACAATGATAACAGTAATAACAATTGTGAAATCAACAATGTTTTTCATATAAGTCCATTGCATGTGATTTAATAACAATTGTGAAATCAACAATGTTTTTCATATAAGTCCATTGCATGTGATTAACACTTAGGATATCAATTAGTCATTCACTTTCCTTGAACATGCATTATAACAAGCAATATGAAGGAACAATTATCATACACACATAACAAGTTGGGTGTTAAATACTTAAACCCTCAACTATAGTTGCACCTATGACACGTACCATACTACACCCCAACAGTTCATCCTAACATCAATACTTTACCAATTTCCCATTCCTCTAGTTACTACCATAGATTCTTCGGAATCCACCAACACTAACCACCACTAATTTAGACATTTAATAGGCTTAAACCCAATTTTCGGGTACAACCCCATTTTTAATCATGCAAGTATGAAAAACAACAAAAGCAAACACATTAATTACTTGACAATTTCAATGTCGCAAATAACAAGAAATTCCCACCCAAAAAATTGGTTTTTTCGTCCTTTTTATCCATCCCAACACCATGTCCGAAGGCCTAAGCATAAAATCTCTTGTCAATCTACGTCATGATTATTCTTTCTAATCCAGGTCTAAACTACTTAGTTAAATCTAGCCTACTTGGATGCCAAGCAGCTGCTACAGCGGCATGAATGTGAGCTTTTGACTCGGTGCTAGTGATTTCTGACTTAAAATCTGCGAGAAAACCATGGGTTTTACCCATTCAAGCAAAATCCCTCCTTTGCATTACTCCTAGGCAATGTGGGAACCCTAGGAGGGTTTTTAGAGCAAACCTTATCCTTTTTACAATTGAAGAGGAGAAAATGAAAATATTAAAATTGCACTAGAGTTTCTGATCCTGTCATCCAGCTATAGCGTCCTGCTGGCCACTATGGCGACGCCACTATAGCGGGATTCCCCCTATAGCAGGATAACATAGGCTCGACCAAAATCTCAAATTTCAAAATTTTAGCCTCATCGTCCCATACTAATTTGAGACCATATTTTCAAAAATCCCTGTAACTCGTACCCATAATAAGGTATCTTTTAATAACAACGAAATAGGTCATTATAAGAAATTTTGTACTCAGCTGACCACAACAAATCCAGTCACAGTACATAATAATGTGAGATGAAAAGTGGTATATGCGAACACCCCGATCCATAGCCTCAAAGGTAAAAGAAGTAAATATGCATGTGGTGTAGGAGAACACCGGTATCCCAGGATCAAGGTCATGAATGCATCTTGTGTAGGTGTATATTTTGATTCTAGCCTCAAGGGTATGAATGCATGTGGTGTAGGCGTACACCCTGATCCTAGCCTCAATGGCGTGAAATGTGATTCCATGCAATGATGTATGTGGACAAGCAATAAACAAATCATGTCACAACAACAATCTCAGCTAATCCAGCAGTTCATAACAAAAAATACAAATCTCTATGTGGGCCAAACAGGCCAATATGATATTTAAAAGCATTTACATTGCTATGCAGGCCAACAAAACTACCATAATATCTAAAAACACATAAATCACTATGCAGGTCTACGAGACCACCATGATATCTAAAAGCACCTAAATTGCTATGGTGGCAAAAAGACGACCATGATATCTAAAAATACATAAATTACTATCATGGCCGACAAGGCCACCATGATATCTATAATTAATAGCAAAAAATGCATGACTATGAGAAATAGCAATACCGCGAGCACTATACATATGCATATAAAATAGCAACCTCACAAGTAACCCACATGTAACCGCACCTCCTCACTACCACAACAGTAACAACACAATAAACCTAAAAATCACCATAATTTAAGAATTACAATAATATATAAAACCACCTCCGACTCTCTAATTGACTCAGGACCGACATCACCGAATATGATTCTTTAACAAAAGTAATATCAATACCAATTTAGAGATTTACAAACAACTCTTCATTGCATGTTAGATCCAAAAATTACAAACCTTAAGGAATTATAAAGGAAAAAAAAAAGAAATAGTCTTCATATACCTCGAATTCGAGTTCGAATAACTTGATCTAGATTGTCAATTTTCTCTCAGTGATCAAATATAGCATCAAAATATTTTTTCCCGCTAAACACTTTCAGCGTATATCTACATCTCAAGGTGTAATAACACCTATACCTTCTAATTATATTTCTTCAGGGAAAAATGAATTGAATAAGCTATACATGTTACTATATATGAGAGCCTCTCATTAATTATCGAGGAAATGAGATCCCATGCCCTCTTAAAAAATCAATAGAAGAAAATGAACTTTTCAGATCTCTTATGTGTAAATAAAGATCTTTTATGTATAAAAAGTGAAGATATCTTGTTAAAAGGCCATAAAACTAAAAAAAAAATATTGTAAATGGCTAGAAAATCAGTTCTCCATTAATTATCAATAAAAGCTTAAATTTGGTTTTTACAAAATAGAAATGAAAAACCAGTAGACCTTAGACCTATATATAAATACTAGTTTTAGGAACATGCGTTGCACGTTTGTCCTCTATTACTATATAAAATTTATATATGCCTAATATCATGTTAATAATTTATGTATCGCATTATATTTTAGTCATTTGATGCAAAATAGGAAATGTTGAATTATGTAAGACTAATTAAGATAATATAGCATATAATAATGTGATCTAGAAATGAAATCTTGCTCTAAATTTAAGAAATGCACGAATATATATAACAAAATTAATAAAGACACAAAGAATAAATATATACCTTCACAAAACCGAAACCTAAAAACATATCTCAAAAACTACACATTTATTTTTGCCTCAAGCATTCAAAGTTGGAGTTTGTTTTAGTCAAAATATTCATCTGTGTATGAATTAAACCAAGAGTAGGAATCCTTAGTTGTTTAGGATTTAATATTTGGTATTTATTTAATTATGTCTTGTTAGGATTAGGATTTATTTTTCTAGTTTACATAGGAATAGATTTCCTAATCCTAGTTTAATTTGATTTTATTTCTAGTATTATAAATAGGGATGCTACGTTACATATTTTTATAGAGTAGAAATTCAAGAGTTTTTTGAGTTATTGAATAAAGTCTCCTACCTTTTGTCTCTTGTTTAATTAATTTCGTCTATTTAATGATTGTTGGGTCTTTTACTTGTGCTTATATTATTTCTTTCAGTGATTTTATTTCCTTCAAATTGGTATCAGAGCTTGTGTGAGATCCCGTTAGAGCCTCGTGTGAGGTCCGACATATATAGAAGAAAATGGATATTCCATATTTACCTAATTGTTCAGTTTTTGAGTTTGATGGCAAAAACAATTTTGAAATTTGGCTTAAAAAAATGAAGTATTTTTTCAATGTTGTTGGACTATGGTCCATTATTGATACTGGGTTCGTGGAACCCCCAGAAGGCACAACATTGACTGATGAAACATCTAAAAAATTGGAGAAAAATAGACAATTGGATTACAAGGCACGCTACTACCTTGACAGTAAGGTTGAATTGCATGTATCCAATAAAATTCTACATGCAAAGTCAGCAACGGAGGCTTGGATGATTTTGGTGAATGCACATCGAGGTTCCGTAGACGTAAAGAAAGTCAAATTCCAAGAACTTAGGAGACAGTATGAATTAGCTCAGATGAAACCAACAGAGTCCGTAAAAGAATTTTTGACAAGAATTATCAATATTGCCAATGATATGAGGACTAATGGAGAAACATTAGACCAAGTTAAAGTAATTGAAAAAATATTGCGGTCCTTGAGCACAAAATTTCACACCAAAAGGATGGTTCTGGAGGCTGCCAAAGATCTTAGAGCTTTGACACTTGATGATTTAGAAGGAGAATTGGTGACATACGAGATGTCCCTGAATTAACAGACAACTGAGATTATGGATGAGGCATTGCAAGCAAAGGTAAATCAACTTAAAGTAAATGAAGAGACATCAAATCTGGCTGAAATAAATCAAGAAAGTCAGAATTTCAGAGGTAGAGGACGAGGTGGTAGAGGTAATTTTCGAGGCCGTGGTAGAGGTAATTTTTCTTATCAATAGAGAAATAATAATAATTTTAGGAGGGACCAACAGAGTAATCAGGATTTTCAAAGACGTGATAAATCACAAGTTCAATGTTATAATTGTGGAAAATTTGGATATTATCAAATTGATTGTTGGTTTAATAATTCTGAAAATAAGGAAGTACATGCAAAGATGGCTGAAGATTTTGGAGATAAACAAAAGACTTTATTGTTTTCTAGCTCAGAAATTGAATAAAATAAAGGGCATGAATAGTTTATTGATTATGGGTTTAGTAATCATATATATGAAAATAAGGAATTATTTATTGATTTGGATGAATCATTTAAAGCTACAGTGAGACTTGGTAATAATTCAAAGGTTCCTGCTGTTGGAAAAGGAAAGATTCCAATTATTTCAAAAGATGAATCGTCTCATTTCATCTTGGATGTATTTTATGTTCCAAGTCTTCATCATAATTTATTGAGTTTGGGGCAACTAACAGAAAAAGAATATGATTTGCGTTTTAAGTATGGAATTGACACTATTAGCGATGATAAATTAGGACTAATTGCAAAGAAAAAGATGAATCAAAGTTGTTTATGGCCTCTTTATCTCAATCGTGGAGATTTACCTTGCTTTAGTTCTGTAAATATTGATGATACTTGGTTATGGCATCTACGTTTTGGGCATCTGAATTTTGGGAGTTTGAATTTCTTGCAAGAAAGAAATTGGTTGATAGTTTGCCTTTTATTGATTTTCCTGATACAAAATGTGAGTCTTGTATTTTGGGAAAGAAGTATAGAGAACCTTTTCAAAAAAGAAAGACTTGGAGGGCTAATACACTATTGGAGTTAATTCACTCAGATTTGTGCTCAGTTGAAGTCCCTTGTAATGGATGTAGTAAGTACTTTATTACTTTCATTAATGATTTCAGTCAAAAGACTTGGGTTTATTTTCTGAAAAATAAATCTGATACATGTGAAGTTTTTAAGAGCTTCAAAATTTATGTAGAGAAGCAAAGTGGATATTTGATCAAAACATTGATAACTGATAGGGGCACTGAGTTTCTTGTCTGTGATGATTTTTTAAAGAAGTGTGGCATTAAACATCAATTGACAGCTAGATATACTTCTCAACAAAATGGTATGGCTGAAAGGAAAAATAGAACGGTCATGGACATGGTGAGATCTATGATGCATTCCAAAAATATTCCTAAATATTTTTAGGTAGAAGTTATTGCTTGTGCAATTTATGCTCTAAATAGGTGTCCTATTGGATCTAATTTTGGAAAAACTCCACAAGAGATTTGGACAGGTGAGAAACCAAATATTTTTCATCTAAAAGTATTTGGTTGTCTTGCTTATGCTCATGTTCCTGATGCTTTGAGAAAGAAATTGGATGATAAGGTAGAAAAGTGTATTTTTATTGGCTATAGTCACGAGACAAAGGGTTACAAGTTGTTTAATCTAGACACAGAAAAGGTGATTATTAGTAGAGATGTTACTTTGATGAGCAAAGTGCTTGAAATTGGTCAAAGAAAAATCCTGAGTCATTTGAACCTCAACCAACAATTCCAATTATGGAGGAGGGGAGTTCTAGCAGACATCATGAGGAACCAACATCCAATCATCCTCAAAGACATTGCAATTTACTAGCCCGCTATAAGATTACGTTGTTGGTAATGATAATAATTTATCTGATGAAGATATTGTGAATTTTGTATTATTTGCAGATTGTGATCCAATCACTTTTGTAGAAACTGCTAAAGATAATTGTTGGGTGGAAGTAATGAATGAAGAAATCCATGCTATTGAGAAAAATAACACATGGGAGTTGACTAATTTACCGCCTTCAAAAAGTCCAATTGGAGTCAAGTGGGTATACAAGACCAAATACAATCCAACTGGAGAAATAGATCGCTTTAAAGCAAGATTAGTTATTAAAGAATACAAGCAAAAGGCAGGTGTTGATTATTTTGAGGTATTTGCACCTGTTGCTAGACTTGATACTATTTGAATAATTATTTCAATCATTGTCAATAATAATTGGAAAATTCATCAAATGTATGTGAAATCTATTTTCTTGAATGGTGTCCTCGAGGAAGAAGTGTATATTGAGCAGCCAGTAGGGTATATCAAAAAGGGTGAAGAAAATAAAGTTTACAAGTTGAAGAAGGCATTATATGGGTTGCAACAAGCCCCTAGAGCTTAGTATACTCGTATTGATTCTTACTTTATCAAAAATGGCTTTCATAGATGCCCTTATGAGCATATATTATATATCAAATTCAATATTGATGGAGACATTCTCATTATGTGCTTATATGTGGATGATTTGATATTTACTGACAATAATCTCAAACTAATTTTTGAGTTTAGGGAGGCCATGATTAGCCAACTTGAGATGACTGATTTGGGATTAATGTCTTATTTTCTTGGCATTGAAGTTTCCCAATTAAAAGATGGAATTTTTATCTCTCAGAAAAAATATGCTAGCGATATTTTGAAGAGATTTAATATGGACAAAGTCAAACCAATCTTGAACCCTGTTGAAGAAAAATTGAAGTGGACTAAAGATGAAACTGGTGATTTTGTTGATGCTACATATTTCAGAAAATTGGTAGGGAGTCTAAGGTACTTGACTTCTACAAGACCTGATATTACTTATGGAATTGGATTAATTAGTAGATTTATGGAGTTTCCACGTCAATCTCACTTGCAAGAAGCAAAGAGAATTCTGAGATACATTCAAAGCACGTATTTCGATGACATATTTATTCAAAGACTAATGATAGTAGTCTTATTGGATTCACGGAGAGTGATTGGGCTGGTGATATGATGCAAAGAAAAAGTACTTCTGGCTATGCATTTTATTTGGGGTCTGGTGTATTTTCTTGGTCTTCAAAAAAGCAACAAGTTATTGCTTTATCAACAGCTGAAGAAGAATACATGGCTGCAACAAATAGTGCTATATCAGCATTATGGTTGAGAAGAATGCTTGAATTTCTTCAACACAAGCAAAATAATCCTACAAAAATATTGTATGATAGCAAGTCTGCAATTGAGTTAACAAAGAATTCAGTTTTTCATGGCCGCAGTAAACACATTGACATCAAATTTCATTTCGTTCGTGATTTGGTTCAAAATAAGGAGATAATTGTTGATTATTGCAAGGCAGAAGAACAAGTTACTGATGTTTTCACAAAGCCACTAAAATTGGAGTTATTCATAAAGTTGAAGAAGATGCTAGGCATGATCACTTTTGAAGATTTTGGTTTAAGGGAGGCTATGTAGGAATTAAACTAAGAGTAGGAATCCTTAGTTGTTTAGGATTTAACATTTGGTATTTATTTAATTATGTCTTGTTAGGATTATGATTTGTTTGTCCTAGTTTACATAGGAATAGATTTCCTAGTCCTAGTTTAATTTGATTTTATTTCTAGTATTATAAATAGGGGTGTTACGTTACATATTTTCATAGAGTAGAAATTCAAGAGTTTTTTGAGTTATTGAATAAAGTTTCCTACCTTTTGTGTCTTGTTTAATTAATTTCTTCTATTTAGTGATTGTTGGGTCTTTTACTTGTGCTTATATTATTTCTTTCAGTGATTTTATTTCCTTCAATCTGGAAAAAAAAATGAATATAAATTATAATAAAATTCAACTTGAAGTTTGTAATTAATTAATATTTATATATAATTGACCAAGCCCTCACAATTCCAGTTAAGCTGACACTTCAAGTTGCTAATCCCATAATTTCAAATCAAATTCAAAAATAAAGTACGATAATAGAATAATATCAAAAACCTAGAATAAAATTGAAGGTACATCTAACACATGTAAACCATCCACACTAACGATTAAAATGTATATACATATATCTAACATTACATGTTTTACTGCATTATCAAAATCTCAAACTTAAGAGAAACTATGAAAAGAAAATTTATAAAAAGTGAAACAAAGAAGAAAGTTAGAGAGAAACCCTGCCCGAGGATCCATTAGTGAATCAGAATCCTCTGGAAGGGAGATTGCCAGAGCAAGGGAGTGAATCAGAAAAGGAGAATGAAGACCAAAATCCTACCCAACCCGAGAATTCATCGGTGCATCAAAATCTCCCGGAACAAATGATTCCAAAGCGCATTTTGATAGAAAGGAAGCTATTACAAGAAAGTTTAAATCTTGATGCGAAAAGAATGACCAATAAATAAAACATTATACAAGAATTACAAGATGAGTGTAGTGGACTAATATTTTTTGACCAATTTATAAAAGCACAAGTTGTGTACATGAAAAGTTGTGAATGAATGTGTTAAATGCCAGAAGGTAAAAGGATTAAAAATTAAGAAGCGGAAAATGATAAGTTATAACATCTAAATATGTATTTGGTCTAGTTTAATTTTCACTATTGATTTTGTTTTAAAAATTAGTGAAAGACAATTTTTTAATTAAAGAAAGGCACGTCAAAACAAATTAGCATACACATTAGTTTTGCAAGGATTAAAAGATAACATTTTCAATGACTTTTCATTAGCATACACACGTTCATGTTTTTGAAATTCCTGTGTTTTGTTTATCTATTTCCTCTTCTTTTATTTATTATACACTAGTTTATACGAACGTGCGTTGCACGTTATCAATTGTAATGTATATTGATTGAGAATATGTGTAGGAAGGGAACTTTCTCTTCTCTCAGATCCAGAGGGGGGGAAATTTTGAATATGTAATTTTATCTAATTAATAAACTGAACCTTCTTGATATTCAAACTTAATTAATAAGTCTCAAATTGTGAAAAAATTGATAGGTTCATCATTCAAATAAAAGTTATGCATATTAAAGATTCAGAACTTATGATAACGTAATATTTCGAACTCAACTAATAAGTTTAATTAAAGATTGAACTATAACACTAACAAATAATATATCAAAATATTGTCAAATAACACAATCAAAACTAAATCATAATTAAACAAAAAAAGAAAAAAAGGAGATAAACCTTTGATTTTTTTTACCACTTATTCGGCGGTAATATGCTTCTTTCTTTCAATTTTTTGATTTGAAATTTTCAATGAAAAGAGAAACATGAGAAATTATGAGAAGGAGAGAATTCATTATCAATACCAAAATTAGAAGGAAAAGTAGAAGCGGAGATGTTTCTTGTAATTTTGATCTAAAATATTACTTAAATAGAATTGTAGAATTTTTTTAATATAAGATGAGATGTTGATTCATTTAGAAGTGTTAAATATTACTTACCTAAATTAAATAACTAAAGATTAAAGAAGTTACAAATAAAATTAATTGTGAACAAAACTTTACCCAAAATTTAAATGAACGTATGGAAAAGTTGTAATACCAATTAATTATATTTTTTAAAGATTTATTTAAGGTGAAAAATTTATTTAATTAACTTTAATCCATACAAATACTACTTCATAAAAAAAATGTGGCAAAGTTGTACTACCAATTCACTTTTCTAAAGTTTTATTTAAGGTAAAAAATTAATTGACTTTAAAGTCCTAAATTTTAGGTACATAATTCAAATAAGGAAAGGTTTAATAACTAAATTTTAATGAATTTTCAAGTTTTAAAAAATTTAAAAAATAGTGAAAAGACGATTTTGTCTAAAGCGGAGTTTTTTAATGAAAGGCAAAAAGTTCAAACAACATTTCTAAGGCCCTTCACACTTTTAATATATTATAGATTATAGATATAGATAATAGTTATAGGTATAGATTATAGATTATATATTAATACATTAATTGCCAAATTAAATTAGATTAGAAGGAAAACAACGTGGATCCTATGAGTATGGAGAGATTGGCATGATTTTCTTTAATATCCTTCAATGCATGGAAACTTCGAAGTTTCAGAATTCTAACGGTTAGATTAAACTTGTAGGGTATATACTATTTGTATCTAATTATTTATCATGTAGATTTATATTATAAAATACCATAGGATTAGTATTTAATTAAAGGACATAAAAGTTTATTAATATTTAATGGGTATTTTGGTAATTTAACTTTTGACTTTTTTAGTTTCCACTTTTAGTATAACTAATCTCTATGTACGTGCCTCGCACGTAGATTTTCAGTCAATTATTTATATAAAAAAATAAAACTTAAATTTATATATTAAAAGTAATGAATAAATCGTTGTTAAGCAATTTACATGGTAAAAATTACAACAATCTTTTAGATGTTGAAAACTAATGTATTATAGCACAATACCTCTAATCAGTTATTGAAAACTAATGTATTATAGCACAATGTATTATACAACACGAAAAATACCTCTATCTGTACTTTTCAAAAGTTCCTCAATTTTAATACATCTATACCCGTCAACTGGGCCTGGTTGACCCGGTACCGGCCCATTTAGACCGGCCCACTTAGCGACCGGACCGGACCCGGTATAGGTAGTGGGCCGGGGGGGTTTAGGGGGCTGGGTCGGACACGGTATTGAGACCGGTAGACCGGCCCAGTTAGGAAACCGGACCGGGTCCACCGATGCACAAGACCGGCCCGGTAACAATTTTTTTTTTTTTTTTTAAAATTAAAGGGTCGTTGGGCCCCAAGCCTGCAAAGGCTGTTTTGGTCCATTGAGGCCCAACGGCCAAACAACCTTTTAGGCTTTAATTAAAAATAGTATATATTGAATGTATATATGTATGTATATTCTTTAAAATAGTATATATTGAATGTATATATGTATATATATTCTTTAAAGTAGTATATATTGAATGTAAATACATGTGTATATTTTTTAAAATAGTATATATTGAATTTACATACATATGTATGTTCTTTAAAGTAGAATATATTGAATGTATATATGTATGTATAGTCTTTAAAATAGTATATATTGAATGTATATATGTATGTATATTCTTTAAAGTAGTATATATTGAATGTACAAACATATGTATGTTCTTTAAAGTAGTATATATTGAATGTATATATGTATGTATATTCTTTAAAGTAGTATATATTGAATGTATATATGTATGTATATTCTTTAAAGTAGTATATATTGAATGTACATACATATGTATTTCTTTAAAATAGTATATATTGAATGTAAATACATGTGTATATTTTTTAAAATTGTATTATTGAACGTATATATGTATGTGTATTCTTTAAAATAGTATATATTGAATGTACATACATATATATGTTCTTTAAAGTAGTATATATTGAATGTATATATGTATGTATATTCTTTAAAATAGTATATATTGAATGTAAATACATGTGTATGTTCTTTAAAGTAGTATATATTGAATGTATATATGTATGTATATTCTTTAAAGTAGTATATATTGAATGTACATACATATGTATGTTCTTTAAAGTAGTATATACTGAATGTATATATGTATGTATATTCTTTAAAGTAGTATATATTGAATGTAAATATGTATGTTTGTTCTTTAAAGTAGTATATATTGAATGTACATACATATGTATGTTCTTTAAAGTAGTATATATTGAATGTAAATACATATGTATATTTTTTAAAATAGTATATATTGAATGTATATATATTCTTTAAAGTAGTATATATTGAATGTATATATGTATGTATGTTCTTTAAAATAGTATATATTGAATGTACATACATATGTATGTTCTTTAAAGTCGTATTCTAAGTAGTATTATATTAAAAAACAATCAAAGTTCAAAATTTTTTTTAGTCGGGACCCGGGACGGCCCATTACAACCGGTTATGCATTTTACATGGGCCGGTGTTGGGCCGTTTGGGGTTTTATTACTCTTGGTCCCGGCCCGGCCCGGCCCAGTACGAGTCGTGACCGGACCGGATCCGATAAAAAATACCGAACCGGAGCTGGGTTGACCCGGCCCGGCCCGGTTGACGGGTTTGAATACATCAAAAGAATGTAGAAGAGAAGAAGACCTCTTAAAGCTAATCCTCCTTCAAAAATCTGTTATATGTTTCCATCTTTATCGATCTTAAAGATTTTTGAACACTTAATGCACCTACAAGCAAATCAAATATCACTATATTTTCCTCATAGAAAAAACTTTTAAAAGGAATTAATAAAAATTATAAGACAAAGAATAACATAGGAAAAAAAAAATATTGCCGTTCTTTTGATTTTCTTGTTTTTATAAAGAAATACTCCTGCTATTAGCCAAACTTAAAATACTTTTTGCGGAGTTATTAGTCCTAATTTTAGCCTACTATGTTCACAATCAAACCACATATAGGATTAATATGTTGGCTAAAAATCCAACGAAATTTCAAAAGAAAAAATTTAACCAAGTACATAAAACAAAAATCAAGAATGTGTTGCACGAATACCACTTGTCGATTATTATAATACTTATGTCAAAATATAAATTGCATTTTTGCATATGATGTGATCACTAATATCTAAATTTAACAAAATTATACCTTATTAACTTTAATCAAACTCCTAATATAGGAAAGTTACAATGTCATTACAAATCCAAATAAATAAGAATTATGATAATGCTACGTAATTAAGGTTCAATTGGTTATTGCCAAATATTTTTCAATTGCAAGTTAAATAAAACTGTTGCTCTACATAGATCCTTTATGCCTACAAAAATGTACGTGAGTAGACACAATTAATTGTTGTATAATAGTAGACCAAGTGTTATGCAAATTACTTAAGCAAAAATATATTATTTAGTCAATTGGAGTCCATTAGGAATAAAGGTATAGTTATTGATATATTGTCAAATATCCATTACAATTGATGTGGGATTGGTATCAAATTAGAAGTGACTATGCTTGTAGGAGTACACTGTCCCTTTACTACTACTATTTGGTTTGTTTTATGTGTTATTTCAATAATGTCCTTTTCAAACAACTTAAGGTAAAAAATAATGTAAATAATTAAGGGTATAAAAGTTAATCAATATTTGAGGGATATTTTGGTCAAACAACATTTAGCAAAAATTATTTGTGCTTTTATAATAGGTAGACTAGTCTACGAACTGCTTTGCACATTATCCCCTATCAACCTCAATCATCGATAAAAATTATTAGATAATTAATAATAACTATATGAATTTATTTTAGGAGGTACAAAAATGTACTCCTGGCCTTGAAATTAGACCCAACCTCGACTCGAATCCCGACACTCGACTCTTGACCCAACTCCAAATCATGACTCGACACATGACCTGAGATCCTGATTCTTGACTTAACATGGGACCCGAATTTATACCCCGACTCGTGACTTGACTCTTGACCCAACTCCAAACCCTAAAACCCATCTCCCGACTCTCGATCCAAAACCAAACACGAGGCCCTGGACCCGGGATCCAACCTTGACACAAACTCAACTCTAGATTCGATCTCGATGCCCAAACTCTACACTGACCAGATATTTCAGCTCCGACTTTCGACCTTGACTTGAGATTCAATTCCTGATTTTGAGATGGCATTAATTATCATGTTCTGAAAGCAATAATGAGAATGCAATGTTTGCTAATAAAACTCTTATACATAGAGAGGTAATTGTAATGACCCAAAATATTGTTACGTCTGGAAATTCCTCCAAAATAATTTACGATAATTAATATGCTCGAATTGGACCAGGGAGAAATTAAATCGGATGATAAAACTATGCCCCAAAGCGATTGGGCCGAAAGTCCCAAAGGAAATTGGGTTGGTTTGCGGCCTACCGCTGTAGCAGTGCCCGGCAGTAGCCAACCCAAGGTACTTTTAAAAATCCTCTCCTTTATTATTTCACTAGGTCACCCTCTTCCTCAAAAACACTCTGAAAACCTCCACATCCCCAACCATGAGATTTCAGAGACCAGGGTTCATGAGCGCAGTTTCGAGGCACACCCGGTGGAAACCTGACTTGGGAAGACGCATAGCACTCGCGGGACAATTCTCTCTTCTTAATAGCATCATGGTTCACCTATGAGGTAGGTTATAGTTTATGTATTATAGCAATTAGACTTGGGCTAGATTCATATAACATTGATAGTAATATCGGTAGTTCTCATGCATTAGGCCTTCGAGCACGGTGTTTGGAAGGATGGGAACGATGAAAATCCAGTTAGACCTTAATAATACACTTAATTGTTACTATACCTCATCGATATGACATTTATGGTGTTAAATGAGTTGAAATCTTGTGAGAATTTTGATTAGATAAGCGGGTATTATGGTTCGTAAGCCTGATGTAAGTTAAGTACGGTAAAAAGGAGGAGGAGTATTAAGCTAAGGTGTGATTGAGGGTGCTTTTGGTGAAATGTATAGTTACATCTTGCATTAAGGAAGGTTAATAAAATATATATGTGAAGTAGGAGTTAAAAGTAACCTAAGACAGTTTTAGGCAACTTATGAGTGGACTTTAATGGGGAGGACGGTTGAGAAGCAACCTAATGGTAGGGCGTGTGGAAGTATAGGTAAGTGGGTAAGAGCCACTGGATAATCGGAGTAAAGTTGTAGGGTCAAGTATGAGAATTCCAACCAGAAAATTAGGGCGAAGTTTGAGTATTATGTCAGGAATAGGAACGGGAGATGGGAATAGACAAGGTTAGTAATGGCAACTAGGTGGGAAACCTTGCATTTTGGTAGGAGGTGTAGAGTAGACGAACCTTAGTAATGTATGCAATGAGGATATGTATGACATTAAGATTGATACTTTTATGTTCATGTGTGGGATGGTGAATGTGATTGTTTTCGGACAATGCTTGTAATTATTGGTTGCATTGCATATTCATACATTGATGATGTGGAGGTAAGATGATGAGAATGCTGATGTTATTATTACAATCATGAAGTTCATGATGATGCTGATGTTGAGTTGATGGTGATGATGATGTTGATATGTAATCTATGATGTTAATAAGGTTGGAAATGATTGTGATGTTGATGAGGTTGACAAGGGGAAAAGATGATGCACATATCTTGCATACATGTGTTCATTCATAAGCCTTGACGTTTTATTATGTGTTATATGTGTTGTTGTTGAATCTTGAGCGGATTGGTCTGTTGGTAGTATTGATAGAGTATAGAGGTACATTGTAAGTCTGAACTACGTCCTAATTCAACCTTAATGTTAATTATTTAAGTGTATGGTTATGGAGACGCATTGTATAGTATTGATATTTCTCGTATGGTCGTTATAACTCTAAGTCTTGATGATGAAAAAATTGTAATAGATTGTAGTAGCGAATTACCGAAAAGATTTGATTTATAAGCTAAGAGTTGCGGAAATCAGGTTAATAAGTTAGTTAAGCGTAAAGAGGGTGTGAGTTAGAGTGGATGATCAAAGAACAAAGATATACGAAAATATTAAATGAGAAGTAGGTCACAAAGATGCTAAAAGTGTGGTACTAATAATTTCATAAGTTGGGGATTAAAAACCGGAATCCTTATTTGATGTTATGATTTCTTCCTATTTGCTATTGATGTTATTTGCTTTTAAACCTGGTCGGCTGATGATGCCTACCAGCACGTGTGGTTGTACTGATGCTACACTCACTATATCTCCCACTGGGGATATAGCTATGTTGCTGGTTAGTTGGAGTTTCTATAGGAGCGACGGTAATCACTCTGCAATAGCTCCTGCCATCTCTATTCTGTATGGATATTGTGTCATGGACTTTCCTGTTCCTTGTCTAGTGCTTTTGTACCAATTTAGGCTAGTTTCTGGAGATTCATTGTTGATTATCTTCCGCATTACTTTCACGTATCAAATGTATTAAACTAAATTTATACTTATGATGTTAACTGGATCAGTAGGATGAATGAAGGATTATTTTAACTAAATGACAAAAATTATCGATTAATGAATTGTTTAAACTTCCGCATTAAATGAATGGTTGATTAGTGAGGGTTATCCTATTTGGGGTGGGTGTTAAGTAGGTGCCCGCACGATCCGTGGATAGGATCGTGACAGTAATAGACCCTCAAAAAGTTTTTCTTTTTGCCATATGAAATCCTATAGCTTTAGAACTTCAAGAATATGAATATTCTGAATTACGTAATAGATAGAAAGGGTGAATTGACTCTATTCACAGGTAAAGATTCACAATCTATTATAAAATATAAATCCTATTTTAATGTTTAAAGTACCGTAAGCTATACATGCTTTAATTTTGTTTACTTTATGGTAAAAGTGCTCATATTTTTCTAATTTCTAATAGAAGTCTTATCATATTCTAATTCGAGTTGAAATCAAATTCATGTTGGTCGACCAAAACCCAATTAAGTAAACAAGGTGATATTTTTTATATTTACCAAAACACCAAATGAATGTATGATAAATTAGACTAAAAGAGTATATAAGTCAATCAATATTTAGGGTTATTTTTGTCGTTCAATATTGTTGTTCGTGCTTTTATGTGTTCGATTGATTACATATTAACCAATATTCAATTGATTGGTATGAGGTTATCGACAAAAAAAGATTTATCTAAGGCACTTCGTTTCCTTTATCGTCACTTCTTTTTTTTTTTTTTTTTTTAAAGAAATTATTGAAGAACAATCAATGTAGGAAAAAAATACAATATTATTAATGCTATATCAATTTGATTATAATACAATATTATTAATGCTATATCAATTTGATTATACTTTTCAAGGTAATATTTTGTAAGTTAATGAACTAAAATTAAACAAAAAAAGTAAAATTTACACTTTATTTATCAATTATATATACAAAAGATACATTTTTGTGTCGTATAAATAATGATGAATAAATTAATTGTCAGAGGGATCAACGCACACACTACTGGTGAATGATATCCAAGCAAGGTTAACTAAAAGAATACCTTGTAGAACATGTTCACAAATATCATCAAAAAGGTTATGGCGTAAAATATTCTACTCGAGAGTAAAAAATTTAAATAAAAACCGCTTAGTCCTATCCTAATACAAAGATGTTTTATTTAGTTCTAAGATAAAATTACAAATATATCCATTAATAAGTTTTCAGATGGAGGAAATTATAACTTAAAAGGACAAATAAGTCAATCAACTTTTAATGAATATTTTGGTCACTCAACATTATTATTTATGCTTTTATAATAATATATATATAGATAGATAGATATAGATATAGATAGATAGACTAGTTTTACGTACTTGCATTGCACGAATATCCCTTGTTAATTATATAGCATTTATGTTAAAAATAATAAATTTTACCTGTATATGATCACCTAATATTTAAATTTAAGATAATTAAATATTGTTAGGATCTTAAAGCAAATCATCATTTATGTGTGCAATATATAAGGTGACACAACATGTCAACACATTCTCAACCATTTCTTCTACCTCTATCTGCAATCATATGTAGCTAATAACTAAATAGGAAGATGCTCTATCATTAAATTTAAGCTTCCAGTATTCCGAAAAATTGTATTTCCTCCGTTTCAAAATAGTTCATCCTGATTGACTTGATATTTTCCTTAAGAAAATATTTATGAAGAGTTGATTTTACCAAATTAATCTTATTAATTCTGCTTTGAAAATATAAATTTGAGTATATATATTTTATTTAGTCATTTAATGATAGAGGTAATATTGAAAGAATATAATAAAATTCTCTTTATTTTATAAGAGAAACAACTAAATTGACACAAATATTTTTAAAAAATGGGCCAACTATTTTAAAATGAAGGGGGTATCACAATGCAACATTGAGTTTTAGACTCAGTGTAGGCGCCCAACATGTGTCTCTTATATTAATTAATACTAGTGGCATGTGGCTAGTGCAATGTTAATATTTTTTTATTTCAATTTATGTGGCATGCTCCTTTTTTTTTAATTTGTTCTAAAAAAATATTATTTTTATATTTAAAAATAATTTAATTTTAAAAATTTTATTTTATTTTAATGCAATAATTTATAATCATACAAATATTTGAGATTTATTTTAGATCATAAATTTCAAAAACTTTTCATTCTTTGTACTTTGTATTTAGTCAAATAATATCGCATACCCATTGTCTAATGCCAAGTAGCATATACCTTTCTTCTTCTTTCATCTCTTCTTGTCATTTTATTTTTCCTTTTACGTTGATTGAAATATTTTTTATCTTGAAATTCACTATTTTTGGATTCACTTTTTGCATTTTTAAATTTATTTATTTTTAAAATAAAATTAAATTTTTTATTTTCATAAAATAACCTAATTTTCATAAAACTCTAACAAAAAATTGAATTTATTTTCATTTTTTTTAAAAAAATAATATATATTTGAATTCTAAATATTAACTTCAAAATATTATAACTAAACATAACTTCAACTCTATTTTTAATTTTAAAAATATTAAATAAAATAAATATATTTTTAATTTTCATGACCAAACGAATCCTCGAGAAAAAATTATTTACAAATAGACTTTTGGAACAACAAGAAATTCAATAAAAATTAGAGTTAGATGCAGAGTTATGGCCTATAACTGCCACATTTCCAAGTGATGTAGAACTTCACGTAACAGGAGTACAATTTGGTGGATGTGGCCTCCTGCACGTGGCTCCCATCATCGCCTTTTCAGGCTTTTAAAGTGCTCCCTGTTTTGCCTCTATTTACAAAAATGTTTGGGAAGAACTAATGAAATAAATAAAAAAAGCGGGGGTAAAAGGTAGCTGGAGAAAGCCCCTACATAGGGGTGGGCATAAAAATCGGAGAACCGAAAAACCAAACCGAACCGAATTAGTTCGGTTCTTCGGTTTCGGTTCTTCGGTTCGATTTCGATTTTTTTTTTGGATATTTCGGTTCTTCGGTTCGGTGTTTGGTTTGAGGGTAACGGTTCTTCGGTGCACCGAAGAACCGAACTTTTATTAATTAAATTTTTAAAAAATATTTATATTACATATTTATATTTGATACTTCTAAGCTTCTATATATGAGTTATGACTACTACGTTGTGATATTGTGCCTTAGTTTTGGCTGAAAACATTTCCTAAAGCAGTGCCAACTGACTAGTCCGGTAGGGATATTAGTCACTGCCAATATATGAGATATCTGCATTAGGAATCCAGTAAAGAAGGAAGCACATGTCATGAAATGGCTAGCCATAGCCTTAACTGTAGGATTATCACTTATAGTGTTTGTAAATTATCACTTCTTGTGTTCGCTATAGCACTACACCTCTTTTATTCTAGTTTATGCAGTACTCATTTCGTTTGATGATGGTTGTGTTAGCTTTTACATTTAGTGCCTAGTTTTAGTTTACCGACTGGAGTCTGGATATGTTCTCAAATTTTTGATAATTTTGTTTCTCACTTGCACCGAAAAAATCGATTTAGAAACACCGAATTAAACCGAACCGAAGTTCAAAAAATCGAACCGAACCGAATTAGTTTGGTGCGGTGTTTGGTTCTCATTTTTACAAAACCGAAAACCGAAGAACCAAACCGAACTTTGAAAAAATCGAACCGAAGAACCGAATGCCCACCCCTACCCCTACATGTGAAAGGGACGAAAGTGGAATTGAATGTGAAGAAATGGTTTCCCAGTCAACAGGAGATATAGTACAAATCTCATTCCATGCTGTCCATCATTGGCAAGCCCAAACTTCGTAGTAGATGGTCGGCAAGCATGTCGACCATCACGTGTGTGGTTATCACCACTTATATAGTAGTAGTAGATTAGAACGGATTTTTAAGAATAGCATAATAATATTTAAAAAATGTGTTTGTGCAACAATAAAAGAAAATTAGCAAACACTCACATATGTTGTTAGTTTTTTGAGATGAATATTAAATAGCTTAGCAAATTTTCACTTATCGAAACAATTCATGTATATATTTCACAAAATGTGAAATCAAAGCAGGCGATAAAATAGCTTTTTCCCTTCAATTGGTCCCTTTGACACTAAATTAAAAAATAAGATATATATATATATATCGAACACATTATTAAAATATAGCAAAAAAGAATAATTATCAAGTAGTGTTCCAATATATTAGTATAGAAAAAAAAAATTTAACACTCTCATATAAACAACATAAATTCCGACAGTTTGATGCCTAATTACAGAAAATCCCGACATTTTGTATATTTACAGAAAATCTCATTTTTTGGGTTGTTGAGATACATAATTTATTCTCGATACATTTTATTGAGATACATAATTACCCATATTGTAATCATTCAAAGATACATAGTGTATATTTCTTTTAAACAAAACTCACACTAATATACACAGCGATACATAATTCGTTCCCGATACATTTCATTGAGATATATAACTGATAGTTGGGATTTTTGTAATTATTTTGTAAGGGTAAAAATTTGTGTAAATATAATAAGTTAAAGTGTATATTTATGTTATTTTTTCATATTGTTATGCACTTTTTGGCCGCCCGAAAATTTTCTTTTGGGCTTATTAGTTTTTGTAAGCTTTCTTCGGTGTCCTATATTTTTCTTGGTTCACACTGCTTTGCCGTTTTTTCAAAAATAATTTATCCATTTATATTTTTTGGCTAATTATTTTCTACACAAATTGAAGAATTACTGTCCAAAACTATAATATTAGAAGTCTAATCAATGTGGGCTTTATGAGCAACTTTAGTTGTTTGCCGTTTATTTACTCCTAGGACACTTTTTTGATTTTCTTAGCCAACTTATTGTAGGATAGTATTTTTTTTTGTCATTATATTGACAATTTTATCCTTATGTAACATAAATTTTGAAGACCATAAAAGTCATTCAATATTTCAGAGAATTTTAATCGTTCAACATTTAACGAAAATTATTCATACTTTTATAATAGACTAGTCTTTATGTACGTGTGTTGCACGAATATCACTCGTCCGTCATTTTTATAGTTAATTTTGTATAGATATTTCTTACAATTCTATGATGTTATCTGAAACAAAGACTCATGAACTAAAGCGTTACAGCAAGAATACACTAACTCACCACAAATATATAAGATTTTTTTTTTGTTCATATTAACATAATAAAATAAAGAAACAAAGAAAAGAAAATGACATGATTCGATAACAGGATAATAAACACAAGAGGGCTTCAGTACGATAAGTGTTTAACTATTAAGCCTAGTAGTGTTTGGATTAGTATATGAATAACGTGAAAAACATAGAAATTATTAGGTTCCTTGTAGAAACAGGATTAAATAGCGTAAGTTTAACCAACAACTTTCGTTTTAGTTAAATTACAATTTCTAGTTCAATTCAAAGTACGTGTGGCACGAATATCACTCGTCGATTATTATAACATTTATGTTAAAATAATAAATTTTGCATGTGGTGTAATCACTAATATCTACATTTAACATAATTAGACATTAGCAAAGTATTTTTAAAGCGTCGCTCAACTTTTATATGTACTAGTCTCTACGAACGTGCTTTGCACGTTATTTCCTATCAACCTCAATCAACGCAAAAAAATTATTAGATAATTGTTAATAACTATATGAATTTATTTTATGTAATGACCCTCCTGGTCATTTTCTTCTTCTCCACATTATTTTCGAATTTAGAGCTTTCCCATAGCTGCCCCAAGTCATTTATGACTTGCTGGAGCTGACAGTTCAGTTATCGGGTAGTACGTTTGATATTTAGAGCCATTTCCCTGTTTTGAAATCGTCGTTTTTCAAATTTGGCGACTGGGCCTAAACATCAGGTAGACGGCCCTGTATGCTGATTCTGACTAATCCATCATCTCCGGAACGTCGATTTTAGGCTAGGAGGACCTTTGGTTAGGGTCCCGAGGCTTTCAAACTCATTTTAGGCTATTGGGTGGAAATTGGTTAAAACAGTCATTTGGGTGTGGGACCCACATTTCATCAAAATGACCCCGGATGGAAATTTTGATTGTGCCATTGAGTCCGGAATGTGAATCAGATAGGGTAGCATAGTTTGTTTGCGTTCACGAGGTTTCGAACGAATCCCGAGGGTCCGTTGGAAACTTGGCAAAATATTGCCAAGTACTGATGCTGCTTCAGCTGGTGCAACCGCTTAAGCGGCTTGGGCACTGCTTTAGCGGCAGGGGCCTTGGACCCGCTTGTCCGCTTAAGCAGAGGCTTGTCTGCTTTCGTGGGTTTCGCTTAAGCGGCACCCGTTCGCTTTAGCGGAAGTCCACCCCGGGTCATGGAACGATTAAGCGCTGGTGGGGCGCTTTAGCGGTGACCGCTTAAGCGGTCAAGTGGCAGCTTAAGCTGCACTGTAGGGCATTTAATCCCCTTTTCACTCATTTTTTCCTCATTTTTCTTTAAGTGTTGAGCATTAAAGCCCTAGAGAGATAGTGGGAGAGAAGAGGCAATTCTTGGGTATTCAAGGGTGCTTGGAGAGTTCGTTAACATCATTTTCCTCGTCTAAATCCTTGTAAGTTCCGTTTAATTTCTTGGTAAATTCTCCGTTTAAACCCAAAACCCTAGCTAGCTTTGTGGGTTGATTTTGGGTGTTGTAATGCTCGAAATTCACTCATTATTAGGGGTAAATGATCCTAGAGCCTTGAGGGACGTTTTGATGATTTCAAATTTGTGATTTCGTAAGTGGACCCCACATGGGATTTTCGGCTCAATTTTGGACCCGATGCATTTATATACAATATGGGTATTATTGTTCTCGTATTGATGAGTAGAGTGTTATTTTGATAGCGTGACATCGTATGGAGGCTTCTCGGAAGGGAAAGGCCCCACTTTAACGGATTTTACCGAGCTTTCTTCGGCGTCCAGGTAGGCTAGGCTTACCCTACTTATAGATTGAGCTTAATTATGGTATTAGTATGATATTATGCTAGTTTTGGGTTGGAATTTACGCTGCTTAGTTAGTAAAAGTTGGTTTATTGGACCGATTTGTGGGCCGTTTCAGAGGTATAATCGACCTAATTACTTAATTGTTAAGTAAATTGATGCTTTGGGGTTATAATATCGCACTTAACTCCTTGTATACTTAGGAGGCATTCTTTCGCAACTTTATCCTAAATCTTGAGCCATAAACTACATAGCATATACCTAGTTCGGGGCTAGGTTAATGATTTTGAGCTTATTTTAAAAATCGGTTCGAGTCCGACACATTCGATTGATTTATGGTATTTAAAGACCGATTTGAGTCCGGCACATTCTATTGATTTATGACATTTAAAGACCGGTTTGAGTCTGGCATATTCTATTGATTTATGAACTTTAAAGACTGGTTCGAGTCTGACATATTCTATCTAATTATGGCACTGCAGATGAGTTATAAGGAGGGAAATCCGATTCAACTCTGGTGTTTATAGGTTATTTCATGGCATGATGGTACCAGTTCGAGTCTGGTGAGTTGTGGTACGAAAGGTTCATAAGCATGATAGTAGTATATTTCCTTGATTGCATCCATCTGGCTTATGAGGCTTCATTTGGATTAGTCTTCTCTTATTTGCACCTTCTAGGCTTATGGGGACCTAGTTAGGTTATAAATAGTTTACCTAAAGTCCGGTATCGTGTATTTCGTTATTTATTTCTATATGTCAGAGTATGATCTCAGGGTTGCCCCTTTTCCCTTGACTTTAACTTACTTTCTTGCATTTTATTATGCTTTTATTATGATTTAGCTCAGTCGACCGATGATGTCTACTGAGTACCCGATGTTTTGGTACTCATACTACACTTCTGCATCTTTTCTGGTGTAGATCCGGGTACTAGCTGCCGCCGTTGATATTCTAACCAGCTATCTACAGGTCCTGGAGATAGGGTGAGCTTTCAGAGCCGGAGCTGATCCCTTCTCCTTCCCCTATTTTTGGATGGTCTTTTATTTCGAGACTACATGCTTATTAATATTATTAGTACTATTATTCTTTTTCTAGTGGCTCTTGTACCGGCCTTACCAGGTCGTGGGATTCATTTTGTTCTTCTCCCTCTTTTATTTAGCCCTTTATTTTTGTACTTATATTTATGGGCATGATTTGTACTATTTTTGTATTTTTCGTCCATTACGCCCATTACTTTTCGTTCCAGGATAAGGCTTGGCTTACCTACTGGTGGGACATAGTAGGTGCTATCATAACTTAGAAATTGGGTCGTGACAAATTGGTATCAGAGTGCCTAGGTTCACTCGTATTGTTGGTACAAGAGTAAGTGTCTAGTAGAGTCCCGCGGATTGGAATGATGACATCCGTATCTTATCTTCGGGAGGCTACAAGACATTCTTAGGATGACTTCATTTTCTTCATTCATTTTATGTGCCGAGTTTGTGTTGGTTTCTAAAGTCCTCATTATTTCACTCTTTCGCAGATGGCTAGGACGCGAGCTACGATGACCGGTGACGGTGACCCCGAGCCTGCTTCTAGAGACCATGGCTGGCCCAGAGGTCGTGGTCAGGCTGGAGATGCAGCTCCAGTCAGGGGCCGGGATAGAGAGCCTTCGTCAGATCCAGATATTGCTCTCGAGGTTGCTCCACAGGTTCAGCCACCCCAACCATTGGTGGGCCAGGGGAAGCCCAGGCTCCACCATGGTTTATTTCTTCATCGTTACTCATAGATGCCTTGGTCCAGTTGTTGGGATTAGTTGGTGGTGCACTGTCTGATGGTGCACAGTCTGCGGATCAGAGTGGTATGGATGTAGAGGCGCAGCCTGTAGCTGCGGCACCCAGAGTTTAAGTTCCCCCAGCACCGATAGTTGTTTAGCCTATGGTCGCCCAGCCTACTATGTCTGTTGAGGAGCAGAAGATGTTGGGTAGATTTCTGAGAATGACTCCTCTGAGGTTTACAGGGGCTCCAGGTGAGGATGTATTTGAGTTCTTGGCTGCTTCTGAGGTTAGGCTCCTTAATTTGGGCCTAGTTGAGGCTCGTGGGGTCGATTACACTACTTTTTAGTTGGACTTAGCTTCTAGACATTGGTGGAGAAGTTTTCTTGATTTCAGACCAGCTGGTTCTCCCCCTTTGACATGGACTTAATTCTCTGAGGTCTTCGTGGAGAAGTATATGCCCCGCAGTCTTCGTAGCGCTTGAAAGATCAATTCACAGGGTTACAACAGGGTTCTATGACAGTTCTCAAGTATGAGGCATGATTTCACGAGTTGGACAGACATGCTACTGCAATCTTGCCTATCGAGTATGAGAGGATTCAGTGTTATGTTAGGGGACTGAGACTTCCTTTTCGCATGGTTACTCTGAGTTTAATTACTGCTGGTAGTTCTTTCGTTGAGATTTCTGATTATGCCTAGACTATGAAGGAGATGCATCGCGAGGCCCAAGGGGGCAGCGATAAGAGACCACGTCATCAGGGAAGTTTCAGTGGGAGCCATAGAAGCTCACAGTTCAGAGGTAGAGGTTCTCAGGGTAGGTACCCTCCACTTCAGTCATATCAACACCAGGGTCAGTCCAGTAGGCCTGTTCGGGCTACACTTTAGATTTCTAATGGAGATCAGTCCAATTTTAGTGATTCTTACGGCTAAAGCAGTGGCCAGTCTCCGAGTGGTGCACCTTCTGGATCTTCTAGCTGTGGTGGATATTCTGGGTCAGCCGGATCTTTTGGATCGAGTGGTATTCTGGGACCTTGCTATACTTGTGGAGTGTTTAGCCATTTCTCCATAGAGTGTCCCCAACGTGGAACAATTCAGCCTGCAGCACAGAGTGTTCAGCCGATCAGATCAGTAGCGCCTCCAGTTAGAGGTGGTCTTCAGGGTCGTAGGGGTGGTCCCCATGGTTCTCGAGGAGGTTCTCAGGTAGGTAGGATGGGTGGTAAGTCAGACGCCCAACCAAGTGGTTGACGAGGTCATTTATATGTTGTACCTGGTAGACCAGAGGCAGAGTCTTCGGATACTTTGATTATAGGTACAATTTCAGTGTGCCATCGGCCAACTATTACTTTGTTTGATCTGGGATCCATTTATTCTTATGTTTCTACTTATTATGCACCACGGTTAGAGTTGTCTTGGGAGCCTTTATCTGTACCATTATGTGTATCTACTCCCATGGGTGATTCTTTAGTAGTGGATCAGATTTATAGATCATGTGTGGTGACCGTTTAAAAGTTTGATACTTGGGCCGATCTTATTGTATTAGATATGGTGGACGCATGGACTGGTTATCCCCTTATCATGCGGTCTTGGATTGCTTCGCCAATACCGTTACCATAGCCATACCTGATATACCCCCGATTATGTGGCAAGGTTCTTTTATCCGTGCACTGATGGAGATTATTTCTTATGTTTGAGCTAGGAGATTGGTGTCAAGGGGTTGCGGGTCTTATCTCGCTTATGTTCATGATGTTAGTAAAGAGAGTTCCTCACTTGATTCTATTCCTATTGTCTGTGAGTTCTTAGATATTTTCCCTACCGACCTGCCTAGCTTTCTTCCTGAGCCTAATATTGAGTTTGCCAT
Source organism: Capsicum rhomboideum (assembly GCA_031232105.1). Taxonomy (NCBI): domain Eukaryota; kingdom Viridiplantae; phylum Streptophyta; class Magnoliopsida; order Solanales; family Solanaceae; genus Capsicum; species Capsicum rhomboideum. Next base: position 82,264,677 of record CP124712.1, read on the forward strand.
TGATCTCGAGCTGGGGACCCAATCTATTTCTATGGCACCTTACCATATGGCTCCTGTAGAGCTTAAGGAGATGAATTCTCAGCTTTAGGATCTTTTGGGTAGGGGTTTCATTCGGCCTAGTGTATCGCCTTGGTGTGCTCCTGTCTTGTTCGTGAAGGAAAAATATGGCTCTATGTGTATGTGTATTGACTACAGGTAGCTGAATAAGCTTACAGTGAAGAATAAGTATCATATGCCTCTCATTGATGATTTATTTGACCAGCTTCAGGGTGCGGTAATGTTCTCTAAGATTGACTTGAGATCAAGTTACCATCAGTTGAGGATTCAGGCTGAGGACATCTCTAAGACAGCCTTCAGGACTCAGTATGGCCATTATGCGTTCCTAGTGATGTCTTTTGGGTTGACTAATGGCCCAACAACTTTTATGGATTTGATGAATCGAGTTTTCAGGCCCTATTTGGACTCCTTTGTGATTGTCTTTATTGATGACATTCTTGTATATTTGGGGAGCGGGGAGGAGTATGAGCAACATTTGAGGATTGTGCTCCAGACTTTAAGAGATCATAGGCTTTATGCCAAATTCTCAAAGTGTGAGTTCTGGATCGATTCTGTTACATTCCTAGGGCATGTGGTGTCTAAGGATGGGATTATGGTGGATCCAACAAAGATTGAGGCTATTCGTGATTGGGCCAGACCTACATCTCCAATTGAGGTTTGTAGTTTTATTAGTTTGGCAGGTTACTACAGACGATTTGTTGAGGGTTTTACTTCTATTGCATTGCCTATGACTAGACTGAATAGGAAGAAAGTTCCGTTTTAGTGGTCCGAGGATTGTGAGTTGAGATTTCTGAAGCTCAAGAGCTTACTCACTTCAGCTCCGATATTGACCCTTCCTGTTGAGGGCGAGGGGTTTACAGTTTATTGTGATGCCTCTGGTGTTGGTTTGGGTTGCGTTCTGATGCAGTAAGGCTGAGTTGTTGCTTATGCATCGAGGCAACTTAAGATTCACGAGCGCAACTACCCCACTCATGATTTGGAGTTGGCGGCGGTGGTTTTTGCTCTTAAGATTTGGCGGCACTACTTGTATAGTGTTCATTATGAGATCTACACCCACCATCGTAGTCTTCAACACCTTATAACTCAGAGAGAGCTTAATTCTAGGAAGCGTAGGTGGATTGAGTTGCTGAAGGACTATGATATCTCTATCCTATACCATCCGGACAAGGCGAATGAGGTAGCAGACGCCTTGAGCTGGAAGGTGGTGAGCATGGGCAGTTTGGCTTCTATTTCAGCTTCAGAGCGGCCATTGGCTTTGGACGTTCAGTTCTTAGCCAACTTGTTGGTTCGACTCGATATTTCGGACTCCTGTAGGATCTTTGCGAGTGTCGAGGCTAGGTCTACCTAATTTGAGCAGATTCAGAGTCTCTAGTTTGAGGATAGTAGACTTTGTGACATCCGTGATTAGGTGGAGAGGGGTGAGTCCAGTCGGGCTACCCTTGATTCAGAGGGTATTCTGAGATTTGATGGTTGCATCTGTGTTTCGAGGGTTGGAGACTTTACTCAGTTGATACTGCGAGAGACTCATAGCTCTAGATATTCTATTCACCCTGGGATAGCGAAGATGTATAGAGATTTGATGCAACATTACTGGTGGAGTGGCATGAAGAGAGATGTTGCAGACTATGTAGCTCATTGCCTTTGTTGTCAGCAAGTAAAGGCCGAGCATCAGCGACCAGGTGGATTGCTTTAGAGGCTACCCATTCCTGAGTAGAAGTGGGAGAGGATTACTATAGACTTCGTGACTGGTTTACCTCATTTTTTGCGTGGTTCTGACAGTATTTGGGTCATTGTGGATCGATTGACCAAGTCGGCTTATTTTATCCCGATTTAGATCTCCTTCAGTGCCGAGAGGTTAGCCTGTAGCTACATCCGAGAGATAGTTCACCTTCATAGAGTACCCGTATCCATTATTTCTGATAGAGGCTCAGTGTTTACTTCTAGCTTTTAGAGGACTTATCAGAAGAGTTGGGTACTCAAGTTGATCTTAGCATCGCATTCCATCCTCAGACCGAAGGTCAGTCGGAGCGAACCATTTAGGTTCTTGAGGATATGCTCCGCGCTTGCATGATGGACTTTGGAGGTCAGTGAAAGAAACACTTAGCTTTGGCAGAGTTCGCTTATAATAATAGCTACTATTCTAGTATTTAAGGCATTATATGGTAGGCGTTATCGGTCTCTGATTGGCTGGTTTGAGAGTTCAGAGATTAGGCCCCATGGCACTGACTTGCTTCGTGAGTCCTTGGATAGGGTGCAGGTGATTCAGGATAGGTTGAGAGCAGCTCAGAGTAGGCAAAAGAGTTATGCTGATCGAAGACTTCGTGACTTAAATTTTGGAGTTGGTGACCGGGTTTTCCTCCGTGTATCACCCATGAAGGGCCATGATGAGGTTCGGGAGGAAGGGTAAGCTCAGCCCTAGGTATATTGGTCCATTCGAGATACTTCGGACAGTTGGAGAGGTAGCTTATGAGTTGGCCTTGCCCCCAAACTTCTCAGCTATTCATCCAGTTTTCCATGTCTCTATGCTGCGGCATTACATCCCGAATGAGTCTCATGTGTTTTGGTAGGACTCGGTTCAGTTGTACGAGAGGTTGACGTTCGTAGAGCAGCCAATCCTCATTTTAGCCAGGGATGTTAGGCGGTTTCGCTCTAGAGAGATTCCAGTGTTTAAGGTCCAGTGGAGGCACCGTCCAGTTGAGGAGGCTACTTGGGAGATCGAGAATGAGATGCGGACCCAGTATCCCCACCTGTTCGAGCCTTCAAGTACTTCTTAATCTTTTACTTTCGCGGATGAAAGTTTTTTTAGTAGTGGATGTTGTAATGACCCTCCTGGTCATTTTCTACTCCTCCAATTTATTTTGGCATTTAGAGCTTTCACATAGCTGGCCCAAGTCATTTATGACTTGCTGGAGCTGACAGTTCGGTTACCTGGCAGTTCGTTTGATTTTTAGAGCCATTTCCCTATTTTAAAATTGCAGCTTTTCGAATTTGGCGACTGGGACTACACATCATGTAGATGGCCCTGTATGCCAATTCTGATAGTTCCTTTATCTCTGGAACTTTGATTTTAGGTTAGGGGGACCTTTGGTTCTAGTCCCGAGGCTTTCAGACTCATTTTGGGCTATTAGGTGGAAATTCGTTTGGGTGTGGGATCCACATTTCATAGAAACGACCTTGGATGGAAATTTTGATTGCTCTATTGAGTTTAGAATGTCGAATTTGATAGGGTAGAATAGTTCGTTTGTATTCACGGAGTTCCAAACGAATCCCGAGGGCCCGTTGGAAACTTGGCAAAATATTGCCAAGTGCTGATGCTGCTTCAGCTTGTGCAACCGCTTAAGCGGAAACTGCTTTAGCTGCTGGGGCCTTGGACCTGCCCGCTTTCGCGGGGTGATTTTAAGCCGCACTCATCCACTTTAGCGGAAGTCCACCAAGGGTCATGGAGCGCTTAAGCGCTGGTGGGGACGCTTTAGCAGTGACCGCTTAAGCGACACCTGTAGAGCATTTAATCCCATTTTCACCCGTTTTTCTCTCATTTTTCTCCAAGTGTCAGGAGAGATAGTGGGAGATAAGAGGCGATTCTTGGATATTCAAGGGAGCTTGGAGAGTTCGTTAACATCATTTTTCTCGTCTAAATACTAGTAAGTTCCGTCTAATTTCTTGGTAAATTCTCCGTTTAAGCTCAAAACCCTAGCTAGCTTTGTGGGTTGATTTTGGGTGTTTTAATGCTTGGAATTCACCCATTATTGGGGGTAAATGATCCTTGAAGAACATTTTGACAGTTTCAAATTTATGATTCCGTAAGCGGGGCCCATGTGGGATTTTCGGCTCGATTTTGGACCCGATGAATTTATATGCAATATGGGTATTGTTGTCTTTGTATTGATGAGTAGAGTGTTATTTGTATAGCGTAGCATCGTGCGAAGGCTTCTCGGAAGGGAAAGGCCCCACTTTAAAGAATTTTACTGAACTTTCTTCGGCGTCCAGGTAGGCTAGGCTTACCCTACTTATAGAATGAGCTTAATTAAGGTATCAGTATGATATTATATTAGTTTTGGGTTTGAATTCACAGTTGGTTGCTTAGTTAGTAAAAGTTGGTTTATTTGGCCGATTTGTGGGCCGTTTCAGAGGTAGAATCAACCCAATTACCTATCCCTTAAGTAAATTGATGCTTTGGGGTTATAATATCGCACTTAGCTCCTTGTAGACTTAAAAGGCATTCTTTTGCAACTTTATCCTAAATCTTGAGCCTTAAACTACATAGCATATACCTAGTTTGGGGCTAGATTAATGATCTTGAGCTTATTTTAAAGACCCGTTCGAGTCCGACACATTCTATTGATTTATGACATTTAAAGACCGGTACGAGTCTGGCACATTGTATTGATTTATGAAATTTAAAGATAGATTTGAGTCCAGCGCATTCTATTGATTTATGGCCTTTAAAGATAGGTTCAAGTCCGACATATTCTATCTAATTATGGCACTGCAGGTGAGTTATGAGGAGGGAAATCTGGTTCAAGTCTGATTTTTATGGGTTATTTCATGGCATGATGGTACCGGTTCGAGTCCGGTGAGTTGTGGACCGAAAGGGTTCATAAGCATGGTAGTAGTATATTTCCTTGATTGCATCCATCTGGCTTATGGGGGTTCGTTTGGATTAGTCCTCTCTTGTTTGCACCTTCTGGATTTATGGGGGCTTAGTTAGGTTATAAATAGTTTACCTTAAGTCCGGTATCGTGTATTTCGTTATTTATTTCTATATGTCGGAGTATGATCGCAGGGTTGCCCTTTTTCCCTTGACTTGCTTATTTTCTCGCATTTTATTATGCTTTTATTATGATTTAGCTCAGTCGGCTGCTGATGTCTACTGAGTACCCATTGTTTTGGTACTCATACTACACTTTTGCATCTTTTCTGGTGCAGATCCGAGTACTAGCCGTCGCCATTGATATTCTAGCCAGCTATCTATAGGTCCCGGAGATAGGGTGAGCTTTCAGAGTCGGAGCTGATCCCCTCTCCTTCCCCTATTTTTGGATGGTCTTTCATTTCGAGACTATATGTGTATTGATATTATTTTTACTCTTATTCTTTTGCTAGTGGCTCTTGTACCGGCCTTACCAGGTTGTGGGATTCATTTTGTTCTTCTCCCTCTTTTATTTAGCCCTTTATTTTCGTACTTATATTTATGGGCATGATTTGTACTATTTTTTTTATTCTTCCGCCATAGCGCCAATTACTTATTGTTCCGGGCTAAGGCTTGGCTTGCTTACTGGTGGGACATAGTAGGTGTCATCAGGACTCAGAAATTGGGTCGTGACATTTTATGAGGTACAAAAATATACTCCTGACCTTGACATTAGACCCCGATCTTGACTTGAGTCCCGACACATGGCCCCGACTCGACACATGACTTGAGATCCTTATTATTGACCCGACATGGGACCTGAATCTGTACCCCAACTCGTAACTTGACTCTTGACCCAAACTCCAAATCCTAAAATCCGATTCCTGACCCCGACTCGACACATGAGCTGAGATCCTGATTCTTGACCCCACATGGGACTCAAATTTGTACCCTGACTCGTGACTTAACTCTTGACCCAACTCCAAACCCTTAAACCCGACTCCCGACTCTTGACCCCAAACCAAACACGAGGCCCTAGATTTGGGATCCAACCTAGATACGAACTCGACTCTGAATTCGATCTCGATGTCCATACATACTTGACACTGACCGAATATTTTGGTCTCGACTCCGACTTTCGACCTCGACTTGAGATCCAACTCTTGATTTCGAGATGGAATTAATTATCGTGTTTCGTAAGCAATAGTAAGAATGCAATGCTTGCTAATAAAACTCTTATACGTAGAGAGGTAATAGGCCCTCAAAAGTTTATATTTTTTTTTTGCCATATGAAATTCCTATAGCTTTAGAACTTTAAGAATATGAATAATCTAAATTATGTAATAGCTAGAAAAGGTGAATTTGACTCTATTCACAAGTAAGGATTCACAGTCTATCACAAAATATAAATTGGATTTTAATATTTAAAATACCGTATTACATGCTTAATTTTGTTAATTTATGGTAACAGAAAAATACTCATATATTTCTAATTTCTAATAGAAGTCTTACTGTATTCTAATTTGAGTTGAAATCAAATTCATATTGTTTGACCAAAACCCAATTAAGTACCCAGTGTGATATTTTGAGAAATTAATGGACTTAATTACATTTGAATATGCATTGTTACTGAAACTACTTTTTTTTTTTTGTTTCGATTTACATAGCATTTTCTTGCACTAACTAAGCAAGAACGGAATTAATTAAGGAATTAATTTATTTACATGTTTAAGTTCTGTTCACCATTACCGTTATTTGTGTTAGTTTAGTCGGTGACACAAGCATTTTTCTTTTTAGTTATGACGGTGTAACACATTTGTTATAAATAATATTTTAGTACTTGTAAATAGCAAAAAAAGAAGACCTAGTTTGACTTGGCACGGAGTTTAAGAAAATAAAGAAGACTTTTGAATCATGTGGTCATAAATTAAAGTTGTGTCAAATGTACCAAAATGCCCTTTAATCTTGTGGTCTTATACATGCCACGTTGAAAGTTGGAATTAAAGTATTGCCAATAAAGGAAAGGGTCATTTTTTTTTGAAACAGATTAAAAAGAAAAGTAGATTATTCTTTTTGAAACGGAGGGAGTATGATTTTTAAATGTTTTATGTTATTAATTATTGATATTTTTACATAATTTTCAAATACTATATGTTACTCTTTCTAACTCAATTTATGTGGCACTGATGGAATAATTGAGAAAGTCAATCAAATTTGTTATATAGTTTTTTAGATATTTTAAGTTGTTAATTATTTTTATTTATACGACTTTCTACGTAATTTCCCAATTTATTTGAATTGATAGAAGTTAGAAAGTCAATTTTTTTTAATACTTCCTTCAAATATTTTAATCCGTTAATTATTGTAATTTATATTACTTTTCACGACATTTTCAAATAATATATAACCTCTTTTATCCCAATTTATGTTGCACTGATAGAATTTCGAGTCAACCAAAATTTTTTATGTGCCTTGACATCATTTAAATTGTTAATTATTATAATTTATAATATTTTCTTATGCAATTTTCAAATATATAACAGATTAAAAAGAAAAATAAAATAATTAAATTAAAACGAAAAAATTGAAATTATAAAAATACCTTCGACCAGAAATAAACAGCTGAAAGCAGGCATGACAACCGCCAACTGCCTGCTGACTGACGCTTCTATATAGTAGTAACATTACTACATAATATAAAAATTAAGTGACATGATAGTTGGACAAGTGGAAGCCATTAACTAATTTGAAAATTGTTGTCAATTTCCTCCACTTCCACGTAGCAACACCCAAAAATGTTTTTATCTCATTACGTATGCATTCGGGTATTGTGTACGTCTGTAATAAAATACATTTAACTTCTTATATTCATTATAATTAATGAAAAATTATTTTGAATAAAAGATACCTCTTATAATAATAAAATTTTGATATAACTAGACTTAAAAAATTATAAAACTCTTATAAAATAAATACATACACAAATATATTGTGACAAAAAAAATATTTTATAAATATGTAAGGCTTTTTAGGAAAAAACTAAAAAATATATTCTTATCAAATTTTAATTTAAATCAGATGTTTGTGAACATGCATGGCATTACAATAAAATTCTCAATCGCAAGCCTTCGGCACAAGATGAAGGACAATTTTAAACACCCAAAATGTTGCATCAGGCCATCCCTAAGATAGGGTGTTTCGAGTACCTGGGGTCTCTAATTCACGGTAATGGAGAGATCAACGATGATGTCATATATTGTATTGTTGCCAGTTGGTAAAAATGGAGGCTCACCTCTGGAGTATTGCGTGATAATAAAGTACTACTGAAGTTTAAAGGTAAGTTCTATAGAGTGGTGGGTAGACTAACTATGTTGTATGCAACAAAGTGTTGACCTCTTAAGAACTTTCATGATCAAAATATATAGGCCGTAGAGATGAGGATATTGAGGTGGATGTGTGGACATACTAGGAGAGACAAGATTATGAATAAAGATATCCGGGACAAGGTAAAAGTGACCTCCGTATTGGACAAGATGAGAGATGCGAGACTAAGATTATTTTGGCTTGTGAGAGGAGAAGTAAAGATGCCCAAATGAGGTGTGAGATTAGTGCAAGCAATCGAGGTCAAATGTACTAACCTAACAGGTTGGGGTCAGATTCTATAGAGAATAAGGCTAGAAAAATTCTGTCGTATCCTATTCCCAAAAGATTTTCAAGAAATTGTTTATCTACTAGAATACTATCTTAATAATGTTTATTTGTAGCAATGAATGTAAAAACCAGGGTTGTTTCCCTCATGATGGTTCATTTCTATTGGTTATTCACAATAATATACTTCTTAGCAGGTGGTTTATGGTGAGCTATGTTCCCTACCCTATCATTCAGTATTTCCCAATAGTTGAATGATTTTTTCTTCAATAATTCTCTAAATATATTGATGTGATGAATATTATTGATCATATTTAGCCAAGTAAGTTACTTCATAGTCCTATATAAATTTATTAAACAATGGTTAAAATCTTACGTTCTTGATGTTTAATTCTTCTAACCCTAATTAACTTGTTCAAGTAAAACTAGAATATAAGACTTGACTAACGTTTGCAATCGCTAATATTGTTCAGAAGAACGAGAATTAAACAGTCACTACCAACCTACTATTCATATATTGCAACGTGCATATCCTTAAAAATTTTCCATCACTTGATTAAACAACCTCGGAATGAGGTTTAGTTACTCATAATAAAAGTAAAGCAGGACAAGAATATTGAAGTCATAATACTGATGTAGAATTAAAATTGCAATGAAATCTTGTTCTTGAATCTAAAGGAACGTAATAAAATAGAAAAAGACCAAGAGAAAATCTACAGGCTGCGTTCTTGCGTGATATTATGCGATAGCTAACATAAAAACCTAAAGAAACTATTTATACACACTTAAAAATGATTCCTAATACAATTGGGAAAGGTCTCCCATGACACATCGTATGAACTGTATAGTTTTCTTGCATTTTGTTCAGTTCTTTATGTCAATCGTACTATCCGAAGTCAATCCAAGCGATCCAAAAATTATGATTTGTGTGCCATTTGTACAACACATCCTTCTTGCCTTCGCTAGGACTTTCTCCACTTGCAACTGTTCTGTCTATGAAGCACTGTAGCCTCGAAGGTCCATCCAAGCTTTTGTCACAAGTTTGAGATCTTCAATACTTTCTACCTAGCACGTACAACCTCTGTTACGGTCCGTCCTCTTCTACTACCTTCCGTACTCAGTCAAATATTGCAAAACTTCATGTTTTTATTCACTTAGCCCGTTCTTCCTGAAACACAACAAAAATACATCATATCATACAAAAAACAGTTAAGAACTACAAGAATTCTACATTAAAAACCATCAAATGTGCGATAATTTCAAGGCACATTAACACCACCAACGTAGAATCTTTACTTATCCTCATGCAACTAAAACAAAACAACACTTACACATTCATAAAACTTACATTGCTATTAATTAGACACTTAGATATCAAAAAATTGGAATGTCTGTGGTGGTTTTAACAAGCAACTACAAGCAGACACTCGTAGAAAATTATCCCCTAACATTTTAGAGCAATGTACGAAACGTAGAGTATCTCAAGCTAATAATAAAGGGTCAAAAAATGGCACCATGTTATCAGTTAGACAACTATACATGTAAGCAATGATACACAATGTCAATCACAGTCATACAATCCAACCCATATGCCCTCACACAAACAAAAGAAAGTCCCTCACACTCTTGTTCATATAAATCGAAGACAACAGACAAATAAGGAGAGAATATGCTCACTCTCACAAAAAAGTTTAGATACTGCACATATACATATCATAGGCTTGTCCTTATTTGTATTATGCCATTGGTTCATCCGATTGGAATCACAGTAGGAATTTATTATTCTTGTAATGTAGGCTTCACGACAAGTACAATAGATTTGGATAAGTGACTTGACCCTTCTTGAACACTACACTATTCTTTATTTTCCTTCTTGACTCCTTTATTTCTTTCCCCTTTTCCATTCCTTTCACAGAGTCTCTAGTGTGTTTCTTTTCAATATTTGATTATTTCTCTTTTTGTATTGTACTTTTCTAGATCTATCATATTTTTTCACTTTTTCATACCACATCCGCTTTTTTAACTAGATGATTTCCTATCAATCGTAGGTTTAGAATTTTCTTCCAATAATTCAACACCCCTAACTTAGGCATTTTGCCTCATTTTACTCACTATAAGTGTCAAGAAGGGAATGGTGCCAAACTCAAGAATACTTTTCAAAACAAAGTATGGTGGTATCGGCTGGTCTAGAAAAAGGTTAAGGCCAAAGTGGGAAACAAGGAAGTATATACAATATTTGGGTAGACTTTTTTTAAACGTTTGACATGCATTATGTCCATTTTAAAAAATGCCTATGATCATTTCAACAATCAAACTACCATCAGACAACATAACAAGACCAATCAAACAAGTTTTAGATTGTACATATGACATGAGAATAAAATTAAATACTCTCATAGTTTGATTTATCAGCACACTAGCATAAGCAATAATCATCAAGACCAATACACACGATGTCAAAAATTGAGCCTTACAAGTCAATATATTGATTCAATGAAGCACATTTAAAATTTTTTGGAGGGGGTTCAACATCACAAAAGTAAGCTTGCATAGCTTCAATTTACTACATTACTACTGCCTAAGTCATCCTTTTTTCTTCAACCTAATCACAAAACAAAACATACATAAAACAAGATAATTCAATAGAAATAAGATACCATTAGAAAAAGAATCATAGCTAAGAAAACCCCCAGGGTATCAACAATACCTACCAGACATCCGACAGTTCCATCCCCAACCAAAAATTCATGCATTGTCCCCAATGAATAATAATGAAAAAAACTATAAAATGGTGGTTGGCACTTACCTGTGGTGAACTAGGCACTCGGTTTGATGTGTGGGTATGGCCTGTAAATGCAACTGCAATAATGTCTATGACAGTGATAGCCAAGGTCTCAATCAATATATGAGACTCACCTGAAGGGTTAAGGTCTTTCATTTTTGTGTCACTCCCCGATGCTATAAAAATATATAACGATCCAACACATTGTAATATCAAAAAACCATCCAGAAAAAATTGTGCAATGAAGGAAATTCTTTTTACGAACCTGAAAGAAATTATTTCTTAGGGAAAAGTGGGGCCCAGTAAAACTTAGGTCAAAAAATTAAAGAAATGGGCCAACCTAATTCCCACCACTACATCGATAAATCAACTGCTGCAGCTGTACTCAAGCAGTAGCCAATGCAAATTATTTTTAGAACCCTCATTTTATTCCAGCCTCCTTAGGTCGTTTTCCCCAAAAGAACCCAGAATAAATCCAACACCTAGAGCTATGAGATTTCAAAATCCATGCTTTATGAGGATAATTTTAAGACATACCTGACGAGAATCTTGAGTGGGAAGAAGTCGGGCGCTTGCGAGAAAACTCCCTCCTCTCAGTAGCAGCGTAATTCATCTATGAGGTTAACTTGTAGTAGATTTGGGCTAGATGCATATAAAAAAGATAATAATATTGGGAGTTTTCATGCCTTAGACCTTCGGGCATGGTGTTTGGATGGACTAAATGATAATAACCAATTTAGGCTTAATAATATGTGATGAATTATTATTATTTTGAGCTGGTGCAACCCTTCGTGACTTGTATTAATAGTCTCTATGGATTAAATTAGGACTAAGATAGATTAGTTATGAGGCTCAAGAAAACTCCATGAAATTAAATTAGGGAAGGAGAAAAGGGCATAAGTGCGAGGCAAGAGTAAATTAGTAGAATGAATAGAGTTAAAGAGTCATAAAAGAGCTTACTTAAGTAGAGATGATGTATTGGATGGTAGCCTAAGGATAATCTTCATATAAGCGTAAGGAAGTTAGATAAAGGTCATTGACATGCTGAAGGTGTAAGACAAGTAAGGCCTCATTTAGTAATTTTAGGTTGTGATTAGTTTAAGGTATAAGAAATAACCTAAGGGTATGAGTACGTGTCGGTAGGAGAGAATTGTCAGTGTTGTCAATGTGGGAACCCTATGAGTTCCTTAGAATGTAAGTTCTTATGAATCCCCGGACAGTGGATGTAAGCTTTAGTGTAGAATAATGCCCTGGCATTGTGTGAATGGTTTATTTGTAGCAACTAGACTTGCTCGACTCTATGCTTATATGTAAATTGAGTATCTGTAATTATTGTCGGGTACTACTTGTGATTATTGACTGCATTGCATATTCATGCATGTTGATGGTGATTTGTGATAATGTTGTAAAGATGAGATAATGATGTTGATCATGGTAGTGAGACCATGATAATGATGATGATGTGATTATATTGATAATGATGTTGATGATGATGATATTAAGATCATGATAATGATGATGTGATTATGGTTATAATGATATTGATGATGATGATATTGAGATTATGATGATGATAATGATGTGATTATACTGTTAATGATATTTATGATGATGATGATATGATAAAGAGGTGATGATGAAATGATACGTGCATGTTGCATACATACATTCATCATATGCATTTAGATGTACATTTATACTTATATGTTGTGAAGGAAATTCTTGATGTATTTGACTAAGTGTGGAAGGCATAAATATGAATGTGTATTCTACCTGAGTTGAAATGTCACAATTGTGCTTGGTCATCATTCGCTATATTGTACTTTATAAGTGATAAGGAATCGGGCTACCCGGTTTAGTGCTTTCAAGTATTAATGTAGTGCGTCCATAGGACTGCCTGAATAGTTAGAAGTAGGATCATAGAATTAGAAAAGATAAGATAGGACTTAGAAGTAGTAAGGAAGAATGACTTTGTCAAAGGACAAAGATACATAAAAATTTAAATGACAGGTATATCACAAAGATGCTAAGTGTAATGTTAATAATCGTACAATGGAGATTTAGTGATCGAAACCTTACTTGATGTCATGATTTCTTCCTAATTGCTATTATTGTTATCTATTTATAACCCTGGCCAGCTGATGATACCTACCAGTATGTAGATCACTCTACAATAGCTCATGTCCTCTCAATCTTACATAGATGTTGTGTCTTCGAGTTTCCTATTCCTTGTCTAGTACTCTTGTACCAGTTTAGATTAGGTTCTGGGGATTCACTGCTCATTATTTTCTGCATTGCTTTTACTTAACAAATATACTAAAACAAGATTTATTTATGAGTTAAAAGAAAGGTTTGATTTAATAAGAGTTGTGTTTTATCTTCCGAATCAAATGAATGGTTGGGTGGTAAGGATTCTCTTATCTAGCATAGATTTAGGTAGGTGCCCACACAACATATGATTTGGGTTGTGACAAAATGATATCAGAGCCCAGATTACCGGTCTACCAGTACAAGGGCAAATGTTGAGTAGTGTCTTATGGATTGGTGTATAGACGTCCACATCAAATCCTTGGAAACTACGAGGCATCTAGGAAATCAGTTTTACTTTCTTCTCTCATATAAATATTTATTCAATATTGTCTCTCAGAGTTGAGTCCAATTGGTATTTGGTATATTCCAATTGGTATCTCAATCATCACAATTGGGATCAGTTGGTCGCAAATTGGTATCTAATGTTTGAAAGGTTGGGATAGTATTATACTATCTTATAGAGATCGATAATAGGCGTAGGACTTGTATTTTGATGTGCAAATTATGCTTGCCATAGTGAATACTGTAGTTGTTAGTGTAGTTGGTAAGCTAAACTCTTTCATTAGCTGATTGGTTAGGCTTATTAGCAAGATACCTTTGTCTTAAATGTTTTGCTGTGTTAGGGTAGCATGGTATGTGTACTTCCTACGTGGATTGTTACCGCATTTATTATATTATTGTTTTGTTGTGTGATGGCTAAACTCCTTAAGTATAAGTAATGATTATGTATGATTTGGGATGAATTATTACAAAAAGACTCAGGAATCGTAATGACCGGGTGTGATTTCGAGGTGTATCTTTATGTCCGCAATGTGAGACACATCTCATTTCTCTGTGATTTGAAGTATTCCTCAATTTCCAACTAAATCTTGTTGCGCTACCCAGGTGCCTTGTTGTTCTATGGGAAATATTGTGTGGGTTGTGGTACTTGGGATAAGTATAAGGTAAAATTGTGTTGTAGTCAATCGAGTTGGCATTAACAATCGCTTAGATTCTTAATTTAAGTGTTCTAATCTTACGATTTCTGAGATGTGAGAGGTAGAAGCAATAAAAGTGTTCGTGGGATAGATAGTGTGAGAAAAGACCTGGGACTGAGTAGAAAAGCAGAACCACTAGAAGGTACCATTGTAGTGATAAATTAACTGCTACAACAGTTCCCTGGCAGTAAACTGCCAGGGATCTCTCGTGTTTTGTGATTTTTGTCCGTTGTAAAAATGACCCTCTGTTCACAATATTTAAAGTTAGAAACCACTTCCAACATGCATAGTAAGCTAAATTGTTGTTATTAAATGTGTGGTAGCAATAGATGTCTTAAAAATGCGAGAAAAATAAAAAGAGTAATTGTTTGTTACATGCCCCAAACGGGGGCAACCCAAAATCCAATCATTAATAAATAAAAGGGGGAGGATCTAGCTGGTGGCATCATCTCTGAGGGTTGAAGTATCTGAACCATCCTCCTCCATTCCTCTAAGGAATGAGAACTCCTCAGCATCCTTCCTTGTCAGCTTCGAAAGCTTCTTCATGGGGGAGGCACATCTAAAAATCACCTGCACCGCCTTCGACATCCTTACCAGCATGCGGTCCCGGGAGAGGCGCTTCTTCTTCTCCTCATTTAGCACCTCTCGAAGCTCTTTATAGGGTCGGGATAAGTCCAGTGGAGCAGTTGAGCTCGAAGGATCTAGTCCTGGTGGAGGCAATTGAGTCCTCTCCAAATAACGTTGCACAGCAGTAAGGTCGGCCTCCCAGCCATAGAGAGATACGGGAGTATGAGTGGGAGGTGTTCCAGACTCCTCATCCCCTCCAGATCTGCTGATCTCATCCTCCTCTCCCACCTTCCTCTTTTTCTTCTTTCCTCTCCATATGCCTCTGCCCTTCAGTGGGTTGAACTCCACATCACACTCTTCTAAGGTATCATGATCCTTCTTGGGCACATGCACCCTCTTACATAGCTCGATAATCAGAGAGGGCAAGAAGATATCCCTAGTAGACCTCTCCTTAGAATAGAAGTGCCTTCAATCATCCACAATCTACACCCCCACATTCACCTTAATCTCGGAAAGAGCATAAGCCACTACTATCACCAAGTGAAAAGTCACATCAGTCATATTTCCCGAAGGACGAATCCTCTGGGATATTAGCTGCAACCACACCCTAGCCTCCGCTAAGAAATATATACTCTTGGATCCTTTGACATTGGAACACTTTACCTTCCCCACTAGACCCTCCGGTGTGAAGACGCTAGACACCCACTTCAAGTCCAACTCCCGAACCTTCGCCTCAAAAATAGCATTGGAGGGGTTTAGGACCCCTAAAGCATCATTGATAGTGGTGGCATCCACCGGGACATCCCTTCCCCTGATGCGAATAGTGGGGAGAGGCAGGACCAATCTATGATCGGGAGGATGGCATAGAACTCCCAAACTATTTCAGGTTGTACTTTGGGACAGGCTCAGTCAACAGCTCCCACCCGAAGACCTTCAGCTGGTCATATAAATTCGGTGCCTCATCCTCCACATCCCTCATCATAAAACCCCACTCATGAAGGAAGTCCCTCATACTTAAGCCCTTCTCATAACAATCTCGGCTAGCAGAATTGGGAAACCTTCTGTATAGGGGTTGGTGCTCATGATAATCCTGAGAGCATTGCAAAATTCAGTGTTAGAAACCAAGTCGGGATGCTACGGGGGTGGGGGTGGGGGTGGGGGGATTCGAAAACTCAAAAAAAAGGAAAAAACTTTGAGCCACTGCAGCAGTACCATCATCCTCAATAGTCACTCCACCCTTCATATGGCGGATTTTTGACTTTTCTCCATAATTTTGAATTCTAAGCATAAATCGGACTTGGTGAAGTCAGTATGAATATTTTTACGCTAAAATATGAGTGTATAACACCCAAATTCAAATCCAAATCATCCAAATATATTAGGGAAGAAGACCCTTCACCTTCCACCCCCGCCATGGCCAAAATTCACCATGAACTACGTCAATCTTATGTCCAGAATGCTGTAGGAGGGTTGGGGACGTAAGAGAATCTAACATGCATGCCATTTTGTGCGAAAACATCACCAAAACTCAAGTTCAAATTGCACAATAAAAAACAACCAACGAAACTTCTCCTACTCTAAAATTTTTAATTCTATTATGATAAAAACGTAAAGAGAGTAGTAAAAGCGAGAAATTTACCTTGGATTGACGTCAGAGAGAGATTGCTTGGAGAGAATTGAGAGAGTGTTGGAGTGGAAAAGTGAAAATGGGGGAAATGTTTATTTTCCCCTATTTGAACCCATGAACCACTATGGCAGTAAATTTACCACTGTAGCGGTACCGCTGCAGCTATAAACTCTATGCAGTTGTATTTTTTTTTTACTTTTCGTGTGTGGTGGCATTCTACGATGTACGAGGTATTTTAAATTAACCATTCATAGAATTTTACTCGTGACTAACTAACACATTTTCATGAATCAACCTAATCCATATCTCTTACGTACTCACCTTGTTACAACAACTCTACACCTCTCTCTCACATTAATCCTCTTTTGTGACAACACTCGCTCCCTATTCTACTACCATTAACCATCGGGATTGCAACAACCAATACAATTAATAAAGTATCAACAACATTGCAAGAAGGGACACTATAATACACATCACGTATATAACTATACACATAGGAGAATACTATTTATACATAATCCAGGATATACATATTCACACTTTGCTGTAATGCACAATCACAACCATCAACATAACTAGTCCACACAAGGAACCATAATATATCATCAACATAACTCGGTCCACTTAAGGATCTGTCAGCTCTCTAAATTATAGTGTACACACATACTAGGGTCATCAGGGATCCTAAGTTATGAGCTGTAGGGGACGAGCTAAGTCCATGTACCAGTACCGGGATGGTACCCTGTCAAATATCAGGGTCCATACAACACTTGATACCAGACAACTAGTATCTGCTACGCTTATCCCAAACTAAGAGTTATACCACCCTTATTCCAATGTCCTCCCTGAAAGCCGCTAATTCCATGAGGATCAGCCTTTACCAGTTCATCTCACAATAACAAACAACACCACAAATAGTACAATCACATAATGAGATAAATCAACCACATTTGCATATCAAACAAGGTCCTTTTACCAACCTCATTATAAGTTATAAATTTCCAAACTTGTATTTAATAATTAACAAGTTCATCATTCCAGGTAAACAACGAATATCCTTTAACACATGAAATAGCAAGAATAACCGAAGGCCAATTCACCACTTATTCAAACGAGCATTATCAAACCTAATCATCAATTACAAACTTGTCCGAAGACCAATCAATCAAGGATCCATTTTAGGAGTGCACATTCCACCAAAATTGATGTCTACACTCTAATTCAACATCCTATTTTTTTCACCAATCTAACCCTTTTTTATTCCTATCAAAACTGGTAAATTTAGTTACTAACTAGAAATCCTTACACCCAAGAAGTCACTAAGTTCAAGACAATATTCTATTAGTTGATTACTCAACCACTCGACAATATTTAACTTATAATTTTAGCTAGAGTCATACATCCTCCTACTTTCTAGCACTTAGCCAAACTTGACTTTAGGTTCTTAAGTTATGACACCACATCCTCTTATCACGATTAATTCTCCTAACTATCTTCCACCAAGAACATCTCATACTCCAAACACACACAATAGCAGATTCACCCTTTTTAAGGTATTAAAGACTAGTTGTACAGATTACAGGTTCATTTAATTCCTCAATTGTTACCCACATTCACATATTAAACCTGTAAATCATCAGGTAAGTAATACAACTACAAACATCCATCAAGGGATCCACAAAAAACATAACAACATGCAATTATATCTTTCTTACATTAATTCTATGTTTTATCTATCCCAACTTCGTGCCTGTAGGGCTAGTCATGAAGTCTCCCATCAAACTATAGAAATTACATGTATCCAACCCAAGTTTACTACATATTAAACCATAACCTACCTCGACCAAAGATCTTGGAATAAGAAAGCCACACCATCATTCGTCCAATCATCTAGCAATCAAATAATTATAGGATTAATTAATCAATTACTCTTCAAATAACTGCTTTGGGAATTCAACCCACTAATTCTATCCTTATTCATGGTCTAAAACATTACCCAAGGTAAATTAACCATTAAATAATATTATTTTACTCAACAGATTTCCACTTTTAAAGAATTCAAGGTCCTAACCATCAATTTCATAATTTAGAATAACTAATTCATGATAGGAATCATTACTTAACAATCTAGAAGTAATTCTAGGTGACATTACCCCAACCCATAGGTTTTCCCCAAAATCTCATAAACTTAGGGTTCTAATTCCCAAGAATTTCACCATTAAAGATCACCCTAATGATTCTATGATGTTATTGGATTGAAAGACGAAGAAAATGACGGAAGAACCTATCTCAAAGAACAATTTCCACCCTAGAACTTGGAAAATCGCCACCCTAGGACTTTGGGATGATGTTTTTGAGTTGAAAATCCAAAAATCGTTCAAAAGAAGCTTAAGTGTTGTCTGTTTATCGCTGCAGAGGCCAACTTTTCAGTACATACTATCTTCAGTAAAATAGTCATAATATTTTACTCCAAAAGCTGATAAACAAACGGTTGGAAGTAGTGGAAAGAGGACTCAAAGTTATTTCATTGGTGGGTATTGGACTCCATAACTCTTTATATTCTAAGAGTAGTGCTCTTTTGAAATTGTCCCTAGTTTAAACTTAGCTCGAAACTCAATTGATAAGAACACTTACAACTTAACTTTGTGCTAGGGCTATTTTAAGACCTTAGTTCATGTCTAATGCACTCCCATACTAAATAATTGATCTTATAACCTATGACAAATGAGGTTCTTATGCCTTTACCACAAATATTTTCAGTAACAATGGAATGGGTTGTTATAATAGATACCAATTTATCTACCGTTCATCCCTGAATGGGTATGGAAAACAAGAGGGAGAGTTTTAGCATGATTCTCGGAACCTAACATATACATATGGTAGAAGTTAAACTCAACCTCCCATATACTTCCAAAATAAATTAGTAACACTTACCAAACCGCCGTCCCATAAGTAACGCAGAGAAACTACCTAATCAACCTATGCACCCTGACCACTAAGCTTTAGGCATAATCTTTTGATCACTATAACCCAAGAAATATGATTTGTAATTAAATTTATGTAACGGATCATCTAAAATACCTGGAACACCACATAATATTATAACGCACAAAAATTTAGGGCAAAAATAGAAATGATGGGGGAATAAAAACTAGGTTTTCTGATTTAAAACTGATTTCTACATTTTTCGTCGTACAACGATCGATCTGTCGTTGCAGCGACACTCATGCTAAAATTATTTGTCGTTGTAGCGACAGATAGTGTCACTAAAGTGATACCAAAATAGTAGCTCAGGCTTCATTCCCAGCTCTATCCATTTCACAATACACTTCTCAATTTTCGACGTTACAAACTAACTCTTTCACGGTAATCGTTATAACCAGAGTTCTAGGGACTTATTAGTCCTTCCAATACATCCTATGAAATGCTATATCAATTAAATATCCCTCAATAATATCATCACCACAAATCATCACACCATGATCCACTATTCAACATAAACCACACAATGCCAGATTTTTAACCAAAACAGTACTACTTCGAGGTTTGTCATTCCTAAACTAGGAAAACATTTAGTGGGTTACTTATACTGTAACCTATGCTATAAAAAACACAAGGGATACTAAGGATCATCCACTATAATCAAGCTAACTTATTTCACCAATCATATTTACTCACCTACACCACATTCAAGGGATACTATTAACTGATAATTATTCCCATACAATAAGTATATACACAATACCAAACAATAATGAGCCAACTATAAGGTCTGTCTAGTTTCCATGCCACCTCACTAAGCCTATGGACATTATCCAATTATCACTTTATTCGGATCCTTAAAACTTAACAAATTTTATTCATTCATAGCCATCATAGGTTTGTACAACCCATTAGTCTACCTTTAGTTCATCAATGCTTTTACCCTCATAAAATCATTCAAGTCACTTAACCAAATAAGCGACATAATTGTCAATTACACAGTTAAGATTCTGTTTATCAATATCAAGTAAACCATTATTATCATCTCTACTTACCATATTACAGGAAACAACCATGACATATTATTAAAATAATCAACAACAATGTCTCCACTTAGATAGATATACTCCCAACTATAGGTCAACACACAAGACTTTTTTACAACCAACTCTAGTTGTTCTTTATTTCATGAAGTCTTGTCGAATATCAAAAGTACAATTCTCCTTATGGCAAGGATAATTATAAGCCAAGGAAATCAGTTCACCCCATAAAAACAAGTTGAAATAGCAAGTTGGAATATCAATTCAACAATTCACTCAAGGAACCCAACTAAATAATATCAGTAATGGTTCACTCAAGGAGCATCACATATATATATATCTCACCGAACCATACAAAGATCTCAAATATAATTATCATTAATCGAACCACCCAAGGATCTCAAATATCATTATCAAAGGTTCAGATAGAAATCAAGATATACCTCAAATCATGAAAATCAAGACATATCTCAAAATTACAGAATTGAAGACATACCTCAAAATTACACCATGCCTTTATGATTCACAAGATATTCCATTGCACTTAAGAAGTTTGACCATCAAACAACTAGGTAATAGTATGGTAAAAACAATAACTATCCACATAAGGAATAAATGTAACATTCTATCATACCACCACAAAAACATTTAAACACAAACATCTTTCTGATAAACATAACCAATCAACTAACAAAGAGTTACGCTTACCACATACACTGAAAACTTTAATCTCTCATATAATCAAACAATATAACCACCTAAAAGATACACGTTTCACTCATTCAAAACATAATTCACAATATTAGAAAACAAGTCCTAAACCTCTTATTAACCTCTACCTGTTAGAATAGCGCTATTCCAATCTTTTGAACATTACTAAAATACCAATTAGGACCAAATAATCCCAATTATGAGTGTCGAGATACCAATTGGAATCTGCCAGATACCAATTAGAATCTGCCAGATACCAATTGGACTCAACTCAGGGAGACAACACCTAGATAGCACGATGGGAGAGAAGAAAGTGAGATTGATTCTTTAGATGCCTTGTAGCTTCCTACAGATTTGATGTGGATGTCAACACACTAATCTACATGACTCTACTTTATATTTGCTCTTGAATTGGGAGACCGGTAACTTGGGCACTGATACCAACTTGTCACGACCTAAATCATGGATCGTACGGGTACCTACCCAACTATACCCCAGATAAAAGAACCCTTACCACCCAACCTTTAAAACTGCAGAATACAACTCTGAATCCTTTAACATTAGTAAGTAATAACATTTTATTTAAATCAAAACTTTGTTATAATAAATACATTACAGAATTTAATTATGCAACTCCCGAGAACCCAGTCTAAAAAGGTACAAGAGTACCAAACAAATGAAGGATGAATCAAGACACATCATCCATGTAAGAATAGAATGATAGGATCTGCCAAAGAATGATCACTGCTGCACTTATAGAAACTTCAACTGACCTTCAATATGGCTATATCCCCAAAAGGAGATATAATAAATATAGTATTATTACAACCACACGTACTGGTAGGTATCATCGGTCGACTGGGGTTAGAAACATATAAAAACATATAGCATACAAGAAGAGATCAAGACAAGCATACATGCTTAATAACTGAACATACTTACTTAGTACAACTTCTAGCTTTACCCCCTTTCCTTTATTATAGAATTATTAATTTAACCTCAGAGCGTTATTAACTAACACATTTGCATGAATCAACCTAACCCACATCTCTTACGCACTCACCGTGTTACAACAACTTTACACCTATCTCTTTCTCTCATTAATACTCTTTCTTGACAACCCTCGCTCCCTATTCTACTATCATTAACCATCGGGATTGCAGCAACCAATACAATTAATAAAGCATCAACAACTTCACAAAAAGGGACACTACAATACACATCATGTATATAACTATACACATAGGAGAATAATATTTATACATAATCTAGGACATACCTTATATTCACACTATGCTACAATGCATAATCACAACCATCAATATAACTGATCCATGCAAAGAATCATAATATATCATTAATATAACTCGATCCACTTAAGGAACCGTCAAACTCTCCAAAATATTGCATAAATACATACTAGGGTCAGTAGAGACCCTCAGTTATGACCTACAAGAGACGAGCTTAGTCTATGTACCAGTATCAGTATGGTACTTAATCTAACTATCAGTGTCGGCACGATACCCGATTCCAGACAACTAGTGTCTGCTACCCTTAACCCAAACAAAGTATTACACCACCCTTATTCCAATACCCCCCCCCCCCCCCATCCTTTCTGAAATCCACTAATTCCATAAGGATTAACCTTTCTCAAAACAACAAACAACACCACAAATAGTACAATAACATAATGAGATAAATCTACCACACTTGTATATCAAACAAGGTCCTTTTTACCAACCTCATTATAGGTTATCAATTTCCAAACTTGCATTTAATAATTAACAAGTTCATCATTCTAGGTAAACACTGAATATCCATTAACACATGAAATCACAAGTATGACTGAAGGCCAATTCACCACTTATTCAAATGAGTATTATCAAACCCAATCATCAATTACAAATATGTTTGAAGACCAATCAATCAAGTATCTATTTTAAGAGTGCACATTCCACTAAAATTGATATCTACATTCTAATTCAATATCCTATTTTATTCACCAATCTAACCCTCTTTTACTCCTACTAAAACTAGTAAATTCAGTTACTAACTAGAAACCTTTACATCTAAGACGCCACTAAGTTCAAGACACTATTCTATTAGCCGATTACTCAACCACTCGACTTTATTCAACTTATAATTTCAGCTTGAGTCATAGACCTTCATACCTCCTACTTCCTAGCACTCAACTAAACTTGACTTTAGGTTCTTAAGTTATGACACCACATCTTCTTATCACGATCAATTCTCCTAACTATCTTCCAGCAAGAATATATCATACTTAAAACACACATAATATCAGATTCACCCCTTTTAAGGTATTAAAGACTAGTTGTTTAGATTACAAGTTTACCTAATTCCTTTATTGCTACCCACATTCACATATTAAACTTGTAAATCATCAAGTAAGTCATACAAATACAAACACTCATCAAGGGATCCACACAGAACACAACAATACATAATTATATCTTTATTACATTAATTTTATATTTTATCCATCCCAACTCTGTGCCCGTAAGCCTAGACATGAAGTCCCTCATCAAACTATAGTAATTACATGTATCAAACCCAAGTCTACTACACATTAAACCATAACCTACCTCGACCAAAGATCTTATAATAAGAAAGCCACACCAAGGTTGCTCTTTTCTTTCCTTCATGCCTCCATTAGTTTAATCATCTAGAAATCAAATAATTGTAGGAGTAATTAATCAATTACTCTTCGAATAACTACTTTGAGAATTCAACCCACTTGTTCTATCCTTATTCATGGTCTAAAACATTACTCAAGGGTAAATTAACCATTCAATAGTACTATCATACTCAACCATCTCCATTAATGGAGTTTTAGAGCTAAAGATTCCATTTTTAAAGAATTCAAGGTCCACAACCATTTATTTCATAATTTAGAATAACTAATTCATTTTAGGAATCATTAGTTAACAATCTAGAAATAATTCTAGGTGACATTACCTCAACTCATAGTTTTTTCCCAATATCTTATGAACATAGGGTTCTAATCCCCAAGAATTTCACCATTAAAGATCATCCTAATGATTCTAAGATGTTATTAGATTGAAAGATGAAGAAGATGACAGAAGAACTTACCTCAACAAAGAAATTCCACCCTAGAACTTGGAAAAGCATACCCTTAGGGATTTGGGATAAAGTTCTTGAGTTAAAACCCCAAAAATCATCCAAAAGAAGCTTAAGTACTATCTGTTTGTTGCTGTAGTGACCCAATTGCCAACTTTTCAGCCTGGACTGTGTTCAGTAAAACAACCATAACCTTTTACTCTGAAAGCGTATTAATAAACAGTCAGAGGCAATAGATAGAGGACTCAAAGATTTTTCATTTGATCGATATTGGACTACATAACTCTTTATATTCTAAGAGTAGTGCTCGTTTGAATTTGATCCTTGTTTAAACTTAGCTCGAAAATCAATCGATAAGAACACTTCCATCTTAACTTTGTGCTAGAGGTATTGTAAGACCTTAGTTCATGTCTAATGCACTCCCATACTAAAGAATTGATCCAATAACCTATGACGAATGGTGTTCTTATGCCTTTAACTATTGCGTCCAACTGCACACATAAGTGTACGTGGTCGTTTAAGTAATAAAGTGGCTCTTACAAGCCGATTGTCAAACCCACAGGGACTTGTTATTTAACTATTCACTAGACTAAACTAGTTCTTGTTTATTTATTTAAGTGGTGGAATATAAAGATATGATGGTTTTAAAGTATAAACTAACTATGAACTAAAATAATAACTTGGGTATGAACAATAACAAGGAGGATTCTAGGGTCAATACATACTTCACAATCATGCATAGGTATGGTTTCTAGACGGTGTTGGTGTTCATCGTGATTATTGATTTTAAAGGGTTGATATTATAACTTAGGAATGGTTATACTCTAAGTCATCTACCCAAATTAATCTCACAACTACATCATTGAGCAGGGATATGAGTTTTTAATTCGAATGCATTAAGCTATATTCCCATTTCATTAACCAAGTGGGGCGTTTAGGTATATCACTATCTTAACCGCAAATCATCCTTTAACAATTAGGCCCTAACTGATTAAAGATATGATCCACACTCTCTATGTTCTTTGTTTCGTCCCTCAACTCCTATGGTCAATTCATTTTGAGACTAGGATTTATCCTAAAGTTTGCAATTCTTTAGAATAGTAAAGCAAGAATGCAAAAACAATCACATGACATGATAAACATATAAACCAATGATAAAACCATAATCAAGCAATCATGTTGTAGCCTCAACCCTAGAAAGAGGGTTTTTAGACACTCATAGTCATACAAAGAATCACCATAGATGAATTCATAAAGTAAAACTACAACAAAGTAAAGGTAAAGAATAATAAACCCTAGTTTGAGCTCCTTGATGTCTTGTCTCCTCTCCCCAATCGTGTATACTGCCTTAAGATTCTCTTGTAAATGTGGCTAAGTACCACTTTTATAGTACTTTAGATCATCCATAGGCTTCCCCAAACGAAACATATGCATTTACCAACTTGCCCTCAACATAAACCAAGTTAAAACCCAATTTTGGATGGCTTTGGAGGGGGGTTGCGTCGTACGGCCCATCGTATGGCCAAGGGAATGCGAAACAGGGACATAACAGGGATAAAATAGTGTACCATATCCATAGAGGGTGCAGTGCATGGAACCATCCCATGCTATGGAGGGTGCGATGCATGGTTGCCTCCCTAAGGAGGGGTTTCGCCCAATTCTTGCTCTATTCTTCTTGTCCTCTCGTTCCTTTTTACCCACACCTTTTGGCTTGTTTGTAGGATTGATTTAGCTTCCATAGCTCCTCCAATGGTATCCTACAACAACTCATAACAGCCATTAGTTCATACAACAAAATAGAGCTCATCAAAGTATATTAGAACAAGCATAGCTCAAGCTAGCATCACTAGTTTTCTCGTCTAAACTCTATTTGATCATTTTGACTCTTGAATTGTTTCAAAAGCACCTTAAACACTCTAAACATGTAAATTAGCACACAAATATACAAATACACACTTTACACTTCATTAATCACCTCAAGTTATCCTCAAAACTAAGCTAAACGTCCGTAGATAATGACACTTAGGTGTATAAATACGCCTAAGATCACCACCCGACACTTAAAGCCTTGTTCGTTCTCGAACAACTCTTTAAAATCAAGGAAGACTCTAACTTTAATACTTTAAATAAACACTCAAGCTAGAACTACAATGACTACATGAATAGCAAGTTCTACACTAGGCATGACATAGTACAATTTAGAACACATGAATACTACTTCAAGACTCACTAACCTCAAGAATTGACTCTATAAAGTTGGAAAACTCATGAATATTACTCAACAAAGGGATCATAAAAGTCGCCTATCCATCATTAAACATGCGCCCTCACCACAAGAGAGTTACCCATACTCACTCATATTAGTGCAATTTATTACAAGAATGGGTGTAAGAATCAAATTTCGCTGACTCTCATAGAGAATTCACATGTCACATAAGATGAACCATAAATTTTCCCTTAGTGTAGTACTCCACTAACAGAAAAATATCAAAGCTCAAGATCAAGTAGGACTGTAAGGGTTGCAATGTAGGCTAAGGGACGGGTAAAAACTATTCTGGCCAGTAATAGTGACTATCTTCCCTAAGTGCTTTAATATATCACACTTTACATTAAATTCATCTTCAACCAACCTACTTTTCACCACTTTTCTCTTCCATAACTCTCTTTGTTTTTCCCATCTCTTTAAGCTAGCTTACATATCTTTAGCAAAGAGTATTTGCTATCAACACATGATTCACTTTGGATCAATTTTTCTTTTCATTACATTAATCACAACCAAAAACACATAAACTTTTTCAAAACACCAATATCTATTATTTTAGGGCTTCACTTTCACTTTTTCCTTCTTCATTTTTCCACTCCTTAACATCTTAATTTTTCAACTAAAGTGCTTACGCATTTTTGGATCAAATTATGATCAAAGAAAGAAAGGTAATAAGATACATATGAGGCTATTAATGAATAGGCTAAAGGGTCAGCAGGGCTAACTAAGGTTGGTAGACAAAGCCAGTATAAAACATGGCTATCAAAGAAAAATGCCTATATCATCTCCTAAACTCAACATTCTTTATTTTCCTTTGCAAACACACTGGGCAAGTTCTAGACATCAATATGCAAACATGGAGTATAACAAAAACCTCACTCACACTTGGCACAAAATCAAGAAGGATCCCTACAGACTCTCAACCAAGCAATTGCAGGAATTCAAATTTAAGCCAACATCACATAAGAGTCAGATAAAAGAGCCTAGGTGTCTTACAAATGTCATTCAATTTTTCACAACATGAATTAGAATTCAACATCAAGTAATCAAGTGTAGCACCCAGAAAGAGCATCAAAAACTTTAAAACTACTCGTAAAAAATCAAAAATGATACTAGGTTCAAAGGGCTACCCCTTAAAAAAGAACTAGAAAGAAAACCTGAGGGGTGGATGAAATGTGCTTCTACTAAATGAAAAGAAAAACTAAAAAAAACAAAGATAAAATCTTTTTGTAATTTTTAAAATTTAATCAAAAACTTGCAAATAAATAAAAATAAAAATCCTATAGCACACTTCACCCTAAACAAATTAGAAGATTCCCACCCCACACTTGAAATCACACTTTGTCCCCAAAGTATAAATCAAAGTAAGGATAGAAATAATCCCTGAGGCCTCTAGGCCTAGCTAGTAGCATTATATCCATCAATGGGGTTCGAAGAACCCCACACTTTGTCTTTTCCATGCTTCTTAGCTTTTATTTTAGGGTACATCAGACTTCCCCTCAACCTATAAACACAAAATATAACAAAAATAAAGGTGATACTAAATAAATTATATAAAAAAAAAAACTACTTACTAAACATTGGGTTGCCTCGCACAAGCGCCTAATTTAACGTCACAGCATGACACATCAACTTTTTCCTCCACCTTGAGGATTTGAATTTCACCCCCAACTTTGCATCCATCTTTTTTCTTCGATCATAGGGTGGTGATATAGAGATGAAGGAACCATGTAATGGATAGTGCATGTTAAACTGCTTGACCCTGAAGTGAGGTATATTATTGTGTTGCTTGTTTGGTGTAAATTTAAGAATGTAGGATTCTTATTCCTCATCTACACACTCCTCCACTAGTTTAGATGACTCCAAAGACATGTCATCATCTAAATTAATGTAGAAAAGTGCTTTGAATAAGACCCAATACATCCCACTTTCAAACTTACACCATTCACAATATGCTCACTCTTATTCACCTTCTTAATGTCAACATCAATCAAAGAATAGTAATGAATGGTTGAAATTTTTCTTCCCTCTCCATAGGCTGGCTAATATCCACAACTATAGGTGATTGGATATCAGACGTCAAAATCATTTTAGTCAATTGGTCATTCAAGTCATGGATATATAGGCCAAATTGCTCTATATCATGTATGATCTCATCTCTCCCCCTGCTTATATTTGGGTTGCCATGATTATGAGACCATCCTGAAGACACTTTTAAAATTTTATTTGCTTCTCTTGTTCCGTTAGCCAATCTTGGCGTACTATGTCTGCTTCATCACACCTTTCTTCTACTAGTACCTCCCTTTCTTTATCAATCAGGGTTTCCTCTTGAGTGTTGGATAAGATTGTAACTTGTTGATTAACACAAGTTTCAGCCCTAGCCTGTAGCTCTATGACTTGGGAACTCACCTTGTCTGTGTCTTCCCGCTGTTGTTTCAGTTGTTTTTCTTGCAGCTCCAGTATCTGCTTCAACATATCTATGAGGTGAGCCTCATATTCTCCCTCATTAGCTTCCACAGCCCTGTTAATATCACAAATAATAGACTGATCATAATAGGAGTTCAGGGGAGGGGATAATAGTTTGGACAGTCACTCCAATAGTTAATCTGACCACCACACATATGAAATATATTCAATTTAAAAGATTGGGTAGGTGCGCACAACCCTCTCTTATGAACATCATGACAATCGCCATCCAAGTGCGGTCCTCTACAAAAATAACAAGAATTGTCATCATTCAACCACCATATATCCCAGGATGACACATCAAGAAGAGTGATAGAAAAGTAAAACAAAACTTTGTACAAAAATAAACTATATACAACTCAAACAAATAAAAAGAAAAAGTCTAATCTAGATAAATAATTAACACCGAAGTGCCCGGCAACAACACCAAAAATTTGTTGATCCAACTGCACATGCAAGTGTATGTGGTCATACAAGTAATAAAGTGGCTCTTTCAAACTGAATGACGAACCCACAGGGACTTGTCGTTTAACTATTCACTAGACTAAACTAGTTCTTGTTTATTTATTTAAGCGGTGGAATATAAAGATATGATGGTTTTAAAGTATATACTAACTATGAACTAAAACAATAACTTGCGGGTATGAATAATAACAAGGAGGATTCTCGGGTCAAGACATACTTCACAATCATGCATAGTTATGGTTTCTAGCCAGTGTTGGTGTTCATCGGGATTATTGATTTAAGGGGTTGATATTATAACTTGGGAATAATCATCCTCTAAGTCTTCTACCCAAATTAATCTCACAACTACATCATTGAGCGGGGATGTGAGTCTTTAATTAGGATGCATTAACCTATCTTCCCATTTCATTAACCAAGTGGGGCGTTTAGGTATATCTCTATCCTAACCGCAAATCATCCTTTAACAATTAGGACCTAACTGAATAAAGATATGATCCACACTCTCTACATTATTCGTTCCGTCCCTCAACTCCTATGGTAAATTCATTTTGAGACTAGGATTTATTCTAAAATTTGCAATTCTTTAGAATAGTAAAGCAAGAACACAAGAACAATCATATGACATGATAAACATATAAGCCAATGTTAAAATCATAATTAAACAATCATGTTGTAGCGTCAACCCAATCTTGTATTCTGCCCCAATATTCTATTTTAAATGTGGCTAAGTATCTCTTTTATAGTGCTTTAGGTCATCCATAGGTTGCCCAAAATAAAGCATTGCGTCGTACGACCCATCGCATGGATAAGGCATGTAATGTAGGGCCATCACAGGGGTAAAAAAATGTTCCCTATCCCTAGGGGTTATTGGCGCATAGACCCCTCCCATGCTATGGGGGGTGTGGCGTATGGCTGCCTCCCTAAGGACGGGTTTCACCCAATTCTTACTCTATTCTTCTTGTCCTCTCGTTCATTGTTTCCCCACTCCTTGTGGCTTGTTTTTAGGATTGATTTAGATTCCATAGCTCCTCCTATGGTATCCTACAATAACTCATAACAACCATTAGTTCATACAACAAAGTAGAGTTTATCAAAGTACACTAGAACAAGCATAGCTCAAGCTAGCATCACTAGTTTTCTCGTCTAAAATCTATTTGATCATTTTGACTGTTGACTTGTTTCAAATGCACCTTAAACACTCTAAACATGTAACTTAGCACAAAAATACATAAATAAACACTTTACACTTCATTAATCACCTTAAGTTATCCTCAAAACTAAGCTAAACACGCGTAGATAATGACATTTAGGTGTATAAATACGTCTAAGATCATTAACGTAGATATTTTCAGTAACAATGGAATGGGTCATTATAATTATCTTTTTGCAATCTTGTAATCAAAATCCCAAGTGTGGGTTAAGTCATAAGTTGAATTTATACCATTGAATCTGACCAATTCCTTATGGGTGTTCAATTTTATGGCAGATATATCTGATAATTTTAGCATATTCCCTATTCCTTTAATTATGCATATCTAAATCCCTAATTCTTAGGGGTGTATGATGAATGGATCTTAGTTTGTGAATGGGTAGTGATTGTTTGCTTCTATCATAAATTAATTAATATGGGTTTAGCTAATTCTCCATATATTCACTTATAATTAGAGGTTGCAAACTCTGATTAAGCCTAGGATCCTTTATCTTACTTGAGAAAGGGGTTAAAGGTGAGGGGAATTAGTTAACAAAAAATTGATGTATGTCATTTAATAGCTATATCTGTAGATATAAGAGCCTATTTGAGGTTATAGGTTGATTTGAATTGTGCACACATTGGGGTTTGCGAAAACCCTATGTGAGATTTATCGATAAATTAAGAAATTGTCATCAATACTAAAGATCTAGCCTACCCACATTATTTTTATAGTATTGAAGAAAACAACATTTACCCAGACACTATACTAGATTTATGCTATCACACCTTTAAGGGTTTAACCAATTGATTACAACTTTAAAAATGAGTTCCATAGTGATAAACCTTCTTATAATGTGATAATTATGTTAAAAAGATATTTTGAATTATTCTCATAGTCCCCCTATTTTACTTTTATTGTTATTTGCTTTGTACAAGCATATAGTGAATTTTGACACTCTAGGGTAAAATTGACTTTTCATTCCTTGTGGGTTTGATCATGTTTCTTGATTTGGATAAATATATTGCATACGTTCATCTACATCTCTTTTGAGAGGTGTATTTGAATGCTATCAAAAATGGCACTGTTGGGGGGGAATGATAGTGTATATTTCCCTTATTGAAGTGTTTTAGTTCACTTATGTTTGCCTTTATTTAATTTTACATTATTTCTTGTTTTTTCTCTCTTCTTAGGGGACAATATGAGTAATCATGGTAGTGATACTTCAAGCTACAAGGGAAAATTCGATGATGAGGAGTAATTGGGTGGAAATGGGCTTGCTAGTGCTATTCGCCTACCACCAATGATAGGAAATGTCATTTTTCATGTCACTAGCACTATACTCCAACTATTACAAATAAAGGGATTGTTTGGTGGTAACTCATATGAAAAAACTCTTAACCATCTTAAGAACTTTGTAGAGGAGTGCAACCCCTTCAACATAGCAAATATCACCTAAGAATCGATTAGGTTATGACTTTTTCCTCTCTCATTAATGAGAGAGGCTACCACATGGCTTGTAGAGTTACCTGAAGGTTCAATTACCCCTTGGAATGAGTTGAAAGAGACTTCCTTGATTGATTCTTTTCTCTATCCCAGATGCTTCAACTTCGAGATGAGACCACAAATTTCCACAAACAACCCAATGAGCCTCTCCATTAGGCATGTCTCTGCTTTAAGAAAAAATTGCTTTAATGTCCCACTAATGACCTTTCAGAGAGTGTTTTGTTGCATAACATTTATCTTCTTGGATTCTATCAACAAGTCTGTAGAGGGCAATCTAGCCATAGGAACAAAGATGAATCACACCTTTGGTGTAGCCAAAGAGTTGCTAGATAGAATGACAAAAACTAACCGTGGATGGCATACTCGAGAGGCCGAGATGACAGTGGGTGCACCCTCTTCCTACTCGAGTACCAAAGATCAAAGAAAGAAAGATGAGTAGTGTGATGAGAATATGGCCTAAATAATGACCCAAATAGATCTTCTTACAAAATATGTCACAGGCTCGAGCTCAGAAAGTGTGAATGTTGTGGCTACTAATGGGAGCCAACTTTTTTAGGATGATGAGTTTGATTCCCTCTATGAAGAGAAAGTTCAATTATTGACTAATCAAGTGTGTGTGTGTGTGTGGGGGGGGGGGGTTCTCGACTTACTTATCAAAGGAAAGACAGGATTCAAGGTTGGAATAAGGAAATATATTATGATTAGAGAGCCAAGGATAGAGATGGTAATTAGCATGATTGGGATCAAGATTGGAGTAATTGCGACCAAGATTAGAAGGATTGTCACAATGATAGAGAATGCTATGTGTCTCTAATAAGAGAAATAAGGCCTAAGAGTCTGGTAGCTACTCCACAAACTCTTAAATAGAGGATATACTCTCACGAATTCTTAATAGGGTGGAAAGTATGGACAAAGAGATAAAGGGAATGGAAAGTAACCTTTCCATAATGAACCAAATGGTGTCTTCACATGTGGTTACCATTAAACAACTCGAGACTCAAATGGGTCAAATCTGGGCCCAACTTAATTCAAGACAAAAGGGAGTGCTTCATAGTGATACGGTACTAAATCTAAAGCCGAATAATGCTCATTGCATGGCTATTGTCACAAGAAGCAAAAAAGTGCTTGAAAATGAAATAGTGGAGAATGATGAGCTTTCTAATGATGGTGGTAATAATGAAAATAACAAGATGAAATAAAAGCGAGTGGAGAAGTCTCTAAAGGTTAATGATACTCTAAAGTCCAAAGATGAAAAGACAATGAGAAGTGAGTGGATAATCTGATAGTGATAGATGATGGTGATGAAGAGTTAGAGCCAAAAAAGATTGATGATATTACTGCAACAAAGAAGGAGAGTAACCCAACTCCTAAGACATTACCTAAAGTTAACTCTTCATTTCCTCAAAGGTTGAAAAAGAATAATGAGGATACTCAATTCAAGTAGTTCCTCTCAATGTTCAAAAACCTCTCTATCAACATCCTTTTTGTGAACACATTACTCCAAATGTCGAGGAACGTAAATTTTTTGAAAGAATTGGTGGTTAAGAAGAGATGCATATATTTTGAAACCATTGAAGTCTCTCATATTATAGTGTGATAATGTCTAGTAACTTGGCTGTGAAAAAAGAGGACCCCAAAGCATTCACCATCCTTTGCACCATTGGGATGTATCAATTTGCAAAAGCCTTGTGTGACTTGGGAACAAGTATCAACTTAATACCATTCGCAGTATTTAAGAAGTTAGTATTAGGGGCCCCAAAGCCCATGATAATGAGGTTGCTTATGTTTGAATGATCAATCAAGAGACCGGTTGGGATCTTATATGTTCTTTTAGTGAAGGCTAACAAGTTCATCTTCCCTATGGATTTTGTCATCCTAGATTATGAGATTGATTATGAAGTACCTATTATTCTTGGTAGACCCTTCTTTTCTACCAAAAAGGCGTTGGTAGATGGTGAAAGCAGGGTGTTGAAGTTTAGAGTCAATGGTAAAGAAGTCACTGTTAATGTTAGCAAAATGATGAAAAAACCAAATGACCTCCAAGTCATTTTGGTAATTGATTCCATAGATGAATTGGTGGCTTTCACCTTGGAGTTGGAGTGTATAGAAGAGTCATTAGCCGCAGTGTTACTTAATTATGATTGTGATGATTACAGCCTTGATCAGTTTGGGTACATATCCTCAAAATCTAAAGAAGTTAGATCTTAACTTAAAGAATAGAGAAAGCCCTCCTACTGAACCATCCATTGAAGAGCCCCCAATATTGGAGCTTAAGGCTCTTCCCTCTCATCTTCATTATGTTTTCTTGGTAGATAGAAACACTTTGCCCTTGATAATTTCTTCTAACTTGATGGAATAACAAGTGCAAGCTTTGGTGTCCATCTTGAGAAAGTTCATTAGGGCAATTGGATGGACCATAGCTGATATTATTGGTCTTCCCCCCCGAATATGCACTCATAAAAACTAATTGGAGCTCGATTGTCATCCTAGTATTGAAAATCAATGAAGATTAAATCCACTTATGCAAGATGTGGTAAATAAGGAAACTATAAAGTGGTTGGATGCGAGTGTTGTGTGCCCAATTTTTGATAGAAAGTGGGTAAGCCCAATTCAGTGTGTGCCCAAAAGAGGGGCATAACCATAGTTCCCAATAAAAAAGAATGAGTTTGTCTTAATGAGGCCAGTTACAAGGTGGAGAGTGTGTATTAATTATCAAAAATTGAACTTATGGTCCAAAAAATACCATTTTTTATGCTCTTCATGGATCAAATGCTTGATCGTCTTTTGGGTAGGTGATGGTATTGCTTCCTTGATAGTTACTCCGATTATAACCAAATTTCAATTGCAACTAAATACTAAGAGAATACAATATTTACTTTTCCTTATGGGACATTCACTTTCATACGTATGCCATTTGGGTTGTATAATAGACCCACTACTTTTAAAAGGTGCATGCTGTCTATTTTCTCGAATATGGTTGAAAACACGATTGAAGTGTTTATGGATAATTTCTTGGTTGTGGGTGATTCTTTTGAAGCTTACTTGGATCATTTGAGAAAAGTGTTGCAACATTGTATGGAAAACCATCTTGTGTTAGATTGGGAGAAATAC
This sequence comes from Capsicum rhomboideum, assembly GCA_031232105.1. Taxonomy (NCBI): domain Eukaryota; kingdom Viridiplantae; phylum Streptophyta; class Magnoliopsida; order Solanales; family Solanaceae; genus Capsicum; species Capsicum rhomboideum. Next base: position 82,300,111 of record CP124712.1, read on the forward strand.
CACTTCATGGTGAAGTAAGACATTGTTGTTGGTCATAAAATATCAAGCAAAAGTTAAAGTGATAGCTCAATTTCCACCTTCAATATCCATTAAAGGATTTAAAAGTTTTCATGGGCATGCCGGTTTATTAAAGATTTCTCAAAAATTACCCTTCCTTTATGCAAACTCCTAGAGAAAGAGGGAGGCAAAGTTTAACTTTGATGATGATTGTTTAAAGGAGAAACTTGCAACTGCCCCAATTATTGTAGCTCCGAATTAGTCCCAACTATTTCAGATAATGTGTTATGCAAGTGGTTTTACTCTAGGTGTAGTGTTTGGTCAAAAGAAGGATAAAATTTTCAACTCGATCTACTAAGAAAATAAAATATTGAATGAGGCTCAATAGAACTACACGAAACAAGAGCTTCTATCGGTTGTTTATGCTTTTGAAAAGTTTTGAGCCTATTTTTTGGGTGCAAAGGTGGTTGTTCATACCTACCATGTGGCAATTAGGTACTTGATGGCCAAGAAGGAGGCTAAGCTGAGGTTGATAAGATGGATTCTCTTGCTTCAAATATTTGATTTCAAAGTGAAGAAATGTAAAAGGTGTGAAAACCAAGTGGCAGATAATTTGTCCTGTCTTGAGTCAAATAGTGAGAACTTAAGGAAAATTGACAACAATGAGTCATTTCCTGATGAAAGTGTTATGGCTATTTTTGAAAGCATAGTGCCTTGGTACACTGATTTAACTAACTATCTTGTATGTGATATTCTTTTGGAGGAACTAAATTTCCACCAATGCAAGAGGTTTCTTCATACTAGTAAAAGGTACATTAGGATGAACCTTATCTCTTTAGAGAATGTGCATATGGTGTGATTCATAAGTGTGTGTCCAACTTAGAAATGCAGCCCATACTCGAGGCTTGTCACTCCTCACCGATGAGAGGACATAATAGTGGAATAAGGACAGGTGCCAAAGTTCTTGAAAGTGACTTTTATTGACCCACTCTTCATTAAGATACCAATGAGTTGGTTCTATCATGTGAACAATGTCAAATGCAAGGAGGAATCTATAAGAGGCATGAAATTCCTTGACACCAATTCTTGAAGTCAAATTATTTTATGTTTGGGGTGTTGATTTCATGGGACCTTTCGTGAGTTCATATGGTAAGAATTATATCTTGGTGGCTATTGCTTATGTGTCAAAATGGTTCAAGGCAATTACATTGCCCAAAAATAAGAGCAAGAGTGCCACAAACTTCTTGAAAGCAAATTTCTACAAGGTTCAGGCCCCCCGAGCTATGATTAGCGATGGTGGCACTCATTTATATAATAGGATATTTGGTGCATTGCTAGCTAAATATGGAGTCAAACATCAGGTTGCTATACCCTATCACCCTCAAGCTACTGGAAAAGTAGATATGTCGAATAGGGAGATAAAAGGAATCTTGGAAAAAATGGTTAATGTGAATCAAATCGATTGGGCAATGAAATTGGATGCTGATCTTTGGGCATATAGAACGGCTTTTAAAACACCTATTGGAATGTATCCTTACCAATTGGTGTTCGAAAAATCTTGTCATCTACTGGTTGAACTTGAATATCCAGCTCTTTGGGTGTTGAAGCAATTGGACATGCAATGGGATGATGCCTATAAAGCAAGAGTGGAGTAATTGTAAGAGATTGATGAATTCCACCTTCGTACCTATGAAAGCTCCACTCTCTAAAGGAGTGAATAAAAAGGTGACATGATACCAAGAATTTGAAGAAAGAATTTAGAGTTAGGGATGAAGTATTATTGTTTAACACAAGATTCAAGCTATTCCCAAGTAAGCTCAAGTAAAAATGGTCGGGGCTATTCAAGGCTATGAAAGTTTACCCTAGCGGAATGGTTGAGTTGGAAGGACATGATGGGTTAAAATTCAAAGTGAATGGCTAATGCTTGAAGCACTATTTTGTTGGTGGCCTGAGGGTTTTCATAATTGAGGTGTTCCGCCTTATTAATGCTTGAAATAAATTATATCCACATCATGCCACGACGTTAACTAAGGCACTTCTTGGGAGGCAACCCAAGTTTTACTTTCTGTTTCTTTGAATATAATTTTTTGAGTGATGCAGGTGTGTAAAGGGTTTGGAGTGTGAAAATCATATCAAGTAACAAAACAAGAAAGGCAAGAAGTGGCTAACCACTTTGGTGTATCGTTAAGCACTTCGGCGTATCACTAATGTAAACAAAATGGAACAGAGAACTAAGCTCCAGTTATGGTACTTTGGCAATCGCCAAAGTAAACAGTTTAGTCCATCAAGAAGTGATGAAGTTTGGGTACATAACACAAGTTTGGCGAGCCACCAATGACTTTGGTGATATAATTTGGGCTCACCAAACTGCCTGTGTGGAATTTTTAAAGTGTTTACTTTGAACAAAATGGGGTTTTTTATTTTATTAACTATTTTTCTAATTGTTCAACTTACTCACTCAAATAGTTACCACAAATACACTGGCTTACATACACACATTGATTTCCTTATCACCACCATTTACACCCACCACTAGTGCACACCCTCCGACCAGCACACACGACCTTATTGACATAGGAGAAAGAAAGAGTTAATTAAATTGTTGAATCCATTTGCATCTAAGGTTAGTTGATCTTGATTCATTGATTTTATGTCTCAATCATAGGATTGATTTGTTAAATTCATATTCTTGGTGATTTGATACTATGAGAAACATATAAGTGTCCTTGACTTTTGCCCCCGAATTGATATTGGGAAATTAATGAATTGACTTCAAAATTGAGCATGCTCCATTCCCAATTAACTGTTTAAGCTTTGAATGTTTATTGTAGATTGCCATTGATGTCGAAATTGAGTGAAAATGGAATTTAGGTTTTGATTTATTGGGGGTTTGGTTAATGTTAATTTTTTGTGCAAAATGGTGTGCAAAATGGGGAACTCTAAGTACGCGTAGAGAAAATACGTTGAGAAACACCATTGTTAGCCTTGGATTGAACTTAAACATGCAAAATTTGATGAAGTTGAACTTAGGGAAGACGATCCACTTTAGAGATGGGTCTGAGCCCTTTGAAAATACGCCAAACTCATTGGCGACATGCCGAAGGGCCTAGGTTTGACAAAGTCAACAATTTTTTAGGCTTAATATTGTTTATTTTTGCGAGCTCCATCGAGGTCACTGAACTATTTGGCGATGCACCAAAGTGATACCTCAGCTTACCTGACTTGCCTTCAGCCAAGGGCAATGAACTACCTACTTTATCGAGGCCACTCCCTGCTTGCCAAACTCTTTGGTAACTCGTCGAAGTAGTTTGGCGAAGGCAATCTTATATTTTATTTTTCTAACCTTACTTATGGTACATGGTTGAATTCTATATGTAGGTATGGCACCGAAGAAGCACCTTTCTATTAAACCAAATCTCCTTCTTAGTAAAGGGTAAAAATTCCAAAAGGGTGACAATCCCCAGAAGACAAAATCCAAATAGGGCAGCCCAAAAGAAGGCAAAGTTGGTTGTTGGGGGATCCAAAAATAAAACCCCAGCTCAAGTTCATGACTCCAGCAATGAGGAGTACATTTCAAACAAAATTATGTCGTCCTCAAAGTATACTTAGTCTGACACTAATTTTGATGCTAGAGTTAAAGGTGGAGAAGGTGGAAGTTCACCTGTTCATACTCTGATGCCCGCTACTACCCCAACATAGAGGAAAGTGAAGAAGAAAAGAACAAAAGTTATTGCAGACCTTAGCTAAATATTTCTCCTATACCGATGAATAGGCTCAAGGCAGTTGGTGAGCGAACAATATTAAAGGATAAAAGGTTGTCTAAGGATAGGTTGCTTGATAGATATCCCCATATCTGGGATACTATTAAGTATCATTATTTTGAAATCTTTACAAAGCCCCTACCTACTTATGTTCAGAATTTGGTTTGGGAATTTTATAAGGCATATTTTAAGTTGTTACCCAAAAAAAGAAAGAAAAACAATTGTCAAGAGGAGAGGGATAGTGTTAAAGCTTGAGAAGTCAATTTCAATTATGATTAATCATAATTAACTTAGTCTTGGGTTGCACGAACATTGAGACTTATTACCTCATCCAAAGATTGAAGACTGATCTTGTTGCACAAAGAGGGTGGCTAGATCCCATGCTAAGGGAGAGTTCACCTTTATGGATTGCACCAAGGGTTGAAATTGAAAAGAAAGATATAAACATTCAGTCCAGGTATTGTTTGGGTTTCGTGTGTAGCAATCTCATGCCTTCACAAAATTAATCAACTGTCAGAAATCCAAAGGTTGTGTTGTTGGGGTCCATTATTTATAGAGAGGCACTAAATCATAGAATGATTATTCAGCCTGAGATTGCTATGAGAGCATAACAGGGTCACACTTCTCTCCTATTTCCATACTTAATCATGAAGCTTTACAGAAGGGAAAATATCCCTTTCAAACCCATAAGGACATTGAGTTTACTCCAACCTCCTCTTGTAACATCAGAAGGATAGAAGCAGAGTACAAATGTGAGGAGGCCGAGAAAAAAAAGATGGTTCAGGTGGATACATCTCCGGTTGTTGATGTTGAGGCTCTTGAGGGTGAGGTTGCATAGTTTACTCCTACTCCTGCCATTCATACTGCCACTGCTCCACCTTCTACAGATCCTTCCACTGAGCCATAATAACTGACTCAACCTAGTGCTTTTAGTCCTATACTATCAGCAACTACAGCTCCATCTAGACCTCTATTGACAAAGGTTTATGATCCAAATGGGAAATTTAGCATATTCTATAGAGGTGAGGTCAACTAGGTTAGAGACTCAGATACCCTAAATGATTCAAGCTACCTTAACACCTATACATAAGGAAATGAGAGGCTACAGAGAGACTTTGAGATTCTATAGTGAGAAAATGACTGAGTTGAGCAAACAGATTGATAATAACGAGTAAAAGCAAAGAGAAGGTAGACTTGATGTAGATTGGCCAGCCTTGCGGGCTGATCTTAGAGAGTTGAGGACTAATGTAGATTAGTTGAAGTCCACAGATATTACATGCTTCTAGGCTGTACCACAGGTTTGTGAGGAATATAGTTGATATGCCCTAGATCCCATATCACATATGATGATTTAGACATATTTTTGTAAACATTATATGATATAATATATGGCATCTAATATTCTTTTATCATAATTATTATTAAATTGTTTGATTAATATGATATGGTCCTTGAATAAGTTTTGGGACTTGACATCATGATGGAGATCATGATAATAAGAGAGTCACATCTCTTATAACTTAATCTAAAATTGTTCTTGATCGTAGGGTTACTAATTAGGACATTGGTGATTCAAATAGATCAATATGTATGTAGAGGTTTTATAAAATAAATATTAGTTGATATCATTAACTAATTCACATACATAGATGATACATATAGAGATATGATTATTAAAAAAACTCATCGAATAATTCCTAATTGTAATGACCCTCTAGGTCATTTTCTATCTTTTCATACCTTTTCTATGTTTAGATCCTTCTTATAGCTGCCCCATGTTATTTATGACTTGTTGGGATTGTCAGTTTAGTTAACGAGTAGTTCGTTTGTTTTTTATAGCCATTTTCCTATTTTGGAGCTTTTACAGTTGAGAAAATGTTCTCGGGTCAAAACTTCAGGTAAATAGCCTCAGATGACAATTTTGATAGTTTTTTTTAGCTTTAGAATGCTAATTTTAGGCTAGGAGGACCCTTGTTTTGGATCTCGAGGCTTCTGGGCTTGTTTGGGCAACTGGGTGGATTTTGGAAAAAATGGAGCCCTGGGTGTGGGACCCACATTCTATCAAAATGACCGAGGATGGGAATTTATGTTGAATTGGGTAGGGTAGCATACTTTTTTTGCCTACACGGGGTTCTGAACAAATCCTGAGCACCCGACACCCGGTTTGAGTCCGTTTAGAGTTAGCAAAAATTTCTGGTGTCAACTTGCTGGTGTAGCTACTTTAGTAGCTTGGAGACCGCTTTAGTGGTAGCCGCTTTAGTGGCTTGGGACCTCTTTAGAGGTAGTAGGCCAGCTGGGCAGGGGTTGCTTAAAAGCCCTTTTACAGCTTTAACGGTGACCGCTTAGGCAGCCACTACTGAGTGTTATATATATATATATATATATCCCTTTCACGATTTTCAGGTCATTTTCTAAGTTTAAAAACACCGTATTTGATATTGGAAGCTCAAGAATTATGTGGGTATTCATAAATTGAGCGGGGATTAGTTGGGGGACGTTAAAGTGAACATTTTTGCAATCATTTCTCTGTAAGTTCCTAGTTTTATTTCGAGTTAATTTTCTATTTTTGTTCTAGAGTTTTGAGTGTTGTTGGTACTATTTTGGGGCTGTTGATGGGCTTGGATCGCGTTTAATTTTGGAGCAAGTGATCCTTGAGCTAAGAGGAACCTATTGACAGACTCAATTCTCGATTACATTGGTGGGCCCCAATATTGGATTTTTAGTTTGATTTCTGACCCATAGGATAAATTCACAATATGGGTATTGTTGTTCTCGTATTAACACCTAGAATATTATTTTGATAGTGTGGTAGCATTCAGAGGCTTCTCGGAAGGGAAAGGCTTCGATATAGAGGACTTTACTGGCTTTCAGCGGCGTCTAGGTAGGCTTGGATTCTTCTTCTTCTAGACTTTGATTTATTATGGTATTAGTATGATATTGTTCTAGTTGTGAGTGGGTTCTTATGGTTTGGATATTCACTTAGTGACTTTTGATTATTTTAGCTAAGTAGGGGGGTTTTAGGGTAGATTTCAGCCCCATTTCCCTTAAGTTAGTATTTGCTTATCCTTTATGATTAGACTTAGCCTATTTAGGGCCTTAGGACAAGATTGCAAAGCCTTACCCTAGGTTTTGGTAGGTTCTTGCCTTAGGTTAGCTTTTTAGGACTTGTAGTGGGCCTTATAGCCCTTTTTAAGATAGGTTGCTTTATAATAACATCCTTTTAGACTTAATTGGTTATAGAACTGTTCAGGAGACTATCATTTGGATTAGGTTTCCCTAATCATTGTCTTAATCATGTTAGCTTTGATACCTTGCTTTGTTAGTATTGTGACATCAAATCGTGACTTTAAACTTAATAAATTGAATCTGGTTCTCCTTTAGTGATTTGGCTTCTAAAATGGGAATAATGACTAGATGGATTTAGGATGAATTATGAATCTGAGATATTACCTCGTATTGCTTGCTTATGAGTTTCGATTTGAGTTTGATACCTGGTTTACTGTTTAGTACCTATTAGTTCTAGTTCGAGTCCGACATCTTATATATTAGTTATATTTTGTTAGTTTCAGTTCAAGTCTGGTATTTATTATTACTATTCATCTTTGGTTGGAACATCTGATTGAGACTAGTAAGATTATGGTTATGGATGAAATAGGTACATACAGTACGCATATCACATCTTGGTTCAATTTTACTTTTCTTACTATTATATTGGCTTTGTACTAGTACTACACTTTGTTTGTATCCATCGTGCTTATGGGGGCTCGATTGGGTTTATTTCTCTTTGTATGAACCTTCTGGGCTTATGAAGGTCTAGTTAGGTTATAACTAGGTATTTATTTCTGGTTTTTGAGTTACTTATGCACGATTTACCACATTTGCTTAGCATAGCTTATTATCTCCATTTATGACCCTCATTTATTCCCTTTAGCATAGATACCACTTTATATATGCTTTTAATAAAATTGAGCTCAGTCGACCTATAATGCCTACTGAGTACCCCATGTTTTGGCTTTTTCCCTAATGCAGATCCTAGTATGATTCATCACTATTGATGCTAAGGGGTTAGCCTATTAGTAGGTCAGTTTAGTTAGCGCTATATATTTCATATGGGGGTCAACTTGGTTATAGGGATTTCAGCGGGCAGAGCAGTGGTCAGTCTTTAAGAGATATTTAGTTAGGGTCTTCAAGCTGAGGTGTCCATTCTGGGTCAGTAGGACCTTTTCATCCCGTTAAAGTGCCCACGACATGCTTTGATTATGGTATTATGGGTCATTTCACCAGAGAGTGTCCCCGACAAGGGATGATTGATCCTTCTAAAAAGAGTGTTGCACCGATCAGATCTGTGTCATCCCCAGCTTAAGGTGGTGACCAGGGTCGCAGGGGTGGTCCCTAGGATTCTTGTGTAGGTACTCAAAAAGGCAGGGCAAGTGGTTAGGTAGCCACCCAACCTGGAGGATGGAGGGGTCATCTATATGTTGTTTCTAATAGACTAAAGGATTCGACTTCGGATGTTGTTAGTACACGTATGATCTCAGTGTGCCATTAGCCAGGTTCTGCTTTATTTGATCTAGAATCCACGTATTCGTATGTTTCTACTTACTATGTATCTCAGTTGGGTTGTCTTGTGTGCTATTATCTAAGTCTATGCATGTAACTACTCCCATGGGTGATTCTCTAGTACCGAAACATATATATAGATCTTGTATTGTGACTATTTGAGAGTATGACACTCGGGGTGATCTTATTGTGCTAGATATGGTTGATTTCGACGTGATTCTAGGCATGAACTAGTTATCCCCTATCATGCGGTCTTGGATTGCTTTTCCAAGACCGTTACCTTTGTCATGCCTGACATACACCTAATTGTGTTACAGTATGTTTATTGCCGCACACCGATGGAGATTATTTCTTATATTCAGGCTAGAAGACTACTATCGAGGGGGTGTATGCCTTATCTTGCATATGTTTGTGATGTTAGTAGTGAGAGTCCTTTGATTGACTCTGTTTCTGTAGTCCATGAGTTCCCTGATATATTTCCTACAAACCTACCTAGCCTTCTTTCTGAGCATGATATAGACTATGCTATTGATCTTGAGTAAGTTACCCGACCCATTTCTATTGCACCTTACCATAAGGCTCTGTCCGAGCTAAAAGAGCTAAATATTCAGCTTTAGAATCTTCTGGTTAAGGGGTTTATTAGACCAAATGTCTCACCTTAGGGAGCTCCCATTCTGTTTGTGAAGAAAAATGATGGTTCAATGCGTATGTGTATGGATTACAAGCAGTTGAACAAGGTAACAGTGAATAATAATTATCTTATGCCTCGTATCAATGATTTGTTTGATCAGTTACTAGGTGCAACCATGTTTTCTATGATTGATTTGAGATTTGGCTACCATCAGTTGAGGATTGGGGCGGAGGACATCCCTAAGATAACCCGCTACGGCCATGAGTTCCTGGTGATATATTTTGGGTTGACCGATGCTCCAACAACATTCATAGACTTGATGAACCATGTATTCAGGCCTTATTTGGACTCCTTCATGATCGTATTTGTTAATGTCATCTTTGTGTACTCGAGGAGTAGGGAGGGGCACGAGCAGCATTTGAGGATTATGCTCCATACTTTGAGATATCATAGGCATTATGCCAAATTCTCAAAGTGCAAGTTCTAGCTTGATTCTATAGCATTCTTTGGTCATGTGGTGTCCAAGGATGGGATTATGGTAGACCCGACAAAGATTGAGGCCATTCATGATTGGGCTATTGAGGTTCGCAGTGTTATTGGGTTGGAAGGCTACTACAGATGGTTCGTCAAGGGATTCACCTCTATTGCATCACCTATGAATAGATTGAACATGCAAGAGGTTTCATTTGAGTGGTCCAGCGAGTGTGAGGCAAGGTTTCTGAAGCTCAAGGACTTGCTCACTTCAACCCTTAGTCTGACTTTTCCAGTTGAGGGTGAGGGGTTTACAGTATATTATATCAGGAATTGGTTTGGGTTGTGTCCTGATGTATCAGGGCCAAGTTACAGATTATGCTTTAAGACTCTTGAAGGTATATGAGCGCAAATACCCCACTCATGACTTGGAGTTAGCAGTGGTAGTTTACGCGCTTAAAATTTGGAGGCATTACCTGTATGGTGTTTGCTGTGAGGTATTCACTGACCACTATAGTCTTCAATATATTTTGACTTAGAGGGACCTTAATTTGAGATAGCGCAGGCGGATTGAGTTGTTGAAGGACTATGATCTCTATATCATGTACCATCCAGGAAAAGCGAATGTGGTAGCGGATGCCTTGAGCAGAAAGGTGGTGAGTATGGGGAGCTTGGCTTTCCTTTTAGTTTTAGAGTAACTGCTGGCTTTGGACATCTATTCCTTAGCCAACAGGTTGATTCAGCTTGATATTTTAGACCCCGGGAGGATTCTTGCTAGCGTTGGGGCCAGATCTACTTTGTTGGAACAAATTTGAGGTCGGCAGTTTGAAGATAAGTTGGTTGTGTGGTATTCAAGATCAGGGGCATAGGGGTGAGTCTAGGAGGGCTACCTTATATTTTGAGGGTATATTCAGATTTGATGGTTGCATTTATTTTCTGAGGGTAGGAGGTTTGATTAAGTTGATACTTCAGAAGGCTCATAGATCCATATACTCTATTCACCCTGGGACAACTATGATGTATGAGACCTGAGGCAGCACTACTGGTGGAGCACTATGAGGAGAGATATAGCACACTTTATGGCTCACTGTTTATGTTGTTAGCATGTAAAGGCCAAGCTTTTGAGACCAGGTGGTTTGCTTCAGAGGCTACCCATTCCTGAGTGGAAATGGGAGTGGACTACTATGGATTTTATGGGTGGTTTGTCTCGTACTTCTTATGGTTCTGATAGCATTTGGGTCATCGTAGATTGGTTGACCAAGTCTGCTCATTTTCTACCTATTCAGTCCTCCTATAGTGCTGAGAGGTTAGCTCGAATCTATGTTTGAGAGGTGGTTTGCCTTCACGGGGTACCCGTGTCTATTATTTTAGATAGAGCTTCCCAGTTCACCTCTAGCTTCTAGAGAGCATTTCAGGAGGAATTAGGTACCTAGGTCAACCTAAGCACAACTTTTTATCCCCAGAATAATGATCAGTCAGAGCAGACTATTTAGGTTTTAGAAGATATTCTCCAAGCTTATGTTAGAAATTTTGGAGGTCAGTGGGAGCAGTTTTTAGCCTTAACAGAGTTTTCCTACAATAATAGCTACTATTATAGTATTCAAATGGCACCATTTGAGGCATTGTATGGTAAGTGGTATCGATCTCCAGTTGGTTAGTTTGAGACTTCATAGGATAGTCCATGAGGTACCCACTTACTTTAAGAGTTATTGGACAGAGTTTGGGTTATTCAGGATAGGCTTCGAGCAGCCCAGAGTAGGCAGAAGATTTATGCTGACCGTAGACTTTGTACGTTAAGGTTTGGAGTTGGTGACTAGGTATTTCTTTGTATGTTGACCATGTAGGGCATGATAAAGTTCAGGAAGAGGGGCAAGCTCAGTCCCAGGTATATCGGGCCATTTGAGATACTTCGGAGAGTTAGGGAGGTAGCTTATGAGTTATCCTTGCCTCCATCCTTTTCAGCTATTCACCCAGTCTTTCATGTGTCGATGCTCTGGCACTATATTTTGAATGAGTCTCACGTGTTCCAGTGGGACTCGATTTAGTTGGATAAGAGGTTGACCTTCATGGAGGAGATAGCCTCCATTCTAGCCAAAGATGTCAGATGGTTGTGTTCTAGAGAGATTCATGTGGTAAAGGTTTAGTGGAGACACCATCCAGTTGAGGAGGCTACTTGGGATACCAAGCATGATATGCAGACTCACTATCCTTACCTGTTCGAGCCTTCAGGTACTTTTTAACTCTTTACTTTCGCGGACGAAAGTCCTTTTAGTAGTGGACCTTGTAATGACCCTCTAGGTCATTTTCTACCTTTTCATTCTTTTTTTGCATTTAGAGCCTTCCTATAGTTGCCTCAAGTCATTTATGACTTGCTGAGATTGGCAATTCAGTTACCAGGCTATTCGTTTAGTTTTGATAGCCATTTCTCGATTTTGGAGCTTTTAAAATTGAAAAAATGGTGTCGGGCCAAACCTTTAGGTAAATGGCCTCAAATGACAATTTGAATGGTTCCATTAGCTTTGGAATATCAATTTTAGGCTATAAGGACCCTTGGTTCGGGTCTCGAGGCTTCCAAGCTCGTTTTAGACTATTGGGTGGATTTTAATAAAAATTAAACCTTGGGTGTGGGACCCATATTCTGTCAAATAACCTTGGATGTAAATTTTGATGGTTCCGTTGAGTTTAAAATGCCGAATTTGGAAGGTTAGCATAGTTTGTTTGCATGCATGGGGTTCCAGATGAATCCCGAGCACCTGGTCGAAGTCTATTTGGACTTAGCAAAAATTTCTTGTGTCAAGTTGTTGGTGCAGCCGCTTAAGTGGCCTGGAGACTGCTTTAGCGGTAGCTGCTTTAGCAGCTCAGGAACGCTTTAGCGATAGCTGGCCAGTTCTTTCCTTGCAACATTATTTGTTTATAATTAATTGATATAGTGTAAGAAACAAAGATAGATTCTTGAATAGCTGCAACAATGTTTGGATTGTACAAAACAAGGAGCACTTTTCTTATCATCTTATTTCATAGAGTTATTATTTCTACTAAATATAAAGGAAGATGACTGAACATTTCATATACTAATTTGTGGATGAAATTCATTCTAGACAATAAAATTCGATTCGAGAAAATAATAATCAAGAAAGGAAAATATCACAATAATCGTAGTATTTGATTTGAATAAATAAGTGTTACAAGCTCTATGGATCCTCTGATTCTTCCTTTCAAATATAAATTCAAGGACTTTAGTGTTGGATCTTGAATCTTCATAGATTTGATCTTGACTTGTACTTAAATTAAAGAGACTTGAAGCTTGATCTTGAATTTAGTGGTCTTGATCTTGATTTGTATTTGAACTTGAATTCTTGAATGCTTGGACTTGTAGCTTATAGAGAAATCTGTGGCGTTTGATCCACAAGCTCTCTGAACTTTTGTTAGAATTATGGTGTCTTTTCTAAATTATGGAAGACACCTCTTTATAACTATAGGAGGGAATAATTATGCTAAGAAAAAACTCCTTTCACAAATTAGATTGAAGTGACATAGCTATATCTAATTGGACGAAATATGTCACTAATAAACATGGTGCATTTTCATTAGCCTTGGATTTGGCTTGGCATGTTATGTCATTTTAACATGTGGTAAAATTCTATTGGCTCTTTCATTTGACATGGCATGTTACGTCATTTGACATGGGACACCACATGGGGCTTCTAGAATAAGATGATATCTTTGGATAAGCAGAGTTGGTTTATCATTTGTTTCCCAAATCAATAGACTAGCCCCAAAAAATTGAACTTTAATTAAAATTATATTTGTTGGTCTTAAATAATTAATCCAATTATATTAATGCACAATATTTATTTGAACTAACATATTTTAAATTTAATATGATCCAAATTTCTTATGAATTTATATTTGTTAAAATTTTATTGTTCACAAATTGCCCCTGCTTCAAGACTTATCGAAGTAACATTAAGAAAATTTCGTGACCAGACTTGAAGTAAATTTTATAAAGCACACGTTATTTATGGAACAATCGTGTATATATATGTAATAATTTTCTTTTATGTCAATGAAGGAAAACAAAATCATGGGGTCTTTGACAATATTTTTTTTGTTTTTATTGAATTGTAGCCCCAAAACAATGTCAAATTTGGATAGACTACCACCACTATTTTTTATATATAAATAAGACCATGTCCCTCCTTCTCTTAACACCAACTTGTGAGCTCTTTGGAAGCAATTTTGAACCTGACTTGCAAACATCAAGGTGTGAGGTTTTTGTTTTTGTTGATGTTAACTTTTGTGTTGTCCTTCCTCTTTTTTTTTAGGGAAGGAAAAATACTTTAGAGGAGGAGATGATCTTAACGCGATGATAAGAACCAAGGACTTAGCATTATCTAAGGTGAAGACTTTAAACCGTTTGAGCCACAATGTTGCCTTATCCGAGCTAAAGACTTTACACTATTTAAGGCATAAACTTTATTAACGTGGTTAAGGCGTTTTTTGAGGGTCACACTTTGCCTAAGCTATTACTCATACTAATCTGGTTTTAATACCTAAGAAGGAGAGAATTCAAACTTTCTCAAAATCTTATATCTATTAGTCTGAGTAATTTCTTGAACAAGATAATTTCTAGAGTCATTCATGATAGGCTAGAAAAGATGTTGCCTAGATTGATCTCACAGAATCAATCAGGTTTTGTTAAGGATAAGAATATTATAGAGAATGTCCTACTTGCCTAAGATATTATCACTGATATCAGGAAAAGGAGTAAACCGCAAATGTTGTTATTAAACTGAATATGGCTAAGGCTTATAACAAGGTGTCCTGGAATTTTCTCATCAGAGTACTGAAATAGATGAGGTTCAGTAGAATATATGTGGATATGATATGGAGAATTATTGGTAATAATTGGTATTTTGTTCTTGTTAATGATCAAGCTCATGATTTTTTCACTCTTCTAGAGGCGTAAATCTAAGGGATCCTTTGTCCCCATATCTATTTATTCTTTGTGTTGAAGTTTTCTCTAGGTCTCTGAATGCTTTATTTTATAATGGTTATTTCAGAGGGTTTGGCATGCCTAAGTGGCGTTCAAATTTGATTCATTTAGCATATGCAGATGATACTATTATATTTGTGTTTGATGACAAAATTTCATTGGAGATGATTATGCAAACATTAGGGGAGTATTAGAATCAATCTGAACAAATGATCAACAAGGGTAAGAATTCCTTTTTCATGTATAGGAATACTACCAATAATCTTATTCAGTAGGTTGATAATGTGACTGGTTTCTCTAAAGATAATTTTTCTTTTATGTATTTGGGGTGCCTTATTTTTCATTCAAAGAAAAGGAAAAAATACTATTCTAAACTAATCAAGAAGATAAGAATAAACTTCAAACCTGGAAGGGGAAGATTCTTTCTTTTGGGGGAAAACTAGTATTGATTAATAGTGTATTGCAAAGTATCCCAATATATCTATAATCAGCTGTTAATCTCCCAAAGTGTGTAATTCATGATATTCATAAGTTGTTTGCCAGATTTCTATGAAACAGTAATGATAAGGGGAGAAGAAGGCACTAGATGTCATGGAAAGGCATATGTCTGCCTAAAGATGAGGGTGGACTAGGTTTTAGATCTCTCTTTGATGTTTCCAGAGTACTTTTTTGCGAAGTTGCGGTGGATATTTAGAATAAAGAAATCTCTTTGGACTAACTTCATGTGGAATAAATATTGTAAAAAGTATATACCTCAAGATGTGGAATGGAAGGGCTTAACTATGGAAGCATATGTTGGAAGCAAGAGAATAAGTTGATCAGGAAATTTAGTGGGAAGTCAGACGTGGTCATTCTAATGTGTGGTTTGATAATTGGAATAAGTTAGAGGCCCTGTACTATGTAATACCTCCCACTTTTCATGTAGATCTATTGAAGATGTGCAATAATTAATGATTCAAGGTGAATGGGACAACGAGAGAATTCAGCAGATATTTCCATAAAATGTCATAACCCACATTCAAAATGCTATGTAGTGTCCAGTAGAGACAGAAGATTGGGATAAAACTTGGTGGATGTTGACTGGGTCTGGTAAGTTTTGTGTTAGTAGTGCTTAGGATATTTTGAAGAGTTCTGATGTTAAGTAGGAAACTTTTTCAAATATATGGATAAAAGGGGTTCCATTCAAGGAAGTGTCATGACCCAAAATTCGAGGCCATGATGGCACCTACCTGACCCAACCATGGTAGGTAAGCCTAACTTCACAAGAGATATGAAAGATGAAAAAAAAGATAAACAATAAAACAAAACGAGACTTCAGGATAAAGTCAGGCCAATACAATAAGACAACTTGATATCTGAAATGAATATAACTCCAATCCCTAAAGAGATAGTGTCAAGAGTAATGAGCACTCTAGACCAACATCAATGTGAATACACAGTCATCTGTCTCTGAAAAGAAATAAAGACATAAAAACTAGATAAAGACAGGTATAGACTACAAACGGGGAGCTCATCCTGACCTCAAAAGGAATCTAAGTTGCACGAAAAATCACGGTCCATGAATGGCACTCCAACTAGGATCTGCACCAAAAGTGTATAGAAGTAAGAGTGAGTACGGTCCACTTATAATCAGTAGGCATCATAGGCCGACCAAGCTAAGTAGACAACTAAACATATGAATGAAACTACGAGAAAAACTTCCACCTGCATATAGAAAAGTTCCAAAGGCATCTCAAGCGGTGCATCTCCTAAAAATATAAATAATATAATTACAATAACAGTATAAGGACTAACAACAATACAAAATACATAAGGAAACCTAAAAATGCAAGATAGCAAACACGTATAAAGAGATGCAATGATTCAATGATATGTGTGAAATGCTGAAATGTTCACCGTATATACATCTTCCGATCATAAGCTTCCAGGAGAGAACTTATGGGGGGTTTACAACTCATATACTATCACAATCTCATCAATCAACCTTACCGGCACATCCCTCGGTTAAGGCATTTTATAAAGTGTTTTATTTCTTTTAAAATCAGTATATCTCAGTGGCACCAGTTCCATGAATATGGATGAATGAATGAGTATGAATGCTCATAACTAGCTCAACACATACAATAAAATAACTAGATAATGGTATAAATGAGCTCACGTTATCTCAAATCTCAATATATCATGATACAAGCCATCTTATGGAAATACAGTAGTAAAGAATCATGTAACATATCAATAATATCAATTCAAGCCCCCACCGGGCGTCACAATAATGATAAAGAACAAATAATGCTCAAATAAGACCAATACCAGCCTCCACAGGGGTATCTCAATGATAATGATCTCTAAAGTCAATAATAAGATTCACACAATCCCCCACATGGGCAACACAATAAAATAATGATCTCAAAAGATGAATACTATGGTAAAATCCCCAACCCATAGCATACTTTACATAAATAGTTATCTACCTAGCCTGGTTTGAAGAAAGTTAAGTCCTAACCTAACTCGAAAGCCAAAATATGAGCCTGGAACCCTCAACAAGAAGCCTTCCCCTAATAAACCTCTTCAAAATTCTCCTAATTAGGAGTCTATCGATACCCATATTGGCATACTTTGGTTTCGGGTTCAGAATCACTTCAAAAATTGACCCCAGAAATATAAAGGTAAAACTGGAATATTAATTAAAACTCATATAACTCATACCTTAAGCGTTCTAAAGGTGGAAACTCATCAAAAAATAAGTTGAAATCAAACTTGAAGTCATTGAAAAACCAATTCTCACTTTACCAGGTAAAACCAAAATCTCAAGTTTAGAATCAGAGTCTTGAAGGTGTTTAAGCAATATAACCAGTAGATAATGATAGAAATTAGGTTTGGAAGCTTAACCAAACATGTTTGAAGAAAAACCCTTATTAAAATTGCCTATCTCGAGGTCTCAAAGCTCAAAAATGGTGAACATAGAGTTGGAATTGCAAAAATGGGGTATTTATACTATTCTGTGAATCGTACCTCAAGGTCATGACCCATCCCAAGTGATTGTGAGGTGAACCATTCAGCACCACTAAAATGGTCATCATGATCATGGGAGAGAGCCACACGATTGCGATAATAACATAACTTGGACTACGCAATTGCGGTAGCCTACCATGTAATTGTGATGCACAATCTATCCACTCTTTGCGGTCATGACACTCCTTTATGTGATTGCGATGAGTAAATTATTGGTGTACCAAATTCTGGGCACCGGTAATCAGTCCAAGGAAAAAATATTTCGAACAAACCTTCAAGATTCATTCGAAACCCCATAAAATAACTCGATAGTGCTACTAGGCAATTTCAATGTTCTAAACTCAATGAAACCATCCGATTTACCAAAAGAGGTATTTATCAACAAGTTACCCCCTCACCCCAGATCCCTTTAGGCCAAATTAACTAGTTTCTCATCTAAAAACTCAAAACTCAAAATATAATCTCAAAATCTGAACCAATCATGCTACTAACCCAAAAATGATATTTTAAATTTAATGAAACTGATAGAATCACCATCCGATGCTCGGATCACAAAATATTATCGAAGTCAAATATATCACTTTAAAGGCTACTTAAAACCTCAAAATCACTGAAATAATCTTGAACTCTTCGGGGACCACGCTAACCATCCCCACAACTCATAAATAATATAAAGTAACTACAGAGAAGAGTAAAATGGTCAAAACATAGAAAAGTTAAAAATCACCATGAGGGTTATTATATTATCCACCACTAAAACACGTGTTCTTCCTCAGATGAAAAACAAAGAAAATACCTGAATCAGTAAAAAGTTAGGGGTATCTACTCCACATATCAGACTTAACCTCCTACGTAGCCTCCTCAATTGGGAAATTTCTCAATTAAAATTTCACAAAATCAATAATCTTGGATCTTTTAACGATCCAATTCGTTGTTATGCTGAAATAAAGAGTAGAACCCTTGAAGTTTTCCCTTAGATAAATTTTTAAAAACTCAGGGTTGGCCTAGTCTTAGGTGTATTTTAAGGGTGTGATAATCTAAGGAAATCCGGTAATAATTAGAGCATTGGTGGTTGTATTTGAGTTGATTTTGTAGTAGAGGACAAATTTAGAAAGTCGTAGCAACTTTTGATACGTGAAATGGATTAATAGAACTCCGTTTATAGAGTTTACCATGAAAGGGTTTTTGCGTAATGTCATATTTTGAGGGGTGTGTTATAAAATAGATTGAATTGAGAAGAGACCCCAAAATTCTACCTCGGGACTGCGGCAGTAGTAAAAGCACCACTGCAGCGTTAGCCTCAATTACACTGTGAACCACTTCAATGGTAACTTTACTGCTAAGTGGTATCACCGCAGTGGTAACTTTACTATCATAGTGGTAAAAAATTAGTTTCCAACTTTTTAAAACCAGAAACATGCTTTTCATTTCTTTTTTCTAAAAAACGAACAAAGGGTCTGGAGAAGACAATTTTCTACAAATTTTTGGGGTTTTCATGTTTGGAGGTAAGATTCCTTAATACTCTAAACTTGAATTACTTCTTAGAATCCTTATAAACCGCTAGAATCTTATTCATGGTAGAAATTGAGGTTTAGCTCTAATTTATAAACTGAAGGTAAATTGATGGGAATGTGATTAAAATTAAGTGGTATGATCCTAGGGTGTTATAAAACACTATTTGGAGTATAATTATGGTTGTTCATTCTAAATAAAGTAGAAGTCATGGGGTTTAAAGGGTAGAAAATCCTAAGGTAATGAACTAAGGCAAATTATGGTTGAAATTGATGGTTATTAATTCCTAATAGTTAGAAAGGATCAAATAATTGAAATGGGTGTGTAAATTTATTATTATAGATCAAGAAAGGGTTGAAAGAGAAGGGAAAGGCAAACTTATGGCCTTGAAGTCATTCAAGCAGGCATTGATGTAGGCTATGATTTATTTGTAGCAATTAGACTTGCTTGACTCTGTGCTATATGTGAATTAAGTATTTGTAACTACTTTCGAGCACTACTTATAATTATTGACTGCATTGCATTCGCATTGATATTAATGGTGGATATTGTGTTGATGTGGAGATGTTTTGATGTTATTAATGATAATATTGAGATTGTGATGATGATGATATCGATATGAGAAAGAGATGATATGTACATCTTGTATATATGAATTCATTATATGCATTTGAATGTACATTTATACCTATATGTTGTAATGAATTTTGTTGATGACTTGACTAAGTGTAAGAATTGTAATTGTGCACTTGGATTTGCCCTGAATTGAAGTGTCATATTTGTGGTTGGTTGTCATTATTTATAAGTTATGTTGTGATCACTGCTATATATATTTAGTTTACTATTTGCATATTATTGAGTTAAGTCAACCTATGATTCCTACCAGTACTTGTTGATGTACTATTACTACCTGGGCTCTTCTTTTTGTTGAGTGCAGAGCGTGTTCCAGCATTTGAGATGAGACCTCAACTTTAGCCTGTAGTTCCAGACCTAGATTCAAGGGTGAGCACCACGACCAGGCAACCACTGAATCTTCTGATTTGTGTTTATATCCCTTGTTTCGGGACTAAGAATATTTCATATTTCCTTCCTTATTTTGGATAACCCATTTAGTTATATTTTGGACATTCTTAGTTATTCTTGTATGGTGAATTCAAGTCCTTGGGTTGTAAAAATAGAGAGATTTTGCACTATATTCCCTAGTTATGATATTGATTTAGCTGAACTTTCTTTTCGGTTTAATATTATCTTGTTTAGTAACAATGAAATAAGAATTTGATGAAAATAACTTTGTGAAGTGTCAGACTGACTTGGTATGGGTTGGCTTAGATGGTTCTCCTACCATAGTGTTATGAGGTGCCAATCATCACCATTTAGGTCGTGACAAAGATGGTATCAAAGGACTGGGCTCGTAGATCTTATTGTACAAGAACAGGTCTAGTAGAGTCTTGCGGAATGGTATGGAGACATATGTACTTTGTTTTAGAGGCTACAGGGCTTTAGGAAATAAAATTTATTTCTTCCTTTTGTGCTATTACTTAATTCCCATTGGTATCGGGTTATCTAAATTGGTATTTAACTCATTCACTCTTATTCGCAGATGGTGAATACTCATTCCACTAGAGTAGTAGTAGCCACACCTACAGTAGTACATGTACCGACTGCTAGTACCGTAGTTTGGGGTGGGCCTCAGGTGAGGGGCATAACAAGAATAAAAGGAAGAGGGGCAGTACCTACCAAGGGTGGAGCCCGGGCAGCCGAAAGACTAGTTAGATAGAGGACCCCGTCCCATCCCTCTCAGCAGGATGCTTCAGAGTTAGTTCAGAATAAGGGTGTAGTGGCTGAGGAAGAAGAAATGGTGGTCTCTAAAAATATAGCGCCTGCACAAAATTGTACAACCCAAGTGCCTATGTCTACTGAATTGATTCAACAGGTGTTGGGCTTTCTGAGTAGTTTGGCTGGCACTAGTACTACACCAATTCTTTCAACATTTCCATCCCCAACCTTACAGCATGCAACTGTTATAGCACCTAGGATGGATGAGGGTTCTGAGACCAGAGTATTTCCCCAACAGGTTTTAGGTCCAGTGATGAGTGATGATGACCATGGACTATTCTGTAAGTTCATGAAAATAAAACCTCCCGTAGTTCAGAATACTGAGTTTGAATATATTTTTTAGTTCTTGATTGATTGTTATGAGTGTCTACATAAAATGGGTATGGTTGAGAGGTATGGTGTAGAATTTGAGTCTTTTCAGTTGTAGGCTGAGGCCAAGCAATGATGGAGGTCCTTTGTTGAGTGTAGGGTTGTCTTAAGTCCAATTACCTGGGTTGAGTTCCAGAATATGTTTCTTAAGAAGTATGTTCCCCTTACTTATCGTGATCAGGAGAAGGATGAGTTTCTAAAATTAGAGCAGGGTGATATGACTATGGCGGCCTATGAGGCCAAGTTTTATGCTTTGTCCTACTATGCACTACAGTTGATTACTACAGAGGAGGACTGGGTCCAGTATTTTGTAAAAGGTTTGAATCCAGGGATTCATATGGATACCTTGTTAGTTGAAGCTTTGAGTAAGTCTTTCCAGGAGGTGGTTGAGTTTGCCAAGAAGGCTAAAGTTATTGGGAATCAAGGGGAGGTAAAGGTAGAGAAAAAGAAGGCCCGAACATCGGGATAGTTCAGTGGTACTTATTTGAGAGGTCGTGGTTCTTAGAGTCATTCTTTCTAGCCTTATTATCAGCCATGCCTATGTTTGTAGGGGGCCCATCTGGGGTCAGTTATCCGCCTTTATGGACAGGTAGTTATGCACCTTCATCATCTTCAGTTTAGAGACCTATTTTGGGCATCAGATGCCATGAGTGTGGGGGTTGTGCCACATCAGGAGGTTTTGTCCAAATTTCTTATCTGCAGGTCAGTTGAATTAACAACCATCTTCTAGTGCGCTAGTTCCAGCAGGTCGTGGTAGTGGAGAAAATGGTAGGGGTTGACCACATAGTGGGCGTGGTGTCCAGACAATAGGGAGAGATAGTTACAAAGCCAATTAATATGGAGGACAAGTTGGTAGAGGTGGTGCTCAGGCTGGTAGAGGTGGCGGTCAAAGTGGAGATAGGGCTCATCTTTATGATGTTCTGGCTTATCCTAAAGTGGAAATTTCTGATGCTGTGATCACAGGTACTATTCTTTTCTATGATTGTATGTACTCTGTATTGTTTGATCTCGAGTCTATTTTCTCTTATGTGTTTGTGAAGTTTGCCTTAGGCTGGGATTTAGACTGTGAATATCTTGATACTCCTATGTATGTATCCATACCAGTTAGGGTATCTGTATGTATGGATCAAGTTTATGGTATGTGTCCTGTGATGTTTATGGGTTTTAAGACCTTGGCAGACTTAGTGATTTTAGATATGGAGGAATTTGACATCATTTTGGTAATGAGTTGGTTGTCCCCTTATCATGCTATTCTTGATTGTTATGCTAAGATTGTCACTATAGCTATGCTCGGGATGGAAAATTTAGAGTGGGAGGGTACTTTTAAGCCTACTCATGTGAGAATTATGTCAGCTATTCATGCCCAAAAGTTAGTTAAGTGGGGCTGTAAGGTGCTTCTAGCTCATCTTCGGGAAGAAAAATCAGTAGTTCCTCCTATAGCTTTGGTTTCAGTTGTGTGTGAATTCTTAGAGGTATTTCCTGATGACCTTCCTGGTATGACTCTAGATCGTGAGATTGATTTTTACATAGACTTGGAGCCAGAAAATTATCACATCTCTATCCCTCCCTATCGTATGGCACCAGCAGAGTTGAAGGATTTGAAGTGCCAGTTACAAGAATTGTTTAAGGTTTTTATTGGTCCAAGTGTTTCACCTTAGGGTGCTCCGATTCTATTTGTAAAAAAGAAATATGGTAGCATATGGATGTGCATAGACCACCATCAGTTGATAAGGTGACTATTCACAACAAATATCCCTTGCCTAGGATAAATAATCTATTTGACCAGTTGCAGGGAGCGGTATTGTTCTCCAAAATTAATTTACGGTCGGGTTACCATTAGCTCAATATCAGGATAGAGGACATCCCAAAGACTACTTTCCAAACTCGTTATGGACACTACGAGTTTTTGGTTATGTCTTTTGGTTTGACTAGCATTCCAACTGCCTTTATCAGTTTGATGAATGGGGTTTTTAAACCTTTTCTGGATTCCTTTATTATTGTTTTCATTGATGACATTCTAGTTTACTCCAAGAATGAAGAGGAGCATGAAACTTATTTACAAATAGTATTGGGGTTGCAAATAGTATTGGGGTAACTAATACTAAATACTCAAAGTACGAATTCTAGTTGTCTTCAGTATCCTTCTTGGGACACATGGTATCCAAGGAAGGAGTGATGGTAGACACGTAGAAAGTTGAAGCTGTTAAGAATCGGGCTAAAATGTCATCAAGATTCATAGTTTTTTGGAGTTGGCAAGTTACTATCATCGATTTGTAAAGGGGTTTTCTGCTATTACTTCACATATGACCTGTCTGACTTAGAAAGAGATTCCATTCAGGTGGGATGACAAATGTAAGGAGAGCTTCCAAAAGCTTAAGGCCTTGTTAACTTCAGCCCCAATTCTCACTTTTCTTGAAGAAGGTAAGGACTTCATTGTATATTTTGATACTTCACGATTGGGTTTAGGTACTATTTTGATGTAGGGTCAGAATGTGATTACTTATGCTTTGAGACAACTAAAGCCTTATGAGAATAACTACCCCACTCATGACTTGGATTTAGTGGTTGTAGTCTTTTCTTTGAAGATCTGGAGACACTATCTCTATGGGGTGAAGTGTGAGGTGTTCACAGACCAGCGTAGTTTACAGCATGTGTTCACCCAAAGAGACCTAAACTTGAGACAAAAAAGATGGATGGAACTGATCAAAGACTATGATATCTCAATCCTATATCATTCGGGCAAGTCCAATATGGTGGTAGATGCATTGAGCCAAAAGTCGGTAAGCATTGAAAGCTTGGCATTGTTGGAGGTGTCGAGACGCCCATTGGCTAGAGAGGTACATACTTTGTCTAATGATTTCATGATATTGCAGGTAACTAGAGAGAAAGGAGTGTTTCCCATGTGGAGGCTAAGTCTATGTTTTTTGAGAAAATTAAGAGCAGACAGTTCGAAGACAAGAAACTGAATAATGTTATAGAAAAGTATTGCAAGGAGAGGCTAAGGAAGCCACTCTTGATGAAGAAAGAGTGTTGAGGATCTGGGGAAGCGTATGTGTGCCTCGCATGGGCGATTTAATTTCTACTATTCTTGTAGAGGCTCATAATTTCAAATACTCTATACATTCGAGTGCAACCATGATGTATAGAGACTTGAGACAACATTATTAGTGGAGAAGAATAAAGTGTGACATTGCGGATTTTGTGACCAAGTGTCAGAATTATCAACTGGTCAAATATGAGCAGCATCGAAAACATGGTGGCACCTTCCAGAGAATGCCTATTCCAGAATGGAAGTGAGAAAGGATAACCATGGACTTTGTTATAGGTCTTCCTAAGACCTTAAGAAAGTGTGATTCGATATGGGTTATAGTTAATTGATTGACTAAGACGGCTCATTTTATTCTGGTAAGAGCTGATTGTAATGTAGCTAAGTTAGCCAAGATTTATGTCAATGAGATTGTATGGCTCCATGGGGTACGTATTTCTATTTTGTCGGATAGAGGTTCTTAGTTTACTTCTAGCTTTTGGGAGAAGTTCAGTCAGAATTGGGTTCTAGATTGGACTTGAACCTAAGCACAACTTTACACCCACAGACCGATGGGCAGTCAGATCAAACAATTCAAGTGCTTAAATATATGCTTCGATCTTGTTATAATGAACTTTGGGGGTCAATGGGACTAATACTTACTTTGTGTGAGTTTGCATATAACAATAGCTACCACTCTAGTATTGACATGGCTCCTTTTGAAGCCTTGTAGGGTAAAAGATATAGGTTGTTGATCGGATGGTTTGATGCATTCGAAGTGAGGCCTTGGGGCACTAATATGCTCAAGGATTCGATGGAGGAGGTAAGGTTCATCCAGGAAAATTTAAGTAGTAATGCAGAGCCAATAGAAAGAGTATGCAGATAACAAGGTAAGAGATGTAAAGTTTGAGAAAGATGAGAAGGTGCTTTTGAAAGTATCACCCATGAAGGGTGTGATGCGCTTTGGTAAAAAGGGCAAGTTGAGTCTTAGGTATATCTAGACCTTTGATATCTTAAATGGAGTAGGGTCAGTTGCTTATAAGGTGGCCTTGCCTCCTAGTTTGTCTGGGGTTCATCCGGTGGTCCACGTATCTATGCTTAAGAAGTACCATAGTGATGGTGCTTACATTATCCAATGGGACTCCTAATTATTTGACAAAGAGCTCCCTTATGAAGAGGAGATAATTGTTATATTGGATAGAGATATGAGGAAATTGAGAACCAAATTCATTCCATCCATCAAATTCAATGAGGAATCATCCAATCGAGGAAGAAATTGGGAGACGGAGGTGGATATGCACAAGCGGTACCTGCATTTATTCATAGACTCGGGTAATTAATCTTGCTTTAGTGTGTCATTTTTGGTTAATTGTCATTTGGGGATGGATAAGTGGTAAATTAGTATCTAATGCAATGACCTAATTCATAATTATGCTGAAATAAGGAGTAGAACCCTTGCTAGTTTTCCCTTAGACAATTTTTTGAAAACTCAGGGCTGGCCTAGTCTTAGCTGTATTTTAAAGGTGTGATAGTCTAAGTAATCTAGTAATAATTAGAGCACTGGTGAGTGTGTTTGAGTTGATTTTGTAGTAGAGGACAAATTTAGGAAGTCGTATACGTGAAACGGGATAATAGAACTCCAATTATAGAGTTTACCGTGAAAGGGTTGGTCGTGATGTCTTATTTCAAGGGGTATGTTGTAAAATTTACTGATTTGAGAAGAGGTCTAGAGATTCTGCCTTGATACCACTACAACGATAAGAGAATCACTGCAACAGTACTATTATAGCGGTAAAAGTACTGCTACAACGGTGGCCTCAATTACACTGCAAACCACTGCAGCAGTAACTTTACTGCCCAACGGTAAAAACACAGTTTCCAACTTTTTAAAACTGAAAACACACTTTACATTCCTATTTTTTGAAAAATAAACAAAGGCTCTGTGGAAGGTGATTTTCTTGAAATTTTTGGGGTTTTCATCTTTGGAGGTAAGGTTCCTTAACACTCTAAATTTGAATTACTTCTTAGAATCTTTAGAAATCGCTAGAATCTTTCATGTTAGAAATTAGGGTTTAGCCCTAATTTATAAACTGAAGGTAAATTAATGGAAATGCGATTAAAATCAAGTGGTTATTGATTCCTAATGGTTAGAATGGATGAAATAATTGAAATGGGTGTGTAAATTTGTTGTTATAGATCAAGAAAGGGTCGAAAGAGAAGGGAAAGGCAAACTTATGGCCTTGAAATGATTCAAGCAGGCATTGATGTAGGTTATTATTTATTTGTACCAATTATACTTGCTTGACTTTGTCCTATGTGTGAATTAAGTGTTTGTTACTGCTTTCGAGCACTACTTGTAATTATTGACTGCATTGCATTTTGCATGGATATTGATAGTAGATATGGTCTTGTTATGGAGATGATTTGATATTATTGATGATGATATTGAGATTTTGATGATGATAATATTGATAATGATACTGATGATGATGATGATGATGATATTGAGATGAGAAAGAGATGATACGTACATTTTACATACATACATTCATCATTTGCATTTGAATGTACATTTATACCTATATGTTGTGATGAATTTTTTTGATGACTTGACTAAGTGTAAAGAGTGTAATTATGCACTTGGATTTGCCCTGAATTGAAGTGTCATATTGGTGGTTGGTTGCCATTAGGTATAAGTTTTGTTGTGATTGCTGCTACCTATATTTGGTTTACTTATTTGCATATTATTGAGTTGAGTCGACCTATGATGCCTACCAGTACTTGTTGATGTACTGATGCTTCCTATGCTCTTCATTTTTTTGAGTGCAGAGTGTGTTCCAGTGTGAGATGAAACCTTGACTTTAGACCGCAGTTCCAAACTTAGATTCAAGGATGAGCACCATAACCGAACAACCATTGATTCTTCTGATTTGTGTTCATGTCCCTTGTTTCGGGATGAAGACTGTTTCATATTTCCTTCCATATTTTGGATAATCTATTTAGTTATATTTTGGACATTCTTAGTTGTTCTTGTATAGTGACTTCAGGTCCTAGGGTTGTAATAAATAGAGAGATTCTGGACTCTATTCTTTAGTTATGATATTGATTTAGTTGGACTTCCTTTTGGTTTAATATTATCTTGTTTAGTAACTTTGAAATAAGAATTTGATGAAAATAACTTTGTGAAGTGTTAGACTGACTTGGTATGGGTTGGCTTAGATAGTTCTCCCACTATACCATCGTGTTAGGGTTGGTGCCTATCATGACCATTTGGATCATGAGAGATCTCCACTTTCTAGTCTGCCATTTGAAGAAATCACGATCTAATGCAATTGAATCCCATCAAATCACATGAGAATCATCAGGATAGTTAGCTTCAACATAGAAATACGGAATACCGAATTAACCAATAATAGATTCAGTGGTCTAGCCAACCTATAGGCCACATCTCCAACCTTCTCAAGAATCTCAAAAGGTCTAATAAATCTCGGACTAAGCTTCCCTTTCTTCCCGAATCTCATCGCTCCCTTCATGGGCGATACCTTTAATAAAACCCGCTCACTAAGCATGAATGCCACATCACAAATCTGTCGATTATCATAACTTTTCTACCTACTTTGGCCAACCATAAGCCGTTGTTAAATCAATCTAACTTGATCCATCGAGTCCCTCAAAAAGTTAGTTCCCCAAGGCCTAACCTTGAAAGAATCAAACAATCCCACGGGGGATCAACAGTTCTTCCCATACAAAGCATCAAAAGATGCAATCTGAATGCTGGAATAGTAACTGTTGTTGTAGGCGAACTCCGCTAAGGGCAAGAACTGGTCCTAATGACCACCAAAATCCATAACACATATTCAAAGATATCTTCTAGCACCTGAATGGTCCGCTCTGACTGACCAACTGTCTGAGGGTGAAATGTCGTGCTCATCTTAAGCTGAGTACCTAAATCACTCTGAATAGAACTCCAAAAATTTTAGGTAAATTGCCTACCTCTATAAAAAATAATGGAGATAGGTACACCATGCAACCGAACAATCTCTCGAATGTAGATCTTGTCCAACTTCACCGCATTATAATTCACCTTCAAAGGTATAAAGTGTGCCGATTTAGTCAACCTATCCACAATCACACAAATAGAATCAAACTTCCCCAAAGTCCGGTGTAGACCAACCATAAAGTCCATAGTGATTCACTCATATTTCCACTCTTGGACAAGCATCCACTGTATCATACCACCTGGTCGCTGATGATCATACTTCACTTGTTGACAATTAAAACTCTTGGCCACAAACTTTACAATGTCTTTCTTCATCTAACACCACCAATAGTGTTGCTTCAAGTCACGGTACATTTTAGTTTCTCCTGCATGAATAAAGTACCTCAAACAATGAGCCTCCTCCAAGATCAATCTAATCCAACCACTAACTCTTGGCACACAAACACAACCATTAATCCTCAACACACCCTCGGAACCAAGAGATTCTACCTTTGCCTTGCCACTCAATACTTTATCACGAATCACTCTCAACCTCTCATCATCAAACTGTCGATCTTGAATTTATTCCATCAATGAGGATCTAGCCTCAATCTACACCAAAACATGCCCAAGTGCTGAAATATCAAATCGGATCAACTGGTTACTCAAAAATTGAATGTCTAAGGCTAAAGGTCGCTCCTCCACCAAAAGATAAGCCAAACTTCCAATACTCGCCACTTTCTGACCCAAGGCATCCGCTACCATATTAGCCTTGGCCGGATGATAAAGAATTGTGAGATCATAATTTTTAAGTAACTCTAACCACCTATGCTGTCTCATATTAAGATCTCGCTAAGTGAAGAAGTACTAAAGGATATGATGATTGGAGAAAATCTCACAATGAACCCCATTCAAATAATGATGCCATAATTTTAACACAAACAAAACCGCAACTAACTCCAAATCATGAATAGGGTAGTTCTTTTCATGGACCTTCAACTGTTTAGAAGCATAGGCTATCCCCTTACCCTTCTACATTAACACACCACCCAAGCCAACTCCAGAAGCATTATAAAACACAGTGAAGCCACGACCTCCTCAGGCAAAATCAAGATAAAAACTGAAGTCAACAATTCCTTGAGCTTTTGAAAGCTACTTTCATAATCGTCTGACCACTGGAAAACAACCTTTATTTGAGTCAACTTAGTCAAAGAAGCCAAAATAGAAGAGAAGCCCTGCACAAATCATTAATAGCCCGCTAACCCAACAAAACTCTGAATCTCAGTAGAAGAAGTAGGTCTAGCCCAATCACGCACTGCCATCACCTTGCCCGGATCGACCATGATACCATTCTTGGTCACTATATAACCCAAGAAAGAAATATAATCCAACCAAAACTCACACTTGGAGAACTTGGCATACAACTGCTCATCTCTCAATTTCTAAAATATGGCTCTCAAATGCCTCACATTCTCAATCTTATTCTTGAAATAAACCAAGATATCATCGATGGATACAATCACAAAAGAATCAAGATAAGGCTGAAACACCTTGTTCATCTACTCCATAAATGTCGTCGGGGCATTAGTAAGCCCAAAAGACATAATCAAGAACTCATAGTGGTCATACCGCATCCAAAAAGCTATCTTCAAAAAATCCAAAGCTCTAATCCTTAATAGATGGTAACCAGAATACAACTCGATCAAAAAATTCATCAATACGTGGAAGAGGATACCTATTCTTGATAGTCACTTTGTTCAGCTGCCAATAATTAATACACATATGAATGGTTCTATCTTCTTCTTAACAAATAAAACTAGTGCAACCTAAGGAGACACACTCAGTCTAATGAACCCATACTCAACAAATCCTGCAATTGCTCCTTCAATTCCTTTAACTCAGTTGGGGCCATCCTATAAGAAGGAATGGAAATGGGCTTAGTGCCCTGCTCCACGTCAATAGCAAAATCAATATCCCTATCTGGAGGAATACCAGGTAAGTCCATAGGAAACACGTCCATGAATTCGCTAACAACTCTCACAGAATCCAAAGAAAATGGTGAATCAACACTGGTACCACTCACGTAGGCCAAATAAGAAAGAATCCTCTTTCCTACCATGCGATGAGCATGAAGAAAAGATATAACCCCTTTCAGACATGAACTAGGAGTACCCTTCTACTCGAACCTCATCACAGCCAGAATAGCTAAGGTCACAGTCTTGGCATAACAATCCAAAATTACATGATAAAAAGACAACCAATCCATACACAATAGACATCAAAGTCAACCATATCCAAAATGATCAAGTCTACCAAGTATCACGCCCTGAAAGAGTCACTACACATGATAGGTACACCCGACTCACCGCTAAAGAATCACCTACTAGGGTAGAAACACGAATGGGTACGGTAAGGGACTCACATATAGCATCAATCCCATAAGAAAAATATATAGATACAAAAGAGAATGTAGACCTAGGGCCAAACAACACTGAAGAAGGACAATGGAAAACTAGGATGATACCTGCAATCATAGTATCATAGGCCTCTGCCTCAGGTCTCCTAGGAAAGTATATCACTGCCCGCTTTCGCTACCGGACTGAGCAACTCCTCATCTACTACCATGAGCTATCTGAGCTCCACTGCTGGTGCTTCTAGATCCATATCTACTACCATATGTACCCCCACTAACTACTGACACTAGCGTCGGACAAATCTGAAGCTAAGAACCCTATTGGGGAGGACCCATCGCACGTCGAGTATAATCCCTTGCTAACTGCCCAAACTCATCACATAAAAACATCCCCTAATAGATGAATCACGCTGTGAGCGCCCAGAAGAACTAGAACACCCTCTATAACCTGATAAACTAGAACAAGACCCTCGACCTGTATGATCTGACCTCTGACCACTCGAAGCCTCAGAACTATCTAAACTCTACAAACTTCTTGAAATGGTCTACCATGATAACCATTAGAACCTCTACCTGTAAAATCCCTACCCCAAGATAAATGACCATTGACACTACCCTGTCAGCATCCCCTCTTAACACCACCACTCTGAGCACCCTGGCGAATAATCTCGATCCTCTTGGCATGATCCATAATATTCTGAAAGAAGCCACCTGAAGTCACTAACTGAGTCGTCGCCAACTGATTAGAAGTAGTAAAACCCATAACAAACTTTTTGATCCTCTTAGACTCTATGGAGATACTAAAGGTGGCATATATAGACAAGGCATGGAAATGGCCCTCATACAGAGCAATAGTCATGGAGCCCTGCTCCAAATCATCAAACTCGTCCCTTAGCTTATCCCTCAAGTTAAAGGGCACAAACCTCTCAAGAAAAATCTCTAAAAACTAGGTCCAAGTCAAATGAGGGGAACCCACTGGTCTACAACTGACAAAAGATCTCCACCACTGAATAGTGATGAGTCTACAAATTATGACTCATTTGACCTAAAACTAGAGAGAAATCATATCCTCAATGCTAATTTGAATGCATTTTAATGTTGTTTTGGTTTAAATTTAGGGTTAAGGCCAAGAAGTAGTTGAAATGGAAAAGGGAAGAAAACAGAAGCAAAAAGATGGAAGATTGGAGCTAAAAATGCACAAAAGCATTGCAAGGGACAATTGGCGTATCATCAAACCTCTCTACGCATCACCGAAATGATGTCTACATCGCAAAAACTAATAATTCAGGCCAGGTCCAAAGTTGGACAAAATGATGATGGACAGTACTGTTTGGCATATCGCCGGACTGATCGGTGAAGCAGAATTCCATCGCCAAAAGAGACAGAAGCCAACCACTGAAGCTCAAAATTTAAGTTTAATCGGCGAGCCATGGTTGATTCGGTGCATCGCCGATATCTTCGGTGACAGAACTTGCTCAGCCAAATTAGATGCGGTGGCATTTATGTAATTCTAAGGTCCAATTTTGCTGAAGCTATTTAAGCCTTTTTTGCCATTTTGAACCCTATTTTTTGTCAATTTTCTGAATCTTAAGCTTGTAATCAAATTCTAGTTGTGGGATTAACTACTTTGTTCTAGGAATTTAGATTTTTATTGTGAAACATTTGGATTCTATGGCGAATATGGAAGAAGAATTTGGTATATTTCCTTTTTCTTGTCTTATGAGTCGCTAATTTCCCAAACTTGGGCTCATTATTGGGTATTGATTGTTGTGTGGGTAGTGATTATTTACCTTTATATTCGATTGCATGATATGATTTTAGCTAAATCTCTATGTTTTAATTTATGGGTTAAGGTTGCAATCTTAGTCTATGCTTGGATCTCTTGTCTTGCTTGAAAGAGAAGATAAGAGTGATAAGGTTTAATTGATAAAACTTGAGTTATTCTCATTTAAGAGGTAATGCTAGAAATAGATTACCCATACTGAGGTTATTGGTTGCTTAGTAGTGTAGACACTTAGGTGTTCGAAAGAAACCTGTGTGGAATTTTGTAGTGGATTGAGAAATCACCTACAATACTTAGAGCCAAGCCTAGTCATAACTAGAAATCAAATCTTAGGTGCATTTTTAATTACCCATGTAGGTAATTATTCTCAAGAAGGCATAACCATAAGTGCTTTAACCTATTAATTACAATCGTTAACCCAATACGAAATTGTTTTTAAAAAATCCCTCATTTTTACTTTATTATTTGATTTTTAGCATTGTGTGCAAACTTATAGTTGCTTATGACACTTGAGAGTGAAGCTATTGCTCTCATTCCCTGTGGATTTGACCCCGACTCCTAAGTTGGGTAAAAGTACTACTAACGATCGCGTACACTCATTTCTAGGGTTTATTTGAACGTTATCAATTGGCCACATCAGTTAATTGAAAGGTAGTGTAATCAATACCAAGGGACTCAAGCGAACTGAGGTTATGCAACTTTTTCTGAAAATTGACCAAGAACTCATAAGCATCATCACCAATAGCACCACTAAACTTGGGAGGGGCTAATCTCATAAATCTTTCAAACCTCTTCTGCTCATCAACAAACATCACTGGATCAGGAACTACAGGCGGAACAACAAGTCTAGCAGGCAAGGTTTCAACACATGGAGCCACCAAAACAATTGTCTATGCACTGGGTCTAAAAACTATAAATAAGAACCTACCTTAGTAGTTGAACACCTTCTTTATCTGAGAACCGTGCAGTGTACCCGGTAGGATACCTGCCTAAGAGGTTCCATTCAAATGGCTCAAAAGTTAATTACAGTATCCTGAAACACTGGAGTGGAAACAAGACCTTGAAGGGCCTGGGCTGGTGCCACATCCTCTAGCTGATAAGCCACCTCAACATGATCAATCTCTAGCTCAGGAGAGGTTGCTCTAGCTCACCCTCTAGCCAGAGTCGCTCCTCGTGCACAACCTATACCTCAGTCTCAGTTGGGACCCCTTTCTTGTCCCCTGATTGGGGCTCCTAAATCGGGTGCTGGTTCAGCATCCTCAATAGCTCCGAATCAATTTCCCACCATCTATGCAGAAAGAGTGAGATACAAGTCTAAAATATTGAGTATGAACCATAAGCACGATAAGGAATCAAATAAGAGAAGTTTTCCTAAAATACCTCTGATATCTCCTGAAGATAGATATGGATATCAATGTTTCAATCTGTGGGACTCTATTTGACATCTTACTCTTTTAATCATGGGACAAGTAAACCTAGCACTCTGATACCAATTTGTCATGATCCAGCTATAAAGGAAACTATGGACAACACTTCTGCCTCAAATCACCTCAAATCTTAATATATCATGATATAAGCCATCTTATGGCAACACATTAGTAAACAATCATGTAAGACATAAATAATGTCAATTCAAACCCCCACACGGGCATCACAATAATGATAAAGAATAAATAATGCTCAAACAAGACTAATACCAGCTCCCGCACTGGAATCTCAATGATAATAATCTCTAAAGTCAACAATAAGATTCACACAAGCCCCCACATGAGTAGCACAATAAAATAATGATCTCAAACTATGAATATCACGATAAAATCCTCAACTCATGGCGTACTTTACATGAATGGTTATCTACCCAATCCAGTCTGAAGAAAGTTAAGTCATAACCTACCTCAAAATCCAAAACACAAACCTGGACCCCTTAACAAGAAGCCTACCCATTCCAAATAGCCTCAAAACGCTCTCATTCTATCAAAGATGGATTCTATATAAGATTAGGAATCTATCGATACCCATATTGGCCTACTTTAATTCTGGGTCCAAAATCACTTCAAAAATCGACCCCAAAAATAAAAAGGTAAAACTGGAATTTTAATAAAAAATCATATTACCCATACCTTAAGGGTTCTAAATATGGAAACCCATCAAAAAATAAGTTGAAATCGAGCTTGAAATCATTAAATAACCAATTTCTCACTTTACCATGTAAAACCCAAAATCGCAAGTTTAAAATCCAAGTTTTAAAGGTGTTTATGAAATATTTGACTGGGTAATGATAGAAATTAGGTTTAGAAACCTACCCAAACAAGTTTGAAGATAAACCCTCTTTGAAATTGCCTATCCCGCTGTCCCAAAGCTCAAAATTAATGAAAATGAAGTTGGAATCACGATAATGGGGAATTTATACATTTTTATGAATAGTACCTCATGGTCGCGACCCATCCCACGCAATCGCCAGGCCAACCACTGACCATGACTAAATTGGTCATCACGACCGCAGGGAGAGAGCCATGCAATCGTGATAGCAACCCTACCCATACCACACGATTGTGATAGCCCACCACGCGATTGTGATGCATAATTTACCCACTTTTCACGATTGTGGCATCACTCTATGTGATTGCGATGAGTAAATTACTTATGCACCAAAAATTGGGCATCAACAATCAGTCAAAGGCAAAAATATCCTGAACGGACCCTCGGGATTTGTTTGGGACCCCATAAAAATAAATCGATGGTGCTATTAGGCTAATCTTGATGTTTTGAACTCAATGGAACCATCAAATTTTCCAAAAGTGGTCATTATCAGCAAGTTACCCCCTCGAAAACTCCATTAGGCCAAATAAACTAGTTTCTCGTCTAAATTCTCAAAACTCAAAATATAGTCTCGAAACCCAAACTAACTACACTACTAACCCAAAGATGATGTTCTGGATTTAATGGAACTGACAGAATCACCGACCAATGCTCAGATCACAAAATGTTGGTCGAAGTAAAATATATCACTTTAAAGGCTACTCGAAACCTCAAACTCACATAAATCATTCCCGAATGCTTCGGGGACCGTGTCAACCATCCCGACAACTCATAAATGATATAAAGTAACTACAAGGAAGGGCAAAATGGTCAAAACATAGAAAAGCTAAAAATCACCATGAGGGTTGTTACAGGTAGCTTTTCTATTATGGAGGGTTTGAAAACAAAGATTACCTATTGGGGAGGAATTGGTAAAAATGGGGGTGGTGGATGATTTGAAGTGTTGCATGTGACACCTCTTTTTTTAGAATTGATTTATTAAAGCTCAAAAAGGATTTTCAAATATCGAATATGGCTAAGAGGGTGTTTTAAAATGGATTCATTTAAAAATCAAAATCGCCACTTGACATTGATTTTGGTGTGCCAAATCACCTAAAAATATCCTTTTCAAAACAATTAAGTCTTAAAAACTAGTCAGCAAATAGAGATTCTGGTTAAGGAATTCTATTGATCAAGGGGGGGTGAGATACCCCTCGATCCCGTGGTTTTAGTACAGTCACTTAGTTGACTCGTATCAGCTTAAATTAATACTATAAATGAATAAATTTCACAAAAATAAACAAACACATAAGCACTCACATAGAAATAAATAAATAGTGTCCAGTCTAATTATACAATCCAAAAGTAAAAACCTAAACTACACTATCCTAACCTAATGCTATGCTTCACCCGACGTCCATAGCCTTATTCACTAACGGCCATAAAATACAAGGTACCTCGGGGCATTCCCCGGTGAATAAATCAATACAAAATGTCACAAGGCATTCCCCAGCAAAGGCATATATTTGAGATCATATAATCTGATCAATCAGACTGAACCATCTAAACCAACAAACACAATCAATCAAAACGCTCCTAAAATTTGCCTACCAAACCTCAATAAACCCAAATTCTTGATTTTGTTTAAACCCATTAAAAAATCTGATATGATTAATTCAACTTGAAACCCAATTTTAAAATTGGTCAAAGTAAACCATCCATCTTCAACTATGAATCTACTTAAACCAACGTTCAAACATTAACCCACTTCAAAATCTACAAACTAAAAAAAATCAAATTAACCATACGAATGACAAGAAATCAATTATTTATCACCACAAAATTGTATTTAAGGTTCACCAAAGCAACAGAGTCCATAGTATTGCGATCATCCAGGAGATCGACATCAAACCAATATGCTTAAAAACCAAATTCATACCATAAAACACACAAAACAAACATATGTGATGAATTTAAGGGGAGAAGAAATAGAATTGGACCTCAATTATTACTTTTAGAACCAACAAAAATGACTCGACCAAAATTTGAAATCAAACGAAGCACAAACGGCAACCACGAATCAGTTGATTTGAAGATAACCCCAACCTAATCGAAGGAGAAATTTATTTTGGAAGCTTCTTAAAACCCATGAACTAAAGCCATCTCATATGGATTTTGTCACGATCCGACCAACTGAATCGTGCAAGCACCTACTCTAATCCACCTAGATAGGAGAACCCTTACTATCCAATTAGAAATATGTGAAAGTCATAAAAGAATATCATTAATCTCTTCAAAATTCTATAAAACTCATTACAAATTTTTTTGTAATTTCAACAAAAGAAATCCTTTACCTGAGGACCTAGTCTAGATATGTAAAAGAGCTACTAAACAGAATAAAAAATACATGAGACCAACTTCCACCTAGGAATGAGAAGATGGAAGTTGTTGGATATCTTTATCTGCATCAAATAAGAAATCTCAGTTGATCTTGCAACCAGACTACACCCCAAAAAGGGTATAGCGAGAGTAGTATTTATAACCACACGTACTGATAGGCATCATCAGTCGATCCATGTTAGATCATGTAAACATAATACAAATATTCAAAATCAAACATGATCTTACATAATATGTCAAATCAATTACTTAATCTAATAACTTCCAATCACCATTCCTCATATTAGCCTCTCACCACAGGACCTTATTAAATCATAGCAACTCTTACAACCACAAGTCGATCCACCATATAACATTTATCTCTAACTGGCCACCTTCTCACCATTACATATCACTCCAAACTCCGCACCCATTAATTAACTAGGTAATAAACCCAGTAGCATACATTTAACCAAGAACACCAAGGTAATTAATAAACCTTTAAAGTATGACTCACTCATAACAATAAGTTTAGAATACTACTCGAATCAGGAACAACACATGAGTTTACCTTATACATATTTGTTATACAGTCCTAGGTCATCCACCACCCATCAACTCATAAGACTAACCTAAGCATGCCACTTAGTTATAAATATTCAGCCAATAATTTATACTATAATTTCACTTTGACACATTCAAGTTAATACTTCACTCAAGTCAATCACAAGTATCTCATAAAACATTTCAACTTATCACTTTCTCATGAAAATTCCTCATTATTATTCATCAGCAAGTATTAACTCATATCTAGCAAGTATCAAATAATTGGATACACAAGTATCCAATATGATGCTAAGCAAATTGGACCGCACAAGAGTCCTAATATAGTAAATAACAATGTAACCCGATTCACTCAAGGAACCATCAAACTCTCCAATTTACCATGTACACACATGCTATGGGTCTTATATATGCCTACTAGCCATGACCTATAGGGGACGAGCTTAGTCCAAGTATCAAATAAACCAAACAAGTAGTGCCTTCCACCCTTATCTCAAGCCAAGTGTTATACCATCCTTATTCCAACATTCCCACTCTTATCTTCCCTAAAATCCAACAATTCAATCATGATCAACGTTTACCAATCCATATTACAACAACAAACAGCACCATCAATAAGTACAATTACATAACAAGTAAATTAACTGCCTTTCACATCAAACAATGGTTTTATTACCAATCTATTATAGATTATCAATTTCCAACTTGCATTTACAATTAACAAGTTCAGCATGCATTGCAATAAGTAGTCAAACAGTTAGTTAATATGCACACAAAAAATCAATTTGAGTTTTAACTCCAATTCAACCATCACCTACACAACAGACTTTAATGCTCGGGGGCCAAGCAATATATAATTAGTGAATATACACTCAATTAAGATAGAAGACATTCTATATTATAAACACTAGGGGTACACACAGCTCCCTCTAACTACAACACCATTATCTCCTCACTTCCATCTTAATACTATGACTTCACCATTGGTTATTTCACAACGACCCTTAATTCTCTAAACGAGTATAGACACACCATATTTACCCTCTTCATATAACTTATGTTGTATAAGTCAATCAACTCTAACTGAATATGGTTTAGGGCATCAACACCAACCCTACTATTACTAGTTTCCATTTTACAATAATTCACGAAGTATAACTAGCTCATTTCTACTTACTATGTGATTGGCATGCACTAAAAATAATAGACCAGCATTAATAACCATTCATCATACAATTTTAGGTACATTACTTCATTCGAGTTTCCCTATTTACTTGTTTAATCCATCCAAACACCTTGCCTACAGGCCTAAGCATGAAATCTCCAATCAATCTAATTTATGAATGTGCTTTCTAACCAAGGTCAAATGCTCAAAATAAACCTAGCCCACCTGGGCGTCAAGAAGCTACTACAGAGGCATGAACTCGCAATTCATGATCTGCTCTAGCAATTTCTTTGTGAAAACTATGAGGAATCATCAGGTTTTTACCTCTTCTAAGAGTACCCATTCATCCTCATAGTTTTGGAGCCTTGAGGTACCCTAAGGGACTTTTAGAATATTGCCTCATTTTGGTTTAAAACTGAAAAGAATAAAAGGGTTTAAAACTTCAGAGGGACTATTTTTGGGACCCTATTGGTGCTATAGTGGGGTGATATCAGCCTGTTTCTCGAGATTTTCTTACTCCAAATTTGTCCAGTTCTAGTCCTTACGAATCTTTTAAAGATTTTAAAAAAATTTCCCAAACCCTGTATCTTTTGGACTTGGTGATTATAGTAACAACGAAATGGATTGTTACAACAGATACCGATTTACCCATTGCTTATCTCCGAATGACTACGGTAGGAAAGAAACTAAGATGAGGCACTCCTCCAAGTTATTGGTACTCACTCATTAATTTAGAAGTTTTTATTCAAAAATGTTGCTCACCAAAATTACAATAGAATTTACACGAATTACACCACCCCATTTTACTACGAATAGCCTTACATAATATATCAACAACAACAACAACAACATACCCCGTGTATTCCCACTAAGTGGGGTCTGGGGGGGGGGGGTAAAGTGTACGCAGTCCATACCACTACCTCATACAAAGTAGCAAGGCTGTTTTCGTCAGACCCCCGGCTCAGAATAGAAAGCAGTAGAGATTTGTGCATAATATATGAGTCCCTAAAATTATATGAGTCCTTACATAATATATCATAATCGAAATTTGTGCAAGACTACCTTTGACAAAAAAATTTATGAGTCCCTAAAATTACCAGGGCCTCGCCAATACATCCAAACATTAATTAAACACCCAAAAAGGAAGAATGAAAAATTCATCTCCAAAGATTAACCGGTGCCTGCTATAGTGCAGACCCTGACACTATAGTGACGCCACGGTAGCGGGTAGTGGGTTGCTATAGCAGGAAGTGGATAGTTATAGGGTGATAAATGGGTTTCTCACCTAGTTCTCATATTCAAACTCCAAAATTCCCCTCCCTCAACCAATCTCCAACTCGCTCCCAATATTGAAATCAAGGTAAATTTTGTTCTAACCCTGTCTCCTTGCTTCACTACTCTTATTATCATAGATTAGCGCTCAAAATCATAGAACAAAAGTGTATTTGGGGTTGGTTTTGGAATTGGTAGATTTTGTTCAAATTTGAATGAATTTCTAATGCATGCTTGCTTCTCTTATGTTTACAACGCTCTTATGGTGTTTTAGGCGAATGATTTATAGAGTTTATGGCTAAATTGAAGATTGAACAAGGGTAGAATGTGGAGTCATTTTTGAAAATTTCTTGGACATTGGGGATTGAATCGGGGTTTAAACACCTTGATTCTAGTGTATAATAGTTCTATGATACTTTACTAACCCTGATTTACATTAAAAAGTTGAAAAAGTGTGATTTTTGCGAAGAGACACCATTCATGCATGAAGGTCAAGTTGGGGAAGATGAAGGTCACTATAGAGGCCTCATCCCGCTATAGCGGTCCTTCTATAGTGAAACCGCTATAGCTGAAATTTTTTTGCTATAGCAGCCTCGCAGTAGCGGGATACCTTTCGCTATAGTGGGAAGTAGGCAGTAGCCTCTCCTAAATTTTTGACTTAGCATTTTCTAAAACTATGCAACTGATTGAGTAATTTTATGGCTTCTAACTTCGTTTTGCATGATTTTTGCAAGATACTAACTTCATGGATGATCAAAATTAAGACAATGCTCCCTTCCATTTCAGAGATTTCCTGATAGGAATTGTCAACAGAGATACCAAAACTATCGAAGGATAGGATTCTTCCATGAGAGGGGTTTGTGATGAATGAGGTGGAGGAAGAGGCACCAAATTTCTATATCCGGCTTCAAAAGTTTGAGTGGATTTCGCTTGTGGAGCTTTTTCGGGATGGAGTCTCAGTTTGTGTTTGGGAGTTTTATGATATGCTCCCAATTGTGTACTAGGATAAACCTTACCTTACTATTTATATCTGGGAGGTACAGGTTCCCATGGACGTGACTACTATCAATGAGGCCCTGGGGGTACCAGATGTCCCCAATATTGAGTATGAGGCAAAAGCTAGGGAAATAGACATGTGGTGGCTGAGGGACACCCAGATTGCAGAGGTTGACTGGGAAAAAGTCTACTGGACCGATCCCCAAGTATATACTTTAGTGTGGATTCTAGGAGGTGGCTGAACTTGGTGACACAAAAGATTTTTCCTTTGGGCAACACCATCGATGTGACATACCCTCGGGTTCCAGTAATAGCTTATACTATTCAGGGTATCCAGCTCAATGTGGGGACTCAGATAGTGTAGGAGTGGAAGGATTTCTATCGGGGAACCAAGAAGGCTCCTTTTCTTCCTGGCTTAGTTACTAAGTTATGCCTTTATTCTGGGGTGCCTAGGGAGGATGTTGACAAGGACTTTGAGGGTGAAATACCCTTCAATCATCTCAAGGTGAAGGCTGCATAGGGCTAAAGTAAGAAGAAGAGGAAGGTAGGGACAGAGGAAGAGAGCAGCAAAAGAGTAAATGAGGAGGTAGATATCCCACACAGCCTCATTGTCCCTTGAGTGCTTGGAGACAGACATGACGTCGTAAGGAAGTACGTAGAGCAGTCCCACCTTGGGGTTTGGATCTTTCCAGTTACACCACCCTGCCATACCAAAATAAGGCCTACATAGAACTCTGGAGGGAGTTAGATGAGGATAAGAATAAAAGGCACTCCTGGGATTGCATTCTTTCCCGAATGTGGAAGACCGTAAATGTCATGTTCAAGTATGAAGTCCTTGATCAGAAACTCCCTAAGCTAAAGAAGAAGAAGGATGTGAAGGAGTTCTCCTTTCTAAGAAGTATGAAAGAGGAGGGATTCGATGCTTCTGTCATGACCCGAGACTACACCTTGGATGTAAAACGATGCTTAGAGCCACAAGTGACCCCAAGCTAACCATGGCATGGCATAAACACTAAAACACTAAATATAAGGGATACTGAGCAGCAGCTAAACTAAAATAATATAATAATAGAAGTCTGAACCAATACTAACACTGAATTTCTAAACTAGGAATGTCTGACATAACCATAAAACTAAAAATTGACTATCTGTCTAAAAGACTCTACTAAATGATGAGTTACTGGGATAAGTCCCCAACTAACTCTAAATTATTTGAAAACTTGAAAGGAATACTGAAATAAAAAAAGACTCTAGTCCTCAGATAATGAGGACTCACCACTGTCAACTACTGGGATGGTACTGCATTGCATTGACTGAGGGCCTTATGCTAGCATCCAAACCTATATCATGATATGATACAATGCAAGAAAAAGTTTATGATAATTACTTTAAATATATCGAGCATGCGAGTTATACAAATATAAAATATGTTGATAAATACTGAAATGCTAACTGAGATATAAAATTGATTTAAAATACAATGACCCTGTCTAAGATGCATAAATATACATATAAACACTAACATGAAATAATAATCTGAAAAGTCATGAGTATAAGCAAATACAAATTGAACGAAGGGTCATGTACTATACTTAGTCTGAAATTGTGAAAGGTTCTCGTAACCGACATAGACCATATGAGAAACATGAAATCCAACCTATAACCCAAGTTAGGAGGGTTTTCTATACCTTTCCAAGGGTAAGAACCATTATTAGCGTGAATTCACTCATGAGCCCATTAGGCTAAGGGTGACACTTTCAACTGGTGAGGACCCTTTTTAACCTACAGTGGCACGTAGTTTGAGATCGGTTATCTAAACCTATATCCTTTAGGTGCTAAGTCCTACTCCCATAATCATATACATATGCTCATAATTATACTGAAAGCTGAGTAAAATATATAAACTAGTTCAATTAACTGTAACTGAAAGTGACTAAAATCATTTATATACAATTTACTATCTCTGAAAATCATGATAAACATGGTATACTGAATACTCATCTGAAATTATGATTCAATTGGATGTTTCATACTAATTTTATAAGAATCTAGGATTGTTTGTTCATAACACACCAACATATATAAAAGCCCTATTTAAAATCATGCATAAACTGATATTCATGGTCATAAGATGTTAGAAACACAAATACTAAAAGAAATCATAAAATTGGGATACTTGAGAACTTGCCCTAATTCCTGAATTTCATAAAAATAGAACTTTGAAAATATCTTTGGGCATAATGGTGAAAGGAGGCCCTTATTGAATACCCACAAATTTGGAATTTGGAGAATTATTGCTAAGAACTTGGACTTGGAGCTTTTGGAGAAGAACCCTATCTTCTTGGGACATAAAAGAATTGAATCGCTCTTCCATTATTTCTCTGGATATTTGGGTGAGAATGAGAGTAAAGGATCGAGTAATCCCTTTTAATTCCTCTCAAAATACCCTTAAAATAACATATTATAGGTCTAGTAAATAAGGAAAGTATGGAAATACCCATAGGAAAACGTATCTAAAAATTGTTGAATCGTGATGGATGAGTCTTAGGATGACTCATCATCACTACAATGACTCATTGACTGAGTATTTGTGAGGGAACTGTTGATGGTTCTCTTGACGACAGGTGGTCACAACGGCTCGTTGTGACACACGATGACTCATCGTCAAGAGTTGTGGTCACTAGGCATAAATTTTGACTTTTAGGACATCCGTAGGATTTCTCAAGATAGAAGCTCATAAGGACTCATTATGACTGAAAATACTCGTCTTCACGAGTCATTGTCACTGGGTAGGAAAACAGTCCTTCAAGACTTTTGACTAGATCTTCAGGACGACTGACAGGATGAGTCATCCTAGGTGACGACGACTCATCGTCTGGAGGCATCACCAGTGAGCTGATTTTCATTTTTCAGAACATTGGGCCAAACTCTCAGAACGACTGGTCAGGACGACTCATCTAACCTGACTACGACTTGTTGTCAGAGTCTTCCTATATTTTTTTCGGCTAGTTTAACTGGTTTTCTATGCTAAGTCTGAAACATGATCTTAGGGACTTTTGGGGTGTTACCACATCTCCCCATTGGGAACATTCATGCTCAAATGAAGACTAATTAGGCTAAAAAGATAGGGAAGGAGTTGCAATCCCAAAATTGAGTTTTAAAAGTTGATTACATTTCTGACCTAAACATAAGATGAACTGAATTCATGAAACATGCATGCAAACTAAGACATGACAGCAACTGAGGGACAAGAAACTGAGTGGAATACTATGGAGAAAATGGTTACCTTAAGCTGGAACAGAACTAAAAAGGAATAGGAAAGGGTACTTGGTCATCATATCTACTTTTGTTTCCCAAGTAGCTCCCTCAACTAGTTGATTCCTCCAAAGAACTTTCACTGAAGCGACTTTCTTATTTCTCAACATACGAACCTAAAGGTCAAGAATCTCAAATGTAACCTCCTCTTAAGAGAGACTATCTTTCACGCATACATTCTTAAAAGTCACAATTAAACCTGGATCAAGAATGCATTTCTTCAACAGATACATGAAAAACTGGATGCACTAATCCAAAATCTGTAGGCAAATCTAACTCATAAGCCACATTGCCAATTAGTCTCAAAAACCTATAAGGACCAATATA
This sequence comes from Capsicum rhomboideum, assembly GCA_031232105.1. Classification (NCBI taxonomy): domain Eukaryota; kingdom Viridiplantae; phylum Streptophyta; class Magnoliopsida; order Solanales; family Solanaceae; genus Capsicum; species Capsicum rhomboideum. The sequence continues at coordinate 82,344,772 of CP124712.1, forward strand.
TAGGGGACTAAGTTTCCCCTACTTCCCAAACCTCATCACCCCTTTCATGGGGAAAATTTTCAAGTAAACCAAATCATCAACTGTGAACTCAAGCTCCCTTTTTCTCACATCTACATAGGATTTCTGACCACTTTGAGTTGTTTTCAGCCCTTTTCTAATTAGCTGAACTTCTCCATAGCCTTATGAACGGAATCAGGCTCTATCAAAGTATCTTAACCAACCTCAAACCAACCAATAGGAAATCTATATATCCTACCATAAACCACCTCAAACGAAGCCATCTGAGTACTAAAGTGGTAATTTTTATTATAAGCAAACTCAATCAAAGGCAAGTAATCATCCTAACAACCCTTCAATTCAATCACGTATGCTCTCAACATATGATCTAAGGTCTGAATGGTCTATTCTACCTAACCATCTATTTGAGGGTGAAAAGTTGTCCTGAGATAAACCTGGGTACCTAGACTGTTCTGAAAGGACTTCTAGAACTACGAAGTAAATTGAGTATCCCTATCCGAAATGATAGTCAAAGGAACTCTATGAAATTTGACCAGCTCTTTAAGGTAGAGTCTAGCGTAATCCTAGGCTAAATATGTAGTGTTAACTAGTAGTAAATGAGCTGACTTAGTCATCTAGTCCATAATGACCCATATAGAACTGTTATATTAGCGCATACGAGATAACCTTGTAACGAAGTCCATGCTCACCACTTCCCACTTCCAAAAAAGAATACTGATATTCTGAGTCATACAACCTAGTCTCTGGTGTTCAACCTTAACCTTATGGCAAGTTGGACACTTAGCCATAAATTCTATGATATCCTTCTTAATGCTATTCCACTATAGACTTTCCATAGGTCACGGTATATCTAGGTGGCTCCTGGGTGAATGAAATATCGAAAATTGTGAGCTTCTGTCAGTATTCGCTATCGAAAGTTATCAACATCTGGAACACATAATATACCCTGACAACGGAGAACATCATCTACTCCTTGGGAGAAAACCTCAACTTTCTGACCTTGGTTTGCTTCCTTTTACTTAAGCAAAATAGGATTGCTATCTTGCTTCGCCTTCACCTCTAAAGAAAATTCTGAACCATGATACTACCTTTGATTGAATCAACCAACCAAACTCCCAATCTAGCAAGTTTTTGGACATCATGAACTAATTCTTTCCTTTTATCCTCTACATCAGCAATACTACCCACCAAAAGTCTACTAAGAGCATCAGCCACTATATTGGCTTTACCCAAATAATACAAGACACTCATGTCATAATCTTTTAACAACTCTAGCCATCTCCTTTGATGAAGATTTAAATTTTTCTGACTAAAAACATATTGAGGACTCTTATGATCGATAAACAAATCCACATGAACTCCATAAATATAGTGTCTCTAAATCTTTAAAGCAAAAACAACTGCTGCCAACTCAAGATCATGAGTCGGGTAATTCTTCTCTTGAGGTTTTAGCTGTCTAGAGGCATAAGTTATGACCTTACTATGTTGCATCAACACACAATCGAGGCCAACTCTGGAGGTATCACAATAAACAAAAATTCATCTAAACCCTTTTGTAAAGTCAAAACTGGAGAAAAAATGGGTTGAGACTTCAACTCTTGAAAACTCTTCTCACAAGCATTGGACTACTGAAATTTGACTTTCTTCTGAGTCAACTTGGACATAGGAGAAGAAATAGAGGAAAATCCTTCAACAAACCATCTGTAATAACTGGCTAAACCCAAGAAAGTCCTAATATCTAATAGAGAGATGAGTCCAGGATAGTTCCTAACTACTTTGGTCTTTTGAGGATCAACCTGAATGCCCTCACCAAAAATGATGTGACCAAGGAATGCTACTGATTTCAACAAGAATTCACACTTGCTGAACTTAGTGAATAATTGGCGATCTTTGAGAGTCTGCAAGACAATCCTCAAATGGTTTGCATGCTCATCCTCATTCTGAGAATAACGAGACTACCATCTATAAAGACAATGATGAATATGTCCAAGTACTGCTTGAACACTCTTTTCATCAAGTCCATAAAAGTTGTAGGAGCATTCGTTAGTCCAAAAGACATAACAACAAATTCATAGTGACCATACTGAGTTCTTAAGGCTGTCTTCAGAATTTTACATTCTCTAACTCTGAGCTGATAATAACCGAATCTAAGGTCTATCTTAGAAAAATAACTGGCACCCTAAAGCTAGTCGAACAAGTCATAAATCCTAGTAATAGGATACTTATTCTTGATTGTAACTTTGTTCAACTAACGATAATTGATGCACATTCTAAAAGAACCATCTTTCTTATGAATAAAAAGAACTAGAGCACCTCATGGAAAGATGATGGGTCTGATGAAACCTTTGTCTAGGAGGTCCTTTAACTATACTTTCAATTCCTTAAGCTTAGTTGGAGCAATTCTATAAGGAAGAATTGAGATAAGCTGAGTATCTAGAAGAATGTATATTCCAAAGTCTATCTCCCACTTAGGAGGGACTCGGGCTAGATCTTCAAGGAATACTTTAGGGAATTCATTCATGATTGGAACTAACTAAAGAGTTGGGATTTCAAACTTGGAATCCTTAACTCGAACTAGATAATAGATGCAACCCTTAGAGATTATTTTTCTTTCCTTAAGTAAGAGACAAACTGACCTATAGGCACTGAAGTACTATCCTTCCATTCTAAGACTAGTTCATTCAGAAACTAAAACTTAACAACTCATTTCTACAGTCGACTAAGTCATAATAGAAATGTATCGAATCCATGCAAAGAGTAACATCAAAATCGATCATATCCAACTTTATTAGATCAACTGTGGTGATTTTTTGGGAAACTGTGACTGGGAAATTTTTGTAGACCCATTTAGCTATAACTGAGTCACCAATAAGAGTAGAGACTAAGAAGGGTTTTGAAAGGGCTTTGAGACTGACACCAAAATCTACTACAATATAGGAAGTCATAAAGTAAAGTGTGGCTTCAAGATCTAGCAAGGCATATACATCAATATGGAAGGCTTATAATGTACCAATGACTACATCCGAGGAGCCCTCCTGATCCTGTCTAGTTTGGAAAGCATAGAACATATTCTGGCATTGCACACCACCTACACTAGATTAGCCACCCTGCTGAGTTGGGCAACCTGCTGGAGCTGCTGAGGAGGTAGCCTGAGTATGACCACTGATATCACTTCTCTTGGCTTATGGATAATCTCGGAGTCTGTGTCTAGAATTTCCATAACCAAAGCATCCATCCCTACCTATCAAACATTCTCTAGGGTAGTTTTTCCCACATTTCTTACAAGTCAGGAAAGTACAACCACTAAAAGCACTATTATAAGACTTAGAGACTGGCTACCCTTCTAATCTTGCCTGGGCCTGGGAGATAGAACACTAGCAGATGATGATGCTGGAGCTGAAGATCTCTGCCGATACTAAGAATGGTTACCACCACCCAACCTCTACTTAGAGTCGTCAAAATTTCCTATTCTGGCTCTCTTAGTCTTTGTTTCCTTCTCTTTTATCTTATGTTCCTCTATCTGTTGAGCATGAGACATAAGTCTGGAGATGTCCATATCCTTAACAAGAATAGCAGTCCTACACTCCTTGACCACTGACTGAAAAACACTTGATACAAACTTACTCATTCGAGCCCTTCGCTTTGCAACCATCTCTAGAGCATACCAGGAGATTTGGGTAAACTTCAGAGAATATTCCTTTACAGTCATGTTACGCTTCTTCAAATTGATGAACTCATCAACCTTAGCTTTCCTCAGCTCATGCGGTATCCAAAAAAGTAATCACTAACTGATCCCAATCAACTAGGCTTGAATCGACACGCCTACCCTATTTCCACTATATGCACCAAGCCTGGGCCAATCCCTTCAACTGATAAGCAGCTAAATCTGTACTTTTAACTGGAGTAATACCCATAATTCGAGTGATCTTCTTAATATCATCAATGAAATCTTATGGATCTTCATCCACCTTTGAACCATGAAACTTTGGAGGATTCATCCGGGTAAAGTCTCAAACTCTAATAGCAGTTGCATTCCCATTTGGGTTAGCTGGTGCAACAGCCTGCTGACTGACTTGGTTGGTCATAACCTGAGCAAGTATCTAAAAAGCATCCCTGAACTCAGCATGAGTGACTTGCTCATTTAAAGGGTCTGCTGGAGCCTGGTTACCATTACCGTTGCTATTCATTCTTCTGTTGGCTCTCCTAGGAGGCATTTTTTTGAAAACACATAGAGCACAAATTAGAAGAAGATTAAATAGAGTTCACACGATATGAATATAAAAGAAATGAAACTTTTCTAAAGTGTTTTGTAGCCTCGCCCCAATAAGTGTGGCGCACTTCACACCCATTAATGAGACTCTACTTAATGCAGCTTTCAGACACCCTAGGACACTTTAAACCTAATGCTATCATACCAAGATCTTCTTGACACGAGACTACAACCTATACATAACATGGTGCTTAGAACCACAACCGACCCCCAACTAACCCATGGCATGGCATAAATACTAAAACACTAAATATAAGGGCTACTGAGTGGAAGCTAAAACTAAAATAATATAATAAAATAAGTCTGAACCAATACATACTAACACTAAATTTCTAAACTAGGAATGTCTGATATAACCATAAATATCAAAATCTACTGTCTATCTGAAATCCTCTACTAAATGATGAGTTGATAGGACAAGTCCCCAGCTAACTCTAAACTATCTATAAACTAGAAAGAAATACTAAAATAAATAAATACTCGTATCCTCGAATGATGAGGACTCACCAATGTCAACTGTTGGGATGGCACTAGAACACATCAACTAGGGGGCTAATGTTGAGAATCCAAACCTATATAATGATACGATGCAGCCTTAAAAAAGTTATGTGATCAGCACTTTGAATGTACTAAGCATGTGAGCTATGCAAATACAATTATGCTGATAAATATTGAAATGCTATACTATGATGTAAAATTGAACTCAAGTACAATGACCTTGTTGGAGATGTATAAATATACATATAAACACTAATATGAAATAATTATCTGAAAAGACATGAGTTTAAGAAAATACAAACTGAACGTAGGGTCATGTACTATACTAGTCTGAAATTATGGGAGGTTCTCATAACCGACATAGACCATGTGAGCAACATAGAAACCAACCTGTAACCCAAGTTAGGAGGGTAATGCATACCTTGCCAAGGGTAAGAACCATTATTGGCGTGAATTCACTAATGAGCCCATTTGGGCTAAGGGAGACAATCTCAACTGGCAAGGACCCCTTTTAACTTATGGTGGCACATAGTTTAGGACTTGCATTATCTGAACCCATATCCTTTTGGTGCTAAGTGATAATCTTATAATCATATACATATGCTAATAATTATACCAAAAAATGAGCAAAATACATGAACGAGTTTAATTTTCTGTATCTAAAGGTGACTGAAATCATGGAACTAGTTATATTCAATTTACTATCTCTGAAAATAATGATAAACATGGTATACTAAATACTCATCTAAAATTATGCTTCAATTGGATGTTTCATGCTAATTTTATAAGAATCTAGGATTGTGGGTTCATAACACACCAATGTATATAAAATCCCTATTTAAAATCATTCATAAACTGATACTCATGATCTAGGAAGTTTAGAATCACCAATACGGAAAGAAATCATAAAATTGGGATAACTAGAAACTTGCCTAATTCATGAATTTCATAAAAACTGAACTTGAAAAATATCTTTGGGAATGAGGGTGAATGGAGACCTTTATTGAATACCTACATACCTGGAATTTGAAGAATTATTACTAAGAACTTGGACTTGGAGCTTTTGGAGAAGAACAATTGTTTCTTAGGTCTGGAGAGAATTAAATCACTCTTCTATTATTTCTCTGGTGTTTGGGTGAGAATGAGAGTAAAGGGTCGACTAATCCCTTTTAATCCGTCTCAAAATATCCTTAAAATGATATAGTATAGGTCTACGAAATAAGAAAAGTATGGAAATACCCCTGGAGAATCGTATTTAAAAACTGCTGAATCGCAATGAACGAGATCATTTGAGTCGTTGTGAGAGAATTATTTATGGTTTTCTTGACGACGGGTAGTCACAATGGCTCGTTGTGACATATGATGACTCATCATCAAGGTTCGTGGTCACTTGGAACAAGTTTCAACTTTCAGGACTTCCATAGGATTTCTCAGGATGGAAACTCGTGATGACTCATTGTGACTGACAACGACTCATCATCACTAGGTAGAAAAATAGTCCTTCAGGACTTTTTACTAGATCTTCAAGATGACTAAACGGATGAGTTGTCCTAGGTGATGATGACTCATCGGCAGGAGGCATCACCAGTGAGCTGATTTTCATTCATCAAAACTTTGGTCCAAACTCTCAGGATGATAGGTTAGGATGACTTGTCTGACCTAAAAATGACTCATTGTTAGAGTCGTCCTGTGGGTTTTTCTGCTGGTTTCAACTGATTTTCTATGCTAAGTATGAAACATGATCTTAGGGACTTTTGGAGTGTTACAGCTTCGAGCCTTGAAGAAGATGGGGCCTCCGGCTAGATTCCTGGGCCTGCATACTAGCCTATCTCCCCTCTTATTTCATTAATGATTTTCTGGATTCGGGTTGCCCCTATTTGGGGCATGTAACAAACAATCTTTATTTTCTCGCACTTTTGGATAATTTATTTTTACTCTCTACTAATGAATGCATAAAATTTATCTCATCTCTCATGTGATACACTGATTTGTTTACTAATAGCAACTTACGATTATGTTTGAATAGGTTGGGAAAAATAGGCCAGGGTTACTGCCCGGGTCCCCGCTATAGCTTCCTTTATGTCGTTACCGCGGTACCTCTATAGCGGAGAAATTCCCGCTATAGCAGGGTCGTGGTAGAAGGGTAATTCCCACTATAGTGGCTCGCTAGCAGTGGCAGGGTGAAATTTTCACCACAGTCCCTTTCTCCCTTTTCCCTTACCACAACGCTTTTATCTAGTTGTTACAACATGTAAACTATGCATCCAAGATCGAAACCCAGTGATTCAGAAGGTCAAAAATTAATCAAAGCACCAATTACACCCTTTGATTATCAATTACAACTCTAACATAATTGAACAATTTTAGGCTTCCTCAAGCATTTAACACTTATCATACTTTGGCATTCCATATAACAACCTCTCAAATGCAAGGAAAATCTTAACAAATAGTCAATTTCATTTACCACTTTTTCATATACCATGCGTAGTGGCTAACACTCAAGCATCAAAATTTTATATAAGGCACTCATCATACATAATCCATATCACAACACATAGCCAATTCTCAACATTCCACTTATCACAGATTCTCAAAACCATCAATTTAGTTACAACTTATACAGAAATTAATTCAGACAATTACCTTAGGCAGCCAACTCAAACTAGCTTCTTATTTTCTAAAACACACCATTAAGCACCACGTTCTTGATGAAACTAGTTGATCCTACATATTAATCACATCCCTTATGGCCAGGTACCAATTGGAACATTCTAAGTTCCAATTCTGCTAGTTGCATTTCCCAATAGGGTCAGATGGCCCCCATTGGATTTGTTAAGATACCAATTGGAATCAAAAGATACCAATTTGACTCAGCCCATACAAATCATCATGAGAGGAAAGAAGGAAGGGGAATAGTTCCTAAAATGCCTCATAGTTCCCCACAGACTTGATGTGGATGTCAATACACCAATCCATAGGAATTTATTTGACATTTCCCCTTGTACTTGTGAGACCGGTCACGTACGCTCTGATACCAACTATCATGACCCAACTAACCAAATCATGAGGGCACCTACTCTAATTCACCTAGATAGGAGAACCCTTACCACCCAATTAGAAATATGTGGAAGTCATAAAAGAATATCATTAATCTCTTCAAAATTCTATAAAACTTATTACAAAAATTTCTTTAGTTTCAACAAAAGAAATCCTTTACCTGAGGACCTAGCCTAGACATGTACAACAGCTATTAAATAAAATGAAATATATATTAGACTAGCTTCCATAGAGGAATGAGAAGATGGAAATGCTAGAGATCTCTATCAGCGTCGAATAAGAAACCTCGACTGATCCTGTAACTAGAATACACCCCAAAAAGGGTATAGCAAGAGTAGTATCAGTACAACCATACATATTGGTAGGCATCATCGACCGACCCAAGTTAAATTATGTAAACATAATACAAATATTTGAAATCAAACATGATCTTACATAATATGCTAAATCAATTACATAATCTAATAACTTCCATTCACCACTCCTCTTATTAGCATCTCACTACTGGACCTTATTAATTCATAGCAGCTCTTACTAACCACAAGTTGATCCACCATACAACATTCACCACTAACTAATCACCTTCTCACAGTTACATATCACTCCTAACTATGCACCTATCATTTATTCCGATAATAAACCCAATGGCATGCATTTAACCAAAAACACCAAGGTAATTAATAAACCCTTGAAATCTGAATCATTCACAATAATACTTTTAAAATACTACCCGAATCAGGAACAACACATGAGTTTACCTTATACATATTTGTTATATATCAGGTCATCCACCACCCATCAACTTATAAGACCAACCTAAGCATGCCACTTAATTGTAAACATTCAACAGGTAATTTATACAATAATTCCACTTTGACACATTCAAGTTAAGTAAATAAATAATACATCTTTAAGCAATTAATACTCCACTCAAGTCAATCACAAGTATCTCATTAAGCATTTCAACTTATCACTTTCTCATGAAAATTCCTCATTATTATTCATCAGCAAGTATTAACTCATTTCAAACAAGTATCAAATAATTGAATACACAAGTATCTAATATGATGGCAAGTAAACTGGACCGCATAAGGATCCCAATATAGTAAATAACAACGTAATCCGATTCACTCAAGAAATTGTTAAGCTCTCTAATTTACCATGTACACATGTGCTGTGGGTTTTATATAGGCCCACTAGCCATGACCTGCAAGGTACGAGCTCAGTCTATGTACCAAATAACCTAGACAACTAGTGCCTGCCAGCCTTATCCCAAGCCAAGTGTTATACTGCCCTTATTTCAAAATACACACCCTTATCATCCCTAAAATTCACCAATTCAATCATGATTAACCTTTACCAGCTCATCTCACAATAACAAAGAGTACAATCAACAAGTACAATCACATAACAAGTAAATCAATCCCCTTGCACATCAAATAAGGATTTTATTACAAATCTCATTATAGATTATCAATTTCCAACTTGAATTTACAATTAAAAAGTTCCATATACATTAGTATGCATTGCAACAAGTACACAAATAGTCAGTTAATATGCACACATAAAACCAACTTGAGTTTTAACTCTAAGTCAACCATCACCTACACAATAGAATTTAATGCCCAGGGATAAAGCAACATATAATTAGTGAATATATATGCAACCAAGATAGTCCGACATTCTATTTTATAAACACCAGGGGTACACACAGCTCCATCTAACTAAACCACCATTATCTCCTCACTTTTATCTTCACGCTATGACTTTACCATTGGTTATTTCACAACCCTTAATCCTCTCAAAGGGTATAGACACACCATATTTTCCCTTTTCACATAAAGTATACTATACAAGTTAATCAACTCTAACTGAGCAAGGTTTATGTCATCAATACCAACCCTACTATAACCTGTTTCCACTTAACAATAATTCATGAAGTATAACTAGTTCATTTCTACCTACTATTTGATTGGCATGCACTAACCAAAACAGACCAGCATTAATAACCTTTCACCACACAATTTTAGGTACATTACTTTATTTGAGTTGCCCTATTTACTTGTTTAATCCATCCAAACACCTTACCCGCATACCTAAGCATGAAATTTCCCATCAATCTATATAATGAATATGTTTTCTAACCAAGGTCTACTATTTAAAATTAACCTACCCTACATGGGAGCCAAGCAGCTACTATGGAGGCATGAACTCATAATCCTTGATCCATTCTAGAAATTTCTAGGGTGATAATTGAGAGTAATCATTAGCATTTTACCTCTTAAAAGTATACCCCTTTGTCCTCGTTGTTTTAGAGCCTTGAGGCAATCTTTAGGGGGTTTTAGAATAGTGCCTCATTCTCTTTTAAAACTAAAAAAAGGGTTTAAAACTTTAGAGGGACTATTTTCAAGACCTAGCTATAGTGGTCGGTATGTTGCTACCGTGGAATAGCTATAGTAAGAAAATTTCCACTATAGCAGGGTGACATCAGCCTGCTCCTCAAGATTTTCTTACTCTAAATTAGTCCAATCCTAGTCTTTACAGACCTTTTGAATATTTTTAAAGAATTTCCCAAACTCTGTGTCCTTCGAACGTGGTGATTATAATAATGACCGAATAGGTCATTATAATTTTTTTCGACAAAATTCCCTCAAGGCTTGATGATGAAGAAAAAATAGTAGGGTTTTGATTTTTTGATCAAGATATGGAGAAGATTATGGGGTCTTTTTGGTGGTTGTTTATAGTGGGGTTGGCCGACTGAGCAGTGGAAAGAAGAGTGGTGGTTGATTTAGGTGTGTTAATGAGGGATTTGGTTGGAATTGGAGTTGCTGTTCTGTTAATTTAGCGGTCTGGGATGGTCAACCAAATTGTTCTCTATTAATGAAGGATTGAAGGTGATGTTGATGTAAAATAGAGGAGATGATTGTATGTGTGAATAGCGTGTTGATGGTGGAGGAGTGTTCAGTGGATTGTTGTTGTTGTTAGTATGTTAATTGGAATGGAGAATTTGAGTGAGTGTGTTAATAGTGTGAAAGAAGAGAGGGTGATGTCATGTAGTGGTGGTGTAAATAATGTACAGGTGGAGGAATATTGTTGAGAGGGAGTGATAAGGTGTATGTTTAGTGTAGGTAGTGATTGAGTGTGGTGGGGTACATGGTGAAGGTGGAATTTTGAGTGGTGACCATGAAACAATTTCATTGGTCATTGGTTTTTGGATTTTTGTATAAATAAAAGGCTACTTGAAACTACCATGATTATAAAAATATGATTAAAAATAAAAATACCATAATTGTATTAAAAGGGAAATTAAGACACTAAAACAATATGAAGCATGGGAGGGTAAAAAAATCACATGTCTACATCTTGCCCCTCTTTGACTATAGACACAAAGTGTTTCTAGACAAAGAAGTAGACAAACAACACAAGTTTTTGACCTGACCATTATTCAAAAGGTAGAAAGGAAAAAGAGAATGCGACCGAGCCTTGGTTTTAGACATCCTACATATCTCGGGTAATAAGGGAATCAGGTCACGTATAGTTCAAAGGAGTAACGAAAGAGATGGAATACCCTGAGATGGAGAGTCGAGTGAGGTCCTGTCAAGGTTTTGGTCCGCGGCTCTTTTTATTACGTGAAAATAAAACTAAAAATTGAAAAGAAAATACATTTATAAAATCCTATCTATACAGTCTCTCTTGACTGTTGACTTGAATATTCAGGCTTTCTCAAGTGGTGAGTTAGTCGCTTTCATCTTGAGTTGAAAATTAAAAGTGAACTCTTTCTCCATGCAGACTTTTGGTACTTGAGATGAACTTGAAAATTGACCCTGTTCTTCAGGCGGGCTCTTGCTACTTCTACCTTTGAAACTGAAATTGACCCTATTTTCCAGGTGTGCTCCTAAGCTTGAAATAAAAGTGATCCCTATTTTCTAAGAGGGTTCCTACATTTTGAAATTGAAAGTGATCCATGTTCTCCAGGTGGGTTCTTGAAATCAGAAAAAATGGTGAACTAGAACAAGATTTTCTACCCTAGAAGGGTCCTAATGAAGCTAATTCTATTTTTTCAGGAGGTTCCTTCTAACTAAATTCCATTATCCAGGAGGGTTCTGCTAATCTCATTTTTTCAGAAGGGTCCTGAGCAGAAAAGTAAAATCCTAAGTTGCAGGAGGGTGTTGAGCTGAAAATTAAAGTCTCATTTTTCAGGAGGGTCCTGAGCGAAAAAGTAAAGTCCTATTTTTAGCAGAGTTTTGAACAGAAAATTAAAGTCCTATTTTTAAGGAGGGTCCTGAACAGAAAATTAAAGTCACATTATCTAGGAGGGTCCTTCTAATCCCATTTTTTAGGAGGATCCTGCTAAATAAAGTCCCATTATCCAGAAGGGTCCTGCTAATTCTATTTTTCTATCGGTGTCCTGAGCAAAAAAACAAAGTCCCATTTTCCAGAAGAGTCCTGAGTAGAAAAGTAATGTTCCATTTTCTAAGAGAATTTTGAGCTAAAAACTAAAGTCCCATTTTCCAGAAGAGTCCTGAGCAGAAAAATAAAGTCCCATTTTCTAGGAGGGTCCTAAGCTAAAATGTGAAGTCCTATTTTCCAAGAGGGTCCTGAGCAGAAAACAGAAGTCCCATTATCTAGGAGGGTCCTAAGCAGAAAAGTAAGTCCCATTTTCTAAGAAGGTCCTGAACAGAAAATTAAAGTCCCATTTTTCAGAAGGGTCCTGAACAGAAAATTAAAGTATCATTATCCAGGAGGATCCTGCAAATCCCATTTTTTCAGGAGGGTCCTACTAAATAAAGTCTCATTAGTTAGGAGGGTCCTGTTAATCTCATTTTTTCAGGAGGGTCCTGAGCAAAAAAGTAAAGTCTCATTTTCCAGAAAAGTCCTGAGCAGAAAAGTAAAGTCCCATTTTCCAGGAGGGTATTGAGCAGAAAAGTAAAGTTCCATTTTCCAGAAGGGTACTGAGCAGAAAAGTAAAGTCCCATTTTCCAAGAAGGTTCTTGTCACGCCCCGAATCCCATCGGGACGGATTGGCACTCATAGCCGACAAGACCCAAGAGAACCAAGCTTTACTTCTATTTAATCATATGCATGTCATAAGAAACCCATGATCACGTAAGAGCTTTAAATACCAACAACGAAATTCATGGAACATGTGATATATATATATATATATATATATATATATATATATACATATGCGACACTTGGCCATTGAGGCCATCAAGTCAAAATGTCATGTACCATCTTACATCCATACACCCACAAACGTCTACAAAAGCCTCTAACAGATGCATTGACCAAAATGAACTAAAAGTCGGGACAAGTCCCTACTTTATACAACATGTACAACACCAAAACATATGCACAACTGTGACTCGGAGAAGCCCCAAACTAACTGGAGCTCACCAAAGATCCGCAACAATTGGCAACCTACTATGGAGGCCTACTAGTACCTGCGCCTGCAGCAAGTAAGGTAAGTCCCACAAGGGATGTCAGTACAAAGAATGTACTGAGTATGTAAGGCTCAAATGAAACTTCATGAATCATAAATACGTCAATGATCTCAATTACAAATGCATAACCAATATGGATGTGTCACTATACTGAACTTTGGAAACCACGTATTTTGCTTTCATTACTTTCTTTGTATCTTTGCTTCTATGATTATTCATCTTTGCCTGTGACCTGTGATACCCGGGCCCCGACTGAACAGTGGGTTTTTAACATAACATGATGTCATGTTGGGATCGGCTCAAACTAGGCTTATGCCCCTAGAGCTACCACCCTATAAATCATTATAGATTGGGATCGGCTCGAGCTAGGTTATTACCTCTAGAGCTGCCACCCATACCGACATATCAGGTTCGGCTCGCGCTAGGTTATTACCTCTAGAGCTACCCCCTGTCAGGATCGGTCTGAGCTAGGCTTATGCCTCTAGTACTGCCACCTGATCCAACAATCTCGGGATCGGCTTGAGCTAGGCATTTTGCCCCCAAAGCTACCACCCATACTTGATCATTAACCACATATGCATTACTTTATTAATTACTTTGAGATTGACACAATGATAGTCATAACTTTATTTGAAGCTTTGGATCATTAACCAATGAGTGAGAGATATGTGAATAACATTATTGGAAGCATAGCACTATTGGAACCATTGGACAATAATCAATGAACAAGATACATGAGTATAACCACCATTGGAACATTAGAACACAACCTTATTGGGCTTTCAAAACATTATCAAGGAATAGGAAACATACGATTCACAATTTACCAATGAGTATGAACATATGATATTGACAATTGGTAACTGGATATAGGATACCTTAGCACATTTCGGAACAAGACAAGTGCGATGTCAATGTGTATACTATGTGCTGCAGAAAGACACGGACAGAGTAACCTTAGATACCTTCACTTACAAGTATGAATATACAAGCCTATGTATGAACAAAATAGTCCAGCTTCTTCCTTACGTCTTACTCTACAATACAAGTACATATCGGAGCTTACATTAGCAACTAGTCACTATACAGGCGTACAAGACGACAATGAACTATATGACTTCCGTATAACATCATGTCACCCCTTACAATACAATCCACTGCATTTTCATACCAACAACACCATAACATTCCACACATTGAGCAAGATATCATACATCAATAGCATTTCACAGCACACTTACCCTTTTCGCTTTTCTCTTTATCATTCCGTCACAATTACTCCTTCATAACAACATATGAACAACAATACATACTTAATATAGTCCAACATACCTCCATAAGACACTTTAAAGTCATTAAAATGACATCACAAGTAGATAATTACATCCAAAAAGGGTATAGGGGTCTTCGGGGACCAAGACGATGCGAAAACATACCAAACAGAACCTGGGGATGACCTGCGAAGCCACCTGTGCCCACAGGTGGCTGAGGTACACCCACAGGTGTCTGGTGGAAGATGCCAGTGGCAACTGCGTTGGCATCTGCGCCCGCAGGTGCCCTCGTCTGCGGGGGCGGATGCCCGTTTTGGTCCGAAATGGTCTCTTTTGGGTATTTTAATGCCATGAATGGTCCATGATCATAACCAAACTTATTTTGACATATTTTTGATCATATTTAACACCAAAAATCAGCCATGGTCTCACAACACACATAACAACACCCAAAACTACACTTCACGGTCAATACGTCACCAAAACCATAACCAATTTCACAATAACAATTCCAAACATTATACACAAGGATAAAACAAGGTAAGACTATAATCACATCTCACATTTCAATATTTAATCCATCAAGTTCACTTCCTTCAAGACCACAAGTACATATTCAAGTTTACAAGACAAAACCATCCTCCGATTTAGCAAACATGTAACATTTCACACATTGTGAACTTCTCAATACTCCCCCAACATAACCAACATAATATAAACCATATCTCATGCATAAAATATATTAAACCATCATAATAAACACTTACCAAGCCTTGTACAAAAATGATCTTGTCCATAAAGAGATGAGAGCTTAGGGTTTGTGTGAGAGGAAAGTTTTGGATAATTCTAGAAAAGGCATGAGATTACAAATGAAATAAAAATCTGATTTTCTCTCTTTATATAGTCCCTTTATAATGAACCTCATCCACACACTTGGTGTGTTTACTTGGTTAATGGAATACTAGGCAAGAATGGGTTAAATTCCCATGTTAGGTCATGTCTTCCTTATGATTTTGGGCTTCATTTGGGACTAATAGTGTAAGACTTATTAATGCCCACAAATTAATACATAATTCAAAAAATCTATCATGTTTCCATTTTTTTCCATAAATATTACGGTAGTCAGCTAGACTCAGAAACGTACAAGGTGTTACAGTTCTGAGATAAAAGGTAAAGTCCCATTTTCCATGAGGGTCCTGAGCAAAAAACTGAAGTACCATTATCCAGGAGGGTTCTGAGCAAAAAATTAAAATCTCATTATCTAGGAGGATCCTGAGTAGAAAATTAAAGTTCATTATTGTAACAACCTAAAATGTCATTACGTGTGAAAATGCCCCAGAAATAATTTACAATAGGGGTCTAAAACCATTCAGGTTTGTTAATATGTTGACGACCATCCCAAATTCATGACTGAAATAATGGAAACTTGGAGGTGTATCAGTTCCCCTAGTATGAAACAGGTGTGGCAGGCTCTAAAGCTGGTGAAAATCAAGATCCAAAAAAATACAAAAAAGGAGTACAATGGAGTAGAACAAAAAGTGATGTAAGCAAGAATGAACCTGGTCCAATTGCAAAGTCATATGAGGGATCCTACTGCTGCAAGATAACTACTATTATATGAGAAACACTGTAAAGCTGATTTGGAGAAGTGGCTATCCATTGAGGAAAGTATTCTGAAGCAAAGGTCTAGAGTGCAGTGGCTGAAATTGGGGAACACTAATACCACTTATTTTCATGCTTGCTTGAAGTCTAGACAGAGCCAAAATCATATATGTCAGTTGATGAATGCTGAAGGTGTTATGCTTAACTCCCAGTTAAAGGTACAAGAGGAAATTATTCAATTTTACAAAAAAAAAAAATACCAGGTGGGGCTGCTGCTATCCTACCTATTGTGGATGTTACTATTATGAGGGGTAGAAATATACTTACAAAGAATATCAATTGCAACTCATCAGGCTTATTAAGAGGGAAGAGGTGTGGAAGGCATTGTAAGATATTAATGATATGAAAAGCCCTAGGATATGATGGTCTGAATGCCCATTTTTTCAAAAAAGTCTGGCCAATTAAAGGGAAAGAAGTTACTGATGCTATAATTGATTTCTTCAAGACTTCCATAATGCACCACCCTATTAATTGTACATTCATCACTCTGATCCCTAAAGTCAAAAATCCCACTACTATGAAGGAGTTCAGGCTTATTTCCTACTGCACTATTATGTACAAGATGATCTCCAAGGTGTTGACAAGTAGGTTTCAAGGTGTCATGGACTTCTTGGTGGATAAATCCCAAAATGCTTCTGTCCCTGGGAGGTTGATAGTTGACAACATTGTGCTGAGTCATGAACTTATCAAAGGATATGGCAAGAAGGGTATTTCATCAAGATGTATGCTAAAAGTTGATATGTAGAAAGAATATGACTCACTTGGATGGCCTTATCTGAAGCAGGTGTTGCAGCTATTGGGATTTCCAAGTATATTTGTAACCTGGATAATGGAGTGCATTACAACTTTGTCTTATTCCATCCTTATCAATGGTTCACCTACACCTGCATTTCCAGCTAGAAAGGGGTTGAGGCAAGGTGATCCCTTGTATCTTTACGTACTTGTGTTGGCCATGGAGTACTTATGTAGACTAGTAAACACTCTTACGGGGGAGAAGGAGTTTAGCTTCCATCCTAGATGTGCCAAACTAGAGCTGATACAGATGGGATTTGTAAATGATCTTCTCTTATTTTGTAAAGGTGATGTGCAATCAGTATCATGTTTATATGACTAGTTTATAACATTCTCTCAGGCTTCTGGCTTAATAGATAATCCAGCTAAGAGCTCAGTCTATTTTGGTGGTGTTAAAGTGGAGGTGCAACAACAAATTTTGGAGGTGCTGAAATTTGAGAAAGGGTGCCTCCCGTTTAGATATCTAGGGGTCCCACTAAGTTCTAAGAGGCTATATACTATTCACTACGAACCACTGATTGAGAAGATGCTAAGTAAGGTATGCTCTTGGACTACTAAGTTCTTGTAATATGCTGGAAGGGCACAATTACTCAAGAGTGTTTTGTTCTCTATTCAAACTTTCTAGGCTAAGGTGTTCATTCTTCCAAACAATATTATACAATTTATTAAGATGATTTGTAAGAGTTTCCTCTGGACAAGTTCAGCTAAAATGACTAAAAAATCACTTATACCATGGGATAAGGATTGCACTCCCTTGGAAGCTGGTGGCTTAAACATAATAAATGTGGCATTATGGAATAAATCTGAAGTGTGTAAGTTACTTTGGGATATCTGTCAGCACAAGGAGAAGCCTTAGTTGGTATGGACACACACTTACTATATAAAAGAGAGATCAGTATGGGACACAATGTCAAAGTCTGCTTCATAGATGATGCAGAAAATTTTAAAGGCAAGGAAGTATTTGGAGCTGGCTGGTTTTACTATGGAAAATCCCATAACCATGCAACACTTCCCCACTAATCTCATAACCATGAAACACTTTATCTTTGAATTCTTCTTGTGTTCTTACAATTATGAGTAGCTAAACTCATCAACTAGGGTTGTGTGAACCATGAGGAATTAACGAAATTGGTTAAGTGCAAAGCAACTCTGAACTGCTGTGAATGCATGTATTGTTGTTTCCTTCATTTTGATTGCTTTCAAACGGTTGCAAATGTTAGAAACTCACCTGTATTCTAGA
Organism: Capsicum rhomboideum; assembly: GCA_031232105.1. NCBI lineage: Eukaryota > Viridiplantae > Streptophyta > Magnoliopsida > Solanales > Solanaceae > Capsicum > Capsicum rhomboideum. The sequence continues at coordinate 82,363,027 of CP124712.1, forward strand.
CTTGCTCGAGAGAGAGGTGGAGATTGGGAAAAAGAGATAACAACAGAGATTTGAAGCTATCAACCTTCATCTAATAACTTGAGCCTTAGCAGGAATAGTTATCTGAGATCCAGGACAAGGGTTAGTAGTGCGACACTCGGAGACCGAGAGGAGAAGAGTGAAATTCATCTAACCAAGGTCGAGATACGTTTAGATGAACATATCTTGTCAGATTTTGCATGCAACATAGCGGGACAGTTTTGTTAGCAAAAGTAACCGGTGAAGTTAAGGAATTATTGGGGATCACAGTCCTAGTGTATTTCTCGTATTGCCTACAAACTCGATTCAACCAGCAATCGTTATTATTACTATTCATTAGCAAAAACCCCCAGTTTTACTTACTTTCTAATTATTCCGTCTAGTATTCTAAACAGCTTTGTCCTATTCCCTGTGGGATCGACCCCAATCTAGTTGGGTTCTATATTTGATTCAACGACCACATTGTACTTTTCCGAAGGTATATTTTGGGCGACATCAAATTTTGGCGCTGTTGCTGGGGAATACGGTTACGGATTTGATTAGTACTAGTTGGAGTTGATTGGTTTTGCTTTTACATCCTTTTGAGGGTACACGTTGGTGTATGCCCAATACTAGGAGTCAAGGTAATTCCCTGATTCCACTTGATCTTGAAATTGAAAGAACTCTGAGAGCTACTCGAAGAATGGTAAATACTGACGGAGTCCAGGATCTCGTAGCTGGGGGAGACATTCATGAAACAGCGGATCAAACTATCGCTCGATTGACACGGGAAGAGCAAGCTAGGCAAGCTGCTCTTAGACAAGCAGAAAGAGATAATCGAGCGATGCAAGAAATAGCACAGCGTTTGGCTGATGCTGAAGAGCGACAAAGAAGACTTAAAGCATAGGAGAGACTATATGTGCCTGTTTATGATGATCCTGAAGAAGAGGATATGGCTTATCTCAAACCGGTTGAGACTGATGCCATCATTCCACCAGAGTTACCTCCGGGCACGAAGTTTGACTTTACCAGTGCCATGATTCATTTGCTAAATTTGAAAGGTGTGTTCGTCGGTCTTCCTTTGTATGATCCAAACATGCACGTGATGAATTTTGTGGGGGTCTGCACTTCCTATAATCTGCTTGGAGTTAACCAAGAGGCGATTCGATTGAGATTGTTTCCATTCTCTCTAACAGGAGAAGCGACCTTGTGGTTGGCAGAATTACCACGAGGTTCCATCACTACTTGTCAAAACTTGAGGAATCAATTTCTAGAAAGATTTTTCCCACCTTCTAAGATGCTGCAGTTGAAGGATGAGATCTACAATTTCAGACAACTACATTCTTAAGAATTATGAGACATGGCTCAAATTCAAGAAAAAGCTGCAGAATGTGCCAAATCATAGGATGAGTGGTAGAAACTTACTTGAAATCTTCTACAGGGCTTTAGACGTCAATACTAAGGCTGTAGCAGATACTATCCCTGGTGGAGCATTTATGAGTCTGAGGTGGGAACAAGCTTCAGAAATATTAGATCGCATCACTAAGACCAACCAAGGATGGCATACTCGGGAAGCAGATATGCCAGCTGGTACATATGTTATTGGAGCCTCAGCAGCACAACGGGCTTTGGATGAATCGGTAGCTCAAGAGGTCGCTCAGCTGAGGACAGAAATTGGTCTTCTGGCCAAACAGATTGTAGCCAGAGATACTAAAAAGGTGCATGCTATAGGTACAAAAGGTAAATGGTCTAGACATGATGATAGTGAGTCTAATGAAGAGGCTAAGTACCTAGATTGAGAAGTGGCGGGTTTTCGAGCAAAGGGCCAAAGGTCCAATCAAGACTCTTGGAACTCGAGGCAAGGAAATCAAGGTTGAAACTATTATGGAGATAATTACAACAAATCGGGATATAGAGATAGAGAATGAGATCGTGACGGTGATTGGAGGCAAAAAGATGACTATAGGGAGAAGAATGGTCTTTACGTACCACCAGGTAGCCGCGATGCCGAGTCTAGAAATTCAAAAATTCAAGACCTTCTGAATAAACTGGTTACGAGGTCAGAAAGCCAAGAAAACTGTCTTAAAGAGATTAGAGCAGACATTTCGAGAATAAGTCAGAAAGTAGATTCCCATTCGACTGCCATTAAACAGTTGGAGAGATAGTTCGAACAGATATCTGTGGCATTGAAACAACATTGGCCAGGTACACTTCCAAGCAATACCGTCCAGAATCCAAAAAATGATGCTCATTGTATGGCTATCACCACAAGAAGTGGAATGACTCTCATTGAGGCACCTTGAGGGTGTTCATGCTCCACTGGAAGAACAGACTAAGGCCACGAAATAAGTAAAGGAAGCTCTACAGAAGTATGTGCCATTTCCAAGACCTCCTCCCCTTTTCCCTCAACGTCTCAAGAAAAAGGTGGATGAAAATAAAATTGTTAGTGGGGAGATCATGAAAGAGGTGGAAAAGCCTTAAACTGATGAAAATAAGGTAAATGCTAAAACTGAGAAAGAGAAGGAATCCCCGCAAGTGCTAACCCCCATTCCTAGGCCGCCACCTCCATTCCCTTAGCGTTTGAAGAAAAAGAAGGAGGATGGAAAATTTCATAAGTTCATGTCCATATTAAAGCAACTTTCTATAAACATCCCTCTTATTGAAGCTTTGAAACAAATACCGGGATATGCAAAGTTCATGAAAGACTTGGTGACGAAGAAGAGAACTATCACCAATGAGTCTGTTGGTGATTTGCACCATTGTAGTGCAATTGCATCCCGTTCTCTTGTGTAAAAGAAAGATGACCCCGGTGCCTTCACAGTTCCATGCACAATTGGGTCAGTTCACTTTTCCAGAGCTTTGTGTGACCTAGGTGCGAGCATTAACTTGATGCCGCTGGCAGTATTTGAGAAATTAGGTTTGGGAACCCCCGAGCCAACAAAGATGCGGTTGTTGATGGCGGATCATACGATCAAGAAGCCCGTGGACATAATATGTGATGTTTGGTCAAGGTTGAAAACTTTATCTTTCCTGCTGACTTTGTTGTCTTGGACTGTGAGGTCGCTTCTGAGATGCCCATAATTTTGGGGAGACTATTTTTAGCTACCGACAGAGCATTGGTAGATATGGAACGGGGTGAACTGAAATTCAGGCTGGATAATAAGGAAGTCACATTCAATGTTTGCAGAACTATGAAGCACTTTATGAGATCCAGGACAAGGGTTAGTAGTGCGACACTCAGAGACCGAGAGGAGAAGAGTGAAATTCATCTAACCAAGGTCGAGAGACGTTTAGATGAACATATCTTACAGATTTTGCATGCAACATAGAGGGACGGTTTTGTTAGCACAAGTAACCGGTGAAGTTAAGGAACCATTAGGGATCACAGTCCTAGTGTATTTCTCATATTGTCTACAAACTCGATACAACCAGCAATCGTTATTATTACTATTCATTCGCAAAACCCCCCAGTTTTACTTACTTCCCAATTATTCCATCTAGTATTCTAAATAGCTTTGTCCTATTCCCTGTGGGATCGACCCCAACCTAGTTCGGTTTTATATTTGATACAGCGACCACATTGTACTTTTTCGAAGGTATATTTTGGGCGACATCAAATTTTGCAGGGGTGGTTTCAGAAATAAATATTTTAGATGACCCTGGAGGCCAACCCAGGGGATATCTTGATGAAGCCTGAGTAATCAAGATACTCGCGTCGTACCGCTACGTTAAATCAAGCGCTGCTTGGGAGGCAACCCAAGGTGTCTTACTATTCCTACATTTTCTTTGATTTTTGATTTTGATCGACATTAGACCCACGCACCTAGGGTGCTATAGGTATGTTCCTAACTCCCTTATTTTGTTTTAATCTACTGCATTGGGGACAATGCATTCTTATTTGGTGGGGGCGAAGGTACTTGTGAGTCTATATGTCCTCTTGGGGGGTTTTTGTTGCCGTGTTTCTTTTCCCTCAAGTGCTATCATAGTAGAACGGGCATGTTTAGGATGTTATTTATAGTGTTTATGTGTTTCTTGCTAAATTAGGAGAAAAATAAGGGAACTGTAGTGCAGTCCAGTTTAGAAAAATTTTATGCTTTTTGAATGTTAAGGATACCCCTCCTGAAACTTGATTATTTTAAAAGTATGTGTGTGTAGCATGTTTATGTGTGACAGCTGTTGGATATTTTTATGGCACTAGGATTATAGGCAAATAAATGTAGCTAGCATTGCATGAATTGGATAGGTAGTAAATGATAATACAACCCTGTGCTGTGTGTGTGAGGTCATTACTTAGTTCACTTTGTGTGTGCGATCCAGAACTTGCCCGGTTAGTCTTGTCTAGGTTAGAGGATAGTGATTAGGAAAGGATCATAGGCCGTTTTTGAATAAGTCCACTTTTAACCTAAATGCCAGACCAAATGAATAAGTATCCCTTGATCCCGACTTTGAGCCTTAATTGACCTATTTCTTTCATTAGCCTATTCACCTTCCCATTTTGACTTACAATGAACCTGTCTTGGCCCTGGTCCCTCCTTGGACACTGTGTACCTCAACTCAAGCAAATCGCCTAAGTTGAGGGTGGCTATTATAAGGGTGTATAGATTGAGTTGGGTATGAAGAAGAGGGTAATAAAAGAAAAAGAGAAAACAGGTTTGGGTGTGAAGAAAAAGAAAAAAAATATAAAGTAAAGAAAAAAAAATAGTTGTTTGTGTTGTGAAGTTTGAGAAAAATCACACCCAAAATCTGAAAATAAAAGAAAGGAGAATAAGGGAGGATAAAAATAAGAAAGGTTGGAAGTTGGAGCCAAAAATAGTGTAGTGTCAAGGAGGGTTGAGTCACCATATCCATATGTACCACACCCATCCCCAAGCCTACATTACAAGCCGAGTAAAGTCCTATAGTGATCCTAGTCCAACTGTCCGAAAACTTAAGGCGTAGAAAATAAGGGTAAGCCTATGGTATTTCATGCACACTATTTGAACTTCTTCGTGAGAGTGAGTGTTTTGACCTAGTCCCTACTGTGATATTCATTAGTATACTTTGAGTGTAGGGGATTTCTTTGTTGTGAGATTACATGGGTTGCATTGTTAGCTGCTATTTTTTAGACTAATGTCGTTTGTATAAATGCTTAGTTGTTTGTTCGTAATCTAGTGCCATCACTTGATCCCTTCTATGTCATGATAATATGTTGCCTGTATACACACTTTGGTTTTGATTTGCAAATAGGAGGGGTCGAAAAAGTTTTGTGCCAAAGGCATTGAGTCGACTGCCATAGGTCCCTTAGGTTTCTCCTGATCAAGCATCGTAGATGTGTGTGTGTTTTTGTTCACCTGAGGAAATGCAAACGTTCTAAGTTGAGGGTGTTGATACACCATGGTTACATGGCACTTTCGATACTTAAAACAAGGAAAATATGCAATAACTTGGGTGTATTTGGTTGGTATGATGTGGTTTATGTCCTACTTTGCAGGAAAACAGGTTTTGAAGGTGAAATGATCAAAAAGGAAGAATCAAGCCCGAGAATGAAGTGTCTAAAAATGAAAGAACAAGAATCTGCACCAAAGAGAGAGTCACGACACCACCCACGTGACGTGGATGCCACTCACGTGATGTGAGTGGTTGCCGTGATTAATCTTCAGAGATCAAGAAAGGTTCTGATTTCCACGCCTGCCAATCACGTGGCGTGACTGTGACTTACGTGGCATAACTACCTGGCGTGAATCAACTTCTGAAGACATCCAATTGAGCCTGATTTCCACGACACCAACCTGCATGGCGTGACTTGGTTTTGTAGTTACAAACCCTAATTCGAGTTTTATTGATAATTGAGATTTCAGTTCTTCTTCATTATTGTGAGTGTGCAATTATGTTTTCATCTTTGAATTCTTCTTGTGTTCTTACAATTATGAGTAGCTAAACTCATCAACTAGGGTTGTGTGAACCATGAGGAATTAATGAAATAGGTTAAGTGCAAAGCAACTCTGAACCGCTGTGAATGCATGTATTATTGTTTCCTTCGTTTTGATTGCTTTCTAACGGTTACAAATGTTAGAAACTCGCCTGTATTCTAGACTTGCTCGAGAGAGAGTTAGAGATTGGGAAAAAGAGATAACAATAGAGATTTGAAGCTATCAACCTTCATCTAATAACTTGAGCCTTAGCGGGAATAGTTATCTGAGATCCAGGACAAGGGTTAGTAGTGCGACACTCGAAGACCGAGAGGAGAAGAGTGAAATTCATCTAACCAAGGTCGAGAGACGTTTAGATGAACATATCTTGTCAGATTTTGCACGCAACATAGCGGGACGGTTTTGTTAGCACAAGTAACCGGTGAAGTTAAGAAATCATTGGGGATCACAGTCCTAGTGTATTTCTCGTATTGCCTACAAACTCGATACAACCAGCAATCGTTATTGTTACTATTCATTAGCAAAAACCCCAGTTTTACTTACTTTCCAAGTATTCCGTCTAGTATTCTAAACAGCTTTGTCCTATTCCCTGTGGGATCGACCCCAACCTAGTGGGGTTCTATATTTGATTTAACGATTGCATTATACTTTTTCGAAGGTTTATTTTGGGCGACATCAAGGCACAATACACCATCATAGCCTAATGAAATACCACGTCTGTCATATTTCCTAAAGGGAAAATCCTCTGGGACACTAGCTGCAACCACACTCTAGCCTCCGCTAAGAAGTAGGTACTCTTGGTCCTTTTAAGGTCGGACCATTTCACCTTCCCCTCCTAATGCTCTGGAACTAAGATCCTAGCTGCCCATTTTAAGTACGACTCTCATACTTTGGCCTCAAAAGTAGCATTGAAAGGGTTTGGGACCCTCCAAACCCTAAGGCATTATTAATGGTGGCAGCATCCACCGGGTCCTTCTTACCCCGAATATGGATGGTGGGGTGGAGCATGGACAAATCTATGATCGGGAGGATGGCATAAAGTTCCTGAAATAGCATCAGGTTACATCATGGTATGGACTCAGTTAGCATGCCCTACCCAAACACTCTTAGTTAGGCACCTCGTCCTCCACGTCCTTCATCATAAAACTCCACTCATGGAGGAAATCCCTCGTGCTCAAGCCCTTTTCATAATGGGCGCGGCTGGCAGTGTTGGGGAATATATGGTAGTGGGGTTGTTGGGCCATGATAAACCTGACAACACCGCAAAATAAGATTAGAAACCAAGATGGGGTACTAAGGGAGGGAAGGAAATTCAAATCGCAGAAAAATGAAAAAACTGGGAAGCTACTACCCAGTATCGCAGTATCGATTAGTTAATCGATGTAGGGGTACCGCTACGGAAAAATTTACCATTGTGGCGATACCACTGCAGCAGAAAAAGTAACCGTTGCAGCAGTTCAACATCTTCAACCCACAAACCTCCCCTCTCATGGTAGATTTTTGACTTTTCTCTATATATTTGAAAATTAAGGGTAGATAGGGCTTAGTGAAGTTCCCATGAAACTTTTTACACTAAAATGGAAGGGTACAACACTTCAATTCACCCTCAAATCACTCAAATACATTGGGGAAGGTGACCCTTCACCTCTACCCCTCCCACGACCGAAACTCGCCATGAACTACGTCAATCTTATGCCTAAGATGTTTTAGAAGCATTGTAGACGTAAGAGAACCTAACATGTTCATCATTTCATTCAAGAACACTAACAAAATTCAAGTTTCAAACATTGCACTAACAACCAATTGAAAATTCTCTATTCTAACGGAGTTTCTACAATTCTACAAAGACAAACACGTTAATAAAGTAGTAGGGAAGAAGAAATTACCTTTAATTGATGCCGGGAGGAGATTGCACAGAAGGAGTTGAGAGAATTTGAAGTAACACTACAACATTTTAGGCCTAAGGCCACCTTTGTAAAATGTGGCTTAAACTAGCAAAAAGTGTGGCTTTTGATCAAAGGCTACGCTTTATGACTTTAGGCAATGCTTTTTCAGGGGTGGGCTAAAGAGGCGTAACCTTTGACTTTAGGCCACGCTTTTTAAGTGTTGCCATAGCAGCTACACTTAAAAAGCGTGGTCAATGAGGTATAAAGGCCATGCTTTGTAGCATCTCATATGGCAATGCTTTGCATGACCTTAAACTACACTTTAAAAGTGTGGTCTTTGTTACCTTAGGCCACACTTCTGAAGTGTAGTCGATGCCACCTCCTCTAAAACAACACCCGCGAAGTGTTGCCTTTGTTAGTGTAGAATCACACATTGACATCCATATGGATACACTTTTAAAGTGACACATTGACATCCATATGGACATACTTTTAAAGTGTGGCATTACTGTGTAGGCTATAAAATATTATTTAAATGCAATAATTTTATTTTGAAATATCCACTAATAACAATTATACATTATTATTCTACTTAAATGATCTCAAACACTAAATTAGCTAATAAATAACACAAAATAATAATTCAAATGTATAGATTTTTATTAACCTTAAAAGAACATGTCTTATACTACACATACTAATAAAGTAATATTTCAAGATGTGCACTTGTAATGAGTTCATCAAAATCAAATGTAAGAACATCACAACTATTTGAAACTTAAATGTTACATCCTCATTGAAGTTCGGTACTACTTTCCAAGCTGCTTGAACTGTCTTTGACATGTATACTTTCATATAATGGTTCATAGCTGCCTTGTGAATTTGGAAAATCTAGATCCAAAAGTCATTATGTCATGACAGTCTCCAATACATAACCAGCTCCTTGAACAATGGTTTTAGTATTCAAATTCTATGACCTGTAAAGAGAATATTCCATGGTCTTCTGCTTTTTTCTATGTCTCTTTCATCAGACTGTGTGTTTCAGGAGGAAAGTTAAGCTACTTAAGCACCTGTGAATCAAGTCATGAAAACATCAATGCCTTGAGCACATAAAGAACTCAACCACATGATATTGTACAAGCATCAAACATAAGCAGAGACAAAACCTCAGCAATAGTTACATGATGCAATGATGAAAATAGATTTATTACCTCTCGTGAAAAGGATGGTATAAATGGCTCTAAAAGACATGCAAGAAGATATACTAGGCCGAAAGCAATGCTCATCACTATGGAACACAAAGGCCTATTTTCCAGAATTGGCTCATCTACCAAAAAAAAAAGTATGGACAATACAAATTTATTAGATTAAAGCAAAATGGGACTATCAACAACCATTACTAAAATTCAAAAAATAGTTCCTAAATTAAAAAGAAAAATACAATGGACCAATCAACTAATAAACCAAAATAGATAGTTGGAAAGTATTTGACAAGCTTATTTGCAATAACTGCTTCCTTCTCTAGAAATGGACAAAGCAATTTTCAAACCTTACTTTAATTAAACTTAAACCAGTTGCAGCATATAATGGTTATTTTTCAGACCATATAAAGAAAGAAGAAACCAATTGAAGATATAAAGCACAAGTAAGATACAATAACAACAAATAACACTACTACTACTATTATCTGTCAACCTTAAGCTAGTGGAATTAGCTATATGAATCCTCACTATACATGTTCCTCCATTTAGATCTATCTCAATCTAATATCCAATAACTTAGGTTCTTAATACTGGTACTTCTCCACAGAATTTCAAACTTTTTCACCCAAGGAAAGAACCACAACCTGAAGTTGTACAAGAACATTTTTAGAAGAATATTTTAGATTTTTCAATTAGAAAAAGCACTAGATTAATTCCAATTAACACTCCCTAAGCAAAACAAACAACAAATTTTTGTTCCCTCTTTATCATTTTTAGCAGAAATAAGAATCTTTCTCTTGAGTTATCATGAATATAGATTCCTTTTTTTAGTCAGTGACTAATAACAAGTTATTGTCAAAGTAAACATGAAAGAACCAAGGCAATTATACAATGAGAAACAACTTTCAAGGTGGTAGGCAGATTATTTTGTTGATTCACAAGAAAGAGAAACAGTAATTTTCATCAATCAACCAGACAAGGAGTCAAGTGGTCAATATCAGTAACAGAAAAGCATGAAATAGCATAACAAACCATGTCATCTAATACATTATTATTGTGAAATAAACACAACGAATAGAGCTGTGAAACCTTGGTAATTGGTATAGTCTAAATGTACTAACACAAAATAGACACGAAACTAGCTGACAATAGGGATGTTTGTCTCTTTTGTATCATTACCGAATACTCCTATGCCTTTACTCTTTAAGAACTTGCCTGATTATCACAACCAATAGATACGAGGAAAATTTTCAAATTAAAAAAAAGGTCAGTCTGTAGTACGGATTGTGTTTAAATATACTAAGTTTCAAGCAGCACTAACATTTGAAAAAACCAGCCTTATTTACATCCAAACCTGCTTCATAGTTCAAGTATTCTGTTACACTAATAGTCTTCATAAGAGTCCAGTTTTCACCAGTTTATAAGAGTCTAGTTTAAGTATTCACCTTTTCTATTCTTCTGGTTTTGCTTGTTCTTCCGAACACCAATAACAATGAAAGCACTACTCCCAAAACTACAACGAAACTATCAACAATGATAATGACTACAACATTTCCTATAATATGGTGATTTGAAAGTAAATATAAAGACCATTACTGAAATGACTTCCAAAATTAAGTTGAAAAATGAGAATTCAATGTAAGATACACCAGAGAAGCAAGCAAATACATTGAACTCTTCGACAAGTGCCATAATCTAAGAACTTTAAGCTTAGGGGCACCGACTCTGCAAATTTCTAAGCATAGAATATAACTTTAAATTGTAAAGAGATTTACCATATTGTCAGGACAATGCCCATTAGTCACATTGTAGCAGTTCCTTTAGTTCTTTCATCCTTCCAGTCTCAGACACTACACCAGAAAAAGACGTAACAAGAAAAAGGTGACGATTTCAGATTTTACCAAATACTCTAAAATATCATGAAACCTCTATACAATGAGAAATATAGGGATAAAAAACATGAAAGAAATATTAAAATAATATATAAAGGCAGAACTAGCCACAGAGATACAGTATATGTAAAACCTGACGAAGTTCATCGAATTTTGAACCTTATAGCAAAAAACATATATTTAAATTTCAAAACTCACAACTTCTAGGATTAAGTACCAAGAACTTATATAGGACTTGTAAATATTAATTAAATGATTCAGAACCCCAAATAAGAGCAAATAAATTTTTGGATGCAACTTTACATTTTTAAAAGAGAGACTGAGCAAGTTAAGAGTAACCAACAAAGTAACTTCAAATTTATAATCTGCAATACTCTTTGTTGCTTCAACTGTTCAACAAAATATGTTAAAGTTCATTTTATATTTAAAAAGTCCTATTCTACCAATACCAAAAGAAAGACTTTTAACATAGGAGATAGAGAAGAAAATATAAACAATAAATTTCTCAATAATAGAACTTGTTGAAGTAGAAATAAGTAAGGCAATAAATGTCTTCTTCAGCCTCATAATGGTCACTCATAAATAACACAACCTTAAAATGGCACTTACTATAAGTTAAACCCAACTTCAAGCCCACCACAAATCTTACCAAGTCTTTACTAATCTTGGATGATCTTAGCAAATTTAAAAATGTTTTGTATTACTTGTTTAGAGGTTTTTTCCCTTTGTACGATTTCTAAGAGAGGCATCACATCAGCAACACTATTTATCAAATAAATGCATGAATTAAATAAATGCAGAAATTAAATAAAAGTTGAGGTTTTTTCCTCAATTTTTATGCAACATTATTTATCAAATGAATGCAGGAATTAAGCTTCTAGTACATGACTTTGCCTAGATTTGCACAGAAAGCAATATGACTTTTTGATTTTTAGACAATTAAATTACTAATTATAATTTTAATAAAATACTATAATCAGGACTATTTGAGGCACAAGGTAGAATTCAGTGTTACACCTGCCAGAACAATCAGAAGAAGATACCTCAGAGGCCTTTTCCTTGAATCAAGTGAATCTGATTTTGAAAAACCTCGGGGATATGATCGTCATATTGGCTGCGCAATGATAAGAAAAAAATAACAAGGTATCTTGGAAAGGTAAAAGAAAAAAAGTTCCTTGTATACATATTTAATAATAATCTGTGTGTCAAGCAAATTTAATGATATGCGAGTGATCCATGAAATATGTTTGTATGGTCTACTTCAGCAAATTTTATGTCACAAAGAGAATAGGTAGAAATCTGAATAAAAGCTACCTGGTTAGAAACAGAACAAATAAAAAGAAAAATAATATACCCTCTGTACTTTAAAGGGCAATGGTATTTCTTTCAAGTTGACAAAATTTACAAGTAATTAAACATCTATCTAAACAACACTGTCTTTGCAATTTTAAAGAGTACTGCAACTTATATACAAGATAAAAGCCTAAATGTGATGGTTTCTAATTTCCTGAAAGATGTAGCAACTATTGAACTAATACTGAAACTTTACCATCCCTGAAAAGGAAACAAGAAGAATCGAAATTAAATGAAATGACTATGAATGTACTAATGATTACTATTAATTCTCCTTTCTTTTTGTTTCCTCACATAAAGTATTATTTACATTGTTAAACATAGTGCCCATCCATGCTAACACAAACAATAATGACGTATTTTTCTACAAAAAAAACAACTCCTTAGGCTTAACTCATCAAATAAGTGCACCAAAAGTAGGGGATGGTATCATATTCTCTTATAAGAAATCCAGCCATAGACTACCTTCTGTAAGAGCACAACACTTCAACACAAAAGAATAATAATCACTCTTGAAATTGCTATTTAAACCTTTTGATGTCAACTCTTCTCTGCTTTGTCGGAGTTCACGATATATACGGGGAAGTCGGCGCCAAATAGAAATGTGATATATAAGTGAATTTCGACATTGATGCTTAACGTTAATAAAAGGAGTGAAATACATTGACTATAAGGAAAGGATATCTAATTTGGAAATGTAATTCTTTCATTCCCTGATCAAAAATTTGGTACTCCTTGAAGTGAAGAATCGAAAGTTGGCTCAACAGAGGAGCCCATATATCATTTTATGTATAGCTGATGAGGTTGTGCATGAGAGAGGAGGTGCTGAAAACTTACAATCGACATAAGAAGATCATCCATACAGGCCATCGACTAAAACAGATGAGGTTATTCTGTTAAATAGATAAAGGATTTGGTATATACGAAAGTGGGTATACATAGGTTCAGAAAAACCACAGAACTCTTTACTACTACTGTTGTTTCAAAAACAAAACTCCTTACTACTACTATTGTTTCTAAAACAAAACTCTTTACTACTATTGTACTACAGAAAATACAAGGTGAACAAAAATGCAACCAAAGAGAGGTATCCCGGAGAGAATACAGACCTTTAGAATGTTTGCTCTTATTATCCCTGAATCAATTTGTTGACATTTGAGGTGATCAAACTTCTCCAGAGTCAGCTTGTTGAGTATTCTGTAATCAATATTTGTTGGATTAATGAGTTAGAAACAATCCATACATTTCTTCAGATAATGTCGTAACGACATCTGAAACCAAGAACCATATGAATCGTTAATTAATCAAAAAAACACAAATATAGACACAAGCTCATACATATTAATATCCAGCCTAAGTATATATCAAATTCTCTATCCAAAAATAGTACACGCATAAAGCAGTATCATGGGCAGTGATGAGTGAACCTACCAATCAGATTGATTGGTGCAATGCCATGGAATTTTCAGTTTCTAATTAAATACACCGACATTATGCTTGTACTATTTAATTTAGGAGCTGGGATTAGTAAATAGACATAATTACAGTAATTTTGAGACAACCTCATTGTTGTCTAAGATTTCAAAGAGCTGACTAAGAATCAAAGGCACATCATGTGACTTGTGTCCTTTTAGATATCTACTTAGACAGAGGCTATTATTTTTCTATTCTTTTGGATGGAACGTAATTGACATTCGACTCTAACTATTTGTTGAGTTAACTCTAATATTTAGGCGATTAATAGATAATTATATTTAACTAAACTGACTAACAATACTAGATTAAGTCATGAGCCTCTAAAAAGTAATGAATACAAATGCTTTTGAGAAATTATATTTAACTAAACTGACTAACAATACTAGATTAAGTCATAGAGACTATTAAATTCTTTGAATTCCCGAAACATGCATCATAGTTTGACTATTATTATACACCTAAACCTACTACTACCCCATCCATTTTTTGTACACAGATAGAGTTGCAATGCCTCTTTTTTTTTAGAATAGTAACTTTGAAGTTACAATGCATAGCTCATACCTACTATATATACTTAAGTTCGCAAAACAATTGTACAGTAAGTAATAATAGACATATACTTACGGGAGGATTATGGAATTAACTATAGCATGACTTTACCAAAATCAAAGAAAAGAAAAATTAATACAAGATGATAACAAGCTACTAGTCCAAACATAAGAACCAAAATACAATGACTTTGAAAAATTGAGTTATAATCAACAGAAAATGAGAGAAGAATAACCTTGCCTAAATCTTCAAAATTTTAAGCGGGTTTCTTTTTGCCAAATCTTAAAAGAAATTTATTTGCCCAAATCCTACCAAAGACTCACCATAAAATGCATGCATGCTTAGAAACGAGAAGAAAATAAAAAGAAAGGGGTTTACCAGAGCTTATCTTGGGAAGTCTATCGGAGAAAACCCAATTTTACAGAAGCAGAAGCTAACGAAATGTGAAATTTTGTAGAAGCATAAACAGAAGAAAACCCAATTTTGCAGAAATAGAAGAAAACCTAATCATGATTGGAGTACTGATGAGAATTGATTTTTGAAAGAAAATCGTGAGCTGAGATTAGCGATTCTGAAAACCCTTCAAATCGTGAGCTAAGATTAGCGATTCAGAAAATCCTTCAAATCGTGAGCATAACAGCCATTGTGCTTATGCCATTTCTATAAAATCTTAGATCTAAGAGCTGAGAGTTGTGATTTTTAGGGGGGATTTTTCTGATTTGAGAGTTATTTTTTGATAGTTGAGAGATGGGAGCTGGGAGCTGAGACATTGTGTTATTTTTTATGATTTTTTTAGTTAATTAAAAATGGGAGAGAGTGTCCACTATGTTAGAGGGAACAATGAGAGGGAGTGTTAAATATGTTATAGGGAATATAATATTTTAGTGAAAAGTTTAGGCAACACTTGTAAAGTGTTGTTTTTAGAATAATAATAATAACACACTTTAAAAGTGTAGTCATATGTATAAATAGGTGTTGTCAATTAAATTATGATATGACAACGCTTATAAAGTGTAGCCTATACCACTGAAGAGCATGCTTTACAAGTGTTGTTAATATTATTGTGGCCAAAAGCTAAAAACTAAGGCTACACTTTAAAAGCATGGCCAAAATATTTTAGGCAACACTTTACAAGTGTTGTGTAGATTTAGTGTGGCCTTAGGCCTAAAATGTAATAGTGTAAGAAGTGAAAACTAGGGAAATATTTAAAACTGCCACAAACCGCTGCAGCGGTACAATCAACCACTGCAGTGGCAAAACTTCTTGGTGTCCATTTTCATTACGACTTTTCATGCATTAGGGTGTGGTGCGACTTCCAAATATTTTGAAATAATTAGAATGATAAAATCTTTCTGAGGTCAATTTCATCCCGACCTTTTGTGCATTAGGGTGTCATACCATGTTCGAGTAATGGTAGTAGCTAGTGATCACGAGGATTAATTACGTACACCTTCTCTGGTAATATGGGAATAACCGTCATGCCTAAACTAGGCAATGCATTGGCTATCGGTAATTTGTAGAGCAGAAATGTACGTAAAAGAGCTAGCGGATATTGAAATATTCTTCTTAATGACATATTATAGTCAAAAATTCCTCGAGTGTACAGACCTCACCCTCCAAACTATTTGGGGATGAATGGTGGGTAAATTGGTATCTAATGTAACAATCCAAAATATTGTTACATGTGAAAATGCCCCAAAAATAATTTACTATAACTAATATGCTCAAATTGGACCCGAAAAAAAATTAAATTGGGTGATAAAATGAGGCTCCAAAGCGATTGGGCCAAAAGGCTCAAAGTAAATTGGGTTGGTCTGCATCCTACCGTTGCAACGATAATATATCTCTGCAGTGGTACCCGGCAGTAGCCAACCCATGTATTTTAAAAAAACTTCTCATTTATTATTTCCCTAGGTCACCCCCTTTCCCTAAAAACGCTCTGAAAAATCCCACCTCCCAACCATGAGATTTTAAAAATCAGGGTTCATGAGAGTGGTTTTGAGACACACCCGGTGGAAACCCAACTATGGAAGATGCTTAACACTCGCAGGACAACTCTCTCCTCTTAATAGCATCATGGTTCAAGTACGAGGCAGTTTATGGTTTATGTATTGTAGCAATTAGACTTGGGCTAAATTCATATAACATTGATAGTAATGTCGAGAGTTCTTATGCATTAGGACTTTGGGCACGGTGTTCGGAAGGAAGAAAATAATGAAAATTCAGTTAGGCCTTAATAATATGCTTAATTGTTATTGTAACCCATTGATATGACGTTTGTTGGTGTGGAATAAGTTGAAATCTTGTGAGAATTTTGATAAGATTAGTGGGTATTGTGGTTCATAAGCATGGTGTAAGTTAAGTACGGTAAAAAAGGGGAGTAGTATTAGGCTAGGGTGTGATTGAGGGTGCTTTTGGTGAAATGTATAGTTACATCTTGTATTGAGGAAGGTTAACGAAACATAAATAGGGAGTAGGAGTTAAAACTAACCTAAAAGAGTTTTAGGCAACTTATGAGTGGACTTTAATGGGGAGGACAGTTAAGAGGCAACCTAATCGTAGGACGTGTGGTAGTATAGGTAAGTGGGTAAGATCCTTCAAATAATCGGGGTAAAGTTGTGGGGTCAAGTATGATAATTTCAATCGGGAAATTAGGGAGGAGTTCGAGTACAACGTTAGGAATAGAAATGAGAGTTGAGAATAGACAAGGTTAGTAATGGCAACTAGGTGGGAAACCTTGCATTTTGTAGGAGATGTAGAGTAGACAAACCTTAGTAATGTATGCACCTGAGGATATGTATGAAATTAAGATTGATGCCTTTATGTTCACGTGTGGGATGTTGAATGTAATTGCTTTTGGGTAATTATGATTATTGGTTGCATTGCATATTCATACATTGATGATGTGGAGTGAGATGATGAAGATGCTGATGTTATTATGGCAATCATGATGTTCATGATGTTCATGATGATGTTGATATTGATTTGATGGTGATGATAATGATGTTGATATGCAACCCATGATGTTCATGAGGTTGGAAATGATTGTGATTTTAATGAGGTTGAGAAGTGGAAAAGATGATGCGCACATCTTGCATACATGCATTCACTCATGAGCCTTGACATTTATTATGTGTTATTGTTGAATCTTGAGAGGATTGGTCTGTTGGTAGTATTGATGGAGTATAGAGGTACATTGTGAGTCCGAGGTACGTCCTAATTCAACCTTAATGTTAATTATTTAAGTGTATGGTTATGGGGTCTCATTGTATGGTATTGTCCCTTCTCGTATGGTCGTTATAACTCTAAGTTTTGGTGATGGAAAAACCATAATACATTATAGTAGCAAATTATCGAAAAGATCCGATTTAGTGTAAGCTAGGAGTTGCGAAAATCAAGTTAATAAGTTAGTTAAGGGTAAAGAGGGTGTGAGTTAGAGTAGATTGTCAAAGGACAAAGAAATACAAAAATATTAAATGGCAGGTAGGTCACAGAGATGCTAAAATTGTGGTACTAATAATTTCATAAGTTGGGGATTAGAAATCGAAATCCTTATTTGATGTTATGATCTCTTCCTATTTGCTATTGATGTTATTTGTTTCTAACCCCGATCGGCCGATGATGCCTACCAGTATGTGTGGTTGTACTGATGCTACATTTACTATATTATTCACTGGGGATATAGCCATGGTGCATGTTAGTTGGGGTTTCTATAGTAGCAACGGTGATCACTCTGCAGCAGCTCCTTCTATCTCTATTCAGCATGGATGTTGTGTCATTGACTTTTCTGTTCCTTATCTAGAGCTCTTGTACTGGTTTAGGCTAGTTTTTGGGGATTCATTTTTGATTATCTTCCATATTACTTGCACGTATCAATTGTATTAAGATAGATTTATACTTATGATGTAACTGGATTAGTTGGCTGAATGAAGAATTATCTTAACTAAATGACAGTAATTACCGATAAATGAATTGTTTAAAATTCTGCATTTAAATGATGGTTGATTAGTAATGGTTCTCCTATCTGTGTTAGGTGTTAGGTAGGTGCCCGCACGATCCGTGGATTGGGTCGTGACAATTATCTGTGAGGGTCCTGAGCAGAAAATTAAAGTCTCATTATCCAGGAGGGTCCTGAATAGAAAATTAAAGTCCATTATCAAGGAGGATCCTGGTAATCCTATTTTTCCAGAAGGGTCCTACTAAACTAAGTCCCAATATCGAGGAGGTTCCTACTAATCCCATTTTTCCTTAAGTCCTGAGCAGAAAAGTAATATCTCATTTTCCAGGTGGGTCCTGAGTAGAAAATTAAAGTATCATTTTCCAGGAGGGTCCTGAGTTGAAAATTAAAATCCTTAAACAACACGAACAAAATTTTTGCCCCAATCTTCTACCAAAAAAATTTTATCGTAACTATTTGTAAAATGTACAATGCAAAGGGTGAATCAAGACTCTAACTAGAAAGTGCATCTCCTAGGAGTAAAGGTTCAAATTAGGAAATTTATCTCCTACAAATGAAACGTGAAAGACCCAGACTAGAAAGTGTCTCCTAGGGGTTAAATAGAAAAAATCACTAGAAAGTGCATCTTCTAGAAGTAAAGGTTCAAATTAGGAAGTGTGTCTCCTAAAATGCAATTTGAAAGACCCAGACTAGGAAGTCCGTCTCCAAGGGGTTAAATTAAAGGAATCTGACTAGAAAGTGCGTCTTCTAGAAGTAAAGGTTCAAATTAAGAAGTGTGTCTCCTAAAAATGAAACTTGTAAGATCCAGACTAAGAGTTGCGTCTCCAAGGAATTAAATTGAAGGACTCTGACTAGAAAGTGTGTCTTTTAGGAGTAAAGGTTCAAATTAGGAACTAGATAACCTACAAATGAGACCTCAAAGACCGAGATTAGGAAGTGTGTCTCCTAGGGGATAATGAATTTTGACCATGATTGTACTTAGCAAACTTGTGGAGTGACATTGCCGCTTGCATTTACAGAAGTGAATAATTGTACCTTTCTGATATTCAAGCTTTGAAGCCTTTGATTTGAAGGTTACAACCATTCCTGTTTCACATAAAGAAAATTTATGAGTTTAAAAAAACATGGTGGTTGGTTTGTGGACTTGGCTTTGAGGCAATTGCTCCTGCATTTGTCACATTCAACTTGGTTCAAATTGTTGGCATTTGTTACTGACGTGTTGTACCATTGACCTAAACTCGAGCTATCAAAAGTGACTCTAACCTAAACACTATACCTCTGCTTCATTGTGTCTCTGAACTAAACTCTATTAAAACTTTGTATTTTCATGAGTCCAGAACCTATCAGTTGATATGAATACTTTGCTTCACTTTGGATTATGCTACCTTCATGCGCTGGCTCTTTTTCTTGCTTTGTGCAATTGAAGAAGTTCGTAGCAAGTTTTGAAATCCTTTATCACTTGCTTTGACATGGATTTGACTCAAAAACACTAGAAAAATGATGATGATTTTCTCCTTTGATAACAAACACAAGAAAACAAGAATGGAAATCTAGAAAGGAAAGAATAGACAATGGGTATCCCTTTTAAAAACGAAGGAAAAAAACACTTATTTGAGCGTGGTAGCCACCTCCAATGATTATGACATACATTTTGGATTGAACAACCCGATATTTCCATCAATCAACTCTTGCCAACTCATTGAACTTGAGACTGAGTTTATTTTCTTAAGCCCATTGCATCCAGATCATAGACCTCATGATACAAGACAAATGGCCATCATAACTTTTGATGCCATCATTCGTGGCCAACACGTGGAGAATCTGATTTTGGACACCTTGAAGGCCCGAGAGTATGCATGGGGAAGTCATGAAGTCATTTTGGACACATAATAAAGCAAATTCGTGTGTGGAAGGTTGCTTGGAGGCTTGCCTTGATGACTACCCGAGGCTCTAAAGAATTGCAAGGGTTGAAGTGTGAAGAAGGAGTCCTTACACTCCATGACCGCCCCTTATTAAGGGTGTTTTGGTCTTTTTGTGCCTTTTGTTTACACTCCATAGGAGCCTCTTTTCATTAAGGGTAGTTTGGTCATGTGATGTAATAGTTATAAATAGGCTTCATTAGTCTTATTTTCTAGTTAGTTCATTATGGATATTTGAAAGACTTCTTCTTCTCTCTTTGAGAATGTAGTGTAGGGCTTGGAAAGGCCAAGTAGTGTAGGGCTTGGAAAAGCCATTATTTATCCTTGCTTAGAAACGGTGGTTGTAAGGAGGAGTTGATTCCCTTAGCGGTCACCATAAGAGTTTGGTGTTGTTATTGCGGGTCTTAGGGGTCTTATCGTTTGATACACGGTTTGGTTCCTATTTCTTGTAATCTCATATGTCAAGTTATCTATCTTTTTGTAATCTTGTTAAGCTTGTGTTTATAATCTTGAAGTCTAGTGAAGTCGTGTGTGGCTCTTTCGATTCACTAGCACTTGTTGTTCAACTTGTTGTTCTTGTGATAGTTGTTCATCTTGTTGTTGTTGTTGGAATCTTCGTATTGTGGACTTGATCTTGTATCATTAACCTTAAGAGTGAACCGCTAACCAACTGCACTAAAAGTTATAGCTGGTAGTGGAAGGCGCAACCCACCCTTTATAGGCCCTGAACCAGGCGGGGACGAACCCGATCCACACCCCCACCAAGGACAACCCGGGACATATCCCTCTTCCAGGGGGTGGCTACTCTTGTTTTCTCCATCATTCCCCCTTTCTCTGGAAAGGTTCATCCTCGGACCTGTGCATGGTGTAAATGGGATTCGAACCCGCGACCTCCGCTCTGATACCAAACCTTAAGAGTAAACCGCTAACCAACTGCACTAAAAGCTATAGCTGGTAGTGGAAGGCGCAACCCACCCTTTATAGGCCCTGAACCAGGCAAGGACGAACCCGATCCACACCCCCACCAAGGCCAACCCGGGATACATCCCTCTTCCAGGGGGTGGCTACTCTTGTTTTCGCCATCATCTCATTCGGCTAGTGATACCCTGAAGAATTTTTGTCAATAATCCTCTCTCATTTTTCATTTCTTTAAACTCATAATCATCTTACGGTGCCCGTGACGGTTTTCACTGATAAGACTCTCTCATTTTTTATTTCTCTCAGCTCACCATTGCCTTATGGTGCCCATAAGGGTTCTCACTAATGAGACACTCTCATTTTCATTTTCTCTCAACTCACCAACGCTTTACTGTGCCCATGAGGGTTTTCACCAATAAGACTCTCTCATATTTCCTTATGTAGTTCCCAAAATGCGAACATCATCTACCCATAGCATGTTTAGCCTTGACATTCTCAAAGATTGACCTGAAGGTCTTTCTTTGGTGGCAACATGGCTTTTGGATAGAGTTAGAAAGAAAGGATGTCATGGAGGCTCAAAGATACTTAAAATAGGGTGGGACTTACAACTTTTGGAATTGACACAACAAAGAAAAATAACTCTTGCCCAAGTTTCTCTTAACCTAGGAAATTTGGATTTTTCACTTGATTGGACAGAATCCAGTGTAGAGGTGCCTACGTATCATGTTGTAGCAAGAATTAGGTCAAATGTACTTCAGAAAAGTTGTTCTTTTGCTTTTTTTTCTTTTTTTTTAACTCTTAACTTTGACTTGTCTTTTTTTTCTTTGACTCTTTCTTTTTTTGAATCTATTTTTTCTTGACACTTTTCTCTTTTTTGAACTTTTTCTGACTCTATTCTTCTTCTTTTTTTGACTTTTCTGACTCTATTTTGATTTCAAAAGAGAAGTACGAAATAAAATAGAACTAAAGCTCAAAAGGGGTAAACAAAGGATGACACAATATTTGGATAGCAGAATGAATTGCCTTCGTTATATCAATTCTTAAAAATGCAAGTACATAACATGCAATATGAGAGTGGAAAATGAAGATCATACACAACATCTTTACACAACATTAACCTTGACTGAGCATGTGTGTCACTTCTTCCATGCTTGTCAAATACATAGCTCCACTTGTGTTGTACATTCCTCACAACAGATGAGTCATGCTTTCTTGGATCTAATTTTCCTTTTGCTTCTCTTCATATAGAAAATTGTATAACAATATCCTCTGATTGATCCCTTTTAAAGTCCTTGAGATGCACCTTCTTGCTGACAGACGCATATGTCATTTTCATGATTCTCATAGTGATCGCCTTAATTCCATTCAAGTTAGTCTTCAACTCGGTCACAGAATATCACAATACTCTACTTATTTCCTCATATGCTCTTTTTCCAATTTTAACTTTTTGGTTCAACGTTTCATGATTAGATTGGATTTTAAGATCTGGCTGAAAATTCTGCATGCACATCATATTACTAGAATCAACATACAAAGAACTGTGTAAAGAAAAGAAAAATAAAAAAACAACATATATTAAAAATAAAAGGCAAAAGGGACACTGCATTTTGTTGAAAGAAAAGATAGAAGGGTTTGAACATAAATGACAAGGAAAAAAAATAAGATAGATCCCGAACTACAACCCTGGAATAATTTGGATAACAGAAAGAAAAATAAAATAAACTACCAAAACTCCTTCCTGGTAGGGAGAGGAGTGACTTCCTAATTATTGAGCCTGACATCTTAGCCACTAGTTTGCACATTAGCCTTAACGGAACCTTTACCGATGTTAATTGTATTTTCTTGACCATTGAGAGGACTACTACACTCTTTGTCATCACATATCACCTCTGTCGCGCCCCATTTTTCTTGCGAAAAGCGGGATTCGACGTGACAAACTCTATTTAGGATTGTTTAAGAGAGAAGAGTCGCCACCTAACGAATTAAGGTGCGTTAGGGCACCATTCTAGACTAATTACGAACTTATTTTAATTTAGTCTACGTCAATCAGAATTCGGGTAAGGGTTCAGGTTACCTCGAAAGGAAGGTGTTAGGCACCTTTCGAGGTCCACAAATGTGGGTTCCGGCCAAACTCATATATTACGTGGGAATTTTACGTGATAAGCAAAGGTCAGTTATTTTTATTAACTTAACATTTAACTAAGCGTTCAAAAGATAAAAGATATTAAACAAATTACACATGCAACTTAATTATTATCTAATTAATAATTAACTACGTGATAAAGCAATAAAAATATGTAAATAAATAAGGAAGTGAATTAGATAAGCGAGAAGATAGAAAAAGACACAATTTATAATGAAAAGATTCATTAAGTTATACCTAGACTACCCGAAACAAAAGACATGCAAAAAATAAATAAAATTCAATCAAATTTAGGCAAGGGATAATTTTTATCTTATTCGGATCAGCGCCCGACTTATTAACGAAGACAATGACGCATATCGCATTGTCGAATACTGCTCGGGGCAACTTCCATCATTTCCGATTGTTCTACCCACCCCACCTAATTGGTTATTAAGCCTAAAGGTGTTCTATAGAAAACGACAAAGCTAGCGTTCCCTAAAATGCCTACCCATCCCAACATAATGTCCAAGAGGCATTGGACTTACTATTTTTGGATTGGGTTCTAGACAAGAGGAAGCCTAAACTACCTAATTAGACTCGGGGTTCGCGTCAGACAAACAAATAGGACAAGCAAGTAGCAAGTAATGGTTTCATAAAAGCCTCATGGTTAATTAAAGTTGATTAGGCGATTGACATGCTTGAAAAGATAAATATTTTATTTTTACGTGATTGAAACCTATAGGCATGATTTCTAGGCGAGGCGTATTAATCAGGGTGTCGAAAATTTAAATAAAGTACCAGATATTAAATTAAGTATACTAAAAGCTTGATTTAAATATGCTAAAAATTTAAAGGTACTGAAAATTAATTAATAATTACAAAAAAAAAAAAAAAATTTAGATTGCTAAAATAAAATGATTTAAAATGCTGAAAATTATTTAAAACTTTGCTGAAATTATTTTAAGATAATTATTTAAAATAAAATATACTGTAAATGATTTTTTAAATGTTGAAAATTATTTAAACCTTGCTGAAAAATTACTTTAAGGTTGCTGGAAATTACTGAAAATTAATTCTTGAATACTGAAGATTATTTAAAACTTGCTGAAATTATTTTAAAATTGCTGGAAATTATTGAAAATATACTAAAATGATTGTTTAAATGCTGAAAATTATACAAAATGCCGGAAACTAAATTTTTAATGCTGAAAATTAAAGATATGCTGGAAAACTAGATAAGAAAGTGCTGAAAAATTATTTTAATATGCTCAAACTTAAATTAAATTACCACGTTTAAGATTAGTACAATACGTCGAAGGTGAGTTAACGATCCTAAAGACATGATTTTCTAAATGATAGGACAAATAATGACCCTAGAATATTTGCCTAAGTGATAAAATAATTATACCAACATATGAAATCTATTAAACAATCCTATAGGCATGATATCTAGGTGATAAAATAATCAAATCATAGAATCCCCGCCCTCGTAGCAATACCCATTACTTATAACATAGTAGTGTCTATCAAACATTATTACAGACCAAATAAATAGGCAAAAATACGAAAAACAATAGACAAAAAATAAGAAAAATCTTCCGCAGAACAGTGCTCTCTTGTCCCACTCCCCAGGCAACTAGTTTAGCAACCTGCCAAATAAAAGCAAACATACCCATGCATACAGACAAACACATAGACCCTTGTTCAAGTTTAAGTCCTTAAGACATTATGTTTTAACAACCTAGAGCAGGCAAAACTAGGAATAGAAGTCCATACCAAAGCAAAAGACGCCAAATTGAAAGTTGAAATTACATTTACGCTATTTGCACATTCATGAAAATATCGAACACATACAACAAAACATAATCCAACAGGCAAGGCAGGTATCTAGGGGTGCTCGGAGAAAACAGTTTTAAACATGATCACAAACCAAACAAACAATTACAATTTTTTGGCAGAAACTCTCATAAAAAACAATCATAGAAGTCTAGTAGCGTACTAGTTGGCAACAACAAAGGAATAAGGAATCAGAACCTGATAGTCTGTACAAACTTTGATGTAATAGCAATTAACAGCAAAATCGATAACAAAAACCAAAGAACCAGCACTTCCCATAGCACACAATATGAGGGCTGAGTAATATATAGTAAAGAGGGGAGTGAAAACCAAAGATGTGAGTAAGAGGGTGTGTAGAAAATGCCGGGGTCCGAGAGTAACGTGTGAGTAAAGGGCGTGTGAAGAAGCGTAAAGTCTGTGCATGAGATTATGTGAGTGTGAAAAATCTTCCCCTAAAATAAGGGAGTAGTACTATTTATATAGCCATAGAGAATGACTGAGAAATAAGGAAAGAATAAAATATCAACTATTCACAGAATCAATCAAGCATTAAAAAAAAGAAGGAAATTATCAATCACTCCTTGTTTGACATGCTAGAATTACCATAAATAGGCAAGTACTAAGGTTGCCTAATAATTTCATTTAGCTGAGAAAAGGAAACCAATTATAAGGATACACAATCAGAGCAAAAAAGGAAGAAAGGAAACGAATAAGGGGAAATATAAATCATAAAGATTTTTCCTTATCTAAACCAATATAATCAATCAGATTTTCATCAAAAATAGCAAAGTCTTGAAGCTTTCATACCATTTAAGGTCAATTAGATAGGCAAGTAAATCTCCAGTTGCCATATTTTATGGTAAAGGTTGTTACAATTCAAATTCAAGAGAAAAAGAGGATTGACTGATCAAAGTTACCATAAACCACCAAGAAGCGACAAGTACCATAATTTCCACATAATCTTGAATTGATTCACATGAAGTAGAATCTTATAGCTGCCCTAATTATCATACAAAAGGCTAACCAGAATCAACTCAACCGAGGAAGCAGACAATCACTCAAGGTTATCGAGGTATCCAAATTAGATAAATGCTAACAATTATTAACACATCAGATCTCCAAATGACTTCCATGGGCATGTATTAAGCTATAAACATGAGTAAAGGACCCGCGAGCCAAATCAGGAATAGTCGGAGTAATTGAGCTCCAAACGTTATTCACACAACTTAGCAAATAAGAATATAAACGGATAAGCATTGAACACTCTCAATATGTATCAATTTCAAATCTACGAATCAGCCAAGTAACAAATCATGACCAAATAGAGGTATAATTTAATTGAATCACAAGACTAATACCAAAAGATCATACTAGAGACGAATTCGAGAAAATCCATCATAAACAAATTTTCCAATGCACAACAGGATTGATCGTCGATCTTCCACGATCTTCGAACCCTTTTTTTTAGGGTAACAAAGATGCTATCCTCATTGGAGATTCTTCAAAACTCATCGGAGAAGAAACAATATTTAAAGTGGAGGGAAAGCACGGGTCTGTCCCCGTGATTGCTAGCCGGAGTTCACCGATCGGCAGTGATGGTGGTTTCTAGTAGTGGTGCCGCATTGGGGTTCGAGAGAGATGAGTTAGAGAGAAGAGGGTGGCGGTGATGACGAAGAAGAGATGGAGCAACGAGAGGAAGTGGAAAGAAGGAGAGAGGGGGAGGCGGTTAATTATTCACCGATCGGTGGTGGTGTTGGTGCGATGGCGGTTTGGATGAGCTGATGGATAGAGATGGGTAAGGGTTGTGGTGAATTCATCGGCCAAAGAGGCGATGAAGGAGCAACAGCATCGATGGTGGTTCACTGGTTAAGGGTGACCAGCGTATGGTGTCTCGCCGGTAAGGTTACGACGGCGTTGTGGAGGAGAGGATGGAAAGATGTGGCGACTGGAAGATGACAAATGATTTGGGTTTCTAGGGATTTTTGAGATTTGGGGGTAATTAAAAGGAAAATAAGAAGACTTAATCAGGACCGTAAGATCAAATTGATGGACGACTGTGATTGAAATTGGGAGAGGGGTCAGATCATGGGTCAAACATTGGGTCATGAAATTGGTTTTAAATGAAATTGAATTGGGATTTAAAATTGGGCCAAATTGGACTCGATTTAGGCTAAAAATGACATTACTAGAGTAAAATCAGGCTAGAAATTAAATAAATTGGGAAAATTAATTTTAATTAGGCTGCTATTTAATAAATAAAAACTCAATAATAATAATGAAAAAATAATAGGACATCACTAAATCGCTATTCTTAAAATAAATTATGTATATAAAATTGATGTTACGTAAACTATTATATAAAATTAACGATAATAATAAATTATGTACCTGTAAATTATGCATGTGAATTTTAAGAAATGTTATAATAATAATAAGTATAAAAATAAAAAAATAAAAAAACTATGCGTTTTTAAATTATGAACATATATATTTGCGAAAATAATTTAATAAATATTAACCAAATTATGTAAAAATATTATATTTAAATTAATAAATTATATGTGCTATATAAAATATAAAAATTAAATAGTAAAATAAATTGCATACTTCAAAATCATAAATGCGACACGTTGGGATTTATTTGGTACCAACAATAATAATTAAAAATGCAAAACTAATATTTTGATAAAATAGCAGCCTAGGAGGAATATCGGGAGGTCAAAATTGGGTGTCAACAACCTCAATGAAGCGTATATCATTATCTGCTGGCAGAGGATTCTGAGTAGTGGTCGGGGGATCACTATATTAGACCACAATCATCATTGTCTGAATCATCTTTTCCACTTTCTTTTTCAAAGATCAAAAATCTTCAGTATTGTGCCCTAGAGCATTAGAATGATATTCACAACATGCAGTGGGATAAAACCTTTCGAATATGGATTTTCTTGATTCTAAGGAATAGTTCGTATCATGTTCAAACTTTTCAATTTCTTGAACAAGCTTGTGTAAGACTCTCCAATTAGTGTGAAAATATCTCTTGGCCTTAGATTCCCTTCATATTCCTGCCTTAGATGGGGTTTATAGGGCACTCGAATATTCTGAGAAGAAGGACAAGGGTCTTGATATGTTAGTGCTTGCCATTGAGGATAACTTGGCGGTAGGACATATGGTTGTACATTGTTGACCCCATATTGAGGTGGTACAAATAAGTACTGGTGGGTTCCTGCATAGGGTAATAATTTTGGGATAGAGCATGAAAGTAGTTTTAGGTGTAGTGATATGGTGTTCCCCTAGGGCCCTGTGTTGTTCCTTGCATGACCATTGCTACATCATTTGTTTTCTTTTTTATCCCAAAATTTGTTGAACTATTCTGAATTGCTTGAGTGGTTGCCTTCAATGCAGCAAATCTCACAATGTGACCGGTCTTAATCCCATCCTCTATCATTTTTCCCATTTTGATGACCTCAATAAATGGTTTACCCATTGCAAGAAGTAGGTATTGAAAATATGTTTCTTCTTGGGCCTGAAGAAAAACCTCTACCATTTTGCTTTCTTTTATCAGTAATTTCACCCTAGTAACTTGTTCACGCCACCTAATGGAATACTCCCTAAAACTTTTGGTACCCTTCTTCTTCTTCAGTTTGTTCGAAATTTCTCATCAGGAATCAAATCACTATTGTATTGAAATTGTTAAACAAACTCATTAGTCATATCATCCCAACTATACCACTTATCAATATCCTGACCAACAAACCATTGTAAAGCCAACCTTGATAGACTCTCACTGAAATAAGCCATGAGTAATTCTTCTTCCCTCCTCCATACCCCCACCCCCCCGGCTCCTATCAACTGATTACATTATCATTTCAAGTGTGGCACATGATCACCATGACCATCATACTTTTTAAACTTGGGCATCTTAAATCCAAGAGGGAGGTTAACACTTGGAAACATGCACAAGTCTTTATATGAAACACTTCTGTAGCCCCCAGGCCCCTACAAGTTTTTCATAGCCTATTCTAAACTATTTATCTTGCTAGCCATTTTTTTCTACTTTTATGTCATATTGAACTTCTCATTCTCGATTGGTAAATCATACTGAGGGTACTGGTTATAAGGGTTGGGGGCTCTAAAGGTCATCTCTAAAGAGTAATTGTGGTTATCAAAAGCAGTAGGTTGAGTCTCGTTGACAGGCTTAGGTATAGGAAGTGATTATAGAATTGTGAAAATGGATACAGTGGGTATGACAAGAAGAGTGCTTCTGGGAGGTATGATTGGAGGTCATACAGTAGAAGTACCTGGAATGCTAGAAAAATTAATGTTGGGCTAAAACCTGGAGGGTAAAGGGGATCAGTTTTCCTAGAAAGTGGAGCTTGAGACGTGGGGATTGGTATGGTGAGAGTACCCTCAGAAAGACCTTGGGTTGGTGGATGTGGAGGAAGGTCAGTCATCCAAGCCTTATATACACAGGCCAATTGTTTTTTCAACCTTTTACTTCCTTAGGAACCCTGATTTATGTTCAGTCAATTGGGTTTGGAGGTCATCACTAACTAAAGCGATTCTTTCTTCTGCCATTGGTACATTTCTCTTAGATCTTGTGAAGTAGTTGTGCTTTGCCAGTGTACCACAAACAAACCCCCTTAAACTAGTTGTATAGTAGAGATAACAAATGTGTTAGGGTTTAACATTTTTAAAAATTCTTTTTTGTTTGTTTGTTCTTAAGAAAGACCACCAAATCCCATAAGAGTTGTCTATGTATCTCACCCCTGAGAGAGGAGAATCAGGTGTGCGTAGTTTGTGAAGTTTCAACATAAGTAACCAACCAAACTTTTTTTTAAACTTTAGAGGAAAAGAAACTACAAAGACACAAAGAAGGAATTATTTTTTTTATCAAAAGAAATTTAAGAAAATCTTTTTTGAGTTTTCATTTTGAATTTCATACAAAAATGAAACCTGAAATTACCAAAGGAAATTTTTTTTGTATGTTTCTTTTAAAGAAGAATGTGAAACAGCTAATCTAAATGAAGAGTGAATAAAATCCTTTTGAATTTTTTAAATAATATCACCAAAACCAAGAAGGGTTGCCTACATATCTCACCCTCGAGAGAGGAGAATCATTTGTGCGTATTTCATTTAGATTGGACAGTAAAGAAATCTATGGCAAGTAGGCGTGACTTGTGAAACACCGCTCTTTTTGTAATAGGAAACTAAAAACCTCAATAAGAAGAAAAGGAAATAAAATAATTTTGAAATTTTTGATTTTTAGAAGACGTAAGACTCTAAAAGACAAGAAAAAAAAATTAAATTTTTTTAATAAGAATGTATAAAAGCTCCTACCAAATAAGAAAAAACTTTTTAAATTTTCTAGTTACAAATGTGTGCTAATAGAAATAAAGGAAAACTCTTTTTGATTTCTTTTTTTTTTTCACTCCTCTTACCTTAACACCTACTCCTTTCCCTCACTTTTAATATACGCCTCTAAATCAGTCCGTCAAATGACCCTTTAACCCTCAAAGATGTAACAAGTAGCACATAAGGATGCTTTGGGATGAGTCTTCTATAAAGGACTAATGGAGTTATGTTAGGTCTCAGTATGATACAAATAAGCATTTCCTAAAGGTTGACCTAGGTTGGGTCCACTAATAAGGTAAGGCCATTTAGGGTGGCACGTGGTCGATACTCTACACTCCCATGCCACCCCTCCTAAATAATTAGAAGACTCACAAAAGGTTGTGTACGCTTATTACGTACTCCAAGACTTATTTCTAAATAAATGACTTCGAGTATGCACATGATGATAGGTATCAAAGCGGTAACAAATAAGGAAAAGACAGTAAACAAATAGCACATAGGCAACCAATAACAAAGAAAGGCGATAAAACAAACAAGGCATCTACTCAACTATGGTATCAACTAAGCCAATACAAATCAACAAACAAAGCTCAAACTTTACAATTCCCCAGCAGAGTTGATAGAGCTGTCACAACTCTTTTTTAAAATTGATTTATTAAAGTTCAAAAAGGGTTTTCAAATATTGAATGTGACTAAGAGGGTGTTTCAAAAAGGATTCATTTGAAAATCAGAGTCGCCACTTGACATTGATTTTGGTGTGCAAAGTTACCCAAAAATATTCTTTTCAAAATAATTGACTCTTGACGAAGGGGAGGTGTGAGGCACCCCTCGATCTCGTGGTTTTAGCACTGTCACTTTGTTGACTCGTATCGACTTAAATTAGCACTATAAATGAATAAATTTCACAAAAAAAAAAAAACACATAAGCACATGCACAAAAATAAACAAATAGTGTCCAATCTGATTATACAATCCAAAGTAAAAAGGTATGAAAAATAAACCTAAACTACACTATCCTAACCTGATGTTATGTTTCACCCGACATCCTTAGCCTTGTTCACAGACAACCACCAAATATATGGTACCTCGGGATATTCCCCAGCGAATAAATCAATACAAAATCTCATGGGGCATTCCCTGGCAAATGCATACATTTGAGATCAAACAATTTAATCAATCACATGCAATCAATCGACAAAATGAACAAACACAATCAATCAAAACGCTCCTAAAATTTGCCTACCAAACCTTAATAAACCCAAATTACTAATTTTGTTTTAACCCATTAAATAATCTGTTATGATTAATTCATCTTAAACCCCAATTTCACCTAATTTTAAAATTGATCAAAGTAAACCTTCCATGTTCAACTATGAATCCACTTAAACCAACATTCAAACATTAACCCACTTGAAAATCTATAAAGTAACAAATCGAATTAACCATACGAATGACAAGAAATAAATCATTTATCACCATGAATTGTAATTAAAGTTCACCAAAGCAACAGAATCCACAGTATTGCGATCATCCAATAGATCGATGTCAAACCAATATGCTTAAAACCAAATTCATTCCATAAAATGCAAAAAACAAACATATGAAATGACATTAAGAGGAGAAGATATAGAATTGGACCCAGTTGTTGCTTTTAGAACCAACAAAAATTACTCGATTGGACTTTAAAATCGAACGGAGTATGAATGACAACCTCAAATCAGAACCTCCGACAATAACCCCAACTCGATTGAAGGAGAAATCAATTGATTTTGGAGCTTCTTAAAACCCATGAACTAAAATCATCTCATATGATTTCTCTTCGAAAAAATTCCCTCAAAGCTTGATAGAGAAGAGATAATATTAGGGTTTTGATTTTCTGATCAAGAGACGAAAGAGAGTATGGGGTGTGTTTGGTGGTTGTGTTTAGTGGGGTTGGACGGTTCAGTAGTGGAAAGAAGAGTGGTGGCTGGTTTGGGTATGGTAATGGAGGGATTTGGTTGGAATTGGAGTTGTTGGTCTGTTAATTTAATGGTCAGGGATGGCTGACTGAATTATTCTCTATTAATGGAGGATTGAAGGTGATGTTGATATAAAATAGAGGAGATAATTGTAGGTGTGTGAATGGAGTGTTGATGGTAGAAGAGTGTTCAGTGGATTGTTATTGTTGTTCGTATGTTAATGGAATGGAGGATTTGAGTGAGTGTGTTAATGGTGTGAAAATAGAGAGTGTGATGTTGTGTAGTGGTAGCGTAAATAATGTGCAGGTGGAGAAATATTGTTGAGAGAGTGTGACAAGGTGTGGTGAGGTGTTTGTTTAGTGTAGGTAGTGATTGAGTGTAGTGAGGTATATAGTGAAGGTGGAATTTTGAGTGGTGACCAAGAAACAATTTCATTAGTCATTATCTTTTGGATTTTTGTATAAATAAAAGGCTAATTAAAGTTACCACGATAATAAAAATATGCTTAAAAATAAAAATACCAGAATTGTATCAAAAGGGAAATTAAGTCACTAAAATAATATAAAGCTCGAGGAGGGTAAAAAATTACGTGTCTACATTGCTTTTGTAATGAAGATGTACATAAAACTTATAATCATCTATTTTTAACTTGCCCTATTACTGTGAGGGTGTGGCAGACTTTCATTGCAACTACTGAAAATTCTAGCCCTCTGTTACAGCTTAAAGTAAAATGGTAGGAGGTGAAATGCTCTAGCCTGCTTTCATACTATGGCACATATGGAGAAGGACAAATGCTATATGTCATGGGGAAACTATGTCCTATAATAGACTTATACTGGATATTAATAGGAGCATGTACTTGTTTGCTAAATTTAAGTACCCCTAGATGAAACATCCGCCTAATCAGTGGCCGCTGCTCATTCATTTCCTACAAGAATATTAACATGTGATCAATAGCAAGGTAGTGTTGTGGGAAAAGCCTCAAAGTGGTACTTTCAAGTATAATTGTGATGGAGCATCAAAAGGAAATTCAAGTCCCAGTGCTATTGGATTTTGTATAAGATATTTTAAAAAGGTAATTTGAGATATGTGATGTGTCATGATCACATGACACTTTCGATGCTTGAAACTAAGAAAATATGCAATAAATTGGGTATGTTTGGTGGGTATGATGTGTTTTATGTTCTATATTGCGGGAGAATAGGTTTTTGGAAGCAAAATGATCAAGAAGGAAGAATCATGCTTGAAAATGGAGTATCTGAAGATGAAAGAACCAGATTCTGCACCAGAGAAGTGACTCACGAGATGACTCAAGTGTCGTGAGTCCACCCACGTGACGTGGGTGGGTGTCGTGAGTCAACTTCAGAGATGTCCAATGTTGCCTGATTTCCACGGAACTGACTTACGTGGCGTTACTTGGTTCTACGACACCAAGTCATGATACCGTGGAAAGTTGTCAACTCTGTTTTTCTGTTTTATTTAGGATAGATTCATCTTGTATCTATAAATACCTTTGTATTATCCTATGTTCAAGAGTTATTCAGTACATTATTTTGAGACATATTTCCAGTATTTTGACGCATTATTGATTTTGTAACCTTGGATTACCAGTTCTAGGATTTTTAATAATATTGAGATTTCAAAGTTTTCTTCATTATCGTGAGTTTACAACTATGTTTTCATCTTCGAATTCCTCTTGTGTTCTTACAATAATGAGCAGCTAAACCCATTAACTAGGGTTGTGTGAACCATGAGGAATTAATGAAACAGGTTAAGTGCGAAGCAAATTCTGAACTGTTATGAATGCATGTATTGTTATTACCTTCGTTATAATTGATCTTCTAACGGTTGCAAACGTTAGATACACGTCTATATTCTAGACTTGCTCAAGAGAGAGGCAAAGATTAGGAAAAAGGAATAACAACAGAGATTTGAAGCTATCAACCTTCATCTAATAACTTAAGCCGTAACAAGGATACTTATCTGAGATCCAGGATAAGGATTAGTAGTGCAACACTCAGATACCGAGAGGAGAAGAGTGAAATTCATCTAACCAAGGTCGAGAGACATTTAGATGAACATATCTTGTTAGATTTTGCATGCAACGCAGCAGGACAGTTTTGTCAAGCATAAATAACCGGTGAAGTTAAGAAATCATTGGGGATCACAGTCCTAGTGTATTTCTCATATTGTTTACAAATTCGAAAATCAGCAATTGTTATTGTTACCATTTATTCACAAAAAAAAAAAAAAAAAAGTTTCACGTATTTGCCAACTACTCAGACTAGCATTCTACGTAATTTCGTTTGATTCCCTGTGGGATCGACCCCAATCTATTTGGGTTCTATATTTGATACAGCGACTGCATTATACTTGTCTGAAGGTATATTTTGGGCGACATCAAATTTTGGCGTGGTTGCCGGGGAACTACGGTTACGGAGTTGAGTATTTTACTTGTTGGAGTCGATTGGTTTTATTTCATTATACTTTTAAGGTAACACGCCGGTGTATGCCCAATAGTAGTAGTCAAGGCAATCCCCTGATTCCACTTGATCCTTAAGTAGAAAGAACTCTAAGAGCTAATCGAAGAATGGTGAATACCAACAGAGTTCAGGATCCTGCAACGGCGGGAGATATTCATAACCAACCAATTCAGCCAGTTGGTCATGAAACAGTGGACTAACTACTACTCGGTTGACACGGGATGAGCAAGCTAGATAAGTTGCTGTTAGGCAAGCAGATAGAGATAATCGAGCTATGCAAGAAGCAATACAGCGTCTGGCTGATGCTGAAGAAAGACAAAGAAGAGTGAGGGCACACCAAACACCTCAAAGACCACATGTGCCAAGGTATGATGATCCTGAAGAAGAAGATGTGGCTTATTTCGAGCCGATTGAGACTAGTGCCATTATTCCACCAGAGTTACCTCAGGGTACAAAGTTTGACATTACAAGTGCCATGATCCACCTGTTTAACTTGAAAGGTGTATTCGTGGGTTTTCCTACAGATGATCCAAACATGCATGTGATGAACTTTGTGGAGGTTTACACTTCTTATAATTTTCCTGGAGTGGACCAAGAGGCTATTCGGTTAAGATTGTTTCCGTTCTCTTTAACAGGAGAAGCGACTTTGTGGCTAGCCGAATTACCACGAGGTTCCATTACTACTTGGAAAGAGCTGAGAAATCAATTTCTAGAAAGATTTTTTCCACCATCCAAGATGCTACAGTTGAAGGATGAGATTTATAGCTTCAGACAACTATACTCTGAATCCCTTTATGAGACATGGCTAAGGTTCAAGAAGAAGCTTCAGAATGTGCCAAATCATAGGATGAGTAGTAGGAGTCTACTTGAAATCTTCTATAGGGATTTGAACGCAAATACTAAGGTTGTAGAAGATATTATCACTGGAGGAGCATTTATGAGTCTGAGGTAGGAATGAGCTTCAACGATCTTGGATCGTATTACTAAGACTAATTGAGGATGGCATACTTGGGAGGCAGAGACACCTGCTGGTACATACACTATTAGAGCATCAGCAGCACAATGGGCTTTGGATGAATCTGTAGCTTAAGAGGTTACACAACTGAGAATAGAAATTTGTTTGCTAGCCAAACAGATTGCGGATAGAGATGCAGAGAAGGTATATGCCGTAAGTGCACAAGGTAAAGCATCTAAGCATAACGATTATGAATCTGATGAGGAAGCTAAATACCTGGATCGAGAAGTAGTGGGTTTTTGAGCCAAGGTACAAGGGTCTAATCAAGACTCTTGGAACTCAAGGCAAGGAAATCAAGGTCGGAACTATTATAGAGACAATTACAACAGGTCAGGATATAGAGACAGAGAGTGAGATCGTAATGGAGACTGGAGATGAAAAGATGATTACAAGGAGAAGAGTGATGCTTATGTTCCACCAGGGAATCGTGATACTGACTATGGAAATTCATGAATGGAAACCCTTCTTACCAAATTGGTTAAAGGATCAGAAAACCAAGAAAATTACTTAAAAGAAATTAGGGCGGACATTTCGGGAATAAGTCAGAAAGCTGAATCTCACTCAACTGTAATAAAACAGTTGGAGCAACAATTCGGGCAGATATCAGTGGCATTGAACCAACCTCAACCAGGCACTCTTCCAAGCAACACCATTCAAAATACAAAAAATGACAGTCATTGTTTGGCCATCACTACAAGAAGCGAAAAGAGCACGACCAACCCATCTATTCCCACGGGTAATGATAAGAAAGATGAGCCAGTAGTGGTCGATGAAGAGGTTGATATAGAGCCAAAAAATTTAGCAGCAGACAACATTATTAATAAAAAAGTGGAATCTGAAAAGAGGAAGGAGAAGGAGGTTCCATAAATGTTGAAAACTATTCCACGACCTCCTCCTCCCTTTCCTCAAAAGTTGAAAAAGAAGGTTGAGGAAGGTAAGTACCAGGAGTTTCTTACGATATTGAAAGATCTATTGGTAAATATCCCCCTTGTTGAGGCTTTGAAGCAGATGCTCGGTTACGCAAAGTTCATGAAAGACTTAGTGACAAAGAAGAGAACTATCAATTTTGAGCCGGCAGATAACTTGCATCATTGTAGTGCAGTTGCTTCGCATTCCCTAGTTGAAAATAAGGAGGATCCAGGAGCTTTCACAATCCCCTGTACTATCAGGTTTTACAACTTTGCAAAGGCACTGTGTGATTTGAGTGCTAGAATTAACTTAATGTCGCTAGTCATGTTCAAGCAGTTGGGGTTGAGAGCACTAAAACCGACTTCTATGAGGATTCTCATGGCAGATAGAACTGTGAAAAAGCCGATGGGCATTCTTTATGATGTTTTGGTGAAATTTGCATCTTTCATCTTTCCAACTGACTTTGTAATTATAGATTGTGAAGTTGACTTCGATGTTTCTATCATCCTGGGGAGACCATTCCTTGCCACTGGTCGTGCTTTGGTTGACATGAAAACTAGGCAGATGAAATTCAGGTTAAATGATGACTAAGTTACTTTCAATGTTTGTCGTTCCATAAAGCAACCGAAAGATATACGGGTAATTTCTATAAATGATACGCTTGATGAGAGTGCCATAGTAGTTCCAATTGAAGAAAGGTTAGGGTAGAAGCACTTGCAGCTGTGGTTATGAATTTTGACAGTGATGGTATTGAGGATTATGATGAAATGGTAGGAGCACTTGCTGGTAGGGGATCCTACACTTATGCTCCGAAGAAACTTGATCTCGATTTGAAGAATAGGGTGACCCCACCTGCTCGCCCTTCTATTGAGGAGCCTCCAGTCTTAGAGCTTAAGGCTCTTCCTTCTCATCTTCTCTACGCATTTTTGGGAACCAATAACACCTTGCCTGTAATCATTTCTGCCGAGTTAGTAGAATGGCAGGTAGAAGCTTTAGTTTCGGTATT
Source organism: Capsicum rhomboideum (assembly GCA_031232105.1). Lineage (NCBI taxonomy): Eukaryota > Viridiplantae > Streptophyta > Magnoliopsida > Solanales > Solanaceae > Capsicum > Capsicum rhomboideum. Next base: position 82,400,770 of record CP124712.1, read on the forward strand.
GAAGAAATTTAAAAGGGCCATTGGTTGGTCCATTGCTGATATTATAGGGATTCCACCCGGCATTTGCACTCATAAGATCCAGCTTGTTCCTGAGTGTATACCAAGCATTGAGCACCAACGTTGTCTGAACCCACCTATGCAGGAAGTTGTGCAGAAAGAGATCATTAAGTATTTAGATGAAGGCGTAGTTTACCCCATTGCTGATAGCATATGGGTAAGCCCAGTGCAGTGTGTACCAAAGAAGGGAGGAATCATTGTGGTTCCAAATGATAAAAATGAATTGATCCCAATGAGGCCAGTAACAGGATGGAGAGTTTGCATGGATTATCGAAAGCTAAATTCTTGGACTGAGAAGGACCATTTTTCTATGCCCTTTATCGACCAGATGTTAGACCGCCTTGCTGGTAGAGGATGGTATTATTTTCTCGACGGTTATTCGGGTTATAATCAAATTTTCATCACTCCCGAAGATCAAGAGAAGACCACTTTCACTTGTCCATATGGGACGTTTGCATTCAAGAGGATGCCTTTCAGATTATGTAATGCACCGACAAATTTTCAACGTTGCATGGTGTCCATTTTTTCTAACATGATGGAAGACACTATTGAGGTATTTATGGATGATTTCTCAGTTGTAGGAGACTCTTTTAATAATTGCTTGGCTCACTTTGCTAAGGTATTGTAAAGATGTGAGGAGTGCAACTTGGTGCTAAATTGGGAAAAATGTCACTTTATGGTAAAAGAAGGTATTGTGTTGGGGCATCGAATCTCAAAGAAGGGTATCGAAGTAGACAAAGAAAAGATTGAGGTTATTGAAAAATTACCCCCACCAGTTTCTGTGAAAGGGATTCGAAGTTTTTTGGGTCATGCTGGCTTTTATAGAAGATTCATCAAGGATTTTTCTAAGATTGCACATCCGTTATGAAAACTTTTGGAGAAAGAGGTAAATTTCGTGTTTGATGAGGCATACCTAAAAGCCTTCGAGTGTCTAAAAGGGAAATTGACTTCAGCCCCCATTATTGTCTCACCAGACTGGATGATGCCATTTGAGGTTATGTGTGATGCTAGTGGAGTAGCTTTGGGTGCAGTCCTTAGCCAAAGATATGAAAATATTTTACATCCAACTTACTATGCTAGCAAAGCACTTAATCCAGCTAAAAAGAACTACATTGTGACTGAACAAGAGTTGTTGGAAGCGATCTTCGCTTTCGAGAAATTTTATTCTTACTTGATTGGCACAAAGGTAATTATGCATACAGACCATGCAGCACTTCGGTATCTTATGTCAAAGAAGGATGCTAAGCCAAGATTAATTCGGTAGGTGCTTCTACTGTAAGAATTTGATTTTGAAGTCAAGGACCGAAAGGGAATCGAGAATCAGGTCGCTGGCCATCTATCATGCCTTGAGAAGGAGGCCATGCTTAAATTAAGGGATTATATTGATATTGATGATACTTTTCCAAATGAGCAAGTGCTGGTAACATCACAAGACTTAATCCCTTAGTTTGTAGATTTTGCCAACTTTTTGGCAAGTGACTTAGTCCCAGAAGATATGTCGTACCAGCAACAGAGGAGATTCATGCATGAGGTGAGAAAATTCTTCTGGGATGAGCCTTACCTGTTTAGAGTATGTGCGGATGGTATGATTCGAAGGTGTATCCCAGAGGCTGAAATGTTGAGTATCTTGGAAGCATGTCATTCATCTCCAATTGGGGGTCATCATAGTGGTACGCGGACAGCGCACAAGATCTTACAATGCGGTTATTATTGGCCTACCATCTATAAAGATGCTCATAACTATGCTAGGGCCTACGACCAATGTCAAAGACAAGGGAACATCTCACGCAGACATGAACTTTCTATGACAACTATCCTTGAGCTCAAATTGTCTGATGTATGGGGAATTGATTTTATGGGGCCCTTTGTGAGCTCACATGGGATGAAATACATTTTGGTAGCCGTTGACTATTTTTCTAAATGGGTGGAGGCGATTGCACTTCCCAATAATGAAGGAAGAAGTGTCACGGCATTCTTGAAAAAGAATATATTTTCACGATTTGGTACACCATAAATAATCATTAGTGATAGAGGATCCCACTTCTGCAATCGGCTGTTTAAAACCTTACTTGAAAAATATGGTGTCAAACATAAGGTTGCAACACCCTACCATCCTCAGACGAGCGGGAAAGTTGAAGTGTTAAATCGTGAGATTAAGTCTATTTTGGCAAAAATGGTGAACGCCAATAGAACTGATTGGGCGAGAAGATTAGATGATGCTTTATGGGCTTATCGAACTACATTCAAGACACCTATTGGTGCCTCACCATATCAATTAGTTTTTGGTAAATAGTGCCATCTACCGGTCGAACTTGAACATAAAGCATTATGGGCAGGTTGAATCTGGAATAGAGTGACGCGGCTAAATTGAGGCTAGATCAGATGAATGAGATGGATGAATTTCTTCTATGGGCTTATGAAAGTTCAGCACTTTATAAAGAAAAGATGAAATTGTATCATGACCGAAAAATCGAACGACGAGAGTTTCATCCAAGAGATTTGGTGCTACTCTATAACTCCAGGCTTCACCTTTTTCCAGGAAAACTGTGGTTTAAATGGTCTGGACCCTTCTCTGTTGTTAAGGTATTCCCGCTTGGAGCAATTGAGCTAAAAGGTGATAATAATGTCCTTTTTAAGGTCAATGGTCAGCGTGTAAAACACTATGTGGGAATCACTGAAGAAATAAAGACATGTGAGGAGCTTAGTCTTGATGAAGACTGAGTAGTCCAGCTAGTCATGTCGTGCTGCAATGTTAAATCAAGCGCTTCATGGGAGGCAACCCATGAGCTGGTTGGTGAAGTCTGAGTAACCAACCTATCCAAGTCGTGTTGCGACGTTAAATCAGGCGCTGCTTGGGAGGCAACCTAAGGTCTAAGTTGGTTGTGATCTAATCAGTGGAGGATAAGTAGCTGGAAATTGCAATATTGAGCTACATATGTTCAATATAACCCACGACTTGTTCATGGGATGTAAGTTCATCAACGTAACATGGGGTGGTACCGTAGAAGTCAGAAAAAATTGTACACCTACAGGAATTGACCTACGCCAGGTACCCACGTGACGTAGGTCAACCCACATCACATGGGTGGTGCCTTGAAAAAGCAGAGCAAATTTCACACTTGTAGAAATTGACCTACGTCAAGGACCCACGTGACGTAGGTCAACCCACATCACGTGGGTGGTGCTGTGAAAAGCAGAGAATCATATTAACCCAAGATCTGACCCGATCCGACCCAACTTCAAATCCAAATCAAACCTTCTCAAATCCAAATCCTACCATAAAACCCTATTTTCAAAAATCCAACAAATTCTCATACACCAAATCCAAAATTCTTCAATTCCCAAGTACCAAATTCGAAATTCATCAAATCCTCACTACCTAAACCCCATAATCCTCAAAATCCAACCCACCCAATCCAAAATAGACACACCCAACCCAAACCCAACCTACCAGACCCAAAACCCGACCCAAAAAACCCAAAAAAAACTCGAACCAATGCCACCCAAATCAAACCCCAAACGTGGAGACATGGATTCTTCCTCGCGAATCAGAACCAAAAATCCCAAATTTACAACTAGGTTGCGTGATGAACCTTCGGTGTCAAATAAAAGTGGTTCTGAAGAAGTATACAAGTTGGCTACCGATGATATTGCACTGTTACCTCATACCACGAGGTTACAAACTAGGGCACAAGCTGCTGTCCGGGCTGTACTTCAGCCTATCCCGCAACTTGCCAAGTCGACTGCTCCTGATCAGTCTTCTGATTCCGCCTCTTAGTATGAAGAGGGGGAGGATGCTTCGGTAACCGGTGATGAATAGAAGGTTGATGTTTCTGGATATGAAGAAAATGTTGAAGGACCTGATGATTCTGCGATTGAGGCGACAACATCTATTTCTGGCACTGGGGGTAAAATTCCACGACTTCCTCCAAGAGAAGGGAAAACCAGCGATGGTGTGTTCAGGGTATGAGGGACTTTTATGACAGGGATGTCGAACTTACTGAGCGGGGCGTGTGTAGACACAATATTACTGAGGAGCCCCGGTATCGGCTAGAGGAGTTAAAAGCACTACCCGCTATTAAGGCAGTGTTTGATCATTATGGATTTGGGTGGATGGCGGAGCCTCCTGGTCACTATAGCCTAGAGTTGGTCCACGAGTTTTATGCTTCTTATGATGCGTCTGTTGAGTTGATCACACATGTTGAGCAGCGGCTTTGGGACCAACCACCATTGACTCACACTATGGTTCGAGAGACCAGAGTAGATATCTCTAAGCAAACCATCAACAGATTCTTATTTGGGGCTGAACTTCCATTTCCAGCCACGACTGCTGAGTTTGATCACCGTATGGAGACTGTCAGAAATAGGACTAAAATGAGGGACGTCGATCAGCGATTGGAGTTACTACGGTGGATTGTGGGGTATATAGCAGAGAACGGTGTCGATGCTAGTTGGGTAACTGGGAAGCTGGATATTAAGAAGTCCATACTCCACTTTACGGGCCAATTTTGGTGGTCGGTGGTTAGGCACCATTTGGGTCCCACTAATGCTGATAATTCACTCACTTTGGAGCAGGTTGTTTTGGTAGCAAGCATTATTGCTGGCTATGACATTAATATCGCCCGCTACATCGTTAAGGAGATTCATAAGTGCGCCTTTAGAGATTTTACCAGCATCCATTTCCCCTGTCTGACTCAGGGTTATGCCTGTCGTAGATCATTATATTGAGGTGACCCGCATTGCAAATATTAGGTTGATGCAGCAATGGAGAGCTCACCTAGTTCTTCCTCGAAGGTCTCAACCTTCCGTGTCATCAGGAACAGCCCTTTTTGAAGGGCCTGGAAATAGAGAGGAGCCGATTAGTACACCTATGTCCGATTCCAGCACCGGTAAGTATACCGGAGACAGTGCATGTATTTGCTGAGAGCACAGGACTGGTGATTGACGATGAGGTCACATGCACTACAGCAATACTGCCCCCCTCTGGTATGGTTTCTGTTTCGACGGACTTCCTGCAGTAGTTGGTGGATCGTCAGACATAGATGTTTGAGAGGCAGGCTCACACTGAGGCCTAGATGGCTAAGTTGGTATCCCAGCTTAAGCCTTGGGTTAGGACCATGGTAGAGGCTACAGAGGCTAGAGTGGAGGCTCGTATGACTGCGGCTATGGATAGATTTATAAGAGAGCTGTATGGGAGGATTGATAGTTTTAAGGCACGGATGGCCACCCGGATAAGTTCGGCACAGATTTCTGATATGGCAGGATTGACACAGGAGGTGGTTGCATTAAGAGAGGAGGTTAGAACTTTGGCACCGAGCAGCACTCCTGTTATTCCACCTATGCTCGTTTCGACCCCGATGAGGCCGGTGTTCGAGGTGGATTTGTTTTCTGACGAGGAGCCTCCTATTAATAAAGGCAAGAGACCACGTAGTCCGGAGAATCAGGTTGATAGTGGTGATGAGTTTGAGGGTGATTTTTGGAGAGCGATTAAGGCCTCTAGAGTAGAGTACCATGCCAGTCAGATTGCTCAGGAGGAGAAGGCACGGGGTACATCCTCTAGTCAGGCACCCCCTTCACCAGACGCACCTAGCAGAGAGCCCAGAGAGAATGATGATGATACCGTATTAGGTAGGCCCACATATGGCGCTACAGGTATGTCTTCACTCCCTTACACTTATGATATTGCTAGTTGTGCACTGGGGATAGTGCACTATTATTTAGTTGGGTGTGGGGGTATACCACTACTTGGGATTTTTTGTTGCCGTGTTTCTTTTCCCCCAAGTGTGCTATCATAGTAGAACCTGTATGTTTAGGTATTTATTTAGATTATTAGGTGTTTGCATGATTAATTAGGAGAAAAATAGGGAAACCTTAGTGCAGTCCAGTTTTGAACAAGTTGTGTTTCTTGATTGTTTAAAGGACACCCCTCCTGAAAATTTTTGTTTTAAATTATGTGTGTAGTATGTTAGTTTGTGACAGCTGTTGGATCTTGTTATGGAGTTAGTATTATTGGCAGAATAACTGTAGCTAGCATTGCATTAACTGGATAGGTAGTAGTTGATAGTGTAACCCTGTGCCATGTGTGTGTGAGGTCATTACCTAGTTCACTTTGTGTGTGCGATCCAGAACTTGTTCGGTTAGTCTTGCCTAGGTTATAGGATAGTGGTTAGTAGCCTAAATGTCTGACCAAATGAATTAAGTATCCTTTGATCCCGAGTTTGAGCCTTAATTAACCTATTTCTTTTGTTAGCCTAATCACCTTCCCATTTTAACTTATAAGGAACCTGTTTTAGCCTTGGTCCCTCCTTAGACATTGTGTACCTCAACTCAGGCAAATCGCCTAAGTTGAGGGTGGTTATCATAGGGGTGCGTAGTTTGACTTGGGTATGAAGAACGGGTTAGTAAAAGAAAAAGAAAACAGATTTGGGTGTGAAAAAAAAAATGATGAGTGAAACAAATAGAAATTGCAAAAAGAAGATAAAAAAAAGTTGTGTTTTGAAAGAATGAAGAAAATCACATCCGAAAAATTAAAAACAAAGGAAGGAGAATAAATAATCATGGCTGAAAAGAGGAGCCAAAAATAGTGTAGTGTCAAGGAGGGCTGAGTCACCATATCCATATGTACCATACCCGTCCCAAAGCCTACATTACAAACCGATGAAAGTCCTATAGTGATCCTAGTCCAACTGTCCGAAAAACTAAAGGCATAGAAAATAAGGGCAAGAATATGACATTTCACGCACATTGTTTGAACTTCTTTGTGAGAGAGAGTGTTTTGACCCAGTCCTTACTTTGACATCCTTTGGTATACTGTGAGTGTAGGGGACTTCTTTATTGTGAGAGTACATGGGTTGCACTGGTAGCTGTTATTTGTTCGGATAATGTCATTTGCATATATGCTTATTTGTCTGTTCATAATCTGATGCCATCATTTGATCCAGTCTATGTCATGATAATATGTTGCATGTATACACACTGTGGTTTTGATTTGTAAGTAGGAGGGGTCAGAAAAGTTTTGAGGTCAAAAGCAATGAGTCGACTGCCATAGGATACTTAGGTTTCTCTTAGTTAAGCATCGTATGAGTTTGTTTAGTTTTGTTCGCCTGAGGACATGCAAACGTTCTAAGTTGAGGGTGTTAATGTGTGATGATCACATGACACTTTCGATGCTTGAAACTAAGAAAATATGCAATAACTTGGGTATGTTTGGTGGGTATGATGTGTTTTCTGTTCTATATTGTGGGAGAATAGGTTTTTGGAAGCAAAATGATCAAGAAGGAAGAATCATGCTTGAAAATAGAGTATCTGAAGATGAAAGAACCAGGTTCTGCACCAGAGAAGTGACTCACGACACTACTCACGTGCCGTGAGTCCACCCACGTCACGTGGGTGGGTGTCGTTAGTCAACTTCAGAGATGTCCAATATTGCCTGATTTCCATGGAACTGACTTACGTGGCGTGACTTGGTTCTACGACACCAAGTCACGATACCGTGGAAAGTTGTCGACTCTGTTTTCCTGTTTATTTAGGATAGGATTCATCTTGTATCTATAAATACCCTTGTATTGTCCTATGTTCAGGAGTTAGTCAGTACATTATTTTGAGATATATTTCCAGTATTTTGACGCATTATTGATTTTGTAACCTTGGATTACCAGTTCTAGGATTTTTATTAATATTGAGATTTCAGAGTTTTCTTCATTATCGTGAGTTTACAACTATGTTTTCATCCTTGAATTCTTCTTGTGTTCTTACAATAATGAGCAGCTAAACCCATCAACTAGGGTTGTGTGAACCATGAGGAATTAACGAAACAGGTTAAGTACGAAGCAAATTTGAATCATTATAAATGCATGTATTGTTATTACCTTCGTTATAATTGATCTTCTAACGGTTGCAAACGTTAGATACTCGCCTGTATTCTAGACTTGCTCAAAAGAGAGGTAAAGATTGGGAAAAGGGAATAACAACAGAGATTTGAAGCTATCAACCTTCATCTAATAACTTGAGCCGTAACAAGGATACTTATCTGAGATCCAGGATAAGGATTAGTAGTGCGACACTTAGATACCGAGAGGAGAAGAGTGAAATTCGTCTAACCAAGGTCGAGAGACGTTTAGATGAACATATCTTGTTAGATTTTGCATGCAACGCAGCAGGACAGTTTTGTCAAGCACAAATAACCGGTGAAGTTAAGGAATCATTGGGGATCACAGTCCTAGTGTATTTCTCATATTGTTTACAAATCCAAAAATCAGCAATTGTTATTGTTACCATTTATTCACAAAAAAAGAACCCCAGTTTCACGTATTTGCCAACTACTCAGACTAGCATTCTACATAATTTCATCTGATTTCGTGTAGGTCGACCCCAACCTAGTTGGGTTCTATATTTGATACAGCGACCGCATTATACTTATCTGAAAGTATATTTTGGGTGACATCAATATGCTGAATCTAAGAGGATAAATGAAGGCCCTAACATCATAACTGAAGCCAGGGCAATTAAAAACGGCATGAAATACTACATCAACAATCATCTAGTCCCTAAGGTGATTGAAACTGATTCTTTGATCTTAAAAAAGGTGTTGAATGGTATTTGGGAGGTTTCTTGGAGGATTACTTTGGAATTTCAGGGAATTAAAGGATTAATGAAGAATGGGAACATAACTATGGAGCATATATATAGGGAGGGCAATCAACTGGCAGATTTTTTTAACTAACTTAGTTGTTGATTTTGCAGGTACCTTAGTATTTCACAGCTTTCATGAGATACCAGTAGAGGGATTAGGCCTTTTAATCTAGATAAGTTTCAAACACCAAGCATACGAATCAAAAAATGCCAAAACACAAATTTCAGCATTCAAAACAACACAACAACTAACCACCAGGTATAATAGCATAAATTAGGTAAAACCTATATCACAATAGCTCTTAAGGAATTTATACACCACATAATTAGAATCATTCACCAGATTTTTCAAGATATAGATCTACTATCTAGGAAAGGCTAGATTGGTAAGCTTACCTGGAATTTAATTAGGGGCTAATGATCTACGAAACCTCTTTTTAATAGTGGTATTAACTTTGTTGGAAGCTCAACCTGTTGAGAGAGATTAGTAGATCTTGGTCACCAAGAAGATGAAAATGGAATACCCTTTCTAGAATTTCTTTTTTGCTGAAGTTACTACTTAAAGCAGATAGGAAATGAGTTACATACCTATAAGAAATCGAAGAATTCTTTATCGGAATCGATTACATGACGTCTATAAGACTTGTTGAGTCTAAGGTGAAATCGACCCAACTCTTGCTCGAGTTAACTCATATATTATTCACCTATGGGTAGCAACTTCTTGCCTCTTCGGATCACTCTTTTAGGCAGCTTAGAACAGACTCGTTTGACTGGATCGGTGTTCTCATTGAAAATTTGGAGAAGGTTCTACTGGTTTGTCTGTTGAGTGTTGAGTTTCTACAGATGCTCTTTGTTTTTAGCTAGATATTTTGTTTCTTTTCTCTTGGTTTTTGTTTTATTTTTTATTTCCTAATTTGCTTAGTCTATTGGGATGGGCAGTTTGGACTTATAAATATTTGCTCTATTTTTGTTAATAAAATGTGGCCCTTGCCACGACTTTAATTCAAAAAAAAACACGTGGTCTGTTGTAAAGACTTAACACTGTCTGAGCTAAAAACTTTACATTGCCCAAGGTGAATACTTTACACCATCTGAGCCAAAGGTGTCGCATCATCTAAGCCAAAGACTTTACAGTGTCTGAGGCAAAGGCATTACATGATCCGCTATAAAGACTTTGCATCGTCTGAGCTAAATACTTTACATTGTCCGAGGTAAAGACTTACACCGTCTGAGCCGAAGGCATCCCATCATCCAAGCCAAAGACTTTACATTATCCTAGGCGAAGACTTTACACCATTTGAGAGAAGGATTTTACACAGTCTAAGGCAAAGACTTTACACAATTTGTGGTGAAGACTTTACACCATTTTACTCTAGGCTAAAGACTTAAGATTGCTTTAGGTGACGACTTTACATCGTCTACGATAAAGACTTTATATGATCCATACTTAAAGAAATTGATCATAAAATATTTGAATTTAGAATCTAAGTGTTGATAAAATGCCTTTTTTTTGCAGTTTGAATCATGGTTTACTTCAGAGATTTGGTATTTTCTTCCTCCAAGTCGTGATACCTTATAATATCGGACCATACGGATAGCAAAATAGAGACAAAATTTCCTATTGGTACACCATTAGCTGGCCGTTATGCTGCTCTATCTTTGAGAAATCTATCTTGTTTAGATGGTTGGACTCTTGAATACAACAATGGTTCACCCAAGACATGATACTTTGCTCCCCAATCATTGTACCAAAATTATTATCAGTTCTTTACCAAACTTGGGACAACGAATAATAAATGAAGAGACTAGTTGGAGTGATACTTTCACACGTGATGGCGAGTTCCACTACATTCCTAGTTATTGGGAGTGTGCTAAGATGTCCTTACTAGGAATGGCTATACTTTGAAGGACGCAAAAATTTATGATGTCGTATATGGTTCACTTTTCACTTATGATCATAATACTAACATGTTACAAGCCTTATGCGAAGCTTGGTGTCCTCTTGCAAAAACATTGCTTGCCTCAACTGGAGAACCAGTGGACTAGCCCAACAAAAATTGAACTTTAATTAAATCTGTATTTATTTGTCTTAAATAATTAATTCAATTATATTAATCCGCAATATTTACTTGCACTAATATATTTTGAATATCGAAATTTCTTATAGATTTACATTTAATAAAATTTCATTGCTCACACTAAAATAAACCAAGTTTGAGGGAGGATCAAAAGTGCACCAATATTGCAAATATGGAGAACCATATAGTGTTCATGTGAAAAATAAGGATGAGTTTTGAGTCTTATTTTGGGCAAACAATAGGAACGACGCCGTTCAAGGTGTCATTCTTGTTCTAAGTCTGAGAAAGACGCAAACCCGTTTTGGTGTCTGCTCATTCGGCCATTCCCCCCAAAAAAATAAAAATCAAAAGGTTAAATTTGATTGGAATTCATCGAGGAGGAATGGCATCATCATATTTAAGTATGGGAGAAGCTCACAGACGAATCAGTGACTTCCTAAACCGCTTCTCCGACGCCGTTTCATGTCAAGACGCCAAGTCTCTTTGCCTTATCTTCTCTATCTCTTCAAACCCTTCTTTTCTCCTTTCTCTATCCGATGCCCTCATCACCTTCCAGGTAATAACTTTCTAGTTGCACTGTGCATCTTGTTGCTTTGCTGCTCATATTTCCTACACCTGGCTAACACAGTAACATAGTGGGATAGTTTTTCAGATGCAGTCTGATCTGATATATGAACGAATGCTTTTGTAGATAGCAAAACCTCCTCCCTTAATTAGAATACATTATTAATGTGTATCATGTGTCTAAAACAGGATGCAAGCAGAGTAATCAGACAAGCTGATAGATACTCTCAGTATGCAGATATACTACTCCCTCTATTTCGTGCTTTACAAAGTTATCGACTCAAAAACTCGGTTGAATCTTACCAGGCTTTTGAAAAAGCTGCCAAGTGAGTTTAGCTTGCCCCACTTCTCCCTTTACCCCCTGTCCCCACTTCCCTGGCAAAAAAATGATTTTGTGGATATTGCAGTGCGTTTACTCAAGAGTTCCGCAACTGGGAATCAGCTTGGGCTTTGGAAGCCCTTTATGTCATTGCCTATGAAACTAGAATTCTTGCTGAAAGGGTAAGACCTACTCTTGTTATATATTATTATTTGGAATATCAGAAGGGTTTATTGAGTTGACTGATGTATGTTTTTGAATGTGTAGGCAGATAGAGAGTTGGCTTCTAATGGAAAAGCACCTGAAAAGTTGAAAGGTGCTGGCTCATTTCTCATGAAAGTGTTTGGAGTCCTTGCTGGAAAAGGATCAAAACGCGTTGGAGCTTTATATGTCACTTGCCAGCTTTTCAAAATTTATTTCAAGCTCGGAACAGTTCACTTGTGTAAAAGTGTTACAAGAAGCATTGAAACTGCCCGCATTTTCGATTTCGAGGAGTTTCCTCTTAGGGATAAGGTCACTTACATGTATTATACTGGACGGTTGGAGGTGTACAATGAAAACTTTTCTGCTGCTGATCATAAGCTATCATACGCTCTAAACCATTGCAACCCTCGGAAAGAAAGAAATATAAGGTCTGTATAGGTTCCTGTTATATTTCGGATGTTTCACTCATGAAAGGATATAATTGTAAAAAGATTATTGTAAGATGAATATCCAGCAATGATGTTGATTTTCTGCAATAAATGTTGAATTTACATTGTCGGTTTTCTTTTTTCAAACAGCAAACAGACACGATTACTGACTGCATTGATTTCATCTCATTGACACTATGCTTTTCTTTTCAGGATGATACTAAAATATCTGATACCTGTGAAGCTCTCAATCGGCATCTTACCTAAAACTTTGCTTTTGGAGAAGTACAATTTGACTGAGGTGTTTTATGTCTTCTCATTGATATTTAATTCATTCAGCTTGAAATGTTGAGATTGTTTTAGAATAGACTAATAGCATGCTTTTACTTCACAATAGCTAGTCTAAAAGAGGTATGTCTGCTGATTTTTGCTTTCGTTTGAACATCATGAGATTCTTATGCTGTTGAAATGGAACCTAATTGAAGTTTCATACTTCCCAAGGATTTCATGAAAGGGTTTGCTGTCTATTAATTTTAAGCGCTAGACTTGAAACTCTCTTTTCTTCTTATAACTTTCAGACTCTTAACATTTGAAGTTAATTCATTCAAGTTGCTGAGTTTACTGATAAAAAAATCCATTAAAGCTGCTGATGTAGCTCACCAGAGCTGCATATTCCATTTCTAAAGGTCTACAGGGATTAATTATCTTCATTTCTCCATCAGGGATTAATTATCTTGATTTCTCCATCATCTCTTCATTTCTGTTATCTTGCTTCCTTAATTGCCCTATGCTCTCAACTCCTTAGGGCTCAGGACAACCTTATTCATCATTTTTTTGGTTTAATTTCCTTTAGTGCTTAAACATGCAATGATGCAAAGAAAACATGTACCATGCACCCTTTAATGGATGAGTAAGAGGTATCATTTACTTGTAACACGGAAAAGCTGCTACTGTTTAACAGCTTGGATTAGCCTAGTAGTCAATTTCTATGGATTTAGGCTTTTAGTTAGCAGTTAAGACCTATCTAGTCAGGTCAGTTGCTCTTCTAGCGTTCTGTAGTGGTGTTACTATGCAATGAACTTGCTCGGATGCCATTGTCATAAAACAAAATTACTATAAAATGAACTGGCCCGAGAGATGTATTAAGTGCTGTTCAGGATCAATTGACAAGATTTATTGGTATTCAATTATATAAGTTTTCTTGACTTACATTTGAAATTACATTCTTTGGAAATAATCCCAGTCAGGTCAAGTCCTATAATGCTTCCTTTATTGCTCTCATTCCTAAAAAGAAAGGGGCAATAGAATTAAAAGATTACAGACCCATCAGTCTTATTGGCATCGAAGATTCTTGCAGAGAGACTCAAAACCGTAATTGGGAAGTTGGTTTCAGGCTACCAAAATGCATTTGTTAAAGGTAGACCAATCTCAGATGCTGTATTGATAGGAAATGAGGTGTTGGATTGGAAGCAGAAATCAGGAGAATCGGGGTTGCTGATTAAACTTGACATAGAGAAAGCTTTTGACAAGCTTAACTTGCTTATCTCTTCACAATCTTGAGAAGGATGAGATTTGGGAGTAGGGGGATCAGATGGATCAAATTCAGTTTGACAACAGTAAAATACTTTGTGCTTATTAACAAAGGGTCTGCAGGTTTTTTCTCTCCTCAAAAAGGGCTAAGGCAGGGAGACCCCCTCTCTCCCTTTCTTTTCATCCTCTCCATGGAAGGTCTTAGCAAGATGATCCAAAAAGCATGTCAACAACATTGGATTGAAGGCTTCAAAGTAGGCAGTCCTACTGGAAACAGTGTCACAATTTCACATCTGCTTTATGCGGATGATACTTTGCTGTTTTGTGGGGCAGATAGATCACAAGTGATTAAGCTAAACTTGATTCTGCACATCTTTGAAGCTGTCTCTGGACTTCATACAAATATGTCAAAAAGCACTATCCATCCAGTAAATTCAGTGCACAATCTGACTGAGCTAGCAGGAATCATGAGCTGCAACATCGACTCCTTTCCAACAACTTATCTCGGGCTGCCTTTAGGTGCAAAATTCAAGGCTAATGAGATTTGGTCGGGAATAATTGAGAAGTTTGAAAAAAGATTAGCAACATGGCAGATGTAGCATCTTTCTTTCGGAGGAAGAGTAACATTGATTAACAGTGTAATGGACAATATCCCTACTTATCAGATGTCTCTTTTACTTATTCCAGCAAAAGTTTTCCAGAAGCTTGACAGAATTAGAAGGAATTTTCTATGGGAAGGCAACAGTGAGGATCATAAGTTCCATTTGGTTAAATGGCCAAAAGTGAAACCCCAAGGGGGTCTGGGTATCAAAGATCTTGCAGCTCACAATAAAAGCATGATGATGAAATGGTTATGGAGGTACGGAACTGAAGACGTTGAACTGTCGAAAGAGGTGATCAAAGCTAAACATGGGGGCGTACTCCCTGGTGCACCAAAATTTCAGCAGATGCATATGGAGTATGGAAAAGCATCAGTAAACTTTGGCCTGTTTTTGCTGAGAACATTACTTTTAGAATGGGGAATGGCTCTCGCATCAAATTTTGGAAGGACATATGGTTGGGGGATACCACTTTGAGTGAGGAATTCCCAAGTTTGTACACCATTGCAGCTGAACCAGATTCTACCATAGCATCCAACAGATTAGATGACAATTGGGACATAAGGTTTAGGAGAAACCTTCATGACCGGTAACTTAATGACATCTTCGACTTTTTTCCAAATTGCAGCCTTGCTCATTTTCAGCCCAAGAGCCTGATAGATTGAAATGGGGTAACTCAAGAAAAGGTCACTACACAATCAAGGAAGGCTATCACAGCTTATGCTCAAGGAACTCCATGATTGACAAATGACCATGGAAGCTTAAATGGAAGACTAAACTACCTATCAAAGTGATATGTTTCATCTGGACTGCACTGCTCAACTCATGCCTCACACAGGATAATCTCTCCAAAAAGAAATTCCAGCTTGCCAACAGATGCTACTTCTGCCACAAGCACACAGAAAGTGTCAACCACTTGTTACTGCACTGTCCAGCCGCCTCGGACCTTTGGAATATGTTCTGTCATTTTTTTGGTCTTTCTTGGGTCATGCCTAGGGGTGTCAAATGGGCGGGTTGGGCTGAAATTGAAGATATTAAAATGGGTTGAATTAGAAATTGGAAACCCAACCCAAATTTACTTTGGGTTCAAATGGGTTGGGCTAAAAATTGGGTTGGGTCTTGATCCGCCCAATTTGATCCACTTAATTTTAAGAATATTAACATATTGATATTTACCTCTTGTAACTATAATTTGAATTCCAACTCAAAAAAATAAAAAAACAAGTTCTTAATTTGAAAATGAAAGTCACAAAATATCATACCAATGAAATAAAATATACTATGAGTGTGTTTGGTATAGAGGAAAAATATTATCCTAAAACTTTTTTTAAAAAAATAAAAAAAATTAATCTTTTTTTTTTTTGGGGGTGGGGGGTGGGTTAAGAGGGTTCAGTGGGGTAGGAGGTGTGTGTGTGTTTGGGGTGAGAAAATATTTTTAAAAATTTTTTTTATAAAAAAAATCTGGGGTTGGGGGGTTGGGGTAGGAGGGTGGGGGGGTTAGAGGGGGTAAGAAATTTTTTTTAAAAAAAAGTTTTATAAAAAAAATTTAGTTGTCACTTGTTTTCTCCTCTTTCATTAAGGAAATCATGTTCTTTATTAAATGGGTTGAAGTGAAGATTGAATTGGGCTCAAGTGAAGATCTTTTAAAAATGGGTTTAGGCTTAATGGGTTGAGATTGAACCCAATTGTAAATTATCTTGAGCCCAACCCATAAATATTGGCTTGGGTTGGGCGGGTTCACTTAATTTGGGCTCACTTTGACACCCCTAGTCATGCCCTTCTCTGTTAAGGATGCTCTTGAAAGTTGGAGTTCACGGGAAGTTGACAAAGCCATCAAGAGTATCTGGATGATGATCCCGGGTGCTATATTTTGGTGTTTATGGATAGAGAGGAACAAAAGATGTTTTGATGGAATTTCAACTTCTAGTAATCTTTTGCGAGGCAGATGTCTAGTTAGCCTCTTTAGCTGGTCCAAACTGACCCCTGTAAATAATTTAGAACTCTTCTTGGATTTTGTTAGCTCTATAACTTAGAAAGAAGCTACAAATCCTTATTTTTGGGAGCTTAACTGACCTATCCTTGTACTGTTTGCATCTTCTTGATGCCCTTGAATGAATCTACTTACTTCATCAAAAAAAAAAAAAATCCTAGTAAGATTGTGATTCCATTTCCCATGGAAAATATGTTAATAGCGATGCTTCCCTGATTCAACTTTTTTATGTGGAACTTCTCTTAAATGTTTTTATGACATTTGACAATATTCTATAAAGTATAAATTGTAGCTTCTACTAATTGTAGCTTCTACTGTCACAAATTTCAAGTCGGAATTTATTAATCACCTTCACTTTCATCTACTAAGTAAAGTTTTCCTTTTAAATAAAGTTCAGACTTGAATGCATCAACAAATTAATACTCTTAGACGGATGGTTTCTAGGAAGAATGTGTCTGGAGCGTGGCATACCAACTATCTGGTCCGTGAAACATTGTTTTTTCCCTTTTTGTATGTTCTTTTTTTTTAAAAAAATAATGATGGTGTCCTTCGAGCTTGCTTGCATGTCGATTATTCCACCGGTACTAGCTACCTCCCACCAGAACAGGTTCCGGGTAACTCTGTCTGCCAAGTCTTAGGCAGAAGATAGGAAGAAATCACCTAGCGTTATTTTGTCTCTGTTAGATTTGAACCCTGATCTCCAAGGTTTTCACCCACTTCGTTGATCCCTAGGCCACACCTTTGGATGCAAATAATTTTTCCCTTGGTCTTCTTTTTCCAATTTTCTTGATGTCAGTTGCTTTTCCCCTTTTTATCTGTTCTTTATTTTTTTTTTCCTTTTTGTCTATTATTTATTGGCATACTTGTCTACCTTCATTAGTATTTATTCTATTGGTTCATTTGTTCCTGGATTCTGTGACATGAAATAATTGTACCCCATGCCATACTCTTTTACTTGGAGGTCATCCCTGGAAAGTTGAAGGAATTGTTGACTTCTACCATTAACTTGCATCAGCTCTGTTTCTTCTTTAGAAATACCTCAACACTGCTCTATGAGAAGCACCTGAGTCCTCTTTCTTCTATTAAAACAAGTTGTTGTTTTGCCCTATTCAACTTATTTTGAAAGTAAAAAAGGAAGTTTGGTCCCATATGCGAAGGTCATTGCGCCCAAAAAAAGGAAGTTTGGTCCCATATGTGAAGTTCATTGCGCCCTTAACCTCTTATTTTCTTTCTTTCTTGTTTTTATGGATTTTTCGAGTGTGTTCTAAAGCTAGTGATTCATGTGAAGAGGGTAAATTTTGAAAAGTTTGTCCAATATTGAAAGATCGATGTATTCAAACAACAAAATCTAAGCGTCCTGTTCAAACTGGATGAAGAGGAAACAGTTGTTCTGTTTGATCAATTGGTGGCTATCATGGGAAATACCATGTAGTTTTCTGGTGTTTAAATGCAAGGAGGTGCATGTCTTATGAATTCAATGTGTGATTGTTTACTTTATGATGAGTAGATGTAGAAAACAAGAGTTTCATGCTTTGCAATCTCACTCTCCTTTTCCTCTTTGAATTTATTTTTACAGTACAACAACATTGTGCATGCTCTTAGGAGAGGGGATCTACGGCTTCTTCGACTTGCTTTGCAGGAACATGAAGACCAGTATGTATATTTTTCCTTTATATGTGAGTTGCATTATATTTGCATATCCAGTAACACTCCTATTACCAGGTTCTTAAGGTCTGGTGTTTATCTTGTCTTGGAGAAGCTAGAGCTCCAAGTTTACCAGAGGTTACTAAAGAAGATGTAAGTGTCGTACTTCTGTTTTTGGCTGAAAACATGTGTGGCCCCCTGAACTTGCCAAATATTTTCATTTAGACACCTTATCTTGAGGTACGACCTATTGACCATTTTATGTTAGTAAAAGATGTACCTATCACACACGCTGCTAACATGGCACAATGTGTGTAACACTCTCCATTGAGAGTGAAAATCCCTAATCTTGTTTTCCTTTTTAGCGTCTATCTCCTGCAACATCAATCTGCCGCCACCATAACAACTGCCTCCTCCTCCTCCTCCACCGTATAGACAACCTCTAACAGGTGTTACTGCAACACCCGATTCCAAATCCATCTAATAGTTTTGCTAAAACCACACAAATATCTAAATTAACAGGATCAGAAAATGAACACTGTTGTGCGTGGAGACAGAATCCTAGTTCCAACTTTTTTGGAAAATCCGACAGTCTTTTCCAATCTGTGGGACTCAGCCAGATCTTCTTCAAGTTGTGGGTCAGTTTAGATGGAGGTACTGTGGTTTTTGAGAATAGAAGTTCGATCTTTCTGGGTTTAGAATAAAAAGTGTGATAAGTGAGGTTACTGCAGGGTGTCTGAGTGAATTAAGAACGTTTTTTTAAAAAAAAAATAAAAAATTGACTGTAGCTAAGTAATATTTGGGGTAGAGAGAGGAAACAGAGGATGAAGCTAAAAATGTTTTCTGGAGATGGGTGTATTCTGTCAAGTACTACTTTTTTTGAAATTGAAGTATTCCGTCAACTACTACTACTTGGATTAACTACTAACGAGACCTACTAAAAGGTGGATGCAGTTTTGAGATCAAAAATGTGAAATAAATATAACAATGAATAGTTCATTAAGAACTAAGGCAAAAACATTGGGAACTAATCTTGAGAACTTTGATAACTAATTTTCTAAGAACTCAAGATTGACTTCAGAACAGATTTTAAGAACTGAAGTCACAGTAATGGTGTGATTATAAAATTGCCGATTCGTTGCTGGAGATGGGAGGGTGATGGTGGTGATGGTGGTAGTGAAATGAAGAAGATAACCATAGGGGGAGGCGGGAAAAATTGACTGATCAGATTCTTCTTTTAGTATTTTCCACGAATCGTTCATTGATTTGTCTCATCTTTGTGGGAGATTGTCATTTAGGGATCTAATCGGCACAGTTTAGCTCGAGTTCAGGTGTTCAATAGGTACGTACAACCCCCTTAGTTCAAGTGTCTAAATGAAAAGTTTTGGCCAGTTTGAGGGGTCGTCGATGTATTTAGCCTTTCTTTTTTATTGTTTATTTCTAATTGTCTTTGAGTATTATTAAAATCACTGTATTATTGGTCATACAGCTATATTATCCAGAAGCAGAAAGATCAGAATAAAGCTCACCAAATCAAGTTAGACTTAATTGTTAGAGCTCTAAAATGGCTTGAAATTGATATGGATGTTGATGAGGTAAGCTTTTTGGCTCTTAACGGCTGGTTGGTTCAAGATTTCATATTCCTCTTTCAACTGGCTTCTTACATTACACCCAAAAAAGAAATGAGAAACATAGGCTTCGTCCGTTACTTTGTTCTAGATAACTGGAGCTTTCTATGCTTTGTTGCAGGTGGAATGCATCATGTCCATTTTGATATATAAGAACCTAGTCAAAGGTTACTTTGCTCACAAAAGTAAAGTTGTAGTTTTAAGCAAGCAAGACCCTTTCCCCAGATTGACAGGCAAAGCAGTCAACTGATAACAATGAGGCTGTGCTGCAATATCTGTACAACTATGTTCGTGATGGACTGGCAGATAACCGATCTGGGTAATGACTCTGTAGCTGCTCCCCATGGTTATGTGCAGCTCTCTCCAGTCACATGATGCCGTGAAACAAGTATGATGATGGCGGGGACTGCTTCTACCTGATGGACACTGAATCCCTGATGGCAAAATGGATGTAACACAATTTTACAGTTAAATTTATTTTGACAACATTGTTTAGTAGTGGCTGTAGAATTGATCTAGACAATCTGGACATTTTTTATTACTAGTCAAGTGCACGTGTATCACGTTAATTAATAATAAGTGTATATAAAGAAAATAAATGATTATGTATACACTATATCATTAAGTATAAAACCTTAAAATTTATAATTTTCTTAAGCATTTTCTTTTTATAAAAATAAATTTATTTACCTTAAAGATATACTTTTGTTAACGTGAAAATAATTTTTACTTATATGATGAATTCAGACAAAAATTGAATTAAATTGTTTTTATTATTAGTTAATTCAAAGACTTGATTATTCGTTATTAATTTAAATCTTATTAAAACTATAACAATAACAAAGTTTCCAACTTAATTCTCCACTAAACATAGAAATCTTCCAGTATCGTTGCCACCAAGTTATCTTCGAATCCAATTAGTTTTAGTAGACTTGAATTTAATATTATAAACTTAATAATACAATAATTGAACGAAAAAAGGGGAAAAGACAATTTTGTCTAAAGCAGAGACTTTTAATGAAGAGCAAAAAGTTTGAGTCACTTTTCTTAGGGTCTTCACACTTATAATATATTATAGATTATAGATACTTCATGTACTAGAGTGAGTGTATACTGTGCAGCAAGACAGCTTCGACTAACAATCATTTTTGTTGATCCAGAAAGTGCAGGGTGAACCTTTCTGCCAGGTGTCCCAACCCATGATTTATGAATGATAAAACGCTCCTATGGTTTCCCATAAATGAATCAGATCCTGCACCATGTCATCCTCTCTACAATATGTTATGTCTTGATTCCAAATTAAACTAGTTGAAGTTTGCTTTTCATAATTGAATCAGACTTTGGACAGCGTACCACTCCACAATTAATTACGTCCCAAATCCAAACTGAACTTGTTTGAGTTTGCATAAATGATCTGATTTTTAAAAAAAGGTCTTAACAACTAGGTGCTTGTTAAGGTATTTTTTCTTTTGGGGGGTCGAAACTAATTAATTTTATTGATACCCAAAAAAGTGCAATATACAAAACCAAGTGCTGACCGCTTACTTCTCAAAAGACTAAACCAAGCCACCTATTAGAAATAAAAACAAAACAAAGCAGCAGCTACACTTCAAATTCTATATCCATCGTACAGGACTTCAGCAAGCATAGCTCATGGCAATCTGTCAATCATCTGCAAGGCAGACTTATATTTGTGCAAGTCTCTTCCTCGAACATGTATGTAGAGGCCAATCTCCTTACTGACTCTGTCCCATTGATAGGGGCTAGACTGAAATATCATGGCATTCCTTTCCCTCGATATAAGATACACCACCATAGCAAAGACACAACTCACAATTGCACCTTTCCCTGACTTTTCACTTGCCCACCGGTTGGCCCACTCTAGTTCACTTTGCCAGTTCCCAGTAGTTCTATTGAACCCCATCAAGACCAACATCCTTTGCCATAATGATCTAGTAACAACACAATCAAAATAGAGATGATCAAAGGCTTCAACATCTGCTCCACAGAAAACACAATCAAGTGGCACCTGAATACCAAACTTTAGTAGCCGCTCTACAATTGCCAATCTTTTCCAAGCAGCCAACCACAAGATAAATTTGTGTCTAGGATGGATATGCTGTTGTAGTGCCATACTCTTCCAGGATACCTTTGGGTAGGATGGCATAAGGCTGAGGTACATCTTTTGAATAGAAAATTTGTCCGCTACCACTACTGGATTCAACTTTGCATCTAAATCCCCTTGTAGATCCATCTCTTCCAGATACTTTCTAGCCTCTAATATTTTCCCCACTACCCATGATGCATTGACTAGTATGGTGCATTGATCCACTGGTTTTTTATGTAAAATATGTGCACTCATTTGATCCACAAACAATCCTTCTTCTCATGCACAGCCCACAACAGCTTCAATATAGCAGCAGTATTCCACAACTTCAAGTTTAAGATATTCTAACCTCCTGCAGCCTTTGGAAGACAGAGCTTTTCCCAGGAGACCATGGCCTTTTTTGAGCTCAAAGTTGAACCTGTCCACAAGTAAGTTCTACAAATGCAATCAATCATTTTCAGTATTTTCTTTGGTAACACAAAGATGTGTCCAATAAGTCTACATACCAAAAATGACTAAATAAGTTGAATTCTTCCAGCATAAGAGAGCAACTTTGCAAACCAACATCTAACCCCTTCTGTGATTTTCTCCACTAATGACATACACTGAGCAATAGTAAGCTTCTTTGATGAAATAGGAACCCCCAAATACTTAAAGGGTATCTCTCTTTCTACCTATCCCAGTGTGGCAAGAATAGTCTGTTTCAACTCTGACTTTACACTAGTCATGAATATAGAACTGTTCTCATTATTATACTGTAACCCTGTAACTACAGAGAACCGGATAGAAGTTAGATCAACTTTGTAAAACATTAATAAATCATCAGCAAAACAAATATGGACTACTCCAAGCTCCTTGCATCTAGGATGAAAATTGAAATGCTTATGAACCTTGATAACATTCAACTCTCAGAAGGTACTCTATAGCCAAGACAAATAGGTAGGGTGACATGGGGTCCCCCTGTCTAATTCCTCTCTTCCCCTGAAACTGTTTGGACAGACCTCCATTGATAACCAGAGAGTAGAAAGCAGTAGAGATGCATTTCATTATTCAATTAATAAATTTAAAGGGAAAGCCTAGTTCAGCAAGCAATCTTCTCAGAAATTCCCATTCAATGGAAGCATAAGCTTTTCTTAAATCAACTCATAGTACATCTAGGAGACAATCCTTTTCTAGAATACCATTTCATTACCTCATGACTAAACAAGATATAGTCAATGATACTTCTACCCTCAATGAAAGCAGACTGTGAGGGACTAACAATATAACTTATAACCTGTTTAATTCTATTTGTCAAGACCTTTGTGATAATCTTGTAGATTATGGAACATGCAATAGGACTATAGTCTTGCACAAGAGTAAGATTAGAAACTTTTGATACAAGGGTAAGAGCTGTGCAACTGACCTCTTTTAACATCTTGCCAATCTCAAAAAATTCCTTGATAGCATTCAGTACATCATCTCTGACAATAGACTAGTGCTTAAGAAAAAGCTCCACTGGGAAGCCATCAATACCTGGTGTTTTATCCTGAGCCATTCCTTCCAGTGCGTCCACTATCTCCTGGTATGTGATTGGGGCAATAAGAACACATCTTTGTTGATAGGAAAGGCAGGATCCATTTCTTATGACTTCCACATTTGGACAAGGAAGATCCTCAGTTGTTTTCCTCATTAGTTTAGAGAAACATGATATGAACTCCTCCACTAGTATAGGTTCCTGCAATTTAACCCCATTAGCATTATGAATAGAAGTAATAGTATTCCTGTTGTTTCTTATGTTCATCTGTGCATAGAAATACTTGATATTTGCATCTCCACTAGTTATCCAATTTACCCTTGATTTCTTCTTGAACACATGTTCCTCTACTTTGCTCCATTTCCTAATCTCAGCCGTTTGCATTTGTTCTTGCTTTATCAAGATCTGGTTGAGAGGTTGAGTGGCCAGTTTACTCTGTACTATCTCTAGGTTTTGTCTAGCATCCTGTAATTTCTGACTGTATGATGCCATAGAGGCATTTAGATCCTTCAAACCAACCTTCAGAGGTTTGAGTTTAGTCTATAATTGAACCATTCTAGAACCAGTGAATCTTCTACTCCATAGTGTTGTCAAGATTCTTGCAAAATCAGGGTGGTCTAAAACAAATTTAAACAACCTGAATGGCTTTGGCTTGGATGGAGGTCTAGCGCTCACTTGGATGAGAATTGGAGAATGGTCAGACACCCAAGATTCAAGAATTCAGGCTCTACATGCCCATAATCCACTAGCCACTTATAGTTACCAAATGCCCAGTCAATCTTTGAATACACCCTACTACCATCCTGGTGCTTGTTACAGAAAGTGAAGTGCCAGCCTGTTTGTTTTAACACAGTAAGTTGCAAATTATCAAGACAATCCTGGGAGGGCTGAGTCTCACCTGGTAGGACAGGATCCTATCCTATCCTCAGTAGCTAAGACATTATTGAAATCACCACAAAGTACCCAGGCCTCTTGAATTCTTCCTCCAAGTTGTTCTAGTTCTTTCTACAATACCTCTTCGTGGACTTTCATTTTTGGCATAAACCATAGTAAGATAGGCTGAGAAATTTGTGGTTGCATCATAAACCTTACAGTGAATGAATTGCTCATGAACCATCAACACCTGAACTTGTATGTGTGCTTTCCAAATCACCCACACCCTTCCATTATAAGCTAAAGGATAGTTAATACAATGCTTCCAGTCTGGTACCATCTTCTTCAAAATATTACCTATTTTATGCTCCTTTGTTCTAATTTCAACTATTCCCATAACATCTACTTTATTCGTTTGCAGAAAGAACCTCAACTCTTCTGTTTTAAGGGCTGGTTGATCCCTCTTATATTCCAGGTCGATATAATCATTGAGGGTTTGAAATACCTCCCGGGTCTCCAGTTTGAGCATACACATTTTCTTGGAGAGCACCATAGCTATTAGTAACCTGAACATTCACCCTTGCTTGCATACCCTGATTAGACTCTGAAAGCTGTCCTAGATCAGCATAATTACCTCTAGAAGGACTGGATGTTTTCTCCCCCTTCATTGCTGTCTTGCTAGTGGCAGGTATATCAGTTTGTTTAATCACATCTGTAGCTTTCCAGTTGAATTTTGGTGGCAAAGGTCTTCTATTCCCACGTTGCTTCTTCTTGACAACCTGAAACTTAGGTTCTTCCTCCTCTACCTCTTTCTCTCTTTGCACAGACCAGCAAACTTCTGCTATATGCCCAAGTTTCATACATTCTATACAGAATTTAGGACGCCAATCATACTCTATATCTTGCTGAAAGGTGCCTGTAGGTGTCACAATTTCCATAGAGTCCAAGAGGGGTTGTGTTACGTCAGTTTCAACAAGAATTCTAGCATATGAGATTCTGTCCATCGAAGTAGTGAAACTATCAGTATGAAGGGGCTTCCTTTTTGCACTTGCAACCTTTCTCAAAGTATCACCAAACCAATAGCCCACTGGCAAACCTGGGAAAGTGACTCATAAAGGTATGGTAGTAAGACAAACAGGATCAAACTCGAAGTCTATATCCCAGTTTTGAAGCATAAAAGGTTTATTGAAGAAAGTATATGGTCTCGCTTGCATAACTTTATCTTGGTCTTCAACCGAGTCAAAATGAAAGATGTAGTACCCCTCATCATGCATCAAAATTTGGGGCTTATTCACAAACCTCCAAGCAATCGTAACAAAGTTCTCCAAGGTTTTGACATACGGGGTATCTCCAATTACGTAGCCAATAAGTACAGATTCCCAATAAATTTCTTGGTCCTTTAGATCTTCCTTCTCAATACTCACATAAATTTTACCATTCTTGGAGATAAGGGGTACATAGGATAGGGCATTACCTTTCTTCACCTCCCTGTTGCCCTCATACCCAACGTGCTCCACCGGCGACAGTTGTCTAGACGATCCAGCTTCTGAGAATTGAAGCCTCTGAGCAGCTGGTTGTGTATCAGTGGCCGCACCACCATACAGTTCCAGTTGAATTGATGAAGGAGAGTCACACTCTGCCACCTTATCCTCCTAGATTGACCGAAAACGAGCTGGATTGAAGCTTCCAAACCTAAGAGATTGTAATCTACAGCTCATCCCATCCTCCGGTGTTACCAATTTTGTCTCCACCGCTGTAGTTTTGTTGGAAATTGCCCGTTTCTGCATCGTGAAATACAGTCAGCGTAGTTTAGCAAACCTGGCTAAAATGCGCCAGACTATTTCTTAAGATGCGTCACGAGTATTTCATTGTTAGTAATAGCAACAAATATAACTCTTTAACTCAATTATTTGGTATGATCTACGTATTCTTTCAATTTCATATGTCAAGTTGTAAATAATTAGTTATTAAGATTGGGTAAAGGTATCGTTTTCATCTTAAACTATATATAAAAAGTCAATTTCACACTCAAATTAATATGATGATCTATTACACCCCTAATCTTATTTAAAGTGAAATTAATATCCCTTTCTAAGACAAATTTAGATTTTATATGGAGTGATATTATACACGCTCTTAACACGTGTATAATATTTATTTATTTTTATCTTTTCCCCTTAGTATGG
The DNA here is from genome assembly GCA_031232105.1 of Capsicum rhomboideum. Lineage (NCBI taxonomy): Eukaryota > Viridiplantae > Streptophyta > Magnoliopsida > Solanales > Solanaceae > Capsicum > Capsicum rhomboideum. Next base: position 82,427,124 of record CP124712.1, read on the forward strand.
CTTTTTTTTTTCAAAACACTTCTCTTTTCTTTCTAGGCTCTCCTCTTTTAAGTCCCTTCTTCTTCCTTCTCCATCACTGATAAATTGAAGGAAAAAGAGAAATTAGAGAGAGAAACAAATAATCGTAAGACGTCTATTGAGTGTAGAAGTTGTTGGTTGTGGAATTTCGACAGGCGGTGGTAGCGCCAATGTTGTTGGTGAAGCAAATAAAAACCTTTAGATTTATAAAATGCTAAAATTCTTCAAAAATCTTAGATTAAAATCAAGCATTTTATTGATATTTTTTGTGTATAAAAATAATTAAGTATATTATTGATTACTTGGGACTGAAATGGCATTGTGGTGGTCGTGGGTGATGCTCCGGTGAGAATAGAGCATACGAAGAGAAAGTAATCATCTTCTCTGATGAATTTTCGATAAGTTTAAATAAAAGAATCATAAATTTTATACATAGATATCACGGGGGGTTTCGTGGGAGTCCTTGTCTTCCTCAATAATTTTTTCCGTTGGTCTTCTCCGACTGAATTTTTTGGTGAGTTTGAACCAAAAAATTATGGACTTTATCAAAAGGAATTATGAATTTTCCAATGGAAGCCATCATATTTTTCACTCTTTTCAATTTCTTCCTTAAAGTATCTCTTTTAAAACTTCAAGGAAAAAGATTAGAGATGCTTCCATGGAGATTTTTGGGGAGGATTCCTCTGTTGAAGAAGAACCCAAAAGAAAAAGGACAAAGTTTTAAAGAAGGTGGGACCCACATATAAAATAAATAAATAAGAAGGAGAATTTAACATAATTAATATTTTTTTAATTGAAAAAAATAATTAATCTAACTGTATGTATTAAGAAGAAAATTAGGAGTACTTAATGATATAATGACCAATGAAATAGTAACACATGTGCAATTATGTCATTTTAAGAAATTTTTTTTCTTCCTCTCACGCACCTTAGGAAGGTGAATACACTTTCTCTGTCACGTCACCTTTTAAGGTGAAAATAATTTCACTTTAAACAAGGTTAGGGGTGTAATAGGTCGTCATATTAGTTTGAGTGTGAAATCGACTTTTCGTGTATTGTTTAAGATGGAAACGATATCTTTACCCTACTAAAATTTGATTATGAGTTATTAAATGGCAAGATGAATACTTTCTTTGCTGAATCCTTATTTATTCTAAAGAGTTGCAAGTTTTTGAGACTTTGCTAATTTAGATTACTCATCTCCTTTTAAGCACATTTGTTCATCATAGTTTCGACTAATACATTTGGAGGGCTATGCAAGACTAGAAAATTTTTATTTTGTACAAAATAAAACTTTTCGCGAGACTATCAAGTGACCTCATTTCATTTTATTTCTGGGGGTCGTTTGATAGAGTGTATAAGAATGATGTAAAATATGGTGTATTAATAATGTTTGTGTTAGTTATGCTTGAATTTTTCTTATGCAGTGTTTGATTTGGTGTATTAAAAATAACATGAATTGCATAATTTCTAAGAGAAAATATTTTTTTACAAAAATACCTTCCATAAATATGGTGGAAAGGATGTGAAAAAAATTTTGAGGGATAATTGTGTCTTTAATCATGCTAATGCATGCATTAGAATCCATTGCACTATTAATACTATGAATTTTGAGATATTAGTAATACACATCTCAATACATAATAGAGTGTATAAGGCCAACCAATGCAAACATTAGTTATACATAGACAGACATATTTTTTATAAAATAATATTTGCTTATAAAAACACCCTCCTTTTAACTTTGTTCCTTTCTTTTCAACAAAGTTCTTTTACCTTTTTTAAAACTTCACTGGGGGTCTTGAGAAATGGATGAAATTGTTTTGATTTTATGCAGTAATAGTTGTTGAGGAGAAAATTGAAAGAAAGAAAGACAATATAACTCAATCTCAATACTTTTGCCCGTAAATCAGAAAATTATCCACTGAACGTAGTAATCCCAATATTTTTGTTCTATAAAGGACGAGATTTTGCAACACATCTCGCAGTCTCAATGTCTTTTGACTAAGAACCTGACAAAACTTAGCGCCCTAACATAATTATAATAGAAATGGGAAAGACTTCATTCAACCAAAGCCAACAACTTGCTCTCCTTGGGGAAAATCACCCATGTTTTTCCATGGCACAGTAAAGAGAGGGGTAAAATACAGTGGAAAAGGATTTGGGAAATGTTATTTAGGGATTTGAGGGGTAATTTTGTCATTAATCAAGTTAATACATGTGTTGAAACCCTTTGTATTATTAATACATATAAAATGGTGATATTAGTAATACATACCTCAATATACAATAGTGTGTGTAATTAATGCAAGTATTAGTTATAAATAGGCTGAAAAAATATATCAAACAAGATATTAATAATACACAAGACTAATATATGTATTATTTTTTCTAATACACTCAACGAAACGGCAATAAATGTGCTACTTGTACCTTTTACATGTATATGTTCATTTCTAGTCTTTTCCACTTCTACATGATTACTTTAACGTTCTAGTCTTTGTATGGAGTTTTTGACCAAAGTCATCCTTGTTGTATGCATCAAACTTTCATTCCATCCTTATATTATCTCACTTAACTTAAAACATCCCTTAAGTTCTTAAAAATTGATCAAAAACATTCCTCGGTTAACTTTTTCATCCATTTCTAACGATACTTTCTTCTCTTATATATTCCATCACGATTTCTGTATTCCTCAATCAATAGAATAAAGAAATCAGCCAAATTACAAGAGTCACATATCCCAAAATCGTAAAAAGCCTTCACAATCACAAGTAAAAAAAAAAAAAAGGTAATTGATGAATCCTTAAAAAAAGAGTAACTAATTCGCAAGAGAGAGATTCTGTGTCTTCAAAAATTTGAATTTTGTTGACCAAAATTTGAAATTCAAGGGAAAATTATCAAGTAAATTAGCTAGGACAAAATTGTCAATGGGGATATTACGAGCTAAAGGTTCAAGCAAATACCGAGAGAAAGAGGCAAAATTTTCTTGGAGGATTCTTATTTTCCTTGGTGAAATTTTGGGTATTTTGGTCATGATGCAGCACATTGCATATGAATTTATAGAAATCAACAGTTTTTGCTCATTCCATTATATATATTGAAATATTCACTAATGATTTATAAATATTTAATTGTGAACCTAATTATTATCGCATGTTAACCTGAAATCTGCATCCAAGGGTGTGGTATAATGGTTTAATGAAGTTGGCTTGAGCACCATGAGGTCTCAGGTTCAATTACCAATAAAGACAAATACTAGGTTGTCACGCCTCGAATCCCATCGAGACATGATTGGCACCCGTAGCCGATAAGGCCCGAGAGAACCAACCTTTGCCTATGCTCAATCATATGCATATAATATTCATAACCACCATTGCATAATATTATGAAATACGAATAAAGGAGAACAAGGGACATATTTAGGCATACATATGAAACTTGGCCGTTGAGGCCATCCAGTCAAAACAACATGTGTCATTTACACTAGTACACCCACGTCGGTCTACAAAAGCCTCTAACAAGAGCATTGACCAAAATGAACCATAAGTCGGGACAAGTCCCCGCTTTATACAACATGTACAATACCAAAACATATATACTTTGACTCGGAGAAGCCCCGAATGAGCTGGAGCTCACCAAAGAGCCGCTAACACTGGCAATCTACTGAGGAGGCCTACTGGGACCTGCGCCTGCAGCAAGTAAGGTAAATTCCCCGAGAGGGGTCAGTACGAAATAAGTACTGAGTATGCAAGGCTCAGATGAAACTATACAACACATGAATATGTCAAGGAATATGTCAATGAACTCAAAACATATGGATACTCAATGTGAATAAGTCACCATGTTGCATTTTGGAAACCATGTGGATTGCTTTCATTGCTTTCATTACTTTCTTTATCTCAATGCTCACTTGTTATCACATATATCACAATGTACCCGGGCCCCGACTGATCAGTGGGTCTTTCATATCATCATATAGGGATCGAGTCGAGCTAGGCTTATGCCCCTAGACTTGCCACCCTCGGGATCGAGTCGAGCTAGGCTTACGCCCCTAGACTTGCCACCCATAAATCCATATCTCGGGATCGAGTCGAGCTAGGCTTACGCCCCTAGACTTGCCACCCGTACTTGATCATTGACCACATTTGCATTACTTTGTTCATTACTTTGAGATTGATACTTTGATAATCATAACATCACTTTGGAACTTTGGAACACAACATTGTTGGAAACTTTGAATCATTGACCAATAAGTGAAGAACATGTGAATAAATATCAATGAGAAATATAATATAACTAGCACCATGATACCATTGGAACCATTGGACAATAATCCATGAACAAGAGACACAAGTATAGGCACTATTGGAATATTGGAACATAGCCTTATTTGAACTTTCGGAACATTAACCATGAATATGAGAAATGAGATTCACAATTGATCAATGAGTAGGAAATATATGACAATGACCATAGATAAGTGCATATGGGATACCTTAGTACATTTCGGAATAGAACTAGAGAAATGTCAATGTGAACACTATTGGTCGTAGAAAGATACGGACAAAGTAACCTTGCATACCTTGGATTCGCAATACGAATCTACAACCTTAGATGCGTAGACAATAATCCCACTCCTTCTTTATGTGTCTACAAATACATAACGAAATTCACATTAACCACCAATTACTTTACAAATGCATACCATGTCAATGAATTACATGTTTGGCTTTCAACATGTCATTTCCCTTTGACAAAACCATTGATCATACTATTATTCCAAAAATTCCATAATATTCCCAACATTGACCAATACATGAAATCAATACATTTCACCACAATACTTCTCCTTTACACTTTCTTATCCATAACACATCACAAATAATCCATCAAAGCACCTTAATTCAACTCATAACACATATCGGCCAAAATCCCAAAATTCCCACTTTTAGAAAAGAACAAGTTTTATACCAAAAATAACACCATACATGTTCATATTTTGTCCATACCATGCTTTTTCATCAAAGGCACAAGGCCTAATTCACACTTGAATTCCATATACCACAAATCTCATACAAACTCACCAAGTTCCATGACCAACTTTTCCAAGCACAACCAACATGATATACATATTCTTTTATGCATATAAGATATTAATCCATGAAAATAAATACTTACCAAGGTTTGGAATATGTTGATCTTGTCCAAAAGATGACTTAGGGTTTGCAAAGCCAAAAGGGATTTATCTTGAAAATTCTAGAAAAGTGATGTGTGTCTTTTGGAATAAAAATCTGATTCTTCCACATATATATAGGCCCTCAAGTCTTCTTTGGCATTAAATTCCATGTCCATTTGGTCAATGGAAGAATGGGTCTTTTGTTTCCCCTTTGGGCCTTGCATTTTATCCCATTTTGGGCCTCAAATTGGCCCATTAACACATATTATCCTAGCCCACCATTTCTCATGTATAATCCATCATATATCTCATGTTTAAATAATTTCATAATGCCACGACAATATTCACTTATGAGATTTTCATTCGTAGCCTCAATCGCAAAAATAGGAATTCTAGTCACCTATGGCTTCTTTGAACATTTTGGTAAATTCTTGTATTCCATGGTTTGATCATGTAGGAGTATGTAGTAGTGTATCGAGGTATTTGAAGCCTTAACAATGCTAAAGGAACTCCAAGGAATCAAAAGAAACCATGGAAGAATCGTCGTTGCATTTCGTCGCAAAACGGGCTCGGAAAGGCCAATTATGTTGTGCCTTGCGCCACTGCCTTGCTTTGCAGCAGTGGCGCAGGAATTGAAGGTTCTCTGAATCAGTGGCCTGCTGGATTTTTCAGCCATTTTTTTCTAACACTTGCATATCATCCAATACCCTATCAAAACACTACAAAATACTTACGTAGTGACCTTAATCATCAAGTAAACATGACTCCAAGGTACCAAATGAGGTTGGAAATGTATGGGGTATTACACAAGACATCTCCGACTAAAATCTAATCACATGTACGAGGCTCGAATTAATTAATTTTTTTTTCATCACCAACCTTACAAAATACATACTCATAGCGTCTCGAAACTTAAGTAACCATTGTTCAACATCATCACATAGGTCGAAAAGGTACGGGATGTTACATTCTTCCCCCCTTAGGAACATTCGTCCTCGAATGTTAACAACATGTTTTATACACAACAAATGTATCTTTACTTTAACATACCAATAGACATAATGCTATTAAAGACTTACTTGTTATTATTCCACCTCCGTACTGTGAACTTCTTGGTCCATTTGAAATAAGTGGGGATACTTGGATTTCATCATTTCTTCCGCTTCCCATGTGATCTCCTCTACTTGTTGATTTCTCCACAGGACTTTTACGGATGCTATGTCTTTATTTCTCAATCTCTTTACTTGTCGATCTAGGATAGCAATGGGCACCTCTTCATAAGTGAGATCCTCTGCCACTTGAACATCTTCTACGGGCACAATACGTGAAGGATCTCCTATGCATTTCCGTAGCATCGACACATGAAATACCGAATGGACTGACGAAAGGTCCTGGGGTAGTGCCAACTCATACGCAACTTGCCCAAATCTTCTAATAATTTCATATGGGCCTATGTAACGTGGACTCAATTTTCCTTTCTTTCCGAACCGCATTACCCCTTTCATCGGTGACACCTTTAAAAATACCCAATCACCTATGGCAAATTCAAGCCCTCTTCTTCTCACATCGGCATATGACTTGTGACGACTTTGAGCCGTTTGTAACCGTTGTTGGATAACTTTAACTTTCTCCATGGCTTGGTGAACAATATCTGGCCCAAGTAAAGCAGTTTCTCCTGCTTCAAACCACCCAATTGGTGATCTACATTTTCTTCCATACAAGGCTTCATAAGGTGCCATTTTAATACTTGAATGATGGCTATTGTTATACGCAAATTCAATAAGAGGCAAATGGTCATCCCAACTGCCTTGAAAATCCAACGTACATGCTCGTAGCATATCTTCAAGTGTCTGAATAGTACGTTCTGCTTGTCCATCAGTTTGAGGATGGAAAGCCGTACTCAAATTCACCTGAGTACCTAAACTCCGCTGAAAAGATTTCCAAAAGTGTGCTGTGAACTGTGCTCCTCTGTCTGATATGATAGAAAGTGGAATACCATGCAATCGTACTATCTCTTTCACATACAACTTTGCATAATCCTCAGCTGTATAGGTCGTCTTGACCGGTAGAAAATGCGCTGACTTGGTAAGCCTGTCCACTATGACCCATATAGAATCAAACTTCCGCAATGTACGAGGCAAACCCGTAATGAAATCCATATTAATCATATCCCACTTCCAGACTGGAAGATTGATACATTGCATGTAACCTCCTGGTTTCTGATGTTCCACTTTCACTTGTTGACAATTTGGGCACTGCGCGACAAATTCTGCAATGTTCTTTTTCATGTTGCCCCACCAATACACCTCTTTCAATTCATGGTACATTTTAGTAGCACCTGGATGAATGGAATAGCGCGAATGGTGCGCCTCTGTCAGTATTCGTGTCCTCAGCTGATCTACATCCGGTACACATATTCTCCCTTGACATTGAAGCACCCCTTCCGGTGTAATATCAAATGCCTTGGTCAAATTCTGCTGCACATTCTCCTTTAGCTGCAATAAAATAGAATCTGCATACTGTTTCTCTTTCACTTCAGCTATCAAGGAGGATTCTGCTGCATTCTGCACCATAACTCTATCATCTGCGGTTTCAATAAGGCGAACTCCCAAGCTGGCTAATTGATTCAAGTCTTTGATTATCTCACGCTTTTTATTCAACTGACCACTAGTGCTTTCTACTGCCTTACGGCTCAATGCATCAGCTACTACATTTGCTTTGCCTGGGTGATAAAGAATATCAATGTCATAGTCTTTTAAAAGCTCTAACCACCTTCGTTGCCTCAAATTGAGTTCCTTCTGCTTAAAAAGATATTGCAAGCTTTTGTGATCCGTATAGATGTCAACGTGAACACCATATAAATAATGACGCCATATCTTTAAAGCAAAAACTACCGCTGCCAATTCAAGATCATATGTGGGATAGTTTTTCTCATGTGGCCACAACTGTCGTGAGGCATATGCTATCACCCTCCCATGCTGCATCAACACACATCCGAGACCAATCCCGGAAGCATCACAATACACTGCATAGCCCTCTGTGCCCTCAGGAAGAACTAACACTGGTGTAGAAGTCAACTTATCTTTCAGGTTTTGAAACCCTCTTTCACATGCATCATTCCATTGAAATTTAATTGCCTTGTGAGTTAACTTTGTCAATGGTGCCGCAATAGAAGCAAAACCTTCTACAAATCTTCGGTAATAACCTGCCAAACCCAGAAAACTGCGAATCTCTGTGGGTGTCGTAGGTCTTGGCCAATTCTTCACTGCTTCTATCTTTTGGGTATCAACCTGTATGCCTTCATCTGATACAATGTGACCCAAGAACGCGACTGATTTCAACCAAAACTCACATTTGGAGAATTTTGCATACAACTTACGCTCACGGAGAATTTGCAACACTTGCCGTAAGTGATAAGCATGGTCTTCTGGTGATCTTGAATAAACAAGGATGTCATCTATAAATACTGTCACGAACACGTCTAGGAATGGCTTGAACACTCTGTTCATCAAATCCATAAACACAGCCGGTGCATTTGTTAGCCCAAATGACATAACTAAAAATTCATAATGGCCATACCGTGTTCGGAAAGCTGTCTTGGGTACATCCTCCTCTCTAACTCTGACCTGATGGTAACCCGACCTCAAGTCAATTTTTGAAAAACACCTGGCACCCTGTAACTGATCAAACAAATCATCAATGCGAGGAAGGGGGTATTTATTCTTGATCGTTACTTTATTCAGTTGCCGATAGTCGATGCACATTCTCAAGGTGCCATCTTTCTTGCGTACGAATAATACCGGTGCACCCCACGGGGACATACTAGGCCTAATGAAGCCTTTATCCAGCAAATCTTTCAACTGCTCCTTCAATTCACGCAGTTCCACTGGAGCCATTCTATATGGAGGGATAGAAATAGGCTGAGTGCCTGGAATCACATCAATGCCGAATTCCACTTCCCGTTCTGGGGGTAAACCTGGAAGATCCTCTGGAAATACATCAAGAAATTCATTGACGACCGGTACAGACTGTGGAGTTAATGGTTCTGCATCATTATCTTTCACTTGTACCAAATGACATATGTATCCCTTGGCAATCATTTTTCTGGCTTTCAAATAGGAAATAAATCTTCCTCGTGGTGCCCCTACCTTACCCTGCCATTCTAGAACATTTTCCTGTGGAAAACAAAATTGCACCTTCTTGGCCCGGCAATCTACCGTAGCATAACAAGAGGCCAACCAATCCATTCCCATAATTACATCAAAATCCACCATGTTCAATTCAATAAGATCGGCCAACGTATCATGACCACACACAGTTACCACACAGTTACGATACACTCTCTTTGCAACAATATATTCACCAACCGGTGTAGACACTTCAATTGACTTAATTAATATTTCCGGTGTCGTTGCAAATTTCGCAGCAACCAATGGAGTAACATAGGAAAATGTAGAGCCTGGGTCAATTAATGCATATACATTATGTGAGAATATGGATAATGTACCTGTGACGACATCTGGGGAAGCCTCTGAATTCTGGCGGTCCACCAAAGCATAAGTGCGATTCTGGACCCCGCTAGTACTGGCTCCTCCTCTGGCACCTCTACCTCGACCAATAGGCTGCACCCCTCGGCCCTGTGAAGGAACCGATGCTGAAGACGCAACAGCCGACCCAGCTGGTCGTGCTATACCACCCATGCTCCGCTGTGGACACTCTCTCGCTATATGTCCCGGCATACCACACCAAAAGCAGACATTCGTCCCTGTCCGACATGTACCTGTGTGCATACGCCCGCAGTGCTGACACTGCTGACGAGGGAAACCTGCTGACTGTGATCCATGAACCCCACTACTTTGCCCTGCTGAACCACCTCTAAACCCTCGAGACTGCGAATAAGCACCACCTGTGGAATAAGAGAACGATGGTCTAGGTGGTCTAGGAAACATGCGGGGCCTAGATCCTCCTTGGGACATCATAGGTGGTCCCATAGGTCTAGCCCTTTTGGACTGTCCCCTATCAAATTCATGTACCCTGCGTCTTTGTCTCTGATCCTCCATTTTCTGGGCGAAGGCTTGTATGCGAGCAATGTCCATGTCCCTATTCAAGGCCGCAATAGTGCAATCTCTTACCAAGTATGGCTCTAGTCTGTCCACATATCTATGGACCCTGTCTGTCATCGTAGCCACAACATTTGGCGCATATCGAGCCAAGGAATTAAATTGCAAGCTATATTCTCGGACGCTCAAATTTCCTTGACGGAGATTTAGGAATTGATCCGCACGTGCCTCACGGATCTCATAGGGCAAGTAATGATCAAGGAAAGCCACTTTAAACTCTTCCCAAGTAGGTGGATCTGCACCAATGTCACGGGATTTCTTCCAATCCTCATACCACAATATTGCCTCTCCCTTCAACCTGTACGCAGCAAGTTCAACTGTCTCTACCCCTGTCACATGCATAACTTCCAATGCCCTCTGAATTTGATCCACGAAGTCCTGTGGATCTGCTTTTGGATCTGCCCCTGTGAATATAGGAGGGTCCAGTTTCAAGAAATCCTGTGTTCTGCGACTTGCCATTCTAGCCTCATCATCATCATGTGCCATAGCACCAGCTCTTCCCTGGCTTTGTGCCGCCACTAACTGTGTCAACATCTGTACAGCATTCCTAAGATCCTGATCTGTGGCATTTGTCGGTGGTTCCACGGGCACTTCCCTTCTTCTCGTCTCTTCTGGAGCTGAAGAAGTAGAAGAAGCTCGCGTTGCAAACTCAGTTTCAGCCCCACCTTGATCAACTTGCTCAGGTGGTGGTCTACTTGCTCCTTCACCAGCAATTCTATCTAGCAGCTTACTTTTACCTTTTCCTCTTCTTCTTCTAGTGTTCGGCATTTTGACTATACCAAAGAAAAATAATTACCAAGATCAGATATAATGCAACTGACAATATTGGCTCTATTGCACGATCTAGAATGAAGGAAAGGAAACAACATCCTAAATGTCTCGTAGCCTCCTACGTATAAATGTGGTGCACAACACATCGATACGTAAGACTCTACTCAGACACGGCTTTGTAGACATCCTTAGACCGACTGCTCTGATACCACTTTTGTCACGCCTCGAATCCCATCGAGACATGATTGGCACCCGTAGCCGATAAGGCCCGAGAGAACCAACCTTTGCCTATACTCAATCATATGCATATAATATTCATAACCACCATTGCATAATATTATGAAATACGAATAAAGGAGAACAAGGGACATATTTAGGCATACATATGAAACTTGGCCGTTGAGGCCATCCAGTCAAAACAACATGTGTCATTTACACTAGTACACCCACGTCGGTCTACAAAAGCCTCTAACAAGAGCATTGACCAAAATGAACCATAAGTCGGGACAAGTCCCCGCTTTATACAACATGTACAATACCAAAACATATATACTTTGACTCGGAGAAGCCCCGAATGAGCTGGAGCTCACCAAAGAGCCGCTAACACTGGCAATCTACTGAGGAGGCCTACTGGGACCTGCGCCTGCAGCAAGTAAGGTAAATTCCCCGAGAGGGGTCAGTACGAAATAAGTACTGAGTATGCAAGGCTCAGATGAAACTATACAACACATGAATATGTCAAGGAATATGTCAATGAACTCAAAACATATGGATACTCAATGTGAATAAGTCACCATGTTGCATTTTGGAAACCATGTGGATTGCTTTCATTGCTTTCATTACTTTCTTTATCTCAATGCTCACTTGTTATCACATATATCACAATGTACCCGGGCCCCGACTGATCAGTGGGTCTTTCATATCATCATATAGGGATCGAGTCGAGCTAGGCTTATGCCCCTAGACTTGCCACCCTCGGGATCGAGTCGAGCTAGGCTTACGCCCCTAGACTTGCCACCCATAAATCCATATCTCGGGATCGAGTCGAGCTAGGCTTACGCCCCTAGACTTGCCACCCGTACTTGATCATTGACCACATTTGCATTACTTTGTTCATTACTTTGAGATTGATACTTTGATAATCATAACATCACTTTGGAACTTTGGAACACAACATTGTTGGAAACTTTGAATCATTGACCAATAAGTGAAGAACATGTGAATAAATATCAATGAGAAATATAATATAACTAGCACCATGATACCATTGGAACCATTGGACAATAATCCATGAACAAGAGACACAAGTATAGGCACTATTGGAATATTGGAACATAGCCTTATTTGAACTTTCGGAACATTAACCATGAATATGAGAAATGAGATTCACAATTGATCAATGAGTAGGAAATATATGACAATGACCATAGATAAGTGCATATGGGATACCTTAGTACATTTCGGAATAGAACTAGAGAAATGTCAATGTGAACACTATTGGTCGTAGAAAGATACGGACAAAGTAACCTTGCATACCTTGGATTCGCAATACGAATCTACAACCTTAGATGCGTAGACAATAATCCCACTCCTTCTTTATGTGTCTACAAATACATAACGAAATTCACATTAACCACCAATTACTTTACAAATGCATACCATGTCAATGAATTACATGTTTGGCTTTCAACATGTCATTTCCCTTTGACAAAACCATTGATCATACTATTATTCCAAAAATTCCATAATATTCCCAACATTGACCAATACATGAAATCAATACATTTCACCACAATACTTCTCCTTTACACTTTCTTATCCATAACACATCACAAATAATCCATCAAAGCACCTTAATTCAACTCATAACACATATCGGCCAAAATCCCAAAATTCCCACTTTTAGAAAAGAACAAGTTTTATACCAAAAATAACACCATACATGTTCATATTTTGTCCATACCATGCTTTTTCATCAAAGGCACAAGGCCTAATTCACACTTGAATTCCATATACCACAAATCTCATACAAACTCACCAAGTTCCATGACCAACTTTTCCAAGCACAACCAACATGATATACATATTCTTTTATGCATATAAGATATTAATCCATGAAAATAAATACTTACCAAGGTTTGGAATATGTTGATCTTGTCCAAAAGATGACTTAGGGTTTGCAAAGCCAAAAGGGATTTATCTTGAAAATTCTAGAAAAGTGATGTGTGTCTTTTGGAATAAAAATCTGATTCTTCCACATATATATAGGCCCTCAAGTCTTCTTTGGCATTAAATTCCATGTCCATTTGGTCAATGGAAGAATGGGTCTTTTGTTTCCCCTTTGGGCCTTGCATTTTATCCCATTTTGGGCCTCAAATTGGCCCATTAACACATATTATCCTAGCCCACCATTTCTCATGTATAATCCATCATATATCTCATGTTTAAATAATTTCATAATGCCACGACAATATTCACTTATGAGATTTTCATTCGTAGCCTCAATCGCAAAAATAGGAATTCTAGTCACCTATGGCTTCTTTGAACATTTTGGTAAATTCTTGTATTCCATGGTTTGATCATGTAGGAGTATGTAGTAGTGTATCGAGGTATTTGAAGCCTTAACAATGCTAAAGGAACTCCAAGGAATCAAAAGAAACCATGGAAGAATCGTCGTTGCATTTCGTCGCAAAACGGGCTCGGAAAGGCCAATTATGTTGTGCCTTGCGCCACTGCCTTGCTTTGCAGCAGTGGCGCAGGAATTGAAGGTTCTCTGAATCAGTGGCCTGCTGGATTTTTCAGCCATTTTTTTCTAACACTTGCATATCATCCAATACCCTATCAAAACACTACAAAATACTTACGTAGTGACCTTAATCATCAAGTAAACATGACTCCAAGGTACCAAATGAGGTTGGAAATGTATGGGGTATTACACAAGACATCTCCGACTAAAATCTAATCACATGTACGAGGCTCGAATTAATTAATTTTTTTTTCATCACCAACCTTACAAAATACATACTCATAGCGTCTCGAAACTTAAGTAACCATTGTTCAACATCATCACATAGGTCGAAAAGGTACGGGATGTTACATAGGTAATTTCTTCCCATCTATTCTAGCTTTGGTAGACAGAGTTACCTGGTACCTGTTGCTGGTAGGTGGTGGCAAGTATCCCGTGAATTTAGTCGAGGTGCGTGCAAGATAGCCCGTACACCACGATTATAAAAAACAAACAAAAAAAAACTTGAAATCTCATAATAAATTTCAAATTCACCTCTAATTTTGATTAGATTGTGGGGACTGAGAAGAAAGAAATAGTAAGAGAGGAGGAAGAGAAGAAGCTGGGCAGTAACCATAGATAGTTGATGAGTGGACAAAGGAAGATCGTGGAAAATTAAAAAAAAAAAAAAGTAATAAAATGCCTGAGTGAAAAAGTCACCGTTAGAAAAGGATGGAAATGTTAATGGAGGGATGTTTTTGGTCCAGCTTTAAAAAGTTAAGGGATGTTCCAGGTTAAGTGAGATAATACATGGATGAAATGAAAGTTTGATGCATACAATGGGGATGATTTTGGTCAAAAACTCTCTTTGTATGATATCTTGGCTTTTTAGAGGTCCCACGTTCTTTATAATAAAATATTTCTGGTCTAACAATCACTGTAGAATTTTCCTCACTGTATTCGATATCTTCCTTCCAAATAGTAATTTCTCCGTCCCAATTTATGTGAGGTAGTTTAACTCGATATAGAATTTAAGAAAGACTTTTGAAATTTTTGGTATAAATAAGTCATGAATATTTGTGTGGCTATAAATCATTTTATTAAAAATAAAATAAGCATCTTAAAGTTAAATTATTACTAAATATAGAAATGTCATTCTTTTTTAGATTGACTAAAAAAATAGTGAGTCATATAAATTGAGACAGACAGAGTAATACATTATTCTGCTTTACAACCTCACATGCCATGCTAATCTAACTATACCTTTTTCTTCTTATATGGGGCAAAACTCATAGTTGATAGATTTTGACCTACTATCTAATAATTTTTCATCAACATACCCGCTTATTTAGCAAAAGTAACACAATATTATTTGCAAATAACATGCCATAAACTTGTCTAGCATACATTGACCTCAGTAACTATTTGCAAATAACATGCCATAAACTTGTCTAGCATACATTGACCTCAGTAACTAGTTAAATAGCTATCGCATCCTTGTGCTCATCATTTGCATATCTTATCTGAAATATGTAACCAAAAGAAAACCCTTTCCTCATCCACAGACCACTGTAGTTTTTCTAATTTAATGTCCTTCCCTCTTTTTTAGAACTCTCGTAGATTGAAAATTTCGAGGAACTGGAAGGTGGGCAAAGCATTGAATTGGGAAAAAGAAAAGAAATGCTGACATTTCAAACAATGCAATGTGTTCATTTTTATGTATTGCTATAGCTCAAGGATCCATAAATAGAATATATTACAAAAGCAAAAGTACAAATGCCATCACATAGAGTAGTACTTCAAAAAATGCGCACTATTTAACTTAATAAACTATCATGCAACATTTGCAGGAACCGCATTTTCAATGTTTGATGGCATCAGTATGTTAAATCCATCTGCTGCTGTGGATACAACCATTCCTGGGATCTGAGAATGCCAGTGAAGTTCTTTCAAATTTTTCTGACCCTGTTAGCAGTGCAAGAGCAATGTCATAAGAATATTCTTAAAGCAGATAAATATTGCACTCGTCAGACAGAAATAGAAGTATAACCTGATGAACAAAGAGAAGTTGTGGGGGCAAATCTGTTGGGGCATTGACTTGCTCTTTCATTTTAGCTTTGAACTCCGCCTCCTCTTCCTCATCTCTCTCCAAAGAAAGGTCCCAGATTCTGATATATGGAGAAGGATAAACACACCAGGTGATTAACATAATAGACACATCCAAACTAATCACAGAAAGAGATGTGGAAAGAGATAAATCTGTTCCACATTCCTATTAGAGTTATCTCAAAAGGTTTCTTACGTTAGCTGGTTATCTGATGATGAAACAGCCACTGTTGAGGCTTCATGGGGACTCCATTCAATAGAAGTGATGGGATGTTTGTGATATTCAAAGTGTGCCACTACAGAGTCCCCTTCCTGTCAAAGTGAACAAGTGAAGTAGTTGTTCTTTAACTTGTATTAGCAAATTAACATGAGACCACCTATAGACTGGTTCACTCTCCTTTCTCCTTAATATACACACTTTCTTCCATGACAAAACCTCATATACTAGGTTGGAAGTAGGACCAGATGAACTCCTACTGACCTCATCCATACTTCCTAACCCTTCCCAAGTAGTTAAAAATTTTAATAGGACAAACAAAATCGAGAGTATTAGAGAATCATGAATTTAACTAATGTTGGTGACAAGAATTTAGACACTATTAGTAGAATACCTTGAGCATTCTAAGATCTCGAATAGAAAATGTCCCATCATCACTTCCAGATGCAACCATACAGCTCGCCAACCTGGTGGAAAAGCAATGACATGACAATATAGCCATAACTATAGATGTGGAAAGTAACACAACAGAAAAGTCCAATACCTGTTCCATGATATCACATTGACATCTGCCTTATGTGCCTTTATAGTTGCAGCAAGAGGGTTTTTCATATTGGTGTCCCATATTACAATATTTCCATCAACTGAGCAAGAAGCAAATACAGAAGGTTCTGTAGGGCTCCACTGCATCAGACGAAGATGGAAAAACACTTCAGATTTTAACAAAAGTTAAGAAGCACAAATTGAAGAAGTTTCCCATAACTGAAGGTGAAGTTAGTTGGTCCTAAATGAACACCTGGAGATCTTCAACACTTGCAGTGTGTCCAATAAAAGATTTAGCACCAACATCCCATGTTGCACCAGATGCTGGCTCCCACAAATGGATACAATTCTTGCAGTCACCTGCCAAGACAAGTAACAGCATCTAATGTTAGAAAAATTTCTGACCATAGCATATCATCACCGAATGTAATTATGTGCAAAGAAGATAGGATTACCATGCCATACCTGACACAAGCTTCCCAGGAGCAAGAGGACTCCAGTCTATAGCATAGCCTTCATCTTTATGTCCACCAAACTTAAATAACGGTGCTTGATTAGAGACTGCAGAAGCACCATGGCTAAGATTACTCTCTGATTCTGCCAAAGCATTTATATGCGAGCTAAAATCCCAAACCTGCCAGTGAAATAAACCTGATATAAGAGAGAAGAAATCATACTAGTGATTGGATGTATTAATTTTGACAAGCAGTGGAACATACTTTTCTTCTTAAGAATTTAGTCTTGGTAACTATTACAGTCAACAAGAATTGGTACAAAAATCTCATGTTTGAGAGGTATTGTATTTTCAGTTTATTTCTTCTTTGTAAACGGGGGGTGCTCTATCTACCAGATCATTGAAAACAAACTATATAACTCAGAAGAACTCAATTAAATATGGGAATAAACCATTTTGAAGTTTAAGATTGTATCTCACATTTTCCTAGTTTTCAGTAAATGTTTCATGTGTTTGCACCATGATTACCATAGAAAGATGACAAGCAGTTTAAAACTAACATAAATACTCTTAACCCAAGTCAATTCTGGAGCTATTTGTGTAATTCCAACCCAAGGAGATATTAACACGCCTCAAGATCTATCAGTGGTCCAAAATATACAGCAATCTATCGTCCCAATTGCCAGATCTCCACTTGGCGATTTGGACAGTGTAGCAATTGAACCGCCTGAGAGGTGCCTTCAAATTGGACAAGGTTCAGACGAAATTGGTTCAACTTTGAGTTCAGGGGTTGGTAAGGGACATCAAAGAGCACCTCTCCACCAATTTTCAGGTCAGTTAAGCACTAAAAGAGTCGCCGGAACACTGTTGAACTCCGGCGAAGCAGCGGCAACCGGAGTTTTGGCTCAAACCCAATGTCAATCGATCCACATTGGTGAGCTAAGTGTTCCTATGCAAAAAGCCCCAAATTCTACAGACCCTAACGGTTCCTTCAATTTGGGAATTAGGGTTTCTAGCCCTAATTCTCAAAAGTTGATCGAAAATTCTCAGGTGGGGCAAATGAGAAATTCACAATCCCCAGAGCTATGATGATGTGAGAGTGTTAACACCAAAAACCCTATCAATTGCTGCTTCTAAGGTAATCAATTTTGATTCAAATGTGCCTGTACAGACTGATTTGGTCGGAGGCCTACCTCCGGTGAAAGTGAATCAAAATTTGCAATCCCAAATGGTTATACATGACATGGGGATGGTCAATTTAGCAAAAGCCCCATCAAATTATCCCCAAGGCTCATCCAATTTGAATTCTAGGGTTTCAACTGAAGTTACTGTTCATAGTGCTAAAAGGAATTCTACAGATTTGAGCAATTCTGAGGCTGATTCTGTGCAATCTATTGATACTCCTAATGGTAAATCTTCTAATCCTAAGTCCATTAATGGTGGTGAGCATATTTCTGAGGCCTCTAAGGAGAAGATTACCCATAATGACCCCTGATGCATATGGAAATCAAAACCCAATCTATGTCAACCCAAACACTAACCAGAAAAAACCTTACATCCCCAACAATAAACCCACGGAAGTGTCAAATAACTTCAAAGCCCATAAGCCTGCTGAACCAAATCCTAAGCCTACTGCCCCAAAGATTACTGAACCTAAAGAAAATGATCCAAAACCTTCTTTTGAAAACCCCAACCGGAACCCCACTTGGCCTAACCCAACAATCCAGCTCCACCCCTTCCCAGTATTTCTCAAGCTATGGTTACTAGGTTGAGAGCACAAGAAGCTTTCAAAACTACCCCTATACAGATCAATCCTCCCAAAATTACCACAAAACAAGGCTTCCCTGCAGTTGTTTTTACCAAAGAAGACTATATGGTAAATTAGGCTCAAAGATGTAGATACACTCTCATAGGAAAATTTACCAATACTATGCCTAAAATGGAAGTTATTAGGAAAGAATTCTTACTTCAAACAGAGCTTAGAGGTAGTGTGAAGCTCACTCATTTTAATTCTAGACATTTGTATATTGACCTAGACAATGAATATGATCACACCACTGTTTGGACCAAAGGGAAGAAGTATGTTGAGGGTCAGCTCATGAGATTTCAACTGTGGAATCCCACATTTAAACCTGATGAGGAAACACCTTTAGTTCCAGTATGGGCTATCTTACCTGAATTACCTTGGCATTGTTACTGCATGGAGGTTGTTGCCCCTCTTTTATCTCCTATAGGGAAAGCTTTGTTCTTGGACTTAGCTACCTATAAGAAGACTAGGGGTAGTGTTGCTAAAGTCAAGTTGCAGGTTGACCTTACTAAGCCTAGACCTCATCATGTTTGGATGGGATTTGATGATGAAGAGAATGGGGAAGGTAGGTGGCAACCAGTGCACTTTGAGGGTGTTCCAGACTATTGTGGTTATTGCAAACATCAAGGACACACTGTCATGCACTGTACCATCAAAAGGAGGGATGATGAATTTAAAAGAAGGAACTGGAAGAAGCTGCAAAAAGCAGTAATGATCAAGTGCAAGGCAATGGAGAAAACAACAATGAGACACCAGCTCAACTGAACCAAAGAGCACAAATCAAACAAAAGAAAATGTGCAGGTGCAGGACCAAGAACAATGGCAAAACCAGAGAAAATGAGGAAAAAAGAGCAACTAACAACAGCAACAACTTCATCATCAGCAACAACTAAAGGTATATAGACCCAAGTCACCACAGGCTAAAGATTCTACTTCTCAGGCTCATCAGCAAGATCCTCAGATCTCAGATGTTGCAGAATCAACAAAACCCCTCAGGTATTGACTTGTATGCTCCCATCCCCCAACCCCACCCCCCCAACCCCACCCCAACCCCGCGGGTGCTGCTAGTGTTAATGTTGGCTTAGATGGTGGTGTGGAGGGAGTTAAAAAGGCCTGTGATGTGGTCTTAGAGGGGGTGGACAGTGTGGAGGAAGTGCAGATTCATGATGCCCACACTGGTGAGCTAGACTCTCATGTTAATCTTGCTGAGGTTAACTCTGGTAATGTTACTAACACCTGTTGTTCAGAGGGTAAAACTGGTACTGATCAGGTACAAGAGGAAGGGGTTACACCTGACACTTTTGCTAATGATAAAGTTACTGGTTATGTGGTGCAGAGTAAAAAGGTGATCAGTACCCCTGCCTTCGGTAATGGTGATACACCATCTTTTGCTGAAGCTTTAGTTGGCAGCCAGAATCAGACATGTAAGAATGGAAAGGGCACTGTGGATACTCCTAAATCCACAGAACAAATGAGCAAGAAGAAGAGGGAAGCAAGAAAAATTGGAAAGAGAAGAAGCCAAGAAGAGAGGAAAACAGCATAAAGGGCAAAAGAGATTTGTCCTGGTTGCTGAACAAGATAAAGATCACTTTCCTTCTCTAAAAAGGCATGCCAAGAAACCTGCAAGCTCTAGAAATAAATGCACAACCAACACTGCTGCACCTTTGATGTTATACACTCTGAGGAGGAGTGATGCAGATACCCAATCAATCAATAGATGAGCAAGAAGATGAAGATGAAACTTGTGCCCAGCTCATGAGGGCATTTGGATCTACTCTAGACAGTGATAAGCAAGAGGAAATACAGAAGGTGGCAGGTAATAATGGTCTTTCTCCAAGAAGTCATCAACAAAAAGGACCCTACACTTCACCCAAGGGTGTGGCCTAGTGGTTCAACAAAGTTGGGTTGAGCACCATGAGGTCTCAGGTTCAATTCTCAACAGAGACAAACACTAGGTGATTTCTTCCCATCTGTTCTAGCCTTGGTGGACAGAGTTACCTGTTGCTGGTGGGAGGTGGCAGGTATCTTGTGGAATTAGTCGAGGTGCGCAAGCTGGCCCGGACACCACGGTTATCAAAAAAAAAAAAAAAAGGACCCTACACTAAACAGCATACAGGTACTGATTCTGGGATCAAAAACAGGCCTCTCACAATGTCTCAAAGCAGAGGTCTTTTTATGATGTACTCGAAACCTGGATTTTGTTTAGTGTCAGAAATCTCCAATATAGTGTGATAGTCCAGTTGGGATACCAATTTTGGCTCAAAACAGTTTTAGTCAAGTTTCAGTTTTATGGAATGCAACAGTTCAGCTTCTCTGTTTTCTGTTGGTTCTGCAAAAACCCTGGACATCTCCAGCTGTGGCTAGGTTCTTGTCTACTTTGGGTGTGCTTTGATCAACAGGTTTATCTCATGGTTTTAGTCCATCATCTTCCATGTTCCCATGTGTCAAAAATCAGAGATTCAGGTGGTCTTATCTGGTTATTATTGAAGTATGTTTTTGAAGATCAAGGATTACTAATTTTCTGGTTTCTTAATCTTGTAGTGCTTGATGATTTTGTAACTCTTCTACTAGGCTATACTTGTTTTAATTACAGCCTCTTGGAAGAGATCTTTTTGGGTGAGTCTTACCATAGTTTTAGTAGCCTAGTTGATAGGTCTCAATCATGTAATGAACTCATGTTCCATCATCTTTTGATTTGGAGGTCTTGGCCTAGTCCCCCTCCTTGTAAATACTTGCTTTGGTTAAATAAAAAGCCTGGGGGTGATGCTTAGCCCCTGGGTCTATTAAAATAATAAAAAAAATACTCTTAAACAGATAAACGAATTGTATTATCAATGGATTATAAATGCAATTATTGAATTTTTATTAGGCAGAGTCTAACCTGAACATGACCCGTATCACCCCAAGAAGCAACTATATGAGGGTTTTGCGTCATAGCACGTATGCGATTAACACACCCTTCATGAAACACCTTGCGTAACTGTAGAATTTCGGAAAAGAAGTTTTAGCAGGAAAATATGATGAATATGCTTTCATATTAAACTATGTAGATGGTGTCAGAAATAAAGTACCTGTAATACAGGTGTCCCGGATCCAGCTTCCTCTTCTTCATCACTGTCACTGCTGTCGCTGCCCATATCAGAGTTCTCATCACCTGTCTTGTCTGGCACCAAATCCCGCCTTTTTCCAGATATATTAGATAACTTAAATATACCAATCGAGTTCCAAGAACTTTTCTCTGCCTGTAAGAATGATAGAATCATGTTTCAGAGCTTAAATCTTCGAGAAAATGATCAAAATGGTCCTTCTTGTATTGGGGTTGGATTGTTTTGGTCCTTGATATATACCACTTGATAGAAAGTCCTTAATATATGTAAAATGTGTATCACTTTGGTACTAACCCTTATATTTAACTGTTTTCTGTTAAAAACTAATGATCCCCCTCCCAAGCTCATCTCAATCTTCTCCTTGCTTGCCCCGCCCTCTCTCTAGTTCTTCACTGTATGGTCCTACTCAATAAGAGGCTATATTCAAACTCACCCATAACTTTGCAGCCAAATAATTCATTTTTCGTCTTCTTTTAAGTAATTTTAGCTTCTGGGTCAACTGAAAATACATCGGACTCAGTGAAAGGGCACAAAAAAAGCTCACTTATTGATTTCATGCTTCGTTGAATTAACCAATTAGTAGTGGCGGAGCCAGGATTTTCACTAAGAGGGTTCGAAATATAAAGAAGTAAACACAAAACAAGCCGAAGGAGGTTCGACATCTACTATATATATATATATATATAATAATTTCAAGCATGTTTAAATATTATAATTTTCCTCCAAGAGGGTTTGAACCCCTTGACTCTAAGCTAGCTCAGCCCATGCTAATTAGCTCATCCAACCCAAAAATCATCCAATTCATTCAAAAGAGATTATAAGTTAATAGTATTAAAATTATGGATAATTTTCTTTTGTTTGTGTATGTCATCCATAAGCATGGGTATGCTATTACTCTATATCATTACCAGTTTTATCCTATGTATTTTCCTCAAAGGGATAACTTTTTTCAGTGATTCTTTTTGGAATTAACCAAAGTATCTAAAAATAGAGCCATTCATATCATAAGCAGAAAATGGAACAAGCTGCTCAAATGACAAATTGCTCATCAAAGTATCACAACGAGTATTGAATTTTTCTAAAAGATCTCAGAATATAAAGAGCTGACAGGTGAGAAAAGTAGCAAACAACTAGAAGAAATGCTCCAAATGAGCAGAGACTTGTAGAAGACTTATTCTTGATTCATGCTCATTGTGGGAACCTTGGGCTGTTGGACCAACAATAAGTAGCACTTCCATGTTTCAAGAAGTCAATGGACGTCTACAAGGAGTCAAATTTCAAGCATTTTTCGATAGGCGTGAACTTTTTACATACAGGTGAAAAATGTAAAATTGCATCAATCCGATCATTGATCAATGAACACAATACAAGTTCGAGAATGGAAAGAGAAGAATTTTTTTTCCATCTATTTTAGGAAGAGGATGCAGTAAAGAGACAAGCAGGATAGGCAGAGCAAGCAAGGAAAAGAGAGAGATGAGCTTGGGAAGGGGGTCGTTAGTTTTTAACAGAGAATAGTTAAACTTAGAGATCAGTACTATAACGATACACATTTTGCATACATTAAGGATTATTTCTATCAAGTGGTATATATCAAGGACAGAAATCATCCAACCCACATACATGAAGGACCATTTTGATCATTTTCTCTTAAATCTTCTCTAATTCAAATGGTGCGAGAAAAATTCAGTTTTCCATTTTTTCCCCTAATAATAAAAAAGGAATTTTATACTATACAAGGAGAAACACTGGCATTGACAAGCAAATAAGTGAAACACATTAATTATCCCTTCTTTAGATATGATCCTCCTTCTCATAAGTGTAGAAGAAGCGAAATGGCTGCAGCTCTTGGATAGAAATAAATCAGCACGACTACCCTTAGTTCATGATAAACAAGATATTTGTATTAAATACCATACCTGTGTTCCTGCTACACAGTATACAGAATGTGGAAAATCAGTGCGCACCAAGCCGAGTGAGTCACGCAGCACATCAAAACTGCAGCAAGCGAAAATATCAATTGGTACAAGTCTTATTTTAAAAGCCTAGGAAGAGATAGGGAAAAGTACCTCAAGCAGGGCCAGCCAATATGGAAGGCATGAAGAGAATTGTAAGCAGAAGCGTCACACTGAAGCTCTTCTCCTTCCTCTAATTTATCTACACCTGGTTGCCATACCTTCGCTGGCAATGATGGTACTGAATCCAACAATGATGATCCTTCTCCTTTCTTTGCACCCTGCTTTAATATTTTCTTTTCATTTATCCCACAAAATTAATTCCAAAACAAAGTAGTAACAAATTTTCAAAGAAAAAATGGCACCTTGTTCTTCCGTTTAGCTTTTTTAGGGTTCTTCAAGCTCCGAACCATCTTAGTTGGAACTAATAACGAGAAGGATAAGAAGAACAGAGACTCCACTGAAAGGGATTTAGAACTAGGGTTTTGTATCTGCAATATAATGGAATTATTTTTTCTAGTTCCCCAAATCTGCGAATTAGGCTCGAAAAGTGTGTGTTTGGTCGGGTTTTGGGCTGTTTCGGCTAGTATTTTCTCTTGGGCCGTGTTAGGATTGGGAATTCCGGGGATTTGGGTTAAGTTCAAAAATGGTCCTAAAATGGATTGATCTTGCTATTTTGTCTCCCATAAAAATAAGAAAAAGTACATAAAATACCCCTAAAAGTAAACTAATTACCGTGATTTATCCCTTCCCAAATTAATTTTAAAAAATACCCCATCGCTTAGAACAAAATACCCGAGATACACCTTCTGCATTCTTTTTTGGGGGGGTAATTTCAAGTATATACAATAAAGTAATAAGTTTACAACAAATGTAGCTATATTTTTGTTTACATAAAAATAGCCCAAAAGGGCTAATATAGCAGCAACACGAAAGGGAGAATGAAGAATTTCTAAATATTATTGTGGGACCTCTTCAACGCAACTTCACTCAGATGAATAAATCAAGGTAAGAACTTTCTATATCTTATTAATTGTGGCGGGCATCATTATTTATGAAAAAAATATATAATCATGAACGACACAAGGGCAAATATATCCACACTTGCAGGGCATGAAAAGACATTAGAATTTAGTATAGCTGACTCATCCAATTTGGCTTTATTCTTCTTCCCACCACGCCACAAACAAATAACTGGTCACTTGCCACGTGTCATGAAAAAATACTAGTGTAATATTAAGTGATAATTTCAATTTACAAAAAGGGACGTTGTATATATAATGTATCAACATTATATATTTAGAGTATCGACATTATATAATAAAAGCTATGTAATGTATCAAAATTGTATAAATGGTGTATAAACGTCTAACGATATTGTATAAATGGTATATAAACATGTATCGATATATGTATCGATATTATATAAATAATTATGTAATGTATATGTATCGATACTGATATTTATTTGACAATCATGCATGCCAACCTAATAAATAAAAGTATAAACCAAAAATAATAAATTAACATAAATGTTCCTTTTTTTTCCATAAAAGAAATGAAACAATTAGAA
Source organism: Capsicum rhomboideum (assembly GCA_031232105.1). Lineage (NCBI taxonomy): Eukaryota > Viridiplantae > Streptophyta > Magnoliopsida > Solanales > Solanaceae > Capsicum > Capsicum rhomboideum. The sequence continues at coordinate 82,452,696 of CP124712.1, forward strand.
GAGCAAAAAAAAATTTTAAAAAAAGAGCTATAAAATTTTTCTTTAAAAAAAAGAAGGAAAAACATAGTGAAAAAATAGCAATAATTTTTTTTAAAAAAAAAAAGTTGCAGCTAAAAAATTTTTTAAAAAAAAAAAAAACAAGAAAGTTTTTCTTTAAAAAAAAATAGTGCAAAAAAAAAGACAAAAAAGTTTTTTTTTTTTTAAAGAATGGCGCAAAAGAAAACACCAAAGCATTGAAATTGAAGCCAATTGGCCGACTGGCCAGTTTTGCAGTAAATAATTTGGACAACTAGCCAGTTTTGGTAACAACATTAGCCGAAAGGCTATTTTAGGTAACAAATGATAAGTGGACTATTTTTTATTTAAAAAATTTAACTCAAGGGACATTTTGTATAATTTTTCCCTTTTTTTCCAGTTCATTTTCAGCGAAATTGGCGCCTTCAGCCAAAGCCTGTGAGCAGCTTTTTTCTTCTTTTTTTTTTTTTTTCTCTTTTCCACTTCTTTGTTCTTTTTATTTTTTTGTCCTTTTCTACATTTTATACTTTTTTGTCTTGTTTATTTTTTCTTTTATTTATATATAAAAATAATATAGTAGTTAATTATTTTTTACTAACAAAATATTTTTTTAAAATTAAACTACAATAAAAAGTAATTAAAAATATTAATTTATTAGTTTATTCATTAAAATTTAAATCAATATAAATATATGTTTTGCTTTTTGGTTAGATTATCTTCTTTTTTATCGTTTCTTTAAAGATAAAATAAACTATAAGAAAAAGATATTATCTAATTATTTTTAGACTAGTAAAAATTAATAACTAAACCACAACAATAAATAATTAAAAATGACCAAGGAGAGTCTCATTTAAGAACTGGAACAATCCTCTATGATACATCACAGTATATGGATATATTGTGATGGTACTATTGAGGATTAAAGCAGACCTCAATGATACTACGACAGACCATATATGAATATTCTGTGATGGTATCATGGAGAATTGAGAAGTGTCTTATTGAAGGATTGAAGTAGTCCTCCATGATACCATGTCACATATAAATATATTGTTGACTGAGCAATGTCTTATTGAAGTAGTAATCCATGATACAATACTAGTATAGGTATCATGGATAACCACTTCAGTCCTCAATTATACCATGATAGTATTTAAATATATTGTGATGGTATCACAGAAGATTGAGGATTGTCTCATCCGAAGTATGATACATTGACAGTATATAGATATACAATGGCGGTATACTCAGGAGTGTCTCATTGAAGAACTAGAACAATCCTCTGTGATACATTCTATATATATATATATATATATATATATTGTGATGGTATAATTGAGGATTGAAGTAGTCATCTATGATAACTTATCAACATATAGATATATTGTGATAGTATTATAAAGGATGGAGAAATGTTCTATTGAAGGATGGTACTATATCAGTATATGGATATACTGAAGGTATACTTAGGAGTGTCTCACTGAAGGATTAAAGTTGTTCTCCATGAAACCATCATAATTTATTATATACTATGATGGTATAATGGAGATTTTTGGAGTGCCTCATTGAAGGATGACATCATCACAGTATAATATATATATATATATTGTGATGGTATCATGAAGAACTGAGAAGTCTCTTATAAAAGGACTAAAGTAGTTTGCATGATACCATGTCATATATAGCTATACTCTGATAATATAAGGAGTAGTGTCTCATTTAAGGACTAAAGTAGTCATCCATGACACCATGACAATATATAGATATATTGTGATAGTATCATAGAGGGCTGGAGAGTGACTTATTGAACGATGATATCATACCAGTATATAAATATACAGTAGTGGTATATTGATGAGTGTCTCATTGAAGGATGATACCATGTCAGTATATAGATATACTACGATGATATACTGAGGAGTGTCTCATTGAAAGACTCAAGCAGTCCTCCATGATACTATCACAGTATATTCATAAACTATGATGGTATCATGAAGGCTTGAGGTATGTCTCATTGAAGGATGATACCATGCAAGTAAATGGATATACTGTGATGGTATCATGGAGGTCTCACTGAAAGATTGAAGTAGACATCAATGATACCATGACAGTATATAGATATAATGTAACGGTATCACTATAGAGTGAAGCAAAACCCAATGATCTCATGTTAGTATATAGATATACTGTGATGGTATATGGGAGACTCACTGAAAAATTGAAGTAGACATCAATGACACCATGGGAGTGTTGACACCCAATTTTGGTCTGATATTTTTAAAATAAATACTTTTGTGCTTATTATTTATTAAAGAGTACAAAATTCAATTTTACATATTTTTGTTCAATTTAACACAAGTTATTGATAATTATACTTATTTTAAAAAGATACTAGGATTTTTATCAATTTATTATTATTTTTAATTAATTTTTAATTATCACTGATATTTGCACAGTCTTTTCATAAACAAATGTTGTTTTAATTTTGTTAAATTGTTATTTTGGTCTTCAATTGAGATCAAATTTTTATCTGGTATTAAATATATTTTTAATTTATTTTAGTTAGAGTCCGTTAATTCATAAAAGACGGAGAAGATATTTTTGCACAGATAAGGTTAAATATCCATAGTTTTGGATAACTTATGATTTTGGATAGCCCATTATTTTTCAAAACCATGGTCTTGAGCACATGATTTTGGATTAAGTGGTATTGTGTTGCCTATAAAACTAATCCAATCCCTTTACAATTAATGGTCGTAGAAATTTCCAAATTAGGGTAAACAAAATCACTTTCCTCTTTCCATTTTTTGGCTAAGTAGCCGCCACCCCTTTCCTTTACTTTTTCCGATGAGTTTTCACCACCACCACCAACCAAAACCCGACCAAACTCCACTGTTTTCCACAACCCCGTCACTTTCTTTCCCTCATCACTGTTACGACGAAACCAAACAACCCAACTGTTTCTTCTTCATTGTTCCATTACACCAGAGCTCGAAGCTCCGGTACACTATCCAACCACCACCACTCCACTCACCCTTACTGCTTGTACTGTCCGGTGAAGCTCACCGAAGCTCCAGCAAAGCAACAACTTCACAACCAGCTCACTCCTGCCACCCAAACAACTTTCACCAACCCTTTTGTAATGACCCTCCAGGTCATTCTCTATATTTCCATACTATTTTGGCATTTAGAGCTTTCCTATAGTTGCCCCAAGTCATTTATGACTTGTTGGAGCCGACAGTTCGGTTACCGAACAGTTCGTTTGTTTTTTAGAGCCAATTTCCTGTTTTGAAGTTCTCGCTGTTAAGGATTGGGTATCGGGCCTAAAATTCAAGTAAACGGCCTCGTATGCCAATTCTGATAGTTTTGTTAGATCCAGAATGTTGATTTTAGGCTAGGGGGACCTTTGGTTCGGGTCCCGAGGCTTTCGAACTCATTTTGGGCTATTGGGTGGATTTTTGTTAAAACGATCATTGGGGGTGGGACCCACATTTGATCGAAACGACCTCAGATTAAAATTTTGATGGCTCCTTTGAGTCCGAAATATCGAATTTGGTAGGGTAGCATAGGTCGTTTGCATTCACGGGGTTCCGAACAAATTTCGAGGGCCCGATGGAAACTTAGTAAATTTTGCTAATTGCTGGTGCAGGCATCAGTTGGTGTAACCGCTTAAGCGGACATTTGGTCGCTAGAACGGAGGTCTCTAAAGCAGCCAATGGACCCCTTTAGCAGAGGCCCAAATGTCCCCCAATATTGCTAAAGCGATCCGATTACCGCTTTAGCGGTCGTTGCTTAAGCGACGTTTGACCACTTTAGTGGTAGGGTCCAGTCATGGATGGACCGTTTAAGCGATCATTTGACCGCTAAAGCAGCTACCGCTGCTATTAATGGGGGAAACCCGATTTTGTCTCTCATTTTTACAAGTTCCAAGTTCATTAAACCCTAGAAGACTTAGAAACTAGTGGAGCTTGATCATTGGATGTTCAGAGTTTGGTTTCCACTGGCAGGTCTTTTGTTTATGTTTTTGATCATGCCCATACTATGGAGGATATGCATCCCGAGGCCCAAGGAGGCAGCGATAAGAGGTTGCGTCAGCAGGGTAGTTTTAGTGGGAGTCAGAGCGGCTCACGGTTCAGAGGTAGAGGTTCACAGGGCAGGTACCCTCCGCGTCAGTCTTATCTGCACCATTGTCAGCCTATTAGACCCGTTCAGGCAGCACTTCAGGTTACTAATGGAGGTTAGTCCTGTTATTGTGAGTACAGTGGCCAGAGCAGTGGTCAGTCTTCGAGGGGTGCACATTCTGGGTCTTCTAGTCGTGGTGGCTATTCTGGATCAGTCGGATCTTCTGGATAGGGCAGAGTGCCCGGGGCTTGCTATGATTGTGGGGTTGTTGGTCATTACTCCAAAGAGTGTCCTCGGCGTGGGATGGTTGTGCCTACATCGCAGAGTGTTTAGTCGATCAGATTTGTACCGCCTCCAGCTAGAGGTGGTGGTCAGGGTCACAAGGGTGGTCCCCAAGGTTCTCTAGAAGGTCCTCAGTCAGGTAGGACAGGTGGTCGGTCAGGTACCCAGTCCGGGGGTAGATGGGGTCATTTGTATGTTGTACCTGGTAGACCGAAAGTAGAATCTTTGGATACTATTATTACAGGTACGATTTTAGTATGTCGTCAGCCAACTATGACTTTATTTTATCTGGGATCTACTTATTCTTATGTGTCTTCTTATTATGCGCTACAGTTAAGTTGTCCTGGAAGCTTTTATCTGTGCCATTACATGTATCTACTCTCGTGGGTGATTTTTTGGTAGTGGATCGGGTTTATAGATCATGTATTGTGACCATCTGAGAGTTTGATGCTCAAGCTGATCTCATTGTGTTAGATATGGTGAATTTTGATGTGATTCTAGGCATGGACTGGTTATCCCTTTATCATGCAGTTTTGAATTTTCTTCCAAGACCATTACCTTGGTCATGCTTGGCATTCTCCCGATTGTGTGGCGGGTTCTTTCAGCCTCACATCGACAGAGATTATTTCTTATGTTCGAGCTAGGAGACTGATATCGAGAGGTTGCGAGTCTTATCTTGCTTATGTCTGTGATGTTAGCACGGAGAGTCCTTTGCTTGATTCTGTTCCTATAGTCCGAGACTTTCCTGATGTCTTTCCTACCGATCTACCTAGCCTTTCTCTTGAGTGTGAGTTTGAGTTTGCTATTGATCTTGAGCCAGGCAACCGACCTATTATATGGTACCTTACCGTATGGCTCCTATAGAGCTTAAAGAGCTGAACTCTTAACTTTAGGATCTTTTGAGGAAGGGTTTCATTAGGCCGAGTGTATCGCCTTGGGGTGCTCCTATCTTAATCGTGAAAAAACAGAATAGTTCTATGTGTATGTGTATTGACTACAGGCAGTTGAATAAGGTGCCAGTGAAAAATAAGTATCCTATGCTCGTATTGATGATTTGTTCGACTAGCTTTAGGGAACGACAATATTTTCTAAGATCGACTTGAGATTCGATTACATCAGTTGAGGATTCGGGCGGCGGACATCCCTAAGACAACCTTCAAGACTTTCTATGGCCATTACGAGTTCCTGGTGATGTCTTTTGGGTTGACCAATGCTCCAGCAACGTTCATGGATTTGATGAAACGAGTCTTCAGGCCCTATTTGGACTCCTTCGTGATTGTCTTCATCGACGACATTCTTATTTACTCGAGGAGCAGGGAGGAGCACGAGCAGTATTTAAGGATTATGCTCTAGACTTTGAGAGATCATAGGCTTTTTGCCAAGTTCTCAAAGTGCAAGTTTTGGCTCGATTCTGTTATATTCCTAGGGCATGTGGTGTCTAAGGATTGAATTATGGTGGATCCAATGAAGATTGAGGCTATTCATGATTGGGCCAGACCCACATCTCTGATCGAAGTTCGTAGTTTTATTAGTTTGGCAGGTTACTACAGGTGGTTTGTTGAGGGTTTTGCTTCTATTGCGACGCCTATGACTAGATTGACTAGGAAGGTGGTTCCTTTTCAGTGGTCTATTGAGTGTGAGTCGACCTTTCGAAAGCTCAAGGACTTGCTTACTTCAGCTCTTATATTAACCCTTTCTATTGAGGGCGAAGGGTTTACCGTATATTGTGATGCTTCTGGTGTTAGTTTGGGTTGTGTGTTGATACAGCAGGGCCGAGTTATTGCTTATGCATCGAGACAACTGATGGTTCATGAGCGCAACTATCCCACTCATGATTTGGAGATGGCGGCGGTAGTTTTTGAGCTTAAGATTTGGAGGCATTACTTGTATGGTGTTCGCTGTGAGATCTATACTAATCACCGTAGTCTTCAATACATTATGACTCAGAGGGAACTTAATTCGAGGCAGCATAGGTGGATGGAGTTACTGAAGGACTATGATATCTCTATTCTATACCATCCGGGCAAGGCGAAAGTGGTAGCAGACTCTTTGAGCCAGAAGGCGATGAGTATGGGTAGCTTGGTTTTTCTTTCAGCCGCAGAGTGGCCATTGGCTTTGGATATTCAGTATTTAGCCAACTTAATGGTTAGACTCGATATTTCATGCTCCAGGAGGATCCTTGCTAGTGTTGAGGCTAGGTCTACCTTGTTTGATCAAATTTAGAGTCAAAGTTCAAGGATATTAGACTTTGTGGCATCCGTGATTAGATTCTGAGAGGTGAGTCCAGTCGGGCTACCGTAGATTCTGAGGGTATTCTGACTTTTGATGGCCGCATTTGTGTTTCGAGGGTTGGGGACTTGATTCAGTTGATATTGCGGGAGGCTCATAACTCCAGATATTCTATTCACCTTGGTACTGCTAAGATGTATAAGGATTTGAGGTAACATTATTAGTGGAGCGGCATGAAGAGAGATATTGCGGACTTTGTGGCTCGTTGCCTATTTTGTTAGCAGGTAAAGGCCAAGCATCAGGGACGGGGTGGATTGCTTTAGAGATTACCCATTCCTGAGTGAAAGTGGGAGCGAATTACTATGGACTTCGTGAGTGGTTTGCCCTATACCTCTCGTGGCTCTGATAACATTTGGGTCATAGTAGATCAGTTGACCAAATCGACTCATTTCATCCCCATTCAGGTTTCCTTTAACGCTGAGAGGTTAGCTCGCATTTATGTTCATAAGCTAGTTCACCTTCATAGAGTACCCATGTCCATTATTGTAGATAAAGGCTCGGTGTTCACTTCTAGCTTCTGGAGGACATTTCAGGAGGAGATGTGTACTCAGGTGGATCTAAGCACCATATTTCATCCCCAGACTAACGTTCAGTCGGAGCGGACTATTCAGGTTCTGAAGGATATGCTCTGCGCTTGTGTGATGGGCTTTGGAGGTTAGTGGGAGCAATACTTCGCCTTAGCAGAGTTTGCTTATAATAATAGCTACCATTAGAGCATTGAGATGACACTATTTGAGGCTTTATATGGTAGGCGTTGTCGATCTCTGATTGGTTGGTTTGAGACCTCCGAGGTTAGGCCTCGTGGTACTGACTTACTTTGTGAGTCATTGGATAGGGTTTGGGTGATTCAGGATAGGTTGAGAGCAGCCCAGAGTTGACAGAAGAGTTATGCCGATAGTAGACTTCGTGCCTTGAAGTTTGGAGTGGGTGACAGAGTCTTCCTTCGGTATCGCCCATGAAGGGCTTGATAAGGTTCGGGAAGAGGGGCAAGCTCAGCCCCAGGTATATAGGACCATTTGAGATACTCCAAGCAGTTGGAGAGGTAGTTTATGAGTTAGCCTTATCCCTAGACTTTGCAGCTGTTCACCCTGTTTTCCATGTCTCTGTATTGCGGCGTTATATCCCGAATGAGTCGCATGTGCTTCGGTGGGATTCGGTTTAGTTAGACGAGAGGTTGACCTTCGTGGATGAGCCAGTCCTCGTATTAGCCAGGGATGTCAGGCAGTTACGCTCTAGTAGTTAAGATCCAGTGGACGCACCGCCAAGTAGAGAAGGCTACCTGGGAGATCGAGAGTGAGATGCGGGCCCAATATCCCTATCGATTCGAGCCTTCAGGTATATCTTGACCCTTTACTTTCATCGATGAAAGTCCTTTAATAATGGATATTGTAATGACCCTCCAGGTTATTCTCTGCATTTCCACACTATTTCGGTATTTAGAGCTTTCCTATAGCTGCGCCAGGTCATTTATGACTTGTTAGAGCCAACAGTTCAGTTACCGAGCAGTTCCTTTGGTTTTTAGAGTCAATTCCCTGTTTTAAAGTTCTCAATGTTAAAGATTGGGTATCAGGCCTAAACTTCAAGTAAACGGCCTTATATGCCAATTCTAACATTTTTGTTAGATCCGAAACATCTATTTTAGGCTAGGGGGACCTTCGGTTTGAGTCCCGAGGCTTCCAGACTCATTTTGGCCTATTGGGTGGATTTTTGTTAAAACGGTCGTTGGGGGTGGGACCCATATTAGATCAAAATGATTTTAATGGAGTCATTAAGTCCAGAATGTCAAATTTGGTAGGGCATCATACTTCGTTTGCATTCATGGGGTTCCAAACAAATTTCGAGGGCTCAATGGAAACTTAGCAAATTTTGCTATGTACTAGTGCAGGCATCAGCTGGAGTGACCGCTTAAGTGGCCATTTGTTCACTAAAGCGACCAATGAACCACTTTAGCGGAGGCCCAGGTGTCCCCTTATATCGCTAAAGTGACCCGATTTCCGCTTTAACGGTCGTCAATTAAGCGACGTTTGACCGCTTAAGTGGTCATTTGGCCCCTAAAACGGCTACCGCTGATTTTAATGGGGAAACCCAATTTTCTCTCTCATTTTTACAAGTCCCAAGTTCATTAAACCCTAGAAGACTTAGAAACTAGTGGAGCTTGATCATTGGGTGTTCGTGGTGAGTTGGAGACGTTAGTGTGGTCATTTCCTCTTCAATATTTCCGTAAGTCTCCATTAAATTCTTGATTTATTTCTCCATTTTGAACTTAAATCCCTAATCCTTGGTGGAATGATTTGAGGGAGTATTTGTGCTCGAATTTTACTCATTTGTGAGGCTAAATGATCCTTGATCTTAGAGGGACATTTTGACGGTTTCAAGTTATGATTCCATAAGCGGGCTCCATATGAGATTTTTAGCTCAATTTTAAACCCGGATCATATATATGCAATATGGGTATTATTATTCTCGTATTAATGAGTAGATCATTATTTTGATAGCGTTGCATCGTGTGGAGGCTTCTCGAAAGGGAAATGCTCCTATTTAGTAGACTTTCTCGGGCATTCGTCGGCATCCAGGTAGGCTAGGCTTACCTTTCTCATAGATTGAGCTTTATTATGATATTAGTATAGTATTATGGTAGATTTATGTTGGAATTTATGGCTTGGTCGTATGTTTAGTGGAATTTGGAATAATTAGCCTATTAGAGAGCCGTTTTAGGTACTAATTGACCCATTCATTGTCTCCTCGAATTAAATTTGTTGTCGTAGGGTTTATTTAGACATAATTAACACCTTGTAAAGGAATCTTGAAGCCTTAGTCTAGTTTTGGGTAGAAATTTCTTTAGTATGGACTTTCAAGGTTAGTCTCTATTAGGTCAAATATGCTAATTAGCTCCTTGTAGACCTAGTAGGACTCCTTTCGTAAACCTTACTTATATTCTTGAGCCTTAGGTTGATTTGGACATCCTTCTAGTCCGTGGTGAGATTTGATATTGTGTATTTACTTTAAAGACTAGTTCGAGTTCTGCATTAACTATTCATTTATGATAATACATTACCGGTTCGAGTCCGATACCTATGATATGGTTATGATGTTAAGAACCCGATTTGAGTCCGGCACTTTATGGTTCACTTTTGATATTGGGGATCCGATTCAAGTTCGGTATTTCCTGGTAATACATGGTTCTTGGATATGGCTTCGGTGGTCGGTTATTTTATATTTATTTTTGTCATTGATTCTTTTCCTGATTGCAACCATCGGGCTTATGGGGGCTCGTTTGGGTTGATTTTCTCTTGTATGTGCCTAGTGGGTTTATGGGGGTCCAGTTAGGCTGTAGTTAGTTGTCTTACTTTCTATATCATTTACCTTGTTATTTATTATTTATCAGCTGGAGCGTTATTCAGGTTTGCCCCTTTATCCCTGACTTTCATTATATTCTCGTATTTTATTATGCTTTTATTATGATTTATCTCAGTCGATGATGTCTACTGAGTACCCATTGCTTTGGTACTCATAATGTACTTGTGCATATTTTCTGATGCAGATCTGAGTACTAGCTGTCGCCTCGGACGTTCTATCCAGCTTGCTCTTAGGACTTGGAGATAGGGTGAGCTTTCAGAGCCAGAGCTGATTCTTTCTCCCTCCTTTACTTTTGGACAGTCTTTAGTTGCCGAGACTTTCTGTATATTGATACAATTCGGTACTCTCTTTTGTATTTAGTATCTCTTATACCGGCCTTACTAGGTCGTGGGATATTCTTTTGTTCTCTCTTTTTCTCTCCCTTGGCATCCTTTACTATTGTATTATTTCTCTTGCTTACAATCATATTGTATACTTGACTTCTGGTAATTATGTTACCTTCTGCCAATTAGCCCATTACTTATCATTCCGGGCTACAGTTTGGCTTACCTACTAGCGGGTCGAGTAGGTGCCATCATGACTCAGAAATTGGGTCGTGACTCCTTTCCCCCATTTTTTCCAATGGAGCAGTCACAAACTCATCCACAAACCTCCATCTCTCACTCCGAGCTCCGATGTAGAGCAACAACTCAACAACCAGCAGCTCAACAGCTAAACAATGCCAAACTCCGTTGAAATCTCATGGTATCAGATCTTTTGTCCTCCCTTGGTTATATCCATTGTGGTTTGTTGCTATAACTTGCTTTTCCAGTCTTAAACTATTGTTATTTTAATTGTTCGGTTTTTGTTTTCATTTTTTACTTGTCTTGTTGAGTTATTGCTACATTTTATTTGAATTATTTTTATACAATTTGAATTGATTTTGAATTTTTAATATTCTCAAATGACAAGTTTTCACTGTTTGTTCATTATTTGTTATTGTTGGTGTAATTTTTCTATGGATATTGTTATCAGTGCTTTACTCCGATTATTTATTTTGCGTTTAGCTTTATTTGATTCACAATTGTTTTGATATTCCCATTGGCTGATGTTATTCATTATTTTCTCCATGTTTGCTACTATGTTGCAAATGTTTTCTTTGCTTAGCTTAATTACTAGTGTCATTTGGTTATTAATTGTTTGAAGTTTGGGATGCTTTATAGTGTTACTTTTGTCTTTTATGTTAATTTATTTTTAATGGATTTTCTGCTTTATTTTTGACAATATGTGATAATATTTCCATTTTTGGTGATGGTCTTATTTTTCACTATTTTGTGTTTATTTTAATTTCTTCATCCATTTCAATTTGCTCTAGCATTGTCATGTTAACCATCTTGAAGTGTTACTTTATCATTTATTTCCTTTACTATGTTAGTAAACTTATTTGAACGGATACTACATATTTGGCCAATGATAAAATCTTTCCGTCGAATTTTCGAGGCCTCCCTCTTATAAAAAACGGATTTTATTTTTAAGTTCAATTGGTTGATTATTTCTTTATTCAATTATTTATATACTTGGCCGATGAAAAAAATTTCATCGATTTCCAAGGCCTCCCATGTATATTAAATGAGTTTTACTTTTTATCGTTTATTATTTGTTTGGTTCGTGTTGATTTATATTCGTTCATTGATAATACTTTTACCAAGTATTTTTACAGGTGCACGAAATTGCTTTTTGAAGAAGAAACTTAAATCAAAATTCAAGGATCCTCTTAGTTTATTTATTATATTTTTTCATTTCTTATTAATGATAAGCAAATATTAGGCTGTCGGCGTTAGATAGTTTACTTTATTTTGTACATGTTTTTATTTTTCTTATACATGCAAATGAGTTTTTATCTCTTCAATTGAAAAAATGAGTTCAGCCGGGACCCACCTTTGTGGATTCCAAAGGGTGTCTAACACCTTTCCTTTGGAATAACCTGAACCTTTACCTAGAATCTGATTAGTTTCGCAGATTAAAAGTTTTCTTTAATTAATCGGTTTTCTAGTTTTCCTAAAATTAGGCGACGACTCTCATATTTGTAAAAAATAATTAGTTTGTTATTTTTAGAGTCCCGAAGTTGCGCTTTATGAAAATAGGAATTGCGACAGAATGACGACTCTGCTGGGGATATAAAAGTTCTAACCAATATGGGTTCATTTTTTCAATTGAGGAATTTTTACTTTTTACAATTTTTTATATTGTCTTATATATTTTGTTGATTATTTATATCTTGTATATTCTTTATACTTAGTCATTTACGCATTATTTGTTTAATTTTCGTAATATTTTAGCTGTTTTACACAATCATGGCATATTCTGCCTTCCTGGCAAAACATTAGGCATTAAGAAAAGGGCGATTATGTGAGTATTCACAATTGTCCTTCACTATAAAACCCTAATTACCTTGAACATCCAAGTGAAGTAGTTGATTCGAGTCGGTCAATAGTCACTTGGTATGTTAGCCCAAAAAATCCATTTCGGGTTCCCGGTCAATTTGAACAAACCACTCTAGTCAACTAGGTTAGAGTGAAGCCAAATCCCGTGTTTAGACATTGTCCTAGAGTGACCTAGTACCCAAGGGGTATCAGGTCCATTATAAGACCATCTTGCATCTATTGGCCACGAGTCAATAACAGACGATCATTCCTTTTGTGTTTAAATTGAAGGATGTGATACCGGATTGTACGAACCATTATCCCTCGGTGTTGAGTATTTTTTTTAAAAATTAGTTTATTTTTGTAATTAAATGAAGATCTTCATCTGAAAGGTGTTCGAAAATTTCAAGAAGTCCAAGAATTTTGAGAATGGAGTATCTCCAAAACAGACTAGTCTAGGGTTTTACAATTGCATGAGACTGATTTTAATGTACATCCCTTTCTCTTATTTTGTATCCCCTTCGATTTAATCGTTTGGGGGCAATGGAACATTTTACAAACGACATATACATCCTTCAATTGTTAGGCTTACCTCTGGCTCAAAAAGTTCACATGTATGTTAGGACGCATTGTATACAGTTTATGTGTTACATGATTTACTTTATCCATGATTGTCTAATTTTGTGATTGATACACTTGTCTTGTTGTCACGACCCAATTTCTGAGTCATGATTGTACCTACTCGACCCGCCAGTAGGTAAGCCAAACCGTAGCCCGGAACGACGAGTAATGGGCTAATTGCCGGAAGGTAACCTAAAGTCAAGCATACAATAAAATTGTAAGTAATAGAAATAATGCAATAGTAAAGGATGCCAAGGGATAGAGAGAGAACAAAGAATATCCCACGACCTAGTAAGGCCGGTACAAGAGCCACTAAATACAAAAGAGAGTATTGAACAATACAAATATACAGAAAGTCTCGGAAACTAAAGACTGTCCAAAAGTAAAGGAGAGAGAAAGAATCAGCTCCGACTCTGAAAGCTCACCCTATCTCTGAGTCCTGAGAGCAAGCTGGATAGAGCATCAGTGGCTGCAGCAAGTACTCGGATCTGCATCAGAAAAGATGCAGAAATGCAGTATGAGTACCAAAGCAACGGGTACTCAGCAGACATTATCGGTCGACTGAGCTAAATCAAATAAAAGCATAATAAAATGTGAGAATGTAAACTAAAGTCAGGGATAAAGGGGCAAACGTGAATAATGCTCCCGCTCACAGATAATAAATGGCGAGGTAAATAATATTGAAAGTAAGACAACTAACTACAGCCTAACTGGACCCCTATAAGCCCAGAAGGCACATACAAGATAAAATCAACCCAAACGAGCCCCCATAAACCCGATAGATGCAATCAAGAAAAGAACCAATGACAAAAATGAATATAAAATAACCGACCACCGAAGATATATCCGAGAACCCCATATTACCAGGAAATACCAGACTCGAACCGGATCCCCAATATCATAAGTGAACCATAAAGTGTCGGACTCAAACCGTTGTTAACATCTATCATAGGTGCCGGACTCGAATCGGTAATATAGTATCATTAGTGAATTGTAAATGCCAAACTCAAACCGGTCTTTAAAGTAAATACACGATATCAAATCTAACCACGGACTAGAAGGATGTACAAATCAACCTAAGGCTCAAGAATATAAGTAAGGTTTATGAATGGAGTCCTACTAGGTCTACAAGGAGCTAATTAGGATATTTGACCTAATAGAGACTAGCCCCGAAAGTTCATACTAAGGAGCTTTCTACCCAAAACTAGACTAAGGCTTCAAGGTTCCTTTACAAGGTTTTAATTATGTCTAAATAAACCCAACACCAATAATTTAATTCGAGGAGACGATAAATGGGTCAATTAGTACCTAAAACGGCTCTCTAATCGGCTAATTATTCCAAATTCCACTAAACATATGACCAAGCTGTAAATTCCAACCCAAATCTACCATAATACTATACTAATATCATAATAAAACTCAATCTATGAGGAAGGTAAGCCTAGCTTACCTGGACGCCAACGAATGCCTAAGAAAGTCCACTAAATCAGAGCTTTTCCCTTTCGAGAAGCCTCCTCATGATGCCATGCTATCAAAATAATGATCTACACATTAGTACGAGAATGACAATACCCATGTTGCATATAAATGCTCCGGGTCCAAAATCGACCTAAAATCTCATGTGGGGCTCGCTTACAGATTCACAACTTTGAAACCGTCAAAACGTCCCTCTAAGTTCGAGGATCATTTAGCCTCACAAATGAGTGAAATCTAAGCACAAACAAACTTTATATCAACTCACAAAGTAAACTAGGGAATTAAGTTTAAAATGTAGAATTAATTAGGAATTCATTAGAGACTTACGAAAATAACGAAGAGAAAATGACCACTCTATCATCTCCAACTCACCACAAATACCCAATGATCAAATACCACTCTTCATACTCTCACTAGGGTTTAATAGAGCTTGGGACTTTGAAAAATTAAGAGAAAATCGGGTTTGGCAGTATTTAGGGGTACCTGGCTTACCCTTCGAGAACGCGACCAAGGTCATCGCGATCGCAATAGATAATATCCTTGGCCTTTGTGAACTAGTCCAAGGCCTCGCAAATGCGAAGGCCATTTTTGGCCTGCACCAGCTGAACTTGGCATTTGCCAAGTTTCCGATCGGACCTTCGGGATTCGTTTGGAATCCTGTGAATGCAAAAGCAATATGCTAATCTACCAAATTCGATATTTCAGACTCAACGGCACCGTCAAAATTTCCATCCGAGGTAATTTCGATGAAATATGGGTCCCACACCCAATGGCCATTTTAACCAACTTTCACCCAATAGCCCAAAACGAGTCCAAAAGTCTCGGGACCCGAACCAAAGGTCCCTTTAGCCTAAAATAGTCCCCTTAGCCTAAAATAGACATTCCAGATCTAAAGGAACTATTAGAATTGGCATACGAAGCTGTTTAACTGAAGTTTAGGCCTGATACCCAATCCTTAACAATGAGAACTCCAAAACAGGGAATTGGCTCTAAAAACCAAAAGAACTGCCCGATAACCGAACTGTTGGATCCAGTAAGTCATAAATGACTTGGGGAAGCTATAGGAAAGTTTGAAACATTGAAATAGTGTGGAAATACAGAAAATACCCTGGAGGGTCATTACACTTGTATTAAACATTATTTGTCCATCATTCCATTCCAAAAGAGTTTGAAACTACGTTTGAACTGATTCCTAGCTTAACGAGATACATAGGCACCTTAAAGGCTCGGTCATATCCCCCGTAAGATTTCTATCTTATTTTACAATGTAAACTAGGGCAGAATTTTTGGGAAGGTCTATAAAATTCTACAAAAAAAGACATTTTGTTACATATTTAACGTAGGAGTTTTTTGAGGTCGAAACAGGGACAAAAATTTTGAGAAAAGTCTCAAAAATTCTATACAAAGCAGTGTCTAGAAGTGTATAGAAATACAAGAGTTCTAAACTGGGGCTGAATTTTTGAGGAAGGACCTCAAAAATTCCACCAAGCTTGCACTTCAAGATTGGATAAGTTTGTAAATATGTGACCTTGGACTCTATAAGACACCAATATCCAATTTGGAAGACAATTAGGGGAGTATTTGACTGTGCAATAACACTCTTTAATTTTTATTATAATGACCTCCGTGCTTTTACTCTGTTCTCATCTCTTTGCAGGAAAATTGTCCTCGCCGAAAATCAGGGACAGTCATAATAATGTGCTACTCCGATAGATAGTTGGGAAACCTTATAATTTTTGAAAGCATCCTGGTTGAGAATACAACAATAAGTGCCCTTGAAACAGCCAAGAAGGCCACAATATTTCATCCTTGCAAACAATTGGTAAATGTTATTTATCTACAAATGTCAGTTGACATCGGACAATATGAGGCATCGCTCTGAGTTTGTCTATATCTTTGTGTTTATTATTTTTGTGCATATGTTATATATCATATCTGCACGAACTATGCACACTTGATTCTCATCCTTCGAGTTAAGATACGTAGGTAGCCTTCTTTGGGTTCAGTATCCCTTATTTTAAAAATAAAAAAAATATCTTTACTAAAATTATGACTTTGACTTGGTTGGTGCCAATACAATTAGAAGCATGCAAATAATTAATATGATTGAGAAGATCGATTTCATGATGAACCTTAGGTTCTTTTGGTACCTCTTATTTGCACTTTTGTGACACTTGAAAATGTTCTCTTGCATGCATTCGAGGTAAGAATAAAACCAACCTCATTGTTTTATGTGCATTGTGGTGAGTTTTAGATTAAATCCAAATGCATTGCACTGTTGATCCTGAACTTGGCTCGAATATTTATTGAGGTAAAATTTTGAGTAACGTTTGATTTGGGAAAGGATCACAGGATTTCTTTGACCCGATTGTGCCTTTTAATGACTACCAAATGACCTTAATCCTTAGCATGTCCCTCTTTGAGCCCGAAGCCTATTCTTTGGGCAACCACATCTTAGCCAATACCCTTCACAATGGTTACATGCACTATCCTTCATTTGGCCCAACATTCTTGAGCATAATGAAATATGCAAATTACATAAGAGGATTCAAGTTTGAAGCTGCCAAAGACAAAAGATGCAAAGTTCTTGAAAGTCAAGGATGCAAAAAATGAATTCAAGAGAAAAAAAAAAGAGTCAAAAAGCTCTCCACAAGCTCAAAATCAGGAGAATTTCAAGTAAAGAAAGAAGAACACTCCTACCGATAGAGGAGAATCTTCAAAAGAAAAAGAATGAAAAAGAAAACATCAGAATCTCCATCATTTAAAGACTCAATGAAAAAGAAAACATCAGAATCTCCATCATTTAAAGACTCAAAGAAGTCAAAACAAAGAAAGGGACAACAAAGAAGATCAAGCGCCAAGGCGAAGCAATCGTCAAAAGTACAAGTTCAGTTTGACGTTCAAGGAGGGATTAAGTCACTCTTATCCCGAATTAATTTCCTACCTATCCCTAAGCCATCATTACAAGCTGATAGCAAGCCCTACATGATCTCATTTCAAATGTTTTCACATTAGTGGAGACTTACATGAGGGCCAAGCATATGGTATCACTGTTGGACGCTTTAAACAATTTTTTGAGTGTGAGTGTATTTTTCTAGATATCTTCAAATCAAAATACTTCAAGTGTGCAAACAAGGACTTTTTTCCTGGTAAGGACACTTGAAACATGAGGATAGGTCTATCTCGTTTGAAGCAAGACGAACAAATCTTATCGATACTTAGGTATATTTGATGTAACACTTGAAGCTATAGAAATTATCTCGAAGTTGATCTTTGTTAAAAGAGGAACAAAAGAGAAATTTCTATGCTATGCTAATTATTGGTACCAATTGTAGTTGATATTTGATTCTCTTCTCTTATTTTTCAAAAATAAAATTAGGGAAAGCACTTACCTTTGAATACCTGTCTAAGTGAATTGTTGGTATTTTCGTTGACAGGATTCATTTTCTTAATTCGCACCATTCATTTGTCAAAGTGACACGTTATGTTATGTTATGTTATGTTGGATCGTCACCTCCTATTTGTGACTATCCTTCATTTGGCCCAACATTCTTGAGCGTAATGAAATATGCAAATTACATAAGAGGATTCATGTTTGAAGCTGCCAAAGACAAAAGATGCAAAGTTCTTGAAAGTCAAGGATGCAAAAAATGAATTCAAGAGAAAAAAAAAAGAGTCAAAAAGCTCTCCACAAGCTCAAAATCAGGAGAATTTCAAGTAAAGAAAGAAGAACACTCCTACCGATAGAGGAGAATCTTCAAAAGAAAAAGAATGAAAAAGAAAACATCAGAATCTCCATCATTTAAAGACTCAATGAAAAAGAAAACATCAGAATCTCCATCATGTAAAGACTCAAAGAAGTCAAAACAAAGAAAGGGACAACAAAGAAGATCAAGCGCCAAGGCGAAGCAATCGTCAAAAGTACAAGTTCAGTTTGACGTTCAAGGAGGGATTAAGTCACTCTTATCTCGAATTAATTTCCTACCTATCCCTAAGCCATCATTACAAGCTGATAGCAAGCCCTACATGATCTCATTTCAAATGTTTTCACATTAGTGGAGACTTACATGAGGGCCAGGCATATGGTATCACTGTTGGATGCTTTAAACAATTTTTTGAGTGTGAGTGTATTTTTCTAGATATCTTCAAATCAAAATACTTCAAGTGTGCAAACGAGGACTTTTTTCCTGGTAAGGACACTTGAAACATGAGGATAGGTCTATCTCGTTTGAAGCAAGACGAACAAATCTTATCGATACTTAGGTATATTTGATGTAACACTTGAAGCTATAGAAATTATCTCGAAGTTGATCTTTGTTAAAAGAGGAACAAAAGAGAAATTTCTATGCTATGCTAATTATTGGTACAAATTGTAGTTGATATTTGATTCTCTTCTCTTATTTTTCAAAAATAAAATTAGGGAAAGCACCTACCTTTGAATACCTGTCTAAGTGAATTGTTGGTATTTTCGTTGACAGGATTCATTTTCTTAATTCGCACCATTCATTTGTCAAAGTGACACATTATGTTATGTTATGTTATGTTGGATCGTCACCTCCTATTTGTGACATGCTGGATCGTCACTCCTATATTTATGGCATGTTTTGTTGGTTCTTCACCTCCTATTTGTGACATGTTGGATCATCACTCCTATATTTGTGAGATTTTATTGGATCGCCACCTCTTATTTGTAAAATGTTGGATCGTCACTCCTATTTGTGACATTTTATATCTAATTGTCACCTCCTTCATTGTGACATATTGCATTTTCTATTAATAAGTTTAGTATAGGTGATTATAAGACATATCAGTAAGTCACCCGTTCAAAGTGACATATTAAGCTCAAAATTGGATTGTCATCTCCTTCATTTTGACCCATTGCATTTGCTACTAATAAATTTAGAGCAGGTAATTGTAAGAGATGTTGGGAAGTCACCCCGTTCAAAGTGACATGCTGCATAAGGTATGCACAATTCTTAGTTTCCTTTATATTTTATTTGGTAGTAATAAGTTTAGTACAAGTGATTATGAGACACGTTGGGAAGTCACCCCATTCAAAGTGGCATGTGGTATTTAAATTAGAGTTAAAGTGACTTCACTTTTAAGATCAGCGTCAAAGTGACTCTAGTTATTCTGATTGTTGTCAAAGTGACAACCAATTATCCAAAATGGCATCAAGTTGATTTTATTTATCAAAATAGGTCATCCGCCATTCGACGAGACAAGTTGAACTATCACTCGTTCAAATGACACCATCAAGTTCAAAATAGGTTGTCTGCCTTTCAACGAGACAATTTGGGTTGTCACCCATTCAAGTGACACATCAAGTTCAAAATGGATCTTCCGCCTTTCAACGAGAAAATATGGGTTGCCACCCGTTCAAATGACATTTCAAGTTCAAAATGAGTCATCCGCCGTTCAATGAGACAAGTTGGGTTGCCACCTGTTCAAATGACACATCAAGTTTAAATGGGTCGTCTGCCTTTCAATGAGACAAGATGGGTCACCATCTATTCAAATGACAGATTATGTTCAAGTGGGTCGTCCGCCTTTCAACGAGACAACTTGGGTAGCCATACCATTCAAAATGGTATATCATGTTCAAGATGGGTCGTCACTCATTCAAATGGCATTTCAAGTTCAAATGGGTCATCCACCTTTCAATGAGATAAGATGGGTCGCCACCCGTTCAAATGGTAAATTATGTTCAAAATAGGTCATCTGCCTTTCAACGAGATAAGTTGGGTGGTCACGCGTTCAAATGACATATCAAGTTCAAAATAGTTTTTCCATCTGTCACCGAGACAAGTTGGATTGTCACCCGTTCAACTGACACATCAAGTTCAAAATGGGTTGTCCGCCTTTTAATGAGACAAGGTGGGTTGTCACCCGTTCAAATGACATATCAAATTCAAGTTGGGTTGTCTGCCCTCCAATGAGATAAGTTGACCCCTACCTCGTTCAAAATCTTGCATCCCCAACGTCTCACAAGCTCGACACTATGGTAATATTGGAAGTAAAGTCGAAGGTACGTGAATGTTTTATCTTCAAACAACTCTTTCCCTTTTATCAAAAGACAATCCATCCCTTCCAATGGAATTAGAGTATTTTCAAAGTTCTATTAATGTTTGACATTATTCTTTGTACATGTCATTCTTTTTCTTCTTCGTCTAGCCAAAATTAGCTACCGTCAACCTTTTTGTTCAAAAATTCTTTCATCATCTCCGAATAAAGAAGGGGCAGTTGTTGACACCCAATTTAGGTCCTGTATCTTTAAATAATAAACACAAAGTGTTTATTATTTGTTAAAGAGTACAAAATTCAATTTTTACATATTTTTGTTCAATTTAACATAAGTTATTGATAATTATCCTTATTTTAAAAAGATACTAGGATTTTTATCAATTTATTATTATTTTTAATTAATTTTTAATTATCACTGATATTTGCACAATTGTTTATAAACAAATATTGTTTTAATTTTGTTAAGTTGTTATTTTGGTCTTCAATTGAGATCAAATTTTTATCTGGTATTAAATATATTTTTAATTTATTTTATTTGCAATCCATTAATTCATAAAAGATGGAGAATATATTTTTACACAGATAAAGTTAAATATCCATAGTTTGGATAACTTATGATTTTGGATAGCCCATGGTTTTCCAAAACCATTGTATTGAGCACATGATTTTGGATTAAGTGGTATTGTGTTGCCTATAGAACTAATCCAATCTCTTCACAATCAATGGTGGTGGAAATTTTCAAATTAGGGTAAACAAATTCTCTTTCCTCTTTCCATTTTTTTGGCTAAGTAGCCGCCTCCCCTTTCGTTTACTTTTCTGGTGAGTTTTCACAACCACCACCTACCAAAACTCGATCAAACTCCACTGCTTTCCACAACCCCGTCAATCCCTTTCCCTCATCACTATTCTAAGAAAATCAAACAACCCCATTGTTTCTTCTTCAATGATCTATTATGACGGAGCTCGAAGTTCCGGTGTAGCATCCAACAACCATCTCTCCACTCACCCTTACTGCCTGTACTGGCTGGTGAAGCTCACCGGAGCTCCGGCGAAGCAACTACTTCACAACCAGCTCACTTCTGCCACCCAAACAGCTTCCACTAATCTTTTCCCCCATTTTTTCCAATGGAGCAGTCACAAACCCACCCACAAACCACAATTTCTCACTCTGAGCTCCGATGAAGAGCAACAACTCAACGACGAGATCTGTGATGAACCAGTAATGAAGACAATAAACAGATCTGGCCATGTTCTCCTATGGACTAGAGCACAGCTATAACAGCTTCACAAGCCTAGCCCATTGCCGATGGAACTCCGATGGAACCCCTTCGACTACTAGAATATTAACAGCTAAACAACACCAAACTTCATTGAAATCTCATGGTATAAAATCCTCTGTCCTCCCTTGGTTATATCCATTGTGGTTTGTTACTATAACTTGCTTTTCCATTCTTAAACTACTGTTATTTCAACAGGTATTTTAATTGTTCGATTTTTCTTTTCATTCTTTACTTGTTTTGTTGAGTTGTTGCTACATTTTGATTGGATGATTTTTATACAATTTAAATTGATTTTGAATTTTTAATATTCTCAAATGACAAGTTTTCACTGTTTGTTCATTATTTGGTACTGTTGGTGTAATTTTTCTATGGATATTGTTATCAGTGCTTTACTCTGTTTATTTATTTTAAGTTTAGCTTAATTTGATTCACAATTGTTTTGATATTCCCACCCGCTTATGTTATTCATTGTTTTCTCCATGTTTGCTACGAGTTGCAAAATGTTTCTTTGCTTAGCTTGATTACTAGTGTCATTTGGTTATTAATTGTTTGAAGTTTGGGATGCTTTGTAGTGTTACTTTTGTCTTTTATGTTAATTTATGTTTTAATGGATTTTCTGCTTTATTTTTGACAACATGTGATAATATTTCCATTTTGGTGATGGTCTTATTTTTCACTATTTTGTGTTTATTTTAATTTCTTCATCCATTTCAATTTGCTCGAGCATTGCCATGTTAACTGTCTTGGAGTGTTACTTTATCATTTTGTTCCTTTACTATGTTAGTGAACTTATTTGAACGGATACTACATAGTTGACCAATGATAAAATTTCTCCGTCAGATTTTCGAGGCCTCCCCATTATAAATGATGAATTTTATTTTTAAGTTCAATTGTTTGATTATATTTATATTCAATTATTTATATACTTGGCCGATGAATAAATTTCCATCGATTTTCGAGGCCTCCCATATATATAAAATGGGTTTTACTTTTTATTGTTTATTATGTCTTCCGTTTGTCTTGATTTATATTCGTTCATTACTAATACTTTTACCAAGTATTTTTACAGGTACATGAAATTGCTTTCCAAAGAAGAAACTCGAATTAAATTTCGAGGATCCTTTTAGTTTATGTATTATATTTGTTCATTTCTTATTAACAATAGGCAAATATTAGGCCTTCGTCACTAGATAGTTTACTTTTATTTGGTACATGTTTTTATTTTTCTTATACATGCAAATGGTTTTTTATCTCTTCAATTGAAGAAATGAGTTTAGCTGGGACCCACCTTATTGGATTTTGAAGGGTTCCTAGCACCTTCCCTTTGGAATAACCTGAACCCTTACCTAGAATCTAATTGGTTTCACAGATTAAAAGTTTTATTTAATTAATCGATTTTCTAGTTTTTTCTAAAATTATGTGGCGACTCTCATATTTTCTAAAAATAATTAATTGTTATTTTTAGAGTCCTAAAGTTAGTCCTTAGGAAAATATGGATTGCGACAGGAAGTATATGAATATACTGTGATGGTATCATTACGGACTGAAGCAACCCCCAATGATATCATTGTAATGACCCTCCTAGTCATTTTCTGCTTCTCCATATTATTTCAGAGTTTAGAGCTTTCCCATAGCTTCCCCAAGTCATTTATGACTTGCTGGAGCTGACAGTTCGGTTATCGAATAGTTCGTTTGGTTTTTAGAGCCATTTCCCTGTTTTGAAATTGTCGCTTTTCAAATTTGGCTACCGGGCCTAAACATCAGGTAGACAGCCTCGTATGCCAATTATGATAGTTCCATCAGCTCCAGAACGAAGATTTAACGCTGGGGGACCGTTGGTTTGGTGTCAAGGCTTCCGGGCTCATTTTGGGCTATTGGGTGAAAATTGGTTAAAATGGCCATTTGGGTGTAGGACCCACATTTCATCAAAATGACCCCGGATGGAAATTTTGATTGCGCTGTTGTTTCCGGAATGTTGAATTTGATAAGTTAGCATAGTTATTTTTCGTTCACGGGGTTCCGAACGAATCCCGAGGGCCCATTGGAAACTTGGCAAAATATTGCCAAGTCCTGATGCTGGTTCAGCTGGTGCAACCACTTAAGCGGGCCTTTGGCTGCTTAAGTAGAAGCCGTTTTAGCGGCTGGGGCCTTGAACCCGCCTGTCCTCTTAAGCGGAAGCTTGTCCGCTTTAGCGGGGTGCGCTTAAGCTGCACCCGTCCGCTTTAGCGAAAGTCCGCCCCGGGTGATGGAACGCTTAAGCGCTGGTGGAGGCGCTTTAGTGGTGACTGCTTAAGCGGTCAAGTGGCCGCTAAAGCGTCACCTGCAGGGCATTTAATCCCCTTTTCACCCATTTTCCCCTCATTTTTCTCCAAGTGTTGGACCATTAAAGCTCTAGAGAGATAGTAGGAGAGAAGAGATGATTCTTGGGTATTCAAGGGAGCTTGGAGAGTTCGTTAACATCATTTTCCTCGTCTAGATCCTTGTAAGTTCCGTCTAATTTCTTGGTAAATTCTTTGTTTAGACCCAAAACCCTAGCTAGCTTTGTGGATTGATTTTGTGTGTTATAATGCTCGGAATTCACCCATTATTGAGGGTAAATGATCCTTGAGCCTTGAGGGACGTTTTGACGGTTTCAAAAATATGATTCCGTAAGCGGGCTCAACATGGGATTTTCAGCTTGATTTTGGACCCAATGCATTTATATGCCATATGGGTATTGTTGTTCTTGTATTGATGAGTAGAGTGTTATTTTGATAGCGTGGCATAGTGCGGAGGCTTCTCAGAAGGGAAAGGCCCCACTTTAGAGGATTTTATCGAGCTTTCTTTAGAGTCCAGGTAGTCTAGGCTTACCCTACTTATATATTAAGCTTAATTATGTTATTAGTATGATATTATGCTAGTTTTGGGTTGGAAGTAACAGTTGGTTGCTTAGTTAGTAAAAGTTAGATTATTTGGCCGATTTGAGGGTCGTTTTGGTGGTAGAATCGACCCAATTACCCTTCCCATAAGTAAATTAATGCTTTGGGGTTGTGATATCATACTTAGCTCCTTGTATACTTAGGAGGCCTTCTTTCACAACTTTATCCTTGATCTTAAGCCTTAGACTACATAGCATATACCTAGTTTGAGGCTAGGTTAATGATCTTGAACTTATTTAAAGACCAGTTCGAGTCCAGCATATTCTATTGATTTATGGCATTTAAAGACCGATTTGAGTCCAACATATTCTGTTGGTTTATGGTCTTTAAAGACCGATTCGAGTACGGCATATTCTATCTATTTATGACACTAAATTACCGGTTCGAGTCTGACACCTATGGTGAGTTGTGAGGAGGGAAATACGGTTCAAGTCCGGTGTTTATTGGTTATTTCATGGTGTTATAGTACCAGCTTGAATCTGGTGAGTTGTGGTACGAAAGGGTTCATAAGTATGGTAGTAGTATATTTCCTTGATTGTTCGTTTGGATTAGTCCTCTCTTGTTTGTACCTTCTGGGCTTATGGGGGCCTAGTTAGGTTATAAATAGTTTACCTAAAGTCCGTTATCATATATTTCGCTATTTATTTTCTATATGTTGGAGTATGATCGTAGGGTTGCCCCTTTTCCCTTAACTTTAGATTACTTTCTCGCACTTTATTATGCTTTTATTATGATTTAGCTCAGTCGATCGATGATGTCTACTGAGTACCCGTTGTTTTGGTACTCATACTACACTTTTGCATCTTTTTTGGTGCAGATTCGAGTACTAGCCGCCGCCTTTGATAGTCTAGCCAACTATCTACAGGTCTTGGAGATAGGGTGAGCTTTCAGAGCCGGAGCTGATCCCCTCTCTTTCCCCTATTTTTGGATGGTCTTTCATTTCAAGACTACATGTGTATTGATATTATTAGTACTCTTATTCTCTTACTAGTGGCTCTTGTACCGGCCTTACTAGGTCGTGGGATTCATTTTGTTCTTCTCCCTCTTTTATTTAGCCCTTTAATTTCGTACTTATATTTATGGGCATGATTTGTATTATTTTTTGTATTCTTCTGCCATTGCGTCCATTACTTGTCATTCTGGGCTAAGGCTTGGCTTACCTACTGGTGGGACATAGTAGGTGTCGTCATGACTCAGAAATTTAGTCGTGACAATCATGTCAGTATATAAATACACTATGAAGGTATCATGGATGTCACAAACCAAATTACCAGATCGTGAGGGCACCTATTCTAATCCACCTAGATAGGAGAACCCCTTACCACCCTTTCAACATGATTTACGGAAGCCTTAAGATAAGTAACAAAATACCAAATCCTTATTACAACAGATTTTACAAATATATACATATATATATATATATATATATATATGCGAAATAAAATCTACCCAAGGACCTAGTCTAAATAGTTACAAGAGCTTCTAAATTGAGAACAACAAGACTAGACACAACTTCCACCATGAATGAGAGGAGTAGAAGCTGTTGGAGATCACTATCCACGTCACTTATGAAACATCAACTGATCCTGCAACCAGACTATACCTCAAAAAGGGTATAACAAGAGTAGTATCAGTACAAACAACACGTACTAGTAGGTATCATCAGTCGATCTATCAGACAACCAGGGTTAGATCACGTAAACACAATGTAAAAATAACAAAAAGAAAACATGACAACTTATATAACAATTTAATTCGTTACACTTTCTTCCACTTATGCTATCTTTATCCTTGTTTTAACTAAGAGTATTTCCATTCTTATTCCCATTGATCATTTATCAACTGCACATCAAGTGTCATCCATCCTAACTCTCATTTGTTTAACCCTGATAGTTATCAAGTCAATCTATTTCACTTACGCCTCAATTAACCTCAATGATAAATGAAAACCAATAATCATCACCTTGTAACAAGTACAACTATGAACACACATTATGATAATTACCTCAAGTTTATGAAACATAGCCTTTTCAAGTAACTCTACAACTTCAGTCAAGTACAAGTCAAGAGACAACAAGTCAAGTCAAACCATGACCAAGTCAACAACCCTGACTCTAACAATATCCAAGTCCATAAACCATGAATCTAACCATATCCAAGTCAACAAACCACGACTCTAACCATATCCAAGTCAACAAACCATGACTCTAATAATATTCAAGTCAACAAACCATGACTCTAACAAAAAGAATCCCAAAATATATGACAAGTAACAGGACCACACAAGAATCCCAAATATATCAAACAACATCATAATTCGGTTTACTCAAGGAACCCACAACAACAACCATAATATAATTTGGTCCACTCATGGAACCAATATAAATAACAATACCTTGTACACATATGCTAAAGGTCTTATGGTCACCCACTAGCCATGACCTGCAGAGGACGAGCTCTGTCTATGTACCAAAACCCAGACATCAAGTGCCTGCCAACCTTATTCCACCAAATCCCATGAAGATGTCCAAATATCGGGACATCCCACAAATAACCAATAGGATACCACATCAACCACAGAAAATAATGATAACAACCAACACTTGTAACAACCACAAGCTTTACATATAAATTCATTGAATGAGATTACACTTAGAATATCATTTAATAGAATATCATTTAAGAAATTCCTTCCTTAAGTATTCATTTCAACAACAAGAAATCACCCAAACACTTGGTCAACTCGAGTTAATCATTTTAGATAAAAAACAATCATACTTTAACACACCAAATCACAAGTAGATATGAAACATTGGTTCCATCAATTATAGCATGTCCTAAGACCAATCCATGGCTAACTTCTCAGCTAGAGTTGGTGGTGGGACCCATTGGCATAATGCACGCTGGAACGTGGGAATTCGAGGTCGGGAGAACTACCTAACTAAAGAAAAATATTGTTCTTTCTAAGAGTAGGCGTGGAGAGCTTTTTGTGGGGAAACTTGCAAGTACAGTTTTGGGGGAGATGGGCGTAGACCCTACCTTATGAGTATTGAGACTATAACAGTTCTGATGAATAGTCACTCACTTTTGACAGTTATACAATTCCAAAAGATGATCTCAGGGTCGGTGGCACCGTTAACTGGCGTAGAAAGACTTAGAAAATCAATCTGAAATCGACTCCTGTATCTATCTACACATCTTTTCTCAGAAAAAAAGTAGTTATGAGAGGTGGTGGTGGTGGTGGTGGTGTGTGGGGGGGTTATACCTAAAAGAAAAGGCTAGGGGTCTCATAGATAATAATATGATATATATTTCGCTAGAGGTAGGGCTCAGCTTGTCCGCAACAGGACTTCTTGGGCTTTTTAAGGTATACCAAGCCCTAGATAAGGTGAATCTGAATATAGAGAATTAGACTTTTGGCTGCCGTAGAGACGGCGGATCCGTAGCAATGAAATTGGGAAATCTTTTACGCAATAGTGTGTTTGAAGTCCTACTAAGCTAAAGAAGCAGATGAAGCATCGGGTCTTGAAGAAGAATAAGATCATAGAGAACAACAAACCGTTAAACCATGTGCACGTGAGTGCTCACCTATCATGAGTTTGACTTGCGCTCTAAAGCTGTCTTTTTGAGGAAGACCGGAGAGAACCTTTATGACATTCTTGTGGATAAAGCAGTCGGTGAAGCTTTTTCTTATGTTGTTTAAGACCTCTTATGGGGAAACTCTGGCAAGGTATATTATTTCTTTTTCCCAGTGGGTGCCAGCTTCATCAAAAGGCTCTCCGCCTCGTGGCATTAGTGGGTTCGATTGCAAACACCACTTCTTCTCTCGCCTATTCCTTTTCGTTAACTATTGAGATATATCACAATTTGCATTACTTGCTTCTTAGCGCTATGTGGGAAGAGAATTTCTCTATTCAGCCCCCCCGACTTCAATTACAAACTCTTACTTCTCAGTATAACTTGGACTAATCCCTTAGCAGACAAGAAATTCCTACTAACCAGACAGAAAGTAAGTTTTCACTCACTACCAAAGCGCTGTCGCGCCTTTACTATTTTTGGCGTAACGAGGTTTTAGTCTTTACGAGGGCACCCCCTTGTTAGATTTAATCCCAAAAGTCAATCAAGCCTTTGAAACTAGTGAAAATAGTCATCACAGTCTGAGTTCCTGCTTTCAACGAGACTTTCTTAGCTTGTCAAACTTTCTCTCCTTCACTAGGAAAGTTATCCGGTAAGCAAGATCTTTGATTGATGCGCCTGAATAAGGTTGATCAATGGTAGTTGCTTGGAGTTTTCTCTATACCTTAATTGAACTGCCCCACTCTTAGCTTGGGTTCTTGCTTAATGAGGCGTCCCTTGTTTGCTCTTGGATTGGACTAAGCGGCAATCCTTACTGTGGAAGCAGACCTTGTCATTCTTCTCCTTCAATGCCAGTGGATAAGTACACTAGGGTTGGAATGCTCTAAGGAAGTTGTCTGACCCACAGAAAGAGTTGGAGGCGGCTGAGCACATCCCATCCCACAAGGGTCAAGCCCAGAAAGCGTGGCAAGTCATTCGCCAAGGCCATTACCAACAACAGGATTATGTTTGAGATGTCAACTTGAAATCTCGATGAATCGAGGAGAAAAGCATTTACCCTTTCGAAAAAGGATGGAATGGCGACCTGTGGTAAGAGAGCCTTTAGCACAAGAGTGAAGGATGACGACTGATTCAATTGCCCTTCCACTGCTTTTGTTGTTATTGCTCTCACCTCTCACTACGCCACCTCAGTAGCTGGGACTCCCTAACCTTTTCTATCTATCTTTAGAAGTAGGGCGAGTGAGTCCATTCTTTTCCCGTAAAGGTTTTGGGATATGTGACCAGATGCTTCCTCCAGATCTAACGTCTCTATCAACTAATTCTCTTTTCTTCACCATATCGATACTAACTTACCTACTCCTGCTCCTATCGTATCCAAGAGGGCCGATGCTTGGTCATCCACTCCCATACGATGTTCTTTCCCCTTTAGAAATAAGGTTGTTTAAGCTAGAGGATGAGATGGTAAGGGGGTTCTTTTTATCGGCCAAAGTCTATTGGTACATACCAAAAGGGGGTACCAATTCCATAATCAAGTTCAAGGGGCCTGCTAAAAGACATGCCACTTCAGAGTGGTTTACGTCCCAGTACGCCGACCCATCTGGTATACAAGAGGTAGAGGTGGAGAACGTATTCTGGGTGATTTGGCCTAAAATAGAAGTCTGCATGGAACGGATAACATACAAGATGGGGCTGAAACCTGAGACCAGAAAAGCCTTAGTATATAATAAACATGGCGCATGGGTTGATACTAAGCCTCTGAATATTTCCATAGGTGATAGTGCTGCTTTGTACAAAGATCGTCAAACAAGGAAAGAAATATCTGAAATACAAGATAATCTTCATGCGAAAGATATCAGTCTATTAAAAAGAAAATACAGAAAAATTCTTCATACGAATAAGGTCACTTTAGTGAAAAAGAAAAGAAAGAGAGATTCCAAAGAAGGAAGAGAGATTCCAAATAAGGAATTCCAATTAGACGACAAAATGGATAGAAATGCTGATGAGCGAAATGCGCAAATAAATGAGCAAAATGGTGTTGAAAAAGGGTGGCATTCAAGCAAGCATTATCAAAATCAAACGGATCTCCGTTTGATATCAAAATAGTAGCACACCTATAACAGTAGATCTTAACCATGTGTACAACATTCCAGATTTATATGCCTTCATAACCACAAGAGCACCTTGAGAGACTTCAAGAACTCCACTTCACATGTGTATTTGTACTCAAAAAAATTCTAGAATGTCCAAAGAAATGAGATTTTTATTCAACTGAGGAACGTATCTAATATTGGTGAGATTTCTCACCACATAATCGTGCATTCTGATTTGGACCATATCTTTTTCAATAATTTTGCAAGCAACATTGTTTTCCATCAAGACAACTCTACCTTCAACAGAATCATATGTAAAAAATAAGATATTGCTGAGACACATTTGATATGAACAATCCAAAGATAATATTCATGCTTTGTTAGAGATAAAATTATTTTCAATTAGAAAAATATAGCTCATTTAATCTCATCAGCAGCAACACTTGCTTCAACAATGTCATAATTTTCGTGCTTATTTTTTCTGTTCCTTGTCTTTGTTATCCAATTTAGGACATTCAAACCTAATGTGGTCCTTTTTACGATAATAATGGCACATTGTATCTGGACTATACATTAGATCTACTACTAATATATAAATTAGATGCTTGATTTCCACTACCTTTCTGGTAATATCTCTATCTATTTGTTCTTTAGCTTTCAGCATAGATTTAATTTTTATATAATAGATAGTTTCTTTTCCATGAAGTATAGTATTTGTAAAATGGAATCAAATGCGTTAAGATGTGAGAGTATTGGAAGTACTTTCATTCATGTGAAATGTATAAAGCTTCTGATTCAAGTAGAGTCTATTCTCTACATCTTTTTCATATACACGTCTTTCAATTTTTCTCACATGACTTTAGCAGTGATTTTGAACCTACTTCACGTAATACATCATTAAAATGATTAGAATAATACTAGATTTCACCCTTTCATCAATGATAGTAAATTCCTTGTCTGTCAATTTTTCTGATTTATTCTCCTTTCATTGCAGCTCTATAACTGAACCATCCTGAACTAGGATAGCTTTCATTTTCAGTTGTCACATTTTGAAGTTTGCACTTTGGTCAAATTTTTTAATGTAAATCATTGTTATCGTTATGATGACTACTAGGATAAAATCAGGATTAACTAGGCTCTGATACCAATCTATTAGGATCAAAAATTTTGAATAGTGTGAAATTTAATCAAAGAAGTCAATTAAAGATAATAACAAAGATGATAGTAATGGTAAGTTGAGAAAATAAAGAAGGCACACATTTAATGTGATTCAGTCAACGTGATCTATGTCTGCAATCAAAAGGAGAAACAAATTTACTAACACCAACGTTGATATGAGCACGCTCAGCTCAATTCTTGAAAGGACCTTTGTGAGCTTCCATTAGAGCAATACCATATTTGGATGATAGCTTGGATCATTGGAGGTCCAATGGAGAGAGGAAGAATAGGAAAATATATCCATTTTGGCGATGGAGAGCAACAACCCATAAAATTCAGCCCATTTTGGTGATGCAGCTCGCACAACTCACCTTACTCGCAAAACTAGGCCTTTGCCTTTTGGATATATTTTAAATAGGCCACTTTTGGTCTATACTTGTAAATAACAAATTATAAATAGATGCCTTAGTCATTTCATTTAGGAGATTTGATTGATTGAAGAAATATACTCCTTGTAGAGTTGAAGTTCAAGGGTGGAAATCCCTTTAGTTAAGTTTAGATTAGTGTAGCTAAATCTTGATTTGTGATGAGTGGATTCCCATTGTTGATTTAGAACTTGTTTTACTTGATGTTCATTTGAGCAACTCATTTGTGGATTTTAAATTTGGTTTCTCAATCTCTAGAAATCAAGTTTCTCTTCTTTCTTGTATTAATTGTGTATTCAATTGAGCCTTTCTTTTTTCGCTTCTCATCCCTTATTTCTCATCTATCTTTAATTTGTTGTTTGAATCTGATTTCAATTAGGTTTCCCTAGTTGGAATTGTATCATTTGATTTCCGTGTCAATTCGATTCTAGTTTTTCAATTAGGGTCTCATCAAATGGATATAAAAGAGAGTACAAAAAGCATAAAAAGAGAGTACAGAATTAGAGTAATTAAATACTCTAATATCTCAAATACCCCAAAAGAATAACCTCACAAGATCACTCCAAAGAAGGGTTCATACAAGTGTTTCCCAACATAACTCTCTTATAAATACTCTCTAGAAAAGAAGAAAAGAAAGACAAGTTCTTCTTCTAAAATTGGCTTGCTTGAAGAGAATGGAAACACCACTATTTATAGAAGGGATGATGCAAGTTCACAAAGGCAAATGACCAACTTGTTTTTCATAACTTGTTATGACAACTTGTTGAGGCAAAGCACAACTTGTTGTGAAAAATTTGTTATAGCAAAACATGGACACATAATAGGCTGCGTGTAACTTTAGACTATTATTACTACTTCTTCTTCAATTTTGAACTTATAGCTTAGCTTCTTACCCAAAGATCTAAAATTTGAATTTTCAAAACCAAACTTTAGACCATGATTTGCCAAAATCAAAACTTCAGAACCTCAATTTTAAACTACATATGGCATGTCTAAAGTTGATTTTAAATCCGCTAAACTTTATACATTTTGATTATTCTTTAAGTAGAGATTCTAAAAATGACATTTGTTACTTTGTCCAGGCAAATACTTGATGATTTTGAAAAGAAAAAGAAAAGATAGGATGAGAAAATCTTACGCAGTCATTTTTTTCAGTAACTTTTACTTTTATATGTTTGAGATTTTTGATTATCTAATTTTATTTATTTCACACTATATCAAAGTTAATTAATTTGCTTACAAAAATTAATTATGGCTAAAATAACACCTACACTATGACAGGATTTATATAACATATTTATACTTTTTGGGAGACCTAGTGTTTCCCGTAAATATTTTTTGAAGCATTTTTTGGTATTAGTCCATAGTGACACAAATCAAAACTCGATTGTGGAAGAATATAGTGATTCAAGAGATTAAATTCCAAGAAATTCAACTGATTATGATGGAATAATTGAAGCATGAAGGAGATGGTTGCCTTTTTTTTTTTGGAGTGTGTAAATGAGTGATAATGATCAAACCCCTTTATCTTTTTACCTTTTGATCAACACGTGCACAGATAAAATAAATAAGCTGTGATTTGTTATTTATCTCATCGATAAATATCAAACAAATGCTTTTGAAAATATACGTAAAATATGAGTGTTATTGCAAATTCAGTCATAGTATAAGCATTATTTTAGTTCTTTTTTCTTTAAATATTCAAAGATTTCACTAAGAGTGCCATAAATTGTATCATCTACTTTATGCTAATTATTATCCCCAAAGGTTCATTAAGATTTCATAAATAACAACTAAATATTTTAATATTTGATCTAGTTAAATTTAATTAAAGAATATTTGACTTGAGAAAAATATTTTTGGACAAATAACGCTCCGTGAAAAATGATCTCAAGCAAATCTTTACTATTCTCATGCGCCTCCTTATGGCTATGCTTGTCAAAGTTATTCCTTTTAGTGGAATACCACCAGGCATACTAAATGACTTGGTGAACATACATCAGCCTCGAATTTCCAATCGTTAGCTCTAAGAGATCAATCGAGAATCAAATATCTCCAAAATAATAAAACTGCATAATATAACATTGATCCAATAACATCTCATAAATACAAAAAATGAGCTATTCAAATGCTTTTCATTTAGGTAGAAATACAATATTACGATTCCATTTGCACGCGCAAGTGTATGTGGTCACCAAGTAATACAACGATTGCTTTGCAATTGAAGGTTGAATCCCGCATGGACTTATGACTGACAGTTATTTGATATAATCTATTATTATAAAAAAACAAGTATTTTCCACAAAAGAGTTGTTTGTTTGTTTGATCACTTCTAATTCACGGTGTAAAAATGAAAAGAATAATAATGACCGATTTGATTTTCTAGAAGAGAGAGATTCCAGGGCTATGACACTTTTGTGTAATCACGTCATATTTACACGTTAGTTGTCATACTTATTACTAGTGTTTTCAAAAGCATTTTTGGGGCGAGTCCCATGACAGGGCGTACTAAAAACGCTCCAGAGCGCAAATGAAAAACGTAGATCCATAGGGCGTAAGTCCTAGAATTTGGGGCGTAGCCTTGAGTGCAAAAACGTAAATCCCGAGCGTAAAAGCATACGCCCGGCCGTTAATTTTGATTTTATCATTTTAAAAATATTTTTTCTATAAATCATATTTTTTATTATTGTTGTAGTGATATTCATACTCAATGCTATCATGTTGTCTTATTGTAGTGATTTTTTCTAAATATATAAATAAAGAAATCAACTTTCATAGAAAATAATTATAATATTTTTTTTCTATATTATTACTATTTATTTAGATTTATTTGCAGAATTATTGAAAAACTTACTTTTGCTTATTTTCTTGGTAATAAAATTATAAAATTGAAGATAATGAGATATACGCCCCATGGATCCATGGGACTTACGCCTCGTGTCTCAGGCCTTACGCTTCGCCCTATGCTATGTAAAACGCCTCGCCTCATGCCCCCGCCTTTTAAAACACTGCTTATTACTACCGAATTATTGACTCACGGGGTTGATATTATGATCATGGTCTTTCGAGCCTCTAATCCTCTATTCACGCTAACCTCGTATCTATATTGTTAAGTGATGATATGTTTGTTAACTTGAATGCATTTTTATCTCCCATATGAGAGTCAAGTAGGGAAAACTGGGTATAATTTCTATCCTAGTTGCAAATTTGCCGCCGAAGGAATGCATCCTACTTCATTTAACCCTTGTTTTATCTCTTACTTTCCTATCTGGAGTTCCATTAATGATAATCATTATCCATTTACCTAATTGGTCGTGAAGCAATAAAATAGTAAGCAAAAGATCAAATGAACAACCCATATGGTGGTAAAGCAAGAACAACTTTGATTATGATATAATGTTCATACTTTGGCCATAACCCTAGAACAAGGGCCTTTAGCTATTCATAATCTAATTACACTCGCAAAGATTCATGTTTAAAGCAAGAGATAATGCTAAGTAAAATAGAAGAAGTTCTTCTGCCTTTGTTATGTGCTCCAAAATATTGATGTCTACTCAAAAACGCCTAAGGGTAGCTTTTATAGTAGTGAAAAATAACTAAAAGGACCCACAAAAATAGGTAGCCAAAAACAGAACATTTTGGCCTTGTATAAATCTATGCTAGATTAATGGCCAAAATTGCTGATTTCGATAGAAGAACCACATGTTGGTTTGGTCGGATTCGTACGCAATTCTTAATCAAATTAGGATTGTGAGTATAGAGTATTGATTCTTGTGTGAGAACTTTCCATTGAGGTATGATTTGTCTACTCCCGACTGTCACAATCCAAAAACTCAGGTCATGATGGACTACTATAACCTACCAGTAGGTAAGCCAAGCCCATATCCCAGAACTACAAGTAAAAAGATAATAAGAGAAAGAGAATAACATAAGATATAGAGGTCAAGATATAGAGGTCAAACGTAAAGAAAGTAAGCACAGGTAATAAGGCCATACATATATATACAAGAGAGTGAGGGAGCAAAATATATAAAAATAACTCCAAGACCTGGTATCACTCGGTGCAAGAGCCACTACATAAACAAGGAGTACTGAATAAATACAATAAATACAGAACGGTCTCTGAATATACAAAATAAAGACTTATCCAAATAGTAGAGGGAGATGGATCAACTCCGATCATCAAGAGCTCACCCTAAGTCTCCGATCAAAATGCTCTGCACGAGGAAGGCGTCAACAGCGATGACTCGTACTAGGATCTGCATCAAGGAAAAAGATGCAGAAGTGTAGTATGAGTACCAAACGCGGTACTCAGTAAGCATCCTAGTCCGATTGAGCTCAGATAAGATATAAATGTAATAAAATGTGAATATAAGCTAAGTTTAAGTATAGTAAGGTTAAAAAGAGAATAATAGGTCAAATCTAGATGATTAAGAGAAATGGAAGTAAGCTACTTTGAGGTACATAATAATGATCTATCTACAACCTAACGGGACCACCATAAGCCCAAAAGGCACAAACAACATGCAATATAACCCAACCAGCCCCCATCAGCACGGTAGATGTAAGCAACAAATAGTATTAATACAAGCAATGTATTAAAAAAATATATAAGTACGATGGATGTCACAAAATGCAATATGAGATGAATACCATATCCACAATACCATATACTCCTTCTCCAACATCTATAACTTGCAAAGGGAAAACTCATGGGTGACTTACGACATCCATATACACTGCTCGGACTCGAACTGGGGCTTCCAAGTAATAATCAGTGATATCTAGTGCCTGGACTCGATCCAGGGCTAAAAATAGTCCATTTTACCTTTTTAAAGTCCAAAATCCAGTAAAATGCTCCTTAAGTCCCATTTCAAACCAAAAATAGTATTTTTAAGCCAAGGTACCCATATACCATGAATATGCAACAATAACAAGCGTAATAAATCAATCAATTCAACAGATCAACTTATATGCATCCCATCAACAAATACAAAAGTAATTCAGAGTTATCTCACTGTAGAAAGGACACTATCCTAAGTGAACTACCTTATGGAAACAATATTTTAGCTACAAGCCCTAGATGAACCTGACCTAATACAGACAGTTATCTTGTCATGGCCTAGAATCCGAGGTCATGATGACACCTACCCCAATTTAACCTTACGAGGTAAACCCAACATCAAAAGAGAAATAATTACGGAAAGAAGGTAATAAATAAGTAGAATACGATAACAAAGGTAATTATCTGGAATACAACTTAATATATGAAACAAGTACAACTCTAAACCCTAAAGATCTAGTGTCATGAGTAAAGAACACTCTAAAACTGACATAGTGTACGAAAATATATAAACTCTATTCTGAATGTAAAATAAGATATAATACTAGATGAAGCCGAGCACAAACTCCTGAACGGGGAGCTCACCTTGACTTTAAAATTCTCAAACTGCACAAACTCATGATCTGCGGGTCGCACTTGACTAGGATTTGAATCGAAAGGGTATAGAAAGTAGGAGTAAGTATGATCCACTTGTATTCAGTAGGCATCATAGGTCGACCAAACAAAGTAGATAACTAAACATAGAAAAGAGACTATGAGCAACACTTCCACCTGCATACAGAAGAGTTTCCAACGATGGATCAAGCCGTGCAACTTCTAACAGTATAAATAATACAACTACAATAACGGTATAAGAGTAACTACACATATATATACATAAAAGGAAGACTAAATTACATGATATTAATCACATAAGAGAAATGCAAGTGATGCAATGAATTGCTATGATAAGGATGCAATGTCTCAATGTCACCTCGTATACACCTTCAGAGCATAAGCTTCCAGGAGAGGACTGATACGCCATGGTTACATGGCACTTTCGATGCCTAAAACAAGGAAAATATGAAATAACTTGGGTGTATTTGGTTTGTATGATGTGGTTTCTGTCCTACTTTGCAAAAAAACAGGTTTTGAAGGTAAAATGATCAAAAAGGAAGAGTCAAGCCCGAGAACGAAGTGTCTGAAGTAAAGAACAAGAATCTACACCAGATAGGGGGTCACGACACCACTCACGTTCCGTGGAGTCCACTCACGTCACGTGAGTGGCTGTCGTGAGTTGCCTTCAGAGAAGCTGAATGATGTCTGATTTTCACAAAAGCCATCCACGTGGCGTGACTCCACTCACGTGACATGAGTGGGTGCCGTGAATAGGTTTCAGAGATTGTGTGGTGCTGCCTGATTCTCACGATAGGGACCCATGTGATGTGGCTTGGTTCCACGACATCAAGTCACGATACCGTGGAAGTTACCGACTCTGTTTTCTTGTTCTGATTAGGATATGATTAGCTTTTTATCTATAAATACCCCTGTATAGTCCTATGTGCGAGAGAGAGTCATTACATTGTTTTGAGAGATATTTTTTACTATTTTTGAGAGTCATTACATTACAGTGGCTTAAGAGGTCGCACAATTAAGGACAGAAATTGGTTTGCTAGCTAAACAAATTGCAGCCAGAGATGCTGAGAAAGTGCATGCTGTAGGTGCACAAGGTAAAACGCCTAGACATGATGATAGTGAGTCTGATGAAGAGGCTAAGTACCTAGATCGAGAAGTGGTGGGTTTCTGAGCCAAGGACAAGGTTCTAATCAGGACTCTTGGAACTCGAGGCAAGGACTAAAGGTCAGAACTATTATGGAGACAATTACAACAAGTCAGGAAACAGAGATCTAGAACTAGACCGTGATGGTGATTGGAGACGAAAGAATGATTATAGAGAGAAGAATGGCCTTTATGTACCCCCAGGGAGCCGTGATGATGAGTCTGGAAATTCAAGAATGGAGGCCCTTCTTAATAAACTAGTCAAAGGGTCAGAAAGCCAGGAAAATTGCTTGAAGGAGATTAAGCCAGACATTTCGGGAATAAGTCAGAAAGTGGAGTCTCATTCAACTGCCATTAAATAGTTGGAGTAACAGTTCGGGCAGATTTCATTGGCACTAAATCAACGTCAGCCAGGCACCCTTCCAAGCAATACCATCCAAAATCCGAAGAATGATAGCCATTGTCTAGCCATTACTACTAGAAGCGGGAAATATATGACAGATCCACCTATACCTACCGACAGTGGTAAGACCAATGAGCCAATGGTTATTGATGTAGAAATTGAGTTAGAGCTAGATAATTCAAAGGGCGAAACAATTCCAGAACATCATGATACTAGCGAAAAGGCAAAATCTGAAAAGAGGAAGGAAAAGGAGGTACTACAAGTGTTGAAAGCTATCCCACGAACTCCCCCTCCCTTTTCTCAAAGGTTGAAAAAGAAGGCTGAGGAAGGCAAATATCAGAAGTTTATTACAATGTTGAAGGAGCTGTCAGTAAACATACCTCTTGTTGAGGCATTGGAGTAGATGCCAGGTTATGCGAAGTTCATGAAAGACTTGGTGACAAAGAAGAGAACTGTCAGTTTTGAGCTAACAGATAACTTACATCATTGCAGTATAGTTGCTTCGCGTTCCCTAGTTGAAAAGAAGGAGGATCCAGGAGCTTTCACAATTCCTTATACTATCGAGTCCTACAACTTTGCTAAAGCACTTTGTGATTTGGGTGCTAGCATTAACTTAATGTCGTTAGCCTTGTTCAAACAGTTGGGGTTGGGAGCACCAAAACCAACCTCTATGAGACTTCTCATGGCTGATAGGACAGTGAAAAAGTCGGTGGGCATTCTGTATGATGTCTTGGTAAAGGTTGCATCTTTCATCTTTCCGGCTGACTTTATGATTCTTGATTGTGAAGTTGACTTCGAGGTTCCCATTATATTGGGAAGACCATTCCTTGCCACTGGTCGTGCACTGGTCGACATGGAAACAGGGTAGATGAAATTCAGGTTAAATAAAGAACAGGTCACTTTCAATGTTTGTCGTTCTATGAAGCAACCAAGAGATAAGCGGGTGATTTCGGTGATAGATGCAGTTGATGATAGTGATATTGTTGTGTCTCTTGAAGAAAGGTTGGGGGTAGAAGCTCTTGCGTCCGTGATTATGAATTTTGATAGCAACGGTATTGAGAAATACAATGAGATGGTTGGGGTACTCACTGGTAAGGGAGCATACACTTATGCTCCAAAGAAACTTGATCTCGATTTAAAGAATAGGGTGACCCCACCAGCTCATCCATTTATTAAGGAGCCTCCAGTTTTGGAGCTTAAGGTTCTTCCGGCTCATCTTCGCTACATATTTTTGGGAGACAACAACACCTTACCTGTGATTATTTTTGCTAAATTGGAGGAGTGGCAAGTAGAGGCTCTGGTTTAGATATTGAGAAGATTTAAGAGGGCCATTGGTTGGTCCATTACTGATATTATAGGAATTCCACCCGGTCTTTGCACTCACAAAATTCAACTTACTCCAGAGTGCCGAGCATTGAGCACCAATGTCGTCTAAACCCACCTATGTAAGAGGTTGTGAAGAAAGAGATCATCAAGTGGTTAGATGCAGGAGTGGTTTACCCCATTGCTGATAGCAAGTGGGTGAGCCCAGTTCAGTGTGTGTCAAAGAAGGGGGGAATCACTGTGTTTTCAAATGACAAAAATGAGTTAATTCCAATGAGGTAGGTTACTGGATGGAGAGTTTGCATGGATTACCGAAAGCTGAATTCTTGGACAGAAAAATATCATTTTCCTATGCCCTTCATGGATCAGATATTAGACCGTCTTGCTGGTAGAGGATGGTATTATTTTCTTGATGGTTATTCGGGGTATAATCAGATCTTCATAGCCCGCGAAGACCAAGAGAAGACCACTTTCACTTGTTCATATGGGACATTCGCATTTAAAAGGATGCCTTTCAGATTGTGTGCATGATGTCTATTTTCTCCGACATGGTGGAAGACACTATTGAGGTTTTTATGGATGATTTTTCTATTGTGGTAGACTCGTTTGATGGTTGTTTGGCACACCTTGCTAATGTATTACAAAGATGCAAGGAGTGCAACTTAGTGCTGAATTGGGAAAAATGTCACTTTATGGTCAACGAGGGGATCGTATTGGGGCATCAGATTTCAAAGAAAGGCATTGAAGTGGATAAGGAGAAGATTGAGGTAATTGAGAAGCTACCTCCACCTATCTCTGTGAAAGGTATTCGAAGTTTCTTAGGTCATGCTGGTTTTTATAGAAGATTCATTAAGGATTTCTCTAAGATTGCACATCCTTTATGCAAACTTTTGGAGAAAGAGGTGAAGTTCATGTTCGATGAGGCATGTCTAAAAGCATTTGAGTGTCTTAAGGAGAAGTTGATTTCAACCCCTATTATTGTGTCACCAGATTGGACGATGCCTTTTGAGGTTATGTGTGATGCTAGCGGAGGGGCCTTGGGTGCAGTCCTTGACCAAAGACGTGAGAAGATGTTACATCCAATTTACTATGCTAGCAAAGTGCTTAATCCAGCTCAAAAGAATTATACTGTGACTGAGCAGGAATTATTGGCAGTGTTATTTGCTTTTGAGAAATTCAGATCTTACTTGATAGGTACAAAGGTGATTGTGCATACAGACTATGCAGCTCTTCAGTATCTTATGTCAAGAAATGATGCTAAGCCAAGATTGATTCGGTGGGTACTTCTATTGCAAGAATTTGACTTTGAAGTCAAGGATCGTAAGGGAACCGAAAATCAAGTTGCTGACCATCTAACACCCCTTGAGGAGGAGGCCATGCTTAAATTAAGGGATGATCTTGATATTGATGATACTTTTCCATATGAGCAAGTACTAGCAGGATCTCAAGACTTAATCCCTTGGTTTGCTGATTTTGCCAACTTTTTGGCAAGTGATCTAGTTCCGAAAGATATGTAGTATCAGCAGAGAAAGAAGTTCATGCA
This sequence comes from Capsicum rhomboideum, assembly GCA_031232105.1. Classification (NCBI taxonomy): domain Eukaryota; kingdom Viridiplantae; phylum Streptophyta; class Magnoliopsida; order Solanales; family Solanaceae; genus Capsicum; species Capsicum rhomboideum. The sequence continues at coordinate 82,494,601 of CP124712.1, forward strand.
TGAAGTAAGAAAATTCTTCTGGGATGAGTCGTATTTATTTAGGGTGTGTGCTGATGGCATAATTCGAAGATGTGTTCCAGAGGTCGAGATGATGAGTATTTTGGAAGCATGTCATTCATCTCCAGTTGGGGGTCATCATGGAGGTGCGCGGACTGCCCATAAAATCTTGCAATGTGGGTACTACTGGCCCAGTATTTATAAAGATGCTCATGATTATGCTCGCGCTTGTGACCAATGTCAAAGGGAAGACAATATTTCACACATACACGAACTTCCCATGACAACTATACTTGAGCTGGAATTGTTCAATGTGTGGGGAATTGACTTTATGGGCCCTTTTATGAGCTCGCATGGAATGAAATACATCTTGGTAGCTGTCGACTATGTTTCTAAGTGGGTGGAGGCAATTGCGCTCCCCAATAACAAAGGAAGAAGTGTCACAACATTCTTGAAAAAGAACATATTTTCACGATTCGGTACACCCCGAGTTATTATTAGTGATGGAGAATCCCACTTCTGCAATCGTCTATTCAAGACCCTGCTTGACAAATATGGTGTTAAACATAAGGTGGCAACATCTTACCATCCTCAGACAAGCGGGCAAGTTGAGGTGTCAAATCGCGAGATCAAGTTGATTTTGGCAAAAACAGTGAATGCCAATAGGACTGATTGGGCTCGAAGATTGGATGATGCGTTATGGGCATATCGAACTGCTTTCAAAACACCAATTGGTGCATCACCATATCAGTTGATTTTTGGAAAATCTTGCCATCTACCTGTCGAACTTGAACATAAGGCTTTGTGGGCGTTGAAAAGGTTGAATTTGGACTGGAGTGAAGCGGCTAAATTGAGACTTGAGCAAATGAATGAGATGGATGAATTTCATCTCCAGTCTTATGAAAGTTCAGCTTTATATAAAGAGAAGATGAAATTATATCATGATCATCGAATTGAGAACCGAGAGTGTCACCTGGGAGATTTGGTTCTACTTTATAACTCCAAGCTTCGTTTGTTTGCTGGAAAATTAAAGTCCAAATGGTCCGGACCATTCACGGTGGTTAGGGTATTCCCATATGGAGAAATTGAGCTAAAAGGAGTGGATAATGTTCTATTCAAGGTCAATGGGCAGCATGTTAAGCATTATGTGGGAATCACGGAAGAAATAAAGACATGTGAAGAGCTTGAGCTTGATGAAGTCTAAGTAGTCAAGCTAGCCATGTCGTGCCGCGACGTTAAATCAGGCGCTTCATGGGAGGCAACCCATGGGCTAGTTGGTGAAGTCTGAGTATCCAAGTTAGCCATGTCATGCCGCGACATTAAATCAAGCGCTGATTGGGAGGCAACCCAAGATTTTATTATGTTGTGATCTGAGCACTGGATGAGCAGTTAGCTGAAATTCACAAAATTTACCTGAATAGGTTCAGTACTACTCACGCCACAACTTACGTCACGTGAGTATACTCACGACACATGGATGGTGCCATGAAAATCAGAGGCAAGTTTCAGGTTTCAGAATCTCATTTACGATAGAGTACCCACGTGACGTATGTCTACCCACGTCACATGGGTAGTATCGTGAAACTCAGAAGACAATTGCCACATGCAGAAGTAGAGTTACGTCACGTACCCACGTGACGTGAGTCCCACCCACGTCACGTGGAAGGTGCTGTGAAAAGCAGGCTGGTAATGGTATCCAAGACCCGACCCGACCTAACCCCTTTTTTAAAAAAAATAAAATCTGTACCTTCTTCCTTACCCGATACTCACCCCATTATTTCTCTACTTTCAATTCATCTACTTAAACCCTAAATTTCCAAATTTCTCTACAATCTCCACCTTAAATCCAAATCCTCACCTTCTCCAAAACTCAAAATCCGTAGACCCTCACCTCCGAATCCATCAAATTCGAACCCACCACCTCCAACCCGACCTCCATAGTCAAAAATCCAACCCAATCACCCCAAAATCCGACCCCCTAATCCGAAAATTGACCCAACCAGATCCAAATACCTAAATTCTGACCCAAACTCGACCCAACTACAAAAAAAAATCTGACCCGGACCCGCTACCATGCCTCCCAAATCAAACCCCAAAAGTGACCACCTTGATTCCTCGTCCAGAATTTGCACCAAAAATTCGGAATTACCAACCCATTTGCGTGATGAACCAACTGAATCCACACAAAGTGGGTCCATGGAGGAGTTTCCAATTAGACATGATGATACTGCATTAGTACCTCGTAACACGAGGTTACAGACTCGGGCCCAAGCTGCTACCCGGGCTGCCCTTCAGCAAATTCCACCACCGGTAGCACCAGTTGTTTTGGATCAGTCTTTCGAGTCCTCCCCCCAGTCTGAAGAGGGAGAAGATGCTTCAGAGTCGGGCTCTGCGGAGGATGCTACAGGTCAGGGTACCTCTGCGGCGGAGGCTACAACCTCTATTTCAGGTACTGGTGCCCAGAGTGCTTCGACTCCCGCACAGAGTAGGGAGGTTCAGCGGTGGTGTGTGCAGGGCATGCGTTCTTTTTATGAAACGGATGCCGAGCTGACGGAGCGGGGTGTATGTAGGAGGAGTATTATGGAGGAGCCCCGATATAGACTTGAGAAGTTGAAGGCTTTGCCTGATATTTGGGCTGTGTTTGAGCGGTATGTATTTGGTTGGATGGCGCAGCCTTTTGGTCGCTATAGCTCGGAGTTGGTCCGAGAATTTTATGCCTCATATGCTGCATCAATTGACTTGGGTACTCCTGTCGGGCAGCGGTACAGGGACCAACCCTTATTGACACACATTGTGGTTCGAGCTACTGAGTTGATATATCGGAGCAGACCATCCACCGTTTCTTATTTGGTGCAGATCGTCCACTGCCAGCGACGACTGCTGAGTTTGATCACCGCATGGACACTATTAGAGATCGAATTAAGATGCGGGATGCGGACCAGAAGTTGAAACTCCTGAAGTGGATTGCGGGGTATATAGCGGAGGATGGTGTGGCTGCGAGTTGGGTGACTGGTAAGCTGGATATCAAGAAATCCATGCTACATTTTGCAGGCAGATTTTGGTGGTCAGTGGTTTGGCATCGGCTGGGTCCAACTAATGCTGACAATTCACTTACATTGGACCGAGCTGTGGTGGTGGCCAGCATCCTTGCTGGTTATGATATTCATATTGCCAGATACATCATCCGGGAGATTCATGAGCGGGTATTTCGTGATCATACCAGTATACCGTTCCCCTGCCTGATCCAGGGTCTATGTGATAGGGTGGGTGTGGCTTGGCTACCTACCCTCGATCATTATATAGAGGTGACCCGTATAGCGGATATTGGTTTAATGCAGCAGAGGGGATCTCACCCCATTCTTCCACGGGGGTCACAACCGTCCGAGTCGTCAGGAGCAACCCTTTTTGAAAGGCTTGGAGATAGAGATGAGTCGAGTAGTGCACCTATGCCTATTCCTGTACCGGTTAGGGTACTCGAGACTATACCTGTACCGGCTGAGGGAACTGGCCCTATTGATGATGCAGTACCTGGTACTACAGCTCCACCGCCTCCCTCTGGTATGGTTTCAGTTTATAGGGACTTCCTACAGTAGTTGGTTGATCGACAAACAGAGATGTTTGAGCGACAGGCTCACACCGAGGCCCAGATGGCAAAGTTGGTATCCCAGCTTAAGCCATGGGTTAGGACCACGGTAGAGGCTACGGAGGCTAGGGTGGAGGCCTAACTGACTGCGACGATGGATCAGTTTATGAGGGGGCTGCATGGGAGGATCGACAACATTAAGGTATGGATGGTCTCTCGGATGAGTTCCGCCCAGGGTCCTGATATGACGAGTTTGACACAGGAGGTGGCAGCATTGAGAGCGGAGGTTAGAGCATTGGCACCAAGCAGTGCCCCTATTATACCGCCTATGCCTGTTCCGGCCCTGATGAGGCCGGCCTTTGAGGTGGATCTGTTTGCCGATGAGGAGCCTCCGATGGATAGAGGCAAAAGGCCCCTCAGTCCGGAGGACCAGGTTGACAGTGGTGATGAGTATGAGGGTGATCTACGAAGAGCGGTTAAGGCCTCTAGGATGGAGTACCATGCTAGCCAGATAGCGGAGGAGCAGAGGGCACATGGTGCATCCTCCAGTCAGGCACCACCTCCACCGGATGCACAGAGCAGAGAGCCCAGAGGGCAAACTGATGATCTCGCTATGGGCGGGCCCACTTTCGGTGCTTAGGACGCCATAGGTGTGTCTTCACTCCCTTGTATTTTATTGATATCTGTGCATTGAGGGCAGTGCACCGTTTTTAGTTGGGGGTGGGTGTGTACCACCACTTGGGGTTTTTTGTTGCCGTGTTTCTTTTCCCCCGAGTGTGCTATCATAGTAGAACCGTCATGTTTAGGGTGTTATTTATATTATTATGTGTTTATGTGTTTAATTAGGAGAAAAATCGGGAAACCTTAGTGCAGTCCAATTTTGAAAATTATTATGCTTTTTGAATGTTAAGGATACCCCTCCTGAAATTTTTTATTTTGAAGTATATGTGTGTAGCATGTTTATGTGTGACAGCTGTTGGATCTTGTTATGGCACTAGGATTATAGACAAAATAACTATAGCCAGCATTGCGTGAATCGGATAGGTAGTAGTTGATAATACAACCCTGTGCTATGTGTATATGAGGTCATTACTTAGTTAACTTTGTGTGTGTAATCCAGAACTTGCCTGGTTAGTCTTGCTTAGGTTATAGGTTAGTGGTTAGAAAAGTATCATAGGCCATGTTTGAATAAGTCCACTTTTAGCCTAAATGCCTGACCAAATGAATAGGTATCGCTTGATACCGACTTTGAGCCTTAATTGACCTATTTCTTTCATTAGCAGCCTATTCACCTTCCCAATTTGACTTACAATGAACCTGTCTTGGCCCTGGTCCCTCCTTGGACACTGTGTACCTCAACTCAGGCAAATCGCCTAAGTTGAGGGTGGCTATTATAGGGGTGCGTAGATTGAGTTGGGTATGAAGAATACGTTAATAAAAGAAAAAGAGAAAACATGTATGGGTGTGAAGAAAAAGAAAAGAAAATATAAAGTAAAGAAAAAGAAAAAAATAGTTGTTTGTGTTGTGAAGTTTGAGAAAAATCACACCCAAAATCTGAAAATAAAATAAAAATGAGAAAGGTTAGAAGTTGGAGCCAAAAATAGTGTAGTGTCAAGGAGGGTTGAGTCACCATATCCATATGTACCATACCCGTCCCCAAGCCTACATTACAAGCCGAGTAAAGTCCTATAGTGATCCTAGTTCAACTGTCCGAAAACTTAAGTCATAGAAAATAAGGGCAAGCCTATGGTATTTCATGCACACTGTTTGAACTTCTTTGTATGAGAGAGTGTTTTGACCGAGTCCCTAATTTGAGATTCATTAGCATACTGTGAGTGCATGGGACATCTTTGATTGTGAGAGTACATGGGTTGCATTGTTAGCTGCTATTTGTTCGAATAATGTCATTTGCATATATGCTTAGTTGTTTGTTCGTAATCTAGTGCCATCACTTGATCCCTTCTGTGTCATGATAATATGCTGCCTGTATACACACTATGGTTTTGATTTGCAAATAGGAAGGGTCGGAAAAGTTTTTGTGCCGAAAGAAATGGGTGGACTGCCATAGGACCCTTAGGTTTCTCTTTGTTAAGCATAGTGTATGTTTGTTTTTGGTTTGTTCGCCTGAGGACATGCAAACGTTCTAAGTTGAGGGTGTTGATACGCCATGGTTACATGGCACTTTCGATGCCTAAAACAAGGAAAATATGCAATAACTTGGGTGTATTTGGTTGGTATGATGTGGTTTCTGTCCTACTTTGCAGGAAAATAGGTTTTGAAGGCAAAATGATCAAAAAGGAAGAGTCAAGCCCGAGAACAAAGTATCTGAAGTAAAGAATAAGAATCTGCACCAGATAGGGGGTCATGACACCACTCACATGCCGTGGAGTCTACTCACGTCATGTGAGTGGCTGTCATGAGTGAGTTGCTGCCTTCAGAGAAGATGAATGATGTCTGATTTTCACAAAAGCCATCCACGTGGCGTGACTCCACTCACGTGACGTGAGTGGGTGCCGTGAATAGGTTTCAGAGATTGTGTGGTGCTGCCTTATTTTCACGATAGGGACCCACGTGACGTGGCTTGGTTCCACGACACCAAGTCACGATACCGTGGAAGTTGCCGACTCTGTTCTCCTGTTCTAATTAAGATAGGATTAGCTTTTTATCTATAAATACCCTTGTATAGTCCTATGTGCGAGAGGGAGTCATTACATTGTTTTGAGAGATATTTTCTACTGTTTTTGAGTTCATAAACATATTCTTGGTTTTGTAGTTACAAACCCTAGCTTCGAGTTTTATTGATAATTGAGATTTCAGTTCTTCTTTATTATTGTGAGTTTACAATCATGTTTTCATCTCTGAATTCTTCTTGTGTTCTTGCAATTATGAGTAGCAAAACTCATTAACTAGGGTTGTGTGAACCATGAGGAATTAACGAAACTGGTTAAGTGCAAAACAACTCTAAACTGCTGTGAATGCATGTATTGGTATGTCCTTCGTTGTGATTGATATTCTAACGGTTGCATACGTTAGAAACTCGCATGTATTCTAGACTTGCTCGAGAGAGAGGTATAGATTGGGAAAAGGAGATAACAACAGAGATTTGAAGCTATCAACCTTCATCTAATAACTTGAGCCTTAGCGGGAATAGTTATCTGAGATCCAGGACAAGGGTTAGTAGTGCGACACTCGGAGACCGAGAGGAGAAGAGTGAAATTCGTCTAACCAAGGTCGAGAGACGTTTAGATGAACATATCTTGTCAGATTTTGCATGCAACATAGCGGGACAATTTTGTTAGCACAAGTAACAGGTGGAGTTAAGGAATCATTGGGGATCACAGTCCTAGTGTACTTCTCTTATTGTCTACAAACTCGATACAATCAACAATAGTTACTGTCACTATTTACTCATACCCCCCCCCCCAGTTTTTACTTATTTGCCAACTACTCGTACAAGAACTTAACTTACTCCCGTCCTATTCCCTGTGGGATCGACCCCAACCTAGTTGGGTTCTATATTTGACAGCGACCGCATTATACTTTTTCGGAGGTATATTTTGGGCGAAATCAAGGACCCATGGGGGTTTGCAACCCGTATACTATCACAATCTCATCAATTAAATTTACCGGCATATCCCTCAGTTAAGGCGTTTTATAATGTGTCTTATTTTTTTTTTTTTTTCAAAAACAGTATTTGTCAGTGGTACCAGTTCTATAAATATGGATGAATGAATGAAAATGCATGCTCTAACCAGTTCAACATCATATAATGAATCAACTCAATAATAGTATAAATGAGCTCAAGTCACCTCAAATCTCAATAGATCATGATACAAACCATCTCATGGTAACACAGTAGTAGAGAGTCATAGAAAACATCAATAATATCAATCCAAGCCCTCACACGAGCATCACAATAATAATTAAAGACAAATAATGCCCAAACAAGACTAATACCAGCCCCCGCACCGGTATCTCAGTGATAATAATCTCTCAAGTCAATAATAATATTCACACAAGCCCCCACACGGGCAACACAATAAAATAATGATCTCAAAAGATGAATCTTATGATAAAATCTTCAACCCATAACATACTTTACATGAATGGTTAATTACCCAGCCTGATCTGAAGGAAGTTAAGCCATAACTTACCTCGAAAAGCTGAAACACAAGCATAGACCCTGCAACAAGAAGCCTTCCCCTTCCGAATGGCTTCAGAATGCTCCCAGTCCATTACAAATAAATTCTATACGAGATTAGGAGTCTATCGATATCCATATTGGCATACTTTAATTTCGGATCCAAAATCACTTCGAAAATCAACCTTAAACTAAAAAGGATAAAACTAAAATTTTAATAAAGAATCATGTAACCCATACTTTGGGTTCTAAGTATGAAAATCCATCGAAAAACAGGTTAAAAATGAGCTTAAAGTCATTAAAAAACATTTTCTCACTTTATTGGATAAAATCCAAAACTCCAAATTTAAAGGTGTTTAAGCAATATAATCAATGGATAATTATAGCAATTAGGTTTAGAATCTTACCCAAACAAGTTTGAAGAAAACCCCTTTTTAAAATCACCTATCTCGAGGTCTCAAGATCCAAAAATTGTGAAAATGGAATAAAATTACGAAAAGGAGATTTTATACAGCGATCACCGCCTAGGCGGTCAAATGATCGCCTAAGGTCACATTCCACGCAGACACTTCACTTAGGTGTCCATTTAGCCGCTAAGGCAGCTAATTCATCTCTTAGGCGATGGTTGCCAGACAGGTTAGCTTCCGCTAAGGCGCCCCTTTGTCCTCCTTGGTGGTACCGCTAAGGCGACCAAAGGCCAGCTTAAGCAGTCACACCAGAAGCTTTAGGACAGCTGAAACATGCAACCAAAAATGACTCCGTGGACCCTCGAGATTCGATTGAGAGCCCGTAAAAATAAACTGATAATACTACTAGGCTAATTTCGACGTTCCAGACTCAATGGAACCATCGAATTTATCAAAAGAGGTTGTTATCAACAATTCCCCCCCCCCCCCCGCCCCGCCCCGCAGGAACCCCTCTAGGCTAAAATAACTAGTTTCTTATGTAAACGCTCAAAACTCAAAATAAAGTCTCGAAATTCAAACCAACCATGCTACTAACCCAAAAACGACATTTTGGATCTAATGGAATTGACAAAACCACCATCTGATGCTCGGATCACAAAATATTGACCGAAGTCAAATATAACACTTTAAGGCTACTCAAAACCTCAAACTCACATAAATCATTTCTGAATGCTTCGGGACCGTGCCAACTATCTCCACAACTTATAAATGATATAAAACAACTACGGGGATGGGCAAAATGGTCAAAATGGTCAAAATATAGAAAAGCTAGAAATCACCATGAGGGTTGTTACATCCTGATCCCAGACTAAGACTTCCGATAACAACCCTAAATCTACCAAGCAACCTAGACTAAGCCCAAGAGAGAAACAACTACCTAAATCTAGGACCACTAGTGAAATTCTACCCCGAGGCTACCAAGTAAGCTAACAGGATCATAAATGCCTAAGTAATACTTCTCCAAACCATAATATCCCCGCAACAATTAGTAAATTATCATTTGTAAACCTTAAACAATCCAAGTCTAAGGGTAAGCAAGTCGTAACATACTTGGAGGCCGAATAACGTGCGCACGATCAACTATATTGGACCTTTTCCCCTTCTAAGAAGCCTCCGACTACTTCCATGCTATCAAAATAATAATCTACACGTCAACACGAGAAAAACAACACCCATATTGGCATTTAACACTCCGGACCAAAAATTGAGCCAAAAACCAACCCACGAGGCTCGCTTACGGAATTCAAAAATTGAACCCGCAATTATGTTCCTCATAGGACAAGGAACATATGCTCAAAAATTGAGCATGGACGGAGTCCAAATTGGGCTCAAAACAGCCCCACAAAGTTCAAGAAAAACAAGAACCCAAATGAGGAATTTTACGGAATTTAAGACGGGATTCAATGAGAAATCAAAGGAAGAAATAACCAAGGAAGGTAACTAATCATACCTAAGCTTAATTAATTGATTTCCCCACACATTCCCAGCTTCAAGGCTCTACAATGATGAAATTATCAAGTGAAACTAATTTAAAAAATGGAGGAGATGACTATTTATACTGTCAAGGGGTTACTCATTGTGATCGCGGGACCCCCTGGTCGCGATTATGGGACCCCACCAGGTTGACCATCGCAATCTCGAAGAAGGACCTGGTCTGAGTCCTGTAGACCCTTCATCGCGAACGCGATGGGCCTGTCGCGATCTCTTTTATTGACCTTCACGAATGCGACTAGCTGGTTGCGAACGCGAAGAATATATGGGACCTGCACCAGGTGCTGTGCACCAGCAAAATTTTCTAAGTTGGAAATTCTCTGAACGGATCCTCGAAATTTATTCAGAACCCCGTGCACGCAAACCAAATATGCTATCCTACCAGAAACAATATTCTGGACTTAACAAAATACACAAAATTCCAATCAGAAGTCATTTAGATGAAATGTGGGCCCCACACCCAATCTTTTCGTTTTAACCAAAAAACACTCAATAGCCCAAAATGAGTCTAGAAGCCTCGAAATCTTAACCAAAGGTCCCCCCCAACCCAAACCCACGTCCGGAACTAAGAAACTGTCGGAATTCTCATCCGAGACCGTTTACTAGTAGTTTTGACCGAACTCAAATTTCTCAACTTCAAAAGCTCCAAAACAGGGAAATTGACTTAAAACCCAAGCGCTGCCCGGGAACAGAACCACTGGTCCCAGCAAGTCATAAATGACCTAGGGCAACTGTAGGAAAGCTCAAAAGACAGAAAATGACCTGGAGGGTCATTACACCGACACTGTTAACCAGACGTCTACTTTAACCCGATATTGGTAAATTAGTAATTGATCTTGATTTTGGTGGGTATTAACTCAATTTTAAAAGAGGGGTAAAATGTGAGGCAAATAATGACTATATATCAGCATTATAGTGTGTTTTAACAGTGCTGAATTGTTACACAACCTTGTGCGAAAGGTAGCTGTACTCAATTACATGCATCTTCTTAAAGTCTTATATTTCTAATGAAAGAAAGTGCAGGCATCTGTTCGTCGGTGGTGAACCAGAGAAAACTATCTTGTAAGATGTTGGTAGTGACTCGAGCGTGAGAGAAAAGTTAATAAAATGTATATTCCTCCTCACTTTCTTTTTGTTTGCAAGGAATTTGTCGGTGTTAACCATGGAAGGAGGGAAAAAAAGCAGCTCGATTTCATCACAGCATTTCAAATATAATGGTTGAATGAATAACACATCCAAACAACTGGATTCTTTTTTTCCTTTTGCTACTGTTGCTCTTAAAAAATTAAATTTGGTAAAATCCAAAAGTTGTGCCCAGGATTGAGGAATATACAGAATCTAAAATCTCTGATTTATGGTAGCTCTTACCTGCTTTGAACTTGCATTCCCAATTTACTCCAATCTGCATTCTCATTTCATTTAATTAACAAGACATTAATCATTTACAGGAAAGATTTAATGTACTCATTAACCAAAATGGTTGCTTGTCTTACATGTACAGAGAAAGACTATTCAAAATGACATGCTGAAGTTACGAAAAATAAATGTTTAGATCAATGTTACAGAGTAACAGCCCATTATTTCCAAATGCAAGATCACAACCATCAGCAAAGGAGCAATTCAATCAGATATATCCTTTATAAAGCCAACAGGGACAGACAAAAGGCTAGCTATGTCTTGGCAGAAGGCAATGAATCAATATCCTTCTACCGTTAATAGACTCGATTGTTCTTCTGAAGATGCCAACTGATCCATGAAATCTGAACTGGTGATGTAAAAATCCTTTGATTTTCTGTCATTTCTCCTGTTGAATGTATTTCTTCAGTTACACCAATGGAATAAGAAAACAGTAGACGATTTAGGGGAATACACACCTGGTTTGTCTTTGCCTAGTGAATAGAACTAATATACCAAACCCTACAATTAATGCAATGTTTATCACCTGAAAAACGTGAACAATAGCAAGTATTAGTCACCTTTGAAATTATTCATGTTCTTTTGTGATCAAAGCTAAAGAGGATAGTTGCAATTCATGGTCGAGGAATGGACTTCTGATTGTTGGTTCTGTTAACGATTGTCTCAAGCATGCATTATATATCCATGAAGCATATAATAGACCCTTGTGGTCCGATCCTTCCTTGGACCCGGCGCATAGCGGGAGCTTAGTGCACCGGGCTGCCCTTTTTTTCTTCTACGTAATACTGAAGCAAAGATAAAGGATAGGGTAGAATTTTAAATTTTGCACCTAGATATGAAGAGAATGAGATGTATGGTTCAATTTTAAAAGTAAAGAAGCAAAACTAATATATTCAGATCAAACCATCTTAATGCTTCAGGAGGCTGTGCTTCCCTAAGTTTACAGTTAGATAGCAGACATCCAAGTGAAGTAATATATAAATGTGTGAATCAAAATAAGAAGCATGTTGACCTGTCTAACAGGTCCAGAAGAGCCATTTTCTCCAGACTGATTTCTTGGCTTTTGTGGATTCTCTCTTCCTTTCTTGGTCATGGAGTCATTTCTATGGAAAAAACCACGCTGCTTCCATGAAAAGAATAAAACAGTTATCTTTGCAGAAACTTGTTCAAGCAAACAAAAATCTTCCTAGAGGACCAAATGTTCTAGCAGTTAACTTTATCACACAATGATGACATGATCAGTATGAGGATTTTGTAGTAAACTGTTGGTCAAACAGATGCGTGATGAAGAGACATGCAGAGTTTTCCATCAAATGTACCACTAAGGATAGTGGACTAACTTCTGGAATACTATTAAACATTTAAAAGAGATAAGCAAGGACGCTGAGTACCTTCACTGTAATTTCCTGCATAGAAGGTCTATTATTTCTTTGATGATCATCTACTCCAATGCGGCAATCTTCTGATAAATGCACTATGTTTTTGCCTGCACTTGTCATACATGGACGCTTTTTGTTATCTGGAAATATCCATCCACCAGAATTTTCAGTGTCATAAAGCTCATTTTCGCAGTATGCTATTAATTTTGGTTTCACATTTGAAGCCCTTTCAAAATGTACTTCAGGTAAAATCTCTGATCTAATTTCTCTGTTTCGTTTCTCTGCAACTGAAGGACCATTAAAACAATCTCGATCAGCAGCTAAATTATTAGCTTTCAGCATATCTGGATGAGCCACACTAGTTGTTTGGGAACTAGTAGCTGTTTCCAGGTTGGATAATCTCATCAAATTTGCAGGTGAAGCAGCTACAGTATTTGACTCCTTTTTAGCAGATCTGAAGGTCTCTTGCTGACTTGAGCCTGCTTCGTTAAATAGGACAGTACGCACACTGGACTTCAACTGTTCATGGAACACGGGCTGTTCCACAATATCTTGCTCTGGGGAACTACTTTTGCCTATATTTATTTGAGGCCCTGGCAATTCAACAGTATTAAAAGGTCTTTCTAGTCTTAGTGCACTCATCTTATTAGGCCTTGAAGTGTTGTCTAGATCCAGATCTTTTAGGGAGCCTCCAATTCCAACTAAATTTGGTTGGGATTTTGATGCTCGAGTTCTTGTAAGAGATCTTCTCCCCTTCTGATGTATTCAATCAGTTCAGTATTTTCCAAGTTTTATGGAAACAAAAGAAATAAGGTTATCAGCTTAAGAAGTCCTACATGATGAATTTCACCCTACAATAAGCTGTAGAGTTGAAGTACCTGAGTAAGACCGGTTTCAAAGGCACTTATCATTTTCCTGACACTGCTAGGAATTTTCTCCAATACACCTTGATCCTCAGGTTCATTAGACGAATCAACAATTTTCTTTTGGGAAACAAACTCTTTCTTGGCAGCAACATCTGTCTTCAACATTGACTGAGTGTCTTGATCCTCAGATTTATTAGATGAATCAACATTCTTCTTTTGGGACACAGATTCTTTCTTTGCAGCAACATCTATCCTTAACATAGACTGTGCACTTTGATCCTCAGGTTTATTAGCTGGATCAGATAAAATCTTATGTTGGAACACAGACTGTTTCTTTCCAGTTACATCCATCTTCAAGATTGACTGTGCATCTTCATCATAAACAGTTTTTAGCTGAGTTTGAAGCTTCTTAGCTGGTGCTCTGTCAGGTTCATAATACTGTATTTCAACCCCTTCTGATGAGTTTACTTCACTTCTATCTGTGACATTCTAAACAGGCAGACTTGCTATCAAAACTCTTAGCAATTTACTCAGTTATAATTCTTTACCTAAAAGCAAATTTTGATCTCATCAACCTTACTAAGCATTCTCTATTTAGTCACCACACTGCTTTCTCATTGATCTTCCACCTTGGGTTAAGCTGGCAAATCTCTAATGGAATTATCCTACTTTGAATTACTATAATAAATTTAGGTAAAATCCAATAACTAAACCATCACCCAAAAATCTTTTCAGGAAAAACCAGGACCAGAAAATACTTCAAAAATTACTTTGTCCTAAACTTTTTTCCTATGTCTTTCTCCCCTTAATATAGTTCTTAGAATGTGTGATCAAACCTGAAAACTCCCTTCCGATAGGCAGAGATGATGCAAATGTATCTCGCACGGGGATTGTAGTTCCTTTGTATTCAACATTCGTCGCAGAAACTTTGTCTTGTTTCTTCTTCACAGCAGATTCTCTCTACCAAATCAATTGAAATATCATTATACAAAAGCTGATAGGTATCTATATCAGTGAGTATGACTTGTGAATAAAACTTAGTAAGGAAGAGTACAGTTTATAGTAATATTACCACATTACGGATTCGGTTGCGCTCATCTTCACTTAGGATGAATTGCAACTTCATATGGACATAATGACCTCCTTCAAGTTGAAAAAAATCATCCCAATAACCCTTCTCAACTATTGATAAGGTTTCAACTTCTGTCAAAATAGAATTTTTTTTTCACAAACCTTTACATTAGCATCAAACTTGGAACACTGAGGTGATATATATACCTGTACGTGATATCTCATTTCCCTCATCATCCTCAAGTTTAACAACCAAATTTTCGCGAAATGTCGTTAATGGGCTGCAAAAGAACATTAAAATTCATTAATCATGTTTTACGCTGAAAGCATCAAGGATAAAGATAAACAGGGTGATTGAATCATTACAATGAGAAATCTCCCTTGTCCCACGTTTGGTACGCTCTCTTCCCCATGGAAACTACAAGAAAGCACATGAAACCCCAAATCAATTCGAAATGCAACTATATATACAGCACTAGAAAAGAAGAAAAGAAGAAAAGAAGAAAAGAAGAAAATACTAACCACATAAGCAAATGGAAGAAGATGAAATATTCTTGAAATCGAACACTGTGTTGAACAAATAACGCCAAACTGAGTTAAAAACCAAAATCATTTCATTGATCTGGAGTGCAAATATTTAAAAAGGGAAGCTTTTAGTACCTGAAACTTGGATTGTTCCTGGCATATTGGAGAATTTGATACTCAAACTATGTTCGACCAAAAAGTATTATCCCTTCAAGGGTACTATGTAATTCAGGGGAACTTTTCTTTCTTTTCTTTGTTTTTTCTTTGAAGCGACAGTGTAAGTGTTGGATAGAAGAGAAATTTTGGTTGGACAGCAGAATGCGGATATGGATGAGCTAAGAAAGATGATTGGGTCCATTAAACTTCTCAAAGCCTTCCTGACCAAAATCTGTATTTTTGTCACATCTGAACCACCTTAGCTCTTCGTGTGTGAAACAATAGTTTTTCTTTTTTTTCAAAAAATAAAAAATTAAAAAGGGAGACCTGTTGGGCAGCCAAGGTATGATCTAATGGTTCAATGAAGTGGGTTAAGCACAATGAAGTTTCAGGTTCAATTTTCAATAGAGATAAACACTAAGTGATTTTTTTCATCTGTTCTAGCCTTGGTGGATAGAGTTACTTGGTACCTGTTGCTGGTAAGAGATGACAGATATCCCGTGGAATTAGTTGAGGTGAGCGCAAGTTGGTATGGATACCACAGTTATCAAAAAAATAAAAATAAAAAGAGAGACCTGTTGGTCTCATTTATTTAGTTTTAGAAGCAAAAAAAAGGTACGACAAATTTACACGACTCAGTCCAATAAACGCGACCCGACCCAACTGAAAAAGGAAAGTAAACGAACTAAAGAAAGCAAAGACAAAAGAGTGAAGCGTGGTAGGTATCTCGAGGTCTGATGGCTTTGGTTCCTTCGACTTCTTCGGCAACTTACAGTGGAGTGGACAATGCCTCATCATCAGTGACGGAGCCATGATTTTCATTAAGGGGGTTCAAAATTGGAAAAAGTAAACATACAAACTAGCGGAAGGGTGTTCAACATATACTATATATACATAAAAAATAATTTTAACCATGTATAAATAGTATAATTTTCCGCCGAAGGGGGTTCGGATGAACCCCCTGGCCTAAAGGTGGCTTCGCCACTGCTCATCATGCCAAAGCTCTCATGAGATAAGAGGATCTTCATTCTCCGATCGACGCCTTGATGAAGGAGGAAAACAATTACTTACATCCCTTAAGTGTGAACTTCTATTAACATTGACCTGCTAACTTTACTTTCTCTATGTTTCATCTTTGCTAATGAAAATGTGGGGTAGGTTCCATCTAAAGACACCTAAAATTTTCACGGACGTTATGGTATCAAATCTCAATCGAAGGCTTTTTCAGATTTAGAGCGATGTAAAAAAGATCGGAAAGCATGGACTAGGTATTGTATAACTCCACCAAGCATCTCTGGAAAGCGTGTATCAAATGCCAAGAAAAATCTGATTTTGTTCTTTAATATTTTTCTTACAAGAGATTGAACTTCTATCTAGATTGAAACCACACCTTGAATAGGAAAACGTTAGCGAATAGTCAAGTATCTTAGCATATCGGTGGGATGCGTAAACTTTATCTGTAATTGCATGCTTATTTGAACAAATTTGTCGTCTTTGATGAGTTGTATATAATATACCACTATGTAGTACTAATTGTTTATGGGTTGCCTTTGCCTTCTAACTTTTTAAACCTCAATATGGGAACTTGTCCCTTATCAATGTTGAGTAATTTCTTTGCTCTAGTTAGTAGATCTTGAAAATGATGATATTGGAAAGTACCTGTAAAATAGCACACATAATTAGCTAAAACATTTGCCACTTGGTTATCTTCTGTCATAGTGTGCACTATCTGAATGTTTTCCTTCCTCCCCAACTCTCTAATCTTTCTCAGTTTCATACTGATGATCCAAGGGATCTTCTAATCTACCTCCAAAATCTGGTACATAATAAGAGAATGAGTCACTACTATATTTTAGTGATTGAAGCTGATGACTCATATAGAACTCCATCTGTTTCTCAATTGATCTGGCCTCATCACTAAAGCTAGTAGTGGTAGGCATCATATCGGCACTAGCATGGAAAAAGTCTACCATACAATCTCTAATGCAAAAGGTTCATGCTTCAGGCCTTGCTTTTGTTTATAGGAGTCATTTGTGTTGCATTTATACATACCTTATGAAAGTGGTTTCCAACTAATAGCCTTATATATCAACTATGATGTGTGTCCTTTAAAAAACTGCACTAGTAGAGGCCATGTTTGGGGTCTCACACAACCATGGGTACTTTACCTTGGCAAGTAGGTGTAAGTTGAGGTTTATGTTATAAAAGAAAGTTGAGGTTTATGTTATAAAAGACTTTATTCCTTGACATAGTTCCCCCCATGAACAATTGTATTTCTTTATCTCTAGCTTTGTCACAAAATATTTGCAGGGGCAGCTTTCAAAAGTGGCTTTAATTTATGAATACCATCTTCTCTCCACCATTTCACCATAATTATCATAGTTCCAGGGCCGTATGAATGACTTTTTCCTTCTCCAATTGTTGGGAGAGGTTTTTTGCACAGGTCGTCCAAAATTTACTTAATCTCTATAAAAGGAACCTCTACACCTGTCGATATAAAACTCGATCCCATAGGACCTCCTAAATAACTCTCCCTAGCTAAAACACTGTCGTTGATGAAACCCTAATTTTGCCTATGTTTTCGGTGGAAATGGCCACCACTACCCTGGATAGCCTCCCGCTGAGGCTGCCCATCCACTATCCAGTTTACCTTCAATGCCTACTACTACATATGTGATCACCCTACATCAGACACCCACTACCTTTAAACCTGTTCCCTTGAAACCGATTTTATAGCTACATGTAGAGCCTATAGTAATCTGGGAAGAAGACGAAATGGATCAAATGATTTTGAATGAAAACTTACAATATGTCACTATTGGTAAATTCTCCTATAGATGGCCTGGTATATAAGATCTGTGCAGACTGACTCCAAAACAATGTGAACTGAAGAATGAGTGCAACATTGGATTACTGAATAACAAGTATGTGTTGATTCGTGTCACTCTCTTGAAGACTATGTAAATATCTTATCTAAGCCAGCTTTCTACATTACCTATTGTAATTGGTCTCATCCAATAAGAACTTTGAAATGGGATATGTTGTTTGATCCAGAAGATTAAACCATAACAACAGTTGCTTGGATTTTCTTTCCATCACTACCGCCCAACTTCTTTGGAAAGAAATCTATTTTCTCTTTAGCAACGACTGTAAGAAAACCGCTACAGGTGTATATGGCCACCAAGAACCAGAAGAGACCTAATTGTGTAAGAGTAAAGGTAGAAGTGGGCCTACTCAGTGAATTCCCTAAAAGGATCAATTTTGGAATAAGAAGGCAAAATGGGGAAGTGGTGGTGAAATGGATTAGAATCAAATATGACAATATCCGCAAGGACTGCAAGAACTATCTGATCCAGGGACATAATGAGAAGTAACTCTATGTAATTCATCTAGAGTAAATCCTAGTAAGGACAAAAAAGATCATAAACACAAGGAGGAACCACAACACAAAGGGAAGGAGACAACAGAGAAAAATTATAGTTAGAGGGAAGATGATGTCAAAAAAGAGAAAAACATGAAGTCACAACAAAGAATCTTTGAGGATCAAGGTGATAAAGGGAATCAAAAGGAGAATGAAGAATTTAAGGAACAGAAAAATAAAAGAAGAGTTGGAAAGGGTAGGCAGTAAGAAAAGGTGAAAATAAAAACAAGTGTGGAATCGTGTTGAAGGGATTTCCACTATCAAGAAATTTGATGCATTAGGTGATGCAATAAAGGAGAATAATAGATTCCTAACAACCACAATAGCTGATAACTCATATGGTCTATAGGTATAATCATCCAAGGTATGGGCAGAAGAAGCCTTTAGAAATACTACTAAAAGTCACATCAGACAAGGTGAATGAATAAAGGAAGGGAGGAAAGAAGCAACATGGGCTCTAGATATGTGGGAACCCACAGACAATGAAGGAACTGGTAATGAAAAGAGGGATAGAAGTACACAAGAGGAAGTTGCAGATTCAAGTAGCCCCAAATTTAATAAAGACAGTCAAGATGAGGACACATGCAAGGAGAACAGTAACCAAACACACTACAAATAATCATCTGAGAAATATCCATTCAGGAGGCCCCAAAATTGTTGGGAACTCACAGAGGAATAAAATCAACAAAAAAATATACAAAGGAGGATGAGAGAATAGAGTAGAACATTCAAAAGATCAGTAAAATTGGGGATTTCTCTCTTAGACAAATTGATAGCTTGAAGAGTTGAGTTAAAAATGATAAGCATACACTTCGTTTACAAGTTAAAACATGATTAATAAAGATACCCCCCCCCCCACAGTGATCAATGATTGACAAAATAATGTTCTGGAATATAAGATTAACTCTCAGAATTCTTTTGAGAGATTAATGGAACTTACCAGAAGACATCACTATTTATACATAGCTCTCATGGATCCTTTTCAAGATCCACAAGAGTTAGATCATTACAGAACAAAGTGGGGCATAAGCATGCCTGTGTAAATAGCTCAGTAATGATCTGGATTTTTTAAAATAAAGAGTGGAATAGGCAGGTCATAACAGATTATGTACAATAATTCACATTGAAGTTCAGCAAAGACCATAAGGATTTCTTAATTTTAGTTGTCTATGCTAGATGTAATGCACATGATAGATTATAATTATGGAAGGATCTGGAGCAAGTTGCATATGTGAATTATTTACCTTGGGTGGTAGGTGGAGACTTTAATGTGATACTCAATGAAGAGGAAAAGTTGGGGGAATTACCTTTTACACATCATAAGGCCACTGATTTTGTACAATGCATCAATAGTTATGCTCTTACAAAATTCAGATTCATAGGTAACAAATATACATGAAAGAATGACAGAATAGAATAGAAGTGTATTTTTAAAAGACTGGATAGGGTACTACGAAACCAGGAGTTCATGGAGACTTTTCCATCTACTGAAGTCCAACTCTCAGTAAGACAAGGTTCTGACTATGTCCATCTCCATATAGGATGTGACACAACTAAAAACCTATTGTCAAGCCTTTTAAATATTCATTAATTCAAGACAATTGTCAGGATAATTGGAGATTAGATTTTGGCAGGAAATCCTTTCATAGAATTCCATGCCAAAATGAAGAAGGTGAAAGGATGGCTACATGAAGAAAGGAAACTTTTAGAAATCGCTTTCAATAAGTTACTACTATTAAGGATGTAATAAAGGTTAAGGAGATTCAATTGTAAATCCAACTTACAACAGCAAACAAAGCTGCTCTAAGCAGGGCAGAAGCAAATTTAAAGAGGTACATAAAAATAGAAAAGGAATACTAACAATAGAAAGCAGTCATGAAATGGTTTCCAGAAAAGGATAAAAATAATAATTTTTTCACTCATATGTGAAGGGAAGGGGAAAAAATACACCTTGTAGAAATAAGACTAGCCTAGGAACAATAGTTTGCACAAATCAGCACATAGAAGAGGAAGTTGTTTCTTTTTTCTCAAATAAGTTCAGAGAGGGTAATGTGCAACAAGATTTTACTATGCTGCAACACATTCCTCAGATCATTATAAGAGAGTAGAATAAGGAAATAATCAGATTGCTAAGTTTGGAAGAAGTCAAAGAGGTTGGAATATAATAAGAGAGGACATTACTAGAATGTTTAAGGCTTTTTTTTTTGTGGTAAAAAATTGCCTAAATTTGTAACTCATACCAATCTGATCCTCCTTCCAAAGAAGGAAAATATGCATAAATTTACAGGCTTGAAGTCTGTCAGCTTGAGTACATTTGCAAATACGACTATCTCTAGAATGCTTCATGAGAGACTGTTGGGGCTACTACTACTACTATCTCAGAATCAAATAGGTTTTCTGAAGGGAATAAGTATCACATAGAATGTACTACTTGCTCAGGAAATCATCAGAAACATCAGCATGATTATTTAAATATGTGACATATTATGATGTCTGGATTGCAGGTCCAATAAGCCTTTCTATTATCAAGATGCATAATTTCACTTGGTAATTATTTCTATATCAGCATGCTTTAATTATTTCTATATCAGCATGCTTTAACAAACATAAAATCCAGACCCTTATAATGTTTTATAATATTGCACTATATGTATCAAATATATCATCGATGAGATATAATTTTGTATCAATTTACAATACGACGTAACTTATTGAGATCTCATCACTTTATTATTTTCAGGTACTTGAACCTCTTATAAGGTTTCATGAAGTATAAGTTATGTCGCAGACTCTTCAAGAGCATACTGCCCCCCTATTATGATTATTTGCTCCTTTTCATTTTCAAGGATTATTGTAATTGAAATCAATTGGTCTACCATGCCTCATGCATGCCACAGACTTTGTCCTTTCAGGATATTAAATAGGAGCATTTGCAGATGAGATATGAGATTAATTTTGGATTAAAAAGTGCTTTTAGCATTTGACTTGAATTATCTTTTGGATGAGGATCATACTGATGATTATTCAAAACATATTTCTTAACTGCTTATTATTTCCCTTTTATGTTAGAAAAAAACTAACATATATCCCAATATGCTTTGGATAATCCATCTTTGTGCATCATGTTATATTTATTAATCATATAGCGCACATTAAAAGCTATTAGATAAAAAATATTTGACTCCTAACATTGAACTAATTGAGAGGGGAAAATTAATTATAAGTTATTAGTTTAATGAATACAAGTATTGTTGTATGTAATATATCATATTTCAGACCACACATGAAGTTTTGTTCTCATATGCAATGATTCAACTATTTATCAGAGACATTTAATGTCAAACCAACTTGAATATAAATTAAAATTATCAATATGAATTATCTTGATTACAAAATCTAAAAATTATTCTTTTAACTCAATTTATATTGAGCAAACAATTTTGCGAATGTCAAACTGCATGCTGTGTAATGACCCTCCAGGTCAATTTTTTGCATTTCCACACTATTTTGTCATTTAGAGATTTCCCATAGCTTCCCCAAGTCATTTAAGAGTTGCTGGAGCTGACATTTCAGTTGTCGGGCAGTTCGTTTGATTTTTAGAGCCAATTCCCTATTTTGAAGTCTTCACTGTTAAGAATTGGGTATCAAGCCAAAACTTTAGGTAAACGGCCTCGTATGACAATTCTAACAGTTTTGTTAGCTCCAAAACATTGATTTTAGGCCAGAAGAACCCTTGGTTCAGGACCCGAGGCTTCCAAAATCATTTTGGGCTATTGAGTGGATTTTGGTTAAAATTAGCCCTTAGGTGTAGAACCCACATTTTATTGAAACGACCTTGGCTAGGATTCGTTGGCGCCGTTGAGTTCAAAATATCGAATTTGTTAAGATAGCATAGTTTGTTTGCATTCACGAATTTTGAACGAATCTCGAGGGTTCGATTGCAAACTTGGCAAAATGCCAAGTTTGCTGGTGTAGCCGTGTTTTGGCCTTCGTGTTCGTGAGGTTTGGCCGCGTTCGCGAAGGTCAAGGACACTTGGCCTTCTTATTCATGAAGGGTGAGATAGCCGACCGGTCCAAGCTTCCTCCTTCGCATTCATGGTAGGCCGGTTGCGTTCGCGAAGTGTTGGTCGGTTCACGTATCGCGATCGTGATGGGTTCCCCGCGTTTGCAAAGAAGGGACCCCTAGCAGCATTTAAAGCTGTGGAACTCGATCCTCAACCATTTTTCTTAAGTCCCAACTATATAAAAACCCTAGAGAGCTTGTAAAGAGTGGATTTTAATGTTTGGGTGTTCGGGGTGAGTTGGAGACGCTATTTAGGTCATTTTCTCATCAATATTTTCGTAATTTTTTGTCTAATTTCTTGATTTATTATCCAATTTAACTTTAAATCCCTAGTTACTTTATGGGCTGATTTAGGACACGTTAGTGCTCAAATTTCACCCATTTTGAGGGTAAATTATCCTTGAGCTTAGAGGGACGTGTTGGCGATTCAAATTTGTGATTTTACGAGCAGGCCCCACATGGGATTTTTAGCTCAATTTTGGAACCAGAGCATTTATGTGCAAAATGGGTATTGTTATTTTTGTGTTAACGTATAGATTACTATTTTGATAGCGTGGTAGTTCTCGGAAGGGAAAAACTCTGATATAGTAGACTTTTTCGAGCTTTCTATGACGTCCAGGTAGGCTAGACTTACTTTCCTCATTGATTGAACTTTATTATGATATTAGTATAGTATTATGCTAGAATTAGGTAGGAATTTATGACTTGGTTGCATGTTTAGTGAATTTTGGATTGCTTAGCCGATTAAAGAGCCTTTTAAAATAGAATTTGACTCATTCTTCCTCCTTTGAGTTAGATTTTACCTTAAGACTAGTTTCGACCTATTTGATACCTTGAGATAGGACTTTAAAGCCTTAGTCTAGTTTTGGGTAGAACTTACCTTAGTACGAATTTTCTAGATTAGTAGCGAGCCCTGCTGGTCTTTTTTTAGGTCAAATATCTAATCTAGCTCTTTGTAGATCTAGGAGGCCTTCTTTCATCATCTTATATAAAATCTAGAACCTTATGATGATTTAGGCATCTTTTCAACCCTCAACTAGATTTGTTGTTTGGTATTTACTTTTCAATTCCGGTTCAAGTCCGGCATTTACTAGTCACATATGGTACTTCACGTTGGTAATATGATACTAAAGTTTTAGTTCAAGTCTGACATTTATGATTCGCAGGGATCCTTAGGTATGGTTTCGGTGGTCGGTTACTTATGTTTATCATTGTCGGTAGATCCTCCTCCATCGGGCTTATGGTGGCCTGGTTGGGTTATTTCTCTCTTGTTTGTATCTTCTGGGCTTATGGGGTCCCAGTTAGGCCCCCAGTTAGGCCGTAGTTAGATTATATTTATTTTGAATTTCTTATCCTGTTATTTATAATTCTCATCAGTTTGGGAGCATCGTTTCTGGTTTGAACCTTTATCCTTGACTTTAGTTTATATTCTCGCATCTTATTATACATTTATTTTAATTTTGCTCAGTCGGTCGATGATGTCTACTGAGTACCCGTTGTTTGGTACTCATACTACACTTCTGTATCTTTTTGTGATGCAGATCCGAGTACGAGTCACCGCCACTGACGTTCTATTCCAGCTTGCTTTTACGATTCGTAGATAGGGTGAGCTTTCAGAGCCGGAACTGATCTTCTCTCCTTCTACTACTTTTGGACAGTGTTTATTCTTTGAGACTACCTGTATATTGGATACTATTCAGTACTCTTATTCTTTTGAATTTAGTGGCTCTTGTACCGACTTTAGTAGGCCGTGGGATATTCTTTTGCATACTTTCTCTCTCTCCTTTGATATTTGTATTGTTGCTCTTATAATTTATCGCCTACAATTCTATTGCATGCTTACTTTCGGTATTTATCATAACTTCCATCAACTAGCGTATTACTTGCCATTCCTGGCTACGGTTTGACTTACCTATTGGTGGGTTAAAGTAGGTGTCATCATGACTCGCGAAATTAGGTCGTGACATGTTGATAATAAATGCACATGCATATGACCAAGTAGGTGAACCAACCCATATTCATTTTTTTTACTTTTCTAAATTTAGGAGATTTAGTCTCAACATTAGTTGTCCTAGTCAACTTATCATGAAAACAAACAATATAAGAGAATTCTTACAGAATCTTCCGATTCTTCAATCTATGTTGAATAATTAATATGCACATCTTCGAGATGGCGCAATCGTCATGCCAACTTATAAGTACTAGTAACGTTAAGTTTATCATGATATGTGCCTTTATCTTTAGTAAATTTTTGATTTACTATTACATGAAATAAATTTTTAAATTTACTACTTTGGAAGTAAATTTCAGAATAACTCTTCTCAATTATTCAACTTCTTCTGGAGGTGAGTCTTGATATCTTCACAATTAAGGACACATCTACATTTATAAGTCTTACTAAATATTGTCACATTCACTTTAAATAATGGATCTGTCTTTATAATATTTTTCAAAGTTCTCATTCTCCAGAATGGAACATAAATATCTGAACATGCCTTAAGCTTATCAAATTACGATTGGTTATAACCACTTTCAAGATATTACTACTTCAAAAGCAAATTGAGTCATATATAGTGTAAAAAAAAAATTTCTCTAACATGTCTTCCATTGTTATAATAAACATGTACTTCCTCCGTTCCTAAATAAGTCCTGGTGTATTTAGCTTCGTCACGCCCTTTAAGAAAATACTCATTTCTAGAAAAATAAAGAATGTTTTTACTAACTTACTCTTAATAAATATCTTGAAAAAAAATGTAAGTCTTTAGTAGTTTCTTGATTATGTATTTTTTTAAAAAATTTAAATAATAATAAAATTGAAAGAACATCATTAATGTATTATTGATTATCTAAAATCTTATTTATTTTGAAACAAAATGAAAAGACTAAAACACCACTTATTCAGGAACAGAGAGCATAATTTATATTGTGGTCCTTGTATGAGACAATCCTCCTTATCTCTAGTCATACAGATTGATGTGCAGCTTTATCTCAAGATGCATATTTTTCACTCTACAAAAGTCTTTCACTTCTCAAAACTAAAACAAAGCATCACAATACTTTTAAGAACAAAGATGATTACTTAATGAAATAAAACACACCAAGACTTAGAAAATATTGCCACTACAGGTGGCCACATATTTCTTTCAAACATAGAAAATTTCAGATGGACTTAGATTATTATCCAATCTACAAGCTATTTATGTATATGTATTAGTATATATTAGTTATACAAAAAGAATAATCAAATAAAAAATAAGCAAGGCTTAAATTACTTACATGTATGGCTGTATTGGTAATATCTTCTATCCTTTCCATTGTAATTTGTAAACATACAATGCCTCCCTTTTTCTCTTGATTTCTAATAAGGTACGGGTGGCATCTTAAAGCTCTTGAACATAGTAATTTTAATGGACTATTAATAAAAGGACTCATGCTGATAATGTGTCATGAAATAATAAAATAAGAAAAAATATGTAGAAAGAAGAGAGAATACTTCTTATTTCTTTTGAGGAATAAATACAATGAAGATAACCCCTTTACTTATACGGGAAAACTAGCATGGTCTCAGAGTTAGGATTCATAACTTTTCTCCGAAGGAACAAAGTAGATATACACTATATGTCACAACTCAATAACTCAGGTCATGATGACACCTACTTTAATCCGCCAGTAGATATGCCAAAACCATAGCCTGGGAAGGCGAGTAATGGGCTATCAGGTGGAAGATAGATAAATAGGGGGAAAATAGTAATTTGAAGTGACTGCTACAGAAATATACACAAGCATGGCATACAAAAAGAGGAGAAGGGACAAAATATACAAAATGAATCCCCCAAGACCTGGTAAGGCTAGTACAGGAGCCATTATATACAAGGAGTACTAGACAAGTACAAAAAGATATACAAAGTAGTCTCCGAAGATATAAAATAAGACTAATATTAGAACAGAAGGATATGGATCAGATTCGGATGCTGAAAGCTCACCCTAATCTTCTATCAGCAGCTCCACTCTAAGTCGGCATCAACAGTGATGACTCGTTCTAGGATCTGTATAAGGGAAAAAGATGCAGAAGTGTAGTACGAGTACCAAAACAAGCGGTACTCAGTAGGCATCATAGGCCGACTGAGCTCAATTAAAGTAAAGACATAATAAAGTGTGAATCTATAGTAAGAGGAAATAAAAGAGGAATTAGAATGGAAATAATGGGCTATGCTAAGCAAATGTGAGAATCGATTGTAAATAAATCAAGACCAAAAATAAAAGCCTAGCTATAACCTAACTGGACCCCCATAAGTCCAGAAGGTATACACAATAAAAACAAAACCCAATTGAGCCCCTATAAGCACGGTGGGTACAAACAAGGAGTACTACCAGTAGCAAACCAAGTACATTAGTAAGAAATGTGAAAATTAGTCAAAATGTGCAATAAGCGTACCGTATACTCTTCTTTCGGCCATATCCAAAAATCTTACTGGTCTCAAATCGGATTTCCAACCAAATATCAATAATAAAGAATGCCAAACTTGAACCTGAACGAATAGGTAATAATCAATACAACCAGGTGCTGGACTCAAATTGGAACTAAATATGCAACAAGTAGTAATAATCTAGAGTTTTGTCTCAAACCAAGTCTAACTAGTCCTTCTTACCATTTTAGAAGACCGAATTTCTTAAAGATTTAAGAATTTCCATTTATTAAGTTCAAAATAATGGTTTAAGGCCAAAAATGCTAAAATATCGGGGATACAAAGTCAAAAACCATGATGTAATGAGAAAATCGATCTAATTCAGATAACTAACCCACCTAAGTGTTTTATAGCTATATACAATGGGAAAGGACACTATCCTATGGTATTTTGTCTTAAAAAGAGACGATCATGCCAACTACAAACTCGAAATCCAACCTAAGGCAAGAAACTACCCAAAGCTAGACTAAGACATCTAAAGCTGAACCCAAGGCCCTAAGTATGCAAAGTCAAGTCCTGAAGGATAACCAACTACCGAACCTAAGGAAATCAAGGTAGATATCTACCCTAAAGTCTCCTAAACTGCTAAAGTCATCAGGAATCGCCTAAAGGAATATTCGAACTATAGTAACCCACCAGTAATTAGAAAATTACCACCCAAATACAATAAATAAATAAAGTATAAAGGAAGTAAGCCTAGCTTACCTGGCCATCGCTGAAAGCACTCAAAATCTACTAAATCAGAGCTTTTCCCTTCTGAGAATCCTTCGACCACTGCCACACTATCAAAATAGTAATCTAGGCATCAAGATGAGAACATAGATACCCATATTGTGAATTTACGCTCCGGGTCAGAAGTCAAGCTAAAAATCATTATGGGGCTCACTTATGGAATTAGAAAATTAAACCCACAATAATGTACCTCGGGGAACAATGAGCTTGTGATAAAAATTAAGCACCACCAGCTCCTTAATTACGCCCTAAAATAGCCCCAAAATAAAAAGAGAAATTGAGAATAAATGAAAGAATTTAATCAGAATTAGACTGGAAAATTACAAGTTATTGACAGGAAAACGATCACTTTAATGACCCCTAACTATTACTAGCTTCAATTTAAGATTCCCCAACAATTCTTGAGATCCAATAATCAACTATGGAGTTAACACTTAGAAAAATAGAGCTTAAAAAAGAAGGGAGCAATATTTATACTGCCAGGGATCCCTTTTTCATGTACGCGAGACCCCAATCATGAACACAGGGACAGACCAAGCCAGACCTTCATGGATGCGGTCGATCCACTGCAAATGCGAATAAGAAGCCTAGACCTACCAGACCAATTTCTTCTTTGCGAACGCGACGACCAGCTCGCGAATGCGAAGGTGAAGAATTCTTACCCCTCACAAATATGACCAAGGGCTTGCAAATGTGGCCAAGGGCTTGCAAATGCGAAGACCATTTTTGGACTATACCAGTTATTTTATAAGTCCAAATGGACTTCAACCGAGTGCTCGAGATTCGTTCAGAACCCCGTGCATGCAAACAAACTATGCTACCCTACCAAATTTTGTATTCCAGACACAACGGAACCATCAAAATTTCTAATAGAAGCCGTTTTGACAAAAATGGGTCCTACAACTAATGTTCCACTTTTACCAATTTTTAGCCAATAGACCAAAATGAGCGCGGAAGTCTCGGGACCCCAACTTTGATCCAAGACCATTTTCTCAACTTTAGACACTCCAAAATGGGGAAATTGCTATAAAAACCAGATAAACTGCTTGGGAGCTAAACTGTTAGTCCCAGAAAGTTATAAATGACTTCGGATAGCTATAGGAAAGCTCTAAGCATAGAAAATGCATGAAAAACATGAAAAATGACTTGGAGGGTCATTACAACATCCACTATTAAAAGGACTTTTGTCTGCAAAAGTTGAGAGCTAAGAAGTACCTGAAGGCTCAAATAAGTGAGGATACTGAGTCTATATATCATGCTCGGTCTCCCAGACTTGATAAAAGGGTGTCTCCTCTAAACCTTTACCACCAGAATCTCCCTAGAAAGCAACCGTCTAACATCTCTGGCTAGAATAGAGACTTGCTCCTCCACGAAGGTCAACCTATCATCCAACTAAATTGAGTCCCACCGGAGCACGTGAGACTCATCTGGAATGTAGCGTTGAAGCATCGACATATGAAAAATTAGGTGAATAGCTGAAAAGGCTAGAGCCAAGGCTAACTCATAGGCTATCTCCCTAACTCTCCGAAGAATCTTAAATGGCCCGATATACCTGTGGCTGAGCTTGCCTTCCTTCTCAAACGTCATCACGCTTTTCATGGGTGAAAATAAAAGGAAAACCTGATCACTAACTCCAAACCTCAAAGCACAAAGCCTACGGTCAGCATAACTCCTTCGCCTACTCTGAGCTGTCCGTAGCCTATCTCGAATAACACAAACTCTGTCCATTGACTCTCAAAGCAAATTGGTACCTCGTGGCCTAGCCTTTGAAGTCTCAAACCAACCAATAGAAAATTGATACTGCCTACCATACAATGCCTCAAATAGTACCATCTGAATACTCGAATGGTAGCTATTATTATAGAAAAACTCTGCTAAGGCTAGAAACTACTCCCACTAACCTCTAAAGTCCATGTTAAAAGTTCGGAGCATGTCCTTCAAAACCTAAATAGTCCACCCCGACTGACCGTCAGTCTAGGGGTGAAATGTTATGCTAAGGTTGACCTGGATTCCCAACACCTGCTGAAAATCTCTCCAAAAGCTAGAGATAAACTACAAACCTCTATCAGAAATAATAGACACATGCACCCTGTGAAGACAAACTATCGCTCAAACATAGATTCGAGCTAACCTCTCGGCACTATAAGAAGATTGAATAGGTAGAAAATAAGCTAACTTGGTCAACCAATCTACAATGGCCGAAATTCTATCAAAACCACGAGAAGTGTGAGGCAAACTACCCATAAAATCCATAGTAATCCGCTCCAACTTTTGCTCAGAAATGGGTAGTCTCTGAAGCAGACCACCAGGTCTCAAATGCTCGGACTTCACCTGATGACAACACAAACACTGAGCCACAAAGTCTACTATATCTCTCCTTATACTTCTCCGCCAGTAATGTTGTCTTAGGTATCTATACATCTTAACTGTCACAAGGTGAATAGAGTATCTGGAGTAATGAGCTTCCTGAAGTATGAACTGAATCAAACCTCGTACCCTTAGAACACAAATGCAGCCATCAAACCTTAATATACCCTCAGAGTCTAAGACGACCCTCCTAGACTCGCCCCTATACACCTGATATCGAATACCACATAACTGACTATCCTCAAACTATCAATCTTAAATTTGCTCCAACAAAGTAGACCTGGCCTCTACCCTAGCAAGAATCCTCCAGGGGTCTAAAATATCAAACTGAATCAACTTGTTGGCTAAGGACTGAATTTCTGAGGCCAGTGGTCACTCAGAAACTAAAAAGAAATCCAAGCTCCCCCTACTCACCGCCTTTCGACTCAAGACATCTGCTACCATAATTGCTTTGCCCGAATCATACAAAATAAAGAGGTTATAGTCCTTCAGCAACTCAGGCCACCTATCTCGAATTAAGATCCTTCTGAGTTAGAATGTACTAAAGACTATGATAATTGGTGAATATCTTGTAGTGAACACCATAAAGGTAATGCCTCAAAATCTTAAGCATAAAAACTACCACCACTAACTCTAAGTCATGAATGAGGTAGTTGCACTTACAAACTTTTAGCTGTCTCAAAGCATATGCTATAACTCAGCCCCGCTGCATTAGAACACAACCCAAACCAATACTTGAAGTATCATAATATACTGTAAACCCTTCGCCCTCAATTAGAAGAGTCGAAATAGGAGCTATAGTGAGTAAGGCCTTAAGCTTTAGAAAGCTCACCTTACACTCGTCGGACTACTGAAATAGGACCTTCTGCCTAGTCAATCTAGTCATAGGTGCTGCAATAGAGAAGAATCCCTTGATGAATCATTTTTAGTAGACTGCTAACCTAGTAAAGCTGTGAATCTCGTTCAATGATGTGGGCTTGGCCCAATCACGAACTACCTCAATCTTCATTGGGTATACCATAATCCTATCTTTGGACACCACTGCCCTAAGAATACTACAGACTCAAGCCAAAACTTGCACTTTGAGAATTTGTTATAAAGCCACTGATCTCTCAATATGTGGAGCACAATCCTCTAATGCTGCTCGTGTTCCTCCCTACTGCTTGAGTAAATAAGGATGTTATCTATAAACATAATCATGAAGGACTCTAAATAGGGCCTGAATATACAGTTTATCAAGTCCATGAACGCTGCTGGGGCATTGGTCAACCCAAAAGACATCACCAAGAACTTGTAATGAATGTAGTGAGTTCTGAAGGCTATCTTATGGATGTCCACCACCTGAATCCTCAACTGATGGTAGTCAGATCTCAAGTGAATCTTAGAAAACAGGGTTGTACCCTAAAGCTGGTCAAATAGATCATCGATATATGACATAGGATACTTATTCGTCACTGTCACCTTATTCAGCTGCCTGTTATCGATACACATACGCATAGAACTGTCTTTTTTCTTCACAAACAGAATAGGGGAACCCTAAGGCAAAACACTCAGTCTAATAAGTCCCCTACCTAGAAGATCCTGACGCTGAATATTCAGATCCTTTAGTTTGGCAGGAGCCATACAATAAGTGTAATAGAAATGGGTCGGGTGCCTGACTCAAGATCAATTGCAAAGTCTATATCACGCTCAAGAAGAAGGCTAGGTAGGTCAGTAGGAAAGACATATGCAAACTCACAGACTACAGGGAAAAAATCAAGTGAAGGACTCTTTATACAAACATCTTAGACATATGCAAGATAAGCTAAACACCCTCTCGATACCAGTCTCCTAGCTTGAATATAAGAAAGTAATCCCTATTGGTGCATGAATATCAGCACCCTATCACACAATCGAGGGTATGCCAGGCATGACTAAGGTAACGATCTTAGAAAAGTAATCCAAGACCGCATGATAAAGGGATAACAGTGCATGCCCAAAATCACATTGAAGTATACCATATCAAGCATAATAAGATCGACCCAAGTGTCATACTCTTAAATAGTCATAATACATGATCTATACACTCTATCCACTATGGAAAAATCAACTATAGGAGCAGCTACATGCATGGGCACATATAATGGCTCAGAAGACAACCCCAAATAAAATGCATAATAAGCAGAAATAGAAGAATAAGTAGAGCATGGATAAAATAATGTGGAAGCTAGCTAATGGCACATCAAAATCATACCTGTAATAATAATATCCAAAGCCTCAACCTTCGGCTACTAAGAAAAGCATATAAATAACCTCACTCGCCTCTGGAATGGGTGCTTACCCAACCACCTGCTCTACCTACCTGAGTACTTTTATGAAAACCCTGGGACCACCCCTGTGACCTTATACACCATTCCTGACCAGGGGATCCATTGATCTAATAGCTGAACTCCATGTGAAGAAGGCTCAATAATCTACGCCAGGGATACTCTCTAGCAAAATGATGCATAACATCACAATTTAAGCATGCCCTGGGTACCCTATCCTGACGAGAAGGTCCTGGTGACCTAGAATAGTCACCTCGACATAAAGTCCCTGACTAAATACCATGTGTTGAATGACCACTGAAATTGCTATAACCAAGATGATCCCCATCTGAAATCTGTATTGCTGCATGAACACGCCTACTAGACTAACTGTTCTACTAGTACAGATGCTGCGGATACCTTCCCTAGAAACCTCTACCTTAAGAATTGTGAACTACTATGGCTCCTACTATAACTACCCTAATAACGGGGTCTCTTATTGCTACCTCCATAGGCCTCACGATGCATATCCTCCATAGTGTGAGCATGATCAGTAATATCTATAAATGATCTACTTGAAGATACCAGACTCTGGGTAGCCATATGGAGCAAAGTCTCAATCCTCTGACTAAGCACCATACTCTCTCATACTCGGTAGTTAGAATTATGGTGGTATTCTTAGATAGCTCATGAAATCTATCCTCATACTCTAACTCTATCATAGAACCATATTGTAACCTTATGAACTCATCTCTCAGATGCTCGTACATGGCGTAAGGCTTATACTTCTCGAAAAAGGTCTCGAAGAACTGAACCCAATTCATAGAATGAGATCCAGCTGGTCTGGAATCAAGGTACCCCCTCCACCACTATCTCGCCGCACTATCAAACTGAAATATGGTGTAATCCATACCGTACAAATCCTCTAATCTAAGATTATACAATCTCTCATCGTAGCTAGTAAGGAACTCAAATACATCCTCTCTTGGGTAAAAACCTTGGTGGACCTAATCTAAGAAACCAACCCAGTATCTTTTAATACTCAAAGTCATGGCTGGGCAGACTACTGTTGGCTGTGGAATTATGGGTATTGGTGGAACCTCTGCTCGGGAGCCATAATTATAGGCTATACTTTGATACCTAGTCTACCCTGTGTTAATCTATGGGCCTCATCTATCGACTGTCCTCCAACCATATTCAATAACATGGCTAGGGCATCACAGAGAATAGATGTAGATATGAATCTGGGTGGAGCATGGACTGCTTCCTGGCCCATTAGTTATTATGGTGGCAGATCCTCTGGTGTAATATTTGGCTCCAGATCAAAAAGCTCTCTGTCCTGACCTCGAGCTGGTGTAGCGGCTTTAGTCCGGCCTTAACCTCAGGGTTGACCTCTACCTCTGCCCCTAATTGAAGCCCTATCTGCAGGCTCGGGGACCTCGCCTTCTGCTACTGTGGCCCTTGTCCTACCCATCTACAAAATAATGAACAAATGAGAATCTAGAAACCAATATAGACACAACACACGAAAATAAATCAGAAAGGTGAGATTTTTCTAAGAATGTTTTGTAGCCTCCTAAAGATAGGATACGAACGTCATCATACTGATCCGCAAGAATTTACTAGACACTTTCTATTGTACCAATGATATCGATGAACCTAGGCTCTGATAGTAAACTGTCACAACCTAAAAACTCAGGTCATAATAGAACCTACTTAAATATGCCAGTAGGTAAGCCAAAACCATAGCTCGGGATAGTAAGTAATAGGCTATCATGTGGAAAAGAGATAAATAGGGGTAAAATAGTAATTTGATGTAATGACCCTTTCCATCATTAAGGTATAGTCTAGAGTGCCAAAATTTGGCTTAAGATTCTACCCAAATAAAGAGTTAGAAATTTTAAGCTAGGCTAGTCTTGGCTGAAATCAAAATATGGTATGGTCTAGATTAATCTGGTAATGTATAGGTTGGTGTTTAAATAATTTGAAAATATTTTTAGGTAGCTAAGATTTTAAGGAGTCCATAAAAACTTTCAGAAGTAACTTTAGGATAGTAGAACTCTGGATATCGCGATTAACGTTAAGGGGTTAGTTCGAGATGTCAATATCGAAAGTTTCTCATAAAATGGGAAAATTTTTGAGGTGTTCAGACTTTATGCCTCCGCCTAGTCCTCTAAAATGGGAGGCAGGACGTTACTTCTGGCCCACTATAATGGGAATATTCCCGCTATAACGGAAGTCAGAGTTAGTCAATCCTGCCATAACGGGCAAATCCCACTATAGAGATGCCTATATAGCGGGCGAGAATCATTCTTCTATAGCTGGACAAGCATTGTTTAATGTAGAAAATAGACCAAAAATGTTATTTTTTCCCATATTCATCCAAGGGTTGGGAGAGGCAATTATAGGTGATTTTAACTGATTTTCCATAGAAATTCTTTGTGGAAGTAAGTAATTCCACATGTTTAACTAGTTTTTTGATGAATTATCCTTAGAATCACTAAGTTTTGAGTATGGAGGAGAATTTGAGATGACCTTGGTTGAATTTTTGATGTAATTTAGTAAATATAGGATGAAACCCTTAGTTTTTAGTTAAAGATAGATGAATTATGGTTGCATGCTTAGAATTCATCCTTATAATCATGAAATTGGTAGAATTAAGGTGGAATGAATGTAGAAAGATCCTAGAATGAGGGAATGATCATTATTTTAGCCTTGGGGTTTTGGGATTGGGTTATAATCCTTTTAATTGGTAGGTTATTGTTTGAATCTTGAATTTATTGTAGTTTTTAGACTATAATTAAGTTGAAATTGCAAGAAAGGGCAATGCTCAAGTTCGTTAGATCAAGTGTGATCTTGGATAGAGGTAGGTGATGGTTGACATATAGTTGAAAACACAATTTAGTTTATGTGCATGTTAACTGCATCTTTGTGTACTTATTCCAATGCATGTTGTAAATGTTGACTTATTAGATGATATTACAAGTGTTAAAGCTTATATAATGAGTTGGTATAAAAGACTTGTATGACATGAAAGTGTGGTTGTGTTATTTCACATTGTTATTATACTTGTTGTGATATGAGTTGTTATTGTGAGAATTGATCGATAAAGGTATTATGATTGAATTGGTAGATTTCAGAATGGATTAAGAGGGAAGTTAGAGTAAGGCTGGCATAACACCATGGGGAATAAGGGGGGTATAGCACCGATTTGGGATAAGGATGGAGACACTTAGATGTCTGTTATTATTTGATGGAACATATAAGACGATTATGATTTGGTACATGGACAGAGCTCATCCCTTGCAGGTAATGGCTTGTGGACAACCATAAGACCCATAACATGTGTGTACACGGTATTGGTAAGTTTGACAATTCCTTGAGTGGACTGGGTGATATTGTTGTTGATATATTGGGTTTCTTGAGTGAATTAATTGATATTATTGTTGTTATTTGGATCCATGAGCAGTCCAGGATGTTATCATATTTGAATTATGTAAATAATTGTTGAAGTCCTTAAAAGATTTATTGTTGTTAGTCATGGTATTGACTTGGTGGATTTTTAGTATTATCTTATACTTGTCTGAGTTGTTTTGGTATTGTTGAGAAAGATTAAGTGGAGGTGTAAATGCCTAGTGTTACATGGTTGTGCTTGTTTACAATGTGTTAGTTATGTGTACATAATTATTATTTTGAGTTGGCTGATGACCCTACCAATACATAGTGGCTTTGTACTTATATTATATGTGCTCTTCTTTTTGGAGTGTAGAGCATATCCTAGCGGCTTCGACAAAACCTTAGCTGTAGAAAGTGATCGTTCCGACTTAAGGGTGAGCTATATCTTCCACGAAGCTATGAGTCATCCCACTTAGAGTTCTTTTCCACTTGTTCCAGACATAGACTTTTTTACTAATTCATTTTCTGGGTTGTACCCGTAGTTTGACATTGTTAGATGTTTTGGTACAATGAATTTCAGTTCTTGGGGCATTTTAGATGTTTAGTATTTTTCAGCATTTGTTAATTATTAGAATATTTTGAGATATTTGGTTGATTAATGAAACTGCTATTTCACTTTTAAAATATGTTAAGTGTTGGTGTTGGGTAATCGGGATAAATGGTTCTCCGGAGGGATAGTGTGGGTGTCACTTGCGACTGGTTTGGGTTGTGACAAAGTTGGTATCAGAGCTTTAGGTTCATTGAAATTGTGTACCAAATGAGTACAATAGAGTCTTGCGGAATGGTATGGAGTCATGTGTACTTTTCTTCGAGAGCTATATGACTTTAGGAAATTATCACTTTTTTTCTTCTTTTGTGCACTAACTTGATTCCAATTGGTATCTGGCGATCTAAATTGGTATCTGACCTCTTTACTCTTTTGTTCGCGGATGGTGAATACGAGAGCCAATGAAGCTAGAGCAGTAACTCTTGCACCAGCAGTTAGCTGCGGAACCAGCTGTCTAAGGCAGAGGAAGGGCTAAGGGAAGAGGGAGTCATAGAGCAACACCTGCCAGGGGAAGAACTCATGCTACAGCTAATCGAGCTTGATAGAGATTTAAAACACCTTGCCCACCCTAGGATCAACATGATGAGGCTGTGAATCAGGAGGTTTTGGAACAAGAGGAGACAGTACCAATTTCGATAGGTGTAGCTTCTCCAACAATGTTGTCATGACCCAAACCCATCGCGAGTGGCACCTACACTAACCCTCCAGTAGGAAAACCATCTAACCTAAACTACTCAAGCCCAACACTTAGCCAAATTTAAGATAAACTAATTACTTCATTAAAAAATCCAATATCTCAAAGTGTTCTAATAATAATATCAAATGAGGAATTAAACGAATGTCTAAAACAACCCCAAGAATTTGAAAGTCATTGTACTAAAACACTACAAATGTCAATAAAAGGGTTCAAACCAAAACAACCAAAAATATCCAAGTTCGAAACAAATGGACAAGAACTAAATGGAGGATTCATGGCTACCCAAAAGATGTAGCTCACCCTTGAGTGGGAATGCAGCCTTCTCTAAAGCTGAGGTCTTGATGTAGTCGCTAGAAAATACTCTAACCTAACAAAAAGAAGAGCACTGTTGGTATTCGTACAATACACTATGTACTGGAAAGGTCATTGGCCAACCCAAAATAATAAATGTGAACACATAACCATAACTTAGTAAACACGTACAACCATGAACACCTACCAACTACCTTTACCTCATATATACACCATTTTGCCTTTTTAAATAGCACCAAATAATTCAGTCAAGTACAAGTCAATATAGACAACAATCCATGTCAAGATTATGACATACCAGCATTAACCAAGTCAACAAAACCGTGAATCAACAACAATAAGTTACACCTTGCTTCAATTATACAAGTAAGTAGACAACCAAAATGAGACATACCAATCATTTGCAGTTTAGCCCAGACCACTCAAAGATCCAATTCAACAACAACAATAACAATAATCATAAACCCCGGTTTACTCAAGGAACTTTCACGCTCACCAATACCTTGTACACACATACTAAGGGTCTTATGGTCGCCCACTAGCCATGACCTGCAGGGGATGAGCTCTTGTCCATGCACCAAAAATTCCGAACATCTAGTGTCTGCCAATCTTATATCAATCAATCTCGTGAAGATGTCTAATTACCGGTATATCCCACAATAATGAATATAAATCCCGTAAAGATGTTCAAATATCGGTACATCCTACAATAGTTAATCAATACCACAACAATCGAAACCACAATGAGAATAAACAACCACACTTGTACAACCAATAAGTTTTTAATGTAACATCATTATATGTGATTAACACTTAGGATATCATTCAATGATTTACTTCCTTTGAACATGCATTATAACAAGTATACAAAGAAATAGTTAACATGTACACGTAAATCAAGTTGGGTTTCAACTACATTAAACCATCACCTACCTCAGTCCAAGCTTGCACCACTCTAACGAGCTTGAGCTTGCCTTTCCATGCAATCTTGGCTTGGTTGTGGTCTAAAAACAATAATATGATTACAATTCAGATAGTGACCTAACACATTCAAGGATTACAACATAATCCCATAACCCCAAGGTCAAATTCATGATCATTCCTCCCATTTTAGGGTTTTCTACCATCATTTAACCTTAACTCTACCAATTTCATGAATATAATGGTGAATTCTAAACATGCAATTATAAATTAACAACCTTTAACCAAAATGCAAGGGTTTTCCACCCAATTCACCTAATTGCACCAAAAAATTCTCCTAGTCAAGTTTAATCCTTCCTAAAACTAGAAAACTAGTGATTCTAGGGATTAATTATTGAAAAACTAGTTAGTGGAATGGATTAACTTACCTTAACAAAAGAGATTGATGAAAATTAGGTTAAAATCGCCCAAAATTGCCTCTCGCACATTTTAGGATTTTTTCTGCATTAATTAGGGCTTATCTCGTTATAGCAGCCCTATCACACTATAGCGACATCATTATAGCAGGATTCGCCCACTATGGCGAGATTGACCAAGGTTGACTCTCGCTATAGCGAGAATATTCCCTCTATAGTGGGGCAGTGGTAGCAGCCTGCCTCTCACTATAGTGGGGTAGGTGAGTTAGAAACTCAGAATTTTTCCCAATTTTGCCATTTTTACAACACATGCTCAAATTTCGACATACCAAAACCAACCCCTTTATTTCAAATACGATATCGAGAGTTCTACTCACCCGAATTTACTTCCAAAAGTTTCTATGAATACCTTATGGTCTAGCTATCATAAAATTACCCTAATTGTAACACCCCGTATGTTTCAGAGTCTAGATGACTAGCGTAATAATTATGGAAATATGAAAAACATGAGAGATTTGATAAATTATGTATTAAAATTTGTGGGCATTAATAAGTATTGCACCATTGGGCCCAAAAAGAAGCCCAAAATCATAAGGAAGACATGGCCCAAAAAGAATTTTTGACCCATTCTTGCATTGCTCATCCATTGACCAAGTAAACCCACCAAGTGTGTGGATAAGGATCACCCAAAAGGGACTATATAAACCCATAAATCATATTTTTAGTCATTAGATATACACATGCCTTTTTAACATTTTCTTAAACATTATTTCTCAAGATACAAACCCTAAGGCAACTACTTGTTGGGCCAAGATCACACTTTGGTAAGTATTTATTCCCATGGTTCAGTCTATAATATGTGTAATATGATGTATAAATCATGTTGGTTGTGTTGGAAAAGTGTTGGACAGTGTGTTATGTGTAAAACTGTCTATTTTTGCAATCGGAGAATGGTTTTGTCTTGTGAACTTGATCATGGACTCATGGTCATGAAGGAATTAAACTTGATGGATTAAATAGTGACATATGAGATGTTATTATAGTCTTACCACGTTTTGTCCTTGTGTATAATGTTTGGAGTTGCAATTGTAAAATTGGTTATGGTTTTGGGTGACGTATTGGTCGTAAAGTGCAGTTTTGGGTATGGTTATGTGTGTTGTGGGACCATGGATGAATATTGGTGTTTAATATGATAAAAAATATGTCAAAATAAGTTTGTTTATGATCATGGACCATTCATGGCATGAAAAGACCCAAAAGAGGCCATTTTGGACCAAAACGGGCATCCGCCCCCGCAGACGAGGGCACCTGCGGGCGCAGATGCCAACGCAGATGCCCCTGAAATTTTCCCGAGGCCATATGCGCATGCACATCAGCCACCTTCGGGTGCATGTGGTAGCGCAGGTCATTCCAGATTTTTGTTTTGGGTGCTTCTGTCTCTAGTTGATCCCCGAAGGCCCCTATACCCTTTTTGGATGTAATTATCAACTTATGATGTTGTTTTAATGAATTTAAAGTATCGTATGGAGGTGTGTTGTACTGTATTAAGTATGGATAGTTGTTAATATGTTGTTATAAAGGGTTAATTGTGATGGAATGATAACGAGAAAAGCGTAAAGGGTAAGGGTGGTGTGAAATGCTATCGATGTACGAACTCTTGGTCAATGTGTGTACTGTTGTGGTGTTGTTGATATGATAATGCCTTGGACTGTATTGTAAGGGGTGACATGGCGTTATACGGTAGTCATATAGTTCATTGTCTTTTTGTACTCCTGTATAGTACCTAGTTACTAATGTAAATCCTGGTATGAACTTGTATTGTAGAGTAAAACGTAAAGAAGGAGCTGGACTGTTGTGTTCATACATAGACTTGTGTATTCATACTTGGAAGTGCAGGTATGTAAGGTTAATTTTCCGAATCTTTCTGCACCATATAGAATTCACATTGACATTACACTTGTCCTATTCCGAAATGTGTTAAGGTATACTATTCTAGGTTACCAATGGCTATTATCATAAGTTTCCTATTTATTGATAATGTTCCAAAAGCCCAATAAAGTTGTGTTCCAAAGTTCCAATATTATTTAGGCTCATGTATCTTGTTCATTGATTCCAATAAAGTGATGTTTCTGAAATTGTTTACATGCTTCTCACTCATTGGTTAATGATCCAAAGCTTCAAGTAAAGTATGACTATCATTGTATCAATCTCAAAGTAATGAACAAAGTAATGCATATGTGGTTAATGATCAAGTATGGGAGGCATCTTTGGGGGTGAAATGCCTAGCTCAAGCCGATCCCAAGATTGTTGGATCAGGGGGTAGTCCTAGAGGCATAAGCCTAGCTCGGACCGAACCTGACAGGGGGCAGCTCTAGAGGTAATAACCTAGCTCGAGCCGAACCTGATATGTTGGCTTATGGGTGGTAGCTCTAGAGGTAATAACCTAGCTCGAGCCGAACCCAATGCTTTGATTCTTAGGGTGGCAGCTCTGGGAGCATAAGCCTGACGATATGTTATGTTAAAACCCAGTGTTCAGTCGGGCCCGGGTATCACAGGTCATAGTCAAGGATGAGTAATCATAAAAGCAAAGATATAAAGAAAGTAATGAAAGCAAAATACATGGTTTTCAAAGTGCAGAATAGTGACTCATCTACATTGTGGCTTATCTATATTGGTTATGCATTCGAACTTGAGTTGTTTGGCATATTTACTTATCATACAAGTTTCATATGGCCTTACATACTCAGTACATTCTTCGTACTGACCCCTTTTGGGAAATTTACCTTACTTGCTGCAGGCGCAGGTACTAGTAGGCCTCCACAGTAAGTTGCCAGTTGTTGCAGATCTTTGGTGAGCTCCAGTTAGTTCGGGGATTCTCCGAGTCACTGTTGTACATATGTTTTGGTGTTGTACATGTTGTATAAAGCGGGGACTTGTCCCGACTTTTAGTTCATTTTGGTCAATGCACTTGTTAGAGGCTTTTGTAGACAGATGTGGGTGTATAAATGTAAAAGGTACATGTCGTTTTTGACTTGATGGCCTCAACAGCCAAGTTTCATAAATGTATATATGTCACATGTTTCATGAATTTCATTGATAGCATTATAAACTCCTACGTGATAAGGGTGTTTCGGATGGCATGCACATAAATGAACATAGGCAAAGCTTGGTTCTCTCGGGCCTTATCGGCTACGGGTGCCAATCATGCCTCGTTGGAATTTGGGGCATGACAAAAGTGGTATCAGAGCAGGTCGTTCTAAGGGTGTCTACAAAGCCGTGTCTGAGTAGCGTCTTACTTATCAATATGTTGTGCACCACATTTATAAGTAGGAGGCTACGGGACATTTAGGGTGATGTTTCTTTTCTTCAATTCTAGATCGTGCAATAGAGCCAGTGTTGTAAGTTGAAATGAAATCTGACCATGGTAAATGTTTCTCTTTGATATAGTAACAATGCCAATGACAAGAAGAGGTAGAGGAAAAGGCAAGTAGGTAGACATGCCTGCAGAAGAAGGAATGAGTAGATTACCACCTGACCAAGCTAGTCAAGGTGGAGCAAATGTTGAAATTTCATCGCGGTCTTCCTCTACTTTTCCAGCTCCAGAAGAGCCAGTTAGTAGAGAAGTACCCGCAGAATCACCAATGAACGCCACAGATTAGGACCTTAGAAATGCAGTACATATGTTGACACAGTTAGTGGCAGCCCAGAGTCAAGGACGAACTGGTCCAATTACACATGATGATGATGCGGCTAGAGTGGTGAGTCGCAGAACACAGGATTTCTTAAAATTGGACCCTCCTATATTTCCAGGGTCAGATCCAAAAGCAGGTCCACAGGATTTCATGGATCAAATTCAGAGGGCCTTGGAAGTTATGCATGTGACAGGGGTAGAGACAGTTGAACTTGCTGCGTACAGATTGAAAGGAAAGGCAATATTATGGTACGAGGATTGGAAGAAATCCCGTGATATTGGTGCAAATCCACCTACGTAGGAAGAGTTTAAAGTGGCTTTCCTTGATAATTACTTGCCCTATGAGATCCGTGAGGCACGTGCTGATCAGTTTCTAAATCTCCGTCAAGGAAATTTGAGTGTCAGAGAATATAGCTTGCAATTTAATTCCTTGGCTCGATATGCGCCAAATGTGGTGGCTACGATGACAAATGGAGTCCATCGATACGTGGACAGACTAGAGCCATATTTGGTAAGGGATTGCACTATTGCTGCCTTGAAAAAAGACATGGATATAACGAGAATTCAGGCCTTCGCCCAGAAAATGGAAGATCAAAGACAGAGACGAAGAGTACATGAATTTGATAGGGGACAGTCCAAAAGGGCTTGACCTATGGGACAACCTATGATGTCTCAAGGAGGATCTAGGCCTCGTATGTTTCCTAGACCACCTAGACCATCGTTCTCATATTCTACAACAGGTGCTCACTCTCAATTTCGAGGGTCTAGGGGTGGTCCATCTGGACAGAGTAGTGAGGTTCTCGGATCACAGGCAGCAGGTTTTCCCCATCAGCAGTGTCAGCACTGCGGACGTATTCATTCAGGTACATACAGAGTGGGGACAAATGCTTATTTCTGGTGCGACATGACAGGACACATGATGAGGGAGTGTCCCCAGAGGAGTATGAGTGGTATAGCACGACCGACAGGATCGACAGTTGCGTCATCAGCATCGGCTCCTTTTTTGGGCCGAGGTGTGTAGCCTGTGGGCCGGGGTAGAGGTGCCAGAGGAGAAGCAAGTACTGGTGGGGTACAGAATCGCACTTATGCTTTGGTGGATCGATAAAATTCAGAGGCTTCTCCTGATGTCGTCACAGGTACAATCCCTATTCTCAAATAATGTATATGCATTGATTGACCCTGGTTCTACATTGTCCTATGTTACTCCATTGATTGCTATGAAATTTGCAAAGTCACCAGAATTATTAATTAAATCAATTAAGGGGCCTACACCGGTTGGTGAATGTATTGTTGCAAAAAGAGTATATCAAAATTGTGTGATAACTGTGTGTGGTCATGATACATTGGTCGATCTCATTGAACTAGATATGGTGGATTTTGATGTGATAATGGGGATGGATTGGCTGGTCTCTTGTTGTGCAACGGTAGATTACCGGGCCAAGAAGGTGCAATTTTATTTTCCACAAGAAAATATTCTTGAATGGCAGGTTGATGTAGGGGCACCAGGAGGAAGATTTATTTCCTATCTGAAGGCCAGAAAAATGATTGCTAAGGGTTACATATGTCATTTAGTATGGGTGAAAGATACTGAAGTGGAACCACTAACTCCGCAGTCAGTTCCAGTGGTTAATGAATTTCTAGATGTATTCCCAGAGGATCTTCCAGGCTTACCCCCAGAACGGGAAGTAGAATTTGGCATTGATGTGATTCCAGGCACTCAACCTATTTCTATTCCTCCATATAGAATGGCTCCAGCAGAATTGCGTGAATTGAAGGAGCAATTGATAGATTTGCTGGACAAGGGCTTCATTAGACCTAGTGTGTCCTCGTGGGGTGCACCGGTATTATTTGTATGGAAGAAAGATGGCACGTTGAGAATGTGCATCGACTATAGGCAATTGAATAAGGTAACGATTAAGAACAAATATCCTCTCCCTCGAATTGATGATTTGTTTGATCAGTTATAGGGTGATGATTTGTTTGATCAGTTATAGGGTGCCACGTGTTTTTCAAAGATCGACTTGAGGTCGGGTTACCATCAAGTCAGAGTTAGAGAAGAAAATGTACCCAAGACAGCTTTTCGAACACGGTATGGCCATTATGAATTCTTAGTTATGTCTTTTGGAC
The DNA here is from genome assembly GCA_031232105.1 of Capsicum rhomboideum. Taxonomy (NCBI): domain Eukaryota; kingdom Viridiplantae; phylum Streptophyta; class Magnoliopsida; order Solanales; family Solanaceae; genus Capsicum; species Capsicum rhomboideum. The sequence continues at coordinate 82,539,194 of CP124712.1, forward strand.
TAACAAATGCACTAGCTGTGTTTATGGATTTGATGAATAGGGTGTTTAAGCCTTTTCTAGACGTGTTCGTTACTGTGTTTATAGATGATATCCTAGTTTATTCCAGAACACCGGAGGACCACGCTAATCACTTACGGCAGGTGCTACAGATTCTCCGTGAGCGTAAGTTGTATGCAAAATTCTTTAAGTGTGAGTTCTGGTTAAAATCAGTTGCGTTCTTGGGTCACATTGTGTCAGATGAAGGGATACAGGTTGATACACAGAAGATTGAAGCAGTGAAAAATTGGCCAAGACCTACGACACCCACAGAAATTCATAGTTTTCTTGGACTGGCAGGTTATTACAGAAGATTTGTAGAAGGTTTTTCCTCTATTGTTGCACCGTTAACAAAGCTTACACATAAGGCAGTGAAATTTCAGTGGAATGATGCGTGTGAGAAAAGCTTCCAAAAGTTGAAAGATAAATTAACCTCCACACCAGTTTTAGTGCTTCCTGAAGGTACCGAAGGTTATGCAGTGTATTGTGATGCCTCCGGGGTTGGCCTCGGATGTGTATTGATGCAACACGGTAATGTCATAGCGTATGCCTTACGACAGTTGCAACCACATGAAAGAAACTATCCCACACATGATCTTGAATTAGCAGCGGTGGTCTTTGCTTTAAGGATATGGCGTCACTATTTGTATGGAGTTCATGTTGATATCTACACAGATCACAAAAGTTTGCAATATCTCTTTAAGCAGAAGGAACTCAATTTGAGGCAACGAAGGTGGTTAGAGCTTTTATAGGAAGACGATATTGATATCCTTTATCATCCAGGCAAAGCAAATGTGGTAGCCGATGCATTGAGCCACAATACAATAGAAAGCACGAGTGACCAATTGACAGAAAAGAAAGAAATAATCAAAGATATACATCAATTAGCCAGCTTGGGGGTTCATTTTCTTGAATCCTCCGATGAAGGAGTTATTGTGCAAAATACAGCTGAATCTTTGCTAATAGCTGAGGTGAAAGAAAAGCAGTTTACAGATCCTCTGTTAATGTAGTTAAAAGAGAATGTAGAAAAGAATTTGACAAAGGCATTTGACATAACACAGGAAGGGGTGCTCCAATTCCAAGGTAGAGTATGCATACCAGATGTAGATGAGTTAAGAAAACGAATCATGATGGAGGCGCATCATTCGCGCTATTCTATTCATCCGGGTGCTACTAAAATGTACCATGATTTAAAGAAAATATATTGGTGGGGAAATATGAAGAAGAACATTGCAGAATTTATCGTTCAGTGCCCGAATTGTCAACAAGTAAAGGTAGAGCATCAGAAACCGGGAGGTTACATGCAATGTATCAATCTTCCAGTCTGGAAATGGGATATGATTAATATGGACTTCATCACAGGTTTGTCTCGTACACTGCAAAAATTTGATTCTGTATGGTTATAGTGGACAGGCTTACCAAGTCCGAGTATTTTCTACCAGTCAAGACCACCTATACAACTGAGGATTATGCAAAGTTATATGTTAAAGAGATAGTGTGATTGTATGGTATTCCACTTTCCATTATATCAGACAGAGGAGCACAGTTCACAGTGCACTTTTGGAGATCTTTTCAGCAGAGTTTGGGCACACAGGTGAATTTGAGTACGACTTTCCATCCTCAGACTGATGGACAAGCAGAACGTACTATCCAAACACTTGAAGATATGCTACGAGCTTATGTGTTAGATTTTCAAGGTAGTTAGGATGACCATCTGCCTCTTATTGAATTTTCTTACAACAATAGCTATCATTCAAGTATTAAAATGACACCTTATGAAGCATTATATGGAAGAAAATGTAGATCACCAATTGGGTGGTTTGAAGCAGGTGAGACTGCTTTACTTGGGCCAGATCTTGTTTATCAAGCTATGGAGAAGGTTAAAGTGACTCAACAACAATTACAGACGGCCCAGGGTTGACAAAAGTCATATGCCGATGTTAGAAGAAGAGGACTTGAGTTCGCCATAGGTGATTGGGTATTTCTGAAAGTGTCACCAATGAAAGGGGTAATGCGATTCGAAAAGAAAGGGAAATTGAGTCCACGATATATAGGCCCATATGAAATTATTAGAAGATTTGGGCAAGTTGCATATGAGTTGGCGCTACCCCAGGAACTCTCCACAGTTCATTCGGTATTCCATGTATCGATGCTTCGAAAATGCATAGGGGATCCATCTTGTTTTACTCCTATTGATGAGGTACAGGTTACAGAGGATCTTACCTATAAGGAGATACCTATTTCCATTCTGGATAGACAAGTGAAGAGGTTGAGAAACAAAGACATAGCATCCGTAAAGGTACTTTGGAGGAATCAACAAATAGAAGAGGTCACATGGGAAGCTGAAGAAATGATGAAATCCAAGTACCCTCATTTGTTCCAAAAGGAAGAATGACAAGTAAGTATTCATAAGCTTTGAGTATATATCTATATAATGACATGAAGAATGCTCCTAAACTTGTAATTGGTTTCTTTGAAATGATAACACTAACATTCGAGGATGAATGTTTCTGGGGGGGGGGAGAATGTAACACCCCCATACGTTTTGAAGTCTAGTTGACTACCGTAATAATTATGGAAATATGAAAAACATGAGAGATTTGATGAATTATGTATTAAAATTTGTGGGCATTAATAAGTCTTGCACCATTGGGCCCAAAAAGAAGCCCAAAATCATAAGGAAGACATGGCCCAAAAAGAATTTTTGACCCATTTTTGCATTGCTCATCCATTGACCAAGTAAACCCACCAAGTGTGTGGATAAGGATCACCCAAAAGGGACTATATAAACCCATAAATTAGATTTTTATTCATTATATATACACATGCCTTTTTAACATTTTCTTAAACATTATTTCTCAAGATACAAACCCTAAGGCAACTACTTGTTGGGCGAAGATCACACTTTGGTAAGTTTTATTCTCATGGTTCAGTATATAATATGTGTAAGATTATGTATAAATCATGTTGGTTGTGTTGGCAAAGTGTTGGACAGTATGCTATGTGTAAAACTGTCTATTTTTGCAATCGGAGAATGGTTTTGTCTTGTGAACTTGATCATGGACTCATGGTCATGAAGGAATTAAACTTGATGGATTAAATAGTGACATATGAGATGTTATTATAGTCTTACCATGTTTGTTCCTTGTGTATAATGTTTGGAGTTGCAATTGTAAAATTGGTTATGGTTTTGGGTGACGTATTGGTCGTAAAGTGCAGTTTTGGGTATGGTTATGTGTGTTGTGGGACCATGGATGAATATTGGTGTTTAATATGATAAAAAATATGTCAAAATAAGTTTGTTTATGATCATGTACCATTCATGGCATGAAAAGACCCAAAAGAGGCCATTTTGGACCAAAACGGGCATCCGCCCCCGCAGACGAGGGCACCTGCGGGCGCAGATGCCAACGCAGATGCCCCTGGAATTTTCCAGAGGCCATATGCGCATGCACCTCAGTGACCTGTGGGAGAATGTGGCTGCACAGGTCATTCCAGATTTTCATTTTGGGTGCTTCTGTCTCTAGTTGATCCCCGAAGGCCCCTATATCCTTTTTGGTTGTAATTATCAACTTGTGATGTTGTTTTAATGACTTTAAAGTATCGTATGGAGGTGTTTTGGACTGTATTAAGTATGGATATTTTTTCATATGTTGTTATAAAGGGTTAATTGTGATGGAATGATAACAAGAAAAGCGTAAAGGGTAAGGGTGGTGTGAAATGCTATCGATGTACGAACTCTTGGTCAACGTGTGTACTGTTGTGGTGTTGTTGATATGATAATGCCTTGGAATGTATTGTAAGGGGTGACATGACATTATACGGCAGTCATATAGTTCATTGTCTTTTTGTACGCCTGTATAGTACCTAGTTGCTAATGTAAATCCTGGTATGAACTTGTATTGTAGAGTAAGACGTAAAGAAGGACCTGGATTGTTGTGTTCATACATAGACTTGTGTATTCATACTTGGAAGTTCAGGTATGTAAGGTTAATTGTACGAATCTTTCTGCACCATATAGAATTCACATTGACGTTACACTTGTCCTATTCCGAAATGTGTTAAGGTATACTATTCTCGGTTACCAATGGCTATTATCACAAGTTTCCTATTTATTGATAATGTTCCAAAAGCCCAATAAAGTTGTGTTCCAAAGTTCCAATATTGTTTAGGCTCATGTATCTTGTTCATTGATTCCAATAAGGTGATGTTTCTGAAATTGTTTACATGTTTCTCACTCATTGGTTAATGATCCAAAGCTTCAAGTAAAGTATGACTATCATTGTAGCAATCTCAAAGTAATGAACAAAGTAATGTATATGTGGTTAATGATCAAGTATGGGAGGCAGCTTTGGGGGCGAAATGCCTAGATCAAGCCGATCCCAAGATTGTTGGATCAGGGGGCATTCCTAGAGGCATAAGCCTAGCTCAGACCGAACCTGACGGGGGACAGCTCTAGAGGTAATAACCTAGCTCGAGCCGAACCTGATATGTTGGTTTATGGGTGGCAGCTCTAGAGGTAATAACCTAGCTCGAGCCGAACCCAATGCTTTGATTCTTAGGGTGGCAGCTCTGGGGGCATAAGCCTAGCTCAAGCCGATCCCAACATAACGATATGTTATGTTAAAACCCACTGTTCAGTCGGGGCGCGGTTATCATAGGTCATAGTCAAGGACGAATAATCATAAAAGCAAAGATACAAAGAAAGTAATGAAAGCAAAATACATGGTTTCCAAAGTGCAGAATAGTGACTCATCTACATTGTGGCTTATCTATATTGGTTATGCATTCGAACTTGAGTTGGTTGGCATATTTACTTATCATACAAGTTTCATATGGCCTTACATACTCAGTACATTCTTCGTACTGACCCCTTTTGGGGAATTTACCTTACTTGCTGCAGGCGCAGGTACTAGTAGGCCTCCATAGTAGGTTGCCAGCTGTTGCAGATCTTTGGTGAGCTCCAGTTAGTTCGGGGCTTCTCCGAGTCACTGTTGTACATATGTTTTGGTGTTGTACATGTTGTATAAAGCGGGGACTTGTCCCGACTTTTAGTTCATTTTGGCCAATGCACTTATTAGAGGCTTTTGTAGACAGATGTGGGTGTATAAATGTAAAAGGTACATGTCGTTTTTGACTTGATGGCCTCAGCGGCCAAGTTTCATAAATGTATATATGTCACATGTTTCATGATTTTCATTGATAGCATTATAAACTCCTACGTGATAAGGGTGTTTCGGATGGTATGCACATGAATGAACATAGGCAAAGCTTGGTTCTCTCGGGCCTTATTGGTTACGGGTGCCAATCATGCCTTGTTGGAATTTGGGGCGTGACACTAATACACTTAACCCTTAACTAATCCATTCTCAGATTACCATAGACTATACCACACTCGGATTTTATCAAAGACAGCCTGAAATTTCTAGATGTTAATTCAGGGAAAACCTTAACCCAAATTTTGGCATGCTAAACTTACCTATAACTTCGGTATGGGTCATTACAACAGATACCAATTTACCCATCATTTGTCCCCAAACGATCAAATAAGAAAAATAAGGCATGTACGAAGTAAGAGAGTTATCCTCAAACAAGTGAGGATACTCGTCCTACATATACATCTCAGTTTCCCAAGTAGCCTCCTCAAGAGATGATGGTTCCACTAAACCTTCACAGATTGATTCTCCTTTGTCCTTAATTTTTAGACATCTCGATCTAGAATTGCAATTGGTTCCTCTTTATATGAAAGATTTTTATCAAGCAACACCGAGTCCCATTTGATGATATAATCCCCATAGCCATGGTATCTCTTGAGCATTGACACATAAAATACCAAATGGACCCTTGACTAGCTTGGTGTCAAAGCCAACCTATAAGCTCCCAACCCTATATCATCAAGGACTTTAAACGGACCAATATACCGAGGGCTAAGCTTGCCCTTCTTGCCAAAATACATACTCCCTTTATAGGAGATACCTTCAACAATACCTGCTCACCTAGTTTGAATAAAATATACCTTACCTTGCGATCCGCATAATCCATTTGCCTACTTTAGGCTGCCAACAACTTGTCCTGAATGAACCTCACCTTCTCCTGAGCTACCTTTACCAAGTCTATGCCCAAAGTCTTTACATCACCAACTTCGAACCATTCTATGGGTAATCTAAACCTTCTCCCATAGAGTGCTTCGAATAGAGCCATGTCGATGCTAGAATCGTAACTATTATTGTATGAAAACTCACACAACAACAAGAACTTATCCTAGTGACCGCCAAACACAGGACCTTAACATATCCTCAAGCACCTTAATAGTACTCTCAGACTTCCCATCTATCTAAGGATGAAATGCAGTACTAATGTTAAGCTTGGTGCACAACTCTTCATGTAATCTGTGTCAAAGATTGGAGGTGAATTGCATACCTCTATCAAAAAATGATAGAAATTGGCACAACAAGCAACCTCAATATCTCCTTAATATAAATCTTGGCTAACTGCTATGAGCTGTAGTCCACTCTAACTAAAATGAAATAAGATGACTTGGTTAGCCTATCCACTATTACCCAAATCGAGTCATGCTGCCCTAAGGTCTTCGAAAGACCCACTACTAAATCCATGGCTATCCTCTCCCACTTTTACTCTGGATTAGGCATCCTCTGAAGTAAACCTGCAGGCCTTTGATGTTCGTATTTCACCTGCTGATAGTTATGGCATTTAGACACATACTCCAATATATCCCTCTTCATTCTGGGCCACTAATAGAGCTATCTCAAGTCACGGTACATCTTGGTTACACCTGAATGAATAGAGTATCAGGGTACCATAAGCTTCTGCAAGAAAACTCTGAATCATATCACCAATACAAGGCACGCATACATGTCCTCTTACCCTCAACTACCTACATGCATCAAGTGTGGCATCAGAAGCTTCAGCATACATCACCTTATTCTGTAGTTTATTCAATTTTACATCTTCAAACTGTCTGGCCTTAATTTGATCAAGGAATGTTGACCTTACCTCTACACTATTCAATACTCCACTCCTTTTAGAAACACCAAACTACTTGAACTGTGATTCTAGAGTTTGAATATCTCTTGCCAAAGCTTACCTTGACACCCCCAAATAATCCAAACTAACCATACTTATAAATTTTTGGCTCAATACGTCTTCCACCACTTTGGCCTTGCCTAGATGGTGTTGAATGGTCACATTATAATCCTTCAAAAATTCCATCCACCTCCTTTGTTTCAAGTACAAATCCCTTTGGGTGAAAACAAGTTGTAAGCTATGATGGTCTATAAACACTTTGAACTTGACACCATAGAGGTAGTGTCTCCATATCTTTGAGTGCAAGAACCACCGCTGCCAACTCCAAGTCATAGATTGGATAATTCTTCTTATGAGGCTTCAATTACCTTGAACAACAGGTAATCACATTCCTGTCCTGCATTACCACAGGACCCAAACCAGAGCGTGAAGCATCATAAAATAGAATAAAGTCCTTACTTTCAATTAGAAAGGAAAGAATGGGAGTAGTGGTCAGAAGAATCTTGAGCTTTTGAAATCTCTTCTCACACTTGTCAGACCAAACAAATAGCACCTCCTTCTGAGTCAACCTTGTCAAGTGTGTGGTAACAGAGGCAAAGTTCTTGAAAAACCTATGATAGTAACTATCTAGACCCACAAAGCTTCTAACCTCAGTCACAGAGCTAGGAAAAACCCAACTTTTGACATCCTTAATCTTCTGGGGGTATACCATCACTTCTTTTTTTGAAACCACATGACCCAGAAAGGCTACAGAAGACATGCAAAATTCATATTTTGAGAACTTAACATTAATCTGGTTCTCCTTTAAAATCCCTAAAATAATACGAAGATGACCTGCATGTTCCTCCTTACTCTTAGAGTAAACCAATATGTCATCAATAAAAACAATTACCAACAAATCCAAGAAAGACTTGAAAATACCATTCATCAAACTCATGAAGGTTGTCGGCCCATTGGTCAACCCAAAGGACATCACCAAAACCTTGTAATACCCATACCGAGTCTTGAAAGTTGTCTTAGGTATATCCTCAGGATGAAGCTTTGACTGGTGATCACCTGACCTCAAGTCTATCTTAGACAAAACTGAAGCACCCTGTAATAGGTCAAAATGATCATTTATCCGGGGCAAAGGATACCTATTCCTGATGGTAACCTTATTCAACTGTCTGTAGTCAATATACATTTTCATGTTACCATTTCTTTTCTTAACAAACATCACTGGAGCACCATAAAGTGAAGTACTAGGAAGAATGAATCCTTTATCAAGTAACTCCTGCAATTGAGTCTTAAGTTCTCTCAACTTAGCCAGAGTTATTCGATAGGGCAGAATAGAAATTAGGTTAGTTCCCAGTGCTAAATTAATGTAAAAGTCACCGTATCGGTTTGAAGGAATACCAGGCAAGTCTATGGGAAACACCTCCTGAAACTCTGACACCACTAGAACTGACTCAATAGAAGGGGACTTTACACTAACATCCAGAAAATATGTCAAAAAGACCGACTACCCCCTACCAATAGCTTCTTAGCTTGAATAAAATATATAATTTTCATAGGTCTTGACATATACACATCTTCCCACTCTAACTTATCTATCCCAGGCAAGTATCAGTTATGACAAATAATTCATTAAGTCAATTTTCAAACCCTTCACAAATAACTGAATCCTCTCCTCTTCTGTACCAAGTAACTAAGTAGCATAATAATACAAGGCATGAAACTTAGCCTCATAGGCTGCAACAGATATATTGCCCTACTCAAGGGCTAGAAAATTATCCTTCTTACAATTACGATGAGTACAAGATATGTTAGAATGCTATATTTTGATGATTGACAAACTTTATCACTGGATTTGGTCCATACATGTCATATTAAAATTCATGTTTTGATGATTGCCTAACCTAGTGAAAGGATGAGTTACGTGAATTGGTGTCCCAGTATGTAGTTTTGTAGTTGCACACATTTTGTCTTATGTGCTAGCTGTCCAGTACTCTTTGGCAGTGTCAGCATATTAGTGGGATGAATTTTTAGTGGTCCTTTTTCTAGCATCCACCAATGAGGAAGCTTCTCTCCCGATGCTCATCATTTATATTCATTATCCTTGATGAAAAAAGTTAAAGTTTTTGCAAAAAATTCAAAATGAAATTTTTCTCAAGCAAAAGCCTCATCAGATTTAGAAACCTTTTGCTAATAGTGAAATATGTTGTTGTTTCTAGGTTGATTGAGTTTTTGTATTTATCTGACACATGTAAACTCATGTCTCATCTTAGAGATTCGTGTGAGTAGTTTTGTGTTTGAATTAGTGTTAAGTTGTTTTTCTAGCTAGAGTTAGCTAGTAGAGTTCTCATAGTAGAGTTTTTATGAGTGTGTGTGTGTAGCAATAGAGGTATTGCTAGTGAGTAGGAATTTAGTGTTTTATTCCTAGATTGCAGAAGGGTTGTAATGAGTTTGTTTGCTTGGTGATTAGTGGAGAGTTTGGTGAAATCCTACTAGGGTAGGTCATAGTTCTACTCCCTTGAGCAAGGAGGTTTCTATATAAATATCTCTTGTTCTTTACTTTCCTACAGTTTCTCCTTGTGTTCATAGTGTTCTTCAACATTATCATAAAGGGACCTCCTACTGAATTAGGTTTTAGCAGTAGTGGTGGACTCTTAAGAACCATCAATTATTATTAGAGCAGTTTTTCTTATAAGGTTAATACCTGGAAAGGATCCTGTTCAAGATGGCAGCTCTACCCAGTAACAAGGAAGGACAATCAAGTACTCGACCTCCAAGGTTAATAGGAAATTCTACTTTTGGTAGAAGACTAGAATGCATGATTTCATCATGGCAAAGGATAGTGTGTTGTGGGATGTGATTTATGATGGTCCTCATGTGCCCATGGATGTTGTTAAAGAAGGGGAAATTTCTCTATCTATTCCCAAAGATAGAAAATACTATAATGAAGGTGACAGGAAGAAGATTGAAAAGAATTACAACGCTAAGAAGATCCTTATATGTGCGATATGACCTGATGAATACAACCGAGTCTTCGCTTATGAATCTGATAAGGAATTATGGGAAGCTTTGCAGAATGCTTATGAGGGAACAAGTCAGGTGAAGTAATCAAAGATTACTATGCTTACTACTCAGTATAAGCTATTTAAGATGAGGAAGGAGAATCCATTCAAGACATACATACTCGATTCACATATATTATGAATGAACTCAAGTGTCTTGGTGAAAACATCAAGATGTATAAGCTGGTCAGGAAGATCTTAAGTATCTTACCTCCCTCATGGGAAAGCAAAGTGAATTCCATATCGGAGGTAAAGGATCTATAAACTATGACGATGGATAAACTTGTTACAAATTTAAAGACATATGAGCTTAAACGTCAGCAGGATTCTGAAAGAAATGAACCAAAGAAAGAAAGGAGCATGGTACTGAAGGCAAGCAAGAATGACTCAAGTGAAAATGAACATGACATGGACTATCTCACTCAAAGGTTTCAAAAGATGGTAAGAAGTGGAGGTTTTCAAAATAGAAGAAACTCAAGTAAGGGATTTAGAGGGAATGATCTATTGGAAAACCTGGCCATTATATCAAAGGTTGTTCTCTTCACAATCTGGACTACAAGGATTTCACCAAGCAAAACTCAAAAAGGACCCAAAAAAGGTACCAGGTCTCCGATAGAGTCAGAAGAAGGCAAGAAGATGACAATATAGTTAAACAAGATCTAGCAGCCTGGGGAGACTCCTTAAGCAATTCAGATGAAAAAGTGAATGGTGATAACACATCCATGTTCGTGATTAAAGATGAGTCAACAAAATTTGAATCCTTGCTAGCCTTCATGGCTAAATCTGAAGATGAAGTAGATGATGAGGTAACCTTTTTTGATGTTAAGAAAACTTGAGAAACTATTCTAAGAAAGAGTTAAGATCGTTAACTAGTGTGTTGATTGATGCCTTTCATAATCATGCTATTGAAAAAGAGTCTCTAGCTAATGAATTGAATGTAATTGAAATAGAGAAGGTATCCTTATTCTCAAGGAATTCAGAGCTTGAAGTAAAAGTTTCTAAGATTAAAAATGAAAATAAAATATTGAGTGACAAACTCAAAAGGATAACTAGGAAGGTGAAGGAAACTGAGTCATTCACAAGTCTTGAAGAGAAGCTGAAAAAGGCCAGTCTAGACCTTGCTGCCTCTCTTAAATGAAATAGGGAGCTAGAAAGAATTTGAATAGCACTAAGAATGAACTAGAGAAATCTCTTCATTGGACTGCTTCATCGGAGACTCTTACTAAGCTAAGTAGTATGAGGTCAAATTTTAGAGAAGGTCTTGGATTTGAAAAGGACACTACTTAATACAATCCTCATAGAAAATATGCATCTGTTTCAGATAATTGGTTATGTACTTACTCTGGGAAGAATGCTCACTACAAAGAAAAATGTCAAGCCCTTCTCAAATCAAAGAGAGAAAATTTAATTTTGCTAAAACCATCAAGGGACCTGGTCCCAAAGAGAGAAAACCAACTTTTTTTACATGGGCAAGAAGAAATCTTATCCATCCTTTTACTTATTTAAAGGGACCCAAGCTCATGTGGGTTCCCAAATTTAACAAATGACTATGTATGCAAGTGGAAGTGAGAGGAGACAGTCAATAAAATAAAAAATGGTTCATAGATAGTGGCTTCTCAATGCATATGACTGGTAAAACTGAGGATTTTCTCTCACTCAAAGTATTTCAAGAAGGTAGTGTGTCATTGGGGATAGAAAGAAAGGGCATAGTTTTGGTGTTGGTCAGATTGGTAAGTCTCTTGCTCATACTATTGAAGACGTTTATTATGTGAATGGTCTAAAGTATAATCTGCTGAGTGTGTCCCAAATATATGACAAAGGAAATAAGGTGAAGTTCTTATCTGATTCATGTACTATCACAATTGCTAAAACTGGTGAAGTGATTTTGGTTGCCAAAAGATGCAAAAATATGTATGTGGCAGATCCTGATTTTATTTATAGTGAATATTTAAAATGTCTAAGTACTATTGGAAATGATGATGAGCTATGGCATAAAGGGTTGGTGCATGTGAGCTATTCACCGATCAACAAGCTAATGTCAAAGGAACTGGTGCACGTACTACCCATCAGAAAGTTTGTAGATTGTAAGGTGTGTGATGCGTGTGTTAAAAGAAAAAAAGGTTCGTTCCTTATTCAAGCCGAAGAAAGTGGTTATTTTATCCAGGCCACTTTATCTCCTTCACATGGATCTTTGTGGACCTATGAGGAATCTAAGTCGTGGAGGAAAGATGTACATTTTTGTAATTGGGGAAGACTATTCCAGGTACACCTAGACCTTGTTCTCAAGAATTAAGGATGAAAAACTTCAAGTGTTCATTGTGTTTGCCAAACAAGTTCAAGTCATGATGGGCAATAAGATAGTAAGCATGTAATCAAATCATGGAACTGAATTTGAAAATGCCAACTTTGATGAGTTCTATGCTAAAGATAGTATTAGTCATAATTTCTCAGCTCCTCAAACTCCTTAGCAAAATAGAGTTTTGGAAAGGAAAAATATGACTCTTAAAGATATTGCAAGGCCAATACTAATTGCCAGTGGATTATGCAAAAGTTTTTAGGCTGAAGCAGTGAACATTGCATGCCATGTGACGAACATGTGCTTGATCAGGTCCCTGCTAAATAAACCCCATATGAACGGATGTTTGGAAGAAAACCTAAGGTATCTCATCTTAGGGTATTCAGATTCAAGTGCTTTATCCTAAATAATAGTAAGGAAAACCTAGGAAAATTTGATCCTAGAAGTGATGAGGGAGTACTTCTTGGTTACTCATCTCAAAGCAAAGCTCACGGAGTCTTTAATAAATAGACTCAATGTGTTGAAGAAAGTGTTCATGTGATTTTTGATGAGATAAATGAGCTAGGTGAAAAGGGAAGCTCAAATGAAGAGGATATAGAAGAACTCTTGCAAAGTCTCAGAGAATAAGTTGATTTGTCAAATTCAACAAAAGGAAATCCATCCACAGGTGAACAAGGTAAAATTGAATCGGATGAGGACATCTCTTCATCAACTCAAGTTCCAAATGCTCCAAAACCTAATACCTATGAAAAAGATCTCAGGGATTCTCTACTTACTATTGAAGGAGGTGAAGAATAACCCGCATAAGAGCCAGGTACCAGGAAACAATAAGCTAAATTGCAGTTATCAAACTAGAGGTACTTGAAGTATCATCCATTGGACAATTTGGTCTCCCCACTTGATTTAGGAATGGACACTCGTTCTAAGACAAGAAACATGGTTTCCTTCTCGGCATCCTTGTCTCAAATTGAGCCCAAAAATATCAATAAAACCTTGTAACATAAAGACTAGATAATTACAATGCAGGAGGAGCTTCATCAGTTTGAAAGAAATAAGGTATGACATCTGGTTTCTAAATCCTCTGACAGAATTGTTATAGGGTCCAGATAGATATACAGAAACAAACTGGATAAGTTTGGAACCATTGTAAGGAACAAGGCTAGGTTGGTGGTACAATACTACAATAAAGAAGAAGGTATAGATTATGATGAAACATTTTCTCCAGTTGCTAGGATGGAAGCTATTTAGATTCTCATTGCTTTTGCATCCTACATGAAGTTCAAACTGTTTCAAATGGATGTAAAAAATACATTCCTGAATGGATACCTACAAAAGGAAGTATATCTAAAGCAACCCCTAGGATTTGAAATTCATGAGTTTCCAAATCATGTATTCAAGCTTGACAAAGCTCTTTATCGGTTGAAACAAGTACCAAGAACATGGTATAAAAGGTTATCCAAATTCTTGTTGGATAATGGATTCAAGAGAGGAAAGATTGACAACACTCTCTTGATAAGATCCATAGGAAATAATCTACTAATTGTGTAGGTTTATGTGGATGATATCATTTTTTGATCAACTCTGAATTTTATGTGTGATGTCTTTGCCAACCTCATGGAAAGTGAATTTGAAATGAGCATGATGGGCGAGCTTAAGTTCTTTCTTAGGTTGCAAGTGAATCAAATATCTGATGGAGTTCAAATTAGATAGCAAAAGTACATACTTGAGTTGTTGAAGAAATATAAGATGGAGGATGCTAAGCCAATAAACACTCTAATTGGGACTTTCTCCAAATTGGACAAGGATGAACCTAGTCTCTCTATGAATGAGACCATGTATTGAGGTATTATAGGTTCTCTCTTATATCTAACTACAAGTGGGTCAAGCATTATGTTCAGTGTTGGCATTTGTACAAGATTCTAAGCATATCCAAATGAGTCTCACTTGAAGGCAGCCAAACAAATTTTGAGATACTTAAAGGGAATAATTGATCTTGCTCTTTTCTATCCATCTAAAGATACCTTTGATCTAATTGAATATGCTGATGCTGATTATGCAGGATTTTTTGTTGATAGGAAAAGTACATCTGGAATGGCTCACTTTCTTGGGCCATCAAAGGACTAGGAAACAGAACTCAGTTGCCCTTTCTACAGCTGAAACTGAATATGTAATTGTTGCTTCATGTTGTGCTCAAATCTTATGGATCAAGTAATAGCTTGAGGATTTTGGAGTGATAATTGAGAGTGTGCCATTATTCTGTCACAATACCAGTGCTCTTAATATGACAAAGAATCCTGTCTAACACAAGAGGACAAAACATATTGATATCCGACATCACTTTCTAAGAGACAATGTTGAGAAGGGATTTATAAACATGCAGTTTTGTCGACCAGAGGACCAGGTTGCTAATATTTTCATTGAAGCTCTTGGAAGGGAAAACTTTAAAAGAATTTGAGCTAGGCTCAGTCTGATTAAATTACACTAATTCAATATAATATCATGGCTATGAGGTGTGGGAATCTATATGATGCAAGGATTCTTTCTTTGTTTTAATGCATTAACTTTTTAATGATGCCAGAAGGAGGAAGATTTGGTGCAGTTTGAGTTTGAGAAAGAAACGAGAATGGCAAAAAGTGTGTTAGCTTTAGGGGGAACTGAATTTGTTAGCTTGAGGGGGAGCTAAATGTGTTGGCTTGATTAGATGATGCTGGTGATTAGGGGAAATGATGTGTGATGAATCAATATGTGGATTGCTGCTCTGAGAGTCTTAGTTTGTCATCATCAAAAAGTGGGAAAATGTTAGAATGATATGTTTTGATGATTGACAAACTTCATCACTAGACTTGATCCATACATATCAGATTGCAATTCATATTTTGATGATTGCCTAACCTGTATGCAATTCATATTTTGATGATTGCCGAACCTAGTGGAAGGACCAGTATATGAAGTGGTGTCCCAGTATGCAGTTTTTTAGTTGCATGCATTTTGTCTTATGTGCCAGTTGTCCAATACTCTCTGGCAGTGCCAGTGCATTAGTGGGATGAATTTTCTGTGGTTGTTTTCCAAAATCCACCAATGAGTAACCTTCTCTCCCGATGCTCATCATATATATTCATCATCCTTAAGGAGAGAAGTTGACGTTTTTGCAAAAATTTGAAAAGAAAAGCTTTTCAAGAAAAAGCCTCATCTGATACTACAGAGATTCAACAATTTGGAAACCTTTTGCTCATAGTGAAACATGTTGTTGTTTTTATGTTGATTGAGTTTTTGTATTGATATTACACCTATAAACTCACATCTTATCTTAAAGATTCTTGTGAGTAGTTTTTGTGTTTGAATTCGTGTTGAGTTTTTTTTCTAGCTAGAGTTAGCTAGTGGAGATCTCACGGTAGAGTTATTGTGAGTGTGTGTGTAGCAATAGAGCTATTGCTAGTGAGTAGGAATTAAGAGTTTAATTCCTAGATTACAGAAGGTTTGTAATTAGTTTGCTTGCTTGGTGGTTAGTGGAGAGTTTGGTGAAATACTACTGAGGTACGTTGTGGTTTTACTCCCTTGAGCAATAAGGTTTTCACGTAAATATCTCTTGCTATTTACTTTTCTGTAATTTCTCATTGTGTTCGTACTGTTCTTCAATACTATCATAAAAGGATCTAACCGAATCTGGTTTTAGCTATAGTGGTGGACTCTTATGAACCATCAGGGTACATATTTCTCCAAAAACAAGATATGGAACTGGGCTAATGCCAATGGAGGTAAAGCTGGAGACCAATATTCCACATAAGCCCTCCACCACTACTTTGCATCACCTTGTAGTTGGAAGGTCACAAACTCAACACCATGCTTTTCCATAATACCCATTTTGTGCAACCTCTCGTAACAATCAACTATGAACTCGAACTCATTCTCAGTCTCATAAACAACAAAAGTAGAAGGTTTTATTTTCAGAAACTTAGTCATCATGTCATGTTCAGTCCCAGTCCTGAAAGGACCTAACACCGAAGAGGGAAAATCTCAATCCCCAAGGCCTCACCCATCCTAGGGGCAAGAGTGGCAGTCAGCTGAGCACCTGGAAACTGATAAGAAGGCATAATAGGAGTGGCTCAAGTACCTGCCAATCCACCCAGAAAAGCAAGCACCTACTGAATCACCTCTGAAGACATAGAGGAAGAGTTGCAACCCCAGCTGGTGCTGCCTCCTCATGTTCCATAACATCCTCAATCACAACCTTCTTGTACTGATCCTGGGGTAGGGGAGGTGTATCAGACCGCTGATTTCCTGAATTGGCTTCTGCTCGAGCTTCACCCCTTGTGAATGTTGCCCTACCTCTCCCTATTCCCCTACCCCTTCCTCTACCTCAAACAACCAACTCCTCTGGTGGAACTACTGGTACAGGGGCCACTGCTCTAGCTCTATTAGCTCTAGTGTTCACCATCTGTGGACAAAAGAATAAAGGGGGCCATATACTAATTTGGATCGCCAGATACCAATTGTAATCAAGTTATAGCATGAAAGAAGAAAGAAAGAGATAATTTCCTAAAGTCCTATACCCTCTTAAAGAAAAGAACAGACGTCTCCATACCATTCCGCAAGACTCTACTGGACTCATTTTGGTACAGCGAGATCAACGAACCTAGAGCTATGATACCAATTTTTTCATGACCCAAACCCATTGCTAGTGGCACCCACACTAACCCTCCGATGGAAGAACCATCTAACACAAACTACTTAAGCCTAACACAGCCAAATTTATGATAAACTAATTACTTTGTTAAATAATCCAATATCTCAAATTGTTCTAATAATAGTATCAAACGTGGAATTAAATGAATTTCTAAAACAACCCCAAGAATCTGAAAGTCATTGTACCAAAACACTACAAATGTCAACAAAAGGGTTCAACCCAAAAACAACCTAAAATATCCAAGTACAAAACAAATGGACAAGAACTAAATGGAGGACTCATGGCTGGTCGAAACATGTAGCTCACCCTTGAGTCAAAATGCAGTCTGCTCTAAAGCTGAGGTCTCGATGTAGTCGCCAGAAAATGCTTTGCACCCAACAAAAAGAAGAGCACATGTAGTATCAGTACAAGCCACTATGTACTAGTAGGGTCATCGGCCAACACAAAATAATAAATGTGAACACATAACCATAACTTAGTAAACACGTACAACTATGAAAACCTACCAATTACCTTTACAACATATATACACTTTTTTACCTTTTCAAATAGCATCAAATAATTTAGTCAAGTACAAGTCAATATAGACAACAATCTAAGTCAGGATCATGACTACCAGCATTAACCAAGTCAACAAAATCATGACTCAACATCAACAGTTACACCCTGCCTAAATTATACAAGTAAGTAGACAACCAAAAAGAGACATATCAAATATTTGTAGTTTAGCCCGGACCACTCAAGGATCCAATTCAACAATAATAATAACAATAATCATAAACCCTAGTTCACTCAAGGAACCATCACACTCACCAATACCTTATACACACATGCTAAGGGTCTTATGGTCGCCCACTAGCCATGACTTGCAGGGGACGAGCTCTTGTCCATGTATCAAAAATCCCAAACATCTGGTGTCTGCCAACCTTATATCAACCAATTCTATAAAGATGTCCAATTACTAGTACATCCCACAATAATGGATATAAATCTCGTGAAGATGTCCAAATATCAGTACATCCCATAATAGTTAACAAATATCACAATAATCACAACCACAATGAGAATAAACAACCACACTTGTACAACCAATAAGCTTTTAATATAACCTCATTATATGTGACTAACACTTAGGATATCATTCACACGATTTACTTTTTTTTAACATGCATTGTAACAAGTTTTCAAAGAAACAATTACATGCACATATACATCAATTTGGGTTTCAACTACATTAAACCATCACCTACCTCTATCCAAGCTTGCACCACTCTAACGATTTTGAGCCTTGCCTTTCTGTGCACTCTCGTCTTAGTTGTGGTCTAAAAAAAATAATATGATCACAATTCAGATAGTGACCTCACATATTCAAGGATTACAACATAATCCCACAACCCCAAGGTCAAATTCATGATCATTCCTCCCATTCTAGGGTTTTCTACCATTATTCAACCTTAATTCTACCGAATCATGAATATAATAGTAAATTCTAAACATGTAATTATAAATTAACAACCTTTAACCAAAACCGAAGGGTTTTCCATCCAATTCACCTAATTGCACCATAAAATTCACCTAGGTCAAGTTAAATCCTTCCTAAAACCTGAAAACTAGTGATTCTAGGGATCAATTATCAAAAAATTAGTTAGTGGGATGGATTAACTTATCTTAACAATGAAAAATGATGAAAATTAGGTTGAAATTGCCCAAAATTGCCTCTCTTAACCTTAGATGAACGTGGAATGAAAAATAACATTTTAGGGAATTTTTGACATTAAATAGCACTTATCCCTCTATATCAGCCCTATCCCACTATATTGGCATCGCTATAATGGGATTCACCTTCTATAGAGGGATTGACCAAGGCTGACTCCCGCTATAGCGGGTATATCCCCTCTAGCGAGGCAGTGATAGCAGCTTGCCTCCTGCTATAGTGGGGTAGGTAAGGGTAGAAACTTGGAATTTTTTCTAGTTTTTCCATTTTTACAACACATGCTCAGATTTCAACATCCCAAACCAACCTTTTTACATTAAATCTAGTATCAGGAGTTCTACCCACCCAAATTTACTTCTAAAAGTTTCTATGAATTCCTTATTGTCTTAGCGATCATAAAATCACCCCAAAACACTTAACCTTAACTGATCTATTCTAGAATTTCCCTAAACTATACCACGCTTGAATTTTATCCAACACTAGCCTATCTTGAAATTTCTAACTCTTAATTCAGGGAAAATATTAACCCAAATTTTGTAATGCACTTACCCGTAATGACAAAAAGGGTCGTTAAAAATATATTCTGAGGTGATTCAGCTGGTAATTGCTTTTTGAGTGGGTTGGCGCGTACATGAGCCACTCCTGCAGCGTCTACTTACTATAAGCCACTCCTGCAGCTTACTGTTACTTTTGCTCCTAGGATGGATGAGGTCGAAGGGATGGAGGTTTTCCCTTATCCAATGTTAGGTACTGTCATGACTAGGATTGAACATGATATGTTAACTAAGTTTCTGAAGATGAAACCTACCACCTTTATTGGTTTTGAGTTAGAGGATGTGTTCAAGTTTGAAGTTTATTATTATGAGAGGCTGCATAAAATGGGTGTTATGGAGCAGCATGGTGTTGAATTTGTAACCTTTCAACTGTAGGGTGATGCAAACCAGTAAGGGAGGGCTTATGTGGAATGTCGGTCTACAACTTTACCTTCATTGACATAGACTTAGTTCCATACTCTTTTCCTAGAGAAGTATGTATCCCACACTCTTCATGATCATACCAAGGATGAGTTTCTGGACCTTGAGTAGAGAAGTATGTCTATTACATCCTACGAGGTTAAGTTTCATGCCTTGTTCCAATATACTAATCAGTTGCTTGGTACTGAGGAGGAGAAGATCCATGTCTTTGTGAAAGTTTTGAATACTGACTTTCTAGTTTTGGCTATATTGATGAATTTTGCTGAAAAGACTTTTAATGATGTTGCTGATTATGTGAAGAAGGTAGAAGGGTTCAAACAGGTTGGTCCAGATAAGGTAGTAACAAAGAAAGCTCAAAATACGGGTAACTTTAGTGCTTCTTACTCTAGGGACTATGGTCATTAGTCTTATCCATCTTACCCTATATAGTCAGCTCTGTCAGTATCTATAGTGGATCCATCAAGGACCACTCAACAGTCTTTAGTTATGAGAATCCAAGGGGCTTCATATTCTTCTGCTAGCAGGCCCTCTATAGATCGAGCTTGCTTTACTTGTGGTGGTGTTGGGCACATTAAGAAGGACTATCCTACTGGTAGGCAGGTTGATTCATAGGGTCAGTAGTAGTCTAGAGCTATGGTTCCAACTGGTAGAGATGGAGGTGGTAATGGTAGAGTTCATCCACAAGATGGGCGTGGTAATTATCAAGGTGGCCATGATGCAGGAAGTAGAGGTGCTCAGCATACTAGAGAGGTTTCTCAGATTGAAAATAGAGCTTATTGCTATGTTTTTCCTAGCAAATATGAGGTAGAGGCTTCAAATGCTGTAATTACAGGTACTATTCTCATCTATGACCAGATGGCTATGGTCTTATTTGATCCGAGTTTCACTTATTCTTATGTATCTATTAAATTTGCCTTGGGTTTAGAAAAAGTTTGTGATATGCATGACTTACCTATGTATGTATTTATACCAGTTGGATACTATGTGGTAGTGAATCAAGTGTATCGCTCCTGCTCTATTATGTTTATGGGTTTTCAAACTTGGGTAGATTTGGTGATTCTGGATATGCTTGATTTGGATATCACCCAAGGCATGACTTGTTTATCCCCCTATCATGTTGTTCTGAATCATAATGGAAAAATTGTGACCTTAGAAATGCCTGGGATGGATAAGTTAGAATGGAAAGGTGTGTATAAGTCTACGTTAGTGAAGATAGTTTCTTTTATTTAAGCTAAGAAGCTAGTTGGGAAGGGATGTTTGGCCTTTCTGGCACATTTTTGAGATGTTAGTGCAGAGGTCCCTTCTATTGAGTCAGTTCCTATATTGTTAAAATTTTAAGAGGTATTTTCCACTAATTTTCCAAGTATGCCTCCAGATTGAGACATTGACTTTTGCATTGATTTGGAGCCAGGCACTCGCCCAATTTCTATACCTCCCTATCACATGGCTTTAGCTGAGTTGAGAAAGCTCAAAACTCAGTAGTAGGAGTTACTTGATAAGGGATACATTCATCCTAGTACTTAGCCTTGGGGTGCTCTAGTGTTGTTCATTAAGAAAAATGATGGTAGCATGAGAATGTGTATAGACAACTGTCACGACCCGAGACTACCCCATAGTCATAACACGGCACTTAGAGCCACAAGTGACCCCAAGCTTACCCATGACCTGGCATGACACTATAAATACTGAAATAATCTGAAAATCACTATGTAGAAGTTAATATTCTAAATAATAAGTTTGGCAAAACACCCAAGTGACAATATCTGAATAAAACTCATAAAGCTGAAATCATAATCTAACTGACCGTCTGAAAGCCTCTAAATAATATGAGTTGTTGGGACAAGCCCCCAACTAACTCTAACTGCCTGAAACTGAAATAAAAAAAGTGAAATACTGACAACTAGTCCTCGAATGATGAGGAATCACCGAACACTGCTGCAGATATTATGCAGAATCTTTCTAAGCGCAATCAGGATGCTGAATGTCAGAACCTATATTATAGGATAATATAGAGCAAATGAAAGTATGTGATCAGTACTTTGAATGTACTAAGTATATGGGATAGGAAATAACTGAAGTAGACTAAACATAATGCATGTGATGTGATAAACAGATGCAAGACCAAGTAATAAATATGTACGGTATGATAAGATGAACAACTAAATACAAGGTCATGCAAGTATTTGGGGACTGCGGGAGATACTGTTAACTGACATACCCCAATTTAAGCTAATCAGTATCCAACCTGTATCCCTAGCTGGAAGGGTGTTCAGTACCTTGCCAAGGGTACAAACATTGACTGGCGTGGATCCACTAACTAATGTCCAAAAAGACTAAGGTGTCAAGCCTGGTCTGATGGGTGATCGTTTAGAACCTATGGTGTCTCTGTAGTTCTATAACTTAGGGACTTCTGCTAAAGGTCTCAGCCTAACTAACGAGTGAGCCTTCATCCCTGCGTCCGCTCAGTGCTAAGTACTACTCCCAACTGAATGACACTGATACTGAGATGCTCAATAATACTATAAATAAATGCAGTATCTGAAAGCATTCAATCATGTAAGCTGGAGGATTCAGTACTCATAAATTTATGCATGAAATCCTAGGTCATCGAGTGTTCATAACCCGCCATCTCTGAAGAATGCAACTATCATTATAATACCATAAACTGAGTGAATTAAGGAATTTAATAACTCAAATCCAAAAATCATGGTTTTCACAATATAATTAGGGTTTATAATACTGAACATGTAATGATACTAAAATTCATGCAAAAACATGGGTTTATAACTCATTGAGATCAAGAAACTAGAATATCAAGAAAATTCACAATATTCAAAAACCCTAAGCTTTGAGGAAGGAATTAAACTTGAGAAATTGGGTTAACTTTGGGACTCAAAGGGTGAAAAGAAACCCAAAGATGAAATCCCACATACCTGGAGATGAAAAACTTAGAGAAATCCTTGAAATTGGAAGCTTGAAGTTGAAAACCCTAACTCTGCTTTGGAGAAAGAAAAATCTCCTCTTTTTTGTTGTAAAGCTAAGTGTCAATTGATTTCTATGTAATGAGGGCTTAGGGTAATTTTAGGCTTAATAATAAACCTTGAAATATTTTAAATTACGTAGTTTTAATGTTAAAAGAGTGTGAAAATACTGAGTTGCCCTTATAAAAATGTACTGGAAAAATTGCTGGGAAGAACCCACGAGATCTTCCCACGATCGTGAGTCCTACCTATAATCGTGGGTTGTGATCGTGGTATGGGCTGGAATTTTGGGTTCTCTAAACTTGATCAGACGAGCCATGGTACAATCGTGGGATCCACTCATGATCGTGCCTTGGTCCATAGGTTGTAGGTCTCAACCAGATCAACTTTAGAAGTCAAGATCGTACCTTAGATCGTGGTTTCTAACTACGGTCATGGTACCCTTTCATGGTTGAAAGGTATAAAAGTCATCTTACTGGTTTGGGGGCTGTTTTGATCAGATGGGAGCATGGTATGATCGTATGTTGTAACCACAATCGTACCTTCGCTCGTAGCTTCTCACTACTGTATATTGCTTCACTAAAATGGTCATAACTCTTAGCTCCGACATTGGATTAAGGTGAATTTGGATGAGTTGAAAAGGTAATTCAAATATCTATAATTTGGTGGGTCTTGATCTCAAATATACCCCCATAACCCAGGAGTTATACTCATTTGAAGTTGACTATAGCAAGATTCTTCACATGGAAACCACGGGTAAGAAAAGTTTCAACTTGGCTATGAGCTAGGAGTTACTTATGGCTTTAATACATATTTAAATCACTTATAATACAACTGAAACATGTAGTTTAATTTTACATGTACTTGAAGCATGGTTCTAATCTTAGCTTGGGATTTTCAGGGTGTTACAATATCCCTCCCTTGGGGTTATTCGTCCCCGAATGAAAACTAACTAAGCTGAAGAGTTCGGGAAAGAGATGCAATTACAATACTGAATTTCTAAGGGCTGAATACTGACATGATAACTGAAACATGGACTGAATTTGAACTTGTGAATGCATGACATGACATGAGAGTAACTGGATGACATGAGACAGAAAGAATTAATTAAGGGGAAACTATTACCTCAAGCTAGACCAGAGTTCGAAGAGAAAAGATAGGGGTATTTGGCCATCATATCTACCTCTGTTTCCCAAGTAGCTCACTCAACAAGCTGATTTCACCAAAGAACCTTTATCGAAGTGACCTCTTTATTCCTCAACTTACGAACCTGGCGGTCAAGAATCTCAACTGGGACCTCTTCGTAAAAGAGACTATCTTTCCTACCCACACAATCTAAAGGAACAACTGATGCAGGGTCACCAATGCACTTGTTTAACTATGACACATGAAAGACTGGATGTACTAACACTAATTCTGTGGACAAATCCAACTCATAGGCTATATTGCCAAAATGACCCACTATCTTATAAGGACCAACATAGCGGGGACTGAGTTTTCCTTTCTTGCCAAATCTCTTCACCCCTTTCATGGGTGAAACTTTCAAGTAAACCAAATCACCAATAGCAAACTCAAGTTACCTTCTCCTCACATCTGCATATGATTTCTGACGACTCTAGGCTATTTTTAGTCTTTCTCTAATCAATTGGACTTTATCCATAGCTTCATGGTTTGAATCAAGCCCTATTAATGTAGCTTCACTAACCCCAAACCAACCAATAGGAGATCTACATCTCCTACCATAAAGTGCTTCGAACGAGGTCATCTGAATACTAGAATGATAACTGTTATTATAAGAAAACTCGATCAAAGGAAAATAATCATCCCAACTACCTTTGAAATCAATCACACATGCCCTCAACATATCCTCTAAAGTTTGAATGGTTCGCTCTGCCTGACCATCTGTCTGTGGGTGAAAAGTTGTACTGAGGTGAACTAGGTACCAAGACCCTTCTAGAATGTCTTCCAAACTGAGAGGTAAACTGAGTACTCCTATCTGAAATGGTGGTCAAAGGAACACCATGTAACTTCATTAATTCCTAAAGATAGAGTCTAGCATAATCCTCGGCTGAGTCTGAGGTGTTAACTGGCAAAAAATAGGCTGACTTAGTCATTCGATCTACAATAACCCAAATAGAATCATGATGTTGGCGAGTACGACGCAACCCTATAATGAAGTCCATATTCACCACTTCCCACTTCCAAGTAGGAATACTGATATCCTGAAGCTTACCCCCAGGTCTTTGGTGCTCAACGTTAACTTGCTGGTAATTTGGACTCTTAGCCATAAATTCTGTGATAGCCTTCTTCATGCTATTCCACCAATAGACTTCCCATAGATTACAGTACATCTTAGTGGCTCCTGGGTGAATAGAATATCAAGAACTGTGAGCTTCTGTTAGCATCTTCTATCTCAAGTCATTAACATCTGGAACACAGAATCTACCCTGACAATGAAGAACACCATCTCCCCCTTGGGAGAAAACCTTAACTTTCTAACTCTGGATTGCTTCTTTCAACTTATGCAAAAGAGGATCACTATCTTGCTTTTCCTTTACCTCAGCTATTAATGAAGATTCCAAACTATTCTAAACCAAAATATTACCTTCAGCCGACTCAACTAATTGAACTCCCAATCTAGCAAGCTGGTGAACCTTACGAACTAACCCTTTCTTCTCATCCTCAATATGAGCAACACTTCCCATAGATAATCTACTAAGAGAGTCGACCACAACATTGGCTTTTGCCAAATGGTATAAGGCACTCATAGCATAATCCTTCTCAACAACTCTAGCCATCTCTTCTGACAAAGAATTAGATCTTTCTGATTGAACACATACTGAAGGCTCTTGTGATTGGTGAAAACATCAACATGAATCCCATAAAATAATGCCTCCAAATCTTTAAGGCAAAAATGACAACTGCCAACTCAAGATCATGAGTTGGGTAATTCTTTTCATGAGGCTTGAGCTGTCTAGAGACATATGTTATTACCTTGCTATGCTGCATCAACACATAACCAAGGCCAACTCTGGAAGCATCACAATAAACCGCAAAACCATTTGAACCCTCTAGCATAGTCAAAACTGGAGTGGAGTTGAGTCGAGTCTTCAACTCCTGAAAACTCTTCTCACAAGAATCAGACCACTGAAACTTGACTTTCTTCTGAGTCAATTTGGACATGGGGGAAGCAATAGAGGAAAATCCCTTAACAAATCATCTATAATAACTGGCTAAACCTAAGAGGCAATAAAAGAGGAGTCAGAATGGAAATAATAGGCAATGCTAAGAAAATGCGAGAATTGAATGTAAATAACTCAAGACCGAAAATAAAAGCCTAGCTATAACCTAACTAGACCCCCATAAGCCTAAAAGGTATACACAATAAGAACAAAACCCAATAGAGCCCCCATAAGCATGGTGAGTGCAAACAAGAAGTAATACCAGTATCAAACCAAGTACATCAGCAAGAAATGTGAAAATTAGTCAGAATGTGCAATAAGCATACTGTATACTCTCCCTCCATCCATAACCATAAATCACACCAGTCTCAAACCAGATTTCCAACTAGAGATCAATAATAAAGAATGTCAGACTCGAACCAGAACTAATAGGTAATAATTAGAACAACCAGGTGTTGGACTCGAACAGGAACTAACTATGCAACAAGTAGTAATAATCCAGAGTTCCGACTTAAACCAAGTCTAACTAGTCCTTCTTACCATTTTAGCAGACCAAATTCCTTAAAGATTTACGATGTTCCATTTATTAAGTTCAAAACAATGGCTTAAGGCCAAAAATGCAAGAATGTCAGGGATACCAAGTCAACAACCACGATTTAATGAGCAAATCGATCTAATTCTAATAACTATCCCACCTAAGTGTTTTATAGCTATATACAACGGAAAAGGGAACTATCATATGGTACTTTGTATTAAAAAAGGACGATCATGCCAACTACAACACTGAAAACCCAACCTAAGGTAAACAACTACCTGAACCTAGACTAAGGAATCTAAAATCAAACCCATGGCCCTAAGCATGAAAAGTCAAGTCCTAAAGGATAAGAAACTACCAGACCTAGGGAAATCAAGGCACATATCTACCCTAAATCCCCCTAAATGGTTAAAATAATCAGGAATTGCCTAAACGAATATCCAAACCATAGTAACCCACCAATAATTAGCAAATTACCATGCCAATGCAATAAATGAGCAAAGTCTAAAGGAAGGTAAGCCTAGCCTACCTGGTTGCCGCCGAAAGCACTCAAAAATCCACTAAATCAGAGCTTTTACCTTTCGAGAAGCCTCCGACCACTGCCACGCTATCAAAATAGTAATTTATACGTCAAGACGAGAACAACGATACCTATATTTTGAATTTATGCTTCGAGTCAGAAATTGAGCTAAAAATCATCCATGGGGATCGCTTACGGAATTTGAAAATTAAACCCGCAACAACGTCCCTCGGGGAACAACAAGCTTGTTCTAAAAAATTGAGTAGCACCAACTCCTTAATCGTGCCCCAAGACAACCCCAAAAAAGAATGAGAAATTGAGAATAAACTAGAGAATTTAATTGAAATTAGATCGTGAACTTACAAGTTAATGACGGGAAAATGATCACTTTAACGACCCCTAAGTATTCCCAGATTTAATTTAAGATTTTTCAATAATTCTTGAGCTCTAATAATCAACAATGGAGTAAACACTAAGAAAAACAGAATTGAAAAATGAAGGGAGCAATATTTATACTGCCTAGGGTCCCTTCTTTGCGAGCATGGGACCCCTGTTATGAATGCGGGGACAGACCAGACCAGGCCAAGCCTTTGCTAACGCTGCCGATCCACCGCAAACATGAGAAGAAGCCTAGACTGGTTAGGCCGATTTCCTCTTTGCGAACGCGACGATCAACTCGCGAATGCAAAGGTCAAGAAACCTTGACAAGGGAGCAATATTTATACTGCCTAGGGTCCCTTCTTTGCGAGCATGGGACCCCTGTTATGCATGCGGGGACAGACCAGACCAGGCCAAGCCTTTGCTAACGCTGCCGATCCACCGCAAACACGAGAAGAAGCCTAGACTGGTTAGGTCAATTTCCTCTTTGCGAACGCGACGATCAGCTCGCGAATGCAAAGGTCAAGAATCCTTGACCCTCGTAAACATGGCCAAGGGCTCGTGAATGCGAAGACCATTTTTGGTCTGCAACAAGTGATGTTGCACCAGCAATTTTCTAAGTCCAAATGGACTCTTACTGGGTGCTCAGGATTTATTCAGAACCCTGTGCATACAAACAAACGATGCTAACCTACCAAATTCGACATTCCAGACTCAATAGAACCATCAGAATTTCCAACAGAGGTTGCTTTGACAAAAGGTGGGTCCCACACCCAATATTCCATTTTTACCAATTTCTAACCAATAGCCCAAAATGAGCCCGAAAGCCTCGGGAATCAACCCAAAGGTCCTCCTAGCCTAAAATTCACATTTTGAAGCTGACGAAACTATTGGAATTGTCATCCGAGGTTGTTTACGTGATGTTTTGATCCAAGACCATTTTCTCAACTTTAGAAACTTCAAAACAAGGTAATTACTATAAAAACCAAACGAACTTCCTGAAAATCAAACTGTTAGTCCCATTAAGTCATAAATAACTTGAGGCAGCTATAAAAAATCTCTAAATATAGAAGCATGAAAAAACAGAAAGAACATATTAGTTAGATTGCAATTTTTCATTTCAGGGAAGATCTCTAAAATTATCTTCATTTTAATTATATCAATTATATTTTATGAAAATGTTTATATGTTTTGATTCAATGTGCGTGCATAAAAATTAGTTAATGATTAAAACAAAAAGGGAACCTAGAATGTGACTAATATTTGAGTAAAAATAAGGGGGAAAAGAAAAAAATGGTCATTTATGTATGGGGGTAGATTCAAAATAGTTCCTTAGGTATGCACTAAATAATTTATGTCCTTTAGATTTGTCAAAAATTAACACTTTTAATCTCAACAAAATATTTATCGGACTCTATCGGTGTCACGACGCAATTTCTCAGGTCATGATGGCACCTACTATAACCCACCAATAGGTAAGCCAACCCATAATCCAGAACAACTAGTAACAGACTATCAAGAGAAATGAAAGAAAGCAACGAAATGAATATGATAAAGAGACTACTATATATAAAGAAACTGCAAGACCTGGTGAAGTCAGTACAAGATCTTCTAATACAATGGGAGTACAAAGTGAAATACAAAATAAATACAAGTACAAGTCATCTCTAAAACCAAAATAGAGATCAGTTTAATCAATAAAAGGGAGAGAAGAAATACTCCGAACGCCAGGAGCTCACCCCAAATCTTAGATCTATAGCTTCTCCGTACGATGCACACGTCAACGGCGAGAGATCGTACTATGATCTGCAAGCTGTAGAAGTGTAGTATGAGTACCAAACATATGGTACTCAGTAGGCATCGGCCGGTTGAGCTCCAAAGATAATGCAAGTATAAATAACATGTAAGCCAGAATATAACTACATGCAACTATCCAGGAAAACTAAGCACAATGGGGATGATGGAGCAATAAGGATACACTATCCTATCCTAACAGTATTCAGGAACTAAAGTACAATACTGTATATCACTAGCTAATATACCGATGAAAAGTGAAAGAAGGATATATAGTAATATGCAAGGCCAAAGAATACATATACAATATGAATAGACAAGGAAAGAGAGGGATATATGGTAATACCATATATATATATATATACATATATACATATAGGACTAACTCAAAGGTAATAACCTGAGGGAGTCAACCTAACTTCTCGAGGATCATAACCAAGCAAGAAAGCAAATACTAGCATAATCAGGGTCCCTAACCATAATGTCTAATCGTGAGGAAACTAACCAAAATGTCTAATCATGAGGTAACTATCAATGATGTAATTTACCATAGAAAAGGAAAGGGATCAGAAATATACCGATAACCTCGGGTACCAGTCCATAATCATCCTGTCATGAACTAACCATAATAACCAACGATAAAGTAACTGGCTAGTCTGGACAAATAATACCTAACCGAGTCCCCATAAGCTCGGAAGGTTCAAGCCAACACTCAACAAACAACAATCATAGCTTATACCTAGACAACCCCCATAAGGCTGATAGATATAAGCACCAAACAATCATACTGATGATAAGCAATGCATATGAATGAATGAATGCAACATAAACAATAGTACCATACCCAGTTCGAGTACCATAATGTACCAAGTTTATACACCTCCTCCAGCTCAGTAGCTCGCCAAGGTACGACCTACAGCGACCATCCTTCTATAGTACTGCAACTCACGGATGAATGGGCCCCTAGGGGACTCAAGATATCCATATACATTGCCTGGTACCAAACCAGAACTTTTAATAATCATCATAATCAATCTAATCCATCCATTAACGAAGAGATATATAAGTATAATAAGTGCACGGACTCGAACCGTGACTAAAAGAGTGTAAGTTTGTAAATCCATTGCCCGAGATCAAGTTCGAGACTAAATCGGCATAATAGCGTAGAAAGGATTGGAATATCTCTCGACCAAAGTATGTAGTAGTGGTAAAAAAGTGGATTAATAATGGACCAAAATAAACCTCGGTCTAATTTACAAAACAATATTTTTAGTTCCAAAGCTCATAATTCATTAAATAAGGTGGTACGATTCCCATTGTAAAAGAATTTATTTTAAAAGTGAAAAGTGGAATTAAATTCCTTTTTAGAAAATAGTAGTAAAATCAAGGTTTTGGTCAAAATCGTACCACTAAGTGAGAATAAATGCGCCTAAAATCTGCATGCCATCACCAACATCCAAACAATACAAACATAAGTGCCTAAGCGTCTGTAATCTAGAATCATGTCCCTGTTAGGGATAAAATACTCAGCTGGAGTTCAACTGGTATCGTAACCACAGCCTCGGGCCCAATAATATGTAACCAATATAATAAAGCCTCATAACTCGGGCAACTATGGTAATCAAGGGCATGAAATCACTACGAGGATCTAATTGGGGGACTACCGCCTAAATCACTAAGTTAAATGGTAAGTATGATATTAAAGGGTCCGTAATGTCAATCTATGACTAAACAAGCCTATAATCAAGGATAATATGGTTCTAGAGCCATAACAGGTATCCTGGGCTAGGGTTTGGATCATATTTCTACCCTAAGTTCCCTAAATAGACTGTCATTATTCGATCCAATAATCCCTACCTAGCATGCAATCTATGCAATACACAATCTCATAGAGAAAAGTAGACCAAAGCCTACCTCGAAGCCGAACTGCAAATCTCGGACCGTCCACAAATCGCTTGCCCTTACTCCATGATACTGAATATGATGTCGCACTACAAAAATCATAATCTATACATTAAAAAGAGTAAAATGACACCCATATTGCTATATAAAACTCTAGGCCAAAAATTGGGTCAAAAATGGGCCCATGGGGCCCACAAACAAAATCCCAAAATTAAATCTGTCATGAGGTCCCTCGAAGGACAAGGAATACGTGCTCAAAAGTTGAGCACAAATGGAGTACAAACCGGGGATCAAATCAGCCCGTAAAGTTAAGGGATTTAAGACCTAGTTTCTAAGAATTTACAATGGAAAAGGATGGAATTTGATGGGGAAAATAATGAAAAATGACCAAGGAGTGTTGAACTAGCTTACTTTAGCTTCAATGGATGATTTCCCACACTTTCCCACACTTCAAGCTCCAAAAATGGGGAAAAGTCCCTAAAGAAATGAGGGAAAATTGGGTGAAGAAGGAATATTTAACACCAGCAGTTGCCGCTAAAACGACTAATGGGTCGCTTAAGCGACGATTGATCGCTAAAGCGATGGGTCAGGAGAGGTGGGGTTTGCTTAAACGACGTCCTCTTAAGTGGAAAGGGATCTCTAAAGCGACCCTCAGCTGGGAAGCCAAGTATCGCTAAAGCAACCACTGCACCAACAGCTGAGGCATCAGATTTTTCTAAGTCCAAATGGACTCTGATCGGGTGCTCAGGATTCGTTCGGAACCCCATGTGTGCAAATGAACTATGATACCAAACCAAATTCAACATTCTAGACTCAACAAAACCATCAAATTTCTATCCGCGATTGTTTCGATTAAATATAGAGCCCACACCTATAGTTCCATTTTAACCAAATTCTACCTAATAGCCCAAAATGAGTCTGAAAGCCTTGGGACCCAGAACAAGGGTCCCCCTAGCCTATAAGCAACATTTTGGAGCTGATGGAGCTGTCAAAATTCTCATCTGAGATCATTTACTAGGAGTTCTAGTCCGAGACCAATTCCTTAAAAGTAAAAGCTCCAAAACAGGAAAATGAGCCTAAAATCCAAACAAACTATCCGATAACCGAACCGACAGTTTCGGCAAGTCATAAATGACCTGTAGACGCTGTGGAAAGACTCGAAAAGCCAACAATACATGAAAATCGAGAAAATAACTTGGAGGGTGATTACAATCGGTTAGATTTGATGGGAACTATGAATTTTTATCATTATATACATCAAGAAAGTTCATCAAATCCTAAAATATGCAACACTAGAAACTACATTAGACACTAATCTATCTATATATAATAAGAGAGGAAAAAGCATTAGAAAAAGCAAAGTGGCAGCCTAAAGGAAAACCACTCGGCAGTTTTAAGACAATGCTCCAAAAATAAAGAAAAGGTCTTTAAAAAAATAGAAAAGAAATAAATTTAGTGCAAGTTTTTGTAATTGCATTTGTTTTTCTGAATTAATGTAGATAGTTTTTTATTTTTTTCAGTTGCAGTTATCGCTTTGATCAACAATTAGAGTTAAAACTTCCACGGAACAACCGTTATATCTCTCTCAATAAAACAATACCCAAAACAATGTCCCAAATAAATGACTCTTTAGTTCTGGCTGTGCAGAAAATAATGAAAAATGCTGATAAAAATAGTTGATACTAAGAAATTATTTGTAACGAGAAAAATAAAAAACTTTTGAAATTATAAACTAAACGATATGTTTATTGAATTTCAAAGAAAGGGATATGCATTGACTCACTGTTGAAACAATGACTTCTAAATGGACAATTACAATGGCCTAATTCTATCTTATTAGATTTGACGTGTGTTTAGCAACACATATTTTACGTGCATTGATCTATTTTAAGTGATCTAAGATTCTAAATTGTACCAATTCAAAGAATTTAATATTCTTTTCTCTTATGACATTTAACTTACAATTATTATTTTTTGATAGTTTGCAACTAATTATATTGTGAGTACTTTTCTTAACTATTAACTGTGCATTGCGTGGGTACTTATACTAGTAAGATACAAAAATAGCAGAAATTACACCTCAATAAATTACACTAGACTTTAAAATAATTAGAAATAACAATAATTACAAATATTATCACTATTAATAACAAACAAAAAATCGCCAGACAAAACCTAGGAACACTCTCAGAGAGCCAATGATTTACTTGTTATAAAATTGAGTAAAATTGCAGTTGTAGAGTAAAAATAAAAATCAATGAAAGTATTTTATTTTTATATCGATATTTTCATAAGAATTGAGATTTATGTATTTTACCCAATAATGAATTTGTTTAATCGAAGGTGTCTGTCGATTTTTGTGTTCTGAGACACTATTTTCCTACATTACTAGTTCATCGGATTTTCTCAGTTTTTCCCTATAACCGATGACCGTCCTATGATTTTGTACCCCAATATTTGATCTTTTTTTTAGTAATGTATATCTTTAATGTGAATTCTTGCTAATTTTTTTTATAGTTCCTATTAAATGTAATAGACAGAGTTTTATCAAATATTTTGTCGGAGACTAAAACTATTAATTTTTGACAAACTTAAAAGACCAAAACCGTAAAATACATGCTTAAGGGACTATATTAAGCCTATCATTAAACTTAAGGAATCACTTTTTAAAATTTATGAGAAACTTAAAGAACCAAAACTATTAAGCGCGTACTAAGGGGCTATTTTGAACTTACTCTCATTCATAAATGACCATATTTGTCATTTTGTCCAAAAAAATAAGGGACTGTTATTAGAAAGGCAATAATTGAAAGGAAATTAGAGAAAGATGGATCTTCCTCACTCGCAAACACAGTTATGGAATAGGAGCTTTGGCTACATGGGGCAAGGAGACGTTTAGAAATTCTTTCAACAAGTTGCTACTATTGAGGATGTAATAAAGGTTAAGGAGATTCAATTGGAAATCCAACCTACAACAGCAAACAGAGCTGCTCTAAGCAGGGAGGAAGCAAAATTAAAGAGGTACATAAAAGTAAAAGAGGAATACTAACAACAGAAAGCAGTCATGAAATGGATTGCATAAGGGGATAAAAATACTAAATTTTTTCACTCCTATGTGAACGGAAGAGGGGGGGTGGGTGAAATACACCTTGTAGAAATACAGATTAGCCAAGGATTAATAGTTTGCACAAATCAACAGATAAAAGGGGAAGTTATTTCTTTTTTTCTCAAATAAATTTTGGACAGGTAATGTATAACAAAATTTTACTATGCTGCAACAAATTCCTCAGATCATTACAAGAGAGAAGAATAAAGAAATGATCAGATTGTCAAATTTGGAAGAAGTCAAAGGTAGTTTTTTCCCTAAATGGCGACGTTGCCAGTGACCTTGATAGATTCTTTGGATATTATTTTTAGAATTCTTGGGATATAATAAGAGAAGACATTAATAAAATGGTTAGAACTTTCTTTTGTGGTCAAAAATTGCCTAAATTTATAACTCATACCAACCTAATCCTCCTTCCAATTAAGGAAAATTGGCATGAATTTATAGACTTGAAGCCTGTCAGCTTGAGTACATTTGCTAACAAGATTATTTCTAGAATGCTTCATGAGAGACTGGTGGGGCTACTACTACTAGTAATCTCTCAGAATCAAATATGTTTAGTAAAGGGAATAAGTATCACAGAGAATGGAACTACTTGCTCAGGAAATCATCAGAGACATCAACTGAGTATTTAAATGTGTGACATATTATGATGCATGGACTACACATCCAATAAGCCTTTCGCTTATCAAAATGCATTATTTTACTAGGTAATAATTTATATATTATCATGCTTTAATAAATGTTAAATTTAGATCCTTATAATCTTTTATAGTATTGCACTGTATTGTATCAAATATATCATTGATGAGATATCATTTTGTATCGATTTACAAAGTGTCATAACTTACTGAGATCTCATCACTTTATTATTTAAAGATACTTGAACCTCTTATAAGGTTTCATGAAGTGTATGTTATGTCGTAGGCTCTTCAAGAGCATATTGCCACCTTATTATGATCATTTGCTCCTTTTCATTTTCAAGGATTATTGTAATTGAAACCAATTGGTCTACCATGCTTCATGCAAGCCACAAACTTTTTCCTTTTGGGATATTAAATAGCAGCATTTGCAACTGGAATATGAGATTAATTTTGGATCAACAAGTGCTTTTAACATTTGACTTGAATTATCTTTTGAATGAGGATCATAATGATGATTATTTACAATATATTTCTTAACTGCTTATCATCTCCTCTTTATGTTAGAAAAAACTAACATATATCCCAATATGCTTTGGATAATCCATTTTTGTGCATCAAGGTATATTTATTAATTATATAGAGCACATTAAAAGCTATTGGATGAAAAATATTTGATCCCTAACTTTGAACCAATTGAGAGGGAAAAATTAATTATACGTTATTATTTAATGCATACAAGTATTGTTGTATGCAATATATCATATTTCAACCAACACATGAGGTTTTGTTCTCATATGCAATGATTCAGTTATTTATCAAAGACATTTAATGTCAAACCAGCTTGACTATAAATTAACATTATCAAGATGAATTATCTTGATTATACAATCTGAAAATTATTCTTTTAACTCAATTTATACTGAGCAAGCAATTTTACGAATGTCAAACTGCATGTTGATAATAAACGCACATGCATATGACCATATAGGTGAACCAACCCATATTCATTTTTTTTTACTTTTCTAAATTTAGGAGATTCAGTCCCAACATTAGCTGACCTAATCAACTTATCATGAGATCAAATAATATAAAAGAATTCTTAAAGAATCTTCTAATTCTTCAATATATGTTGAATACTTAATATGCACATCTTCGAGATAGTACAATCGTCATGCCAACTTTTAAGTACTTGTAAACTACAAGTTTATCATGATATGTGCCTTTTGCTTTAGTAAATTTCTGATTTTCTATTATATGAAATAAATTTTTGAATTTACTACTTTGGGAGTAAATTTTAGAATAACTCTATTATTCTACCTCTTCTGGAGGTGAGTCTTTATATCTTCACAATCAAGGACACGTCTATATTTATAAGTTTTACTAAATATTGTCACATTCACTTCAGGTAATGAATTTATCTTTATAATATTTATCAAAGTTTTCATTCTCTGAAATGAAACATAAATATCTGAATGTGCCTTAAGCTTATCAAATTGCGATAGGTTATTAACCTCTTTTAAGAAATTACTACTTCAAAAGCAAATCGAGTCATATATAATGTAACAAAATTTCTCTAACATGCCCTCTATTATTATAATAAATATTTATTCCCTTCGTTCCTAAATAAGTACGGGTGTTTTTGCTTGGTCACGCCATTTAAGAAACTACTCATTCCTAAAAAAATAAAGAGTGAAAATAAATAATGTTTTTACTAACTTACCCTTAATGAATGTCTTTAAAAAAAAAATTAAGTCTTTAGGAGTTTCTTGATTATATAAAATTCTTTTTATTTAAATAAGGGTAAAATTGAAAAAACATCATTAATGTCTTTTTGATTATCTAAAATTTAATTATTTTAAAACAACATAAAAATACTAAAACACCACTTATTTAGGAACGGAGAAGAAACTTATATTGTGGTCCTTGTATGAGATCCTCCTCCTTATCTTTTGTCATATGGATTGACGTGCAACTTTATCTCAAGATGCATATTTTTCACTTTACAGAAGTCTTTCACTTCTCAAAACTAGAACAAACCATCACAGTACTTTTAAGAACAAAGATGAGTACTATCACGACCCAACTACTCGGATCGTGCGGGCACCTACTCTAATACGCAAGATGTTCCCTTGTCTTTGGCACTGGTCACATGACCTTACATAATCATCTAAAACAAGTATGGCTCATCTCAAAAGAACTTCCTCACATCATTCATAAACTTGTTGCGTTGTTGAAATGATAGGTCTTCAAGAACCACATCACTTACCAAATAATTGGCAAAAATCTGCAAACCATGGAATCAAGTCTTGCGATGGGGCCAACACCTGCTTGTTCAAGAAAGTATCATCAATTTCTAGCTCATCCTTTAGTTTCAGCATGGTCTCTTCTTCAAGGTGTGATAAGTAGTCAGCCACTTGATTCTCAGTCCCCTTTCGATCCTTGACCTCAAAGTCAAATTCCTTCAGTAACAGTAAGATCAATCTTGATTTAACATATTTCACATCTTTCTTCACCATAAGGTACCTAAGAGCTGCATGGTCAGTATGCACGATCACTTTCATGCCAAGCAAATAAGATCGAAATTTCTTAAATGCAAATACTACAGCAAACAACTCTTGTTCAATCACAGTATAACTTTTTTGAGCAGGGTTAAGTGCTTTGCTAGCATAGTAGATGAGATGTAAGATCTTCTCTTGCCTTCGGCCTAGGATTTCACCAAGCACCACGCCACTTGTATCACACATAACCTCAAATGACAGGGACCACTCGGGAGACACAATAATAGGGTTTGAAATTAACTTCTTTTTCAGGCACTCAAATGCCTTTAGACATGCATCATCAAATACGAACTTCACCTCCTTCTCTAACAACTTGCACAATGGATTTGAAATTTTAGAGAAGTCCTTGATAAATCTTTGATAAAATCCTGCGTGCCCCAAAAAGCTATGAATACCCTTCACAAAAATTGGTGGAGGCAATTTTTCAATCACCTCAATCTTTTCCTTGTCAACTTCAATCCCCCTCTATAAAAATCTTATGACCAAGCACTATTCCTTCCTTAACCATGAAATGACATTTCTTCCAACTTAGGACCAAGTTACAGTCCTCGCATCTCCTCAAAATATTAGCGAGATGTGCCAAATAATCTTTGAATGAATCACCCACAACCGAGAAGTCGTCCATGAACACCTCAATAGTGTCCTCAACCATGTCAAAAAATATAACCATCATGCAATGTTGAAAGGTTGCGGGTGCATTACACAGACCAAAAAGCATCATTTTGAACATAAAAGTCCTATATGAACAAGTAAAAGTGGTCTTTCCTTGGTCTTCGGGTGCAATAGAAATCTGATTGTAATCGAAATAACCGTTAAGAAAACAATACCATCCTAACACGGTCTAACATCTGATCCATGAAAGGCATAGGAAAGTGATCCTTCTCAGTCCATGCATTCAACTTCCTGTAGTCCATACACACATGCCAACTAATAATAGCCTTATAGGAATAGGCTCATTCTTCTCGTTTGGAACCACAGAGATTCCACCCTTCTTTGTCACACATTGGACAGGGCTCACCTACTTGCTATCTACAATCAGATAAACCACACCCACATCTAACCACTTGATGATTTCTTTCTTCACCACCTCTTGCATAGGTGGATTCAATCTCCATTGATGCCTAAAACTGGGCACATAATCTGGCTCAAGTTGGATTTTGTGTGTGCAAATTCCATGCAAGATCCCAATGATATCAGCAATGGACCATCCAATGGCCCTCTTGAACCTCTTTAAAATAGAAACCAAAGCCTCAACTTTCCAGTCTATAAAATCAGTTGCAATGATGACCGACAAAGTATTGTTGGCTCCCAAAAATACATAATAAAGATGAGAAGGAAGATTTTTGAGCTCTAAAACTGGGGTCTCCTCAATAGAAGGCTAAGCTGGTAGGGTCTTTTTGTCCTTCAAATCAAGATCTAACTAACTTCTTTGGTGCAAAACTATATGAACACCTACCATCAAGTGCGGTCACCATCTCATCATAACTCTCAATATCATCACCCTAAAAATTCATGATTCCTGCTACGAGGGCCTCGACTCCAAGCCTCTCTTTAATAGGAGCTACCAAATCATCCTTATCGACTGTATCTATTACAGAAATCACGCGCATATCCTTTGGCTGCTTCATGGACTGGCATACATTATCGGTAACTTGATCGTTATTCAACCAAAACTTTATCTGCCCAGTCTCCATATTAACCAACGCATGTCCAGTCATAAGGAACGGTCTCCCTAAAATAATGGGAACCTCAAAATCAACCTCACAGTTAAGGATGATAAAATCAGCTAGAAAGATGAAGGATGCAACCCTTACTAAAACATCACATAATATTCCCACCAGCTTCTTCACAGTTTGGTCCACCGTGAGAAGTCTCATCGAAGTCGATTTGGGCTACCCCAACCCCAACTGTTTGTAAACTGCTAGCAGCATCAAATTAATGCTAGCACCTAAATCACACAAAGCTTTTAAGAAGTTGAAACACCCAATAGTGCACAGAATCATAAATGCTCTGGGGTCTTCTTTCTTCTCAACCAAAGATCTTGAGGCTATTGCACTACAATGGTGCACATTGTCAACGGGCTCAAAACTCACCGTTCTCTTCTTGGTCACCAAATTCTTCATAAAATTTGCATAAGCTAACATTTGTTTAAGGGCTTCCACTAGAGGGATATTCACTGTCAACTCCTTTAATATAGAAATAAACTTTTGGTACTTTCCCTCTTCAGTCTTTGTGGAAAAGGAGCAGAAGGTCGTGGAATATAAGTCAACACTTTTGGGAACTCCTTGTCCTTCCCTTTTCTTTACCTCTCTTTATGTTCAAAATCTTGAGGGTTTTCAAGTGCATTCTCACCCACCAACGAGTCTTTGGATTCGACAACCTTCTCATCATCAACAACTATCGATTCTACCTTTTTTTTTAATGATCACGGGCATATGTGGGTCAGTGGTCATCTTACCACTCTGAGTAGTAATCTCCAAGCAATTACCATTATTTTTTAGATTTTGTACAGTGTTGCTCGAAAGTGTACCTTGCTGACGCTGATTCAATGCTGCAGAAATCTGACCAAACTATTGCTCGAGCTATTTTATGGCGGTAGCATGCAATTCAAACTTTTGATTCATTCCCAAAATATCCTCTTTAATCTTCTTAAGGAAGTCTTCCATTTTCTCTACCCCTTTAATAACCTTTGCAAGCATGTCTTCCATCCTCAAATTGCTCGAACCAACATCCCAGCTCCTGGGCGGAACATAAAGGCCACTCTTATCCTTGTTGAAGTCCTTTCTCCTCCAATTACCATCTCAATCCCTACTCCTATCTCTATACCCAAACTTGTTATAGCTGTTATCTCCATAGTAGTTCTGACCTTGATTCCCTTGCCTCGAGTTCCAAGTTTCTTGGTTAGACCCTTGGCCCTTGGCACGAAAACCCGCCACCTCTCTGTCTAGATATTTTAACTCCTCCTCAGAGTCTAAATCTTTATACCTGGGTGCCTTGCCTTGTGAACTGACTGTATTCACCTTTTCAACTCCAGCTGCTGTAAATTATTTAGTCAGCAACCCAATTTTAGTCCTCAGTTGTGCTACCTCTTGGCTACCGTCTCATCTAATGCTCTCTGCTCTGCGGATGTGCCAATTGCATAAGTACCAGTGGGTCTGTCCACATCTCGAGTATACCAACCTCGATTGGTTTTCATGATTTAATATAAGATAATCTAAGATCTCAGAAGTATGCTCCCAACGTAGACTCATGAATGTTCTACCAGTGATAGTGTCTGTTATAGCCTTGATGTTAGAATTCAAAGCTCTGTAGAAGATCTCAAGCAAGTTTCTACCAGTCTTCCTATGATTAGAACACTTTGCAGCTTTTTCTTGAACCTCAACCAAGTCTCATACAATGCCTCTAGTGCAATTGTCTAAAATTGTAAATCTCATCCTTCAACTGCAACATTATATAGGGTGGAAAAAATCTTTCCAAAAATGGAGTTCGTAATTCATTCTAAGTAGTGATCGATCCACATGGTAGCTCGGCCAATTATGATGTGAACTCTTCCATCAAAGAGAATGGAAAGAGCCGTAGTCTGATTGCCTCTTGGGTCACTCCAGGCAGATTATAAGATGTGCAAATCCTAAAGTTCATTACATACATGTTCGCATCATCAGTAGAAAGTCCTGCGAACACCCCCTTCAATTTCAGCAAGTGATTTATGACACTCGTGATATCAAACTTACTCCCTAGAGGTAATTCTGATGGAATGATAACACCAGTTTCAATCGGCTCCAAATAGTCCAAATCTTCCTCCGAATCCTCATAATGAGGTAGATAGTGTTGTAGCAGTTGCTGTGGAGGTTGTTACCCCCTATTCCTTCTCTGTCTCTCTCACTCATCAAGTGTAACTAGATAATTTGCCTCATTTTGTATAGCCCTTTCTTTCTTAGTTGCCAGTCTGGCAGCTTCTTATATAGTATTCTCTTTAGCCATCAATCGAGTCGTGATCTGTTCTACAGTCTCCTGCCCACCATGCTAGTGTATTTCCTGATTTAAGATTGCTGGATAGTTGGGAGCGCCCTCAAGATGGGCTCTTTGATTATTAACTTCTTCGTTAACCATCTTTCTATTAGCCTTCAAAGTTCTCTTAAGTTTCGTATCAATTGGAATTAGGGGATTGCCTTGACTCCGTGTATTGGGAATACACCAGTGTGTGACCTATAAATAATAGAAAAGTAAATTAGGAAACAACAACCAAAAGCCCAACAAATACAATCAATCAACTCAATAACCATATTCTCTGGCAAC
The DNA here is from genome assembly GCA_031232105.1 of Capsicum rhomboideum. Taxonomy (NCBI): domain Eukaryota; kingdom Viridiplantae; phylum Streptophyta; class Magnoliopsida; order Solanales; family Solanaceae; genus Capsicum; species Capsicum rhomboideum. The sequence goes on from CP124712.1 coordinate 82,580,894, forward strand.
GATGCCAAAATTTGATGTCGCCCAAATTATATTTCTAAACAAAATATAAAGCAGTCGCTGATCAAAAATAAAAACCAACTAGGTTGAGGTAGATCCCACAACGAATAGGTCAAAATTCAATCAAAAATGTTTGTCTAAGCGATCAATTACAATCTCCAGTAAAATAGGAGGGGTTTTGTAAATAAAGAATTTCGTAATAATAATTGTTGATTTGTTGAAGTTGAAATTAGTATGAGAACGGCACTAGGAATGTGTTCCCCAATAACTTCATAACTCCGTAGATTCTTCGTACTTAGTAATCTCTTGTGGTTCCCGACATGCAGAATTGATAGGTTATGTATCATCTAACCGACTATGTTACGCCCCTTGTAGATGACTATCCCCAAGCACAAAGGTTCATGTGTCATAGTTTTTGAATTACTAACCCATATCTATGATCCCAATTTAGTCTTTCTTGTTTACCGGTTCAATCCTAATTAAATGGAGGTTGGTAGCTCCAAGTCTTATTGTTGATTCTCTTTTCCCATCCAATTACCCTTGCTAAAGTCTAGGGTAGTGATAAGGCAGGTCCTAACATTGCGCACCATCATAAAGCAATCAATCCAAAGAGAATTAACAATATATACCTAAACACCAGTAGAGAATCACCTTATACTGCGAACACTACTTCTTTAATCCGTCATGGTTTCCACAACCCTAGTTGTGGTGTTTAGCTACTCATAATTGCAGTGATCATACCAAGATTTAATAGAGAACATATAATAAGAACACTTTCAATAATCAAGTAACTAATTGAAAGAATTGAAGATGAACAATTGAATGAAGAACAAATCAAATTATGGAATTAATGGCAAAAGTATATGAAGTGCGTTCAAAGTATGTTGGAATAATACCCCAAACGTGCTAAAACAAAATAAAACCTTACATGATGTATTTATAAACATAAATAATGCTATCCTAACTAACTAGGAGAAGTGGGTCAGCACATATCCATATGGTCCGTGTACAGGCCACACAAACCGTATGCCCTCTCATATGGCCCATCTCCACTAAAACTCTAAGTCATTCCTCATGAAACATCGTACGGCTTGTGTGTATTGCACATGGTTCGTATGGAACCCATATGATTCATGTTCAATCCATAAGGCTCGTATGCTGTGCACATGGTCAGTATGGTGTCCACATGATCAGTATGGGAGCTCATGTTCCTTCAATTGGTACCTTTCTCAGCTTTTTTGTCATATGTTCCTCCGGACCCTAGTTTCCTGCAAAACTAACAAAATCACATCATATCCAAATAAAAATACCTTCGTACTTGCAAATATTCATAGTTTTAAGCATTGAAAGTATCAAAAGTTCATGGTACATCAATGGGCAAGGCCGAGACCAGCCGGTCCGTAGAAAAGGATGATGATGATAATGCTACCCCTCCCTCCCATCCCTAAATTTCTAGTAGTCACCTGGAGATGGAATTGGATGCTGTGAGAAGATACATGGAGCACGCCTACCTGCCTCCCCAGGTATAGTCAAGGACATACATCAACTAGCCAGACTGGAGTTCGCCTTCTTGAATCTCCAGATAAAGGGGTTATTGTGCAAAATGCAGCAGAATCTTCATTAGTAGCTGAAGTGAAAGAGAAACAGGATGTGGATCCTATTTTATTGTAGCTGAAAGAGCATATAAAGCAAGGTTTAACAAAGGCATTTGATTTTACGCAAGAGAGAGTACTTCAGTGCCAAGGTAGATTGTGTGTGCCGGATGTAGATGAACTAAGGAAACGGATTATGACAGAGGCACATCATTCACGGTATTCTATTCATCCGGGAGCTACTAAAATGTATCATGATTTGAAAGAAATGTATTGGTGGGGAAATATGAAGAAGAACATTGTAGAATTTGTAGCCCAATGTCCAAATTGTCAACAAGTAAAAGTAGAGCATCAGAAACCTAGGGGTTATATGCAATGTATAAATCTTCCAGTTTGGAAGTGGGATATGATTAACATGGATTTCATCATAGGTTTGCCTCGTACACTGCGGAAATTTGATTCAATATGGGTAATAGTTGTCAGTCTTACCAAGTCAGCACACTTCCTACCAGTCAAGACCACCTACACAGCTGAGGATTATGTGAGGTTGTATATTAAAGAGATAGTACGACTACATGGAGTTCCAATCTCTATAATATCGTAAAGGGGACCTCAATTTGCTACAAATTTTTGGAAGTCTTTTCAGAAGAGTTTGGGTACGCAAGTATTTAAGTACAACTTTTCATCCTCAGACAGATGTACAAGCAAAATGTACTATCCAAACACTTGAAGATATGCTACGAGCTTGCGCATTGGACTTTAAAGGTAGTTGGGATAATCATCTACCTCTTATTGAGTTTGCCTACAACAATAGCTATCATTCAAGTATCAAAATAGCACCTTACAAAGCTTTATATGAAAGAAAGTGTAGATCACCAATTGGATGGTTTGAAGCGGGTGAAACTGCTTTACTAGGGTCGGATCTTGTTCATCAAGCTATGGAGAAAGTTAAGGTGATATAACAATGGTTACAAATGGACCAAAGTCGACATAAGTCATATGCTGATGTTAGAAGAAGGGGACTAGAATTTGCCATAGGTGATTGGGTGTTCTTGAAAGTGTCACCAATGAAAGGGGTAATGAGATTTAGAAAGAAGGAAAAGTTGAGTCCACGCTACATAGGGCCATATGATATTGTCCGAAGATTTGTTCAAGTGGCGTATGAATTAGCACTACCCCAAGAACTCTCCACAGTTCATCCAGTATTTTATATTTCGATGCTTCGAAAGTGCGTAGGAGATCCATCTCGTATTGCTCCCATTAAAGATGTACAAGTTATGGAGGATCTCACCTATGAAGAGATACCTATTGCTATTCTGGATCAAGAAGTGAAGAGGTTAAGGAATAAAGAAGTAGCTTCCATAAAGGTACTTTGGAGGAATCAACAAGTAGAAGAGATCACATGGGAAGCTGAAGAAATGATGAAGTCTAAGTACCCTCATTTGTTTCAAACAGAAGAACAAGTTCAAGATGCGGAATCGGAGCAATAACAAGTAAGTATTTATAAGCATTGTGTATATAAGATACCATGAAAAATGATCCTAGACTTGAATTTGTTTAAATTGGATAATGTCACTAACATTCGAGGACGAATGTTTCTAAGGGGAGAAGGATGTAACACCCCGTACATTTCCGACCCTATTTGGATACCGTAACATTTATGGAATTATTTAAACTTGAGATGTTTGGTGTATTATGCATTAATTTAGTTGGGCTGAATTCATATGTGGTAATGGACTCAGTAGAGAAATGATCCATTCCATCTTTGACCAAGTAGACATAACATTTATGACCAAATTGGGGATAAGGATGAGATTTAAAGGGACTATATAAGGCAAACAAGTCATATTTTATTCAACAAAACACACATGTCCCATTCTAGAATTTTCCACAAGATATTTCTCTCTTCTCTCAAACTATAAGCAACCATTCCTTTGGACAAGATCATCCTTTTGTAAGCTTTGATAAGTATTTACTCTTATGGTTTAACATATTATGTGCATGAGAGGGTGTATAAATCATGTTGGTTATGTTGGTAAAATGTTGGACAGTCCACTATGTGTAAAACAGTCTACTTTTGTTAATCGAAAAAAGGGTTTTGCCTTCTAAACTTGAAAGTGGACTTGTGATCTTGAAAGAAGTGAACTTGATGGATAAAATGTCAATATTTAAGATGTGGTTATGTCCTTAACTTTCTTTCTCTATGTGTATAACTTGTGGGATTGTTGTTATGAAATTGTGCATGGAACCGGCGGCGTATTGAAAGGAGAAAATAATTTGGTGATGCTCATGTGCATTTTGAAACCATGGTTGATCATTAGCATCAAATTTTACCTAAATTATGAAAAGATAAGCTTACTTATGGCTATGGACCATTTATTACAAAAAGGGACCCAAAAGAGACCCATTTTGGCCGAACCGGGCATCTGCCCTCGCAGATGGGGCACCTGCGGGCGCAGATGCCAACACAGGTGACCCTATATATGGCAAGATGGGTACCTGAGGCTGCAACTCACCCACCTGTGGGCACAGGTGGCTCCACAGGTCATTCCAGAATTTCATTTTGTTTGTTTTTGCTTCTATTTGACCCCCCAAGGCCCCTATACCCTATACGCTTCTTGGATGCAATTATCAACTTATGGTATCTTTTGAATAGCTTTAAGGGGTCGTTCAGAGGCATGTTGGATTATATCAATTATGTATTGTTGTTAATGTGTTATTGTGAAAGGTACTTAAGTGACTTGATGGAGTAAATGTGATGTAGTGTTGAAGGGGAAGTGCAAAGTATAAACTTGGTGTGAAATGTTATTGGTTTATGATATTTTGTTTAATGTGTGAAATGTTTTGGTGTTGTTGGTATGGTAATGCAGTGAGTGGTATTGTAGAAGGATGATATGACGTTATATGGCAGTCACGTAGCTCATTGTCATCTTATGCACTTGTAATGTAGTTAGTTGTTAACGTGAGCTCCGTTATGTACTTGTATTGTAGAGTAACACGTAAGGAAGGAGCTGAATTGTGGTATTCACATATTGGATTGTTGTAGTCACATATTGGGAAGATAAGGTATGTAAGGTTACTCTTTCCGTATCCTTTGGCAGCATCTCTTGTTCTCATTGATACCGTACTTGTTTCTATTCCAAAATGTTCTAAAGTATTTCATTCCAGGTTGTTACCAATGATTATTCATATGTCTCATATTTATGGACTAATGTTCTAAAGTTTCAATAATGTTATGACCACCGAATAAACTATCTCAAAGATTAAAGAAGTGATGTATTGAAAGTCTTTATTCTTGGGTGGTATCCCAGGGGTGGAAAGAACACCTAGCATGGGTCGACCCCAATATCTCGGGTGGTATCCCAGGGGTGGAAAGAACACCTAGCATGGGTCGATCCCACAACCACGGGTGGTATCTCAGGGGTAAAAGGAAAGCCTAGCATGGGTCGATCCCGATTGTTTATTGTTATTTTCCCACTGATCAACTTGGGGCCCGGGCATTATATGAATGAATGAATGTAAAAGAAAAGAAAGTAATAAATGTAATGTACACTGTTCCACACATATAGAATGGTGGTTTATCCATATTGATTATTCACTTGTATTTGATTCCATTGAAGTTCTTATGTTACATGTAGTTTCTTATAGCCTTACATACTCAGTACATTCTTCGTACTGACGTCCCTTGGGGGACTTACCTTACTTGCTGCTGGCACAGGAGCTAGTAGACCTCTACAGTAGGATACAGGTCATCTGCCGACTATTGGTGAGCTCCAGGTTGATTCGGGGCTTTCTGAGTCATATGTGTACATTTGTTTTAGTACTATGTAAATGTTGTATAAAGCGGGTACTTGTCCCGACGTTAGGTTGGTTATGTATCTGTTAGAGGCTTTGTAGACATTGTGGGAAAAATGAAGGAATGTAAGGAATGTATGCTTTTGACGTGGTGGCCCTAACGGCCAAGTTTCACATCTATTGAATGTTTCTCCATGACTTTCGCCATTGGTATCTTGCATATATATGTGATAGAGTGTTGTTCATTAGTGACAAGCATATGAATGTACATGGACGTAGGTTGGTTCTCTCGGGGCCTTAACGGCTTCGGGTGCCAGTCCGCCCTGTTGGAATTCGAGGCGTAACAAAAGTGGTATCAGAGTAGGTCGTCCTAGGGTGTCTACAAAGCCGTGTCCGATATAGAGTCTTTCTTATGGATGTGTTGTTCACCACACTCATAAGCAGGGGGCTATGGGGTATTTAAGAGTTGTTTCTTTTCTTCAGTTCTTAGATCGTGCATTAGAGCCAATGTTGTAAGTGGAATCATATCTGCCCATTTTTTTTTATAGTAAAATGCCGATTATAAGATGAGGTAGGGGTAAAAGTAAGAAGGTAGACATGCTTGTCGGAGAAGGAACTAGTAAATCACCACCTGACCAAGCTAGTCAAGATGGGGCTAAAACTGAGTTTGCATCGCGGGCTTCTTCTACTTTTCCAGCTCCAGAAGAGTCGAGAAGGAGAGAAGAACCTGCCGAACCACCTGTTAATGCTACTGAGCAATATCTAAGAAATGCGGTGCAAATGTTGACTCGTATAGTTGCGGCACAGAATCCAGGACACGATGGTCCAACGACAAGTAATAACGGTGCGGATAGGAAAGCTAGTCGAAGGACATAGGATTTTCTGAAATTAGACCCTCCCACGTTCACCGGGTCAGATCTGAATGCAGAACCACAAGACTTTGTGGACCAAATTCAAAGGGATTTGGATGTTATGCACGTATCTGGTGTTGAGATAGTTGAGCTTGCAGCCTATAGATTGAAAGGGGAGGCTATATTGTGGTACGAATATTGGAAACGATCAAGGGGTGTTGGTGCACTTCCATCTAGTTGGGAGGAATTCAAGGTGACATTCCTTGATCATTACCTTCCCTATGAGATCTGAGAGGCTCGTGCAGACCAATTCTTAACTCTTCGTCAAGGGAATATGAGTGTCAGAGAGTACAGTCTTCGGTTTAATTCTTTGGCTCGGTATGCTCCTAATGTAGTAGCCACTATGGATGACAGAGTCCATCGGTATGTGGACAGATTGGATTCGTATTTGGTGAGGGATTATACTATTGCTTCTTTGAACAGAGATATGGCTATAGCCAAGATACAAGCTTTTGCACAGAAGATAGAGGATCAAAGACAAAGGAGAAGGGTGCAAGAATTTGAAAAAGGGCCGTCAAAGAGGGCTAGACCTATGGGACAGTCCATGGCGTCCCAAGGAGAATTTAGGCCTTGGGTTTTTAATAGACCACCTAGACCATTATTTTCTTACCCTATAGCAGGTACTTCATCCCAATTCCGAGGGTTTGGATGCAGTCAAGCTGGGCAAAGTAGTGGGATTCGAGGTTCACAGACAACAGGGTTTTCTTGTCATCCTTGTCAGCACTGCGGAAGGTTTCATTTAGGTGAATGTCGGCTTAGGACAAATGGTTGCTTTTGGTGTGGTATGACGGGGCACATAATGAGAGACTGCCCACGAAGAGGCTTGGGTAGTATGGCGCGACCTACGGGATCAACCGTTGCATCATAATCATCGGTTCCTTCCTTAGGCCGAGGTGTGCATCCTGCTGGTCGTGGTAGAGGTGCTAGAGGAGCAGCCAGTTCTAGTGGAGTACAAAACCGTACCTACGCTGTAGCGGACCGACAGAATCTGGAGGCTTCTCCTGATGTAGTGACAGGTACATTATCTGTCTTTTCACATAATGTATATACATTGATTGATTCGGGTTCTACCCTATCATATGTTACTTCATTGATTGCTGAAAAATTTGAAAAAACACCAGAATTATTAGTTAAACCATTTGAAGTATCTACACCATTTGGTGAATCTATTGTTGTAAAAAGAGTATATCGTAATTGCATAGTAAATGTTTGTGATCATGATACGCTGGTTGATCTTATTAAACTGGAAATGGTGGATTTTGATGTTATAATGGGTACGGATTGGTTGGCTTCTTGTTATGCCACGGTAGATTGCCGAGCTAAGAAAGTACATTTTCATTTTCCACTAAAGGATGTCCTTGAATGGAGGGGTAATGTTGGAGCATCGAGAGGTAAATAAGGCAAGGAAAATGATATCAAAAGGGTACATATGCCATCTAGTAAGGGTGCAAGATACCGATATGAAACCACCAACTCTTGAATCGGTTCCAGTGGTAAATGAATTTCTTGATGTATTTTCTGAAGATCTTCCAAGTGTGCCTCCGGAATGGAAAGTAGAGTTTGGTATTGATGTGGTGCCAGGTACTCAGCCTATCTCTATTTGTCCATATAGAATGGCTCCGACAGAATTGCGGAAATTGAAGGAGCAAATAAAAGACTTGCTGGATAAGGGATTCATAAGGCCTAGTATGTCCCCATGGGGTGCACCAGTGTTATTTGTACGGAAGAAAGATGGCACATTGAGAATGTGTATTGATTATCGACAACTGAATAAAGCGATCGTCAAGAATAAATACCCCCTCCCCAGAATTGATGATTTGTTTGATTAGTTGCAGGGTGCCAAATGCTTCTCAAAGATTACCTGAGATCGGGATATCATCATGTAAGGGTTAGAGAAAAAGATATACCCAAGACAACTTTCCAAACACGGTATGGTCATTATGAATTTTTGGTTATGTCATTTGGGCTAACAAACGCACCAGCAGTTTTTATGGATTTGATGAATAGGGTGTTCAAGCCATTTTTAGATGCGTTCGTGACCGTGTTTTTAGATGATATTTTAGTTTATTCAAGATCAGAAGAAGACCATGCCAATCATTTACAACAGGTGTTACAGATTCTTCGTGATCGTAAGTTATATGCAAAGTTCTCTAAATGTGAATTTTGATTGAAATCTGTAGCATTCTTGGGTCACATTGTATCAGATGAAGGAATAAGAGTTGATACACAAAAGATTGAACGGTGAAGAATTGGCCAAGGCCTACGACGCTATCACACTCCGAATCCCATCGGGACGTGATTGGCACCCGAAGCCGATAAGGCCCGAGAGAACCAAGCTTTGCTTCTATTCATTCATATGCATGTCATAGGAAATGCTCCTATCACATAGGAACGTGAAAGGCTAAAATCGGAAAGCATAGAACATGTGACGTAAATACATATGAGAAACTTGGCCGTTGAGGCCATCGAGTCAAGACTTCATCTATCATCTTATACACATACACCCACATACGTCTACAAAAGCCTCTAACAGATGCATTTACCAAAACCAACTGAAAGTCGGGACAAGTCCCCGCTTTATACACTATGTACAATACCAAAACATATGAACAACTGTGACTCGGAGAAGCCCCGAACTAACTGGAGCTCACTAATGATCTGCAATTATTGTCAACCTACGGTGGAGGTCTACTAGTGCCTGCACCTACACATGCAAGGTAAGTTCCCCAAAAGGGGTTAGTACGGAATAAGTACTGAGTATGTAAGGCTCAAATGAAACTGTACAACACATGAATATTTCAATGAACTCAAATGCATATGAATAATCAATATGAATAAGTAAACATTCTTCATTTTGGAAACCATGTGTATTACTTTCATTGCTTTCTTTTCTTCTTTACTTCAATGCTTACTTGTCATTACATGTGTCACAGTGTACCCGAGCCCCGACTGATCAGTGGGTCTTTACATAACATATCGTTATGTTGGGATCGGCTCGAGCTAGGCTTATGCCCCTAGAGCTGCCACCCTATGAATCAATGTATATATCGGGATCGGCTCGAGCTAGGTTAGTACCTCTAGAGCTGCCACCCATACAACATTTCAAGTTTGGCTCGAGCTAGGTTATTACCCCTAGAGCTGCCCCCTGTCAGGACTGCCCCCGATCCAACAACCTCGGGATCGGCTTGAGCTAGGCATTTTGCCCCCAAAGCTGCCACCCATACTTGATCATTGACCACATATGCATTACTTTGTCTTTACTTTGAGATTGATATCTTTACTTGTGAGAGATTGGTACATTCACTTGTACATTACTTCTCTCATTACCTTTGAGAGATTGATACTATGATAGACATAACTTTATATGAAACTTTGGATCAATAATCAATGAGTGAGAGTCATATGAATAGACATTGTTGTAAATATAGCCTTATTGGAAACATAACACCATTGGAACCATTGAACAATAATCGATGAACAAGATACATGAGTATAACCACTATTGGAACTTTGAAACACAACCTTATTGGGCTTTTGGAACATTAGTCATGAATATGACACATGAAATTCACAATTGATCAATGAGTAGGAAATATATGATAATGACCATTGATAACCGGATATAGAATACCTGAGCACATTTCGGGATGGGACAAGCATAATGTCAAAGTGGATACTATTTGCCGCAGAAAAATACGGACAGAGTAACCTTACATACTTGTACTCTCAATACGAATATAAAATCCTAGATGTGCATACAATAGTCCCGCTCCTTCTTTATGTGTCACTCTACAACACAAATATATAACGAAATTCACATTAACCACCAACTACCTTACAAATGCATATAACGTGAATGAGTTACATGTTTACCTTTAAACATGCCATTTCCCCTTGACAAAACCATTGATGAAATTATTATTCCAAAAATCCCCCAATATTACCAACATTGACCAATACATGATAATCAATACATTTCACCATAACACTTCTCCTTTACACTTTCTTATCCACACCACATCACAAATAATCCATCAAAGTACCTTAATATACCTCATAGCACATATCGACCAAAATCCTATAATTTACACTTATATGAAAATAACAAGTTTAATAACAATATTACACCATACATGTTCATATTTTATCCATACCATGCTCTTTCATCAAAGGCACAAGTCCTAATTCAAGCTTGAATCTCATGGATCACAAATCTTATATAAAAACACAAAGTACCATGTCCAACACTTCCAAGCATAACCAACATGATTTACATACTCTCCCATTCATATAATATATTAATCCATAACAATAATCACTTACCTAGGCTTGGAAGATGATGATCTCGCTCCAAAGGTTGGCTTTGAACGCTTAGGGTTTGAGAGAAAAATGGTTGAGAAATATCTACAAAGGCATGTGATTTCCAAATGAATAAAAATCAGCATTTTGCCCTTTATATAGGCCCTTAATTTTTCATCCTTTGCCACTCTTGGCATTTAATGCAATGATCTAGAAAGTCAAGGCAAGAATGGGTTTTTTGACCCATTTTGGCCCATGTTTTCTTTATCATTTTGGCCCATTTATTGAGCCCACTTCACTTAACCCAATAAAATCAATAATTTCTCATGTTTTAATCATCTCATATGTGTTACAACAATATTCCCTCTCACGTTATTCATATCCATAGCCTCAATCCCAAAACAAGTGATTCTAGCCAGTATGGCCTATTTTGATCATAAGGGTAAAACCGTCATTTTGACACCAAATTCGCTCTCGAGTAATTTTATCATACCAATATAATACTTTACTCATTTCATGTATGTACTCATGGTTGTAGAATAAACGTGGCAAAAATCGGTTCAATACGTCCCCGGGCACCCTTGGGACTTAGAAAATTTCCAACTTTCGAAAAAGTGGAAAAAACATCCTGGCACGCCATGGGGCGCACCAACTTGCTGCCTATGGGCTAAAAATTTTGGCCCAAAGAGGCCTGGCACGCTCCCTAGCGCGCCCCACCCTCAGCTTTTTCAAAAATTTCATTTTTCAACTTTTCTTTGCGGGTTTGGTTAGATACTTCAAGTCCTATTCTTAAACTTACTTCTTAACCTTAATATACTTTGTTTGGAGGTCCTCCTAGACTCATTTTGAACCCCACAAATGCTCCACAAAAATCACAAAACACCTCCTACGAAGGGCTAATCACATGTACGAGGCCGAATTTCAATTTTCTTGTCAATAACATTACAAAATACATTCTTGTGGCTTTCGACACTTAAGTATACATTGTTCAACGTTGTCAAGTAGGGTTGGGAAGGTACGGGGTGTTACAGACGCCTACAGATATTCGTAATTTCCTTGGATTGGCAAATTATTATAGAAGATTTGTTGAAGGGTTTTATTCTATTGTTGCACCTTTAACAAACCTAACCCACAAGACAACCAAGTTTCAATGGAATGATACATGTGAGAAGAGTTTCCAAACTCTGAAGGATAGATTGACGTCTACGCCCGTATTGGTACTTCCAGAAGGCACAGAGGGGTATGCGGTATATTGTGATGCTTCAGGAGTCGGCTTAGGATGTGTATTGATGCAGCACGGTAATGTAATAGCTTATGCCTCAAGACAGTTGCAGCCACATGAGAGAAATTATTCAACACATGATCTTGAGTTAGCAGCCGTGGTATTTGCTTTAAAGATATGGCGCCACTACTTGTATAGGGTTCACGTTGATATATATACTGATCATAAGAGTTTGCAATATATCTTTAAGCAGAAGGACCTAAATCTGAGATAGCGGAGGTGGCTTGAACTATTAAAAGATTATGATATTGATATCTTATACCATCCGGGAAAAGCAAATGTGGTAGCCGATGCATTAAGACGCAAAGCAATAGGAAGCACTAATGGCCAGTTGACGGAAAAACAAGGTATAGTCAAGGACCTACATCAACTAGTCATCCTGGGAGTTCGCCTTTTTGAATCTCCAGGTGAAGGGGTTATTGTGCAAAATGCAGCAGAATCTTCATTAGTAGCTGAAGTGAAAGAGAAACAGGATGCGGATCCTATTTTATTGCAGCTGAAAGAGCATATACAACAAGGTTTAACAAAGGCATTTGATTTTATGCAAGAGGGAGTGCTTCAGTGGGAAGGTAGATTATGTGTAGATGAACTAAGGAAACGGATTATGACAGAGGCACATCATTCACGGTATTCTATTCATCCGGGAGCTACCAAAATGTATCATGATTTGAAAGAAATGTATTGGTGGGGAAATATGAAGAACATTGCAGAATTTGTAGCCCAATGTCCAAATTGTCAGTAAAAGTAGAGCATCAGAAACCTGGGGGTTATATGCAATGTATAAATCTTCCAGTTTGGAAGTGGGATATGATTAACATGGATTTCATCACAGGTTTGCCTCATACACTGCAGAAATTTGATTCCATATGGGTAATAGTTGACAGGCTTACCAAGTCAGCACACTTCCTGCCAGTCAAGACCACCTACACAGCTGAGGATTATGCGAGGTTGTATATTAAAGAGATAGTACGACTACACAGAGTTCCAATCTCTATTATATCGGACAGGGGAGCTCAATTTACTACAAATTTTTGGAAGTCTTTTCAGAAGAGTTTGGGTACGCAAGTGAATTTAAGTACAACTTTTCATCCTCAGACAGATGTACAAGCAAAATGTACTATCCAAACACTTGAAGATATGCTACGAGCTGGTGCATTGGACTTTAAAGGTAGTTGGGATGATCATCTACCTCTTATTGAATTTACCTACAACAGTAGTTATCATTCAAGTATCAAAATGGCACCTTACGAAGCTTTATATGAAAGAAAGTATAGATCACCAATTGGATGGTTTGAAGCGGGTGAAACTGCTTTATTAGGGTCGGATCTTGTTCATCAAGCTATGGAGAAAGTTAAGGTGATACAACAGCGGTTATAAACGGCCCAAAGTCGACATAAGTCATATGCTGATGTTAGAAGAAGGGGACTAGAATTTGCCATAGGTGATTGGGTATTCTTGAAAGTGTCACTAATGAAAGGGGTAATGAGATTTAGAAAGAAGGGAAAGTTGAGTCCATGCTACATAGGGCCATATGAGATTGTCCGAAGATTTGTTCAAGTGGCGTATGAATTAGCACTACCCCAAGAACTCTCCACAATTCATCCAGTATTTCATATTTTGATGCTTCGAAAGTGCATAAGGGATCCATCTCGTATTGCTCCCATTAAAGATGTACAAGTTACGGAGGATCTCACCTATGAAGAGATACCTATTGTTATTCTGGATCAACAAGTGAAGAGGTTAAGGAATAAAGAAGTAGGTTACGTAAAGGTACTTTGGAGGAATCAACAAGTAGAAGAGATCACATGGGAAGCTGAAGAAATGATGAAGTCTAAGTACCCTCATTTGTTTCAAACGGAAGAACAAGTTCAAGATGCGTAATTGGATCAATAACAAGTAAGTATTTATAAGCATTATGTATATATGATACCATGAAGAATGATCCTAGACTTGAATTTGTTTAAATTGGATAATGTTACTAACATTCGAGGACGAATGTTTCTAAGGGGGGAAGGATGTATCACCTCGTACATTTTCGACCCTATTTGATTACCGTAACATTTATGAAATTATTTAAACTTGAGATGGTTGGTGTATTATGCATTAATTTTGTTGGGATGAATTCACATGTGTTAATGGACTCAATAAAGGCCCAATAATTAAGCCATAAGACATGGCCCAATTGGAGAAATGATCCATTCCACCTTTGACCAAGTAAACATAACATTTATGACCAAAGTGGATCTAAGGATGAGATTTAAAGGGACTATATAAGGCAAAAAAATCAGATTTTATTCAACAAAACACACATGTCCCATTCTAGAATTTTCCACAAGATATTTCTCTCTTTTCTCAAACTCTAAGCAACCATTCCTTTGGACAAGATCATCCTTTTGTAAGCTTTGGTAAGTATTTACTCTTATGGTTTAACATATTATGTGCATGAGAGGGTGTATAAATCATGTTGGTTATGTTGGTAAAATGTTGGACAGTCCACTATGTGTAAAACAGTCTACTTTTGTTAATAGGAAAAGGGTCTTGCCTTCTAAACTTGAAAGTGGACTTGTGGTCTTGAAGGAAGTTAACTTGATGGATTAAATGTCAATATGTAAGATGTCTTTATGCCCTTAACTTGCTTTCTCTATGTGTATAACTTGTGGGATTGTTGTTATGAAATTGTGCATGGAACCGGTGGCGTATTGAAAGGAGAAAATAATTTTGGTGATGCTCATGTGCATTTTGAAACCATGGTTGATCATTAGCATCAAATTTTACCTAAATTATGAAAAGATAAGCTTACTTATGGCTATGGACCATTTATTACAAAAAAAAGGACTCAAAAGAGACCCATTTTGGCTGAACCGGGCATCCACCCTCGCAGATGGGGCACCTGCGGGCGCAAATGCCAACGCAGGTGACCCTGGACAGGGCCAGATGGGCACCTGCGGCCGCACCTCACCCACCTGCGGGGGCAGGTGGCTCCACAGGTCATTCCAGAATTTCATTTTGTTTGTTTTTGCTTCTCTTTGACCCCCCAAGGCCCCTATACCCTTCTTGGATGCAATTATCAACTTATGGTATCTTTTGAATAGCTTTAAGGGGTCGTTCGGAGGCATGTTAGATTATATCAATTATGGATTGTTGTTAATGTGTTATTGTAAAAGGTATTTAAGTGACTTGATGGAGTAAATGTGACTTGGTGTTGAAGGGGAAGTGTAAAGTATAAACTTGGTGTGAAATGTTATTGGTTTATGATATCTTGTTTAATGTGTGGAATGTTTTGGTGTTGTTGGTATGGTAATGCAGTGAGTGGTATTGTAGAAGGATGATATGACGTTATATGGCAGTCACATAGCTCATTGTCGTCTTATGCACTTGTAATGTAGTTAGTTGTTAACGTGAGCTCCGTTATGTACTTGTATTGTAGAGTAACACGTAAGGAAGGAGCTGAATTGTGGTATTCACATATTGGATTGTTGTAGTCATATATTGGGAAGATAAGGTATGTAAGGTTACTCTTTCCGTATCCTTTGGCAGCATCTCTTGTTCTCATTGATACCGTACTTGTTTCTATTCCAAAATGTTCTAAAGTATTTCATTACAGGTTGTTACCAATGGTTATTCATATGTCTCATATTTATGGACTAATGTTCTAAAGTTTCAATAATGTTATGACCACCGAATAAACTATCTCAAAGATTAAAGAAGTGATGTATTGAAAGTCTTTATTCTTGGGTGGTATCCCAGGGGTGGAAAGAACACCTAGCATGGGTCGATCCCAATATCTTGGGTGGTATCCCAGGGGTGGAAAGAACACCTAGCATGGGTCGATCCCACAACCACGGGTGGTATCTCAGGGGTAAAAGGAAAGCCTAGCATGGGTCGATCCCGATTGTTTATTGTTATTTTCCCACTGATCAACTTGGGGCCCGGGCATTATATGAATGAATGAATGAATGAGTGTAAAAGCAAAGAAAGTAATACATGTAATGTACATGGTTCCACACATACAGAATGGTGGTTTATCCATATTGATTATTCACTTGTATTTGTTCCATTGAAGTTCTTATGTTACATGTAGTTTCTTATAGCCTTACATGCTCAGTACATTCTTCGTACTGACGTCCCTTGGGGGACTTACCTTACTTGCTGCAGGCACAGGAGCTAGTAGACCTCCACAGTAGGATACAGGTCATCTGCCGACTGTTGGTGAGCTCCAGGTTGATTCGGGGCTTTTCGAGTCACATGTGTACATTTGTTTTGGTACTATGTAAATGTTGTATAAAGCGGGGACTTGTCCCGACGTTAGGTTGGTTATGTATCTGTTAGAGGCTTTGTAGACGTTGTGGGACAAATGAAGGAATGTATGCTTTTGATGTGGTGGCCCTAACGGCCAAGTTTCACATCTATTGAATGTTTCTCCATGACTTCCGCCATTGGTATCTTGCATCTATATGTGATAGAGTGTTGTTCATAAGTGACAAGTATATGAATGTACATGGACGTAGGTTGGTTCTTTCGGGGCCTTAACGGCTTTGGGTGCCAGTCCGCCCCATTGGAATTCGAGGCGTGACAGGTCGATCCGAATTAAATTATATAAATATCCAAAAAGAAACATGCAACTTAAGAGTTTTATTAGTCAAGATCTTTCATCCTTGAACTTTGTAACACCTTTAGCTCTTACTAGCCTTACTAACTGAGAGCAACTTTCCCTTACTAAATTCAACCCTAGTCACCACTTTCTTACTACGTCATCAAGTCAGACCTTATCTCGTAATTACATATAAATTCAACCACACTAAGCCCAAGGGTTCCTACCTTTAATACTCGTCATTTCGGACCCTTCCGTAACACTTAAACTTGTTCCTTATTCTGGTTATGCATTAATACCCTAGTAATTATAGATTAATTTAATACTATAAGAAATTAGCTTAGCTAGACAACAACAACACGCCTACCCAAGTTCAACAATATCCATCAGTAGATCTATGTCCATAAACTTTCGCCAAGCATAAATGTGAACACCTTTCAAGTAAATCATAATCATTAAGGACACTTAGCCATTTTCAACCAGTCATAGAGTTTAATCAAAAGTAAGTCAATATAGATAATATACCAAGTCAGGACCAGAACTACAGGCATTAACCAAGTCAATAACCTATGACTCCACAATAATATGTCACACATTGTCTCAAATACACAAGCAAATAGACAATAAAAAAAATATGTCAATTATTTCCAATTTAGCCCGGACCACTCAAGGATCCATTCCAACAACATCCATGTTAATAACCATAAACCACAATCTACTCAAAAACCAATTATAGCAGTCAACACATAAGCCTGATTCACTCAAGAGACCAAATATAGCAAGTTAATAGATGAGCCCGATTTACTCGAGAGACCAAATATAGCAAGTCAACACATAAGCCCAGTTACTCAAGAAACCAAATATAGCAAGTCAACACATAAGCCCATTTCACTCATGGAACCAATATAACAAATAAGGACATAATCCCGGTTCACTCAAGCAACCAATATAACAAATAAACACATAACCCCGGTTCACTTAAGGAACCGCCACACTCACTTGTACCTTATACATACATACTAAAGGTCTTATGTTACCCACTAGCCATGACCTGCAGGGGATGAGCTCTTGTCCATGTACCAAATTTCAGATATCAAGTGTCTGTCAACCTTATACCAAACAATCCCGTGAAGATGTCCAAATACCGCTGCGTCCCATAATAATAATAGATATCAATATCGACACATCCATAATAATCACAAATATCACAACCACAATGATAATAGTAATAACACCTGTAAAAGCAACAAGCTTTCATATAAGTTCACTACATGTTATTAACACTTAGGATACCAATTAGTCATTGACTTTACTTGAAAATCCATTGTAACAATCAATACGAAGGAACAATTATCATGAACACGTAAAACAAGTTGGGTTTCAACTATATTAAACCATCACATACATTCCATACATAATTTAGGGTTTGGTTAGGGCTTACCATGTCTAAGGTATGCATCCTCACCAATAGTCCATGCCATAATACAACCCAACCTTCCACCCTAACATTAATACTTTACAAGGCTGCCATTCAGCTGGTTACTACTATAGATTCTTCGGAATCCACCAACACCAACCACCCCCTAATTAGGCATTTATTAGGCTCTAACCCAATTTCCAGGTACACCACCATTTTGAATCATATGGGGATGAACAAAGTCAAAAGCAACACATTAATTACTTGACAAATTTCAATATCACAAAATAACAACAAATCCCCACCCAAACAACTAGGTTTCATCCTTTTTATCCATTCCAACAATGTGCCCAGAGGCCTAAGCATGAAATATCCCATCAATTTACGTCATGCCCATGCTTTCTAAACCAGGTCTAAACTACTCAGTTAAACCTAGCCTACCTGGACATCAAACAGCTGCTACAGAGGCATGAATGCGAGCTTTTGATTCTGTGCTAGTGATTTCCATCCTGAATTTCATGAGAAAACCATGGGTTTTACCCCATTTGAGAACAATCCCTCCTCTCCATTGCTCCAAGTTCATGAGGCAACCCTAGGGAGGTTTTAGAAGCATCATTCGTCCTTTTTGCAACTGAATAGAAGAAGGGATTTTTTTAAAAATAAAATGGTGTCTGGTTTCTACCTTCGACACCCCACTATAGCGACCAGTTGGCCGCTACCATGGCATCGCTATAGCGGGACGTCAGCCCAATCCAGAATTTTAAATTCCAAATTTTTTAGCTATATTATCCCATACTAGTTTGAGATTGCATTTCAAAAATCCCCATACCCCGTTCCCATAAATGAAGTGCCTTTGATAACAACGGAACATGTCATTACAAGTACTTAATGAAATAAAACATACCAAGACTTAGAAAATATTACCATTATAGGTGACCACATATTTCGTGCAAACTTAGAAAATTTCAGAAGGGTCCTAGATTATTATCCAATTGACGTGCTATTTATGTATATGTCTTAGTAGATATTAGTTATACAAAAATAATGATCAAATCAAGAATAAGCAAGGCTTAAATTATTTACATGTATGGGAGTATTGGTAATAGCTTCTATCCTTTTCCATTGTAATTTGTAAACATACAATGACTCTCTTTTTCACTTGACTTCTAATAAGGTATGGGTGGTGTCACGACCCAATTTCTCAGGTCATGATGGCACCTACTATAACCCACCAATAGGTAAGCCAATACGTAGTCTGGAATGACTAGTAACGGACTACTAAGAGAAAGGAAAAAAACTACGAAATAAATATAATAAAAAGACTAATATAGTCTCAAAACCTAGTGGAGCCAGTACAAGAGCTTCAAATACAACAGGAGTACAAGTGAAATACAGGAAAAGTATATATATAAGTCATCTCGATACAACATAGAGAACAGTTTAACAATAAGAGGGAGAGTAGGGATACTCCAAAATGCCAGGAGCTCACCCTGAATCTCCGATCCATAGCTGCTTTGCATGATACACACATCAACGGCGATAACTCGTACTATAACCTGCAGGCTGCAGAAGTGTAGTATGAGTACCAAACATGTGGTACTCAATAGGCATTGGCCAACTGAGCTCCAGAAATAATGTAAGCACAAATAACATGTAAGTCATGAATATAACTACATGCAGCTATCCAATAAAGCTAAGCATAATGAGTCTAATGGAGCAATAAGGGTAAACTTCCCTATTCTAACAATGCTCAGGAGCTAAAGTACAATACCGTATATCACTAGCCAATATACCAATGAAGAGTGAAAGAAGAATATATAGTAGTATACAAGGCCAAAGAATACATATACAATTTGAGTGGACAAAGAAAGAGAGGGATATATGGTAATACCTTATATATATATGTATATACAAATAAACCTGTAGTACTATCTCAAAGGCAATAACCTGAGGGAGTAAACCTAACCTCTCGAGGGCCTTAGCCAAGTAAGGGAGCTAATACTAGCATGATCAAGCCTCTAATCAAAATGTGACTAAGCATGAGGCAACTCAACTATAAAGTAACTCACCGAAATAAAGAAGGGAAACAGAAATGTACCGACATACTCAGGTGCCAGTCCATAATCATCCTGCCACGAACTAACCATAATAGCCAACAATAAAGTAACCCGCTAGTCCGGACAAACAATAACCTAACCGAACCCCCATAAGCCTGGAAGGGTCACGGAAGCACTCAGCAAATAGCAACCATAACCTATACCTATACAACCCCCCATAAAATCGATAGATACAGGCGCCAAACAATCATACTAGTGATAGGCAATGCATATAAATGAATGAATGCAACAAATCCATAAATACCATATCTGATCCAAGTGCCATAAAGTACCAAGTGTATACACCTTCTCCTGCTCCGGAGCTTGCAAAGGCAGGACCTACGGTGACCATCCTTCTCCGGCACTACGGCTCACTAATGAAGGGGCCCATAGGGGATTTGGGATATCCGTATACACTGCCTGGTCCCAAACTAGGACTTTCAATAACCATCATAATCAATCTACTCCGTCCAACACTGGAGAGAGAGATATATAATAAGTGCACGGACTCAAACCATGACTAAAAGAGTGTACATAGTGTAATAAGTGTACGAACTCGAACCGTGACTAAAGGAATGTACATAGTATAATAAGTGCACAGACTCTAACCGTGACTAAAAGAGTGTAAGTCCATAAATTTATTGCCCGAGATTAAGTTTAGGACTAAATAGGCATAATAGCATAGAAAGGATCGGAATCTCTCTCGACCGAGTAAGTAGTAGTGGTAAAATGAGTGGATTAATAACAAACCAGAATCAACCTCGGTATACTTTTCAAAATATCATTTTTAGTTCCAAAAGCTCACAAATCATCAATTAAGGGGTACGATTCCCATTATAAAAGAATCTACTTTAAAAGTAAAAATTGGGAATAAATCCCTTTTTGGAAAACAGTAGTAAAATTAAGGTTTGAGTGGAATCGTACAACTAAGTGAGCATGAATGTGCCTAACAGTATGCATGCTATCACCGATATCCAAACAATACAACCATAAGCGCCTAAGCATCTATAAACTAGAACCACGTACTCAGAAGGATAGGATACTCACCTGGAGTCCAACTGGTATCGTAACCACGGCCTCGGGCCCAATAATACATAATCAACATAACAAGCCATCAAGGGCATAAAGACACTACAAGGATCTAATAGGGGAAATACCTCCCAAATCACTAAATCAAATGATAAATCTTATACTAAGGGATCCTTAATATTAAACTATGTTAGCATGCTTATAATCGAGGGTAAAATGATTCTATAGCCATGACAAGTTTATTACACTAAGGTTCGGGTCAAATTTCTACCCCAAATTCCCTAAATGGCCTAAGTCATGCTATACTAGTCATAAAGCTATCTTACACAAACTATACTATACATAATCTCATAGAGAAAAGTAGATCGAAGCCTACCTCGATGCCGAACCACAAGTCTTGAATCATCCATAATTTGCTCGTCTTTGCTCCACGATCCTGAAATGCTGCCACGCTATCAAAATATTAAACTACACATCATAATGAGTAAAACGATACTCATATTGCTATATAAAAACTCGGGTCAAAATTTAGGTCAAGAACGGGCCTGTGGGGCCCGTAAACGAATTCCAAAATTGAATCCTTCATGAGGTCCCTCGAAGGACAAGGAATGTGTGCTCAAAAGTTGAGCATAAATGGAGTGTAAAATCGAGGCCCAAATCAGTCCCCAAAGTTAAGGATTTAAAGACCTAAATTTCTAAGAATTTACAATGAAATGGAACGGAATTCAACAGGTAAAATAATGAATAAGGACCAAGGAGTGTAGAGCTAACTTACCTTAGCTTCAATGAAAGATTTTCCACACTCTCTCTCTCTTCAAGCTCTCAAAAATATTGGAAAAGGGTTGAGAAAATGAGAGAAAATCGGGTGAAGAAGGGGGATTTAACACCCCTAGGTACTACTAAAGCGGTCACTTGGCCGCTAAAGCGTCCAGTGCCAAAGGTGAGTGGCCGCTAAAGCGACGTCCGCTTAAGCGAACAAGGGGCGCTTAAGCGGCTCTCAGCTAAACAGCCAAGGCCGCTAAACCGACTCGATGTCGCTAAAGCAGTTTCCGCTTAAGCAGTCATTTGGCCGCTTAAGCGGCTGCACCAGCAATTTTGAGGCATCAGATTTTTCTAAGTCCAAACGGACTCCGATCGGGTGCTCGGGATTCGTTCGGAACCCCATGCGAGCAAACGAACTATGCTAGAATACCAAATTCGACATTCTGAACTCAACGAAACCATCAAAACTTCCATCCGAGGTCATTTTGATTAAATGTGGAGCCCACACCTATAGTTTTATTTTTTTATCAAATCTACCCAATAGCCCAAAATTAGTCTGGAAGCCTCGGGACCTGAAACAAAGGTCCCCCTAGCCTAAAATCAACATTTCGGAGCTGATGGAGCTATCAGAATTTCCATCTAAGATCATTTAATAGCAGTTTTGGTCTGAGGCCAATTCCTTAACAGCAAAAGCTCCAAAACAGGGAAATGAGCCTAAAATCCAAATGAACTATCCGATGATCGAACCGACAGTTTCGGCAAGTCATAAATAACATGTAGCCATTGTGGGAAGGCTCAAAATGCCCGAATGTGCAAGAATTGAGAAAATGATCTGGAGGTTCCTTACAGGTGGTATCTTAAAGCTCTTGAACATAGTAATTTTAATGGACTATTAATAAAAGGACTCATGTTGATAACGTGTTATGAAGTGATAAAATAAGAAAAAAATAAGTAGAAAGAAGAAAGAATACTTCTTATTTCTCTTGAGGAATAAATACAATGAAGATATCCTCTTTATTTATAAGGAAAAACTAGCTTGGTCTCAAAGTTAGGATTCCTAACTTTTCTCCAAAGAAACAAAGTAGACATACACTATAATACAATAATATATTTATAACAAGAAAGAACATATTTGTCAGATTGCAATTTTCCATTTAAGGGAAGATTTCTAAAACTATTTCCATTTTAATTATATCAATTTTATTTTATGGAAATGTGTATATATTTTAACATAAATATGCAATGTACGTGCATAAAAATCAGTTAATGATTAAACAAAAGGAGAAATCGAGAATGCCACCAATTTTTGAGTAAAAATAAGAGGGGGGAAAGAAAAAAAATAGTCATTTATGTATGAGGGTAGGTTCAAAATAGTTCCTTAAGTATGTACTAAATAATTTTGGTCTTTTAAACTTGTCAAAAGTTAACACTTTTAATCTCAACGAAATATTTATCGGACTCTATCAGTTAGTTTTGACAGGAACTACAATTTTTTTTATATTATATACATCAAGAAAGTCCATCAAATCCTAAAATATGCAACACTAGAAACTACATTAGACACTAATCTATCTAAATATAATAAGAGAGGGAAAAGCATTAGAAGAAGCCAAGTGACAGTCTAAAGAAAAGCCACTTGACAGTTTGCAGCCAATGCTCCAAAAATAAAGAAAATGTTTTAAAAAATAGAAAAGAAATAAATTAGTGCAAGTTTGTGTAACTGCATTTGTTTTTTTGAATTAATGTAGACAATTTTTAATTTGTATAGTTGTAGTTATCGCTTTAATCAATAATTAGAGTTAAAACTTCCTCGGAACAACCGTTCATCACTCTCAATAAAATAATATCTGAAAATAATGTCCCAAATAAATGCCTCTTTAGTTCTGGCTGTGCAAAAAATAATGAAAAATGCTAATAACAATAGCCGATACTAAGAAATTATTCGCAATGAAGATGAGCTTATTTCCAAATACTAAGAAATTCTAACATATTTGAAATATAACATGAGAAAACTAAAAAACTTTTGAAATTATAAATTTTAACGATATGTTTTTTGAATTTCATAGTAAGGGATATGTGTTGACTCACGGCTGAAACAATGACTTCTAAATGGACTCTTATAATGGCCTAAATCTATATTATTAGATTTGACGTGTGTTTAGCAGCACATATTTTACGTGTATTCATCTATTCCAAGCGAGCTAATCAATGTATATGAAAATGATGATAAAGATATGAAAATGATGATAAAGGTGTTGAAGTATATGAAGCAGTGTCTGGAAAATTAATCAATCTGAACAATAGTGTATTTTATGTCCATGAGAAAATTCCAATCTTGGTGTCAAGGATCAAGCAACTATCTGGAATTAGATAAGGTAGTTTTCCTTTCATGTATCTGGGGTGCCCAATTTTTTACAGCAGGAATAAGATTTCCTACTATGATTTCATGGTCAAGAAGATTGCTAACAGAATTAAATCATGGCAAGGAAGGATATTGTCTTTTGGGGGTAGAGTTGTGCTTATAGCACATGTATTACAGAGCATGCCTATTCATTTAATGTCTTCCCTAAAAAAGAGTAATTAATCAGGTTCACAAATTGTTTAACAGTTTTTTCTGGAGGAGTTAAGAGGAAAGCAAGAAGAGGCACTGGGTGAAGTGGGAAACAATGTGTCTTCCAAAAGAAGAAGGTGGTATAGGATTCAGATCCTTATATGACATGTCTAATGCTCTTTTTTGCAAGTTATGGTGGCATTTCAGGGTGAAACCATCCTTATGGAGTGGATACATGCTTAACAAATATTACAAAAACTACATCCTGTGATTGCTACAGGGAGGGGAGCTTCAACAACTTGGAAAAAAATGCTAACAGTTAGAGAACTAGTTGAGCATCAGATACTTTGGCAGATTAGAAGGGGAGATTCCAGTTTTTAGTTTAGAAATTAGACATCTATAGGAGCTTTGTATCATATATTGCTAGAAGCACTGGATGATGAAGAGATAGAGGTGAGTCAATTTGTAGAATATGGAGCATGGAATATACAAATGTTGGCAAAATATCTTCCAAAGGAATTAGTGAGTTTTATCATTGCATCAATTAGTCCACCACATGCAAGTAAGGATTTGGACAAGCTGGTATGGGTGCTAGAGCAAATAGGCACTTTTACTGTAAGAAGTGCTTGGGATTATATAAGGCACATGGAAGAAAAACGAAGAAATTTTCAGGTTCATGTGGCCTAAAAAACTTCCTTTTAAAATGGCATTTACACTTTGGAGAGCATGGAAATTTAGGCCGCCAATTGATGAGGCGATAGAGAGGATGGGTATCAACTTACCATCTAAGTGCTTTTGTTATACTGATGCTAAAAGGGAGACAATGACACATGTTTTTCTAACCTCTCCTATAGCTGCAAAGCTATGGAGATTGTTTGCTAATTGTGCAGGCTTCAACTTATCATTAAATGGTGGACAATACAGTGTTCTGGCAAATTGAAGCAAGTGATGAATACCATTCCCAGTATTATCATATGGCAGCTATCGAAGAGGAATACTAGGAAACACAATGGAAAAATGAGCTTGGAAAGATTGACTCATCAAGTTAATACCAGTATTTGGCAACTAATCAAAACCAAGTACCCAAGAATGAAGAATGTGCCATCACGGTGGCCGGAGATGATCACCTATCTGGATAGGTACAAATCCATGATATACCACAGATTAATACATTGGAAGCCTCCACATAATGGAATCATTAAATGCAACACAAATGGTGCAAGCAGGGGGAATCCTGGCAAGAGTTCCTATGGTTTTTATGCTAGAAGAGATACAGGTGATCTAGGGTTTGCCCAAGCTGAAGTTATTCCAGATGCAACGAACACAGAGGCAGAGGTAGTTAACGTATTGTGTGGCAGAAGGATACACTAGTTGCATCATTGAAACTGACTCACTTTTGATGAAGAATGTGTTAGAAGGTAGGTGGAAAGTACCTTGGCACATTAGTACCATAACAGGAGACATAAGAGAATTAATGGAGGTTTGTGCAAGCCAGGTACAACACACATACAGAGAGTGGAATACACTCACAGACTATCTAGCTAACCTAACCATGGAATATTCAGATAGATTAGAATTCAAATCTTTTGCTGAACTTCCTAAGCAAGGTAAAATTTTGCTTAACCTAGACAAGGCTCAAGTTCCTAATTTCAGGTTTAGTACCAAACAGATTTTAGCTAGATGATTGGGAAGGCAGGTTTACAACAAAGAGATTACTTCTGTGAATACAAATATGATAGCAATAAGGAGTAGCATACACAAACAGAGCACATACAAGAAATCAGAGGCAACATACATCTCATAGTGGGGAAAATACAGCAAGTTGATTCAAGGGCAGGTGAACAGATGCTTTCTAATCCTAAAGTAGCCATTCACAAGAAAAGTTCCAGATAGATATATTAAAATTAAAAAGGGTAGGGTCAAGAGGTGGAGACTTGCTGTAATCATCTTCGTTAGGAAGAACACATATGTGATCGAGGAGAAACAAAACGCCACTATCAAAAACAGAAAGAAATGTCACAGATCGTTATTGAGTGCTAGAATAAATAAAAAAGGTGGATCGATTTCTTATCTCAGCTGAAATACAAATTGAATCTCATGTTGAAGCTGATTATCAATGTGGAAGGAAGTAAAATCGCCGGGAAAACAGCAGCAACCTTGGTCGGAAGACCGAGAACTTTCCAAAAATGATTTGTTTCCTCTTTTGTTTTTTGTTTTCTGATAGATTTTATTTGGACTAGTCTTATCGAGTAGGCTTGTTGGGCTTACTTGAAATTGATAATTTTTTTATTTTTTCCATTGTATTCTTTGTTTAGCCATCAATAAAAGCTGACCCCTTGGGTCATATTTAATTTTTTTTTTTTTTTAAAAGAGCTAAGATTTTGAATTGTACCAATTTAAAGGACTTAGTGTTTTTTTCTCTTATCACATTTAACTTGCTATTATTATTTTTTGATAGTCCACAATTAATTATATTGTGAGAACTTTTTTTAACTATTAACTGCGCATTACACGGGTACTTATATTAGTAAGATATAACAATAGCAGAAATCACACCTCAATAGATTACACTAGACTTTAAAAATAAATTAGAAATAACAGAAATTACAATAACAAACAAAAAATCAACAGAAAAAACCTAGGAACACTCTCAAAGAGCCAATGATTTATTTATTATCAAAATTGAGTAAAATTCCAGTTGAAGAGTAAAAATAAGAATCAATGAGAGTATTTTATTTTTATATCGATGTTTTCATAAAATTTGAGATTTATGTATTTTACCTAACTGATGAATTTTTTAATCGATGGTGTCCGTCGATTTTTGTGTTCGGAAACACTATTTTTATACATTACAAATCCATCGGATTTTCTTAGTTTTGCCCTATAACCGACGGTCGTCCTATGATTTTGTCCCTCAATATTTGATCTTTTTTATTTTTGTAATGTATACCTTTTAATGTGAGTTCTTGCTAATTTTTTTTTTATAGCTCCTATTAAATATAATAGACAGAGTTTTACCAAATATTTTATTGGAGACTAAAACTATTAATTTTTAACAAACTTAAAAGAAAATGCATACTTAAGGGATTATATTACCTATCCTTAAGCAACCACTTTTTTTTATATCTATGAGAAACTTAAAGAACCAAAACTATTTAAGTGCATACTAAGGGGCTATTTTGAACTTACTCTCAATACATAAATGACCATGTTTGTCATTTTGTCCAAAAACAAGGGACTGTTATTAGAAAGGCAGCAATTGGAAGGAAATCAGAGAGATGGATCCTCCTCCTCACTCGCAAACACAGTTATGGAATAGCTGGCGTGGTGCCAAATTTATTTGGCGTGCTGTTCTCATCTTCAATCTCGGCCTCGGAGGTAAAACCCAAAACCCCACCGCTGCATGTTGCCTTTTGTATTATTAGTTTCCTTCCTTTCTGTGTCAATGTTGGAACTGAGTTTTGGATATTATAATATATTTAACTTTTCTTGGCAGAAGAATGTTTTGCCCTGATATTGTTATGTACTATGCAAAAGGTGTATGTGGGTGGGTGGATTACTTGTGTCCTTCAGTATGTTCTTTTTTTTTTTTCTGGACATTGTTTCTTGGGTTTAGTGGGAGTAAGAATATTTGCCCAGTTTTCTTAAGAGCTTAAATGCTTTTGTTCTGCTGATATGTTCTTAATCTGCTTGCTTACATGAAAATGAAAGAATTTGAGGTGAGTTCTGAGTTGCATTTTGTTGTGCATATCATTGATGTATTGGAGGATAAATAAATGTGGTATGGTAGTATTTGATTTTTGTGAAGATTCTTGCCTTGTGGATATCCAATGTTTTATGACTTATGAGAGTGTAAGTTAACAAATGCCAAATGTTGCTTATTTCAGTTGATTCATAATCCTTCGATTGCAAATATAGATTCTGGCAGAATAGCCTGGATGGAGTAGTTTCTTCTCTCTATCTATTCAGAAACATGCTACCTTAGTATGTAGTTACTGTAATTTAGATCCTTATACAGAAAGAATTTGGGCCACATATAGCTTTTTGGGGATTTCAAGTTGAACTTCATCTTCCATCAGTCATTTAGTCTAGAATATAAAAGGAAATTCACTTCAGTTAAGTTCCCCTTTGTGCTTGTATATATAACTGAGTTCTTCAAGGAGAGTGTTGCAGATTAAGAGAATTGATGGTGTTTCTGTTCAACTTTAATCTTACTATGCTGGATTTTTTCTCCCTCTAAAACCTAGAGTTGGATCTGTGATTTGCTAGGCATATCGTCTTCCTTTCTTTGAGTTTCTCTTTCTTATCTCTTCTTTCGGAAACAACCTCTCTATCTCACATCTGAGATAGTGGTATGGACTGCGTACACCTACCCTACCCAGACCCCACATGGTGGGATTATACTGGGTATGTTGTTGTTGTTTCTTATCTCTATATAAACAGTTGTTTCATTGGATACTTAATTCAATTATCAGAATTAGATAACCGTCAAGCTAGCAGTAGGTTCTGCTCCTATTATTATTGATGCAAATTAGGGCTTGGCTGACACTGTGTACCTAGCATACATGCAACGTTTAATCAGGGAAGAGCAGGCGATGACACGGACTATTGATAAATATATTTGCAATGGATAAACTGACATGTGTACTTATTGCTTCTACTTGTCCTTGGGCAATGGGTACCAATCTTCCTCTCCATTCTCTTTCCCATATTCATCCAATGATTCAAAGATCCATAGTAGAACTAGGCATAGCCCAATTTATGCCCAAAAAACAAAAGAATGTGCCACAGATTTATTATTGTTTTGCAATGTAAGAAAAGACGTTCATGGCTTTCACCCTCCTGACCACATAGTAGACACCTTGAACAAATCTGAAGACCTCTTCTTTGTAGCTTTTCTTGAGTTAAATATCTTTCCACCAACCAAACAAAACAAGATACCCTTACTGGAGTTTTTGTTCTCCAACTCAGTTTCCAAGGCTATACCCTGTTCATGGAGCTAAATCAGTTTCCAAGGCCATACCCCGTTCATGGAGCTATTATGATTCATGAACCAATAAGTTGTTTTTATTGAGAAATTACCTTTGTTACCGAGTCACTATCTGAGTCTATCTGGTGCCCCGTGTTTCCCCAAAAGTTCCTTTAAGTTGAATCATGGTAATAAAACTTTCTACTTCCCAGTGTTTTTGGAATGAAGTGGACTATGCCATACACTGTCAGAGATTGCCTATGTGAGCTGGAACTCAAAGAAAATTGACAAAACCATCAGGAAAATCTTGAAATGGTCCCTGCAAGCATTTTCTACAACTTGGTGAAGTGGGAAACAGTACTATTAAACAAGAAGAGGGTGGTTTTACAATCAGTAATTTAAGCATACAGAATAATTGTCAATGATGAAATGGCTATGGAGATACAATGGTGAGGAACATGCTCTATTGAAGGAGGTTATGTAGGCAAAATTTGGTGAAACAAATCCGTGGTGTACAAAGATGATACAAGCGGGATTACCGCAAAGATCCTCACTCAAGGTAATTGGCGTCCTTTTAGAGATGAGGAGTATTGCGACCCACCATGATGATTTTGGCGATGAAGAAGTCTTGTTAATGAGAGTATTTGGCACTTGGGACACTTTTGGGCCCACTTGGCATTTAGTGTCACGTTTGGGCCCATTATGTAATACGGCCCATGGCTATAAATAGTTAGCTTTCTTCTCATTTTTAGGTTAGATGATTATTGATGATGAATGTTACACTTGAGAGTGTTTATGTTTTCTTGTTGGGAGCTTTCTAGATTGTGAGAAATGTTGATTGTTCGAGGTTCAATTCCTCTTACGGTTTTCGTAAGAGATAGGTGTTGACGGTAATATAAAGGAAGGTCTTCGATTCTTATACCTTTGGTTGTCTTTTTTCTTATCGTTTGGTGTCTATCTATCTATCCTTTTACTTTATTGTCTTTGTTTTCCCTTTGTTCTTCATCTCGTATTTTTTGCATTTCCCATTTTACCCTTGTTTCCGTTGTTTTCGTAGTTTCTTCGTTTTCTTAGTATTTTGGTTCGTATCATTTGGTATCAAAGCCGAGCTTAGAATCATTCCCACGATTCTAGTCTTGGGTTTGTTGTTGAAAGAAAATCCAAAAGTCCCAAAAAAAATTCGTTTTCATGTTTTTGTCCATTTTTCAAATTTTGAGTTTTTGATTTTGGTGTTTTTTTGTGCTTTTGGTGTTAGATTCTTGTTCCCTAACACTAATAGAGTCTATATATCGAATTTGAGCTTAATCGGAATTGATTTGAAGGTTCTACCATTGTTGAGTTTGAGCTTGAAGAAATTTCAAAGTGGGTCTTCAAATCTGTAATTATTGGAGTGGAATTGAAGGTTGAGAGGTATTGAGATTTGTTTCCCATACCAAAAGGAGCTTGGATCTCAAATTTGGTGTGAATCCGAGCTAAATTGAGAGAGATGAATTTTTGAATATTCAAGTTGTTCTTGGTGTTCATCCCAAAATTCATATCTTCAAGAGGAAGATTTATCAAAAGTTGTTGTTAGTTCCAAAAAAGAAGAAAGAGAAAGATGTTTGGGTGTTGGTACAAAAGAATATCCAAAAGAAAAAGGAATATTCCAAGAGAGAGAGTGCAAAAGTGCCCACAAGAGGACAAATTCGGAAGCTTCAACTGTGCTGTCCAGGGGTACCTGCGCCCTCACTTGCTCACGCAAGTCAGGACCTGCGGCCGCAGGTCACCAACGCAGGTGAAGGCAGACTCCCTGGAAGGGACCTGCGAAGTCCCACCTGCGAGGGAAGGTCCCCAGGTGCGTCCGCACCTCGCCAAACGCAGGTGAACAACTCTCAATCATATCCTTCTCTGATTCTAACCTTTTAGTTTCATTTTCTTGATTCCTAATCACTTCCATTGATTCTTAAAACTAATTTTCAACTAGTAATCACCCTACTCAGTTGTGATTAGTTCTTGAGTCCATTTTCTTTTTTGTTTCTTTTCTTTGTGTGCTGTTATCGTTTTGTTCTTAGTTAACTTCTTTGATTCAAGTTCTTTTGTTCTTTAATCGAGTCATCCATATTTGCTTCATCCCATTTCTCAAATGTACTAAGGACCATGGTTGGAGCAACCTTTGATACCTTAGTGGAGGCCATCATGGGGTTGCGACAAGATGTGAATGGATTGATTAGGGATTGGTCACTCCTGAAAGAGAGGATGGCAAATTTGAGGTGTCTTACTCCCCAAAACACCTCAAGCGGACAACACACTTCCACAATCACTACCCCGGGGATCATCCACCAAAATTGTGCTCCAAGACATCAAGAACATGTTCCATTGCATGTTCCATCACCCCAATCCAATATGAATCGAGCTCCACAAAACGTTGTTCGACCACTCCAAATCCAATTACGCAAAGACGCTTTTCATCTTAGGTCCACTAACCACGATACTAGCATTTTACCTAGTATCACTCCTTCTCTTGTGCAGGGTCATGAACAAACATGTCCAAAGGAGGATTCAAGGAGAGTGCTTTATGAAGAAAAGCTTGAAGGCCTAATGGAGTTCTTACCAAAGAATTCCGGAATTGAAAAGTGTGATGGAGTAGGTTCAATGTTGAATCCTTTTCAAGAAGGAGAGGATGATGTAAGCACGATTAGCACCAAGGCAACTCAAATCACCGTTGATACAATCCAAACTACATCTTGGAAAGAGCCTTCAAAAGATCAATATCGTGTGTGGGTGATAGCTTGGAACATGGGAGATGTGTTGCTAAAAGACTCATGTGTGAAATCACCGTACCAAATATGCTTACCAACAAAGTGCCATTCGAAGAAGGTTGTCTCAAGAAGGAGAGGTTAGCATCCCACTTTACTTGGCTAAGCAAGTTATGAATCCTCCCAATTTCAATTCCAAGGACTACCCCGAGAATCTTGAATTTGCAAATGATGAATACTTGAATTTGAGGACAAATTCTCTTCAAGAAGGAGAGGATGATACAAGCGGGATTACCCCAAAGATCCTCACTCAAGGTAATTGGCGTCCTTTTAGAGATGAGGAGGAGTATTGCGACCCATCATGATGATTTTGGCGATGAAGAAGTCTTGTTGATGAGTGTATTTGGCACTTGGGTCACTTTTGGGCCCACTTGGCATTTAGGGTCACTTTGGGGCCCATTATGTAATAAGGCCCATGGCTATATATAGTTAGCTTTCTTCTCATTTTTGGGTTAGATGATTATTGATGATGAATCATACACTTGAGAGTGTTTATGTTAGCTTGTTGGGAGCTTTCTAGATTGTGACAAATGTTGATTGTTCGAGGTTCAATTCCTCTTGCGGTTTTCGTAAGAGATAGGTGTTGACGGTAATATAAAGGAAGGTCTTCGGTTCTTATACCTTTGGTTGTCCTTTTTCTTATCGTTTGGTATCTATCTATCTATCCTTTTACTTTATTGTTTGTTTTCCCTTTGTTCTTCATCTCGTATTTTTTGCATTTCTGATTTTACCCTTGTTTCCATCGTTTTCGTAGTTTCTTCGTATTTTGGTTCGTATCAAAAGATAGTCACAGAATCTTATGAGTTAAGAGCTGGAGAGGTATAAGGGCTCTATGGCCAATAATAGAAGCAAGGTTGGAGATGGGAACAAGATCTGATTCTGGAAAGAAGCTTAGATTGATCAAGTTCCTTTCATGGACTCTTTCCCAGATTTATTCACTCATTGCTACAATTCTGAACTTCTCCACATGACCTTATCTTAGTTTATGACATATATACTTTGCTTAATTACTATTTTTATTTAGGAAAAGCATTTTGATTGACTCAACCTTCGTAGTCTTCAAATGCTTTTTTTTACCTCATGGAGGTGTTAACATTATAGTTTCAAATTTTGCTCAAAATGTATGGGGCCATCCGCCTGTTAAAATAGGTATGGAGCCATCTATTGAAAATGCTCCATATCAAGTACGTCATGGAAGGTGGCATGAACTTGCATTCCAATTACTGGATAGCATTTTACGTAAAATTGTCATTCTTGACATGTTCTAATGGCTCAGATTCTGTGACTTCCTAATAAATTGACAAATATTTCTATTTTTGCAGCTTACCTCTTTACAAGGCCTGCTAAGAAGGAAAAAAAGGCTACCACTAGACAATCCATTACTCCAGCTGAGACTACTACTCCCACTCCGCCCGCTCCTCACAATCTTGAACCCATCTTTTCTCCTATTCCAGAACCTGTGAAGGTGCCAGAGCCCCTTTCTGTAGAGCGGCAACACAGTTTTTTTGGATGGACGCTAAAAGATAAAGAGGAAGGTCAAACCTCAAAACTGAGAAGAAAAGAAGGTAATCAATGAAGAAAAGCTCTACTGAAGCAGTTCATAAGCAGATTCCATCCCAAAGATCTGATGTAACGTAGATGTTTCTTGATTCGAAATTTCTTAGGCTGAGCTTAAGTTACTGAACCGTCATTTACGACATGGCATTTTTATTTTTATTTTTGCCACCTTCAATCTGATTGATACTGCTGCTTTTTGAGTAGGCAATACAGATAATAGATGATTTGGTATAGCAGAATGTTTTATTGCTAGTGGAAGAAACTAATGGAGCTGATGGAGCTCCATGACTGTTTCATTTATCTAAATGAACTTTTTCTCACTGCACTTCATAAGTGGGTTATTTCTATTGGCTATTTCATGAGTCATCAAAATGCTTTAGTTGTTTATTCTTGATAGTTAATAGGAGTATTTATAGAATGTGAACTTTTTTCTTGACGTATTGGTTACCAAACAACAGATACACACCAAATATGCACTTCCCATGTCAAATTTTGTCTTCAACCAGGAAGAAACAAACCCACAAACCCATCTTCCTTCAAACCCTACCGTCCAGAAAAAATAGAAAGACAACCAGCCATAGCATTAAAAAGATTCATCAATGTGGACACTCAATTTTGAACCAAAAGTATATGTTCATTTATAATCTCTAGTTGCCACTGGCCAATCTAGTACTCCAAGCACTTTTATACGGATTCAGTTTTCTCAAATTCTCATACTCCGTTTTCAGAACCTCAGAGGCTAGTTACTTAAAAGCGCTTTGCACTCTCAGGGTATTGCAATTTTGACAGTTTGAACGTTGACCTTTTTCTTTTTCTTATTTTTGTTTAATGATTTGTTACCTAAATCTTGCTTTTGTTGCATAATCCTTAAAAAACACCCCTGTGACACTCTTGCCCATTTTTTAGAAAGGGATGTCTCAACTTTAAAGTCCCCAAACCCCACTGCTCGGATGAGAACAAAAAGTATTTGCATATGACAATATTGATTCATAAGCTCTTGCATTCTGTGTGGATGTTGGAACTGGGTTTTCGATAATAATTTAGTGTTTTGCCATTTCCTTGATAAAGGTGGACCAGGATTTGAACATTATGGGTTCAAGTTCGGACATCTACCACGACCCATATGATTTACTGTATTCGAAGTCTACTATTTGTACTAGTTTGATTAATTTTGTTTAACACATACAGGTTCTGGAGCCAAAGTTACAGAGTTTGGATAAACCAAAAACTATTGCACTACATCCCCTCTGTTCTTGGATTTCTGTGCAGAATATTTTGCCGCCTGACATTGTTATGTACTGTGCAAAAACTGTATGTGGATGCATCGTAATATTTACTGTCGATAGTTGGGTCAGCCACTTTGATATTTTTGGACATTATTTCGTATCCGGTGTATTAGGAGTAAGAAGTTTAGCACATTTATCGAAGAGCTATAGTGCTCTGTCCTTTGGTACCTGCCCAATCTGTTATTTTGTATAAGAGCGATAGAAATTCAATAGGGGGTTTTCTGTATCATTGCCAAGGTGCATTTTATGGTTCATACATGTATCAGAGGATGAATAAATATAGTAGTAGTTTATTTGAGTGATAGATTCTCGACAAGGGCCATGTTTTGCTGATTTCAGATGATTCATGATCCTTTTTCTACTCATTTGGACAGTGTAGTTGGTTCTTGCTATCCATTCAGAAACATGCAAGTCTAGTATAATTATGTTTAGATTTTCTTGATTACAGAAGGAATTTGGGCCTTCGGTTTAGGGGATTTCTAGTTGAACATCATCTTCAGGAAAATATAAGCCTCCTTCATAACTGAAGTTCCACTTTCTGCATGTCATCATTGAATATTAATGAATTATTCATGATGAATATAGCCAATTTATAAAACTGGTGGTGTTTCTGTTGTATTTTAATCTGGATTGGAATTAATCAGTGATTTGCCAGACATTGTCTCCAGTTCTGTGTATATCTTTCTTATCTCTGTACAATATGTTGTTTCTATGGGTTATTTGATTCAGTGATCAGAGTTGGATGATTATAGACAGATGCTGAGTTCTGCTACTACTATTTGAATTGGTAAAAAATCTAGGTTCTTTCTAGGACTGTGTAGGAGAGGAGGCAGACATCTAGTTGATCAAGAGGAGCTTATAGCATGAATAATCAGTAAAAATATTTTTACATGAGAATATACAGGACAGATCTACTTATTGGTTCTACTTGCCACTTGTTCATATGATCTTATCTAAGTTTGCGATCATATGATCTTATCTAAGTTTGTGATGCATAATGCAATGCTTGACCTGCCACCACTTTGATTGCTGTATATTTTTATAGTACTTACTTCAAATGCTAGTTTTTTCTCACTAGACTAGATATGCAACTGTATAGCCCTAATGATAAGATTATGAAGCCATCTACTTTAATAAAATTCTGTATCGAGTACATCATGGAAGGTGACAATGAATTTGTTTACCAATTTCTACCCATCAATGTAAAGCCTCCTCATACATTATATTTTAATAGCTCAGCTAATGTGACCAATGTCTCTACTTTTGCAGGTCACCTCTTTGCAACGCTTGCTTAGAAGGAAAGAAAAGTTGCGTCATTATGAGTCCCTCTTCTCTCATATCACACAACTTGTTAAGGAAAGGAAACAATTGCAGTATTTTTGAATGGACGAGAAGAGAAGAGGAAGATCAAACCTCAAGGCCGAGAAGAAAGAAGAGAATCAATGAAGAAAAAAATATCTACTGAAGTTACGAGCAGATTCTATGGCAAAGATCAGACTAAATAGATGTTTTGCTGAATTACGCACAACTCATATTAGATAGACATGATTCAAAGTTACAAACAAAGAAGAGGAAAAAATATACTTTCGGTGGCAAGGGAATCACAATAAACTGGTGTGACTGTGTGCTATATTCGACCTGTAAAATAGTTTTTCTTGAAATACAACACCATATATTCGTCTTTTCTTTAATTTGAAAGTTACACAAAATCATCATATGGACTAAATTGGTCCCTAAACAAGAAATAATTCAAGTACTACATGACTTTTACATATAAAGTAAATATGATTATATAATATTGGATTTACATGCACGATTTGGGCTCGCTCACCAATAGAAGTTTTTTTCATCATTCTCGTGTATGGAATGTATCCCAGTTGGTGTTGGATTTTGACCCTTTTCAATAGCCTATACAAAAAAAAACTATTTCCATTCTGATTTCTATTTAAAAAATATGTATTGAAAGCACTAATAAACCTACTGAATGATTAATTCAAAGATCAATGAGGAATACGGTAAGAAAATAATTGGTGCCGGAAGTTATTAGTTGTAGTCCATCATTTTTTTTTTTCTACTTATAGAAGGTGTCAAGTAGCACCATTTTCCCGAGCCTATGATGTGTACAACATGATTTCGGTACTGTAGTGTCATTAGGATACTCAAAGGATAATTATGTTTCAATCTTTTTTGTCACCTAAGCTTTAATGGTAAGAGTGAAATTGAAATACTTACAAAAGGACAAAAAACTTCCAAGTGTACTGGTACCATGTAAGGGTCCTACACATTCTATAAAAGATACGACTGATCTACATATTCAAAGGGAAATGTTTTGATTTTGACAACCTCTAAAGCAAACATCTACATCCCCAA
The DNA here is from genome assembly GCA_031232105.1 of Capsicum rhomboideum. Lineage (NCBI taxonomy): Eukaryota > Viridiplantae > Streptophyta > Magnoliopsida > Solanales > Solanaceae > Capsicum > Capsicum rhomboideum. Next base: position 82,618,193 of record CP124712.1, read on the forward strand.
TCTTGGCATCTAGAAGAACTCAAGAAAGTGGTACCAGAATCACAACTTGTTGATTCACAATCAAGCTATCTCATAAGTGTTCTAGATAATACAATCTCCTGCCTATTTTAGTTATCATGGCTACTAAAAGTAACTGATCCTACATGCTTTTTAGTTTAGGAAATCATTGCAACATTTATTGTTCTTTCCACTTTTAGTATATCCTAACTCTAATAATTATGTGGTAAAAGGAAGAGTAGTGTTGAGTAAATTTCTAAACCAATATTATATTATTTTTTAATGATTATTTCATGATTTCATCTACTCTTGATTTTTCAACTTAAAAGTTTGAGGTTTTTCTAGTAAAGTTAAAGAATGATATTTTGATAATTTCTAGCTAGATTTTAACTCCATTTTTAAATGTAATTTCATATCTGAACTTCTTAAGTTATGGATAAATTGATTTTCTAATCAAATTTCAGTTTTTCCCTAGGTATTTCGGGGTTGAATTTTTTATTGACTTTTTAGACCAGATTAGAACCATAGAAATATGAGTATTATTGGACTCATGTTTTCGTGTAAAATCTATTTTTGATATATTGAGAGCATTCTTAGACTATTCGGAAGGAGAAGGCTAGTTTGTGATTATTAAAGACTTACAATTCAGCTATGAGGTAGTTATGACTGAACTTCTTTCGGAATTTACTTGAGTGAGAACTTATCATGTAAAGTATACTATGGATTGGAAAAATTTAGTGACTTAGCATGGTAGTTGAGGTGAATTATTATTGTGATGCTTTGATTGGGGCCTTACCGTGTTAGTGAAACGAAATAAGAAAATTCTAGCTTGATATTGAGGCTTGTGGCCTGTATTCATAGGTTGATTGATAATCTTGAAAATTTATACATGTTTACTGAGATTGGATCCACTATATCATTTTGTACATGCATATTCATTTATATCATCGACCATTGAATGGTACTACTGGAAATATGAATTTTGAAAGAAAATGAACCACCCTTTCTTTATATACATTTATCTAATTCGATGCAACATTCCGTATAGAGACTAATAATATTGATATTGATTGCATCTGATGTGGGAATTCTGAGCAAGATATATGGACCTCACAATTCCCCTATGAGTCTCACCTCTACAACGATAAATGTGGGGGTGGGTGTATACCGGTAGGCATCATCATTGCATAACATCACATATTTGCATTGTTTATTTTGATTATGGTTGAAATTGAAATAAACTGTGATGTTATTGTTATTGAACTGCTGGAACTTTTCTGTGTGTATGGTTATTTTTGTGTTCTTTACTCGATATAGTTTTCTACTTGATCTTAGTCGGCCTTTGATGTCTATCAAGTAAAAGTAGACTATACTTACTCCTACTTTTCTGCATTCTTTCAGTGTAGATATCGATTTGAGTGGCCCCACGTTTAGAGATCGTGACAGGCAACATTTCAAAGTTGTGGTGAGCTTCTACCTTCGGAGACCACCTATATTTATCTGTGATATCTTTACTTTCTGTCTATTTTATCCTTCACAGACAACGTTATCTTATTTACTTATATAAGTTAGATTTAGAGTCGCTCTTGTATACTCATGACAACTGAGTTTTGGGGTGTTTTAGATTTATGTCCAGGTTCTTTTGAGTACTATTGATTTAAGTTATGTTGAATTATTATCGATGTTATTTCGTTAGTTGCATGAACTCTCTTACTTCAGTCACTAACTGATTTACCTGAATTGTCGAGTTAGGCTTACATACCATGGTTGAGTGGTGTAGATGCTATCATAATCCATGGGATTTAGGATCGTGCCCGTTTTCTTTGTCTTACTGCAACACAAAGAAATATTAGAGTTACCAAACCTTAAATTTCAAATCTTTGTGAGATCTACATGTAATGACCCTCTAGGTCATTTTCTCTTTTTCCATGCATTTTCAGCATTTTGAGTTTTTCTATAGCTGCTACAAGTCATTATCGTGACAGTCGGTTTGGTTCTCGGGCAGTTCATTTGTGTTTTAAGCTAATTTTCTTATTTTAGAGCTTTTGAAGTTGAGAAGTTTGACTTCGATCAAAACTTCTAGTGAATGGTCTCGGGTGAGAATTCCAATTGTTTCATTAGCTCCAGAACATGGATTTTGGGCTAAGGAGACCTTTCGTTTGGAGGATTTCAGACTCATTTTGAGCTATTGGGTGGTTTTTAGTTAAAAAAAATAAATGGGCATGGGGCCCATATTTCATCGAAACGACCTCTAATGGGAATTCCATCAGTTCTGTTGAGTCCAAAATGTCGTTTTTAATAGGGTAGCATATTTTGTTTGCATGCATGGGGTTCCAAATGAATTTTGACGACCCGTTTGGATTCAATTTTGACTCCAAATTTTATTGATGTTGTAGCAGGAGGTGCAGAGAAAAATTGCCCTATGCATGCACAGCTGTAACAACCCTTTCCATCATTATGGATAAGTCTAGCATGCCAAAATTTGGGTTAAGGTTTTCCCCAAATTAGGAGTTAGAAATTCCAGGCTAGGCTAGTCTTGGACAAAATCCGAGCATAGTATGGTCTAGGAAAATCCAGGAATAGATTGGTAAAATTTTATGTAATTCAAGGTAATATTGTGTTAGTTAAGTCGATAAGGAATTGGTAAGACTTTCGAAAATGAATTCGGGTAAGTAGAACTCCCGAAATCGAACTTGACGTAAAGGGGTAGGTTTAGGATGTTGAAATTTGAGGGTATGTTGAGAAAAAGACAAAACTGGGAGAAATCCCAAGCTTATGCCTTGCCTCACCCGCTATAGCGGGTGGCATGCCGCTACTACTGTGCCGCTATAGTGGGAGTCAGCTTTGGTGTATCCCGTCATAGCGGGCGAATTTCACTATAGCGAGGCTGCTATAGTGGGATAGGGCCTCTAAAGAGGGATATGTGCTGACTAATGAAAAAAATATCCCCAAAATGTTATTTTTATTCCATTCACGTTTTGGGCATAGTTGTGGCAATTTTGGGCGATTTCCACGTGTTTTCCATCAAAAATTTTCGTAAAGGTAAGTTAATCACTTCTATTAAATAGTTTTTTGATTTCTAAACCTTAGAATCATAAGTTTATGGGTTTTGGGAAGGATTTAACTTGACCTAACTTATTTTTCTAGTGCAAATAGGTGAATTGGGTAGAAAACCCTTGGATTTTGGTTAAAAGTTGATAGTTTACTCTTGCAGGACTATAATTCACCATTGTAACCACTAAATTGATAGGATTAAGGTGGAATAATGATAGAAAATCCTAGAATGGGAGGAATGATCATGAATTTGGACTTTGGGTTTTGAGATTAGGTTATAATCCTTGATATTGTTAGGTCATTTGGTTGATTATATGTTGTATTGATATTTTTAGACCACAAGCACGCGAGGTTGCAAGAAAGGGCAAAGCTCAAGTTCGTTAGAGCATTTCAGGCTTGGATTGAAGTAGGTGATGGTTTAATGTAGTTGAAACCCAACTTGTGTTATATGTGCATGATAATTGTTCCTTTGTATTGTTTGTTACAATGCATGTCCAAGAAAGGTAAATGACTATTTTATATCCTAAGTGTTAATCACATGCAATGAACTTATATGAAAAACTTGTTGGTTTTATAAGTATTATTACTGTTATTATTATGGTTGTGGTTGTTGTGATATCTATTGATTATTGTGAGATGTACCGATATTTGGACATCTTCACGAGATCGGTTGGTATAAGGTTAGCAGACACTTGATGTCTGGGATTTGGTACATAGAAAAGAGCTCGTCCCCTGCAGGTCATGGCTAGTGGGCGCCCATAAGACCCTTAACATGTATGTACATGGTACAGGTAAGTGTGACGGTTCCTAATTGAGTTAATTGAGGCTATGTGTTTGGTTGTTATATTGGTTCCTTGAGTGAACTAGGTTTATGTGTTGACTTGTTATATTGGTTCCTTGAGTGAATCGAATTATGTGTTTACTTGCTATATTTGGTTTCTTGAGTAAATCGGGATTCATAATTATTAACATTTTTGTTGTTAGAATGGATCCTTGAGTGGTCCGGTGTCATGACCCAATTTCTCGAGTCATGATGACACCTACTTTAACCCACCAGTAAGTAAGCTAAACCATAGACCGGAATGACAAGTAACTGGCTAACCGACATAAGATAAGAAAATATAGGAAATAGGCATTCAGTAGAAATACTAAGCAACAAAAAGTAATGATATATATGTATATATATGAACATGCTGAACATAGAAGGAGGAAGACAAAACATACAAAAAAAAGTTTCCCCCATGACCTGTTAAGGTTGGTACAAGAGCCACTATACAAAAGAGAGTACTAGACAATGTCAAATATACATCATAGTCTCAAAATGGACAAACAAGACGACTATCAAAAATAGCCAAAGGAGGAGAATCAGCTCCGGACTCTAAAAGATCACCCTAACTTCGAACAGCAGCACAGCTCGAGGATATCGTCAGCGGTGGTGACTCGTACTCAGATCTGCATCAGGGAAAAGATGCAGAAGTGCAGTATGAGTACCAAAATAATGGGTACTTAGTAGGCATCATAGACTGACTGAGCTAAATTATAGTAAAAGCACAAATAAAGTGCAAGGATATAAACTAAAGTCAGAAATAAAGGGGTAGAAACTGAAATAGTAGATCATGTCGAGCGGATGCGTTATATTATATATATATTATATATATATATAAAATAAGTAACTCAAAAGAGGAAAATAAAGTCTAACTATAGCCTAACTGGGCCTCTATAAGCCCAATAGGTGCACATAAAAAGAACAAACCCAATCGAGCCCCCATAAGCACGGTGAGTACAAACAAACGATAATACTAGAATAAGGATGAGATATGACAATAATAAACGTAAACTGAACCAGAACATAGGCCATGCATACCTGATGTTCCCCTTTCCCAATCATAACCTCTATTTCATCGGTATTTACTAGCTTCCCAACCCCAAATAAGTACTAGGAATGATAATAAATGCCGGATTCGAACTGAGACTAGTAAATAATAATCAATATACAGATGTCGGACTCAAACCGGTACTCATAAGTGATAAAAATATAGCATATGCCGGAGTCGAACCAAAACTGATAAATAATAGTTATATAGAAATCGTCGAACTCAAACCAGAACTGAAAAGCACAAATTCAATAGCGATATCCCATGTTTTAACCTATTTCAAGTCCATTTATTCAATATAAACCAATTTAGGTGGTCAAATCTTTTAAGGCGAAACGAATCCCAATTACTAAGGCTGAAAGGCCCGGTCTAAGGCAAAAAGACTACACTACCTGGGGTAATGGAGCCAAATAAATTTAAAACAATGCCTAGGTCAACCCCAACCCAGGTAAAAGCCTAAGGAAGAAGCCATGTGGTTGTTAAGGTCAACGAGGAGCTATTTTAGGCATTTTACCCTAAAAAAAATCATGGGGCCTACTACCAGTCCTGAAAATCCCACCTAAGGCAAGAACCTACCCACCTATTCTAAGTCTTCTCAACCCCATCCCTAGGCACTAAGTATACTAATACTAGTCCTAAGGGATAATCATAAACTAATATAAGAAAATATGGGGTCGAATTCTACCGAAAAGGGTCTCTACCCGACTAATTTAACCAATAAATGCTAAAACAAAGACTGAGCCATAAGTACCCACCCATAACTAGAATAACATTGTACTAATACCATAATAAAGTACATTTTAGGAGAAAGGTAAGTCTAGCCTACCTCGACGGCGCCAAAAGCTCGTATAATCCTCTACTCTGGAGCTTTTCCCTTTTGAGAAGCCTCCGACCGCAGCCATACTATCAAAATAAGGTTCTACATGTCAAGACGAGAATATCGAGACCCATATTGTGTATATATGCTCCAAGTCAGAAATCAGACTAAAAATTCCATGTAGGGCCCACTTATAGAATCATGAAATTAAAACCTTCACAGCCTCCCTATCAGCTGAAGGATCATTTGCCCAGAAATTTAAGCCCAAATCAGTACTAAAATAGCCCCAAACATAATCGCAAAATTTAGAATTAATCGGAGAATTTAACTAGGAATTGATCGAAAACTTACAAGATGAAAGGCGGGAAAACGATCACAATGAAGTTCCCAACTCACTCCCAGCTCCCACCACTCAATCTCCCACAATTTTTAAGCTCACAATGCCTCTTGTCGCGCTCCATTTTTCTTGCAAAAAGCGGGATTCGACGTGACAACTCTTTTGGGATTGGTTTAGAGTAAAGAGTCGCCACCTAACGAATTAAGGCGCATTAGGGCACCATACTACACTAATTACGGTTGTTTAATTAGATAGTCTACGTCAACCAGAAATTCGGGTAAGGGTTCAGGTTACCTCGAAAGGAAGGTATTAGGCACCTTTCGAGGTCCACAAATGTGGGTCCCGCCGAACTCATAACGTGGGGGAATTCTATGTGATAAGCAAAATGTCAATTTATTTTTATAAAATACCTAAGTGATTAAGCATGCATAATTTATCTTAATTATTCTAGATAAATAAAAATAGGTAAGTAGAGAAACGTAGCAAGAAAACATGAAAATAACTTGAGTACTAATTTAAGGGTAATTCAGAATACAAGCATTTAAGATAGAAAAAAGAATTTAAATCTGACAAAAAGAGGAAAAATTTAGTAAAAAAAAATTAAAATAAGATAAATAATTGTACAACTTAAATATAACTTATTTTTACGATTAAATACAGCTTTAAAAAAAATAATATGAAGTGCAATATTAATAATCAAAAGAAAAAGATTCTGAAATAGGTGCTTCCAATATAATATTTAAAATATTCAAATAATGCACACAAGGAAATCTAGGATAGAAATATTAAAAGAATAAAAGATAGATGAACTAACCTGGTTGCTTCCATGCAAATAATTAAAGTACTCAAATATAATAACAAATAAAAATAAAATAATCTACACACAAAATTAGGTATTCAAGGACATAAAAAATTGTGAAGGTCAGGAGACTTACCTTGTTGGTGAAGAAGTGAATTTATAAGAAATACCTTTGATTATTCTCCTATTTTTAGGATCGCATTATAGTCCCCATGAGTTGTAAAATTTGACAAAAAGAAAGGAAATTTTTAGGAAAGTGTATGCCACCTTATTTTGGTGGCAAATATAATGTAAGAGAATAATAACTTAACACATAAAAGTTAAGGTTAAGCAAGAGAGGGAGAGAGAGAGAGAATGAGAGTGGGATCAGGGTATGACAAGGCTGAAACGGGCCCAATGCGATGTTACTCCCTCTATTCTAATTTTTATGATCACCTCTTTTAAACGCCTTAAGACAAGACGAAAGAAATTCTTAAAGAAACTTATTCAAGAGTACTAAATAAAATATTTCAGTATTTGAAAGTCATGTGAAGCTAAATATATATATATATATGTATAATATGTAGATCGTATCAATGCATGTGATAATTTAGTATAGTATTAAAAGTTGTCAAGTCCTTGAGACTTTTAAAAGAGTGACATATTAAATAAGAAAAGAAGGGAGTAACGAGGTGCTTTATATTTTAACAAAGCTATGTGTACACTTCATTTAAGAAGTCAGCTATAGCCTGTCATATTTGTCATGATTTTTCAAATGTACCTGACCCCCGATGGGGTGACGATTCCACTTGAGCTCTGCCTCGCGCATTGACTCCTCCTCTTGCCACGATTGAACTCCAAGTTATGACATTCAGTTGTAGTGTGCATGTAAGAAGTGGTGAGAGTATCCCTGTTCTTAATGCTTAACTAATCGAAGGAAAAATTAAAATAATAAAGTAATATAAACGATCTTGATTGAAGTAAGCACAGAGAAAATAGAAAGAGTTTAACGAAAGGTTTTCCATCCCTCATACCAAGCTAACAGAATCTGAAAAAAAATTATATCTCAATTCGCTCTTCCTCACGATAAAATAATTAATTTGGCCTCAATTGATCTTGGCCCAAATTAATTCGAAATACACACACAATGAAGCATGTCTCTGGGTGGGGTAAAATAGAACCAAACTCAAAGAATCATTTAACTATTAAATTAAAATATTCATCAAGCAATTTCAACGAAAGAAAGTTACAGGACTAAAATGATACAATAAGTAGCAAATTAAGTCATAAGATACGCCATTCACGTTGTCCAACTTGATGAAAAGTAATTAATAATTCTAATCATCACTACTACACATAAGACTTTAAAACATCTAAGCTAGAAATCCAAATGCACATCCTTTCTTACATGACTTTTACACACTTAATAATTAAAATTATGGGCGGAATGTTCCATATTTTAAGATATCAAAATGACAACTTTGATGCCCCATATAGCCCTTTCCAGTTCATTCTTATTCGACAAATTACGGCTAAGAGAAAATCAAACTTATGATCAACAATTATCACACCAACTTTGAAACTAAAATAATAGGCCAAATCTTATTCATATCACATTGCTATAGACTTCATGAACTCATATAGACAAATATTTTCAACTTAAAACCATATATAAAAAGATACTTCAACAAATGAACCATCTTAAATAGTTGTATACCAACGGCGAGACAGAGAAATAAACACGTTTTGATCATTCAATCAAGGACGTGAGGTAGTAGAGTGAAAAATGGACCTTCCGTAGGATAGAAAATCCCTCGCTAGTTCAAAGACTTAAGCTTTTGAATAAACTATTGCTAAACAGGAATGCCAATCGGGAATCCACACAAGAAACTCCAATCCGTTCTTTACTTATGATTTGTTCATGGTATTTTTGGATGAAAAGATGATAGAACAAAAGTTATTTCATGGTGTTTTTGGGGTGGTACGAATGTTGGAGGCAATGGAGAAGTGGAGGTCAGAAGAACTTGATGGCCTTCAACAAATGACCATGGCTATGAAATAATGATAGGAATAAGAGTGAATGAATCCTCTTTTTTTTCTCTGGGTGTTGCACCAGAATTAGAGACGTGAGGGAGTAATTTCATACGTACTGCGTGTGTCCGTCCCCACTTCCTCTAGGATTAGAGTTGGCCTTATGAAAGAAAAAAAAAAGGACGTTGGGGTAGAGTTCAAAAATGGAAGAGGATCTATATTCTCCATGTAAAGGAATGATAGGAGGGATTATTCTGGACAAGAGTAATATTCTTTCAAGTTAAGAAAATATTTTCTGATTTTCTAGGAGGATTTTATGGATATGGAGGGAGTAAAATAAAATAAGTAAAATTAATTTGAAATGATTTTGAGAATAAAAATATTCATTACAAGAAAGGAAAGATAGTGAGGAGGATTTTCCTACTTATGAAGACTTGAGAAAATTTAAATTTAAAATTTGAAATTTGAGTTTGTTTAATACTAAATTAGTTTCTATCAAAAAATATATAAAATGACTACTAAATTACTAAGTGAAGGAAAATAATACTAAATTATTAAATCAATTATTATATTTTATATATAAAAAATAATTCACAATAAAAGAATAATAACTCTTAAAATATTTGATCAAAATACTTTTAAAATAGAATAAAAGCGAAAAATGTGCAAAGTTAAGTAAAGAATAGGACATGATAAAAATAGTTAAAATAATAATCATACAATAATAGTAATAATACTTAAATAATGTGAATAGTATCTATTATCACAACTTTTGATAAAAATAAGTAAAAATAGTGATTTGGCCTCGTAAACAAAATAGTGCTCGAACAAGTAAAATGACGTAAAGGATGGTCAAAATTCGGTGTCAGCACCTCTAATAGTGATTTTGGACTTAAAAGTGAGCTAAAAACAAAGGCATCAGTTGTATATACAGCCAGGGGTCATTCTTTACGAACGCGAGACCCCTGCCGCGAATGCAGGATCTGGCCCAGACAGACCTTCGTGAATATGGTCACTCCACCGCGATCACAAAGAAAAAGGATAAACTGGCCAAACCAACCTCCTCGCGAACCTAAAGCCTGGCCTGTAAATGCGGAGGTTAAAATCCTCGACCCTCGCGATGCCAAGGCCACAGAATCGCGAATGCCAACTTTGGCCTGCACCTGCTGCATCAGTACCAACAACTTTGCTAAGTTGCCAAATTTCTGATCGGACCCTCAGGATTCATTGGAAATATCATGAATGCAAATGAACTATGCTAACCTAGCAAATTTGTCATTCCAGACTCAACGGCACCATCAAATTTTCCATTGAAGGTCGTCTCGATAAAAAGTGGATCCCACACCCAAGGATTCGTTTTAGCCAAAATCCACCCAATAGACCAAAATGAGTCCAAAAGCCTCGGGACTCTAATCAAGGGTCTTCCTAACCTAAAATTGACATTCTGTAGCTAATGAGACTTTCAAAATTGGCATCCAAGGCCGTTTACCTGAAATTTAGGCCCGAGACCATTTTCTTAACAGTGAAAGCTCCAAAACTGGCAAATATCTATAAAAACCAAATGAACTGTCCGGTAACCTAACTGTCAGTCTCAACAAGTCATAAATAACTTGGGAAATCTTTAAAAAAGCTCTAAATGTAGAAAAAGCATGAAAATATGGGAAATAATTTGGAGAGTCATTACAATCGGGTGAAATTACAATGATTTGTTATTCTCTTCAATGTCTACTTACTTGTGTAATTGAGACATAGATAGTATATTGTTGTTAAGTCATGGCTTTTGACTTTGAGTTGTTGTCCATCTTGAATTGTATTTGACTGAATTCTATGGTGTTGTTGAACTTGGTTAAGTGTCATAAATGATAAGTTGACATTTTACCCAATTCTTAATACATTTGAGCTTGGATTATCTTGAAATTCGCATTGATTTGATGTAAATTCTCATGTTATATGGCTCTTGTATGCAGGTAATGGTTGAATTCGAGCCCGAGCTAACCATGCGAGTTAATGGGAGTTCGAAAAGTGAAGAAAGGATGCTGGATTTAACACCATGGGAGATTATTAACCACCTGCACACGCAGGTCATGAGATGCGCACGCAGGTGGCTGACTGAGGAGACAAGCAGCGTGAGGCAGTGCTATCTGCGCTAGCCTCCTGCGCGCGCAGGTCATCCATCTGCCCTGGAACCTGCGCCAGCAGATGGCTAGTGCAGTGGCATTTTTGTAATTTTGCTAGACGCGATTTTTGACTATAAAATGTAATTTTTCCAGCTCTGAAAGGGATCTTTTTGGACATTTTTTGTAAAGAGAGAGTAAAGGAGAGTGAAACCCTACGGAGAAACAAGTTACATTCTTGCATTTTTGGATTGAATTCGTGAAAACATTTTGGATTCAATGGAAGTTTGGGAAGAGAATTTGGGTGATTTTCTTCTCTCTTATTTTATGAGTAGCTAAATTCTCTACTTGGGGTTATGCTTAAATAAGATGTGATAATTGTATGGGTTTTGTTTATTTGATTTATGTTTAGATAATTGCCATGGGTTTTAATCTCATTCCATGCTTTCATTCAAATTAGGGGTTGCAAACTCTACTTAATTTTAGAGCTCTTGTCATCATTGACAAAGGGGACAAGGGTGAGGAGTGGGTGCGAACAATAACTTGATGTATGTCATTTAATAGCATCTCTTAGACATAAGGGTGCTAATTGAGGTATTGGGTTGGTCTTATAATCCGCACTATTGAGGTGTTCGAAAGAACCCAATTGTGAAACCTTGGTGTTTGGTTGACAAATCAACACCAAGCACCTGTTATCTAACCTACCCAAGGACCTTAGCTAAACGTAGTTAAATGTTCAAGTTACCCATACACAATTTCACTCTTACGATAGCATAACCCCAAGTCCCGTAATACCCTTGGTCTTAACTGCTCTTCTCTACTCTTGAACTTGTGTGTCCTAAGTTACAAAAGACTAAATAGTTACAAGTTAACAGACAATAAATCCCCCCATTTACTTTCATGTATTATTTTCATTGCATCGCGTGTTAGCACTAGTTGCTTGCGACACTTAGAGGTGAAAGTTATCGCATTCATTCCTTATGGATTCGACCCTGACTCCAAGTTGGGTAATTATATTACTAACAATCGCTTACATTCTTTTCTGGGGTGTATTTGAGCGTTATCAAAAATGGCGCCGTTGCCGGGGAATGAAACGTAACGTTCATTTCTTTTAGTGTTTTAAGTTACTTGTGTTTACCGTGGTGTAAGTTTACTTTATTTGTTGTTTTTGTTCTTCATAGGTGGCGACCAAAGTCTTCACGATTCAATGAGTCAACATGGTAGTCGTACCGCTTCATTTGACGGAAATTTTGAAGATGAAGATCATTTGGGAGATGTCGGGAGAGCTAGTGCCATCCACATTCCACCCGCGGAAGGCAATGGAGTGTTCCATATTACTAGTGTGATGCTTCACCTCCTTCAAATGAAGGGGTTATATGGGGGTCAAGCCCATGAAGACGCAAATCTTCACTTGACAAATTTCATTGAGGTGTGCATGCCGTTTGATATCGCCCACATATCACAAGAGTCCATCCGATTGAGACTCTTTCCCTTCTCATTAACGGGCGAGGCTGCTTTGTGGTTGAGACAATTACCCGCGGGTTCAATCACTACATGGTTAGAATTGACGGAAGTATTCTTGGATCGGTTTTTCCCACCATCCCGGATGTTACAATTGAGAGATGAGATTATCAACTTCCGTCAATTGAATGGTGAACCGTTACATGAAGTTTGGCAAAGGTTTAACACGAAATTGATGCAATGCCCGACTCATAAAGTTCCGGATAAGATGCTCCTCCAAATATTTTATCGAGCATTAGATCAATTGAACAAAACGGTTGCGGACAATGCAGCTGGGGGGTCTTTGGTGAAACAAATTTATGGTGTTGCATCTACAATATTGGACCAAGTTACCAAACAAAGTCGGGGTTGGCATACAAGAGATTTCGAGGTGGCCGTGGGGGCTCCCTCTATATCTTTTGTAAGCCACGTACAAAGAAAGAAAGATGAGGAGAGAGACGAGAGTATGGCTAAGATGATGACACAACTAGAACTCCTCACTAAGCATGTAATGGGTTCAACACCAAAGGCGGTTAACGCCGTAGCCTCCAAGGATGTTAAGAGCTACGATGATGATGAAACGGAGACTCTTGATGAAGAAATTAGATTTATGTCAAATCGAGCGGGGGGTTCTCGCCCCAACTATCAAAGGAAGGGCAAGAATCAGGGTTGGATGGATAAAGACAATGATTGGAAAGACCGTGAGTGGAAAGATCGTGATAGAGCAAGATTGGAGGGAAAAAGATAGAGACCGTGATTGGCGAGATGTGAATCGGGATTATGATAGGTATATTCCTCCACATGATAGGTCCAAAGGTAAAGAAGCAACCTCGGTTGATTCGGAGAAATATAAGAATGAAGATGTGCTTGCTCGTATTCTCTTGGGAGTTGAAGGAAACGATAAGATGTTGAGGGAAATGAAAGGGGATTTGTCGCATCTCAATCAAACTGTCACCTCACATTCGGCTTCAATAAAGCAACTTAAAACCCAAATGGGTCAACTCTCCTCCCAAATGAATGCAAGGCAAAGAGGAGGACTCCCTAGTGACACGGTGGTGAATCCCAAAAATGACGCCCACGTCATGGCCATTGTTACTAGAAGTGGGAGAACCCTTGGAAATAATGTTGAAAACCTTGATGACAACCCTTGTGTTGGGAGCCAAGTGAGCAAATCAAGAACTCGGCTTGAAAATTCAAAAGAGGAAACTCAAATGTCACAAGAGCAAGGTGTTGACGGGTCGGAAGAGGTGAAAGCGAAGGAGGTAAGCCCACAAGTGGTTAATCTTGGTAATACAAAACCAAATGAAAATTCGGTTGTCTCTAAGCCACAAGTTAAAATTCCCCCTCCATTCCCACAAAAGTTTAAGAAGAAAGACGATGATTCGAAGTTCAAGAAATTCCTTTCTAAATTTAGCAACCTTTCGGTAAATATACCATTGTTGGAAGCCCTACAAGAGATGCCCGGGTATGCTAAGTATATGAAAGAATTAGTAACAAAGAAGAGAACCATGGACTTCGACACAATTGAAGTTACTCATAACTATAGTGCTATTATGTCTAGTACGATGGTTGTGAAGAAGGATGATCCGGGGGCATTCACTATCCCATGTACTATTGGGGTGTATCAATTTGGGAAAGCATTATGTGATCTTGGAGCAAGTATTAATTTGATGCCATTAGCCGTATTTTGGAAGTTGGGTTTGGGAGCCCTGACACCAACGACTATGCCACTATTGATGGCCGACCGCTCTATAAAAAGACCCATGGGTGTGTTGTGTGACGTGCTTGTGAAGGTGGATCATTTCATTTTTCCGGCTGATTTAGTGATCTTGGATTATGAAATTGACCATGAAATCGCCATTATTCTGGTTAGACCATTTTTGGCTACCGGCCGAGCTTTAGTTGATGTCGAATGCGGTGAAATGAAATTCCGAGTAAACAATGAAGAGGTATCATTCAATGTTTGCAAGTCCATGAAACAACCTATGGATTTACAATTTGTCTCCGTAATCGGTGTGGTTGATGATGTTGTGGCTAATACTATGGAGGCTGAATTTGTTAGAGAACCTTTGGTGGGAGTCTTGTGGAATCTTGAAAGCGAAGGGAATGAAAGATATGAAGAAGAAGTTGCATCCTTGAAAGGTTTTGGGTCTTACCCGAGAAATCCTTGTAAGTTGGATCTTGACTTGAAAAATCGGAAGACTCCTCCCGCGAAGCCTTCAATTGAGGATCCACCATAAATCGAGCTCAAGCCATTGCCACCTCATCTCCGGTATGTTTTTTTGGGAGAAGGGGAGACTTTACCCATTATTATTGCAAGTGATTTGTCATCAAGGCAAATTGAGGTGTTGAAATCGGCGGTGAGTCGGTATATTCAGGCACTTGGATGGACTATAGCGGATATCATTGGGATTCCACCCGACATATGCACTCATAAGATCAAGCTTGAGCCCGAGTTTGTAGCAAGTGTAGAACATCAAAGAAGACTAAATCCTCCAATACAAGAAGTTGTGAAGAAGGAAATCATCAAGTGGCTTGATGCGGGTGTAGTTTATCATATCTCGGATAGCACCTGGGTGAGTCCAATACAATGTGTTCCAAAGAAAGGTGGCATCATGGTAGTCCCAAACAAAAACAATGATCTTATACCCGTCCGTCCGGTCACGGGTTGGAGAGTGTGTATTGATTATAGAAAGTTAAATTCTTGGACAGAGAAGGATCACTTCCCCATGCCCTTCATGGATCAAATGCTTGATAGGTTGGCAGGTAGAGGGTGGTATTGCTTCCTCGACGGATATTCAGGCTATAATCAAATATCCATAGCTCCCAAAGACCAAGAAAAAACCACTTTCACTTGTCCCTATGGAACTTTTGCCTTTAGGCACATGCCATTTGGGCTATGCAATGCACCGACCACTTTTCAACGGTGCATGCTTTCTATCTTTTCTGACATGGTAGAGAGTTCTATGGAGGTGTTTATGGATGATTTTTCAGTGGTGGGGGATACATTTGAAAATTGCCTTGAATACTTGGAGAAGGTGCTTGAAAGATGTGTGGCGAATAATCTTGTGTTGAATTGGGAGAAGTACCACTTTATGGTTAAGGAGGGGATTGTTCTTGGACATAAAATATCAGGCCGAGGAATCCAAGTCGATCAAGCCAAGGTGGAAGTCATTGCTAAGCTACCACCTCCAATATCTGTCAAAGGGGTCCGGAGTTTCCTTGGCCATGCGGGTTTTTATAGGAGGTTTATTAAAGATTTCTCTAGAATTGCCCATCCGATGTGCAAACTCCTTGAGAAGGAGGTCACTTTTTAATTTAATGAAGACTGCTTGAAGGCATTCAATTGCCTTAAAGAGAAGCTTGTATCAGCCCCGATTATCGTGACCCCAAATTGGTCACAACCATTTGAACTCATGTGTGATACTAGTGGACTGGCATTGGGATCTGTGCTTGGACAACGAAAAGAGAAAATTTTCATCCCATCTATTATGCTAGCAAGTCCTTAAATGATGCTCAAAAGAACTACATTGTTACAGAACAAGAATTGCTCGCTGTGGTGTATGGGTTTGAGAAATTTCCTGCTTATTTGTTAGCCACAAAAGTCATTGTGCACACTGATCATGCTGTTATCCGGTATCTGATAGCTAAGAAAGAAGCAAAACCCCGATTGATAAGATGGATTCTACTACTTCAGGAATTTGATTTTGAGGTGAAGGATCGAAAAGGGTGTGAAAACCAAGTAGCCGACCATCTGTCACGTCTTGAGATAAATGAGAACATTTGGGGAGGTATTGATCTTGATGATACATTCCCGAACAAACTGGTCATGAGCTTGAAAGAGGGCACTCTACCATGGTATGCCGATTTTGCAAACTATAT
The DNA here is from genome assembly GCA_031232105.1 of Capsicum rhomboideum. Lineage (NCBI taxonomy): Eukaryota > Viridiplantae > Streptophyta > Magnoliopsida > Solanales > Solanaceae > Capsicum > Capsicum rhomboideum. The sequence continues at coordinate 82,634,577 of CP124712.1, forward strand.
AGTGAGTGGACTCCTTCCTGATGAGCTGAGTTACTATCAAAGAAAAAGATTCCTCCATGATGTGAAGCGGTGCTTTTGGGATGAGCCCTATCTTTTTAGGGAATGCGCAGATGGAATCATCCGACGATGCATCATGGACGAGGAGATAAAATCCATTCTTGGAGCATGCCATTCTTCTCCTTTTGGTGGACACCATGGTGGTGTGAGAATTGCAGCAAAAGTCCTTCAGTGTGGGTATTATTGGCCTACCATTCATCGTGATGCTCACGAGTTGGTAAAGACTTGCATTCAATGTCAAAGGCATGGTGGTATTTCGAGGAGGCATGAAATGCCTTTAAGACCCAATCTTGAGGTGGAGCTATTTGATGTATGAGGCCTTGATTTTATGGGCCCGTTTGTGAGCTCGTATGGTAATAAGTATATCTTGGTGGCCGTTGACTACCTGTCCAAGTGGGTCGAGGCCATTACCCTACCAACCAATGAAGGAAAACGTGTAACTCTCTTCCTAAAAAAGAGCATTTTCACTAGGTTTGGAACTCCTCGAGCTATCATTAGTGACGGTGGGTCACATTTTTGTAATCGGCTATTTGAAGCTTTGCTTGAAAAATATGGGGTGCGGCAAAAGGTGGAGACTCCATATCATCCTCAAACGAGTGGTCAAGTGGAGGTTTCCAATCGGGAGATCAAATCTATCTTGGAAAAAACCATAAATGTAGGGCGTACAAATTGGGCAAGGCAACTTGATGATGCTCTGTGGGCATATAGGACCGCATTCAAGACTCCTATAGGCATGTCACCCTATCAGCTAGTGTTTGGAAATGCTTGTCATCTCCCGGTTGAGTTAGAGCACAAAGCTTTGTGGGCCTTGCGGAAATTGAACATGGATTGGGTAGATGCCTCGAAATCAAGAGTAGATCAACTTCATGAGTTGGATGAGTTCCGACTTAAGGCATATGAGAGCTCAGCATTATACAAGGAGAAAATGAAGAAATGGCATGATGCCAAGATCTTAAAAAGAGAGTTCCATGCAGGTGATAAAGAGCTACTCTTCAATTCGAGGTTAAAACTCTTTGCGGGGAAGCTAAAATCCAAGTGGTCTGGCCCTTTTGTAGTAGCTAATGTATTTCCTAGTGGTGCTATTGAACTCGAGGACCATGAGCAAAGGAGGTTCATGGTGAATGGTCAAAGATTAAAACATTTTTATGAGGGCGGACCGGGAGCGACTAAGGTTGAGTTGCTCCGTTTTAAGAATGCTTGATGATGAGGAACAACGTCGAGCCACGAAGATAACCAAGGCACTTCTTGGGAGGCAACCCAAGGTTATTTATAGTTATTTCAAGTTTGTTTGATTGCTAATTCTTAGTTATTTTGGTGAATGTAGGTGAATAATGCTAAGTGTGGGAGCTTGGGTACTGTTTTGAGCTAAATTAATCACCTGCTAGAGCACATGCCCACATGCCCATGCATGTTGGGACGCATGAGGCTAGCAGGTGGAAGGCAACATTCTGCCTGGGGGCAAGGAGCCACCTGCGTGCGCAGCCCAGGCACATGCGTGCGCAGGCTAGCAACGCAGGGGGCTCTACCTCGTGCCTCCTTCGACGCCAAATTCTTCACCTGCGTGCGCAGGTCCCAGCATGCGTGCGCAGGTGAACCTCCGCAGGAGCTACTGCTATGCTCTACATGCCCAGGTGCACTGCCCAGGTAAGGACTGCCCACCTGCTTCCGCATCTCCCCACATGTGTGCCCATGGTGGGGCGCAGGTGGGGGTGAACCTCCGAATAATTTCTTTTAAAAATGTTTGGGTCGAACCGACCCGGGTTGATCCATTCCCTTCTTTAAAACATGACCCATACCCAAAAAACCCAATTCCTTCTAACTCTAAAGATCACCTCCCCTTCGCCACATCACCATCGGCTATTCTCTATTCTTTCAAAGTTGATCTTGTCTTCTTCTCTCATTTACTTTCAAAGAGGATTGCACACATTACCTCTTTCATTTCAAGAGTCTCCATTTCTCCACCTCTTCTTTTAAATTTTGGTAAGTTTACTTGGTTTAAATTTTTATAAGAACACTTTAGACACAAATGGAAACTCATGATTTGTGCTAGATTTTTGGTGAAGAATTGAGTCATATGGACTTCCTATGGTGTAGTATTGATGTTGTTGTGGTTTGATTGAGTTGAGGGTGATGCGTAATATACAATTGGGGAAGTCTTGAGTACCCAAAAAGTTATGCCCACTATGTGTTTGATTATATTCCAACATGAGTATTTCCTTGTATTTTCTTTTGTGTATGAATTCAGTGAACTACCCATGGTTCCTTGAAATTATCTTGAGCTTTATTCTATCTTCAAATGATGTGTTACAATAGTGTAGAGAAGATGTGTAAATTACATGATTTTTCAAGTGTCATACTTCCTACTATATTTCTCCACTTCATGAGGCATAATTGGTGATTCTTGTTGACAAAATGAATTGGTGCGCACACTTGTTCATAACAAAAATGCATGTTTTACCCTATGATAGATTCGGTGACACCATTCTTAAGGGTAAAACGTCGTTTTTGTTCTCCTTCGGGTCATGATGGATTGTGTTTGAGATATAGTGGTCCAAATATCCTCCTAGGTGCCTTTGTATAGAATTTTGCTTTGCATTCACATTAGTTAACATAGTTTTCATTTTCTTTTCTTTATTGAAAATCCAAAAACATGTTTTACCTTTGGTTTGTGTGGTTTGTTTCTTCTGATTCGTTGTAGGAGATGTCTCCAAGGAAATCAATGCCACGAGGAGCAAAGAAAGATCATCACAAGGACAAAGGCAAGGCCATTGCCACCACTTCTCAAAGAAAATCTCCCACACAACAAGGACACTCTAACACCCCTGATGTGCAATACACACTTGATATCTCAAAGGAGCTAGCCAAAGATGTTGATAAACTCAGATTTGCCAACGCAGAAATGCGTGACCTTTACAATGAATGGGTGCACATTAGGGGCTTCAACCCCGAGAAAGTCTTTAATGTGAAGGGAGTTCGTGATCATTTCCCCAATATTGTCAGACAAGTTAATAAGTTTGCTTGGGAAGTATTCACTGATATTAATCCCGACTCGCCCCCGTGCTTTTATTTTCCTGATCTTGTAAAGGAATTCTATGCCTCCTATGTCATTCGGCACAATCAAAAAAAGTATAAACCACCAGTGGCAGATCAACCTTGCATTCGGAATGTACTTGTTAGAGGAGTGGAAGTGCCGTGCTCCGCTTCTGCAATTAACAAATTATACTTTGGTCATGATTGCGCACTGGGGGTTAAGAGCAAGAGGCGGATGCTTGAGGGGCGCGCTCATTTTCCATGGCTTTCCAAAATAATTGCTAAAGGTCTTCCACTATGGGCAAATGGGATTGGACAAATCAAAAGACGAGATCTTTCTATTCAAGCCAAACATTGGCTTAGTTTTGTGGGAAACCGATTGCTTCCTTCCACCAATGATCAAGACGTCACTCTTGAAAGGGCTATTCTTGTGGGTTGTATTATGGATGGGTTGGATGTCAACCCGGGAGAGATAATTACTGAAGTGATAAAGCTCCGATCCAAGCAAGTTGGCACGCTTCTACCTTTTCCTACTCTTATATAGGCTTTATGTGCAGTCCACCATGTTCCTCTCTTCCCAAAGATTGACAAGAAAATCAAATGCATGGGAGTCATTGATATTCGTACTAGTCAGGATGATGATAATCCAGTAGGTTTAAACAGAAAGTTTGGTGAGGATTCAGGTTCTTCCATAAGAGAGGTGCCCACTGCTAGCACCTCTCCTATGACTTCTCATGTTTCAGCTCATGGTGACATTCATCTAGATCGTGATCTCCCTCAGACACCGACGCAGCCTCCTCGACCTTCCACACTAACATTTGCTAAGGTTGCAGCCATGACTTTGGAAAATGACAGCTCTATCTCCCGCTTAGTGGCCGACATTCCTCATTTCATTCAGGTGGCTATTGAGCTGAGCCTTGGGCCTTTACGTGCTCAGATGGTAGACTATGAGCGGAGATTATCCGCAGTTGAGGCCCGGGAAGAGAGTGAGGCAGTTACTACTCTCAGGACAGATCTTGCGAGTCTGCGTGATGAGATGCAGTTGATGCAGCCCTCTATCTCTCTTGATGATACCCAATTCACTATCCCACAGGCGGAGACCAGCCCCATCCTTCCATTTACAGACTTGTTTGGGTATTCTCTTGTGGGGGAAGACACAGGGATCGAGTTCGGCACAGGGCTCTTTGAGGATCAGCAGGTAGAATTGGCCAAAAGAAAGTCCATTGAGGAGCTCCAGGCACATGCAGTTGGTGCTGGCCCTAGCTCTCGACATTTTGAGGAGGTTCATATAGGAGCCCAGTCTGAGGAGGCTCCTACTGTTACAGCCACAGCGTCGGCACAACCTTCACATGATACAGATCCGACCGCCTAGTGCGCCTCAGGGAGTTTTGTCTTTCACTCCTTTCCTTTCTGTCCTATATTGATTGCATTGGGGACAATGCAATACTTTTTAGTGGGTGGGTGGGTGGGTAGGCCAATTCATTCATTTTAATTTATGGTATGTAATATTAATTCATGATTCTATTTGGATGCCATCTTGTTATGAGTTTTGACTCGGATATTGCCCTTGCCAGGCCATTCATTTGTGTTGATTCGGATATTGCCCTTGCCGGGCCAGTTTTGTTGATTCGAATACTGCCCCATCTTTGTGAAGTTGTGATTTGGATAGTGCCCTTGCTGGGCTCTTTTTGCATGCTAGTCCTAATTTAAGTTTGGGGAAGTTGAAGAGGTTTAAAGGTCCCTCCAAAATTGTCGTAGCAAACAAAAAGATGATTTGATAAAATGATTTTGTTTTAGAAAAGAAAAGAGCAAAGTGATTCCAAGCCTCCTCTTGTGTGTGACCTGTTAATTCAGTTTCTGGCTCATGCTCCATAAGTCTTTGACTTAGAGTAGGTTGTCAAGTTCATTTGCTCAAGTTTGGGGGAAAGACTAGCTTCTTATTTTAAAGAAAAAGTGCCTGGTGTGGTGAGGTTTTTGATTAATTCTTGTACACACATGATAGTCTAGAACTTGCCCCGCGTGTATTCAAGGTGAAATTTGGGACCTAACTTGGTTTAGAGAATGACCTGAGGCCATCTTGTCCACCATTCGACCTAAATTCCCACCTTGACATTTATCCCTAGTTAGCCCAGTTGAGCCTTTCACCACTGTCTTCTTGGATATGACCATACTATGACACCCCACTTTCATCTTTGACAACCTTTTTTCTTGTCTATCACTCAATCTCTGTAGACACATCGCATTATTTTAATGAGAACCAATATAGGCAAAGGCCTGAGCTCGGAGAAGCATGATTGTGAAAATGGTTGAGATGGAAGTTAAAAGTTAAGTTTGATAAAAAGGAGATGTATAAGATTTTAAAGGGAGGTGTATGCTTGGTTGTTGCATAAACAAATGAATAAAGAAATATAATGGAGAGAAAAGTTTGTAGAGAGAAAAGAGAGGCATGAGTTACTAATGAATAAATAAAAGGGCCTCAAAAGCAAATGAAGAGGGAATTTTGGTTGGAAGGCTATATATATAAAAAGAGAAAAGAAGAGAGAAGAAAAGTAAAGACAACGAAAGCAAAGGCGAATAAGGTGGAGAGCTTGAGCAAAGTGGGCCTAAGAAATGATAATGCGATTGTGTTTAGGGAAATCTTCTAGTCACTTGATCCATAAACCCTTTCTCTCAACCGAACCTTCGTCATTGCCCGCAAGTCCTTGGTGACTTAAAACCTTGTTGGTCCCTATTAGTGGCGAATGACACAAAGGGAAAGCCTATGGTTCTACGTGTGGTACTTGAATTTCTTTGTGAGAGTGAGAGGGAGTTCTTTCTATTCTTACCCCCCTAGTGAATCACATCACCTTGTGGGGGTGGAGAAAAATTTTGCAAGTGAGAGACATGGATACCTTGAAAGAGGGAGTGATGTCCTACCTTCATTTGGGAAAATGAGCAAGACAATTTGCAATTTGGAGATGAGACAATCTCTGAAAAATCTTGTGTCACACCTTGAGAATCAACCCAACCTGAAAATTATTTGTTTGAGGAACTTGTCTCTTGGTTAATGAGGATTGATTTGTGAAAAAGAAAGCATGTTTCGCTTGTTTGTCATGACTTATTGGAGGAACCAATTGAACTTTATAGGCTTAATGGTCTAGTGATGTCCCTTGTGGTTGTTCATGGTTAAGAGTATCCTTTCCTCTTCACTTTAGGTGTTCTTGATTACTTGAGGACAAGCAATAGTTTAAGTTTGGGGAAGTAGAAAAGAATGTAAGCGATCGTTATCAATAAACTTGAGGTAATGTTACATGGTAGGTGTTCATGGTTGTTCTTTCTTTACTAAGTTATGGTTACTTGTTCATATATCTCATCTTGAGTTGGACGATGACCCTACCAGTACACCATTGTTTTTTGTGTACTGATACTACATGTGCTCTTCTTTTTGTTGAGTGCAGATCATTTTTCGGTGACTATTTCAAGACCTCAGCTATGGAACAGAGCATTATAACTCAAGGGTGTACATCTTCTGGGTTGCCATGAGTTCTTCACTTAGTTTCTGATCCATTATTTTGGACTTGGATATTTTCAGTTATTTTTGGGTTGAAAATTTTTGTTGACATTTGTAGTGTTTTGGTACAATGACTTTCAAATTCTAGGGGATTTTTTAAGTTCATTTACTTCTGCATTGGTTTCATTTAGAATATTGGAGATATTATTTTGTTTAATGAAAATAGTTAGTTTCCTTATTTGGGCTAAGTGTCGAGTTTGATGGATTGGGGTTAGATGGTTCTCCTACCGGAGAGTTAGTATAGGTGCCACTCACGATGGGTTTGGGTTGTGATAAAGTTGGTATCAGAGCCCTAGGTTTGTTGATCTCGTTGTAACAAAATGGGTCCAATAGAGTCTTTCAAAATGGTATGAAGACTTCTATACTCTTCTTTAAGAGGCTATAAGACTTTAGGAAACTATCACTTTCTTTCTTCTTTCGTGATATAACTTGATTCTAATTGGTATGTGGTGATCCAAATTAGTATCTGAACCTCTTCATTCTTTTATCCCCAGATGATGAATACTAGAACAAATGAATCCAGTGTCGCAACCCTCACACCAGCAGCTCCAGCTGCGGAACCGGCTATTCAGGGACTAGGAAAAGGAAGGGGTAGAGGAAGGGGAAAAGAGAAAGCAACACCAGCCAGGGGTGGAGCTTAGGCAGTAGCTGATCAGGCTCATCAGAGGTAAGTGATACCTCCCCCACCCCATGATCATTATGAGGAGGTTGAGGTCGTGAATGAAGATATTGTAGAGTAGGAAGAGACATCACCAGCTGGGGGTGCAACTCTTCCCCCGATGTCATCTAAGATAATTTAGTAGGTGCTTTCTTTTCTTAGTAGATTGGCCAGTACTGGGGCTACTCCTGCTATGCTTATTTATCAGTTTCTAGGTGTTCAGCCGACTGCTACAACTGCTTCTAGAATGGGTAAGGCCTTGGGGGCTGAGGATTTTCCTCGCCTAGTGTTAGGTCCTGTCATGAATAGGACTGAACATGACATACTGATTAAGTTCCTGAAGATGAAACCTTCTAATTTTATTGGCTCTGAGACTGATAATGCATTTGAGTTCATTGTTGATTGTTACGAAAGGCTGCATAAGATGGGTATTGTTGAGTAGAACAGTGTTGAGTTTGTTACCTTCTAGCTGCAAGGTGATGCCCAGCAGTGGTGGATGGCATATGTGGAGTGCCAATTACCAGCTTTTCCTCCATTGACATGGGCTCAGTTTTATTCCCTATTTTTGTATAAGTATGTACCCCATACTCTTCGTGATTGCAAGAAGGATGAGTTTCTGTCCCTTGAGTAGGACAATATGTCTGTTAAGGCCTATGAGGCCATGTTTTATGCTTCGTCCCATTATGCTACTCAGTTACTTGGTACAGAGAATGAGAGGATTTGGTTGCTTATAAAAGGCCTGAACACTGACTTGCAGGGTTTGTCTGTTCATACAACTTCTATCGGGAAGACATTTAATGAGGTTGCTGATTATGTGAAAAAGATAGAAGGGATGAAGAAAGTTGGCCAGGCAAAGTTGTTAGCAAAGAAGTCCCAGAATGTAAGTAACTTTAGTGGTTCTTATTCTAAGGGTCATAGCCATCGGGCCTATCCAGCTTGCCCTATTCTGCCAGCTTCTACAGGGGGTAAGTTAGGGGCCACTCAGCAGCCCTCAGTTGCTAAAGGCCAAAGGCTTCTTGTTCTTATCTTGAGTGAGGTTGCTATATTTGTTGTATTGTAGAGCACTTTAAGAGAGAGTGTCCATAAAGACTGGCTGGGTTACAAGGCCAGCAGCAGGCTAAAGTTGTGTTTCCTGCTGGTAGAGGTGGTGGAGGTAATGGTAATAGTAAGGGTCATTTGCAGGGTGGGTGGGGTAATCATCAGGAGGTCATTATGGAAATCGTGGTAGTAGTAATGCAGGGAAGGTTGCAGCACAACCTGCTAATGAGGTTTCCTAGATTGATGATATATCTCACTATTATGCCTTCCAGGTAAGACCAAGGTCGAGGCATCTAATGCCATAATTACAGGTACTATTCTTGTCTATGACCAGATGGCTATTATTTTGTTTGATTCAGGTTCCACTTATTCTTATGTATTTGTTAGATTTGTCTTAGGATTGGACTTGATTTGTGATATACTTGACTCTCCTATTTATGTGTCTACTCTAGTTGGAGACTCTGTGGTAGTGACCCATGTGTATCATTCTTATTTTGTGTTGTCATGGGTTTCCAGACTTGGGTAGATTTTATAATCTTGGATATGCTTGATTTTAACATTATCCTGGGTATGACTTAGTTATCTCCATATCATGTTGTTCTAAATTGTAACGCTAAGACAGTGACCTTAGAGATACCCAGGATGGATAAGTTAGAGTAGGAAGGTGTGTATAAGACTAAGCCTGTGAAAATTATATCTTTTATTCAGGCTAAAAAGTTAGTTTGGAGAGGGTGTTTGGACTTTCTAGCACATCTCTAAGATGCTAGTGCAGAGTCCCCTTTCAGGAGGTGTTTCTCACCGACTTTCCTAGTATGCCTCTAGACAGGGACATTGACTTCTGTATTAATTTGGAGATGGGAACTCGCCTATTTCTATTCCTCCCTATGAAATGGCTTTGGCTGAGTTGAGGGAACTCAAGACTCAGTTTTAAGAGTTACTTAATAAGGGATTTATTCATCCTAGTGCTTCTCCTTGGGGTGATCCAGTTTTATTCGTCAAGAAAATAGATAGTAGCATGAGAATGTGTATTTACTACAGGCAGTTGAATAAAGTTACCATTAGGAATAAGTATCCCTTGCCCCGGATTGATGATACTTTTGGCCAGTTATAGGGTGCTTCAATTTTCTGTAAGATATACTTGAGGCTGGGTTAGCACCAGTTAAAAATTTGGCTTGAGAATATACCCAAGATAGATTTCAGAACTCGGTATGGACATTACAAGTTCTTGGTGATGTCATTTGGGTTGACTAATGTGCCGGCGACCTTCATGAGCTTGATGAATGGTATCTTAAGTCCTTCTTGGATTTGTTTGTGATTGTTTTTATTGATGACATTTTGGTTTACTCCAAGAGTAAGGAGGAACATGCAGGTCATCTTCGCATTGTTTTAGGGATTTTGAAGGAGAAGTAGTTTTATGCTAAGTTCTCTAAATGTGATTTTTGGTTGTCTTTTTAGGGTATATGGTGTTGGAAAAAGGGGTAATGGTAGATCCCCAGAAGATTGAGGATGTTAAGAGTTGGGTTCGGCCTAGCTCTGTGACTGAGGTTAGATATTTTGTGGGTCTTGCTAGTTACCATCGCAGGTTTGTCAAGAATTTTACCTCCATTGATGCTCACTTGAAAAGGTTGACCCAAAAGGATGTGCCAATTATATGATCAGACAAGTGTGAGGAGAGATTTTAAAAGCTCAAGACACTTTTGACTACAACTACTATTCTTTCCTTGCCAGTTGAAGATAAGGATTTTATTATATCTTGTGATGTTTCACGCTCTATTTTGGGTGTTGTAGTAATACAGGACAGGAATGTGTTGCCTATGTTTCAAGGCAATTGAAGCCTCATGAGAAGAATTATCCAACCCATGATTTGGAGTTGACAACGGTGATCTTTGCACTTAAAATTTGGAGACACTACTTCTATGGTGCCAATGTGAAGTGTTCACAGACCATCATAGTTTGCAATATGTTTTCACCCAAAAGGATTTAAACTTGAGGTAGAGAAGGTGGATGGAATTATTGAAGGATTACGATGCGACCATCCAATACCATACGAGCAAGTCCAATGTGGTGGTAGACACATTGAGCTGGAAAGTGGTAAATATGGAAGTTTTTGTTGCTTGAGGGTTTCAAGGCGACCCTTGGACAGAGTGATTCAGACTCTAGCATTGTAGTTTATGTAGTTTGGTGTTTCTAAAAGGGGTGGAATGTTGGCTAGCATGGACGTAAGGTCAACATTCCTTGATCAGATCAAGGCCAGAGAGTTTTAAGATGTGAAGTTGAATAAACTTTGAAACAAGGCAGTAAGTGGTGAAGCTTCTGATGCCACACTTAATGCGTATGGGGTGTTGATGGCGAGGGGACACGTATGCATATTTTATTGTAGAAGCTCATTGTTCGCAATGCTCTATTCATCTAGGTGCAACCAAGATGTATTGTGACTTGAGATAGCCCTATTGGTGGCCAGGGATAAAGAGCGATATAGTTGAGTATGTGTCTAAATTCCACAATTGTCAGTAGGTGAAATACAAACATCAAAGGCCTGCAGGTTTACTTTAGAGGACGCCCATTCTTGAGTGGAAATGGGAGAAAATAGCTATGGACTTCGTAGTGGGTCTTTCTAATACCATGGGGCAGCATGACTCAATTTGGGTCATAGTAGACAGGTTGGCCAAGTCAACTCATTTCATCTCAGTTAGAGCAGATTACGGCTCGAAGTAGTTAGCTAGATTTACATCAAGGAGATATTAAGGCTGCATGGGGTGCCAATTTTTATCATTTTTGATAAAGGTACGTGATTCACCTCTATGTTTTGGGACAAGCTGCATGAAGAGTTGGGCACTAAGCTTGATTTCAGCATTGTTTTCCATACTCAGACTGATGGAAAGTTAGAGAGGACTATTCAAGTGCTTGAGGATATGTGAAGGGCATGTGTGATTGACTTTGGTGGTCATTGGGATAAGTTTTGTCGTTGTGTGAATTTTTATACAATAGTAGTTACCATTCTAGTATTGATATGGCTCCATTCAAAACACTCTATGGAAGGAGGTGGAGATCAGCCATAGGATGGTTTAAAGTTAGTGATGTGAAGCTTTTAGGCACGGACTTGGTGAAGGAAGCTCAGGAGAAGGTGAGGTTCATTTAAAGAAAGTTGTTAGATGCACAGAGTAGGCAAAAAGAATACACAGATCACAAGGTAAGAGACATGTCATTCAAATTCGGTGAGCAAGTTCTATCGAAAGTATCTCCTAAGAAGGTAGTTATGTAGTTTGGAAAGAAGGGTAAGCTGCCCTAGATATATTAGTCTGTTTGAGGTTTTTGATGATGTGGGTCCGGTAGCTTACAGATTAGCGTTGCCACCAACCCTGTTAGGGGTCTATCTGGTATTCCATGCGTCTATGCTTAAGAAATATCATGGGGATGGGGATTACATTATCAACTGAGATTTAGTTTTGCTTGATAAGAATCTTTCATTCAAAAGTTGTGAGCAAAAGAGATTCGACCTGTAAAGGTCCAATAGAAGCTTCGTCCTATTGAGGAAGCTACTTGAGAAACCAAGAGGGACATACGGGACAAGTACTCTCACTTGTTTGAGGATACAGAAACCCTTTTCTTTCTTACTTGCCTTATTGTTTTCTTGTTTGATCATTCAGATATGAACGATGGGTAAATTGATATTTGTTGTAATGACCCTTTCCGTTATTACGGGTACGTCGAGCGTGCCAAAATTTGGGTTAAGGTTTTCCCCCAATTAAGAGTTAGAAATTTCAGGCTAGGATAGTCTTGGATAAAATCCGAGCATGGCTGATCTAGGGAAATCCAAGAATAGATTAGTAAAATGTTATGTAATTTGAGGTAATATTGTGTTAGTCAAGTCGATAAGGACTATGTAGGATTTTTTGGAAATAAATTCGGGTGAGTATAACTCCCGATATCGATCTTGACGTAAAATGGGTTGGTTTGGGATGTTAAACTTTAAGGGTGCATTGTGAAAAAGGCAAACTTGGGAGCACTCCCAAGTTTCTGCCTCGCCTCACCCGCTATAGTGGGTGGCAGGCCGCTAATACTGCACCGCTATAGTGGGAGTTAACTTTGGTCAATCCCACCATAGTAGGTGGAGTCCACTATAGCGAGGTTGCTATAGCAGAATAGAGCCGCTATAGTGGGATATGTGTTGATTAATGCAGAAAATACCCCAAAAATATTATTTTCATTCCATTTATGTTTTGGGCATAACTGTGGCAATTGTAGGCAATTTCCACCTGTTTTCCATCAAAATTCTTTGTAAAGGTAAGTTAATCACTTCTGTTAACAAGTTTTTTGATTTCTAAACCTTAGAATCACTAGTTTACGGGTTTTGGAAAAGATTTAACTTGACCTAACTGATTATTTTGGCCCTTGGGTTTTGGTTAAAAGTTGATAATTTACTCTTGCATGACTATAATTCACCATTGTAACTATAATATTGGTAGGATTAAGGTGGAATGATGATAGAAAACCCTAGAATAAGAGGAATAATTATGAATTTGGCCTTGAGGTTTTGGGATTAGGTTATAATCCTTGATATTGTCCAGTAATTTGGTTGATTATGTGTTGTATTGATGTTTTTAGACCACAATCAAGCTGAGGTTGTAAGAAAGGGCAAAGCTCAAGTTCATTAGAGCCTTTCGGTCTTGGATTGAGGTAGGTGATGGTTTAATATAGTTGAAACCCAACTTGTTTTATGTGTGCATGATAATTGTTCCTTCTTATTGTTTGTTACAATGCATGTTCAAAGAAGGTAAATGAATATTTTATGTCCTAAGTGTTAATCACATGTAATGAACTTATATGAAAAGCTTGTTAGTCTTATAAGTGTTATTACTGTTATCATTATGGTTGTAATTGTAGTGATATCTATTGATTATTGTGAGATGTACCGGTATTTGAACATTTTCACGGGATTGGTTGGTATAAGGTTGGCAGACACTTGATGACTGAGATTTGGTACATGGAAAAGATCTCGTCCCCTGTAGGTCATGGCTAGTGGGTGACCATAAGACCCTTAGCATATATGTACAAGGTACAGGTAAGTGTGATAATTTCTTGAGTGAACCGGGGTTATGTGTTTGATTGTTATATTATTTTCTTGAGTGAACTGGGCTTATGTGTTGACTTGTTATATTGGTTCCTTGAGCGAACTGGGTTATGTGTTTTCTTGCTATATTTGGTTTCTTGAGTAAACCGAGATTCATAATCATTAACATTGTTGTTGTTGGAATGGATCCTTGAGTGGTCCGGGTTAAATTACAATGATTTGGTATTCTATTCAATGTCTACTCACTTGTGTAATTGAGACATGGATAATATATTATTGTTGATTCATGGTTGTTGACTTGGAGTTTTGTTGGTTGTCATGGTTTTGACTTGAGTTGTTGTCCATCTTGACTTGTATTTGACTGAATTCTACGGTGCTGTTGAACTTGGTTAAGTGTCATAAACTTGAGGTAAGGTTACATGGTAAGTGTTCATGCTTGTTCTTGCTTTACTAAGTTATAATTACTTATTAGTATATCTCATCTTGGGTTGGCCGATGACCCTACCAGTACACTATTTTTTCTTGTGTACTGATACTACACGTGCTCTTTTTTTTGTTGAGTGTAGAGCATTTTTTGGCTACTATTTCAATTCCTCATCTATAGAGCAGATAACATTCGAACTCAAGGGTGAGCTACATCTTTCGGGATGCCATGAGTTCTTCACTTAGTTTCTGGTCCATTATTTCGAACTTGAATATTTTCAGTTGTTTTTTGGTTGAACCCATTCATTGACATTTGTAGTATTTTGGTACAATGACTTTCAAATTCTAGGGGATTGTTTATGTTTATTTTACTCCGCATTGGTTTCATTTAGAATATTGGAGATATTATTTTATTTAATGAAAAATAGTTAATTGCCTTATTTTAGCTATGTGTTTGATTTGATGGATTGGGGTTAGATGGTTCTCCCACCGGAGAGTTAGTGTGGGTGCCACTCATGAGGGGTTTGGGTCGTGACAGCAGCTAGCCACAACGTGTGTGTAGAATGCTAGTCGAGCCGTCTTGAAAATCCTTCTTCATGTGTGTGATGGACCGGCTGCGTGCGTGAAGGGTTAGGCTAATTGACCTATATATGCAGGGAAGGGTTTTCGCGTTCGCATAGAAGGGACCACCCCTGGCAGTATATATACTTTTCCTTCATGATTTTAAATTATTTTCTAAGTTTTGTTTCACCATTGTTGGATTTTGTAGATTAGGGAAACTGTTGGAAATCATTTAGTTGAGCTAAGGTACGTTAATTCAACCTCTCTTAATCATTTTGCTCAATTTTTCCCATCAAATTCACGTTCTAATTCCGTGAAATCCCTAACTTAATTCTTGATTTCTCTTTGGCTTTGTGGGGCTGGTTTGGACCCAATTTGAGGTCCGATCATGCTCAAATTTTGAGAATATGTTCCTTGTCCTATGAGAGACATAATTGTGGGTTCAATTTCTAGATTCCATAAGTAGGTCCCATGGGTATTTCGACCCAATTATTAGCCCAGAATTTTAATTTGTAATATAGGTATTATTTTCCTCGTGTTGATGTGTAGATTGTTATTTTGATAGTGTGGCAGCAGTCAAAGGGTTTTTAGAAGGGAAAAGTTTTGGTTTAGTATATCGAGAGGGCGTCGTTCTGCATCCAGGTAGGTTACAGCTTACCTACTCTTAGAGTTGGCTCATTTAAGGTATACGTATGATTATTTGCTAATTATTGGTGGTACATTGTGGTTTGGATATACTTTAATTAGGTATTTATGATCCTATTAGCTTACTTGGTATCCTTGGGGTAGAATTTCACTGTTAATCCTTAGTTTAGTGAGTTGCCTTTCTTATGGGCTTAGTATAGGTTTCTTGGTAGCCTTAGGGTTGTTATTGGAAGCCTTAGTCTAGGTTCAGATAGTTTTTTGTCTTAGGTCGGGTTCCTCGGGGAGTTATGGCTATAATATTTTTTCTGTAAGGTAGTTTTCTTTAGGATAAAATCCTTTCTATAATGAGATAGTCCTGGTTTACTGTAGTACTTATTGGAGAGCTTAGTATTGATTGAACGGTTGATTTATTTGCTTTATTATGCTTGTTATTGTTGCATATTCATGGTATATTAGTGACTTGGCCTGAAAATACTATTTTCGATTAAAAATTGGGACCCGAGGAGCTTTTTACTTGATTTTGGATTTCATAAAGGTAAATGGACTATTTCTAGCCCCGATTTGATTTTGAGCAAGGTTTAAGAGTATCACGAGTCCCCCATGGGTCCTGCCTTTACGAGCCATAGATACCGGAGTAGGAGTATGTGGTATTATTGGACATGACATTCATTTTATATTGCATTTCATGGTATCCATTCGTACTTATCTATTCTTAAGTATTGCTTTTATTGTTTTTTGTTTGTATCCACCATGCTTATAGGGGCCGGTTGGGTTATATTGACTGTTGTTTGTGCGTTTTGGGTTTATAGGGCCCCGGTTAGATTAGAGATAACTTATTATTGTGCGCTCGAGGTAATTTACTTACATTCACCTTCTTCTTCAAGATTTGACCTATTATTTTCTTTCTGGCCTTTCTATACTTAACCTTAGCTTAGATTTGCATTTTATTATATTTATATCTTATCTGAGCTCAGTCATCCTATGATGCCTACTAAGTACCACATGTTTTGGTACTTATACTACACTTCTGCATCTTTTTCCTTGATATAGATCCTAGTACGAGTTATCACCACTAACATCTTCCTCGTACGGAGCTTTTAGATTCAGAGACTTAAGGTGAGCTCTTGATGACCGTAGTTAATTAATCTCCCTCTACTCTTTGGACTAGTCTTTATTTTGTATATTCAGAGACAATTATGTATATGTATTGTATCTATCTAGCACTCCTTGTGTATGTAGTGGCTCTTGCACCGACTGATACCATGTCTTGAGGGTATTTTGTATATTTTGTTTCTTCTCTCCCTATGTGTATATATTTGGGACATATTTCATATGTTTAGTCCCTTTATTTGGGCTTTATATCTCATAGAATTCTCTTCTTCTTAATAGCCCGTTACATTTCATTCTGGGCTATAGGTTTGCCTTACCTACTGGTCAGGTATTATAGGTACCATCATAACCAGAGATTTTGGGTCGTGATAGTTTGGTATTAGAGTCTAGGTTTACCAGTATCATTGGTACAAGATCAAATGTCTAATAGAGTTCCATGGATTGGTATGATGACATTTGTAACTTATTTTTGGGAGGATATAGGACATTCCTAGGAATGCTACCACCGTTTGATTCCTTATCGTGTGCTCATATTCTGGTTGGCATCAAAATATCATTTGTTTCACTTTTTCACAAATAGTTAGGTCGAGGGCTACAATGGCCAAATGTGAGGTCCCTACGTCGGTAGTTAGGGCTCCAGATAGAGGCTGAGGTAGAGGTCGACCCTGAC
This sequence comes from Capsicum rhomboideum, assembly GCA_031232105.1. Lineage (NCBI taxonomy): Eukaryota > Viridiplantae > Streptophyta > Magnoliopsida > Solanales > Solanaceae > Capsicum > Capsicum rhomboideum. The sequence goes on from CP124712.1 coordinate 82,651,390, forward strand.
ATCGAAGCCAGGCTTGAGCTTCCATACCAGCTTGGGAACAGGCTAGAGTGCCATCACCAGAACTAATTATTGATCCACAGCCAGTGCCAGAAGATCTACCACCTCATCAACCGGTGGGTCACAGCCCAGACTCTACCCAATTTATGGCTACACTAGTATTATAAGATGCTCTAGTCTGCTTATTGAGTATTCTAGCAGGTGTGACACATACATCAGCTCAGGGAGTAGTTCAATGTGTTCAGGTTACAGGAGGGTAGACTACCCCTATAGCTCACCATATTAAGGTGCTACCAGTGTTGATGGTTGCTCAATCGATGACAGATCGACCATCCATAACTATAGATGAGCAGAAGATGCTGGGTCGGTTTATTAGATTAGCTCCTCTGAGCTTTTCAGGTGCTACGGGAAAGGATGCACATGAGTTTCTTATTAGTATCCAGGAAAGGTTACACCACATCAGTTTAGTGATGTCTCATTGAGTGGATTATATCATATTTCAGCTAGATGGGTTGGCGAGGCAGTGGTAGAGGGAATATATTAAGTGAAGATATGACTTAGGAATAGTTCTGTGAGGCTTTTTGGGGAAGTATGTGCCTCATAGCTTGTAGGAGTGATTGAGGGATGAGTTTATAGATCTACAATAGGGTTTTATAACTGTATCTGAGTATGAGTCGAGGTTTCACAAGCTATCCAAATATGCTGATATGATTCTGCCTACTGAGAACGAGAGGGTGTGCTATTTTATCAGAGGATTGAGACTACAACTTAACCTAGCTACAGAGAAGGTGGTATCTTCGTGTCATCAGTTCTTAGAGTTTGTTGACCATGCTCATACTATAGAGGGCATACATCACGTAGCCTACATGGGCAACGATAAGAGGCCTAGTCGTCAGGGTAGTTTCAGTGGTTCTCAGTTGATAGGGAGAGGTTCCTTTGGTAAAGGTAAGCATCAGTAGTAATTCCAGCCTAGTAGGCCCGTGCAGGCCATACTTTAGCTCTTTTGTGGTAGTCAGCCTAGGTATAGTGGTCAAAGCTCCAGAGAGTCTTCACAGGGTTCTCATTCTAGGTCTTCAGGCTATGGTGGCCATTCTGGGTCAGGAAATACTTCTCATCGGGGCAGATCCCCTAGAAGTTATTATGATTGTAGGGAGATCGGTCACTTTATGAAAGAGTGTCCCCGGCATGGGATGATCGAGCCTTCAACACATATAGTCAGCCTCTCAGGGTAGTGGTTCCACCGGCTAGAGGTGGTGCTTAGGGTAGTAGAAGTGGTCCCTAGGGTGCTCACGGAGATGCTTAACTGAGTAGCGCATGTGATTTTTTGGGTACTCAATCCAATGATGGATGCCAATAGTTGTATGCCTTTCCTGGTAGGCCTAACATGGAGGCACCAGATACCGTGATCACATATACCATTTCAGTTTGTTGTCATCCAACCTCTAACTTATTTGATCTGAGTTCTACATTTTCATATGCGTTTGCATACTTTCCTTCTCGTTTGGGGTTGTCTAGTGAGCCTTTGCATGTGCCCATGCGTGTAGCTACTCCCATAGGTCATTATTTAGCAGTGGATTGGGTTTATAGATCTTGTATGGTGACTATTCGGGAGTATGAAACTTGAGCAGGCCTTGTTATACATGATATGTGCATGATATGGTAGATTTTTATGTTATTCTAGGCATGGACTGATTATCCCTTTATCATTCTTGGATTTCTTTGCCAATACTGTTACCTTAGCCATTGTTGAAATATCCCCAGCTGTATGGCAAGGTTCTAATAGTCACACACCGATAGAGATAATCTCTTATATTCAGGTTAGGAGGTTAGTATTAAAGAGGTACTTGGACTATCTTGCTTATGTTTGTGATACTAGTGCCGACATTTCTTCTCTTGATTCTATTCATGTGGTTTGCAAGTTTGCTGATGTCTTTTCTACCACTTGCCTGACCTCCCGCCTGAGCATGATGTTGACTTTGCAATTGATGTTGAGTCGGGCACTTGGCCCATTTCTGTTCACCTTATTGTATGGCTCCTGCTGAGTTGAAAGAGCTTAGTATTCACATTTAGGATATTTCGAATATGGGTTTTATCAGGCCAAGTGTTTCTTCTTGGGGTACTCATGTCCTATTTGTGAAGAAAAAGGACAACATCATATGTATGTGTATCGATTAGCGATAGCTGAATAAGGTGACTATAAAGAATAAGTATCTGATGTTGCGTATTAATGATTTATTTGACCAGCTTCAGGGTGCAACCATGTTTTCTTAGATTGACTTAAGATCTGGTTAACATCAGTTGAGAATTAGGGTAGTGGACATCCTAAACCAGCCTTCAAGACTCGCTAAGGCCATTACGAGTTCCTGTCTTTTGGGTTGACCAATATCCCAGCAGCGTTCATGGACTTGATGAACAGCGTGTTCATGCCTTATTTTTACTCTTTTGTGATAGTGTTTATTGATTACATCCTTATTTAATCAAGGATTAGGGAGGAGCACGAGTAGCATTTGAGGATTGTGCTCCAGACTTTGAGAAATTGGCAGTTTTACACTAAATTCTCAAAGTGTGACTTCTGGCTTAAGTTTGTATGAAGGGTTCAAAAATAAAGATTCATCCTTTGAAGAAGAAAAAGAAGAAGAAGAAGAAGAAGAGGGTTGGAAATGTGCTCAAGAAGAGAAAGATTGATGTGAATTCACCATCTTTTGGCACTTTCACCGAGGCCAATGAGAGTCTTGATCATGCTAGAGCTTTAGTGTCCATTGAGCCACTCTAGACTGGACCTTCTACGCTATGATACATATCCGGCCAGGTGCATGGTATGGATGCCCAGATTTGGCAACTTGTAGATAGCCTTTCCTCAGGTCCAGGAGAGAGCTGCTCCTCTCGTTCGATGCCTAATGCACCTACCTTATCCACTATAGCTCATAACCAGTAGTACATCAAAGAAAGGCTGGCAAAATTGGAAAGAAGGTAGAAAAATATGAAGGAGCATCAGAAAAGAAAACCAAGTTCTTCAACAAGATGATGAGCACACTTCGAAAGTTTTGTGGTACTAAAAATAATGATGGCGATGAGGATGAGTATGAGGAATACTATGTCCTAAAGAATCCCAGCAGTTCTAGTTTTCATTGATTTATTTTCTAGGGAGCCCCCTTTATCTCTTTATGTTTTGATGTTATGAAGTGTGGACACTGTAATTTCTTTAGTTGGGGGTGGTTTATGTTGATACTTATGCTCTTGTCAAACTTGGATTTGTATTTTGTTCTATTTTGATGCATTTATGCCTTTGTTGTGCTTGACTATTATTTTGTGATTTATTGTGTTCCCTCACCGGGCTTGACATTATTGTGCTCTTCTCAAACTTTTCTAGCTATATAGATATTTTGTGCCCTCACCGAGCTTGATCTCTTTGGTTATGGATTTTTTGCGCTCTTGTTGGGCTAGAGCTTAATTTGGACTTTGTTGGATTAGTCATTTTTATTGTTTTCATAATTAGATTAGAGTCTTTATCGTGCAGCTTTTTGTAATTTTTTTCTTGTAGTGATTTCGGGCGACTTTTTCCTAATGATAAATTGAGTGACGACATTCTTAAGGGAAAATCATCATTTTTGGGTGTTGGTATCATTTGTGCAGGGGAATTTTGAGTACTCGTAGCCATTATGAATTAGGGTTATGATTGGAGTTATGGTGAAGTATGAGTAGCCATGCCATTATTGCTCTTGTGGAGTCAAAATGTGAGGTTGTGACTTGGTTGGTACTAATAGAATTAGTCTTGCATTGTTAAATGTTGAAATGGGCATACCCCTCCAAAAATTTTTGTGAAAAACAAGTGCATGGAAGTGAATGATGTTTGTGACAACACTTTGACTCTTTTTTTGACTCTTAGCTCATTAGGTGGTGTTAGTTTTCATTATCAGACATAGCTCCTTTTGTTCTTGTGTAGGAAATGAAATTGATACATCTTGAATAGTTTGTATGCCATATGTGGTGAGTTTTTGTTGAATAATTCTTGTGCTTACTCGTGTCATCTAGAACTTGCCCGATTGATCTTTCAGTGGTAGTCTTGATTGTGTTGGTTGGAGAATTGATCTTAGGATTTCTTTGTGATTTTTTGAAAACTTCTTTAGCCTTAAAAGCCTTCCCGTGCACATATTCTATTACTAGTTACCCCATTTGAGCCTATTACCCTTTCTTTGGCAACCACATTACAAGCCTTGAACCTTTTTGAAATTTTCCCTCTCTTGAAACCTACCCTCCTTAAACTTAAAAATTCCAACGTGAGGCTAAAAGCCTAAGTTGGGGGTGGTGGAGCTTGGAAGAGGTGATCATGCATCGTGATTTTGTAAGTGAGTACCTTAAGAACATAGTAATGGTTGAATAAAATGAAAAGAAAAGAAAAAGAAAAAAAAAAGAGATAAGAAAAGAAAATGAGAAAAGGCAAGAAAAAAAGAAAGTCGTCAATAAGTGGATGGACTAGAATAAAAAAGATAGGCACTTGTGTTGTATGGAAATGAAGAGGCAAATTATCAAAGATTGGATTGTATTGTGTTTTGTAGAGTTAAAGGAGGGTGTGCTCACTTTTATCCTAAATGCTTATCCTACCCTTCCCCAAGCCTACATTACAAACTAGAAAAAGTCCTTCAGGATCTCCGACCGATGCTTTTGAGTTAGTGGCGATTGAAAATAAGGGCAAACATATGGTATGGTACTTGTTTGCATTGAAATTTTTTTGTTGAGTGTGAGTGTTTGTGCATTTTGTCCCTTGTATAAGTGCTGTAAATATTGTTAGTTTTTGGACTTTTTTTCTTGTGAGGGCATGTGAACTAGGATAGATTGATGAAGTTGATAAATTCCAAAAATGAGTCAAGGGAGCATGTTGATTGATAGTGGTTTGGAGTCTCTTCTTGAGAATTAGTTGTTGTTACTTGATCATTCGTGAAATTCCATTGTATTATTGAAAGTGTTTTGATTTTAAGGGAGTTGCTTGGGTAAGACACATGCTTGTCTACTAATTGTTATTACCAACCAAAGCCATAGTCATTGTGCCTAGTTTGAAAATGTGAAGTGAAAGTGTTGATGATCGTGTTTGAGCTTAAATTGATAGCCTCATTAAGTTTGATTTTATTTTGATTGAGGACAAGCAAAGTCTTTAAGTTGTGGGTGTTGATAAGTGGCAATTTTGCCGCTTATTTGTATCTTTTTTCTTATGATTTTGTGTCATTAATCGATAATTCGAGGCTAATTCTAGTTTGAAAGGTGTTGATTTCAGGTAATTTAAGGTTGACCGAGAGCTATGATAAAAAGAAATGAAATCGAGGCAAAACGGGGCTGAAATGGAGAAGTTGAAAAAATGGGTGTAAATTACTCATCACTATCACGATGGAGGAGGATCACAACCGCGACCTAGTTAAAGTCAACCTCACACAATCGCGAGGTCATATGCTATGATCGCGATGCACTAAAAGATAACCCATCGTGACTGCGATGACTTAAGCTCGCGACAACGATGAGCAAAAGTGTCAGGTGTCAGGGGCAGATTTGGAATTTCATAAATTCAATCCCAATTCATCAAAACTCGATCCCCAGCCATTCCAAAGACATCTTTGGAATATTTGTCAACTTTGGAGGCTAGGGTTCTTGACCCAACAACCTTGGAGTGAAGATTTGGAAGCTTTATAGTGAATATTTCTTAATCCTTTCTTCATCTCCTTGCTTTGTATTAAATATTTGGGTGTAGATAAACTCATACTTTGATATTGTAGTTAGAGATAATGCAATGTTTATGTTTTGAATTTCAGTTTTGATTCTATCTTATGCTTTTGTATTAATTGATTACTCTTTTGTTTATGAAATGGTTTTTGCTTGTCTAAGTTAATCTCATTCTTCAATTGATTTTCGAATGGAGTAGCTAACCCGAGGACTCACCCATTTACTTTGATTAGGCTTGAAAGAGTTAATTGAGGTTGGAAAAGAATAATTTAGTGCAATTTGGGACGTATGAATAATTTAGTGCAATTTGGGACGTATGAATAATTTAGTGCAATTTGGGACGTATGAATAATTTAGTGCAATTTGGGACATATGACCATCTTATGGATTTGTTGCAAGACATAGTCAAATTCTAGCGAAGCCAAAAGTTGGTTTTGCGATTCATGCTTCTTAGCTTGGTTTGAAAGAACAAGTGAGGTCTAAGCCCTCAATCGAAAGATGTTAGTGGGTGATTTCGAATACAAGGCTAATTTGCTAAATACGTGATTAAATTATGAGTAGCTAATTAAATATGATGGATTGTTAATAGATTGATTTCCCGTATCATTTTTCTTATTTTTTGTTATTGTAAAAGTCATTGATCAACTTGTTCATATTATATTTGGTTCTATCAGCGTTATGTTTTTATTATTGAAACCCCCCCGACACTTGTGTCCTTTGTTTGGATTTTAGTGAGTTACTTTTATTCCATTCTTTCTCGATCGCTTGTCACATTATTCCTCGTGGATTCGACCCCGACTCTAAGTTGGGTAAATATATTGCTAACGGTCGCGTACATTTATTTTTAGGGTGTATTTGAGCGTTATCAGTGGTTCGGTTCAGAGGCTACGTAATCCTAAGTGAAAATGGAAATTGATTACCATGGACTTCATGGTTAGCTTACCGCACACTTTTTGGGGTTTGATAGCATTTGGGTTATCATTGATTGGTTGACCAAATCTGCTCACTTTCTACCCGTTCATTCTTCTAAAGTGCTGAGAGGTTGGCCCAAATCTATGTTCGAGAGTTAGTTCATCTGCATGGGGTTCCAGTATTCATTATTTCTAATAGAGGTAACCAGTTCACCTCTAACTTTTGAAGGGCTTTTCAGGAGGAGTTGGGTACCTGGAATGATCTTAGCACATCTTTTCATCCCCAAATTGATGGTCAACCTGAATGGATCATTCAGGTTCTGGAGGACATACTTCGGGCATGTATTATGGATTTTGGAGGTCAGTGGGGTACTGATCTGTTGTGTGATTTGTTAGCTAGAGTTTGGGTGAGTCAGGATAGACTATAGAAAGAAGAGTTATGCTGACCGTAGACTTTAGAGTTTGGGGTTGGTGAACAAGTGTTCATATGTGTGTCGCCCATGAAGGGCATGATGAGGTTTAGAAAGAGGGGCAAGCTCAGCCGCAGGTATATCGGTCCATTTGAGATTCTGCAGCGAGTAAGGGATGTGGCATATGAGTTAGCTTTGCCTCCAATATTTTTGGATATTCATTCTGTCTTTCATATATTGATGCTCCAACATTATATTTTGAATGAGTCTTATGCGCTCCAGTAGGATTCGATTCAGTTCGATGATCGTTTGACTTTTGATGAGGAGCAGTTGCTATTTTGGCTAGGGATGTCAAACAGTTGAGGTCTAGAAAGATTTTGGTTGTTAAGGTTCAGTTGAGGCATTGTTACATCTAGGAGATTACCTGGGAGACTGAGCAAGACATGCAAGCCCAATATCCTCACTTATTCGAGCCTTCAAGGACTTCTTATCTATTAACTTTCGAGGATGAAAGTACTTTTAATAGTGGGTGTTGTAATGATCCTCTAGGTAATTTTCTCTTTTTTCGTGCATTTTCAATATTTCTAGTTTTTCTAGAGCTGCTACAAGTTATTTATGACTTGTCGGGACAGTCGATTTGGTTCTCGGGAAGTTCATTTGAGTTTATAGCTAATTTACCTATTTTAGAGCTTTTGAAGTTGAAAACTTTGACTTCAGTTAAAACTTCTAGTAAACGGCCTTGGATGAAAATTTCAACAGTTTTGTTAGCTCAAGAACATGGATTTTGGGCTAGAACGACCTTTAGTTTGGATCCCAAGGCTTTCAGACTCGTTTTGAGCTATTGGGTAGTTTTTAGTTAAAAATAAAAAGAATGGGCGTGGGGTCTATATTTCATCAAAATGACCTCTAATGGAAATATTGTCAATTTTATTGAGTCTGAAATGCCATTTTCGATATGGTAGCATATTTTATTTGCATACATGGGGTTCTAAACAAATCTCGAGGACCGTTCAGAGTCATTTTTTACTCCAAGTTTTGCAAATGTAGCAGCTGGTGCAAGGCAAAACTTCCCTATGTGGGCACAACTAGCCTCAGCCTGTGCGTAGAAAACTGGTCTGGCCGACCCAAAAATCCTTCTTCACGTTCGTAGTGGGCCGACTAAGTGCACAAAGGGTTGGACTGATGGACCTCTGAGCAGCTGGGGTCCCACGTACGGATATAAATATAAATATTAGTAGATTCGTATTCTTTTATAAATCATGTTTTTATAGATTGGGAGTATTTTGAGACTATTTGTAAAGGAAATGTGCATTTGTGATTATTCGTAGCGCGTTTACTCGGCATTCGAGGTAGGTTATGACTTACTTTTCTTTAGACTTAGCTTGGGGGAAACGTATTATGTAAAGCATGTTATGAGTTGAGGGAAATATTGGATTGATTTATTGTGATGATTCGATATTGTGATATCCGAAATGGGGTTTTTAAAAATGTGTGGCTTGAGATTCGAAAGGACTATTTCATATATTATGTTTTGGTAGTTTTGTGCATCATTACATATATTAGGAATTGAATTGCCATGATGGGCACAATATGAAAAATAAATGAGATGAATGAAGAAGTGTGGCTACGTATTTCTGAGTTGAGAATTGCATTGTATTTATATATCTGTTGCATTCGAATTCACTCAATTATTATGATCATGCATACTCACTCATACTCATGCCATATATTTACATACTTGGTATTATAGAAGTAATGTTTTGAAAGTACGTGCATGCCCGAGGGGAACTATTCTGGGTGGATTTTACTTATTTATGAGTTGCATGTCCGAGATGAACTATACTAGGTGGTTTTACTTATTTATGATACTGAACATAAATTTGGGTTTGCATGCCCGGTGGAATCTGTTCTGAATGGGCATATGAACCTCACGAGTCCCCCATAGATCCCATCTCACAGCATGCCACTATGGAAGGGGTGTATATCGGTAGGATTTTTGGTCATTGCATTGTATATATATCATATTTATATTGCCTTAAGTTTCTTATTGTTATTGTTATATTATCGAATTGCTAGTACTTTTCTACATGCAGGGTCACTTTAATATTCTTTATTCGACATAGTGACTAATTAAGCTCGATCGACTTATGATACCTATTGAGTACACATGGTTTTGTTCTCATACTACACTTGCTACATTCTTTTGATGCATCAGATCCTAGCATTGCCTAGTTGACCTTCGGCCCAAGACAGACTTCTTTTGGAGATTGGTGATCTACTTGGGGTTCAGGGAGATGCCATAATCCCTCTATCTTTCTTTCCTTTCCTTTATTTACTATTTCAGATAGAGTTATAATATTTTTGACGTAATTATATTTGATTTGATGCTCTTGTACTACTAACACTAGGTCTTGGGTGTATTTTGTTATTTTTGCACTCCTATTCTATTAATGGAAGTTTGAATTTGAAGCTTATTTTTTGTTGTTATTATTACGCTCGTGTTTTGATTTTATATTCATTTTGTGATGGAAGGTTGACTTATTTACTGGTGAATTCAAGTAGGTGCCATCATAACGACCTTGGATTTTTAATCGTGACACTTCTACTATGACCCCTCACTTATTGTTCTGGCTCTCAACGATTTCAGTAGCAACTACGCAATGTTTATATGACCGGAAATAGTCACTACAAAAAAACTGGTAAATTATGGCAGTTTATTTATGGTCATATGAAACACCCACTACACATTTAATTTGTGGCATTTATGCCAACCCTCGCAAATATTTATTTTTGTGGTGGTTTAACTCTGGAGGTTGTAAAAGACCCCTACTATACTTTCGATTTGTGGCGTGTGTTTCAACCTACCCAAAATTATTCTTGTTGTGGCAATTTTCTCGTGTAGGTTTTTGCACTACAAAAGATCGAAATCATCTCGTCGATTTATTTTGGGTATAACGACGGTTTATAACCACCATAATGAGCATAAAATGGCGATTTTCAATGCCGCCACAATTTCGTCCGCTATTAATACTATTTTGGCGGTTTCAAAAAACTGCCATAAAATTCTTGAACTTGATAATAACTTATATAATTTGTATTACGATGGTTTCAAATAGCCAGAAAATGCACATTTTATATGATCTATTATAATTGCATAATATTTCGGAAGTTTTACCCTAAGCAATTAACATAGCAATTTATAAGAATAATATAATTTTTTGAAAATTTTCAAAACTAGAATAAATATATTTCTCAGTAACGTATTAGTTATATACTATTCTATTATAAGAAAAATTAACGGGAAAAAAGTTGATGGTTGACGGTGATAAAGAGAAATTTATTACTTTGAGTAACATTTTACCCTTAATACATTACTCCCAGTAATGACTCTCTGTCTATGTACGGATATTAATGTCGCTCACTAAACTCAAAGGCTCGTGTGACCGATATCTCATGTCCCCAATAAATATTGAGCGAGCCATTAGCCATAACTCTTGTCTAAGCATATTAAACTATATAGAGTATGGACATCCCAAATACATTTGCAACCAACTAATCACAATATAGATATATGATCATTATCAAAACATACATATAAACTTCACTCTAAATCTCTTTAGCCCAAAACATCTATCTCCGTTTGTCTCTCACCTTGAACTCTACCATCGCCATCAACTACCAACTGTAATCTCTGTTGTCCTGACAGTGACAATGATATTCATGGGTTCAGACCATTGAACGAGAAGTCACTAGTGGAGTATATAAAAGCTACTCCAATTCTTTGGTTTCAATTTTTATATCAAATAAACCAATTAACCAATAACTCGATGACAAATTGATAGATAACCATTAAGCCAAAACGAATCAAATGGTATCTTACCGATTCGATAGCGGTTTAACACATATAAAAACCGATAATCGATAAGTTAAATCGTTAAGTACACAAACAAATCAAATTACCCAATCAGCATCCCTAATTTTACCTCCCAAAAATTAAATAATTAAAAAATATTATCAGAAACAATCAAGAAATTTTACTATTGGCCGAGCCCTCAGCTAGTGTTAAGCATTACACGTATATTGGGCGAACAATCAGATGCTTAGGGCATACTCATCATAGAAGTAAGCTCCACGCGTGAGCCCCAGGACATTGTGATAGTGCCCCACCCATAGGCAAGCTCCTACCAAGAACCGAAAAGCTTTTAAACTTCTTTCTTCAAATAAATAATTTGATAGTTATAATTTTGATACATTCATCTAATCTAATAATATTAGATGAATTTGTAATGGTGTTGTAAATTTTCTATATTTCAAGTTGTTGTTATTTATGATTTGTTTTGTCCTTACTTTCTTTATCACTTCTTTAGTAGATAAATGAACTGTGCTTAAGTATGTATTAAGTACCAAACAAATTATTTCTATTTTTTAAATATGCTTCTGTCTAAATAATAAAAATAAAAATTAGAGAGGAAAAAGTAAGAATATTTCTGTATTGTTTTTCTATTTCCCTCGTTTTTGATCTAATAACTCACGCATTTTATTCCCTAGAAATTTCCACCTTCACGCCATATTCCCACCTTTCCCTCCATCCTCCCACCTTCCCATGTTCTCCCCTTTTCTTAGTGAAAAACTTTCCCTTACAGAGCTATAAAAAATTTTATGATTCCTTTTGGATAGATGGATTTCGGATATCAACACCAGGTCAGTTTTTCTTTTTTGTACTCAAATTCTTGTAAGTTTACTTTTTGTTTTCATCAACATGCTGCTGGACACAGATTTGTGCTTCATATTTGAGACTAATCTGCTTCTTCAGTGAAAAGTTTCTTAGGGTAAAGTGCTTCTTAAAGGCGTTTTGACGTATAGTTATTTAAATGGAATAGCCATGTTATGGAAGCCTATGATTGATTATTTTATATAGGAAAGGATAAGCAATAGATATTAGTAATGCATTAGAAGCAACTTAACTGACGACTAACCTTAACAGTAATAAACAGGCTCCAATATTGTTGCTCACACATTCTAAATCATAATTACATCAATCAACATAGATTGTGGCGGGATGGTTAGAATTCTTTCATGCATAATCAAAGATTTTAGATTTAAGCCTCTAAGAATGAAAAAAAATCTGGTTAGCTGCGTCCAAAAGTTGATCTAAGAATGAACATTTTGTTTTCACCCCAGTATATTTTATTTTATTCACTAATAAGCTTTATCAATATTGTTACATCGTGTAGTTTTTCGATTCTATGTCTATTCGTATGGTACTAAACAGATCCTCTTTACCAATTACTTGGTATTAAATTATTATCTCAGATCTCTTCATATTTGATTTACCTCTCTTTTTTCTTATGAATATGTAGCGATGCCGAAGATTAAATGTTTTAAGAATCCACTAAAGTCTGATAATGGACATGCTTCATAATCAACTACTCTAGAAGTACAAGCCCTCCCAGATGCTTCAACAAATTCCTCACAAGCTCATGAAGTCCCACAACAAGAACAATCTCCTATTCTCCCGTAACAAGAGCAAGCTCCAATTCTCCCGCAACAAGAACAAGCTCCAATTCCCCCGCAGTAAGAACAAGCTCCAATTTTTCCTTCTAATTCAAGTGCCACATCTGTATGCCGACGTTCATCTCCAAAATATTAGAGAGTAGAGACAAGAGTTATATATGTCTTATGTAATTTTGACTTCAAGTTATGAGTATCTTATATTTTTTCCTTTTTGATTAACTGGTTTTTCTTTGTTAAAAGACTCAGAAAACACTATCAAGCAGATTAATATCAAGGTCAATGAGATTAACTAACTACCTTTTGGAGAGCACATCATTGTGAACTTTGATGAATATGACACAACATATGGTGATGCGCAAGGATTGCTCACTGGATATTGTGGATCATTGGCAACTGATTGTAATTTATTTTCGATTAATTTTGAGAAGTTGTCAGGGCCATTAGGGATGCCTAAGAAGTACATGGAAGACTGCTTTGAAACAATATTGTCGGTACAAGTGTTCTTACATATATATTTACTTATTTCACCAAGATTTTTTGAAGACATGAGAAAACTAACTTCTTCTTTTTTTAATTTGAAGTCTCATTTTCTTTTTCGGGAAAGTGAGTCCATTGCATACAAATATTGCAATGCTAGCATTTCAAAGAAGTAGGCTACACATAGGCAGAGGTTGTGGAATGAATATTTTGACCCAGCCAGAAGCAAAAATGAGATTATCAGTAATGTACCATCTGCTATAACTAAAGATCAATGGGCTAGTTTTGTTGTCTACCGCCTGAAACCATCAACAATCGTAAGATTCATATTATGTTAGTAAGTTTTGTCTTATCATAATTAAATAGAGATGAAAATTTTAAGTTGTATTTATTTTATTGACAGGAGCTTTGTAGAAGAAATAAGGAAATTCAGAGCAAGCAAAAAATGCCACACATTGGTGGTTTAAAAGCTAACTCGAGAAGATGATATGAACTGGTATGACATTAACTTCATAGTTTTGTTTTTTATTTATTTAAATTGTTTTAGGATAAAATTTGTAATACATTTCTATCTTAGTTTCTGGAAACTGGAAAAGCTCCTAGTCGCGGACAAATGTTTATTGAAACTCATAAGAGAAAGAATGGATCATTTGTGAATGATGACGCTTAGACTATAGGGGTAAGTGTGGCATAAGTGCATTTTTTTAATTAGTTTCATTGTTACTTTCTAACAGTCGCAGTTCAATCTCCATTTTTTAATTAACCAGTTCAGTCTCCATTATTCCAGTAACTTGTAGATGTTCTGTACTCTTCAATATATTTTGTACCACCCAAGATGCTTGATTAAGTGTGGAGTTCCATACAGTCATGTCTTTGATGTGGTAACTATGTATCCATTTAACCCACAAGTTGTCCTTTTTCCTTCATAGGTTTCATAATAGCTTGCCAATAGCTGCTCTATTCCACACAGTGACATCCAAGATGTTTAGTCCCCCGACAGTTCTAGGAATACAAACTTTGTCCCATGCTAGAAGGATTTTTTTTGCTAGTTCAACCCCACCAGTCCACAAAAATCTCATACACATGGCTTCGATCAACTAGATCACCTTAGTTGGTAATACAAATAATTGTGACAAGTATACTTGATGGAAAACAACACGGATTTGATCAACAATTCCCTCCCTGCATATGATAGGAATTTTGTAGTCCAACATGTGATTCTCCCTGGAAGTCTTGTGAGGAGTGGTTGGCGTTGGCTAATTGATAGCCTTTTAGTACTAAGCGGAACACCTAAGTACCTAAAAATCATCTCCCCCAAACAAAACCAAGCATACCCAAAATAATAGCTTGGTTATGGTCTTTTACCGCTCCAAAATAGATTGAGCTTTTCTCAGTTTTGGCCACAAGCCTAGAGGCCTGTAAGAACTCTTGGAATCAGTTATACAATAGTTAGACAGACCTGACCTCCCCTTTACAAAAAAGTAGAAGGTCGTCAGCATATTTTGTGCTTACTATTGATATATATGCTTACAGGAACAAATTGAATTGAATATGACTCAATGTAACATCAGCACTCTGAGAGAGTAAAATGTTTGGGTATGGGAGCAGCTCTATCAAACACATTCATGAATACCAAGCGGCGATGTAGCAAGCTGAGCATGTCTTCATCTAGCTATGGTGAATCATCAACAACTTCTACCTATTTGCATCAAAAGGTTGCGCATTTGGAGTCCCAATTAGAAGTAACCCTGACTGCACTGAAGAATTACATGATATCAAAGGAAGGAGGGATTCCTGAAGAATTTGCTAGTCTGTTTGCTCCTCAATCACAGGTAAGAAGTAAATATAGTTTGTACTTCTTCTATTACAACCTATTCTGATCAGTTTAATAACATTATACTTCCTTGTGATATCAAAATGAAACAGGCTCTGCCTGAGTTACGTTATTAAAAATTAAAGTCCATGCTTGAGTTTTTGATTGATCATATTCAAAGTATGAACTTAGTTCTTGATTATACTAAGGTGGATATAGTTGTTTGGACTCCAGATGTCTCAGATTCTTTCTCTGTTTCACTTGATAGCTGTGGAATAGGTAGTTCAAAAGTGTGAATATTTTTTATTCTATGCTCTAGCACAAGATAGTGTTCTGCTTTGGTAGTTATGCACTCACCAATCAAACTTGTTAAATTTTATGCATTTTTAGAGGCCCAGGGTAGGAGCTTTGCAGAAACCCTACTAGGATGATTTGTATTGAATACCAATTTTTTTAAAACTATGTCAGCCTGCTGAAGAAGAAGAAAATGAACCTGTTTCACCGGTGGATGTAAGGGGCTCGTCAGCTGATAACAACACAAATCACCAATCAAATGCTCAATGTTTTCTTTGTAGACTACTTTGAATTTGCTTTTTATGCCTTTGAATTTGTAATGGTTGTCTAGACTTGTGTTTACCATACTTTAGTTTAATGTTCAGTACCTACTTTAGTTTGATGTTCAGTACCTACTTTAGTTTGATGTTCAGTACTTACACTAGTTTGATGTTCAGTGCCTACTTTAGTTTGATGTTCAGTGCTTACATTAGTTTGATGTTCAGTACTTAAATTTTTCAGAAATGCCTTCATATCAAACTAAACATAAGCAATTACTACAGATCTTGATTTCTATCATTTATTTATTCTCACTGCTCTGAGATCTCATAAGTTTCCTCTTAGGCCACTATCTAAGTTGGCTCTTACAATGACTATAACTTTTCTTGCGTGAAACCTACTATCCATGTTCATTGTGAAATGCTGATCAAAATTCTACAGATGAAGTCTGGGCTATTGCAGTACATGTTACTTGGTAACTTCATCGTACCTGCAGAACTAACCTCAAAAAGTCAATGAGAACTTTAATCATAATCAGATCATGTAAACCTTCACATTCTCGGACAACTTCTCATCTGATAGATTTGAACAAGGAAATCAACATTGGTTATCTCTTAGAGGGTAAGCAACTAACATATTGGAGTTGGTTTAGTACAAACTTAACAGCAGAAGATTGCAATAGCCTGTAGTTTAGACACTTTAACTCCAACCACACACAACTCCCAACCACACAGAGATATTCAAGGGAAGAAGAGACAGCACTAAGCAAGATGTAATGATACCATGGAGCTCAAAAGTGAGATAGAATACAAAACTCTGCCCAGATTTATACAGAACTTGCAGTTTTAGTCAGGAATTCAATGTTGTTATTAAATGGAGCAACGGAGAGGTCCAGTTGAAAAGAATTCATGGCATGAGATATCTAATCTGTGTCCCTTGTTTAGATTATTGTATTTTTTGTCGTTTCATGTATACTAGATATTTAAATTGTAATGACAAGTTAGAGCACTTCACTGCCTCTAATTAAATCGATACTAATAATTTATTATTGGAAGTTCATATTTTTCTTTTTCTGCTTGATCTGGCAAACACAATCTCTTCGTTGCTCCATATTATGCCCTGTATTTCATGTAAATTCCCTTTACGCTGGTATTTAATAGACCTTCAATGCAACCATATATGTTCCACACACCTCGAGCAGCTTGTCGAACCAAAACAGAGAAAAAATAGGGTCAACAGCTATTGTATACTATGGACGCAGAAAAAGAGTTGTTCGCACTTTAATACAATCAACAGGCTTGTGTTAAAAATCAATTCCACTCCTAATTCCGAGACATCAGCTGTGAAAATCCAGTGTAAAATACGACATGACACGTGCAAGATATTCTCCATAAATCAAACCCTGTTGTCCATTGCACCAAAAAGGCCATCCAAAACAGTAACCTTGTAATGATACTGTGAAATGTATCACATGATTGTAATGATACAGTAAAATTTAGCTTGAAGAGAGAATCGAACCGCCCTATTCTAGCAACATTTTTCAGCAACAAACTACGGCCTAACAAATTTACATTGGAAAACTCTAGTTCATTGTATGATAATTGAAGAAAAGATTAGCCATAAATTTGGAGAGTTTGCTAGATGATCATATCATTTCATAAAAAAAATTTATATGTATAGAGAGATCTCCAAGAGATAGAAAAAGAAAATTGATGTTCATGGATAGACATACATTTTATTGATTCTTATTTATTAGGATAAAAAAGCTCATCGATCCAAAAATCATTCGTCTGGTTCTCTTCACTCCCACCCCAATTTAGTACTAGTAGTAAGAGAATAAAAATTCTATCGAAAAATAAGTTTAGTCAAATGCTATTCCTTAAGATTTGGCTGAGAGATAGTTGATAAGCTCAAATGTAATCTAAAGTTAGAGCACTTTTATGGATGACGATAGTAGTTCGTAAATCACAATTAATAAGAAATGCGTCTATGAAAGGAGATTGATAAAATAATTAGTCGAGGTAATAATTATGATCATTTGATTTTACATTGTACAAATGCTATAAAGTGTTGCTAATTCATTTCTTGGAATTGTAATATAAATATGTTTCTATTGTATTCCTTGGAATCAGAATGTCCTACAAAGTGTGAGAAAGATACTACTTATACGTTACAAAGGTAACACATTAACTAATAAAAAGGTTCTATGGCCAATGGTTGTTGACCATGTGAAGATGTCGTTAGTTGTGCTACCCATATTCTTTGATCTGTTGTGCTCAGGTCATTTGTACGATAATATCTAGAGGCTCAACATATTTTTTCAAAAAAATGAAACACTTCTTTTGGCATATTGATATGAAAGCAAGCTCGAGGGGAAATTTCTCTTTAAGACCGAAGTGAGCCATGCTATCCTAGCAACGTGTTTAGCAATAAGCTATGGTCTAACAAATTTACAATGGAAAAACTGTTGTTCGTTATAAGATTATTAAAGAAAAGGTTGATCATAAATTTGAAGAGTTAGCTATCTGATCATATCATTTCATAAGAAAAAATCTAAATGTATTGAGAGATCCCCTAGAAATACATATAAAATAGATGTTTATGGATAGACAGATATTCCATTAATTTGTATTTTTTGAACTAAAAAAGCTCGTCAATCCAAATGAATCATTCTTCTGATCTCTATTTGCTCCCCACCCCAATTTAGTACTAGTAAGAAAAAAAAGGTGCTATATGAAAATAAGTTTGGTCAAAGGCCATAAATTTGATTACAAATATCATCTATTCCTTAAAATTCGGTTGAGAGATAGTTGATAAGTTCAAATACAATCTAAAGTTAGAGCACTTCTGTGAATGACGATAGTAGTTCATAAATCACAATTAATAAGAAATGATTCTTTGAAAAGCTTGATAAAATAATTAATCGAGATAATAATTATGATTATCTTATGTTACTTGTACAAATATTTTAGAATTGAGATTTTCATCACATTTGAGTTCAAGTACAATTATCTCCACTTAAAAATTTGAAAAATAAGCAACGGACCAAATATATCTGTTGATATTCAAATTAATTATGAAGGAAGAAGTCATGCATTGATCAAAATCAAAGTTAAATGTATTTGTTGTTTAGACATATGTTTTCATTAATATTTTATTTTAGAACTTTTATCTATCAATATTTGTGTTAGAGGATTTCTATATGACAATATTTTTCTTTTGTTAATCGAGATACATAATATCAAATTAATCATATTCAAGAACTATTATACTGTATTTTAATTTTTATTTTATAACTAAAAGGTATTACTTAATAATATTATTTGATTTTTAATTTATAATTATTTATACAAGTATACCTGCAGAGCCCATGGACCAAAACTATTAATAAGAACTAAAATTGCCCTAAGATAAATGAATAGAGGAAAAAGGTAGTTACTGCCTCAAAGATATAATTGTTATTCATAAATGTTATTTTCTAATTTCAAAACTGTACATAAGAAAAATTCTTGGTCTTTTTGGTTTCAGAAATTGAAAATTTACTACATACTGTTCTCTTTACTGTATATAACTATAAGAGAAGAAAATACCATATATTAATAATTATAATAATTAATAATTATCATAAAATACTTTAAAGTTTTTATAATTAATACTATACTAATTAAAAGCACCACACGGTTTAGGAGAAGCACGAAAGCGCCAGTCCCTCCTCCATAAGCTCAACTGTAGAAGAAACAGGTTTATCAAAATTCTTTCCTTCTGTTTAGGTTTTCTTGGTTTGAAGTTGTACCCTCCTTTCTCTACTACTTTTCGATCCTTTTCTATATACGAACAAACAGATATACAAGAAGTTTTTTTGTGGGGATTCTTCATGGGTTCTTTCTTTCCTCTGTTAGTTTCTAGAATTAATTTGATTTGAAAGAGCCATTTGAAGTTCTTGAAGTAGATTGCACATACAGCAAAATCTGAAGGTATTCCTGCACTTGGGGCATTTCTTATTGAGGTATACTCTAAACTATCCATGTTAATTTGATTGTTACATTTCAATGGATAAATCATGGAATGGAAAGCCACAGAACTCAAAGGAATACAAGCTTGGTTTGGGTAAATTTTTTGATTTTGCATTTGAAAATGTTGTTGTAGAAGATACAATTAGATGTCCATGTCCGATATGTCATTTTGGCAAGTAGAAAACTAGAGTAGAAGTGCATGAAGATTTGATTTGCAAGCCATTCCCTAAAAATTATGTTATTTGGAATATTCATGGTGAGAAAAAGGTATTAGATTCTTCTGAAGATAAAGCTGTTATGCAAGAGATGTTTCATCCAGAAAATCGAATAGAAACAATGATTAATGATGCATTTGGGCAGTATAGGCAGCAGCAAGCGGCTGATGTAGGTATATCTCAACCATTGGGCTCAACTGAAGCATCATATCAGGGGCGTAGGGACGATTCTGGTAACTTTCATGATTTTTTCAAAGATGGAAGTGAAACACTGTATGAAGGGAGCAAGTACACAAAGCTAGAGTTTTTAATAAAATTGTATCACATAAAGGACTATTGTCGATTAAGTGACAAGTCAATGACCATGATACTGGATTTGTTGAGAAATGCATTTGAAGATGCAAAGATAACTCCTTCTTTTTACGAGGCCAAAAAAACAATTACCACACTTGGCCTTGACTACACCAAGATACTAGGATGTCAAAATAATTGTATGCTATTCTGGGAAGGTGATTTAGAATTGGAAGCATGTAAGCATTGTGGCACATCTAAATGGAATTCCAACAAGAAAAATAAGCAACCTGCAAAGGCTTTGTGTTACTTTCCATACCTCTCGATCTACTTACTGCATCCCAGGAAGAAAAACATCGTCTAGGCATTCCCTGTTGCTCCGATCTCCCCTACGCCTAGGATGTTGTATGGGCCAAGAGTCATAGTTAGTTGCTATTTTTGGTTGTTTCTTCCTTGTTGTTGATACCAGCAAGACCCAGCTAGATGATGTCTGTTGGTTGGTAGTGAGAGGACTTTTAGTAACTGCATACCCAAAAGAGGGCGCTGGTTAATTGAAACCAAAATAAGGCATCCAAGGGATGGTGAGGCAGGGAAGGAATTTGATAGGACTCACTCTAAATTTTCTTTCGATCCTCGAAATGTTCGTTTGGGCCTTGCTATCGATGGTTTTAATATTTTTGGAGTAATGAGTTCTACTTACAGTATTTGGCCAGTCTTCTTGATTCCATATAATCTTCCTCCTTGGATGTACATCTCTTTTATCTTATCAATGATTATTCCAGGTACGAAGACGTCGGGAAATAATATAAATGTATACTTACAACCACTTGTGAAGGAATTACGAGATTTATGGATGATGTTGTTGAAACGTTTGACTCATCGTTGAATGAAACTTTTAGAATGCATGCAGCTCTTATATAGACAATTAGTGACTTTCCTAGATTAGGTATCCTATCTGGCTGGAACACCCATATTGGATTTGCCTGTCCAACTTGTCACTTTGACACGGAACCTTATTTTCTTTGTCATAGTAAAAAGTGGTGTTTTATGGGTCATCGACATGTTTTAGGAAGAAATCACAAGTTTAGATTCAACAAAGTACAATTTAATGGAAGCACGGAGGAACGAAATTCACAATTAAAGTTATTAGGATTTGACATTTTATAATAACCCTCCAGGTCATTTCCCTCTTTTTCGCACATTTGTAGTCCTTAGAGCTTTCCTATAGTTATCCAAGGTCATTTGTGATTTGCTGGGACTGACGATTCAGTCATCAGGCAGATCATTTAGCTTTTAGAGCCATTTTCTTATTTAGAGGTTTCAGGTAGTCGGATATGGATCTCAGGTCTAAACTCCAGTTATAAAGCCTAGGATGTCATTTCTGATCATCTCAGTTGATTTGAAATTTTGACTTTAGGCTATATATACCCTTGGTTCGATTCTGGAGGCTCTCGGACATATTTTGGGCTACAGGTTGGTCATTGGCTTTGTTATGAGAGCCTTTGATGTGTGGGCCCCACTTCTTGGTGGAATGACCTCTAATGGAAATTCCACCAGGTCTATTGAGTTTGGAGCTTCGAAATTAGTCAGGTAGCATAGTTCGTTTGTGTTCACGGGATCTCGGATCAATCCCGGGCACATAGTCGAAAAGGCCCGGACTTAGCCATTTTGGGCCATGGCCATTCGCTTAAGCGGCCATGGGCGCACCTTAGAGCTATGTGCTTAAGGGGTCCTAAGCATGTTAAATAATCCATGGTAGGCCATGGGTAAGTGCTTAAGCGGCCAAGGGTTGGCTTTAGAGCATGGGTGCATAAGCCACCCAAGGCATGCTAAAGCGCCCACTCAGTGGGGCGGTAGGCAGGGCTTAAGCGACCACTTATGACGCATTAGTGCTAGGCGCTTAAGCCTTCATAAGGGAACTTTAGCGCCACCTACAGCCTATATATATGTATGTGTGTTGGATCATCTCTCTCATTCTATTCGGTGAAAACCCATATATACTCCATTTTTTGACATAAAAGCTTAGCTTTGAGCTATTCCCTTGAGCTCCAAGCTTGGGGGTTGGCATATTTGGATCCGTGGACTCGTTCTCTTCATTTCAAAGGTACATTTTCTTGGTTTTATGGCTGTTTTCATTTACATTGGCGGAGCTGCTACTGTTATTGGTGTTTGAGCTATTATTTAGGCTCAGATTTGGTTATGGTAGTTGTATCTATTGGTCACGAGGTAATTTGGGATGCTATGATGGTTTTAGTTTTGAGATTCGACAACTGGGACCTATGACAGTTGTTCGGCCGTTTTTCGACCTAGTGTAATATGGGTATCAAAAGTCATCTTTTGACTTGTAGTTTACTATTTTGATCGCGTTGCAACGATTGGAGGCATTTTGGAAGGAGAAGGATCTTATGTAGCTGATTTGTGGATATGTTTTCGATGGCGTCCATGTAGGCTTCGATCTACTATGTTCTATTAGACGTTGTTTGATATTGATTATGTGCTAGACGGGGGTGTGACCTAGGCTGCTTGACTTATTCTTTGTCCTATACTTTACGGCCTTCACTGAACCATGATTATTACATAAACCTTAGCCTATACTACCCGCCCTAGCTTTGGTATATTGTTTGACCTGATTGGTCGTGTACTATATGTGACCTTAGATTGGTCTTGGGGAAACCTATTATGGGAGCTAGGGCAGTATCTGCCCGTTCCACTAATATTTAACTAATTATGCTGCCCTCGTAGTATGATATGCATCCTTGACGCCATACTCTGATAGTGTATACCTAGTTGTATGATATACATCTGATTGGTCTCATGTCTAGGTTTCTACTTATGAATACACCCTGTGATCATGTCATATATTGTTCTATTGGGCCCGAGTCCTTGGTTACGAGACCATGGACACCAGGTTAGTTCTCTTACACCTTGTTGAGGAGTTGTGACACAGTTTATAGATATGTGGGTGCTTACCTTGACTTGTATGGATACTGGTGATGGCATACATTGATTACGTGTAGATCGCACAGGTAGTAGCTGATTAATGACCCTACCATCGAAGGCTAGGTTTGAATTTATGTTTATGGATAGATAGCCACCTTAGGACTAGACTTGGTCCCTCATCAGCACTTTCGGTCAGGAGTGAGGCACCTTAGCCTCTATTTGGGCAGGCTTTATTACTAGAATAAGTTGGAGGGCCCAATAGGAGGAGGCCCCGCTGCCCTTTTTCTAGGTAGATAGCCTTACAGTACCATCTCTCGAATCTAGATGACACATGTATATAGGTAGGTGTTACCCCGGATCTGAGTATGCCTAGGCTGGTTAGAATGCCTAGTTAGCTTCACTACCTTCAGAGAGAGAGTTGTAGCTCGACTTACAAGATCAAGACTTTAGTCTTAGGTACATATATATATATATATATATATATATATACGGGTTGGTTGTGGGTTTAGGACCCCTGGTTTATCACTAGTTATGTTACACCTTGGATCTCCAGCGGGATCTAGCATTGACTTATACTGAGATTGACCTCCTTTAGGAGCGCTAGTTACGGTTACATTGACTATGAGTTTTGGTTTGAGTCCGGCAGTGGTTCATAGTTATGATTTATCAGGCCTTTCGTTATTAACCTGAGGATCCAGTTCTAACCCAATGATTGATATTGATATTATCAGGCCTCTTGTTATTACCCTAGGGTCCGATTCAAGTTTGCGGTTACTATTATACAATTATGGAAAATTTTCTCTCCGAGCTACTGATATGACATATGGCTTTGGACTATGATTATGGAAGTCCCGGTTCGGGACCAAGCAGTGTATACGGACTTCCCGCATCTTCTGTGGGCCTCTCTGTCCTAGAGCTATAGTATCGGAAGAGGTTGGTCACCGTAGGACCCGCCTTTGTGAGTTAGGTGAGCTGGAGGGGTTGTATTCACTTGGTTTGCTTTGACTTGGTATTGATTTCATGCGACATCAACAATCAGTTCTGATTACGATTCTGTTCCTTGCATGCATCGTCCATCACCAGTATGGTTCTCACTTATGTGTCCCATCGTGGTTTATGGGGGCCAGGTTGGATAGTTTTGTGTGCTTCAGTGTCCCTCGGAATTATGGGGTCCAGGTCGAGTTTTGTCTGCAGTGTGTGCTTTTCTGGCTTGATAGAGGAGAGATGATAGCCAATTAGGTGATGATGTGTCCGGACTGGCTGGTTAGATTCTGATTACTTGACTATGGCTCTTCGGTGATTATAGCTCTAGTGGGACCGACACTTGTCAGTTATAGTTGGACACCTGGGGACTCGAGTATCCCCGATTCTATACTTATGTTTAGGGTGAGATTTAGGTATACTGAGCCTTATAGGTGGACATACATACCCTATTTAGGGACCCTTCTTATGTCAGGATTAGCTCCCCTGGTTGGTCACGATTCTTAATATACTGGGCCCACTGCCTTTAGTTAGCTCGGCCCAGCATAGTTATATTTTCACTATACGACCAGCTATCCCCGTAGTGGTGTGTATATATAAATATATTCATATTTATACACTTCTTCCTTCTTACTACTACTATATATAATTTGCATACCCTTCTTTCATATATCTGTTGTCTATCCTATGTCTTTTTCTTTATTACACCACGGTACGGGGACTAGCCTTTTGTTGGTATAGCCTTGTCTCAAGATACCTGAAGGGGTGATAGTATATGTTAGCTACCCTTAGCTTGGCTTACAGTCCTAGCATTTTGATATCTCTTGTTATAGATAGTTATATGCACTGCTTACACCTGTTTTAGATGTGATTCATATTTGCATTGTCTTTGTAGCTCAGTCGGCCGATGCCTACTAAGTACCTTGTGTTGGTACTCATACTACACTTTTGTACCCTACAGCTCTTAGTACGAGTTTTCACCGGTGATTTGTACATCTGGCAGAGCAATCATGGACCGAAGACCTTAGGTAAGCTTCAGACGTTTGGAGTGTACCTGATCTCCCTCTTTTGCTGTACTGATCTTTACATTGTATCTCAGAGACGGTTCTACATATACTTACATTATGTTTATCTTATACTCTTGGTTATTAGTGGCTCTTGTACTAGCATCACCAGTTTTGGAGTATTTTGTTGTATTTCTTTGGACTCTCTTCTATTTGCATTTGATCTTAGCTTCAGTTCTTCATATTAGTTCGCTACTATCCATTCCAGACTATGGGTTAGCTTGCCTACTGGTGGGTTAGAGTAGGCGCCATCATGAATTGAGAAATCGAGTCGTGACAGTTTTGTATCAGAGCATAGGTTTATGGGCGTAGTTGTGTAACACCCCATACGTTTCTAAGTCTAGTTGACAACCGTAATATTTATGGAAAGATGGAAACATGAGAGAATTGATGAATTATGTATTAATATGTGGGCATTCGTAAGTCCTATACAATTGGGCCCAAAATGAAGCCCAAAAATCATAAGGGAAGACATGGCCCAATATGAGATTTTTGACCCATTCTTCCAATTTGCTCCATTTGACCGAATCAACTCTTGCATTTAATGCCAAGGAAGAGATAAGAGAGACTTGAGGGATTATATAAAGAGATAAAAAAATCATATTTTTAATACCATTGAACTCTCATGCCTTTTCTAACTTTTCCACATTTTTCTCTCAAATAGACAAACCCTAAGCTCTCATCTCTTTGTGGCCAAGATCATCAACTTGTAAGACTTGCTAAGTGTTTCTTATGATGTTTTAATATATTTTATGCATGAGATATGGTTTATATTATGTTGGTTATGTTGGTGGAGTATTGGGAAGTTCACAAGGTGTGAAATATTACATGTTTGCTAAATCGGAGAATGGTTTGTCTTGTGAACTTGAATATGCACTTGTGTTCTTGAAGGAAATTAACTTGGTGGAGTAAATATTGACATGTGAGATGTGATTATAGTCTCACTTTGTTTAATCCTTGTGTATAACGTTTGGACTTGTTATTGTGAAATTGGTTATGGTTTTGGTGCCGTATTGGCCGTGAAATGTAGTTTTGGGTGTTGTTATGTGTGTTGTGAGACCATGGCTGAATGTTTGTGTTTAAGATGATCAAACATATGTCAACATAAGTTTGGTTATGATCATGGACCATTCATGGCATGAAAAGACCCAAAAGAGACCATTTCGGACCAAAACGGGCATCCGCCCCCGTAGACGAAGGCATCTGCGGGCGCAGATGCCAACGCAGATGCCCCTGGAATTTTCCAGAGGCCATCTTCGTGCACACTTCATCCACCTACGGGTGCAGGTGGCAACGCAGGTCAGCCCAATTATCCGTTTTGAGTGTTTTCGTTTGTAGTTGATCCCCGAAGCTCCCTATACCCTTTTTGGATGTAATTATCAACTTGTGATGTCGTTTTAATGACTTTAAAGTATCGTATGGAGGTGTGTTGGACTGTATTAAGTATGGATGGTTGTTCATATGTTGTTATGATGGAGTAATTGTGACGGAATGATAAAGATAAAAGCGTAAAGGGTAAGTGTAGTGTGAAATGCTATCAATGTATGATCTCTTGGTCAATGTGCGTAATGTTATGGTGTTGTTGATATGATAATGCCTTGTATTGTATTGTAAGGGGTTACATGACATTATACGGCAGTCATATAGTTCATTGTCATATTGTACGCTTGTATAGTGACTAGTTGCTAATGTAAGCTCCGGTATGAACTTGTATTGTAGAGTAAGACGTAAAGAAGGAGCTGGACTATTGTGTTCATACATAGACTTGTGTATTCATACTTGGAAGTTCAGGTATGTAAGGTTACTCTATCATATCATTCTGCGGCAAATAGTATTCACATTGACTTTACGCTTGTTTTATTCCGAAATGTGCTAAGGTATTCTATATCCTGTTATCAATGGTCATTATCATATGTTTCTTACTCATTGATCAATTGTGAATCTCATGTCTCATATTCATGGTTAATGTTCCAAAAGTCCAATAAGGTTATGTTCCAATGTTCCAATAGTGATTATACTCTTGTCTCTTGTTCGTGGAATATTGTCCAATGGTTCTAATGGTGTTGTGGTTCTAATTGTTTCTCACAATGTTTATTTACATGTCTCTCACTCATTGGTTAATGATCCAAAGCTTCAAGGAAAGTTATGACTATCATTGTATCAATCTCAAAGTAATGAACAAAGTAATGCAAATATGTGGTCAATGATCAAGTATGGGTGGTAGCTTTGGGGGTAAATTCCTAGCTCAAGTCAATCCCGAGATTTGTTGGATCAGGGGGCAGTCTTAGGGGCATAAGCCTAGCTCGTACCGATCCTGATAGGGGGCAGCTCTAGGGGTAATAAGCTATCTCGAACCGAACCTGATATGTTGGTATGGGTGGCAGCTCTAGGGGTAATAACCTAGCTCGAGCCGATCCCAATATATTTTAATTCATAGGGTGGCAGCTCTGGGGGCATAAGCCTAGCTCGAGCCGATCCCAACATAACGATATGTTATGTTAAAACCCACTGTTCAGTCGGGGCCCGGGTATCACAGGTCACAGGCAAAGATGGATAATCATAGAAGTAAAGATACAAAGAAATTAATGAAAGCAAAATACATGGTTTCCAAAGTTCAGTATAGTGACTTATCCATATTGATCATTCATTTGTATTTGAGCTCTTTGACATATTTACATATCATACAAGTTTCATATGGCCTTACATACTCAGTACATTCTTTGTACTGACCCCTCTTGGGGTATTTACCTTACTTGCTACAGGCGCAGGTACTAGTAGGCCTCCACAGTAGGTTGCCAGTTGTCGCAGATCATTGGTGAGCTCCAGTTAGTTCGAGACTTCTCCGAGTCACAGTTGTACATATGTTTTGGTGTTGCACATGTTGTATAAAGCGGGGACTCGTCCCGACTTTTAGTTCATTTTGCTCAATGCATTTGTTAGAGGCTTTTGTAGACGTATGTGCGTGTGTAATAAAAGGTATATGTCGTTTTTGACTCGATGGCCTCAACGGCCAAGTTTCACATATGTATATATATGTCCCATGTTCCATGTTTTCCGTTATTCGTCGTTCATGTTCTCACGTGATAATGGTGTTTCTTATGATATGCATATGAATGAATAGAAGCAAAGCTTGGTTCTCTCGGGCCACGTCGGCTATGGGTGCCAATCCGTTCCGATGGGATTCGGGGCGTGACAAAAGTGGTATCAGAGTAGGTCGTTCTAAGGGTGTCTACAAAGCCATGTCTGAGTAGAGTCTTACTTATCGATGTGTTGTGCACCACATATTTAAGTAGGAGGTTACGGGACATTTAGGATGTTGTTTCTATTCTTCACTTCTAGATCGTGCAATAGAGCCAATATGGTAAGTGGACTCGTATCTAACCATTGAAATTTATTTTCTGTGATATAGTAACAATGCCAATGACAAGAAGAGGTATAGGTAAAGGGAAGCAGGTGGATATTCCTGCTTAGGAAGGATGAGTAGATTACCACCTGACCAAGCTAGTCAAGGTGGAGCAAATGCTGAAATTTCCTCGCGGTCTTCCTCTACTTTTCCAGCTCTAGAAGAGCCAGTTGGTAGGGAAGTACCCGCAGCACCACCAATGAACAACACAGATCAGGACCTTAGAAATGCAGGTCACATGTTGACACAGTTAGTGGCAGCCCAAAGTCAAGGACGAGCTGGTCCAATGACTTATGATGATGATACGGCTAGAATAGCGAGTCGCAGAACACAGGATTTTCTGAAACTGGACCCTCCTATATTCACAGGGTCAGATCCGAAAGCAGATCCACAGGACTTCGTGGATCAAATTCAGCGGGCTCTGGAAGTTATGCATGTGACAGGGGTATAAACAGTTGAACTTGCTGCGTACTGATTGAAAGGAGAGGCAATATTGTGGTACGAGGATTGGAAGAAATCCCGTGATATTGGCGCAAATCCACCTACTTGGGAAGAATTTAAAACGGCTTTTCTTGATCATTATCTTCTCTATGAGATCCGTGAGGCACGTGCGGATCAATTCTTAAATCTTCGTCAAGGAAATTTGAGTGTCAGAGAATATAGTCTGCAATTTAATTCCTTGGCTAGATATGCTCCAAATGTGGTTGCGACTATGACAGATAGAGTCCATAGACACGTGGACAAGTTAGAGCCATATTTGGTAAGGGATTGCACCATTGCTGCCTTGAACAAAGACATGGAAATAGTGAGACTACAAGCTTTCGCACAGAAAATGGAAGATCAAAGACAGAGACAAAGGGTACATGAATTTGATTGGGGACAGTCCACAAGGGCTAGACCTATGGGATCATCTGCTATGTCTCAAGGAGGATCTAGGCCTCGTATGTTTCCGAGACCACCTAGACCATCATTTTATCATTCCACAGCAGGTGTTCACTCTCAGTTTAGAGGGTTTAGAGGTGGTCCAGCTGGGCAAAGTAGTGGAGGTCACGGATCACAGGCAGCAGGTTTCCCCGTCAGCAGTGTCAGCACTGCAGGCGTATTCATGCAGGTACATGCAGAGTGGGGATGAATGCTTGTTTCTGGTGCGGCATGACAGGACACATGATGAGAGAGTGTCCCCAGAGGAGTATGGGTGGTATAGCATGACTGACAGGATCGGCCGTTGCATCATCAACATCGGCTCCTTTTTTGGGCCGAGGTGTGCAGCCTGTGGGCCGGGGTAGAGGTGCCAGAGGAGCAGCTAGTACTAGTGGGGTCCAGAATCTCACTTATGCTTTGGTGGACCGACAAAATTCAGAGGCTTCTCCTGATGTCGTCACAGGTACATTATCCATATTCTCAAATAATGTATATGCATTGATTGACCCTGGTTCTACATTTTCCTATGTTACTCCATTGGTTGCTGCGAAATTTGCAAAGGCACCAGAATTATTAATTAAATCAATTGAAGTGTCTACACCAGTTGGTGAATATATTATTGCAAAAAGTGTATATCGTAACTGTGTAGTAACGGTGTGTGGTCATGATACATGGGCCAATCTCATTGAATTAGACATGGTGGATTTTGATGTGATCATGGGAATGGATTGGTTGGCCTCTTGTTATGCTACGGTAGATTGCCGGGCCAAGAAGGTGCATTTTTGTTTTCCGCAAGGAAATGTTCTCTAATGGCAGGGGAATGTAGGGACACCACGAGGGAGATTTATTTCCTATCTGAAAGCCAGGAAAATGATTGCTAAAGGTTACATATGTCATTTAGTACGGGTGAAAGATAATGATGTGGAACCACTAACTCCGCAGTCGGTTCCAGTGGTCAATGAATTTTTAGATGTATTCCCAGAGGATCTTCCAGGCTTACCCCCAGATCGGGAAGTAGAATTTGGCATTGATGTGATTCCAGGCACTCAGTCTATTTCTATTCCTCCATATAGAATGGATCCAGCAGAATTGCGTGAATTGAAGGAGCAATTGAAAGATTTGCTGGACAAAGGCTTCATTAGACCTAGTGTGTCCCCGTGGGGTGCACCGATATTATTTGTACGGAAGAAAGATGGCACATTGAGAATGTGCATCGACTATCTACAATTGAATAAGGTAACGATCAAGAACAAATATCCCCTCCCTCGAATTGATGATTTGTTTGATCAGTTACAGGGTGCCAAGTGTTTTTCAAAGATCGACTTGAGGTCTGGTTACCATCAAGTCAGAGTTAGAGAAGAAGATGTACCCAAGACAGCTTTCTGAACATGGTATGGCCATTATGAATTTTTAGTTATGTCATTTGGACTAACAAATGCACCAGTTGTGTTCATGGATTTGATGAATAGGGTGTTTAAGCCATTTTTGGACGTGTTCGTCACGGTGTTTATAGATGACATCCTAGTTTATTCCAGAACACCGGAGGACCATGCTAATCACTTACGGCAGGTGCTACAGATTCTCCGTGAGCATAAGTTGTATGCAAAATTCTCCAAGTGTGAGTTCTGGTTAAAATCAATTGTATTCTTGGGTCACATTGTGTCAGATGAAGGGATACAGGTTGATACACAGAAGATTGAAGCAGTAAAGAATTGGCCAAGACCTACGACACCCACAGAAATTCATAGTTTTCTTGGACTGGAAGTTTATTACCGAAGATTTGTGGAAGGTTTTTCCTCTATTGATGCACCGTTAACAAAGCTTACACATAAAGCAGATAAATTTCAGTGGAATGATACGTGTGAGAAAAGCTTCCAAAAGTTGAAAGATAAATTAACCTCCACACCAGTTTTAGTGCTTCCCGAAGGTACCGAGGGTTATGCAGTGTATTGTGATGCTTTCAGAGTTGTCCTCGGATGTGTATTGATGCAACACGGTAATGTCATAGCATATGCCTCACGACAGTTGCGGCCACATTGAAGAAACTATCCCACACATGATCTTGAATTAGCGGTGGTGGTTTTTGCTTTAAAGATATGGCGTCATTATTTGTATGGAGTTCATGTTGATATTTATACGGACCACAAAAGTTTACAATATATCTTTAAGCAAAAGGAACTCAATTTGAGGCAAAGAAGATGGCTCGAGCTATTGAAAGATTATGATATTGATATTCTTTATCATCCAGGAAAAGCAAATGTAGTAGCAGATGCATTGAGCCGCAAGGTAGTAGAAATCACTAGTGACCAATTGACGAAAAATAAAGAGATAATCAAAGACCTGCATCAATTAGCAAGCTTGGGGGTTCGTCTTCTTGAATCCTCGGATGAAGGAGTTATTGTACAAAATGCAGCTGAATCTTTGTTGACAGCTAAAGTGAAAGAGAAGTTGTTTGCAGATCCTATGCTATTGCAGCTAAAGGAAAATGTACAACAGAATTTGACTAAGGCATTTGATCTAACACAGGAAGGGGTGCTCCAATGCCAAGGTAGAGTATGTGTTCCAGATGTAGATGAACTGCGGAAACGAATTATGAATGAGGCACATCATTCACGCTATTCTATCCATCCGGGTGCTACTAAGATGTATCACGATTTAAAAGAAGTGTATTGGTGGGAAATATGAAAAAGAACATTGCAGAATTCGTCGCTCAATGCCCGAATTGTCAACAGGGGAAAGTGAAGCATCAAAAACTAGGAGGTTACATGCAATGTATTAATCTTCTAGTCTGGAAATAGGATATGATTAATATGGACTTCATCATAGGTTTGCCTCGTACATTGTGGAAATTTGATTCTATATGGGTTATAGTGAACAGGCTTACCAAGTCAGCACATTTTCCACCAGTCAAGACCACCTATACAGCTGAGGATTATGCAAACTTATATGTGAAAAAGATAATACGATTACATGGTATTCCACTTTCCATTACATCAGACAGAGGAGCACAGTTCACAGCGCACTTTTGGAGATCTTTTCATCAAAGTTTGGGCACATAGGTAAATTTGAGTACGGCTTTCCATCCTCAGACTGATGGACAAGCAGAACATTTAGACACTTGAAGATATGCTACGAGCATGCACGTTAGATTTTCAAGGCATTTGGGATGAGCATTTGCCTCTTATTGAATTTGCTTATAACAATAGTTACCATTCAAGTATTAAAATGGCACCTTATGAAGCATTATATGGAAGAAAATATAGATCACCAATTGGGTGGTTTGAAGCAGGTGAGACTGCTTTACTTGGGCCAGATCTTGTTCATCAAGATATAGAGAAAGTTAAAGTGATTCAACAGCGATTACAGATGGCCCAGAGTAGACACAAGTCATATGTCGATGTTAGAAGAAGGGGACTTGAGTTCACCATAGGTGATTGGGTATTTCTGAAGGTGTCACCAATGAAAGGGGTAATGCGTTTCGAAAAGAAAGGGAAATTGAGTCCACGATATATAGGCCCATATAAAATTATTAGAAGATTTGGGCAAGTTTCATATGAGTTGGCGCTAGCCCAAGAACTCTCCACAGTTCATCCAGTATTCCATGTGTCGATGCTTCGAAAATGAAGAAATCCAAGTACCCTCATTTGTTCCAAGGGGAAGAATGACAAGTAAGTACGTATAAGCTTTGAGTATATACTTATATGATGACATGAAGAATGTTCCTAAACTTGTAATTGTTTACTTTGAAATGATAACACTAACATTCGAGGACGAATGTTCCTAAGGGGGGGAGAATGTAACACCCCGTACGTTTCTAAGTCTAGTTGACAACCGTAATATTTATGGAAAGATGGAAACATGAGAGAATTGATGAATTATGTATTAATATGTGGGCATTCATAAGTCCTATACAATTGGGCCCAAAATGAAACCCAAAAATCATAAGGGAAGACATGGCCCAATATGAGATTTTTGACCCATTCTTCCAATTTGCTCCATTTGACCAAATCAACTCTTGCATTTAATGCCAAGGAAGATATAGGAGAGACTTGAGGGATTATATAAAGAGAGAAAAAAATCAGATTTTTAATACCATTGAACTCTCATGCCTTTTCTAACTTTTCCACATTTTTCTCTCAAATAGACAAACCCTAAGCTCTCATCTCTTTATGGACAAGATCATCAAATTGTAAGACTTGGTAAGTGTTTCTTATGATGGTTTAATATATTTTATGCATGATATATGGTTTATATTATGTTGGTTATGTTGGTGGAGCATTGGGAAGTTCACAAGGTATGAAATATTACATGTTTGTTAAATCGGAGAATGGTTTGTCTTGTGAACTTGAATATGCACTTGTGGTATTGAAGGAAATGAATTTGGTGGAGTAAATATTGACATGTGAGATGTGATTATAGTCTCACTTTGTTTAATCCTTGTGTATAACGTTTGGACCTGTTATTGTGAAATTGGTTATGGTTTTGGTGCTGTATTGGCCGTGAAATGTAGTTTTGGGTGTTGTTATGTGTGTTGTGAGACCATGTATGAATTTTGGTGTCTAATATGATAAAAAATATGTCAAAATAAGTTTGGTTATGATCATGGACCATTCATGGCATGAAAAGACCCAAAAGAGACCATTTCGGACCAAAACGGGCATCTGCCCCCGCAGA
The DNA here is from genome assembly GCA_031232105.1 of Capsicum rhomboideum. Classification (NCBI taxonomy): domain Eukaryota; kingdom Viridiplantae; phylum Streptophyta; class Magnoliopsida; order Solanales; family Solanaceae; genus Capsicum; species Capsicum rhomboideum. Next base: position 82,685,275 of record CP124712.1, read on the forward strand.
CGAAGGCATCTGCGCCAACGCAGATGCCCCTAGAATTTTCCATAGGCCATATTAGTGCGCACCTCATCCACCTGCGGGTGCATGTGGCAATGCAGGTCAGCCCAATTTTCCGTTTTGAGTGTTTTCGTTTTTAGTTGATCCCCGAAGGCCCCTATACCCTTTTTGGATGTAATTATCAACTTGTGATGTCGTTTTAATGACTTTAAAGTATTGTATAGAGGTGTTTTGGACTGTATTAAGTCTGTATGGTTGTTCATATGTTGTTATGAAGGAGTAATTGTGACGGAATGATAAAGATAAAAGCGTAAAGGGTAAGTGTGGTGTGAAATGCTATCGATGTATGATCTCTTGGTCAATGTGCGTAATGTTATGGTGTTGTTGATATGATAATGCCTTGTATTGTATTGTAATGGGTGACATGACGTTATACGGCAATCATATAGTTCATTGTCGTATTGTACGCTTGTATAGTGACTAGTTGCTAATGTAAGCTCCGGTATGAACTTGTATTGTAGAGTTAGACGTAAAGAAGGAGCTGGACTATTGTGTTCATACATAGACTTGTGTATTCATACTTGGAAGTGCAGGTATGTAAGGTTACTCTGTCCGTATCATTCTGCGGCAAATAGTATTCACATTGACTTTACACTTGTTCTATTTCAAAATGGTCATTATCATATGTTTCTTACTCATTGATCAATTGTGAATCTCATGTCTCATATTCATGGTTAATGTTCCAAAAGTCCAATAAGGTTATGTTCCAATGTTCCAATAGTGATTATACTCTTGTCTCTTGTTCGTGGAATATTGTCCAATGGTTCCAATGGTGTTATGGTTCTAATTGTTTCTCACAATGTTTATTTACATGTCTCTCACTCATTGGTTAATGATCCAAAGCTTCAAGGAAAGTTATGGCTATCATTGTATCAATCTCAAAGTAATGAACTGCAAATATGTGGTCAATGATCAAGTATGGGTGGTAGCTTTGGGGGCAAATGCCTAGCTCAAGCCGATCTCGAGATTTGTTGGATCAGGGGGCAGTCCTAGGGGCATAAGCCTAGCTCGTACCGATCCTGATAGGGGGCAGCTCTAGGGGTAATAACCTAGCTCGAACTGAACCTGATATGTTGCTATGGGTGGCAGCTCTAGGGGTAATAACCTAGCTCGAGCCGATCCCAATATATTTTAATTCATAGGGTGGCAGCTCTTGGGGCATAAGCCTAGCTCGAGCCGATCCCAACATAAGGATATTTTATATTAAAACCCACTGTTCAGTTGGGGCCCGGGTATCACAGGTCACAAGCAAAGATGAATAATCATAGAAGTAAAGATACAAAGAAATTAATGAAAGCAAAATACATGGTTTCCAAAGTTCAGTATAGTGACTTAGCCATATTGATCCTTCATTTGTATTTGAGCTCTTTGACATATTTACATATCATACAAGTTTCATATGGCCTTACATACTCAGTACATTCTTCATACTGACCCCTCTTGGGGTATTTACCTTACTTGCTGCAGGCGCAGGTACTAGTAGGCCTCCACAGTAGGTTGCCAGTTGTTGCAGATCATTGGTGAGCTCCAGTTAGTTTGGGGCTTCTCCGAGTCACATTTGTACATATGTTTTGGTGTTGCACATGTTGTATAAAGCGGGGACTCATCCCGACTTTTTGTTCATTTTGGTCAATGCATTTGTTAGAGGCTTTTATAGACGTATGTGGGTGTGTAATAAAAGCTATATGTCATTTTTGACTCGAAGGCCTCAATGGCCAAGTTTCACATATGTATATATATATGTCCCATGTTCCATGTTTTTCATTATTCATCGTTCATATTCTTACATGATAATGGTGTTGCTTATGATATGCATATGAATGAATAGAAGCAAAGCTTGGTTCTCTCGGGCCACGTCGGCTACGGGTGCCAATCCATTCCGATGGGATTCGGGGCGTGACAAGTTGGTTCAAGGGCAAGTGCCTAGTAGAGTTCCACGGATCGGTACGATAACGTCCATATCCTCTCTGCGAGAGGCTATAGGGCATTCCTAGAAAAGTCTACATTCTTGATTCTCTGTCGTGTGACTTGATTTTGCTAACTCCTGGATATCTCCTTGACTCTACTCTTCCTAACATGGATAGTGCAAGGTCGCCGATAGACACCGACGGGACTTCTACTCACATTGTCAGAGTTTCGGCCTAGAGTAAGACCACGAAGATGAAGTTTACGAGGATTTTAAGCATCAGCCCAAGCATTTGGTGCTAGATCAGACTTCGACAGATCTTGTGACTTCTTTAACATCTCAAGATTCTATGTTGGGTATTCTAAGTCTGTTTGTGGATATTTCATAGCCAGGGGTGGTGCCCGGTGTATCAAGTGGTCCTCAGGTCAGAGTTGGGTTTATTGATGTTCAGCAGGGTTCCCTACAGTTTCTGAGTATGAGATTAGGTTTCTGGAGTGGGCCAAATATACCTTTATATTATTTCCCAAAGCACGAGATGGTGTGTGGTTTTATCAGAGGGTTGACTCTATTGCTTCGTCTGGCGTTGGAGCATTTGATAGTAGCTAAGGTTTCTTTTCCTCAGGTTGTAGAGCATACAAGGTTTATAGAAAGGGTTTGTCTTGAGACGTACAGGGGTAGCAGTAGTAGACCGCGTCCACAACACAGTGGTAGTGATGTCCCTTCTGGAGATAGAGATTTTTTTTTGCAGAGGTCAGCATCGTTCATAGTCTATTAGGTGAGCTTTGGTAGTGCCTCAGAGTATAGGTGGCTCTCGGAGAGTTCATGGTGGTTATAGTGGACAGTGTTCAGGTCAGGCATTATGGGGTATTCGATTTATGTCTTTAGGCCGTGGCGGCCATTCTGGATCAGCTGGTATAGTGCAGTAGAGAGTTCCAGAAGCATGTTATACTTGTGGTAAGTTTGGTAATTGGTCTAAATAATGTCCTCGATGTGGTATTGTTGAGTAGTCTGCGTAGCTAGATCATTCTCTCAGGGGTACAGTATATTCAGATAGTGGTGGTACGCCTAGTGTGTCAGTTGGCTGTTCAGAGACTTATCTTGAGAGCAGACGCACTCACATTCGTATTTCTTCAAACAAGCCAGATGTTATGTCTTCATATTTCACCGCTTTAGGTGCGTGTTGGTTTTTATTTTCTAGTTTCTATTGGAGTTATGTCGGGGTTTCCATACCCATCGGTGATTGTATGCTTTGACCTGAAAATATGATCTTTTGTATGCTTGAGTGGTTACGTGGCTTTGTAGTGTTATATTATTATGTGTGCCTCGGTGTAGGTTCTTATATATTTGGCTATCCCTATAGTTGATCTCTTTTAGTAGTGGATTGGATAGATCGGTGCGGTATGTTTCTTGGGGATGGTATCTGGGGTAGAATCCCTTCTATTGTGGCCTATTGGCCCTGGTATGATTTTAGACTGGTAACGGTCATGTGTTATTTTTGTGCCACCAACTAGGGTTGTGCACGAATCGGATCAACTCGAATATTCAAACCGATTCAAAGCAATTTGGATAATTTGATTTGGATTATATAATTTGAATCGATTTACGAATTTCATTTTAGAATATTTTGATTTTTCGAATTGGATATGGTTGAGTGTATTTACAATTCGAATTGATTCGAAATTCGAAATATATATAATATTTACTAATTACTTACAAACCTAAAACCTAATGCATATTTTTTATTTATGGTAGCTAAATAAACCATAGCCCAGCCCACATTTAGAGTTTTTTTTAATTTAAAGACCTATGTGGATGCCCTTCTCTTTATTCTTAATAATTACAGAATTACATATTACACCTCTCAACTTCATGGCTCAAACTCATTCTTTCATAAGCAAGGTTAGAATTCTCTTCTTGTTTTATAAAATCATTGATTCTCTAGTGTGTGTTTTTTTTGTTTGTTCTTCTATTTTGAGTGATTATAAACATCACTAACTTGCATGTGTAGACTTCTCTTATTATTTTATAAAATCATTGATTCTCTTCTGTTTTGTTTCTATCTTTGTTTTTCTTGTTCTATTTTGAGTGATTATAAAGATCAATAACTTGCATGTGTAGAATTGATAACGGGGTTTTATAAGGGATTTAGTTATTTACTTAGACTTTGATTTTAATGTCTGGATTTAGAATATGTTGTTTGTTTTCTGTGAAATATGTCGAATTCTAGTATAAATTTTAAGTTTGATTTTAAATGTAGAGTGTTGTCTCATTCTGATTTCCAGATAGTAATTTTATATTTGGAGTACTTAAAATTTCTAATCAATAGATTTTCAAATGTTTGTATAGATGGTAGGTTCTTGGCTCATTCATCTTTTTTTTATTTGTTTTTTCATAGATGTCAGATTCAGGGTCTGAAGAGATGATGGATCATATTCAAGTTGCTGAATTAGTGAACGCAACTGGCGCTTCAAATGAATCATCAGATAAAGTGGATACACAGCCTTGTCCTACTGGATCTCCTCCTAAACAAAGGAAAACCATAAAAGATAGATCCAAGGCTTGGTATCACTTCGAAAGGTACGTTGATAAAGATGGGACTAAAAAATCAAAATGTAAGTATTGCAACCAAGTTTATGATACTTATTCAAAAGGTTGCGGTACTAGTAATTTACTTGGACATATGGAAAGGTGTGTTAAGTTTCCCAGTCATCTTAAAGTTGACAAAACTCCAAAACAAATTGCTTTTCAACCTATAAAGGGTGGTGAAAAAGGTGAGGTCTCACTTTTCCCTTGGCAATTTGATCAAGATATATGTAGGCGGGCTTTAACTCGTATGATTATTGTGGACGAGCTACCTTATAATGTTGTTGAAATGAGGGGTTTAGATCTTTTGTTAGGACTGTTCAACCTATGTTCTATGTTCCTTCTCATTCTACTGTGACTAGGGATTGTTTTGAGATTTACAATGAGGAGAAACAAGCTTTGAGAAGGTATTTCAAAGAAACAAGACAAAGAATTTCTATTACTACAGACACATGGACTTCAATTCAAAGAATTAATTATATGTGTTTAACTAGTCATTTTATTGATAAAGATTGGAAATTGCATAAAAAAATATTGAACTTTTGTCCAATAAATAGTCACAAAGGTCAAGATTTGGCTAGTGGTGTGTCACGCCCCGTATCCCAACGGGGCGGATTGGCACCCATAGCCGATAAGGCCCGAGAGAACCAAGCTTTGCTTCTATTCATTCATATGCATGCCATAGGAAACACCACTATCACGTAAGAACATAAAAGGCTAATAACAAAAATCACGGAACATGTGGTATATATACATATGTGAAACTTGGCCGTTGAGGCCATCAAGTCAAAAACGTCATGTATCATCTTACATTCATACACCCACATACGTTTACAAAAGCCTTCTAACAGATGCATTTACAAGACCAACTGAAAGTCGGGACAAGTCCCCGCTTTATACAACATGTACAATACCAAAACACATGTACAACTGTGACTCGGAGAAGCCCCGAACTAACTGGAGCTCACCAATGATCTGCAAACAACTGGCAACCTACTGTGGAGGCCTACTAGCACTTGCGCCTGCAGCAAGTAAGGTAAGTCCCACAAGGGACGTTAGTACGAAGAATGTACTGAGTATGTAAGGCTCATAAGAAACTATATGATATGTAAAAACGTCAATGAACTCAAATACAAGTGAATACTTAATATGGATAAGTTAACATTCTGTATGCTGGAAACCATGTACATTGCTTTCATTACTTTCTTTGCTTCTTTACTTCTATGCTTATTCATCATCACTTGTGTCACTATGTACCTGGGCCCTGACTGATCAGTGGGTCTTTACATAACATAACCTTATGTTGGGATTGGCTCGAGCTAGGCTTATGCCTCTAGAGCTACCACCCATAAATCAATACATCGTGCTCGGCTCGAGCTAGGTTATTACCTCTAGAGCTGCCACCCATAAACCAACATATCAGGTTTGGCTCGAGCTAGGTTATCACCTCTAGAGCTACCCCCTGTCAGGTTCGGTCCGAGCTAGGCTTATGCCTCTAGGACTGTCCCCTGATCCAATAATCTCGGGATTGGCTTGAGCTAGGCATTTCGCCCCCAAAGCTACCACCCATACTCAATCATTAACCACATATTCATTACTTCATTCTTTACTTTTGAGATTGGTACAATGATAGTCATACATTATTTGAAGCGTTGGATCATTAATCAATGAGTGAGAGACATGTGAATAAACAGTATTGAAAAACATAACATTATTGGGGACATTGGATCTTTGGAACATTAGTTGACGAATAAGAGACATGTGAATCACAATGGTTCAATGAATAGGAAACATGTGATAACAACAATTGGTAACCAGGAATAGGATACCTTAGAACATTTCGGATTGGAACAGTTAATTTGTCCATGTATCTACTATGTGCTGCAGAAGTATATGGATAAAATAACCTTACATACCTTGTATTCTCAATTGAATATTCAATCTTAAATGTGCATACAATAGTCCTGCTCCTTCCTTATGTTTCACTCTACAACACAATTACATAACGGAGCTTAGATTAACAATCAACTACCTTACAAGTGTACAAGACGACAATGAGCTATATGATTGCCGTATAATGTCATTTCACCCTTTACAATACCATTTACGGCATTGTCATGTCAACAATACCACAACATGCCCAACATTGACCAAAATATCACAATTCAATAGTATTTCGTACCAAGTTTGTTCTTTACATTTCTTCATCAACACAACGTCACAATTACTCCCTCAAATCACCTCAATACACCTCACAACAACATATCGGCCAAAATCCCATAATTTACACTTATAGAAAAATAACAAGTTTAGGATCATAATCACACCATACATGTTGATGTCTCATCCATACCATTCACTTTTATTCAAACCTCAAGTCCTTTTTCAAGTTTAAATAACAAGAATGGTACATCTTTAGCAAAAAGCAAAAGTTCACTATTCAACACTTGTCAACATAACCATCATTCTCTACACCATCTCTCATGCATATAATATACTAAAGTACAAGAATAATCACTTACCCAAACTTGAGAAATGATGATCTTGCCCAAAAGGTGACTTAGGGTTTGAAGAGCCAAAAGAGAATTGTCTTGATAATTCTAGAAATGTGATATGTGTCTCTTGGAATAAAAATCTGATTTTTGGGGCCTTTTTATAGTACTCAAGTCATCCTTAGCCACACTTGGCATTTAATATAATGTTTACTTGGTCAAATATAGAAGAATGGGTCATTTGCCTTTTGGGCCCATGTATTTTAATCCATTTAGGGCCTTGAATTGAGCCCAATTAATTCTCTCGTGTTTAAATACTTCCATAAATATTACAACAATGTTCAAATCACGTAATTCATGTTCGTAGCCTCATTCTCAAAAATAAGGAATTCTAGCCACTCATAGCTTATTTGAACATAATTTGTTAAAATACTTGTGATGAAGGATTAACCCCAACTCGGATGCTAAACGCACTTAAGAATAGTCCTACTATGATGGAATAATGATACCATGACTCAAAGATCTTATATACATCATAATAGTCGAAGAAAAATTTTGGCGAAAACCACCCCGGCACGCCGCTTAGTGCTCCCCTTTGCTGCCTGTGGCATAAAAAAAACAGCCCAGAGCATCTTGGCACACTGCCTGGCGCGCCCCAGGGCTGCCTGTACCAAAAATATTTTGGCCAGAAGCGGCCCGGCACGCCCCTGGGCGCGCCCCACACCCAAAATGTGATTTTTTTCCGTTCTTCGACTTTTCTTTGCGGATTTGGTTAGATCCTTCAAGTTCAAGTCTTTTTCTTACCTCCTAAACTTAATATCCATTGCTTGGAAGTCCTCTAAGTCTCATTTTTCACCCCACAATTGCTCCACGAAGTCACAAACACCTCCGACTAAGGTCTAATCACACATATTAGGCCCAATATCAAATGTTTCATCAATGACACTATAAAACACATACTTATGTCATCTTGACAACTAAGTAAACATTGTGCAAAGTCGTTAAGTAGGGTCGGGAAGGTACGGGGTGTTACATGGTGTTTCTAAATGTTTGCTTGAATGGGGAGTCGATAAGGTTTTTGCTGTACCAGTTGATAATGTAAGTTCTAATGATGTCATGGTTAAGGAGTTGTCCAAGCAACTTACTAAGTGGAATACCAATATGATGGAAGGTGAACACCTTCATATGAGGTGTATTGCCCATATCATCAATCTTGTTGGTCAAGATGGCTTGAAATAGAGAAGTGTGTCTGTGGAACGTGTTAGACAGGCTGTTAGGTACATTAGACAATCTCCTGCAAGATGGAATAGGTTTAAGGATTGTTGTGATCTTGACAAGATAACATCTAAAAAGTCTTTCTGCTTAGATGTTCCTACTAGGTGGAATTCCGCGTATTTGATGTTGAGTGTCGCTGTGGTTTATGAGGAAGCTTTTACAAAATATTGTGACATTGATTTTGGATTGTTGAATTATATTACTAATTATCTTTGTGAGGATGAAGAAGTTGCAGGTGCACTTTTAAGTAGTGATTGGGAAAGCGTTAGACGTATTGTGAAGTTTCTTGAGATCTTTTATGAACTCACATTGAAGGTATCTGGTTCACTTTATGTTACGTCTAATGTGCACTTCCTTAAAATTTGTGAAGTTGGTTCTTCTTTGAAAGAGCTTATGGAAAGTGAGGATCCTGTCGTGCGAAAAATGGCAAAGAATATGAGAGAAAAATTTATGAAGTATTGGGGTGATCCAATAAAAATGAAGAAAATGATCTTTATTCCATATGTGTTGGATCCTCGCCACAAGTTTAACTCTCTTTCTTTTGCTATAACTTCTATGTTTGGACAAATACAAGGGGCCAAATTAAAGGAGAAAATCAGGACATACATGTCATCTTTGTTTGATGTGTATGCAAAGAATAATGTTAAATCATATTCATCTTATCCATCTTCACCGACTTCATCAAGCACAACCAGTGGTAGCATTTGTTCATCAAGTCCAGTTAGTTTGGAAAAAATAAAGTCTCAAGATTCATGCAAGATTTAAACAGGCATAAGAATGGTAGGTGTACTGATTCCAAAATAGAGTTGGATAAGTATTTGGCTGAAGATATTGAGGAAGATAGAGATGGATTTGATATTTTACTCTGGTGGAAGGTGAATTCATTAAGATTTCCTAGTCTTAGTGAGATGGCTCGTGATGTGTTAGCCTTTCCCATTTCTAGTGTGGCATCTGAATTTGCTTTCAGTACTGGAGGGCGTATACTTGATCCTTTTAGGAGTTCATTGACTCCTAGAATGGTGCAAGCATTTGTGTGTGTTCAAGATTGGCTTCGTAATGAATCAATTCCAGTTAGAATTGAGGAAGATTTGGAAAAACTCGAGCAACTTGAACTTGGTAAGACTCTATGTTCTGAATTTTTCATGTTTTAAACCTCTAAACTGTTATCATCATGTCATGTTAATATGTATTGTTCTAAAATCTACAGATATGATTAATACTGGAAGAGAGTCTTGCATCGTCGACATATAGTTGCAGGTTTCAAAATATTTTTAACTTGTAAGTATTCTAAAATCATTTTGAATCAGTTTTTAAAAGCTTCTGAGAATTTTTGAATCTGCTTTCACCTTTCAATATGCATCTCATATGTGGATGTGCCAACATACTTGTGCCATTATTGAAACTTGACTTCATTTTTGTGTGGGAAGAGTAAAATTAGTTGTTGGAAATAATTTTAGCATGCTATCTTACTACCTGTTTGTTCCAGTATGGTATGTCCTTGATAGTTCTCTTTTACTTTCTCTCCAAGTTTTAGACCAAGTAGTAAGTTGTATCCTTTCAACTAAAAGGTGAAAAGAGGAAAAGAAAGATATCATCCTTTTATTTGAAGTTGTACATATTTAGTGTGTACTTGAGCAGATATTTTTTTGTACTTGGTCTCAAATGTACATCGATATAGTAGTTTGTTGAAATTTTAGGCAATTGAAACAAACACTTGCATATGTGGTAGGAGTCTGCAGATATGTTGTCTCCTGTTTTGTGGTAGGAGTCTTATGTGGAAAACTCTTGTTTATGTTTGGTGCACTATTTTCTATTATTTGTGTAATACTGATACCTGCTTATTCTTTCGAGTTTCAGTTCGTGGTGAGATGGCTGCTTGTTGGTTGGAAAGGAGATGGTTGCTACCTACTGCTAGGCCATTTTTTGTTTTTGCTGCTACTATCATTATATTACTAAATAATAGTACTTTTGAGTTTTGAACCATTGTTATTGGATTTTAATTTCACTTTAAACTTGCAAGTTGCAATGCAATGTCATTTTAAGTTATTTAAGGCCTATTAAGAGTTTTTTATTTTTATTATATTTGCTTTAAAATTGAAATGAAAATAGTTGTTTGTTGAAATTTCAAATTCAAATAAATCGATTCGTAAAATCGAATCGAATTGGACCTAGAATATATCGAGTTAGGATAAGGATTTTAACTAATCAAAATTTGAAATTTCAATTTGATGATGGCTAAATTCGAACCGAATCGATTCCTGCACAGCCCTACTACCAACACCTTATATTGTGGTTAGTCTTGATATTGCTCTGGCATTGGGCACATTTTACCTTTGTGCCACTGATACCTTATGTTGTTGTAGTATTGATGTTATCTTAACCTATGATAGGACTATGGGTAACCTATAGTTGATTAGTGATATCTAGTCCGTCTCTCTTTTCTTGTGATTCTCGTTTCGACGATTAGTTCCTATAGCTCGCCTCTTGTGTTGCCAGTGAGGGGTTGCCCTTTGGGTTGGGTTGAGTTACTTTCGGGTTGTTGATGGTACTGGTATTAGTCGAGTTGGAAGTGGCTAGACGGGGGGATTCTGAGGTTTCCTGTTTGCTATTTTTCCAGCCTGGTATGTTCTCTGGAGTATCTCTATTTAGGGGCTTATGTGGTGCAGCAGTTGATGGCAACCTGTGTGGATGCACTTTGGGAGTGAGTAATTGTTGTCACGGATTGTTATGGGTATTAATGGAGCCAGATTTAGGCTAAGATGGCACTTTTTGAGTTATTGGGAATTTGGACACCATTGTTATCCTTTGCAGCCGTTGTAGGATCTTGGTTATGTCTTGATGGTTTATGTCTACAGAAGATGTGATTGTTGCTTGTGTCCTCAATAGTGAATTCTCCCTCAGATAGGATTTTCCTTTGTAGGATTACATTCTTCGGTTACGCTTCAGTTTCAGCGCTTGCGGGAAGCATTGGATATATGTTGACCACCGCAGGTGAGTATGAAGCAATCGTTGGGTTTTGGTACGGCCTTATTATCTTCAGCGCAGCTAGTTGAAACACAGTATTGATTTCTATGACTCTAAGACTTGATTTTTAGCCCTTGGTATAGTTTGGATAGTTAGATAGCACATAATGGGCGTGTTTGTATGGTTACCATCCTGTATTTTCAGTATATCAGCTCCAGCATTTTGAGGGTCGTATGATGTGGTTGTGCGGGCTAGACCCAGATGATACTCGATGCGGTTCAGTATAGGCAGTTTTAGAGATTAGACTTGGAGTTTGGAGTGAGTGGCATAACTCATACCTTAATTAGTCCCTCATTTGGTTGGGTTCTCATTTGGATTGTGTATGTATTGATGTGACATTAGAGAGCTATGTTGATGTTCTACGTGTCTCAGCGGCGTCGGTTGTGGCTGGAGGTTAGTAGGCTACCTGTTATGGGTTTCTAGTTGGACGGAGTGTGAAGAATAAAGGAATACCTGCAGTAAGATCCCTTGGAGGTGTTAGTTTATGGCAGAGGTTATCTAGGAAGTCATGATCGGAGCATGCAAATCCAGTACCTCATTTTTTTGGAGCATTGGGCTCTTTCTATCCATTGACTTTCGGGGACAATAGTCCTTTTAGTAGTGGACGTTGTAATGACCCTCCAGGTCATTTGTGCATATTAGCAGTGCTTAGGGCTTTCTTATAGTTGCCCTAGGTTGTTTGTGACTTGCTGGGACTGACGGTTCAGTCATCAGGCAGATTGTTTAGCTTTTAGAGCTATTTTCTTATTTAGAGGTTTCAGGTAGTCGGATATGGATCTCGGGTATAAACTCTAGTTATAAGGCCTCGGATGCCATTTTTGATCATCTCAGTGGATCCAAAACGTTAACTTTAGGCTATATGGACCCTTGGTTCGGGTCTGGAGGCTCCCGAACTTATTTTGGGCTACAGGCCGGTCTTTGGCTTTGTTATGTCAGCCCTTGGGGCATGGGCCCCACTTCTTATTGGAACGACCTCTAATGGAAATTCTGCCAGCACTATTGAGTCTGTAGTGTCAAAATTAGTCAGGTATCATAGTTTGTTTGTGTGCACGGGATCGTGAATCAATCCCAGGCACATAGTCAGAAAGGCCCGAACTTAGCCATTTTTGCGCCATGGCCATGCTCTTAAGCGGCCATGGGCGCGCCTTAGCGTTATGCGCTTAGGCAGCCCTAGGCGCACTAAAAAGTCCATGGCAGGCCATGGGCAAGTGCTTAAGCGGCCAAGGATTGGCTTTAGCGCATGGGCGCATAAGCCACCCTAGGCACACTAAAGCGGCCACTAGGTGGGGCGGGGGGCAGCCCTTAAGTGGCCACTTATGGCGCTTTAGTGCTGGACTCTTTAGCGCCACCTGCAGCCTATATATATGTGTGTGTTGGATCATCTCTCTCATTCTATTCCGTGCAAACCCATATATACTCCATTTTTGGACATAAAAGCTCAGTTTGAGCTATTCCCTTGAGCTCCAAGCTTGGGGGTTGGCATATTTAGATCCGTGGACTCATTCTTATCATTTCTACGGTACGTTTTCTTAGTTTTACTATTGTTTTCATTTACGTTGGTGGTGTTGCTACTATTATTGGTATTTGAGCTATTATTTGGGCTCAAATTTGGTTATGGTAGTTGTGACTATTGGTCACGAGGTAATTTGAAATATTGTGACGGTTTTGGTTTCGTAATTTTACAAGTGGGCCCCACGACGGTTGTTCGGTCATTTTCTGAACTAGTGCAATATGGGTATCAAAAGTCATCTTTTGACTTGTAGTTTACAATTTTGATAGTATTGCAACGATTGGAGGCCTTTTGGAAGGAGAAGGCACTTATGTAGTTGATTCGTGGATATGCTTTTGACGGCATCCAAGTAGGCTTCGGTCTATTGTGTTCTATTAGACATTGTTTGATATTGATTATGTGTTTGATGGGGGTGTGACCTAGGCTGCTTGACTTATCCTTTGGCCTATACTTTACAACCTTCGCTGCAGCATGATTATTACATGAACCTTAGCCTAGACTACCCGCCCTAGCTTCGGTATATTGGTAGACCTGATTGGTCGTGTACTATATGTGACCTTAGATTGGCCTTGGGGATCCCTATTATGGAAGCTAGGGCAGTATCTGCCCGCTCTACATGTATTTACCTGATTATGCTCCCCAGGTAGTATGATACGCATCCTTGATGCCATACCCTGATAGTGTATACCTGGTTGTATGATATGCATCTGATTGGTCTCATGTTTGGGTTTCTGCTTATGGATACACCCTGTGATCATGTCATATATTATTCTATTGGGACCGAGGCCTTGGTTACGAGACCATGGATACTAGGTTAGTTCCCTTACACCTTGCTGAGGAGTTGTGATTCGGTCTATGGTTATGTGGGTGCTTACCTTGACTTGTGTAGATACTGGTGATGGCATGCATTGGTTACGTATAGTTTATGCAGGTAGTAGCCGATTACTGACCCTACCGTCTAAGGCTAGGTTTGAATTCCCTTTTATGGATAGATAGCCACCTTAGGACTAGACTTGGACTTTTATCAGCACTTTGGGTCAGGAGTGAGGCGCCTTAGCCTCTGTTTGGGCAGGCTTTATCCCTAGAATGAGTTGTAGGGCCCGGTAGGAGGCCCCGCTGCCCTTTTTCTAGGCAGATAGCCTTACAGGACCATCTCTCGGATCTAGATGACATATGTATATAGGTAGGTGTTACCCCAGACCTGAGTATGCCTAGGCTGGTTAGAATGCCTAGTTAGCTTCACTACCTTCAAAGGGAGAGTTGTAGCTCAGTTTAATAGCTCAAGACTGTAGTATTAGATACAGAGGTGTATATATATATATATATATATATATATATGGGTTGGTTGTGCATTTAGGACCGCTGGTTTATCACTAGTTATGTTACACCTAGGAGCTCCAACGGGATCTAGCATTTACTTATACTAAGATTGACCTCCGTTAGGAGCGCTGGTTACGGTTACATTAACTATGAGTTCTAGTTTGAGTCCGACAGTGGTTCACAGTTATGATTTATCAGGCCTTTTGTTATTACCCTGAGGATCCAATTCGAACCCGGTGATTGATACTGATATTATTATGCCTCTTGTTATTACCCTAGGGTCCAGTTCAAGACCGGCGGTTACTATTATACAGTTATGGAACATTTGGTCCCTGAGCTACTGATATGACATATGGCTTTGGACTATGATTATGGGAGTCCTGGTTCGGGACCAGGCGGTGTATGTGGACTTCCCGCGTCCCCTGCAGGCCCCTCTGTCTGAGAGTTATAGTGCCAGAAGAGGTTAGTCACCGTGGGACCTGCCTTTGTGAGCTAGGTGAGCTAGAGGGGGTGTATACACTTGGTTTTCTTGGACTTGGTATTGATTTCATGCGGTATCAACAATCAATTCTGGTTACGGTTCTATTCCTTGGATGTATTGCCCATCACCAGTATGGTTCTCACTTGTGTGTCCCACCGTTGTTTATGGGGGCCCGATTAGGTGTATTTGTGTGCTTCAGTGTCCCTCCGAATTATGGGTTCCAAGTCTTGTTTTGTCTGCAGTGTGTGCCTTTCTGGCTTGTCGGGAGAGGGATGATAGCCAGTTAGGTGATGATGTGTCCGGACTGGCCGGTTAGATTCTGATTACTTGATTATGGTTTTTCAGTGATTACAACTCCAGTGGGACCTATATTTTTCAGTTATAGTTGGACACCTGGGGACTCGAGTATCCTCGATTCTGTACTTACGTTTAGGGTAAGCTTTAGGTATACTAAGCCTTATAGGTGGACATACATACCCTGTTTAGGGACCCTTCTTATGTCAGGATTAGCTCCCCTGGTTGGTCACGATTCTTGATATACTGGGCCTGCTGCCTTTAGTTATCCTAGCCCAACATAGTTATATTTACACTATATGACCAGCTGTCCCCGTGGTGGGGTGTATGTGTGTGTGTGTGTATATATATATATATATTCGTATTTATACACGTCTTCCTTCTTACTACTACTATATATCATTTGTATACCCTTCTTTCATATATCCGTTGTTTGTCCTATGACTTCTTCTTCATTACACCACGGTATGGGGACTAGCCTTTTGTTGGTATAGCCTAGTCTCAAGATACCTGAAGGGGTGATAGTATATGTTAGCTACCCTTAGCTTGGCTTACAGTCCTAGCATTGTGATATCTCCAATTATAGATAGTTACCTGCACTGCTTACACTTGTTTTACATGTGATTCATATTTGCATTATCGTTGGAGCTCAGTCGGCCAATGCCTACTCAGTACCTCGTGTTAGTACTCATACTATATTTCTGCACCCTGCAGCTCTTAGTACGAGTTTTCGCCGCTGATTTGTGCATCTTGCAAACACACAAAAATATACTGCAAATTCTATTTTTGTTTTATCTTTGGGAGGATCCATTCTGGTTTCAGCTTGATGCATCGTTCCTTTATTGCTACTGCTTTGGTCTTCTTATTGTTATCTATTTACTTCTCGACTAGTTAGTCTCTATCGATGCAACTTTCAATATTTATGTGTTAGTTTTTCTATAGCCTAGAGAGCATGCCTATCGGTTTAGTGTTTAAATAATGTCTATGTGATTATTTTCTCCATGATTGTTGCATGTTTTGGCACATTTGGTTTCGATCTTGTACAGGTTCTGTTAGAAGATAGATGCTTGGGACTTGAAGAGTTGCCCGAGGTTTGGGGAAATGCTTAGTCCGTCTATTTTAGCCTTTTTTTTTAACATTCATTTTTTATCTTTGTAATATTTATTGTATAAACGCTATACGTATAATAAAATTATGGGAGATTGCTTATGGGGGCGGAAAATTTTGTGACTTAATTATTTTATCACTTAGGCAAAAAATTTTAGGATTCCTAATTAATTCTCATCATGCTAATTGATTTTTTTTATCGCTTAGAAATCATATTTTAGGATCATTAATTAACTTTCGACTTATTTAATTAATTTCGAGCATGTCAATTCAAATTAATTGTGTTTACACAATTTCTAACATGTTTCGTTAGTCTTTGCCATATTATCATTAATTTTTAGCGTTCTGATTAATTTTTGGCATTATTGTTTAATTTTTCTATGAATCTTATTAATTTTCAGCATACTTTTACTAATGTCCAGCAAATTAAATTATTTTTCAGCATTTAAAATAATAATTTTCAGCATATTAAATTATTTT
Organism: Capsicum rhomboideum; assembly: GCA_031232105.1. Classification (NCBI taxonomy): domain Eukaryota; kingdom Viridiplantae; phylum Streptophyta; class Magnoliopsida; order Solanales; family Solanaceae; genus Capsicum; species Capsicum rhomboideum. Next base: position 82,701,801 of record CP124712.1, read on the forward strand.
CCAGCACTTAACAAATAACTTCTAGCATATTGAATTACTTTCTAGCTTTTTAAAAAAAAAATAATTTTCAGCTTATTAAATTATTTTCCAGCATTTAAAATAATAATTTTCAGAACCTTAAATCGATTTTCCAGCACTTTAAAATTAATTTTCCAGCATCTAAAAATAAATTTCCAGCATGTCTAATAAATTTTCCAGCATTAAAAATTAATTTCCAACATTGTCATACAATTTCCAGCAACTTTTAACAAATTCCAGTATTTTTTAATTAATATTTTTTAATACTCAAAAAAATTTCCATCATATGAAAGATCTTTTTTTTTAAGCAAGTTTAAATAAGTTTTTTTAAGCAATTTTTACTAATTTTCAGCATTTTAAAATTCATTTTTTAGCATACTTGGACTAATTTCAAACATAGTTAAATTACTTTTCAGCCTTAAAATATTTTTTAGCAAGTTTTAAACAATTTCCAGCATTTTAAAATCATTTTTCAGCAATCTTAACTAATTTTTCTGTAATTATTAATTAATTTTCAGCATACCTAAATTAATTTCCAGCATTCTTAATTTAACATCTTGCATTTATTTAATTTTTCGACCCATTTGAATAACATTCCTCGCCCAGAAATCATGCCTATAAGTTTAATAAATGTTAATTAATTTACCACATTAGATACCATGCCTATAGGTTTCAATTACGTAAAAATGAATAATTATCTTTTCAAGCATGTTAACCGCCTAATCAACTTTAATTAACCAAGAGGCTTGCTTGAAACCTTTACGTGCTAATTGCTAGTCCTATTTATTTTGTTTGACGTATACCCTGAGTCTAATTAGGAAGCCTAAGACTATCTTTGTGTCTAGATCCTTACCCAAAATAGGTCATCCAACGTCTCTTGGACATTAAGCTGGCATGGATAGACATTTTAGGGAACGCTAGTTTTATCGCTTTCTTTAGAACGCCTTTAAGATTAATAATCGAACTAGGTGGGGTAGATAGAAAGTCGGAAATGATGGAAGTTGCTCCGAGCAAAATTCGACAATGCAATTAGAGACATTGTCACCCGTTAATAATCCGGGCGTTGATCCGAATAGGATAAAACTAACTCCTTATGAATCGACTTTGCTTTTCTTTATTTCGAGTGTTTTTCTTTAATTATTGGGGTAGTTTATGTTTATTATTTAAGTAATCATTTTAACTATATAATTGTGTTCGTTCTATCTCCTCGCTTATCTGATCCATATTTCGTTTGTCTTAATAGCTCTTGTCACTTAGTTATTAATTATGATAGAAATAGAAGTTTTTCATTTTTAAACACTTAGTTATTATTAAGTTGATAAAAATAAATTGACCTTTTGCTTATCACAGAGAATTCCCCCACGTAATAGATGAGTTCAGTCGGGATCCACATTTATGGACCTCGAAATGTGCCTAACACCTTCCTTTCGAGGTAACCTGAACCCTTACTCGAATTTCTGGTTGACGTAGACTATTAAAATAAGTTCATAATTAGTCTAGAATGGTGCCCTAACGCACCTTAATTCGTTAGGTGGCGACTCTTCACTCTAATTAATCCTAAATAGAGTTGTCAAGTCGAATCCCGCTTTTTGCGAGAAAAAATGGGGCATGACAGCATGGCGACTCTGTTGGGGATACTTAGTTTCTAACCATTGCGAATTTATGTATTATGTGGGATTTTCATTTTTAATTATTTTTCTTGAGTTTTTTTGAATTTTTCTGATTATGCATGTTAATTTTTATTTCTTTTGCTTTATCAATTTTCTTAGTTAATTATTTTGGCACTTTTAATTTATTGTTAGAAAGTATGTTAATCCTCTTCCCTTTCCTTATCTCGTTTGTCTTTTCATGTCCCTCCACTCTCTTTTTTCCTTTTGATTGCTTACTTGTTATTTTATCTCCCTTATATCCCTTTAGTTATGTATTTTTATTATTATTTTTTTATATATTGATCAACATATTACTGCTTTCTACTATGTGCTATGTGCTACTGCTTTATATATAACTGGCATTCCGTTCATATCTTTCTCCACTTGGAACCTCTTTTTTTTTTTTTTAAGAATGCTTGATTGGTTGTACGGACGTTCATTTTGAAAACACCTTATTGGAAAGGTCTCGTGAATCGGTCGATTAGCGGTGCGTCGATAGCCATGAGCTTTCGCACTCTCAAGTTGTCCGCTTGAGGGAACCATGTCAAAAACCACTCTTATTCCTAGATCATGTCCTTCTATTCCTTTACTAAGGAGTAGGCATCTTAAAGCCTAGAATACTTTGCTAAGAAAACCATGCCCTAAGTTCTAGGGGATTTCACAATCCCGAAAAGGACGCCCTCATAATTTATGTGCATTTTTTAGAGATAAATATGTCTAAATGTTGTTTGGTGCATGCCAAAGAAAATGGACATAAATTTAGACATATTTATCTCTAAAAAATGCACATAAATTATCCAAGGTTCAGTATGGTATGGTGCATGCCAAAGAAAATGGAGTCATGGTGGCTAGACTTGGGTTTAGAAGGACAGACCGCGGTGAGAAAGGTATTGGGGAGCTTGCCATCTCTTATGCATGTCACCCCGTGCAGGGAACTTATTGAGGTTGCTACTGCATTTTAGGATGAAAAAAGGTCTGTGTTCAGGTTTGGCGACATTGAGATGACCCCGCTTCTTGAGGAAATCAGAGGATATGTCGAAGATATGAACTTGTTGCCAAAAAATAGTTAGCCTAAAGCTGAGGTCATCATTCCAAAAAGTGTCACCTAAGAAGAGGTTCGAGACAAGGTAGGGCTTCAAGGCAGTATGATAGTGTCATATGTGATGAAATCCGAGATTTTGAGAAGTTATCTGTTTGACAAATTTGGACACCGTCATAGTCGGCAAGCGTATGAAGCAGAGAGTCCTGATCCTAAATCGTGGGAAAGTAAGAGGATTTTTACATTTATCGTCTACTTCTTGGGAATGGTGGTCTTCCCAAATGGAGCAGAAAAAGTCATACACACCCGTTTAATTACGGTGGCTGATGCTTTGTGTAATGGGATTAACAAGGGTCCGTGCAGGATTGTACCCATGATCCTAGCTGACATCTATCGGGCCCTGGGTTGTTGCAATAATGGGGCTTGACGATTTGAAGGATGTAATTTATTATTGCAGCTATGGCTGATCGAACACCTTTAAAAAGTGCATGGGTTGAAGAGAATGTGTACACCAATTGGGGCTGACAATATTGTTGCACATCAATTTCGAGTTACCATGGGGGTCGTGAGAATAAAATGACCAAATGAGGTAGAAAAGCGGGGACAGATGCTGAGCGCTTTGACTGAAGATTTTGTTCAATGGATGTTTGACTGGTTCCCAAGTACGAACTTTTTGATATACAATCAGCACCAAGTCTACTTGATTTTGATGTGAAGTCCTCCAACCATATGCTCCCGCAAGAGCAATGAGGTAAGCAGGTAGGAAACAAATAATACCAAGGGTAACCAACATGGATAAACATCAGGTGGATTATCAAAATGACAGAATTCCACATGCTACTGATATTGCCAAATCTTGGGGCAAGAAGACTTTTCTGGACAAGAAGATTATCGAATCAGACAGATATCAAGCGGGTTATGTAGTAGGCTATATTGAATGGTTGCACGCTGACTGGAAAAATAATGTGACTTATAGCATCAAAAGAGGCAAACATGTTAATGAAAAAGAAGCTGAGGCACAAGTCTTGTACCGCAAGTTTAAGAAAAGGGCTTTGGAATCTAAGACACGACATCGCTAATTACATGATGATACAAAAACAAAAACAAAAACAACATACCCAGTGTATTCCCACCAGGTGGGGTCTGGGGAGGGTAAAGTGTATGTAGTCCATACCACTACCTCAGATGAAGTAGAGAGGCTGTTTCTGATAGACCCCCGGCTTAGAACAGATAACAATCAAACAAAAGTCATAGAAACAAACAAGAAGAAGAGATAACACATCACTATATATGGAAATAGGCAAGACACCCACAAAGTAGCACTATAGACTATTTATTCAGGGTTACAAACATCTCCAAAATAACACTAACAAGAATATGCCCAAGAAACAACAGGCACTAATACACATAAACATTCCTTCCTACACAATATGGACTCCTTCCTACCCCCTAACCCTCTACCCTAATACGTGACCTCCACATCTTCCTATCAAGGGTCATGTCCTCTATAAGTTGTAACTGCGCCATGTCATGCCTAATTACCTCCATCCAATATTTCTTCGGCCTACCTCTACCCCGCCTCAAACCATCCACAGCCAACCTTTCACACCTCCGTACTGGAGCATCCGTGCACCTCTTTGTCACATGCCCGAACCAACGCAACCTCACCTCCCGCATCTTATCCTCCACCGAAGCCACTCCCAACTTTTCTTGAATAATCTTGTTTCTAACCCTATCCTTCCTGGTAAGTCCACACATCCATCGCAACATCCTCATCTCCGCTACCTTCAACTTTTGGATGTGGGAGTTTTTAACTGGCCAACACTCCGCCCCATATAACATGGCTGGACGGACGACCCCTCTGTAGAACTTACCTTTGAGCTACAGGGGCACCTTCTTATCACACAAAACTCCCAAAGCGAGCCTCCATTTCAACCACCCTGCACCAATACGGAGCGATACATCCTCATCAATGTCGCCATTCCCCTGAATCATAGACCCTAGATACTTGAAACTCCCCCTCTCCTGAATGGCCTGAGAATCCAGCTTCACTACCCCCTCTGCCTCGTGCGTCGAATCGCTAAACTTACATTCCAAGTACTCCATTTTAGTCCTGCTCAACCTAAACCCTTTAGATTCAAGGGTCTATCTCCAAACCTCTAACTTATCATTAACTCCTCCACGGGTCTCGTCAATTAGTACCACATCATCAGCAAATAGCATACACCAAGGCACCTCCCCTTGGATACGCCGCGTCAAAACATCCATCACCAAAGAAAATAAAAACGGACTAAGAGTCGATCCTTGGTGAAATCCTATCAAAACAGGAAAGTGCTCTGAATCCCCTCCTACCGTCCTCACATGCGTCTTCGCACTGCCGTACATAGCCTGAATCGATCTAGTATATGCTACGAGCACACCTTTAGCCTCCAAGCACCTACAGAGGATCTCCCTTGGTACTTTGTCGTATGCCTTCTCGAGATCGATGAACACCATGTGCAAATCTTTCTTCCTCTCCCTAAACTGCTCCACTAATCTCCTCACTAGGTGAATGGCCTCAGTAGTCGAGCGACCTAGCATAAAACCAAACTGATTCTCGGAAATAGTCACGATCCTCCTCAGCCTCCACTCTACCACCCTTTCCCAAACCTGCATAGTATGGCTCAACAACTTGATACCCCTATAGTTGTTGCAACTTTGAATGTCTCCCTTGTTCTTATATAATGGAATCATTGTACTCTATCTCCAAGAATTGTGCATCTTTGCCGCCCCAAAAATGGTGTTAAACAACCTTGTCAGCCACTCCAACCCTAGCCCGCCAGTGTATTTCCAAAAATCCACCAAAATTTCATCGGGCCCAGTTGCCCTACCCCTACGCATAATACGAATAGCACCCTTTACCTCTTCCACCTTGATACGCCTACAATAACCATAGTCGTGACACCTCTCTGAGTGCTCCAAGTCCCCCAGCACGACACTTTTGTCCCCCTCGTCGTTCAAAAGTTTATGAAAATAAGACTGCCACCTCCTCTTAATGAGGGCATCTTCCACCAACACTTCGCCATCCTCCCCCTTGATGTATTTCACTTGGTCAAGGTCACGGGCCCTCCACTCCCTAGCCTTGGCCAACCTATACAACTTCTTCTCCCCGCCTTTCTCCTCTAAAGCGGCATACAAGCTCTCAAAAGCTGCTGTCTTAGCTGCCGTAACCGCTACCTTAGCCTCTTTTCGGGCTAAATTATACTCCTCCCTACACGTCCGCTTCTCCTCATCATCCTTGCTCTAAACCAACTTGGCATAGGCCACCTTTTTAGTCTCCACCTTCCTTTTCACTTCTGCGTTCCACTACGAATCCCCCCGGTACTTGCCAGATCTGCCTCTCGAGACACCCAACACCTCTCTAGCAGTCTCCCTGATACAAATGGCAGTCGTCTCCCACATACTATACACATCTCCTCTACTCTCCTAAGCCCCCATACTCGTCAGCTTCTCCCCTATTTCCAAAGCACTAGTCAAGGTCAAGCTACCCCACTTAATCCTGGGTCGATCCTCCACACCCTTCTTCTTTCTGCCTTTCATGATTTCCAAGTCCATCACCAGAAGCTTATGTTGGGTCGAAAGATTCTCGCTAGGTATGACTTTACAGTCTTTACATGATGATAATGCAAAGAAAATAGCAGAAATGGCCAAAGAGCTAGAGTTTTGGAGGCAACGTTCTCTAAGTGTTGAAGAAAAAGTGCAAGAACTTCATGAGGAGTTTGACTGACAAGGAAAAGAGTGTCTTAGCATGGGAAATCTGGGAGGAACGCTGGCACTATCATATCTCCTGACTGGCAGCGATCTCTTTGACAAAGCTTTAGAGACCTACAAAAAAGAAGACAAAGAAGAAGACGTTTTCAAAATTTAGTTTATTTCTTTAATATTTCTTTGTATTTTCAATTTTGAGAAAATTTAGTTTAATGAATTTTCAATTTTGGGGTTTATTTTATGAGCAAATGACATTATTTTACGACATATTTATCTCTCAAACAATGATAGGCCCACCTCTGGCTCAAAAGAGGCACCCAAAATAGGAAACGTCAAACAATGTGTCTATTGTGTGCTGTTTTTGTTATTCTCCTTATTCCACTAACACACTAATTGTTGATTTTGTTGTTTTGTTGTTTTTATCTCACCCAAAGGTTGATTTGTGTACTCTTACTTATCACACACGGTCAAAAGGGGCTCCTCCTCCTCTCATAAGTTTGAAAGATAAAAGAGAAAATGGGAGATAACAACAATGCTACAGACAAAAGCACAAAAGGAGAAAGTGTCATGGGACAAAATGAAATTATCCTAAGAATGGGACAGCAGATTCTCGAACTACAAAGAGAATTAGCGCAAGTGCGCAACTTGGCCAATCTTTTTGTTACCCTTAATACCCCTCTCGAACCACAAGTCGAAGGCCATACTGGTGCAAAGCCTCAAACCTCTACCCCAAGCCATCAATTGCCGTCACTTCAAAACATCCAAAACCTTCCTCCTCCTCAAAACATCCAAAACCATTCCTTCCCTTAAAATATCCAAAACCTGCCTCTCCCTCAAAATACCCACAATACTCCAAATCCCATATATCCCACTCAACATGTCTAAAATGCTAAATATCCCACTTACCTACATACGCCCTTCAGTAACGTATCCTATAACCAAGCATCTGGTAGCCACTCTTTGAACCCTATCTATGTTGAAACAACCCCATTCACCTATCCTCAGTACGCACTGTATCCTTCAGAAAAAGACCCTATGATGCAATCTGTGGTTGAGAGGCTGAAGCAACTTGAGGGAAGCAAGGGATTAAGGGGACTCAGTTATGAGGATTTATGTGTACACCCTGATGTGGAGTTATCGGAGGGGTTCAAACCTCCAAAGTTTGAATTGTATAATGGGACTGGAGATCCCAAGGAACATTTACGTATGTATTGCGATAAGTTGGCCATGTTTGGGAGAGACGAGAAGATAAGAATGAAAATGTTCATGAGAAGTCTCACTGGGGAAGCCTTAACATGGTATATTGAGCATGATACAAAGAAGTGGAAAGGCTGGATCGATATGGCATCAGATTTTATGGAATGATTTGGGTTCAACATTGACAACGCCTCCAACTGGTTCTATATGTAGACTTTGAAAAAAAAGCCCAATAAGTCATTCAGGTACTATGGTATAAGATGGAGGTCTGAGGCTGCAAGAGCTCGACCCCCGATTGAAGAATCTCAAATGAAGGAGTACTTTATTCGCGCCCAGGAGCCGCTATACCAAGCACCTACCCTATACCTACTACATCCACAATTCTAAAGCCCTACTTACCCCGTGTATAATGCCCAACCCGCTCATGTCTAAACACCCCAGCCTTCTCCCCAACAAAATCAAAGACCAGAGCCAATTTCTAGAAAAAATAATACACTTCCTTAGCCGAACTTATAACCCAACTATACAAGAGACTTAAGGAAGCAGGCTACGTCACGCCCATTGCTGCCGAACGTGAGAATACTCAAGCCAAGCATTTTGATCCTACCAAGGTTTGCTCGTATCATTTTGGGATGAGGGGTCACACCATAGAAACATGCTATACTATAAAGGATAAAATCCAGATATTGATCAATACTAAGGCTATTTAGTTGAAAGATCTGACGCCGAATGTCACCAACAATCCACTGTCGAATCATCAAGTAAACATGCTCGATGTCGATGAATTGGTAGACCTTGAAAACTCTATCTGGTTCATCAAGAAGGCAAATGGTACACCCATCAGTACACCAAAATGGGCACCATTTGAATTTGAGGTAGCAATGCCTAAGACTTCTTTCACAGTCGTCAGAGCTTCCCCAAATACTTATAATACTCATGCAGTCCCTTCGAACTATGAGCAGAACACTCCGGCAAGAGTAAGGGTGGCTAAAGCAGACGTCGCTCACGGTGTCACTAGATCTGGGAGAATCTATACACCAAAAATCTGATCCAGGGAAGTACTAGTAAAAGTAAACAACCCGTGATAGAAATGGAGGATAATGGTATTTGGAAGAAGATACAAGCTAAAGAGTACTTTGTGGTAGACCATCTGAACAAGACCCCGACTCAGATATCCATCCTGACACTATTGCAGACTTTCGAACACCATAAAAATGCTTTGATGAAGGTGTTAAGTGAAGCCTATGTACCATCTACTATAACAGGGGGAGAGATGGCCCATTTGGTTGGACAGGTATTCGAGGCATACAAGATATCCTTTCATGAGGATGAGTTGCCACCTGAAGGAAGGTCACACAACAAAGCCTTGCATGTTACAATGCAACATGGAGAAAGAGTTGTATCTCAAGTGCTGATTGATCCAGGTTCGGGATTAAACATATGTACCTTGGGTACACTGACAAGGTTGGAGGTCGATTTGGCTAAAATGCAAAGTTGGAAGATGAACGTGAAAACGTTTGATGGTTCCCAGTAAGATACCATTGGAGAGATCATATTGGATATGGTAATGGGCCCTGTCACCTTTCCCGTAACATTTCAGGTAATGGACATCCCCACTTCCTATAACCTCTTGCTTGGTAGGCTATGGATTCACATGGCTGGTGCAGTCCCCTCCACGCTACACTAATATCTCAAATTCGAGTACGATCACCAAGAGGTGGTAATACATGGTGAAAGAGGATATCCCGTATATGCTGTCGAAGGAAAGAAAGTTCTTGATGGATAAATGTTCCACACATTAGAGTTGGTTGGAAACATTAAAGAAGAGCTGAGTTGGAAGATTAAAGGTGAAAAAATGCTCAAATCTATATATGAACCAGGTAAGGGTCTTAGGGCCAGATTACAAGGAATAGTTGAACCCGTACAACCTTTTATGAAGAATGACACTTACGGGTTAGGCTACATGGACGAGGGTAATACACTTGATCCTTCGCTGTCATTGTATCAAATTTTCCACTCTATCGAGTTTCTTAATGATGGTGAAGATGAAATACTGGAGGGTCTGAAGAACTTGTTTTTGGCTGAAGCTGAAAGAAAAGATTATAATGTCATCATCAGTGAGGAGAGGAGCCCCCAGTCAGAACATTAAACAAAAGGCTACACTCAGCAATTAGACTACTACCCTTTCCAGGCCTCGTCGGGCACTTAGGTAGATTTGAAAGATTTTGATTTTGTCCTATTGTTTGAAATAAATAGACTCGATTTCGAGCTAATTCACATTTTTTTAGTTATTTTGTTATGTTTAAAGACATTTAATGTTATTCGAATTAATAAAAGCTCTCTTTTCACTTTATTGATATTATTTATTTTTGTCTTTTTCACCCAAATCACATTTAAAAATGTTGAGTCTGAGATTGTAACACATAATGAGACGACGCAACATAATATAAGTGAAATAGAAGAGGTGGAAGAAATTGAAGTACCCGAGGAGTTTGTTAGTAAGGTTGAAGATTTTGAAGATAAACCCAAGGCAAACTTAGTAGAGTCGGAAATAGTGAACATAGGGAATTTTGAGATAATAAAAGAAACCCGTGTTAGTATTTATATGCCAAAAGATGAGAAAGAGGAATACGTATAGTTTTTGAGGAAATATTCAGATGTTTTTACTTGGTCGTATGCCGATATGACAGGACTAAGCACGTCAATAGTAGCCCACAGGCTACCCACTGATCCATCTTATCCTCCTATTAAGCAGAAGTTGAGGAAATACAAACCCGATCTGAGTTTGAAAATTAAAGAGGAGATTTCAAAGCAAATTGAGGCTGGTATTCTCCAAGTAACTGAGTATCCGACCTGGTTGGCCAATGTCGTTCCTGTTCCTAAGAAAGACGGAAAGGTCAGAGTTTGTGTGGATTATAGGGATCTTAACAAAGCTAGCCCGAAGGATGATTTTCCACTCCCGAATATACATTTGTTAATCGATAATTACACCATGCATGAAACACAGTCATTTGTGGATTACTTCGTCGGTTATCATCAAATAAAGATGCATGAGGATGACGCTGAGAAAACCGCTTTTATTACCCCTTGGGGAACCTATTGATACAAGTTTATGCCCTTCGGGTTGAAAAATGCTTGAGCGACATACATGAGGGGCATGACCGCTCTGTTCCGTGGCATGATCCACAAGGAAATTGATGTTTACGTGGATGACATCATCATTAAATCCAAAAAGGGATCAAGTCATCTAGCCGACCTAGAAAAGTTCTTTAACAGACTGAGGAAGTACAATTTGAAGTTGAATCCTGCAAAATATGTCTTCGGGGTCCCTGCTGGAAAATTGTTGGGCTTCATTGTCAGTCGATGAGGTATAGAATTGGATCCAACCAAGATCAAAGCTATTCAGGATCTTCCACCTCCAAAAAGTAAAAAAGAAGTAATGAGCTTCTTGGGTCGCGTTAACTACATCAGTCGCTTCATAGCTCAGTCTACTATTATTTGTGAGCCAATTTTAAAGCTACTAAAGAAGGATACGGCTATAGAATGGACGACAGAGTGTCAGCAGACATTCGACAAAATCAAGAAATATTTATCAAATCTTCCCGTTCTGGTTCCTCCCGAACTTGGTAGGCCATTATTACTATATTTATATGTGATGGATAACGCTTTTGGTTATATTCTGGGACAACATGATGAAAAAGGCAGAAAAGAGTAAGCAATTTATTACATGAGCAAGAAATTTATATCATATGAAGCTCGGTATTCCTTACTGGAACGCACGTGTTGTGCTTTGATATGGATAGCTAAAAAATTGAGACACTATCTATCGCTATACACTACCTATTTGATCTCTAGAATGGATCCACTGAAGCATATATTTCAGAAACCAATGCCTACAGGGAAGCTAAATGGCAAATACTATTGAGAGAGTTTGACATAGTCTATGTCACGCAGAAAGCTGTAAAAGCACAAGCATTGGCAGATCATGTAACACCCCGTACGTTTATAAGTATAGCTGACAACCGTAACATTTATGGAAATATGGAAACATGAGAGAATTGATGAATTATGTATCAATATGTGGGCATTTAAAAGTCTTGCACAATTGGGCCCAAAAAGAAGCCCAAAATCATAAGGAAGACATGGCCCAAAAGAATTTTTGACCCATTCTTGCATTGCTCATCTATGGACCAAGTAAACCCACCAAGTGTGTGGATAAGAATCATTAAAAAGGGACTATATAAACCCATAAATAAGATTTTTATTCATTAGATACACACATGCCTTTTTAACATTTTTCTTAAACATTAGCTCTCACACAAAAAAACCCTAAGGCAACTACTTGTTGGGCCAAGATCACTCTTTGGTAAGTATTTATTCTCATGGTTAAGTATATAATATGTTTAATATGGTGTACAAATCATTTTTGTTGTGTTGACAAGGTGTTGGACAGTGTGCTATGTGTAAAACTGTCTATTTTACAATCGGAGAATGGTTTTGTCTTGTAAACTTGAATATGCAATTGTGGTATTGAAGAAAATGAACTTGGTGGAGTAAATATTTACATGTGAGATGTTATTATAGTCTCACTTTGCTTAATCCTTGTGTATAACGTTTGGAATTGTTATTGTGAAGTTGGTTATGGTTTTGGTGCCGTATTGGCCGTGAAATGTAGTTTTGGGTGTTGTTATGTGTGTTGTGAGACCATGGCTGAATGTTGGTGATTAATATGATCAAAAATATGTCAAAATAAGTTTGGTTATGATCATTTACCATTCATGGCATGAAAAGACCCAAAAGAGGCCATTTCGGACCAAAACGGGCATCCGCCACCGCAGACGAGGGCATCTGTGGGCGCAGATGCCCCTAGAATTTTCTAGAGGCCATCTGCGCACGCATATCAGCAACCTTCGGACGTAGGTGGCAGCACAGGTTAGTTCCAGAATTGATTTTGTGTGTGTTCGTCTCTAGTTGATCCCCGAAGGCCCCTATACCCTTTTTGGATGTGATTATCAACTTGTGATGTCGTTTTAATGACTTTAAAGTATCGTATGAAGGTGTGTTGGACTGTATTAAGTATGTATGGTTGTTCATATGTTGTTATGAAGGAGTAATGTTGACGGAATGATAAAGAGAAAAGCGTAAAGGGTAAGTGTGGTGTGAAATGCTATCGATGTATGATCTCTTGGTCAATGTGCGTAATGTTGTGGTGTTGTTGATATGATAATGCCTTGGATTGTATTGTAAGGGGTTACATGACATTATACGGCAGTCATATAGTTCATTGTCGTCTTGTACGCTTGTATAGTGACTAGTTGATAATGTAAGTTCTGGTATGAACTTGTATTGTAGAGTAAGACGTAAAGAAGGAGCTAGGCTATTGTGTTCATACATAGACTTGTGTATTCATACTTGGAAGTGCAGGTATGTAAGGTTACTTTGTCTGTATCTTTTTGCAGCTTATAGAATTCACATTGACGTTACACTTGTCCTATTCCGAAATATGTTAAGGTATACTATTTTCGATTACCAATGATTATTATCACAAGTTTCCTATTCATTGGAATCACATATCTCCTATTCATTGATAATGTGCCAAAAGCCCAATAAAGTTGTGTTCCAAAGTTCCAATATTGTTTATGCTCACGTATCTTGTTCATTGATTCCAATAAGGTGATGTTTCTGAAATTATTTGCATGTTTCTCACTCATTGGTTAATGATCCAAAGATTCAAAGTAAAGTATGATTATCATTGTATCAATCTCAAAGTAATGAATAAAGTAATGCATATGTGGTTAATGATCAAATATGGGTGGCAGCTTTGGGGGCGAAATGCCTAGCTCAAGTCGATCCCAAGATTGTTGGATCAGGGGGTAGTCCTAGAGGCCTAAGCCTAGCTCGGACCAAACCTAACAGGGGGCAGCTCTAGAGGTATAATCCTAGCTCGAGCCGAACCTGATATGTTGGTTTATGGGTGGCAGCTCTAGAGGTAATAACCTAGCTTGAGCCGAACCCAATGCTTTGATTCTAGGATGGCAGCTCTAGGGGCATAAGCCTAGCTCGAGCCGATCCCAACATAACGTTATGTTATGTTAAAACCCACTGTTCAGTTGGGGCCTGGGTATCACAGTTCATAGGCAAAGATGAATAACCATAGAATCAAAGGAACAAAGAAAGTAAAGAAAGCAATATACATGGTTTCCAAAGTACAGTACTGTGACTTATCCATATTGATCATTTATTGTATTTGAGTTCATTGACATGTTTACATATCATACAAGTTTCATATGGCCTTACATACTCAGTACATTCTTCGTACTTACCCCTCTTAGGGGATTTACCTTACTTGCTGCAGGCGCAGGATCTAGTAGGCCTCCACAGTAGGTTGCCAGTTATTGCGGATCATTGGTGAGCTCCAATTAGTTCGGGGCTTCTCCGAGTCGCAGTTTCACATATGTTTTGGTGTTGTACATGTTGTATAGTTAGGGGACTTGTCCCGACTTTTAGTTCATTTTGGTCAATGCACTTGTTAGAGGCTTTTGTAGACAGATGTGGGTGTATAAAGGTAAAAGGTACATGTCGTTTTTGACTTGATGGCCTCAACGGCCAATTTTCATATATGTATATATGTCATGTGTTCCATGAATTTTGTTGTTAGCATTATAAGCCCTTACATGATAAGAGTGTATCGGATTGCATGCATATGAATGAACAAAAGTACAGTTGCTTCTCTCGGGCCTCATCGGCTATGGGTGCCAATCACGTCTCAATGGGATTCGGGGCATGACAAAAGTGGCATCAGAGCAGGTCGTTCTAAGGGTGTCTACAAAGTCGTGTCTGAGTAGAGTCTTACTTATCGATGTGTTGTGCACCACATTTATAAGTAGGAGGCTACGGTACATTTAGGATGTTGTGTCTCTTCTTCAATTCTAGATCGTGCAATAGAGCCAGTGTTGTAAGTTAAATTGTATCTGACCATGGTAAATGTTTCTCTTTGATATAGTAACCATGCCAATGACAAGAAGAGGTAGAGGAAAAGGCAAGCAGGTAGACATGCCTGCGGAAGAAGGAATAAGTAGAGTACCACCGAACCAAGCTAGTCAAGATGGAGCAAATGCTGAAATTTCCTCGCTGTCTTCCTCTACTTTTCCAGCTCCAGAAGAGCCAGTTGGTAGAGAAGTACCCGCAGAACCACCAATGAACGCCACAGACCAGGACCTTAGAAATGCAGTACATATGCTGACACAGTTAGTGGCAGCCCAGAGTCAAGGACGAAATGGTCCAATTACACATGATGATGATGCGGCTAGAGTGGCGAGTCGCAGAACACAGGATTTCTTGAAACTGGACCCTCTTATATTCACAGGGCCAGATTCGAAAGCAGATCCACAGGACTTCATGGATCAAATTCAGAGGGCCTTGGAAGTTATGCATGTGACGGGGGTAGAGACAGTTGAACTTGCTGCATACAGATTGAAAGGAGAGGCAATATTATGCTACGAGGATTGAAAGAAATCCCGTGATATTGGTGCAAATCCACCTACGTGGGAAGAGTTTAAAGTGGCTTTCCTAGATCATTATCTTTCTTATGAGATCCGCGAGGCACGTGTGGATCAGTTTTTAAATCTCCATCAAGGAAATTTGAGTGTTAGAGAATATATTTTACAATTTAATTCTTTGGCTTGATATGCGCCAAACGTTGTGGCTACGATGACAGACAGAGTCCATAGATACGTGGACAGGTTAGAGCCATATTTGGTAAGGGATTGTACCATTGCTGCCTTAAATAAAGATATGGACATTGCTAGAATACAGGCCTTCACCTAGAAAATAGAAGATCAAAGACAGAGACGAAGGGTACATGATTTTGATAAGGGACAGTCCAAAAGGGCTAGACCTATGGGACCACCTATGATGTCTCAAGGAGGATCTAGGCCTCGTATGTTTCCTAGACCATCGTTCTCATATTCTACAGCAGGTGCTCACTCTCAATTTTGAGGGTCTAGGGGTGGTCTATCTGGATAGAGTAGTGGGGTTCCCGGATCACAGGCAGCAGGTTTTCCCCGTCAGCAGTGTCAGTACTGCGGATGTATTCATTCAGGTACATGCAAAGTGGGGACAAATGCTTGCTTCTGGTGCGGTAAGACAGGACACATGATGAGAGAGTGTCCCCAGAGGAGTATGGGTGGTATAGCACAACCGGCAGGATCGGCCGTTGCGTCATCAGCATCGGCTCCTTCTTTGGGCCGAGGTGTGCAGCCTGTGGGCCGTGGTAGAGGTGCCAGAGGAGCAGCCAGTGCTAGTGGGGTCCAGAATAGCACTTATGCTTTGGTGGACCGACAAAATTCAAAGGCTTCTCCTGATGTCGTCACAGGTACATTATCCCTATTCTCAAATAATGTATATGCATTGATTGACCCTGGTTCTACATTTTCCTATGTTACTCAATTGATTTCTATGAAATTTTCAAAGGCACCAGAATTATTAATTAAATCAATTGAAGTGTCTACATCGGTTGGTGAATGTATTGTTGCAAAAAGAGTATATCGAAATTGTGTGATAACTGTGTGTGGTCATGATACATTGGCCGATCTCATTGAACTAGATATGGTGGATTTTGATGTGATAATGGAGATGGATTGGTTGGCCTCTTGTTATGCCATGGTAGATTGCTGGGCCAAGAAGGTGCAATTTTGTTTTCCGCAAGAAAATGTTCTTGAATGGCAGGGTGATGTAGGGGCACCACGAGGAAGATTTATTTCCTATATGAAAGCCAAGAAAATGATTGCTAAGGGTTACATATGTCATTTAGTACCGGTGAAAGATACTGAAGTGGAACCACTAACTCCGCAGTCGGTTCTAGTGGTCAATGAATTTCTAGATTTATTCCCAGAGGATCTTCCAGGCTTACCCCCAGAACGGGAAGTAGAATTTGGCATTGATGTGATTCCAGAAACTCAGCCCATTTCTATTCCTCCATATAGAATGGCTCCAGCAGAATTACGTGAATTGAAGGAGAAATTTAAAGATTTGCTGGACAAGGGCTTCATTAGACCTAGTGTGTCCCCGTGGGGTGCACCGGTATTATTTGTACGAAAGAAAAATGGCACGTTGAGAATGTTTATCGACTATCGGCAATTGAATAAGGTAACGATCAAGAACAAATATCCCCTCCCTCGAATTGATGATTTGTTTGATCAGTTACAGGGTTCCAGGTGTTTTTCAAAGATCGACTTGAGGTCGGGTTACCATCAAGTCAGAGTTAGAGAAGAACATGTACCCAAGACAGCTTTCCAAACACGGTATGGCCATTACGAATTCCTAGTTATGTCATTTGGACTAACAAATGCACCCGCTGTGTTCATGGATTTAATGAATAGGGTGTTTAAGCCATTTCTGGACGTGTTCATTACAGTGTTTATAGATGATATCCTAGTGTATTCTGGAACACCGGAGGACCATGCTAATTACTTATAGCAGGTGCTACAGATTCTCTGTGAGCGTAAGTTGTATGCAAAGTTCTCCACATATGAGTTTTTGTTAAAATCAGTTGCATTCTTGGGTCACATTGTGTCAGATGAAGGGATACAGGTTGATACACAGAAGATTGAAGCGGTGAAAAGTTGGCCAAGACCTACGACACCCACAGAAATTCATAGTTTTCTTGGACTGGCAGGTTATTATCGAAGATTTGTGGAAGGTTTTTCCTCTATTGCTGCACCGTTAACAAAGCTTACACACAAGGCAGTAAAATTTCAGTGGAATGATGCGTGCAAGAAAAGCTTCCAAAAGTTGAAAGATAAATTAACTTCTACACCAGTTTTAGTGCTTCCTGAAGGTACCGAAGTTTATGCAGTGTATTGTGATGCTTCTGGGGTTGGCCTCAGATGTGTATTGATGCAACACGGTAATGTAATAGCATATGCCTCACGACAGTTGCGACCACATGAAAGAAACTATCCCACACATGATCTTGAATTAGCAGTGGTGGTCTTTGCTTTAAAGATATGGCATCACTATTTGTATGGAGTTCATGTTGATATCTATACGGATCACAAAAGTTTGCAATATCTCTTTAAGCAGAAGGAACTCAATTTGAGGCAATGAAGGTGGTTAGAGCTTTTAAAAGACTACGATATTGATATCCTTTATCATCCAAGCAAAGCAAATGTGGTAGCCAATGCATTGAGCCGCAAGACAATAGAAAGCACTAGTGATCAATTGACAAAAAAGAAAGAGATAATCAAAGATATACATCAATTAGCCAGCTTGGGGGTTCGTCTTCTTGAATCCTCAGATGAAGGAGTTATTGTGCAAAATGCGGCTGAATCTTTGCTAATAGCTGAGGTGAAAGAAAAGTAGTTTACAGATCCTATGTTAATGCAGTTAAAGGAGAATTTAGAAAAGAATTTGACAAAGGCATTTGATCTAACACAGGAAGGGGTGCTACAATGCCAAGGCAGATTATGCGTACCATATGTAGATGAGTTAAGGAAACGAATCATGACGGAGGCGCATCATTCACGCTATTCTATTCATCTGGGTGCTACTAAAATGTACCATGATTTAAAGGAAATATATTGGTGGGGAAATATTAAGAAGAACATTGCAGAATTTGTCGCTCAGTGCCCGAATTGTCAACAAGTAAAGGTAGTGCATCAGAAATCGGGAGGTTACATGCAATCTATCAATCTTCCAGTCTGGAAATGGATATGATTAATATGGACTTCATCACAGGTTTGCCTTGTACACTGCGGAAATTTGATTCTATATGGGTTATAGTGGACAGGCTTACCAAGTCTGCGCATTTTCTACCAGTCAAGACCACCTATACAGCTGAGGATTATGCAAAGTTATATGTTAAAGAGATAGTGCGATTGCATGGTATTCCACTTTCCATCATATCAGACAGAGGAGCACAGTTCACAACGCACTTTTGGAGATCTTTTCAGCAGAGTTTGGGCACACAGGTGAATTTGAGTACGGCTTTCCATCCTCAGACTGATGGACAAGCAGAACGTACTATCCAAACACTTGAAGATATGCTACGAGCTTGTGTGTTAGATTTTCAAGGTAGTTGGGATGACCATCTGCCTCTTAGTGAATTTGCTTACAACAATAGCTATCATTCAAGCATTAAAATGGCACCTTATGAAGCATTATATGGAAGAAAATGTAGATCACCAATTGGGTGGTTTGAAGCAGGTGAGACTGTTTTACTTGGGCCATGCCTTATTCATCATGCTATGGATAAGGTTAAGGTGATTCAACAACGATTACAGACGGCCCAGAGTCGACACAAGTCATATGCCGATGTTAGAAGAAGAGGACTTGAGTTCGCCATAGGTGATTGGGTATTTCTGAAAGTGTCACCAATGAAAGGGGTAATGCGATTCGGAAATAAAGGGAAATTGATTCCACGGTATATAGGCCCATATGAAATTATTAGAAGGTTTGGGAAAGTTGCGTATGAGTTGGCGGTACCCCAAGAACTCTCCACAGTTCATCCAGTATTCCATGTGTCGATGCTTCGAAAATGCATAAGAGACCCATCTCGTTTTACTCCTATTGATGATATACAGATCACAGAGGATCTTACCTATGAGAAGATACCTATAGCCATTCTGTATAGACAAGTGAAGAGGCTGAGGAATAAAGACATAGCATCCGTAAAGGTACTTTGGAGAAATCAGCAAATAGAAGAGGTCACATGGGAAGCTGAAGAAATGATGAAATCCAAGTACCCTCATTTGTTCCAAGGGAAAGAATGACAATTAAATGTTTATAAGCTTTGAGTATATTTTTATATGATGACATGAAGAATGCTTCTATACTTGTAATTGTTTACCTTGAATAATAACACTAACATTCGAGGACGAATGTTCCTAAGGGGGGAAGAATGTAATACCCCGTACATTTCTAAGTCTAGATGACAACCATAACATTTATGGAAATATAGAAACATGAGAGAATTGATGAATTATGTATCAATATGTGGGCATTTAAAAGTCTTGCACAATTGGGCCCAAAAAGAAGCCCAAAATCATAAGGAAGACATGGCCCAAAAGAATTTTTGACCCATTCTTGCATTGCTCATCCATGGACCAAGTAAACCCACCAAGTGTGTGGATATGAATCATTAAAAAGGGACTATATAAACCCATAAATCAGATTTTTATTCATTAGATACACACATGCCTTTTTAACATTTTTCTTAAACATTAGCTCTCACACAAAAAAACCCTAAGGCAACTACTTGTTGGGCCAAGATCACTCTTTGGTAAGTATTTATTCTCATGGTTAAGTATATAATATGTTTAATATGGTGTATAAATCATTTTGGTTGTGTTGACAAGGTGTTGGACAGTGTGCTATGTGTAAAACTGTCTATTTTACAATCGGAGAATGGTTTTGTCTTGTAAACTTGAATATGCAATTGTGGTATTGAAGGAAATGAACTTGGTGGAATAAATATTGACATGTGAGATGTTATTATAGTCTCACTTTTTTTAATCCTTGTGTATAACGTTTGGAATTGTTATTGTGAAGTTGGTTATGGTTTTGGTGTCGTATTGGCCGTGAAATGTAGTTTTAGGTGTTGTTATATGTGTTGTGAGACCATGGATGAATGTTGGTGATTAATATGATCAAAAATATGTCAAAATAAGTTTGGTTATGATCATGTACCATTCATGGCATGAAAAGACCCAAAAGAGGTCATTTCGGACCAAAACGGGCATTTGCCCTTGCAGACGAGGGCATCTGAACGTAGATGCCCCTGGAATTTTCCATAGGCCATATTCACGCGCATATCATCCACCTGCGGGCACAGTTTGCAGCGCAGGTCAGTTCCAGAATTGGTTTTGTGTGTGTTCGTCTCTAGTTGATCCCCGAAGGCCCCTATACCCTTTTTGGATGTGATTATCAACTTGTGATGTCGTTTTAATGACTTTAAAATATCGTATGAAGGTGTTTTTGACTGTATTAAGTATGTATGTTTGTTCATATGTTGTTATGAAGGAGTAATGTTGACGGAATGATAAAGAGAAAAGCGTAAAGGGTAAGTGTGGTGTGAAATGCTATCGATGTATGATCTCTTGGTCAATGTGCGTAATGTTGTGGTATTGTTGATATGATAATGCCTTGGATTGTATTGTAAGGGTTACATGACGTTATACGGAAGTCATATAGTTCATTGTCGTCTTGTACGCTTGTATAGTGACTAGTTGCTAATGTAAGTTCCGGTATGAACTTGTATTGTAGAGTAAGACGTAAAGAAGGAGCTAGGCTATTGTGTTCATACATAGACTTGTGTATTCAAACTTGGAAGTGCAGGTATGTAAGGTTACTTTGTCTGTATCTTTCTGCAGCTTATAAAATTCACATTTTTCGAAATGTGTTAAGGTATACTATTTTCGGTTACCAATGATTATTATCACAAGTTTCCTATTCATTGGAATCACATATCTCCTATTCATTGATAATGTGCCAAAAGCCCAATAAAGTTGTGTTCCAAAGTTCCAATATTGTTTATGCTCACGTATCTTGTTCATTGATTCCAATAAGGTGATGTTTCTGAAATTGTTTGCATGTTTCTCACTCATTGGTTAATGATCCAAAGATTCAAAGTAAAGTATGATTATCATTGTATCAATCTCAAAGTAATGAATAAAGTAATGCATATGTGGTTAATGATCAAATATGGGTGGCAGCTTTGGGGGCGAAATGCCTAGCTCAAGTCGATCCCAAGATTGTTGGATCAGGGGGTAGTCCTAGAGGCCTAAGCCTAGCTCGGACCAAACCTAACAGGGGGCAGCTCTAGAGGTATAATCCTAGCTCGAGCCGAACCTGATATGTTGGTTTATGGGTGGCAGCTCTAGAGGTAATAACCTAGCTTGAGCCGAACCCAATGCTTTGATTCTAGGATGGCAGCTCTAGGGGCATAAGCCTAGCTCGAGCCGATCCCAACATAACGTTATGTTATGTTAAAACCCACTGTTCAGTCGAGGCCCGGGTATCACAGATCACAGGCAAAGATGAATAACCATAGAATCAAAGGAACAAAGAAAGTAAAGAAAGCAATATACATGGTTTCCAAAGTACAGTACTGTGACTTATCCATATTGATCATTTATTGTATTTGAGTTCATTGACATGTTTACATATCATAAAAGTTTCATATGGCCTTACATACTTAGTACATTCTTCGTACTGACCCCTCTTGGGGGATTTACCTTACTTGTTGCAGGCGCAGGTTCTAGTAGGCCTCCACAGTAGGTTGCTAGTTGTTGCGGATCATTGGTGAGCTCCAGTTAGTTCGGGGCTTCTCCGAGTCGCAGTTTCACATATGTTTTGGTGTTGTACATGTTGTATAGTTAGGGGACTTGTCCCGACTTTTAGTTCATTTTGGTCAATGCACTTGTTAGAGGCTTTTGTAGACAGATGTGGGTGTATAAAGGTAAAAGGTACATGTCGTTTTTGACTTGATGGCCTCAACGGCCAATTTTCATATATGTATATATGTCATGTGTTCCATGAATTTTGTTATTATCATTATAAGCCCTTACATGATAAGAGTGTATCGGATGGCATGCAT
Organism: Capsicum rhomboideum; assembly: GCA_031232105.1. Lineage (NCBI taxonomy): Eukaryota > Viridiplantae > Streptophyta > Magnoliopsida > Solanales > Solanaceae > Capsicum > Capsicum rhomboideum. The sequence goes on from CP124712.1 coordinate 82,724,047, forward strand.
ATGAATGAACATAAGTACAGTTGGTTCTCTCGGGCCTCATCGGCTACGGGTGCCAATCACGTCTCGATGGGATTCGGGGCGTGAAAGATCATTTGGACGAGAATCCCGTGGATGAAGAGTACAAGCTGTTGAAAACTTACTTTCCTGATGAAGAAGTGGCATTTGTAGGGGAGGATATCTCTGAAGAATATGATGGATGGAGATTATTCTTTGATGGAGCTGTAAATTTCAAAGGAGTAGGTATTAGCGTCGTTTTGGTCTCAGAGACTGGTCAAAATTATCCTGTGTCATCCAAGCTCAGATTCCCCTGCACCAACAATATGGCTTAATATGAAGCTTGCATTTTAGGGCTTCATTTGGAAATCGATTTGAATGTCCAGGAAATATTGGTGATTGGAGATTCAAATTTATTGATTTATCAAGTGCGAGGGGAGTGGGCTATAAAAAATACAAAGCTCCTACCATACTTGGATTGCATACAAGAGTTGCACAAGAGGTTTCATAAGATAGAGTTCAAGCACGTCCCGAGGATCCAGAATGAGTTCGCAGATGCTTTGGCCACTTTATCTTCCATGATCCAGCATCCAGACAAGAATTATGTTGACCCCATCCTCGTTCACATACAAAAGCAGCCTGCATATTATTTTCATATAGAGGAAGAGGTAGATGGAAAACCATGGTATACTGATATACAGGGATATCTGAAGAATGGAGATTATCCAAAGAATGCAACGAGTATTCAGAAGTTCACCATTCGGAGGTTAGCCAATCAATTCTTTCTAAATAGAGAAATCCTATATAGGAGGACTCCCGATTAAGGTTTGCTAAGATGCATCGAAGAAATGGAAACGTCTAGGTTGATTGAGGAGATACATGATGGAACATGCGGTCCTCACATGAATGGATTTATGTTGGCAAAGAAGATATTGAGATTAGGTTACTTTTGGTTGACTATGGAGACTGATTGCATTCGTTATGTGCAAAAATGTCATCAATGCCAAATTCATGCCGACATAATTCGAGTTCCTCCTAATGAACTCCACATCACTAGCTCCCCTTGGCCCTTCGCAGCTTGGGGCATGGATGTCATTGGTCCTATTGAACCAGCCGCATCCAATGGACACAGATTTATTCTTGTTGCAATTGACTACTTCACTAAGTGGGTTGAAGCCACTTCTCATAAGTCAGTCACAAAGAAGGTCGTAGATGATTTTGTTCGAAATCACATTATTTGCCGATTTGGAGTACCTGAGTCTATTATTACAGATAATGATGTCAACCTAAATAGTGATTTGATGAGAACAACATGTGAGATGTTCAATATCAAGCATCGAAACTCCACAGCATATAGACCACAAATGAATGAAGCGGTGGAAGATGCCAATAAGAACATCAAGAGGATACTTTGAAAGATGATTAATAATTACAAGCATTGGCATGAAAAGCTGCCTTTTGCCCTGCTAGGATATCGCACTACAATCAGAACTTCTACAGGAGCCACACCTTATCTTCTGGTTTATGGTAATGAAGTAGTGATACCTGCTGAGGTAGAAATACCTTCTCTCAGAATCATTCAGGAAGCAAAATTGAATAACGTCGAATGGGTACAAAGTAGATTCGAGCAACTGGCACTCATAGACGAAAGGAGGATAAATGCAGTCTGTCACGGTCAACTCTATCAGAATAAAATGGCCAAAGCTTTTAATAAGAAAGTTAAACTGAGACACTTCTCTCCCGAACAGTTGGTTCTGAAGAGGATTTTTCCACATCAAGATTAAGCAAAAGGCAAATTCTCACCGAATTGGCAAGGCCCTTATGTGGTTCATCGAGTTTTGACAGGAGGAGCACTCATACTTGCAGAAATGGATGGCAAAGTTTGGTCCAAGCCTATAAATTCAAACGCTGTTAAGAGATATTATATTTAAATTATTTTGTCATGCTCTTTTTCCCAGTAATTGGAACTACGTTTGACCTGATTCCCGTTTAAGAGGGATAAGTAGGCGCTTCTTTGGAGTTCGGTCCTATCATAGTAAAATTTTCCTATTTTCCCTTACAAGCATGTAACTGGGGCAGAATTCTTTAGAGGATCTAAAAAATTCCATGGGATAGCATTTGCGCAACTATGATACTGGGGTAGAATTTTTGAGGAAATCTCAAAAATTCACAGCAAACAACCTTCACCTACCGAAGCAATCAAATCTACACTAAGGAAAAAAATTTTGAAGGTCAAAAATTTCTAGACAAAAAGATATTCGCTTATAATGAGTTGCGTTATCTCGAAACGTGTCACAATCAATGATTCAATAATATTTCAATTTCCTCTAAAATAATATTTTTTTCATTTCTCATTTTTCAAGAGCAAACATTTTCAAAACACGATTCTTAAACTTGTTTTTATTTTTACCCAAGTGAAAACCCGGACGAAGCCTATTATTGATCTGCCATATCAAGCGAGGAGGAAGCACGCCAGTCATAGCAGAGGCACAAATCAACCTTCCCCTTTTACAAACTTACAGTTTTCTTTGAGTGTAGGATAACAGGTACATTTGCATGAAAGACTCTATTTTCGACATGGGAAAACAACTAAGCTACCCTATCTATGTTGCATAGCTCCCGCAATAGTCAATATTGCATGGCTCCCACAAGAGTCCATATCGTAGTACATCCACAGAAATTTACATGGCTCCTGCAAGGGTCAATATTGCATGGCTCCCGCAAGAGTCCACACCACAGTGCATCCACAGAAATTTACATTGCATGGCTCCTGCAAGGGTCAATATCGCATGGCTCACTCAAGAGTATACACCGCAGTGCATCCGCAAAAATCTACATTGCATGGCTCCTGCAAGGGTCAATATTGCATGGCTCCCACAAGAGTCCACACTGCAGTGCATCCGGAGAAATCTACATCGCATGGCTCCTGCAAGGGTCAACATTGTATGGCTCCTACAAGAGTCCACACTGCAGTGCATCCACAGAAATCTACATCACATGGATCCTGTAAGGGTCAACATTGCATGGCTCCCGCAAGAGTCCACATCACAGTGCATCTGTAGAAATCAACTTCGCATGGCTCCTGCAAGAGTTCACACCGCAGTGCATCCATCGAAATCTACATCGTATGGCTCCCGCAAGAGTCAACATTGCATGGCTCCTGCAAGAGTCCACATCGCAATGCAACCACATAAATCTACACGGATCCTGCAAGAGTCTATATTACATTGCACCTACAGAATCCATAATCAAGCATACAAATCACATCAAGCTGCTGAACTACATCAAACTACTGCAGGCCAAGCTACTCAAATAATCCAACGACATATTATGCCTCTCAAGACAGATTCGCTTTCTTTAGTCATTATATAATTACCCTAAGGTGTCATAGTTCAAGGGCATCATCTTCATGGCCTACGGACATCATCTCATGGCCTTAGAATTTAATTTCTGCTTATCATGCTCCAAAGGCGTCATGGGCTAAAGGCGTCATTTTCATGGCCTGCGGACATCATTTCATAGCCTAAGGAATTAATTTTTGCATATCATGCTCCAAAGGCGTCATAGTCTAAAGGCATCATTTTCATGGCCTGCGGACATCATTTCATGGCCTAAGGAATTACTTTATGCTTATCATGCTCCAAAGGCGTCATAGTCTAAAGGCGTCATTTTCATGGCCTTAGGATTTACTTCTCGCTTATCATGGCCCTAAGAAATCATTGTTTAAGACATCATTTTTGTCGTCTTAAAGCAAATGCTCATGGTCTAAATGGGAAATTTCATCATGTTTAAATATTTGCAACAACTACTTATCATTTATTCACATTCTCTAATCATTTTTATCTAGTTATGCTAGAAAGTGCGTAGGTAACGAAATAAGAACGAGTTAAAAATGGGAGTAACTCTCACTCCTAATTTTGAGATACAACTCCACTTTCTTTCAGTCGCTCCAATACAACTTGAAAGACATTCACTCTCATTCTCACATTTCTCATTCAACTACTATTTTGAATTCTACCCACTCCAGTCTCATCGACTCATACTACCTTTATTGTTGCCCGTATACCGTACCATTAATATTTTTTAGGAATATTGTGCATTTCTGAATCTAGAACTACACACGGACTGATTCTTGTAAACCCGAGATATGTAGGCGACTTAAAACCAAGTCTTGGCCCCACTATTTTGACAAACTCCCTTTTGTTTTTCGATTCTAACTAACTATCCTCTCGGTCAGATAAAATTGGCTACTATGTCAATGTCCGTTGCTCGACAATTCTTCCATCATTCACAAGCAACGAAGTGGCAGCTGTTGACATTCAATTTTGACCTCCCGGTATTCCCTTTAGACTGCTATTTTACAAAATTATTAGTTTTGGGTATTAATATTTTTTTTTATTTTTTTTACTTATTATTTTAGTATGAAATAAATCTTGACGTCTCGCATTCATGATTTTTTGAAGTATATAATTTATTTTAATATTTTTTAAAAAAAATTAAATATAATATTTTACATAATTTAGTTAATATTTATTAAATTATTTTCGCAAAATATGTGTACTCATAATTTACAAACACATAGTTTATTATTATTATTATTATTATTATTATTATTATTATTATTATTATTATAACATTTCTTAAATTTCGCATGCATAATTTACAGGTACATAATTTATTATTATCGTCAATTTTATATATATAATTTATTTTAAGAATATGATTTGGTGACATCTTATTATTTTCTTATTATCATTGTTGAGTCGTTATTTATTAAATAAGCAGTCTAATTCAATTCAATTCCCCTAATTTATTTAAATTCTAGCCATTTTGCACCTAATTTTGTGTCTATTTTAGCCTAAATTGATTTTAATTTGACCCCAATTTGAAATCTCCAATCCAATTCTAATTGACCCCAATTCAAACCCAATTTTTGACCCAATTTTGATACATAATCCGACCCATAATCCAACCCGTCTTTCAATTTTAATCCCAGTCGTCTATCATAATCAATCCAACGGCTTAGATCAATTCACTTTCTTTTCTTTTAATTACACCCTAACCCTCAAACCCTAATTCACTTCACATCCCACAACCGACACCCCTCTCTCTCCCCTTCTCTCTCTATCTCCCTCTCCTCTCAACTCACAGTCCCCACCACCTTTCGCCGCACCTCCATCGCCGGCGAAATCCACCGCCGGTGAACCCATATACTCTCTCCCACGAACCTCCGAACAACCACAACCGGCGACCACCACCACAAGCCATCAACCAGCCATGGTCGGTGGGAACCACCCTGTCTTTCTCCATCTATCCTCTCTTCTCCCTTCACGGCCAACAATAGTTGTACCATCACTACATCGCTGACGAACCAGCCACAACTCCTCTCTCTCAAATTCCATCTCTGATCACTCTCGCACACCACTGGTGAAGCCACTGTACCACCTCACTATCACCGCCGATGCTGCACAACAGCCTTACAGTCGGCGACTGCAGCCTCCAGTGAACTCCCTCGGTCACTCTCTCATTTGTTCATTGTCTCATTGTTGGCACATCCTCGCCGGAGTTGATGACCGGCGAGGATTCGATGAACCCCACTTCGATTATTGTTCAATTTTAATTTCTAAGTGGGTTGCTTTGCTTGCGAATTACTGAAAAAAGGTTCATAGATTTAAAATTTGTAATGTTTGGAGTATAATTTTGACTTGACTGTTTCAATTCCATGTTTATTAGTACTTCTAGATTGACATGTGTTAAAAGTCCCAATTTTCATGAATTTCTTTGAATCCTAATTTTTACTATGACAATTTGCCTCGGGATAGTTAGAAATTAGAACTCAATGTTTGGTCTTGCAATCATGTGTTTGTGGACTCCTTGTTGATCAAATTATACTAGTTTCGTGAACAGTTGGTGAAGGCATTACGTTTGGGCTATGTTAGAATAATTTGATACTGGCATAGGTAATTTCTTTAATTAATATGTGATATATTTTTTTTCTTGCTGATTACTGCTGCAATGGACGGGATTTTCTTCCTCTATTTAGTTTACTGCCATTATACTTGTCCAATTATGGTAAAGTGCGATCTTTTGTTCTTGATTGAATTTTTTATTGGCATATGGCTATGAATTTGAAACATGGTGACAGCCTCACTATCTCCTATCTATGGCAAATTTTTAACTTGAGAATATCTTACCTACTATTTTTACCCCTTTTATTTATTTAGACAGACTTTTAAAAAATATATATACATTTTTTTTTATTAATTGATTTGGCTACCAAGAATAAGGAATGAGTCTTATTAATTGATTCTTGGGGATTATCCTCTTTCCCTTTTTAATCCTTGAATTGATTTTCTGATTATGACTCTTCCTTTTATCACATAATTAACTATAAACCTCTATGCCTATATAAACAAGTCTTTTCCTCTCATTCAGGCAGATTTTTTCCACGTATTCTCTCTACACACAAAACTATACTGCAAATTCTATTTTTGTTTTGGCTTTGGGAGGATCCATTCTTGGTTTCAGCTTGATGCATCGTTCTTTTATTTCTACTGCTTTGGTCTTCCTATTGTTATCTATTTACTTCTCGACTGGTTAGTCTCTATCGATGCAACTTTCAATATTTATGTGTTAGCTTTTCTATAGCCTAGAGAGCATGCCTACGGGTTTAGTGTTTAAATGATGTCTATGTGATTGTTTTCTCCACGATTACTGCATGTTTTGGTACATTTGGTTTTGATCTTGTACAGGTTCTATTAGAAGATAGATGATTGGGACTTGAAGAGTTGCCCGGGGTTTGGGGAAATGCTTAGTCCGTCTATTTTAGCCTTTTTTTTTACATTCATTTTTTATCTTTGTAATATTTATTGTATAAACGCTATACGTATAATAAAATTATGGGAGACTGCTTATGGGGGCGAGGAGTTTTGTGACTTAACTATTTTATTACTTAAGCAAAATATTTTAGGATTCCTAATTAACTCTCATCATGCTAATTGATTTTTTTTTATCGCTTAGAAATCATGTTTTAGGATCATTAATTAACTTTCTACTTATTTAATTAATTTCGAGCATGTCAATTCAAATTAATTGTGTTTAAACAATTTCTAACATGTTTCGTTAGTCTTTGCCATATTATCATTAATTTTCAGCGTTCTGATTAATTTTTGGCATTATTGTTTAATTTTTCTATGAATCTTATTAATTTTCAGCATACTTTTACTAATGTCCAGCATATTAAATTATTTTTCAGCATTTAAAAAAATAATTTTCAGCATATTAAATTATTTTCCTGCACTTAAAAAATAACTTCTAGCATATTGAATTACTTTCCAGTTTTTTTAAAAAAAAAAATATTTTTCAGCATATTAAATTATTTTCCAGCATTTAAAATAATAATTTTCAGAACCTTAAATCGATTTTCCAGAACTTTAAAATTAATTTTCCAGCATCTAAAAATAAATTTTTCAGCATGTCTAATTAATTTTCCGGCATTAAAAATTAATTTCCAACATTGTCATACAATTTCCAGCAACTTTTAACAAATTCCAGCATCTTTTAAGTGGTATTTTTTAATACTCAAAAACATTTCCAGCAATTAAAACAATTTCCAGCATATGAAAGATCTTTTTTTTAGCAAGTTTAAATAAGTTTTTTTTAGCAATTTTTACTAATTTCCAGCATGTCAAACATTAATGTTTAGCATGTTTAAACTAATTTTCAGCATGATAAAATTAATTTTTAGCATGTTTAAACTAATTTCCAGCATGTTAAAATTCATTTTTTAGCATACTTGGACTAATTTCCAGCATAGTTAAATTACTTTTCAGCCTTAAAATAATTTTTGGCAAGTTTTAAACAATTTCCAGTATTTTAAAATCATTTTTTAGTAATCTTAACTAATTTTTCTGTAATTATTAATTAATTTTCAGTATACCTAAATTAATTTATAGCATTCTTAATTTAACATCTTGCGTTTATTTAATTTTTCGACCCATTTGAATAACGTTTCTCGCCTAGAAATCATGCCGATAAGTTTAATAAATGTTAATTAATTTACCACAGTAAATATCATGCCTATAGGTTTTAATTACGTAAAAATGAATAATTATCTTTTTAAGCATGTTAACCGCCTAATCAACTTAAATTAACCAAGAGGCTTGCTTGAAAACTTTACATGCTAATTGCTAGTCCTAACTATTTTGTTTGTCGTAAACCCAGAGTCTAATTAGGAAGCCTAAGACTTTTTTTGTGTCTAGATCCTTACCCAAAATAGGTCGTCCAACGCCTCTTGGACATTAAGCTGGGATGGGTAGGCATTTTAGGGAACGCTAGTTTTATCGTTTTCTTTAGAACGCCTTTAAGATTAATAATCGAACTAGGTGGGGTAGATAGAAAGTCGAAAATGATGGAAGTTGCCCCGAGCAAAATTCGACAATGCGATATGCGACATTGTCACCCTTTAATAAGCCGGGCGCTGATCCGAATAGGATAAAACTAACTCCTTATGAATCGACTTTGATTTTCTTTATTTTGAGTGTTTTTCTTTAATTATTTGGGGTAGTTTAAGTTTATTATTTAAGTAATCATTTTAACTGTATAATTGTGTTTGTTCTATCTCCTCGTTTATCTGATCCATATTTCGTTTATGTCTTAATAGCTCTTGTCACTTAGTTATTAATTATGATAGAAATAGAAGTTTTTAATGTTTAAACACTTAGTTATTATTAAGTTAATAAAAATAAATCGACCTTTTGCTTATCACGTAGAATTTCCCCACGTAATATATGAGTTCGGCCGGAACTCACATTTTTGGACCTCGAAAGGTGCCTAACACCTTCCTTTAGAGGTATCCTGAACCCTTACCCGAATTTCTGATTGACATAGACTATTAAAATAAGTTCGTAATTAGTCTATAATGGTTCCCTAACACACCTTAATTCGTTAGGTGGCGACTCTTCACTCTAATTAATCCTAAATAGAGTTGTCAAGTCGAATTCCCCTTTTCGTTAGAAAAAATGGAGCACGACAACACCTTTGCCTGACCAACTTGCTTCACCCCTTCTACCTTTTTCACATAATCAGCAACCTCATTAAAGCTCTTCCCGATAGAAATCATATGAACAAACAAAACCTGTAAGTTAGTGTTCAGGCCTTTCACAGACAACCAAATCCTCTCATTCTCTGTACCAAGTAACTAAGTAGCATAATGGGACAAAACATAAAACTTGGCCTCATAGGCCACAACAAATATATTGCCCTACGCAAGGGCCAAAAACTCATCCTCCTTCTGATCACGAAGAGTACGGGGTACATACTTCTCCAAAACCAGGGTATAAAACTGAGCCCATGTCAACGGAGGCAAAGCTGGTAACCGATACTCCACATATGCCCTCCACCACTGCTTGGAATCACTTTGCAGATGGAAGGTAACAAACTCAACACCGTTCTACTCAATGATACCCACCTTATGCAGCCTTTTGTAACAATCAACAATGAACTCAAATGCATGTTCAGTCTCAAAGCCAACAAAAGTAGGAGGTCTCATTTTTAGAAACTTGGTCAGCATGTCATGTTCATTCCCAGTCATGACAGGACCTAACACCGGGCGAGGGAAAATCTTAATCCCTAAGGCTCCACCCATTCTAGGAGTAACTATATCAGTTGGTTGAACTCCTGGAATCTGATAAGCAGGCATAACAGGAGTTGCCCCAGTACCGTCCAAGCCACTCAAAAAGAAAGCACATGTTGAATTATCTCAGAAGACATAGGGGGAAGAGTTGTACCCCCCAACTGGCGCCACCTCATCTTGATCTACAACATCTTCATTCATCACCTCAACCTCTTCTTAATGATCCTGGGGTGGGGAAGGTGTCACTGACTTCTGATGGTCCTAATCAGTTGTTGCCTGAGTTCCACCCCTGGCGGGTGTTGCTCTCCATCTTCCCCTACCCCTTTCTCGTCCTCATCCCCAAACAGCTGGTTCTGCAATTGGAGTTGCTGGTACGGGGGTTATGGCTTTGACTCCATTCACTCAAGTATTCAACATTTGTAAATAAAATAATGAACAGGGTTAAAAACCAATTAGGATCACCAGAAACCAATTGGAATCAAGTTATAGCACGAAAGAAGAAAGAAATGATAATTTCCTAAAGTCCTATAGCCTCTTGAAGAAAAGTACAGACGACTCTGTATTGTTTTACAAGACTCTAATAGACCCGTTTTAGTATAACAAGATCAAAGAACCTAGGGCTCTGATACCATCTTTGTCACGACCTAAACTCGTCGTGAGTGGTACGCACACTAACTCCCGATAGGAGAACCGTCTAACCCCAAACAGTGCAAACCAAACACTTAGCCAAAATAAGGCAAACTAGTTATTTTGTTAAATAAGATAATGTCATCAACAATCTAAACAATAACCATGCAGAAATAATCAAACACGCAAACAATCCTTTAGAATCTGAAAGTCATTGTACCAAAACAATACAAATGTCAATAAAAAAGGTTCAACCCAAAACAACTGAAAATGTCTAAGTCTGAAACAATGGACCAGAAACTAAGTGAAGAACTCATGGCAGCCCAGAAGATGTAGCTCACCCTTGAGTTCAAATGTTATTCGCTCTACAGTTGAGGTCTTGAAACAATCTCCAAAAGATGTTTTGCACTCAACAAAAAGAAGAGCACGTGCAGTATCAGTACACAAGAAACAACGGTGTACAGGTAGGGTAATTGGCCAACCTGAAATAAGATATATGAACAAGTAACCATAACTTAGTGAAGCAAGAACAACCATGAAAACCTACCAAGTAGCCTTACCATAAGTTTGTAACACTTAACCTTATTCAACAACACCATAGAATTTAGTCAATATAAGTCAACATGGACAACAAGTCCAGTCAAGACCATGACTACCAACAAAACCCCAAGTCAACAAACCATGACTCAATCAAATATATTAACCATGTCTCACTTACACAAGTAAATAGACAACGTATAGAGTTACACCAAACTTGTAATTAAACCCGGACCACTCAAGGATACTTTCCAACAACAATAATAACAATAATCATGAATCCTGATTTGTATCAAGAAATCAAATATAGCAAGTCAACACATAATCCCTGTTCACTAAAGGAACCAACCTAACAAGTCAACACTTAAGCTCAGTTCGCTTAAGGAACCAATAAAATAAGTAAACACATAATCCCTGATTCGCTAAAGGAACCGTCACACTCACCAGTACCTTGTACATATATGATAAGGGTCTTATGGTCGCCCACTAGCCATGACCTGCAGGGGACGAGCTCTTGCCTATGTACCCAATTCCAAACATCAAGTGTCTGCCAACCTTATACCAACCAATCCCGTGAAGATATTCAAATACCAGTACATCTTACAATAATTAATAGACATCACAGAAATCACAACCATAATGATAACAACAATAACATTTGTAAGATCAATAAGCTTTTTATATTTCTTCATTGCATGTGATTAACATTTAGGATATTAATAGTCATTCACTTTCCTTGAACATTCATCATAACAAGCAATACAAAGGAACAGTTATCATGCACACATAAAACAAGTTGGGTTTCAACTACATTAAACCATTACCTACCTCCATCCAAGTCCAAAATGCTCTAACGAACTTGAGCTTTTCCCTTTCTTGCAACCTCGGCTTTATTGTGGTCTAAATGACCAAATGACCTAACAATAACACATAATCAACCAAATGACCCAATAATATCAAGGATTATAACCTAATCTCGAAACCCCAAGGCAAAAGTTCATGATCATCCTTCCCATTCTAGGGTTTTCTACCATAATTCTACCTTAATCCTACCAATTTCATGGTCACAATAGTGAATTATCAATATACAAGATTAAATTAGCAATCTTTAACCAAAACCCAAGGGTTTTCTACCCAATTCACTTAATTACACAAGAAAATTAGCTAAGTTAAGTCAAATCCTCTCCAAAAACCCAAAAACTAGTGATTCTAGTTGTTAACAATCAAACTACGAGTTAACAGAAGGAATCACTTACCTTTACGAAGAGTTTGGGTGAAAATTGAGTGGAATTCGCCCAAAATCGCCAGAGCCCTTCCAAAAATAAGTTTTGAAATAATGAAATATGTTGGGGTATTTTTCTGCACTAATCCATGCATGTCCTGCTATAGCGGCCTTGCTATAAAGGGATTTTCCCGCTATGGCGGGATTGACCAATGTTGACTCCCACTATAGCGTCACAGTAGTAGCAGCCTGCCAGCCGCTATAGCGGGTATGGCGAGGCAGAAGCTCAGGATTGCTCCCAGTTTTGAATTTTTTATAATGCACCCTCAAACCTTGATATTTTGGACTAACCCCTTTACGTCAAGTTCGATATCAAGAGTTCTACTTATCCGAATTCAATTCTGAAAGATCCTACAGATTTCTTATCATCTTAGCTAACATAAAAACATATTAAATCCTTTCAAATTTATCCAATCCATTCCCAGATTGACCTAGACCATACCTCGCTCAAATTTTGCCCAAGACTAGCCTAGCTTGAAATTTCTAACTCCTAATTCGGGGAACACCTTAACCCGAATTTTGGTATGCTATAAATAACCGTAATGATGGAAAGGGTCTTTAAGGCTCTAGATATTCTATATATCCGATTGACCCTAAATCTGGGAAGACTATCCTACCTTTGACTGAGAGTGCTTTTATTATCTTTTTTTGGATAATGTGGTGTCAAATTCATGTATTTCTCATTAATTTAGGTGCTCTTAATTCATGTCACCAATTTTTTGGATTTATCTATTGCATCTTCTATCTCTACATCATATTGAAACATCCATTTTAATTTATCCCCATTTCTGCTCACTTTTGCATATTGATAATGGTAATTTTTTAAAATATGAAAATGGTCCGGCTTTAGATTTGGGTAGGTTCTTTCACGATTTAGAATTTTTGGATCGTGATAATTGTATTGTGTTTGTCCATTTAAGTATTCCTATAGCTTTTTGAAGAAGACTTTAATTAACTTTGCAACTTGCAAGTAGTTTATGCAAGCAACATTCTGAAAAGCCTTATAGCAGCTTTCTAATGAAGCCTTAAATCAAGTTTGCAACTTGTAAGTAGCTTATGCAAGAAGCTTTCTGAAAAACCTCATAGCAGCTTTCTGAGGCTTACAATCATGCAGACAACTTACAAGTAGTTCAAGAAACTTCTAAAAATCCTTGCAGCAGCTTCCTAAAAAGTCTTAAAAAAACTACCTTTTCTCCATAAATAGAAAGTTAAATCAATGTAAATCAAGTTTAAGAGAAAAAAATCCTCCCCCCACACCCAAACAGCCTAACCCAACTTTTTTTTTTACATTTTGTTGCCTTGATATTTTTTGATGAAGATGTCCAGTATTGTGGATGTAGTAATGAAGCATTATTGAAGACTTTTTGGACACAATTAAATTCATGTCTTAGGTTTTTTACTTGTAAAATTTCAAAAAAAACTTTTTTTCTTTTTATTTATTTTGATGATTAATTATTGACTTATAATTGATTTTGTAGAAAATGAGTGGCTATGATTTATTTTATTGGTATGAAGAACAACATCTTTCACAAGAAAATAGGGTAACTGGGTTTGTTAAAGAAAGTCAAGGCCTTTGAAGAGAAACTAAATTGAGTAAGAAGTATATTTATTGTTGGTGTCACTGATACTGGGTTGGTGATGTATAGAATATGGACATTGAGGCCTAATTATTAATAGGTGTTGTGTTCTTTAAGTGTTGCTAAGTATAATTGGTGTTGGTCAACTAGTAGTAGTAGCAGTTGCTGTAATTTTATTAGCATTTTGGATTGTTTAGGTGTAGTTTTCTAATGTAATATTATTGTTTTTATTGTTATGTAAATCTTGATTTTGATGAAATGAAATATTATTTTGACTCTATACAATTCTCCTCTGCGCTCACACAATTTGCAGAAAAAAATATTATCAAAATAGACAAAAACACCACAATTTAACACCAAAAGCAACTTCATAAACATGCTCCATAATGAGTCCATAGTTAGGATAATGCTACATACACAAAAGGAGCTGTATTAACAGGCTTCAAAAAGTGAACAAACTAAGTGTTTACCACTATGTACTAATAGCAGATTAAGGCTTAAATAAAAAAATTATTAATGGTTAGTACTCCACATTGCACAACAAAATCAACCCAAATTCTATTCAAAGTTGGTGCTACTTCTTCTAATTTTTTTTTGCCATCTGCTGTAATTGGGAGGTGGAGACAACATATTTGTTTTTCCATCTCAAGCCTCTAGGCTTAAAACCAAGGTCAATCCCTGTAGAACTACATTCTAGTAATTTGTCATGTCTCAACTAACCGGATCATGCTAGTACCTAATTTAATCTACCTAGATAGGAGAACCCTTACCACCCTTTCGATCTAACATGCGAAAGTCATTAAATAACCTAATTAATATATTATTAAATTACTAAAACATATTACTATAGTCTTATATATAAAATAAAGAAAGACATATTTTTGAGAACCTAGTCTAGATATGTACAAGACCTACTAAAAGAAAGGAAGAATAACACAAGACCTAGCATCCACAATGAGAATGAAAAGACAGAAATTCTTGAAGATCTCTAACCGCATCATGTAAGAAACATCAACTGATCATGTAACCTGATTATCCCCCAAGAAGGGTATAGCAAGAGTAGTATCAGTACAATCACATATACTGGTATGAATCATCGGCCGACCAAGATTAAATCACATAAATATAATATAGAAAAATCCAAAATCAATCATGAACATATAATTTACCAATTTAACTTCTTCATTTCATATTTCAATTACCACTCTTCTTACTATGTTCTCACTACAAGGCCTTATTTGGTTCTTATCACTTCTCACTAATGACTAGTAGGCTCATGATATGACACTTATTAATAATTGATCTTTTTCTCACCATCATATCATTAGCAACTAATTTTCTTGTCATCACTTTCCACCATTAACTACGCATCAACCCAGTCATAACACTAATGGCACTAAAATAGAAATTTATAAATAAGTAACAAACATGTCAATTAAATAATTTAATTAAGTCAGACTATCTCACAACAATCCCCTTTTATATAATTTATAAACATGCATTTTAACACTCAATTCAATGTCAAACCACAATACGAACTAGTAAATAAATTAGTTTAACATTATATTGTAACCATCTTATTATCCCTAAGACTCAAGTAATATCTCACTTCAAGGGCAATATATTAACATTAAGACAATGCCATTGGTTCACTCAAGGAACCCAAAAGAATATCAGTAACTAATGGCTCGCACAAGGAACCCAATATATATATAACAAAATATAATACGATTCACTCAAGGAACTATAAAAATCTCCAAAATTAAAATGTGCACACATGTTATGGGACTCATGATTGCTCACTAGATATGACCTGCAGAGGACGAGCTCAGTCCATGTACCAAATAGTAACCACCCTTATTGTGAGTTTTAAGATTTTTTTATATTTTGACCATTTTTACATTCTCTGTAGTTGTTATATATCATTTGAGTTATGGAGATGGTTGACACAGTCTTCAAAGCATTCGAGAGTGATTTGAGTGAATTTGAGATTTTGAGTAGCCTTGAAAGTGATTAGTTTGACTTTGGTTGATATTTTGTGATCTGAGTGTCGGATAGTGATTTTGTCAATTTTATTAGATTTGAAATATTGAATTTGGATTATTAGCGTGGTTGGTTTGGGTTTTTAGCCTTTATTTAGAGTTTTGGCCCCTTAGATGAGAAACTAGTTTAAATAGCCTAAAGAGGAGTCCCGGTGATTAATTTGAGATAATTACCTCTTTTGATAAATTTGATAGTTCTATTGAGTCCAAAACATCAAAATTAGCCTAGTAGCATAATTGATTTATTTCTACAGGGTCCTGAACGAATCTCGAGGGTCCATTCGGAGAAATTTGGATCATCCTTTAGTTGTTTTAGTTGTTATCTAGTGCAGCAAAAACTCCTTCATCACATTTGTGGGTGTCCTATCGCATTTACAAAGAAGGATTATTTTTCTCATTGCAATCATAGTGGCGGTTTCATGATTGAAAAGGGTTTGGGATTTTTGTCATCACGAATGCGAGGTAGTGGTTGCGTTCGTGAAAGGTTAGGTGTGCTAGTCCAGGTCTGTTACCCATTGTGTTTTGCAGATCTCTAGGCCAGGTCAGCCTCATGTTCACAATAGGGGGGGGTCATATTTGCAAAGGCCTTTTTATACCTAAATAGTATTTAAATCCTTTACCCCAATTTCAGTCCATTTTCACCATTTTTGAGCTTGGGGAACACGATTTCAAGGGTTTTAAAAAGGGATTTTCATAAAGAGTGGTTGGGTAAGTTTCTAAACATAATTTACATCATTTTACATTGATTTTACCTTTAAAACTTGGAATTTAAACTTGGAATTTTGGGGGGTTTACCCGGTATTAGGAACAATAGTTTTTCTTTGATTTCAAGCTCGATTTAAACTTAATTTTCTATAGTTTTTCATATTTAGGACCCTTAGAGTATGAGAAACATGAATCTTAAATAAAATTCCAGTTTTATTCTTTTTTCTTTGAGGTTAATTTTCAAAGTATTTTTGGACCCGAACAAAAGTAGCTTATATGGGTATTGCTGAACTGATTTTGACATATAGATTACATTTTTGATAGATTTGGTTTGAGGCTGAACATAAAGGAAAGAATCTGTGTTTAAGGGTCCAGGTTCAAGATTCAAATTTTTGAGGTAGCTTATGACTTCACTTTATTCAAATCAGCCTGGATAGTTAACCATTCATATAAAGTATACTGTTGGTTGGGGATTTATCATGAGATTTATATTTTGAGATCATACTTTTATCTTGTTGCCTGTGTGGGGGCTTATGTAAATATGATTATTGACTCTAGGGATTATTATTATTATGATACCCGTGCGGGGGATGGTATTGACCTTATTTGAGTATTAATTGCCTTTAATATTATCATGATGCCCGTATGGGGGTTTGGACTGATATTATTGGTATCTTACATGACTCTTTATTATTTTGCTGTCATGCGATGACTTATATCATGATTTATTGACATTGAAGAGATTGAGCTCATTCATATCATTATTGAATTAATTCATTATATAATATTGATTTGGTTCTGAGCATGCATTCTTATTTTATTCATCTATCTATTTGGAATTGGTACTACTGAGAAACACTAATTTTGAAAAAACTGAAATACTTTACAAAACTCTTCACCGAGAAATATGCTAGCAAGTTTGGTTGAGATATGAGATTGTGATAGTATACGAGTTGTAAACCCCCCATGGTGTCCTATCTTGGAAGCTTTCGCTCGGAAGGTGTATTCAAAGTGATATTAAAACTTTACATTATGGCCATTGCATTGCATTTCATTACTTGCATTTCTTTTATGTATTTGATATCGTGTATTTAGCCTTCTTTTATATATTCATGCGTAGTCTTATACTGTTACTATACTTGTGGAATTGTTTAGAGATATGGTTTGAGCCACCATTGGGAATTTTTCTACATGCAAGTGGAAGCGTCCTCATAGTATCCCTTACTTGTTTAGTTTTTTGCTTTGCTCGGTTGTCTATGATTCCTACTGAGTACAAGTGGATCGTACTCACTCTTACTTTCTGTGCCCTTTCAGTACAAATCCCAATTTGAGTGCGACCCATGGAGCTTGAGTTTGTGCTTATTGAGGTAGCTTCAAAGTACTGGTGAGCTCTCAGTTCGGAGCCTCTTCCCAGATTTCATCTTATTTGTATTATGTCTTTATCTTATTATTCTGACAAAAAGTTGTAGTATTCTGAGAAAAAGTTGTGTATTTTTATACTCTTTATCAGTATTAGTGCTCTTTACTCATCATATCAGATTTTGAGATTAGAGTTGTATTTTGTTCAGTTTCAGATATTGTTCTATATATATGGCATGAATTTATTTTAAAGTCTCGTATTTGGATTTCATTTATTTCTTTTTCCATATATTTACCACTTTTAGTATTGGGCTTACCTATCCATATTTGGGATGGGATAGGTGCCATCGTGACCTCGACTTTTGGGTCATGACAAATTGATATCAAAGTACTTGGTTCACTAATTTCATGAGTAAAAGAGAAGGATGTCTAGTAGAGTCTCGCAGATTGATACATTGATGTATGTATCTAACTTTGGGAGGCTATAGGAATTTTTTTGGAAAACTTCTCTAATTTGATTTCTTATTGTGCTAATTATTCATGTCCAGTATTCTAAACTTGTAATCCACTCATTTCTGTGTAGATGGTGAGGACTAGATATAGAGTTGTTAAGGATGTTAAACCAGCACCCACTGTTGGAGCCCCAGCCAGGGGGCAAGGTAGGGGTCGCGATCGAGATAGAGGTAGAGGTCGGGCAAGAGGAGAGGCTTTGGCTAGAGGATGAGCTAGAACGGCCTTTCTCGAGCCTGAGATTGATAATGATGAGGTGGCTTATTAGCCAGAGGATATGGGACCAGTTCAAGACCCTCAGGATTTTGTTGTTACTTAGTGCTATAAGATTTGTTGATTCATTTTTTGGGCCATTTAGATGGCATTCCCAGACAGGCATTTTATTGGGTACACCAGATGGTTCACAGACTACAGGATGTGTTCAGCCACCAAGATATGTTCATATTATTGGTTTTCAAACTCTCGACGCACAGCCAATTATTGTGGTGGCCCCACGTGTTGAGACTTTGCCTACTAGACTTGTTGTTCTGTCTATAACTCCTGGTTTTGAGATGTTTGCTATGAATTAAGCAGAAGAGATTTAAGAGATTTATCCAATTGGACCCTCCCAAGTTTAGTGGTCCTATTGGTAAGGATACTTATGAGTTTCTAATTTATTGCTAGGAGAGGTTGCATAATATCGATTCGCTTAAGTCCCATGGTGTTGCTTATACTACCTACCAGTTGACTGATGTGTCCAAGCAGTAATGGAGATCTTTTGTCAGTTGTAGACTAGTGGGTTCCCCTCAGTTGACATGGACCTAATTTTTTGAAACTTTTCTGGAGAGGTTTATGCCTTGTAGCTTGAGGGACCAATTGAGAGACGAGTTTAATCATTTAGAGCAGGGCTCCATGATAATTACAGAGTATGAGGCACGCTTTCCTATATTATCCAAGCATGCCACTACTAGTATCTCCATAGAGCCTGAGAGAATCAGGGAGTTTGTTAAGGGTTTGAATGGTTATTATCCATTGATGATATCTCAGCTAGTGGTCTCGGGTGGTTCTTTTTAGAGAATCATAGATCATGCTAAGTTGATTGATACTATTCGCCAGCGCATTCACAGCGGTAGTGCCAAGAGGATATGTCGACATGGAGATTTCAATAGTCATCTATCCCGAGGTAGGAATTTCTTCAATAGGGGTTTGCATTGTTACAATAGCAGACCAGTTCAGGTAGTAGGTTTGTAGATTCTGAGGCTTTGAGTAGTCAGAGATTGGGTCATGCAAGACGAGGGTCTTATTCTAGTTCATCAGGTTATGGAGAGTGTTCTGGTTCTTCTGGGCTCTCTCAACATAATTCTTTTACTAGGGGATGTTTTTTGTGTGATGAGTTTCCTTATTTAGCAAAGGATTTTCCCCGGTATGTTTTGGGTCCTCCTCAGCAGAGTTATCAGCTTCAGTTTTGTCCAACTCTAATGTCTGTAGTTAGAGGTGGTACTCAGGGCAGTAGAGGTAGTTCAAGAGGTAGGACCCAGGGATCTCATAGTGGTGGTTAAGAAGTCACCCAGTTTGGTAGAAGACATGGTCAGTGCCATACTTCTCCTGGGAGACCTGAGGTAGAGGCCTATGATGCAGTGATTATAAGTATCATCCCAGTTTTCCATCATCCCGCTTTAATGTTGTTTGACCCTGGGTTTATATTTTCTTATGTGTCTACATATTTTTCTACTGGTATTGATACTATATGTGAGTCCCTTGCTATGCCTATTCATGTTTCTACCCTCGTAGGTGATTCCTTAGTAGTGAATCGAGTGTACCAATCATGTGTGGTGACCTCCTCAGAGCGTCATTCTTGGGTGGACTTGATTATGCTCGATATAGTTGATTTTTATTTTATATTAGGTATGGATTGGTTGGCTTTTTATCTTGCAGTTTTGGATTATTTTTACAAGATCATGACTTTAGCTACTCTGGGTATCCCGAGATTATCGAAGGGAGTTATATCTTTTCTATGTGCTCATCATATGGTAGGAAAGGGGTGTCTTTCTTATTCGGCCTATATTCGCGATACTTGTGTTACTTTACTACCTCCCTTGGATTTTGTGAGAGTTGTTAGAGATTTCATAGATGTGTTTCCTATGAACTTACCTGGTATGCCTCTTAACCAGGATATTGATTTTATCATTGATGTTGAGCCGGGCACTAAGCCCGTTCTCATTCCTACTTATAAGATGGCCCCAACAGAATTGAAGGAATTGAAAAGGCAATTACAAGATTTGTTAAGTAATGATTTCATTAGACTGAGTATGTCTCCTTAAGGTGCTCCTGTCTTATTTATGAAGAAGAAATATGGATTCATGCACATGTGTATTAATTATTGACAATTGAATAAGGTGACTTTGACGAATTATTTGATCAGCTTTAGGGTGCTTTAGTGTTTTCTAAGATCGAGTTGAGATCTGGTTATCATCAGTTGTAGATTAGAGCTTTGGATATTCCAAAGATGACTTTTTGGATGCGGTATAGACATTATGAGTTGTTGGTTATGTTTTTCGAGCTGACTAATGCCTCGACAGCATTTATGGTTTGATGAATATGGTTCCAACCTTATGTTGATTCTTTTGTGATTGTGCTCATTGATGACATCTTAGTTTATTCCAAGAATGAGGCCGAGTATATGAGGTATTTGAGGGTTGTACGTCAGAGATTGTTTGATGAGAAATTGTATGCCAAGCTCTCCAAGTGCCAGTTTTAGTTGGATTCTATTTCTTTCTTGGGTCATATAGTGACCAAGGATGGTATTATGGTCGATCCGGCCAAGGTAGCGGCGGTTTGTGATTGGGCTAAACCAACTTCTCCTATCAAGATTTAGAGTTTTGTTGGATTAGCAGGCTATTATAGATGGTTTGTGTAGGGTTTCTCTTCTATTGCAACTCTCTTGACCAAGTTGACTCAGAAGAAGATTGTTTTCCTGTGGTCGGATGATTGTGAGAGGATATTTCAAAAGCTTACAGAGTTGTTGACTTCGGCTTCTATATTGATTTTTCCTGAGGAGGGCATAGGTTTCACCGTATTTTGTGATGTTTTTGGAGTTAGCTTGGGTAGTGTGTTGATGCAGAAGGGTAAGGTGATTGCTTATGCTTCTCGACAATTAAAGTCTCATGAGAAAAATTACCCTACTCATGATTTAGAGTTAGACACGGTTGTGATTGTGTTGAAATTGTGAGGACACTACTTGTATGGAGTTCACTATGAGATTTTCTCTGATCATCGTAACCTTCAATACTTCTTCACTTAGTGAGATTTTAATATCAAACAGCGTCGATGGTTAGAGTTCTTTAAGGATTATAATCTCACTATTTTTTATCATCCGGGCATGCTAATATGGTAGCAGATACCTTGCGTTGGAAGATGGTGAGTATAAGAAGTTTGGCTCATCTTTTAGCAGGAGAGCAGCCTTTAACCTTAGACATTCAATCTTTGGCTAAGGCTTGATATTTTGACATTTGGTTGTATTTTGGCATATGTTGAGGCTAGGTCTTCATTGATGGTGTAGATTCCAGCTCGTCAGTTTGATGATGAGAAGTTGAGGGTGATTCATGATAAAAAGTTGAGTGGTAAGGCTAATATTGGAGGAGGCTCATTGTTTGAAGTATTCTATTAATCCAGGAGGCTAAGATGTACCATGAATTAAAGAAACACTATTAGTGGTATGGAATGAAGAAAGACATTATGGAGTTTGTGGCCAAGTGTTTGAATAGCCAGCAAGTGAAATATGAGCATCAGCGACTGGGTGGTACTATGCAAAGAATGCTTGTCCCCGAATGGAAATAGGAGCAGATCACTATGGACTTTGGGGTTGCTCTAACCCCAACTTTGGGAAAGTTTTATTCCATTTGGGTAATTGTGGATAGGTTGACTAAGTTCGTGCACTTCATACCTGTGAAGATAAGCTATAATGCAGAGAAGTTGATCAAGATCTACATTTGAAAGATTGTTTGATTGCATGGTGTACCCATCTCCAATATTTCTGATAGAGGTATTCAGTTGATGAGTCGGTAATTTGTGACTCATTTAGCATAAAAGCGGTAAGAAATCAAGTCCTCAATACCATTTTGAAGAGTTTTTAATGTTGTTTTGGTTTAATTTCAGGGTTAAGGCAAAGAAGTGGTTGGAATAGCAAAAGCAAGCAAAAGGAAGCAAAAAGATGGAATGTTAGAGCTAAAAATGCACAGAAGCAGCACAAAGGACAATGGGCGAATCGCCAATGTGTCCTGCGCATCACCAAAGGAAGTCAACCATCACTAAATTAGACAGTTTAGACCAGACAAAACTACAATGGACAATATTATTCGATGCATCGCCGACCTGATCGGTGGAGCAGAAGTTCATTGCCAAAAGTGATAGAAACCAACCTCTGAAGCTCAAAATTGAAGTCCGATCGGTGAGTCAAGGGAAATTAGGTGCATCACCGATCCTATCGGCGACAAAAGTATGCTCAACCAAATTGTATACGGTGGCATTTCTGTAATTTTGAGGCCCAATTTTGTTATAGCTATTTAAGCCTTTTTGGCCATTTGAAACCCTATCTTTTGTGAATTTTTTGAATTTTAAGTTTGTAATCGAACCCTAATTATAGGATTAACTACTTTATACTTGGAATTTGGATTTTTATTGTGAATTATTTGAATTTTATGGCAAATATGGAAGAAGAATTTGGTATATTTCCTCTTTCTTATCCTATGAGTAGCTAATTTCCTAAACTTGGTGTTATGCATTATTGAGTATTAATTGTTATGTGGGTGGTGATTATTTACCTTTGTATTTGATTGCTTGATATGATTTTAGCTAAATCTCTACGTTTTAGTTAATAGGTTGGGGTTGCAAACTTAGCCTATGTTTGGATCTCTTGTCTTGCTTGAAAACAAAGACAATAGTGATGAGATTTAGTTGACAAAACTTGAGTTACACTCATTTAAGAGGTGATGCTAGAAATAGATTACCCATCTTGAGGTTATTGGTTGTTTGGTAGTGTAGAAACTTGTGTGTTCGAAAGAAACCCATGTGAAGTTTGGTGGTGGAGTGAGAAATTACCACCAAATCCTAAGGCCAAGCCTAGTCATATCTAACGACCAAATCCTTGGTGCATTTTCACTCACCCACGCATGTAATTACTCTCAAGAAGGCATAACCACAACTACTTTAACCCATTGATTACAACTTATAGCATTCAATTTGACAAACCAACATTGAAATTGTTAACTCGATACGAAAGTGTTTAAAACAAAACCCCCCATTTTTACTTTATAGTTTGTTTCTTAGCATTGCATGCCAACTTATAGTTATTTGTGACACTTGAGAGTGAAGTTATTGCTCTCATTCCCTGTAAATTTGACCCTGACTCCTAAGTTGGGTAAAAGTATTGCTAACAACCATGTACATTCAATTCCTAGAGTGTATTTGAGTGTTATCAAAAATGGCGTCGTTGCCAGAGAATGAAACGTAGCATTCATTCTTTGTAGTGTTATAAGTTACTTTTGTTAGCCGTAGTGTAAACTTTACTTTCTTTGTTGTTTTTGTCTTGTTCAGGTAATAATCTATGCCTTCACGAAATAATGAGTCTAAATGGGAGCGATCCTGCCTCCTTTAATGGACATCTTAATGATGAGGGTCAGCTAGGGGATGCCGGAAGGGCAAGTGCAATTCGCATCCTACCCACGGAAGTTAATGGAGTGTTTCATGTTACAAGAGTACTGCTCCACTTACTCCAAATGAAAGGTCTATTTGGTAGTCAAGCTCACGAAGATGCCAACCTTCATTTAAAGAACTTTATTGATGTGTGTCTCCCATTCGACATTGCTCATATCTCACAAGAGTCCATCCAGTTTAGACTCTTTCCATTTTCGTTGATGGGTGATGTGGTATTGTGGTCGCTGGAATTACCTACAGGTTCTATTACTTCATGGGTTGAGTTGACAAAAGAGTTTCTAGACCGATTCTTTCCACTATCCTATATGCTCCAATTGAAGGATGAGATCATAAACTTTCGACAATTGAGTAGTGAGCCATTGCATGAAGCATGTCAAAGGTTCAATAAGAAGTTGTTGCAATGCCAAAACCATGAGGTTTTAGATAAGATGTTCTCCAAATATTCTATAGAGCATTAGATCAATTGAACAAGACAGTAGTGGATAACGCGGCTGGAGGATCTATAATTAAACAAACTTATGGAGTTGCTTCGGCTTTATTGGATCAAGTGACAAAACAAAATCAAGCATGGCATACAAGAGATATGAGGTGGTTGTGGGGGATCCTTCCGCCTCTTTTGTGAGCCAAGAACAAAGAAGAAGGATGAGGAGAGAGATTAGAATATGTATAAGGTAATGACACAATTAGAGCTCATCATTAAATATGTAATAGGCTCGACTCCAAAGGCGGTCAATGTCGTTCCTTCTAAGGGAACTAAAGTGTATGAAGATGATGATGCAGAGGAACTTGATGAAGAAATTTGGTATTTGTCAAACCAAATTGGGGGGGGGGGGGAGGGGGTCCCTACCTACCTATCAAAGGCAAAATGGGAATCAAGGTTGGAAGAAAAGAGACTGAGAGTGGAAAGACCGTGATTGGAGAGACCATGATTGTGATAGATATGGGAGGGATAAGGACAGAGATAGGGACCACGATTGGAGAGGCAAAGAGCATGACCATGATAGATACATTCCTCCACATGATTGTGCCAAAGGTAAAGAGGCAACCTCCATTGATCCGGACAAGTATAAGAATGAAGATGTGTTTGTACGTATCCTTATGGAGTTTGAAGGAAGTGATAGGATGTTGAGCGAAATGAAGAACGAATTTTCACAACTCAATCAAATGGTCACCTCACATTCGGCCTCTATCAAGCAAATTCAAACACAACTGGGCTAAATCTTGGCTCATCTAAATGCAAGGCAAAAGGGTGGATTACCTAGTCATACCGTGGTGAATTCAAAAAATAATTCTTATATTATGCCAATTGTCACTAAGAGTGGTAGAACTCTTGGTAATGATATTGTGAATCTTGATGAAGACCCTAATGAGAGGGGAGTTGATGGACAAGCTAGTGGAAAGAGGAAGCGGCTTGATAAATTAAATGATGAAGTTTCTATTCAAAATGAGCCCAATGTTGAGAAGCCGGATGAAGTGGAAGAAAGGGGTGAAATTAAAGAGATGCCTAAAGTGAGTAATGATAGTGTCTTAAAATCGAAAGAAAATCCAGTTATTTCAAAGCTGCAAATCAAAATCCCTTCACCATTCCCTCAAAGGCTCAAGAAGAAGGAGGATGATTCAAAGTTTAAAAACATCCTTTCAAAATTTAGCAACCTATCGATTAACATACCATTGTTGGAAGCCTTACAAGATATGCTCGGGTATGCTAAATTCATGAAGGAGTTGGTAACAAAGAAGTGAGTCATGGATTTTGAAATAGTTGAAGTGACACATAGTTATAGTGCAATCATGTCTAGCATAATAGTTGTGAAGAAGGAGCAGCCGGGAGCTTTTACCATCACATGTACTATCGGGGTCTACAAATTTGGAAAAGCTTTATGTGATCTTAGGGCGAGTATTGATTTGATGCCATTAGCAGTATTTTGAAAGCTAGGCTTGTGTGCTCCCCATACAACTATGATGAGGCTTTTAATGGCAAACTATTCTATAAAGAAGCCCATTGGAGTGTTATATGATGTACTTGTAAAGGTGGACCATTTTATTTTTTTGGCCGATTTTGTGATCTTGGATAACAAAATTGACCATGAGGTCTCTATTATTCTTGGTAGGTCATTCTTAGCTACCGGACGGGCTTTAGTGTGACAAAATAAAATTTTGAGTAAACAATGAAAAGTTGTGATTTAACATATGCAAGTCCATGAAGAAACCTATGGAGTTGCAAGTTGTCTCCATAATTGATGTGATTGATGACGAAGTGGCTAATACTATGGAGAAAGATTTTAGTAAGCCTTTGATGGGAGTCTTGTGGAACCTTGAGAGTGAGTATATTGAAGAATATGATGAAGTAGTTGTATCTTTGAAAGGTCTTGAGCCCTACATTAGAAATACTTGCAAGTTGGACCTTGACTTGAAAAATTGGGAAACTTCTCCCGTGAAGCCTTCAATTGAAGATCCACCATAACTCGAGCTCAAACTATTGCCACCTCATCTTTATTATGTGTTTTTGGGGGAAGGTGAAACTTTATCCATTATTATTGTGGGAGACTTATTCTCATAGCAAGTTGAGGCATGGAAGTCGGTGGTGAGATGATATATTAGGGATATTGGATGGACTATAGCTGATATTATCGGAATTCCTCCCAGTATATGTGTCACGACCAGAAATCCCATTTGGGCCGGACTGGCACCCGAAGCCGACATGGCCCGAGAGAACTAATCTTTACTTATGAAAACTTGCATGCATCTCCTCATATGGACCTTATGAAACCCCATGCAACTATGCAAAAGTCATGGATATGGAAACGGATATGGAAACATATGCCATATATATATTTATATCAACTTGGCCGTTGGGGCCAACAAACCAAAATGAGCATACATATCTTACATTCTGTTCCCACATAAGTCTACAAAGCCTCTACAGATACATGACTATGACAATCCTAGAGTCGAGACCACACCCCGCTCTATACGCATATACAATACCAAAATGAATGTACATAGCAACTAAGGAAGCCCCGAACCAACTGGAGCTCACCAAAAAGTCGGCAAAAGATCTGCAACCTACAGTGGAGGCCTACTAGTACCTGCGCCTGCAGCAAGTAAGGTAAATCCACCGAGAGGGGTCAGTACGGAGAATGTACTGAGTATGTAAGGCTATAAGAAACTTGTTATAAATACATCAATAGAATCAAAATGTAATAGGATAGGCAACATGAACAACTCATCGATTTGCATATGTGGAACAGTGTAGCTTACATAAATTAAGTTCTTCTCTTTATGATTTATTCCTCATTGCTCATATCATAACATACCCGGGCCCCGACTGATCAGTGGGTCTTAACATCACATCATGTGATGTTGGGATCGGGTCGAGCTAGGCTTATGCCCCTAGACCTGCCACCCATCGGGATCGAGTCGAGCTAGGCTTATGCCCCTAGACTTGCCACCCATAAATCATAACCAACAACAAATGTGTATTACTTTATTCTTACTTTTGATTGATTGATACTTGTGAGGAATTGATTCATCCTCTTATGAGAGAGTGATACAATCAGTGATGAGAGATTAACGTATGTACATAGCCACAACATTCTTGGAAACTCAAGAACACAACATGATTGGGACTTTTGGAACATGTCCATAATTATGTAACCCATGAACCACAATAACTCATAAATGAGGAATATAGGAATCAACAATAGATAACATTATTGGAATCATTAGACACAAGTCAATGAACAAGAGGTATGTGTATAGCCACTATTGGCACTTTGGAACATAACCTTTTTGGGCTTTTGGAACATTGACTAACGAATATGAGACATACAATTCCCAAGTGATCAATGAGTAGGGAATATGTGATAATAACCATTTCTAACCGGATATAGAATACCTTAGCACATTTCAGGATAGGACTAGCATAATGCCAAAGTGAATACGACGTACCGCAAAAAGATACGAACAAAGTAACCTTACATACCTTGTATTCTCAATACCAACACACAATATTAAATGAGCATACAATCGTTCCGCTCCTTCCTTATGTTCCACTCTACAACACAAATACAAAACGGAGCCAACATTAACCACCAACTACTTAATGCATATAATAAGTAACATTCTCATGTTTGCCTTTAAACATGCCATGTCCCACTTGACACAACCATTCATGAAAGTATTATTCCAAAAATTCCACAATATTCCCAACATTGACCAACACATGATAACCAATAGCATGTCATGCCAAGTTTACACTTTCCACTCTCCATTATCACCACATCATACTTATGCCATCAATTTCCTTCAACACACCTCACAACAACAAATTGGCCAAAATCCCCTAATTGACACTTATATGAAAATAGCATGTTTAACAACAAAATAACACCATATATGTTCATATTTTATCCATACCATGCTTTTTCATTAAGACATCAAGTCTCTTTTCACCTTCAATTCACAAAGATGGCACATCTTCCACCAAAAGCAACAATACACCATTCACCACCTTGCCAACACAACTATCATGATATACATAATCTACCATGCATATAATATGGTAATCCATTGGAATAAATACTTACCAAGGCTTGGAATAGGATGATCTTGCTTCAAGAGTTGCCTTTGAGCTTCTAGGGTTTAAGAGAAAATATGTTGAAAAATAGACCAAAAGGCATGAGCTTCCAAATGACCAAAAAAATCAGATTTTTGGTCCCTTTTATAAGAATTTATGTCCATCCTTAGCCACTTCTAAAGCATTAAATGCTTGGTCTATAAGGTCTTGAAAGAATGGGCCATTTGACCCATTTTGGGCCATGCATTCTTTTCATTTTTAGGCCCTTTTTGGGCCTAATTCACTTAACCCGGTAAAATCAATAATTTCTCGTATTAAAGTCATATCATACATTTTACAACAATATTCTCACTCATGTTATTCATATCCGTAGCCTTGATCCCAAGAACAAGCGATTCTAGCCACGTATGGCCTATTTTGCCCAAAAGGGTAAAATCGTCATTTTGACCCCAAATTCGTTCTCGAGTAATTTTATCATGCCAATATAATATTTTAATTATTTCATATATGTTGTATAAGAGACGTGGCAAAAATTGGCTCGGTACGTCCCCGGATACCCTTGGGACTTAGATATTTCCAACTTTCGAAAAAGTGGAAATCCCAAGGTGCCACGCCCCTGGGCGCGCCAACTTACTGCCTCTGGGCTAAAAATTTTAGCCCAGATCAGCGTGGCACGGTCCCAAATGCGCCCCTCCTTCAAATTTGTCAAAAAATGCATTTTTTGACTTTTCTTCGCGGGTTCGGTTAGATACTTCAATTCCTATTCTTTAACTCACTTCTTAACCTTAATATCCTTTGTTTAGAGGTCCTCTGAACCTCGTTTTGAACCCCACAACTGTCCCATGAAAATCACAAAACACTTCCACAAAGGTTTAATCCCATATAAGAGGCCAAATTCAATTTTTCTCATCCTTAGCATTACAAAATACACACGTATGGCTCTCGATACCTACATAATCATTGTTCAATGTCGTCAAGTAGGGTTGGGAAGGTACGAGGTGTTACAATATGTACCCAAAAAATCAAACTTGATCCCAAGTATGTAGAAAGTGTGGAGCATCAATGGAGGCTAAACCATCTGATACAAAAGGTTGTGAAGAAAGAGATCATCAAGTGGTTTGTCGCAGGTGTTGTCTATACAATCTCGGATAGTACTTGGGTAAGCCCAATTCAATGTGTTCCCAAGAAAGTGGTATCATGAGAGTCCTAAATGAGAATAATGATCTTATACCCATCCGTCCGGTCATGGGTTGAGAGTGTGTATTGATTATCATAAGTTGAATTCATGGACGGAGAAGGATCACTTCCCCATGCCCTTCATGGATCAAATGCTTGATAGGCTAGCGAGAAGGGGTTGGTATTGCTTTCTCGATGGATACTATGGATACAATCAAATTTAGTAGCCCCCGAAGACCAAGAAAAAACCACATTCATATGTCCCTATGGAACATTTGCCTTCAAGCGCATGCCCTTTGGGCTATGCAATACACCGACTACTTTCCAACGGTGTATGTTTTCTAAATTTTTGGACATGCTGGAGGATTTAATGGAGGTATTTATGGATGATTTCTCAGTTGTTGGTGATACGTTCGAAGGTTACCTTGAACATTTAGAAAAGGTGCTTGAAAGGTGTGTGGCAACTAATCTTGTTTTGAATTGGGAGAAATGTCACTTTATGGTGAAGGAAGGGATAGTTCTCAGACGTAAAATCTCGGGCCAAGGGATCCAAGTTGATAAAATGAAAGTGGAGGTCATTTCCAAGTTACCCCCTCCTATATCTATCAATGGTGTGAGAAGTTTCCTTGGCCATGCGGATTTTTATAGGAGGTTCATTAAAAACTTCTCTAAGATTACTCACCCTATGTGTAAGCTTATCTAGAAGGAAGCAAAGTTTGAGTTTGATGGGGAGTGTGAGATCATTTAATTTCCTCAAAGAGAAGCTTGTCTCGGTCCCTATTATTGTGGCTCCTAATTGGTCACAACCCTCTGAGCTAATGTGTGATGCAAGTGGGTTTGCACTAGGTTTTGTGTTAGGGTAGTGGAAAGATAAACTCTTCCATCCAATCTACTATGCTATCAAGTCGTTAAACGAGGTTCAATGAAACTACATGGTAATAGAGCAAGAATTGCTAGCCGTGGTCTATGCGTATGAGAAGTTTCGTGCCTATTTGTTAGGTACAAAAGTCATCGTGCACACCAATCACTCCACCCTTCGATACTTAATGTCCAAGAAAGAAGCAAAGCCTCAATTGATTAAATGGATCCTACTGCTCTGAGAATTTGATTTCAAAGTTAAGGATCGAAAAGGATGCAAAAATCAAGTAGCGCACCAACTATCATGCCTCGAGTCAAATTAAGAAAAGAGGGGCGAGAGTGAGATTGATGATACATTTCCCGATGAGCTTTTCATGGCCTTAAAGGGGAGTACACCACCATGGTATGCTGATTTTGCAAATTATATAGTGAGTGGCCTGCTCCTAGATGACTTGAACCATTACCAAAGAAAATGGTTCCTCCATGATGTAAAGAGGCACTATTGGGATGAACCTTATCTCCCTAGGGAGTATGTAGATGGAGTGATACGTCATTGTGTTATGGAGAAAGAGATGAAATCTATTCTTGAGGCATGCCATTCATCACTGATTAGTGGACATCATGGTGGTGTACGTACAGCTACAAAAGTCTGACAAAGTGGATTTTATTGGCCGACTTTATATCGCCATACTCATGAATTAGTGTGGGTGTAGGGGCAATGCCAAAGGCAAGGTGGTATTTCAAGGAGGCATGAGATGCCTTTGAAACTGAGTGTAGATATGGAGTCGTTTGATGTATGGGGATTAGATTTCATAGGGCCCTTTGTGAGCTCGTATGGGAATCGCTACATCTTAGTAGCGGTTGGTTATGTTTCCAAATGAGTTGAGGCCATTGCATTTCCAAACAATGAAGCTAAGAGTGTTACTCAATTCTTGAAGAGGTATATCTTTACCCAGTTTGGGACACCTTGTGCTATCATAAGCGACTGGGGTTCTTATTTTTGCAACCAATCATTTGGGTTTTTGCTTGTCAAATATGGGGTCAAACATAAGGTGGCTTCCCTATACCACCCTTAAGCCAATGGGTTGGTGAAAGTGTCCAATTAAGAGATAAAATAGATTTTGGTGAAAGCCATGGATGCAAGAAGAATGGATCGGGCCCGAAAACTTGATGATGTTTTGTGGGCTTACAGGACCGCATTTAAAAACCCCATTGGCATGTCACCATATCAATTGGTGTTCGGAAAAGCTTGCCATATCCCCGTTGAGTTAGAACACAAGGCATTGTAGGCCTTGTAGAGGTTGAATATGAATTGGGAGGATGCCTCCAAGGCAAGAGTGGACCAACTTCAAGAGATCAATGAATTCAGCTTGATAGCTTATGGGAGGTCTAAACTCTACAATGATAATGTATCAAAGAAGGAATAACAAGAATAAAATAAAAACAAAAGAAAGATATGTGGATTAATATTCAAACTCTTGAATTTATGGGCAACAAGGGACTTGATACCCTCACCTCCCAATTGAATTCAACAATTCAAAAACAAACCCTAGTTTGAGAAAATCAAAGGAAACCAAGAAACCACAAATGAGTAACCTTCGATTAACCAAATCAATAGTTCACCAACAATTACAAGATCCACACTACTAAAATTACCAACTAATGTTAGGCTTCACCTAGAAACTACAAGCTTCAAAGCTCAATATTCAATATTCATCAAAAACTTCATGTAAAATGAGGAATTATCCTATTTAAGTAAATAAAAGACAACTAGCTTTTACAAATATGCCCTTAATGAGAGACAAGGACCTTGTTTGGTGACTCTTGTTGTGAATTCTTGAATTTAAAATCTAGCCACTTGTACAAATGGCCTCTTTTCTTTATCCACATAACTCCCATGGACTCTTAAGTTTTCCTTTTCATGAACATTCTACGTGTCTCCACGTCATCCATGCTCGGGTGAACCATGTGATCCATGCTAGTATCATTCTCCCCTTCTTGAAAAGGATTCGTCCTCGAATCCAAACCTTGCACACACATGAGAAGGACAATAGCCAAAGCATCTACAAAGTCTGAGGGTTAGTGCAAGGGTTTGCAATAATATCACCATGCCAAGGATGCACAAATTTGAGATGCAATCATATATCCTTTGCTTTCAATAAAAGCAATCCATCATTCAAGGAGCAAAGGTTTGTATGATAAACATCAAGAGACAAGGCAAACACAAAGATCTTTGTGGCATCAAGAACTCCAAAAGGTGGTATCACATTTAACTTTGGAGCCATAAGACACAATTGTTTCATCATCTCATAAGAAGACCACACAAAAAGTGGTACAATCACCCATAAAAGCTCATTCGGGTCAAAGAAATGCAAGACCCATATACCCCTACCTCTATAGTAAACAAATATCATACCAACATGGATGTCAAAATAAGAAAAAAGGTAGTAGATAAAGGTTCTAAGCATGCTTCCAAGAGTATCAAGCATGTTTTCGAGAGTCCCATTTGAAAATTTGACTTGTCCAACCCTATGAAGGTGACAACGAGCTTTCAATACCCATGGACTCCCCCACAAATAAACAAACCAGTTGGTATTCCCTAGTTGTAGGCCACATAACTTAAGCACAAGTTTGTTAAACAAGGATGCAAGTGTATATGAAACTCCCAAAAGAGACAATGACATATTTTCCTTGAGGTTCACAAGCATAAGACCACATTCAATCAAAGCATCATCATATGCAAATAAGTAATAAAGAAAGGAATGAAGGACATTCAACTCATATCGAGGGTTCTCAATTGAAAATACACATCTTAAAGCTTGAATATTAACAATGAATTATTCACAATTTGAAACACAAGATGACAAGATAAAGCACTTCAAGTACACTTCATTTTCCTTCCTTAAAAAATCTCCCACAAGGAGTGGATCAACAAATGGAGCCATGCTTCTTGAGAGATAGAAGGAACTATAGGATGCACTTATTATGTTCACTATTCTTAGCATGCTCCTAAGAATCCATACTAATACCTCAACTTGTCTAACCACATAAGTGTGAAAAGGAGTAGAATACATAAATTGGGCATCATGGATGCACCATGGATTCATTCCCAAACAACAAGTATAGTTGGCATCCAAAATAATAAGCTCACACAACTTAAGCATAGCAAAAACCAACCATGAATACATTAGAACTATATCATCACTCTCATGGTAGGGTATAAGATCATATAGTTTCAAGAATCTACCTACCATAGGGAAAATGTCATCATGACTCCAAGGATTGCTTAGAATAAGAGGGAAAGGATACATACCTCAAAGACGGGCCTTTGAGCTTGCATGCTTGCCCACCACACTTGGTTTTCCAATGCTCTCCCTCCAATTCATTGTATTGGACCTATGAACTTGGTCCATTTGTCTCTTCTTAGGAGTTTCCTTGGTAGGTAGCTCCATCATTAGGCCTTCAACACTTTGTTTGTGAGGAACTTTGTTCGAATTCTCCTTTCAAAGTAATTGTACATGAAGCTACAAAAAAAAAAGGGATGGTACTAGGCAAAATACTAGCACCATGGTTAGTAGGAAACAATGGAGTGGTATTGGCAAGTCCCACAATTAAGTGTTCCTTTTCCACCTCTTTCAAGTCACCTCTTGGCCCATCAATCTCATACAACTCTCGTTCTTGAGCCAATTCTTTTTTCTCCTTCTCAAGTTCTTCTCTTTTAAGTACTTCTTGAAGCTCCCTCATTATCTTGTAGTCCTTACTCACTTGATAGGGTGTTAAGGTCATAAGAGTATGCTTTTATCCTTCAAATATAAGTGAGTATTTATTGGACTCTACTTGATATTGAACATCCCTACCGACTAGCCAAGGTCTACCAAACAACATATGAAAAGATTGTATGGTCAAAACATCACATAACACCTCATCTCGATACTTGCCAATGCTAAAATTCACAACTACTTGCTTGGTAACCATTACTTCATCATCCTTAATGAGTCAATAAAGTTTGTATGGGTTGGGTTGTCTTTGTGTAGGAAGTTTCATTCTATCAACCATAGTGCAACTCACCAAATTAATACTACTCCTACTATCAATGACCAAGGAGCACACCCTATCTATCATCTTGAACCTTGAATGGAATAGTTTCACACTTTGATCAAGCTCCTCTTTAGAAAGATCCCTCATGAGTTGCGTTAGATCACAAAAAGAGTTCAAACACTTCTCCAATTGCTCATTATCTATATTTGAGGTCTCTTCATCATGCCTAACCTTAGGCTCATCACAACCATTCCCAACCTCACACTTTATCACATTTTTAGCACAAGGTCCATCACACAAGATCATATTTGACATCCTTTGTGGACATTCTCTAGTATTATGTCCTTCGCCTTGACATTTAGAGCATCAAATGATAGAAGGAGAAAAAGGTTGAGTTATATCATGATTACCTCCATAGGCTTGGTCTTCCCTTCTTATGTTGGAATTAACTTGAATAGCTTGACTTTCATCTTGGAACGTTAGAAGACTCACTATGTTGTCACCCATCCCTTGATCTGTAACACCTTGATCACCATATCGATCATTTCAATCTTTACACCTTCCTCTTCCATTCCTATACCTATCTCCACTATCCCATTTCCCTTGACATCTCATGTCGTGGTTTGTACTAAAGCCTTCAGGTCCTTCCCACCATTCATTCAGGTTATTCTCTTAACACATTTCATCATAAAGAGGATTTTAATAATAGATATATTGGTAGGGTACTTGTGGGTAGTGTTGTTGGGTTAGAACATAGGGTACATACAAGGATGCACGTGATACATTTCATGGAGGTGATTGACTTCTAACTCGGGTTTCCCCAAAAGAAGAACTCCTTTGTGGTGGGTGATATGGTTGTGTAATTGGATATAGGGTGACTTGCCTATCAAAGATCGGGTTCATTCGAAATGTAGCTTGAGGGTAGGTTTGGTTCCAATTTGGTTGGGGGTAGTGTAGGTTGAATTCTTGACCCGAGGCCCTTCTTGTTTCTTCACTTCAACTAGTCATGGGGAACCTACTCTCAATCATACTATCCATACTTCTCACCCTTTTCTCCATACCTCTAAACTTTCCATTTGTTTCAACTACCCTTTCATTCACATTGGTCACTCTCCTTGACACATTGAAATTTATCCCTATGTTATTCACCGAGCTCCTTCCTCCAGGTTATAAGGAAAGTGATTAGTCATTGGACCTATAAAACTCAACAAACAATATTAGTGCTAAAATCCTTGCATCACTCATATATAAACTCTCACCTCACCTCCTAAAGCATCGTCTCAAAATTGGTAGTGAACTAGCTTGGCTCGATCAATTCAAGATCACATATCCTTTGTGGTGGAGTGGATTCTTGTGACTCTTGAAAGAAGAACGACTCGATTGAAGGTAGAAGGACTTGAATCAAGAAGTTTATCTACAAATTAAGATGAGAAAAGTAGAATAAAAATCACGAAAGAAAAACGGACTCAAAAAAAACTAAGTAACAAAAGTAGAAAAAATTACTTGTGTTGCTTAATTTTGATGAATCAAAGAGATGATTTAATGTTTAAAACTAGTTAACAAGTGATTAAAGATGTTAATTACTTGTTAAATAGTTGAAAAATCTAAGAAGAAAGAGTTTAAAAAAAGAATCACGAAGTTTGGACACTTAGAAAAAAAATTTAGGTCCAAAAAAAAAACTAAGAGTTGGAAACTTGAGATTTTTAGCTCTCTGAAACATTGCCCCACGAGCTTGCTGATGTGGCACGCTGACATGGATTATTTTTTAAAAAAATATTTTCAACAAATGGACCTACAAACACTTTGACCAACTTTGACTTGAAGATTTTGGATCAAAGTGTACTTTTTCTATCTTCTTCTCCAAGAAGAAGATGAAGAAGCTCAAGAACACCAACAAAAACCTCAATCTTCACATCTTCATAACTTCTTTGTTCTTGCACCACATTCAATGAAATTTTCACCAATGCATTTCTTTTCACACCACGAACAAACCCCACTAACTCTTAGCCCTCAAAACCAAGCCAAATATAAATCCACTTTTCAAAATTGGCCTAGTTTCAAAAGCTTCAAACCCTTCAATGACAACTTCACTTATCAGAACTCCAAATTGAATGAAATTTGAGATTTAGACTCACAAGACACTAGAGAATCAAGATCTAGTGTCAAAAATAACAAATCAAAACAAAAAAAAATCAGATTTTTTTAATTTTATTTTTGAATTTTTGAAGAAATCAAAATTTCAAGGGTAGATTTATGAAAACAAACCTAAAACTAGGCTCTGATACCAAAATGATAACGGATCAAAGAGGGAAGAACAAGAAGAAAAGAAAAACAAAAGAAGGATATGTGGATTAATAGTCAAACTCTTGAATTTATGGGCAACAAAGGACTTGATACTCTCACCTTCCAATTGAATTCAACAATTCAAACACAAACCCTAGTTTGAGAAAATCAAAGGATACCAAGAAACCATTAATGAGTAACCTTCGATTAACCAAACCAATAGTTTACCAACAATTCCAAGATCCACACTACTAAAATTACCAACTAATGCTGGGCTTCACCTAGAAACTACAAGCTAAATGCTAGGCTTCACCTAGAAACTACAAGCTTCAAAGCTCAATATTCAATATTCATCAAAAACTCTATGTAAAATGAGGAATTATTCTATTTATACTAAAGTAGATAAAAGACAACTAGCTTTTACAAATATGCCCTTAATGAGAGACAAGGGCCTTGTTTGGTGACTCTTGTTGTGAATTCTTGAATTTAAAATCTACAAATGGCCTCTTTTCTTTATACACATCACTCCCATGGACTCTTAAGCTTTCATTTTCACGAACATTCTACGTGTAATCCACGTCATCCATGCTCGTGTCAACCATGTGATCCATGCTAGTATTATACAAGAAGCGTACGAAGAAATGGCATGATGCCAAAATTCTAAAGAGGGAGTTCAAAGTTGGTAATGATGTCCCATTGTTTAACTCAAGGTATAAGTTATTTTCGGGTAAGCTCAAAACAAGATGGTCGGTTCCTTTCAAAGTGGTGCAATGTATTCCTAAAGGAGCAGTTAAATTGAAGAATGACATGGGATCCCAATTTACTGTGAATGGGCAAAGAGATAAATATCATCATAGTTTGCTTCCAAAAGCGGATTTCTTGGAGGTACTCTACCTCGATGATGCCTAATTGATGGAGAACATCATGCTACGATGATAGCTAAGGCACTTCTTAGCAGGCAACCCAAGTTTATTTTTGTTGTTTTGAATAACGTCTGTTGATTTGTGTAGGTATGTGATGGAATTGGGAAGTGGAAAATATGGTAAAACACAAGTCAGAGAGGAAAAATTTGGGAGATCATACGCAAAGCTCCAGGGAGGAGACTTTGGCAATGCGCAGAGTAATTCAGTACATCGCCAAAGCCCCTAACAGAAAATATCACCAATCTCAGATAAACTGTCCAAATTTGTGATGGTAAGTACAAATTAGTGATACGCTGATACATTCGGTGAAGAAGTGACCGTCGCCAAACTGCTTCAAAAAAAAGAAGGTCCTGGGCTTTGAAAACAGTTATATTGATAGAGCTCTAATTTGGTGCATCGCTGATGTGTTTCGTGATGGAATCGAGTCACCGAATTGATCGAATTTAAGGAAGAACGATTTGACTTCTTGACTCTTGACCTTTCATTATCTTTTGACCTTTGATTTATATTCAACATCTTTTATTTCCCCATTCTCTCTTCTTCTTCACTCTCACAAATCAACACACACACAACACTCACACACTCAAGATTTATTCTTATTACACACCACAAACGCATGATGTTGTCGGAGCTTCTCACCTCTCCCTTTTCTTATTTGTCAAATTATTCCCAAAGTCTTGAAGGTTAGAACTTAATTTACAATTTGAATTAAAATTTTCTTTAATCGATTATGTGTTTTAAGTGTTGATGTCTTATCATAAATTGCTTGATTCATTCATGGTGGATTTGATAGATTGAGTTGTTAGAGTTTTAAAATTGAGATATTGCTTAGAATAGGGTAAAGTTGTGAAAATAGGTCCTTAAAAGTGCATAATTGATCATGATTGCACTTGGGTGACTTGTTTATGCAATGGGCATCAAAATTGGTTAAAATTGTAGTTAGTTTAAGTTGAAATCGACTGATTTTGCCCAATGATAGATTGGATGACATCGTTCTTTAGGATAAAATCATCATATTGTTGCCTAAATGATGAAGCTTGGGGAAGTCTGAGTACTCATGGCAAAATAGATTGAAATTCACCATTAAAAAAACTTTGAAAATTGTGATTTGGGATTGGGGATGATAACATTCGGCTATGGGTTGAGAACATCAACGATGCACCGAACTGAGTGGCGCATCGTTGAAGTGCTCCCCGTATAGCCGAAAGTCACAGTAAATTTGGCTAATTAAGGTGCAATTCAGCGATGCTTGGGGAGTATTGTTGAATCCTTCAGCGTATCGCCGATTCCCACTTTCCTTCGCCGAATAGACCCATTCTTTTCTATACAATTCAGTGATGGAGCTTTGCATCTCTAATTTGATTGGTGATGTGCCGATTCATTTGGCGATGCTTTTCAGGGAAATTTATATATATGTTTTTTGATAACGTTGGCTAATCTCATTGCTATTCTTATGTGCAGATATGATTCACATGAAGTACGTGTCCAAGAAACAATCCAATCTCTTCCTCCCACCTTGAAACTTAGAAAGGGACAATTAAAGAAAAAGAAAGATCAAAAAAGGTGTACAAGCGTAAGAGCGTTAAGGAGTGCAAGTCCAAAGCCCTGGTAACTGAAGAGGAGAGCTCGGAGCACAAGTCGTACAACCTTGGTTCCTCCGAGGAGGGGGACACTACACGCATTCATGAGCCACTTCGCACTCCTGAGGTTGCTCCGGTAAAGAAAAAAAGGGTAGAACAACCCTCAACTACTACAGAAAAGCCTCTACCTTATGCTCATGGGGGCTATCATAGTCTTAATCATTAAAGATGTCGGGTAAGTGCACAATTATGGAGGAGCAAATGTTAAGTTTGAATGGATTGGAGGGAAAACATTTGAGGGTCCTAGCTGCATTGCATTATCATGACTTTAAGGTATTCCTTGAACCCTTAAAGCCTTAAGTTGAGAATTGGGTGAGGGAGTTCTATGAGGCATACGGGAAGCTTTTGTCGGCTAAGAAGAAAAAGGGGAAACAAGAAACTAGGGATGTAGTTAGGGTCTGTGGTGTAGATATGCCTTGTGATGAGGTGGTTATCAATGAGACATATGCATTCTGAACACTAAATTTTCATTACTTTTCCATAAGACTTAAGGACTTGGTCAAAGAACTACGAGCATGGTTAGCTCGGTTGATGAGTGATGGCACCCCTCCGTGGCTTACACTGGAGGTTCAAATTCAAAAAGCAGATATCCATTTGGAAGCTCGGTATAATTTTTTGCAATCCTAGAATCAATCCATCCTTGTTAGCCCTCGGGAGGTGCTTATTTGAACGATCATTTCGAAGGAGAGGTTCAACATGGCTTCTAACATCTCTTCGAATATTGCTTTCTGGGCCCAACAGAAGAAAATTTCTCTAGCATTCCCGTGCTTGATCACTGAGTTATGTTGCCATGCAAAGGTTCCTTTCAATAAGAAGAAAGATTTGAAGTACACTCATATTTCCACCATTGATATTACCCAAATTAAGACTGTGCAAAAAGTGAAGTAGAAGAAAGCCTGGGTGGATTTTTCCTCGGTGGTTGAGTTAGGTTCTTTTGATAGTGGTGCCAGCCAGCCCACTCCTAATACTACTACATCTCCTACCCCTCCTAGTCAGCTATATCTACTTCTTTCCCAATTATATCTTCAGGGAAATCATCACAGCCACCTCGACCTAGTGCCCTCAGTCCTGAGCCCACTACTATTTCAAGATCTTCCAAAGCCCTATTGACTCAGGCTGATATTATTTGGATGGAGCAGTTGGCTTACTCTAGTGAAATAGGTCAACTATATTAGAGAAGGAGATTCTTTATATAATTGTTGTGGTGGTGAAAGTATCCATGGATCCAGTGCATGAGCAGATACAAGGTATTCGTGAGACCATGCAGTATTTTGGTAGAAGTTTAGATGAGTTAAATGCTCTGTAGTAGCCTGCAGTGCCCGAGGCAGTGACTATCATGCAGAGGGAGATAGCTTCCCTTTGGAAGCATGTTTATGAGCTCTGCTTCCCCATCCTGATACATATATGAGGGGCTGTTCTTGAGACACCAGCTCTAGCTTCTGTACCGATAGCTGAGGATCTAGTAGCTAAGGATGATGAGGTTGATGAGGATGATCGTGCCTCAGATGAGAACGTTGATGATGCTGAGGTCGAGGCATATTTCAAGGAGCATGGACAAATTGGTATACAGGTTGAGAATAAGGTAGCAGAGCTGACTGACAGGTAGGAGACTGAGGATGTTTTAGTTGCTGCCGCATTAGAGAGGTTGGTTTGTAAGACTACACACATCGGGACCTCTAGATCAGTTGTTGCAATGGAGACTACAGATCCTGTACCATATTTACCCCCACAGACACTTGGAGCTGAGCTGGGCATTGATGCCCAGATAGTGGCCACTTCGGTGATCCAGTCGCTGCCACGAGCTTAGCCTTTTTAAGGGGGACCCTTACACTCATTCTCTCATACTTATTTAGTCCTATTGTATTGAGGACAATGCATACTTTTTAGTTGGGGATGGGGTGTTTATTTTTGTATTTGTAATTTACTATTATGTTTTCATCCTTGAATTCTTCTTGTGTTCTTGTAATCATGAATAACTAAACCCATCAACTAGGGTTGTGTGAACCATGAGGAATTAACGAAATGGGTTAAGTGCAAAGCAATTCTGAACCGGTGTGACTGTATGTATTGTTATTTCTTTTGTTGTGATTGATCTTCTAACGGTTGCAAACATTAGAAACTTACCTGTATTCTAGACTTGCTAAAGAAAGAGGTAGAGATTGGAAAAAGGAAATAACAACCGAGATTTGAAGCTATCAACCTTCATCTAATAACTTGAGTTGTAACAGGGATAGTTATCTGAGTTCCAGAACAAGGGTTAGTAGTGCGACACTCGGAGACCGAGAGGAGAAGAGTTAAATTCGTCTAACCAAGGTTTAGAGACGTTTAGATGAACATATCTTGTTAGATTTTTCATGCAATGTAGTGGGACAATTTTACCAGCACATGTAACAGGTGGAGTTAAGGAATCATTAGGGATCACAGTCGTAGTGTATTTCTCATATTGATAACAAATCCAATAATCAACAATCATTACTTTTACTACTTGCTTACAAAAATTCCCCAGTTTTACTTACTTGTCAATTACTCAGAATAGCATTCGACAGACTTTCATCCTATTCCCTATGGGATCAACCCCAACCTAGTAGGGTTCTATATTTGATTCAGGGACCGCTTTATACTTTTTATGGAGGTATAGTTTGGGCGACATCAAATTTTGGCTTTGTTGTCGGATAATACTATTACAGAGTTGATTAGTTTGTTTGTTGGAGTTGATTGGTTTTATTTTTCTACACTTTTAAGGGCACATGTTGGTGTATGCCCAACACTAGGAGTCAAGGCAATCCCCTGATTCCACTTGATACTAAGATAGAAAGAACACTGAGAGTAAATTAAAGAATGGTGAATACCAACGGAGTTCAGGATCCTGCTGTCACGGGAGATATTCATAACCAGCCAATTCAGCCAGTTGGTCATGAAACTATGGAAAAAATCACTGCTCGATTAACGGATGATGAAAATGCGAGGTAAGCAGCTCTTAGACAAGCAGATAGAGATCATCAAGGAATGCAAGAAGCAACACAACGTCTTGTTGCACTTGAAGAGAGACGAAGAAGACTGAGGGTGCAACAACTACTTCAAAGACCATATGTGCTAGTTTATGATGATCCCGAAGAAAAGGATTATTTCGAGCCGGTTGATACTGGTGCCATTATTCCACCAGAATTACCTCAGGGCACTAAGTTTGACATTATAAGTGCCATGATCCACCTGCTAAACTTGAAAGGTGTGTTCACCGGTCTTCCTACAGATGATCCAAACATTCACGTGATGAATTTTATGGGGGTTTACACTTCATACAATTTTCCTGGAGTTGACCAAGAGGCTATTCGATTGAGATTGGTCCATTCTCTCTAACAGGAGAAATGACTTTATGGTTGGCTGAGTAACCACGAGGTTCCACCACTACTTGACAAGAATTAAGAAATCAATTTCTGGAGAGATTTTTTCCACCCTCCAAGATTCTGCAGTTGAAGGATGAGATTTATACCTTCCTTCAGACAACTACATTCTGAAGCACTTTACGAGATATGGCTAAGGTTTAAGAAGAAGCTGCAGAATGTTCCAAATCATAGGATGAGTGGTAGGAGTTTACTTGAGATCTTCTACAGGGTTTTAAATGCCAATACCAAGGCTGTAGCAGATACTATCATTGGCAGAGCATTTATGAGTCTCAGGTGGGAACAAGTTGTAGAGATTTTAGATTGTATCACTAAGACCAACCGAGGATGGCATACTCGGGAGGCAGATAAACCTGCTGGGATGTATGCTATTGGGGTCTCGACAGCACAACGGGCTTTGGATGAATCTGTAGCTCAAGAAGTTGTACAGTTGAGGATAAAAATTGGCTTGCTAGCCAAATAGATTGAGACTGGAGGTGATGAGAATGTGCATGTCGTAGGTGCAAAAGGCAAAACACCTAGGCATGATGATTATGAATCTGATGAGGAGGCAAAGTACTTGGATCGAGAGGTGGCGGGTTTCTGAGACAAGGGCTAAGGGTCTAATGAAGACTTTTGGAACTCAAGGCATGGGAATCAAGATCGGAACTACTATGGAGACAATTATAATAAGTAAGGATATAGAGACAAAGAACGAGACCGTGACGGTGATTAGAAGCAAAAGGATGATTATAAAGAGAAGACTGGCGCATATGTTCCACCAGGGAACCATGATGCTGATTATGGAAATTCAATGATTGAAGCCCTTCTTAATAAACTGGTTATGAGGTCAGAGAGCTAAGAAAACTATCTAAAAGAGATTAGGGCAGACATTTTGGGAATAAGTCAAAAGGTTGAGTCTCACTCGACAGCCATCAAACAACTGGAGCAACAATTCTAGCAGATATCTACAGCATTAAATCAGCATCAACAAGGTACACTTCTGAGCAACACCATCTAGAACCCGAGAAAAGATGCTCATTATATGGCTATCATAACGAGAAGTGGGAAGACTCTCATTGAGGAGCCCAAACAAGTTGAGAGTGTTCATACTACACTGGAAGAGCAAATGAATTCCACGAAAAAGGTAAAGAAAGCTCTAAAGAAGTACGTTCCATATCCAAAACTTCCTCCACCTTTCCCTCAACGTCTAAACAAAAAGGTAGATAAAAATAAAATTGTTAGTGGGGAGA
The DNA here is from genome assembly GCA_031232105.1 of Capsicum rhomboideum. Taxonomy (NCBI): domain Eukaryota; kingdom Viridiplantae; phylum Streptophyta; class Magnoliopsida; order Solanales; family Solanaceae; genus Capsicum; species Capsicum rhomboideum. The sequence continues at coordinate 82,768,132 of CP124712.1, forward strand.
TCATGAAAGAAGTTGAAAAGCCTTAGACTGATGAAAATAAGGTTAATGCTAAAAATAAGAAAGAAAAAGAAGCCACATAAATGCTAACTCCTATTCCTAAGTCTCCACCTCTATTCCATCAATGCTTGAAGAAGAAGGAGGAGGATGAAAAATTTCATGAGTTCGTGTTAATATTGAAGCAACTTTCTATAAATATTCCATTGATGGAAGCTTTGGAACAAATGCCGGGATATGCAAAGTTCATGAAAGAGTTGGTCACCAAGAAAAAAACTGTCAGTTATGAGTCTATTGGTGATCTGCACCATTGTAATGCAATTGCATCCCATTCTCTTGTGTAAAAGAAAGATGATCCCTATGCCTTTACAGTTCTATGCACAATTGGGTCAATTACCTTCGCTAGAGCTTTGTGTGACCTAAGTGCGAGCATTAACTTGATACCATTGGCAGTATTCAAGAAATTAGGCTTGGGAACCCCCGAGCCAACAAATATGCAGTTATTGATAGCGGATCGTACGATCAAGAAGTCTGTGGGCATATTCTTTGATGTTTTGGTCAAAGTTGAAAACTTCATCTTTCCTGCTGACTTTATTGTCTTAGACTGTGAGGCCGATTTTGAGATGCCCATAATTTTGGGGAGACCATTTTTAGCCACCGAAAGAGCATTGGTAGATATGGAGCGGGGTGAGCTGAAATTCAGGTTGAATAATAAGGAAGTCACGTTCAATATTTGCAGAACTATGAATTAGCCAAAGGACATGAGGGTGGTTTTAGAAATAAATATTTTAGATGACCATGGAGGCCAACCCAAGGGATATCTTGATGAAGTCTGAGTAATCAAGACACCCGCGTCATGCCACGATGTCAAATCGAGCGCTGTTTGGGAGGCAACCCAAGGTGTCTTGCTATTCCTACATTTGCTTTGATTTTTGTTATTTTGATCGACATTAGACCCACGTAACTAGGGTGCCACAATTATGTTCCTAACTCCCTTGTTTTACTTTGGTCTAATACATTGATGACAATGCATGCCATCACTTGATCCCTTCTTTGTCATGATAATCTACTGCATATATGCAAATCATGGTTTTGATTTACAAATAGGAAGGGTCGAAAAAGTTTTGGTGCCAAAGTCAATAAGTCAACCGTCATAGGTCTCTTAGGTTTCTCTTAGTTAAGCATCGATTGTGTTTATGTTTTTTTGTTTGCCTGAGGGCATGCAAAGGTTCTAAGTTGAGGGTGTTGATGTGCCATGGTTTCATGGCACTTTCGATGCTTAAAACAAGGAAAATATGTAATAACTTGGGTATGTTTGGTAGGTATGATGTGTTTTCTGTTCTATCTTACAGGAAAATAGGTTATGGAGGCAAAATGGAGAAGAAAGGAAGAAGCATACGCTAGAATGGAGCATTTGAAGAAGAAAAGAGCCAAGTCGAAACTGAGGGAGTGACTCACGGCAGGGACTTACACCACGTGAGTCGACCTACTTCATGTAGGTTTGTGCCGTGAGTCAAACTCCTAAAGATTGTGAAGAAGCTTGATTCTCACGGTAAGGACCCATGTGACGTGACTTGGGTCCGCGATACCAAGTCACGGAACCATGGAATGCTATCGACTTTTTTCTCCTACTTTGTTTAGAATAGGATTCACCTTATACATATGAATACCCCTATATTGTCCTATCTTTAGGGGTGGGTCATTACATTATTTTGAGATATATTTTCATTATTTTGAGTTCATAAATACATTATTGGTTTTGTAATCTTGAAACACCAATTCTAGGGTTTTATTGATATTGAGAGTTCAGATTTTTCTTCTTTATTATGAGTTTACAATTATGTTTTCATCCTTGAATTCTTCTTGTGTTCTTGCAATCATGAGTAACTAAACCCATCAACTAGGGTTGTGTGAATCATGAGGAATTAACGAAATGGGTTAAGTGCAAAGCAATTCTGAATCGGTGTGACTGTATGTATTGTTATTTCTTTTGTTGTGATTGATCTTCTAACGGTTGCAAACATTAGAAACTTACCTGTATTCTAGACTTGCTAAAGAAAGAGGTAGAGATTGGGAAAAGGAAATAACAACAGAGATTTAAAGCTATCAACCTTCATCTAATAACTTGAACCATAATAGGTATAGCTATCTAAGATCCAGAACAAGGGCTAGTAGTGCGACACTCGAAGACCGAGAGGAGAAGAGTGAAATTCGTCTCAACAAGGGCGAGAGACATTTAAATGAACATATCTTGTTAGATTTTGTATGCAACGCAGGATAGTTTTGCCAGCACATGTAACCGATGGAGTTAAGGAATCATTGGGGATCACAGTCGTAGTGTATTTCTCATATTGATAACAAATCCAATAATCAACAATCATTATTGTTACTACTTGCTTACAAAAAATCCCCAGTTTTACTTACTTACCAATTACTCAGACTAGCATTCGATAGACATTTATTTATTCCCTGTGGGATTGACCCCAACCTAGTTGGGTTCTATATTTGATTCAGCAACCATTTTATACTTTTTCTGGAGGTATAGTTTGGGCGACATCAGTACTTAAGAGAAAAGTGTGCTAGCAATAGAACACTTTATCTCAAATAGTACTCTTAGGGAGATGTTTCATATACTCAAATCTTAAAAATGATGAATCGTTGTACATTGCTTCCATTTTTCAAAATGTGCCCTTTTTTCAAAAAATTTCTTTGGTTTAGGTTGACTAGTCAGGCTTTTATCATTTGTGAACACCTGCATCTTACTTTGACTACTTGAATACCTTCCTTGATATGTGCTATGAATGTGGTACATTAATTAAGAAAGAGTGTTGTGAGTATGCGATTGAGAGTCATGTGTGGGTGAGATAACGATTTGATCTTATGTATTGAGTCCACTTAGAACTTTCCCGGTTGCTCTACTTCAAAAGCAAGGAGTGTACAATATTGGAGAAACGATCTTAGGCCATTGATCAAGAGTAATCCACCAATTTGACCAAATTGAACCACCCCATGGTGAGTTGAGTGACCAATTGTCCCTAATTTGAGCCTTGGAACCCGTTAACTTGAATAACCTTTTTACAAGCTGAAACCCTTTTCCCTTACATCCCTCTCTTGAACCAAAACCTTCTCAAAGTATCTAGGTGAGGTTAAAGATCAACTTAGGCCTAAAGCCTAAGTTGGGAGTGGAGGAGACCTTGGAACTAGTGTGTAATTGGTAGCTCAAGAATATGGGGACCACTAAATTCCTCTTCCAATTATCCTTGTATCCTTTGTAGATATATAAAAAAATAAGAAAAAAGTTAAAAACAATCAAAAGAAAAGTTACATTTTGTTCCTAGTTGTAAATATGCATAGTTGTTTAAAGTTTGGAAGGATAGAAAGGGGAAGATAGCTTGAAAGTTTTGAAAAATTGGTCTGTAAAGTGATGTGAGAAGCAAACCTTGGGAAAATAGATCAAGCGAGGTTTCTTGAGATGCTTTGAGGAGGTAGAGTCACTATAACCTTAACCTTCCCTACCCTACCCATTGCTTGCACTACAATCCAAACTAAGATCTAGGTGATTTTCGAAGTAGCATGCTTGTATGTGGCAAAATGGAGCTTATGGGCAAGCTTATAGTGTGGTACTTACGTTCTTGATTATCTTTTGGGAGAGTGAGTGATTCATATTAGTCCCTTGATTTGATACTAAACATGTCTTAAGGGCCTTCTTTGTGTAAGGGCACTTGGTTGCCATGCTTAAGTACTCTTCAATCATGGTTGAAGTATATGAGCATATGCTTGGCTTGGTAACATTTCGCCAATATTTGATGCTTGTTGTTCACAAAATGAGTACTTGATAGGCGGAACTTAGGCCATTATTTTCAAACTCATGAGAGCAAAGTATTTTCACAAAAGAAGCGTGTGTCTAAGCTCCCAAGTAGAACTATTTATATTTTTTTGGTTTAATTTCAGGGTTAAGGCCAACAAGTGATTGGAATAGCAAAAAGAAGCAAAAAGATGGAATGTCGGAGCTAAAAATGCACAAAAATAGCACAAGGACAATCAGTGAATCTCCAATGTGTCTTGCGCATTGCCAAAGGAAGCCATCCATAGCCAAATTAGACAGTTCAGGCCATGTTGAAAAGTAGACAAAACGGCGATGGACAATATTATTCGGTGCATCGCTGACCTAATCGGCGGAGCAGAAGCTCATCGCCAAAAGTGAAAAAAACCAACCCCTGAATCTCAAAATTAAAGTCCAATCGGTGAGTCATGTGCAATTCAGTGCATCGCTGATCCTATCAACGACAAAAGTAAGCTCAGTGGAATTGCATGCAGTGGTATTTCTGTAATTCTGAGGCCCAATTTTGCTTAAGCTATTTAAGCCTTTTTGGCCATTTGAAACCCTATCTTTTGTCAATTTTTTGAATCTTAAGCTTGTAATCAAACTCTAGTTGTGGTATTAACTACTTTATGCTTAGAGTTTGGATTTTTAGTGTGAATTATTTGAATTCTATGGCAAATATGGAAGAAGAATTTGGTATATTTCCTCTTTCTTATTCTATGAGTATCTAATTTCCTAAACTTGGGGTTATTCATCCTTGAGTATTGATTGTTGTGTGGGTGGTGATTATTTACCTTTGTATGTTATTGCATGATATGATTTTAGCTAAATCTCTATGTTTTAAATTAATAGGTTGGGGTAGCAAACTTAGCCTATGTTTGGATCTCTTGTCTTACTTGAAAGAGAAGACAATAATGAGGAGATTTAGTTGACAAAACTTGAGTTACACTCATTTAAGAGGTGATGCTAGAAATAGATTATCCATCTTGAGGTTATTGGTTGTTTGGTAGTGTAGACACTTGGGTGTTCGAAAGAAACCCATGTGAAGTTTGGTGGTGGATTGAGAAATTACCACCAATTCCTAAGACCAAGCCTAGTCATATCTAGAGATCAAATCCTAGGTGAATTTTCACTCACTCACACATGTAATTACTTTAAAGAAGGCATAACCACAACTACTTTAACCCATTAATTACAATCTTATAGCATTCAATTTGACAAACCAACATTGAAATTATAAACTCAATACGAAAGTGTTTAAAAACAAAACCCCCCATTTTTACTTTATAGTTTGATTCTTAGCATTGTGTGCCAACTTATAGTTGCTTGTGACAATTGAGAGTGAAGCTATTGCTCTCATTCCTCGTGGATTCTATCTCGACTCTTAAGTTGGGTAAAAGTATTACTAACGACAACGTACATTCAATTCCTAGAGTGTATTTGAGCGTTATCATTAGTGTACCTTTAATTTTTAGAGTTCTATGTAGAGTGAGTTTTTAAATGAGCATAACTTTTCACCCTCAGATAGATATCCAATCAGAGTGGACCATTCAGGTGTTAGAAGACATGTTTCGAGAGTGTGTTATGGGTTTTAGTGGTCATTGGGACCAGTTCTTGCCCTTAGCAGAGTTTGCCTACAACAACTATTACTATTCCAACATTCAGATGGCACCTTTTAAGGATTTGTATCGGTAGAGGTGTAGATCCTCCGTGGGATGGTTTGATTCATTTGAGATTAGGCCTTGGGACACTAATTTATTGAGAACTCAATGGATCAAGTTAGAGTGATTCAGTGGAGGCTTGTCGCTACCCAGAGTAGGCAGAAGAGTTACGTTGATCGTCAAATCCATGATGTTGCATTCATACTTGGAGAGAGGATTTTGTTGAAGGTATCACCCATTAAGGGTGTGATGAGATTTATAAATAAAGGGAAGCTTAGTCTGAGGTTTATTGGTTCTTTTGAGATTCTTGAGAAGTTTGGAGATGTGGCTTATAGGCTTACTTTGCCTCCACATTTGTCAGTTGTTCATTCGGCATTCCATATTTCTATGTTGAAGAGATACCATCTAGATGATACGCACGTGATTTGGTGGGATTCAGTTGCATTAAATCATTATTTATCCCTCAAGGAGAAGCCTATTGCTATCCTAGACAGACAGACTAGGATGTTGAGGTCCAAGCACATTGATTCTGTGAAGGTTAAGTAGAGACATTACCTGATTGAGGAGGCTACGTGGGAGGTTGAATTCGATATGCAGACTAGATACCCCCAGCTCTTTACCGATTTAGGTACTTTATATTTTTTTTGTTTTAGGACAAACTCGTGTTTTAGTGATGGATGATGTAACAACCCTTGTTGTGAGTTTTAAGCTTTTTTTGTGTTTTGATCATTTTGTCTTTCCCCGAAGTTGTTACATATTATTTATGAGTTGTGGGATGATTGGCACGGTCCTCGAAGCATTTAGCAGCGATTTAAATGAGTGTGAGATTTTGAGTAGCCATAGAAGTAATTAGTTTGACTTTGGTCAAAATTTTATGATCCGAGCGTCGGATGGTGATTTTGTCAGTTTCATTAGATCCAAAATGTCGAATTTGGATCAGTAGAGTGGTTGGTTCAGGTTTCGAGCCTTGATTTAGAGTTTTGATCCCTTAGACGAGAAACTAGTTAAATAGCCTAAAGAGGGGTCCCAGATATTAATTTGTTGATAATAACTTCTTTTGATGAAACTAATGGTTCCATTGAGTTTGGAACGTTGAAATTAGACTAGTAGTATTATTGGTTTATTTCTGCGAGGTCCAAACTAATCTCAAGGGTCCGTTCAGAGAAATTTAGATCATTCCTTAGTTGTTTCAGTTGTCATCTGGTGCAGCCAAAATTCCTTCTTCTCGTTCGCGGGTGTCTGATTGTGTTCGTGGAAAAGGATTGTTCTGGTCATCACGATCGCGATGGAGGGATCGCGATCATGAAGAGTTTGGGATTTTGTTCATCGCAAAAACGAGTGGGTGGCTGCATTTGCAAAGGGTTAGGTGTGTGGGTTCGGGTCGATTACCCACCACATTTGTGATAGATCGACCATATCACTGAGATCTAGGTCAGGTCAACCTCATGTTCATGATAGGAGGGTCGCATTTGCGAAGTCCTTTTTATACCTGAACAGTATTTAAATCATTTTCCACGATTTCATTCTATTTTCACCATTTTTGAGCTTGGGTAACACGATTCCAAGGGTTTTAAAGAGGGATTTTCATCAAGAGTGGTTGGGTAACTTTATAAATATGATTTCCATCATTTCCCATTGATTTAATCTTCAAAACAACTTCAAAACATGGAATTTAAACTTGTACTTTTGGGGGTTCTACCCGATATTGGAAAAAATAATTTTTCTTTGATTTCAAGCTCAATTTAAACTTGTTTTTCAATGGGTTTTCATATTTAGGATCCTTAGATTATGGGAAACATGATCCTTAAATAAAATTCTGGTTTTACCCTTTTTCCTTCGGGTCGATTTTTGAAGTATTTTTGGATTCGAAATAAAGTAGCTTATATGGGTATTATTGAACTCCATTTGACGTGTAGAATATGTTTTTGATAGATTTGGTTTATTTCAAGACCGTACGTAAAGGAAAGGCTCCGTGATGAAGGGTCCAAGCTCGAGATTCAATTTTTTGAGGTAGGTTATGGCTTAACTTTCTTCAGATCAGGCTGGGTAGTTAACCATTCATGTAAAGTATACTATGGGTTAGGAATTCAACGTGAGATTCATATTTGGAGACCATAATTTTATCGTCTTGCCTGTATGGGGGCTTATGTGAATATTATTATTTACTTGAGGGATTATTATTATTGTGATGCCCGTGTGAGGGCTGGTATTGACCTTATTTGAGTATTAATTGCCTTTAATATTATCGTGATGCCTGTGTGGGGGCTTGGATTGATATTATTGATGTCTTACATGACTCCTTATTATTTTGTTGTCGTGTAATGACTTATATAATGATTTATTGACATTAAGGAGATTGAGCTCATTCATACCATTATTGAATTGATTCATTACATAATATTGATTTGGTTTTGAGCATTCATCCTTGTTTCATTCATCCATATGCTTGGAATTGGTACTACTGAGAAACACTGATTTTGAAAGAAAATGAAACATTTTACAAAACTCTTGACTGAGAAATATGACGGCAAGGTTAGTTGAGATATGAGATTGTGATAGTATACAGATTGTGACCCCCCCCCCCCATGGTGTCCTATCCTGGAAGCTTTCGCTCAGAAGGTGTATACGAGGTGATATTGAAACTTTACATCATGGCCATTGCATTGTATCACTTGCATTTCTTTTATGTATTTGTTATCATTTATTTAGCCTTCTTTTACATATTTATGTGTAGTCTTATACTATTATTATACTTGTAGAATTATTAGAAGATACGATTTGAGCCACCGTTGGAAACTTTTTTGTATACATGTGGAAGTGTGCTCATAGTATCCTTTACTTGTTTAGTTTTCGACATTGCTTGGTCGGCCTATGATGCCTACTCAGTACAAGTGGACCGTACTCATACCTACTTTCTGTGTCCTTTCAGTATAGATCCCAATGTGAGTGCGACCCATGGAGCTTGAGTTCGTGTTTGTTGAGGCACCTCTTCCTACACTTCATCTTATTTTATTATGTCTTTATCTTATTATTCTGAGACATAGTTGTATATTTCCATACTCTTTATCAGTATTAGTGCACTTTACTTATCACATCAGATTTTGGGATTAGACTTGTATTTTGTTCAGTTTCGAATATTATTCTATATATATGGCATCAATTTATTTTAAAGTCTCATATTTGGGTTTCATTTATTTCTTTTTCCGCATCTTTACCTCTTTTGGTATTAGGCTTACCTACCCAGGATTGGGATGGGGTAGGTGCTATCATAACCTCGACTTTTGAGTCATGACACAAATATACTAGACAACTGGTGTCTTGCCACCCTTATCCTAAAACAAGTGTTATGCCACCCTTATCTCACCATCCCCACCCTTATACCACCTCATATCCACTAATTCAACCACAATCAATATTTACCGAATCATCTCATAATAATAACCAAGTACTATTTACAAGTACAATCACATATAAGTTCAAATCAACAACACTTGCATATCTACAAGGTTACTTTAATCAATATTATTATAAGTTATCAATTCCCACACTTGTATTCAAGATTTAACAAGTTCGTCAATTATTCTCATGTATTGCAACCAAATAAATAAACAACCAGTTTAACAAACATGCATACAATAAAATTGAGCCTTAACTCCAATCAACCATAACCTATAATATGTTTCAACGATAGTCGACAGTTTATTACAGCAACTCTTATGAACCGACACCCACTCAACAAATATTTGTGTTCGAGGATAAAGCAATAGATATGTAACACCCCGTATTTTGTGTGTACTTGTTCTATTGATATGGGACTTGAGGTAACCTTGTTGTATAGGTAACAAACCAAGTTTCTTAAGTGATTAGCGGTGGTTTAAAGAGGATTTAAAGGATATTATAATGGCCCAAACATTTCAGCATTTATACGCCAAGTTAACCCAAACGGAAGTGCTTAAACGCGAGATAGTAAGGTGGTATTCTACCTCAAGGATTAAAGTGTCCAAGTGTATATAAGTATTAAGTTAACATAAGGGGTTAAGACTTAGAATATGGAATAAAATAAGTAAGCTGCTTGCTTTGACTTAAATTAAGATAGTAGGTGACAAGTAGGTGCATCACCTACTAAGACTCCTTTGACCAGCTTATTGGGCCAAGTACACTACCACCTACTTGAATTAATTTTGGCCCAAGTTAAAAGAGAGAAAAAGAGAAGAATGGGCAGCCAAGGCCCAACAGTTTCAGATCCACAAAGGCCCAAGTATAATGGGCAAGTAGGTGCACCAAATACTTGATAAAATATGGTCCAAATTAGCCAAGAAAGTCGGCCAAAAGTAGATCTCGTTAAAGGGATTGAAACTAGATCATTTGACCCATTTTAACTTAGACAAAAATTCAGCTTTCTAGAGTTTTCACTCTTTCTCTCTCTTAGCTTCTACAGTATCCCTAAGTTTCCATTAGGGTTATTGGGATTTACCTTCCTTACAAGCTAAAGGTAAGTGAACAAATAATGAGCTTATCTCAAAAAGACTATGGAAATTATGTTCTTCATGTTTAAATTATAAGACAACCCTCTATAAGTTTGGCAGTCCCATTTTTCTTGGTTATTAAGAGATTTTTCTCTTCTCCTTTAGTTTGTGTGTGAAGGAACCAAGATATTGAAGAAATACAAGTTAAGAGAATAAACTAACACAAAATTAAGGTAAGGCTACTGCCCATTTTTTTCCCCTTCCTATATACATGTTTTGGTGGAAAATTGTGTATATATTGTTGTCAAGAACTCAAGGGATGATAAGTTCAACATTTGGTTGCTATGATAAAGAATATAAGGGCTATTTTAGGAATTGTGTTATATGTATATGTTGGGGACAGCTTGGTTGATGTTGGGAAAGGATGTAACTAACTTGTATTGAATTATAAAAGGAGGATGTGGTGATACACCACCGAACTGAATATTATGTAAGCCTACTGCCCACTCCACTTTGTATACTGTTTTGCGGGTGTAATGAGGCTAAAGTTTTTCGGGGGACCTTATAAGGATTTGTATGGTATGTGAATGTAATTGGAGGAGTAAGGGTTGAAAGAACACCCTTGAATAAATTAATTACGGGCTTACTGCCCAACTACTATTTTGGTGAGGTTAAGTGGCTTAAATGTGTTGATTAGCTGCTAATACTAGCTTCACCACTTACTTTATTGTAGATAAGTAGTCCAAAGGGCAGGAGGTTAATTTGGGGTAATATCGGAGTTGTATAGCAAGGTATGTAAGGCTATTCGATTCTATGTTCTTTGGCATGAAATCTAATACATTGATGTTACATTTGCTCCCTATGTCATTGTTACTGCCTTAAATGTGTATTCACATGTCTCTCACTACTGGTCCATAGTTTAAAACTCAATAATTTATGACCACTAAAAGAACTATCACAAAGATTAAAGAAATGATGTAAAGAGAATCTGTATATTCTTGGGTGGTATCCCAGGGGTGGAAGGAACACCTAGCATAGATCGATCCCAATATCACGGGTGGTATCCCAGGGGTGAAAGGTAAGCCTAGCATGGCTTGATCCTAATTTGTGTATTTATGGGGACCGTATCCCAGGGGTTAAATACCTAGCATGGGTCATCGTCTTTACCACTGATCAGCTGGTCTTTTGTATCATATGTTTTACAATTTCATAATGCAAAGAAGGATAAAGTAAAGTAAAAGATGTAATGTACATGATCCCATAAATACAAGCAAAGGTGGTCTTTTATTCTTATTTATACAGCTATATATCGATATCTTATTTTATTAAGATCTTGTCTTACCTATGGTCACTTTATGCCTTACATACTCAGTACATTCTTTCATACTGACATCCTTCATGGGGACACTGTGTTTCATGCCACAGGTACAGGTAGCTAGTAAACCTCTTCAATAAGAGCACGGGACACTCAGCTGTGATCGGTGAGCTCCAAGTTGATTCGAGGCTTTACCGAGTCTTTGATATATGTATTTTGGTATTATACAGTAGTTTTGTAAGGTGGGGTCTTTCCCGACCTAGACTATGTTTTCTATCCTGTAGAGGCTTTGTAGACTAATCTATGAAGTTCAAATATGTTTAGTCTCATAATAGTTATGGCCCCAACAGCCAAGTCATGTATATATGGTTTGGGTCTATCTATGTTGGTCTTTCATTACTGTAGCTTATATATGTGTGTCAAAGTTTCATGATTCTCATAGTTATATGCATGGTAAGCACATGTTAAAGTTGGTTCTCTCGAGTCTTTAAGGTGTCGGGTGCCTGTCCATCTCAATGGGATTTGAGGTGTGGCAAAAGTGGTATCAGAGCAGGTCATCCTAGGGAGTCTACAAAGCCGTGTTTATGTAGAGTCTTGCTTATGGGTGTGTTGTGCACCACATCCATAAGTAGGAGGCTATGGGACATTTAGGAGTTGTTTCTTTTTCTTTATTTCTTTGATCGTGTGATAGATTTAATGTTGTAGATGGGATTGTATTTAACCTTTGAATTTTTTTCTCATTATAGAAAAGATACCGATTACAAGGAGTAAGAATACAGGTAAGCAAGTAGATGTGGATGCCGAAGAAGGGACCAGCAAGTCACCACCTATACAAGCTAATCAAAGTAAGGCTCAGGATGAGTTTGCATCATGGACTTCTTCTACTCCTCCATCTCCAGAAGATCTAAGAAGGAGAGAAGTACCCCCAGAATCACCTATTAATGCTGTTGAGCAAGATTTAAGAAATGTGGTGCAATTGTTGTCTCGCATAGTTGCTGGACAAGGTCAAGGACAAGCTGGTCCAACTATAGGTACTAGTGGTGCAGATAGGGCAGCTGGTCTATGGACACGGGATTTCCTTAAGTTGGACCCTCCCACATTTACTAGGTCATATCTTAATGAAGACCCATAAGACTTTATTAATCAAATCCAAAGGGCTTTAGATGTCATGCATATATCGGGTAAAGAGACGGTTGAGCTAGCACCATATAGATTAAAAGGGAGGCTATATTATGGTATGAAGACTGGAAACGATCTAGGGGTCAGCTAATTGGGAAGTGTTCAAAGCAGCATTTCTTGATCATTACCTTCTATTTGAGATTTGAGAGGCCCGTGCAAATCAGTTTTTGAATCTTTTCCAAGGGAATATGAGCGTGAGGGAGTACAGTCTTCAGTTTAACTCTTTAGCCAGGTATGCTCCTAATATAGTAGCTACTACGGAAGATAGAGTTCATCGATATGTGGATAGATTAGATCCATATCTGGTTAGAGATTATACTATTGCTGCCTTGAATAAAGACATGGATATAGCAAGGATACAAGCTTTTGCACAAAAAATGGAAGATCAAAGACAAAGAAGAAGGACACAAGAGCCAGAAAAAGGGTACTCCAAGAGGGCTAGGTCTGTGGGGAAGTATATGCCATCCCAAAGTGAGTTCAGGCCTAGATTTTTAAATAGACTGCCTAGGCTACCATCTTCCAACTTTACAGCAAGTGCTCCACCCCAGTTTCAAGAGTTTAGGGGCAATCAATTTGGACAAAGAAGTGAGAGCCAAGGTTCAGTTGTGGGAAACCAAGAGCATGGAGGCATGAGCTAATCAAGACCTCCTAGACAGCCTTGTAAATAATGTGGGAGACATCATCTAGGTGCATGTTGGTTTGGGATAGATGTTTGTTATTAGTGTGGTACACCGGGCCATATGATGAAAAATTACCCTCGAAGGGGCATAGATGGTATGGCACAAACTACTAGATCATCTATCACATCATCATCATCGAAGCCTCCTTTAGGTAGGGGTCAATAGATGCCTACTGGTCATGGTAGAGGTGGTAGAGGAGCAACTCGTTCTCGCAGAGTCCAAAATAATACATATGCTCTTGCGGGTCAACAAAATTTGGAGGCTTCTCTTGATGTGGTTACAGGTACATTGTACATCTTTTCACATAATGTATATTCATTAATTGATCCGGGCTCTACATTATCATATGTCACTCCATTGATTGCTGGAAAGTTTAAAAGAACACTAAAATCATTGGTTAAGCCATTTGAAGTGTCTACACCAGTTGGCGAGTCTATTATAGCTAGAAGAGTTTATCATAATTGTATAGTAATCATTTGTGAACGTGACACGTTGGCTGATCTTGTTGAGCTAGAAATGGTAGATTTTGATGTTATAATGGGTATGAATTGGTTGGCTTCTTGTTATGCCACAGTAGATTGCTGAGCTAAGAGGGTGCATTTTCATTTTCCAAAAGAGACAGTCCTTGAATGGAGAGGTAATATTGGAGCACCAAGGGGTAAGTTTATTTCTTAAGTTAAGGCAAAAAAGATGATGTCCAAAGGGTACATATGTCATCTAGTGAGGGTGAAAGATATAGATGCGGAGCCACAGACTCTTCAATCCATTCCAGTGGTAAATGAATTTTCTGATGTTTTTCCTGAAGAACTTCTTGGTTTACCACCAGAACGGGAAGTAGAGTTTGGTATTGATGTGATCCCAGGTACTCAACCTATTTCTATTCCTCCGTATAGAATGGCCCCTGCAGAATTACGTGAATTGAAGGAATAATTAAAAGATTTGTTAGAAAAGGGATTCATAAGGCCTAGTATGTCTCCTTGGGGCGCACCCGTGTTATTTGTACGTAAGAAGGATGGCACATTAAGAATGTGTATTGACTACCGACAACTGAATAAGGTGACAATTAAGAACAAATATCCCCTCCCTAGAATTGATGATTTGTTTGATCAGTTACAATGTGCTAAGTGTTTCTCAAAGATCGACCTAAGGTCAGGTTATCACCAAGTGAAAGTGAGGAGAAAGATATACCCAAAATAGCTTGTCGAACATGATATGGTCATTTTGAGTTTTTAGTTATGTCATTCGAGCTAACAAATGCACCAGCAGCTGTCATGGATCTGATAAATAGAGTGTTCAAGCCATTCTTGGATGTGTTTGTGATAGTATTTATAGACGGTATTCTGGTGTATTCAAGATCGAAAGAGGACCATGTTAATCATTTGCTACAGGCATTGCAGATTCTTCGTGATCATAAGTTATATCCAAAGTTTTCTAAATGTGAGTTTTGGTTGAAATCAGTGGCATTCTTGGGGCATATTGTATCCGATGAAGGGATAAGGGTTGATTCTCAAAAGATAGAAGCCGTGAAGAACTGTCCAAGACCCATAATACCTACGGAGGTTCGTAGTTTCCTAGGCTTGGCAGGTTATTATAGAAGGTTCGTTGAGGGGTTTTCTTCCATTTAGGCCCCAATAACCAAGTTAACACACAAAGCAGTCAAGTTTCAATGGAATGATGCCTATGAAAGAAGTTTTCAAGAGTTGAAGAATAAGTTAACTTCCACACTTGTATTGGTACTTCCAGAAGGTACAGAAGGGTATGCAGTGTATTGTGAAGCTTCGAGAGTGGGTCTAGGACCTGTATTAATGCAGCATGGTAAGGTAATAGCTTACGCCTCAAGACACTTGCATCCACATGAGAAGAATTACCCAACACATGATCTTGAGCTAGCAGCGGTTATATTTGCTTTAAAGATATGGAGCCATTACTTGTATGGGGTTCATGTTGATATATATACTGACCATAAGAGTTACAATATATCTTTAAGTAGAAGGACTTGAATCTAAGGCATCGAAGATGGCTTGAGCTATTAAAAGACTATGATGTTGATATCTTGTATCATTCGGGGAAAGCAAATGTGGTAGCCGATGCTTTAAGTCGTAAGACAATGGCAAGCACTTATGGGCAGTCCATAGAAAGACAAGGGATAACTAAAGATCTATACCAACTAGCTAGCTTGGGGGTTCGCCTTCTTGAATCTCCAGATGAAGGAGTTATTATGCAAAATGCGGTAGAATCCTCATTAGTAACTGAAGTGAAAGAAAAGTAGTATGCAGATCCTATTCTATGACAGCTTAAGGAGAATGTACAACAAGGTATGACAAAGGCATTTGAGCTTACGTAAGAGGGAGTACTTCGGTGCCAAAACAGATTGTGTGTACATAATATTGATGGACTAAGGAAGACGATTATGGTGGAAATACACCATTCAAGATATTTTGTCCATCCAGGGTCAACCAAAATGTATCATGACTTGAAAGAAATGTATTGGTGGGGAGACATGAAGAAGAACATTGCAGAATTTGTAGCCCAATGTCCAAATTGTCAATAAGTTAAAGTAGAGCATCAAAAACCAGGAGGTTATATGCAGTGTATGCAGCTCTCAATTTGGAAGTTGGACATGATCAACATGGATTTCATCACTGGTTTGCCTCGCTCCTCTTGAAATTTTGATTCCATATGGGTAATAATTGATAAACTCACCAAATCGGCACATTTCCTACCGGTTAAGACCACTTACACAGCTGAAGAGTATGCAAAGTTGTATATTAAAGAGATAGTTCGGCTACATGGAGTCCCAATTTCTATTATATCCGATAGGGGAGCTCAATTTACCGCACACTTTTGGAAGTTATTTCAAAAGAGTTTAGGAACGCAAGTGAGTTTAAGTATAGCTTTTCACCCTCAAACGGATGGTCAGGCAGAACGTACGATCTAAATACTTGAGGATATGCTGCGAGCTTATGTATTGGACTTCAAATGTAGTTGGGATGATCATTTGTCACTTATTGAGTTTGCATATAATAATAACTATCACTCAAATATTAAAATGGAACCTTATAAACCTTTATATGGGAAAAAGTGTAGATCACTAATTGGGTGGTTTGAAGCGGGTGAAGCTTCCTTATTTGGGCCAGATATTGTTCATCAAACTATGGAAAAAGTTAAGGTGATACAAAAACGGCTAGAAATAGCTCAAAGTCAACATAAATCATATGCAGATGTTAGAAAAAGAGGGCTAGAGTTTGCTATAGGATATTGGGTATTCTTAAAGGTGTCACCAATGAAAGGGGTAATGAGGTTTGGTAAAAAGGGAAAACTGAGTCCACGCTATATAGGGCCATATAAGATTATTCAAAGATTTGGCCAAGTTACATATGAGTTAGAGCTTTCAACAGTACATCTAGAGTTTCATGTCTCAATGCTCCAAAAATGCAAAGGAGATCCATCTCATATTACTCCTACTGAATATGTACAAGTTACAAAAGAACTTACTTATGAAGAAGTGCCTATTGCTATTTTAGATCGGCAAGTCAAGAAGTTAAGAAATAAAGAAGTAGCTTCTGTAAAAGTACTTCGGAGGAACTAAAAAATAGAAGAGATCACATGGGAAGCCGAGGAAGCAATGAAATCCAAGTACCCTCATTTATTTGAATCTGAAGTGAAAATCCAAGAAGTTGAATTGGAGCATTAACAAAAAAGTATAAATGTGTAAGTGATACGTGGTAACATAAAGATTAAACTTGGTCTTGAACTTGTTTAAGTAGGCTAATTATGCTAGCATTCGAGGACGAATGTTCCTAGAGGAGGAGGATGTAACACCCCGTATTTTGCGTGTACTTATTCTATTGATATGGGACTTGAGGTAACCTTGTTGTATAGGTAACAAACCAAGTTTCTTAAGTGATTAGTGGTGGTTTAAAGAGGATTTAAAGGATATTATAATGGCCCAAACATTTCAGCATGTATACGCCAAGCTAACCCAAACGGAAGTGCTTAAGCGCGAGCTAGTAAGGTGGTATTCTACCTCAAGGATTAAAGTATCCAAGTGTATATAAGTATTAAGTTTACATAAAGGGGTTAAGACTTAGAATATGAAATAAAATAAGTGAGTTGCTTGCTTGACTTAAATTAAGCTAGTAGGTGACAAGTAGGTGCATCACCTACTAAGACTCCTTTGACCAGCTTATTGGGCCAAGTACACTACCACCTACTTGAATTAATTTTGGCCCAAGTTAAAAGAGAGAAAAAGAGAAGAATAGGTAGCCAAGGCCCAACAGTTTCAGATCCACAAAGGACCAAGTATAATGGGCAAGTAGGTGCACCAAATACTTGATAAATATGGCCCAAATTAGCCAAGAAAGTCGGCCAAGAGCATCTCCCTTTAAAGGGATTGAAACTAGCTCATTTGACCCATTTTAACTTAGACAAAAATTCAGCTTTCTAGAGTTTTCTCTCTTGCTCTCTCTTAGCTTCTACAGCAACCCTAAGTTTTTATTAGGGTTCTTGGGATTTACCTTCCTTCCAAACTAAAGGTAAGTGAACAAATCATGAGATTATCTCAAGAATACTATGGAATTATGTTCTTCATGTTTAAATTATAAGACAACCCTCTATAAGTTTGGCAGTCCCATTTTTCTTGGTTATTAAGAGATTTTCTCTTCTCCTTTGGTTTGTGTGTAAAGGAACCAAGATATTGAAGAAATACAAGTTAAGAGAATAAACTATCACAAAATTAAGGTAAGGCTACTGCCCATTTTTCCCCCTTCCTATATACATGTTTTGGTGGAGAATTGTATATTTATTGTTGTCAAGAACTCAAGGAATGATAAGTTCAATATTTGGTTGCTATGATAAAGAATATTAGGGCATTTTCAGGACTTGTGTTATGTGTATATGTTGGGGATAGCTTGGTTGATGTTGGGAAAGGATGTAACTAACGTGTATTGAATTATAGACAGAGGATGTAGTGATACACCACCGAACAGAATATTATGTAAGCCTACTGCCCACTCCACTTTGTATACTGTTTTGAGGGTGTAATGATGCTAAAGTTGTTTCGGGGGACCTTATAAGGATTTGTATGGTATGTGAATGTAATTGGAGGAGTAAGGGTTGAAAGAACATCCTTGAATAAATTAATTATGGGCTTACTGTCCGGCTACTGTTTTGTTGAGGTTAAGTGGCTTAAATGTGTTGATTAGCTACTAATACTAGTTTTACCACTTACTTTATTATAGATAAGCAGTCCGAAGGGCAGGAGGTTAATTTGGGATAATATCAGAGTTGTACAGCAAGGTATGTAAGGCTATTCAATTCTATGTTCTTTGGCATGAAATCTAATACATTGATGTTACATTTGCTCCCTATGTCATTATTACTGCCTTAAAAGCATATTCACATGTCTCTCACTACTGGTCCATAGTTTAAAACTCAATAATGTTATGACCACCAAAAGAACTATCTCAAAGATTAAAGAAATGATGTAAAGAAAATCTGTATATTCTTGGGTGGTATCCCATGGGTGGAAGGAACACCTAGCAAGGGTCGATCCCAATATCACGGGTGGTATCCCAAGGGTAAAAGGTAAGCTTAGCATGGGTCGATCTCGATTTGTGTATTTATGAGGACCGTATCCCAGGGGTTAAAATACCTAGATGGGTCATCCTATTTACCACTGATTAGTTGGTCATTTGTATCATATGCTTTACAATTTCATAATGCAAAGAAGAATAAAGTAAAGTAAAAGATGTAATGTACATGATCCCACAAATACAAGCAAAGGTGGTCTTTTATTCTTATCTATACAACTATATATTGATATCTGATTTTATTAAGATCTTGTCTTACCTATGGTCACTTTATGTCTTACATACTTAGTATATTCTTTCATACTGACGTCCCTCATAGGGATACTGTGTTTCATGCCACAGGTACAGGTACTCCAACTAGTAGACCTCCTCAATAGGAGCACGAGACGCTCAGCTGTGATTGGTGAGCTCCAAGTTGATTCAGGGATTTATCGAGTCTTTGATATGTGTATTTCGGTATTGTACAGTAGTTTTGTAAGGTGGGGTCTGTCCCGACCTATATTATGTTTTCTATCCTGTAGAGGCTTTGTAGACTAATCTATGAAGTTCAAATATGTTTAGTCTCATAATAGTTGTGGCCCCAACAGCCAAGTCATGTATATATGGTTTGTTTCTATCTATGCTGGTCTTTCATTACTGTAGCTTATATATATATATATGTCAAAGTTTCATGATTCTCATAGTTATATGCATGGTAAGAACATGTTAAAGTTACTTCTCTCGAGTCTTTAGGGCGTTGAGTGCCTATCCATCTCAATGGGATTTAAGGTGTGACAAGATAATAATGAAATACACACAATCAATTGAGTTTAACCTCTTATTTTACGAGATACATAGGGGTGTACATAATTTTTTATAAGCTCCTTCATTTAAATTAACATTCAATCCTGACCATACACTACTATGTCTTAACATTCATACATATTCTGCTACCCCGACCAATCATCAAGACCGAACCCGTTCTGCTTCCCAACTCCCCAATTATCCTGATGCCATAATTAATTAGTTGCTTCACAACTTCCCATAATTTCCTTACCTGTCATATTAACACACCATATTTCACAGTTTAAAACATGAAGTCATATCCAACATATGGTAATAGTCAACAACTTGATTAATTTTAAGGACATTAGCACCGGATTAATACCAGTTCACCTTGTTTTATTATTCTTTTTCAACCCTACCTCACTACTTAATTAGCATGAATAATCTAACCGGATATAGGTATCAACAACAATTCAACCAAGCAATTATATTAGCACTAAAATCATTATATTAGCACTAAAATCATTCCCCTCTACCTTAATTTCCATGTTTGTTCCATCCAAACACCGTGCTCGCAGGCCTAAGCATGAAATCTCCCATCAATCTATATTACGAATATGTTTTCTAATAGAGGTCTACTATTCAAGTTAAACTAAAGGTGTCAACTGGGCCGGGTCAACCCGGTACCGGCCCATTTACCGATCGTACCGGACCGGACCCGGTATGGGTAATGGGCCTGGCGGGTTTTTAGTGGGCTGGGCCGGACACGGCATTGAAACCGGTGGACCGGCCCAGTTAGAAAACCGGACCGGGTCCACCGGTGCACCGGCCCGGTAACTTTTTTTTTTTTTTTAAAAAAAAAATAAAAAATCTGGGCCGTTGGGCCCCAGCCTGCAAAGGCTGTTTTGGTCCGTTGAGGCCCAACGGCTATAATGCCGTTGGCCCAACGGCCAAACAGCCTTTTTAGGCTTTAATTTTAAAAAAAAAAAAAAAAATCAAATTTTTTTTTTTTTCCTATAAATACATGCCATTTCAAAAAATATTTCCTACAATCTCAATTCTCATTCTCTTATTCTCTCTCAAATTTGCTAAAATTATCTCATAAAGTGTTCTATATATTTTATTATTTTGCAATTACAAATACTACATTGAAGTTTCCAAAAGTACTCAATTGACCAACTTTCGAGTACTTCAAAAATTTGGTATTATCGTTCCATCTCTTACTTTTAATTTTTAATTAGTGTATTATTTGTTGAATATTTATTTGGATTTTTTGTGTGTGTTTTTTGAATAATTGTTAGTTTAATTGGTAATATGGATAAATTAAGGAAAGTCGGTAAAAGTGTTAGAAATTTTTGTCCCGGAAGTGGTAGTGGTAGTGGTAGTAAGAAACAAATTGGTTCCGGTAGAGGTAGTTCAAATGCTCGATATACTCGTGTGCCTCCGGTACCAATTAGCAAACCATTTGAGAATGAAATACGTGTAGGTGCTCACGATATGAATTATTTTGAGGCTCAAGAAAATTATGGTATACAAGAAGAGAATGAAGTAGACTCTGTTGATTTAGATGAAAATGATGATGATAATGTTGATGTTACACCCGAATCTGGTAATGTTAATGTTCAATCTGAATCAGTTAATCTTCCTCCCCGGCCCCCTGTAAGATCTCGTAAAAAAACTAGTGTTGTGTGGAATTTTTATACCCGAATAGAAGGAACCACTCAGGTTGAATGCGATCTTTGTCAGATAAAATACGAGCATAAGACCGGGGGTAATAAAGGAGGTACGGGTCAATTGTCGAGACATTTGAAGGATAAACACCCAATATATATGTATGTATATTCTTTAAAGTAGTATATATTGAATGTACATACATATGTATGTTCTTTAAAATAGTATATATTGAATGTATATATGTATGTATATTCTTTAAAATAGTATATATATATGTATGTATATTCTTTAAAATAGTATATATTGAATGTACATACATATGTATGTTCTTTAAAGTAGTATATATTGAATGTATATATGTATGTATATTCTTTAAAATAGTATATATTGAATGTATATTCTTTAAAGTAGTATATATTGAATGTACATACATATGTATGTTCTTTAAAGTAGTATATATTGAATGTATATATGTATGTATATTCTTTAAAATAGTATATATATGTATGTATATTCTTTAAAATAGTACATATATGTATGTATATTCTTTAAAATAGTATATATATATGTATGTATATTCTTTAAAATAGTATATATATGTATGTATATTCTTTAAAATAGTATATATATGTATGTATATTCTTTAAAGTAGTATATATTGAATGTACATACATATGTATGTTCTTTAAAGTAGTATATATTGAATGTATATATGTATGTATATTCTTTAAAATAGTATATATATGTATGTATATTCTTTAAAATAGTATATATATGTATGTATATTCTTTAAAATAGTATATATTGAATGTATATTCTTTAAAGTAGTATATATTGAATGTACATACATATGTATGTTCTTTAAAATAGTATATATTGAATGTATATATGTATGTATATTCTTTAAAATAGTATATATATGTATGTATATTCTTTAAAGTAGTATATATTGAATGTACATACATATGTATGTTCTTTAAAATAGTATATATTGAATGTATATATGTATGTATATTCTTTAAAATAGTATATATATGTATGTATATTCTTTAAAATAGTATATATTGAATGTACATACATATGTATGTTCTTTAAAGTAGTATATATTGAATGTATATATGTATGTATATTCTTTAAAATAGTATATATATGTATGTATATTCTTTAAAATAGTATATATATGTATGTATATTCTTTAAAATAGTATATATATGTATGCATATTCTTTAAAGTAGTATATATTGAATGTACATACATATGTATGTTCTTTAAAGTAGTATATATTGAATGTATATATGTATGTATATTCTTTAAAATAGTATATATTGAATGTATATTCTATTGTATGACTGTATGTTCTTTAAAGTAGTATATATTGAATGTATATATGTATGTATATTCTTTAAAGTAGTATATATTGAATGTACATATATATGTATGTTCTTTAAAGTCGTATTCTAAGTAGTATTATATTAAAAAACAATCAAAGTTCAAAAATTTTTTTAGTCGGGACCCGGCCCGGCCAGGCCCATGTAAAATGCACTAATGGGCCGGTGCTGGACCGTTTGGGCTTTAATTACTGTTGGGCCCGGCCCGGCACAGTTAAAATGAAGACCGGACCAGACTCGGCCCAGGCCCAGTAAAAAATATCGAACCGGAGCCGGGTTGACCCGGCCCGGCCCGGTTGACACCCTTAAGTTAAACCTAGCCTACCTGGGCGCCAAGCTGCTGTTACATAGGCATAAACTCTCATTTCTTAACCTGTTTTAGCAATTTCTGATGCAAAGTCCATTATGAAACCTTCAAGATTCGCCTTTTCAAAGTGTGCCTCTCATTCTCGTTATATTTGGGTCTAAGGGACAACCCTAGAGTGTTTTTAGGAGGAGGCAACATTATTGTTTAAAGATGAGAAGTAAAAAGGTTTAAAAATGTGAAGCTGACTGCCCGTCTTTCTACTGTAGCTGCCCGACTACTGCTATAGCCGGAAGTGTCCAGTTATGGCAGGACGTGTGTCAGTCAGCCTCCCCCAAAATTTTTGACTCCTAAATTTGTCTACTAATAATTTTTAACAGACATCTAGAAAATTTTAAAATTACCAATACCATGTGCCCCTTGGACACAGTGATGATAATAACGATAGGATGGGTCATTACATAACTTGAATCAGTTGGTAGGATCATTTGACTTGATGTCCCTGGCTATTTTATTTTTTTTAAAAGAACAATAATTAGTATATTGTCTTGCTTTTTTAAGAGACAAAGTTGGATTGAACTTACATTTAGTATTTGAGTTCCACTTGCACTTGTGCAGATCCCAAATCCAACATTACTTGTCCTTTATGCTTCCTTCTTACTGAATCTTCTCCAGTTACAACTCTTTCTCGCTTCTATCCAATATTTTCTATTAGTTGACTATTTATTCCTCTTGTAGCAAGAAGGCTTGTATCTACAATGATGGGGGTTTGCTTATATCTACAAAGCACCTTGCTTGCCCTAGACTTGTCCTTTTTCTCCTCCGAGGTAAGTCTTGCCATAGATGCAATATCACATATCCAAGTTTTGGCAAATTTAATCATCTCCACTATTCAAGTCATTATTTTTCTCCTAATTTCCTTCATTATGGTAATAATAGATTTGTATCTACAAGCTAAGATCCATGAGTTAAAGGTCTTACACATGTTATTTTCAACAACATCACACTTACAATTCTCTTGAAAGAATACCCTAACCCATGACACCCTTGGATAATGTAATAAATCAGTACTAATATCCTTACCAAGTTTGCTAATTTTATTAATCCCCTATTTGAGCTTCACTTCAAAATTTGCTTTGATACATCTATTGAATTGTTTTCTCCTATCCTCTCCCTTTCAGTCCTGACTCCAATTAGACCAGATGTGTCTAGCATACCTTCTAACTTCAGCATCTGGTAAAAATTAATCAACAGTTGCAGGAAAACCCTACAGAGAAAAAAATAGTTAAATACTTGACAAGATATAAAACAAACTTAACAAATGTATTAGGTGAATTAACTTTTTCATATTTGTTATCACAGCAAGTCCTTCTCTACTACCTAACTGTAGGTCCTCTTTCAAATAGTTGATAGAAAAACTCTAACTATGCTTAGTTTCCTTGTCCACAACTATCCAGGCTATAGAAAACATCTAGTTGTTTCCATTCTTCCCAACTATTACTAGAAGTTCACCATTACAAGCACTCTTTAAGAAACATCCATCAAATCCTATTATTGTTTTACACCTTTCCATCCTCCCCTTCTTTAATGCATCCAAGTATACATAGAAATACAAAAACAAATTTTTTTTCCTGGCAAAGTTTCTCTATCCATTCTTACCCAAACAGAACTGCCAGGATTGGTCTACTTTATAACCTCAGCATAATCACATAATTTTCTCTCTAAGAACCTGTAACTTTTTCTTATAACAAATTTTCCTACCCACATACAATCCCAACTTCTCCCTGCACAATTCTTATATTTCCCAAATCATCAAAGATGGTTGTTTAGTTATTTCTTCCTTGAAACTTTTTGCAAGGAATTTAGTTGTACACATTTTGTTCTTATTTTATGTAGAATACTAATGTACATGATGATAGTTCTTAATCATGAGATTACCAGGATCTCTATCAAGGGAACCATAACACAACCACTTGTGTTTTTCTTGGAATTTACATTTAGCCTTCACTCTATGAGCTTCATTGGGTTAACTTAATTTGAACTTTGTTTTCTACTGCATATCTTCCCAAAGATTTTCTAAATTCAATAGGATCATAAAAAATCATTCCAAGTTCAAAATAACAGCTTCACGTTCATCATTATACCTGACCTTTTTACTTTTTCTTTTTCCTAGTATATCAACACCCCTAACAGCTTTAACATCTATCAAATTTGTGTTATCATCATTATCACAATCTGAACCAATTAATATAATGCTCATCTCCTCCTATATTTATCTTCCTTGTTTCTTCCAATGCCTTCAAAACCTTTGTCAATACCAGCTTCACCTACTGGTATTTCTTTAGGAACTTTTGATTTTCTCCTAGGATTCTTTTTGCTCTTGGTTTTAGCCCTAAATAATCTCAACTCTTTATCAACATATGAACCATCTTCACTAGGAATATCATCTCTATTTGATTCACTATTAGGTAGATTTGTATTAGCTTCATTCAGAGCTGGATTAACCCCAATCTTCGCATTTTCATCACTTTTTATACCAACATCTTCATCAACAGAGACATTGTACTCTGTCCCTAATAAAAGAGCAACAAGATTTGGGAATTCCTCCACGTCATCAATGTCATGGAGAACAAATACGTCAAGTTTATCACCATCTCTTAAGTCATTGACAAATTTTAATAACTGTTTATCAGAAGTAACCTGAACTAACTCATCACCATCTATATTTTGACAGTAAATCCCTTCACAATTATGTCCTGAGATCTTTGGTGTAGGAAATAAACTAAATAGGACTAAATGATATTTATCAATAGCAACATCTACGATATCTAAGTCCTATTTATAATGAGGGTTTGGGTTTATTATAACAGTTTCCTTATGTAAAAACAGGTCAGAATAAAGTTGTCCATAATATTCCCATCACAATCCCCAAAGATTCACAACAATAAGGAAATACCCAAACGGTCCCTAACTTTATAAGAGAAATCCCCAAATATACCCTAGATATGCAGTACCAATAAATAAAGAAGAAAACAGTCCAATTTTTTCACCTTCACCAAGGATAATGCATAAAAACAAAACAAAAGTTTAGTAGAACCTCCATATTCTCCAATTTCTCCAATTTTAGGAAGCCCTAAAACCGACTTGAGTGTAAAACTTGATTTCAACCATTATACCTGCAAAACGACAACAAATAATTACTCTTTAGTTGCTACTAACTACAAATTGACTGAAAATTACGGCATAATGGAACACATTTGAAGACAAATTACCAAAGATTTCCATTAGTTGAAGCAGATGGGTGAAAAAGTTGAAAATGAAAGTTTTTCCAAAAAGTTTCTCTTTAAATTTGTCTTTTGATGACATATAATAATACATGGAAAGTAAAATGAGTTGGCCTTTTAATATACCTAGATACATTTAATTGGGCACGATTTAATTTGTCATTAGGCACAATTTAAGGCCGTTTAATCCACCTAGATACGTTTATAATACACGCGCCTAGGATTTACAGAAGTATGTGCAAAAAGAGACAAAATGACACATCGGGACCCGAGTTGAGGTGTTTAAAATGAACAATGTATAGTTGAGGTGCCTACGTGAAAGTTGGTGTCAACTTTAGGGGTTGTCGATGTGTTTCGCCTTCAATCTATGTATAACTAATGTTTGCATTAGTTATACACTTTATTTGGTATGCATAACTAATACATTAAAATCCAAGGTATTAGTAATGCAAGGGGATCTAATGCATGCATTAATACGGTTAAAGATACAATTACCCCTCAAAACCTTTTACAAATCTTTTCCACCATATTTGTTGAAAGTATTTATGTAAACAAACATATATTTTAAATAAAATTATGCAATGCATATTTTTTTAATACACCAAATTAAACACTGCATAAGAAAAATCTCAGCATAACTAATGCAAGCATAATTAATACCGACATTACTAATGCAAGTACTACAACAACAAAAACATGCCCAGTATATTCCCACCAAGTGAGGTCTAGAAAGGTAAAATGTACGCAGTTCCTACCACTACTTCAAGGTGTGGTAAGGAGGTTGTTTTCGATAGACCCCCGGCTCAAGACGATAAAACAGTCTAGAAAAGACATAGTATAAGAACAAGAAACAATAGGTAGTACCAAAACAACAGATAATAATAGAACAAGACTACCACAAAGTAATACTACACTCGATCTATCAGAAACAACAAACAACACCGAAACAACAAACAACACCAAAACACCAAGAAACTACAAGCATAGCACTACGACTAATGGCATGGGTAACGCAACAAATCACTCCTACCAACTAGTAAGAATGCACTCATACCTTCTAACCTCCTACCTTAATTCGCCTCCTTCATACCTTTCTATCTAGAGTCATATCTTCAGTAAGTTGTAGCTGCTCCATGTCATGTCTAATCACCTCCCTCCAATATTTCTTCGCTCTACCTTTACCTCACCTAAATCCATCCATAGCCAACCTCTCACACCTCTGCACTGGGGCATTTATGCACCTCCTCATTACATGCCCGACTATCTCAACCTCATTTCCCGCATCTTGTCTTCCACTAAAGTCACACCCACCTTATCTCAAATAACCTTATTTCTAATCCTATATCTCCTAGTAAACCTACACATCCATTGCCACCTTCATCTTTTAGATGTGAGAGTTCTTGCTTGGCCAACACTCTACCCTATGAAACATAGTTGGTCTAATCGTCACTTTGTAGAACTTGTCTTTAAGTTTAGGAGGAACCTTCTTATCACACAAGACTCTAGAAGCGAGCCTCCATTTCATCCACCCTATACTAATACCGTAAGTGACGTCCTCGTTAATCTCTCTATTTTCCTGGATCATAGACCCAAGATACTTAAAACTATCTCTCTTCATAATAACCTAAGTATCAAGCTTAACTACCACGTCTGAACTTGAACTCCAAATATTTTGTCTTGGTCCTGCTCAACCTAAACACTTTAGACTCAAGAGTCTGTCTCAAAACCTTCAAGTTAGCATTTACTCCTTTATGGGTTTCGTCAATTAGAACTACGTCATCCATAAATAACATATACCATGACATTTCACCTTTAATTTGCCACATCAATACATCCATCAATAAGGCAAATAAAAATGGGTTAAGAGTTGATCCGTAATGCAACCCCATCAATATAGGAAAGTTCTCTGAGTCTCCTCCCACATTTATTAAATGAGTCTTAGCACTGTCGTACATGTCCTTAATTGATCTAGTATATGCCACAGGAACAACTCTAACCTCCAAGCATCCTCATAGAACCTCCCTGACGACTTTGTCATGAGCCTTCTCTAGATCAATAAACACCATGTGTATACTACTCCATAAGTCTCCTTACGAGATAAATGGCTTCTGTAATTGAGCGACCTGACATGAATCCAAATTGATTCTTGGAGATAGTCACACTCCTCCTCATCCTCAACTCCACCACCCTCTCTCAAACCTTCATAGTGTGACTTAATAACTTGATACTACTATAATTATTGCAATTCTGAATGTCACCCTGGTTCTTGTACAATAGAATCATCGTACTCTATTTCCAAGCTTTGGGTATCTTCATGGTCTTGAAAATGACAGTAAATAACTTGGTCAGTCAATCTGTACATGCCCCACCTGTGCCCTTCTAAAAATCCACCAAAATCTCATCTGGCCCAGTCGCTCTACCCCTATGCATCCTACGAATAACACTTTTAACCTCCTCAACCTTTATACACCTACAATAACCATAGTCATGATGCCTCTCTGAGTGCTCCAAGTCCCCCATTATGATGTCCTTGTCCCCTGCTTCATTCAAGAGGTTATGGAAGCAAGACTGTCATCTCTTCCTAATGGGTACATCCTCCACCAATACTTTGCCGTCCTCACCCTTGATGTACTTCACTTAGCCAAGGTTATGGGCCCTCAGCTCCCTACCTGGCTAGCTTATATTCGTAACTTCTGATCCCCACATTTATCCTCTAATTTTGTCTATAAGCTTTTGAATGTTGTTGTCTTAGTCTCTATAACTGCTTACTTAGTCTCCTTTCTAGCCATCTTATACTTCTCCCTACTCGTTTGTTTTTCCTCCTCGTCGTACTCTCCATCAACTTCGTGTAAGACCCCTTTTTTGCCTCCACCTTCCCTTGTACTTATCTATTCCACCACCAGTCCCCTCGATGCCTGTCATATCGACCTCTCAATACACCCAACACCTCTCTAGTTGTATCCCTAATGAAATTAACAGTCTTATCCCACATACTATCTGCATCCCCACTACTCCTCTAAACCCCCAAATCCACCAACTTCTCCCCTGTCTCCAGGGTACTGGCCATAGTCAAGCTATCCCATTTGATCTTAGGTCGATCATCCAAAACCCTCTTCTTCTTGATCTCTAAATCTATCACTAAAAGCCTATGTTGAGTCAAAAAATTCTCATTTGGGATAGCCTTACAGTCCTTACAAAGACCGTTATCTCCCTTTCCAAGGATAAAAAAGCCTATCTAAGTCTTGGTCACCGAAAAGGTAACCAAGTGTTTCTCCTTCTTGGGGAAGCTCGAGTTCGCGACCATCAACCTAAAGGCTCTAGCAAAATCCATAAATGAAACTCCTCTTTCATTTCTCTCCCCAAAACAAAGCCTCCATGCACATCTTCATAACCCCTCGATGATGACCCAATATGCCTATTGAAATCACCTCCTATGAAAAGTTTTTCGGTGTTAGACACACCTTTCACCACCTCATCCAAAACATTCCAAAAACTCTTCTTCTCCTCCTCGTCCAACCCGCTTGGGGGGCGTAAGCACTAATAATGTTCCAAGTATAGCCTCCAATGACTAACTTAATCGACATCATCCTATCGTTAACCCTCCTAACCTCTACCACCTGCTCTCTAAGATCTTCATCTACTAAGATTCCTACCCATTCCTATTCCTCACGCCTCTTGCGTACCACAACTTATACCTATCCACATCCTGCACCTTAGTACCTATCCATTTGGTCTCCTAAACACAAGCTATATTAATCCTCCTCTTCCTTAGAAACTTCACTAGTTCTATGGACTTTCCTTGTAAAATCTCTATATTTCAAGACCCTACTCTCAACCTCGACTCCCTTAACCCACTTACCCCTCCTGCCCCTCATCCCTGCCTTCCCCTCTAACCCTGATCCTAACCCTGATCTCAACCCCGACCGATTACATGACCCTAGTCTACTATCATCCACCAAAGCCACTAAAAAGTGCATGCTAATTCGGGATATACTACCTAAACCAACTACTCTAGGATACACATACAATACAGGAAAAACAAATAAGATGGAGCAAATACTCAACAAGTAAATAAACCAAGAATACTATAGCTCCCTAAACACAACAAGCCAACGAGCAAGAACAACAATGTATACACCTTAAAACACCAACTGTAATGGAACAGAGCAGAGACAGACCAATCAATGGAAGAAAGACAATACAATCAAGAACACAATTGAAACAACGTAGAAATTAAAAGTTGGGAGAAAATAGAGATTAAGGGAAAGAAAATGCAAGCATTACTAATCTACTATATTTTGCACTATTCTTATACACTCTACCAAACGACCTCTAATTTTTATAGCGGTTTTGATTTACCATGACAATTTTTTTTTTTGATTACCATGACAATTTAAAGAAGTTCATAATGCATATCTCAACAGTTTCCTAAAAAATAATTATTGTAAAATTAAATTCAGACATATACAATAATACAACTTTTGGAAAATAAAATAATACAGGAGGCATTTGGCCATGAGAATTAAAAAAAAGATAATTCACTTTATTTGAATTTTTCAAAAGTTGAAGTTGGAGTTGAAATTGTGTTTGACCATAATCTTTACAATAAATACTTAGAATTTAAATGTATTTTTTAAAAGAACATGAAATATATTTAAATTGAGTTATTTTATGAAAATAAAAAATTTATAATTTTTTTGATTTTTTTTTTTTTAAAGTGAAAAGAGGGTTTTGACTGTTCTACAAACACTGAGCTGATCTTCAGATTAGAAGGAAAAATTTTCCGGGAAAAAATGAATGTTTATTAATGCCCAAAGGGGTTATCATTCCAAATTTCCAAATAAATAGTGAGAGTTGGCGGGAAATAACCCTCGGCCGGTCTTGCTTGCTCTCAATGTCAAAGGTTTCAGAAATAAGGTCACTCTTGGTGTCACTAGCATCTGAACTGAACTTCATAAATCCGGCGACTGGAAATGAATCTCCGAACGTGGACCTCACTATCACAAATCTCAACCGTTCGCTTAACCTCTCCGAAACAATTCCTAGAATTAGGGTTTTGGACACTGCCCTTTCTGTTATGTGCTTCACGTCGTCCCAGGTCATCATATCTCATCACAAAAAATTGAAAGAAAAAGAAGAAGATAATTATGAGTCTTTTTTATTTTTTTTCTTTTCATTTTTGAATGTTTAATTTGAGATATTTCTACAATTTTATGATTATCTGTAGGTCTTCAATTGTACAATTGAGTACTTGGTGAAGACAATTGCTACAGTGCTATCTTCTTCGATTGAATGTAAGGTTGCCAGAACTGCTGAAGGGGAGGTTCTGCAAATTGGTGGATTGATTTCGGGTCAGGATTGTACCAGAATAGTCGAATCTTGTGCTGATGTTATGCTGAAACTTGAAAGTTTTCAACGTAATTGTTTCTTTCAACTATACATATTTTAGGTGTCCGGTGATATTTCTATTTAAAAGTTGTTAAATTTGTGTTGAGAGGATGCTAAAGGAAGAAATTTCATGTAGACCTCTAGATGCAGCGGTGAGTGAACATGTTAATAGGAGACTAGGTTGATCTACGATCACATGGATGGAAATTGTCTCTAACTAAGCGAAAAATAGGACATAATGGAAGAAAAAGATATACACAGGTGATACAATTATTGTAATTAACGCTTGGTCATGTTAGTATGCTTACTTAGGTCCTATGTTCTGTAGGAGTCTTTTTTTTATGCCAGAGATTTGGTTTCCGGATCAACATTGTCAGTAGAAAAATAGAAATACAAAAAGATGTTAAAGAGTTTGTAGAATTAACTATATCTGCTTTGCTGTTGATTGTAGCCTTTGCTAATTATAATTGAAACTTATTTATTGAAATGTTTGGCATGTTTTATGTTATTCCAGCAGATCTTTCTCCAATCATATTGTATGCTGTTGTGAGGGTGGCAGTACTACCATCACGAGTTCACTATTTACTTAAATTGCCTCCTATGCTTGACCTAAGATCCGTTGATGGAAGACACTGTGCTTTGCTTAAACAGTTACATTGTCAAAAGGAATTTAACATTGAGAATGGAAAAATACCGCTAAGGTTGGTTAAAGCAGATTTTCTATCATTCATGGATTTATTATTGCTGGATTCTCTATTTCTGAACCTACTGGGTGGTTGGTACGCCTACTTTTATTTCTAATATCAGAGCATATTTTGGAATTCTATTTCATCTAATTACTGCAATTTTTCTTGGAGTTCTGATTGAACATGCTTAATGTTGCATCATGTCTCTTAGGGGTCACTTGAGTCAAAAGACAGCTTGAACTGAAGTTAGAAAAAGAACAGTACTCTTGATTGCCCTTTTTTTGTTTCTAGGACTGATATGCATATCTATTTTATATATTAAAAAAATGAGAAAAGATTATATTTGGTGTCGAGGCGATATAGTTTAATGTTACAAGAGAAATGATAGTGTTGATTTCCTGTCTTAGTAAATGGGCAGCCCGGTGCACTAAGCTCCCGCTATGCGCAGGGTCCAGGGAAGGGCCCGACCACAAGGATCTATTGTATGCAGCCTCACCTTACATTTCTGCAAGGGGCTGTTTCCAAGGCTTAAACCCATGACCTCCTGGTCACATGGCAGTAACTTTACCAGTTACTCCAAGGCTCCCCTTCTGTCTTAGTAAATGGGAAATGCAAAAATGCTGGTTGTGTCCTTCATGATAAAAATATGCTACTAAGATGCATTGCAGAAACTATTGTTTTAATTACATGAATTTTTAATCTTGTCAACATGTGCGCCCCATTCATATGAGTTGCTTCTTAATTTGATTTGGTCTAACCCATCTAATGATATACTTTCTCAAATAATATTTTCCTTTGCTCTGCAGGTTGCTCTCATGGCAACTAGATCACATGCTTTTGAAGTATGATGTATCTCAAATTTTGCAAGAGGTCATTAAGAGACCTTTCCTTTGTTTAGAAATGGAATTTCATGAGAGGAGAGAATGGCGTTCAATTGTTATATGTTTGGTACTTTCTCCTGTCATGTTTACTGAGACTAGGTCCCTGCTGCATAACTGGTTTCTTCTGACGTAAGTCCCACTCCTGTTTTTCTTTTCTTCTTTCCTGTCGTCAGTAAGGCTACTGTACTGATAACTCCAGTACATTCTAAAACCTTTTTATTCATATGCCTGCATGGATATTTTGTACTGCATTATAATTTTTTATCTCATTTATCATTTTCTTCTCAGATTTCTCTATTGAAGGATAACCTTATGGCTCTCTGTGATGCTAATATGCTACTTGAAAACTCCAGAGAATTTGAAAGATTCTCCTGTTGTAAGGTCTTTTGGGTTCCTCATATTGTTGCACTGCTATTTTGCAGGGATTTGGCTTCTATTCTAGAGCTTCAAGTTAAGCTGGTCTCTCTGGTGCTAGATATTATTTCCAGACCTATGTGGTGGGGCATATCAATGGATCTTGGATCAAAACTTCCATTTTCACATTCTTACTTTCCATGCAAGAAGCAGATTTTGAGGATTTTGACTGGACCTTTATCCTTGGAATCTTTAGAGTTTCTAGTTCATGAAGTTTGCAAGCCAGTTGACGCATTTTCAGAGAAAGCTGTAAATATTGCCAAAGTAAATCAGAGTTCTATTTGGTAAGTTTTTTTTCATGGTGTTTCACACAATTAGTTTGCACTTTCTGAGTTTATGGCTAATATGGTTCTGTTTCTGCTTTTACTTTCAGGGCAGCAACAATAGCATTCCCTTCTTGGTTCATTTTCGCCTCTATTTTGCTCTTCTCAGAAAAGAGTTTGAGGGACAAGTACTGCTCAACATGCATATATGGAGCAGGTAATCTTAACAATTCACAGGACGTTAAAGCTCCTTTTCTTGCTACTGCCGCAAAGTTTATAGCATGGAGTTTGAACCCTACTGGTGGATCCTACTTGGAACTTTTAGTTGATTATCTGACCAAATTTTCCAATTTATGGACCATTAAGAAGTTTGGCTCTGATGGAGGCAATGAGAATACTCTTTGTCACAACAAGGAAGTCCAGGGATTTCTGTCCTTTGAGAAGGAAATGGTCAATACCCTAGATTCCAATTGCCAAGCACTTGCTTTCTGGCTTAAAGAATTTCAGGACATGTACATTGGCCACTCAAACAAAGTAAGTGAAAGCTTTGCTCCAGATGAAGAACAAGCACCAGGTGTGAGTTTACCGAAGAACATGTTGTTTAGGAGGGTAACAATATGCATCTTGTTCGGAAGCTTGAATCATATAAGTGATATTGAATGTGAACTGCTTTTACATTATGGTGCAACTGGTACTCTCGTGCAGTTCACCGGAGGACAACCTGGAACAAAGAATAGGGATTCTAACCATGAAAGGCAAAAAGGCTTGATAGCTTGGGCTGAGACATATACGGGAAAAGAAGCTACAGCAGGAGCGCGTATTGTTTTTGACATAACTGATGTAGCTGAAAGTATATCAGCTTCTATGTTCGAAACTGAGGAATGTGGACTCAATTTTGTGGGTGACGTGAAACTAAAGGTTGGGAGATATCTAGTCAAGTGTGTGAAAAGGCTACTCCAATTCACACTGGAGAACAACAACATAAAGCTGAACGTGAAGGATCTCTATGACAGAATGCTCCGGTGGAAACATCAAGGGCGAGATGTTTTTCAAAATTATAGGGAATTAGCTGAAGTAATAGATGCCTGTGCTTCAGCAGCCTTTTGAAGGACCTGTACAACATCAATCGAATATGACAACCTGAAAAGACATGGGCCTTAAGAAATTGTTTTGGTGGCGAAGCGTTATCCTCAAGTAAGCAATCTTTTTGTTTCGAAGTTATGTTGATACTCCTACATTGTTGGTCTTCTGTGCTGATGTCCATTTTTTACTGACATAGTGCAAGTTTGTTGCCCATGCATTTCTTATATATCTTACTATTGACAGTTCTTCCTCTGATGCCATCATTTGTCATCTCTGTGAATTATCTAGTATCCACAGCTGAAGTTTTGAGCTGTTCTCTATCTCCTGATAGTGAATGCTCTTTTAAGATTAAGACGCCCCCTCTCCCTGTAAAACAATAAATATTGAACAACTTGAGACATGAATGATCTTTATGAGATGAAGTTCATATTGGCAGCCATATTAGTGAAGCAAGTGAACGTGTAGTAGGCTTTAAATATTAAGCAAGCACAAAAGGATGCAAAGTTGTTGCCATGTAACTAGGAGGTCACGGGTTCAAGCCGTGGAAACAGCCCCTTGCAGAAATGTAAGGTGAGGCTGCGTACAATAAACCCTTGTGGTTCGGCCCTTCCCCGAACCCCGCGCATAGCGGGAGCTTTAGTGCACCGGGCTGTCCTTTTTAAAAGGACTAGTTTCTGGGCACGTTTCCCTATATAATTTTTTAGAGATCTGTTAGAGTATAAGTTCTATGAAAACATGCACCAAGATATAATGCAATAATTACAAATAAAGCTTTTAATAGCCAACTTCTAATAATTTTACAAATGGTAACCCGAGCTCGAAAAAATACAAATTTACAACTATCAGAAATACATAGCAAATTTAATTAAATAGGTCTAATAAGAGAGAAAACAACAAAAAATAAAAGATAAGAAAAAATGCAACATACACATCCTTTTTAAGATTTTATTCATAGCAATATAAATGGAAAAAGAAATACAGAGTCAGTACATAACTTTTCGAGTTCTGGTCACACCTTCTCCCATAACCAATAAAAATTTAAGAGACTTCTTTATCGAGACAAACTAAAACATGAATCAAATAGTATAATAATAGTATAAGCGTTTCACTACTTACTCTAAAAAAAAAAAGGGCAGGCCTGGTGCACTAAAGCTACCGCTATGCGCGGTGTTCGGGGAAGGGTCCCACCATAAGGGTGTATTGTACGTAGCCTTACCTTGCATTTCTGCCAGAGGCTGTTTCCAAGGCTTGAACTTGTGACCTCCTTGTCACTACTTACTCTATAAAATAAAAAAGAATAACCTTGGGTAGAGGTCTCATGAAATAAAAAAGATGAATTTATATAGATAAAAATGGAGGAATACAAACAACAACAACATACCTAGTATATTCCCACAATTTTTGGGTCTGGGGAAGGTAAGTGTATGTAGTCCATAATACTGCCTCAGAGCTGAGATAAAGAGGCTGTTTCCGATAGACCGCCGGCTCAAAACAAAAAAAGTCTAGAAAAAATAGTAAAAGGAACAAGAAACAATAGGTATTAAAACACCAAATAATAACATAAACAAGAATATCACTAAGTAATATGACAAACGATAACACACTCTAAAAGGACTAGTTGCACTATGGCTACTAGCACGGATAACAATACAAAGTCCTCCTACTACCTGCTAGCAGAGACGCACTCCTTCCTACTATCCTTCTACCCTAATTCGCATCCTCCACACCTTCCTATTTAGGGTCATGTCCTCAGTAAGTTGAAGCTGCTCCATG
The DNA here is from genome assembly GCA_031232105.1 of Capsicum rhomboideum. Classification (NCBI taxonomy): domain Eukaryota; kingdom Viridiplantae; phylum Streptophyta; class Magnoliopsida; order Solanales; family Solanaceae; genus Capsicum; species Capsicum rhomboideum. The sequence continues at coordinate 82,804,744 of CP124712.1, forward strand.
TCATATCTAATCACCTCCCTCCAATATTTCTTCGGTCTACCTCTACCTCGCTTGAAACCATTCTTAGCCAACCTCTCACATCTCGGCACTGGGGCATTCGTACACCTCCTCATCACATGCTCGAGCCATCTCAACCTCGCCTCTCGCATCTTGACTTCCACCGAAGCCACTCCTACCTTATCCCGAGTAACATCATTTCTAATCCTACCTTTCCTAGTAAACCCACACATCCATCGTAACATTTTCATCTCTGTCACCTTCATCTTTTGGATGTGAGAGTTCTTGACTGACCAACACTCCGCCCCATAAAAATGGAGGAATACCAATTACCAAAAGATATCTTAGAGTTTTAAATTAAATATTTGGAGGTCATGAATATAAAAAGCATGAGAAATATGAATATTAAGATTAGTAACTGAAATAGTAATTAGATATGGGTTGTGAGTTTTTTGGATATTAGCAACGGAGGAGTATACCCTATTTGTCTAGTATGAACGCTTCCACCTTTCCACCCTCCTGAAATGTTTATCCTTTTAGGGCTTTGGTACAAGGAATAAGAGATAACTAATCTCGAGATTAATTTTAGGATGAGCTTATCCCATGTTTGGTTGGGATAAAATGCATGAGATAACTCATCCCAGAATTAGTTAGCTCGAGATTGTAGTGTTACTTTTATCCAGCGTTGATAACTAATATCGGGATAGCTAATTCCAAGATAATTAATCCCAGGATAACTTGTTTCCAACCAAACGATCCCTTAGTGCATTAAGTATATCAAATAAAGAAGGACAATACAATTTGGACTTTCAAAGATGAATTTGGTCCTTATTGTGTTATTAATTCCAAACTCTTCAAATTATTCATGTTTTAAGAAGAACGTAAAAAATTAAAGACGAAAGTAATTTGCATTTTCAAAGATTAATTTGGTCCTTATTATTAATTCCAACTTTTCAAATTATTTATGTTTTAAGAGTAATGGAAAAAATAAAGTTGGCAGTTAGATTTAGTAATTCTATTTTTATGAGAGTTTTCGTCATTCAACTTTTAAAGGGTATTTTTGTAATCTAACTTTACTACGCATCATTTTTTTAGACATGCTCAAGAACAAACATTTTCAAAGGCCATATATATAAACTTTTCCTTATCGTAGGATGATGATACTACAAACTATACAAAAAATGATCAAAACAATCACATAAGTCTAACTATCAAAACAATCACATAAGACTAACTCGCTGTCCACATAAAAAAAGCTCATTGCTATCAAATAATGATCTTTCGCATGATAAGAGACATGTTAAAAATAGCATCCTTAGATCAAGTTTGTTAAAATATATTATAAACGTAATGAAAAGTAATCTAAATACCATGATCACTTTTTGAAGTGATTTCAAGAAGTACCAGCAACTTCATACGCAACCAAGGAACTCCAAGACATTGAAAAATATTATTAAAGGAGCATATATTGTTTCTCACTTCCAAGAAGGATCAGATATAACTAAGTATTCATAGCCTTAACTAATAGACCCTTGTCATCCCAAATAGCCGTTATTAAAACTAAAAAACTTTAAAACATAACACCTTTCATATTCTTCTACATTATTATGAGAGTTAACCTTCCATGATCAATAATTAGAAGAAGCCTAAGCAGCATCTCGTGTAGTCTAGCTATGTGAGCTACTTAATTACCATTAAGTTGATTCTTTGTACTACAATATTTATATGTTTATTTATCTTTACTTGTGACTTAACACCTTCCCGCTTTTAATATTTAGTATTAGTAGAATATGATATTATTATTATTTAATATTTAATTAATTAGATGTTTTATAACGTTTTTAATTTAGTGTAGGGGTAAAATGGTAATCCAATTTGCACTTTGAAGCTTCACTACTGTAGAAATAAGCTAACCTACTGAATAGAATTATGACAAAGAAAGATGGAAGTTGGCTGCCTTACAACTTGTATTATTTCACGAGAAGATTTACTCCTCTCCCCGACTTGATTTTCAGCCACTCGGTGGAAGGGTCGCTGATGACCCACAATTTGGTTTTATATGTATATATACATGAAACTTATATTTATGGTTGTCACAACCCAGAATCCAAGGTCATGATGGCACCTAGCCCAACTCAGCCTTGGTAGGTAAGCCGCAAATCCACAACAGATAAGAAATACGAAAATAGATAAGAGATGAAATAAATACGAGACTTCTAGAACGAAGTCAAGCCATAATCATAAATCTAAAATGTCTGAAAGAAAATACAACCAAATCCCAAAACCAAGTATCATAAGTATAAAGAGCATCTAAGAGAATACTGAATCTAATAATACATATCTGTCTTCAAAAATAAATAAAGACAGAAGATAGACAGAGGATGGAACAAGGCTCCGGACGGGGATCTCACCAGTACTTCAAATCAACTCTCAACAACACAAATCAGCCACCGCGGGTCGTACTCGTACTGGGATCTGCACCGAAAGGGCACAAAAGTAGGAGTGAGTATGGTTCACTTGTACTCAGTAGGTATTATAGGCCAACTGAGTGAAGTAGAAAACAAAACAAGTAAATAATAATATGAGCACGCTTCCACCTGTATACAGAAAAGTTCCCAAACGGTAGCTCACACCGTATCTCCTAACAAATTCTACAAGTATAATATTTGTATAAGAATAACTACACACGAATACATGAAGGAAGACTAAATACACTATATTAAACATATAAAAGAAGTGCAAGTAATGCAATGCAATGGTATGATGGTGGGATAATGATAATATAAGCCATCACATGGTCTCGTATACACCTTCCAAGCTAAATTCCATGACAGGACCCATGGGGGGTTCGCAACCCATATACTTTGACAATCTCAATCTCATATCTCAATCAACCTTATCGACAGCATCCTCGGTCAAGGGTATTATAAAATGTTTCATTTTCTTTCAAAATCAGTGTTTCTCAGTGGTATCAATCTCATGAATATGAATGAATTAAATGAGGATGTAATGCTTATAACCAATCAACATGAAGATAATGAATCAATTCAATAATGGTATAAATGAGCTCAAAATCTACTTAATATGTCAATAATTCATGATATAAGCCATCAAATAAAGAGTCATGTAAGACATCAGTAATATCAATCCAAGCCCCTCTCTCGAGCATCACGATAAAGATGGAGGCAAATAAGGCCTATAATATCAAGTTAAGCCCCCACATGGGCATCACAACAATAAATAAGGCAATTAATGCACAAATAAGGCCTATAATATCAAATCAAGCCCCCACACTGACATTACAACAAATATAATCTCTCAAGACAACAATACTATGGACATAAGACACGGGCAACACGATAATGATAATAATCTCAAAATATGAATCTCACGACCAGTGTTCTTGGATGCGGGCGCATCAACGCATAATGCGCCGATGCGATGCGTGGTGCTTGCGCTTCGAGTTTTTGATGCGAGGCAATCTGCAGAAAGCGGGTGCATCACCCTCTGATGCATGATGCGTACTGATGCGTGATGTGTACTGATGCGCTCGCATCGTGTTTATTTTATTTGTTGGGCCACTTTTAAATAAATGAAAAAAGAATCGGGTAAATTTAATGAAGGAAAAGAGTCGCAATTTTGTAGGTTTAGCTATCGCGACTTCTCTTCTTCAGTTTTTCTGGCTGCTGCGACTTCTTCTCTTCTCCAATCTCCATTGTTGCTGTGACTTCTCTTCTTTAAGGTAATTTTTCTTCCTTGTTCTTCCTTCTCTGTTTCACTGTTTCTGCTCTTCTTCTTATTTTTTTTTTATTTTTTTTTTTAACTTCTTCTCTTCTTCCTTCTTCTTTATTGCTGCTCTGTTTTTATTCTTACTGCAGCTTGTTTTTTTCCCTCTTTTTTTCTCTTTCTTTTTCACTGTTTTACTTTTAGTTTTTTGCTGCTCTGTTTTTTTTCTTTTTGTTGCATATGTTTCTTATGCTTTCTTTACAGCGATTCTAAATGTCTGATCCGGCTTGAAAATATGGTAAAAGGGAAAGTGAGACCAATAGGAACAAAGTCACATGTATTTTTTGTGGCTTGACGTTTAATGGCAGAGCTTTTCGCCATAAACAATATCTTACTGTATTTGATGCTCTATTAGGTCTTTTTTCTTTTAAATTGCGCTTCACATCAATGATGCAGTCGCATCGCTTCACGCATCACTTAATGCGTGATGCGGAGCCTTGTCGCTTTTTTCCGCATCACGCATCCCTGAACACTGCTCACGACTAATTCCTCAACCAATAGCATGCTTTACGTGAATGGTTAACTACCCAGCCTAGTTTGAAGAAAGTTAAGCCATAACCTACCTAGAATCGCCGAAACTCTAGCATGGACCCTTCAATGCGGAGCCTTTCCTTCACGAGCAGTCTCGGAACGGACTAAATCTATCAAAAACGTAATGTACACGTCAAAGGAGTCCAACGATACACATATTGGCTATATTCATTTCGGGTTCGAAAATCGGCTCAGAATCAAAAAGGGTAAATCTAAAATTTTATTTAAAATTCATGTTCTCTATATCAAAAGGAGTCTAAATCTGAAAACCCAACTAAAAATGAGTTGAAATCGGACTTGAAATCGAAGAAAAACCAATTTTGTAGTTTACCGGGTAAAACCCCCAAAATCCAAGTTTGAAATCATGATTTTAAAGCTATTTTGAAGATAATATTCATGGGAAGAGATGAGAATATGAATTTGGAACTTAACCACACAAGTTAGATGAAAATCTCCTTTGAAATCGCCACAACCCGAGGTCACAAGGATGAAAAATGGTGAAAATCGCAGAAATGGAAGAGATATACTGTTCTGATGAACAGTGCCTCGAGAACACGATCAACCCTGTGCGTTGGCGAGGGTCAACGTTGATCGAGACTAAGTTGTTCTTCGCATTCGCAGTCAACCATCCGCGTTCGTGAAGGTTGCCGACTCGGACTCCTCGCGTTTGCGAAGGTCCGATCGCGAACGCGATGCAGACGACCCGACCCGATCCCCAGGTTTACTCTTCGCGAATGCAGTCCCACCATCGCATTTGCAAGGAACGACAGTTTCCTTCTCCGCGTTTGTGGCCAGGGGCCCGCGTTCGTGAAGAAGGATTCCCTTCAGCACCAGAAACAACAAACCAACAATTCCACAAGTCTACAAAATGTCTCTGAACAGACCCTCGGGATTCGTTCGAGACCTCACAGAAATAAGCCAAATATACTACTAGACTAATTTCGTCGTTCCAGAATCAATGGAACCATCGGACTTACGAAAAGAGACCATTATCAACAAGTTAGTCCTAGGACCACTTTTAAGTTATTTTTAACTAGTTTCGTCCAAACGCTCAAAACACAATATAAAAGCTCGGGACCCGAACTAACTACGCTACTAACCCAAAATCGATATTTCGGATCTAATGGTACTGACCAAATCACCATCCAACGCTCGGATCACAAAATGTTGACCGAAGTCAAACTAACCACCTTTAAAGCCTCTAAGGATTACCTTTATCAAAAAAAAAAAGCCTCTAAGGATCTCAAACTCACTCAAGTCACTCCCGAACGCTTTGGGGACTGTGCCAACCAACCCCACAACTCATAAATAGAATATAACAACTATGGGGAAGGGTAAAACGGTCAAAACACAACAAAAGCTAAAAATCACAACTACGGTTGTTACAATGGTATACTTAAAAGTCATAGTGACCTATGATATACAAGATGCTGTACAATTTCTTCACTCAATAAATGGATTAGCAGCTTTTGTGGAACTTATGAAATTAAAGTTTGCAGAGAAGCAAGGATAATTACAAAGCTATGCCCTCTGTAATCTGAATATATCTGTACTGAAACGAATTAGACGTTGCTCCATTAGTTGCCTATAAAAACCTTTGCCACTTTCAGCTGCAAATAGCTTCCACAGCTAGTTTCTTAGATGTATTTGAACATGGATCTCCTCCAAAGACTTCAGGCACTACATTTACTGAACAAGATTGCTGTCCAATGCAGTTCTGCAATATCCCAAATTAAAATTCAGAGGAAGTACAAATGAACGGGTTAATGACACTTTACAGATTAGCCAATGATGATAAATGAATGAGATCAATGCAATGTCAAACTCATGCTTTTAAGAAACAAACTAAAATACAGAAGTTTGAATGTCCGCCAGAAAACAGCAGCCAACAGTCTGCAGGAAAACCTTTATTCCTTGGTCTAAATGAAGTCTAGATACTTGTAATGCGAACAGGAATTGACAATACCTTTTCAAATGCAGGATACGACTTATGAGCATGGCAACTACCTTCATGATAGTTTCCACAAGTTCCTTGTGGTAATCCATAACTTGCGAACTGTATGTCTGAGATTTTCAGCCCAGCTGGGCACCATAAATGAGCTTTTGGTTGCAAATTGTTAGATATTCCAGAAGTTGCATATGCCAATTTTTAAGTCTTGGCTAGCCTTCAACAATATCAGCACAAACTCTGGCTGTTGCTCTTCTGGCCAAAGAAATTCCTGCTGGGTCACCTCCCCATTCTTCAAACACTACCAACAGATTCCCACTTGGTTTCAGCCATGATCGTGGGACATTATACCTGAAATTAACAGTTTTATGATGATAGTTGTATTTTCTTTCAAACAAGAAGCTAAGTTATAGTTCCATATTTCTTCAAGCTTCTTGTGTTTGTCTTTTCTCCCCCTTAGCACCTTGTTTGAAATATGCTAATATTAGGCATTACTTGGTATATTTGACTTTTAAAAAGTGTATCCTAAGGAATATGAGACACAAAATGTCTCTCATCTTTCTGGTTTTGACTTTTGCTCTTAGTAAGTGAGATTGTCATGTGAAACTTTCCACCAAAACTTGAACTACTAAACGAAATAAAAAAGAGAAAAAATTGCCCCAAATGCTGGACTTGTGGAAATCCCTCAGACCCTTACCATCTTTGAGAAAGCTGCTTGCAGTTGGTCTGACACTTCTTCTCACTGTAGATTCCTGCATAGTTGCATTCATCACAGATGCCGCGTGCTATGTATCCAAGCCGGTGGTGACCTATGCCTTCACCATTTATCCATATCTGACCTTTTCCCATACTTCCCATATCCAAAGCTAGTGGGTCATTTCCTTCAGGTGCATTGAATGTAGCCTGGAAAAGATATTAGTGCTACAGTATGATTTTCAGGATCATAATACTGATAAAAACATGTAAACATCTTGTTTTTATGTTATCAGGATCCTGTATTACAGTGAGGTGTACACCAGTAGTAATCTTCCCTTGTACCAAGTCAGGGGCTGCTTTTGAGACAACAGCAAATCTTTAACCCATTTAACAGAGGAACTCCCATTTTAAGGTGTAAAGACTTAATGTTTCACCTTTCAGACCAACCTGCAAAACAGAAAATCACCAGGTCTTGTAGATATCAAGGGATAAAAATCTTGTCCTCATGGTTGCAATTGATCTTCAAGGGGAACAGAAAATAGAACAGAGAATAAAACATAGACTGTGGAAGGGGGAGAGGATTCTTTAGCATTATTTCTCTCCTCAAACATTACATATGCAAAGCTTCTTGTTATCTTCTTAAATCAGGCTTGGGAATCTAGACTGAACTCTTGGTAAATGAGAGCAATAGAAGTAGTGAGCGAACCTTGTCGGCCCATCTTTGTTTTGTCAAATCTCGTCCCCTCATTGAAACCACTTAATGTGACTGGACCAAGAACTCCAACGTTCCACATCTCGAAATGCAAGCCAACATTCTGGATTGGACTTAAACAACATAAGAAGTAGAATTTCAATTGCTAATTCCAGAAAACAGAGAAACAGGATGTAGAAACCTCACTAGGAGACCAAGAGCAACACTGAGCATTGAAATCTTATTAATACCAGCTCTTAGTTTCACATTGCCACTATATGTCAACTTTGGGTTGTCCAATCCTCCCATAAACGGCTCCTACCACATGGCAAAGTATAAAATCCAAATGGTGATAAGAACAGACTTTTTGAGAATAAAAGAACAGACTTAATAGATGCATCTATCAACAGCACCACTCTGCCATGTTGTCAAATAGGCTGCGAGTCCAAGTACCTGATAGTTGGCCATTGATGAAGACGTGCAAGGCATGACCAGCAGACATAACAGTGAGAAGAGGATCCTTTTCATTCTTTAGAAATCCTTCATCAGATGCTATACTTGCACTGGAGGAAGCACACATAATGATTATTATCGATATCCAAGTACCAAGCGAAACTGCAACATGATTTAAGAAAGGTAAAGATATTAAAACACTTACTCTGTCATGTACCACAAATAGTCCGAGGAATCTCTAGTAACATTTATCTGTTCCCGTAGTCCACTGGTTGAAAGTGTATCACTATCGTTAGCGGAGGGAGTTTCTTCAGTGTGTGTCTCCCAAGATAATCCACCACCAACAGGTGTCATCTTCATCTGCGAGCTTTGGGAGCTATCTGCAGCAGTTCATAGAGGATGCTAAGAATTTTGGTCGTAAATGTTCATATATTTTTCAATTATGTTTGTTGCGACTGCTTTCAGGATACATTAATCTGCCCTGGATGATATGATGTTTTCTAGGTTACAGACCTAATATCTGCAATACGAAAAATTGAATTTGATAAAAGCACTGGTTTTCTTCTAGGTTCAAAGTATGATCCTGTTTCATTACCCTAACAGTGTTGTAGACAGCAGTTCTGCAGTCATGAAGAATACTGATGGACCACGGAGGCAGGTCATATTGCATATTCTGAAAAGTGACTCTAACTGAATAAGTTGGGTCATAGTTAGACAAAAGTGCGGCACAACCTCCGGATTTCGAGCTATACACATGAGCCTGTGTTTTGATGTCAAGAGGTAAATCAGTTTTTGAAGGAATCAAGATATTAAATTCAACTAGAAAATTAGAGTTGTCTACATCACTAACCTCTTGATTTTTTCCTAGCCAAGTGACTGTTGCATAGGATGAAACCAAGGCTGGTTCAGAGAACTTTATAGCTTTATGCAAGTCTCTCAAGTGCCTATATTTTGGTTCATTCAGCAGCCCTGTCACACCATAGAGCAAGTCGAGCATGTAACAGCTTTTTTTTTCTTCCAGCATGTAATAGTTATTGCTTGCTAGAAAAATTTTCATGCTTGTTCTTTTGGTTGCACAGATTATAAAATTTGAGAGAACATAATTCTTTTAGTTGGTTATTTGTGTTTCAGTTTCATACCATATTCATCCAATGGAGCATCATAATCATAACTAGTGGCAATGAAACGGCCTGCAGCTGTCCGGCCAAAATTTGTTCCCCCGTGATACAGCAGTATATTTTTTCATTCTTCAATTTAAATATATGAAAAAAGATATAGTTCTTATCAGTTGTAAAATCTTCTAACTGATAAGTTTGCGTAAAATAAAAGGATTAACTAACCATGTAATAATTGAAGAGTGAACCATTATTCTGAATAAACCTTGCAACTGCAAATGCAACATCTTCGGCAGGTCGCTGAGGAACTGGACCACCAATTTTTGTATACCTGAGCGTAGTAGAATAGAAAGATTGATAGAAATTCTACTGAACATAAAGCAGTTCGACTCATGCAGTTGAATTTGTGAATTTACCAGGCAGTCCAGACTTCGGTCCACATTTTAGGTTTGTACGATTTACTAGGTTTAAATTTTTTGCAGTAAAAACCATTGCAAGTATCTATCTGTAGCAAGGTAAAGAAAATTAGCTCTTGGCATATTTAAAGAAACCCCAATTGGGCCAAAATACTGTCAATAAATATAGATGATTAAGAGAAGAGTGAGAGAATAACTTACGAAAGGATCAGGGGCATCTTCTTGCTTACACATGATCCGTGGTACTCCAGTGTCTAGACCCACAGCCATTTCAGCAGCCCATTTTGCATAAGGTTTACCAGGAGCACCAATTTCCCATTCTACTGGTCCACTCATTTTCTATCTGCCACATTTCATCAAGTACCAAAATTGATTTTTAAACATGATTTCCAAGTAACCAAAGAAGTTGCTGGGCGCAGAAAATTAAGAAAAGAAAAAAGAAAAAACACCCATGAATAGAAATAACAACAATAACTACACAACATAATTATGCCTCAGTCTCAAATAAGTAGAGGCAAATCAATGTTCTTTAGTTTATGAGTTCCGGACCATAAACTCTTTTGTTTACTTGGCTTTTGGATAAACTATTTGTACATTTTAAATGAATCTTTTAGCATAAATACAGATTTGAGTCAAAGTTATTGAGTTTTGCTAAACAAGTAACTATTACGGCAGCGCCACCCTTGCAATTACGTTGGAGTCGGCTATATAAATCTTCATTGTCTATGCTTCTTCAATTAAAGTTCATCGATGAAACTAACATTACAAACTAAGAATAAAAATAAGGTATTAATTGTTCTCTGTATTTTCGACTGGCGTGAAAATATTACTAGAACTAAGAGACTCCTTAAAACATAGGGCATTATCTGCATATATTGGTCTAGAGACACAGTAAAGAGAAGCCATAAGAATATTGTCAAACCTGGGCCATAATAATTGGTCCTCCTTGAGGTTCAAACAAATTCTCTGACTTCATCATGTTGACAATTTTCTCAACAAATCCTTGCAAGGCCACCTTCATCATAGTCAAACCCAGTAAACATAACAGAAACAAAACAAATAAAATCCAGTTAGAGTTGGTTTTGAAGAGTTCCAGAATTTGAATCAAACCTTAAAAGGCTGGTTGTCTGCTCTAAATTCCATTCCTGGCGAATATTTTAACCAAACAGGAAAATCCTGCACCAAAAAGCAGTGTGTTAAAACAGAGAAAATGTAAACTATTTTAGCCAACTCAATTTAATATTCTTGAATAGAATTTTTATATATGTATATTACCCAAAGTTCCACTCTGCACATATGTAAGGGCCAATGCGGAGATTAAGATAAAGTCCAGTTTGTTGTACTACTTTAATGAATTTAACCAGATCATACCTCCCCTCAAAATTAAACTGAAAAAGGAATTGAATGAAGCAAAACAGAAAAGAGTTTTATAATTTTTTTCCCTGTTCATGGAATTTAATAAACTGTAAAGTTAAAAGAGCTGAAAACCATTTACTTTTCCAGGAGAAGGCTCGTGAATTTAACCAGATCATACCTCCCCTCAAAATTAAACTGAAAAAGGAATTGAATGAAGCAAAACAGAAAAGAGTTTTATAATTTTTTTCCCTGTTCATGGAATTTAATAAACTGTAAAGTTAAAAGAGCTGAAAACCATTTACTTTTCCAGGAGAAGGCTCATGCCCCTTCCAGAACACGTAAGTCTCAATAACATCTAAGCCTCCATCTTTAGCCTTTTGTATAAGATCAGGCCACATCTGCAATTGCCATTTCAGTATAAAGGATTTTTGGAGACAAGAAAAGAAATAATGGCAACAAATATTACAGCTAAACAAGACAAATATATTTTAAAAGCTATAACGACATGAAAAGGAAGATTTTTTTAGACCAAAGAAACCAACGATTGCACGAATATTAGACATACCCATTGGTCAAGAATGAAAATATAGAAAATGATACTACTACTTCCTCTATTTCAATTTGTTTGTCTTGATTCGGAATAAGAGGATCAACCTAACTAATGTTTGATGTGAAGTCCGACATAAAATCTTCAACTTTTTGAAATAAAATTAATATATTTAGAAACTACATAAAAAGTAAAGTCACAATAGTTAACAATTCAAAATATTTATAAAGTAGGTATTTGCAAAAATTATGATAAAAGAAAAACAAATCTTTTGATTGTTCAAATATTAAATTGAAACGGACGGAGTATTTTACCTCGGGAGTGCTTCTTGGATAGTGAATAGAACCAGAAATAAGAATTCTTCTCTTCCCCCGTTGGTTACTATGGCTCTATCATCATATGTGACACTGGCTCTCACTGAGGAAGAAACCAATGAAAAAAAGACTACAAAGAGCAGCAGTGACACATGTATTCTCATCATTTTAAATAAAGAAATAAGGAGAAAGAATAATTATCTTGAGATTTTATAGAAAGAATGTACTACAGTACGTTTTTTAAGCACTTGTTGTGTGAATCATATTTATGTAGGTTTTAAAGGCGCTTTTTGGTTTGTGAGGAAAATGGAAAAATTGTGAAATTTTTTATTTTGTATGAGATATAGGTATGACGTGGAAGACAAAACTTGTATGAGTCTCCACTCATATTTTGACACATAGATTATTAGGTCCCACTTTAAGAAAAGGAGTCAGAATCCACCATTTTCTCTCTCTTGCTCTAATTTTTTTTTTTTTTACCTTTGTTTAGTTTTGCTTTCCAATCTCTTTTCTCGTGTAATTATTTTTTCAAAATTTGCTACTTTTCGTATCTTAAATAATTTTATTTCGTAAATGTGAAATTCAATTATTCTTTAGCTTCACTTGTCCTATTTCAAACATTTTAATATTATCTATAGCAGAAATGCAAGGTAAGGTTACGTACAATAGGTTCTTGTGGTCGGCTCCTTCCCTGGACCCTGCGTATAGCGGAAGCTTTGGTGCACCGGGCTGACTTTTTTTTTTTTTAAGGATTTATTTAGTTATGAGAATTATCTATATTTCTTATTTTTTTTAAAAAACTTTATTTGAAATTAGCATTGACTATATATGAAACTTGAAATTGTACTTAAAATTTAGAAATTGTCGAAAATCTTCTTTTAGCTTTTTTTTTTTTTTCACTTTAACTATATTTTTCTTTTTCAGATTTTAGCCTTATTATTTTATTTTAAATTTTATAAAAATGACCACATTTAAATTATATTTCATACTTAAATTATATTTCATCTTTTCTTTTTTTTTTTTTTGAAAAAATAACATTCAAACAATCAAATATTATTTGTCAAACTATAGTCAAATACAACTCTATCTTCGATTCCAACTTCAAAAAATTCAAATAAAGTAAAAAAAATACTTGTTATAGTACATATGAAGTCGCCCGTATATGGGATTTAATCAATCATATTATGTGACTATTTAATTTAAGATATTACACTTTCTAGAGAATTTTCTTATTATATACTTTAAGTAAATTAGTCAAGTTGAGCGATTTTGATAGTGTTTATGGATACTTTTTGTTTTGGGGTTGATGAAAAGAACCCCAAAACTTAAGTAAGTATTTGTCAAGATCACTTATGTTTCTTTTTTTATATATTTTCTTGATAGAGAATATTTGATAGATGAAGGTGTTTTTGATATTATGGAATTCAAAAGGGAATGTTAGGCCATATTTTTTTATTTTTTTTTGAAGTTGAACTCTGAAAAATCCATTTGGCCATAATATTTCAAAAACTTCTGGAATTCAACATGCATAATAATCATGTTCCCATTTGAGCATCTCCAAGCAACAGAACAATAGCTTGAGTAATTTCTATTAAATTTTTGAATTACTGAAAATCACAATTAAAAATATTATCATTGTTTAAAAAAACATGAAATATAATTTAAGCATGGAATATAATGTAAATGTGGTCATTTTTATAAGATTAAAAATAAAAAGAATAAGGATAAAACTTGAAAAAAAATAGAGTAAAAGTAAAAAAAATTAAAAATAAGATTTTGAATGATTTTCAAATTTTAAATAAAATTTCAAATTTCATATAAAGTCAATGTTGATTTCAAATAAAGTTTTAAAAAATAAAAATATATAGATAATTTTCATGACTAATTGAATCCTTACAATATTTAAATATTAGAAATAGGATAAGTTAAGCAAAAAAATTAAATTTCAGATTTTCTGAATAAAACTATTAAAGATAAGAAAAGTACTAGCAAAATTTGGAAATATAATTATACGTAGGGGTGGGCGTTCGGTTCTTCGGTTTGGTTTTATCAAATTTCGATTCAGTTCTTCAGTTTTTGATTTTGGAAAAGTGTGCACCGAACACCGAACCAAATTCGGTTCGGTTTGGTTTTTTCAACTTCGGTTTGGTTTAGTTCGGTGTTTTTAAATCGATTTTTCGATGCAAAATAAAAAATAAAATGAGAACCAAATCAAAAGATAAGACACTAAAAAATCTAAAACATTGTAAATAGACTATCAAGTGAGGACAACTTCAAATATATACCATTGTAGTGCTCCATTTTTCATATCACAATATGGTGGTAGTATTTGTGTGAATTTTTAGGAATTACAGTTAGAAATTAGGAGTATTTGTGTGAAAAGTTTTAGGAATTACAATTAGAAATATAATTATATTAGGAATTAAAATTAAAAATTAGGAAAATGTAAAAGTAATAAGGATGAAAGGTAAATGTTGATGGGGTAATTGGGTATAGGCATTGAGGCTTGGTCTTGAAAAGTTTTGGGTCAAACATGAGCTAAATGAAAATAAAAAATAAAAAACTTTTAATAAAACTTCTATTCTCCGGTGCACCAAAGAACCATTACCTCTAAACCGAACATCGAACTACCGAAAAAAAAATCGAACTCTAATCGAAGAATCGAAAAACCAAACTAATTCGGTTTGGTACGATTTTTCAGTTCTCCAATTTTTATGTCCACCCCTAATTACGCGAGAAAAGAGATTGAAAAGTAAAATTGAACAAAGGAAAAAAAATTGAAGCAAGAGAGAGAAAATGGTGGATTCTGACCCCTTTTCTTAAAGTGGGCCAATAATCTATGTGTCAAAATATGAGTGGAGACTCATACAAGAATTGTCTTCCACATCATAACTATATCTCATACAAAATAAAACTTTTCAACAAGATATTCTCTAATATGTGTGCATTTCTTCGTCGCGTCTAAGCTTCTTCATCCCATGATATTTTTGAGGTTGAGCTCCATCGACCAACCAGCGCTTGAGATTTTCATAATTATCTGCATAAGAAAAGGGTCAGTCATGCCCTCCCACCTAAAGTTTAAATAATTTATAGCAAATGGTCCATATCATGGCACAAGCATTCTTCAAATAATATGCACAAATAAACTAATAAGCGTCACTCGGGATTGTGAACTCATTTGGACCTTTGGGCAAGGTTTACTAATGAACTTAATATACCGAGCATATTAAGCCTCATAAGTTTACATGATGCATGTTACATAAAAGGTTTTGGCTTAGCTCTATCCTAGGTATAGTAAGAGTTGGCTAGACACAGATTTGGTTTTCCTATATAAGAAGGCACGTGGTCCCACGGCAGTAAAACTCCTGCTTACTGTTGACATCCAATTTTGACCTCCCGATATTCCTCCCAGGCTGCTATTTTATCAAAATATTAGTTTTGAATTTTTAATTATTATTTTTGGTATCGAATAAATTTTTGACATTTCGTATTCATGATTTTAAAGGTATGCAATTTATTTTTAGCATTTAATTTTATATCTTCATATAATATATATAATGTACTAATTAAAATATAATATTTTACATAATTTTATAAATATTTGCCAAATTATTTCCACAAATGTGCATACTCATAATTCCAAACACATGGTCTATTACTATTAATATTCATTAATTATATTATTATCATTATTATTATTATTATTATTATTATTATTATTATTATTATTATAGTGTTATTACTAAAATTCGTATTCATAATTTACAAGTACATAATTTATTTTAAATTATTATTTATCGCCAATTTTAAATAATATATTATGTATCACTAATTTTACTTACGTAATTTATTCATAATGATTTTATGACATTGATTAACTTGATAATAGTTTATTACATATTTACTGATCTTTATTAAATAGCAGTCTAATTCAATTCAAATTTACAAATTTATTTAAAATATAGCCATTTGTACTCAATTTCGTATCAATTTTAGCCTCAATTGAGCTTAATTTAACCCAATTTAAATAACCAAAATTTTTGACCCTTTTTTATAATTTTTAGATCCCAACCGTTGATCAAAATTGATCCAACGGCTGAGATCAATTCCCATTTCTTTCCCTTTTAATCTACCCTACCCCTAAACCCTAATTCATTCCCCATACCCCCCCACAACCGCACAATATCTCTCTTTACCCTTTCTCTCTCCTCCCTCTCTCTCACTATAATCTCTCCCACCGACTTCTCTCACCCCGTATCTCTCTCCCGACCTTCCTCTCGATCTCTCCGCCCATGGCCAGTGGACACCACGGCTGGGAAACCCACAGCCGGTGAACCCCGCGTCACTGCCGCCGTTCTCCTTCCGCGAAACCCACCACTGCTCTGGCGAACCCACACCGCTGCACCACCGATGAATGGCGAATCTCAGGCGCCGGAGCTCCAGACTCCCTCTGCTCTCAAACCAGCGCCGCACCATCACCAGATGTCGCCGCTATCTCCCCATCTTCTGCCAAAAACTCCATCAAAAGGATAAAATGCGTGACGGATTTGTAAAATCCGTCCCCAGGTTTGTACCCTTGTTTTCATGTCTTAACATTCTCTTTTACTACTTCTTTTCTTTGACAGATTCTGAGATCCAAAATTAACAAAGTTTGGTCGAGATTTTTTATTAATTTCTGTTGATTTCGTGTTTATCTACTTCTTTAGATCTTCATATATTAAAAAAAAAAGCCCCAATTTCTACTAATTTGGTGTTAACCCTAATTTCGTAAGTTGAAATTGACTTATTCATAAACCTGTCAGTTGGTTTATTTGTGAATAGATGATTTGATTCCATGGATAATGTTCGTTCCTTTGTTGAATTTGGATAGCTTTAGTATTTGTATATCATTGACAACTTGGAGGGATGATTTACTCTATCAATTTTGTTTTCTTAAAATAATTTCAATTTTTAAGTAATTATGGTGTAGTGTTGGATTTGATAATGATTTGTGAAAACATATATTAGCCGATGCCTGACCCTTTTTGGTAAATTCTTATTGCTATTTGATTCCAGTATATTTTTTTCCATTTAATTAATTGTGATTGCCTGAGTATCCGAGCATGTATGGCAAGTTTTGATCCTCCAGTGTCCTTATTTTATTTATTCTCTCCTCTTTTGATTCAAAAATATTCTTACCCTATTATTTATGGTAAATGAAGATTCTTTTTGCACGGAATGGATTCAGTCCTTTTGTTTAAGGAAAACTGAATTCCTTTAATTAATTTCCTGAATATTCTTCTTCCTTTTATTTTGAGATTTGTTCACAACTCTTGGCCTATATAAACAACCTTTTTTCATTCATTAGGGACACTTTTCAGACACTGCTCTCGACTACTAAATAAAAAAGAAAAAGATATCCTGTTAAGTTTATTTACTGCTTTGACTTGCCACATACAAAGACTTAAGTTCGCATCCTGTTTGAGCTGGGGGATCTTGATTCTCGGTCTTTCGTTGCTTCACTGCTGATTTAAAAAGTTTTACTTACTTCTATTGGTATGTTCTCTTAAAACAACGCTTTGATAATTACGTTCAGGTCGTGACTTTATGCGTTCTGGTTGCCTCCTAAATTTTCTGTGAGTCATTAAATAGGATTGGTTTAGGTTCATTGTTTTTTTGTGTGTTTTAAATGGATTGTTAAGGATCATTCGTAGATTTTGTTTTCTTTTTGGTATTCAGATATGCTTTGGTGTTTAACAGGTCTCTTGGTCGAGTTTGGTTAAAATGAGGAGTTTGCCTGGGATTGGAGGACTTGAGAAGCTTCCCGATTAGCCAAAATCTTTAGTTTATTTTGTTTCTTTCCCGTTTCATTCATTTGGTCTGTAATAAATTTGTATAAACCTCTACTATCTAATAAAATATTGGGAATGCTATGGGGGCGGGGATTCTATGTTTGAATATTTTACCACCTAGATATCATACCTATAAGATTATCTAATAGGTTTCATGTATTAATAAAATCGTTTTATCACGTAGACAAACGTTCTAGGGTCATTAACTGTTTTATCACTTAGAAATCATTTTTTAGGATCATTAACTAACTTTCGGACATATTAGATTAATTTTTATACGTCAACTTAATTTAAGTTTGTTTAATTAATTTCTAGCATGATTAACTAATTTTTGGCATGTTATAATTGAACTTTCAGCATGTTAAAACAAATTCCAGCCTATTAAAACTTATTCCGGAATTATTTTTATTATTATTGTTATTATTATTATTATTATTCGGAAACAGCCTCTCTACTTCACCTGAGGTAGTGGTATGGACTGCGTATACTTTACCCTCCCTAGACCCCACCTGGTGGGAATACACTGGGTATGTTGTTGTTGTTGTTGTATTATTATTATTGTTATTGTTATTGTTATTGTTATTGTTATTGTTATTGTTATTGTTATTGTTATTGTTATTGTTATTGTTATTGTTATTTAAGGTCATTTAATTTCCAGCATACAATAATAATTTTCAGCATTTGTTTTACTTTCAGCACCTTCAGAAATTAAGTTTCAGCATTTATGTTGGATTTCCAGCAATTGTTAATAATTTCCAGCATATTATATTATTTTTTTCAGCATCTAAAAACTATTTTCCAGCAATTTAAATTAATTTCCAGCACCTATAAAATCATTTTCCTGTATTTATATTCAGTCTTAAATTTAGTTTCCAGCATTTTAGCATGTTTAAACTAATTTTCAGCATGTTAAAATTAATTTCTTTTAGCATGTTTAATCTAATTTCCAGCTTTTAAAACTAAATTTTCAGCATATTTTAGTAATTTTTCAGCTTTCTGGAATTAAATTTTCAACATTTTAACAATTTCCAGCATATAAATATTAGTTTTCCAGCAAGTAAAATATTAATTTTCAGCATATGAATATTAATTTCTAGTATATGAATATTAGTTTACAACATGTAAATATCAAATTTCAGCAACTTTAAATTAATTTTTAGCATTAAAGATTCAAGTTCCAGCACATTTAAATAAGTTTTCTAGCATGTCTAATCAATTTTTTAGCATTTTAAAATTAATTTCAGCTTCTTAACTAATTTCCAGCATTTAAGTTTATTTTTTGGCAATTTCAATTAATTTTCAGCATTTAAAAAATCATTTTTCAGCAATTATTAATCAATTTCCAGTCTTTAAAAAACTATTTTTTAGCAATTGTTTATTAATTTCCAGCTACTGTGATTTAAAATTTTGGCACCTTAATTAATAGGTCTCGCCTAGAAATCATGCCTATAGGTCTTAATCACGTAAAATAAATAACTATCTTTCAAGCATGTTAACCACTTAATAGACTTTAATTAATCAAGAGGCTTGCGTGAGACCTTTATGTGTTATTTGTAAGTTCTATCTGTTTACGTAAATTTCGAGTCTAATTAGGAAGCCTAAGATTTTCTTTGCGTCTAGATCCCTATCCAAAGTAGGTCGTCCAACGCCTCTTGGGCATTAAGTTGAGACGGGTAGGCATTTTAGGAAATCCTAGTTTTATCGCTTTCTTTAGAACGCCCTTAGGTTTAATAATCAAATTAGGCGGGGTGGGTAGAACATTCGGAAATGATGGAAGTTGACCCGAGCAAAATACGACAATGCAACATACGACATTGTCTTTCGTTAATAAGCCGGACGCTGATCCGAATAAGATAAAAAATTAATTTTTGCCCAAATTTGATTGAATTTTATTTATTTTTCGTTTGTCTTTTGCTTGGGGTAGTCTAGGTATAACTTAATAAATCTTTTTCATAATAAATCATGTCTTTTTCTATCTTCTCGCTTATCTCATTCATTTCTTTAGTTATTTATACATTTTATTGTTTTATCACGTAGTTAATTATTAATTAGATAATAATTAAGTGGCATGTGTAATTTGTCTAAAATCTTTTATCTTTCGAACACTTAGTTATTATTAAGTTAATAATCGATCTTTGTTTATCACATAGAATCTCCACATAATATATGAGTTAGGTCGGGACCCATATTTGTGGACCTTAAAAGGTGCCTAACACCTTTCTTTCGAGGTAACCTGAACCCTTACCCGAATTTCTGATTGACGTAGACTAATAATTAAAATAAGTTCGTAATTAGGCTAGAATGGTGCCCTAACGCACCTTAATTCGTTAGGTGGCGACTCTTCACCCCAATTAATCCCAAAAAGAGTTGTCACGTCAAATTCTGCTTTTCGCGAGAAAAATGGGGCGCGACAGTATGGCGACTCTGCTGGGGATACTTAGGTTCTAACCATTACGAATTGGTATTATGTGGGATTTTTAATTAGTTGGGTCTATTCGTTTATTATTGACCCCTTTTTTTTTGCTAATTTTTAAATATTTGTTTTATCATGAATAATTATTTGTCATGAAAAATCATGTTATATCCCGTTCCTCTTTTCC
Organism: Capsicum rhomboideum; assembly: GCA_031232105.1. Lineage (NCBI taxonomy): Eukaryota > Viridiplantae > Streptophyta > Magnoliopsida > Solanales > Solanaceae > Capsicum > Capsicum rhomboideum. The sequence goes on from CP124712.1 coordinate 82,825,025, forward strand.
ATTATTTTTACTCTAATTTAATTATTTTCTTCCATGTCAATCCCTTTTCCTTGTCCATTTATTTTTTTATATGCAATTTATTAGCTCAAAATCATGTATTTATCTTTCTTTTCCTGTCTATTTATTTTTATATATTGCTCAACATGCTATTATTTGCTACGTGTTACCGTTTTATATAATTGGCATTCCATTCATATTTTCCCCACTCGGGAATCTCACACTTTCACACACTTTCACTATACTAGGATGTTGTGCCTTCGCACTTCTCCAAATTCACTTCAAACCCCAGTTATAGAGAGTCGGCTAAGACGCGGTTGAGCGGATAGTTTTACTACCGTATGACCACGTGCCTTCTCGCATAAGGTTACCCTCGGTCCGTGTCTACCAACTCTTAGAAAATTAAGATAGTGTCGTATCCAGCCTTTACATTTAAGTTATGCATGCATTAGCCATAGGTGATTTGACCCTCGAGGTCAATCTACCAAGTATAACCTACCAATTGTCGAAAGGGTCCCACCACCCATCGACCTAAATACATATTATGTGCTAAGTGGTCATGATAATTTAATCCAAGCCAAGTTATAATAAATGGAGTTTAGAAATTTTCTTTGTTGCTATATTTTCAGATTTGCAATGGAGGATACACCTATTTTTGCTAACACCCAAATGATCGTCGGTGTGCCTCACAAGTTACAGAGGTGGTGGAATGACATCAAAAGGGAGCATGGTAAAGAGATTCGCTGGTCACTGGGTTTTCTGACATCTTTGATGAATGTTGCTCCTGATCGGCATGTGATCAAAGCTCTGCTAAATTTCTGGGATCCAAATCGAGTGGTCTTCAAATTCAAGGACTTCAAAATAACACCCACCATCGAGGAAATTGGTGGATTCACTAATTTGCTTTATTAAGATCGAAAAATGATCCTGCCTCGCAAACAATCGGGAAAGAAGTTCTTGCATTATCTTGGGCTAAAAAATAACCTCAAATTGGCTTGCTTGGACTTTGGGTGGATCTCTCTGAATTTTCTGTATGAACGTTTTGGTCACAAAGAGGGACATGCAATATTTCAAAGGGAATTCTCTTGCTCAGCCGAAAAATGGAAAAAGAAGAGGTTGAATGCTTATGCTATAGCTCTACTGGGTGTTTTGGTCTTTCCTAGAGAGCATGGGAAGATTCACATATGCCTTAGTTCTGTGGTTCGAGGTATAACTTGGGGAGTCGGCAATATAGAGGTCACTTTGGTTCCTATGATTGTGGCGAAAATGCTAAGGGCCTTATCCAAATGTCCTAGAGGAGGAAGGTTCTTTGAGGGTTGTAATTTGTTGCTTCAATTGTGGGTTGTGGAGCACTTTTACAAGCGCCCCAACATGATGGATGCCCTTGATGGAATGGGAAATAGAATTGACACACATTCCAAAAGGATGAGGCTATTTGGTGCTCCTGTGGGTACGGATGATTGGCGCATGTATATGAAAGAGCTTTCGGGTTATCAAATTCAATGAAAATACTCATGGTTGTCTATACCAACTGTTGTCATACGAGGCCGCGAGCTCTATTACATTGAGCTTATTGGCCTTAAGAGCATTCAACCTTACGCCCCAATAAGATTGCTTCGTCAATTTGGAAGGAATCAAGTCGTACCTCTGCAAGAACATATGGGCAAGTCAGAAGTTGAGTTTGGGTCGGTCTAAGAAAGCCCTAAGGTCAAGGAAGTGTTGCGATGATGGGATAATTTTTTGACTATCAGTGTATACGGTGAGCAGGCTTATTGCACTCCAGAGTATTATGTATGGCTTATGAAGATGCAGAGAATGTGGAGCTCAGCAAGCAAAAGCAGGATCATGGGTTTGAGGACGTGGAGGAATCTATTTGGGCTCTAAACCTGCTGAATCAACACTATGTCACTTCTCCAGAGATTATGCTGCAGATCATTCTAGGCTCTCTAGATAATCACCACCATTGAGGATTTCGAATGATAGGATGTTCCCCATTTGTTACCCATTTCCCCTAGTTTCATTTATGTTTTATTTATTTTTTTGCAAAAGATTGTCGTAGTTTTTAAATTTATGGATTCAATAAAATAGTTGGGTTTTATTATTGTTATCTAACTCTAAACTCCCATTTGCGTCTAATGCGGCTTGGATTAATTATCATGAACCACAAAATTTGTCATCTTAGGCCTACCTCTGGCTCAAAGAGGCTCCTTGCATTTTAGGGCGATTATTTGCAAACCAATGTGTTTATTCTAACACTATGTCTCACCTCTCTAACTTTGGTTGTCTTTGATTTTGTTTTGTCTTTTCCCTTTCCCCAAAGGTTGATTTGTGCACTCTGGCCTATCATACACGGTCAAAAGGGGCTCCTCCTTCTCTTACTCCTCCTACAAGTTTGAAAGATAAAGAGAAAATGGGAGATAACAACAGCGCTACAGACAAAAGCACAGAAGGAGAAAGTGTCATGGGACAAAATGAAATTATCATAAGAATGGGACAACAGATTCTCGAACTACAAGGAGAATTAGCGCAAGTGCGCAACTTGGCCAATATTTCTGTTACCCTCAATACTCCTCTCGAACCACAAGTGGACGGTCATACTGGTGCAAAATCCCAAACCTCTACCCCAAGCCATCAATTGCCCTCAGCTCAAAATGTCCAAAATCTTCCTCCTCCTCAAAACATCCAAAATCTTCCTCCTCCCCAAAACATCCAAAATCTTCCTCCTCCACAAAATATCCAAAACCTTCCCCTTCCTCAAAATACCCATAATACTCCAACCCCCATATATCCCACTCAGCATGTCCAAAATACTAAATATCCCACTTACCTACATACGCCTTTCACTAATGCATCCTACAACCAAGCATCTGGTAGCAACTCTTTGAACCCCATTTATGTCGAAACAACCCCATTCACCTACCCTCAGTATGCACCCGATCCTTTAGAAAAGAACCCTATGATGCAATCTATGGTTGAGAGGCTGAAGCAGCTTGAGGGGAGCAAAGGGTCAAGGGGGCTCAGTTATGAGGATTTATGTGTACACCCTGATGTAGAGTTACCGGAAGGGTACAAAACTCTAAAGTTTGAATTGTATAATGGGACTGGAGATCCCAAGGCGCATTTACGTATGTATTGTGATAAGCTAGTTGGAGTTGGGAGAGATGAGAGAATAAGAATGAAAATGTTCATGGGAAGTCTCACTGGAGAAGCTTTAACATGGTATATTGAGCAAGATGCAAGGAAATTGAAAGGCTGGATCGATATGGCATCAGATTTTATGGAACGGTTCGGGTTCAACATTGACAATGCTCCTAACTGGTTCTATATGTAGACTTTGAAGAAAAAGCCCAATGAGTTATTCAGGGACTATGCTATAAGGTGGAGGTCTGAGGCTGCAAGAGCTCGACCCCCGATAGAAGAATCTCAAATGAAGGAGTACTTTATTCGCGCGCAGGAGCCACAATATCTTGAGAAAATGATAACCGTCGGGGATAAAAGTTTTGCTGAAATCATCAAGGTAGGTGAAATGCTCGAGGAGGGTCTTAAGAACGGAAGCATTATCAATTTGGAAGTATTACAGGCTGCCAACAAAGCTTTGTAGTCTGGAGGAATTGCTGAGAACAAGAAGAAAAAAGAGGTAGGTACAGTGATGTTAGTCCAGCCTTCAAAGAGTGTGCCCAATTACCAAACTCCTACTACAACTCCACCTCTCTACCCACAATCTCCAATGCCATACCCGATATCTCCACACCAAATGCAAACTCTAATGCCATATCATTCCCCTCTGTACCAAGCACCTACCCCATATCCAATACATCCACAATTCCAAAGCCCAGTTTATCCCGTGTATAATGTCCAACCCACTCATGTCCAAACACCCCAGCCTTTTCCCCAATAAAATCAAAGACCCAAAGCCAATTTCCATAAAAAACAGTACACTTCCTTAGCCAAACCTATAGCCCAACTGTACGAAAGACTTAAGGAAGCGGGCTATGTCACGCCCATTGCTGCCGGACGAGAGAATACTCAAGCCAAACATTTTGATCCTACCAAGGTTTGCTCGTATTATTTTGGGATGTGGGGTCACACCATAGAAACATGCTATACTCTGAAGGATAAAATCCAGATGTTGATCGACAATAAGGCCATTCAGTAGAAAGATCCGTCACCGAACGTCACCAACAATCCGTTACCGGATCATCAAGTAAAAATGCTCAATGTTGATGAAGTGGTAGACCTGGAAAATTCTATCTGGTTCATCAAAAAAGCAAATGGTACACCCATCAGTACACCAAAGTGGGCACCGTTTGAGGTTGAGGTAGCAGTGCCTAAGACTCCTTTCACAGTCTTCAGAGCTCCCCCAATTTCTTATAACTCCCATGCAGTTCCTTGGAATTATGAGCAGAACACTCCAGGTAAAGTAAGAGTAGCTGAAGCAGACGTCTCCCAAGTCGTCACCAGATCTGGGCGAATATATACACCAAAAAATCTGACTCAGGGAAGTTCTAGTAAAAGCAAACCACCCGTGGTAGAAATGGAGGAGAGTGGTGCTTGGAAGAATATTTAGGCTAAAGAATACTCTGTGATCGAGCAGTTGAACAAGACCCCAGCTCAAATATCCATCCTGACACTGTTGCGGACTTCTGAACACCATAAAATAATCTGATGAAGGTGTTAAGCGAAGCCTATGTACCATCTACTATAACATGGGGAGAGATGGCCCACATGGTAGGGCAAGTATTTGAGGCATACAAGATATCCTTTCACGAGAATGAGCTGCCACCTGAAGGAAGGTCGCACAATAAAACCTTGCATGTTACAGTGCAGCATGGAGAAAGGGTTGTATCTCGAGTTTTGATTGATCCAGGTTCAGGTTTGAACATATGTCCTTTAGATACACTGACAAGGTTGGAGGTTGATTTGGCTAAAATGCAAAGTTGGAAGATGAACGTGAAAGCGTTTGATGGCTCCCAGCGAGATACTATTGGGGAGATTACATTAGACATGGTAATGGGTCCTATCACTTTTCCCGTGACATTTCAGGTGATGGACATCCCCACTTCCTACAACCTCTTGCTTGGTAGGCCATGGATTCACATGGTAGGCGTAGTCCCCTCCACACTACACCAATGTCTCAAATTCGAGTATGATCACCAAGAGGTGGTAATACATGGTGAAAGAGGATATTCCGTATATGGTGTCGAGGGAAAGGAAGTTCTTGATGGAGAAATGTTTCACACATTAGAGATGGTTGGAAACGTGGAAGAAGAGCTGAGTTGGAAGATTAAAGGTGAGAAAATGCTCAAGTCTGGATATGAACCAGGTAAGGGTCTTGGGGCCAGATTACTAGGAATAGTTGAACCCATATACCTTTCTGTGAAGAATGAAACTTTAGGGTTAGGCTACATGGACAAGGGTCAAGCTCTTGATCTTTCGCTATCATTGTATCAAATTTTCCACTCTACCGGGTTTCTTGATGATGGTAAAGATGAAATACTGGAAAGTCTGAAGAAATTATTTTTGACTGAAGCTGAAAGAGAAGATTGTAACGTCATCATCAGCGAGGAGAGAGGAGCCCCTAGTCAGAAAGTTGAGCAAAAGGCTACACTCAGCAATTGGACAGCCACTCCTTCCAGGCCTTGCCGAGCACTTGGGTAGATTTGAAGATTTTGATTTTATATTATTGTTTGAAATAAATAGACTCGATTTCGAGCTAATTTACATCTTTTAGTTATTTTGTTATGTTTGAAGACCTTTAAGTTATTTGAATTAATAAAAGCTCTCTTTTCATTTTATTGATATCATTTATTTCTATTTCTTTCAGCAAAATCACTTTAAGAAATGTTGAGTCTGAGATTGTGACACATAATGAGACTACACAGCATAATATAAGTGAATTAGAAGAGGTGGAAGAAAGTGAAGTGCCCGAGGAATTTGTTAGTAAGGTTGAAGATTTTGAAGATAAACCCAAGGCAAACTTTGTAGAGTCGAAAATAGTGAACATAGGGAATTCTGAGACAGTAAAAGAAACCCGTGTTAGTATTTAAATGCCAAAAAATAAGAAGGAGGAATATATCCAGTTTCTGAAGAAACACCCGGATGTTTTTGCTTGGTCGTATGCCGATATGACAGGACTAAGCATGTCAATTGTAGCCCACAGGTTGCCCACTGATCCATCTTGTCCTCCTATTAAGCAGAAGCTCAGAAAATACAAACCCGATCTGAGTTTGAAAATTAAAGAGGAGATTTTGAAGCAAATTGAGGTCGGTATCCTCCAAGTAACTGAGTATCCGACATGGTTGGCCAATGTCATGCCTGTTCCCAAGAAATACGGAAAGGTCAGAGTTTGTGTGGATTAAAGGGATCTCAACAAAGCTATCCCGAAGGATGATTTTCCGCTCCCAAATATACATTTTTTAATCGATAATTGCGCCAAGCATGAAATACAATCATTTATGGATTGCTTCGCCGGTTATCATCAGATAAAGATGCATGATGATGACGCTGAGAAAACTGCTTTTATTACATCTTGGGGAACCTTTTATTACAAGTTTATGCCCTTCGAGTTGAAAAATGCCGGAGCTACATACATAAGGGCCATGACCGCTCTGTTCCATGACATGATCCACAAGGAAATTGAAGTTTACGTGGATGACGTCATCATTAAATCCAAAAAGGGATCAAGTCATTTGGACGACCTGGAAAAGTTCTTTAACAGACTGAGGAAGTACAATTTGAAGTTGAATCCTGCGAAATGTGTCTTCGGGGTCCCTGCCGAAAAATTATTGGGCTTCATTGTCAATCAATGAGGTATAGAATTGGATCCAGCCAAGATCAAAGCTATTCAGGATCTTCCACCTCCAAAAAGCAAGAAAGAGGTAATGAGTTTCTTGGGTCGCCTTAACTATATCAGTCGTTTCATAGCTCAGTCTACTATTATTTGTGAGCCGATTTTCAAGCTACTGAAGAAGGATGCAGCTATAGAATGGACGACAAAGTGTCAGCAGGCATTCGATAAAATCAAGGATTATTTATCAAATCCTCCCGTTCTGGTTCCTCCCGAACCTGGTAGGCCGTTATTGTTATATTTATCCGTGATGGATAACACTTTTGGTTGTATTCTGGGGCAATATAATGAGACAGGCAGAAAGGAGCAGGCAATTTATTACATGAGCAAGAAATTTACATCGTATGAGGCTCGGTATTCCTTACTGGAACGCACGTGCTGTGCTTTGACCTGGATAGCTCAAAAATTGAGACAGTATCTCTCGACATATCCAACCTATTTGATCTCCAGAATGGATCCTCTGAAGTATATATTTCAAAAACCAATACCTACAGGGAAGCTAGCTAAATGGAAAATATTATTGAGCGAGTTTGACATAGTTTATGTCACGCAGAAAGCTGTGAAAGCACAAGCCTTGGCAGATCATTTGACTGAGAATCCCGTGGATGAAGAGTATGAGCCCTTAAAAACTTACTTTCCTGATGAAGAAGTAGCATTCATAGGGGAGGATATCGCTGAAGAATATGATGGCTGGAGATTATTCTTTGATAGAGCGGTAAATTTCAAAGGAGTAGGTATTGGCACTGTTCTGGCCTTAGAGACTGGTCAACATTATCCTGTGTCGGCCAAGCTCAGATTCCCCTGCACCAACAACATGGCTGAATACGAAACTTGCATTTTAGGGATTCGTTTGGCAATCGATTTGAATATCCAGGAAATATTGGTGATTGGAGATTTGAATTTATTGATTCATCAAGTACGAGGTGAGTGGGCCGCAAAAAACACAAAACGCCTACCGTACTTATATTGTATACAAGAGTTGCGCAAGAGATTCCGCAAGATAGAGTTCAAGCATGTTCCAAGAATCCAGAATGAGTTCGCAGATGCTTTGTCCACTTTGTCTTCCATGATCCAACATCCAGACAAGAATTATATCGACCCCATCCCTGTTCACATATAAAAGTAGCCTGCATATTGCTTTCATATAGAGGAAGAAGTGGATGGAAAACCAGGGTATACTGATATACAGGGATACCTGAAAAATGGAGATTATCCAGAGAATGCAACGAGTACTCAGAAGTGCACCATTCGGGGGGTTAGCCAATCAATTCTTTTTAAATGGGGAAATCTTGTATAGGAGGACTCCAGATTTGGGTTTGGTAAGGTGAATCGAAGCTAGGGAAGCATCCAGGTTGGTCGAGGAGATACATGTCGGAACATGCGGTTCTCACATGAATGGATTTATGCTGGAAAGGAAGATATTGAGATCAGGTTACTTTTGGTTGACTATGGAGACCGATTGCATTCGTTATGTGCAAAAATGTCATCAATGCCAAACTCATGCTGACATGATTCGAGTTCCTCCTAATGAACTCCACGTCACTAGCTCCCCTTGGCCCTTCGCAGCCTGGGGCATGGATGTCATTGGTCCTATTGAACTAGCTGCGTCCAATGGACATAGGTTTATTCTTGTTGCAATTGACTACTTCACTAAGTGGGTTGAAGCCACTTCTCATAAGTCAGTTACAAAGAAGGTCGTAGATGATTTTGTTTGAAATCACATTATTTGCCGATTTGGAGTACCTGAATCTATCATTACAGATAATGGTGCTAACCTTAATAGTGATCTAATGAGAATAAAATGTGAGATGTTCAGGATCAAGCATCGAAATTCCACAGCATATAGACCACAAATGAATGGAACGGTGGAAGCAACCAATAAGAATATCAAGAGGATACTGTCACGCCTCGAGTTTCAATGAGACGGACTGGCACCCGAAGCCGATGAGGCCCGAGAGAACCAATCTTTGCTCGTGTCTATTCATATGCATGTCACTCAATAAGCAGCACCATCACATAGAGATATAAGATGTCAATAGCGGAAGTCATGGAAACATGTGATATATATACATATAAGAAACTTGGTCGTTAGGGCCATCAAGTCAACATGGACATACATTCTTTCATTCATCTCACCACATCTGTCTACAAGGCCTCTAACAGATGCATCTACATAACCATCCTAAAGTCGGGACAAGTCCTCGCTTTATACAACATTACAGTACCAAAACAAATGTACATATGAGACCCGGAAAGCCCCGAACCAACTGGAGCTCACCAAAGATAGGCAAAAGATCCGCAACCTACTGTAGAGGTCTACGAGCACTTGTGCCTGCAGCAAGTAAGGTAAGTCCCCCAAGGGACGTCAGTATGAGGAATGTACTAAGTGTGTAAGGCTCATATGAAACTGTATGATACATAATTACTTCAATGAACTCAAATACAAATAAATAACCAATATGGATAAGTCATCATTCTGTGCGTTGGGAACCATGTGTATTGCTTTCATTATTTTCTTTGCTTCTTTACTTCTATGTTTGTTCATCATCACTTGTGTCACTATGTACCCGGGCCCCGACTGATCAGTGGGTCTTAACATAACATAACGTTATGTTGGGATCGGCTCGAGCTAGGCTTATGCCTCTAGAGCTACCACCCATAAATCAACACATTGGGCTCGTCTCGAGCTAGGTTATTACCTCTAGAGCTGCCACCCATAAACCAATATATCAGGTTCGGCTCGAGCTAGGTTCTTACCTCTAGAGCTACCCCCTGTCAGGTTTGGTCCGAGCTAGGCTCATGCCTCTAGGACTACCCCCTGATTCAATAATCTCGGGATCGGCTTGAGCTAGGCTTTCACCCCCAAAGCTACCACCCATACTCAATCATTAACCACATATGCATTAATTCATTCTTTACTTTTGAGATTGATACAATGATAGTCATAACATTATTGGAAACATAACATTATTGGAACCATGGAATCTTTGGAACATTAGTCAATGAACATGAGACATGTGAATCACAATTGATCAATGAGTAGGAAACATGTGACAATAACAATTGGTAACCGGATATAGGATAACTTAGAACATTTCAAAATGGAACAAAGAAAATGTCAATGTGACTATGAATACGGATAGAATAACCTTACATACCTTATCTTCCCAATATGAATATACAATCCTAAATGTGCATACAATAGTCCAACTCCTTCCTTACGTTTCACTCTATAACACAAGTACATAACGGAGTTTACATTAACCACCAACTACCTTACAAATGCATATAATGATAATGAGTTACATGATTGCCTTAACATGACATTTCCCCTGTGAAAATACCATTTATGAATTATCATACCAACAATACCACAACATTCCATACATTTACCAATACATCATAAATCAATAGCATGTCACACCAAGTTCATACTTTACACGTCTCCATCAGCACAACATCACAATTACTCCATCAAGTCACCTCAATACACTTCATAACAACATATCGACAACAATCCCAAAATTTATACTCATAGAAAAATAACAAGTTAAGGAACATAACCACACCATACATGTTGATATTTCATCCGTACCATTCACTTTCATCAAAACCTCATGTCTCCTTTTAAGTTTAAATCCCATGGATGACACATCTTTTAGCAAAAAGCAAAAATGCATTATTTACACTTTTAGACATAACCACCATGATATACATACTCTACCATACATATAATATATTAATCCATAAGAATAATCACTTACCTAAACTTGTAAAATGATGATCTTGCCCAAAGAAGTGCCTTAGGGTTATTAGGATTTGAGAGAAAATATCTTGTAATTGTCTAGAAAGGCATGAGAGTTAGAATGAATAAAAAATCTGATTTTTGGCCTTTATATAGTACTCAAGTCATCCTTAGCTAATCCTTGGGCATTAAATGCCATATTTTCTTGGTCAAATGGAAGAATGGGTCATTTTTCCCTTTGGGCCCATGCATTTTGACTTCTTTTTTAGCTTTAAATTGAGCCCAATAACACATGTCATCTTAACCCACCAAATATATCACGTTTAAATAATTTCATAAGTTTCACGACAATATTCAACTCACGAGACTCATATTCGTAGCCTCAATCTCCAAATAAGAAATTCTAGCCACTTATGGCTTAATTGAACACAAAAGGGTAGAAACGTAATTTGGATGCCAATATCGTCCAAGCGTGTAACACCCCGTACCTTTACGACCCTACTTGACAACCTTGAACCATGTTTACCCTAGGTTCGAGAATAATAAGTATGTATTTTGTAGTGTCGTTGATGAAATATTTGATATTGGGCCTAGTACATGTGATAGACCTTTGTAGGAGGTGTTTGTGACTTCGTGGGGCTTGGACTTCCAAGAAATGTATATTAAGGTTAGGAGGTAAGCAAAAGACTTGAACTTGAAGGATCTAACCAAATCCGCAAATAAAAGTCGAAGAAAGGGAAAAAATCACATTTTGGGTGTGGGGCGCACCCAAGGGCGTGCCAGGCCACTTCTGATTCCCGTTTAAGAGGGATACGTAGGCGCTCCTTTGGATTTTGGTCGGTCCTATCATAATAAAATTTTCCTATTTCCCCTTTTAAGCATGTAACTGGGGCAGAATTTTTGAGAGGATCTCAAAAATTCCATGGGATAGCATTTGTTCAACTATGATACTGGGCAGAATTTTTGAGGAAATCTCAAAAATTCACAGTAAGAAACCTTCACCTACCAAAGCAATCAAATCTACATTGGGGCAGAAATTTTTGAAGATCAAAAATTTCTAAGATATTCACTTATAAGAAGTTGTGTTGTCTCGAAATGTGTCACAATCAATGATTCAATAATATTTTAATTTCCTTTTTCATTTCTCATTTTTCAAGAGCAAAACATTTTCAAAACATGATTTTTAAAACTTGTTTTATTTCTACCCAAGTAAAAAACTCGGACGAAGCCTATTCTCGGTCCACAATATCATGCGAGAAGGAAGCACGCCAGTCATAGCAGAGGCACAAATCAACCTCCCCCTTTTTACAAACTTACATTTTTTCTTTGAGTGCAGAAACAACAGGTACAAATGCAGCGGTTACCTTGCAACACCTGAACGATCATCATCAAAGAAAGCTCACTATACATCCAACATGGGAAAGCAGCTAATCTACTTTATCCTCTCATCAACATTGCATGGCTCCTGCAAGGGTCAATATTGCATGACTCCTGCAAGAGTCCACACCGCAGTGCATCTAAAGAAATCCACATTGCATGGCTCCTGCAAGAGTCAATATTGCATGGCTCCCGTAAGAGTCCACACCGCAATGCATCCGAGAAATGAACATTGCATGGCTCCTGCAAGGGTCAATATTACATGGCTCCCGCAAGAGTCCACTCCGCATCACATCCGTAGAAATGAACATTGCATGGCTCCTGCAAGGGTCAATATCGCATGGCTCCCGCAAGAGTCCACTCCGCAGCACATCCGCAGAAATGAACATTGCATGGCTCCTGCAAGGGTCAACATTTGCATGGCTCCCGCAAGAGTCCACTTCGCAGTGCATTCGCAGAAATGAACATTGCATGGCTCCTGCAAGGGTCAATATTGCATGGCTCCCGCAAGAGTCCACTCCGCATTGCATCCGCATAAATGAACATTACACGGCTCCTGCAAGGGTCGATATTGCATGGCTCCCGCAAGAATTCACTCCGCAGCGCATTCGCAGAAATCTACATTACATTGCACCTGCAGAATCCGTAATCAAGTATACAAATTGCATCAAGCTATTGAACTAAATCAAGTTATGCCAATCAAGACAGATACGCCTTCTTTTTCTATAATTACCCTAAGGCGTCATAGTTCAAAGGCATTATCTTCATAGCCTGCGAACATCATTTCATGGCCTAAGGATTTACTGTTGCTTATCATGCTCCAAAGGTGTCACAGTCTGAAGGCGTCATTTTCATGGCCTACAGGCATCATTTCATGGCCTTAGGATTTACTTTTCGCTATCATGGCCCTAAGACATCATGGCTTAGTGACATCATCCTTGCCGTCTCAAAGCAAATGCGCATGGTCTAACTGGGAAATTGCATCATGTTTAAATATTTAAAACTATTGCTTATCATTTATTTTTATCCACATGCTCTAACCATTTTGTTTAGTGATCCTAGAAAGCACGCAGGTGACGAAAGAAGAACGGGTTACAAATGGGAGCAACTTTCGCTCCTATTTTCAAGATACAATTCTACTTATCCCGCATCATTTTAATTAAACTTTTATCTTTCATTTTCACACTTCTCATTATGTCGTTGCTTCAAATCCTACTCACTCCAAGCTCATCGGTACATACTACCTTTATTACTGCCCGTATACCGTATCATCTACATTCTTTAGGAATATTGTTCGTTCCTAAATCTAGAACTACACATGGCCTGATTCTCATAAAACCAGAGATATGTAGGCGACTTGAAACCAAAGTCTCGGCCACACCATTTTAACAAACCTCTCTCACTTTTTGATTCTAGCAAAACATCCTTTCGGTCAGACAAAATTGGCTACTACGTCAATGTTCGTTGCTCGACAATTCTTCTATCATTCCCAAGCACTGAAGGGGCAGCTGTTGACACCCAATTTTGACCTCCCGATATTCCTCCTAGGCTGCTATTTTATCAAAATATTAGTTTTAAATTTTTAATTATTATTTTTGGTATCGAATAAATTTTTGACATTTCATATTCATGATTTTAAAGGTATGCAATTTATTTTTAGCATTTAATTTTATATATTCATAAAATATATATAATTTACTAATTAAAATATAATATTTTACATAATTTTATAAATATTTGCCAAATTATTTCCACAAATGTGCATACTCATAATTCCAAACACATGGTTTATTACTATTAATATTCATTAATTATATTATTATTAGCATTATTATTATTATTATTATTATTATTATAGTGTTATTATTAAAATTCGTATTCATAATTTACAAGTACATAATTTATTTCAAATTATTATTTATCGCCAATTTTAAATAATATATTATGTGTCACTAATTTTACTTACATAATTTATTCATAATGATTTTATGACATTGATTAACTTGATAATATTTTATTACATATTTACTGATCTTTATTAAATAGCAGTCTAATTCAATTCAAATTTCCTAATTTATTTAAAATATAGACATTTTGTACTCAATTTCGTGTCAATTTTAGCCTCAACTGAGCTTAATTTGACCCAATTTAAATAACCAAAATTTTTGACCCTTTTTTGTAATTTTTAGATCCCAACCGTTGATCAAAATTGATCCAACGGCTGAGATCAACTCCCATTTCTTTCCCTTTTAATCTACCCTACCCCCAAACCCTAATTCATTCATTCCCCATAACCCTCCCCCCCCCCCCCCACAGCCGCACAATATCTCTCTCTCTCACCATAATCTCTCCCACCGACTTCTCTCACCCCATCTCTCTCTCCCGACCTTCCTCTCGATCTCTCCGCCCATGGCCAGTGGACACCACGGCTGGGAAACCCACCGCCGGCGAACCCCGCGTCACTGCCGCTGTTCTCCTTCCGCGAAACCCACCACTGCCGCACCATCACCAAATGCCGCTGCTATCTCCCCATCTCCGGCCAAAAACTCCATCAAAAGGAGTTTTGTACCCTTGTTTTCATGTCTTAACATTCTTTTTTACTACTTCTTTTCTTTGACAGATTCTGAGATCCGAAATTAACAAAGTTTGGTCGAGATTTTTGATTAATTTTTGTTGATTTCGTGTTTATCTACTTCTTTAGATCTTCATATATAAAAAAAATAAAATAATAAAAACCCCAATTTCTACTAATTTGGTGCTAACCCTAATTTCGTAAGTTGAAATTGACTTATTCATAAACCTGTCAGTTGGTTTATTTGTGAATAGATGATTTGATTCCATGGATAATGTTCGTTCCTTTGTTGAATTTGGATAGCTTTAGTAGTTGTATGTCATTGACAACTTGGAGGGATGATTTACTCTATCAATTTTGCTTTCTTAAAATAATTTCGATTTTTAAGTAATTATGGTGTAGTGTTGGATTTGATAATGATTTGTGAAAACATATATTAGCCGATGCCTGACCCTTTTTGGTAAATTCTGATTGCTATTTGATTCCAGTATATTTTTCCCCTTTAATTAATTGTGATTGCTTGAGTATCCGAGCATGTATGGCAAGTTTTGATCCTCCAATGTCCTTATTTTATTTATTCTCTCCTCTTTTAATTCAAAAATATTCTTACCCTATTATTTATGGTAAATGAAGATTCTTTTTGCATGGAATGGATTCAGTCCTTTTGTTTAAGGAAAACTGAATTCCTTTAATTAATTTCCTGAATATTCTTCTTCCTTTTATTTTGAGATTTGTTCACAACTCTTGGCCTATATAAACAACCTTTTTTCATTCATTAGGGACACTTTTCAGACACTACTCTCGACTACTTAAAAAAAAAAAGAAAAATATATCCTGTTAAGTTTATTTACTGCTTTGACTTGCCACATACAAAGACTTAAGTTCGCATCCTGTTTGAGCTGGGGGATCTTGATTCTCGGTCTTTCGTTGCTTCACTGCTGATTTAAAAAGTCTTACTTGCTTCTACTGGTATGTTCTCTTAAAACAACGCTTTGATAATTACGTTTAGGTCGTGACTTTATGCGTTCTGGTGGCCTCCTAAATTTTTTGTGAGTCATTAAATAGGATTGGCTTAGGTTCATTGTTTTTTTTGTGTTTTAAATGGATTGTTAAGGATCATTCGTAGATTTTGTTTTCTTTTTGGTATTCGGATATGCTTTGGTGTTTAACAGATCTCTTGGTCGAGTTTGGTTAAAATGAGGAGTTTGCCTGGGATTGGAGGACTTGAGAAGCCTCCCGATTAGCCAAAATCTTTAGTTTATTTTGTTTCTTTCCCGTTTCATTCATTTGGTCTGTAATAAATTTGTATAAACCTCTACTATCTAATAAAATATTGGGAATACTATGGGGGAGGGGATTCTATGTTTGAATATTTTACCACCTAGATATCATGCCTATAGGATTATCTAATAGGTTTCATGTATTAATAAAATCGTTTTATCACGTAGGCAAACGTTCTAGGGTCATTAACTGCTTTATCACTTAGAAATCATTTTTTAGGATCATTAACTAACTTTTGGATATATTAGATTAATTTTAAATACGTCAACTTAATTTAAGTGTGTTTAATTAATTTCTAGCATGATTAACTAATTTTTGGCATGTTATAACTGAACTTTCAACATGTTAAAACAAATTTCAGCCTATTAAAACTTATTCCGGAATTATTTTTATTATTATTATTATTATTATTATTATTATTTTTTTTTATTATTATTATTATTATCACTCCCGGCGTATAAAAAATGAAAAAAATGAATTTCCAGTAAGGTCATTTAATTTCCAGCATACAATAATAATTTTCAGCATTTTTTTTTATTTTCAGCACCTTCAGAAATTAAGTTTCAGCATTTATGTTGGATTTCCAGCAATTGTTAATAATTTCCAGCATATTATATTATTTTTTTCAACATCTAAAAACTATTTTCCAGCAATTGAAATTAATTTCCATCACCTATAAAATCATTTTCCTGTATTTATATTCAGTCTTAAATTTAGTTTCCAGCATTTTAGCATGTTTAAATTAATTTCTACCGGAAATTAATTTTAGCATGTTTAAACTAATTTTCAGCATGTTAAAATTAATTTCTTTTAACATGTTTAATCTAATTTCCAGCTTTTAAAACTAAATTTTCAGCATATTTTAGTAATTTTTCAGCTTTCTGGAATTAAATTTTCAACATTTTAACAATTTTCAGCATATAAATATTAGTTTTCCAGCAAGTAAAATATTAATTTTCAGCATATGAATATTAATTTCCAGTATATGAATATTAGTTTCCAGCATGTAAATATCAAATTTCAGCAACTTTAAGTTAATTTTTAGCATTAAAGATTCAAGTTCCAGCACATTTAAATAAGTTTTCTAGCATGTCTAATCAATTTTTTAGCATTTTAAAATTAATTTCAGCATCTTAACTAATTTCCAGCATTTAAGTTTATTTTTTAGCAATTTCAATTAATTTTCAGCATTTAACAAAACATTTTTCAGCAATTATTAATCAATTTCCAGCCTTTAAAAAACTATTTTTTAGCAATTGTTTATTAATTTCCAGCAACTGTGATTTAAAATTTCGGCACCTTAATTAATACGTCTCGCCTAGAAATCATGCCTATAGGTCTTAATCACGTAAAATAAATAACTATCTTTCAAGCATGTTAACCACTTAATAGACTTTAATTAATCAAGAGGCTTGCGTGAGACCTTTATGTGTTATTTGTAAGTTCTATCTGTTTACGTAAATTTTGAGTCTAATTAGGAAGCCTGAGTCTAATTAGGAAGCCTGAGATTTTCTTTGCGTCTACATCCCTATCCAAAGTAGGTCGTCCAATGCCTCTTGGGCATTAAGTTGGGACGGGTAGGCATTTTAGGAAACGCTAGTTTTATCGCTTTCTTTAGAACGCCCTTAGGTTTAATAATCAAATTAGGCGGGGTGGGTAGAACATTCGAAAATGATGGAAGTTGACCCGAGTAAAATACGACAATGCAACATACGACATTGTCTTTCGTTAATAAGCCGGGCGCTGATCCGAATAAGATAAAAATTAATCTTTGCCCAAATTCGATTGAATTTTATTTATTTTTCGTTTGTCTTTTGCTTAGGGTAGTCTAGGTATAACTTAATAAATCTTTTTCATAATAAATCATGTCTTTTTCTATCTTCTTGCTTATCTCATTCATTTCTTTAGTTATTTATACATTTTATTGTTTTATCGCGTAGTTAATTATTAATTAGATAATAATTAAGTGGCATGTGTAATTTGTCTAAAATCTTTTATTTTTTGAACACTTGGTTATTATTAAGTTAATAATCGACCTTTGTTTATCACATAGAATCCCCACATAATATATGAGTTCGGCCGGGACCCATATTTGTGGACCTCGAAAGGTGCCTAACACCTTTCTTTCGAGGTAACCTGAATCCTTACCCGAATTTCTGGTTGACGTAGACTAATAATTAAAATAAGTTCGTAATTAGGCTAGAATGGTGCCCTAACGCACCTTAATTCGTTAGGTGGCGACTCTTCACCCCAATTAATCCCAAAAAGAGTTGTCACGCCGGATCCCGCTTTTCGTGAGAAAAATGGGGCGCGACACTTACCCCACGTATATGTCGACTCTATAAAATAAGGTGATTGAAAGAATTTTGGGAAAGTACAATGTACAATCCGCGTGTACGATGTGTGTGAGTGTTAGTATTCTAGAAGTTGAGGAAATATGAACGGATTACCAATTTATATAAAGGGATAAACCAATAAGCAATTTATATAAAATAATACCAAATAAACAATTTATGCCACATAAACATGATAAATCAAAACAATTAAGGTGAAACAAACAAAAATTAAAAAAACTCAATTATTAACCTAAGTTTGTTATGATTAAGAACCTAATATCCCCATTGAAGTCACCAAGCTGTTATACCCCATTTTAACACGGGTCAAATTAAGGTACAACATATTGAAAACTTCTAAGGGTCTATTTGGAAAGTCACCTGGTAATTGGAATTGGTGTAATTACTAGGGTAGTAATTACCAGCCTAGTAATTACGATGACCTGTTTGTTTGTCACAATGTAATTACAGTGTAATTACAAGTGTACTGTTTGATTGCACAAGTGTAATTACAAGGTTATATTAAATTTTTAAAATAAAAGTTAATCGTCAAAAACTAAAAATTTATATTAGACAAATAAGGGTCGTTATAAATGATATTATAAATATATATATATATATATATATATATATATTCTTTCAAAATATATTAGTTAATAAACATATGTTCTTATAAAAAATAATTAATTTATATTTTTCAAATTAGTATATTTTAATTAAATTAATCATAAAAACTTAAAAATACATGAATCTTAAGAACATCATGAAATGCATGTTTGAAAAAAAGATTAATATTGTAAATATAATGTTATAAAATTATTAAAATATTTGACAAAAAGATAATCTATCAATTCTATCTAAAAAATGAATGGCTTGCAATGTGAAATATCAAGTCAATACTAGTAAAATAAATAAATTGGAACTAAAAATATAATATAAGTTTGAAATTCAAAAATATAAATAATACTCTTATGTCAAATTTCAACATAACGTACATACATATGATTCAAAAGAAAAGGAAAACTAAGTTATAACCTTATTCAATAATGAATTCTACTTAATTTAAAAATTAGAATACTAACTAAATTATGCTAAATGAAAAAAATAAACATAAAATAAATAAAAAAAATAGATAATACGAAAAATTTCATGAAGTCACAAGAAGTAAAGGTTGGGAAATAAACATAAATAATATAAAACAAAAAATATTTTTTGAAAATATTAAAATAAAAAGAATTTAAAATAATAGAAATTAAAAATAAATTAAAAGGCAACAATAATAATAGAAATAAAAGGAAGAGATTAAAAAGTAATCAGCTTGTAATTACACCCAATTACCCCATGTGAATTGGAGAGTATAATTATCCCCCGCCAATTACACCCAATTACCTGCTGACCAAGTAATTACCCGGTCAACAAAATATGCCAAACAATGTAATTACACTCAATTACACCAAATCCAATTACCATGGTGGCTTCCCAAACAGGCCCTAAATAAATTAAAAAAGTCGTCGCCTAATTAGTTCTACGGTGAATGAGGACACCTATTATAAACTAAGTGATTAAACAAATAAAGAACTTCATTTTTCAGGTCTACGTAACTTAAATGATTCTAGGAAAAGATTCTAAATATCCTAGAAGGAAGGGATTAAGCACCCTGAAGGATTCGTTAACTACAGTTAACCGACCAAACTTAGGTTAATTAATTTTAAAAGAAATTCCAAGAAAGTTAAAAGGCTGAGTGCTAAGAAAACATTTTTTTGATTTTGAAGTCAATGAGCTAACTTAAACTTGAATACTTTGGCACTTGTAGAACGGAAAGGATTTTAAAAAAATGGGGCATTTTGACATAGCATAACAGTTAGGCTCATTTTTGCTTTGGAAAACTTAGTCTTCTTTGAAAAATAACAAGTAGCCTAAAGTACAAATATTAGCAAATTGAAACAAAATAAAACTTTTAAGATAGGAAATTCAAACATAATAAAGGAACAACCTTCCAATTTTAAAAAGTATACAAATCTAGTTGAAACCTTATATTAAAAGAGTTTTTAAAAAAATTGGCAGATATTTGTCAAGAGATTCATTAATGTTTAAAACAATTTGCAAAGTCTTCCTTTTGAACTAAAATATGAAAAGATTTGGTTAGAAAAACAGTGATTTTTTCGTTGAAGTGCCAAAGGGAATCAATTCATAATAATTTCACTACCCCTTCTATGTTCACAATGACTCTAAGCCGAAATACTAAAAAAACTACCAAACAAATGAACACAAAAAGTCAAGTTATATAATAATAAATAAAAATTATCGTGCTAAGAGAGGAAAACCATCGTGGACGATCCCAAGCAGATTTGCTTGCTTTGCTTGCTATTCCGAATACTCTAAGATGTCGCAACGATTCCATGTATGGGTATTGATGGTGTCGAGTATAATGAGACTCGAATTTGTGGGAGTCCCGAAATTGAGACTTTACTTTTGCTCCAAAGTGTTCATGCAAGTAAAGAAAAGGTAATGGAATTAGCAAGATAATTCGAGTCATATAGAACCAAGTAAAGTCGTACAAGGAATATAATATTCAAAAGATGAGATGTGTAAATATCAAACGAAACAACTCATGAACCAATTCACACTAGCTACATCATAACACATGGCTTTTTGAGTACAAACTAATCCTCGAATCTATAAGATTTAAACCACAATGAACTCACTCCATTGAAATAAAATATGATTCATGAGTTAGACATTATATGACATTTTTTTTAAAAAAAGTTAACTTATACATGTGCTTCTGCTAACAATAATCTTCAAAGACAAAAAAATGATATGTACGGATAGAAAATAATGAGCAAAACTGCAGGCAATGATACGTCCTACAATATGGGTTCACGTTACATTATGGACTAGATGGCAAATGATCCGCCTAATATTTTGAAAGCTAAGCAAAAGTAAACAATTCCTTGAATCATATTCTTGTTTAGTCTTTATTAAGAGAGAACTATATAAACTAAAAAATTTCACCAAATAAACTAATAGCTTGGGATGAAAAACTGATTTCAAGTAGTTACTCAATCCTAAAAAACGAAACTAAATCGTGATGGCTAAGACATAAGAAGAACATGATTTTTGCAAGACTATACAAAATTCATGGCTAATACGTTTCTTAAAAAAAATACTAGCTATAGATAATTAACTTAAGCAAAATCATTTGGTACACAGATTTTCAGAACACACATAGCATAACATTTTATTAAAGAGACAATGGAGGAAAAAGGGAGATGGATGTACTGGTTGCGGGGCAATGAACGGGGGTGCTTCGGTCACAGGTTTAAGTTCAAAGTCGAACGAAGACGGGTTGGAAACACGCTCAAAAGGGAGAGTCTCGACCAAGACCAAACCAGAATGCAAAGAGCTGATATTTTATAGCAAAAACAATGGTAATATGATGTAGGGGCAGAGAGAAAAGGCTTGTTAAGAGGATATAAGAAAAGGCTAAAACATTATAGTAAAGAGGGGTGAGAAAAATTGTTATAGAAAACGGAGGGGCACGTCCATCCAAGCTTGTCTTCTGCTAACGATATAAGGGTGTATTTATAGGTGAAGATTAGGTTTAGGGCTCCCAGATTTTAAATTTTTTGGCTCCAAAACGAAATCCAAAAGAGCCGTTTGAAATTCAAATCGAATCTCTGAAAACTTGATTCTCTCTATAACTAATAAGAAGCATAGTAAAGTCAGTGTAGAATAATTGAATCTCTTATTAGCGAAGGAAGGAAGCAAGTGTAGCTTTGAAAGCAGCAAGGAGGCATTAGGGGAAACCTAGATTCAAGGTCGGAAGATCTTCAGAAATTTCAAGTGTTTTGGTCTCTTCTGTTTGACCAAATCAGAGAGGAGAGATATGAATGAGAGAGGGAATAAGAGTGTCTGCCCTTTTACAGAAGAGAGAGATGAATTTGTACGAGAATAAGTCTGGCAATCTCTGCCATGGTTGAAGATTGCTGGAACTCATTATGGAAGAGGAAAGAAGTATCGCTATTTTGGAGATAGTGAGAAAGGAGTAGGTTGATGTTGATTGAAGGAAGATAGGTTTAGGCTTGAATTGGGTTTGGGCTGCAAATTGGATTTTTTGTGGGCTGATATTGCCTGAAAGGTGATGGGCTTCTAACTTGATAATTAATGCAATAATAATTAATATATAGAAAATAAAGTGTTAATATTATAACTTCACTAATGATTTAAAACAAAATATAGATACAAAACATCGACTTATAAATAAGTACGAAATTTAAAATAAGAGGACGACAAACAATTGTTTTCAAGAAAAAAAAGGTGTAAAATGATAGTAGTGATTTTGATAATATAATATGTATTTTTATTAGTAATTATAGAAATAGTAATAAAAGAAAGTAATTTGATATGTTATTTAGAAGTTTGAGAAAATAAATTGAAAAGGTCAAAATTGGGTATCAACACGTATCTCGAGAAATAAATTAACTCCTAGGAAAACAGATATGAAGGACTTGAGATGCATCATATGTACCATCAAAAGGAGCGGAGCTGCAGTTAAATCCATAAAAAGAATTGCAGATCGAGTGGGTGAGCCCATATATGTCTCAAAAACAAAAGTTATTTTGAACATAAGGGGCATTGTAAAGCCATTGATTACCACAAGATATCTAGACTGGAGGGGTGTTAGAGAGCATATATTCCATGCTATTACACTTCATCTCTAACGAAGTGATAAAGGTAGAGAGCATAGTAGGAAATGAGCTCCAGACCTAGATTTATGAAGACAATGAGAAGGTTAACTATCTCCACCAATTTCATCCTTAGCTTCACATGACTTCTATATCACCCTCATCGATAACCCTTCATAGTCAACAAAGATGACAAAAGAGGCACGGACAGGGACGAGATAGAAGCTAAAGGAAAAAATCTTGCCCACAAAATTAGAGGAAGCCAAAAACCACAAGATATAACTCCTTTCATCTCTCTAAAGAACATTTTAACGAAGGAGGTTTCTTATGGAAAACAAGGGTGAAGAATGGAAGGAATTTATAACAAAAACTTATATAAGCTCGACAGCCCAAAGGGCACCTTGGAAGATGAAAAGGATCCTTAAGAAAAAAAGATAAATATGGAAAATAAAGATCTCATAAAATAAATCTTCTAGCCAATTAACAAAACCTCAAAAGTAAGAAAAAATAAAGAAATCAATGCAAGGAAATCTAGCGGTGCTTTGGGAACCTCAACGGTCCTCAACACCTAATCACCTAAATCCACATGAAGTAGACAAGATTGGAACAAATGATTTATATTTTAGAAGAATTTAATGCAAAAAAGACACGTTGTTTCTTTTAGAAGATTCAGTTAGGAGTAAAATCAGGGATTTGATACAATACAAAGATCGAGAGATCAACTCATGTCCATCCTCAACTTAAAATTAATCCCTATAAATATGGGGACTATCTTATAGGTCAAAAATAGCCTTAAAACATAGATGGATCAAAGATGTACCAAGTATCACCCGCTGAATGGAGTTTAGTGATAAGCCACGATCGTATAAAGCAAATCAAGTGGAATCGACTCATACTAGAAACTGTGAAGGTTCATATGCCATGAAAGATTATACACTACATTAGGAAGGTGTCTTAACTTGGAACAAGATCAATCGGCTCACATTAGTCGTTGGCAGCTGTTACATAGTTGACCTTTGCATAACATCAGGTGTTGCCCCCTTATCATTTAATTTCATTTAACTAGAAGTCAATTAAGGGAATTAAATATGTAGAATATGACCGTTGAATCTCATCCCTTATATAAGTTCATGTAAATATTAGCAGAAAGGAAGAAAAGCATACACAGTTATAATGTATACATCTTAGCAATATAATCTTCACAGTTCGGATACTAATCAATTATTTTCTTAGCTATTAACTCCATTTTATTATTCTCATTATTTTTTAATGACTGCCTAATTTGTTCAGGTTCAAAAGTTATAGCCAGGCATTCTTCAAGTCGCAATCCCTCATGATCTCTGCCATCTCTGGCTCCATTGACCATTAGTTTTTATTATTGCTTACATTCACTTTTATTTTACTTGACAACATTCGACTATACTTTTGATATGACCAACTGAATCAGGACCTCTTATCCTTTAAGTATATACCAATGTATTTATTCTATGAAAATTGAGATCCTGCACAAATAGCATAAGAGTTATCTATTATTGAGTGTCCAGAATCTCTTTCATATCCATGTTGTCTTGAAAAAATACCAAATCTTCCCATTAGAATTGTATTGTGCTTTTGGCATCCCTAATCTTCTTTGGTATTGTTGTAGGTGTCTTGTGTGTTGGAATGGTTCTAACAATGCTACTAAGGAAAAATGAAAATGTCTATTTAACATTGGATCTAGCGAAAGGCTTTCTGAGTCTTTACAGACCTAATATTCCAAATTAAGGCTTTTAACATCATCATATAATATTGGATTTGTAGAATTAGCATTACTCATTGCTTGTTATTCAATTGTGTATCTGTATTCCCATTCTTCCTCCCCTTTCTGACTTTACTTGTAGATCTTAGAGACAAATCAACATCTTTTGTTGTTTGATTCAAGATCAAAGACTTCTTTTTCTCTACCTTTTCTTAATCAACTCTCCCCTTGTGTTTTTTCTTATTGTTTTCATTATTCATCTCACTAACATTTTCAGATACCAAATCATGTAAGACCTTATTAGGAGATCTTTGTGTTACCACTCCATTTGCTTCTAATTTGGAGTCACAACAGCAAGGGGCTTATGCTTCATATCATTACTGATCTCATTCTCTTGTCTATTGATCCCTTTAATAGTGTCCTCCTGGCCTGAACCAATTAAGGTAATTTCGTCCCTTAATGACAGACAGGATCAGCTTCTCCATAAAAAGAGATTGTTCATCCTTTATATGTTAACTTATAACAATATCCCTATTATGATTGTTAATCTCACCCTCAGTTTCTCCCTTTTTACCTTTACTTAGATCATAGATATATTCTATCTCTTGTATGCTACTGCTTGTCACCTAATGTCCGATCAATTTGTATTAACTCTACCTTTTGCCTTTTGATCACTTGCTGAAATTTGGATCTCTTTTATTATAGAATTCTCCTCATTCCTTTGTTCTTCTTCTTCATCTGTTGATTTATTTTCCTCTTGTATATCTGTAGGCCTTTTTTTCTCTTGGATCCCACCCACCAAGGATTCAACATTATTATTTCCTTCCTCTGATTCTTCCTTGTCTTCTTCTTCTACTTTTTTTCGCCAAAGTTTGGAGGGAGACACCTGCTTCTCCTAATTTTTCTGATGTGATTTAGCTCTCCATACTTTTATATAAGATTGGCTACCTTCTCCCTTGTGCTTCTTATCATTGCTTCCTTTTGTAACTACTTTCCAAGGAAAAATGAACTTCATTATTGGTCTTGCTTACATTGCGTCATGTATTTACTTAATACTAACTTGTTGTTTGTTACTTTGTGAAACTACCTAGGCTTCAGTGTCTATCTTCAAAAGAGAAATAAACCCCATTAGTAGTTCTTGATTAACGTATCTCTTCACTTGTGGATGACTTTTGATGAGACATGGTTCTCTCACTTGCTTTTTCGTTATAAGTTACTGATGTAGCAGGGTTTATTTGTTTTGTTCCAGAATGTTCATCCTTATTACATACATGCCTTCATTCTCTTTAGGCTTTGTAATATTCTCATTAGCTATTTCTTCATTAATTGTGTGCATTAAGGGCACCAAACTTGTTGCCAATAAGAACTTCATTCCCATCTGCCTTTGTGTTTTTGTTGCTTGATGTATGAGTGGATTTTATAGGTCTTGTCTTCCAATTTCCAAGATCACCTACAACTAGACAAAACTCTAGCTTTGCCTTTCTGTAATTGGCTTACTCTGGTAGGAATATCTATCACTTCTACTTCCACCCCCTAATTCTTGGTAGCAAATCAGGGTTAAGGACTCTATATTATTTCATGTTATGTCCCTGTAATTTACATTCCACACAGTACTTAGGAGTGTAATCATATTGGATTGTCACAGTTTTCGACCTTATTTCACCAGTCTCCTCATTTTCAATATCCATCACTACTTCTTGTGGAGATTAGTCAGTGAATCTACCATAATGTTAACCCTTGCACAAGTTGTTCTAGTTGGGTCTAGTTGTATTAATTGTTGCTAGGTCAAGATGAAAAGGTTCCCCTATCACTGATGCAGAGAGAAAAGGGAATCTTTCACCAAGTAAGTAGGCAAGAAATTAGCTAGAGAGATCCAAGAATAGCCTTGGTGGTCTATTCATCAATCTTAAATCAAACATTGTAAATCAGTGTTCTTATTAAATATGAGTACTCATCACTACACATGATATAATACGCTCCTTTTGATATAAGACTAGAAAAAATTTTCATTAATGATAATCTGATAAGAGTATGTCGATATCAAAATAAACCAATACAATCACCTTTAATACCACATTGTGATAGAATCTATTTCTAAGAACTTCAAGATCTTGCTACCCGTACAAAAAGTTGTCTATGATGACCTATTGAATATTTTTCGTGATGTTCATATGCTTCAGCTCTACCTCCATCTATTTAATTCGCGGAACACTTTCTACAATCGGCACTTACTTACGTGGAATTGCTTATAATCTTGTCTATTGTGGGCCTTCTCTTTTTTCGATGGTGTCAGCAAAATATCACTGGTATAGTAGGATTTTTATTGTTGTTGCCATCCTTCGCTCTGCATTGAGATGTTAAAGGGGGGGAATCTGTAGTGGAAGTGATTGAGCCGGTGACTGCCTGTTGGCCACCACTAAGGCTAGCAACGGACCTAGTTTGAACCCGTCGGACTGGGTTTTACAGGAACCGGGTCCGTTTCGGTGCTCCAAATGGGACCCGTACCGAAACCGGGTCTACTGAATTTTTTATTAGTTCCATCCCGGTTCGGTAGATATCGGTGTGGAACCATGTTGGATCAGACCGATCCACCGGGTCTATCATTTTTTTTAATTTATTAGTAAAGTTATTTAGAAAAGCTTTTTAAAAATTTGAAAAACATTTTTTTAAAACTAAAAATAACTTATAAAATTTTTCACTTTTTTTTTCAATTTTTTTCAAAAAAATTTTCAAAGTTTCTCAAACTTTTTTTTCAAACTTTTTAAATCTTTTTTTCAAAAATTTAATTTAGATTATATTTTTAGTTTTCACAAAATTCTAACTAATTAATTTATAAAATTAATTGCATTAAATAAAAGACAAATTTAAAAATAAAAATAAGCCGAATAGCCTATATATTTATTCAAATCTAGGACATTGTACATGTATTATAAATCTCGGACATTGTTCATGTATTCAAATTTTGAAATTGGAAGATGATAATTGAAGCTTGCAATATCTTCAAAAAATCTCCAACTCCAATTAGCTAATACCACACTTATATTAAGAGAATAAAGTAGAGAATATGAGAATTTGTAAGAAAAAGAATGGAGGGTAGGGGGGTATGTCACACCCCGAATCCCAACGAGGCGTGATTGACACTCGTAACCAATAAGGCCCGAGAGAATCAAGCTTTGCTTCTATTCGTTCATATGCATGTCATAAGAAAACCCATAATCACATAATGGCTTTAGATACCAACAATGGAGTTCATGGAACATGATATATATATACACGTATGCGAAACTTGGCCGTTGAGGCCATCAAGTCAAAAAAGACATGTACCCTCTTACATTCATACACCCACGTACGTCTACAAAAGCCTCTAACAGATGCATTGACCAAATGAACCAAAAGTCGGGACAAGTCCCCGCTTTATACAACATGTACAACACCAAAACATATGTACTACTGTGACTCGGAGAAGTCCCGAACTAACTGGAGCTCACCAAAGATCTGCAACCCTGGCAACCTACTGTGGAGGCCTACTAGTACCTGCGCCTGCAGCAAGTAAGGTAAATTCCCCGAGAGGGTCAGTACAAAGAATGTACTGAGTATGTAAGGCTCAAATGAAACTGTAGATAACATAAAGACTTCATTGGAGTTAAACACAAGTGAGTAGTCAATGTAAATAAACCAATGCATTTGGAAAAAGTTTATTGCATTCATTGTGTTCATTGCGTCCATTGCGTCCATTGCATTCATTACTTTCTTTGCTTCTTTACTTCAGTGCTGAATCATCTTTGACTGTGCTATGCTGTACCCGGGCCCCAACTGATCAGTGGGTCTCATAACATATCGTTATGTTGGGATCGGCTCGAGCTAGGCTTATGCCTCTAGAGCTGCCACCCTGGGATCGACTCGAGCTAGGCTTATGCCTCTAGAGCTGCCACCCATGAATCAATATAGCAGGTTCATCTCGAGCTAGGTTATTACCTCTAGAGCTGCCCCCTGTCAGGTTCGGCCCGAGCTAGGCTTAAGCCTCTAGGGCTGCCCCCTGATACAAAAATCTCGGGATCGGCTTGAGCTAGGCATTTCGCCCCCAAAGCTGCCACCCATACTTGATCATTAACCACATGTGTGCATTACTTTGTCCTTTACTTCACATTCCTTTTCTTTACTTATAAGAGATTGATACTTTGATAGTCATAACTTCACTTTGAACTTTGGAACACAACTTTGTTGGAAACATAACCTTATTGGAACCATGGAATCTTTGGAACATTAGCCAATGCTTATAAGACATGTGAATAGCAATTAATCAATGTATAAAGAACATGTGATGAACCATAATTGGTACCCAAAAATAGGATACCCTTGGCTTATGAGAGATCGATACTTTTGTAGCCATAACATTGTTGAAAGCTTAGGGCAATAACCAATGAGCAAGAGACAAGTAACTAAACACTATTGGAACTTTGAAACACTACCTTATGGGGCTTTAGGAACATTATCAATGAATATGAGGCATGTGATTCACAATTGATCAATGAGTAGAAAACATATGATATTGACCATTGGTAACCGGAAATAGAATACCTTAGCACATTTCGGGATGGGACAAATGTAATGTAAATTGTGAATACTATGTGCCGCAGAAAGATACGGACAGAGTAACCTTACATACCTTGTATTCTCAATACGATTCTACAATCTTAAGTGCATACAATAGTCCCGCTCCGTCCTTATGTTTCACTCTACAACACAAGTACATACAGAATCAACATTAACCACAAATTACCTTACAATGGCATATAATAACAATGAGCCACATGTTTGGCTTTAAAATGTCATGTCTTTCGCTACAATACCATTTTCGGCATGGTCATATCAATAATACCACAACATGCCCAACATTGACCAAAATATCATTTATGAATTTATTATCCCAATAATCCCACAATATTCCATACATTGACCAATACATGATAACCAAGATCATGTCACACCAAGTTCATAATTTACACTTCTCCATCACCACAACGTCACAATTATGCCATCAAATTACTTCAATACACCCCACAACAACAAATCGACCAAAATCTCATAATTTACACTTATACGAAAATAACAAGTTTAATAACATAATCACACCATACATGTTGGTATTTCATCCATACCATGCCTTTTCATCAAATCCACAAGTTACCTTTCAAGTTTAATTCACAAAAATGGCACATCTTGAGCAAAAGCAAAAGTTCACTATTCAACACCTTGCCAACATAACCACCATGATATATAAACCTTCTCATGTACATAATATATTAAATCACAAGAATAAACACTTACCAATACTTGTAAGATGATGCTCTTGCCCAAGAAGATGATTTAGGTTTGAGAGTTTGAGAGAAATATATTGAAAATATCTCCAAAAAGGCATGTGTGTTTTAAGAAATAAAAAAACTGATTTGTGGTGGCTTTATATAGGCCCTCATGCTCATCTCTATCCATCCAATTAGTCAAAAAGGTTGTGTTTACTTGTCAAACACAAGAATGGGTCATTTGACCCTTTTGGGCCTCTTATTTTTGGCTCATTTTGGGCTTTAAATTGGGCCCAATAACATATCTCAACTTAGCCCACCAATTTCATGTATAATTCACCACATATCTCATGTTTAAATAATTCCATAATGTCACGACAATATTCTCTTACGAGATTCTCATTCGTTGTCTCAATCGCAAAAATAGAAATTCTAGTCGTCCATGGCTTCCTTGAACATTTTTTATAACTACTTGTGTTTCATGGTTTGATCATGTAGAAGTATGTAGGAGTGTATTGAGGTATTTGAAGCTTTAACAATGCTTAAATAACTCCAAGGAACCAAAAGAAACCATATAAGAATCGACGTAGAATTGCATCACAAAACGAGCGTGGAAGGGCACAATTTGTTGTGCCTTGCGCCGCTGCTGCAAAGCAAGGCAGTGGGGCAAGAAATCACTGCCCTCTGAATCAGGGGCTTGCGCCACACCCCCTGAAACAGGGAGTGGCGCAAGTCTTGGTACTTTGCTGAATTTTTTGGCCACTTTTTCCAACACTTGCATAGCATCCAATACCCTATCAAAACACTACAAGATGCTTACTTAGTGGTCTTAATTATCAAGTAAACATGTCTCCAAGTCACCAAATGAGGTTGTAATATGTACGGGGTATTACACAAATTCCCCACGAACTCACAAAACACCTCCTACGAAGGTCGAATCGCATGTACGTGGCCAAATTTCAATTTTCTCGTCATTAGCATTACCAAATACATACTTATATCTCTCGACACCTAAGCAAACATTTCTCAACATCATCAAGTAGGGTTGGGAAGGTACGGAGTGTTACAGGGTATTTATAGTGGAAAGATAGTTAAGGTGGGTAGAGGGGTGTTTTGGGAGGGGAGAACCTCAAAATAGAAGTTGATGGGGCCCCCCAACGGCTATATTTTAAAAAATAAAAATTCAAAAATCGACCATTAATCGGATTTATCGGATCGAAAACGGGTTAACCAGAACCGGATCAACCGGTGCAAAATCGGGTTCCGCATCGGGATCGGTACCCGGTATGCCGAGGTCCGGAGTCTTCCGGGTCTATCGAAATTGGGCCTGACCATTATCGGGTCCGTTACCGGAACCGGACCTTCTTGTATACTTTATATTTATAATTCAAACAAATATTTTTAATCCTACGCATGCCTATATAGAACTAAGGGGTCCTTTGATAGCTAGTTTGAGTTATGCATGTGTTAGTAATACATGGATTGATTACGAGGAAATTTATGTATTATTTTATTCAGGGATTAGTTATACAGAGTTTATTTATTCATGTATTATTTATTTCACTTTTTTTCCTACATAAGATAATATATAGATTTCTTCATAATTTATACATGTATTAGTTATACAGATTTTAAAATTGTAAACCAAACACCAAACACTGTATTAATTTTATATGTGAATAACTCCTAGAAAACTACTAAACATGATATTATTTATGCAGAATTTAATACATGCATAATCCTTTTCCAAATTAGCTATCAAGCGACTACTAAAAGTTTAACTTTTGATATATTTTTTCCATCATATGTCAATTTCTTTCCACTATTTTAGGTGTTACGATCCTGTCATTTAATTATATTTGAAGCGGTGTCAATTTTTTAAGCTTTTCATGAATTTATTTATTATTTACATCACAGTGCTTTTTGATAGAAAAAAAAAATCATCGGAGAAACCGTGATAAGGATGATACTTATCTCTTCAAATCATTAAATCGAACAGTCAGCCATATTTATCAAATTATTAAATAAGGTAATAATCCAATTTAAAGATAGAATTTCATTGAGAGATGATGAATTTTGAGATTCAATAAAAGCAAGAAGATAGAACTATAAGGTTTGTTTGGTAGAAGTGATAAGGGATAAGTAATTTTAAGATTAATTTGAGGATTAACTTATCTCATATTTAGTTGGGATAACTTATCCTGAAATTTGCTATTTCAAAATTGTAGTGTAGTGGGATAACTAATCTCATGATAGCTAATTTGGAAATAATTGATCTCGAGACAACTTATTTCAAACCAAACGACCCTTAAAAGAATTCTGTGCAACTGAAATTCCATGTCGGACTGCTCTAGCAACAACCACTTATAACACCTCTATGCGTGGACACTAAACATCTCTCTTTTAGTAAAAGGTTAATCAAAAGGGGAAAAGTAAAGTGAAAAAAAAGGACATAAAGAAGCAGAGGAAAAAAGGAAAGTACAATTTGACCTTCACTTTACATAATGCAAGTGCACATATAATACGGAAAATATTATATCATCAAACTGTATTTGACAATGCTTAATCATCCATTAGGAATGAAAATCTTTATCTAATGTGTAAATATAGCCGAAACCAATCAAGTGTTTGGGCATAGATTTCCAAATATTTTTGACAAATCAAATATGGTTGAAGTTTCACTTAAAATTTCAATATGTGTTTGATCACAATTTTGGAGAAAATATTTTATTAACATGAAATATGATTTATACCCATAAGTTCTCAAAACTTTTTAAAAAAATTCTTTTAAATTATTCAACTAGTTCATCACAGGGATCAAAACTATTAAAAATATCCTTACGTTTGACACAAAATTGTCATTTCGATAATAAACTAGATAATGCATTAGCTAAAAATCATAACATGATATTTTAATAAAATCTACTAACAACACAATTATCAACTATTACAATTCATCAAATTACATTAGTTATGAAGATCTATCGATGCAAAAAGTAAATAATAACTACATAATTAGATATTCTTTAATATAATCTTTTCATATCCTACAAACAATCGCTTTAATAAAAATATATTTATTAAAGGGTTGAATAGACATATTATAGTTGAAATCATAATTGATAGATTTCTTTTATAATATATAAAAGTTTGAATAAGTTTTAAAATTTTAAAAGATCACAAAAGGTAGATTTTGACCCAAAAATCATTTTTTTTAAGTTTTTGGCATCTTGGCTGTTTTGCCAAACCTTGACAAAATTTATAGTCAAACAAATTTTATCAAATTCTATTCCAAAAACTACTTACAATATTTATGATCAAACGGGTATAATACTAAGATTTGGGAAAGAGATGAAAAATGGTGCGAGCGTTGCAGTTGCAGGGCAAACCAGTGAAGACTCCAAACCTCCGCCCCCCCTTCTCCCCCACCCCCCACCCAACCCCGCATAGCAAAAATTTCTATTTTCAACCAATCCCCATATTTTTTTAGAAAAAGAATTCTTTTCAACTGAATTTGATACTAAAAATGAAATTTAAAAAATTCTTTTTCATTTTTCTGCTTAGTATTAATTCGTACTGATTTTTTTCTCTTTTTCTATCCCAAGTTAGGATTCTGTTGTGCCAGTAAATCTTCCTCAAAATATTCCGCTGCCTTAAGTCAATTAAAGTATTTCCAGATGGTCTTTTGTTCATGATATTTCACTCTCTTATTTCAATTTCCATCAGAACTTTTGAGACAATAGATTGATTAAGGGTGAAAAGTTTATTGAGTAAACCAGGATTTTGCTTTAATCTTGGTGCAGCTGCTTGAGTCAAAGCCATAATTATGTTAATTCTCATTGTATCCTTTCTTTAGTTGGGCAGTCTTTGGAATAGGGAAAAGGCTCAAATATGTCACTGACCTTTCAGAAAAGGCTCATTCATGTCATCCGTTAAAACTAGGATTGAACACGTGGCATGTAGTTAAAGATCCACATCACTTATGAGTCCCACAAAATTAAAAACCATCTCAATCATATTAACCTATCCGTATTTGAATTCGACCCTTAACCCTTTTAATTCAAAATCAATCACTCCCTTTGTCTTCTTCATTGCTCCAGTGAGGAGCTTCCAGCTCCGGTGAATCGGAGAACTCAGCGATGCGACGCAACCCTTTTCCCTCTTCTTCTCTCAAGCCTCATCCTCTTTTCCTTTCCTTTTTGTTTTCTTTTTACAACAAAGATGGATCGCTCCACCAAAAAATACATTATGATCAAAGATCTAAGGTTCTGATTTTTTCACTTTTCTATCCAAAATCTTTGTAGCTCAACTTACAATGCACTTATTAATGTAAACTTCAATGATTAAAAGGTTAATTGACTTCTGATGTGATTTTACTCAACAAGCTTTCTTAAGTTTTAAAGAAAAATATTCCTACAAGAGGAGATTAAAATTTAAATAAAAATAAAGACATTTTTAAACTTCAAACGGAAGATTTTTTCTTTAGCATAAAGGTAACACAAAGCTTCTTTGACTGCAATGGAATGATACAGAGAGGCTTTCAAATTCTGGCAGGAGAAGTGAAGAAGTCGTCCAAATTTTTAAGGATTCTTAGGTCTGATTAAGTGAGGGGATGGGTTAAAAGGGTAGTGGATCGGATTTAAATTTGGATCGGGTTAATATGATTGATATGATTTTTAATTTTGTGGGACCCATAAGTGATGTGGACCTTTAATTACAGGTCACCTGTTCAATTCTGGTTTTGAAAACCAACAATGTTTTCTGTTAATATAGAGTGGCACAAATGAGCCTTTTGGCTCCGGTGATGGCATATATGAACCGAACTTTTAACGGATGACACGAATAAGCCTTTTCTAAAAGCTCAATAATATATTTGAGCCTTTTTCCTTTGGAGAATTCATACAACTCATGAAGCAAGACAAAATGGGCATAAGTCCATTTCCTAGAGGCTGAAGAAATAGTTGGTGAGATATGTTTGAAGGAACCAGCACCCGCACTAAATTCTTTAATACTCCCTCAGTCCCAATTTATATGATATACTTTTCTTTATAGTTAATTCAAAAAAAAAATGACACATTTTTATATTTAGTAATAATTTAATTTTAAAATATCCACTTTACCCTTAATGAAATGATTTATAACCACACAAACATCTATGATTTATTTTAGACCACAAGTTTCAAATTTTTTTTTTTTTTTTAAAAAAATTCGTATCAAATCAAACTACATCACATAAATTAAGACGGAGGGAGTAAAAGTTTTAATCCGCCCCGCCACACCCTAAACCCACATAATGCAAGACCTGCCCCGCCACGCCCTGCATAAGGCAAAACCCAACCCACTCTGTTGTCACCCCTAATTTTGGAGTTTATGTTGACTGTTTGATTGATTTAAGCAAATATCACCATCAAACGGAATATGCCTAACTTTTAGAATCTCATTCCTGACTTGGTAGTACATCTTGACAGAAGGTAACAGGATGCCAAAATTATTGATTTTGCTTGCTGATTTTGCCAGCTTTATTTTTTACACAAAGAAGCATGCCTCGCATCGCATGAACTGCCACCAACTTAAGCCTACCAATAAGATCTAGTATAGCAATAAGATGTACAGCATTAATAACCACAAAATAATTCCAAGCAAATTAGTGTTCGCTATATGAATCCTAAAAGGATTGTGGATTAATATGTTTATTCATTTCATTGATTATCATCAAAGTGGATACTTTTACAAGCCAAGTTGCAACTGCAGAATGAACAAATATTGGTTAAACTGGGATCAATCATCAATCCTTTTTACACCCATTTTCAGCAAAACAGCAGTGGAAAACCGTCAAGTCACATTTAGGAGAAACCAACTTGAGAGAGAGCCTAACGGTATCCTCTTGCCTTACCTTAGCGCTCTCCTTCTCCACCAAAGCTGCCGCCACAATCCGTTCATATCCACCCCCTCCGGCGGCCACAAAGGCCACCAATGCCGCCTGCACTGGCCCTAAACTTGGATTATAAGCAGCAGATTCCACATAAGAACCTCTATAAATCTTCCCATCACAATCCATGATTGACACTCCTGATGGACACCCACTGTAAGGTGCATGTGAATTGTTAGCAGCTTCCAAAGCTGCAATTTTTAGAAGGGTACTCTCTGTTTCGGTATATTTGCAAAACCCAGTGGTTAGGTTTCCCGAATTCAAAACGTCATTCACTCTCTTAGATTGAGCATTCGAATCGTCATCTGAAAACCCATTGCACAGATCTCCATCATGATTCTCGTGATCCAACAGGGATAAACCGTTATTATGACGCTCGAGGAGCAAAGGAGTTTCGTCATCCAGGAGATCGAATGGACCAAATGGGTTGGGCAGGATTTCACGCAAAGGTTCGAAAGTGACATCGGGACTGTTTTGGTGTTGAGATGTGATATGGATTTGGAGAGAGGAAGGGTTTCGGAGTTCTTGAAGGAACTGTCGGCAGTGGCCACAGGGGGCGGCGGAGACAGCGAATGCGAGGAGGCGGGGGCAGTGGTGGACAGCGAGGTTGGTGAGGAGAAACTGCTCGGCGTGGACGGAATGATGAAGTGGTAGGCCAGGAAATTCGAGGTTAACACCGAGGAAGAGACGGCCGTC
Source organism: Capsicum rhomboideum (assembly GCA_031232105.1). NCBI lineage: Eukaryota > Viridiplantae > Streptophyta > Magnoliopsida > Solanales > Solanaceae > Capsicum > Capsicum rhomboideum. The sequence continues at coordinate 82,861,528 of CP124712.1, forward strand.
AGAGCCGAGGCCAACGGCGCCGACGTGGTAATTGGAGATGGGTGGGCGGGCAAGGGTCTTGGCGGGTTGAACCAAGGCAGGGAGAAGGTGGCGGACAGAGGGTAGGCCCAGTCTCTGGGTAATCGACTCAGCCTCTGAGGCTTCCACCACAAATTTTAGTTGATCCATTGTCTAATGCAATCCTTCTCTTTTTCTATTTATTTATTTATTTTTCCTTTTTTTCCTTTGTGATTTTTAGGAGAAGGAACTAAAGTGGGTAGACTTTTGGCACACTTAGAGGAGCTCCTTGAAATGAGGGAGAAGGGGGGAGAAATATTGCGAGGGCCAGAGGCCATTTATAGAACAGGTTTTGGTCATCGGTAAATAATGATTTCCCTGTTGTTTTCTTTTCAAAATCATGCATTCATTCTTTTTCATGGGTATATCACATCCTATTATGTCCAACTCAATTATATCACCACCAAAGCATGTGGTGCACTAGATAGAGCTATTTTTCTCTTAATCAGAAGTCTTGGGTTCAGGCTATAGTATAAAAATTCTTTTGTAGAGCGCTTCCCTCGAATAGGTCGTACATGATGCGAATCTGAAATAATCGGACTCTAATATAATACCAAGCACAAGATAGAAAACCAAAAAAAAAAACTCAATTATATCAACGCCAGCATAGATTTAGCCAATGAGTTAATGTCAAAAAATATACTCTAAATTATTTATAGTCTGTCAGTTTAATATTTAAATTATGGAGTGTTGATATTACCACTTTAAATCATAATATTTTCTATCTAAAATCTCCTTCGGTGCCAAGTGGTATAGAGAATGATCTCTATTTTTAGAGTTGTAGGAGTTAAAAGAAATAAGTCAAAAAATATGTGTAGCGACGAAATCAAAATTTTCACTTACGAGGTTCAAAATATGAAGAAGTAAACATACAAAGAAGAAAAAGCAATAAGAAAAGAAGAAGAAAAAAAAGAGAAAATGCATACCCCCCCCCCTAAATTTGTCATGACAACTTACTTTAGCACTTAAACTTAATGTGCGTTTATATACCCCCCTTAATAAGTTTGAAATGAATTATTTTCAACCCTTCCTGCCTCCGACCACTGCGCGTGTTGCCACATCAAAACAAAGCGCGTTAATAACTAAATTTAACACATATTTTATTTATTTTTTAAATTTTATTAAAGGAAAATTGATAAATCGCTCTTCCCCAATTACACCTACAAGAACCCTAATTTTTTCTCATCTCCCCCATCTTCAATCAACTCAACAACCGACATCTTCTACAACCCAAGATTTGAAATTTCTTAAAGAACCCTAATTTTTACTTTATTATTCTCATTAATCCGCTCTTACTCGTTCGGAAAAAGGTATAATTTTCATCTCTCTTTTTAAAAAAAATTTGAATTTCTTGTCATGTTTCTTCTATTATCAGTTTGTTTTTTAGTTGATGTAATTTCTTGGAATGAATTTTTTGTAGCACACCATGAGACCAGTTAACTTGAGTAAGCTTTGTATGGAGGATGATGATTTTTCTTTGAACCAAGAAGTTCGATGCAATCATGGATTTGTGCTGCCTTTGAAGACATCTTGAACTTCGAGAAATCCCGGTAGAAGATATTGAGCATGTCATTACTATGGGGTAAAGATAAGATTTTTCTCTCATTTCTTCATTTTATTATCCCGCTGATCCAATTGAACATTGATTTCTTTCTTTTTAATCATTGAAGGGTCCAAGATCTTGCGATTTTTGGTGTTGGAGGGACAAAGAAGATATTGATCCGAGGTCTAAATTTGTAATACCTAAATTAATTGAAAAATTAGGTGAGCTTGAAAATTTAGTGGAATCGTCTCAATATAACAGGCATACATCAGTCAATGAAGTTGAGAAGTTGATTGAGGAAGCTTCTGAAGAAGTTGATAAGCCTAGAGTATCCAAAAAAGATGATAATTTTGTAGATATGAAATTGAAGAAGTTGGAGGAGGAGATTGAGAAGATGAAAGAAAGAGAGAAGTGGAGAAGTAACACGGCTAAAGGAAGGACTAAGGCTAATGCAGTTATCTTTATTGTGTTTTGCTGTTGTGTTGTTGTTATAGCTATTAGCTATTGGTTTGGAATGATCTATGTGAAGAAAGACTCAGTAAAGTTACCTTAGGATTTGGTGTTGTTAGATGATATAAAGGTATGTATCATCCTTTATTGAGAAATGAATTTGGTCTTTTGTAATCATTCTTGACTTGTCATCCTTAGAATTTGGTGTTGTTAGTTGATCTAAAGGTGTGTAGCATCATTTATTTTGAAATGAATATGATCTTTTGTAATCATTTTTGATTTGTCTCTCAATATAAGGTAGTTCTTTGTCTGTGTATTATATTTGAAATTGAGTAAATTTTATTTCTGTATCTTCGTGTATGACAAATTGCTTATAATACTTTTGATCCAATTATGATATCTTGTGGGATTACAATGGGGTGTTGTTCTTATTGGACTGCCAAATATGATATCAATACAAGGAAATTGTTATCAATATGTAGATTCAAAAGTGCAATCTTAGCTGCACGAAGTTGCTAGAAATCATATTCACCAAAGTGCACACACAACTACATAATTATCTCAGTCACAATTGCACAATTATTTGAAAAAAATACATCATAATAGTGCAGTCATAGCTGCATAATTAACAGAGACATTGTCAATACATTGCAGTCACAACTGCATAATTGTTTAAAAAACAAATCAAAGTAGTGTAGTCACAGCTGCATAACTAACAGAGACATTGTCAATACACTGCAGTTACAACTACATAATTGTTTAAAAAGACAGATCAAACTAGTGCAGTCACAGCTGCATAATAACAGAGAATAACATTGCATTGCAGTCACAAATGCATAATTGTTTCAAATCAAAACAGTGCAGTCACAACTGCATAATTGTTTTTCAAAAAAGACAGATTCAATCACTAGACAATTATTTGAGCAAATCATTCATCAAATAAATAGCAGTCACAGCTGCATATCAGTCACTACTGCTTCTTCTACTAGACAGCTGATGAGCCTGTTTGGCTCTTATGATTCAATTCAGCAGCTTTGGACCTTGTCTTCATCCTTTTTTGTGCTCTCATTTCTTGAAGTCCTTGTTGGGTCACAACATTATTTCCTTTCCATTTCACACTTGATCTTGGTTTGTGATGCCCAAGAGTTCCAGTCACTATAGAGGAGTTCAAAGGCATTCCAGGCTGTAATAACAAGAAGAGAATAAATTATCTTAGACATTTGAACATTGGCTTGAAAATTGAAAAGTGTGAAATTATTTAACTTACATTGTGGATTGTAAAATCATCTTGTGTATGTAGCACCCCCATCCCAACCATCCTTGGACTTTTAAAAGTTGTCCTACTACCCCTACCAGGAACACCACCAATATTAGATGCAACAGTAGCAACATCAGGAGTCCCTCTACCCCTTCCAGTGACACCAACAAACCCTCTACCCCTTCCATTGATACCAACAGACCCTCTTCCCCTTCTAGTCACACCTACCACATTAGGAGTAGGAACAAATCCTCTTCCCCTTTCAGTCACATCAACCACATTAGGAGTAGGTGTAGCAGCAGCAGCCTACAATATAATAAAAAATTTTAATAATGATTAAGTGAACTATTTGTAAATAAATAATCAAAATAAATTACCTGTTTTGTAGAACCTCTTGGTCTTCCTCTTCCTCTACTTGTACTTGGTTGAGATTGACTTGTTGCTGCAGAAGAACCAACACTTGACATTGTTGAACTTGTTCCTCTTTCTCTACTAGTAGTAGCTTTTGCACCCAAAGGACAACCCCTCTTATTGTGGCCCTTGACATGGCAATTGCTGTAAGTCATCTCAACACCTCTTTTAGATAACTTTCTTGTCTTGTTTTCAGTCTGCTCTTTCCTTCTACTCTTACTAGGTCTTCCTGGCAGTTTTCTAATCTCAGGTGGTATAACAGAAAGGTTGGTTGATTGTGGCCATATTTTCATTCCAGTGACAAGCTGAATGAAGTAGCTATAGGTCTTGAGGTAAGTTTCTTTGCTAAACCAATGTGCAACATAGTTAATAGGCTCTAATCTTCTAAAATGCAGTGAAGCTATAGCATGACAGCAAGGTATACCCTTTAGCATCCAAGATCTACAAGTACAAGTTTTGCTACTCAAATTCACTATAAAGGTATTACCCCAAATGTCTTTAACCTCAAAACCATATTCACCATTCCATTCAAGTGTACACTTCATTGATTTTGATGTGTTCTCTTCCAATACTTTTAAGGCCATTGGGGAAATGTCAGTTATCCAAGTATCAGAGAACTCTCTCAACTGTCCAATTTTTCTCATCATTTTGACCCTTATTTCCTTAAGCATTGTGATGATAGTCTTGTGTCTTGGCCCCAATATCCATGAATTAAAGCATTCAGCCATGTTGTTGTCAACACTATCACAACAACTAAAAGTTTGGAAATAGGCCTTCGACCACCTTTCAATGTTGTACCACAGTAGATCATCACATATCTTGTCACCTAACAACTCCATATGATCTAGATTTCTTCTTAACTCTTGCTCATATGTAGACTTGGCACATCTCTAAAAGCAATTTCTTCTTTCAATGCCTTTCCAATCTTTGGATCAATTAGCAAGAATGTGTCTTGCACACATTCTTTGTTCTGCATTTGGCAGCAACTCATGAATTGCATTGTCAAGACCCTTCAACAACATATAAAAAGATTAGGTGATATAATAATAATGTAGTTAAAATCAGATAATGAATAAGAGAGAAAAAAAAATACCTTTTGCATATCAGAAAGGGTTGTCAATTCTGTCCCACCTCCAAGCTCAAGATCATTCTTTACAAGCCTAATAAACCATCTCTAAGTGAAGTTATTTTCAACTTCAACCACTGCCCAGGCCAGTGGTAGCATCTGGTTGTTCCCATCTTTACAAACTGCTACAAGCAATTAACCTTTACAAACACCTTTCAAGAAGCAGCCATCAAACCCAATACATCTTCTACATCCAGCTTTGAATGCTTTCTTCAAAGCATCAAAACAAATATAGAATGATTCAAATCTTTTTCTCCCACCTTCAAATGTTTCTTCACTAAGACTCACCACACATGTGCTTCCTGGATTAGTCTTCAAAAGCTCATCCCTATAATCCAGTATCCTTTTAAATTCCTCCACATGATCACCCATAATCTCTTGCAAGACAATATTTCTAGCTTTTCTTGCCACAGTTCTTCCAACATACACCTCCAACTCCTTTTTCACTAGATTTTGCAACTGAAAAACTCTAATACCAGGCTCAGAAATAATTCTATCCTTGTACCTCTCAGCTAAATACTTTGAATTGACTAATTTATTTTTGGTTGTGGCAGTGCATTTATGGACTAGAATATACTTTTTCACAACAAAATCCCCTGTCCTTGAATCATGACTACCAAACACTAACCATGGACAACCATCTACACATTTTACCCTTACCCTAGTTGGTTCATTAACATACTTGTCCAATTCTATATGTTCTTGAACTGCATACCTTGTAATAGCTTCTCTGAATTGCTTAACATTTGTAAAAGAAAGACCAGTTTCCCAGACAATTAACCTACAAGTAGGATCAAACACAACTCTTTTTTTAGGTCTCTTTGCTCTCCTTGCTTTTTTTCCACTTCTTACAGATTGTTGAACCTCATCTTCATCATCAGCATCTACATCAGTGTCTATTTCAAAACTAGCCTCTTCATCTGAATCAAAGTATGGCTCATCACCACCTATCTTATCCTCTAGAGTATTTTTTTTTCTTGGATAAATACTCATCATATCCAATGTCAACACCTTTTTTGCCTAATTTTACACCTTCAGCTCTAGGACCCCTTTCTTTCTTCTTTTTATATTTAGCAGCTCTTTTTTCTTCCCTCAATGTCCTAACCTCCTCATGAGCATCACTACCATATTCATTATCAACTTCATCAAACAAATCCCCATAACCGAATCTTCACTATCTTCACTTGCACTTTCCCAATCAGATCTAAGTATTGGAACATCAAATGCAGTAGCAGCAGGAGCCCCACCTAAATCCTCCCCAACACCAGTAGAAACTCCACCTAAGTCCTCCTCAACACCAGTAGAAGCACCACCTAACTCCTCTCCAACACTAAAAGAAGCTTCACTTACAGTAGGTTTTTCAAACCCTAAATTTTGACTACCCTCACATGTTTGAGCAGACTCTTTATCAAAAGAAACACTAGATTCTCCACCCACATGGGTTATATATTCAAGGTCGAGGGGGACCACATCAGGCTCTTCAATAAAATGTGACACAAATAGTTTAACAATATCTCCGTTTTTTAGTTGGGGTACAATACCCAAAATATCCGTATCACATGTAACTTTAACCAAATGAGCAGATTTAGGTGGTCTAATATAAACCATACAAGAGGAACAATTATATCCAATTTCTTTAACATATCCTACAAATTCAAAGTAAGAGAACTTATCAACATCTACATCAAAACAATCTGTGACAATACCTCCAATGTATTTAATACGAGGTTTTTGTTGTAATATTCTTTCATGGTGAAACCTTAAGGTAATGTACACAAAATCCATTGTCAATCTGCAAAAAATTAAAAAAAACACGAGCTTTAGAAAAAATCAAAAATGAAAAATTGAAAACCCCTAAAATCTTTGAAAATCGGCTGGGTAAAAATCATAGACTATGCAAATAAAATATACCTCCGCGATTTCAGTGTTTGCCTATAAACACTTGGAAGAAAAACACCTTGCGATTCAATGAAAAACCCCTCAACGATTTCAGTATTTGATTTTCAATGATTTCGTGATTAGGTTTTCTTTATCTTTTAGGATTTTTAGGAAAGAGAAATCACGGGTACCGATTAGATTTAGGGTATTTGTTTGAGATTTGAAGCGGATCGGGTTTTAAATTAGGAACGGATTTTGATCGGGTCGGGTTTAAATTGGAAACGGCTTTTAGGGGGTTTTTTATGCATTTTCTCAGAAAAAAAAGAAAAATAATAAATTATGAAATAAAATAATATATATTAAAATAATATAAAATGTCACTTGAATGCTCTTTTCGACATAGTTTCTAGTTTTCACACACTCAAAAAAGAGTGAAGTCATTTTCTATACCATATGTAGTTATTGATAAATTCTATTACAAATGGCTTGAACTTGAAAATCTAAAAACGCAAATTTCAAAACAATATGGGATTAAAGAGGATTTTTGTATTGGATTTTTTAGAAACAAACATGTTAGTGAAATTTATGTTGTTAGAAGATTTTGTTAATATGATGTCTAGGAATACTGATTATATTTAAGACACTGATGGCTTATCATACCAAATGAGGCCTTTGATTTATGGTGCTAAATTCAGGTCTTCTGAAGAGACTACTCAGGTTATGCATGAATCTCTGTCTAACATGTTGCCAACTTATTTAGTCAATGAATCTCCTTTTTCATTGGCATCAACAGTGGGAAAGCCACTCCAATTAGATATGGCTATTGTTAACAAAATCAGACCTAGTTATGTTAGGGTCAAGGTTCAAGTACTACTGTCAAAATTCTCAAAGATTGTCACCATATTAATTAAGAATTAAGAGACTGGGGAGGTTCATGATGGCATCTACCTCAACCCATCCTTAGTAGGTACGCCCAACTCCAAAGAGAATGAATAATGAAAAGAAGGTAAATAATAAGCATAGCATGAGATTTTCGAATAAAGTCAAGCAAAAACATAACAAGACAAATGTATGAATAACACAACTCCAAGATCTAGTGTCATTAGTAAGAGCAACTCTAAAATTGACATAAAGTATGAATACATAATATCTGTCTCTAAAATAAAGTAAATACATAAGAGAACTAGATGAAGTCGGGAAACATGCTCCAGACATGGAGCTCATCATGAATTCAAAATCCCAAAACTGTATGAAATCACGATCCGTAGATAGCACTCGAACTAGGATCTACGCCAAAAGAGTAAAGAAAAGTAGGAGTAATTACAGTCTATTTGTACTCAGTAGGCACCATAGACCGGCAAAGCAAAATAGATAACTAAATAGGTAAAGTAAACTACGAGTAACACATCCGCCCGACAAACAAAAAAGTCCCAACTGCTCAAGTTGTACTACTCCTAAAAGTATAATAATACAATCTCAAAAACAGTATAAGGATATCAACGCCACATATAAAAAAGTCTAATTCACACTATCATTCATATAAAAAAGATGAAAAGTAGTACAACACAAGAATATGGTATATATTCAATGCTCAAATATTCACCTTGTATACACCCTCTGAACCCAAGATTTCAGGATAGGACCCATGGGTGGGATTCGCAATCCATATACTAATCACAATTGCATCAATCAACCTTGCCAACACTTCCCTTGGCTAAGGTGTTTTATAAAATGGTACATTTTTTTCGCAAAGAAATTCAAGTTCCATGAAAATGAGTGATGAATGAGTATGCATGATCATAGAAAAATCAACAACAAACAATAACCAGCTCAATAATGGCATGAATAAACTCAAATCACCAAAATCTCAATAAGTCATGATATGAGTCCTCTCATGGCAACACAATAGTAAAGAATCATTTAAGAAATCAATGATATCAATCAAAGCTCCCATACAGGCATCACAACATTAATAAAGAATACATCATGCTCAAACAAGACCAACACTAACCACACACAGGCATCTCAATGATAATAATTTCTCAAATTAATAATAAGATTCACACATGCCCCCACACGAGCAACACAATAGTAATAATGATTTTAAAAGATGAAAACAAGGATAAAGTCCCCAACCCATAACATACTTTACATATATGGTTATCTGCCTAGCCTGGTCTAAAGAAAGTTAAGCCATAACCTACCTAGAAAGCCGAAACATGAGCCTGAACCCCTTAACAAGAAGTCTTTCCCTTCCGAGCGGCTTCAGAACGCTTCTAATCTATCAAAAATGGTTTCTATACATAATTAGGGGTCAATTGATACCTATATTGGCACTTTGATTTCGGGTCCAAAATTAGGTGAAATCATCTATTGGACCTTTGTACTTGTCTGAGTTTGTATTCTAGAACCTCCTACTCAATTCTTTGCCAATTGAACCCTTAAATCCTATTAAAATTAGATTTTTAAACACTTCTTAACATTGACTAAGATAATGTGGTATTTATTTTGCTAATTCAGATACAAAGCATGGTATTACACTCAGAAAAGAGAGTGGATTCAATAATTTTTTAAAAGATATTAAATTCAAAAATAAAATAAAATTAAATAATAATAAAAAATTAAAAAAATAAAACTTCCATGTTCTTCCACAACATCTCCCTATTCTATCCATTCAACAACGATGAGCTCCAAAGTAGTGCTTTCATGTAAATATCGGATGTTGGCAAACCAGATCTGGACAAATCTAAGAAATAATAACATAACGGTAATATTGAAATTGCATTTTTTGGTGAGAAAAACTCAGGCAAAGAAAAAGGAGCATCGGGGTCGGGGGTTGAAGTTAAGATATAGAGGTGGAGATGGTGCGGTTGTGGGAGGTGGGGATGGTGGTGTCAGTGGTTGTGAGTTGGGGGTGGGGAAGTGGAGATGGTAGTGATGGTGGCTATGGGGATGGGTGGTGTCGGTGGTTATGGATTGGGGGTGGAGATGGTGGTAATGGTGGTGTCGGTGGTTGTGGGTTGGAGGGTGGAGATAGTGGTGAATTTTTTTTAAAAAAATTAGTATCAGTTTATTATTTTGGTTTTTATTTAACATCTTTTGTTAATAATTTCAAAAAATAGTTAATGAAGATAATTATGATATGACTTTAATTTATGTGATGTGGATCTGACATGTCATTCATTTTAGGGTGAGTGAGCTACACACATGGTAGGAGGGGTTGAAAATTGATGGAGTTTAGGGGTTCAACTGACAATGGGTTGAGTAAGAGGGTCTAAAATATAAATGCATACAAGTATAAGAGTCTTACTTCAAAAATCAACCCCAAAAATAAAAGGGTAAAACTAAAATTTTAATAAAAAGTCATGTTGTCCATACTTTAAGGGTTCTAAATCTGAAATCTCATCAAAAAATGAGTTAAAATCAGGTTAGAAATTGTTAAAATACTCAATTTTTACTTTACCGGGTAGAACCCAAAATTCCAAGTTTCAGATCCAAGTTTTGAAGATGTTTATGCAATATAATCAATGGGTAATGGATAAAAATAACTTTAGAATCTTATCCAAATCAATGTTGATGAAAAATCCTTTTGAAATTGTCTAAAACTGTATTCCCTAAGCTTGAAAATGGAGTTAAAATGCAAAAAGGGGTTTAAATATTGTTCGGGTGAACGGTACCTTCTTCACGAATGCAGTCAGCCTTGCGTTCATGAAATTTAATGACTCAGACCAACCGCAAATGCGGTGAACCATTCGCGAATGCATAGAAGGGAAAAACTTGACCCGGACTAGGTTGCTTTTTGTGAATGCAGCCCTATCGTCGCATTCGCGAAGGATGATAATTTCCTTCTCCGTGAACATGATGATAGGGCCGTGAAAGCAAAGAAGGCTTAGGGCCTGCATTATAACCTTGCACCAGCAGTGTTTTAAGCCTTAAAAAGTTTTCGAATGGACCCTTGGAATTTATTCGAGGCCCCACAGAAATAAACCACTAACGCTACTAGGCTAATTTTGATGTTTCAAACTCAATGGGACCATCTGATTTATCAAAAGATGCTGTTATCAACAAGTTTACTCCGGGAACCCCTTTAGGCCAGATAAATTAATTTCTCGCTTAAGCACCCAAAAATCATACTAGAGCCTCGATACCCAAACCAACAATGCTACTAACCCAAAATCGACATTCCGGATCTAATAGAACTGATAAAATCACAATCCGATACCCGGATCATAGAATGTTGGACAAAGTCAACTTATCATTTTAAAGGCTACTCAAAACCTCAAACACATATAAATCACTCCCGAATTCTTTGAGGACCGTGCCAATCATCCCCAAAACTCATAAATGATATAAAGTCTTAATGAGGAAGGGCAAAATGGTCAAAACACAGATAAAACTAAAAATCACTACGAGGGTTGTAATATTATCCACGAATAAAATACGTGCTCATCCTTAAACTAAAAGCAAAGAAAGTACCTAAATTTACAAAAAGTTGGGGGTATCTATTCAACATATTGGACTCAACCTCCCACGTAGCCTCTTTAATCAGATGATGTCTCCACTAAACTTTCATAGTGTCAATATTCTTGGACCTCAATTTTCTAGTCTGCCTATCTAAAATAGCAATAGGCTCCTCCTCAAAGGTCAAATCACAGTCTAAAGCAACTGAATCCCACTGGATCACATAAGAATCACCAAGACGGTATTACTTCAACATCGAACCATAAAATACTAGATGCACAACTGACAGGTTTGGAGGTAAAGCAACCTATAGGCCACATCTCTAACCTTCTCAAGAATCTCAAAAGGTCTGATTAACCTTGGACTAAGCTTTCCTTTCTTTGTGAATCTCATCACACTCTTCATGGGTGATACCTTTATCAAAACATGAACACCACATCATGAGACCATCAATCAGCGTAACTCTTCTACCTACTCTGGGTAGCCAAAGGCTCTGCTTAATCGATCTTACTCGATCCATCCAGTCTTTCAACAAGTTAGTACAACAAGGCCAAACCTCGAAGTAATCAAAATTTCCTACGGGGGATCTACACCTCCTCCCATACAAAGCCTCAAATGGCGCCACCTGAATGCTGGAATGGTAATTGTTGTTGTAGTAGAACTCCTCTAAGGGCAAGAACTGGTTCCAATGACCACCAAAATCCATGACACAGGCTCGAAGCATGTCCTCTAACACCTGAATGATCAGCTCTGATTGGACATCCTTCTGAGGGTGAAATGTCATACTCATCTCAAGCTAGGTCTCCAACTAACTCTTCATAGAACTCTAAGAATTTGAGGTAAACTAAGTACCTCTATTAGAAAATAATGGAGATAGGCACGCCATGTAACCGAACAATCTCTCAAATGTAGATCTTGGCCAACTTCTCTGCATTATAATTCACCTTCATAGGTACAAAGTGCACTATTTAGTCAACCTATCTGCAATCAACCAATGGAATAAACTTCCCCAAATTCAAGGGTAGACCAACCATAAAGTCCATAGTAATTCACTCTCATTTTTACTCGGGGACAGGCATCCGCTACATCATACCACCCGATCGCTGATGCTTATACTTTAACTATTGATAATTAAGACACTTGACCACAAATTCTGTAATATCTTTCTTCATCCCATACCACCAATAGTGTTGCTTCAAGTAATGGTACATCTTAGCTGCTCCTGAATGGATAGAATACCTCAAACTGTGAGCCTCCTCTAAGATTAGTCTAATCTAGTCACCAACCTTTTGTACACAAACATGACCACTAATCCTTAAAACAACCTTGAGGTCAAGAAATACTACCTTCTCCTCATCGCTCAACACTTTATCACGAATCACTCTCAACTTTTCATTACCAAGCCGCCAAGCTTGAATCTGCTCCATCAATAAGGATATAGCCTCAACACAAGCTAAAACACGCCTTGGTACTAAAATATCAAGTTGAATCAAGTGGTTGGACAAATACTGAATGTCTAAGGCCAAAGGCCATTCCTCCATAAAAAGATAAGCCAAACTCCCTATGCGTGCCGCTTTCTAGCTTAAGTCATCCGCTACTACATTAGTCTTGCCCGAATGATAAAAGATAGTGAGATCATAATCCTTAAGCAACTCCAACCATCTATGCTGCCTCATATTAAGATCCTACTGACTAAAGAAGTACTAAAGGTTACTATGATCGGTGGAAATCTCATAATAAACTTCATACAAATAGTGACGCTAGAACTTCAACAAGAATACAACCGCCGCTAAGTCCAAATCATGAGTAGGGTAGTTCTTCTCATGGACCTTCAACTATCGAGAAGCATAAGATATTACCTTACCTTTATACATAAATGCACCGCCCAAGCCAACTCCAGAAGCATCACAAAACATTGTGAAACCCACACCTTTCTTGGGCAAAGGCAAGGTAGGAACTGAAGTCAAGAGCTCCTTGAGCTGTTGAAAGCTCCTCTCATACAAGTCCAACCACTAGAAAACAACCTTTTTCTAAGTCAACTTAGTCAAAGGGGATGCAATGGAAGAGAAGCTCTCTACAAACCGCCGATAGTATCCCACTAACCCAACAAAATTCCAAACCTCGATAAGAAAAGTAGGCCTATCCCAATCATGTACCTCTTCCACCTTGGACGGATCAACCATGATACCATCCTTGGCCACCACATTACCCAAGAAAGAAATGGAATCCAACCAAAACTTGTACTTGGAGAACTTGGCATACAACTTCTCATCCCTCAATCGTTGAAGTACGACCCTTAAATGCCTCACATGCTCAACTTTATTCTTGGAATAAACCAAGATATCATCGATGAACACAATTACAAAAGAATCAAGATAAGTCAGAAACACTATATTCATCAACTCTATAAATGTCGCTGGTGCATTGGTTAGCCCAAAAGACATAACCAAGAACTTATAGTGGCTATACCACATCCTGAAAGTCGTATTCGAAATATCTGAAGCTCTAATCTTCAGCAGATGATAACCAGACTGTAAGTTGCTCTTAGAAAACACTGAAGTACCCTAAAGCTGATCAAACAAATCATCGATACACGAAAGAGGACACTTTTTCTTGATAATCACTTTGTTCAATTGTTGATAACTAATACACATACACGTGGTCCTTCTTCTTCACAAACAAGACAAGAGCACCCCAAGGTGAAACACTCGGCCTAATAAAACCCTTACTCAATAAGTCTTGCAACTACTCCTTCAATACCTTCAGTTCTGTCGGGGCCATTCTATAAGGAGAAACAAAAATGGGCTTAGTTTCCAGCTCCATATCAATAGAAAAATTGATATCCCTACACGGAGGAAGACTAGGCAAGTCTATAGTAAACACATACATGAACTCTCTAAGAACTCTCACAAAATCCAAAGGAGGTGGTGAATCAATAGTAGTATCACACACATAAGCTAAATAAGAAAGACACCCCTTTTCTACTATACGACGGGCATGAAGAAAAAAAATAACCCCTTTCAAACATAAACTAGGAGTACGCTTCCACTCTAACCTCGGTGCATCAAGCATAACTAAGGTAACAATCTTGCCATAACAATACAAAACCGTATGATAAGGAATCAAATTAGAGATGTTTCCTAAAAATGGGAAGGAGAAAACCAACAAATAGAAGAATAGGTGTTAAAGAATGCTGGGAAATCACCACAATCATAAATAGAGGGTAACAAATCTAGAGGCAAAGTAGATAATAAACCTATAAGGGTGAATCCTAGGAGAGCAGGGATGTCTGGTGTTAAATGATGATGAATGCTCTATTTTAAAATGTGAGGTCTGTAATAAGTCAAAATTCATTCCATAGAATTCATATGCTAAACAAGTTTCATAAGTTCTCTGTTATAGCCCTAATGGAACCATTTCAAAAAAACTAGACAGATTCATAAATACAAGAGAAAGCTGGGATGCAATATGCTAATTATAACCAAAATGGAAAATTTTAGGTGTTTATTCAAGAGCATGTGCATATGGGAGTATTATCAGATTCAGATTAGCAATTAACTTTGCAATTTGATTTTCAAGAAATTAGAAAATTAATGGTGGTGACAATGGTGTATGCAAAGTGTAAAGCTTTGGAAAGGATTAGATTGTGGGATGATATATATACTCTTTATCATATAATATGAATATCTCTTGGTTAGTGGGGGAGATTTTAATGTAATAATGAATGAGGATGAGAAAATTAAAGGGCCTCTAGCATACCCTGTAGAATATGAAGATTTTGCCTTTGTATCAATTCTTATGATCTCTTTGATATCAGTTATAAAGGCAATCCTTTCACTTGGTGGAATGGAAGGCTATATAATGAATGCATTTTCAAGACGCTTGATAGAATGGTGGTGAACCTAGTTTTTCTTAGCATGATGGGAAATGTTGAAGTTGACCACTTGGCTAGAACTGGTTCTGACCATGTTCCTTTTTTATTGAATTGCAGGGATAGGCTAATCATGTTAGAAGACCTTTTAAATTCCTGAAGTTTTAGATAGAGCATGCTGATTATAAAAAGGTTGTCAAAAAGAGTTGGGTGGCTAATAAAGGACTGATTGTTTTCTCAACTTAAAGCTGAAGATGAAGAAGACCAAATCAGCTCTTGCTTCTTAGAGTGAAGAGAGATCAGCTCTTGCTTCTTGGAGTAAAGAGAGATTTGGGGATATTTCCAAACAGTTGATCATAAAGGAAGAAATTGTCAGGCTGAAAGAAGAATTATTTGGAGAACGTCCTAGTGCAACAAACAAATCATACTTTAGAGAGCACATGCTGAATTAAAAAGGTATTTTCATTATGAGGAGGAATTCTAGAGACAGAAGGCTGGGATTCAATGGTTTGCTGAAGGAGATAGAAATACTAGATTCTTCCATAGTCTAGTAAATGGTAGAAGAAAGAGATTATCAATAAATAGAATTACCAGAGAATATGGCTATTGGGCAAAAAGGTCTGATGAGTGCTCATTTGGATTGGGCAAGTGGTCATTTGGGTACTTAGCTTGGTAATAGGCGTGGAAAGTTGTATGTATTTAATAGTACGCCAGAGGTGGAGGCATTAGATGCCATGATAACAGGTACAATTTTAGTTTTTCATTAGCCAACCTCTATCTTATTTGATCTGAGTTCTACATATTCGTATCTGCCTGCGTACTGTACTACTTGTATGGGGTCATCTAACGAGCCCTTGTCCGTGCCTATGCGTGTTGCTACTCCCATAGGTGATTCTTTAGTAGTGGATCTAGTTTATAGATCTTGTGTGTATGACACTAGGGAAGACCTTGTTGTGCTTGATATAGTAAACTTTGAAACTATTTTGGGCATGGAATGGTTATCCCCTTATCATGTGATCTTGGATTGCTTTGCCAAGACCATTACCTTAGACATGCCTGGCATATCCCCGATTGTGTGGTAGAGTTCTATTGTTACACACCAATAGGGATTATTTCTTATATTTAGGCTAAGAGGTTAGTATCGAAGGGGTGCTTGGCCTATCTTTCTTATGATCGTGAAACTAATGCCGACATTCCCTTACTTGATTTTGTTCCTGTGGTTTGCGAGTTTGCTGATGTCTTTCCCACTAACTTGTTGTGACCACCCAAGACTATACCCTAGTTGTAAAATGGTGCTTAGAGCCACAAGTCATCCCAATCTAACCCATGGCTTGGCATGACTCTAAGAACACTGATAATAGATGAAAGAAATACTGAATACGAAAGCTGACTGAAGAAATGAAAAATACTAATCCAATAGATAAGAGTCTGAAAATATCATAAAGCTGAAAACATATCTAGATGATTGTCTGAAAGCCTCTACTAATGATGAGTTGCTGGGAAAACCCCTCGCTAACTCTAACTCTCTGAAAACTGAAATGACTAAAATAAAATATATCAACAAGTTTCATCCTCATAAGATGAGGACTCACCACACTCTGCTGCTGAGATGGATAGGGATCGTGCTAGCTGCGATCTGGATGTTGAGCATCTGAACCTATATTATAACACAATATAGCACAAAAAAAGTATCCGGCTAATACTTTGAATCTACTGAACATGTGAGATATGCACTATAATAAATAAAGTTGAACATGCTGAACATAAGAGACTAAACTTAACATGAAACTAATAAATATGAGTTGATGCAATGACCTAAATAAATAAACATAAGACTGGCAGATGTAATAACTGAATATACTAAATATGGGGTCATGCAATAATTGAATTTGAATTGTGGGAGATACTATTAATAGACATATAACCATGTGAGCTAAACATAAAGTTTGATGTATAATCCCCATCATTAGGACCCAATATACCTTGCTAGGGTATAAATGATGATTTGGCATGGTAATACTAAACTGAAAGAATTCCCATTAAGACGGCTAAATAAACTTATGGTGGCACGTAGTTCTTGGAATTGGGTATGCTGAACCCTAGTCCAACTCGATGCTAAGTACTACTCCTAACTAAATATACTGATAGCTCCTGAGGGTACTAATGGTGACATATCTGGATGTCAAACTGTCCATAATCATGGATGTGATACCTGACTGCCATACTACTATTGAACTTTGCTTTTATAAGAAAACTTATCCACAATCATTGATGGCATTCCGGACACCATGCTAATCGTGACACTTACTTTTAGGGAAAAATTTTCAAAAGCATTGATGGCATAATTGGATGTCATGCATGCCATGCATCTTACTGTTATGAGCCGAAGCTCGTAGTTATGATTTGAATAAGCATATATAGACATCATGTATTTCTGAATTGTGAAACTTATAAATTTATGGGAGACATGAGATGGCTGGAGTAAATAAATAAAAAGAAACATATGAGGACTGAAATTTGGAAGGGATCTATAAGGTTGGACCTGAACCCTAAATTATGATTCATAAAAATAGTAAAATTCTGATAGTATGTATTATCTGAAAATACTATTTAGAATATGATTTATCTAAAAGCACTCTGAAGGTTTCCAAAACTAATAATACTGAATACTAGACTGATAATATACATGAATGCTAAGTCATCGTATGTTTATAACACGCCAGGTTGACTGAATGAATGTAATTTCATATGAATATATTGTAAAGTTAGACTAGGGGATGAGTGTGAAATACTATGTTATGCAATATGCTCAAAATGACTTGAATACATGTATTTATCATAAACTAATCTTAGATATACTGATTTAGAATGAAAATCTTGAAGTTGGTACTAACGCTAAAATTATGAAACTTGTATTTTTTCTAAAATATTTAGGGACACAAGGGTGAAAGGAGACCCTTGTTGAAATCCCACATACTTGTAATAAAGAATTTCTTGTAGAAGCATGAACTTGAAGCTTGAAGAAGAAATACCCTAGTTCTTGCTTTGGAGAAGAGGAATCACACTTTTCTTTTAATTTGAATGTTTTGGGAGAAGTGGGGGAGGGGTGAAATAATGACTAATTCCCTCTTTAATCCCCTTTAAAAGAGTCAAAACGACATATTTTTGACGTTAAAAGAGTGGGAAAAGACCAAAAAGGCCTTTAAAAAATCAAATAGAAAGTTGTTGGTGTCATTCCCGACGACTCACGTGACGATTGGTTGTGTCTGGGGATGAGTCATGGCTTGAATCATCATCCCATACCATTTATGGAACTTCTCTTAATAATGGCGACAAGTATCAGGATGACTCGTAGGGTATGGCGACGAGTCGTAGGGTTCTGGCGATGAGTCGTCGCCACTGGCAGCTTTGACAGTGCCTCACTAAAAGACCTATAAAGTTTTTCTCCATTATCAGATTTTTGAAAGGTTGGTGGCATTAGAAAGAGGATTCAAATAAATTTAATTCGGTGGGCATTGTGAAACCTAAATCTTCATATACTAGGAGTAATGGTTGTTTGAAGTTGAACTAATAAAAATATTACACTAAGACACAGCCAAAAAAAAGAGTTTTCAACTCAACTTTGGGTTAGGGATTTATTATGACCTTAAATCACATATAATACTCATATCATGCTTATGATATGGTTCTTGGTACTTGACATGTCATGAAATTGAGAAAAAACCATTTTAAATGACTGCTAAAACTGGATAGGCACCTTACGAGTCATATGGCGACTCATAGGTGGATACCACGACTCGTGGCCTCTACTCGTTGACACTGGGAGAAATTTTCATCCTTATGGACTCATTAAAAATCACCCAATGAGTCATTGGCACAGACGATGACTCATTGCCTAAGTCGTTTTGTGAAGAATGTTTTGGTTTTAAACTGGTTTTCTTTTCTCGGTCTAAAATGGAATCTTAGAAATTCTTGGGGTGTTACAATATCTCCCCATTGGGAACATTTATCCTCGAATAAAGGCTATGACTGGACAGAAAAGGAAGGAACTTACTAGTATTATCTAACTGATTTCTGAAACAGGATATCTGTCATGGTTGGTACTGATTTAGACTGGGAGTAAAAACTTAACTAAATTTACGCATAGAACGAACGCATATAAGGAACCACATTAAATAGGCATATATATGAAACTTAGGAGGGTAAGACTAGAATAAAGGATGGGAGGCTACTGGAACTGTCTGTCTGATCTCTGAACTGAGTTGCTGGCTATAAGGACTGATTCATACTGAGGATTTAGAACTCAACCAAAGCATTCATGAAACGAACGTACATATATGACTGCAAAGTGATAGATAAAAGAGTGAACACTTTTTAGAGTCACTGAGAAAGGAATATCTGATTCCTCCAATGCTCTTTGTCAAAAGTTTTAATAACATTAGGGGGAATTAATTGAAGGCATGATCTTAGTGAGATATCTGTATTAAGATTCTAACATGGTCTAAGCATCCTAGTTTGCTGATCTAAGATCATAGAATAAGGGAACCATATAGATTTATCCATGATACACCTTTACTCTGAATTTTTTTGTAGCATGAAACAAAAGTATCCTGGGCTGAAAGAAATAATAGGAATACTACAATTAGCAAAATGACTGATAACTTCTAACTTAGCGTAACTTCTCCATTATGATCCTTCCTACGTAACACTATACCTTACAGGATTCACTTTATGTTCTCTTAAAGGTAAACTACCCAAGGCTGCTAAAGGATAAGTTTGTCAGCATGCTCTTATCATGTTCGAGCCTAATTCGAAGTACTAGGTATTACTCATAAAATGAATTTGCTAGTCTTAAATGTGGGAATTTGAATTCTATACCCACTAGGGTCAAACTTTACACAACCAACCTTGAGTTCTAATCAAGAGGTTACTGGACACCTAACACTAACATCTACATAGTACATCCACGAAGCATCTAAGCCTACCACTCAGCTGTCACCAGCCCCACTATCGTAGTATACTAAAAGTTAGAGAAGGACTCTACCAGGAAGATCTAGAGTAAGAGAGATATTGCTGAATCATGACTTAAGGACTTCCATAACTTTTGACACTCAACAGGGATCTAAGGAGTACAATATAGTATGAACAAGATTATTCAAGAAGTTTGGTCTAAGAACATACCTAATGTATTGTGATTTCACTAATCACCAAGAACATATTATGAGTACACGAGACTGAGCATGCCGAGAAATCATGGGTACATGAGTCATGAGTTGTATGGTAGGAGATTGCTATTCATGGGTTCACGGAGCATGATTTAGATTTTTCAGTGAGACTATTACTCCTTATAATAGGAGCTGGGAATAGATATACATCTGTATGAAGTGCATATATCGGAATTATAATTTTTTCATTAACATGCAAGGCAAAAGTAAAGTGTCGTAATGACATAAGTATACTGAATAGGCTAGGATAAAAATGGGTTTATAATTCCACCTAGCTCTATTCTAGAACTTGCTAATGTTACTACCTAAATCTCCAAAACCTGAATGGTTCCCCACTTTAACATCTCCCTCTTATATCAAAGTCACCATACTAAGTTTACGAGTCTTCTTTTCACTACTCTCTAAACTGATCTCACTCAAATGATCATGGCATACCACTTTAGGATCTATTCTGATTATATACTTCCTCATAAAGGCTAAGAATATCTCTCGTCTACAAGTCTTGGTCTTAATCTTCCTATTTCATCTAAGGGATGAAGTAGGATACATTCATGGTCTTTCACCTATCCCTTGTAATAACCTTCCAAACCTATGAGGATTTTCTTCCCATAACTCCCTCTTTCTATTGTCTCTACTACTATCTATAGTCACTACTTTATTTTGAACTATAACTATTCACCACTATGAGAGAACAAGGGTCTGAGGGCTATAAATGCATGAAGGGGAAAATTTGGAAACATACCTAACTCAGTTTTAGGAGAGCCATCCTGATTTGGCTAGCTGGAAGATGAATGGGATTTATTTAAGTGATGACCATAACCTACACTAGAAGAGGCACCCTAATGATTTGGGCAACCTGGAGGGGCTATTGAGAAAGTGGGTTGAGCCTGCTTGCAAACCTTCTTGTCCCTCGCTGAAGCTACAGGACACTCTCTAAACCTATGACCTAGCATACCATAGCCACAACAACTTTCACAGCCTGCCAAACATTCCCTTATGTGGTTCTTGCCCCACTTGTTACAAGTGGGGTTGGAATTTCCCTTCATAATATTTCTATGAGGACGAGAGCCAGATGCTACCCCCTTCTGATCATAATGAGGCCTGGGCACCAGAGACAAAGTACTAGCTGATGATAGCGCTAACCCTGATGACCTCTGCAGAAAAAAATGGTCCTCACTAGCGATCTTCTAATGGTTGGAGTTATTATTCCCTGATAGGAACCTATTTCTCTCACTTCTTCTCTTCTTAAAAATAGGATTTGTAGGGACTGCTACCTGCTAATTCAGTTGAGTGGTCATAGCTTGAGCTAATAGTTGGATGGCATCACAAAACTCTATATTAGAAATATCAGGCTGATCGACTGGTGTGGAAGGATTACATTTTGTTCACTTTTCTGACCAATCTCATTTTAATGAGAAATATCCTAAAATGCGTAATGCATGAGTTAGAAGGATAAATAGAGTTAAACTTCATCATATGATATGAATATGAAAAAAGTGAGATTTTTCAAAAATGTTTTGTAGCCTCTTCCTCATAAGTGTGGAGCACTTCACACCCATGAAAAAGACTCTACTTAATGAGACTTTCAGACACCCTAGGACACTTTAAAACTGATCCTATGATACTAAGTTTGTCACAACCCGATACTACACCTCAGTCGCGATACGGTGCTTAGAGCCACAAGTAACCCCAAGCTAACCCTTGGCTTGGTATGACTCTAAGAATACTGATAATAGATCAAAGAAATACTGAATACGAAAACTGACTGAAAAAATGACAAATACTAATCTAATAGATCAAAATTTGAAAATATTATAAAATTGAAAACACATCTAACTAACTATCTAAAATCCTCTACTAATGATGAGTTGCTGGGACAAACCCCTAGCTAACTCTAACTATCTAAAAACTGTAAAGACTAAAATAAAGAAATAACAATAAGTTTCATCCTTAAAATATGAGGACTCACCACACTCTGCTGCTGAGATGGGTATAGGATTGTGCTAACCACTAGATGGATGCTGAGCATCTGAACCTATATTATAACACAATATAACACAAAAAAAGTATGCGGTAAGTACTGAGCATTTGAGATATGCACTATAATATATAAAGATGAATATGTTGTACATAAAAGACTAAACTGAACATGGAACTGATAAATATGAGTTGATATAATGACCCAAATAAATAAACGTAAGACTGGTAGATGTAGTAACTGAATAAACTAAATATAGGGTCATGCAATAATTGAATCTGAACTGTGGGAGATACTATTAATAGACATATATCCATGTGAGTAAACATAAAGTTTGATGTATAATCCCCATTGTTAGGGCCCAATATACCTTGCTAGGGTATAAATGTTGATCTGGCATGGTACCACTAAACTGAAAGAATGCCTATTGGGAGAGATAAATAAACCTACGGTGGCACGTAGTTTTGAGACTTGCGTATGTTGAATCATAGTCCAACTTCATATTAAGTACTACTCCTATCTAATTATAACTGATAGCTCCTGAGAATACTGATGGTGACATATCTATATGACAAACTATCCATAATCATGGACACCATACCTGACTATCGTACTACTAGTGAACTTTGCTTTTATAAGAAATGTGATCCACAATCATTGATGGCATTCCGGGTACCAGGATAATTGTGAAACTTACTTTTGGGGAAAAGTGTTCAAAAGCTTTGATGGCATATCTAGATGTCATGCTTCTTACTGTCATGAGCTAAAAATCCTAGTTATGATTTGAGTACTCATATATATTTACATCATGTATTTTTGAATCGTGAGACTTGTAAATTTATGGGAGACATGAGATGGCTTGTGTAAATTCAAAAAAAGAAATATATGGAGACTGAGATTTAGAAAGGATCTATAAGGTTGGACCTGAACCCTAAATCCTGATTCATGAAGATGTCAATAGTCGATAGTATGTATTATTTGAAAATACTATTTAGAATATAATTTATCTTAAAGCACTCTAAAGGTCTGTAAAACTGATAATACTGAATACTAGACTAATAATATGCATGAATTCTAAGTCATCGTGTGTTCATAACATGCAATGATTGACCGAATGAACACAATTTCATGTGGACATACTATATAGTTAAACTAAGGAATGAGTGTAAAATACTAAGTTATGCAATTCACTTAAAATGACTTGAAAACATGTATTAGTAATAAATTAATCATAGTTATACTGATTTAGAATGAAAATCTTAAAGTTGGTACAAACGCTAAAATCATGAAACTTGTAAGTGATGTTTTTTTTCTAAAACATTTAAGGATACAAGGGTTAAAGGATACCCTTATTGAAATCCCACATACTTGGAATTAAGAATTTCTTGTAGAAGCTTGAACTTGAAGCTTGAAGAAGAAAAACCCTAGTTCTTGCTTTGGAGAAGAAGAATCACACTTTTCTTTTGTTTGGAATGTTTTGGGAGAAGTGTTGAGGAGGGGGGGGGGGGTAATGACTAATTACCTTTTTAATCCCCTCTAAAAGAGTCAAACAATATAGTTTTGTTGTTAAAAGAGTGGGAAAAGACCAAAAAGGCCCTTTAAAAATTGAATAGAAAGTTTCTAGTGTCGCTCCCGATGACTCACGTGATAATCCATAGTGTCTAGAGATGAGTCATGGATTGAATTATATCCCAGACCCTTGTTGGAACTTCTCTGATTAGTGGTGACGAGTCATAGGGTTTGGCGATGAGTCGTCGCCACTAGCAGCTTTGAGAGTGCCTTCCTAAAACAACCATAATTTTTTACTCCAATATTAGATTTATGAATGGTTGGTGAAGTTGGAAAGGGGATTCAAATATATTTAATTTTGTGGGTATTGGGATATATAACTCGTCATATACTAGGAGTAATGGTCATTTGAAACTGAACTAATAAAAATCTTACACTAAGACTTTGTCGGAAAAGGAGTTTTCAACTCAACTTTGGGTTAGGGATTTATTTTGACCATAAATCATATCTAAACTCATATCATGCTTATGTAATGGTTCTTAGTACTTTACATGTCATGGAATTGAGAAATGACCATTTTAAATGACTTCTAAAATTGGATAGGCACCCTACGAGTCATATGACGACTCGTAGGTGGATTCCACGACTCGTGGCCTTCACTTGTTACCACTGGGAGAAATTTTCATCCTTATATACTAGATATAACTCACCCAATGAGTCATTGGTACTGACAATGACTCATTACCTGAGTCGTTACGTGAAGAATGTTCTAGTTTTAAACTAGTTTTTCGTGCTAGGTTTGAAATAGAGTCTAGGAATTCTTAGGGTGTTACACTTTCCTTCCCTCCTACCGTAGCATGATACTGAATTTGCTATTGATATTGAGATGGTACCCATCCCATTTCTATTTCACCTTATCGTATCGCTCCTACTGAGTTGAAGGAGATTAATGTTTAGCTTCAGGATCATTTGAGTAAAGGTTTTATCAGGCCAAGTGTTTCTCCTTGGAGTGCTCCTATTCTCTTTGAGAATAAAAAGGATGGCACCATGCATAAGTTTATCAATTACCTGCAGTTGAATAAGACGTCTATAAGGAATAAGTATCTGATGACGCGTATTGATGATTTATTTGACCAGCTTCTGGGTGCAACTATATTTCTAAGATCTACTTCAGATATGGATACAATTCAATTAAAGATCAGGGTAACAGACATTCCTAAGGCAGCTTTCAAGACTTCCTACGGCCATTAAAAGTTCCTGGTGATGTTTTTTGGGTTGACCAATGTCCAACAGTGTTTATGGACTTGATGAACTGTGTATTTAGGACTTATTTGGTCTCCTTCGTGATAGTGTTTATTTGTGAAATCCTTAGTTACTCGAGGAGTTGGGAGGAGCACGAGCAATAATTGAGGATTGTGCTTCAGACTTTGAGAGATTAATGGCTTTATGCCAAATTCTCAAAGTATTAGTTCTGGCTTGAGTATGTAGAATTCTTGGGGAACGAGGTATCCAAGGATGGGATTATGGTAGACCCGATAATAATTGAGACAGTTCATGATTGGGCTTGCCACTTTTTCTACCGCGATTCATAGTTTCATTAGTTAGCAGGTTACTATAGACGGTTCATCGATGGAATTTTTCTGTTGCATTGCCACTGACCAGATTGACTAGGAATGATGTGCCCTTCTAGTGGTCTGACATTTGTGAAGCGAGCTTTTTGAAACTCAAGTATTTACTCTCTTCATCTTGAATTTTGACTTTTCTAGTTGGGTTCCAGGGATTTACAATGTATTGTGATGCTTTTGGTGTTGGTTTGGGTTGTGTTCTGATGTAGTAGGGCTGAGTGATAGGATATGCTTCTATACAGCAAAAGGTGCACGAGTGCAACTACCCCACCAATTACTTAAAGTTGGCAGCGGTGCTTTTTACGCTTAAGATTTGGAGGCATTACTTATATAGTGTTCATTGTGAAACATTCAATGACCCTCATCATCTATAGTACATTCTTATCCAGAAGGATATTAATTCAAGGCAGTGCAGAGTGGCTAGAGTTGCTGAAGGACTATGATATTTCCATTTCGTACCATCTAGGCAAGAAAAATATGGTAGTAGATGCTTTGATCGAAAGGCGATGGGTATAGGGAGTTTGGCATTTCTGGTCGCTTTGGAGCAACCATTGGCCTTGGATATCCTGTCCTTGGGCCAATAGGTTAGTTCAACTTTATATTTTTGACCCTAAGAGGATTTTTGCTTATGTTCAAGCTCAGTCTACATTGTTGGAGTAGATTCAAGAACAGTAGTTTGAGGATAGTCGATTGTGTGGGATATAATAATAGGTGTTAAGGGGAGAGGCCAGGAAGGCTACCATGGATCTGGAGGGTGTTTTAAGATTCAAGGGCCGTATTTATGTTTCAAAGGTCCGTGATTTGATTCAGTTGATATTATATGAGGCTCATTAAACTGAATCATATGGTGGTGCGGTATGAAGAGGGATACAACTGACTTCTTATCTCGGTGCTTGAACTGTCAATAGGTGAAGATTAAGAACTTGAGACTTGGTGGTTTGATTTAGAGGCTACCCATTCTCAAGTGGAAATGGGAACAAATTACTATGGACTTTGTGATTGGTATGCCAAACACTTTTTAGGGTTTTGTTAACGTTTGGGTCATCATTGATTGGTTGACCAAGTCTGCTTACTTTCTACCTATTCAGTCTTTCTACAGTGCCAAGAGATTGGCCCAGATCCATGTTTGAGAGATAATTCATCTGCATGGGGTGCTAGTGTCCATTATTTCTGATAGAGGTACCAAGCTCACCTTTAATTTTGAAGGGCTTTTCAGGAGGATTTGGGTACCCGGTTGATCTTAGGACAACTTCTCATCCTCAAACTGATAGCCAATTTGAGCGGACCATTCACATTTTAGAGGACATGCTTTGTACATGTGTTAATGATTTTTGAGGTAAATGGGGCCAATTGCTAGCCATGGCAGAATTTGGGTATAATAACAACTACCACTCAAGTATCTAAATGGCTCCATTTGAGGCCTTGTATGGTAGGCAGTGTAGATTACCAGTAGGGCAATTTTATGCCTTTGAGGCTAGGCTGTAGGTATTGATCTACTATGTGATTAATTAGATAGAGTTTGGGTGATTCAGGCTAGGCTATAGGTAGCTCAGAGTAGGTAAAAGAGTTACACTGACCATAGACTTTGGAATTTTGTGTTTGGGGTTGGTGACTAACTGTTCTTGCATGTGTCACCCATAAAGGGCTTAATGAAGTTTGGAAAGAGGGGTAAGCTCATTCCCAGGTATATCGATCTATTCAAGATTCGGTACTGAGTAGGGGATATGGCGTATTAGTTCGCTTTTCCTCCAACATTTTTAGTTATTCATTCTATTTTCTTATATTGATGCTTTAACAATACATTCTAGATGAGTTTCACGTGCTCCAGTGAGTTCAGTTCAGTTTGATGACCATTTAACTTTTAAGAAGGAGCCAATTTTTATTTTTGCTTGGATGTCAGATGGCTGAGGTCTAGAGAGATTCCAATCATTAAGGTTCAGTAGAGGAATCATCCCATTAAGGGGGCTACCTGGGAGATCCAGCAGGACATACGGGCCTAGTATATTCAAGTATCCAAATGGCTCCATTTGAGGCATTTTTTTTCCATTTAAGGCATTGTATATAGGTGTGTAGATATCCAGTCAGGTGGTTTGATACCTTTGAGTCTAGGTTGTGGGATACTGATCTATTGTTTAATTCATTGTACATAGTTTAGGTGATTCAGAATAGGCTAGAAGCAGCTCAGAGCTAGTAAAAGAGTTAAACTGACCACAGACTTTGGGCTTTTATATTTGGGGTTGGTGACCGAGTGTTCCTATTTGTGTCACCTATGAAGGACGTGATGAGGTTTGGAAAGAGGGGTAGGCTCAGCCCCAAGTATATTGGTCCATTCGAGATTCTGCATCGAGTAGGGGAAGTAGCATATGAGTTAGCTTTGCCTCCAATATTTTTTGGTGTTCATCCTATTTTTCATGTATCGATGCTTTGGCATTACATTCTAGATGATTTTCATGTTCTCCAGTGGTATTCAGTTCAGTTGGATGACCATTTGGCTTTCGAGGAGGATCTGGTTGCTATTTTAGCTAGAGATGTCAGACGGCTGAGGTCTAGAGAGATTCCAATTGTGAAGGTTTAGTGGAGGCACCATCCTATTGAGAAGGCTACCTGGGAGATCAAGCAGGACATACGAGACTAGTATCCTTGCTTATTTGAGCCTTCAGGTACTTCTTATCTTTTAACTTTCAAGGATGAAAGTCCTTGTAGTAACGGATGTCGTATTGACTCTCTAGCTCATTTTCCTTATTTCATACTCCCTTCGTTTAAAAAAGAATGACTTATTTTGACTTGAAACGGAGTTTAAGAAAATAAAGAATACTTTTGAATCTTATGGTCATAAATTAAAGTTGTGTCAAATGTATCAAAATGCTCTTTCATCTTGTGGTCTTAAACACGCCATGTGAAAATTTGAAATTAAAGTATTGCCAAAAAAGGAAAGGGTCATTCTTTTTGAAACAAACTAAAGAGAAAAGTAGGTCATTCTTTTTGAAATCAAGGGAGTATGTTTTTAGCATTTTGAGCTTTCCTATAATTGGAGCAGGTCATTTATAACCTGCTAGGACCAGTGGTTTGGTTCTTGGGAAATTCATTTGGGTTTTAATCCAATTTCCTTATTTTGAACCTTTAGAAGTCTAGAACTTTGACTTCGGTCAAAACTTCTAGTAAACGGCCTTAGATAAGAATTCTGACAGTTTCGTTAGCTTCAGAATATGGACTTTGGGCTAGGGTACGTTTGGTTTGGGTCCAAGGCTTCTAGACTCATTTTGGGCTATTGGGTGATTTTTAGTTAAAATGGAAAGAATAAGAGTGAGGCCCACATTTTATCGAAATAACCTCTATAGGGAATTTCGTTGTTATATTAAGTCTGAAATGTCATTTTTGATAGGGTAGCATATTTGGTTTGTGTTCTTGGTGTTCTTAATGAATCCTGAGGGCCCATTTGGGAATTTCCAACATAGCAAATTTGGTTGGTGTATAGCACCTGGTGTAACCGTATTTGCAGCGTGGTGATCGCTTTTGCAGAAGCCACTTAAGTGGCTGAGGACTCACTTTTTTGAAGGTAGCTGATGTTAGCTCCTTCCGCTTAAGTGGAGCCTCTTCCAAATTTACATAACCGCTTAAGGGGGAAAACCTCTGCTTTTGCGGAGGTACGCGTGAGTAGTGACCTCCGCTTGAGTGGAAGATTTGTCTCTTTAGCTTCCACCACTTTTGTTGTCAAGTCACCATTTAGGAAGTGGTAGCAGATATATACTCCCTTCTCCTTAACATTTTAAAATCATTTCCTTAGTCTTTTTCCTCTACTAATGAGCATTTGAGCTTGGAAATTATGGAGAAATCAATTATTTGAGCATTGGTATGTTGACTCTACTCCTTTTGATCATCTTCCCTTAGTTTTATCATCAAATTCATCTCTATTTATGTTAAATTTCTAGCTTAAAGTTCTTGATTTTCTTTAACCTTGTAGGGCTGTTTGAACCCAATTGGGACTCAAATGATGCCCAACGTTTGAACATGTGATCCTTGTCCCACGAGGGATGTAATTGTGTGTTCAATTTTTGAATTTCATAAGCTGCTCCCATGAGTGAACTTTAGACCCTATTTTTAGCCCAGAGTGTTAATTCGCAATATGAGTATTATTTTTATAATGTTGGCGTGTAGATCATTATCTTTATAGTATGGCAGTAGTTGGAGGCTTCTTTGAAGGAAAAAGCTCTGATTTAGTGTTGGAGAGCGTGTTGTTCAGCCTCTAGGTAGCTTACAACTTACCTACTCTTAGACTTGACTCGTTTAAGGTTTACATATGATGATTTTCTAATTGGGAGTGGGACATTGTGGTTTGGATATACTTTACTTATGTAATTACGATTCTATCCATTTACTTAGTAGCCTTAAGGTAGAATTTCACCAAAAAATCCTTAGTTTAGGTAGTTACCTCTCGCTTGGGCTTAGTCTAAAGTGCTTGGTAGCTTTAGGCATAATTATTGGAAGCCTTAGTCTAGGTTCGGGTAGTTGCTTGCCTTAGGTTGGGTTCCTCAAGGAATTTTAGCTATAATATTATTCCATAGGGTAGTTTACTCTAGGATAGTGTCCTTTCTATAGCGAGGTAATCCTGGTTTACTATGGAACTTATTGGCGGGCTTTGTATTGGTTGATCGGTTGATTTAGTCGCTTTATTAGGTTGTTATTGTTACTTATTCATGGTATAGTGGTGACTTGGCCTAAAAATATTGTTTTTGATTTAAAATGGGACTTGAGGAGCATTTTGTTATGATTTTGGATTTCAAAAAGGGAAAATGGATTGTTTTAGCCCCACTTTGATTCTGGGTACCTGACATTACTAAATATTATTCGAAGTCCCAGTTTGATTCTGGGTAGGATATACAGATATCATGAGTCCCCCATAGGTCCTGCCTTTACGAGCCATAGATACTGGAGGAGGAGTATACAATATTATTAGACATGACATTCATTCCATATTGAATTTCATGGAATCCATTCAAACTTATCTATTCTTGCACATTGCTTGCAGTTAGTATTATTTGTTGCTTGTATCCACCATGTTTATGGGGGCTGGTTGGGTTTTATAGCCTGTTGTTTGTTCCTTCTGGGCTTATGGGAGCCTAATTAGGTTGTATATAGATTATTTTTATGGTTTTTGAGGTAGCTTACTTACATTTATCTTATTCATCTAGATTTGGCCTATTATCCTCTTTCTGAACTTTCTATAGTTAACCTTTGTTTATATTCACATTTTATTATATTTGTATCATATCTGTGCTCAGTCGACCTATGATCCCTACCGAGTACCGCATATTTTGGTACTCATACTATAGTTCTACACCTTTTTTCCCTGATGTAGATCCTTGTATGAGTTATCGCTACTGACGTCTTTCTCGTATGGATTTTTTGCATTTGGGGACTTTGGCTGAGCTCCTTGTGATTAGATTTGATCTATCTCACTTTACAGTTTTGACTAGTCTTTATTTTGTATATTTGGGGACGATTTTGTATATGTATTGTATCTATCTTAGTACTCCTGGTATATGTAGTGGCTCTTGTACCGACTTATACCAGGTCTTGGTGGTATTTTGTATATTTTGTTCCTTCTTTCCCTATGTATATATGTATGGATCTTATATCACATGTTTAGTCCCTTTAATTGGCCTTTATATCTTGTGTATTTCTCTTCCTCTTATTAGCCCATTACTTATTTTTTTGGCCTATGGTTTTAGCTTACCTACTGGTGGGGTATAGTAGGTGCAATCATAACCTAAGATTTTAGGTCGTGAGAGTATAGCTTAAGGTATAGTAGTCCTATTCTTACTTCGTGGAGAAGGTACCCATGTTTCATGTCATGTAGCCTAAGATAAAGTATGACTTATGTTCAAATATATAGCGTTCCTACTCTATGAACCCATATCAGCTGACTAAGTTACTTAGACCATGTTAGTATTTCATATCAGACGTCTCCCATGAATCATGCCTGTGATTCTTTCCCCTGAAGGTTATGAGAAGTTCCAATAAGAACGTTAGATGTAATAGTCTTCTTCTTGCAGCAACTCTGTAACACCCCGTACGTTCCCAACCCTACTTGACGACATTAAATAATATGTACTTAGGTATCGAGAGCTATAAGTATGCATTTTGTAATGCTATTGGTGAGATAATTGAATTTGGCTCTTGTTATATGATTAAACCTTCATAGAAGGTGTTTTATGATCTTCGTGGAACATTTGTGGGGTTCAAAACGAGGCTAAGAGTACCTCTAAACAAAGTATATTAAGGTTAAGAAGTGAGCTAAAGAATAGGACTTGAAGTATCTAACCAAACCCGCGAAGAGAAGTCGAAAAACGGAATTTTAAAAAAAACTAAGTAAGGGGCGCGTTTGGGACCGTGCTACGCCGCTCTGGGCTAAAATTTTTAGCCCAGAGGCAGTAAGTTGGTGCGCCCAGGGGCATGCCACCTTTGGTTTTCCATTTTTTCGAAAGTTGGAAATTTCTAAGTCCCAAGGGTATCCGGGGTCGTACCGAGCCAATTTTTTCCACGTTTCTTCTACAACCACGAGTATATACATGAAATGAATGACATATTATATTGGTATGATAAATTTACTCGAGAACGAATTTGGAGTAAAAAATGTCAGTTTTGCCCTTAAGGTCAAAATAAGCCAAACGTGGCTAGAATCACTTATTTTTGGGATTGAGGCTACGGATATGAATAGAATAAGTGGGAATATTATTGTAATACGTATAAGATGACTTAAACATGAGAAATTATTGATTTCATTTGGTTAAGTGAATTGGGCTCAAAAAGAGGCCCAAAATGAGAAGAAAACATGGGTCAAGAACCCATTCTTCCATTGACTAAAGCCACACTTAGCATTAAATGCAAAAGTGGCTAAGGATGAACCCCAAGGCTTATATAAAGGGGCCAAAATCAGATTTTTATCACATAAAAATCTCATGCCACTCTAGAAATGTCCCAAAAGCCTTTTCTTTCAAACTTCAAACCCTAAGAGCTCAAAACCAAATTTTGGAGCAAGATCATCATCTTCCAAGCTTGGGTAAGTAATTGTTCTTGTAATTTAACATATTATAAGCATGAGAGATTAGGTATATCATGTTGGTTATGCTTGGAAATGTTGGACATGGTACTTTGTTCTTTTGTATAAGATTTGTGATCCATGGGATTTGAACTTGAATAAGGACTTGTGCCTTTGATGAAAGATCATGATGTGGATAAAATATGAACATATATGGTGTTATTTTGTTATTAAATTTGTTATTTTTCTATAAGTGCAAATTGTGGGATGTTGGCCGATTTGTGCTATGAAGTGTATTACGGTGAATTGATGGATTGTTTGTGACGTGGTGTGGATAAGAAAGTGTAAAGGGGAAGTGTTGTGGTGGAATGTATTGATTATCATGTATTGTTCAATGTTGGGAATATTTGAGGATTTTTGGAATAATGATTTTATCAATGGTTTTGTTAAGGGGACATGTTAAAGCTAAACATGTGACTTATTGTTATTGTATGCTATTGTAAGGTAATCGGTGGTTAATGTTGGTTTCGTTATGAACTTGTGTTATAGAGAGAAACACAAGGACGGAGCGGGACTATTGTATGAACACTTAATATTGTAGAATCGTATTGAGAATACAAGGTATGTAAGGTTCGTTTTTCCATATCCCTCTGCAACATGTTGTTCACATTGACATTGGACTTGTTTCAATTCCGAGAGGTTTGAAGTATCTCAAATTCATGTTGACATATATTGTTATTCATATGTGTCCTATTCTTAAATGCATGATGATTTGTTTGTCTCTTTTTCATTGAGTGAAGTTCCCAAAAATGTCATAACGTTATCATTCCTAAATGAACTATCTCAAGAGAGTAATAACATAAGAGAACCTATGTATTCTTGAATAGTATTTTCCAATCATGTCTTGTTCCAAGTCCTAAATTATGATGATTATCTTTGTATCAATCTTTCACAAGTAGAAGTACAAATCTCATAAGAGGAATAAGAGAGGTGATGTGCAAGCTAATATATCTATTCCTCATAAGTGAAGATGTCAATCTCATGAAGCAAGAGTGAAGAAGTAATATATATATGTGTGATTCCAATTATGTCATGATCCTTATTGTATCACTCTTAAGAATGAAAGTAAGAATAACAAGAGAAATAAGAGATGTATAATTAATAAGTAATCATGAGTGGTATCCCAGGGGTTAAAATACCTAGCATGGGTCGATCCCAATAACACGGGTGGTATCCCAGGGACGACAGAAAAGCCTAGCATGGGTCGATTCCGATACATCCTAGGGGCGATATAAAAGCCTAGCATGGGTTATGATGGTACATCCCAGGGGCGACACGAAAGCCTAGCATGGGTTAATATAACATCCCAGGGGAGATAATCCTAGCATGGGTTAATGATATCCCAGGGGCGACACGAAAGCCTAGCATGGGTTCACATAACATCCCAGGGGTCAAAGTACCTAGCATGGGTTAATCTCATCCCAGGGGAGACAGAATAGCCTAGCATGGGTAGAACAATAAAGATGAATAAAAGATGAAGACAAGAGGAGTAAAGAACGTAATATACATGGTTCCCCGCATACAGAAAGAGAGTTTATTCACATTTCTATTTCCTTACATTGCTTTCATTATTGTTGTAATGATGTATGATGAATTTCTTATGAGCCTTACATACTCAGTACATTCTTCGTACTGACCCCCTCGGGGGAATTACCTTACATGTTGCAGGTGCAGGCACTGGTAGACCTCCATTGTAGGTTGACATTGTGGATCTTTGGTGATCCCCAGTTGCTTCGGGACTTTTTGAGTCATAGGTGTATAGTTGTGTTGATGTTGTAAATATAGTATAAAGCGGGGACTTGTCCCGACTGTTAGTTGAACTTGTAAACGCATCT
This sequence comes from Capsicum rhomboideum, assembly GCA_031232105.1. NCBI lineage: Eukaryota > Viridiplantae > Streptophyta > Magnoliopsida > Solanales > Solanaceae > Capsicum > Capsicum rhomboideum. The sequence continues at coordinate 82,895,854 of CP124712.1, forward strand.
GTTAGAGGCTTTTGTAGACATGTGTGGGTTATGAATGTAAAAGATAAATGTTCGTTTGATGTGATAGCCCCAACGGCCAAGTGTCTTAAATATGTATATAGCATATGTTTCCATGTTCATGTTTTTCGCATAGTTGCATAAGGCTTAATAAGGTTCATACGAAGATATGCATACGAATGAACATAGGCAAAGGTTGGTTCTCTCGGGCCTTATCGACTACGGGTGCCAATCATGTCTCGATGAGGTTCGGGGCGTGACAAAAGTGGTATCAGAGCAGGTATTTCTAAGGGTGTCTACAAAGCCGTGTCTGAGTAGAGTCTTACTTATCAATGTGTTGTGCACCACATTTACAAGTAGGAGGCTATGGTACATTTAGGATGTAGTTTCTTTTCTTCATGCTAGATCTTGCAATAGAGCCGGAGTTGTAAGTTGAATTGGACCTGATCATGGTGATTGTTTTTCTTTGGTATAGTAAAATGCCAATCACGAGAGGAGGTAGAGGTAAAGGGAAGCAGGTGGATGTTCCTGCTGAAGAAGGAATGAGTAGATTACCACCTGACCAAGCTAGTCAAGGTGGAGCTGACGCCGAGATTGCATCGCAGTCTTCCTCTACTTTTCCACCTCCAGAAGAGCCAAGAGGTAGAGAAGTACCTGCAGAACCACCAATGAATGCCACTGACCAGGATCTTAGAAATGCTGTACATATGTTGACACAGTTAGTGGCGGCACAAAGCCAGGGACGAGCTGGTACAATGACACATGATAATGATGCGGCTAGAATGGCAAGTCGCAGGACACAGGATTTCTTGAAACTGGACCCTCCTATATTCACTGGGTCAGACTTGAAAGCAGATCCACAAGACTTCGTGGATCAAATTCAGATAGCTTTGGAGGTTATGCATGTGTCCGGGGTGGAAACGATTGAGTTGGCATCTTATAGACTGAAGGGCAAGGCGATATTATGGTATGAAGATTGGAAGAAGTCTCGTGGTATTGGTGCAATGCCACCAAATTGGGAAGAATTTAAAACAACATTCCTTGATCATTATCTTCCCTATGAGATCCGTGAGGCTCGTGCGGATTAGTTTTTAAATTTACGTCAAGGAAATATGAGTGTTAGAGAGTACAGTTTGCAGTTTAATTCCTTGGCACGATATGCTCCAAATATGGTGGCCACGATGGAAGATAGAGTACATAGGTATATGGACAGATTGGAGCCTTATTTGGTACGGGACTGCACCATCGCTGCCTTAAACTGAGATATGGACATAGCTAGAATTCAGGCCTTCGCGCAGAAAATGGAAGACCAAAGGCAAAGAAAGAGGATACAAAAATATGAGGAAGGGACAGTAAAACGGGCAAGATCCATGGGGCAGTCTATGGTGTCCCCAGGAGAATCTGGATCTCGAATGTTACCGCCTAGATCCTCATTCTCTTATTCCACAGCGGGTGCCCACTCCTAATTTTGAGGGTCTAGAGGTGGTCCATCTGGACAGAATAGTGGAGTGCATGGTTCATAGACAGTAGGATTTTCTCGCCCTCCGTGTCAGCGTTGCGGAAGGTACCATTTAGGTGAATGCCGGTTGGGGACAAATGCTTATTTTTGGTGTGGCACAGAGGGGAACATAATGAGAGAATGCCCACAAAGGGGTGCGAGTGGTATAGCACGACCTGCGGGATCAACCACTGTAGCATCAGCATCGGTTCCTTCCTCAGGCAGAGGCATTCAATCTATGGGACGTGGTAGAGATATGAGAGGGAGCAGCTAGTTCCAGTGGGGCCCAAAATTATACCTATGCTCTAGTAGACCGGTAGAACGAAGAGGCAACTCCTGATGATGGTACCGGTATTCTTTTCATATTGTTCCCATTGGAAATATACAAAGTTTGGAGGACCTCACTAGGGAAAGATAGATATGGCTATTCTAAACCGACAAATGTGAAGGTTAATAAAGAGAGACGTACTTTCTGTAAAAGTCCTTTGGATAAATCAACAAGTAGAGGAGATCACATGGTAAGCTAGAAAAATGATGAAATCGACGACCCTTATTTGTTTCAAATGGAATAAAAAGCTCAAAGTGTGGAAGTAGACCAATAACAAGTAAGTATCCATGAGCCTTACGTGTATGTATGCTAATGTAGAGATGCATTTGTTGTAATTGAAACGATATTGTTAACATTCGAGGACGAATGTTCCTAAGGGGGGGAAGAATGTAACACCCCGTACGTTCCCAACCCTACTTGACGACATTAAATAATATGTACTTAGGTATCGAGAGCTATAAGTATGCATTTGGTAATGCTATTGGTGAGATAATTGAATTTGGCTCTTGTTATGTGATTAAACCTTCATAGGAGGTGTTTTATGATCTTCGTGGAACATTTGTGGGGTTCAAAACGAGGCTAATAGTACCTCTAAACAAAGTATATTAAGGTTAAGAAGTGAGCTAAAGAATACGACTTGAAGTATCTAACCAAACCCGCGAAGAGAAGTCGAAAAACAGAATTTTTGAAAAAACTAAGTAAGGCGCACATTTGGGACCGTTCTACGCCGCTCTGGGCTAAAATTTTTAGCCCAGAGGCAGTAAGTTGGCGCGCCCAGGGGCGTGCCACCTTGGGTTTTTCATTATTGTTGTAATGATGTATGATGAATTTCTTATGAGCCTTACATACTCAGTACATTCTTCGTACTGACCCCCTCGGGGGAATTACCTTACATGTTGCAGGTGCAGGCACTAGTAGACCTCCATTGTAGGTTAACATTGTGGATCTTTGGTGATCCCCTTGGGACTTTCCGAGTCATAGGTGTATAGTTGTGTTGATGTTGTAAATATAGTATAAAGCGGGGACTTGTCCCGACTGTTAGTTGAACTTGGAAACGCATTTGTTAGAGGATTTTATAGACATGTGTGGGTTATGAATGTAAAAGATAAATGTCCGTTTGATGTGATAGCCCCAACGGCCAAGTGTCCTAAATATGTATATAGCATATGTTTCCATGTTCATGTTTTTCACATAGTTGCATAAGGTTTAATAAGGTTCATACGAAGATATGCATACGAATGAACATAGGCAAAGGTTGGTTCTCTTGGGCCTTATCGGTTACGGGTGCCAATCATGTCTCGATGGGGTTTGGGGCGTGACAAACTCTTAGAAGATTCATGTCACAATCTGTAACCTTGTAGTCTTATGTGTACGTTTGTGTCGTATGTGCTCTAGTTGAGTGCAAAATTTTTAGTATGAACCAACTACATCTATGTTAGTAGGCAAGTTTTAGAAATCAGATAGATAATAAGAGTAGTTCCTTTCTTGTTCAGTCCAACTTATCCTGTATTTGAGGATGAATGATCCCAAGGGAAAGATATCGTAACAAGGGAAAGATATTGTAACATCTAAAATTTTGAGCCCATTAATATTCAACATCTAGCATAAAAAAACAAAATTTGAACCTCAAAGTTTCAGGACTCCAGGAATTGCTTCACGAATCATGAACCAGTTCCACGACTTGTGAAATGTTCCGTGAAGTCCAGCTCAGTCCTTCGTGAACCATGGATTGGTTCACGAGCTGTGAAACTAGACCACGAATCCTGGAACCACTCTTGCCTTCAGTTCATTAACTTCTCAAATTTCCATGATTGATAGCACAATCCATGGAATGTAACCACGAATGGTGAATCAAGTCATGGTACCTTGCCTGAGAGTTGTCAAATTTCTTTGAAAACCACTAATGATAACACGAGTCGTGAAACCAGTCCACGATTCATGACAAGGAACCACGGTTCGTGACATGAAACCACAATTCGTGAAATGATTCCATGATTTGTGAAAAGTTTTTAGGATTTGTGAAACCCATTTCATTGGTCGTTCCAATAATTTTTCAACAACGTTTAAAAAGGGTGTTTTCAACTTTTCTTGATCCTATTACTCAATCCCACTATGTTTTGACCTCTCAAAAGTATATATATCAAATTTTAAGTCAAGTCCCTCATTATTCTCTCCAATCCAAGTCAAGAATAAGTTCTAAAGAAAATCATGCACCTAGGGCTTTTTTCAAGCAAGTTCTTCAGAGTTCTTTCTTCAAATTCATGTCTTTTTTTTTTTCAGGAACACACGATTTCAGTGATGGATTCCTTTCATCCTCATGACCAAGTACTTTTAAGATATTATGGAATTATTTTCAAAGCTAGGGTTTATGTTCAAACCATTAAAGTTGATTTTTTTATATGTCTTAATTGAGTTCTATGAAAAGGGTTTCCATGATCTTATGATTACTATGAAAAATTCTTACTCATGCATTGAAACTTATGACTTAAGATTTCTATACGAATTATGAATTCTATATTAAAAAGATATGCTTTTAGAATCATGATTTCTTGCATATGATTCATGACATGAAATTGAGCACATGCTCACCACAGTATAATTTTTACAGATATATTGAGCACAAACTCAAAGTATGATTCAGTTGTGTTACATAATATTATAAGAACACTAGTATGATTTTTTAGGATTATTTAGCATCGAGAGGACAAGGGTTTAGATAACCCAAATCCCACAACTATGCTGCCACCGTAGGTTTAACCCATGAGGCATGATTACAGAATCTTTATATTCATGGTTTTGTACCTTGGCCGATCAAAGCAACTCTTCCATTGTGGGTGTAAGATGTTGGGCATCATGAGCTCACATGGTGTTTGTCGGTTATAATAAACTCCCCACATGGATAAGCTTTATGATATTACTATATATGTACTCAGGAAATACTTTTTATGCACACTTTAGTTATCATTATTTCCCAAAGATTTATGACTTTGTTACTTTATATATAAAAGATCTTTTACACAGATTTTAGCTATTATGATTCTCTTCATATTTTCATTTCTTAAAAACATTTTAAAGGATTTTTTTCATGATTCATGCTTTTGACTTTACTCATGTTTTAAGCTACTCTTCACATGATTTTATTCTCAAATATTTCAGTTTTATATGTTATTATACTCAACCCTTTTTTTTTTTAGTTTTGTGCTATTTATATATATGTATATCTTCCGTGCGAATACATTTAGTTGTATTGACTGCTTTTTGGACAATATCCTTTCATGATGTAGTTTCTGATATTCAAGTATGTGACCATACTCTACAGTAAGATTAAAGTCTTTAGCTGTTGATGAGCTCCTCTTCATTCCAGATGGCACAATTAAATAGTCATGTTGGTAGTCATTCTATGTACATAATTAAAGTTTGGGTTCTTGTCCCTATGAACAGTGTCCAAATTATTAGTAGACACTTCTTAAACAAAACAAGCAGTCAGTTGTAATGAGTTTTCAAGAGATCTATGTCTCAATTAATAAAAGTTTATTTTTGTGTTATTTTATTTTTATTCTTCAAGGTTTAGCCAATGTGTTTGCTTCCGCATTGTCTTTCAGCTTATGTATGTTGTATTCAGATGCTCATGAGATATGGAAAGTGGTTTGCTTGGGCTAAAAATGGTTCGAGTGTTAGTTATGGTCAGGGTATAGACTCGGGTCATGACAAAATAATATATCAAAAGTCTTGAAATATTGAGAGTTGTGTTTAGGCCTTGAAAACTTAAAAGGATTCTTAAGATTCCACGTTCACCCATTAAAGCATATTCAAAAACTCACTTTTAAAAATCAAAAACTGCCATAAACGTGAATCATTTTGAGTGAATATCAAAGGACTCAAAGCATCAAGAGGAGTTCATACCAAAAATCTGGGATCATTTAGAAGAGATCTGAGTTGGTCAGGATTGGAAAATAAATCAACTCGTTGAGGAAGATGAACTGCAGTAATGTATAAATATTGTATAAATAATATTTTTGGATGTATATACATCTCGATGCATAGTTATATATCATATATACATGGTTGTATACTATTCATGCAATATCGATACATTACATATACATGCAGCTATTTTATTGAAAATATTTTTTGTCACCTGTACAATTATGTAAGAAGGTCTTTAATATATGAGGTTATCCTGGTCTCCTTTTAATTTAAAAAATTAAATAAAAGGATATAATCAATATACTTTTATTAAATCAAAATAATTTAGTTAATTATATTTCATATTTAATATTTTCTTAATGTGTGTGAATTTGTTTTTAAATGATAATTAAAATGGGCGATGTCACGACCCAAAACTGGGACTGTGATGGCATCTGTCACACCCACAAGTACAGGTAAGTCTATCACAACCCAACAATAAATATCCAAGGTAAAATAATGCGGAAGAAGTGAAATAACAGAAATAAATCCCCAAAAGTTGGCAAAAGAGAGATGATCCAACTTCAATTACAAATCCCAGGTATGAAAGTCACTAAATACAAGCCTCTAACGTTGAAACGCAATAAAATAGTCTGAACCTCTGTGGGCGAAACACAATAAAATAGTCAGAGTGTCTCAAATGCTAAACAAGCATAAGAAATAAAAGATATAAGAGTTTTGAGGAAGCTATGGGAGTCCAACACCTGCTACCTCAATCTCTAGGATGCAATCACTGAAACTCAATCAGTGCTCCAGAACCCCCTACCTAGGTTCTACACATAAGGTGCATAAAAGCAAGCGTGAGTACTATGAAAGGTACCCAACAATGTCATTGGTCTACCCTAATTTAATGCGATGTCAAGGACTAATCAAACCAACTATCTAGAACAACTCAACCTATACTCAGGAAATACCAATCAAGACAAACCACAAAATGTACATATATAACATCTCTCAATCCAGGTACTCATCATGACATATACTGAACAAGCACAAAAATACATATATCATCTAGAATGAAAATCATCAAAAGTATAGATCGGTGCCAGAAATATCCATATCAACTCACCAAACCAAATACGAGTAAATGAAGGTATGATGAATATGATGTATGCCATATAATGTAATGAGGAATATGGAATGATGAATATGATGCATGCTTGTCCTACCTATATACACCCACTGCATTGTATAGATAGCAGGAAGCCATGGGGGATTGGTCTAGTACATATACAACCCACCAGATCTGCCTCTAGGGCCATATAGTGAATAAACAATAAATATCAGCTCGATCCAAATCCATTTGTAGGGATACAAAGAGAATTTCCTAGAAAACTTGGTGCCTTAATCAATATCAACGTCCTGATATGCTCGAAGGACAAGGAGAAATGTCTAGCAGTACCATGATAATATGAATATGAGGGGGAAAAGAATGATGAAACACAAAATAGCAGTACCCATCCAGTCTAGGGAAAAAATGACAACAATTCATAGATCAGAGACTTTTCCACAAGATAAGAAGTCACAACCTATGGCACCCACTTATGAATAAGTGAAATCAGGCACCATATATTCAATTACTGGGTGATTATAGTATAATAGTCATTAATTTTGGAAATTTAGTCCTAATAGTTCGTTAATTGATTTTATTCCCTTCACAAATACATCGGTACCTACATAAATACTCATCATATCATTTATACAGGACCCCCAATTTCCCATTACTCCCCTAATACATACTACCACATAAACACATTGAAAAAAGTCTCAACTTGCCTTAAAAGAAGGCCCGAGAAGAAAATCCAAAGCCAGATGGATTAGATCTAATATTTACCCTTTTGGATCACCTCCGAACAAGCCCAATCTATTCAAATATGAGATCTACATGAGAAAAGGAAACCAATGATACCCATTTTGATATACTTTGGTTCCGAGATAAAAATCACCTTGAAAATCAACCTAAAAAATATAAGGGTAAAACTATAATTTTAGTAGAAAATCATTTACCCATAATCTAAGGGTCTCAAATCTAAAATTTCATAAAAAATGGAGTTGGAATAGAGTTAGAAATCATCAAATTATAAATAATTCACTTTACCGATAGAACCTCAAAATCTCAAGTTTAAAAACCATGATTTGAAGATAATTTTGCAATTTAATCAATGGGTAATAATGAAAATAAGTTTTAGAAACTCACCGAAGGTTTAGATCTCGAAAACCCACGTGAAATCGCCTTAATCCAAGCACCAAGCTCTAAAAATGGTGAAAATAAGGATTTAGATCAAAATGGGGTTTAATACTGTCCGGGGGTCATTTTGTACTTTGCGCACGCACTTGACCTGTTGTGCACACGGTACTGAACCAGACCAGACACTCACACATGTGGGTAATAAGTTGCACTCATAATGGACAAAGTCAGTGCACATGTGGTGACACACTCGCGCGCGGGGAGAAGGCACCAGCTGCTGCTGTCACTAAATGCTAAGGCACCAAAATTCTCCCAACGGACCCTCAAAATGCATTTGAAACCTCGTAAACACACTCCAACTATTAGACTAGGCTAATTTTGACGTTCTAGACTCAACAAAACTATCAAAATCACTAGCAGAGGTTTTTATCAACAAGTTACACCCAAAATCAACTCTAGGCAACTTAAAACTAGCTTCTTATCTAAAGACTCAAAATCAAATCGGAGGCCTCAGAACCCTAACCAACCACGCTACTAACACAAAATTGACATTTCAGAGCTGATGGAAGTGACAAATTCTAATATGATGCTCAGTTCTCCGAATGTTGATCAAGATCAACCATTCCAATTAAGAACTTTCCAAAACCAAATACTCACTTAATTCTCAACCAAACGCCTTGGGAACCATACCACCCATTCCCGTGAATCCCAAATACCAAGGTGAAACTATGGAAAGGGGTAAAATGGTAAAAAACACAAAAAAATCCAGAAATCAAAGTAGGAGTCGTTATATCATCCACCATGAAAACACACGTTCATCCTCGAATATAAGGATAAAGAAGTACCTAAAGTGTCAAAAAGCTGAGGATATCTACACCGCATATTAGACTCTGTCTCTCAAGTGGCCTGCCCAACCAAATGATACTTCCATTTAACTTTCACTAAATCAATACTCTTCGACTTCCATTTCCTAGTCTGCCTATCCAAAATAGCTACATGCTCCTCCTCAAATGCCAAATTCTAATCCAAACTCACCGAGCCCACTGAATTACATGTGAATCATCTGGATGTTACTTCTTCAATATAGAGACATGGAAAACCAGATGCACGACTGAAAGAATCGGTGGAAAGGCCAACTCATAGGCCGCTGGTGCAACACATTGAAGGACCTTAAAAGGACCATTATAGCTCGGGCTAAGCTTTCCATTTCTTTTGGAACCTTATCATGACCTTCATGGGTGATACCTTCAACTAAAACTTCTCACCGTCCATGAGCTTTAAATCATATACCTTCCTGTATGCATAATTCTTCTATCTACTCTGAGCCACTAGAAGTTGATCCTGTATCAATCTCACTCAATACATCGAATCTCTCAACAAATTGGTGCCCCAAGGCCTAACCTCAAAAGAGTCAACCACTCAACTGAACACCTGCATCTCCTACCATACAAACCAACCATCGAATGGTGCCATATGAATTCTAGCATGGTAGTTATTATTATAGCAGAACTTCGCCAATGGCAAGAATTGATTACAATGGCCATCAAAGTCCATCACACAAGCTCGTAAGATATCCTCTAACACCTGAATGGTCCACTTTGACTGTCCATCTATCTGTGGATGAAAAGTTTTACTCATATCCAACTAGGTACCTAAGTCAGAGTGCAACACATTCCAAAAGTTTGAAATGATTTGCATGCCTCGATCTAGGATAATGGAAATAGGCACTCCATATACACGAACTATATCACGAATGTTGATCCAGGACAATTTTTCTGCATTATAGCTCATCTTTATAAGTACAAAATGGGTTGATTTGGTCAATCTATCCATAATCAGTCAAATCTAATCAAACTTCCCCAAAGTTTGGGGCAAGCCGACCATGATGTCCATAGTGATACGCGCCCACTTAGACTTGGGAATGGGCATCTGATGGATCAATCCACCTAGCCTTTGGTGCTCAAACTTTACCTGCTGGCAATTAAGGCACTTATCTACAAACTATATCCCTTTCTATTCCACACCACCAATAATATTACATTAGGTTATGATATATCTTCGCTGCGTTCGGATGAATGGAATACCACAAACAGTGGGCTCCTTCATTATAGATCTAGTCAAATCCCCAACTCTAGGAACACATATACATCCCTTGATTCTCAAAACCCCCTCCTAATCTAAAATTGCTTCCGTAGCCTTATCTCGTATCACCTTATCCCTGATGATACACAAGTTGCCATCCTCAATTTGTTGATGCTAATCCGCTCAAATAAAAGGGACCTTGCCTTTACACATATGAGAACTCTACCTGAATCAAAAATATCAATACACATGAAGTTGTTAGCCAATCATTGAACCTCCATGGCTAATGGATGCTCTATACTAACCACGTTACTACTCAAGACACCGCCACTATGTTGGCCTTGCCTGGATGATATAGTCATATCATAATTTTTCAACAACTCCAACCATCTGCGTTGTCTCAAATTCAACTCTTCTTGTTGGAAGATGTACTGAAGGTTGTGATGATCAGTGTACACCTCTAAATGGACCCCATACAAATAGTGCCTCTATAACTTCAACACAAACACAACCACTGCCAACTCTAAGTCATGGGTAAGATAATTCTTCTCATGGATATTCAACTGCCTCAATGCATACACTATCAACTTGTTCCTTTGCATCAACACCCTACACAAACCAACTCCAAAAGCATCACAAAGCAAAGTAAAACCCTCACCCTCTATAGGTAGAGGCAAAATAGAAGCTGACGTCAATGAGGACTTAAGCTTTTGAAATCTCTCCTCGCACTTATTCGACCACTGAAAAGGCATATACTTCTGAGTCAACCTAGTCAATAGATCTGCAATAGAAGATAAGCCATCACGGACTACCTATAATAACTTACCAACTCAACAAAACTTCTAATATCCATAGTTGAAGTAGGACTGGACCAAGTTTGAACTGCTTCTATCTTGGCTGGATCAACCATAATGCCCTCCTTAGATGCCACTATTGCATTCGGATGCACACGCAAGTGTACGCGATTATACAAGTAATATAGTGGCTCTTGCGAGCCGAATGTCGAACCCACAGGGACTTGTCAATCAATTATTTACTAAATTAGACTAATGCTGATTATTATTCAACTAGTAGATTCTAAGATATATTTGTGAAATTAATTAAACTAAAAATAAAAATAAAATAACTAATTAACAATTAGCTGAATAAAGTATAGATTTTTACGTAATCAATGTAATGAATCGATCTAGGATTACAGATTCGCTAACAATGATGTTGAGTAATCAATTTTATTAACTTGCTTGTTTATCTAGTTATTGATTTATTGGATTTATTATATGATCATGGTCTTCCAAGCCTCTAATCATCTATACCGATTGACCTCACAACTATATCGTTGAGCGGGAAAGTGATAACCCAATCCGAATGCATTTATATATCTTCCCATTGTGTTACCAAGTGAGGAGATCTAGTTATATTCCTATTCTAGCCACATTTTTTTTATTTTACTAAAGAAGAAATCTCACTCCCTATATTCTTTGTTCTATCTCATGATCTGTCTGTCGAGTTCACAATGAGAATATAAATTTATTCTAATGGTCGTGAAATATTAAAATAGAAAGATCAAGAATATATATAAACAACTAATATAATAAACAAATACTCATCGAATCAATAGTTACTAAACAATCATGTAATTAGCTACTTTAATCCTAGAATGAGAATTTTAACTCCATAATAGACATGGAGCAATTACAATAAACATACAAAAAAAATGTAAAAATAAATAAATAAAGGAGAAGAAAAGATAGAACCAATTTTCCCCCGCCTCCACGACAGTTCCTAGCTCTCCCTAGTTCAAAAGTTCTGTAAAACTTGTGTTTTTGGAATATTTATAGGTGTAGGAAAAAATTCTAAATAAAATAACTGAGTCCAAAATAGATTAGGAAAACAAAATTCTAAATGGGCTGGGCGTTTTGTTGCGTCTCTTTGTCTCCTTTCAAAAATTAAATTGAATTCCTATATAGAATTATTAATATTATGTTCAATTCAATTTATTAAGCTATCTGCTTGATTTCCTTTTATGATTTCTTGTTTCTAGATCGTTTTCGCTCCAAATTTCTCCATCTTCACACTGTTTTAATCCTACACACACAAAAAATAAAATATTAAGCATAATCTATAAAGTCATTGCTCAAAAAAAGACAATAAATACTAAATGTGAGGCAAATAATGACTAAATATATGTATTTATGGTCTCACATCAACCACATGTCCCAAGAATGCCACAGAATCAAGCTAAAATTCACACTTAGATTACATGGCATATAACCGCTCATCCCTCAACCTTTGAAGGACGATCTCAAATGCTTCACATGATCTGCGTCGCTCTTGGAATACACCAAGATGTAATAGATGAACACAATCATAAATGAGTCAAGGTAAGACCGAAACACCTTGCTCATCAACTCCATGAACGTTGTTGGGGCATTAGTCAACCCGAAGGACATAACCAAGAACTCATAATGGTCATATCTAGTTCAAAAAAGTGTCTTAGGAATGCCCCAAAGGACAAATCTTCAACTAATGATATCTGGATCTCAAGTTGATCTTAGAGAACACTGAAGCACACTGAAGCTGATCAAACAAGTCATCAATGCACGGTGGAGGATACTTATTCTTGATGATCATCATATTCAATTATCGATAGTCGATGAACATCCTCATAGTCCCATCTTTCTTCTTCTCAAATAACACGAGAGCACCCCAAGATGAACCACTAGGCCGAATAAATCCCTTACTCAATAGATCCTGAAACTTCTCCATTAATTCTTTCAACTCAGTCGGTGCCATCTTATAAGGAGAAATGGAGATGGGCTTAGTGCCTGACTCTATATCAATGCTAAAATCAATGTCCCATTCAGAAGGAACACCAGGAAGATCAGTAGGAAACACATCCCTAAACTCTCTAACCACCCTCATTGACTCCAAAGGAGGCATCTCGGTACTAGTGTCATAAATATATGTCAAATATGATAGACATCCCTTCCCAACTAGCCTCTTATCCGGAATGAAGAAATCACCTTTTTAGGATACACACTATGAACACCTCTCTACTCCAACCTCAGACAATCTAGCATAACTAGTGTAACTGTCTTGGTATGACAATCCAAAAATAGAGAGAAAGTCAATCCAGGCCCAAAATCACATCGAAATCAACCATATCTAGAATAATCAGATCTACCTAAGTATCATACCCCAAGATAGAAATAACATAGGTATGGTAATACCTGATCCACCACTAAAGAATCACCTACTGGGTAGAAGCACAAATAGGCACAACCATGGACTCACACATCATATCAAGGATGGAAGCAAAGTATGCAGATACATAAGACAAAGTGGAACCAGGATTATATAACACCAAAGAGAGGAAGTGGCAAACTAAGATAATACCCATAATAACTACATCAGGAGACTCCATTTTAGAATTCCCTAGAAAAGCACAGCAGTGACCCCTATGATCTATTACAAGAGTCACTCCTTTACGACTCACTCGACCGGCTGGTGATATACTTCTACCTCGACCCCTAGCCGGGTGTTGCAATCCTAGTTGGAGCATGATGACTCTGCTAAGGACCCTGTTTTCAGAGGTGTGGGCAAATCTTCATAAAGCTCTCGAGATCACCATAAGTAAAGCAACCTAAAGGAATAATCTATTGGATAAACCTGTATGAACAGAATGAACCCAATGCCCTGAATAACCCGAATGGCCACCACAGCCTAAAAAACTTTGTGATAAACCCTATAAAGACTGCCTTGAATCATAAGAATCTTGACCTGAGTGCCTACCCTATGATGCCTATATCGATGCCTCAACTGGCCTACCATGATGAGGGAAAAAATCTAACTTGAAAGAACTTCTAACTCTAGATGAGGTACCACTGAACCTACCTGAAGTGCGGAACCTCTTGTCCCTCAGATCCCCATACTCCTTGCAGCGCATTAACTCAAAATCCTTCGCTACCTCCACCACCTTCTAAAAAGAAGTCCCAAATTGGGCTATAGCAAACACAACCTCCTTGATCCAGAGGGTCAAACCTCTCACAAACCTCCTAATCCTCTCAATCTAATCTTGCAAGATCACTATAGCATGATGAGATAAAGTATAAAATAGGGTCTCGTACTGAGTCACTGAAATACCCTCTTATGCCAGATGCTCAACCTAATGTCTACGCTCCTCCCTTAAGCTGTGAGGAGCGAATATGTCTAGAAAAGCCTAAGCAAAAGCAACCCATGTTATCAGAGGAGAACTTGTTGTCCTAGAATTAATATATAAGTGCCGATATTTTTTGACGACATCTCACATCTGCAATGCCGTTTAGTCAACCCTATGGGACTCAACTAACCCTACAGTCAAGAGCCTCCCATGGCAGCTAACTAAGAAATCATATACATCCTCGTTCGAACCACCCTTAAACTGGGGTAGATCTATCTTCCTGAACTTTTCAAATCTATGTTGCTCCTCGTCTGACATAGCAGCCGAAACTCTGCCCATGGCTCCTACTCCTAGTAACAACATACTATCATACTAGGCACTAGATGAATTGCTGAACCCTAGTAGTCTAGATAAGGTTGCTGGTCTGGGGTTTGGGCCCCTGCTATAGTCTGAAAAAACCATGAGGTATACCTGTAAATCCACCACCCTAGGTTACACCCTGTAGAATGCCTAACATTTGAACCAATGGATCCTAAAATGTTAGAGTAGTAACAAGGTTAGGTGGATCCTACTCTGGGCCCACCTCCTCAGTCAAAATTTAGTTAGCGTCTGCCTCATACTCAAACTCAGGGGAACCCTCTCTAATAGGAATCTGAGTAACTGCTTGAGCTCTACCCCTACTATGACCTCTACCACGACCTATACCACGTCCTATACCCAGTTTGCATACCTCAGCACAAGAAACCAACACAGGGGCTGGAACGGGCTCCTAATCTCAATTTAAAGCTACAAGAGTCCTCGCCAAAAATCTCAGTTTCAAGATAAAGAATCAATGTCACATGATAAGGAAGAATAAAAGATTTTTTCTAAAGTCCTATAGCCTCTCAAATATAGATAACAAACGTCTCTACACTGATCCGCAAGACTCTACTAGAATTGGCTTGTATTTGTGAGACCAACGAACCTGGGGCTCTGATACCTTCTATCATGACCCAAAACCAGGATCGTGATGACACCTATCACACCCACCGATACAGGTAAGCCTATCCCAACCCAAAAATAAATATCCAAGGAAAAATAATACGGAAGAAGTGTAATAACAAAAATAAATCCCCAAAAGTTGACAAAAGAGAGATGATCCAACTTCAATTACAAATCCCAGGTCCAGAAGTCACCAAATACAATCCTCTAATGTCGAAACATAATAAAATAGTTTGAGTGTATCAAATACGAAACAAACATAAAAAATAAAAGATAGAGGAGAATTGAGGAATCTCTAGGAGTTCAACAGATGCTACCTCAAACTCTAGGATTCAGTCATTGAAACTCAATCAATGCTCTGGAACCCCTTGCCCAGTACGTGCACGTAAGGTGTAGAAAACCAAGGGGTGAGTACTATGAAATGTACCCAATAGTGTCATAGACTAACCCAAATTCAATGTGATGATGAGGACCAATCAAACCAACCATCTAGAACAAATCAGCATGCACTCAGGAAATACTAACCGAGATGAACAACAAAATATATATGTACATACTCCTTTCGTTTCGAAAAGAATGGTCTACTTTCCTTTTTAGTCCATTTAAAAAAGAATGGTCCTTTTTTTTTTTTTTTTGCAATACTTTAATTTCAACTTTCCATATGGCATATTTAAGACCACAAGATTAAAGGTTATTTTGGTACATTTGATAAAAGTTTAATGTAAGACCACATGATTTAAAAGTCTTCTTTATTTTCATAAACTTTCTGTCAAATCAAAATGTGTCCTTTTTTTGAAACAAAGGGAGTATATAACATCTCTCAATCCAGGTATTCATCATGACAAATACTGAACAGGTATGAAAATACATATATCATCATGAATGAAAGTCATCAAAAGTATTAATTCAGTGTCAGAAATATCCATATCAACTCACCAAACCAAATACGAGTCAATGAAGGTATGATGAGTATGATGTATGCCATGAAATGCAATGGAGAAAATGGAATGATGAATATGATGCATGCTTGTCCTAATTGTATACACATGCTATAATTATACCTAGCTGGGACCCATGAAGGACTTGTCTTGTCCATATTCAACCCTCTGAATCCACCTCTAAGGCCACAGAACGAATAAATAATCAATATCAACTCGATCCAGATCCGCCCGTAGGGCCTCAAAGAGAATTTCTTATATAAAATTGGTGCCTTATTCACTATCAACCTCATGAACCACTCGAAGTCCAAGGATAAATGTCTAGTAGTACCATGATAATATGCATATGAGGGGGAAAAGAATGATGAAACACGAAACAATAGCACCATTCCAGTCCAGAACAATGATAATAGTTCATAAATCAGAGACATCTCCACAAGATACCAAGTAAAATCCCATGCCACCCGTGTGTAAATAAGTTAAATCAGGCACCACAGATTCAATTACTGGAGTATAATAGTCATTAATTTTGGAAATTCAGTCCAAACAGTTCATTAATTGTATTTATTCCCTTCACAGATACACTGGTACCCGTAAAAAAGCTTGTCATCTCGTTTATGTAAGACACTCAATTCCACATTACTCCCCTTTCATATAACTACCACATAAACACATTGAAAAAGAGTCAAAAAAGTTTCAACTTGCCATAACAGAAGGCCCGAGAAGAAAATCCAAAGCCGAACTGATTAGATCTAAGCTTTGCCTTTTCGTATCGCCTCCAAACAAGCCTAATATATTCAAATATGAGATCTATATGAGAAAAAGAAAATCAACGATACCCATTTTTATATACTTTGGTTCCGGTTCCAAAATCACCTCGAAAATCAATTCAAAAAATATAACGTTAAAACTAATATTTTTGTAGAAAATCACTTTACCCATAATCTAAAGGTCTCAAATCTAAAATCCCTTCGAAAATGGAGTTGAAATTGAGTTAGAAATTATCAAAATATCAATCTTTTCTTTTATCGGTAACACCTCAAAATCTCAAGTTTAAAAACCATGATTTGAAGATAATTTTGCAATTTAATCAATGGGTAATTATAAAAATAAATTTTAGAAACTCACCCAAGGTTTAGATCTCAAAAAATCACTTGAAATCGCCTTAATTCGAGCTTCCAAGATCTATAAATGGTGATACTAAGTTTTAAATCGAAATGGGCTTTAACACCGTCCAGAGGTCATTTTCTACTTCGTGCACACACTTGAGTCGTTGCACACACGGTGCTGACCCATCCCAGATGCTCGTGCACGAGGGATATCGGTAGCACATGCAATGACCAAAGTCAGTGCGCACACGGTTCCTCTCTTGCGCGTACGGAAAAGGCACCAGCTGTAGCTGACAACTCCAAAATTCTCCCAACGGACCCTCGGAATTTCAGAACCCCCTGAACACATTTTAACTATGCTACTAAGCTAATTTCGACGTTTTGGACTCAATGGAACTATTAAAATCACCATCAGAGGTCGTTATCTATAAGTTACACCCAAAACCAAATCTAGGCAACTTAAAACCAATTTCTCGCCCAAAGACTCAAAAAAAAATCGAAGGCCTGGGACCCCCTACCAACCACGCTACTAACCGAAAATTGATATTTCGAAGCTGATGAAATTCTAATATGATGCTTGGTTCACCGAATGTTGACCAAGGTCAACCATTTCAACTTAAGAACCTTCCAAAATTAAAAGCTCACTTAATTCTCAACTAAATGCCTCGGGAACCATATCACCCATTCCCACGACTCCAAAATATCAAGGTGCCACTATAGGGAGGGATAAAATAATAAAAACGCAGAAATATCCAGAAATCAAGGTATGGGTCGTTACAAGCGAAGAGAGTATATCTTGCTTTTACAATTTAGCCTTTTGGTGTTAATTTAAAGAATTTTTGTGAAATTTAGAGCCTACTATTAAATGATCGTACAAGTGGGACCGTAATTAAAGGATCAAAATTACTATTAACCCGACCTTCTTTTTATTTGTAGGCGACTTTTTTCCTTTTAACGCTGCCGAGGTAGAATGGGAGTGAATTTTGTCGTACTAAGTTATTTATTTTTGTTTCATTTTATATGACTTAATTTCCCTTTTTTACTTTACTAAAAAAATAACGTTATCTTTTTATATTAAGAAAATAATTTGATCTTAAACTTATCATTTTATCTTTTTAGCATGTATGGTACAAAGAAAAATGTTTTTCTTGAAAAGATTTTCCGAAAAATTAGTGGGTTGTTTACCTATTTTCAAATGTTTAATAAATAAGCAAACAAAATTATTCCAAACATACTTACATATAATTTATGCAAAATACTACATGGGGTAGAGGTGCGATGGTGGGTGCAGTTGCGGGGGGTGGGGGTGGGTGGGGAGGGAGGATTGGGATTGGGGATATGCTGGAGGGTGGGGTATAGGTGCGATGTGTCGGAGGGTCGAAAGAGACAATCAATATGCAATGACATTATGAGATTTTTCCCTATGTCAACTACGAAGTCATTTTTGATTATTTTTAAGAAACTTATTTTCTAGAGAAAATTCAATTTTTTTGACAATCAAACAGAAAAAAATTGCAAAAGTAATTTTCCTCGTACCAAACACAGCCTTAATTACATCATTTTAGCATGTCAATACTAAATTGATAATAGTATCTTTTTTATAAGTAGCAAGTAGGAAGTCTAGGATAAAATTTGTTATTTCGTACTATACTAGCTTCACAATTTGTTCAAATTCCGAACCAAAGGTTTAAAAAAAGATTAGTGAGCAAAGGAAGAATTATTTATTTGTGAAGATTCAAAAGTTGGCTAATAACTACAGAGAGACTGTGTTATGCTGGAAAACTAAAGTTAATTGATCGAATTGTAGGATGCATGATTGGGATAGAAATAATCTAGGCGTCATGCATGTAGAACCAAATAATTTAAATTTAATAAATCAGACGATAAAGAAAAAAAACAAACTAAAAGAGACATAATAATTGATATAATTTGATCAATTGTTCTACATATGAAAAATTAATGTAAAAGTAAAAGAATTGTTTAGAGAATAATCTCCCATATACAAGATTCTTTAATGACTACATTGTCGTTGTTATTATGTTCAGTATGAAAAGAAAAAAAATTATATTTATAGAAGTCAAAAGCTTCTTCTCCCAAAAAAAATAATAATGAAATATTAAAAAAATCTTTTTCAATAGAAAAAAAAATTTCCCCCCAAAAAAACCTTTCTGATTTAAAACACAATTATAATAAAATTTAAATAAGGTATAATATATAGGACAAACCCTAACACATCAAACACTTTGTCAGTAAATCTAATCGTCATTTTATTTTCTACTTGCTTTGGATCCTCCAAAAGGGATGAGAGTTCATTAAAATATTTCCTCAGCCACCTCTCCTCGATTAATTATATTTATAGCCACTGTCCCTACATATCAAAAATATAATAAAACACATGTTAATTTTTGTGGGTGAGGATCATGTTTGGTTTTGAGACAGAGACGTAGATCTAGCTGGAACCAAAAAAACAGTTAAATAATTTGTTTCTCAAATTGCCACAAGTACAATTTTTGATCAACTTTGTCATTGTTTTTGAAATTACCCAATTTATTTCTTTAAAGGAGAAGCGGTGTAAACTATTATTTACTAGAAAAATAATCATTTTTGTTAACAATTGAATTTCTACAAAGAGGTTAAAGACAGTTGGGTTAAGGTTGATCATGTTTATTTATTTTAGGCTAAAACACCAAAATGGTGGATCAATATAGGAATATAAATAGTTTAACGAAAAAATCATCATTTTTGCTAACAGTAAAATTTGTACAAAGGGGTTAAAGTATAGTGGATTAAGATCATTCAACTTCATTTTCTTTAGGATTTAATACCAAGATGATGGATCAGTACAAGAATATAATTTATTAAAAGGGAAAAAAGATAAGAGGGGGAGAGTTGAAGACTTCTTTCATGGAAATTTTTAGGGCAAACGATAAAAAGATAAATATGTGATTTTTTGGGATTTTTTGATGCTCTTTATTTTCCTCAGAGCCTCCTTTTATAGGCCATGGAAGTCGAACCATCATCTCAATGACGAATGCACATTTAGCACTGAAAAGGGCATCCTATACCATGTGCCTACACTCTGGCATTTGCCTAAAGTTGATAGGAGCAGGTAGGTGCGACTCAAGATTGAATGTTGACCTCTCTCTCTCTTTTTTTTTTTTACATAATTTTTTATGCAAAACACTACATGGGGGTAGAGGTGAGATGGTTGGTGCGCTGGGCGGGGCATTGGGATTAGGGTTATGTGGGAGGGTGGGGTATAGATATGATGTGTCGGAGGGTCGAAAGAGACAATCAATAGGCAATGACATTATGAGATTTATTTTTCCTACGTCAACTACGGAAGTCATTTTTTATTATTTTTAAGGAACTTATTTTTAGAGAAAATTTAAAAATTTTGACAATCAAACTGGAAAAAATTGCAAAAATACTTTTCCCATATCAAACTGTAATGACCCTCCAGGTCATTTTCTTGATTTTGCACGTTTTTGGTATTTCGAACCTTTCTACAAAGGCTACAGGTAATTTATGACTTATTGAAACTGTCGGTTTGGTTATCGGACAGTTCGTTTGGGTTTTAGGCTCATTTTTCTATTTTGGAGCTTTCACGTTAAGAAATTAGTCTCGGACTAGAACTCCTAATAAACGGCCTCAGATGGAAATTCGGATAGCTCCGTTTACTCCGTAACATTGACTTTAGGCTAGGGACACCCTTGGTCTGGGTCCCAAAGCTTCTAGACTCATTTTGAGCTATTGGGTAGAATTTTGTTAAAATAAAACTAGGTGTGGGACCCATATTTAATCGAAATAATCTCGGATGAAAGTTTTGATAGTTTTGTTGAGTCCAAAATGTTGAATTTGGTATGGTATCATAGTTCATTTGCGCGAACGGAATTCCAAATGAATCTCGAGCACCCGATTAGAGTCCGTTAGGACTTAGGAAAATTGCTGGTTTTCTAGCATCTGGTGCAGCCACCTTTTGTTCTTCGCTTTCACGAGGTACAAGTCGTGTTCATAAAGGGTAAAGTTCTTTACCTTAATGATCACGAGCCGCGCCTCTCGCGTTCGAGATGCGGGTCAGGCCCAACCCGATCAACTACCTTCTTCGCGATCACGTTTGCTGCCCGCATTCGCGATGGTCCGATTCCTATGCCTTTGCATTCACGACCCGTTGGCCATGTTCGAAAAAGGTACTATTATTGGTTGCTTCGTTCGTGGCCCTTGGAGCCCTCGTTCGTGAAGGCCAAATCCCTAGCAGTATAAAACCTCATCTTCCCGACCACTTCACCATTTCCTCGCTATGTTTCACCATTTTTAGCCCTAGGAGCTCAACAACTCATGGAAAATCATAAATTTGAGTTGGGGATGTGTAGGGGATATTGAGGTGATCATTTTCTAATAATTTCTTTGTAAGTTCTCTGACTAATTCTTCAATTGAATTCTTATTTTCACTCTTATTTTTGCCATCCCTCGGGGTTGATTTAAGCCACAATTTGTACTCTATTTGTGCTTACTTTTGAGAACACATTCCTTGTCCTTCTTGGGATCTCGTGACAGATTCAATTTTAGAATTTCATTTATGGGCCCCACGAACATATCTTTGACCCAATTTTGGGCCCAGAGTTTTATATTGCAATATAGGTATCGTTTTACTCTTATTTACGTGTAGAGTATTATTTTGATAGCGTGGCAACATTTCGGGATCGTGGACCAAGGATGAGTGATTCATGGGCGATTCAAGATTGCTGTTCGGCATCAAGGTAGGCTTTGATCTACTTTTCTCTATGAGATTGTATATTGTATAGATTGCATGCTAAGTAGGGATTATAGAAGGGGATTATGACTAGTATATCATGACTTAACCTATTTAAAAAATTTGGGATAGAAATGAGACCCGAACTTTAGCATAGGATACTCGTTATGGCCATAGAATCCTATTATCCGTGATTATAGACATGTCAACCATAGATTGATGTTAAGGATCCTTTAGTATAAGACATACCATTTAACTTAGTGATTTGGACCATAGTTATGGTGCTATAAGCATGCTAGTTATGTACTTTTGGGCCCGGGCCATGGTTAAGATACCAGTTGGACTCTAGGTGAGTATTCTATCCTTAAAAGGACATGATTATAGATTATAGAAGCTTAGGCACTTATAATTGTATTATTTGGATACTGGTGATGGCATGCATACTTTTAGCGCATTTATGCTCACTTAGTGGTACGATTCCAACCCAAACCTTAATTTTACTATTGTTTTCTAAAAAGGGATTTATTCCCACTTTTTACCTTTAAAATGGATTTTTTTACCACGGGAATCGTATCACCTCATTTAATGAATTATGAGCTTTTTAAACTAAATGTGATAATTTAGGAATTAGACTGAGGTTGATTCCAGTCCATTATTAATCTACTCTTTTACTACTACAAATTACTTTGGTCGAGGGAGATTCCGACCCTTTCTACATTATTATGCCAATTTAGTCCCAAACTTGATCCCGAGCAACGAATTTATATATTTATACTCTTTTTGTCTCGGTTCAATTCCGAGCATTTATTATTCTTATATATATCTCCGGTACTAGACGGAGAAGATTGGTTGTGATGATTATTGGAAGTCTTGGTTTGGGACCAGGGAGTGTATACGAATATCCCGAATACCCTATGGACCCCTTCGTTTGATGAGCCATATTACAGGAGGATGATGGTAGCCGTAGGTCCTGCCTTTGTGAGCTATTGATCTGGAGGAGGTTTATACACTTGGTATGTTATGGCACTTGGATTAGATATGGTGTTATCAATTTATGTTGCAACCATTCATTCATATGCATCGCCTATCACCAGTATAATTGTTTGGTGCTTATATCTATCGGCCTTATGGGTGGTTGTATAGGTATAAGCTATGGTTACTATTTGTTGAGTGCTTGCTCGATCCTTCTGGGCTTATGGGGGCTCGATTAGGTTATTGTTTGTCCAGACTAGCCGATTTCTTTATTGTTGGTTATTATAGTTAGTTCATGACAAAATAATTATGGACTGGTACCCGAGATTGTCGGTAAATTTCTGATTCCTTTTCTCTATTATAGTAAGATACACTGTTATTAGATTATCTCATGATTAGTCTCATTTCGGTTAGAGACCTTGATTTTGCTAGTATTAGCTTTCCTTCTTGGTTATGACCCTCGAGATGTTAGGTTGGCTCTCTGAGGATATTACCTTTGAGTTTAGTCCTATATATGTGTGTGTGTATATATATATATATACATATATATATACATGGTATTACCATATATCCCTCTCTTTCCTTATCTATTCATATTGTCTATGTATCCATTAGCCTTGTATTACTACTATATATCCTTCTTCACTCTTCAGCTGTATATTGGCTAGTGATATATGGTATTGCACTTTACTTCTTGAATACTGTTAGAACAGGATAGTTTATCCCCATTGCTCCATTAGCATTATTATGTTTAGATTTTTGGATAACTACCTGTAGTTATATTTCTGCTTCACATGTTATTTATGCCTACATTATCTTTAGAGCTCAGTCGGCCAATGCCTACTGAGTACCACGTGTTTGGTACTCATACTACACTTCTACAACCTATAGATCATAGTACGAGTTCTCACTGCTGATGTGTGCATCATGATGTGTAGCCATGGATCTGAGATTAAGGATGAGCTCCAGACGTTTGAAGTTGTACCTTCTCTCCCTTTTATTATTAGACAAATCTCTATTTTTGTATTTCAGAGATGGCTTGTATATGTTTTCTTTGTATTCCACGTTTTACTCCTGTTGTATTAGAAGCTCTTGTACTAACTTCACTGGATTTTAGGGATATATGTACTTTCTCTTTGCCTTCTTTCTTATTGTTATTGAGTTTTGCTTTTACCTTTCTTATTAGTCCATTACTAGCTGTTCCAGAATATGGGTTGGCTTACCTACTGGTGGGTTATAGTAGGTGCCATCATGACCTGGAAAATTGGGTCTTGAAAAATTGGTATCAGAGCATAGGTTCACCAGTGTTGTTGGTACAGGAGAAAAATGCCTAGTAGAGTCCTAAGGATCGGTACAGAGACTTCTATATCCTATCTTCGGGAGGCTATAGGGCATTCTTAGGAAATTCTACTCCTTGATTCTTTATCGAGTGGTCGTACTTCTATGAACCTCTAAATACTCCTTTGACTCTACTCTTTCCCTGATGGATAGCACAAAGTTGTTGATAGATGAGGACAGGAGTTCTGCCGGTGTTACCAGAGTTTCAACCCAGCATCGGGCTAGAGAGTTAGAGATTAATATCAAGGATCTTCAGCGTCAGACAGAGGGTCGGGAATATGAGTCAAAGCAATAACAAGAATATTTCTAGTAGAACATCTTTCACAATCCCTGGATCATCACTTATTCCCTGAATAAATCGAATGACTAAAAATTCAAAGATTCTGTTTTATCTAGTTCACTTATACTGGACCGGCCCAGGCTCTGGCAGAGTTTGTGACCGCCCCAGTTCTTTGAGATTCATTATTAGGGATTACAAGTCTTTTCATGGATACTTCACAGTCAGTGGTGGTCCCCAGTACATCGAGTGGTTCTCAGGCCAGAGTTGGGTTTGTTGGTGTATAATAGGGTTCTTTATCAGTTTCAGAGTATGAGATTGGGTTTCTTGAGTGGGTCAGTCAAACATCTATGTTATATACTATAGAGCATGAGATGCTGCGGAGATTTATCAGAGGATTGGCTTTACCACTCCATTTGGCATCAAAGTATTTGATATTATTTGGGTCTTCTTTCTCTCAAGTTGTTGATTATATGATGGCTAAAGAGAGGGCTTGCATTGAGATATATGGAGGTGGCAACAAGAGGCCATGTTAGTAGTACAATATTAGTGGTATTCCATCCAGAGGTAAGAATCCTCCCAGCAGAGTTCGACATCACTTGCCACCTATTAGGCCCATACAGGTAGCACCTCAGCTTATGGGTAGCTCTCAGGTAGATTGTGGTGGTCTCAGTGGATAGAGTTCTGGATAAGCAGTATGTCTTATTCGATCTAGGTTGTCAGACCGTGGCAGCCGTTCTGGGTCAGTTTGTATAGTACATCAGAGAGTCCCAATGGCATATTTTGATTGTGGTGAGATTAGTCATTGGTCTAGAGAGTGCCCCAGGCGTGAGTTGGTCAGCCAGTTGGGGACAACTCGTGTTTCTCGCCAGGTTAGAGCTTTAGGGGTTTGTTATAACTATAGAGAGATCAGTCACTGGTATAGAGAGTCTCCTCGGCATGGGGTTATTAGTCATTCAGCTCATTTAGATCAGTCTCATAGAGTTGTAGCACCTTCGGTTAGATTTGTACTTCTTCGGACAGTCCTGGACTATGACTTCAGATATTTACCATGATAGGTGCGACTTTGATTCCCTACCTTTAGTTTTTATTTGAGTTAAGTTGGGATTTTTATACCCATCGATAATTATATGCCTTGGTATTTTATGTTGGTTGTTGTATGCCCTTGTGTAGATTCGTGCATATGTGACTACCCCCATAGATAAAATTTTTTAGTATTAGATTGAGTGGATTAGTGTGGTAATTTCCTAGGGGTGTAGCATTTAGGTTAAAGTCCCTTTCTTTGGCATATTGGCCTTGTTATGGTCGTAGAGTGGTAATGGTTGCTGCTTTTCATTTTTGATGCCACCTGCACTTTATACGATTATTATTATTGTCGTTGTTTTGATGTTGATTGATTCTTACTTGATAGATGGCTAGACTAGCGTTATCTAGTTAGTATCCCCTTTCTTGCAATTCTTATTCATTGGCTTAGAAGACTAACTCGGTTGGTTGGTTCTCTCTCTTTTAGTAAGGTAAGGTTGGTTTTTTTCTTTCCCTGTTAACAAAGTTAGATCAATTTTTAATAGGGAGTAAAGAAAGGTTTGGCCTTCTATGGTTTTGTTATGGTTCTGGAGTTGGTAATTCTGTTCTATTGCTCGCTCATATCATTCATAAGTTTGAGGCTTGTATCCTGGTTTGTTGGATTCTTCTTCGGGTAGTGGTCTTGATCTTGATGTTGATATTGGGTTGGGTACTCTATTCTTTCTACAATGTGGTTCATGGTTCGATCGAGTTAAAGTTGGTATAAATGTGTAAATTCAAAAATTTCTCATCTCGATACTTGTTCGGCCTAGTGTGACTTCGTGAAATGCTTTTGCGTAGTATTATGTTCTTAGATATCAGTTGTTAGTTACGAATAAGTATTTGTCGCCATATATTGAGTATTGGTTTGACCAAATTTAGGCTAAGATTAAGATTTTCTAAGTTGCTCGAGTTTTGGCTATTGTTAGTACCCTTCGCAGCCTTGGTGAGTTCTGGGTTATACCCTGATATGTTATGTCCTTAGCAGATGTGGATTTGATTGTTCGTATCTTCAACTTGTTGTTTTCGTCAGTTGTGGTTATGTTCTTCGACAATATTTCAATTCCAGTTCTTGTGGGAACCGTTGGGGGGTATGCTTGATTTCTGATAGTGAAGATTGATTTGAATATTTAATCATAGTAAAGACTTGTAGGCTTCAGTTTTGTATTTTGACTCTTTTGAATGGTGGCCGAAAGGTTATGATACATTTTGGAATATGAACGCTTACTCGTTAGTAGGATCGGTTTGGATAACTAAGATCGAATAGTTCATCTTTGATATAGAGATTACAACTATGAGTTAAGTAACTTGGTTGCAACCCATTTTTGATGTTCAATTTGATTTGAACTTCATAGACATGTTGACTAGATTTACTCATTACCTACCGGCTCAGTTTTCTTCAGTTCAGATGGATTCTGATTGATAAATGTTCGAGGGATAATCTGTTGGCACATGGTATTGGGTTTCACTACTTTTGGCTTGGATTCTCATGTTGTTGTCGGAATTTTGTATTCCTACCCAGCAGAAGAAGTGTACGCAAGTTTGGCTTAGCATGGTTTCACCCACAGTCGGTAGGGTATTCTAGAGCGGATCGTTTATTTTTAAGAAATTGTGCTTTGGATTCATGACTATCAGTTTTGAGGGTCATCTGGACAAGTTGGTGGCCTGGCAAAGATCGCAGACATTAATCACCACTATTTGACTATTCAAGTAGAGCATTATGGGTTTGATACTTATGCTAGTCCGTGTGGATTTTTGAAGATCAACTTTAGTCTTTCGATATTAGTGTCAGAAGATTATACGGACAGGACTCGAATGATGTTAGGAAGATTTTGGATAATTCTGAGTTGACATTAGGCTTGGAAAGGCAAGAAAATGTTAGATTTGGAGTTTGGAGTTGGCCGTATGGTTCATGCCTTGGGTTGTCTTTAGCTTAGTTGAATATCTGTTTGGTTGTGCTTGTTTCGGTGTGATGTTAGTGCGTGTGGTTTGGGTTTGCGTGCTTCAGCCGTGTTTGGTTCAGTTTGAGGCCAGTTGGCTATTGAGATTGAGTTTGTGGCATTTCAAAAAGTGAAGTAAGAAAGTTAGTGAAAAAGGGATACTTTTTGGTGAAATCTTTTTAAAGAGTTGGTTTGCCTTAGTTATTATCTGGGGAGTCTTGCTCGAAGCATACGGGCCCAGTACCTTATCCTTTCGAGCTTTTGGGCTCCTTTGATCCATTGACTTTTACGGATGAAAGTCCTTTTAGTAGTGGATATTGAAATGACCCTCTAGGTCATTTTCTAAATTTTTGTGCATTTTTGGCATTTTAAACCTTCCCACAACGGCTACAGGTTATTTATGACTTGTCAAAATAGTTGGTTTGGTTATCAGACAGTTCGTTTGGGTAATTTTAGGCTCATTTTTCTATTTTGGAGCTTTTGCTGACTCTTAATAAACGACCTTGGATGGAAATTTTGACAGCGCTATTAGCTCCGAAACGTTGATTTCAGGCTACGAGGACCTTTGATCTTGATTCCAAGGCTTCCAGACTCATTTTGGGCTATTGGGTAGAATTTAGTTAAAATAGAACTAGGTGTGGGACCCATATTTTATTGAAATGATCTAGGATGAAAGTTTCGATGGTTTCATTGAGTTCGGAATGTCACATTTTGTATGGTAGCGTAGTTCATTTGCGTGCACGGGGTTCCGAACGAATATCACACCCGATCGGAGTCCGTTGGGACTTAGGAAAATTGCTGGTTTTCCAGCATCTGGTGCAGTTGCCTTTTGTTCTTCACGTTTGCGAGGTATATGTCGCGTTCGTTAAAGGTCAAGTTCTTGACCTTCGCGATTGCAAGCCTCACGTCTCGCGTTCGGGATGACGGTCAGCCCCGACCCGGTCAACTACCTTCTTCTCGATCGCAGTTTGTTGCCCCGCGTTAACAAAGGCCAAAATCTTGGTAGTATAAAACCTCATCTTCCCGACTTGTTCACCTTTTTCTCGCCATTTTCTGCCATTTTTAGCTCTAAGAGCTTAAAAACTCGTGGGGAATCATAAATTTGGGTTGTGGATGTATAAGGGATGTTTAGGTGACCATTTTCCATTAATTTCTTTGTAAGTTCTCGACCTAATTCCTCTGATTAATTCTGGTTTTCCCTCTTATTTTTGCCATCTCTTGGGGTCGATTTGAGCCTCAATTTGATCTCCATTTGTGCTCAATTTTTGAACACACATTCCTTTTCCTTCGAGGGGCCTCGTGACAGATTCAATTTTGGAATTTCATTTGCAGGCCTCGCGGGCCCATCTTTGACCCGATTTTGGGCCCGAAGTTTTGTATTACAATATATGTATCCTTTTACTCCTATTTACGGGTAGAGTATTATTTTGATAGCATGGCAATATTTTAGGATCGTGGAGCAAGGACGAGCGATTCATCGGCGATTCAACTGTCATGCCTCGAATTCCAATGGGACAGACTGGCACCCGAAGCCGTTAAGGCCTGAGAGAATCAATCTTTATTCATATACACTCATACGCATGTCACTAACTAAGCATCACCACCACATAGAGATATAAGATGGCAACAACGGAAGTCATGGAAAACATGTGATATATACACATATATGAAACTTGGCCGTCAGGGCCACCAAGTCAAAAAGGACAAACATTCATTCAATCATCTCACCACATACGTCTACAAAGCCTCTAACCGATGCATACACATAACCAACCTAAAATCGGGACAAGTCCCCGCTTTATACAATATTTACAATACCAAACAAATGTACAACTATGAATCGGAAAGCCCCGAACCAACTGGAGCTCACCAAAGATCTGCAAATGACCTGCAACCTACTGTGGAGGTCTACTAGCACCTGCACCTACATCAAGTAAGGTAGGTCCCCCAAGGGACGTCAGTACGAAGAATGTACTGAGTATGTAAGGCTCATATGAAACTGCATGATATATATAAGTACTTCCATGAAACCAATATAAGAGAATAGTCAGTACAGATAAACCACCGGTCTGCATATGTGGAACCATGTACATTACATCCTTTACTTCTTTTGCCTTTACATTTATTCATCTTTATCGTTCTACCCATGCTAGGATTTTCTGTCTCCCCTGGGATAAGATTAACCCATTCTAGGTATTTTAACCCCTGGGATGTGATTAACCAATGCTAGGTATTTTAACCCCTGGGATATGATTAACATATGCTAGGCTTTTATATCGCCCCTGAGATGTTGCTGTGATAACCCATGCTAGGCTTTTATATCGCCCCTGGGATGTTACTCAACCAAACAATTATACATTACTTCATATCTTTACTTCTATGAGATTGATACATTGGTGATTGTACATTATTGGAACTTTGGAACATAACATTATTGGAACAATGGGAACTTTGGAACATTGGTCAATGAACATGAGACATGTGAATCACAATTGATCAATGAGTAAGGAACATGTGATTAATAATAATTTATAACCAGAAATGGGATACCTTAGGACATTTCGGAATGGAACAAGTACAATGTCAATGTGAACACTATGCGCTGCAGAAGGATACGGAGAGAGTGACCTTACATACCTTATCTTCCTAATATGAATCCACAGTCCTATGTGTGAATACAATAATCCAGCTCCTTATTTACGTTTTACTCTACAACACAAGTGCATAACAGAGCTCACGTTAACAACTAATCACCTTACAAGTGCACAAGACGACAATGAGCTACATGACTGCCATATAATGTCATTTCACCATTTACAATACAATCCACTGCATTACCATACCAACAACACCGTAACATTCCACACATTGACCAAGACATCATAAACCAATAGCATTTCACACCATGTTTACCCTTTACGCTTCCTCATTATCATTCCGTCACAATTACTCCATCAAGTCGCCTCATAACAACATATTAACAACAATACATAATTTATATAATCCAACATGCCTCCAAACGACCCCTTAAAGTCATTAAAAAGGTATCATAAGTTGATAATTACATCCAAGAAGGGTATAAGAGGTTTCAGGGATCAAAGAGAGACAAAAATACACAAAACGAAATTTTGGACTGGGCTGTGGAGCCACCTGTGCCTGCAGGTGGATGACATGCAGCCGCAGGTTCCCCTCTGGCCTTGTCCAGATCCACCTGCATTGGCATCTGCGGCCGCAAGTGCTCCAGACGCGAGGGCGGATGCCCGTTTCGGCCAAAAAAGGTCTCTTTTAGGTCTTTTTTTGTAATAAATGGTCCATGGCCATAAATAAGCTTCTCTTTTCATGTTTTAGGTTAACTTAAATGCCAACAAACAACCATGGTTGCACAACACACATGAACATCACCAAAATGGCATTTTCCGGTCAATACGTCACCAAGTCCATGCACAATTTTGCAATAACAATTCCAAGAATTATATACAAAGATAAAACAAGTTAAGGATATAATCACATATTACATTTTGATATTTAATCCATCAAGTTCACTTCCTTCAAGACCACAAGTCCATTTTCAAGTTTATAAGGCAAAACCCTTTTTCGATTGCAAACATAGACAGTTTTACACATAGTGAACTGTCCAACACTTCGCCAACATAACCAACATGATTTATACACCATATTAAGCATATAATATACTAAACCATAAGAATAAATACTTACCAAAGCTTTCAAGAGAGTGATCTTGTCCAAAAGAGTGATGACTTAGGGTTTGAGTGAAATGAGAAATATTTTGGAAAAGTCTAGAAATGGCATGTGTGTCTTGGTGAATAAAAATATGATTTTTGTAATATTTTATATTCCCTTTAGTCTCATCCTTATCCACACTTTGATCATAAATTCTATGCTTACTTGGTCAATGCCAAGAATGGGTCATTTCCATTTGGGCCATGTCTTTTTGTCTAATTTTGGGCTTCAATTGAGCCCAGTAGCACAACATTCATTTAAGCCCAAAAATATTAATGCATAATTCACCAACCCTCTCATATTTAAATAATTCCTTAAATGTTAAGGTATTCTCATGGGTTCGAAAATGTACGGGGTGTTACATCAACATTGCAGTTTGGCATCGAGGTAGGCTTTGATCTACTTTTCTCTACGAGATTGTGTGTTGTATAGATTACATGCTAAGTAGGGATTATAGGAGGGGATTATGACTAGTATATCATGACTTAACCTATTTAAAAATTTTGGATAGAAATGTGACCCGAACCTTAGCATATGATACTTGTTATGGCCATAGAATCCTATTATCCTTGATTATAGACATGTTAACCATAGATTGATGTTAAGGATCCTTTAGTATAAGACATACCATTTGAGTTAGTGATTTAGACCCTAGTTTCCCGAATTATAGTGCTATTAGCATGTTGGTTATGTACTATTGGGCCGAGGCCGTGGTTACAATACTAGTTGGACTTCAGATGAGTATTCTATCCTTAAAAGGACGTGATTCCAATTTATAGGGGCTTAGGCGCTTATGGTTGTATTGTTTGGATACAGGTGATGACATGCATTAATTTAGGCTCATTTATACTCACTCAGTGGTACGATTCCAACCAAAACCTTAATTTTACTACTATTTTCTAAAAAGGGATTTATTTCCACTTTTAACCTTTAAAATGGATTCTTTTACCACGGGCATCGTACCACCTCATTTAATAAATAATGAGCTTTTGAAACTAAATGTCATATTTTGGAAATTAGACCGAGTTTGATTCTGGCCCATTATTAATCCATTCTCTTACCGCTACTATTTACCTCGATTGAGGTTGATTCCGACCCTTTCTATATTATTATGTTGATTTAGTCCCGAACTTGATCCCAAGCAATGGATTTACAAATTTATACTCTTTTATTCTGAAACTTGGTTATTATGGTTAATTCATGGCAGGATGGTTATGGACTGGTACCCGAGATTGTCGATACATTTCAAATTCCTTTTCTCTATTGTAGTAAGATACGCTATTGTTAGATTATCTCATGATTAGTCTCATTTCGGTTTGAGACCTCGATTATGCTATTATTAGCTTTCCTTCTTGGTTATGACCCTCAAGATGTTAGGTTGGCTCCCTCAGGATATTACCTTTGAGTTTAGTCTTATATATGTGTGTATATATATACATGGTATTACCGTATATACCTCTCTTTCCTTATCTATTCATATTGTATATGTATCCTTTGGCCTTGTATTACAACTATATATCCTTGTTTTACTCTTCAATTATATATTGGCTAATGATATAAGGTATTACACTTTAGTTCCCGAATACTGTTAGAATAGGATAGTTTATTCCTATTGCTCCATTAGCATTATTATGTTTAGTTTCTTGGATAACTGCCTGTAGTTATATTCCTTCTTTACATGTTATTTATGTATGCATTATCTTTGGAGCTCAATCGGCCGATGTCTACTGAGTACCACGTGTTTGGTACTCATACTACACTTCTGCATCCTGTAAATCATAGTACGAGTTATTGCTGCTAATGTGTGCAACGTGTAGAGTAGCCATGGATTGGAGATTAGGGGTGAGCTCCTGACGTTCGGAGTTGTTCCTTCTCTCCCTCATATTGTTAGACAGATCTATACTTTTATATTTCAGATACGGCTTGTATATGTTTACTTAGTATTCCACTTTGTACTCCTGATGTATTAGAAGCTCTTGTGCTGAATTCACCAGGTTTTGGGGATTTATTTACTTTCTTCTTGCCTTCTTTCTCATTGTTATTGAGTTTTGCTTCTGCCTTTCTTATTTGTCCATTACTAACTGTTCCGTATTATAGATTGACTTACCTACTGATGGGCTATGGTAGGTGCCATCCTGACCTGGGAAATCGGATCGTGACAGAAACACATCCTTATGGCATCATTTTATCATGTCGATACTAAATTGTTAAAAGTATCTTTGTTATAAGCAGCAAGTAGGAAGTCTAGGGTATAATTTGTTATTACGTAATATACTTGCTTCACAATTTGTTTAAATTCTGAACAAAAGGTTAAAAACAATAAAAATGATTAAAGTGAGCAGAGGAAGAATTATTTATTTGTGAAGATTCAAAAGTTGGCTACTAACTATAGACAGAAACTGTGTTATGGTGGAAAACTAAAGTTAATTGATCAAATTGTAGGATGCATGATTGAGATCGAATTAATCAGGGTGTCATGCAAGTAGAGCTAATAATTAAATTATGACAGTAATAAATCAGAAGATAAAGAATAAAAAATAATAAAAGAGACATATAATTTAATATAGTTTGATCAATTGATCTACATATTAAAAATTAATGTAAAAGTAATAGAATTGTTTAGAGAATAGTCTCCCATATACAAGATTCTTTAATGACTACATTATGGATGCTATGTATGAAAAAAAAATTCAACTTATAGAAGTCCGAAGCTTTTTCTCCAAAAAAACAATAACGAAATATTAAAAAGATCTTTTCCAACAAAAAAATATTTTCCACCAAAAAGACTTTCTGATTTAAAACACAATTGTAATAAAATTTAAATAAGGTAGAATATATTGGACAAACCCTAATACATCAATCACTTTGTCAGTAAATCTAATTATCATTTCATTTTCTCCTTGCTTTGGATCCTCTAAAAGGGATGAGAATTCATTAAAATATTTCCTTAGCCACCTCTCCTCGACTAGAATTTGTACAAAGAGGTTAAAGAAAAGCGTGTTAAGGTTGATCATGCTTATTTATTTATGCTAAAACACCGAAATGGTGGACCAATATAGGAATATAAATTGTTTACCGAAAAAGTCAGCATTTTAGTTAACAGTAAAAATTGTACAAAGGGGTTAAAGCAAAGTGGATTAAGATCAATCAAGTTTATTTTCTTAAGGATAAAATACAAAGATGATGGATCAATACAAGAATATATTCTATTAAAAGAGAAAAAAGATAAGAGAGGGGGAGACTTGAAGACTTCTTTCCTGGAAATTCTTAGGGAAGATGATAAAAAGATTAATATGTGTTTTTTTGGGATGTTTTGATGTTTTTATTTTCCTCAGAGCCTCCTTTTATAAGCCATGGAAGTCGAACCATCATCTCAATGACGAATGCATATTTATCACTGAAAAAACTATCTTATACCATATCCCTACACTCTGGTATTTGCCTGAAGCTGACAAGAGAAGGTGGGTGTGCAACTCGAGATTGATTATTGACCTCTCTTTTTTTTAATTTTTTTTGTATACAATTTCTTAGCCCTTCTTAGGATCTCCTACCCTTTTCTCCCTTGGTGACTCAAACTCATAACCTTCGGGTTGGAAGTGAGGGGCGCTTACTATCCGAGCAACTCCCTCTTGTCTGATTGTTGACCTCCCGAGGGTCATTTTGGAGATGTCAAAAAGTTGTATTTATTTTTCAACGAACCTATGAAATACCTAAGTGCATATATAATGAGCCAAAACTTTGGTAGTGAGTTAACACTAGCATGACACTACACCTTATACGTGTTTCCATTGTAAAAGGCACCTAGATGACCATTAATATATGTAAATATCATCCGTTAGTGGAATGTAGAAAAGAAATTTATTAGGAATAATGCTCATCCATCCATTTTAATTTTCAAGTCGGTTTATATATGTTTCTATACATAATTATTACTCAAATGCTTCTTTTAATTGAATTTCCCTTACAAAGAAATCAAAGCTATGTCACTGCTAGATAAATTTATTACTCATTCAAGGGATAGTCTTAGGGGAATCATTTATACATTATATCTAATCATGAAAATAAAATCAAGTTTTTCAATCTCGGGTCCTAGTGGGACATCATTTGGAGACTTCTCGATAAGGCCAAGCTTCGATACCGTGTTCGCGAGCTTAGTATTTGGACTCCAGGTAGGCTACAACCTACTTTTCTTTACGATATTGTGTATTGTATAGATTGCATGCTAGTAAGGGATTATAGGATAGATTTATAGCTAGTTTTATCATGATTTGACCAGTTTAGGAGATTAACATAGAATTGTAAATTGAGCTTTGACCGAATGATAACATCTATAGTTATAGGATAAAGTCTAATTTTTTATGTACATGACTTTAGGTTGACATTAAGAACCCTTAGTCTAAGATTTACAGTATTACTTAGTGATTTGGGCGATATCCCTTTATTAGATCCTCCCAGTAGCTTGATCGTCGTATTTACCTTACTCCTGCTGAGTCATAATATTGTTATCCTGCTAAATTACATATTGTTGGACCCAAGGCCGATGTAACGAGAACAGTTGTACACCAGGTTAGAACACTATTCTTTGAAAGGATGTGGTTTAGTTCATAAACGGTTAGTTTTGTATTGTTTGGATATTGGTGATAGAATGCATAGATTTAGATGCACCGTCGCTTAGTTAGTGGTACAATTCCAACTAAACCTTGGCTTTCTCTACTATTTTCTAAAAAGGGGTTTATGCCTGCTTTTCACCTTTAAAAGTTATTTCTAAATGGAAGACGTACCACCCTTATTATTGGCTTATGATTTTTTAAACTGAGTGTCCTAATTTGAAAACTCGGATCGAGGCAGATTCTGATCCATTCTTTATCTACACAACTGTCACTATTTACTTACTTCGGTCAAGAGAGATTCTGACCCTTTCTATACTATTTTACCATTTTAGTCCCGAATTCAATCTCGAGCACTTGACTTTATGGATTTCTACTTATTTTAGTCTCGGTTCAATTTCAAGCACTTATTACTCCTGTTTACCTCTGGTACTCGATGGAGTGGATTGGTTATGGATTATAAAAGTCCTGGTATGGGACCAGACTGTATACAGATATCCCGAGACCTCTATGGGCCCTTTCATCTGATGAACCAAAGTGCCGGAGAAGGATGGTCACCATAGGTCCCCTGCCTTTACAAGCTACTGAGCTGGAGGATATGTATACACTTGTGTTGGATATGGTACTTAGTTTATCTTGCATCATCTGGTTCATTTCATGACTATCATTCATTCATATGATCGCCTATCACCAGTATAATTATTTAGCGTCGGTATCTATTGATCTTATGGGGGCTGGATTGGTATAGGTTATAGTTGCTGTTTGCTGAGTGATTGCTTGTACCTTTCTAGTTTATGGTTCCCAGTTAGGTTATTGTTTGTCCAGGCTAGCCGATTACATATTTAATGGTTATTATTGTATAGTTCATGGCAGGTTGGTTATGGATTGGTACCTGAGGTTGTAGGTACACTTCTGAGTTCCCTCCATTCTTTATCACTGTAAGAATTGATTATCGTTAAACTATCTCATGCCTATGCACATTTTAGTTAAAGACCCTGATAATGCTAGTGTTATACCCCTTATTGCTTATGACCCCGATGATAGTAGATTAGCTGCCTCAGAGTAGTATCTTCGTATTTGGTTATCTGTATAGCGCGGTTATATATATATATATATTCTTCTTTTGCTACTATTTGTCTATCATTCCCTTCCTTTCTACTACAGTAGTATATTGTATATCGCTTTCTTTATTATACTATTGTATATGGACTAGTTACTCACAGAACCGTTCTTTGTACCTGATTACTGATAGTACCTGATAGTTTACCTTTACTTTTCCATTAGAACTTTTATGTTTCATCGCCTGAGTAGTTGCCTGTAGTTATATTCCTACTTTACATGTTATTTATACCTATATTATCTTTGAAGCTCAGTCGGTCGATGCCTACTAAGTACCTAGTGTTTAGTACTCATACTACACTTCTGCAGACTGCAAATCATAGTATGAGTTCTCTCCGTTAATGTGTGTATTGTTCAGAGTAGCCATGGATCCGAGATTTGGGGTGAGCTTTTGACGATCAGAGTTGTCCTTGCTCTCCCTCTTATTGTTAGACTGATCTCTATTTTTGTATTTCAGAGATACATTTGTGGATATTTATTCTGTATTCTACTTTTTACTCATGTTGTATTAGTAGATATTATACTGACCACACCAGGTTTTGGGGATGTATATACTTCTTTCTTATCTCTTGTTCTCTTTTATTATGTTTTTCTTTCATTTTTCTTATTAGTCTGTTACTAGCTGTTCCAGACTATGGGTTGGTTTATCTACTGGTGGGTTATGGTAGGTTCCATCATGAGCAGAGAAATTTGGGTTCTGAAAAATTGGTATCAGATGGATAGCACAAGGTTGTCAATAGATTCGTATGGGAATTTTACGCGTGTTACCATAGTTTCAGCTCAGCGTCAGACTAGGGAGTTAGAGATTGATATTGAGGATCTTCAGCGTTAGCCAGAGGGTCTGGGGCCAGCTCAGGCTTTGGCAGAGTGTGTGACCACCTCATCTTGTCAATATTCAGTGTTAGGGATTTCGAGCCTTTTCATGGGTGCTTCACAGTCAGTGGTAGTACTCGATACATTGAGTGGTTCTCAGGCCAAAGTTGGGTTTGTTGGTGTTTAGCAGGGATCTTTATCTATTTCAGAGTATGATATTGGGTTTTTTGAGTGGGTCAGATATACTCCTATGTCATTTCCTACAAAACTTAAGATGGTGTGTGGATTTATCAGAGGATTAGCATTGCCACTTTGTTTGGCATCGGAGCATCTGATAGCAGCTGAGTCTTTTTTCCCCTAGGCTATTAATGGGCATGTATTGTAATATATGGAGGTGGCGATAAGAGGACATGCCAACAATACAGTGTTAGTGGCATTCCGTCTGGAGGCAGGGATCCTCCCAGTAGAGTTCAGCATCACTTACCATCTATAAGGTCCACACAGATAGCACCTCAGATTATGGGTGGCTTTCAGGCAGGTCGTGGTGGTCATAATGGACAGATTTCTGGTCAGGTATTATGGGCTTCTCAGTCGAGGTCTTCAGGCCGTGGTAGCCATTTTAGGTTAATAGGTACATTGCATCAGAGGGTCCTAGGGGTGAGTTAGCCAGACAATTGGGGTCAACTCGTGTTTCTCGCCAGATTAGGGCTTTAGGGGTTTGTTACGATAGCAGAAAGATTATCCATTGGTCCAGAGAGTGTCCCTAGGGTGGGATTATCGAGCAGTCACCACAGACAGATTAGTCTCATAGGGTTGTGACACCTCCGGTTAGAGGTAGTGCACCTAGTATTTCAATTGGTCATTCAGATGCTCAGTTTGGGGTTAGATGCGTTCAGATTCCTACTTCTTTGTCAGGTCAGGGACTATGACTTCAGATTCGATCATTATAGGTGCGCTCTTGGTTTACTATCTTTTGGTTTCTATTTAAACTGAGTTGGGGTTCTCATACCCATCGATATTTATATGCCTTCATGTTACTATATTGATTGTTGCAAGCCTTTGTGTAGATTTATGCATATATGACTACTACCATAGATGTTTTCATTTAGTAGTGGATTGAGTGAATCAATATTGCATTTTCCTTGAGGTGTAGCATTTGGGTTAAAGTCCATTCCCTTTGGCATTTTGGCTTTGATGTGATCCTAGAGTGGTACTGGTTGTTTTTCATTTTGCGCCACCTACACTTTATATTGTTGTTATTATGGTTGTTGTTTTAACTTTTATGGATCCTTACTTGGTAGATGGCTAGACTAGTATTATCTAGTTAGTATCCCTTTTTCTTGCGACTCTTGACCATTTGGCTTAGACGCATACCTTGGTTATGGTTTTTATTTTTTCCATTGGTAAAGCAAAGTCGGTTGTTGAGAGGGTTGTGTAAATAAAAGTTCTGCCTTTTGTGGTTATCTTGTAATTCTAGCATTAGCAATCCTTTTCTATGGTCCATTCCTAAGGTTGGTAAGTCTGAGGTTTGTTCATCCAGTTTGGCTGGTTCACCATCCAGTAGTGGTCGTGATCTTGGTGTTGGTGTTTTTTTGGTTACTCAGTTCTTTCTGTAATGATGTTCATGGTCTAATTGAGTTTAGGGAGGTTTGAATGGGTAATTTTAGTGGCTTCTCATTTAGGGATTTGTTTCGCCTAGTGTGATTTCTTGGGATGCTTTCGCTTGGTGTAAAAGGATGGTTGTATGTTCTTCTATATCATTTGTCATCAACCAAAGGGTGTTACTCTAGGGAGCGAGAATCAGTGACCATATTTCTGAAATTGCTCAAGATTTGGCTATCATTTGGATTCTTTATAGTCCCCATGGGTTCTTAATTATTCCTTGGTCTTGCCTATGTTCTGCAGTAGGTGCAGAGTGATTAATCGTATGTTTTGCCCATGATGTAACTCATTTTTGATTATGTTCCTTAGTGTCACCTTAGCTTCAGCCCTTGTGGGGGCAGTTGGATGAAAAACAGAGAGTTGTGTTAGATTTTTTGTTTAGGCGCTTGTTCGTCAGCGGGTGCAATTTGGGCAGTTGAGGTAGGGTGGTTCGAATCCATTAATAAGATTATTGCTATGGATTACATATCTAATTTGTATCCTATATTTTGAGGGTTTGTTTCAGTTGAGACATTTTTGGTAGAAGGACCTACCCACTGCTTATTGATTCAGTTCTCTTCAGTTCAGAGAGATTGACTTAGATGATTTTGGAAGGATGGTCCATTTGCACAGGGTGTTGGTTTCTACTACTTCTGACTTGTGTTCTCAATTTTCATCGAACTTTTTGGAAGTCTACTCAGCGGGAGATGGGTATCCGAGTTGAGTTCAGAGTAGCTTTTCACCCTTCGATCGACATTCAGTTAGAGTGGATTGTTCATGTTTTGGAGGCTGTGCTTTGGACTTATGCTATTCGTTTCGAGGGTCAATGGGACCAGTTATTGGCTTTAGCAGAGATTACAGATATTAGTCACCACTATTTGGGTATTCAACTTGGAACTTATAAGGCATTGTTCATATGCTTGTCCGTGCTAATTTCTGGTGGGTTAGCTTCATTCGTTCGAGGCTAGTTGTGATCTGATTAGGCAAATGGGACTGGGATGATGTTGGAGAGATTCTTTTAGTTCAGAGTAGACAACATGTTTAGAAAGACAAGATAATGTTAGGTTTTGATTTTGGAGTTGGCGGTATGGTTCATGTGCTGGATTGCATTTAGACTGGTCGAGTATTTACTTAGTTGTGCTTGTATCGGTGTGATGTCGGCATACTTTGATTTGGGTCTTGCGTACTTCAATCGAGCTCAGTTAAGTTGGAGGTTAGTTAGCTTTTGAAGATGAACTAGTGGTTATTTTGAGCAATGGAGTAAGGAAACTGAAATCTAGGGGATTAGCTTATGTTCAGTCGAGGCATTATTCTATTTGAGAGGGTATCTGGGGAACCTTGCAGGGCATGCAGACCCAGTACCCTCACCTTCTTGAGCTTTTGGGCTCTTTTTGTTCCTTGACTTTCGAGGACGAAAGTCCTTTTAGTAGTGGATGTTGTAATGACCCTCTAGGTGATTTTTCAATTTCATGCGTTTCCGGCATTTTGAGCTTCCCGATAGTTGCTACCCGTTATTTATGACTTTTCAGGACAGGTGGTTTGGTTTTTGGTAATTCAGTTGAGCATTTCATTAATATCGAATTTATTCTAAAATATTTAATTTAAATTAGAGTTTGGTAAATTTATAATTTTTATTTTTATTTTCTTTCTAAAATGTTTTTGATATTTATTAAATTTCTTTAGTTATGATATATTTATATTATTTTATAATAGTTTTATAATTTATTAGTATTTTAAATGGAGATAGTGAATTTAGTTATGTTGAAAAATTCTTATTATATAATAGAGGCTTTATTCGAAATAATTTTCTATTAATTATGGTATATTCAAAAAGTTGTATTTATCATACCATGAACCTATGAAATACCTAAGTGCATATATAATGAGCTAAAAATTTGGTGGTGGTTTAACATTAGCATGACACCACACCTTGCACGTGTTTCCATTGTAAAAGGCACCTAGATGACTATTAATACATGTACATATCATTTGTTAGTGGTAGGCAGAAAAGAAATTTATTAGGAATAATGTTCATCCATCCATTTTCATTTTCAAGTCGGTTTATATATGTTTCTATACATAATTATTACTCAAATGCTTCTTTCATTGAATTTTCCTTACAAATAAATCAAAGCTATATCACTGCAACCTAAATTCATTACTCATTGAAGGGATGCTCTTGGGGGAATCATTTATACATTATAGCTAATCACGAAAAGAAAATCAAGTTATTTAATCTCAGGTCCTAGTGAGACATCATTTGGAGACTTCTCAACAAGGCCAGGCTTTGGTGTGGTGTTCGCGAGCTTAGCATTTGCAATTCAGGTAGGCTACAGTCTTATCTTCTTTACGAGATTATGTATTGTATAGATTGCATACTGGTAAGGGATTATAGGATAGATTTATTGCTATTTGTATCATGATTT
Organism: Capsicum rhomboideum; assembly: GCA_031232105.1. NCBI lineage: Eukaryota > Viridiplantae > Streptophyta > Magnoliopsida > Solanales > Solanaceae > Capsicum > Capsicum rhomboideum. The sequence goes on from CP124712.1 coordinate 82,937,789, forward strand.
GACCGGTTTAGGGGATTTAAAATAGAATTGTAAATTGAGTCTTGACCTAAGGATACCCACTATAGCTATAGGATACCGTTAAGTCTGATTATTTATGTTCATGACCTTAGGTTGACATTAAGAACCCTTAGTATAAGATTTACAATATTACTTAGTGATTTGGGCGATATCTCTCGATTAGATTCTCCCAGTAGCTGGATGGTCGTATTTACCTTAGTCCTGCTAAGTTATAATATTGTTATCCGGCTAAATTGTATATTGTTGGACCCAAGGCCGATTTAACGAGACCAGTTGTACACCAGGTTAGTACACTATTCTTTGAAAGGATGTGGTTTAGTTCATAAACGGTTAGTTTTGTATTGTTTGGATACTGGTAATGGCATGCATATATTTAGATGCACCGTCGCTTAGTTAGTGGTACGATTCCAACTAAACCTTGACTTTCTATACTATTTTCTAAAAAGGGGTTTATGCCTGCTTTTCACCTTTAAATTTTTTTTTCTAAACGGAAGACGTACCACCCTTATTATTAGCTTATGATCTTTTAAACTGAGTGTCCTACTTTTAAAACCTAGACCGAGGCAGATTTCGATCCATTCTTGTTCTACATAATTTTCACTAGTTATTTACTTCGGTTGAGGGAGATTTCGACCCTTTATATACTATTTTACTATTTTATTCTCGGATTCATTCTCAGGCACTGGACTTTATGGATTTCTACTTGGTTTAGTCTCGATTTGATTCTGAGAACTTATTACTCATATTTACCTCGGTACTGAACGGAGTGGATGGTTATGGATTATGAAAGTCCAAGTTCGGGGTGAGGCAGTGTACACGGATATCTCATGAGACGTTTAGATGATCATATCTAGTTAGATTTTGCATGCAACGCAACAGGACAGTTTTTCCAAGCACAAATAACCGGTGAAGTTAAGGAATCATTGGGGATCATAGACCTAGTGCGTTTCTCATATTGATTATAAATTTGAAAACCAACAATTGTTAAAAGTAAAAGAATTGTTTAGAGAATAGTCTCCCATATACAAGATTCTTTAATGACTACATTATGGATGTTATGTATGAAAAAAAAATTCAACTTATAGAAGTCCGAAACTTTTTCTCCAAAAAACAATAACAAAATATTAAAAAGATCTTTTCCAACAAAAAAATATTTTCCACCAAAATGACTTTCTGATTTAAAACACAATTGTAATAAAATTTTAATAAGGTAGAATATATTGGACAAACCCTAACACATCAATCACTTTGTCAGTAAATCTAATTATCATTTCATTTTCTCCTTGCTTTGGATCCTCTAAAAGGGATGAGAATTCATTAAAATATTTCCTTAGCCACCTCTCCTCGACTAGAATTTGTACAAAGAGGTTAAAGAAAAGCGTGTTAAGGTTGATCATGCTTATTTATTTATGCTAAAACACCAAAATGGTGGACCAATATAGGAATATAAATTGTTTACCGAAAAAATCAGCATTTTAGTTAACAGTAAAAATTGTACAAAGGGGTTAAAGCAAAGTGGATTAAGATCAATCAAGTTTATTTTCTTAAGGATAAAATACAAAGATGATGGACCAATACAAGAATATAATCTATTAAAAGAGAAAAAAGATAAGAGAGGGGGAGACTTGAAGACTTCTTTCCTGGAAATTCTTAGGGAAGATGATAAAAAGATTAATATGTGGTTTTTTGGGATGTTTTGATGTTTTTATTCTCCTCAGAGCCTCCTTTTATAAGCCATGGAAGTCGAACCATCATCTCAATGACGAATGCATATTTATCACTGAAAAAACTATCTTATACCATATCCCTACACTCTGGTATTTGCCTGAAGCTGACAAGAGAAGGTGGGTGTGCAACTCGAGATTGATTATTGACCTCTCTTTTTTTTAATTTTTTTTGTATACAATTTCTTAGCCCTTCTTAGGATCTCCTACCCTTTTCTCCCTTGGTGACTCAAACTCATAACCTTCGGGTTGGAAGTGAAGGGCGCTTACTATCCGAGCAACTCCCTCTTGTGTGATTGTTGACCTCCCGAGGGTCATTTTGGAGGTGTCAAAAAGTTGTATTTATTTTTCAACGAACCTATGAAATACCTAAGTGCATATATAATGAGCCAAAACTTTGGTAGTGAGTTAACACTAGCATGACACCACATCTTATACGTGTTTCCATTGTAAAAGGCACCCAGATGACAATTAATATATGTAAATATCATCCGTTAGTGGAATGTAGAAAAGAAATTTATTAGGAATAATGCTCATCCATCCATTTTAATTTTCAAGTCGGTTTATATATGTTTCTATACATAATTATTACTCAAATGCTTCTTTTAATTGAATTTCCCTTACAAAGAAATCAAAGCTATGTCACTGCTAGATAAATTTATTACTCATTCAAGGGATAGTCTTAGGGGAATCATTTATACATTATATCTAATCATGAAAATAAAATCAAGTTTTTCAATCTCGGGTCCTAGTGGGACATCATTTGGAGACTTCTCGATAAGGCCAAGCTTCGATACCGTGTTCGCGAGCTTAGTATTTGGACTCCAGGTAGGCTACAACCTACTTTTCCTTATGATATTGTGTATTGTATAGATTGCATGCTAGTAAGGGATTATAGGATAGATTTATAGCTAGTTTTATCATGATTTGACCAGTTTAGGAGATTAACATAGAATTGTAAATTGAGCTTTGACCTAATTATAACATCTATAGTTATAGGATAAAGTCTAATTTTTTATGTACATGACTTTAGGTTGACATTAAGAACCCTTAGTCTAAGATTTACAGTATTACTTAGTGATTTGGGCGATATCCCTTTATTAGATCCTCCCAGTAGCTTGATCGTCGTATTTACCTTACTCCTGCTGAGTCATAATATTGTTATCTTGCTAAATTACATGTTGTTGGACCCAAGGCCGATGTAACGAGAATAGTTGTACACCAGGTTAGAACACTATTCTTTGAAAGGATGTGGTTTAGTTCATAAATGGTTAGTTTTGTATTGTTTGGATATTGGTGATGGAATGCATAGATTTAGATGCACCGTCACTTAGTTAGTGGTACAATTCCAACTAAACCTTGGCTTTCTCTACTATTTTCTAAAAAGGGGTTTATGCCTGCTTTTCACCTTTAAAAGTTATTTCTAAATGGAAGACGTACCACCCTTATTATTGGCTTATGATTTTTTAAACTGAGTGTCCTAATTTGAAAACTCGGATCGAGGCAGATTCTGATCCATTCTTTATCTACACAACTGTCACTATTTACTTACTTCGGTCAAGAGAGATTCTGACCCTTTCTATACTATTTTACCATTTTAGTCCCGAATTCATTCTCGAGCACTTGACTTTATGGATTTCTACTTATTTTAGTCTCGGTTCAATTTCAAGCACTTATTACTCCTGTTTACCTCTGGTACTCGATGGAGTGGATTGGTTATGGATTATAAAAGTCCTGGTTTGGGACCAGACTGTATACAGATATCCCGAGACCTCTATGAGCCCCTTCGTCTGATGAGCCAAAGTGCCGGAGAAGGATGGTCACCAAAGGTCCTGCCTTTACAAGCTACTGAGCTGGAGGATATGTATACACTTGTGTTGGATATGGTACTTAGTTTATCTTGCATCATCTGGTTTATTTCATGACTATCATTCATTCATATGATCGCCTATCACCAGTATAATTATTTAGCGCCGGTATCTATCGATCTTATGGGGGCTGGATTGGTATAGGTTATAGTTGCTGTTTTCTGAGTGATTGCTTGTACCTTTCTAGTTTATGGTTCCCAGTTAGGTTATTGTTTGTCCAGGCTAGCCGATTACATATTTAATGGTTATTATTGTATAGTTCATGGCAGGTTGGTTATGGATTGGTACCTGAGGTTGTAGGTACACTTCTGAGTTCCCTCCATTCTTTATCACTGTAAGAATTGATTATCGTTAAACTATCTCATGCCTATGCACATTTTAGTTAAAGACCCTGATAATGCTAGTGTTATACCCCTTATTGCTTATGACCCCGATGATAGTAGATTAGCTGCCTCAGAGTAGTATCTTCGTATTTGGTTATCCGTATAGCGCGGTTATATATATATATATATTCTTCTTTTGCTACTATTTGTCTATCATTCCCTTCCTTTCTACTACAGTAGTATATTGTATATCTCTTTCTTTATTATACTATTGTATATGGACTAGTTACTTACAGAACCGTTCTTTGTACCTGATTACTGATAGTACCTGATAGTTTACCTTTACTTTTCCATTAGAACTTTTATGTTTCATCGCCTCAGTAGTTTCCTGTAGTTATATTCCTACTTTACATGTTATTCATACCTATATTATCTTTGAAGCTCAGTCGGTCGATGCCTACTAAGTACCTCGTGTTTAGTACTCATACTACACTTCTGCAGACTGCAAATCATAGTATGAGTTCTCTCCGTTAATGTGTGTATTGTTCAGAGTAGCCATGGATCCGAGATTTGGGGTGAGCTTTTGACGTTCAGAGTTGTCCTTGCTCTCCCTCTTATTGTTAGACTGATCTCTATTTTTGTATTTCAGAGATAGATTTATGGATATTTATTCTGTATTCTACTTTTTACTCATGTTGTATTAGTAGATATTATACTGACCACACCAGGTTTTGGGGATGTATATACTTCTTTCTTATCTCTTGTTCTCTTTTATTAAGTTTTGCTTTCATTTTTCTTATTAGTCTGTTACTAGCTGTTCCAGACTATGGGTTGGTTTATCTACTGGTGGGTTATGGTAGGTTCCATCATGAGCAGAGAAATTTGGGTTCTGAAAAATTGGTATCAGATGGATAGCACAAGGTTGTCAATAGATTCGTATGGGAATTTTACGCGTGTTACCATAGTTTCAGCTCAGCGTCAGACTAGGGAGTTAGAGATTGATATTGAGGATCTTCAGCGTTAGCCAGAGGGTCTGGGGCCAGCTCAGGCTTTGGCAGTGTGTGTGACCACCTCATCTTGTCAATATTCAGTGTTAGGGATTTCGAGCCTTTTCATGGGTGCTTCACAGTCAGTGGTAGTACTCGATACATTGAGTGGTTCTCAGGCCAAAGTTGGGTTTGTTGGTGTTTAGCAGGGATCTTTATCTATTTCAGAGTATGATATTGGGTTTTTTGAGTGGGTCAGATATACTCCTATGTCATTTCCTACAAAACTTGAGATGGTGTGTGGATTTATCAGAGGATTAGCATTGCCACTTTATTTGGCATCGGAGCATCTGATAGCAGCTGAGTCTTTTTTCCCCTAGGCTATTAATGGGCATGTATTGCAATATATGGAGGTGGTGATAAGAGGACATGCCAACAATACAGTGTTAGTGGCATTTCGTCTGGAGGCAGGGATCCTCCCAGTAGAGTTCAGCATCACTTACCATCTATCAGGTCCACACAGATAGCACCTTAGATTATGGGTGGCTTTCAGGCAGGTCGTAGTGGTCATAATGGACAGATTTCTGGTCAGGTATTATGGGCTTCTCAGTCGAGGTCTTCAGGCCGTGGTAGCCATTTTAGGTTAATAGGTATATTGCATCAGAGGGTCCTAGGGGTGAGTTAGCCAGACAATTGGGGTCAACTCGTGTTTCTCTCCAGATTAGGGCTTTAGGGGTTTGTTACGATAGCATAAAGATTATCCATTGGTCCAGAGAGTGTCCCTAGGGTGGGATTATCGAGCAGTCACCACAGACAGATTAGTCTCATAGGGTTGTGACACCTCCGGTTAGAGGTAGTGCACCTAGTATTTCAATTGGTCATTCAGATGCTCAGTTTGGGGTTAGATGCGTTCAGATTCCTACTTCTTTGTCAGGTCAGGGACTATGATTTCAGATTCGATCATTATAGGTGCGCTCTTGGTTTACTATCTTTTGGTTTCTATTTAAACTGAGTTGGGGTTCTCATACCCATCGATATTTATATGCCTTCATGTTACTATATTGATTGTTGTAAGCCTTTGTGTAGATTTATGCATATATGACTACTACCATAGATGTTTTCATTTAGTAGTGGATTGAGTGGATCAATATTGCATTTTCCTTGAGGTGTAGCATTTGGGTTAAAGTCCATTCCCTTTGGCATTTTGGCTTTGATGTGATCCTAGAGTGGTACTGGTTGTTTTTCATTTTGCGCCACCTACACTTTATATTGTTGTTATTATGGTTGTTGTTTTAACTTTTATGGATCCTTACTTGGTAGATGGCTAGACTAGTATTATCTAGTTAGTATCCCTTTTTCTTGCGACTCTTGACCATTTGGCTTAGACGCATACCTTGGTTATGGTTTTTATTTTTTCCATTGGTAAAGCAAAGTCGGTTGTTGAGAGGGTTGTGTAAATAAAAGTTCTGCCTTTTGTGGTTATCTTGTAATTCTAGCATTAGCAATCCTTTTCTATGGTCCATTCCTAAGGTTGGTAAGTCTGAGGTTTGTTCATCCAGTTTGGCTGGTTCACCATCCAGTAGTGGTCGTGATCTTGGTGTTGGTGTTTTTTTGGTTACTCAGTTCTTTCTGTAATGATGTTCATGGTCTAATTGAGTTTAGGGAGGTTTGAATGGGTAATTTTAGTGGCTTCTCATTTAGGGATTTGTTTCGCCTAGTGTGATTTCTTGGGATGCTTTCGCTTGGTGTAAAAGGATGGTTGTATGTTCTTCTGTATCATTTGTCATCAACCAAAGGGTGTTACTCTAGGGAGCGAGAATCAGTGACCATATTTCTGAAATTGCTCAAGATTTGGCTATCATTTGGATTCTTTATAGTCCCCATGGGTTCTTAATTATTCCTTGGTCTTGCCTATGTTCTGCAGTAGGTGCAGAGTGATTAATCGTATGTTTTGCCCATGATGTAACTCATTTTTGATTATGTTCCTTGGTGTCACCTTAGCTTCAGCCCTTGTGGGGGCAGTTGGATGAAAAACAGAGAGTTGTGTTAGATTTTTTGTTTAGGCGCTTGTTCGTCAGCGGGTGCAATTTGGGCAGTTGAGGTAGGGTGGTTCGAATCCATTAATAAGATTATTGCTATGGATTACATATCTAATTTGCATCCTATATTTTGAGGGTTTGTTTCAGTTGAGACATTTTTGGTAGAAGGACCTACCCACTGCTTATTGATTCAGTTCTCTTCAGTTCAGAGAGATTGACTTAGATGATTTTGGAAGGATGGTCCATTTGCACAGGGTGTTGGTTTCTACTACTTCTGACTTGTGTTCTCAATTTTCATCGAACTTTTTGGAAGTCTACTCAGCGGGAGATGGGTATCCGAGTTGAGTTCAGAGTAGCTTTTCACCCTTCGATCGACATTCAGTTAGAGTGGATTGTTCATGTTTTGGAGGCTGTGCTTTGGACTTATGCTATTCGTTTCGAGGGTCAATGGGACCAGTTATTGGCTTTAGCAGAGATTACAGATATTAGTCACCACTATTTGGGTATTCAACTTGGAACTTATAAGGCATTGTTCATATGCTTGTCCGTGCTAATTTCTGGTGGGTTAGCTTCATTCGTTCGAGGCTAGTTGTGATCTGATTAGGCAAATGGGACTGGGATGATGTTGGAGAGATTCTTTTAGTTCAGAGTAGACAACATGTTTAGAAAGACAAGATAATGTTAGGTTTTGATTTTGGAGTTGGCGGTATGGTTCATATGCTGGATTGCATTTAGACTGGTCGAGTATTTACTTAGTTGTGCTTGTATCGGTGTGATGTCGGCATACTTTGATTTGGGTCTTGCGTACTTCAATCGAGCTCAGTTAAGTTGGAGGTTAGTTAGCTTTTGAAGATGAACTAGTGGTTATTTTGAGCAATGGAGTAAGGAAACTGAAATCTAGGGGATTAGCTTATGTTCAGTCGAGGCATTATTCTATTTGAGAGGGTATCTGGGGAACCTTGCAGGGCATGCGGACCCAGTACCCTCACCTTCTTGAGCTTTCGGGCTCTTTTTGTTCCTTGACTTTCGAGGACGAAAGTCCTTTTAGTAGTGGATGTTGTAATGACCCTCTAGGTGATTTTTCAATTTCATGCGTTTCCGGCATTTTGAGCTTCCCGATAGTTGCTACCCGTTATTTATGACTTTTCAGGACAGGTGGTTTGGTTTTTGGTAATTCAGTTGAGCATTTCATTAATATCGAATTTATTCTAAAATATTTAATTTAAATTAGAGTTTGGTAAATTTATAATTTTTATTTTTATTTTCTTTCTAAAATGTTTTTGATATTTATTAAATTTCTTTTGTTATGATATATTTATATTATTTTATAATAGTTTTATAATTTATTAGTATTTTAAATGGAGATAGTGAATTTAGTTATGTTGAAAAATTCTTATTATATAATAGAGGCTTTATTCGAAATAATTTTCTATTAATTATGGTATATTCAAAAAGTTGTATTTATCATACCATGAACCTATGAAATACCTAACTGCATATATAATGAGCTAAAAATTTGGTGGTGGTTTAACATTAGCATGACACCACACCTTGCACGTGTTTCCATTGTAAAAGGCACCTAGATGACTATTAATACATGTACATATCATCTGTTAGTGGTAGGCAGAAAAGAAATTTATTAGGAATAATGTTCATCCATCCATTTTCATTTTCAAGTCGGTTTATATATGTTTCTATACATAATTATTACTCAAATGCTTCTTTCATTGAATTTTCCTTACAAATAAATCAAAGCTATATCACTGCAACCTAAATTCATTACTCATTGAAGGGATGCTCTTGGGGGAATCATTTATACATTATAGCTAATCACGAAAAGAAAATCAAGTTATTTAATCTCAGGTCCTAGTGAGACATCATTTGGAGACTTCTCAACAAGGCCAGGCTTTGGTGTGGTGTTCGCGAGCTTAGCATTTGGAATCCAGGTAGGCTACAGTCTTATTTCTTTACGAGATTATGTATTGTATAGATTGCATACTGGTAAGGGATTATAGGATAGATTTATTGCTATTTGTATCATGATTTGACCGGTTTAGGGGATTTAAAATAGAATTGTAAATTGAGTCTTGACCTAAGGATACCCACTATAGCTATAGGATACCGTTAAGTCTGATTATTTATGTACATGACCTTAGGTTGACATTAAGAACCCTTAGTATAAGATTTACAATATTACTTAGTGATTTGGGCGATATCTCTCGATTAGATTCTCCCAGTAGTTTGATGGTCGTATTTACCTTAGTCCTGCTAAGTTATAATATTGTTATCCGGCTAAATTGTATATTGTTGGACCCAAGGCCGATTTAACGAGACCAGTTGTACACCAGGTTAGTACACTATTCTTTGAAAGGATGTGGTTTAGTTCATAAACGGTTAGTTTTGTATTGTTTGGATACTGGTAATGGCATGCATATATTTAGATGCACCGTCGCTTAGTTAGTGGTACGATTCCAACTAAACCTTGACTTTCTATACTATTTTCTAAAAAGGGGTTTATGCCTGCTTTTCACCTTTAAATTTTTTTTTCTAAACGAAAGACGTACCACCCTTATTATTAGCTTATGATCTTTTAAACTGAGTGTCCTACTTTTAAAACCTAGACCGAGGCAGATTTCGACCCTTTATATACTATTTTACTATTTTATTCTCGGATTCATTCTCAGGCACTGGACTTTATGGATTTCTACTTGGTTTAGTCTCGATTTGATTCCGAGAACTTATTACTCATATTTACCTCGGTACTGGACGGAGTGGATGGTTATGGATTATGAAAGTCCAAGTTCGGTGTGAGGCAGTGTACACGGATATCTCATGAGACGTTTAGATGATCATATCTTGTTAGATTTTGCATGCAACGCAACAGGACAGTTTTGCCAAGCACAAATAACTGGTGAAGTTAAGGAATCATTGGGGATCATAGTCCTAGTGCGTTTCTCATATTGATTATAAATTTGAAAACCAACAATTGTTAAAAGTAAAAGAATTGTTTAGAGAATAGTCTCCCATATACAAGATTCTTTAATGACTACATTATGGATGTTATGTATGAAAAAAAATTCAACTTATAGAAGTCCGAAACTTTTTCTCCAAAAAAACAATAGCGAAATATTAAAAAGATCTTTTCCAACAAAAAAATATTTTCCACCAAAATGACTTTCTGATTTAAAACACAATTGTAATAAAATTTAAATAAGGTAGAATATATTGGACAAATCCTAACACATCAATCACTTTGTCAGTAAATCTAATTATCATTTCATTTTCTCCTTGCTTTGGATCCTCTAAAAGGGATGAGAATTCATTAGAATATTTCCTTAGCCACCTCTCCTCGACTAGAATTTGTACAAAGAGGTTAAAGAAAAGCGTGTTAAGGTTGATCATGCTTATTTATTTATGCTAAAACACCGAAATGGTGGACCAATATAGGAATATAAATTGTTTACCGAAAATATCAGCATTTTAGTTAACAGTAAAAATTGTACAAACGGGTTAAAGCAAAGTGGATTAAGATCAATCAAGTTTATTTTCTTAAGGATAAAATACAAAGATGATGGACCAATACAAGAATATAATCTATTAAAAGAGAAAAAAGATAAGAGAGGGGGAGACTTGAAGACTTCTTTCCTGGAAATTCTAAGGGAAGATGATAAAAAGATTAATATGTGGTTTTTTGGGATGTTTTGATGTTTTTATTTTCCTCAGAGCCTCCTTTTATAAGCCATGGAAGTCGAACCATCATCTCAATGACGAATGCATATTTATCACTGAAAAAACTATCTTATACCATATCCCTACACTCTGGTATTTATCTGAAGCTGACAAGAGAAGGTGGGTGTGCAACTCGAGATTGATTATTGACCTCTCTTTTTTTTAATTTTTTTTGTGTACAATTTCTTAGCCCTTCTTAGGATCTCCTACCCTTTTCTCCCTTGGTGACTCAAACTCATAACCTTCGGGTTGGAAGTGAAGGGCGCTTACTATCCGAGCAACTCCCTCTTGTGTGATTGTTGACCTCCCGAGGGTCATTTTGGAGGTGTCAAAAAGTTGTATTTATTTTTCAACGAACCTATGAAATACCTAAGTGCATATATAATGAGCCAAAACTTTGCTAGTGAGTTAACACTAGCATGACACCACATCTTATACGTGTTTCCATTGTAAAAGGCACCTAGATGACTATTAATATATGTAAATATCATCCGTTAGTGGAATGTAGAAAAGAAATTTATTAGGAATAATGCTCATCCATCCATTTTAATTTTCAAGTCGGTTTATATATGTTTTTATGCATAATTATTACTCAAATGCTTCTTTTAATTGAATTTCCCTTACAAAGAAATCAAAGCTATGTCACTGCTAGATAAATTTATTACTCATTCAAGGGATAGTCTTAGGGGAATCATTTATACATTATATCTAATCATGAAAATAAAATCAAGTTTTTCAATCTCGGGTCCTAGTGGGACATCATTTGGAGACTTCTCGATAAGGCCAAGGTTCGATACCGTGTTCGCGAGCTTAGTATTTGGACTCCAGGTAGGCTATAGCCTACTTTTCTTTATGATATTGTGTATTGTATAGATTGCATGCTAGTAAGGGATTATAGGATAGATTTATAGCTAGTTTTATCATGATTTGACCAGTTTAGGAGATTAACATAGAATTGTAAATTGAGCTTTGACCTAATGATAACATCTATAGTTATAGGATAAAGTCTAATTTTTTATGTACATGACTTTAGGTTGACATTAAGAACCCTTAGTCTAAGATTTACAGTATTACTTAGTGATTTGGGCGATATCCCTTTATTAGATCCTCCCAGTAGCTTGATCGTCGTATTTACCTTACTCCTGCTGAGTCATAATATTGTTATCCTGCTAGATTACATGTTGTTGGACCCAAGGCCGATGTAACGAGAACAGTTGTACACCAGGTTAGAACACTATTCTTTGAAAGGATGTGGTTTAGTTCATAAACGGTTAGTTTTGTATTGTTTGGATATTGGTGATGGAATGCATAGATTTAGATGCACCGTCACTTAGTTAGTGGTACAATTCCAACTAAACCTTGGCTTTCTCTACTATTTTCTAAAAAGGGGTTTATGCCTGTTTTTCACCTTTAAAAGTTATTTCTAAATGGAAGACGTACCACCCTTATTATTGGCTTATGATTTTTTAAACTGAGTGTCCTAATTTGAAAACTCAGATCGAGGCAGATTCTGATCCATTCTTTATCTACACAACTGTCACTATTTACTTACTTTGGTCAAGAGAGATTCTGACCCTTTCTATACTATTTTACCATTTTAGTCCCGAATTCATTCTCGAGCACTTGACTTTATGGATTTCTACTTATTTTAGTCTCGGTTCAATTTCAAGCACTTATTACTCCTGTTTACCTCTGGTACTCGATGGAGTGGATTGGTTATGGATTATAAAAGTCCTGGTTTGGGACCAGACTGTATACAGATATCCCGAGACCTCTATGAGCCCCTTCGTCTGATGAGCCAAAGTGCCGGAGAAGGATGGTCACCAAAGGTCCTGCCTTTACAAGCTACTGAGCTGGAGGATATGTATACACTTGTGTTGGATATGGTACTTAGTTTATCTTGCATCATCTGGTTCATTTCATGACTATCATTCATTCATATGATCGCCTATCACCAGTATAATTATTTAGCGCCGGTATCTATCGATCTTATGGGGGCTGGATTGGTATAGGTTATAGTTGCTGTTTTCTGAGTGATTGCTTGTACCTTTCTAGTTTATGGTTCCCAGTTAGGTTATTGTTTGTCCAGGCTAGCCGATTACATATTTAATGGTTATTATTGTATAGTTCATGGCAGGTTGGTTATGGATTGGTACCTGAGGTTGTAGGTACACTTCTAAGTTCCCTCCATTCTTTATCACTGTAAGAATTGATTATCGTTAAACTATCTCATGCCTATGCACATTTTAGTTAAAGACCCTGATAATGCTAGTGTTATACCCCTTATTGCTTATGACCCCGATGATAGTAGATTAGCTCCCTCAGAGTAGTATCTTCGTATTTGGAAGGATGGTCCATTTGCACAGGGTGTTGGTTTCTACTACTTCTGACTTTTGTTCTCAATTTTCATCAAACTTTTTGGAAGTCTACTCAGCGGGAGATGGGTATCCGAGTTGAGTTCAGAGTAGCTTTTCACCCTTCGATCGACATTCAGTTAGAGTGGATTGTTCATGTTTTGGAGGCTGTGCTTTGGACTTATGCTATTCGTTTCGAGGGTCAATGGGACCAGTTATTGGCTTTAGCAGAGATTATAGATATTAGTCCCCACTATTTGGGTATTCAACTTGGAACTTATAAGGCATTGTTCATATGCTTGTCCGTGCTAATTTCTGGTGGGTTAGCTTCATTCGTTCGAGGCTAGTTGTGATCTGATTAGGGAAATGGGACTGGGATGATGTTGGAGAGTTTCTTTTAGTTCAGAGTAGACAACATGTTTAGAAAGACAAGATAATGTTAGATTTTGATTTTAGAGTTGGCGGTATGGTTCATGTGCTGGATTGCATTTAGACTGGTCGAGTATTTACTTAGTTGTGCTTGTATCGGTGTGATGTCGGCATACTTTGATTTGGGTCTTGCGTACTTCAGTCGAGCTCAGTTAAGTTGGAGGTTAGTTAGCTTTTGAAGATGAACTAGTGGTTATTTTGAGCAATGAAGTAAGGAAACTGAAATCTAGGGGATTAGCTTATGTTCAATCGAGGCATTATTCTATTTGAGAGGGTGTCTGGGGAACCTTGCAGGGCATGCGGACCCAGTACCCTCACCTTCTTGAGCTTTCGGGCTCTTTTTGTTCCTTGACTTTCGAGGACGAAAGTCCTTTTAGTAGTGGATGTTGTAATGACCCTCTAGGTGATTTTTCAATTTCATGCGTTTCCGGCATTTTGAGCTTCCCGATAGTTGCTACCCGTTATTTATGACTTTTCAGGACAGGTGGTTTGGTTTTTGGTAATTCAGTTGAGCATTTCATTAATATCGAATTTATTCTAAAATATTTAATTTAAATTAGAGTTTGGTAAATTTATAATTTTTATTTTTATTTTCTTTCTAAAATGTTTTTGATATTTATTAAATTTCTTTAGTTATGATATATTTATATTATTTTATAATAGTTTTATAATTTATTAGTATTTTAAATGGAGATAGTGAATTTAGTTATGTTGAAAAATTCTTATTATATAATAGAGGCTTTATTCGAAATAATTTTCTATTAATTATGGTATATTCAAAAAGTTGTATTTATCATACCATGAACCTATGAAATACCTAAGTGCATATATAATGAGCTAAAAATTTGGTGGTGGTTTAACATTAGCATGACACCACACCTTGCACGTGTTTCCATTGTAAAAGGCACCTAGATGACTATTAATACATGTACATATCATCTGTTAGTGGTAGGCAGAAAAGAAATCTATTAGGAATAATGTTCATCCATCCATTTTCATTTTCAAGTCGGTTTATATATGTTTCTATACATAATTATTACTCAAACGCTTCTTTCATTGAATTTTCCTTACAAATAAATCAAAGCTATATTACTGCAACCTAAATTCATTACTCATTGAAGGGATGCTCTTGGGGGAATCATTTATACATTATAGCTAATCACGAAAAGAAAATCAAGTTATTTAATCTCAGGTCCTAGTGAGACATCATTTGGAGACTTCTCAACAAGGCCAGGCTTTGGTGTGGTGTTCGCGAGCTTAGCATTTGGAATCCAGGTAGGCTACAGTCTTATCTTCTTTACGAGATTATGTATTGTATAGATTGCATACTGGTAAGGGATTATAGGATAGATTTATTGCTATTTGTATCATGATTTGACCGGTTTAGGGGATTTAAAATAGAATTGTAATTTGAGTCTTGACCTAAGGATACCCACCATAGCTATAGGATACCGTTAAGTCTGATTATTTATGTACATGACCTTAGGTTGACATTAAGAACCCTTAGTATAAGATTTACAATATTACTTAGTGATTTGGGCGATATCTCTCGATTAGATTCTCCCAGTAGCTTGATGGTCGTATTTACCTTAGTCCTGCTAAGTTATAATATCGTTATTCGGCTAAATTGTATATTGTTGGACCCAAGGCCGATTTAACGAGACCAGTTGTACACCAGGTTAGTACACTATTCTTTGAAAGGATGTGGTTTAGTTCATAAACGGTTAGTTTTGTATTGTTTGGATACTGGTAATGGTATGCATATATTTAGATGCACCGTCGCTTAGTTAGTGGTACGATTCCAACTAAACCTTGATTTTCTATACTATTTTCTAAAAAGGGGTTTATGCCTGCTTTTCACCTTTAAATTTTTTTTTCTAAACGGAAGACGTACCACCCTTATTGTTAGCTTATGATCTTTTAAACTGAGTGTCCTACTTTTAAAACCAGTACCGAGGCAGATTTCAATCCATTCTTGATCTATATAATTTTCACTATTTATTTACTTCGGTTGAGGGAGATTTTGACCCTTTCTATACTATTTTACTATTTTATTCTCGAATTCATTCTCAGGCACTGGACTTTATGGATTTCTACTTGGTTTAGTCTCGATTTGATTCCGAGAACTTATTACTCATATTTACCTCGGTACTGGACGGAGTGGATGGTTATGGATTATGAAAGTCCAAGTTTGGGGTGAGGCAGTGTACACGGATATCTCATGAGACGTTTAGATGATCATATCTTGTTAGATTTTGCATGCAACACAACAGGACAGTTTTGCCAAGCACAAATAACCGGTGAAGTTAAGGAATCATTGGGGATCATAGTCCTAGTGCGTTTCTCATATTGATTATAAATTTGAAAACCAACAATTGTTATTTTTACTATTTGTTTACCAAAAATCCCCCAGTTTTACTTACTTGGCATTTACTCAGACTAGTATTCGACAAACTTACATCCTATTTCCTCGTGGGATCGACCCCAACCTAGTTGGGTTTCATATTTGATACAATGACCACTTTATACTTTTCTGAAGGTATATTTTAGGCGACATCAAATTTTGGCACCGTTGTCGGGGAAGACGGTTACGGAGTTAAGTATTTTGCTTGTTGAAGTTGATTGTTTTTATTTTACTATACTTTTAAGGGCACACGCCAGTGTATGCCCAATACTAGGAGTCAAGGCAATCCCCTAATTCCACTTGATCCTGAAATAGAAAGAACTCTGAGAGCTAATCGACGAATAGTGAATACCGATGGAGTTCAGGATCCCGCAGCCTCGGGGGACATTCATAACCAACCAATTTGGCTAGTTGGTTATGAAACAACGGACCAAACTACCGCTCGATTGACACGGGAAGAGCAAGCTAGGCAAGATGCTCTTAGGCAAGCTGAAAGAGATAAACGAGCTATGCAAAAAGCAGCACAGCGTCTGGCTGATACTGAAGAGAGGCAAATAAGACTGAGGGTGTACCATGCACCTTAGAGACCATATGTGCCAGTTTTTGATGATCTAGAAGAAGAGAATGTGGCTTATTTTGAGCCGGTAGAGACTGGTGCCACTATTACACCAGAATTACCTCAGGGCACTAAGTTCGATATTATAAGTGCTATGATTCACCTGCTTAACTTGAAAGGTGTATTCGCTGGTCTTCCTACAGATGATCAAAACATGCATGTGATAAACTTTGTGGGGGTCTGCACTTCGTATAATTTTCCTGGAGTGGACCAAGAGGCTATTCGGTTAAGATTATTTTCGTTCTCTTTAATAGGAGAAGCAACTTTGTGGTTGGCCGAATTACCACGAGGCTCCATTACTACTTGGCAAGAGCTGAGAAATCAATTTCTGGAGAGATTATTTCCACCCTCCAAGATGCTGCAGTTGAAGGATGAGATTTACAACTTCAGACAACTACATTCTAAAGCACTTTATGAGACATGGCTAAGATTTAACAAGAAGCTGCAGAATGTTCCAAATCATAGGATTAGTGGTAGGAGTTTACTGGAAATCTTCTACAAGGCTTTAAATATAAATACCAAGGCTGTTGCAGATACTATCACTGGCGGAGTATTTTTGAGTCTGAGGTGGGAACAAGCTTCAAAGATTTTAGATCGTATCACTAAGACCAACCGAGGATGGCACACTCGGGAGGCAGAGACATCTGCTGGTACATACGCTATTGGAGCATCAGCAACATAACGGGCTTTGGATGAATCTGTAGCTCAAGAGGTTGCAAAACTGAGAATAAAAATTGGTTTGCTAGCCAAACATATTACGACTAGAGATGCTGAAAAGGTGCATGCCGTAAATGCACAAGGTAAAACACCTAAGCATGATGATTATGAATTTGATGAGGAAGCTAAGTACTTGGATCGAAAAGTGGTGGGTTTTCGATCCAAGGGCCAAGGGTCTAATAAAGAATCTTAGAACTCGAGGCAAGGAAATCAAGGTTGGAACTATTATGGAGACAATTACAATAAGTTAGGATATAGAGACAGAAAACAAGATCATGATGGAGACTGGAGGCGAAAATATGATTACAAGGAGAAAACCGGTGCTTATGTTCCACAAGAGAACCGTGATACTGACTATGGAAATTCATGAATGGAAACCCTTCTTACCAAATTGGTTAAAGGATTAGAAAACCAAGAAAATTGCTTGAAGAAAATTAGGGTAGACATTTCGAGAATAAGCCAGAAAGTTGAATCTCACTCGACTGCCATAAAACAGTTGAAGCAACAGTTCAGGCAGATATTGGTAGCATTGAACCAAAGTCAACCAGGCACTCTTCCGAGCAACACCATTCAAAATCCAAAAAATGATGTTCATTGTTTAGCCATTACTACAAGAAGCAGAAAGAGCACAACTAACCCATCTATTCATATGGATAATGGTAAGAAAGATGAGCCAGTGGTGGTCGATGAAGAGGTTGAGATGGAGCCAGGAAATTTAGCAGTAGACAACAGTATTACTAAGGAAGTTGAATCTGAAAAGAGGCAGGAAAAGAAGGTTCCACAATTGTTGAAAGCTATCCCACGACCTCCTCCTCTCTTTCCTCAAAGATTAAAAAAGAAGGCTGAAGAAGGTAAATACTAGAAATTCATTGCAAAGTTGAAAGAGCTATCGGTAAATATCCCTCTTGTTGAGGCATTGGAGCAGATGCCAGGTTACGCTAAGTTCATGAAAGACTTGGTGACGAAGAAGAGAATTGTCAGTTTTGAGCAAGAAGATACCTTACATTATTATAGCGCAGTTGCTTCGCGTTCCCTAGTAGAAAAGAAGGAGGATCCAGGAGCTTTCATAATTTCGTGTACTATCGGGTTTTTCAACTTTACAAAGGCACTATGTGATTTGGGTTCTAGCATTAACTTAATGCCGCTAGCGGTTTTCAAGCAGTTGGGGTTGGGATCACAAAAATCGACTTCTATGAGGCTTCTTATGGAATATAGAACTGTGAAAAAGCTGATGGGCATTCTGTATAATGTCTTACTGAAAGTTACATCTTTCATCTTTCCAGCTGACTTTGTGATTCTAGATTGTGAAGTTGATTTCGAGGTTCCTATCATCCTGGGAAGACCATTCCTTGCCACTGGTGGTGTATTGGTTGACATGGAAATTGGGTATATGAAATTCAGGTTAAATGATGAACATGTTATTTTCAATATTTGTCGTTCATTGAAGCAACCAAAAGATATGAGGGTAATTTCTGTAATTGATGCGCTTGAGGAAAGTGACTTGGTAGTTCCAATTGAAGAAAGGTTAGGGGTAGAAGCACTTGCAGCAGTGATTATGAATTCTGATAGTGATGGGATTGAGGAGTACAACAAGATGGTTGGTGCGCTTCTGGTATGGGATCATTCACATATGCTCCAAAGAAACTCGATCTTGATCTGAAGAATAGGGTAACACCACCAGCTCACCCTTATGTTGAGGAGCCTCTAGTATTGGAGCTTAAGGCTCTTACGTCTCACCTTCACTATGCATTTTTGGGAGCCAATAACACCCTGACCGTAATCATTTCTGCTGAGTTAGTGAGATGGAAGGAAGAAGCTCAAGTTTCGATATTGAAGAAATTTAAGAGGGCCATTGGTTGGTCCATTACTGATATTATAGGGATTCCACCCGGCATTTGCACTCATAAGATCCATCTTGTTCCTGAGTGTATACCAAGCATTGATCACCAACATCTTCTGAACCCACCTATGCAGGAAGTTGTGAAGAAAGAAATCATCAAGTGGTTAGATGCAGGTGTGGTTTACCCTATTGCAGATAGCAAGTGGGTAAACCCAGTTTAGTGTGTGCCAAAGAAGGGAGAAATCACTGTAGTTCCAAATGATAAAATAAAATGATCCCAATGAGCCCAGTAACCGGATGGAGAGTTTGTATGGATTATTGGAAGCTGAATTCTTGGATCGAGAAAGGCCATTTTCCTATACTCTTCATGGGCCAGATGTTAGACCGCCTTATTGGTAGAGGATGGTATTGTTTCCTCGATGGTTATTCGGGTTATATTCATATTTTCATCGCTCCCAAAGACCAATATAAGACCACTTTCACTTGTTCATATGGGACGTTTGCTTTCAAGAGGATGCTTTTCGGATTATGTAATGCACCGGTAACTTTTCGACGTTTCATGATGTCCATTTTTCTGACATGATGGAAGACACTATTGAGGTATTTATGGATGATTTTTTGGTTGTAGGAGACTATTTTAATGATTGCTTGGCTCACCTTGCTAAGGTATTGCAAAGATGCGAGGAGTTCAACTTGTTGCTAAATTGGGAGAAATGTTAATTTATGGTAAAAGAAGGTATTGTGTTGGGGCATCAAATCTCAAAGAAGGGTATCAAAGTAGACAAACCAAAAATTGAGGTGATTGAAAAATTACCCCCACCTATTTCTGTAAAAGGAATTCGAAGTTTTTTAGGTCATGCTGGCTTTTATAGAAGATTCATCAAGGATTTCTCTAAGATTGCACATCCATTATGCAAACTTTTGGAGAAAGAGGTAAAGTTCGTGTTTGATTAGGCATGCCTAAAAGCTTTCGAGAGTCTAAAAGGGAAATTGACTTCAACCCCCATTATTGTCTCACCAGATTGGACGATGTCATTTGAAGTTATGTGTGATGCTAGTGGAATAGCCTTAGGTGCTGTTCTTGTCCAAACACGAGAGAAGATTTTAAATCCAATTTACTACGCTATTTTACATCCAATTTACTACGCTAGCAAAGCACTTAATCTAGCTCAAAAGTACTACACTGTGACTTAACAAGAGTTGTTGGCAGTGGTCTTCACTTTTGAAAAATTTCATTCTTACTTGATTGGCACAAAGGTAATTGTGCATACAGACCATGCAGCACTTCCGTATCTTATGTCGAAGAAGGATGCTAAGCCAAGATTGATTCGATGGGTGCTTCTACGGCAAGAATTTGATTTTGAAGTTAAGGACTGAAAGGGAACTTAGAATCAGGTCGCTGACCATCTATCATGAATTGAGGAGGAGGGCATGCTTAAATTAAGGGATGATCTTGATATTGATGATACTTTTCCAAATGAGCAAGTGCTGGTAGCATCACAAGACTTAATCCCTTGGTTTATAGATTTTGCTAACTTTTTGGCAACTGACCTAGTCCCAGAAGAAATGTCACATCAACAGAGAAAGAGATTCATGCATGAGGTGAGATAGTTTTTCTGGGATGAACCTTATTTGTTTAGGGTGTGTGCAGATGGTATAATTCGAAGATGTATTTCGGAGTTCAAAATGATGAGTATTTTGGAGGCATGTCATTCATCTCCAGTTGGGGGTCATCATGGAGGTGCGAGGACTGCTCATAAGGTTTTACAATGCGGGTATTATTAGCCCACCATCTATAAAGATGCTTATGACTATGCTTGGGCTTGTGACCAATGCCAAATACAAGGGAATATCTCACGCAGACACGAACTTCCTATGACACCTATCCTTGAGCTCAAATTGTTTGATGTATGGGGAATTGACTTTATGGGCCCATTTGTGAGATTACAGGGGATGAAATACATTTTGGTAGCTGTCGAATATGTTTCTAAGTGGGTGGAGGCAATTGTGCTTCCCAATAATAAAGGAAGAAGTGTCACGACATTCTTGAAAAAGAATATATTTTCACGATTTGGTACACCCTGAGTAATCATTAGTGATGGTGGATCCCACTTCTGCAATCGATTGTTCAAAACCCTGCTTGAAAAATATGGTATCAAACATATGGTGGCCATACCTTACCACCCTCAGACAAGCGGGCAAGTTGAGGTGACAAATCGTGAGATTAAGTCTATTTAGGCAAAGACGGTGAACGCCAATAGAACTGATTGGGAAAGAATATTGGATGATGCTTTATGGGCATATCGAACTGCATTAAAGACACCTATTGGTGCATCTCCATATTAGCCGGTCGAACTTGAACATAAAGCATTATGGGCATTGAAAAGGTTGAATCTGGAATGGAGTGACGTGGCTAAATTGAGGTTAGATCAGATGAATGAGATGGATGAATTTTGGCTATGGGCTTGTGAAAGTTTAGTACTTTATAAAGAAAAGATGACACTGTATCATGATCGAAAAATCAAACGACGAGAATTTCACCCTGGAGATTTGGTGCTGCTCTATAACTTTAGGCTTCGCCTTTTTCCTGGTAAACTGCGGTCCAAATGGTCTGGACCATTCACTATTGTTAGAGTGTTCTCGCATGGGCAATTAAGCTAAAAAGTGATAATGATATTCTTTTAAGGTCAATGGTCAGCGTGTGAAGCTTTATTTGGGAACTGCAAAAGAAATAAAGAGGAGTTAAGAGCTTAGTCTTGATGAAGTCTGAGTAGTCAAGCTAACCATGTCGTACCGCGACGTTAAATCAGATGCTTCATGGGAGGCAACCCATGGGCTGGTTGGTGAAGTCTGAGTATCCAAGTTAGCCATGTCGTGCCTCAACATTAAATTAGGCGCTGCTTGGGAGGCAACCCAAGATCTGATTATGTTGTGATCTGAACATTGGAGGATACGTTACCTGAAATTCACATGACGTAAGATCATCCCCGTAATATGGGTTGGTACCGTAGAAGTCATAGAAAATTTTATACATACAGAACCTGACCCACGACAGGGACCTACGTGACGTAGGTCAACTAACGTCACATGGGTCTATACCGTTAGAATTACAGAAAATATATCACATGCAGGACCCGACCCACGACAAGGACCTACGTGGCATAGGTCAACCCAAATCATGTGCGTCTGTGCCGTGGGATTCAGAAACAAATTTAACCCGAGATCCGACCCGACCCAGCTCCAATTTATTTCTATCCAATATAAACCCTACCTCAAATTCGACTTCAACCTTCAGAAACCCGACTCCTAACATAAACCCTAACACATCAATTCATCAAATTCCACATACCAAATCCGAAATTAATTAAATCCCAACCACCATTTAGCCTAAAAATCCCCAAATTTTCAAAACCCAAATCTTCCCCAACCCGAATTTGACCCAAAATCAACCCGAATCCAACCCAAAACCAACCCAAACCTGACCCAAAACTGATCCATTTGTGTCAACAATGCCGCCCAAATCAAACCCAAAATGTGGAGACATAGGTTCCTCTTCAAGAATCCGCACTAAAAACCTCGAATTTACGACTAGGTTGCATGATGAACCTTCAGGGTCCAATAAGAGTGGGTCCAAAGAGGTATACAAGATTGATACTGATGATTCTACATTGGTACCTCATACCACAAGGCTACAAACTAGGGCACAAGCTGCTGCCTGGGCCAGACTTCAGCCTATTCCACAACTTGCCAAGCCGGCTGCTCCTAATTAGTCTTTTGATTCTACCCCCCAGTATGAAGAGGGGGAGGATTCTTAGACAACCGATGATGAATAGGAGGTTGATGTATCTGGGTCTGAGGAGAATGCTGAGGGAACGAATGATGGAGGTTGACATATCTGAGGCTAAGGAAAATGCTGTAGGATCGGATAATTCTGTGGTTGAGGTGACAATATCTGTTTCTGGAACTGGGGGGCAAAATTCCATGACTTCCTCACAGAGAAGGGAAAACAAGAGATGGTGTTTTCAGGGTATGAGGGACTTTTATGACAGGGATGTCGAACTTACTAAACAGGGCATGTGTAGACGAAGTATCACTGAGGAGCCCCAGTATCAGCTAAAGGAGTTAAAGGCACTACCCGACATTAAGGCAGTGTTTGATTATCATGGATTTGGGTGGATGACGGAGCCTCCTGGTCACTATAGCCCAAAGTTGGTCCACGAGTTTTATGCTTCCTATGCTGCGTCTGTTGAGTTGATCACACTTATTGAGTAGCGGTATCGGTACCAACCACCATTGACTCACACTTTGATTCGGGAGACCAGAGTAGATATCTCTGAGTAGACCATCCATAGATTTTTATTTGGTTCTGAACGTCCATTTCTAGCGACGATGCTGAGTTTGATCACCGTATGGAGACTGTCAGAAATAGGACTAAAATAAGGGACGCCGATCAATAGTTGGAGTTACTACGGTGGATTACGGGGTATATAGCAGAGGATGGTGTAGATGCTAGTTGCGTAACTGGGAAGCTGGACATCAAGAGTCCACGCTCTACTTTGTGGGCCAATTTTGATGGTCGGTTGTTAGGCACCATTTGGGTCCCAGTAATGCTAATAATTCATTCACTTTAGACTGGGCTATTTTTGTAGCGAGCATCATCGCCGGATAGAGAGATCAACAACGCCCGTTATATTATTAGGGAGATCCATGAGCGCGCCTTTAAAGATTTTACCAGCCTCCCTTTCCTTTGTCTGATTCAGGGTCTATGTGATAGTACTGGTGTGGTTAAGATGCATGCAGTAGATCATTATATTGAGGTGACCCGTATTGCAGATATTGGGTTGATGCAGCAGCGGGGATCTCACCCAATTTTTCTGCAGAGGTCTCAACCTCCTATGTCATCAAAAGCAGCCCTTTTTGAAGGGCCATGAAATAGAAAGGAGCTGGTGAGTACCCCAGTATCGGTGAGTATACCTGAGATAGTGCGTGTACCTACTAAGGGTACAGGCCCAGTGATTGACGATGAGGTTACAGGCACTACAGCACCACCGCCCCCCTCTAGTATGGTTTCAGTCTCGAGGGACTTTCTGCAGTAGTTGGTTGATAGACAGTTACAGGTGTTTGAAAGGTAGGCTTACACTGAGGCCCAGATGGCGAAGTTGGTATCCCATCTTAAGCCATGGGTTAGGACCACGGTAGAGGCTGCAGAGGCTAGAGTGGAGGCCCATATGACTGTGGCTATGGATAGATTTATGAGAGAGATGCATGGGAGGATTGATAGCTTTGAGACATGGATGACCACCCGAATGAGTTTGGCATAGACTTGATATGACAGGATTGACGCAGGAGGTGGCTGCATTGAGGGAGGAGGTTATAGCTTTGGCATCGAACAACACTCCTGTTCTTCCACCTATGCCAGTTTCAGCCCCGATGAGGCCTATTTTCAAGGTGGATTTGTTTGCTGACGAGGAGCCTCCTATTGATAGAGGCAGGAGACCACGTAGTCCGAAGGAGCAGGTTGATAGTAGTGACGAGTTCGAGGGTGATTTTTGGAGAGAGGTTAAGCCTCTAGAGTAGAGTACCATGACAGTCAGATTGCTCAGGAAGAGATGGCATGGGGTGCATCCTTTAGTCAGGTACCCCCTTCACTGGATACACCTAGCAGAGAGACCAGAGAGCATGATGATGATCCCGCTATGGGCAGGCCGACATCCGGTGCCTAGGGCAGTGCAGGTCTGTCTTCACTCTTTTACACTTATTTTATTTATACTTGTGCACTAGGGGCAGTGCACCATTTTTTAGTTGGGGGTGGGCGTATACCACCACTTGGGGGTTTTTGTTGCCTTGTTTGTTTTCCCCCAAGTGTGCTATCATAGTAGAACCAACATGTTTAGGTTTTTAGGTTGTTATTTATAGTATTTATACGTTTGTATGAATAATTAGGATAAAGATAGGGGAACCTTAGTGCAGTCCTGAAATTTTTGTTTTAAAGTATGTGTGTAGCATGTTAGTTTGTGACAGCTGTTGGATCTTGTTATGGCATTAGTATTATAGGCAGAATAACTGTAGCTAGCATTGGATGAACTGGATAGTTAGTAGTTGACAGTGTAACCCTGTGCTATGTGTGTGTGAGGTCATTACCGAGTTCACTTTGTGTGTGCGATCTAGAACTTGCCCGGTTAGTTTTGCCTAGGTTAGAGGATAATGGTTAGGAAAAGATCATAGACCGTTTCTGAATAAGTCCACTTTTAGCCTAAATGCCCGACCAAATGAAATAAATATCCCTTGATCCCAACTTTGAGCCTTAAGTGACCTATTTCTATCATTATCCTATTCACCTTCCCATTTTGATTTACAATAAACCTGTCTTGGCCCTGGTCCCTCCTTGGACATCATGTACCTCAACTCGGGAAAATAGCCTAAGTTGAGGGTGGTTATTATAGGGGTACATAAATTAACTTGGGTATGACAAAGGGGTTAGAAGAAGATAAAGAGAACAAAATTGGGCGTGAAAAAAAAAAGAGAAAGAAAAAAATAGTATGTTGTGAAATTATGAAGAAAATCACACCCAAAATCTGAAAATAAATGAAGGAGAATAAGGGAGAATAATATGAGAATGGTTTGAAAGAGGAGCCAAAAATAGTGTAGAGTCAAGGAAGGTTGAGTCACCATATCCATATGTACTATACCCGTCCCCAAGCCTACATTACAAGCCGATGAAAGTCCTATAGTGATCCTAGTCCAACTGTCCAAAAAACCAAGGCATAGAAAATAAGGGCAAGCCTATGGTATTTCACGCATACTGTTTGAACTTCTTTATGTGAGAGAGTGTTTTGACCCAGTCCCTGCTTTGATATTCATTAGTATACTGTGAGTGTATGGGACTTCTTTGTTGTGAGAGTACATGGGTTGCATTGATAACTGCTATTTGTTCAGATAATGTCATTTGCATATATGCTAAGTTTTTTGTTCATAATCTGATGCCATCACTTGATCCCTTCTATGTCATGATAATATGCTGCATGGATACACATTGTGGTTTTGATTTGCAAGTAGGAGGGGTCAGAAAAGTTTTGAGGTCAAAAGCAATGAGTCGACTGCCGTAGGTCTCTTAGGTTTCTCTTAGTTAAGCATCAATCATGTTTATTTTGTTTTGTTCGCCTGAGGACATGCAAACGTTCTAAGGTGAGGGTGTTGATTCGCCATGATTTCATGACACTTTCGATGCTTAAAACAAGGAAATTATGCAATAACTTGGGTATGTTTGGTAGGTATGATGTGTTTTCTGTTCTATATTACAGGAGAATAGGTTTTGGAGGCAAAATGATCAACAAGGAAGAATCATGCTCGAAAATGGAGTATTTGAAGATGAAAGAACCAGGTTCTGCGCCAGAGGAGTGACCCACGACAGGACCCACGTCACGTGAGTCAACCTATGTGGCGTGGGTATATGCCGTAGGTTGACTCCTGCAACTAGTTGAAGCAACCTAAATTCCACGACAGGACCCACGTGGTGTGACTTGGTTCCACGATACCAAGTCACGATACCGTGGAAAGTTGCCGACTCTGTTTTCCTGTTTTGTTTAGGATAGGATTCATCTTGTATCTACAAATACCCCTGTATTGTACTATATTCAGGAGTTAGTCAATACATTATTTTGAAACATATTTCCAGTATTTTAAGCCAACAAACACATTATTGATTTTGTAATCTTGGAGCACCCGTTTTAGGATTTTTATTAATATTGAGATTTCAGAGTTTTCTTCATTATCATGAGTTTACAATTATGTTTTCATCTTTGAATTCTTCTTGTGTTCTTGCAATAATGAGTAGCTAAACTCTTTAACTAGGGTTGTGTGAACCATGAGTACTTAACGGAACTGGTTAAGTGCAGAGCAATTCTGAATCGGTGTGACTGCATGTATTGTTATTACCTTCGTTATAATTGATCTTCAAATGGTTGCAAATGTTAGAAACTCACTTTTATTCTAAACTTGCTCGAGAGAGAGGTGGAGTTTGGGAAAATGGAATAACAACAGAGATTTGAAGCTATCAACCTTTATCTAATAACTTGAGTAATAACAGGGATAGTTATCTGAGATCCAGGACAAAGGTTAGTAGTGCGACACTCGGAGATCGAGAGGAGAAGAGTGAAATTCATCTAACCAAGGTCGATAGACGTTTAGATGAACATATCTTGTTAGATTTTGCATGCAACGCAACGGGACAGTTTTGCCAAGCACAAATAACCGGTGAAGTTAAGAAATCATTGGGGATCACAGTCCTAGTACGTTTCTCATATTGATTACAAATTTGAAAACCAACAATTGTTACTGTTACTATTTGTTTACCAATAATCCCCCAGTTTTACTTACTTGCCAATTAATCAGACTAGCATTCGACAAACTTACGTCCTATTTCCTCGTGGGATCGACCCCAGCCTAGTTGGGTTCTATATTTGATACAACGACTGCATTATACTTTTCTGAAGGTATATTTTGGGCGACATCAGTGGTTCAACCAAATCCCTTTCCCTTGCGAGCGTCCTCTAAATTCAAACTTGTACCTGCAAATTCAATCGCTAAGACCAAGTTGTCAGCACTTATTAATTGAAATAGTAAAACTAAAAGTTAGAAAGTTATAAATTTTTCAAGTCCTCGACAACGACACCAAAAACTTGTTACGCCCAAATACACACGCAAGTGTATATGGTCGAGCAAGTAATAAAGTAGCTCTTGCAAGTCGGTTATCAATCCCATAGGGAGTTGTAATTTTAGCAAACACTTCAATTCAAGTAATACTATAAACTTAAACAAGTTCGATTTGTAACCAAAGAAGATGTTGGAGTTTTGTAATTCTAAATGTAACAATAAAACTAAAGCATAGTTTAAAGTGTTATAAACAATAATAAGGGGGATTCCAGGGTCAAGGCATCTTGAATTAATCATGCAAAGCTATACAATCTCATTGGTTAAGATATTTATCTTAGTTGTTGACTTACAAGGTTAATATCATGATTATGGTCTTCCAAGCCTCTAATCGTCTATTTAAACTAGCCTCACAACTACATCATTGAGCGACGATGTGGGAACTAATTCAAACGCATTTATATTTCTTCATGTATTTGAACCAAATAGGGAAAATTAGGTATATTCCTATCCTAACTGCGAATATAATCTCCATTTCTTAAAGATGAGAACCCATTACTTGCATTCTTCATTCTAGTCTTATGTTACTCCTTTCGGACTCACAAAAGATATATAGATTTATTCTAAAGGTCACAAATCTTTAGAATAGTAAGAGCAAGAATTTAAGAATGACCAAATACGATAAAAAACAATAACCAACTTGAATTTATGCTAAAGAATCATGTTCGTATCCTCAACCCTAGAAAGAGGGTTCTCAGCCAATCATGCTAATGATAAAAACATAAGAGTTTGATGTTTTCATCAATAGAAAGAACTAAGAGGTTAAATAGAAGAAAAACCAAATGTTGAACTCCCCTCTGCATTTTTAGCCTCCAAAAATAATGTGTAACCCTTACAAAAATATGGGTAAGGACTATATATATATATATATATATATATATATATATTAGTGGGAAAAGTATCCCAAATCCTGTTGTTTTTCAAAGTTGTTTTAAGTGAAAAATGGATCTAGGAACACCCTAGGCCCTGGGCGCCTCCCATAGCACCTAGGACTTATCTTCTGGGTTAGGGACTTGGTACTGGACACCTCCCATAGAGCCTCTGAGTACCCTGCTAAAGTTTAGGCCTTGGGGCATTGCGCCTTCTGTAGTGCCTACATTATTCTTGCCCGAAACAGATGATAGAGTTTCCTGGTTTTTCCCAATAAAGGTGCTTAGAAGGATGGGTTTCTCTAATGGGGTAGTAGATGTGATCTAGAGATTAATCTCTAATAACCACTACTTTATTTTGTTTAATGGACAATCTTTTGTTTTCTTTCACTCTTCTAGGGGGGTTAAACAACGGGATCCTCTTTCCCCTGCTTTGTTTATCCTTTCTGCTGAAGTACTGACAAGAGCTCTTAATTATCTCTTTGATGATGATGCCTTTGTAGGTTATGGTATGCCTAAGTGAAGCTCAAACCTCAATCACTTAGCATATGCTGCTGACACTATTATTTTTTCCTCTACTAATCAGTATTCTATTGGAAGGATTATAATGATTTTGCTGGAGTATGAGCAAGAATCTGGACAAAAGATGAATAAAGACAAGAGCTTCTAATATATGCATTAAAATTCATCTACTGATGAGGTACAGTAGGTGGAATTGAGTACAAGAATGGCTAAAGGATCTTTTCCTTTAAAATACTTGGGGTGTCCCATTTCTCATTCAAAGAAAAAGAAAGAGCATTTTGAAGATTTGTTAGACAGAGTAAGGAGTAAGTTGCAAGCCTAGAAGGGCAAACTTTTGTCCTATGGAGGTAAGGAGGTATTACTGAAAAGTGTATTACAGAGCATTCCCATTTATGTTCTTTCAGCAATTGTTCCTCCTAAGAGTGTTTTTAAAGAATTACAAAGAATGTTTGTAAAAATTTTTTGGCATTCCAAAGATACAGGAAGGAGTAAACATTAGTCAGCATAGAACAAGATCAGTTTGCCAAAAAGTGAAGGGGGCTTAGGGTTTAGATCCTTAAGGGATGTTTCTCAAGAAATGTATTTCAAGTTGTGGTGGAGGTTTAGGACACAAACTAATCTGTGGTCCAATTTTTTATGGAATAAATATTGTAAGAAGAAAATTCCTACATTGGCACAATGGCGAGGAGGATCTCAAGTGTGGAAAGCAATGCTGGAGAACAGACTTATAGTTGAGCAGTTTATGTGGTGGGAACCAAGAAGTGGTACCTCTACCATATGGTTTGATAATTGGACCAATATTGGTCCTTTATTCATGTACCCATCCGAGGTACATTCTTGTAATTCTTTAAAAGATGTTATTGATTTCCTAAGAGAGGATGGTTAAGATTATGGTGTTATGAAAGATTCAATTCCTGATTATATCATTGAGCATGTTAGATAAAACATGGGGTTTATTCAGCTTGGGAATATTATGGATAGGCCTAGGTAAACTAAGAATAACACTAGTAAATTCACTACCAGGAGTGCTTGGGATCTTTTGAGGTACAGAGCTGATGAAAATGAAGATTTAAAGGCATTATGGAGTAAAGGGTTACCATTTAAATTTTCTTTCCTCACTTGGAGGATCTGGTTGGGAAAAGTTCCTGTAGCAGCAGTTTTACATCAGTGGAATTCTAATATCTCTAAGGAATGTGGATGTTATGATAGTCCAGTTAGAGAAACAATTGATCATTTGTTTCTTAAAGAAGAGGTGGTAGATAGAGCATGGAATCATTACTGTGCGCCAATAGGTATTATTGATCAAAGGCTAAACCTAAAACAATGTGTGAGAATATGGAGAAGTATTGAAGGTAATAATAGGCTATAGGCTGTTGTCAAGGTTTTTCCTATCATACTAATCTGGGTTTTATGGAAAAGAAGAAATACCATTCTTCATGGTGGCTCTTACAATGAAAGGAAGGTATACTGGAAAGTTAATGACACTGTCTTAAAATTCACCAAGGTTAGATTCAATATGCATCTATAGGGGAAGAGATGGATAGATATCTATGATGCTTTGCAGAATTATAGAAGCTCCTTAGTATTTAGAATAGTGAAATGGTTTCCTCCTTCTAGTTGGTTGAAAATAAACACTGATGGTGCTTCAAGAGGGAATCCTGGACCTAGCTTTACTGCCTTTTATATTAGAAATGGAGAAGGGGAGTTGGTTGTTGCTAAGGGCTTAAGAATTAAAGACACCACTAGTCTTAAGGCAGAAGTCATAACAATAAGAGAGTGCTTGCTATATTATAAAGATAATGCTATACAACACATCATCATAGAGTCGAATTCATGGAGTATAGTGCAAATTCTGCAAGGGATTTGGGAGGTCCCATGGAGTGTGACTATGAAAATAAACTCTATAAGAGCATTGATGTGTACTATATCAGTAAGGGTAGTACATAACCTTCGAAAAGTTAATACCCTTGCTGATTTTTTACTAATCTAGTTTTTGATTTTGTAGGTGATTTTCAATTTAATAACATGGAGGATATTCCACCAAAAGGAAGAAGGATTCTAAATCTAGATAGAGCAAGAACACCACATATCAAAAGTTCCAACCAAGACTCATGCCATCAAGATACATGGATGATATAATGATATTTTGGAATAGGGTTTGCAAAATAGTAACAATAAGAATACTTACTATAGGTGGTGAAATTCTACCTCGGTAAGGATATCCACAACTGGTAGTCGGTGATGGTAGTGCTATTGTTAGTAAACACCTGTAACAAAATCAAATTGTCAGTAAACATCCTTCTCTTTGATTGATTTGAGAAATGGGTTGTGGTGTTAGATCTAAAGCTCAACCCATTATTTTTAATATTAAGAAAAGAGGAAGAAAGAGTGAACACAAGCATACTCACATGGGAATTCTATAAGTTTCTAATTCAGAGGCAACATTGTGACCAAATTTATGAATCTACATCAGTGTTGATAGTAAAAATAGATTGAAAATGATAAGCTAGGCACAAAATTATGGAGGTATAACAGTAGAGCGAGGAGTTATAAATAAGGAAATGGAGGTACCTATTGTTAGAAGTGAATTTATTTGATACAAATACCTATACCCGGTGAGAATTTAGGGTGTTGATGGTATGAGTATCCACACAATAGATCCGATAGATTTAGAAAATAGCTCCAACCTTGATATTGGGAAACCTACTGCAAGCGCAAAATTGATTAGGATATTGTTCTAAGTTGATTCTTATGATATGATGGTGGTATTAGCTTCTATGAATCTCAATCCAGCGATTTAAAGAAAAGATGTAGAACACTGAACAAAATCGTAAAGGAGGTTTGATACTTAGCTTACGAGCTAGATTATTGAGCTGATGAAGTCACACTTGAGGAAGCAGATCGATCTAGATTGCAAGCTCAAAGCTACAGAGGAGTAATTCATGGGTTCTTGTTTAAGAAGATAAAGAGGTGAATTCCACAGACTTTCCTAAATAAGTCGATGATTGTCTCCCTTGTAGATATTTTTTTTTTTTGTTATTGGGCTAGGTCACTTTTGGGATTGGCCTATCTTGTACATATCTTGGATTTCTTTTTTGATTTTTAATAAAAGGGCCTATGGCCCGGTTTTAATTAAAAAAAAAGTTACTCAAAAGGCTCTGAACCTTCTTCCATTCTTTCATAGATTTATTTCCACCACCATTACCTAAAAAACACCTAATAAAATTGGTTAGTTTGCTATCCGAAATATGTAATCAAAACAAGCAACTAAATGGCATTATTATTCTCAAAACTCAGCTAAATTAAGGGTAAAACATGACAAGAGGGCGTAAAAATACGCCCAAGATCACTTATTCTATTATCTCACTTGTAGTGAGGAAACATTCTTATAGTTTCATGCTTATAGTTGGGGGTGACATCATGTGATTTGGTGCAAGACCTGATACTAAGGAGGAAGTGGTAGACTAATGGAAAAGATGTAGCAAAATTTAGATCGTATATATAATTCAAAGACATTTTGAGTATGGTTATAGTCTAGATCATGCGTTTTAGAAATTTTCATATTGAAATGTGAACAATGGTTTAAGGAACTTCATGAACGTCTTATATTATATAGTTAGTTGTTTAGTAGCAGGAAGAGTAAATATGTGGTGTAAATGGTATATAAAATAGTGTTGGCAATTGAGAATGGTATGATTAAAGGTATAATTTGGTGATAATCAACTTAACTTTGAACACTCAAGAATGGGTTGCTCAGTGCATGATGAGATTGAAGATGCTTCAACAGAGATCAGGATTTCTACTACAGTCTTAGGAAATGAATTTATTGGAAAGGATTTGATAGTTTAGTGTTTTGATAGGTGCACATACATTATATTAAAAATAAATGATTAAATTTGATAAGAATCTATAAATTGGATAAGAAGACAATGATTATGGAAAGTTATGAAGGAGAGTTTCTTATAATGAGTTCGAGGTGGCATGATTACTCTCTAGGATCATATGAAGCATATATTTTCTATCTTATGAAGTTGTTTGAATGGTTTGAGTTTTATGATATAACTTCTATAGTCGAACACACATTTACTCGGCTAGAGTCACAAGGTTTGCTACTTTTATCATCTACCATGATTTATGAAAGGGTAAATTGAATATGTGTAAGGTGACATGAACGATGAATGAAGACCAAGGTTCAAGGATTCTTGATGAGGATGGTTGATGGCTTTAGAGAAAAAGAGGGAAAGTTTATTTTATGATTGGATTTTTATGGGACTATGTAACGATATTTCTTTAGCAAGGGACATGTTTACTTGTTTGTGTGAGATGAAGACAAGGTATGTATATTTTGGGGCTAGAGATTGAATGGTTTGTGTGATGTATTGTAGTTACTTTATGGGTGTAAATTTACAGTATGATTTGGGTATGACCTTCTTGATGGTTATGTTGTGGAAAAGTGGTAAATCTAGTGAGTTTCCATGAAATGGTACTACAAAGGTAGGGCGAGTTATGAATGAAAATAGATATACCAGTTAATGAGTGTAAAGGGATAATGACTTAAGGAGCTAATAGTTATTTCACCTACTTCAATAATAGTGTTTTACAATGTATTCAGATTCAAAGAATCAACTAGTTTTTACTACGACCACTCGACTAAGGTATCAATTTATAAGTGAAATTAAAGTTGCGGATAAATAATAGGTATTAACAAGTTCAGGTTTTGAAGTGCATTTCAAAGGATTAATTTTGGGTTGATGATATTATTGAGTCCAGGAGGAGTGAATCAATATTTGGATGGTTTGCTTGCTGATAAAGGAAGTTTTTAACAGACATGCTTATGTGAAAGTGACTGAAAATTTTAATAAGGATGTGTATGTACTAACTAATTATTTTATAGGATTGATACAATACATGTGTGGTTTGAGGTATCATATTGAAGATGAGATTTTTTTTGTGAAATGCCCAAAACTATTAAGTAAATTTGATAAGAAGACTTTGTGATGGTTTGTACTTATGATGTGACTAATTTGGAAGAGTTTTTGGCTAAAATATTCTTGTAAGGTAGGGAAGACTTTTAGGTGTCCCAAATTTGTAATTTGTTACTACTTTGGTGACTGGCTTAGTTTGTATGGAAAGGCTTATGGTTCTTTGAAACACTCCCCAAGTAAATTGAAAGAAATTTCAACTTTTAATGGTAAAAGTGATTGGAAATAAAATATGACATTTGTAAGAATAATAATGAGAGTATCTATTTGATTATAAGTCTAATGATTCATCTTTAGAAAGTGAGAATTGAGTTTAGAACGACGTGGTTCTTTTGGTCTTGTTCAGGTTATGATGATATTATCATGTGTTGACTTGATATGGTGTAAATTGGTTAAGTGTTAGTAGGGAGGGAGGTCTGTAAATCTTTGCGCCAAGTTTTGTGATAAGCTCCATGGTCATTTTGAATTCAATAACTAGTAAGGTCTAGGTTTCAGATAACGAATATGATGTGATCTATGCATAAAGGGATTAGTGGCATACTAAGGGGTTCGATTTTATAGCATCCATAAATAAATAGGTTGATGTTGGTTGGTATAGGAAGTTGTGCACATGGTTTAAATTAAAAGTTTGAGTTTTTGAGATAAGGTGACTTTGTGGTAGTGGATTATGTTATTGTATGGATTGAAAAGATAAGAAAGATTGAGCATGTACCTTATAGAGGACTTAGAAGGACTTGTGAATGGGAATGTCATGGGTTGCAAAATGTATTACATTAGGAAGTTAAAGGGCATAATGAAGTATTTCATTTGAAGGTTTTGGTTTAGAGTATGAGGTAATATGACATGGACCATTTTTTAAAGAGTACAAAATGGTGAATGTGTTAAGGGAAGCGATATGAAGTTTATATATTGAAGAGTTTGAAGTATTCAAAATTGAATCATGGCTATGAGTTGAGAATTAAAAGTACTAGCAGAATTGCATGATCAGTACAAGTTGAGAAATGTGTGGAAAGAAGACATCATGAATAGATCATTGGAACAGAGTTGAAGATTTTGGTGGATTTCAGCCTTTGAGTGTAAAAACGACAGTACAAGTTGGAACATTTGTTAATGGAAGGTGGAATGGTTTGGAGCAGACTTTTGAAAGGGTTAATAATGAATTTTCTGAAAATTTTGTTTTGGTTTGGGTGGTAAGTAGTGATATATGGGTAATTTTACACTTCTACGCTGGTTTGAATTGTTCACTTTATGACAGGCTGCTTGTGTGGGTATTATTGAAAGGGCTTATGAGTCTATAGGTTTATTGAGGTTTTCAGGTTGAATGATACTCCTCGTTGATGAAAACTACACAGACTATTATGAGAAGTTACATAGATATTGGGTTATGTATAAAGGGTATATGCTTATGGTATAAAAGGTTTTAGGATAATCAATGATTTTCTCTGAGGTTTGGCACAAAAATATAATTGTTTGAATAGTGGTTGAAATGTGGCACTTGAAGATTTGTAGAGAATTTATATCTGTTTCTGACTCAGTAGCTTCATCTTATAGAAAAAGTACTATAAGGCTTGAATTTAGCTCTATTAGCCTTGGATAAGGACAATTTTGACAAAAAAAATGCTTAGAGTGAGCTCGGAACAGACAAAGGTTCTTTTTGGAAAAAAAAGTCATAATTCAAAGTTGTGGAGAATGGAATTGTGCCTTCTAAGTTTTTTTTGGTACTAATGATAGTTTTAGAAATGTGAGTAGAAAATTTGTGATGTCATGATATTTTATTGGTTCAGACTTGGCACTAGATTTTGGATACAATTATCGGCTTGTGGTGACTATGATGGGTTTTGGTGAATCGGATATATCCAGAACTATGAGTATGATCAACTCAATTATTATGCTTAGAGACAGTTCAAATATATAGAAATAAGATTTGGGAAAGTCCTAAATTTTGTAACGATTTGATTCGTCGTTATTGAATATATCTATGATATAATACCTGAATTTAAGAATTAGCATCAATTTGAGTTAAGTCGGGATTAACCGTAGTTTGTTTGATAATCGTTTTGAGTAGAGGATTAAAAACAAGGGGCCTGATCTGCCTAAGGGTTGCTGCAGCAGTCCTTTGGTTGCTATAGCGAGCCAATTATGGCTGTGGCCTGGCCGCTGTAGCAATACCCGGGCAGAAAACACGTGAATTAAAGACCCTTTTTGATTCAACATTTTTCAAAAAAGAGGGTTCTGTTAGCCCCCAATCTTATTTTAATGATGACAACACTAATCCCTAATTGTGTGTAGGATAACGAAGGAAGTAACCATCCCAACACTTGCTCAAAAAGGAAAAAAACCACGATAAAAGGATGTCTAGGAGTCTCGTACAATTGGAAGACAAGCCGCAAAAGGAAGAAATATAATCAACACAAGAGAATAAGGAAGGATATATATGGATGTATCTGATACGAACATATTATATTATCTAGGTGTTCAACTACTAACCTAGATGAACTCACAAATCCCTTGGTTCCCTAATATCATAGAGCAATGGAATTAAAAGAATGGAAATTCTAATTCCCCCAAATCAAGGCAAATATGGTTCCACATGGAAAGACAAGATCGGTCAAGATTTTGAAGATTGGGAAATCACAAAATATCAATATTGTATCCCCTATATAAATAGATGATAGGCAGCCTAGGTTTATTCTCGTACATCTTCACTTGAGCAATACTCTAGTTATTTCTTTAGCCTTATACAATTCATTGTAATACATTATAGCAAACACAAAAGATAGTAGAAGCTAGGTGCTATACAGTAGAGGATGCTACTCTTCTCGGAGAAGCAGATCTATAAAGCTCACGAGAAACATTCTGTAATCATAAAATTTTTCTCTAAAGGGAACCTCTTGTAACCCAATGTGACAGGAAGTAGGCACCACAAGGGTTTTCCAAACCAGGATAAATCTTACTGTGTTTTTTACTTTACTTCCGCACTTTTACTTTCTGATATTACTGCTTTGTTGAGACTAACACTGTTGTACAGGGATGTCGACCAATTGATTTTCGTAGTTGACTTAAGGTAAAAAATTCAATTCACCACCCTCTTGTTTATCAATTAGTATTAGAGCAGGTCTCATAAAAATGTTACTTAACAACACATGAGAAAAGATCAGATGTCAAACTACCAAATTCCAGGAGCAATACTTCAGGATGGGCATTCATCTAACAGGCCTCCATATTTCAATGAAAAACACTACTCCCATTGGAAAAACAGATTCAAAATATTTGTTCGATCAACTGATTTCCAAGCTTAAGAAGTGATCAAGAAAGGACCCAAACTAATTCCAAGACTCAAAGACAAAGGAAAGGAATCAAGCAACACCATTGATCTCGAAATATTTGAGGTCACAAAGGAACGACAAGTGGTAATTGAAACTAATGCTAGAGCAATAAGTTTGCTTTACTGTGTAGTTTGTGGATCGAAGTACAACAAGATCTCAACATGTAAAACAACTAAGG
This sequence comes from Capsicum rhomboideum, assembly GCA_031232105.1. Classification (NCBI taxonomy): domain Eukaryota; kingdom Viridiplantae; phylum Streptophyta; class Magnoliopsida; order Solanales; family Solanaceae; genus Capsicum; species Capsicum rhomboideum. Next base: position 82,975,422 of record CP124712.1, read on the forward strand.
AGATGTTGGACAAGTTTGAAGTCACCCATGAAAGATATACCAAAGTAAAAGTAGCCAGGATTGGTGCATTCGTTAATGAATATGAACTATTCAAAATTTGTGATGATGAGAGAGTGGAATCTATGTTTTCACGATTCAACAAAATTTTCTGTGAACTCAAATCTCTTGGATTACCTACTCAAACAACTTGCAAGTAAATAAGCTTGTCAGGAGTCTTCCCAAAGCATGGGAGACAAACGTAGCCATTCTGAATGATGGAAATCTACACAATATGACCTATGATGAACTACGAGGTAATCTTCTTGCCTATAAATACAACATCAACAGGTATAGCAAAGAAGAGAAAAAGAAGACCATAACATTCAACGCTATAAACCATTAAGAAGAAGGAAATATTGATAAAGAAAATAGTGAAGGCATGGCTCTCATAAATCGAGGAGTAAGGCATATCCTAAGACAAACTCAATAGAGGCCCCAACAATCCTTTAAAAATAACGAATATAGAGCAAAATATGAACTATTCAAAAATTGTGATGATGAGGGAGTGGAATCTAAGTTTTCATGATTCAGCAAAATTATTTGTGAACTCAAATCTCTTGGAATTATCTACTCTTACAGCCTGTAAGTAAATAAGCTCGTTAGGAGTCTTCCCAAAGCATGGGAGACAAAGGAAGCCATTTTAGAAGATGGAGATCTACACAATATAACCTAAGATGAACTACGAGGTAAACTTTTTGCCTATGAACAAAACATCAATAGGTACAAAAAAGAAGAGAAAAAGAATATCGTAGCATTCAGTGCTGTAACCCATGAAGAAAAAGAAAATATTAATAAAGAAAATAGTGAAGGCATGGCTTTCATAAATCGAGGAGTAAGGCATATCCTATGACAAAGACAATAGAGGCCTCAACAATCCTTTAAAAATAATGACTACCCAAGGAATGATGATCGATGCTACTACTATGGTAAGCCTAGTCACATTAAACAAAATTGTCCTGAATTAACAAGAAGATCATAAAGGAAAAACAAAAACTTTGGTGCTTTGAGTGATGAAGATGAAACTTAGTACAATGCAGAAACCGCAAATATGTCCTTCATGGCTATAGGAGAATCAAGCCTGGTAAGACCATTCAATTGTCATAATTGCAATATGTTGCTATCAAATCTTGATGTGATTGCCAATGAACTTCAAAAGGTTATTGATGAATATAATAAGATTGTGCAAGAAAAATAAAACTGACAACTGTTGTTAAAAAACAATGTTTTGGAAGAAAGAAAAAACTGGCAGATCTAACTAGAAGCAAACCAAATTGAAGTAGACTTGCTTCAAAAGGAGCTTGATGATTTAAGGATGCAGTACAATAACATCAAAAAATTACCAAGTCATAGCTCTGTTAGATTAAATATTTTCAAAATTAAATCTATTCATGACTCTTGTGTATCTGTAAAATTCTCTCTCTCACATTATAAACCTACTTGTTATACCTGTGGTAAAAAGGGTCATAAATCTTATAACATCAGATAACAGTCTCATGGAATGTGGGTTTGGAGACCAGAAGAAACTGCTTCTAACACTCAAGGACCCACGAACACTTGGGTACCAAAAAGAAAATAATCTTTCTGTTTTACAGAAACACACCCGAAAAACCTAAAAAAAAGGAATGTGGGTAATAGACAGTGGGTGTTCTAGGCACATGACAGGAAAGGAATAAAATTTTAGTTCTATGACAAAAATAGATGGTGGATCTGTCAGATTTGGAGATAATGCTAAGGGAGAAGTTATAGGTGTCGGCTCTGTAAAAATTAGCCCTTCCTGCAATTTAATTATAGTGTACCTAGAGGATGGACTCAAACATAACCTACTGAGTATCAGTCTACTATGTGATGCCAGAGTTGATGTACTGTTCAATGCCGGAAAATGCAACATCATACATGCCATAAAAAATATCACCCTTATTGGTGTTCGAGTTGAGAATATCTATACTTTAAATTATATTGATTTACCTACTTTAACTTGTCTTACTGCTCAAACCTGTGATCCTTGGTTGTGGAATAGAAATCTTGGACATGCAAGTATGCATGCTATCGAGAAGCTCTCTAGACTTGAACTGATTACAGGTCTGCCTAAAATTAAGTTTGAAAGGATCACATCAGTAACGCCTGTCAATTTGGTAAGCAGACTCCAACATTATTCAAGGTAAAGGACATTGTTAGCACGTCTAAGCCATTTCAAACTATCCACATGGATTTGTTTGGACCAACCAAAACAACTTGTATTGGTAGAAAAAGATATGCTTTTGTTATTGTTGATGACTTCTCATGATTTACATAGGCAATGTTTCTTGCTCACAAGAATGAAATATTCACTAATTTTGAAATATTTCGTAGAAGAGTTTAAAGAGAAGCAGAATAATTTAGATCCACCATTCACAGCGATCATGAAGGAGAATTTGAAAATAAAGCCATTGAAGATTTCTGTGCACACAATTGATCTACTCAAAAAATTTCTTCACCTTGCTCTCCTCAACAAAATGGAGTAGTTGAATGAAACACCAAATCTCTTCAAGAGACTGCCAGAACCATATTAATAGAACAAAGTCTGCCTAACCACTTCTGGGCAGAAGCAGTGAGCACGACATTTTATATACTAAACAGATGTTTGATTAGGACTATTCTAAAAAAGACCCCCTATGAGCTCTGGAGAGGAAAGTAGCCAAACCTTAGCTATTTTCATCCACTCAGTGTAAGTGTTTTATTCATAATAATGGTAAGAATACTCTAGGAAAATTTGATCCTGGGAGTGCTGAAGGTATTTTCTTAGATATTCTCCCACTAGCCGTGCATTTAGAGCTTTTAATATAAGAACTTTAAGTGTGGAAGAATCTATTCACATAGTTTTTGATGATTCTAATCCTATATCTTTGAGTATGAGCATTGATGAGGAATAGCTAAACAATTCTCAAACCAAAAACATCATAGAGACTGCAGCCCCAAATGACAAGGAGTTGACTGTAAATGTACCAAGGGAATGGATACACGATGCAAGCTTTCCAAATGTATTCATTATTGGAAACCCAAATGATCGAATGCAAACAAAAGGATCATTAAGAAAGCAGGCATCCATAGCTTTGGTATCCCAATTCGAACCCAAATGAATTGACGAGGCTCTTGTAAGTGAATCATGGACTTAGGCCATAAAAGAAGAACTAGACCAATTTGAAAGAAATCAACTTTGGACTTTGGTAAAACGACCAAAGAATTACATAGTAATTAGAACTATATGGGTCTATATAAACAAGATGAACGAAGAAGGTAAAGTTATCAGAAACAAAGCCAGGTTAGTGTACTAAACATAGATGACCTCACAAATCCCTTGGGTTACCCGATATCATAGAGAAACATAATTAAAAGAATGGAAATTATAATTCCCCCAAATCAAGAAAAATATTGTTCCACATGGAAAGACAAGATCTGTCAAGATTTTAAAGATTGGGAAATGGAAAAATATCAATATTGTATCCCCTGTATAAATAGATGATAGGCAACCTAGGTTTATTCTCGTACATCTTCACTTGAGCAATACTCTAGTTACTTCTTTAGCCTTATATAATTCATTGTAATACGTTATAGTGAACATGAAAGAGGGAAGAAGCTTAGTGCTATACAAGTATAGGCTGCTACCTTTCTAGTAGAAGCTGATCTATAAAGCTCTCAGAGAAATATTCTGTAATCATTCAATGTTTCTCTAAAGGGAACCTCTTATAACCCAAGGGGACTGGAAGTAGTCACCACAAGGGTGTTCCGAACCAGGATAAATCTTACGGTTTCTTTTACTTTACTTTCACACTTTTACTCTCTGATATTACTGCTTCATTGAGACTAACACTGTCGTGTAGGGAAGTCAACTAACTGATTTCCCAAGTTGACTTAAGGTATAAATTTTCAATTCACCCCCTCTTGTTTATCAATTAATATTATAGAAGGTCTCACAAAAATGTTGCTTAACCGCACATGAGAAAAGTATTAGAGAAGGTCTCACAAAAATGTTGCTTAACCACACTTGAGAAAAGATCAGATGGCAAACTACCAAATTCCAAGAGCAATACTTCAGGATGGTCATTTATCTAAAAGGAATTCATATTGCAATGAACAACACTACTACTATTGGAAAAACAAATTCAGAATCTTTGTTCGATCAACTGATTTCCATCTTTGGGTAGTAATCTAGAAAGGACCCAAACCAATTCCTGGAATCAAAGACAAAATATTTGAGGTCACAAAGGAACAACAAGAGGTAATTGAAACTAGCGCTAGAGCAATAAGTTTGCTTTACTATATAGTTAGTGGATCGGAGTATGACAATATCTCAACATGTGAAACAACTAAGGAGATGTGGGACAGGCTTGAAGTCACCTATGAAAGAACTAACAAAGTAAAAGAAGCCAAGATTGGTGCACTTTTTAATGAATATGAACTATTCAAAATTGGTGATGATGAGGGAGTGGAATCTATGTTTTCACGATTCAGCAAAATTGTCTGTGAACTCAAATCTCTTGAAATTACCTACTTAAATTGCCTACAAGTAATGAAGCTCGACAGGAGTCTTCCCAAAGCATGGGAGACAAAGGAAGCCATTCTGGAAGATAGAGATCTACATAATATGACCTATGATGAAATATAAGGTAATCTTCTTGCCTATGAACAAAACATCAAAATGTACAACAAAGAAGAGAAAAAGAAGACCATAGTAATCAGCGCTGTAAACCATTAAGAAGAAGAAATTATTAATAAAGAAAATAGTGAAGGCATGGCTCTCATAGATTGAGGAGTAAGGTATATCCTAAGACAAAGACAATAGAGGCCTCAACAATCCTTTAAAAATAACTGCTACCCTAGGAATGATGATCGGTGCTACTACTGCGGTAGGCCTTGTCACATTAAAAAAAATTGTCCTGGATTGAGAAGAAGATCATCAAAGAAAAATAAGAATTTTGGCGCTTGGAGTGATGAAGATGAAACTGAGGATGATACAAAAACTTCAAACATGTGCTTCATGGCTATAGGAGAATCAAGCCTGGTAAGACCATTCAATTATCATAATTACAATATGTTTCAGTCAAATCTTGATATGATTGCCAATTAACTTCAAAAGATTATTGATGAATATAATAAGATTGCTCAAGAAAAAATAAACTAGCAAATGTTGTAAAACAACAAAGTTTTGGAAGAAAGAAAAAACTAGCAGATCCAACTAGAAGCAAGCCAAATTGAACTCGACTTGCTTCAAGAAGAGCTTGATGATTTAAGGATGCAATACAATAGCATCAGAAAATCACCAAGTCATAGGTCCGTCATATCAAATATTTTCAAAACTGAATCTATTCATAACTCTTTCGTGTCTGTAAAATCCTCTCTCGCTTATTAGAAACCTACTTCTTATACCTGTGGTAAAAAGGGTCGTAAATCATATAACAGCAGACAAATACTTCTAACCCTCAAGGACCCAAGAACACTTGGGTACCTAAAAGAAACTAATCTTTCTAATTTGCATAAACAGACCCAAAAACCTACAAAAAGGGAATGTGGGTAATAGACTATGGGTGTTCTAGGCACATGATAGGAAAGGAAAAAATTTCAATTCTATGAAATAAATAGATGGTGGATTTGTCAGATTTGGAGATAATGTTAAGGGAGAAGTTGTAGGAGTCGACTTTGTAAAAATTAGCCCTTCTTGCAGCATAATTAAAGTGTACCTAGTGGATGAACTCAAACATAATCTTTTGAGTATCATCAACTATGCAATGCCGGATTTGATGTACTGTTCAATGCCGCAAAGTGCACCATCAACAATGCTGTAAAATATATCACCCTTATCAGTGATCAGGTTGAGAATATCTATATTTTAAATAATGTTGATTTACCTACTTTAACTTGTCATACTGCTCAAACCTATGATCCTTGGTTGTGGCATAGAAAGATTAGACATACAAATATGCATGCTATCGAGAATCTCTCTAGACTTGAACTGGTTTAAGGTTTGCCTAAAATTAAGTTTGAAAAAGATCACATCTGTGATGCCTGTCAAATTGGTTTGTCGAATCAAACATCATTCAAGGTCAAGGTTATCATTAGCACGTCCAAGCCATTTCAAACTATCCACATGGATTTGTTTGGACCAACCAAAACAACCAGTATCAGTGGAAAAAAGATATGCTTTTGTTATTGTTGATGATTTTTCATGATTTACATGGGTAATGTTTCTTGCTCACAAGCATGAAGCATTCACTAATTTTGAAATATTTTGTAGAAGAGTTCAAAGAGAAGTAGGATACTTTATATTCTCCATTCACAGTGATCATGGAGGAGAATTTGAAAATAAAGCCTTTGAAGATTTCTGTGCACAAAATAGATATACTCAAAATTATTCTTCACCTTTCTCTCCTAAAAAAATAGAGTAGTTGAATCAAAGAGCAAATCTACTCAAGACACTGCCAGTACCATGTTGCTATATCAAAGTCTGCCTGACCACTATTTCTGGGTAGAAGCAGTAAGCACGACATATCATATACTCAATAGATGTTTGATCAGGCCCATTCTAAAAAAGACCCTCATGAGCTTTGCTGAGCAAAGAAGCCAAACATTAGCTATTTTCATCCATTCAATAGTAAGTGTTTTATTCATAATAATGGTAAGAACACTCTAGGAAAATTTGATCCTTCATGTGCTGAAGGTATTTTTCTTGGATATTCTCCCGCTAGTCATGCATTTAGAGCTTTTAATAAATGAGCTTTAAGAGTGGAAGAATCTATGCAGATAGTTTTTGATGATTCTAATCCTATATCTTGAGTATGAGCATTGATGAGGAATAGGTAAACAATTCTCAATCCAAAAACATCATTGAGCCTGCATCCCTAAATGATAAGGAGTTGATTGCAACAACATAGGAGTCGACTACACCTCCTGAGGCTCCAAGTAAATGCACTAAGGGAATGGATACATGATACAAGCTTTCCAAATGACTTCATCATTGGAAACCCAAATGATAGAATGCAAATAAGAGGATCATTAAGAAAGTAAGCATCCGTACTTTGGTATCCCAATTTGAACCCAAACGAATTGACGAGTCTCTCAAAAGTGAATCTTGGACTGAAGCCATGAAAGAAGAGCTAGATCAATTTGAAAGAAATCAACTTTGGACTTTGGTTAAACGACCAAAGAATTACTTAGTAATTGGAACTAGATAGTTCTATAGAAACAAAATGAACGAAGAAGGTAAAGTTATCATAAACAAAGCCAGGTTAGTAGCTCAAGGCTATTCTCAACCAAAAGTTATTGACTATGATGAAACCTTCGCTCCTGTAGCAAGGTTAGAATCCATTCGTATTCTTTTAGCTTATGCTTCTTCTTAACTCTTTGAATTATTTGAAATGGATGAAAGATTTAAACGGTTTTATAAATGAAGAAGTTTACGTAAAGCAACCTCTAGGTTTTAAAAATCCTCTTGCCCTGATTATGTGTTTAAACTCTCAAAGGCACTTTATGGTCTCAAACAAGCTCCAAAATCCTAGTATGAATGTCTTAGTACCTTTATGTGAAATAATGATTTTCAAAGAGGAAAAATTGATACCACCTTTTTCATTCAAAAATTGAATTCAAGCATTCTTATTGTACAAATTTATGTTGATGATATTATTTTTGGAAGTTTTAACACCTCTCTATGTAAGAACTTTGCTAATATTATAAAAGGAGAATTTGAGATGAGCATTATAGGAGAGCTGACTTTCTTTCTGGGGCTTCAAATAAAGCAGTCATCTTTCGAAACCTTTACAAGTCAAAGCAAGTATGCTAAGGAGTTGATTAAGAAGTTTGGCATGGAAAAAGGTAGGGCGTTTGGAACGCCCATGACTCCTTTAACCTGCCTTGAATCTGACATCTAAGGAAAAAGTGTTCATGAGAAAAATTATTGAGGAATGATTGAATCACTACTATATTTGACAACCAGTCGACTAAATATTATGTTTAGCGTATGCAAATGCGTGAGATTTAAATTAGTACCAAAGGAATCTCACCTTACAGTTGTAAAAATGATAATTCGATATCTTATTGGAACTCGAGATCTTGGATTAATGGTACCCTCGTTGTTCAACTTTCAATTTAATTAGATACTCAGATGTTGACTTTGGAGGTGAAAAAAATGATCAAGAAAATACTAGCGGAACTTGTCAATTACTTGGTGACTCTAGTGTTATGGCACAGCAAAAAACAAACTTCCATTGCACTATCCACCACAAAATCTTAATACATGGCAGTCGGTACTTGTGGTACTCAATTACTTGCCAACAATTTTACAAAACCTCTTTTGGAGGAAAGATTATATTTTCTAAGAAAAAGACTCGGTATAACCAATGTTGATCAACTTTAGTACTTTTTTAGTGTTCCCCCTATTTCATTTTGTTGTATTTTACCTTATTTTAGTTTATGTTATGTTATTTTATTTTATTTCCTTTGTTAAAATGACTTTGTGTTTTAATTAACTTGCGTGTCTTTGCAAGTCAAATCCCTATTTTCCCACAATTCCCCTTAAATATCTCTCTGCCCCATAAATAAAGTAGTTGCACTTCTCAAACCCTCTCCCTTCTCAGTAGATTCACTGAATCAATAGTTCCCCTTATCTCACCTTCTTTAATTTTAACCCCTCTTACTCTCCATTCACTCATCCATGCTCACAATGGCAAGAACTAGATATATAACCTCTCTTCCACCTCCTCCCCAAGTCGACTTCTCTCAAAGCTCCTCCACAAATAAACTCGATCTCTCTTCAGACTCCTCTAAAGGATAATCCCATGTCCCTGCAGAATAGAAATCAAAAAGGCGACTCAGTAATGACAAAGGTTCTTCTTGCAAAAAATCCCGATTAGACACTCATGGTTCATTCACATAGTAATACATGCAAAGGTTTTGGGGAGTGGATCAAAAAAAGAAATTTGTTCTCTTCAAAAATATGTCTGTGGTCTTAGGTAGAGTGGTAAATCTGAAGTAACTCAAGGAATGCCACTGCTTGATAAGTGATGTTTTAAAAGCTCAGAAACTGAAATTGTTTTTTCACATTCTTTAGTATTGAAGTTTATGAAGACCCGGTCCATCGTTTTTATGCTAATCTTCGAGTATCTCAAGAAAGCGGTGAACTACAAACCCTAGTACTAGGAGCGAGAATTGTCCTAAATGATTTTCTATTTGAAAAGGTGTTTGAAATTGTCTCTTCTGGATGAATCCTTTTATGAATGGTGTTTGGACCGACGACTTTGAAGTTTCATTTGAAGGTGCTAAGAGAGCAAAAGCCTAATCCGGCACTGATCTTTTTTATTTTGGACCCCTGTCTCCGTGTTTCGAAAATAGAATTCTAGCCCATATAATTGCTACCCCATTGGTTCCTTAGAAAAGTTCCCTTGGTAGTACTACTGCTAAGGATTTATTTGTGTTGTACTGCATGATTAAGAAATATCGCCTAAACTGGAATGGGTGGTTTCGTGGATACATGCTGGAAAGTGCTCAGGACCCTAATCTCTCTGCTAGCTTACTTTATGGTGCACTAATTACTCATATTTTGCTTCATTCAATGATTGATCTATCTAGTTTTCTAGTTGTGGATATTACTGGAACTTATGATTCCTAAGATATTAAGAGCATGGGGTATGTGTTGGTTGATTTTCAATGGTTTTAGAAGGACTCGACTAAAGCACATTCTGTGAAAGTTAACTCTGGAATGGCTCCAGCCAACTCTGCAACAATCTTACTCCAAGAGATAAAAGTTATATAGGAAAGGTTGATGACCCTAGTAGAAGGTATGATTTCTCTGCAGGAAACTATAGGAAAAATTAGTCAAGTGACAAAGGATACAAGCACAGATATTGGAAAGCTCAGGCTTGCAATAGATTGTCTGAAGGTGTAAGGCATTCAGACAGTAAATAAGTTGATCAAGAAAGTTAACTCTATCAATACAAGATCCGACTTCTCTCACATCAAACTTGATATTACCTTTCAGACATTGTATTCAAACTTTTCAAAAAATGTGCAAAAATCCTATGATGCTTTCTGTAGGAACGTGATCAGTATATTAACTTACTTTTGGAAAAAACAACCTTCTCCTAGCTCTTGATTCAATAGGGGTGTGTTCCTATCAGACAACTTATATTTGTACTCCTAAGAGCCATACTCCTTGACTCTTTCCCTCTTTGGGGTTGTCTCTGCTATGACTATGGTTCATGTTTTATTTTCACTATATATGTATGTTCTGTATTATCTGTTTGTTTTTTCCTTTATGATTATGCCAAATAGGGGAGAAAGCACAGGTAAAAGGAATGTACAATTTGAGGGGGAGTACAAGAATACACAATTTGAGCGGGACTACTGTCACGCCCCGAATCCCATTCGGGCTGGACTGGCACCCAAAGTCGACAAGGCACGAGAGAACCAATATGTGCTCACGAACATTCATATGCATGCCTCTGTAACAACATCTCTATATCTCATACAACTATGCAGAAATCATGGAAACATGTATTATATAAATGAAACTTGACCGATAGGGCCATCAAGTCAAACTGGACATGCATCTCTTACATTCCTCTTCCCACATATGTCTACAAAGCCTCTACAGATACAAATACATAGCCAAGCTAGAGTCGGGACAAGTCCCCACTTTATACAACATGTACAATACCAAAATCAATGTACACTATGACTCGAAAAGTCCTGAACCACCTGGAGCTCACCAAAAATCTGCAAATGACCCGCACTCTACTGTGGAGGTCCACTAACACCTGTGCCTACAGCAAGTAAGGTAAATTCCCCCTCAAGGGGGTCAGTACGAAGAATTTACTGAGTATGCAAGGCTATATGAAACTTTATGATACAATAAGACTTCAATGTAATCCAATATAAACGAGTAATCAATATGGATAAATCAGTGATCTGCATATGTGGAACCATGTACCTTACATTCATTATGAATAACCCATCGTTATGTATGTTTGAAACGGTGTACTTTATGTTCATTACTTTTTTTGCTTCTGTGTTCATTCATCAAAACCTGTGCTATTTCGTACCCGGGCCCCAACTGATCAGTGGGTCTTAACATAACATAACGTTATGTTGGGATCGGCTCGAGCTAGGCTTATGCCTCTAGAGCTACCACCCATGAATCAATATATTGGGCTCGGCTCGAGCTAGGTTATTAACTCTAGAGCTACCACCCATAAATCAGCATATCAGGTTCGGCTCGAGCTAGGTTATTACCTCTAGAGCTACCACCTGTCAGGATTGGCCCGAGCTAGGGTTATGCCTCTAGGACTACCCCCTTGATCCAATAATCTCGGGATCAGCTTGAGCTAGGAGTTCGCCCCCAAAGCTACCACCCATACTCAATCATTAACCACATGTGCATTAGTTCATTCATTACTTTTGAGATTGATACAATGATAGTCATAACCTTATTGGGAGCTTTGGAACACAACATTATTGGAACTTTGGAACCATGTCCATAATTATGTAACTCATGAACAACAACGACTAATGAATGAGGGATATGTGACTTAAGAATGAATAGATTCTCCTTACGTCGTCACTTTCCTTGAAACAATATCTTTTAGTAGTTACAACATTATGAGAGCTTAGGAACTTCAGTCCATGGATAAGAGACATATGAATGCCAATCTATCAATGAATAGGAAACATGTGGATAACAACATATATCAAACCTGAATGAGATACCTTAGAATATTTCAGAATGGAACAACTACTATGACAATGTGACAATATTTGCTGCAGAAGGGTATGGAAAGAGTAACCTTACATACCTTCACTTCCAAGTATGAATACACAAGCCTATATATGAACACAACAGTCCAGCTCCTTCCTTACATTTCACTCTACAATACAAGTACATAACGGGCGTACGTTAACAATCAACTACCTTACAAGTGTATAAGTGTCACAATGAGTTACGTGACTGCTATATAGCATCATTTCGTTCTTCACAATACAATCCACTGCATTAACATACCAACAATACCATAACATACCATACATTTACCAATACATCATAAACCAATAACATTTCACACCAAGTTTATCCTTTACACTTCCTCATTAATACTACGTTACCTTTTCTCCGTAAAGTCACTCGATAGCTTTCACAATAACAGTTTAACAACAGTCCATATTTTATACCATTCAAAATACCTCCAGGATACTCCTTTATAGTCATTTAAAAGGTACCATAAGTTGATAATTGCATCCATGAAGGGTAAAGGGGCTTCGAGGGGGGGGAGGGGTCAAAGGGATGCAAAAACAAGCAATTCGGGGTTATGGGATGACCTGCGAAGTCACCTGAACCCGAAGGTGGATGACTTGCATCCTCAGGTTCCCTTTGTCAGTAGACAGAGGCACCTGCGAAGTCACTTGCGCCCGCAAGTGCTTCCTCTGCGAGGGCGGGTACCCATTTCGGCCAAAAAGGGTCTCTTTTGGGTCTTTTTATGCAATGAATGGTCCATGATCATAACTAAAATTCTATTGACATATATTAGATCATGTTGGATGCAAAAAATCATCCATGGTTTCACAACACACATGAACATCACCAAAACCACACTATTCCTTCAATACACCACCAAATCCATGCACAATTTTGCAATAACAATTCCAAACATTATGTACAAGAATAAAACAAGTTAAGGCTATAATAACATCTCACATGTAAATATTGAACCCATAAATTTCACTTCCTTCAAGGCCACAAGTCCATTTTCAAGTTTACAAGGCAAAAGCCTTCACCGATTAAGCAAACATAAATTGTTTCACACATAGTGAACTTCTCACACTTCACCAACACAACCAACATGATCTACACCATATTACATGCATATAATATATTAAACCATGAGATTAAACACTTACCAAAGCTTTCCAAGGAGTGATTTTGTCCCAAGAGGATGATAGCTTTAGGGTTTGAGTGTTGAGAGAAAGGTTTGGATAATTCTAGAAAATGGCATGTGTAATGTGTTGAATAAAAATATGATTTTTCTCTTGATTTATATGGTCACCTTAAGTCATCCTTAGCCACATATAACTCACTAAATGAGGGCCTCACTTGGTCAATTGAAAGAATGGGTCAAATACCCCTTTGGGCCATGTCTTTTGCTCCACCTTTGGGCTTCAATTTAGGCCCAATGGCAGAAGACTTATTGAAACCCAACATATTAATGTATAATTCATCAATTCTCTCATGTTTAAATATTTCCATGAATGTTACGGTAATCAACTAAACTCAAAAACATATGGGGTGTTACAAGTACACAACAAGCTCAAACTCACGAGAGCAAGCTCCCAACTCAAGAACTTCATAACAGGGAAGTTAAAATTAAAACTTTTACTACATTTTTTCATTATAAAAAAGGGAAGATTTTTAGCCCTAAATCTAGTTTTAATGATGACAACACTAATCCCTAATTGTGTGCAGTGTAATGAAAGAAGTAGCCATCCCAACACTTGCACAAAAAGGAAAAAACCACGATCAAAGGATGTCTCGGTGTCTCGTACAATTGGAAGACAAGCCACAAAAAGAAGAAATATAATTAGCACAAGAGAATAAGGAAGAACAAATATAGACATATCTGATACAAACAAATTACGTCATCTAGGTGTTCCACTACTAAACCTAGATGACCTCACAAATCCCTTGGATTCCCTGATATCATAGAGCAACAAAATTAAAATAATGGTAATTATAATTCCCCTAAATCAAGGCAAATCTGGTTCCACATGGAAAAGGCAAGATCAGTTAAGATTTTGAAGATTGGGAAATCACAAAATATCAATATTGTATACCCTACATAAATAGATGATAGGAAACCTAGATTTATTCTCGTACACCTTCACTTGAGAAATACTCTAGTTACTTCTTTATCCTTATACAATTCATTGTAATACGTTATAGTAAACACTAAAGATAGAAGACGCTATCTACTATACAAGTAGAGGTTGCTACCCTTCTTAGAGAAGATGATATATAAATCTCTTGAAGAAACATTATGTAATCATTCAACGTTGCTTTAAAGGGAACCTTTTGTAACCCAAGGGAACTATAAGTAGGCACCATAAGGGTGTTCCAAACCAAGATAAATCTTACTATGTCTTTTACTTTACTTTCGTACTTTTATTATATGATATTACTCCTCCGTTGATACTAACACTATTTTACAGGGAAGTCGATTACCTGATTTTCGTAGTTGACAGGTATAAAATTTTAATTCACCACCCTCTTGCTTATCGAGTTCTCTCCTAAAAAAGACCTTAGGGCTATTTCTTAGATAGAACGACCATAATGGAGAGACAATGCCCTCTAAGAACGTGTCCCATTCACTATCCTTGTGGATTCTCCATCAAAATCACTAGATGAGAAATAAGGAGCAAGGTTACATGCACTCTATTGAAGCAACTTGGCGTTGAGGTAGGCTATAGTTTTATGAGGAGTAGACTGCTGTTAGTAAACTTATACATAATATAGAATTGATGGAAGAATCATGGTTAGGCCCCCAGGTATGGCGTTTGGATGGGTAAAAAATAGAAATTGCATAAAAAGATCTAATTATGTGTAGCTATGTTAATGTATGAATTCCTTGATGAATGATGTATATTGTTACAACTTTCATGATGAAAAATAATATGGATAAAGTGAGTGTGGGTAACGGCACATAAATTATGTGAGCCTATAATCTATAAACCTAGCTTTAATATCTTAAAAAGGGTAAAATCTATGTTGTGCGTGTCTTAAGTATGTGATTTTCCTACTGTAATATTGTTCTGAGAGTGGAATATGATAAGGTAATATGGATTCATAACTTAAAGAATCTAAAGGAAAGCTTAGGGAGTAATATGTGTAAGGGCGTATAACTAACACTAGAACCGTAGACTGAATAAAGTCAAATAGTTTAAATAAACAACTAATGAAGTGGTTCCTATGAATCCTATAATGACTTGAATATAAGGGCCACTATTCTAGTAACGGAACCCATCAGTCCTTGATATAAATAAGTAAGGTTTTGGTAAGTGAATGTAATTAAATATGTTAAATTAGATGTTAGACTTGATTTGGTTTCATGTGTGCTCCTAAATTGGATACTTGTTTATTGGTCTTCAGACATACTTATGATTGACGATTATGGTTGTTAATGCTTGAATTAATAAGCTATTGAATATTGAACTTGATTGAAATGTATTATGATTGCAAGTGTACTTGTAAATTAGGTGCACTGTGTTACATCTTGAGATATAGTGAAATTGGAAACGTACATTGATATTATTGTGGTGGATCTGTTATTGCATCGGTCTAGATATAATACTATTATGAAGGATCAAGTACCATGATAGTACGGTACATGGACTGAGATTTTTCCCTATAGGTCATGACTATAGGGCAGAAGTAAGTCACCTTAGTGTGTCTGTACCTATGAGAAAGTGTTCTATGAGGCGAGTGAAAATTGTGAGTTGATGTGATAATGAGATGATACGATTGTGAGATTTATATAGATATAGGTCCATGTTGTGAGATGGTTAGTATAGTTGTAGGGTCTCGTATGACTTAGTTTGTTGATTTATAACTTATATTTTCTTAAATAGGTATTATGTTGTGATTGATGAGATCGTGTAGTTCAATATTATTATGATATCTTTTGTGACTTCTATATTCTCTTAGTTGATATTATGTGACTGAGTTGGTAGCTGGGTTGAGCTAGTGAAACTGCTTGTTGTTGTACGTTGAATAACTGTTTGTTTTCCTAATCTGGATGTTGGGTTATTTCTGCTGTGACTTATTGTATGATTGTGATGATTTTTATAATGATCCTTGAGGGGATCACGGGTTGAGCAACAACCCCAGGCCTTATCATAAATAAAAACAAAGTAAAAGTACAAGGAGGGGGGCATAAACCTTACCTCCGGTCCTATGGTGGTTCATGAGTGAGCTAACCTACTAAGGTTAGCTAACTCATCCCCAATTACTAGAAAGAAACCTATAAACTAAGAACTTAAGAAGAGAGGACTCCTCTTAATAAACAGATTCTAAGAAAACATAAATAATGGAGACTCTCCCCTTATAAATAAAGAAAAAAGACTAGTTAAAAAGAGACTTCTTCATGATAGCTATAGAAAAGGAATCATAGCCAAAATGAAGAATATCAGACAGAAACAAAGTGCAGGGTATTGCACAGGGCCCTATAATAGAGCTACATAACAGAAGAATCAAGATTATTACTTAATCCTCTTTATTTTCCTCCTTTTGAAGTTAAGCATGCCAATCTTATCCAGTTTGAAATATCCCCTAGACTCTTATGGTAAATGTTGACTAGTGAAGTAATATTGAGAGTTGTTAAACTCGTGGACAAAGAATTAACCACAAAGTTAGCTTCTCTAAATCTGTGTATACAATTAAATTATTGAAACTGATCCATGATAGCTTTTAGGTTGTTGAATTATTGATGAAGATGCCAAGGTGGGGTAGCTTGTTCTTTTATCTATTTTACAATAAGTTCTAAGTCTACCTCGAAGATGCCATAATAATGCCCATTGATCAGACACCAAAACAGGTCCCATGTGGCAAATTTGAGTTTTGCCTTGTTGTTACTACCATAACCAAGAGGGGTTGAAAAAACATAGATAATATCTCCATGTTGGTCTCTAACAATGCCGCCAACACCAAATTTTTAAGGGTTATCAAATGTACCTCCCATCAGAATTCAATTTAACCATATTAGAAGGAGGTATGGCCCAATACATCTTTGTTACCTTGGTATCATGAACATATTTTTATACTTGCAGGAAAAGGTCCCTTCAATTAGATGTCCATTTGATGTTGGAGATGAGAAGATGAGATATATCCTTGAAGATCAAGAATTTAACTCTATTCAGACTAGAATTCTTGCCCCCATATTTGCTTGCACATCTATTCTTCCAAAGGTTCCAATAGATAAAAATAGGTAAAGTATGGATAATCAGCTTGTAAGCCACATTATTATATATGTTACTCCACCAGAGAAGTTGATTCCGAAGAGGAATAATAACATGATTTATGCCCAGAGAATCTAAGAAGAATTTCCAGATATTTTAAGCAAAGTCACCACTGATAAAGATGTGATCAATTGTGTTTGGTCTAGGTCTATGGCAATAGTGAAAATCAGTTGGTTCATGACCAAAGGCAAGAGCTTCTCATCAGTAGGCAAATTCCCTTTTAATGCTCTCCAAAGTAGAAAAAAATAGTTGAAAGGAATATTTTTATGCCAAGTAAAGGAGTTAATAAAAGTATTTATTCTGTGAGGTCTAGTAAGGCTCCAAGATAAAGAACAAGTAAATTTTCCATCAGAGTTAGGATTTCATATAGGTAGATCATCAATCCCTTCTTGAAACTGAAACTGAGTGTTCAAAATAGTAGGTATACTCTGGGGAGGGTTAATTTGAACAAGTCTCTATACTTTCCAAGCTCCATTGTGAAGAAAGTGTGACACCTTGATGTTGCTATACCAGATATGTCATTTCTGAAGTTTGCAAGAGGACCAACTCCAAGCCAATTATCCAACCAAAAATAATACGTACCATACTTCAATTGCCACCTAATATAAGTTTCAGCCATACGCTTATTATGCATCATGTGTTTCCAGATCAAGGATTGACCTTTATCCCACTTCTTGATCATAAGATTTTCATTTTAACAATATTTAACTGTCAGAAAATCTATCTAAAGAGTGTGCTTTGTTCTAACAATCCACCAATGTTTATACTGCAGAGAAGTGTCTAACTCCAATGCCCCCTCATCAACAGGATAACTAAGATTTTTCCAGAAAGACCAATGATATTTCTTCTTGTTATCCTTCCATCACTAAAAGAAATCAACAAAAGAGAATTATAATGTGTTTGAGGGTAGTTTTGGGAAGTGTAGTAGAAGAGAGGATAAGAATAGATAGAGATTTTAAGACATGCTTAATGAGAGTTTTTCTTTTACCATAACTCAGAATCATGGATTGCCATCAGCTAATTCTACCAACCAAATTAGCTACCATATCAGAGTAGTAACTAATTCTTGGTATGCCAATGTAGATGGGGCAACCAAGATAGGCATTAGGGCTTTCCTTCTGTCTGAAACCAGTTTCAGTCTTAACTCTATGAATAGCACTCTGAAATGCAGTTTAAGGAAGAAGGAAGTGGATTTTGTCCTTGTTAATAAGTTTGTCAAGAATACTTTCATAATCAGTTAAGGTATTCATAATAAGTCTTAGAGAAACTCTCCTACCAGATGTGAAAATAATCACATCATCAACATAATTGAGATGGTTGATTTGGGGACCACTCAGTTCCATATAGAAACCATGATACCACTAATTATCATGTAAGTTATTCAGCATTCTGGATAAAACCTCAATACTAGGGATGGATAATGTAGGAGAGAGGGGGTCACCCTATTTAAGACCTCTAGTAGAGTGAAAAAATCCATGTCTTGAGACATTGACAATTACTGAGTACCAATTGTTTGAAATAGTCCTCCATAATATGTAAATAATGACTTCATCAAACCCCATTCTTCTAAGTACTCGGCAAATAAAGGACCATGAAACCCTGTCATAGGCTTTAGCCATGTCCAATTCGATCACAACATCTCCTCCTATGTTAAGATTCTTGATGTTTCTGATGATATCTTGAGCAAGCATGATATTCTCAGAAATTCTTCTACCTTAGACAAATCATATTTGATTGAGAGATATCAAGTTAGGAAGAATAGGATCTAATCTAAGACAAATGAGCTTAGAGATAATTTTGTTGGTGAAGTTACTCAAACTGATGGGTCTAAACTCTATGAGCTTATTAGGATGGTCTATTTTTGGGAGTAAAACCAAACATACATGAGATAAATATTTAGGCATGATATTACCATAAAAGAAAGACCGAGCAACTTGGAATAAATCATGACAGATAATATGTCAGCATGATTGGAAAAAATTTCCATTCAAGCCATCAGGTCTTGCAGCAGAATTTGGATTCATATAGAAGACCACCATCTTAAGCTCATCCATAGCAGGAAGGTCCTTTAAAATTCTATTCTACTCATCAGTTATCATCCTAGGGATACAATTCAGTGCCTCCTCGTTGAGGTACTCTTTTTTTACTGTGAAAATGTCTTGAAATTGAGTACAAGCATCATCTGCAATTACAGAATCACTTTGAACCCATTCTTCATTATCGATTTTGATCTTGTGAATACACAATCTCCTCCTTCTTCCCCTTATAAGAGTATGGAAATACCTAGTATTGGTATCACCTTCTTTAAACCATTGGAGCTGTGTCTTTTGTTTGAGAATTTCTTCTTCTTCATTCAAAAACCTGGTATATTCAACATTTAAACAATGCAGCTTACTTCTATTTCCCTTAGTATTGGAGTTGATCAATTTTTTTTCTGCCTCTTTAACCTTCTCTTCAAACTTCTTTACTTTGACATATATATCTCCAAACTCTATTTTAGACCATTGACTTAAAGTAGAAGATAGTCTCTTTATTTTCTGATGAAAAGACCACATTAGATCACCTTCACAAGGTCTGTTCTAAAAGCATCCATAATTTCTAGAAAAGTAGAATTATCAACCTAATAGTTAAGAAACTTAAAATATTTGACACTATTTTTAATTCTGATATTCCTTTCCAATAAAAAAGGGCAATGGTCAAAACCTACTGATGGAAGATGAGTATTAGAGGTGTGAGGAATCTTCTCAAGCCATAAGTCAGAGACAAAAGCACTATACAACATTTTCTAGATATTAAAATTAATACCTCTCAAATTAGACCAAATGAACTTCTGACCATGGTATTGAATATCTATAAGTCCACAAGCTTCAATAACCCTAATAAAGTCAAAAAATTTCTTCATATTATAAGAAATGCCTCCTAATTTCTTCATATTATAGGCTTGTAAACCCTTTGCTGGTTAGCATGATCGTCATATTGGTTTTGCTTTTGCGATTGTTGCTAATGTTGTTGCTGATTATTCTTCTTGCCCTTTGTTCTTTGAGTGTGCCATTGTTCTTGGTTTTGTGCATTATCTATGTCTCTAATAATTGGTCTATCTACTGAGCTTGTAGGGGCCTGTTGCACTTGGATTTGACTCTGACTTGGTCTATTTTTCTCAGCTTCTTCTTGTTCTTTCCTCCTCTTATTTTCATCGTCTCATTTCTTAGAAGTATAAGTAATAACATTATGACCATAATGCTTGCAATAATAATAGTATTCTCGAACCCCTTCATATTGGATGGATTTCCATCTTTCTTCTCTATTTTCATCATCATCATGTCCCATCCATACATAATTAAGTCTATTTTTGGTGAGGTCAAGCTGAATAGCTACACTACCTCCAGTCTTTTTCAAGTAGCCAAGTCTAGGAATGGTACTTTACTGATAGGAAAAAGAAGGGGGCTAATACTTCTAGTTAATAACAACGCCAAGGAAGTTCATGAAGCACATCCCATGTAGGGACAAGATGAGTTTCCTCCTTAGGTTCAAAATAAGGGGTCCAAAGTTGGAACCTCATAAGCTGCCCCTCAATGTACATCTTACCTATATATCACAGAGTGGAGTGATCATACTTATTGTCTAAGTCAATGTACAGAATTAAAGTGAGTCAGCTTTACCCCATGTCTGAGCTTAGTCTGAAGAATAAATTATTTCCTAATAATATCCATTTTGGACATAGTGTTGGTGAACTTATGAATGAGCATGTACCTACATCTAGAAGCAAGTTTGATCTTATAGTAATCCTTATGAAACACCACTGCAGGATAACCTTACTTGGTAGTAATTTAGGGATGTAGGGGGGGGGGGTTAATCATAATAAGAGCCTATTTCATAGCTTTCTGAGCCATTAATTTTGCAGCCATAAAATGAGCAACCACAAGTATAGAAGATTCAGGTTTTTTTATGTTTTAAGGCTCAGTCTGATTAGAAACTTTTTCAGGGTGGATAGGATTCGGAGTAATTTCCTTAGGATCCTTATTGGTAGAATTGGTATCATCATACTTCAAAGATCCAAAATTATTAGAAACCTTCATAGGATTGATATTGGGAATATAAGGTTTTTGTTTGGATTTTTGAGGATCATTGAGATGCCTTTGCTGTTTCTTAGTATTTCTCTTATTTTTGCCCATATTAATATTGGACTTTTAGGTCATCATAGCATCACCAGCTGGCAAATTTTTCTTTCCATTATGAGATTGAATAAAAATATGCTTTCTCATAGACATGTTATCATTTATGGCCATTGGATAAGTAAGATTTGTCTATTGGGTCATCACCATTATTTTCAGAATATCCTGATCCTCACATTTTCTTCATCAGAGTTATGAATACTGCTAGGATAATTTTCAACCCTAGCATAAAAATTGGATACATTCCGGGGATAATTTGATTGGTATTTTATGAAATTCACATTCTCCTTATCCTTTCTAGTAGCTAAGGATTAATTCTCATTATTTATTTTTACTGGAGCATCATCTTCGATCAAATCCACTTGTACAGGTAGCTTAAAATTGGAATTGGTGGTCTTAGGATCTATAAAATTAAGGGCTTTTGGTTTCAATACCTTCAGATCATCTTTGTGCTTCAATTGGGATAGAGAATTTTGAGAATGCTCCATCAGAGTCTCATCGTCAGTGATCCTTTATCTCTTAGAGCTAGAAGCCCTAATTTTCAAATTGGAATCAATAGACACTATAGTAATTAGGGGTTCTTGGATAGAGTTACGCCTTCCCTTTTCAGTAATCATTTGGCATTATTTCTTGTTGGAAATTCCATTCCCCGTGCCTTTGCCGGAGTTGAATTCTCTGATGGCCTTTCCATTAGTATCATTTGGAAATTGATTAATAGAAGTGCTTTGATCACTGGAATCCTCTAAGTTTTTGATAGAAGAGCCATCATTTCTATGAATTGGAATCACCTTAACTTCCCCAAAATTTACTAGAGAAATGATTTCTTGAGCTCATTGCTACTGTTTATCAGAAATTACCATATCTCCTGCTCCATACTTTGTTAATTTCTCATTGATGTTGTACAAATTAGTGCTTAAATATTGTGTAGTTATGTGTGTATTAACTTCATGCTTTGAGTGGGCCAAGTTCGGTGGTCGGAGGAGTTCTATCGGCGGATGTGAAGCCATAACCGATAGAAACTAGTCGTTAGGTCTCTAAAAAGAAATAGTCGTTAGAGATAAAAGTTGCTAGAAGGTTAAAGGTGTACCTATGGTGTACACTGGGGTGATCAAAAACATGTATATACTTGTGATATCCAAATGGAATTAGAATGTTTAGTGTAATTGGAAGGGTTAATTAAACTAAGAAATATAATTAAAACATTTAAGATATTGAAGGGTTGCAGTAAGGAAAGTGAATTTGGCATTAAATTATTATATGAGATTGTTATGATTATTTTTGTTGAATTTTATATAATATTACATGATTGAACCCTGGTCCACCGATGACGCCTACAAGTATGGTTGGTGTACTGATATTACTCTTGTTACATCCTTTTTGGATGTAGGTGTATTACAGGTTGGGTTGAAGTCTCTTAGGTGGAGTGGCGAGTATTCATCATCAGCTTCTTCACCTTTCTTTCTGACATAAGTTATGTCTTATGTCCTTATTTTGTATAGAAACTCTTGTACATGTCTAGAATAGGTCCTTGGGAGTTGTTTATTATGTTGAGTCAAAAGCTTGTAAAGGCCTTGGTTTTATAATTATGTTGGTATTAAAATTGAATTGCTTACGTATATAAAGGTTGTCACTTGAATTTTTTCAATAGTTGATTGGGTATTAAAGGTTCTCCTATCTAGTTAAGATAAAGTAGGTGCCTGCACGGTCCGTAATTTGAATCGTTACAGTTTTGGATACTAGAGATATAGTCTTAAGAGTTAAAGTAAATAAGGAATTTGACAGTTTGGCTGAACGAGTGGTACTACATATGTAACTATGCTAGAAGTACTTGTATAAGGTCTAATATGGGTATGTGCAATTGCTCGAAAGTCTTAATTCTTTTCTTGCCCGTTCAAGGATGATTGAATGTTTAAGTGGTGTATAATGTAACAACCCTCATGGCTGTTTTTCAATTTTTATGCATTTTGACCGTTTTACCCTTTCTTATAGCTGGCTTATAGTATTTGTAGTATGTGGTATTGGTATGACATGGTTCTCGAGATGGTTGGTTAAGAATTATGTGAGTATTTTGGTTTAGAAGGTTAGAAAGTTGATATAGTAGACTTTAGTCAACATTAGTAGAAGTTGAGCTCGTATTGGAATTCTATCAGTGCCATTAGTTTTGGAATGTGATTTTGAGATTAGTAGGACAATTGGTTTAAGTCTCGAGACATTTAGATGGGTTTTGAAAAAGCTTTTGAATTTTGAGAGTTTGAAGCACAGGAGAGTTGACCAAAGTCAACATTAGAGGTTAGAAAGGTAATTTTAATGTTTCAATAATTCCACCATGTTTGGAGGGTGATTTTTAGTCTGATTAAAGTTTTGGTTCAGTTTCCAAGGCTATTGGATGAGATTCGAGCGGTTGTTTAAAAATTTAGAGATTTGTATGTTAAGGGTTGACTTCAATCAATATCCGGTTAATATGACCTTGTTTGTTTATTTTGATGATTCCATCATGTCCGCAATGATTTTACAAGTGGGTTGCACTATTGATTTGTGTTCGGAAGGTCTTGGATGAGTTTTGAATAATTGTTCAGAATTTGGAGTTTTTCTTCTTTGAGTTTAAATACTATCACCTGAAGAAAATGAGATAATTTATGGTGTTTTAATGGTATTATGATATCCTTATCAAAATTTCTAAACCAACGCAAAAAGAATCGACATATTTTGTATCCGTATGAGGTAGTTATGGCCATCTTAGTGTGGACTGGGCTACACAAAGGCAAGCCTTTAGTCGCGAATGCAAAGGTTCGCCACTAAAGGCCTTCGCGAACGTATACATTTGGTCGCGAATGCTAGAGAGTCGCCACAAGAAGCCCCTGTGTCATTATTTAAAGGACAAATTTTGAGGATTTCGTATTTTTGACATTTTGGGAGTTAGAAAGCTCCGATTGAGGTAATTTTTGATGTATTTTTCTCGTATTAATATTGGATATATGTTTTTATCTTTAATTTACTCATTTTAAAAGAATATCCATTTTATTTTTCATGATTTCAATTCATAAAGTTGAGATTTGAAACCCCAAAGTTATGAAAATCAAAAGCCTTGGTTTGAGGGTCAATTTGTCATGGGTTTTTCTTGATTTTTCGACTTTAAGGACCTTGTAGTATGGATTAACTAATTTTGATAAAAATTTACTGATTTATATATCATTTCCTCATTCTTATACTGCATTTTGAACATGAAAATTTGGGGGGTTTTCGGCTAAAGTTAAGGAATGATATTTTGATAAATTCAATGTAGATTTACTTCATTTTTTGATGAAATTTAATAGTTGAGTTTCTTATGTTAGGTGAAATGTATTTTTTAAATAAAATTCTAGTTTTTCCCTTGTGGTCTCGGGATTAAATTTTTAGACTTGGAATAGATATTTAGTAATATGGGTATCGCTGAACTCGTATTTATATGTAGAACTTGGTCTTGAGAGATTTGAGGTGATGTAAGGTTATTTTGGAAGAAAATCTATTTTGATATTAGTGTGTGGCGTGTTTCTTCAGCTTCGTGGTAGGTTATGACTTAACTTCTTTCAGACTTGACTTGGGTGGAGATTTATTGTGTAAAAATGGTTATGGATCGGGTGAATTTGTGTATTTGAATATTAAAGGAGATATATTATTAGTGTAATTCCCAAATTGAGACTTATATTATTTTGGAGATATGGTACTTGGATTCCTGACTTGGTATTGAGGCATGTTGCCTGTGTCCATGGACTGATTTTGATATTGAGACTGTTGGATACATCTATTGCATCTAGCTTCATTTTTACTTTTGTGTTCATTCATCTCATGGATTATGGATAATGTCTGGCAAAAATACTAATTTAGTTCCGTCGAGTTTGGGTAAGACTTGTTGAAATTGTGATTCGAGTTCGGGTATTTGATACTAATTTAGTCCCAGTTTGAGTCGGGGCAAGATTTATATAAATCCTAATTTGAGTCTGGGTATTTGATACTGATTTAGTTTCAGTTCGAGTCCAAATCATCATACACACACACACACACACACACACACACACACACACACACACATACACACACACACACACACATATATATATATGTGTGTGTGTGTGTGTGTATGTGTGAAAGTCTCGATTTGAGTATTAAGATGATAAATGAATCTTGTGAATCCCCAAGGATCCCACCTTGCAACAATAAATGCTAGGGAGGTATATATCAGTAGGCATTGACATATATATATATATATATATATATATATATATGTGTGTGTGAAAGTCTCGATTCGAGTATTAAGATGATATATGAATCTTGTGAATCCCCAAGGATCCCACCTTGCAACAATAAATGCTAGAGAGGTATATATCAGTAGGCATTGACCATTGCATATCATCTCATATCATTGCATTGCATTAGCATTTGGATTGTTATAGTGATTGAGATAAACTATGCTATTTATTATTATCGAACTGCTGGGATTTTTCTGTGTCAAGTTATTTTTGTATTCTTTATTAGATATAGTTATGCTTAAACTTAGTCAGTCTATGATGCCTACTGATTACAAGTGGACTGTACTCACTCCTACTTTTGGATATACAAGTGGACTGTGGTTTAGATACATTGGTCTATGATGCCTACTGATTACAAGTGGACTGACCTCGCATTTAGAGCTCATGCTATCCTGTATATTTCAATGTTGTGGTGAGCTTCTACATTCAAAAGATGACCTATCTTTCTTTATCCTTTATTTTCTATCTATTTTAATTTATCAGACAGTATTGTTTATCCAGTTTTGATAGTCTGTAGTTAGAGTCGCTCATGTATATCACAACCCAAGACTATCCCCTAGTTGTAATGACACTATAAATACTGAAATAACTGATATAAACACTGTGCGGAAGCGGAACTACATGATGAAATAATAAATAAAACTAAAATTAATATCTGAGTTTAAAAATCACAAAGTTGAAAATCTAACTGTATGTCTGAAAGCCTCTACTAAGACGAGTTGCTGGGACAAGCCACTAGCTAACTCTAACTGTCTGAAAACTAAAAAGACAAAAATGAATTATACTGATAACTAGCTCTCGAATGATGAGGACTCACCAAAGTACTACTGCTGATATAGTAGTAGATCGTAATATTCGTGATCTAGATGTTGAACGTTAGAACCTATATTATAAGAAAATATAGCACAAATAAAGTATTCGGTCAGTTCTTTGAATATACTTAGTACGTGAGATAGAAAATAACTAACATAGGCTGAACCTAAAGCATGCAACATGGTAAACTGATACAAGACCATGTAATATACATGTGCTAAATAATATGCTGATAACTAAATATGAGGTCATGCAACTATCTAAATCTTAATTTTGGACTGTGGGAGCTACCGTTAACCAACGTATCCCAATCTGAGCTAATTCGGGTCTAACCTGTAACTCCAGCTTGAAGGGTGTTCAGTACCTTGCCAAGGGTACGAACGTTGACTGATGTGGATCCACTAAACTGATGTCCAAAAGAACTAAGGTGTCAAGACTGGTCTGACGGGTGACCCTTTAGATCCTATGGTGGTGCCGTAGTTATGGGACTTAGGACTTCTACTAAAGGTCTTAGCCTAACTAATGGGTGAGCCTCTATCCATGCGTCCGCTCGGTGCTATGTACTACTCCCAACTGAATGACACTGATAATTAAAATGCTCAATAATAGTAATATTCTGAAGACTAAAAATAAATGCATTATCTGAGAGCATTCAAAATATGTAAACTGGAAGATATAATACTCATAAGTATATGCATGAAATCCTAGGTTATCGGGTGTTTATAACCCACCATTTCTGAAGAATACAACTATAATGACAATTCCATAAACTGAGTGAATTAAGAAATTTAATAACTCAAGTCCAAAAATCATGGATTTCACAATATAATTAGAGTTTATAATTTTAAACATGTAATGGTACTGAAATTCATGTTAAAACATGGGTTTATAGCTCAATGAGATCAAGGAACTAAAATATCAAGGAATTCATAACATTCATGAACCTTAATCTTTGAGGAATGAATTAAACTAAAAAATTGAGTTAACTTTGGGATTCAATGGGTGAAGGGAAACCCATTTACGAAATACCACATACCTACAGATGAAAACCCTGAAGAAATCTTTGAAATTGGAAGCTTGAAGAAGATGAACCCTAGTTTCCCTGAAGAAGAGAAATCACTTTTTTTCTCTAAAAATGCTAAGTATCGAATGTTTTTCTGAGTAATGAGGGATTAGGGTAGTATTA
The DNA here is from genome assembly GCA_031232105.1 of Capsicum rhomboideum. Lineage (NCBI taxonomy): Eukaryota > Viridiplantae > Streptophyta > Magnoliopsida > Solanales > Solanaceae > Capsicum > Capsicum rhomboideum. The sequence goes on from CP124712.1 coordinate 83,002,940, forward strand.
ACCTTAATAATTATCCTTGGAATAGCTTAAATGATGTAGTTTTGATGTTGAAATCTTGGGAAAAGACTGATGTACCCTTTTAAATTCGTAACTAAAAAAGCTGATGAAGGTGACATACCAACTATCCCACGATCGTGGGACCCACCTACAATCATGGGGGGTGCTCATGGTTGAGCGTCTGATTTGAGGTTCTATGGACTTGATCAGATGAGCCATGGTACAATCATGGGACCCACATACGATCCTACCTTGGTTCGTATGTTGATAGTCCTAGCCGAATGAACTTTAAGAATCAAGATTATGGTTTCTACCCAAGATCAAGGTACCCTTTTGTGGTTGGAAGGTATACTTGTAAAGTTTCAGTTTTTTGGGCTGTTTCATGCATACGAGTCGATTGTACGGTTGTACAATCTAACCCATGATCGTGGTTACTATCGTATGTTCTCACTGCTGGACAGTGCTTTACTAAAATGGCCATAACACTTAGCTCCGACATTGGATTAAGGCGAAAATGGATGTGTTGGAAATATAATTCAAATATATATCATTTGATGGGTTTCTAAATTAAAAATACATTAGAATATAGTAGTTATGCTCATTTGAAGTTGACTATAGGGAGATTCTTTGCAAGAAAACCACCGGTAAGGAAGGTTTCAACTTGGGTATGAGCTAGGAGTTACTTGTGGCCTTAATGCATATCTAAATCACTTCTCATAATACCAAAATATGATATTTCATTTTGGATGTACTTGAATCATGGTTCTAATCTTTGCTTGGATTTTTGGGGTGTTACAATGTATTTATGAAAAATGAGTCTTAGGGATTTTTTCAGAGTATTTTATTCAATTCATTTTGTTTATACATTTACATATTGGTATTATTCTCGAATATCAATTGTGTTGTTTCATTAAATACCTTTACTTTAAATGATTGGTATTTTTGTGAGTTGAGCTTATCTACCATGGTAGGTTAGGTTAGGTTCCATCACAATCCAAGAGATTTTGGGATTGTGATAAGCTGGTATTCATAGCGCTAGGTTTACTAGTCTCATGGGTACAAGACAAAGTATCTAATAGAGTATCATAGATAAATGTAAAGACATCTGTTATCTATCTTTAAGAGGCTTTAGGAATTTAGAAAATTCTATTTCTTAATTCCTTATCATGCATTTTTGGTCCAGTATAACTCTTAAAATATCCTCATTCCATTCTCTCACTTATAGTGAGGACATATTCTTAGAGTTGCATTCTTATAATTCAGGGTGACATCGTGTGTTTTATTACAAGACATGGTAATAAGGTGGAAGTAGTAGACTAATGGGAAGGATGTGTAGCCAGGTTTAGATTGTGTTTATAATTTAAGGACAGATTGTGTAAGGTTGTACTCTAGTTCATGCATTTTGGGAATAGTCTTATGAAAATGTGAATAATGGTTTGAAGAACTTCATTAATGTCTTATCTTCTACAATAAGTTGTTAAACAGTGGGAAGAGTACACATGTGGCATAGACGACATATGAAATAGTATTAATAATTGGAAATGGTATGATTAAAGAAATAACTAAATAATAAGCACGGTAACTTTAAAGACTATGGTTAAGGAAGTTTGTTATAACAAAAATGGGTTGCGCAATGTATGATGAGATTAAAGATGCTTTAACAGAGATAAGAAATTGTACAACAGTCTTATGACATAAATTTATCGGTAAGGATTTGACAGTCTAGTTTTGGGATAGGTGCACATAGAATTATATTAAGAAATAAATAAAGTTGTGAAGAATCAACAAATTGGGTAAGAAGACAGTGATTATGGTAACTTTCGTAGAAGAGTTTCTTATCGTGAGTTTGGGTGGTATGATTACTCTTGAAGTTCGTATGCAGCACATATTTTCTATCTTATGAAGTGGTTTGAATGGATTGGGTTTTATGATTTGACTTCTACAGTGAGACACATGTTTACTTGGCTAGAATCATGAGGTTTGCTACTTTTCCCATCTACTGCAGTTTATAAAAGGGTAAATTGACTATGTGTAGGATGCTATGAATGATGAATGAATAACAATGTTTAAGCGTTCTTAAAGAGGGATGGTTGATGGCTTCAGACAAAGTGGGGGAAATATTTTTTCATGATTTGATTTTTATGGGACTATGTAGTGATATTTCTTTAGCAAGGGACATGTTTACTTGTTTGTATGAGATGGAAATAAGGGTACACATTATTTTGGGGCTAGAGATTGAATGGTTTGTATGATGTATTGTAGTTACTTGATGGGTGGAAATATACTATGTGATTTGGGTATAAACTTCTTGATCATTATGTTGTGGAAAAATTGTGGATGTTGTGGGATTTTTTGAAGTGGTACTGCGAAGGTAGGGTGAGTGATGAATGGAAATAAATATATTGATTAATGAGTTTAAAGGGTTAATGGCGTAGGAAGCTATTAATAATTTCACATAGTTGGATAATATAGTTTGACATTGTATTCAGATTTGAAAACTAACTTGGTTTTAATATGGACACTTGAGTAAGGCATCGGTCTATAAGAGAAATTAAAGCGGTGGATCAATGGTAGGTATTAGAAATTTTAGGTTGTGAAGTGCATTTCAGATGTTTAATTAAGGGCTAGTGGTATTAATTATGACCAAGAAAAGTTAATCAATACTAGGATGATTAGCTTGAAGATAAAGGATGTTTTAGGCAGACATGCTTATGTAAAGTGATCGAGAATGTTAATAAGGACGTGCATGTAGTAACTAATTATTTTATAGGATTGTGTTAATACATCTATAGTTTGAGGTATAATATCGATAATAATTTTGTAGAATGTCTAGAGCTGCTAAGGTAATTTGATGGGAAGACTTTGTGATTGGTTGTACTTGTGATGTGACTAATTTGGAAGAGATTTTGGCTAAAAGATTCATGCAAGGTAGGGAAGACTTCCTGGTATCCATGATTTTTGAGTTGTTAGTACTAAGGTGACTGGCTTAGTTTGTATGAACAGGCTTATGGTGCTTTGAAACACTCCCCGAGTAGACTTGAAAGAAATTTAAACTTTTAATGGTAAAAGCGATTGTAGATGAAATATGACATATGGAAATATAAGAATGAGTGTATCTATTTTGACTTTTAAGGCTAAGGGTACATAATTAGAAAGTGAAACTTAGGTTTAGAATGACGTGGTTGTTTTGGGCTTGTTCAGGTTATATGTATCTAACCATGTGTTGACTTGATATGGTGAAAACTGATTAAGCACCATCAGTTCCGAAATGCATTTTGTGGGTTAATATGACTATTGGTTTGAGTCTCAAGGCATTTAGATGGATTTTGGAAGAGTTTTTGAGTTTTGAGAGTTTGAAACTTAAGAGAGTTGATCAAAGTCAAAGTTTAAGGTTAAAAAGGTAATTTTTAAGGTTCAGCTGGTGATTTTTAGTGTAATTGAAGGTTTGGTTCAGTTCTTGAGGTTGTTAGATCCGTTTTGAGCTGCTATTTGTAAATTTCGAGATTTCTAACTTAAGAGTTGACTTTGGTCAACATATGGTTAAGATGACCTCATTTAGGTTTTTTGATGATTCCATCATGTCCAAATGTATTGTACACGTGGTTTCCACTATTGGTTTGTGTTTAGGAGGTCTCGATGAGTTTTTTGTACTTTTTCAAAGTTTAGAGCCTTTCATCATTTAGTATTACTAGTATCACATGAAGAAAATGAGTTATTTTGGTATTTGGATGGTACCATTAAATTCGTATCGAAATTTCAGAATCAACACAAAAAGAATCGACATATTTTGAGTCCTTTTGAGTGAGATATGACCATGTTTGTTCACACAACTGTTGATGGTGAAGCTGAGATTGTGATCACGGACTATTATTCACGATCACGAAGATTCGCCACTAAAGGCCTTCACAAATGCAAAGCTTTAGTCGAGATCGTGAAGGTGTTGCCACTAAAAGTGCCAACAAATTATTTAAAGGGCAGATTCCAAAGATTTTGTATTTTTATCATTTTGGGAGCTAGAAAGTTCTGATTGAGGCAATATTTAATGCATTTTTTCATATAAATATTGGGTATGTGTTTCTATCATTATTTTACTTATTTTACAAGAATACCTACTATGTTTTTCATAATTTTGATTTATGAAATTGAGATTTCAAACTCCAAAGTTAAGAAATCGAAAGCTTTTGATTTGAGGATCAATTTGTGATGAGTTTTCATTGATATTTGGAATATAGGATTTTGTACTATGGGTAAATCAATTTTTGCATAAATTTACTGATTTATTATTTATTTCATCATTTTACACCGCATATGAACATGAAAATTGGGGATTTTGAGCCTAAGGTTAAGAAATCGTATTTTAAGGATTTGAAGGTAGGTGTTAGCTCCGTATGATAATTTTTTATATATTTAAGTCCATTAAGTTATGGATAACATTATCTTTAAATAAAATTCTAGTTTTGCTCTTGTAGGTTCGGGATTGACTTTTTGGACCTGGAATAGAACTATAGCAATATAGGTATCGATGGACTCATATCATTTGTATAACTTGTTCTTGATAGATTGAAAGTGATTTGAGGCTGGTTTGGAAGGAAAGAGACTGTGATGGTGGTTCGTGGTGTATTTGTTTGGCTTTGAGATAGGTTATGACTTAACTTTCTTCAGACTTTACTTGGGTGGGAACTTATCGTATAAAGCATGTTATGGATAGAGTAAATTAGTCGAATACAATATTAAATAAGATGTATTAATTTTGTGATGCCCCAATTGGGGCTTATACCATCTAAGCGATTTGTGATTCAGATTTCTGACTTGATATTAAGGCTACGTAGCCTGTGTTGATGAATTGAATGATATCTTGAGATTTTGTTCCTACCTATTGTATCAAGATTAATCTTATTATTTTGATCATGCATATTCATTCATCTCATGGATTACTGAATTGTACCATCTTCTATTGATTTATTCCGAGGTAGGATGCCGGACGGTGAGGTATGATACTTTTTATCGATTTTATAACAACCCTCATTGTCATTTTTAGAGTTTTTTATGTTTTGACTGTTTTTTCTTTTCCTGTTTTTTCTTTATATCATTTTTGAGTTGTGGAGATGATTTGCACGGTCTCCAAAGCATTCAGGAGTGATTTATATAATTTTGTAGTTTTGAGTAGCCTTTAAAGTGATATAGTTGTCTTTGGTCAATATTCTATGATCCAAGCGTCAGATGAGAGTTTGGTAGTTCCATTAGATCCGAAACATCCATTTTGTGTTAGTAGTATAGTACGTTTGGGTTTCAAGAACCTTTTGTGAGTTTTGTACATTTGGTTGAAATACTAGTTTTATTCGACTAAAGTTGATTTTAGGGGTGACTTGTTGATAAAGACCTCCTTTGGTAAATACAATGGTTCCATTGACTCTGGAATTCCAAAATTAACCTAATAACATTATTGATTGGTTTCTGTGGAGTCCCAAGAAGATCTCGATAGTCTATTCGAAGAGATTTTGACCTATTTTCTTTGCTGGTTTTTACTGTTTTCTGGTGTAGGATTTTCTTCAACGCGATCACATTGCTTTTTATTGCGATCATGATGTGTTGTGCCATTTAGGAATTGCAATTCCAATGGCAGAGACCACGATCACGAAGAGTAATTAGTTCATCGCATTTGCGATAGGACCTGTGCCATCGCAAAGTGACAGGGTTAGGTAAGCTCATGATCACCTGGGAAAACTGTTATCAGGATGCACATTTCACCTAGGTAGATATTTATTTCTTTTTTTGGGAAAAAGCTCTATTTTCTCCATTTTTAGAGTGTGGGAGCTCGGATTGAGGCGATTTTAAAGGAGTTTTCAAGGTCCTCGCCTTGGGTGAGTTTCTAAATCTTGTTTCATCATTTCTCATCGATTTTATTACAATATCATCTTCAGATCTTTGCTTTTAAACTTGAGATTTTGGATTTTTACCTGATAAAGTGAAAAATGAGTTTTTCAATAATTTCAAGCCTATTTTCTACCCGATTCTCATTGGAATTTCAGATTTAGAACCCTTAAACTATGGGTGACTTGATTCTTTATTAAAATTTCAATTTTATCCTTTTATTTTTAAGGTTGATGTTCAAGGTAATTTTGGAACCGAAACCAAAGTATGTTAATATGGATATCGTTGGTCTCTTATTTACATGTAGATATCATATTTGATTAGATTAGACGCTTTTGATACTAATTCGAGGGAGTAGAACTTCCATTTGATTCTTCGGATAGTGGTTTGGCTTTACAGGTCTTCTTTAAGACAAGTTGAGATCTACCTTGACTTTTTCTGAGGTGTTTATGGGTTATAGTAATAAAATATACATCTTGATTGTTCTCTCTACTTGTCGATCTGTTTATGGTATATTGTGTTCATATATGACCTATTGATCATTAATAAATTGATAGTAAGTATCTACTTTATGGTTTAAATCATTTTTAGTGTAAATTGATAGAATGATTGAGGTTTAGTAATAAATTAAGGTATAACTAGATTATAGTTATAAATTGGTTGTTAAGAAGAGAAGTCTAAATGTAATTACTATTTATCTGTGAATGAATGTAAACTTTTGATCATGTTTGTTAACGAGTATTGTTCCCTTTTTAGTATTTGAGTCTAATTGTGTCATAATTTGGAAAGTTGAAAACTTATCATGCAAGCCATGCTATGGTTTGGGTGAATCCTCTATGAATAAATTACTTAATTGATTATCATGATTGGGATGCTCGCATAGGGACTTATGTGAATCTTATTACTGTCTTGAATGATTATCATTGATAGGATGCCCGGTTAGGGACTTGTGTGATTCTTATTTTGACTTGGTCGATTATCATTATTGTGATGCAACGTTGGGACTTGTGTGTATCTTATTGATGTCTTGATTAATTGTCATTATTATAATGTCAACGTAGAGACTTATATGAACCTTATTATGGAATTGATTAATTATTGTTAACCTTATTATTATATTGAGATATTATTATTGTGATGACCATGCGAGGTTGGTGTTGGTCTTATTTGAGTCCTAATAGCTCCTTATTATTATTGTGATGCCCGTGTGGGGGATGGTGTTTGTTTTATTTGAGTATTAACTATTCTTTATTATTATTGTGATGCCGGTGTGGGGGCTTAAATTGATATCCTTAATCTCTTATATGATTCTTTACCATTGTTTTGCCATGAGATGACTTATATCATGATTTATTGAGAATTAGGTGATTTGAGTTCATTCATACCATTGTTGAGATAGTTATTGTATGTCGTTGATTTTGCTATGATCATGCATACTCATTCATCACTAATTTTCATGGAACTGATATTACTATGGAACTTGGATTCTTTAAAAAGAAAATGAACCATTTTATAAAATGCCTTAGCCGAAGCATGTGTTGGTAAGGATTGTTGAGATTGTAATTAGTATATCGGTTGCTAACCACCCATGGGTCCTCTCTTGGTGATTAGGCTAGGAATATGTGTGCATATTATACTTTGGCCATTGCATTTGATCTCATATCACCACATTACATTGTATTGCACTTTATCGTGGGTGATTTTTGGTTGAGATATTATTATATGTTGTGTATTGATTATGGATTGATCCGTTGAGACTGTTGTGTCACATCTATAGGTTGTGGGATATGCATTTTCTCTTCTTACCCTGGGTTACTATTTTGGTATGATGAGTGTATATATACTATTGCGTTGGTGGAATTCTCCCCTTGTGTGACTTATTCTACTCTTGTTGATACTAAACCTGTATATGTTGGCCTTGATAACTGGTTTAATTACCTTTGTGATAGTTGTTATCTACTAGAATAGGCTAGAACATTTTGAGTCCAAGTTTATTTGGGGTAAAATGGATGGTTGATGTGGTGGTCCTGGCCATCACTATGAATAAGAGTTGGTTATCAGCGATGCTTGCTGAGTACACATGTTTCATAGTCACCCTTGCTTTTTTCTTTCTGATTTCTACACCACGTACAGGTGTTGGGTGAGTATCTGAGCACTGATTGTGATTCCTGGTGTTGGCTCTCTGTGGATCAAGGTGGTGACTGTTAAATCGTAAAGATTACTCAGATCCCTCTTTCTTCTATCCTATGCTTATACACATTTAATATATTGTAGAGTATTTATTGTATTTGGTATTAGAGGATTGTACTAGTTACATAAATGTTTTGTTGAGATTGCACTTCTTCCTATATCATTAGGGATTATTTTTGATGACTTATGCAAGTCCACCACAGTAACAAGGACCTGATTCAGTACCTAGTCCTTGTATGAGGAAAATGAATAACAGCAAGAACACAAAGAAAATCACAGTAAAGTAAATGACCAAGGATATTTATGTGGAAACCTCCTTACTCAAGAGAGTAAAACAACGACCTACCCCAATAGTATTTCACCAACAACTTCACTAATCACCAAGAAAAAAATCGATTACAACCTTATGCAATCTAGGAATTAAACTCTTAATCCCTAACCTCTTTTGGAGTGACTCTACAACAACACCTTTTCACAGTTACTATACTGTGAAAACCCCATTAGGTAACTCTAGCTAAATGTAGTCTAGAAATTATCCTCTTAATCCCTAACTCCTTAGAAGTAACTCTACTTGATCACCTCTTCACAATAAGTCTACTGTGACACCCCAATAGCTATCTCTAGCAAATCACCAGATTGAAATAGAAATAGAAAAATATTTACCCACACAAAACCTCAGGATGAGTAGTGGGTTTATAATTTTATGTACAAAATACAAAGACTTAATCAACCTAGAAATTAATACATTTTTCCCTATGAACAAGCTAATTTCTAGGTTGTTGAAACTTCATCTTCAATGTTGAAAACCAGGAGCTTTTGCAACGAGAATGCCTTTTTGAGAATGTGCAAAAACTCAAACTTCTCTCCTCAAGATGATGAATATATAGGATGAGATTCAGGAGTGAAGCTCTCTCATTAGAGAACTCTTATGAGTACCATTACAGATCATGTCTCATTATTCTGTTACTGCTACCAGATAGTACAAAATAGCTGGCATATAATACAAAAGACAATTCTATGGTGCAGAAATTACGAGCACTAGTTTACGTACCATGTCCTTCAACTAAGTTTGTCAATCATCAAAATATTAATGGTAAAAGATAAGAGGGATCTGAACCCAACATTTTCTCCCTTTGTGATGATGACAAACATAGATTCACACTTCCCCCTTACATCAAGAACACGATTGCCAGAAGTTCATTTTCTTACTAAGATCCAAGATCATTTCTCGTCTCACAAAGATAAACATGAGTATTAATAGATCAGGGAACACCAGTTCCCTCACTTGCAGATCTACTCACTTTACTTCCCCCTTTAGAAAAAGATCAGTTCCCCTTTCCTCCCCACATCAAGATCATCCCAACTTCCAACAATTCATAACTATTAAAGATTTACTAGTTCCTCCTCAGACCAAGGACATATCTTCTAGATCAGTTCCCCCTTTCTCCAGATTTTTTCCTACTGAACCAGTTCGCTTAATCAGTTTCCCCTATCACAATGGTTTCCCCTTCATCAGTTCCTTAGTTCCTTACCCTTTTTGGCATCATCAAAAAGGAAGAACGGTAACATAAAGTAGAGATGATGAACAAAAGTCAGCTCAATGCCATTAAGGGAATACATCCATGAGAAGAATAACACAACTCATATAAGAGTAGTAACAACTTCACATTAGATCATAAAGAAAGGTACCCAAAACATTCAAGGGTAAGGCAATATCCAAGTTGTACAAAATGATAATTAAGCATGCAACATAGAACCAAAACATAACAAGAGGCAATAATGGGCTTAGAAATGAAGGACGGTCAATAATAATTAAGTAGAAGGGGACTAATCAAAATAATTCATAGAAGGACATTTATCATTAATCAACTCCTAAGATAGATCAACAACTTCCTTCCTTAGCTCAACATTCTCAGTCTTGAGTTGGGTATTTTCCATGAGAAACTAGTCTAAGGCACCTGTTGCCCAACTAGATCCCATTGAAACCTTAACTAGTTGAGCCTTCAACACTGCATTTTTAGAGTTCTTTTCAGTAATCAAGGCTGAAAAATTCTCCATCTCTAAGTTGCTTTGCTTCTGTGCTTCAATGAGGTTTGATATAGTAGACTTAGGCCCAATTCCTCTTTTCCTTTTAAGACACTCACACTTTTCAAGACAAATAAGAATGAACTGCTACAAATTTGGACAAAAAGACATCTTCTTCCATAGAGATTCATTTATGCTGATATTGTTCCACCATCTCACCCTTATTATTTAGTGAAGAAATATTCACATCGACCTTGGATGTAGCTCTGGTATTAGGTCTCTTCTTCAGGCCCCTTGAAGAACCAAATGGAGTAGCCTTGTAAATTTTCTTAAAGGCAGCAGGTTCCAACAACTCATTTTCATCATCTGGACTTTCCTGATGCTCGGTGATCACATAAAGAGAAAAACTGATTTTGAAGGGCCTCTAAGGTAGGTATAGTTTCTTGTGCCAAGTTTGTGCTTTTGTCTTTAACAGATATTTCTCTAGTCACTGCCTCTACTCTAATGACAGAGGAACCAGGTACTGCAATAGGTTATTTAGAATATGTTTAAGACATCTTCTTTAGGTAAAGGAGACAAAAGACCTAAAAAGCTAGGAAGAAAGCTTAAGAGTGTATAATGAAAGAAAAAATAAAAAAGGGAAATAAACGTTAGAGATTTAATGATAGTACAATACGAGAAACATATATGAGAGATATGATGATGGAAAAGAAAAAAGTGGAACGCGATGACATTTTGAGAAGGAGGGAAAGAAAAGTACGTTCTGGAACATGTGCACAGTTAATAATCTAGATGTAAGGATAAGAATACTAACCTGTGTAGGAGACCAGGTCTCTGCTGATGTTTTTCCTGGGTATTCCTTTGATCCTGAAGAAGTTACCTATCCTTATTTTGGTGTGAGTTCTCCATGAGTGCATACCTGCAAAGATATAAGAGTTGAGTTAGACTTTTCCATCAATATCCACTTCACATACCTGCCTCACTTATCATAACCATAGGAGAGAAATTTTGATTAATCTATTTCCTGCCCTAATCCTTTCAAAGTTTTCTTTTCTAAGAGCTCTAGTGAAAATATCTGCAACTTGATCTTCTGTTCTTGAGAAAAAATTTTGGAGCTTGCTTCAACCCATTTACAACTATGTCTAACTTGAATACATAATCTAGAAACTCATGACTTTCAAAACCATGGGATTTTTAACATAGTCTTATTCCTTCAACTTGCCATTCAAGAAGACACTTTTGATATCCATTTGAAATAATTTGAACTCCATGCAAGAGGCAAATGTAATTAGAATTTGAATAGCCTCCATTCTAGCAACTAGAGCTGATGTTTCATCATAGTCTATCCCTTCTCATTGATTGTAGCCTTAAAAAGCCAATCTTGTTTTATTTCTGGTTGTGTAACCAAACTCATTAGCTTTATTTTTGAACACCCACCTGGTCCCTATAATAGTTATATCAGATGGCCTAGAAACTAGGTGCAGACCTTATTTCATTCAAACTGATGTAGCTCCTCCTTCTATGCTTTTAGTTTGAGACTTGAACTTTTGCTTATTTCTTCCTAGGACCTAGTTCATCAGAGATATCCCTTTTAAGTTCAAACAATTACCTAATTTGACCAACTCCAAGAATGTACCCTTTTTCCTATTTCCAAATGACATACTACCCATTTGGAATGTCTTGAGTAAGAGAAAATCATCCATTCTACAAGTCATAAGCTTAGAGCAACCACTATCCATGAACCATATTTATCCCAGTTGGCTGCTTTCTCTCACTCCTACCTTTGAGCATAGTAATTAATTGGATTTAGGAAACCAAATAATGTTGGGTCCCTTGACATGGCAAAATGGATGAATAAGGTTTCTTCTTGTCAAGGCTAGTAGAGTAGGCTTTTTCACAGAGGGACTTAGTCCCTTGAAATTTTTGATAGATTCAACATATCTTAAGTATCTCTTTCCAGCAATATTGATGGATGATTAACAACTGTTCTTATAGTGGCCATTTCAACCATAGTGTGTGCACAACCAATTATAAAAGATGAAAACATACATGCTATGAGGATTATAAGGAGCTTTATTCTTTTAAAAACCAAGGCCTTCACCAGAGTTGAAACTCAAATTGCTTATGCCAGTAGGAATTTTTGAAGAGGCAGTCCAACAAAGAGATTTTATAAGCTCCTCTTTTATTCTTTCAAGATTCATTTCAAGTTCCTTGTTTCCTTCTAGAGATGTTGCAAGATCCACACTAGTCATGCTAAGTTTATTCTCAAGATCAATTTTAATGTTTCTAGCCTTCATCTTTCCTTTTGAGCAATTTTCAGCCTGATTTAAGAGCTTAACATTTAAGGCATCATTTTCACTCTTAACATTCTATAAGACCTTTTCAAGATCATGAGTCCTTGAGGATAAAGAGGTTTCTTTAATTTCAAACACATTTAAAGCAATAATTAAGGAGTTTTTTCATTGACAAGTCCATGATAGGCATCAATTAGTAAATTGGTCAATGATCTCAACCCCTTATTGGAATAATTCTTTAAATTTTTTTGAACATCAAGAAGAATCATCTCATCATCCTCTTCTACATTAGATTTGTCCATGAGAGAAAGCAAGGAGTAAAACCTTTTGGGTTTATCTTCAAGAGCCAGCATGGAAGCATCTTGCTCATTATTATCTTTCTGAGATCCACTCGAAGTATCTCCCCTAGCGGCTAAGGCCTACTTGACTATTTTTTCTATTGCTTCTTATCTCATGTGCTTGTTAGAGACCTAGTTCTTCTTTTGGGTTTTCTCAAGATCATTATTGACAAACTCCTTGTAATCCTTTTTTGTGATGAGGACACTCCTTGATATAGCAACTAGGTTTTTGATAACACTCAAATTATACCTTAAAATTATAAGCGGTTGTTGTCAATATAATTACCCAACTTAGAGTTGGGTTCGAATCCATAAGGAAGGAATGTGATAACTTCACCTCTAAGTGTCAAAAGCAACTAATGTTTGCTCGTAATGCTATAAAAATAATGCGAGAAAGTTAATGGGGGGTTTGTTTTAAACATTTTGTAATCAACAATATTAATTGTAGTTTGAGATGCAAAGTTTGAGCTATAGAGAGTTGTAATCAAATGTAGGAAGGGTTTGGGGTTATGCTATCTTGAGAGTGAGTACATGCGTGGGTAGTTTACTGTTTACCTAAATTCAATTAATAACTATAGGTAGGCTAGATTATAGGTCTTTGGTGCTAATCTTTCAACCAAACACCAAAATATCACAAGTGGGTTCTTTCAAACACCTCACAAGTGTCACTATATAATTAATCTAACACCTCAATTAACATCATTATGTCTAAGAGGCACTATCAAATGATAATCATAAAGTTATTGTTAATTAATCCTCCTCGCCCTTATCCCCTTTGTCAAGGATAATAAGGGTTCTAGTGTTAACTAGAGTTTGCAACCTCTAACTATTGGTTAAGAACATAGAGTAGAAGTAAAACCTGCAACAATTAACTAATTATGAAGACAAATAAAAAAACACCCAAATAATTATCACTACTTATTAAAGCATAACACTAAGTTAAGGAATTAGCTACTTATAGAGAGAGAAAGAGGAAATATACCCAAATTCTCATTCCAATCATCCATCAAATCCAAGATAATCACAAGAAATGAAATCCAAATTCAATGGAAAGCATAAGAAAGTAACCAATTTCACACTAGGGTTTCAAATCTATGTATACAAAAATGGAGTTTCAAATCTAAAAAATCCCTTTTAAAGCTCAAAATTTTCATTTCAGCTAATTACAAAAATGTCACCGCGCTGGTCACCTGCTAGCACACCTGCCAGCATAGGTGGGCACCTATGTGTGTAGGTCAGTGGCACAAGTGAGCTATCAAGCTCCTTCTAATTTACTATTTTGGGCATCTGCTGCCTCATCTACGTGTACATGTCCTCACCTGCATGTGCAGGTGATCTATATTTCTCCCATGCATCATTTTAAGCTCCTTTACTTTATTTTTGCACTTCTTTTGGCTCGCATGGTTAGCTCGACCCCAAATTTATCAATTACCTATGCAAACAAGCAGTTGAACATAAGATTCACCTTAAATCAAAGAAAATTAGATGATAATTCAAACTTAAGTGACTAAAAAGTTAGTATTGCCAACTTATCAGTTTTCCACACTTATGACAACAGTTGTTTCTTCTAATATTCTTGCGAGAATTGTCTCTGCCTGAAAAATCTCCACTTCTTATCATCTTCTAAAATTTTATGGTGATATATTCCATGTACTATTTATCACCACCCGAGTCACTTTTACCAGCATTGAATACCATACCTTTTTCCTTCTTAGGCTCTCTTCTCTCCAGATCTTATTGTCTCTTAAGCTCATGTATTTTCATATTCCCAATAAATTCATCCAGAGTTAATTTTTGGAGATTCTTGGCTTCATATATACACTAACCTTGCTCTCCTAGGATGGAGGTAAGATGCTCAGAACTTTTCTGACCAGCTTGTGCATTGAAATACTTTATCCCAAACACTTGAGCTCATTTACAATAAGAGTGAAACTAGTGTACATATCTCGAATAGTTTCACCCTTTACCATCTTTAAAAGCTCATACTGGGTTGTAAGCATATCAATTTTTGAATCCTTGACTTAACTAGTTCCTTCATGAGTAGTTTGTAAGGCCTCCCATATTTCCTTGGCATTTTCACAAGCAGAGACCCAATTTTACTCATCAATTCCTATGCTGCAAACAAGAATTTTCTTAGCCTTGCAATTTTTCTCAATCTTCTTCCTATCACCTTCATTTTAGTCTTTCTTAATCCTGGGAGTGGATCGATAAATTTCACCATATTTAATCACCTCTATTGGCACATGAGATCTTTCACATATAATGTCCCATAGCTCGCTATTTTCAACCATGATGAAATCATGCATCCTTATCTTCCACCAGCGATAAGATTGGCCATTGAACCTTGGTGGTTTGGTTGTTGACTCCCTTTTCCTAAGACTTGGTGGAGCTTCCATAAAAAATAGGATCCTTCCTAGGTGTTACCTTTTAGAAAATACCGCTCTGATACCCATTGATGACTTATACGAGTCCACTACAACAATAAGGACTTGATTCAATACTTGGTCCTTGTATGAGAAAAATAAAGAACAGCAAGAACAAAAAGTAAATTACAGTAAAGTAAATGACCAAGAATGTTTATGTGGAAACCTCCTTACTCAAGGGAGTAAAACAATGACCTAGCCCAACAGGATTTCACCAACAACTTCACTAATCACCAAGCAAAACAATTGATTACAACCTTATGCAATCTAGGAATTAAAATCTTAATCCCTAACCTCTTTTAGAGTAACTCTACTACAACACACCTTCACAATAACTCTACTGTGAAAACCCCATTGGCTAACTCTAGTTAAATATAGTCTAGGAATTAACCTTTAATCCCTAACTCTTTTGCAACAACTCTACTCCAGCACTTCTTTATAATAACTCTACTACGAAGTCCCCAATATCTATCTCTAGATAATCACCATATTGAAACATAAATAGAAAAATATCTACCCACATAAAGCCTCAGGATAAGAAGGGGTTTACAATTTTAAGCACAAAATATAAAGACTTACTCAACTGAGAAACTAATACATTTTTCACTATAAAAAAGCTAATTTCAAGGAGCCTTTTGAGCATTAGGAGTAAATCGCAGTAAAGTAAATGATCAAGGAAGAATGCCTTTTTGAGAATGTTAAAAAACTCAAGCTTCTCTCTTAAAGTTAATGAATATATGGGATGGGCATTAGGAGTAAATATCTCTCATTAGAGGACTCTAATGAGGACCACTGTAGGGCATGTCCATTATTCTACTATTGTTACCAGGTAGTATAAAATAGCTGGCACATAAAACAAAAGACAATTTTGTACTGCAGAAGTTAGAAGCACCGGTTTATATACCTGGTCCTTCGACTAGGTTTGTCAATCATCAAAACATGAAGGATAAAAGATAAGAGGGATCTGAACCCATCAATTTCCATTTTTTATTGTCTTCTACTTTAATTTTATTGTAATTTTTATGTTGGGTTGAGATAGACTTACCTATACCAAAGGGTGTAATAGGAGCCATAACAGACTCTATTTTTGGTCGTGACAAGATGGTATCAAATAGATAGGTTCATTGGTCTCATTAGTATAATTCGAGTCTAGTAGAGTCTTATGGATTGCTGTAGAGACGTTTGTTAACTATCTTCATTAGGCTAAAGGACTTTAGGTAAAATCCAATTCTTCTTTCTGTGTCGTGCATTAATAGCTTAATGTGACTCAAATACTTCTTATTTATTCCCTCATAAATGGTGAGGACATATTCTTCTTTAGCTAGAGATTCTGAGACCATACCTTCGGTCCATGGCAGGGGCAAAGGTCGAGATCGAGGTTACACTGGAGCATTTAAACTAGTAAGAGGTCAGGCTGAGGTTTCCACCTCAAGTTTAGGAGGTACATATTGATGGGTTTTTGATATTGAGGGGTTAAGCCCAATATAAATTGGGTTTCCTTGAGTAGATGGATCCGACTTTCATTTATCACTCTATTTTAGGGCTTCAAACTCTAGATATGCAGTTGGCTCTGGTTTAGATTTTCCAGTATTGATGAGATATTATTAGGTATTTCCCCTCATCCAGTGACTCTTCCCGCTATGTCTGTAAAGTGATATAGTAGATTTGTGGCGTTCATGAGAGTGGATACTCCTCGATTCAATAGAGATCATAGGGTCAATTCTTATGAACTCTTAGTGGATTGTAATGAAAGGTTTCACATGTTGGGCCTAGTAGACTCCAATTGAGCGTATTTTACTGCTTTTCAGTTGTTTAGAAGAGTCAGATAGTGGTTGAAGACTGTTGTTGAGAGTAGACCAGACCAATCACCTTCTCTTTTATGGGATAAGTTTACTCAAGTTTTTCTAGAGGAGTTTTTGTGGATGTGCGAAGAGTGTGTAGCTAAGAGCTCCCCCCCCCTCCCCCCCATAGAATTGACAGTGGTAGCGACAAGTATGGTAGAGATCAGACTTCTTATGGTAATTCTCAGAGATTGTTAGGTCATGGTAGTTATTTGGGTTCCTTAGATCCAGTTCAGCAGACTCCTATTCTTTCTGGTTGCTTCATATATTATAATCTTAGGCACTATAGAAGGGGCCATAATATATACTGAGAGATGCATTATCAGTGGCATGGGGAGATGACATGGCTCTTTATTATGTTTCTCAGGTTGGACTCGAGGTAGGAGCTTCTAGTACAATAGTCACGGGTATGGTCTCAGTATATTTTTGATCTATCTCGATAGTGTTTGGCTTTAGTTCTATATATTCTTATGTGCTTAGTTAGTCCACATTGGATCTTGATATGATTCATGACTTTCTTCCCATGTCTATTCATGTTACTACCCCAGTAGATTAACTTTTGATGTGGATCGAGTGCGTTGATCCTGTGTTATGACTCATTTAGAGTATATCGCTGGGTTAGATTTGATTTTTCTAGATATTATAGATTTTAGTATGATCTTCTCGATAGTTAAGTTATGGGATAGTGGTGGATCGATGGCAGGTATTGGTATATTCAAATTATAGGATGTATATTAGAGGTTTATGTGAGGGTCGTGATATTAGTTAGGATCGAGGAAATGATTTTAATTATTAGGTATAAAATTTGTGAATAAATGAAGCTTACAACTAGTACACTTGTGTGAAATTATCTAAAGGTGTCATTAGAAATGTGTGTGGGTGGATTATTTACCCTGTGGGATTGCATCTGTATATCCATGGCTGGGTTAGCACTTTGACGATAAGATTGACCATGTGGTATGAATAGGAATTCTAATCACATTCGTCAAGACGAGATTATGATTGATTAGACTTGTGGTATATTTAACTCAAAAAGAATTCAATTAAAGGATTCTAGTTAGGTAGGGGAAGATTTTCAGGAATTCGGGCCTTGGGATTTTTACTACCTTGGTGATTAGCTTTACTTTCATGGAAAGACTTATAGTGTTATGAAACACTCCCTAGTTAAACTTGGAAGAATTCAACTTATAAGGGTATCTGCATTCAATTTGTATGTTCATGGGTTCATCTTCAGGGTTCAGGACTTGTATTCAGGGCAACATGGTTACTTGGGTTGGTTCAGATTATGATGACACTACTTTATGTTTTGAATGGGTTGCTACTTAATTGACAAGAAAGTGGTCTTGACGGCTTAAGGATACAATTTTGGGATTTTTGTGGTAAGGCTACATTGTGGTGGTGGATTATGCTAAAGTATAGATTGGGATGATAAGAAAGTTTACGCATATCGGTTTAGAGGACTTCAAAGGATTTTTGCATGGAAAAGCACATGGGTTGTGGAATTTATTACTTTGAAAGCTAAAGGGCTTAATGAAGTACGCTACTTTAGAGTTCTGATTTAGAGTATGAAGTATTATTATTCCATAGTTCCTATGAAAGAATATAATATGGGGAATGAGTTAAGGAAAAGATAAGCAACTTGTACATGTAAAATTTTGAGGTATTCAAAATTATGTTATGGGTATGTGTTGGAAATTTGAAGTCCTTATAGTATGGTTTGACAAAGACTCATGAAAGAATTAGTGGTGATTTCCCTGGGATTTGATTTTTGATTTGGGAGTCAATCGGTGATATGTGGTAATCTTGAACTTCTACTTTGGTTCGAATTGTTCACTGTTATGACGGGTTGGTTATGTGCGTGCTTTCAAAAAAAGACTTTAGAGTTATAGAGTTATTGAGGACTTCGAGTTGATTTCTATTATTTGGTTTCTGAAAGAGTGCACCTGCTATAATGAATGGGTTATGTAAGTGTTTGTTCATGTAAAAAGGATACCTGCTATTGTATGGGAAGTTTTATGGTGATTCGTAGTTTTCTCCAAGGGTTGAGCATGTAAATATTACTATTTGAATGGTGATCGAAGTATGATAAGCATGACCTTTGATGATATATATGGAATTGATATCGAGTTCTGACTTTGTTATTTCAGCCTGAAAGTATAGTACTATCCAGTTTGACGTTTATTGTATCCGTCTTAATGAGTGTGATTTGGTCAGAAAATGTGTAAAGTGGGCTTGAAAATAGAGGAAAGGCCTTTTGAGATAGAGGGAGGCATGATTCGGTATTATAGAGTGTGATAATATCGTTCCACGGGTTCTTTAATACTTTATTTATACAATGACGTCAGTGGTTTTGTGGTATAGTTAGTGACTTGTAGTATCGTTGGCAAATTCAGGTAAACTGGGGTATTTTAGAAACTCTATTGTGGTCAACTAAGTTATTAGGTATAGGGATAGTTCAGAAATAAAGAAAATTTGGATACCTTGAGAAATTTGGTTTCACATGCTAGAGTTCTTTCCTTAAGATTTAAATGTGAAAGGATTCTAGTTACTATAGTGAAACCGGTTATAATATAGATATGACTCTACTTGAAAGTGCTTGCATAAGGTGTATGGGGATACTTTCTGTACCTTGTCAGTTTTCCGTACTTTACATTCAAGGATGAGCATGGGTCTTAGTGGTGGATAGTGTAACAACTCTCATTGTGACTTTGAAAGTCTTCTATGTTTTAACCATTTTTCCCTTCCTCGTTGTTTCTTTATATCATTTATGAGTTGTGGGGATGGTTTTCATGGTCCCCAAAGCATACAAGAGTAATTTATATGAGTTTGTGGTTTTGAGTAGCCTTTAAAGAGATATAGTTAACTTTGGTCAAGCTTTTGTGATCCGAGTGTAAGATGATAGTTATGTCAGTTTTATTATATCCAAAACGTCCATTTTGGGTTAGTAGCATAGTTAGTTTGAGTTTTGAGATCCTTTTGTGATTTTTGTGCATTTGATCATAATACTAGTTTTATTGGCCTAAAGTTAGTTTTGGGGGTAACTTGTTGATAACGACCTCCTTTGATAAATTTAATGGTTCCATTAAGTCTAAAATGTCAAAATTAGCTTAGTAGCATTATTAGTTTGTTATTGTAGGGTCCCAAACAAATCTCGAGGGTCTATTCTGAGAATTTTTGACCAATTCCATTGTTAGTTTTTATGGTTTTCTGATGCAGTATTTATTTCATCGTGATCGTGAGGCTTATTGTCATGATCACGATGTGTTGTGTCATTTGGGCATTACATGGTGGGGACCGTGATCGTGAAGATTAATTAGTAGGTTGGGTTTATTTTGGTCATCACGACCGTGACAGGACCCTTACAATTGCAATGGGTTCGATTTGACTAAGCTCACAATCATGCAGGTTGTGACCATAATTGGAATGCACGTTTCACCTGGGAAGATATTTCTTTCTTTTTCGGGATGAAACCCTATTTTCATAATTTTTAGAGCTTGTGAGCTCGGTTTGAGGCGATTTCAAAGGGGGTTTCATTACCCTAACCTTGGGTGGGTTTCTAAATCTTGTTTTCATTATTTCCCATTGATTTTATTACAAAATCATCTTCAAATCTTTTCTTTTAAACTTGAGTTTTTGATTTTTACCCGGTAAAGTGAAAAATGAGTTTTTCAATAATTTAAAGCCCGATTTCTACTCGATTTTAACTAGCATTTTAGATCCCATAAACTATGGTGACTGGATTCTTTATTAGAATTCCACTTTTACACTTTTATTTTGGGGTTGATTTTTAATGTGATTTTGGATCCGAACCAAAGTATATCAATATGGTTGGTCTTGTACTTACATGTAAATGCCATATTTAGTTTGATTGGATGCATTTGTGGTGATTTGAAGGAGTTGAACTTCCATTTGATTCTTCAGACTATGGTTTGTCTTTACAGGTCTTCTTTAAGATAAGTTGAGATCTACCTTGACTTTTCTCTGAGGTGTTTATGACTTATGTTCTTATTCCATGTGTTTTATGAATCAATAAGGGTTTGGGGGTCCTGCCTAGATGAGATGGCGAGCATCTCTGCGGGTATCAGAGTTTGATGAAGGCTTAAAGTAATAAAATGTGCATCTTGACTGTTCCCTCTACTTATCGATATGTTTATGTAACTTGTATTGATATATCTTGATCATTAATATATTGATAGTTAGTATCTACTGAATGGTTTAAATCATTGTAGGATAAATTGATAGGATAATCGAGGTTTAGTAATCACTTAGGGTACAAATAAATTATAGTTATAAATTGGTAGTTAAAGAGAGGAGTTTATGTGTAATTAGTATGTATTTGTGAATGAAAGTGAACTTTTGATAATGTTTGTTAATGAGTATAGTTCCCTTTTTAGTATTTGAGTCTAATTGTGTAACAATTTTAAAAGATTGAAACTTATCATGTAAACCATGCTATGATTTGGGTGAATCTTCAATGTCTACATTACTTAATTGATTATCATGATTAGGATGCTCGCATAGGGACTTATGAATCTTATTATTGTCTTGAATAATTATCATTGTTGGGATCCCCCGCTTAGGGATTTGAGTGAATTTTATTTTAACTTCGTCGATTATCATTATTGTGATGCGACGTTGGGACTTGTGTTTATTTTATTGATGTCTTGATTGATTATTAATATGATGTCAGCGTGGAGACTTATATGAATCTTATTATTGACTTGATTGATTATTATAAACCTTATTATTAAATCAAAAAATTATTATTGTGATGCCCGTGTAGGGGATGGTGTTGGTTTTATTTAAGTACTAATAGCTCCTTTTTATTATTGTTATGCCCGTGCAGGGGCTGGTTTCTCTTAATTGAGCATAAATGTTCTTTATTTTTGTTGTGGTGCCCGTGTAGGATCTTGAATTGATATCATTGACTTCTTATATGATTCTTTGCCATTGTGTTTCCATGAGAGGGCTTATATCATAACTTATTGAAATTTGGGTGATTTGAGTTCATTCATGCCATTGTTGAGCTGGTTATTGTATGTAGTTGATTTTACTATGATCATGCATACAGATTCATCACTCATTGTTAAGGAACTGATATTAGTATGAGACTTGGATTCTTTTCAAAAGAAAGTGAACCATTTTATAAAACATCTTAGCCGAAGGATGTGCTGGTAAGGTTGATTCATGAGATTGTGATTACTGTATGGATTGTGAATCCCCCATGGGTCCTTTCCTAGAGATTAGGCTCAGAAAATGTATATAAGTTGTACTTTGGCCATTGCATTTCATCTCATATCAACACATCACATTGCATTGCACTTTCTCTTAGGTGATATGGTGTTTGAGATATTATTATATGTTGTGTACTAATTATAGCTTTATTTGTTGAGACTGTTGTGTCACATCTATTGGTTGTGGGACATGCACTCTCTCAACCTTACCCTGGATTATTGTTTGGGTTTGATGAGTGTATATATATTAATTTTTTGGTGGATTTCTCCCCTAATGTGACATATTTTATACCTATTTATACTAAACCTGTATGTATCACCCTTGCTTAACCAGTTTGACTACCATAGTGATAGTTACTATCTGCTAGAATAGGCTGGAACATTCTGAGTGCAGGTTTATTTGGGGTAAAATGGATGGTTGGTGTGGTGGTCCTCTCCGTCATTTTGGATTTGAGTTGGTTATCGATGATGCTTGCTGAGTACACTTGTTTCATACTCACCCTTGCTTTTTGTTTCCCTTTTCTGCACCACGTGCAGGTATTGAGCTAGTAGCTAAGCATTGATTGTGATTCTTGGTGTTGGCTCTCCGGAGATCGATGTAGTAGATATTGGATCACATAACTTACTCAGATCCCTCTTTCATCTATCTTAAGCTTATTCACATTTAAGATATTTCAGACTATTTATTTTATTCGGTATTAGAGGCTTCTATTAGTGACAACCAAACCTGGGATGTTATGTTGAGATTGTACTTCTTTCTATTTATCAGTGGGGATTATTTCCATTTCTTATTGTCTTTCGGTTTAATTTTACTTTGTTTATTATGTTTGGTTGGGATAGACTTACCTATACTGGAGGGTGTGACAGGTGCCATCACAGACTTTATTTTTGGTTTTGACAAATTTAGTACAAGGCAGGAATCCAGACGACTTATGATTTCATTAGAGGCGGGATTTTGGACGGGTATCTAGATCTCGTGAGTCTCCATAGGTCCCACCTCTTAGCATACCAATGTAGAGGGGGTTTATACTAGTAGGGATTGGCCATTTCATATAATATCATATCAATGCATTGCATAATACTTTGATTATTAATGTGCCTTAAGGTGAGCTTTTATGATTATTGATACTGATCTGCTGGGACTTTTCTGCATGCATAATTATTTTAATATTCTTTATTCAATATGATATCTTCTTGAGATTAGTTGGCTTATATTACGTACTGAATACTAATGATTTTACTCATCCCTATTTGTCTGCATCCTTCCAATGCAGATCCTAGTACGAGTTTCCAATGCAGTCTTTGATCGTGTGAAGTTTGTTAATTCGAAGTTGTGGTGAACTCCTATATTAGAAGATTGTCTCAGTTTCTTCTATCTTTTATTTCTGTCTTATTTTACTTCTTGAACAATTACGCATTTTAGTTTTAACATTCTTTTTAGAAGTCACACTTTTACTTGTGACAACTGAGTCTTTGGATTTTGGTGTATTGTTTTATTTCCATTCGAAAGTGTTTGGTGTTATTATGATTTATTCATATCAGTGTTTTCACTATTTAATTTATTTTTTGAGTTTGACTTAGCTACCATGATTGGATTGTGGGTAAGTGTCATCACAACCCTTGTTATTTTGGGTCGTGACATGTGCTTTGTAGTTTTTCATTTGACATATAAAAATACAAATTAAAATATATTGTCCTCAAATGTAAAAAGAATCAATTAGTACTAGATTTATAGACAGTTTAAAAATAGACGTTTTCCTTTATATAAGAGGTAAAAGAGATGCTTGAATTTGGTGTGAGCTGTATGTAGTAGAAGAACATCTCTTTAAGTTACACCATGCAATTGTCTCTTTAAGTTAGACCGAGTATTTGTATTTTCTTTATAGGACTCCTTAATTATTAATTCTCCTACTATCCTTACCATGTATATCTCTTTAAGTTAGACCATATATTTGTAGGGTTTTTTGAGGACTCCTTAATTATTAATTCTCCTAATATCTCTTACCATATATTTTTTTGTTACCATATATTTTAGGAGTCATTAATTTTATATATTATAAAGTTAATTAATTAATAATTTGAGGAAGAAATAGTAAATACCAATTTTGTCTATTGTAGAGTGATTTGGTAAAGGACAAAAAGTTCAATAAATATTTCTAAGGACTTTTACACTTATAATATATATATATATATATATATATATATATATATATATATATATATATAGATAGATAGATAGATAGAGAGATAGAGAGAGAGAGAGAGAGAGAGAGAGAGAGAGAGAGAGAGAGAGAGAGAGAGAGAGAGAGAAAGAGAGAGAGAGAGGGAGGGAGAGAGAGAGAGAGGTTTTGCTAACATACTTCATGAAGGTAGTATGTTAGCAAGATACCCATTTTTACTTTACCCAAAATGCCATCTATATTTGACATGTCCCAATAAGCTATTGGGGTAATTTGGGCAAAGTAAAAATGGATATCTTGCTAACATACCATATTAAGATAGTATGTTAGCAAGATATCCATTTTTACTTTACCCAAAATACCCTTAATAGATTAAATTCCCAATTTCGAATGTAATCTTTTAAATTCAATGTTTGGAGTTTTAGAGCACAGATTGAGGTAAATTTAGCAGGGTTTTCAAAAATTCTTTTCTGGGGGGGGAGGGGGGGAGGGGTAAGTTTTTAACCCTCTTTTTGATAATTTCTTAATGGTTTATCGTTAATTTCATCGAATTACCACATTTAAGAAATAACTGTTTTGGGAATTTTTTTTCCAAAGTTAAAGAAAGTGTAAATTGAGGATTTGAGTTTTGATTTGAGCTCCATTTTTGAAAAAAAATTATATTTGAGCTTCTTATCTTATTGGTAAAATGATTTTGAAAGAAATTTCCAATTTTGTCATCAGATTCTGAGGGTTGAATTTTTGGCCCGAAATTGACCAAACTTTTATGTTGAGATATGGATATCAATATAATTGTATTCATGCATAGAATGTATTTTTTGATAGATAAGGAGTGTTTCGAGCTCATTAGGAAGGGGGAGGGTATGGTGTGTTCATTAGTAGCTTATGGTTTGACTTTGAGGTAGGTTATGACTTACTCTTCTTAGACATAGTTTGAGAGAGTGTTTATTGTGTAAAACATGTTATGAATTTGATAAAATATTAGATTGAAGTAATTATTGTGATGATTTTGATACGATGACACCCAAAATGGGGTTTTCACCTTGGGTTTGGACTTGGAAAGATTGTATTGTATGTTATGTTATTTGTCATTCATACATTGTTATTTATATGGTGGATTATTTGCCACGATGAGCCTGATATGGAAGGTAAAGGAGATCAACAAAAAAAGTGTGGCATAATGGCAAGATTGAGAAATTCTTTAACTTTGAGGTTTGTCGTCTATGCATATGAGCTCAGGAACGCATTGTACATATATCTGTTACATGTGAACTTCATTTTATTGTTAACATCATGCATATTCATTCATTTCATCAAATTATGGAAACTATAATATTAATATCGTTTTGATAGGAGCTATTGATTTAAATCCCAGTTCAAGTCAGAGTGAGATATTTTTTGACCAGGTCTAGACCATATATGACATAAGCCTCAATTCAAGTTCATGCAGGATATGTGAAGATCTCGATTTGAGTTCGGATGGAGTATATAGACCTCACAAGTTTCCCATAAGTCCCATTCTCAACATGCCACTATGGAGGGGGCATATACCGGTAGGGTCATTGGCCACTACATCACATTGCATTGCATATTTTATTCTATTGTCATGTTCTCCTTGTTGTTATCATATTGATATTAAACTAGTCAAGATTTTATGTGTGCAAGATTACTTTAGCATTCTTTATGCAATAAAGTAACTACTTAAGCTCGGTCAACCTATGATGCCTACTTAGTACTAGTTGTCTGTACTCACCCTACTCTTTCTGCATCATTTCTTATTTAGATCCTGGTATTAGTCTCCATACCATTTCCTAATCCTGCTAAGTAGTACGTGATTCAAAGCTACGGTGAGGTCCTTGCATTTCGAGACTCGACCTAGTCTCTTCTATCTTTATTTCCTTCCATTAGTACCTCTGAGACAACTTTGTATTTGACTATTACTAGGCTGGTCTTGTAAACATGACACTGAGTCATGGGATTATTACAAATAATATATTTGTTTTATATAATTAAATTGGGTGATATTTTTTGTTATTTGTGATATTAATTGTCTTATTTTCCATATTTATTTTAGTTTCTATTTGTGTGAATGGGTTGGCTAACCTACCAAGAGGTATTAAGGTAGGGCCATCATGACCTTAGTTTTTGGATTGTGATAATTCAGTATCAGAGTGCTAGGTTCACCATCTCACCAGTACAAGAGCCAATGGCTAGTAGAGTCTAGTGGATTGGTACGATGACATTCATTTCTCTCTTTAGGAGGTTGTGTGATATTTTAGGAAAATTCTATTCTTTTGTTCCGTATCATGTGAAATCAGTTATATCTTAAGTTTTCTAAACTTCATATTTCATTCGCTCACAAATGGTGAGGACGAGATCAACTACAATAGGATATGATTAGCTCTACCCATTGCTCGGGTCTCTTTATAGGGTTGAGGCCGTGGTAGAGGTAGGGTTGTGGCACCAGCTCGAGGTCATGCTAGATTAGCATCCTATGAGCCTGAGATTTTAATTGATTATATGGCTTTTCAGCATGAGGGTTTGATGCCATCCTAGGTGCCATAGGGTTTTGTTTTAGCTCTGGTGCTATAGGATACTATGGTTCACATTCTGAGATTTTTGGATGGTATGGCTCAGATGGAATTTTTACTATCACTCTCAATGGTTGTTATACTAAAGTTAGGGCTTAGACTGTAGATCAAATATTGATTCAGGGGTTTATACACTTAGGGTATAGCCAACTTTTTATGTGGCTCCATACATGGATGCATTGCCAGTACCACTTATTGTTCCACTAGTTGTGTCTAGGTTGATGGTAACAATTGAGGAGTATAATATATTTGATAGTTTTATTAAGACTGATCCTCCCCATTTATCTCTTCTATTGAGGAGGATTCTTATGAGTTCTTGGTCAGTTGTTAGGAGAGGTTGCATAACATCGATTTTGGTAAATCATATGGTATCAACTCTACTACTTTCCAGATGATAAGATAAACTAAGAAATCCTAGAGGTCTTATATTGATTATAGGCCAGCTGGATTGCTTCCTATGACTTGGACATAGTGTTGTGAGGCCTTTATGGGGAACTATGTGCTCACAACATGAGAGAGAGTTTAAGGGATTTGTTTGATGATCTTAGCATGATACTATGAATGTTACTTAGTATGAGACCAGGTGCTATGTGATAGCTCTCAATTACAGCCCTAAAACTAATTAGAAAGTGTATGTAGTCACTAACAATATATTTACCCAACTCAATGAGTCGGGGTCGATTCCACCGGGAATAATATAAGCAGCGATTGAGAAAAATAGGAATTGAAAATCACTCACTCTTATCGAAACAATTGATACAAATATTTTTTTGGGGGGGGTGGCGGATGGGGTTAGATTAAAAATAAACACACAAAGATAGAATTAATAAAAAGAAGGATAGAGCAATCAATGGCCTACACAAAATAGGAAAGGAAGGAATATGGTAACGGAAAAATGATTAATATCAATGATCCATTGTATTTAACTAATTACTCACTAATTAATCACGATTTAGCAATTAGCCTTGGATTCGAAATTACCCATTAATGTCTCTCGACCAATTGTGGATTTTTCTTTACTCTTTCTGTCGAACCAAGCTAAGAAACACTAATTACAAACCAATTTTAGGCTACACTAGGATTTTTCCTATGTCTAGCTCAAATCCATTAGATTGGGTTTAAAGCCCCAAATCACGCTAATTAATCTTTTCCAACCTCAATTAACTCTCTCAAGCTTAATCAAAGTAAATGAATAATTTCCACTCTAATATCCTCTTTCAAGTAAATTAAAGTAGAAATCAAACAAAGCTCAAGATTAATTAGATAAGCAAAAACCCAATCATAAACTAGTAAGAATTTAATAATACAAAAGCATAAGATAAAATCAAAACTCAAATTCAAAATATAAATATTGCATTATCTCCAAATACAATATCCAAGTATGAATTTAACTATTACATCCAAAATTAGTCACTACAAAGCAAGGAATTGAAGAAAGGGTTAAGAATTTCTCAATAAAGTGCTCCAATTTTCTCTTCCAAGGGTGTTGGTAAAAGAACCCTAGCCTCCAAGCTTGAGAAATAAGCCAAAGATAATGAAAAATGCTCCTAAGTATTACTTTTATAATCCCCAATTTTCCAATTAAAAAATGACGAAAACAGCCCCTAAACCTTTAGATTTACAAATCTGGCCATTTTTGCACTTCTAGCCACTTTTTTTTCATTTTCTTCAATTTGACCTCTTTTTGACTTGGTTTCTTTCAATACTCTTTTCAATCATATAAAACCTACAAAATAGAAGAAAACCATGATAAATGCACTTATTTTCTCAATTAAACATTGCAAAAACCTAAGATTAAAGAAGAAATAAGTTAGTAAAATACGAACTTAGCACTATGCCTTGGCTCGACAAACACAAATAAACTTACCTATAGATAATATTCAGAACAAAAGGTTTGTGAAGGTATTGATTACTCCTCTCTATTTTGCTATCAAGAATTTTGTGACTATCCAGGCTACTTTTCAGTAGGTTATTGATCATAAAAAACATATTGGGCTAATTTGTCATAGATCCTATGGTGGTGGCAACTAGAGGATTCATAGACATGGTAGTTTTAGTGGTTTATCATTTGAGATAGAGACTTTATAGGTAGGAGTCATCATTACTAGACTAGTCGACCCATTGATGTGGCATTACAGACTGCCGATGCTAGTTATTCTAGGTATAACAATTAGGGGAGCAGGAGTTTAGGCCAAATATTTAGAGGTTCTTATTTCGTGTTCTTGAGTCATTAGGGGAGCAGGAGTTTAGGGAATATATCTAGAGGTTCTTATTTTGTGTTCTCAAGTCATGGTGAGCACTCGAGTTTGTCTAAAAAATGTTACCAGTCTATTACCATCAGATGGTGTAATGATTGTTGAGAGTTGGGTCATTTTACAAGAGAGTTTCCTTGGCATAGGTAGGGCAAAACACAGTAGGGTTTGATAAGTTGGTATTTTACAAATTTATTTCTTCCTTAAGCTTAGATTTTTGCTATCACTATCCGAGTAAAATAATGCATTTGACATGATCTATTTCCATATTATCAGTTGAAGAAGATTAGAAGTGACCGGAGAAGAAATCAGATGAAAAAAAGTCAAATTGGAGCTCAAATGAAGATCTGGATACCGGCCAAGAAAATGGTCTTCGCGAATGCAGTGGACCAGCCGCAAATATGATAGTCAATAATAAATGACCCTTCGTAAACGCAGTGACAAGCTGCTAACATATAGAAGTTTTTTCAACAGTCATTAGGGCAATCATGTAATTGCATTTTTTTTTATCCCAAACACATAAAATATGTTCCATCTTCCTTGAAACACATACTTTTGCTAATTTCTCAAGCTTGGTGTCGCGACCCAACTAACCGGATCATGAGGGAACATACTCTAATCCACCTAGATAGGAGAATCCTAACAACCCATTTCAAAATACATGTGGAAGTTTAAGCAATTTCATTAATGATCTCAAAATCTGATAATTGATACAATCTTTCACAATAAATTCATAAATGAAAATACTTTCCCCGAGACCTAGTCAAGACAATGTACAAGAGCTTCTAATAAGTAAATGACAACACAATGGATAAAGCTCCCACCGTAGGAATTAACAGAGTAGAAGCTGTTGGAGATCGCTATCCACGTCACCTGAGTAGCATCAACTGACGCTACAACTAGACTATAACCCATAAAGGGTATAACAAGTGTAGAATCACTACAACAAGATGTACTGGTAGGCATCATCGCCTGACCAAGGTTAAAGTACATAACATATAATATAGAAATTCAAGATAAATCATGCACATATAATATGACATTTTAACTCCCCTCAATCTATAGTTCATGTCATCACTTAATGTAAGTAACTTTCATTTTTACCTCAAATACACTAGCCTTTAGATCTCCAGCCTAGGCTAAATATGAGTGCACACAACTTCACAGCCGAGCTAGGACTACAAGGGCTAACTACCCAATATTTCCTGAACCTTCACTCATAAAATAATTATTATCATCTCCATTTACCACATTACAGAAAACAACCATAACATATAATTCAAATAGTCAATAACAATGTCTACACTTTGACAAATATACACCTAACTAAAAGTCAACACATAAGACTATTTTACAACCAACTCTAGTTGCTCTTCATCTAATAAAGTCTTGTCAAATATCGAAATTACAATTCTCATCATGGCAAGGATAATTATAAGCCAAGAAAATCAGTTACCACCAGAAACCCAAGTTCAAATAGTAAGTTGGAATCTCAAATCAATAGTTCACTCAAAGAACCCAACTCAATAATATCAGTAAGTTCACACAAGGAGCACCACATATCATTATCATCAACCGGACCACCCAAGGATCCAAAATATCATTAAGAAAACAAAAAAATCTAGTCTACTCAATGAACCAAATATAAATAAATTAACAAATTACGTGGTCCACTCAAGGAACCCAAATATAAATAAATAAAAAATTAAACCCGATCCACTCAAGGAACCATAAACTACCAATCCTTATACACACATGCTAAGGGTCTTATGATTGCCCATTATCCATGACCTGCAGGGGACGATCTCTTGTCCATGTAGCAAAAATCCCAAACATCAAGTGCCTGCCAACCTTATATCACCAATCCCATGAATATATCCAAATATCGGTACATCCCACAATAATCAATATGATATCACAACAATCACAAACACACTAAAAACAACCACTACACTTTTACATTCAAAAATCCATTTAGTTCAACCTCATTGCATGTGATTAACACTTAGGATATTATTTAATCATTCACTTTCTTTGGACATGCATTGTAACAAGTATAAGAAGAAATAGTTAACATGCACACATAAATCAAGTCGGGTTCCAATTTCATTAAACCATCACCTATTGTTCAAGTTCAATCAATAAGTAAGTTTATAAATATCACCACATGCACCACAACACAGTCCTTATTCAGAAATACAATGATTTCATTATTCAACAAAATTTGTGACAAATCATTTAGTATGTTCATGAGCTTCTCAAGAAAAATCAAGTACTCATACTTTCAGGCATGCAGTGCAACCAATGACAAGGCATTTAGTTAAATCTACACATTTATAGACAATTAGCCTTAATTCGATTCTTAATAACCATAAAACCATGACAAAGCTTTAGCATATACTAATTCATCACCCAATTGCTTAACTATGATTACAGTCCACAGTTCAACCAAACTTTCCAACCTATTCACTGCCATTCCTACTTCACTATAATCAGTTTACATCAACAACTTCCAATTCCAGAAAATACCATAATTACTAGTTACTAGTTTTCACAACCCATAGTCCCATAAATTGACACCAACATACATATATTCTCACGAATTATCATAATTAACACATAATCCACAAAATCATCAAAATATTTTCCCATAATAATAATTAAATTAAATTAGATTCAATTCATTTTCACATTTTGATTATTACAAACCCTTCACCCTGCACGTCGGCCTAAGTATGAAATCTCCCGTCAAACTATATTACAATCATGAAATTTAACCAAGATCTACTGTACATTAAATCTAGCCTACCTAGGCGCTAAGATGCTACGACATGTAATCTATACCATGAATGCTCCTCATTTTCGTCATGTTTTTTGAATACTAAATCATCTAATAAACATACAATTTTATGAGTAATTAATAAACTACTCTTCAAACAAATTCTTTGGGAATTCAAACCCACTAATTTTACCCTTATTCATAATCTACAAAATTACCCTAGGGTTGTTATGATCACTAATTAGTTCTATAGAACTCAACCCAAATCCATTAATAGAGTTTTAAAGCTAAAGGTCCCATCTTTATTGAACTCAAGGTCCCAACTATCAAAATTCATGTTTTTGAACCACAATTTCATACCAGGAAGAGTTAATTTACAATCTAAAATAAAATCTAGGTGAAAAAACATATAACCATAGGTTTTTACCACAATTGCATGAGCCTAGGGTTCTAAACCTCAAGAATTTTACCATAAGACCTATTTGAATGATTCTAGAAGAAAAACGTATTAATAGATATTAAAAGGAAGTAAAATCTTACCTCAACGAAGGATTTCCACCCCAACCATGAGAAAATCACCTTTCTAGGCTTAGGAACGATATTTTTGGAGTTTATGAACTAAAATTCGGAAAAAACAAGCTTATATACTCCTGTCATCCCACTATAGCGGCCTTAACTTTTTCAGCACAAACATTATTTAGTAAAATGGTCATAACTTTTTACTAAGGAAGAGGATTAATGAACAGTCAATTGTGTTGGAAAGAAGACTCAGAGATCTTTAATTTGTGGGTATTGGGCCCTATAAAACTAAACATTTTAGTAGGAATGTTCATTTAAAGTTGACCCTAGTTTAAACTTAGCCCGAAACTTAATCGGTAAGGACACTTCCAACTTAACTTTATATTAGAGGTATTGTATGGAATTAATTCATATCTAATGCACTCCCATACTAAAAAATTGATACTAATAGCTATGAAGAATGAGACTCTTATTCCTTTCCTGCAAATATTTTTAGTAACGGTGGAATGGATCGTTACATCATATACCAATTTACTATCTGTTCGTCCTCAAACAGACATTGGGTGAAGAGAAGCACGAGATCAGAATTAGGAAGACACCACTCTCAGAGTTGCTGATATTCCTCCTTACTTACCCACTCTCTATCATTTATCAACTAAGCCATATTTTATACTCGACCTCTCTATTGAGGCTTTTCAAGACAAGAAGATGAGGAGACAAATATTTATGCACAAATTAGTTATTTCTTTTACAACTTTCTATGAACGAAACCTTGAGAGTTCATGATGAGATAACATCTAAACTCGAAGAAAACTGAGCATTTACTACATCGAGCCGGCTATAGCCGTCTAATTCCTACTCATACAGCCTCGCTATAGCGGGATTCGCCCGCTATAGTGCCACTGTCCATTATTGACTCCGCTATAGCAAGAAAATTTCTGCTATAGCGGCCCCATGGTAGCGGCCTGCCTCTTTCTATAGAGGAGTAGGCGAGGTAGAAACTCAGAATTTTTCCCAATTTTTTTTATTTTCACAACACAATACTCAGATTTTGACATCCCAGACTTACCCCTTTACGTCAAACGCTATATTTGGAGTTCTACTAACCCAAATTTCATTGTGAAAGTTTATATGTGCTACTATGTCTCTTATTTATCATGATCACCTTATTTATATGTGCTACTATGTCCTTATCTATCATGTAACACCCCGTATATTCCCGACCCTAATTTGATTGATTGGTCACCTAGGATATAATTATAAACCTTAGCTACGCTTACACTAAGTACGTGTGTTGCATTGGTTTTGGATAGCACATTTGATATCGTACTAGTCAATGTTACTAGACTTTTGTATGAGGAGTTGGAAACTTTTTGGAACATTTTAGGAGCGATAAATGATGCTTCAATGACTCCTAAATAAAGGTTCTTAAAGACAATAGGCAAGCTAAAGATTAGAACTTGAAGTATTTAACCGAATCCGCAAAGAAAAGTCGAAGAAACGAACAAACAAAAAAAGGGGCAGTGGGGCGCGCCCAGGGGCGTGCCAGGCCACTCTGGGATGAAATTTTCAGCCCAGAGGCAGCACTGGGGCGTGCCAAGCGGCGTGCCAGGGTGGTTTTCGCCAAAAACTTTCTTCGACTATTATGATGCATATAAGACCTATAAGTCATGGTATCATTACCCTATCATAGTAGGACTATTCTTAAGCGCGTTTAGCATCCGAATTGTGGTTAATGCTTCATCACAAGTATTTTAACAAATTATGTTCCTAGGAGCCATAAGCGACTAGAAGTTCTATTTTTGCTCATTGAGGCTACGAGCGGGAATCTCGTAAGTGAATATTGTCGTGATGATTATGGAAATAATTAAACATGAGATATATGATGGATTACACATTGATTTTAGTAGGCCAAGATAATATATGTGTTAATGGGCCAATTTGAGGCCCAAAATGGGGCCAAAATACATGGCCCAATGGGTCATTCTTCCATTGACTAGTAAACACACATGTAAGATTAGATAAGCATGGATACAAGGCCTATATAAAGGGGGAAAAATCAGATTTTATTTCATTAGACACATACATCACATACTCTCATTTTCTAGAATTTTCAAGATAACTCTTTTTGGCCCTTCAAACCCTAAGGCACTTTTTGGACAAGATCATCATCTTCCAAGCTTGGGTAAGTGATTATTCTTGTACTTTATCATATTATAAGCATGAGAAATTATGTAGATAATGTTGGTTATGCTTGGAAGTGTTGGACATGGCACTTTTGGTTTTTGTTAAAAAGATGTGTTATCCATGGAATTGTAACTTGAAATATGACTTGTGGTTTTGATGAAAGAGCATGGTATGGATGAAATATCAACATGTATGGTGTGATTATGTTATTAAACTTGTTATTTTTCTATAAGTGTAAATTATGGGATTTTGGTCGATATGTGATATGAGGTGTATTAAGGTGACTTGATGGATTGATTGTGATATGGTGTTCGTGGGAAAGTGTAAAGGAGAAACTTTGTGGTGAAATGCTATTGGTATATGATGTTGTGGTCAATGTATAGAATGTTATGGTATTGTTGGCATGAAAAGGCCATGAATGGTATTGTAAAGGGTGAAATAATGTTATAGGGGACTCGTGTAACTCATGGTCGTCTTATACACTTGGAATGTAGCTTGTGGTCAATGTAGGGCATGAATGGGGTATTGTTGATATGACAATGCCGTAAATGGTATGGTAGAGAAGGAAATGACATTTTAAAGATAAACATGTAACTCATTATTGCCATATGCATTTGTAAGGTAGTTGATGGTTAATGTGGTTCCGTTATGTACTTGTGATGTAGAGTAAAACGTAAGGAAGGAGCGGAATTGTTGTGCTCACATATTGGATTGTGTATTTACATTGGGAAGCTAAGGTATCTAAGGTTACTCTGTCCGTATCCTTCTGCAGCACATAATGTTCATATTGATATCACACTTGTCCTATCCCAAAATACGCTAAGGTATCGCATTCAGGTTTGGTATATATTGTTATCCACACGTTTCTTATTTATTGACCGATTGGCAGTCATATGTCTCTTATCCATGGACTGAAATTCCTAAGCTCTCATAATGTTGTAACTACTAAAAGACACTGTTTCAAGGAAAGTGACGACGTAAGGAAAATCTATTCATTCCTAAGTCACATATCCCTTATTCATTAGTCGTTGTTGTTCATGAGTTAACTAATTATGGACATGGTTCCAATGTCCTAATAATAGTATGTTCCAAAGCTTCCAATAAGGTGATGATTACGAATGTATCAATGTATTAATCTCTCATAAGTGAGCGCATCACTCTCTTGAAAGTAAGGAAGTGAAGTAAGGCATAGATGTGTGTTTCCAATATTATCATGATCCTCAATGTATCAATCTCACACAAGTAAAAGTATCAATCTCTCATAAGTGAATGTATTAATCTTTCACAAATAAGGGTATCAATCTCATGAAGTAGAGGAGTGAAGTATTATATATATAAGTGTGTGCCTCAATTATTGTCATGATCACTAATGTATCACTCTCATAACTATGTAAAGGAAATAAGATTGTAAAGAAGTAATGCACATATGGTTACTTTATGTTTCATTGAGTATGGATCACAATCTAAAGGGTATAAGTTCAAGATGGTATAATCCCAATATTATGCTATGGTATTATTATGGTACTATATTATTATCCACCTATATGGTGATGAGCAGTATTATATTATTATCCACCTATAAGGTGATGATCGGTACTATATTATTATCCACCTATATGGTGATGAGCGGTATTATATTATTATCCACCTATAAGGTGATGATCGGTACTATATTATTATCCACATATAAGGTGATGAGTGGTATTATATTACTATCCACCTAGAAGGTGATGATTGGTATTATATTAAGACCCACATAAAAAAGATAGTTGTAAAAGAAATTAGAGTATATCCCTTGTATGAATTTAAAACTGA
The DNA here is from genome assembly GCA_031232105.1 of Capsicum rhomboideum. Taxonomy (NCBI): domain Eukaryota; kingdom Viridiplantae; phylum Streptophyta; class Magnoliopsida; order Solanales; family Solanaceae; genus Capsicum; species Capsicum rhomboideum. The sequence goes on from CP124712.1 coordinate 83,039,476, forward strand.
AGGTCAGTATAAGACTGATGATGATAAGAATGAATGATCAAGTAATAAAAATAATAGAAGTAATGAACATGGTTCCACATATTTCGAGCGGAGGTCTATCCATATTGATTATTCTCTTACGCTTAATTTCTTGGAAGTACTTATGCATTATACAATTTCATATGGCCTTACATACTCAGTACATTATTCATACTGACCCCTCTTGGGGGATTTACTTTAAATGTTGCAGGCGCAGGTGCTAGTAGATCTCCCCAGTAGGCTATGAGATATCCGCGGATTGTTGGTGAGCTCCAGTTGGTTCGGGGCTTTTCCGAGTCATTATGCATATTGGTTTGATATTGTATATGAGTATAGAGCGGGGTGTTGTCCCGACTCTAGGTTGTCATAGTTACGTATCTGTAGAGGCTTTGTAGACTTATGTGGGAAGCTGAATGTAAGATATATATATACGATCATTTTGACGCAATGGCCCTAACGGCCAAGTTTCATATATTGCACATGTTGCCATGACTTCTGCCATTGATATTTAATTACAAGGGATAAAATGATATTCATAGGCGAACATGCATATAAGAGTACATGAGCGAAGATTGGTTCTCTCGGGCCTCATCGGCTTAGGGTGCCAGTCCATCCCGTTGGAATTCGGGGTGTGACATATCATGATCACCTTAATTTCTTCAAACACTACCCCTCCAGATACCAAATATCACTAAACCATACGACACCAAATTTTTATTAGAACCCATGCTAGCCTGAGATTTTATCAACTCTCATCCTAGGACAGCTCTACCCGGACACTTACACCCTAACCATTGCTATCACCAAACACTACACCATGTTTTCCCCTCGGTATATCTACTCTATAACTCTTTTTCACACCTCCATGATCAGCGTACAAGAATAAGTCATCTAGAGTACAACCACCAACCAACACACCAGGTTTCATTAACACATAAATTCTCCACCACAACTCACATTAGTCTATTCGACCCTCAACAATCAATCGTTTATAAACAACCAGCTTTTTAGTTATCACACAAGGACAAGCTATACTTATTTAGCCTCATAACTAGCTTAGGCTAGTCAAATTCCTGACTCAACATACCTCAACACTCAAGGAGTAATACTAATCAAGTATTGTCGTGCAACAATAAGAGGGATATGACTACGTATAAACACATCTAATAACAAGTCAACAACACCTTTGCTTTACTTTATTTCCATCAATATCAACAAATCAAACAGGTATAATTCAATACAGAAATCTACCACGGTATGACCCTGACCAATGACAAAAACCAATAACTAGGAAAGTATAAGTTATGATAGACATTTCATCAAGAAAAGAACACGACTAACAACAATAGACCAAGTCAATAACTCAACAATAAGCACTACCTTGCGGCAATTATTTTTTAAATAGGCATCAATAAAAATTATACCTTCCACTTATGTCAATAGTCTGGATCACTCATGGATCCAATTAAAAATAACAAAAAACACCAAGTCAACTGAAGTCTGACATTTAAATATGTATGTTACCTCAAACAGACAACAACGCCCTCATTAGACATTTAACTTATCACATATAATACTTATCAACCACATCATTCAACTTTCATGCCAGGGGATACCATATCATCCTCTCAACCATCTAAGAGAAAATCCAATCAACAACGGACATTTCAGCCATTAAATAAACCGTCAAGCTATCACAAAATTCAAAATCAAAACAAATTCTTTTTAAGCAGCTAATTCAAATAGCACTTTTATTAACCGTACCAGTTACTACCATCAAGCCAAGCAACAATTACAATCACATCTAATAATATACTAAACAAAGTTACAACTAGGGCAAGCAACAAAACCGGTCCAGGCCTACCAAAATGGTCTGCCCTGGAAAAATACAGTTGTCCTCTCCGGTTCGATAGGAACCGATCCATTGACGGGCCGGACCGGACAACCCTTTAAATTTTATGTTTTTTAAAATTTTGTGTTATAATTTAAAATCAAAATATAGTTTTTTAAAATTAATTTTTACAAATAAAATCAGTTTTATTATAAAAATGATTTTAATTTTATACTTATATTTTTTATAAGTATAAAAACTAAGTATAAAACTTTTATACTTATATTTTTTATTTAAGTTATTTTCAATTTTTTTTAAAGTTTTAAAATATCTTTTTGATAACTTTTAAAAACTTCGATTTCAAATTTAAAGTTTATGTTTTAGTTTAAACTTTGAAAATTTTGATTATTTCTTAATGTTGAAATTTCAATTTTCAACTTTGAACTTTAAGGTTTTCTTTTAAATTTTCAATTTTAAAGTTTTTTTTTAATTCTTTTGAATTTTTGAATCTTGAACTTTAAAATTTTAAAAAGTTTAAAGTTTAATTTAAATTTTCAACTTTAACTTTTAAATATAAATTTTCAACTTTAAAGTTTAAATTTTTTTGAATTCTTTTGAATCTTGAAGAGTTGAAGTTGAAGATGTACAAAAACATTGATTTTTTTTACATTGATTTTTTTTTTAACTTTAAAAACTTTAATATGTTTTTGAACTTGGAACTTTAAAGTTTAAATTTAAATTTTCAACTTTAATGTTTAAATTTAAATTTATAACTTAAAGTTTAATTATTTTTTTTTTGAATTCTTAAAGTAATAAAGACAAACTTAAAAAGAAAATGAACGCAAATAGCCTATAATTTTATTCAAATAAATAAATAAGTACATGTGTCACAAATATTAGAAGAGCACCTAATCTACGCAACCACATTCTAGGAAGGGTTCTGTTTCAACTAGGTCTCGATAATCATACTAATATCTATAATTTCCAAAATATTTTTTTCGTAACTTATCTATCAATTCCTTGGAAACATTATCCGAAATTTGTATTTGGTTTTCTTCATCCATTGCTTCCATGCCATCATCACTATTTTCTCCAAGTGCTTCATCTATTTCGATTTCGGATTGATGCGATAAATTTGGCAGTCCAGCATTCCTTTTGTCACGCCCCGAATCCCATCGAGACATGATTGGCACCCGTAGCCGATAAGGCCCGAGAGAACCAACCTTTGCCTATGTTCAATCATATGCATATCATAATCATAACCACCATTTCGTAAGAACATGAAAGACGAATAAAGGAAAACATGGGACATATTTATACATGCATATGAAACTTGGCCATTGAGGCCATCCACTCAAAAAAACATATTTCTTTTACACTGATACACGCACATCCATCTACAAAAGCCTCTAAAAAGAGCATTGACCAATACAAACCAAAAGTCAGGACAAGTCCCCGCTTTATACAACAAGTACAAAATGAAAACACATGTACAATAGTGACTCGGAGATGCCCCGAACTAACTGGAGCTCACCAAAGGTCTGCAACACTGACAATCTACTGTGAAGGCCTACTAGGACCTGCGCCTGCAGCAAGTAAGGTAAATTCCCCGAGAAGGGGTCAGTACGAAATAAGTACTGAGTATGCAAGGCTCAGATGAAACTGTACAATACATGAATATTTCAATGAACTCAAAACATATGAATAATCAATGTAGATAAGTCACCATTTTACATTTTGGGAAACCATGTGAATTGCTTTGATTTCTTTCATTACTTTTTTTACATTCCATGCTCACTTGTCAATACATATGTCACAATGTACCCGGGCCCCTACTGATCAGTGGGTCTTCTTATAACATATCATCATGTTGGGATCGGGTCGAGCTAGGCTTATGCCCCTAAGACCTGCCACCCATAAATCAATGCATTGGGATCGAGTCGAGCTAGGCTTGTGTCCCTAGACTTGCCACCCATAAATCAAAACATCGGGATCAAGTCGATCTAGGCTTACGCCCCTAGACTTGCCACCCATACTTGATCATTGACCATATTTGCATTACTTTGATCTTTACTTTGAGATTGATATTTGACAGTCATAACATCACTTGAACTTTGGAACATAACATTATTGGAAACTTTGGATCATTAACCAATGAGTGAGAGACATGTGAATAACTTGGCAACATAACATTATTAGAATCATAACACCATGGGAACTATTGGACAATAATCTATGAACAAGAGGCATAAGTAATATCACTAGTGGAACATTGGAACATAACCTTATTTGAGCTTTTGGAACATTAACCATGATTATAAGACATGAGACTCACCAATGATCCATGAGTAGGAAATATATAACAATGACTATTGATAAACGGATATAGGATACCGTAGCACATTTCGGGACAAGACTAGTGAAATAGCAATGTGGATACTATTTGCCGCAGAAAGATACGGACAGAGTAACCTTACATACCTTGTACTCTCAATACGGATATACAATCCTAGTTGTGCATACAATAGTCCCGCTCCTTCTTTATGTGTCACTCTACAACACAAATACATAACGTAATTCACATTAACCAACAACTACTTTACAAATGCATATAACATCAATGGGGTACATGTTTGCCTTGAAACATGTCATTTCCCCTTGACAAAACCATTGATAGAATCATGATTCCAAAAATCCTCCAATATTCCCAAAATTGACCAATACATGATAACCAATACATTTCACCACAATACTTCCCCTTTACACATTCTTATCCACACCACATCACAAATATTCCATCCATTCACCTTAATACACTTCATAGCACATATCGGCCAAAATCCCACAATTTACACTCATAGAAAAGAACAAGTTTAACAACAAAAATAACACCATATATGTTCATATTTCATCCATACCATGATATTTCATCAAATGCACAAGCCATAATTCAAGTTCAAATCACCAAGATGGCACATCTTCCATCAAAAGCAAAAATACACTATTCACCACCTTGTCAACATAACTAGCATAATATACATAATCTACCATGCATATAATATGGTAATCCATGAGAATAAATACTTACCAAGGCTTGGAATAGGATGATCTTGCTCCAAAGAGTCCAAAGGAACTATTTGCTTTAGGGTTTTGGAACAAGAGAATATTGTAGAAGATTGGAGGAAATGTCTAAAGAACATGAGAGTTTAAGTGAATAAAATCTGATTTTTGGGTCTATTTATAGTACTTGGTTCCATCCTTAGTCATCCTTGATATTTAATGCTTCAATTGACCAAGTCAATAGAAGATTTGGGTCTTGTGGCCCATGTCTTTTATCCCATTTTGGGCTTTTATTGAGCCCAAATCACTTAACCCAATAAAATCAATAATTTCTCATTGTATATGTATTACAATAATATTCCCACTCATGATATTCATATCCGTAGCCTCAATCCCAAAAACAAGTGATTCTAGCCACATTTGGCTTATTTTGACATTAAGGGCAAAACTGTCATTTTGACCCCAAATTCGTTCTCGAGTAATTTTATCATACCAATGTAATATTTCATTCATTTCATGTATATACTCGTGGTTGTAGAAGAAACGTGGCAAAAATCAGCTCGGTACGTCCCCGGATACCCTTGGGACTTAGAAATTTCCAACTTTCGAAAAAGTGGAAAACCCAGGGTGGCAAGCCCCTGTGCGTTCCAACTTACTGCCTCTGGGATAAAAATTTTAGCCCAGAGCGGTGTTTCACGGTACCAAACGCGCCCCATACTTAGTTTTTTCAAAAAGTCCATTTTTCGACTTCTCTTCGCAGGTTTGGTTAGATACTTCAAGTCCTATTCTTTAACTCACTTCTTAACCTTATTATACTTTGTTTAGAGGTCTTGTTAGCCTAATTTTGAACCCCACAAAGGCACCATGAAAATTGCAAAACACCTTCCATGCAAGTTTATCCACATAACAAGAGCTAAATTCAATTATCTCACCAATAGCCTTACCAAATACATACTTATAGCTCTCGATACCTACGTACATATTATTTAATGTCATCAAGTAGGGTTGGGAACATACGGGGTGTTACATTCTTCTCCCCTTAGGAAAATTTGTCCTCGAATGTTAACAATATCGTTTCAATTAAAATCAATGCATCTTTACAGTAGTATACATATACATACACACTTAAGGCTCATGGAGACTTAGTCGTTATTGCTCCACTTCTGCACTTTGAACTTCTTGTTCCATTTGAAATAGATGGGGATACTTGGATTTCATCATCTCTTTCGCTTCCCATGTGATTTTCTCTATTTGTTGGTTTCGCCAAAGGATTTTCACGGAAGCTATGTCTTTATTCCTCAATCTTTTCACTTGTCGGTCTACGATATCAATGGGTACCTCTTCATAAGTAAGATCGTCAGTGACTTGAACATCTTCAATGGGAACAATACGGTATGGATCTCCTATGCATTTTCGAAGCATCAAAACATGAAATACGGGGTGGAAGGAAGAAAGTTCTTGAGGTAGGGCTAATTCATAAGCAACTTGCCCAAATTTTCTAATAACTTCATATGGGCCTATGTAACGTGGACTCAATTTCCCTTTCTTGCCGAACCGCATTACCCCTTTCATCGGTGACACCTTTAAAAACACCCAATCACCTATGGCGAATTCAAGACCTCTTCTTCTAATATCCGCATACGACTTGTGATGACTTTGATCCATTTGTAACCGCTGTTGGATCACCTTAACCTTTTCCATAGCCTGATGAACGATATCTGGACCAAGTAAAGCAGTTTCACCTGCTTCAAACCATCCTATTGGTGATCTACATTTCCTTCTGTACAAAGCTTCATAAGGTGCCATTTTAATACTTGAATGATAGCTATTGTTATACGCAAATTCAATAAGAGGCAAATGGTCATCCCAACTGCCTTGAAAATCTAACGTACAAGCTCGTAGCATGTGTTCAAGTGTCTGAATAGTACGTTCTGCTTGTCCATCAGTCTGAGGATGTAAAGACGTACTCAAATTCACCCGTGTACCCAAACTCTACTGGAAAGACCTCCAAAAGTGCGTTGTGAACTGTGCTCCTCTGTCTGATATAATGGAAAGTGGAATACCATGCAATCGTACTATCTCTTTCACATACAACTTCGTATAATCCTCAGCTATATAGGTCGTCTTGATCGGTAGAAAATGCGCTGACTTGGTAAGCCTGTCCACTATAACCCATATAGAATCAAACTTCCGCGATGTACGAGGCAAACCCGTAATGAAATCCATGTTAATCATATCCCATTTCCAGACTGGAAGATTGATACATTGCATGTAACCTCACAGTTTCTGATGCTCTACTTTCACTTGTTGACAATTCGGGCATTGAGAAACAAACTCTGCAATGTTCTTCTTCATATTTTCCCACCAATACACTTCTTTCAATTCATGGTACATTTTAGTAGCACCCGGATGAATAAAATAGCGCGAATGATGTGCCTCTGTCATAATTCGTGTCCTCAGCTCATCTACATCTGGTACGCATAGTCTCCCTTGACATTGAAGCACCCCTTCCGGCGTAATATCAAATGCCTTGGTCAAATTTTGCTGCACATTTTCCTTTAGCTGCAATAAAATAGAATTCGTAAATTGCTTCTCTTTCACTTCAGCTATCAAGGAAGATTCTGCTGCATTCTGTACCATAACTCCATCAATGTCATAATCTTTCAAAAGATCTAACCACCTTCGTTGCCTCAAATTGAGTTCCTTCTGCTTAAAGAGATATTGCAAGCTTTTGTGATCCGTATAGATATCAACATGAACCCCATATAAATAATGACGCCATATCTTTAAAGCAAAAACTACCGCTGCCAATTCAAGATCATGTGTGGGATAGTTTTTCTCGTGTGGCCGCAACTGTCGTGAGGCATATGTTATGACATTACCATGTTGCATCAACACACATCCGAGGCCAACCCCAGAAACATCACAATATACTAGATAACCTTCGGTACCTTCGGGAAGCACTAAAACTGGTGTGGAGGTTAATTTATCTTTCAACTTTTGGAAGCTTTTCTCACATGCGTCATTCCACTGAAATTTTACCGCCTTATGTGTAAGCTTTATCAACGGTGCTGCAATAGAGGAAAAACCTTCCACAAACCTTCTGTAATACCCTGCCAGTCCAAGAAAACTATGAATTTTTGTGGGTGTCGTAGGTCTTGGCCAATTGTTCACTGCTTCAATCTTTTGGGTATCAACCTGTATGCCTTCATCTGATACAATGTGACCCAAGAACGCGACTGATTTCAACCAAAACTCACATTTGGAGAACTTTGCATACAACTTCCGTTCACGAAGAATCTGTAACACTTGTCGTAAGTGATTAGCATGGTCCTCCGGTGATCTTGAATAAACTAGGATGTCATATATGAATACCGTGATGAACACATTCAAAAATGGCTTAAACACCCTATTCATCAAATCCATGAACACAGCTGGAGCATTTGTTAGTCCAAATGACATAACTAAAAATTCATAATGACCATACCGTGTTCGAAAAGCTGTCTTGGGTACATCTTCTTCTCTAACTCTGACTTGATGGTAACCCGACCTCAAGTCGATCTTTGAAAAACACCTGGCACCTTGTAATTGATCAAACAAATAATCAATGCGAGGGAAGGGATATTTGTTCTTGATCATTACCTTATTCAATTGCCGATAGTCAATGCACATTCTTAAGGTGCCATCCTTCTTTCGCACAAATAATACCGGTGCACCCCATGGGGACATACTAGGCCTAATGAAGCCCTTGTCCAGCAAATCTTTCAATTGCTCCTTCAATTCACGTAATTCTGCTGGAGCCATTCTATATGGAGGAATAGAAATAGGCTGAGTGCCTGGAATCACATCAATGCCAAATTCTACTTCCCGTTCTGGGGGTAAACCTGGAAGATCCTCTAGGAATACATCTAGAAATTCATTGACCACTGGGACCAACTGCGGAGTTAGTGGTTCCGCTTCGGTATCTTTCACCCGTACTAGATGACATATATAACCTTTAGCAATCATTTTTCTAGCTTTCAAATAGGAAATAAATCTCCCTCGTGGTACCCCTACATTACCCTGCCATTCAAGAACATTTTCTTGCGGAAAACAAAATTGTACCTTCTTGGCCCGGCAATCTACCGTAGCATAACAAGAGGCCACCCAATCCATTCCCATGATCACATCAAAATCCACCATGTCTAGTTCAATGAGATCGGCCAATGTATCATGACCACACACAGCTACCACACAGTGATGATATACCCTCTTCGCAATAATATATTCACCAACCGGTGTAGACACTTCAATTGATTTAATTAATAATTCTGGTGCTTTGTAAATTTCGCAGCAACCAATGGGGTAATATAGGGAAATGTAGAACCTGGGTCAATCAGTGCATATACATTATGTGAGAATATGGATAATGTACCTGTGACAAAATCAGGGGAAGCCTCTGAATTCTGGCGGTCCACCAAAGTATAAGTGCGATTCTAGACCCCGCTAGTACTGGCTGCTCCTCTGGCACCCCTACCATGGCCAATAGACTGCACCCCTCGTCCCTGTGAAGGAACCGATGCTGATGATGCAACAGCCCACCCAGCTGGTCATGCTATACCACCCATGCTCCGCTATGGACAATCCCTCGCTATATGCCCCGACATACCATACCAAAAGCAGACATTCGTCCCTGACCGACATGTACCTGTGTGCATACGCCCGCAGTGTTAACACTGCTGACGAGGAAAACCTGCTGCCTGTGACCCATGAACTCCGCTACTCTGCCCCGATGGACCACCCCTAGACCCTCGAAACTGTGAGTGAGCACCCCCTGTTATATAAGAGAACGACGGTCTAGGTGGTCTAGAAAACATGTGGGGCCTAGATCCTCCATGTGACATCATAGGTGGTCCCATAGGTCTAGCCCTTTTGGAATGTCCCCTATCAAATTCATGCACTCTTCTTCTCTGTCGTTGGTCTTCCATTTTCTGAGAGAAGGCTTGTATTCGAGCAATGTCCATGTCCTTATTCAAGGCAGCAATCGTGCAATCCCGTACCAAATATGGCTCTAGTCTGTCCACATATCTATGGACACTGTCTGTCATCGTAGCCACAACATTTGGCGCATATCGAGCCAAGGAATTAAATTGCAAGCTATATTTCCTCACGCTCAAATTTCCTTGACGGAGATTTAGGAATTGATCCGCACGTGCCTCACGGATCTCATAGGGCAAGTAATGATCAAGGAAAGCAATTTTAAACTCTTCCCACATAGGTGGAGTTGCACCAATATCAAGGGATTTCTTCCAATCCTCGTACCATAATATCACCTCTCCTTTCAGCCTATACGCGTCAAGTTCAACTGTTTTGACCCCTGTCACATGCATAACTTCCAAGGCCCTCTGAATTTGATCCACAAAGTCCTGTGGATCTGCTTTTGGATCTGACCCAGTGAAAATAGGAGGGTCAAGTTTTACAAAATCCTGTGTTCTGCGACTTGCCACCCTAGCCGCATCATCATCATGTGTCATTGCACCAGCTCATCTCTGGCTTTGTGCCGCCACTAACTGTGTCAACATATGTACAACATTCCTAAGATCCTGATCCGTGGCATTCATCGGTGGCTCTATAGGTACTTCTCTACCAATTGGTTCTTCCAAAATTGGGAAGGTAGATGAAGACCGCGATGATATTTCAGCATTCGCTCCACCTTGACTAGCTTGGTCAGGTGGTAATCTGCTCATTCCTTCTCCAGCAGGCACATCTACCTGCTTCCCTTTACCTCTACCTCTCGTGATTGGCCTTTTGACTATACCAAAGAAAAACAAAATAGCATGATCAGACACACTTCAACTGACAACACTGGCTCTATTGCACGATCTAGAAGTGAAGAACATAAATAACATCCTAAATGTCCCGTAGCCTCCTATTTATAAATGTGGTGCACAACACATCGATAAGTAAGACTCTACTCAGACACGGCTTTGTAGACACCCTTAGAACGACCTGCTCTGATACCACTTTTGTCACACCCCGAATCCCATCGAGACATGATTGGCACCCATAGCCGATAAGGCCCGAGAGAACCAACCTTTGCCTATGTTCAATCATATGCATATCATAATCATAACCACCATTTCGTAAGAACATGAAAGACAAATAAAGGAAAACATGGGACATATTTATACATGCATATCAAAACTTGGTTGAGGCCATCCAGTCAAAACAACATATGTCTTTTACACTGATACACCCACATCCGTCTACAAAAGCCTCTAACAAGAGCATTGACCAATACAAACCAAAAGTCGGGACAAGTCCCCGCTTTATACAATATGTACAAAATCAAAACACATGTACAACAGTGACTCGGAGATGCCCCAAACTAACTGGAGCTCACCAAAGGTCTGCAACACTGACAATCTACTGTGAAGGCCTACTAGGACCTGCGCCTGCAGCAAGTAAGGTAAATTCCCTGAGAAGGGGTCAGTACGAAATAAGTACTGAGTATGCAAGGCTCAGATGGAACTGTACAATACATGAATATTTCAATGAACTCAAAACATATGAATAATCAATGTAGATAAGTCACCATTTTGCATTTTGGGAAACCATGTGAATTGCTTTGATTACTTTCATTACTTTCTTTACATTCCATGCTCACTTGTCAATACATATGTCACAATGTACCTGGGACCCTACTGATCAGTGGGTCTTCTCATAACATATCATCATGTTGGGATCGGGTCGAGCTAGGCTTATGCCCCTAAGACCTGCCACCCATAAATCAATGCATTGGGATCAAGTCGAGCTAGGCTTGTGCCCCTAGACTTGCCACCCATAAATCAATACATCGGGATAGAGTCGAGATAGGCTTACGCCCCTAGACTTGCCACCCATACTTGATCATTGACCACATTTGCATTACTTTGATCTTTACTTTGAGATTGATATTTGATAGTCATAACATCACTTGAACTTTGGAGCATAACATTAGGAAACTTTGGATCATTAACCAATGAGTGAGAGACAGGCGAATAACTTGGCAACATAACATTATTAGAATCATAACACCATGGGAACTATTGGACAATAATCTATGAACAAGAGGCATAAGTAATATCACTAGTGGAACATTGGAACATAACCTTATTTGAGCTTTTGGAACATTAACCATGATTATAAGACATGAGACTCACCAATGATCCATGAGTAGGAAATATATGACAATGACTATTGATAAATGGATATAGGATATCGTAGCACATTTCGGGACAAGACTAGTGAAATAGCAATGTGGATACTATTTACCGCAGAAAGATACGGACAGAGTAACCTTACATACCTTGTACTCTCAATACGGATATACAATCCTAGTTGTGCATAAAATAGTCCCGATCCTTCTTTATGTGTCACTCTACAACACAAATACATAACGTAATTCACATTAACCAACAACTACTTTACAAATGCATATAACATCAATGGGATACAAGTTTGCCTTGAAACATGTCATTTCCCCTTGACAAAACCATTGATAGAATCATGATTCCAAAAATCCTCCAATATTCCCAACATTTACCAATACATTATAAACAATACATTTCACCACAATACTTCCCCTTTACACATTCTTATCTACACCACATCACAAATATTCCATCAATTCACCTTAATACACTTCATAGCACATATCGGCCAAAATCCCACAATTTACACTTATAGACAAGAATAAGTTTAACAACAAAAATAACACCATAGACGTTCATATTTCATCCATACCATGATATTTCATCAAAGGCACAATCCATAATTCAAGTTCAAATCACCAAGATGACACATCTTCCATCAAAAGCAAAATACACTATTCACCACCTTGCCAATATAACTAGCATAATATACATAATATCCCATGCATATAATATGGTAATCCATGAGAATAAATACTTACCAAGGCTTGGAATAGGATGATCTTGCTCCAAAGAGTCCAAAGGAACTATTTGCTTTAGGGTTTTGGAACAAGAGAATATTGTAGAAGGTTGGAGAAAATGTCTAAAGAAAATGAGAGTTTAAGTTAATAAAATCTGATTTTTGGGTCTATTTATAGTCCTTGGTTCCATCCTTAGTCATCCTTGATATTTAATGCTTCAATTGACCAAGTCAATAGAAGATTTGGGTCATGTGACCCATGTCTTTTATCCCATTTTGGGCTTTTATTGAGCCCAAATCACTTAACCCAATAAAATCAATAATTTCTCATCGTATATGTATTACAATAATATTCCCACTCATGATATTCATATTCGTAGCCTCAATCCCAAAAACAAGTGATTCTAGCCACGTTTGGCTTATTTTGACCTTAAGGGCAAAACTGTCATTTTGACCCCAAATTCGTTCTCGAGTAATTTTATCATACCAATATAATATGTCATTAATTTCATGTATATACTCATGGTTGTAGAAGAAACGTGGCAAAAATCAGCTCGGTACGTCCCCGGATACCCTTGGGACTTAGAAATTTCCAACTTTCGAAAAAGTGGAAAACCCAAGGTGGCACGCCCCTGGGAGTGACAAATTACTGCCTATGGGCTAAAAATTTTAGCCCAGAGAGGCGTGGAACGGTCCCAAATGCGCCCCAAAGAGTCAAAAGTTTGTTTTTCGACTTCTCTTCGCAGGTTTGGTTAGATACTTCAAGTCCTATTCTTTAACTCACTTATTAACCTTATTATACTTTGTTTAGAGGTCTTGTTAGCATTTTGAACCCCACAAAGGTTCCATGAAAATTGCAAAACACCTTCCATGCAAGTTTAACCACATAACAAGAGCTAAATTCAATTATCTCACCAATAGCCTTACCAAATGCATACTTATAGCTTTCGATACCTACGTACATATTATTTAATGTCGTCAAGTAGGGTTGGGAACGTACGGGGTGTTACACCTTCTTTCAACATTGATCTAATCTATGAACAACACTGATATTTCCAAACTATATTTTGCTAACGAATACCTATGATTTCCAATAATAAATCTCCCCACGCTGAAAGCTTGCTCCGAAGCTACTGAAGATGCTTGCATAGCTAGCATATCCCAAACCACCCCTGAAATATATGAAAATTATTCTGTCTATTCTTCCACCAAGTTAAAAGTTGAGTATCTCCATTTTCATCCGTAATATTTTCTCGTACCTGATTAATATATTGATCAAAATTATTATTGTTAGCAGAATCAAGACCAAGTTCTTCATCCATAATTTCATAAAAATCATTAAATCTAGGCTTACGACATGAAGGTTCAGATTTATCATCATTTAGTAGCTTGTGTCTATAAAGTTCATACAAAAGTCTAGCTTTAAAAGGAAAAATTACATAATACTACACCTTAACTTACCATATTTACTCAGAATCCCATCCCTATAAAGTAATTACAAAAATTTCAGATTTCAATTAGGGTAGCGATACATCACTTAGGGTCGCGATACATCACTTGGAGTCACGAGACTGGGAAGATACATCATGGGACCGACTAGGTAATGTATCTCGACCATAAGTGATGTATTGCAACCATGAAGGGACAGACTAGGTATTGTATCAGGCCCCTAAGTAATGTATCGCAATCCCTAAGTAATGTATCTCAACTCCTAAGTAATGTATCACGATCCTAAGTAATGTATCGCAACCCTAAGTAATGTATCGCAACACAAAATCTAGGATTTTATGTAATTTTAAAAAGAGTGGGGATAGAGTGTAATTAGGTACTAAACAGTTGGGATTTATGTTATTTGCCCTTTTTAAAAACCCTCTCTTTTATTATTTCCCCAGGTCGGCCCCTTCCTCTAAAAACACCCTGAGAAACCCTACTCCTCCAATCATGAGATTTCAAAAGCCAACGTTCATTAGAGCGATTTTGAGGCACACCCAGAGGGAACCCGACATGGCAATACGTCTAGCATGCGCGGGACTACTCTCTCCTCTCTATAGCTTTACGTTTGGTTTATTTTGTAGTATCTAGACTTTGGCTAGGTGCATTTAATGTTAATAGTGATGTCAGGAGTATTATACATTTGGCCTTCGGGCATAGAGATGGATGGATGGACATGTTTAAAATTCGAATAGGCTGGAATATGTTAAGCTATTGCATATTATGTTAATGTTTGATTGGAATAAGGGATGGATTGGAATTATGGAGTGATTATGCGTAGTTTATTATTCTCCAGGGTTTAATTAAAGTGGAAAGTCAAATGAGACAGTGTGAAAGGGTGAAAAAGGGAAATTAAGGTGACTCGACTAAATCTTAAATGTTATAAATGTTCGAATTGCGTTACGAAAACTTGTATAGTTTTAATGTCTTAATGGTCATGATTGATGCCTTCCAAAACTTAAAAGATGAGATAGTGAGTAAAAAGGTATTGAGGTTAGCCAGTTTGCAGTGTGAGCATTGCTTGTCATATTGTCGTGATAAATGCTTCCCAGAGTTTAGAAGGTAACGTAAAGAACTCAAGGTTGGGCACAGTTAGAGGGAAATCATGTAATAATATGAACTTGGGTGACGACTAAGGTCACAAAATTAATGAATCAGACTATGATGCAACTGTAGACTGGATTGACCCATGCTGTGTTGTGGACTTCCATTTGTGATTATCTATTGCATGAATTATGATTATTGATTTCATGCACACATTCATATGAATTAGGATGATATGTTGTGATATGGGTTGGGTACCACGTCGGTACAAATATGAGATGTTGTGATGTGGGTGGGGTACCACATTGATATAGATATGATGTGTTGTGATATAGGTCGGGTACCATGTCGGTTCAGATATGATATGTTTTGATATAGGTTGAGTACCTCACTGGTACAAATATGATATGTTGTGATATGGGTCAGGTACCATATCGATATGTTATGATGTTGTTGGTGATAAGGTAAGAAGGAATAAGGAGAGATGATGTGCACAACTTGCATGCATACATACATTCTTACTTATGTTTTGAATGTATTTATATTTTATTACGCTTTCATACATGTTATTGTTGTGGTGAGTGATAAAAGATGGTACTAAGGTATGTTGGGTCTCTAGGTGGGACGGGTTAGATATGGGATTCTACAGTTCCCCTGAGGGGACCGGTTATGGTAGAATATGACTGGTAGGATCCAAAATGTCATGGGTTGTGGTATTATGATGTCTGTGATAGTGAGTACCGAGGGACACGGGTGGACGTGAACTAAGGGATTGTAGGTATTATAAAAATAAGTCGGTATTTAAGGGAGGGGTATAAGTTGGAATAGGTGGTTAGAGGACAAAGATATACAAAAATATTAAATGACAGGTTGGTCATATATATTCTAAGTGGAGGTCACAAAGATGCTAAGTGGAGGTCACAGAGATGCAAAGTGTAGGTCTTAGAGATGCTAAATATAGGTCAATGATATGCTAACTATAGGTCACAAAGATGCTAAATGTGGGTTAATAGGATGTGTTTAATTTGGGGATTCAACATCTGAACTTTACTTGATGTTGTGATTTCTCCTTATTTATTATGGATGTTATTTGTTTGTAATACTGGTCGGCTAATGACACTTACTAGCATGTGTGGTCTTACTGATGCAACACTTACTATATCTCCAATTAGAGGTATAGCCATGGTGAAGGTTAGTTGGAGTTTTTATAGCAGCGATACCGATCACTCAGTAGCAGCTCATGTCCTCTTTATTCTGCATGGTGGTTGTGTCATATGTGTACCTACTTCTTGTTTAGTGATCTTGTACCGGTTTAGGCTAGGTTCTAGGAGTCCCTTGTAGTTGATTTCCATATTTACTTTTCATATTTGATGAATTAAAACAAGTTTTGGAACGAATTAAATGAGTAATCGTATTTCAACTTTGAATAGTTGTGCATATGGTGGACATTCAATTGACTAAGTGTATGTTGTAGTAACTGCTGCATTGGTTGAATAGTGAGATATTCAGGGTTCTTCTATATGGGGTGTGTAGGTAGGTTCCCCACATAATTAGGTGGGTTGGGCCGTGACAAATATGGTATTAGAGCCCAGGTTACCGATCTATCAGTATAAGAGCAAATATTGAGTAGAGTGTTACGGATTGGAAGCTACAAGGCATCTAGGAATCTATCTCACTTTCTTCTTTCTTATCGTGCCCTTTAAATGTCGTATCCCCGGATTGTTATGTTTGTTAAATATGGTGTTAAGTGTTATGATAAAGAAATGATGTGTTAGATTGTGCTATGTGTATTGTTGTTGATGGTAGTATATGGTAACTTGTTTGTAATGTTTAACTCTAAAATTTGATCGTTGAGTGTATGTGTTGTTGGATGGTGTGTACCCAAGCAGACCGATGGGCATATGGACAGAGTGTAATCTTGAGAGTACCTTTATTTCCGCAATTTGAGTTATAACTCATCTCTTCGTGATTTGGAGTACAACTTGTCTTCTAACTGATCCCATATGAACCACCCTGGCTGTTGGTGAAACACTGTTGAGGATAACGAATTGAGTAAATAAAATGATTGGTGAGAGTGTAGCCCTATTGGTTTGACAAACAGAGATTGTATTGGTTTTAGTCCCGAATTAATGGAAAATGTGAATTTAATGTATATTACATATGAACAAGAGGTGATTACACTGCTAGAACAGGCATAAACAGAGTGTTGTGTAGAAAAAGACACCAGGGACTGGGTAAATAGGACAAAAGCAAGGCTACTGAAGGCTACCGCTACAGCTGTAGAATTAAGCACTGCAGGGGCTCTAGGCAGTGTCCTGCCGGTTATTTTCCCAATTTTTTTGACTCCGTAATTTTGTGAGGCAACCCTATTTTCGTAGAAATAAACTGATAAAAATCCATCCAACACGCATTATAAGATAAAGTGATTATTATTAAGGTGGTGGGATGGAAAAATGGCTTAAAAAGTGAGAGAAATAAAGAAAAGTGATTGTTTGTTACATGCCCCAAACGGGGGCAACCCAAATCCAAAAGCTTTAAAGGGGGGGGGGGGACAACAACTAGCTGTCGACACTGTCTCCAAGGCTCGAGGCATCTGAGCCCTCCTCTTTTATGCAACTGAGGAAGGAGAATTCCTCAGCATCCTTTCTGGTCAACTTTGGCAACTTCTTTGGGGGAGAAACGCACCCGAACATCACATGGACCGCCTTCCACATTTTCACAATCATGCGGTCATAGGAGAGATGCTTCTTTTTTTCTTTATTCAGGTCTTCTCGAAGCTCCATATAGAATCAGGCTAGGTACGGTGGGGTAGTAAAGCTCAAAGGAGCCACTCCGAGAGGGGGTAGGTATGACCTCTGTAGGATGCCTCAAACTACGTGACATCAGAAAAAATACGAGAAGAGAAATAAAGTATGGAAATCATGAAAACAAACTAAGATAACAAGGCAAGAAAGTAAAGATAGATTGAATGACACAAAAATAGGAAAATCAAAGAAACCAAAGGGTATTTTAAACCCTAAAACCTCTATTGAATTAATCCTACAAGCACCAATTCACACACGTAAACCACGAGGGAATCAAAATCCCACGTAACCAACATTTCAAAACGATTGTTCAAAACAAGCTAATCCTAGCTCTCACACTCTCAAGTGTATATTTCATCTTAATTCATCAAAAGCTCCTAAAATGAATAAGGAAACTACTATTTATAGCCATGGGCTATTTATTACATTTATTGGCCCAAAAGTGACCCATTTCATCAAAATAGAGCAAGCTGGCCACTTTGGCCCATATGCTGGCGTAGGTGAAGGGCGCAAATGCCATCAGTCACCTGCGGACGCAAGTAACGGTCACTCCAGAATGTCTCCGAGATCCTTTTAGCCCTCCAATGACCCCTCCAATGGCCCTCGATCCTTCTTGAATGCATTGGGCAACACATAACACTCCTTAAATAGTATCAAGATGGAACACATCTAGCTTCACCAATAATCCCTGGACTGTTTGTAGTTCTCAGGCTTGCTTCTTTGTTGAAGTTTTGAGGTGAATTTGGCTCCCGAATCCAAGCTATCCTCCACACGTGGTATTGAGCTTTTGGGAGCTTGAAAAGGGTCCTCCAAATGTATCCTTGCATCCTTAGGATGATCATGGCTTGGGACCCTTTGTATCGTCCTTGAATTATAATCCTTGCAAGGTTAACGCCGATTTGGCTTGTATCATCCTCCCCTTATTGAAAAGGATTCGAGCTCGAATCCAAATCTTGAAAAACCATAGGGAAAACAAGCAACAACAATATCCTCATGGCATGAGGGTTAGGGTTAGCAACAATAAACTTATCACCAAGCCAAGGAGGAACATACTTAACATATAGCCAAGAATCAAAATGGTCGATCAAGGGTGTGTAACCCCACAAAATAAAACCTACTTGGCCACTCAAGAGTCTTTGACAAAGGGAAAAGCTAAAAGAACCAAAGTAACTAGTCAACCACTCATGAAAACTCACATTGGTTCCATGTCTAAACAAACACACAATCCCTTTTAAGTCAAGAGTCACATGATAATCTCTAAAGCTAAGTGCAATGTCATGAATAAGATCATTCCAAGTTAAGCGTCCACTCAATGCGCTAGCTATCTCCAAGAATGGGATTACTCCCAAAGCATCACCGGGGTCAAATACAAAACCTACTTGGCCACTCAAGAGTCTTTAACAAAGGGAAAAGCTAAAAGAACCAAAGTAACTAGTCAACCACTCATGAAAACTCACATTGGTTCCATGTCTAAACAAACACACAATCCCTTTTAAGTCAAGAGTCACATGATAATCTCTAAAGTTAAGTGCAATGTCATGAACAAGATCATTCCAAGTTAAGCGTCCACTCAATGCGCTAGCTATCTCCAAGAATGGGATTACTCCCAAAGCATCACCGAGGTCAAATACAAAGGTATTCCCCACACAATTCAACAAACATACTGCCTCTAAGATCACAATGTAATCAAGTCGTAACACTAAGAATATATCACATGAATGAAAAGAAGTGTTGCTACTATGTGAACCATACAAAGATGTACCCTCTTGACCAAACACTATGTTTAGGGTATAAAACCCACCACATTCCAAATGGTCAACGGGGTCAAATGGGAGAAGTATCCATGAACATGGGTCAATGTAATGCTCATTCTCCCAAAAGATGCCTTGATCACAAAAAGACATACTCTCTACACAACCTTGGGCAATATCATAAGCAAATAGAGAGTTTAGAAAGGTGTCACGCAAATTGATTTCCTCTAAGGTGTCCTCAAGATTATATTCACTATTATGTGCAAGAACAATATCAAGAGTATTCTCAAGAATTGGAACACTCAAAGAAGAAGAAATAGTTGGGACACCAAGAGCACCTTCCATTTCTTCACATTCCATTCCCATAAGAGTACTCTCATCTTTCAAGAAGAGATTTCCATCTTTAGGAGGAATATTGTCACACCATAGTGGGTTGTTATATAGAATATAGCCCTCAAGAAGAGCTACATCATTAACATGATCTACACCACTAGGTAACAGACTAGGAGTGATTTCATCCTCTTCAAACAAAACATTATACTTAAAGAGAGAAGGGTCAATCCAAGAAGGAGGATTAGAAAAGGTAAGTTCGCTCTCAAAAAGACAATTATCAAGTTTTGAAGAAGTGTCCAACACAATATCACCTCTATGAGCAAGGAAAGTAATAGGATCTTCATCAAAAGACATGCTCAAAGAGTCACTCCTATTCAAATGATCAACATTAACAACATCATCACTAACTTGAGGTTCACTAATAAATCACAAACACCCTCAAGTAGTGGACTAGATTCACACACAAATTGATCAACACAATCTTCACGAGAAAAAGTACTATTATTCAACACAAAGTCTTCAACACTTGGTGGACTCAAATCGTTCTTACAAGAAGAGTCAATTCGGTCATCAAGAGAATCAACTGGTGTATCCGCACTCTCAATATGTACATTATCATCACGAGGTAAAGAATCATTAGGATAATATATGGATAAGCTATCAATCACACTCAATTGGATACTAGCCACACAATGATCTTTCACATTTATTAAAGTGCAAGAGTTAGCTTTGTTACCTTGAAGCTCATGAGAAAATTCTTCTTTACCTTGGGGTAAGGCTCCTACTTCTGAGAGGTAGGAAGCTATCTTGTCCATCACATCCGTAGATGTTGACTCCTTGTTGGAAACTTCTGTTTGTTCATTCTCCACGATTGCACCTACATAAGTGTCCTCACTAAGAGAAGGAAAAAATAAAAGGTTAGATTGAATTTGTGGTAACCCCCTCACTTCACTCCTCACAACCTCTCCTTTTTCCACTCTTGGGTTACCATTTTTCACTCCCTTACTCCTCTCAATCTCTTGTCTCTCTTTATCAGGGGACTTGGAGTAAGTGGTCACATTGCCTTGAGGCTTGGAAAGGGTAGGTGGAAAGAGATGATTTCCCCATTGGTCCACTATAATCTTAGGCCAATTTTGCTCATTCGAAACTCTATGTTTCACAAAACAATTAGCACCCAAGCATAAGTGTCCAAAATCCAAGGGAACTATATCATACCACACCTCTTTATAGTACTCATTTCGGGTGAAGGAAACCTTCACACTCTCGAAAACCCTATATCCCTCCAAGAAATATGGATAATGCTTGGACATTCGAGGTATCCTTAAATAATCGACCATAGAGGGAGTGATGTAGTTCACATAGCACCAATCATCGAGAAAAAGAATGCATCCCGGAACCCCATAAATACTCACCTTCCTAAAGTCAACTTGTCTTCTTGGATCAATATTATAGAGCTTCTTGTATCCTTTTGGCACAAAGTTGGACTTCATGAACCCCTTCAAGGTACTCCATGTTTGATTGGGCCCTTTTAAAAGTTCCCACCACTTCAATGCCGGACCTTGAATGTACTTAAGCGCATATGTGGCTTGTTCAACTTCGCTCATAGCATAGTCCTTGAAAAACCTTTCACATTGCCATTCCCAATCAAGATAAACCTTGGGATCACGTCCTTCTTTGAAGATAGGAAGAGGGGGTTCTAGTGAAATCATGACTCTTACTATATCCCTCATATCTACCTTGGCTCTGACTTCTCAATATTTGAGTACTAGAATAAGATGAATAGGATGTTGTACCCCTAGACATTGGAGATGCACACTCTCTTTTTCTTATTGGATGACTTCTACTCGATGTAGTGTAACCACTTGTAATACGATAAGAAATACCACAAGAAGAGGAATATGAATCTTCGTAATCCTCATGCACATTCCCACCATGACTCTTATAATGTGCATAGTAGAAAGGATTATACCTCACAACTTCCTCATGCTCGAAGTGGGAAGTGGAACACTCTTTACATGCTCCAACGTCATCATAAGAACCATCATAAGGCTCTTCATCCTCTCCATACTCTCCATAAGAGGTAAACTTACCATTTGTCTCATATCCTTCTCCGGGATAGTAGCTCTCATTCCCACGCGGCTCTTGATCATGGCTTTTTTTCATAGCCTCCATAATCTCCATCTTCATCATAGCCATAGACTTCTTCACCACAATCATAGTCTCCTATGTCGTAGTCACAAGTATCTGAGGCTATCAAAGACATACTTTCTTATAACTCCGTGTGCCTATAAAAATGAGAAAACAAGGTTAGTAGTAAAAGCTCCTCACCAACACTCGTAAGATTTTCACCTTTGTATGCCTCACAATAGGAGTTGCTAGCATTGAAAGATCATTTCTACTCCAATGGAAGATGTGGTGTCAATTGCTACTCGTGGTCGGAATGAATTCTTGTTTTGAACAAGAATAAATGACTCAAACAAACAACCACGGACTTGAGTAAAGAAATAACAATGAAACAAAAACTAGAAAAGCTCAAAAGAAAATGGACTAAGAAAGAACGAACTCTAAGACTAATCAATCAACTAAGTAAGGACAATTACCTATTGATAATTAGTTTAGGAATCGAGAAATGAAATAAAGAATCAAGAAATGAAACTAGGATATTGAAACCTGAGCAAAATGAGTTTTAAAGTCATTAAGGTGCGTTTGGATCAGGTGCGGGCACAGGTCACGACATGCCCTCGCAGGTGGGGGTCGCATGTCAAAAACAAAATGCTGGAAATGTCAGCTGCATTGCCACCTACGTGGGCAGGTGAGGCCGCAGGTGCCCAGACAGATTAGCTGAAACTCTGATTTTTTTCTCTTTTGTGGGACCTCTTGGGTTCTCTATCCTAGAATATTCCCATTTCTTTCAGAATATTCCTTTGTACGAACACCTAAACACTTTTCTCTTTCTTTCCTTTTGGATCTAACACACCTTTTAGATGAATCTTTCTCTTGAAGATATGAATTTCTTCAAGAACATAAAGAACAATTTGAAGATCCAAAATTTATAACTCTCTCATTTTTGACCGAAATTCCACGAAATTTAAACTTCGGTTCCCTACAAGGTGGGGAACACTTTCCAATAATTTTCAACCTTCAAATCCCCACCAAAATTACAAGATCTAGAAACCCATTTTCTTTTCTCAAGAACTCAAGCTCAACAATGGATTTTCTCTTCAAATCTTCTCAAATCACATCCAAAACTCAAGATTCCGACTCTAATAACACTAGAGGAAACAAATCTAGTGTTCAAACTACAAGAAAACTCAAAAAAAACAAAACTTGATATTTTTTTTTGGAAATTTCCAAAAACGAAAATTTCAGATTTTTCACTTTTTTTTTCTTTGATTTTCAATTTTCTTCAATATCACAACCCAAGAATTGAATCATAAGAACGAATCTAAGCTCGGCTCTGATACCAAATGATACCGGACAAAATACGAGAAGAGAAATAAAGTACGAAAATCATGAAAACAAACTAAGATAACAAGGCAAGAAAGTAAACATAGATTGAATGACACAAAGATAGGAAAATCAAAGAAACCAAAGGGTATTTTAAACCCTAAATCCTCTATTGAATTAATCCTACAAGCACCAATTCACATACGTAAACCAAGAGGGAATCAAAATCCCACGTAACAAATGTTTCAAAATGATGGTTCAAAACAAGCTAATCCTAGATCTCACACTCTCAAGTTTACAACTCATCTTAATTCATCAAAGCTCCTAAAATGAAGAAGGAAACTACTATTTATAACCATGGGCTATTTATTACATTTATGGGCCCAAAAGTGACCCATTTCATCAAAAAAGAGCAAGCTGGCCGCTTTAGCCCACATGCCCATGCAGATGGCTATATGTTGGCGTAGGGGAAGGGTGCAAATGCCATCTGTTGGTGTAGGTCAATCACCTGTGGGCGAAAATGACTTCGCAGGTCACTCCAGAATGTCTTCGAGATCCTTTTTGCCCTACAATGACCCCTCCAATGGCCCTCGATCCTTCTTGAATGCATTGGGAAACACATAACACTCCTTAAATGGTATCAAGATGGTTTGAAACACATATAGATTCACCAATAATCCTTGGAGTGTTTGTAGTTCTCGAGCTTGCTTCTTTGTTTAAGTCTTGAGGTGAATTTGGCTCCCGGCTCCAAGCTATCCTCCACATGTGGGAGCTTGAAAAGGGTCCTCCAAATGTATACTTTCATCCTTGGGATGATCGTGGCTTGGAAAGCTTTGTATCGGCCTTTAATTATAGTCCTTGAAAGGTTAACACCGATTTGGCTTGTATCACTACGACAAAATTAGATTCCCAACTACCAAGAGATACAGGAGCATGAGTAGAAGGGGAACACTACTTCTCTACCTCATCTTCTTAACTACTTTCACCCTCCTCCCCCACCTTTCTCTTTGTCTTACTTCCTCCCCGAATACCCCTACCCCACAAGGGGTTATACACTACGTCACAGTCATCTATAGTGTCTTGGATCTCTCGAGGCACATCCACCCTATCACAGAGTATGGTTACAAAGGAAGGAAGGAAAAGATCTCGTGCTGATATCTCCGGGGCATAAAAGTACCACCACTTATCCACAAGCTGATCCCCCATATTCACCCATATCCCTAAAATGACACAAGCCACCACCATGTCCCAGTGGAAGGCCACATCTGTGATGTTCCCCAAGGGTTGTACCCTCTGAGATACCAAATGTAACCTCACCCTAGCCTCAGTTAAGAAAAAAGTGCTCTTCACCCCCTTGGCACTAGACTATCTCACCCCGACAACTCGTTATTCTGGTGCCAAGAACCCTGCCGCGCACTCGAAGATTGATAACCAAATTTTCACATCACAGGTAGAATAGGAAGGGTTTGGGACACCTAAAGTATTATTGATGGTGGTCGCATCCATCGAGACCCTCTCACCTCCAGCACAACTAGTAGGAAGCGGCACTGACCAGTCTATGGTCGGGACATTGGCATAAAACTCTCGAATAACCACCATATTATGTTATGAGATAGGCAAGATAAATATATCCTATCCAAAGGACTTCAGTTGGGTGTAGAAGCTCGACAACTCTTACTCGACGTAGGTCATCACCATGCCCCTCTCGAGAAGGAAACCCCTACCATGCAATCCTTCCTCGTAGCGGTCACGACATTCTTCATTAGGAAATCGATAGTAAGTGGATTATTGGGCCATGATGATTCGGTAAATGCCACAAAAATAGTTAGAACCATATCAAAACACCAAGGGAGGGAAGGAGAATTCAAAGTTTTTCAAAAATGCAAAAACTGGGGACTTACTGCCTAGTACCACTACAATAAATAATTTACCACTACAGCGGTACCGCAACGGCGGTACTTACTGCTACAGATGAAAAGCTACCGACATAATGGTTCATCATCTTCAACCCACCAACCTCTTCTCCCATAGCAGATTTTTGACTTTTCTCCATAATTTTGAAAATTAAGTATAGATTAGGCTTGGGGAAGTGTGTGTGGGCTTATCTATAATAAAATGGGGTGTGAAACACCCCAAATTGAAGGAAACCATCGGAGCAGATGAATTTTAATCTTTCACTCCTCCCATAGCCAAAACCCACAATGAACTACCTTAATCTTATATCCCGAATGTTATAGGAGCATTGAAAACATAAGAAAACTTCGCATGCCAACCAATATACTTAAGAACACCACTAAATTCTAATTCAAAAAGTTTCACCCAAAACCACCATAATTCTCTCTATTCTAACATAATTCTACGATTCTATAACAAGAAATAAGTAAAGTAAGAAAAAGAAACGAAGAAAATACCTTGAATTTGTTGACGGAAGAGAGATTTTCGCAGAGATAATTGAGAGAATTTGAGAGAATGAAGTGAAAATAGGGGAAAATGAAGTTTTCCCCCTACTTAACTATCGTGAACCGCTGTTGTGGCTAGTTACCGCTGCAGCGGTAAACTTTTTCTGAAACCAAATTCATATCAACTTTTCATGCTCTGAGATTTCATAATATATTCGGGTAATTATTCCAATAATTAATTTTGTGCTCCATCTCGGGGAAAATGTGGGAATAACTATCGGGCCTAGATTAGGAAATGTTTCAATAGTCACCCATTAAGAAACATGGATGTATAATGAGCTAGTATTTGCTAAGTAATTATCCTAGTGGATTTATATAGTGAAAAGTCTGTCGAATGCTCGTGTAGAGGTTTTGACCTCATATTTAGGTCCGTTCGGGGACAAATAGTGGGCAAATTGGTATTTAATGTAATGACCCAAACTGTCGTTATGTGTAAAAATACCCTGACAATAATTTATGATGAAAAAGATTAAATCGGGAAGGAAAATTGAGGCCTAAAGGAATCGGGCAAAGAGGCCCGATAATTGACTTGGCTAACCTATCAGAAACTACTGCAGTGGTCAGTTAACCACTGCAGCAGTAAAATTTCTGCTGTACGGCAAGAGTCAGTAGCCCAGCCGATGGATTTTTAAAAACTTTCTTTTTATTTATTTCCCCTGGACACCCCCTTTATCCGAAAACACCCTGAGAAAACCTACGCCTTTAACTATGAGATTTCAAAGGACAAGGTTTATGAGAGTAGTTTTGAGGCACACCCAAAGGGAACTCGACATGGGAATACATCTAGCATGCGTGGGAAAACTCACTCCTATTTGTAGCAGTATATTTCACCTAAGATGTATGCTAAGGTGTATTTTGTAGCAACTAGACTTAGGCTAGATGTATTAAACGTTAATAGTGATGTCGAAAGTATCATGCATTAGGCCTTCGGGCATAGAGTTGGATGGATGGACATGTTTAAAATATAAATAGGGTGGAATAGGTTGATTTATTGCATATTATGTTAATGTTTGATTGGAATTAGGAAAAGATAGGAATTATGGATCCAATATGCATAGTTTATTATTTTTTAGGGTTTGAGTAAAGTGAAAAGTCGAATGAGACAGCGTGAAAGGGTGAAAAAAGGAAATCAAGGTGGCTCAACTAAATCTTAAATGTTATAAATGTTTGAATTGTGTTAGGGAAACATTTATGATTCTAATGTCTTAATAGTCATGATTGATGCCTTTCAGAGCTTAAAAGATGAGATAGTGAGTAAAAAGGTATTAAGGTTAGCTAGTTTGCAGTGTTGGCATTTCTTGTCATATTGTCTTGATAAATGCTTCCCAGAGTTTAGAAGGTAACGTGAAAACTTGAGGTTGGGGTACAATTAGAGGGAAATCATGAAATAATGTGATCTAGGGTGATGGCAGCCATATAGAGGAGTTTGGTTAGTTATGATTGTGGTATATACTTGAAGACTAAGGTCACCGAATTAATGAATTAGAAGATTGATGTAACTGTAGATTGGATTGACCCGCATTGTGATATGGACTAACATTTGTGATTATCTTTTGTATGAATTATGATTATTGATTTTATGCACACAATCATATGAATTGGGATGATATATTGTGGTATAGGTCGGGTACCACGCCAGTATAGATATGATATCTTATGATATAGGTGAGGTACCACATCGGTACAAATATGATATGTTGTGATATGGGTTGCGTACCACACAGGTTCAGATATGATATGTTATGATATACGTTGGGTACCACACCGATATAGATATGTTATGTTGTGATATGGGTTAGGTACCATATCGGTATGTTGTGATGTTGTTGGTGATGAGGTGAGAAGGGATAAGGAGAGATGATGCACACATCTTGCAGACATGCATTGTTGCATATGTTTTGAATGTATTTCTATTTACTATGCTTTCATACATGTTCTTATTATGGTGAGTGGTTAAAAATGGTATGAAGGTACGTTGGGTCTCTAGGTGGGACGGGTTGGATATGAGATTCTACAGTTCCCCTGAGGATGATAGTGAGTACCGAAGGACTCAGGAGGACGTGGACAAAGGGATTGTAGGTATTATAATAATAAGTCGATATTGGAGGGAGGGGTATAAGTTGGAACAGGTGGTCAGAGGACAAAGATATATGAAAATTTTAAATGACAGGTAGGTCATAGATATGCTAAGTAGAGGTCACAGAGATGCTAAGTGGAGGTCACAGAGATGCTAAGTGTAGGTCATAGAGATGCTAAATATAGGTCATAGAGATGCTAAGTATAGGTCATAGAGATGCTAAATGTGAGGTAATAGGATGTGTTTAATTTAGGGATTCAAAACCTGAACTTTACCTGATGTTGTGATTTCTCCCTATTTATTATTGATGTTATTTGTTAATAACACTGGTCGGCCAATGACACTTACCAATATGTGTGGTTGTACTGATGCTACACATACTATATCTCCAATCGAGGGTATAGCCATGGTTCAGGTTAGTTGGAGTTTCTATAGCAGTGATGCCGATCACTCAGCAGCAACTCATGTCCTCTCTATTCTGTATGGATATTGTGTCTTGGATGTACCTACTTCTTATTTAGTGATCTTGTACGAGTTTAGGTTAGGTTCTGGGAGTCACTTGTTGCTGTTTTCTACATTTACTTTTCATTTTTGATGAATTAAAATAATTTTGGAATGAATTAAATGAGTAAACGTATTTCAACTTTGAATAGTTATGCATATGGTGGACATTCAATTAACTAAGTGTATTTAGTAGTAAAATCCGCATTGGTTGAATGGTGATACATTCAGGGTTCTCTTATCTGGGGTAGGTGTAGGTAGGTGTCAGGCACAATCCAGTAGGTTGGGTCATGACAAATATGGTATCAGAGCCCAGATTATCGAACTCCTCGTACAAGAGCAAAAATTGAGTGGAGTCCTATAGATTGGTGTGTTGACGTGCATATCAAATCTATCGAAAGCTACAAGGCATCTAGGAATCTATCTTACTTTCTACTTTCCTATCGTGCCCTCTCTATGTCGTCTCCCTGGGTTGAGTTCAATTTTTATCTAGTCGATTCCAATTAGTATCTCAATTATCATAATTGATACAAGTTGGTCCCAGTTGGTATCTCTTAACATGGAAAGGTTTGGATAAGATGCTCAACCGATAGTGGTCAATAAGAAACATAAAAGTGGACTGTTATGTTTGTTCAATATGGTGTTGAGTATTGTGATGAGGAAATGATATGTTAAATTGTGCTATGTGTATTGTTGCTGATGGTAGTATATGGTAACTTGTTTGTGATGTTTAAAACTCAAATATGATTGTTGAGTGTATGTGTGGTTGGATGGTGTGTAGCCAAGAAGACTGGTGGGCGTAAGGACCGGGTGTGTTCTCGAGAGTACCTTCATTTACATATTTTGAGTTATAACTCATCTCTCTATGATTTGGAGTACAACATGTCTTCTAGCCAATCCCGTATGAACCAACCAGGTGCCTGGCTCTTGTTGAAATACTGTTGAGGATAATGAATTCAGTAAGAAAAAAGATTGATGAGAGTATAGCACTGTTGGTTTGACAAATGGAGATTGTATTGGTTTTACTTCTGAAGCAATAGAAAATGCGAATTTAATGTATATTACGTATGAGCACGAGGTGATTACACTGCTAAAATAGGCATAAACAGAGTGTTGTGTAGAAAAAGAGTCTTGGGATTGGGTAAGGAGAACAAAAGTGGAGCCACTGGAGGCAACCGCTGTAGCTGTAGAATTAAGCACTGCAGCGGCTCTAGGCAGTGTCTTGCCAATTATTTTCCCTATTTTTGTGATTTTGTAATTTTGTGAGGTAACCCTATTTTTGAAGAAATAAAGTGACAAGAATCCATCCAAGGCACAATATGAGACAAAGTGATTATTATTAAGGGGGTGGGAGGGAAAAATGTCTTAAAAAGTTCGAGAAAGAAATAAAAGAAATTGTTTGTTACAATCGCCAAATAGGGGACACCCCAATCCAAAAGATTAAAATGGGGGGGGGGGGGACAACTTTTTGTAGGCACTGTCTCAAAGACTCGAGGCATCCAAGCCATCTTTCTCCATGCCCCTGAGGAAGGATAATTCCTCAGAATCCTTCCTAGTCAGATTTGGCAACTTCTTTGGGAGAGAAGCGCACCCAAACATCACCTGGACCACCTTCCACATTCTAACCAGTATACAGTCACGGAAGCGATACTTCTTTTTTTCGTCATTCAGCTTCTCTCTAGGCTACGCATAATCTCAGGCTGGGTGCGATAGGGCAGTAGAGCTCGAAGGAGCCACTCTGAGATAGAGTAGGTGAGACCTCTCTAGGATACCTTAGACTGGGGCAAGATCAGATTCCCAACAACCTAGAGATGCGGGAGCCTGAGTGAAAAGGGCATACGACTTCTAAGCCCCATCGTCCAAACTACTCTCACCCTCCTCCTTCCCCTTCCTCTTCTTCTTACTTTCTCCCCAAATGCCCCTACCCTGCAAGGGGTTATTCGCCATCTCATAGTCATCCATAGTGTCTTGGATCTCTCAAGGCATGTCTAACCTATCACAGAGTGCGGTAACCAAGGAAGGCAGGAAAAGATCTTATACCGACCACTCATAAACAATCTAATACCCTACATTTACCCAAATCCCTAAAATGGTACAAGCCACAACCATGTCAAGGTGGAATGCCACATTTGTGACATTCCCCAAGGGACGTATCCTCTGAGACACCTACTTTCACCATACTCTAGCCTCGACTAAGAAATAAGTGCTCTTCGTCCCTTTGGCGCTGGACCATCTCACCCCAGCAGCTCGTCCTTCTGGTGCCAAGACCCCGGCAACCCACTCTAAGTTTGATGCCCTAATTTTAATATTACAGGCAGCATAGGAAGGGTCTTGGACACCTAAAGTATCATTGATGGTGGCTGCATCGACCGGGACCCTCTTGCCTCAAACAAAGACAGTAGGAAGAGGTGCCGACCAGTTTATGGTTGGGATATTAGCATAAAACTCTCGAACAACCTCCATATTGTGTTGAGGGATAGATCACTAAGCATATCCCACCCAAAGGCTTTCAGTTGGTAGTAGAATCCAAACAACTCTTCCTTCACATAGGTCATCACCATGCTCCGTTCGAGAAAGAAACCCCTACTATGCAATCCTTCATTGTAGCGGTCACCACATTCTTCATTGGGAAATTGGTAGTAGGTATATTATTGGGACATGATGATCCTATAAATGCAAAAAAAATAGTTAGAACCATTTCCAAACACCAAGGGGGGGAAGGAGAATTCGAAGTTTTCAGAAAAAGTAAAAACTGGGGACTTACTGCCCAGTACCACTGCAGTGGTTAATTTACCACTACAGTAGTACCTCAATGGTGGTACTTACCTATGCAGTGAAAAAGATACTGTTGCCGTGGTTCATAGTCTTCAGCCCACCAACCTCTCCTCCCATAGCGGTTTTTTGACTTTTCTTCATAATTTTGAAAATTAAGTATAGATCGGGCTTGGGAAAGTGTGTGTGGACGTTTTTATACTAAAATGGTGGTGTGTAACTCCCAAAATCAAACACAAATTGAAGGAAACCATTGGAGAAGATGAATTTTTATTTTTCACCCCTCCCATAGCAAAAACCCACCATGAACTACGTTAATCTTTTGTCCCGAACACTATAGTAGTGTTGAAAACATAACAAAACATAACTTTCCAACCAATATACTCAAGAACACCACTAAATTTGATTTTAAAAAGTTGCACCCAAAACCACCATAATTCTCTCTATTCTAACATAATTCTACGATTCTATAACAAGAAATATGTAAATTAAGTAAAAGATCTAAGGAAAACGCCGTGAATTTATTGAAAGAAGAGAGATCTTTGCAGAGAGAGTATGATAGAATGAAGTGAAAATGGGGGAAAACTAAATGAAGTTTTCCCCCTACTTAATTGTCGGGAACCACTGTTGCGGCTAGTTACCACTGCAGCGGTAAAATTTTTCCAAAGCCAACTTCATCTCGATTCTTCACACTCTGAGATTTCATAATATAATTGGGTAGTTATTCTTGTGTGATTCGTCTCAGGGAAAAAATGCAAGTAATCGTCGGGCCTAGTTTGGGGAATGTTCTAGCGGTCGCCCATTAAGGAGCATGGATGTATAATGAGCTAGTATATGCTAAGTAATTATCCTAGCGGCTTTTTATCGTTAAAAGTTCGTCGAAAGATCATGCAGAGGTTTAGAACTCATCTTTAGGGCTATTCGGGGATGAACAGTGGGTAAATTGGAATCTATTATAATGAACCAAACTGTTATTATATGTAAAAATACATTGAGAATAATTTACGATGAAAAATGGGCTCAAAATTAACCCGGGAATAACTAAATCGGGGAGAAAAATTGAGGCCTGAGGGAATTGGGCCAAGAGTCCCAATAATGGACTGGACTAGCCTATCGGTAATGGATGCAGTGGTCAGTTAACTTCTGTGGTAATACCGCTGCAACGGTAAAAGTTTTATTGCAGCGATAAGAGGCAGTAGCCCAACCAAGGGATTTTAAAAAAACCTTTCTTTTATTATTTCCCCAGGTCACCCCCTTCCTCCAAAAACACCTTGAGAAAACCCATTCCTCCAACTATGAGATTTAAATGGCCAAGGTTTATGATAGCAGTTTCGAGGCACACTCGAAGGGAACCCAACATGGGAATATGTCTAAAACGTGCGGGATAACTCACTCCTCTCCAAAGAAGTATGTTTTACCTTAGAGGTAAGCTAAGGTTTATTTTGTATCAACTTGACTTGGGCTAGATACATTTAATGTTAATAGTGATGTCAAGAGGATAGTGTATTAGGCCTTTGGGGACGGACTTAAATGGATGAACATATTTAAAATCTGGATAGGCTGGAATATATTGATTTATTACATATTATGTTAATGTTTGATTGGACTAAGGGATGAATAGGAATTGTGGAGAGAATGTGCGTAGTTTATTATTCTCCATGGTTGAGTATAGTGGAAGTCGAATGAGATAGTGTGACAGGGTGAAAAAGCGAAATTAAGGTGACTTGACTAAATCATAAATGTTATAAATGTTTGAATTGCATTTGGGAAACTTGTATAATTTTAATATCTTAATGGACATGATTGATACCTTCTAGAGCTTAGAAGATGCCGTAGTGAGTAAAAAGGTATTGAGGTTAGCTGGTTTGCAATTTTGGCATTGCGTTTCATATTATCGTGTTCAATGCTTTCCAAAGTTTAGAAGGTAACATGAAAAACTCAAGGTTGGGGCATGGTTTGAGGGAATTTGCATAATAATGTGAACTTGGGTGACGGAAGCCCCATAAAGGAGTTTGATAAGTTATGATTGTGGCATATGCGTGAAGACTAAGGTCACCAAATAGATGGTTGATGTAAATATAGAATGGATTGACCCGTGTTGTGTTGTGGATTGACATTTGTGATTATCTTTTGCTTGAATTATGATTATTGATTTCATCTACACAATCATATAAATTGGGATAGTATGTTGTGATATGGGTCGGGTACCACGCCAGTACAGATATGATATGTTGTGATATGGGTAGGGTACTATGCTGGTACAAATATGATATGTTGTGATGTGAGTTGGGTACCATGCTGATTCAAATGTGATATTTTGTGATATGGGTTAGGTACCATACTGGTACTGATATGATATGTTGTGGTGTTGTTGGTGATGAGGTGAGAATGGATAAGGGGAGATGATGTGCACATCTTGCATACATGAATTCTTGCATATATTTTGATTGTTTTTCTATTTTACTATGCTTTCATATATATTCTTGTTGTGGTGAGTGGTGAAAGATGATACGAAGGTACGTTGGGTCCCTAGATGGGATGGGTTGGAGATGAGATTCTACGGCCCCCCTGAGGGGATCAGTTATGGTAGAATATGATTGGTAGGATCTGAAATTTCATAGGTTGTGTTGTTGTGATGTTTGCAATAATGAGTACGGAGGGACACTGGTGGACATGGACTAAGGGATTGTACGTATTATAAAAATGAGTCGATATTGGAGAGGGGGTATAAGTTTGAATAGGTGGTCATAGAACAAAGATATATGAAAATATTAAATAACAGATAGGTCACAGAGATACTAAGTGGAGGTCAAAGAGATGCTAAGTGGAGGTCACATAAATGCTAAGTGTAGGTCACAGAGATGCTAAGTGGAGGTCACATAAATGCTAAGTGTAGGTCACAGAGATGCTAAATATAGGTCACAAAGATGTTAAGTGTATGTCACAGAGATGCTAAATGTGGGGTAATAGGATGTGGTTAATTTGGGGATTCAAAACTGGAACTTTACTTGATGTTGTGATTTCTCCCTATTTATTATTGATGTTTTTTGTTTCTAAAGTTGGTCAGCCGATTATGCTTACAAGTATGTGTGGTTGTACTGATGATACACTTACTATATCTCCAATCGGGGGTGTAGCCATGGTACAAGTTAGTTGGAGTTTCTATAGCAGCGATGTCGATCACTCAGCAGCAACCCCTGTCCTCTCTAAGTTACATGGATGTTGTGTCATGGATGTCCCTACTTCTTGTTTAGTGCTCTTGTACCGATAGGCTAGGTTCTGGGGAGTCGCATGTCATTGTTTTCCATATTTTCTATTCATTTTTGATGTATTAAAACAAGTTTTGGAATGAATTAAATAGTTATGCATATGGTGGACATTAAATTGACTAAGTGTATATCGTAGTAACTTTAAATAGTTATGCATATGGTGGACATTAAATTGACTAAGTGTATATCGTAGTAACTTTTGCATTGGTTGAATGGTGAGATACTTAAGGTTCTCCTATCTGGGGTAGGTCTAGGTAGGTGCCCGGTAGGATCCGGTAGGTTAGGTCTTGACAAGGTCTAAGCATGAAATATCCTGTCAAACTAACGAAGATCTACTAAACATTAAACTTAGCCTACTTGGGTGCGAAGCTGCTGCAACTTGTAAGCTATACCATGAACGCTCCTCCTTTTCTACATGATTTTTGAATGCTAAATCATCTAAACCACAAGAATTTTATCATAAGACCCCATTCTAAGGATTCTAGAATAATAACGGATTAATCAATGTTGAAAGGGAGTAAAAATCTTACCTCAACAAATGATTTCCACCCCAACCATGAGCAAATCGCCCCTCTAGGGATTAGGAACAAAATTATGGAGTTTTTGAACTGAAATTCAGCCAAAATAGGCTTATATACTACCGTTGTCCCCCTATAGGAACCTCAAATTTTTCAACATAAACAGACTTCAGTAAAATGGTCATAACATTTTACTCAGGAAGCGGATTAACAAATGGTTGGTGGCATTGGAAAGAAGACTCAAAGATCTATAATTTGGTTGGTATGAACTCCATAACTCATTATATTTTAGGAGTAATGACCATTTGAAGTTGACATTAGCTTAAACTTAGCCCAAAACTCAATCGGTAAGGACACTTCCAACTTAACTTTGTGCTAGGGGTATTGTATGAAATTATTTCATATCTAATACACCTATGAAAAATTAGACTCTTATACTTTTACCACATATATTTTTAGTAACTAAGGAATGGGTTGTTACGCTTAGAGACCATGGTTCTTCAATCAACACCTTAGAAAAGAATACATGAAGCACTTTAATGAGCAATTCTTTACTCTTTTCTTCAATTCCGTAATTTGTAGTGAATATTTAGGTGTAGTTGTTTAATTTGGATATGGATATTGTGATAGAGATAAACAATATTTGGGTATTGATTTTTATTTTTTTATTTTGTATTAATTGAATACTTCCTAGTTTATGAAATGGGTCACTGCTTATGTAAATAATCTAGTGCTTTAATTGCTTTCAAAATGGAGTCAATTGAAGTTGGAAAATATAATCAGTGTGATTTGGGGATTTAAACCTCATCTAATGACTTCGAGCTAGAGTTAGTAGAACTCATGTAACCTAAAATTGGAATCCCTTTGTTGCCAATTAGCTAGGTTTGAGATAACTAGTTAAGAAATATTTGCTTTTGGTCAATAGACATTAGCAGATAATTTAGATTTTAAGGCTAATTACTTGAACCATGATTAATTTATGGTAGTCAATTACTTACAATGGATCTTTATCGATATTAATTGATTTCCCATTTCCACGTGCCTTGTTGCCAGTGCTTTTGAAGGTCATTGATCAATCTATCCATTTTATAATTGATTCTATCTTTGTTACTTTTTATACCCAAATATCCTTTTGTGTTTGGCCTAGCGTATATGGTGATAATTACTAGCTTACTTGATCTCCTTTTTAATGTTACTTGTGAGATCGACTCCGACTCTTAGATGGGTTAATTATATTATGATGATCGTGTAAACACTTGCTTAATAAGGAGTGGATTTGGACATCATCAATTTTGGCATTGTTGCTGGGGAACAATTTGGCGTATTGATTTAGTTTGGGATTTAAGCTTACTTACTTTGATCCAAACATGTTAATATTTGTGGATATGTGTTTTTGATTCTTTTATTGTGCTTTCTTGTATTAGATTTCATTTTTATTTCTTTTTTTTTTTTGTTATTTTTTGACTATAGCATCATGGGATGAAAATGAACTTGATAGTTGAAATTCATAGTTTGATGACCTATGCCCCTATTGTAGAGGACCCTCTGTTTGGCAATATTGTGAAAATTCCCCTGATAGAGCGGTGTATGCACCATCTAAATCCTATGATGGGTATAATTAATGTTTTTGTGGTGTTCATGATGGACGGGATGATTGTCCTAATTTTCATGCCCCTCCCCAAGTTATTCTAACAAAAATGCTAGTTGTGGTTCTTAGTTTGATAGGAATCATGACACGAAAAATGAAGAACAAAGTGCCAGATTTGAAGGCATAGAACCAATGCTCCAAAACTCTCTTGGAGTGGGCATCTATTTTGGAGTAGGATGTAAAACTCACCCACCAATCAATGGAAGCAATTAATAAGGAATTAAAAAGCAAAAAAGATCATTCTTTGGATGCGAATCTTTCAAGTGCCATGGAATTGCCTATTTCTCAAGAATAAATTATTGAAGAAGAACATCAAATTGTGATGAAGAAATGTCCCAGATGATGGAGGAAATTTTCAAATGACATGCAGATAAAAGTCATGAGGTGGAACAACTTGAAATTGATATTGAGAATTTGGAGGCCAAATCAAATGCAAAGGTTGAGGCATGCAATGCTCAACTTCAATTGGTCAATGATGGTAGTTTTGAGATGGTTCCTAATGAAGAAATGGTCAAGATGGATGTTCATGAGATAATGGTGAATTGTCAACCAATTGAGCCTAAAACAATCCAAGATGGCAAAATTTAAGAAACGACACTAGAGTTGTAATAAAGTTCATCAAATTATTTTTTTAGGACTCTAGTTCATTTGAGGGTGAGGATGTCAAGAATGGAGCAACTCTGAAAATGAAAAGACTTAAACCACATTTCAACCATTTTATGACATTGTATTTAGTTGATGAGATGGTACTTTGTTGATGATATGGAAATTAAAATAATCGAGTCTTTGGGGTTTTTTGAATAAGAGGGAAAATATTTTTA
Organism: Capsicum rhomboideum; assembly: GCA_031232105.1. NCBI lineage: Eukaryota > Viridiplantae > Streptophyta > Magnoliopsida > Solanales > Solanaceae > Capsicum > Capsicum rhomboideum. The sequence continues at coordinate 83,077,231 of CP124712.1, forward strand.
CATTTAGAATTTTTCCATGCTTAGACGACAAAATGGCATCCTTCACTTGAAGGCCAAATAGTGTATGCTACAACACAGAGCAAGTGGCCTATTTACTTTTCTACCGCTGCCCCATGAGCATTGCCATGGCCTTGATTCAAAGTTGGGGTGGAGATTCATATCATCCAAGTGGAGGGAAAAGCAAGATTGTCTTGAGTTGTCTCGTATTATTAAATCAAGCACTTGATGGGAGGCAACCATTATTTTCTATTTTTGAAATTTACATTTTAGAATAGTTTAGTAAATTATTTTTGACTGACCTTCCAAGTTTTAGATTTTTTGGAGTTGATTTAAATAGGTTGATATGTTGGGACTACCTTAAGCAGTAGCAAGTGCAAATTGCAAAACTTAAAGTTGAATGCCTCTATCACGAACGTGGTCAACCAACTGCAAACAAAAAAGTCAATGATTAATTACTCTTCACGAATGCGTTGAGCTAGCTATGAACGCGAGGAATAGGGATGGTTCCATGTAAACAAAAGGTTCAAATCAAAAAAAAAAAAAAGAACCCATTTTACCTAAGCGTGGATGCCCATATCCTTAAACCCAAAAATCATTTCAACATTCCAATTCCTTAATTCCATAGCATTATCAAGTTGAAATCTCAAAGATATGTAAAGTATCATTTTGTTCTTTCTTGATATTTCTCTCTCTTCTTCTTTGTACTCTAACAGTGAAGAAAATGTATTTTATACATGGTTTAGGGCCGAAATGTTTAATTTTTGAATCCACATAATTCTTGATTGTGCTTAAAATTGTCTCGATTGCTGAGTGAGATTGGGATTGAATGATGTGAGTGTTTGAGGTGTAAAAGTGTTGGGAAAATTGGAGTTTAGATGTTTTGAATATCAAGGAAGAAAATGGTACGAAACACCTATTCAACAAAAGGCCTGAATGAAGTCTGAACTGGGCGAATATGATGTATTTTTTGTAAGCACGGTGCTCTTTTGTAAAAGCAAAGAAAAAAGTGCTTTTGAAAAAAAACTAATCCTACATGAATGTTGTTCTCAAGCCACGAATGTGAAGAACAAAATCAGGCAGACCCAAAAATAGTAGCTTTGCAAGCTCAGTCTGAGACCTCTTTAACTCATTTTTTTGGCTTAAATACTTTCTAATACATTATTTTAAGCATTCATATGAGCTTTTAACATGTTGGCTAATTTTGTAGGTGGTTTGTGCATAAAATGGCTTTTGATGCCCTTGAGGTTGAATAAGAGAAATACTTTGATTGTGACTGGTTCTTGGTTGTGTCATGTGAGAAAAATATGATAAACTCTTGTCTAAAGCAATTGTTAGAGAAAGAGGCATCAACTTGGATAAAGTTGAAGATAAGATTCTAGAATGTTATAAGAGATTGGTAAAGAGTGGGTGGATTTGCTTTGCTAATCAGCCAACGCAGGCCAACAACACAGTGGTAACAGAATTATATGCTAATGCTTCGAGAACAGACATTGAATGAGCCTTTTTCACCACTATTTGAGTTGTGCAAGTCAATGTCAACCCTGAGATAATTAATGCAATCTATGAACTGCCCAATGCTGATAATTATATTTATAAGGATAAAGCATGACAAGGGAGAAATCAATGGTTGGTTGACAATTTGTACAATGGGGAGACTCCAAATTAGTTAACATTGAAAAAGAGGTTGATTCTTATGACTTCACAGATGAAGCAAGGACGTGGCTTTCTATTATATGTGCTAGAATCATACCTTCTACCCATGACAATAATGTGAAACTAGAGAGAGCATTGGTAATTTCAGAAATCAAGGATGGCACAACAATAAATAAGGGTAGCTCATTGTCAGGAAGATTGAAGAAGCAGCAAGTGGGAGGTCCAGGAGCCTATTCTTCCAATCATTGATCACTCAGTTGTTGTAAAAATCCAAACTAAGATTAGAAACATACTTCGAGTACATATAGAACCAAATATAATGATTTGGTAGTATGAGATGTGCTTTAGATATGAATTAAGGCTATATGTAACTCCTAGCTCATAGTTAAATTGAAAGCTTCCTTACAGATTGAATTCTTGTATAGGATCTTTCTAAGGTAAACTTCAAACCAGTATAACTCTTATATTATGAAGAGTTTTGAGGCTCAAGACATACCAATTCAAATCTCTTTGAGTCTTCTTTCATATGAATTTGATTTCTCATTAATATGGTTCTAGAGCTAAAAGATATGGTCATTTTAGTGAAGCACTGTTTAGCAGTCACAAATAACGATCATTCCAACTATATTTGGTAGAAAGGACAATCGTTGTAGGTGCTCGTTAGCATGAAACAACCCCAAAATCCTGAATGTTGATAAAAATACCTCCTAGTCATAAAAGGAACCAATGACCATTGCTAGAACCAACGATCATTGGTAGGGATTGTGGATTCAAGGTTGGTTTGACTTGGACATTCAAAGACCAACAAAGGAATGATCATTGGAGGATCCAACGAGCCATTCCTTGGCTAGTCTGATGGAGTCTAGAGAAATATTAAAAATTATCTCTCAAGCAAAGAGCCAACCAACGATCGTCAGTAGATCCAATGGCCATTTGAAGGTTCGTCCGTCACGTTACACAGATTCTTCAGTTATATTTATGTAAGGGTATATCAGTCTTTTCCTATTATTTAAAATCCTAAACTACATCATTTAAGCTATCACAAGGTTGATTAATAAGCCTAAGCTACCCAATTCCCTTATTAATTCAAAACATCAAGCGACACTTAGAATATTTAGAGCAAGGAGGTGATTATCTTCTCCAAAGCAAGAATTAGGGTTCTTTATCTTCAGGCTTCAAATCTAAAGATTTGGCCAAGGTTTTCACATCCATATATATGTGATTTCATCAATGGGTTCCATTTCACTCATTGAGTCCATAAGTAAACCTAGTTCCTCAGTTTAATTCCTCTTTTAGAGCTTTAGGTTTCACGAAAAGTATGAATTCCTTGGTATTTCAGTTCCTCCTCACGATTAACCTTGTAACTATGTTTTGCATGAAAATTTAGTACCTTCACATGTTTCTATTCATGATTCCACTATATATTGATAAATTCATTATTTTAGACTTGTGCTATATAATTTCATATACCATTCAGATCATGGATATTATCATGAATAGTTGTATTCTTCAGAGATGGTGGGTTATGAACACTAGATGACTTAGGTTCTCATGCATTGAAAATTGAATGTTTAGTCCTTCAATTTCATAGGTGTTTAGGATTCTTTAAGATAAAGTGTCTACATTTCAGACTCAGGCTTCAGTATAAATGAGCCTATCAGTTATTAGTAGAACAGAGCACCAAGCGAACGCAGGGATGAAGACTCACCCATCAGTTAGGCTGATACCTTTAGAAGAAGTCCCAAAGTCCCAAAACTACGGTGCCATCATAGGTTCTAAAAGGTCACCCGTTAGATCAAGCTTGATACCTTAGTCTTTCTGGATAATCATTTAGTGGATCCATATCAATTGATGTTTGTACCCTTGGCAACATATAGAGCACCCTTATAACGGGGGTCACAGATTAGACTTCGTTTAACTAAGATGGAGTATGTCGGTTAACTGTAGCTCCCATATTTTAGTCTCAGACTTTGGATGACCCTGTATTTAGTTTATTTAGCACATTATCCAGTTACATATTTCTTACTTAGTCATTACATTAGTTTACATAGTTCAGTTCCAAGCTCAGTTTATCATGTCATCTTCAGAATATTCAACTTATATAGTGTAGTCACATGCTAAGTTCATTCAAAGTACTGACAACATACCTTTTTTTGTGCTATATATTTTTTATTATATAGGTTCATATGTTCAAAAGTTAGCTTGCAGTTGGCATGATTCAGTACTTATATCAGCAACAAAGAGTGGGGAATCCTCATATTTTTAGAACAAGATATATGTTTACTTTTTTTATTTCAGTCATTCAGTTTTCAGATAATTAGAGTTAGCTGGGGGCTTTTCATAGCAACTCATCTTAGTAGAGGGTTTCTGTAACACCCCGTACTTTTCCAAACCTAATTGCTTACCATAACATGTATGAAATTATTTAGACATGAGATTGTTGAGGTATTATATATTACATTTGGTGGGCTGAATTAGTCTTGTGCCATTGGGCTTAATTGAGGCCCAAAAATGGAGCAAAAGACATGGCCCAAATGGTATTTGACCCATTCTTCAAATTGACCAAGTAAGCACCTCATTTAATGTGGTGTATTGGCTAAGGATGACCAATAAAAGAAGATATTTAAAGGGACTATATAAGGAGCAAAAATAAGATTTTTAATCACAAAAACACTCATGTCATTTCTAGATTTTTGTTTACAATATTTCTCATCTCTCAAACCCTAAGCCATCACACCCTTGGACAAGATCATCATCTTGAAAGCTTTGTTAAGTGTTTATTATTATGGTTTAGTATATGATATGCTTAAGATGGAGCATAAATCATTTTGGTTATGTTGGCAAAGTGTTGGACAATTCACTATGTGTAAAACTGTCTATTTTTGCAATCGAAAAAGGGTTTTGCCTTGTAAACTTGAAAATGGACTTGTGGTCTTGAAGGAAGTGAACTTGATGGATTCAATATTGACATGTGAGATGTGATTATATCCTTAACTTGTTTTATCCTTGTGTATAATGTTTGGAATTGTTACTGCAAAATTGTGCATGAACTTGGAGGTGTATTGAAAGAAAATATGGTTTTGGTGATGTTCATGGGTGTGGTGAAACCATGGTTGTTTGTTGGCATCCTAGTTGACCTAAAACATTTAAATATAAGCTTATTGGTGGCCATGGACCATTTATTACAAAAAAGGACCCTAAAATGACCCCTGGAGCCTGAAACGGGCATCCGCCCTAGCGTCCGGAGCACCTGCGGGCGCAGATGCCAACGCAGGTGGCTCTGGACAAGGCCAGAGGGGCACCTGAGACCGCATGTCATCCACCTGCGGGTGCAAGTGGCTCCACAGCCCAGTCCAGAATACCATTTTGTATGTTTTTGTCTCTCTTTGATCCCCGAAGCCTCCTATACCCTTCTTGCATGTAATTATCAACTTATGATACCTTTTTAATGACTTTAAGGGGTCGTTTGGAGGAATGTTTGATTATATCAATTATGGATTGTTGTTAATGTGTTGTTATGAGGGACTTGATGGAGTAATTGTGACGTAATGATAATGAGGAAGCGTAAATGGTAAACATGGTGTGAAATGCTATTGGTTTGTGATGTTTTGGTCAATGTGTGGAATGTTATGGTGTTGTTGGTATAGTAATGCAGTGGATTGTATTGTAAAGGGTGAAATGATGTTATATGGCAGTCATGTAACTCATTTTCGTCTTATGCACTTTTAAGGTAGTTAGTTATTAACGTGAGCCCCACTATGTACTTGTGTTGTAGAGTGAAACGTAAAGAAGGAGCTGGATTATTGTATTCACGTATAGGATTGTGTATTTATAGTGAGAAGACAAGGTATGTAAGGTTGTTCTTTCCGTATCCTTCTGTAGCATATTGCTCACATTGGCATTATACTTGTTCTATTCCGAAATGTTCAAAGGTATTGTCATATAGTATTACTCACAGAACCAATTGTGATTCACATCTCTCATGTCCATTGACTAAAGTTCCAAAGCTCTCATTGTTCCAATAATGTTATGTTCCAAAGTTCCAATAATGTACAATCACCAATGTATCTAGCTCATAGAAGTAAAGATATGAAGTAATGTATAATTGTTTGGTTGAGTAACATCCCAGGGGCGATATAAAAGCCTAGCATGGGTTATCACAGTAACATCCCAGGGGCGATATAAAAGCCTAGCATGGGTTATCACAGTAACATGCCAGGGGCGATATGAAAGCCTAGCATGGGTTAATCACATCCCAGGGGTTAAAATACCTAGCATGGATTAATCTTATCCCAGGGGTGACAGAAAAGCCTAGCATGGGTAGAATGATAAAGATGAATAAATGTGAAGGCAAAAGAAGTAAAGGATGTAATGTACATGATTCCATATATGCAGACCGGTGGTCTATCTGTACCGACTATTTTCTCTTATATTGACTTTATGGAAAAACCTATATATCATGCAGTTTCATATGAGCCTTACATACTCAGTACATTCTTCGTACTGACGTACCTTGGGGGACTTACCTTACTTGTTGTAGGCATAGGGGCTAGTAGACCTCCACAGTAGGTTACGGGTCATTTGCAGATCTTTGGTGTGCTCCAGTGGGTTTGGGGCTATCCGAGTCACAGTTGTACATTGATTTTGGTACTATGTAAATGTTGTATAAAGCGGGGACTTGTACCAATTTTAGGATGGTTATGTATATGCATCCGTTAGAGGCTTTGTAGACGTATGTGGGAATATGAATGTAAGGGATCTGTGTCCATTTTAACTTGATGGCCCTAACGGCTAAGTTTCTTATATGTATATATCACATGTTTCCATGACTTCTGCTATTAGCATCTTGTATCTATTCGTGACAGTGATGTTTCGTGAATGAAATGCATATGAATGGACATGGATGAAGATTGGTTCTCTCGGGCCTTATCGGCTTCGGGTGCCAGTCCACCCCGTTGGAATTCGAGGCGTGACAAAAGTGGTAATAGAGCAGGTCGTCCTATGGGTGTCTACAAAGCCGCGTCTGAGTAGAGTATTGCTTATGGATGTGTTGTACCCCACATTTATTAGTAGGAGGCTATGGGACATTTAGGAGTTGTTTCTTTTCTTCCTTTCTAGATTGTTCAATTGAGCTAATGTTGTAAGTGGAATCGTGTCTAACCATTGGAATTGGTTTTCTTTGTTATAGTAAAATGCCGATGAAAAGACGAGGTAGGGGAAAAAGTAAGTAGGTAGATGTGCTTGCCGAAGAAGGCACGAGTAAATCACCACCTGACCAAGCTAGTCAAGGTGGTGCTGAATAGGAGTTTGCATCACGAGCTCCTTCTACCCTTCAATTTTTGAAAGAGCCAAGAGGTGGAGAAGTACCCCCAGAACCTCCTATGAATGCCACTGACCAAGATTTAAGAAATGCAGTGCATATGTTGACTCAGCTAGTTATGGTACAAACTCAGGGATGAGCTGTTTCAATCACAAGTGAGGATGACGCGGCTAGAGTAGATAGTCGACGAACACAGGATTTTTTGAAATTAGACCCTCCCATATTCACGGGGTCAGATCCGAAAGCAGATCCACAGGATTACGTAGACCAAATTCAAAGGGCTCTAGATGTTATGCACGTGACCGGTGTAGAAACAGTTAAATTTGTGGCCTATAGATTGAAAGGGAAAGCTATATTGTGGTATGAAGACTGGAAGAAATCTCGTGGTATCGGTGCAATTCCACCTAATTGGGAAGAATTTAAAACAACATTCCTTGATCACTATCTTCCCTATGAGATCCGAGAGGCTCGTGCAGATCAGCTCTTAAATCTCCGTCAAGGGAATCTGAGTGTTAGAGAATACAGTCTGCAGTTTAATTCTTTGTCTCGATACGCTCCGAATGTAGTAGACATAATGACAGACAGAGTCCATTGATATTTGGACAGATTAGAGCCATATTTGGTAAGGGACTGCACTATTGCTGCCTTGAATAGAGATATGGATATCGCTAGAATTCAGGCTTTCGCACAAAAGATGGAGGAGCAAAGGCAAAGAAGAAGGGTACACGAATTTGAACGAGGGCCGTCAAAGAGGGATAGACCTATGGGACAGTCCATGGCGTCCCAAGGAGAATCTTGGCCTTGGATGTTTCCTAGACTGCCTAGACCGTCATTCTCTTATTCTACAACAGGCACTCAATCTCAATTCTGAGGGTTTAGAGGCAGTCATTTTGGGCAGAGCAGTGGGATGCAAGGTTCACATACGATAGGATTTTCTCATCTCCGTGTCAGCGCTGCGGGTGGTATCATTTAGGTGAATGTGGGTTGGGGACAAATATTTGTTTTTGGTATAGTACGATGGGGCACATAATGAGAGAGTGCCCACAAAGGGGCACGGGTGGTATAGCACGACCTATGGGATCAACCATTGCATCCTTATCATCGGTTCCTTTCGTAGGTCGAGTTGTGTAGCCTGCTGGTTGCAGTAGAGGTGCCAGAGGAGCAGCTAGTTCCAGTGGAACCCAGAATCGCACCTATGCTCTAGTGGACCGGCAAAATTCAGAGGCTTCTCCTGATGTCGTCACAGGTACATTATCCATATTTTCATATAATGTATATGCATTGATTGATCCGGGTTCTACATTGTCATATGTTACTCCATTGATTGCTGTGAAATTTTAAAGAACACTAGAATTATTAACTAAGTCAATTGAGGTATCTACACCAATTGGTGAATATATTGTTGCAAAAAGAGTATATCATAATTGTGTGGTAACTGTGTGTGGTCATGATACACTGGCTGATCTTATTGAACTGGACATGGTGGATTTTGATGTCATAATAGGTATGGATTGGTTGGCTTCTTGTTATGCCACGATAGATTACCAAGCTAAGAAAGTACATTTTTATTTTCCACAAACTAATGTTCTTGATTGGAAGGGTGATGTAGGGGCACCGAAAGGAAAATTTATTTCCTATCTGAAAGGAAGGAAAATGATTGCCAAGGGGTACATATGTAACTTAGTACGAGTGAAAGATATTGATGTGGAACAACTAACTCCTCAGTCGGTTTCAGTGGTCAATGAATTTCTTGATATATTTCCAGAGGCTCTTCCAGGTTTTCCCCCAGAACGGGAAATCGAATTTGGTATTGATGTGATTCCAGGCACTCAGCCTATCTCTATTCCCCCATATAGAATGGCTCCAGCAGAATTGCGTGAATTGAAGGAGCAATTGAAAGACTTGCTGGACAAGGGCTTCATCAGTCCTAGTATGTCCCCGTGGGGTGCACCAGTATTATTTGTACAGAAGAAAGATGGCACATTAAGAATGTGCATTGACTATCGGTAATTGAATAAGGTAACGATCAAGAACAAATCTCCCCTCCCCATAATTGACGATTTGTTTGATTAGTTACAGGGTACCAAATGTTTTTCAAAGATTGACCTGAGATCGAGGTACCATCAAGTCAGAGTTAGAGAAAGAGATATACCCAAGACAGCTTTCCGAACACGGTATGGCCATTATGAATTTTTAGTTATGTCATTTCGACTAACAAATGCACCATCTCTGTTCATGGATTTGATGAATAGGGTGTTTAAGCCATTTCTCGATGTGTTCGTGACGGTGTTTATAGATGACATCCTGGTTTATTCACGATCACAAGAGGACCATGCTAATCACTTATGGCAAGTGTTACAAATCCTTTGTGAGCATAAGTTGTATGCAAAGTTCTCTAAATGTGAATTTTGGCTGAAGTCCATAGCATTCTTGGGTCATATTGTATCAGATGAAGGGATAAGGGTTGATACACAAAAGATTGAAGCGGTGAAAAATTTGCCAAGGCCTACGACGCCTACGTAAATTCGTAGCTTCCTTGGGTTGGTAGGTTACTATTGAAGGTTTGTTGAAGGGTTTCCTTCCATTGCTGCACCTTTGACAAAGCTTACACACATGGCCATAAAGTGTCAGTGGAATGATGCATGTGAGAAAAGTTTCCAGGAGCTGAAAGATAGATTGACTTCTACACCAGTATTTAGTACTTCCGAAAGGCACAGAAGGGTATGCAGTATATTGTGATGCTTCCAAAATTGGCCTAGGGTGTGTATTGATCTAGTACGGTAATGTAATAGCATATGCCTCATGACAGTTGTGGCCACATGAGAGAAACTATCCCACACATGATCTTGAGTTAGCAGCTGTAGTGGTTGGCGCCATTATTTGTATGGAGTTCATGTTGACATCTACACTGATCACAAAAGTTTGCAATATATCTTTAAGCAGAAAGACTTAAATCTGAGGCAGCGGAAGTGGCTTGAGCTATTGAAAGATTATGATATTGATATCCTATATCATCCAGGAAAAGCAAATGTGGTAGCTAATGCGTTGAGCCGCAAGGCAATAGGAGGCACTAGTGGCCAATTGACGAAAAAGCCAGACTTAGTGAAGGATCTACATCAATTAGCCAACTTGGGGATTCGTCTTCTTGAATCCTCAGAAAAAGGGGTTATTGTACAAAATGCAGCAGAATCTTTATTAATAGCTGAAGTAAAAGAGAAGCAGTTTACGGATCCTATGTTATTGCAGCTAAAACAGAATGTACAACAGGGTTTGACAAAGGCATTCAATCTTACGTAAGAAGGAATACTTCAATGCCAAGGTAGATTATGTGTACCGAGTGTAGATGAGCTGAGGAAACGAATTATGACAGAGGCGCATCATTCACGATATTCTATTCATCCGAGAGCTACCAAAATGTACCATGATTTAAAAGAAGTGTATTGGTGGGGAAATATGAAGAAGAACATTGCAGAATTTGTAGCTCAATGCCCAAATTGTCAACAAGTCAAAGTAGAGCATCAAAAACCTAGAGGTTACATGCAATGTATCAGTTTTCCAGTCTGGAAATGGTTCATGATTAACATGTATTTCACCACAGGTTTGCCTCGTACACTGCGAAAGTAAGATTCCATATGGGTAATAGTTGAAAGGCTTACCAAGTCAGCGCATTTCCTACCAGTCAAAACCACCTATACAACTAAAGATTATGCAAGGTGGTATGTTAAAGAAATAGTGCGATTACATGGGATTCCGATCTCCATTATCTCAGACAGGGGAGATTAATTTACTGCACATTTTTGGAGATCTTTTCAAAAGATCTTAGGTACACAAGTGAATCTGAGTATGACTTTTCATCCTCAGACAGATGGCCAAGCAGAACGTACTATCCAAACACTTGAAGCTATGCTACGAGCTTGCACGTTAGATTTTCAAGGCAGTTGGGATGATCATTTGCCTCTTATTGAATTTGCCTACAACAATAACTATCATTCAAGTATCAAAATGGCACCTTGTGAAGCTTTATACGGAAGGAAGTGTAGATAACCGATTGGATGGTTTGAAGCAGGTGAAACTTCTTTACTTGGGCCAGATCTTGTTCATCAAGCTATGGAGAAGTTAAAGTGATCCAACAGCGGCTACAAACAGCCCAAAGTCGACACTAGTCCTGTACAGATATTAGAAGAAGAGGGATCAAATTTCCCATAAGTGATTGGGTATTCTTGAAGGTGTCACCGATGAAAGGAGTAATGAGATTTGGGAAGAAAGGGAAGTTGAGTCCCCGTTATATAGGGCCATATGAAATTTTTCGAAGATTTGGTAAAGTTGCATATGAATTGGTATTACCCCAAGAACTCTCCACAGTTCATCCAGTATTTCATGTTTCGATGCTTCGAAAGTGCATAAGAGATCCATCTCATTTTGCTTCCATTGAAGATGTACAAGTTACAGAGTATCTTACCTATGAGGAGATACCTATTGCTATTCTTGATAGACAAGTGAAGAGGTTAAGGAATAAAGACGTAGCTTCCATAAAGGTACATTGGAGGAATCAACAAGTAGAAGAGATCACTTGGGAAGCTTAAGAAATGATGAAGTCCAAGTATCCTCATTTGTTTCAAATGGAAGAAAAAGTTCAAGATACGAGATCGGAGCAATAACAAGTAAGAATTTATAAGTATTAAGTATGCATATATGATAACATGAAGAATGATCCTAGACTTGCAATTGTGTAAATTGAATAATGTCACTAACATTCGAGGACGAATGTTTCTAAGGGGGGAAGGATGTAACACCCTGTACTTTTCCAAACCTAATTGCGTACCGTAACATGAATGGAATTATTTAGACATGAGATTGTTGAGGTATTATATATTACATTTGGTGGGCTGAATTAGTCTTGTGCCATTGGGCTCAATTGAGGCCCAAAAATAGAGCAAAAGACATGGCCCAAATGGCACTTGACCCATTCTTCAAATTGACCAAGTAAGCACCTCATTTTATATGGTGTATTGGCTAAGAATGACCATTAAAAGAAGATATTTAAAGGGACTATATAAGGAGCAAAAATAAGATTTTTAATCATAAAAACACTTATGTCATTTCTAGATTTTTGTTTACAATATTTCTCATCTCTCAAACCCTAAGCCATCACTCCCTTGGACAAGATCATCATCTTGCAAGCTTTGTTAAGTGTTTATTCTTATGTTTTAGTATATTATATGCTTAATATGGTGCATAAATCATGTTGGTTATGTTGGCAAAGTGTTGGATAGTTCACTATGTGTAAAATTGTCTATTTTTGCAATCGAATAAGGGTTTTGCCTTGTAAACTTGAAAATAGACTTGTGGTCTTGAAGGAAGTGAACTTGATGGATTCAAAATTGACATGTGAGATTTGATTATATCCTTAACTTGTTTCATCCTTGTGTATAATGTTTGGAATTGTTATTGCAAAATTGTGCATGAACTTGGAGGTGTATTGAAAGAAAATGTGGTTTTGGTGATGTTCATGGGTGTGGTGAAACCATGGTTGTTATTTGGAATCCGAGTTGACCTAAAACATTTAAATATAAGCTTATTGGTGTCCATGGACCATTTATTACAAAAAAGGACCCTAAAATGACCCCTGGAGGCTGAAACGGGTATCCGCCCTCGCGTTTGGAGCACCTGCGGGCGCAGATGCCAACACAGGTGGCTCTGGACAAGGACAGAGGGGTACCTGTGGAAAAATGTCATCCACCTGCGGGTGCAGGTGGCTCCACAGCCCAGTCCAAAATTCCATTTTGTATGTTTTTCTCTCTCTTTGATCCCCGAAGCCTCCTATACCCTTCTTGGATGTAATTATCAACTTATGATACCTTTTTAATGACTTTAAGGGGTCGTTTGGAGGCATGTTGGATTATATCAATTATGGATTGTTGTTAATGTGTTGTTATGAGGTGACTTGATGGAGTAATTGTGACGTAATGATAATGAGGAAGCGTAAAGGGTAAACGTGGTGTGAAATGCTATTGGTTTATGATGTTTTGGTCAATGTGTGGAATGTTATGGTGTTGTTGGTATGGTAATACATTGGATTGTATTGTAAAGGGTGAAATGACGTTATATTGCAGTCATGTAACTCATTGTCGTCTTATGCACTTGTAAGGTAGTTAGTTATTAACGTGAGCCCCACTATGTACTTGTGTTGTAGAGTGAAACGTAAGGAAGGAGTTGGATTGTTGTATTCACATATAGGATTGTGTATTCATAGTAAGAAGACAAGGTATGTATGGTTATTCTTTCCATATCCTTCTGCAACATATTGCTCATATTGGCATTATACTTGTTCTATTCCGAACTGTTCAAAGGTATTGTCATATAGTATTACTCACAGAACTAATTGTGATTCACATGTCTAATGACCATTGACTAAAGTTGCCAAGCTCCCATTGTTTCAATAATGTTATGTTCCAAAGTTCCAATAATGTACAATCACCAATGTATCGATCTCATAGAAGTAAAGATATGAAGTAATGTATAATTGTTTGGTTGAGTAATATCCCAGGGGCAATATAAAAGCCTAGCATGGGTTATCACAGTAACATCCCAGGGGCGATATAAAAGCCTAGCATGGGTTATCACAGTAACATACCAGGGGCGATATGAAAGCCTAGCATGGGTTAATCACATCCCAGGGGTTAAAATACCTAACATGGGTTAATCTTATCCCAAGGGCGACAGAAAAGCCTAGCATGGGTAGAATGATAAAGATGAATAAATGTGAAGGCAAAATAAGTAAAGGATTTAATGTACATGGTTCGACATATGTAGACCGGTGGTCTGTCTGTACCGACTATTTTCTATTATATTGACTTCATGAAAATACCTATATATCATGCAGTTTCATATGAGCCTTACATACGCAGTACATTCTTCGTACTGACATCCCTTGGGGGACTTACCTTACTTATTGCAGGCACAGGTGCTAGTAGACCTCCACAGTATGTTACGGGTCATTTGCAGATCTTTGGTGAGCTCCAGTTGGTTTGGGGATTTTCGAGTCACAGTTGTACATTGATTTTGGTACTATGTAAATATTGTATAAAGCGGGGACTTGTCCCGATTTTAGGATGGTTATGTATATGCATCCGTTAGAGGATTTGTAGACGTATATGGGAATATGAATGTAAGGGATATGTGTCCATTTTGAATTGATGGCCCTAACGTCCAAGTTTCTTATATGTATATATCACATGTTTCCATGACTTCCGCTATTAGAATATTGTATCTATACATGATGGTGATGTTTCTTGAATGACATGCATATGAATGGACATGGATGGACATGCATGGACATGGATGAAGATTGGTTCTCTCGGGCCTTATCGACTTCGGGTGCCAGTCCGCCCCGTTGGAATTCGAGGCGTGACAGTTTCAGATAGACAAACAATAGTTTCTAGCTTTATGGTTATGTTCAGATGATTTCTACTTTGACTATTAAGTTTTGTTTTGGTTTTACTTATATCATTCAGATTTAGCTTCTCTGCTCAGTGATTATCAATTATATACAACATTCTTAGAGTCATGTCAGGCCATGGGTTAGCTTGGGGTCACATCTAACTTTGAGCACCATGTTATGACTAGGGGTAGTAGTGGGTCATGACAAACTTGGTATCAGAGAGAGGTTTAAAGTGTCCTAGGGTGTCTGAAAGTTGCATTAAGTAGAGTCTTATTCATGGGTGTGAAGTGCGCCACGCTTATAAATAAGAGGCTATGAATTGTTTTAAGAAAAGTTTCACTTATTTCATGTTTGTATCATGCAATAGAGTGTGAACTCTATTTAACCTCCTTCTAACTCGTGCTCTCCGTATTTACAGAAAATGTCTTCCAGATGAGCTAACAGAAGAAGAAATAGAAATGGTAATAAGAATGGAAACCAACAAGCTCCACCAGCTCTAGCAGACTATTTGAATGAACACGTCTTACATGTCGAGTTCAGGGCTTTTTTTTTTAGGTGTTAGCTCAGTCAATGACTGACCATGTGAACCAACAGGCTATTGTACAGGTCAAACTAAATAATGGTACAGCGGTGGCTAGAGTCCAGGATTTCACTCGGATGAATCTTTCGAAGTTCCATGGTTCTAAGATGGAAGAGGATCCGCAAGAGTTTATTAATGACATTTTGAAGGTCACTCAGATTATGGGCATTACTCCAGTCGAGAGTGCAGACTTAGCTAATTACCTATTAAAAGAAGTGGCTCAGACTTGGTGTAAGCAGTGGAAGGAAGATAGGGGTATGGATGTAGGTCCAGTAGAATGGGATAAGCTTGTGATTACATGTATGGATTAGTTCTTCCTACTTGAGTTTAAGGAAGCCAAGTTTCAAGAGTTTATCAATCCAAAGTAAGGAAGCATGACTGTGAAGGAGTATTCTCTTAAGTTTACTTAACTCTCTAAGTTTGCTCCGGCGATGGTGGCTGATTTCAGGTCTTGTATGAGCAAGTTTATATCGAGGTATTTCTGAGGATATAGTTAAAGAGTGTAGGACTACTATGTTGGTCAAGGAGATAGACATCTCCAGGTTAATGGTTCATGCTTAGCGGATACAGGATAAAAAGATCAAAGAGAAAGGAAGAGAAAATAAGAGTGCCAGAATAGGCAGTTTTAACTTCTATTAGCAGAGGTCAGGTGGCGGTGATCATTCTCAATTTGGTTAGAAGTCTTTAGCTCCATCCCCATCCTCTACTTGTGCCCTAGTGCCTAA
Organism: Capsicum rhomboideum; assembly: GCA_031232105.1. Lineage (NCBI taxonomy): Eukaryota > Viridiplantae > Streptophyta > Magnoliopsida > Solanales > Solanaceae > Capsicum > Capsicum rhomboideum. The sequence continues at coordinate 83,092,950 of CP124712.1, forward strand.
GTTCATATAGGATCATCGGGTAGGGCACCAGGCTCTAAGTTTGAGGGCAGTCTCACTAGTGTTCATACTTATCTGGTTTGCAAGAAGTATGGTAAGAACCACCAAGTGAGTGTTTGGCTGGTAGTGGTAGTTATTTTGGGTGTGGCAATCTAGGTCGAAAATTGAGGGAGTGTTTAGTAGGTTCATAGAGAGGCATGGATAGTCGTTAGCAGAATCAATCTAACTCTTTAGCAGCTCTAGTGGGTTGCCCAACTCAGTAAGGTGTCTCATCTAGTACAGGAGGTGGACAATGTCAGAATAGGTTTTATGCACTTCAGACTTGATAGGATCAGGAGGGTTCTCTTGACATAGTCACTAGTACATTACAGGTCTTTCATATTAATTTTTATGCCTTATTAGATCTCGGAGCCACACTTTTTTTTATGACTCCCTATATAGTAGTAGACTTTGGTATCAGGCCCGAAATCCTCACAGAATCTTTCTCAATCTCTAATCTTATTGGTGATTTAGTTATATCCAGATGGGTATACATAAACTGCCCAGCCATAGTTTTCCAAAAAGTCACCTCAGTTAATCTGGTAGAGTTGTATATAACTGATTTTGATGTCATTCTTGGCATGGATTGGCTATATTCTTGTTATTCCTCAGTCGATTGTAGAAATAGAGTTGTCTAGTTATGTTTCCAAATGAACCATTCATAGAGTGGAAAGGTAGTACCTCAGTGCCGAAAGGTAGGTTTGTCTCTTACCTTAAGGCTAGAAAAATGATTTCCAAAGGGTGAATTTATCACCTTGTCCCGATTAAGGATTCCAAGTCTGAAATCCCAACTCCTCAATTAGTTTCTATGGTTAATGATTTCCATGAAGTATTTCCTGAAGATCTACCCGGAGTTCCTCCTGAGCTGGAAATTGACTTCAAAATAGATTTCCTTACAGATACCCAACCTATTTTAATTCCATCTTACAGACTGGCTTCAGTTGAGATCAAGAAGTTGAAGGAAAAATTGAATTATCTTCTAGATAAAGTTTTTATCAGGCCTATTATCTCTCCATGGGTTACTCCAGTTCTTTTTATGCATAAAAAAGATGGTTCACTCAGAATATGATAGGTTACCGTCAGTTGAACAAAGTAACAATCAAGAATAAGTATCCTATTACTAGGATTGATGACTTTTTTGACCAATTTCAGGTTGCCAGTTGCTTTTCTAAGATAGATCTCAGATCTGACAATCATCAACTCAAAGTTAGAGAACGTGACATTCTGAATACAGCTTTCAGAACCTGGTATGGTCACTTCAAATTTGTTGTTATATCTTTTGGACTAATGAATGCTCCTGCAAATTTTATGGAATTGATGAACAGGGTGTTCAATAAGTACTTGGATATGTTTGCCATCGTCTTTATTGATGACATCCTCGTTTATTCTCAGAGTGAGGATAAACATGCAAATCATTTGAGGATTGTCTTGCAGACACTCAAAGATCTCTAGTTATTCTTTTAGTTTAGTAAATTTGAATTATGGTTGAAAACAGTAGCATTCCTTTGTGACATAATTTTCGGTGAGAGTATTTAGGTTGATCTTCGAAAGACCCAAGAAGTTAGGAATTGTCCTAGACCCATCTCTCCATCAGATATCAGAAGTGTCTTGGGATAAGCTGGCTACTATAGATGGTTTATTGAAGGATTTTCACCAATTGCTTCTCCTATGTCTAGATTGACTTAGAAAAAGTCAAATTTTAGTGGTCCGATGCATGCTGGAAAAGTTTTTAGAAGTTGAAGACTCGACTCACCTACGCTCCAGTTTTGACTATGCTAAAGGGTCCATATGGGTTTATGGTTTATTCTGATGCTTCAAGAGTTGGCCTTGGTTGTGTGTTGATTCAACATGGTAAGGTTATAGCATATGCCTCTAGATAGCTTAAGCCTAGTGAGAAAAATTACCCAAATCATGATCTTGAGTTGGAAGCAATTGTTTTTGCCTTAATGATTTGGAGGCATTATCTTGATAGGGTTCATATAGACATGTTCACATATCATAAGAGCCTACAGTATGAGTTCAGTCAAAAAGATCTAGATCTTCATCAGAGAAGATGTCTAGAGTTGTTAAAGGATTATGATATGAGTATCTTTTGCCATCCAGTTAAATCCAATGTAGTGGTTGACGCTTTTAGCAGGTTGAATATGAGAAGTGTTTCTCATGTAGAGGATGAGTAGAAAAAATTAGTTTGAGAGGTTCACAGGCTTGCTAGATTGGGAGTTCGGTTGGTTGATTCAGCTGAAGGTAGTATCTTGGTTCAGAATGGTTCAAAATCTTCTCTAATAGCTAAGGTGAAAGAAAATCAATATAGGTGATCCTATTTTTGGTATGTTTAAAGAAGCTGTCAAAAGTTAGAAAGTTGAGGTTTTCTCCTAAGGGGGATATGGTGTTCTTCGTTGTCAGGGAAGAATTTATGTTTCAGATGTCGATGACTTGAGACAATGGATGCTGACAGAAGCTCACAGTTCTTGATATTCTATTCACCCAGGAATCACTAAAATGTATCGTTATCTACAGGAAGTCTATTGGTGGAATGCCATGAAGAAGGATATCGAAATATTTATGGCTAAGTATCCAAATTACCAGCAGGTTAAGGTTGAGCACCAAAGACCTGGTAGTATGATTCAGGATATTAGTATTCCTACTTTGAAATGGGAAGTGGTGAACATGGATTTCATTATAGGGTTGCCTCATACTCGCTGACATCATAATTCTATTTGGGATATTGTGGATAGAATGACTAAGTCGGCTTATTTCCTTCCAGTTAACATTTTAGATGCAGTCGAGTATTATGATATACTCTACCTTATGGTTTTAGTAAAATTGCATGGATTCCCTTTGACTAACATCTCAGATAAGGGTAATCAGATTACTTCTCTATTCTAGAAGACATTTCAGAAGGATCTCAGTACCCAAGTCCATCTCAGCAGAGCTTTTCATCCACATACAGATGGTCAGGGAAAACAACCTATTTAGACTTTAGAGGATATGTTGAGAGCTTGTGTGATCTATTTCAAGGGTAGTTGAGATGATCACTTACATTTGATTGAGTTTGCTTTAATAACATCTATCACTCTAGTATTTAGATGGCCCCGTTTAAAGCACTTTATGTTAGGAGGTGTACTCTCCTAATTGTTGGTTTAAGGTTTATGAAGCTACTTTTATAGGGCCTAATTCATTATGTGAGGCTATGGAGAAAGTTCATCTGATTAGAGAAGGGATGAAAACATCTCAGAGTAACTAGATATCCTATGAAGAGGTGAGGAAGAGGGAGCTTGATATCAGAATTGGTGATATGGATTAAATGAAAGTTTCACTCATGAAAGGGGTGAAGAAATTTTTTAAGAAAGGGAAACTCAGTCCCTGCAATGTTGGCCCTTATAGGATTTTGAGGCCCATTGGCAATATGGCCTATGAGTTAGACTTGCCTGCAGACTTAGCATCAACGCATCCATTTTTTCATGAGTCTCTGATGAAGAAATTCATTGGTGATCCCGACTCAGTTGTATCTTTAAAGAGTGTGGGCGTAAAGGATAGTATCTTTTATGAAGAGGTCCCAGTTGAGATTCTTGACCATAAAGTTCATACGTTGAGAAATAGGAAAGTCGTTTCAGTGAAGGTTCTTTGGAGGAATCAGCTAGTTGAAGGAGCTACTTGGTAAGCAGCAGCAGATATGATGACCAAGTACCCCCATCTTTTCTCCTCTAATTTCATTCCATCTTGAGGTAACAGTTCCCTCTATATTACTTCCCTCAGTTTCATGCCCCTTAGATATTCTTATGTCGTAGTGTGTATGCATGTTTAATGAGTTTATTTCAATCCATGTTTCTGTTAGAGATTCAGTTATCAAGTCAGTATTCAGCTCTTAGAACTTAATGTTGGGATTATAGCTCTTTCCTTATCTTTACAACTTAGTTAGTTTTTGTTCGGAGATGAATGACTAAGGGAAGATATTGAAACACCCCAAAAATCTAAACTAAGATCAGAACCGTATGTCAAGTACATATAGAACCAAGCATAATGATTTGGTAGTATGAGAATTTTTTTAGATATGGATTAATGCCACATGTAACTTCTAGCTCATAGTTAAGTTGAAAGTTTCCTTACCGATTGAAATCTTGTATAGGATCTTTCTAGGGTTAATTTCAAAAAAGTATAACTTTTAGATTATGAAGTTTTGAGGCTAAGGACCCACCAAATGAAAGGTCTTTGAGTCTTCATTCCAACACATTTAATTTCTTGATACTCCGATTCTAGAGCTAAGTGATATGGCCATTTTAGTAAAACACTATCCAACAGTCACATACGACGACCCTTCCAATGATCTTATGTTGAAAGAACAATCAATGGAGGTGTTCGTATGCATGAAATAGACCAAAAATCTTGCAAATTGATAAACATACCTTCTAGGCATAAAAGGAACCAACAACCGTTGGTAGAACTAATGATCGTTTGTAGGGATCGTGGTTTCATGGTTGGTTCGGCTTGGACATCCAACGAACAACCAAGGAACAATTGTTAGAGGGTCCGATAAGACATTTCTTGGCTCATCTGATGGATTCTAGAGAACTATTAAACATCATCACTCAACTGTCACGACCCGAATCCCATTCGGGCCTGACTGGCACTCAGAGCCGATAAGGCCCGAGAGAACCAATCTTTGCTCATGCACATTCGTATGCGTAACCTCGTATGCATTTTATTATACCTCATGCGACTATGCGGAAGACATGAATCATGGAAACATATGCTATATAAATATACATTTAGGAAACGTGGCCTTTGGGGCCATCAAGTCAAACGGACAGTCGTCTTTTACATATTCATTTCTTATATCCATATACCCACTTATGTCTACAAAAGCCTCTAACAGATGCATCGACAAGACCAACTTACAGTCGGGACAAGTCCCCACTTTATACAATATATATCACATCAAAACAAATATACATCTATGACTCAGGGGGCTCCGAACCAACTGGAGCTCACCAAATATCTGCAAATGATCCCCAGTCTACAGAGGAAGTCTACTAATGCCTGCACCTACAACATGTAAGGTAAGTCCCCCGAGGGGGTCAGTACAAAGAATGTACTGAGTATGTAAGGCTCATAAGAAATCATCATACATAATAACAACAATCATGGAATCAATATAAAAGAATTAATGAACGTGAATAAACTCTCTTTCTGCATGTGCGGAACCATGTATATTATGTTCTTTACTCCTCTTGTCTTCATATTTTATTCATCTTTATTGTTCTACCCATGCTAGGTTGTTCTATCTCCCCTGGGATGAGATTAAGCCATGCTAGGTACTTTGACCCCTGGGATGTTATGTGAACCCATGCTAGGCTTTCGTGTCGGCCCTGGGATATCATTAACCCATGCTAGGTGTTGTGACCCCTGGTATGTTATCATAACCCATGCTAGGCTTTCGTGTCGCCCTTGGGATCTACCGTCACAACCCATGCTAGGCTTTTATATCGCCCCTGGGATGTATCGGGATCGACCCATGCTAGGCTTTTCTGTCGCCCTTGGGATACCACCCGTGTTATTGGGATCGACCCATGCTAGGTATTTTAACCCCTGGGATACCAACCATGATTACTTATTAATTATACATCTCTTATGTTTTTATACATCTCTTAAATTGTTACATCCATTCTAAGAGTGATTGAGACATTGAGGATCATAACCTTATTTGAAGCACAATCACATACACATTTCACTTCACGCCTTTACTTCATAAGATTGACATCTTCACTTATGAGGAATAGATATATTAACCTACACATCACCTCTCTTATTACTCTTATGAGATCTTATGAGATTGGTACTTTTACACTTGTGAAAGATTGATACTAAGATAATCATCATATTATAGGACTTTTGGAACATGACATGATTGGAAAATGCTTTTCAAGGATAAATAGATTCTCTTATGTTATTACTCTCTTGGGATAGTTCTTTAAGAAATTACAACGTTATGACATCTTTGGAACTTCAATTGATCAATAAGAGATAAGTGAATCATAAGTCATCTAGGAATAGGACACATATGAATAACAATATACGTCAACCTGAATTGCTATACTTCAAGCCTCTCGGAATTGAAACAAGTCCAATGTCAATAGGAACAATATGTTGTAGAAGGATACAAAAAGAGTAACCTTACATACCTTGTGTTCTCAATACGATTCTACAATCTTAAGTGTGCATACAATATTCCCGCTCCATCCTTATGTTTCACTATACAACACAAGTACATAACGTAACCAACATTAACCACCAATTACCTTACAACGACATACAATAACAATAAGTCACATGTTTGGCTTTAACATGTCATTTCCCCCTTGACAATACCATTTATGAAATTATTGTACCAATAATCCCACAATATTCCATACATTGACCAATACATGATGACTAATAGCATGTCACACCAAGTTCATACTTTCCACTCTTCATCACCACAACATCACAATTATTCCATTAAATTACTTCAATACACCTCACAACAACAAATCGGCCAAAATCTCATAATTTACACTTATATGAAATTAACAAGTTTAATAACATAATCACACTATACATGTTTCTATTTCATCCATACCATGCTCTTTCATCAAGACAACAAGTCATCTTCTCCCATGCATATAATATATAAATCCATAAGAATAATCACTTACCCAACCTTTAAAATTGATGATCTTGCTCCAAAAGTTAGCTTTGAGCTCTTAGGGTTTGAAGTTAAAAGGAAAGGCTTTTGGGAAATTTCTAGATTGGCATGAGATTTTTATGTGATAAAAATCTGATGTTGGACCCTTTGTATAAGCCTTGGGGGTCATCCTTAGTCACTCTTGGCATTTAATGCTAAGTGTGGCTTAGTCAATGGAAGAATGGGTCATTTGACCCATTCTTGGGCCATGCTTTCTTTCACATTTTGGGCCTTTTATGAGCCCAATTCACTTAACCCAATAAAATCAATAATTTCTCATGTTTAATTCATTTCATACGCGTTACAACAATATTCCCACTCACGCAATTCATACCCGTAGCCTCAATTCTAAAAACAAGCAATTCTAGCCACATATGGCTTATTTTGACTACAAGGGTAAAATCGTCATTTTGATGCCAAATTCGTTCACGAGTATTTTTACCACACCAATATAATATTTCACTCATTCCATGTATATTCTCGTGGTTGTATAAGAAACGTGGCAAAAATCAGCTCGGTACGTCCCCGGGCACCCTTGGGACTTAGAAAATTTCCAACTTTCGAAAAATGGGCAAAACCACCCTGGCACGCCCTTGGGCGCGCCAGCTTGATGCCCATGGGCACAAAAATTTGGCCCAGAATGGCCTGGTACGCCCTCTGGTGCGCCCCCCCTTAATTGTTTTTTCGAAATTTTTGTTTTTTGACTTTTCTTCGCGGGTTTGGTTAGATACTTCAAGTCCTATTCTTTAACTTACTTATTAACCTTAATATCCTTTGTTTGGAGGTCCTCTTAGCCTCATTTTGAACCCCACAAATGCTCCATGAAAATCCCAAAACACCTCATACGCAAGGTTAATCACATGTACAAGGCCAAATTTCAATTTTCTCATCACTAACATTACAAATTACATACTCATGGCATCTCGACACCTAAGTAACCCTTGTTCAACGTCGTCACATAGGATTTGGAAGGTACGGGGTGTTACATTTTCTCCCCCCTTAGAAACATTCGTCCTCGAATGTTAACAATGTCGCTTCAATTACAACAAATGCACCTCTATATTATCATACGTACACATAAACACTTAAGGCTCATGGATATTTACTTAGTATTGGTCCACTTCCACATTTTGAACCTTTTCCTCCGTTTGAAACAAATATGGGTACGTCGATTTCATCATTTTTGTTTTCTCAACTTCTCATGCGATCTTTTCGACTTGTTGATTTCTTCAAGAACTCTTACAAAACTTACGTCCTTACTTATTAGCCTTTTTCACTTGTCGGTCTAGAATAACCATAAGTATTTCAATGGGACCAATATGAAATGAAACTCTTATGCGCCTCCGGCAAATTTCACATCCTTTCTTCCAAAATTCCCTTACCTTTTTTATTGGTGACACGTTTAAGAATACTTACTCATCTATGATCACAACATCTACTATACCATTACGATAGGTTCTTTTCACTATACTAAACTCACCGACAGGTGGAGATATTTCTATGAACTTAGTAATAACCCCAGTGTACTATTAAATTCACGGTAGTCGATGGAGTAACATACGATAAATTCGAGCTCGGATCAGTCAATACATACACATCATGTAAAATATAGTAATATACCTAAATACCTGTACAGTCATCAGGAAATGTTTCCTCATTCTGCCGGTCCACTAAAGCATAAGTGCGATTTTGGGCTCCACTGGAACTAGCTGTTCCTCTCATATCTCTACCACAACCAATAGGCTGAACGCCTCTGCCTGGGGAAGGAACCGATGCTGATGATACAGCGGCTGATCCCGTAGGTCATGCTATACCACTCGCACCCCTTTGTGGGCATTCTCTCATTATGTGCCCCTCTGTGCCACACCAAAAACAAGCATTTGTCCCCAATCTGCATTCACCTAAATGGTACCTTCCGCAACGCTGACACGGAGGACGAGAAAATCCTGCTGTTTGTGAGCCTTGCACTCCGCTACTCTGTCCAGATGGACTACCTCTAGACCTTTGGAATTGTGAGTGAGCACCTACTGTGGAATAAGAAAATGAGGGTCTAGGCGGTAACATTCGAGATCGAGGTTCTCCTGGGGACACCATAGATTGCTGCCCCATAGGTCTAGCCCTTTTTACTGGCCCTTCCTCAGATTCCTGTGTCTTTCTTCTTTGTCATTGGTCCTCCATTTTCTGCGCAAAGGCTTGTATTCTATCTATATCCATATCTCAATTTAAGGCAGCAATAGTGCAGTCTCGTACCAAATACGGCTCTAATCTGTCCACATATCGGTGTACTCTATCTTCCATGGTGGCTACTACATTTTAAGCATATCTAGCCAAGGAATTAAATTGCAAACTATATTCTCTAACACTCATATTTCCTTGACGTAAATATAAAAACTAATCCGCGCGAGCCTCACGGATCTCATAGGGAAGATAGTGATCAAGAAATGCTGCTTTAAATTCTTCCCAATTTGGTGGCATTGCACCAATACCACGAGACTTCTTCCAATCTTCATACCACAATATCGCCTCTCCCTTCAGTCTATAAGCTGCTAATTCAACTGTTTCTACACCTGTTACGTGCGTCACCTCTAGTGCTCTTTGAACTTGGTCCACAAAATCCTGTGGAACCGCTTTCAGGTCTGACCCAGTGAATATAGGAGGGTCTAATTTTAGAAAATCTTGTGTACGCCGACTAGCTACTCTAGCCATGTCATCTTTATTTACCATTGGACCAGTTTGTCCTTGTGCTTGTGCAGCCACTAATTGAGTCAACATATGTACTGCATTTCGTAAATCCTGATTAGTGGTATTCATAGGTGGTTCCGCAGGTACTTCTCTACCTCTTGGCTCTTCTGGAGCTGGAAAAGTAGAGGAATACTGCGATGCAATTTCAGCGTCAGCTCAACCTTGACTAGCTTGGTCAGGTGGTAATCTACTCATTCTGTCCTCAGTAGTCACATCCACCTGCTTTCCTTTATCTCTACCTCTTCTCGTGATTGGCATTTTAACTATACCAAAGAAAAACAATCACCATGATCAGATCAAATTCAACTTACAACACTAGCTCTATTGCACGATCTAGAATGAAGAAAAGAAACTACATCCTAAATGTCCCATACCCTTCTACTTATAAATGTGGCGCGCAACACATCCATAAGCAAGACTCTACTCAGACACGGCTTTGTAGACACCCTTAGAACGACCTGCTCTGATACCACTTTTGTCACGACCCGAATCCCATTCGGGACGGACTGGCACCCGGAGCCTATAAGGCCCGAGAGAACCAATCTTTGCTCATGCACATTCGTATGCGTAACCTCATATGCATCTTATTATACCTCATGCGACTATGCGGAAGACATTAATCATGGAAACATATGCTATATAAATATACATTTAGGAAACTTCACCTTTGGGGCCATCAAGTCAAACGGACAGTCGTCTTTTACATATTCGTTTCTTACATCCATATACCCACATATGTCTACAAAAGCCTCTAACAGATGCATCGACAAGACCAACTTACAGTCAGGACAAGTCCCCGCTTTATACAATATATATCACATCAAAACAAATATACATCTATGACTCAGGAGCTCCGAACCAACTGGAGCTCACCAAATATCTGCAAATGATCCCCAGTCTACAGAGGAAGTCTACTAATGCCTGTACCTGTAACATCTAAGGTAAGTCCCCCGAGGGGGTCAGTATGAAGAATGTACTCAGTATGTAAGGCTCATAAGAAATCATCATACAAAATAACAAAAATCATGGAATCAATATAAAAGAATTAATAAACGTGAATAAACTCTCTTTCTGCATGTGCAGAACCATGTATATTATGTTCTTTACTCCTCTTGTCTTCATATTATATTCATCTTTATTGTTCTACCCATGCTAGGTTGTTCTATCTCCCCTGGGATGAGATTAAGCCATGCTAGGTACTTTGACCCCTGGGATGTTATGTGAACCCATGCTAGGCTTTCGTGTCGGCCCTGGGATATCATTAACCCATGCTAGGTGTTGTGACCCCTGGGATGTTATCGTAACCCATGCTAGGCTTTAGTGTCGCCCCTAGGATATACCGTCATAACCCATGCTAAGCTTTTATATTGCCCCTGGGATGTATCGGGATCGACCCATGCTAAGCTTTTTTGTTGCCCCTGGGATACCACCCGTGTTATTGGGATCGACCCATGCTAGGTATTTTAACCCCTGGGATACCACCCATGATTACTTATTAATTATACATCTATTATGTTCTTATACATCTCTTATATTGTTACTTCCATTCTAAGAGTGATTGAGACATTGAGGATCATAACCTTTTTTGAAGCACACTCGCATACACATTTCACATCACGCCTTTACTTCATGAGATTGACATCTTCACCTATGAGGAATAGATATATTAACTTGCACATTACCTCTCTTATTACTCTTATGAGATTGGTACTTTTACACTTGTGAAAGATTGATACTAAGATAATCATCATATTATAGGACTTTTGTATTCTCAATACGATTCTACAATCTTTGTATTCTCAATACGATTCTACAATCTTAAGTGTGCATACAATATTCCCGCTCCATCCTTATGTTTCACTCTACAACACAAGTACATACCAACATTAACCACGAATTACCTTACAACGGCATACAATAACAATAAGTCACATGTTTGGCTTTAACATGACATTTCCCCCTTGACAATACCATATATGAAATTATTGTACCAATAATCCCACAATATTCCATACATTGACCAATACATTATAACCAATAGCATGTCACACCAAGTTCATACTTTCCACTCTTCATCACCACAACATTACAATTATTCCATCAAATTACTTCAATACACCTCACAACAACAAATCGGCCAAAATCTCATAATTTACACTTATATGAAATTAACAATTTTAATAACATAATCACACCATACATGTTGTTATTTCATCCATACCATGCTCTTTCATCAAGACAACAAGTCATCTTTCAAGTTTAAATTCCATAGATGACACATCTTTTACAAAAATACAAAGTGCCATATTCAACACTTCCAAGCATAACCAACATGATTTATATACTCCACCATGCATATAATATATTAATCCATAAGAATAATCACTTACCCAAGCTTTAAAATTGATGATCTTGCTCCAAAAGTTAACTTTGAGCTCTTAGGGTTTGAAGTTGAAAGAAAAGGCTTTTGGGAAATTTCTAGATTGGCATGAGATTTTTATGTGATAAAAATCTGATTTTGGACCCTTTATATAAGCCTTGGGGGTCATCCTTAAGTCACTCTTGGCATTTAATGCTAAGTGTGGCTTAGTCAATGGAAGAATGGGTCATTTGACCCATTCTTGGCCCATGCTTTCTTTCACATTTTGGGCCTTTTATGAGCCCAATTCACTTAACCCAATAAAATCAATAATTTCTCATGTTTAATTCATTTCATACGCATTACGACAATATTCCCACTCACGTAATTCATACTCGTAGCCTCAATTCTAAAAACAAGCAATTCTAGCCACATATGGCTTATTTTGACTACAAGGGTAAAATTGTCATTTTGATGCCAAATTCGTTCACGAGTATTTTTACCACACCAATATAATATTTCATTAATTCTATGTATATTCTCGTGGTTTTAGAAGAAACGTGGCAAAAATCGGCTCGGTACGTCCCCGAGCACCCTTGGGACTTAGAAAATTTCCAACTTTCGAAAAATGGGCAAAACCACCGTGGCACGCTAGCTTGCTGCCTCTGGGCACAAAAATTTGGTCTAGAGCGGCCTGGCACTCCCTCTGGTGCGCCCCCCCTTAATTTTTGTTCGAAATTTTTTTTTTTCGACTTTTCTTCGCGGGTTTGGTTAGATACTTCAAGTCCTATTCTTTAACTTACTTATTAACCTTAATATCCTTTGTTTGGAGGTCCTCTTAGCCTTATTTTGAACCCCATAAATGCTCCATGAAAATCCCAAAACACCTCCTACGCAAGGTTAATCACATGTACAAGGCCAAATTTCAATTTTCTCATCACTAACATTACAAATTACATACTCATGGCATCTCGACACCTAAGTAACCATTGTTCAACGTCGTCACATAGGGTTGGGAAGGTACGGGATGTTACATCAACCAACGATAAAACCAATGAACATTATTAGCTCCAATGCCCGTTGGAAAGTTCATCCATCACGCTACTCAAATTTTTCAGTTACGTTTATATAAGGGTACATCAGTCTTTTCCTATTATTTAAACTCCTAAACCAAGTCGTTTAAGCTATTCTAAGGTTGACCAAAAAGTCTAAGTTTCCCAATTCCCTCATTAACTCTAAGTATGTGGGATTTCATTAATGTATTCCCTTTCACCCATTGAGTCCTTAAGAAAACCCAGTTTCTCAGTTTAATTCCTCCTTCAGAGCTTAGGATTTCATGAAAAGTATGAATTCCTTGGTATTTCAGTTCCTCTTTAGGATGAACCTTGTACTCGTGCTTCCCATGAAAATTCAATACTTTTACATATTTATAATTCATGATTCCTCTGTATATTGATAAATTCATGATTTTACACTTGTGCTATGTAATTTTATATCCTATTCAGGCTATGGAAATTGTCATAAAAACTTAAATTCTTCAGAGATGAAGGGTTATGAATACCGGATGACTTAGGTTCTTATGAATTTATTGTTTAATGTTCATTACTCAAGTTTCATATGTGTTTAGGATACATTTAGATAAAGTGTCTATATTTCAGTCTTAGACTTCAGTATAAGTGTGCCTATCAATTACCAGCATAATTCTATTGGGAGTAGTACTTAGCCTCGAACGGACATAGAAATGAAGGCTCACAGATCAGTTAGGCTAAGACATTTATTAAAAGTTGCTAAGTCCCATAACTACGACACCACTGTAGGTTCTAAAGGGTCACCGTCAGATCAAGCTTGATGCCTTAGTCCTTTCGCATAATAGTTTAGTGGATCCACGTCAGTCAATGTTCTTACCCTTGGTAAGGTATAGAGCACCCTTCCAGCTGAGGTAACAGGTTGGACTCCATTTACATCAGATGGAGTATGTCGGTTAACAGTAGCTCCCACAGTTCAGACTCATACCTTACATGACTTTGTATTCAGTTTATTTAGCATGTTATACAATTATATTTGACTTACTTAGTCATTGCATCAGTTTACATATTTTAGTTCCATGCTCAGTTTATCATGTCATCTTCAGTATATTCAGCCTATATAGTGTAGTGCATATCTCACATGGTAAGTAAATTCAAAGTACTGACTGCATACCTTTTGTTGTGCTATATTGTTTTATTATATAGGTTCAGGCATTCAAAATCTTGCTCACAGTTGGCACGACTCCATTCTTATATCAGTAGCAGAGAGTGGTGAGTCCTCATCTTTTGAAGACAAGATTTATGTTTACTTTCTTTATTGTAGTCATTCACTTTTCAGATCATTAGAGTTAGCTGGGGACTTTTCCTACAAACTCATCTTAGTAGAGGGTTTCAGAAAGACATACAGTAGTTTCTAGCTTTATGGTTTTGTTTAGATGATTTTCCTTTTTACTATTATGTTTTGTTTTGGTTTTACTTATATCATTTAGATTTAGCTTTTTCTTAGTGATTATCAGTTTTATACAACATTTTTAGTGTCATGTCAGGCCATGGGTTAGCCTGAGGTCACTTGTGACTCTAAGCACTGTGTTACGACTAGGGGTAGTCTCGGGTCGTGACAGTTGTGCTTTGATGATGGGTGTTAAAGTGACCAAATGATGTTGAGAAGTGTACGACTATGTAAATCCACCGATTTCTAAAAAGAGAGGTCATTAACAAGCATAAAAAGTGAAAGATTGATGTCTTGTTTGCTTCATTGGGGTTGTTCATAAAGTTTGCCACTGAGCCCATAAGCCCGTCAAACACCTATATAAGAGACACATGACTACATGGGTGTCACACCCCTTTTTGTTGGGTTGAAGGGTTTTTCCAATTAAAGTGACGGTTTTGAATAGGGATTATTTTTATTTATTTTATAGAGTCGCCACTTGGAATAGAGTTGTGGTGTTCCAAGTCACCTTTTCGAATCCCTAATCAAAAAGAAATGACTCTTTATTGGTCTGCGAAAATAGAAGACCGGTTAAGGAATTCTATTGACCGAGGGTAAGGTGTTAGGCACCCCTCGAGTCCCGTGGTTCTAGCATGGTCGCTTTTATCAACTTATACTTAACTTAAACTATTTTGGCTACATTGTGTTGTAGGTCTTGATTCACTCATTTTTAATGTTGAATAATATTTGTTTATACTTCTTGGATTAAGCTAGGGAAAGTTAATTTTAGGACGATCTTCGCCAAAGTGCATCATTGCATCCTCAAGCTTCATATTAAGCATATCGAGAAAGATGCATATTTGCATTCTTAAACAAAAATAAAATTCATTGGGCCTAAAACTTATGTAGCGTTGAAAGGCATTTATTCATCTCTTGTAAACTCGAGACCATTTTTATTATTCTTTTTTTTACTCTCTTTCGCTCCTTTACAAATGGATTTTTCCTCTCTATTTTTTTTTTATATTTTTTACGGGTCTTAGGTAAATCCGCAACCCATCTTATTTTGCCTCACATTAAAATGATCGATTAGGCCTTAATTAAACTTAGGCCCCCAAAATACAACAAATACTTAGAACCTTTGGTCCATACTGATTCAAGCACCCATTAGTCTCCATTGACAACCAGTACTCAAATTCAACGTAAATTAATTATAAATGGACACTCCATGCACAATCATTGAAGAAACTAATCATCATATGTAATAAAGCAAATTCCAATTTCAAACTTATTTCTCTAAATTCTTACACCATACAATAAGCATACTAATCATAATAATAAGTATAAAGATGAACTAAGACTATTTGATGTCAATTAATCTAACAGTAACAAATTTGGCTATAAACGAATTCTCTGAAATAACGTGATCAATAAAAAATTGAAATAAAGGAGGAATCTTTTGTATGTTGAAAATATTTTCCCATTGATTCATCTTTTAAACAAGAAGGCACAAGAACAAACATTCACCAGAAAACACTATGATTGAGAAACTGGAACTAGAATATGGAAATGGTCATTGCATTAGGATTGCAAGACATTGTATTTTAACAAGTCACAAAGTAAAATTACATATTTTATATAAAGAAATGGACCTTTGTACAAATGAATCTTAAATTTTTTTTGCAATAACTCGATGATAGGAGTTTGAACCATGAAACACAAACGAAAAAACTCGAAACTTTCCCTTTTTCCTCTCTCGTGATCATTGTTTTTTTTTTTGTTTCTATGTATTCTAGCTACACATTTACCAAAAGACTACCCCACCACACCCAATGATAAGATACACACATACATACTCACTAGACATTATCTATTAGTAAGTTGAATACGCATATAATTCCATATCATGTAAAGATCCTAAACTTTATAAAATCTGTTATCAAAGCAATGGAATCGAAAAACACCTAAGAACAAACCTAGCAATATAGACTCGACAAAAGCATACATTAAGCTCCAAATCTATGTATGAATATATAAGTACTCGGTAACTTAATCATACAACTCAGAGCGACATTAAAACTCACATAATTAATCAACCGTACATACTAAATAATGCATGAAGTCATTTAAATAATTTTATTCATGCTTTGAATCACAACAAAACTTATGAAAATAATAGTACAAGATTGGATAAGAACCTGCGCGCCAAACTAAACCAAGTATAGAAGCAAGAACGCCGTCACTAGAAACTTAAAACGAAGACCTGAATTCAAACTCTAACTCCCGAACTTTTAAGAATGCCCTCTTTTTCCCTCTAACTCTATCTTTCTGTGTTGTCTTCTCCTTCTCTTTTTTTTGTGTCGTATTATATATAGGTATGTGAGAGTTGTGTTTTTCAATTGTGTGTGTTATGTCGTGTGTGTATGTGTGGGGTTAATGGGGAAAGTGAGGGAAAGTGAGGGAATGGACGTGCAGGTGGGAGGGAAGTAGTTTAGGTTAGGATTTTTTAGGATTTTTTTTCTTTTTTCTTTTTTCTTTTTTGAATTTGTTTTTATAAAAAATAAAATATAATGATAGAAATACTAACTAATTAATCTTTATTATGCTAATAAAAAAGCTATATATAGAAAGTTAAATAACTAAACTAAAAATATAATTAAGAAATATTAAAATCACTAGCTTATTTATTAAAATCTAAACTAAGAGAAAACATATTTTTTGAAAGAACGTTTTTTAAAAAAAAAAAAAAGCAAAAACAAAACTTATCGTAAAAATGTGACTATATTTTTTTGAAATCCTTTTTTTTCCACAATTTTTTAAATAAACTTACTGAAAAATAAAATAGAAGCTAAAACAAAGATTAGACATATAATAAATATTTAAGGCTAAAATAGGTTAAAGTTTGAGGAGGGCCAAAAATCACATGTCTACAATGGGACCTCTCCAGTCTGGATCTTATACCACGCACCACCTTTCCAGTCAGTTACATGGATTGAGTGCACATATTTAATAGCTGATAGATGGCCTTTCTACTGGCCTTTCTACTGGCCTACCCGGGGCTGACACATCCACAAGCACTGATTCTCAACCATCTCTTGTAAATGTGGCCTCTGGCCAAAAGTTGATATACGAAAAAATGAAGGCTATGAACAATAAGTTGGAGTATATGAACTGTAGGTAGGGAAGACTAAAAATCAGCAAAGAAAGTTCAGAGAACATGAAAACAAAAAGAGAAAGTTCGTGAAGAAAATGATGGATAAGCCGAGTTTGTTTTGCAGATCGTGTAATTTAAATGATGATGATAAGGATGTAAAACTGCATTTTCCATCCACCTCTATTTTAGATGGACACACTACAGGGAGCTCCCTCAAACTGTCTTTATTCTTTGATATTATGCAGTGAGAGTAGTGCAATGTTTTTTGTTAGGGGTGTCATTTGTTGGTGACATTTTATCTTGTTTTTGTGTGTGACGTGTGCCTGTGTCAGGCTTGTTATTTATTTTATGGATATTATGTACCCTTGTAGGGTTTATTAGTATGTCTGTATGGTTTGGATATTAGTGCCCTTTTTCGTCTTGTTTTGTGATTGTGATAGTAGTGGATTTGTCATTTTTGTTGTTTTGCACTTCTAGATTTGCTTTTAGTTTTTGTAGTAGTTTTAAGTGACTTTACCCATTGATAGATTATGTGATGACTTTCTTAAGAGAAATAGTCATCGTTTTGGGTGTTGGTGTCATTTAGGAAATTCTGAGTACCCTTAGTCACTAAGGTTTGGGATTATAAATATTGCCCTTTGATAAGTTTATGTCAAACTTGGTACCAACACATTAAAACCTTGATATATGAATTCTTGATCTTTAAAAATATAGAAAATAATTGAAGTAAAGATTCTTGTTGTGACTATTAGACTCAATTTTGGCTCTTTTGTTTACTATTAGTTTATTAAGGCTTTATTTGTTTTAATTGTGTCTTCAAGATATCTTCTACTTGAGTTTTTATGTGTCATGAGTGATGAGCTTGATTTGCTAGTTCTTTTCCATATCTTGTGGTCTAAAACTTGTCCAGAATGTGTTTAAAAACAAAATCCTAGACTACACTTGGTTTAAAAAATGATGTTAGGCCTTCCTTGGGCCATTTTGTTCCTTAAATTTCCTACCCTTACATATTTTCCCTAGTTAACCCTTTTGAGCTTTTACTATTTCCCTTAACAACCATGTTACATACTTTACCATATTGTTCTTTAATTGATATATCTTTTGACACCCTACCTCCCTAAGTGCTTTGTAAGTGAAAATATTTCTAAAAAATTAAGTTTGGAGGTGAAATATTTTGAAATACAAATATAAGCTAAATGGCTAGTTTGGGGGTGACGTTGAAAAAGTGGCGACATGGTAGCTATTTTAAAGGTGATTAAAAAAGGAGAAGAATAAGGGTGAAAAATATTTGAAAGAAGTGATCTTCCTTGTTATTTCTAAAAAGAAAAAAAAAAAGAAAGAAGGAAAATAAAAGTCGTGCATAAAGGGTAGTTAGGTGATGGAATGAAAAAAGGAAGAAAAGGGTGGAAAGTTTTGAAGGAAGTGTGCTTGTTGTTGCAAATTGTAGTGCTTAGGAAGGTTTTGATTCACAATTTCCAAGTTATGTTCCTACCTTATACAAAATCCTACATTACAACCCTTAAGTCCTTGTTGATTTTGCGCCAAATGTGTCTACACTAGTGGAAAAATTCATGAAGGGCAAGTATATAGTATTTAATATTCTTTCTATTTGAATGCATATGAACTTGTTTATGAGAGTGACAATATAGTATATAGTATTTCATATTCTTTCTATAGCCCAATTGTATTTTGTGTTGCATTTTAGAAGTGTGGGACACTTTCTTAATTGTGAGGGCACATAATAATTTGAGTGCAAATTTGCTCCATTTTCCAATTGAGAGGAATGAATAAAAGAAGGCTGCATTGTGACAAAGAGGTAAAATTTTGAAGCTTTAGTTTCATGACTTGATTGTTACTTTAATTTAGTTGGTATTTGAGCACTTGATAAGAAAATGATTTTTTTTAGAAGTGTTGGTGATTCATATGTCTTGGAATAATTGTTGATACCAATAAAAGGCATGTGGTGTGATTAAAAAATAATTTTTCTTTGACTTGATATGATCTTGATGCACTTTTGAATTTTGTCCCTTGAAGAGAAATGAATATTTTGTATTACTTGAGGACAGACAATAATTTAAGTTTGAGGGTTTGATAAGTTGGCATTTCACCAACTTATTTCTTCCTTAAGCTTAGATTTTTACTATCTTTATCTGAGAAAAATAGTACATTTCATATGATCTATTTCCATATTACAAGTTCAAGTGAATCATATGTGATTTGAGAATAAATCAGCTGAAAACAAGTCAAATTGATTATCAAATGAAGTTCTTGATATTGGCTAAGAAAATGGCCTTCGTAAACGTGGTGGACCGGCCACAAACATAAAGGTCCATAGTAAATGAATATTCGCGAATGTGATGGATCAGCCACAAATACAAAGAAGATTTTTTGGCTATCATCAAGATAGTCCAGTAATTTTATTTTTTTTATCCCAAACACATAAAACACCTCCCAACCTCCTTGAAACATATAATTGACTAATTTTTCAAGCTTGGAGGCTAGGGTTCTTCAACTAACACCTTGGAAAAGAAGATTGGAAGCACTTTAATTAGAAATTCTTGACTTTTTTCTTCAATTTCATGTTTTGTAGTGAATATTTAGGTTTAGTTGTTTAATTTTTATTTGGATATTGTATAAGAGATAAACAATATTTGAATTTTGATATTTATCTTTTGCTTTGGTATTAATTGACTACTTCCTTGCTTATGAAATGAGTCTTTGCTTTTCTAATTAATCTTGTGCATTAGTTGCTTTCCAAAGGGAGTGATCAACCCTAGGACTTGTAAATTAACTTTAATTAATCTTGAGGGAGTCAATTGAAGTTGGAAAAAATTAATTAGCTCAATTTGGAGATTTAAATCTCATCAAATGGATTCAAGCTAGAGATAGTAGAAACCTAGTGTAGCCTAAAATTGGAATGCCTTTGTTGTCACTTAGAAAGGTTCAAGAGAACTAGTTACAAAGTATTTTCTTTCAAACGAGAGACGTTAGCAGATAATTTAGATTCTAAGGAAACATTCTTGATCCATGAATAACTAGTGGTAGATAATTACTTAGAATATACAGATAGGTATTAATATTAATTGATTCCCCATTTCCAAGTCCCTTTTCTTCCTTACTTGTAAAGGTCGTTGATCACTCTTTCAATTTTATAATTGATTCTATCCCTTTTAATTATTATATCAAAAGAAAATCCCCAAAATATCCTTTTGTGTTTGGCCAAGGGTAGTTGATAATTCTTAGCTTAATTGATCTCCATTACATTGTTCCCTGTAAGATTGACCATGACTCTTAGTTGGGTTAATTCTATTACAAAGACCGAGTACACTCTTTCTTAATTGAGTAGTTGATTTGGATGTCATCAATTTTGGCACCATTGTTGGGGATTGAGGAGGTGCATAGAGTGGTAGAAGTTTTTCCCAAGTTTCTAGTAGTGGTGTTCATCTCGATCGCGAGTTGGTTATGGTGGCACACGGTCTTGGGCAAGACAAGTCCATTGCTATGCTTTTTATGTAAACAGAGGGTGAGGCTTCCGATGTAGTTATTATCGGTACTATTTCAATTTCCATCGATCAACTTTGGGGTTATTTGATGCATCATCTACTTATTCTTATATGTCTGCCTATTTTTCTACGCACCTAGATATGATGTGTGACTTACTAGAAGTACCGATATGTATATCTACCCTATTTGGTGATTCATTTGTTATGCACTGAGTGTATTCATTTATTATTGTGACCTTGATAGGGTATGATACGTGAGTAGATCTTATTATTCTTGATATGGTGGATTTTGATGTGATATTAGGTACGGATTGGTTGTCTTCTTATCATGATATCATGGATTATCCTGTCAAGACTATTACCTTAGCTATTCCTGGTATTTCACATTTAATTTGGAAGGCTACAGTTAGCTATGTATTGATAACACTCAAATTCTCCCTAATATCGAATGTATGCGGTCGTTAGTAATATAATTACCCAACTTAGAGTCAGAGTCGAATCCATGAGGAATGAAGGTGATAGGTTTACCTTCGAGTGTCACAAATGACTAAATGCTTGCTCGTAATGCTAAAATTAATGCAAGAAAGTTAAAATGGGGGAGTAATTCAAACTTTGTTAAGATCAATGTTTCAATGTTTGATTAGTATGCAAGAGTGAGTTGTAGAGTTTGTAATCAACAGTTAAAGGTACTTAGGGTTATGCTTTCATGAGAGTGAGTTCATGAACGGGTAATTGAATAATTGCCGAAGTTTGATTAATAGCTATGGGTAGGCTAGGTCATAGATTTTAATGTCAATCTTCCAATAAAACATCAAATATCACAAGTGGGTTTTTTCGAACACCTCAAAATTTGGACATTATAACCGACCTATAACCTCGATTTAGTAGCCTTATTTAGAAGAAATGCTATTAAATGATAGAAATAAAGTCATAGTTAACCACAACTCCTCACCCATATCCCCTTTTCAAGGATGATAAAGGATCTAGGGTTAACTAGAGTTTGCAACCTCCAATAATGAATTCAAAACATGGAGAATAGGTCAAAGCCCTAATAAATAATCAATTAAAGAGGCAATTACAAAATATCCATAAAATTATCACTACTCATTAACACATAACCCCAAGATAGAAATTTATCTACTCATAACAAAAGATAAGAGAAATATACTCATATCTTCATTTAGATCTGCCATAGAATCCAATATTATCCAAGAAAATTTTGAATTCAAAGTTAAAACTCAGCAACAATAGATAAAATCTACTTTAGGGTTTTGATTACAAGCACTCCAAACTCAAATACTGACAAAAAATAGGGTTCCAAGTTGCTAAAAAGGCTTTAAAAACTTCACAAAATGGGCTCAAATTTACAAAAATTCCACCACGTCCAATTCGGCTGAGGAACACACCATCTCCAAACCATTCAGTGATGTACCAAATTGATCTTGACTCGCCAAATTGTCTTTGACTTAGAGATTCAGGGGCTGGCTTTTGTTACTTTTGGCGATGGAGTTTTGCTTCGTTGATCTGTTCGGCGATGTGCCAAAACAGTCTTATTCATCCGTGAATCATTTTAATTGGACTTAGGTTGAACTATTATAGTTGGCTATGGACTATCACTTTTGTCAATGCGCAGGTACTTTTGGCGATCCGCTAAATGTTCCAGGCGATGCTTTTTTGTGCTTTTAGCTCCAATCTTCCATCCTTTTGCCTATTTTTTCTCTTTCAACCTCCTTTTGGATTTAACTTTGAAAATAAACCATATGAACATAAAAAATCATTCAAATTGGCATTGAGGACTTGATTTTTTACCCTTTTTAGGTCAAATGAGTCGCAATTTCTTGACTCATCATGTATGAAAGAAGGTAATTCCATTTCTGAGAGTGAAATCGATAATAGAAAAAGGGTGTTTGGCTTACTTAGCACACATTTGAGATACAATTGAAGATACTCACTTATTTGAGCCAATTTATGTAGTGAGTGAGTTTGCAAAGGTTTTTCTGATAGACTTGCTATATGTTCTCCTAGACTAAGACATTGATTTTGATATCTAGAGCTGAAAACTTAGTCTATTTCCATATGATGGCACTAATAGAGTTATATGATGGCACTAATAGAGTTAAAAGAATTGAAGAAGCAATTATAAGTTATGTTGATTAAGGAGATCATTATACCTAGTGTTTCTCTTGGGTTGTTCTTCTCTTATTTGTGAAGAAAAATGATTGTTCTATGTGGATATGTATTGATTAATGATAGTTAAGCAAATTTACTATCAAGAATAAATATCTGATACTATGTAATGATGATTTGGTTGATTAGATTCAGGGTGCTTCAATGATTTGGAAGATTTACTTGAGATCATGGTACTGCCAGTTGAAGATGAGTACTGCATACATTCCTAAGACTAATTTTAAGACTCATTATGGATACTATGAGTTCATTGTCATTTCTTTTGGGTTGACTAATGTCCGTCAACATTTATGGTGTAGATGAATAAGGTATTTTGACCCTATATGGATTATTCCATGATTGTTTTCATTGATTACATCTTGATCTATTCCAGGAGTTGGGAGGAGCATAAGCAACATTTAGGAATTATGTTTTAGACCTTGGAGGATAAGCAATTGTATGCAAAATTCTCCAAGTGTGAGTTTTGTCTTGAATCTATGGCATTCTTATGGTACATGGTGTCCAAAGATGGGATTATGGTAATTCCTAAAACGATTGAGGTAGTTCTGAATTGCGCTAGGCAGACATCACCTACTGATATTTGTATTTTTATTGGGTTAGCTAGCTATTATGGATGGTTTGTGGAAAGGTTTTCTTCAATTGCATCCCATTTGCCTAAGTTGACTCAGAAGGATGTAGGTTTCTAATGGTCTGATGAGTGTAAAGTGAGCTTTCAAAAGCTCAAATATTTATTGACTTTGACTCTAGTGTTGAATTTACTGGTAGAGGTCGAGGATTTACCGTGTATTCTGATGCTTCTACATTTGTAGATGTAGTAAGGCAATGTTATTGCATATGCTTCTAGGCAACTAAAGTTTCATGAGATAAATTACTCCACTCATAATTTGGAGTTGGTTGGAGTTGTGTTTTCTTTGAATATTTAAAGGTATTACCTTTATGTATTTCATTGTGAGTTCTTCACATATCATCATAGCCTATATTTCATATTTGAAAATAAGAATTTCAATTTAAGGTAGCGTAGGTGGTTAGATTTTCTTAAGGACTATGATATAATCATGCTTTATCATCCAGGCAAGGCTAATATATTGGTGAATATACAGCAAGTCAAGTATGAGCACCAAAGACAAGGTGGAAAGATTTAGAGAATGCCTATACCTGAGTGGAAGTGATAGATAATATCTATAGACTATGTGGTAGGCCTTCCACAGACTTTGAGGAAATTTGATGCTATTTGAGTCATTGTGGATAGCCTAAACAAATCCACTCACTTCATTGTAACCACTCTTTCTGTGGTTACTCTAAGCACCACGTCCAAAGGCCATGGGAGTATGGAAATTGTTAAACTTGTCAAAGTGTCCATTAAAAACTATTGGTAGATGAACTCAGAAATAAATTTTTAGAAGGAGAAAATTTCAGGGGAGTCTGACTGCCTCCATCTCGCCATAGAAGGATGCTTACCTCTACAGCGGTAGTTGAGCCATTATAGCAGGAAGTAGGCAGTCAACTTAGCATTTTTTAAAACACTTTTATTTCTCAAATTTAAGTATATGATATTGCCTCCTCCGAAAAACACCCAGGTTCTCCCTAGACCTGGGAACGATACGAATAGAGAGGTAGCTTCGAGAGGGTAGGTCATAATGGCATATTCGTGAAATAATCATCTGGATTGGTAGTGCTTGACCAAGGAATGATGGTTCATACAATCTATAGCAGTAGTTTGGCTTCCAGGTAGGCTAGGTTTATTGAGCAGTAGACTATGTTTAGAGAGAATATTGGTAACATAGTTTGATGGGAGATTTTTTGTTTACGCCAGCGAGTATGGAGTTTGGCTGGATAAAAAGTGGTAATTAAGATGAAGTTGGATTAATTTAGCATAATGTAATTTGTTGTGTAAAGTTAGTGTAGATGATTTCATATTGTTAGGTCATTTATGTATGTTGAGTAACAAAGGATGATTGGATATTAATAATTTGGTGTCAACTTGTATTTACCCAGTAGTAATGCCATGGAAATTGATATAGTTGTTAATGATTGTCTCATATTGACATGATTTTATATTACTTAAGAGACTCTGTGTGCAAGGGTTTTAAGCAAAATTGGATTACAAAAAGTTGTGTAGTAAAGCAAATAATTATGGCACAAAATAAGATGAGAGTTGGGAAGTAGAATGGGTTCAGTACTTAATGATTAGTTATTCTAGGAAAATATATGCGGAAGTTGAGGAAGGATAGTGTGCAGCTAGGATAGAACAGTAAATTAAATGGAAGAACTTGTGTGAACTTGTATAAAACCCCGTGTAAATCGTAAAAAAATAGCTTAGAATCAATTAGTTGTGTACACGCTTCTTTGATTATCTGTTAATTTTTCCTTGGCCATGATTGTTGTTTAGTAGGTGTTGGTTGATAAATATGGTGCAATAAGCGGTCAGATATCCTTTAAACATGTTTTAGGTTATGGTTGAATTAGAGTCAAGACACAAATTTGATTGCATGTGTGCATGTTTAAATGAATGTTTGTTTATTTAGTTCCAATACATGTTAATAAAGAATGATTATGTTAAAAGTTGAATATAAGTGTTATGGATTTATAACATGTAATATGATGGGTATTGGCCTTGTTGATATGCAAGTATTGTGGTTTATAAACTTACTATGTGATTGTACATGTTAATAGTATGTGGTTGTTGTTATGAGTTGATTTTTCTAAATGCATGGTTGAGATTGAATTGGTGGATTTAAGGCGATATAAGGGTGTGAATGTTGAGATAAGGGTGGTATAACACTTAGGTTTGGGATAAGGTTGGCAAGGCACTAGTTGTTTGGTATATTTGGTACATGGACAGAGCATGTCCCCTGCAGTTCATGGATAGTGGGAAATTATAAATCCCATAGCATGTGTGTACACTATGATTTGGAGAGTTTGACGGTTCCTTGAGTGGATCGAGTTTTGTTTATTTATATTCAGGTTCCTTGTTGTGGACCATTAGTTGTTGTTCTTACCTTGGTTTCCTTGTGTGAAATAGTTTTCTTGTCCTATTAGTTGCTATTTGTTCTTGGCGTGAACTGTTTCCTTGAGGGTAACAAGATATTCAAATTTTAATGATGTAAATTAAGATCAAATTTGTTTATAAGTTATTCCTATTATTGGCACTGAATGGAGCATTATCATGAATAACCAAAATCTTGTTTACTAACTTGGCTTGGTTGGTATTCAAAAGGACCGTTGTGGTAAATTTGTTTAATTATAGGATTTAATTAACTTACTTACTACTTGCTTACAAATAATTGGTTGAGTGTTAGTGTAACAGGTCAACTTATGGTGAGTAGCGGAAGATGATATAGAGGAAAATCCACGATTAATGGTTTTTTGGAAGGTGATATAGAGGAAAATCCACGGTTAATGGTTTTTGGTGGGGAAGTGATCAATTAATAATAAGTGTTGTATCATGAACCTAGTGGTCAATAGAGATATGTCATAAGAACTTAATAAGGCTTTGTCGTGAGAATATAGAAAAAGAGTGGTACCTATTTTATGAAATGAGAAAATTAAATAAGGTTATTATATTTAATACTTGTTTGATCCTTGATTCTATGTTATGTTTATGTGATTGAACCTTGGACAGACGATGATGGCTACCAGTATGTGTAATTATACTAATACCACTCTTGTAATGCCCTTTTTTAGGGTATAGTCTGGTTGCAGGATCAATTGATGTTTTTTTCATGATGTGGCTAGTGATCTTTAGCATCTTCTAATCATCTTATCCTTATGGTGCAAGATGAGTCTCATGTTTTGTCCCTTATCTTAGTAGCTCTTGTACATGTCTAGACTATGTCCTCGAGAAGCTATTTTTTCTTTTATTGTATCTTTACCCAAAGATTGTAATACTTTGTAATTTAATGAATGAGGTTATAAATTGGTTGGTTAATGACTTATTCCAATTGAGTAGGTGAAAAGATTCTCCAATTTAGTTAGACTAGAGTAGGTGCCCGCGCGATCCTTCTAGTTGAGTCATGATAGATGGTATCAGAGGCCAGGTTACCGGTCTCACATGTACAGGAGCAAGTGTTGAGTAAATTTCTGTCTATTGGTGTGTAGATGTCAATATCAAATCTTCAAGAAGCTATAAAGCATTCTAGGAATTATTGTAATGACCCTCCAGGTTATTTTCTGGATTTCTGCACTATTTTAACATTTAGAGCTTCCCATAGCTACCCCAAGTCATTTATGACTTATTGGAGCCGACAGTTAGGTTACAGAGTTGTTTGTTTGGTTTTTAGAGCCAATTACCTGTTTAGAAGTCTTCATTGTTCAAATTTAGTTATCGGGCCTAAACCTCAGGAAAACGGCCTCGTATGCCAATTCTAACAGTTCCAACAGGTCCAGAACGTCGATTTTAGGATAGGAGGACCTTAAGTTTGGGTCCCAAGGCTCCTGAACTTGTTTTGAACTATTGGATGGAAATTGGTTAAAATGGCCATTAGGTGTGGGACCCATATCTCATGAAAATAACTCCGGATGGAAATTTTGATAGTACCGTTGAGTTTGGAATGTTGAATTTAGTAGAGTAGCATAGTTCGTTAGCATTCACAGGATTCTGAATGACTCTCGAGGGTCCGATCAGAACTTAGCAAAATTATGTTGGAGCAGGCATCAGCTGGTGTGACCGCTTTTGCTGGTGCAGGCATCAGCTGGTGTGACCGTTTAAGCAACCATTTGGTCGCTAGAGGGGCCAATGGACAGCTTTAGCGGAAGCCTAGGTGTCCCCCTCTGTCGCTAAAGTGACCAAACTACCACTTTAGCGGTAGTCGCTTAAGTGACATTCGACCACTTTAGCGGTAGTCCCCTAGGCGGAAAGGACTGCTTAAGTGGTGCCTTACCGCTTTACCGGTCATTTGGCCACTAAAGCGCCTTCTGCTTCTATTTATGAGGGAGACAAATTTTTAGTCCATTTATTTCATTTCCAAGTCCCTTAAAACCCTAGAGATTTTAGAGAGGGTAGAGTTTGTTCTTTGGGTGTTCATGGTAAGTTGGAGGGTTCGTTGGGACTTTTTCTCATCAAAATTTCTGTAAGTTTTTGTCTAATTCATTGATTTATTCTCCGATTTAGGCTTAAATACCTAATCACTTTGATATTTGATTGTGGGTTCATTTATGCTCGGATTTCACTCATTTTTTAGGGTAAATGATCCTTGAGCTTAAAGGGAGGTTTGGACGTTTTTAAAGTTGTGATTCCGCAAGCGGGTCCCACATGGGTTTTTTAGCTCAATTTTAGACCCAAAGCATTTAAATACAATTTGGGTATTGTTATTTTTGTATTATTGTGTACATCATTATTTTGATAACTTGGCATCGTGCAAAGACTTCTCGGAAGGAAAAAGCTCCGATTTACAGTATTTCTCAGGCTTCATCGGCGTCCAAATAGGCTAGGCTTACTTTTCTTATAGATTGAGCTTTATTATGGTATTAGTATAGTATTATACTAGAGTTGGGTTGGAATTTATGATTTGGTTGTATGCTAGTGAAATTTTAAATATCTAGCCGATTAGAGAGCCGTTTTTGTGTAGAATTGAACCATTCATCACACCCTTGAATTAAATTGTTGCCTGAGGACTTGTTTAGACTTCTTTAATACCTTTTAATTTAACTCGGAAGCCTTAGTCTAATTTTGGATAGAAATTGCCTTAGTATGGACTTTTGGGGTTCATAGCGGACCCCACCGGCCCTCTTTTAGGTCAATTATCCTAATTAGCTCCTTGTATACCTAGGAGGCCTTCTTTTATCTCCTTATGTATTATCTTGAACCTTAGAATGATTTATTCGCCTTTCTAACTCTTGACTAGACGTATTACCTTGCATTAGATATTAAAGACCGGTTCGAGTCTGGCAATTACTATTTACTTATGATACCATAGTCCCAGTTTGAGTCTGGCATATATGATGCTAGAGTATGGTTTGAGTCCGACATTTTTTGGTCACTTATGATATTAAAGACAAATTTGATTTCGGTATTTATTGTTTATTTATGATGCTAATAGTCTGATTCGAGTCTGGCAATTATGGTATGGGAAATTTTGGATATGATTTCTATTGTTGGTCACTTCATACTTATTATTATTGATGCTTCTGCTCTTGATTATATCCATCGGGCTTATGGGGGCTCATTTGGGTTAATCTTCTCTTGTTTGTGCCTTTTGGGCTTATGAGGGTTCAGTTAGGCTGTAGTTAGCTATGTTCATTGACTTTACTTACCTCGTTATTTATTATTTGTTGTGCCAGAACATTATTTCATTTTTTTCCTTTATCCCTATCTTTAGTTTACATTCTCGCATCTTGTTATGCTCTTATTATGATTTAGATCAGTCGACCGATGATTTCTACTAAGTACCCATTGTTTTGGTACTCATACTACACTTCTGCATCTTTTTCTGGTGTAGATTTGAGTACTAGTTGTCGTCGCTGACGTTCTATCTAGCTACTCTCGGGATTCAGAGATAGGAAGATCTTTCAAAGTCGAAGTTGATCCCCTCTCCTTCCTTTACTTTTGGACAATCTTTAGTTATCAAGACTTTTTGTATATTGATACTATTCAGTACTCTCATTTTGTATTTAGTGGCTCTTGTACCGACTTTACTAGGTCATAGGCTATTTCATTTGTTCTTCCTCCATTCCATTTGACATTTATATTGTCGTATTCTTATTTATATTACTTACAAGCTTATTGTATGGTTATTTTTTTGTATTTACTTTCTCTTCCACCAATTAGCCCATTACTTGTCATTCTAGGCTATGGTTTGGCTTACCTACTGGCGGGTTAAAATAGATGCCATCATGACTCCAAAATTGGGTCATGACAAACTGGTATCAGAGCCTAGGTTCACTGGTATTGTTGGTACAAGAGCAAGTTTCTAGTAGAGTCATGGGGATCAAAGAGATGAAGTCCATTTCTTATCTTCGGGAGGCTATAGGACATTGTTAGGATGACTTCACTTTCTTCATTTGTTTCGTGCGTTGCGCCTATGTTGGTTTCTAAAATTCACATTATTTTGCTCTTTTACAGATGATCAAGACGCGAGCTATGATGATTGGAGATGAGGACCATGAGTCCGCGTCTAGGGCTCTGCTAGAGGACGTGGATGACCTAAGGGTCGAGGCCAAGCTAGAGTTGTAGCCCCTGCTAGGGGTCAGGATAGGGAGCCTTCACCAGATCCTATTATTGCTCCCAAGGAAGAGGTAGCTCCATAGGTTCTGCCACCCCAACCATTAGTGGGCTAGGGGGCAGCCCATGCTCCATCGGGGTTTATTTCTTCTTTATTGCTCAGAGATACCTTGGTCCAGTTATTGGGATTAGTTGGTGGTACATCGTATGATGGTGCTCAGTCTATGGATCAGAGTGGTATAGATATAGGAGCGCAGCCTGTAGCTGGTCCACTGGCAGTTGCCCAACCAGCTATGTCTGTTAAGAAGAAGAAGATATTGGGTGATTTCTAAGATTGACTCTGCCTGGGTTTTCTGGGGCTCCAACCGAGGATGCACTTGAGTTCTTGACTGCTTGCTAGGATAGGCTCCGTAATTTGGGCCTAGTTGAGGCTCTGGGGTTGACTAC
The DNA here is from genome assembly GCA_031232105.1 of Capsicum rhomboideum. Lineage (NCBI taxonomy): Eukaryota > Viridiplantae > Streptophyta > Magnoliopsida > Solanales > Solanaceae > Capsicum > Capsicum rhomboideum. The sequence goes on from CP124712.1 coordinate 83,123,709, forward strand.
ATCATTTTTCGATTAGATTTAGCAGCTAGATAATGGTTGAGAGGTTATGTTAATTCCAGGCCAGTTGTATCTCCCTCTATGACATGGACTCAGTTCTTTGAGGCTTTCTTGGAGAAGTATATGAATCATAGTCTTCGAGAGCGCCTAAGAGATTAGTTTACCAGATTACAGCAGCGTTCTATATTGGTGGTTGAGTATGAGGTACGATTCCACGAGTATGCCAGACATGCTACTGCCATCTTACCGACCGAATATGAGCAGATTTTGTGCTTTATTTGGGGACTTAGACTTCCTCTTTGTATGGCTAGTCAGAGTTTGGTTGCAGCTGGCAGGTCTTTTGTTGAGGTCTCGAATTATGGCCAGACTATGGAGGAGATGCATCACAAGGCCTAAGGGGGTAGCGATAATAGACCACGTCATGAGGCTAGTTTCAGTGGGAGCCGTGGTGGTTCGTAGTTTAGAGTCAGAGGTTATCAGGGTAGGTACCGTCCGCGTTAGTCTTATCAGCATTAAGGTCAGTCTAGTAGACCCGTACAGGTAGTACTTAAGATTACTAAGGGAGGTCAGTCTAGCTATAGTGATTACCATGGCTTGAGCAGTGGCCAGTCTTTGAGAGGTGTACATTCTGAGTCTTCTAGCCTAGGTGGCTATTCCGGATCATCTGGGTCTACTGGACAAAGCAGAGTGTCTGGGGTTTCCAATAGTTGTGGGGTTGTTGGTCATTACTCAGAGACTATCCCCGGCGTTGGATTATTCAGTCTTCTATGCAGAGTGTTCAGCCGATCAGATCAGTGTTATCTCCAGCTAGAGGTGGTGCTTAGGGTCACAGGGGTAGTCCCTAGGGTACTTGAGGAAGTTCTCTGGTAGGTAGGATGGGTGGTCGGTCAGGCACCCAGCTAGGTAGAGGGCAAGGTCATTTGTTGTTGTACCTGGTAGACCGGAGAAAGAGTCTTCAGATACTGTTATTACAGTTACGATTTCAGTGTGCCGTCAACCTGCTATGGGCTTATTTGATTTGTGATCCACTTATTCATATGTTTTTGCTTATAATACACAACGGTTAGTGTTGTAAGGGAGCCTTTATCTATGCCACTGCGTGTATCTACTCCCGTGTGTGATTCTTTAGTAATGGATCAGATTTATAGATCATGTGTTATGACTATTTGAGAGTTTGATACTCAGGCTGACCTTATTATGCTAGATATGGTGGACTTTGATGTGATTCTTGGCATGGACTGGTTATCCCCTTATCACGCATTCTTGGATTGCTATGCCAAGATCGTTACCTTGGCATACCCTCGGTTTTGTGGTAGGGTTCTTTTAGTCGTGCACCAATGGGGATTATTTCTTATGTTTGGGCTAGGAGATTGGAGTTGAGGGCTTGTGATTCTTATGTTGCTTAAGTTAGTGATGTAGTACGGAGAGTCCCTCTCTTGATTCTATTCCTATAGTCCGTGAGGTTTCTAATGTTTTCCCTACTGACTTGCCTGGCCTTTCTTTTGAGCATGATTTTGAGTTTGCTATTGATTTTGAGCAGGGAACCTGTCCTATTTCCATATAACTGTACTGTATGGCTCCTATCGAGCTTAAAGGGCTGAATTCTCAGCTTCAAGATCTTTTGTGTAAGGGTTTCATTAGGCCGAGTGTGTCATATTTGGGGTGTTACTAACTTGTTCATAAAGAAAAAGGATGGTTCTATGCGTATATGTATCGACTACAGGTAGCTCAATAAGGTGTCAATGAAGAATAAGTTTCCTATGCCTCGTATTGATGATTTATTTGGCCAGCTTCAAGGTGCAGCAGTGTTCTCTAAGATTGACTTACGATTTGGTTACCATTAGTTGAGGATTCAAGCAGAGAACATCCCTAAAACAGCCTTCAGGACTCGCTATAGCCATTATGAGTTCCTGGTGATGTCTTTTGGGTTGACCAATTCCCTAATAATGTTCATGGATTTGATGAACTGTGTTTTCAGGCCTTATCTAGACTCCTTCGTGATTGTCTTCATCGATGACATCCATGTGTATTCAAGGAGCAGGGAGGAGAATGAGCAGTATTTGAGGATTGTGCTCTAGACTTTGAGAGATTATAGACTTTTTACCAAATTCTCAAAGTGGGATTTTGGCTCGATTATATTACATTCCTAGGGCATGTGGTATCTAAAGATGGGATTATGGTGGATCCAACAAAGATTGAGGCTATTCGTGATTGGGCTAGACCTGTATCTCCGATTGATGTTCGTAGCTTTATTGGTTTGGCAGGTTATTATAGGCGGTTTATTGAGGGTTTTACTTCTATTGCAGTGCCTATGACCAGGTTGACTAGGAAAAAGGTTCCTTTTAAATGGTCTATTGAGTGTGAGTCAAGCTTTCGAAAGCTCAAGAATTTGCTCACTTTAGCTCCTAAATTGACTCTTTTTGTTGAGGGTGAGGGGTTTACAGTTTATTGTGATGCTCCTGATGTGGGTTTAGGTTGTGTTTTGATGCAACAAGGCAAAGTTATTGCTTATGCATCGAGGCAGTTGAAGGTTCATGAGCGCAACTACCCCACTCATAATTTGGAGTTGGCGGCAATAGTTTTTGCGCTTAAGATATGGAGGCATTACTTGTATGCCATTTGTTGTGAGATTTATACTGACCATCATAGTCTTCAGTACGTTATGACTTAAAAGGAGCTTAATTCTAGAAAGTGCGCATGGATTTAGTTGCTGAAGGACTATGACATCTTTATTCTATACCATCCAGGCAAGGTGAATGTTGTAGCAGAGGCCTTGAGCTGGAAGGCAGTGAGTATGGGTAGCTTGACTTTTATTTCAGTTTCAGAACGACTATTAGCATTGGACAACATGTCCTTAGCCAACTTGATGGTTCGACTTGATATTTCAGACTCTTGGATGATCCTTGCTAGTGTTGAAGCCAGGTCCACCTTATTTGAGTAGAGTTGGAGTCGCCAGTTTGAGGATAGTAACTTTTGTGGCATCTGTGACAAGGTGTTGAGGGGTGAGTCTAGTCGAGCTACCTTAGATCCCAAAAGTTATTCTGAGATATGATGGTTGCATCTGTGTTCCAAGGTTGGAGACTTGATTCAGCCAATATTACAGGAGGCTCATAACCCCAAATATTCTTTACACCCTGGGCGGCTAAGATGTATAGGGATTTGAGGAAGCATTACTGGTGGAGTGGTATGAAGAGAGCTATTGCGGACTTTATAACTCATTGCCTATGTTATCAGCAGGTTAATGCTGAGCATCAGGGAACTGGTGGCTTGATTTAGAGATTACCCATTCCCGAGTGGAAGTTGGAGCAAATTACCATGGACCTTGTGAGTCGTTTACCTCGTACCTCCCGTGGTTCCGATGATATTTAGGTCATTATAGATCGGTTGACCAAATCAGCCCATTTTCTCCCTATTTGGATGTGTTTTAGTGTCAAGAGGTTCGCCTTATCTATGCATGGACTAACCATATCTATTATTTCAGAGAAAGGCTCAGTGTTCACTTTTAGCTTCTGAAGGGAATTTCAGGAGGAGTTGGGTACTCCGATTGATCTTAGCACCGCATTCCATCCCCAGAAAGACGATCAGTTGGAGCGAACTATTCAGGTTTTGGAGGATATGCTCTATCTATGTGTGATGGACTTTGGAGTTCAGTGGGAGCAACACTTGGCCTTAGCGGAGTTTGCTTATAATAACAGCTACCATTCAAGTATTGAGATGGCAACCTTTGACTCATTATATCGTTGGCGACACTCATTTGGCTGGTTTTAGACTTCAGAGGTTAGTCCCTATGGTACTGACTTGCTTCGTGAGTCCTTGGATTGGGTGTAGGTGATTTAGGATAGGTTAAGGGTAGCTTAGAGTAGGCAGAAGAGTTACACTGATTGTAGACTTCGTGCTTTGAAGTTTGGAGTTAGTGATGAAGTCTTCCATCGAGTATCACCCATAAAAGGCGTGATGAGGTTCGAGGAGGGGAAAACTCATCCCCAGGTATAGTAGGCCATTTGAAATACTTCAGACCATTGGAGGTGTAGCTTATGAGTTATCCTTGCCCCCAGATTTTTCAGTTGTTTACCTAGTTTCCATGTATCCATGTTATGGTGCTACATTCTGAATGAGAAACACGTGCTTTGGTGGGACTTAGTTAGTTGCATGAGTGGTTGACCTTCATGAAGGAGTCAGAGCTTATATTGGCCAGGGAGGTGAGACGGTTGTGCTCTAGAGAGATTCTAGTGGTTAAGTTTAGTAGAGGCACCATCCCATCAACGAGGCTACCTAGGAGATCAAGAGTGAGATGTGGGCCCAGTACCCCACCTGTTTGAGCCTTTAGGTACATCTTGATCCATTACTTTTTTGGACGAAAGTCCTTTTAGTACTGGATATTGTAATGATCCTTCGGGTTATTTTTGATATTTCTGCACTATTTCAAAGATTAGAGCTTTCCCATAGCTGCCCTAAGTTATTTATGACTTGCTGGAAGCCGACAGTTCGGTTATCGGGTAGTTCGTTTGGTTTTTAGAGCTAATTCCCAGTTTAGAAGTCTTTACTGTTCAAATTTGGGTATCGACCCTAAACCTCAGGTCAACGGCCTCATATATCAATTCTGACATTTGCAGCACCTTCAGTGATGTCCGTATTGAACTGAATTTTGATAGAACTATCCTCTTCTACTTTACGATGACAAGATATTTCATAGTCATTTTCCACCTTTACCATTTTGATACCTCTTCTCGATGAGTCAATCTTCATTTCAGATACTGGAGCAAGGTTGAAGTCATGAGCATACTCTGATGGAGAAGAGGATGTTTCAGATATAGTTGAGCATTTGATGGAATGAGACAGAACAGAACAAGTTTTAAACAGAGAAAAATTATCACAAAAATATTTATAGCTGACTTTGGTAGGGCTATGGGTGTGGAGTTTCTTACCATGGAGAGAAGAAGATAGGATTTTTTTGAGATGTCTCAATGAAAAGGTTTTTAGGAAAGGGTTTAAGTTATCAGGTCTATTTTAGAGGAAAGGTACAAAAAAGATTGAGGAGAGAGTATAGGTATAGGAAGAACAAAAATATGGATTAACAATGAGGATTTGTCTGTCAAGAAAAGGTTTTCCACGTATCCGCTTCTTTTGAAGCAAAATGAAAAATGATCATATAGAGGACTAAAAACGATAGGAAAAAAAATATTCCGACACAAGTGCATAGTTAATAGTCAACATGTAGAAACAAGAACACTAACCTGAACAGAGGATCAGGTCTCTGCATTTGAATAATCCAAGTAATTTGTGTTCCATACTTAATCAAGTATGACTCCTACATGAATGTATACCTGTAAGAATATAAGATTGAATTAGACGTCCCTTCATCTTTCTTAAGAAAAATATTATCACCCTATTTCAGCGAAGATATCTTGAGAGGAGCTAGAGGCTTGAAAATCCTTTTGTTTGACAATAATTCATGTACACCTCCTTGTCCCTCTTTCCTCTGTGAATTTTTCATTTGACAATTCACAAACACACCTGGTTTATCATATCATCCAATTATGTCAAATAGAAGCCAATGACACTTAATCTCCTATTCACACTCCTTCTTCAATGATATATCACCCTCTTTTTATTTTAGAAGACACATAGTCTTCATGACTATCAAGAGTGAGAGAAGATTTATATATTAGCTAATCTTATGCTTAGATCAACCACTAACCAAGAATTTCCTTTTATTTTATTTGGACGCTTTCTCTCACACCGACCTCCCTATCAGATCACTTATTAATTTTGCGACCCAAATGAGCTTGGGTCCCTTGGTATTTGAAAGGGGATGAATGACATTTATTCTAGTCCAGGCGGGTAAAGTGAGCTTCTTTTCTGAAGAACCTGGTCCCTTTGAGTTTTGATGGATTCAACATACTTTTGATTTCTTCTTTTATCGTTGACAAGGTACTGACACTGAGGCTTGTAATGGCCATTTTAACCATAATAAGTGCATATTTAATTCTCAAGAACAGATACGTACTTACTCTGAGGATTGTAAGGATTCTTGTTCCTTTGAGAACCAAGACCCTCACCAGAGTTTGACTTCAAATTATTCATTTTTCCAAGAATTTTTAACAAAGCAGTTCCCTAGAGAGATATTTTAAGCTCCTCCTTTGTTTCAATCAGCTCCTTTTCAAGATGCTTGTTACGATATAGTGAGGCTTCAAGATCAAGAGTTATTTTACTAAGCTTAGTCTTAAGATCAACTTGAACCTTGCTGGTGCCCTCCTTTCCTTGCACACAATCTTTTGAAAAGATTGATAACTTAGCATTCAGTTTAACATTTTCACACTCAGCATCTGATGTATCGTGGTTTCATGGCACTTTTCATGCTTAAAACAAGGAAAATATGCAATGACTTGGGTATGCTTAGTTGGTATGATGTGTTTTATGTTCTATATTACAGGAGAATAGGTTTTTAGAGGCAAAATAGACAAACAGAAAGAATCATGAATGAGAAAAAAGTATTTACAGACTAAAGAGTCAAGTCAAAACCAAAGGAGTGACTCACGACAGGACTTACGTCACGTGAGTCGACCTACATGACGTAGTTCCATGTCGTGGGTCAACTCCTAAAAGTTTGTCAAGTAACCTGATTTCCACGGCAGGACCAACGTCATGTGAGTCGACCTACGTGACATAGGTCTGTGTCGTGGGTTGACTCCTGAAGATTGTGAAGAAGCCTGATTCTCATGATAGGGACCCACATGATGTGACTTGCTTCCACGATACCAAGTCACGGTTGTTGACACCCGATTTTGGCTCTCCTTTTTCCTAAAATTACTTTTTCTTCTTTGCTTATGGGTCCTAGTGACGTTGCCAAAATATCTTTCCTACTTTTCGAATTAATTTTTATAAATTTGACACCAATAAAATGATTTTGAAAATATTATTTTCCTTACTTTCTATATATATAAATATATTATAACTACTAATATTGTATCTTAAAAAATTACTCAAAAAATATATTTCTTTATAAAATTTATTCTTTTCACTATTTTTTCCAACAAAATATTAGTGTGTTGATTTTTTTATATCGAACTCTAAATAATTTTTTGCTATATTGTTACATTAATTTATTTTATAGTGTCATATTTTTTACAAACTATAGTCTTGCGAATTATTATTAATATACATGTATATATAATAATGCATAAATATGTGTGTATGTATAAGTACATGTATATGTGTCTATGGATATATATATAGGATATATATATATATATATATATACACAAATATATTTTGGAAGGTTAATTGGACTAAAGATAGCATCGCTAAATTAATTAAGTGAAAAAGATAGGAAAAAAATCAGATTTTTCATAAACCAATTTACTTACCTGAACTTGGGCCAAATTAACTCTATTTCCAATTGAATTTGTAGCCCAAAACATCCTAATTCCCTGACCCAGCCCAATTCTAACACCTCTAAACACCCCCTAATCTCTCTTCTCTCCTCACTTCATCATCTTCAGTAAAACACAGGCGCATACACCCTAAACAGACCCCCCTCTATCGGCTAACACACCCAGACAAACTCCAACTACTCCTCTGCATAACCCATCTCCTCCTCCCCAAAAATCTGCCAAATTTCACGCGTGCAAAGTTTTTCTACCCTGTCAATCATGTAAATAGGCCTCTAGCCTTATCCAAACGGCTAATTTCAACCTCACAACCGACAAGTGAGATTTTTAAATCTCTCAAAAGCTGTAAATATACTTTGAAATGAGTGGATAAATCTTGGCCAGGCCTTCAAATCTCAATCCCAACTTGCCTTTGGTTGAATTCAGAAGTTAAGATCAAATCCAAGGGTTAGGTTTATTGAATTTCTCCATCTTTATGTTATCTTCTCTACCCTCTAAATCTGTTTAGAGAAATGACATGTTATTTTATTCTTATTTTTGAATCCGAGCGCCAATTTTTTCAACTAGTAGAGCTTTGTTTTTTCACCATAAATAGGGCTTCGAATGTCCTCAATAGAAAAAGGTTTTGAATTATCCAAAATCACCTCCATAGCCTTAAGTTTAGAGATTTCAATATTCTTAGTTCTCTTTTGCTAAATTTTTTACTTGTCCTTTGGAAAATCTGAATCTTTTCGGAGGAGTTGATAGCGGAGTCAGAACAGCGGAGCTTGAAACTCGACACTTTAACAGCCTCAATCGCTGCCCTACAAAAGGTAAACTCTATTCCGTCTTGATTATGTTGCATTTAGTTTTTTTAATCATTTATCGTGTGGTTAGTCGAGATGGTAGCCGACTCGCTGAAAGTATAAGAATCTAAAATAAAATAATTTTATGGATTCGAGATTATGTGTGTTTGCGACTTGTGATTTAACTTGAGTGAAGTCTCTTCCTTCTAATTACATTATGTCTAATTTTGGTGATTCACTGATCGGTTGAGTTTTTCATTCTTGTGTTGCTGATTATGAACATAAAATGTGAAAGGTCATTTCTATTGTTCATATCAAATTGAGTGTTTGTGAAATATTTACGACTTGTGATTTAGCTCGAACTAGCTCTATGAGGTTTGAGGGTTTATGTGTGGTTAGCTGCCCATTATAAGATTATTGCTATGTGGATTTGGGACGTTTTGAACATAGTAATAGCTACTTAATTTTTTCTCTGCTTGGCTATGTGTTTGCAAGGCATTAGAAGCCACTAAACTAGTATGGCGAGGCTCTAAAAGTTTAAAACTCAAGTACGTCCAGTCAGCCATTTTGACTACGTGAATATGTGGTCCATCTTGGTTTCAAGTTTGGTCATGGTGTTACTGCTTGTTCTCTCAAAATCAAGTTCAGAGATTTTTTTTTTTGACTCTTTTAATTTTTAAAATTCATTTGCTTCAAGAAAGAGTTGCTTTGCATCTAAAAGTGCGAAATAATGTCAAGTTCCTATTCATTCCTTTGCCTTCTGTCTACTTTTTGTTTCAAAGTGTTCATGTGAATCCATGAGTATCGTAATACGGATCGGGTACTTCTAACCATTTTTTTTGCTGAATAGAGGATATGAGAATGAGCTTCCTTTTGCTTCAAGTTAGTCACTACGTGGGGCTACTTTATCTTTAAATGGGTAATAACATGTTGGATTAGAGTTAATAACATGGTTGGGGAGAAATTGCACTTAAATGGAAAGTGTTGAGCAATTCTATTACGTAAATTCATACTTTGTTTCACTTTCATTTTCCTCTCCTGCTCCTATGTTTACTCTGAATTTTTGAACATGTGAATTATTTTAGTTTCAAGTTTATGCATGAATCATTCCGTCCTATTTCTTTTTTACTCATCCCACCTCACTTGACATTGTATGTGACTGCTTATGTTTAAATATGTGGTATATGTGATTCTTAGCGGATATGGTTCGAATCCGTAACAAAATGGTATAGAACATAGAAGGCTCACCCAAAATAAATAAATAAACAAAATTCTGCTTTGCTTATGATTTCATACTCACAAATTATTTGTTAGGTGATTTTTTGAACAAATCTGTTAGCTTGTATATAACCTGAACTATCATTTTAAAAATCAGAAGTTAACCCCGTAAAACTACTTTCTTCCCCTGTTTATTTCATTTACGATGAGTGAGCGTATTTATATGTATTGGCTGGTTGTACTCTATTGATTGCAAAGTTCACTAACGCGCTAATCTAGTTCGTCTGATGTTTTCAAATGCATATAGCTAACTGTATAAGGATAGTTGATGTTGGTTTGGATTTTTGAACACGGTGATAACGACTTAGTTGTGTCTCGTTCATTTGAACGGTTGCAAGATGTCGGCAGCCTTATTCTATCATGATAAGGACTTAAAACATTTCAAGCCTTTCAGTTGTCCAGTTTTAAGTTTCGGTAACCTTTTCCTTTAAATATTTGAATATGCCATCAATTATTTAATATGTCTTGGATGGATTGTGCACATGAATAGAATTTTCAGCTTCTTATCTCCCACTAAAAAGGCTTTTCTTACAGTTCCAAGTTCTAAAAGAGGGGGACCAACTGTTTTCCCTTATGATCATTGTGTTCTTGCTTCGCTTGAAATATTTTTGATGTTGTTTAGTCACTAAGTGGTAGCTGGTAATCAGTACAAATATGGACTGGTTAACTAATTTTGCTTAAAGATTCACTTGTTCCTAGTTACCTATATGCTCCCATGCATGCCTTAGTGACCTAATAATTGCTATTTGCAGTAAGTAAGGGCAAGAGATACCATAATCGGTTTGCAGAAATGCAACTACCTTTAAAGTAATTAATTTTGTTTAGGCTATGCTATTATTAAATGTTCAAAGTTTTGTGTATGTTAATCATTTAGTGACAGTAGCTAACTTCTGCAGTGCTTGGAAAGTTTAGATAAGACCTTGGTAGGGATTCTTTCTCTTGTAATGGTTGATATCTTTATATTGGTTCTCACATGACCTCGGGTATGAATGTGATTATCAATTCAATGAAATAGTTTTTTATCATGCATCCTGTCCGTTCTAGTGTTTTTCCCCATTCAAAGTATGATTATGTATAAGGTTGTGTTTGTTCCCTTTTCTTTCAAATGCATATTTGGGTTCTACAATAGCCATTTAAGTTAACAGTGTATTAATAATAAGTGTATGCATATTGGTCCATAAAATTGTTAGTTTTCTCTTAAGAAGTCCATCCAATCTCTATAAGATTTTGAAGTGCAAATGTATATACACACTAGGTATGCAGCTGTGTTGTTGCCTAATTTCTTCTAAACTAAAAACTGAGGAAGAAGCCTTGTGTAGTTTAAAACAAATTCACTATTGCTCATGGGAATACTCTTTTATTCCTTTAAAGTCACTATGATCCTCAAGTGGTCCCAACTTTTGTTTGTTTTTCTAGATAACTAAAAGTGAATTTGTATTTATATTGGTGTAATTGTTCAACTTGATTTGTCGGGCTCGACTCACTTTCTTTGTTGCTTGCACTCTTAAATTATCATGTCATTTGATTAGTTATTAATTATTTTCCTCTTTTACTTTCATGTGAAATCGGAGAGTTGGAGTTCCACAACAGAATTCATTTTGATCCAAAATATCGGGTCTGCAACTACTAGGATCTTCAGCGTTCGGGGTATAAATCGCTAGGAGTCGGTTTCTTCGATAGAAATTTATAGTATCTTGTCCTTTACCCTCCAAACTACTTTATTATTTATGTTTATTTCACTAACTTTGTATTACTTTGTATATGTATTTTCTGTGGTTTGTTTGAGATTGGTTAGCCTTATTTCATTAGCTTTATTAAGCTTTAAAACATCTAGAATTGGTTTTTCCGGTTAATCTTTTACCCGTTTGATGTTTATAGATGTAGTAACGCCATATTTTTTAACCCTTTACTTCATACTCTTCATTTTTATTTTATTTTATTTTTTAAAAAAGTAAAATATGGTTTTTAAGTGCAAGCTAAAAAATGAAAACTTTTTTTTTAGAATTGATTGAAATGGCTAGCAATAGTCTTCATTTTTTTTAAAAATATTAATTAATAATTTTTTATCGTCTTAATTGGAGTTGTTAAATAAAATTACTACAAATAATTTTTTAATTAATCAAACCGTTTGTTTTGCAAATAACTCACCCATCAAGATTCGATTTTCATTGAACTTAATATGGTGCAATATTTATCACATTCTACATTATATTTCTTAACATTGTTTCAAGTTTTCAGCTTTTTTAAAACCTCTGAAATGCAAGGAATATACGTGTTCTTATACAACGATATACAAGGTATATATATTTTTTCTACTATTATGTCACTATTTATACATTATCTCAACTTTATTATATATTCATTTTTATTATTACATTTTATTTACTACTTAGTTTGGGATTTCACAAGTTAAACGAATTTTCGTATCTCTTTCATATACTTTTAAATACATTTATATTTACGTTTATTTTCTAATAAATGAATTCTCACATTTTTTTTTAAAAAAAAGTATACTATCTTTTGTTTTATAATAGTTCTATTTATGCACTTAACTTTATATACCTCTAAGCATATATTTTTATAAAATCATAAGACTATACTTCCTAATATATATTACAATTATAGTGTCATTAGCTTTTCTTCTCTTCTAATTTTTCATAGTTTTAAACATACGTATATATTTTTCAATAACTATGTCGTACTCTTGTATATTGTAGAGATGCATCTTATATACCCTGAGTTTTCTTTTTCTACTAAATAATTGAAGTTTTCTTATCACTGTTTTTTAGCAAATAATAAACAAAATATTCCCAATTATCTCTTTCTAAAACTAAGTTTAAGGACTATATTCGGATAGGCTCTGAGAGATGCTTAACACCTTCCCCTCGAGTAACCAAAACCCTTACTCAGAATCTCAAATGTTTTTCAAAGACCAAAAACAGAGTTTCATATTTAAAAAAATGGTTTTCAAAATTTTTCCTAAAAGTTAGGTGGCGACTCTAAACATTTTCAAAACCAGATGGAAGAGTCAGACGTTGCAAACGTGTTCTGACCAGTTCAAAATAAGGGCGCGACAGAATGGCGACTCTGCTTGGGAGTTAACTTAGGTTTTTACCTTAGTAGGCTTAGCTTAGGAATATTATTTGGAGAAAATTTGTTGTTTTTTACATTATTTATTTTGTTCACGTTTATATCATGCTTTGTTTGAAAGGACGCAAGCCAAATCCAAACTTGTGTTCCTTAATTGTTTGATCAACACTACTTGTTACTGCTTTCCCACTTGCATTTTTCCTATCGAGTCTTTGGTCATACACAAACACACACTGAACACTTAAGAGGTGTCCTGCACTCCTCCAAACCTTCCTTAGATTCCTTAGTTTCAGAGTCCGTGCAATTAGGTTAGTGCGCCTTCTCGCAATTATTCAGTCCTACTCTAAAACATTTAGGGAAAATTCTTACTCTAGAAATAGGTCATGTTGCATATACCTTAGGCAGGACGGTCCAAGGTATTGTCTCTGCAATTAGGAAACCAACTTCACGTCAACGGGTTCTTCATAAACCCAACAACGTTCTTTGTGTGAAAAATGATTGATTGATTCAAATGTTAAAACCGGAATAGATTCAGGACATTAGGCTTACTTCTCCTATCTTTTACTCAGATGCAAATTAATCAAAACCTTGTAAATATCCAGATGATGTCCGAGGTCCCTCGCATTCTAAGGCATTGGTGGGGAAATATTCGTGTAGCTCATGGAGAAGAAATAATGTCGCATCTAGGATCCTTGACAGCTTTGTTGGAGCTGAGGGTGAACAGGATATTCATTCAGCTAATGATTGAATTTTGGGATCCAACCACAGTCACATTCAGGTTCTCGGACTTTGAAATCACACCCACATTAGAGGAAGTAAGCCAAATCACTAAATTATCATTGGTTGGACGGGCGCCTTTGGCCCCACGTACAACATCCATAAGTGGCTTTCTTTTCTCGTTAGGAATAAAAGTTGGTCCAGGATTGAGAATGGTCGAGGCAGGCTGGGTTAGCCTAGAGTATCTTTTTGAGAGATTTGGTCGAAGAGAAAGTTATCATCGATTTCAGAATGATTTCTTCTTTTCCAGGATCAATTGGGAAAGACACAGGGCTATCATCTTCATAGTGGCTTTTTTGGGGATCATGGTGTTCCCAATGAGAGGAAATCGAATAAATATCAATTTGCTTCCAATGGTTCTTTTTGTGTTAAGAGGACCACTCAGGGTGACAATCGTGCCGATGATCTTAGCGAAAATCTTTCGATCATTGTCTACATACTCTAGGGGGTATGATTTTTAGAGGATGCAATTTGATACTGTAGGTATGGGAATTAGAGCACTTTTATAGGAGGAATGCATATAATGGCATCAAAGAGGCTGGGTGCAGCAAAATTCACAGTCATGAGCTTAGGATGGACATGTGGGATGTCCTAAATAATGAAGAACAATGGCGTTTTTTTCTGACTCACCTCACTGGAAATCTCATCCAATGGCGGCTACCATGGGTCAACGGCCGAGTGATGTTGAGAAGACATTACTGTTATTTCCTTAAATTGATCGGGCTAGAAGGAATCCATCCCTACGCACCATTGAGGGTTCTTTGGTAGTTTGGGATAACACTGGATGTCCCTTTATGGTCAAACATGGCTCTAGCAGAAGGAGACTATGAAGGGAGGATCCCTATTGAGAGACTCGGGAACTTGATAGAAGGATGGGGAGACATTTTTAGCCCAGGCATGGGTGTCGATTCACGGTGTACTCCATAATACTATACATGGTATATGGTTGGAGGAATTTTAGCTAGGCCGAGTTATGAAGGACTACAGGGGATCACCGACATTTACAGTGTGAATAAGATCAAGAACCAACTCTTGCACCTCATGTGCATCACTACTTCTATATACCAGCAGGTGACTCCAGGGTTAGTTGACCATTACATACCCTTAGTTGACAATGAACCAGAATAAGAGATGGAGGAAGACCCAGAAGAAGATCCAGGGGAGGATCCAGAAGAATATCCGGAGAAAGATCCAGAGGAGGATCCAATAGAAGATATGGAGGAAGCTCCAGAAGAGGAGCCAATAGAGAAAATGGAGGAAGATCCAGAAGAAGAGTTAGAACATGATCCAGATGAGTATGACCCTAGAGATAGGGGAGTAATGCATGTAGACTTAGATAGAAGTGAACTCACTTCGGATGTACACTCCGAGTATGAACCCATTACCATTTGAAAGTGAAGAGGATGCGGATCACCAGGGGTGGCATCCTGAGGAGTCTCTAGAGTACCAGCCTGGGCCTTATTATGATTTGGATGACGACGATGAGGATCCCCAGACCTGGCCTCAGGCTTTTGTTTCCTATTTTTAGTTTTCCTAAAGGTCTTGCATGACCTATCTTGATATTTCCGTACTTTTATCTTTTACTTTTCCTAAAGGTCTTGCATGACCTACATTGATATTTCCGTATTGGTATGCCACCTATTATGTAATCCTGAACTCAAGACTTTTTCTTGAATTCAATTTTCATTCTACAACTTTGGAATTTTTACCCCTCTTCGGATATTAATGAAGTTAGACTTGTCCTAAATTTGAGAACGTGTTGAAAACTTTAGATCAATTAATCATTAATGCTTTCACCGTAGGCCTACCCCTAGCAAAAAGAGGACCTATATTCGGATGTGTTTTGTGAATGTCGCCAACTTGCCGTACATATGTGCTACATATTTGTTACATCTTTCAATATCTCCCAAACTAACATGGTTTCCCTTTCTTTTTTTTTTTTTAATTTTTTTTATTATTCATTATTAATCCCCCAAGAAAGAACGTTGATTTGTGTCGATTTACAAATTGGCTGAACACAATACAACCTCCAATCTAAAGGAAAAATGACGGAAGAATCCAACAACGCTTCGATAGTACTGATAGATGGTGCCAAAAGCTCCCAAAAGCTGATAGATACTCAAAACGATGAACAAATAGCCAACATGGCATGAGAAATTGAGATCCTAAGGAAAGAACTACTCCAAGTGTGGGAATTGACTAAGCTTATGACTGCTACCTTCCCCACTCAATTTCAATTTCTGAATACTTAACTGCCTCCAGTCACTCCCACCAACACAACTAACCCACCTACGCAAACACTATATGTTCCCACTTATGCTCAAGATCTACTTGCTCTTCCACCCACCGCCAAGGCTGCACCTGATCTTTAATTGCCCTTTCAGAACTTCATCATTCCCATTCACCCAACAATGTAACACATACCTGAGGCACACGTCACTTGTGAGATACATGTGCCACCGGTATATGCTAATGAAGCTCCTACTTTCGCAACATCCGCAGCTGTCAAAGTCACGTATGAGGTTGATCAATACGTGGGATTGGAAAAGGATGTTCGATTGAATGAAGAAAGGTCGATAGCAGCTCAACTCGAAAGTCTGAAAAGGGCATTTAGAAATATGCAAATCACCAGTGGAGCCGAGAGCTTGGATTATGATGACTTATGCATCCATCCGGACATCAACATGCCAGTTGGGTACAAACCACCGAAGTTCAATGCATTTGATGGAAAAGGTGATCCTCATACACACCTGAGGGCCTATTGCGACAAGTTGGTCGACGTAGGAAGGAATGAGAAGTGGAGGATGAAGCTGTTTATTCGAAGTCTGTCAGGAGAAGCTTTGACTTGGTACACTCTCCAAGACCCTCGTAAGTGGCGTGATTGGTAGGAAATGGCCAAAGATTTCATGAGTCGTTTCAGATTCAATACCGAAATTACCCCAGATAGGTTCTCATTGGCCAACATACAGAAGAAGCCATCTGAGTCATTTCAGGAATACGCATGGCGATGGAGGACTGAGGCTGCTAGGATCCAACCCCCACTAGATGAAAGTGAACTCTCCAAGTACTTTATCCGAGCCCAAGAAGGTGTTTACTTTGACAAGATGATGTCAATGATGGGCCAAAAGTTTGCAGAGTTGGTCAAGATGGGAGATTTCATAGAAGAAGGCATTAAGTCAGGAAAAATTCAGTCTATGGTTGAATTGCAAGCTGTAAGTAAAGCCATACAGTCAGGTTCTATTGGTGGTAGTAATAAGAAGAAGGAAGATGTCTCGACTATCACACCATACTACCAACCTAGAAGTTCTTCATACCATTACCCTAACAACCCTCAAATTATTGCACACGTCCCTGTATACAATACTCAGCCACACAATAATCCACCTCGTGCCCAGTATACCAAAATACACCAAGACCATATGCCCCAGTCCAAGCTCCAATTCACCAAAATAAACCAGCATATGCACTAAGACCACATCCAAATCCTGAAGCCAAAAATATCCACACATACACACCTATTTCCGAACCTTTGACTCAATTATTTGAAAGGTTGAAGGCAGAAGGATTATTGCACCCAATAGAAGGAAAAGCCCCTGATCCAACCTCTCAAAACTTTGATGGAAACAAGCGATATGCTTATCACTCGGGAGTCCAAGGGCATGACACAAAAGAGTGTTATGGTTTGAAGAACCAGATCGAGTCTCTAATCAGAAAGGGAGTGATCAAATGCACCGTAGCTGCTCCAAATGTGAACAATAACCCATTGCCAAATCATGGGAATCCAGAAGTCAACATGATTACTCTAGAGGAAGAGTATGACTTAAAGGGAACTATTGTGTCTATCAAGAACACAGAAGAAGTTGCCACTACATCTCCAGCACGACCTTTTATCACAGTTCAGTTGAAGGAGCCTTTGACTGTTCAAACCTACTTGCCGAGAGTTGTAGTAACTACTATAGCCGCTGGGAGGCCTAACTATGATACTAAAGCAGTCCCATGGGACTATCAAGTGGAAACCAAGGGCAAAAAAATAGACGTTGTTGTGGCTCACAGGATGACCAGGTCAGGAAGATGTTATGCCCCGGAGGATCTAAATCGAGGGGTTTCCAGAAAAGAACAAAATCCAAAGAAGAATGTTACTGATACTGAAGCCATAGAATTTTGGAAAAAGATGCAACCTAAGGGCTATTCGATCGAGGAGCAGCTAAAGAAAACACCAGCCCACATATCTATTATGTCCTTGCTTATGAGTTCCTAAGCCCATAAAAATGCTTTGATGGAAGTATTAAGTGGAGTTAGCATACCGAAAGAGACCACAAGTGAAACTTTGGCTGCAAAAATCAGACGTATGGTGGAAGCTAATAAGATCTCTTTCCATGATGATGAGCTACCACCAGAAGGAGCCAGGCACAACAAAGCACTTTATATCACCGTCAAATATTGTAATAAAGTCATAAACAGGGTTCTGATCAACGGTGGTTCTGGTTGTAATATCTGCCCATTCTCCACTCTGAGAAATTTAGGTGTGAATATAGAAGAAATAAGAGAAAGTCGAGTGAAGGTCTGAGCTTTTGATGGATCACAAAGGAGCGTCATCAGAGAAATCTACCTAACATTGCAAGTAGGGCCAGCTGCCTTTCCCATCTTATTTCAAGTGATGGATGTGGCGTCCAGTTATAACCTATTATTGGGGAGGCTTGGGTCCACATGGAGAGAGCAGTTCCCTCAACTCTCCATCAATGTGTGAAGTTTGAGTGGGGTCACACGGAAGTTACAATTCATGGGGAGCTCAGTCATCCCATCTATTCTGTTAATTCTGTTCCAGTCATGGAAGAGTTAGATGGAGCCACTTTCCAAACTCTGGAGATCATGCAATCTACAAGGATTAATGAGAAAGTAGAGTTGGTTGAATTGAAAATGTCGAGTGCAGCAAAGATGGTTGCTCAGAGATGTTGAAATATGGGTATCAGCCTAAGACAGGACTAGGGCCAAAATCTAATGGTATAATTGAACCAATCCAGTTGAAACATTAGAGAGGTACCATTGGGCTTGGATATATAAGCATGCTTCTGAAGGAGTCTGTAGTGAAAGATCAGGAAAAACAGTGTTTGTGCCAGCCCAAGTCCTAGTTTCAGAACAAGCAGTTGATGAGGACATCATAGAAGGAATAGGAAATCTATTTGTAGCCGTGATCGAGGAAGGACTGGAGATAGATCTCAAGGAGCTGACCATCCATGATGCTGAGCCTGGAGAATTCTTACAGAATTGGACCATAAGCCCATCCCTATTTCGACAGGAGTCCTAGTAGTGTGGAATCGTAGTTGATTTCAAAGTTGTTTTTGCATGATCAATTAAGGCTTGAATCATGCCTAAGCCTTTTTTGTTGCTCGCCTCTTGCTAAAGCCAAGTGCTTTTCTTTAATAAAAGTCTTTATTTTCTAAAAAAAACAAAACAAATACTTTCATTATTTTCCATTAAAATATATTTATTTTACTCACCTTTTATGCCTTTCAGCGTAAATATTAGTAAAAATCCCCATTCAACAATTATCACATGTAAAGAATCCACCGAGTAAAATTCAAACGATGAGCATGATTACGAGGAATATGACAAAAGCATGATGCCTAAAAACCTGCCATATGAGATTGAGCAACTTGAAAGTCAGAAGAAGCCTAACCTTGATGAAACTGAGATTGTCAATTTGAGTGACGAAGAAACGGTGAAGGAAACATGAGTCAGCATACACTTGGAAGCCAAGACGAAGCAAGAGTTGATAAAATTGCTCAAACAATACGTTGATATGTTTTCTTGGTCCTATGATGATATGCCAGGGTTAAGCACCAATATTGTCTCACACGGGCTGCCAATTAATCCTGCTTGTCCACTAGTTAAGCAAAAGACAAGGAAGTTTAAACCCGATTTGAGTTTGAGAATCAAGGAGGAGGTGACCAAGCAGATAGAAGCAAATATTTTTAGGGTCACAAATTATTCCACATGATTGGCCAATATTGTACCAGTGCCTAAGAAGGATGGGAAGATCAGGATATGTGTAAATTATCAGGATATCAACAAGGCTAGCCCTAAAGATGACTTTCCTCTTCCAAATATTCACATACTCATTGATAATTGTGTAAAACATGAGTTGCAGTCATTTGTTGATTGCTTTATGGGGTATCATCAGATCTTGATGAATGAAGATGATGCTGAGAAGACAACCTTCATCACTCCGTGGGGAGTATATTGCTATAGGGTAATGTCATTTGGACTCAAAAATGCCGGAGCAACTTACATGAGGGCCATGACTACCCTTTTTCATGACATGATTCACTAGGAGATTGAGGTGTACGTGGATGATGTCGTTATCAAGTCACGAAAGAGTTTGGATCACCTGAATGACTCACAAAAGTTCTTTGAAAGGTTACGAAGGTACAACCTGAAGTTGAATCCATCCAAATGTGCTTTTGGACTTCCCGCAGGAAAATTATTAGGGTTTATTGTTAGCAGGAGGGGTATAGAGTTGGATCCTTCCAAAATAAAGGCAATCCAGGAATTACCACCCCCCAAGACTAAGAAAGATGTAATGAGTTTCTTGGGAAGGCTCAATTACATCAATCGGTTCATAGCTCAATCGACAATAATCTGTGAACCCATATTTAAGTTACTGAAGAAGGATACCGCTACAAGATGGACAGAAGAATGCCAGAAGTCTTTCGATAGAATCAAGGAATACTTATCAAACCCACCGGTATTGGTTCCACCAGAGCTCGGTAAACCTTTGCTACTATACCTATCCGTCATGGATGGTGCATTTGGATGTGTGTTGGGGCAACATGATGAGACAGAAAAAAAGGATCAAGCAATTTACTACCTAAGCAAGAAGTTCACACCGTATGAAGCAAAATATACATTGTTGGAACGAACCTGTTGCGCGTTGACTTGGGTTGCACAAAAGTTAAGGCACTACATGTCTGCATACACCACGTACTTGATTTCAAGAATGGATCCACTCAAGTACATCTTCTAGAAACCGATGCATACTGGAAAATTGGCTAAATGGCAGATTTTGTTGAGCGAGTTTGATATTGTGTACGTAACACAAAAAGCCGTTAAGGGACAAGCTTTGGCTGATCACCTGGCAAAAAATCTAGTATATCAAGATTACCATCCACTCAAGACTTACTTTCCTGATGAAAAAGTATTATTCGCAGGAGAGGACATCTCAGAGTCATATAATGGGTGGAGGATGTTCTTTGATAGAGCTTCAAACTTTAAAGGAGTAGGAATCGAGGAAGTCTTAGTTTTAGAAATAGGTCAACATTATCCAATCTCAGCAAAGATTAGGTTCCTTGCACGAACAACATGGCGGAATATGAATCTTGCATTCTTGAACTAAGGATGGCAGTAGACATGAACATCAAGGAGCTTTTGGTGATAGGAGATTCTGATTTGTTGGTTCATCGGGTACAAGGAGAGTGGACCACTAAGAATGTCAAGATCCTTCCTTATGTGCAATGTGTGAAGGAGCTGAGCAAAATATTCACGAAGATTGAATTTAAACATGTCCCTCGAGTTCAAAATGAGTTTGCCGATGCCCTGGCAATACTTTCTTCAATGATCTAGCATCCCGATAAGAATTACATCTATCCTATCAAGGTAGAGATACACAATCAACATGCATACTGTTTTCATGTAGATGCAGAACCGGATGGAAAGCCATGGTATTATAACATTAGAAGGTTACTCGAAGCAGGAGAATATCTATAAAGCGCTACCAACAAGCAAAAGCAAACTTTGAGAAGGATGGCCAATCACTTCTTTCTCAATGGAGAAATCCTGTACAGGAGGATCCCATATTTGGGATTTCTACGATGTGTCGATGCCACAGAAGCAACAAGGTTGTTGGAAGAAATATATGCAGGAACTTATAAACCCCACATGAATGGCTTCATACTAGCAAAGAAGATTTTAAGAGCCGAATACTTCTAGATGACCATGGAGAGGGATAGCATTCGATATGTGTATAAATGTCATCAGTGTCAAGTTCATGGGGATTTTGTATGGGTTCCACCAAACGAACTCAATGTGATGGGTTCTCCTTGGCCATTTGCTGATTGGGGCATGGATGTTATTGGGACCATTGAGCCTCCCACATCAAATGGACACCGTTTCATCCTGGTAGCTATTGACTACTTCACAAAATAGGTCGAAGCTTCAACGCACAAGGTAGTAACTAAGAAGGTGGTAGCGGATTTCGTTCGCAATAACATAATCTGTCGGTTTAGGATTCTAAAGTCAATTATAATGGATAATGGGGCCAATCTTAATATCGATCTCATGAGAGAGACTTGTGAAAGTTTTAAGATCTGATCCAAATGGATCAATCTTGTTGGGAGGTACTGCCCAAGGAAAGGAAAAGGTTACTTTCGGATCAGGAATACTCATCGAAATTTCACCGCATATCAACCACAAATGAATGAAGTAGTTGAGGCCACGAATAAGAATATCAAGAGGATCTTGAGGAAGATAGTGGACAGCAATAAAGAATGTCATGAGAAGTTACCATATGCTTTGGTCGGCTATCGCACCACAATCAAAACATCCACTTGGGCAACTCCTTACATGTTGGTTTACGGTTTGGAATCAGTGATACCCGCAGAAGTGGAAATACCTTCCTTGAGAATCATCCAAGAAGTTGGTCTGGATGACGCAGAATGGATTCATAGTAGGATTGAACAGTTGATGCTCATTGACGAGAAGAGAATGGATGCAGTTTGTCATGGTCAACTCTATCAAAATAGGATGATCAAGGCATTCAACAAGAAAGTCAAGCCTCGATAATTCACACCGGGACAGTTAGTATTGAAGAGATATTCCCTCACCAAGCTGAAGCTAAGGGGAAATTTGCACCAAATTGGCAAGGTCCTTACATGATTCACCGAGCACTCTCAGGAGGAGCAGTAATTCTTGCAGAAATGAACGGCACAGTGAGCACGAAGCCGATCAATTCAGACGCTTTCAAGAAGTACTATATATGAAGACATCAGATTAGTTACTATTTTCTTGTACTTTTGCATTTTTCGCTAATGTAACAGAACTACGTATTAGCCTGACTGCCCACGGCGGGATACATAGGCAACCCTCATCGGGTCAGTCTCCCTTATAAAACAAAAAATATCATCCTCCGTGTAATTAGAACTACGCTTGACCTGACTTCCCTCGGTGGGATACGTAGGCAATCCTAATCGGATTCGGTCCTTTCACATTTTACTTTTTATTTATACTGAACTATGGCCTGACCTGATTCCATTTGATACATAGGCAGCCTGAGTCAGGCTCGGTCATTGCATTAGATTTTTTTACCCTTTCTACCCTTGAACTACGTACAGACCTGATTCCCCTTTTGGGATACATAGGCAACCTATATGATTTGGTCATACCCTTAGAAAAACCCTCATTTACCCATAGCATAGCCCCATAATATACATGATCTCGCCATCAAAATCATCGTAGCATCGACAAAAGCCAGAGGAGTGTCATCCGAAGGATAAAGCTACATGGGTTAGAATCGATAAATGGAGGCTCAACGGATTTCAGAACTTGTCATAATCTAATAATGATAAAGGTTTAATATATATATATATACTTAATATATACATAATATATTCACAAAATATGTATACTTTTCAAAATTATTTTCCTACTTTTCCACCTACCAAGTCTCCGAGATTGGAAAAGATCGAGCACCCAAGGAAGTATTGGAGGATTACGTTGACAAAGTCAGGATCCCCGAGTCGACACAAATCAACACCCCTCCCAACTAAGAATTTTTCTTTGAGCGCAGGAAAATAGGAATCAAGAAGGACAATATCAAGACAAGCTGCTGGACATAATGGGAGATATCACGCGACTTATCACTACAACATGACCCAAAATATTCTCTCCCTGTTCTATTTTTAGGACATTTAAACTGACTCTCACAAGCTCTAAAATTTTTATTTGAAATTTTTGCAGGTACATCCAAGATCCGAATAGAGATGACAAAGAAAGAGGGCCCTCATAGGACAAATAGGTTATTTTTACTTCTTCCAATAAACTCCACTAATCGGAGCTCACCACCTGACTGCATCAAATAACTTCGCCAATCGAGGAATCACCTTCTAATTACGTCGAATAACTCCGCCAATCGAAGAATGTCGTCCAACTTCATCAAAGGCTCCATGTTCTGAAGACTGTACATAAACAAACAAAGTCAAGCTCCTGTATTTTAAAGACTGTACATAAGCAAATAAATTCAAATTTTGCATCCCAAAGATTGTACGTAAGCAAGCGAAGTGACTCTCTGCCATATTGGAGGTTGTACATGAGCAAAGCGATACTCCATCATATCGGAGAATGTAAATAAGCAATGTGACTCTCCTCTATGTCGAAGGTTATAAATAAGCAAAGCAACATTCAGCCACATCAGAGATTGCAGATAATCAAAAAGAAGCTCCGCCATATCAGAGAATTGTATTTCAGAAAGTAAAGCACGTTCTACCAATCAGAGATTCGTATCATAGCAAACGCAATCAGAACTCCACTATCGCAACAACGTCAAAAGTACACTATAGCAGCAACATCAGATTCCCATAGCAATATCATCGTCAAGTTCACATTGAGAATCACCTTGCCAGAAGGAGGCCTTTACTTTTTAGCAACTGCCCTGCCAGTCAGAGGCTTTTACTTTTAAGCAATCGCCCCGCCAGTCGGAGGCTATTAAGAAATTAATCTACTGACAGAGGCTTTTATATTTTAGCAATTGCACCGCCGATAGAGACTTTTACATTTCACCAATTGCCCCGCCAATCGGAGGGCCCTACAGAACAGAGATTACAACACTAGTTTGAAAATCTACACTCTACTTTTTACATTACAATTTTAATTTTAATTTCTGAACCACAACAGGTATTTCACCCTTTTACGTATTTTGCAGGACAACACATTACAACGTGGAACTATCTCTAAGCAGCGATTGAGGCATTGCTTGATGAGGAATACCAAACTCACAAGCTAGAGTTCAAGACTAGCACTCTGACTCCAATTCTTGCAATCAATCGTTCATACTTCCAAATAGAACTCATATATTCTTATGAACATCATTATTCCTCTCTAATCCACCTTCCAAAATCCTCAGAATTCGACATTTTACATTCGAAAGCCTACTTCCCATCCAACAGTCAGACATGATCTTATAGAGATGCGAGACATACTTAAGTAGAGTCCCATTTATGGTTGTGTTGTGCACCACATTTATAACCAGGAGGCTACAAAGTATGCCCTACCCCGAAAGGGATTTCCATCATCTGGGAGTTTTTATCTATCTTCAACACCGCAAAGTTATTTCTAAAGAAACCAGTGTCAACCATAAAATTTACACTAGGGAAAAATTTTGAGGATAGCCTCAAAATTTACCATAATCTTTCATTCCAAAACCGCAACTGGCCTGATTTATTAGGAATACACAGGTAGCTCAATTTTGAGCACGACCGCGCCCAATCCATTCGTACCAAAGAACTCTTATCTCCATCACAATTGATATCAGTGTCATCACAAATCTGATACTAGGGCAAATATTTGAGGACCTCACAAAATTTTACCATTACTCCACTTTTGAACTATATCGGCCTGATTCTCGTGACTCTTACTTCATATTTCACTATATGAGTGCATCCTTTCCAAAACGAATCTGATTTGCCAGTCGAGACAAAATTGGTTAATGTCAACGTCTTCGCCCAAATACTCTTTCATTATCTTTGGTCTAATAGGGGAAAGTTGTTGACACCCAATTTTTGCTCTCCTTTTTCCTAAAATTACTTTTTCTTCTTTGCTTACGGGTCCCAGTGACTTTGCCAAAATATCTTTCCTACTTTTCGAATTAATTTTGATAAATTTGTCACCAATAAAATGATTTTGAAAATATTATTTTCCTTATGTTCTATATATATAAATATATTATAACTACCAATATCGTATCTTATAAAATTACTCAAAAAATATATTTTTTTATATAATTTATTCTTTTCACTATTTTTTCCAACAAAATATTAGTGTGCTGATTTTTTTATATCGAACTCTAAATAATTTTTTTCTATATTGTTACATTAATCTATTTTATAGTGTCAGATTTTTTACAAACTATAGTCTTGCGAATTATTATTAATAAACATGTATATATAGTAATGCATATATATGTGTTTATGTATACGTACATGTATATGTGTGTATGGATATATATATATATATAGACAAATATATTTTGGAAGGTTAATTGGACTAAAGATAGCATCGCTAAATTAATTAAGTGAAAAAGATTGGAAAAAAATTCAGATTTTTCATAAACCAATTTATTTACCCGAACTTGGGCCAAATTAACTCTATTTCCAATTGAACTTGTAGCCCAAAACATCCTAATTCCCCTACCCAGCCCAATTCTAACACCTCTAAACACCCCCTAATCTCTCTTCTCTCCACACTTCATCATCTTCAGCAAAACACACGCACACACACCCTAAATAGACCCCCCTTCTATCGGCTAACACACCCAGACAAACTCCAACTACTCCTCTGCATATCCCATCTCGTCCTCCCTAAAAATCTGCCAAATTTCATGCATGCAGAGTTCTGCTACCCTGTCAATCATCTCAATAGTGCTCTAGCCTTATCCAAACGGCTAATTTCAGCCTCACAACCGGCAAATGAGATTTTTAAATCTCTCAAAAGCTTCAAATACACTTTGAAATGAGTGGAGAAAGCTTGGTCATGCCTTCAAATCTCAATACCCAACTTGTCTTTGGTTGAATTCAGAAGTTAAGATGAAATCCAAGGGTTAGGTTTATTGACTTTCTCCATCTTTATCTTATCTTCTCTGCCTCCTAAATCTGTTCAGAGAAATGACATGTTATTTTACTCTTATTTTTGAATTCGAGCGCCAATTTTTTCAACTAGTGGAGCTTTGGTTTTTCACTATAAATAGGGCTTCGTATGTCCTCAACAGAAAAAGGTTTTGAATCATCCAAAATCACCTCCATAGCCTTAAGTTTAGAGATTTCAATATTCTTAGTTCTCTTTTGCTAAATTTTTTACTTGTCCTTTGAAAAATCTGAATCTTTTCGGAGGAGTTGATAGCGGAGCTTGAAACTCAACACTTTAACAGACTCAATCGCTGCCCTACAAAAGGTAAACTCTATTTCGTCTTGATTATGTTGCATTTAGTTTTTTTGATCATTTATCGTGCGGCTAGTCGAGATGGTAGCCGACTGGATGAAAGTAAAAAAATCTGAAACAAAATAATTTTATGGATTTGAGATTATGTGTGTTTGCAACTTGTGATTTAACTTGAGTGAATTCTCTTCCGTCTAATTACATTATGTCTAATTTTGGCGATTCACTGATCGGTTGAGTTTTTCATTCTTGTGTGGTTGATTATGAACATAAAATGTGAAATAGAAATAGTTTTCTGGTCATTTTGATTGTTCATATCAAATTGAGTGTTTGTGAAATATTTACGACTTGTGATTTAGCTCGAACTAGCTCTATGAGGTTTGAGGGTTTATTTGTGGTTAGCTGCCCATTATAAGATTATTGCTATGTGGATTTTGGACGTTTTGAACATAGTAATAGCTACTTAATTTTTTCTCTGCTTGGCTATGTGTTTGCAAGGCATTAGCAGCCACTAAACTAGTATGGAGAGGCTCTAAAGGTTTAAAACTCAAGTACGTCCAGTCAGCCATTTTGATTACGTGAATATGTGGTCCATCTTGGTTTCAAGTTTGGTCATGGTGTTACTGCTTGTTCTCTCAAAATCAAGTTCAGAGATTTTTTTTTTGACTCTTTTAATTTTTAAAAGTCATTTGCTTCAAGAAAGGGTTGCTTTGCATCTAAAAGTGCAAAATAATGCCAATTTCCTCTTCAATCCTTTGCCTTCTGTCTACTTTTTGTTTCAAAGTGTTCATGTGAATCCATGAGTGTCGTAATACGGATCAGGTATTTCTAACCATTTTTTTGTCGAATAGAGGATATGAGAATGAGCTTCCTTTTGCTTCAAGTTAGTCACTGCGTGGGGCTGCTTTATCTTTAAATAGGTAATAACATGTTGGATTAGAGTTAATAACATGGTTGGGGGGAGGTTGCTCTTAAATGGAAAGTGTTGAGCAATTCTATTACGTATATTCATACTTTGTTTCACTTTCATTTTCCTCTCCTGCTCCTATGTTTACTCTGAATTTTTGAACATGTGAATTATTTTAGTTTCAAGTTTATGCATGAATCATTCCGTCCTATTTCTTTTTTACTCATCCCACCTCACTTGACATTGTATTTGACTGCTTATGTGTAAATATGTGGTATATGTGATTCTTAGTGGATATGGGTTCGAATCAGTAACAAAATGGTATAGAACATAGAAGGCTCACCCAAAATAAATAAATAAATAAAATTCTGGTTTGCTCATGATTTCATACTCACAAATTATTTGTTCGGTGAATTTTTGAATAAATCTATTAGCTTGTATATAGTCTGAACTATCATTTTAAAAATCAGATGTTAACCCCGTAAAACTACTTTCTTCCCATGTTTATTTCATTTACGATGAGTGAGTGTATTTATATGTATTGGCTGGTTGTACTCTATTGATTGCAAAGTTCACTAACGCGCTAATCTAGTTCGTTTGATGTTTTCAAATGTATATAGCTAGCTGTTTAAGGATAGTTGATGTTGGTTTGGATTTTTGAACACTGTGATAATGGCTTAGCTGTGTCTCATTCATTTGAGTGGTTGGAAGATGTCGGCAGCCTTATTCTATCATGATAAGGACTTAAAACATTTCAATCCTTTCAGTTGTCCAGTATTAAGATTCGGTAACCTTTTCCTTGAAATATTTGAATATGCCATCAACTATTTAATATGTCTTGGATGGATTGCGCACATGAATAGAATTTTCAGCTTCTTATCTCGCACTAAAAAGGCTTTTCTTACAGTTCCAAGTTCTAAAAGAGGGGGACCAACTGTTTTCCCTTAAGATCATTGTGTTCTTGCTTCGCTTGAAATATTTTTGATGTTGTTTAGTCACTAAGTGCAGCTGGTAATCAGTACAAATATGGACTGGTTAACTAATTTTGTTTAAAGATTCACTTTTTCCCAGTTACCTATATGCTCCAATGCATGACTTAGTGACCTAATAATTTCTATTTACAGTAAGTAAGGGCAAGGGATACCTGAATCAGTTTGCAGAGATGCAACTACCTATTTTCCTCTTTAAAATAATTAATTTTGTTTAGGCTATGCTATTATTAAATGTTCAAAATTTTGTGTATGTTAATCATTTAGGGATAGTAGCTAACTCTTGCAGTGCTTGGAAAGTTTAGATAAGACCTTGGTAGGGATTCTTTCTTTTGTAATGGTTGATGTCTTTATATTGGTTCTCACATGACTTCGGGTATGAATGTGATTATCGATTCAATGAAATAGTTGTTTAACATGCATCCTATTCGGTCTAGTGTTTTTTCCCATTCAAAGCATGATTATGTATAAGGTTGTGTTTGTGCCCTTTTCTTTCAAATGCATATTTGGGTTCTACAATAGCCATTTAAGTTAACAGTGTATTAATAATAAGTGTGTGCATATTGGTCCATAAAATTGTTAGTTTTCTCTTAAGAAGTCCATCCAATCTCTATAAGATTTTGAAGTGCAAATGTATATACACGCTAGGTATGCAACTGTGTTGTTGCCTAATTTCTTCTAAACTAACAACTGAGGAATAAACCTTGTGTAGTTTAAAACAAATTCACTATTGCTCATGTGAATACTCTTTTATTCCTTTAAAGTCACTGTGATCCTCAAGTGGTCCCAACTTTTGTTTGTTTTTCTAGATAACTAAAAGTGAATTTGTATTTATATTGGTGTAATTGTTCAACTTGTTTTGCTGGGCTTGACTCACTTTCTTTGTTACTTGCACTCTTAAATATCATGTCATTTGATTAGTTATTAATTATTTTCCTCTTTTACTTTCATGTGCAATCAGAGAGTTGGAGTTCCGCAACGGAAATCATTTTGATCCAAAATATCGGGTCTGTAACTATTAGGATCTTCAGCGTTCGGGGTAATAGGAGCCTGTTTCTTCGATAGAAATTTATAGTATCTTGTCCTTTACCTTCCTCACTACTTTATTATTTATGTTTATTTCACTAACTTTGTATTACTTTGTATATGTATTTTCTGTGGTTTGATTGAGATTGATTAGCCTTATTTCATTAGCTTTATTAAGCTTTAAAACATCTAGAATTGGTTTTTCCGGTTAATCTTTTACCCGTTTGATGTTTATAGATGTAGTCACGCCATATTGTTTAACCCTTTACTTTATACTCTTCATTTTTTTATTTTTTATTTTAAAAAAAAGCAAATTATGGTTTTTAAGAACAAGATAAAAAATGAAAACTTTTTTTTTAGAATTGATTGAAATGGATAGCAATAGTCTTCATTTTTTAAAAAATATTAATTAATAATTTTTTATCGTCTTAATTGGAGTTGTGAAATAAAATTACTATAAATAATTTTTTAATTAATCAAACCGTTTGTTTTGCAAATAACTCACCCATCAAGTTTCGATTTTCATTTAACTTAATATGGTGCAAATATTTATCACATTCTACATTATATTTCTTAACATTGTTTCAAGCTTTCAGCTTTGTTAAAGCCTCTGAAATGCAAGGCATATACGTGTTCTTACACTACAATATACAAGGTATATATATTTTTTTCTACTATTATGTCACTATTTATACATTATCTCAACTTTATTATATATTCATTTTTATTATTACATTTTATTTACTACTTAGTTTGGGATTTCACAAGTTAAACGAATTTTTGCATCTCTTTCATATACTTTTAAATACATTTATATTTAGGTTTATTTCTAATAAATGAATTCTCACATTTTTTTTAAAAAAAAAGTATACTATCTTTTGCTTTATAATAGTTCTATTTATGTACTTAACTTTATATACCTTTAAGCATATATTTTTACAAAATCATAAGACTATACTTCCTAATATATATTACAATTATAGTGTCATTAGATTTTCTTCTCTTCTAATTTTTCATAGTTTTAAACATACGTATATATTTTGAGTATGTCGTACTCTTGTATATTGTAGCGATTTATCTTACATACCCTGAGTTTTCTTTTTCTACAAAATAATAGAAGTTTTCTTGTCACTGTTTTTTAGCAAATAATAAACAAAATATTCCCAAATATTTCTTTCTAAAACTAAGTTTAAGGACTATCTGGGATGGATCTGGGATGCTTAACACCTTCCCGTCGAGTAACCAAAACCCTTACTCAGAATCTCAAATGCTTTTCAAATACCAAAAACAGAGTTTTATATTTTAAAAAAGGTTTTCCTAATTTTTCCTAAAAGTTAGGTGGCAACTCTAAACCTTTTCAAAACCAAATAGAAGACCCAGACGTTGCAAATGTGTTCTGACCATTTCAAAATAAGGGCACGACATGGTACCATGGAAAAGGGCCAACTTTGTTTTCCTGTTTTGTTTAGGATAGGATTTGCCTTGTATCTATAAATACCCTTTTATTTTCCTATGTTTAGGGTTGGTCAGTACATTTTTTTGAGAGATATTTCCATTATTTTTGAGTTCATAAACATATTATTGATTTTGTAATCTTGGAACATTGATTCTAGGGTTTTATTGATATTGAGATTTCAGAGTTTTCTCCTTATTGTGAGCGTGCAATTATGTTTTCTTCCTTAAATTCTTCTTGTGTTCTTGAAATCATGAGTAGCTAAACCCATAAACTAGGGTTGTGTGAACCATGAGAAATTAGCAAAACGGGTTAAGTGAAAAGCAATTATGAACCGTTGTGAATGTATGTATTGTTATTTACTTCGTTGTGATTGATCTTCTAACGGTTGCAAATGTTAGAAACTCGTCTGTATTCTAAACTTGCTCGAGAGAGAGGTAGAGATTGGGAAAAGGGAATAACAACAGATATTTAAAGCTATCAACCTTTATCTAATAACTTGAGCTGTAACAGGGATAGTTATTTGAGATCTAGGATAATGGTTAGTAGTGCAACACTCTGAGACCCAGAGGAGAAGAGTGAAATTCGTCTAACCAAGGTCGAGAGACATTTAGATGAACATATCTTGCTAGATTTTGCATGCAACACAGCATGATAGTTTTGCTAGCACAAGTAACTGGTGGAGTTAAAGAATCAATGGGGATCACAGTCCTAGTGTATATCTCATATTGTTTATAAATCCAAAAACCAGCAATCGTTACTGTTATTACTTACTTACAAACCCCCCCCCAGTTTTACTTACTTTCCAATTACTCAGACTAGCATTTGGCTGACTCTCGTCCTATTCCCCGTACTTAGTTGGGTTCTATATTTGATACAACGATTGTATTATACTTTTTTTAAGGTATATTTTGGGCGACATCAAATTTTGGCGTTGTTGCCTGGGAATACAGTTACAGAGTTGAGTAGTTTTCTTGTTGGAGTTGATTGGTTTTATTTTTCTATACTTTTAAGGGCACACACAGGTGTATTCCCAATACTAGGAGTCAAGGCAATCCCCTGATTTCGCTTGATCCTGAGATAGAAAGAACACTGAGAGCTAATCAAAGAATGGTGAATTTTGATGGAGTTCAGGATCCTGCAGCCATGGGAGACATTCATAACCAGCCAATCCAGCCAATTAGTCATGAAACAACAGACCAAACTACTGGTCGATATACACGGGGAAGAGTAAGCTAGGCAAGCTGCTCTTAGGCAAGCAGATAGAGATAATCGAGTTATGCAAGAAGCAACATAGCGTCTGGCTGATGCTGAAGAGATACAAAGAAGGCTGAGGGCGCACCAAACACCTCAAAGACTATATGCGCCAGTTTTTGATGATCCAGAAGAAGAGGATGTGGCTTATTTTGGGTCGGTAGATACTGGTGTCATTATCCCACCAGAATTACCTCAGGCACTAAGTTCATCGTTATAAGTGCCATGATCCACCTTCTTTATTTGAAAGGCATATTCCCCGGTCTTTCTACGGATAATCCTAACATGCATGTGATGAACTTTGTGGGGGTATGCACTTTATATAATTAGCTTGGAGTGGACCAAGAGGCTATTCAGTTAAGATTATTCTCGTTCTCTCTAACAGGAGAAGCGACTTTGTGGTTGGCCGAATTACCACGAGGCTCCATTACTACTTGGCAAGAGTTGAGAAATCAATTTCTGGAGAGATTTTTCCTACCCTCCAAGATGCTACAGTTGAAGGATGAGATTTACAACTTCAGATAACTACATTCTGAAGCACTTTACGAGACATGGCTAAGGTTTAAGAAGAAGTTGCAGAATGTTCCAAATCATAAGATGAGTAGTACGAGTTTACTTGAAATCTTCTACAGGGCTTTAAATTCAAATACCAAGGCTATAGCATATCCTATCACTGGCGGAGCATTTATGAGTCTAAGGTAGGGACAAGCTTCAGAGATTTTAGATCGTATCACTAAGACCAACTGAGGATGGCATACTCAGGAGGTAGATACATCTGTTGGTACGTACACTATTGGAGCATCAGCAGCACAATGGACTTTGGATGAATATGTAGCTCAAGAGGTTGCACAGCTGAGGATAGAAATTTATGTGCTAGCTAAACAGATTACGGCTAGAGGTGCTGAGAAGGTGCATGTCGTAGAAGCACAAGGCAAAACACCTAGGCATGACGAGTATAAATCTGATGAGGAGGCTAAGTACTTGGATCGAGAAGTGATGGGTTTTCGAGCCAAGGGACAAAGGTCTAATCAAGACTCTTGGAACTCGAGGCAAGGGAATCAAGGTTGGAATTACTATGGAGACATTTACAGCAAGTCAGGGTATAGAGACAGAGAACGAGATCGTGATGGAGACTGGAAACAAAAAGATGGTTACAAAGAGAAGAGTGGTGCTTATGTTCAACCACGGAACCGTGATACTGAAGATGGAAATTCATGAATGGAAACCCTTATTAACAAATTGGTTAAAGGATCAGAAAACCAAGAAAATTGCTTGAAGGAAATTAGGGTGGACATTTTGGGAATAAGTCAAAAAGTTGAGTCTCACTCAACTGTGATAAAATAGTTGGAGCAACTATTCGGGCAGATATTGGTGGCATTAAGCCAACGTAAACCAGGAACTCTTCTAAGCAACACTATCCAGAACCCAAAGAACGATAGTCATTACTTGGCCATCACTACTAGAAGTAGGAAGAGTACGGTAGATCCACTTATTATTGCGGACAGTGGTAATAAAGATAGACCAGTGGTAGTTGATGAAGATATTGAGTTGGAGCTAAGTAATTTAGCACCAGACGACAATGCAACTCAAAACCCAGTATTAATAAGGAAGTTGAATCTGAAAAGTGGCAGGAGAAGAAGGTTTCATAAATTTTGAAAACTATCCCATGACCTCCTTCTCCCTTTTCTCAAATGTTGAAAAATAAGGTTGATGAGGGTAAATACTAGAAATTTATGTCAATGTTGAAATATTTATCGGTAAATATCCCACTTATTGAGGCTTTGGAGCAGAAGCAGATGCCAGGTTACGCAAAGTTCATGAAAGATTTGGTGACGAAAAAGAGAACTGCCAGTTTTGAGCCGACAGACAATTTCCACCATTGTAGTGCAATTGCATTGCGTTCCCCAGTGGAAAAGAAAAAAGATCCGGGAGCTTTCACAATTCCTTGTACTATCGGGTCTTACAACTTTACAAAGGCACTGTGTGATTTGGGTGCTAGCATTAACTTGATTTCGCTAGCCGTTTTTAAGTAGTTAGGGTTGGGAGCACCGAAACCAACTTCTATGAGGCTTCTTATGGTAGATAGAACTGTGAAAATGCCGATGGGCATTCTGTTTGATAATTTGGTGAAAGTTGCATCTTTCATTTTTTTTGTTGACTTTGTGATTCTTGATTATGAAGTTGATTTTGAGGTTTCTATCATCCTGGGAAGAACATTCCTTGCTACAGGCTGTGCTTTGGTTGACATGGAAATCGGGAAGATGAAGTTCAGGTTGAATAATAAACATGTTACCTTCAACATCTGCCATTCCATGAAGCAATCAAGAGAGATATGTGGGTGATTTCTGTAATAGATACAATTTAGGAGAGTGACGTAGTCGTTTCGATTAAAGAAAGGTTAGGGGTAGAAGCCCTTGCAGCCGTGATTATAAATTTTGATAGTGATGGGATTGAGGAGTATGACAAGATGGTTGGTGTGCCCGCTGGTAGGGGATCATTCACTTATGCTCTAAAGAAAGTTGATCTTGATCTGAAGAATAGGATAACACCACCAGCTCGTTGTTCCATCATGGAGCCTCTAGTTTTGGAGCTTAAGTCTCTTCCACCTTATCTTCGCTACACATTTTGGGAGTCAATAACAATTTGCCCATAATTATTTCTACTGATTTAGCAGATGGCAGGTAGAGGCTCTGGTTTTGGCATTGAAGAAATTTAAGAGGGCCATTGGTTAGTCCATCGCTGATATTATCGTGATTCCACCCGGTATTTGTGCTCATAAAACTCAACTTGATCCTTAATGCATATCAAGCATTAAGCACCAACATCATATAAACCCACCTATGCAAAAAGTTGTGAAGAAAGAAATCATTAAGTGGCTAGATATGGGCGTGGTTTACCCTATTGCGGATAGCAAGTGGGTGAGCTCGGTGTAGTGTGTGCCAAAGAAGGGATAAATCACTATGGTTCCAAATGACAAAAATTAATTGATCCCAATGAGTTCGGTAACCGGATGGAGAGTTTGCATGGATTGTAGAAAGCTGAATTCTTAGATTGAGAAGGACCATTTTTTTATGCGCTTCATGGACCATATGTTAGACCATCTTGCTAGTAGAGGATGGTATTGTTTCCTTGATGGTTATTAGGGGTATAATCAAATTTTCATCACTCCCAAAGACCAAGAGAAGACCACTTTCACTTGTCCATATGTGACGTTTGCGTTCAAGAGGATGCCTTTCGGGTTATGTAATGCGCCGACAACTTTTCAGCGTTGCATGATGTCCATTTTTTCTGACATGGTGGAAGACACAATTGAAGTGTTTATGGATGATTTTTGATAATGAGAGACTCCTTTAATGACTGCTTGGCTCACCTTGCTAAGGTATTGGAAAGATACAAGGAGTGCAACTTGGTGCTGAATTGGGAGAAATGTCACTTTATGGTGAATGAGGGTATCGTGTTGGGATGTCGCATATCGAAAAAAGGTATTGAAGTTGATAAGGCAAAGATTGAGGTGATGGAAAAGTTACCTCCACCTATCTCCGTGAAAGGAATTCGAAGTTTCTTAGGTCATGCTGGTTTTTATAGAAGATTCATCAAAGACTTCTCAAAGATTGCACATCCATTATCCAAGCTTTTAGAGAAGGAGGTGAAGTTCGTGTTTGATGAGGCATGCCTAAAAACTTTTGAGTGTCTAAAAGGGAAATTGACTTCAGCCCCAATTATTGTCTCACCAGATTGGACGATGCCGTTTGAGGTTATGTGTGATAGCGGAGTGGCCTTAGGTGCAGTCCTTGGCTAATGACGTGAGAAGATTTTACATCCAATTTACTACGCTAGCAAAGTACTTAATCCAGCTCAAAAGAATTACACTGTGACTGAATAAGAGTTGCTGGCAGTGGTTTTTGCTTTAGAGAAATTTTGATCGTACTTGATTGGAACGAAGGTAATTGTGCATACAAACCTCAGAGCACTTTGGTATCTTATGTCAAAGTAGGACGCTAAGCCAAGATTGATTCGATGGGTGCTTCTACTATAAGAATTTGACTTTGAATTCAAGGACCGAAAGGGAATCGAGAATCAGGTTGCAGACCATCTATCACGCCTTGAAAAAGGAGCCATGCTTAATTTAAGGGATGATCTTGATATTGGTGATACTTTTCCAGATGATCAAGTGTTGGCAGCATCACAAGACTTAATCCATTAGTTTGCAGATTTTGCCAACTTTTTGGCAAGTGACCTAGTCCCGAAAGATATGTCGTATCAGCAAAGAATGAGATTCATGCATGAGGTGAGAAAGTTCTTCTGGTATGAACCTTATTTGTTTAGGGTGTGTGCATACGGTATGATTCAAAGGTGTATCCCGGAGGCCAAAATAATGAGTATTTTGGAAGTATGTCCTTCATCTCCAGTTGGGGGTCATCATGACGGTACGCGAACTGCGCACATGATCTTACAATGTGGATATTATTGGCCCACCATCTATAAAGATGCTCATGACTATGCTCGGGCTTATGACCAATGTCAAAGACAAGGGAATATCTCACGCATACATAAACTCCCTATGACAACTATCCTTTAACTCAAATTATTTGATGTATGGGGAATTGATTTTATGGGCCCATTTATGAGCTCACATGGGATGAAATATATTTTGGTAGATGTAAACTATGTTTCTAAATGGGTGGAGGAAATTGCGCTTCCCAATCATGAAGGTAGAAGTGTCACGGCATTCTTGAAAAGGAACATATTATCACGATTTGGTACACCCCGAGTTATCATTAGTGATGGAGGATCCCACTTCTGTAATCAGCTGTTCAAAACCTTTCTTGAAAAATATGATGTCAAACATAAGGTTGCAACACCTTACCATCCTCAGACTACCGGTCAAGTTGAAGTGTCAAATCATGAGATTAAGTCTATTTTGGTGAAGACAGTGAATGCCAATAGGACTGATTGGAAGAAGATTATATGATACACTATAGGCATATCTAACTACATTCAAGACACCGATTGGGGTATCTCCATATCAGCTGGTATTTGGTAAATCATGCCATTTACCTGCCGAACTTGAGCATAAGGCGTTATGGGCATTGAAGAGGTTGAATCTGGAATAGAGTGATGCGGCTAAATTGAGACTAGAGCATATGAATGAGATGAATGAATTTCATCTTCGGGCCTATGAAAGTTCGACACTATACAAAGAAAAGATGAAATTATATCATGATCGAAAGATTGAACAATGAGAGTTTCACCTAGGAGAGTTGGTACTACTTTATAACTCCAAGCTTCGCTTGTTAGCAGAAAAGTTAAAGTCTAAATATTTCGGGCCATTCACGATGGTTAGGGTGTTCCTGCAATGGATCAATCGAGCTGAAAGGTGATGATAATGTTCTATTCAAGGTCAATGGGGAGTGTGTAAAGCACTATGTGGGAATCACGGAAGAAATAAGGACATGTGAGGAGCTTAGACTTGATGAAGTCTGAGTAGTCAAGCTAGCTACGTCGTGCCACAAAATTAAATCAGGCGCTTCATGAGAGGCAACCCATGGGCTAGTTGGTGCAATTTGAGTAACCAACCTAGCTACGTCGTGCTGTGATATTAAATCAAGCGCTGCTTGGGAGTCAAACCAAGGATTATTACCAGTCGTGAGTTAAAACTAAAGTTGTAAACTAAAAATTGTGCAGTTTAAAATCACGTGGGTGAACCACATGACATAGGACAACCTACGGGGTGTGTATTGGTATCGTAGGAATTAGAGAAAAATTTTGGTTGCAGAATCCGACCCACGATAGGAAACCCACGTGACGTGGATCAATCCACGTGATGTGAGAATCAGAGAAAATTTATTATTGCAGAATCCTACCCACAACAGGGACCCACGTGATGTGGGTAGACCAATGTAACGCGGGTCTGTGCCTTGGAAACTAAACCCATCTTAAAATTCGACATCCAACCCGACCCAACCCTACTTATTTCGGTACTACATAAAATCGGACCACATCTGACCAAAATCATCACGAATCCAAATCCAAACATCCTCTCTATTTTCTAAGATTCATCAAATCATCCACTTTAAATCATCCATCCCTCAAATTCCCATACACCAATTCCAAAATTCATCAATTCCCAACTACCATTTAGCCGAATCTCATAAACCTTAAAATCCCAAAATTTTTAAAACCCTAGAACCCCAAACCCAAAACAAAGTTGACCCAAACCTGACCCATTTGATCTGAAATACCTCCAAAAATAAACCCCAAACGTGAAGATATGGGTTCATCTTCGAGAATTTGAACTAAAAACCTCAAATTTGAGACAAGGTTGCGCGATGAACCTTCGGTACCAGATGAAAATGGATCCGAGGAGGAGTTTGAGATTTCTCACAATGATTCTGCACTTATACCTCACACAACAAGGCTACAAACTAGGGCACAAGCTACTTCCCGGGCTGTACTTCATCCTATTCTACAACCTGCCAAATCGGCTGCTCTTGATCAGTCTTCTGATTTTGCCCCCCAGTCTGAGGAGAGGATGGAGGTTTCTGCAATCGGTGATGACCATGAGGATGATGTATCTAGGTTTGAGGAGAATACTGAGGGTACAAATGAGTCTACGTCCGGTGAGAGTAGTGCAGCTGATAGGACAGTTATGTCCTCAATAATGGTGTCCAGGATTTGACTACCTCCTCACAAAAAGCTTTGAATGTACGTCAGGACGCAACTCTGGTCCAAAGGGATGACAAAAGGTGGTGTGTTGATGGGATGAAATACATTTATGATAGGGATTCCAAACCAACTGAACGGGGTGTATGGCGAAGAAATATCATAGAAGAGGCTCGGTATCGGATAGATGAGCTGAATGCACTGCCTGAGATAAAGACATTGTTTGATCATTATTGATTTGGGTGGATCACGGAGCCTTTGGGCAGCTATAGCCATGAGTTGGTCCATGAGTTTTATGCTTTGTATGCTGCGTCAGTAGCGTTGATTACATAATGGGCAGAGATATCGAGACTAGCCACCACTAACTCATATTTGGGTTCGTGGTACCAGAGTTATCATATCTGAGCGTACTATCCACAGGTTCTTGTTTGAAATGAAAAGGGAGATTCCGGCCATAACTACTGAGCTTGATTACTGCATGGAGACGATGAGAAACAGGACTAAAATGAGAGACGTCGATCAACGGTTGGAGTTGCTACGGTGGATTCCTGGTTACATAGTGGAGGATGGTATAGATGCTAGTTGGGTTACTGGGAAGCTGGACATTAAGAAGTCATCGCTTCACTTTGCAGGACGGTTTTGGTGATCTGTTGTAAGGCACCGTTTGGGTCCCACTAATGTAGATAATTCACTCACACTTGATCGGACAGTTCTGGTAGCGAGCATTCTAGCAGGTTATGATATTAACTTCGCTCGCTACATCATTGAGGAGATCCATGACCGTGCTTTCCACAACTTCACCAGCATCTATTTTCCATATTTGATCCAGGGGTTATATAATACTGCTGGTGTGGCCTCAATACCTACAGTCGATCATTATATTAAGGTAACCCGCATTGCTGATATAGGGTTGATACAACAGTTGGGGGCTAACCCAATTTTTTTGAAGAGGTCTCAACCATCCACATCATCTGGCGCAGCCCTTTTTGAAGGGCTTAGAGATAGAGAGGAGCCTATTAGTACTCCAGCATCGGTGAGTGTACCTAAGACTGTGCGTGTACCTGCTGAGGGCACAAGCCCTATGATTGACGATGAGGTTACAGGCACTACAACACCACTGCCCCCGTCAGGTATGGTCTTAATTTTGAAGGAATTTCTACAGCAATTGGTTGATAGACAGACCCAGACGTTTGAGAGGCAGGCTCACACAGAGGTCCAGATGGCTAAGTTAGTATCCCAGCTTAAGCCATGGGTTAGGACCATGGTATAAGCTTTAGAGGCGAGAGTTGAGGCCCGTATGACTGCAGCCATGGGTAGATTTATGAGAGAGCTGCATGGGCGGATTGATAGTTTTGAGACACGAATGGCTAACCGAATGAGTTTGGCACAGATTCCTGATATGGCAGGGTTGACACAGGAGGTGGCTGCATTAAGGGAGGAGGTTAGAGATTTAGCATCGAGAAGAACCCCTGTCATTCAACCTATGCCCATGCCAGCCTCGATGAGATCGGTTTTTGAGGTGGGTTTGTTTGCGGATGAGGAGCCACCTATAGAGGGAGCCAAGCGGCCAAGTAGCTAGGAGGGTCAGCAGATGAGTGGTGATGATTTGGACAGGGACCTGAAGAGGGCTATGAAAGCCTCCCGAGTCGAATATAACCTCAGTCAGATAGCAAATGAGCAGAGAAACTTAAGATCATCTTCTATTCAGCCACCTCCCCCACTGTCAGCACCTAGCGTGGAGCCTAGAGAGCAGACAAATGATCTCGCTATGGATGGGCCCACATTTGGTGCCTAGGGCACCACAAGTATGTCTTCACTCCCTTACACTTATTATATTGATATATGTGTACTGGGGACAGTGCACCATTATTTAGTTGGAAGTGATGGTATACCACCACTTGGGGTTTTTTATTATCGTGTTTTCTTTTCCCCCAAGTGTGCTATCATAGTAGAACTGGAATATTTAGGTCGTTATTTATAGTATTTATGTGTTTTCATGATTATTTAGGAGAAAAATTGGGGAACCTTAGCGTAGTACAATTTTGAATGATAATGATGCTTTTTGATTGTTTAAAGGACACCCCTCCTGAAAAGTTGGTTTTGAAATGTGTGTGTAGTATGTTAGTTTATGACAGCTGTTAGATCTTGCTATGGAATTAGTATTATAGGCAACATGACTGTACCTAGCAATACATGAACTGGATAGGTAGTAGTTAATAGTGTAACCCTGTGCTATGTATGTGTGAGGTCATTACCTAGTTCACTTTGTGTGTGCGATCCAGAACTTTCCCAGTTAGTCTTGCCTAGGTTATAGGATAGTGGTTAGGAAAGCATCATAGGCCGTTTTTTGAACAAGTCCACTTTTAGCCTTAATGCCTGACCAAATGAATTAAGTATCCCTTGATCCCGAGTTTGAGCCTTAATTGACCTATTTCTTTCATTAGCCTATTCTGACTTACAATGAACCTATCTTGGCCTGATCCATCCTTGGACATTGTGTACCTCAACTCAGGAAAATCGCTTAAGTTGAGGGTGGCTATTATAGGGGTGTGCAGTTTAGCTTGGGTATGAAGAAGGGGTTAGAAAAAGAAAAAGAAAACAGATTTGGGTGTGAAGAAAGAAGAAAAAAAAAAAGAGAAAAAAAATAAAATAAAAAGAGAAAAAAAAAATATGTTTTGAAAGTATGAAGAAAATCACACCCAAAATCTGAAAATGAATGAAGGAGAATAAGGGAGAATAAAATAAGAATGGTTTGAAAGTGGAGCCAAAAATAGTGTAGTGTCAAGGAGGGTTGAGTCACTATATCCATATGTACCACACCCGTCCTCAAGCCCACATTACAAGCCAATGAAAGTCCTATAGTTATTCTAGTCCAACTGTCCGAAAAAACTAAGATATAGAAAATAAGGGCAA
Source organism: Capsicum rhomboideum (assembly GCA_031232105.1). Classification (NCBI taxonomy): domain Eukaryota; kingdom Viridiplantae; phylum Streptophyta; class Magnoliopsida; order Solanales; family Solanaceae; genus Capsicum; species Capsicum rhomboideum. The sequence continues at coordinate 83,165,432 of CP124712.1, forward strand.
CCCTATGGTATTTCATGCACACTATTTGAATTTCTTTGTGAGAAAGAGTATTTTGACCCGGTCCTTACTCTAATATTCAGTAGCATACTTTGAGTGTAAAGGACTTATTTGTTGTGAGAGTACATGTGTTGCATTGTTAGCTGCTATTTGTTCGGATAATGTCATTTGCATATATGCTTAGTTGTTTGTTCATAATCTGATGCCATCACTAGATCTCTTTTGTGTTATGATAATATGTTACATGTATACACACCGTGGTTTTGTTGGGAAAATAGGAAGGGTCAGAGAAGTTTTGATACCAAAAGCAATAAGTCGAGTGTCGTAGGTCTCTTAGGTTTCTCTTAGTTAAGCATCGAATGTGTTTGTTTTATTTTTGTTTGCCTGAGGACATGCAACTATTCTAAGTTGAGGGTGTTGATGTGTCGTGGTTTCATGGCACTTTTGACACTTAAAACAAGGAAAATATGCAATGACTCGGGTATATTTAATTGGTATGATGTGTTTTCTGTTCTATATTGCAGGAGAATAGGTTTTGGGAGGCAAAATGGACAAAGAGGAAGAATCATGAATGAGAACGAAGTACTTACAGACGAAAGAGTCAAGTCAGGACTAGAGGAGTGACTCACGATAGGACTCACGTCACGTGAGTCAACCAATGTGACGTAGGTCCGTGTCATAGGTCGCCTCCTGAAAGTTTATCAAGTGACCTGATTTTCACGGCAGGACCCACATCACGTGAGTCGACCTATGTGACGTAGGTATGTGTCATGGGTTGACTCCTTAAGATTATGAAGAAGCCTGGTTCTCACGGCAGGGACCCACGTGATGTGACTTGGTTCCACGATACTAAGTCATGGTACCGTGGAAAAGTGCCGACACTATTTTCCTGTTTTGTTTAGAATAGGATTCGCCTTGTATCTATAAATACCATTTTATTTTCCTATGTTAAGGGTTGGTCAGTACATTGTTTTGAGAGATATTTTCCATTATTTTTGAGTTCATAAACATATTATTGATTTTGTAATCTTGGAACATCGATTCTAGGGTTTTATTGATATTGAGATTTCAGAGTTTTCTCCTTATTGTGAGGGTGCAATTATGTTTTCTTCATTGAATTCTTCTTGTGTTCTTGCAATCATGAGGAGCTAAACCCATCAATTAGGGTTGTGTGAACCATGAGGAATAAACGAAACAGGTTAAGTGCAAAGCAATTCTGAACCGTTATGAATGCATGTATTGTTATTTCCTTCATTGTGATTGATCTTCTAATGGTTGCAAACGTTAGAAACTCGTCTGTATTCTAAAATTTCTTAAGAGAGAGGTAGAGATTGGGAAAAGGGAATAACAACAGAGATTTGAAGCTATCAACCTTCATCTAATAACTTAAGCAGTAACAGGGATAGTAATCTGAGATCCTGGACAGGGGTTACTAGTGTGACACTCGGAGACCGAGGGGAGAGGAGTGAAATTCGTCTAACCAAGGTCGATAGATATTTAGATGAACATGTCTTGCTAGATTTTTCATGCAATACAGTGGGATAGTTGTTCTAGCACAAGTAATCGGTTGAGTTAAGGAATCATTGGGGATCACAGTCCTAGTGTATTTCTCGTATTGTTTACAAATCCAAAAACCATCAATCATTACTGTTATTACTTACTCACAAACCACACACACACACACAGTTTTACTTACTTGCCAATTACTTAGACTAGCATTCGACAGACTCTCGTCATATTCCCTGTGGGATCGACCCCAACCTAGTTGGGTTCTATATTTGATATAGCGACCGCATTATACTTTTTTGGAGGTATATTTTAGGCAACATCAGCATGTCGTAAGGCTTCTTCTAGATCATAATACTTGAAAGCAAGAGTTTTCTTTAATCTCACAATTAGTTAGAGTAGCAAGCAGGGACTCTATTTTTTCTACCGTATCATGATATGCATTTATTAACATTTTGGTCAAGGATCTCAGTTCCCTATGGGAATAATTTATCAAATTTTGCTGAACATCAAGAAAACTTACTCTATCCTCCTCTTCTTGTTGGAATTGGCTATAAGAACAAACAAGAAATCAAACCGTGTAGGTTCATCTTCAAGAGCAACCATGGAAGCATCCTGCTCATCATTCTCAGGTTCAGATCTGCTTGAAGTGTCTCCCTATATAGCCAAGGCATGTTTGACCATTTTATCTGTATCTTCTCTTCATATGAACCTGTCAAGAACCTGGTCCCTTCTTTGAGTTCTCTCTAGATTTCTTTGGATGTATTTCTTGTTATCCCCTTTAGAGAGGACAATCCTTGATGATGTGACCTGGTTTCCCATAATTGAAAAAACCATCATTTCTTATGAATCCCCTATTTGTGTTTCCTCTATTTTAAAAACCTCCACTTCTCACCATTTTTTGAAATCTTCGAGTGAGATAAGCCATGTTTTGTTCTTATTCACTTGAATCATCCTTGCTAGTCTTCAGAACCATACTCCTTTCCTTTTGGGGATGATTTCTCTCAGTGTCTTGTTGCCTTTTAAGTTCATAAGTTTTTAGATTCCCAATAAGTTTATCTATGGTCAATTTTTGCAGATCTTTAGCTTTTGAAATGGCATTTACTTTGCTTTCCAATGAGGGAGGCAAAACACTTAAAATTTTCATGACCAGCATATACATCTTGATGTTTTCTCCAAGACAGTTGGTATTATTCACAATATATGTGAATCAAGTATGCATGTCTTGAATGGATTCTCCTTCACTCATCTTAAACAGCTCATACTGAGTAGTAACTATATCAATCTTTGATTGCTTTACTTTACTTGTTCCCTCAGGGGCATTCTGCAATGCTTCCCATATTTCCTTAGTTGATTCACAAAAATAGACCTGATTGTATTCATCAGGTCCTACCCTACAGACAAGAATCTTCTTCGCTTTGTAATTCTTGACAATCCTCTTTCGATCAACTTCAGTATAATCCTTTCTAATTTTAGGAAAAGAATGAGAGGTATCTCCTTCTTTAGATGCTTCCATTAGGACACAGGTACTATCACAGATAACATCCCATAACTCGCTATCTTCCGCCTTGATAAAATCATGCATTCTAGTTTTCCACCAATGATAGAATTACCCATTGAACCTATGGGGTAGAGTGGTTGATTGTCCTTCCTTAAAACTGGGTGGAGCTGCCATCTTGAACAAGAGCCTTCTTAGGTGTTAACTTTATAAAAAGAACAGATCTGGTACCAATTGATATTCCATAAGAGTCCACCACTATAAGAAAGACCTAATTCGGTACCAGGTCCCTATATGAGGATATTGAAGAACAATAAGAACACGATAAAAAATGCGGTAAATTAAATGACAAAGGATGTTTACGTGGAAACCTCCTTGATTAAAGGAGTAAAACCATAACCTACCCCAGTAGGATTTCACCAACAACCTTCACAAAATCTCCGAGCAACCTTCGATTATAATCCAGGAATTAACCTCCTTATTCCTATAACCTTGCAATAACTCTATTGCAAATACACCCTCATAATAACTCTACTATGAGACTTCATATCTACCTCTAGCTAAGAAATCAACTCAGATGTGATAAAAAATCTAGACAAAAATACTCATTGTAATCTCTAGAATGAGAAAGGTGTTTATAATTGTAAGACCAAGAACAAAACCTCAATCAACCTAGAAACAAAAAATATAAATAACTATGAGCAAGGAGTTTCTACATTATTGAGTCTTGCAATATCTACTGAGGCCTTTTCTTAAGAAATGAGAAAAATTCATTTTGAATTTGTACAAAAGTTTTAGCATCTATCATCAAGGATGATGTATATATCTATGATGAGCATTGGGAGGGACGCTTCCTCATTGGTTGATGCTAGAAAGACCACTAAAAGTTTGTCCCACTAACATGCTGACATTATCCAGAAAAGTACTAAACAGCTGGCATATAAGACAAATGTGTGCAACTACAACACTGCACACTGGGACACCAGTTCATATAACTGGTCCTTCCACTAGGTTAGGCAATCATCGAAACATGAATTACAATCAGACATGTATGGACTAGGTTCTTGTGTTAAAGTTTGACAATCATCAAGCATAATAAGAACAATGAGATCAAGGCTGGAACCCTACATCTCCCTCCTACAAAAATACCCCAAATGAATCTTATACCTAGAATGATATGGGTTTAGAGGCCAAGCTCTATGAGTGCTATTCTGAAATGTTCTGATGGAGTTTTCGATATTAGTAAAAGGAAAGGTATGTGTGAGACAACACTTCACTCTCTGTAGAAGTGGAATTCGTCTACGAGGTAGGTTATGGTTTAATTATATTACACTTATGCTAGATATACGTAATAACGATAGTAATGTCAAGAGAATTCATGCCTGGTTGGATGAATGATGAACAAACTAGGATAACACATAGGTGATTTGAATGATTAGTTATTTAACTGTTCTCACTCCTTTAATTATCTAAGGGTATAAGTTTTGCATGAACTAGAGGTAGGTCAGGGAAAGAAAGTGTATTTACGAGTTACATGAAGGGTTAGGGCGACTATATCAGCAATGAGCGTGAGCTAGGGCCAAGGCATGCATTCGGTGGGTTCTTAGAAGTCTAGTAGAGCTTATACTGAGAGTAAAGAGGATGGGTAGTAGGTTCCTAGATACTGTAATGAGTTGAGAGGATTCAGAAGAGTTATGGATATATGTGCACTGTGTTTGTGGAGATTTGTTCCTAGTAGGATAGGCATAGATGTAGTAGGAGTTAAGGAAAGTGAGAAGTAGGCATAGTGTCTAGGATTAAGGTCGTTAGTAGAAGCGTGGGTGATGGTTAGTTGTAGGGTTGGTATGTTGGGTGAGTGTGAGTCATCAGGTGTACATGAAATCAAATTACTCTGTGCATATATATGAGTTTGATATTGTGATTAGCCTTCAGGCATTACCTATGATTATTGACTGCATCATACATTAAACATATGGTTTTGAGATGGTATTGAGATGAGATATGCATCAGTTTTTACACTGACACTGATATTAGATCGGGTACCACACTAGTACTAGTACATGGACTGAGCTCTTCCTGTCACGCCTCGAATTCCAACGGACTGGCACCCAAAGCTGTTAAGGACCGAGAGAACCAATCTTCATTCATGTACACTCTTACGTGTGTCACTCAATGAGCATCACCATCACATATAGATATAAGATGCCAATAGCGGGAGTCATGGAAAACATGTGATATATACATATATGAAACTTGGCCGTTAGGGCCACCAAGTCAAAATGGACATACATTCTTTCATTTATCTTACCACGTACGTTTACAAAGCCTCTAACAGATGCATATACATAAACAACCTAAAGTAGGGACAAGTCCCCACTTTATACAACATTTACAATACCAAAACAATGTACACATGTGACTCGGAAAGCCCCAAACCAATTGGAGCTCACCAATGATCTGTAAATGACCCGCAACCTACTGTGGAGGTCTACTAGTACCTATGCCTGCAGCATGTAAGGTAAGTCCCCCAAGTGATGTCAGTACGAAGAATGTACTGAGTATGTAAGGCTTTATGAAACTGCATGATATATATATAAGTACTTCTATGGACTCAAAGATAGGAGAATAGTCAATTCAGATAAACCATCGGTCTGCATATGTGTGGACACGTGTACATTACATTCGTTACTTTCTTTGCCTTTATGTTTGTCACGCCCCGACTTCCAACGAGGCGTGATTGGCATCCGAAGCCGATATGGCCCGAGAGAACCAATCTTTGCTCATGAACCTTCGTATGTATATTCTCGTATGAATCTCACTAAACCTTATGCAACTATGTGGAAGACATGATCATGGAACACATGCTATATATATATATATATTAATGAAACTTGGCCGTTGGGGCCATTAAGTCAAAACGGACATTTATCTCTTACATCCACATACCCACATATGTCTACAAAAGCCTCTAACAGATGCATTTACTAGACCAACTAACAGTCAGGACAAGTCCCCGCTTTATACAATATTTACAATATCAAAACAAATATACAACTATGACTCAGGAGGCTCCGAAGCTACTGGAGCTCACCAAAACTCTGCAAATGATACACAGTCTACTGAGGAGGTCTACTAATGCCTGCACCTGCAACATGTAAGGTAAGTCCCCCGAGGGGGTCAGTACGAAGAATGTACTAAGTATGTAAGGCTCATAAGAAATAGTATCATACATGAGAATATCAATAGAATGACATATGAGAGAATAGTCATTCAGGATAAACCATCATTTTATATCATAACCTTTATATCTACTCTCCTTCAATGGAAATTACCTTCACTCAAGAAACTCGCCTCCAATAGATTCTTCTACTTGGTTAGTAGGTTATGAAAGAATAACATTCATCCACATACATCCACTCTAGTGGTGGGATAATGATATAACATACATCTATTCTATCGGTGATTTAATAACATAACGTACATCCACTCTATTAACGTACATCCATTCTATTAACATACATCCACTCTCATGGTGGGTTAGCATACATCCACTCTATGGTGGGTTAATGTACATCCACTCTCATGGTGGGTCATCATACATCCACTCTCGTGGTGGGTCAACATACATCCACTCTCATGGTGGGTTATCATACATCCACTGTCATGGTGGGTCAACATACATCCACTCTCATGGTGGGTTATCATACATCCACTGTCATGGTGGGTCAACATACATCCACTCTCATGGTGGGTTATCATACATCCACTCTCATGGTGGGTCAACATACATCCACTCTCATGGTGGGTTAACGTACATCCACTCTCATGGTGGGTTAACATACATCCACTCTATGGTGGGTTTAACATACATTGCTCACACATCTCCTCACCTCTTATTTGGGAGGGATTGATTTATTCACTTATGAGAGATTGGTACATTAAGGATCATAACACTATTTGGAACACACAAATATGCTTTACCTCACTCTTATACTTCATGAGATCAACACCTTAACTTGTGAAGGATAGTTATACTAACTCTCACTTTACCTCCTTCTATGAGATCTTATATATGCAAGCATAACATCGGGCCTCCACCTTTGGTGGCTATACTAAGTATCATAGCTTAATCTTGGGATTTTCCACCTTGAACTTATACCCTTTAGATTGTAATCCATACTCAATGAAACATCTAGCAACCATGCATGCATTACTTCTTTACCATCTTATACCCTTTACATAGCTAAGAAGGTGACACACTAGAGATCATGACATTAATTGAAGCACACACTTATATACTACTTCACTTCTCTACCTTTGGAGTTTGACATCTTCACTATGCAGAAATAGATATATTGACTTACACATCACTTCTCTTATTACTCTTATGAGACTAGTACTTTTACTTATGAAAGGTTAGTACAAAGATAATCATCATATTATAGGACTTTGGAACATGACAGGATTGGAAAATGCTATTCAAGCATAAATAGATTTTCCTACATTATTACTCTCTTGAGATAGTTCTTTTAGGAATTACAACATTATGACATCTTACATGAAGCTTTGGATCATTAAAAAATGAGTGAGAGACATGTGAATAATTGGCAATATAACATCCTTGGAAACACAACACTATTGGAACCATTGAACCATAATCAATGAGCAAGAGGCATGAGTATAATCACTATTGGAACATTTGAACGTACCCTTATTGGACTTTTGGAACATTAACCATGAATATGAGACATGTGATGCACAATTGATCAATGAGTAGGAACTATGTGATAATGACCATTGATAACCGGATATAGGATACCTTAGCACATTTTGGAATAGGACAAGTGAAAAGATACGGACAGAGTAACCTTACATACCTTGTATTCTTAATACGAATACACAATATTAGACATGTATACAATAGTCCCGCTCCGTCCTTGTGTTTTGCTCTACAACACAAGTTCATAACGAAACCAACATTAACCACCAATTATCTTACAATGGCATACAATAACGATAAGTCACATGTTTAGCTTTAACATGTCATTTCCCCCTTGACCTAACCATTGATGAAATGATTATTCCAAAAATCCCACAATATTCCCAACATTGACCAATACATGATAATCAATACATTTCACCACAACACTTCTCCTTTACACTTTCTTATCCACACCATATCACAAATAATCCATCACCTTACCTTCATACACCTCATAGCACATATCGGCCAAAATCCCACAATTTATACTTATAGAAAAATAACAAGTTTAATAACAAAATAACACCATACATGTTGTTATTTTATCCATACCATACTTTTTCATCAAAACCACAAGTCATAATCCAAGTTACAATCCCATGGATAACACATCTTTTTCAGAAAACCAAAAGTACCATGTCCAACACTTCCAACCCTAACCAACATGATATACACAATATCTCATGCTTATAATATGTTAAAGTACAATAATAATCACTTTCCCCAGCTTGGAAGATGATAATCTTGCTCCAAAATTTGGCTTTGAGCTCTTAGGGTTTGAGAGCAAGAAAAGCTTTCTTGAGACTTCTATAAAAAGATAGAAAAAGCATGTGTGTTGTTATGTATTAAAAATCTGATTTTTGGTCTCCTTTTATAGACCTTGGTGTTCATCCTTAGCCACGCTTGGCATTTAATGCTAAGTGTGGCTAAGTCAATGGAAGAATGGGTCATTTGACCCATTCTTGACCCATGATTTCTTCTCATTTTGGGCCCATTTTTGAGCCCAATTCACTTAACCCACTAAAATTCATAATTCCTCATGTTTAATTCATTCCATACTCATTAGGACAATATTCCCACTCACGGGATTCATACTCGTAGCCTCAATTCCAAAAACAAGCAATTCTAGCCACGTATGACTTATGTTGACCATAAGGGTAAAATCGTCATTTTGATGCCAAATTCATTCTCAAGTAATTTTATCATACCAATATAATAATTTCCTCATTTCATGAATATGCTCGTGGTTGTAGAAGAATCGTGGCAAAAATCGGCTCAATACGTCCCCGGGCACCCATGGGACTTAAGAAAAATTCCAACTTTTGAAAGGTGCGCACAAGCATCCCGGCACTCCCTTGGGCGCGCTACCTTGCCGCCTGTGGGCTAAAAATTTTAACCCAGAGCGGCCCGGCATTCCCCTAGGCGTGCCCCACCTCTTTTTTTTCAAAATTTTTGTTTCTTCGACCTTTCTTCGCGGATTCGGTTAGACACTTCAAGTCCTATTCTTTAACTTACTTCTTACCCTTAATATCCTTTGTTTAGAGGTCCTCTTAGCCTCATTTTGAACCCCACAACTGCGCCACAAAAATCACAAAACACCTTCTATGCAAGTTTAATCACATATACAAGGGCCAAATTCAATTATCCCATCAATAGCATTACCAAATACGTACTTATAGCTCTCGATACCTAAGTAAACATTGTTCAACGTCATCACATAGGGTTAGGAAGGTACGGGGTGTTACAATGTTCATTCATCTACCCATACTAGGCTTTTCTGTCGCCCCTGCTTTGAGATTTATCTACCCATGCCAGGCTTTTCTGTCGCCCCTGGGATGAGATTTATCGTTCTACCCATGATAGGCTTTTCTATCGCCCCTGGGATGAGATTAACCCATGCTAGGCGTTTCTATCGCCCCTGTGATGTTACTGTGATATTGGGATCGACCCATGCTAGGTATTTTAACCCCTAGAATGCCACCCAAGAGTACTCAAACAATTATACATTACTTCATTTCTTTACTTCTATGAGACGGATAAATTGGTAGTCATAACATTATTGGAACTTTGGAACATTAGTCTATGAACATGAGACATGTGAATCACAATGCCACACCAAAAACAAGCATTTGTCCCCAATCGGCATTCACCTAAATGGTACCTTCCGCAACGCTGACATGGAGGATGAGAAAATCCTACTGTCTGTGAACCCTGCACTCCACTGTTCTGTCCAGATGGACCACCTCTAGACCCTCAAAATTGGGAGTAGGCACCCGCTGTGGAATAAGAGAATGAGGGTCTAGGCGGTAACATTCGAGATCCAGATTCTCCTGGGGACACCATAGACTGCCCCATAGATCTTGCCCTTTTTGCTGGCCCTTCCTCAGATTTCTGTATCCTGTTTCTTTGCCTTTGGTCTTCCATCTTTTGTGCGAAGGCATGAATCCTTGCTATATCCATATCTCGATTTAGGGCAGCGATAGTACAGTCCCGTACCAAATAAGGCTCTAATCTGTCCACATATCTATGTACTCTATCTTCCATCGTGGCCACCACATTTGGAGCATATCGTGCCAAGGAGTTAAACTGCAAACTGTACTCTCTAACACTCATATTTCCTTGACGTAAATTTAAAAACTAATCCGCACGAGCCTCACGAATCTCGTAGGGAAGATAATGATCAAGAAATGCTGTTTTAAATTCTTCCCAATTTGGTGGCATTGCACCAATACCACGAGACTTCTTCCAATCTTCATACCACAATATCGCCTCGCCCTTCAGTCTATAAGCTGCCAACTCAACCGTTTCCACCCCGGACACATGCATAACCTCCAAAGCTCTCTGAATTTGATCCACGAAGTCCTGTGGATTTGCTTTCAAGTCTGACCCAGTGAATATAGGAGGGTCCAGTTTCAAGAAATCCTGTGTCCTGCGACTTGCCATTCTAGCCGCATCATCATCATGTGTCATTGTGCCAGCTCGTCCCTGACTTTGTGCCGCCACTAACTGTGTCAACATATGTACAACATTTCTAAGATCCTGGTCAGTGGTATTCATTGGCGGTTCTGCAGGTACTTCTCTACCTCTTGGCTCTTCTGGAGCTGGAAAAGTAGAGGAAGACTGCGATGCAATCTCGGCATCAGCTCCACCTTGACTCGCTTGGTCAGGTGGTAATCTACTCATTCCTTCTTCAGCAGGCACATCCACCTGCTTCCCTTTACCTCTACCTCCTTTCGTGATTGGTATTTTAACTATACCAAAGAAAAACAATCACTATGATCAGGTCCAATTCAACTTACAACACCAGCTCTATTGCACGATCTAGCATGAAGAAAAGAAATAACATCCTAAATGCCCCGTAGCCTCCTGCTCATAAATGTGGTGCACAACACATCCATGAACAAGACTCTACTCGGACACGGCTTTGTAGACACCCTTAGAACGAACTGCTCTGATACCACTTTTGTCACGCCCCGAATCCCGTCGAGACATGATTGGCACCCGAAGCCGATATGGCCCAAGAGAACCAACCTTTGCTCATGTACGTTCGTATGCATGTCCTCGTGTGAACCTTATTAAACCTTATGCAACTATGCGGAAAACATGAATCATGGAAACATGTGCTAGATACATATTTAGAAACTTGGCCGTTGGAGCCATCAAGTCAAAACGGACATTTAACTTTCACATTCATAACCCACACATGTCTACAAAAGCCTCTAACAGATGCATTTACCAGACCAACTAATAGTCGGGACAAGTCCCCGCTTTAAACCATATTTACAACATCAATATAGCTGTACACCTATGACTTGGAAAGTCCCGAAGCAACTGAGGCTCACCAAAGATCCGCAATGTCAACCTATAAAGAAGGTCTACTAGTGCCTGCACCTGCAACATGTAAGGTAATTCCCCCGAGGGGGTCAGTACGAAGAATGTACTGAATATGTAAGGCTCATAAGAAATTCATCATACATAATAACAACAATAATGGAATCAATGTAAGGAAACAGAAATGTGAATAAACTCTCTTTACGTATGTGGGAAACCATGTATATTACGTTCTTTACTCCTCTTTTATTCATCTTTATTGTTCTACCCATGCTAGGCTATTCTGTCACCCCTGGGATGAGATTAACCCATGCTAGGTGCTTTGACCCCTGGGATGTTATGTGAACCCATGCTAGGCTTTCGTGTCGCCCCTGGGATATCATTAACCCATGCTAGGCTTATCGCCCCTGGGATGTTATATTAACCCATGCTAGGCTTTCGTGTCGCCCCTGGTATGTACCATTATAACCCATGCTAGGCTTTTATATCGCCCCTGGGATGTATCGGGATCGACCCATGCTAGGTATTTAACCCCTGGGATACCACCCATGATTACTTCTTAATTATACACCTCTTAATTCTCTTGTTACTCTTATGAAATCTTATGAGATTGGTACTTCTACTTGTGAAAGATTGCTACAAAGATAATCATCATAATTGAGGACTTGGAACATGTCATGATTGGAAAATACTATTCAAGAATAAATAGGTTCTCTTATGTTATTACTCTCTTGAGATCGTTCATTTAGGAATGATAACGTTATGACATTTTTGGAACTTCACTCAATGAACAAGAGGCAAACGAATCATCATGCATTTAGGAATAGGATACATATGAATAACAATGTACGTCAACCTGAATTTGAGATACTTCAAACCCCTCGGAATTGAAACAAGTCCAATGTCAATGTGAATAACATGTTGCAGAAGGATATGGAAAAAGGAACCTTACATACCTTGTATTCTTAATACGAATACACAATCTTAGATGTGCATACAATATTCCTGCTCCTTCCTTATGTTTCGCTCTACAACACAAGTTTATAACGAAACCAACATTAACCACCAATTACCTTATAATGGCATACAACAACAATAAGTCACATGTTTAGCTTTAACATGTCATTTCCCCCTTAACAAAACCATTGATAAAATCATTATTCCAAAAATCCTCCAATATTCCCAACATTGACTAATACATGATAATCCATACATTCCACCACAACACTTCCCCTTTACACTTTCTTATCCACACCACATCACAAACAATCCATCAATTCACCTTAATACACTTCATAGCACAAATCGGCCAACATCCCACAATTTGCACTTATAAAAAAATAACAAATTAAATAACAAAATAACACCATAGACGTTCATATTTTATCCATACCATGATGTTTCATCAAAGTCACAAGTCCAAATTCAAGCTCAAATCCCATGGATCACAAATCTTATTCAAAAGCACAAAGTGCCATGTCCAACATTTCAACCATAACCAACATGATATACATATTCTCTCATGATTATAATATGTTAAAGTACAATAATATTCACTTACCCAAGCTTGAAAGATGATGATCTTGCTCCAAGAAGTGCCTTAGGGTTTTGAAAGCCAAAGAGATGTTCTTGGGAAATTTCTAGAAAAAGATAGAAAAAAACATGTGTGTTTCTCTTCAATAAAAATCAGCATTTTGCCCCTTTATATAGGCCTTTAGTCCATCCTTAAGTCATTAATGTGGCATTCTAGAAGGTCTTGGCAAGAATGGGTCATTTGACCCATTTTGGGCCATGCTTTCATTTCATTTTTGGGCCTTTTTTGGGCCCAATTCACTTAACCCGATCAAATCAATAATTTCTCGTGTTTAAGTCGTCTAATATGTATTAAAATAATATTTCCACTCATGATATTCATATCCGTAGCCTCAATCCAAAAACCAAGTGATTCTAGCCACGTTTGGCTTATTTTGACTATAAGGGTAAAATCGTCATTTTGGCCCCAAATTTGTTCTCGAGAAATTTTATCATACCAATGTAATATGTCATTTATTTCATTTCTATACTCTTGGTTGTAGAAGAAACGTAGCAAAAATCGGCTCGGTAAGACCCCGGATACCCTTGGGACTTAGAAATTTCCAACTTTCGAAAAAGTGAAAAACCCAAGGTGGAACGCTCCTGGGCGCGCCAACCTACTGCCTCTGGGCTAAAAATTTTAGCCCAGAGCGGCGTGGAACGGTCCCAAACGCACCCCTCTTCAAAATTTTCGAAAATTCCATTTTTTGACTTTTCTTCGCGGGTTTGGTTAGATACTTCAAGTCCCATTCTTTAACTCACTTCTTAACCTTATTATACTTTGTTTAGAGGTCTCCTTAGCCTCATTTTGAACCCCACAAATACGCAATGAAAATTTCAAAACACCTTCTATGCAAGTTTAACCACATAACAAGAGCAAAATTCACTTAGCTCACCAATAGCATTACCAAATGCATACTTATAGCTCTCGATACCTAAGTACATATCATTTAATGTCGTCAAGTAGGGTTGGGAATGTACGGGGTGTTACACACAATTGGTTCTGTGAGTAATACTATATGACAATACCTTTGGACATTTCAAAATAGAACAAGTATAATGCCAATCTGAACAATATGTGCTGCAGAAGGATATGGAAAGAGTAACTTACATACCTTATCTTCCAAAAATGAATACACAGTCCTATATGTAAATACAATAATCCAGCTCCTTCCTTATGTTTCACTCTACAACACAAGTACATAACGGAGCTCACGTTAACAACTAATTACCTTATAAGTGCACAAGACGACAATAAGCTACATGACTGCCATATAACGTTATTTCAACCTTTACAATACATTCCACACATTGACAAAGACATCATAAACCAATAACATTTCACACCAAGTTTACCCTTTACGCTTTCTCATTATCATTACGTCATAATTACTCCATCAAGTCACCTCATAACAACATATTAACAACAATCCATAATTGATATAATCCAACATTCCTCCAAACGACCCCTTAAAGTCATTCAAAAGGTATCATAAGTTGATAATTACATCCAAGAAGGGTATAGGAGCCTGGGGGGGTCAAAGAGAAGCAAAAACAAATAAAACAAAACTCTAGACTGGGTTGTGGAGACACCTGCGCCCGCAAGTGGATGATATGAGGCCGCAGGTTCCCCTCTGGCCTTGTCCAGATCCACCTGCGTTGGCATCTGCGCCCGCAGGTGCTCCAGACGCGAGGGGGAATGCCCGTTTCAGCAAAAAAGGGTCTCTTTTAGGTCCTTTTTTGTAGTAAATGGCCCATGGCCATTAATAAGCTTATATTTAAATATTTTAGGTCAACTTGTATGCCAACAAACAACCATGGTTTCACAACATATGTGAACATCACCAAAATGACATTTCCCGGTCAATACGTCACCAATTCCATGACCAATTTCATATCAACAATCCCACAAGTTTTGCACATAAAGAAAGAAAGTTAACCACATAAAAAAATCTTACATGTTGATATTTAATCCATCAATTTCACTTCCTTCAAGATCACAAGTCCATTTTCAAGTTTACAAGGCAAAACCCTTTTTCGATTGTAAAAGTAGACAGTTTTTCACATAGTGAATTGTCCAACACTTTTACAACATAACCAACATGATTTATGCACCATCTTAAGCATATAATATACTAAACCATAAGAATAAATACTTACCAATGCTTGCAAGAGAGTGATCTTGTCCAAAGGGGTGATGACTTAGGGTTTGTGTGAGATGAGAAATGTTTTGGAAAAGTCTAGAAATGGCATGTGTGTCTTGGTGAATAAAAATCTGATTTTTGTGCCCTTGTATAGTCCCTTTTAGTCTCATCCTTAGCCACACTTTGATCATAAATGCTATGCTTACTTGGTCAAGGCCAAGAATGGGTCATTTCTATTTGGGCCATGTCTTTTTTTTGTCTAATTTTGGGTCTCAATTGAGCCCAATAGCACAAGATTCATTTAAGCCCAAAAAATTAATGCATAATTCACCAACCCTCTCATGTTTAAACAATTCCATAAATGTTAAGGTAGTCTCATGGGTTCGGAAATGTACGGGGTGTTACATCCTTCCCCCCTTAGAAACATTCGTCCTCGAATGTTAGTGACATTATTCAAATTAAAACAAATTCAGGTCTAGGATCATTCTTCAAGTTAGCATATATATATATATATATACTTAATGCTTATAAATACTTACTTGTTATTGCTCTGATCTCGTATCTTGAACTTTTTCTTCCATTTGAAACAAATGAGTACTTGGACTTCATCATTTCTTCAGCTTCCCATGTGATCTCTTCTACTTGTTGATTCCTCCAAAGTACATTTACGGAGGCTACGTCTTTTTTCCTTATCCTCTTCACTTGTCTATCCAGAATAGCAACAGGTATCTCTTCATAGGTGAGATCCTTTGTCAGTTTTACATCTTCGGTGGGAGCAAAACGAGATGGATCTCCTATGCACTTTTGAAACATGAAATACTGGATGAACTGTGGAGAGTTCTTGGGTAGTGCAAATACTGGATGAACTGTGGAGAGTTCTTGGGTAGTGCAAATTCATACGCAACTTGCCCAAATCTTCGGACAATTTCATATGGCCCTATATAACGGGGACTCAACTTCCCTTTATTTCCAAATCTCATTACTCCTTTTATAATACTCAATCACCTATGGCAAATTCAAGCCCTCTTCTTCTGACATCAGCATATGTCTTGTGTCAATTTTGGGCCGTTTGTAGCCTCTGTTGGATCACTTTAACTTTCTCCATAGCTTGATGAACAAGATCTGGCCCAAGTAAAGTAGTTTCACCTGCTTCAAACCATCCAATCAGTGATCTACAGTTCCTTCCGTATAAAGCTTCATAAGGTGCCATTTTGATACTTGAATGATAGTTATTGTTGTAGGAAAATTTAATAAGAGGCAAATGATCATCCCAACTACCTTGAAAATCTAATGTGCAAGCTCGTAGCATATCTTCAAGTGTTTGGATAGTACGTTCTACCTATCCATCAGTCTGAGAATGAAAAGCCGTACTCAGATTCACTTATGCACCCAAGCTCTTTTGAAAAGATCTCCAAAAATGTACAGTAAATTGAGCTCTCCTGTATGATATAATGGAGATTGGAATCCCATGTAATCGTACTATTTCTTTAACATACAACCTTGCATAATCTTCGGTTGTATAGGTGGTCTGGACTGGTAGGAAATACACTGACTTGGTAATCCTGACAACTATTACCCATATGAAATCATATTTTCGCAGTGTACCAGGCAAACCTGTGATGAAATCCATGTTAATCATGTCCCATTTCCAGACTGGAAGATTGATACATTGCATGTAACCTCCAGGTTTCTAAAGCTCTACTTTTACTTGTTGACAATTTGGGCATTGAGTTACAAATTCTGCAATGTTCTTTTTCATGTTTCCCCACCAATACATTTATTTCAAGTCATGGTACATTTTGGTAGCTCCCGGATGAATAGAATATCGTGAGTGATGCGCCTCTGTCATAATTCGTTTCCTCAGCTCATCTACATCCGGTACACATAATCTACCTTGGCATTGAAGTACTCCTTCTTGCGTAAGATCAAATGCCTTTGTTAAACCCTGTTGTACATTTTCTTTCAGCTGCAATAACATAGGATCCACATGCTGCTTCTCTTTCACTTCAGCTACTAACGATGATTCTGCCACATTTTGTACAATAACCCCTTCATCTGAAGATTCAAGAAGACGAACTCCCAAGCTGGCTAGTTGATGAAGATCCTTGACTAAGTCTTGCTTTTCTATCAACTGGCCACTAGTACCTCCTATTGCCTTGCGGATTAATGAATCAGCTACCACATTCGCTTTCCCTGGATGATATAGAATATTACTATCATAGTCTTTCAATAGCTCAAGCCACCTCCACTGCCTCAGCTTTAAATCCTTCTGCTTAAAGATATATTGCAAACTTTTGTGATCAGTGTAGATGTCAACATGAACTCCATACAAATAATGGCGTCATATCTTTAAAGCAAATACCACAGCTGCTAACTCAAGATCATGTGTGGGATAGTTTCTCTTATGTGGCTACAACTGTCGTGAGGCATATGCTATTATACTATCGTACTACATCAACACACATCCTAGGCCAACTCCGGACGCATCACAATAAACTGCATACCCTTCTATGCCTTCCAAAAGTACTAATACGGGTTTGGAAGTTAATTTATCTTTCAACTCTTGGAAACTTTTCTCGCATGCATCATTCCACTGAAACTTGATTGCCTTGTGTGTTAGCTTCGTTAAAGGTGCAACAATGGAAGAAAACCTTTCAATAAACCTTCAATAATAATTTTCCAATCCAAGGAAGCTACGAATTTCCGTAGGCGTTGTAGGCCTTGGCCAATTTTTCACCGCTTCAATCTTTTGTGTATCAACCCTTATCCCTTCATTTGATACAATGTGACCCGAGAATGCGATGGATTTTAACCAAAATTCACATTTAGAGAACTTTGCATACAACTTACACTCACGAAGAATATGCAACACCTGCCATAAGTGATTAACATGGTCCTCTTGTGATCTTGAATAAACCAGGATGTCATCTATAAACACTGTCATGAACATGTCTATAAATTGCTTAAACACCCTATTCATCAAATCCATGAAAACACCTGGTGCATTTGTTAGTCCAAACGACATAACTAAAAATTCATAGTGGCCATACCGTGTTCGAAAAGTTGTCTTGGGTATATCCTTTTCTCTAACTCTGACTTGATGGTAACCCGATCTCAAGTCAATCTTTGAAAAACATTAGGCACCCTGTAAGTGATCAAGCAAATCATCAATTCTAGGGAGGGGATATTTGTTCTTGATCATTACCTTATTCAATTGCCAATAGTCAATGGACATTCTCAATGTACCATCTTTCTTCCGTACAAATAATACTGATGCAACCTACGGGGACATACTAGGCCTGATGAAGCCCTTGTCCAGCAATTCTTTTAATTGCTCCTTGAATTCACGTAATTCTGCTAGAGCCATTCTATACGAGGGAATAGAGATAGGCTGAGTGCCTGGAATCAAATCAATACCAAATTCTATTTCCCATTCAGGGGGCAAACCTGGAAGATCCTCTAGAAATACATCAAGAAATTCATTGACCACTGGAACCGACTGAGGAGTTAGTAGTTCCACATCAGTATCTTTCACTCATACTAAGTTACATAGGTACCTCTTGGATAACATTTTCCTTGCTTTAAGATAGGAAATAAATTTTTCTCTCGGTGCCCCTACATTACCTTTCCATTCAAGAACATGCGTTTGTGGAAAATGAAAATGTACTTTGTTAGCTCGACAATCTATCGTGGCATAACAAGAAGCCAACCAATCCATACCCATTATGACATCAAAATCCACCATGTTTAGTTCAATAAGATCAGCCAGTGTATCACGACCACACAATTACCACACAATTACGATATACTTTTTTTGCAACAATATATTCACCAACTTGTGTAGATACTTCAATTGACTTAATTATTAATTCTGGTGTTCTTTCAAATTTCACAGCAATCAACGAAGTAACATATGATAATGTAGAACCCGGATCTATCAATGCATATACATTATGCGAAAATATGGATAATGTACCTGTGACTACATCAGGAGAAGCCTCCGAATTCTGTCGGTTCACTAGAGCATAGGTGTGATTCTGGGCTCCACTAGAACTAGTTGCTCCTTTAGCACCTCGACCATGCCCAATAGGCTGTACTCCTCTACCTAGGAAAGGAACCGATGATGATGATGCAATGGTTGATCCCGTAGGTGGTGATATCCTACCTGCGCCCCTTTGTGGGCAATCCCTCATCATATACCCTGACATACCGCACCAAAAACAAACATTTGCCCCCAATTTACCTACATGATACCATCCGCAGCGCTGACATGAATGACGAGAAAATCCTACTGCCTGTGAACCTTGAAGTCCACTACTCTGCCCAAAATGGATGCCTCTAAATCCCCGAAACTAGGATAAAGTACCTGCTGTAGGGGAAGAAAATGATGGTCTAGGCGGTCTAGGAAAGATCTGAGGCCTAGATTCTCCTTGGGACACCATAGATTGTCCCGTAGGTATAGCCCTCTTTGACGACCCTCGTTCAAATTTGTGTACCCTTCTTCTTTGCCTCTGGTCTTCCATCTTATGTGCAAACGCCTGTATTCTGGCTATATCCATATCTCTGTTCAAAGCAGCAATAGTGCAGTCCCTTACCAAATATGGCTCCAATCTATCCACATATCGATGGACTCTGTCTGTCATTGTGGCCACCACATTCAGAGTATATCGAGCCAAAGAATTAAACTGAAGGTTGTATTCTCTGACACTCATATTCCCTTGACAGAGATTTAGAATCTGGTCTGCATGTGCCTCCCGAATCTCATATGGAAGATAATGATCAAGGAATGCTGTTTTAAATTCTTCCCAACCAGCTAGAATTGCACCAGTACCATGAGATCTCTTCTAATCTTCATACCACAAAATAGCTTCTCCTTTCAATCTATAGGCTGTAAGCTTAATCGTTTCTACACCATTCACGTGCATAACATCTAGAGCCCTTTGAATTTGGTCCAAGAAGTCCTGTGGATCTGCTTTCAGATCTGACCCATTGAATATGGGAGGGTCTAATTTCAAAAAATCCTGTGTCCGTCGACTAGCTACTCTAGCAGCAGCATCCTCACTTGTCGTCTGACCAGCTTATCCCTGAGTCTGTGCAGTAACTATCTAAGTCAACATATGCACTGCATTTCTTAAATCCTGGTCAGTGGTATTCGTAGGCGGTTCCGCAGGTACTTCTCTACCTCTTGGCTCTTCCGAAAATAGGATAGTAGAAGGAGCCTGTGATGCAAACTCCTGTTCAGCGCCACCTTGACTAGCTTGGTCATGTGGTGATTTACTCGTTCCTTCTCCGGCAAGCATATCTACCTGCTTACCTTTTGCCCTACCTCGTTTTGTAATCGGCATTGTACTATAACAAAGAAAACCAATTCCAATGGTTAGATATGGTTCCACTACAATACTGGATCTAATGCACAATCTAGATATGAAGAAAAGAAACAACTCCTAAATGTCCCGTAGCCTCCTACTTATAAATGTGGTGCACAACACATTCATAATCAAGACTCTACCTAGACACGGCTTTGTAGACACCCTTAGGACGACCTGCTCTGATACTACTTTTGTCACGCCTCGAATTCTAATGGGCTGGACTGGCACCCGAAGCCATTAAGGCTCGAGAGAACCAATCTTCATTCATGTACACTCTTACCCATCTCACTCAATGAGCATCACCATCACATAGAGATATAAGATGCCAATAGCGGAAGTCATGGAAAACATGTGATATATACATCTACGAAACTTGGCCGTTAGGGCCACCAAGTCAAAATGGACATACATTCTTTCATTTATCTCACCACGTACGTCTACAAAGCCTCTAACAGATGCATATACACAACCAACCTAAAGTGGAGACAAGTCCCCTCTTTATACAACATTTACAATACCAAAACAATGTACACATATGACTCGGAAAGCCCCAAATCAACTGGAGCTCACCAATGATCCGCAAATGACCCGCAACCTACTGTAGAGGTCTACTAGTACCTGTGCCTGCAGCAAATAAGCTAAGTCCCCCAAGGGATGCCAGTACGAAGAATGTACTGAGTATGTAAGGCTATATGAAACTGCATGATATATATAAGTACTTCCATGGAATCAAATATAAGAGAATAGTCAATTCAGATAAACCAACGGTCTGCATATGTGTGGAAACATGTACATTACATTGATTACTTTCTTTACCTTTATGTTCATTCATCTACCCATGCTAGGCATTTCTGACGCCCCTGGTATGAGATTTATCTACCTATGCTTGGCTTTTCTGTCGCCCCTGGGATGAGATTTATCATTCTACCCATGCTAGGCTTTTCTATTGCCCCTGGGATGAGATTAACCCATGTTAGGTATTTGAACCCCTGGGATGTAATTAACCTATGCTAGGCGTTTCTATCGCCCCTAGGATGTTACTGTGATTTTAGGATCGACCCATGCTAGGTATTTTAACCTCTGGGATGCCACCCAAGAATACTCAAATAATTATACATTACTTCACTTCTTTACTTCTATGAGACGAATACATTGTTAGTCATAACATTATTGGAACTTTGGAACATTAGTCAATGAACATGAGACATGTGAATCACGATTGGTTTTGTGAGTAATACTATATGACAATACCTTTGGACATTTTGGAATGGAACAAGTATAATACCAATGTGAACAATATGTGTTTCAGAAGGATACGAAAAGAGTAACCTTACATACCTTATCTTCCCAAAATGAATACACAGTCCTATATGTAAATACAATAATCCAGCTCCTTCCTTATGTTTCACTCTACAACACAAGTACATAGCGGAGCTCACGTAACAACTAATTACCTTACAAGTGCATAAGACGACAATGAGCTACATGACTACCATATAAAGTTATTTCACCCTTTAAAATACAATCCACTGCATTACCATACCAACAACACCATAACATTCCACACATTGACCAAGACATCATAAACCAATAGCATTTCACACCAAGTTTACCCTTTACACTTCCTCATTATTATTACGTCACAATTACACCATCAAGTCACCTCATAACAACATATTAACAACAATCCATAATTGATATAATCCAACATGCCTCCAAACGACCCCCTTAAAGTCATTCAAAAGGTATCATAAGTTAATAATTACATCTAAGAAGGGTATAGGAGCCTTGGGGGGAGGGGGGGTCAAAGAGAAGCAAAAACAAACAAAATGAAATTCTGGACTGCACTGTGGAGTCACCTGTTCCCACAGGTGGATGACATGCGGATCCAGGTTCCCCTTTGGCCTTGTCCAGATCCACCTGCGTTGGCATTTGCACCCGCAGGAGCTCCAGACGCGAGGGCGGATGCCCGTGTCAGCCAAGAAAGGTCTCTTTTAGGTCCTTTTTTGTAGTAAATGGTACATGGCCATGAATAAGCTTCTATTTACATATTTTAGGTCAACTTGGATGCCAACAAACAACCATGGTTTCACAACACACATGAACATCACTAAAATGACATTTCCCGGTCAATACATCACCAATTCCATGACCGATTTCATAACAACAATCCCACAAGTTTTACACATAAAGAAAGCAATTTAAGCACATAAACACGTATTAAATGTTGATATTTAATCCATAAAGTTCACTTCCTTTAAGACCACTAGTCCATTTTCAAGTTTACAAGGCAAAACCCTTTTCCGATTATAAAAGTAGACAGTTTTACACATAGTGAACTGTCCAACACTTTGCCAACATAAACAACATGATTGATGCACCATATTAAGCATATCATATACTAAACCATAAGAATAAATACTTACCAATTCTTTCAAGAGAGTGATCTTGTCCAAAGGGGTGATGACTTAGGGTTTGTGTGAGATGAGAAATGTTTTGGAAAAGTCTAGAAATGGCATGTGTGTCTTGGTGAATAAAAATATGATTTTTGTGACCTTTTATAGTCCCCTTTAGTCTCATCCTTAGCCACACTTTGATCATAAATGCTATGCTTACTTGGTTAATGCCAAGAATGGGTCATTTCCATTTGGGCCATGTCTTTTTTTTCTAATTTTAGGTCTCAATTGAGCCCAATAGCACAAGATTCATGTAAGCCCAACAAATTAATGCATAATTCACCAACCCTATCATGTTTAAATAATTCCATAAATGTTTAGGTAGTCTCATGGGTTCGGAAATGTACGGGGTGTAACATCCTTCCCCGCTTAGACACATTCGTCCTCGAATGTTAGTGACATTATTCAAATTAAAAAAAATTCAGGTCTAGGATCATTCTTCATGTTAGCATATATATATATATATACTTAATTCTTATAAATACTTACTTTTTATTGCTTCGATCTCGTATCTAGAACTTTTTCTTCCATTGGAAACAAATGAGAGTAATTGGACATCATCATTTCTTCAACTTCCCATGTGATCTCTTCTACTTGTTGATTTCTCCAAAGTTCCTTTATGGAGGCTACGTCTTTATTCCTTAACCTCTTCACTTGCCTATCCAGAATAGCAACAGGTATCTCTTCATAGGTGAGATCCTCCATAAGTTGTACATCTTCAGTGGGAGCAAAACAAGATGGATCTCATATGCACTTTCAAAGCATCGAAACATGAAATAATAGATGAACTGTGGAGAGTTCTTGGGGTAGTGCCAATTCATACGCAACTTGCCCAAATCTTCGGACAATTTCATATGGCCCTATATAACGGGGACTCAAATTCCCTTTCTTTCCAAATCTCATTACTCATTTCATCGGTGACACCTTCAAGAATACCTAATCACCAATGGCAAATTCGAGCCCTCTTCTTCTGACATCAGCATATGACTTGTGTCGACTTTGGGCCATTTATAGCCGTTGTTGGATCACATTAAATTTCTCCATATCTTGATGAACAAGATCTGGCCCAAGTAAAGCGGTTTCACCTGCTTCAAACCATCCAATCGATGATCTACACTTCCTTCTGTATAAAGCTTCATAAGGTGACATTTTGATACTTGAATGATAGCTATTGTTGTAGGCAAATTCAATAAGAGGCAGATGATCGTCCCAACCGCCTTGAAAATCTAATGTGCAAGCTCGTAGCATCTCTTCAAGTGTTTGGATAGTACGTTTTGCCTATCCATCAGTCTGAGAATGAAAATTTGTACTCAGATTCACTTGTGTACCCAAGCTCTTTTGAAAATATCTCCAAAAATGTGCAGTAAATTAAGCTCCCCTGTCTGATATAATGGAGATCGGAATCCCATGTAATCGCACTATTTCTTTAACATACAACCTTACATAATCTTCGGCTGTATAGGTGGTCTTGACTGGCAGGAAATGCACTGACTTGGTAAGCCTGTCAACTATTACCCATATGGAATCATATTTTTGTAGTGTACGAGGCAAACTTCTAATGAAATCCATGTTAATCATGTCCCATTTCCAGACTGGAAGATTGATACATTGCATGTAACCTCCAGGTTTCTAAAGCTCTACTTTTACTTGTTGACAATTTGGGCATTGAGTTACAAATTCTGTAATGTTCTTCTTCATTTTTCCCCACCAATACATTTCTTTCAAGTCATGGTACATTTTGGTAGCTCCCGGATGAATAGAATATCGTGAGTGATGTGCCTCTGTCATAATTCGTTTCCTCAGCTCATCTACATCCGGTACACATAATCTACCTTGGCATTGAAGTACTCTTTGCGTAAGATCAAATGCCTTTGTTAAACCCTGTTGTACATTCTCTTTCAGCTGTAATAACATAGGATCCGCATGCTGCTTCTCTTTCACTTCAGCTACTAACGATGATTCTGCCATATTTTGTACAATAACCCCTTCATCTGAAATTTCAAGAAGACAAACTCCCAAGCTTGCTAGTTGATGTAGATCCTTGACTAAGTCTTGCTTTTCCATCAACTGGCCACTAGTACCTCCTATTGCCTTGTGGCTTAATGCATTAGCTACCACATTCGCTTTCCCTGGATGATATAGAATATCAATATCATAGTCTTTCAATAGCTCAAGCCACCTCCGTTGCCTCCAATTTAAATCCTTCTGCTTAAAGATATATTGCAAACGTTTGTGATCAGTGTAGATGTCAACATGATATCCATACAAATAATGGCGTCATATCTTTAAAGCAAATACCACAGCTGCTAACTCAAGATCATGTATGGGATAGTTTCTCTCGTATGGCCGCAACTGTCGTGAGGCATATGCTATTATACTATCGTACTACATCAACACACATCCTAGGCCAACTCCGGACGCATCACAATAAACTGCATACCCTTCTATGCCTTCCAAAAGTACTAATACGGGTTTGGAAGTTAATTTATCTTTCAACTCTTGGAAACTTTTCTCGCATGCATCATTCCACTGAAACTTGATTTCCTTGTGTGTTAGCTTCGTTAAAGGTGCAGAAATGGAAGAAAACCCTTCAACAAGCTTTCGATAGTAACCTGCCAATCTAAGGAAACTACGAATTTCCGTAGGCGTCGTAGGCCTTGGCCAATTTTTCACCGCTTCAATATTTTGTGTATCAACCCTTATCCCTTCATCTGATACAATGTGACCCAAGAATGCGACGAATTTTAACCAAAATTCAGATTTAGAGAACTTTGCATAAAACTTACGCTTACGAAGAATGTGCAACACCTGCCGTAAGTGATTAGCATGGTCCTCTTGTAATCTTGAATAAACCAAGATGTCATCTATAAACACCGTCACGAACACGTATAGAAATGGCTTAAACACCCTATTCATAAAATCCATGAAAACAACTGGTGCATTTGTTAGTCCAAATGACATAACTAAAAATTCATAGTGTCCATACCCTATTCGAAAAGCTGTCTTGGGTATATCCTTTTCGCTAACTCTGACTTGATGGTAACCCGATCTCAAGTCAATCTTTGAAAAACATTTGGCACTGGTACCCTGTAACTGATCAAACAAATTGTCAATTCTGGGGAGGGGATATTTGTTCTTGATCGTTACCTTATTCAATTGCCGATAGTCAATGCACATTCTCAATGTGCCGGCTTTTTTTCATACAAATAATACTAGTGCACCCCACGGGGACATACTAGGACTGATGAAGCCCTTGTCCAGCAAGTCTTTTAATTGCTCCTTGAATTCACACAATTCTGCTGGGGCCATTCGGGGGAATAGAGATAGGCTGAGTGCCTGGAATCACATCAATACCAAATTCTATTTTCCGTTCTGGGGGCAAACCTGGAAGATCCTCTAGAAATACATCAAGAAACTCATTGACCATTGGAACCGACTGAGGAGTTAGTGGTTCCACATCAGCTATCATTTTCCTTGCTTTAAGATAGGAAATAAATTTTCCTCTCGGTGCCCCTACATTACCTTTCCATTCAAGAACATGCGTTTGTGGAAAATGAAAATGTACTTTCTTAGCTCGGCAATCTATCATGGCTTAACAAGAAGCCAACCAATCCATACCCATTGTGACATCAAAATCAACCATGTTCAGTTCAATAAGATCAGCCAGTGTATCACGACCACACACAGTTACCACACAATTACGATATACTCTTTTTGCAACAATATATTCACCAACTTGTGTAGATACTTCAATTGACTTAATTAATAATTTTGGTGTTCTTTCAAATTTCACAGCAATAATGGAGTAACATATGATAATGTAGAACCCGGATCAATCAATGCATATACATTATGCGAAAATATGGATAATGTACCTGTGACTACATCAGGAGAATCCTCAAAATTCTGTCGGTCCACTAGAGCATAGGTGCGATTCTGGGCTCCAGTGGAACAAGTCGCTCCTCTAGCACCTCGACCACGCCCAATAGGCTTCACTCCTCCACCTAGGGACAGAATCGATGATGATGATGCAACATTTGATCCCGTAGGTTGTGCTATGCCACCTACGCCCCTTTGTGGACAA
Source organism: Capsicum rhomboideum (assembly GCA_031232105.1). Classification (NCBI taxonomy): domain Eukaryota; kingdom Viridiplantae; phylum Streptophyta; class Magnoliopsida; order Solanales; family Solanaceae; genus Capsicum; species Capsicum rhomboideum. The sequence continues at coordinate 83,192,651 of CP124712.1, forward strand.
TCTCTAATCATATGCCCCGACATACCGCACCAAAAACAAATATTTGCCCCTAACCGGCATTCACCTATATGATACCATCTACAGTGCTGACATGGCTGACGAGAAAATCCTGCTGCCTGTGAACCTTAAAGTCCACTACTCTGCCCAAAATGGTTGTCTCTAAATCCCAAGAACTGGGATGAAGTACCTATTGTAGGGGAAAAAAATGATGGTCTAGGCGGTCTAGGAAAGATCTGAGGCCTAGATTTTTCTTGGGATGCCATAGACTGTCCTATAGGTCTAGCCCTCTTTGGCGGCCCTCGTTCAAATTTGTGTACCCTTCTTCTTTGCCTCTGATTTCCATCTTTTGTGCAAACGCCTGTATTCTGGCTATATCCATATATCTGTTCAAAGCAGCAATAGTGCAGTCCCTTACCAAATATGGCTCTAATCTGTCCATATATTAATGGACTCTGTCTGTCATTGTGGCCACCACATTCGGAGCATATTGAGCCAAATAATTAAATTGCAGGCTGTATTCTCTGACACTCATATTCCCTTGACGGAGATTTAGAAACTGATCTGCACATGCCTCCTGGATCTCATATGGAAGATAATGATCAAGGAATGTTGTTTTAAATTCTTCCCAACCAGCTGGAATAGCACCAATACCATGAGATCTATTCCAATCTTCATACCACAATATAGCTTCTCCTTTCAATCTATAGGCTGCAAGCTCAATTGTTTCTACACCACTCACGTGCATAACATCTAGAGCCCTTTGAATTTGGTCCATGAAGTCTTGTGGATCTGCTTTCAGATCTGACCCAGTGAATATGGGAGGGTCTAATTTCAAAAAATCCTGTGTCCGTCGACTAGCTACTCTCGACGCATCAACCTCACTTGTAGTCTAAACAGCTCATCCCTGAGTTTGTACAGCAACTATCTGAGTCAACATATGCACTGCATTTCTTAAATCCTGGTTAGTGGCATTCGTAGGCGGTTCTGCAGGTACTTCTCTACCTCTTGGCTCTTCCAAAAATGAAAGAGTAGAAGGAGCCTGTGATGCAAACTCCTTTTCAGCTCCACCTTGACTAGCTTGGTCAGGTGGTTATTTACTCGTTCCTTCTCCGACAAGCATATCTACCTGCTTACCTTTACCCCTACCTCATCTTGTAATCGGTATTGTACTATAACAAATAAAACCAATTCCAAAGGTTAGATATGGTTCCATTACAATATTGCCTCTAATGCACAATCTAGCTATGAAGAAAAGAAACAGCTCCTAAATGTCCCATAGCCTCCTACTTATAAATGTGGTGCATAAAACATTCATAAGCAAGACTCTCAGACACGGCTTTGTAGACACCCTTAGGACGACCTGCTCTGATACCACTTTTGTCATGCTTCAAATTCCAACGGGGTGGACTGGTACCCGAAGCCGTTAAGGCCCGAGAGAACCAATCTTTATTCAAGTACACTCTTACGCATGTCACTTAATGAGCGTCACCATCATATAGAGATATAAGATGTCAATAGCGGAAGTCATGGAAAACATGTGATATATACATATACGAAACTTGGTCGTTAAACCAAGTTAAAATGGACATACATTCTTTCATTTATCTCACCACATACGTCTACAAAGCCTCCAACAGATGCATATACATAACCAACCTAAATTCGGGACAAGTCCCCACTTTATACAACATTTACAATACCAAAACAATACACATATGTGACTCGAAAAGCCCCGAACCAACTGGAGCTCACCAATGATCCGCAAATAACCCGTAACCTACTTTGGTGGTCTACTAGTACCTGTGACTGCAGCAAGTAAGGTAAGTCCCCCAAGGGACGTCAGTACGAAGAATGTACTGAGTATGTAAGGCTATATGAAACTGTATGATATATATAAGTACTTCCATGGAATCAAATATAAGAGAATAGTCAATTCAGATAAACCATCGGTTTGCAAATGTGTGGAAACATGTACATTACATTCGTTACTTTCTTTGCCTTTATGTTCATTTATCTACCCATGCTAGGCTTTTTTGTCACCCTTGGGATGAGATTTATCGTTCTAACCATGCTAGGTAGTTGAACCCCTGGGATGTAATTAACCCATGCTAGGCGTTTCTATCGCCCCTGGGATGTTATAGTGAGCATCACCAATGAGCATCACCATCACCAATCTTCATTCATGTACACTCTTACGCATGTCACTCAATGAGCATCACCATCACATATAGATATAAGATGCCAATAGCGGAAGTCATGGAAAACATGTGATATATACATATACAAAACTTGGTCGTTAGGGCCACCAAGTCAAAATGGACATACATTCTTTCATTTATCTTACCACGTAGATTTACAAAGCCTCTAACAGATGCATATACATAACAAACCTAAAGTCGGGATAATTCCCCACTTTATACAACATTTACAATACCAAAACAATGTACACATGTGACTCGGAAAGCCCCGAACCAACTGGAGCTCACCAATGATCCATAAATTACCCGCAACCTACTGTGGAGGTCTACTAGTACCTGTGCCTATAGCATGTAAGGTAAGTCCCCCAACCGACGTCAGTACGAATAATGTACTGAGTATGTAAGGAAATATGAAATTACATGATATATTAAAGTACTTCTATGGACTCAAAGATAGGAGAATAGTCAATTCAGATAAACCATCGGTCTGCATATGTGTGGAAACATGTACATTACATTCGTTACTTTCTTTGCCTTTACGTTCATTCATCTACCCATACTAGGCTTTTTTGTCGCCCCTGCTTTGAGATTTATCTTCCCATGCCAGGCTTTTCTGTCGCCCCTGGGATGAGATTTATCGTTCTACCCATGCTAGGCTTTTCTATCGACCCTGGGATGAGATTAACCCATGCTAGGTATTTGAACCCCTGGGATGTAATTAACCCATGCTAGGCGTTTCTATCACCCCTGGGATGTTACTGTGATATTGGGATCGACCCATGCTAGGTATTTTAACCCCTGGGATGCCACCCAAGAATACTCAAACAATTATACATTACTTCACTTCTTTACTTCTATGAGACGGATACATTGGTAGTCATAACATTATTGGAACTTTGGAACATGAGTCAATGAACATGAGACATGTGAATCGCAATTGGTTCTGTGTGTAATACTATATGACAATACCTTTGGACATTTCGGTATAGAACAAGTATAATGCCAATGTGCACCATATGTGTTGCAGAAGGAACAGAAAGAGTAACCTTACATACCTTATTTTCCCAAAATGAATACACAGTACTATATGTAAATACAATATCCAGTTTCGTCCTTACGTTTCACTCTACAACACAAGTACATAACGGGGCTCACGTTAACAACTAATTACCTTACAAGTGCACAAGACGACAATGAGCTACATGACTGCCATATAACGTCATTTCATCCTTTACAATACAATCCACTGTATTACCATACCAACAACACCATAACATTCCACACATTGACCAAGACATCATAAACCAATAGCATTCACACCAAGTTTACCCTTTACGCTTCCTCATTATCATTACGTCACAATTACTCCATCAAGTCACCTTATAACAACATATTAACAGCAATCCATAATTGATATAATCCAACATGCCTCCAAACGACCTCTTAAATTCATTCAAAAGGTATCATAAGTTGATAATTACATCCAAGAAGGGTATAGGAGCCTTGGGGGGTCAAAGAGAAGCAAAAACAAACAAACCAAAATTTTGGACTGGGCTATGGAGCCACCTGCACCTGCAGGTGGATGACATGCGGCCGCAGGTGCCCCTCTGTCTTTTTCCAAAGCCACCTACGTTGGCATCTGCGCCCGCAGGTGCTCCAGACGCGAGGGCGGATGTCCGTTTCAGCCAAAAAGGGTCTCTTTTAGGTCCTTTTTTTGTAGTAAATGGTCCATGGACATGAATAAGCTTCTCTTTAAATATTTTAGGTCAACTTGGATGCCAACAAACAACCATGGTTTCACAACACACATTAACATCACCAAAATGAGATTTCCCGGTCAATACGTCACCAATTCCATGACCAATTTCATAACAACAATTCCACTAGTTTTCCACATGAAGAAAGCAAGTTAATCACATAAACACATATTACATGTTTATATTTAATCCATCAAGTTCACCTCCTTCAATACCACAAGTCCCATTTCAAGTTTACAAGGCAAAACCTTTTTTCGATTGTAAAAGTAGACAGTTTTACACATAGTGAACTGTCCAACACTTTGCCAACATAACCAACATGATTGATGCACCATATTAAGCATATCATATACTAAACCATAAGAATAAATACTTACCAATGCTTTCAAGAGAATGATCTTGTCCAAAGGGGCGATGACTTAGGGTTTGTGTGAGATGAGAAATATTTTGGAAAAGTCTAGAAATGGCATGTGTGTCTTGGTGGATAAAAATCTGATTTTTATGCCCTTTCATAGTACCTTTTAGTATCATCCTTAGCCACACTTTAATCATAAATGCTATGCTTACTTGGTCAATGCCAAGAATGGGTCATTTCCATTTGGGCCATGTCTTTTTTTGTCTAATTTTGGGTCTCAATTGAGCCCAATAGCACAAGATTCATTTAAGCCCAACAAATTAATGCATAATTCACCAACCCTCTCATGTTTAAACAATTCCATAAATATTTAGGTAGTCTCATGGGTTCGAAAATGTACGGGGTGTTACACTACCCCTGCATGTTATAGCTGCCTACTGACTCTAGTATGTGTGTACACCTTGCATGCATGCATTCATTATTTCATTGAAGATATTTATTGTGGTGACTATTGTTAAATGAATCTTCTTAAGAGGAATTGATGTATTTGTATACCAGTATATCTTTTGAATTGAAGTATTATGACTGTATTTGGTTTGCATTATCTAACATATATGTAGAATGTAGGGCAATCTGGTCTAGTCCATATATTACTCTAAATAATGAAATGAGTAGTCTTGTAAGAGTAATTTAGAGGTGGAGTAGTGAGTCATATTTGTGTTGCGTGTAGAGTCGTAGGGCTATTAGTGAAGGAGGGAAGGTAAGAGTTTGGAAACATAAGAGATGTCAAATTGTCCAAGGACAAAGATACACAAAACTGTTAAATGGCAGGTAGGTTACAGATATGCTAAGGGCAATATGTCAAAGACCTGAAGAGAGGGGCTTGGGAGTGCTTAATTATCTGGAATCTTAATTGGTGTCATGATTTTCTCCCTATTTTCAATTGTTATTATTTGTTTCTAACCCTGGTCGTCCGATGATATCTACCAGTATGTGTGGTTGTACTGATACTACACTTACTATATCTTCACTATGGGGTATAGCCATATTTCAGGTCAGTTGGAATTTCTAGAGATACGATGGTGGTTACTCTTCCGTAGCTCCTGTCATCTCACTCTTACATGGATGTTGTGTTTCAGGTCTTCTTTTCTTTTGCTTAGTGTTCCTGTACTGGTTGAGATTAGATTTTGAGAAATTACTGTTAATTTATTTCCGCTTTGTATTTAGTTAACAAATTTATTCGGATAAGAGTTTATCTTTGATTAAAGGATTATTTCCTGTAATGATTATTTTGTTTAACTTCCACACTTAATTGAATGGTTGGGTGGTAAGGGTTCTCCTATCTAGTGTGGAGTTGGGTAGGTACTCGCACGATCCTTGAATTAGGTTGTGACAATGAATTAAATAGAATTTTGGCAGAATTTGATGAAATAAAAGATGAGAAATGATCATGGAAAGTTAAAGTAATATACCTCAGTTCAATTAGATGATTTCCCATCATTTCCCAAGCTCAAAAGTCCATAAATGGGATAAAACACCTAAGAAATGGGTTTAAAACTCAAGGAAGAGAAGCATTTATAGGGGCTGCCAGGGGTCCTTCGCAAATGTGGAATCCTTGTTGCGAATGAGGGGACTCAACCAGCTAAACCTTCGCAAACACAGCCAGTCCACCACTAATGTGAAGAGTAAATGCCTCTGGAGCTACCACCTGTACTCTTACAACCAACAATATGCATTACTTATTTTCTTAATTTTGAGAGATTGATACATTCGCTTGTGAAAGATTGATACATTGATGATCATGACATTATTGGAAGCACACATATATGCATTACTTCACTCCTTCACTTCATGAGATTGATACTTAGCGGTTAAAACATTATTAGAACGTGGAACATAACATTATTGAGACTTTGGAACCATGTCCATAATTATGTAACTCATGAACAACAACGACTAATGAATGAGGGATATGTGACTAAAGAATGAATAGATTCTCCTTACGTCGTCACTTTCCTTGAAATAGTTTCTTTTAGTAGTTACAACATTATGATAGCTTAAGAACTTCAGTCCATAGATAAGAGACATATGAATGCCAATCGGTCAAAGAATAGGAAACATGTGGATAACAATATATATCAAACCTGAATGAGATACCTTAGAATATTTCAGAATGGAACAACTACTATGACAATGTGAACAATATCTGCTGCAGAAGGATACGGCAAGAGTAACCTTACATACCTTATCTTCTCAATATGAATACACAGTCCTATATGTGAATACAATAATCTAGCTCCTTTCTTATGTGTTACTCTACAACACAAGTACATAACGAAGCTCATGTTAACAACTAACTACCTTACAAGTGCATACGACGATAATGAGTTACGTGACTGCCGTATAACGTCATTTATCCCTCTTACATTACCAATTAGTGCATCACCAAACCAAAAATATCATAACATTCTACACATTGACAAAGACATCATAAACCAATAACATTTCACACCAAGTTTACCCTTTACACTTCCTCATTTACACTACGTTACCTTTACTCCGTCAAGTCACTCGATAGCTTTCACAATAACAAATTAAAAACAACCCATATTTTATACCATTCAAAATACCTCCAGGATACTCCTTTATAGTCATTTAAAAGGTACCATATGTTGATAATTGCATCCATGAAGGGTATAGGGGTTTTGGGGGGTCAAGGATATGCAAAAACAACCGAAATGGGGTTCTGGCCCAACCTGAAAAGCCACATGCACCCGCAGGTGGCTGAACTGCATCTGTATGTGACCCTTGGCAGTGTCCAAGGGCACCTGTGAAGTCACCTGTGCCCGCAGGTGCTTCGTCTGCGAAGGTGGGTGCCCGTTTCAGCCAAAAAGGGTCTCTTTTGGGTCCTTTTATGCAATGAATGGTCCATGATCATAACTAAACTTCTCTTGAAATATTTTAGATCATCTTGGATTCCAAAAATCATCCATGGTTTCACAACACACATGAAAATCACCAAAACCACACTATTCCCTCAATACACCACCAAATCTATGCACAATTTTGCAATAACAATTCCAAACATTATGTACAAGAATAAAACAAGTTAAGGATATAATAACATATCACATGTCAATATTGAACCCCTCAAGTTCACTTGCTTCAATACCACAAATCCATTTTCAAGTTTACTAGGCAAAAACCTTCGCCGATTAAGCAAACATAAATTGTTTCACACATAGTGAACTTCTCACACTTCACCAACATAACCATCATGATATACACCATATTACATGCATATAATATATTAAACCATGAGAGTAAACACTTACCAAAGCTTCCCAAGGAGTGATCTTGTCCCAAAGATGGTTGCCTTAGGGTTTGGTTGAAGAGAAAAATGTTGTGGAATTTTCTAGAAATGAGACATGTCTTTTGTGGAATAAAATCTGATTTTTGGTGACTTTTATAGACACTTTATAGTCATCCTTATCCACTCTTAATCCATAAATATCTTGTGTTGACTTGGTCACAAGAATGGGTCATTTCCATTTGTTTTGGGCCATGTCTTTTATTTGATTTTTGGGCCTCATTTGAGCCCAATTGCAAAAATTAAATTCAACCCATCTCACTAATGTATGATCCACCATCTTTCTCATGTTTAAATAATTTCATGAATGTTACGGTAATTAAATAGGTTCGGAAACATACGGGGTGTTACACAGATGGAGTGATATGTCGTTGTATTATAAAGATGAGATGAGACCTATTCTTGAGGTATGTCATTCATTACCGGTTGATGGTCATCATGGTGGTGTGCGTATAGCTGTAAAGGTCCTCCAAAGTGGATTTTATTGGCCAACTTTTTATCGTGATGCCCATTAGTTAGTACAGGCATGTTAGCAAGACCAAAGACAAGGTGGGATTTTAAGAAGGCACAAAGTGCCTTTGCAATCAAGTGTAGATGTGGAGTTATTTGATGTATAGGGGGTTGGACTTCATGGGACCCTTCGTGAGCTCGTATGGGAACCGCTACATCTTGGCAACGGTTGATTATGTTTCCAAATGGGTCGAGGCCATTACATTGCAAAATAATAAATATAAGAGTGTTAATCAATTCTTAAAGAGATACATTTTCACCCAGTTCCCTGTGCTATCATAAGTGATGGGGGTTCTCATTTTTGTAATTGGTCATTCGATTCTTAAGTTGCTAAATATGAAGTGAAGTATAAGGTGGATTATCCATACCATCCTCAAGCCAATGGGCTTGATAAAGTGTCCAATTGGGAGATAACAAGTATTTTGGCAAAAATCGTGAATGCTAGTAGAACAAATCGGGCCTAAAAACTTGATGATGCTTTGTGGGGCTATAGAAACACGTGCAAAACTCACATTGGCATGTCAGCATATCAATTGGTGTTTGGAAAGGCTTGTAACCTCCCTGTTGAAGCAAAACACAAGACATTATAGGCCATGCGCAAGTTGAATATGAATTGGGAGGATGCTTCAAAATCAAGGGTGGAATAACTTCAAGAGATCGATGAATTCTGCGTGAGAGCTTATGAGAGCTCCACTCTCTACAAGGAGCATATGAAAAGATGGCATGATGCCAAAATTATAAAAAAAGGAGTTCAATAGTGATAATGATGTCCTAGTGTTCAACTCAAGGTTCAGATTATTTTTGAGTAAGCTCAAAACTAGATGGTCGGGTCCCTTCAAGGAGGTTCTATATTTTCCTAGTGGAGCAATAGAATTGGAGAATGACATGGGATCCCGGTTTATAGTGAATGGTCAATGAGTTAAACATTATCATGCGATGTCACAGAAAGAAGATTTCTTAGAGGTGCTCTACCTCGATGATTCATGATTAATAAAGAACAACATCGTGCCACGATGATAACTAAGGCGTTTCTTGGGAGGATACGTAGGTTTATTTTTGTTGTTTTGAATAATATGTGTTGATTTGTGAGGGTATGTGAAGGAGTTGGAATGTGGAAAACATGATAAAACACAAGTCGATGAGTAAAAAGTTGGGTGATCATGCACAAAGCTCCAGGGAAGAGGATTTGGCGAATCGCCAAAGCCCTTTGTTGAAATGGATCTCCTAACCCAGATGAACTGTCAAATTTGGTGATGGATTATACCATTTGGCGTATCTCTGAACAATTTGGCAAAGGGTCATCCATCGCTAAAGTAGATCGCCATTTAGGTGATTTTAAAGGTTGTAAATTGTTACATTTGGTGATACAGTTGCATATCAGCATATCACTAATGAGTTTAGCAATGGGAGCGATATCATCAAAAAGGGTCGTGAGCTTAATGAATGATGGTTTGACTTCTTTGACCCTTGGCTTTTCATTGTCTTTTGACTTTTGATGTTATTCAAACTTTGTATATTCCACTTTTCCTCTTTTCTTTCACTCTCTCTAATCAACTCACACATACAAACACTCACGTACACACTCATATTATTCTCATAAATCACCACCACTATGACACGAGCACAGTCATCGGAGTTGTGCACCATAACTATCCTTCTTCTCCTCGTCGAGTTTTCCCTTAAATCTTGAGTTAGAATCGGTTTTAAGTTTAAATCCATTACTTGTAGATATTACTCATATTTATATCGGAGTTTTTATGTTGAGTTTTTTCTTGTTAGAGTTTATTGTTTGTTGGTCAAATTTTTCGTTTAACTTGTAAATATGAAATAGGTTTCTTGTTAGATTGAAGTTAAATCGTCAAATTTTGGTGGTTAAATGCTTAATTATGTTCATGCTTACATGGTGGATATATTTTTATTGAAGTGGCTGTTGAAAAAGCTTGAGTTTGGTTGGTAGAATTTCAAATCGATCGATTTTACCCAATGATAGATTGGGTGATGACATTTTTAAAGGCAAAATCATCATATTGTGGTCTCATTGTTGAAACCTAGGGAAGTCTGAGTACCCATGGTTATTGGAATTGAAAATTACCATTGAAGACTTAAAAATCGTGATAGACACCTTGAGGAAGATGACGATCTATGATGGATTGAGCACTTTGGTGATGCGCCAAACTGTGTGGCGTATCGCCGAAGCACTCCCTATATCACCGAAAGTCACAGTAGGTTAGTTTATTTAAGGTGAGATTTGGTGATGCCTTATCAATTTGGCGATTCTTAGGGAGTATCGCCAAATCCTTTGGCATATTGCCAAAACCCCACTTTCCTTCAACGAACAACCCCTTTTATTTTTGTCCCAATTGGCAATAGCTATGTGCATCACTGAATTATTTGGTGATGCACCAATTTGTTTAGCAATGCTTTTCTAGGTAATATATTTAGGTTTATTTTTCTAACCATAGCCGAGCCCATTGCTACTCTTATGTGCAGATATGCCTAGGAACAAATGCATGGCTAAAAAGCAAGTTGGTTCTCCTCCTCTTACCTCAAAGTCTGCAAAGGGGTAAATTTTAATGAAAAATTTCAATCGGAAGGCAGGGTATACAAAAGAAAGAGGGTTGAACACACTGTAAGAAATTCCCCAATAATAGAAGATGAGAGTTCTGAGCATAGCTCCAACTCCGAGAGGTATAACATAGATTCCACGGAAGAGGGAAACACTATACCTATCTATGAACTATTGCCTACTCCCGAGGCTGCTCCTCTAAAGAATAAGAGGGTGGAACAACCCTCTAATACTGCATCAAAGCCTCCACCCTATCCTCATGGGGGTCACCGAATCCTTAATCATCTGAAGGTGCCCAATCAACACATAATCATTAAGGAACAAAGGTTAAGTCTGAATGGGCTAGAAGACAAGCATCCGAGGGTATTGGCTGCAATATGGTACCATGATTTTTATGTATTCACTGACCTTTGAAACCTTACCTTGAAATTTGGGTGTGGGAGTTTTATGAAGAGTATGGGAAGCTTTTATCAGATAGGAAAAAGGAGGGGCCACAGGAAACTAGAGATATTGTTAAGGTTTGGGGTATTAGTATTCGGTGTGATGAGCGCATGATAAAAACTGTGCTAAGGAGACAAACCCTTAATGTTCACTATTTTCCACTAGGGTAATGAAGCCATTCGAAGAGGTTCGGGGTTGGTTGGCCCCTTTTCTAAGTGATAGTCCACCTACATGGATTGAACCAGAGATTTAAATTAAGAAAGGGGACATTATTCTAGAAGCTTGGTATTGTTTAAGCTTCGTGTGTAGCAACTTCTGGCCTTGTAAAAACTAATCAATCCACTTACACCCTCGTGAAGTGCTTGTTGGCACTATCATTGCAAAAGAGAGGTTCAATATGGCTTCCATCATTTCACCATACATTGCTTACTGGGCACAACAAAAGCAAACCTCTCTTGCTTTCCTAAGCTTGATCACTGAGCTATGCTGATGTGCCAAGGTTCCCTTCGACAAGAAAAAAGATTTTAAGTATACCCCTACTTCTACAGTTGACATTACTAGAATTGAGCTTGTACAGGAAGTGAAGAAAAAGAAAACCCGGGTGGATGGTTCCCTGGTAATTGATCTAAGTTCTTTTGATAGTGGTGCCAGCCAGCCCACTCCTACTACTATTATAGTTCCTACCCCTCCTGGGTCTATTACGGCTCCTCCTCCAGTTTATTCTCAGGTCCATCATCACAGCCATCTCAAGCTAGTGCCCCCAGTCCTCAGCCTTCTCCTATTAGGGGTTCTTCAAGAGACCCTCTCACTCTGGCTGACACTATTCAGATGGGTCATCTAGCCTATTCAGGTGATATGAGGTCATCTAAATTAGAGGCTGAGATGCCTAAGCTGATTATTGATGTTGTGAAAGTAGCTTTAGAGCTGGTTCATGAGGAGTTATAAGGTGTTGGTAAGAACTTGCAGATTTTTTGCAAGAGGTTTGTTGATTTGGGTTCCCCTCAATAGCCTGGCATACCCGAGATAGTGACAAAGATACAGGCTGAGCTAGATTCCCTTTGGAAGCATGTGGAACAGCTTTAGTTCCCTGACTTGATACATTTATGGAGAGATTTATCTGATACACTGAATCCAGCTCTAGCACTTATTCGTGAGGATGATCCAGTAATAGAGGAGAACGAGAATGAGGATGACCGCGCTTCAGATGAGAATGTTGATGATACTGAGATTGAGGGCTATTTTGAGGAGTAGGGACAAATTGGTATAACAGGTTGAGCCTCAGGTTGCAGCACAGATTGATGAGTAGTGTGACAGGCAGGAGACTGATGATGTTATTCTAGCCGCCACTTTGCAGAGGTCTGTTAGTGAGATGACACAGGTTGGGACCTCTAGTTCTGCTGCTACAATAGAGACTGAGGACACTATACCAGATCCTCCCCCACAGGACACACTTAGAGCTGAGTCGGGCACTGATGCCCAGACAGTAACCACTTCTGTGAGCCAGCCATCATTGCAGGCTTAGCTATGCTCAGGGGGACCCTTACTCTCATTCTCTTTTATTTTTGTTAGTCCTATTGCATTAAGGATAATGCACATTTTAGAGTTGGGGTGGGGTTTTATTTCATTTGGCTCTGTAATATTGGGTTCTTGATATGTGGTTCTTTTGATACATTAGTCTGGATATTTACTTTGGTGTGTGGTTATGACTGCAATTTAGATATTTATTGGATATTTCATTTGGTTTGTAATATTTGAGTGTGATGTGTGATGTTATATTTTTATTTTTTTACTTTTTATTTTGAGCTTTGTAGTCCGTAATTAGTTGGAAATAAAAAAATTTTAGCATGCGTGCTTAAGAGAAAAAGTGTACTAACAATAGAATACTTTGACTCAAATGGTACTCTTGGGGAGATGTTCACATGCTCAACTCTTAAAAATGATGAATCGTTGTGCATTGCTCCATTTTTGAAAAATATGCCCCTTTCAAAATATTTCTTTGTTTTAGTTTAACTAGTTAGACGCTTATCATTTATGAACCCCCACATCTTATTTTGACTACTTGAGTACCTCTCTCGATATTTTGCTATGAATATGGTACATCAATTAAGGAAGGATGCTTCGGGTATGTGATTGAATGTGTGGGTAACAGTTTGTCTTAATCTTGATTATTGAGTCCACCTAGAATTGGCCTGGTTGCTCTAATTCTAAAACAAAGAGTGTGTGATGTTAGAGAAGTGATCTTAGGCCATTGATTTAGAGTGAACCTCCAATTTGAGCCAAATAGCCACCCCATTGTGAGTTGAGTGACCAATTTTGTCTGTAATTTAAGCCTAAGAACCCTTTACTTGGATAACCACATTACATGCCAAAACCCATTTTTCAAAGTCCCCTGTTTTGAACCTAACCCTTCTTGAAGCATTTAGGTAAGACCGAAAACCAACTTAGGCCAAAAGCCTAAGTTGGGGATGATAGAGATCCCGGGTGGGATTTGTAATAGGAAGTTTATGAATTTGAGGACCAATCTCTTCCATCTCTCCTAGTATTCCTCGTGAATAGTAAAAAAGAATAGAGAAAAAGAAAAAGATTTGAAAAAGAGTTCAAAAAAGAGTTGAATTGTGCTAGCGTGTTAATAAGAAGTTTTGTGTTGAAAGGATAGGAGGGAGAAGATGGCATGAAAACACTTGAGAAGTGGTCCTTGGAATGACTTGAGAAATAATCTTTGGGAAATAAGTGTAAGTGAGGTCTCATTAGATGTTTCGATAGTGTAGAGTTACTATAACCTTAACCTTCCCAACCTTACCCGATGCCTACGCTACAAACCGAAGCAAGACCTTAGTGATCTCCAAAGTAGCTCGCTTGTATATGGTGAAGTGGAGCTTATAGGCAAGCCTATGATGTGGTTTTCATATGCATTACCATCTTTTGGAGTGCGAGTGATTCGTGATAGTCCTTTGTTTTAATGTTGATTTGCTTTTGAGAGAAAGGACTTCTTTGTGTGAGGGCACTTGATTGCAATATTTGAGCACCTTTTGATCTTGGCTGGATTCTATGAGCATGAGCGAGGTATGGTAATATTTAGTCAACATTTGAGGCTTGTTGATCACAATTTTGAGCATATGATAGGTGAAACTTGTGATATTGTTTTCAAAACAAAGAGGGCAAAATGGTTTCACAAAAGAAGCATGTGTCTAAGCTCCCATGTAATACCATTTGTAGGCATTGTTGATTTTGTGTGTGCATTGATTTACTTGGGGACCAACAAAGATTTAAGTTGGGGGTGTTAATGAGTTAACAAATTGTGACTCATTTGGCCTAAATATGGTAAGAAATCAAGTCCTCAATGCTAATTTGAATGCATTTTAATGTTAATTTATTACAGGTTTGAGGCCAAGAAGTGGTTGAAATAGCAAAAAGATGGAAGATTAAAGCTAAAAATGCAAAGGAGCATCTTCTATGCTAATTGACACATCGCAGAAGTGCTTAGCTTATCGCCAAAATGTCCATTCCATCTCAAAATATAACAATTCAGGCCAGGTCCAACTTTGAAAAAACAGTGATGAAGGATGTGATTTGGTGCATCACTGAGCTGATCGGCAAAGCTATGTTCCATCGCCAAAAGTAAAAGAATCCAAACCCTAGAGTGCAAGTTCAAAGTCAATTCGGCGGCGCTAGTGCACTTCGACGTATTGCTGAAGTATTCGATGATGTCCAACTCCTCAGTCAATTTGGACGTGGTGGCAATTCTATAATTTTGAAGCCCATTTTTTCTGAAGCTACTTAGGCAATTTTGGTAGCTTGGAACCCTATCTTTTGTCATATATTGAAGCTAAAGCTTGTAATTAAACCCTAGTTGGGATCCTAGTTGCTTATTGCTAATTTCTTGCTTGTGAATTTGGAATTTCTTTGGAAATATTTGGATTCTATGGTAGCTTTGAATGAGAATACCAGTATATTTCCTTTTTCTCTTATCATGAGTAGTTAAATTTTCAAGCTTAGGGCTATGCATTATTAAGTGTTGATTATTGTGTGGGTAGTGATTATTTACCTTTATATTCTATTGAATGTTATGATTTTAGCTAAATCTTTATGTTTCAACTTAATAATTGAGGTTGCAAACTCTATTCATGCTTAGATCCCTTGTTTTGCTTGAAAGAAAATACAAGGGTGGAGAGATTTAGTTGACAAATACTTGAGAATTTCTCACTTAATAGCTAGTGCTAGAAATATACTAACTAATTTGAGGTAATTGGTTGCTTGATATCGTGTACATATGGGTATTTGAAAGAAACCCTTATGAAATTTAGTGGTAAACTGAAAGATTACCTCCAATACCTAAGACCAAGCCTAGTCATAACTATCAATTGAATTTTAGGTGTATTTTCACTTACCCATACTTATAATCACTCTTAAGAAGGCATAACCCCAAGTACTTCTACTTATCGATTATATTCTCTAGAATTCATTTTGACAAACCAACATAAAAATTGATAATTTGAATACGAAATCTTGTTACATTAACCCCCATTTCTACTTTTCCACATTATTTTAAACAGTAAGTGCAAATACTTAGCCACTTACAACACTCGTAGGTGAACCTATCGCCTTCATTCCCTATGGAATCGACCCCAACTCCAAGTTGGGTAAAAATTATATTACTAGAAACCCCATATATCTAGAAGTGTATCTTGAGCGTTATCAAGCTGCAAACATTTGTCTTATGTGCCAGCAGTTTAGTACTTTTCTAGACAATGTCAGCACATTAGTAAGACAAATTTTTAGTGGTCCTTCTAGCATCCATCAATGAGGAAGCATCTCTCCCAATGCTCATCATATATATACAACATTCTTGAGGAGAGAAGCTTAAGCTTTTGCACAAATCCAAAAAGAAATTCTCTCAAGCAAAGGCCTCACCCGATATTGTAAAGACTCAACTATTCAAGAACTCATTTTCTCATAGTGATATATGTTTTCTTGTTTCTAGAATTGTTTGAGATTTCATTTTTGATCTTACAACTGTTAACTCACATCTCATTTTACAGATTTCAGTGAGTAGTCTTTTTAGATTTATTCATTCTGTTTTGAGTTATTTGGTAGCTAGAGGCAGCTAATGAAGAGCTCACAGTTGTGATATTGTGAGAGTATGTTACAATAGGGTTATTACAAAGTTTTAGGAATTAGGAGGTTAATTCCTAAGTTGTAATAGTTGAAGGTTTCTCGGATTTTTAGTGGAGGTTGTTAGTAAAATCCTACTAGGGTAGGTCATATTTTACTCCCTTGAGCAAGGAGGTTTGCACGTAAATATTTTGTGTCACTTACTTCCCTACAGTTTTATTATGTTCTTATTGTTCTTTCATATCCCGATAGAGGGACCTGGTACCAAATCAGGTCTTAGTAACAGTGGTGGACTCTTACAAACCATCAGTTATACATTAGAGAGATAGTCAGACTTCATGGGATTCTATTTTCCATCATTTCAGATAGGGGTGCATAGTTTATAGCTCACTTTTGGCAGCCTTTTCAAAAGGGTTTAGGTATAAGGTTAAATATTTACACTGCTTTTCATTCGTAGATGATGGTTAGGTAGAGCGTAATATTTAGACTCTTAAGGATATGTTAAGGGCATGTTTCATTGATTTCAATGGTAGTAGGGATGATCACTTACCTCTTATTGAGTTTGCCTATAATAATAGTTATCACTCTAGCATTCAGATTGCTCCACTCGAGGCTCTTTATAAGAGGAGGTATAGATCTCCTATTGCTTGATTTGAGGTTGGTTAGGCTGCATTGATAGGTCCATATATGGTTCATGAAGTTATGGAAAAGGTTAAAGCAATTCAAGAGTGGTTGAGAACCACACAAAGCCTACAAAAATCATATTCAGATGTAGGGAGAAGAGTGTTAGAGTTTGAGGTTGATGATTAGGTCTTCTTAAAGGTTTCTCCCATGAAAGGTGTTAAGCATTTTGGTAAGAAAAGGAAAATCAGTCCCTACTTTATTGGTCCTTATCAAATTGTGAATAAGATAGGAAAAGTAGCTTATGAGTTGGAGTTACCTTAAGAGTTGGTATTCGTCCATCCAGTGTTTCACATTTCTATGTTGAAAAAGTGTTTTGGTGATCCTTAACATATTGCGCCTATAGGGAACATTGCGATTAAAAATAAATTGTCTTAAGAAGAGGTTATGATTCAGTTTTTGGATCGTAAGGTTTGCAAGTTGAGAACTAAGGAAGTTGCATATGTTAAAGTCCTTTGGAGGAGTTAGACCGTTGAAGAAGCTACATGGGAAGCCGAGGAAGATATGAAAGTGAAATATCCCCATTTTTTCACTCCTTCTAATGAAAGTGTTTAAGGTAGTAACATCATTCTTATGGAGACTCTTAGGACTCTTATGTCATATCTTGATGTCCTATGTGCTTATGTTATGTTTATTCTCTTATAATCTATATATGAGTTTCACACCTAATTATGATTTAATTAAATTCAATTTATTATGGTTTCATTGTCCTTTGATCCTATCCCTAGACTTCATTCGAGGATGAATGATCCTAAGGGGGAGATATTATAACCCCTTAAATTTTGGAACTATGAATACTCAGCGTTTAGTACAAAAGCTCAAAGTCTGATACATGAAGTCCTAGATTTTACAAATCATTGTACGAGTCATGAGGCAAGGTACGAGTTGTACCTTTGCTTATGGATTGAGTTCAGAGGCTTAACAAATTTCTCTCGAAACCACTAGTCATAGTTCAAGTCATACTTTTAGTACGAGTCTAACTGATAAGCATACGAGTCATAAAATTGAAATCAGTGAAGTGATCTGGGAGATTGAAAATCTCCCAGTCACCACAACTCATAGTACGGGTCGTAGGTTGTAAGTACGAGTCGTAGGCTGACTCGTGGTATCCTGCACCAGATTTTTCAGCAACGTCTCATTAAGGGTAAATTTATTTTTCCCTTATCTTTTCACCCTTTTCCACAATGGTTTGGTCACCAAAACCTATATATATGATATCTTAAAGCCTATTTTTACTTTAAACTCTGAATAACAACTCCATAACAAATCTTAAACAATATCAAACAAGCTAGGGCTCCTAATCAAGCAAATTCTTCAAGTTTCATTCATCAAGTGTTTGCCTTCACAAAGGTGAGAAAAATTTCAATGATAGATTCCTTTCATCTTCTTGCCCAAGTTATTTCAAGATATATGATATTATGATTCAAAGCTAGGGTTTACACCCAATTTATAAAATTTTGATTCGTTACATACTTTACTTGATTTCTATGAACAAGGTTTTCTCATGACCTTGTGATTTCTATCTAAATTATGATTTATGCATTAAGATTCATGCTTTAAGGATTCTTTATGAATTTTGAACTCTATTTTGAAGATAATGCTTCCAAACACATGATTTTATATATATGATTCATGACATGGCATGGAGCTTAGGCTTATAACAAGAACAAGTTACAAGACATATTGAGTACAACTCAAAACCATAATTCAAGCTGTGTTATAGATCAATATTATGTTTTGGGATGATTATTCAGCACCGAGAGAACAAGGATACAGATAATACAAGATCCATGACTACGTTGCAACCTAGGTTTTTCCCTTTGATGTAATGATTATAGGATCCTCATGTACATGGTTTTGCTCTTTGGCTGATCAAAACAACCATTTTTAGTGTGGATGCATGACCTTGAGTATCATGATCTTGCATGATGGTTTGTTGGTTATAAGAAACTCCCCACATGACTATACTTTATGGAAACTACTTTTATGCATGCTTTATCTTTTATGATTTCACTTCTCAGGTTTTAAATTGTTTAAACTTTTCTTTTAAATGTTTAAGCTATTTTTTATAGTCTTTCATGATCAGTTCTACAATTTACATTATATATATGTATGTATGTATATACTTGTATACCAATACATTTTATTGTACTGACTGCATCTTGCACTACATTTTTCATGTGATGTAGATAGAGGTACTTGAGCTTAAGGTTTTGTTGCTAGGTATTCAGTAGCACTTGACATCCAGTAGATTAGTGAGCGGTCCTATTATTCAAGAGGCTGGGAGAGTCTTTAGCTTTCTGTTATTTTGGTTTAGACTTTGATTCAATAAAGGTTACAAAGGCCTTTTCTCGGTTAGCTTTAATGTTAGTAAAAGAGACTTCACAAGAAGGACAATATGTAGTAGTGACATTATTTCATTCATTCTAGTTATGTCGGTTGGATTTAGTGCCTCGTGCGTTGTATTATTTTGATGATTGACAAACCTGATAAAAGGACCTGGTAGCTAATTTGTGCAGCTCTGATTGTAATAATTATTTTTGTTTGTTTGTGCTAGCTTGCTCCGTACTAATATGCCAGCAGACTTTTTGGTGCACTATAGTGGTCCCTTTTGTCATCCAATTAAAATATTTTTCTACAATGATTATCCTTATATATATACATCATTATGTGGAGAGAAACCTAGTTTTTGCACATTCTCAAAAAGGAATATCTTCTTCCAAAAGCTGCTACTTTTCACCATTGAAGACAAAGCTTCAACAACATAGAAATTAGCTTGCTTAGAGTGAAAAATGTATCAATTTCTAGATTTATTGACTCTTTGTATTTTATGCTTAAAATTGTAAACCCACTCCTCATTCTAAAGTTTATGTGGGTAGTTATTTTCTATTTCTATTTCAATCTGGTGGTTAGCTAGAGTTAGCTAATGGAATATTCACAGTAGAGTTATTGTGAAGAGGTGTTGGAGTAAAGCTGTTGTAAAGGGGTTAAGAATTAAGATGTTAATTCCTATACTATGTTTAGCTAGAGTTACCTAATGAGGTGTTTCACAGTAGGGTTATTGTGAAGAAATATTGTAGTGGAGTTGCTCCAAAAGGGGTTAGGAATTAAGAGTTTAGTTTCTAGATTGCATAAGGTTGTAATCATTCTTGTTGCTTGGTGATTAGTGAAGTTGTTGGTGAAATCCTACTAGGGAAGGTCGTGATTTTACTCCCTTGAGCAAGGAGTCTTCCACATAAACATCCTTTGTTATTTACTTTACTGTTATTTACTTTTTGTTCTTGTTGTTCTTCATTTTCCTCATACAAGGATTAGGTATTGAATCAGGTCCTTGTTGTTGTGGTGGACTCTAACAACCCATCATTTGGTATCAGCACAATTTTTCATATAAGGTTAACACCTAGGAAGGATCCTATTTTCGATGGTAGCTCCACCAAGTCTTAAGGAAGGGCAGTCAAAAACCAGACCACCAAGGTTTAATGGCCAATACTATGGGTGGTGGAAGACAAGGATGCATGATTTAATCATGGATGAATATAGCAAACTATGGGACTTTATCTGTGATGGACCTCATGTGACAATGGAGGTAATTAAAGAAGGTTAAACCTCTTGATCTGCTCCCAAGAGCATGAAAGATTACAATGAAGGTGATAGGAAGAGGATTAAGAAAAATTACAAGGCTAAGAAAATTCTTGTTTGTGGAATAGGACCAGATGAGTACAATTGGGTCTCTGCTTGTGAATCTGCAAAAGAGATATAGGTAGTACTATAGAATGCTCATGAGGGAATGAGTCAAGTTAAGTAATCAAAGATTGACATGCTTAACACACAGTACGAGCTCTTCAAGATGAATAAAGGAGAACCCATTCAAGATATGCATACTCGTTTCACATCCATTGTGAATGACCTCAAGTGCTTAGGATAAAACATTCAGATGTACAAACTTGTAAGAAAGTTCATAAGCATATTTCCTTTATCCTGGGAAAGCAAGGTACATGTTATTTCGGAGGCAAAAGTCTTGCATAATATGATAATGGATGAGCTTATTGGAAATTTGAAAATTTATGAGCTTAAGTGCCAACAAAGTTTTGAAAGAAGGATCCCAAGAAGGAGAAAAGTATAGTGCTCAAGGCTTCAAAGAGTGAATCTAGCAGTGATGATAACACTGACTTAGCCTACATCACTCATAGGTTTCAGAAGATGCTGAAAAGGAATAGTAATCCTGATAAGACCTAAATAAGGCACTAGGTCCCTGACAAGTTTAGAAGAAAAGAAGTTGCTAATAAGATAGTCAAGCAAGCCTTGGCTGACTGGGGAGATGTTTAAAATGAATTTGAAGAAGGAAATACTGAGCAAGATGCTTCCATGTTGGCTTTTGAAGTTGAACCCACAAAGTTTGACTCCCTGTTTGCTCTTATGGACAAATCAGATGGAGAAGAGAAAGATGAGGTGAGTCTTCTAGATGTTCAACAGAATTTAAAGAATTATTTTAATAAGGATCTAAGATCCTTGACTAATGTGCTAATTGATGCCTACCATAGACTTGTCAATGAAAAAGATTCCTTATATTTTAAATGAGTTTGAAGTTAAAGAAAACTGTTTGTCATCGAGAATTCATGATCTAGAAAAGATTTTAAAGAATGTTAAAGGTGAAAATAATGCTTTAAACATTAAGCTCTCAAATCTCATTGAGAAGTGCTCAAAAGGGAAGGTGTAAACATGCAACTTTCAGATGGATTTGGAAGCAAAACTTAACAAGATCAGTTTAGATCTTGCAGCTTCACTTGAACATAACAAGCTTCTTGAAAAAAGGTTGGTTGACACAGACAAGGAACCCAACAAATCTCTCTGATAGACTGGTTCTTCAGAAACTCTTGCTGGGATAAATAATCTGAAATCTAACTCTGGTGAGGGCCTTGGCATTCAAAAGAACAAGAATTCTTATGACCCTCATAGCAAGCATATTTTTGTACCTGATAATTGTTTGTGCACTCACTCTGGTAAAAACGATCACCACAGGAGTATTTGTTAATCTTCTATCAATACTGGAAAAAGAAACTTGAAATATGTTGAAAGCATCAAACAATTCAAGGGACCGAGTCCCTTGATGAAGAAATCTACCCTACCAGCCTGGACAAGAATAGACCTCAATCATCCCTTTTTCCACGTCAAGGAACCTAAGCTTGTTTGGGTTCCCAAATATAACCAGTAAGTATGTTTGCAGTTGAGAGTGAGAGAAGGCAGCCAATTAAGACAAAAATAATTCATGGATAGTGGTTGCTCTAAGAATATGATTGTAACACCCCGTACCTTCCCAAACCTATGTGACAAAATTGAATAATGGTTGACGACGTTGAATAATGGTTACTTAGGTGTCGAGATACCATAAGTATGTATTTGGTAAGGTTATTGATGAGATAATTGATTTTTGGCCCTCGTACATGTGATTAAACCTTCGTAGGAGGTGTTTTGTGACTTCGTGGAACAATTATGGGGTTAAAAACTATAATACCCCATACATTTTAGACCCTATTTGACACCTTGGATTCATGTTTACTTAGTGTTGATATCAATAAGTAAGTATTTGGTAGTGCTTTGATGGGATATTGGATGGTATGCAAGTGTTAGAAAGAGTAGCCGAAAATTCAGCAAAGGGTTGAAACTTGCGCCACTCCTTGTTTCAGGGGGTGTGGCGCAAGCCACCTGATTCAGAGGGCTTCCATTTCCTGCGCCACTGCTTTCTTTGCAGCTAGTGGCGCAAGGCACAAAAATTGTGCCCTTCCGTGCCGGTTTTGCAACGCAATGCAACATCGATTC
Organism: Capsicum rhomboideum; assembly: GCA_031232105.1. Lineage (NCBI taxonomy): Eukaryota > Viridiplantae > Streptophyta > Magnoliopsida > Solanales > Solanaceae > Capsicum > Capsicum rhomboideum. The sequence continues at coordinate 83,215,458 of CP124712.1, forward strand.
TTCCATGGTTTCTTTTGGTTCCTTGGAGTTCTTTTAGCATTGTTAAGGCTTCAAATACCTTAATACACTCCTACATACTCCTACATGATCAAGTCATTAAACACAAGTAGTTATCAAATTAAGTTCAAGTAAGCCATGGGTGGCTAGAATTTCTATTTTTGCGATTGAGGCTACGAACATGTATCTCGTAAGTGAATATTATCGAGACATTATGGAATTATTTAAATATGATATATATGATGAATTATACATTAAGGTTGGTGGGATAAGTTTAGAGGTGTAATTGGGCCCAATAAAAGGCCCAAAATGAAGAAAAAAACATGGGCCAAGAATGGGTCAAAAGACCCATTCTTCCATTGATCAAGCCAAACATAGCATTAAATGCCAAGAGTGGCTAAGGATGACCCCAAGGGCTATATAAAGACCCAAAAATCAGATTTTATTCATTTGGAATTCTCATGCTTTTTAGATATTTTCTCCAACATATCTCTCAAACCCTAAGAACTCAAAGCCAACTCTTGGAGCAAGATCATCATTTTTCAAGCTTGGGTAAGTGATTATTGTTATGGATTACTATATTATATGCATGGGAGAGTATGTAAATCATGTTGGTTATGCTTGGAAGTGTTGAACATGGTACCTTGTGTTTTTGTAAAAGATTTGTGATCCATGGGATTTAATCTTGAAATATGACTTGTGACTTTGATGAAAGAGCATGGTATGGATAAAATATGAACATGTATGGTGTGATTTTGTTATTAAACTTATTATTTTCATATAAGTGTAAATTATGGGATTTTGGCTGATATGGGCTATGAGGTGTATTAAGGTGACTTGATGGATTATTTGTGATGTGGTGTGAATAAGAAAGTGTAAAGGAGAAGTTTTGTGGTGAAATGTTATTGATTATCATGTATTGGTCAATGTATGGAATATTGTGAGATTATTGGTAGGATAATTTCATCAATGGTTTAGTCAAGGGGGAAATGGCATGCTTAAAGGCAAACATGAAACTCATTATCGTTATATGCATTTGTAAGGTAGTTGGTGGTTAATGTAAACTCCGTTATGTATTTGTGTTGTAGAGTGACACATAAAGAAGGAACGGGACTATTGTATACACATCAAAGATTGTATATTCGTATTGAGAGTACAAGGTATGTAAGGTTACTCTGTCTATATCTTTCTGCGGCAAATAGTATTCACATTGACATTACGCTTGTCCTATCCCAAAGTGTGCTAAGGTATCCCATGTCCGGTTACCAATTGTTATTATCACATGTTTCCTACTCATTGATCAATTGTGAATCACATGTTTCATATTTATTGGTAATGTTCAAAAATCCCAATAAGGTTGTGTTCCAAAGTTCCAATAGTGATTATACTCATGTATCTTGTTCATTGATTATTGTTCAATGGTTCTAATAGTGTCATGTTTCCAATAAGGCTATATTTCCAATAATGTTTATTCATATGTCTCTCACTCATTGGTTAATGATCCAAAGCTTCCAACAAAGTTATGACTATCATTGTATCAATCTCAAAGTAAAGAATGAAGTAATGCATATGTGGTTAATGATCAAGTAAGGGTGGCAGCTTTGGGGGCGAATTGCCTAGCTCAAGTCGATCCAAGATTATTGGATCGGGGGCAGTCCTGGGGGAATAAGCCTAGCTCGTACCGAACGTGACAGGGGGCAGTTCTAGGGGTAATAACCAAGCTCGAGCCGAACTTGATATGTGGATTATGGGTGGTAGCTCTAGAGGTAATAACCTAGCTCGAGCCGAACCCAATGCTTTGATTCTTAGGGTGGAAGATCTAGAGGCATAAGCCTAGCTCGAGTCGATCCTAACATAACGATATGTTATGTTAAAAACCCACTGTTCAATCAGGGCCCGGGTATCACAGGTCACAGGCAAAGATGAATAATCATAGAAGCAAAAAAAGTAATGAAAGCAATATACATGGTTTCCAAAGTACAGAACAGTGACTTATCCACATTGGTTATGCAGTTGAATTTGAGTTCATTGACATATTTACATATCATACAGTTTCATTTGAGCCTTACATACTCAGTACATTCTTCGTACTGACCCCCTTGGGGGATTTACCTTACTTGCTGCAGGCGCAGGTTCTAGTAGACCTCCACAGTAGGTTGCAGGACATTCACAGCTTTTGGTGAGCTCCAGTTAGTTCGGGGCTTCTCCGAGTCACAGTTGTTCATATGTGTTGGTATTGTACATGTTGTATAAAGCGGGGACTTGTCCCGACTTTTAGTTTGTTTTGGTCAATGCATCTGTTAGAGGCTTTTGTAGACGTATGTGGGTGTATGGATGTAAGATGATACGTGATGTTTTTGACTTGATGGCCTCAACGGCCAAGTTTCGCATATGTATATATATCACATGTTCCATAAATTCCATTGTTAGTATTGTTAAGCTCTTATGTGATTATGGGTTTATTATGGCATGCATATGATTGAATAGAAGCAAAGCTTGGTTCTCTCAAGCCATATCGGCTTCGGGTGCCAATCCATCTCGATGGAATTTGGGGCGTGACATAAGTGGTATCAGAGCAGGTCATTCTAAGGGTGTCTACAAAGCCGTGTCTGAGTAAAGTCTTACTTATCGATGTGTTGTGCACCACATTTATAAGTAGGAGGCTACGGGACATTTAGGATGTTGTTTCTTTACTTCATTCTAGAACGTGCAATAGAGCCAAAGTTGTAAGTGAAATTATAACTGATCATTGAAATTTATTTTTCTTATTATAGTCAAAATGCCAATCACGAGAAAAGGTAGAGGTAAAGGGAAGCAGGTAGATATGCCTGCTGAAGAAGGAATGAGTAGATTACCACCTGACCAAGCTAGTCAAGGTGGAGCATATGCTGAAATTTCATCGCGGTCTTCGTCTACTTTTCCAGCTCCGAAAGAGCCAATCGGTAGAGAAGTACTCGCAGAACCACCAATGAATGCCACGGATCAGGATTTAAAAAAATACAGTACATATTTTGACACAGTTAGTTGCTGCACAGACACAGGGATGAACTGCTCCAATGATAAATAAAGATGACGTGGCTAGAGCAGCTAGTCGGCGTACCCAGGACTTCTAAAATTGGATCCCCCCATATTCACAGGGTCGGATCCAAAAACAGATCCACAGGATTTTGTGGACCAAGTTCAAAGAGCATTAGAGGTGATGCACGTAACAGGTGTCGAAACAGTTGAGCTAGCAACTTATAGACTGAAGGGTGAGGCTATCTTGTGGTATGAGGACTGGAAAAGATCAAGGGGTATTGAAGCACCTCCAGCTGGATGGGAAGAATTTAAAGCAGCATTCCTTGATCATTACCTTCCATATGAGATTCGGGAGGCACGTGCAGATCAATTTCTAAACTTGCATCAAGGAAATATGAGTGTTAGAGAGTATAGTTTGCAGTTCAACTCTTTAGCTCGATATACTCCAAATGTGGTGGCTACAAGATAGAGTACATCGCTATGTGGATAGACTGGAGCCATATTTGGTACGAGACTGTACTATTGCAGCATTGAATAGAGATATAGACATCGCCAGAATTCAGGCTTTCACGCAGAAAATGGAGGACCAAAGGCAAAGAAGAAAGGCACAGGAATCTGAGGAAGGGCCATCAAAAAGGGTGAGACCTACGGGGCAGTCTATGGTGTCCCTAGGAGAATCTAAATCTCGAATGTTATCGCCAAGACCCTCAGTCCCTTATTCCACAGCAGGTGCTCACTCTCAATTCCGAGGGTCTAGAGGTGGTCCATCTGGACAGAGTAGTGGAGTGCAAGGCTCACAGACAGTAGGATTTCCTCGTCCTCCGTGTCAGCATTGCGGAAGGTACCATTTAGGTGAATGTCTGTTGGGGACAAATGCTTGTTTTTGGTGTGGCACAGAGGGGCATATAATGAGAGAATACCCACAAAGGGGTGTGAATGGTATAGCATGACCTATGGGATCAACCGATGTATCATCAGCATCGGTTCCTTCCCCAGGCAGAGGCGTTCAGACTATTGGTCGTGGTAGAGATTTTAGAGGAGCCGCGAGTTCCAGTGGAGCCCAAAATTGTACCTATGCTCTAGTGGACCGGCAGAATGAAGAGGCATCTCCTGATGAAGGTACAGGTATTTAGGTATATTACCATATGTTTACATGATGTATATGTATGACTGATCCGAGCTCTATTTTATCGTATGTTACTCCATCGACTACTACAAAATTAATGGGACATTGGGGTTATTAATTAAGTCAATGGAAATATCTCTATCTATTGGTAAATTTAGTAAAGTTAAAGGAACATATCGTAATGGTATAGTAGATGTTTGTGATCATAGATGATTAAGTACTCCTAAAAGCGTCACCAATGAAAAAGGTAAGGGGATTTGGAAAGAAAGGATGTAGAATTTTCCAGAAGTGCATAAGAGTTTCATTTCATATTGCTCCCATTGGAAATATACCAACTACGAAGGATTTCACTAAGAAGAGATACCTATTGTTACTCTAGACCGACAAGTTAAAATGTTAAGAAATAAAGACGTAACTTCCATAAGAGTTCTTTGAAGGAATCAACAAGTCGAAGAGATTGCATGAGAAGTTGAGGAAACAAAACAAATGATGAAATCGACGTACCCATAGTTGTTTCAAATGGAAGAAAATGTTCAAAGTGTGGAAGTAGACCAATAACAAGTAAGTGTCCATGAGTCTTAAGTAATTATGCATATGTATGATAATATAGAGATGCATTTGTTGTAATTGAAATGACATCGTTAACATTCGAGGAATGTTTCTAAGGGGGGGGAGGGGGGGGGGGAATGTAACACCCCGTACCTTCCCAACCCTATGTGACAACGTTGAATAATTGTTACTTAGGTGTTGAGATGCCATAAGTATGTATTTGGTAAGGTTAATGATGAGATAATTGATTTTTGGCCCTCGTACATGTGATTAAACCTTCGTAGGAGGTGTTTTGTGACTTCGTGGAACAATTGTTGGGTTAAAAACTATAATACCCCATACATTTTAGACCCTATTTGACACCTTGGATTCATGTTTACTTAGTTTTGATGTCAATAAGTAAGTATTTGGTAGTGCTTTGATGGGATATTGGATGGTATGCAAGTGTTAGAAAGAGTAGCCGAAAATTCAGAAAAGGGTTGAAACTTGCGCCACTCCTTGTTTCAGGGGGTGTGGCGCAAGCCACCTGATTCAGAGGGCTTCCATTTCCTGCGCCACTGCTTTCTTTGCAGCTAGTGGCGCAAGGCACAAAAAATGTGCCCTTCCGTGCCCGTTTTTCAACGCAATGCAACGTCGATTCTTCCATGGTTTCTTTTGGTTCCTTGGAGTTATTTTAGCATTGTTAAGGCTTCAAATACCTCAATACACTCCTACATACTCCTACATGATCAAGTCATTAAACACAAGTAGTTATCAAATTAAGTTCAAGTAAGCCATGGGTGGCTAGAATTCCTATTTTTGCGATTGAGGCTACGAACATGTATCTCGTAAGTGAATATTGTCGAGACATTATGGAATTATTTAAACATTAGATATATGGTGAATTATACATTAAGGTTGGTGGGATAAGTTGAGAGGTGTAATTGGGCCCAATAAAAGGCCCAAAATGAGGAAAAAAACATGTGCCAAGAATGGGTCAAAAGACCCATTCATCCATTGACCAAGCCAAACATAGCATTAAATTCCAAGAGTGGATAAGGATGACCCCAAGGGCTATATAAAGACCCAAAAATCAGATTTTATTCATTTGGAATTCTCATGCTTTTTAGATATTTTCTCCAACATATCTCTCAAAGCCAACTTTTGGAGGAAGATCATCATTTTTCAAGCTTGGGTAAGTGATTATTGTTATGGATTACTATATTATATGCATGGGAGAGTATGTAAATCATGTTGGTTATGCTTGGAAGTGTTGAACATGGTACCTTGTGTTTTTGTAAAAGATTTGTGATCCATGGGATTTAAGCTTGAAATATGACTTGTGACTTTGATGAAAGAGCATGGTATGGATAAAATATGAACATGCATGGTGTGATTTTGTTATTAAACTTATTATTTTCATATAAGTGTAAATTATGGGATTTTGGCCGATATGGGCTATGAGGTGTATTAAGGTGACTTGATGGATTATTTGTGATGTGGTGTGAATAAGAAAGTGTAAAGGAGAAGTTTTGTGGTGAAATGTTATTGATTATCATGTATTGGTCAATGTATGGAATATTGTGAGATTATTGGTAGGATAATTTCATCAATGGTTTAGTCAAGGGGGAAATGGCATGCTTAAAGGCAAACATGAAACTCATTATCGTTATATGCATTTGCAAGGTAGTTGGTGGCTAATGTAAACTCCGTTATGTATTTGTGTTGTAGAGTGAAACATAAAGAAGGAACGGGACTATTGTATACACATCAAAGATTGTATATTCGTATTGAGAGTACAAGGTATGTAAGGTTACTCTATCTGTATCTTTCTGTGGCAAATAGTATTCACATTGACATTACGCTTGTCCTATCCCAAAGTGTGCTAAGGTATCCCATGTCCGGTTACCAATTGTTATTATCACATGTTTCCTACTCATTGATCAATTGTGAATCACATGTTTCATATTTATTGGTAATGTTCAAAAATCCCAATAAGGTTGTGTTCCAAAGTTCCAATAGTGATTATACTCATGTATCTTGTTCATTGATTATTGTTCAATGGTTCTAATAGTGTCATGTTTCCAATAAGGCTATATTTCCAATAATGTTTATTCATATGTCTCTCACTCATTGGTTAATGATCCAAAGCTTCCAACAAAGTTATGACTATCATTGTATCAATCTCAAAGTAAAGAATGAAGTAATGCATATGTGGTTAATGATCAAGTACGGGTGGCAGCTTTGGGGGCGAATTGCCTAGCTCAAGTCGATCCCAAGATTATTGGATCGGGGGCAGTCCTGGGGAAATAAGCCTAGCTCGGACCGAACGTGACAGGGGGCAGTTCTAGGGGTAATAACCAAGCTCGAGCCGAACTTGATATGTGGATTATGGGTGGCAGCTCTAGAGGTAATAACCTAGCTCGAGCCGAACCCAATGCTTTGATTCTTAGGGTGGCAGCTCTAGAGGCATAAGCCTAGCTTGAGCTCATCCCAACATAACGATATGTTATGTTAAAAACCAACTGTTCAGTCGGGGCCCGGGTATCACAGGTCACAGGCAAAGATGAATAATCATAGAAGCAAAGAAAGTAATGAAAGCAATATACATGGTTTCCAAAGTACAGAACATTGACTTATCCACATTGGTCATGCAGTTGAATTTGAGTTCATTGACATATTTACATAGCATACAGCATTTGAGCCTTACATACTCAGTACATTCTTCGTACTGACCCCCTTGGGGGATTTACCTTACTTGCTGCAGGCGCAGGTTCTAGTAGACCTCCACTGTAGGTTGCAGGACATTCACAGCTTTTGGTGAGCTCCAGTTAGTTCGGGGCTTCTTCGAGTCACAGTTGTTCATATGTGTTGGTATTGTACATGTTGTATAAAGCGGGGACACTTTTAGTTCGTTTTGGTCAATGCATCTATTAGAGGCTTTTGTAGACGTATGTGGGTGTATGGATGTAAGATGATACGTGACGTTTTTTACTTGATGGCCTCAACGGCCAAGTTTCGCATATGTATATATATCACATGTTCCATAAATTCCATTGTTAGTATTGTTATGCTCTTATGTGATTATGGGTTTCTTATGGCATGCATATGATTGAATAGAAGCAAAGCTTGGTTCTCTCGAGCCATATCGGCTTCGGGTGCCAATCCGTCTCGATGGAATTCGGAGTGTGACAATGATGATAGAATGGAACTTTTTTTTTCTCTCCCTCAAGGCATTCTATAAAGATAGTGTATCATTTGTAAATAAAATAAAGGGGTTTATATCAAAGAAAATAAAGTGAGGTTTATTTCAGCCTCATGTATCATAGAGAGGACTGAGACTGGTTGTTCAAGGCTCAGACTGATCAAATTTCACCAAAATCACTCTTATGGTTGGCTATGAATAGAAGGCTGGTATATAAAGTAAGGTCTTGAGTAGTGTTTTAACTCAACTAATGTACCTTTGCAGGAATACGCACTTGGAGAATACAGTTTGATCAAGAGTGGGAATATTTCTTTACATGCTACAAGAGGGAAATCAAACAAAACAATGAGAGAGCTGGTATCTCTTATAGGTTAGTATCCTTATCTTACTTTTAGAAAATAAATTGTGCACATGTAACATGTCATCTTTTTCTCTTGCCTTTACCTAAAAGCGTCGTTTCTTCTCCCTTTCTCTTGAAATGGTATCTTTCATTCATTAGGAGATAATTCACTTTCCTGAGCTTAAAACAAATCTCATCCCTTCATTCACTTTAAGTTAGTATTTACTCTTTCTCAATTTCTGGAATTTTTAAAAAAAATTTATTCAAAACCCTCAAATCCTTTAGTTCTATACTCTTGTTTTCTATGTACTCTCACTGATATTTATCTCCTCAGTTCCTTTCAAGATGTCTTCTAATAAAAAGGTTTCAATTGTGTCATCTAATCCCATCACCACCCCTTCATCCCCAATCTCACCTACAAATGAATCCCTAACTCTAGTCACTTCCGTGCCCACTTAAGTTTCTCACAATCTAACACGAGAAGTCTCTGGAAAAATGTCTCGAAACATGGTCGAAGTGAATACTGAGGATTAAGCACCTGAGGTTTCAAGTGAAAAGGGTTATACACAAGTTGTATCGAATGAGAAAAATTTAGAAACTGTGAATTCTCTTGGTGATGAAGCTATCATTGAAGAACCTGGTGCATATTTAGGTCCCTCTAATACGAAAACTTCTGATATTGACAAAAATAAGGAAAAAGAAAATATTGCTAAAAATGTGGTTGAAAAGGTTGTATCAATGATGGTGAAATCTCTACTTAAGAAACTCAACTAGTTGAAAATTTTGCCACTACGATGGAGAAAGAGAAGGAGAGGAAGAGTGTTCCAGATGAACATGCTGAAGAACAATCAAAATTTGGATCTTCTACTCACTTACCCCTCTCTAGACTGGATGGTACCTTAATGTCTCAAATTTCATCTGAGATCATGGATTGTGCCTCTACTCTTATTTCTCTGAATGTGGTAGATAATAAAGAAGATATATCCCTTGCTGCTATGTTTAAAAAAAGTCCTGTCTCCACAACTACCAAAACTATAAAGGACATTAAGAAGGGAACAATTTGCATTACTAGGTCTAAGATGAATAAGTGTATGGATGTTTATTTCAAGGAAAATAAAAAGTCAACTAATAAAAGGAGAAATTAGAAAAAGAGCAATGTGGCCAAGGAACTCTCTTCTGCAAAAGTAATAGAAGTAAAAGAAGGGGATGAGTCTAAGACTGATAATGAGTTTTGGTTCTTGAAAAAAAATCTATAAGAGGGAATACTGTGCAAATAAACGAACCTAAGAAAGAAAAGGTCACTAAAAGATCCTCTACAGAGAAATCAATTGCAAAGTCCATGAAAAGAAATAGATCTCAAGGAATAAAAGAAATAGAAAAGGTTGCCACTTTCAAGTCCAAAAAGAAGAAGGGTACAGCGTCTTTCTAAGGACTATATGTTTGAATAAAAGAGTTAGAAATTGCATTATCACAAGGTGTTGAATGGCTGTATTTTTTATTTAGAGATTGCTGATATATTTGGAATAAATTCACTGATAGCGTTGGTGGAGGTACAAGGGTGGAAGCACCTATTTGAGAAACCTGATGTTCTATATGAAAGGGAAGTCCAGGACTTCTATGCTGACCTATTGATCTCTGAAAGGGGAGACTCTCTTGCTACTTCTGTAAATGATATTAAGTTCATCTTAACTGAGTCAATCCTTGGAGAAATTATAATAGTTCATATAGATGGGGTTAACACGGTGATGGATAAGTTTGCATCTGTGGAATTTCTTGATAAGATTGCGAAGACTAAGAGAATTCTTGGCGGTGAAAGGATGAAAAAGAAAGAGATGAAACCAGAATATCAACTTTTGTTTGAACTGGTGAACAAAGTGTTACTTCCTAGAGCAGAGGGAAGGTTTGTTACCTCAATTACAGACTTGTTCCTTATAGAGGTGCTCAATTCTTGTGTCCAAGTAAATCTCCCAAGAATAATGATTGAACATATTGTCAAGACAAGCAAATCTAAGGAACATAGACTTGGGTTTGATTTTCTTCTTTCAAAAGTGTTTGATCATTTCGGGGTAAAGCCCAGAATGATCACCTTGCTACTGAGAATAAGGAGCTCAAGAACAAGGTTTATGAACTAACTTAGCAGATCATTGATAATAATTGTGTTGCTATAAGGAGCCTTGATGTTGTCATGTTCAAATCTTCCTTCTCCTCCTAAGTTCTCTAAGAAATTGTCACGCCCAAATCCCAACGAGGCTTGATTGGCACCCAAAGCCGATATGGCCTGAGAGAACCAACCTTTGCTCATGAATATTCGTATGCATGTCCTCGTGTAAATCTCATTATTTCTCATACAACTATGTGAAAGTCATGGACATGGAAACATATGTCATAGCTATATATGTAAAACTTGGCCGCTTGAGCCATCAAGTCAAAATGACATGTACCTTCACATTTATACACCCACATCGTCTACAAAAGCCTCTAACAAAATGCATTGACCAAACTGAACTAAAAGTCGAGACAAGTCCCCGCTTTATACAATATGTACAGAATCAAAACACATGTACAACAGTGACTCGGAGAAGCCCCGAACTAACTGGAGCTCACCAAAGATCTGCAACACTGACAATCTACTGTGGAGGCCTACTAGTACCTGCGCCTGCAGCAAGTAAAATAAATTCCCCAAAAGGGGTCAGTACGAAGAATATACTGAGTATGTAAGGCCAGATGAAACTTGTAAGATATGAAAGTATGTTAAGAACTCAAGTTCAAATGCATAACCAATATAGATAAGTCACAATGTAGATGAGTCACTATTCTAAACTTTGGAAGCCATGTGTATTACATTCATTCTTTCTCTTGCATTTACTTTACTTTACTTTACATAAATGTTGTCTGGGCCCTCATCATGCAGGTGTTCTTTTCACCCCATGGATAACATATCATCGTCATGCAGGTATTCTTTTCACCCCATGGATAAGATTATATCGGCATGCGGGTGTCCTTTGCACCCCATGGATAAAGTAACATCATCATGCGGGTGTTCTTGCACCCCATGGATAGAATAACATCATCATGCAGGTATTTGCACCCCATGGATAACACCCAATAACACAACCAATATGCATTACTTTATTCTTACTTCATTTCTTTACTTTTGAGATTGATATCTTTACTTGTGAGAGATTGATACTTTTGCTTATGAGAGATCGATAAAATCACTTGTGAGAGATTGATACATTCATTTGACATAGCATTTTTGGAAGCTTTGGAACCATAACCAAAATAGAATACATGTGAATAAACATTATTGGAAACATAGCCTTATTGGAAACATAACACCATTGGAGCCATTGGACAATAATTCATAAACAAGAGACATGAGTATAATCACTATTGGAACATTGGAACATAACCTTATTTGAGCTTTTGGCACATTAACCATGAATATGAGACATGAGATTCACCAATGATCAATGAGTAGGAAATATATGACAATGACCATGGGTAACTGGATATGGGATACCTTAGCACATTTCGGGATGAACAAGCATAATGTCAATGTGACTACTATTTACCGCAGAAAGATACGAACTTAGTAACCTTACATACCTTGTACTCTCAATACGGATATATAATCTTAGATGTGCAGAAAATAGTCCCGCTCCTTATTTATGTGTCACTCTACAACACAAATATATAATGGGATTCACATTAACCATCAACTACTTTACAAATGCATAGAACATCAATGAGTTAGATGTTTGCCTTTAAACATGCCATTTCCCCTTGACAAAACCATTGATGAAATTGTTATTCCAAAAATCCCCCAATATTCCATACATTGACCAATACATGATAATCAACACATTTCACCAAAACACTTCTCCTTTACACTTTCTTATTCATATCACATCACAAATAATCCATCAAATTACCTTAATACACCTCATAGCACATATCGGCCAAAATCCCACAATTTACACTTTTAGAAAAATAACAAGTTAAATAACAAAATACCACCATACATGTTCATACTTTATCCATACCATGCTCTTTCATTAAGACATCAAGTCTCTTTTCAAATTCAAATCACAAAGATGGCACATCTTTCACCAAAAGCACAAATACACTATTCACCACCTTGCCAACATAAATATCATGATATACATAATCTCCCATGCATACAATATGTTAATCCATGAGAATAAATACTTACCAAGGCTTGGAATAGGATGATCTTGCTCCAAGGGAAAGTTTAGGGTTTGAAGTTGAGAGAAGTGATTTTGGGAAATTTCTAGACTTGGCATGAGATTTTTGTTTGTTAAAAATCTGATTTTTGGCCCTTTATATAAGCCCTAAATTCACCCTTATCCATTATTTATAGCATTAATTGCTATTTCTAGAAGGTCTTTGAAGAATGGGTCATTTTACCCTTTGGGCCATGTCTTTTATTCCATTTTGGGCCCTAATTTTGGGCCTAATTGCACATGTAGCTTAGACCATCACCTTTCATACATAATTCACCATATATCTAATGTTTAAATAATTCCAAAATGTCACGACAATATTCTCTTATGAGATTCGCATTCGTCGGCTCAATCGCAAATGTAGGAATTCTAGTCGCCCATGGCTTCATTGAACATTTTGGATACCTATTTATGTTTCATGATTTGATCATGTAGGTGTATGTAGGAGTGTATTGAAGTGTTTGAAGCTTTAAAAATGCTCAAAGAACTCCAAAGAACCAAAAGAAACCATCCAAGAATCGCCGTAGAATTGCGTTACAAAACGAGTCCGGAAAGGCAAAATCTTTGTGCCTTGCGCCACTGATGCAAAGCAAGGCAGTGGCGCAATAAATGCACCCTATCTGAATTAGTGGCTTGTTCCACACCCCCTGAAATAGGATAGTGGCGCATGTTTTCATACCTTGCTGAATTTTTCGGCTATTTCTTCAATACTTGCATATCGTCCAATACCTTATCAAAACACATCAAAATACTTACTTAGTGATATTAATCATCAAGTAACCATGACTCCAAGTCACCAAATGAGGTTAGAATGTGTACGGGGTATTACACAAATGCTCCACGAAATCACAATACCCTTCCTATGAAAGTCTAATTGCATGTACGTGACCAAATTTAAATTTTCTCGTCGTTAGCATTACCAAATATATACTTATATCTCTCGACACCTAAGCAACCATTATTCAACATCATCAAGTAGTTTTGGGAAGGTACGGGGTGTTACAGAAATACTCATATGTTTCAACCTTTTTTATTACTCTTGGTTACGACCTGAACATGTGCACTATTTAATTTTCTTTTAGTAAGACCTGGATATTTACTGTGTTCTCTTCTCATTTTTTTTCTTGTTCGTAATTAATCATACTTCCCTACTCTTGTCTGGATTTGTGTTTCTCTATATGGTACCCTTATTGGTCTTGGGTTATTCATTGTTTTAGATCTTATCATGTTTTACTGTTTATCATTTTTAATGACGCCAAAAGGGGGATTAATTAGTGTGAGGGGGAACTGAGGTGGGGTGGGGGGGAAATAATGAATGGGCATAGTGTGAGGGGGAATTGGTCTAGATGTATTCTCGTTGATATAGGGAAGTGTGAATCTATTCATCAAGTTTGTCATCATCAAAAAGGGGGAAATGTTTGATTCAGGGACCTGGTATGGGGAAGTGTGAACCTAGTGTGTTGTATTATTTTGATGATCGACAAACTTGATAAAGGGACCTGGTAGCTAATCTGTGCAGCTCTCATCGTAATAACTTTTTTTGTTTGTTTGTGCTAGCTGGCTTCGTACTGACATGCCAACACATTTTGTCGTGCACTACAGTGGTCCCTTTCATCATCCAATGCAAACATTTCTCTCCAATGCTCATCCTTATATATATATATATATATATATATATATATATCATTATGTGGAGAGCAACCTAGTTTTTGTACATTCTCAAAAAAGACATTCTTCTTGCAAAAGCGACTGGTTTTCACTATTGAAGATAAAGCTTCAACAACATAGAAATTAGCTTGCTCATAGTGAAAAATGTTCAGTTTCTAAGTTGATTGAGTCTTTGTATTTTGTGCTTAAAATTGTAAACCCACTCCTTATTCTAAAGTTTATGTGGGTAGTTATTTTCTATTTCTATTTCAATCTGGTGGTTAGCCAGAGTTAGCTAATAGAATCTTCACAGTAGAGTTATTGTGAAGAGGTGTTGGAGTAGAGTTGCCACAAAGGGCTTAGGAATTAAGAGGTTAAATCCTAGACTACATTTAGTTAAAGTTAGCTAATGAGGTGTTTCACAGTAGAGTTATTGTGAAGAAATATTGTTGTGGAGTTACTCTAAAAGGGGTTAGAAATTAAGAGTTTAGTTCCTTGATTACATAAGGTTGTAATCGTTCTTGTTTCTTAGTGATTAGTGACGTTTTTGGTGAAATCCTACTGGAGCAAGTCATGGTTTTACTCCCTTAAGCAAGGACGTTTTCACATGAACATCCTTTACTATTTATTTTGCTGCTATTTACTTTGTGTTTTTGTTGTTTTTCATTTTTCTAAGACAAGGACCAAGTATTGAATCAGGTCCTTGTTGCTTTGGTGGACTCTTACAAACCATCAATGTCTTAATAAAGGATTATTCTTTTCATGATTTATCCAACTATGGTTGTCTATGTTTCCATTTTAGTTTCATTTATTATATTACCCTATAGATATGATATGCCAAGGGTCCCACTGGACCAATAGTAAGCATCTAGATACGGCTCACAACTATGGTGTTGACTCGGGTCGTGAAAGATATGAACCCACTTCTACTTAGGTATAGGCTTCCTCTGAATCATATATTCCAACCTACAATGCTCATACTTCACTTGCTTACAATTCAAACACTTAGTCACGAACTTCACAATATCCCTTTTCATCCTACACCACTAACAATGCTACCTCAGGTCATGATACATCTCTGTTGTACCTGGATGAATAGAATATCTCAAACTATGAGCCTCCTCTATGATCAATCTAGTCTATTCACCGACTTTAAGAACACAAATCCAACCCTTTATACTCAAAACACCCTCCAAATCAAAAATAAACTCCTTGGGTTCACCTTTCCACACTTTATGACGAATGATACATAATTTCCCATCCTTAATCTTCTCCAGCAACAATGATTGTGCCTCCACAAAAGCAAGAACTATATTCGACATTGAAATATCAAGTATGATAAATCTATCAGCCAAAGTTTGAACATCCATAGACAAAGGTCGCTCCTTCGCCATCAACAAGGCAAGACTACCCATACTCACTGCCCTCCTACTTAATATGTCCACCACAATAGTTCCCTTGAATAGGTGATATAGAATAGTTAATCATAGCCCTTCAACAACTCCAACCACCTACGTTGTCTCTAATTCAAATCCGTCTAGCTGAAAATATACTGAAGGTTGTGAATGATCAATGAACACCTCATAATGAACTGGATACAAGTAATGCCACCATAAATTCAACACAAATACTATCCCACCAACTTCTAATCATGAATAGCGTAGTTCTTATCATGAGTCTTCAATTGCCTCAAAGAATAGTCTATAACCTTCCTTTTTGCATTAAAACACGACCAAGGCCAACTCTCAAAGTATAACAATAAATTGTAAATCCCTCACCTTCCACATGTAAGGTCAGAATAGGTGCTAAAGTCAACAAGGCCTTGAGCTTTTGAAATCTTGCCTCACACTTATTGAACCATTGAAAATCCACATTTTTCTGAGTTAACCTAGTCAAAGGAGCTGAAATAGAAGCGAATCCCTACACAAACTGTCTATAGTAGACAGCCAAACCAATAAAACTATGGATCTCGATAGATGAATTAGGCCTTGACTAATCCTGGATCGCTTGAACCTTGGCCTGATTAACCTTTAATACCATTCTTGGACACAACATGCCTTAATAGTGCAATAGAACTAAGCCAAAACTCACACTTCGAGAATGTAGCATACAACTTCTAATCTCTCAACCTCTGAAGCACAATCCTCAAATGCTTTGCATGATCCACCTCTCTCTTCAAATACACCAAGATATCATATATAAATATAATCATAAAGGAATACAAATAAGGCTGAAACACCCCATTCAATAACTCTATAAATGTTGTCGGAGGATTAGTCAACCCAAAGGACATAACCAAAAACTCATAGTGGTAGTATTGAGTTCTAAAAGCCATCATAAGGATATCCAAAGCCCTAATCATCAACTGATGGTACCTTAATCTCAAGTCAATATTTAAAAAAATCAAAGCACCCTGAAGATAATCAAACATAGTATCAATACATGGAAGAGGATACTTATTCTTGGTGGTCGATACACATACTCATAGACCCATCTTTGTCCTTCACCAACAACATAGGAGCACCCCAGGGCAAAATACTGGATCTAATAAATTCCTTACTCAACAATTCCTACAACTGATCCTTCAACTCTTTCATCTCTACTAGAATCATCCTATAAGGAGGAATGGAAAAGAGCTTTGTGTCCGGCTCCAAGTCAATGCAAAAATCAATATCTCTGTTAGGAGGAACAACTAAAAGATCTAAAAGAAACACATCCATAAACTCTCTAACCACCCTTAATAACTCCAAAGGAGGCATGTTAACATGAATATCATGAACATAGGCCAAATAAGAAAGACACTCTTCCTCAACTAACCGCTAATCCTGGAGGAAGAAAATCATTGTCTTAGGATACAAACCCCATATACCCTTCCACTCCAATATCGAGACACCCGACATGACAAAAGTAACTATTTTGGCATGAAAATCCATGAATAAATTATAAGAGAAAGCTAATTGATACCCAAAATCATATCAAAATTTACCATATCTAGAATAATCTTGTCTACTGTAACACCTCAAAAATCAAAACTAAGATTAGAACCATGCTCCAAGTACATGAAAAATCAAACATCATATTTTGGTAGTATCAGAAGTTATTTAGACATTTATTAAGGCCACAAGTAACTCCTAGCTCATAGCCAAGTTGAAATCTTCCTCACTGGTGGTCTTTTTGTGAAAAATCATGCTATAGTCAACCTCCAACAATCATACCTCCTATATTCTGAGATATTTTTGATCTCAAGACACACCAAATGATAGATATTTGAATTATCATTCCAACACATCCAGATTCTCCTTAATCCGATATCGGAGCTAAGAGTTATGGCCATTTTAGTGAAGCGTTGTCCAGCAGTGAAAACCTAAGAGCGTAGGTACAGCCGTGGTTACATTGTACGACCGTACAAGGATCTCGTCTGCATGAAACAACCCCAAAAACCTAAAATTTGATAAGTATACCTTCCAACCATGATAGGGAACCACGACCATGTTTAGAAACCACGATCTTAGGTATGATCTTGAATTCTAAAGTTGATTCGATTGGAACCTACAACCTACAAACCAAGGTACGATCGCTAGTGGGTCCCACGATCGTACCATTGCTCATCTGATCATGTTCATAGAATCTCCAGTTCAGTCTTGTCCAACCCTTTTAACATTAAAGCTATGTCGTTTAAGCCACCCCAAGGTTGATTATGTAGATTAATATTACCCTAATCCCTCAAGCCCTCATTACTCAGAAAAACAAATGACACTTAGCTTTAAGACAAAGGAAGAGGCAATTTTCTTTCCCCAAGGCAGAGTTAGGGTTTTACAACTTCAAGCTTCCAATTTCAAAGATTTCTTCAAGGTTATCATCTCCATGTATGTGGGATTTCATCAATGGGTCTCCTTTCACCCATTGATTCCCAATGATTAACTCAATTTCTCAGTTTAATTCCTTCCTCCTAGCTTAGGGTTTATGAATGATGTGAATTTCTTGATATTCTAGTTCCCTGATCTCATTGAGTTATAAACCCATGTTTAACATGAATTTTAGTACCATTACATGTTTAAATTCATAAACCCTAATTATATTGTGAAATCCATAATTTTTGGACTTAAGTTATTAAATTCCTTAATTCACTCAGTTTATAGAACTATCATAATAGTTGCATTCTTCAGAGATGGTGGGTTATGAACACCCGATGACCAAGGATTTTATGCATATACTTATGAGTATTATATCCTACAGTTTACAAGTTTTGAATGAACTCAAATAAGGTATTTATTTTTAGTCTTTAGAATATTAATATTATTGAGTATTTAAGTTATCAGTGTCATTCAGTTGGGAGTAGTTCTTAGCACCGAGCAGACGCAGGGATGAAGGCTCGCCCATCATCTAGGCTGAGATCTTTAGTAGAATTGCCTAAGTCCCAGAACTACAACACCACTGTAGGTTCTAAAGGTTCACCCATAAGACTAGGATTGACACCTTAGTCCTTTGGACATCAGTTTAGTGGATCCACGTCAGTCCGTGATCATACCCTTGGTAAGTTACTGAACACCCTTCCAGCTGGGTTTACATATTGGACCGGGATTATCTCTTATTAGGGTATGTCGGTTAGCAGTAGCTCCCATAGTCCACAGTTCATAGTTGAGATTCAGATACTTGCATGACCTTGTATTCAGTTATTCTGCTTATCATATAGTACATGTTTATTACTTGGTCTTGCATCAGTTTATCATATTACATGCATCATGTTCAGCCTATATCAATTATCTCATATATCACATACTCAGTACATTCAAAGTACAGATCGCATACTCTTCTTTATGTTATACTATCTTATAAGATAGGTTCTGATGTTCAGCATCCATACTATGCATAGTATGTTCTCCTGCCATATCAGCAGTAGCGTTTGCTGAGTCCTCATCATTCGGGGGCCAGTTATCAGTATTTCTTTTTGATAGTATTTTAGTTTTAGACAATTGGAGTTAGTTGGGGGCTTGTCCCAACAACTTATTTTATTTAGAGGCTTTCAGACATACAATTAGATTTTCAGCATGTTGAGTCTTAGTTTTGACATTCAGTATTGATTTTGGCTTTATTATAATTACGTCATTTCAGCTCATCTTTCGCTCAGTATTTATCAGTTTACTCTATTATTCTTAGTGTCATGATAGGCCATGGGTTAGCTTGGGGTCACTTGTGACTCTAAGCACCGTGTTACAACTAGGGGGTAGTCTTGGGTCGTGACAAACTTGGTATCAGAGTATCAGGTTTAAAGTGTCCTAGGGTGTCTGAACCTACGTTAAGTAGAGTCTTGTTCATGGGTGTGAAGCGTGCCACACTTATGAGTGAGAGGTTATAAAATATTTTAGGAAAAGTTTTACCTCTTTTATGTTCATATTGTGTGATAGAGTATGAACTCTATTAAAACCTTCTTTTAACCTGTGTTATACATGTTTACATAATATGACTCCCAATAGAGTTAATGTAATGAAGAATGGCTATGGCAACGGAAATGGAAATCAGCAAGCACCACCAGCTCCCGCAAACCCTCTAAATGAAAATATTTCCCATGCCAAATTCAGGGCTTCTTTAACAGCGTTAGCCCAGTCCATGACCATTCAAAACAACCAGCAGGATATTCCACCAGCCAACCCAATAGTGAATATGCAATAGCCAGAGTCTGAGACTTCACTCGAATGAATCCTTTGGTATTCTTTAGGTCTAAGTCTAAAGAAGATCCACAGGAGTTCTTGGATAATATTCAGAAAGTCACTAAGAACATGGGTGTCACTTCAATTAAAAGTGCTAACTTGGCTAATTAGCAGGTTCAACGAGTAGCTCATATTTGGTACCAATAGTGGAAGAAGGATAAAGGTGTTGATGCAGGTCCAGTAGAGTGGGACTAGTCTGTAGCTGCTTTTCTGGATCGATTCTTCCCACTTGAATTAAGGGAAGCCAAGGTGTGGGAATTCATCAATTTGAAGTAGCACAACGTGAGTATGAAGGAGTATTCTCTTAAGTTTACCTAGTTGGGAAAGTTTGCTCCAGTCATGGTTGTTGACTCCAGGTCCCACATGAGTAAGTTTGTGACAGGTGTTTCTGATGATGTGGTTAAAGAGTGTAGGACTACAGTATTGGTTAAGGAGATGGATATCTCCAGGTTGATAGTTCATGCTCAACAGAATAAAGAAGAGAAAATCAAGGAGAAGAAAAGGGAGAGTAAGAGGGCCAGAACAGGTAGCTTAAATTTCTCTCAACAGAGGTCATATAGTGGTAACCGCTCTCAGTTTGCCAGAAATCATCAGTTCCAGCCCCATTTTCTTCTAGTGTTCCAGTGCCCAAGTTCAGGCAGGATAATAAAGATAGGGCAGCAGGCTCTAAGTCCCAAGGTAGCGTTACTAGTGGTCATACTAACCAATTTTAAAACAAAATATGGTAAGAACCATAAGGGTGAGTGTATGGATGGTAGTGATGCTTGTTTTGGGTGTGGCAAGAAAGGCCATGGATTGAGGGAGTGTCCAGTGGCTTCACAGAAAGGCAGAGATACTCGTTAGTAGAATCGTTCTAACTCTTCAGCAACTCCAGCAGGTCGCCCGACTTAGTAGGGTGCCTCATCTAGTGTAGGTGGCGGATAGCATCACAGTAGGTTCTATGCAATTCAGACTCGATAGGATCAGAATGATTCTCCTGATGTAGTCACTGGTATGCTAAAGGTCTTTTATATTCATGTCTATGCATTATTAGATCCCGTAGCCTCTCTCTCTTTTGTAACTCCCTATATAGTAGACTTTGGTGTCAGTCCTGAACACTCTTGTAACACCCCGTACATTTCGAAGTCTAGCTGACTACCATAACATTTATGGAAATATGGAAACATGAGAGATTTGATGAATTATGTATTAAATTATGGGCATTAATAAGTCTTGTACAATTGGGCCTTAAATGAAGCCCAAAAACCATAGAAAGACATGGCCCAAAGTGGGAATTTGACCCATTCTTCCAATACTCATCCATTGACCAAGTAAAAACACCAAGTGTGTGTATAAGGATCATTCTAAAGGGATTATATAATCCAAGAAATCAGATTTTTATTTCATAAAAACACACATGCCCTTTTCTAACATTTTCCACATTTTTCTCTCAAAATACAAACCCTAAGCTCTCATCTCTTTGGGACAAGATCACTCTTTGGTAAGTATTTATTCTCATGGTTCAGTATATAATATATTTAATATGGTGTATAAATCATGTTGGTTGTGTTGGCAAAGTGTTGGACAGTGTGCTATGCGTAAAACTGTCTATTTTTGCAATTGGAGAATGGTTTTGTCTTGTGAACTTGAATATGGACTTGTGGTCTTGAAGGAAGTGAACTTGATGGATGAAATATTGACATGTGAGATTTTATTATAGTCTTACCTTTTTTTATCCTTGTGTATAATGTTTGGAATTGTTATCGTGAAATTGGTTATGGTTTTGGTGACGTATTGGCCGTGAAGTGTAGTTTTGGGTGTTTTTTATGTGTGTTGTGAGACCATGGATGAATGTTGGTATTCAATATGATCAAAAATATGTCAAAATAATTTTGGTTATGATCATGGACCATTCATTGCATTAAAAGACCCAAAAGAAACCATTTCGGACCAAAACGGGCATCCGCCCCCGCAGATGCCAACGCAGGTGCCACTGGCATATACCACAAGCCACCTTCGGGTGAACCTAATCCACCTACGTGCGCAGGTGTCTTTGCAGGTCATCCCCAGGTTCGATTTTGTATGTTTTCGCATCGTCTTGGTCCCCGAAGACCCCTATACCCTTTTGGATGTAATTAACAACTTGTGATGTCGTTTTAATGACTTTAAAGTGTCGTATGGAGGTATGTTGGACTATATTAAGTATGTATTGTTCATCATATGTTGTTATGAAGGATTAATTGTGACGGAATGATAATGAGAAAGCATAAAGGGTAAGTGTAGTGTGAAATGCTATTGATGTATGACATCTTGGTCAATGTGTGGAATGTTATGGTGTTGTTGATATGAAAATGTAGTGGATTGTATTGTAAGGGATGACATGATTTTATACGGCATTCATATAGTTCATTGTCGTCTTGTACGCCTGTATAGTAACTAGTTGCTAATGTAAGCTCCGATATGTGCTTGTATTGTAGAGTAAGACGTAAGGAAGAAGCTGGGCTATTGTATTCACGTATAGGATTGAGTATACTCATACTTGGAAGTGAAGGTATGTGAGGTTACTTTGTCCGTATCTTTCTGCAGCATATAGTATTTACATTGACGTTACACTTGTCCTATTTCGAAACGTGCTAAGGTATCCTATTTCCGGTTACCAATGGTTGTTTTCATATGCTTCCTACTCATTGATCAATTGTGAATCATATGTATTATATTCATTTCCTAGTATTCCACAAGCCCAATAAAGTTATGTTCCAAAGTTCCAATAGTGATTATACACATGTCTCTTATTCGTTGATTATTGTCCAATAGTTACAATAACGTTATGTTGTCAATAAGGTTATGTTTTCAATAATGCTTGTTCACATGTCTGTCACTCATTTATCATTGATATAAAGCTTCAAAAAAAGTTATGACTATCATTGTATCAATTTCAAAAGTAAAGAATGAAGTAATGCATATATGTGGTTAATGATTGAGCACGGGTGGTAGCTTTGGGGGCGAAATACCTAACTCAAGCCGATCCAGGGATTGTTGGATCAGGGGGTCGTCCTAGAGGCATAACCCTAGCTCGGACCAATCCTGACAGGGGGTAGCTCTTGAGGTAATAACCTAGCTTGAGCCGAACCTGATAAGTTGGTTTATGGGTGGAAGCTCTAGAGGTAATCACCTAGCTCGAGCTGAACCTGATGTATTGATTTAT
The DNA here is from genome assembly GCA_031232105.1 of Capsicum rhomboideum. NCBI lineage: Eukaryota > Viridiplantae > Streptophyta > Magnoliopsida > Solanales > Solanaceae > Capsicum > Capsicum rhomboideum. The sequence goes on from CP124712.1 coordinate 83,238,458, forward strand.
GGGTGGTAGCTCTAGAGTCATAAGCCTAGCTCGAGCCGATACCAATATAACGTAATGTTATGTTAAAACCCACTGTTCAGTCGGGGCCCAGGTATCACAGGTCACAGGCAAAGATGAATAATCATAAAAGCAAAGAAAATAATGAAAGCAATATACTTGATTCCCAAAACACAGAATGATGACTTATCCATGTTGGTTATGCATTTGTATTTGGGTTCATTGATATATTTACATATCATACAGTTTTATTTGTGCCTTACATACTCAGTACATTCTTCGTACTGACGTCCCTTGTGGGACTTACCTTACTTGCTGCAGGCGCAGGTACTAGTAGTCCTCCGCAGTAGGTTGCCAGTTGTTGCGGATCATTGGTGAGCTCCAGTTAGTTCGGGGCTTCTCCGAGTCACAGTTGTTCATATATGTTGGTATTGTACATGTTGTATAAAGCGGGGACTTGTCCTGACTTTTAGTTCATTTTGATCAATGCATCTGTTAGAGGCTTTTCTAGACGTATGTGGGTGTATAAATTCAAGAAGTACATGTCATTTTTGAATTGATGGCCTCAACGGACAAGTTTCATATACATGTATATATATATATGTATCCCATGTTCCATGAATTCCGTTGTTAGTATTTTTAAGCTCTTATGTGCTCACGTGTTTTCGATGGCATGCATACGAATGACTAGAAGCAAAGCTTGGTTCTCTAGGGCCTTATCGGTTACGGGTGCCAATCCGTCCCGATGGGATTTGGGGCGTGACAAAAGTGGTATCAGAGCAGGTCGTTCTACGGGTGTCTACAAAGCCGTGTCTGAGTAGAGTCTTACTTATCAATGTGTTGTGCACCACATTTATAAGTAGGAGGCTACGGGACATTTAGGATGTTGTTTCTTTTCTTCACTTCTAGATCGTGCAATAGAGCTAGTGTTGTAAGTTGAATTGTATCTGACCATGGTAATTGTTTTTCTTTGTTATAGTAAAAATGCCAATCACGAGAAGAGGTAGAGGTAAAGGTAAGCAGGTGGATATGTCTGCTGGAGAATGAATGAGTAGATTACCACCTGACCAAGCTAGCCAGGGTGGAGCAAATGCTAAAATTTCATCGCGGTCTTCTTCTACTTTTCCAGCTCTGGAAGAGCCAGTCGGTAGAGAAGTACCCGCAGAAGCACTAATGAACACCACAAATCAGGACCTTAGAAATGCAATACATATGTTGACACAGTTAGTGGCAACACAAAGTTAAGGACGAGCTGGTCTGATGACACATGAGGATGATGCGGCTAGAGTGGCGAGTCGCAAAACACAGGATTTTCTGAAACTGGACCCTCCTATATTCACTGGGTCGGATCCAAAAGTAGATCCACAGGACTTCGTGGATCAAATTCAGAGAGCTCTAGAAGTTATGCATGTGACTGGGGTTAAAACAGTCGAACTTGTTGCGTATAGATTGAAAGGAGAGGCGATATTGTGGTATGAGGATTGGAAGAAATCTTGTGATATTGTTGCAAATCCACCCACATGGGAAGAATTTAAAGCGGCATTTCTGGATCATTACCTTCCCTATGAGATCCGAGAGGCTCGTGCGGATCAGTTTCTAAATCTCTGTCAAGGTAATTTGAGAGTCAGAGAATATTGTTTGCAATTTAATTCCTTGGCTTGATATGCTCCAAATATGGTGGCTACAATGACAGATAGAGTCCATCGATACGTGGACAGATTAGAGCCATATTTGGTAAGGGATTGCACCATTGCTGCCTTGAACAAGGATATGTCTATAGCGAGAATTCAAGCTTTCGCCCAGAAAATGGAAGATCAAAGACAGAGAAGAAGGGCACATGAATTTGACAGGGGACAATCTAAAAGGGCTAGAACTATGGGACCATCTATGGTGTCCCAAGGAGAATCTAGGCCTCGTATGTTTCCTAGACCACCTAGACCATCGTTCTCTTATTCCACAGCACGTGCTCACTCTTAGTTCCGAGGGTCTAGAGGTGGTCCATCTAGGCAGAGTAGTGGAGTTCACGGATCATAGGCAGCAGGTTTTCCTCATCAGCAGTGTCAGCACTGCGGGCATATTCATGCAGGTACATGCCGATTGGGAACAAATGCTTGCTTTTGGTGCGGTATGACAGGGCATATGATGAAAGAGTGTCCCCAGAGGAGCATGGGTGGTATAGCACGACCGGCAGGATCGACCGTTGCGTCGTCAGCATCGGTTCCTTCTTTGGGCCGAGGTGTGCAGTCTGATGGTCGGGGTAGAGGTGCCAAAGGAGCAGCCAGTACTAGTGGGGTCCAGAATCGCACGTATGCTTTAGTGGACCGACAAAATTCAGAGGCTTCTCCTGATGTTGTCACAGGTACATTATCCATATTCTCATATAATATCTATGCATTGATTGACCCCGATTATACATTGTCTATGTTACTCCATTGATTGCTGCAAAATTTGTAAAGGCACCAAAATTATTAATTAAATCAATTGAAGTGTCTACACCGGTTGGTGAATGTATTGTTGCAAAAAGAGTATATCGAAATTGTGTGGTAACTGTGTGTGGTCATGATACATTGGCCGATCTCATTGAACTATACATGGTGGATTTTGATGTCATAATGGGAATGGATTGGTTGGCCTCTTGCTATACCACGGTAGATTGTCGGGCCAAGAAGGTATATTTTTCCTTTTCGCAAGAAAATGTTCTTGAATGGCAGGGTAATGTGGGGGCACCAAGAGAAAGATTTATTTCCTATTTGAAAGCAAGGAAAATGATTGCTAAAGGTTATATATGTCATTTAGTACGGGTGAAAGATACTGAAGTGGAACCCCTAACTCCGCAGTCTGTTCCAGTGGTCAATGCATTTCTGGATGTATTTCCAGAGGATCTTCCAAGATTACCCCCAGAACGGGAAATAGAATTTGGCATTGATGTGATTCTAGGCACTCAGCCCATCTCTATTCCTCTATATAGAATGGCTCCCGCAGAATTGCATGAATTGAAGGAGCAATTGAAAGATTTGCTGGACAAGGGCTTTATCAGGCCGAGTATGTCTCCGTGGGGTGCACCGGTATTATTTGTATGGAAGAAAGATGGCACACTGAGAATGTACATTGACTATCGGCAATTGAATAAGGTAACGATCAAGAACAAATATCCCCTCCCTTGAATTGACGATTTGTTTGATCAGTTACAGGGTGCTAAGTGTTTCTCAAAGATCGACTTGAGGTCGGGTTACCATCAAGTCAGAGTTAGAGAAGAAGATGTACCCAAGACAGCTTTCAGAACACGGTATGGCCATTATGAATTTTTAGTTATGTCATTTGGACTAACAAATGCACCAGATGTGTTCATGGATTTGATGAATAAGGTGTTTAAGCCATTTTTAGACGTGTTCGTCACGGTATTTATAGATGACATCCTGGTGTACTCAAGATCACCAGAGGACCATGCTAATCACTTACGGCAGGTGTTATAGATACTTCGTGAGCGTAAGTTGTACGCAAAGTTCTCCAAGTGTGAGTTTTGGTTAAAATTAGTCGTATTCTTGGGTCACATTGTGTCAGATGAAGGGATACAGGTTGATACACAGAAGATTGAAGCAGTGAAAAATTGTCCAAGACCTACGACACCTACAGAGATTCATAGTTTTCTTGGATTGGCAGGTTATTAAAGAAGATTTGTGGAAGGTTTTTCCTCTATTGCTGCACCGTTAACAAAGCTTACACATAAGGCAATTAAATTTCAGTGGAGTTGAAAGATAAATTAACCTCCACACCAGTTTTAGTACTTCCCGAAGGTACCGAAGGTTATGCAGTGTATTGTGATGCTTCCAGGATTGGCCTAGGGTGTGTATTGATGCAGCACGGTAATGTCATAGCATATGCCTCAAGACAGTTACGGCCACATGAGAGAAACTATCCCACACATGATCTCGAATTAGCAGCGGTGGTTTTTGCTTTAAAGATATGGCGTCATTATTTGTATGGAGTTCATGTTGATATCTATACTGATCAAAAAAGTTTGCAATATATCTTTAAGCAGAAGGAACTCAATTTGAGGCAAAGGAGGTGGCTTGAGCTATTGAAAGACTATGATATTGATATTTTATATCATCTAGGAAAAGCAAATGTGGTAGCTGATGCATTGAGCCGCAAGGCAACAGAAATCACTAGTGGCCAATTGACGAAAAAGAAAGAGATAATCAAAGACCTATATCAATTAGCCAGTTTGGGGGTTCGTCTACTTGAATCCTTAGATGAAGGGGTTATTGTGCAAAATGCGGCTGAATCTTTATTGATAGCTGAAGTGAAAGAGAAGCAGTGTGCAGATCCTATATTATTGCAGTTAAAAGAAAATGTACAAAAGAACTTCACAAAGGCATTTGATCTTACACAAGAAGGGGTGCTTCAATGCCAAGGTAGATTATGTGTACCGGATATAGATAAGTTGAGGAAATGAATTATGACAGAGGCACATCATTCGCGTTATTCTATTCATCCGGGTGCTACTAAAATGTACCATGATTTAAAAGAAGTGTATTGGTGGGGAAATATGAAGAAGAACATTGCAGAATTTGTCGCTCAGTGCCTGAATTGTCAGCAAATAAAGGTAGAGCATCAGAAACCAGGAGGTTACATGCAATGTATCAATCTTCCAGTCTTGAAGTGGGATATGATTAATATGGACTTCATCACAGGTTTGCCTCGTACGCTGCAAAAATTTGATTCTATATGGGTTATAGTTGACAGGCTTACCAAGTCAGCGCATTTTCTACCAGTCAAGACCACCTATACAGCTGAAGATTATGCAAGATTATATGTTAAAGAGATAGTGCGGTTACATTCTATTCCACTTTCCATTATATCAGACAGAGGAGCACAGTTTACAGCGCACTTTTGGAGATCTTTTTAGCAGAGTTTGGGTACACAGGTGAATCTGAGTACGGCTTTCCATCCTCAAATAGATGGACAAGCAGAGCGTATGATTCAGACACTTGAAGATATGCTACGAGCTTGCACATTAGATTTTCAAGGCAGTTGGGATGACCATTTACCTCTTATTGAATTTGCTTACAACAATAGCTATCATTCAAGTATCAAAATGGCACCTTATGAAGCTTTGTACGGAAGGAAATGTAGATCACCAATTGGATGGTTTGAAGCGGGAGAAATTGCTTTACTTGGGCCAGATTTTGTTCATCAGGCGATGGAGAAAGTTAAAGTGATTCAACAGTGATTACAAACGGCCCAGAGTCAACACAAGTCATATGCCAATGTTAGAAGAAGAGGACTTGAATTCGCCATAGGTGATTGGGTATTTCTGAAGGTGTCACCAATGAAAGGGGTAATGCGATTCAGAAAGAAAGGAAAATTGAGTCCACGTTATATATGCCCATATGAAATTATTAGAAGATTTGGGCAGGTTACTTATGAGTTGGCACTACCCCAAAAACTCTCCACAGTTCATCCAGTATTTTATTTTTCAATTCTTCGAAAGTGCATAGGGGATCCATCTCGTTTTACTCCTATTGATGATGTACAAGTTACGGAGGATCTTACCTATGAGGAGATACCTATCACTATTCTGGATAGACAAGTGAAGATATTGAGGAATAAAGATATAGCATCCGTAAAGGTACTTTGGAGAAATCAACAAATAGAAGAGGTCACATGGGAAGCTGAAGAAATGATGAATTCCAAGTACCGTCATTTGTTCCAAAAGGAAGAATGACAAGTAAGTATTTATAAGCTTTGATTATATATCTATATGATGACATGAAGAATGTTCCTCGATTTGTAATTGTTTACTTTGAAATGATAACACTAACATTCGAGGACGAATGTTTCTAAGGGGGGAAGAATGTATCACCCCGTACGTTTCTGTCACACCCCGAATCCCAACGAGGCATGATTGGCACCTGAAGCCGATAAGGCCCGAGAGAACCAAGCTTTGCTTTTATTCCTTCATATACATGTCTTAGGAAACACTACTAGCCCATAGGTCAATTTCCATATCAGCTCTACCTTGACTCACTTGGTCAAGTGGTGATTTACTCATTTCTACTTCGTCAGGCATATCAACCTGCTCACCTTTGTCTTTATCTTGTCTGAGACTCAGCAGTTGACTATACAAAAGAAAACCAATGTCAATACGTACATATGTGTCCACCTATAACTTTGGCTCTACTGCACGATCTAGAAGTGAAGAAAAGAAACAACTCCTAAATGTCCCGTAGCCTCCTGCTTATCAATGTGGCACGCAACACATCCATAAGCAAGACTCTACTCAGACACGACTTTGTAGACACCCTTAGAACGACCCGCTTTGATACCACTTTTGTCACACCCCGAATCCCAACGAGGCGTGATTGGCACCCGAAGCCGATAAGGCCCGAGAGAACCAAGCTTTGCTTTTATTCCTTCACATACATGTCTTAGGAAACACTACTAGCCCATAGGAACAGGAAATGCTAAAATCAGAAATCATAGAACATGTGACGTATATACATATGAGAAACTCGGCCGTTGAGGCCATCAAGTCAAAATGTCATATACCATCTTACATTTGTATACCCATATACGTCTACAAAAGCCTCTAACAGATGCATTGACCAAAACTAACTAAAAGTCGGGATAAGTCCCCGCTTTATACACTATGTATACTATCAAAACATTTGAACAACTGTGACTCGGAGAAGCCCCGAACTAACTGGAGCTCACCAATGATCTGCAATTACTGTCATCCTATGGTGGAGGTCTACTAGTGCCTGCACCTGCAACATGTAAGGTAAGTTCCCCGAAAGGGGTCAGTACGAAGAATGTACTGAGTATGTAAGGCTCAAATGAAACTATACAACACAGGAATAGTTCAATGAACTCAATGGAACTCAAATGCATATGCATAATCAGATGAATAAGTAACCATTTTGCACTTTGGAACCCATGTGTATTACTTTCATTGATTTCATCGCTTTCATGCTTCTTTACTTCAATGTCATTACATATGTCACAATGTACCCGGGCCCCTACTGATCAGTGGGTCTTTACATGAATTATCGTCATGTTGGGATCGGGTCGAGCTAGGCTTGTGCCCCTAGACCTGCCACCCAGGGATCGGGTCGAGCTAGGCTTATGCCCCTAGACCTGCCACCCATAAATCATACATCGGGATCGAGTCGAGCTAGGCTTATGCCCCTAGACTTGCCACCCATAAATCAACACATCGGGATCGAGTCGAGCTAGGCTTATGCCCCTAGACTTGCCACCCATAAATCAACACATCGGGATTGAGTCGAGCTAGGCTTGCGCCCCTAGACTTTCCACCCATACTTGATCATTGACCACATTTGCATTACTTTGATCTTTACTTTAAGATTGGTATTTGATAGTCATAACATCACTTGTGAGAGATTGACATATTCATGTTACATAGCATGTTTGGAAACTTGGAACCATAATCAAAATAGAAGACATGTGAATAAACATTATTGGAAACATGACACCATTGGAACTATTGGGAAATCATTCATAACTAGATACATGAGCATAACCACTATTGGAACGTTGGACCATAACCTTGTTTGAGCTTTTGGAACCTTAACCATGATAATGAGACAGAAGACTCACAAATGATCCATTAGTTGGAAAGATATGACAATGACTATTGATAAACGGATATAGGATACCTTAGCACATTTTGGGATAGGACTAGTGAAATAGCAATGTGGATACTATTTGCCGCAGAAAGATACGGACAGAGTAACCTTACATACCTCGTACTCTCAATACGGATATCCAATCATAGATGTGCATACAATAGTCCCACTCCTTCTTTTTGTGTCATTCTACAACACAAATACATAACGGGATTCACATTAACCAACAACTACTTTACAAATGCATATAATATCAATGGGGTACATGTTTGCTTTGAAACATGTCATTTCCCCTTGACAAAACCATTGATAGCATCATTATTCCAAAAATCCTCCAATATTCCCAACATTGACCAATACATAATAATCATTGCATTTCACCACAACACTCCTCTTTTACACTTTCTTATCCACACCACATCACAAATAATCCATCAATTCACCTTAATACACTTCATAGCACATATCGGCCAAAATTCCAAAATTTACACTTATAGACAAGAACAAGTTAAACAAAAAAAATAACACCATAGACGTTCATATTTTATCCATACCATGATCTTTCATCAAAGGCACAAGTCCTAATTCAAGTTCATATCCCATGGATCACAAATCTTATACAAAAGCACAAAGGACCATGTCCAACATTTCCAAGCACAACCAACATGATTTACATACTCTTTCATGCATATAATATATTAATCCATGAGAGTATCCACTTAACAAGACTTACCAAATGATGATCTTGGCCAAAAAGTTGGCTTAGGGTTTTGAAGATATGAGAAAGCTCTCCTTTAGTTTCTTAGAAGATACTAAAAGTGCTTGTGTATTTTCAATGAATAAAGGCTGATTTTTGGTGCCTTTTTATAGGACCTTTAGTCATCCTTAGCCACTTGGGATCAATCATTGATGTGTATGACTTAGTCAAATGGAAGAATGGGTCTTGTGACCCATTGGGCCATGCATTCTTTTTATTTTTGGGCCCAATTCACTTAACCCGATAAAATCAATAATTTCTCGTGGTTTCATAATCTCATAGGTGTTACGACAATATTCCTACTCATGTCATTCATATCCGTAGCCTCAATCCCAAAAACAAGTGATTCTAGCCACGTATGGCCTATTTTGCCCAAAAGGGTAAAATCGTCATTTTGACCCCAATTTTGTTCTCGAGTAAATTTATCATACCAATATAATATGTCATTTATTTCATGTATATACTCATGGTTGTAGAAGAATCGTGGCGAAAATCGGCTCAATACGTCCCCGGGAACCCTTGGGACTTAAACAAAATTTTCAACTTTTGAAAGGTGCGCAGGGGCGGCGTGGCACGCTGCCTGGCGCGCCCCTTTACTGCCTATGGACTGAAAATTTCATCCCAGATCAGCGCGGCACGCTACCCAATGCGCCCTTTCCTTAAATTTTTCCAAAATTTCATTTTTCGACTTTTCTTCGCGGGTTTGGTTAGATACTTCAAATCCTATTATTTAACTTACTTCTTAACCTTAATATCCTTTGTTTAGAGGTTCTCTTAGCCTCATTTTGAACCCGACAAATGCTCCATGAAAATCACGAAACACCTCCTATGAAGGGCTAATCACATGTACAAGGCCAAATTTCAATTTTCTTGTCAATATCATTACAAAATACATTCGTGTGGCTCTCGACACTCAAGTATACATTGTTCATCGTCATCACATTGGGTTAGGAAGGTACGGGGTGTTACATTCTTCCCCCCTTAGGTACATTCGTCCTCGAATGTTAGGAACACTGTCTCATTGCAACACTTAAGTCAAAGTGAATTCTCCATATCATAATATTCACACTTAATACTTGTAAAGACTTATAACTCCAAATCTGTATCTTGAGCTTTTCCTTCCATGTACCACAATTACAGGTACTTTAGATTTCATTAATGCTTCGATTTCCCTTGTGATTTCTTCGATGTACTAAGTTCTCCCATAGTGCCCCTACGGAAGCTACTTCTGCATTTTCTTAATTCTTTCACTTTACGTGTGAGATCCTCGGTAATATGTACATTTCCACTGGCAACAATACTTTATACCCCCGATACACTTTTGGAGCATCAAATATAGAATACCAAATGGACTGTGAAGAATTCCTGGACTAGTGCTAATAGATACGCAAGTTGCCTAAATCTTTGGACAACTCCTCTTTCTTTCTGAATCTCATTATCTTTTTCCATTGGTGACACTATCAACTTCTAATATCGGCATATGCTTTATACTGACTTTGGGCTATTTGTAGCTACTGTCATATCACCTTCACTTTCTCTATAGCTTGATGAACAAAATTTGACCTGGGCAACGCAAAATTTCATCAGCCGTAACCCATCCAATGGATGATCTATATGTCCTTTTATATAAACCTTCGTGAAATACCTTTTGATATCTTTATTGTAAGCAATTTTATTAGACGAGCGATATTCATCCCCACTACCTTTAAAGTCCAATGTACAAACTCGTGACATATCTTCACATGTTCTTATAATACATTCTCTTTGTCCATCCATTTAAGGATGACCAGCCATACTTACATTTATCTGTGTACTCATGCTTTACTGGAAAGACTTACCCACACTGTGAAATAAAGTGAGCCTCCTCCCCCTGTGTGATATAATAGTGAGTGGAGTCTCATGTAATCATACTATCTCTGTAACATACAATTTTTGCGTACCGTTCATCTGTATCGGTGGTCCTAACTTGTAGGAAATATGTTGACTCGGTAAACCAGTTCATGATTACTTATATGGAATCAACCTTCGCAATGTACGAGACAGCCCTTGAACATACAGACTTCTGATGCCATAATGGTCGTCAGTGACCGCTTGGACATTGAACTACAAGTTCTAAAATGTGCTTCTCATATATTCTTACCAACACATCTCTGCTACACCATGGTGTATTTTGGTTGTTTTCGAACAAACAACTACCATGAACGATGTTCTTCTGTCGTAATTCATTTCCTTAACTCATCTATACCCAGTACACATAATCTAAGTTGGCATTAAAGTACTCCCCCTTGTGTTTGCTCAAATACTCTCGTCGACTTTGCTGTACATATATTTTTTTTTTTCACTTGAACTAAAACTAGAATTTACATATTGCTTTTCCCTTTATCTCCAATATCAATGAAAATCCTACCATATTTGATACTATAATTCTTTCCTCTGGAGTTTCAAGAAAAAACCCCCATATTGCCTCATTAATACAGATTTCCTGACTATATCTTTCTTTTTTGTGAGCTGTCCATTCATACTTCCTACTGCCTTGCAGTTTAATGTATCAACTACCCCATTTGCTTTTCCCAAATGATATAAGATACCAATGTCCTCACCTTTTAAGATTTCAAGCCACCTTCGCTACCTCAGATTAAGTCTTTCGGCTTAACAATATATTACATTGTCTCACATCCAGAATATATATATCAACATGAATCCTTTACAAATAGTGACACCATGCCGTTAAAGCAAATATCACTGCTGCTACTTCAGGGTCATGTGTTTAGTAATAAGTTATATTCTCATGTGGCCGTAACTGTCGTGACGCATATGCTATTACCTTATCATGCTACATCAATATACATCCGAGGCCAACCCCGGAAGCATTACCATACATTGCATAACATTCTTATGCCTTCAAAAGGCACTTACAACGGATGTGGAAATTACTTATATTTCAACTCTTGAAAACTTTTCTCCAAGGCATCATTCTACTGGGACTTAATTGCCTTGTGTATAGGCGTTGTTAAGGGTGTAGGGATAGAAGGAGATCCTTCCACAATTCTCCTATAATGATCAATCAACCCAAGAAATCGATGGATCTCTGTAAGCATTGTAGGCTTTAGCCAATTGTTCACCATTTCTATCTTTTGTGTGACAACTTTCATCTCTTCATCCTATACAATGCATAGTCCTCTTGTGATTTTTTTTTTCTTTTTAAATACCATCACCGAATATGATCACACACACATTTACAAGTGTCCTGAATGCCTTGTTCATTAATCTATAAAACTACAGGTGCATTCTCTAGCCCCATTGACATACTAAGACTTATAAGCATACCATGTTTGTAACGCTGCCTTGGGTATATCATCATCGTTCATATATATTTTCCTTTTTATTTCATCATCATTCATTATCATTTATCCCGTAACTGATCAAACAAATCGTCAACTCTGGGGGGGAAACTATTCTTATCCAGTTGCCAATAGTAAACACACATTCTCAATAGGCCATGTTATTTATTTTTTTTGAGTGACACTGATGCACCCCAAGGGGTAGTACTAGGCCGTATGAATCCCTTATTCAACACGTCTTTTACTTTCTCCTGTCATTCTCGTAACTCGACCAGGCCATGCTATATGATAAAAATAAAAATAGGCCAAGTACCTGACGTCACATTCATACCAACTCATACATCTGGGAATTCATTTACCACCCGGACTAATTAAAGAGGTGGGGGCTTCGCATTAATATCGTTCACTCTTACTAAGTGACATATGTATCCCTTAGAGTATCCTTTTCTTTGCTGTGAGATGGGGAATACATTTTCCTGGCCATTCAAAATATTCCTTTGGGGATAATGACAATATAACTTCTTAGTTCGGCCATCTACTATGGCATAACCCCTTTATAACTCAATAAGATCAACCAATATCTCATGACCACAATTAATGACTATGCACTTATGATATACTCCTTTACGTACAATAGGTTCACCAACTGATGTGTAGGCTTCCTGTGACATAACTGGTCATTTTGGTGTTCTTTTAACTTTTCAGCAATTAACAAAATACCATATGCTCTATGGGTCAATCAATACGTGTACGGTACATGTAGCTTCACCAGGAGAAGCCTCATTTTGTGACCCGACATATCACACCAATAACAATATTTGGCCCCAACCGACATTTGGTCTCTACCTTCTCCATTCTTATGCTTGATACCCCATTGCCCATGAATCATGAATCTCACTTCTTTGCCAAACCGATTGTCTCTAAGCCCTTGGGATCGCGGTAGAACATTTACTATAGATTAAAGAAATAATGATTTAGGCGGTCTGCTAATCATCCAAGACCTCAATTCTCCTTGGGACGCCATGAACTGTCCCCATAGATCTAGCCATCTTTAACGACCCTTTGTCAAATAGTTGTGTCCTTTTCTGTTGCCTCTGGTCTTTCATTATTGTGTGCAAAATCCATTTGTGTCTATACTGATGCACTCTATCGTTCATAGTAGTTATCACGTTTGGAGCATATCTAGTCAAATTATGACACTAAAAACTGCACTTCCTGACACTTATAGTCCTTTGGCAAATTTAACCATTGGTCCACATAAGCTTTTCTGACCTCATATGGGAGGTACTAGTCACAGAATGCCATTTTACATTCCTCCCAAATATCTGAAAATACATCAGTAGATCAGTCATATGCATAACATCTAGAACCCCTTTTAACTTAGTTCATAAAGTCCTATGGGTCTTCATTCAAATCCGACCCGGTGAACGTAGGAGGGTATGATTTCTGAAAATCCTGTGTTTGACGACTAGCTACCCAAGCCGCGCCATCATTACTCGTTATCAGGCCATCTCGCCCGTGACATTGGACAACAACTCTCTGAGGCAACATATGCACTACATTTCGTAAATCCTGTTCAGTGACATTTATAGATGGTTCTGCAGGTACCCCTCTATCTTTTGGATACGAGAGACCTGTATAACAATTTCCATATTAGCTCTACCTTGACTCACTTGGTCAAGTGGTGATTTACTCATTTCTACTTCGTCAGGCATATCAACCTGCTCACCTTTGTCTTTATCTTGTCTGAGACTCAGCAGTTGACTATACAAAAGAAAACCAATGTCAATACGTACATATGTGTCCACCTATAACTTTGGCTCTACTGCACGATCTAGAAGTGAAGAAAAGAAACAACTCCTAAATGTCCCGTAGCCTCCTGCTTATCAATGTGGCGCGCAACACATCCATAAGCAAGACTCTACTCAGACACGGCTTTGTAGACACCCTTAGAACGACCCGCTTTGATACCACTTTTGTCACACCCCGAATCCCAATGAGGCGTGATTGGCACCCGAAGCCGATAAGGCCCGAGAGAACCAAGCTTTGCTTTTATTCCTTCACATACATGTCTTAGGTTATGACTATCATTGTATCAATTTCAAAAGTAAAGAATGAAGTAATGCATATATGTGGTTAATGATTGAGCTCGGGTGGTAGCTTTGGGGGCGAAATGCCTAGCTCAAGCCGATCCCGGGATTGTTGGATCAGGGGGTCGTCCTAGAGGCATAAGCCTAGCTCAGACCAATCCTGACAGGGGGTAGCTCTAGAGGTAATAACCTAGCTCGAGCCGAACCTGATAAGTTGGTTTATGGGTTGCAGCTCTAGAGGTAATCACCTAGCTCGAGCCGAACCCGATGTATTGATTTATGGGTGGTAGCCCTAGAGGTATAAGCCTAGCTCGATCTGATCCTAACATAACATAATGTTATGTTAAAACCCACTATTCAGTCGGGGCCCGGGTATCACAGGTCACAGGCAAAGATGAATAATCATAGAAGCAAAGAAGCAAAGAAAATAATAAAAGCAATATACTTGATTCCCAAACCACAGAATGATGACTTGTCCATGTTGGTTATGCATTTGTATTTGGGTTCATTAATATATTTACATATCATACAGTTTCATTTGTGCCTTACATACTCAGTACATTCTTCGTACTGACGTCCCTTGTGGGACTTACCTTACTTGCTGCAGGCGCAGGTACTAGTAGTCCTCCACAGTAGGTTGCCAGTTGTTGCGGATCATTGGTGAGCTCCAGTTAGTTCGGGGCTTCTCTGAGTCACAGTTGTTCATATGTGTTGGTATTGTACATGTTATATAAAGCGGGTACTAATCTTACCTCCTTCACTAGATGCATATGTTCCATGATAGACAATTCTAGACTAAAGGTGTCCATGATCAACTCTAAGTCATTTCTATTCTATGAACTCAGATCAGTAGACTAGGATTCTTAGACCATGTTAGAATCTTTTATTCGGATGTCTCACTCAGATCATGCCCACGGGTCATTCACCTAAATGTTATTAGAATTTCTGATAAGGAGTGTCAGAGGAAATAGATATTCCTTTCTCACTGACCATTAGAAATTTCACCCCATTATTTATAATTCGTAGTTCTATGTGTATGTTCGTGTCATGAAGGCTTCAATTGAGTTCTAAACTCTCAAAATGAATTAGTCCTTATAGCCAACAATTCAGTTCAGAGAATCAGACAGACAGTTCCAATAGTTTCCCATCCTTTCTTCTAGTACTCTCCTAAGTTTCATGTCTATGCCTATTCCATGTGATCCCTTATGTAAATTTGTTCTATGTGTAAAGTTAGTTGTGTCTTTACTTTCAGTCTAATTCAGTCCCATCCATGATAGATATTCAGATTCAAAAATCAGTTTCATGTTAATGGTTCCTATCTTTTCAACGCAGCTATAGCCTTCATTCGAGGATGAATGTTCCCAAGCGGGAGATATTGTAACACCCCAAAACTTTTTCATGATTAAACTCAGACTTAGCATCCAAAACCAAAAATATATAAGTATGATAAGGGTATTATATGTGATTTAAGGTCATAAGAAGACCCTAACTCAAAATCGAATTGAAAACTCTTTTAGTATAAGATTCTACTTGAGTAACCTTCAAATGATCATTCCTACTAGAAAATAAAGAGTTCTGTGTCCTAAAACCTACCAAATTAAAGATCTTTGAATCTTTTTTCCGACACCACCGACCGTTCGTCAATCCGATTCTAGAGCAAAAAGTTATAGGTATTTTAGTAGAGCACTGTCAAGCTGTCAGTTAACATATACCAATAGCGTATCCATGTTTTAAAACCTTAAGCTGTGGAAAGCAGTTGTGGTTCCCATACCAGAAACCCCTCATGTCAGGTCCAAAAACCATGAGCCCAAACTACGGCCCGTGAAGTTAATCTACGGACCGTAGATTGACTCGTGGAGGTCCTATCCAAGAAAATCCAAACATGCTCAGTTCCCATGACCCTAAACCATGAGTTGTGGTTTGATAATACAACTCATACTATGGCTCATGGAATGATTTTTTCAGAAAATTCAGTAACTTTTTTAAATGGTTTCTCAGGGGTAATTTTGTCTTTTCTAACTCTGTTAACCCCAAACCTATGTCGTTTTAGATTCTGTTGAGGGAGTTTAAGAGGGAAACAGTTGCCCTAGTCCCTCATTCTCACATATTAACACTTAGAGGAAAAACAAAAGACCAATTCAAGCCCTTTCAAGCCTAAGACTAGGGCTTCCCAAAGCCAGATTCTCAAGCCTTCAGTCTGAGATTTCTTTAGTCTTGGTACGTGGAATTTCAATAATGGGTATCATTTCACCCATTGTGTCCCAAAGAACTTAGAAAATAAGTATTTCATGAATTCATGTTTTAGGGTTCATACCTAATTTATGAATTCCCTTCAATTTCAGTCTTCCCATGATATTTACATTACAATAACATGTTTTCCCATGATTTTACAACAAGTATAACATATTGTTCCCATTAATTGATACTAGTATCATTCTAAAGTAAATTCCACATGTTTTAGCTATGTTTTCAGAATACTAGAATTTAGAACGAACAAGCATGATCAGTTTTTCAATTATACAATCTTTCAGAATACTTTCAGATAAATTAGGTTCTGACCTAGTTTCAGAACACCAGCTTTATATGAGCTACCAGTATAATCAGCTTGTGAGTAGTACTTAACACCGAGTTGGACTAGGGACCCAGTTAACCTAAAGTCCCAGAACTACATGCCACCATAGGTTTATTTAGCCCCTAGTTGAGCATCAGTTTAGTGGATACACGTTAGCCATGCCTTTATATGCTGATAAGGATTATTGGTTCCTCTCGATGGGGCATATACATTGGACTCCACTTTAGCTCACGTGGTTTATGTAAGTTAATAGACTCTCCCACAGACTCAGTTCAGTACTTGTGCATGACCCATACTTTCAGATATTGTATGCATTGTTAGTGATATCAAATTTTACCTTAGTATTTCAGTATAAATGTTTTTGGATCATTGCACTATAGTTCGGCATGTTATTCAGTTTTGCACTCATCTTACATTCAGTACAATTTTACAGCATGGTCAGTATTAGTTTTAAATCATATAAAATATTTATGCCTCTATAATTTTCCAGTTTTCATAATGTTTTAGCTCATGATTTAGAGATTGCTTTATGTCTCACAACTTTTTAGTACATAAATTATTTAATTCATATTACAATAAATAGTTTTTGTCCTCAGTTTTAAAGGCATGGTTTAAGTGTTGTTCATGCTCAGTAAATTCAAAGTATTGACTGCATACTTTCCTCGTACTACATTGTTTCATAATGTAGGTATCAGTGCTAGCTATAGGATCATGTTCAGGCAGATTACAGCTTCTAGTCAGCAGGTGATAAGTTCTCTTTACTCGAGAACTCACATCAGTTAGTAGTCATAGTAATCTATTTTAGTTCATGTATATTGATTAGAGATAACTGGGGTCATGTCACGGCTAATTGTACTCATTATTAGTAGAGGCTTCATGACAGTTAGTCAGAATTATTGTGTTCAGTTTTAATTTTCTCTTTTTATATACAGTTGCTGCAAAGTTTTTAACAATGATCTATTGAACAATTTAGTCCATAATTTTTTTTTTGCACAGTGTTTTCAATATCTATTTTCAATTGTATGTCAGAATCAAGGGTTAGCTTGGGACTACTTATGGTTCTAAGCACCGTATTACGTCCAGGGTGTAGACTCGAGTTTGTGACAGCTTTTTGTTTATCCGCTGAAGAGTAATATATGAATTTAATCTAGTCATCATTTTCCCGTGGGATCGATATCTGGACTTATAAGTCCTATATTACTTGTCAGACTATATGTGCTTTTGTGTGCGCTGGATTGCCCAACAAGATTTTGGTGTCGTTGCCTGGGAATTATTAAAAATAGATATACTATTTTGAGTTTTTACTATTCTATGCAGTTTTTACTTTAAGTTGTTATTTTTCTTATGTTGCAGGTTTAAGGTAGTTTATGCCCAATACTTGGAGTCAAGGCAGTCCCTTGATTCCATTCTATCCAGGATTCGAAAGAACAGTTAGAAGGGTCAGAACTATGGGAGATGAAGTAAAAAGAAACCCGAATCCAAATGATTTACAACCTCCTATTGTGGTATAGGAATGGACCCCTGTGCTAAATTTTGCTTGGCCAAATCATGAGAAGGAATGGTACGGCTAGTGTAAAACACTTGCTAATTTAAGGGTAAACCTCATGAAGACCCACATGAGTACTTAATAGAATTTTTTGAATTAAGCAACAATTTTTATTATTAGAATGTGTCAGACAAGTACGTGAAGCTGGCATTGTTTCCCTTTTCACTTATCGGGGAAGCAAAATAATGGTTGCAAAATGAGCAAGCAGGTTCAATTACTATTTGGGATGGATTGTCAGAGAAGTTTCTGAACAAATTCTTTTCTTCGAGAAGAACAAAAGAACTAAGAGGAAGTATATTTGGTTTTGTTCAAAAATATACTGAGTCTCTACCACAGGCATTGGAAAGGTACAAGGGTTATCTTAGAGATTATCCCCATCATTAGCAGCCGAAGGAGATCATTGGCCATAAATTTATTGAAGGGCTGAGACCAGACTCCAAGTCACTTTTTGATGCTACAACTCAATGGAAAATATTGTCAAAGAGTTATGATGATATTGATGTGTTGCTCAACATTATGTGTGCAAGGAACAATGATTACTAAGAAACGACTAAAGTGTTCTCCTCAACTTCACATAAAGCGCTAAGAATGTTAGAGTTTGAGAAAATTACAATCATGTGGGCTGAAATTAGACATCTATCGACAATAGTGAAGAAGTGTTTGACAACACAAAGGTCAAGTCAAGTTCAGCAAGTTCAAGAGGTTCAAGAAGATGCCATTATGTATGAGTTATGTGCAGAGAATCTTACCTATTCAGGTTGTCCTCTAAATATAGAGTCGATATTTTACATGGGACAACAAAATGGTAGTGTTGGTTATCAAGGAAATGACTATAATTATAGAAACTACCCAAACTATTTTTAGGGAGGTAACAAGAAACAACCATTTGTGTAGCCCAATGATCAAGTGAGTAGTTCATTAGAAGAGACATTGAAGCATTTTATAACGCAGACCCAACAATTTAATCAAGCTTAACAAGTGATCAATGATGAGAATAAAAGGGCAATTTCAGACTTTGCAACAACAGTTGGGGAAATTTGTTTCAGCATTACATATGAGACTCCAAGGGACATGACCTAATGATACTAAGAAGAATTTGAAAGAGACAGTGCAGTTACCTTGAGAAGTGGAAAAGAGTTAGAGGTAGAACCTCAAAGAAATAAAAGACAAAATGCAGAGTTGAGATCTACACCAGTTGTGGAGATAGAGAAAGAGAATGATGAAACTGATAAGACGTTTGAAGAGTTGACAGTCAAGTCACCACCTCCATTCCCGTAGAGATTTCAAAAACAAAAAGCCAACAATTTATAAGGACACAGATACACTTGACAGTCTACACTCAAATACATTGATACAGAGCGAATACCATAAGGAATAGATACATTTGATACAATATATTTGTTGATACAATTTGATATAATTGTATTTGTTGATAAAAAATTGTATTCATTGATACACTTGCTACAGTTTGATTACACAAGGAACAAATATACTTGATACAATTATATTCGTTGATACAACTTTGATACAATTGTATTGATATAATCTGATACAACTTTGATACAATTATATTTGTTGATACATATTCGTCGATACACTTGATAAAATTATATTCGTTGATACAACTTGATACAATTGTATACGTTGGTATAAATTCTATTTGTTAATACACTTGATACAATTGCATTCGTTGATACAAATCAATTGTATCAATTGTATTTGTGGTACAACCAGATACAATGAATACAACATATATTCATCCCTACTCATTCCCGAATCTCGCTCGCCTCTCTCCTCCCTCTCGCAACCTCACTCACCTCTCTCTTCCTTCTAACATGTAGCTATGAATTGTAATTAAACAAACTATAGTTATATATCTCTAATTAAGCCCAAACTATAGTCATGTTTGACAGTTATTCTTTTATTAAACATGCAACATAATCATCATTTTAGCTCAAGATATTTGGGCCATTGAGCAGCTGAGGCCCGAGTGAAAGTCTTTGGGATCAAAGTGTGGACACGTTCACCAAATACCCATCACCGAAAAGGGAATCAAGCCAACCAACATTCAGAAAAGATAACTCCAAAAACATTGATGCAGACTTGTTGATACAATATGATATAAATGTATTTGTTGATACCAATTGTATTAGTTGATGCACTTGCTACAAAGTGAATACACAAGAAACAAATATACTTGATACCATTATATTTATTAATAAAACCTGATACAATTTTGATACAATTATACTGATACAATTATATTCGTTGATACAATTGTATTTGTGATACAAATTGTATTCGTTGATACACTTGATACAATTGTATTCGTTGATACACTTGATACAAATTGTATTCATTGATACACTTGATATAACTTGTATTTGTTGATACATTTGATACAATCGTATACGTTCGCACAAATTGTATTCGTTAATACACTTGATTCAATTGTATTTGTGATACAATGAATACAACATGTATTCAACCTCTCTCTCTCTCTCTCTTCCAAATCTCGCTTGCCTCTCTCCTCCCTCTCCCAATCTCACTCGCCTCTCTCCTCCTTCTAACATGTAGCTATGAATCATAATTAAACAAACTATAACTATATATCTCTAATTAAGCCCAAACTAAAATTTTTTTTTATTATTATTATTAAACATGCACCATAATCATCATTTTAGCTCAAGATATTTGGGCCATTGAGTAGCTGAGGCCCGAGTGGAAGTCTTTTGGATCAGAGTGTGGACACGTTCACCAAATACCCATCACCAGAAAGGAATCAACCCAACCAACATTCAACCCAAAATATCGGTGCAGATAATATCATAATCCAAAAATGGCAAACCATTTTGGTGTCAAGTTACAGAGCCGGCTGTCAAATTTGGCGGGCATTTATCCATTTTCAGTACCAATAACAACTCCCAATTCAGTTCCATGTTCTTCAGAGACTCAAAAGTCGAGAATCGTTGGTAAGAAGAAGAGGAGAGCTTTTGGGTGCAGAAATATTCCTCGTAGAGTATTACTAGGAATTGGGGTATCGTTGTTTTCTCAGTTCATGAGCATGGCTGGCAATGTCGGTTCTAAATCCTTCATGGCTTCTGCAAGGCAGAAGGGTGAAATTGAGCAGGTACATTCTTCATCTTCCAGCTACAATCCATATCAGATTTTTGGTTTTGGTTGAATTTTGGGTTGTCATTGGTTAATCTTCCCTTTTGGTTCTCTATAATGTCTCCCGGAAAATTTTTAACTTTCCGGGCGCGAAGGAATAGATTTCTCTTTAATCTTCTTCTGCTTTGATCATAAGCTGTTCTAAGAAGGGGCTCTATAGGACTAAGAATTGTTGATTGCTCAAATTCTTAAAAGTTTGCTTAAAATGCTGCAATTTAAGCAGTTAAAGAGTAGTTCTAAAGAAGTCGAGAATCTAGATTAGTAGAAATAACAAGGAGATGATGAATCATTCAATTATCAAATTTTCATTGCTATGTGAATGAGGTGGCGATTACACCTAATGACCTAAAGCATCTAGATAGAAATTCGGTGTACCAAAATAACTTAATTCAGCGGATAGATATTTTTTTTTTGGATATCTTGATAAGCTCAATGCATTATGTCAAGTGCATATAGCAACATCTGAAATAACTCGAAGATGTTTATTGGCTTTGGCATCAATTCTTGGAGAACTTATCTTTTTCTTTCAAGGAAGTACCATATACAGTAGATTTGTCCATGCTTTAGGGTTATGCGAACAAGAATAGAGATGTGTTAAGTTAGTGATTTATTCAGCAGATGCCTTCCCAAGATAAGCATGTATTTCATTCTCACTGGCTGATGTACATCATAATGTAGAATTTGCATGAACTTTGTCTACGTTTTGTTGAGATTGTGGAGAGAGAGGTGTTAATAATTTTACAGATAGTGGCTTAGTGGTCAAAGATGTGAATGCATACCTTGGAGACCAGGGGTTTTGATCCCGACAGAAAAAAAATATTAGTTAATTTCTTCCCTTGTGCATAAGCCTACATATGCTGTTGGTAGGGGTAGTAGGTACTCAATGAAATAGTCGAGGTGCGCGCAAACACCACCATCATAAAGTAATTTTACTGGATAAATCATTCTTGGAAGGGCATATCAAATTTCTTTAGATGTACATGTTAGAAGATTTAGAGATACTGGTCAAAAACACACCTAACCTATCACTTTTTTGCGAGTTTCACACCCCAACTATCAACGGCTCCCTTTTCCTACCTAAATTATCACCATTAATGTACTAAAACACACACCTATTTGAGTACATGGTGATAGTTCATGCAGAAAAAAGGAACAACTGATAGTTGGCCTAGTGAGCTTGAGGTGTATTTTAATACATAGATGGTGATAGTTTTGGTAGGAAAAGGGTACAACTAATAATTGGGGTGTGCAACTCGTGAAAGAAATGATAGTTCAGGTGCGTTATTGACTATCATGCCATGTAGAAAGTAAGAAATTTAAGCAGCCAAAGGTGTGTGATCTAGTGGTCAATAAAGTGGATTGAGAACCATACGGTCTAGGATTCAAATCCCAGCGGATCATTGAGAAAGAGGAAGGCTTGGAAAGGGATCAAACTTATTGAAGAGGAGCTTTAAAAACTTGGTAACTAAAGGTTTATTCCAAGAGGTCTATTTGCTTACGCAAAACAACTAGGTGATTTCTTTCCATCTGTACAAGCCTTGGTTGATAGAATTACGCCGGTACCTCTCATTGGTGGGAAGTAGAAGGTACTCAGTGAAATTAGTGAAGGTGCGGACAAGCTGGCCCAGACACCACGGTTATTAAAAAAAAAAAAAAAAAAGAAGAAAAGTAAGAAACTGAGGCCAATATTGAGTTAATAGAATAGGAATCAGCAATCTAAGTTCAATTTCACAGTCCAACTCGATCTTGTAATTGCAAAACCTATCAACTGATAACACCTTTGTCAAACTTATGTCTCAACATCAAAAGATTGATTCTGATTGATGACAAGTCTAACTCAATTTCTAGTTTTCATGCATTGCTTTTATTTTATTTTCTTGAAGGTTTTGGAGAATGTTGAATGGCCAAAACAATTTCCATTCAAGGATGAGGATTTCCAGCGGTTTGATGAGTATAATCTATTGAACTTTTGCTTCCTTTTGTCTGTATCTTTACTGCTCGTCATTTTCTAAGGGAAGAACATGAACCGTGAACACAAAAGTCTGAAATTAGTTGTTTGGTACCAGTCATTTTATTACTTCCAATCAGGATAACACGTCAGCAATACTAAAACAATTTCAGAGAAATTTGTGTCTAATTCCTAATGATGCATGATGCTGATCATTTTGCTGGTTTCTATTTATCGCTTACTGACTGGTTTGTGCTTTCACAAGTTAGGATGTTCTTTGATTGTCATGCCCTGTTGTCAAACATTTGTCAAAATTGATAAAAACTGAACTGCTATGCAACAGAATTGTGTTATAATTCCAGATTATCCTTCTTCTTCAAAGCCATAGAAATGTGAGGCTGAAAAATTGATTGGATTTCATCTTTGGCTTGAATTGATTTTCAGATCATCAGATACATTATTCTATGAAATGCCGCGTTTTGTGACACATATTGATGATCAAGCTATTTCTGCACTTACCAAGTATTACTCAGAGGTCTTGCCTTCTAGTAACAATCCAGGAGTAGCAGTACTTGATATGTGCAGTAGTTGGGTAAGCTATCTCCTGCATGTAAATCTCTCCTTTCCTGAACATGTTTACATGATCATAAACTGTTCTTTTTTCTTATCTAGGTCAGTTATTACCCTGCTGGGTACAAGCAAGAAAGGATAGTTGGAATGGGTATGAACGAAGAAGAGCTTAAGCGAAATCCAGTAAGATCTAAAGATTATCTTTAAGTCTTACCCTCATATCTGTTATTTTCTATTTAATCCTGTGTCGGCCATTTTAGAATGTCCGACCTCATCCTTTACGAATGATGGGGACTGCACTTCAGTCCTTATCTTCTCTTCTTCAATTAAAATGCCCTGTCAGTTTTTCACCTCGTGCACCCCACCCATCCCCACACACACAAAAAAAAAAAACAGAAAAAGAAAAAAGAGAGAGACACAGGAGTTCCATGCCCTGTAAATTGTGGTCCACAGTAGACAAAGATACCATTTGCCAAAGTGGCCACTTGGGTGTGGGGCTCTTTTCCTTCGTCTGATCAAGATCCAGAATTGCCTGGCCATCGTTAGGACTCTTTTGACAGAGTACAGGCAATTTAAGAATTTTTCTCTCACTGCTGTTTTTTAAAAAACCAGGTGCAAACTGAAGTCATATTTAGAATTAGAGGGATAAAATCGAAATGAAATATATTCCTTATGCCACTTTGTTTGAATGTTTCATTGTGCAATTTGAACCTTACTTGGAAGGCATTTTTGAT
Organism: Capsicum rhomboideum; assembly: GCA_031232105.1. NCBI lineage: Eukaryota > Viridiplantae > Streptophyta > Magnoliopsida > Solanales > Solanaceae > Capsicum > Capsicum rhomboideum. Next base: position 83,262,836 of record CP124712.1, read on the forward strand.
AAAGCACTATTGTGATTAGATGAATTTGACCACTTGCTTATCTGATGTCTCTGCAGGTTCTAACGGAGTATGTAGTTCAAGACTTGAACAATAATCCTAACCTCCCATTTGGAGACAATTCCTTTGATGTTATAACCAATGTGGTATGTACATCTTTTTCTCATTCATATCTGGCCATTGAACAAATGGTCGTCTTTTCTGCATCCTATGTCGACATACTTACACATGCTTATTGATGCGATTCATTGTACTTTGAAGTTATTTTCTTGCATCATTAGCTTTTCTGGGCTTTCTTCTATAAGAATTGGATGATCCATGTCTAGCTTATTGTTTGATCTTAAAGAAACAGATCTTTGGCTGCACGTCAGTGAAATGGTTTTGTAATTTAACATTGAAACTGTGTCTTCATTTATGGTTGGAATCCATAAGTTAATTGCTGCTTATAGCTCATAAGGTTGTGAATAAGTCTGACTACATCTGAAAAGTCAGTTGTGGCCTTAAGTAGCCCTCACAGGATCAGAAAGTAAATTGCGCCGTGGTTGACAAGAAAAGTATTATTTACTATTTAGTCCATACTCGCTGACAATGAGTTCTAATATTTAATTTTTCGTTACTCGATAGGAAAAAACATGAAGAATTATGCCTTTGCTTAAATTAATGAAAACATTCCGCTTCTCTTTCTCAAGAAAAGAAAACATCCAGCTATTGATATCACTGTTGAAACTTGGAAATAACTCACTTCTGATGACATACTTTTTGAATTCAAAATGGGATCACAATTGCCAATGGTTTTTCTTGAAACATCCAGCTTCAAATCCATAGTAGTCCGTCAGGGACAAATTGCACTCACTGTCAGTGACTCACTCAATTTCATGCATCAGTTTGCCTTATCTCTGCATAATAGGTTATACAATTATAGAACAAGGCTTTGTTCTTTTCTCCTCTACCAAACGCTTCTCCACAATACTAGAGGCTGTAAAACAAAAACAGGAAATGAGAACTTTTCTCAAAAGGGAAGGAAATAGCTGGGCTGAAACAGAAGACATCCATAACTTCAATATTTAATCTTATTACTGTGTGGAAACTTAAACATTAGTTCTTCTATCCAATTGAACTAAAATACTTGCCAATCACATTCTTCCAGAGATTTGCTGGCTTTCTTTCGAATAATTTGTGATATTTCTTCTTCTCCTTATATGCGGATTCTAGAGACAACTATCCTACTCCAATGTTGAGAGCCCGTGATTAGTTATAGACAACATTCAGGATAAGTAAACATCAGGTCATGGACTTCGATTCTTAAGTTTGCATCATTGTCATAAATGATTCATTGCTTGCATAGCTTGCGTGTTATTTCTGGCAAAAAAAAATTTAAAAGCTAATGATCATTGATTCCCCTTTCAGGTTAGTGTTGATTATTTAACGAAGCCTCTTGATGTTTTCAAAGAAATGTCTCGTGTTCTTAAACCTGGTGGTCTTGCAATTATGAGGTATATAATGACTATAAAGTTTAAATTTTTATTATATCTGCCGAATACAAATCCAGAAAGTTTTTCGGCTTGGTTCCAGCAACCTTTTTTTTTCTTAGATATCTAAACTTGGACTAGTTGTTTCCAGTGTTGCCTTTATTCTAAATTATAAGGCTTAAAAAAATCTTCAACTTCTTGGACTCTGCCTGTATACCAGTTTCTCGAACCGCTGCTTTTGGACAAAGGCTATCTCGATATGGACATCAACTGGAGATGCTGATCATGTTATGATAGTTGGGTCTTATTTCCATTATGCTGGAGGATTTGAACGTCCACAGGTAACTTCTAGGTTATCTGCTTAGAGAATTTGTTAAACTTCTTCATCTTCGACGTATTGAATTTACAAAGAGACGATTTCTTCTCAATCCATAGGGTAGAAAAAGTTGAACATATTTGTTAAGTTAATCTAGAAATGCCAATGCCTTGTGCCACTTACTGAGATAGGTTTCCTATTAATCACATCCTAGATCTTTCTAATCCTTAGGAAAAAAACGCATCCCTTTGTATGTAAGCATTGAGATTCGTGATACTATTGCATGAGAATTTTAGATGAACTGTAATTGAATAACCTCATACCATAAGCTCTAAAATTCTACTTCTGGGATAGTGGTACTACATTAGTTGTGAACTCTACATGATGTCCTTTGTTGATAGAATTTTATCTGCCTCCCCCTTGTATCTTTATAATTTTTACATTTATGGGCTGATGAGAGGGTGACAACTTTCTCTCGTCATTGTTTTATACTCAACATAAGTTTGTCCTGTGTTGATATCGATTGAAGTGCAAAAGGTTGGCCCTATGAATTGTTTGGTTTGAGGGGAAAAATGCTGAATTCCTGGTGGATATTGCTAGAAGGTAGACTGATCTGGTTGTCATCATAAAGTATATTGAAGTATTAGAGTTTTTCCTTCCAGAAAACTCAAGTTCATTGGTTTTAGTTTAAACAAATTTTTGCCTTGCTTACTTGCAACTTTGTGCTGATTTCTTTTGACCTTGTTTGTGTATAGGCTGTGGATATATCTCCGAACCCTGGGCGCTCAGACCCCATGTATATAGTGTATTCCAGGAAGATAGCAACAGCATGAAATTCAACTATTGTTCTACTGCCTTTAGCTCGTTCCGTTTCAGCTATAGAGTTTTCTTGTGCCATTGATCACATGATAATGCACAGTGAAGTGTAAGTGAAAGGTGAGATAGGTCTGTGTCTAAATCGCTCCTGATCTGTGAGAGAATGTATTTGTTCACGGTGAAATTGGTACAATTGAATTTCTAGGGGGATCAAGAACACGTGTTACGATTTAACCTTATTTTAAGTATGACTTCCTAGTAGTTCGATTAACAAACAGTAAAGAAAATGGACAGGATATAACTGTTGACACCTAATTTTTTTCCCTCTACTATTTAATCTAATTCTTGAGCTTCTTCGGTTTTAAATGAATTCGAAATATTTGTTTTACTCGGATAAAGAATTTTTTAAAATGATTTTTGTGTTAATTTTGTCATTCTAAGTAACAATTATGTGTTCTCGTCTTCAAATATACGGGACCGTATAGTTTTGTTATTTAAATAAATGTTTTTGTCAAAAACCGACTATAAATCAACACTAGTCTTGAAAAGTAGTTCAGAGGTGGGGGTGGGGTGGGGGGGAATCTTGGTCTAAATACATATTTTTGCTTTGAAAATAAATTATTTGGGAAGATATTTATTCGATCTCATTAAAACAAGAAGCTTGGGATTAAATTAGACATTAATTCGTCTTAATTTTGACTCGATTTAGTCAATTCATTAAGATTAGGCTTTAATTGAAGAATTTGGTTACAATTGCAATGCAATTGATCCATTAGCTCTCAAGTTGGCTATATCTTTAACAAATTTGGCTAATCCCTAAATCAATTGGTTATATTTTTAAATAGCCCATTCTTACGAATTTGACCTAATTTTTAACCCCTAATTTCTAACCTATTAAAACACTCTACCAGCCCCAGCCCATTTCCTTATTTATATCCGATCCAGCCCAATAACACCTTAAATCCCCTCTTCTTTCAACACAATAAAACATTAGCAATAACACAAAGAACCCGACCTTTCCCTCAAGAACCCTAAAACTCAAATCGATTTCCCCCTTTTTTCATTCAATCTCTCCCTTATCTCTTCATCCCAGTACAATCGTCGCGTGCCTAGCATGAGGATTGTACCTTGTAGCTTCTAGAATAGGTGACGCGGTGTTCCCTCATTCGATCCTCAAGTTTATCGTTTTCTAAATTCAAATTTTGAATTCTCAAATTTGTAATGAAATGGTATGATTCCAGCTCCTCATCCTCATCTCTTAGCTCATTTGAGCATAAATCCCGAAAAAGCCCTCAAAAAATTCCAATCCCATCGGGTTTTCACCTCCTTAGGGTTTTCAATTCGATCCCTATATATACTCACTATTCAGTAGTGAGAAGGAGAGAGAGATAGACATATCCAGAGAGGATTTGTTTTTTACAAGTCTTGAAATCTTGAAGCATTGAGAAAATACTCAAGCAAAAAGAAAAGAGTTTTCTGAGTTTTGCTAAGGATTTCCAGGCTATAATCCATATAAGACTCATTTGAGCTTTGAATTCAGGCTAAGAAATCAGTAAATTTTCGGTGGTGGCAAGAAGATTTTGATATGAGTTCGAATCTCACTTGTTTCCTTCAAAAAGGTAAAACAAAAACCTTAATCTCTTTGTTTGTTTTCGATTAATGTTGATGTTGTTGTTATAGTTCTATTTCATGTGTGTTAGTATTTTCAATTTCTGGTAGTGGTTTTGTTCTGTTAGTAGTAGTAGTGGTGATGGAATCCCACATTTGATTGTGGGAGTGGTTTTCCTGCTGTAGAATCTAGGATATATTATTATTTTCTTTAATGTTTACTAGGTAAAAGTGGAAATGGTGTGTTGATAAGGTCTTGAAGATCATGTTTTGAATTTGTGTGTTTTTGTTTTTTTTGGTTAATGTTTACTGTTTTAGCTTTGCCTTTTAAATCATGCTATTAAGTTTGTGTGCTCTATTTCTCATGACCGCTTTAGTTTTAGATTAGTTGAGGATTACTTTACATGATTTGCTTTCTTTGTTATCTTTCCTGTGATGGATCATCTATTTTAGCTTTATTTTGCATCTTCTGTTTAGTTAAGATTTCATGTTTATTTCAGCCTTGAAGAAACTGTTTTTTGTTGTCTTGCTTCCTTTTGTGTATAGTAGAATCACTCCCAAGTTTCCTTGACTTACAATGTCAATGAAAATAGTGGAGTTGGTTCACAAGTGAAAGGTATTTCATTAAAAGATCCCTCTATGACCCTCTTGACATGTAAAGTTCTTTTGAACTTGTCAAGGAAAGGAGGAGGATGAAATAAGCTTAGTTGATTGAACATGTCTCTTTATGAGTATTGTTTGGTCTATTCATCTAAGTTCTGAGTTCTTTTTAATCATAAGTGTGATTTGTTGCTTTATGTGCAAAATCAAACTATCCTTCAAGCTTCTCTTGACTCAAAGTGTCAAGTAGACATAGAAGAGATGTCATGTTATTGATAAGCAATCCTAGGATACCTCTAGGATATTTTGACACTTAAATTCTTGTGATTTGTCAAAGAGAGAAGTAGGATGACTATAAATGATCAAATAGTGGAGTAGATAGCTAAGACTAAAAAATGGAGATCGTGTACAACAACAATCCTATATTACACTAGTGTTTTTAGCTCAATTTTTGTCCATTATTACTTTGAGAGTGGTTGATATGTTTGGATCCATTCTCATGTGATCTTAAAATGTTTTCCCCTTTTAAAAAATTAAGTTTTTTTCTCAGTTTTCTTACACTATTTTAGTCATTTAGTGTGTCTAAAAGGTTTGACTTCTAGTTCTCCTTGGTTCATAATACCAAGAAAGAATTAATGATGCCTTAAAGTGTAAATCTTATGTTAGGGATTCCTTGGAGATTTTGATATATGTGTTAACACATTGGATCAAAATAAAAAAGAGGAAAACTAGGTTAAATTTGTCCTTAGGAGTGCCCTCTAAGCTTAAGTGTTCCTAGTGGATCAACATACCATTTAAGAGTATTTAAGGCCAGATGCAGTTTGAATCTCAAACATAGAACAAATCTCTTCATGGCTTGTTTCTCTTTTTTTTTTTTTAAGAGATTTGTGTGTTGTTCTGGAAATGATAAGATGCTCTTCTTCTCTCTTTTCTTTAATACTGATTTATCCAAACACATTGAAAGATCAAGATCTTGTGTTGAGGTCAAGAATCAATGTAGAATTCTTCCCATTTCCCTTTCCCCTTGTTTTTATTAAGTGATGGTACTGTTTCTCTTTATCCTTCTCAGTTATCTACCCTCTCCTTACTCCTACTTCTGCTTCCATCATTCCTTTTTTTAAAAATACATCTTGAAGCTCAAAAATGCTAAGGGTTGGATTTAGTACAAGGACAAAGCAACATTTGTGTCCCCCTGAAATACTGAAAACTATTTCACCCAAGGTGTAATTGTGTTTCAAGAGATAGCTCTTTATTTTGGATTAAATAATTGGTCTGTTAAACTGATTATCTCTACTCCTTCCTCTTTGTTTGACTAACTGTGAGATTAGGATCAGTTGTAGATCCCAAGGATCAGTCCATGTTTGAAAGTTAGACTTCTGGATCCCATTTGGTTTAGACCTCTTGTTATTATATAAATTTGAGTTTATCTTTGCCTTCAAATTCTTATGTGTTTCAAGGTGTTTCAAGTTGACTAGGAGAAGTAATAGTATTCAAATGATTACATTCTCTACCTCTATTTTCCTGAATTTGTTTTCATGCTATCAAATACAATATTTGGTTTAACTGAATTATGAGATTTCTGAAAATGCTTAGTGTTTGTTCTTCACTAATAGGTCATTTCTTTCAATGGCATATGTAATTTTTTTTCAAACTTGGCATGACTATATTTTACTGTTCTTAACTTAATTCTTGCTATCAAGTGTGGTTCATGTTACTTTGTTAGTTGTCAATTATTTATTTTAGAATTGATATTATTTTTAATCTTTTTTGTGGCATGTGATATTGATCCGAGTGTCATTGGACTCTCCTCCCTTGCATCTTTCTAAATGGGCCAGGGTGGCCCATTCCTTTTGAGTCTAGCCGAGTCCAAAGGATTTTGTACATTTAGTATACATTAAAATATACATAAATGGAGGCAAGCAGTGTTGAAGATTAAATGGACTGAAGCCCATAAAAAATGAGAAGTTGCCAGTACATCTATTCAAGACTCAAAGTCTTGAAAATTTTGTTTTTTGGGGGCTAAAAGCCCATCTGATTAGTTTTAGGACATGTGTTGGGCCTTAAGAGCTCATAAGTAAAATTGAGTTGGTTTAGATAGTCCAGATAACCGCAAGTTAGCGGATACTCTCGAGTGCCTTAAAAATCTTCTCATGGTATTAATGAGAATCACTTACCCGAATTTCTGAAACTTAAAGATTTTTTCCATTTTAAATCTTCTAAGTTTATTCAAAGGTTTTCTTGATTTTTCTAAAACAAATTAAGTGGCGATTCTGTTTCAAAGAATTTGAGTTTGGATTTTATTTTTTAGAGTTTTTGAATTTAAAACAAGTCGGCAGTCATTTTCCCTCAAAACAGAACTGACGACTCTACTAGGGACTCTCAACTAGGTTCTAACCAAATATTTGAACTAACTTTTGTCACACCTTTTTTTTTTTACCTCGCTAAGAGTTTTAAAAGTTTTTCTAATTAAAATGACATTTTGAAAAGGAATTATTTTATTTACAGAGTCACCACTTGGAATCAAGTTTTGGTGTTTCAAGTCACCTTATTGAATCCCCAATCAAAAGAAAATGACTCTTTGTTTTTGGTCCACGAACTAAAAAATCCAGATAAGGAATTCTATTGACCGAGGGGAAGGTATGAGGCATCCCTTGAGTCCCGTGGTTCTAGTATGGTCGTTTTAATGACTTATGTCTGGTTTAAATTAATCTTTTGGATATATAATATTTATTAGCCTAAAAATTACTTATATCTCACTTTCTATTTATTTTAAATTTATTTTAAATTGTCTTATTATATTAATATGTGGCTTACCGACAGTACTTTCAAGCCTTACCACGAGTTTTGATATATTTCTCACGCCTTTGAGGCATTTATGGATCGTTCTCCATCTTTCCCATGTCTAAATAAGTATCTAACATGTTGAAAGTCTACCCACCCAATTAGATCTGCTTTATAATGGTTGTTGATTTTATTAAACGAATGGTCAGTAGTAGTGCTTTCCGACTTCCTTATTGATTATCACTTACATTAAACGTTTAACATTCTTCAGGTTAAGACCTAAACATCATAATTTTATGAATTGTTCTTTTCTCTCTTTTGACAATGAGTAATTTCATAAATTCCTACTGTTTAGTATCTAATTACAATTCATCCCGACTGTTTTCATATTTACAAAAAATCCTGAATTTTAGATTCTCACGATACATAAATCAGGCACTGATACATCACAATCGGATACATAAGTACCGAACTAATCGACTGATACATCAGTATCGATACATAACTCTTATGTGTTAATATCACAGAGATACATTCAGATACTTAAGTCTTATGTATCAGTAGCACAAAAAGCATTTCGATACATGATTTTTGTCAGATTTTCAACCAAAGACATCTTTCTTATGTATCTGTAACCTAATATTCAGTAAGATACATAGGTTTTGTACATTTAGTGGAGGGTCGCATGATAATTAGATACATCATTCGTATGTTTTTTCGAACTCCCTTAATTGATACATCATTCTTATGTTTCTCCATTAACATCATCATTTTCAACCTCTATTGAAGAATCTTCGAACTCCCTCCGAACTCCACCACCAACTCTCTCTGTCTTTGTATCAGACCAGCGTCGCTATTAAACCCTGACTGACGAGCCACCAAATAGACCCCAACTCAGTCTCTCACACCACTAATGAATCTTCGAACTCCATTGACGAATCTCCAAACTCCTATTGTTGACTCGTCTTCATCTGAATTCATAAGGGAGAAAAAGTCAGAATTATTGGAGGTGGAGTGGTGGTGATTGGGTGGTAGGGTACGATGGCGGTGTTTCGGCCCACCACTGCAGTGGGTGGATGAATATTGGCCCATTATTTGAATGAGATAAGAGGAAAAGAGAGATCTATGGTTGGAAATTTAAAAGTTTGAAGATCCGGGAAGAAGAGGAAAAGAGAAGATTTTAATAGGAAGAAGAGGGAAGAGACAATGAGATTTGTAATGGAGGGGTAGTGTTATGTATCGGGTTTTCTAGAGAGAGAAAGTGAAAGTTGGAATTTTTGTAATTATTTTTAGGGATGAGATTTTGAGTAAGTATGGTAAGTTAAGGTGTAGGTTTATGTTATTTATCATTTTTTTAAAATATAAAATTGGACAAATTACATAATACCACACCGTTACTTACTATTATTACTTAAAATTTCAACCTTATAAAATAATTACAAAAATTTATTTTTTTATTTTAGCTCTCTAAACATCCGGATACATCACAGCAGCCCCCTTTACTTGAATTCACGCACACACACACATAATTCACGATAGAATTCTCTCCTTCCTTCATCAACCAATAATCGTTGTAATGACCCTCCAGGTCATTTCCTTTATTTTCATGCATTTTCTGTATATATAGCTTTCCCATAGTTGCCCCAGGATATTTATGACTTATGGGGACTGACAGTTTAGTTACTGGGCAGTTCATTTGGTTTTTAGAGTCATTTCCCTATTTAGGAGCTTATAACGTTAAGAAATGGATCTCGGACCTAAACCTCAGGTAAATGTCCTTGGATGTCATTTCTGACAGTCTCACCAACTCTGAAACATCGATTTTAGGGTAGAGAGACCCTTGATCCGGGTTCCGAGGCTTTCAGACTTGTTTAGGGCTATTGGGTGGAAATTGGTATAAATGGTTCCTTGGGTGTGGGACCCACTTTTTGTCAAAAAAACCCCGAATGGAAATTTTGATGGCGCTGTTGAGTCCGAAATGTCGATTTTGATAGGGAAGCGTAGTTCGTTTGCCTTCACGGGATTTTGAAAGAATTCTGAGGGCCCGGTCGAGATATTTACAACTTGTCAAAGTTGTTGGTGCAGGCCTAGTTCCTTCATCCCGACCGCGATGAGGACCCCACAATCGCTAGGGGACATGATCTTAGTCATCACGATCGCGAGGTCTGAGAGCTCGCGACCGGGATAAAGGAGGTCGTAAGGGCGGGCCAGCTTGCTCATCGCGACTGCATGGCTAGGCCACCACGATCGCGATGGTCCCGTTAGTGGGATATCGCCACCGCGACCAGAGGACCTCACGACCGCGATGGGGAAACACATGGCAGTATATAAACTTCCCTCTTCGTTTTTCCAGCCCATATTTCAAGTCCTAAACACCATTGTTGGCACCTTAAGCTCGGGAATTTGGGAAAATTAATATAGTTGAGCTGGGATTGGCTCGGGGTCGTGTTTGTGGATCCTACATCTTTGATAGTTCGTAAGTTTTTCGTCAATTTACCATGCAATTCTCCCTTTTAGTTTTTGGTTTTGATTTAATGTTGGGACTAATTTAGAGACTGATCTGAGCTTGGATTTAGTTGCATTTTTGTGACATTTGATCCTTGAGCTGCATGGGGCACTGTGACGGTTTCAATTTTGTGATTTCGTAAGTGGGCCCCGCATGGGATTTTTTATCCGATTTCTAACTCGGAGCATTTATACGTAATATGGGTATCATTTTTCTCATCTTGATGCCTAGATCGTTATTTTGATAGCGTGGCAGCTCTTGGAGGACTCTCAGAAGGGGAAAGCTCCAGTTTAGATGATTCGATGAGCATTCGGCGACGTTCAGGTAAGCTAGGCTTACCCTATCTTTAGATTGAGCTTATTTATGGTATTATTGTATGATTATGCTAGTTTTGGGCAAGTAGTATTAGCCCGATTATCGTTTTAGTATTTTATGCCATATTTGGCCGGTCAGGGCCCCGTTTTGGTAGATTTTGGGCCCATTATCCCTTAGTATAGTGTAGTGACATCCTTTAGGGCTAAGATTAGTGCTTTTAGTATCTTGAGATGGGGTCGGGGAACCTTAGACTAGACTTGGCTGGATTTCGGCCTAGGTTCTGCTATTGAGCCCCCCATAATAGGCCCCACTACCCTTTTTTAGCTAAGAATACTTGTCGTTAAAATTCCTTTAGGCTTAATTAGACTCTTGACTACCACCTTAGGATATTACCTTGGGTTGGGTTTGACTTAGATTGGTTTCTGACCTATTTTAGCCCTTTTTCCTGGGTATAGTAGTAATTGATCCTATACCGAACCTCTTGACCTTGTGTAGTAGACCCGCCTTGCCTTAGTGGGATTAGTCACCCGAGATTGGTATTGGTGACCTTTTGGTCTGGAGTTAGGCTTGGAAACCCTAAACTTCTTTCCGTTAGCTAGTGATATTTACTTTTACATAAATATATTCCAGTTTTGGACTGGGTCCGACATATGCCCTATTGATAGTATTATTACGAGTTCCGACGTGATGCAAATAATTGTTATAGTTATGTCTATGGTTACTATGTATGGGATATAGGATGGTTTTGGCATCGGTTTACAGTTGAGATTGTTACTTATGGGATCACTGGTTCTCTGGTTATGATACGATTAATATGAGTTTCGGTTCGCGTCTGGCATCAGGTTATGATACGATCGGAGTGTTCTGGTGATAATTATGATTGTTTTGGAAGGGTTGACAATGGTGTTGAGTTCTGTTGTGCATGATTGATGTGGCCTCTTATTATTACCCACTATTTTCGATTCGAACCCGGAGTATGGCCTCTCGTTACTACCCACTATTTTTGGTTCGAGCCCGATATCTGGCCTCTCATTATTACCCATTGGTATCGGTTCAAGCCCAGTGCACATATGGATAGTTCTTATCATGGTTACCTAGGATCGGTTCAACTACAGTTACTTATGCATTCTATCTTAGATACTTCTTGTGTGCACCCGTCGGCTTATGGGGGCTCGATAGGGTTAACTGTCTTCTTTTGTGTGCTTCTGGGCTTATGGGGGCCCAATTACGTTATAGTTAGTTTGTCTTTCTTACTGTGGAGTTATTTATTTCCTATATCGCCCTTATTTATTCCTTTATTGCATTTGCCTAGCTTAGTAGATATTTATATTTCTACCCTTGTTACTACTGTCCTAGCTTACACTCTCGCATTATATATATATATATATATATGTTTTTATTATATTTGAGCTCAGTCGGCTAATGATGTATACTAAGTACCCATTATTTTGGTACTCATACTGCACTTCTGCATATTTTCCCTAATGCAGATTTGAGTACGAGCCGCCAGTGTTGATGCTATTGTCAAGCCTAGGTATTGATCCGGAGATAGGGTAAGCTTTCTAGAGTCCGTAGCTGATCCTCCTCCATCTATTTCAGTTATAGTCTTTTGCATTCCGAGACTACTATATATATATATTTTTTGGCTACTATCTAGTACTCGTTACTTGGTTTTAGTGGCTCTTATATCGAACTTACCAGGTCTTGGGAGGGGTTTCTATATATTTTGTCCTCTTTCTTCTTCTATTTGGTATTTTATGTATTTATATTTCTTTGCTTCCGCTATTATTGTTGTTGATTGTGGGTTTTCTTCTTATTTTTTTCTATCTTCCACCAATTAGCCCATTACTTGCCGTTCCAGGCTATAGTTTGGCTTACCTACTGGTGGGTTGAAGTAGGTGTCATTATGACCTAAGAAATCGGGTCGTGATAGCTTAGTATTAGAGCCTAGTGTCGCGCACCATTTTTTTCGCGAAAAGCGGGATTCGACGTGACAAACTCTTTTTGGGATTTAAAGAGTGAAGAGTCGCCACCTAACGAATTAAGTTGGGGCACCATTCTAGACTAAATTACGAACTTATTTTAATTAGTCTACGTCGATCAGAAATTCGGGTAAGGGTTTAAGTTACCTCGAAAGGAAGGTGTTAGGCACCTTTCGAGGTCCACAACTATGGATTCCGGCCGAATTCATATATTACGTGGGAATTTCTATGTGATAAGCAAAAGGTCGATCTATTTTTATTAACTTAATAATAACTAAGTGTTTAAAAGATAAAAGACATTAAACAAATTACACATGCAACTTAATTATTATCTAATTAATAATTAACTACGTGATAAAGCAAAAATATGTAGATAAATAAAGAAATGAATTAGGTAAGCGAGAAGATAGAAAAAGACATAATTTATAATGAAAGATTTATTAAATTATACTTAAACTACCCCAAACAAAAGACATGCAAAATATAAATAAAATTCAATTGAATTTAAACAAGGGTTAATTTATCTTATTCGGATCAGCACCCGACTTATTAACGGAAGACAATGACGCATGTTGCATTATCGTATTCTGCTCGGGTCAACTTCCATCATGTCCGAATGTTCTACCCACCCACCTAATTGGTTATTAAATCTAAATGCGTTCTATAGAAAACGACAAAGCTAGCGTTCTCTAAATGCCTACCCGTCCCAACATAATGTCCAAGAGGCATTGGACTTACTATTTTGGATTGGGTTCTAGACAAGAAGCCTAGGCTACCTAATTAGACTCGGGATTCTCGTAAAACAAAACAAACAAGACTAATCAAGTAGCATATAAAGGTTTCAAACAAGCCTCTTGGTCAATTAGAATCGATTAGGTGATTGACATACTTGAAAAGGATAGTTATTTATTTTACGTGATTAAGGTCTATAGGCATAATTTCTAGACGAGGAGTATTAATGCTGAAAATTAAATTAAAGATGCTGAAAACTAATTTAAATGTGCAAAAAAATTATTAATTTAAATGTGCGAAAATTAATTTAAATATGCAGAGAATTAATCTAAATATGCAGAAAATTAATTTAATATGCAAAAAATTAACTTAATTATGCAGGAAATTAAACTTAAACATGCCGAAAATTAATTTAATTGTGCAGGAAAGTAATTTAATATGCAGAAAATTAAATTTAATCATGCAGGGAATTAATTTAATTGTGCAAAAAATTAATTTAATATGCAGAAAATTAGTTTAATATTCAGGAAGTTAATTTAATTGTGCAGAAAAAATTAGTGTTAAATGCACGGAATTAATGAAAGTGTGCAGAAAATTTTAGTTTTGCAAAAAAAATATTAAATTTGCAAAAAATTAAATAAAGTGTGCGAAATTTATTTTTATTTGCAGAAAATTAACTAATGAGTGCTAAAAATTAATTACAAATGCTGAAAATTAAAATAATGAGAGCTAAATTTAATTGCTGGAAATTAATTTATGTATGCTAAAAATATTATTAAAACCAAAAACAATTTATATATGCTGAAAATTTATTTTGAGAAGCTGGAAATTAGCTTTAATTGCTAAAAAAATGATTTTCTAGATGCTGGAAATTAGCTTAATTTGTTGATAATGAGTTAAAATTTACAGAAAAATAAATTAGAATTCCAGAAATTAATTACAAGTGCTGGAAATCGATTTAAATTGCCGAAAATAATTTTAGAATGCTGGACACTAGCTTTGTCATGCTGAAAATTACTTGAAAATCAATTAGATATGCTAGAAAACTTATTTAAAAGTGCTGGAAATTGTTTTGATTGCTGAAAATTATTATTATGTGTTGTAAAGTAATTTTAATATGCTGGAAATTATTATTAAATGTTGGCAGTTAATTTAATATGCTAAAAATTGTTATTTTAAATGCTGGAAGGTATTTGATAGGCTGGAAATTAATAAAGTGCTGAAAATCAATTAAAAGTGCTGAAAATTAGTTTTATAACATGCCAAGAAATTAATTAAATACGCTTAAATTAACACACTTAAAATTAATCTAATACATCTAAAGGTTAGTTGATGATCCTAAAACATGATTTCTTAAGCGATAAAATAACTAATTAATTATCTTAGATTGTTTACCTAAGTGATAACATAATTTAATTAATACATGAAATTTATTAAATAATCCTATAGGCATGGTTTCTAAGTGATAAAATATTTAACACATAGAATCCCCACCCCCATAGCATCCCCAATATTTCATTATACAGTAGAGAGAGTTTATACAAAAATATTACAAACTCAAAATGAATAAAAAGCTAAAATAGACGAACTAAGCGGTTCCCCAAAACTCGGGCAACTCTTCATTTCTCGATCAAAAATCCCCAACTAATGAACCTGTTAAACACAATAAATATGCGACAACAAACCACTAGAATTTGACACTAAACCTCTAAAGACCTATGAGTATGTATTCTAGCACCACATTTAGTCACTAAAAAACAGATCATCAATGTCAACACTTAAAGAATTTAAGGAATGCACACCAAAGCAAGACTAAACATTGCAAGGGAAATTATCATACAAATACTAAATGCAACGTTAAGAAAGACTAACCGGTTAAGCGTGATGCACAAATGAGAAAGATCAAACTTTAACAACAGCCAAGGTGAGAACAACGAAACAGCAAACGAAAATCAACAATCCACACTTCAAAATACCAGCGAGATGGGAATTCAAAATATTTTGTGTGACCAGCCCCCAGTAGAAATAAAACTTAAAAAAAATATCTCAAGTATATCAGATAACAGTGCCTTTTTTCTTTTAGCCCCAAACAAAACAAAGAGCTTGAAGCGTATATATGTATATTTTCTAGAGAGATTTTTCCATCCTGCCTTCCTCCTAGTGCATGAGAAGAGGGAGCTTTTATACAGTAAAGGGATTATTCAATTAAGGTAGCAAAATATGAAAAGGAATATTCCCCCGTCTCAGTCAATGAAACATTTTCCTTAAATAAACTAACTGAATCAAATAAGTGCAGAAATTATGTCAAGGCTACCATAATTAAACAAGTAAGAATCTATTTACCAAAGGAAAGGAAAAACCAATCAGTATAATACAAGGCAGGCTAAGTTTTACCATATATAGTCAAGTACCAAGTTGTTTCAAAGTCAAAACTCAAAATAAAACGACTGGTCAAGATTGCCATAAATAAACCGATAGCAAAGTTGTCCCGTTCCAATTAAGGAAGAAAATCAATCAAAAGTGGTAAAGATATGCTAGAAAAATCACAATTTTCCAAAGAAAACAATTGGTGGAGGTCAAAAATTCAAATTCAACAAAATAGGGGATAAACGGGTCTAAAATCATTAAAATGATATCTTTAATTTGAGGGAAATTAATCACGATGCCCAGAATCAACATGGAAACAGTCCGAACATATGTTTCAGTCAACACACGATTCAAACAAGAACACGATTTAAGCCGAACAATATACAAATATAGAAGAGTATGAATAGACACGTACTTAATCAAAATTGACACTAGACTCACGCCGAATAGAGTTTTAGAATCTGTACAGAAAGAGATCGAGAGTCTATCTGAACATCAATCAATGTCTTAAGGGCTTCTTTCGGCCGGAATCTCTCTTAAAATTCACCGTTGTATATCTGAACAGGGGATTTTAGGGTTACCAAGTGGAGTGGATTATGGAGAGATGAAGAGGAGGGGCGGAGGCGGCGCTGGTCCAGTGGTGCTTCGCCTGTGGGAGGCGTGTCGGACTGAGAGGATGAGGGCGTGGAGGCTGACTGGTGGTGCGGCGGAGAGTGGGGTTGTTTGCCGTGTGGAAGATAGGGAGATAAGAGAGAAGGGATGGCGGCGTAGTGGAACTCGTTTGCCGGAACAGTGGCAACGACGGCTCCAATGGGGGAGATCGAGAGGTTGAGAGGACGATTGAGGGGGTGGCGGTTGGTTGGTCGGCACGGGGTTTGCCGGCTAGAGCAGGGGTGGCAGTGGGAGACGGCGACGATGACTTGATTCGCCGGTGGTGATCGGCGGCTGGTTCGCCGATGGAGAGCGAGAGAGGGATTGAGAGAGAAGAGAGAGAAGGGGAGAGGCGGTTGTTAAAAGGGGAAAGATTAACAAAAATTTAGGGTTAGGGGGGTTGGTTTTTAATTGGAAAAGGAAAGAAAATAATGTTTTGAAGGGGGAGAAGGGGAGAGGCTGCTGTTAAGGGGGGAAAGAATGAAAATTTTTTAGTTGGGTGTCAATAGTTGCCTGGGAGGAATATCGGGAGGTCAAAATTGGGTGTCAAAAGTTGCCCCTTCGTTGCTCGGGAATGATAGTTGAATTGTCGAGAAACGAACGTTGACGTAATAGCCAATTTTGTCCGACCGAAAGGATGGTTTGCTTGAGTCAAAAGCAAAAAGGGAATTTTTCAAAATAGTGGGGCCGAGACTTGGTTTCAAGTCGCCTACATATCTCAGGTTTACGAGAATCAGTCCATGTGTAGTTCTAGATTTAGGAACAAACGGTATTCCTAAAGAATGCTGATGATACGGTATACAGGCAACAATAAAGGTCGTATGTGCCGATGAGATTGAGTGGGCAGAATTCAAAACAGTAGTCAAATGGAAACTATGAGAATAAAAGGTGAATATGTTTCAAATTGTATTGGAGTGACGGAGAGAAAGTGGAGTTATATCTCGGAAATAGGAGTGAGAGTTACTCCCATTTTAACTTGTTCTTCTTTCGTTACCTGCGCACTTTCTAGATAAAAATGATTAGGGCATGTGAATAAAAGATACGTAATTGTTGCAAATATTTAAACATGATGTCGTTTCCCCTTTTAGACTATGAGCATTTGCTTTAAGACAGCAAAGATGATGTCTTAAGCTATGATGTATCAGGGCCATGATAGCGAAAAGTAAATCCTAAGGCCATGAAATGATGTCTGCAGGCCATGAAAATGACGCCTTTGGTGCATGATAAACAGAAAGTAAATCCTTAGGCCATGAAATGTGTCCTCAAGCCATGAAAATGACGCCTTTAGACCATGACGCCTTTAGAGCATGATAAGCAAAAGTAAATCCTTAGGCCATGAAATGATGTCCGCAGGCTATGAAGATGATGCCTTTGGACTATGACGCCTTAGGGTAGTTATATATAATGATTAAAGAAAGCGTATCTGTATTGAGTGGCATAATTTGATGTAGTTCAGCAGCCTGATGCAATCTGTATACTTGATTGCGGATTCTGCAGGTGCAATGTAATGTAGATTTCTGCGGATGCGCTAAGGAGTGAACTCTTGCAGGAGCCATGCAATGTCGACCCTTGCAGGAGCCATGCAATGTTTATTTCTTTGGATATGCTGTGGAGTGGACTCTTGCGGGAGCCATGCAATATTGACTCTTGCAGGAGCCATGCAATGTTCATTTCTGCGGATGCGCTACGGAGTGGACTCTTACGGGAGCCATGCAATATTGATCCTTGTAGGAGCCATGCAATGTTCATTTCTCGGATGCACTGTGTATGGACTCTTACGGGAGCCATGCAATATTGACCCTTGCAGGGGCCATGCAATGTTCATTTCTGTAGATGCACTGCGGTGTGGACTCTTGCGGGAGCCCTGCAATATTGACCCTTGCAGGAGCCATACAATGTTGATGAGAGGATAGAGTAGCTTAGCTGCTTTCCCATGTTGGATGTATAGTGGGCTTTCTTTAATGATGATCGTTCAGGTGTTGCAAGGTAGCCGCTGCATTTGTACCTATTGTTTCTGCACTCAAAGAAAAAATATAAGTTTGAAAAAAAAGGGGAGGTTGATTTGTGCCTCTGCTATGACTGGCGTGCTTCCTCCTCGCTTGATATTGCGGACCGATAATAGGCTTCGTCGGAGTTTTTACTTGGGTAGAAATAAAAACAAGTTTTAAAAATCATGTTTCGAAAATGTTTGCTCTTGAAAAATGAGAAATTATTAGACCCCGTACCTTCCCAACCCTACTTGACGACATTAAATAATGTTACTTAGGTGTCGAGAGCCATACGTATGTATTTGGTAATGTTATGAACAAGAAAATTGAAATTTGGCCTCGTATATGTGATTAGCCCTTCATAGGAGGTGTTTTGTGATTTTCGTGGAGCAGTTGTGGGGTTCAAAACGAGGCTAAGAAGACCTCTAAACAAATTATATTAAGGTTAAGAAGTAAGTTAAAGAATAGGACTTGAAGTATCCAACCAAACCCGTGAAGAAAAGTCAAAAAATGAAATTTTTGAAAAATATAAGGGTGGGGCGGGCCACGCCGCTTTGGGAAAATTTTTTTTGCCCATAGGCAGCAAGCTGGCGCGCCCAAGGGCGTGCCACGCTGGTTTTGCCATTTTTTTGAAAGTTGGAAATTTTCTAAGTCCCAAGGGTACCCGGGGACGTACCGAGCCGATTTTTGCCACGTTTCTTCTACAACCACGAGTATATACATGAAATGAATGAAATATTATATTGGTATGATAAAATTACTCGTGAACGAATTTGGCATCAAAATGACGATTTTACCCTTTTGGTTAAAATAGGCCATACGTGGCTAGAATCACTTGATTTTGGGGTTGAGGCTACGAATATGAATAGGGTGAGTGGGAATATTGTTATAACAAGTATGATATGATTTAAACACGAGAGATTATTGATTTTACTGGGTTAAGTGAATTGGGCCCAAAATGGACCCAAAAATGAAAAGAAAACATGGCCCAAAAATGGGTCAAAAGACCCATTCTTGCCTTGACCTTCTAGAACACCATATTAAATGCTAAAGAGTGGCTAAGGATGGACTTGAGGGCCTATATAAAGGGCAATAAAATCTGATTTTTATTCTACACAAGTCTCATGCCTTTTTAGACCAAAAGAAGATATTTGCTCTCAAACCCTAAAGACTCAAAACCAACTTTTGGAGCAAGATCATCACTTTTAAAGCTTGGGTAAGTGATTATTGTTATGGATTAATATATTATATGCATGGGATATTATGTAAATCATGTTGGTTATACTTGGAAGTGTTGGACATGGTAATTTATGTTTTTATATAAGATTTGTGATCCATGAGATTCAAGCTTGAATTGTGACTTGTGCCTTTGATGAAAGAGCATGGTATGGATAAAATACGGACATGTATCGTGTGATTTTGTTATTTAACTTGTTATTTTTCTATAAGTGTAAATTGTGGGATTTTGGCCGATATGTGCTATGAGGTGTATTAAGGTAAGTTGATGGATTATTTGTGATGTGGTGTGGATAAGAAAGTGTAAACGAGAAGTTTTGTGTTGAAATGTATTGATTATCATGTATTGGTCAATATTGGGAATATTGTGGGATTTTTGGAATAATAATTTCATCAATGGTTTTGTCAAGGAGAAATGACATGCGCAAAGGCAAACATGTAACCCATTGATGTTATATGCATTTGTAAAGTAGTTGATGGTTAATGTGAATCCCGTTATATATTTGTGTTGTAGAGTGACACATCAAGAAGGAGCGATACTATCGTATGCACATCTAGGATTGTATATTCGTATTGAGAATACAAGGTATGTAAGGTTACTCTGTCCGTATCTTTCTGCGGCAAATAGTGTTCACATTGACATTACGCTTGTCCTATCCCGAAATGTGCTAAGGTATCCCATATCCGGTTATCCATGGTCATTGTCATATATTTCCTACTCATTGATCATTTGCGAATCTCATGTCTCATATTCATGGTTAATGTTCCAAAAACTCAAATAAGGTTATGTTCCAATGTTTCCAATAGTGATTATACTTATGTCTCTTGTTCATAGATTATTGTCCAATGGTTCCCATGGTGTTATGGTTCTAATAATGTTATGTTGCCAAGTTATTCACATGTCTCTCACTCATTGGTTAAGGATCCAAAGTTTCAAGTAAAGTTATGACTATCATTGTATCAATCTCAAAGTAAAGAACAAAGTAATGCACATGTGGTCAATGATCAAGTATGGGTGGCAGCTTTGGGGGAGAAATGCCTAGCTCAAGCCGATCCCAAATCAAGGGGCAGTCCTAGAGGAATAAGCCTAGCTCGGACCGATCCTGATAGGGGCCAGCTCTAGAGGTAATAACCTAGCTCGAGCCAAACCTGAAATGTTGTATGGGTGGCAGCTCTAGAGGTACTAACCTAGCTCGAGCCGATCCCGATGTATACATTGATTCATAGGGTGGCAGCTCTAGGGGCATAAGCCTAGCTCGAGCCGATCCCAACATAACGCTATGTTATGTTTAAAACCCACTGTTCAGTCGGGGCCCGGGTATCATAGGTCACAGTCAAAGACGAATAGTCATAAAAACAAAGATACAAAGAAAGTAATGAAAGCAAATTACATGGTTTCCAAAGTACAGAATAGTGACTCATCTACATTGTGACTTATCTATATTGTTTAAGCATTTGAACTTGAGTTCTTTGACATATTTACATATCTTACAAGTTTCATATGGCCTTACATACTCAGTACATTCTTCGTACTGACCCCTCTTGGGGAATTTACCTTACTTGCTGCAGGCGCCGGTACTAGTAGGCCTTCACAGTAGGTTGCCAGTTGTTGCAGATCTTTGGTAAGATCCAGTTAGTTCGGGGCTTCTCCGAGTCACTGTTGTACATATGTTTTGGTGTTGAACATGTTGTATAAAGCGGGGAATTGTCCCGACTTTTAATTTGTTTTAGTCAATGCATCTGATAGAGGCTTTTGTAAACGTTTGTGGGTGTATGGATGTAAGATGGTTTATGTCATTTTTGACTTGGTGGCCTCAACGGCCAAGTTCCGCATATGTATATATATATATCGTGTTTCATGAATTCCATTGTTGGTATTTAAAGCTAGTATGTGATTATGGGTTTCTTATGGCATGCATATGATTGAATAGAGGCAAAGCTTGGTTCTCTCGGGCCTTGTCGGCTATGAGTGCCAATCCGTCCCGATGGGATTCAGGGCGTGACAAAAGTGGTATCAGAGCAGGTCATTCTACGGGTGTTTACAAAGTCGTGTCTGAGTAGAGTCTTACTTATTGATGTGTTGTGCACCACATTTATAAGTAGGAGGCTACGGGACATATAGGATGTTGTTTCTGTTCTGCACTTCTAGATCGTGCAATAGAGCCAGTGTTGTAAGTTGAAATGAATCTGATCATGGTAATTATTTTTCTTTGGTATAGTCAAAATGCCAATTACGAGAAGAGGTAGAGATAAAGGGAAGTAGGTAGATGTGCCTGCTGAAGAAGGAATGAGTAGACTACCACTTGACCAAGCTAGTCAAGGTGGAGCAAATGCTGAAATTTCATCACGGTATTCGTCTACTTTTCCAGCTCCGGAGGAACCAATTGGTAGAAAAGTACCCGTGGAACCACCAATGAATGCTACAGATCAGGATCTTAGAAATGCAGTTCATATGTTTACACAGTTAGTGGCAGCTCAGAGTCAAGGACGAACTGGTCCAATTACACATGATGATGATGCGGCTAGAGTGGCGAGTCGCAGAACACAGGATTTCTTGAAATTGGACCCTCCTATATTCACTGGGTCAGATCCTAAAGCAGATCCACAGGACTTCATGGATCAAATTCAGAGGGCTTTGGAAGTTATGCACGTGACAGGGGTAGAAACAGTTGAACTTGCTGCGTATAGGCTAAAAGGAGAGGCGATATTATGGTATGAGGATTGGAAGAAATCCCGTGATATTGGTGCAAATCCACCTAATTGGGAAGAGTTTAAAGTGGCCTTCCTTGATCATTACTTGCCCTATGAGATCCGTGAGGCACGTGCGGATCAGTTTCTAAATCTCCGTCAAGGAAATTTGAGTGTCAGAGAATATAGCTTGCAATTTAATTCCTTGGATCGATATGCGCCAAATGTTGTGGCTACGATGACAGACAGAGTCCATAGATATGTCGACAGACTAGAGCCATATTTGGTAAGGGATTGCACCATTGCTGCCTTAAACAAGGACATGGACATAGCGAGAATTCAGGCCTTCGCCCAGAAAATGGAAGATCAAAGGCAGAGACGAAGGGTACATGAATTTGACAGGGGACAATCCAAAAGGGCTAGACCTATAGGACCACCTACGATGTCCCAAGGAGGATCTAGGCCTCGCATGTTTCGAGACCACCTAGACCATCGTTCTCTTATTCCACAGGGGGTGCTCACTCACAGTTTCGAGGGTCTAGGGGTGGTCCATCTGGGCAGAGTAGCGGAGTTCACGGATCACAGACAGCAGGTTTTCCTCGTCAGCAGTGTCAACACTGTGGGCGTATTCATGTAGGTACATGCAGAGTGGGGAAAAATGCTTGTTTCTGGTGCGGCATGACAGGACACATGATGAGAGAGTGTCCCAAGAGGAATATCGGTGGTGTAGCACGACTGGCAGGATTGGCCGTTGCGTCATCAGCATCGGTCCCTTCTTTGGGCCGAGGTGTTCAGTTT
Source organism: Capsicum rhomboideum (assembly GCA_031232105.1). Taxonomy (NCBI): domain Eukaryota; kingdom Viridiplantae; phylum Streptophyta; class Magnoliopsida; order Solanales; family Solanaceae; genus Capsicum; species Capsicum rhomboideum. Next base: position 83,285,686 of record CP124712.1, read on the forward strand.
GTTGGCCGGAGTAGAGGTGCCAGAGGAGCAGCCAGTGCTAGTGGGGTCCAGAATCGTACTTATGCTTTAGTGGACTGACAGAATTCAGAGGCTTCCCCTGATGTCGTCACAGGTACACTATCCATATACTCATATAATGTATATGCATTGATTGACCCCGGTTCTACATTTTCCTATGTTACTCCATTGGTTGCTGCAAAATTTTCAAAGGCACCGGAATTATTAATTAAATCAATTGAAGTGTCTACACCGGTTGGTGAATATATTACTGCAAAGAGAGTATATCGTAACTGTGTGGTAATTGTGTGTGGTCATGATACGTTGGCCAATCTCATTGAATTGGACATGGTGGATTTTGATGTGATCATGGGAATGGATTGGTTGGCCTCTTGTTATGCCACGGTAGATTGTCGGGCCAAGAAAGTGCAATTTTGTTTTCTGCAAAAAAATGTTCTTAAATGGCAGGGTAATGTAGGGGCACCACGAGAAAGATTTATTTCCTATTTGAAAGCCAGAAAAATAATTGCTAAGGGTTATATATGTCATTTAGTACGGGTGAAAGATACTGAAGTGGAACCACTAACTCCGCAGTCGGTTCCAGTGGTCAATAAATTTCTGGATGTCTTTCCAGAGGATCTTCCAGGCTTACCCCCAGAACGGGAAGTCGAATTTGGCATTGATGTGATTTCGGGCACTCAACCTATTTCTATTCCCCCATATAGAATGGCTCCAGTAGAACTGCGTGAATTGAAAAAGCAGTTGAAAGATTTGCTGGACAAGGGCTTCATCAGGCCTAGTATGTCTCCATGGGGTGCACCGGTATTATTTGTACGAAAGAAAGATGGCACATTGAGAATGTGCATCGACTATCAGCAATTGAATAAGGTAATGATCAAGAACAAATATCCCCTCCCTCGAATTAATGATTTGTTTGATCAGCTACATGGTGCCAGGTGTTTTTCAAAGATTGACTTGAGGTCGGGTTACCATCAAGTCAGGGTTAGAGAAGAAGATGTACCCAAGACAGCTTTCCGAACACGGTATGGCCATTATGAATTTTTAGTTATGTCATTTGGACAAACAAATGCACCAGTTGTGTTTATGGATTTGATGAATAGGGTGTTTAAGCCATTTCTTGACGTGTTCGTCACGGTATTTATAGATGACATCCTAGTTTATTCAAGGTCACCGAAGGACCATGCTAATCACTTACGGAAAGTGTTACAGATTCTCCGTGAGCGTAAGTTGTATGCCAAGTTCTCCAAATGTGAGTTTTGGTTAAAATCAGTTGCATTCTTGGGTCACATTGTGTCAGATTAAGGGATACAGGTTGTTACACAGAAGATTGAAGCAGTGAAAAATTGGCCAAGACCTACGACACCCACAGAAATTCATAGTTTTCTTGGACTGGCAGGTTATTACCGACGATTTGTGGAAGGGTTTTCCTCCATTGCTGCACTGTTAACAAAGCTTACACATAAGGCAGTAAAATTTCAGTGGAATGATGCGTGTGAGAAAAGCTTCCAAAAGTTGAAAGATAAATTAACCTCCACATCATTTTTAGTGCTTCCCGAAGGTACCGAAGGTTATGTAGTGTATTGTGATGCTTTCGGGGTTGGCCTCGGATGTGTGTTGATGCAACATGGTAATTTCATAGCATATGCCTCACGAAAGTTGCGGCCACATGAGAAAAATTATCCCACGCATGATCTTGAATTGGCAGCGTTAGTTTTTGCTTTAAAGATATGGCGTCATTATTTGTATGGAGTTCATGTTGATATCTACACGGATCACAAAAGTTTGTAATATCTTTTTAAGCAGAAGGAACTCAATTTGAGGCAACGAAGATGGTTAGAGCTCTTAAAAGACTATGATATTGACATTCTTTATCATCCGGGCAAAGCAAATGTAGTAGTTGATGCATTTAGCCGCAAGGCAGTGGAAAGCACTAGTGGCCAGTTGACTGAAAAGCATGACATAATCAAAGATCTGAATCAATTAGCCAGCTTGGGAGTGCGCCTTATTGAATCCTCAGATAATGGAGTTATTGTGCAGAATGCAGCAGAATCCTCCTTAATAGCTGAAGTGAAAGAGAAGCAGTTTGTGGATTCTATGTTGTTGCAGCTAAAGGAAAATGTACGACAGAATTTGACAAAGGCATTTGATCTTACACAAGAAGGGGTACTCCAATGTCAAGGGAGATTATATGTACCGAATGTAGATGAGCTGAAGAAACGAATTATGACAGAGGCACATCATTCGCGCTATTCTATTCATCCGGGTGCTACTAAAATATACCATGATTTAAAAGAAGTGTATTGGTGGGGAAATATGAAGAAGAACATTGCAGAATTTGTCGCTCAATGTCCGAACTGTCAACAAGTGAAAGTAGAGCATCAGAAACCAGGAGGTTACATGAAATGTATCAATCTTCCAGTCTGGAAATGGGATATGATTAATATGGACTTCATCACAGGTTTACCTCGTACATTACGAAAATTTGATTCTATATAGGTCATAGTGGACAGGCTTACCAAATCAGCACATTTTCTACCAGTCAAGACTACCTATACAACTGAGAATTATGCGAAGTTGTATGTGAAAGAGATAATACGATTGCATGGTATTCCACTTTTCATTATATCAGACAGAGGAGCACAGTTCATAGCGCATTTTTGGAGATCTTTTTAGCAGAGTTTGGGCACATAGGTGAATTTGAGTACGGCTTTCCATCCTTAGACTGATGGACAAGAAGAACGTACTATTCAGACACTTGAGGATATGCTACGAGCTTGTACGTTAGATTTTCAAGGTAGTTGGGATGGCCATTTGCCTCTTATTGAATTTGCTTATAAGAATAGCTATCATTCAAGTATTAAAATGGCACCTTATGAAGCCTTGTACGGAAGGAAATGTAGATCACCAATTGGATGGTTTGAAGCAGGTGAAACTGCTTTACTTGGGACCGATATTGTTCATCAGGCTATGGAGAAAGTTAAAGTGATCCAGCAGCGGTTACAAACGGCCCAAAGTCGCCATAAGTCATATGCCGATGTTAGAAGAAGAGGGCTTGAATTCGCCATAGGTGATTGGTTTTTTTTTAAAGGTGTCACCGATGAAAGGGGTAATGCGGTTCGGAAAGAAAGGAAAATTGAGTCCACGTTACATAGGCCCATATGAAATCATTAGAAGATTTGGGCAAGTTGCTTATGAATTAGCACTACCTCAAGAACTTTCCTCAGTCCACCCAGTATTTCATGTTTCGATGCTTCAAAAATGCATAGGAGATCCATCTCGTATTGTTCCAATTGAAGATGTCCAAGTTACGGAGGATCTTACTTATGAAGAGGTACCCGTTGCTATTCTAGATCGACAAGTAAATAGATTGAGGAATAAAGACATAGCTTTCGTAAAAGTATTATGGCGAAATCAACAAGTAGAGGAAATCACATGGGAAGCTGAGGAAATGATGAAATCCAAATACCCCTATCTATTTCAAATGGACCAAGAAGTTCAAAGCGCGGGAGTGGAGCAATAAAAAGTATGTATCCATGAGCCTTGAGTGTTTATGTATATGTATGATAGTATAGAGATGCATTTGTCGTAATTAAAGCGATACTATTAACATTCGAGGACGAATGTTCCTAAGGGGGGGAAGAATGTAACACCCCGTACCTTCTCAACCTTACTTGACGACATTAAATAATGTTTACTTAGGTGTCGAGAGCCATACGTATGTATTTGGTAATGTTATGAATGAGAAAATTGAAATTTGGCCTCGTATATGTGATTAGCCCTTAGTAGGAGGTGTTTTGTGACTTTCGTGGAGCAGTTGTGGGGTTCAAAACGAGGCTAAGAAGACCTCTAAACAAATTATATTAAGGTTAAGAAGTAAGTTAAAGAATAGGACTTGAAGTATCCAACCAAACCCGTGAAGAAAAGTCAAAAAATGAAATTTTTGAAAAATATAAGGGTGGGGTGCCCCAGAGGGCATTCCATGCCGCTTTGGGCCAAATTTTTATGCCAATAGGAAGCAAGCTGGCGCGCCCAAGGGCGTGCCACGCTGGTTTTGCCATTTTTTTGAAAGTTGGAAATTTTCTAAGTCCCAAGGGTACCCGGGGTCGTACCGAGCCTATTTTTGCCACGTTTCTTCTACAACCACGAGTATATACATGAAATGAATGAAATATTATATTGGTATGATCAAATTACTCGTGAACGAATTTGGCATCAAAATGACGATTTTACCCTTTCGGTCAAAATAGGCCATACATGGCTAGAATCACTTGTTTTTGGGGTTGAGGCTACGAATATGAATAGCGTGAGTGCGAATATTGTTGTAACATGTATGAGATGATTTAAACACGAGAAATTATTGATTTTACTGGGTTAAGTGAATTGGGCCCAAAAAGGACCCAAAAATGAAAAGAAAACATGGCCCAAAAATGGGTCAAAAGACCCATTCTTGCCTTGACCTTCTAGAACACCATATTAAATGCTAAAGAGTGGCTAAGGATGGACTTGAGGGACTATATAAAAAGCAATAAAATCTGATTTTTATTCTACACAAGTCTCATGCCTTTTTAGACCAAAAGAAGATATTTGCTCTCAAACCCTAAAGACTCAAAACAAACTTTTAGAGCAAGATCATCACTTTTCAAGCTTGGGTAAGTGATTATTGTTATGGATTAATATATTATATGCATGGGAGAGTATTTAAATCATGTTGGTTATGCTTGAAAGTGTTGGACATAGTACTTTATGTTTTTATATAAGATTTGTGATCCATGAAATTCAATCTTGAATTGTGACTTGTACCTTTGATGAAAGAGCATGGTTTGGATAAAATATAGACATGTATGGTGTGATTTTGTTATTTAACTTGTTATTTTTCTATAAGTGTAAATTGTGGAATTTTGGCTGATATGTGCTATGAGGTGTATTAAGGTAAGTTGATGGATTATTTGTGATGTGGTGTGGATAAGAAAGTGTAAAGGAGAAGTGTTGTGGTGAAATGTATTGATTATCATGCATTGGTCAATGTTGGGAATATTGTGGGATTTTTGGAATAATAATTTCATCAATGGTTTTGTCTAGGAGAAATGGCATGCTTAAAGGCAAACATGTAACCCATTGATGTTATATGCATTTGTAAAGTAGTTGATGGTTAATGTGAATCCCGTTATATATTTGTGTTGTAGAGTGACACATCAAGAAGGAGTGGGACTATCGTATGCACATCTAGGATTGTATATTCGTATTGAGAATACAAGGTATGTAAGGTTACTCTGTCCGTATCTTTCTGCGGCAAATAGTGCTCACATTGACATAACACTTGTCCTATCCCGAAATGTGCTAAGGTATCCCATATCCGGTTATCCATGGTCATTGTCATATATTTCCTACTCATTGATCATTTGCGAATCTCATGTCTCATATTCATAGTTAATGTTCCAAAAGCTCAACTAAGGTTATGTTCCAATGTTTCCAATAGTGATTATACTTATGTCTCTTGTTCATGGATTATTGTCCAATGGTTCCCATGGTGTTATGGTTCTAATAATTTTATGTTGCCAAGTTATTTGTATCCCACTCATTGGTTAAGGATCCAAAGTTTCAAGTAAAGTTATGACTATCATTGTATCAATCTCAAAGTAAAGAACAAAGTAATGCACATGTGGTCAATGATCAAGTATGGGTGGCAGCTTTGGGGGAGAAATGCCTAGCTCAAGCCGATCCCAAATCAAGGGGCAGTCCTAGAGGAATAAGCCTAGCTCGGACCGATCCTGATAGGGGCCAGCTCTAGAGGTAATAACCTAGCTCGAGCCAAACCTGAAATGTTGTATGGGTGGCAGCTCTAGAGGTACTAACCTAGCTCGAGCCGATCCCGATGTATACATTGATTCATAGGGTGGCAGCTCTAGGGGCATAAGCCTAGCTCGAGCCGATCCCAACATAACGCTATGTTATGTTTAAAACCCACTGTTCAGTCGGGGCGCCCGGGTATCACAGGTCACAGTCAAAGACGAATAGTCATAAAAACAAAGATACAAAGAAAGTAATGAAAGCAAATTACATGGTTTCCAAAGTACAGAATAGTGACTCATCTACATTGTGACTTATCTATATTGTTTAAGCATTTGAACTTGAGTTCTTTGACATATTTACATATCTTACAAGTTTCATATGGCCTTACATACTCAGTACATTCTTCGTACTGACCCCTCTTGGGGAATTTACCTTACTTGCTGCAGGCGCCAGTACTAGTAGGCCTTCACAGTAGGTTGCCAGTTGTTGCAGATCTTTGGTAAGATCCAGTTAGTTCGGGGCTTCTCCGAGTCACTGTTGTACATATGTTTTGGTGTTGAACATGTTGTATAAAGCAGGGAATTGTCCCGACTTTTAATTTGTTTTGGTCAATGCATCTGATAGAGGTTTTTGTAGACGTTTGTGGGTGTATGGATGTAAGATGGTTTATGTCATTTTTGACTTGGTGGCCTCAACGGCCAAGTTCCGCATATGTATATATATATATCGTGTTTCATGAATTCCATTGTTGGTATTTAAAGCTAGTATGTGATTATGGGTTTCTTATGGCATGTATATGATTAAATAGAGGCAAAGCTTGGTTCTCTCGGGCCTTGTCGGCTACGAGTGCCAATCCTTCCCGATGGGATTCAGGGCGTGACAGAAATGAAAAAGGAAATTAAAATATTATTGAATCATTGATTGTGACACGTTTTGAGACAACACAACTTCTTATAAGTGAATATCTTAGAAATTTTTTATCTTCAAAAATTTCTGCCCCAGTGTAGATTTGATTGCTTTGGTAGGTGAAGGTTGCTTACTGTGAATTTTTGAGATTTCCTCAAAAATTCTGCCCAGTTACATAGTTACGCAAATGCTATCCCATGGAATTTTTGAAATCCTCTCAATAATTCTGCCCCAGTTACATGCTTATAAGGGGAAATAGGAAAATTTTATTATGATAGGAACGAACTCCAAAGGAGCGCCTACGTATCCCTCTTAAACGGGAATCAGGTCAAACGTAGTTCCAATTACAAGGTAAAAAGGCATGAAATAAAACTTAAACATAATATCTCTTAACAACATCCGAATTGATAGGCTTGGACCAAACTTTGCCGTCCATTTCGGCAAGTATGAGTGCTCCTCCTGTCAAAACCCGATGAACCACATAAGGACCTTGCCAATTCGGTGAGAATTTACCTTTTGCTTCCTCTTGGTGCGAAAAAATCTTTTTCAAAACCAACTGCCCGGGCAAGAAGTGCCTCGATTTAACCTTCCTGTTGAAAGCTTTGGCCATTCTATTTTGATAGAGTTGACCATGACAGACTGCGTTTATCCTCTTTCTGTCTATGAGTGCTAGTTACTCGAATCTACCTTGTACCCATTCAGCGTCACTCAATTTTGTTTCCTAAATGATTCTGAGAGAGGGTGTTTCTACCTCAGCAGGTATCACTGCTTCACTACCATAAACCAGAAGATACGGTGTGGCTCCCGTAGAGCTTCTGATTGTAGTGCGATATCCTAGCAGGGCAAAAGGTAACTTTTCATGCCAATACCTGTAATTATCAATCATCTTTCAAAGTATCCTCTTGATATTCTTATTGGCAGCCTCCACCGCTCCATTCATTTGTGGCCTGTATGCTGTGGAGTTTCGATGCTTGATCTTGAACATCTCACATGTTGTTCTCATCAAATCACTATTGAGGTTGGCACCATTATCTGTGATGATGGACTCAGGTACTCCAAATTGACAAATGATGTGATTTCGAACAAAATCATCCACAACCTTCTTTGTAACTGACTTATGAGAAGTGGCTTCAACCCACTTAGTGAAGTAGTCAATTGCAACAAGAATAAACCTGTGTCCATTAGACGCGGCCGGTTCAATAGGACCAATGACATCCATGCCCCAAGCTGCGAAGGGCCAAGGGGAGCTAGTGACGTGGAGTTCGTTGGGAGGAACTCGAATCATGTCGGCATGAGTTTGGCACTGATGGCACTTTTGCACATAACGAATGCAATCGGTCTCCATAGTCAACCAAAAGTAACCTGACCTCAATATCTTCTTTGCCAGCATAAATCCATTCATGTGGGGACCGCATGTTCCAACATGTATCTCCTCGACCAACCTGGATGCTTCCCTAGCTTTGATGTACCTTAGCAAACCCAAATCTGGAGTCCTCCTATACATGATTTCCCCATTTAGAAAGAATTGATTGGCTAACCTCCGAATGGTGCGCTTCTGAGTACTCGTTGCATTCTCTGGATAATCTCTATTTTTTAGGTATCCCTATATATCAGTATACCATGGTTTTCCATCCACTTCTTCCTCTACATGAAAGCAATATGCAAGCTGATTTTATATGTGAACGGGGATGGGGTCGATATAATTCTTGTCTGGATGTTGGATCATAGAAGACAAAGTGGCCAAAGTGTTTGCGAACTCATTCTGGATTCTTGGAACATGCTTGAACTCTATCTTGCGAAACCTCTGGCGCAACTCTTGTATACAATCTAAGTACGGTAGGAGTTTTGTGTTTTTTGCGGCCCACTCACCTCGTACTTGATGAATCAATAAATCCGAATCTCCAATCACCAATATTTCCTGGATATTCAAATCGACTGCCAAACGAAGCCCTAAAATGCAAGCTTCATATTCAGCTATGTTGTTGGTGCAGGGGAATCTAAGCTTGGCCGACACAGGATAATGTTGACCAGTCTCTAAGACCAAAATGACGCCAATACCTACTCCTTTGAAATTTTGCCGCTCCATCAAAGAATAGTCTCCAACCATCATATTCTTCAGCGATATTGTCACGACCTGAAATCCCATTCAGGCCGGACTGGCACCCGAAGCCGATAAGGCCCGAGAGAACCAATCTTTGCTCATGCCCAATCGTATACACACCATAAGATTCATCACCACCTCGTAAAGACATAAACTGCTAAGTGCGAATATCATGGAACCTTATATACATATAAGAGACTCGGCCGTTAGGGCCATCAAACCAAAATGAGCATACATATCTTACATTCTGTCCCTACATAAGTCTACAAAGCCTCTACAGATACATGACTATGACAATCCTAGAGTCGGGACAACACCCCGCTCTATACTCATATACAATACCAAAATAAATGTACATAGCAACTCAGAAAGCCCCGAACCAACTGGAGCTCACCAAAAGTCCGCAGAGATCCGCAACCTACAGTGGAGGTCTACTAGTACCTGCGCCTGCAGCAAGTAAGGTAAGCCCCCAGGAGGGGTCAGTACGGATAATGTACTGAGTATGTAAGGCCATATGAAACTGTCATAAATACGTCAATAGAATCAAAATATAATAGGATAGTCAGCATGAACAACCCATCGGTTTGCATATATGGAACCATGTACCTTACATACTTTATTTCTTCGCTTTGTTGCTTATTCTTCATCATTTATATCATTTCGTACCCGAGCCCCAACTGAACAGTGGGTCTTAATATAACATAACGTTATGTTGGGATCAGGTCGAGCTAGGTCTTTGCCTCTAGAGCTACCACCCATAAATCATTATATATTAGGATCGGCTCGAGCTAGGCTTATGCCTCTAGAGCTGCCACCCATACCAACATATCAGGTTCGGCTAGAGCTAGGTTAGTACCTCTAGAGCTGCCCCCTGTCAGGATCGGTCAAAGCTAGGCTTATGCCTCTAGGACTGCCCCCTGATCCAATCATTTCGGGATCGGCTTGAGCTAGGCATGTTGCCCCCAAAGCTACCACCCATACTCAATCATTAACCACCAATAAATATGAATTACTTTATTTCTTACTTTTGAGAGATGTACTTGCGAGAGATTGATTCATCCTTTTATGAGAGATTGGTATAATCAGTTATGAGAGATTAACGTATATATATACACATACCCACAACATTACTAAAAGCTTAAGAACACAACATTAGTGGAAGCTTCAGAACACAACATTATTGGAACTTTTGGAACATATCCCTAATTATGCAACTCATGAACAACCATGACTAATGAATGAAGAATATGTGACTTAACAATAGATTGAAACCATTAGACACGAGTCAATGAACAAGAGGTATGTGTATAACCACTATTGGCACTTTGGAACATAACCTTTTTTTGGTGTTTTGAAACATTGACCACAAATATGAGACATACAATTCACAATTGATCAATGAATAGGAAGTATGTGATAATGTGATAATAACCATTGCTAACCAGATATAGAATACCTTAGCACATTTTGGGATGGTACAAACGTAATGTCAATGTGAATACTATTTGCCATAGAAAGATACGGACAAAGTAACCTTACATACCTTGTATTCTCAATACGAATATACAATCTTAGATGTGCATACAATAGTCCCGCTCCTTCTTTATGTGTCACTCTACAATACAAATACATAACGGTATTCACATTAACCACCAACTACCTTACTAATGCATATCAGGTCAATGAGTTACATGTTTGCCTTTAAACATGCCATTTCCCCTTGACAAAACCATTTATGAAATTATTATTACAAAAATCCCACAATATTCCCAACATTGACCAATACATGATATTCAATACATTTCACCACCACACTTCTCCTTTACACGTTCTTATCCACACCACATCAGAATTAACCCATCAAATTACCTTAATACACCTCATAGCACATATCGGCAAAAATCCCACAATTTACACTTATAGAAAAAATAACAAGTTTAATAACAAAATCACACCATACATTTTCATATTTTATCCATACCATGCTCTTTTATCAAAGTCACAAGTCATAATTCAAGCTTGAAGCTCATGGATATCACATCTTTTACCAAAAATACAAAGCACCATATTCAACACTTCCAAGCATGTACAACATGATTTACATAATATCTCACGCTTATAATATGTTAAAGTACAATAATAATCACTTACCCAAGCTTGGAAGATGGTGATCTTGTCCACAAATGCCTTAGGGTTTGAAGAGCCACCAAAAGAGTTATCTTGAAAACTCTAGAAAATGAGAGAAAGTGATGTGTATGTCTAATGAATTAAAATATGACTTTTCCCCCTTTTTATAGGCCTTTCATTCAGGCTTATCTAGTCTTACATGTGTGTTTACTAGTCAATGGAAGAATGGGTCTTTTTGACCCATTGGACCATGCATTTTGGCTCCCCTTTGGGCCTCAAATTGGCCCATTAACACATATATTATCTTGGCCCACTAAAATCAATGTGTATTCCATCATATACGTGTTACAACGATATTCCCACTAACGGGATTTATATTCGTAGCCTCAATCCCAAAAACAAGCGATTCTAGCCACGTATGACCTATTTTGACCATAAGGGTAAAATCGTCATTTTGATGCCAAATTCGCTCTAGAGTAATTTTATCATACCAATATAATACTCTACTCATTTCATGTATATGCTCATGATTGTATAAGAAACGTGGCAAAAATCAGCTCGGTACGTCCCCGGGCACCCTTGGGACTTAAGAAATTTCCAACTTTTGAAAAAATGGAAAAACCACCCTGGCACGCCCTTGGGCGCTTCAGCTTGCTGCCTCTGGGCTCAAAAATTTGGCCCAGAGCGGCCTGGCACGCCCTCTGGCGCGCTTGTACCTTAGTTTTTTCAAAAATTTTGTTTTTCGACTTTTCTTCGCGGATTTGGTTAGATACTTCAAGTCCTATTCTTTAACTTACTTCTTAAACTTAATATACTTTGTTTAGAGGTCCTCTTAGCTTCGTTTTGAACCCCACAAATGCTCCACAAAAATCACAAAACACCTCCTACGAAGGTTTAATCACATGTGCGAGGCCAAATTTCAATTTTCTCATCATTAACATTACCAAATACATACTTATAGGTCTCAACACCTAAGTAAACATTATTGAATGTCGTCAAGTAGGGTTGGGAAGGTACGGGGTGTTACATTCTTCCCCCCTTAGAAACATTCATCCTCAAATGTTAGTAACATCGTCTCATGTACATCCCATGCATCTCTATTTTAACATATATACGCATAATATTCATGGATACTTCCTTGTTATACCCCAACTCCATACCTTAAGCTTTCTCCCCCATTTAAAATAGTCACGGGTACTTTGACTTCATTATTTCTTTGGCTCCCTATGTGATTTGGTTTCTCCACTGTACCTTTACCAAAGCTATTATTATTTTCTTTTCATCTTTCCACTTATCCATATAGCATGGAAATATATATCCCTTAATAAGTGACATCCCGCATAGCTTGGACATTTAATAAAAATAATGGATCTCAGCATATGACTTCTTTTAGCTTGTAGCTACTGTCGTACCATCTTACCTTTTTCTATAGCGTAGTGAACAAAATCTAGCCCCAAATAAAGCAGTTCCACTCGGTGTAAATCACCCAATAGATGATTTAAACTTCCTTTTACATCAACCTTCATAAGATACCATTTTTGATACTTAACCATTAGCTATCATGATAAGCACATTCAATAAGGGTAGATGATCATCCCAACTACCTTTTAAGTCTCTCGTACAGGTTCGTAGTATACCTTCAAGTGTTTGGATAGTATACTCTGGTTGTTCCGTTTGTTCTGAGGGTGAAAAGCTGTACTCAAACTCACTTGTGTGCCCAACCTTTTCTGAAGAGAAACTTCCAAAAATGTGTAGTAAATTGAGCTCCCTTGCCTAATGTACTAGAGTTCAGAACTCTGTATAGTTGTACTTCCTCTGTAATAGACAACTTCGCATATTCTTCGGCCTTGTAAGTGGTTTTGAAAAACAACATGTGTGATATGTAGGTAAACCTGTCAGCTATCTCTCATGTGGGATCAAATTCTTAAAATGTATGAGACAACCCTTATGTGTATGAGGCAATCTTGCGATAAAACCCATGTCAACCATGTCTTATTTTAAACTAGAAAATGTATACATGGCATATAACCTCCAGGTTTCTGATGCTCTGCTAATTTGTTCAAGGAGTTACAATTCTATAATGTTCTTCTTTTTTATATTGCCTCACCAATGCCTTCTTACCAAACCATGGTACATTTTGGTTTCTCCCGAATAAAATAGAATACCGTGAATGATGTGCTTAGGTTATAATTCATTTCCTTGGTCCATCTATATTTGGTATACTTGATCTACCTTAATATTGAAATAATCTCTCATACATAAGGTCAAATCTCATCGAACCTTGTGATACGTTCTTTTTGCCAAACTAAAAATAGGATTCGCATGTTGCTTTTCCTTCACCTCTACGAATGAAGACTTTACTGCATTTTGCGCTATGAACCTTTGATCTGGAATCTCTAGTAAATGCACTACCAAACTGTTTAATTAATATGTAGACCCTCAACTATACCTTGTGTCCCCATGAACCGACCATTAGTACTTCTTAGTGCTTTACAGCTTAATGCATCGACCACTGCATTCACTTTTCCCGAATGCAATCTCAGTATCTTATCTTAATCTCTTAATAATTTGAGTCATCTTCCCTACCTCAGATTTAAGTCCCTCTATTTAAAGTATATGCAAACTCTTATGATCAATATTTATATATCGATATGAACCCTAAGCAGTGGTGTCATATCTTTCAAATAAATACCACAACTGTTACCTCAAAATCATGTGTGATATAGTTTCGCTCATATGGCCGCAACTGTCGTGAGGCATACGCTGTTATCTTATCGTGTCGCATTAACACCCATCCAAGTTCAACCCCGGAAGCATCACAATACATTGCATAACCTCTGTGCCTTCGAGAAATACTAAAACTGGTGTAGAAGTTAATTTATCTTTCAACTCTTGGGAACTTTGCTTGCATGCATCGCTCTACTGAAACTTAATTGTCTTGTGTGTACACTCTCTTCCCTTTGTTTTTTTTTTTTTTTTTTTTTTTTTTCACCGTATCTCTTTTTTGCGTACCGACCTTTATTCCTTCTTCCTATACAATGTAACCCAAGAACGCTATAGATAAAACCAAAATTCACATTTAGAAAACTTCTATAACACTTGCTGCACATGATTAACGTGGTCCTCTTGTGGTCTCGAATAAATCAGAATATCATCCGTGAACACATCCACAAATACATCCAAGAATAGCTTGATCACCCTATTCACCCAATCCATAACAACAGCTGGTACATTTGTTAGTCCCAATGACACAACTAAAAATCATAATAGTCAGACCGTGTTCGAAAGGCTGTATTGGGTATATCTTTGTTTCTAACTCTGACTTTGGTGATAACCCGGTCTCAAGTCACTTTTGTTTTAGGGAAATTGGTGGAAGAAAGAGTGGATACAATCCTTTTGATAAAAAGGGACAACACACTTGGCACCCTGTAACTGCTCAAACAAATCGTCAATTCTTAGGAGGGAATATTTTTTTCTCGATCTTTTCTTTGTACAGTTTCCAATAGTCAGTATACGTTCTCAAGTACCATTTCATTTTTTTGTTTTCCATATTCACACGGATGCGCCCCAAAGGACATATTAGGTCTTATGTATCCCTTGTCCACCAAATCTTTTAATTGCTCTATTTAATTCCCATAGCTTTACTGAAACCATGTTATATGGAGAAAGAGAAATAAGCGGAAGGCCTGGAATCACATCAATAGTAAACTCTACTTCCCGTTCCGGGAGTAAGCCTGAAAATTAGTCGGGAATTATATCAAGAAAGTGATTGACCACCGAAACCTGTTGAGGACTTGGTGGTTTCACATCAATCTCTCGATCTCGGACTAACTGGCATACATACCCCTTGGCTATCAATTTCGTCACTTTAGGATAGAAAATAAAAAATTTCCTTGGTTACACCACATTACCTTTCCATTCAAAGGCATTTTCTTGTGGACAGCGAAAATATACCTTCTTAGCCCGGCAATTCACCGTGGTATAACAAGAAACCAACCAGCCTATTATAAGATCAACATCTACCATTTTCAATTCAATAAGATCAACCAATTCATGACCACACAATCATAATGCACTCTTCTAGTTACAATAAATTCCCCTTTTGGTGTAGAGTTATCTCAAATGGATTAACTAAAATTTCTACTGTCCTTTCACAAGTTTCTTCCTTTTCTGTTTTTTTTTTTCAATCAATGGAATAACATATGATAGGGCAAATCCCTAAACAATCGATGTAAACACGTTACGTAAAAAGACAGATCATATACCTGTCATGTCATCAGGAGAAGCCTCAAATTTCTGTCGATCCGCCACGGTGTGGGTACGACCCTGAATGCTACCAGAACTAGCTGCTCTCCTAGCACCTATGTCACGACCAACAGATTGTACATTTGACGATGATAATGCAACAACAGCTACCATAGTCCGTGTCACACCACCTTTTTGTGGGTACTCTCTCACCATATGCCCTGGCACGCCACACCAAAAGCAAACATTTGTTCCCAATCGGCATTCACCTGCATGAAACCTCCCGCAGCGCTGGCACATTCGACGATAAAGCCTCGGGTGGTTTATACTTTCTTGTGCTTGATACCCCACTGTCCATAAACCCTAAATCTCACCTCCTTGCCCAGACTAGTTGCTTCTAAACCCTTGGAATAGAGGAGGAGTAATTGTTGCGGTATGGGGAAATGGTGGCCTAAGTGGTTTGTGAAAACCCTAGGACCAAATACTCCTTGGGACACCCTGATTTGTCCCATGGGTTTAGCCTTTTTTGACGATCTTTCTTCCAATTCTTTCATCCTCTCCCTCTGCCTCTGTCCCTCCTTCTGCTGCATAAGAGCTTGTCTTTGAGCTTGTGCAGCAACTACACGGGTTAATATTTTTACTGCACTCATCAAATCCTGCTCAATAGTATTAACGGGCAGTTCTAAAGATACTTCTCTTCTTCTCAACTCTTCCGGAGCTGGGAAAGTGGAAGAAGCCCGTGATGCAAAGTCAGTATCAGCTCCACCTTGACTAGCTTGGTCAGGTGGTGGTCTACCCAATCCCTCTCTGGTAAGCATAACAACCTGCTTACCCTTGCCTTTATCTCTTCTTGTCATTGACAGTTTCTATATCAAAGAAAACCAATCACCATGGTCAGATATGATTTAACTTACAACTCTGGCTCTATTGCACGATCTAGGAATAAAGAAAAGAAACAACATCCTAAATGTCCCGTAGCCTCCTACTTATAAATGTGGTGCACAACACATCGATAAGTAAGAATCTACTCAAACACGGCTTTGTAGACACCCTTAGAATGACCTGCTCTGATACCACTTTTGTCACTACCCAAAATCCCATTCGGGACGAACTGGCACTCGAAGTCGATAAGGCCCGAGAGAACCAATCTTTGCTCATGACCAATCGTATACACACCATAAGATTCATCACCACCTCGTAAAGACATAAACTGCTAAGTGCGAATATCATGGAACATTATATACATATAAGAGACTGTCCCCACATAAGTCTACAAAGCCTCTACAGATACATGACTATGACAATCCTAGAGTCGGGACAACACCCCGCTCTATACTCATATACAATACCTAAATAAATGTACATAGTAACTCAGAAAGCCCCGAACCAACTGGAGCTCACCAAAAGTCCGCAGAGATCCGCAACTTACAGTGGAGGTCTACTAGTACCTGCGCCTGCAGCAAGTAAGGTAAGCCCCCAGGAGGGGTCAGTACGGATAATGTACTGAGTATGTAAGGCCATATGAAATTGTCATAAATACGTCAATAGAATCAAAATGTAATAGGATAGTCAGTATGAACAACCCATCGGTTTGCATATGTGGAACCATGTACCTTACATACTTTATTTCTTCGCTTTGTTGCTTATTCTTCATCATTTATATCATTTTGTACTCGGGCCCCAACTGATCAGTGGGTCTTAACATAACATAACGTTATGTTGGGATCGGCTCGAGCTAGGTCTTTGCCTCTAGAGCTACCACCCATAAATCAATATATATTGGGATCGGTTCGAGTTAGGCTTATGCCTCTAGAGCTGCCACCCATACCAACATATCAGGTTCGGCTCGAGCTAGGTTAGTACCTCTAGAGCTGCCCCTTGTTAAGATCGGTCCGAGCTAGGCTTATGCCTCTAGGACTATCCCCTGATCCAAACATTTCGGGATCAGCTTGAGCTAGGCATGTTGCCCCCAAAGCTACCACCCATACTCAATCATTAACCAACAATAAATATGAATTACTTTATTTCTTACTTTTGAGAGATGTAGTTGCGAGAGATTGATTCATCCTTTTATGAGAGATTGGTATAATCAGTTATGAGAGATTAGCGTATATATATACACATAGCCACAACATTATTGGAAGCTTAAGAACACAACATTAGTGGAAGCTTCAGAATACAACATTATTGGAACTTTTGGAACATATCCCTAATTATGCAACTCATGAACAACCATGACTAATGAATGAAGAATATGTGACTTAACAATAGATTGAAACCATTAGACACGAGTCAATGAACAAGAGGTATGTGTATAACCACTATTGGCACTTTGGAAAATAACCTTTTTTTGGTGTTTTGGAACATTGACCAACAAATATGAGACATACAATTCACAATTGATCAATGAATAGGAAATATGTGATAATGTGATAATAACCATTGCTAACCGGATATAGAATACCTTACCACATTTCGGGATGGTACAAACGTAATGTCAATGTGACTACTATTTGCCGCAGAAAGATACGGACAGAGTAACCTTACATACCTTGTATTCTCAATACGAATATACAATCTTAGATGTGCATACAATAGTCCCGCTCCTTCTTTATGTGTCATTCTGCAATACAAATAAATAAAGGAATTCACATTAACCACCAACTACCTTACTAAGGCATATCACGTCAATGAGTTACATGTTTGCCTTTAAACATGCCATTTCCCCTTGACAAAACCATTGATGAAATTGTTATTCCAAAAATCCCACAATATTCCCAAACATTGACCAATACATGATATTCAATACATTTCACCACTACACTTCTCCTTTACACGTTCTTATCCATGCCACATCACAATTAACCCATCAAATTACCTTAATACACCTCATAGCACATATCGGCCAAAATCCCACAATTTACACTTATAGAAAAAAATAACAAGTTTAATAACAAAATCACACCATACATGTTCATATTTTATCCATACCATGCTCTTTTATCAAAGTCACAAGTCATAATTCAAGCTTGAAGCTCATGGATATCAAATCTTTCACCAAAAACACAAAGCACCATATTCAACACTTCCAAGCATGTACAACATGATTTACATAATCTATCATGCTTATAATATGTTAAAGTATAAGAATAATCACTTACCAAAGCTTGGAAGATGGTGATCTTGTCCACAAATGCCTTAGGGTTTGAAGAGCCACCAAAAGAGTTATCTTGAAAACTCTAGAAAATGAGAGAAAGTGATGTGTATGTATAATGAATTAAAATATGAATTTACCCCTTTTTATAGGCCTTGCATTTAAGCTTATCTAGTCTCACATGTGTGTTTACTAGTCAATGGAAGAATGGGTCCTTTTGACCCATTGGACCATGCATTTTGGCTCCACTTTGGGCCTCAAATTGGCCCATTAACACATATATTATCTTGGACCAATAAAATCAATGTGTATTACATCATATACGTGTTACAATGATATTCCCACTAACGTAATTTATATTCGTAGCCTCAATCCTAAAAACAAGCGATTCTAGCCACGTATGACCTATTTTGACCATAAGGGCAAAATCATCATTTTGATGCCAAATTCTCTCTCGAGTAATTTTATCATACCAATATAATAATCTACTCATTTCATGTAAGTTCTCATGATTGTATAAGAAACGTGGCAAAAATCGGCTCGGTACGTCCCCGGGCACCCTTGGGACTTAAGAAATTTCCAACTTTTGAAAAAATGGAAAAAACACCCTGGCACTCCCTTGGGCGAGCCAGCTTGCTTCATATAGGCACAAAAATTTGGCCCAGAGCAACCTGGCACGCCCTCTGGCGCGCCTGTGCCTTAGTTTTTCCAAAATTTTTGTTATTCGACTTTTCTTCGCGGGTTTGGTTAGATACTTCAAGTCCTATTCTTTAACTTACTTCTTAACCTTAATATCCTTTGTTTTTAGGTCCTCTTAGCCTCATTTTGAACCCCACAAATGCTCCACGAAAATCACAAAACACCTCCTACGAAGGTTTAATCACATGTGCGAGGCCAAATTTCAATTTTCTCATCATTAACATTACCAAATACATATTTATAGGTCTCAACAGCTAAGTAAACATTATTGAATGTCTTCAAGTAGGGTTGGGAAGGTACGGGGTGTTACAGATATCCTCCCCTATGAATGCTACTTCTTCGTCGAGAAAGTAAGTTTTTAAGGGCTCATACTCTTCATCCACGGGATTCTCGGCCAAATGATCTGCTAAGGCTTGTGCTTTCACAGCTTTCTGCGTGACATAGACTATTTCAAACTCACTCAACAGTATTTTCCATTTAGCTAGCTTCCCTGTAGGCATTGGTTTCTGAAATATATACTTCAGAGGATCCATTCTGGAGATCAAATAGGTTGTGTATGCCGAGAGATAGTGTCTCAACTTTTGAGCAATCCAGTTCAAAGCACAACACGTGCGTTCCAGTAAGGGATACCGAGCCTCATACGATGTAAATTTCTTACTCATGTAATAAATTGCCTGCTCCTTTCTGCCTGTCTCATCATGTTGCCCCAGAATGCAACCAAAAGCATTATCCATCCCAGATAAGTATAGTAATAATGGCCTACCAGGCTCGGGAGGAACCAGAACGGGAGGATTTGATAAATAATCCTTGATTTTATCGAATGCTTATTGACACTCTGTCGTCCATTCTATAGCCGTATCCTTCTTTAGTAGCTTGAAAATCGGCTCACAAATAATAGTAGACTGAGCTATGAAACGACTGATATAGTTAAGACGACCCAAGAAACTCATTACCTCTTTCTTGCTTTTTGGAGGTGGAAGATCCTAAATAGCTTTGATCTTGGATGGATCCAATTCTATACCTCGTCGACTGACAATGAAGCCTAACAATTTTTTGATAGGGACCCTGAAGACATATTTCGCAGGATTCAACTTCAAATTGTACTTCCTTAGTCTGTTTAAAAACTTTTCCAGGGCGTCCAGATGATTTGATCCCTTTTTGGATTTAATGATGACATCATCCACGTTAACTTCAATTTCCTTGTGGATCATGTCATGGAACAGAGCGGTCATGGCCCTCATATATGTAGCTCCAGCATTTTTCAACCAGAAGGGCATAAACTTGTAATAATAGGTTCCCCAAGAGGTAATAAAAGCAGTTTTCTCAGCGTCATCATCATGCATCTTTATCTGATGATAACCGGCGACGCAATCGACAAATGACTGTGTTTCATGCTTAGCGCAATTATCGATTAACAAATGTATATTCAGGAATGGAAAATCATCCTTCGGACTAGCTTTGTTGAGATCCCTATAATCCACACAAACTCTGACCTTTCCATCTTTCTTAGGAACAGGCATGACATTGGCCAACCAGGTCGGATACTCAGTTACTTGGAGGATACCGGCCTCAATTGGCTTCGAAATCTCCTCTTTAATTTTCAAACTCAGATCAGGTTTGTATTTTCTCAGCTTTTGCTTAATAGGAGGACAAGATGGATCAGTGGGCAACCTGTAGGCTACAATTGACGTGCTTAGTCCTGTCATATCGGCATACGACCAAGTAAAAACATTTGGGTGTTTCTTAAGAAACTGCATATATTCCTCCTTCTTATCTTTTGGCATATAAATACTAACATAGGTTTCTTTTACTGTCTCAAAATTTCCTATGTTCACTATTTCCCACTCTACAAAGTTTGCCTTGGGTTTATCTTCAAAATCTTCAACCTTACTAACAAATTCCTCGGGCACTTCACTTTCTTCCACCTCTTCTAATTCACTTATATTATGTTGCGTAGTCTCATTATGTGTCACAATCTCAGACTCAACATTTTTAAAAGTGTTTTGTCTGAAAGAAACAGAAATAAATAATATCAATAGAATGAAAAGAGAGATTTTATTAATTCAAATAACTTTAAATGTCTTCAAACATAACAAAATAACTAAAAGCTGTAAATTAGCTCGAAATCGAGTCTATTTATTTCAAACAATAATATAAAATCAAAATCTTCA
Source organism: Capsicum rhomboideum (assembly GCA_031232105.1). Classification (NCBI taxonomy): domain Eukaryota; kingdom Viridiplantae; phylum Streptophyta; class Magnoliopsida; order Solanales; family Solanaceae; genus Capsicum; species Capsicum rhomboideum. The sequence goes on from CP124712.1 coordinate 83,306,897, forward strand.
AATCTACCCAAGTGCTCTGTGAGGCCTGGAAGGAGTGGTAGTCCAGTTGCTGAGTTTAGCCTTTTGTTCAATGTTCTGACTAGGGGCTCCTCTCTCCTTACTGATGATGACGTTGCCACCTCCTTCTTCAGATTCAGTCAAAAACAAATTTTTCAGACTTTCCAGTATTTCATTTTCACCATCATCAAGAAACCCAGTAGAGTGAAAAATTTGATACAATGACAACAAAGGATCAAGTGCCTAACCCTCGTCCATAAAGCCTAACCCGAAAGTGTCATTCTTCACAGAAGGGTATATGGGTTCAACTACTCCTTGTAATTTGGACCCAAGACCCTTACCTGGCTCATATCCAGATTTAAGCATTTTCTCGCCTTTAATCTTCCAACTCAACTCTTCTTCCATGCTTCCAGCCATTTCTAATAAGTGAAAAATTTCTCCATCAAGAACTTTCTTTCCCTCGATAGCATATACGGGATATCCTCTTTCACCATGTATCACCACCTCTTGGTGATCGTACTCAAATTTGAGACATTGGTGTAGTGTGGAGGGGACTGCGCCAGCCATGTAGATCCATGGCCTACCAAGCAAGAGGTTGTAGGAAGAGGGGATGTCCATCACTTGAAATGTTATGGGAAAAGTGACAGGACTCATTACCATGTCCAATGTAATCTCTCCAATAGTATCTCGCTGGGAGCCATCAAACGCTTCACGTTCATCTTCCAATTTTGTATTTTAGCCAAATCGACCTCCAACCTTGTCAGTGTATCTAAAGGACATATGTTCAATCCTGAACCTGGATCAATCAACACTCGAGATACAACCCCTTCTCCGTGCTGCACCGTAACATGTAAGGCTTTATTGTGCGACCTTCCTTCAGGTGGAAGCTAATCCCCGTGAAAGGATATCTTATATGCCTAGAATACCTGCCCGACCATGTGAGCCATCTCTCCCCATGTTATAGTAGATGGTACATAGGCTTTGCTTAACACCTTCATCAGAGCATTTTTATGGTGTTCAGAAGTCTGTAACAGTGTCAGGATGGATATTTGAGTTGGGGTCTTGTTCAGCTGCTCTATCACAGAGTATTCTTTAGCTTGTATCTTCTTCCAAGCACCACTTTCCTCCATTTCTATCACGGGTGGCTTGCTTTTACTAGAACTTCCCTGAGTCAAATTTTTTGGTGTATATATTCTCCCAGATCTGGTGACGCCTTGGGCGACATCTGCTTCATCCACTCTTGCTTTACCTGAAGTATTCTGCTTATAATTCCAAGGAACTGCATAGGAGTTATAAGTAATTGGGGGAGCTCTGAAGACTGTGAAAGGGGTCTTAGGCACTGCTACCTCGACCTCAAATGGTACCCACTTTGGTGTACTGAGGGGTGTACCATTTGCTTTTTTGATGAACCATATAGAATTTTCCAGGTCTACCACTTCATCAACATCGAGCATGTTTACTTGATGATCCGATAATGGATTATTGGTGACGTTCGGTGTCGGATCTTTCAACTGAAGGGCCTTGGTGTCGATCAACATCTGGATTTTATCCTTCAGAGTATAGCATGTTTCTATGGTATGACCCCTCATCCCACAATGATACGAGCAAACCTTGGTAGGATCAAAATGTTTGGCTTGAGTATTCTCACGTCCGGCAGCAATGGGCGTGACATAGCCCGCCTTCTTAAGTCTTTCGTACAGTTGGGCTATATGTTCGGCTAAGGAAGTGTATTGTTTTTTCTGGAAATTGGCTCTGGGTCTTTGGTTATGTTAGGGAGAAGGCTGGGGTGTTTGGACATGAGTGGGTTGGACATTATACACGGGATAAACAGGGATTTAGAATTGTGGATGTAGTGGATATGGGGTAGGTACTTGGTATAGAGGGGAGTGATATGGCATTGGGGTTTGCATTTGGTATGGAGATATCGGGTATGGCATTGGAGATTATGGGTAGGGAGGTGGAGTTGTAATAGGAGTTTGGTAATTGGGCACACTTTTTGAAGGCTGGGCTAACATCACTGTACCTACCTTTTTTTTTCTTCTTGTTCTCAGCAATTCCTCCAGACTGTAAAGCCTTGTTAGCAGCCTGTAAAGCTTCCAGATTGATAATGCTTCCATTCTTAAGACCTTTCTCAAGCATTTCACCTACCCTGATGATTTTAACAAAACTTTTATCCACAACGGTTATCATTTTCTCAAGATATTGCGGCTGCTGCACGCGAATAAAGTACTCCTTCATTTGAGATTCTTCAATCGGGGGTCGAGCTCTTGCAGCCTCAGAACTCCATCTTATAGCATAATACCTGAATGAGTCATTAGTCTTTTTCTTCAAAGTCTACATATAGAACCAGTTAGGAGCATTGTCAATGTTGAACCCGAACCGTTCCATAAAATTTGATGCCATACCGATCCAACCTTTCCATTTCCTTACATCCTGCTCAATATACCATGTTAAGGCTTATCCAGTGAGACTTCTCATGAATATTTTCATTCTTATTCTCTCGTCTCTCCCAAGTCCAGCCAGCTTATCATAATACATACACAAATATGCCTTGGGATATCCAGTCCTATTATACAATTCAAACATTAGAGGTTTGTACCCCTCCGGTAACTTCACATCAGGGTGTACACATAAATCTTCATAACTGAGCCCCCTTGACCCTTTGTTTCCCTCAAGTTGCTTCAGCCTCTCAACCACAGATTGCATCATAGGGTCCTTTTCTGAAGGGTCAGGTGCATACTGAGGGTAGGTGAATGGGGTTGTTTCGACATAGATGGGGTTCAAAGATTTGCTACCAGATGCTTGGTTGTAGGATGTGTTAGCGAAAGGCATATGCAGGTAGGTGGGATATTTAGTATTTTGGACATGCTGAGTGGGAGATATGAGATTTGGAGTATTATGGGTATTTTGAGAAAGGGGAAGATTTTGGGTATTTTGAGGAAAAGAATGGTTTTGGATGTTTTGGGGAGGAGGAAGATTTTGGATGTTTTGAGGAGGAGGAAGATTTTGGATGTTTTGAGGAAGAGGGAGGTTTTAGATGTTTTGAAGAGGAGGAAGATTTTGGACGTTTTGAGCTGAGGGCAATTGATGGCTTGGGGTAGAGGTTTGGGATTTTGCACCAATATGACCGTCCACTTGTGGTTCGAGAGGAGTATTGAGGGTAACAAAAAGATTGGCCAAGTTGCACACTTGCGCTAATTCTCCTTGCAATTCGAGAATCTGTTGTCCCATCCTTATGATAATTTCATTTTGTCCCATGACACTTTCTCCTTCTGTGCTTTTATCTGTAGCGCTGTTGTTATCTCCCATTTTCTCTTTATCTTTTGAACTTGTTGGAGGAGGAAGAGGAGGAGGAGCCCCTTTTGACCGTGTATGATAGGCTAGAGTGCACAAATCAACCTTTGGGAAAAGGGAAAGACAAAAACAAAATCAAAGACAACCAAAGTTAGCAAGGTGAGACATAGTGTTAGAATGAACACATTGGTTTGCAACATATAATCGCCCTAAAATGGAAGGAGCCTCGTTGAGCCAGAGGTAGGCCTAAGATGACAAATTTTGTGGTTCATGATAATTAATCCAAGCTGCATTAGACGCAAATGGGAGTTTGAAGTTAGATTACAATAATAATAAAACCCAACTATTTTATTGAATCCATAAATTTTAAAAACTACGACAGACAATCTTTTGCAAAAACTAAAACATAAATGAAACTAGGGGAAATGGGTAACAAATGGGGAACATCCTATCATTCGAACTCCTCAATGGTGGTGATTATCTAGAGAGCCTGGAATGACTTGCAGTAGCATCTCTGGAGAAGTGACATAGTGTTGATTCAGCAGGTTCCGAGCCCAGATGGATTCCTCCACGTCTTCAAACCCATGATCCTGCTTTTGCTTGCTGAGCTCCGCATCCTCAACATCTTTCATAAGCCATACATAGTACTCTGGAGTGCAATAAGCCTGCTCACCGTATACACTGATAGTCAACAAATTATCCCATCGTCGCAACACTTCCTTGACCTTAGGGCTTTCTTGGACCGGCCCAAACTCAACTTCTGACTTGCCCATATGTTCTCACAGAGGTACAACTTGATTCCTTCCAAATTGACTAAGCACTCTTATTGGGGCGTAAGTTTGAATGCTCTTCATGCCAATAAGCTCGATGTTATAGAGCTCGTGGCCTCGTATGACAGCAGTTGGTGCGAACAACCATGAATATTTCCACTGAATTTGATAACCCGACAGCTCTTTCATATACATGTACCAATCCTCTGCACCCACGAGAGCAATGAATTGCTCCATCCTTTTAGCATGTGTGTCAATCCTGCACCCATTCCGTTAAGAATATCCACCATGTTAGGTCGCCTGTAAAAATGTTCCATAACCCATAATTGAAGCAAAAGATTACAGCCTCGAAAAACCTGTAACCTCTGGCACACTTAGATAAAGCTCTCAGTATTTCTTCTACGATCATAGGAACCAATGTGACCTTAATATTTTCGACTCCTAGAACTATGCCCCGAACCACAGAGCTAAGGCATGTATCAATCTTCCAATGTTATCTGGGAAAGAACAAGGCGCCTAGCAGTGCTATAGCAAAAGCACTCAGTCTTTTCTTTTTCCATTTCTCAGCCGAGCAAGAGAACTCTCTCCGAAATATAGTTTGACCGTATTTTTGATCGAAACGTTCATATAGGAAGTCCAGAGAGATCCACCTGAAATCTAGACAAGCCAAGTTGAGATTGTTTTTCAGCCCAAGATAATGCAAGAATTTCTTTCCAGATTGTTTGTGTGGTAGGATCATTTTTCGATCTTGATAATGTAAACCGGTAAACCCGCCAATTTCCTCGATGGTGGGTGTCATCTCAAAGTCCTTGAATTTAAAGACTACTCGGTCTGGATCCCAGAATTTCAGCAAAACTTTGACCACATACCGATCGGGAGCAACATTTATTAAAGATGTTAGAAAACCCAAAGACTGACGTATCTCAGTACCATGCTCCCGTTTGATGTCGTTCCACCACCTCCTTAACTTGTGAGGAACACCAACGGCCATTTGGGTATTACCGAAAATAGGTGCACCTTCCATGGCAAAATCTGAAAAATAAGACAACAGACAAAATTTCTAAACTCCATTAATTATAATTTGCTTGGATTGAATCATCATGACCATTTAGCACATAATATGTATTTTGGTCGATGGGTGGTGGGACCCTTTCGACAATTGGGTGGTTATACTTGGTGGATTGACCTCGAGGGTCAAATCACCTATGGCTAATGTATGCATGACTTAAATGCAAAGGGTGGATACGGCACTATCTTAATTTTCTAAGAGTTGGAAGACACGGACTGAGGGTAACCTTATGCGAGAAGGCACATGGTCTTACGGTAGTAAAACTATCCGTTCAACCGTGTCTTAGCCGACTCTCTATAACAGGGGTTTGAAGACAATTTGGAGAAGTGTGAAGGCACAACATCCTAGTATAGTGAAAGTGTGTGAAAGTGTGAGATTCCCGAGTGGGGGAAATATGAACAGAATGCCAATTATATAAAGCGGTAACACGTAGCAAATAATAGCATGTTGAGCAATAAATAGACGGGAAAAGAAAGATAAATACATGATTTTGAGCTAATAAATTGCATATAAACAAATAAAGGGACAAGGAAAAGGGATTGACATAGAAGAAAATAATTAAATTAGAGTAAAAATAATGGGAAAGAGGAATGGGATATAACATGATTTTTCATGACAAATAATTATTCATGATAAGACAAATATTTAAAAATTAGCAAAAACAAGGAGTCAATAATAAACGAATAGACCCAAATAATTAAAAATCCCACATAATATACCAATTCGTATTGGTTAGAACCTAAGTATTCCCCAGCAGAGTCGTCATGTTGTCGCGCCCCATTTTTCTCACGAAAAGTGGGATTCGACGTGACAAACTCTTTTTGGGATTTAAAGAGTAAAGAGTCGCCACCTAACGAATTAAGGTGCGTTAGGGCACCATTCTAGACTAAATTAAGAACTTATTTTAATTATTCTACGTCAACCAGAAATTTGGGTAAGGGTTCAAGTTACCTCAAAAGGAAGGTGTTAGGCACCTTTCGAGGTCCACAAATATGGGTCCCTGCCGAATTCATATATTACGTGGGAATTTCTATGTGATAAGCAAAAGGTCGATCTATTTTTATTAACTTAATGATAACTAAGTGTTTAAAAGATAAAAGATATTAAACGAATTACACACGCGACTTAATTATTATCTAATTAATAATTAACTACGTGATAAAGCAAAAATATGTAGAAAAATAAAGAAATGAATTAGGTAAGCGAGAAGATAGAAAAAGACATAATTTATAATGAAAGATTTATTAAATTATACTTAAACTACCCCAAACAAAAGACATGCAAAATATAAATAAAATTCAATCGAATTTAAACAAGGGTTAATTTTTTATCTTATTCGGATCAGCACCCGGCTTATTAACGGAAGACAATGACGTATGTTGCATTGTCGTATTCTGCTTGGGTCAACTTCCATCATGTACGAATGTTCTACCCACCCACCTAATTGGTTATTAAACCTAAATGCGTTCTATAGAAAACGACAAAGCTAGCGTTTCCTAAATGCCTACCCGTCCCAACATAATGTCCAAGAGGCATTGGACTTACTATTTTGGATTGGGTTCTAGACAAGAAGCCTAGGCTACCTAATTAGACTCGGGATTCTCGTAAACAAGACAAACAAGACTAAGCAAGTAGCATATAAAGGTTTCAAACAAACCTCTTGGCCAATTAGAATCGATTAAGTGATTAACATGCTTGAAAAAAATAGTTATTTATTTTACGTGATTAAGGTCTATAGGCATAATTTCTAGGCGAGACGTATTAATGCTGAAAATTAAATTAAAGATGCTGAAAACTAATTTAAATGTGCAAAAAAATTATTAATTTAAATGTGCAAAAATTAATTTAAATATGCAGAGAATTAATTTAAATATGCAGGAAATTAATTTAATATACAGAAAATTAACTTAATTATGCAGGAAATTAAACTTAAACATGCCGAAAATTAATTTAATTGCGCAGGAAAGTTATTTAATATGCAGGAAATTAAACTTAAACATGCCAAAAATTAATTTAATTGTGCAGGATAGTAATTTAATATGCAGAAAATTAAATTTAAACATGCAGGGAATTAATTTAATTGTGCAGAAAATTAATTTAATATGCAGAAAATTAGTTTAATATTCAGGAAGTTAATTTAATTGTGTAGAAAAAATTAGTGTTAAATGCAGGGAATTATTGAAAGAGTGCAAAAAATTTTAATTTTGCAAAAAAATTATCAAATTTCCAGAAAATTAAATAAAGTGAGTGAAAGTTATTTTTATTTGCAGAAAATTAACTAATGAGTGCTAAAAATTAATTACAAATGCTGAAAATTAAAATAATGAGAGATAAATTTAATTGCTGAAAATTAATTTATGTATGCTAAAAATATTATTAAAAAAAAAACAATTTATATATGCTGAAAATTTATTTTGAGAAGCTGGAAATTAGCTTTAATTGCTAAAAAAAAATGATTTTCTAGATGCTGGAAATTAGCTTAATTTGTTGATAATGAGTTAAAATTTACAGAAAAATAAATTAAGAATGCCAGTAATTAATTACAAGTGCTGAAAATCGATTTAAATTGCCAAAAATAATTTTAGAATGCTGGATAGTAGGTTTTTCATGCTGAAAATTACTTGAAAATCAATTAGATATGCTAGAAAACTTATTTAAAAGTGCTGGAAATTGTTTTGATTGCTGAAAATTATTATTATGTGTTGTAAAGTAATTTTAATATGCTGGAAATTATTATTAAATGCTGGAAGTTAATTTAATATGCTAAAAATTGTTATTTTAAATGTTGGAAGGTATTTGATAGGCTAGAAATTAATAAAGTGCTGAAAATCAATTAAAAGTGCTGAAAATTAGTTTTATAACGTGCCAAGAAATTAATTAAACACGCTTAAATTAACACACTTAAAATTAATCTAATACATCCAAAGGTTAGTTGATGATCCTAAAACATGATTTCGTAAGCGATAAAATAACTAATTAATTATCCTAGATTGTTTGCCTAAGTGATAACATAATTTAATTAATACATGAAATTTATTAAATAATCCTATAGGCATGGTTTCTAAGTGATAAAATATTTAACACATAGAATCCCCACCCCCATAGCATCCCCAATATTTCATTATACAATAGAGAGAGTTTATACAAAAATATTACAAACTCAAAATGAATAAAAAGCTAAAATAGACGAACTAAGCGGTTCCCCAAAACTCGGGCAACTCTTCATTTCTCGATCAAACATCCCCAACTAATGAACCTATTAAACATAATAAATATGCGACAACAAACCACAAGAATTTGACACTAAACCTCTAAAGACCTATGAGTATGTATTCTAGCACCACATTTAGTCACTAAAAAATAGATCATCAATGTCAACACTTAAAGAATTTAAGGAATGCACACCAAAGCAAGACTAAACATTGCAAGGGAAATTATCATACAAATACTGAATGCAACGTTAAGAAAGACTAACCGGTTAAGCGTGATGAACAAATGAGAAAGATCAAACTTTAAGAACAGCCAAGGTGAGAACAGCGAAACAGCAAACGAAAATCAACAATCCACACTTCAAAATACCAGCGAGATGGGAATTCAAAATATTTTGTGTGACGAGCCCCCAGTAGAAATAAAAATTAAAAAAAATCTCTCAAGTATATCAGATAACAGTGCCTTTTTTTCTTTTAGCCCCAAACAAAACAAAGAGCTTGAAGCGTATATATGTATATTTTCTAGAGAGATTTTTCCATCCTGCCTTCCTCCTAGTGCATGAGAAGAGGGAGCTTTTATACAGTAAAGGGATTATTCAATTAAGGTAGCAAAATATGAAAAGAAATATTCCCCCGTCTCAGTCAATGAAACATTTTCCTTAAATAAACTAACTGAATCAAATAAGTGCAGAAATTATGTCAAGGCTACCATAATTAAACAAGTAAGAATCTATTTACCAAAGGAAAGGAAAAACCAATCAGTATAATACAAGGCAGGCTAAGTTTTACCATATATAGTCAAGTACCAAGTTGTTTCAAAGTCAAAACTCAAAATAAAACGACTGGTCAAGATTGCCATAAATAAACCGATAGCAAAGTTGTCCCGTTCCAATTAAGGAAGAAAATCAATCAAAAGTGGTAAAGATATGCTAGAAAAATCACAATTTTCCAAAGAAAACAATTGGTGGAGGTCAAAAATTCAAATTCAACAAAATAGGGGATAAACGGGTCTAAAATCATTAAAATGATACCTTTAATTTGAGGGAAATTAATCACGATGCCCAGAATCAACATGGAAACAGTACGAACATATGTTTCAGTCAACACACGATTCAAACAAGAACACGATTTAAGCCGAACAATATACAAATATAGAAGAGTATGAATAGACACGTACTTAATCAAAATTGACACTAGACTCACGCCGAATAGAGTTTTAGAATCTGTCCAGAAAGAGATCGAGAGTCTATCTGAACATCAATCAATATCTTAAGGGCTTCTTTCGGCCGGAATCTCTCTTAAAATTCACCGTTGTATATCTGAACAGGGGATTTTAGGGTTACCAAGTGGAGTGGATTATGGAGAGATGAAGAGGAGGGGCGGAGGCGGCGCTGGTCCAGTGGTGCTTCGCCTGTGGGAGGCGTGTCGGACTGAGAGGATGAGGGCGTAGAGGCTGACTGGTAGTGCGGCGGAGAGTGGGGTTGTTTGCCGTGTGGAAGATAGGGAGATAAGAGAGAAGGGATGGCGGCGTAGTGGAACTCGTTTGCCGGAACAGTGGCAACGACGGCTCCGATGGGGGAGATCGAGAGGTTGAGAGGACGATTGAGGGGGTGGCGGTTGGTTGGTCGGCACAGGGTTTGCCGGCTAGAGCAGGGGTGGCAGTGGGAGACGGCGACGATGACTTGATTCGCCGGTGGTGATCGGCGGCTGGTTCGCCGATGGAGAGCGAGAGAGGGATTGAGAGAGAAGAGAGAGAAGGGGAGAGGCGGTTGTTAAAAGGGGAAAGATTAACAAAAATTTAGGGTTAGGGGGGTTGGTTTTTAATTGGAAAAGGAAAGAAAACAATGTTTTGATCTCAGCCGTTGATCTCTTGAGATCAACGGCTGTGATTAAAATTAGAATGAGTTGGATCAGGGGATATAATTGGGTCAAAAATTGGGTCATGGGAATTGGGGATTTCAATTTGAAATCAATTTAGGCTAAAATCGATACCAAAATTAGGTACAAAACGACTAGATTTTAAATAAGTTGGGGAAATTGAATCGAATTAGACTGTTATTTAATAAAAATCAGTAAATATGTAATAAAATATTATCAAGTTAATCAATTTCATAAAATCATTATGAATAAATTACGTTAGTAAAATTAGTGACACGTAGTACTTTATTTAAAATTGGTGATAAATAATAAATTGAAATAAATTATGTACTTGTAAATTATGCATGCAAATTTTAAGGAATGTTATAATAATAATAATAATAGTAATAATGATAATAACAATAATAAACTATGTGTTTGTAAATTATTAGTATGCACATTTGTAGAAATAATTTAATAAATACTTATAAAATTATGTAAAATATTATATTTAAATTAGTAAATTTATATACTATAAAAATATAAAAATTAATTGCTAAAAATAAATTGCATGGCTTAAAATCATGAATACAAAATGTCAGAATTTAATTGATACCAAAATAATAATTCAAAATTCAAAATTTATATTTTTTAGATAAAATAATAGCCCGGGAGGAATATCGGGAGGTCAAAATTGGGTGTCAACACCTAGGTTTCACCGGTACTGTTAGTACAAGTGCCAATGTTTTGTAGAGTCCCGCGGATCAATACAGAGACGTTTATATCCTATCTTCGGGAGGCTACGGGACATTCTTAGAAAAGTCTCATCTTTTTTATTCACTTTCATGCGATGTGTTTGTATTGGTTTCTAAATCTTTATTTATTTCACTCTTTTGTAGGTGGCTAGGACGCGGGGTATGCTAACCGGGAATTAGGACCCCAAGCCGGCTGCTAGAGCTCCAGCTAGGGGCAGAGGTCGACCCTGAGATCAAGGGCAGGCTAGAGCTACAACCCCAGTTCGATATTAGGCTAGGAAGCCATCGCCAGACCCCATTATAGCTCCCGAGCCTGAGATAGCTCCAGAGATTCCATTGCCACTACAACCCAGGTCCCACCCGAGTTTATATCATCATCAGTTCTTTATGATGCACTAGTTCAGTTATTGGGTTTACTTGGTGGTCCGCCGATCGATGGAACTCAGCCAACAACACAGGGTGGTATTTATTTAGGGGCGCAGCTTGCAGTTGCAGCTCCCAGAGCAGAGGTTCCGCCAGCATCGGTTGTTCTACAACGGTAGTAGCCCAGCCAGTTATGTCTGCGGAGGAGCAGAAGATGCTAGGCCGATTTCTGAGATTGACTCTACCCAGGTTTGTCCGAAACCCAGGAGAGGACGCTTATGAGTTCCTAACTAGTTGTGAGGATAGGTTATGGAATTTGGGATTGATTAAGTCGCGTGGGGTGGACTTGGTTGCCTACCAGCTAGACACAACAGCGAGAAGGTAGTGGAGAGGTTATCTTGATTCCAGGCCAACTGGATCTCCACCTGTGACTTGGACTCAGTTCTTCGAGGCTTTCTTGGAGAAGTATATGCCTCTCAACATGCGTGAATGCTTGCGAGATGAGTTTTCTACATTGAGATAAGGTTCTGTGTCTGTGTCCGAGTATAAGGCTAGATTTCACGAGTTAGCCAGACATTCCACTATGATACTGCCTATCGAGTATGAGCGGTTTGGATGCTTTGTGAAGGGTTTGAGACTACCGCTTTGCAGGGCTACTCAGAGTTTGGTGACTTTGGGAAAGTTTTTTTCTGATATCATTGAGCATGTTTATTCCACAGAGGAGATGGATCGTGAGGCCCAAGGGGGCAGCGATAAGAGACCCCATTATCAGGGCAGTTATAATAGGAGTCATAATGGCTCACAGTTCAGAGGCTGAGTAAGGTAGGTACCCCCTTCAGAGGCAATATCAGCATCAGGGTCAGTCGAGTAGGCCGATTCAGGCAGCGCTTCAGATATCCGATGGAGGTCAGCCCGATTATAGTGGTTTTGGTGGTCAGAGTAGTAGTTAGCCACAGAGGGGTGTTCAGTCAGCGTCGTCGGGCAGAGGTGGTCATTTCGGATCACGCAAACCTTTTACATAGAGCAGAGTTCCAGGGGAATGTTATTATTATGGGATGGTTGGTCATTTTGCTCATGAGTGTCCCTGGTGTGGGATGATTGAGTCTGCAGTTCAGAGTGCACAACCAATCAGATCAGTGCCGCCGTCGGTTAGGGGTGGTATTCAGGGTTACAGGGGTGGTCCCCAGGGTTTTTGAGGTAGTCCTCAGGCAGGTAGGACAGGTAGTCGGGTAGGCACCTAGTCCGGTAGTGGACAGGGGCATTTGTATGTTTTATCAGGTAGGCCGAATGCTGAGGCTTCAGATACTATGATCACAAGTATGATTGTCGTATACTGTCAGCTAGCTTCTGCTTTATTTGATCCCGATTCCACATTTTTGTATATCGATTGGGTTTGTCTTGGAGTCTTTATTTGTGCTTTTGAGTGTAGCTACCCCCGTGGGTGATTCCTTAATGGTGGATCGGGTATATAGATCATGTTTGGTGACTGTTCGAGAGTATGATACTAAAGTAGATCTCATTCTGTTAGATATGGTGGATTTCGACTTAATTCTAGGCATGGACTGGTTATCTCCCTACCATGCAGTCTTGGATTGCTTCGCCAAGACCGTTACGTTAGCTATGCCTGGCATACCCCCGGTTATATGGCAGGGTTATTTTAGTCGCACGTCGACAGGGATTATTTCTTATGTTTGGGCTAGGAGACTGATATCGAGGGATTATGGGTCATTCCTTGCTTATGTTCGAGATGTTAGTGCTGAGAGTCCTTCGCTTGACTCCATTCCTATTGTCTGTGATTTTCCCAATGTTTTTCCTACCGAGCTACCTGGCCTTCCTCTTGAGTGTGACATAGATTTGGTTATTAACCTCAAGACTGGCACCCAACCTATTTCTATGGCTCCTGCTGAGCTAAAGGAGCTAAATACTCAGCTTCAGGATCTTCTGGGTAAGGTTTTGTCAGATCGAGTGTATCGCCTTGGGGTGCTCCAGTTCTGTTTGTGAAAAAGAAGGATGGCTCTATGCATATGTGTATCGACTACAGGCAGTTGAATAAGGTGACAGTGAAGAATAAGTATCTTATGCCTCGTATCCATAATTTGTTTGACCATCGTCAGGATGAAACAGTGTTTTCTAAGATTGATTTGAGGTCTGGTTACCATCAGTTGAGGATTACGACTGAGGACATCCCTAAGATAGCCTTCAGGACTTGTTACTGCCATTATGAGTTCCTGATGATGTCTTTTGGGTTGACTAATGCCGCAGCAGGGTTTATGAATTTGATGAACTGTGTTTTCAGGCAGTATTTAGACTCTTTCGAGTGAGTGTTCATTGATGACATCTTGGTGTATTCAAGGAGTAGGGAGGAGCACGAGCAGCATTTGAGGACTGTGCTCTACACTTTGAGGGATTATAGGCTTTATGCCAAATTCTTAAAGTGCAAGTTCTGGCTTGAGTTTGTAGCTTTCTTAGGGTACATGGTGTCCAAGAATGGTATTATGGTGGACCCAGCAAATATTGAGGCTATCTGTGGTTGGGCTAGGCCTATGTCCCCTACTGAGGTTCGTAGTTTCATTAGGTTGGCAGGCTATTACAGGCGATTCGTCAAGGCTTTTGCTACTATTGCAGCTTCTTTGACCAGGTTGACTAGGAAGGAGGTTCCACTTGGTCACTTCATCTCCTATTCTGAATCTTCCAGTTGAGGTCGATGGGTTCGTTCACCGTCTATTGTGATGCTTCTGGTATTGGTTTGGGGTGTGTTCTGATGCAGCGGGGCCGTGTTATTGCATATGCATCGAGGAGGCTAAAGGTTCATGAGCGCAACTACCCCACCCATGATCTGGAGTTGGCTGCGGTAGTTTTTGTACTTACGATTTGGAGGCATTACCTATATGGTGTTCGTTGCAAGATTTTCACTGACCACCGTAGTCTTCAGCATATTATGACCCAGATGGAGCTTAACTTGAGGCAACGTAGATGGATTGAGTTGCTGAAGGACTATGATATCTCTATTTTATACCATTCGGGCAAGGCAAATGTGGTAGCGGACTCCTTGAGCCGAAGGGCAGTGAGTATGGGTAGCTTGGCATTTATTTCAGTTTTAGAGAGGCCGTTGGGTTTGGACATCCAGTCCATAGATAACTTGATGGTTTGACTTGATATTTCTGACCCCAGGAGGATTCTTGCTAGTGTGTTGTCTAGATCTACCTTGTTGGAGAAGATTCGGGTCGTCAGTTTGAGGATAGCAGGCTTTGTAACATTCAAGGACAGGTGTTGAGAGGTGAGTCCAGGAGGGATACCTTAGATTGTGAGGACATTTTGAGATGTGATGATTGAATTTGTGTTTTGAGGGTCGGAGATTTGATTCAGTTGATTCTTCGTGAGGCTCATAGTTTCGGGTACTCGATTCACCCCAGGACAGCTAAGATGTATAGGGATTTAAGGAAGCATTATTAGTGAAGTGGAATGCAGAGAGATATAGCGGAGTTTGTCACTCGGTGCCTTTGTTGTCAGCAGGTAAAGGCCGAGCATCAGAGATCAAGTGGATTGCTTCAGAGGCTGCCCATTCTCGAGTGGGAATAGGAGCGAGTTACTATTGATTTCGTAGGTGGTTTACCGCTCACTTCTCGTGGTTTTGTTAGCATTTGGGTCATCTTGGATCGATTGACCAGGTCTACTCATTTCATCCCTATTTAGATCCTACAGTGCCGAAAAGTTGGCCCGTATCTATATTCGAGAGGTGGTTCGCCTGCATGCGGTACCTGTGTCTATCATTTTAGACCGAGGTTCTCAGTTCACTTCTATCTTCTGGAGGACATTTCAGGAGGTGTTGGGTACCTAGGTTGACCTTAGCACCGCCTTTTATCCCCAGACTAATGGGCAGTCAGAGCAGAATATTCAGGCTTTATAGAATGTGTTTTGCACTTGTGTGTTGGATTTTGGAGGTCAGTGGGATCAATTTTTAACTTTGACAGTTTGCGTATAATAACAGCTTTCATTCGAGTATTTAGATAGCCCCATTCGAGGCGTTATATGATTGACGATGTCGATCTCCGATTGGTTGGTTTAAGACTTCTAAGATTAGGCCCCATAGTACAGATTTACTTCATGAGTCAATGGACCGAGTCTGGGTGATTCAGGATAGGCTACGGTCAACTCAGAGCAGGCAGAAGAGTTATGTTGACTGTAGATGTCATGCTTTTAGGTTCAAAGTTGGTGATCGGGTCTTTCTGTAAGTATCGCCCATGAAGGACGTGATGAGGTTTGGAAGGAGGGGAAAGCTTAGCCCCAGGTATATTGGACCATCTGAGATCCTACGAACAGTTGGGGAGGTAGCATATGAGTTAGCTTAGTCTCCTTCCTTTTCAGCTATTCACCTAGTTTTTCATGTGTCCATGCTGCGGCAGTATATCCCAGAGAAATCTTACGTGCTCCGGTGGGACTCGGTTTAGTTGGATGAGAGATTGGCATTCATAGAGGAGCCTGTGTCCATTTTAGCCAGAGATGTCAGGCGGTTGCGCTCCAGAGACATTCCTGTTGTTAAGGTTTAGTGGTGTCACCGTCCAGTTGAAGAGGCTACCCGGGAGATCGAGCATTATATGTTGACCCAGTATCCCTACCTGTTCGAGCCTTCAGGTACTTCCTTATCCTTTACTTTCGTGGACGAAAGTCCTTTTAGTAGTGGATGTTGTAATGACCCTCCAGGTCATTTCCTTTGTTTTCGTGCATTTTCTACATTTAGAGCTTTCCCATAGCTGCCTCAGGTCATTTATGACTTGTTGGGACTGACAGTTTAGTTACCGGGCAGTTCGTTTGTTTTTTAGAGCCATTTTCATATTTAGGAGCTTCTGAAGTTAAGAAATGGGTCTCGGGCCTAAACCTAAGGTAAACGGCCTCAGATAGGGGTGTCAATGGTACGATTCGGACAGTTATTTTATAAAATTTATACCGTACCAATTTTTCAGTTATTTTATTTTATATAACCAATATTAGACTTTTCAAAACTATTTCATCATCTCAGTTTTTCTTCAGTATCGGTACGATTCGGTTAATTTTTGGTGTTTTTTTTTTACTTTAAAAGTTTCACCTCAAAATACACCATTATTAAACGTTTCTTTATTACTAAAAGGAATCAACTCAATAAAGTCCATAGAGAGAAAAACACATTTAGTAGTTCTGCAATTCTTCTACTATATGTTAATTGACTAGCAAGAAGCATTTAACAACACAAAAATAAAGGCATCATCGTGACGTGAAACTTGAAAACACCAACAGCTTCTTTATAACTGTCCAATGAAGCCTTCATAGTTGATATCAATATCTTCTCAATTCTGGATGAGTAGTAACTTAGTGAAAAACCTTGTTGCCGTATTGTTTGATCTCAAACTTTCAATGGGAGTGTTCGTATAGGTTTTGCCATATTATTTGATGGAGTATCTATTATAGTATATCCTTTTAATTTTTAAACCTAATTGTCTAAAGGCTAATTAAAGGGCAAAGGCCCAAATAGGGTGTCACCAATGGCCTAGGACCTAAGTAATATTTTATATTTGAAAAATGTTATAAAACATATTTATATATTAAATTTAACATATTGTTAATTTGTAAAATATATTTGCATACATGTAAGGTTATTCAGTTCGGTTCGAAATTTTTTTAGATTTTTTTATAAATTAAAAAGACCATCCAAATTGTTCAAAATGGTTATACGTTTAAATAAAAATCCACGGATTTATTGGAAAAATGATATAAATCAGTTCGGTACGGTTAGGTTCAGTCGATTTTTCATATTTTTTTGACACCCCTAACCTCAGATGCCATTTCTGACAGTCTCAACAGCTCTGGAACGTCGATTTTAGGCTAGGGGAAAACCCTTGGTTTGGGTCCCGAGGCTTCCGGACTCATTTTGGACTATTGAGTGGAAATTGGTAAAATTGGTTCCTTGAGTGTGGGACCCACTTTTTGGCAAAATGACCTCAGATGGAAATTTCGATGGCGCTTTGAGTCCAAAATGTCGATTTTGGTAGGGTAGCATAGTTCGTTTGCATTTACGTTATTCCGAGGGCCCGATCGGGATATTTTCAACTTGCCAAAGTTGCTGGTACATCAGCACCTAGTGCAGACCCAGTTCCTTCATCGCTACCGCAATGAGGACCCTCATGATCGCGAGGGGCCATGATCTTAGTCATCGCGATAGCGAGGCCCGAGAGCTCGCGACCGCTATGATGGAGGTCGTGGGGATGGGCAGTTTTCTCATCGCGACTACGTGGCTAGGCCATCACGATCGCGATGGTCCCGTTAGTGGGATGTCGCGGCCGTGACCAGGGGACCTCACAACCGCAATGAGGAAACCCCTGGAAGTATATAAACTTCTTCTTCGGTTTTCCAGCCCATATTTCAAGTCCTAAAAACCATTGTTGGCACCTTAAGCTCGGGAATTTGGGTAAATTCATATAGTTGAGCTGGGATTAGCTAGGGATCATGTTTGTGGGCCCTACATCTTTGATAATTCATAAGTTTTCAATCAATTTTCCATGTAATTCTCCCTTTTAGTTTTTGGTTTCGATTTAATGTTAGGACTGATAGCTCGAATTTAGTTGCATTTTTGTGATTTTTTAACCTTGAGTTGTCTGGGGGGTTGTGATGGTTTTAATTTCGAGATTCCGCAAGCGGACCCTGCATGGGATTTTTTATCTTATTTTTGACCCAGAGCGTTTATATGCAATATGGGTATCATTTTTCTCGTTTTGATTCCTAGATCATTGTTTTGATAGCGTGGCAGCTTTTGGAGGCCTCTCAGAAGGGGAAAGCTTCGATTTAGAGGATTCGACGAGCGTTCGGTTGCATCTAGGTAGGCTAGGCTTACCCTATCTTTAGATTGAACTTATTTATGGTATTAGTGTATGATTATGCAAGTTTTGGGCAGGTAGTTTTAGCCTGATTATCATTTTAGTATTTTATGCAATATTTGGCCAGTCAGGGCCCCATTTTGATAGATTTCGGGCTCATTATCCCCTAGTATAGTGCAGTATAGTGCTTTTAGTATCTTGATATGGGGTCGGGAAACCTTATACTAGACTTGGTTAGGTTTCGACCTAGGTTCGGCTATCGGGCCCCCTGCCCATTTTTTAAGCTAAGAATACTTAGCGTTAAAGTTCCTTTAGGCTTAATTAGACTCTTGATTACCATCTTAAGATATTACCTTGGGTTGGATTTGACTTAGATTGGTTTCTGACCTGTTTTAGCCCCTTTTTCCCGGGTAGAGTAGTAATTAATCCTGTACCGCACCTCTTGACCTAGTGTAGCGGGGGCATCTTGCCTTAGTGGGATTAGTTGCCCGAGATTGGTATTGGTGAACTTTTGGTCTGGATTTAGGCTTGGAAACCCTAAACTTCTTCTCGTTAGCTAATGATATTTACTTCTACATAAATGTATTCCAGTTTCGGACTGTGTCCGACATATGCCCTATTGAAAATGTATTCCAGTTCTGGACTGTGTCCGACATATGCCCTATTGATATTATTATTACAAGTTCCGATGCGATGCGAATAATGGTTACGGTTATGTCTATGGTTTCTATGTATGGGATACGGGATGGTTTTGACATCGGTTTACAATTAAGATTGGTTACTTATGGGATCACTAGTTCTCTGGTTACGATACGGTTATTATGAGTTCTAATTGGAGTCCGGCATTTGGTTATGATATGATCGTGGTGTTCTGGTGATGATTATGATTGTTCTGGAAGGGTTGACAATGGTATTGAGTTCTGTTGTACATTATTGATGTGGCCTCTTGTTATTACCCACTATTTCTGGTTCGAACCCAGCCTATGGCCTCTCATTACTACCCACTATTTCTAGTTCAAGCCCGGTCTGACCTCTCATTATTACCTATTGGTGCCGGTTCACGACCTGTGCACATCTGGATAGTTCTTTTCATGGTTACGTGGGATCGGTTCAACTACGGTTACTAATGCGTTCTACTTTAGTTACTTCTTGTGTGCACCCATCGGCTTATGGGGGCTTGGTAGGGTTAATTGTCTTCTTCTATGTGTCTTCTGGGCTTATGGGGGCTCAATTAAGTTATAGTTAGTTTGTCTTTCTTACTGTGGAGTTATTTATTTCCTGTATCGCCCTTATTTATTCCTTTATAGCATCTGCCTAGCTTAGTAGATATTTATCTTTCTACCCTTGTTACTACTGTCCTAGCTTACACTCTCGCATTATATATATATATGGTTTTATTATATTTGAGCTCAGTCGGTCGATGATGTCTACTGAGTACCCATTGTTTTGGTACTCATACTGCACTTCTGCATCTTTTTCCTGATGTAGATCTGAGTACGAGCCACTAGCGTTGACGCTATTCTTAGGCCCAACTACTGATCCAGAGACAGTGTGACCTTTCCCAAGTTAGAGGCTGATCCTCCTCCATCTATTCTAGTTACAGTCTTTTGCATTTCGAGTCTACTGTATATATATATATATATATATATTAGATACTGTCTAGTACTCGTTACTTGATTTTAGTGGCTCTTGTATCGACCTTACCAGGTCTTGGGAAGGGTTTCTGTATATTTTGTCCTCTTTCTTCTTCTGTTTGGTATTTTATGTATTTATATTTCTTCGTTTCTGCTATTATTGTTGTTGATTATGGGTTTTCTTCTCATTTCTTTCTATTTTCCGCCCGTTAGCCCATTACCTTCCTTTTCGATCTATGGCTTGGCTTACCTACTGGTGGGTTGAAGTAGGTGCCATTATGATATGAGAAATCGGGTCGTGACAATCTCCTTCATCAATTTTCTCCATTATCACCCTCATTCCATCAATTTCTTTGCTCATTGTAATTAATTGATACAACAAACAACATTCTTCTCCTCCCTCAAACAAACACCCATTTTTATAATTTTGAATCATCAAAAAACATACCAAGATCCATTAATTCCCACATTCTCCAGATCTGGATATTGATAGCTGGTTTTCTCCGTTCCTGGCAGCAACAGTAAAGTTGTTGCTTATTTCTGTTGGAGCTTTATTGGAGTTGTTTTGAACATTAGAGTTTCATTGTCGTTGAGCTTCGGTAGCGTTGTGAGCTGGTTGTTGATGGTGTTTTGATGGTGGAGTTCACCGGATCTGGAATCAAGGTGATGGTGATGTGGGTGTAGTGGTCGTTTTGGGTGGTTGATGTTCGGAGTTCACCATTAAGAATGATGTATCTAGTTGAAAATATGACAAAAAATATTTATCAAATTTTTTTTTTGTGTTACTGATACATAAGACTTATGTATCGAAATGAGATTTGTGTTACTGATACACAAGAAGTTGATTTTTGTATACAGATACATAAGAATGATGTATCTGGTTGAAAATATGATAAAAGATTTGTATCAAAATTCTTATTTGTGTTACTGATACATAAGACTTATGTATCAGAATGAGATCTGTGTTATTGATACATGAGAATTTGATTGATTAGTTATGTATCAGAAAATGATGTATCCGACCTTTGGTAATGTGTCCAGAACTACAAAATTCGGGATTTTATGTAATTTTAAAAAGAGGGGGTATGGTGTAATTAAGTACTAAACATTTGAGATTTATGTTGTTTACCCAATAAAATTTGTATCTCAATTTACCCCTCGCCACTTTAATAATAATTCGGCCTTAACATTCTCAGTGCAAATTGAGTATGACTAATACAACTAATTGCTAACTTGTATTAAAGAAACTATACAATGAACCGTAACTTATACGATTAAAGTACGGTTGAACCAAATTCTAAACAAAAATGATTATTGTAAATTTCATCAAGCAATTCTAGTAAAAAGGGCAGCCGGTGCACTAAACCTCCTACTATGCACAGGATCTGGGGAAGAGTCCGAACACAAGGATCTATTGTACGCAGTAATCTTAAGAAAATGTTATGACATTCATAGTTCTGTAGGCAATTAGTTCTTATATATATATATATATATATATATATACACACACACACACACACACATACATACATACATACATACTAGCTTAGTGTACGTGCTTTGCACGTATGTCTTGCATCAATCAAATAAATTATACATACAATAAGAACAATATTATTAAAAAGTAGCAATTGACGTTAAAATATTTGCTATATTTGTTCAAATCATATAAAAAAAATATTGTATCTCAAATTATGTCACGTAAATTGAATTAGAGGGAATAATTTGAAATAATATATATATGTGTGTCTGTGTGAGTGAAACTCTAAAAAGAATTATGTGAAAAACAACCCTAATTCTATACGTTCTCAAACTCCTGAGCCAAGTCCAGTGACCACACACAAAATATCAAGTGGACATAGAATCTCCCCACTTGTTGGATCATCAAAGCCTAAATATGCTTCATCTGACAAGAGTACTTGTGATACAAAGAACTATGAATCCACACTCAAACACTTTATAATCTTCTAAAGTTTGTATATCTCTGCACTTGTACTAACCTTGTATCTCACAATTATACACAGATAGGACACAATGTAAAAGGAGAAGAATTTCATCTTCATCCTTAGTAACTCTTGGATTAACATGAACCACCTAGATCTCTCTCAAACATGGGCTGCAAAGGCCACTCTGAGTACTTGAGCTCGTATTCAATCAAATTTTGTAACCCGTGTACTAGCTCAAAGGGGCATGCCATTTTCCTCCTTAAGTGTAAATGGCGATAATAGCAACAGAACAAAAACTACAACAAAATAGTACGATAATCGAGATATTAGGATAATATGATTAAACCTACTTCTTACACAAAACTTCCTCAAAGCTCAACCAAACATTCTATCTACCACAGGTAATAAGCAGAAAAAACAGCAGAAACAATAACAAAATAATACATAATCGAGATATCAGGACAATAAGACTAAACCTAGCCTTTACAAAAAAAAAATCCTTAAAGCGACCGAACCTTCGTCTACCATTTGTATTAAGCAGAATAGAGCATCAGACACACATCAAACCCTTGTAGCAACCAACGTAGAGAATAATTTTAAACATGTGATACAGTTGCATAGCAGAAACACCTATACAATAAATAAAAATAGACAAAACAAAAAATAAATGACAAATAAAAGTGAAAAAAACATTAACTACAATATAAATTTGAAATTGATGAAACTATTATAAACCGCACTTCAAGAACAACAAAATGATGGATTAGAATAACGAAAGTTAACTCAAAAGGAAAATAAAAGAGAAATGTGAATTGGCACCCACCGATACGAACCAATTGTTATCCTCATCAAACTTGGAAGCCAAATTTTGGCCTTTTTTTCACCACAGGAATAAAGACAAGGATCACCTATCATGTGAAAGGCGCTAAAATAGGAAATAAAACACAGGACACCACATAACACTTCCAAAATATGACAAGGAATAATTTTTTTTTAAAAAAAGAGACAACATGCTCCAAATCACAAAAATTTAACGAAGACAATCCTTTTTTATGACAATTAAATGATGACGATCTTTATATGCTGCAACAATAAAATTCTCTCAGCCAAAGAAATTTCGTTAAACCCCTAGAAGTTGTAATTAGCAATTATATAAAATTGAATTTTACAGAAACTTAAAGGAATTAATAGATAGAAAAAAATAATGAATTTTATTTAGGATGTTTTTTTTAAAAAAAAAATAAAAGAATTTTATTTAGGATGTAGAAGTTGAACACGTACTTTTAGTGTTCACTTACAATTTTTAGACCTCTATATGGACACATATATTAATTTAATAATATAATAACGAAATATATATTAAAATATAATTAAATAATATAATCAAATCTAAGTCACAATTAAACAAAGAACAAAAAAAAAAAAGATAAACCTTAGATCTTTTGGCTATTTCATTCTGCGACAATATGCTTGGTTCATCCAAATTTTTCGAGCAAAATTTTCAGCTGAAAAAGAAACACGAGAAATTATCAAGAAGGGAGAATTTATTGAGATCAATTGTTGATTATGTATAATTCATATATAATCTTTAAAGTTATTCACAAAAAGAAATAAAGAAAGTCATAAAGAACGATATATGATAATGCATGCAAGAAGACGACTTGAATCAAAATCAAAATAAGAAGAAAAAATAGAAGTAGAAGAAGACGTGTGTTTCTTGTTAATTTTGATTCAAAATATTACTTAAATAGAATTGTAGAAATTATTTTTTAAATAAGGTAAAATTTTAATTGATTTAGAAATGATAAATATTATGATTTAGACCAATTGCATTTAAAAGTGTCAAGTATTAGGAATTCTTGTTTAGTTTAAATAGGAAAGGATTCAACAACTAAAGTCTTTTTTGGTAAAAATATCAACTAAGCCTTTTTTTTTTATATAAACTAAAAAACGGAAACATATATATTCTACACATGTTGAACATAATTTTTGTGAATAAAAGTTTCATTAACGTCAAAATCTTTAAATTTTAAATACGGAAAAGGGTCAGAAATATCCTCAAGTATTGGAATTGGTTTAAAAATACTTTTCGTTTACCTATTGGGCAAAAAATATCCATCCATCCACTTTTATGGCTCAAATATACCCTTACAACTAACTGTCCTTTTTTAAACCATAATTAAAAAAATTATTTATTACGTGTTAGCTTTCTATTGGTTGCAAATTAAATTAATTTAAGTTTTATTATCTTATAACAAAACTCGGACCCAATTAAAACTACCCGATCCAATCTATTATACCCTGGTAAGGTGGAATTTCAACTACCATAAACACCAAAAAAAAGCAAACTAGTTACACCAGAAAACTAAAAAAAAAATTAAAAAAATTCTAAGCAACTCAATTTTATTCAATATCCAATATGCATTACCAAATTCAGATTGCAAGTAAGAACTCTGAAGCAATTATTCAAAAATAAAATAAATGTAGTACCTTGCGTTGCTGAGATAGAGTTTGAGCAACCCATTTGAGCAAATAGGTCTTCTCACCCGACCCATTTGGCAAATCTTTAGATGTCGACGAATTACCTTGCTTTCTATTGGGGCGGGTTTAATAGATTTGGTCAGGTAATTTTAGTTAGATTCGGGTTAGGTTATAAGATAATAAGATTTAAATTAATTTAATTTACAACCAATAGAAAGCTGACACGTAATAAATAAATTTTTTAATTATAATTTAAAAAAGGACAGTTAGTTGTAAGGGTATATTTGAGCCATAAAGATGGATGAAGGGGTATTTTTGGCCCAATAGGTAAATGAATGGTATTTTTGAACCAATTCCAATACTTGAAGGATAGTTCTGACCCTTTTTCGTTTGAAATATTAGTTATTTTTACCTAACTCAAATAAAGAATTTAATACATAAAAGTTTTCTTTTACCGTATTTTTTAGGACTCCTTAATTATTAGTTCTCCTAATACCTCTTACCATATATTTTAGGACTCCTAAAATTTTAAATATTATAATGATATAATAATTAGAGGAAACAAGTGAAAAGATGATTTTGTGTATTGCGGAATCTTTTAATGAAGGACAAAAAGTTCAAATCACTTTTCTAAGGGTCTTCACACTTTTAATATATTACTAGTTTAGGGGGTGTGCGTTGTACGTGTATATTATGTCAATCAATAAAATCTATTTTTTCTTTATAGGTAATTTTTTATGTATGTTTCCTTCTATCACGTATGTAATTACTTACTCGAACGGTTAGTTTGACACTAATTAAACTTAGCCTGTAATTATCTAAACATCTTATCTCAAATGGACGAATTAACGAATGAGATAAGTATTTTTTAAAAAAATTATAATATATTTTTGAAATTGTAATCATATTTTATTTTATATTTTTTTTTAAAAAAACCCCTCCACTCCACCCCTCCTCTCCATCCCTATCGTCCCATCCAACTCTTCTCCTCCAACGTTGTTCCCCTCCCATTGCCTTCTTCAATAGACTCCCTGATAACAATACGAATAGCTGAAGACTTATAAAATAAGAAGATTAGAAAGAGGGGGAATTGATTCTGGAAAACAAGAATACAAGCTCAAGTATTTGACACTTGAAATCTCATTTAATAGTAAAAGAAGTAGTGAATCAATTATATGAAGAAGAAGAATAAGAAAAGGAGGGAGGGGACTCAAACGAGGAATCTTACCATTAAAGAAACCAAACTATGGTTCAAAGAAGAACATAGAGGGCATAACTCAAAAGAGAACCTTAAAAGGTCTCCACAAGCCAAAGACTACTGATATTAATTTAAATCAAACTTAGTTACAATTAAGATGAAAACACTCTTTATATAGTAGTAATTTGTGTTGCAACCTAAAAGACATTCCAAACTTCAAAGGTGGTCAAACTAAATTAAATAAACTGAAATTTCTAGGTGCATAGATGACTACCAACACTTTGGTCCACTAAAGCTATAAATGTAGTCAACAAAGCATTAAATGAGCTTCTACAACACATTTTTGGGTTGCTGAAATTTCTCATTCTTTGAACAGATTTTGGACCATAATTTCAATTCCTTTTGATCTTCAATTTGGGCCTCCAAATATCAACATTGTGCTGGACCTATTCTTCCATCATAAAACTTATTTTTATTGCTAATTGCAGCCATTTAAAAGTGTCATAACAATATGGATAGTGGAAGACTTATAAAATAAGAACTTTAGAAATGAGGGAGGAATTAATTCTAGAAAGAGAAGAAAACAAGCTCAAATATTAGATACTTGAAACCTTGTTTCATAGAAATAACAAATCAATAAAGAAGTAGAAGAATTAGAATAGGAGGGAGGGAACTCAAATGAAGAAATCCAAGATATGGTTCACAATAGAACAAAAAGGGCATAACCCAAAAGAGAACCTAAAAAGGTCTCCAAAGCCAAAGGATGCTAATATAAATTTAAATCAAACTTAGTTACAATGAAGATGAAAACACTCCTTTATATAGGAGTAATTTGTGATGCAACCCAAAAGACATTCCAAACTTCAGAGGCGGTCAAACTAAATTAAATAAGCTGAAATTCCTCGGTGCATAGAAGACTACCAACACTTTGGTCCACTAAAGCTATAAATGTAGTCAACAAAGCATTAAATGAGCTTCTAGAACACATTTTTGACTTGCTGAAATTTCTTATTCTTTGGACAAATTTTGGGCCATTATTCCAACTTCTTTTGGTCTTTAATTTGGGCCTCCAAAGATCAACATTGTGCTGGACCTATTCTTCCATCATAAAACTTTTGTTTATTGCTAATTGAGGCCCATTAAAAGTGTCTTGATATTCTCTGGCATTTAATGACGTTGAGCTTCCACAGATGCTATCATTCTCTCCTTCTTAGAGAAGATTCGTCCTCGAATTTTGAAATTCACTTTAGCTGCTCCTTCAATGGATTTTGAGCTTCCACGGATGTTATCATTCTCCCCTTCTTAGAGAAGATTCATCCTTGAATCTTGAAAGTGACTTTATCTGCTCCTTCAATGGATTTTGAGCCTCCATGGTTGCTATCATTCCCCCACTCTTGAAGAAGATTTGTCCTCAAATCACCAATGCCTACAACCAATCAGATTATCATAATAAGTTGGAGCTAAACAAACAAAGTAGAAAACTTATTTGGTAAAAATAGCACTAGATAGTGACCGTGCAACCACTTAACCCACTTATTTCTTTTATGCACAAATGCCCATTTTATATATCTACGCACTCTATCATCTAATAGAACAATGTAATCACCAATATAAGAACTAAAAAATAATTCATAAGCTCCTTAAACAAGAGAGGATCATTACCTAGACCAAAAGCATATGAATACCAAACAAACATACCATATTTTCTCTTTCTTAACAACTTAATCTCACCGTTGGATATACCATAGTCAAGATATGGATCAAAAGCAATTTTCTTGAGAAGTGGCTTGGATTGAACCTGCAAAAAAAAATCTTCATAATAAGACAAAGATATAAAGTTAGCAACCTGTGAGCACTTATCCTTTTCCACACTTGAGCTATTACATTTATCATTTAGCTCAATATTCTCATTTTTGGCACCAAAAGCTTTATTTGTCTCATTGTCTTCATTGGCAACTTCTTCATTGGTGTTCTCAGACCATAAGAGATTAGAGAACACTTTAAAGTCTTGTCCAATTTCTTTTCATAATGGGTTATTGTACACTTCCAAATCTTGGCCAATGTTAGTTTCTTCTTCAAATGAGGTACTATCTTCTTCTTCACAAGATTCTTCCTTAAATTTCTGCATGGACTGAGAGGTGATACTAAAACAAGAAAGATTTAGCATATTGGAATATGAAAAAGATTCATCCTCTCCCAAATCCCATTGGATTTTTCCATTCCAGTTATCTTGCACTTCTCTTTCATCACATTGTGAAAGATTACTCACATGAGAAAAATAATCAACAAGGTACGGTTCACTCTCAATTTGAGTTATACCTTCACTTATAACTTTAGGCTCATCAGATTGTGGTGCATGCTTAATTTCATTTACAATAAATAGATCATTGACAAGGTCATACCACATGAGATCTTCAAGATCAAACTCGTCTTCAACTTACAATTGTTTTCATGAGTCATTGGCTTGTACACTTTTCAAATCTTCTTCGGAACTAGATTTCCTTTCTTTATGCAATTGTTGTTCCAACTCTTCATTGATTTCCTTTTCAATAACCTGCACATTTGGAATACAAACACTAGACATAGAAAGATTTAATTGGTTAGAGCTTGAACAAGAATCTTTCACACTTAAGCACTCTATTCTTTTAATCTCTTCTTTTTCCTCATCTCTCAAGTGCACTAGTTCACTCTCTATTTTACCTCTTAAACTCACTTTACTCAATTTTGTCCACTCATTCTTACCTTTTGACAACTCACCCTCTTCACTCATCATTTCCTCTCCTTTTTTCTCTCTTGAGTTGTCAAGTTGCTCACCCTTACTTCTCTCTTTCTTTTGTCTCTCATCCTCAAATTTATTTGGTACAGAGAAGTTTGTCAATGTGCTAGCTCCCAAGTACTTGTAAATAATTCCTCTTTTATCCCTTGGAGGACTTCTAAGATCAACTCTAAGTTTAGGCTTCTCAAACCTGCTTTTGTTTCCCCTCTTGTGTTCTTTTTCCTTCTCAAACACCGCTATTGATCTTCTCACCCTTAATTGATCTTCTTGAATCTCCATAGGTGCCAAAGAAACAAGTGTAGTCTTTTTTCCATCATCTTTCACCAAGGAATACCGATTCTTTTCTTGATCATATGAAATATTTCTGTAGAGATACCATGGCCTTCCCAATAAGACATGACATGTGAATAAGGGAACCATACCACACAAAACATGATCCTTGTATCTCCCAAGAGTTAATGGCACTAACACTCTCTTGTCCACCTTCACTCTTTTTTAAGGTGTAGGGTGAATCATGCTTAACACAAGACAAACCAACCTTTACAACAAAGTAAGCACTAACAAAGTTGTGGCAAACATTCATGTCAATCTTAGTAGCACACACATTAGACAATACTTCCATTCTAGTTTGGAAAATCTTGTTACCTCTAATAAGCTCATGGTCTCTTTCAGGATTCTTCTTTCTTTCATCCCACTCACCATTAGCTCTCTTCATCATTTCAAAAAGCCTTTGCAACTCCTTATGAAAGATTTCATCATTCTTTTCTTTCAATCTTTTATCTTCTTCCTTTCTTTTGGTATTTACCGATGTAGCCATAACTTTCCAAAAACCTGCAAATTACTTACTTAAAAATAAAAGATTATTATAAAGTAAAATGACCTCACCAATAGCATGTATCACTCAATAATGCTACCAAAACTCATGTATCACACAAATAGGCTTTTTTCCTCAAATAAACTCACCACTAAGCTTTTTACCACTCAAGGGATGATCCTCAAAGTTCTTCAATGAACCAACAACTCAAACACTTCAAAAGGAAGTTTCAAAGTTTGGTTCAAAAATGGAGTTTATGTCAAACCAAGAAAAGGACAATAAAAACTATAATGGACTGAAAACAAAGAAATACATAATAAAAATAAAGAGAAGAACGAATAAATTGGTAGGATAAAAAGAGATACAACACAATCACGAGACCACAATAAGTATGAAGAAATACTTAAAGTCTCTAGCAAGAAAACAAACAGGAAACCCAATATAGTGAATACTTTTCAAGAAAATCTAGAGCATATTAAATGAGCTTTTGAATCCAAAGGAACTGAAATGATCTTTGAAATTCTCCAATTGACTTTTGAGTTTTTTTGATGACCAAAAGTCAAAGAAGCTTTAATTCAAATGAGATTTTTAAGAGATAACAACTAGATCAGATTTTTCAACATTCAAAGTCACTATATCACAAGATAAAGTATTGTAAAATACCATGAACAAGTGAAGAACACCAAAATTACTGTTCACATCACTATTCACTTGACCAATTTTTTTTTTTACTTTACTGTTCACGCTACAGTAACCTCTTTTTTTCAGATTTCTTTTCCTTTTTTTTTTTGTTTTCAATTTATCAAATCAGTAGATCGGATGAGCATAAGAATACCCAACCATCAAAAACTCTGATACCACTTGATAACAATACGGATAGTGGAAGACTTATAAAATAAGAACTTTAGAAATGAGGGACAAATTGATTCTAGAAAGAGAAGAAAACAAGCTCAAATATTAGATACTTGAAATATTATTTAACAGAAATAGCGAATCAATAAAGAAGTAGAAAAATTAAAATAGGAGGGAGGGAACTCAAATGAGGAATTTTACCATTTGAAGAAATTCAAGGTATGGATCACAGTAGAACAAAAAGGCAATAACCCAAAAGAGAACCTAAAAAGGTCTCCAAAGCCAAAGGCTGCTAATATTAATTTAAATCAAACATAGTTACAATGAAGATGAAAACACTCCTTTATATAAGAGTAATTTGTGATGCAACCTAAAAGACATTCCAAACTTCAAAGGTAGTCAAACTAAATTAAATAAGTTGAAATTCCTAGGTGCATAGAAGACTACCAACACTTTGGTCCACTAAAGCTATAAATGTAGTCAACAAAGCATTAAATGAGCTTCTACAACACATTTTTGGGTTGCTGAAATTTCTCATTCTTTGGACAGATTTTGGGTCATAATTCCAACTCCTTTTGGTCTTCAACTCGGGCCTCCAAAGATCAACATTATGCTGGACCTATTCTTCCATCATAAGACTTATTTTTATTGCTAATTGAGGCCCATTAAAAGTGTCTTGATATTCTCTGGCATTTAATGACGTTGAGCTTCCATGGGTGCTATCACTTCATTTCACCGTCTTCCTAAAAACACCAGTATACTATCCATCTATGAGTTGTTAATAGTGGTTGACAATGGTATCCATAATAACTTGCTGGTGGGAGTTGATGCAAAACTTTTGGTAGATTGGCTTCTTAATCTTACTAAACCTCAATGAAGTTTATAGGATAGTATAATGAAGATTAGAAATCAATTGAATCAAGTGGACATATGGAGTTTATAACATTGCTTTAGGGAATAAGGCAATAGGAAGTTGAAAGTCTAGCTAACTGGGGAATACAAATGCAAGAACTTATCTGGATTACACATATCTATCAACTACCCAAAGAAGCTAGGGACGAACTGAACATGGAATACAGACTGAAATTATCATCCTTTATGATGACTCCCCTGGTCACAAAATGCTGAACAAAAAGAAACTATTACCAAATATTACATCCAAGAAACTTCAGAACCACTTGTCAATGCTATTTACACCAGGGATAGAAGTTAAGCATGTCTAGACATTTGTGAAGCCTATTCCTTTGGGATCCTCTATGAACAACCTCGTTGATAATCTGCCTTCTCAATTGATCTGTGGTGGACTGTTTTGGCTTAAAAGATCCATTGATTCCTTTCGATCCAAATATGGTAGACACTAGCTCTGCAAAGGAACTTTTCCCTTTGCATGTGGTTCTGCCCATTCTAGCTCCTCTGGCCATGGTTTGACAAAATGCCTATTGACAAGTTTGAACTCTCAAACGGTTTAGGAATTAAGTCTAGGATTGATAAGTGGCTTGACATCGCTCTTCAGACACATCAATCTGTGTCAATTTCTAGTGCTAGATATTATCGTGCTAAAATATTTACCGGTCATAACCAACTATAATTCCTCTCTTATCTCTTATGATTCCACCTCCTTCACATGATCCTTGATTACTTTGGTACAACTACCCGAATTTCACAAATCTAATGCTGGGATTATTTAATTTAATAGTTATAAATGATGTCTAGAGTTTAGCCTACTCCATAATTGTATAAAACTGTTTTCATTACAAGAAATAGGATTGTAGTGAAATTTTGGATCCAACTAATCCGAATCTTCCTCATGACTCTTTAAAAGAAACTCATGCACAAGGTTGCAGCGAAAAACATAATGAGTTATATCTTTTTGTTTTGATTTGTTAAATAGATTCTTTGTTAATTAACACTCACATAAGCCATTAAGCAGCCGCAACTCATGGTGAATGTTGTGCTAGCCGTTGGTGGATAGTTACCTCAATTTCTATTAATATTTTTTCCTTTTCTTGTGGGTGAAGAAGTACTTATTATATATTGGAGAGAACGATTAGTGCAATTTGGGCAACGTGTGGCTGGAGTTTAATGGTGAACAATTTTAAGTAGTGTAGATGCATATTCAAGACTTTAGTAATTTACTTTTGAGAAATTAGAAAATATAATGTTTGTCCAATATAAAATTATACAAGTAAAATTTTAGTTGATTCCAAGAACATCCATTCAAATCAAGTAAATTTTCTTAAAAATCATTAAAAAGAAAGGCACTTGAAGAAAAACTTACACAAAGCAGCCATCATTATGGAGAATTGGCGTTTGATAGATGATAGGGGGAAGCCTATCATATTTGAGCTTTTCTGTTAAATCATATTTGAGTACAATTACATGCCTAAAAAGACTCCTAAAATACCTGGCTTCTAAGATTATTATTTTTTTAGTTAAAGTTTGCCTACCGCATAAATAGAACTAATTTTGAAATATTGATGGTGTAAAAAATTTAAAGTGAATCCTAACTTTAAAGTTGTATTCAATTTTTCCTCATCATATATTTTAGAACTCTTTAATTATTAATTCTTTTAATACCTCTTATCATATAGTTGTTCTTACCGAATATTTTAGAACTACTTAATTTGTAAAATATTTTCTTCTTACCATATATTTCAGAACTCCATAATTTTAAATATTATAAAGATAATTAACTAATAGTTTTTGCAAAGTAGTAAATACAATTTTATTTGTTACATAGTCTTTTAATTAATCAAAAGTAATTGCATTTATTATTTTACCAAAAATTGTGTTGTGTACTTTGGCATAAATACTTCTTTTGAAATTTATAGAAGTTAATTTCCTTTACATATATTCACAAAGTCCTCTACTAGTGCTTTAGAAGAAGGAAGCAGTGTGGCAGAGAAAATTAAGAAGACTTTGGCTCTACTTGATCTCTCTGGTTCAAAAAACTCTGGGACAAAGAACGATGGTCATTCAACTAACATGTCATCTCCACTTACTCCGCGTGAGCCAAGGGCTTCAGAGATCAACTTATGTGACAATCCGTGCTACTCTCCGATGTCTCCAATAATTATGCAAATAATGGTAACTGATGTCTCATCCATGGAGGAGCAACTTGCGAATATGGCGAAAGCGATTGAAGGTTTGACCAAGTATGTGCAAACTCAAGACACTCGGATCGATAAGTTGATGGATCGAATGGAAGGCTTAATAGATGGAGATTCTAGCTATGCACCTGGAATGGCTCCAGAAGTTCAAGAGATAGATCCTCCTACCAAACAGATACCACCTACTAAGGAGGTGCCAGTCGCTTCAAACGGAATGATCTCAATTGATCTATTGAAGTAGTTCATTGAAGGGACCCTCAAGGACAAGTATGACGTTGCTACCAAGTCTTCCCTGACGTATGCCAAGCCTTACACTGCTAGGATTGATAGCTTCAAGATGCCTGCCGGCTATCAACCCCCAAAATTTCAACAATTTGAGGGCAAAGGGAATCCAAAGCAACATGTCGCCCACTTTGTTAAGACATGTAACAATGCCAGAACATATGGTGACTATATCGTCAAGCAATTTGTCCGCTCCCTAAAGGGAAATGCCTTTGATTGGTATACGGACCTCGAACCCAATTCAATTGATAGCTGGGAGCAACTAGAGCATGAGTTCCTAAATCGCTTCTATAGCACGAGGCGTACAGTGAGCATGGTAGAGCTCACAAATACTCGTCAAAGAAAGGATGAGCCAGTTATCGACTTCATCAATCGATGGAGGAATGCTAGCCTTAACTGTAAGGATAGGCTCAGTGAAACTTCCGCAATAGATATGTGTATCCAAGGAATGCACTGGGAGCTTCTCTATATTTTGCAAGGCATTAAGCCAAAATCCTTTGAAGAGTTAGCTACCCGTGCTCACGACATGAAGTTGAGCATGTCTTCTGCCGAAAAAGGAGTAGCACCCATCCATGACCCTTGAAAGGGAAAGGACAAACAGGAACCCAGGAGATGGACCAAGTTTGTCCCCAAAAACGACAAAAAAGAATCCATGAATGTCAACGTGTCTCCTGTGAAGCTCACCACAAAGGTGAGCAAGAAGCAAAGCGTAAAGACTACTTCTCAAGCGCGTCCAAATCAAAAGTTGACTTTCAAGGAGATGCAGCAAAAAGAATACCCATTCCTTGATTCTGACGTTTCCAAAATTTTTGATGAACTTCTTGAGCTGAAGCTTATTGATCTACCAGAAATGAAGCGGCCCGACGAAGCTAGAAAAACTGATGACCCAAACTATTGCAAGTATCATAGGCTTGTGGGTCACCCTTTGGAGAAATGTTTTGTCTTCAAGGATAAAATCATGCAACTGGCTAATGAGAAGAAGATCGTGCTTGATGACGAGAAAGCCAGTTCTCATCAAATCTCCATCACTTTTGGCTCACTCGATCCAATCCAAATATGCAACTTCAAAGAGCGTAATGAGGAGCCATTAGAGCATGACAAGTCTATGGAAAGACTCATCCAACAAGCCAACCAGAAGGAGAATGGTAAAGAAACCGAGGAAACAGAGGTTAGTTGAGCTGCCAAAGAGGGCGAGTGTAGTGGAGCATCACCACCAAAAACCACGGTGTCCTGTGACCTTGGAAGAATTCTTTCCAAGTTGGTTCTGCACCAAGACTACTCAAGACAACATTGAGGCATCTTGTTTTAATACTGACAAAGAAGAAGCAAAGGGCGAAAGCCTATGGATGGAACCTTCTTCTCCTGAAAGGCCTACTAAATCTCTTCACCAAGAAGCACATGTATGTAATACAAAAATCACATTTACAGAAGATGATCTCCTATTTGGTGAAACACTACACAATCGTCCCTTCTATATGGTAGGTCATGTTCTAGAGAAGAAGACAAATAGAATCCTGATAGATGAAAGGTCCGGAGTAAACATCCTGCCTATTCACACACTGAAGGAACTTGGCATCACAACTGATGAACTTACTGAAAGCCATTTGATGATCCAAGGGTTCAATCAAGGGGGTCAGAGGGCCATAGGATCCATCAAGTTAGAGATTCATATGGATGATTTATGATCAAATGTATTGATGCATGTGATCGATGCCAAAACTTCATATAATATATTGCTTGGTAGGCCTTGGGTAAACGAGAACAAAATTGTTTCATCCTCCTATTATCAATGCCTGAAGTATCTTGAAAATGGAGTGGAGAGAAAGATAGTGGCCGATGATAAGCCATTCACTGAAGCTGAATCACACTTCGCAGATGCAAAATTCTACTTGAAGAATTATGTCGTGAAGGAGAAAAAGGTTAATGATGTCACATCAACCAAGTGTGATGATCTTGCAGCTAAGAAGGGTGAGGTGGCTATTGAAAATATTGTCATTAAAAAGCCTCCCTCCACTTCAAATAAAGGGAATGTCACGTACTTTAAGAAGAAGACAGCTCCTGTGCTCCGCTATGTACCAAAGGTGGGGAAAGAAGAAGGAAACTCATCCGATGTCTAAGATAATGTACTAGAGGGGCTAACTCTTCCGGTAAAGCGAATAGATGCAATAAATTTGCCCTCAAATCCACTTGGGGAAATTGTGGCTCAAAATTCGCCGCGAGATATGACACTCCCTTCAAAGTGTACGAAAGCAGGTTTTGATCCAAACGCTTACAAGTTATTCGTAAAGGCTGGATACAACCCTAATGAGCTATCAAATTTGGGGAAAATCCCATCAGAAGCCGCTACTAGGCAAGCGCGCGAAGGCTTAGGGTACATGTCGCCACCGCTGGTTCGCATCTCTATAAGAAGGGTAGCTAGCGACTATATCACTGTGGAAGAGGAGTCTACTACTTCCAACAAAAGTCCTTCTATCTTTGATCGACTTGAAGAATCAACCACAAGAACTTCTGTGTTTGAGAGGTTGGGTCCACTGAAGAAAAAGAAGAGTAACAAACCTCGGAGAAGTTATCAAGGCACTATGACACACTCTTCATTTAGAATCCAGAAGGATTTCCAAAGTTTGATTCCTTCTAGAATGAGGCGACACACAGAACTTGTGGTTTCGTACAAGGAGGTGTTAAAGGCAGAGACTCATAATGTGGTTTATACCAACGAACATGAGGAAGACAAAGAAAGTGTAGGCTCTTCATATCATATTACAACCCAGAGTGAGTACGATACATCATCTCTAATAAAGGTTGAAGATTTGGAAGTTATTTCCTGGTGTTGCCATATATCTGTCAATGACAATGATCCTCAAGAAGAGGAAGATTCTGGTGATGCTCCGTCAGAACTTGAAGAAGGAGTAAAGACGACAATAGATTCTCTAAAGGAAGTTAATCTTTGCACTGATGAAGACCCAAGGCCAACTTTCCTAAGCGCTTTTCTAGAAATGGATGAAGAAATCGCTTACATGGACTTACTCAAAGAATATAGGGATGCTTTTGCTTGGAGTTATAAGGAGATGCCCGACTTAGATCCAAACGTAGCAGTTCATCAGTTAGCAGTCAAGAATGGTGTTCATCCTGTTAAGCAGGCCCAAAGACGCTTCAGACCCGACTTGGTTCCATTGGTTGAAAATGAGGCTAACAAACTCATTGAAGCTGGCTTTATTCGTGAAGTTAAGTACCCCACATGGATATCAAGCATTGTTCCTGTACGGAAGAATAATAATCAAATTTGAGTTTGTGTCGACTTTAAGGATCTCAACAACGCATGTCCTAAGGATGAGTTTCCAATTTCTATTCCAGAGTTGATGATTCATGCTACTACTGGTTTTGAGGCAATGTATTTTATGGATAGATCATCCGGCTATAACCAAATCCGCATGGCACCAAAAGATGAAGAGCTCACTGCATTTCATACGCCTAAAGGTATTTATTGTTACAAGGTGATGCCTTTTGGTTTGAAGAATGCGGGTGCCACTTATCAAAGGGCTATGCAAAGAATCTTTGATGATCTACTCCATAAAAATGTTGAATGCTATGTGGATGACTTAGTGGTAAAGTCAAGAAAGAAGAGAGACCACTTGAAAGACTTGAGAATGGTATTTGAGTTGCTCCAAAGATATCAGCTTAGGATGAATCCGTTGAAATGCGCCTTTGGAGTTACTTTCAAAAAGTTCCTTGGCTTTATTGTACGACACCGAGGAATTGAAATTGATCAACAAAAGGTTGATGCAATTTTAAAGATGCCCGAGACTCAAAACATTCACGAATTAAAAAGTCATCAAGGGAAGCTAGCATACTTAAGGAGGTTCATCTCAAATTTGGCGGGAAAATGTCAACCATTTAGCCATCTCATGAAGAAGGGTGCCCCTTTCGAATGGGACCAAGCTTGTAGTAAGGCCTTTGAGAATATCAAATCTTACTTGATGAAGCCTCCAGTTCTCGCGGCACCTATACCTAGAAAATCGTTGATTCTCTACATCGCTGCACAAGAAAGGTCAGTTGAAGCATTATTGGCCCAAGAAAATAGTGAAGGTAAAGAGAACTCTCTTTATTACCTGAGCAGAATGATGACGCCAAATGAGCTGAATTATTCACCTATTGAAAAGTTGTGTTTGGCGTTGGTCTTATCAATCCAAAAGATGAAGCACTACTTTCAAGCTCATGTTGTTCATCTCGTGTCTAGAACAAATTCCATCAAGTTTGTAATGTCAAAACCAGTCCTCAGTGATCGACTTGCAAGGTGGTACCTTCAATTTCAATAGTTTGAGATCATATATATCCCTCAAAAGGCCGTAAAGGAACAAGCATTAGCAGATTTTTTGGTAGACCACCCAATACCTGATAATTGGGAGCTAACTGATGAACTTTCTGATGAGGATGCAATGGTTATTGAAGTTCGACCTCCATGGAAGATGTACTTTGATGGTGCGGCACATCGTGGTGGAACTGGTGCTGGCGTAGTGTTTGTCACTCCACAGGAAGAGGTTATCCCATACTCCTTTACTTTGACACAATGTTGCTCTAACAATGTCGCTGAATACCAAGTGTTGATACTTGGACTTGAAATGGCCGTCGACATGAAGCAACTACAATTGCAAGTCTTTGGTGACTCCCAATTGGTGATCAAGCAGCTCTTGGGAGACTATGAAGTCAAAAAGCCCGAGCTACGCCTATATCATAGTTTTGCTTAGAAGTTGATAGGATGGCTTAGAGAAGTTACCCTCCAACACGTGCCAAGAAAGGAAAATAAGCAAGCCGATGCATTGGATGCTTTAGCTTCGACCCTTACTCTTCAGAATCAAACACGAGTTACTATCCACCAAGAATGGGTAGTACCACCACTGGATGAGGAGGAATATACTGAAAACAAACTTGAGCATCTCGTCGCTGTGTCTGAAGCCATAAAGGTAGATTGGTGACAACCAATTATTTACTACTTGTGTTATGGAATACTTCCTGAAGATCCAAGAAAAAAGACTGACATCCGTCATCGTGCACCTCGTTTTTTTTACTACAAGGACACGCTATATAGAAGGTCATTTGAAGGAGTACTCTTGCGATGTTTAGGAGAGGAAAAAACAGTTCAAGCTTTGCAGGAAGCACACTCGGGAGTATGTGGATCTCATCAGTCTAGCCCGAAGCTCCACTTTCACATAAAAAGGATGGGATATTATTGGCCAACGATGGTGAAAAATTGCTTGGACTATGCTAGAAGATGAAAGGCATGTCAATTTCATGCGAATTTCATACATCAGCCTCCTGAAATATTACACCCCACTAACGCATCTTAGCCATTCAATGCTTGGGGATTGGATATTGTAGGACCACTACCAAAATCTTCAGGTGAACACTTATACATCTTGGTCGTGAGAGATTACTTCTCAAAATGGGCCGAAGCTGTTGCTCTCAAAGAAGTAAAGATGGAGAATGTTTCAAACTTCATCCGAGTAAATATCATCTACCGCTTTGGAATTCCCCATTACATAATAACTGACAATGGCAATCCATTTGATAACAAGCTGATGAACAAGATTTGTGATCTCTTTGGTTTTAAGCAGCGTAAATCTTGTATGTACCATGTTGCCGCCAATGGTCTAGCTGAAGCATTCAATAAGACTTTATGCAACCTGTTGAAGAAAGTCGTCTCCAAATCCAAACGAGACTAGCATGAACAAATGGAAGAAGCTTTGTGGGCATATAGGATGACTCACTGCACACCGACGCAAGCAACCCCATACTCACTTGCTTTTGGAGTTGAAGCAGTCTTACCACTTGAGTGTCAAATTCCTTCTTTAAGACTTGCTATTCAAGAACTCACCGAAGAAGAAAATGCTAAGTTGCGTCTTGCGGAGTTAGAAGCTCTTGATGAGAAGAGACTAGAGGCTCAACAAAATCTTGAATGTTATCAAGCCCGTCTATCTCGTTCTTTCAACAAAAGGGTTCGCTTGAGGTGCTTCCAAGTTGGAGATCAAGTCCTAGCAGTAAGGAGGCCCATTATCACTTCTCATAAATCTGGGGGCAAATTCACCTCTAAGTGAGATGGACCATATGTCATACAAGAGGCATATTCAAATGGCACTTACAAGCTTGTCGATGCAGATGGCGTGAAAATTGGTCCTATCAACGCCAAGTTCTTGAAGAAGTACTATCCTTGAAGGAAGATGACGCTCCTTAAGGCACGAGCATAAACTGCATTTCCACTCTTGGCCCGCAAGAGTATAAACTGTGTACGGCTAAAAAAAAAAATGTCCGCTAGGTTGAAAATCTCGAAAGAGGCAGCCTAGGCGAAAGTTAGGACAAAAAAAAATTAAAAATATACACTCTTCTAGAACTACGTTGTGACTTGATCCTCTTCACCGAGGTACATAGGCGCTTAGAAGTTTCATTCTAAGTTCAATTGCATGAGTGTCAAAAAATACATGTTCCCGCTTGATCCGCCACACAAAAGTTAAGTCTGCAAATATTCTGATTAAACTTTGGGCTTACACAAAATGTTCATGACTTAATGGGGGCAGAGCTCCATATAAAAGGTAAGCTTCTACAATAGGATTTGAGACCCTCAAGTTCTCCGAGCCTACAAGTTGAAGTTATATGTCTTCCAAGCCTGCGAATTGAAGCGTGCTTGTTGAAGTCAAAATTCACCAAGTCAGTAACGTTGAAGTCTCAGGTTCACCACATCTGCATGCTAAAGATGAATTCTCAAATCTACCAAGTCTGCAAGTTGAAGTTGTCAAAATTTCCAGGTTTGCAAGTTGAAGTCTCCAAATCCGCTAAGTTTGCAAGCTGAAGTCTCCAAATTCGCCAAGTTTGCAAGGTGGAACCGTCAAAACCTCCAAGTTTCAAGTTGAGCCCTTCAAAATTTCCATGCCTTAAGGTGGACAAAATTTGTCCCTTTGTACCTTAAGTTAGCCTTTTCACAGGTTTATCCTTGAAAGGATATATAAATCTCCATGCCTTAGGGTGGACAAAAATTTGTCCCTTCGCACCTTAAGCTGACCTTTTCACGGATTTATCCTTAAAAGGATCTCTATAAATCTCCATGCCTTAAGGTGGACAAAAATTTGTCCCTTTGCACCTTAAGCTGACCTTTTCACGGGTTTATCCTTAAAAGGATCTATAAATCTCCATGCCTTAAGGTGGACAAAAATTTGTCCCTTTGCACCTTAAGCTGGCCTTTTCACGGGTTTATCTTTAAAAGGATCTCTAAATTTCCATGCCTTAAGGTGGACAACATTTGCCCCTTTGCACCTTAAGCTGGCCTTTTCATGGATTTGATATGTAAAGCATCCAAACTTGAAGCCGAACTTGTCAGGTCTCAAGGTGACGGAAGCGAAGTTAAACTCTCGCACCTTAAGCTGACCATTGCATAAGTACGTCGGTGATGACCAAACTTGAAGCCGAACTTGTCAGGTCTCAAGGTGATGGAGGCTAAGTTAAACTCTCGCACCTTAAGCTGACCATTGCATAAGTACATCGGTGAAAGGGACCAAACTTGAAGCCGAACTTGTCAGGTCTCAAGGTGACGGAGGCGAAGTTAAACTCTCGCACCTTAAGCTGACCATTGCATAAGTACTTTGGTGATAGGGACCAAACTTGAAGCCGAACTTGTGAGGTCTCAAGGTTACAGAGGCGAAGTTAAACTCTCGCACCTTAAGCTGACCATTGCATAAGTACATCGGTGAAAGGGACCAAACTTGAAGCCGAACTTGTCAGGTCTCAAGGTGACGGAGGCGAAGTTGAACTCTCGCACCTTAAGCTAACCATTGCATAAGTACATCGGTGATAGGTACCAAACTTGAAGCCGAACTTGTTAGGTCTCAAGGTGACGGAGGCGAAGTTAAACTCTCGCACCTTAAGCTGACCATTGCATAAGTACATCGGTGAAAGGGACCAAACTTGAAGCCGAACTTGTCAGGTCTCAAGGTGACGGAGGCGAAGTTAAACTCTCGTACCTTAAGATGACCCTTCATGAATGCTATATGTTTGAGGTCTACCTACAAAAGAATAAAGGAAAAGACAACACAAAAAAAAAAGGGGGCTCAAGAAGAAGAGAGATTATTACCTGTCAGGACATTTCAAACTCAGAAGCCATACATCACCAACTCAGATAGGCTTGAGACAAGATTATTTGGTGAGAATGAATCCCTTGAAGTCTAGTTTCAATCAATCAAAACACTTTTTTATGGTGACGGTCCGACATCATGATATAAATTATTTGGTTAGACAGTGCAAATCTGAAATTCTCTGCGAGACAGAATTTAAAGTCAACTTCAAAAATTTATCTAGAACAATCAGGAGGGTTTTAAATTCTAAATTTTTGATATATAGTATATGAATATGTCTAGTTTATATAGAATTAAGCGGATCATGATTTCGATACTCCCACATTGAGATACAATTTATTTGGTATCATCGCGCAAATCTGAAACTGCTGGTGCATCAAAATCCAAAGGTAATTTCGAAATAATATCTGAAAATATCCCGAAAGTATTAAATCATTAATTTTGGATATGTTATATGTATTTGTGTCTAGTTTTGGAAGAGTCAAGCGGCTTGTGATTTCATCATTCCTACTTCGAGATATCAAGGTTCTAGTAAAGACGTGCAGATCTGAAATTTTCAGCATGATAAAAGTTAAGGCTAATTTCAAAAGATTGTATAGAATGATATTGAAGGCTTTTAAGTCTAAATTTTGGACATGTTGTAGATCTCGAAGTCTAATTTCTGTAATATCAAACCGTTCATGATTTCAATACTTCTACAATTTGATATGAATTTTCTACCACTAGCATGCTGGGCCGAAAAAAAAAGTGACGAAAATTAAAAGAGAAGAATATATTACCTAGCATTGTGCTCCTTTGTGTGACTCCCGATGCTCCAATGTCAAAATAATAGAGAGAGTTCATCTATTTATTGATGCAGCAAGACATTAATAGTCTCCTTGTTGAAATAAAACTAGGAGAAGTTTTCAAGTCCTTAAGGAGGTGGCATACTCCATTGGAGTGGAATTGGGATAGTTCAAGTTTGTAGGAATATAAACATCCTAATTCTAATTGGAGAATGGTTGGTTATGGAATAGAAGAATTTCATTCCCAAAATGGAAAGGAGTATCCTGAAGGCGTGAAAACAAGAAAAAAAGAAAAAGAAAAGTCAATTAATTTATTTTGGACTTGAATTTTGACCTAGAATAAAGGGGTTCCATAAATGTTAAGGAATTTTGCATATCCAATATACCCATGATAATTTTTGTGCACATAGCACTTCGTCGTGATGTATATATATATATATATATATATTTTGCACACAAATTCCGGTGCAAGTAAAAAGTTAAGTCAATACTTCGAGCCTAGTCTTCGAAAGATTAAATATCTCTGACAAGTCTCAAATTGGGGGCATTTGTGATCATATAAATTTTAAATATATTAGTCCAAATAAATATGGTGGATTAATATAATTGGATTAATTATTTAAGTCCAATAAATACGGATTTAATTAAAGTCCAAAATTCATTGGGCTAGTCCATTAATTTGGGCTACAAATAATGAACCCACTTGGTTAAGCCCAATATGTCATCTTATTCTAGAGGCCCAATTTGGCGCTACGTGTCAAATGATGTGGCATGCCAAGTCAAGTAAAGGAGCCAATAGGACCGTGCCACATATCAAAATGATGCAGCAAGCTTAGTGAAATCAAAGGCCCATAAAAATGCGTTGTATCACTTAAATCTGATTGGCCAAAAGAAGCTCATCTTCACCATGACTTTCCTTTCCACAACTATAAATAGGGGCCTCATAATTAAAAAAGGAGACCAACAATTCTAACAAGAAGCAAGAGAGAGCTCATGGATCAAACACTGCAGATTTCTCTACAAGCTACAAATCAAGCATTCAAGTTCATACGCAACTGAAGATCGAGAAGAAGATTCAAGATCAAGCTCAAAGACCCTTGAATCCATATTCACAAGTCAAGATCAAATCCATCAGTTTCACAAATCAAGTTCAAGATTAAGCTCGACGCCCTTGAATTTATATTTGAAAAGGCGAATCAGAGGATTCATAGA
This sequence comes from Capsicum rhomboideum, assembly GCA_031232105.1. NCBI lineage: Eukaryota > Viridiplantae > Streptophyta > Magnoliopsida > Solanales > Solanaceae > Capsicum > Capsicum rhomboideum. Next base: position 83,350,260 of record CP124712.1, read on the forward strand.
GATTGTAACAGAAGAAGAAAGAAATCTACCACTATTAATTCTCCTTTCATATATTTTAGGAGTATTTTTGTTATTCTCCTTTCCACATATTTTAGAGCCCACATTATTTTTTTTAATTATCTTACCATATATTTTAGAACGTCTTAATTCTGTTAATATTATAAAGAAAATTTAAAAATAATTTGAGGAAAAAAATAAAAAACAATTTAATACTATGTTGGGTTTAATATGCAACGGTGATACAAGATCAAGTCCACAACACACAATATGCAGCAATCAGCCACGAAAATCCAGCCAACCAACAACAAGAGAATCCAACAAACACAAGATTTAACAAGTTGAACACAATGCTAGTGAATCGAAAGAGCCCCACCCGGCTTCACTAGACTTCAAGATCTCAAAGACAACAACAACAAGATAATAAAAGATAGATAACTTGACATATAATATTTAAGAGACTAAGAACCCTAACATCAAGAAAGGACCCTAAGACTATTGAATATAAACACCAAGTTCTTACTTAGACCAAGAGGAACTCAATGACCTCAAGATCCTTGTTTCTAGCCAAGATACAACACAAGTATCTCTCTCCTTTGTGGACTGTTTTGAGAGAGAAGAGAACCCTAAGTGTTACAAGTCTTGTGATTCAAATGTCAAAATGGAAGAACCACTCAAAATAACCCTAATGTGTTCTATTTATATTACAAGGTAAAATGAAGCCAAAAAGACTAGTTTGCCCTTCTCTAGGCTGCCGCCCCCTTGTAGTGTAAGTTTATTACACTCCAAGGTCCCACTTCACACTTAAAACATTTAGATCCTTTGGGGGCTCAATGACCAACTCACACACGGCCATTTGCATGAACAAGGCTTGGAGTTTTTGTAACTCCCGAGCTTGGCTTCGTGTGAAAGGTCGTGTACTTGTGGAGCTTGTCCCACCCGTATCATCCTCTCCATCTTGAGAGGAATTTGACCTCAAATTCAGTATTTGGTCATCGTCCACCGCACTCACGAGAGAGAGATCACAAACGTTGAAAGTGTGGTGCACTTGATATTCCGGTGGAAGGTCAATCTTGTAGGCGTTGTCATTGATCCTCTCAAGTACTTGGAAAGGCCCGTCACCCCTAGGCATCAATTTGGACTTTCTTTGAGATGGAAACCGATCCTTCCGAAGATGCACCCACACCCAATCTCCCGGTTCAAGAATGAATTTCTTTCTTCCCTTGTTTGCCCTCCTTGCCATGTCTTGGTTTTTCTTCTCAAGTTGAAGCCGCACCTTCTCATGTAACTTCTTCATAGAATATGCCCGCTTGATTCCATCTAAGCTAATCATGAGATCACTTGGCAAAGGCGTTAAATCCAAAGGGGTGAGGGGGTTGAGGCCGTATACACACTCAAAGGGAGTCATTCCCGTACTTGAGTGTATGACACGGTTATAGGCAAACTCAATCAATGGCAAGTGCTCTTCCCAAGAAGTCATTTTTCCCTTAACCATGGAACGTAGCATAGCACCCAAAGTCCTATTTACTACTTCCGTTTGGCCATCGGTTTGTGGGTGGCAAGACGTAGAGAATAACAACTTGGTACCAAGCCTACCCCACATAGACTTCCAAAAGTGCTTTAGGAATTTAGAGTCCCTATCACTCACAATGGTCCTCGGGACACCATGCAATCTACATTATCAACAAATAACGAGGCCACGCTAGGGGCATCATCACACTTAGAGCAAGAAATAAAGTGCGCCATTTTAGAAAACCGGTCGACTACAACAAAAATACTATCCCGACCTCGTCGAGTCCTTGGCAGCCCCAACACAAAGTCCATAGATATATCAAGCCAAGGACGTAGAGGAGTGGGCAGCGGGGTGTACAACCTGTGAGGGAGGAGCCGAGATTTGGCTCTCTTGCATTCTACGCATTGGCCACAAATCCTAGCCACATCCTTGCGCATTTTGGGCCAATAGAATTGCTCCTCCAATATTCCAAGGGTCTTTTCGACCCCAAAATGACCCATTAGACCGCCATCGTGTGCTTCCCTCACAAACAACTCTCTCCAAGAGCTAGAAGGAACACACAATCGTCTACCTTTAAATATGTAACCATCAAACTTGGCATAGGGATTTGAACCCCTAGCCGAACCCCACTTGTCCCTACCCAAGTATTCGCATTCCCTAAAGATAGGAGCAAAGTGAGGGTCCTTGGGATACAACTCTCTTAAACTCTCAAAACCCATCAATTTTGTTGACAAAGTGGACACAAGCACATGTTTTCTAGACAGAGCATCGGCTACTACGTTGTCCTTACCCCTTTTGTATTGGATAACATAAGGGAAGGTCTCAAGGAACTCAATCCATTTGGCATGCCGTTTGTTAAGCTTGTCTTGGGCCCGAAGATGCTTTAAGGATTCATGGTCCGTTCGGATCACGAACTCCTTAGGCCATAAGTAGTGTTGCCAAGTGGCCAAGGCTCTAATCAAGGCATACAACTCTAAATCATACGTGGAGTAGTTTAGAGTTGCTCCTTTGAGCTTTTCGCTAAAGTAAGCAATGGGTTTCAATTCTTGCATCAAAACAACCCCTATGCCTACTTTACTCGCATCGCACTCGACCTCGAAGGTCTTATCAAAGTTGGGCAATTGTAACAAGGGTGCGGAGATGAGCATCGCTTTCAAGGCTTCAAATGCCTTAGCTTGCTCGACACCCCACTTGAAGGGTTGTTCTTTTCGAATGACCTAGGTCAAGGGGGCTGCTATGGTGCTAAATCCTTTGACAAACCTTCTATAAAAACTAGCCAACCCATGGAAGCTTCTTACTTATCCAACGGTTTGTGGGGTTGGCCAATTTTTGATAGCATTTATCTTGGATTCATCCACTTCGACCCCTCTTGAACTAACAACAAAACCCAAGAAAATAACTTCATTAACGCCAAAAGAGCACTTTTCCAGATTTGCATACAATTTTTCCTTTCTAAGGATATCAAGCACACATTGTAAATGCATCACATGCTCTTCTAAAGACTTACTATACACCAAGACATCATAAAAGTAGACAACAACAAACTTTCCGATAAATGGCCTCATCACATGATTCATTAGCCTCATAAAATTACTTGGAGTATTTGTTAGGCCGAATGGCATAACCATCCATTCATAGAGACCAAACTTGGTCTTGAAGGCGATTTTCCATTCATCACCGGGTTGCATTCTTATTTGGTGATAGCCACTCCTTAAATCAATCTTGGAAAACAAACATGAACCATTCAACTCATCTAGCATATCATCTAACCGAGGAATAGGGTGGCGATATTTTACCGTAATTTTGTTGATGGCCCGGCAGTCCACACACATGCACCACGTTCCGTCCTTTTTGGGCACTAATAGCACCGGAACCGCACACGGACTCATGCTCTCCTTGACATACCCTTTGTTGAGGAGCTCCTCAACTTGACGTTGCAATTCCTTGGTGTTCGTAGGGTTGATCCTATAAGCCGGCTTGTTTGGCAATTGTGATCCCGGCACAAAGTCAATTTGGTGCTCAATTCCTCGAAGCGGGGGCAATCCTTGCGGAAGTTCCTTAGGAAATACATCCTCATAATCCTGCAACACACAAGAAATCAAAGGAGAAATGGAAGAATTAGTGGGGTTAGTATTAAAACAATGAGCCAAGAGTAACATAGGTGTGTCCTCATCATGATCCACGAAGAGTTCCTTCTTCCTAACCAATATCACCATGTTTCCCGTCCCCTTTGTCGTTGAGGCAGCCTTGGATGACCCCACTGCCCCACCTACGGAATTCCCTCCCTTCTCCCCCTTTTCGGATTCCCTTTCCTTTTCCTTCAATTCTCTCATCCTTTGATGCCACTCATTTACTTGGGAAGGTGAAAGAGGGTGAAGTGTAACCTTTCGACCATCCTTCTCAAGTGTATATCGATTGGTCCTCCCATTGTGTTTGGTAGACCTATCATATTGCCATGGTCTACCTAGCAACAAGTGACATGCTTGCATTGGTATCACATCACAAAGCACTTCATCGTGGTAGTTTCCCACCTTAAACCGTATCACACATTGCCTTGCGACCCTTAATTCACCACAATCATTCAACCATTGTAACTTGTAAGGACTAGTGTGCGGGGTAGTTGGTAATTTCAAGAAGTTTACCATAGCATGACTTACAACATTTGTACAACTACCACTATCGATCACCAAGGTACACACTCTCCCCTTTATAAGACATTTAGTATGGAAGAGATTTTCCCTTTGGCTTGGGTCATCTACTGCCGTACTAATCATGACACGCCTAACCACAAAGTTTGGAACCACACACTCCCCTTCTTGCGGATAAACATCTTCACCATCATCACCATCATCATCATGTGGTCCATCATCGGTTTCCTCTCCATCTTGAGGCTCGACCTCATTTTCTCCCTTTTTGGGACCCACCTCCTCACCAAGGTAATACACTCTCCCTTCCCGTAGGATCACATTGCGTCGGTTTGGACATTCATTGGCCTTATGCCCCCAACCTTGGCACTTGAAACATTGGAATCCCTTTGGGTTAGGATACTTGTGAGCCTCCGATTTTGGAGGGAATTTGGGGACTGTTTTGGGCTCGGGCAGCCTCGTAGTGGCGGGTTGGTCCTTGTTTTTGGGCCAACCCGAGGGGGCTTGTCCCCTTGCCTTGAAGGATGATCTCTCTTTAAGTTCTCTTTCAATCTCAAGAGCCGCTTGGAAAATACCGTCAACGGCTTCAAACTTGTGAAGGGTTAAATGAGTGGAGATCTCTTTGTTCAACCCACACTTGAACCGGATGATGTCGTGACTGATTTGCTCCCCACGATGATCAAGTTTCAACATGAGTTGTTGAAACTCATCAAAATATGCCATCACACTCTTGTTACCTTGACGCAAGCCATACAATCTAGCAAGCAACTCATGGCGATATCTCTCGGGAAGGTATCGTTGCCTCATCAAGTACCTCAATCGATACCAAGGTGGTGGCTGCCCATCAATTAGTTCATTACCAAACCGCTTGACATACTCCCACCAAGTGTTAGCATAACCCTCGAAATGAGCTATAGCATAGCAACCCTTCTTTTCTTCCGAGATATCATTAACTTGGAAAACTTTGTCACAAGCCGATTCCCAAGCTAAGTAGGCCTCGGGGTCACTTTCACCTTTAAAGATGGGTAGGTTCAACTTGATGGTGTTGATGCCTACATCTCTCTCTTGGTGTCGGTTTCCCCTAGCTCCATACCCTAGGTATCTCCTTGGATCTCTACGACCCCCTATTATCTCCTCCTCCCTCATGTAAGCATCATCAAAGGCTCCATATCCTTCATACTCCTCTCTACCATATCCTTCAAAGGGGGCTGGTCGGGCTTGGGCATTTTGATTCGGAGGAATTGGATTTTGTGGCCTTTGGTTTAATGGAGCTTGGAATGGAGGGTTCGGATTTAGTGGAGGTACTTGACGTCCAAATCCCTCTTGTGGAACTTGAGGAGCTTGGAAATGCATTGGTCTAGTGGGGTCACGGTTTGGAGGAAAAAAGGTGGTTTGGCTTGCGGCATTTAGTGGAGCTTGGGGTGCATTTAGCATTTGGTGGACTGTTTCGGGGGTGATGGTTGCGGAGGAAGTCCTATCATGCCCATTGGTAGAGACATGTAGAGGAGTAGAAGGACGAGAGTTCCTTTGACTTTCCACTTGTTCTAATCTCCCACTAATAGTCAACACTTCTCCCTTGATTGCTGCCAAGTCCCCTCTCATGGCCCCAAATTCCGAATTCAACCTTTCAAGTGTCCGGGTAACGGCCTCAAGAGTGACCCTCATAGAGTCAAGTGCATTAGTATCCACGTTATGGGACGTGGTCCCTTCCATTGTCAAGGTATTATACTCTTTAGATCACCACACGCTTGAGTTCCACAAGTGTTGTAAATTGGCTAGTAACCGTGAATTCCTTTAAGGTATGAGTAAGCTCTTATCCGGAGTGGATTCTTGTTTGAAGACTCAAAGAATTCTTGTCGGACTAGAACCAAAAAACAGCAACGTATTCAAAAGATAAAAGGCACTCAAGTAATCGTTGACACGAACAAACGAATTCAAAGGACTAATCGACCACCTAGTAGGAATGTACTAGTTTGTTAATTAGTTCTAGAACCAAGTAAAGGAAACCAAGAATCAACAATTAGCAACTAAAAGAATATCCAAAGTTGAGCTTATAGTGACGTGGCAGCATGTAAGTGGCCCCACACATTTTTGCTTCTTTTTTTTTTTTTTTTTTTTTATCTCAAATCTGAAATTTTCAATACTCACACAACTTGTTATAGATGACAATGTGTTTTGGAGGGAAAGTAAAAGTCTTGTAGTCTTTCAACCTTTCAAAATCAAAAAGGTAAGATTTGACTAGGCTAATCCCACAAAACAAGGTTCCGTGTTTTAAGAAAAAGTGGTTGTCAAGTCTTGGAAGAGATGTGTGCAAGTCTTCCTTCACCAACAACTTTATGACTTTTGTCTTACAACATGAACTCAACTTTCAACAAGATGAACAAGTTTATAAGATGAACATCTCAACAATCTCAACACCTTCATGAACACAACATCAACTTCTTCAAGCACATCACACAAAACCACCAATTGTCACCAACAACATACAACCTACGGTCCACCTTTCAAGTTACCACAACAATGGTCAATATTTTAAGCTCAATTTTTAGATCTAGACACTTTAGTGTTGGTGAGAAAGAAACCAACACTAGAAACACACTAAACAAGCAAAATAACACCTAGATCTAAACATACAACAACATTCTCGGTTTTGTCTTCAATGGACAGATTTCAGATTTTTTTGTTTGTTTGTTTAATCCGAGAACAAGCCCAAGATGGGTTGTGTTGGAACACAACCGGTCTTGCTTTGATACCAAATGATACAAGATCAAGTCCACAACACACAATATGCAGCAATCAGCCACGAAAATCCAGCCAACCAACAACAAGAGAATCCAACAAACACAAGATTTAACAAGTTGAACACAATGCTAGTGAATCGAAAGAGCCCCACCCGGCTTCACTAGACTTCAAGATCTCAAAGACAACAACAACAAGATAATAAAAGATAGATAACTTGACATATAATATTCAAGAGACTAAGAACCCTAACATCAAGAAAGGACCCTAAGACTATTGAATATAAACACCAAGTTCTTACTTAGACCAAGAGGAACTCAATGACCTCAAGATCCTTGTTTCTAGCCAAGATACAACACAAGTATCTCTCTCCTTTGTGGACTGTTTTGAGAGAGAAAGAGAACCCTAAGTGTTACAAGTCTTGTGATTCAAATGTCAAAATGGAAGAACCACTCAAAATAACCCTAATGTGTTCTATTTATATTACAAGGTAAAATAAAGCCAAAAAGACTAGTTTACCCTTCTCTAGGCTGCCGCCCCCTTGTAGTGTAAGTTTATTACACTCCAAGGTCCCACTTTACACTTAAAACATTTAGATCCTTTGGGGGCTCAATGACCAACTCACACACGGCCATTTGCATGAACAAGGCTTGGAGTTTTTGTAACTCCCGTGCTTGGCTTCGTGTGAAAGGTCGTGTACTTGTGGAGTTTGTCCCACCCGTATCAAACAAGGAGAAGTATTAAACCCAAAGTAACTTTCCATGGTAAAAGTACTTTTACCTTTACCTTGCAGACGACGGATCTAGGATTTAAAGAAAATTCAGTATAATGACTGAGGGGGCTTGAACCCACAACAAAAAGATCAACAAAGCTTTATCATTCTCTTCTCTACCACTATACCAATAACACACTTCATTCATGGGTTCCCAACTTATAATTCTTATATATTTACTAGATTTCTCAATATAAATACAAGATCCATACGAAAGTTACTGGATTCCCAGGAACCCCACCTACTCCTGAATCCGCCCCTGCTTGCAGATCATCTTGCAGCTTGTTATGAGGTGAAAGGTTTCTTTGGGTTTAATAATACAACGAGAGGAAGTTTCTTTGGTAACCCAGATCATCTTGCAGCTTGTTATTAAAATTATCTTTACCTCTTTCCTAGTTGGCTAACTTTATACAAATCAATTTCATACAAATCGAGCTTATTCGTCTAGACTCTCCGAGAAACAAACTAATCTAAGTAAAATATCGAATTAATCCAATCCAATTTAGCTTTAAATATTTGTCAAATTGACTCTCGAAAAATAAAACTTAATCAAAGATCTCACAAGACATTGACCAAAAATAGATTATCAAAACTATCCCGAGCGAAATCAGATCTTTGGCAAGATATAAATCTAAAAAGCTTTTCATGTACTCATTCTTTGAAGTGCTTGCAAAGATTAACAAAAACACAAAAAACAAACACATCACGTAACCAAAAAAACATCAAATTAAAATTATTGATATTCACAAAAATTACAGCAAAAAAATTAACAAAAACATACAAGTTTACTATCACTACAAACAATTAATATTTGAGAAAACTTAAATGCCTTTTTAGAGTCTTTTTCTTCGTTTTCTTTTTTACACGTTTTTTAGTTACTTTTATCATATATATATATATATATATATATTAGTTCTCCTAATTTGATAAAAAGTCTTACCATATATTTTAATTCTGATCCCATATATTTTAGGAGTCAATATTATAAAAATAATTAAATAATAAATTGAGGAAAAAAGTGAAAAGACAATTTTATCCAAAGCAAAAACTTTTAATGAAAGACAAAAGGTTTAAATCATTTTTCTAAGGTCTTCACACTTTTAATATATTGTAGATATAGATTTTATATACATACATACATACATACATACATACATATATATATATATATATATATATATATATATATATATATATGAAGGAAGTATGTTAGTAAGATACCCATTTTTATTTTGCCTAAAATACCCTTTGTAACACACTAACAACCTGAGTTGAATGGTTTTTTTGTCTTTTTAGTCAATTATCTAATGTTGTTTCTTTTGCCCCACCCCCACAACCCCCATTACAACCAGCAAATCAATAATGAAACAGAGTCATTGCTGCAAACTCTCTCGTCACGAATTTCAACTCATATCTATAGCTTCAATTTCCTTCTTGATGGATTGTAAATTGTATCTTTAAAAATTGAGATTCTTCCAACCATTAAATCAGTGTATTTTCAATTGAAGAGCATAAATCTGTTAGAAAGTCTAATTTTGAAATCATTTGTTAATTTTCTATAAGAAAAATTCAAAAACTAAACTCACTTTTAGAAGAAAAAAAATTAACATATTGTTCTTTCGATAAGAAAAGGGAACCCATAATCTAGACAATGGACAAGTTACAAAAATGCACGATAATATCCTTAAAACTAAAGAGGCCATTGATTTCATATATAACTCCATTGATGTTGTAGTATATCTTCCCCAATACTGCCGCGAAATATCTACAACAACATACGAAAAAGAAAAAGATAATATGAGATTTAGTCTCATAGATTTGGGTATCAAAATTGAAAAATACTCTAGTTATTATAGATTATAGGCACCTTTTATTTGATATTTAAGATAGGAAATGACAGAGAGGTTGAGGGAAGAAGAAGAGGAGAGAGAAACGGAGAAACTCTAAGAGAAAGAGAGGAACGGGAAAATGGAGTACCAAAAGGTTGGGTTTAGTAAATTTTTTTTTTTGTTAAAAGACCAAAAAACCTCATATATTATTATGTTCCAACAAGCCATTAAAGGTATATTAGGCAAAATAAAAATGGGTATCATGTTAGCAAGACCCAGCCTTGCTAACATACTACATGAAGGAAGTATGTTAGTAAGATACCCATTTTTATTTTGCCCAAAATACCCTTTGTAACACACTAACAACAAATGAGTTGAATGGTTTTTTTGTCTTTTTAGTCAATTATCCAATGTTGTCTCTTGTGCCCCACCCCCACAGCCCCATTACACTCAGCAAATCAATAATGAAACAGAGTCATTGTTGCAAGCTCTCTCGTTACGGATTCAAACTCATATCTGTAGCTTCAATTTTCTTCTTGATGGATTGTAAATTGTATCTTTAAAAATTGAGATTCTTCCAACCATTAAATAAGAGTATTTTCAAATGAAGAGCATAAATCTGTTGGAAAATCTAATTTTGAAATCATCTGTTAATTTTCTATAAGAAAAATCCAAAAACTAAACTCACTTTTAGAAGAAAAAAAATTAACATACTGTTCTTTCGATAAGAAAAGGAAACTCATAATCTTGACAATGGACAAGTTGCAAGAATGCACGATAATATCCTTAAAACTAAAGAGGCCATTGATTTCATATGTAACTCCATTGATGTTGTAGTATATCTTCCCCCAAACTACCGCGAAATATCTACAACAAAATATGAAAAAGAAAAATATAATATGAGATTTAGTCTCATAGATTTGGGTATCTTAATTGAAAAATACTCTAGTTATTAGAGATTACAGGCACCTTTTATTTGATATTTAAGATATGAAATGACACTATGACAGAGAGGTTGAAGGAAGAAGAAGAGGAGAGAGAAAGGGAGAGACTCTAAGAGCGAGAGAGGAATGGGAATATCGAGTACCAAAAAGTTGGGTTTAGTATTTTTTTTAAATTTCTTTTTGTTAAAATACCAAAAAACCTCATATATTATTATGTTCCAATAAGCCATTAAGGGTATTTTAGACAATAAAAATGGGTATCTTGCTAACATACTTTCTTCATGTAGTATGTTAGCAAGACCCATATATATATATATATATATATATATATATATATATATAAATTAATATACATTTTCAATACAAAATAATAAATATTTTTTGTATATTTGGCTAGTGAATATAATTATTTTTGGTCGACCAGTTGTAACTTGCTCCCCAAAAAAGTCGATCTTCAAGGATCCAAATTCAAATCTCTTTTAAGTTATTTCATTAGTATGGAAAAGGATTTTTTGTAGCAAGGGAAGTGTCTGCAGTACCTTACTAATTCCTTTAGAAAAAGAGAGAGAGGAGAATGGACTCTACTCTCTAGTTTGCAATGACGATGCCAATTAGCGACAACTTTCAATAAGTACCCTAACGTCAACATTGAGTTTGAAACATACATGATAATATTACACGAACCAAATTATAAACGAAGATCAAATAATAGCAATGAGCTCATAGTCGACTGAAAAGTTATGTTGCATTGAATATTAACAATAATATGTTGCGCCAGTTGAAACGTCTGAACACCTCCCTCATGCCTTTAAGCTGCCAACACCTTCTCCTAACTTCAAATGGTTGTCTAAGACAGCCTGTGCATACCCATATATTCCATTAGGTACATGCATCTTCCTTCTGCAGAGTTTCAAACCCCGGCATCCTATGGTCTTTGTTCCAGTATCATTGACCGCTAGACTGCATCCTTTGGTGTGGCGAAATTTTACAATAGGAACCACTGCGTAAGGGTGAACCACGACAGATTAAACTACATTATGCAGGCTGTGGAGTGCTTATTCAGTTCTTCATTTCTTTGTGCTTCCAACATCTTTTATTACCTTCCGAAGGTTTCCTTCTGCAAAAAGAACCATTACACAATGTTGCTCCACAAGTTGGAGAATGGTTGACTGATGGAATGTCTATATTCCAATGTTTTTTTCCGCTACTAATTTTGGCAGCTGAACCTGCAAATACACTTGGTATTTCAGCTCCTAATTTCTTAGAAATGGGATCTTTAACCCTCATACCCTTATGTCCTTCACACCACTTTCTTCCTACTGCAGGTTGCCGGGTGCAGAAACTACCATCATTTAAATGAACTCCACATATGACATTGTGGTTCTGGTGGATGAGAGAACTAGAGAAATCTTGAGAGTGCTGTGTATCAGTTCTACTAAATGAGATCTATTGATAATCCTTACTAGAAGAAGTCCTGTATTCCAATATCGGATTGTAGGTCCACTGGCCAATTTTGTCTTTCATAGTCTGAGAAACGCCTCGATTTCTCCTTCCCTTGTGCTCTAGACATCTTTTGTTTCTCTGGAATGGTTTTCTTGAACAAGGAGAACCACAATCCAAGATAAAACCACAAATTGGAGCATTTTCCTCACCTCTACTTTCACAAGGTCTTGTGCTCTCATTTCCTTTTGCAATCAACTTCGGATTTACACTATTTACCTTCATTCCCTTGTGCTCAGCACATCTTTTATTTGCTGTAATTGGAGGCCTTATACAAACAGATCCATGATCTAAAGCCACACCACAAATAGTATTTAGATAACCATTTACACCAAAATTCAATGAAACTATCCTCGGTTGTGATTGCCCAAATTTGAAAATTTGGGGAAGGAAATTGGTGCTTTTGAAGCTATCATGAAAATTAGATCCATTCTCCAATAAAAGGGTCTTGCACGCTTTGATTCTGACACCCTTTTGTTTCTCAAGGGACAATTGAAGCTTCCTGATGAAAGCAGGAAGACGAGTTGCTCTTGAAATGCCATCAATCTTGCGGAGGACATCATTGTGACGACGTACACCATTACTGCCTTTATTCCAAGCATAATCAAATTTGTCAAGCAGTTGGGCTACAGTTCTCTCAGCATCTTTATTGTCGTTCGTCTGTTAAATATTAAGAAACATTACCAAAACCTAATATGGTTCATAGTAACTGAGGCACTTCAGGTACAAGTCAATACTGCATGCAATTACTTTCACTGAAACATGCTTAAATGCGCAACTTCATGGCTGGCAGACAGCTCACTTGTCCTTTTAGTGTATCCATCTATAGCTTAGGAAAAGAACATAATAGTAGTAATTTATCAACAAGATCGCAGAGTAAAACTAGGAGAGCTTTAATTGGAATGCCAAATAGACTGACTAACGAGCAACTACTAATTGCAATTTTCTGTATAGGAAAAGTAACATTAGAAAATTTGGCTTCACAATATAAAAAAAAAACCACTTTTACTTATTAACTTGTATGAGTGAGTAAAAACATTTTTTTTGCATTTCAATATCTAAAAGGAAATCAGAAATTAACACATCTGCAAGTTGCTTAACACTGTAGATAGGAGAAATATGTACTTATAGGTGCCCACCTATAAACAATAGAGAAGCCTCTTGAGAATGTTTCTGTAAATAATCCTGCTCTCTTTGAAGCAGATACATTTTCATTGTCGTGCAGCTCACTATTGGAGTAGCCAGTCTCTAAATGAGCGCCTTCACGGCCATATCACTGTAGCCTAGTCCTAACATTGTCAGATTTTCCAACATATACAGGAACAATATAATCAGGGTCAAGTCTGGTAGCTTGGCGCCATGACATAACTATTCCCAGTTCATAAACACCAGAGCACGAGGCGCAGTTTGGCAGGTTCTGAGTCCTATATTTCTCTGTACCTTCCTTCCCCAGTAAATAATCTTCTCAATCATTAGGGCAAAATAGAATCTGGCAGTAAAACACTCATGATGAATAAGAACAACAATAGCTAAGTTACTAATATAAATTCATTTATCTTTCCAACTTGGAGAAAGAGATTTGAGCATTGTCACATTTTCTCCAATGATGTAGATTCTTTTGCCATATTTGTACATAGGAGGAAACCCAAATTTATTTATCTTCTGTTATTGGATATTCCTTGCAAACTAATATGCTTGATGAAGATGACTTATCCGCCTGAAGAATGGGCTACTGTTCACCAAACATTATTTTCCTTCATTAAACAACTAGGGACGGGAGGTTTAGGGGAGGTCCAGATGTAAATCTAAGCAACAAAAGTTAGACCTGAAAGTTAATGAAAATCTGCAACACTTCAAACACTTACTATATGCTTACAGCCATCAAATAATTAATGAGAAAAAGAGTTTGGATGGAACCTTCCAATCGGAGAAAGCCGGATCGTGTTTAGTGCGCTTACAGTCTTCTCTTTTGAGCCGACCATTGAAGGATCTGTCAGCAGCTGCCATTGAGCTCTGCAGCTGCAGCTGCAGTCACGTTATTCACAATTTTATCCAGGGGAATATTTACCCAACGCAGAACCGAGCTCAATAAATGACCTCAGCTTTAATGGAAAACAGGCCAATCGTAAAAATTTTAAATGAATTAAACAACAGAAAGAATCTCAAGAATCTTAGTTCTAAATTAAACTAAAATCCTTCATCCTCAAAAACGTGAAACTATTTCTAAAATTTCATTCGAACCATAAAAATTTTAACTTCTATAAGATCTCCCCTCAAGAATGAATCTGAGGAGTATTTAAAGCTATTACATCCACATTCCAATCAGGAAAGGAAATAACTAAAATTAGAAAATAACAAAATCAAAATAAGGAAAGGAAAACCCTTATTATTTTACAAGAAAACACTAACACACTGTCTGGATGGTGTTTATCCATTTCATAATGTACGGTACTGTATGGTATGATATGGTACTATACAGTATAATACAATACAATATTTGGATAGACTGTATTGTTTGTTGTTGTTCAATAACAGTTTTATTGTTTGGTTTGACGGTATGTTACTATATCGTAACTGATAAACTTACTAAAATGCGCTGAATTATTATATATGTGAAATTTATCAATAATTACTAATAAATTAATTGAAAATAATTTTTTTCTGCTATTTTATCACAAATTATGCCTTGTAAATATGTTAAGTTGTTAAATTCATGCAAATTTTAACAAAATTAATTTTAAAAAATATCAAAATAAATGTGTCAATACTTTCTTGTTGACAAAGTCTGTTAATGCTAATGTTACCAAAACCATATATCTGATTACCATCTTGCGTTCTGCCAGGTTTAGGCTTGAACAACAAAAAATTCTGCTTCCATGCATTTCAATAATGTCTTTCAAACTCTCTAGGAACCCACTTGTACCGTCCATGATGACATATGGATGACCTTGATCTTGTACTGCTGCTTTTTTACAATTCTCAACCTGCCTTTGTTCAAGAACCCTAAGATAATTCATGTACTTATTCAACATCTAAAGAATCGTTTATCCTTTGAACATGATGTTCTACTACACAAAAATAGAAAATTAGTTATATCTCCACTAACAAAAGGGTTGGATGCTAAATCACTCGAATATATAAATCTCGAATATATAAATCTCGAATATATAAGTAATACACCCATGACAAAAACTAATGTCATAACAAAGATCAAAAGTCACTGGAAGCATGTAGTCTTAAAACTTCTTGGGACATTTAACGGTTTTTTCAATCTGAACAACATCCATAAAAAATATAAATAAAATTATTCATATTGTTCATAAAGCTAAAAATATTTAAAAGTTAAATAAAATCATTCTAAACTTAATTATCTCCTGGCATCATATCTAATAAAATAAGTTTGCGTTGATCCTTTGGACATCCTATCACAGTGCGACACGCATTTGCATTTTGGCAGAAAAATATATAAGCCTTTGTATTTGCGCGGGATTCCAGATTCCTCTCCTGCACCATTTGCCATATCTCGTTCTCAGGAATAGGTGGCATAGATGAAAGCCGATTAATAGCACCAGCCAACTTATCCATTCCACCTCTCAACACATCAATCATGCCTTCCAGATGATCATGCTTGGATTTTTTTTGTTTTTGCTAGAAGTTGGTGCTTGAGTTGGTGCCTCTGGATAAACATTTGATGTGGGTACGTCACTAGTTGGTTGACTTTGCTCACTCTGTTCATATTCCTCCATATTTTCCAAGGAGGCGGTGTTCATATAAATCATATCATCTACCTCATCAATGGTCAATGAATCATCACTTGATTTTTTCAGATTTTTATGAGCATTCCTTTTTAACATATCTGAGCCAATTTCAGCATTTTTTCCAATAACTCTATCCTTTCCATATAGCATCACCAACTTTTCATAATTTCAAAATGACTTGTCCTTGAAGTCAGCAGCTTAAGGCTTAGCCTATATATAATAAGTACAAAACATTACAGACATCTAAGCAATGACACAAAACTAAATAGTAAACATTAGAATTCAGAAATAACAAAGATGCAATTCACTTAGGATTAATTTTTGGTTCAGCATAATATTATAAGTGGCATGGATCTATCTCTAAGAATAAATAATTACGACACAGCTAGTTTGACTGAAAGTCATATCCAATAATTTTTAAAACCACATGCATTCTAAACTAGGGAAAAAGAACATAACCACATTCTTTTTAATTAGCCCTACCATGTAAAAGAACATAAACAAGTCCTAGTTGACCTATTAGTAAAATACAAAGAAGTTCAGATGCATGCTAGGATCTTTAATTTTATGTGGCATTGAATTTAACTGCATTCTTTTTAATTAGCCCCACCATGTAAAACATTTTCTATTCCACCGGCTACATATATCACACCTAGTACCTTCATTTCCTTCATACTAAACTAGAAAAAATAGAAAAAGATGGAGATTTCGGTAATCTACTTCAGTAAGCTTCAAGGTGAGGAAATAAGTGCAACCATGGAACTTCTCCATCAAGCCTATGAGAAATGGGGCTTCTTTATGATAATGAATGAATGTATATTCTGTTTGTAAGTACTCCCTCTGTTCCTAAGTAGTTGTCACCATTTTTGTTTGTACTCTCCTTAAGAAAAACACTAACTACATGCTAAATTGACTAACTACTTTTCTCTATTTAATACTTCTCTTTTTTGCACTATATTGATATCTCTCTATATTTATGATCAAAGATAAAGGTGAAAAAACCAAGCAATTATGTCTTGGTTTTGTGAAATGACAAATATTAAGGAACATCTATTTTTAGTAAGGACGACAACTAATTAGAAACGGAGGGAGTACATTTCTAGAAGGATTTCACCACTTCACATTGGTTACATCAGATTGTGCATTAATGATAAGCATAATTTTCAAAAACAAAAACAAATTAGAATCTAGATCATGTGTCTTTACACAATTAGATGGCATTAGTGTATATAGAATTTCAAGAAATAACACACCTAACTAAATCAAACTAACCATGACATGCAACACAGATTCAGTTATGACTTTAAATATAACATAGTTGGTTCTTTCATTTTACTATGACGTCATTAGCTATCTATTTTAATTTTGCTTGATAGTGTTTCAGTATTGAATCTTTTGAAAAAGCTCCAAACAAGTCACTTTTTTAAACTAGTATAGAAATAAGAACAAAATTAATAAACGTAAATTTACCTGAATTAATTGATCCCATACTTCAGGTTCAGCATCCCACTTATTTGTGATGGAATCCCATGCAAATTTGCTCATTACCGATTGATAAAAGGTTCTATAGTACTTGGTGAATTGCCTTTTAACTGTTTTCATCCGGTTGTGAATTTTCTCCTTGTTTATTACTGTATCTGGAAATTTCGAGCGTAGTTCCTTCAAAATGTTATCCATTGCGTGTGTAGTGAAAGTTCCTCCAACTCTATGTCCAAGTGCATTCTCTTGAAAATACGCGTCGATTAATGTGTCATCCATTGCATTGGTCCAAATGCATACATAGTTATCTGGAGTTTTTAGATCACCTGAGGTGAATTCCTTTGCCTTTCTCGCCATATCAACAACTATAAAATTAAGATAAATATTCATAAGATTTAAAAAGAGAAAATGTTGTCATACATAAATATTGAAAAAAATTATAATAAAAAATAAATGCACTACACATCATGTTTATAACAAAAACAATAACATCCTGAAATTAATTTTAAATAACATTAAAAAAATGTAACATAAAATAATCACTTGAGTTTTTCCCTAAAAAATTAATCTTGATAATTTGTCCACATAGCAGCTTCTATGCCATCTCGAATCAACTCCCCTCTTCTAAATTCTTCATTACTCTCCTTAGGATTTGGAGTTTCTTCATGCACAGTGTTATCATTCATAAGCTCTGCATCAACTTGAGTGAGTAACTCATCATTTGAATCTACACCTCTTAAGTAGTTGTGTAAAATACAACATGTAAATATAATAAGCTTTTGGGTTTCAACAACATATGATGATTCTATTGAACTAGAAATTATAGGAAATCTCTTTTTAAGAACTCCAATTGCTCGTTTGATAGCATTACGCAAAGAAGCGTGTCACAAATTAAATAATTTACGAGAATTTCGGGGTGGATTTCTTGAATACTCTTTCAAGTGATATCGCTCCCCCCGATAAGGTGTAATAAGATCGCTTCTCAACATGAGTCCAGCATCAACAAGGTAGAATTTGGCTAAACATAAAAAAGTAAAAAATTCAATTATATTATTTATCATATCTACCTAAGTCTAGATAAATATATATAATATTTAACTTCTGAAATTTTAAGTGGGTCTTGACTATTTAGTGCTTCTTTCATGATTCTTGAATCAAATGTTGTACCTTCTCACCCAGCTAACACATATGTGAATTTTAAATCAAATGTACATGCAGCTAATACATTTTGTGTTGGATAATCTTTCCTCCCACGATATTTCGGTGCTCACGTTGTGAAACTTTAACACGTATATGTGTTCCATCAATTGCACCAATACAATCCTGAAATTATAACCATCGTTTAACAATGTAAACATTCTCGATATTAGCTTAAATTTAAATAATGTTATAATTAGGTTTACCTTAAAATATGAGTAGAATCCTTGATTGCTAGCAATTTCAGAAGGAACATGGGATCCATCAGGTTGTTTGATAAATTTTTTATATAACCCCAAGATGGCTTGTAGGACAATATGAAAATGACAACTGACCGATTCTCCAGATCGTCGAAAGATGAAAGATAGCTCGCGGTTTGTCACATTATGTGCTAACAAGTAAAGTGTTTTTGAAACTTGTTCTTCAACTATAACTCGAAGTGTTGGTCTAAGACCTCCATCTCTAACTAAAATCTCACATAAATCAGTGAAAGTTGAAGGGCTCATTCTTGTTGTATTACGACAAAGATCAGTCGAAAATAGATGACTTCAATAATTCATCCCTAACTTTCTCTCTTTCGAGCCGTATGTTATGTTTGATTGTACGTTGATCATTTTCAACTTCACATGCACAAGTCCAAAATCAAATAATTACTAGAAGAGCAGCATATGAAGCTAATGAGCTCACTTGTCCCAATATGTGATTCATATCTTGGTTATTCTGGTCAGCCATCTATAATAAAATTAAGGGAGATTAAACAAAGGTACATATAAAAATAAATTTGAATAAAAAATTAGGTACAAGATTATACATTTATAAACTAAGTATGCTTAAAAACTGTTGTACTAACAGAATAAGCAATGGAGAATGGACATCAGCTAATATTCATTGTTTTTGTATTGCAATTCAGAGCTAAAAGGAATAAAAATGAGCCTCTTTTATTTCTTCTCTCACCTTACTTTTTCTTGTGCTGTTTTTCTATTTCTCTCCTTTCCTTACATTTCCTTTTACCTTCCTTATTCCATTGTCTAATCAACCAAACTGCTTTGTATAATATTGGAAAGATGGTAAATGACATGCAAATGTCAACATACTTCAAAGTTGTGCATCATGAACTTTTGCCTGTGTTTCTCGTGACAATATTTTTTCTCCTTAACTATGAACAATTCACTTATTTTGAACAATGAAAAGAGTTTCAAAGATTCACTTAATATAGATTGGAGGAAATACTTTCTAAGGAGGGTGTCAAGCCAAACATGACCAAATAAACATAGACGAGAGAGAATCAAAGGAGGCTATTGTATTTAGAGAGTTGTATGACAGTGTCTTTATTGGTTATCTGAATATCTAAGAATATTTTGTCAAGCTAAGTTATTTAAATTATGGTAGTACTGACCTTGCACATTGAAATTGCAGAACATATCAATTTTTAAGAAAGTAAAGTTCGCTTTATTTAAAAAAGTTTCAAAAGTGTATCACTAACAATAGGTGGAACTGTAGAAGTCTCTTCTCTATTAGCTATTAGAAGAGGGTATAGTGATATATGGTATGACCTGTGTCGTTTTCACGCTTTATGTGTAAAACAACTGTGACATGAATAACTTATTGTCATTAATTTTTTTAACAGGGTACCGCACTCTTTTCATGCTTTATGTGTAAAACAACGAAGCAACTAAATTTATAAGTTTAGAAAATCACAGAAGGAGATAGAAGAACGAACAAAACGAGGGAACAAAGAAATCAAACCTAGAGAAAAAGAAGTGAATGTAGAAGAGAACGACGGAAAGCAACAGAGAAACGCCTAAATGTAGAAGACGTATTAGGGTTAGGTGGATTTAAATAATATAGGATAAAAGGTAAAATAGGATTATGAAAGATTCAGTAAGGACATAATTGGAAAAATAAATTAGGTAACCATGGGATTACACCAAATTGGTGGATTCAAAAAGTGAGGGTTTCCATGGTTACCTAACCATGGAATCAAACCATACCATATCATGTATTTTAAAAACAATCAAAACAAACATGGGACTCTTAATAACCATACCATATGATACCATACCATGAAAACCCACCATCCAAACAACGTGTAAGGCGCCGTTTGGTTACTGGATGAGGCCCAATTTAATACATGAATAATTTGATTATTGATGTATTAATTTTATACATTGGTTGGTTTGCAAATAATATACAAGTTGTTCATATATTAAATTATTAATTTTATACAATGTTTGGTTGGTAAGTTCCAAAAATTGTATAAAAGTTGTTCACATATTAATTTTATAAGTCGAAGAGGCAACTTTCCTATTTTGGGAGCTTCTAGACATTGTGGTATCTAATTAGTACATAGATATTTTTTGTTGTTTGATCTTGTTTTTTGTTTTGGGCTTGGGTCAGTTCAGGCCATTTTTTGTTGGACTGTAGATTTTATTTATCAATAAATGGCCCATGTGGCCTATTTTAGTTAAAAAAAAGAAGGTAACTTACACAAATCCCATAAGTTAAGGAGCCAACAACACTTTTTACCACAACTTTGTCTAATTACATAAAATCTCGAAAATCATCGTTTGTGATACATAACTTAAGTCATGATACATATTGTTTGTGATACATTTGAAACTAATTGGTTAGTTAAATAAGGAGATAACGGAATTTTATTTATTAAGGCGAGTGAATCACGCAAAATCCAATTCGGAAAGAATCACTAAAATCTCTAAAACTATAAGAAAAATAAAAAACTTTCCATCCGATTTATATCGATTCCAATTTTCAATTTGACTCAATTTCTTCATCTTTTTTTTTCTTCCTCTAACAACTTCACTCTCCACCGTCTTTCTGTAGTGACAACTCCATCTACGGCGAACTCGAGTCGCCGGAAACATCACCTCTGTCCTATCGTTGCTTCACTTCCACCGCCGCACCAACTTAATATTCTATAAAATTAAAACTATATATGTATCAAATTGACTTATATATGTATCAAATTAAATTAGAAAGCTTGTACACAAAATATAAAGAGAGATTCTTATATATATCACACATATTTTATAGTTTTTGATACATAGTTTTTCTTTATATAAAATAAAGGTATAATGAGCAGTGAATAAACAGAAAAATTGATACAAATATAAAATGTATCAAACTATTATATCAGAGTTACACATACCATTTCTCATAGGTTAAAATGTATCAAAGTAATGTATCAATGATGCACGTACAAAATGTACCACATAATTAAATAAAATTGATATGTATCAATTGAAAAATACACAAACTGAATGAGGGTGGTGAAGCCATTAAATGACCAAAAAACATATGCATCATCCTTACATTATGGAAAGGGTACACACATTCTTGATATGTATCTATATATGTATCAAATAAATTTATCTGATACATATGATTCATACATATGTACATATGTCTTGATACTTATGATTGATACATTAATCCACCACCACCATCCCCTCTGTCGTTCGTCCGCACCACCACTGCCACCTTGGCCGTTCTCATAAAAAACCTAGCAACTGATTGTTCAATTTCTTTTCTTTCCCTTAATGGGTATTGACTTAAAGGTTGAAAAAAGATTCAAAATTGATAAAAGGAGAATTGATAAAAAGATCAAAAAAAGACAAGGAAATTGGTGAAATCAGTTTGATATCAACTTGATGGATGAGTGCAGTTGTTGGAGGTTGAAGAGAAAGAGATAGAAACGCATAAGTGGGGAGAGATTTTCAAAAATTTTGGGGTGGAAAAATTTGAAAAATAAAAAAAGGTGATTTGGGGCGTCAATGGTGGAGAGTAAAGCGCCTGAGAAGATCGAGTATATGTATCAAGAGCAAAATAGTAAATAAGGAATTTTAAATAATTTTTTAAATGGTAAGGGATTTTATATATTAATGACTCTTAAGTTTGTGAGTTTGTGTAATTTATCCAAAAAAAATTATAAGAAATTTTGTTGTATTTTAGTAATTCTACATAATTAATACTAAAATAACTTATGAGGAAATCCATGTATAATTTTATGTAGGTAGAAGGTAAAATAAGTTATGTTGGTATTAGTTATAAATGAATTATATAACAATAGTACACATTTACCCCTATTAATTTACTTTTAAATGTATATTAATTTACAACAAATTAATTATTCAATAAACAATAATTCAAAAATTATTTTATATGTATAAAGAAAAAATTGAACAGCGGTGAAAAAAGGATGGAAAACAAACAACCAATAGTAGTAGTGGTGAAGAATGGGAGATCTTTGAGAAATGATGAAGAATGGATCTTTGATGGCGCTGGATAAGTAGTAGCAGCAGCAATAAGCAATTAATGGGAACAGTGGTAAAAAATATGTATAAAATTATTTTAGTCATAAATTAATGTGTGTAGTTACATTCTAAAAAAAGGATGGAAAAAGGACATTCTACGGTCTACACTTTGCAATATTAAAAATTATACTCTTCTATATATGCAAATAAAACTAAAAAAAGAACTTCACTGTGCGTATATTATATAAATAAATATTTTTAGAATTAAGAAATAAGAATTAGCTCACTAATGTATTGTAATTCCTACATAACTAAATCCTGCATAAATAATACCTGCATAACTAATACCTACATAACTAATACAAGAATAAATAAAACCCGCACATACATAAAATAATACATAGATTCACTCATAACTAATTCATGTATTACTAATACCTGCATAACTCTAACTAGTGATCAAACGGCCTAGAAGGGGTCATTTGGTGTCATGACCCGAGTCTGCAGCCTGGACGTAACACGGTTCTTAAAAACGCAAGTGGTCCCAAGTTAACCCTTGATGCTAACATAATTCATGAGCAACTGAATAGAAACGTATAAACTGGAAAACACTATGCAGAAGCAAGATCATAGGAAAACTTGTTCAATACATAATAGATTAAAAACTTTTACAATAACTATATTATGAAAAAGAAAATGGAACTAAATACATCAATTCTGACTAACTGTCTATGAAGCCTCTACTAACACTGACCATAGTTAGCCGGTACATGACCCCTAACTATCTCTAATTAATGTATAAGAACTAAAATAAACTAATATGACTACTATCTGACTGGAGTTCTCGACTAAGGAGAACTCATCACCTTCTGACTAGAAGTTGCAATCTGAACTAGCCACGAGCGTTAGAATGAGCACCTGAATCTACATCACATGAAAAATGTAGGTAGAAAAGATATGTGATCAGACGTCTGAATGTACTCAGTATGTTGGAACAATAGTAAATAGCTGAAATCATATTTGTAACACAAACAGAGGAAACGAGCCAATTGAGATTTGATAAACATAATAATCAGCTGAGAGTAAGTTTAGTTAAAACCATAAGAAAACTTTCTATGATGTACATATCTGAAATCATACTATCTGGAGTCATAAAAGACCATATCAAAAGATTGTCAAAGCAAAGTAAATACTTTTAGGTGGTGAAAATCTGAAGAAAATGGTAATAGCTAAAATCTGAGTAAAAGCTCATTCAGAGATAAAGTAATAAAGTCATAAATCTGTATAGCTGAAACTGAATCGTATCTGAAGCTGCATATCTAAAAATGTAGTTCTAGGAAAATGTAGTTTGGCTAAAATCATCCGATATTACGGAGAAACATAATCCTACGGTGATACGTAATTCTGGAATTTAGATTTTCTAAATCCATATCCGCTTGGTGGTAAATAATCCTCCCAAAACATACTATATATATAGCTCATAATATATCTATTAAGCTTCTTTAGAAGCTTATCATGAGTCTTTCTCAAAATCTCTTTCTAAAATATATCATGCTGTGTGACTATCCTCAAATCTGTGAGACGAAGCTCAAATCTTTCTTTCTAAAATCATATGCTGAAATCTCTTTCTAAAGCATATCTTTCAAATCATGTTCATAGCTTAAATAATGGAAAAATTTACTAAAATATGCATAACTTGTAGATTCTCAAAATAACTTTCATAATAATATAAAGGCTCTAAAATTCATACTTTAAAATAATAAGCTTCAAGAACAATGTACAAGATTAAGTCAAGGATAAAAAAGGGCAACAAGGAAACCTTTCTAAGCATATAAGGTAATATAATAGTCATAAAATTCATAATCAAGAGTAAAAACTTCAATAAATCATGCAATTTGATAATAAAAATGGTGAGTTTTAAAGTGGATTTATAAATCCTAATTATGAAATTAGATTAATGAAAATTAGAAAGTTTTGGACATGAGGATGGAAGGGATTCATCATTGAAGTTGTACATACCTGAAAAAGAAGATTCTTGGAGAGAATCATGAACTTGGGAGCTTGGGAGTAATGGGGTTTGAGAAACCCCTCTTACGCATTCTTGAGTTTTTGGGAGAAGGGAAGGGATTTGGGAGAGAATATGTCGATGTTTTCTTGAGAAATAACTCTTATTGGGTGATTAAAGTCATGGGAAGAGGTCTTGGGGTAAGGAAATAACCAAACTACCCCTTAGAAAAGCCTTTAAAAGTGTAGAAAAAACTTATTGGACAGTTCAAGTGACGAACCATGGGTCCATGATAGACCATGGTCCAAACCATCGAGTTCTGGGACTTTTTTTAATCACTGGATAAGAATGATGACTTATAGTGACGGACCGTCATCCAAGTGATGGTTCGTCACTTCATCCGTCGTTTGTTGGCAGACGGACACTCTATGGTAAAATGAACATAACGTTTCACTCCGTTATTGGATTGACAAACAGTCAGCGGTGTTGAAAAGAAGACTCGAAGACCTTTAATTTGATGGGACTTGAGCTACAAAACTCTTCATATTCTAGGATTACTGCTTGTTTAAAGTTAACACTAGCAAAATCATATATTGAAACTCAATTAGTAATGAAGCTTTCAACTTAACTTTGAGCTAGAGGTTCCTTGTGACCTTAACTCATCATACATTAAGGAATTGATCTTAAAACATATGCACAAATTTGAAATCATTAGATTTGGGTATATACATACTCGAAGAACTGTTCGGATCCTAGCTTAGATTTTGGGGGTGTTATAGTATCTCCCCTTTGAGATCATTTGTCCTCGAATGAATACTAAGGTTAGGATGAAAGAATGAACTTTCTAGGAATGTGTATCTGATTTTGTGAAACTTAAATATTGACATAATTTTGATTGGTTTAGACTAAGAATGAAACTGCATTGGAGTAAGTATAGCACGAACATATCCATAAGACCATAGGGTATCGGATCATGATATGAAATTTTCTAGGAGTCACTGTAGGGATAAAACTATTACCTAGAGCATTCTCATCGAAATCTCTCACAGCATACCAAGGAAAGAATCACATGCATGAAGTAAGAGTAGGACTATTATGCCTTAAGCGATACGACTAATAGCTTTCAAGCTTAACAACATTTCTCAACTACGCTCCTCCTCCTGAATACTACCCTTCATCAGTTGCAACTTATAACTCTCCTAGGGGTACATACGGCTGACAAAGTCTGGGTCTAGCTGCATGGTCTTATCATGTTCAATCATAATTCAGAAGTACAAGGCTATACATAAGGTGACCATGATAGCCTCAACTACAGGAATCTGTAACCTATATCCACTTAAAAGCACTCACCCCTAAAATATTACTTCCCGCCTTAATCAACCAATCTTAAGTTCTAATCAAGGAGTCATTAACCACCAAAAGTCATTACTTTTAGGTATATCAACAAAATCATTTCAAGCCTATCACTCAACTGCTATCAACACCACTATCATAACATAAGGAAGGTCACTGAATAGCTAGAACATGAGGATCTAGAATAAAAGCGATGCTGTGAAATATTGACTAAAGTATATTCACAACTTTGACACACAGCTGGGGCCTGAGAATTAAAGTATAGTATGCAAGAATTGTTCAAGAAATCTGACCTGAGAACATACATGTCGTGTGTCATTAAGGATGTATCATGAGTTCATGGGGCTGAGCATATTGTAAATTGTAAAACATGAATGCATGAGTCATGAGTTGTATGATATGGGACTAGAATTCATAAATTCATGGAGTCGCACCAGGGACTGAGAATGGACATACATTTGTTTGAAATGCATGAATAGGAGTTATGATCATGGCGCTAACATGCAAGGCAGGAGTAGAGTGTCATAGTGATTGAAGTACAAGGAATATACTAAGATATGAATGGGTTGGGTTTCTGCCTCCCTCTAGGTCTATTCTAGAACTTACTAGCATTACTACTAGAATCTCAAAACCTGACTTAGAGTATCACCTTATCATCTCCCCCTTAGATCAAAATCCATCATTCTAAGTTTATGGACATATTTAATAAACTCTAAACTAAACTGTAATCACTTTACTCTAGCGGTCAGGGTATAACAATATGTATAAATACTGAACTCTCCTTGAAAGACTATATCTGAAGGTGTAAACCCGCTGCTAGTACTTCTTTCTGAGATACATCTCTTAACTTTCTCTAGCCTCTAAAGTCATCATATTATACCTTAAACTATTACTGACAAACATAACTGATTCCCCTAATACCTCAAAATCAGACCCATGTTCTTAGTCTACTGGCATCATACCTCTAGGTTCATAACTATAACCATTTGAGATACTGAAAATAAAAATCGTACTAAGAGACTTAACAACATCTATCTTTAATTCCAATATATCCCACTATTATAGATACCGTATAATACTAGCTTTGCCCTTTCCATGCTTATCAACCCCAAGATACTAACTAGTAACACATAAAACTCAATAGCTTAGAATCTCATGAAGCTACACACCTTTTTTCAAGAATTCAAAACTCCTTATCTCTATCTGTTTGATCATCCACAATTCAGACTTAGAGTTTAACACTTATCCTGGATAGTTGCCTAACTTCTCACACATTATACAGACTTATGACTATTGGATAGAAATTAAGTAACACTTGTCCACTACAATTTTATAACAAAAATAATCAACCTTAACCACACCTCATATTTAACTTCAGTCTAAAAGAACATTCTCCTTCACGACCTTACTGCTTTCCTTACTACCCCACTAGACATCTCTTCCCTAAACTGGGTTCATAACCTTTCAATAATCATGGGTCCTCTTTTCAACTTATAAGGTACTGTCTAAATCCATGTCACGACCTAATTTCTCGATTCATGATGACACCTACTTTAACCCACCAGTAGGTAAGCCAAACCATAGCCCAGAACGACAAGTAACAGGCTAATCGGTGGAAGATAAGAAAATAAAGGTTCAATTAAAGTAATAAGACATGAGAACAGAGATATTTATATATATAAATGCATGCTATACAAGAGGGAATGAGGATAAAATATCAAAATAAATCCCCCCACGACCTGGTAAGGTCAGTACAAGAGCCACTAATACAAAAAGAGTACTAGACACTATCAGAATATATATCATAGTCTCAAATATACAAATAAGACTATAAAAAATATCAAAAGGAGGAGGATCATATCCGGACTCTAAAATATCACCCTATCTCCAAACATCAGCACATCTCGAGGATGTCGTCAATGGCGGTGACTCGCACTCAAATTTACATTAGGAAAAAAGATGTAGAAGAGCAGTATGAGTACCAAAATAATGGGTACTTGGCATCATAGGCCAACTGAGCTAAATTATAGTAAAAGAATAAATAAAGTGCGAGTATGTAAACCTAAGTCAAATAATAAGTATAGGAAAGGAAAAGGGAAAATAGGACCAAATTATACCGAAAAGGGCCTCTAGTCGGCTAAATTAAGCATCAATTGCTAAAAGATGTACCTGAGCCATAAAAACCCACCCAAAACTAGCATATTAACATTCTAATACTATAAAAAAGCATAGTCTATAAGGAGGATAAGCCTAGCCTACCTGGACACCACCAGAAGCTCATAAAATCCTATACACCGGAACTTTTCCCTTTTGAGAAGCCTCCAACTACTGCCGCACTATCAAAATAATATTCTACACCTCAATATGATAATATTGATACTCATATTGTGTATTAATGCTCCAGTTCAGAAATCAGACTAAAAACCCCTCGTAGGGCTTGCTTGTGGAATCAGGAAATTGAAACCGTCACAGCGTCCCTCTCAGCTCAAGGATTACTGCCCCCCAAAATAAGCATAATTTGAGCCTCGATCAGCCTCAAAATAGTCCCACAAAGCTCGGAGAAAAAAGAACTTTGACTACTATTTTAAACCAAAATCGAACTGGATACTTATGAAATTAACACAAGGAGATAATCACAATGATGCCTCCAATGCAATCCCAACTTCAATTTGTTGATTCTCACACTAATCTAAAGATCCCACACTCTCTAATAGAGTTTTACACTTAGCATTTGAAGCTGAAACTTAAGGAAAATGATATTTATACAACTACCAACGATGGTCGATTTAGTGGCTAAATGACCGCTAAAGCGGCGAGGTGGGCGCTAAAGCAACCCAGCCTCAGCTGGATATCCACCTCTAAGGTAATCATGAGCCACTAAAATATATACCTCTAAAGTAGTCTCTAGGCCGCTAAAGCAGCTGTACCAGCAACCTAGGCACTGACAATTTGTTAAGTCCCAACGGACTCCGATCGAGTGCTCGAGATTCATTTGAAACCCCATGCATGCAAAAGAACTATGATACCCTACCAAATTATGCATTCTAGACTCAATGGAACCATTGAAATTCTATTCGAGGTCATTTCAACAAAATATGGGTCCCACCCAAGGTTCTAGATTTCACCAAATTCCACCCTATAACCTAAAATGAGTCCAGAAGACTCAACCCAGGAAAAGGGTATTTCTAGCCTAAAATTGACATTCTGGAGCTAAAGGAACTATTAGAATTGGCTTTTAAGTCTATTTACTTAAAGTTTTAGCTCGAGACCCATATCTCAACTTTAAAAGCTCCAAAATAGAGAAATGGCTCTAAAAACCAAATGAACTGTCTGGAAACCAAACTGTCTGTACCAATAAGTCATAAATGATTTAGGACATATATGGGAAGGCTCTAAATGATAAAAAGCATGAAAACTTAGAAAATGACCTGGAGTCATTACAGCATCCACTACTAAAGGACTTTCATCTGTGAATGTAAAGGATTAAGAAGTACCTGAAGGATCAAACAGGTGATGATACTGAGGTCACATATCACGCTCAGTATCCTAGGTAGACTCCTCAACCAAATGGTGTCTCCACTGAACCTTAACTATATGAATATCTCTAGAATGCAACCTTCTGACATCTTTGGCTAGGATAGAAACTGGCTCCTCAACAAAGGTTAACCTCTCATCCAACTGAACAAAGTCCCACCGAAGCACATGAGACTCATCTGGAATATAATGTCACAACATTGATAAATATAAATCTAGATGGATGGCTGAAAAGGCTGGAGGAAAGGCCAAATCATAAGCTACCTCCCCAACTGTTCGAAGGATTTCAAATAGCCTGATATACCTGGGGTTGAGCTTGCCTCTCTTACCGAACCTCATCACGCTCTTCATTGGTGATACGCGTAGAAATATCTGGTCACCAACTCTAAATCTCAAGGCACAAAGCCTATGGTCAGCATAACTCTTCTGCCTGCTTTGAGCTGCCCGTAGCCTATCCTAAATCATCCAAATTCTATCTAAAGATACATGAAGTAAATTGGTACCACGGGGCCTAACCTCTGAAATCTCAAACCAAGTGGATATTGACAACTGATACAACCCAAAAATATAGAAACGCAAAATAACTATAATAAATAAGATAAAGATATAAAAAGGGATAGATTCGATAGAAGAGATTAAAATAGACACAAGTAAATAAACAAAAAAAAAGGAAAATCAAAGGTATTCAAACTCACGACCTTCCTTAAGACTATCCACGAGCACCTAAGTCTTACAATAGCTAAGAGGAAATTCGATTCACCTCTAAACCAATGTTTCTAATCAAAGCATTCAACTAAAGTTTACCAACACTCACAAGAGTATTTTTTATCAATAATAATAAAAAATCTAACTAAGGAGTGAAAATACTAGCTATTTATAGCTATGGGCCCAAAAGTGACCCTAAACATGGTTCTTGGGCCCAAAGTGACCCTTAGAGAAAGATCTCATCGCCTAGCAAGTTGGCGATGCACCAAATGGCCATGTGCTACGCCAAGTTGTCAGGTGTTGTGCCAAAATGTCTAGAATGTGCATAATCTTATGTAATCTTCATGTCATTCACCAAGTTTGTGTGCCAATTGGTCACTTGGTGCACTGAATGGACCTTGGTGTGTCGAATTGGACAGAACAATGTCTTTATCTTGGTTTTCATCTTCGCTTGGTCCTTTGTATTCTAACACCTTCCCATTCTTACTCCAAATGATCCTCAACATATGAAACCCTTGCTTCATAGCCAATACTTGATCAAGTACCTCCATTTGTATGAACGAAGCTTGGGTCCTTTAGAGGTCCTTTCTTGGCTTCTAGTGAATGGTCTTGAGGGATTTGAGGATGTGTCATCCTCTCTATCTTGAAAAGAATTTGACCTCAAATTCATAGATTCTTCATCCTCAAGCATGTCAAAGAGTGAAAGATTGCACACGTTGAACGTGTTGTACACTTGATATTTTGGTGGGAGATCAACCTTGTAACCATTATCATTTATCCTTTCAAGTACTTAAAATGGTCCATTTCCTTGAGGCATCTACTTGAACTTCCTATAGGTTGGGAATCGATACTTCTAGAGGTGTACCCAAACCCATTCACCTGATTCAAGCACAAGTCACTTTCGTCCTTTATTCACCCCGTTGGCCACCTCTTGACTCTTCTTTTCAAGGCGTAGTCTCACCTTCTCATGTAGCTTTTTCATGGAATCCGCCCTTTTGTTTACATCTATGCTAATCACAACATCACTAGACAAAGGAGTGATATCTAAGGGGGTAAGAGGGTTAAAGCGGTAAACACATTCAAAAGGAGTCATACCAATAATCGTGTGAATAACTCTATTGTAAGCAAATTCAACTAAAAGTAAGTGATCCTCCTAAGGGCCATCTTCCAATTAACCTTGGCGCGTAACATAGAACCTAAAGTTCTATTCACAACCTCAGTTTTACCATCGATTTGTGGGTGGCAAGATGTGGAGAAAAGTAATTTAGTGCCAAGCCTACCCCACAATGACCTCCAAAAGTGACTAAGGAACTTAGAGTCCCTATCACTAACAATGGTCTTGGGAATCCCAAGTATATTAACAATATGTTCAATGAATAAGGTGGCCACATTGGAAGCATCATCACTCTTGTGGCATGGAATAAAGTGAGCCATTTTCGAGAATCTATCAACAACAACAAAAATACTATCTCTTCCCTTCCTTGTCCTAGGCAATGCCAACACGAAATCCATAGAGATATCAAGCCATGGGTGTAGGGGAGTAGGAAGTGGGGTGTGGGCGTAGGGGAGTGGGAAGTGGGGTGTACAATCCTTTAGGGAGAAGTTGTGATTTAGCACTTTTACAATCTACACATTGACCACATACTTTTGCAACATCATCACACATTTTCGGCCAATAGAATTGTTCCTTTAGGATCCAAAGGGTGTTGTTAATTCCAAAGTACTCATCAAACCCCCATCGTGTGCCTCTCTAACAAATAACTCTCTCCAAGAGCTTGAGGGCACACACAATCTTTTTCCCTTTAACAAAAACCCATCAAACTTGGAAAAGGGTATAGATGACCTATCCCTAATCCATTATTCCCTTTCCCATTCCTCACAATCTTTGAAGATTTACGTAAAGTAGGGGTCCTCGACATATAATGTCTTCAAACACTCAAAGCCAATCAATTTATAAGACAAAGTATTTAGCAAAACATGTTTTCTAGACAAGGTATGAGCCACAACATTCTTCTTCCCCTTTTTGTATTGAATTACATAAGGGAAAGTTTCTAAGAATTCAATCCACTTGGTATGCTGTTTGTTCAATTTATCTTGGTCCCTAAAGTGTTTCAAAGATTCATGGTCGGTTCTAATCACAAATTCCTTAGGCCACAAGTAGTGTTGCCAATTGCCTAAAGCTTTAATCAAGGCATATAGCTCAAGATCATACGTGGAGTATTTCAAGGTTGCTCCTTTGAGATTTTCGCTAAAGTATGCAATGGGCCTTTGGTCTTATATTAAGACGGCTCCAATGCCAACCTTTCTAGAATCACATTCAACTTCAAACATCTTTTCAAAGCTGGGCAATTATAACAACGGAACGGAGCTAAGCATTATTTTCAAAGTTTCAAACACCTTTGCCTGCTCATCACTCCACTTGAAAGGCTTATCCTTTCGAATTACCTTGGTCAATGGGGCGGCTATGGTGCTAAACCCTTTAACAAACCTTCTATAGAAACTAGCCAATCCATGAAAACTTATCACATCACTAATGGATTGTGGAGTTGGCCAATTTTTTTTTATAGCATCTATCTTGGATTCATCTACTTTAACACCCCGGGAACTTACAACAAATCCCAAAAAAACGACCTCATTAACACCAAAAGAACATTTCTCAAGATTGGAAAATAATTGCTCTTTTCTAAGCACATCAAACACACACTTCAAATGCATAACATGGTCATCTAGGGACTTGCTATAAACTAAGTTATCATCAAAGTACACCACAACAAATTTCCCTATGAACGATTTCAACACATAGTTCATTAACCGTATAAAGGTACTAGGAGCATTGGTGAGTCCAAATGGCATAACCATCCATTCATAGAGACCAAATTTGGTCTTGAAGGCGGTTTTCCATTCATCACCGAGATTCATCTAGATTTGATGGTACCCACTCCTAAGCTCAACTTTTGAAAAAACACAAGAACTATTTAACTCATCTAGAATGTAATCTAATCTAGGGATAAAGTCGCGATACTTTACTGTTATCTTGTTGATTGCCCGATAATCAACACATATGCACCAAGTCCTATTTTCTTTAGCACTAACAATATCGAAACTGCATGTAGACTCACTCTTCCCTTGATGTATCTTTTGTTAAGGATTTTCTCAACTTGCATTTGAAGCTATTTGGTATCCATTAGGTTACTCTGATAAGCCAGTTTGTTTGGAAATTAAGAGTTTGGCACAAAGTCAATTTGATGTTCAATTCCCCAAAGTGGGGGTAGCCCTTTTGGAAGCTCCTAAGGGAACACATCATCATATTCTTGCCAAAAAAAAAAGAAATAAAATGGGGTATAGGAGAAGTAGAGTGGTTAACATGAAAAATATGGGCTAAGAAGATTATGTGCTCCTCTTCATCAGCCTCCTCAAATAAGTCTTTGTTTCTAGCCAACATCACCATTTGTCCCTTTGCTTTCAACTTCCTCCTTTCCTTTGCTTCATCATTTTTCTCTTCATGAGGTTCCTCCTCACCTTCTTTTATACCCTTCTCCTTCAAATTTCTCATCCTTTAATGTACCTCATTTACTTGTGATGGTGAAAGAGGGTGAAGGGTGAACTTCTGACCATTCAACTCAAGAGAATACTGATTGGTTCTTCCATCATGTTTGGTTGAATGATCATATTTCCATGGTCTTCCAAGAAAAATATGACAAGCTTGCATGGGAATGACATCCCATAGTATTTCATCATGGTAACTCTCAATCGTGAATGGAATTACAACTTGTCTAGTGACTTTCAGTTCTTCACACTCGTTTAACAATTGGAGCTTGTACGGTGCGACATGCTTGGTTAAGGGTAACTTCAAGAAATTAACCATGGTGGCGCTAGCTACATTAGCACAACTTCCACTATCAATGACCAATGAGCACACATTCTCCTTGATAAGACATTTAGTATGGAATAGATTTTCCCTTTGACTAGGGTCATCTAATGCCTTACTAATCATTACTAGTCTTACCATAAAGTTTGGAATCTAAAACTCTCCATCTTAAGGCCAAGCATCCTCATTTCCATCTTCTACATTCTCACTTTCTTCAAGCCCTTCTTCTACTTGGGTTTCTGCTTCCTCATTTTTTTCTAGTCCACTTTCCCTCCAAGGTAGTACAATCTCCCATCTCTAAGGATCACATTCCTCTAATTGGGACACTCATTTTCCTTGTGTCCCCAACCTTGGTATTTAAAACATTGAAAGCCTTTAGGATTAAGAGTTGGATATTTGTTACCTTCATTCTTCTATGGGTACTTTGGAGTAGTCTTTTCCACGGGCTTCTTGTCATAGGACTAGGAAAGGTCTTTGTTCTTGTTGCATCTCGATAAAGGTTGAGATACTTCTTTATTATTACTCCATGTATTAGTAGATGAGTACCCTTTGGTTTTGAAAGATGTCTTGTCCTTGAGATATCTCTCAACTTCTAAGGCCGCTTGAAATATGTCATCTAGGGTAGCAAACCTATGACAAGTGATTGAAGTGGAGATATCCTTGTTCAAACCAACATTGAAGCAGATGATGTCATGTTCCATGTTCTCATGATACTCAAGCTTCAAGATCAATTGTTGAAATTCATCATGGTAGGTTAAGACACTCTTGCTCCCTTGCCTAAGATTGTACAACATGGCAAGTAACTCATGTCTATACCTTTTCAGCACATACTTTCTTCTCATGATAGCCTTTAATGCATCCCATGGTGGTGGTTGTCCCTAGTTTAGGACGTTTTCAAATCTTTTGGCATATTCCCACCATGTAATAGCAAATCCTTCGAATTGGGCTATGGCATAGAAACTCTTCTTGATATCTGTGAGATCATTGACTTGGAAGATCCTTTCATAAGTGGACTCCCATGTTAGTTAAGTTTCGGGATCACTCTCTCCCTTGAAAGTTGGAAGACTAGTCTTGATAGAATTAATCCCTAGATCCCGGACTCCATTGCCACCTTGGTTGTCATTATAGTTTCATGGACCTTCAACTTGGGGTTGATTTCCCAAGTTTCCTCTTCTATAGTGTGTCGAACCAAATCTTCCTCTCCGACCTCAGAATCCTTGTTGAGGCAATGGTGTATCCATCTAATACTTCGTATGAAAGGTCTCTTCATCATACCCTTCAAACTCAACTTGTGGATCCTCTTATCCTACTCTCTCAACTTGGACCGGTTGATCTTGGTTATGGGGTATTTGGTATGGGGTTTTTTGGTTTAGTGGGGCTTGAGGTGGTGGGTTTTGGTTTGGTGGTACTTGTGGTAGACCTTGGTTATGGGGATTTGGTAAAGTGGGTCTTGGTCTTATGGTCCTTCTTAGTTGGCTTGGTTGAATTGGGGTTGGAGTGGACAAATGGGATTTTGGTTATATGGATAGGTAGTGGTTTGTGTGGTGGGGTATTGTGTTTGTCTCGGTGGATTGAACATTTGGTGGAGTGTTTTCGAGGAGATAGTAGTGGATGTGTCTTAAGCATGTCCGCTAAATGAGGCATGGTAGTTTTGGGAGGTGGATTGGGTGGAGTTTATACCACCTTCCATGTTCACTATCTTCCCACCCATGGTTGACACACTTCCTTAGAGTGTGGTCATATAACCTCCCATGGTTTCCATTCTACAACTCAAAGATTCAACTGCGACCAAGATTGTATTCGAAGTATTGACATCCATGGTTGGTGGTGTCTCAACTTTCGGGGTCATTGTACCTATTAGAAAGAGACTAGCACAAACAACAAACAAGTTAGCATTAAAGAGATAGCCTCACAAACTCTACACACCTTTGTATTGCCTCACACTTGGTGTCACGCAGGTTGAAGGCTTAATTGTACTCCAATGGTAGTTAAAGTGTCGATTTCTACTCTTGAACGGAATAGATTCTTGTTTGATAGAATTATAAATTTGAATCAAGAAAGAACCACGACAATGAAAATGAGAAAAGCACTCAAGAAATAGCACTTAGAAAGAACATACTCAAATACTAATCAATCAACGAAGTGACCAAGTACTAGTTGCTAATTAGTGTTAGAATCAAGAAATGGATTTAGAATCAAGAAATTGAAAATAAGATGATTGAACCTGAGTTTGATTGGATATCACGAGGTTTGGATCACCCAAAATGAATTAGGATCGCCAAACTGTACTCAAACATCGTCAAAAGTGCTTATGCATAGCCAAAAGGACTTCCCAATCGCCAAATGTTCCAGTATGGAAAATAAAAATTGGCGCAGGGCAAGTAGGTGCACAGAATTGTACAGATTGTACACCTGAAGCCTCCAAATTTTTAAGATCTTGTGGTCCCAGCTGTACCCTAAACCTTGTTCTTTTCCCCTTTTGGAATATTTTCTTTTGCCATTAACACTTATCCTTTCGTTCTTGATGCTTTCTTGGATCTAACAACACCCTTTTGATATTTCTTCTTCTTGAAGGTTTGAATATTACTCAAGAACACTATGAACAAGGTGAAGAACCCAAATTACACAAGTCACTAAAAATAGCTCGGATTCATACCAAATTTCATATCTCGGGTCCTTTTGATATGGGAATCACCTTTCAATAACTATTATCTTTCAATTGCAACCCCAAATCTATAGATCTAAGAACCCACTTTAGAATTTCTTCAAGCTTGAGAACCCAACAATGGTGACTTTTCCAAAACTATTCCAATCATTCCTAAAACCCAGATTTCGACATAGATTTTGTTAGAGGGAACAAATCTAACAATAGAAACTCAAACAAGACTCAAAGCAACAAAATATTTTTTTTTTTTGGGATTTTCTTGAAAAACATTTTTGGACTATTTTTTGTAACAATCAAAACCAAGACTAGACTCGTAGGAACAAATCTATAACGCGGCTCTGATACTAAATGATATGACCAAAACTATGAAAGCGTTAAATAACTACGATAAATAAGATAAAGATACAAAAAGGGATAGATTCGGTAAAGGAGATTAAAATAGACACAAGTAAATAGGAAAAAAAGGATAACCGAAGGTATTCAATCCCACGACCTTTCTTAAGATTATCCACGAGCACCTAAGTCTTACAATAGCCAAGAGGGAATTTGATTCACCTCTAAACCAATGTTTCTACTCAAAGCATTCAACCAAAGTTTACCAACACTCACAAGAGTATTTTTCATTAATAATAATCAAAAAACTAACTAAGGAGTGAAAAGACTAGCTATTTATAGCTATGGGCCCAAAAGTGACCCTAAACATGGTTCTTGGGCCCCAAAGTGACCCTTAGAGAAAGATCTCATCGCCTAGCAAGTTGGCGATACGCCAAATGGCCTTGTGCTGTGCCAAGTTATCAGGTGCTGCGCTAAAATGTCCAGAATGTGCCCAAGCTTGTGCCATCTTCATGTTATTCACCAAGTTGGTGTGCCAATTGGTCACTTGGTGCACCGAATAGAACGTGGTGCGCCTAATTAGACAGAACTATGTCATTATCTTGGTTTTCATCTTGGCTTGGTACTTTGTATTCTAACTCCTTCCCATCCTTAATCCAAACAATCCTCAACGTATGAAACCCTTGCTTCATAGCCAATACTTGATCAAGTACCTCCATTTGTATGAACGAAGCTTGGATCCTTTAGAGGTCCCTTGCTTGGCTTCTAGTGAACGGTCTTGGAGGATTTTGGGATGTATCAACAACACCTACCATACAACACGTCGAATGGTGCCATATGAATACTTGAATGGTAGCTATTATTATAGGCAAAGTCCGCTAAGGCTAAAAAATGGTCCACTTACCTCTGAAGTCCATAACACATGCATGAAGAATATCCTCCAAAACCTGAATAGTCTGCTCCGACTGACTGTCAGTCTAGGGATGGAAAGAGGTACTAAGATTAACCTAGGTACCCAACTCCTCCTGAAATCCTTCCAGAAGCTATAAGTGAACTGACATCATCTATCCAAAATAATTGACACGGGCACCCCGTGAAGGCAAACCTCTCTCGAACATAGATCCGAGCCAACCCCTCGGTACTATATGATACAAGATCAAGTCCACAATATGAAGATTTCAGCAACAACAACAAGAAGACCCAACAAACACAAGATTAGCAAGTTAAACAACAATGCTAGTGAATCGAAAGAGCCCCACACGGCTTCACTAGGCTTCAAGATCTCAAACACAACAACAACAAGATAATAAAAGATAGATAACTTGACATATAATAGTCAAGAGACTAAGAACCCTAACATCAAGAAAGGACCCTAAGACTAATGAATATAAACACCAAGTTCTTACTTAGACCAAGAGGAACTCAATGACCTCAAGATCCTTGTTTCTAGCCAAGATACAACACAAGTGTCTCTCTTCTTTGTGGGCTGTTTTGAGAGAGAGAGAGAACCCAAAATATTACAAATCTTGTGATTCAAAAATAATAATTGAAGACTACCCCAAATAACCCTAAAATGTTCTATTTATATTACAAGTCAAAATGAAGCAAAATGACTAGCTTGCCCTTGTCTAGGTTGCTGCCCCTTGGAGTGTAATTTTATTACACTTCAAGGTCCCTCTTCACACTTAAAACATTGAGATCCTTAGGAGGCTAGATCACCAACTCACACACGGCTATTTGCATGAACAAGGCTTGGAGTTTTTGTAATTCCCGAGCTTGGCTTCGTGTGAATGGTCGGGTACTTGTTGGACAACTTGTCCCACCCGTATCATCCTCTCCATCTTGAGAGGAATTTGGCCTCAAATTCAGCACTTGGTCATTTTCAACCGCCTCCACGAGAGAAAGATCACAAACGTTGAAAGTGTTGTGCACTTGATATTCCGGTGGAAGGTCAATCTTGTAGGCGTTGTCATTGATTTTCTCAAGTACTTGGAATGGACCATTACCTCTCGGCATCAATTTGGACTTTCTTTGAGATGGAAACCGATCCTTCCGAAGATGCACCCACACCCAATCTCCCGGTTCAAGAATGAATTTCTTTCTTCCCTTGTTGGCCCTCCTTGCCATGTCTTGGTTTTTCTTCTCAATTTGAAGCCGCACCTTCTCATGTAACTTCTTCATAGAATCTGCCCGCTTGCTTCCATCTAAGCTAATCATGAGATCACTTGGCAAAGGCGTTAAATCCAAAGGGGTGAGGGGGTTGAGGCCGTATACACACTCAAAGGGAGTCATTCCCGTACTTGAGTGTATGACACGGTTATAGGCAAACTCAATCAATGGTAAGTGCTCCTCCCAAGAAGTCATTTTTCCCTTAACCATGGAACGTAGCATAGCACCCAAAGTCCTATTTACTACTTCCGCTTGGCCATCGGTTTGTGGGTGGCAGGACGTAGAGAACAACAACTTGGTACCAAGCCTACCCCACATGGACTTCCAAAAGTGGATTAGGAACTTAGAGTCCCTATCACTCACAATGGTCCTCGGAACACCATGCAATCTAACAACATTATCAACAAATAACGAGGCCACGCTAGGGGTGTCATCACATTTAGACCAAGGAATAAAGTGCGCTATTTTAGAAAACTGGTCGACTACAACAAAAATACTATCCCGACCTCGTTGAGTCCTTGGCAGCCCTAACACAAAATCCATAGATATATCAAGCCAAGGACGTAGAGGAGTGGGCAACGGGGTGTACAACCCGTGAGGTAGGAGCCGAGATTTGTCTCTCTTGCATTCTACACATTGGCCGCAAATCCTAGCCATATCCTTGCGCATTTTGGGCCAATAGAATTGCTCCTCCAATATTCCGAAGGTCTTTTCGACCCCAAAATGACCCATTAGACCGCCATCGTGTGCTTCCCTCACAAAAAATTCTCTCCAAGAGCTAGAGGGCACACACAATCGTCTACCTTTAAATAAGTAACCATCAAACTTGGCATAGGGATTTGAACCCCTAGCCGAATTCCACTTGTCCCTACCCAAGTATTCGCATTCCCTAAAGATAGGAGCAAAGTGAGGGTCCTTGGGATACAACTCTCTTAAACTCTCAAAACCCATCAATTTTGATGACAAAGTGGACACAAGAGCATGTTTTCTAGAAAAGCATCGGCTACTACGTTGTCCTTACCCTTTTTGTATTGGATAACATAAGGGAAGTTCTCAAGGAACTCAATCCATTTGGCATGCCATTTGTTAAGCTTGTCTTGGGCCCGAAGATGCTTTAAGGATTCATGGTCCGTTCGGATCACGAACTCCTTAGGCCATAAGTAGTGTTGCCAAGTGGCCAAGGCTCTAATCAAGGCATACAACTCTAAATCATACGTGGAGTAGTTTAGAGTTGCTCCTTTGAGCTTTTCACTAAAGTAAGCAATGGGTTTCAAATCTTGCATCAAAACAGACCCTATGCCTACTTTACTCGCATCGCACTCGACTTCGAAGGTCTTATCAAAGTTGGGCAATTGTAACAAGGGTGCGGAGATGAGCATAGATTTCAAGGCTTCAAATGCCTTAGCTTGCTCGATACCCAACTTGAAGGGTTGTTCTTTCCGAATGACCTCGGTCAAGGGGGCGGCTATGGTGCTAAATCCTTTGACAAACCTTCTATAAAAACTAGCCAAATCGTGGAAGCTTCTTACTTCTCCAACGGTTTGTGGGGTTGGCCAATTTTTGATAGCATTTATCTTGGATTCATCCACTTCGACCCCTCTTGAACTAACAACAAAACCCAAGAAAACAACTTCATTAACGCCAAAAGAGCACTTTTCCAGATTTGCATACAATTTTTCCTTTCTAAGGACATCAAGCACACATTGTAAATGCATCACATGCTTTTCTAAAGACTTACTATACACCAAGACATCATCAAAATAGACAACAACAAACTTTCCAATAAATGGCCTCATCACATGATTCATTAGCCTCATAAAAGTACTTGGAGCGTTTGTTAGGCCGAATGGCATAACCATCCATTCATAGAGACCAAACTTGGTCTTGAAGGCGGTTTTCCATTCATCACCGGGTTGCATTCTTATTTGGTGATAGCCACTCCTTAAATCAATCTTGGAAAACAAACATGATCCATTCAACTCATCTAGCATGTAATCTAACCGAGGAATAGGGTGGCGATATTTTACCGTAATTTTTTTGATGTCTCGGCAGTCCACACACATGCGCCACGTTTCGTCTTTTTTGGGAACAAATAGCACCAAAACAGCACACGGACTCATGCTCTCCTTGACATACCCTTTGTTGAGGAGCTCCTCAACTTGACGTTGCAATTCCTTGGTGTCCGTAGGATTTCTCCTATAAGCCGGCTTGTTTGGCAATTGTGATCCCGGCACAAAATCAATTTGGTGCTCAATTCCCCGAAGCAGGGTCAATCCTTGCGGAAGTTCCTTAGGAAATACATCCTCATAATCCTGCAACACACAAGAAATCAAAGGGGAAATGGAAGAATTAGTGGGGTTAGTATTAAAACAATGAGCCAAGAGTAACATAGGCGTGTCCTCATCATGATCCACGAAGAGTTCCTTCTTCCTAACTAACATCACCATGTTTTCTATCCCCTTTGCCGTTGGGGCAGCCTTGGATGACCCCACTGCCCCACCTACGCAATTCCCTCCCTTCTCTCCCTTTTTGGATTCCTTTCCCTTTTCCTTCAATTCTCTCATCCTTTGATGCCACTCATTTACTTGGGAAGGCGAAAGAGGATGAAGAGTAACCTTTCGGCCATCCTTCTCAAGTGTATATCTATTGGACCTCCCATCGTGTTTAGTAGACCTATCATATTGCCAAGGTCTACCTAGCAACAAGTGACATGCTTGCATTGGTATCACGTCACAAAGCACTTCATCGTGGTAGTTTCCCACCTTAAACCATATCACACATTGCCTTGCGACCCTTAATTCACCACAATCATTCAACCATTGTAACTTGTAAGGACTAGTGTGCGGGGTAGTTGGTAACTTCAATTAATTTACCATAGCATGACTTACAACATTTGTACAACTACCACTATCGATCACCAAGGTACACACACTCCCCTTTACAAGACATTTAGTATGGAATAGATTTTCCCTTTGGCTTGGGTCATCTATTACCTTACTAATCATGACGCGTCTAACCACAAAGTTTGGAACCACACACTCCCCTTCTTGCGGATAAACATCTTCACCATCATCACCATTATCATCATGTGGTCCATCATCGGTTTCCTCTCCATCTTGAGGCTCGGCCTCATCTTCTCCCCTTTCGGGACCCACCTCCTCCCCAAGGTAATACACTCTCCCTTCCCGTAGGATCACATTGCATCGGTTTGGACATTCATTGGCCTTATGCCCCCAACCTTGGCACTTGAAACATTGGAATCCCTTTGGGTTAGGATACTTGTGAGCCTCCAGTTTTGGAGGAATTTTGGGGACTGTTTTGGGCTCGGGCAGCCTTGTAGTGGCGGGTTGGTCCTTGTTTTTGGGCCAACCCGAGGGGGCTTGTCCCCTTGCCTTGAAAGATGATCTCTCTTTAAGTTCCCTTTCAATCTCAAGAGCCACTTGGAAAATACCGTCAACGGTATCAAACTTGTGAAGTGTTAAATGAGTGGAGATCTCTTTGCTCAACCCACACTTGAACCGGATGATGTCGTGACTGATTTGCTCCCCACGATGATCAAGTTTCAACATGAGTTGTTAAAACTCATCAAAATATGCCATCACACTCTTGTTAC
Source organism: Capsicum rhomboideum (assembly GCA_031232105.1). Taxonomy (NCBI): domain Eukaryota; kingdom Viridiplantae; phylum Streptophyta; class Magnoliopsida; order Solanales; family Solanaceae; genus Capsicum; species Capsicum rhomboideum. The sequence continues at coordinate 83,393,149 of CP124712.1, forward strand.
CTTGACGCAATCCATACAATCTAGCAAGCAACTCATGGCGATATCTCTCGGGAAGGTATCGTTGCCTCATCAAGTACCTCAACCGATACCAAGGTGGTGGCTGCCCATCAATTAGTTCATTACCAAACCGCTTGACATACTCCCACCAAGTGTTATCATAACCCTCGAAATGAGCTATAGCATAGAAACCCTTCTTTTCTTCTGAGATATCATTAACTTGGAAAACTTTGTCACAAGCCGATTCCCAAGCTAAGCAGGCCTCGAGGTCACTTTCACCTTTAACGGCCTCAAGTGTCCGGGTAACGGCCTCAAGAGTGACCCTCATAGAGTCAAGTGCATTAGTATCCACGTTATGGGACGTGGTCCCTTCCATTGTCAAGGTCTTACACTCTTTAGATCACCATACGCTTGAGTTCCACAAGTGTTGTGAATTGGCTAGTAACCGTGAATCCTTTAAGGTATGAGTAAGCTCTTATCCGGAGTAGATTCTTGTTTGAAGACTCAAAGAATTCTTGTCAGACTAGATCCAAAAACAGAAAAGTATTCAAAAGATAAAAGGCACTCAAGTAATCGTTGACACGAACAAACCGATTCAAAGGACTATTCGACAACCTAGTAGGAATGTACTAGTTTGTTAATTAGTTCTAGAACCAAGTAAAGGAAACCAAGAATCAACAATTAGAAACTAGAATAATATCCAAAGTTGAGCTTATAGTGATGTGGCGGCATGTAAGTGGTCCCACACGTTTTTGCTTCTTCCTTCTTTTTTTTTTTTTTTTTTTTTAATCTCAAATCTGAAATTTTCAATAGTCACACAACTTGTTATAGATGACAATGTGTTTTGGAGGGAAAGTAAAAGTCTTGTAGTCTTTCAACCTTTCAAACTCAAAAAGGTAAGATTTGACTAGGCTAATCCCACAAAACAAGGTTCCGTGTTTTAAGGAAAAGTGGTTGTCAAGTCTTGGAAGAGATGTGTGCAAGTCTTCTTTCACCAACAACTTTATGACTTTTTGTCTTACAACATGAACTCAACTTTCAACAAGATGAACAAGTTTATAAGATGAACATCTCAACAATCTCAACACCTTCATGAACACAACATCAACTTCTTCAAGCACATCACACAAAACCACCAATTGTCATCAACAACATACAACCTACAGTCCACCTTTCAAGTTACCACAACAATGGTCAATATTTTAAGCTCAACTTTTAGATCTAGACACTTTAGTGTTGGTGAGAAAGAAACCAACACTAGAAACACACTAAACAAGTAAAACAACACCTAGATCTATACACACAATAATATTCTCGGCCAAAGGCAACAATGGACAGATTTTGCTCTTTTTTTTTTTTTTTGTTTTGGCCGAGAGCAAGCCCAAGATGGGTAATGTTGGAACACCACCGGTATTGCTTTGATACCAAATGATACAAGATCAAGTCCACAATATGAATATTTCAGCAACAACAACAAGAAGACCCAACAAACACAAGATTAGCAAGTTAAACAACAATGCTAGTGAATCGAAAGAGCCCCACACGGCTTCACTAGACTTCAAGATCTCAAACACAACAACAACAAGATAATAAAAGATAGATAACTTGACATATAATAGTCAAGAGACTAAGAACCCTAACATCAAGAAAGGACCCTAAGACTAATGAATATAAACACCAAGTTCTTACTTAGACCAATGACCTCAAGATCCTTGTTTCTAGCCAAGATACAACACAAGTGTCTCTCTTCTTTGTGGGCTGTTTTGAGAGAGAGAGAGAACCCAAAATATTACAAGTCTTGTGATTCAAAAATAATAATGGAAGACTACCCCAAATAACCCTAAAATGTTCTATTTATATTACAAGTCAAAATGAAGCAAAATGACTAGCTTGCCCTTGTCTAGGCTGCTGCCCCTTGGAGTGTAATTTTATTACACTTCAAGGTCCCTCTTCACACTTAAAACATTGAGATCCTTAGGAGTCTCGATCACCAACTCACACATGGCCATTTGCATGAACAAGGCTTGGAGTTTTTGTAATTCCCGAGCTGGGCTTCGTGTGAATGGTCGGGTACTTGTTGGACAGCTTGTCCCACCCGTATCACTATAGGAAGTCTGAATAGGGATGAAATAGGCAAAATTAGTCAATCGATCAACGATGACGCAAATGCTAAGAAGTATGAGGCAAACCACCTACGAAGTCCATGGTAATGCACTTCCATTTCCACTTAGGAATGGGTAGTCTTTGAAGCAATCCACCGGGTCTCAAATAGTCGGTCTTCACCGGTTGACAACACAAACACTGAGCAAGAAGTCCGCTACATCTCTCTTCATACCTCTCCACCAATAGTGCTGTCTCCACCATTGAGCCTCTTGGAGTGTCAACTGAATCAAACCTCCTACCCTCAGGACACAAATGTGACCTTCGAATTTCAAAATGCCCTCAGAATCAAAGGTAGCACCCCTGGACTCACCTCTCAGCACCTGATCCTAAATGCCACGTGACCCACCATCCTCAAACTGACGATCCCAAATCTGCTCCAACAAGGTAGATCTAGCCTCAACATTAACAAGAATCCTTCTAGGGTCTGAACTATCAATCTAAACTATCATGTTTGCTAAGGATTGGATGTCCAAGACCATCGGTCACTCTGATATTGAAATAAAGGCCAAGCTACCCATACTTAATGCCTTTTGGCTCAAGGCATCCGCTATCACATTCGCCTTGCCTGGATGGTATAAAATAGAGAGATCATAGTCCTTCAGCAACTCAAACCACCTGCACTGGCTTGAATTAAGCTCCCTTTGATTCATAATGTACTGAATACTAGGATGGTCAATGAATATATCACAATGAACACCATACAAGTAATGCCTCCAAATCAAAAGCGTAAAAATTACCGCTGCCAATTACAAGTCATAAATAGGTTAGTTGAGCTCGTGCACTTTTAGCTGGCTCAAAGCATTTGCAAATACTCTGCTCCGCTGCATCAGAAAACATCCCAAACCAATACCAGAAGCATCATAATATACAATAAACCCCTCAGCCTTAACTAGAAGAGTTAGAATAGGAGATGAAGTGAGCAATTCCTTGAGCTTAAGAAAGATCGCCTAACAACTCTCGAACCATTGAAATGGAACATCCTTCCTAGTCAATATGGCCATAGGCGCTGCAATAGTAGCAAATCTCTAGACGAACCGCCTGTAGTATCCTACCAACCCACTAAAACTACGAACCTCTGTCGGAGACATTGGCCTAGCCCAATCACGAATGGCCTCAATCTTCACTGGGTCCATTATAATCATATCCTTGGAAACCACATGCCAGAACTCGCACTTTGAGAATTTGGCATAAAGCCTATGATCTTTCAAAGAGTGATCTCTCAAAGAGTGGAGCATAGTCCTCAAATGCTGCTTATGCTCCTCCCTACTCCTTGAATAGACCAAGATGTCATTAATGAACATGATCACAAAGAAGTCCCAATAAGGCTTGAAAACATGGTTCATCAAGTCCATAAATTCTACTGGGGCATTGGTCAACCCAAAAAAATTATCAGGAACTTATAATGGCCGTATCGAGTCCTGAAGGCTGTCTTAGGGACGTCCTCCGCCTGAATCCTGAACTAATGGTAAGCAGACCTTAAATCAATCTTAGAAAACACAGTTGCCCCCTGAAGCTGGTCAAATATATCATCGATACGAGGCATAGGATACTTATTCTTCACTGTCACCTGATTCAGCTGCTTGTAATCGGTACACATACACATAGAACCATTCTTCTTCTTCACAAATAGAACTGGAGCACCCCATGGCGATATATTTGGTATAATAAACCCCTTACCCAGAAAATCTTAAAGCTGAATATTTAGTTTTTCTATCTTGGAAAGAGCCATATGGTAAGGTGCCATATAAATAAGTTAGGTGCCCAGCTCAAGGTCAATAGCCAACTCTATATCACGCTCAAGAGGAAGGCCAGATAGGTTGGTAGGAAATACAACAAAAAACTCATGGACTATAGGAGCGGAGTCAAGGAAAGGACTCTCAACACTAATATCATGAACATAAGAAAGATATAACACACCCCCTCGATATCAGTCTGCTAGCCCGAATAAAGGAAATAATCCCCATCGATGTGCAGCTAAAAGAACCCTGCCACACAATCGGGGGTATGCCAGGCATGGCTAAGGTAACAGTCTTGGTAAAGAAATCCAAGATAGAATAATAGGGGGATAAAAAGTCCATGCCCAGAATCACATCAAAATCCACCATGTTTAGCATAATAAAATCAGCCTAAGTGTCATACTCCCAAATGGTCATAATACACGATCTATATACCCGATCTACTGCTAAAAAATCACCCACGGGAGTAGCTACACATAAAGGCACATATAATGGCTCCCAAGACAACCCCAACCATGATGCATAATAAGTAGAAACATATGAATATGTGGAGCCCAGATCAAATAAAGCAAAAGTTGGTTGATAGCATACTAAAATCATACCTTTGATAATAGCATTCGAAGCCTCAGCCGCCGGCCTACCAAGAACAACATATAAGTGACCCCGTCCGCATCCGAACTGGATGCCTACTCGACCACCTGTCTAAATTGCCTGAGGACCTCCTGTAGAACCTTGGGGAACATCCCTGATATCCTGTGCAACACCCGTAGCTAGAGGCGACACTGATCTAATTGGTGGAACACTCTGCACAGATGGCTCAATCATCCCACGTTGGGGACACTCTCTAGTTAAATGGCCCACAATACCATAATCATAATATGCCGCGAGCATTCTTCTTTATCGAGAAGATTTGGCTGATCCATAATGGACACTTTAGCCTGAAGACCCTGACGGTACATCCCTCAAATATTGACCACTGCTCTGCCTACTGACGTAACTATAACCAGGCTGACCCCCATCTAAAATCTAAAGCGCTTCCTAAAGGAGCCTACTAGACTGACCCTGATGCTGAAAAGGCTGATGCTAGGGGTTCCTACCCTAAAAACCTTTAGCTCTGAACTATATACCGTTATGGCTCCCACTATAACTGCCATACTGATATGACCTCTTATCGCTACCCCCTTGGGCGCCTCGTGATGCATATCCTCCATAGTTTGAGCATAGTCAACAATATCCACAAAAGATCTACTCTTTGCTACCAGACTCTGAGCAGCCATGTGAAGTGGAAGTCTAAGCCCCCTGACAAATCACCTTATCCAATTATACTTAGTAGGTAAAATCATAGTGGCATGTCTGACCAAGTCATGGAACCTTGCCTCGTACTTCACCACTCTCATAGAATCCTGCTGCAACCCTATAAATTGATCCCTCAGACGCTAGCTCAAACTCATATACTTCTCCAAGAAAGCTTTAGAGAACTGAGTCCATGACATAGGAGGAGACCAAGATAGCCTACAATCAATATACCCTCTCCACCACTGTTTGGTTACTTGATCGACCTGAAAGGTGGTGTAGTCCACACCATTTGACTCTACCATGCCTAAATTATGTAACCTCTCCTTGCAACTAGTAAGGAACTTAAAACTATTCTCTCCTGGGGCCACTATTAATATTGGTGAATCCAATCTCAGAAACCAGCCCAACATTTTCTACTTGTCAGAAGTCATAACTGGCTGGGCTACTGCCGGCTGTGGGACTACCGATGCTGGTGGTACCTTTACTCTAGGAGCTACAGCTGCAGGCTGTGCTCCTAAACCAAGACCATTTTAGGCTTCTATTTGTGGCCCGTCTATCAGTGGGCCACCTACCAATCCCAATAGTTGAACCAAAGTATCAGAGAGAACTAAAGAAGATATAAAACCCAGTGGGGCCTAAGTTGCCCCCTGGACCACCTACTGCTGTTGTGGCTAACCCTCTGGTTCTATAGCTGGCTTGGGAGTAATAATAGGTTTTGGTGAAGGCTCCCTGGCCTGTCCTTGACTTGTGGGTCAACTTCGGCCTTTAACCGATACCTTGGCTAAAGCCTTAGGGTCCCTATCCCCTGCCACCATGGCCCGCATCCTAGATATCTATAAAATAATGAAACAAATTAGAATCTAGAAATCAATATAGACACAACACATAAAAATGAACAAAAAAGGTGTCATGAGCCGAAATCCCATTCAGGCCGGACTGGCACCCGAAGCCGATATGGCCCGAGAGAACCAATCTTTGCTCGTGAACCTTCGTATGCATATCCTCGTGTGAATCTTCTTATACCTCATGCAATTTCGCGGAAGACATGAATCTGGTAACATATGCCATAGATATAGATATATATATAAAACTTGGCCGTTGGGGCCATTACGTCAAACTGAATGTACATCTTACATCCATATACCCACATATGTCTACAAAGCCTCTAAAACATATATCTATTTATACTACCTTTACAACATCAAAATGAATATACAACTATGACCCAGAAAGTTTTGAATCAAGTGGAGCTCACCAAAACTTCTGCAACTGATCCACAGTTTACTGAGGAGGTCTACTAATGCCTGCACCTGCAACATGTAAGGTAAGTCCCCCCGAGGGGGTCAGTACGAGAAATGTACTGAGTATGTAAGGCTAGAAAAATTACATCATACATGAGAATGTCAATGAAATAAATATGAGAGAATTTTCAATATGGGTAAACCATCATTCTAATTGGAAACATGTCTATTGCTTTCGTTATGAACATTTTAGGACACTCATCATTTTTTTTATATCCTTACTATTCATCAAATATCTGTCCTATACATCTACACTCCAGAGACTTCTCCTCTATTCATAAGACTCTTCTCTATGCAAGAGATTTATTTCTTGCTTCTATGCTCATTACCACTATTGTTCTACTACTCGGTTAGTAAATTACGAAAGAATAACATTCATCCACACACACCCACTCTCTTGGTGGATTAATAATATAACCTACATCCACTCTATGGGTGGGGTATCATACATCTTCACTTAATAACTTAGGAATCATATACTGCCCGGGCCCAACTGATCAGTGGGAAATTCATAGACCCATCATGCAGGTGTACATTGCACCCCATGGATAATGTATAGAGAACCATCATGCAGGTGTTCATTTCACCCCATGGATAATGTATAGGGAACCATCATGCAGGTGTTCATTTCATCCCATGGATAATGTATAGAGAACCATCATGCAGGTGTTCATTTCACCCCATGGATAATGTATAGAGAACCATCATGCAGGTGTTCATTTCACCCCATGGATAATGTCATAATTATACCTCAACTTTTACCAGATTGGTACAAACATAATCATAACATTACTAGACTTTAGCACATCACATTCCCGGAACTTGGAGGTAGAATATACACACTTGTATGACCTATTGAGGATCACGATGCTATTGGAAACTTTTGCTACTTCTTATGAGATCTTATATAAGTAAGCGTATAGTACCGGCCCTCTACCTTTGGTGGTCTATAGTGACTAACATAGCATAGTATTGGAATTATTCCATCTAGAACTTATAACCTTTAGAATGTGATCCATACCTAATGAAACATCTAGTACCCAAGAGCCTTACTTCTTTACAATCTTATACCCCTTTTGTCTAACTAGGAAAGTGACATACTAGAGATAATGACAGTAAAGCACACACTTATATTCACATTTCACTTCACGCATTTAACTCATGAGATTGACATCTTCACTTATGAGTAATAATCACACTACCTTGCACATCATCTCTCTTATTACTCTTATAAGAATGGTACTAAGATGATCCTCACAATATAGGATTTGGAGCATGACATGATTAGAAAAATGCTTTTCAAGAATACATAGGTTCATTTATATTTTACCCTCTTGAGATAGTTCTTTTAGGAATTATAACGTTATGACATCTTCGGAACTTCAATCAAGGAACAAGAGATAAGTGAATCATAAGTCATCTAAGAATAAGACACATATGGATAACAATATATGTCAACCTGAATTGATATACTTCAAGGCTCTCGGAATTGAAACAAGTCCAATGTCAATAGGAACAATATGTTGTAGAAGAATACGGAAAGAGTAACCTTACATACCTTGTATTCGTACTTACGAATACATAATCTTAGACGTGCATACGATAGTCCCGCTCCGTCCTTATTTTGTTCTACAACATAAATACATGACGGAACCAACATTAACCACCAATCACCTTATAATGGCATACAACAACAATAAGTCACATGTTCAACTCGAACATGTCATTTCCCCCCTTGACAACACCATTTATAAAATCATCATACCAAGAATTCCACAATATTCCATATATTGACCAAAACATGATAACCAATGGCATGTTACACCAAGCTCATATTTTATACTTTTCCATCACCACCACATCACAATTCTTCCATCAAATTACTTCAATACACCTCATAACAACAAATCGGCCAAAATCCCATAATTTATACTTATAGAAAAATAACATGTTTAAGACCATAATAACACCATACATGTTGTTATTTCATCCATATCATGCACTTCCATCAAAGTCATAAGTCATAATTCAAGTTACAATCCCATGGATTTCACATCTTTCACAAAAGCCAAAAGTGCCATGTCCAACATTTTCAACCATCACCAACATGATATACATATTTTATCATGCTTATAATATGTTAAAGTACAATAATAATCACTTACCTAAGCTTGTAAGATGATGATCTTGCTTCAAGAAGTGCCTTAGGGTTTGAGAGCCAAAGAAGTGTTCTTGGGAATTTTCTAGAAAAAGAGAGAAAAACATGTGTGTTTTTCATAATAAAAAATCAGGTTTTGGTCCCTTTTTATAGGTCCTCAATTCCATATTTAGCCACTCTTGGCATTTAATGCTTGGTCAATTGAAGAATGGGTCGTTTGACCCATTCTTGGCCCATGCTTTCTTTCTCATTTTGGGCCCCCTTTTTGAGCCCAATTCACTCAACCTAATAGAATCAACATTTTATCATGTTTAACTCATTTAATATACGTTACAACGATATTAATACTCATGAAATTCATACTCGTAGCCTCAATTCCAAAAGCAAGCGATTCTAGCCACCTATGACCCATTTTGACCAAAAGGGCAAAATCGTCATTTTGACCCCAAATTCGTTCTCGAGTAATTTTATCATACCAATGTGATACTTTACTCATTTCATGTATATGATCATGATTTTAGAATAAACGTGGCAAAAATCGGCTTGATACGTCCCCGGGCACCCTTGGGACTTAAACAAAATTTCCAACTTTTGAAAGGTGCGCAGGGGCGGCGTGGCACGCTGCCTGGCGCGCCCCTTTACTGCCTATGGACTGAAAATTTCAGCCCAGAGCGGCGTGGCACTCCCTTGGGCGCGCCCCTCCTTATTTTTTTCTAAAATTTTTGTTTTCGACTTTTCTTCGCGAGTTCGGTTAGATACTTCAAGTCCTATTCTTTAACTCACTTCTTAACCTTACTATACTTTGTTTAGAGGTCCTATTAGCCTCATTTTGAACCCCACAAATGCGCGACAAAAATCACAAAACACCTCTTATGAAAGGCTAATCACATGTACGAAGCCAAATTTCAAATTGCTCATTGTTAACATTACCAAATACATACTTATGGCTTCTCGACACCGAAGTACCCATTGTTTATCGTCATCACATTGGGTTGGGAGTATATGGGGTGTTACATTTTTACCCCCTTAGTAACATTCGTCCTCGAATGTTAACGATGTCGCTTCAACGATAACAAATGCATCTCTATATTAGCCTACGTACACATAAACACTTAAGGCTCATGGATACTTATTTAGTATTGGTCCACGTCCACATTTTGAGACTTTTCTTCCAACTTCTCATGCGATCCCTTCGACTTGTTGATTTCTCCAAAGGATTCTTACAAATGTACGTCTTTCCTTATTAGCCTTTTCACTTGTCGGTCTAGAATAACAATAGGTATCTCTTGCTTGGCAATCTTTGTGACATATAAGAAGTCAATCATTTCATGCCCATTCCAACATTAAAAATCCTTAATTTCCATCTCCATAAGATCAACCACCATAACTTGATCACAAACATCTCCTATACCATTACGATATGCCCTTTCAACTATAATACATTCACCAACTGATGTAAAGATGTCAAAGGACTTGACTAGTAATTCTGGGGTCAGCTCCACCTTGACTGGCTTGGTCAGGTGGTTCCTTCATCAGCAGGCATATCCACCTGCTTACCTTTACCTTCTCCCTTTCTCATCATCGGCATTTTTACTATACACAAGAAAAGCTACAATCTTACTTACAACACTGACTCTATTGCACGATCTAGAAGTGAAGAAATGAAACATATCCTAAATGTCCCGTAGCCTCCTACTTATAAATGTGGCAAGCAACACATCCATAAGCAAGACTCTACTCAGACACGGCTTTGTAGACACCCTTAGAACGAACTGCTCTGATACCACTTTTGTCACGACCCAAAATCCCATTCAGGCCGGACTGGCACCCAAAACTGATATGGCCCGAGAGAACCAATCTTTGCTCGTGAACCTTCGTATGCATATCCTCGTGTGAATCTTATTATACCTCATACAATTTCGCGGAAGACATGACTCTGGTAACATATGCCATAGATATAGATATATATATATAAAACTTGGCCGTTGGGGCCATTACGTCAAACTGAATGTACATCTTACATCCATATACCCACATATGTCTACAAAGCCTCTAACAGATATATCTATTTATACTACCTTTACAACATCAAAATGAATATACAAATATGACCCAGAAAGCTCCGAATCAAGTGGAGCTCACCAAAACTTCTGCAACTGATCCATAGTCTACTGAGGAGGTCTACTAATGCCTGCACCTGCAACATGTAAGGTAAGTCCCCCCGAGGGGGTCAGTACGAGAAATGTACTGAGTATGTAAGGCTAGAGAAATTACATCATACATGAGAATGTCAATGAAATAAATATGAGAGAATTTTCAATATGGGTAAACCATCATTCTAATTGGAAACGTGTCTATTGCTTTCGTTATGAACATTTTAGGACACTCATCATTTTTTTTATATCCTTACTATTCATCAAATATCTGTCCTATACATCTACAAACTCCAGAGACTTCTCCTCTATTCATGAGACTCTTCTCTATGTAAGAGATTTATTTCTTGCTTCTATGCTCATTACCACTATTGTTCTACTACTTGGTTAGTAAATTACAAAAGAATAACATTCATCCACACACACCCACTCTCTTGGTGGATTAATAATATAACCTACATCCACTCTATGGGTGGGGTATCATACATCTTCACTTAATAACTTAGGAATCATATACTGCCCGGGCCCAACTGATCAGTGGGAAATTCATAGACCCATCATGCAGGTGTACATTGCACCCCATGGATAATGTATAGAGAACCATCATGCAGGTGTTCATTTCACCCCATGGATAATGTATAGGGAACCATCATGCAGGTGTTCATTTCACCCCATGGATAATGTATAGAGAACCATCATGCAGGTGTTCATTTCACCCCATGGATAATGTATAGAGAACCATCATGCAGGTGTTCATTTCACCCCATGTATAATGTCATAATTATACCTCAACTTTTACCAGATTGGTACAAACATAATCATAACATTACTAGACTTTAGCACATCACATTCCCGGAACTTGGAGGTAGAATATACACACTTGTATGACCTATTTATAGGTCCTCAATTCCATATTTAGCCACTCTTGGCATTTAATGCCTTGTCAATTGAAGAATGGGTCATTTGACCCATTCTTGGCCCATGCTTTCTTTCTCATTTTGGGCCCCCTTTTTTAGCCCAATTCACTCAACCCAATGGAATCAACATTTTATCATGTTTAACTCATTTAATATGTGTTACGACAATATTACTACTCATGAAATTCATACTCGTAGCCTCAATTCCAAAAGCAAGCGATTCTAGCCACGTATGGCCCATTTTGACCAAAAGGGCAAAATTGTCATTTTGACCCCAAATTCGTTCTCGAGTAATTTTATCATACCAATGTGATACTTTACTCATTTCATGTATATGATCATGATTTTAGAAGAAACGTGGCAAAAATTGGCTTGATACGTCCCCGGGCACCCTTGGGACTTAAATAAAATTTCCAACTTTTGAAAGGTGCGCAGGGGCAGCGTGGCACGCTGCCTGGCGCGCCCCTTTACTGCCTATGGACTGAAAATTTCAGCCCAGAGCGGCGTGAAACGCCCCTGGGCGCGCCCCTCATTATTTTTTCCAAAATTTTTGTTTTCGACTTTTCTTCGCGGGTTCGGTTAGATACTTCAAGTCCTATTCTTTAACTCACTTCTTAACCTTACTATATTTTGTTTAGAGGTCCTCTTAGCCTCATTTTGAACCCCACAAATGCGCCACAAAAATCAAAAAACACCTCTTATGAAAGGCTAATCACATGTACGAAGCCAAATTTCAAATTGCTCATTGTTAACATTACCAAATACATACTTATGGCTTCTCGACACCGAAGTACCCATTGTTTATCGTCATCACATTGGGTTGGGAGTATACGGGGTGTTACAAAAGGTGAGCTTTTCCTAAGAATATCCTGTAGCCTACTAAAGATAGGATACAAACTTCATTGTACCGATCCGTGGGACTCTACTAGACACTTGCTCTTGTACTAATAATACCTATAAACCTAGGGTCTAATACCAAACTATCACGACCCAATTTCTTGAGTCATGATGGCGCCTACTTTAACCCACAGTAGGTAAGCCAAACCATAGCCCGAAATGGCAAGTAACGGCCTAACCGATCGAAGAAAAGAAAATAAAGGTTCAACTAAAGTAATCAGTCATGAGAACAAAGATATCTATATACATAAATGCATGTTATACAAGAGGAAATGAGGACCAAATATCAAAATAATTCCCCCCACGACCTGGTAAAATTAGTGCAAGAGCCACTAATACCAAAAAGTGTACTGGACACTGTCAAAATATTCAAAATATACATCATAGTCTCCTAATATACAAATAAGGCTATCAAAAACAACAAAAAGAGGAGGATCAACTTCGAACTCCAAAAGGTCACTCTATCTCCAAACAACAGCACAACTCGAGGATGTCGTCAACGATGATGACTCATACTCAAATCTGCATCAGGGAAAAGATGTAGAAGTGTAGTATGAGTACCAAAATAATGGGTACTTAGTAGGCATCATAGGTCGACTGAGCTAAATTACAGTAAAAGAATAAATAAAGTGCGAGTATGTAAACCTAAGTTAAACAATAAGGACATGAATTGAAATAATAGGCCAAACTAGGCAACTGCAATAGGTAGAAAGTAAATAACTCGAAAGCGGTGATAAAAACCTAGCTATAACCTAACTGAACTTCCATAAGCCCAAAAGGCACAAATAAGAAAACATAAACCCAACCGAGCCCCATAAGCACGGTGGGTGCCAACAAAAAGTAACACTAATGTAAGGATAGAATAATCGAATAATGAACATAAAACGAGCTGACATAAGCAATAAGCGTACCTGATATCCTTTCCAGCCATAACCACAAGTCTTACCGGTCTCTATCGAATTTTCAATCCCAATTCAGTATTTGTAAAGGTAATAAATACCAAACTTGAACCGGAACTAGAAAATAATATCATGATAGTAAATACTGAAATCGAATCAGAACTGATAAATAATAGCCAATATACATATGCCGGACTTGAATCAAAATTGATAAATAGTAATTAATATACATATGCCAGACTCAAACCGAAACTCATAAGTGATAACCAGTATATATATATATACACGTCGGAGTCGAATCAGAACTCATAACATAAGCCTTAGTATCCATATCCCAAAGTTTTAGCCTATCTCAAGTCTATTTAGTCCCAAATTCTAATTTTAGGCGGCCATATCCGTTAAGGGGAAGAAAATTCAAATTAATAAGTCAGAAGTGCGGTTTAAGGTCAAATGGTACTCTATCCCGGGTAACAAAGTTAAATACACTGAAAATAGTGTCTAAACCAACCCAAACCCAAGTAACAACCTAACAAAGTAGCTATGTGATCATTACGGTCAAGAAGGGACGTTATTCTAAGCATTCTATCTTAAAAAGGGTAGTGGAGCCCATTACCAAACCCCAAAACCCTACCCAAGACAAGTACCTATTTGGATCTAGGCTAAGGCTTCTTAATTTCACCCTAAGGTACTAAGTAGACTAAGTTTAGTCCTAAAGGATAGACAAAAGCTAGATTAAGGAAAAATGGGGATGAATTCTACCGTAAAGGGCCCCTAGTCAGCTAAATTAAGCAACAATGGCTAAAAGAGGTACAAGGGCCATAAGAACCCTCCCAAAACTATCATATTAATTTTTTAATACCATAAACAAGCATAGTCTAGAAGGAGGGTAAGCCTAGCCTACCTGGATGCCACCGGAAGCTTATAAAATCCTATATACTAGAGCTTTTCCCTTTTGAGAAGCCTCCGAATACTACCACCCTATCAAAATAATGTTTAACATATCAATTTGAGAATATTAATACCCACATTGTGTATTAATGCTTTAGGTATGAAATCAAACTAAAATCCCTCGTGGGGCCTGCTTGCGGAATCCTGAAATTGAAACTGTCACAGCTTCCTTCTAAGTCATGGATCATTGCCCCCAAAAATGAGCGTAATCCAAGCCCCGATCGACCCCAAAACAGTCCCACAAAGCTCAAAGAAATAAGAATTATGACTACTATTTTAAATGAAAATCAAACAGACTACTTACAAAATTAACACAAGGAGATGATCACAATAAAGCCCCCAACACAATCCCATTTTTAATTTCTCAATTCCCAAAAGAATCTCGAACCCCCACACTCTCTAATGGAGTTTTAAACTAAGCATTTGAAGCTGAAACTTAAGAAAAATGATATATATACAACTACCAGCAATGGCCGTTTTAGCAGCTAAATGACCGTTAAAGCGGTGAGGTGTACGTTAAAATGACCCAACCTTAGTTATCTAGACACTGCTAAAGAGGTCATAAGCCTCTAAATCAGCTACTTCTAAAGAGATCTCTAGGCTGCTAAAGCGGCTGCACCAGCAACCTAGGCTCATAAGCCTCTAAATCAGCTACCTCTAAAGCGGCTGCACTAGCAACCTAGGCTCCAATAATTTGCTAAGTCCCAACAGACTTTGATCGGGTGCTCGGGATTGGTTCGAAATCCTGTGTATGCAAACGAACTGGGCTACCCTACCAAATTCAGCATTTCGAACTCAATAGAACCATCAAAATTTCCATTCAAGGTTGTTTCAACAAAATATGGGTCCCTCACCTAAGGTTCCAATTTTCACTAAATTCCACCCAATAGCCCAAAACGAGTTTGGAAGACTCAGGACCTGGGTCAAGGGTCACCTAGCCTAAAATCAACATTCTAACGGAACCATCAAAATTTGAATCTGAGGCTATTTACCAAAAGTTTTGGTTCGAGACCCATTTATCAACTTCAAAAGATACAAAATAGAAAAATGACTCTAAAAACCAAATGAACTTTCTGGTAATCAAACTTTAGTCCCAACAAGTCATAAATGACTTGGGGCAGTTATGCTAAGTATCTAAGCATGAAAACATAGAAAATGACCTAGAGGGTCATTACAATCCATAAATCTCTAAACCACTCTATTCTTTCGGTCACCATCTAAGCTTGATATTTACTAAAGAATTTCCATAATCTAAGCCATCTTAGATGGTAACTCTTTTTCAATATACTATCATAAAGTTTACAAAATCACTACTGACTGAATGAATACATGACTTCATCTATTAACTTCAGCCAAACACACTCCCCACACTACAACTACTATACTTCTAATCTATGATCATTCTTCTACTATGTTTCATGACATCATAAATCACAATAACCCTATGGCAAACACTACCCAAGAATCTAATATCGATACATACTTATTTCCCCTTGAGGATCATCTTAATAAGTTTTTGAGAAGGGATCTGGGAACACATCTTATTTTTGCTCAATGTACGATTTGCATGAACAAGAGTGAATTCTTTCAAGTCACTGAACTTAAACAAACTGATGGGCTCCTCTTAAGCCCTTGTGTAGTGTCACGATTCGAGTCTACAATCTGGACGTAACATAGTGCTTAGAGCCACAAGTGATCCCAAGCTAACCTATGGCTTGGCATAATACTAATCAGACTAGATTAACTAAATAACTCTACAGAAACTAAAATGATTTTTTAATATTGAAATAAAAAATGATCTGAGATAACTGAGTATGAATAATAATAATAAATTAAAATAAATTCCATGTCAGAAATGAACTAAAAATATGAAAGTCTAACTCTATGTCTGAAAAACCTCTACTACTGACGAGCTACAAAGACAAGTCCCCAGCTAACTCAAAATGCTGAAAATTGAAAAATAAAACTAAAGGAAAATAATTAGAAACTCCCATCCTCAGATGATGAGGACTCACCACTATCAACTGCTGAAGTGGTTCAGAAATGTGCTAATCGAGATGCTGAGACTGAGCATCTGAACCTATATCATAAGATGATACAACGCAAAAGAGAGTATGCAATCAACAATTTGAATGTACTGAGCATGTGAGATATGCAAGATATAAAGTAAATATGATCATACTAAGAACATTGATAAACTATACTAAGTAAAATCTGAGTGCAAAACTGAACTGAACGTTAGTACAATGACCTAATACTGATATACATAAATACTAACAAACAAAAGATATTCTGAAAAGCCATGAAATAATGCAAGTAAAACTGAACTAAGGGTCATGTATAAATATACTGAATTTGAGTCCGTGGGAGAGTTTGTTAACTGACATAAACCACGTAAGCTAAACATGGAGTTTGATGTATACGCCCCATAGAGAGAACCCAATATACCTTGCCAAGTTATAAAGGCATAACTGGTGTGATCACTAAACTGATGCCCAAACTAGAAGGGCTAAATAAAACTATGGTGTCACGTAGTTCTAAACTTTGGGTAAAATTGGGGCCCTAGTCCAACTAGGTGCCAAGTACTACTCCCAAATTGATAATATATTGACAGCTCATTAAAATTTGATATACTAATAACTGGGTCGAAACCTGTTTAATCTGAAAGTATGTGTTCTGAAAACTAATCATGCTAATTTATAATAAATCTTGATATTCTAAAACATGCTTTGGAAATATAACTGAAATCTGTGAACTTTACTTGAAATCATACTACTATTCTTGCTTGGGGCACGATTTCCACCTCACCACTCATAGGTTCTGCTACTAGTCATAACTAAGACTTTTAGGCACTAAGCAAAAATGTTGTCACTATGATCGTTGATCAATACGATTCACTTGATGACTTGTAATCTATGCCTATGACTCATGGTCAGTAGTCATGGCCACTAGGAGGAAATTACATTGTTCAGGACTTTTGGTCTACTACTCAGAATGAGTAATGTAAGGACTCATCCTCCAAGACTGTGACTTGTGGTCTAAGTGATGACCTGGAACTAGGCTGGACTGGACTACTTACCATGAGTCAACCCACAACTCATAGCCTCACTGTACGGCTCATATAGTGAGTCATTCTAAGGGTGTTGTTTTCCAACTGGTTTTCTATGCTAAGTGTGAGAAATGATCTTAGGCTCTTTTGGGGTGTTACAATATCTACCCCTTGGGAACATTAGTCCTCGAATAAAGACTAACTAATCTGAAAAGGGTAGGGAAAGAGGTGCAATCCCAATAACTAAGTTCTAAAAGCTGAATTTTTTGATATAGTAACTGATTTCTAACTAAAACTTAACTAAGCTGAATTCATGAGACATGAATGCATACTAAGAGCATAAGAACAACTGAAGGGACATGAGACTAATAAAATTTCTAAAAAGGAATCTATTACCTCAAGATAGAACTGAACTGGAAGGAAAGAGGTGAGGGTACTTGGTCATCATGTCTGCTTCTGCTTCCCAAGTAGCTCCGTCAACTAGCTGATTTCTCCAAAGGACTTTCACTGAAGTGACTTCTTTGTTTCTCAACTTACAAACTTGATGGTCAAGAATCTCAACTAGGACCTCTTCGTAATAGAGACTATCTTTCATACCTACGCTTCCTAATGGCACAACTAATGCTGGGTCACCAATGCACTTCTTTAACAAGGACACATGGAATACTGGGTACACCGATGCTAAGTTTGTGGGCAACTCTTACTCATAGGTGACATTGTTAATGCACCTTAAAATTCAATAAGGCCAACATATCAGGGACTAAGCTTCCATTTCTTGCCAAATCTCATCACCCTTTTAATGGATGATTATTTAAGTTAAACCCAATCATCAACAACTCCAGCTTTCTTCTCCTCACATCTGCATATGATTTCTAATGAATCTAAGCTATTTTCATCCTTTCTCTAATCATCTGAACTAAATCAGGCCTTATCAAAGTAGCTTCACCAACCTTAAACCATCCAATAGGAGATCTACATCTCCTACCATAAAGTGTCTCAAATAGAGACATCTAAATACTTGAGCAAAAACTGTTATTATAAGCAAACTCAATGAAAGGTAAGTGATCATCCCAATTATCTTTAAAGTCTATCACACAAGCTCTCAACATATCCTTTATGGTCTGAATAGTTCGCTCTGCCCATCTATCTGTGGGTGGAAAGTTGTGCTGAGATAAACCTGGGTACCAAGACCCTTCTGAAAAGACTTTAAAAATTGTGAAGTAAACTGAGTACCCATGTATGAGATGTTAGTCAAGGGAACTCCATTTAATCTGACCAACTCTCAAATGTAAAGTCTAGCATAATCCTCAGCTGAATTTGTAGTATTAACTGGCAGAAAATGTGTTGAGTTAGTCATCCACTCTATAATAAACCATATTGAATCATGTTGTTGGCGCGTATGAGGTAATCCTATAATAAAGTCCATATTTACCTCTTCCCAATTCCAAGTAGGAATGCTGATATTTTGAGTCATACATCCAGATCCTTGGTGCTCAACCTTAACCTACTGGTAATTCAGACACTTAGCTACAAACTTCATGATATCCCTCTTTATGCCATTCCACCAATAGACTTTCCCTAGATAATGGTACATTTTGGTGAAACCAGGGTGAATAGAATATCGAGAATTGTGAGCTTATGTTAGTATCTGCTATCTCAAATCATCAACATCTGGAACATATAAATGACCCTAATTTCAACCATAATTCATACTTACTGAACTTAGAGAATAACTGGCAATTTTAAAAGTCTACAAAATGATCCTCAAATGGTCTGCATGTTCATTCTCACTTTGAGAATAAACAAGGATGTCATCTATGAAGACAATGATGAACACATAATATTGTTTGAACACCCTATTCATCAAGTCCATAAAATTTGCAGGAGCATTTGTTAGTCCAAAAGACATAACAACAAATTTATAGTGACCATACTGAGTTCTGAAGGCTGTCTTTGGAATGTCGCATTCTCTAACTCTGAGTTGATGATAACTGGATCTAAGGTCTATCTTTGAGAAGCAACTAGCACCCTTAAGTTGATCGAACAAGTTATCAATCCTAGGAATGGGATACTTGGTCTTAAATGTGACTTTGTTCAACTGACAGTAATCGATGCACATACTAAGGGACTATTTTTCTTATGCATGAAGAGAATTGGAGCTCCTCTTGCAGAGATACTAGTTCTGATGAAACTTTTGTTTAAGAGGTCCTTCAATTGTTCTTTCAATTCCTTAAGCTTAGGTGGAATCATTCTGTAAGAAGGATTTAAGATAGGCTGGGTATCTTGAAATAGGTCTATTCAAAAGTCGATCTCTCACTCAGGAGGGACTCCAGGCAAATCTTCAAGAAACACTTCTGGATACTCATTAACAATCGAAACTGACTGAAGCGTTAGGGTTTCAAACTTAGAATCCTTAATCCTAACTAAATAATATGTACCACCCTTGGAGATCCTATTTCTGGCTTTAAGGTAAGAGATAAACTGACTTATATGCGCTGAGATACTACCATTCCATTCTAAGACTTGTTAATTAGGAAACTAAAACTTAATAACTCTAGTTGTGTAGTCGATTGAGGCATAATATGAATATAATCCATTCCAAGAATGACATCAAAATCATTCATCTTTAACTCTACTAGATCAATTGTGGTGATTTTCTGAAAAATTGAGACTGGGAAATTTCTGTATACCCGCTAGGCTATAACTGAGTCACCAACAGGAGTAGAGACTGAGAAGGGTTCTAAAAAAAATTTGAGATTGACACCAAAATCACTGCAATATAAGGAGTCACAAAGAAAAGTGTGGATCCTTGATCTAACAACGCATGCACATCTATATGAAAGACTCATAATTTACTAGTAACTACAGATACACCCAAATTGCACCTCCCTTATGAAGTATAATCCATCATTGTCAAATATATAACCTAAAAAAGGTTGGGGTCGAATCCCACAGGGAATATGGCAAACACTAAGTCATTTGTGAGTTAAATGACTTTTACTCTATGATTTCTGTAAAATGGGGGTTTGTGGAAAAGGTTTGATATCAATATCCAGTGTGTTATAAGTAACAATTTGCAACTTTCTTAGAATAAAAATCAATGGAGAAGTCAAACCAGGTTTGTATTCACCATGGTGTCGTAACACTTTTAGGTCGACATTGGTAATAGATTCTTCTAATACATGTGAGGTAAGGCAATTGATTTCTAATGCACATCTAAATGTCTCTCAACCTTATTAGATGACTATCATTTTAATTCTTTCGAACTTAAAATGATGAAATTAGGAAACTCAATTTAAGCCTCAAGTTGGTTAATCTTATTAGAGCATTACCAGTTAGACGGAGGTTAAAAACTCCGAATCCTCGCTGTTAACCATTTTTCCCAGTTTTAACCTCTTATCTCAAGCAAGTTAAATCTAGGACTTGTTCTAATGTTTGTGATGATTAGTAAGAGTCCATAACTATACCTAAGACCTGATTCGGTACCAGGTCTTTATATGAGGAAATTAATGAATAATTAAGAACACAGTGAAAGCAACATTAAAGAAATGACAAGGGATATTTATGTGGAAATCTCCTTGCTCAATGGAGTAAAATCATGATCTACCACAGTAGGATTTTACCAACAACTTTCACTAGAACAAGAGCAATGGCTAGATTACAGACTCTCTCTCGTAATCTTATGGTTAACCTCTTAACCACATTCCCTTGAACTAATGACAACACCGAGTTGTGCTATAGTATACCAACTATAGCCTACAGTCAACTAACTCTAGTCGACACACATTGGCTAACTCTAGCCCAACTATCAACTACCTCTAGTTGATTTACTTCTTCATAAGAAAAGAGATAAATAACGACATCTATACTTGATTCTCATAAGAGGAGTAGGTTAACAATTTAGCACTATTACAAAAACTCAAACAATAATGGTCTAAAAATGATGATCTTGATTAAAAGCAGGTCCCTTGTTGTATGAACTTTGAACTGAAGAGCAATGAAGACCGCTGAGAGATATATCAATTTTGGATTTGCAAAAGCTAAACTTCTATCCTCAAGTATGATAAATATATATATGATAAGCATTAGGAGAGATGCCTCCTCAATGGTGCACGGAAGAAAGGACCACTAAAATTTTGTCCCACTTCACTACTGATATTGTACAAAAAAGTACTAGATAGATGGCATAAGAGACAAATGCGTGCAACTATAAAATGACACACTGGGACACCAGTTCATGTAACTGGTCCTTCCACTAGGTCAGGCAAACATCTGAACATGAGTAAAAATCAAACATGGATGGACCATGTTCCAGTGATGAAGTTTGTCAATCATCAAAATATGAACATAAGAAGAACAGGCTAGAACCCAACATTTGATAATGACAAACATAGACCCTTTTTCAACATGTAACTACAACTACTTCAAGTTCTTCCTTTCACCAATCACCAGTTCCCCCTTTCACTAGTTCCTCCTTTCAATCAGTCACTCGTTCCCCCTTTCACCAGTGTACTGATCAGGTCCCTCCCTTAGGTTTGTCAATAATCAAAACACTAAAAGATAGAAGGCACTAGAACCCAACATTTCCCCCTTTTTGATGATGACAAACTTCATTCCCCCTGTCACAAAACCAAATAATCTCTTTCTCCTTTTGGCATCACAAAAAGAGAACAATAGTATAAGGTAGACATAATAAGCACAAGCCAATTGAAAATAAGGATAAAACAAGCATGAAAGGAGCCCACAACTTAGATAAGAACAAAAACATTTGCAATGAAAGAAAACCATTCAAAACAGATATAATAGGTTAGCATCTAAATCAAACAAAAAATTAAAAAACTTGCAGGAGTGCCAAGTCTCAAATAGGGTAAGAAAAAGGATTTCAAAATGAGATAACACAAGGAATAGAAAAATAGGGCTAGGAGGAGGATAGAACTTAGGATTTAAAGAGGAACTGGTCAAAACGCTTCATAGCGGCTCTATTCTCATTAATCAACTACTGAGTAAGAGCATCCACCTTTTTCTTCAACTTCACATTTTCTGACTTGAGATCAATAATTTTTGCAACAAAAGAGTTTGAGACACCTAGTCCCTGAATAGTTCCCTGAGATGCCTGAGCCATTTAAGGAACTAAGGAACTTGAGGCCAAAAGAGCAGGTGTCCCATCTTACTTTGGAGAGGACAAAGGAACTAATGAACTTGATTTCAAAAGATAAAGGAATTCTACTTTTTTAAGAAAGGAAAAAAATATACGAAGGATAGAGTTTGTGAATGGGTGGGATTTATTGACAAGACAAGAGGAGCGACGTGTCACTTCCAAAAGAGAGATAATGTTTGGAATCAAAAGCGACACAACGATGTATGGAGTAGGTGGGAAAAGAAATATGACCTAGCACACAAACATATTTAATATTTTATAAGTATGACCAAAGATGCGTACTCCTCTCTTTGACAAATCTTTTTTTAAATAAAATTGGGTGAAATGCCAATTATTAGAAACAAAGAAGGAAAGTTCCAAATATTTACATTCTAGGCCCAAAAGTAACCCAACCCATCAACAAAAAATCAGACATTGACAAAACTAAAACAACACAAGTGAAAATAATAAATGAAATTTGGAAAGTTGTGGAGAATCTTCGAGTAGCCTCTTCATTTTTGATCCCATTCTCTACAGCTCCGACGATCATTTCTCGAGTGTTGTTGAGTTTGTTATTGATATCTAAGCTCATCTATCCTCCCTTATAGCTGCAATCGCTTAAGTTTTTCAGTGTTTATGTGAGCTTAAACCAAAAACTTCTCAGATCTGAGCTCTTTAATCCTCCCTTATGGAAGGTTGTTCCTCACTTATCAGTGTTGAAGGGAGCCTAAATCGATCAAGCTTCAAAACTTAAAGCTAAGTTCCTCTGACCCTTTTATCTCATATTTTCATTCCCTTTTTTCTTAATTCAATGTATTGAACTTTAGAGAAGTTGATACCACTAAAAGATATGAGAAAAAATGAGTTAGAAAAGCATGAAATTTATGTGTAATTCCTTCAACGTTGTTACAGGATTCGCAAGCTCAACCAATCAAGATCCTATACTGCATCTTCTCCATTTCTGTATCCAACTTTAACTTAGACCTTATGGAATCCGGTATCTTCTACTTTTAACACTCAAACCCAAAATACCTGTTCTTGTTGTCTAGAATGTAGAAATCTATTCCTTTCATTTGATTGTCTACGGGTTGAATCTCACAAGGAAATTAATACCACCATCACACAGCCAAGCTTCTAGAAAATATTTATAACTCATAAAGGGAATGATAAACTAAATCTACATTTGTTATTGATACAAAGTGAGAACACTAAGTCTGCTTATGGTTAACATTAGATTGATCTTGTGTGTAAAAATAAATCCTGTATATGCTTCACATGAACACCCCAAGCGCTCACCTGGTGCATAAACCAATATCCAAATGAGATTTCCTTAGATTTACATGTAAACAAGCCTAATATCATATGTTAGTTCATTTCAGACTCAAGTACTATGTGTTTTTTGTACCAATATATAAAAGACAAAACTGAGTAAAACCTTAATCAAGTGCTCTAATTTTGAGATGTGGTGTTCCCATTTTGTCTAGATTTAGAATCTTCTTACCTATTGTGGGGATTTCTTCAAACTAGTTAAACTGAAAGTTACATGCAAAAATAAAAACTAGGTTAGCAAAATAATCAGCAAGAGTATTTCCTTCCCCGAGGGAATGTTGTACTCTTGCTCCAAGGTACACTCCAAGGTACCTCCCACCTTCCTTCCAATATGCTAACCATAGTCAAAGAATTAGATTATATAATGATATTAGTAAGTATATTCTCCTTGAAGTGAGCCAAACCTTCTCTAATAGCTACAACTTCAGCTACTAGATTAGTGGAAATAGGAATGCTAAAACCTTTAGCAACAATAAATCTCCCTTCATGATCCCTTATACAAAAAGAGGCAAAGCTAGGTCCAAGGTTTCCCCTAGAGGTACCATTTGTATTACATTTTAACCCACCCCAAGGAGGTGGTTGCCATCTCACAATCTTGGTATGATATGTATCTTTGAATCCTTCTGATGATGCTATCATTCTACACCAATTATTACTCTGAAAAGACCAATTTAGTCTAATTTTACAAAACTTCAAAATAGAGTCATTTATTACCCAAATCAGCTTTCCATAAGAATAGGTTCCTCCATGAAGAATGGTGTTTCTTCTCTTCCATATAAACCATAAATGATTATAGGAGTGGCTTGAAACATGAGTTTCAACTTAGCATTAACATCTATATCCCACCACTTTTTCATGGTTTATTTAAGATGAACCAGTAAACCTATAATGCCTGCTGCTCTAGAGTAGTACTTCCAGACTTTAGCAACCTCTTCTCCCTTAAGAAAAAAATGTTCTAAGGTTTCAACTTCAGGGTTAGCACAACATCTACAAGTAGGAGCAATATTAGTATTCCAATAATTCATCATAACACCTACTGGAATCTTACTATTCCAAATCCTCCATGCCAGAAAAGAGAATTTGAATGACATTCCTTTCAACCAAATATTTTTCATGTCATCCTTAATATCCTCTCTACTTGTAATCAATTCCCAAGAACTTTTCACACTGAAAATACCTGAGCTAATTTTAGTCCACCAGGGCTTATCTACATCATCAGTCTGCTTAACTTCTCTTATGCCAGATTGTAATGCTTATTCACATTCTCTGGAATAACTTCTTTCATAGCCTTAAAATCCCATCTTTCTTGATTCAAAAATGTGTCAATGTCATTCATAGGATGACATATGGGGAACTCTACTTGGTGTTGAAAAAGAGGACCAAGATTGGTCCAGTTATCATACCAAATAGAAGATGTACCACTTTTTGGTTCCCACCACAAGTGTTGTTCCACAATGTCTCTTCCCTCTAACATATCACAAGGATTTAAGTGTCAAAATATCCTTGAGGATTTCTAGGATTGCTTATAAATAATATGACATCTCTTTTATTTCTACTTGACACTTTGAGTCAAGAGAAACTTGAAGGATAGTCTGATTTAGCACATAAAGAAACAAATCACACTTAAGATATAAAAGAACTTAGAACTTATATGAATAGACTAAACAATACTCAAAAAGAAACATGTTTAATCAACTAGGCTTATGATGGTTCGTATAAGAGTCCACCATTATATCAATAGACCTAATTTGGTACTAGGTCCCTATACGAGGACATTGAAGAACAGTAAGAACGCTAAGAGAATTTGCAGGAAAGTAAATAACAAAAGACGTTTACATGGAAACCTCCTTGCTCAAGGGAGAAACAATCAAAACATACCCCGGTAGGATTTCACCATCAGATTTCACTAAACACCGAGCAACCTTCAATTACAACCTAGAAATTAACCTCTTAATTCCTATCTTTTTACCATAACTCTATTGCAGACACACATTCACAATAACTCTACTGTGAGACTCCATGTCTTCCTCCAGCTGCAGAACAACTTAGATTTGAACAAATGAAGCTTAAACAAACTACTCACTAAAATCTCTAGAATGAGACGTCAGTTTACAATTATAAGACCAAAATATCAATTAACCTAGAAATAAAACATATATTACTGTGATCAAAAGAATTTCTATATTGTTGAGTCTTGCAATATCTGGTGAGGCCTTTGCTTGAGAAAATTCTTTTCGAATTTATGCAAAAGCTTGAGTTTTGCTCTCAAAAATGATGTATATATATGATGAGCTTTGGGAGAGAAGCATCATTGGTGGATGTTGCAAAGGACCACTGAGAATTCATCCCTCTAATGTGTTGACACTATTCAAAGAGTACTGGATAGCTGGAACATAAGACAAAATGTGTGTAACTATAAAACTATATACAAGGACACCAATTCACGTAACTGGTCCTTCCACTAGGTTAGGCCATCACCAAAACATAAATCACAAAGTACGGGAATGGATCAAGTTCTAGTGATGAAGTTTGTCAATCATCAAAATCATAAGCATAATAAGAATAAGGCAGGAACGAACATTTCCCCCCTTTTTGATAATAACAAACATAGATCCTTTTGTAGCACTTCCCCTCTTTAACCATGCAACTCTTTCCACTAGTTCCCCCTTTCATCATTCAACTATACTTTATTTTCACCAGTTCCCCCTTTTATCAGTTCCCCCTTTTCTTTCCTTAATCTTCCCCCTTTTGGCATCATTAAATAGGGATCACAAAAACAATTAGGCCTTACACATCAAAATAAATCACAGTAAGGATAAGGATAGAAATATATCCATATTCAAGCAAGCATTTAGAATCATTAGACAAGTTAGTGTTCAACTTCTACAAAAAGAAATTAGTCATACACGGGTACCAAAATATAACGAATGTAAGAGTATGGAGTGGACAGATGGACATAAGGGATCAACTAGGATGGAAAGTAGAGAAACAACCATAAAAGAGATGATCAAAACATTTCACAGCTATGCGATTATCATCAATCAATGCCTCATTCTTGATTTTTAATTGAGAATTCTCATCCTTGAGTTGTGCATTCTCCCCTTTTAGCTGAGTGATCTCAATCTTAGCTTGATTTGAGATACCTAATGTAAGACCAATTCCTTTTGTGACTTCAGTCAGTTGAGCTTTTCGTGCTTCAATTTCATCTTCTTTTTTCTACAACTATGGTTTTAAACTCCTTTATCTTCAGATTACTCACCTCCTGAGCAGCAATGAGATTTGACACTACAGACTTAGGACCAACTCCTCTTTTTTTGTAGCACACTCATACTATACAAGGGTAGTGAGTATGAATTTTTGCCTTTTTTATCCAATAGTATGGGAACCAGATCTTGATTTTATCCCAAAGTGATCAAAAGCTTTTGTGAGGAAAAATCCATAGCCCAGACCTTGATTGACTTCCTTTTGCTTACAGATCTTAATGATATGCTCAGTATTTTAGGAAGACTGATTGGAATGCATGAGTTAAGAGATTCCATTAGATAGAGATCTGGTATAGATCCATATGAACGACCTTCAGCTCTAGGAAGTAGCACCTTGCTAACCAGTTCAAAAAGCAGCTTAAATTCAAGATTTATTTTTTTGAGTAATCTAAAGCTCCCCAACAGTTGCTTTGATTTGGCAGTATTGTTAAGGAAGGTCTCTGAGTCATACTTATCCTTTATAGTATCTAAACCAAAAATAGGCACATCAAGTATCTCTCCAAGCAGTGAGGTTGTCAGGCTAAACTTAATTCCATTTATAGTGGCATCAAGTGACAACTTCTTTTCTATGAACATCAGATCATTATAAAAGCCTCTAAACTCACTGACATATGCAATACCTATGGTGTCAAACAAATGAATCCATGCTTGAGCATCAACAAGAGAAATGAGAGAACTCATTCTAAACCTGGTTGCAATAGTAGGATCAAATACTCTTCCAAAGAGCACTATATAATTACGAATGTCATAATCTCCTTTCTCAATTTCAGACTCTAACTCTGGTATGACTGCACCTTTCCTTTTTCTTTCTTTTGACACAACCTCTTCTTGATTCATCTTGGAAGACTGGGATAACTTGCTCATCAGGGGACTATCTTTTTTTCCATTGTTACTTGTCCCAAACCTCTACTATCGACTTGAAATACCTTGTTGATCTTTTCTTCAAACCAAATGGTTACTTTCATAGAGTGAACAAGAAGTACATAAGGTCCATCCTTTCTTTTCTCAGAGATAGCCTCAAAGAATTCTATCAGCAGTAATACATCACTATCTGGGATACTGAGCTTGTGCATGGACCTTTGCTTTACTTTCTTTGATAGATAATGTACTTTTTTTGACAAAAAAGACACCAGGTTGCTTAATGAGTTCCCTGGAATCACTTACTTTAGAGAAGGCGGTGTTACCCTTATAAAATTTTATGGAGATTTTAGCGATGTCCCTGATGAACTGACTTGTAACAGAACTATCCTCTTTTACTTTACAATGACAAGCTATTTAGAGTCATTTTCCACCTTTATCATTTTGATACCTCCACTCGATGAGTCAACCTTCATTTCAGATACTGTAGCAAGGTTGAAGTTATGAGGATACACTGATGGAGAAGAGGATGTTTCAAATCTAGCTGAGCATTTGATAGAGTGAGAAAGCATGGAACCAGTTTCAACCAAAGAAACATTATGAAAGAATTTTGTAGTTGACTTTGGTAGGACTATGGGAAGGAAATTTCTTTCCATGGAGAGAAAAAGATAGGATCTCTTTCAAGATATAGGATCTCTTTCAAGATATCTCAAGGAAAAGGTTTTAGGAAAGGGTTTAAGTCATTAGGTTTGTTTTAGAGGAAAGGTACAAAAAGGATTATGGAGAGGGCATAGGCACATGAAGGAATAAAAAGGTGGATAGACAATGAGGATTTGTCTGTCAGGAAAAAAGGTTTGCCATTTGTCCTCTACTTTTGAAGCAAATTAAAGGATGATCATTGAGAGGACTAAAAATGACTTTTAAAATGTCCTGACACAAGTACATAGTCAATAGTCAACATGTAAAAGCAAGAACACTAACCTTAACAGAAGATCAGGTCTCTGTATTTGAATGATCCAAGTAATATGTGTTCTATCATTACTCAAGTGTGACTCTTTTATGAATGTATACCTGTAAGAATATAATATTGAATTAGACCTCCCTTAGTCCTTTTTTTCAAAAAATTGTCACCCTCTATCAGCTAAGACATCTTGAAAAGATTTAACAGCTAAAAAATCCTTTTGTTTGACAAGAATTAATGCACACCTCCTTCAAATCAATTTTATTTAGTCCACTAAGCTATCGATGAAGGATATTAACCTTACACTCAACCTCAGCTATTGATTTCTTCTCCTAGCCAAAACATGAGCTACTAAGGACCTTGAGTAGTCTTTAGAAGTCATAAGCATGTGCCTTTTTCCTGTATGATTTTTTTTCATTTGATAATTCACAAATACACTAGGTCCTTCATACTAGCCAATTTTGTCAAATAGAAACCAATGACACTCAGTCTCTGTTCCACATTCCTTCTTCAATGATATATCCCCCTTTTTATTTCAGAAGGCATATAGTCTTCATAATTGTCGTGAGTAAGAGAAGATTTACAGATTAGCTAATCTCATGCTTAGAGAAACCACTAACCAAGTACTTTCTTTGTCCCATTTTTCTGTTTTCTCTCACCCTGGCCTCCTTATCGAATCACTTCTTGATTTTGGGAACCTAAACGAGCTTGGGTCCCTTGGTATTTAAAAAGGTATGAATGAAATTTCTTCTATTCTAGGATGGTAATGTGAGCTTCTTCTCTAAGGAACATGGTCCCTTTGTGTTTCTGATGGATTAAACATACTTTTGATTTCTTCTTCTATCATTGACAATGGACTGACACTAAGGCTTGTAATAGCCATTTTAACTATAATAAGTGCATAGCCAATTATTAGGAACAGATACGTACTTGCAATGAGGATTGCAAGGATTTTTGTTCCTTTGAGAACCAAGACCCTCACTAGAGTTTGACTTCAAATTATTCATCCTAGCAAGAATTTCTGACGAAGGAGTCCACTGAGAGATCTTTAAAGCTCCTTTTGTTTTTCAATCCCTTTTCAAGATGCTTGTTATGATCTAGTGAGGATTCAAGATCAAGAATAATTTTACTGAGATTAGTATCAAGATCAACCTAAACCTTGTTGGCTTCATCCTTTCCTTGAAAACAATCTTTAGAAAAGCTTGACAGTTTAGCATTCAATTTATCATTTTCACACTTAGCATCTCTTAAGGCTTGTTTTAGATCATGCATCCTTGAAAACAAGGAGTTTTCTTCAATCTCATAATCAGTTAGAGCATCAAGAAGGGACTTCTTTTCTTTTACCACATCGTGGTTTGCATTTATTAACGTTTCGGTCAATGATCTCAGTTTCCTATGGGAATAAATCTTCAAATTTTGCTAATCATCATGAAAACTTACTTCATCCTCCTATTCCTTATTGGATTGGCCATAAGAGAAAACAAGGAATCAAACTATGTAGGTTCATTTTAAAGAGCAACCATGGAAGCATCCTGCTTATCATTCTCAGGTTCAGATCTGCTTGAAATGTCTCCCCATGTAGCCAAGGCTTATTTGACCATTTTGTCTGCAGCTTCACTTCTTCTGAAACTGTCAGGAACCTAGTCCCTTCTTTGAGTTCTCTCTGGATTGAATTTGATATAATCTTTATAGTCCCACTTTTGTAGAGGACATTCCTTGATGAAGTGACATGGTTTTCCACAATTGAAAGATCAATCATTTCCTCTGAATCCCCTGCTTGAGTTTCCTCTATTTTGAAAACCTCCACTTCTCAACATTTTTTGAAATCTTCGAGTGAGATAAGCCATGTTTTGTTCCTCTTCACTTGAATCATATTTGCTAGTTTTCAGAACCATGCTTCTTTCCTTCTTGGAATTATTTCTCTTAAAATCTTGTTGCCTTTTATGCTCATTAGTTTTCAGATTCCCAATAAGTTCATCCATGGTCATTTTTTCCAAATCTTTAGCCTCTGAAATAGAATTTACTTTACTTTTCCATGAAGAGGGTAAAAAACTCAAGATTTTTCTGACCAAGTTGTACATTTGAATATTTTCTCCAAGACACTTGAGTTCATTCATAATAGATGTGAATCGAGTGTGCTTGTCTTGAATGGATTCTCCTACACTCATCTTAAACATCTCGTACTGAGTATTAAGCATATCAATCTTTTATTGCTTCACTTGACTTGTTACCTCATGAGTATTTTGAAAAGCTTCCCATATATCATTAGCAGATTCACAAGCAATGACCCAGTCGTACACATCACGTCCTATCCCACAAACAAGGATTTTCTTTGCTTTGTAATTCTTCCCATTCCTCTTTCGATCAACTTCAGTATAATCCTTTCTAATTTTAGGGATAAGTTGAGAGGTATTTCTTTCTTTAGCTACTTCCATTGGGACATAGGGACCATCACATATAACATCCTATAACTCACTATTCTCTTCCATGATAAAATCATGCATTCTAATCTTCCACCAACTATAGAATTGCCCATTGAATAATGGGGGTCCAGTAGTTGACTGTTCTTCCTCGAGAATCGGTGGAGTGCCATCTTGAACAGGATCCTTCCTAGGTGTTAACCTTATAGAAAGAACCGTTTTGATACCAATTAATGATTCATAAGAGTCCACCACTACAGCAAAAGACCTGATTTGGTACCAGGTCCCTATATAAGGATATTGAAGAACAGTAACAACATAAAGGGAATTTATAGGAAAGTAAATAACAAGTGATATTTACGTGGAAACCTCCTTGGTCAAGGGAGAAAAAAACCTCGACATGCCCCAGTGGGATTTCACTGACAACTTTCACTAAACACCAAGCAACTTTTGATTACAACCTAGGAATTAACCTCCTAATTCCTATCTCTTTGAAATAACTATATTGCAAACACACCCTCACAATAACTCTACTGTGAGACTCCATAGCTACCTCCAGCTACAAAACAACTCAAATTTGAATAAATGAATCTTAAACAAACCACTCACTAAAATCTCTAAAATTAGATGCGAGTTTATAGTTGTAAGACTAAAAACAAAAAAACTCAATCAACCTAGGAACAAAACATACATCACTATGAGCAAAATAGTTTCTAAATTGTTGAGTCTTGCTATATTTAGTGAGGCCTTTGCTTGAGAAAATTCTTTTTGTATATGTGAAGCTTGAGATTCTCTCCTCAAGGATGATGTATATAAATGATGAGCATTGGAAGAGAAGATTCCTCATTGATGGATGCTATAAAGGACCACTGAGAATTTGTCCCACTAATGTACTAACACTATCTAGAGAGTACAGTAGGCACATAAGACAAAATGCGTGTAACTACAAAACTGCATACAACGACACCAGTTCACGTAACTGGTCCTTCCACTAGGTTAGGCCATCACCAAAACATAAATCACAAAGGACAGACATGGACCAGATTCTAATGATGAAGTTTGTCAATCATCAAAATCATGAGTATAATAAGAATAAGGCTGGAACCCAACAACTTATTTCATCCTCCTCCTCTCCTTGACAAGTCCAAAAGAACTTTTACATATCAAGAAGGTCATAGAGGGATCTTTGAATAAAGAACCTTTCACTTGTGAACCAAAGAAAGTAAATCAAGTAAAGTAATCCTTAACTAATCAAAAATTAAAGTGGTCATGAAAAATAAACCACACAAACTTAATAGCATGATTTAAAAGGCAAAGCTTAAATAGTAAACATTAACAAAGAAACAACCAAAACAGATAAATTCAAAACATAGTCTTCAAGACCTTATCAATACACCATTTCCACTCTTATCTAGTGTGAGATTCACACTACCCAAAACATTAAAGAAAATAACAATATATCCTAGATTCTACAGTAACAAAACCACTCCCATAATCAAATGTGGGATTCCATCACCATTATTACCACTAATAGAGCAAAACTACTATCAGAAATTGAAAATACTAACATACATTAAATAGAACTATAACAACAACATCAACGTTATTGAAAACAAACAAAGAGATGAGGCTTTCTTTACTTTTTTTAGGGAAGCACACCGATTTGAACTCTTATCGATATTTTCTTGCCACCACCGAAAATTTACTAGTTTCTTATCCTGAATCCAAAGCTCAAATGAGTATTGTACGGATTCTAGCCTAGAAACCTTTAGCAAAACCCAAAAAACTCTTTTCTTTTTGCTTGAATATTTTCTTAGTTCTTCAAGATTTCAAGACATATAAAAAAGTCCCCTCTGTGTATCTCTCTCTCCTTCTCACTGCTAAATAGTGAGTATATATAAGAAATGAATTGGAAACCTTATAGAGGTGAAAACCCAATGTGGGGTTGGCATTTTTCAGGATTTATGCTCAAATGAGGTAAGAGATAAGGATGGGGAGCTGCAATGACCCATTTTAGTACGAAATTGAGAATTCAAAATTTGAATTTGGAAAATAATAAACTTGAGGAACAAATAAGGGGTCACCACGTCACCTATTCTAAAATCTATGAGGTACAATCCTCGTGCTAAGCACATGAGGATCGTACTTGGATGAAGAGATAAGGGAGAGATAGAATGACAAGGGGGAAATTGATTTGGGTTTTAGGGTTCTTGAGGGAAAGGGCCAGGTTCTTTGTGTTATTACTGATGTTGTGTTATGCTGAAAGAAGAGGAGATATAAGGTGTTATTAGGTTGGGTCGGGTATAGTGTTTTAAATAGGTTAGAAATTAGGTCAAATCAGTAAGAAATGGGCTATTTAAAAAATAACCAAATTGGTTTTGGGATAAGCCAAATTTGTTAAAGATCTAGCTGAATTGAGAGCTAGTGGATCAATTACATTGCAATTGTAACCACATTGACTTCAATTAAGGCCTAATCTTAATGAATTGATTAAATCAAGTCAAAATTGAGACGAATTAATGTCTAATTTAATCTTGAGCTTCTTGATTTAATGAGATCGGATAAATATCTTCCCAAATAATTTATTTTCAAAGTAAAAATATATTTAGACCAAGATTTTCCCTATCTAAACAATTTTTCAAGACAAGTCTTGATTTAGAGCCAAGTTTTTACAAAAACATTTATTTAAATAAAAAACTATATGGTCCTATATATTTGAATAATAAAATGACAAAACTAACCCAAAAAATATTTTAAAAATTCTTTATTTGAGTAAAACAAATATTTTGAATTCATTTAAAATCGAAAAAGCTCTGAAATTAAATAAATATTGGAGGGCAAAAATTAGGTGTCAACAACTGCCTCCTTCTTTTGAGAATTTAGGCCACATGTAGTTCATACTGCTCGATTTTAAGCACAATTTTCAAAGAATTCACAAGCTATTTCGGTTTTGAATTTTGGTGAAGAAGGAAAGCTGGGGAATAAGAGGGTTGGGAGTTTAGAGTACAGTCGAGTTTTCATCATAGAGCCCAGCCTACATATCCTAATATTTAGGGAATCATACTACTTGTAGTTCAACTCGATCGGTAGGAAAAGGTAGTTTTTAATTTCAGACGACCCTTGTCTTGAAATGAGTGACAAACAGATTGAGTTATGGAAAAAAGTCTTGTAGTTATCTTAATTATGAATGTGGTGCCCCTTAAACCCACAACTAAGAGCTATATGGATGTAATTTTCAAAGCTCTAGGTATGTTATCACTCGAATTTAAAAGAGAGGAAAGTTACCTCTAAGTGTGAGTTTAAAAATACGCCAGAGGTAAAACTGAAACCGAGAACATCCCAAAATACCCATATATCTTCTGATTGGGGTGTGGTTTGAATGTGGTGGAAATTTTCCTTTAGATTGCATCTAGATTGTTTGATATCCCTCTCCAAACTACACTCCAGTTTGCTGCTAAGAAAAAGTTCCACGTTGTGCTGCGTCCTTTTAGAGTCATCCGCACCAGTGGTTTTGATTTAAGAATTTTATCCTTTTAAATACTCTTGAAAACATCTCAAACAAGATGGTTAGTTGTAAATGCATCATGACACAAACATAATTTGGAAAAAACTGTTTGAACATGTCATGCTAAAGGATCTGACAATGCAATTTGCACGACCTATTTTGAACATACCATGCCACTTTGAACGGGGTGACGACCCAATGTGTCTTCTTGAAAGGTGGAAGACCTTGAATGTATTATGCCACTTTGAATAGGATGACGGTATGATGTATCTCATTGGAAGGTGAACGATCTATCTTGGAAGCAACATGTTGCTTTGAATGGGGAGACTTCCCAAAGTGCCTGCTAATCACATGCACTAAACTTATTAGCAAACACTATAAGGGCAACTATTAATTGTGCAAACCTTATTTTAATATGTAACAATGAAGGAGGTGACAGTCCATAAGATGTAATGATGAAAGATATGATGGTCCACAATATAATAACATGCCACTCTGAAGGAGGTGATAATCTATAACCTAATAACATGACACTCTGAAGGAGGTGATGACCATAATAACATGTCACAATTAAGGAGGTGATGATCCATAACATAACAACATGTCATGATGAAGGAGATAACGATCCATAACATAATAACATGCCACTCTGAAGGAGGTGACGGTCCATAACATAATAACATGTCACACTGAAGGAGGTGACAATCCACAATATAATTTTATGTCACGCTGAAGGAGATGACGGTCCATAACATAATTACATGTCATGCTGAACAAGGTTATGATCCATTACATAATAACATGTCATGCTGAAAGAGGTGATGATCCATAGTATAATAACATGTCATGTTGAAAGAGGTGACAATCCATAACATAATAACATGTTACGTTAAGGAGGTGACGATCCATAATATAATACATGCTGAAGGAGGTGATGATCCATAGCATAATAACATGTTACGTAGAGGAGGTAATGGTTCATAATATAATAAAATGTCATCTGAAGGAGGTGATGATCCATAATATAATAACATGTCACGTGAAGAAGGTGATGGTTCATAATATAATAACATGTCACGCTAAAGGAGGTGACGATCCATAACATAATAACATGTCACTTCAAATAAAGCAACGGTTTGATGTGTCTTCTTAAAGAGTAGAAAACCCAAATATAATAAGATATGTTACTCGACCGAGGTGACAGTATGGTATTTCCTTGAAAGCGTGGATGACCAAAAGAATAAGATATGTCACCACGAATGAGGTGACAGTCCGGTATGTCCTCTTGAAAGGGTGGATGACCCTAATACATAGCATTTCCTGTGAGGATGATCATAGATTTGTGTAGAATAATAATCAAAACAAATATTAAAGATAAAGAGTAATATCACAGTATAGTCATCCTAATTGCACCATCGAATGGTCTTTCACTCGACATCCTTAGTTGTCACTGATGATATTGTCATTCCTGCTCTCACAAAGTTGTATTAGTTTTGTAAACAAATAGATCGACATATCGAAATTGTTTGAACGTGTCATAACCATCTGACAACTATAAAAAGTATATGACCTAGAAAAATGTGTTTAGAGGGATTATGATAGTGAGTAAAAACTCTAAAGGCCGATTAGGGACATCACATAAGGTGTATACATACTTCAAATTGAATCTCTTATAAAGAGAGGATTCGTTGATGAGGAATGTTTTTGAAATTGAATGGAAATTTTTGAAATCATTGGACAATTTCAAAAAGTTGCCCATGTTTCTAGTTTAAAGGAACTTAATTTAAATAGTGTACAAAAGAAGAATTGATTGTTTCAAAGACACGCCTCAGTTTCCTCTGAGGGTCTGGAGTTTGAAATAATGGAAAGATAAAATCCTTATGTAGGATTTCCTACATATCTTACTAGATCAAGAATCAGGTCAGACATAATTTGGACCTGAAACTGGTAGAATTATCAAAAAATGTGGGATTTGATTAGAAGGACAGAGGATTAGATCTATCACTATATAAAGAAAGATAGAAGTTAATTTGCCGAACTGGATCCTTTGCATCGGGAGTCCTTGAAAAAACTTGTGTATGTCGTATGTCTGGCGATCTTTTGACTTGATTCCTAAAACTTAGTGAGGATCATTAGCATTTGTTCTATTTCATAGAAGTGGGTTTTCATAACGTTACTTACATAACTCAGACACAAGTGTTAAATCCAATACAGTTGTTGTAAGAAGGTTATAATGAAACATAAATTCAGGACTGAAGTTGTTCGGCTTATGATGATTTGGATATAGTGGTCCAGATAATATCTCCACATCCTGGTCCCCATGCCTGACCATTTTCCCTGCAAATCTCAAAGAAAGTGTTAAAATTATAATAGAAATAAGAGAAAAAACATAAAGTCACCACTGAAGTTGTTCCAAATTTGCTAAGAGACACTTTTAACTTCGCAAGCGTCCTATTATCCCACAAAAGTTGTAACGACCATGGTAAATAGACATTTTGACTGATATTTTCATCGACCTTGTACTAATTCTCAGTGTGTGTTGGCCACTTTTATTTAAATTAATTAATTAAATTAAATTATTAATAAAGAATGGGTTTAACCCGACCCGAGACCCTTTAGCTCCCCTTTATCCAATATTTCTTTTCTTTCTTTTCCATTTGTCTCATTTTACTCTCTCCATTTCTTTCTTTCTCCATTAACAATTACCAAACAATGCACTTGAATCCCTATATTAAAATCCCTTTTCGACGCACATAAACTCATAATGTTTTATACTAAACTCACCCCAATTTTTGTCCCTTCTTTATGAAACTTAAATAACAATGAGATTAAATCACCTTCCATTGAACAAAAAAAATAATTTTTTATCAAATGGGTGTTTGCAATTTTGCTCATAACCTTCCATTGAACATAAAAGATGTTTTTTTTTATCAAATAGTTGTTTGCAATATTTATCAAATAGTTGTTTGCATTTGACATTATAAGAATATTTTCCCTTAAAACCTAATCACAAAAGATAAATTGATTTCACAAATTTTAAACAAATTAAGAAGAAATTAAAGCTTCAACGGCTGGAAATTAGAACATACATGGAAAGTTCTTAGCTTTTTAGGCTAATTTCATTGAGAAGAGCATAATATTTTTTTTTCAAAGCTCCAATGGCTATTTCAATGGGTATTTGGGGAAGATGGGATCTTTTAAAAAGAAGATGGGTCTTTATAAATAATTGAAAAAATAAATTACACGTGATATTTTTTAATTTGTTGTTGCAACCAATTTTTCTCCTTCACGCGCGTCATTTGTGTGAACACAAATATAGGCTGAAAATTAGTCAAAATGGTCATTACAACTTTTGTGGGGTAATAGGACGCCCGTAAAGTTAAAGTGGCTTTTAGAAAATTTGGGACAACTTCAGTGGTGACTTTATGTCTTTTCTCTAGAAATAAATCAAGAGATAAAGAGATACGAGAAGTTGTTTGAATTATTATGACGAGGCCACAGTGGGTATAGCAATGTCCTTTGCCATAAAGTGTGATTACAGGGAAATAAAGCGACAAAGTACGACTACAAGAAAATAAGTGGATAAAATGCGATTATAAGGAAAGAAAATAATAACTTCAATTCGCAAGGTCGAAAGACGCCAAAAGTGCAACTTCGAGCAAACTTCATTCTTCTTTGTAACTGATCATGCAACAGTTACTTCTTGTGATTGGACAATGGATTGTTGTTCACATTTGCTGGACCTTCTACCAGTGTTATCACTTTATTTTTGATCATAGGCTTTACTTCCACTGGATGAAGTACCTCTGCTTTTTTCAACCTTTCATAAAGTTGAGTAAGTGATTCTGCCAGTGGCGTGAAGACCCTTGGAGGCCTCTTTTCATGGTTGGCATGCGGTGCCTTGTTTTGGTAGTTTTGTGGTAGAGGTTGAACATGAGATGTTATTGCGTGTTATAAACTATAAATGGAGCATACTGAGTATTGGACTGGTATCATGGAAATTGTTTGGGATGGGATGTACTTCCTTGAGTCATCACTCCCATAACTTCTTTATCCTTTTTCTTTTCGAAAGAGCCAGTCTGGAAGGCCTTATGAGTGGACTGTAGTTCTGTTAAATTTATTATCCTTTCTATCTTGAGACCATCCTCACTATTTTTCCAGTCTTGACAATTTCAGCAAAGGTTTTTCTGTCCATCATCACCATACGATCAAAATATTCTAGATTTAGGGCTTGGATAAAGTAAGTGATCATTTCAGCTTCCTCCATAGGAGGTTGTACCCTAGTTGCTTCTTCTATCCATCGTATGGAAAATCACGAAAAAACTCATTTGATTTCTGCCTTATCTTTTTGATAAAAATTTTGTCAGGGATAATCTCAACATGAAGCTTGTAGGATCCACAAAAGCATTTGGCATTTGCCAAGTCATCCCAAGTGCACCATTTGGTCACATCTTGCTTAGTGTACCACTCTAAAGCTTTTCCACTCAAGCTCTAACTAAATAGCTTGACCCTTATCCCTTCATTTTTACCCACGCCGATCAACTTTTCATAATAGGTTTTCAAATGGAAGAAGGGATTAATGGATCCATTAAACTTCTCAAATTTTGGAATCTTGTAACCTAGTGGCAACTCAATCTCAGGAAAGGCACGCAGTTCCTCATACTTCACGCTTTGTCTATTACTGAACCCACAGATACTTCTCATGGCATCTTCCAAATTTTTGAGCTTTTTGTTCACCATCTCATTATTGTACACCCTTGGATCATTTTCAGTTTCAACATAATGATCAAAATCTAGGCAACATAGTTCTTGAGTTTGTGTTGCTGGTGGGGCGGTAGCATAAGTGTACACTGGCGGAGCATGGTGTGACAAGGATATGTTTTGAACATTTGGAAGAGAAAATGTGTACACAAGAGGAGCATTTTCGAGAAGTGGTAATATGACCTCAGTTGAACGAGTCTTTCTGTTAGCCCAAGTGAGAACTGATGAGTCTGTAGTTGCTTTCTTAACCTTAGACCTTGTGAAATACTGATGTTCTACCAGTGATTACTTGAAACTGGTTTGCTTTTAGTCTTTGTGAAGTGAGCAAGTTTGATTACCAACACAAATTAGCCTCTCTCTAAAAGGAAATAAAAACACTCAAAAGGTGAAGATGTTAGTTCGTGAATCACAATAATTAATCAAAGTAATATATGGAACAAATACGTTTATTTGGCTCAAAATAAATTAGTCCAGAATTCGAAGAACAGGACACTTTTGAAAATGACTGAATGATTAGAGTTTTGACCATTTGACAGACTTTGAATTTTGATGGAGAAACAGAATTTCGAACAGAATGTGATTTGAAGAAATTGGGTGCTCACAAATAAACTTCCTAGAAAGGCTTATTTGGAAAGTTCTTTCGAAAATAACAGAGTTTTACCATTAATAGAATAATTGGTTAACTCTGGGCTATAATTAAGTGCGAGAATGCAATTGGTTAGAGCAACATGATCAATGTGAATTGAACAATGGCCTAATTAAATTTTGAATAAAACTTGGGTAAATTAGAAGGGATTTTGTCGATGGCCCTTGAAGGGTATTTTAGAAAGATTCAAATTTTGAATCTTATATGCCTAATAACGCTCTAAGAATTGAAAGAGACTAATGGACTAATTATGTCAAAGCAAAACATATGTATTTAAATGCATAAGCAGGTAAGCATGTACAAATAAATTGTGTGGCACTTAGCACATAAACAAGATATAATGCGTCCTAGCATATATGTGACCTTTTAAGACAAAGGTATGCCTAACGTTTGAAGGATGTATATATCGTTTGTAAGACTTTCCATTGCCTCCAAAAATTTTTTATACAAATTTGTATGAATAATACAAATGGGGATACAAAATAAGAGGAAAGAGGAAATAAATAATATCAGTTCCATGCAGGAGAACAATTCTTGTCTTTTTGTCACGCCCCGTATCCCAATGAGGCATGATTGGCACCCGTAGCCGATAAGGCCCGAGAGAACCAAGCTATGCTTCTATACATTCATAGGCATTCAATAGGAACACCACTCTCACACAAGAGCATGAAGACCAAAATCGAAAATTTACGGAACATGTGACATATATATAGATATACACATTTGAGAAACTTGGCCGTTGAGGCCATCGAAACAATACTTCATGAATCACCTTGTATACATATACCCACATACGTCTACAAAAGCCTCTAACAAATGCCTTCACCAATGCCCACTGAAAGTCGGGACAAGTCCCTGCTTTATACAACATATACACCCCCAAGACACATATACCATTATGACTCGGAGAAGCCCCGAATTAGCTGGAGCTCACCAAAGAATCCGCACCCAGCTGATAACCTACAAGAGAGGCCTGCTAGTACCTGCTCCTGCAACATTTAGAGTATGTTCCCCAAAAGGGGTCAGTACGGAAAAAGTACTGAGTATGTAAGGCTCAGATGAAACTATATAACACATGAATGTATCAATGAACTCAATACAAATAACTAATCAATGTGAGTGATTCACCATTTTGCATTTTAGGAACCATGTGATTTGCTTTCATTTCTTTCTTTGTTTTCTTTACTTCAATGCTTGCTTGTCAATACATGTGTTACAATGTACCCGGGCCCCTACTGATCAGTGGGTCTTTACATGACTTATCGTCATGTTGGGATCGGGTCGATCTAGGCTTATGCCCCTAAGACCTGCCAGCCATAAATCAATGCCTCGGGATCGGGTCGAGCTAGGCTTATGCCCCTAAGACCTGCCACCCATAAATCACTGCCTCGGGATCGAGTCGAGCTACGCTTATGCCCCTAGACTTGCCACCCATACTTGATCATTGACCACATTTGCATTACTTTATTCATTACTTTGAGATTGATACTAGGATAGTCATAACATCACTTTGAACTTTGGAACATAACATTGGTGAAACCATGGAATATTTGGAACATTATTCAATGCATATGAGATATGTGAATAACAATTGATCAATGCATAAAGAACATGTGAGGAACCATAATTGATACCCGAAAATATGATACCCTTGGCTTATGAGAGATTGATACTTTTGTAGCCATAACATTATTGGAAGCTTTGGAATAATAACCAATGAGCAAGATACATATAAATAAACATTATTGGAAACATAGCCTTCATGGATACATGACACTATTGGGACCATTGGATAGTAATCAATGAACAAGATACATGAGCATAACCACTATTGGAACATTGGATTTGAGCTTTTGGAACATTAACCATGAATATAAGTCATGAGATTCATCAATGATCAATGAGTAGGAAATATATGACAATGACCATGGATAACCGGATATAGAATACCTTAGCACATTTTGGAATAGGACAAGCGTAAAGTCAATATGAATACTATTTGCCGCAGAATGATACGGATAGAGTAACCTTACATACCTTGTACTGTCAATACGAATATATCACCTCAAATGTGTACACAATGTCCCGCTCCTTCTTTGTGTTTCACTATACAACAAACACATAACGGGATTTACATTTACCACCAACTACCTTACAAATGCATATAACGTGAATGAGTTACATGTTTGCCTTTAAACATGCCATTTCCCATTGACAAAATTATTGATGAAATTACTATTTCCAAAAATCCCCCAATATTGCCAACATTGACCAATACATGATAATCAATACATTTCACCATAACACTTCTCCTTAGTCACACCACATCATAAATAATCCATCAAAGTAACTTAATACACCTCATAGCACATATCGGCCAAAATCCCACATGTTCATATTTTATCCATGCCATGATCTTTCATCAAAGGCACAAGTCATAATTCAAGCTTGAATCTCATGGATGACACATCTTGTACAAAAACCCAAAGTACCATGTTAAACTCTTTCAAGCATAACCAACATGATTCACATACTCTCCCATGCATACAATATATTAATCCATAACAATAATAACTTACCTAGGCTTGGAAGATGTTGATCTTGCTCCAAAGTTTGGCTTTGACCTCTTAGGGTTTGAGAGAAAAAAAAAATGGTTGAAAAATATCTACAAAGGCATGTGTTTTCCAAATGAATAAAAATCAGCATTTTGCCCTTTATATAGGCCCTTCATTTGTCATCCTTAGCCACTCTTGGCATCTAATGCAATGATCTAGAAAGTCAAGGCAAGAATGGGTCTTTTCACCCATTTTGGCCCATGTTTTCTTTATGGCCCATTTATTGAGCCCAATTCACTTAACCTAATAAAATCAATAATTTCTCATGTTTAAGTCGTCTTATACATATTACAATAATATTCCCACTCATTCTACTCATATCCGTAACCTCAATCCCAAAAACAAGTGATTCTAGCCACGTTTGGTTTATTTTGACCTTAAGGGAAAAACAGTCATTTTGACCCCAAATTCGTTCTCGAGT
Source organism: Capsicum rhomboideum (assembly GCA_031232105.1). NCBI lineage: Eukaryota > Viridiplantae > Streptophyta > Magnoliopsida > Solanales > Solanaceae > Capsicum > Capsicum rhomboideum. The sequence goes on from CP124712.1 coordinate 83,436,579, forward strand.
AATTTTATCATACCTATGTAATACTTTAATCATTTCATGTATATTCTCATGATTGTAGAAGAAACGTAGCAAAAATTGGCTCGATACATCCCCAGGAACCCTTGGAACTTAAAAATTTCCAACTTTCAAAAAAGTGGAAAAACCAAGGTGGCACGCCCCTGGGCGGGCCAACTTGCTTCCTATGGACTAAAAATTTTAGTCCAGAGTGGCGTGGAATGGTCCCAAACGCGCCCCTTACTTGGTTTTTTTAAAAACTCCATTTTTTAACTTTTCTTCGCGGATTTGGTTAAATACTTCAAGTCCTATTCTTTAACTTACTTCTTAGCCTTAATATACTTTGTTTAGAGGTCCTCTTAGCCTCATTTTGAACCCCACAAAGGCGCCATAAAATTTCAAGACACCTTCTATGCAAGTTTAATCACATAAACAAGAGCCAAATTCAATTATCTCACCAATAGCATTACCAAATACATACGTATAGCTCTCGATACCTACGTACACATTATTTAATGTAGTCAAGTAGGGTTGGGAAGGTACGGTGTGTTACATTCTTCCCCCCCTTAGGATCATTCGTCCTCAAATGTTTACAATATCACTTCAATTACAACAAATGCATCTCTACCTTAGCATACATGTACATATACACTAAAGGCTCATGGATACTTATTTTTTATTGCTCCACATCCGCGCTTTGTATTTCTTGGTCCATTTGAAATAGGTTGGGATACTTGTATTTCATCATTTCTTTGATCTCCCTTGTGACTTCTTCTTCTATGTACTAATATCTCCAATAGTGCCTTTACGGAAGCTACTTCTTTATTGGCTATTGCTTTTGCTCATCGAGCTAGAATAGGAGGCTATACCCCATCACATGTGTGACCTTCTGTAACTTGCACATGTCTACTGGAAGCAATACGAGATCATCTCCTATACACTTAAAAATCAATATAACATATTGACTGAACTGTGAAAAGTTTGGACTAGTTCTAATAGATATGCACTTTGCCCAAATCTTTGGACAATTTCCCTTTATTTTTTTTCGAATCTCATCATTTTTCTTCATTGGTAACCCTGTCAACAGTACCTAATCATCTATGACACAATATCGGCGTATGATTTATAGCGACTTTGGGCCATTTGTAGCTGCTGTTATATCACCCTCACCTTTTCTATTGCTTGATGAACACAATCTGACCCAAGCCAAGCAAATTTCATCAGCTATAACCCATCCAATTGATGATCTATATTATTTTTCACATAAAGCGTCGTAAGGTGCCTTTTGAGACTTTTAGTGTAAGCAAGTTCAGGCATATTTTCAAATATTATAATACGCTCTGTTCTTCTATCCATCAGAGGATGACAAGATGTACTTACATCCACCTGTGTACCCATGCTTCACTGAAAAGAGTTCCCACACTTGTGCAATAAAGTAAGCTCTCCTATTTGATAAAGTAGTGAGTGGAATCCCATGTAATCGTACTATCTCCGTAACATACAACGTTGCGTAATGTTTAGCTGTATCGGTGGTCTTAACTGGTAGGAAATACGCTGACTCGGTAAGTCTGTTAACTATCACGATATGGAATCAACCTTCGCAGTGTATGAGACAACCCTATGATTAAATCCATGTTATTCATGTTCCACTTCCAAACCGGAAGGGTAATACATCGCATAAAACATACAGATTTCCAATGCCATACTATTAATCAGTGACCGCTTGGACCTTGAGCTACCAGTTCTACAATGTGCTTTTCATGTAACCTTACTAAGACATCTCTGCTAAACCATGGTATATTTTGGTTGCTTTCGAATGAATGAAATACTGTGAACTATGTCCTTCTGTCGTAAGTTATTTTCTTAACTCATCTATACTCAGTACACATAATCTACACTGGTGTTAAAGTACTCCCCCTTGTGTTTGCTCAAATACTCTCGTCGACTTTGATGTACATAATTTTTTTTTCAATTGACCTAAAAATGGAATTTACATATTACTTTTTCCTTTATCTCAAATATCAATGAAAATCCTGCCACATTTGACACTATAATCCTTTCATTTGGAGTTTCAAGAAACAAAACCCCATATTGCCTCATTAATATAGATTTCCTGACTATATCTTTCTTTTCTGTGAGCTGGTCACCCATACTTTCTACTGCCTTGCAGCTTCAGGTATCAACTATCCCATTGCTTTTTGCCTCTCTTTTTTTTCTTTCCGAATGACACAAGATACCATTGTTCTAACCTTTTAATAGTTCAAGCCACCTTCGCAAACCTCAGACTTAAGTCCTTCGGCTTAAATGACATGAATCCCTTACAAATAGTGACATCATAACTGTAAAGCAATATCGCGGCTGCTAGTTCAGGATCATGTGTTTGGTAATAATTTGTTTTCCTCATGTAGCCACAACTGTCGTAAGGCATATGCGATTACCTTATCATTCTACATCAGTACACATCCGAGGCCAACCCTAGAAGCATTACCATACATTGCATAACCTTCATATGCCTTCGGGAGGCACTTAAAACTGGTGTGGAAGTTACTTTGTCTTTCAACTCTTCTCACCTGCATCATTCTACTGTAACTTGATTGCCTTGTATATAAGCTTTGCTAAGGGTGTAGGGGTAGAATAAAATCCTTCAACAATTCTCCTATAATAATCAACCAACCCAAGAAAACGATGGATCTCTGTAAGCATCGTAGGCCTTAGCCATTTGTTCACCATTTCTATCTCTTGTGTAACAACTTTCATCTCTTCATCCTATACAATACATGGTCCTCTTGTGATTTTGAATACCATCACCAAACATGGTCACACACACCCTGAAAAATGTTTGGAACACATTATTCATTTCACCCATAACAACTATAGGTGCATTCACTAGCCCAATTGACATACTAGGAATTCATAATAACCATACCATGTTTGTAATGTTGTCTTGGGTATATCATCATTATTCTTTTTTTTTTTCATTTCGTCGTCATTCGTTTCCTCATTTCATCATTCATTTCACCTTTTTTTTCTAACCCCATAACTAATCAAACAAATCATCAACTCTGGGGAGGGAATATTTATTCGTAATTGTCATCTTATTATGTTGCCGATAATCGACACACATTCTCAACGTACTGTCTTTCTTTTGTACAGTTAACACTGGTGCACCCCAAGGGAACATACTAGGTCTTATGAATCCCTTGTTCATCATGTCTTTCAATGTTTTCTATGATTATTATTATTTTTTTTCCAATTCCCATAACTTTGCTGGGGCCATACTATATGAAGAAATAAAAATAGGCTAAGTACCTGATATCACAGTAATACTAGTTCATACATCGAGGAATTTATTTACCACCAGAAGTGATTGAAGAGTTAGTGGCATCACATCAGTATCTTCCATTCTTACTAAATGACATATGTATCCCTTAAAGTATCCTTTTCTTTGCTTTAAGATGGGGAATAAAGTTTCCTCGTGGTGCCCCACGTTTCCCTGGCCATTTAAAACATCCTTAGTTCGGCAATCTACTATGGCACAATCCCGTTATAACATTAAAATCCACTAATTTCAGCTCAATAAGATCAACCGGTGTCTCATGACCACAAACAATTACTATGCACTTAAGATATACTCTTTTAACTATCATAGATTCACCGACTGATGTATAGACTTCAAGTGACATAACTAGTAATTCTGGTGTTCATTTGAATTGTCCGCACTTAATAAAATAACATATGCTAGTGTCGAATATGGGTCAATCAATACGGGTACGATACCTGTAACTAGCTCAAGAGAAGCCTCATTTTATGGCCCGACATACCACTCCAATAACAAACTTTCAACCCAAACCGACATATTCTTTTCTAGTGCCTCTGAGCTTTCATTACCTGTGCAAAAAGCTTGTATCTGACTATATCGGTATTTTTTTTTCTTTTTCAAGATCGCAATGGTACAATCCATCTGTCCCTATACCGATGCATTCTATCGGTCATAATGGTTACCACTTTTGTAGTATACCTAACCGCAGAATTAAACCGAAGGTTGTACTTTCGAACACTCATAGTTCTTTTGCAATGCTTTAGCAATTGATCCACATAAGCTTTTCGGACCTCATATGAGGGGTACTATTCAAGGAATACCGTTTTACATTCCTCCCAACTAGCTGGAAATACATCAAGACACAGTCACATGTATAACATCTAGAGGCTTTTTGATTTGGTCTATAAAGCCCTATGGGTCTTCATACAGATCCGATCTGGTGAACATATCATTACTCATCATTGAGCCAGCTTGCCCATAACATTATACAACAACTCTCTGAGTCAACATATACTCTCCATTGCTTAATTCCTGTTCAGTGGCATTTATAGGTGGTTTTGTGGACACTTTTCTACCTTCTGGCTAAGAGAAACCTGTATTGCAAATTCCATGTTAGCCCTACCATGACTAGCTTGGTCAGGTGGTGATTTACTCATTTCTTTTTCGGCAGGGATATCAACCTGCTTACCATTGCCCTTATCTTGCCTGATAAACATCATTTGACTATACAAACGAAAACCAATGTCAATACGTACATATGTGTCCACCTACAACTTTGGCTCTATTGCACGATCTAGAAGTGAAGGAAAGAAACAACTCCTAAATGCCTCGTAGCCTCCTGCTTATCGATGTGGCGCGCAACACACCGATAAGCAAGACTCTACTCAGACACGACTTTGTAGACACCCTTAGAACGACCTGCTCTGATACCACTTTTTGTCACGCCCCGTATCCCAACAAGGCATGATTGACACCCGTAGCCGATAAGGCCCGAGAGAACCAAGCTATGCTTCTATACATTCATAGGCATTCCATAGGAACACCACTCTAACACAAGAGCATGAATGACCAAAATCGGAAATTTACGGAACATGTGACATATATATAGATATACACATTTGAGAAACTTGGCCGTTGAGGCCATCGAAACAATACTTCATGAATCACTTTGTATACATATACCCACATACGTCTACAAAAGCCTCTAACAAATGCCTTGACCAATGCCCACTGAAAGTCGGGACAAGTCCCCGCTTTATACAACATGTACACCCCCAAGACACATATACCATTATGACTCGGAGAAGCCCCGAATTAGCTGGAGCTCACCAAAGAATCCGCACCCAGCTGATAACCTACAGGGGAGGCCTGCTAGTACCTGCGCCTGCAACATTTAGAGTATGTTCCCCAAAAGGGGTCAGTACGGAAAAAGTACTGAGTATGTAAGGCTCAGATGAAACTATATAACACATGAATGTATCAATGAACTCAATACAAATGACTAATCAATGTGAGTGATTCACCATTTTGCATTTTGGGAACCATGTGATTTACTTTCATTTCTTTCTTTGTTTTCTTTACTTCAATGCTTGCTTGTCAATACATGTGTTACAATGTACCCGGGCCCCTACTGATCAGTGGGTCTTTACATGACTTATCGTCATGTTGGGATCAGGTCGATCTAGGCTTATGGCCCTAAGACCTGCCACCCATAAATCAATGCCTCGGGATTGGGTCGAGCTAGGCTTATGCCCCTAAGACCTGCCACCCATAAATCACTGCATCGGGATCGAGTCGAGCTAGGCTTATGCCCCTAGATTTGCCACCCATAAATCACTGCATCGGGATCGAGTCGAGCTAGGCTTATTCCCCTAGACTTGCCACTCATACTTGATTATTGACCACATTTGCATTACTTTATTCATTACTTTGAGATTGATACTAGGATAGTCATAACATCACTTTGAACTTTGGAACATAACATTGGTGAAACCATGGAATATATGGAACATTATTCAATGCATATGAGACAAGTGAATGACAATTGATCAATGCATAAAGAACATGTGAGGAACCATAATTGATACCCGAAAATAGGATACCCTTGGCTTATGAGAGATTGATACTTTTGTAGCCATAACATTATTGGAAGCTTTGGAACAATAACCAACGAGCAAGAGACATGTAAATAAACATTATTGGAAACATAGCCTTCATGGATACATGACACTATTGGGACCATTGGATAGTAATCAATGAACAAGATACATGAGCATAACCACTATTGGAACATTGGATTTGAGCTTTTAGAACATTAACCATGAATATAAGTCATGAGATTCATCAATGATCAATGAGTAGGAAATATATGACAATGACCATGGATAACCGGATATAGAATACCTTAGCACATTTTGGAATAGGACAAGCGTAAAGTTAATGTGAATACTATTTGCCGCAGAATGATACGGACAGAGTAACCTTACATACCTTGTACTCTCAATACGAATATATCACCTCAAATGTGTACACAATGTCCCGCTCCTTCTTTGTGTTTCACTATACAACAAACACATAACAGGATTTACATTTACCACCAACTACCTTACAAATGCATATAACGTGAATGAGTTAAATGTTTGCCTTTAAACATGCCATTACCCCTTGACAAAATTATTGATGAAATTACTATTTCCAAAAATCCCCCAATATTGCCAACATTGACCAATACATGATAATCAATACATTTCACCATAACACTTCTCCTTAGTCACACCACATCATAAATAATCCATCAAAGTAACTTAATACACCTCATAGCACATATCGTCCAAAATCCCACATGTTCATATTTTATCCATGCCATGATCTTTCATCAAAGGCACAAGTCATAATTCAAGCTTGAATCTCATGGATGACACATCTTATACAAAAACCCAAAGTACCATGTTCAACTCTTTCAAGCATAACCAACATGATTCACATACTCTCCCATGCATATAATATATTAATCCATAACAATAATAACTTACCTAGGCTTGGAAGATGTTGATCTTGCTCCAAAGTTTGGCTTTGACCTCTTAGGGTTTGAGAGAAAAAAAAATGGTTGAAAAATATCTACAAAGGCATGTGTTTTTCAAATGAATAAAAATCAGCATTTTGCCCTTTATATAGGCCCTTCATTTGTCATCCTTAGCCACTCTTGGCATCTAATGCAATGATCTAGAAAGTCAAGGCAAGAATGGGTCTTTTGACCCATTTTGGCCCATTTTTCTTTATGGCCCATTTATTGAGCCCAATTCACTTAACCCAATAAAATCAATAATTTCTCGTGTTTAAGTCATCTTATACATATTACAATAATATTCCCACTCATGCTACTCATATCCGTAACCTCAATCCCAAAAATAAGTGATTCTAGCCACATTTGGTTTATTTTAACCTTAAGGGCAAAACAGTCATTTTGACCCCAAATTCGTTCTCGAGTAATTTTATCATACCGATGTAATACTTTACTCATTTCATGTATATTATCATGATTGTAGAAGAAACGTAGCAAAAATCGGCTCGATACATCCCCGGGAACCTTTGGAACTTAAAAATTTCCAACTTTCGAAAAAGTGGAAAAACCAAGGTGGCGCGCGCCCTTGCTGCCTCTGGACTAAAAAATTTAGTCCAGAGCGGCGTGGCACGGTCCCAAACGCGCCCCTTACTTAGTTTTTTAAAAATTCCATTTTTCGACTTCTCTTCGCGGGTTTGGTTAAATACTTCAAGTCCTATTCTTTAACTTACTTCTTAGCCTTAATATACTTTGTTTAGAGGTCCTCTTAGCCTCATTTTGAACCCCACAAAGGCGCCATAAAAATTGCAAGACACCTTCTATGCAAGTTTAATCACATAAACAAGAGCCAAATTCAATTATCTCACCAATAGCATTACCAAATGCATACGTATAGCTCTCGATACCTACGTACACATTATTTAATGTCGTCAAGTAGGGTTGGGAAGGTACGGGGTGTTACATTTCTAAACTAAATTCGCCTTGGAGGTCCTCCATTCTCGAACTTTTGAACGCATTTTGAGGGGAACATCTTCCTTCTATAAAAATAAACTATCGATAATAAATTCCCAACCCCAAGGGACAATGGTTCGTACAAGTCGGCATTACATCCTTCAATTAAACACATAAGGAATGATCGTCTGTTATTGACTCCTGGCCAGTAGATGCTAGGTGGTCTTCTAATGGGCCCAATACCCCTGGAGTATCGGGTCTCTTAGGTCAAAATGCCTAGATCACGGGATTTGTCTTAGCTCTATCCTAGTTGTACTAGAGTGGGTTTCATTGAAACGAGACTGGGAACCCGGGCGGACAACCACGGGTTGAAACAATAACAAGTGTCGGACGATCTAGAACCGACTAATTGTTCATCTCTTTGAGAATTTTTGGTTTTTTAGTAGAGGAAATGATTGCAAAAAATGTTTAATCGCTGGTCCAGATGTAATTAAAGTTTTGCATTTGGCGGAATTGGTATGCCATGAATACAATAGTTGTAATTGGGGAAATTTAAACAAATACATAATTAACCAATTTAAATATTACAAATCCGAATAGTTAGTCAAATAAAGTTGTGAACACCTAATTTCTAACCGAACCTAATTAAGGCTATACACCATTTTAGTGTTTAAAATATATTTTTTTAATAGATATTTCATTTTTTATATTATTTTTTAAACTATTTGAAAATTGTAAAAAATAAAGTCACGTTTTAAATATGAGTTTTGTTTTCATTTTTCAAAAGAAAAGTTTACAAAAAAGTATGTTTTATTTTAATTTAGGTTTTAATAAATAAGCCAGTGATTTTAGTATTCGTTATTTTTTTATTGGGCTAGCTTAAGCTTTGCTATATTTTATTAGTCTTGAACTAATTAGCTACTATTTTATTTGATATTTTTTTTTCATAAATATGTAATAAAATTAAAATTAAATTACTCCTCATAATCACCGCCTCAAATCCTAAATCTACACTAACCAAAACTCCCCCACGTAACAGCAAGCAACCATACCACTCCTGATACTATCAAAAAAATCAATCCTAAACCCCCTTAAAATCCAACTATTACTCCCTCACGTTAAAACCACCAGCAACCAGAACTACCCCAAACCAACTTAAACTCTTAACACCCAACAAACAAACCACTCCTAACCCCTTCAAACGCAGTAACCGACAAAAAACAAAATAACCCACTCCCACACCATCACTAATTCTACAACCCTCACCTATATATATACTCCTCAACCAGGGGCGGCTCAACAAATTTGGTGGCCTAAAGCCAAACTTTCATGTGAGGCCTTAAATTATTTTTTTCCTAAATAATGAAGAAAATTCATCCCCTCTCTCCTCTCCCCTCGCCCTTATTTATATATATTATGCAGATTTGTTGCTTACTTACATGAAGTAATTAAAAACCTAAAAGTGAAATCTTCTTGTAAGAAAGAAAAACGAGAAAATATAACTTGCCTCATCTATTTCAAATGTCAAATATAAATGATCCAAAAAGATTTATATTCAAAGAACGTAAGGATCTAAATTAATGAGTTATACATATTACCTAAGAAAAAATAAAAAAATTCAGTGGTACTATCATCATAATTTCAAAAGTCTTCTTTCTTATTATACTTGCTTCATACCAAAAATACTTGTCATGTTCATATACCTTGAAATTTACAATTCATGGTGTTTTTGTATAGTTTATGAATATCTACTATTTAATTTTAGTATATTGAATTAATCTAATCCAATTTAGCTCTAAAAATTAATCAAATTTACTTTCAAAAAGTGAAATGTACCCATTATTTTGAATGGAGGGAGTAAATATTTTGTAATTTCTATACTATCTATTTTTAAAAAATAAATAAATAACAAATACACATACTATTATTAGAAAACGGGCCCCCCAAAATTTGGGGGCCTAAAGCAAAGGCTTGGGAGGCTTTACCCTCCAGCCGGCCATGTCCTCAACCAGCAACCCTTACAAAACACACATAAAAAAAGGGATAATTTCATTTATATACAGAAAAATAAAAGTTTACAAAAAAAAATGCCAATTTTCTATTTACAGAAAAAATAGCCAAAAGAGTCATGGGCTCAACAAAGCTCAATTTGGCCCAAGGCCATTAGGCCATTTATACTTCTTTTTTTTTTCTTTTTTTTTAAGCGTTAATTTTTTTTTTTTAAAAAAAATAAATGTTTTTGCTTCTTTTTTTTTCCAGACATTTTCCGTGCAATTTTTTTTCATGTATCAATATTGTATACATGGTGTATAAACATGTATATATGATGTACAAATAATTGTGTAGTGTATATATAATGTATTGATATTGCATAAATAATTATGTAGTGTATATGTAATGTATCGATATTGTATAAATAGTGCATAAACGTGTATCGACATTGTATAAATAGCGTATAAACATTTAGAGATATTGTATAAATAGTGTATAAACATGTATCGATATTGTATAAATAATTATGTAATGTATCGGTATTGTATAAATGGTGTATAAATATGTATATATGATGTAAAAATAGTTATGTAGTGTATATGTAATGTATAAACTAGTATATATGATGTACAAATAGTTATGTAGTGTATATGTAATATATCGATATTGTATAAACGTGTATAAACGTGTATCGATATTGTATAAATATTTATGTAACGTATTGACATTGTATAAATGGTGTACAAGCGTGTATTAATATTGTATAAATAATATTTAGACATGTATCGATATTGTATAAATAAGTATGTAAAGTATTGACATTGTATGAATGGTGTATAATTATGTATCGATATTATATATACAATTATGTAATTTATCGATGTCAATATTTATTTGACTATCATGCGTTCCCACCTTAATAAATAAAAATATAAACAAAAAATAATAAAACAACATAGATATTCATTTTTTCGACAAAAAAAGTGAAACAATTAAAAAAGAAAAAAAAAATTAAAAAAAGAGCAACAAAAAACGTTAAACAACAATTTTTTTTTTTTAAAATAGCACATCAATTTTTTTTATTATTATTAAAAATAAAATGGCCAAATGGCCAAATGTTTCAATGGCCAAACATTCAGGTCAATTACATACTGAAGTTTTGGTTCAGTTGGCCGACCGGCCATTTTTAGTAATAACTTTGGCCGGTTGGCCATTTTAAGTTAAAAAAAAAAAAGTGGGTTAGTTTTTGTGTAATTTTTTTTTCCCAATGGACATTTTGCATAATTTTACCTAAAAAAAAACCCTACATACTACTAACATATACTACCCTACAACCTAAACAAAACAACGACAACACAATATCCAGCAACCATAAAATACATATAACAACCAGAGAAAGAAAAGAGAAAACGAGAGAGGAGAAATTGAGTTTGAGGTTTATTCGTGGTTCTGAATTCGTGGCTTTTGAAAGTTATCTATTTGTTAACTTTGAAAATCAGTAAATTGTAGCAGCTTTTGTTGTGAGTTATTTTTTGCAAAAGGTAACACCCAACTTTCCTTGTATGGTTCAATATCATATTTGTACTAGACTTGATTCCAATAAAATGAAATTGTTCAGATTGCATATTTGATGTTCTAATATGAAGTATGTTGATAATTTTATATATTTAAATCTAGAGTAAATTTTTGGTATAATAGTCCGTGTTTTCTTGCATGTTCGAAGTTAAAGTATTTGTCCGATTCTAAACAAAATTTTGTGCAAGTTTCATGAATGTACGTATTGATTTTTATATTAATTGTTTGAATTTTATGAGTCTATCCATATTATTTGTTTGAATTATATCTAAAGAATACTTTATGATTTAGCCATTTTTTTTTTTAAAAAGAAACTTTTGTGATTGGGCCTAAATTTCTATTCTGGAATAGATCACTTTATTTTATTTTATCATTTAACTTTTCAAGTTCTTATATAATATGAATGGTTCAATTGATTGCATATATTTCTATTTATAGAGTAGTTGATTTAAAAGTAATATGTATATATATATATATATATATATATATATATATATATGGGTCTTGCTAACGTACTACATGAAGGAAGTATGTTAGCAAGATACCCATTTTTATTTTGCCTAAAATACCCTTAATGGCTTATTGGAACATAATAATATATGAGGTTTTTTGGACTTTTAACTAAAAACTAAATAAATTCTAAACCCAATTTTTTGGTACTCCATTTTCCTATTCCTCTCTTTCTCTTAGAGTCTCTCCCTTTCTCTCTCCTCTTTTTCTTCCTCTTCCCTCAACCACTCTGTCATTTCCTATCTTAAATATCAAATAAAAGGTGCCTATAATCTCTAATAACTAGAGTATTTTTCAATTTTGATACCCAGATCTATGAGACTAAATCACATATTATCTTTTTCTTTTTCGTATTTTGTTGTAGATATTTCGCGACAGTTTTGGGAAGATATGCTACAACATCAATGGAGTTACATATGAAATCAATGGCCTCTTTAGTTTTAAGGATATTATCGTGCATTTTTGCAACTTGTCCATTATGAGTTCCCTTTTCTTATCGAAAGAACAGTATGTTAATTTTTTTCTTCTAAAAGTGAGTTTAGTTTTTGGATTTTTCTTATAGAAAATTAACAGATGATTTCAAAATTAGATTTTCCAATAGATTTATGCTCTTCAATTGAAAATACACTAGTTTAATGGTTGGAAAAATCTCAATTTTTAAAGATGATGGAAATTGAAGCTACATCTATGAGTTGAAATTCGTAATGAGAGAGCTTGCATCAATGACTCTGTTTCATTATTGATTTGCTGGGTGTAATGGGGGGCGGGGTGGGGGGGGCAAAAGAGACAACATTGGATAATTGACTAAAAAGACCAAAAAACCATTCAACTCATTTGTTGTTAGTGTGTTACTAAGGGTATTTCAGGCAAAATAAAAATGGGTATCTTGCTAACATACTTCCTTCATGTAGTATGTTAGCAAGACCCTATATATATACATAATTATTTTTCACTTTTCTCAACCTTTATTTTTATTTTATTTTTTTATTCTTTTTTCTCAATCTTTATTTTTTTCTCTTTTTTTTTCTTCTTTTTTTTTCTTTTTTCTCAACTTCTATTATTTTTTGCTAATGAACAGAAGTTGGATAATCCGCAAAGAGGATATTCTTTCTTTGACATTGAAGTAAACTTAAGGGCGTGACTTGATATTTGAAAGTCATTTTGGATAAGTTTTGCCTCTAAGGCAAGAGTAATAGAATATCTCAAAACTCAAGATACAATGTAGTAGTGTCAAGTCTTGCTCGTGGGGTATAACTTGTTTTCTGAAAATTCGTGAGTCTAAGGCAAGAGGTATAGAGTATCTGATAAATTAAGACACAATGAAATAGTGTTAACTCTCGTCCATTGGGATTAACTTACTTTTTTGGGAGATCCTTGGGCTAAGTCTTGCCTCTAAGGTAAGAGTTACAGAGCATCTCATAAGTCAAGACACAGTGTGGTAGTGTTAACTCTTGCCCATGGGGCGTAACTTGTTGTTAGAAAGTCCTTGAGCTAAGCCTTGCCTCTAAGGCATGAGTTATAGAACATCTCATAAATCAAGACACAATGTAGTAGTGTTAACTCTTGCCCATGGGGCGTAACTTGTTATTTGAAAGTTTTGGGCTAAGTTTTGCCTATTCTAGTTAATCTCATATATTGTCCTATTTAAAGATACATTCTTCCCATGAATAACAGAATTCCTCCACTTCCAAATTTTCCAACAAAACAATCATAGCACTGATTTTGCTACACAAACCATGTTCCAACATTGAACCACAATTTGATGTAATTGAACAAAGGTCCCCAAAATACCTATAGCACCATTGAAGTAATTCCACACCCTTTTAGCAAACTCACAAGATATAAAAAGATGGTGAACTATTTCTTCCTGAGGTATCAAGCAATGTCTGCACTGAGAGACCATAGCAATTCCACACCTAGTCACTACCTCATCAACAAGAATTTTGAATTTCTAAGGTCTCCAGAAGGAAAAGGAAATTTTTAGAGGCAACACTTTTATTCCATATCTTACTAAATACATCTAAGTACTCTAATATCTGTCTCAGTAGGTGCCAAATACTTTTCAATGTGAACCTCTCCTTACTATTACCCATCTACCTAGATTCCACTGTCCTACTTCACCACAAATGGAGATGTTATTTCTAACATAATCAACAATATCAGTTGGAAGATGTTGTTGCAATCTAAAAATTTTCCAGTTATTCCCATTCATGAAATAATCCATATCTTCAATTCTTTCATCAATATGAATAACAGATTCAACTACAAAACTTAGAGCTCCTAATTAGGTCTAACTGTCAAACCATACATTAGAGGAACCTACCGTAGGCTGCCACTAAATCTCCTGCTCAGTATCATCTCTAGCCTCTAACATCCTCTTCCAAACTTGAGAACCTCTTTTCCATTTCACTACATTGGGATAAAACTTTTTATTATTTATTCCACATGTAGTCAGTCCATAAAGATCTTGAAGTTCTAAACTACCACCAAAGTTCAGTAGACATTGCTTGTCACGCCTCGAATTCCAACGGGGCGGACTGGCACCCGAAGCCAATAAGGCCCGAGAGAACCAATCTTCATCCGTGTTCATTCATAGGCATGTCATTCAAGAAACATCACCATCACATAGAGATATAAGTTGCCAATAGCGGAAGTCATGGAAACATGTGATATATACATATAAGAAACTTGGCCGTTAGGCCACCATGTCAAAATAGACATACATCCCTAACATTCATATTCCCACATACATCTACAAAGCCTCTAACAGATTTTTACACATAACCAACCTAAATTTGGGACAGGTCCCCGCTTTAAAAAACATTTACCATACCAAAAACAAATGTACAACAGCGACTCGGAAATCCCCGAACCAATTGGAGCTCACCCAAAGATCGGAAATGATCCGCAACCTACTGTGGAGGTCTACTAGCACCTGTGCCTGCAGCAAGTAAGGTAAGTCCCCCAAGGGACGTCAGTACGAAGAATGTACTGAGTATGTAAGGCTCATATGAAACTGTATGATATAAAAGTACTTCCATGAAATCAAGTATAAGAGAATAGTCAATACAGATAAACCACCGGTCTGCATATGTGGAACCATGTACATTACGTCCTTTACTTCTTTTGCTTTTAAATTTGTTCATCTTTATCGTTCTACCCATGCTAGGCTTTTCTGTCGCCCCTGGGATGAGATTAACCCATGCTAGGTATATTAACCCCTGGAATGTTATATTAACCCATGCTAGGCTTTTATGTCGCCCCTGGGATGTTATTAACCCATGCTAGGTACTTTGACCCCTGGGATGTTATATTAACCCATGCTAGGCTTTTATGTCGCCCCTGGGATGTTATTAACCCATGCTAGGTACTTTGACCCCTGGGATGTTTAATTAACCCATGCTAGGCTTTTATGTAGCCCCTGGGATGTCACTCAAGAATATACAAACAATTATACATCACTTCATTCTTTCATTATAAAAGTAATACATTACTTCATTACTTTACTTCTGTGAGATTGACGCGTTGATAATCATAACATGGTTGAAACTTTAGAATGTAACATTATTGGAAATGCTACTCAAGAATGAATAGATTCTCCGTACATCATTACTTTCCTTGAGATAGTTCTTTTAGTAGTTACAACATTATGAGAACTTTGGAACCTCAATCAATGAATAAGAGACATGTGAACCACAATTTGGTATAAGAATAAGAAACCTGTGAATAAAAATATATGTCAACCTGAGCTAGGATACTTTAGAACACTTTGGAATGGAACAAGTACCATGTCAATGTGAACAATATCTGTTGCACAAGGTTACGAAAAGAGTAACCTTACATACCTTATTTTTCCCAATATGAATATACAGTCCTATATGTGAATACAATAGTCCAGCTCCTTTCTTAAGTGTTACTCTACAGCACAAGTACATCACTAAGCTCCCGTTAACAACTAACTACATTACAAGTGCATAAGACGACAATGAATTACGTGACTGCCATATAACATCATTTCACCCTCTTACAATACCATTTATTGAATCACCATACCAACAATACCATAACATTCCACACATTGACCAAGACACCATAAACCAATAACATTTCACACCAAGTTTATCCTTTACACTTCCTCATTAACACTACGTCACAATTACTCCATCAAGTCATCTCAATACCTTTCACAATAACACATGAAAAACTGTCCATAATTTATACCATTCAAAATACCTCCAGGATACTCCTTTAAATTCACATTCAAAAGGTACCATAAGTTGATAATTGCATCCATGAAGGGTATAGGGGCTTTGGATGGTCAAAGATATGCCAAATCATGCAAAACGAACTTCTGGGCTGACCTGCGAAGCCACCTGCACCCAAAGGTGGATGAGGTAAGGCCATAGGTGACCCTTGCCAGTGTACAGAGTCACCTGCGTTGGCACCTACGCCCGCAGGTGCTCCAGACGCGAGGGCGGATGCTCGGTGCGGCCAAAAAGGGTCTCTTTTGGGTCCTTTTTTGTAATAAATGGTCCATGATCATAACTAAGATTTTATTAACATATTTTAGATCATATTAGAATCCAAAGAACAGCCATGGTTTCACAACGCACATAAACATCACCAAACTACATTTTTCTTTCAATATGTCACCAATTCCATGCATAATTTCCCAACAACAATTCCAAATGTTATACATAAGGAGAAAGAAATTTAGGTACATAAAAAAATCATAAATATTGATATTTAATCCATCATGTTCACCTCCTTCAATACCACAAGTCCATTTTCAAGTTTACAAGGCAAAACCCCTTTTCGATTGCAAAAGTAGACAGTTTTACACATAGTGAACTGTCCAACACTTTGCCAACATAACCAACATGATTTATGCACCATATTAAGCATATAATACATTAAACCATAATATTAAACACTTACCCAAGCTTTCAAAGTGATGATCTTGTCCAAAGAGGTGGTCACCTTAGGGTTTGAGAGTAGAGAGAAAATATCTCTTTTTGTGGAAAAGTCTAGAATGGCATGTGTGTCTCTAATGAATAAAATCTGATTTTACACCTTATATAGTCCTTTTAATCTTATCCTTAGTGTGACTTTGATCAGTAATGAATGGTTTAGTTGGTAAAAAGGAAGAATGGGTCATTTTTCCTTGTTGGGCCAAGTCTTTTACTTAATTTTTGGGCCTCAAATTGAGCCCATGAACACATGTGAATTCAGCCCAACCAAATTAATGTGTAAAACACCAACAAATCTCATGTGTAATTAATTCCATAAATATTACGGTAATCATCTAGGTTCCGAAATGTACGGGGTGTTACATCCTTTCCCCCTTAGGAACATTCGTCCTCGAATGTTAGTAACATTATCTCATTGAAACAAATTTAAATCTAAGTGTATCCTTCATGTTCTAATATGCACATGATACTTATAGATACTTACTTGTTATTGCTTCAATTCTGCACCTTGAACCTTTTCTTCTATTTAAAACTACTTCTTTATTTCTTAATTCTTTCACTTATCGATCAAGAATAGTAGTAGGTACCTCTTCATATGTGATACATCTCTCCCATGCATTTCCGAAGCATTGAAACATGGAACACTGAATGAACTGTGGGGAGTTCTTGGGATAGTGCTAATTTATATGCAACTTACCCAAATCTTCGGGTAATCTCATATGGCACGCTATATAGGGCCAACTTTCATTTCTTCCCAAATCTCATTACCCATTTCATTGGTGACACTGTCAAAAATACCCCATCACCTATGTCCAATTCTAATTCCCTTCTTCTAATATCGGTATATGACTTGTGTTAACTTTGTGTCACGACCCGAAATTCCATTCTGGCCGGACTGGCACCCGAAGCCGATATGGCCCGAGAGAACCAATCTGTGCTCATGAACATTCATATGCGTAACCTCGTATGAATTTTATCATGCGACTATACGGAAGTCATGGACATGGAACATATTCTATATAGATACATCTTTATGAAACTTGGCCATTGGGACCATTAAGTCAAAACAGACATTCATCTCTTACATCCACGTACCCACATATGTCTACAAAAGCCTCTACCAGATGTATCAACAAGATCAACTTAAAGTCGGGACAAGTGCCCGCTTTATCCTATATTTACACTATCAACACCATACACAACTATGACCCAGAAAGCTCCGAACCAAGTGGAGCTCACCAAAACTCTGCAAAGGATCCACAGTCTACTGAGGAGGTCTACTAATGCCTGCACCTGCAACATGTAAAGTAAGTTCCCCCGAGGGGGTCAGTACAAAGAATGTACTGAGTATGTAAGGCTCATAAGAAATAACAATATACATGAGAATGTCAATCGAATAAAATATGAGAGAATAGTCAATACGGATAAACCATCATCTTATACTTTTATAATTACTCTTCTTCAAGGAAAAACTTACCTTCACTCAAGAGACTTGCCCTTAATAGGTTCTTCTATATGCAAGAGATTCTTTTTAGCTTCCATGTTTCTTACCACTATTGTTCATCTACTAGGTTAGTAGGTTGTAAAAGAATAACACTCATCTACATACATCCACTCTAGTGGTGGGGAGTCATAATATAACATACATCTACTCTATTAACGTACATCTACTCTATTGGTGGTTTTAACCTACATATGGGTGGGGCAACATACATACACTCTCATGGTGGGGCAACATACATCCACTCTCATGGTGGGGGTAACATACATCCACTCTCATGGTGGGGTAACATACATCCACTCTCATAGTGGGGTAACATAAATCCACTCTCATGGTAGGGTAACATACATCCACTCTCATGGTGGGGTAACATACATCCACTCTCATGGTGAGGTAACATACATCCACTCTCATGGTGGGGTAACATTCATGGTAGGGATTAATATATTAACTTATGACAGACAGGATCATGATACTATTTGAAACACACAAATATACTTTATCTCACTCTTATACTTCATGAGATTAATACCTTAACTTGTGAGGGATAGACGTATTAGCTCGCACTTTACCTCCTTCACTAATCCCATGAGACCTTATATAAGTAAGTATATGATACCGGACCTCCACCTTTGGTGGGCTATACTAAATAACAAAGCATAATATTGAGACTATTCCATATTGAACTTATACCCTCTAGAATGTAATCCGTACTCAATGAAACATCTAGCAACCATGCGCATTACCTCTTTACAATCTTATACCCTCTACTTAGTTATGAGAATGACACACTAAAGATCATGGCATTAAAGCACACACTTATATAAACATCTCACTTCACTCCTTTACTTCATGAGATTGACATCTTCACTTATGAGGAATAATTATACTAACTCGCACATCACCTCTCTTATTCATCTTATGAGATTGGTACAAAGATGATCCTCATATTAAAGGATTATGGAACATGACATGGTAGGGAAAATACCTTTCAAGAATAAATAGATCCTCTTATGTTATTACTCTCTTAAGATAGTCCTTTTAGGACTTACCATGTTATGACATCTTAGGAACTTCAATCAATAAACAAGAGGTAAATGAACCATATGTCATCTAAGAATAGAATAGGACACATATGAACAACAATATACATCACCCTGAATTGATATAATTCAAGCCTCTCGGAATTGAAACAAGTCCAATGTCAATGTGAACAACATGTTGTAGAAGGATATGGAAAAAGGAACCTTACATACCTTGTATTCTCGATACGATTCTACAATCTTAAGTGTGCATACAATATTCCCGCTCCGTCCTTATGTTTCACTCTACAACAAAAGTACATAACGTAACCATCATTAACCACCAATGACCTTACAACGACATACCATAACAATAAGTCACATGTTTGGCTTTAACATGTCATTTCCCCCCTTGACAATACCATTTATAAAATTGTTGTACTAATAATCCCACAATATTCCATACATTTACCAATACATGATAATCAATAGCATGTTACACCAAGTTCATACTTTACACTTCTCCATCATCACAACATCACAATTATGCCATCAATTTACTTCAATACACCTCACAACAACAAATCGACCAAAATCCCATAATTTACACTTATAGAAAAATAATAAGTTTAGGACCATAATAACACCCTACATGTTGTTATTTCATCCATACCATGCTCTTTCATCAAACCCACAAGTCATATTTCAAGTTACAATTCCATGGATAACACATCTTTAGCAAAAACACAAAGTGCTATATTCAACACTTCCAAGAATAACCAACATGATCTACATAACCTCTCATGCATATAATATGTTAATCCATAAGCATAAACACTTACCCAAGCTTGGAAAATGGTGATCTTGCTCCAAAGATGACTTAGGGTTTGAGAGCCCAAAAGGGTGTTCTTGAAAAGTCTAGAAAAAAAAAATAGAAAAGCATGTGTATTTTGTGGGTTAAAATCTGATTTTTGTGCCCATTTTATAGAGCCTTGAAGTCCTCTTTATCCAACTTTTTTAATTATTGATTAGTCAAAGGAAGAATGGGTCATTTGACCCATTCTTGGCCCATGCTTTCTTTCACATTTTGGGCCCTTTATGAGTCCAATTCAATTGACCCAATAAAATCAATAATTTCTCATTTTTAATTCATTTCATACGCGTTATGACAATATTACCACTCACACAATTCATACTCGTAGCCTCAATTCCAAAAACAAGAAATTCTAGCCACATATGGCTTATTTTGACTACAAGGATAAAATCGTCATTTTGATGCCAAATTCGTTCTCGAGTATTTTTTACACACCAATATAATATTTCACTCATTCCATGTATATTCTCGTGGTTGTAGAAGAAACGTGGTAAAAATTGGCTTGGTACGTCCCCAGGCACCCTTGGGACTTAAGAAATTTCCAACTTTCGAAAAATGGAAAAACCAGCCTGGCACGCCCTTGGGCGCTCCAGCTTGCTTCCTCTGGGCACAAAATTTTGACCTAGAGAGGCCTGTAATGGTCCCTAACGCGCCCCTCACTTAAATTTTCCAAAAAATTCATTTTTCGACTTTTCTTCGCGGGTTTGGTTAGATACTTCAAGTCCTATTCTTTAACTTACTTCTTACCCTTAATAACCTTTATTTAGAGGTCCTCTTAGCCTCATTTTGAACCCCACAAATGTTCCATGAAAATCCCAAAACACCTCCTATGCAAGGTTAATCACATGTACAAGGCCAAATTTCAATTTTCTCATTACTGACATTACAAATTTCATACTCATGGCATCTCGACACCTAAGTAACCATTGTTCATCGTCGTCACATTGGGTTGGGAAGGTACAGGGTGTTACACTTTGGGATGTTTATATCCACTATTGTATCATCTTGACTTTCTCTATAGCTTGACAAATAAGATTTGGCCCGAGTAAAGCAGTATCACTTGATTCAAACCATCCACTTGGTAATCTACATTTTATAAGCTTCATAAGGTGTCATTTGATACTTAAATGATAGCTATTATTGTAGGAAAATTCCATAAGAGGTAAATGACCATCCTAACTACTTTGTGCAAGCTCGTAACATGTCTTCAAGTGTTTGGATGGTACGTTCTTCTTGTCCATCTATTTCCCAAACTCTTCTGAAAAGATTTCCAAAAGTATGCAGTAAATTGAGCTCCCATGTCTGATATAATAAAAATTGGAATCCCATGTAATCGTACTTTTTCTTTAACATACAACTTTGCATAATATTTAGCTATATAAGTGGTCCTGACTGGTAGGAAATGCATTGACTTGGTAAGTCTATCAACTAATACCCATATGGGATCAAATTTTTGGAGTATACGGGGAAAACTTGTGATGAAACACATATTAATCATATCCCACTTCCCGACTTGAAGATCTATACCTTGCATATAACCTCAGGGTCTCTGATGCTCTACTTTTACTTATTGGCAACTTGGATATGGAGCTGCAAATTCTGCAATGTTCTTTTCATATTACCTTACCAATACATCTCTTCCAAACCAAGGTACATTTTGGTTGCTCCCGAATAGATAGAATACCGTGAATGGTGTGCTTGTGTCATAATTCGTTTTCTTAGCTCATCTATATCCTGTACAAAAAATCTACTTTGTCATTAAAGTACTCCCCCTTGCGTAAGCTCAAATACCTTTGTCGAACTTTGTTGTACATTCTTTTTCAACTGAAATAAAACAGGATTTGCATATTGCTTTTCCTTCACCTCAGCTACAAATGAAGGCTTTGTCGCATTTTATACTATAATTCTTTCATCTGGAGTTTCAAGAAGACGAACCCCCAAGTTGTCTAATTGGTGTAGATCCTTGACTATATGTTGCTTTTCCATCAACTAGCCACTAGTGATTCCTATTGCTTTGCGACTTAGTGCCTCAGCTACTACGTTCGCTTTCCCTGGATGGTATAAGATATCGATATCATAGTCTTTTAAGAGTTCCAGCTACCTCCACTGCCTCAGATTTAAGTCTTTCTGCTTAAGAATATATTACAAACTTTTATGATCAGTATATCTATTTCTACGTGAACCCCATACAAGTAGTGGCGCCATGTGTTTAAAGTAAATATCACAACTGCTAACTCACAATCATGGGTGAGATAATTTCTCTCATGTGGTCGCAACTGTCGTGAGGCATACACTATTACATTCCCGTGTTCCATTAACACACATCCTAAGCTGACTCCTGAAACATCACAATATACTGCATACCCTCCTGTGCCTTTGGGAAGTACTAATACAGGTGTCGAAGATAATTTACTCGTCAGCTCTTGGAAACTCTTCTCACATGCATCATTCCACTGAGACTTGATTGCCTTGTGTGTTAGCTTTGTTAAGGGTGCATAGATAGAAGAAAATCCTTCAACAAATCTCATATAATAACCAACCAATCCAAGAAAACTATGAATCTCTGTAAACGTCGTAGGCCTTAGCCAATTTTTTTCATCGCTTTTACCTTTTGTATATCAACCCTGAGTCCTTCATCCTATACAATGTGACCTAAGAACACTATAGATTTTAACCAAACTCACATTTAAAGAACTTTGCATATACCTTATGATCACGAAGAATCTGTAACATCTGCCGTAAATGATTAGCATGGTCCTCTTGTGATCTTGAATAACCGAGAATGTCATCTATAAAAACGGTCACGAATACATCTAAAAATGGCGTGAACACCCTATTCATCAAATCTCTAACAACTGCTGGTGCATTGGTTGGCCCAATGGCATAACTGAAAATTCATAAGGGCCATACCATGTTCGAAAAGCTGTCTTGAGTATATCTGTTTCTCTAATCCTTGCTTGATGAAAACTCGATCTTAAGTTAATCCTTGAGAGACATTTAGAACCTTATAACTGATCAAATAGATCATCAATTCTGGGGAGGGAATATTTATTCTTAATTGTTACCTTGCTCAGTTGACGATAGTCAATACACATTCGCAATGTGCCATGTGCAACCCAAGGCAGCATACTAGATCTTATGTATCCCTTGTCCAACAAGTCTGTTAATTTCTCTTTTTAATTCCCCTAACTCTGCTGGAGCCATTCTATACGGAGGAACAGAATACCTGGAATCACATCAATACCAAACTCTACTTTCTGTTTCAAGAAACACATCCAGAAATCATTTACTACTGGAATCAATTGAAGTCTTGATGACTTCACATCGGTATCCTGTAATTTTACTGGGTGGATATATACCCCTTGGATATCATTTTGTTTACCTTACTATAGGAAATGAATTTTCCTCTCGGTGCTCCCACATTACCCTTCTATGTGGAAAAATGAAAATTCATCTTCTTAGAGAGATAAGGCCGATAAGGCATCCAGAAATGCATCCTCTTGTCACGCCTCGAATTCCAACAGGGCGGACTAGGACCCAAAGCCGATAAGTCCCGAGAGAACCAATCTTCATACATGTCCATTCATATGCATGTCATTCAAGAAACATCACCATCACATAGAGATATAAGTTGCCAATAGCGAAAGTCATGGAAACATGTGATATATACATATAAGAAACTTGGCCGTTAGGGCCATCATGTCAAAATGGACATATATCCCTTACATTCATATTCCCATATACGTCTACAAAGCCTCTAACAGATTTTTACACATAACCAACCTAAAGTCGGGATAAGTCCCCGCTTTATACAACATTTACCATACCAAAACAAATGTACAACTGTGACTCGAAAAGCCCCGAACCAGCTGGAGCTCACCCAAAGATCGGCAATGATCCGCAACATACTGTGGAGGTCTACTAGCACCTGCTCCTGCAGCAAGTAAGGTAAGTCCCCCAAGGGAGGTCAGTACGAAGAATGTACTGAGTATGTAAGGCTAATATAAAACTGTATGATATAAAAGTACTTCCACGAAATAAAGTATAAGAGAATAGTCAGTACAGATAAACCACCGGTCTGCATATATGGAACCATGTACATTACGTCCTTTACTTCTTTTGCTTTTACATTTGTTCATCTTTATTGATCTACCCATGCTAGGCTTTTCTGTCGCCCCTGGGATGAGATTAACCCATGCTAGGTATATTAACCCCTGGAATGTTATATTAACCCATGCTAGGCTTTTATGTCGCCCCTGGGATGTTATTAACCTATGATAGGTACTTTGACCCCTGGGATGTTATATTAATCCATGCTAGGCTTTTATGTCGCCCCTGGGATGTTATTAACCCATGCTAGGTACTTTGACCCCTGGGATGTTTATTAACCCATGCTAGGATTTTATGTTGCCCCTAGGATGTTGTTCACCCATGCTAGGTACTTTGACCCCTGGGATATTATATTAAGACATGCTAGGCTTTTATGTCGCCCCTGAGATGTTATTAACCTATGCTAGGTACTTTGACCCCTGGAATGTTATATTAACCCATGCTAGGCTTTTATGTAGCCCCTAGGATGTCACTCAAGAATATACAAACAATTATACGTCACTTCATTCTTTCATTATAAAAGTAATACATTACTTCATTACTTTAATTCTGCGAGGTTGACGCGTTGATAGTCATAACATCGTTGGAACTTTAGAAAACATTAGTGGAAATGCTACTCAAGAATGAATAGATTCTCCTTACATCATTACTTTCCTTGAGATAGTTCTTTTAGTAGTTACAACATTATGAGAACTTTGGAACCTTAGTCAATGAATAAGAGACATGTGAACAATAATTTGGTCTAAGAATAAAAAACATGTGAATAACAATATATGTCAACCTGAGCTGGGATACTTTAGAACACTTCGAAATGGAACAAGTACCATGTCAATGTGAACAATATCTGCTGCAGAAGGATACAGAAAGAGTAACCTTACATACCTTATTTTTCTCAATATGAATATAAAGTCCTATATGTAAATACGACAGTCTAGCTCCTTCCTTACGTGTTACTCAACAACACAAGTAAATCACGAAGCTCCCGTTAACAACTAACTACATTACAAGTGCATAAGACGACAATGAATTACGTGACTGCCATATAACATCATTTCACCCTCTTACAATACCATTTATTGCATCAACATACCAACAATACCATACCATTCCACACATTGACCAAGACACCATAAACCAATAACATTTCACCCCAAGTTTATCCTTTACACTTCCTCATTAACACTACGTCACAATTACTCCATCAAGTCATCTCAATACCTTTCACAATAACACATGAACAACAATCCAAAATTTATAACATTCAAAATACCTCTGGGACACTCCTTTAAAGTCACATTCAAAAGGTACCATAAGTTTATAATTGCATCCAAGAAGGGTATAGGGGCTTTGGTGGGTCAAAGAGATGCAAAAACATGCAAAATGAACTTCTGGGCTGACCTGCGAAAACACCTGTGCCCGCAGGTAGATGAGGTGTAGCCTCAGGTGACCCTTGGCAGTGTCTAGAGTCACCTGTGTTGGCACCTGCGCCTGCAGGTGCTCCAGACGCGAGGGCGGATGCTCAGTGCAGCCTAAGAGGGTGTCTTTTGGGTCCTTTTTTGTAAGAAATGGTCCATGATCATAAGTAAGATTTTATTAACATATTTTAGATCATATTAGATTCCAACTAACATCCATGGTTTCACAACGCACATAAACATCACCAAACTACATTTTTCTTTCAAAACGTCACCAATTCCATGCACAATTTCCCAACAATAATTCCAAATGTTATACATAAGGAGAAAGCAAGTTAGGGAAATAATCACATCATACATATTGATATTTAATCCATAAAATTCACCTCCTTCAATACCACAAGTACATTTTCAAGTTTACAAGGCAAAACCTTTTTTCGATTGCAAAAGTAGACAGTTTTACATATAATGAACTGTCCAACACTTTGCCAACATAACCAACATTATTTATTCACCATATCAAGCATATAATATATTAAACCATAATATTAAACACTTACCCATACTTTCAAAGTGATGATCTTGTCCAAAGTGGTGGTCACCTTAGGGTTTGAGAGTAGAGAGAAAATATCTCTTTTTGTGGAAAAGTCTAGAATGACATATGTGTATCTAATGAATAAAATCTGATTTTAAACCTTATATAGTACTTTTAATCTTATCCTTAGTGTGACTTTGATAAATAATGAATGGTTTACTTGGTCAAAAGGAAGAATGGGTCATTTTTCCTTGTTGGGCCAAGTCTTATACTTAATTTTTGGGCCTCAAATTGAGCCCATGAACACATGTGAATTCAGCCCAACCAAATTAATGTGTAAAACCCCAACAAATCTCATTTGTAGTTAATTCCATAAATGTTACGGTAATCATCTAGGTTCTAAAATGTACGGGGTGTTACATCCTTCCCCCCTTAGGAACATTCGTCCTCGAATGTTAGTAATATTATCTTATTGAAACAAATTTAAATCTAAGTGTATCCTTCATGTTCTAATAAACACATGATACTTATAGATACTTACTTTTTATTGTTTGAATTCCGCACCTTGAACTTTTTCTTCTGTTTAAAACTACTTCTTTATTTCTTAATCCTTTCACTTATCGACCAAGAATAGTAGTAGGTACCTCTTCATATGTGATACATCTCTCCCATGCATTTTCGAAGCATTGAAACATGGAACACTGAATGAACTGTGGGGAGTTCTTGGGGTAGTGCTAATTTATATGCAACTTACCCAAATCTTCGGGTAATCTCATATGGCACGCTATATAGGGCCAAATTTCAATTCTTCCCAAATCTTATTACCCCTTTCATTGGTGACACTGTCAAAACTACCCAATCACCTCTGGCCAATTCAAATTCCGTTCTTCTAATATCGGTATATGACTTATGTCGACTTTGGGCTGTTTATAGCTACTATTGTATCATCTTGACTTTATCTATAGCTTGACAAACAAGATTTGGCCCGAGTAAAGCATTTCACTTACTTCAAACCATCCACTTGGTAATCTACACTCTATAAGCTTCATAAGGTGTCATTTGATACTTAAATGATAGCTATTATTGTAGGCAAATTCCATAAGAGGTAAATGACCATCCCAACTACTTTATGCAAGCTCGTAACATGTCTTCAAGTGTTTGGATGGTACGTTCTGCTTGTCCATCTATTTCCCAAACTCTTCTGAAAAGATTTCCAAAAGTAATAGAAATTGGAATCCCATGTAATCGTACTATCTCTTTAACATATAACTTTGCATAATCTTCAGCTGTATAAGTGGTCCTGACTGGTAGGAAATGCGTTGACTTGGTAAGTCTATCAACTAATATCCACATGGGATCAAATTTTTGGAGTATACGGGGCAAACTTGTGATGAAACACATATTAATCTTATCCCACTTCCCGACTGGAAGATTTATACCTTGCATATAACCTCCAGGTTTCTAATGCTCTACTTTTACTTATTGGCAACTTGGATAAGGAGCTGCAAATTCTGCAATGTTCTTTTCATAAAACCTTACCAATACATCTCTTCCAAACCATGGTACATTTTGGTTGCTCCCGAATAGATAGAATACCGTGAATGGTGTGCTTCTGTCATAATTCGTTTCCTTAGCTCATCTATGTCCTGTACACAAAATCTACTTTGGCATTAAAGTACTCCCCTTTGCGTAAGCTCAAATACCTTTGTCGAACTTTGTTGTACGTTCTTTTTCAACTGAAATAAAATAGGATTTGCATATTGCTTTTCCTTCACCTCAGCTACAAATGAAGGCTTTGTCGCATTTTACACTATAATTCTTTCATCTAGAGTTTCAAGAAGACGAACCCCCAAGCTGTCTAATTGGTGTAGATCCTTGACTATATGTTGCTTTTCTGTCAACTGGCCACTTGTGCTTCCTATTGCTTTGCGACTTAGTGCCTCAGCTACTACGTTCGCTTTCCCTGGATGGTATAAGATATCGATATCATAGTCTTTTAAGAGTTCCAGCTACCTCCGCTGCCTCAGATTTAAGTCTTTCTGCTTAAGGATATATTGCAAACTTTTATGATCATTATATCTATGTCAACATGAACCCCATACAAGTAGTGGCGCCATGTGTTTAAAGTAAATATCACAACTGCTAACTCACAATCATGGGTGAGATAATTTCTCTCATGTGGTCACAACTGTCATGAGGCATACGCTATTACATTCCCGTGTTGCATTAATACACATCCTAATCCGACTCTTGAAACATCACAATATACAGCATACCCTCCTATGCCTTCGGGAAGTACTAATACAGGTGTCGATGTCAATTTACTCGTCAGCTCTTGGAAACTCTTCTCACATGCATCATTCCACTGAGACTTGATTGCCTTGTGTGTTAGCTTTGTTAAGGGTGCAGAGATAGAAGAAAATCCTTCAACAAATCTCCTATAATAACCAACCAATCCAAGAAAACTATGAATCTCTATAAACGTCGTAGTCCTTAGCAAATTTTTTTCATCGCTTTTACCTTTTTTATATCAACCCTGAGTCCTTCATCCAATACAATGTGACCCAAGAACGCTATAGATTTTAACCAAACTCACATTTAAAGAACTTTACATATACCTTATGATTACGAAGAATTTGTAACAACTGTTGTAAGTGATTAGCATAGTCCTCTTGTGATCTTGAATAACCCAGAATGTCATCTATAAACACGGTCACGAATACATCTAAAAAAGGCGTGAACACCCTATTCATCAAATCTCTAACAACTGCTGGTGCATTGGTTAGCCCAATGGCATAACTAAAAATTCATAATGGCCATACCGTGTTCGAAAAGTTGTCTCGAGTATATCTGTTTCTCTAACTCTTGCTTGATGACAATCCGATCTTAAGTTAATCCTTGAGAGACATTTAGCACCTTATAACTGATCAAATAGATCATCAATTCTGGGGAGGGAATATTTATTCTTAATTGTTACCTTGCTCAGTTGACGATCGTCAATACACATTCGCAATGTGCTATGTGCAACCCAAGGGGGCATACTAGATCTTATGTATCCCTTGTCCAACAAGTCTGTTAATTGTTCTTTTTAATTCCCGTAACTATGCTTGAGCCATTCTATACGGAGGAACAGAATACTTGGAATCACATCAATACCAAACTCTACTTTCTGTTTCAAGAAACACATCCAGGAATTCATTTACTACTGGAACCGATTGAAGTGTTGATGACTTCACATAGGTATCCTATACTTTTTCTGGGTGGCTATATACCCCTTGGATATCATTTTATTTACCTTACTATAGGAAATGAATTTTCCTCTCGGTGCTCCCACATTACCCTTCCATGTGGAAAAATGAAAATGTATCTTCTTAGCTCGGCAATCTACTGTGGCCAAACAAGAAGCCAACCAATCCATACCTATTATAACATCAAAATTGACCATTTCCAGTTCAATAAGATCAACGAGTGTTTCATAACCACAAACAATTACTATACAATTATGATATACTCTTTTAGCTATATTAGATTCACCTTTTGGTGTAGATACCTCAAATGGGTTAGCTAATAATTCTGGTGTCCTTTCCAAATTTTTTTTCAACAATCAATGGAGTAACTTATGATAGGGTAAAACCCGGATCAATTAATGCATATACCTTATGTAAATATATGAATACTCTACCTGTGTCTACATCAGGAGAAGCCTCCGAATTTTGTTGATTCGCTAAGGCAGGGGTACGGTTCTGAATTCTACTAGAACTAGCTGCTCTGCTAACATCTCTGTCATAGCCAGCAGGTTGTACACCTGATAATGATAATGCGACTGCTGACCCCGTAGGTCGTGTCATACTACTCGTGTTCCTTTGTGGACACCCTTTCCCTATGTGCCCTGACATACCACACCAGTAACAAACATTTGTTCCAAACCAGCATTCACCTGAATGAATCTTCCCACAGCGCTAACACAGCTGACGAGAAGACCTCGAGTGGTTCATACTTCCTTGTGTTTAATACCTCACTGTCCGTGAATCCTGAATCTCACTTCTTTTCCCAAACTGGTTGCCCCTAAACCCTCAAAATTGAGGTAGAGCATTTACCGTAGAATGAGGAAATAATGGTCTAGGTGGTCTGTTAAACACCCGAGACCTAAATTCTCCTTGGGACGCCATAAACTGTCCCATAGGTCTAGCACTCTTTGACGGCCCTTTTTCAAATTCTTGTGCCATTCTCCTTTGCCTTTGATTACCCCTCTTTTGTGCCAAGGATAGACCAACCTGTCCTAGATTTTGTGCGATGACTATCTGAGTCAACAGGTGTACCGCATTCCTTATATCCTATTCAGTAGCATTAACAGATGTTTCGGCAGGGTCTTCTCTCCTTCTCGGCTCTTCTGGAGCTGGAGAAGTAGAAGCAACCCGCGATGCAAATTCAATTTCGGCCCCCATCCTGACTAGCTTGGTCAGGTGGTGATTTACTAGTGCCTTATTCGGCAAGCATGTCTACCTTCTTACCTTTATCCCTATCTTTTCTTGTATTTCGCATTTTACTATAACAAAAGAAACCGATTTCAATGGTCATATATAACTTCACCTACAACTTTGGCTCTAATGCACTATCTAGAAATGAAGGAAAGAAGCAACTCCTAAATGTCTCGTAGCCTCCTACTTATAAATGTAGCACTCAGCACATCGATAAGCAAGACTCTACTCAGACACGACTTTGTAGACACCCTTAGGATGACCTGCTCTGATACCACTTTTGTCACGCCTTGAATTCCAATGGGGCGGACTGGCATCCGAAGCCGATAAGGCCCGAGAGAACCAATCTTCATACATGTCCATTCATATGCATGTCATTCAAGAAACATCACCAACACATAGAGATATAAGTTGCCAATAGCGGAAGTCATGGAAACATGTGATATATACATATAAGAAACTTGGCCGTTAGGGCCACTATGTCAAAATAGACATACATCCCTTACATTCATATTCCCACATACGTCTACAAAGCCTCTAACAGATTTTTACACACAACCAACCTAAATTTGGGACAGGTCCCCGCTTTAGACAACATTTACCATACCAAAACAAATGTACAACTGTGACTCAGAAAGCCCCGAACCAACTGGAGCTCACATAAAGATCGGCAATGATCCGCAACCTACTGTGGAGGTCTACTAGCACCTGCGCCTGCAACAAGTAAGGTAAGTCCCCCAAGGGACGTCAGTACGAAGAATGTACTGAGTATGTAAGGCTCATATGAAACTGTATGATATAAAAGTACTTCCATGAAATCAAGTATAAGAGAATAGTCAGTACAGATAAACCACCGGTCTGCATATGTGGAACCATGTACATTACATCCTTTACTTCTTTTGCTTTTACATTTGTTCATCTTTATCGTTCTACCCATGCAAGGCTTTTTTGTTGCCCCTAGGATAAAATTAACCCATGCTAGGTATATTAACCCCTGGAATGTTATATTAACCCATACTAGGCTTTTATGTCGCCCCTGGGATGTTATTAACCCATGCTAGGTACTTTGACCCCTGGATGTTATATTAACCCATGCTAGGCTTTTATGTCGCCCCTGGGATGTTATTAACCCATGCTAGGTACTTTGACCCCTGGGATGTTTATTAACCCATGCTAGGATTTTATGTCGCTCTTGGGATGTTATTAACCCATGCTAGGTACTTTGACCCCTGGGATGTTATATTAACCTATGCTAGGCTTTTATGTCGCCCCTGGGATGTTATTAACCAATGTTAGGTACTTTGACCCCTGGGATGTTATATTAACACATGCTAGGATTTTATGTAGCCCCTAGGATGTCACTCAAGAATATACAAACAATTATACATCACTTCATTCTTTCATTATAAAAGTAATACATTACTTCATTACTTTACTTCTGTGAGATTGATGCGTTGATAGTCATAACATCGTTGGAACTTTATAATGTAACATTATTGGAAATGCTACTCAAGAATGAATAGATTCTCCTTACATCATTACTTTCCTTGAGATAGTTCTTTTAGTAGTTACAACATTATGAGAACTTTGGAACCTCAGTCAATGAATAAGAGACATGTGAACCACAATTTGGTCTAAGAATAAGAAACATGTGAATAACAACATATTTCAACCTGAGCTGGGATACTTTAGAACACTTCGGAATGGAACAAGTACCATGTCAATGTGAACAATATCTGCTGCAGAAGGATACGGAAAGAGTAACCTTACATACCTTATTTTTACCAATATGAATATACAGTCCTATATGTGAATACGATAGTCTATCTCCTTCCTTACGTGTTACTCTATAAAATAAGTACATCACGAAGCTTTCGTTAACAACTAACTACATTACAAGTGCATAAGACGACAATGAATTACGTGACTGCCATATAACATCATTTCACCCTCTTACAATACCATTGATTGCATCAACATACCAATAATACCATAACATTCCACACATTGACATGAACACTACGTCACAATTACTCCATCAAGTCATCTCAATATCTTACACAATAACACATGAACAACAATCCATAATTGATACCATTCAAAATACCTCTGGGACACTCCTTTAAAGTCACATTCAAAAGGTACCATAAGTTGATAATTGCATCCATGAAGGGTATAGGGGCTTTGGTGGGTCAAAGAGATGCAAAAACATGCAAAATGAACTTCTGGGCTGACCTGCGAAAACACCTGTTCCCACAGGTAGATGAGGTGTAGCCTCAAGTGACCCTTGGCAGTGTCTAGAGTCACCTGCGTTGGCACCTGCGCCTGCAGGTGCTCCAGACGCGAGGGCGGATGCTCAGTGCGGCCTAAGAGGGTGTCTTTTGGGTCCTTTTTTGTAATAAATGTTCCATGATCATAAGTAAGATTTTATTAACATATTTTAGATCATATTAGATTCCAACTAACATCCATGGTTTCACAACGCACATAAACATCACCAAATTACATTTTTCTTTCAATACGTCACCAATTCCATGCACAATTTCCCAACAACAATTCCAAATGTTATACATAAGGAGAAAGCAAGTTAGGGACATAAAAACATCTTACATATTGATATTTAATTCATCAAATTCACCTCCTTCAAGACCACAAGTCCATTTTCAAGTTTACAAGGCAAAACCCCTTTCCGATTGTAAAAGTAGACAGTTTTACACATAGTGAACTGTCCAACACTTTGCCAACATAACCAAAATGATTTATGAACCATATTAAGAATATAATATATTAAACTATAAGATTAAACACTTACCCAAGATTGAAAGGTGATGATCTTGTCCAAAGAGGTGGTCACCTTAGGGTTTGAGAGTAGAGAGAAAATATCTCTTTTTGTGGAAAAGCCTAGAATGGCATGTGTGTCTATAATGAATAAAATCTGATTTTACACCTTATATAGTACTTTTAATATTATCCTTAGTGTGACTTTGAACAATAATGAATGGGTTACTTGGTCAAAAGGAAGAATGCGTCATTTTTCCTTGTTGGGCCAAGTCTTTCTTAATTTTTGGGCCTCAAATTGAGCCCATGAACACATGTGAATTCAGCCCAACCAAATTAATGTGTAAAACCCCAACAAATCTCATGTGTAATTAATTTCATAAATGTTACGGTAATCACTAAGTTTCGAAATGTACGGGGTGTTACATTGCTTTTGATTCCTATTTTATTACGAGATCTTCTTCTTATTTTTTTTTTTAAAATAATTTATTTTT
Organism: Capsicum rhomboideum; assembly: GCA_031232105.1. Lineage (NCBI taxonomy): Eukaryota > Viridiplantae > Streptophyta > Magnoliopsida > Solanales > Solanaceae > Capsicum > Capsicum rhomboideum. Next base: position 83,470,659 of record CP124712.1, read on the forward strand.
GTACATGTACGCGTTCTTCTTATTTTCATTTTCTAGTTATTCTTTAAATTCCCATCAAACATAAGAGAAATTGTAATGACCCTCCAGGTCATTTTCTCAATTTCTGTACATTTTTGACATTTCGTGCCTTTCCATAGTGGCTATAGGTTATTTATGACTTACTGAAACTATCAGTTTGATTTTCAGATAGTTCATTTGGGTTTTTCGCTCATTTCCCTGTTTTGGAGCTTTCGTTGTTAAGAAATTAGTCTCAGACTAAAACTCCTAGTAAATGGCCTTAGATGAAAATTCTGACAGCTCCTTTAGCTTCAAAACGTTGATTTTAGTCTAGGGGGCCCTTGGTCCGGGTCCTGAGGCTTTCAGACTCATTTTGGGCTATTGGGTTGAAATTGGTTAAAATAGAACTATGGATGTGGGACCCACATTTATTTGAAACAATCTCGGATTAAAGTTTTGATGGTTTTGTTGATTCTGGAATGTCAATTTTGGTATGGTAACTTAGTTTGTTTGCGCGAATGGGGTTTCGAACAAATCCCGAGCACCCGATCGGAGTCCGTTGAAACTTGGCTTTTTCTGGTTTTTCCAAAATATGGTGCAGACATATTTTTCCCTTCATGTTCATGAGGATTTGGTCGCATTCACAAAAGGTCAAGTCTTCAACCTTCACGTTCGTGAGCCTCCCAGTGCGTTCTCGATGAAGGGTCAGTCTGACCTGATTCATTTTCTTCTTTTCGATCGCGGATATTTGCCCGCATTCGCGATGGTCTATCTTGATAAGACTTTTCGTTCGCGACCCTTCGCCTACGTTCACGAATGGAATTTTTTTTGTATCTCGAGATCGTGACCAGTGGGCCTCGTGCTCGCAATGAGTAACCCCCCGAAGGTATATAACTCCTTCTTCTTTGATTTTTCATTCATTTCTAACCCTTTTTTCACCATTAGAGGCCCTTGGAGTTTGGAAATTATTGGGATTTCATCCTATTGAGATTAGGTACGTTAGCCTATCGACCCTTGGTAATTTTCCCCTTTTTTTCTCGTGTTATTTTGTCCAAAACTCCGTTTAGTTCTTAGTTTTAGGGTTTGTTTCTTTGAACTTTGTGATTTGATTCCGGCCCCAATTTATGCTCCGTTTGTGCTTAAATTTTGAGCACACCTTCCTCGTCCTTCGAGGAACCTCGTGACAGATTCAATTTGGAATTTCGTTAGCGGGCCTCATTGGCCCATTTTTGACCCAATTTTGGGCGTGGAGTTTTATATTGTAATATGGATATCATTTTACTCGTACTAATTTGTAGATTATGATTTTAATAACGTGATGACATTTTGGGATCGTGGAGTGAAAATGAGTGATTCGTGGACGGTTCGAGGTTGCGATTCAACTTTGAGGTAGGCTTTGATCTACTCTTCTCTATGACATGGTGTAATGTATAGATTGCATGCTAGGTAGGGATTATCGGATAGGTTTATACCTAGTAATACTATAACATGACCAATTTAGGGGATTTAGGATAGAAATTTGACCCGAATCTTAGCCTATATTACCCGTTATGGTCATAGGATCCTATTACACTTGATTATATGCTTGTTTGACCTTAGGTTGACATTAAGGATCCCTTAGTATGATACTTATGGTATCATCTAGTGATTTGAACCATATTCCCCAATAGCTTCTTCTAGTAGATGTGTGCCCTAATTTACCGTAGTTTCTCGAATTATGGTACTATTATTATGTTAATTTATATATATTTTTGGGACCGAGGCCATGGTTACGATACCATTTGGACATCAGGTTAGTACCTTATCCTTAAAAAGGATGTGATTCTAGTTTATAGATACTTGGATATTTATGGTTGTACTGTTGGATACTGGTGATGACATGCATACTTTTAGGCGCATTTATGTTCATTTAGTGGTATGATTCCAATCAAAACCTTGATTTTACTATTATTTTCTAAGAAGGGATTTATTCCCACTTTTTTAGTTTTAAAATTGATTCTTTTACAATGAAAGTCGTATCACCCTTATTATTGGATTATACGTTTCTAAAACTAAACATCCTAATTTGGAAATTAGATCGAGGATGATTTCGGTCCTTTATTAATCCACTCGTTTACCACTACTTATTAACTTTGGTCGAGGGAGATTCTGACCCTTTCTACATTACTACACTATTTTAGTCCCGTATTCAATCTCGGGCAATGGATTTACAGATATACAATCATTCTATTCTGGTTCAAGTTCGACATTTCTTACTATACTTTATATACCTCTTCGATACTGGAAGGAGTAGATCTGTTACAATGGTTATTGGAAGTCCTGGTTCGGGACCTGGCAGTATGTATGAATTTTCTGAGTCCCCTATGGATTCCTCTGTCTGGGGACCACTTATTGGAAGAGGTGATATCTGTAGGTCTTTCCTTGCGAGCCGGTGAGGTGAAGTAGGTGTATATACTTGGTATGGTTTGGCATTCAGTCGGTATGGTAGTATTGGTTTACTTGCGTTCATTCATCCAGGTGCATTGCCTATCACTAGTATGATTGTTTAGCGCTTGTATCTATCGGTCTTATGGGAGATGTATAGATACAAGTTAAGGTTGTTGTTTGTTGATTACTTGTTTGTGCCTATGCGGTCTTATGCGGGCCAGGTTGGGGTTATTGGAAGTCCGGGCTAGCTGGTTACATTATTGTTGACTGTTATTATATGGTCAGTGACAAGCTGGTTATGGACTAGTACGCGAGATTATTGGTACATTTCTGGACCATTCTCTCATTATTACTGTGAGACTTATCATTTCTAGATCACCTTATAATTATGCACATTTTGGTTAGAGACCCTGATTATGCTAGAGTTAGCTCCCTTACCTTATATATGATCTCGGTGATGTAGACTACTCCTTCAGAGTAGTACCTTCATATTTATTTGTCCATAGAGCGCATTTTACATATATATATATATATGTATATATATATATATATTCATATACTCTTCTTGGGCTACCCTTGTATATTATTTCCTTCCTTTCTACTATATTTGTCTATGGTATATGTCCTTCTTCACTATACTATCGTATATGGACTAGCTACTTATGGAACCGCGTTCGTCCCTTATTATTAGTAGAATAGGTTAGTTTATCCCTATCTCCTCATTAATATTATTATGTTTCATTGCCAAGGTATTTGGTTGTTAATTTGTATTCTTGCTTTATATGTTGTTTATACCTGTATTATCTTTGGAGCTTAGTAGGCCGATACCTACTGAGTACCACATGTTTTATACTTATACTACACTTCTGCAGCCTGCAGATCATAGTACGAGTTCTCACCGTTGAAGTGTGTGTCGTGCGAAACAACCATGGATCAAAAATTTGGGGTGAGCTCTTAACATTTGGTGTATTCCTGTTCTCCCTCGTATTGTTAGTCTGATCTCTATTTTGTATTCAGAGACATCTTTGTATATATATATATATATATATATATATTTATTTATCCTATATTTCACTTGTACTCCTGTTGTATTAGAAGCTCTTGTACTGACTTCACCTGGTTTTGGGGATATATTTACTTTCTTCTGGCCTTCTCCCTCACTATTATATAGTTTTACTTCCGCCTTTCTTATCAGTCCGTTACTAGCTATTTTGGATTATGGGTTGGCTTACCTACTGGTGGGTTATAGTAGGTGCCATCATGACCTAACAAATTGGGTTGTGACAAATTTGTATCAGAGCATAGGTTCAACGATATTGTTGGTACAAGAGCTAAGTGCCTAGTAGAGTCCTGCGGATCGGTATGGAGATGTCTGTATCCTATCTTTAGGAGGCTATGGGGCATTCCTAGGAAATTCTTTTTCTTGATTCCTTGTCGTGTGTCCGTGCTTCTATGAACCTCTAAGTACCTTTTTTGACTCCACTATTTCCCAGATGGATAGCACGAGGTTATTGATAAATACAGACTGGACTTCTGCACCTGTTACCAGAGTTTCAGCTTAGCATTGGGATAGGGAGTCAGAGATTATTATTAGGGATATTTAGCATCATCCATAGGGTCTGGGGCCAGCCCAAGCTCTAAAAGAGTTTGTGACCGCCTCAGCTTTTCAGGATTCTGTGTTGGAGATTTTGAGCCTTTTCGTGGTCACATCATAGTCAGTGGTGTTTCCCAATACGTCAAGTGGTTCTTAGGCCAGAATTGATTTTGTTGGTGTTCAGTAGGACTCTTTATCAGTCTTAGAGTATAAGATTGGGTTTCTCGAGTAGGCCAGACACACTCTTATGTTATTTTCTATAGAGCATGAGATAGTGCATAGATTTGTCAGAGGGTTGACTTTACTACTCCACTTGGCATCATAGTATTTGATAGAAACTAGGTCTACTTTCCTTCAGGTTGTTGATCATATGAGGACTATATAGATGGCATGTATTAAGACATATGGAGGTGGCGGTAAGAGGCCATGTCAGTAGTTCAGTGTTAGTAGCATTTTGTCTGGAGGTAGGGATCCCCCAAGCAAAGGTCAGCATCACTAGCCTATCAGGTCCGTGTGGATAACACCTCAGGTTATGGGTGATTGTCAAGTAGGTCATGGTAGTCACAGTGGATAGATTTCTGGTCAGACATCACGGAGTATTCGATCTAAGTCTTCACATCATGGCAGCTGTTCGGGGTCAGCAGGTACAATACATCATAGAGTCCCAAGGGCATGCTTTAATTGTGGTGAGATTGGTCATTGGTGTATGGAGTTCCCCAAGAGTGAGTTGGTCAGCCAGTTGAGGTCAGCTCGTGTTTCTCGCTAGGTTAGAGCTTCAGGGGTTTGTTATAACTGCAGAGAGATCGATCATTGGTCCAGAGAGTGCCCCCAGCGTGGGATTATAGGTCAGTCAACATAGCCAGATCAGTCTCATAGAGTTGTGGCACCTTCGATTAGAGGTAGTGCACTTGGTATTTCAGTTGGCCGTCGTTCAGACACTCGATTCGGGGTTGGATGCTTTTAGAGTCTTACTTTTTCGGGCATGTCAGGTACTATGACTTTGGATCCTATTGGTACAGGTGTAATTTTATTTGCTATCTTTTACTTTTTAATGAGTTGAGTTGGGGTTTTCATACCCATCGGTGCTTATATACCTTGATATTGCTATATTAAGTGTTGTAAGATTTTGTGTAGATTTATACATGTTTGACTACCCCTGTAGATATTTTCATTTAGTAGTGGATTGAGTGGATCGATATTCTGATTTCCTTGGGGTGTAGCATTTGGGTTAAAGTCCCTTTCCTTTGACATATTACCCTTGTTATGGTACTAGAGTAGCATTTGTTGTTGTTTTTCATTTCTGGTGCTACCTACCCTTTATACTGTTGTTATTATTATTGTTGTTTTAATGTTGGATGATTCTTACTTGGTTGACGGCTAGACTAGGGTCACCTAGTAGTATCTCCTTCCTTACGATTCTTATTCTTGTGGCTTAGACATCTATCTTGGTTGGTGGGTTTTCCTTTTCTTATCAAGGTCAGTTGTTGAGTGGATTGTGAAGGTGAAGGTGGGTGTTGAGTTGATTATGAAGGTGAAGGTGGGTGTGGCCTTCCATGGTTTGGTAGTGATTCTAGCCTTAACGATCATTTTTTATAACCGCTCCTATTATTAATAAGTCTAAGGTTTGTTATCTCGAATTATCTGGTTCATCTCCCGGTAGTAGTCTTGATCTTGGTTTTGGTGTTGATATTGGTACTTCATTCTTTCTATGATTTGGTTCATGGTTCAGTTGAGTTATGTTTGGTTCAAATGGGTGAATTCAGAAACTTCTCAGTTCTGTATTGGTTCGGCCTAATATGACTTCGTGGAGTGTTTTGACTTGCTAATTTGTGCTTCTGTGTCAGTTGTCGGTAACAAAAGCGGGTGTCTTTTGGGAGTGAGTATTCATTGACATAGATTGGGTATTGGTTGACCAGATGCAGGCTAAGATAATATTTTTTTGAGTTGCACAAGATTTGGCTACCATTAGTACTCCTTGTAGCCTTGGTGAGTTCTTGGTTATGCGTTGCTGTGTTATGCCTTCAGCGAATGTTGATTGATTGTTCGTATCTTTAGCCTGTGGTTTTCGCTCAGTTGTGGTTAGGTTCTTCGACAACATTTCAGTTTCAACCCTTGCAGAAATCGTTGCATATACGCTTGATTTTCGAAGGTGAGATTAATTTGTGTATTTGACATTAGTGAAGACTTGTTGGCTTCAGTTGTCGTTTTTGACTCTTTCTGAATAACAGCTGGGGAGTTGTCATAAATTTTGGTATGTGGATGCTTACTCGTCAACATGATCGACTTGGATAGTTGAGATCAATTAGTTCAACTTCGGTGTTGAGGTTATAGCTATAGATTGCATAACTTGGTTGCAACCCAATTTCGAGGGTCATCTGGACCAGTTAGTGGCTTGGCAGAGATCGCAGACATTAGTCATCACCGTTTGGATATTTAGGTAGACCTTATGGGGCATTGTTCATATGCTAGTCCATGTGGATTTTTGATGGACCAGCTTTAGTCTTTCAAGGTTAGTGTGATGTAATTATGCGGGTAGGACTAGGATGATGCTGGAGATATTCTGTGTATTTCAGAGTTGACGTCAGGTTTGAAAATACAAGAGAATATTAGATTTAGAATTTGGAGTTGGTCGTATGATTCATGCCTTGGTTTGACCCTTGCCTGGTTAAGTTATCGCTTGGTTGTGCTTGTTGCAGTGTGATGTCACTGTGTTGTGGTTTGGGTTGGCATGCTTTAGTCGTGCTTGGTTCAACTGGAGGTCAGTTGGTTATTGAGGATGAGTTTTGGTTGTTTGGAAAATGAAGTAAGGATGTGAAGGAAAAAGGGATACCTTTAGCGAAATCCATTGGAAGCATTGTTTTTCCTTAGAGGTTATCTGGGGAGTTTCTCTAAGGGAATGCAGGCCCAGTATTTCATCCTTTTGAGCTTTTGAGCTCTTTCTATCCATTGACTTTCGCAGACGAAAGTCCTTTAGTAGTGGATATTGTAATGACCCTCCAAGTCATTTTCTCAATTTCTATGCATTTTTCGACAATTTGTGCCTTCCCATAGCGGCTACGGGTTATTTATGACTTTCCAGAACTGTCATTTCGGTTTTCGAAGAGTTCATTTTAGTTTTAGGCTCATTTCCCTGTTTTGGAGCTTTCGCTGTTAAGGAATTGGTCTCGGACTAAAATCCTAGTAAACGACCTCAGATGAAAATTTTGATAGCTCTGACAGCTCCAAAACATTGACTTTAGGACAGAAGGATCCTTGGTCCAGGTCCCGACACTTCCAGACTCGTTTTGGGCTATTGGGTGGAAATTGGTTAAAATAGAACTATAGTTGTGGGACCCACATTTATTCTAAACGATCTCGAAAAAAAGTTTTGATGGTTCCGTTGAGTCTGAAATGTCAATTTTGATAAGGTAGTATAGTTCATTTGAGTGCACGGGGTTCCGACCGAATCTCGAGCACCCAGTCGGAGTCCATTGAAACTTGACTTTTGCTGGTTTTTTCAAAATCTGGTGCAAGCATATTTTGCCCTTCGCGTTCGTGAGGAGCTGGTCGCGTTCACGAAGGGTCAAGTCATCGACCTTCGCATTAGCGAGCCCTTCCATTGCATTCGCAATGAGGGTCAGTCTAATCCATTCCAATTCCTTCTTCGTGATCGCAACTAGTAAGGAAAAAACAAAAAACCTGTTAAACAGAAGAGCTCGTAATAAAATAGGGAAAGAGTGAATTAATAAATTTATGAAATAAGTTTTAGCTAGAATTATGGGATGGCAATTTTTTTAAGTAAATAAAGAAAATATTTGTTATTCTAATCATCGTTAGAACTTTGATTTGGGTGATTAAATCTTAACATTTAATTTTTAATTATAACATGCCGCTTCCATCCAAGTAGGAGCTTGGAGAAATAGAGAGAATGGGTAATGGAGAGGAGGATCATCCTAAACATAGTAAACCAGAGATTATTAGTATTGAAGGGTTTCAATAGTCCACCACTACACAGAGGACCTGATAGAATACCAGGTCTTAGCAATCCCAAGAATAAATAATAATTTGAACAAAAAATAAAATGCAGTAAGGTAAAAGATACAGGTTTTTACGTGGAAACCTCCTTGCTCAAGGGAGTAAAACCACGAACTACCCTAGTAGGATTTCACCAACACTTCACTAAACTCCGAGCAACCTTCTATTACAACTTAGAAATTAACCTCCTAATTCTTACGACCTTGCAATAACTCTATTACAACACACCCTAACAATACCTCTACTGTTAGCACTCCATTAGCTACCTCCATCTAGAAAAACAACTAAATTTGAGCAGAAAGCTAAACGAAGAATACTCACTGGAATCTCTAGAATGAAATATGTGTTTACAATTATAAGACCAAAACAAAACCTCAATCAACCTAGAAACAAAACATATATCATTATGAGCAAGGAGTTTCTAAATTGTTGAGTCTTGCAATTTCAGATGAGGTGAAGCCTTTGCTTGAGAGAATAATTTTTGGATTTGTGCAAAAGCTTGAGCTTCTCTCATCAAGAATGATGAATATATATATATATATGATGAGCATTGGGAGAGAAGCTTCCTCATTGGTGGATGCTGAAGAAGGACTACTGAGAATTCATCCCACTAATGTGCTGACACTATCTAGAGAGCACTGGACAACTGACACATAATACAAATGCATGCAACTGCAAAATTGCACACTGGGACACCAATTAATATAACTGGTCCTTCCACTAAGTTAGGCAATCATCAAAACATGACTCACAATCAGACAGGCATGGACCAGGTCCAGTGATGAAGTTTGTCAATCATCAAAACTAGCATTCTAACAATTTCTCCCTTTTTGATGATGACAAACCCAGATTCTCAGAGAAAAAATTCACCTGTAGTTCCCCCTGTCACTATCATCACCATATCAAGCCAATAAGCCCAAATCTATCTTTCCCCTTTCTATTAGCTCCCTTTTACCAGTCAACACATTTACTTGCCCTAGTTCCCCCTTTTAATTCTACATAAGCATAGTTAAAAACAAGTTAACCCATGGCTACAGAGGCAACATCACCACCAATAGAGAAATAGTAGCATAAGATCAAGAAGTAGGCAACCACGTAGTCAAAACATCATTCAATTTAAGGATAGTCCAACAACTATTACAAAAGAAACTTTAAAAAGTTAAAAATAGATACATGCCACAACCAATATCAAAAAGGGAAAAAAGAGAGCATAGAAACTAAAACAACAGGACTTAGGTGGATGGCTTGGGAAAAAATTTAAGGAGGAGAGTAAGGCATTCATCTGAATCTGCATGAGCTTTAAAAAGCTTATCGGTCAACTGTGCCACTTTTCCATTAAGATTAGCATTTTCAGCTTTTAGATCATCCACCACACTAAGTCCCTTGATGTGTTTCGAGGAGGCTTACTGCAGAGCAGACTTTAGTTGAGCTATCTCTGCATCCTTTTGAGCAAGAAATGCAGTCATACAATCTACTTCTTCATTTGATCTCTCCTAAGTAGAGATGAGATCAAACATAATTGAGTGAGAGCACACACTTCCCTTTTTCTTGACAATGTTGCATTCTCCCAACATAAAAATAGTGAACATATGCTTCCTGGATGAGGTAATTCCCTTACCAAGTCCTACTTAGAAGAATTTGAACACTTTGTTGAGCAGGAACCCATATGGCAGACCATGTATTCCTTTCTTATAATTTACAACCTTGTCCATATGCTTCAGTATTAATGTAGGAAGATTAATATGCTGAAAAGATAACATTATTTCCATAAAAAAAATATCCACTTTAGATGCACCATTCTATTTTTCAAATCATGGGAGTAGAATTTTATTGACAAATTCGAACACCAATTGATAGTCACACTTTATCTATTTTTTGAGAAGATGCTCAAACTTTTTTTCTTCCAGTTTTCTAATGATCTCGAGGAATTTCTTTGAAGCAATCCTTTTCTTAAGGAAACTGATCCCATCGGTAGGTACCTCCAATATTTCCTTAAGAACTTTCTCATCCAAGTAAATTCATGTTCCTCGAACATGGGTGATCACCCTGTTGTTTGTAGCATAGTACTCTAATTCATCATAGAATTCCACAACTTCTTTAACATGAAGATTAGGAAGAGGTTGATCAAACAAGTGAAGCCATTTCTGAAATCTTACCACTGACACCAGGTCCTTCATTCCAGACATCTAAAAAATATCTAGATCAAACACCATCCACAAAGTACAGTTTATTGCCTTATAACTCCTTGGATTTCTTCACGTGTCAGTTCCTTGACCTTCTCTTTAGACTTAGTACCAAATACCTCACTGTCTGAGTCATTACTCTTGTTTATCCTTTTCGACTGACAAACTTCTTTGGAAGGGACAGACACATCAACATCCCTTTTTCACTTAACACATATTGCCAGTTACTTCTTATCTAGTTTGGACACTATCTTGCCATGTCTCTTGGCTAAACTGATAGCTACATCAGTATCCACTTCTTTAGTTTCCTCTTCCTCATCAACGTTTACCACATCCAGTGGTGGAACATCATCAACACCAATGGTTCTCCTTTTCAGTCTCCTCTTTTGAACTGCTTGTGCTTGATTTACCTTCAGGGCATCTTTTATGAATTTCCTTTGGCTACCTCTAGTGGCGCGGATTACACTAGGAACTTGTCCTTTGAATGCTTGCAACTCCTTTATTTTAACACTTAGAGGTAAATAATCACTCTATGTCTCAGAGTCATTCCTGAGAACCTGAGCAACATGAGATACTGGAGTCCTATCATATTTGGGGGAACTATCAAAGGTTTCAAGCATTTGGGAAACAGAAAAGGCTGACATGGCTGTACTGGTTTTTAATTTAAAAAATTCCTAAAGTAATGGAAGTTAGAATAACCTTAGGGAAACCAGGTCCCTTGATGAAGTCTCAATTTCTGCCTTGTATTTCTCCTATCCTTCCATCACTTATGTGCCAATCCTTCTATACCATTAGTGTACACCTGTAAAGGTATGATACTAAGTTTGACTTGATCAAGTATACTCTTACCTGGATACCTGAAACCACTTTTCTAGCCAAAATAAGAGATATTCAAGTAATGGGGAGGATTAGTTGGGCTTCATTAGACTTAAGATTACTTTTTTGAAATAGATCCCTACTTAGTTGCTCGATGAAATTGTTGGCAATTTTGATCTTATATGCTACACACCTTCATACAACTAATCTATTTCTCTTCTTTTCTCTCCTTTTTGAGAGTGAAATCCATCATCCAGATAATTTATTTTCTTATGTAGCACTAGATTCTTGGCTATGTGAAAATTGTGGAAGAGAACTTGATTTGTACCTGGTTCTATATGCCAACTATTGATTCTACTTCAACACTAATTTTCATTGTCACATATCCTTGACATATTTACCAATCAGATTTCAACCATTTACGTAGTACATATTTTTTTCTTAACTCTATGAGCCAATGCTTTGCCAATCTTTCCATTTCCAAAGGGAGACACTTCCCCCTTGATATGCCTTATGTGAGAGAAAATATTTTGATCTATACTTCGTGCATTCCCTATCTAGTAACATTTATTTGCTACCTTCTCTCACTCTCTCTTTCTTAGTAGATCATTTGTTGGGTTTGAGAATCCATTTCAACTTGAATTTCGAAAAGGAGATAGAGAAAGAATCAAACTCTTCTTTGTCCAGATTGGCAGCTTGATCATTTTAAGCATGGGATCGGGGTAACCTTGAGTTCCCTTATCTTTCAATGTCCCTTTATTATTGATTTTCAGCAGATAACTTACCTTGACATGTATCTTTAGAGAGCTCATTTCTATCATGAAGAGTGCATAACCAGTTGTTTAGATTTGAAACATACTTGTTATGTGAACTGTAGGGGACATTTCTCTTTTGGTAGTCAAGGCCATCACTATTGTTGAATTTGTGATTAGTTAACCTATCTAAGATTCATGAGGAGTCATTCCATTTGAGAGACTTATCAAGATTTACCTTGATTCTGACCAAGTCTCTCACTAGTTCTATATTCTTCTCATAAAAGGCTGTGAGGAATATTTGAGACTTGCTCAAATTTTCTTCAATCTCAAATAATAGGTCACAACTTTCATCCTTACCATTGACCTCGGGTTTATATACAACTCTCAATTTTTCATGCAATAGATCATTTTTGAATGATATAAGAGCAAACTTTTCTTCTAATTCAACAACCATTTTATTAGCTTCATATATACCCAAATTATTATTTAGAGATTTCCTTTCATTAGTGAGATCACAAAACACATCTATAACACATTTTCTAAGGATATTAGTTTCTTCATTGAATAATCTATAAAATTTTTCTTGATATCTAATAGGGCTACCTCTTTATTGTCTTCATTTGATTCAACTACAAGCCCAAACTCTTCATCTCCAGTAGCTTTAATAGAGTAGTTCCTTGCAATTTATTCTTCTAAGTCACTTGGATAAGCTTCGCATACGGCCTGATCCATCCTAGAGACTTTAACAATTTTCTTCTTGTTGTCCTCATTTAAGACCTAGTTTGTTGTCCCTTCATTTTCTGAGCTACACCCTATATTATTTGATTTATGAGTTGCTTTTTCTTTGGTTGATATTTCATGAACAATCCTTAAAGTTTCTCTAATTTCATTGGCAGTTTCACAAGTAGAGACTTGATTGTATTCATCAAGACCCATGCTACTCCTAAGAAGTCTTTTAGCTTTGAAGTTGTTTTCAACTGCCATTTTATTAGTGTCACTGTATTCTCTCCTTGGCTTAGGCACAAATCTGGTGGTATCCCCATCTGTTATGGTTTTCATAGGAATATGAGGACTATCACAGATGATGTCCCATAGCTCACAGTCCTCTGACATAATGAAATCATGCATTCTCATCTTTCATAATGAGTAATGTTGTCTGTTTAACATGGGAGGTCTGTTAATTGAATCTCTTTTCTCAAAGTGTGATGAAGAACTCATTGTTACGGGATACTTCCTAGGTGTTAATCTTTTAGGAAAAACACTAATTTGATACCAATTAAAGGGTTTTAATAGTCCACTACAACACAAGGGACTTGATAGAATACCAGGTCCTAGCAATCCCAAGAATAGTTAATAATTTGAATTGAAAGTAAAAAGCAGTAAGGTAAACGACTAAAGGTTTTTACATGAAAACCTCCTAACTCAAGGGAGTCAAACCACAACCTACCCAGTAGAATTTCACTAACACTTCACTAAAATTCGAGCAACTTTCGATAACAACCTAGGAACTAACCTCCTAATTCATACGACCTTGTAATAACTCGGTTGCAACACACCATCATAATAACTCTACTGTGAGCACTCAATTAGTTACCTCCAGCAAGAAAAACAACTTAATTTGAACAAAAAGCTCAACAAAGATTACTCACTAGAATCTCTAGAATAAGACACGAGTTTACAATTATAAGACCCAAACAAAACCTCAATCAACCTAGAAACAAAACATAAATCATTATGAATAAGGAGTTACTAAATTGTTAAGTCTTGCAATTTCAGTTGAGGTAAGCCTTTGCTTGAGAGAATAATTTTTAGATTTGTGCAAGAGCTTGAGCTTCTATCTTCAAGGATGATGAATATATATATGATGAGCATTGGAAGAGAAACTTCCTCATTGGTGGATTCTAAAGAAGGATGTAACGACCGAAAATGTCGTTACATGTGGAAACACCTCAAAAATATTTTACATCTAATGAAAGGCTCTAAATGAACCTGAGAAAATTATTTCATGAAGAAAAATGAGGCCCAAAGTGATTGGACCAAAGGCCCAAAAATGGGGATTGGGCTGGTCTGCAGCCTATCGTTGCAGCGAAACCCGACAATAGCTAGTCTAGAATATTTTAAAAACCCTTTTTTGTTTTAACCCTCCCAAGTCGCCTTTTTCCCTCAAAAACACCCAAAATAGACCCCATCTCTATAGTTATGGGGTTCAAAAGTCCAAGCTTCATGAAGGCGGTATAAAGGCATACCCACCTAGAACCCCACATGGGAAGACACTTAGCACTAGTGGTACAACTCTCTCCTATCAATAGCATCAAGGTTCATCTACGAGGTAGGTTATGGTTCGTTTATTGTAGCGATTAGACTTGGGTTTAATTCTTATAACTTTGATAGTATTGTTGGGAGTTCTCATGCATTAGGCCTTTGGAAACAGTGTTTGGAAGGATGGAAATAATAAAAATTTGATTAGACTTAAATATTATGGTTAATTATTATTGTACCCCATTGATGTGATATTCGATGCAGGGGATGGGTTGAATCTTGCAAGAATCTTAACTGATTGAGTGAATACTGTGGTTCGTAAGCATGGTATGAGTTAAGTACGATAAAGAAGAGGAGGAGTATGAAGTTAGGGTGTGGTAGAGGGTGATCTTGGTAAATTTGATGGTTATGTCCTATAACAAGGAGGGTTACCAAAATATAAAGGTAGGGTAGGGGTTAATAGTAGTTTAAAAGAGTTTTTAGGTGAACTGTGAGCGTAAATAAAGGGGTAGAACTATTTAAGTGACAACATAGAGATAGTACGTGGCAGGATAAGTAGTTCATAAAAGTAATAGGATAACCAGGTCAACGTTAGTAAGGTCAGCATGAATATCTAAACAGGTCAAGGTTAGGAAGGTCGAGCATGAGTATCCTGGTATAAGTATTTAGGAAGGGATGTAAGAGTTATGTTAGAAACATGTATGAGAGATGTGGATAGCCAAGATTAGTAACGATACCTAGGTGGAATCATTGTGGTCTGGTAGGGGGTGTAGTGTGAATGTTATAATAATGCATGCATCTAAGTACATGTATGGAATTAATATTAACGTCATTGTGATTATATGTGCACAGTGTTTGTGATTGCTTTTGGAAAATGCTTGTAATTATTGATTGCATTACATGTTTTTATGTACATTAATGTTAGGAGTGAGGTTGGTAATGATGAGGATGTTGATGATAATTGTGGTGATATTGTTACTACGATCATGATGTTCGTGATTTGGTTATTGGTAAGTTGATGACGATGATGATGATATTGTTATTGATCATGATGTTCTTGATGTGTATAATGAGGTTGAGAAAAGAAAGTGACGATGCATGCATCTTGCATACATGAATTCATTCATATGCCTTGACATTCTATTATGTGTTATATATTTATTGTCGTTAATTCTTGAGCGGATCGATCTGTTTGTAGTATTGATGGAGTATAGTGGTGCACGATGAATCTGAGATACGTCCTAATTCAACCTAAATGTTAATTATTCAAATTGTATGGTTATGGGGATGCATTGTGTAGTATTGTCCCTCCCCGTAGGGCTGTCCGAACTCTAAGTCTTGGTGTTGGTAAAACCATAGTACCTGGTAGTAGTGAATTTCTGAAAAGATTCGGTCTAGTGTGAGATAGAAGTTGCGAAAACTAGGTTAATAAGTTAGTTAAGGGTAAAAAGAGTGTAAGTTAGAGTGGGTGGTCAAAGGGCAAAGATATACGAAAATGTTAAATGGCAGTTAAGTCACAGAGATGTTATAAGTGTGGTGTTAATGAATTCATAATCTCGGATTTAGAAATTGAAACCTTACTTGATGTTATGATTTCTTCCTATTTGTTATTAGTGTTATTTGTTTCTAGCCTTGGTCAGCCAATTATGCCTACCAGCATATACAGTTTTATTGATGCTACAATTACTATATCTCTAATTGGGGATGTAGCCATGGTACATGTCAGTCGGAGTTTCTATAGCAACGATGGCGATTACTCAACATAGATCCTGCCCTCTCTATTCTGCATGGATTCTGTGTCATGGATTCTCCTACACCTTGTCTAGTGTTCTTGTACCGGTTTAGGCTAGTTTCTGGGGATTCATTGTTGATTATTTTTTGCATCACTTTTACGTAACAAATGTATTAAACTAAAATCATATTTATGATGCTAACTGGATTAATTTAATTTGTTGACTGATTTATTTAGTTGAAAATAAATAGTTGAAACTCTTGCATTAAATGAATGGTTGATTATTAAGGGCTCTCCTATCTGGGGTGGTGTTAGGTAGGTGCCCGCACAATTTGGGGTTTGGGTTATGACAAGATAGGATCAGAGCCCAGGTTATCGGTATTCCAGTAAAAGAGCAAGGTCGAGTAGAGTCCTATGGATTAGTGTGTTAAAGTCCACATCAAATCTGTAGGAGGCTACAAGGAATCTAGGAATCTGTTTCACTTTCTTCTCTCCTATCGTGCTATTTTTGTGTTGCCTCCCCAAGTTGAGTCCAATTTGTATCTAGCAGATTCTAATTGGTATCTCAACCATAGCAATTGGGACTAGTTGGTCCCAATTGGTATCTCTCTAACGGTTGAAAGGTTGGAACAAGTATTTAAACTAGTAGAGGTCAATAAGAAACATAAAGGGTGAATTGTTATGTTTGAAATTCGCTTGATATTGTATTAAAATGATGGTGCTATGTGTTTTTGTGGTATGGTAGAATACGTTGTGTATTACTTATACGGATGTTTATTGTTTGATCATACTGTTACTAGGTTGTTGGCTAGTCAAACTCATTAAGTATAAAAGTATATTGTGTATGTTGATCGTATAATTTAATTTGTATGATGTGTGGCCAAGGGACCCGAGGATCGGTGTGATCTTGAGGTGTATCTTTATTTCCGCGACTTGAGGCACAGTTAATCTCTATGTGATTTGGAGTATTCCTTAGTTTCTATCTGAACCCTAATGAACTACCCAGGTGACTTGCTTTTTTTGGAGGAATATTATGTGGGAGGTGGTACTTGAGAGGAAAAGAAGGTAAAAATGTGCTAGAATTAACTAGGTTGAAGAATTAGTTGCATTTACAATAGTTCGGGTCGCGGTATTATCATGCTAGACCATAAAAACTATGGGACGTTAGAGTTAGAAACTACAATAGTGTTCAGGGGACGGCGTAGTGTGAGAAAAGACCTGAGAAAAGTTAGCAAAAAGGGGAAAAGTGGAACCACTGGAGTTTACCGCTGCAACAAAACTTTTACCATTCCAGCGGTAAAATTAACTATTGTAGTGGCTCCAGGCAGTAACCTGCCAATTTATCCCCTGTTTTGGGATTTTAAAAATGTTGCAAAGAAACCCTTTATTCGCGACAGTTAAAGATAAAAATCAATTTCAAAAGGCCGTATAAGCTAAAATGATAGTTATTAAAAGTACAGTAGCAAAAGATATCTTAGAAGTGCGGGAAAGGAAAATAAAAATAAAAATAATTGTTTGTTACATACCCCAAACGGGGGCAACCCAAATCCAAATCAATAAAACATATACACAGGGGGGGCATCTAGCTGGTAGCGTCATCTCCAAGGCTCGAGGCGTCCGAACCCTCCTCCTTCATTCCTCTAAGAAAGAAGAACTCCTCGGCATCCTTCCTTGTTAACTTTGAGAGCTTTTTGGTGGTGGAGGCACACCTAAATATTTCCTATACAGCCTTCCACATCCTCACCTGCATGCAGTCTCGGGAGCGGCACTTCTTCTTTTCCTCATTCAGCTCCTCCCGGAGCTCTGCATAGGATCAGGTCGGGTTTGGTAGGGCAGTCGAGCTCGAAGGAGCTAATCCCGATCGAGGCAGCTGAGTCCTCTCTAACTAACCGCACACGATAGCAAGGTCGGCCTCCTAACCACCGAGGGATGCATGAGCCTCAGTAGTAGGAGGATTACCAAACTTCTCGACCCCGCCAGCCCTACTGCTTCCACCCTTCTCTCCAACCTTCCTTTTTTTCTTGTTGCCTCCCCGTGTACCCCTGGTCCTCAGAGGGTTGAATGGCATATCGCGTTCCTCATAGGTATTATGATCCTTCATAGAAACATCCACCCTCTGGCACAACTCAGTGATCAAGAATGGTAAGAAAAGATCTCTTGCCAACCTTTCACAAGCATAAAAATGCCGCCACTTATCCATAATCTGCGCCCCCACATTCATTTCGATCCCCGCCAGAGCACAAGCCACCACCATAGCCCAGTAAAAGACCATGTTAGTCACATTTCCCAATGGACGAATCCTCTGGGACACCAGCTGCAACCACACTCTA
The DNA here is from genome assembly GCA_031232105.1 of Capsicum rhomboideum. Lineage (NCBI taxonomy): Eukaryota > Viridiplantae > Streptophyta > Magnoliopsida > Solanales > Solanaceae > Capsicum > Capsicum rhomboideum. The sequence continues at coordinate 83,488,766 of CP124712.1, forward strand.
GCGTTCGTTAAGAAGTAGGTACTCTTGGTCCCTTTAAGGCTAGACCATTTTACCTTCCCCTCCTGACCATTTTCCACTAATATCCTAACCACCCACTTCAAGTGCGAATCCCAGACATTGGCCTCAAAAGCAGCATTAAAGGGGTTCATGACCTCTAAGGAATCATTAATGGTGGAAGCATCCACCAAAACCTTGTTACCCCGAATGCAGATGGTGGGATGGGGCACGAACCAATCTACGGTTGGGAAGATGGCATAAAACTCCCAAACCAACTCCAGGTTGCACTGCAGGATGGACTCAGTTAGCATGCCTCACCCAAACACCCTTAGCTGGCAGTAGAACTAGGGTGCCTCATCCTCCGCGTCCTTCATCATAAAACCCCACTCATGGAGAAAGCCCCTCATGCTCAAGCCCTCCTCATAACGGTCACAACTGGCAGTGTCAGGGAATCTGTGGTAGTGGGGTTGTTAGGCCATAATAAACCAGAAAAAACCACAAAAGAAGGTTAGGAACCAAAACGTGGTACTAAGGGAGGGAAGGAAACTCAAAATTACAAAAAAAATAATAAAACACTGGAAAGCTACTGCCCAGTACCACAACAACGGTTTAACCTCTGCAGTGGTACTGCTATGGCAGAACTTACCACTACAACGATACTGCTGTAGTGGCAAAAGCTACCACTACAGTGGTTCATCATCTTCAACCCACCAACCTCTCCCTTCATGGAAGATTTTTGACTTTTCTCCATATTTTTGAGAATTAAGGGTAGATCTGGTATAAGGAAGTTTGTATGAACCTTTTTACACAAAAATATGGGTGTGCAACACTCGAATTCACCCAAAATCATTGGGGCAGATGACTCTCCATTTTTCACCCCTACTGTGGCCAAAATCCTTCATGAACTACGTAAATCTTACGTCTTGAACCTTGTAGGAGCATTGAGAACTTAAGAGAACCTAGTATATTCATCATTTCATTCAAGAACACCACCAAATTAAGTTCAAAATTTACACCAAAATCCAATTGAAAATTCTCTATTCTAATAGAGTTTCAATGATTCTACAATGACAAACACATAAATAAAGTAGTAGGAAAGAAAAAATTACCTTAAATTGAAGTCGTGAGGAGATTGCACGGAGGGAGTTGAGAGAATTTGAGAGTTGCAGTGAAAATGAGGGAAATGAAATATTTCCCCCCATTTGAACTGTCGTGAACTACTGATGCGGTAAAATTACCACTACAACGGTAACCAACCGCTGTAATGGTAACCTTCCTGGATGTCCGTTTCCATCCTGATTTTTTGTACCTTGTGGTAGTGTGCGACATCTAGACATTTGAAATAATTGGCACGTGAATATTTTTGCAATTTCTTTCATGGTCTTTGTAGGTCGGGTAAATAAAAAGTGAAATCATGCGAACGACAACTAAAATAATGAATTAGATAGCTAGTTAGTCTTATTGTAATTGGAATGGGGTTGGCCTAACCCGACTAAAAAAAAATTAAGATCGTCTCTTCCTCGACATAACATAGACCTAAAATTTCTTCTCTAATCACATCAAAAAGCTCTTGCTCCCTAACTGTGTCTGTTCAAGAATGAACAATGGGTAAATTAGTTTTTAATGTAACGACCCAAAATTTCGTTATGTGTGGAAACACCTCAGAAATATTTTATGACTAATGAAATACTCTAAATGGACTCGAGAAAATTATTTTGTGGAGAAAATGAGGCCCAAATTGATTAGGCCAAATGACCCAAAAAGGGGATTGAGCTGGTCTGCAGCCTACCGCTACCGTGGAACCTGACAATAACCAGCCAAGGATATTTTAAAAAACCTCTTTTGTTTTAACCCTCCCCAGTCATCTTTTACCCTCTAAAATACCCAGAACAAACCCCACCTCCATAGTTATGAGCTTCCAAAGGCCAAGCTTCATAAGGGCAGTTTTGAGGTACATCCGGCGGAAACCCGATATGGGAAGATGCTTAGCACTCGCGGGACAACTCTCTCCTATCAATAGCATTAGGATTTGTCTATAAGATAGGTTATGGTTTGTTTATTGTAGCGATTAGAATTGATTTAGATTTGTATAACTTTGATAGTAATGTTGGGAGTTCTCATGCATTAGGCCTTCGGGCATGGTGTTTGGAAGGACGTAAACGATAAAAATCTAGTTAGGCTTAAATAATGTGGTTAATTATTTTTGTACCCCATTGATGTGATATTTGAGGTAGGGTATGGGTTGAATCTTGCGAGAATCTTAACTGATTGAGTGGATACTGTGGTTCGTAAGTATGGTGTGAGTTAAGTATGATAAAAAAGAGGAGGAGTATTAAGTTAGGGTGTGGTAGAGGGTGATCTTGGTAAATTTGATGGTTGCATCCTTTAACAAGGAGGGTTAACAAAATATAAAGGTATAGTAGGGGTTAATAGTAGTTTAAAAGAGTTTTTAGGTAAACTATGAGTGTAATAAAGGGGTGGGACTATTTAAGTGACTACATAGAGATAGTACGTGGAATGATAGGTAGTTCATAAAAGTAATATGATAACCAGGTCAAGGTTAATAAGCACAAGCATGAGTATCCCGACCCAAGTATTTAGGAAGGGATGTTAGAGTTTTATAGGAAACATGAATGAGTGTTGTGGATAGCCAAGATTAGTAATGACACCTAGGTGGAATTATTGTGGTCTGGTAGGGGGTGTAGTGTGAACGTTATAATAATGCATGCATCTAAGGACATGTATGGAATTAAGATTGACGTCGTTGTGATTATATGTGAACAGTATTTGTGATTGATTTTGGATAATTCTTGTAATTATTGATTGCATTACATGTTTTCATATACATTGATGTTAGGAGTGAGGTTAGTAATGATGAGGATATTGGTGATGATGGTGGTGATATTATTACTGCGATTATGATGTTCATGATTTGGTTATTGATGAGTTGATTATGATGATGGTGATATTATTACTGATCATGGTGTTCATAATGTGTATAATAAGGTGCTGAGTTTAAGGAGAGAAAGTAACGGTGCGCGCATACTGCATACATGCATTCATTCATATGCCTTGGCATTCTATTATGTTATATATATATATATATATTATTGTTAATTATTGAGCGGATTGATCTGTTGGTTGTATGGATGGAGTATAGTGGTGCACCATGATTTCGAGGTATGTCCTAATTCAACCTAAATGTTAATTATTCAAAGTGTATGGTTATAGGGATGTATTATGTAGTTTTGTCCCTCTTCACAAGGCTATCCAAACTGTAAGTCTTGGTGATGGTAAAATCGTAGTACTTAGTATTAGTGAATTTCCAAAAAGATCCGTTCTACTGTGAGATAGAAGTTGCAAAAACTAGGTTAATAAGTTAGTTAAAGGTAAAAAGGGTGTAAGTTAGAGTGGGTGGTCAAAGGACAAAGATATACTAAAATGTTAAATTATAGGTAAGTCACAGAGATGTTATAAGTGTGGTGTTAATGAATTCATAATCTGGTATTTAAAAATCGAAACCTTAGATAATGTTCTGATTTCTTCATATTTGTTGTTAGTGTTATTTATTTCTAGCCCTGGTCTCCCAATGATGCCTTCCAGTACGTATGGTTGTACTGATTCTCTACTTACTATATCACCAATCGGGGATATAGCCATGGTACGAGTCAGTTGGAGTTTTTATAGCAGCGATGGCGACTACTAAGCAATAGCTCTTGCCCTCTCTATTCTGCATGGATGTTGTGTCGTGGATTCTCCTGCTCCTTGTCTAGTGCTTTTATACCTATTTAGGCTAGTTTCTAGGGCTTCATTACTGATTTTTTTTTGCATCACTTTTACGTATCAAATATATTAAACTAAACTCATATTTATGATGTTAACTGGATTAATAGGTTGAATGAAGGATTATTTTAATTAGTTGATTGATTTATTATGAATAGTTTAAACTTCAGCCTTAAATGAATGGTTGATTAGTAAGGGTTCTTCTATTTGGGGTGGTGTTAGGTAGGTACCCGAACAATCTAGGGTTTGGGTTGTGACAAAGGACCACTGAGAATTTGTCCCACTAATATGCTGACACTGTCCAGAGAGTACTGGAATGATGGCACATAAGACAAATGCGTGCAACTACAAAATTGTACATTGGGACACCAGTTAACATAACTGGTCTTTCCACTAGGTTAGGCAATCATCAAAACATGAATCACAATCAGATAGGCATGGATCAGGTCTAGTGATGATGTTTGTCAATCATCAAAACTAGCATTCTAACAAGTAGTATCAAGTAGCTTGCAAAACTTTACAAGTTCATGCATCATACCATTCCCTTGTCTAAAGATATGCTAGATATCTGTGTATTGAGCTTCATCCAATAAGTCTCTACAAGAAAGCAGTAATTATAAGTATTTAGGAGGTGGACTTTAAAGTAAGTGATGAACACCTGTGAATCCATTTCAATAAGGAGAGGGAATATATTTCGCGCCTTGGAAATTTTAAGGCCAGACAGTAAGGCAAGTATTTTAGCTTGTATAATATCATTGCACCAGAGTAATCTTAAATACCCTATAATACAAGTGTCAGAATGAGATTGAAAGATACCTCTAGGACCACCAACTCTAGATTGATGATTAGCGGTAGCCATCAATCTTAAGCTTAGTAAGGTGTGGGGAAGGAGTTATCCATTAGTCAACGCGAATATGCATCAAGATTGGTTTGGATAGTTGGGTGGTTAAATGGTAGAATGTAATGGCTTCATAGATGACTAGGCAATAGGAGACAGGTTTACACTTGTAATTGAAAATATTATGATTATGTGTGATCCAAATATTCTAGAGTATAAAAGGTATGGGAATGGAAGAAGGGTAGATATTTTAGGAAAAAATAGTGTTGAATATGGATAGTACATGATAACCACAACCACACATGGTGGTTTTTTTATGGAGGGTAAATGTGAAAATGTTGCCAAAGTCGCTGCAGAAGGGTGAAGTGAAGGAGTATATGAAGTAAATTTAAGTATGGATAGTGACACACTTGACATGACTTGGTGTTAGTGATGCCACAATAATGTAACAATGGGAGATTATAGAGAATAAGTAGCCAGAAAATATGTATAATTTTTATGGAATATGAAGTTACCAAACCCATGTAATATATATCAATTGGGTGAGCATGTGTTATGTTGTAAAATAAAGGGTAAGGCAAAAAAAGTGGTAAAAAATACGAGATTTGAGGTGGTTGGATGAGAGTTATGCTAGTTTTTTCAGTTTGGAACGATTAGAGTTTGGTATGATTGACTAAAGTCAAAATTTGATGATAATAAGGTTGAAGTGGAATTTCAGGAGATCTATTAGCTCTGGAATGTGATTTTACGTTAGTTGGACCTTGGCTTGGATTTTGATGTGTTCGGATGGTTTTTGAGTAGTCGGTTGAAATTTAAAGTTTTTAGGGTTAAGGTTTGACGTTGGTCTGGGCAATCTCTATTAGGTGTTTTGTTGGTTCCATTGAGTTTAAAATGTCCTTTTTAGCCTAGCATCATATTTGGTTTGTGTTCACGAGATTCCAAATGAGTTTCAAGGGTCAATTTTGGGTTTTGGAAATGCTTTGGCTTTGGTATGGTTGCTGGTGTTGGTGCAGCCACACCTGCATTCAAGAGGTCACTCTTATAGAGTAACACTAGGTAGGAGTTACTCGTTCATGTGGAGGTGTATTCACAATAATGAGATCATGCCTGTAATACTTCATCGCTCCTGCGCCTCCGCAGCTGCAATGGTTGTTTTGCTTCTGCAAATTCCAATAACTTAAGTGACTTCTTCCATTGCGGAAGATTGACCGCGCCTGTGACATTGCACTTGCAAGAAGATCTCTACTCCTACATAGATCACTATAGGCTAACAATAGTTCTTTCTCTTAGCTTATTTTACTATTTCAAACCTTGATTTTTGATGTTTGGGAGCTTGTTTTGGGAGGTTCAAAAGGTTATTTTCAAGGATTCTTCTTTAGGTATGATTCTTAACCTATATTTACACCTTCCTAATGTTCTATTTATGATTTGACCTTTAAAAACTTGATTTTAAGAAATTTGGGGATTTTGGGGCTAAAGATATGAATTGGTATTTAATTATTTGAAGGATTATTTTAGATGCATTTTTGGTATAATTTCATATTTGAGTACTTTATGGTACATGATTTTCAAATAAAATTCTAGTTTTGCCTTTGTGGGCTCGAGGTTAACTTTTGGGATGACTTTTTTGATCCATAATTAAAATATCACAATATGAGTGTTTATGGTTTTATTTTATTATGTAGAATACGTATATGACCAGTTTGGGATTGTTTAGAGGCTCAACGTAAGGAAAAGACTTTGATTTGACCTTTTGAGTTTTATTTAAGGCAAGTTAAGGTTTCTTCAACTCTTTTTCAAAATATTTATATGCTAGTTGCTTGTATGAGGGAGTGATGGGGAAATGAGGGTCCTATATAGGAGAGATAACAAGTATCTTTGTGGGTATACCTATGTTATGTGAAGGGTTAAAATAATCGATTGACTTGTCTGGACCGTCTTCCCATATTCTTGCTATCATGGTTATCGTGAAATGTGACTGGGAATGACTTATTGAACATGCTAGTTGATGATTTTTACTCATTCTTGTGAACTTGACTCGGGTAAGTTGAAAAATATTATTGATGTTGGGGGCTTTTATCCTATGATCATGAGTTGAGTATGGCATCATTTGATATCACAGTATCATTTGAATTCCTTTTATTGCCGTGATCATGCATACTCACTCAATACTCATTTTATGGACATATGGACGAGACATTTTGAAATGAATGTTTTGGAAGGACTTAAATGGCCAATGAGAAATTATTCTGAAGAGATTTTATTGATTTATGACTTGCATGCGTCCGGGTTACCTCAGAGATAGAGCCATTAGGCGAGAAAAAACAACCTAGTTAGTGTCCCACCCTCGCTTCCTCCTTGTACTAGATTTTTCCAAGAATTCCCCCTGAAAGCGAGAACGCACTTTATGCCTTTAAAATAAAAAGAAGGCTGGAAAAAAGAGAGACCTCTTTTCTTTTCTAGCTTTGGCGGGAGGAATGAAAATCCTATCCTATACGAACGATGGAAAATTATTCTGGGCGGATTTACTTATTCATGATACCGAGGATAAATACATTTTGGGTTTTACTTATTCTGAACGAGTATAGGGACCTCGTGTGTCCCCTATGGATCATAGCTTGTTTTACGGGTTGCAGGTGTATAAACAACATATGCATTGTATTGTATTCATTCTTTCCTTTACAAGGGTTGTACATAGTTCTATTTGATAGTTGTGTGTATGATTCTTGTGGACTATGGTAGATGATTCTCTGACTTTATTTTGATGATTAATTATGATATATTTGGATTCTTATTATTGAATAACTATTAGTTCATGGCTATTTGGTTCAATATGTTTGTCTGAGATTAAGTACATGTTGAAGCAGTATAGGGCAGACCCTTGTCATTAGTTCAGAGTCTGGAGCTCTCGACCGTTAATTTTCTTGTTGACTAGGGCTGAGCCATTGGGATCTTGAGGTTGATGCTTGCGGATACACAACATGCTCAAATCTCTTTTGTGTTTTCTTATTTTACATTCCCTTAGTCTTTTTAGCTTTCCAGACTTGTATCAAACTCTTTAAAGGCTTGTCCTAGTGACTTTTGGACTTTACGAGAGTTGTGATTGTTGTTGCTTCCATTTTCAGTATGGATATTTTTATAAAAGTATTCCATTATTGACTTTTTTAGTGTTGTTTCATTGATATTCATATTATTTTGATATTTTTGATTTATGGTTCATGGGTTGGCTTACCTATTGCAGAAGTAGGATAAGTGCCATTATGACATTGATTTTTTAGTTCATGAAAAGTTGGTATCAGAGCGCTAGGTTCATCATTCTCACAAGTACACGTCGAGTTTAGTAGAGTCTTGCAAATTAGTGCAGAGACGTCTGTAACTTATTTTTGATAAGCAGTGGGACTTTAGGAAAACTCCATTTCTTGCGTCTTATCGTTCAAATATGATTCCATCTTATGTTTCATTCTCTCATAAATGACGAGGACACATACAACTGTGGATAGGGAGTAGGAGCCCATTTTAGCACTCATACCTACTGCCCGTGTCGAGCCACCTGGATGTTGTAGGGGGCAAGGCCAAGCAAGAGGTAGAGCACATGTAGCTGTTCAAGTCCCCACTAGAGCATAGTCTCTTAATGTTGAGTTTGAAGTTGAGGCCAATCAGGTCCCAGTTGAGGAAGTGGGCTCAGTTCAGGCTCCAATTAGGTTTGTAACTACCTTAGTACTTCAGGATGCCATTGCCCGTATGTTTAGCCTATTAGAAGGTATGGCTCAGAGTGGTAGTTTTTTCTGGTACTCTGGAGGGTTCCTAGAGCCTAGTAGGCTAGCTAATAGTAGATACATAAGCTAGGTAAGATGGTATACCTTTGCTAGGTATGGAAGTCTTAGGTGTGGCTAGACTAGTTATGTTTGATTAGGAGCAATAGATATTTGAAAGTTTAGAAAGACGGATCCACCTCAGTCTCAGGGTGATCAGAGTGAGGATGCTTATTAGTTCTTAGTGAGTTGTCATGAGAGGATTCAAAGTATCAAATTAGTGGAGTCATGATACAAAGTTAACTATACATCACTTCAGATGTGTGGCCCTGCCAAGTAATGGTGGCATTTTTATATTAATTCTAGACTTAAAGGATCTCCACCTATGACTTGGGGACTTTTTCCTCAGGCTTTTCAAGATCGATTTGTTCCCCTAGCTTAAGGGAGTAGTGGAGACATTACTTTGAGCATTTGACCCAAGAGGGGATTTTTGTGATTGAATAAAAGACCATATTCTATGCATTGTCTCGCCATGCCTTGGTGATCTTGTAGGATAAAACTGAGAGGATTCGTGAGTTTGTGAGGGATCTAACTTTTAGGAACTTAGAGGCATCTTTTCAGATGGCTCATAGTGGTTGAGGCGGCCAAAGATTTTGAGCTTCTATGCTGTGAGGATTTGGGTGACTTAACGGACATGAGGTCCCACACTTTTAGTCAGTTCAGTGGTACCTCATCTGAAAGTAGGGACTCATTCTAGAGAGTTTTTCCTACTCAGTCTAGTAGACTAGTTCATGCTACCATTTAGGCATATAAAGGTGGGTATTATGAATAATACTCTTTTGGTTTAGTCCAGACTTCTTAAGATTCTTTTCAGAGGTTCTCATGCCATGGTGGTCATTCTGGTTATTCAAGTTCATCTTATCAGATGTCGGTTCCTTGATATTGTTATGAGCATGGTAACCAGAGCATGTCAAAAGAGATTATCCCAAACTCACTGTTAGAGATCGATAACAAGGGCGTGCCACGCTGGTTTTGCCACTTTTTCAAAGTTGGAAATTTTATTAAGTCCCAAGGGTGCCCGGGGACGTACCGAGCCGATTTTTGCCACGTTTATTCTACAACCATGAGTATATACATGAAATGAGTAAAGTATTATATTGGTATGATAAAATTACTCGAGAACGAATTTGGCATCAAAATGACAATTTTACCCTTTTGGTCAAACTAGGCCATACGTGGCTAGAATCACTTGTTTTTGGGGTTGAGGCTACAAATATGAATCACGTGAGTGGGGATATTATCATAACATGTATGAAATGATTTAAATATGAGAAATTATTGATTTTATTGGGTTGAGTGAATTGGGCTCAATAAAAGGCCCAAAATGAGAAGAAAGCATGGGCCAAATGACCCATTCCCCCTTTGACCAAGCAATTATTGATAAAAAATGGCTAAGGATGACTTTAAGGTCCTATAAAAGGCACCAAAAATAAGATTTTATTCATTTAACCACACAAGCACTTCTAGTATTTTCCAAGAAACCAAAGGAGATATTTCTCATATCTTAAAAACCCTAAGCCAACTCTTTGGACAAGATCATCATTTGGTAAGTCTTGGTAAATAATTATTCTTATGGAATAATATATTATATGCATGGGAGTGTTGGATATGGCACTTTGTGTCTTTTGTGAAAGATGTGAAATCCATGGAATTGTAACTTGAATTATGACCTGTGCCTTTGATGAAAGAGAATGGTATGGATAAAATATGAACATGTATGGTGTTATTTTGTTATTAACTTGTTATTTTTCTATAAGTGTAAATTCTGGGATTTCGGCCGATGTGTGCTATGAGGTGTATTAAGGTAAGTTGAAGGATTATTTGTGATGTGGTGTGGATAAGAAAGTGTAAAGGAGAAGTGTTGTGGTGAAATGTATTGATTATCATGTATTGGTCAATGTTGGGAATATTGGGGGATTTTTGGGATAATAATTTTATCAATGGTTTTTTCAAGGGGAAATGGCATGTTTAAAGGAAAACATGTAACTCATTGACGTTATATGCATTTGTAAGGTAGTTGGTGGTTAATGTGAATTTCGTTATGTATTTGTGTTGTAGAGTGACACATAAAGAAGGAGAGGGACTATTGTATACGCATCTAAGATTGTATATTCGTATTGAGAATACAAGGTATGTAAGGTTACTCTGTCCGTATCTTTCTGCGGCAAATAGTATTCACATTGACTTTACAAATGGTTATCATCACATATTTCTTACTCATTGATCAATTGGGAATTGTATGTCTCATATTCGTGGTCAATGTTCCAAAAGCCCAAAAGGGTTATGTTCCAACGTGCCAATAGTGGTTATACACATACCTCTTGTTCATTGACTTGTGTCTAATGGTTTCAATAATGTTATCTATTGTTAATTCACATATTCCTCATTCATTAGTCATGGTTGTTCATGAGTTGCATAATTATGGACATGCTCCACAAGTCCCAATCATGTTGTGTTCTTGAGCTTCCAATAATGTTGTAGCTATGTATATATACGTTAATCTCTCATAACTATGAAAAGGGTATAAGTTCAATATGGAAAATCCCAATATTATGCTATGTCATTTCTAACCCACTAAAGGTGGAGGCCCGATATTATATACTATCACGATCCTCGATATATCGATCTCTCATAAGTGGATGACTCAATCTCTCAAAAGTAAGAAATAAAGTAATTCATATATATTGGTGGTCAATGATCAAGTATGGGTGGTAGCTTTGGGGGCAAAATGCCTAGCTCAAGCCTATCCCGAAATTGTTAGATCAGGGGGCAGTCCTAGAGGCATAATCCTAGCTTGAACCGATCCTGACAGGGGGTAGTTCTAGAGGTGATAACCTAGCTCGAGCCGAACCTGATATGTTGCTATGGGTGGAAGCTCTAGAGGCATAAGCCTAGCTCGAGCCGATCCCAATATATATTGATTTATGGGTGGCAGCTCTAGAGGCAAAGTCCTAGCTCGAGTCGATCCCAACATAACATTATGTTATTTTAAGACCCACTGATCAGTCTGGGCCTGGGTACGTTATGATATGAGCAATGAGGAATAAACCATAAAGAGAAGAACTTAATTTATGTAAGTTACATGGTTCCACATATGCAAATCGATGGACTATTCATATTGATTATCCTATTACATTTTAATTCTATTGATGTATTTATGACAGTTTCATATGGCCTTACATACTCAGTGCATTCTCCGTACGGACCCCTCTTGGGGGATTTACCTTACTTTCTGCAGGCTCAGGTACTAGTAGACCTCCACAGTAGGTTGCAGGCCTTTTGCCAACTTTTGGTGAGCTCCAGTTGGTTCGGGGCTTTCTGAGTTGCTATGTACATGTATTTTGGTATTGTATATGAGTATAGAGCAGGGTATTGTCCCGACTCTAAGTTTGTCATAGTTATGTATTTCAGCTAGAAGCTTTGTAGACATATGTGGGTATGTGTATGATGGTGAAATAAAGAGATGTATGTTCTTTGACTCGATGGCCCCAACGGCCAAGTTTCTTTAATGTATATATATATATATAATGTTCCATGATATTCGCACTTAGCATTTTATGTCTTTACGAGGTGGTGATGAATCTTAATGTGTGCATATGATTGGGCATGAGTAAAGATTGGTTCTCTTGGGCCTTATCGGCTTCGGGTGCCAGTCCGGTCCGAATGGGATTTTGGGTCGTGACAAAAGTGGTATCAGAGTAGGTCGGTCTAAGGGTGTATACAAAGTCGTGTCTGAGTAGAGTCTTACTTTTCGATGTGTTGTGCCCCACATTTATAAGTAGGAGGCTACGGGACATTTAGGGTATTGTTTCTTTTCTTCATTCCTTGATCGTGCAGTAGAGCTAGTGTTGTAAGTTAGATTATATCTGACCATGGTAATTGGTTTTCTTTGATATCGAAACTGCCGATGACAAGGAGAGGTAAAGTCAAGGGTAAGCAGGTTATTGCGCTTATCGAAGAAGGATCGAGTAGACCACCACCTGACCAAGCTAGTCAAGGTGGGGCTGATACTGAATTTGCATCACGGGCTTCTTCTACTTTCCCAGCCCCGGGAGAGCTGAGAAGAAGAGAAGTAACTTCAAAACTGCCCGTTAATACTATTGAGCAGGATTTGATGAGTGCGGTACAAATATTGACCCGTGTGGTTGCTGCACAAGCTCAAAGACAAACTTTTGTGCAGCAGAAGGAGGGACAGAGACAAAGGAGAAAGATGCAGGAATTGGAAGTAGGATCGTCAAAAAGAGCTAAACCTATGGTACAAGTTATGACATCCGTAGAAGGATTTGGGCCTCGGGTTTTTCACAAACCGCTTAGGCCATCATTTCCCCATTCCACAGCAAATATTTCTCCTCTATTCCAAGGGTTTAGAAGTAACCAGTTTGGGAAAGGAGGTGAGATCCAGGGTTTACGGACAGTGAGGTATCAAGCACGAGGAAGTATGAACCACCCTAGGTTTTATCGTCGATTGTGCCAGCGCTGTTGGAGGTTTCATGCAGGTGAATATCGGTTCAAAACAAATGTTTGATTTTGTTGCGGCATGCCAGGGCACGTGGTAAGAGGGTGCCCACAAAGGAACCCGTGTGGCATGGCACGACCCATGGGACGAACCGTCGTATCGACATCATCTGTGCCTCCTCTAGGTAGAGGTGCACAATCTGTTGGTCATGGCATAGGTGCTAGAGGGGAAGCTAGTTCTAGCGGCATCCAGGGCAGTACCTACGCCGTGGCGGATCGACAGAAATGTGAGGCTTCTCTTGATGACGTGACAGGTATATTATCTATCTTTTTCGTAACGTATTTACATTGCTTGATTTGGGTTTTACCCTATCATATGTTACTTCATTGATGGTTGAAGAGAAAAAAAAAATTGTAAAAGGATACTAGAGTTTTTAGTTAATCTATTTGGGGAATCTACAAAAGGTGAATTTATTATAGCTAGAAGAGTGCATCATGATTGTGGGATAACCGTGTGTAGTCATGATACATTGGTTGATTTATTGAATTGAAAATGGTAGATGTTGATATTATAATGGGGATGGATTGGTTGGTTTATTGTTATGCCACCGTGAATTATCGGGCTAAGAAGGTATATTTTCATTTTTCGTAAGAACATGTTCTTGAGTGGAAGGGTAATGTGGGGACACCAAGGAGAAGTTTATTTTCTATCCTAAAGCGACGAAAGTGATAGACAAGGGGTATGTATGTCAGTTAGTCTGAGATCCAGAGATTGATGTGAAACCACCCAGTCCTCAACAGGTTCCGGTGGTCAATCACTTTCATATAATTCCTGATGAATTTCTAGCCTTACCCCAGAACGGGAAGTAGAGCTTACTATTGATGTGATTCCAGACCCTCCACTTATCTCTCTTCCTTTATATAACATGGCTCCAGTAACGCTATAGGAATTAAACAAAACAATTAAGAGATCTGGGGGACAAGGGATACATAAGATCTAATATGTCCTTTGGGGCGCATCCGTGTGAATGTGGAAAACAAAAATGAAATGATACTTGAGAACGTGTATTGATTATTGGCAACTGCACAAAGTAACGATCAAGAACAAATATTCCTTTCCTGGAATTGACGATCTAGTCAACCAATCACAAGGTGTCACATACTGACAAAGATTGACTTGAGATCGGGTTATCACCAAGTCAGAATTAGAAACAAAGATATACCCCAGGCAGTCTTCCGAACTCGGTATGACTAATATGATTCTTAGTTGTGGTATTGGGACTAACAAATATACCAACTGTTATTATGGAGTGGATGAATAGGGTGTTCAAACTATTCTTGTATGTATTTGTGACCGTGTTCAGGGATAATATTCTGGTTTATCCGAGACCACAAGAGGACCATGCTAATCATGTGCAGTAAGTGTTATAGAAGGTTTCTAAACGTGAATTTTGGTTACAACCCATGGTGTTCTTGGGTCACATTGTATAGGATGAAGGAATATAGGTCGGTAAGCAAAAGATAGAAATGGTGAAAAAAAAAGGGAGAGAGTTTACACACAAGACAATAAAGTCTCAGTAGGAAGATGCATGTGAGCAAAGTTTCCAAGAGCTGAAAGATAAATTAATTTCTATACTAGATTTGGTATTCCTCGAAGGCACAAAAGTTATGCAATTGTATTGTGATGCTCCCGAGGTTGACCTCGTAGATGGGGTTAATGCAGCATGATAAGATAACAGTGTATGCCTCACGACAGTTGCAGCCATATGAGAGAAATTATCTCGCACATGATTTTGAGATAATAAGTTGTGGTAGTTATTTGAAAGATATGACAACACTACTTAGGGTTCATATTGACATATAAATATCGATCAAAAGAGTTTGCATATATCTTAAAGGAGAGGGACTTAAATCTAAGGTAGGGAATATGACTCAAATTAGTAAGAGATTAAGATAAGATACTGAGATCACATTTGGGAAGAGAAAATGCGGTGATCGATGCATTAAGCCGCAAAGCACTAGGAAGTACTAAAGGTCGGTTCATGGGGACACAAGGTTTAGTTGCGGATCTACATATTGATTAAACAGGTTGGTAGTGCATTTACTTGAAACTCTATATCAAAGGTTTGTAGCGCAAAATGCGATAAAGTCTTCATTCGTAGAGGTGAAGGAAAAGCAATATGCGAATTCTATTTTAGTTCGGCAAAAAGAATGTACCACAAGGTTCGATGAAATTTGACCTTACGCAAGAGGGACTATTTTAATATCAAGGTAAATGAGGTATACCAAATATAGATGAACTAAGGAAATGAATTATAACCGAAGCACATCATTCACGGTATTATACTTTATTCAGGAGAAACCAAAATGTACCATGGTTTGGTAAGAAGGCATTGGTGAGACAATATAAAGAAGAAGACCATTATAGAACTTGTAGCTCCTTGACCAAATTGTCAAATGGTAATAACAGAGCATCAGAAATGTCACGCCCCGAATCCCAACGAGGCATGATTGGCACCCAAAGCCGATATGGCCCGAGAGAACCAATCTTTTCTCACGTTCATTCATATGCATGTCTCTATACGAATAGCATACTTTCTCATGTAACTGATGAAATATATAAGATACCATTGGTGAAAGTCATGGGAAACATGTACATTATATGCAACTATGGCCGTTAGGACCATTCCGTCTAAATGAATATACACCTCTTACATTCATATACCCACATATGTCTACAAAGCCTCTAAATAAATACACAACCATTTCATACCATCTACACATCAGATCTAATGTATAACTATGACTCGGAAAGTCCCGAACCAACTGGGGCTCAACAAATATCTGCAAATACTATCAACCTATGGCGGAGGGCTACTAGTGCCTGCACCTGCAACATGTAAGGTAAGTTCCCCCAAGGGGGTTAGTACGAGAAATGTACTGAGTATGTAAGGCTATACGTAAGTATATGAGATATGGGAACTTTGTTGAAAGTAAGTACAAGTGAACACATCATGTGAATAAATTACCATAAGAATACATGTGGAATCATGTGCATTACTTTCTTTACTTCATTTCACTTTCCTTTACTTCTTCATGTGATCATCAATCATGTATGCCTAGGCCCAACTGATTAGTGGAAAATAACATTGGGATAGTCTCTAGCTAGGCTTATGCCCCTTTGAGCTGCCACCCATAAATCAATAAAGAAGGTTCGTCTCTAGATAGCCTTACGCCCCTTTGAGCTGCCCCCTATATCCAATAATCATTCGGGATCGCCCCTAGCTAGGCTTATGCCCCTTTGGGTTGCCACCCGTTCTCAACAAGTGTTTATTACTTTAATTCTTTACTTTGAGATTGATACTTTAACTTGTGAGAGATTGGTACTTTAGTGGTTACAATGTTATAGAAACTTTGGAACATTATTGAAACATTAATCAATGAACATGAGTTATATGAATTACATTTGATCAATGTATAAGGAACATGTGTATAACAATGATTAACAACCGGGAATGGAATACCTTTGGATATTTCAGAAGGGAACATGTGTAATGACAATGTGACACTATGTGCTGCAGAATGATACGGAAAGGGTAGCCTTACATACCTTATGTTCTCAATATGGATACGCAATCTTACTCTTGAATACAACACTTCAGCTTTCCCTTTACGTCTATTCTACACACAAGTACACAATCGAAACTTACATTAGCAACTAGTCACGAAATAGGCGTACAAGACGACAACGAACTATGTGACCACCATATAATGTCACATCACCCCCTTACAATACCCTCCAAATAATTTCCATATCAACAACACCATAACATTACACACATTGACCAAAATATCATACATTGATAGCCTTTCACCCATACTTACCTTTTACACATATCTCTTTATCATTCCGTCGTAGTTATTACTTTATAACAACATATGAACAATCATACATACTTAACATAGTCCAACACACCTCCATACGATACTTTAAAGTCACTAAAACGACATCACAAGTTGATAATTACATCCCAAAAGGGTATCGGGGCTTTCGGGGATCAAAGGGATACGAAAACAATCAAAACACAATTTTGGGCTGACCTGCGTTGGCACCTGCACCTGAAGGTCAGACACCTTCACCCGCAGATGGCCTTTGGCAGCAGCCAGTGCCATCTGCATTGGCATCTGCGCCAGCAGATGCCCTCGTCTGCGGGGGCGGATGCCCATTTTGGTCCGAAATGACTTTTTTTGGGTCTTTTAATACCATGAATTTTCCATGATCACCACCAAACATATTTGAACATATTTTTTATCATCTTAAACACCAACATTCAGCCATGGTCTCACAACACACATAACAACACCCAAAACCACATTTCAAGGCCAATACGGCACCAAAACCATAACCAATTTTGTAATAACAATTTCAAACGTTATACACAAGGGTTAAACAAAGTAATACCATAAAAACACCTCACATGTCAATATTCATTCCACCAAATTCTTCTCCTTCAAGACCACAAGATCATATACAAGTTTACAAGACAAATCACCCTCCGATTTAGCAACATGTACACTTCACTTATTGTGAACTTCTCCATGCTCCACCAACACAACCAACATAATATACACCATGTATTATGCATAAAATATATGAATCCATCATAATAAACACTTACCATGTCTTTCCAATTTATGATCTTGGCCCAAAGAGTGAGTTAGGGTTCTTGAGAGCAAAGGGGAAAATGTTGGAAAATTTTAGAAATGTTATGAGAGTCCAATGGTATAAAATCTGATTTTTCCTTTATATAATCCCTCATGTCTCCCTTATCTTTTACTTGGCATTTACTGCAAATGTTGAATTGGTCAATTGGATTAAATTGGAAGAATGGGTCAAAATGAAATCCTTTTGGGCCATGTCTTTCTCAATATGTATATGGGCCTCATTTAAGGGCCCAATGACACATGCTTTGTTTAATCCCAACAAGTAAATGCATAATTCCTCAAAAATCTCATGTTCAATCAATTCCATGCATGTTATGGGAATTAACTAGGTTCGGAAATATACGGGGTGTTACATTCTTCCCCCCTTAGAAACATTCGTCCTCGAATGTTAGTAGCATTGTCTCATCGTAACAACTGTAAGTCTAGGATCATGTGTTATCATATACACACATAATGCTCATAGATAATTACTTATTATTTCTCCACTTCCACACCTTAAACTTTCTCTTCTGTTTACAACAAATACGAGTACCTTAGATTTCATCATTCCTTCGATTTCCCATGTGATTCCTTCTACGTGCTAATTCCTTCCATAGTGTCCTTACGGAATCTACTTCTTTATTTCTCATTGCTTTCGCTTGTCAATCCAGAATAACAATAGGTAACATTAAGTACCCTTTTTCATATGTGAGATACTTAATTTGCCCTCATCTTTGGACAACTCCTCTTTCTTTCCGAATCTCATTATCTTTCTCCATTGATGAGACTGTCTAAAATACCTAATCACCTATGGCACATTTCATTCTTTTCTTCGAACATCGGCATGTAATTTGTATCGGCCTTGAACCATATGTAGCTGTTGTTATATCACCTTCACCTTTTCTATAACTTGGTGACCAAAATCTAACCCGTGTAAAGTAACTTTCATCAGTTGTAACCCATCCAATTGATAATCTATATTTTTTTCATATAAAACTTCGTAAGGTGCTTTTTGATGCTCTTACTGCAAACAATTTCAATAAACGGTAAATGTTCATCCCAACTACCTGTAAAGTCCAATGTACTAACTTTAAATGTTCATATAATACGTTCTGTTCGCCCATCCATCTGAGGTTGACAAGCCGTAATTACATCTACCTGTGTACCCATGCTTTACTGAAAAGACTCCCAACACTGTGCAATAAAGTGAGCTCTCTTGTAGGATATAATAGTGAGTGGAATCCCATGTAATTGTACTATCTCTGTAACATACAACTTTGTATAACGTTTAGCTGTATCGGTGGTCCTAACTAGTAGGAAATACGCTGGCTTGGTGAGCTTGTTAACTATCACCCATATGGAATCAACTTTCGTAGTGTATGGGGTAACCCTGTGATTAATCTACGTCACTCATGTTCCACTTCCAATCTGAAAGGGTAATACATTGCATAAAACATACAGATCTCTGATGCCATACTGTTGATCAATGACTACTTTGGACATTGTGCTATAAGTTCCACAATGTGCTTTTCATGTAACCTTGCTAAGACGTCTCTGCTAAACCATGGTATATTTTGGTTGCTTCAAAATGAATAAAATACTGTGAACGATGTTCTTCTGTCATAATTCATTTCCTTAACTCGTCTATACCCAATATACATAGTTTACATTAGCGTTAAAATACTTCCCCTTGTGTTTGTTCAAATATCTTTGTCGTACTCTGTTGTACATTTGTTTTTCAACTGAACTAAAACTATAACTTACATATTGCTTTCCCCTTTATTGCAGATGTCAATGAAAATCCCGCCATATTTGACACTATAATTCTTTCATCAGGAGTTCCCAGAAAACAAAAACCCCTATTGCTTCATTGATATAGCTTTCTTAACTACACCTTTCTTTGCCGTGAGCTAGCCATTCATACTTCCTACTGCCTTGCAGCTTAATGTATCAACTATCCCATTGCTTTTTCCAAATGACACAAGATACCACTGATCTAATCTTTTAATAGTTCAAGCCACCTTCACTACCTCAGATTTAAGTCCTTCGGCTTAGAATATAGTATATTTTCTTATGGATAGTATATATGTCAGCATGAATCCCTTACAAATAGTGACACCATAACTGTAAAGCAATATCGCGTCCGCTAGTTCGGGGTCATGTGTTTGGTAATAATTTACTTTCTCATGTAGCCGCAACTGCCGTAAGGCATATGCTATTACCTTATCATGCTACATCAATACACATCCGAGGCCAACCCCGGAAGCACTACCCTATATTGCATAACATTCTTATGCCTTTGGGAGGCACTTAAAACTGGCGTGGAAGTTACTTTCTCTTTCAACTCTTGGAAACTTCTCAGATGCATCGTTCTACTGGAACTTGATTGCCTTGTACATAAGCTTTGCTAAGGGTGTAGGAATAAAATAAAACCCTTCAACAATTCTCCTATAATAATCAACCAACCCAAGAAAACAATGGATCTCTGTAAGCATCGTAGGCCTTAGCCAATTGTTCACCATTTCTATTTCTTTGTATAACAACCTTTATCTCTTCATCCTATACAATGCATGTTCCTCCTATGATTTTTGAATACCACCACCAAACATGGTCACACACACACCCTGAAAAGTGTGTTGAACACCCTATTCATTTCACCCATAACAATTCACTAGCCCAATTGACATACTAGGAATTCATAATAATCATACCATGTTTGTAATGTTGTCTTGGGTATATCATCATCATTCCTTTTTTTTTTTCATCGTCATTTTTTCATCATTTCATCATTCATTTCACCCCCTTTTTCAAACAAATTGTCAACTCTGGGGAGGGAATATTTATTCGTAATTGTCATCTTATTTAGTTGCCAATAATTGACATTGCCAATAATTGACACACCTTCTCAACGTACTGTCTTCCTTTTGTACAATTAACACTGGTGCACCCCAAGGGAACATACTAGGTCATATGAATCCCTTGTTCATCACGTCTTTTAACATTTTTTTTTCAATTCCCATAACTTTGCCGGGGCCATACTATATGAAGAAGTAAAAATAGGCTAAGTATCTGATGTCGCAGTAATATCAGTTCATACATCAAGGAATTCATTTACCATCAGAACTGATTGAAGAGTTGGTGGCTTCACATCCGTATCTTTCACTCTTACCGAGTGACATGTGTATCTCTTAGAGTATCCTTTTACTTGCTTTACTATGGAATTTTTTTTTCCCTCTTAGTGCCCCCACTTCTTCTTTTGGGGAAAACGACAATATACTACTTAGTTCGGCAATATATTATGGCAAAATCCCTTTATAACATTAAACTCGACTAGTTCTAGCTCAATAAAATCAACCAGTGTCTTATGACCACAAACAATTTCTATGCACTTAAGATATACTCTGTTAGCTTATCATAGATTCACCAACTGATGTATAAATTTCAAGTGATATGACTAGTAATTCTGGTGTTCATTTGAATTGTCAGCACTTAATAAAATAACATGCTAGTGTCGAATATGGGTCAATCAATATGGGTACGGTACCTGTAACTAGCTCAAGAGAAGCCTCATTTTATGGCCCGACATACCACTCCAATAACAAACTTTCAACCCAAACCGACATATTCTTTTCTAGTGCCTCTAAGCTTTCATTATCTGTGCAAACAACCTGTATCTGACTATATCAATATATTTTTTTTTTCAAGATCGCAATAGTACAATCCATCTGTCCCTATACCAATGCATTCTATCGGTCATAATGGTTACCACTTTTGGAGTATACCTAACCACAGAATTAAACCGAAGATTGTACTTTCAAACACTCATAGTTCTTTAGCAATGCTTTAGCAATTGATCCACATAAGTTTTTCGGACCTCATATGAGAGGTACTAGTCAAGGAATACCGTTTTACATTTCTCCCAACTAGCTGGAAATACATCAATACACAGTCATATGTATAACATCTAGAGCCTTTTTGATTTGGTCGATAAAGTCCTATGGGTCTGCATACAGATCCGACCCGATGAACATATCATTACTCATCATTGGGCCAGCTTGCCCATAACATTATACAACAACTCTCTGAGTGAACATATACTCTCCATTGCTTAATTCCCATTCAGTGGCATTTATAGATGGTTCTGTGGATACTTCTCTACTTTTTGGCTAAGAGAAACCCGTATAACAAATTCCATGTCAACCCCACCTTGACTAGCTTGGTCAGGTGGTCATTTACTCATTTCTTCCTCGGCAGGCATATCAACCTGCTTACCTTTGCTCTTATCTTGTCTGATAATCAGCTTTTGACTATTCAAAAAAATCAAATGTCAATGCAGACATATACGTCCACCTACAACTTTGGCTCTATTGCACGATCTAAAAGTAAAGAAGTGAAACAACTCCTAAATGTCCCGTAGCCTCCTACTTATAAATGTGGCGTGCTACACATCCATAAGTAAGACTCTACGTAGACACGGCTTTGTAGACACCCTTAGGACGAACTGCTCTGATACCATTTTTGTCACGCCCCGAAGCCTAACGAGGCATGATTGGCACCCAAAGCCGATATGGCCCAAGAGAACCAATCTTTTCTCACGTTCATTCATATGCATGTCTCTTTACGAATAGCATACTTTCTCATGTAACTGATGAAATATATAAGATACCATTGGTGAAAGTCATGGGAAACATGTACATTATATGCAACTATGGCCGTTAGGACCATTCCGTCTAAATGAATATACACCTCTTACATTCATATACCCACATATGTCTACAAAGCCTTTAAATAAATACACGACCATTTTATACCATCTACAACATCAGATCCAATGTATAACTATGACTCGAAAAGTCCCGAACCAACTGGGGCTCACCAAATATCTGCAAATACTGTCAACCTACTGCGGAGGGCTACTAGTGCCTGCACCTGCAACATGTAAGGTAAGTTCCCCCGAGGGGGTCAGTACGAGGAATGTACTGAGCATGTAAGGCTATACGTAAGTATATGAGATATAGGAACTTTGTTGAAAGTAAGTATAAGTGAACACATCATGTGAATAAATTACCATAAGAATACATGTGGAATCATGTGCATTACTTTCTTTACTTCATTTCACTTTCCTTTACTTCTTCATGTGATCATCAATCATGTATGCCCGGGCCCAACTGATCAGTGGGAAATAACATTGGGATCGTCTCTAGCTAGGCTTATGCCCCTTTGAGCTGCCACCCATAAATCAATAAAGAAGGTTCGTCTCTAGCTAGGCTTACGCCCCTTTGAGTTGCCCCCTATATCCAATAATCATTCGGGATTGCCCCTAGCTAGGCTTATGCCCCTTTGGGTTGCCACCCGTTCTCAACAAGTGTTTATTACTTCAATTCTTTACTTTGAGATTGATACTTTAACTTGTGAGAGATTGGTACTTTAGTGGTTACAATGTTATAGAAACTTTGGAACATTATTGAAACATTAATCAATGAACATGAGTCATATGAATTACATTTGATCAATGTATAAGGAACATGTGTATAACAATGATTAACAACCGGGAATGGAATACCTTTGGATATTTCAGAAGGGAACATGTGTAATGACAATGTGACACTATGTGCTGCAGAATGATACGGAAAGGGTAGCCTTACATACCTTATGTTCTCAATATGGATACACAATCTTACTCTTGAATACAACACTTCAGCTTTCCCTTTACGTCTATTCTACACACAAGTACACAACTGGAACTTACATTAGCAACTAGTCACGAAATAGGCGTACAAGACGACAACGAACTATGTGACCACCATATAACGTCACATCACCCCCTTACAATACCCTCCGCTGCATTTCCATATCAACAACACCATAACATTACACACATTGACCAAAATATCATACATTGATAGCCTTTCACCCATACTTACCTTTTACACATTTCTCTTTATCATTCCGTCGTAGTTACTCCTTTATAACAACATATAAACAATCATCCATACGTAACATAGTCCAACACACCTCCATACGATACTTTAAAGTTACTAAAACGACATCACAAGTTGATAATTACATCCCAAAAGGGTATCGGGGCTTTCGGGGATCAAAGGGATACGAAAACAATCAAAACACAATTTTGGGCTGACCTGCGTTGGCACCTGCGCCTGCAGGTCAGCCACCTTCACCCGTAGATGGCCTTTGGTAGCAGCCAGTGCCATCTGCGTTGGCATCTGCGCCCGCAGATGCCCTCGTCTGCGGGGGCGGATGCCCATTTTGGTCCGAAATGACTTTTTTTTGGGTATTTTAATGACATGAATCGTCCATGATCACCAACAAACATATTTGAACATATTTTTGATCATATTAAACACCAACATTCAGCCATGGTCTCACAACACACATAACAACACCCAAAACCACATTTCACGGCCAATACGGCACCAAAACCATAACCAATTTTGCAATAACAATTTCAAACGTTATACACAAGGGTTAAACAAAGTAATACCATAAACACACCTCACATGTCAATATTCATTCTACCAAATTCTTCTCCTTGAAGACCACAAGATCATATACAAGTTTACAAGACAAATCACCCTCCGATTTAGCAACATGTACACTTCACTTATTGTGAACTTCTCCATGCTCCACCAACACAACCAACATAATATACACCATGTATTATGCATAAAATATATGAATCCATCATAATAAGAACTTACCATGTCTTGCCAATTGATGATCTTGGCCCAAAGAGTGAGTTAGGGTTCTTGAGAGCAAAGGGAAGAATGTTGGAAAATTTTAGAAATGTTATGAGAGTCCAGTGGTATAAAATCTGATTTTTCCTTTATATAATCCCTCACGTCTCCCTTATATTTTACTTGGAATTTACTGCAAATGTTGAATTGGTCAATTGGATTAAATTGGAAGAATGGGTCAAAATGAAATCCTTTTGGGCCATGTCTTTCTCAATATGTATATGGGTCTCATTTAAGGGCCCAATGACACATGCTTTGTTTAAGACCCACAAGTAAATGCATAATTCCTCAAAAATCTCATGTTCAATCAATTCCATGCATGTTATGGGAATTAACTAGGTTCGGAAATATACGGGGTGTTACAAGAAACCTGGAGGTTATATACCATGTATACATTTACCAGTTGAAAATAAGACATGGTTAACATGGTCTCATATGAAAAGCTTTACCATGATCGCAAGTTTGCCTCATACACATAAGGATTGTCTCATATGTTTTAGGAATTTGATTCCACATGAGGGATAGCTGATAGGTTTACCTACACACCACACATGTTTCCTTTCAAGACCACCTACATGGCTGAAGAATATGTTGGGTTGTATATAAGGGGAGAAAGTACAACTATTCAGAGTTTTGAACTCTACTACATTAGGAAGGAGGGCTCGAGTTCCTACACATTTTCTTTAAAGGTTCTTTTCAGAGAAGGTTGGGTACATAAGTGAGTTTGAGTATAGCTTTTCACCCTCGAACGCACGGACAAACAGAGCATACTATCCAAACACTTAGAAGTATACTATGAGCTTGGGTGAGAGACTTAAAAAGGGTGTTGGGATAATCATCTACCCCTTATAGAATGTGCCTATAATAATAACTGTTGTTCAAGTATCAAAATGGTATCTTACAAAGGTTTAGATAGAAGAAAGTTTAAATCATTAATTGGGTGATTTAAACCAAATGGAATTGCCTTATTTGGGACTAGATTTTGTTCACTACGCTATAGAGAAGGTTAAGATGGTACGACAGTAGCTACAAGATAAGAGAAGTCACATGCTAAACTCCATTAGTTTTATTAGATGTACAAGCTATGCGGGATGTCATGTATGAAGGGATATATATTGCCATTCTATATGGATAAGTGGAAAGATGAAAAAAAAAATATATAGCTTTGGTAAAAGTACAGTGGAGAAACTGAATCACGTAGGGAGCCAAGGAAATGATGAAGTCAAAGTATCCGGGACTATTTCAAATGGGGAGAAAGTTCAGGTATGGAGTTGGGACAATAATAAGGGAGTATGCATAAGTATTAGGTGTATATGCAAATATATGTTAAGATAGAGATGCATGGGATGTACATAAGACGATGTTACTAACATTCGAGGATGAATGTTTCTAAGGGGGAAAGAATGTAACACCCTGTACCTTCCTAACCCTACTGGAAGACATTAAATAATGTTTACTTAGGTGTCGAGAGCTATAAGTACGTATTTGGTAATGTTATTGAGGAGAAAATTAAAATTTGGCCTCGTACATGAGATAAGCCCTTCGTAGGAGGTGTTTTGTAATTTTGTGGAGAATTTGTGGGGTTCAAAACGAGGCTAAGGATCCTCTAAACAAAGGATATTAAGGTTAAGAAGTAAGTTAAAGAATAGGACTTGAAGTATCTAACCAAACCCACGAAGAAAAGTCAAAAAATGAAATTTTCAAAAAATCTAAGGCTGGGGCGCGCCAGAGGGCGTGCCACTCCACTTTGGGCCAAATTTTTGTGCCCACAGGCAGCAAGCTGGCGCGCCCAAGGGCGTGCCACACTGGTTTTGCCACTTTTTCAAAGTTGGAAATTTTCTTAAGTCCCAAGGGTGCCCGGGGACGTACCGAGCCGATTTTTGCCACGTTTCTTATACAACCATGAGTATATACATGAAATGAGTAAAGTATTATATTGGTATGATAAAATTACTCAAGAACGAATTTGGCATCAAAATGACGATTTTACCCTTTTGGTCAAAATAGGCCATACGTGGCTAGAATCACTTGTTTTTGGGGTTGAGGCTACAAATATGAATCACGTGAGTTGGGATATTATCATAACATGTATGAAATGGTTTAAACATGAGAAATTATTGATTTTATTGGGTTGAGTGAATTGGGCTCAATAAAAGGCCCAAAATGAGAAGAAAGCATGGGCCAAATTGGGTCAAATGACCCATTCCCCCTTTGACAAAACAATTATTGATCACAAATGGATAAGGATGACTTTAAGGTCCTATAAAAGGCACCAAAAATAAGCTTTTATTCATTTAACCACACAAGCACTTCTAGTATTTTCCAAGAAACCAAAGGAGATATTTCTCATATCTTAAAAACCCTAAGCCAACTCTTTGGACAAGATCATCATTTGGTAAGTCTTGGTAAGTAATTATTCTTATGGAATAATATATTATATGCATGGGAGTGTTGGATATGGCACTTTGTGTCTTTTGTAAAAGATGTGAAATCCATGGAATTGTAACTTGAATTATGACTTGTGCCTTTGATGAAAGAGCATGGTATGGACAAAATATAAACATGTATGGTGTTATTTTGTTATTGACTTGTTATTTTTATATAAGTGTAAATTGTGGGATTTTGGCCGATATGTGCTATGAGGTGTATTAAGGTAAGTTGAAGGATTATTTGTGATGTGGTGTGGATAAGAAAGCGTAAAGGAGAAGTGTTGTGGTGAAATGTATTGATTATCATGTATTGGTAAATTTTGAGAATATTGGGGGATTTTTGGAATAATAATTTTATCAATGGTTTTATCAAGGGGAAATGGCATGTTTAAAGGCAAACATGTAACTCATTGACGTTATATGCATTTGTAAGGTAGTTGGTGGTTAATGTGAATTTCGTTATGTATTTGTGTTGTAGAGTGACACATAAAGAAGGAGCGGGACTATTGTATACACATCTAAGATTGTATATTCGTAATGAGAATACAAGGTATGTAAGGTTACTCTGTCTGTATCTTTCTGCGGCAAATAGTATTCACATTGACATTACATTTGTACCATCACGAAATGTGCTAAGGTATCCTATATCCGGTTAGCAATGGTTATCATCATATATTTCTTACTCATTGATCAATTGGGAATTGTATGTCTCATATTCGTGGTCAATTTTCAAAAAGACCAAAAGGGTTATGTTCCAACGTGCCAATAGTGGTTATACACATACCTCTTGTGTCACGACCCAAAATCCCATTCGGGCCGGACTGGCACCCGAAGCCGACATGGCCCGAGAAAACCAATCTTTGCTTATGAACACTCGCATGCATCTTCTCATATGGACCTGATGAAACCCCATGCAACTATGCAAAAGTCATGGATATGGAAACGGATATGGAAACATATGCCATATATATATATATATATCAACTTGGCCGTTGGGACCAACAAACCAAAATGAGCATACATATCTTACATTCTGTTCCCACATAAGTCTACAAAAGCCTCTACAGATACTTTGCTATGACAACCCTAGAGTCGGGATAACACCCCGCTCTATATGTATATACAATACCAAGATGAATGTACATAGCAACTAAGGAAGCCCCGAACCAACTGGAGCTCACCAAAAGTCGGCAAAAGATCCGCAACCTACAGTGGAGGCCTACTAGTACCTGCGCCTGCAGCAAGTAAGGTAAATCCCCCGAGAGGGGTCAGTACAGAGAATGTACTGAGTATGTAAGGCCCTATGAAACTTGTCATAAATACATCAATAGAATCAAAATGTAATAGGATAGGCAACATGAACAACTCATCGATTGCATATGTGGAACAGTGTAGCTTACATAAATTAAGTTCTTCTCTTTATGATTTATTCCTCATTGCTCACATCATAACTTACCCGGGCCCCAACTGATCAGTGGGTAAATAACATACTATTGGGATCGTTCCAGCCAGGATTATGCCCCTTAGATTACGATCCATCATAGCATAGTTTTAGGATCGTTCCAGCCAGGCTTATGCCCCTTAGATTGTGATCCCTTCCAACAAAACAGGTTCGTTCCGACCAGGGTGTTCACCCCTCTGGATTGCCCCCTGTGCTCAACAACAACCAATTAAGCATTACTTAATCCTTACTTTTGATTGATTGATACTTGTGAGGAATTGATTCATCCTCTTATGAGAGAGTGATACAATCAATGATGAGAGATTAACGTATGTACATAGCCACAACATTCTTGGAAACTCAAGGACACAACATGATTGAGACTTTTGGAACATGTCTATAATTATGTAACCCATGAACCACAATAAATCGTGAATGAGGAGTATAGGACTCAACAATAGATAACATTATTGGAATCATGCAACACAAGTCAATGAACAAGATATATGTGTATAGCCACTATTGGCACTTTGGAACATAACCTTTTTGGGCTTTTGGAACATTAACTAACGAATATGAGACATACAATTCCCACGTGGTCAAGGAGTAGGGAATATGGAATAATAACCATTTCTAAATGGATATAGAATACCTTAGCACATTTCGGGATAGGTCTAGCATAATGCCAATGTGAATACGACATACCGCAAAAAGATACGAACAAAGTAACCTTACATACCTTGTATTCTCAATACCAACACACAATCTTAAATGCGTATACAATCATTCCGTTCCTTCCTTATGTTCCACTCTACAACAAAAATACACAACGGAGCCAACATTAACCACCAACTACTTAATGCATATAATAAGTAACATTCTCATGTTTGCCTTTAAACATGCCATGTCCCACTTGACGCAACCATTCATGAAAGTATTATTCCAAAAATCCCACAATATTCCCAACATTGACCAACACATGATAACCAATAGCATGTCATGCCAAGTTCACACTTTCCACTCTCCATTATCACCACATCATACTTATGCCATCAATTCACCTTAATACACTTCATAGCACATATCGGCCAAATTCCCACAATTTACACTTATAGACAAGAACAAGTTTAACAACAAAAATAACACCATAGACGTTCATATTTTATCCATACCATGATCTTTCATCAAAGACACAAGTCATAAATCAAGTTACAATCCCATGGATTTCACATCTTTTTCACAAAACCAAAAGTGCCATGTCCAACACTTCCAACCATAACCCACATGATATACATAATATCTCATGCTTATAATATGTTAAAGTATAAGAAGCATCACTTACCTAAGCTTGAGAAAGGATGATCTTGCTCCAAAAGTTGTCTTTGAATCTTTAGGGTTTGGAGAAAATATGTTGAGAAATATCTTAAAAAGGCATGGAACTTTGAAGGAAATAAAAATCAGCTTTCTTGCCCTTTATATAGGCCTATAAGTCCATCCTTAGCCACTCTTAACATTTAATGTTTGTTCTAGAAGCTCTTTGCAAGAATGGGTCATTTTGACCCATTTTGGGCCATGTGTTTTCATCTCATTTTGGGCCTAATTTTGGGCCCAATAACCCATATCCATAATTCCGCATTTTTAATTCATTTCATATGCGTTACGACAATATTCCTACTCATGCTATTCATATTTGTAGCATCAATCCCAAAAACAAGCGATTCTAGCCACGTATGACCTATTTTGCCCAAAAGGGTAAAATCGTCATTTTTGACCCCAAATTTGTTCTCGAGTAATTTTATCATGCCAATATAATATTTTACTCATTTCATATATGTTGTAGAAGATACGTGGCAAAAATTGGCTCGGTACGTCCCCGGATACCCTTGGGACTTAGAAATTTCCAACTTTCGAAAAAGTGGAAATCCCAAGGTGGCACGCTCCTGGGCACGCCAACCCACTGCCTCTGGGCTAAAAATTTTAGCCCAGAGAGGCGTGGCATGGTCCCAAATGCGCCCCTCCTTAAATTTTGTCGAAAATTGCATTTTTCGACTTTTCTTCGCGGGTTCGGTTAGATACTTCATTCTTTAACTCACTTCTTAACCTTAATATCCTTTGTTTAGAGGTCCTATTAACCTCATTTTAAACCCCACAACTTTCCCATGAAAATCACAAAACACTTCCACAAAGGTTTAATCCCATATACGAGGCCAAATTTAATTTTTCTCATCCTTAGCATTACAAAATACACACGTATGGCTCTCGACACCTAATTAATCATTGTTCAATGTCGTCAAGTAGGGTTGGGAAGGTACGAGGTGTTACATCTTGTTCATTGACTTGTGTCTAATGGTTTCAATAATGTTATCTATTGTTAATTCACATATTCCTCATTCATTAGTCATGGTTGTTCATGAGTTGCATAATTATGGACATGCTCCACAAGTCCCAATCATTTTGTGTTCTTGAGCTTCCAATAATGTTGTGGCTATGTATATATACGTTAATCTCTCATAACTATGAAAAGGGTATAAGTTCAATATGAAAAATCCCAATATTATGCTATGTCATTTCTAACCCACTAAAGGTGAAGGCCCAATATTATATACTATCATGATCCTCGATATATCGATCTCTCATAAGTGTATCTCTCAAAAGTAAGAAATAAAGTAATCCATATCTATTGGTGGTCAATGATCAAGTATGGGTAGTAGCTTTGGGGGCAAAATGCCTAGCTCAAGCCGATCCCGAAATTGTTGGATCAGGGGGCAGTCCT
This sequence comes from Capsicum rhomboideum, assembly GCA_031232105.1. NCBI lineage: Eukaryota > Viridiplantae > Streptophyta > Magnoliopsida > Solanales > Solanaceae > Capsicum > Capsicum rhomboideum. Next base: position 83,519,753 of record CP124712.1, read on the forward strand.
AGAGGCATAAGCCTAGCTCGGACCGATCCTGACAGGGGGTAGCCCTAGAGGTGATAACCTAGCTCGAGCCGAACCTGATATGTTGGTATGGGTGGCAGCTCTAGAGGCATAAGCCTAGCTCGAGCCGATCCTAATATATATTGATTCATGGGTGGCAGCTCTAGAGGCAAAGTCCTAGCTCGAGCCAATCCCAACATAACATTATGTTATGTTAAGACCCACTGATCAGTCGGGGCCCGGGTACGTTATGATATGAGCCATGAGGAATAAACCATAAAGAGAAGAACTTAATTTATGTAAGTTACATGGTTCCACATATGCAAATTGATGGACTATTCATATTGATTATCCTATTACATTTTGATTCTATTGATGTATTTATGACAGTTTCATATGGCCTTACATACTCAGTACATTCTCCGTATTGAACCCTCTTGGGGGATTTACCTTACTTGCTGCAGGCGCAGGTACTAGTAGACCTCCACAGTAGGTTGCAGGACTTTTGCCGACTTTTGGTGAGCTCCAGTTGGTTCGGGGCTTTCTGAGTTGCTATGTACATGTATTTTGGTATTGTATATGAGTATAGAGCGGGGTGTTGTCCCTACTCTAAGTTTGTCATAGTTATGTATTTCAGCTAGAGGCTTTGTAGACATTTGTGGGTATGCGTATGATGGTGAAAGAAAGAGATGTATGTTCTTTGACTCGATGGCCCCAACGGCCAATTTTCTTTAATGTATATATATATAATGTTCCATGATATTCGTACTTAGCATTTTATGTCTTTATGAGGTGGTGATGAATCTTACGGTGTGCATATGATTGGGCATGAGTAAAGATAGGTTCTCTCGGGCCTTATCGGCTTCGGGTGCCAGTACGGCCCAAGAGACAAGATGAGTTTCTTATTATATCATTTGCATTAACCAATACCCCGATGACATTTATGAAGTTGGTAAATGGCTTGTTTCAGCTTTATCTGGATTCTTTTATCAGTTTGTTCATCAATGATATTCTAGTGTACTCAAAGAGTTAGGAGGAGCACGAGCACCATTTGAGGATTAAATCAAAAGAATATTGCTTTTTAGTGATTAGATGAGTGTGAGGTAAGCTACCAAAAGCTCAACACCTTGTTGACTTAAGAACCTATCTGGACTTTACCTCTGGAAAGTGAAGGCTTTATGATTTATTGTGATGATTTGATATTTGGACTTGGTGGTGTTTTGATGTAGAGAGAGAAGGTTGTAGCTTATGCTTAAAGACAGTTGAAGACTCATGAGAAGAACTACCCCACTCATGACTTAGAGTTGGCAACAATAGTTTTTAGATTAAAGTTTTAGAGACACTACTTGTATGGAGTTTGTTATGAGCTGTTCACCGATCATCGTAGCCTACAGTACATATTCAACCAGAAGGACTTAAATTTGATATAGCGTAGATGGTTGGAATTGTTAAAAGACTATTACATGAAAATTATTTATCACATAGGCAAGTGCAAAGTTATGGCAAAAAGCGATCAATATTGGTAGTCTTGCTTTGTTGTTAGCTGAAGAGAGGCCCTTGTCTATAAATATTCTGATTTTGGCACTACTAGAGGCGATTCTAGACCAAAATGGTGTTTAAAAGATCAAGGGTTGGATTTATGATTCTGGATGGGTGATTTAACTAGATTAATCATGGAAGAGGCTCATAATTTGAGATATTCTATCCATCTGGATGCAACCTAGATGTATCATGACTTGAAGCAACATTATTGGTGGTATAGGATGAAGTGGGACATCATGGGTTTTTATCTAAGTGTTTGAATTGTCAGCAAGTAAAACACGAGCACCAAAGATAGAGAGGTATGAATCTGAGGATACCTATACCCGAGTGGAAGTAGGAGCGTATTACTATGGATTTCGTGGTTGATTTACCTCAGACTTTGGGGAAGTTTGATGCCATTTGGGTGATTATGGACAAGTTGACCAAATCAACATATTTTGTACAGATCAAAACTATCTAAAATGTGGAGAGATTGACTAAGATCTATATTTGAGATATCATTTGGTTGTATGGTGTGCCTCCTTCCATCATTTTATATTGAGGCACTCAATTTATTTTGTATTTCTGGAGTCTTATGCAGCGTGAGTTGGGCACTCAGTTAGAGATGAGTACAACTTTTCATCCCCAAATAGATGGACAATCAAAATAGACTATTCAGGTGTTGGAGGACATTCTTTGAGCTTATGTGATTGACTTTGGTGGTCATTGGGGACAGTTTATGCCTTGGCGGAGTTTGCATATAATAACAGTTACCATTTTAGCATATAGATGGCACTATTTTAGGCTTTAAATGGAATAAAGTGTAGATCTCCTATTGTTTGTTTTAATTTAGGCCATGAGGTACAAACTTGTCAAGGGATTTCATGGATAGAGTGAAGTTGATTCAGGATGGGCTTTTAATAGCCTAGAGTAGGCAAAATAGTTATGCAGATCAAAGAGTTTGTGATTTGGAGTTCATGGTCGGCGATCATATTTTATTGAAAGTATCACCCATGAAGGATATGATGGGATTTGGGAAGAAAAGCATGCTTACCCTCAAGATTTATTGGTCCTTTTGAGATTCTTCGGTGCATTAGGAGGTTGCTTATGAGTTGTTTTTACCTCTCGTTGTTTCAATAGAGCATATAATTTTCTATGTCACGATGTTGAAAAAATATCATTATGATGGTTCTCATGTAATTAAGTGGGATTTGGTGGATCTGAATCAGAATTAAATATTTGAGGAGGAGCCCTTGGCCATTTTGGATAGACTAATCCAAAAATTAAGGTCTAAAGAAATAGCTTCAGTGAAGGTTCAATTGAAGCATCATCTAGTTAAACAGGCCCATGAGGAGGTAGAGTTGGACATATAGAGTAGATAACCCTAGCTTTTCGACAATTTAGGTAACTTTCTTACCATTATGTTTGAGTACAAACATGTATTTTAGTGGTAGATGATGTAATAACCCTCATAATCATTTTTTGTTTTCTATGTATTTTTACCCTTTTACCCCTCTTAATAGTTGCTTTATAGTGTTTATGGTCTATGGATGTAGTTAGAAAGGTTCTCGAGGTGGTTGGATGAGAGTTATACTAGTTTTTCATTTTAGAAGGTTTGAAAGTTGGCATGGTTGACTAAAGTCAACATTTGATGATATCGAGTTCAATATTGAATTCTAATAATTCCATTAGCTCCAAAACGTGGGTTTTCCATTGGCTATTGTTAGGGTCTCGAGGTGTTCGAATGGATTTTGAGTAGTCAGTTGGAATTTGGAGTTTTTAAGGTTAAGGTTTAACTTCGGTCAACATTTGGTTCAGACGACCTCTATTTGGTATTTTAGTGGTTACATTGAGTCCATATTGTCATTTCTAGTTTAGTATCATATTAGGCTTGTGTTCACAATATTTTGGAAGAATCTCGAGGGTCGATTCCAGGTTTGGGAAGTGGTTTGGCTTTGGTATAGGTTGTGGTGTTGGTGCAGCTGCACCTGCGGCCATTGTGTCACTCATACAAATTTAGGCTAGACAAGGGTTTCTTGCTCCTATTGAGCTGGGTTAGATAGAGGTTTCCCACTAATGCGGAGGCCTGCCATCAGCTGTGATGGTTGTTCCACTTTGGCGAAGCCCACTAACTTAAGTGACTTCTCTCATTGCTGAAGATTTACCATACTAGTGACCAGATCTCTGCTGAGATCTCTATAGTCTAACATTAGGTCTTTTTCTTAGCTCATTTTATTCTTTATACCCCTAATTATTTGAGTTTGGAAACTCATTTAAAGAGTTCAAAAGGTGAATTTCAAGGATTGTTCTTTGGGTATGATTCTTTGCCTATATTTACACTTTTCCCAATGTTCTACTTATGATTTCACCTTCAAAAGCTTAATTATAAATTGGGAAATTTGGGGATTTGGGGGGCTAAAGTTACAAATTGGTATTTTAATGGTTTGAAGGTCAATTTTAGCTCTATTTTTGATGAAATGTCTTATTTCAGTTTCCTACGTTATGGGCCATATGATTTTCAAATAAAACTCTCATTTTGCCTTTGTGGGAAAGGGGGTTGACTTTTTGGACCTGAAACTAAAGTATAGCAATATGGGTATCTATGGCTATATTTCTTATGTAGAACATGTATTTGACCAGACTGGGTTTGTTTGGAGGCTCAAAGTATGGGAAAGGCTTTGATTTGACTTTTTGAGCTTTGTTTAAGGTAATGTGGGTCCCGTATATGTGAGATAATGAGAATATATGAGGGTACTGGTGTTATTGGAAGGGTTAAAAATAATCAATTGACTTGTTTGGACTATCTTCTCCTATTATTGCTATGGTTATTGTGAAATGTGATTGAAAGTGACTTATGGAATATGATAGTTGATAAATTTTACTCCTTCTTGTGAGCTTAACTCGGATAAATCGAGAATAATTATTGATGGTGGGGGATTTTAGCTTGTAATTATGAGTTGAATATGGAATCATTTGACATAACTGTGACATTTGGATTCCTTTTATGGCTCTTCTTCTGCATGCTCATTTATACTCATTTCATGGACTTATGATGTGACATTTTGAAATAAATATTTTAAAAGCCCTTGCATGATCAATGGAAAATTATTTTGGATGGATTTTATTGACTTATGACTTGCATAATGGAAAATTGTTTTGGATAGATTTACTTATTCATGATATTGAGGATATATAAATACTGGTTTGCATACTGATGAGAAATTTTTGGGGAAAGGTCTATGGATTTTGAGATTCCCCCATAGGTCCTAGCTAGCTATACATGGCAACGAGTATATACACAATATATGAATTTCATTCTTACATTCATTCTTTTACTTGGGTTGTACATGGTTCTATTTGATTGTTGTGGGTTGTGGTAGATGATTCTTTGACTTTATTTTGATTATTAATTCTGATACATTTGGATCGTTCTTAGTGAATAACTGTCAGTTTGTGCCTATTTGGTTTAATGTGTTGCCTCTGTTCAAGATCATTTTTAGGCAATATAGGGCAGACCCTCAATATCACTTTTGAATTAGGGTCTACCGATGATGATGTTGAGTACATGTGGATTAGTACTTACACTTGTTATTTTCTATACTTGTGTAGGTTCAGATTTTGGTGCTCTCAGCCGTTGATTTGCTTATTGATTAAAGCCGAGTCATTAGGATCTTGAGGTCTCTACTTGGTTGATCAACATCATGCTTAGATCTCTTCAGTGTTATCTTATTTTACTTACCCATGACCTTTTTAGCTTTTAAGGGATGTATAATTATCTTTAGAGGCTTGTACTAGCAACTTCTAGATTTTGTGTTATTATTATCATTGTTACTTCCATTTTTAGTCTCGAGATTTTTAGCAAACTATTCCCTTATTTACTTGTTTAGTATTGTTTCATTAATTTCTGTATTATTTTGATATTATTGATTTATGGTGTATGGGTTGGTTTACCTATCACGAAGGTGGTATAGGAACCATCAATACATCAATTATTGAGTCATGACATCGATGAAGTCCTTCCTGCTTTGGCAAAGAAGTACTGCTTCGATGACTTTAAAGGGGTCAGGTGCTTCTCAGGCCCATAGAGTTTTTTTACGACAGTGATGGGGCCGTTGCAAGGGTTTTCTACTTAAAGAAAGTGTACTAGACTCAGGGTCTTCCACTTTGGCAAGGCTTCATCAGCATCTGTGGAGTCGAGACTGTGAAATTTCCTCATTCCTACATACTCACTTGGGTAAGATGGAGCAGCTTCTGCGAAGCCACTTTTAAGTAGCTTCCATCGATGTGAGGTTTCTCTGCCCCGGTGAGTCGCAGCTGTAACGAGATCTCTAACCTACAAAATCACCATTTTGAAACAGTGAATAATCCACTACTGGATTTCATAATTCCAATTTTGATTGTGGGATATTTTGAGCATGGATTGAGGTAGCTTTTGTGGGGTTTTCTAGGATTCTTTGTGGGGTTGAGTTTCTAACCTTCAATTTGTTTTTTTCTCATTAAAGTATTGATTGTTTAATAGATTTATGGTGTATAAGGAATGGATTTTTTGGAATTTTTCTGAAGACTTCAGAGAGTGTATTTGGGTGATGTGAGGCTCGATTCAAACTATGTTTTTGATGAAATTTTATATTTGAGTTCCTTATCTTATGTATAAAGTGATTGTGAAAGAATTTTTTTAGTTTTGTCTTGTTCTCCCTCTGTTTTCCTATCTAAGTAGGAAATGGGATCTGTCTCCAATTTCAAAGAAAAAGCTTAGGCGAGATCTATACCTTTTGGAATCAAAGCAATAATGGGTCTCGAGTGTTGACTTTTTAAATCAAAATTATCTCAAACTTTTGTATTGTAATATGAGTATCGATGTGTTCATATTCAAGTATTGGTCATGTTTTTGATAGATTGGGAGAGTTCCATGGCCGTTCGAAAGGAAAAGTCCATGGTGTGACCGTTGGTGTCTTTTAGTTTGATAGCGAGGTAGGTTATGACTTACTGTTTTCAGACTTAACTTGGGTGGTAACTTATTTTGTATAGAATTTTATGGGTTGGACAAAATATTGAGTTGAAATATTTTATTGAGATAATTTGATATTGAGATATTCAGAATAGGGGTTTTAGTCGATAAATGGCCTGAGGCTTGGGAATTGTATCAATGTTGAATTGTGCACAATGTCGTACTTTATATCATATTTGAGGGGTTGTTTTACCATGATGGGCATAATATAGAAAGTTATTTAATTGACGAGAGAAGTGTGGCCTACGAACACGAGTTTGAGGTGAAAAGTTATTGTTGACTAGGCTTGTAGTCCATGTTTGTGCTGAGAAATACATTGTTATATACTCGTAGCATTCTATACTTATTCTATCATTATGTTCATACATATTTATTCTCATGGATCACGGAATTGATATTATTTAAAATGATATTTTTGAAAGAAAATATGCTTTTTTTTATTGTTTAGGCAGAGGTAAGATGTCGGATGAGTCCGAGGTAAGAAGCCAGATGAGCATGTGAGTTTGAGGCAAGATGTCGGGTGGATATATGGACCTCGTGAGTTCCATGGTCCCACCTCACAATTGTCACGCCCCGAATCCCATCGAGACATGATTGGCACCCGTAGCCGATAAGGCCCGAGAGAACCAACCTTTGCCTATGTTCACTCATATGCATATAATCATAACCACCATTGCAATACATACATATGAAAGACGAATAAAGGAAACCATGGGACATAATACATACATATGAAACTTGGCCGTTGAGGCCATCCAGTCAACACAACATATGTCTTTGCCACTGATACACCCACATCTGTCTACAAAAGCCTCTAACAAGAGCATTGACCAAAACAAACCAAAAGTCAGGACAAGTCCCCGCTTTATACAACATGTACAATACCAAAACATATATACACTCTGACTCGGAGAAGCCCCGAATGAGCTGGAGCTCACCCAAGAACTGCTAACACTGGCAGTCTACTGAGGAGGCCTACTGGGACCTGCGCCTGCAGCAAGTAAGGTAAATTCCCCGAGAGGGGTCAGTACGAAATAAGTACTGAGTATGCAAGGCTCAGATGAAACTGTACAACACATGAATATTTCAATGAACATGCCAATGAACTCAAAACATATGAATAATCACTGTGAATAAGTCACCATGTTACGTTTTGGAAGCCAAGTGGATTGCTTTCATTACTTTCATTGCTTTCTTTACATTCAATACTCATTTGTTATCACATATGTCACAATGTACCCGGGCCCCGACTGATCAGTGGGTCTTTCATATCATCATATAGGGATCGAGTCGAGCTAGGCTTATGCCCCTAGACTTGCCACCCTTGGGATCGAGTCGAGCTAGGCTTACGCCCCTAGACTTGCCACCCATAAATCCATATCTCGGGATCGAGTCGAGCTAGGCTTACGCCCCTAGACCTGCCACCCGTACTTGATCATTGACCACATTTGCATTACTTTGATCTTTACTTTGAGATTGATACTTTGATAGTCATAATATCACTTTGGAACTTTGGAACCTCACATTGTTGGAACCTTTGAATCATTGACCAATACATGAAAATCAATACATTCCACCACAATACTTCTCCTTTACACTTTCTTATCCATAACACATCACAAATAATCCATCAAAGTACCTTAATACAACTCATAGCACATATCGGCCAAAATCCCATAATTTCCACTTTTAGACAAGAACAAATTTAATGCCAAAAATAACACCATACATGTTCATATTTTGTCCATACCATGCTTTTTCATCAAAGGCACAAGGCCTAATTCAAGTTCAAATTACCAAGATGACACATCTTTCACCAAAGGCAAAATACACTATTCATCACCTTGCCAACACAACTAGCATAATATACATACTCTCCCATGCATATAATATGTTAATCCATGAAAATAAACACTTACCAAAGCTTGGAATAGGATGATCTTGTCCAAAAATGCCTTAGGGGTTTTGGGAGTCCAAGAGGTGTTCTTGAGATTTTTCTAGAAAAAGAATGAAAAAGCATGTGTGTTTTGCCTCAATAAATCTGATTTTTGGGTCCCTTATATAGTGCTCAAGTCATCCTTAGCCATTTGGGAACAATAATGGAGTGGTCATGGCAAGAATGGGTCAAATGACCCATTTGGGCCAAATCTTTTATTTCATTTTGGGCCTAATTTTGGGCCCAATTATACATATCCATGTGACCCATCAAATGTTCATGTATTAATCACCATATATCTCATGTTTACGTAATTCTATAATGTCACGACAATATTCTTTTAAACATTTCTCATTCGTCCTTTCGATCGCACAAATTGGAATTCTAGTCGCCCTTGGCTTCATTGAACATTTTGGATCACTATTCACATTTCATGATTTGATCATGTAGGAGTATGTAGGAGTATATTGAAGTGTTTGTAGCTTTAACAATGCTCAATTAACTCCAAAGAACCAAAAGAAACCATCGAGAAATCGTCGTAGAATTGCGTTACGAAACGACGCCGGAAAGGCATACTTATTGTGCCTTGCGCCACACCCCTGAAACAGGGTAGTGGCGCAAGAATGCTGCCCTCTCTGAATCTCCAGCCTGCAGGTGGCTTGCGCCACACCCCTGAAACAGGGTAGTGGCGCAAGTTTCAGCCTTTTGCTGAAATTTCCGGCCACTTATCCAATGTTTACGTATCGTCCAATCCTTTATCCAAACACTACAAAATACTTACTTAGTGATCTTAACCATCAATTAAACATGACTTAAAGTCACCAAATGAGGTTAGAATGTGTACGAGTTCTTACCCAAATGCTCCACGAAATCACAACACACCTCCTACGAAGATCTCATCGCACATGTTAAGTCCGATATCAAATGTTTCACAAATAACACTATAAAACACATATGCATGGCATCTCAACACCTATGTAGTTATGATCCCAAGGTATCAAGTGAGGTTATAAAAGGACGGGGTGTTACAACAATATGCCACTGTGGAGGGGTGTGTGAACTAGTAGCATCATTGGCCATTGAATCACATTACATATTATATTTCTATCTGGTGTTACCTCTTATTATTGTATTGTTTGAACTGTTGGGGCTTATTTTATGTGCAGGGCTATTTTAACACTCTTTATGCGATATATTAACTACTTAAGTTTGATCGACCTATGCTACCTACTGAGTACTAGTAGTTTGTACTCACTCTACTCTTTCCCCATATTTTATGATGTTGATCTGGTACGAGTAGCATTCATACATTCTGATCTCATGGAGCATTATAATACTAAACTACTGTGAGCTCCTTGCATTCGGAGACTTAACCTAGTTTCTCTTACCTTTACTTACTATCTTTACTATTTTCAGATAGCTTTGTATATCAAAACATATCTTTATATTAGAGTGCTCTTGTACGCGTGAAACTAAGTCTTGGGATAGTTTCGATTATACCTTCGTATCATTTTATGAATATTTAAATATTATGAGTTATTCATGTCATCTTTAAGCTTATATCTGTATTTACTTATGTTTTTCTATTTTGTGTGAGTGGTAGGCTCACCTACCAAGGAGTTATGGTAGGTTCTATCACGACCCTGAGATTTTTGGTTAGTGACAAATAATGTTCATTATATTCAACAATAGCTTAGATGTTCTAAAAAGTTCAAGTATTAGAATGACCCAATTATACGTACAATACTTGAATTTAATAATCAGTAAAAATTATCAGTAGTATATTTCCATGAAGTGGATTTAAACTAAAAATAATTTTGTTGAATCTCAATCTTATATGCTCAAATAAGGATGAAAATAGTCAAAGAATTTAACAACATCAAAATTAAATACTTCACATTAATATTACCATCCACAATTTTTATCTAAAAAAAAATCACCATCCACATTGATTTGTTCTCTTCCATAGTAGTCTCAGAAATACTGTATTCTTTTAGAATTTATTTAATTGATCCTTTAATAAATTTATGATTAAACACTTCATGTTTCCTTTTAAGAGACTCGTCTTCACTTTTTTGCACAATAGTACTAACTAAGTTGGAACAAGAAAGAGTTGATAATTTAGGAAGTAAATAGAAGTTTTTCTCACTTAAACTCTCCTAATTTTGAATTTTCACTCACTCATTCCCACAATTGAACACTCATATTTTTATCTATTTTGATCTTTTGTCTCACTTTTCCTTGTTTTACCACATCAATCTAAATCATTTTTTATTTTTTTCGTTTAAAAAATTACCGAATTTTTTCACTTGACATTTCACTCACTTTACACAATATGGCCTCCTATTTTCATCTCTTGGAATTTTAATATGTATTTCTTTACTCCTCTAGCTCTTTTCTCTCTCAATTTCATTTTCATTTTAGAGTACTAGGGACTTTACAAGTTAAAGTATAATGGAATTTGCTTATACAAAAAAATAACACGTGTTTATCCCAAGTAATAATTACCAATCATAAATTTCTCTCATTTATGATGTAGATTACATCTTTCTCTTAGAAGTTGTGAGAAATAACTGAAGTCAACTCCAATATTTTTTCATTTCAAGTAGATGTCAATACAAGCAAAGATCCTATCTATTAGAAGTTCTTATTGGACACCAATTTCCCATTTAAGATCATGAACAGTTACTATAATATCCTTTGACACTTCTTTCATAATTATACATTTCTCCCAATTTACTTGTACACGTGGAAGACTTCTTAAAGAAAACAACTGTGTCAGATGTAAAAGTTTTTTCACCAACATCCGCATGTGAATTTTCTCAATTATGTAACTTAACTCATGTTTTTCTTAATACATATTTTTACTCTACTTGATAATCCCACATGCTCTCTAGGTTTAGTTGGATGATTGGGGTTAAGACTCAAAGAGGTCAGGAAGGTTCTTTAGTGTGATCTTGTTCTGAAATGTTTTAAAGTCAAATTTAAAAACTCAACCCTTCTTTTTGAGCGCTTTTATGTTAAAACATGATTTGAGACCTTGTATAAGTCATTAATACTATATGAAACCTATTGGTAGGGTTTGAATTATACTTGAGAGGATTGGGGGTAATTTAACAACGTTAGAGCTTAGTTAGATGTTATAGATTTTATTAGTGCAAAGATGTTCTACACGATCGTGAGATGGAAGGCTACGATTGGTAAGAAGAGGAAGCTTGGCGTGCACAATCATATGTGGTTACTTTATGATCGGGAAGGATGGTCTTAGGCTGCCTGGTCAAACTTCATTTGCAGTCACAAGGTGGCTGATTGGCACTACGAAGAAATAAGTTTAGAGACACTGGGAATGTGGGGTAATGCGTCGCGAACGCGAAGAAGGCGATGTAGACCTTATGTTTCAAATTTCAAATTTCAAATTTTAGAATCAGTCCATCTTTGAATTTGGGGCTTTGAGGGCAATGTTGCAAAATTAAAAGGTGGAATTTCTTCCTAATAATTTAGGTATGTACTCCTATAATACCTTAGTGATTATAATTAATTTTAATAGTCATTTATCCATGGAAAATTGTAGAATTTAAGGGACAAAATGAGTTTTTTTCGCCCAATCCCAATTATGATTTTCCTCGATTTGGATTAACAATTGATATCAAAATCTGATGTCGATTATATAATTGGGATCTATAGCTTATGGGTCTGTAACACCTCGTATATTTCAGAACCTATTTAAGTACCGTAACATTTATGAAATTATTTAAACTTGAGATAGTTGGTGGATTAAGCACTACAATTCTTGGGCTGAATTAATTCCATGGTAATGGGATCAAAAGAGGCCCAACAATTCAGTAAAAGACTTGGCCCAAAAAGGAAAAAATGACCCATTCATAAAATGGACCAAGTAAAACATGTCATATTTGACCAAGAGTGGCTAAGTATGACTATGAGGCACTATAAAAAGGCAACAAATCAGATTTTTAATCAACAAAACACACATGCCTCATTTCTAGAATTTTTCACAACATCCTCTTCATCCAAACCCTAAGCAACTACACTTCTTTGGACAAGATCACTCCTTTACAAGCTTGGGTAAGTGTTTAATCTTATGGTTTAATATATTATATGCTTAATATGGTGCATAAATCATGTTGGTTATGTTGGCAAAGTGTTGGACAATTCACTATGCGTGAAACTGTCTATTTTTGCAATCGGAAAAGGGTTTTGCCTTATGAACTTGAAAATGGACTTGTGGTCCTGAATGAAGTGAAATTTAGGGATTAAAAATCAACATGTAAGATGTGGTTATGTCCTTAACTTTATTTCTCTTTGTGTGTAACATTTGGAATTGTTGTTGCAAAATTATACATAGAACCGGTGGCGTATTGAAGGAAAAATGTAGTTTTGTGATGTTTATGTGCGTTGTGAAACCATGACTGTTATTTGGCATCCAAGTGACCTAAAATATGTAAAAAGAAGCTTTTTCATGAACATGGACCATTTATTACAAAAAAGGACCTAAAAGAGACCCATTTTGGCCGAAAAGGGCACCTACACTCGCAGACAAAGGCACCTGCGGGCACAGGTGACTTCGTAGGTGCCTATGTACACTGCCAAGGGTCACCTACAGCCACACCTCAACCACCTTCAGGTGCAGGTGGCTTCGCAGGTCAGGCCAGAACCCCATTTCAATTGTTTTTGCATCTCTTTGACCCCTCAAAGCCCATATACCCTTCATGTATGCAATTATCAACTTATGTTACCTATTGAATGACTTTAAAGGAGTATCCCAGAGGTATTTTGAATGGTATCAATTATGGGTTGTCTTTATGTGTTGTTGTGAAAGGTGTTTACGTGACGTAGTGAAGTAATTGCGACATGGTATTGAAGAGGAAGTGTAAAGTATAAACTTGGTGTGAAATGCTATTGGTTTATGATGTGTTGGTTGATGTGTGGTATGTTGTCATATTTATTGGTATGGTGATGCATTGGATTGTATTTTAAAGGGTGAAATGACGTTATATGGCAGTCATGTAACTCACTGTCGTCTTATACATTTGTAAGGTAGTTAGTTGTTAACGTGAGTTCCGTTATGTACTTGTGTTGTAGAGTATAACGTAAGGAAGGAGCTGGATTATTGTAATCACATATAGAACTGTATAGTCATATTGAGAAGATAAGGTATGTAAGGTTACCCTTTTCGTATCCTTCTGCAGCACATAGTGATCACATTGTCATTGTACTTGTTCCATTCCGAAATGTTCTAAGGTATCTCATTTCAGGTTATCATCTATTGTTATTCACGTGTCACATAATTGTGGACATGGTTCCAACGTTCCAATAATGTTATGTTCCAAAGTTCCCATAATGTTTCAACTACCAATGTATCAATCTTACACAAGCAAATGTATCAATCTTACACAAGTAAAGGTATCAATCTTTCATAAGTAAGGAATGAAGTAATGTGTATATATATTTATATATGTTATGGCCCACCTATAAGGCGGAAGATTGTTGATATTATATTATGGCCCACCAATAAGGTGGAAGATTGTTTATATTATATTATGGCCCACCAATTAGGTGGAAGATTGTTAATATTATATTATGGCCCACCGATAAGGTGGAAGATTGTTTATATTATATTATGGCCCACCGATAAGGTGGAAGATTGCGATAAGATGGAAGATTGTTAATAATATATTATGGCCCATCGATAAGGTGCAAGATTGTTAATAATATAGTATGGCCCACCGATAAGGTGGAAGATTGTTAATATTATATTATGGCCCACCGATAAGGTGGAAGAATGTTAATACGAATGAATGGTAATAAGGATGAAAGTAAGCAAAGAAAGTAAAGCACTTGAATGAGCGTACATCTTGAAGGAAAGTATTTATGAACGATATATTATATAAATGATAATGATATGAATGAAGGATTGAAAATGAAAGTAATGAAAGCAATGTACATGGTTCCACATATACAGAACGAAGGTTTATCCATATTGATTATTCACTTGTACTTGATATCATTGGAGTACTTCTGTATCATGCAGTTTCTTATGGCCTTACATACTCAGTACATTCTTCGTACTGACATCCCTTGGGGGGACTTACCTTACTTACTGCAGGCACAGGTGCTAGTAGACCTCCACAGTATGTTGCGGGTCATTTGCGGATCTTTGGTGAGCTCCAGTTGGTTCAGGGATTTTCGAGTCACATATGTACATTTGGTTTGGTATTGTAATGTTGTATAAAGCAGGTACTTGTCCCGACTGTAGGTTGGTTATGTACATGTATCTGTTAGAGGCTTTGTAGACGTATGTGGGAATATGAATGTAAGGGATGTATGTCCATTTTGACTTGATGGCCCTAACGACCAAGTTTCGTATATAGCATATGTTTCCATGACTTCCATATAGTTGTATGAGATATAATGATGTTCATACAGAGACATACATATGAATGTACATGAGCAAAGATTGGTTCTCTCGGGCCTCAACGACTTCGTGTGCTATTCTGCCCCGTTGGAATTCGGGGGGTGGCAAAAGTGGTATCAGAGCAGGTCGTCCTAAGGGTGTCAACAAAGCCGTGTCTGAGTAGAGTCTTGCTTATGGATGTGTTGTGCACCATATTTTGTTACGCCCCGAATTTCAACAGGGCGGACTGGCACCCGAAGCCGATAAGGTCCGAGAGAACCAATCTTCATTCATGTACATCCATATGCATGTCCCTGTATGAATAACATTCTATCTCATGTAACTTATAAAATACCAATGGCGGAAGTCATGGCAAACATATGCTATATATGAAACTTGGCCATTATGGCCATCAAGTCAAAATGGACATACATCCCTTATATTCATATTCCCACATACGTCTACAAAGCCTCTAACAGAAACATGTACATAAACAACCTACAGTCGGGACAAGTCCCCATTTTATACAACATTACAAAACCAAAAAAAATGTACACATGTGACTCGGAAAGCCCCGAACCAACTAGAGCTCTTCAAAGATCGGTAAATGATCAACAACCTACTGTGGAGGTGTACTAGCACCTGTGCTTGTAGCAAGTAAGGTAAGTCCCCCAAGGGACGTTAGTACGAAGAATGTACTGAGTATGTAAGGCGCATATGAAACTGTATGATATATAAGTACTTTTATGAAATCAAATTTAAGAGAATAGTCAGTACAGATAATTCACCGGTCTGCATACGTGGAACCATGTACGTTACATTCTTTACTTCTTTTGTCTTCACATTTTTTCATCTTTACCGTTCTACCCATGCTAGGCCTTTCTTTCGCCCCTAGGATGAGATTAACCCATGCTAGGTATTTTTAACCCCTGGGATGTTAGGTTAACCCATTCTAGGCTCTTATGTCGCCCCTGGGATGTTATTAACCCATGCTAGGTACTTTAACCCCTGGGATGTTATTTTAACCCATGCTAGGTACTTTGATGCCTGGGATGTTATTTTAACCCATGCTAGGCTTTTCAATTGCCCATGGGATGTAAATGTGATTAGCCATGTTAGGTTTTTATGTCGCCCCTGGGATGTAAATGTGATAATCCCTGCTAGGCTTTTATGTCACCCCTGGGATGTAAATGTGATAACCCATGCTAGGCTTTTATGTCGCCGCTGGGATGTAAATGTGATAACCCATGCTAGGCTTTTCAATCGCCCCTGGGATGTTACTCCAGAATATACAAACAGTTATACATTACTTCATTCTTCGATTATAAGAGTGTTAAATTACTTCCGTTCTTTTGTTATAAGATTGACACATTGGTAGTCATAACATTATTGTAAATTGGAAATATTAGTCAATGAACAGGAGTCGTGTGAATCACACTTGGTCAAGGAATAAGGAACATGTTAGTAACAGTAATTAATAACCGGAAATAGGATACCTTAGAACATTTCGGAATGGAACAAGTACAATATCAATGTGAACACTATGAGCTGCAGAAGGATACGAAAAGAGTAACCTTACATACCTTATCTTCCCAATATAAATACACAGTCCTATATGTGAATACAACAATCCAGCTCCTTCCTTATGTTTCACTCTACAACACAAGTACATAACGGAGCTCACGTTAATAACTAACTACCTTACAAGTGCATAAGACGACAATGAGTTATATGATGGCCCTATATCGTCATTTCACCCTTTACAATACCATTCATGGAATTATCATACCAACAATACCACAACATTCCATACATTGACCACTACATCATAAACCAATAGCATGTCACACCAAGTTCATACTTTACACTTCTTGATACAAGATCAAACCCACAACACAATATTTCAGCAACAACAACAAGATGAACAACTATCACAAGAACAACAAGTGCTAGTGAATCGAAAGAGCCCCACACGGCTTCACTAGACTTCAAGATTATAAACACAAGCTTAACAAGATTACAAAAAAAAAGGATAGATAGCTTGACATACGAGATTACAAGAAATAGGAACCAAACCGTGTATCAAACGATAAGACCCCTAAGACCCGCAATAACAACACCAAACTCTTATGGTGACCACTAAGGGAATCAACTCCGCCTTACAACCACCGTTTCTAAGCAAGGATCAATAATGGATTTTCCAAGCCCTACACTACATTCTCAAAGAGAGAGGAAGAATTCTTTCAAATATCCATCATCAACTAATTAGAAAATAAGACTAATGAAGCCTATTTATAACTATTACATCACATGACCAAACTACCCTTAATGAAAAGAGGCTCCTATGGAGTGTAAAGAAAAGGCACAAAAAGACCAAAACACCCTTAATAAGGGGCGGTCATGGAGTGTAAGGACTCCTTCTTCACACTTCAACCCTTGCAATTCTTTGGAGCCTCGGGTAGTCATCAAGGCATGCCTCCAAGCCACCTTCCACACACGAATTTGCTTTATTATGTGTCCAAAATGACTTCATGACTTCCCCATGCATACTCTTGGGCCTTCAAGGTGTCCAAAATCAGATTCTCCATGTGTTGGCCACGAATGATGGCATCAAAAGTTATGATGGCCATTTGTCTTGTATCATCCTCCCCTTCTTGAAAAGGATTCGACCTCGAATCCAAACCTTGCAAAACCAAAGAAAGGGTAAACAAATACAAACTACTCATGGCATGAGGGTTAGGGTTAGCACAATAAATCATCTCAACGTGCCAAGGTTGCTTATACTTGCAATATAACCAAGGATCCTTTGAATTAAATATTAAAAACTTATTAAAATATGCACAAAGGATTTGGATATTTAAATCACCAAGAGATAAGGAAACTACAAAGGTCCTAATGGCATCAAATAATCCACAAGGTAAAACTACCTTCATCTTAGGAGCCATAAGACACAATTGCTTCTTTATCTCTTCAAGAGACCACACCAAGGGTGGAGCCTCAATTGGTTCTAATGTCCACAAGATCCATATAGCATTATCATTCATACAAGTGGACAAACCAAAAAATTTCCTACCTCTACATAAAACAAATCCAAAACTAGCATGGATGTCATCATAGGCAAAGAGGTAGTATAGGAAAGAATCAAGTGTAAAGGCATACAAGGGTGAAGACAAAGCATTTAAGCACATCCACATTCTTTCCTTCAAGCAAATAGATAACTTGGCATCCACAAGTTGAGATTTTTGTAATTTAAACACAATTGTGTCAAGCAAGGATGCACATTTAGAAACATTACCCCAAGGAAACAATGACACTTTTGCTCTAGGGTTTTCAAGAATGACACTTTGCTTGTCATGTAGACCAAGCAACAAGTTGGGTGCGCCAACATCACCATTTCTATATTTGGCACCGGGGTCAAATAGAAAGAGTAGCCATAGACACGGGTCCAGACAATACTCCCTTTCCCCATAGGCTTTACCCAAACTACAAGATATACTCTCTACAATAGCATACATATCATCAAAAGCAAATAGAGAGTGGAGAATGGTATCACTCAAGTCAAGTTCAACTAAGGTGTCCTCATGTGAGTGCTCACTACCAGTTTCAACATCATCACCATGAGTACTCTCAACAATAAGGTCACACATAGTAGAAGGAGTAATTTCCAAATAATGGACAGCTTCCCTTTCTATGGAAGTACCCTCAAGTAGACACATACCACCACTAAAGTCGAAGGAATTATTACTTAAGTCTTTACAAGCAAGCAATTCATCCTTATAGTCATCAAACATGGGTGGGGTGTCATACAAAGGTTCACAACCACAATCAATTTTCAAGGAAAAGTCATTTATTGGGTTTCTTAAGAATTCAAGCAAATCAAAATTATCATCACCCAATTGATCATTCCTTTCCAAGACCTCACATTCCCTTCCTTAAGAGTACTCTCATCTCCCAAGAAGAGATTTCCATCTTTAGGAGGAATGTTTTTACACCATAGTGGGTTGGCATATAGGCTATAGCTTTCAAGACAAGCTATACCTTCAACGTCATACTCACCACTAGGTTCTTTAGGAGTGAACTCATCATCTTCAAACAAGATATTGTACTTAAAGAGAGAAGGATCTATCCATGAAGAGGATATAGAACATGCAAATCCATTTTCTAAAAGGTCATTATCAAGTATCAAAGATGGTTCAAGCACATGATTATCCCTATGAGCAAAACCGATAGTAGAACATTTACTAGAGGTCATACTAAAGGGGTCACTCCTATTTATTTGATCAACATTTTCAATATAATCATTCACTTGAGATCCATTAAACACATCACACATATCCTCAAGTGGTGGACAAATTCCGCACATAAGTTGATCAACACAATTCCCACAAGATGATGTACCATCATTCAACACATTGGCTTCAACACTAGGTGGACTCAAATTGACCTTACAAGAAGAGTCAATTCGATCATCAATAGGATCAACTAGTGTATCCACACTCCCAACAAGTACATCATCAACAAGAGGCAATGAATCAATAGACTCACAAATAGGCAAGCTACTACTCACACTCAATGGGCGACTAGTCACACAATTATCATTCACATGCACAAAAGTGTAAGAGTAAGCGATTTTACCTTGAAGTTCTTGAGTAAATTCTTCTTTGCCGTGGTGTGAAGGTTTCCTACATGCTTTGACAACAACTTCTCCTTGGCCTTGTGCTTCTCCGCTTGCCATGTTGGTACCTACACAAATGTCCTTAGAAAGAAAAGGACAAACATAGTTAGCATGATTTAGTGGAAACCCCCTCACTTCACTCCACACAACCTCTCCTTTTTCCACTCTCAGATTACCACCTTTCACACCCTTACTCCTCTCAATCTTTTGTCTCTCATAATCATTCGGCTTAGAGTAAGTGATCACATCTCCTTGCGGTTTGGGAATAATTGAGGTAAAAAGATAATTTCCCCAATGGTCCACTATAACCTTAGGCCAATTTAGCACATTTGGAACTCTATGTTGTGCAAACCAATCGGCACCCAAGCATACATGACCTGGTGTCAAGGGAAAGATATCGCACCACACCTCCTCATAGTATTCAAATTAGGTGAAGACAATCCTCACTCTCTCGGCAACCTTATACCCGTCCAAGGAATATGGAACAAGTAAAGGTTCTCGAGACAACCCTAAATAGTCAACCATCGGTGGCATGATGTAGTTCTTATGGCGCCAATCATCTAGCACAAGGAGGCAACCTGGTACCCCAGAAATGCTTACCTTTCCGGAGTGAACACTTCTCCTAGGATCAACATTGTAGAGTTTAGGACAACCCATGGGCACATGAGTACCCCTCGGCCTTGGAGATATATTCTCTCTTCTTCTCATGGGACAACCTACACTATAGCTAGTATACCTATTCACACTGCTTCGACCTTGATAAAACGTACTACAAGGTGAAGAATATGAATATTCATTCCCCACACGTGCACTCTCACCATGGCTCTCATAAGCTTTGCGAAGGGAGGGGTTATACCTTACACCAATTCGAGGTTCGAAATAGGAAGTGTGAGACTCCTCATATGCCCCAACTTCATCATAAGAACTTGGCACTTCATTCACCTCATGTTCTCCCTCAAAACCATAACCCTCAAATCTGCCCATGTCTTGATCATGGCTAGATTCATAGCCCCCATAATCTACAACATCATTGTAGCCATAAAATCCCTCACTACAATCATAGTCTCCCATGTTGTAGTCACAATAATACGAGGCTACCAAGATATGTTCCCCTTATATCACCTTGTACCTACAAAATGAACAAACAAGATTAGTAGTAAAAGCACCTCACCAACACTCGTATACACTCACCTTTGTGATCCTCACATTTGGAGTGGCGAATATTGAAAGTTGCTTATACTCCGGTAGTTAATAAGGTGTCAATCACTACTTAGAGACCGGAATAGATTATTGTTTGATCGACTCAAGACACAAAACAAAAATTCTACTTATGAACTTGAATCAAAGAAGTTCAACGAATCAAAATGAGAAAAGCACACAAAGAACGAAGAACACGAAGAAAACGAATTCAAAAAACCAACTTACAATCTAGTAGGTGATTACTAGTTGTTAATTAGTACTAGAATCAAGAAATGAAACTAAAGAAACAAGGAAATGAAACTTAGAATCTGAAATTTGAGCTTAATGGTGACGTGGCAGCATATAATTGGTCTTTGGCCCACACGAAAATATATATATATATATATATATATTTATTTTTTATTTTTTTGGTCACAAATCTGAAATTTCAATATGAAATATAACTTGTCATGGATGACAATGGGTTTTGGAGGGAAAGTAAAGTCTTGTACTCTTTTTTCAACTTTTCAAACTCAAAAAGGTAAGATTTGACTATTCTAATCCTACAAAACAAGGTTCCATGTTTTAAGGAAAAGTGAATGTCAAGTCTAAGAAGAGATGTGTGCAAGTCTTCTCACCAACAACCAACAACTTTATAACTTTTGTTGTCCTAAGTTGTAAGAATAGATGAAGAACAAGATGAACACCACAACAACCTTCAAGAACACAACATCAACTTCTTCAAGAACATAACACAAAAACCACCAATGGTCAACAAGAAGATACAACCTACGACCCACTTCAAGTCACCACAACAATGGTCAATATTATAAGCTCATCTTTAGATCTAGACACTTTTAGTGTTGGTGAGAAAGAAACCAACACTAGAAACACACTAAACAAGTAAAATAACACCTAGATCTAAACACACAATCACTATTCTCGACCAAGACAACAAGATGGACAGATTTCGTTTTTTTTTTTTTGACAATTTCATTTTTTTTTTTTTTTTTGACCGAGATAGCCCAAGATTGGTAGTGTAGGAACACAACCAGCCTTGCTCTGATACCAAATGATACAAGATCAAACCCATAACACAAGATTTTAGCAACAACAACAAGATGAACAACTATCACAAGAACAACAAATTGAACAACAAGTGCTAGTGAATCGAAAGAGCCCCACACGGCTTCACTAGACTTCAAGATTATAAACACAAGCTTAGAAAGATTACAAAAAAAAAGGATAGCTAGCTTGACATACGAGATTACAAGAAATAGGAACCAAACCGTGTATCAAACGATAAGACCCCTAAGACCCGCAATAACAACACCAAACTCTTATGGTGACCGCTAAGGGAATCAACTCCGCCTTACAACCACCATTTCTACAAAAGGATCAATAATGGCTTTTCCAAGCCCTACACTACATTCTCAAAGAGAGAAGAAGAATTCTTTCAAATATCCATCATCAACTAACTAGAAAATAAGACTAATGAAGCCTATTTATAACAATTACATCACATGACCAAACTACCCTTAATGAAAAGAGGCTCCTATGGAGTGTAAAAAAAAGGCACAAAAAGACCAAAACACCCTTAATAAGGGGCGGTCATGGAGTGTAAGGACTCCTTCTTCACACTTCAACCCTTGTAATTCTTTGGAGCCTCGGGTAGTCATCAAGGCATGCCTCCAAGCCACCTTCCACACACGAATTTGCTTTATTATGTGTCCAAAATGACTTCATGACTTCCCCATGCATACTCTTGGGCCTTCAAGGTGTCCAAAATCAGATTCTCCATGTGTTGTCCACGAATGATGGCATCAAAAGTTATAATGGCCATTTGTCTTGTATCATCTTCTCCATCAACACAACATCACAATTACTCCATCAAGTCTCTTCAATACACTTCATAAAAACATATCGACAACAATCCCACAATTTCTACTTATAGAAAAATAACAAGTTAAGGAACATAACCACACCATACATGTTGATATTTAGTCCATACCATGCACTTTCATCAAAACCCCAAGTCTCCTTTCAAGTTTAAATCACAAAGATGGCACATCTTTTAGCAAAACGCAAAAGTGCCTTATTCAACTTTGCCAACACAACCATCATGATCTACACAATCTCTCGTGCATATAAGATATTATATCACAAGAATAAACTCTTACCCAAGATTGCAAAGTGATGATCTTGTCCAAAGAGATGACTTAGGGTTTTGAGAGTCAAAGGAAATGTCTTGAGAATTCTAGAAATGGCATGTATGTCTAAATGAATAAAAATCTGATTTTCCCCCTTTATATAGGCTCTCAAGTCATCCTTATCCAATTCTTGCATTTAATGTCATGTTTACTGGGTCAAATGGAAGAATGGGTCATTTTCCCCTTTTGGGCCATGTCTTTTATTCCATTTTGGGCCTCAAATTGAGCTCATTAACACATATTAACTTAGCCCACCAATTTCAATGTGTAATACTCCAATTATCTCATGTTTAAATAATTCTATAAATATTACAACAATATTCAACTCACGAGATTCATGTTCGTGGCCTCAATCTCAAAACAATAAGACATTCTAGACACTCATGGCTTAAGTGAACATAACTTAATAAAATACTTGTGACAAAGAATTACTCCAACTCGGATGCCAAACTCGCTCAAGAGTAGTCCCACTATGATGGAATAATGATACCATAACCCAAGAGTCCTCTTTATAAACTAATAATCATTGAAGAAATCGGGCAAAAAGCACCCCAGCACGCTCCCGGGCGCCCTACAGACTTGGAAAAATTTCAGCTCTGGAAAGGTGGCCAGGAGCGGCCTAGCACGCCCCTGGTCGCGTCCCTTTGCTGCCTGTGCCAAACAAAATTCGGCCAGAAGTGGCCTGGCATGCCACTTGCAGCGCCCCATACTAAATTTTTGACCTTTCTTTGCGGATTTGGTTGGATCTTTCTAGTCCCAACCCTTTGCTTGCCTCTTAACTTTAAGATCCTTTGCTTGGATGTCCCTTAAACCTCACTTTTCACCCCACAAATGCTCCACAAAGTCACAAATACCTACTACAAAGGTCTAATCACATTTACTAGCACAATATCAAATGTTCCATTAATAACAATACAGAATACGTACTTTATTGCTCTCGAACCTAGGGTAAACATGGTTCATGGTTTTCAAGTAGGGTCGGGAAGGTACGGGGTGTTACATTCTTCCCCCCTTAGAAACTTTCGTACTCGAATATTAACAACATCTTTTCAATTACAACAAATGCATCTCTATAGTAGCATATATATACATATACACATAATGCTCATAGATACTTACTTGTTATTGCTTCGATCCCGCATCTTGAAGTTTGTCCTCAATTTGAAACAGATGAGGGTACTTGGACTTCATCATTTCCTCGGTTGTCCATGTGATCTCCTCTACTTGTTGATTTCTCCAAATTACCTTTACGGAAGCTATGTCTTTATTCCTCAACTTCTTTACTTGGCGATCTAGAATAGCAATAGGTATCTCCTCATAAGTGAGATCTTCCGTAACTTGTACATCTTCAACGGGAGCAATACGAGATGGATATCCTATGCACTTTCAAAGCATCAAAACATGAAACACCAGATGCACTGTGGAGAGTTCTTAGGGTAGTCCCATATCATACGCAACTTGCCCAAATCTTCTAATAATTTCATATGGCCCTATATATCGAGAACAATCGCATTACCCCTTTCATCGGTGATAGCTTCAAAAATACCCAATCACCTATGGCGAATTCGAGCTCTCTTCTCCTAACATCAGCATAGGACTGGTGTCAACTTTGGGCCATTTGTAGCCGCTGTTGGATCACTTTAACTTTCTCTATATCTTGATAAACAAAATCTGGCTCAAGTAAAGCGATTTCACCCTCTTCAAACCATCCAATTGGTGATCTGCATTTTCTTCCGTATAAAGCGTCATAAGGTGCCATTTCAATACTTGAATGATAGCTATAGTTGTAGGCCAAGTAAATAAGAGGCAATTGATCATCTCAACTGCCTTGAAAATCTAACGTGCAAGCTCGTAACATATCTCCAAGTATTTGGGTGGTACGTTCTATTTGTCTATCTATCTGATATAATAGAAATTGGAATCCCATATAATCGTACTATCTCTTTAACATACAACCTTGAATAATTTCCAGCTTTACAAGTGGTCTTAACAGGTAAAAAGTGTGCTACGTGGTAAGGCTGTCAACTATCATCCACATGGAATCAAATTTCCAAAATGTACGAGGCAAACTTATGATAAAACCCATGTTGATCATATCCCTCTTTTCAAGTTGGAAGATTTATACATTGCATATAACCTCCAGGTTTCTGATGCTCCACTCTTACTTGTTAACAGTTTTGACATTGATTTACAAATTCTGCGATGTTCTTTTCATGTAATCTTACCAATACATCTCTTTTAAATCATGGTACATTTCGGTTGCTCCCGGATGAATAGATTATCGTGAATGATATGCTTCCGACATAAGTCATTTCCTTAACTCATCTATATCTGGTACACAAAATCTACCCTGGACATTGAAGTACTCTCTCTCGTACGTAAAATCAAATACCTTTATCAAACCTTGCTGCCATTCTTCATCGGCTGCACTAAAAATAGGATTCGCATACTGGTTTTCCTTTACTTCAGCTACTAATGAAGACTCTGCCACATTTTGCACTATAATTCTTTGGAGTTTCACGAAGATAAACCTCCCAAGCTGTCTAATTGATGTAGATCCTTGACTATACCTTACTTTTTCGTCAACTGGCTACTAGTACTTCCTATTGCTTTGCAACTTAATGCATCGGTTACCACGTTTGCTTTTCCCGAATGGTATAAGATATTACTATCATAATCTTTTAGTAATTCCCTCCATCTTCGGTGTCGTAGTCTGTTACGGGTTCCAGCCACTTTCGCTGCCTCAAATTTAATTCCTAGTTTAGGTCCTTCTGCTTAAAAATATATTACTACAATCTTTTATGATCGGTATAAATCAACGTGAACCCCATACAAATAGTGGCACCCTATCTTTAAAGCAAATATCATGTCTGCTAACTCAAGATCGTATGTGGGATACTTTCTCTCATGTGGACGCAACTATCGTGAGGAATACGCTATTACATTACTGTGTTGCATCAATACACATCCTAAACCAACTCCTAAAGCACCACAATATACTGCATACCCTTTTGTGCCTTCAGGAAGTATTAAAATAGGTGTGGAAGTTAATTTATCTTTCAGCTCTTGGAAACTTTTCTCACACGCATCATTCCACTAAAACTTGATTGCCTTGTGTGTTAGCTTCGTTAAAGGTGCGGCAATAGAAAACCCTTCAACAAATCATCTGTAGCAACCAGCCAATCCAAGAAAACTATGAATCTCTATAAGCATCATAGGCCTTAGCCAAAAATTTTTTTCACCGCTTCTATCTTTTGTATATCAACCCTTATTTCTTTATCTGATACCATGTGACCCAAGAATGGTTCAGATTTTAACCAAAATGCACACTTAAAGAGTGTTGCATATAACTTACGATCACACAGAATTTGGAACACCTGCCACAAGTGATTAGCTTGGTTCTATTGTGATTTTTGAATAACCCAGAATGTCATCTATAAACATGATCATGAATACATCTAAAAATGGTGCAAAAACCCTATTCATCACATCCCCAACAACTACTAGTGCATTGGTTAGCCAACTGGCATAACAAGAAATTCATAGTGACCATACCGTGTTCGGAAAGCTATCTTGGGTATATCCTTTTCTCTAACTTTGACTTGATGGTAACTCGATCTCGAGTCAATCTTTGAGAGGCATTTGGCACCTTATAACTGATCAAATAGATCATCAATTTTGGGGAGGAATTAGTTATTCTTAGTTGTCACCGTATTCAGTTGCCAAAGTCAATACACATTCTCAATGTGCCATGGGCACCCCAAGGGGGCATACTAGATCTTATGTATCCCTTGTCCAACAAGTATGTTAATTGCTCTTTTTAATTCCCATAACTCTGCTGGATCCATTCTATACGAAGAAATAGAATGCCTGGAATCACATCAATACCAAACTCTACTTTCCGTTTCAAGAAACACATCCAGGAATTCATTTACTACTGGAACCGATTGAAGTGTTGGTGTCTTCACATCGGTATCCTGTAATTTTCCTAGGTGTCATAGATACCCCTTGGATATCATTTTCTTTACCTTAAAATAAGAAATAACTTTTCCTCTCGGTGGTCCTACATTATCCTTCCATTCAAGAACATTCTTCTGTGAACAATGGAAATGTACTTCTTAGCTCGGCCATTTCCCGTGGCATAACAATAAGCTAACCAATCCATACCCATTATAACATCACACTCTATAATTTCCCCAGCTCAACAGGAGCAACCAACATATTATGACCACAAATAGTGCCTATGCAATTACGACAGATTTTCTTAGCTACAATAGGCTCACCCACGGGTGTAATACTCCAAATGACTGAACTAATAAACTGGTGTTCTTTTATATTGTTTTTTTTTTCAACAATCAGGGGAGTAACATATGATAGGGTAAAACCCAGATGCATATACCTTATGTAAAAAAAAAATATACAAATAGTGTACCTGTATCTACATCAGGAGAAGCCTCCGAGTTCTGTCGATCCGCTAAAACGTGGGTACAGTTCTGGGTTCCACCAGCACCAACTGTCCCTCTAGAACCTCTAACACACCCCGTAAGCTATGTACCTCTACCTAGATAAGGTATCAATGATGGCAATGCGACGGTTGGTCCCGTAGGTCGTGCCATACCACCCGTGTTCCTTTGTGGACACCATTTCCTTCTGTGCCCCGACATACCACACCAGTAACAAACGTTTGTTCCAACCCAGCATTCACCTGAATGAACCTTCCCATAGCGCTGGAACAGCTGATGAAAAGACCTCGATTGGCTCATACTTTCTTGTACTTGATACCCCACTGTCCGTGAATCCTGAATCTCACTTCTTTGCCCAAACTGGTGGCTTCGAAATCCTTGGGATTGAGGTAGAGTATTTACTATAGACTGAGGAAATAATGGTCTAGGCAGTCTGTCCAACACCCGAGACCTAAATTCTCCTTGGGATGCCATGAACTGTCCCATGTGTCTAGCCCTCTTTGACGACCCTCTCTCATATTCTTGTGCCATTCTCCTTTGCCTTTGATTACCCCTCTTTTGTGCAAAGGCTGGACTAACCTGTCCTTGATTTTATGCAATAACTATCTGAGTCAACAGATGCACCGCATTCCTTATATCTTGCTCAGTAGCATTAACATTAACAGGTGTTCGGTAAGGTCTTCTCTCCTTCTCGGCTCTTCTGGAGCTGGAGAAGTAGAAGAAGCCCGTGATGCAAATTCAGTTTCAGCCCCACCCTGACTAGCTTGGTAGGGTGTTGATTTACTAGTCCCTTCTCCAACAAGCATATCTACCTTCTTGTCTTTGCCCTTATCTTTTCTTGTAATCGACATTTTACTATAAATTAGAAAACCAATTACAATGGTCAGATACGATTCCACTTACAATATTGGCTCTATTGCACGATCTAGAAATGAAGAAAATAAAAAACTCCTAAATGTCCCCTAGCCTCCTACTTATAAATATGGCGCGCAACACATCCATAAGCAAGACTCTACTCAGACACGGCTTTGTAGACACCCTTAGGACGACCCGCTCTGATACCACTTTTGTCACGCCCCGAATTCCAACGCGGCGGACTGGCACCTGAAGCCGATAAGGCCTGAGAGAACCAATCTTTATTCATGTACATCCATATGCATGTCTCTGTATGAATAACATTTTATCTCATGTAACTTATAAAATACCAATGGCGTAAGTCATGGCAAACATATGCTATATACGAAACTTGGCCGTTATGGCCATCAAGTCAAAATGGACATGCATCCCTTACATTCATATTCCCACATACGTCTACAAAGCCTCTAATAGATACATGTAAATAACCAACCTACAGTCGGGACAAGTCCCCACATTATACAACATTACAAAACCAAAACAAATGTACACATGTGACTTGGAAAGTCCCGAACCAACTGGAGCTCACCAAAGATCGATAAATGATCCGCAACCTACTGTGGAGGTCTACTAGCACCTGTGCCTGCAACAAGTAAGGTAAGTCCCCCAAGGGACATCAGTACGAAGAATGTACTGAGTATGTAAGGTGCATATGAAACTGTATGATATATAAGTACTTTCATGAAATCAAATATAAGAGAATAGTCAGTACACATAATTCACCGGTCTGCATACGTGGAACCATGTACATTACATTCTTTACTTCTTTTGTCTTCACAATTTTTCATCTTTACCATTCTAACCATGCTAGGCCTTTCTGTCGCCCCTGGGATAAGATTAACCCAAGAGAGGTATTTTTAAACCCTGGGATGTTAGATTAACCCATGCTAGGCTCTTATGTCGGGGATGTTATTAACCCATGCTAGTTACTTTAACCCCTGGGATGTTATTTTAACCCATGCTAGTTACTTTGACCCATGGGATGTTATTTTAACCCATGCTAGGCTTTTCAATCGCCCCTGGGATGTAAATGTGATAACCCATGCTAGGCTTTTATGTCTCCCCTGGGATGTAAATGTGATAACTCATGCTAGGCTTTGATGTCGCCCCTGGGATGTAAATGTGATAACCCATGCTAGGTTTTTATGTTGCCCCTGGGATGTAAATGTGATAACCCATGCTAGGCTTTTCAATCGCCCCTGGGATGTTACTCAAGAATATACAAACAGTTATACATTACTTTGTTCTTCCATTATAAGAGTGTTACATTACTTCCGTTCTTTTCTTATAAGATTGATACATTAGTAGTCATAACATTAGTGGAACTTGGAAATATTAGTCAATGAACATGAGTCGTGTGAATCACACTTGGTCAAGGAATAAGGAACATGTGAGTAACAATAATTAATAACCGGAAACGGGATACCTTAGAACATTTTGGAATGGAACAAGTACAATATCATTGTGAACACTATAAGCTACAAAAGGATACGGAAAGAGTAACCTTACATACCTTATCTTTCCAATATAAATACACAGTCCTATATGTGAATACAACAATCCATCTCCTTCCTTACGTTTCACTCTACAACACAAGTACATAATGGAGCTCACGTTAATAACTAACTACCTTACAAGTGCATAAGACGACAGTGAGTTATATGATGGCCTTATATCGTCATTTCACCCTTTACAATACCATTCATGGAATTATCATACACTATGAGCTGCAAAAGGATACGGAAAGAGTAACCTTACATACCTTATCTTCCTAATATAAATACACAGTCCTATATGTGAATACAAAAATCCATCTCCTTCCTTACGTTTCACTCTACAACACAAGTACATAACGGAGCTCACGTTAACAACTAACTACCTTACAAGTGCATAAGACGACAGTGAGTTATATGATGGCCCTATATCGTCATTTCGTCCTTTCCAATACCATTCATGGAATTATCATAGCAATAATACCACAACATTCCATACATTGACCACTTCATCATAAACCAATAGCATGTCACACCAAGTTCATACTTTACACTTCTCCATCAACACAACATCACAATTACTCAATCAAGTCACCTCAATACACTTCATAACAACATATCGACAACAATCCCACAATTTCTACTTATAGAAAAATAACAAGTTAAGGAACATAACTACACCATACATGTTGATATTTAATCCATACCATTCACTTTAATCAAAACCCCTAGTCTCCTTTCAAGTTTAAATCACAAAGATGGCACATCTTTTAGCAAAAAGCAAAAGTGCCCTATTCAACCTTGCCAACATAACTATCATGATCTACATAATATCTCATGCATATAAGATATTATATCACAATAATAAACACTTACCCAAGCTTGCAAAGTGATGATCTTGTCCAAAGAGATGACTTAGGGTTTTGAGAGCCAAAGGAAATGTCTTAAAAATTCTAGAAATGGCATGTGTGTCTAAATGAATAAAAATCTGATTTTTCCCCTTTATATAGGCTCTAATGTCATGATTAGCCAATTCTTGCATTTAATGTCATGTTTACTTGGTCAAATGGAAGAATGGGTCATTTGCCCCTTTTGGGCCATGTCTTTTATTCCATTTTAAGCCACAAATTGAGCCCATTAGCACATATTAACTTAGCCCACCAATTTCAATGTGTAATACTCCAATTATCTTATGTTTAAATAATTCCATAAATGTTACAACAATATTCAACTCACGAGATTCATGTTCGTAGCCTTAATCTCAAAACAATATGACATTCTAGCCACTCATGGCTTAAGTGAACATATTTTAATAAAATACTTGTGACGAAGAATTACTCCAAATCGGATGCCAAAATCACTCAAGAGTAGTCCCACTATGATGGAATAATGATACCATAACCTAGGAGTCCTCTTTATAAACTAATAATCATAGAAGAAATCGGGGAAAAAGCACCCCGACATGCTCCCGGGCGCCCTAGAGACTTAGAAAAATTTCAGCTCTGGAAAGGTGGCCAGGAGCAGCCTAGCACGCCCCTGGTCGCGGCCCCTTGCTGCCTGTGCCAAACAAAATTCGGCCAGAAGCGGCCTGGCACGCCACCTGCAGTGCCCCATACTAAATTTTTGATTTCAACTTTTCTTAGCAGATTTGGTTGGATCTTTCAAGTCCCAACCTTTTGCTTGCCTCTTATCTTTAAGATCCTTTGCTTGGATGTCCCTTAAACCTAACTTTTCACCCCACAAATGCTCCACAAAGTCACAAATACCTATACAAAGGTCTAATCACATTTACTATCACAATATCAAATGTTCCATTAATAACAATACAAATTACGTACTTTATTGCTCTCGAACCTAGGGTAAACATGGTTCAAGGTTGTCAAGTAGGGTCGGGAAGGTACGGGGTGTTACATATTTATAAGCAGGAGGCTACGTGACATTTAGGAGTTGTTTCTTTTCTTGATTTCTAGATCGTACAATAGAGCCAATGTTGTAGGTGAAATTATATCTGACCATTGGAATTCGTTTTCATTGTTATAGTAAAATGCCAATGACAAGACGAGGTAGGGACAAAGGTAAGCAAGTAGATATGCTTGCAGGAGAAGGAACGAGTAAATCACTAACTGACCAAGTTAGTCAAGGTGGAGCTGACACTGAAATTACATCGCGGTCTTCTTCTACTTTTCCAGCTCCAGAAGAGCCGAGAGGTAGAGATGTACCAGCAGAACCGCCTATGAATGCCACTGACCAGGATTTAAGAAATACAGTGCATATATTGACTCAGATAGTTGTTGTACAAACTCAGGGATGAGCTGGTTCAACGACAAGTGAGGATGACGCGACTAGAGTAGCTAGTCGGCGGACACAGGATTTTCTGAAATTAGATCCTCCCATATTCACTGGGACAGATCCAAATGCAGACCCACAGGACTTTTTGGACCAAATTCAAAGGGCTCTAAAGGTTATGCATGTGACTGGTATAGAAACAGTGGAACTTGTGGCATATAGATTGAAAGGAGAAGCTATATTGTGGTATGAAAATTGGAAACGATCGAGGGGTATTGGCACAAATCCAACTAGTTGGGAAGAATTTAAAATGACATTCCTTGATCACTATCTTCCATATGAGATCCGAGAGGCTCGTGCGGATCATTTATTAAATCTCCGTTAAGGGAATATGAGTGTTAGAGAATACAGTCTTCAGTTTAATTCTTTGGCCCGATATGCTCCGAATGTAGTGGCCACAATGGAAGACCGAGTCCATTGATATGTGGACAGATTAAAGCCATATTTGGTGAGGGACTGCACTATTGCTGCTTTGAATAGAGATATGGATATAGCCAGAATACAGGCATTCGCATAGAAGATGGAAGATCAGAGGCAAAGGAGAAGGACACACGAAGTTGAAGGAGGGCCGTCTAAAAGGGATAGATCTACGGGACAGGGTATGGCATCCCAAGGAGAATTTAGGCCTCAGGTTTTGCCTAGACCGCTGGGACCATCATTCTCTTACCCTACAATAGGTACTCCACCTCACTTTTGAGGGTTTAGAGGCGGTTAAGCTGGACATAGTAGTGTAACTCAGGGTTCACAGACAGTGGGGTATCGAGAACAAGGAAGTATGAGCCAATCGAGGTCTTTTCGTCAGCTGTGCCAGCACTGCGGGAAGTTTTATTCAGGTGAATGATGGTTTGGAACGAATGTTTGCTTTTGGTGTAGGAAGTCAGGGCATATGATGAGAGAGGGCCACGGGTAGTATGACACGACCTACCGGATCAGCCGTTGCTTTATCATTGTCAGGTGTACAACCTGTTGGCCGTGGCAGAGGTGCTAGCAGGGCAGCTAGTTCAAGTGAAATTCAAAACTGTGCCTATGCCTTAGCGGATCGACAGAGTTCGGAGGCTTATCCTGATAAAGACACAGGTACAGTATTCATATTTTTACATAAGGTATATACATTGATTGACCCGTATTCTACATTACTCCATTGATGAAGAAAAACATTTTGAAAAAATACCAGAACTACTAGTTACGCCATTCGAGGTCTATACACCAATTGGCAAATCTAAAGTAATTAAACGAGTTTATCGTAATTGTATAGTAACTAATTGTGGCCTTGATACACTGGTTGGCATTGCCGAGCTAAGAGGTTACATTCTCCTGTTCCACAAAGAATGTTCTTAAATGGAAAGGTAGTATGGAAGCACCGAGAGGTAAATTTATTTCCTATCTCAAGGCAAGGGAAATGATACGCAAAGGAGTACATGTGTCACTTAGTAAGAGCGAAGGATATTGGTGTGAAGTCAAAAGTCTTCTAGGCACTCAGCCTATCTCTATTCCATCGTATAGAATGTCCTAGCAGAATTAAAGGAGCACGTAAAAAGACTTATTGGAAAACTGGATACATAAGACCTAGTACGTCCCCTTGGAGTGCACCAGTATCATTTGTGAGAAGGAAATATGGTACGTTGAGAATGTGTATTGGCTATTAGCAATTGAATAAGGTGATAATTAAGAATAAGTATTCCCTCCCTAGAATTAATGATTTAATACTGGGTGTCAAAGTGTTTTTACGGGACATCACCAGATAAGGGTTAAAAAAAATAATAAGAAAAATAAAAACAATAACATAATATACCCAAGGCAGTTTTTCGAACACGATATGGTCGCTATGAAATTGTAGTTATGCCATATGGACTAACCAAGGCATCGACAATTGTTAGGGATTGGGTCACAGGGTATCAGATAAAGGAATGAGGGTTGGTACACAAAAAATAGAAGCGTGAAGAATTAGCCAAAACCTACGACACCTACAGAGATTCGTAGTTTTCATGGGTTGGCAGGCTATTACAGAAACTTGTTGAAATTTTTTTTCTTCCATTTCAACACCCTTAACAAGCTAACACACAAAGAAACCAAGTTTCAGTGGATGATACATGTGAAAAAAGTTTCCAAGAGCTGAAAGAAAAATTGACTTCTACACCTGTATTAGTACTTTCGAAGGCACAGAAGGGTACACAGTATATTGTGATGCTTCAGGGGTCGGCCTAGGATGTGTATTGATGCAACACAGGAATGTAATAACGTATGCCTCATGACAGTTGCAACTACATGAGCAAAATTATCTCACACCTGATCGTGAGTTAGCAGTCGTGATATTTGCTTTAAAAATATGGTGCCACTATTTGTCTGGGGTTCACGTTGATATATACTGATCATGGAAGTTGCCGTATATTTTTTTAAGCAGAAGGACCCACACTGAAGTCGGCAAAGGTGGCTGGAAGTACTAAATGAAGATGATAGTAATAGCTTATACCATCCGGAAAAAGCAAACGTGGTAATCGATGCGTTCATCTAGTTAGACAGCTTGAGGGTTTGTCTTCTTAAAACTCCAGATGAAGGAATTATAGTGTAAAAGGTGGCAGAGTCTTCACTTGTAGCTAAGAGAAGGAAAACCAAGATGCAAATCTTAGTTTAGTTCAGTGAATAAGAATGTCCAGCAAAATGTGATGAAGGTATTTGAACTTACAAAAGGGGGAGTACTTCAATGCTAAGGTAAATTTTGTGTACCAGATATAGATGAGATAAGGAAATAAATTATGACAGAAGTACATCATTCACGGTATTCTATTCATTTGGGAGCAACAAAAATATACTATGGTTTGGAAGAAATGTATTGGTGGGGCAATATAACGAAGAGAAACATTGCAGGCTTTGTAGCTCATTATCCGAATTATCAACGGGTAAAAACTAGAGCATCGAAAACCTGGAGGTTATATGCAATACAGGAATCTTCCAGTTTGGAGGAGGGATATGATTAACACGGGTTTTATCACAAGGTTGCCTTGTACATTTCGGAAATTTGATTACATGTGGATGATAATTGACAGACTTACCAAGTAGCACACTTTTTACCTATCAAGACCACTTGTACAGCTGGAAACTATGCAAGGTTGTATGTTAAAGAGATAGTGTGATTACATGGGATTCCAATTTCTATTATATCAGACAGATGGGCAAGCAGAACGTATTAGTCAAACACTTGAAGATATGCTACGAGCTTATACAAGTGAGGGGGTAATTGTGAAAGAAACACCTATTGCCATTCTGGATCAACAAGTGAAGAGGATAAGGGATAAACAAATAGATTCCATAAAAGAACTTGAGATAAATCAACAAGTAGGCGAAATCACATGGGAAACCGAAAGAATGATGAAATCTAAAGAACTCGTATTTGTTGTAAACAAAAGAAAAAGTTCAAGGTACGAAATTGAAGCAATAACAAGTAAGTCTCTACAAGTATCATGTGTATATGAGAACATTAAGGATACACTTAGATTTAAATTTGTTTCAAAAAGATAATGTTACTAACATTCGAGGACGAATGTTCCTAAGGGGGGAGGATGTAACACCCCGTATATTTTTGAACCTATTTAAGTACCGTAACATTTATGGAATTATTTAACTTGAGATAGTTGGTGGATTAAGAACTAAAATTCTTGGGCTGAATTAATTCCATGCTAATGGGCTCAAAAGAGGCCCAACAATTAAGTAAAAGACATGGCCCAAAAAGGGAAAAATGACCCATTCATAAAATGGACCAAGTAAACATGTCATATTTGACCAAGAGTGGATAAGTATGACTATGAGGCACTATAAAAAGGCAAAAAATCAGATTTTTAATCAACAAAACACACATGCCTCAGTTCTAGAATTTTCCACAACATTCTCTTCATCCAAACCCTAAGCAACTACACTTCTTTGGACAAGATCACTCCTTTGAAAGCTTGGGTAAGTGTTTAATCTTATGGTTTATTATATTATATTATTAATATGGTGCATAAATCAAGTTGGTTATGTTTGGAAAGTGTTGGACAATTCACTATGTGTAAAACTGTCTATTTTTAATCGGAAAAGGGTTTTGCCTTATGAACTTGAAAATGGACTTGTGGTCCTGAAGGAAGTGAACTTGATGGATTAAATATCAACATGTAAGATCTGTTTATGTCCTTAACTTGCTTTCTCTTTGTGTGTAACATTTGGAATTGTTGTTGCGAAATTGTACATGGAACCGGTGGCGTATTGAAGGGAAAATGTGGTTTTGTGATGTTTATGTGTGTTGTCAAACCATGACTGTTCTTTGGCATCCAAGTGGCCTAAAATATGTAAAAATAAGCTTTTTCATGACCATGGACCATTTATTACAAAAAAGGAGCCAAAAGAGATCCATTTTGGCCGAAACGGGCACCCGCCCTCGCAGACGAAGGCACCTACGGGTGCAGGTGACTTCGCAGGTGCCTCTGTACAATGCCAAGGGTCACATGATGCCATACCTCAACTAACTTCAGGCGCAGGTGGCTTCGCAGGTCAGGCCAAAACCCCATTTCAATTGTTTTTGCATCTCTTTGACCCCTCAAAGCCCCTATACCCTTCATGAATGCAATTATCAACTTATGATACCTATTGAATGACTTTAAAGGATTATCCCAGAGGTATTTTGAATGGTATCAATTATGGGTTGTCTTTATGGGTTGTTGTGAAAGGTGTTTACGTGACGTAGTGAAGTAATTGTGACATGGTATTGAAGGGGAAGTGTAAAGTATAAACTTGGTGTGAAATGCTATTGGTTTATGATGTCTTGGTTGATGTGTGGCATGTTGTCATATTGATTGGTATGGAAATGCAGTGGATTGTATTGTAAAGGGTGAAATGACGTTATATGGCAAACATGTAACTCACTGTCGTCGTATACATTTGTAAGGTAGTTAGTTGTTAACGTGAGTTCCATTATGTACTTGTGTTGTAGAGTAAAAAGTAAGGAAGGAGATGGATTATTGTAATCACATATAGGACTGTATAGTCATATTGAGAAGATAAGGTATGTAAGGTTACCCTTTTCGTATCCTTCTGCAGCACATAGTGTTCACATTGTCATTGTACTTGTTCCATTCCAAAATGTTCTAAGGTATCTCATTTCAGGTTATCATATATTGTTATTCACATGTTCATTATTCATTGATCAATTTGTTATTCACGTGTCACATAATTGTGGACATGGTTCAACGTTCCAATAATGTTATGTTCCAAAGTTCCCATAATGTTTCAACTACCAATGTATCAATCTTACACAAGCAAATGTATCAATCTTACACAAGAAAATGTATCAATCTTACACAAGTAAAGGTATCAATCTCTCATAAGTAAGGAATGAAGTAATGCGTATATATATTTATATATATTATGGCCCACCGATAAGGTGAAAGATTGTTTATATTATATTATGGCCCACCTATAAGGTGGAAGAGTGTTTATATTATATTATGGCCCACCTATAAGGTGGAAGATTGTTTATATTATATTATGGCCCACTGATATGGTGGAAGATTGTTTATATTATATTATGGCCCACCGATAAGGTGGAAGATTGTTAATAATATATTATGGCCCACCGATAAGGTGAAAGATTGTTAATAATATAGTATGACCCACCGATAAGGTGGAAGATTGTTAATAATATAGTATGACCCACTGATAAGGTGGAAGATTGTTAATATTATATTATGGCCCACCGATAAGGTGGAAGATTGTTAATAAGAATGAATGGTAATAAGGATGAAAGTAAGCAAAGAAAGTAAAGCACTTGAATGAGCGTATATCTTGAAGGAAAGTATTTATGAACGATATATTATATAAATGATAATGATATGAATGAAGGATTGAAAATGAAAGTAATGAAAGCAATGTACATGGTTCCACATATACAGAACGAAGGTTTATCCATATATTTATTATTCACTTGTACTTGATATCATTGAAGTACTTCTGTATCATGCAGTTTCTTATGGCCTTACATACTCAGTACATTCTTCATACTGACGTCCTTTGGGGGACTTACCTTACTTGTTGCAGGCACAAGTGCTAGTAGACCTCCACAGTAGGTTGCGGGTCAGTTACGGATCTTTGGTGAGCTCCAGTTGGTTCGGGGCTTTTCGAGTCACATGTGTACATTTGGTTTGGTATTGTAATGTTGTATAAAGTGGGGACTTGTCCCGACTGTAGGTTAGTTATGTACATGTATCTGTTAGAGGCTTTGTAGACGTATGTGGGAATATGAATGTAAGGGATGTATGCCTATTTTGACTTGATGGCCCTAACGACCAAGTTTCGTATATAGCATATGTTTCCATGACTTCCGCATAGTTACATGAGATATAATGATGTTCATACATAGACATGCATATGAATTTACATGAGCAAAGATTGGTTCTCTCGGGCTTCAACGGCTTCGGGTGCCAGTCCGCCCCATTGGAATTCGGGGCGTGACAGGGTCATACTTTAACAAATTTAATTTCAAAATATTTACCATTTACTAAACAACTAGGTGTGGGTTCACAAGGAGTAACATTGATCCCGAGTTGTCCATAAATTATAGGAATAGTTTCCCTAAATTAATTTAGACCAATTTTTGATGATTTTGACTAGATTGAGACTATTGGAGCTTGTTTGAGTGGACTTTGGCAATTCAGGGGAGATTTAACTACCACAAATTTGGTAAAAGAGGCTTAAAATCTTTAATTACTTGCTTTTCATAAAAGCATATGATTTGTTTGATATGTGATATAAGGTCAAAAGGTTATATATTTAACTATCATTTACCTCACATTTGGTGCTTTATTATCGTCACTTTGGGCATTGATTTCAGGTATTACACTTATGCAGGTTGTTTTTGATGTCTAGGATGAAAATGAAAAAGTTCAAGCCAAAAACAGATATATTAGAGCTTCAAAGTCTGAGTAGAAGCCATCAAACACTAACCCGAAGTTAGTTGGACGTGCAAAATCAAGAATAGCGACTATGAGTGAAGAAAAATCATGAAGGTAGGAAAATATAGCCTACCACGCCACGCCAGGTGAGGCCCAACGCATTGTGGTAGAATTGGAGACGTATAAGGAGACAAGAAAAAGTAATTGTCAAAATGGCCTATGGTGGGGAGGCCAGAAAGTCCCATCCATTGCGGTAACCAAACTTGGTCTTGCTTTTTTCCTACTTCATTTTGAATTCGGTTATTTCATCTCAGACTTTTTCCTACACTTGCAAATAGTCCATAATCATTGTTTTAACCCAATGTTTTACCTAAAAAAAGCTATGAGCCAGCAGGAAGGCTGGAGAAAATTAGTTTTTTCTTTTCTTCACCATATTTATTTATTTTGATATTTCTCTTTAGATGCTTTGTTGAAATTTCTCTATGTTTATGTTGTGTTAAACGTCTCATCTAGGGTTATGGTAGTTGCGTAATCATTTTCATATGAATAAGAATTGACTTGTTAAGATATTTATTATCTTGATGCAACTCATGCAGTTATTTACTTCTTCTTGATCTTAAATTATTTTATTGCTTGATCACCATTCAAATACCATATGTGGATCAAAAATTGGACTCGTAAGAAGAAATTTGCATTTGTAGTAAAAAAAAAGTAGGCTTGGTTATGAACCTTATACCAAAAGGGGAAAAGTTTGCTCTGATGGATAGAAATGTACCTAATAGCCTTGCTAAGTTGATACAGATAAAGTCACATGCACTTCACTATTGACTGACAATTATAAAAATATAGGTGAATCTAATGACCCATTCCATCATTATTAAAAACACAACAATAAAAAAAATAAATTAAAAAATTTACATCAAGTTAAATTTAAGATAGGATTAGCCGTTATTCAGTTAACAATAATTTTGGGAACAAGATTAAAGGGAATGGCTATACTACCTTAGGAACGCTGTAACGGACCCTTGGCTGCTACAGTGGGTCCGCTGTTGTGAGGTCTAGGTCACTGTAGCGGTGCTCGACTAATGGCCACACAAGTTTTAAACCCTTTTACCCAGTTTCTATCCTAATGTAGTTGTCTTATCATAAAAATACCCCCAATGATATTTTAAGCTAAAGAAAAGGAGAGGAAAGGCTCTCAAGGAGCACGGCTCCATTATCATGCTCACAAATTCTCCATCAAATTTTCTAAAATTGAAATAAGGAACGAGGATTCATAAACTTTGTAGCAATAGCTTGGATTTGAGGTAAGTTATGATTTATGAGTAGTATATTGCGGTTAGTAAACATATATGCAATATAAATTTGATGGAAGAATCATGATAAAACGTGAGAACATGGTGTTTGGATGGACAAAAATATGGAATTTACGTAAAAAGAGTAAGTATGTGTTGATATGTTTAATGGATAAATATCTTGATGGATGTTTTATGTTGTATGACCTCCATGATGAGTTATAATATGAATTATGTGGATATGGATAATGATATGGAGATTGTGTGAACTTATAACCTAAAGATTCAATTTAAATACCTTAAAAGGGGAGAATTCGATGTTCTGTGTGGTCTTGAATATGTAATTTTACTGCTGCAATATTGTAACGAGAATTGATCATAATGAGAGAAGGTGATATCGTAACTTTAGGAATCAGAAAAGGAAATTGTCTAAGTTTTAAGAAGTAAAGTGTGTAAGGGGATATACCTAAATTTGAATTGTAATGCTGAATAGAATTAAGTGCTTGATTAATTTACTAATGAAGTGGTATCTCTGAATCTAGTAATGACTTGAATGTGGGAGTTGCTAGTTGGTAACTAAATCCACCAAATGTGATATAAATAAGAGATGGGTTTGTAGGTGAATGGAACTATGTATGTTAATTGGAGTTGAGACTTTATTTAAATTTCATGTGTGCTCCTAAATTTTATGTTTGTAGATTAAAAAAAATGG
This sequence comes from Capsicum rhomboideum, assembly GCA_031232105.1. NCBI lineage: Eukaryota > Viridiplantae > Streptophyta > Magnoliopsida > Solanales > Solanaceae > Capsicum > Capsicum rhomboideum. Next base: position 83,560,832 of record CP124712.1, read on the forward strand.
TTGTGGATTGGTCTTCAGACATGCCTGTAGTTGTGGTTTTGGTTGTTAAACATTTGAATGAAAAAGTTAATTAAACAATGAAATTGATTAAGTATATAATAAAAGTATGTGTACTCGCGATATTGATGTACTGTGGTATATCCAAATTGATAGTGAACTGAAATATCTATTGTTAACATTTTGGAGGGCCGAGTACCATACCGGTATGGATAGGTATATTAATGATATTAAGGAGAGTCAGGCACCATAGCGATACGGTACATGGAATAAGCTGGTCCCATGTAGGTCATGACTATTGGGCATAAATAAGTTTCTTTAGTGTATGTGTACAAAAGAGAGACTAAAGTCTGGTATGTGAGTGGTAAAGTGCATTGTGATGATAATGGTACAGTTAATACTACACCTGTGAGATTAAGGTGGACATAAATCCCCATTGTATTGTGCTATGGTAGTGGCGATTGTTGTGATACGATTTGATATTGTTGATAGTTATGTGACCTGATTATGGATATTGTCAAGATTGGGGGAGGGGGGGGGGGAGGGGTTGTAATTAACTATGATACTTGCCTGTGCATTTTGTAACTGCGTTGTTGATATGGTATATTCTATAGGGTATTATAGTGGTTGAAGGATTGCTTGTTGCTGTGAATGTGTGTGTTACTTTTATTGTTTATCTATCTGTGGGGTTATTCTTGATGTTGAGATTTTGTGTATAGTTGTTATGAAAAAGTAGAGGATATATGGGTAGGATCTAGGTTGAGATTTCCTATCGTGCTATATCAGTTTATTGTCGACCTAGGTTGAGCCCAATTGGTATGTACTCGATTCCATTTGGTATTTCTACAACCATAATTGGAACCTAGTTCATTCCAATTAGTATCGTAATGACTTTGCAGTTGGAACCTAGTTGTTTCTGTTACACCCCAGCTTAGGATTAGAAGTCCCACATTGGCAGAATATTAAAGAGATGTTGCGTATATAAGTAAGTAGGCTTTACTCCCTAGTAACACATCTTAAAGCCATGAGGGTCTAGGCCCAAAGTAGATAATATCACTAGTGGGAGGGATCATTACAAATAATATTAGAGCCACTCATGTGTTAGCCTTGTCGATATAGGCCAGAGTTAAAACTAAGTTTGGGCAAATCCTGGTAAGGCTGGGAAAACCTCAGTCTTGAGTCTAGGCAAATCCCATTTGGTGGGGAAAACATCAGCGAGGACACTAAGTCCATAAGAAGGGGTGTATGTGACACCCCAACTTAGGATTAGAAGTCACACATCAGCAAAACATAAGAGAGATGTTGGGTATATAAGTAAGCAGGACTTACTCCCTAGTGACGTATTTTAAAGCCGTACGGGTCTAGGCCCAGAGCGGACAATATCACTAGTGAGCTGGGTCGTTACATCAGAGTTACCTATAATCAAGATCAAATCTTAACCGTTATTGAGTTTTCTTACATAAAACACACAACTTATTTATTTTAAACAAGTATGGGGAAACGATTTGAGCCTTCAGAAGAGCTAAACAAATTCAAAATGTTCCCAGAAATTGCATAATATGTCATTGGTGAAGTTGAACCACTAAAAAATTATTCTTAACATTTGAAGCGGGAATCAACAAAAATACTAATACGCCTAAGGGAACAGGAATATAAAAGCTCGAATATGTGAATTGAGCGATATTAAATAAGGTCTGGTTTGATAGGATTTAAGTATTTAAGTTTTAAACCTTATATAATTGACACATACAAAGGATCGGGGCATGAGGTATGAAAATAGAAATGCACAACAACTATAAAACCAATAGTGATTACATAAAATTGTGGAAGGAAGTAGTGTGAATTAGAGGGATAACACAGTAAAGTCCTTTAGCTAGTTAGTTAGTTAAAAGAGTAGTTAAATTAGTATCAACTACCAATCAAGAAGTTAGTTAAATATAACTAATAACCTACTCAATCCATCTCAAAATAGTTGGCAGGTTTAGATTTTGCACAACTCTTAAGGAAAAATTAACGAGGAGTATGATTTTGACTAATATATCCCTTATTAATTCTTTAATCTTTATCTATCTACGTGACTCTTAATTCTAGAGTAATTAATGTTAAGGATAAAGTTGACTCTTAATTCTTGATTTTTAGTAAACATGTCAACTATTTTGAGATAGAGGGAGTATTAGCCTAGTCTATAAATATAGTCATGTACAATATTATTATTAACACTCTAACTTCTCTCTCAACTCATCTCGTTCCATATCCTCTTTTCTTCTCACATGCAAAGGGTACAACCATAGCTAGATTATTGAACAACTTCATGGTATCAGAGCATTGAGCAAAATCTTGAATCTGCCAGCATCTGAGTTGAATCAAGTCCAATGATAATCACTTTCACAAATCAAGTGTTCAAATTCTCAAGAAATGGCCAACAATGGAACTCAAACCGAAACAATGGATGATGGAAGTCGATCAACTCCATATGAGAGTCACTCTCAAGAAATTGATTACATCATCCATTATTTCTATCACCTTCAGATTTAATGGAAATTAGATCATCATCTTCTAGCTGACAGGTATTGAGAATTATGCTATTTTGTTTTGTTCTATACGTATTGCTCTGTTGGGTAGAAATAAATTGGGATGCTGGATGGTACATGTAGCAAGGAAATTTACCAAGAAAGGTTATGGAATCACTGGGAACATGATGATGCTATAGTGTTTTCTTGGCTTAAGAATTTTGTTTCATAAAATTTGCTTGGAGGCATTATGTATGCCACAAGTGAAGGGCAGTGTGGTAAGATTTGCAAGAAAGATTCACCAAAGTGGATGGATCACGAACCTTTAATCTCCATAAAGAGATGGCCATGCTGACTCAGGGAACTAACTCTGTTTTTGTATATTTCTCAAGACTCAAGAATCTTTAGAAAGAATTTATGGCCTTGGTACCACCACCAATATGTCATTGTGAGAAATTGAGGGATGTCATATCACATATGCAGAAGTTGAAACTATTTCAGTTCTTGATGAGGATTAATGACTCGTATGGACTGGCATCCCTTGATCTTAATTAACCAGTCCTATGCTATGGTAGTTAGTGATGAAAGTCAGAGGTCCGTGTCTGCTACTGTTGGGTTGTTAGGATCAAACCCACTATCTAATTCTAATGGCTATGAAGTATCTATGTGTTGTAAGAGAGGTGGTACTCAGAAGTTCATCTATACTATGATCTGTGTAAGATAAAGGGACATAACAAGGAAAACTGTTGGAAAATTATAAGCTATCTACCTGAGTTCAAGTTTAAGAGGAAAGGTACTACTGGTAATGGAGCTGGTAGTGCAACATATAATGTGGTGGCTGAAGAGATACCAAGAATTGAGTCTCATCATGCTGAAAGTTCGCATAGGTCTCAACCTATATTTGGCTATGGTATTAACACAAATATGACTAATTAGGGTCAACCTGTAGGGAACATGGAAAAAATTCAAGCTAAGTTGAGTCCCTTCACACAAGTTTAGTACAATCACTTAGTGTAATTGATGAATCAACACAACCCTTAGAACATCAAGGTTCCATCCTCCACCACATTTCCAAACGTGGCAGGTATGACTGAACCAGGTTCCATCCTCCACCGCATTTACAAATGTGGCAGGTATGAATGAACCTATGATTTCAAATGCCACAAGTATAACTAAACTGGTATCTTTGTTAGTCCCTTACAATCCTAATTGAATAGTGGACACAGGGGCAACAAATAACATGGCATCATACTTAAACTTGTTAACCAAATCATATATTAATGAAATAAGTAGTCCAAAGAATGTACAACTACCTATTGGAGATGTTGTTCATGTCATACACACTGATCAAGTACTATATCTGGCAAAAATGTTGTATCTAATGTGTTGTATATTCCACAATTTGAGTTCAATTTGCTTTTAGTTTCAAAGCTAACAAGAGAGCTGCAATGCTTTGTTTCTTTTTTTCCTAACTTCTTTGTTTGTAAGGGTCTCTTCACTGGGAGGGTGAAGGAGATTGTAAAGAAGTCAATGGTTTCTATTGGTTTCTGAGTCAAGCTATAGGAAAACCTATTAGCTTAGCTACTCATGAATCTAATATTATCTCAAACATCAAACTAGATATTAGTCTGTGGTATAAAAGATTAGGCCATATTTCTACTTCTGCGCTTAACAAACTATTTACTACTATTAGAAGTCAAATAATAGAATGTTTAGTGTGTCCTTGTGCTAAATAATGTAGATTACCTTTTCAATGTAGTAGTATAAAAAATAGTAGTATCTTTGAGTTCAATTCATGTAGACCATTGGGGTCCTTATAAAACTGAGACATATGATGGAAATAAATACTTCTAGTCAATTATTGATGACTCAAGATATACTGGGCCATTTCTTTTAAAGAAGAAATCTGATGTTTGTGTGTCACTTCAATGTTTCATGAGCTGCACCTGAAATCAGTTTGATAAGACAGTCAAAAATAACAAGAACTGACAATGGTACTGAGTTCATTAACTCAATATATGATCACTTGTTCAAACAGTTAGACATTATTCATCAAACTACGTGTGCATACACCCCAACAGAATGGGGAGCCTGAGAGAATACATAGACATATACTTGAAGTGACTAGAGCAATTAGATTACAAGCTAACATACCAGTTAAGTTTTAGGGACATTGTGTGCTAGCTTCCGTCTATCTCATTAATAGGCTACCTAGTTCAATCTCAAATAATGAGTCTACATTTGCCAAACTCTATGGAAATGAATCGTCTCTAACTCATCTTAAAGTGGTAGGCTATTTATGCTTTGCTAAAATGCCTAATCAACATGATAAATTATTATTTAGATCTAAAATAACTGTACATATGGGCTATTCTGAGGTGCAAAAGGGATACATATTATATGATTTAACTGATAAGGTTTTCTTTGTCATAGGGGATGTAGTATTCAATGAAACAATGTTTCTATTTTTCAAAGAAAATATTCTACATCAGACCTTATATTCAAGGACACTCATTTCATTTTGATTGCTCAAGTCAATGGTCTAGCATCCCTATTATGAAACACACGCAATCTAATCAAGGAAGTTCTGAGTTAACAACTGAGTGACCAATGTAGAGGCTAGAGAATAGGCTCAACACACTGAGAGAGTAGACAACCTAGTTCAAGTACCCTTACAACCACATGCTGCAATTATTCAACCTGAAAGGAAATCTACTAGAGCACAAAACTACCTATTTAGATGAAAGATTTTGTATCACTCAACATTCACCAAGACTCAAGCTATGGTTTATAGAAGTACATGAGCTGTGATGGTATTTTATAAAAATATAGTGCTTATATAGCTGCCTTTTCTAATGTTGTAGAACCAAAGTCTTAGATAGAAGCTAGTAAAGATCCAAGATGGATAAAAGCTATGAAATGTGAGATTGCATCACTACAAAGTAATCATACTTGGGACATAGTGAATCTTCCTGAGGGAAAAAATCCAATAGGATGCAAGTGGATATTTAAGGTGAAGTATAATTCTATAGGAGAGATAGAGAGGTACAAAAAAGACTAGTAGTAAAAGGTTATAGCCAACATGAAGGGATTGACTAACAAGAAACTTTCTCTTTTGTAGTAAAGATGAAGACTATTAGACCTATTTTTGCTTTAGCTGCACAAAATTAGTGCTATGTTCATCAAATGGATGTGTTTAATGTATTCTTGTAAGGACATTTGTATAATGATATATATATGAAACTACCTTAGGGATTCATAATTTAGAGGGAGAAGAAAGTATGCAGACTTATGAAGACACTATATGGACTGAAACAGGCTCCCAGATAGTGGAATGCTAAGTTGTCTAAGGCACTGGTCCAACTAAACTTCAAACAAAGTGACTATGATCAATCTATGTTTATGAAAGAAGATGAATTAAGAAATTTAGTGATCCTATACATGAAGATGATGTTAGTTATAGGAGACAACTTGAAAGTTATTGAAGAAACAAAGGAGAAACTGAAACAAACTTTCAAGATAAAGGACCTTGGAGAATTAAAATACTTCCTAGGCATTGAATTTGCCAGATCTGCACAAGGAATACTCATGCATCAAAGGAAATACACATTGGAACTTATATTAGATATAGGGCTCAGTAGTGCCAAACCAGCTCCAATAACTTTGTACACTAATGTCAAACTGACAAATACACAATATGATTACTACATCAGGAACAAATCTGGAAAGTTTGACTCAAATGATCCATTAGTAGATCAAGGAGCCTATCAAAGATTGATAGGAAAACTATTGTATTTAACTATGACAAGACCAGACACAACATTTGGAGTCAATATAGTAAGGCAGTTTCTTCAACAACTAAAAAAATATCACATGGATGCTACACTTAGAATTGTAAGATATGTGAAAAACCAATTTTGTCTGGGCATCCGACTATCCAGCAACAATAACATTATACTAACAACATATTGTGATTCTGATTAGGCCTCATGCCCTATGCCAGAAGGTCAGCAACAAGCTTCCTAGTTAAATTTTAAGATTCATTGGTAACATGGAAATCTAAGAAAAAAACTACAATCTCAAGATGCTCTACAAAAATAGCGTACAGAAGAATGGCTGCCACTATTGCTGAATTAATATGGATTATAAGACTACTCAAGGAACTATGAGTGGAAATGAAACTACATGTTGAGGCCTATATAGAGAGTAATGCTGCAATATAGATTGTAGATAATCTTGTCTACCATGAAAGGACCAAACATATTAAGATAGATTGCCATTTTATGAGAGAAAAAATAGTCAAGGATTGGTGACAACAAGATATATTTCAAAAAGGGATCAACCAGCTGATTTTCTTACTAAAGGACTCAACACAGTACAACATTTGTATCTCAGTTCTAAGCTAGAAACCTGTAACATTTTCTCACTTCCTAGCTTGAGGGGAGTGTTTGTCACGACCCAAAAACTCAGGTCATGATGGCAGCTACTATAACCCACCAATAAGTAAGCTCAATTCATAGCCCAGAATGGTAAGTAACGTGATAATGAGAGGAAGATAGAAGAACAGGGTAACAACATGAATTAAGGAGACTAAAAAATAAAATAGACAAAACATGCATATAAATAGAGAACGGGAAGGAAATAATATACAAAAAGGATCTCCCAAGACTTTGTATAGTTAGTACTAAAGCCACTACATCATAAGGAGTACAAGATAGGTATAATATATACATAATAGTCTCCGAAAGTACAAAATAAGACTAGTCCCAAAAATAGAAGGAGATAGATCAACTCTTGTGCCAAAAGCTCACCCTATATCTCTGATCAATAACTCTACACGAGGATGGCATTAGTGATGATTAATCATACTAGGATCTATATTAGGGAAAAAGATGTAGAAGTGCAGTATGAGAACCAAAACACACGATACTCAGTAGGCATCATAGATCGACTGAGCTCAAATAAGATACAAGTATAATAAAGTGCGAATATATGCTAACGGCAAGAAAAGAGGGTTCAGAAGGAGAGTAATAGGTTAAAGCTAGACAATACGAGAAATACAAGTAAATAACTCAAAAAGCATAAAGTAAGAATCTAACTATAGCCTCACTAGACCCCCATAAGCTTAAAAGGTACAATAAATAAACCCAACTACCCCGATAAGCATGGTAAATGTAGGCAATAAGTAATAGTAAATATAAATCAAGCATGACCATAAACAAATGCGGAAGAATACAATGCTATGCAATATGAGATGAGTGAAGTGTCCAATTGTATCGTATACTCTTCCTCCAACCATATTCGTACACCTTGCTTGGAATTGAACCGGACTTCCAAATAAAAATAAATAATAGTGCATGCCCAAAATTGAACCAAAGCTTAATATGTAATAAGTGGTAGAAATCAAGTGCCAGGAATCAAACCAGGGCTAAAACAGTCCAATTTTCTTTAATAAAGCCAAATACATTGGAAGTATTCAATAATCCCATTTTAAGTCAAAGAATAGTGTTTGTATGCCAAACTACCAATATACTAGGGACATAAAATCAAACAAGCACAACAGGGTAAGCAAACCAATCAAATACCAATAATCAGTCTACCGACACACAACCTAAGTGTTCTATAGTCATCTATTGTATGAAAATATGCTATCCTATGGTGAATCATCATAAAAGAGTAGTAAAACTAGCTACAAGCCTCGAGAAACCCAGCCTAATGCAAGCAACTACCTGATCCTAGTCAAAGGCATCCTAGAATACTATATACAGCTACCAAGCAATCCAGACTAATCCTAATAAAAGAATGGCTATCTGAACTAAGGATTAATGGTGTAAGTATGTTCTAAGGCTGTTACACAAACTATAAGGATCATAAATACCTAAATAAGAAGTATCAAAGCCATAATATCCTACTAACAATTACAAAGTTATAATACAAATACCTTAAATGAGCTAAGTCTAAGAGTAGGTAAGCTGTAAGCTACCTGGACACCAAAGAACGTGCTCACAACCTGCTAAACTGAAGCTTTTCCATTTTGAGAAGCCTTTGACCGCTGCCATACTACCAAAATAATAATCTATTCATCAATATGATAATAATGATACCCATATTGTAAATTTACGCTCCAGGTCAAAAATCAAGTTAAAAAATCACCCATGGAGCCCGCTTGTGGAATTTAAAAATCAAATCCATAATTATGTCCCTCGTGGGACAAAGATATCATGCTCAAAATTTTAATATGACCAACTCCCAAATAGAATCTCAAATCAACCCCACATTCAAAGAAAAAAAATAATTGAGCTAGGGAATTAAATTAGAATTTTGACTGGAAACTTACGAATTATCGATGGAAAAATGATCAAGGATCAAGCAAACACCTAGCCCCAGCTCTAAACTATGTTTCCACATAGTTTTACAAGTTCAAAGTCATCAACTATGGAGGAAGTTTGGGTTAAAATGATGAAATGTATGAAATGGGGGTTTATATACAGCTACCTCCGCTTAAGCGATGGTCACTATTTACCCCATCCTCCGCTTAAGAAGCTCCCTAGTCGCTTAAGCGAAGGAGAGCATACATAAGCCATGGGAGATGAAATTAGATATAGCCAAATAAACGGTCTCCTATATACATAAGCACATCCTCTTAAGTGACCAAAAGGTCTCATAAGCGGCCGCACCAGCTGATGCACCAACAAATTTTTGCTAAGTCTAAAAAGTCTCTTATCGGGTGCTCAAGATTCGTTCAAAATCTTGTACACACAAAATAAATATGTTAACCTACAAAAAATGGTATTCCAAACTTAATAGGATCGATAAAATTACCAATAGAGGTTGTTTCAATGAAATGTGGGCCCTAAACCCAAGTCCCAACCTTCTATTTTAACCGAAAAGCCAATCGGTAGCCCAAAAAGAGTCTGAATGACTTGAGACCAAAACCAAAGGTCCCCCTAGACCAAAATACACATTTAAAAGTGAATGGAAGTATAATAATTCTCATCTAAGGCCCTTTATTTATGTTTTAGCCGAAGACCAATTTCTCAACTTTAAAAACTCCAAAATAGAGAAACTAACATAAAAATCAAATGGACTGCCCAAAAATCAAACTACCTGCCCTAGCAAGTTATAAATGACTTGAGTAATCTATAGGAAAACTCTAAATGTAAAAAATTCATGAAAAAAAAGAAAATGACCTAGAGGGTCATTACAGTGTTGAAGGAAGTAGTGTCAATTAGATGAAGGAAGTAGTGTGAATTAGAGGGATAAAACAATTAAGTCATTTAGGTAGTTAGTTAGTTAAAAGACTAGTTAAATTAGTATTAACTACCAATAAAGAAGTTATTCAAAGCTAATTAATCACCTATTAGCCTAGTATATAAATTTATATGATTAACATTTGAATAAATATTCACTCTAATTTGTCTCTCAACTTTGTATCTTTCCATATCTTATCTTCTTATTCTTTCCTTTCATATGCAAAGGGTACATGTAATGAACCCTTCAATCATTATGGTATAGCTTAGCATGCAAAAAATTGTGTTAAAATTTTCGTCGTATGAAGTGTTAAAATTTTAGGCTAGACTAGTCTTGGATGAATTCCAAGTATGGTGTGGTCTAGATAAATTTTGTAATGGATAGGATGATGATTCTATTATTTGACATTATAATGTGTTAGCTAAGAGGTTAGGGAGTTTGTAGAAACTTTCAAAATTGAATTTGGGTTAGTAGAACTTCGAATATAGCACTTGACGTAAAGAGGGTTAGTTTGAGAGGCTGAAATCTGGGGTGTGTTTCAAAATTTGCCAAAAATTGGGGTTGTCTGAACATTCTGTCTTTCCTACGCTGCTATAGGTAGAGGCATACCTCTACCATGGGTCTGCTATAGCAGGAATTTTCTCGCTATAGTCGAAGTCAAGATTGGTCAGTCCCATTATAGTGGGTAGGTCCCACAATAGCAAGGCTGCTAAAGTAAAAATTAGGTTGCTAAAGTAGGGTACGTGCAGTAAATATCAATTTTTAGTCTTAAACATTATTTTTATTCCAAAAAACATTTAGAGGTCAGAATAGGGCGATTTTAGGCAAATTCCACCAAGTCCTAACAAATTTTCATTGTTGAGGTAAGTTAATCCACCTATTTAACTAGATTTTCATTCTTTAATCCTTAGAATATCTATGTTCTAATCATGGTGGAGAAATTAACTTGACCTAGGTGAAATTTTTGATGCAAGGTAGTGAAAAGAGGTGTAAAGCCTTAGTTTTAGGTCAAGGATTGGTAGGTTTTGATTTCTATGCGAGAATTTAATCTTGTAAATGTGAAATTGATGGAATTGAAATGGAATAAAGGTAGAAAAACCCTTGAATAAGGAAATGATTCATAAATTTGACTTTAAGGTTATAATCCTTAACATTGTTAGAAGATTGGTTGAATAGTTTTTATATGTTGTTTTTAGACCATAGTCAAGCCAAATCTTCAAGAAAAGGTAAGACTTGAGTTTATTAGATCATTTAAGAGCTTGGATTGATGTAGGTGGTGGTTATATTAGAGTTAAAACTTAAGTTGATTGTATGTGTGCATGGTAACTAATTATTTGTCTACTTGTTGCAATGTATTCTATTATATGTGGAACTTGTTACTTGTAAATGTAAGTTGGAAATTGAAAATCTATGAAAAGTGTTGTAAAAAGAACCTTGTTTGTTGTACTAGGTGGTTGATTTCAATTATTGTGTGATTGTACTTGTTATTGGTACTATTTTGGTGGAAGAAGATGAACTGGTAAAGTTTGATCCTAATTAAATCTGTGGAATTTGGGAAGAATAAGAGTAAGGACGATGGAATAAGGATGGTATCATACTTGGTTTGGGATAAGGATGGGAGTCACTTATTGTTTGGGTTTTTTAGTACATAAAGTGAGCTCTTCCCCTACAAGTCATGGCTAGTGGGCATATATAAGTCTCACACATGTGTGTACATGGTAAATTGAAGATTTTGATGGTCCCTTGAGTGGACCAGGTTTACATTGTTGTTAGTATATATCTGGATCCTTGTGAGGTTTCATTTACTTGGTGTAATAGTGGATCCTTCTGAGGTCCGGTTTACTTGCTATATATTTAGATCTTTTTTTGGTTGTTGATATTGTACTTGAATTGGGCTAATACTTATTGTGGAACACTAATAATGTGTTTATGAGAAAGTGAAAAACTGAATTGTTTGGGCTTTATTACAACAGTTGAAATAAGTTGAGTATCATATGTTAAATGTGATATTTTATTTATTTGACTTGATTGGTTAACATAGAAATTATGGTAGAAGGACAGATTTGAATGATTTTTTGTTAGATGACATGATTGTTACTTAGTTACAAATTGTTAGTTGTTTGTTCACATTGGTTAAGTTGAGTTGGCGTATGACCATACCAGTACATAGTGGTTTGTACTGATACTACCATGTGCTTTTCTTTTTTTGAGCGTAGATCATATTACAACGACTTCAATGAACCTCATTTATAGCCAGTAACATAATTCATGATCCCAATATAAGCATCATCTTTCAAGCAACCATGGACCTCTCCTGCATTATGTTCTTGTCCATTTGTTTTGGACATAGATAGTTTTGGATTTTTTATTAGTTTTTTTTGGGTTGTACCCATGGTTTTGTTCTAGTTATATGTTCTGGCATGATGAACATCAGTTTCTGGGGGCATTTTAGGTTTATTGATATTAATCCATATTTTTTCATTTGAACTAATTCAAAAATTGGTTATTGATATAAAACTACTTTCTTTTGCATTTAAAATGATTATGTGTTGATCATGACTATTCAGGTTTAATGGTTCTCTCATTGGAGTTTTAGTATCGATGCCACTCACGATGAGTTTAGGTTGTGAAAAAGTTGGTATTAGAGTACTAGGGTCATTGATCTAATCATATTAGAATGAGTCTAGTAGAGTCTTGCAGAATAACATAGAGATGTCTGTACTTTTCTTCGGGAGGCTACAGGGCTTTAGGAAAACTTCACTTTCTTCTTTCTTTCATCATATGGCATGATTCCATTGGTGTCTGGTGATCCAAATTGGTATTTGACATCTTCATTCTATTATTTTCACAGATGGTGAATACGAGAGAAAACACAGTTAGAGCAGGGGTTCCTGCACCAACTATTCTAGCTGCTGAGCCTACAGTTAGGGACCAAGGATCGGTGAGCAATAGAGGAAGGGGAAGAGGTAGGGCAATACACACCAGGGGTGGAACATGGGCAACAACTAATCTAGCTAGGTAGAGATTTGAGTAACCTCCAATGCCTGAGAATCATCGTGATGAGGTAATGGATGAGGAGATTCTAGAGTAGGAGGAGGCCACGATAGTTCAGGGAGGTGCAACTCCTCTATAGATGTCTTCTGAGCTAATTCAACAGGTTTTTGGTTTTCTGAGTAGGATGACCAATACTGGGGCCACACCAACAGTGCATGTTCACTAGTATATGAGGGTGCAGTATGATGCCGCTGTGGACCCTAAGATAGATAAGCTTTTTGGGACATTGGTGTTTGCTTATTTAGTGTTAGTTGTGCAAGTTTATTTGGGACATTAGTTGTGCAAGATGATCTTTTTAGAATGAGCATGAGTTGTTGTGCAAGTTTATGAAGATGAAACCCCCATATTTTATTGGCACTGAGATGGAGGATTCCTTTGAGTTCCTTGTAGACTGTCAAAAGTGGATGCACAAGATGGGTATTATGGAGGAAATTGGAGTTAAATTTGTAACCTTCCAATTGTAGGGTAATGCTAAGTTGTGGTAGAGGGCATATGTAGAGTGTTGGTCTTCAACATTACCTCCATTAACATAGAACTCTTTGTTTCTTGAGAAGTACGTGCCACACCCCTTGCATGATAAGAAAAAAAGACGATTTTCTTCCCTTTGAGTAGGGTAGTATGTCAGTTGTAGCTTATAAGGCTAAGTTTCATGCCTTATCCAGGTTTTCCACTGATAAGTTGACATTTTACTCATTTGAGCTTGAATTATCTTGTATTTTACATTGATTCGATATAATTCTCATGTTATATAGCTCTTTTATGCAGGTAGTGGATGAATATGAGCTTGAGCCAACCATGCGATTCAATGGGAATGCGAGAAGTGAAGAAAAGGAGCTCAAATTAACATATGAGGGGATTACAGGCCACCTGCGCACGCATGTCATGTGCTGCGCACACAGGTGGCTGATGAAGCTACAAGGCAGTACCACATGCGCTAGTGACCTACGCGCGCAGGTCTAGCACCTGCGCCAGCAGGTGACTAATGTGGTGGCATTTTTGTAATTTCCAAGAACATGATTTTTGGGCTATAAAAGGGATTTTTAAGATCTGAATATCCATATTTGGCATCTTGAAAAGCTAGAGAAAAAGAGAGTAAAACCCTACGAGAAACTAATTACTTTCCTTTGTTTTTGTATTGAATTGGGATCGAAACCTTGTGATAAACTTGGACTCAATGGAACAAATGGAAGAGAATTTGGGTGATTTTCCTCTTTCTCCTTCTATGAGTAGCTAATTTCTTTGCTTGGGGTTATGCTTGAGTAAGATGTGATAATTTGTATGGGTGTTGTTTATTTGTCTTCCTAATTAGATAATTATTGTGGATTTTACTCCTATTCTATGTGTTCGATCTTAAATTGAAGGTTGCAAACTCTAATTAACCCTAGAGCTCTCATCATCCTTGACAAAAGGGATGAGGGTGAAGAATAGGAAGTGAACAATGACTTGATATTTATCATTTAATAGTGTCTCTTAGACATAAGGATGCTAATTGAGGTATTAGATTGATTAAATAGATACACTAGTGAGGTGTTCGAAAGAACCCACATATGATATCTTGGTGTTTGATTGACAAATCAACACTAAGTACCTATAATCTTGCCTACTCATAACTCTTAGCTAAATCTAGACAAATAGTCAATCACCCGTGCAACCTCTCACTTTTACAACAACAAAACCCCAATTCCCGTATTACACTTGATTTCAACTCTATTTCTCTAATATTTGAATTGTGCATTTCAAACTACATTCACTTTGATAATTATCAATTGTTAACCTAATAATTTCCCCCATTTACTTTTATGTATTATTTTTATAGCATCACGTGTTAGCAGTAGTTGCTTCTGACACTTAAAGGTGAAAGCTATCGCATTCATTCCTCGTGAATTCGACCCCGACTCTAAGTTGGGTAATTATATTGCTAACGACCGCGTACACTCAATTCTAGGGTGTATTTGAGCATTATCAAAAAAATGGCGCCGTTGCTGGGGAATGAAACGTAGCGTTCATTCTTTTTAGTATTTTAAGTTACTCGTGTCTACCATGGTGTAAGTTTACTTTATTTGTTGTTTTTGTTCTCCACAGGTGACAACCAAAGTCTTCATGATTCAATGAGTCAACATGGTAGTCATGTCGCTTCATTTGACGGACATTTATAAGATGAAGACTATTTGGGAGATGCCGGGAGAGCTAGTGCCATCTGTATCCCGCCCGCAAATGGCAATGGAGTGTTTCACGTTACTAGTGTGATGCTCCACCTCCTTCAAATGAAGGGGTTATAGGGGGTCAAGCCCATGAAGATGCAAATCTTCACTTGACAAATTTCATTGATGTGTGCATGCCGTTTGATATAGCCCACATATCACAAGAGTCCATCCAATTGAGACTCTTCCCCTTTTCATTGTGGTTGAGGCAATTGGCCGCGGGTTCAATCACTACATGGGTGGACTTGATGGAAGCATTATTGGATCGGTTCTTCCCACCATCCCAGATGTTACAATTGAGGGATGAGATTATTAACTTCCGCCAATTGAATGGTGAACCATTACATGAGGCTTGGCAGAGGTTTAACAAGAAATAGATGCAATGCCCAACTCACGAGGTTTCGAATAAGATGCTCCTCCAAATATTTTATCGAGCATTAGATCAATTGAACAAAATGGTTGCGGACAATGCTGTTGGGGATCTTTGGTGAAACAAACTTATAGTGTTGCATCGATATTATTGGACCAAGTCACTAAACAAAGTTGAGGTTGGCATAGAAGAGATTCTGAGGTGGCCGTGGGGGCCCCCTTCGCATCTTTTGTAAGCCAAGAGCAAAGAAAGAAAGATGAGGAGAGAGATAAGAGTATGGATAAAATGATGACACAACTAGAGCTACTCACCAAGCATGTAATGGGGTCAACACCAAAGGCGGTTAACGTCGTTGCTTCCAAGGGTGCTAAGCATTACAATGATGATGAAACAGAGGCTCTTGAAAAAGAAATTCGATTTATGTCAAACCAAATGGGGGTTTACCACCCCACCTATCAAAGGAAAGGCGGGAATCAAGGTTGGATGGATAAAGATCGTGATTGGAAAGATCGTGAGTGGAAGGATCGTAATAGAGATCGAGAGTGGAGGGATAAAGATAGAGACCATGATTGGTGAGATACAAATCGGGACTATGATAGGTATGTTCCTCCACATGATAGGTCCAAGGTTAAAGAAGCAACTTCTATAAATACGGAGAAGTATAAGAATGAAGATGTGCTTGCTCGTATCCTCTTAAGAGTTGAAGGAAGTGATAAGATGTTAAGAGAAATGAAAGGGGATTTATCGTATCTCAATCAAACCATCACCTCACACTCGGCTTCAATAAAGCAACTTGAAATCCAAATGGGTCAACTCTCTTCTCAAATGAATGCAAGACAAAGAGGAGGACTCCCTAGCGATACAGTTGTGAATCCAAAAAATGATGCTCATGTCATGGAAATTGTTACTAGAAGAGGGAGAATTTTTGGAAACGATGTTGTATATCTTGATGCCGACCTTAGTAATAAAGGTATTGGAGGATAAATGAGCAAAAAGAAGAATCGACTTGATAATTCAAAAGATGAAACTCCAATATCACAAGAGCAAGGTGTTGATGGGTCGAAAAAAGTGAAAGAGAAGGTTGAAAATGACACAGACCCATAAGTGGTTGATTGTGGTAATTCAAAACCAAATGAAAACTCGGTTATCTCTAAGACACAAATTAATATCCCTCCTTCATTTCCACAAAGGCTTAAGAAGAAGGAAGATGATTCAAAGTTCAAGAAATTCCTTTCTAAATTTAGCAACCTTTCGGTAAACATACCATTGTTGGAATCCCTACATGAGATGCCCGGGTATTCTAAGTTTATGAAAGATTTGGTAACAAAGAAGCGAATCATGGACTTCAAGACAATTGAAGTTACACATAATTGTAGTGCTATCATGTCTAGTACAATGGTTATGAAGAAGTATGATCCGGGGGCATTCACTATCCCATGTACTATTGGAGTGTATCAATTTGGGAAAGTTTTATGTGATCTTGGGGCAAGTATTAATTTTATTCCATTAGCCGTATTTTGAAAGTTAGGCTTGGGAGCTCCAAAGCCAACAATAATACGGCTATTAATGGCAGACCGCTCTATAAAAAGACCCGTGGGTGTGTTGTATGATGTACTTGTGAAGGTGGATCATTTCATCTTTTCAGCCAATTTTGTGATCTTGGATTGTGAAATTGACCATGAGGTCCCTATTATTCTTGATAGGCCATTCTTGACTACCATACGGGCTCTAGTTGATGTTGAATTCGGTGAAATGAAATTCCAAGTAAATAATGAAGAGGTGTCATTCAACGTTTGTAAGTACATGAAACAACCTATGGATTTGCAAGTTGTCTCCGTAATCGATGTGATTGATGATGTAGTGTCTAATACTACAGAGACTGAATTTGTTAGTGAATCTTTGGTGGGGGTCTTGTGGAATCTTGAAAGCGAAGGGAATGAAAGATATGACGAAGAAGTTGGATCCTTGAAAGGCTTTGGGTCTTACCCAAAAAATCCTTGTAAGTTGGACCTTGACTTGAAAAATTGGGAAACTCCTCCCACAAAGCCTTCAATTGAAGATCCGCCATAAATTGATCTCAAGCCATTGCCACATCATCTCCATTATGAGTTCTTGGGAGAAGGTGAGACTCTACCTATTATTATTGGAGGAGACTTGTCATCTTGGCAAATTGAGGTATTGAAATCGGTGGTGATTCGGTATATTAGGGCACTTGGATGGACCATAGCCGATATGATTGGAATTCCATCCGGCATATGCACCCACAAGATCAAGCTTGAGCCCGAGTTTGTAGCAAGTGTAGAACATCAAAGAAGATTAAATCCTCCAATGCAAGAAGTTGTGAAGAAAGAAATCATCAAGTGGCTTGATACGGGTGTAGTTTATCCTATCTCTAATAGCACTTGGGTAAGTCCAGGTCAATGTGTTCCTAAGAAAGATGGTATTACGGTGGTCCCAAACAAAAATAATGATCTTATACCTGTCCGTCCATTCACGGGTTGGAGAGTGTGTATTGATTATAGAAAATTAAATTCATGGACCGAGAAGGATCATTTCCCTATGCCCTTCATAGGTCAAATGTTTGATAGGTTGGCGGGCAGAGGTTGGTATTTCTTCCTTGACGGATACTTGGCTATAATCAAATCTCAATAGCTCCCGAAGATCAAGAAAAAACTACCTTCACTTGTCCTTATGGAACTTTTTCCTTTAGGCGCATGCCCTTTGGACTATGCAATGCACCGGCTACCTTTCAATGATGTATGCTTTCCATTTTTTTTGACATGGTAGAGAATTCTATGTAGGTATTTATGGATGATTTCTCAGTGGTTGGTGATACATTTGAAGATTGCCTTGATCACTTGGAGAAGGTGCTTGAAAGATGTGTAGCAAACAATCTTGTTTTGAATTGGGAGAAGTGCCACTTTATGGTTAAGGAGGGGATTGTTCTTGGACACAAAATATCGGGCCAAGGAATCCAAGTCGATCAAGATAAGGTGTAAGTCATTGCTAAGATATCACCTCCAATATCTGTCAAGGGGATTCGGAGTTTCCTTGGCCATGTGGGTTTTTATAGGAGGTTCATTAAAGATTTCTCCAAAATTGCCCATCCGATGTGCAAACTCCTTGAGAAGGAGGTAAAGTTTGAATTTAATGGAGAGTGTTTGAAGGCATTTAATTGCCTTAAGGAGAATCTTGTCTCAGCCCCTATTATAGTGACCCTAAATTGGTCACAAAGATTTGAACTCATGTGCGATGCTAGTGGGCTGGCATTGGGGGCTGTGCTTGGACAAAGAAAGGATAAATTTTTTCATCCTATCTACTATGCTATCAAGTCGTTGAATGATTCCCAAAGGAACTATACTATTACGGAACAAGAATTACTAGCCGTGGTTTATGGGTTTGAGAAATTTCAAGCTTACTTGTTAGGCACAAAGGTTATCGTGCACACCGATCATGCTGCTCTCTGGTATTTGATGTAACACCCCATACATTTTTGAACCTATTTAATTACCTTAACATTTATGGAATCATTTAAACATGAGAAGGTTAGTGTGTTACATATTAAGTTTAGTAGGCTTAATTTGTCATGTGTTAATGGGCTCAAATGAGGCCCAAATATTAAGCAAAAAGACATGGCCCAAGTGGGGAAATGACCCATTCCACCTTTGACCAAGTAAAGATAATATTTATTGACCATAGTGTGGCTAAGGATGACCATTGAGGCACTATATAAGGCACAAAATCAGATTTTTATTCATTATAACACACATGCCATTTCTAGATTTTTTCCACAATATTCTCTAATCTCATAAACCCTAAGCAACTATCTCTTTGGACAAGATCACTTTTTGACAAGCTTTGGTAAGTGTTTACTCTCATGGTTTAGTATATTATATGCTTAATATGGTGTATAAATCATGTTGGTTATGTTGGCAAAGTGTTGGACAGTTCACTATGTGTAAAACAGTCTATGTTTGCTTAATCGCTAAAGGGTTTTGCCTTATAAACTTGAAAGTGGACTTGTGGTCTTGAAGGAAGTGAATTTTATGGATTAAATATCAACATGTAAGATTTGTTTATGTCCTGATGTAACAGCCCGTACATTTCAGAACCTAGATGATTACGGTACATAATTACGTTTGGAAAAGTATGGGGTGTTACAAAAATAGATGAATATAACTTATGTAATGACCAAGTAAATATAACTTGTAACTGACAATAATGTGCTAAACAAACTGAATACAAGGTCATGCAATAACTGAGATTGAATTGTGGGAGCTACTATTAACCGACATACCCCTTCAGAACCAAATAGGGCCCAACAAGTAACCCCAGTTGGATGGGTGTTTAGTACCTTGGCAAGGGTATGAACACTGCTGGCGTGGATCCACTAATCTAATGTCTAGAGGACTAAGGTGTCAACCTATTAGACAGAAGGCCACTATAAACCTATGGTGGCAACGCAGTTTTGGTACGTAGGAACTTTACTAAAAGTCTCAACCTAACTGACTGAAGAGCCTTCATCCCGACGTTCTCTCAGTGCGAAGTACTACTCCCTACTGAATTTATAATGAGTAAGTGGTAAGCTTATATATATTGAATTCTAAGACTAAAATATAGACATTGTATCTGAAAGCATCCTTAAACATATAACACTAAAAAAAATAGTTATTCAACTGTCAATGCATGAGAACCTAGGTAAGCGGGTGTTCATAACCCACCAAAACAATTACTCATGACAATGTGTAGAATATAAATAAGATATGAATTTCCATTAATACAACCCCAAATTCAAGAACTGATCAACATAATAAGGGTTCACAATAATAATTCCACAATATTAATAAATCTTCATGGGAAACGTGAATTCAAGGATTACACTTGCTAAGAAATTTAAATACATCAAAACCCATAAGTTTCATGGAACCCTAACTTTGAAGAATAGTATAAATGGAGGAAATTGAGTTCAGTTCGGGACCCAATGGGTGAAAGGAACCCATTGATGAACCCTCACATACCTGAGTTCGAAGAATTTTAAAGAAAGTTTGGTTCTTGGGGCCTTGGAGCTTAGGAATTGAAATTCCCCTACCTTTGTGATCTTCAGCTTTGGGAGAGGGAAGGCTTTGTGTTTTGATTTGTTTAAGAGTGAAATGAGATGGTTTTTTAGTGTTTAAAGACAAATTGGGGGAGTTATATGGGGTGAAAGAATGGTTTTACCTATTAATTTTAAAAGAAAAATGTAGAAAAATTACACGCACAAAGGTGTTGGGAGTACCGTACACCCCAAAGTGAAGGAGGAGGCTGTGCACCATGCCTCCCAATGTGTAAATATGGCCTGCGAGCCGTGCTGCCCATAGCGCAGGCAAAATAGTGGTGATTTTCAAAATGCTCTGTGGTGTAAGGCCCAAAATGAAGGTCCTTATACGCATACTCAACCTTTTTTTCAGCCCGTGACATCCTTTTCTGACCTCTAACTCATCCCTAACATTTTCCCAACTCAATAAGTGTCAAATGACCTCATTTTATGACCCCAAACACATAGAATACCCCCAACAAACATGCATGAATTTTTTTGGCATTACAATAAATGATGGGTAAATTTGTATATGTTGTGATGACTCCTTCCGTTATTAAGGTATAGCCTAGCATGCAAAAATTTGGGTTAAGATTCTCCCTAAATGAAGTGTTAAAACTTTATAGATAGGCTAGTCATAGATGTTTTACAAGTATGGTTTGGTTTAGATATATTTGATAATGGATAGGTTGATGATTATATGATTTGACATCATAATGTGTTAACTAAGAGGTTAGGGATTACGTAGAAACTTTCAGAATTGAATTCGGGTTAGTAAAACTCTGTATATAGCATTTGACCTAAAGGGGTTAGTGTAGGAGGTTGAAATATAGAGTGTGTTTTTAAATTGGCCAAAAACTGGGACTATCCAAATACTTTGTCTCGCCTACGCTACTATAGTGGGAGGCAGGTCACTACCCTGACCCCACTATAGCGGGAATTTTTTCGCTATAGCAGAAGTCAAGATTGGTTAGTCCCGCCATAGTGGGTAGAAACTTAATTTTCATTCCAAAAATATTCAGGGGTCGGAATAAGGAGATTTTTGGAGAATTCTATTAGTTCCCAACCAATTTTAATCATTTAGGTAAGTTAATCCACCTATTTAACTAGATTTTCATTTTTAATCCTTAGAATCTCTAGCTTTTGATAATGGTGGAGGAATTCACTTGACCTATATGATTTTTTTGGTGCAAGGTAGTGAAAAGAGATGTAAAGCCTTGGGTTTAGGTTAAGGATTATTAGGCTTTGATTTCGATGCTAGAATTTACCCTTGTAAATGTGAAATTGATGGAATTGAAATGGAATGAAGGTAGAAAAAACCTAGAATAAGGGAATGATTCATGAATTTGACCTTACGGTTATGGGATTAGGTTATAATACTTAAGATTATTAGAACATTCATTGACTAGTGTTTTATATGTTGTTTTTAGACCACAAACAAGTTGAAGCTTCAAGAAAAGGCAAGGCTAAAGTTCATTAGAGCATTGCATGGCTTGGATTGAGGTAGGTGATGGTTGAATTAGAGTTAAAACTCAATTTGATTATTTGTGTGCATGTTAACTGACTATTTGTCTACTAGTTACAATGCATGCTATTATTTGTGGAACTTGTTAATTGTAAATGCAAGTTGGAAATTTATAATCTATGAAAAGTTTGTAAAAGGAACCTTGTTTGTTGTGCAAGGTGGTTGATTTCACTTGTTGTGTAATTGTACTTGTTATTGACACTGTTTGATGTTGTGATATGAATCGGTAAAGGTTGATCCTGATTGAATCAGTGGAATTCATAGAGGATAAGGGTGGGGACATTGGAATAAGGGTGGTATCACACTTGATTCGGGAAAAGGGTAGGAGACACTAGTTGTCTGGATTGTTTGGTACATGGACTGAGTTCATCCCTTGCAGGTCATCACAAGTGTGCATATATAAGACCCATAACATGTGCGTACACTATAAATTGGAGACTTTGATGGTTTGTTGAGTGGACCGAATTTACATTATTGTTGGTTTATATTTGGATCCTTTTGAGGTCTGGTTTACTTGGTGTTATAGTTAGATCATTGTGAGGTCCGATTTACTTGCTATATATTTGGATCCTTGTGTGGTCTGGGTTTTTGATATTATAATTGAATTGGGCTAATATTTGTTGAATAATAATAATAATGCGTTTATGAGAAAGTGACAAACTAAATTGTTTGGGTTTTAGTACAGTTGAATTGAGTTGAGTATCATTTGTTAAATGTGATATGTTGTTTATTTTACTTGATTGGTTAATATTGAAATCATGGTAGAAGGACAAATTTGAATTCTTATGATGTACTTGCTGTAGTGAGATCTTGTTTCATAGGGACCAGAATGAAGGACTAGGTTGATTGGTTATTGAGCTTTCAAGTAGTCAACAATACAACTATCAGTTGTATGTTTTGTAGAAAGTTAGTGGTACAACAGCAGTGGAGAAACATGCTTTCCAACCTCAACCAATGAGAAAAATTTAAGTTTTCCCTCTCATTTGCTTTATATCTATCTATCTATCTATCTATCTATCTCTATATATATATATAGAGAGAGAGAGAGATCATTTTGTTGAATGAATTAGGAATGGAGTCAGGATGAACGTGGTGAAGGGGGAACTTCTGGTATGTTGTATGCTTATGAAAGGAGATGTGCAAGTCAGTGGTTTTCATCATCAAAGCCCATCTTATTATGTTTATGTGTTGATGATTGACAAATCTAGTTGAAGGACTAGGTACGTCAACTGGTGTCCTAGTATGCAGTTTTGCAGTTGTACAGATTTGTTTTATATGCCAGTTATCTAGTACTTTTCTGGATAATGTCAGCACATTAGTGGGATGAATTTTTAGTTGTTCTTCTTCAGCATCCAGTGAGAAATCTTCTCTCCAAATAATCATCCTATAGATTCATCATCTCAAGGAGAAAAATTTAGTTTTTGCAAATACTCAAAAAGGATCAATCTTTACATCGAAAACCACCACTTCTCTTCAAGCTGTGCTAAATTGTAAACCTACTCCTCATATGAGAAGCAAGTGTAGCTATAATTATTTCACCTTTTCCTTTTGAAGACGCGTATCAACTAGGGGTAGTTGATAGTTGGGCTAAAGTTCGCCAAGGTGTGTCGACTAGAGTTAGTTGACTGTGGGCTATAGTTGGTATACTGTAGTGCAGCTCAGTGTTGTAATTAGCTCAAGGGTATGGGGTTAAGAGGTTAACCATAGGATTACAAAAGAGAGTTTGTAATCCAACCATTGCTCTTGTTTTAGTGATATTTGTTGGTGAAATCCTACTGGGGGTAGGTCATGGTTTTTCTCCCTTGAGCAAGAAGTTTCCACATAAAAGTCCCTTGTTGTTACTTTCCTGCAAATTTACCTTTGTCTTCTTACTGTTTATCAATCTCTTCATAGAAGGACCATCTATTGAATCAGTTCCTTGTTGCTATGGTGGACTCGTACAAGCCATCAATTGGTATCAGAGCAAGTTCCTCCTAAAAGGTTAATATCTAGGAGGGATCCTGCTAAAGTGGCTGCTCCACCAAATCCTGAAGACGAGGTAAGCCTTGATGATGTCAAAAGAAATCTTAAAAACTACTCTCAAAAGGAGTTGAGGTCTTTGGCCTGTGGCTTAATTGATGTATATCATGAACTTATTAATGAGAAGGAGTCGCTGAATGATAATATTGCTAAAATGGATGTGGAAAAAATTGCTATGTCTAACAAAATTCTTGAATTAGAAGAAAAGATTATTATTGTGTCTTCTGAAAATGATGGTTTTTAGTGAAAAGTTGAAGGTTCTCTCTCTCAATGGTCGAAAAGAAAAAGGAGAAGGTAGTAAGCCGGAGTTTGAACTTGAAGAATAGTTGAACAAATGCAAGTTGGACCTTGATGCCTCTCTTAAGAAAAATAGGGAACTAGAGAGGGAACTGATCAAGCTCAAGGCAGACCTTGAGAAGTCTCTTAAATGGATAGTATCCTATTGAGATCTGGATAGCTCAACTAATGAGAGATCCATCAATAATGAAGGTCATGGTTATCAGAAGAAAAAGAAAAAAATAATGCTCTTTATTACTTCAATAGAAGAATTGCATCAGATTCAACAAA
Organism: Capsicum rhomboideum; assembly: GCA_031232105.1. Taxonomy (NCBI): domain Eukaryota; kingdom Viridiplantae; phylum Streptophyta; class Magnoliopsida; order Solanales; family Solanaceae; genus Capsicum; species Capsicum rhomboideum. Next base: position 83,585,400 of record CP124712.1, read on the forward strand.
TTAGCACTATGTGCATCATGGCAAGAATGACCAATGGAAGGATGCAAGTGTAGCAAAAAGTCATGGTAAAACAAAACATCATGAGTGCAAGTAATCAGAGGAAAAAACTAAGGTACTTGGTACCATCGCTAAAAAGGTCAAGTTTGATAAAATCCAAATCTGTTCTAAGCCATTCACTAGAAGTCAAGCACGAGAGCTCCAAGCGCTCCAAGGATTGTTCATGAAACGAGAGGTACTTTATGACATCCTAATACCCTCCAAAGGGTGCTACGTATTGGTGATTACATCTAAAGAGGATCGAGGGACCTTGGAGGGATCAAACGGATGCAAAGAAGATCAAAACGGTACATGGAGTGCACTGCAAAGCTCACCTGTGGGCGCTTTTTCAAGTTTTGTTTTTAAGTTTTCATGTAGTTTGAACACTATATTTGTTTTCTCTAGTGTTAATAGATTCGGAATTTTGAGCTTTGGATGTGTAGTGTGAAGACTTGAAGAAAATCCAATTGTTGTTGTTTTTGAAGGTTGAAGAAATTTGAAAATTGGGTTTTCTAGATCTTGTGATCTTGGTGTGGATTTGAGGGTTGAAGTTGTTAGCAAAGTGTTGCTCTCGTTGAGAGGACCCTAGATCTGAAGATTTTGCGGAATTCCGAGTTAAAAAAGAATTAGTCGAGAATTTGGTGTTCTTGTTATTATTGTTGTTCATGAAGGACATTCACATCTTCAAGGGAAAGGGATTCCAAAAAGTTCTTGTTTGATCTTGTTAAAAGAGAAATTCCAAGAGAGAGTGAAAGGGGGCCCACAGAAAAGCAAAATTGGAGCCTTCAGAGAAGCTGTCCCGGGGCATCTGCTCCACCACCTGCGCGCGCAGGTGGAACATGCTGCCGTAGGTGGACCAACGCTGGTCACCTGCTGAGTTTTCTATTTTCGTCTGCGTTTGTTCACCTGGGAGGGCAGGTCATCACCTGCGTCCGCAGGTCATCCTAACGCACCTCACAGGTTCAAAATCCAATTTTGCTCAAGTTCCATTTTCTTAGTTTCAATTCTTGATTCTTAACTTCGTCTCTCGATCCTGAAACTAATTCACGACTAGTAATTCACCTACTTAGTAGTTAATTGGCGCTAGAGTTCTATTTCCTTTCTTAGTCCTATTTTTTGTGTGCTTTTCTAGTTTTCATTTTCGTTGTTAAATTCTTGATTCAAGTCCGTGAATTATTTCTTTTGAATCTTTCTAACAAGACTCCAATCTGATCAAGAGTATCAATTGACACCTCGACTACCACCCAGAGTATAAGCCATCCTTCAACATTTGTGGAGCCAAGTGTGAGGCATACAAAGGTGTGTAGAATTGTGAGGTTACTTCTTTAACGCTAACTTGTTTGTTGTTTGTGTTTAGTGTCTTTATAATATGTACAATGGCTTCGGAGGGTGAAACACCCCTAACTAGGGATGTCAACACTTCAAATGCAATTTTGGCGGCAATTGAATCATTAACCCGAAAAATGGACGCCATGGATGGTAGAATGGGAGCCATGGAAGGTCATATGACCACACTCCAAGGAAGTGTGTCTACCATGGGAGGAAGTATAGTAAACATGGAAGGTCGCCTAAACTCCCCACAATCCACTCCCCAAAACTTCCATGCCTCATCTAGCGGACATGCTCAAGACACACCCACTACCATCACCCCGAAAACATGTCACCAAATGTTCAACCCACCTAGACAAACACAAGACCAAATTTTCCATAACCAAGGCCTACCCCAAGCACCCCAAAGCCAAAACCCACTACCTCAAGATCCATTAAACCAAAATCCCCCACTCCAAATACCCCGTAACCAAAACCAACCCATCCAAGTTGAGGGAGTAGGAGAAGAGGACCCACAAGTTAAGTTTGAAGGGTACGATGAAGAGGCCGTGCATGCGGAGTATTGGAGGAATAGAATATTACCCCTAAAAAGATTCCGAGGTCGAGGAGGAAGATTTGGGTCGGCACCTTATAGTAGAGGAAACTTAGGGAATCGTCACCAAGGCGAGAACCAATGGAACTACAATGATAACCATGGTGGCCACGGAGGTCGAGATAATGGGATCAATTCAATCAAGATTAGTCTTCCAACTTTCAAAGGAGAGAGTGATCCCCAAGCTTATTTAAAATGGGAGTCTACTTGTGAAAAAATCTTTCAAGTCAATGATCTCACGGATGACAAGAAGAGTTGTTATGCCATAGCCAAATTTGAAGGGTTTTCTTACACATGGTGGGAATATGCCAAGCGATTTGAGAACGTCTTAAATGAGGGACGACCACCACCATGGGACGCTTTGAAGGCTATCATGAGAAGAAAGTATGTGCCGAAAAGGTATAGACATGAGTTACTTTCCATGTTGTACAATCTAAGGCAAGGGAACAAGAATGACTTAACCTACTTTGATGAGTTTCAACAATTGATCTTGAAGCTTGAGTATCAAGAGAAAGCGGAACATGCCATCATCCATTTCAAGGTTGGCTTGAACAAAGAGATCTCCTCATCCATGACTTGCCATAAGTTTGCTACCTTAGAAGAGGTCTTTCAAGCAACTTTAGAAGTTGAGAGAGACATTAAGGAACGGACATCTTTCAAGCCCAAGGGGTACTCATCCGCTATTCCATGGAGTAAGAGCAAAGAGGTAGCCTAACCTTCTTCGGGATGGAACAAGAACAAGGACGTCAACAAAGCTTATGACAAGAAGCTCGTTGAGAAGAAGAATCCAAAGTACCCACCAAGGAATGAAGGTAACAAGTATCCAACTCCTAATTTTTAAAGGTTTTCAATGTTTTAAATGCCAAGGTTGGGGACACAAGGCAAGTGAGTGTCCTAATCGGAGAAATATGATACTTAGAGAAGGGAGAATGTTTTATACTTTTGGGAAGAGGTAGGAATAGAAGATGAAAATGAAGGAGCTGTCCAAGAAGGAGATAGGTTAGAAGAAGATGAGCAAGTAGAGGAAGGAAATGAGGATGCTTTGCCTCAAGATGGAGAGTCGGAGGTCCCAAACTTTGTGGTGAGACGAGTGATGATTAGTAAGTCCTTAGAAGACCCTAGTCAAAGGGAAAATCTATTCCATACTAAATGTCTCATCAAAGAAAGTGTATGTTCGTTGGTCATTAATAGTGGGAGTTGTGCAAATATAGCTAGCGCTGGCATGGTTAATTTCTTAAAGTTGCCCACAACCAAGCATGCCGCACCGTACAAGCTCCAATGGCTAAACGAGTGTGGAGAATTAAAGGTGACTAGACAAGTTGTGATCCGGTTCAGGATCGAGAATTACCATGATGAAATACAATGTGATGTCATTCCCATGAAAGCTTGTCATGTTTTACTTGGAAGGCCATGGAAATACGATCGTTCAACCAAACATGATGAAAGAACCAATTGGTATTTTATAGAGTTGAATGGTTGGAAGTTTACTCTTCACCGCCTTTCACCGTCACAAGTAAATGAGATACATCAAAAAATGAGAGAGTTTAAGGAGAAAGGTAGTAAAGAAAAGGAGAAGGAACCCCATGAAGAGGAGAGCGATGAAGCAAAAGAGAGGAGAAAATTGAGGGGAAAGTCCCAAATGGTGATGTTGGCAAGAAACAAAGATTTATTTGAGGAGGCTAATGATGAGGATCCCATACTCCTTTTAGCATATGCTTTTCATGCTAACCACTCTACTTCTCCTATCCCCCATTCTATTTCTCTTATTTTGCAGAAATTTGGAGATGTGTTTCCAAAGGAGTTACCAAAAGGGTTACCCCCACTTCGAGGAATTGAGCATCAAATAGACTTCATCCCGGGTTCACAATTTCCTAACAAACTGGCTTATAGAAGTAACCCAACGGACACAAAAAAACTCCAAAGGCAAGTTGAGGAACTTCTCAACAAAGGATATATCAAGGAAAGCATGAGCCTATGTGCAGTCCCGATATTGTTGGTGCCAAAGAAAGATGGGACTTGGCGCATGTGTTTTGATTGCCGGGCGATCAACAAGATAACGGTAAAGTATCGCCACCCTATCCCTAGATTAGATGTTATGTTAGATGAGTTGAATGGTTCTTGTGTGTTTTCAAAGATTGATCTTAGGAGTGGGTACCATCAAATCCGGATGAGTCCCGGATATGAATGGAAAACCTCCTTCAAGACCATGTTTGGTCTCTATGAATGGATGGTTATGCCATTTGGACTCACCAATGCTCCTAGTACCTTTTTGTGGTTAATGAACCATGTGATGAAACCGTTTATAGGGAAGTTTGTTGTGGTATACTTTGATGATATTTTTAGTTTATAGCAAGTCCATAGATGACCATGCTAAGCATTTGAGATGTGTTTTTGATGAGCTTAGAAAGGAGCAATTGTTTGCTAACTTTGAAAAATGCTCCTTTTGTGTTGATGAGGTTGTCTTTTTGGGTTTTGTTGTAAGCTCCCGGGGTGTAGAAGTGGATGAATCCAAGATAGACTCTATAAGAAATTGGCCAACTTAAAATCCATTTGTAAAGTGAGAAGCTTTCATGGATTGGCTAGTTTCTATAGAAGGTTTGTCAAAGGGTTTAGCACCATAGCCGCCCCGTTGACCGAGGTAATCCGAAAATGGATAAACCCTTTAAGTAGGGTGACGAGCAAGCAAAGGCGTTTGAAACCTTGAAAACAATGCTTAGCTACACCCCTTTGTTATAATTGCCGGACTTTGGAAAAAAGTTTGAAGTCGAGTGTGATGCTAGCAAGGTAGGCATTGGGGCCGTCTTAATGCAAGACCAAAAGCCCATTCCATACTTTAGTGAAAAGCTCAAAGGAGCAACCTTGAACTACTCTACGTATGATCTTGAGTTGTATGCCTTGATTGGAGCTTTGGGTAATTGGCAACACTACTTGTGGCCTAAGGAATTTGTGATTCGGACCGACCATGAGTCTTTGAAACACCTTAGGGCCCAAGACAAATTGAACAAATGGCATGCCAAGTGGATTGAATTCCTAGAAACTTTCCCTTATGTAATCCAATACAAAAAGGGAAATGAGAACGTTGTGGCTGATGCCTTGTCCCAAAAACATATGTTGCTTAGTACCTTGTCTTCTAAATTGATTGGATTTGAATGCTTAAAGACATTGTATCCCGAGGACCCCAAGTTTGCTTAAATATTTAAAGATTGTGAGGAATGGGAAAGGGAAAAATGGCTTAGGGATAGAACTTCTATACCCCACTCAAAATTTGTTGGATTCCTATTTAAAGGAAAGAGGTTGTGTGTGCCCTCTAGCTCTTGGAGAGAGTTTTTTATGAGAGAGGCACACAATGGTGGTATGATGGGTCACTTTGGAGTTGACAAGACCCTTGGAATCCTAGAGAAACAATTCTATTGGCCCAAAATGCGTCATGATGTCGCCCGAATTTGTGGTCAATCTATGGATTGTAGAAGTGTGAAATCCCGCCTTCTCCCTCAAGGGTTGTATACCCCACTTCCCACTCCCCTACACCCATGGCTAGACATATCTATGGATTTTGTGTTGGGTTTGCCTAGGACAAAGAGGGGGAGAGAGAATATCTTTGTTATGGTTGATCGATTTTCTAAAATGGCTCATTTCATTCTGTGTCATAAGTGTGATGATGCCCCTAATGTGGCATCTTTTTTTGTATACCATGTTGTCAAGATACACGGAATTCCCCGGACCATTGTTAGTGATAGGGACCCTAAGTTCCTTAGTCATTTTTGGAGGACGTTGTGGGGTAGGCTTGGCACCAAATTGCTTTTCTCTACTTCTTGCCACCCACAAACCGATGGTCAAAACGAAGTTGTGAATAGGACCTTGGGTTCTATGCTACGCACCATGGTTAAAGGGAAAATGGCCTCTTGGGAGGAACACTTACCCCTAGTCGAATTTGCCTACAATCGTGTCATTCACTCGACTATTGGTATGACTCCTTTTGAATGTGTTTATGTTTTTAAGCCCCTAACCCCCTTAGATCTCACTCCGTTGTCTAGTGATGTTGTGATTAGCTTAGATGGGAGACAAAGGGCGGATGCAATGAAAAGGATGCATGAGAAGGTGAGGCTTCTCCTAGAGAAAAAGAATCAAGTAGTAGCCAAGCGAGTGAACAAAGGTAGGAGAAGGCTTGTACTTGAACCGGGCGATTGGGTATGGGTACATCTCCCGAAGGACCGGTTCCCAACCGAAAGGAAAGCTAAGTTGATGCCTCGAGGTGATGGACCATTTCAAGTGTTTGAGCGGATAAATGACAATGCCTACAAGATTGACCTTCCACCGAAGTATCAAGTGCACAACACATTCAACGTGTGTGATCTTTCACCTTTCGACATGATGGAGAATTTGAGGTCAAATTCTTCTCAAGATGGAGAGGATGATATAATCTAAATCCGTTCTAAGCCATTCACTATAAGTCAAGCACGAGAGCTCCAAGCCCTCAAAGGATTGTTAATGAAATGAGAGGTAATTGATGACATCCTAATGCCCTCCAAAGGGTGCTACGTATTGTTGATTACATCTAAAGAGGATCGAGGAACCTTGGAGGGATCAAATGGATGTAAAGAAGAGCAAAATGGCACATAGAGTGCACTGGAAAGCTCACCTGCACCATCTGCAAATGCAGGTGGTGGTCAGTGGCACCTGCGACCCTGACCTACATGGGTAGGTGCCCACCTGCGTGGGCAGAAGGCCTGTCTCGACTGCCATGCTAAAAATTAAAGGAATGGTCACTTTTTGGGCCCAATTTTGTATTAGATGACCCAATGGTATAAATACCAACCCATGTACTATTTTCCTTTAGTTTTTCTTGATTATTGATGAACATTACTCTTAAGAGAGAGTTTGGTGAGCTTTTGTTGAATTGTGGCTTAGAAATGTGTGGTTCCGAGGGTGCCTCGATTCCCTCTTGGTCACCGTAGAAATTAGGTGTTAGTGGATGAATGTAATTAAGGGTCTTAGGATTTGATATATCCTATTGTTCTTGATTATTCCTCTTCTTGTGTCTAATTTAATTATCTATATTTAAATTATCCATCATTTTCGTAGTTGATTTCTAGTTTTCGTATTTCGTACGTTATCAAAGTTACCAGCCTGGACAAAGAAAAGTCTGATTCTTCCTTGTTCCTTCTTTGGGAACCCAAGTTGAAATGGGTTCTAAAATCCAACACATGAACTGCCAAGGAGTGAGGAGTGAGAGACGGTAACAAAAACATGTTCATAGATAGTGGTTTCTCAAGGCACATAAATAAAAGACAAGATTTTCTTTCACTCAAGAAAGTTCAAGGGGGAAGTGTCTCCTTTGGAAATAGAAAGAAATGACAATTTCTTGGCATTGGAAGGATTGGCAACACCCTTGGTCATGAAATTAATAAATATCTACTATGTAAATGGGATGAAATACATTTACTCAATGGGTCTTGCATATGTGGCAAAGGAAATAAAGTGTTCCAGAATACTTAAGGCACAAGAAATCAGGACATGCCAGCTCCTATCTCTCCTATATTAATTGATCTCAAAGGACCTGGTCTATGGGTGTCCTAAGCTAAAGTATATAGACAACAATACTTATGACTGTTATGTGAAGTGAAAGCAAACCAGGTCACCCATCAAGCAGAAGAAGCAGGGAGACCCAGTTTGAAAAGAATCATTTGGAGCTTGGGCCAATAAAATTGAATTGACTCCCCATAGCATTTAGACATCTTCTAATTGGCTAGAAAATTTAATACAAGTATCTAGGTGAATGTATTTTTATCACGTTTAACTCAGTCTCATACCCTTGCAGGGATACATGCATAGTAGAAAGTTAAAGGCAATAAGAAAAAGAAGGATAGGCTAAATATAATGTAGGAATAAAGACTTCATCGAGGGACCTGGTTCCCTCAAAGGTTAGTCTAGCTTACTTTACTTATGAAAGTTCAAAATGTAACATGCACTACCATATAAGTTATTTCTTATTCCCTTTATTTTATAGCTCCCTGTTTATTCATAAATCAGAGTTGTTTCCTCTATTTTGAAAATGTCCAAGTTTCTTCAATCATCTTCTTTCAAACCTTCATCAATTTTTCTTACCAATTGACTTCATCCTCACAAATATCCCAAATAAACACTCCATAAATAGTCTTTGTGGAAGAATCTAAACGTACCTCTATCAGTATTGAAGAGGAAATACCTCCCTTAATAGGGGATCTGAACCAGAGACCTCGTAATGTAATTGTCCATGGACCAAGCTCTAGTGAAAAAAATTCATGGTAGGGATGTAATGGTTTTTGAAAAATTAATTGAAAAGTTATGTGATGAAGGGCTACCTATTGATAAGGAAAATTCATCAAATATATTGATGGTAAATGTTAAAAAGGGAAGCAAATGTTCACCATTACAACCTCGAAGGAATGTGAAATCATTAAGAAGAAAGATGGTGTGACACATTACTCAGTGATGTCAGATCTAATTTTTACCTATGAATAAGCAACTGCAAAGGTGGATCAAGTGACTGATCTGATTACAAAAAGGGATGTCAAGATCGCTCAACTGAAGTTAATCTTGCAGCAAGCTTCCTCGAGAACAAGTAAAGGGCCAGTTATCAAGACAAGCTTCTGAAACCTCTTATTGATATTGATGATCACTTGATAATGGTTCTCAAGTCTCTCTATAAGTCTCTTTCCTATGTCCCTTATAATCTTGCTTGTTAACCTTTGTTTCCTAAAGCTTATGATAATTAGTCGTGACATGTACTTGGCTATATTTTATGACTTAATCTGTACTGTTTGCTTGACTATCTCTTTACTTCATAGTGTGTTGCCTAGTGTTTGCCTACTTCTTGCTCCACTGCTCAAAACCTTCTATTCTTGTTGTTGTTTCCCCAATGGCCATGAGTTAACTTGAAATAATTTACTTCTACTTGGTTTATTGTTAATCTTTTTTATGATGCCAAAAGGGGGGAAAATCCATGTGAATGAGGATTTTTTTGTGAAACCGTAGCTATGGTGACAGGAGCAACAAATAGGGAGAATAAGCATAATGACAAGGGAAACAAAAATGAGTGTTAGTGTTAGGGGGAACATCCTAATCTAGGTCCACTATTGGCTTAAGTTTGTCATTATAAAAAAAGGGGAAAATGTCTTATTCTTGCTTTTGATGATTGACAAACTTATTCTTAATTATGATGATTGACAAACTTATAATGGAACCAGAAAGCAATGAAATGATGTTATTTGGAGATGTTGATGATAGAGGCAACCAATAAGGGAGATGCTGGTGATAGGCGAAACTAATGAGGGACCTAATACTACTAGCTAGTAGGAGAAACTGAAGAAGGGATAAATGCTGATAAAGGAGAACTTTCTAAACCTACTACTATATTGGTTATTGGGTTGTCATCATCAAAAAGGGGGAAATTAATGTACTTGTTCTTTTGATGATTTGACACACCTACTGAAGGACCAGATGAGGGACCAGAAACGCACCAGGTCTCTCTTAGAAGCCACAAAGGAATCAAGATCTCAAGGGGAACATGTTGTATAAATCTCATTTAAGAGAAATTGTTTCAATAGAGAGATCTTGTTTTATAGGGACCAAAATGAGAAACCAGGTGTATCGGTCATTGAACTTTCTAGTATTCAACTATACCAACTATCAGTTGTATGTTTCACAGAAAGCTGGTGGTACATCAGTAGAGGAGAAACAGGCTTTCCAACCTCATCTAATGAGAAACATTCAAGGTTTTCCCTCTTATTTACTTCATATATATATATATAGATCATTATGTGAAATGAATTAAGAATGGAGTCCGGAGGAATACAGTGAAAGGGGAAAGTTCTGGTATGTTGTATTCTGATGAAAGGAGATATATGAGTCTGTGGTTTTCATCATCAAAGCCCATCTTATTGTGTTCATTTTTTAATTATTGAGAAACCTAGTTGAAGGACCAAGTACGTCAACTAGTGTTTCAGTGTGCAGTTTTACAGTTGTACAGATTTGTCTTATATGCCAGTTGTCTAGTATTTTTCTGGATAGTGTCAGCACATTAGTGGGATGAATTTTTAGTAGTTCTTCTTTAGCATCCAATGATAAAGCTTCTCTCCAAATAATCATCCTATACATTCATCATCTCAAGGAGAGAATTTTAGTTTTTGAAAAAAAACTCAAAAAGGATCAATCTTTACAGTGAAAACCACCACTTCTCTTCAAGCTCAAGGCTCCTACAATGAGGGACCTGCTCTTAGTCAAGATAGTCATTCTTAGTCCATTGTTGTTTGAGTCTTTGTGATTTTGCTAAATTGTAAACCTATTCCTCTTATAAGAATCAAGTGTAGGTGTCATTATTTCACCTTTTTCTTGTGAAGAAGTGCATCAACTAGAGGTAGTTGATAGTTAGGCTAGAGTTAGCCAAGGTTTATCGACTAAAGTTAGTTGACGGTGGGCTATAGTTGTTATAATGTAGTGTGGCTCGGTGTTGTCATTATCTCAAGGGAATGGGGTTAAGAGGTTAACCATAGGATTACGAGAGAGAGTCTGTAATCCAACCATTACTATTATTTTAGTGATATTTGTTGGTGAAATCCTACTGGGGTAGGTCGTGGTTTTTCTTCCTTGAGCAAGGAGTTTCCACATAAAAATCCCTTGTTGTTACTTTCCTAAAAATATACCTTTGTGTTCATACTGTTCATGGTTCTCCTCATACAAGGACCAGGTATGGAATTAGGTCCTTTTTGTGGTGGTGGACTCACACAAGCCATCAATTTACTTGTTAGATGACATGGTTGTTACGTGTTTACAAATTGTTAGTTGCTTGTTCACATTGGTTAATTTGAGTTCGTCTATTACCCTACCAGTACACCGTGGTTTTATACTGATACTACCATATGCTCTTCTTTTTTTATGAGTGTAGACCATATTCCAGCAATTTCGATGAGACCTCATCTGTAATCTGCAACATGATTCCTAATCCAAGGGCTCGCATCATCTTCTGAGAAGCCATGGATCTCTCCTGCATTATGTTCTTGTCCATTTGGTTTGGAAACAAACCATTTTAGACTTATTATTTGTTTTTTGGGGGGTTGTACCCATGGTTTTGTTCAAGTTAGATGTTCAGGCACGATGACCTTCAGTTTCTAGGAGCGTTTTAGGTTTATTAATTTTAATCCGTGCTGTTTTGTTTGAACTAATTCAGAAATTCATTATTGATATACAACTGCCTTCTTTCACATTTAAAAGGATTAAGTGTTAATAGTGACTTTTCGAATTTAACGGTTCTCCCACAGGAGGGTTAGTGTGGGTGCCACTTACGGTGGGTTTGGGTCATGACAGTACAATTCTCGCTGTATAATTGAACAAGTTAAAAAATTGGAGACGCTGAGGCCAATTAGAAATACATGTTGTAGATAAATGAGGAATCACCAATATACTGATCTTTACAGACTGTCTATTGATAAAAGCAAAGGAAAATGGATTTGATATTTTCGACCATAGCTAAAAACTTGTTAGTCACAACAAGTGTCTCATAAGAGGAGTTCCACATGTTTTTTTGCCAAACTAAATTCTAATGGATTAGCTATTGGTATTATAACAGATAATATGCAGCAAAAGAAAGATCATCCAGTTAATTTCTACCAAAAAGAAATGAATTTGTCACTCAAACAAGTTCAACATTTCCATCAACCCACACGACGTCCATGAGAATCGAAACTTAAACATTAAAGACACTTATTAAGGTAAGAGTTTATGATGAGTACAAAAGCATCAACGAGATACAATCATAACTAAATGGCTTACCAGGAGAGTCTATCAACAAGAGCAAAATAGTGGGAAAAATTTGATAGGGGAATGTGGCAGCATGGTTTCTTAGGATTCTCTCCATTTGGATATTGAAGAAGAAGGGTTGAAGGATCGTTTGGTGTCTGTGCATCGTTAGTCGTAACCACTAGTTTCATAAGGCCCCTACTAAGACCGGTTCCAACTCAAGATATAAAACATAAATAGTTTGAATTAAAGAAATATATTGTATTATATTTTTTTATCGTAGAATTAACATTATCTAGTGGCACATTAGATATATCTTATTCACAAGTATTCATCGTTATTAATTTTTTCAGTAACATAAATTGATTAAATAATTTTTAAAATATATAGAAGGAAGAAAGTTTGACAAAAAAATAGTAAATACCAAATTAAAAAGGCACAAGTGATATAATTTCTATAAAATAATATGTTTTAATGTACGTAATATAATTATAACTCCGCACACCTTGCATATTGAGTATTATTAGCATTTTTATGAATTTATGAGTATCTAATTATGTGTGCTTATCTTGATTTAATATTTAATCTTAATAACATATTTTATTTTCACTTGCATTATCAAAATTTGTGTTTTCATTTTCTATAAACATTTAACACAACAAATTTTTTCAATAACCCCAAATTTATACTTCAATATTTATAATTTTAGTTTAGAGTCTTTACACAGATTTGCCTAATGATGTTACAAAGATATATCTACCACGACCCAATTTCTCAGGTCATGATATCACCTATTCTAATCCACCAGTAGGAAGACCAAATCATAGCCCGAAACAACAAGTAACGGGCCAACAGGAAGAAGATAAGGAAGCAAGCGTACAACAGAACTAATAAACAATGAAAATAACGATATATAGATATAAACATGCTATACAGTAGAGGGAAGACGACAAAATATACAAAATGAGTTCCCCCAAGACCTAGTAAGGTCAGTAAAAGAGCCACTATACCAAAAGAGAGTACTAGACAATGTCAGAATATACATTATAGTCTCTAAATATACAAAATAAGACTATCAAAAACAGCAAAAGGAGGAAGATCAACTTCGTATTCTGAAAGCTCAGGACTCTCAAAGCTCATCCTATCTACAAACAGTAGCACAACATGAGGACGTCGTCAATGGCGGTGACTTGTACTCAGATCTACATCAGGGGAAAAATATGCAGAAGAGTAGTATGAGTACCAAAATCACGGGTACTCAGTAGGCATCATAGGCTGACAGATCTAAATTATAGTAAAAGAATAAATAAATTGCGTGTATGTAAACCTAAATAAATAATAAAAGGGCAGAAATAGAAATAATAGGCTATACTAGGAAAATGAGATAAGTATAAAGAGAATAACTTGAGAGCAATAGTAAAAGCCTAGCTATAACCTAACTGGACCCCCATATGCCCATAAGGCACAAAAAGAAGAAATAAACCCAACCGAGCCCCCATAAGCATGGTGGGTACAAAAAAGAGTAACCTGTATATGTTGAATAGCAATAATAATGAACGTAAAATGATCCGACATAAGAAATATACGTACCAGATACACCTTTCCATCCATAACCACAAGTCTTACCGATCTCTGCCAAATTTCCATTCCTAAATCAGTATTTGTAAGGGTAATAAATTTCAGACTAGAACCGAAACTAGAGAGTAATGTCATGATAGTAAATGTCGGACTCAAACTGGAACTGATAAATAATAATAATGTGTCAAGTGACGGACTCAAAATGGAGCTACGTAAGCCAAAAGTAGTAACATCCCAAAATTATGGTGTATCTCGAGTCTTTTGTACATAAATTCCGATTCTAGGCAGCTAAAACTTACAAAGAAAAAAGGCTTCCAATTATTATGTATAAGGGTGCGGTTTTAAGGACAAATACTACCCTACCGGGTAACAAAGCTAAATATCTTATAAAAGTGACTAAGTCAACCCAAAACCCAAAGATTAGTCTGCGGATAATAGTCATTTAGGTAAGCAGGTATCTATTCTTGTCACGACCCAAATGGCCGTGAGAGGCACCAACACTAATATTCCTATGGAAGAACCATCTAACTTGAACCATTACCCAATCATTTAGTCAATATTAAGACGACGTTATCATAAAAACAACTTAATGATAATAAATTCAAAACTAATCATTATTAATGCGAAAAACAAATAATCTATCTATTAAAATTCCCAAGACCCGAAATTTATCATACAAGAACTTCTAGAACAAAAACCATGTCTAAAAGAAATATCCAAAAATAAAGAACGATATAGAGTGTCTCATTGCCCGAAAGAAGGACAAGAACTAATATGATGATCCATGGAAGCCTGGAAATGGAGTACTCACCCTTAGATCGAGATCAACTATAAAACGCTAGCGATAAGGTAGTGTCTAAGCCTCTGGAACACTTTCTGCACTCAACAAAAGAAGAGTACAGGGTAGTATCAGTACAAGACACTATGTACTGGTAGGTATCATAGGCCAACTCAATTTAATAGCATGTACACAACATAAATCAAATAAGAAGTAGACATGCCTCAACACATAGCAAGTATTCAATGAATCAGCAAATACATCAATGAAGGGCCAAACAATGCTTACAAACAAGCCATGTAACCATCAAGAGTATCAACCATACCGTAAACAACCACGAAATCAACAATAATACTATAAGCAACGACTATGTCCTTTTCAACCTTGTAATTAGAACACCATTAGTTTGTTATCAGATTATTAAACCACACGACTTCTCAAAATCAATACTAGTTTGTAAACGCACGCTAAGGGACTTATTTCTGCCCAACTAGTCATGACCTGCAGGGGAAAATCAAAGTCCATGTACCGTACCGGCGTGGTACCCAATCCTCCATGAATAAGTAATATCAATATTCATATCCGTACCGGCGTGGTACCCGATCATCCATAATTATATTATGTATATTTTATCAAATTTGTACTATCTCTCAGGATACAACACTACGTATCAAATTTACAAGTACACTTATAATCATAAGGCAATTAAATCAAGTTTGATTTTCAATACTTTTTCATGCAAGTATCAACAGTCCAAATATCATCAAATTCAAGTGTGTCAGAATACCAATCAACAAGCATCCAATTTAGGAGCATACACACAATTAAATCGTGTCTAAACTCCAATTAAACCATAACATACCTCAATCGAAGTATCCGAGTGCAAGCTAATTTGTAAGGACCTTACCCTTCCGTAAAGCTTCTGAATGGTCAAAATTTGTTCAAATACATATTTCCCATAAGAGTACAAACTAATGTCGAGTTTCAGCTAAAATGGATCATTATTCAACCCCCAAATTAAGAATTCTTAATCTAAAAACTCTACGCCCAAACTCTAATTTTATCATGCAAACTGTAGATGATTTCTTTTGAGAAATCTCTAATCGGACGCCAAATAAAAAAAATAGTGACTGCAATCCTAATTAAAATTAGATAACCCATGAATCCAACACCCATTCTATCATAATTACCTAATGATTGGTATTTGTTGCCTTACCTTTACATGTGACATAATTAGATAACCAATTACACACAATTGTACTAATTCACTGTACGGTTTCTAACAAAAATAATGTAGTAAATCAATTCCCCACCATTCATTCCTAAAATAGCAATAATAAATAGATGCCATCATTATGTTATAATTGCACCATATATATATATATATATATATATATATATATATATTTTAACCCTCTAATGTGTAGAACCCAGTTGTATCAAACAAATCAATTCCCACTTCAATTCCCTTTTTTTTTTCCTCCAGTGACCATTACTATAATTGCCAAACATACCCTAGCAACAACATATACATATCCACAGATTTGGAGTTTGGAAGGAGTTTACCTAAAGCAGTTTGTGATATCGGTGTTCAGCCACAATAGTTTGAAAACCCCGTTGAAATTTTATTCTATTTTTGTTTGAGAGGTTAAACCTAAACTTCAATTCATCTGAACGTGGGTTATGTGAGAAGGTAAAAGTTGTAGTTTTGACCCATTAAACTAATAATTAAACTAATTATTTAAAATACCCCAAACTTTTCATAAATCCTCAAAATTTATTTGGAACCCCATAGAAATAAATCAAATATGTAAATTGATTAAAAAGTACGTTCCGAACTTATTGGAATCACAAAAACACTAATCCAGAATTGTCTTGACCGAAGGTTGACTGTGATGAAGCTTAACTTTATATAATCTCAAGAACCCAACTAATGACTAAAATCACTTTTGAACCTCGAGAATTGGCACTACTCATCCCCGTAAGTTATAAATCACGTATACAAACTACGGGGAGAGATAAAATGGGAAATCTCACAAAACGACTAAAAGGGTCGTTACATCAGATACCAATTAAACAACCGTTCATCCCTGAACGGGCAAACAAGAAATAAGAAGGGAAAACAAGGTAGTCCCTGAATCAGCGAAAAGATGCGGTTACTCGCCACACATGTCCTCTTCAGTCCCAAGTGGTCTCCTCAAAAGGACGATTCTTCCACTGGACCTTCACAGACCCAATCTCCTTAGTCCTCAACTTACGAAAATCTCTACCACGAATAGCAACAGGTTCCTCTTCATAAGAGAGGTTTTCATCTAACAAGACTGAATCCCAATGAATTATTTAGTTACCATCACCATGAAACTTCTTCAACATAAATACATGAAACACAGGATGAACTCCTGACAAACTCAGAGGTAAAGCCATTTTATAGGCCATCGACCCCACATGCTGAAAAATCTCAAATGACCCAATATATCTAGGACTAAGCTTACCTCGCTTCACAAAACGCATGACACCTTTCATGGGTGAAACCTTGAGCAACACTTGCTCACCCTCCATAAGGTGCATATCTTCTACTTTTCGATCCTCATACTTCTTTTGCTTACTTTTGGGCTGCTATAAGTTTCTCCTAGATGAACCTAACCTTCTCCAATGAAGATTTTTTTGAATCCATCATCGTCTATAAGAGAATATAAAATAGTAAATCAAAATCTACTCTTAAAGGAATACTAAGAACGTCAAAATCTCTAAATTTACCCTTACACGGAGTTTAGATCATTTACCAAGGGTTATTTTGAAAATATAGAATTTTATCCCTTTTTCCCAACTTAGGGTTCAACCCTAACTCAACCCTAAGCCTGAATTTAAGAGATTCTAAGGATAAATTCATAGAGAACTTTGTTAAAACAAGTTAGAATTACTTACTTTATGGACAAAATCATCCAAGAACGATCAAAATCGCTCCAAATTACTTCACTAGGGGTTGGGAACGGAGTTTTTGAGTTTAGGAACTCAAAAACCATCAATGACACATATATAATACGTCCTTACCGCTATAGGAATATGTAGTTTTTCTGCATAGACAGTCTTCAGTAAAATGATCATAATATTTTGTTTTGACGACGGGTTTTCAAACGGTTGGTGGCTTTTGAAAGAAAACTTGAAGATATTTAATTTGATAGGTATTGGGCAGCCTAACTCGTTATATTCTATGAGTAGTACTCGTTTGAAGTTGATCCTAAATTAAACTTAAATCATACCTTAGTCGGTAAGAGTTCTTTCAACAAGACTTTGTGCTAGGGGTTTCGTATGACCTTAGATCATACCAAATGCACTCCCATACTAAAGAATTAGTCTTAAACCTACAAAACGCTATGGGTATATCAATAATAACAAAATGGGTCGTCACAATAAATACCGATTTACCCATTGTTCGTCCCAGAATGGTCAAAGGATAAAGAAAGGTACGATACAAATTTTTGATCTTACAGCACCACACAAAACTATAACCATCATAACTCATCATCCAAAAACAAAATAATGAAAATACATCACTTATTATATAAGCCACCACAAAATCTAAGCTCTTTCTAATTTACAACGTCCCCAACTCTTAACATACTAATATCATTCGTCACTGCAATCGTTTTCCCTAGATATTACTTCCTCTTAGTGACATGTTCATCACGACATATTCCCCTACCGCCTATCCAAAAAAAAAAAATCATACTTGAAAACCAACATCTATATACATAAAGGCTCAAATCACCACAAACAGGTCTAGACACTAAACCATTGTAAACACAATTCCTTTAATCACTTACAACTGCTCCTCTAACCTTAAGGATTATTGTAATAGGAACATGACAACTCCCTTTGAAGGCCTAAGCTAATATGGATACACCCAAACTCCACAACCAAGATAGAACTACAAGAATTAGCTACCGAATATCCTTTTTCCCTTCATTAAGTTCAAGCCTACAACCATTAATAGGTTCGTTCAACCACGGTTATAAGACCGATTTTATTCACACTCTTACAACAATACGAAATCCACCAACCTATGTTTCCACACCTATTCATTGATCATTCAGCTTAGCTAACACTCCAGTATTCAATTACTAATATCAAGTAAATCCATCAGTATCATCTCCAACTAGCACATCACCAGAATCAACCCTGGAATATAAGTGAATCGCCAATAACAATGTCTACAATTAGGTAATTATACCCCAACTATGAGTCAACCCAACAAAAAAAGACAATGACTATTAAACTTAGGCTTTCCTTTACTATAACCTCCTATCAAGGTACAAGATTTGTAACACCCCATATGTTTTCGAACCTAGTTGATTATCATAACATTTATGGAATTATTTAAACCTGAGATGGTTGGTGAATTAGGCATGAATTTGATAGGCTGAATTTAATCTTGTGCGATTGGGCTCACATGAGGCCCAAAATTATAAAAAGACATGGGCCAAAATGGAAATGACCCATTATCCCATGTTCACCAAGTAAACATACATTTAATGTTGGATAAGGATGACTTGAGGGCCTATATAAGGCAAGTAAAATCATATTTTTATTCATATCAATACACATACCATTTCTAGAATTTCCAAAGATATTTCTTTTATCTTTCAAACCCTAAGCCATCACTCCCTTGGACAAGATCATCATCTTGCAAGCTTTGGTAAGTATTTATTCTCATTGTTTAGTATATTATATGCTTAATATGGTGTATAAATCATGTTGTTGATGTTGGCAAAGTGTTGGACAGTTCACTATGAGTAAAATAGTGTACGTTTGCTTAATCGGTGAAGGGTTTTGCCTTCTAAACTTGAAAATGGACTTTTGGTATTGAAGGAAGTGAGTTTGATGGATTAAATATCAACATGTAATATATGTTTATGTTCTTCACTTGCTTTCTCTATGTGTAAAACATGTGGGATTGTTGTTATGAAATTGGTCATGGAATTAGTGGTGTATTGAAAGGAAAATGTGGTTTTGGTGATGTTCATGTGCGTTGTGAAACCATGGTTGTTCTTCGTCATCCTATTTTACATAAAACATGTTAACAGAAGATTATTTATGTCCATGGACCATTTATTACAAAAAAGGACCCTAAAATGATCCCTGGAGGCTGAAACGGGCATCCGCCTACGTCCGGAGCACCTGCGGGCGCAGATGCCAATGCAGGTGGCTCTGGACAGGGCCAGAGGGGCACCTGTGGCTGCATGTCATCCACCTGAGGGCACAGGTGGCTCCACAGCCCAGTCCAGAATTGTGTTTTGTATGTTTTTGTCTCTCTTTGATCCCCGAAGACCCCTATACCCTTTTTTGATGTAATTATCAATTTATGATACATATTGATTGACTTTAAGGGGTCGATTGGAGGCCTTTTGGATTATATCAATTATGGATTGTTATTCATATGTTGTTACAAAAGGTATTGAGGTGACTTGATGGAATAATTATGATGCAGTGTTAATGAGGAAGAGTAAAGGGTAAACTTTGTGTGAAATACTATTGGTTTATGATGTCTTGGTCAATGTGTGTAATGTTATGGTTTTGGTATGGTAATGTAGTGAATTGTATTTTAAAGGGTGTAATGACATTATATGGCAGTCATGTAGCTCATTGTCGTCTTTTGCACTTGTAAGGTAATTACTTGTTAACGTGAGCTCCGTTATGAACTTGTGTAGTAGAGTAACACGTAAGGAAGGAGCTGGATTATTTTATTCACATATAGGACTGTGTATTCATATTGTGAAGATAAGGTATGAATGAAAAAATGTATGTCCATTTTGACTTGGTGGCCCTAACATCCAAGTTTTGTATGGGTATATATCACATGTTTTCCATGACTTCTGTTATTGGCATCTTATCTCTCTATGTGATGGTGATGCTCATTGAGTGACATGCGTATGAGTGTATATGAATGAAGATTGGTTCTCTCGGGCCTTAACGGCTTCGATTACTAGTCCGCCCCGTTGGAATTCGAGGCGTGACAAAAGTGGTATCAGAGCAGGTCGTCCTAAGGGTGTCTACAAAGCCGTGTCTGAGTAGAGTCTTTCTTATGGATGTGTTGTGCACCACATGTATAAGTAGGAGGCTACGGGACATTTAGGAGTTGTTTCTTTTCCTCATTTCTAGATCGTGCAATAGAGCCAACGATGTAGGGGCAAAGGTAAGCAGGTAGATATGCTTGCTAGAGAAGGAACGAGTAAATCACCACCTGACCAAGTTAGTCAAGGTGGGGGTGACGCTGACCTTGTATCACGGGCTTCTTCTACTTTTCCAGCTCCAGAAGAGCCGATAAGGAGAGAAGAACCTGCTGAACCACTTGTTAATGCTACTGAGCAGGATCTAAGAAATGCGGTGCAAATGTTGACTCGTATAGTTGCCTCACAGAATCAAGGATAAGTTGGTCCAATGAAAAGTAACGACAGTGAGGCTAGGGCAGCTAGCCGAAGGACGCAGGATTTTTTGAAATTAGATCCTCCCACATTCACTGGGACAGATCCGAATGTAGACCCACAATACTTCGTGGACCAAATTCAAAGGGCTCTAGATGTTATGCACGTGACTGGTGTAGAAATAGTTGAGCTTGCAGCCTATAGATTGAAAGGAGAAGCTATATTATGGTATGAAGATTGGAAGAGATCTCGTGGTATTAGTGCAATTCCAGCTAGTTGTGAAGAATTTAAAACGACATTCCTTGATTACTATCTTTCTTATGAGATCCGAGAGGCTCATGCGAATTAGTTCTTAAATCTCAGTCAAGGGAATATGAGTGTCAGAGAATACAGTCTGCAGTTTAATTCTTTGGCTCGATATGCTCCGAATGTAGTGGCCATAAACACATAAAGAGTCCATCGATGTATGGACAGATTGGAGCCGCACTTGGTGAGGGATTGCACTATTACTGCTTTGAACAGAGATATGTATATATCCAGAATACAGGCTTTTGCACAGAAGATGGAGGAGCAGAGGCAAAGAAGAAGGGTACACAAATTTAAGCGAGGGCCGTCAAAGAGGGCTAGACCTATGGGACAGTCTATGGTGTCCCAAGGAGAATCTAGGACTCGGATTTTTTCTAGACCTCCTAGACCATCATATACTTCCCCTACAACAGGTACTTTATCCTAATTTCGGGGATTTAGAGGCAGCCATTTTGGGCAGAGTAGTGGGCTTCGAGGTTCACAAACGGCAGGATTTTCTCACCAACCGTGTCAGCACTATGGGAAGTCTCATTTAGGTGAATACCAGGTTGGAATGAATGTTTGCTATTTTTGCGGCGTGTCGGGGCACATGGTGAGAGAGTGCCCACAAAGGGGCATGGGTGGTATAGCACGACCTACGGGATCAACTATTGCATCATCATCATCGGTTCCTTCCCTAGGCAGAGGATTGCAGGCTATTGGGCATGGTAGAGGTGCGAGAGGAGCAGCTAGTTCCAGTGGAACCCAGAATCGCACCTATGCTCTAGTGGATCGGCAGAATTCGGAGGCTTCTCTTGATGTAGTTACAGGTACATTATCCATATTTTCACATAATGTATATGCATTGATTGATCGGGGTTCCAAATTATCATATGTTACTCCATTGATTGCTGTGAAATTTGAAAGAACATTGGAATTATTAATTCAGTCAATTGAAGTATCTACACCAGTTGCTGGATCTATTATTGTAAAAAGAGTATATCATAATTGTGTAGTAACTGTGTGTGATCATGATACACTGGCTGATCTTATTGAACTGGACATGGTGGATTTTGATGTCATAATGGGTATGGATTGGTTGGCTTCTTGTTATGACACGATAGATTACCGAGCTAAGAAATTACATTTTCATTTTCCACAAACGAATGTTCTTGAATAGAAGGGTGATGTAGGGGTACTGAGAGGGAAATTTATTTCCTATATTAAAGCAAGGAAAATGATAGTCAAGGGGTACATATGTCACTTAGTACGAGTGAAAGATACAGATGTGGAATCCCTAACTCCTCAGTCGGTTCCAGTGGTCAATGAATTCCTTGATCTATTTTCTGAGGTTCTTCCTGGTTTACCTACAGAACGGGAAGTAGAGTTTGGTATTGATGTGATGCCAGGCATTCAGCCTATCTCTATTCCTCCGTATAGAATGGCTCCAGAAGAATTACAAGAATTGAAGGAGCAATTAAAAGACTTACTGGACAAGGGATTCATAAGGCCTAGTATGTCCCCGTAGGGTCCACCAGTATTATTTGTACGGAAGAAAGATGGAACATTGAGAATATGTATTGACTATCGACAATTGAATAAGGTAACAATCAAGAACAAATATCCCCTCCCCAGAATTGACGATTTGTTTGATCAATTACAGGGGGCCAAATGTTTTTTAAAGATCTACTTGAGATCTGGTTACCATAAAGTCAGGGTTAGATAAAAGGATATACCCAAGACAGCTTTCCGAACACGGTATGGCCAATATTAATTTTTAGTTATGTCATTTGGACTAACAAATGCACCAGCTGTTTTCATGGATTTGATGAATAAGGTGTTTAAGCCATTTTTAGACGTGTTCGTGTCGGTGTTTATAGATGACATTCTGGTTTATTCAAGATCACAAGAGGACCATGCTAATCACTTACCACAGGTGTTACAGATTTTTTGTAAGCGTAAGTTGTATGCAAAGTTCTCTAAATGTGAATTTTGGTTGAAATCCATAGCATTCTTGGGTCACATTGTGTCAGATGAAGGAATTCAAGTTGATACACAAAAGATTGAAGCGGTGAAAAATTGGCCAAGGCCTACGACGCCTACGAAAATTCATAGCTTCCTTGGGTTGGCAGGTTATTATCGAAGGTTTGAAGAAGGGTTTTCTTCCATTGTTGTACCTTTAACGAAGCTCACACATAAGTCAATCAAGTTTTAGTGGAATGATGCATGTGAGAAAAGTTTCCAAGAGCTAAAAGATAAATTAACTTCCACACCCGTATTAGTACTTCCGAAAGGCATCGAAGGGTATGCAGTATATTGTGATGCGTCCGAAGTTGTCCTAGGATGTGTATTGATGCAGCACGGTAATGTAATAGCATATGCCACACGACAGTTGCAGCCACATGAGAGAAACTATCCCACACATGATCTTGAGTTAGCAGCTGTGGTATTCGCTTTAAAGATATGGCACCATTATTTGTATGGAGTTCATGTTGACATCTACACTGATCACAAAAGTTTGCAATAGATCTTTACGTAGAAGGATTTAAATCTGAGTTAGCGGAGGTGGCTTGAGCTATTGAAAGACTATGATATTGATATCCTATATCATCCAGGAAAAGCAAATGTGGTAGCTGATGCATTAAGCCGCAAGGTAATATGAGGCACTAGTGGCCATTTGACGGAAAAAAAAGACTTAGTCAAGGATCTACATTAATTAGCCAGCTTGGTGGTTCGTCTTCTTGAATCTCCAGATGAAGGGGTTATTATGCGAAATGCAGCAGAATCATCGTTAGTAGCTGAAGTGAAAGAGAAGTAGCATGCGGATCCTATGTTCTTGCAACTGAAAGAGAATGTACAACAGGGTTTAACAAAGGCATTTGATCTGATGCAAGAAGGAGTACTTCAATGCCAAGGTAGATTATGTGTACCAGATGTAGATGAGCTGAGGAGACGAATTATGACAGAGGCGCATCATTCATGATATTTAATTCATCCAGGAACTACTAAAATGTACCATGACTTGAAAGAAATGTATTGGTGGGGAAACATGAAGAAGAACATTGCAGCATTTGTAGCTCAATACCCAAATTATCAATAAGTCAAAGTAGAGCATCAGAAGCCTAGGGGTTATATGAAATGTATCAGTCTTCTAGTCTGGAAATGGGACATGATTAATATGGATTTCATCACAGGTTTGCCTCGTACATTGTGGAAATTTGATTCCATATGGGTAATAGTTGACAGGCTTACCAAGTCAGCGCATTTCCTACCAGTCAAGACCACCTATAAAGCTGAAGATTATGCAAGTTTGTATGTTAAAGAGATAGTGCAATTACATGGGATTTCGATCTCCATTATATCAGATAGGGGAGCTCAATTTACTGCACATTTTTATAGATCTTTTCAGAAGATATTGGGTACACAAGTGAATCTGAATACGACTTTTCATCCTCAGACAGATGGACAAGCAGAACATACTATCCAAACACTTGAAGATACACTATGAGCTTGTACGTTAGATTTTCAAGGCAGTTAGGATGATCATTTGCCTCTTATTGAATTTGCCTACAAAAATAGCTATCATTCAAGTATCAAAAGGGCACCTTATGAATATTTATACGGAAGGAAGTGTTGATCACCGATTTGATGGTTTGAAGCAGGTGAAACAGCTTTACTTGGGCCATATCTTGTTCATCAGGCTATGGAAAAAGTTAAAGTGATTTAACAGAGGCTACAAATGGCCCAAAGTCGACACAAGTCATACGCTGATGTTAGAAGAAGAGGGCTCGAATTTGCCGTAGGTGATTGGGTATTCTTGAAGGTGTCACCGATGAAAGGGGTAATGAGATTTGGAAGGAAAGGGAAGTTGAGTCCCTGTTATATAGGTCCATATGAAATTGTCTGAAGACTTGGGCAAGTTGCGTATGAATTAGAATTACCCCAAGAACTCTCCACAGTTCATCCAATATTTCATGTTTCGATGCTTTGAAAGTGCATAGGAGATCCATCTCGTATTGCTCCCATTGAAGATGTATAAGTTACAGAGGATCTCACCTATGAGGAGATAGCTATTTATATTCTGGATAGACAAGTGAAGAGGTAAAGGAATAAATACACAGCTTCCGTAAAGGTACATTGGAGAAATCAGCAAGTAGAAGAGATCACATGGGAAGCTGAAGAGATGATGAAGTCAAAGTACCCTCATTTGTTTCAAATGGAAGAAAAAGTTTAAGATACTGGATCGGAGCAATAACAAGTAAGTATTGATAAGCATTATATATATATATATATATATGATAACATGAAAATGATCCTAGACTGGAATTTATTAAACTGGATAATGTTACTAACATTCGAGGATGAATGTTTCTAAGGGGGGAAGAATGTAACACCCCGTATGTTTTCGAACCTAGTTGATTATCATAACATTCATGGAATTATTTAAACATGAGATGGTTGATGAATTAGGCATGAATTTGATGGGCTGAATTTAATCGTGTGCCATTGGGCTCAAATGAGGCCCAAAATGATATAAAAGACATGGCCCAAAATGGAAATGACCCATTATCCCATACATTTAATGTTGGATAAGGATGAATTGAGTGCCTATATAAGGCAAGGAAAATCAGATTTTTATTCATATCAATACACATGCCATTTCTAGAATTTCCAAAGATATTTCTTTTATCTTCCAAACCCTAAGCCATCACTCCCTTGGAAAAGATCATCATCTTGCAAGATTTGGTAAGTATTTATTCTCATGGTTTATTATATGATATGCTTAAGATGGTGTATAAATTATGTTGGTTATGTTGGCAAAGTGTTGGACAGAATACTATGTGTAAAACAGTGTGCGTTTGCTTAATTGGTGAAGGGTTTTTCCTTCTAGACTTGAAAATGGACTTGTGGTATTGAAGGAAGTGAGTTTGATCGATTAAATATCAACATGTAAGATGTGTTTATGTTCTTAAATTGCTTTCTTTATGTGTAAAACTTGTGGGATTGTTGTTATGAAATTGGTCATGGAATTAGTGGTGTATTGAAAGGAAAATGTGGTTTTGGTGATGTTCATGTGTGTTGTGAAACCATGGTTGTTCGTTGTCATCCGATTTGACCTAAAACATTCAAAGAGAAGCTGATTTATGGCCATGGACCATTAATTACAAAAAGGGACCCTAAAATGACCCCTGGAGGCTGAAACGGGCATCCGCCCTCGCGTCTAGAGCACCTGCGGGCGCAGATGCCAACTCATGTGGCTATGGACAGGTCCAGAAGGGAACCTGCAGCCGCATGTGGCTCCACAGCCCAGTACAGAATTTTGTTTCGTATGTTTTTGTCTCTCTTTGATCCCCGAAGACCCCTATACCTTTTTGGGATGTAATTATCAATTTATGATACCTATTGAATGACTTTAATGGGTTGTTTGTAGGCTTGTTGGATTATATCAATTGTGTATTATTGTTAATATGTTGTTACGATAGGTATTGAGGTGACTTGATGAAATAATTGTGACGTAGTATTAATGAGGAAGCGTAAAGGGTAAACTTGGTGTGAAATGCTATTGGTTTATGATGTCTTGGTCAATGTGTGTAATGTTCTGGTGTTGGTATGGTAATGCAGTGAATTTTATTGTAAAGGGTGAAATAACATTATATGACAGTCATGTAGCTCATTGTCGTCTTGTGCCCTTGTAAGGTAGTTAGTTGTTAACGTGAGCTCCGTTATGAACTTGTATTGTAGAGTAACACGTAAGGAAAGAGCTGGATTATTGTATTCACATATAGGACTGTGTATTCATATTGGTAAGATAAGGTATGTAAGGTTACTCTTTTCGTATCCTTCCGCAGTACATAGTGTTCACATTGTCATTGTACTTGTTCCATTATGAAATGTTCAAAGGTATATCATTTCAGGTTGTCATCTATTGTTATTCACATGTCTCTTATTCATTGACAATTGTTCCAAAGTTTCAACAACGTTACAACTAACAACGTATCACTCTTATAATAAAAGAATTGAAGTAATGCATACTTGTTAAGTACGGGTGGCAACCCAAAGGGGAAAAAGCCTAGCTAGGGGTGATCCCGAATAAATGTTGAGTATGGGTGGCAACTCGAAGGGGCGTAAGCCTAGCTAGAGGCGATCCCGAAGGAATATTGAGAACTGGTGGCAACTCGAAGGGGTGTAAGCCTAGCTAGAGGCGATCCCGAATGGGTGGCAACTCAAAGGGGCGGAAGCCTAGCTAGAGGCGATCCCGAAGGATTATATGAATGATATTGCATGAACAATATTTTATGAATGATTGTGATAATGATATCAACGAAAATGAAAGAAATGAATGCAATGTATACGACTCCACTCATGTATATTCTAGTGGCTAATCTATATTGTCCACCCACTTGTACTTGATTTCATTGAAGTCCTTACATCTTATGCAGTTACTTATAGACTTACATACTCAGTACATTCTTTGTACTGACGTCCCTTGGGGGACTTACCTTACTTGCTGCAGGCACAGGTGCTAGTAGACCTCCACAGTAGGTTGCGGATCATTTGCCGATCTTTGGTGAGCTCCAGTTGGTTCGGGGCTTTCCGAGTCATATGTGTATATTTGTTTTTGTACTGTAATGTTGTATAAAGCGGGGACTTTTCCTGACTTTAGGTTGGTTATGTATATGCATTTGTTAGAGGCTTTGTAGACGGACGTGGTGAGATGAATGAAAGAATGTATGTCCATTTTGACTTGGTGGCCCTAACAACCAAGTTTTGTATAGGTATATATCACATGTTTTCCATGCTTCCGCTATTGGCATATTATATCTCTATGTGATGGTGATGCTTATTGAGTGACATGCGTATGAGTGTATATGAATAAAGATTGGTTCTCTCGGGCCTTAACGGCTTTGCGTGCCAGTCCGACCCGTTAGAATTCGAGGCGTGACAAGATTCTAACCTATGCAATGACTGCAATAACTAGTATTTATAGTATTAACACACCGTTCAAGAATATACAAAAATTAACTGCTTATAGTCGGGAACCTTTAACCAGTCATGTTATCAAGCTAAGTGATCAACCTGCCCTTATTAAATCAAAGTCTCATATGCCAAACCAGTTAGCACCCAATCATTTTATCTATATGTTTTTTGGAAGAAATTAGGAAAGGTATAAAGGAAAGGGAAGGCTGATAGTCTCCTACATTCCCCCCAACATTCCCAACACAAGACTACTCAATCTCTTTATTTTTGCGCTTTTCATTTCTTTTTATGAAAATTCTAAGACTTGATACCCTTAATATTTCATTACACTATTTTATGACTAATTGAATAGAGATTTAATCAACATTAGGATCTAAAAAAAACTCAAAAAAAATTAACAAAACAAGACAAGGACAAGAGGAGATTTTGTCTCCCTACCGCTAGAGCGACAAAATGTACTAGTATAATGTTATGCAGACACTACCTACCTTCTGCTGTAGCAGATGGTTACTGCTAAAGTGGTACACCTACAGTGTTTTGCACAAATTTTAATTTCTTATCCTATTTTTTCGATAGGTAGATGGTTCTAAACTCGCTTCGATTCCCAGGATCCTTAACCCAGAATCCTTAGCACCTCACTCCTTGATTTAACATCTCTTAAATTTATGGACTAGGCTCTTCATCACAAAGATAAATAACTGGGTACTGATCATACCCTTTATTAATTCAATTTAACAACCACCGGTTGTTATCTTTCCAAGTTACGAATGCATTCATAGGATTTCACACAGATATTTCATTGGAATAGTTTCATCACAAGGTTAGAAATCAATTACTACATTTGTAACTTCATATTTTCAATAAACATGTCCCACATTAACATCAAGATTATCTCATCAATAGCCCAGTTCTAGGAAGCTAGTTCATACAAAAGCTATGAACAATGTAAAGCAACAAATTGGCTCTTATAAGGAGCTCAAAGGTCATATCTCATCCACAATCCTAGTACTCTTAAGGAATGTTTATTAATCAAATTATCATTATCAAATATTATCAATAAACATTACAATTACTCGTAATCAACACACTAAGCAACTTCATGCCACTGTTAGAAACAACAATACATCCATATTTCATAACCCACTCTAAAAGGATCATTATTATTCGGTACGGTTATTGCCATTTCATCATCAATAATCTTTCATTATTTCTGACTTTATGGTCTATTCAAACCACATAATAAGCACAATCTGACTCTTTTGTCCATAATCTGCACATTATTTCATAATTCGGCAATTTATCCGGTCAATTCATCATGAATCATCATTAGCTAGTTTATCATACCATAATTTTGTTAATATTTCTCCAAGTAACCCATATTTCAACAAGTCACTGTCTCACACAGAGTTCAAACTATACATATATTTTTTTAAAAACAACAACAATTTCAATCAACACATCATCATTTAACATTTATTCAACACAAATCTAGACATTGCAATAATCCAATCTACCATGATAGTGCAATTACACAAGTATTTTACAACCAACCATGTGTTGCGAACCAACTATACACGCAAGTGTACGTGATCGTGCAAGTAATAAAGTGACTCCTTTTAAAGAGTCGGATATCGAAGCCAAGGGACTTTTGTCAATAGAAATCGACTCTGGACGTCAAACTATAATTAACAACTAGTGTTGCGAAAACGACAAGAGATTTGGTGCTAAAAATTAAATGATTGCGGACTAAGAACTCCTATCTTCTCTACCGTAACTTTGGTTTTCGCAGATATGCTTGAAAAATCAATAAAAAGTGAATTCCCAGGCCTAAGGCACCCTGAACGTCATCTCTTGAGCATAATTGTTGTTGGTTTAAGCACTTTGAGTTGTTTATCGTGGTTATTGATCACGAGGTTAATTTTATAACTATATTCGTCTCCAAATTAAAATTTTCTACTAGAACTTAGAAACCTACCTACACCCGTGAGTGGTGATAAGCTTAACCAATTCTAGAGCATTCAAGTTTTCTTCTCGTAATTGACCAAGTGTGGTGGATTAGGTACCTCTCGGTCCTAACCACATGTCAATCCCTTAGAATTACTTCCCCTAGAAAGACCACACTTCATATATTAAAGTTATATCTCTTAGTTTCTCTCTCGAGCTCACTTCAAGACAAGGAATATATTCCAATGATGATCAAACATTAAAATAATGAAATTTAGAATATATGAATAACCAATTTATGATAAACTCCAGCAAAAACCAATACAATTAACCCAAGAGATTCATGTTCTTGGCCTTAACCCCAAGAATGAGGGATTTTAGACACTCATAAGGTTTATCAACATCCAAAAGTAATAAATACCCTAGAAAATAATTAAAAACTGAACAGAGAAGGAATGGAACCTAATTGAGATGCCCAAAAATGCCCAAAATATTCTAAGGATGATGGAATGTGATACAATAACTCAAAAGCCCAATTTATAGACCCAAGTCGAGGCAAAAAATTGGCCAAAAATCGGCCCGGCGCGCCCAAACACTTAGGCAGATTTTGCCTCAGCAAAAAAGGTGCTCCCAGGCGGCGTGGCACGCTGGCCAGCGTGCCTGGGCACTACCTAGGCAAGTAAAACTTTTGCCAAAAGAGGCCTGGCATGCTACCTAGAGCGCCAGGCCCTTTTTATTTGTATTTTTTTTGCTTTCGTCGACTTCTCTTCGCGGATTTGGTTGGCTTCTTCAAGATCAACTCTTTGGCTTGCCTCTTATCTTCAATATTCTTCACTCGTAGCTCCTCCAAGCCTCACTTTCCATGCAAAACATGCTCCAAAAAGTCGTAAATTCCACCTACAAGAGTCTAATCATATTGGTTAGCACAATATCCCATTTTCCATCAAAAACTTATATAATACACAATTATTGTTCTCAAAACTAAGGTTATCATGGGTTAAAGTCGCTACTAAGGCATAGAAATACGTCTTAGATCACCACCCCACACTTACACCTTTGTTTGTCCTCGTACAATTAATCACACTCAAATCCGGGCGACTTTAGACAATAGACACAAAATGAGCATTCTTGCACAGCTTACACAACCACATTTATCAACTTATGCACCAACATACTAGGATATCAAAAAATAAGTAGCAAGTTTAAACAACCTATCCTCATAAAACAACTTACTAGTTGCAAATTCATGCGTGAAACATCATTAGTAGATCACCAAACTTCACTAACCTTGTGCCCTCACCACAAGAGAATCACCCCACACTTCTATAAAGTAATTACTCACTGGGTGCATGAATGAAAATCACTCACTCTCAAAAAGAACTCACATGCAACACAAAGATGAACCATAGGCTTGCCCTTAGTGTAATACTTCACTAATGTTAAAATGTTAAAGCTCAAGATCAAGTAGGACTTTGTAGGGGTTATAATGTAAGAACAAGGACGGGTAGGAACTATTTGGTCAAGAATAGTGACTATCTTTCCTGAGCGCTTTACTACACTACAAATTACATTCAGAGCACCTTCAACCGACCTATTTTCCACTACTTTTATCTTCCCAACTTTTCTTTGTTTTGCCCCATAGCTTAAAACTAGCTTCAGCACATTGGATAAGGAATACTGTTATCACCCATTGATTACAAAAACAATTTTTAAATATTATTTTTTTTTTCTTTAACATATTTCCCACCAACATGCACAAACTTTTTCACACACCCATAGGAGATATGCTTGGGGCTTTAACTTAACTCTTTCCTTCTTCCAAACTCTTGTACTCCTTTACCTCTTGATTTACTCATTAAAGCGCTTAGGAGTTATTGGATCAAATTCTGGTTCATTGAGAGAAGAGGATTGAGCTACATGTAAAGCTACCAAGGAAAAGGCTAAAGGCTCAACGGGGTTAACTAGGATTATGTACAGAGGGTAGATAAAGTAGGTCTAAAATATGGCTATCAAAGAAATGCCTATATCATCTCCTAAACTTAACATCTCTTATTTCGCTTTGCACACACCCCGGGCAAGTTCTAGACATCATTATGCACATGAAATATCATAAAAAACCTTACTCACACATGGCACATGTTCAGCTCAGCAGGTTCACCATAACTCTGAAATCATGCATAAATTCAACATTAAGCAACTTAGCGAGTCAACTAAATGAGAATTAGGCGTCTCAACACTTGCTATTATATATCCGGGCATGTTTCACACGTGTATGCACAATTGTGTAGCAAGCAAGAACACCCAACATGACACTACATGACTAATTTACTCTTAAGACGGTCGTCATCCATCCATCATAGAGCAAATCCCTTAGTCCTCTGACTAAGGCGACTCAAAAGTAATAAACACCAAAAACAACATCAAAAATCCAAAATTTCACTAATTTTTTTTTGGTACGGTTCAAAGGGACTCTTCTTAGTAAAAGAACCAAAAACAAACGCTAAGGAACCCAAAATAAAAGCATACAGTAGCACACATATACATACATACAAGGAAAGTCCATCACACCTCACCCCACACTTAAAAGATTAGCACTGTCCCGAATGCTACCAAAATAAACAAAGCAAGAGTAGGATGTAAGAAGCTCCCTGGTCAGTCGAGGTAGTCGTCGTCCTCCGGCCCACAGACCTCTAACGGTGGATCATCTTCCTCAGCCTCCTCATCCTCAGAACTACTCTGGAGGTCATCTTCATCTGTGGGGACATCATCATCCACAGGCTCCACAAAATCAGGACCAATCCTCAATAAGGCCATGGCATGCTCATTGAGAGGATAATCCCTCTCTACCTGGCTCAGCTCATCCGCCGTGGAGGGCCTACCCCCAGTCCTGTGTCGCAGCATCTCCAACCCATTCATGCGGGCTAAAATCTCGTCATCTCGAGCATGATGCTCTGCTAATGTCAAAGTGGGGCTGAGTGAATCCGACGCCTTAGTCTGGGTGACATCTACAGGCGTCGTCCTCAAAGGAGGATGATAGTCAAAATTCTCTTCGGGCACTTCGAATGCTCGCATTAATTTGGTCAATAGTCCACCGAAAGCATATCGAAGACCTCCATGGAGGCGAGCTCGGCGCATCGCCGACAACAACACAGAACCTACATCAATCGCTGCATCAGTCATGAGAGCATATACCAGACAGACACGATCCCTTGTAACTTCAGTCATGTGGCTCCCCGGAATTAAACAACAACACACAATTTTTAGCCAAATCCTCGCCTCTTTGTTGAGATGGGCAAAGGGTAGACTCTTGTGATACCCTCATAGGTGATGGCAAAGCCACCTCACAATTGAACGTGGGCCGCACAGAGTGTGTCGAATTTCAGCATATGGAGGCCTAGCATTTAGCCTGAGTATGTCTTGGGGACTAGCCTGAGTAGGAACTCCCAATAATCCAGTCAAGCTCAAGGAGTCAAGTATCACATCCAAACCTCGTACCACCACTGAGCATATCGATGCGTTCGGGTTCCAATTTGCGTACAATTCCCTCACCAGATGGAGGTTGCAATTTGTAGGTCTGTTGAAAACAAAGCCCATCCCAACTTGCTCAAGCCGAGCCAAAATTCTTGGGTAATCCCGAGCCAGGCTTGCCCTATCAATACACTCATCGGAGAAATATTTAGCTTCCGAATGGCTTTTGTACCAACTTTTCCCTGAACAGGAGACCGCGTTTATCCCATACTTCCATTTTTGCCCTTTTGGGACTGGGGGAGCTGCGGGCACCTTATTACCCGACCGACGTCTCTTGTGAGAGCTAGAGGCTGCTACATTAGAATCATACATAGTACCTTGAGAGCTTTGAATGTAGACTTGGACACAGTCCCAAGAGTAGAAGGCAAGAATTCGTATAAGGAAATCTAAGCAAAAATTTTTGAGATGCTTTGGGAGGAACTCGTATGTGTGGGTATGGAGTTGGGAATGATGGTGAAGAAGAAGGGAAATTAGGGATTTAAAAGAAAAGGGAAGGGGGTGGGTCGTGTATTAAAAGTAAATGACTTAAAAAAAAATTTGGGGGGTAGCGGCGTGGCACGCTGCCTAGCGCGCTACCCTACTGTCTCCTTGCCAAAAATTTTGGGCACAGGCGGTGTGGCACGCTGGCCAGCGCGCCTGTGCACTGCCTGTGCGTGCCAAAAATTTAGGGAAGGCAGCGTGGCACACTGGACAGCGCGCCTCCCCCTTGCCTCAAAAAATATTTTTTTTAGCTTTTTCATCCTGGCACGCTAGGTAGCGCACACAACACGTATTCTCATACCTGAGCAATTTTTCATATTTTTCACATAATCTTGGGGCTTTTACACGTCCCAAGACTCGACGCTTTGCTCCAAAACATGTACTGCCTGCCCGACACCTTCAAATAATCATCCATCAGCCAAATTTACCTTTTTCTTATGGATTCTCATATCAACATGCTCCATGTCTCTGCATAAACACAAGATCCTAGCACTACGTTAGAAAACAAAAACTGTAAAAGACATGGGTTGCCTCCAATCAAGCGCCTTAGTTTTGGTCGGGGCACGACTCTTCTTTTTGTATTTTTACTTTATAAATCCTAACTATTACAACACATGCATGGGTTGCCTCCCATGTAGCGCCTGGTTTAATGTCGCGGCTCGACCAAATATAAGAGCTCAGTTATCATCAAGGCGAAGCACGTCCTCTGTCTGCTTCTCTTCCTCACCAAAATAATGCTTCAATCTCTGGCCATTTACCATGAACCTTGTACCATCCGCTTTATTCAAAATTTCCACCGCACCATGAGGTGTCGTGCGTCTTACCTCAAAAGTCCCACTCCACTTAGATCTTAGCTTTCCCGGAAACAACCTAAGTCTTGAGTTAAACAAGAGTACCAACTAGACTGGCTCAAAAGTACGGGGGAGAATATGCTTGTCATGCCATCGCTTCATTTTCTCCTTGTAGATCTTAGCATTTTCATATGCATGGGCACAAAATTCCTCCAACTCATGGAGTTGTAACAACCTCATGTTACCAACCAGCCCCGGATCTAGGTTCAACTTCTTAACCGCCCAATATGCTCGGTGCTCAAGCTCAACTGGGAGGTGACAAGCTTTCCCAAAGACCAAATGATAGGGAGAAGTCCCTATAGGAGTCTTATACGACGTTCGATAAGCCCAAAGAGCATCATCCAGCTTGATTGACCAGTGTTTCCTCTGAGTATTCACCGTCTTTTGCAAGATTTGCTTTATCTCACGATTAGACACTTCCACTTGGCCACTTGTTTGGGGGTGATACGCTGTGGAGACCTTGTGTTTCACTCCATACTTCGCCAATACACTCTTCACCCAATAATTAATGAAGTGTGACCCTCCATCGCTAATAATAGCTCTTGGAGTTCTGAACCTAGTGAAGATGTGATTTTGAAGAAACTTTACCACAACTTTTGAGTCATTCGTAGGAAGAGATGCAGCCTCTACCCATTTAGATACATAATCCACTGCTACGAGTATGTATAGATTGCCATTCGACTTTGGGAAAGGCCCCATAAAATCAATCCCCCATACATCAAAAATTTCAACTTCTAGGATGTTGTTAAGAGGCATCTCATGTCGCTTGGCAATCATCCCCATACGTTAACATTGATCACAGTTCTTCACAAAGGCATGAGCATCCTTAAATATAGAAGGCCAGAAGAAACCTGATTGCAGTATTTTTTGGGCTGTGCATTCACCACCATGATGTCCACCATAAGGTGATGCGTGGCATCTCTCTAACACTTGCTTAACTTAAGCATACGGAATACATCTTCATACTATTTGATCAGGCCCTTTCTTGAATAAATAAGGCTCATCCTATATATAAAAACGTGCCTCATATGCCAGTTTCTTCTTCTGTTGAGGACTCGAATAAGGAGGAAATAACCCACTTACCAATAGGTTCACAATGTCTGCATACCATGGCAACTCATCGACCTCTAATACCAACAACTGCTCGTCTGGAAATTCCTCACAAATATGCCCATCATCCACTATATGTGTCGAGCTCTCAAGTCTAGAAAGATGGTCAGCAATTTGATTTTCTGTCCCCTTTCTATCTTTAACCTCTAAGTCAAACTCCTGTAGCAATAGGATCCATCTAATCAAGCACGGCTTAGCATACTTTTTATTGAACAAATACCGTATTGCTGCATGATCCGTGTATACAATGACGCTCATGCCGACCAAATACGATCTGAATTTATCAAATGCATATACCAAAGCTAACATCTCTTTTTCAGTCACCGTGTAATTCATTTGGGCTGCATCAAGGGTCTTGCTTGCATAATAAATAGAGTGAAATACCTTATTCTTCCGTTGACCTAGAACCGCACCCACTGCCACATCACTTGCGTCACACATGAGCTCAAATGGCAAAGCCCAGTCAGGAGCAATAAGAATAGGTGCCTTTACCAACTTCTTTTTCAAAACCTCGAATGCCTTCACACATGATTCACAAAATACAAACTTCACATCTTTCTCCAAGAGTGCACACATGGGATGTGCAATTTTGGAAAAATCTTGAATAAACCTTCTGTAAAATCCAGCATGACCCAAAAAACTTCGTACCCCTTTAACCGATACAGGTAGAGGGAGTTTTTCAGTAACTTCAATCTTTGTCCTATCAACTTCCAGCCCCTGCTTTGACACCTTATGCCCAAGAACTATACCTTCCATCACAAGGAAATGTCACTTCTCCCAATTGAGAACAAGATTGGTTTCTTCACACCGAGAAAGGACTTTATCAAGGTTTTGCAAACATACCTCGAAAGAGTTACCAAAGACTGAAAAATCATCCATAAAAATCTCTACGAACTCTTCCACCATGTCGTAGAAAATAGCCATCATGCAACGCTAAAAGGTAGTCGGTGCATTACACATTCCAAATGGCATATGCTTGAAATCATATGTGCCGTACGGATATATGAATGTCGTCTTCTCCTGATCTTGAGGATCTATAGTAATTTGATTGTATCTAGAATACCCATCAAGAAAGTAATAATACTCCTGCCTGGCTAAACGATCCAGCATCTGATCAATAAAAGGGATTGGATAATGTTCTTTTCTCGTAGCATCATTAAGTTTCCGGTAATCCATGCAAATACGCCATCCAGTTATAGTTCTTGTAGGAATCAGTTCATTATTGTCATTTGTGATCACCGTCATACCACTCTTTTTTGGAACACATTGTACTGGGCTCACCCACGTACTATCAAATATAGGGTAAACAATGCTAGAATCTAGCCACTTAATTACCTCCTTCCTTACTACTTCTTTCATCACCGGATTCAAGCATCATTGGTGTTGCACACTCGGCTTGTGCCCTTCTTCCATGTAAATTTTATGCATGCATAAACCCGGGTTAATACCATGGATGTCAGACATCTTCCAACCAATAGCCTTCTTTCTTAGTTTTAGAATCAACAATGCCACATCAACTTGTTCCTGTGACAAATCTGCTGCCAGAATAATAGGAAGAGTCTCATTTTCACCTAGGAAAACATATTGAAGGTGAGATGGAAGTTCCTTCAATTCAAGCTTCGGTGCTTCCTCAATTGAGGGCTTAGTTGGAGGACCGAGTGGACGATTTAACGGTTCCCATCTACCCTCTTTAGCATAGATACCCATAAGATCAAGAACTTGCACCATCTCACTAGCTTCTACATCACCAAACACATCTTGCCCCATTAAAACTTTTTCCAACGGATCTGTAGACAAAGTGTAGATGCTTTCAACCACCAAATCTATAGTTGTGATAGCCGACAAGTTCTCATAAATTTCTGGAAGCTTTAAAGCCCTATATACATCAAATACTTCAACCTTATCATGAGCTCGCATAGTAAGTTTCTCTGCTGCTACATCAATGATTGCACCTCCTGTAGCCAGGAACGGACACCCCAAAATAAATGGGACTTCCGGGTCAGGCTCAAAATTCAACACCACAAAATCAACGGGAAAGATCAACGACCCCACTTGAACCAGAACATCCTCAACAATACCATCAGGTCTAGTCACAGATCGGTCTGCCAGCTGCAAAATAATAGTAGTAGGCTTCGAACGACCCAAACCCAATTCCTTGAAAACCGAAGTGAGCATCAGATTTATACTAGCCCCCAAATCACACAATCCACGAGCGCAGACACGATCCCCTAGAGTAATCTTCACAGTGAAGCTTCCAGGATCTTTCAGCTTAGTAGGTAATCGGTTCTGAATGCGAGAACTAACCTCCTCAGTCAAAGCCACTGTGGCATATTCTGTCAATCTACTCTTGTTTACTACAATGTCTTTCACGAACTTGGCATACTTTGGAATACCCTGCAAGATATCCACAAGAGGAAAATTAATGTGCACTTGTTTAAGTAGTTCAATGAACTTACCAAAGCATTCATCCTCCTTCTTTTTTTTGAACTTCTGAGGGAAAGGAGGAGGAAACTTCACACTATGTATCACTTTATCATCTTTGGAACTTTTGGTAGACTCCACTTGTTCGTCTTCAATCACCACTACTTTTGGCTCCAATTCTTTCGCTGGTGCAACCGTATCCTCTAACTGCTTACCGCTACGGGTAACTATAGCATTCACCTGCTTGGGGTTTGGCTCAGTATCACCTGGAAGACCTCCTTGGGGCCTTGTATTCTGTGCATTAGCTAACTGGCCAATCTGCTTTTCCAAATTCTGAGTAGCCAACTGATTGTTCCTCACATTTGCTACCAGTTTTGCTTGTTCAGCCATAATCTATTTTAACATATCC
Source organism: Capsicum rhomboideum (assembly GCA_031232105.1). Lineage (NCBI taxonomy): Eukaryota > Viridiplantae > Streptophyta > Magnoliopsida > Solanales > Solanaceae > Capsicum > Capsicum rhomboideum. The sequence continues at coordinate 83,623,915 of CP124712.1, forward strand.
TCCACACTCATGTCTCCAGGCTTAGCACCCCCTTGATTTCCTTGACCTTGCTGTTGGTTGTACTGAGGTGCATATCCTTAAGGCCTATATTGATTTTTATTTCCTCCCCAAGAGAAGTTCGGATGGTTTTTCCACCCGGCATTATAAGTGTTTCCGTAGTTCTAAGCTCCACCTCCCCTTTGTGCATTACCAACAAAATTTACTGAATCTAGATTAGCACTACACAAATCGCTGGTATGATCACCATTTCCATATACATTATATATTACAGAAACCTATTGTTTGACTGCATTCACGGGAGCTGGTTGTTGCCCCAAATTTAAACTACTAAAGTGATTGTTCATCATGTTTTGCATAGCTGAAATTTGGGCAGATAATGTTGTGACTGCATTCACATCTAGTTTCCCAGCAACCTTCTTTGTAGAATTCCTCGAATTGTCGCTATGCCAGTCTGGATTTCCCTGAGAAATATGATTCAACAGAGCATATAATTCATCATATGTCTTCTCTAAAGCCTGTCCACCTGCAGCTGAATCAAGTAGAATTTTAGTGTTGGGGTCGAGAGCCTCTATAAACGTATGCACTAACACTTCATTATCTTGGTGGTGGTGCGGACAATCCCTCAACATGGATTTGAATCTGTTCCAAGCTTAGTACAAATTCTCATCATCTCTCTGTCTGAAACTTAGTATATTTCTCACTCTTCGGCTTTGCTGTCTTTCCAGACGGAAAGAACCTTATCAAGAATTTTCGAGCAAGATCATCCCAAGTAGTGATAGAATTAGCCGGCTCTGCATCTAACCACCTCCTTGCTTCCCCCAGCAGAGAAAAGGGAAACAAAGTAAGTCTCACATAATCTGAAGACACACCCGCAGAAATATATGTGTCACTGATCTCTAGAAAATTCCGAATATGCCTCTGCAGGTCTTCATGAGCAAGACCAGTAAACTGTCCACTTGAGTGCAAGAGTTGTACCATGTTCTGTTTAAGCTCAAATCTACCTCCAGCTGCCGGTTTGAGAATACTGGAGGTCACATTAGTGGTGAGTGGGATTGCCACATCGCGAACTATTCTAGCTACCATTACTTTCGGTTCACGTCTCTCTGCACCTGGTTCTTCAATTCTTACGGGATTACGTCGTATTCCTTCGCCAGCCAGTTCGACTTGTGGGATTGGGTAGTCTGCAGCCTATCTCCTCAATCTATTAAAATATCTTTTAGGTTTAGACTGCGGGGCTACCAAATCTTTGTTCCTTGCCAGTGTTCCGATGAAGTAAGCCTGTAAAATAAAACAGCTAAGATCAAGTTGTCAACACGTAGCTAAAAATTTAAGTACAAACGTCAATAATTGAAATCTATCTATTTGAAAGTCCCCGGCAACGGTGCCAAAAACTTGTTGCGACCCAGCTATACACGCAAGTGTACGTGATCGTGCAAGTAATAAAGTGACTCCTTTTAAAGAGACGGATATTGAACCCAAGGGACTTTCGTCAACAGAAATCAACTCTGGACGTCAAACTATAATTAACAACTAGTGTTGCAAAAACGACAAGAGATTTGGTGCTAAAAATTAAATGATTGCGGACTAAGAACTCCTATCTTCGCTGCCGTAACTTTGGTTTTTGCAGATATGCTTGAAAAATCAATAAAACATGAATTCCCAGGGCTAAGGAACCCTGAACGTCATCTCTTGAGCATAATTGTTGTTGGTTTAAGCACTTTGAGTTGTTTATCGTGGTTATTGATCACGAGGTTAATTTTATAACTATATTCGTCTCCAAATTATAATTTTCTACTAGAACTTAGAAACCTACCTACATCCGTGAGTGGTGATAAGCTTAACCAATTCTAGAGCATTCAAGTTTTCTTCTTGTAATTGACCAAGTGTGGTGGATTAGGTACCTCTCGGTCCTAACCACATGTCAATCCCTTAGAATTACTTCCCCGAGAAAGACCACACTTCATATATTCAAGTTATATCTCTTAGTTTCTCTCTCGAGCTCACTTCAAGACAAGGAATATATTCCAATGGTGATCAAACATTAAAATAATGAAATTTAGAATATATGAATAACCAATTTATGATAAACTCCAGCAAAAACCAATACAATTAACCCAAGAGATTCATGTTCTTGGCCTTAACCCCAAGAATGAGGGATTTTAGCCACTCATAAGGTTTATCAACATCCAAAAGTAATAAATACCCTAGAAAATAATTAAAAACTGAAAAGAGAAGGAATGGAACCTAATTGAGATGCCCAAAAACGCCCAGAATATTCTAAGGATGATGGAATGTGATACAATAACTCAAAAGCCCTATTTATAGACCCAAGTCGAGGCAAAAATCGGCCAAAAAGCGGCTCGGCACGCCCTTGGGCGCGCCTAGCACTTAGGCAGATTTTGCCTCAGCAAAATGTGTGCTCCTAGACGGCGTGGCACGCTGTCCAGCGTGCCTGGGCACTGCCTAGGCAAGTAAAACTTTTGGCAAAAGCGGCCTGGCACGCTGCCTAGCGCGCCAGGCCCTTTTTATTTGTATTTTTTTTGCTTTCGTCGACTTCTCTTCGCGGATTTGGTTGGCTTCTTCAAGATCAACTCTTTGGCTTGCCTCTTATCTTCAATATTCTTCACTCGTAGCTCCTCCAAGCCTCACTTTCCATGCAAAACATGCTCCAAAAAGTTGCAAATTCCACCTACAAGAGTCTAATCATATTGGTTAGCACAATATCCCATTTTCCATCAAAAACTTATATAATACACAAGTATTGTTCTCAAAACTAAGGTTATCATGGGTTAAAGTCGCTACTAAGGCATAGAAATACGCCTTAGATCACCGTGCATACTTTTATTCATTATTTTTGTTTAGGCGGCAAGTTTTTTTTTCCAACGATCACTACTTAATCATTCACTCACAGTACGACCTTTCGACAGATACCAATTGGAATAACCTATATTCCAAATTAATGCTAGGATATAAATTGAGACGGTCAATCTCAATCATCTTTAGTGAGATACCAATTGGTACCGACTAGATACCAATTGTACTCAACCCAATCATGCAACTGACTACGAATGCACGATAGAAAAGAAGAAGTGAAATAGTTCCTAAAATACTTTATAGCCTTCCGCAGATTTAATGTGGATGTATACACATCAATTCTGGAAACTCTATTCGACATTTGCTCTTATTCTAACTATCTGCGAGAATAAGAATAAAAGAAGCTAGATACTAATTTGTATAACCATATACAAATTAAACTCAAGTAATAGCACGAAACAAAGAAGAATTTGAATTTTTCTTGTGTCCTGTAGCCTCTCGAAGAAAAGTACAGACGTCTCCGTACCTTTCTGTAAGACTCTACTAGACAAGTTTTTGTACGATGAGATCGACGAACCTAGGGCTCTGATACAAACTTTGTCACGACCCAAATGGCTGTGAGTGGAACCCACACTAATCTTCTTGTGGGAGAACCATCTAACTCAAACCATTACCCAATCATTTAGTCAATATTAAGACGATGTTATCATAAAAATTAACTTAATGATAATAAATTCAAAACTAATCATTATTAATGAGAAAACAAACAATCTATCTATTAAAATTCCGAAGACCCGAAAGTCATCGTACAAGAACTTCTTGAACAAAAACCATGTCTAAAAGAAATATCCAAAAATAAAGAATGATATAGAGTGTCTCATTGCCCGAAAGAAGGACAAGAACTAATATGATGATCCATGGAATCCTGGAAATGGAGTGCTCACCCTTGGATCGAGATCAGCTATAAAATGCTAGAGATAAGGTCGTGTCTAAGCCTCTGGAACACTTTCTGCACTCAACAAAACAAGAGTATAGGGTAGTATTAGTACAAGCCACTATGTACTGGTAGGTATCATAGGCCAACTCAATTTAATATCATGTACACAACATAAGTCAAATAACAAGTAGACAAGCATTAACACATAGCAAATACATCAATGACGGGCCAAACAATGCTTACAAACAAGCCACGTAACCATCAAGAGTATCAACCATATCGTAAACAACCACGAAATCAACAATAATACTATAAGTGACAACTATGTCCTTCTCAACCTCGCAATTAGAACACCATTAATTTGTTATTAGCTTATTAAACCACATGAATTCTCAAAATCAACACTAGTCTGTACATGTCATGCCCCGAATTCCAATGAGGCGTGATTGGCACCCGAAGTCGATATGGCTCGAGAGAACCTATCTTTACTCATATACGTTCGTAGGCATATCCTCGTATGAATCTTATGATTCCTCATGCAACTATGCAGAAGCCATGGACATGGAAACATATGTCATATCTATATAAGAAACTTGGCCGTTAGGGCCATTAAGTCAAAATGATCATACGTCTCTTACATTCACATACCCACATACGTCTACAAAAGCCTCTAACAAATGTATCTATAAGACCGACTTAAAATTGGGACAAGTCCCCACTTTATACTATATTTACAACATCAAAACAAATATACAACTGTGACTCAGAAAGCCCCGAAGCAACTGGAGCTCACCAAAGATCTACAAATGGTCCACATCCTACTGAGGAGGTCTACTAATGCCTGCACCTGCAACATGTAAGGTAAGTCCCCCGAGGGGGTCAGTACGAAGAATGTACTGAGTATGTAAGGCTCACAAGAAAATCATCATACATAATAACAACAACAATGGAGTCAATATAAGAGAAATAGTGAATGTGAATAAACTCTCTTTCTGTATGTGGGGAACCATGTATATTACGTTATTTACTTCTCTTGTCTTTACATACGTTCATCTTTCTTCTTCTTCCCATGCTAGGATGTTTTACTGCCCCTAGGATGAGATTAACCCATGCTAGGTACTTTGACCCCTGGGATGTTATGTGAACCCATGCTAGGCTTTCGTGTCGCCCCTGGGATGTCATTAACCCATGCTAGGTACTGTGACCCCTGGGATGTTATCGTAACCCATGCTAGGCTTTCGTGTCGCACCTGGGATGTACCATGATAACCCATGCTAGGCTTTTATATCGCCCCTGGGATGTATCGGGCTCGACCCATGCTAGGCTTTCGTGTCGACCCTAGGATACCACCCGTGTTATTGGGATCGACTCATGCTAGGTCTTTTAACCCCTGGGAAACCACCCATGATTACTCATTAATTATACATTACTTCTTTCTCTTGTTATTCTTATTTCCATTCTTAAGAGTGATTGATACATTGAAGATCATAACCTTATTTGAGGCACACTCATATACACATTTCACTTCACTCCTCTACTTCATGAGATTGACATATTTACTTATGAGGAATAGATATATTAGCTTGCACATTACTTCTTTTATTACTCTTATGAGATTGGTGCTTTTATTTGTGAAATATTGGTACAAAGATAATCATCATATTCTTGGACTTTGGAACATGACATGATTAGAAAATGCGATTCAAGAATAAATAGATTCTCTTACATTATTACTCTCTTGAGATATTTCTTTTAGGAATTACAACGTTCTGACATCTTTGAAACTTCAATCAATGAATAAGAGATAAATGCATCATAAGTCATCTAGGAATAGGATACATATGAATAACAATATACGTCAGCCTGAATCGCTATACTTCAAAGGCCCTCGGCATTGAAACAAGCCCAAGGTCAATATGAACAATCTGTTGCAGAAGGATACGAAAAGAGGAACCTTACATACCTTCACTTACAAGTATTTGTACACAAGTCTATATATGAACACAACAGTCCAGCTCCTTCCTTATGTTTCACTCTACAATACAAGTTCATAGTGGAACTCTCGTTAACAACTATTTACCGTACAAGTGTACAAAACGACAATGAGCTATATGACTGTCGTATAGTGTCATTTCACCCTTTATAGTTCAATCCACTGCATTCTCATACCAAAAAAACCATAACATTCCACACATTGACCAAAATATCACACATCAATAGAATTTCAAATCACACTTACCCTTTATGCTTTCTCATTAGCATTCCGTCACAATTACTCCTATCAACTTGCCTCATAACAACTTATGAACAACAATAAATACTTAAAATATTCCAACGTACTTCCATACGCCCCTTTAAAGTCATTAAAACGACATCACAAGTTGCTAATTATATCCATAAAGGGTATAGGGGCCTTCGGGGGTCAAAGGGGGACAAAACATGCAAAATGGTGTTCTGGAAGGGACCTACGAAGCCACCTGCGCCCGCAAGTGGATGAACTACATATGCAGGTGCCCTTTGGCAATAGCCAGAGGCACCTGCATTGGCATCTGCGCCCGCAGGTGCCTCACCTAAGAGGGCGGATGCCCATTTTCGGCCAACTTGGTCTCTTTTGGGTCTTTTTATGCCATGAATTGTCCATGATCATAACTAAACTTATTTTAACATATTTTTGATCATCTTATATGTCAACAATCTGCCATGGTCTCACAACACACATAAACATCAACAAAACCTCACTTTCGTTTAAATACGTCACCAAATTCATAACCAACTTTACAACAACAATTCCAAAAATTATACACAAGGATAAAACAAGGTAAGACTATAATCAGTTCTCACATGTCAATATTGAATCCATCAAGTTCACTTCCTTTAGGACCACAAGTTTATGTTCAAGTTTAAAAGGCAAAACCATCCTCCGATTTAGCAAACACAAATTGTTTTACACATAGTGAACTTCTCACACTTCACCAACATACCCAACATGATATAAACCATCTTCCATGTATAAAATATATTTAACCATAATAATATACACTTACCAAGTCTTGCAAGATGATGATCTTGGTCCAAAAGAAAGACTTAGGGTTTGTGTGAGATAAGAAAAAGTTAGAGAAAATTCCAGAAGAGGCATGGGTGTCACAAATGAATAAAAATCTAATTTTTCCTCATATATATAGGTCCCTTTAAGTCCCTCTTATCCCATTCTTGACATTAAATGCATGGTTGATTTGGTAAATGGAAGATTGGATCAGTTTGCCCCATTGGGCCAAGTCTTTTGATGATCTTTGGGCCTCATTTGGCCATTGGCACAAGACTCATGTAAGCCCCAACAATTTAATGAATAATTCATCAAATCTCTCATGTTTAACTAATTCCATAAATGTACACGTAGTCGTATAGGTTCGACAACATACAGATGTTACACCTCCTCCAAAGGTCTAATCCTATATACTAAGCCCAATATCAATTATCTCATCAATAACATTACAAAATTCATACTTATGTCTCTCGACACCTAAGTAACCATTTCTCAACGTCATCAAGTAGGGTTGGGTAGGTACGGGGTGTTACAGTACACACACGCTAAGGGACTTATTTCTGCCCAACTAGTCATGACCTGTAGGGGAACCTGTAGGGGATAATCTAAGTCCATGTACCATACCGACATGGTACCCGATCCTCCATGAATAAGTAATATCACTATCCATATACGTACAGACGTGGTACCCGATCCTCTATAATTATATTATGTATATTTTATCAAATTCATACCATCTCTCAGGATACAACACGACGTACCAAATTTACAAGTACACTTATAATCATAAGGCAATTCAATCAAGTTCGATTTTCAATAATTATTCATGCAAGTATCAACAGTCCAAATATCATCAAATTCAAGTGTGTCAGAATACCAATCAACAAGCATCCAATTTAGGAGCATACACACAATTAAATCGAGTTTAAACTCCAATTAAACCATAACCTACCTCAATCGAAATATCCGAATGCAAGCGAATTTGCAAGGACCTTGCCGTTCTGTAAAGCTTCTGAAAGGTCAAAATCTATTCAAATACATATTCCCCATAAGAGTACGAACTAATGTCAAGTTTCAGCTAAAATGGATCATTATTCAACCCCTAAATTAAGAATTCTTATTTTAAAAACTCTACACCTAAACTCTAATTTTATCATGCAAACTGTAGATGATTTCTTCTGTGAAATCTAATCGGACGCCAAATAAAACAAAACAGTGACTGCAATCCTAATGAAAATTACATAACCCATTAATCCAACACCTATTCTATCATAATTACCTAATGATTGGTATTCGTTGCCTTACCTTTACATGTGACATAATTAGATTACCAATTACACACAATTATACTAATTCACTGTACGGTTTCTAACAAAAATAATGTAGCAATTCAATTCCCCTCCCTTCATTCCTATAATAACAATAATAAATAGATTCCATCATTACACTATAATTTCTCCATATATATGTTTTGACCCTCTAATGTGTAGAACCTAGTTGTATCAAAAAAATCAATTCCCACTTTAATTCCCTTTTTTTTCCTCCATTGACCATTGCTATAATTGCCAAACATACCCTAGCAACAACATATACATATCCACAGATTTGGAGTTTGGGTGGAGTTTACCTGAAGCAGTTCTTGATATCGGTGTTCAGCCACAATAGTTTGAAAACCCCATCGAAAGTTTATTCTATTTTTTTTTTAGAGGTTAAACCTAAACTTCAATTCATCTGAACATGGGTTATGTGAGAAGGTAAAAGTTGTAATTTTGACCCATTAAACTACTAATTAAACTAATTATCTAAAATACCCAAAACTTTTCATAAATCCTCAAAATTTATTTGGAACCCCATAGAAATAAATCAAATATGTAAATTGACTAAAAAGTACTTTCCGAACCTATTAGAATCACAAAAACACTAATTCGGGATTGTCTTGACCGATGGTTAACTGTGATCAAGCTTAACTTTATTTAATCTCAAGAACCCAACTAATGACTAAAATCACTTTCGAACCTTGAGAATTGGTACTACTCATCCCCGTAAGTTATAAATCACGTATAAAAACTACGGGGGGAGATAAAATGGGAAATTTCACAAAACGACTAAAAAGGTCATTATAATTCTAAACATTATATCTTATAACGGGTAGGTGGGGCCTACTACCAGTCCCCAAAACCCAACCTAAGGTAACACCTACCCAAACCTAGGCAAAAACTTCTCAATTCAATTCCAAGGCACTAAGTAAATGAAGACTAGTCCTAAAGGATAATCATAAGCTATCATAAGGGAAAATGGGGCTGCACTAAACTCGAAAGGGCCCCTAATAGACTAAAATAGGTAACAATCACAAAAAGGATATCTGGGCTGTAAGAACCCACCCATAACTAGGATATTAATATTCTAATAATATAATAAAGTAATGTCTAGAAGAAGGGTAAGCCTATCCAACCTGGACGCTGCTGAAAATACGTAAAATCCTCTACACCAGAGTTTTTCCCTTTCAAAAAGCCTTCGACTGCTGCCACGCTATCAAAATAATGTTCTACATGTTAAGACGAGAATATTAATACCCATATTGCGTATATTCACTCTGGGTTAGAAATTGGACTAAAATCCCCCTTGGGGACTACTGCAAAATCACAAAATTGTAACCGTCAAGCATCCCTCTCAGTTCAAGGATCATTTAACCCAAAATTGGGAGTAATCCGAGCTAAAAAAAGTCCCAACATTTCAAAGAAACAAGAATTGAAAATGGAGAATTATACCAATTTAAGCCAAGAATTTATGAGAAAACGATGATAAAATAGTCACTAGGACGTTTTCAGCTCTAACCCAACTTCAATTATCGATTCTCACACTAATTTCAAGCTCCCAAGTCTTACAAATGGTGTTTTAGGACTTAGAAAAATGGATGAATATGAAGTGAAATGTTTATATTCTACCAGGGGTTTCCTTATTATTGTCTCGATGCCCTTGGTGGTGATGGTCGAATCCCATTAACAGGACCAATGCTATCATATTGGCCTAGCCACGCGGTTGCGATAAATAAGCTGGCTTGGCCATAACACTCCTTCATCGCCATCATGAGTCCCCAACCTCGGGATTGAGATGACCAAGATCCACAAAACCTTTAAATCATGGGGGTCCTCATTGTGATAGTGATGAAGGACATGGGTTTGCAACAACTTTGCCAAGTCACAAATTCTCCAGATGGGCCCTCGGGATTCATTTGGTGACCCATGATAGCAAATGAACTATGCTACCATATCAAATTTGGTATTTCAGACTCAATGGAACCATCAAAATTTCCATCTGAGGTCGTTTTGACAAAAAGTGGGTACCATACCCAAAGGTCCATTTTAACCAAAATCCACCCAATAGCCTAAAAATTATCTGAAAGCCTCGGGACTTGGAACAAGGGTACCCCTAGCCTATTATCGACATTATGGAGCTAACAAAACTGTCAGAATTGGCATCCGAGGTTGTTTTCCTGAATGTTTGGCCCAAGTGTAACACCCCGTCCATTTTCGACCCTACTTGATTGGTGATCTAGGGCTGATTTATGCCTTATTTGAACCATGTTTACCTTAGTTTTGAGATCAATAAGTGCGTATTTTGTATTTTTTTTGATGGACTATTGATATTGTGCTAATGCCCACAAAGAAAAGTCGAAGAAAGGAAGAAAATTGGATTTTTGGTGTCAGGCGCGCCCAGGGGCGTGCCAGGCCGCTTTCTGCCCAAATTTTTCTAGAACAGGCAAGAGAGGGGCGTGTCAGGCAGCGTGCCAGGCTTATCATGCTCACCCTTTCAGGAGGAAAAATTTGGCTAAGTCCCAGGGGCGTGTCGGGGTGCTTTTTGCCAAAATTCTTCTCAGATTATTAGTCTATAAGGAGGACTCTTGGGTTATGGTATCATTATTTCATCGTAGTAGGAATCCTCTTGAGCGAGTTTGGCATCCAAGTTGGGGTTAATTCATCGTCATAATTATTTTATCAAATTATGTTAAATTAAGCCATGAGTGACTAAAATTGCTTATTCTTGGGATTGAGGCTACGAACATGAATCTCGTGAGTTGAATATTGTCGTAACATTTATGGAATTATATAAACATGAGATTGTTGGGGTATTACACATCATATTTGGTGGGCTGTATTACACATCGTATTTGGTGGGCTAAGTTAACATGTGTTAATGAGCTCAATTTAAGGCCCAAAATGAAGTAAAAGACATGGCCCAAAAAGGCAAATGACCTATTCTTCCATGTTGACCAAGTAAACATGGCATTTAATGCCAAGAATTGGCTAAGGATGACTTGAGAGCTTATATAAAGGCACAAAAGCTGATTTTTAATCATTATAACTCTCATGCCTTTCTAGATATTTCTAAAAATATTTTTTCATCTCACAAACCCTAAGGCGACCATTTCCTTTGGACAAGATCATCACTTTGCAAGTTTGGGTAAGTGTTTATTCTTGTGATTTAATATATTATATGCATGAGAGATTGTGTATATCATGATGGTGGTGTCTAAAAGTGTTGAGTAGTGCACTTTTGCTTTTTGCTAAAAGATGTGTCATCTATGGGATTTGGAGACTTGAGGTTTTGATGGAAGTGAATGGTGTGGATGAAATATCAACATGTATGATGTGGTTATTTTCTTAACTTGTTTTTTTCTATGTGGATAACTTGTGGAATTGTTGTTATGAAATGTGTTGAGGTGACTTGATGGAGTAATTGTGACGTAGTGTTAATGAAGAAGCATAAAGGAGAAACTTGGTGTAAAATGCTTTTGGTTTATAATGCTTTGGTCAATGTATGGAATGTTGTGGTATTGTTGGTATGACAATTCCATGAATGGTATTGTAAAAGGGTGAAATAACGTTCTAGGTACATCATGTAACTCATTGTTGTCTTATGCACTTGTAAGGTGGTTAGTTGTTAACGTGAGTTCCGTTATGTACTTGTGTTGTAGAGTAAAACGTAAGGAAGGAGCTGGATTATTGTATTCACATATAGGAGTGTGTATTCATATTGGGAAGATAAGGTATGTAAGGTTACTCTTTTCGTATCCTTCTGCAGCACATATTGTTCCCATTAACATTGTACTTGTTCTATTCTGAAATGTCCAAAGGTATTGTCATGTAGTATTACTCACCAATTATGATTCACATGTCTCATGTTCATTGACAAATGTTTCAAAGTTCCAATAATGTACAGTCACCAACAACGTATCACTCTTATACTAAAGACTTGAAGTAATGCATACTTGTTAAGTATGGGTGGCAACCCAAAGGGGCAAAATCCTAGCCAGGGGCGATCCCGAATAAATTTTGAGAACGGGTGGCAACTCGAAGAGGAGTAAGCCTAGATAGAGGTGATCCCAATGGAATATTAGGAACAGGTGGCAAATCGAAGAGGCGTAAGCCTAGCTATAGGCGATCCCAAATGAGTGGCAACTCAAAGGGGCGAAAGCCTAGCTAGAGGCGATCCCGAAAGATGATATGAATGATATTGCATAAATAATATTTTATGAATGATTGTGATAATGATATGAACGAAAATGAAAGAAATGAATGCAATGTATATGACTCCACACATGTATATTCTGGTGGCTAATTTATATTGCACACTCACTTGTACTTGATTTCATTCAAGTCCTTATATCTTATGCAGTTACTTATAGCCTTACATACTCAGTACATTCTTTGTACTGACTTCCCTTGGGGGACTTACCTTACTTGCTGCAGGCACAGGTGCTAGTAGACCTCCACAGTAGGTTGCAGGTGATTTGCATATCTTTGGTGAGCTCCAGTTGGTTCGGGCCTTTCTGAGTCACATGTGTACATTTGTTTTGGTATTGTAATGTTGCATAAAGCGGGGACTTATCCCAACTTTAGGTTCGTTATGTATATGCATCTGTTAGAGGCTTTGTAGACGTACGTGGTGAGATGAATGAAAGAATGTATGTCCATTTTGACTTGGTGGCCCTAACGGCCATGTTTCTTATATGTATTTATCACATGTTTCCATGACTTCCGCTATTGGCATCTTATATCTCTATGTGATGGTGATGCGTATTGAGTTACATGCGTATAAGTGTGCATGAATGAATATAAGTTCTCTCGGGCCTTAACGGCTTCGGGTGCCAGTTCGCCCCATTTGAATTAGAGGCGTGATAAAAGTGGTATCAGATCAGGTCGTCCTAAGGGTTTCTACAAAGCCGTGTCTGAGTAGAGTCTTGCTTATGGATGTGTTGTGCACCACATTTATATGTAGGAGGCTACGGGACATTTAGGAGTTGTTTCTTTTCTTCATTTTTAGATCATGCAATAGAGCCAATGTTGTAAGTGGAATCATATCTAACTATTGGACTTGGTTTTCTTTGTTCTAGTACAATGCCGATTACAAGACGAGGTAGGGGTAAAGGTAAGCAGGTAGATATGCTTGCCGGAGAAGGAACAAGTAAATCACCACCTGACCAAGCTAGTCAAGGTGGGGTTGACGCTGAGTTTGTATTGCGGGCTTTTTCTACTTTTCCAGCTCCAGAAGAGCCGAGAAGGAGAGAAGAACCTGCTGAACCACCTGTTAATACTACTAAGCAGGATCTAAGAAACGCGATGCAAATGTTGACTCGTATAGTTGCCACATAGAATCAAGGTCAAGTTGGTCCAATGACAAATAACGACAGTGAGGCTAGGGCAGCTAGCCGAAGGACGTAGGATTTTCTGAAATTAGATACTCCCACATTCACTGGGACAGATCCGAATGCAGACCCACAGGACTTTATGGACCAAATTCAAAGGGCTCTATATGTTATGCACGTGACTGGTGTAGAAACAGTTAAGCTTGCAGCCTGTAGATTGAAAGGAGAAGCTATATTATGGTATGAAGATTGGAAGAGATCTCGTGGTATTGGTGCAATTCCAGCTAGTTGGGAAGAATATAAAATGACATTCCTTGATCACTATCTTCCCTATGAGATCCGAGAGACTCGCGCCAATCAGTTCTTAAATCTTCATCAAGGGAAGATGAGTGTCAGAAAATACAGTCTGCAGTTTAATTCTTTGGCTCGATATGCTTCGAATGTAGTGGCCACAATGACAGACAGAGTCCATCGGTATGTGGACAGATTGGAGCCATACTTGGTGAGGCACTACACTATAGCTGCTTTGAACAGAGATATAGATATAGCCAGAATGTAGGCTTTTGCACAGAAGATGGAGGACCAGAGGCAAAGAAGAAGGGTACACGAATTGGAACGGGGGCCGTCAAAGAGGGCTAGACCTATGGGACAGTTTATGGTGTCCCAAGGAGAATCTAGGCCTCGGATTTTTCCTAGACCGCCTAGACCATCATTTTCTTCCCCTACAGCAGGTACATCATCCTAGTTTTGGGGATTTAAAGGTAGCCATTTTGGGCAGAGAAGTGTGGTTCGAGGTTCACAAATGGAAGGATTTTCTTGCCAATCGTGTCAGCATTGTGGGAAGTCTCATTTCGGTGAATGCTAGGTTGGAATGAATGTTTGCTATTTTTTTGGCGTACCGGGGCACATAATGCGAGAATACCCACAAAGAGGCGCAGGTGGTATAGCACGACCTACAGGATCAACCGTTGCATCATCATCATCAGCTCCTTCCCTAGGCAGAGGTGAACAGCCTGCTGGTCGTGGTACAGGTGCTAACGGAGCAGCTAGTTCCAGTGGAACCCAGAATCGCACCTATGCTCTAGTGGATCGGCAAAATTCAGAGGCTTCTCCCGATGTAGTCACAAATATATTATCCATATTTTCATATAACGTATATGCATTGATTGATCCGGGTTTTACATTATCATATGTTACTCCGTTGATTGCTGCAAAATTTGAAAGAACACCGAAATTATTAATTAAGTCAATTGAAGTATCTACACCAGTTGGTGAATCTCTTGTTACAAAAAGAGTATATCGTAATTGTGTGGTAACTTTGTGGTTATGATACACTGGCTGATCTTATTAAACTGTACATGGTGGATTTTGATGTCATAATGGGTATGGATTGGTTGGCTTCTTGTTATGCCACGATAGATTGCCAAGCTAAGAAAGTACATTTTCATTTTCCACAAACGAATGTTCTTGAATGGAAGGGTGATGTAGGGGCTCCGAGAGGTAAATTTATTTCCTACCTTAAGGCAAGGAAAATGATAGCCAAGGGGTACATATGTCACTTAGTAAGAGTGAAAGATACGGATGTGGAATCCCTAACTCCTCAGTCGGTTCCAGTGGTCAATGCATTCCTTGATGTATTTTCTGAGGATCTTCCAGGTTTTCCCCCAGAACGGGAAGTAGAGTTTGGTATTGATGTGATGTCAGACACTCAGCCTATATCTGTTCCCCCGTATAGAATGGCTCCAGTAGAATTGTGTGAATTGAAAGAGCAATTGAAAGATTTGCTGGACAAGTGCTTCATCAGGCCTAGTATGTCCCCATGGGGTGCACCAGTATTTTTTGTACGAAAGAAAGACGACACATTGAGAATGTGCATCGACTATCGGCAATTGAATAAAGTAACGATCAAGAACAAATATCCCCTCCCCAGAATTGACGATTTGTTTGATCAGTTACAGGGTGCTAGATGTTTTTCAAAGATTGACTTGAGATTGGGCTACCATCAAGTTAGAGTTAGAGTAAAGGATATACCCAAGACAGCTTTCCGAATGCGGTATGGCCATTACGAATTTTTAGTTATGTTGTTTGGACTAACAAATGCACCATTTGTTTTCATGGATTTGATAAATCAGGTGTTTAAGCCGTTTCTAGACGTGTTCGTGACGGTGTTTATAGATGACATCCTGGTTTATTCAAGATCACAAGAGGACCATGCTAATCACTTACGACAGGTGTTATAAATTCTTCGTGAGCGTAAGTTGTATGCAAAGTTCTCTAAATGTGAATTTTGGTTAAAATCCGTAGCATTCTTGGGTCACATTGTGTCAGATGAAGGAATTCAGGTTGATATGCAAAAGATTGAGGTGGTGAAAAATTGGCCAAGGCCTACGACAGCTACGAAAATTCGTAGCTTCCTTGGGTTGGCAGGTTATTATTGAAGGTTTGTTGAAGGGTTTTCTTCCATTGTCGCACCTTTAACAAAGCTAACACACAAGGCAATCAAATTTCAGTGGAATGATGCATGTGAGAAAAGTTTCCAAGAGCTGAAAGATAAATTAACTTCCACACCCGTATTAGTACTTTCGGAAGGCACAAAAGGGTATGCAGTATATTGTGATGCGTCCGGAGTTGGCCTAGGATGTGTATTGATGCAGCACGGTAATGTAATAGGATATGCCTCACTACAATTACGGCCACATGAGAGAAACTATCCTACATATGATCTTGAGTTAGCAGCGGTGGTGTTTGTTTTAAATATATGGCGCCATTATTTGTATAGAGTTCATGTTGACATCTACACTGATCACAAAAGTGTGCAATATATCTTTAAGCAGAAGGATTTAAATCTGAGGCAGCGGAGGTGGCTTGAGCTATTGAAAGACTATGATATTGATATCCTATATCATCCAGGAAAAGCGAATGTGGTGGCCGATGCATTAACCCGCAAAGCAGTAGGAAGCACTAGTGGCCAGTTGACGGAAAAGTAAGATCGAGTCAAAGATTTACATCAACTAGCCAGCTTGGGAGTTCGTCTTCTTGAATCTCCAGATGAAGGGGTTCTTGTGCAAAATTCAGCAGAATCTTCCTTAGTAGCTGAGGTGAAAGAGAAACAGGATGTGGATCCTATTTTATTGCAGCTGAAAGAAAATGTACAAAAGGGTCTGACAAAGGCATTTGAACTCACGCAAGAAGGAGTACTTCAATGCCAAGGTAGATTATGTGTACCAGATGTAGATGACCTGAGAAGATGAATTATGATAGAGGCGCATCATTCACGATATTCTATTCATACGAGATCTACCAAAATGTACCATGATTTGAAGGAAATGTATTGGTGGGCAAACATGAAGAAGAACATTGCAGAATTTGTAGCTCAATGCCCGAATTGTAAACAAGTAAAGGTAGAGCATCAGAAACCTGGAGGTTACATGCAATGTATCAATCTTCCAATCTAGAAATGGGACATGTTTAATATGGATTTCATCACAGGCTTGCCTCATACACTGTGGAAATTTGATTCCATATGGGTAATAGGGGACATGATTACCAAGTCTGCGCATTTCCTACCAGTCAAGACCACCTATACAACTGAAGATTATGCAAGGTTGTATGTTAAAGAGATAGTGCGATTACATGGGATTCCAATCTCCATTATATCAGACAGGGGAGCACAATTTACCGCACATTTTTGGAGATATTTTTAGAAGAGTTTGGGTACACAAGTGAATCTAAGTACGACTTTTCATCCTCAGACAGATGGACAAGCAGAACATACTGTCCAATCGCTTGAAGATATGCTACGAGCTTGCACGTTAGATTTTCAAGGCAGTTGGGATGATCATTTTCCTCTTATTGAATTTTCTTACAACAATAGCTATCATTCAAGTATTAAAATGGCACCTTATGAAGATTTATACGGAAGAAAATGTAGATCACCAATCGGATGGTTTGAAGTGGGTGAAACTGCTTTACTTGGGCCAGATCTTATTCATCAAGCTATGGAGAAAGTTAAAGTGATACAACAGCGGCTGCAAACGGCCCAAAGTTGACCCAAGTCATATGCTGATGTTAGAAGAAGAGGCCTCAAATTTGCCATAGGTGATTGGGTATTCCTGAAGGTGTCACTGATGAAAGGGGTAATGCGATTTGGAAAGAAAGGGAAGTTGAGTCCCTGTTATATAGGGCCATGTGAAGTTGTCCAAAAATTTGGGCAAGTTGCGTATGAATTAGCATTACACAAAGAACTCTCCACAGTTCATCCAGTGTTTCATGTTTCGATGCTTCGAAAGTGCATAGGAGATCCATCTCGTATTTCTCCCATTGAAGATATACAAGTTACAGAGGATCTCACCTATGAAGAAATACCTATTGCTATTCTGGATAGACAAGTGAAGAGGTTAAGGAATAAAGACGTAGCTTCCGTAAAGATACTTTGGAGAAATCAACAAGTAGAAGAGATTACATGGAAAGCTGAAGAAATGATGAAATCAAAGTACCCGTATTTGTTTCACACGGACGAAAAAGTTTAAAGTGTGTAAGAAGAGCAATAACAAGTAAGTATCTATAAGCATTATGTGTGTATATATATCTATTCTAACATAAAGGTGCATTTGTTGTAAATGGGAAGATGGTATTAACATTCGAGGATGAATGTTTCTAAGGGGGGAAGGATGTAACACCCCGTACATTTCCTACCCTACTTGATTGGTGATCTAAGGAGTATTTATGACTTATTTGAACCATGTTTACCTTAGTTTTGAGAGAAATAAGTGCGTATTTTGTATTGGTTTTGATGGACTATTGATATTGTGCTAATGCCCGTAAAAAAAGTAGAAGAAAGGAAGAAAATCGGATTTTTGGTGTCAGGCGCGCCCACGGACATGCCATGCCGCTTTATGCCAAAATTTTTCTGGCACAGGCAGCAGAGGGACGCGCCAGGCAGCGTGCTAGGCCGCTCAGGGGCGTACCGGGGTACTTTTTGCCAAATTTCTTCTCCGATTTTTACTCTATAAGGAGGACTCTTGGGTTTTGGTATCATTATTCCATCGTAGTAGGACTCCTCTTGAGCAAGTTTGGCATCCAAGTTAGGGTTAATTCATCGTCATAATTATTTTATCAAATTATGTTAAATTAAGCCATGAGTGGCTAAAATTGCTTATTCTTGGGATTGAGGCTACGAACATGAATCTCGTGAGTTAAATATTGTCGTAACATTTATGGAATTATTTAAACATGAGATTGTTGGGGTATTACACATCATAATTTGTGGACTAAGTTAACATGTGTTAATGGGATCAATCTAAGGCCCAAAATGGAGTAAAAGACATGGCCCAAAAGGGCAAATGACCCATTCTTCCATGTTGACCAAGTAAACATGGCATTTAATGCCAAGAATTGGATAAGGATGACTTGAGAGCTTATATAAAGGCACAAAAGCTGATTTTTATTCATTATAACTCTCATGCCTTTCTACATATTTCTAAAAACATTTTTTCATCTCACAAACCCTAAGGCAACCATTTCCTTTGGACAAGATCATCACTTTGCAAGTTTGAGTAAGTGTTTATTCTCTTGATTTAATATATTATATGCATGAGAGATTGTTTAGATCATGATGGTGGAGTCTAAAAGTGTTGAGTAGTGCACTTTTGCTTTTTTCTAAAAGATGTGTCATCTATGGGATTTGAACTTGAAAGGAGACTTGAGGTTTTGATGGAAGTGAATGGTGTGGATGAAATATCAACATGTATGGTGTGGTTATGTCCTTAACTTGTTTTTTTCTATGTGTACAACTTGTGGGATTGTTGTTATGAAATGTATTGAGGTAATTTGATGGAGTAATTGTGACGTAGTGTTAATGAAGAAGAGAAACTTGGTGTGAAATGCTTTTGGTTTATGTTGTTTTGGTCAATGTGTGGAATGTTGTGGTATGAAAATGTCGTGAATGGTATTGTAAAAGGTTGAAATAACCTTCTAGGGACATCATGTAACTCATTGTCGTCTTATGCACTTGTAAGGTGGTTAGTTGTTAACGTGAGTTTCGTTATGTACTTGTGTTGTAGAGTAAAATGTAAGGAATGAGATGGATTATTGTATTAACATATAGGACTGTGTATTCATATTGTGAAGATAAGGTATGTAAGGTTACTCTTTCCGTATCCTTCTGCAGCACATATTGTTCCCATTGACATTGTACTTGTTCCATTCCGAAATGTCCAAAGGTATTGTCATATTGTATTACTCACCAATTATGATTCACATGTCTCATGTTCATTGATGAATGTTTCAAAGTTCCAATAATGTACAGTTACCAACAACGTATCACTCTTATACTAAAAGACTTGAAGTAATGCATACTTGTTAAGTATGGGTGGGAACTGTCACGCCCCGAATCCCATTCGGGATGGACTGGCACCCGAAGCCGATAAGGCTCGAGAGAATCAATCTTTTCTCATATCCATTCATATGTATGTATTCGTATGAACCTCATTATGCCTCATACAACTATGCGGAAGTCATGGAAACATATGTTATATATATATATACGAAACTTGGCCGTTAGGGCCATTAAGTCAAAACGGACATACATCTCTTACATTCAGTTTCCCACATATGTCTACAAAAGTCTCTAACAGATGCATCTATAAGACAAACTTAAAGTCGGGACAAGTCCCCACTTTATACAACATTTACAATAACAAAACAAATGTACAGCCGTGACTAGTAAAGCCCCGAACCAACTGGAGCTCACCAATGATCAGTAATAACCGGCAACCTACTGTGGAGGTCTACTGGCACCTGCGCCTAGAACATTTAAAGTAAGCCCCCAAGGGGGTCAGTACGAAGAATATACTGAGTATGTAAGGCTATAAGAAACTATATCATACATAAGAGTGTCAATGGAATAAAATATTAGAGAATAGTTGATATGGATAAACCATCATTTTATGTGTGGAAATATGTACCTTGTTTTTGTTATTGTCATTTCCGATCATTCACTCATCTCCTTATCTTTTATATAACATCTTTCATAATTACTCTCATTCAAAAGAATTGCCTTCACTCAAGAGACTTGTCTCCAAGAGAGTTCTTTTGTTGCTTTTACGCTCCTCATTATTATTATTAGTATCTATCAGGGGTTTTAATATAACATACATCCACCTTACAGGTGGGTTATAATAGAACATGCATCCACTCTATAGGTGGGTTATAATAGATAACATACATCCACTCTATAGGTGGGTTATAATAGAACATACATCCACTAAATAGGTGGGTTATAATAGATAACATACATCCACTCTATAGGTGGGTTATAATAGAACATACATCCACTGTATAGGTGGGTTATAATAGATAACATACATCCACTCTATAGGTGGGTTATAATAGAACATACATCCACTCTATAGGTGGGTTATAATATATTGCCTACATATTTCTTCATTTCTTACTTGGGAGAGATTGATTCATTCACTTATGAGAGATTGATATTATGATAGTCATAACATTGTTGGAACTTAGAACATAACATTCTCAAAACTTTGGAGTCATAATATTGTTGGAACTTTGGAATCATGTCCACCCTACATCTATTATTTTCCTTCACTATTGCAACTAACAAATATACGTTACTTAATTTCTTTCTTTGAGAGATTGGTATATTTACTCATGGGGGATTGGTATATTTGTAGTCATGATATTATTGAAAGCTTTAGAGCATAACCTTATTAAGACTTTAGAGTCATGTCCATATTTATGTAACACATGAAAAACAATGACTAATGAATGAGGAATATGTGACTCAACAATAGATAACAACCTGAAATGAGATACCTTTGGACATTTCGGAATGGAATAGGTACAATGTCAATATGACCAATATGCTGCAGAAGGATACAGAAAGGGTAACATTACATACCTTATGATCTCAATATGAATATACCATCCTATATGTGAATACAACAATCCATTTCCTTCCTTACGTGTAACTCTACAACACAAGTTCATAACGGAGCTCACGTTAACAACTAGTTACCTTACAAGTGCATAAGATGACAATGAATTACGTGACTGCTATATAGCATCATTTCGTACATTACAATACAATCCACTGCATTATCATACCAAAAACACCCTCATATTTCACACATTGACCAATACATCATAAACCAATAACATTTCACACCAAGTTTACCCTTTACACTTCCTTATTAACACTACGTTCCCTTTTCTCCGTCAGGTCACTCGATAGCTTTCACAATAACACTTTAACAACAATCCATGTTTTATACCATTAAAAATACCTCTGGTATACTCCATTATAGTCATTTAAAAGGTACCATAAGTTTATAATTACATCCATGAAGGGTATAGGGGCTTTGGGGGGTCAAAGAGATACGAAAACAACCGAAACGGACTTCTGGGCTGGCCTGAGAAGCTACCTGAGACCGTATTTGGCTGACCTAAGTCTAAAGTTAACCCTTGGAAGTATCCAGTGGCACCTGCGAAGTCACCTGTGCCCGCAGGTGCTTCATCTGCGAGGGCGGGTGCCCGTTTCGACCAAAAAGGGTCTCTTTTGGGTCCTTTTATGCCATGAATGGTCCATGATCATAACTAAACTTCTCTTGACATATTTTAGATCATATTGGATTCCAAAAATCAGCCATGGTTTCACAACACACATGAACATCACCAAAACCACACTTTTCCTTCAATACACCACCAAATCCATGCACAATTTTGCAATAACAATTCCAAACATTATGTAGAAGAATAAAACAAGTTAAAGCTATAACCACATCTCACATGTCAATATTTAACCCATAAAGTTCACTTCCTTCAATACCACAAGCCATTTTCATGTTTACAAGGCAAAAACCTTCACCGATTAAGCAAACATAAATTGTTTCACACATAGTGAACTTCTCACACTTCACCAACATAACCAACATGATCTACACCATATTCCGTGAATATAATATATTAAACCATGAGATTAAAAACTTACCAAAGATTTCCAAGGAGTGATCTTGTCCCAAGAGGAAGATAACTTAGGGTTTGTGTGTTGAGAAAAAAGTAATGTTTTTGGAAAATTCTAGACTTTGCACATGTGTGGAATAGTGAATTAAATATGATTTTTTCACCTTATATATACCCTTTAAAGTCATACATATCCCATACCTTTGGTCAATAATTGATTTGTGGACTTAGTCATGCAAGAATGGGTCAATTACCCCTTTTGGGGCCAAGTCTTTTTGCCTAATATTTGGGCCTTAATTGAGCCCAATTCATTAGATTAAATTCATCCCACTTAAATTAATGCATAATACCTCAAAACTCCCATGTCCAAATAATACCATGAAGGTTCCGGTAATCAACTAGGTTCAAAAATGTACGGGGTGTTACATCCTTCCCCCCTTAGAAACATTCGTCCTCGAATGTTAATGACAGTACTTAATCCAACAAATGTAAGTCTAAATACATTCTTTGGTTTGAAACAACTATTGGTACTTTGCTTTCATTCTTCCTTTTCGGCTTCCCATGTAATCTCTTCTACTTATTGCTTCCTCTAACGTACCTTTACGGACACTACTTCTTTATTTCTTAACCTCTTTATTTGTTGATCTGGAATGACAATAAGTATCTCTTCATAAGTGAAGTCTTCTATAACTTATATATCTTCAATGGGAGCAATGAATCTCCGTAAGCATCGTAGGCCTTAGCAAAGGTTTCACCGCTATATCACACCTATTAACATGGTTCTGTTGTGATTTTGAATATCATCACCACACCGCACTCAGATGGCTATCTTGGGTATATTTTTTTTCTCTAATCCCTATCGGAATCCTTACCGGATGATTAGAGCCCCATAACCAGTCAATTATCTCATAAATTCCGAGGAGGGGATATTTATTCGTAACTTTCACCTTACTCAGTTACTGACTAAAAGTAGGTTGGGTGCCTGGTATCACATCAATACCAACTCATACATTGAGGAAATTTATTTACCCTCGGAACCAAGTAAAGAGTTGGTGGTTCCACACTAATATCTTTCACTCTTCCTCAGTGACATATGTACCTCTTAGAGATCATTTTCCTTGCCTTAAGATAGGAAATAAACTTACCTCTCATTGCTCTAACATTATCCCTTAATTCCACCATAAATAATTACTATACAATTACGATATACTCTCTTCGCTTCACTAGATTCACTAACTAGTGTAAATACGTCAAGTGGCTTAACTAGTGAATCTGGTGTTCTTTCACCACCACCACCCCCTTTTTTTTTGCAATCACTGGCATAACATATGATAATGCCAAATAAAGGTCACTCAATGCATAAACCTTTATGGAAAAATACAAATACTGTACCTGTGCTCTTTTGTGGACACTCTCTCATCATGTGTCCTGGCCTACGACACCAAAAACAAACATTCATGTCAAAACAGCATTCACCTCGATGAAACTTCTCGCAGAGCTGGCACAGTTTATGAGAAAATCTTATTTTCTGTTAACCCCGAACCACACTGCTTTGCCCAGCACAACTGCCTCTAGATCCTCGAAGTTGAGGTGGAGTACCTGTTGTAGGGTTCAAACATAATGGTCTAGGCGGTCTAGAAAGAAATCGAGGCCTAAATTCTTCGTAGGACGCCATAAACTGTCCCATCGGTCTAGCCTTCTTTGACAGCACTCTTTCAATTGCTTGTGCCGTTCTCCTTTGCCTTTGATTGCCCCTCTTTTGTGCAAAGGTTGAACTAACTGGTCCTTGATTTTGTGCAATGACTATCTGGGTCAACAAGTGCACTGCAATTCTTAGATCCTGCACGGTATCATTAACAAGTGATTCAGCAGGTTCTTCTTTCCTTCTCGATTCTTCTGGAGCTGGAGACGTAGAAGAAGCCCGCGATGCAAATTCAGTCTCAGCCCTACCCTGACTAGCTTGGTCAGGTGGTGATTTACGCATATCTCCTTCAGCAGGCATATCTACTTGTTTACCTTTGTCCATACCTTGTCTTGTAATCGACATGTTACTATAACAAAGAAAACCAATTCCAATGGTCAGACACGATTTCACTTACAACATTGGCTCAATTGCACGATCTAGAAATAAAGGAAAGAAACAACTCCTAAATTTCCCATAACCTCCTACTTATAAATGTGGCACGCAACAAATCCATAAGCAATACCCTACTCAGACACGGCTCTGTAGACACCTTTAGAATGACCTGCTCTGATACCACTTTTGTCACAACCCGAATCCCATTCGGGACGGACTGGCACCCGAAGCCTATAGGGCTCAAGAGAACCAATCTTTGCTCATATCCAGTCATATGTATGTCTTCGTATGAACCTCATTATGCCTCATACAACTATGCGAAGGTCATGGAAACATATGCTATATATATACAAAACTTGGCTGTTAGGGCCATTAAGTCAAAACGAACATACATCTCTTAAATTTAGTTTCCCACATATGTCTACAAAAGCCTTTAACAGATGCATCTACAAGAACAACTTAAAGTCGGGACAAGTCCCCACTTTATACAATATTTACAATAACAAAACAAATGTACAGTTGTGACTCGTAAAGCCCCGAACCAACTGGATCTCACCAATGATCTGCAATAACCGGCAACCTACTGTGGAGGTCTACTGGCACCTGCGCCTAGAACATTTAAAGTAAGCCCCCAAGGGGGTCATTACGAAGAATGTACTGAGTATGTAAGGCTATAAGTAACTACATCATACATAAAAGTGTCAATGGAATAAAATATGAGAGAATAGTTGATGTGGATAAACCATCATTTTATGTGTGGAAATATGTACCTTGTTTCTGTTATTGTTATTTTCGATCATTCACTCATCTCCTTATCTTTTATATAACATCTTTCATAATTACTCTCATTCAAAAGAATTGCCTTCACTCAAGAGACTTGCCTCCAAGAGAGTTCTTTTGTTGCTTTTACGCTCCTCATTATTATTATTAGTCTCTATCGGGGGTTTTAATATAACATACATCCACCTTACAGGTGGGTTATAATAGAACATACATCCACTCTATAGGTGGGTTATAATAGATAACATACATCCACTCTATAGGTGGGTTATAATAGAACATACATCCACTCTATAGGTGGGTTATAATAGAACATACATCCACTCTATAGGTGGGTTATAATAGATAACATGCATCTACTCTATAGGTGGGTTATAATAGAACATACATCCACTCTATAGGTGGGTTATAATAGATAACATACATCCACTCTATAGGTGGGTTATAATAGAACATACATCCACTCTATAGGTGGGTTATAATAGATAACATACATCCACTCTATAGGTGGGTTATAATAGAACATACATCCTCTCTATAGGTGGGTTATAATATATTACCTACATATTTCCTCATTTCTTACTTGGGAGAGATTGATTCATTCACTTATGAGAGATTGATATAATGATAGTCATAACATTGTTGGAACTTGGAACATAACATTCTCAGAACTTTGGAGTCATAATATTGTTGGAACTTTGGAATCATGTCCACCCTACATCTATTATTTTCCTTCACTGTTACAACCAACAAATATACGTTACTTAACTTCTTTCTTTAAGAGATTGGTATATTTACTCATGAGTGATTGGTATATTTGTAGTCATGATATTATTGGAAGCTTTAGAGCATAACCTTATTAAGACTTTAGAGTCATGTCCATATTTATGTAACACATGAAAAACAATGACTAATGAATGAGGAATATGTGACTCAACAATAGATAACAACCTGAAATGAGATACCTTTGGACATTTCGGAATGGAATAGGTACAATGTCAATATGATCAATATGCTGCAGAAGGATACAGAAAGGGTAACCTTACATACCTAATGATCTCAATATGAATATACCATCCTATATGTGAATACAACAATCCAGTTCCTTCCTTACGTGTCACTCTACAACACAAGTTCATAACGGAGCTCACGTTAACAACTAGTTACCTTACAAGTGCATAAGATGACAATGAATTACGTGACTGCTATATAGCGTCATTTCGTCCTTTACAAAACAATCCACTTCATTATCATACCAATAACACCCTCATATTTCACACATTGACCAATATATCATAAACCAATAACATTTCACACCAAGTTTACCCTTTACACTTCCTCATTAACACTACGTTCCCTTTTCTCCTTCAAGTCACTCGATAGATTTCACAATAACACTTTAACAACAATCCATGTTTTATACCATTCAAAATACCTCCAGGATACTCCTTTATAGTCATTTAAAAGGTACCATAAGTTTATAATTACATCCATGAAGGGTATAGGGGCTTTGGGGGGTCAAAGAGATGCGAAAACAATCGAAATGGACTTCTGGGCTGGCCAGCGAAGCCACATTCGCCCGCAGGTGGCTGAACTGCATCTGCAGGTGAACCTTGGCAGTATCCAGGGGCACCTTCATAGTCACCTGCGCCTGCAGGTGCTTCGTCTGCGAGGGCGGGTGCCCGTTTCGGCCAAAAAGGGTCTCTTTTGGGTCCTTTTATGCCATGAATGGTCCATGATCATAACTAAACATCTCTTGACATATTTTAGATCATATTAGATGCCAAAAATCAGCCATAGTTTCACAACACAGATGAACATCACCAAACCCACACTTTTCCTTCAATACACCACCAAATCCATGCACAATTTTGCAATAACAATTCCAAACATTATGTACAAGAATAAAACAAGTTAAGGCTATAATAACATCTCACATGTCAATATTGAACCCATAAAGTTCACTTCCTTCAAGACCACAAGTCCATTTTCAAGTTTACAAGGCAAAAACATTCACCGATTAAGCACACATAAATTGTTTCACACATAGTGAACTTCTCACACTTCACCAACATAAAAAAACATGATCTACACCATATTACATGCATATAATATATTAAACCATGAGTTTAAGCACTTACCAAAGCTTTCCAAGGAGTGTTCTTGTCCCAAGAGGAAGATAGCTTTGGGTTTGTGTGTTGAGAGAAAAGTAATATTTTTGGAAAATTCTAGACTTTGCACATTTGTGGAATGGTGAATGAAATATGATTTTTTCACCTTATATATACCCTTTAAAGTCATACATATCCCATACCTTTGGTAAATAATTGATTTGTGGACTTGGTCATGCAAGAATGGGTCAATTACCCCTTTTTGGGCCAAGTCTTTTTGCCTAATATTTGGGCCTTAATTGAGCCCAATTCATTAGATTAAATTCATCCCACTTAAATTAATGCATAATACCTCAAAACTCCCATGTCCAAATAATTCCATGAAGGTTCCAGTAATCTACTAGGTTCAAAAATGTACTGGGTGTTACAGCAACCCAAAGGGGCAAAATCCTAGCTAGGGGCGATCCCTAATAAATATTGAGAACGAGTGGCAACTTGAAGGGGCTTAAGCCTAGATAGAGGCAATCGAAAAGGAATATTGGGAATGGGTGGCAACCTGAAGAGGCGTAAGCCTAGCTAGAGGCGATCCCGAACGGGTGGCAACTCAAAGGGGCGAAAGCCTAGCTAGAGGCGATCCTGAAAGATAATGTGAATGATATTGCATGAATAATATTTTATGAATGATAGTGACAATGATATGAACAAAAATGAAAGAAATGAATGCAATGTATACGACTCCACACATGTATATTCTGGTGGCTAATCTATATTGCCCACTCACTTGTACTTGATTTCATTGAAGTCCTTATATCTTATGAAGTTACTTATAGCCTTACATACTCAGTACATTCTTTGTACTGACGTCCCTTGGGGGACTTACCTTACTTGTTGCAGGCACAGGTGCTAGTAGACCTCCACAGTAGGTTGCAGGTCATTTGCATATCTTTGGTGAGCTCCAGTTGGTTCGGGTTTTCCGAGTCACATGTTTACATTTGTTTTGGTATTGTAATGTTGCATAAAGCGGGGACTTTTCTCGACTTTAGGTTGGTTATGTATATGCATCTGTTAGAGGCTTTGTAGACGTACGTGGTGAGATGAATGAAAGAATGTATGTCCATTTTGACTTGGTGGCCCTAACGGCTAAGTTTCTTATATGTATTTATCACACGTTTCCATGACTTCTGCTATTGGCATCTTATATCTCTATGTGATGGTGATGCATATTGAGTGACATGCGTATGAGTGTGCATGAGTGAAGATTGGTTCTCTCGAGGCTTAACGGCTTTCGGTGACAGTCTGCCCCGTTGGAATTAGAGGCGTGACACCAAGACCATATTCCTAACTTTGAAAGCTCTAAAATAGGGAAATGACACTAAAAACCAAACGAACTATTCGATACCCAAACTGCCAGTCCCAGCAAGTCATAAATGACATGGGGCAGCTATGGGAATTCTCTAAACACAAAAAAGCATGAAAACGTAGAAAATGACTTGGAGGGTTATTACAACATCCACTACTAAAAGGACTTTTTTTTGTGAAAGTAAGGGATTATGAAGTACCTGAGGAATTGAAAAGATGAGGATACTGACTCCACATATTAAGCGTGGTCTCCAAGGTAGCCTCCTCAATCGGACGATGTATCCACTTAACCTTAACCATAAAAATATCCCTGGAACACGATCTCCTGACATCTCCGGATAGAATGGAAACTGGCTCCTCTACAAAGGTCAACTTCTCATCCAAGTAAACCATATCCCATCGGAGCACGTGAGTCTCATTCGGAATATAACGCTGCAGCATCGATATATGAAAAACTGGATGAATAGCTGAAAGGCTGGAGGCGAGGACAACTCATAAGTAACCTCTCTAATTGTCCGAAGGATCTCAAATGGCCAGATATACCTGAGGCTGAGGTTGCCTCTCTTACCAAACCTAATAACGCCCTTCATGGGCGATACTTAAAGGAAAACCCAGTCACCAACTCCAAATCTCAAGGAATGAAGCCTACGGTCAGCATAACTCTTATACCTACTCTGATCTACCCGTAGCCTATCCTGAATAACTTGAACCCCATCCAAAGACTAATTAAGCAAATTAGTACCATAGGGACTAACCTATAAAGTCTCAAACCAACCAACCAAAGATCGACAATGCCTACCATACAATGCCTCGAATGGTGCCATCTGAATACTTGAGTGGTAGCTATTATTGTAGGTAAACTCTGCTAAGGCTAAGAACTTCTCCCATTAACCTTCAAAGTCCAAGAAACATGCTCAGAGCATATCCTCTAAAACCTGAATAGTGTGCTCCGACTTTCCATCAGTCTGGGGATGAAAAGTGGTGATAAGGTCAACCTGGGAACACAACTCCTCCTGAAATGCCCTTCAGAAGCTAAAAGTGAATTGAAAGCCTCTATCTGAAATAATAAACACGGAGCCATCAAATTTGCTATGTATCTCCTCATACCTCTCCACCAGTAATGATGCCTCAAATCGTTATACATGTTAGTTGTCCTGGAGTGAATAGAATATCAAGAGCTATGAGCCTCAAGGAGTATCAACAGAATCAATCCTCCTACCCTTTGAACACAAATACGACTATCGAATCTCAAAATACCCTCAGAATCCAAGGTAGTACTCCTGGGTACAAATCTCAACACCTGATCTTGAATGCCATGCAACCCACTATCCTCAAACTGACGACCCCAAATCTGCTCCAACAAGGTAGATCCAGCCTCAACACTATCAAGAATCCT
Source organism: Capsicum rhomboideum (assembly GCA_031232105.1). Classification (NCBI taxonomy): domain Eukaryota; kingdom Viridiplantae; phylum Streptophyta; class Magnoliopsida; order Solanales; family Solanaceae; genus Capsicum; species Capsicum rhomboideum. The sequence goes on from CP124712.1 coordinate 83,654,060, forward strand.
CCTGGAATCTGAAATATCAAGTCGAGCCATCATGTTGACTAAGGACTTGATATATAAGGACAACTGTTGCTTTGAAACTGAACTAAAGGCAAAGCTACCCATACTCACTGCCTAGATGCGCTACCATATTCGTCTTGCCCGAATGGTATAGAATAGATAGATCATAGTCGTTTAGCAACTCAATCCACCTGTACTGTCTTGAATTAAGCTCCTTGTAGGTAATAATGTACTGAAAACTATGATGGTCAGTGAATATCCCACAGCGAATACCATACAACTAATACCTCAAAATCTTAAGTGTGAAAACTACCGTCGCCAACTCCAAGTCATGAATGGGGTAGTTGCACTCATGCACCTTCAGCTGTCTCAAAGCATATGCTATAAATCGGCCCCACTACATCAGAACACAACCTAAACAAACACTAGAAGCATCACAATTTATAGTTAACCCCTTGCCCTCAGCTTGAAGAGTCAAAATAGGAGCTGAAGTGAGCAGATCCTTGAGCTTTAGAAAGCTCGCCTCACAGCTATCAGACAACTAAAATGGAACCTCTTTTGTAGTCAATCTGGTCATAGGTGCTTAATAGTAGCAAATCTCTCAACGAACAGCCTGTAGCAGCCTGCCAACCTAATAAAGCTGCAAACCTCTATCGCAGATAAATAGGCCTAGCCCAGTCACGAGCGGCCTCAATCTTTGTTGGGTCTAACATAATCCCGTACTTGGCCACCATATGCCCCAAGAATACCATAGACTCAAGCCATAATTGGCACTTTGAGAATTTGGCAAAGAGCCTATGATCTCTCAAAGTGTCGATCACAGTCCTCAAATAATGCTCATGCTCCTCCCTACTCCTCAAATAGACAAGTATGTCATCAATAAACATGATCATAAAGGAGTCCAAATAAGGCCTGAAAACACGATTCATTAAGTCTATCAATGCTACTAGGGCATTGGTCAACCCAAAAGACATCACCAGGAACTCATAATAGCCGTAGCAAGTCCTGAAAGTTGTCTTAGGGATGTCTTACACTTGAATCCTTAACTGATGGCAGTCGGATCTCAATTCAATCTTAGAAAACATTGGCGCACCCTGAATCTTGTTAGATAGATCATCGATACGAGGCATAGAATTCTTATTCTTCACTGTCACCTTATTCAGCTGTATGTAGTCGATACACATACGCATAGAACCATCCTTTTTCTTCACAAACAGAACTGGAGCATCGCAAGGTGATACACTCGATATAATAAAACCCTTACCCAAAAGGTCTTGAAGCTCAATATTTAGTTCCATTAGCTCGGCAGGAGCCATATGGTAAGGTGCCATAGAAATAGGTCAGGATCCCTACTCAAGATCAATAGTAAACTATATATCACGCTCAAGAGGAGGTCCAGGCAGGTCGGTAGGAAATACATCAGAAAATTCATAGAATATAGAAAGAGAGTCAAATGAGGACTCTCAGCATTGACATCACGAACATAAGCAAAATATGTCATACAACCCCTAGATACTAGCATCCAATCCTGAATATAAGAAATAATCTCCATTGGTACGAGGGTATAAGAACCCTACCACACAACTGGGGGTATGCTAGGTATAGCTAAGATAATTGTAACACCCCGTACATCTCGGAGTCTAGATAACTACCGTAACATTTATGGAAATATGAAAACATGAGAGATTTGATGAATTATGTATTAAATTGTGGGAATTTAAAAGTATTGTACAATTGGGCCCTAAATGAGGCCCAAATATCATGAGAAAGACATGGCCCAAAAGAGATTTTGACCCATTCTTGCATTGCTCATCCATTGACCAAGTAAGCCCGCCAAGTGTGTGGATAAGGATCATTCAAAAGGGACTATATAAACCCATAAATCATATTTTTATTCATTAGATACACATGCCTTTTTAACATTTTTCTTAAACATTATTTCTCACACAAAAACCCTAAGGCAACTACTTGTTGGGCCAAGATCACTCTTTGGTAAGCTTTGGTAAGTATTTATTCTCATGGTTCAGTATATAATATGTTTAAGATGGTGTATAAATCATGTTGGTTGTGTTGGAAAAGTGTTGGACAGTGTGCTATGTGTAAAACTGTCTATTTTGGCAATCGGAGAATGGTTTTGTCTTGTGAACTTAAACATGGACTTATAGTCATGAAGGAATTGAGATTGATGGATTAAATATTGACATGTGAGATGTTATTATAGGCTTACCTTGTTTTTTCCTTGTGTATAATGTTTGGAATTGCTATTGTGAAATTGGTTATGGATTTGGTGACGTATTGACCAAGAAGTGTCATTTTGGGTGTTGTTTATGGGTGTGGTGAGGCCATGGATGATTTTTGGAATTAAAATGATCAAAAATATTTTAAAAGGAGTTTGGTTATGATCATGTACCATTCATTTCATAAAAATACCCAAAAGAAACCATTTCGGACCAAAACGGGCATCCGCCCCCAGAGACGAGGGCACCTGCGGGCGCAGATGCCAACGCAGGTGCCTATGGCTGCTGACAAAGGTCATATGCATGTTCACATCAGACACCTTAGGGCACAGGTGGATTCTCAGTTCAGCCCCAGGTGTGGTTTTGTATGCTTTCGCATCGTCTTGGTCCCCGAAGGCCCCTATACCCATTTTGGATGTAATTATCAACTTGTGATGTCGTTGTAATGACTTTAAAGTGTCGTATGGAGGTGTGTTGGACTATATTAAGTATGTATGGTTGTTCATATGTTGTTATGAAGGATTAATTGTGATGGAATGATAAAGACAAAAGCGTAAGGGGTAAGTATGGTGTGAAATGCTATCGATGTATGATCTCTTGGTCAATGTGTGTAATGTTATGGTGTTGTTGATATGATAATGCATTATATTGTATTGTAAGGGATGGCATGATGTTATACGGCAGTCATATAGTTAATTGTCGTCTTGTACGCCTGTATAGTAACTAGTTGCTAATGTAAGCTCCGATATGTACTTGTATTGTAGAGTAAGACGTAAACAAGAAGCTGGACTATTGTGTTCATACATAGTATTGTGTATTCATACTTGGAAGTGAAGGAATGTAAGGTTACTCTGTCCGTATTTTTTTCTGTGGCAAATAGTATTTACATTGACATTACGCTTGTCCTATTCCGAAATGTGCTAAGGTATCCTATTCCCGGTTATCAATGTCTATTATTGCATGTTTCCTACTCATTGATAAATTGTGAATCTCATGTCTCATATTCATGAATCATGTTCCAAAAACCCAATAAGGTTACGTTCCAAAGTTCCAATAGTGGTTATATTCATGTAGCTTGTTCATTGATTATTGTTCAATGGTTCCAATGGTGTTATGTTTCTAATAAGGCTATATTTCCAACAATGTTTATTCATTTGTCTCTCACTCATTGGTTAATGATCCAAAACTTCAAGGAAAGTATAACTATCATTGTATAAAACTCAATGTAATGAATAAAGTATTGCTTATATGTGGTCAATGATCAAGTATGGGTGGTAGCTTTGGGGGCACAATGCCTAGCTCAAGCCGATCCCGAGATTGTTAGATCAAGGGGCAGTCCTAGAGGCATAAGCCTAGCTCAGACCGATCCTGACAGGGGGTAGCTCTAGAGGTAAAAACCTAGCTCGAGCCGAACCTGATAAGTTGATTGATGGGTGGCAGCTCTAGAGGTAATAACCTAGCTCGAGCCGATCCCAATATATACTGATTCATAGGGTGGAAGCTCTAGGGGCATAAGCCTAGCTCGAGCCAATCCCAACATAGCGTTATGTTATGTTAAAACCCACTGTTCAGTCGGGGCTCGGGTATCACAGGTCACAGGCAAAGATGAATAATCATAGAATCAAAGCAACAAAAAAAGTAAAGAAAGCAATATACATGGTTTCAAAAGTTCAGTATAGTGACCTATCCATATTGGTTATGCATTTGGATTTGATTTCATTGGCATACTCACATATCATATATGTCACGCCCCGAACCCCGTCGGGACAGATTGGCGCTCGTAGCCGACAAGACCCGATAGAACCAGGCTTCACTTACATTCATTCATACACATGCCATAGGAAACACCACCATCACGTAAGAACATAATAGGCTAACATCGAAAATCATGGAACATGTAGGAGATATATATATACATATGAGAAACCTGGCCGACATAGCCATCATGTCAAACGACACACATCTCTTCTCTTCCCATTATTTCCCATACCCACGTACGTCTACAAACCTAAATTCGGGACAAGCCCTGCTTTACATAACCTTTACAATACAAAAAATACATATACAATTGTGATACAGGAAGCCCCGAACCAACTGGAGCTCACCAAAGGTCAATGGAAGTCCTGCAGCTCACTGGGGAGGTTTATTAGTGCCTGCGCCTGCAGCAAGTAAGGTAAATCCCCCAAGAGGGGTCAGTTCGAAGAATTTACTGAGTATGTAAGGCTGCATGAAACTGAATGATACATAAAAACTTCAATGAAATCAAATATAAATGAGTACTCAAGCTTCTAACAGACAAGGCCCGAGAGAACCAAGCTTCACTTACATTCATTCATACACATGCCATAGGAAATACCACCATCACGTAAGAACATAATAGGCTAACATCGAAAATCATGGAACATGTAGGATATATATATATATATATACATATGAGGAACCTGGACGACATAGCCATCACGTCAAATGACACACATCTCTTCTCTTCCCATTATTTCCCATACCCACGTACGTCTACAAAAGCCTCTAACAGAAGTACATACATGACCAACCTAAATTCGGGACAAGCCCTACTTTACATAACCTTTACAATACCAAAAATACATATACAACTGTGACACAGGAAGCCCCGAACCAACTGGAGCTCACCAAAGGTCAATGGAAGTCCTGCAGCTCACTGGGGAGGTCTACTAGTGCCTGCGCCTGCAGCAAGTAAGGTAAATCCCCCAAGAGGGGTCAGTACAAAGAATGTACTGAGTATGTAAGGCTGCATGAAACTGAATGATACATAAAAACTTCAATGAAATCAAATATAAATGAGTACTCAATATGGATAAGTCACCATTTTTCATATATGGAAAAAGTACACATTATGTGAATTACTTTCTTTACTCTTACATTCTTTCCTTTATCCATCACTAATTCATCCATTCATATAATGCTCGGGCCCCAAGCTGATCAGTGGGTAATCAATAGTAATCTGGATCGACCAATGCTAGGCTTTTCCTTGTCCCCTAGGATACCACCCATAGCGGAATCGACCCATGCTAGGTGTTCTTCTCACCTTTGGGATACCATCCGTAAATATTAGGATCGGCCCATGCTAGGTTATTTAACCCCTGGTATACCACCCATGAAACATCTCTCCTCTTTACAACATCACTTCTTAAATCTTTGACATAGCTTAATTAATGGTTACTTCATTTTTGGGAACTTTTGAATGTAACATTATTGGAACTTGGTATTCATGATTATGTGACACTTGAATGATATTATACCAAGAATGAGATATATGTGATTAACAATAAATGATAATTCGAAATGAAATACCTTAGGACATTTCAGAAATGAGTAAGTACCATAACAAGGTGTACACTATATGCTGTAAAATAATACGGAAAGAGAGACCTTACATATGTTAGCCTCTCAATAAGAATCCACAATCCTAATGAATATAATGATCCAGCCCCTTACTCTACAATACAAGTACATAACAGAGTTTACGTCAACATCCAACCACCTTACAAGTGCAAAAGACGACAAAAGTTACATAATTGCCTATAACGTCATTCCCCCCTTTACAATGAAATTTCAGCATGACCATACCAAAAATACCACAACATGCCATACATTGACCAAACATCATAACCAATAGCATTTCGCAACAAAGCTTCTTCTTTACACTTTCTCATTCACACCATATCACAAATAATCCATCAAGTCACCTTAATACACCACATAGCACATATCGGCCAAAATCCTATAAGTTAAACTTATAGAAAATAACAAGTTTAGTAACATAATAACACCATACATGTTGATATTTCATCCATACCATGCTCTTTCATCAAAACCACAAGTCACCTTTCAAGTTTAATTCACAAAATGGCACATCTTTGACCAAAGGACAAAAGTGTCCTATTCAACCTTTCCAACACAACCATCATGATATAAAAAATACTTCATGCATATAATATGCTAAATCACAATAATAAATACTTACCCAAGCTTACAAAGTGATGATCTTGTCCAAAGTGTCCAAAGGGATAGTTGCCTTAGGCTTTGGAAATGAGAGAAATGTTTGTGAAAATATCCAAAAAGTTATGAAACTTTGTAATGACTAAAATATAATTTTTTTGTTCCTTTATAGAGACCCTCAATTCAATCCTTATCCACTTCTTTGGCATTAAATGTCATGGTCCCTTAATTAATATAAGAATGGGTCATTTTCCTTTGGGTTTTTCATTTTGGCCTTGTTTTGTGCCTCAATTTGGGCCCAATAACACATATTGCTTAGCCCACTAAAATAAATGTATAATCCACCATATATCTCATGTTTAAATAATTCCATAATTTCATGACACTATCCACTTACGAGATTCCCTTTCGTAGCCTCAATCGCAAAACTAGACATTCTAGTCGTCCATGGCTTAATTGAACATTTTTGGTAAATTCTTGTGTTTCATGGTTTGATCATGTAGGAGTGTATTAAGGTACTTGGATCCTTAATAAGGAGTAAATAAACACCAAAGAACCAAAAGAAACCATGGAAGAATCGACATTGAATTACGTCGCAAAACGAGCTCGGAAAGGCCAAAACACTTGTGCCTTGTGCCACTGCTGCAATACGGGCAGTGGCGAGAAAATTGTTGCCCCTATGAATCATGTGGCTTGCGCCACACACCCTGAAACAGGGAGTGGCACAAGTCTGGCTACCCCTCTGAAATTTTTTCAGGTTTTGCAAGTACTAGCCTACCCTCCGATACCATCTAAGATACATACTTTTTGTACTTAATACTAAGGTAAACATGTCTAAAACTCGTCAAGTAAGGTCAGAAATGTACGGGATATTACATTCTTCCCCCCTAAAAAACATTCATCCTCGAATGTTAGTAAAATCGTTTCCTGTTCAACAATTGTATTCCTATCTTAACACATATATACACATACATGCAATACTTGTAAATACTTACTTGTTATGGCTCCACCTCCGTACTGTGAAATTTTTCTTCCGTGTGAAATAAATACGGGTACTTTGACTTCATCATTTCTTCTGCTTCCCATGTGATCTCTTCTACTTGTTGATTTCTCCAAAGTACCTTTACGGAATCAACGTCTTTATTTCTTAGCCTCTTCACTTGCCTATGCAGAATAGAAATAGGTATCTCCTCATAGGTAAGATCCTCTGTAACTTGGACATCTTTAATAGGAGTAAAATGAGATGGATCCCCTATGCACTTTCAAAGCATTGATACATGAAATACCGGGTGGACTGAGGAAAGTTCTCGGGGTAGTGCCAACTCATAGGCAACTTGCCCAAATCTTTTAATAATTTCATATGGGCCTACATATCGTGGACTCAATTTTCCTTTCTTTTCGAACCGCATTACTTCTTTCATTGGTGACACCTTCTGGAATACCCAATCACCTATGGCGAATTCATGTCCTCTTCTTCTAATATCAGCATAGGACTTGTGTGGACTCTGGGCTGTTTGCAATCGCTGCTGAATCACTTTAACTTTCTCCACAGCCTGATGCACCATATCCGATCCAAGTAAAGCAGTTTCACCTGCTTCAAACCACCTAATTGGTGATCTATATTTCCTTCTGTACAAAGCTTCATAAGGTGCCATTTTAATACTGGAATGATAGCCATTGTTATAAGCAAATTCAATAAGAGGAAAATGGTCATCCCAACTGCCTTAAAAATCTAATGCACATGGTCGTAGCATATCTTCAAGTGTTTGAATAGTACGTTCCGCTTGGCCATCTGTTTGTGGATGGAAAATCGTACTCAAGTTCACCTGTGTACCCAGACTCTGCTGAAAAGATCTCCAGAAATGCGCAGTAAATTATGCTTCTCTATCTGATATAATGGAGATCGGGATTCCATGTAACTGTACTATCTCTTTCACATACAATTTTGCATAATCCTCTGCTGTATAAGTGGTCTTGACTGGTAGGAAATGTGCAGACTTGGTAAGCCTGTCCACTATAACCCATATAGAATCAAATCTCCGCAGCGTACGGGGCAAACCTGTGATGAAGTCCATATTAATCATATCCCATTTTCAGACTGTAAGATTGATACATTGCATGTAACCTCTGGGTTTCTGATGTTCTACCTTTATCTGTTGACAATTTGCGCATTGAGCAACAAATTCTGCAATGTTCTTCTTCATGTTTCTCCACCAATACACTTCCCTCAAATCGTGATACATTTTAGTAGCACCCGGATGAATAGAATAGTGCGAGTGATGCGCCTCTGTCATAATTCATTTCCTCAGCTCATCTATATCCGGTACACACAACCTACCTTGGCATTGAAGTACCCCTTCCTGTGTAAGATCAAATTGCCTTTGTCAAATTCTGTTGTATATTTTCTTTTAGCTGCAACAACAGAGGATCTGCAAACTGCTTTTCTTTCACTTCAGCTATCAACAAGGATTCAGCTGCATTTTGTAAAATAACCCCTTCCTCTGAGGATTCAAGAAGACGAACCCCCAAGCTGGCTAACTGATATAGATCTTTGGCTAATTCTTTCTTTCCTATCAATTGACCATTGGTGACTCCCTTTTCCTTGTGGCTCAATGCGTCAGCTACCACATTTACCTTTCCTGGATGGTATAAAATATCAATATCATAGTCTTTCAATAGCTCAAGCCACATTCGTTGCCTCAAATTGAGTTCCTTCTGCTTAAAGATATATTGTAAACTTTTGTGATCAGTATAGATATCAACATGAACTCCATACAAGTAATGACGCCATATCTTCAAAGCAAATACCACCGCTGCTAACTCAAGATCATATGTGGGATAATTTTCTCATGTGGCCGCAACTGTCGTGAGGAATATGCTATAACCTTACCATGTTGCATCAACACACATCCGAGACCAATCCCGAAAGCATCACAATACACGGCATAACCTTCTATGCCTTCGGGAAGTACTAAGACCGATGTGGAAGTTAACTTATCTTTCAATTTTTGGAAACCTTTTTCACATGCTTCATTCCATTGAAACTTAATTTCCTTGTGAGTTAACTTCATTAATAGTGCAACAATAGAAGAAAACCCTTCCACAAATATTTTGTAATAACCGGCCAATCCAAGAAAACTACGAATTTCTGTAGGTGTCGTAGGTCTTGGCCAATTTTTCACTGCCTCAATCTTTTGTGTATCAACCTGTATCCCTTCATTTGACACAATGTGACCCAAGAATGGGATGGATTTTAACCAAACCTCTGGAGAACTTTGCATACAACTTACGCTCATGGAGAATCTATAACACCTGCCGTAAGTGATTAGCATGGTCCTCTGGTGATCTTGAATAGACCAGGATGTCATCTATAAATACTGTGACGAACACATCTAGAAATGGTTTAAACACCCTATTTATCAAATCCATGAACACAGCTGGTGCATTTGTTAGTCCAAATGACATAACTAAGAATTCATAATGGACATACCGTGTTCGAAATGCTGTCTTGGGTACATCTTCTTTTCTAACCCTGACTTGATGATACCCTGACCTCAAGTCAATCTTTGAAAAACACTTGGCACCCTGTAACTGATCAAACAAATCATCAATTCGAGAAAGGGGATATTTTTTCTTGATCGTTACCTTATTCAACTGTCGATAATCAATGCACATTCTCAATGTGCCATCTTTATTTCGTACAAATAATACCGGTGCACCCCACGGGGACATAATAGGCCTGATAAAGCCCTTGTCCAGCAAATCTCTCAACTGCTCCTTCAATTCATGCAATTCTGCTGGAGCCATTCGATAGGGAGGAATAGAGATAGGTTGGGTGCCTGGAATCACGTCAATGCCAAACTCTACTTCCCGTTCTGGGGTTAAGCCAGGAAGATCCTCTGGAAATACATCCAAAAATTCATTGACCACTGGAACCGACTGTGGCGTTCGTGGTTCCACATAATTATCTTACACTCAAACTAAGTGACATATGTACCCTTTATCAATTATTTTCCTTGCTTTCAGATAAGAAATAAAACTTCCATGTGGTGCCCCTACATTCCCCTTCCATTCAAAAACATTCATTTGTGGGAAATGAAAATGTACCTTATTGGCCCGGCAATCTACCGTGGCATAACAAGAAGCCAACCAATCCATCCCCATTTTCACATCAAAATCCATCATATTTAGTCCAATGAGGTCTGCCAGTGTATCATGACCACACACCGTTACCACACAATTTCGATACACCCTCTTTGCAACAATATATTCACCCACCGGCGTAGACACTTCAATTGTCTTAATTAATAATTTTGGTGCCCTTGCAAATTTCACAGCAACTAATGGAGTAACATAGGACAATGTAGAACCCGGATCAATCAATGCATATACATTATATAAAAATATGGATAATGTACCTGTGACGACATCAGAAGAAACCTCAGAATTTTGTCGGTACACCAAAGCATAAGTGCGATTCTGCACCCCACTAGTACTGGCTGCTCCTCTGGCACCTCTACCATGACCGACAGACTGCATACCTTGGCGTAAAGAAGGAACCGATGATGATGATGCAACAGTCGATCCGACCGGTCGTACCATATTACCCAAGCCTCTCCGTGGGTAATCTCTCATCATATGTCCCATCGTACCACACCAGAAGCAAGCATTTGACCCAATTCGGCAATCACCTACATGAAACTGTCCACATTGCTGATATGACGGACGAGAAAATCCAGCGGTCTGCGAACCTCGAATCCCACTACTCTGCCCAGTATTGCTATCTCTGAACCCCCAGAATTGAGATTGTGCGCCTGCTATGGAGTGTGAAAATGAAGGTCTAGGCGGTCTACTAAAACTCCGAGGCCTGAACTCTGTTTGGGACGCCATAAACTATCCCATGGGTCTAGCTCTCTTAGACTTCCCTCTATCATATTCATGTACCCTTCTTCTCTATCTTTGATCCTCCATTTTCTGAGCGAAGGCTTGAATTCGAGCTATATCCATATCTTTGTTCAAAGAGGCAATGGTGCAGTCTCTCACCAGATACGGCTCAAACCTTTCCACATATCGATGTACCCAATTCGTCATTGTGGCCACTACGTTCGAAGCATATCGAGCCAAGGAATTAAACTGCAAGCTGTACTCCCTCACACTCAGATTCCCTTGACGGAGATTTAAGAATTGATCCACACGAGCCTCTCGGATCTCATAAGGAAGGTAGTGGTCGAAGAAAGCCATTTTAAATTCCTCCCAACTAGGTGGGTTTGCACCAATATCACGAGACTTCTTCCATTCTTCATACCATAATATCACCTCCCCTTTCAATCTATACACAGCAAGTTCTACTGTTTCAACCCCCGTCACGTGCATAACTTCCAGAGCCCTCTGAATTTGATCTATAAAGTATTGTGGATCTTCATTCAAATCTGATCCAGTGAATGTAGGAGGATCTAGTTTCAGAAAATCCTGCATTCGTCGACTGGCTGCCCTCGCTGCGCTATCATCATTTGTAACTAAACCACCTTGTCCTTGAACTTGTGCAGCAACAATTCGAGTCAACATTCGCACTGCATCCTTTAAGTCCTGATCAGTAGTATTCACTGGTGGTTCTACAGGTATTTCCCTTCCTCTTGACTCTTCTGAAAATGGAAGAGTAGAAGGAGCCTGTGATGCCATTTCTGGTTCAGCGCCTCCCTGATTAACTGGTTCAGGCGGGGCTCTACTAGTTCCTTCTCCCGCAATTCTTTCTATTCTCTTACTTTTACCGTGTCCTCTTCTTTCCATCGGTCTATCATATACAAGAACAACAATACTTATGGTCAGGAACGATTTCACTTATAGCTACGGCTCTACTGCACGATCTAGAATTGAAGAAAACGAAACAATATCCTAAATGTCCCGTAGCCTCCTACTTATAAAAGTGGTGCACAACACATCGATAAGTAAGACTCTACTCAGACACGGCTTTGTAGACACCCGTAAAATGACCTGCTCTGATACCACTTTTGTCATGCCTCGAACCCCGTCGGGACGGATTGGCACTCGTAGCCGACAAGGCCCGAGAGAACCAAGCTTCACTTACATTCATTCATACACATGCCATAGGAAATACCACCATCACGTAAGAACATAATAGGCTAACATCGAAAATCATGGAACATGTAGGATATATATATATATATATACATATGAGGAACCTGGACGACATAGCCATCACGTCAAACGACACACATCTCTTCTCTTCCCATTATTTCCCATACCCACGTACGTCTACAAAAGCCTCTAACAGAAGTACATACATGACCAACCTAAATTCGGGACAAGCCCTACTTTACATAACCTTTACAATACCAAAAATACATATACAACTGTGACACAGGAAGCCCCGAACCAACTGGAGCTCACCAAAGGTCAATGGAAGTCCTGCAGCTCACTGGGGAGGTCTACTAGTGCCTGCGCCTGCAGCAAGTAAGGTAAATCCCCCAAGAGGGGTCAGTACAAAGAATGTACTGAGTATGTAAGGCTGCATGAAACTGAATGATACATAAAAACTTCAATGAAATCAAATATAAATGAGTACTCAATATGGATAAGTCACCATTTTTCATATATGGAAAAAGTACACATTATGTGAATTACTTTCTTTACTCTTACATTCTTTCCTTTATCCATCACTAATTCATCCATTCATATAATGCTCGGGCCCCAAGCTGATCAGTGGGTAATCAATAGTAATCTGGATCGACCAATGCTAGGCTTTTCCTTGTCCCCTAGGATACCACCCATAGCAGAATCGACCCATGCTAGGTGTTCTTCTCACCTTTGGGATACCATCCATAAATATTAGGATCGCCCCATGCTAGGTTATTTAACCCCTGGTATACCACCCATGAAACATCTCTCCTCTTTACAACATCACTTCTTAAATCTTTGAAATAGCTTAATTAATGGTTACTTCATTTTTGGGAACTTTTGAATGTAACATTATTGGAACTTGGTATTCATGATTATGTGACACTTGAATGATATTATACCAAGAATGAGATATATGTGATTAACAATAAATGATAATTCGAAATGAAATACCTTAGGACATTTCAGAAATGAGTAAGTACCATAACAAGGTGTACACTATATGCTGTAAAATAATACGGAAAGAGAGACCTTACATAAGTTAGCCTCTCAATAAGAATCCACAATCCTAACGAATATAATGATCCAGCCCCTTACTCTACAATACAAGTACATAACGGAGTTTACGTCAACATCCAACCACCTTACAAGTGCAAAAGACGACAAAAGTTACATAATTGCCTATAACGTCATTCCCCCCTTTACAATGAAATTTCGGCATGACCATACCAAAAATACCACAACATGCCATACATTGACCAAACATCATAACCAATAGCATTTCGCAACAAAGCTTCTTCTTTACACTTTCTCATTCACACCATATCACAAATAATCCATCAAGTCACCTTAATACACCACATAGCACATATCGGCCAAAATCCTATAAGTTAAACTTATAGAAAATAACAAGTTTAGTAACATAATAACACCATACATGTTGATATTTCATCCATACCATGCTCTTTCATCAAAACCACAAGTCACCTTTCAAGTTTAATTCACAAAATGGCACATCTTTGACCAAAGGACAAAAGTGTCCTATTCAACCTTTCCAACACAACCATCATGATCTAAAAAATACTTCATGCATATAATATGCTAAATCACAATAATAAATACTTACCCAAGCTTACAAAGTGATGATCTTGTCCAAAGTGTCCAAAGGGATAGTTGCCTTAGGGTTTGGAAATGAGAGAAATGTTTGTCAAAATATCCAAAAAGTCATGAGACTTTGTAATGACTAAAATCTGTTGTTTTTTTTGTTCCTTTATAGATACCCTCAAGTCAATCCTTAGCCATTTCTTTGTCATTAAATGTCATGGTCCCTTAATTAATATAAGAATGGGTCATTTTCCTTTGGGCTTTTCATTTTGACCTTTTTTTGGGCCTCAATTTGGGCCCAATAACACATATTGCTTAGCCCACTAAAATAAATGTATAATCCACCATATATATAATGTTTAAATAATTCCATAATGTCACGACACTATCCACTTACGATATTCCCTTTCGTAGCCTCAATCGTAAAACTAGACATTCTAGTAGTCCATGGCTTAATTGAACATTTTTGGTAAATTCTTGTGTTTCATGGTTTGATCATGTAGGAGTGTATTAAGGTACTTGGAGCCTTAATAAGGAGTAAATAAACACCAAATAACCAAAAGAAACCATGGAAGAATCGACATTGCATTACATCGCAAAACGAACTCGGAAAGGCCAAAACACTTGTGCCTTGCGCCACTGCTGCAATACGGGCAATGGCGCGAAAATTGTTTACCCTATGAATAAGGTGGCCTGTTCCACACACCCTAAAACAGGGAGTGGTGCAAGTCTTGCTACCCCTCTAAAATTTTTTCAGGTTTTACAAGTACTAGCCTACCCTCCAATACCATCCAAGATACATACTTTTTATACTTAATACTAAGGTAAACATGTCTCAAACTCGTCAAGTAAGGTAGGAAATGTACGGGATATTACAATATAGTTTCATTTGAGCCTTACATACTAAGTACATTCTTCGTACTGACCCCTCTTGGGGGATTTACCTTACTTGCTGCAGGCGCAGGTTCTAGTAGGCCTCCACAGTAGGTTGCCAGTTGTTGCAGATCATTGGTGAGCTCCAGTTAGTTTGGGGCTTCTTCGAGTCATAGTTTTACATATGTTTTGGTGTTGTACATGTTGTATAAAGCGGGGACTAGTCCCGACTTTTAGTTTATTTTGGTCAATGCAATTGTTAGAGCCTTTTGTAGACAGATGTGGGTGTATAAATGTAAAAGGTACATGTCATTTTTAACTTGATGGCCTCAACGGCCAAGTTTCATATATATATATATGTCACATGTTCCATGAATTTCATTGTTATCATTATAGGCTCCTACGTGATAAGGGTGTTTCTGATGGCATGCATATGAATGAACATAAGTACAGGTTGGTTCTCTCGGGCCTTATCGGCTACGGGTGCCAATCACGCCTCGTTGGAATTCGAGGCGTGACAAAAGTGGTATCAGAGCCAGGTTGTTCTAAGGGTGTCTACAAAGTCGTGTCTGAGTAGAGTCTTACTTATTAATGTGTTGTGCACCACATTTATAAGTAGGAAGCTACAGGACATTTAGGATGTTGTTTCTTTTCTTTCACTTCTAGGTCGTGCAATAGAGCCAGTGTTGTAAGTTGAATTGTATCTGACCCTGGTAATTATTTTTCTCTGATATAGTAACAATACCAATGACAAGAAGAGGTAAAGGTAAAGGTAAACAGGTAGACATGCCTGCGGAAGAAGTAATGAGTAGATTACCACCTAACTAAGCTAGTCAATGTGGAGCAAATGCTGAAATTTCATCGCGGTCTTCTTCTACTTATCCAGCTCCAGAAGAGCCAGTTGGTAGAGAAGTACCCACAGAACCACCAATGAACACCACAGATCAAGACCTTAGAAATGCAGTACATATGTTGACACAACTAGTGGCAGGACAAAGTCAAGGACGAACTGGTCCAATGACAAATGAAGATGATGCAGCTAGGGTGGCGAGTCGCAGAACACAGGATTTCTTAAAACTGGACCCTCCTATATTCATAGGGTCGGATCCGAAAGTAGTTCCACAGGACTTCGTGGATCAAATTCAGAGGGCTTTGGAAGTTATGCACGTGACAAGGGTAGAAACAGTTAAACTTGCTGCATATAAATTGAAGGGTGAAGCGATACTGTGGTATGAGGATTGGAAGAAATCTCGTGATATCGGTGCAATGCCACCTAATTGGGAAGAATTTAAAGCAGCATTCCTCGATCATTACCTTCCCTATGAGATCCGTGAGGCACGTGCGGATCAGTTCCTAAATCTCCGTCAAGGAGATTTGAGCGTCAGAGAATATAGTTTGTAATTTAATTCCTTGGCTCGATATGCTCCAAATGTGGTGGCTACAATGACAGATAGAGTCCATCGATACGTGGACTGGTTAGAACCATATTTGGTAAGGGATTGTACCATTCTTGCCTTAAATAAAGATATGGACATTGCAAGAATACAAGCCTTCGCCAAGAAAATGGAAGATCAAAGACAGAGAAGAAGGGCACATGAATTTGACAGGGGGCAATCTAAACGGGCTAGACCTATGGGACCGTCTATGATGTCTCAAGGAGGATCTAGGCCTTGTATGTTTCCTAGACCACCTAGACCATCGTTCTCATATTCTACAGTAGGTGCTCACTCTCAATTTCGAGGGTCTAGAGGTGGTCTATCTGGATTGAGTAGTGGGGTTCCCGGATCGCAGGCAGCAGGTTTTCCCTGTCAGCAGTGTCAGCACTGCGGACGTATTCATTTAGGTACATGCAGAGTGGGGACAAATGCTTGCTTCTGGTGCGGTATGACAGGACGCATGATGAGAGAGTGTCCCCAGAGGAGCATGGGTGGTATAGCACGACCGGCAGGATCGACCGTTGCGTCATTAGCATCGGTTCCTTCATTGGGCTGAGGTGTGCAGTCTGTTGGCCGGGGTAGGGGTGCCAAAGGAGCAGCCAGTACTAGTGGGGTCCAGAATCACACTTATGCTTTGGTGGACCGATAAAATTCAGAGGCTTCTCCTGATGTTGTCACAGGTACATTATCCATATTCTCATATAATGTATATGCACTGATTGATCCAGGTTCTATATTTTCCTATGTTACTCCGTTGATTGTTGCAAAATTTGAAAATGCACAAGAATTATTAATTAAATCAATTGAAGTGTCTACACCGGTTGGTGAATGTATTGTTGCAAAAAGAGTATATCGTAATTATGTGGTAACGGTGTGTGGTCATGATACACTAGCCGATCTCATTGAACTTGACATGGTGGATTTTGATGTGATAATGGAAATGGATTAGTTAGCTTCTTGTTATGCCACGGTTAATTGTCGGGCCAAGAAGGTACATTTTTATTTTCCACAAATGGATGTTTTTGAATGGAAGGGTGATGTAGGGGCACCTAGAGGAAGATTTATTTCTTATCAAAAAGACAGGAAAATGATTGCTAAGGGTTATATATGTCATATGGTACGGGTGAAAGATACTGAAGTGGAACCACTAACTCCTCAGTCGATTCCAGTGGTTAGTGAATTTCTAGATGTATTTCCAGAAGACCTTTCAGGCTTACCCCCAGAAAGGGAAGTAAAATTTGGCATTGATGTGATTCCAGGCACTCAGCCTATTTTTATTCCTCCATATAGAATGGCTCCAGCAGAATTGCGTGAATTGAAGGAGCAATTGAAAGATTTGTTGGACAAAGGCTTCATCAGGCCTAGTATATCCCCGTGGGGCGCACCAGTATTATTCATACGGAAGAAAGGTGGCACGTTGAGAATGTGCATTGACTATCGGCAATTGAATAAGGTAATGATCAAGAACAAATATCCCCTCCCTCAAATTGATGATTTGTTTGATCAGTTACAGGGTGCCAAGCGTTTTTCAAAGATTGACTTGAGGTCGGGTTACCATCAAGTTAGAGTTAGAGAAGAAGATGTACCCAAGACAGCATTTCGAACACGGTATGGCCATTATGAATTTTTAGTTATGTCATTTGGACTAACAAATGCACCAGTTGTGTTCATGGATTTGATGAATAGGGTGTTTAAGCCATTTCTGGACGTGTTCATCACAGTATTTATAGATGATATTCTGGTTTATTCAAGATCACCAGAGGACCATGCTAATCACTTACGGCAGGTGTTGTAAATACTCTGTGAGCGTAAGTTGTATGTAAAGTTCTCCAAGTGTGAGTTTTGGTTAAAATCAGTTGCCTTCTTGGGTCACATTGTGTCACATGAAGGGATACAGGTTGATACACAGAAAATTGAAGCAGTGAAAAATTGGCCAAGACCTACGACACCCACAGAAATTCATAGTTTTCTTGTACTGGCAAATTATTACCGAAGATTTGTGGAAGGTTTTTCCTCTATTGCCGCACCGTTAACAAAGCTTACACACAAAGCAGTTAAATTTCAGTGGAATGATGCGTGTGAGAAAAGCTTCCAAAAGTTGAAAGATAAATTAACCTCCACACCAGTTTTAGTACTTCCTGAAGGTACTGAAGGTTTACAGTGTATTGTTATGCTTCCGGGGTTGGCCTCGGATGTGTATTGATACAGTACGGTAATGTCATAGCATATGCCTTACGATAGTTGCGGCCACATGAAAGAAACTATCCTACACATGATCTTGAATTAGCAGCGGTGGTTTTTGCTTTAAAGATATGGCGTCATTATTTGTATGGAGTTCATGTTGATATCTATACTGATCACAAAAGTCTGCAATATATCTTTAAGCAGAAAGAACTCAATTTGAGGCAACGGAGGTGGTTAGAGCTCTTAAAAGACTATGATATTGACATTCTTTATCATCCAGGAAAAGCAAATGTAGTAGCCGATGCATTGAGCCGCAAGGTAATAGAAAGCACTAGTAGCCAATTAACAGAAAACAAAGAGATAATCAAAGACCTATATCAATTAGCCAGCTTAGGGGTTCGTCTTCTTGAATCCTCAGATGAAGGAGTTATTATACAAAATGTGGTTGAATCTTTGCTAATAGCTGAGGTTAAAGAGAAGCAATTTGCAGATCCCGTGTTGCTGCAGCTATAGGAAAGTGTACAACAGAATTTGACAAAGGCATTTGATCTTACACAGGAAGGGGTACTTCAATGCCAGGGTAGGTTATGTGTACCAGATGTAGATGAACTGTGGAAACAAATTATGACTGAGGTGCATCATTCGCGCTATTCTATTCATCCAGGTGCTACTAAAATGTACCATGATTTGAAAAAAGTGTATTGGTAGGGAAATATGAAGAAGCACATTGCAGAATTTGTTGCTCAGTGCCCGAATTGTCAACAAGTGAAAGTGGAGCATCAAAAACCAGGAGGTTACATGCAATGTATCAATCTTCCAATCTGGAAATGGGATATTATTAATATGGACTTCATCACAGGTTTGCCTTGTACACTGCGGAGATTTGATTCTATATGGGTTATAGTGGATAGGCTTACCAAGTCTGTGCATTTTCTACCAGTCAAGACCACTTATACAGCTGAGGATTATGCAAAATTATATGTTAAAGATATAGTACGGTTACATGGTATTCCACTTTCCAGTATATCAGACAGAGGTGCATAGTTTACTGCGCATTTTTGGAGATCTTTTCAGCAGAGTTTGGGTACATAGGTGAATCTGAGTAAGGCTTTCCATCCTCAGACTGATGGACAAGCAGAACGTACCATCCAAACACTTGAAGATATGCTACGAGCATGCACATTAGATTTTCAGGGCAGTTGGCATGACCATTTGCCTCTTATTGAATTTGCTTACAACAATAGCTACCACTCAAGTATTAAAATGGAACCTTATGAAACTTTGTACGGAAGGAAATGTAGATCACCAATTGGATGGTTTGAAGCGGGTGAAACTGCTTTACTTGGGCCAGATCTTGTTCATCAGGATATGGAGAAAGTTAAAGTGATTCAACAACAATTACAAATGGCCCAGAGTCGACACAAGTCATATGCCGATGTTAGAAGAAGAGGACTTGAATTCTCTATAGGTGATTGGGTATTTCTGAAGGTGTCACCAATGAAATGGGTAATGCGATTCGGAAAGAAAGAAAAATTGAGTCCACGTTATATAGGCACATATGAAATTATCAGGAGATTTGGGCAGGTTACGTATGAGTTAGAACTACCCCAAGAACTCTCCACAGTTCATCCGGTATTCCATGTCTCGATGCTTTGAAAATGCATAGGAGATCCATATCATTTTACTCCTATTGATGATGTACAGGTTACAGAGGATCTTACCTATGAGGAGATACCTATTGCTATCCTGTATAGACAAGTGAAGAGATTGAGAAATAAAGATATAGCATCCGTAAAGGTACTTTGGAGAAATTAGCAAATAGAAGAGGTCACATGGGAAGCTAAAGAAGCGATGAAATCCAAATACCCTCATTTGTTCCAAAAGGAAGAATGAAAAGTAAGTATTTATAAGCTTTGATTATATCTCTATGTGATGACATGAAGAATGCTCCTAAACTTGTAATTGGTTACTTTGAAATGATAACACTAACATTCGAGGACGAATATTTCTTAAGGGGGGAAGAATGTAACACCCCGTACGTCTCGGAGTCTAGCTAACTACCGTAACATTTATGGAAATATGAAAACATGAGAGATTTGATGAATTATGTATTAAATTGTGGGCATTTAAAAGTCTTGTATAATTGGGCCCTAAATGAGGTCCAAATATCATGAGAAAGACATGGCCCAAAAGAGATTTTGACCCATTCTTGTATTGCACATCCATTGACCAAGTAAGCCCGCCAAGTGTGTGGATAAGGATCATTCAAAAGGGACTATATAAACCCATAAATCAGATTTTTATTCATTAGATACACACATGCCTTTTTAACATTTTTCTTAAACATTATTTCTCACACAAAAACCCTAAGGCAACTACTTGTTGGGCCAAGATCACTCTTTGGTAAGCTTTGGTAAGTATTTATTCTCATGGTTCAGTATATAATATGTTTAAGATGGTGTATAAATCATGTTGGTTGTGTTGGAAAAGTGTTGGACAGTGTGCTATGTGTAAAACTGTCTATTTTGGCAATCGGAGAATGGTTTTGTCTTGTGAACTTGAACATGGACTTATAGTCATGAAGGAATTGAGATTGATGGATTAAATATTGACATGTGAGATGTTATTATAGGCTTACCTTGTTTTTTCCTTGTGTATAATGTTTGGAATTGCTATTGTGAAATTGGTTATGGATTTGGTGACGTATTGACCAAGAAGTGTTGTTTTGGGTGTTGTTTATGGGTGTGGTGACGCCATGGATGATTGTTGACATTAAAATGATCAAAAATATGTTAAAAGGAGTTTGTTTATGATCATGTACCATTCATTTCATAAAAATACCCAAAAGAAACCATTTCGGACCAAAATGGGCATCCGCCCCCACAGACGAGGGCACCTGCAGGCGCAGATGCCAACGCAGGTGCCTCTGGCTGCTTCCAAAGGTCATATGCATGTGCACCTCATCCACCTGCGGGTACAGGTGGCTTCTCAGGTCATCCCCAGGTGCGGTTTTGTATGTTTTCGCATCGTCTTGGTCCCCGAAGACCCTTATACCCATTTTGGATGTAATTATCAACTTGTGATGTCGTTGTAATGACTTTTAAGTGTCGTATGGAGGTGTGTTGGACTATATTAAGTATGTATGGTTGTTCATATGTTGTTATGAAGGAGTAAATGTGACAAAATGATAAAGACAAAAGCGTAAGGGGTAAGTATGGTGTGAAATGCTATCGATGTATGATCTCTTGGTCAATGTGCGTAATGTTATGGTATTGTTGATATGATAATGCATTTAATTGTATTGTAAGGGATGACATGACGTTATACGGCATTCATATAGTTCATTGTCTTCTTGTACGCCTGTATAGTAACTAGTTACTAATGTATGCTCCGATATGTACTTGTATTGTAGAGTAAGACGTAAACAAGAAGCTGGACTATTGTGTTCATACATAGGCTTGTGTATTCATACTTGGAAGTGAAGGTATGTAAGGTTACTCTGTCCATATTTTTTTCTGCGTCAAATAGTATTCACATTGACATTACGCTTGTCCTATTTCGAAATGTGCTAAGGTATCTTATTCCCGGTTATCAATGGCTATTTTTACATGTTTCCTACTCATTGATCAATTGTGAATCTCATGTCTCATATTCATGAATAATGTTCCAAAAACCCAATAAGGTTACGTTCCAAAGTTCCAATAGTGGTTATATTCTTGTATATCAATGGTTCCAATGGTGTTATGTTTCCAATAAGTCTATGTTTCCAACAATTTTTATTCATATGTCTCTCACTCATTGGTTAATGATCCAAAGCTTCAAGGAAAGTATAACTATCATTGTATCAATATCAAAGAAATGAATAAAGTAATGCTTATATGTGGTCAATGATCAAGTATGGGTGGTAGCTTTGGGGGCACAATGCCTAGCTCATGTCGATCCCGTGATTGTTAGATCAGGGGGCAGTCCTAGAGGTGTAAGACTAGGTCGGACCGATCCTGATAGGGAGTAGCTCTAGAGGTAAAAACCTAGCTCGAGCGGAACCTGATAAGTTGATTGATGGGTGGCAGCTCTAGAGTTAATAACCTAGCTCGAGCTGATCCCGATATATACTGATTCATAGGGTGGCAGCTCTAGGGGCATAAGCCTAGCTCGAGCCGATCCCGACATAACGTTATGTTATGGTAAAACCCACTGTTCAGTCGGGGCTCGGGTATCACAGGTCACAAGAAAAGATGAATAATCATAGAATCAAAGAAACAAAGAAAGTAAAGAAAGCAATATACATGGTTTCCAAAGTTCAGTATAGTGACTTATCCATATTGGTTATGTATTTGAATTTGATTTTATTGGCATACTCACATATCATATAGTTTCATTTGAGCCTTACATACTCAGTACATTCTTCATACTGACCCCTCTTGGGGGATTTACCTTACTTCCTGCAGGCGCAGGTTCTAGTAGGCCTCCACAGTAGGTTGCCAGTTATTGCAGATCATTGGTTCGCTCCAGTTAGTTCAGGGCTTCTCCGAGTCATAGTTGTACATATATTTTAGTGTTGTACATGTTGTATAAAGCGGGGACTTGTCCCGACTTTTAGTTCATTTTGGTCAATGCAATTGTTAGAGCCTTTTGTAGACAGATATGGGTGTATAAATATAAAAGGTACATGTCGTTTTTTACTTGATGGCCTCAACGACCAAGTTTCATATATTATTATATGTCACATGTTCCATGAATTTCGTTGTTAGCATTATAAGCTCCTACGTGATAAGGGTGTTTTTGATGGCATACATATGAATGAACATAAGTACAGGTTGGTTCCCTCGGGCCTTATCGGCTATGGGTGCCAATCACACCTCATTGGAATTCGGGGCGTGACAATAATGGTCTTCACGAAGAAATCCATTGTTGTATGATAGGGGGACAACAAGTTCGTGCCCAGAATCATATTAAAATCCACCATGCTAGCAGAATAAGGTCAACCTGAGTGTCATACTCCTGCACAATCACAGTACGTGATCTATAAATCCAATCTACTACTAAATAATCATCCATGGAAGTAGCTACATGCAAAGGCACAGATAATGGCTCCCAAGACAACCCGAACTGTGGTACATAATAAGAAGACACATAAGAATAGGTAGAGCTTAGATCAAATAAAGCATGAGCTAACTAAACGCAAATTGAGAGTATACCTGTAATACCAACATCTAAAGTCTCAATGGCCTACAAGGAATAACATACAAATGACATTGTCTGCCTCCGGACTCGGAGCCATACCGACCACCTTTCTGACTTACCTGAAGACCTCATTGGAACCCTAAGAACCATGCCTGTGACCCAGTACACCACCCCTAGTTGGAGGCAGCACTGATCTGATTGATGGAACACTCTGTACGGCTGGCTCAATCATCCCATGAGGGACACTCTTGATGAAATAGCCCACGGTACCATAATCATAACGTGCCCTGGACACTCTGCTCCATCAAGAAGGTTTGTTTGATTCAAAATTGCCACCTCAGCCAGAAGACCCTAACTGTACAACCATAGAATACTGACCACTGCTTTGTCCGCTGATTTCACAATAACCAGGCTAACCCCTATCTAAAATCTTAAACACTGCCAGAACGTACCTATTAGGCTGACCCTGATATTGATAAGGCTGATGCTGGGGGTATTTACCCAAAAATCACCTACCTCTATACTATAAGCCACTGTGGCTCCCACTATAACTGCCCTGCCAACGCGACCTCTTATCGCTGCCCCCTTGGGCCTCGTGATGCATATCCTCCACAGTTTGAGCATAGTCAGCAATATCAAGAAAAGATCTGCCTGTAGTAACCTGACTCTGAGTAGTCATGTAGAGTGGAAGTTCAGCCCTCTGAAGAAACACTGAATCCACTCATACTCAATAGGAAGAAGCATAGTGGCATATTTAGCCAACTCATGGAACCTCGCCTCATACTCTGCCACTATCATGGAACCCTGCTGTAATCCTATAAGTAAATCCCTCAAATGATCGCACAAGCTATGGGGCATATACTTCTCCAAGAAAGTCTTAGAGAACAGAGTCTATGTCATAGGAGGAGATCCAGTTGGCCTAAAATCAAGATATCCCCTCCACCACTGTATGGCTGCTCGATCGAACTGAAAGGTGGTGTAGTCCACACCATGCCACTCTACCATGACCAAATTACTCAGCCTCTCCTTTCAACTAGTAAGGAACTCAAAAGCATCTTCACCTGGGGTCCCTACAAATCTTGATGGAGCCAATCTTAGAAACTGGCCCAACATTTTTTTATCCTCAGAAGTCATATCTGGTTGGACTGCCACTATCACGACCTAATTTCTTAAGTCATGATGGCACCTACTATAAACCACCATAGGTAAGCTAACCCATAGCCCGAAATAATGAGTAACATGCTAATAAGAGAAAAGAAGAAAAAAACAGAAACCAAGTCCAATAAAGAGTCTAATATAAGAAAACCAGACATATCATACCCCAATACAAAGGAAGAAGAACCAAAAGAAGGAAAATATCCACCAAAACCTGGTGAGGTCAGTACAAGAGCCACTAGCAAAACAAGAGTTCAAGGAGCACAAGATATATATATATATACAGAACTATCTCCAAAATGCAAACTAAAGAATAGTCCAGCAAAAGAAAGAGAGCAGGAACAACTCCGAATTCCAGGAGTTCAACCTAAATATATGATCCATGGCATCTCTGAACGATGCACACTTTACCTGCAAGAACTCATACTATGATCTGTAGGGTGTAGAAGTGTAGTATGAGTACCAAACACGAGGTACTCAGTAGGCATCGACCGACAGAGCTCCAAAGATAATGCATGTATAAATAACATGTAAGGCAAGAATATATACTACAGATAACTAACTAAGAAACAAAATACAATAAGGACAAAATAGAGGCCTAGTAGAAACCAATATTATGCACAACCAGACCATCCCTGGAATGTCCATCAAAGTCAATCCCTCTGAACTGATGAAAACTGAACTAATAGGTAGTGAGTAGGCCTAGTCAGCCTGTTGACGATGTCTCCACTAAACCAAACCGCAAATCGTAGGCTGCAATCAAGTGACACAATCCATTACAAAGCTTAACATCTCAAACTCAATTGCCCAAACCGATCCCACTGATGAACAAGCATTCGAGCACCAAATTTAACACATCTCTCAGGTCGTTATCAAAAAGGGTCAAAATCAAGTCTAGAGCCAGTAAATCTTCAAGAATGTCAAATACCCAAACCAATCTCACCTTTAAAAACTAAGCATGTACCCAACGGTCCCTACTAGACCTGAAGCTAAGGTACCACCAAGGAACATAATCACAAATGAGTCATACCAAGGGTAGAACATACAATCCATCAAATTTGCACCTGTTGAGGGACATCAACAAAGCCATAACATACCTAAAAACTCACGAGGACTACTAAAGAGTCCTAATGATAGCCAAACCATGTGTAACTTAGAAAATATGGTCATTGGTACTCATTTCCTAGATTTACACCCTTTGGTTGCCGACAATGGATACACAAGAACATAAAACCATCCTTCTTTTTCACATACCAAGCGAAAGATTCCAGAAGTCACACTAGGACAAACAAATCCTGAAATGAGAAACAACTAAATTCACCCATTCAGACAAATCCTCAACTCAACTTTGCCCTGAACGTCATCACAGAAAGAACTTAGTACCCAACTCAATACCAACAAAAAGATCAAGACCACTATAGGGTAATGAACCAGACAGACCGGAAGAACAAACTTCAACTTACTAACCTTAGGTACAGACCATAGAAAAGTGTCATTAATACTAAAATTTGCAACAAAGCCACAAAAGGCTAAATCTTTCCTCACAACAATTCTCTCACAACCAACCACACCTTTCTAACAGAAAAAGGAAAACCAATCATTCAAGGTAGCCATCTAAGTCAAATGGACAAGAAGCGCAAGAAAAGAGATACTAACTAGATAACGCTAGTCTAGCCGTCTATCAATTAAGGATCAATCATAGTTAAAATAATTTCAATAGTAATGACATACAATACAAGTGCCATAGACGAAAGACAAACAACATAAATTCTAGAATCCCATCATAATTCATTAAACCAAAGAGAAGGGAATTTACCCAAACACTATACCCCAATATAATCACAATACCGATCCACTCAATCCACTACTAAAGGGAAATATCTCTGGGGGTAGTCATATATTAATAAACCTACATAAAGGCTTACAATAATTAACACAATAATAGCAAGGCACATGGACATTGATGGGTATGTAAACCCCAAATCAAATTGCATAAAAACTGAAGGATAACAAATCAAAGCACACATATAATGATGGAATCTAAAGTGTTGGCCCCTGGCCTACCCGAAAAAGTATGAATCTGAATCCATTCAAAACTGAACTAAGCAAATGAATGACCAACTGAAATACCTAGGGCACCACTTCTGACTGAAGGTGCCACATCCCTAAGAGACTGATCTGGTTGTGCTGACTATTTTATAATCCCATAATAGGGACACTCTATGGACTAATAACCTATTTTTCTACAGTCGTCACAAACCCTGATGCTCTAATTTAGCAAGAGACATGTACTGACCCCAATTGAATGACCAACTTATGTCTAGGACACTCCCTAAATCAATGACCAACCTCCCCACAATCATAATGCGCCTCTAAAACTCTCTGATGTAATATACCTATTGACCCAAAGCGGCTACTATGGCCTGAAGACCTAGATCAAGAACCCCATGATGCCTGACCAGAACTCTACCCACTGTAACCACCACTACCTGTTTGAGAGCCTCATATAATTTGAGGTGCTACCGGGATGGACTTGATAGATTGCGAGTGATACTGACCTCTACTGGAAGGATCCTACTTTTGAATGGAATAACACTGAAACTATGTTGCTGACAGGGCCTCTTACCGTAACCCCTATATGCCTCAAGACATGCCCTCTATGTATTCCTCACATGATCAATAACCTAGAGGAAAGTAGACCCAGCTGCAATCAAATGCTCTGATGCCAAACAGAGTGGTAAAGTTAGTCCTTTGAAAAACCCTAGCATTATCTCATGTTCTATAGCATATAACATAGAAGTATGCCTGGCCCACTTGAGAAACCCTATATCATTCTCTAAAATAGATAAAGAGACCTTCTGAATACCAACAAACCCAACTCTGGCTTGGGAACCACTCAATGTACTGGACACTACCTCTGACTGTGATGTATCCACAAAAAAGCGCAGAATCCCTAACACGGTATCTTGAAGAACTGAGGTGGTCATAAATCCTTTCAGAGCCTAGTATAGCCCAGACCCTCTGGTTGACGCTAAAGATCCTCAATATCAATCTCTGACACTCTAGCCTAACCTTGAGCTAGAATTCGGGCAACACATATAGAAGTCCGGTCCACGTCTATCGACAACCTCGACCTACCCATCTGAGAAGGAGAGGAGCCAAAAGAAGTACTTAGAAGTTCATAGAAGTACAGACACATAAAAAGGAATTAAGAATTGGAATTTCCTAGGAATGGCCTATAGCCTCCCAAATATAGGATACGAACGTCATCGTACCAATCCACATGACACTACTAGGAACTTTGCTCTTGTACCAACAACACCGGTGAACCTAGGCTCTATTAACAAATTTTCATGACCTACTTTCTCACGTCATGATGACATCTACTAAAACCCACCAGTAGGTAAGCCAACCCATTGCTCGAAACGATGAGTAACAGGCCAATAAGAGAAAAGAAGAAAGCAAAGGAAACCAAGTCCAATAAAGACTATAATATAAGGAAACCAGAAATATCATACCCTAATACAACGGGGGAGAACCAGAAGAAGGAAATTATCCTCCAAGACCTGGTGAGGTCAGTACAAAAGCAGCAAGCAAAATAAGATTACAAGGAATACATGATTTTTATATACAGAACTGTATGCGAAATGCAAAGTAAAGATTAGTCCATCAAAAGAGGGAGAGCAGGAACAACTCTGGACGTCAGGTGCTCACCCCAAATCTATAATCCATGGCAGCTCTGCATGATGCATACGTCAGCGGCGACAACTCGTACTATAATATTCTGGGTAAAAAAGTGTAGTATGAGTACCAAACATGAGGTACTCAGTACGCATCGACCAACTAAGCTCCAATGATAATGCAGGTATAAATAACATGTAAGGCAAGAATATACACTAAATATAACTAACTAAGAAACAAAATACAATAAGGATAAAAAAGAGGTAAATACAAACTACCATAATCTACAGGTAACTAGGGATGGGGGTACGATACAATAGGTAGCTAGACAATATACGTTGGCAGAGTGAAAAAAGGGATAGACAATAGTAGTACAAAGAAAGAAGGTGACATATAATAAAAGTAGGTATAGGAGAGAAAGGGTATATAATAGTACTATAAAGGAAGTCAAATACGAAGGTACTATCCTGGTAGAGCTAGCCTATCAACCTAAACATCACAAGGATCATAAATAATAAGGGAGCTAACTCTAGCACACTGATAGCATCTAACCCGAAATATGGATAATCATGAGATATTCTAATAATAAAACTCATCATATCAAAGAGGAAAAGGACTTAGATGCATACCTACATCCTGGGATCCAAATCCATACCCATCCAGCCACAACTAAATAATAATATCCAAAAAAAATAAAACAATCGGATAAGCGCCCGAATAAATAATAACCTAACTGGGTCCCCATAAGCTCGAAAGGCATGAACAATCACTCAGCAACCAGCAAACATAATCTATACCTATCCAGCCCTCATAAGGCCGGTAGGTATAGGTTCCAAACAATTATACTAGTGATAGGCAATGCATATGAAATGAATGCAAGGAAAATCCAATACTACCCTACCAATCGAGTGCCATATTGTACCATGTATATACACTTCATTCAGCTCATCGGTTCACAAGGCAAGACCTATGGTATATCCCCTCTTCCAAAATGTAGTTCCTAGATAGAGGAACCCATAAGGGACTAGAGATATCCGTATATATTTCCTGGTCCCAAACCAGGACTTCCAATAATCAATCACAACCAATTTGCTCCATCTAGTAGTGGAGAAAAATGAGAGTATAATAATTGCTCGGAATCAAACTGAGGATAAATCAATAGAATCCATAAAATAATCCAGTGCTCGAGATCGTATCCGGGACTAAAATGGTAGAATAATGTAGAAAGGTTTGGAATCTCCCTCGACTGAAGTAAGTGATAAATGAGTGGATCAAGAATGGACTGGAATCTACCTCAGTTCGAGTTTCCAAAATAGTATGCTTGGTTTTAAAAGAACATAAACCAATAATAAGGGTGGTATGACTTCCGTTTAAAAATCAGTTTTAAAAGTGAAAAGTGGAAATAAATCCCTTTTTGAGAAAGCAATAGTAAAATCAAGGTTTTAGTTGGAATCATACCACTAAATAAGTATGAAAACATGTAAATGTATGCATGCCATCACCAGTATCCAAACAATAGAAATGTAAGCTCCTAAGTGTCTATAACCAAGCCACGACTCTTTCAAGACATATAGAACTAACATGGAATCCAACTGGTCTCGTAACCAAGGCCTCGGGCCCAAAAATATACAAGGTAAAAGGATATTACTATAATCTCAGAAAGCTAAGGTAAACAAGGCCATCAAGAAAGCTACTGGGAGGCTCGAACCAAAGAAAATTACCAAAATCACTATGTATTACAATAAATCTTATACCAGGGATCCCTAATGTCAACCTAAGATCAAACAAGTACATTCAAGCTTAACATAATCCTATAGCTATAACGGGCATTCTAGGCTAAGGCTTAATTACATTTTCATTCTAAAATCCCCTAAAGAAGTGTAATAAAGGTACAAGTAGCTATAGATCTATCCTATAACCCCCACCTAGCATGCAATCAGTACAATACATAATATCATGGGGAAGAGTAGACTGCAGCCTACCTCATAGATGAACAGCAGTCTCAAACCATCCATGAATTATTCGTCTCTGATCCTCAATCTCTAAATGTTGTCGCACCATCAAATTCATAATCTAAACATTAATACAAGTAAAATTAGACCTATATTGCAATATGAAACACTAGGCTGAGAATCAAGTTAAAAATAGGCCCACATACGGAACTTGCAAATTGAATCCATCACGAGGTCCCTTGAAGGACAAGGGATGCATGCTAAAAAAGTAAGCACAAATTAAGATTCAATTGGGTCTCAAAACAGCCCCAAAAGCTAAGGAAAACAAAAAAGAAAATTAAAAATTAAAAAAGAAATAGGCCGACAACTTACAAGTAAACTAATGGGAAATGATCACCTCGACGTCTTCCACTCAAATCCAGCTTCAATCAGAGGTTATCCCACTAGATTAGAGCTCCCACAAGTAAAAATAGAGGTTTACACTTAGAGAATTAAGGCTGATATTGATGAAAAAGATATATATATATAGAAGCACCAGCGAT
This sequence comes from Capsicum rhomboideum, assembly GCA_031232105.1. NCBI lineage: Eukaryota > Viridiplantae > Streptophyta > Magnoliopsida > Solanales > Solanaceae > Capsicum > Capsicum rhomboideum. The sequence continues at coordinate 83,685,019 of CP124712.1, forward strand.
GGCCACTTAACTAGTCAAATGACCACTTAAAAAGTCACCGCTAAAACAGCAAAGTGGGCTCTTAAGAGACCCTCCCTCAATTGTCCGGCCACCTCTAAAATGGCACTAGGCTGCTAAAGTGGCTACCACTAAAGCGGCCCCAAGGCTGCTTAAGCGGCTGCACCAGTATTTGGAACTAGAAATTTTTACGACATCCAAACAAACTCTAATTGGGTGCTTGGAATTTTTTTGGAATCTCGTGAACACAAAGGAACTTTGCTACCCGACTAATTCAACATTACGAACCTAATAGAGCCAGCAAAATTTTTCTCAAAGGTCATTTCGACAAAAAGTGGGTCCTACACCCAAGGTTCTAGTTTTCACCAAAATCCACGCAATAGCCCAAAATGAGCCTAGAAGCCTCAAGACCTGGACCAAGAATTCTCCTAGCCTAAAATCCATGTTTTAGAGCTAAAGAATTGTTATAATTTTCATCCAAGGCCATTTTCTTGATGTTTTTGCTGAAGACCGATTTCTCAACTTCAAAAGCTTAAAAATACGGAAACGGGGTTAAAACCCAAACGAACTGCCCGAGAACCAAACTGACTATCCCGTTAAGTCATAAATGATATGTAGCTGCTATGGGGAAGCTCAAAACTCAAAAAATTGCACGAAAATGGGGAAAATGATTTAGAGGTTCATTACAACCATCAATTGTGGGACTAATGGTGCAGGTGGGATATCTACTCTGGGAGCCACAGACGAGGGCACCTGCGGGCGCAGATGCCAACGCAGGTGCCTATGGCTACTGCCAAAGGTAACCTGCGCATGCACCTCAGCCACCTACGGGCATAGGTGGCTTCTCAGTTCAGCCCCAGGTGCGGTTTTGTATGTTTTCACATCGTCTTGGTCCCCGAAGACCCCTATACCCATTTTGGATGTAATTATCAACTTGTGATGTCATTGTAATGACTTTAAAGTGTCCTATGGAGGTGTGTTGGACTATATTAAGTATGGATGGTTGTTCATATGTTGTTATGAAGGAGTAATTGTGACGGAATGATAAAGACAAAAGCGTAAGGGGTAAGTATGGTGTGAAATGCTATCGATGTATGATCTCTTGGTCAATGTGCATAATGTTATGGTATTGTTGATATGATAATGCATTAGATTATATTATAAGGGATTACATGACGTTATACGGCAATTATATAGTTCATTGTCGTCTTGTACGCCTTTATAGTAACTAGTTGCTAATGTAAGCTCTGATATGTACTTGCATTGTAGAGTAAGACGTAAAGAAGAAGCTGGAATATTTTGTTCATACATAGGCTTGTATATTCATACTTGGAAGTGAAGGAATGTAAGGTTACTCTGTCCATATTTTTTTCTGTGGCAAATAGTATTCACATTGACATTACGTTTGTCCTATTCCAAAATGTGCTAAGGTATCCTATTCCCGGTTATCAATGGCTATTATTGCATGTTTCCTACTCATTGATCAATTGTGAATCTCATGTCTCATATTCATGAATAATGTTCCAAAATCCCAATAAGGTTACATTCCAATGTTCTAATAGTGGTTATATTCATGTAGCTTGTTCATTGATTATTGTTCAATGGTTCCAATGGTGTTATGTTTCCAATAAGGCTATGTTTCCAACAATGTTTATTCATATGTCTCTCACTCATTGGTTAATGATCCAAAGCTTCAATGAAAGTATACCTATCATTATATAAATCTCAAAGTAATTTATAAAGTAATGCTTATATGTGGTCAATGATCAAGTATGGGTGGTAGCTTTGGGGGCACAATGCCTAGCTCAAGCCGATCCCGAGATTGTTGGATCAGGGGGCAGTTCTAGAGGCATAAGCCTAGCTCGGACCGATCCTGACATTGGGGTAGCTCTAGAGGTAAAAACCTAGATCGAGCCAAACCTGATAAGTTGATTGATGGGTGGCAGCTCTAGAGGTAATAACCTAGCTCGAGCTGATCCCGATATATACTGATTCATAGGGTGGAAGCTCTAGGGGCATAAGCCTAGCTCGAGCCGATACCAACATAACATTATGTTATGTTAAAACCCACTGTTCAGTCGGGGCTCTGGTATCACAGGTTACAGGCAAAGATGAATAATCATAGAATCAAAGAAACAAAGAAAGTAAAGAAAGAAATATACATGGTTTCCAAAGTTCAGTATAGTGACCTATCCATATTGGTTATGCATTTGAATTTGATTTCATTGGCATACTCACATATCATATATGTCATGCCCGGAACCCCGTCGGGATGGATTGGCACTCGTAGGCGACAAGGCCCGAGAGAACCAAGCTTCACTTACATTCATTCATACACATGCCATAGGAAACACCACCATCACGTAAGAACATAATAGGCTAACATCGAAAATCATGGAACATGTAGGATATATATATATACATATGAGGAACCTGGATGACATAGCCATCACGTCAAACGACACATATCTCTTCCCTTCCTATTATTTCCCATACCCACGTACGTCTACAAAAGCCTCTAACAGAAGTACATACATGACCAACCTTAATTTGGGACAAGCCCTGCTTTACATAACCTTTACAATACCAAAAATACATATACAACTGTGATACAGGAAGCCCCTAACCAACTGGAGCTCACCAAAGGTCAATGGAAGTCCTGCAGCTCACTGGGGAGGTCTATTAGTGCCTGCGCTTGCAGCAAGTAAGGTAAATCCCACAGACGAGGGTACCTGCGGGCGCAGATGCCAACGCAGGTGCCTATGGCTACTGCCAACGATCATCTGCGCATGCACCTCAGCCACCTGCGGGCACAGGTGGCTTCTCAGTTCAGCCCCAGGAGCGGTTTTGTATGTTTTCGCATCGTCTTGGTCCCCGAAGACCCCTATACCCATTTTGGATGTAATTATCAACTTGTGATGTCGTTGTAATGACTTTAAAGTATCGTATGGAGGTGTGTTAGACTATATTAAGTATGGATGGTTGTTCATATGTTGTTATGAAGGAGTAATTGTGACGGAATAATAAAGACAAAAGCGTAAGGGGTAAGTATGGTGTGAAATGCTATCGATGTATGATCTCTTGGTCAATGTGCGTAATGTTATGGTGTTGTTGATATGATAATGCATTAGATTGTATTGTAAGGGATGACATTACATTATACGGCAGTCATATAGTTCATTGTTGTCTTGTACGCCTGTATAGTAACTATTTGCTAATGTAAGCTCCGATATGTACTTGTATTGTAGAGTAAGACGTAAAGAAGAAGCTGGACTATTGTGTTCATACATAGGCTTGTTTATTCATACTTGGAAGTGAAGGAATGTAAGTTTACTCTGTCCATATTTTTTTCAGTGGCAAATAGTATTCACATTGACATTATGCTTGTCCTATTCCAAAATGTGCTAAGGTATCCTATTCCCGGTTATCAATGGCTATTATTGCATGTTTCCTACTCATTGATCAATTGTGAATATCATGTATCATATTCATGAATAATGTTCCAAAATCCCAATAAGATTACATTCCAAAGTTCCAATAGTGGTTATATTTATGTAGCTTGTTCATTGATTATTGTTCAATGGTTCCAATGGTGTTATGTTTCCAATAAGGCTATGTTTCCAACAATGTTTATTCATATGTCTCTCACTTATTGGTTAATGATCCAAAGCTTCAAGGAAAGTATAACTATTATTGTATAAATCTCAAAGTAATGAATAAAGTAATGCTTATATGTGGTCAATGATCAAGTATGGGTGGTAGCTTTGGGGGCACAATGCCTAGCTCAAGCCGATCCCGAGATTGTTGGATCAGGGGGCAGTCCTAGAGGCATAAGCCTAGGTCAGACCGATCCTGACAGAGGGTAACTCTAGAGGTAAAAACCTAGCTCGAGCCGAACTTGATAAGTTGATTGATGGGTGGCAGCTCTAGAGGTAATAACCTAGCTCGAGCCGATCCCGATATATACTGATTCATAGGGTGGAAGCTCTAGGGGCATAAGCCTAGATCGAGCCGATCCCAACATAGCATTATGTTATGTTAAAAACCACTGTTCAGTCGGGGCTCTGGTATCACAGGTCACAGGCAAAGATGAATAATCATAGAATCAAAGAAACAAAGAAAGTAAAGAAAGCAATATACATGGTTTCCAAAGTCCAGTATAGTGACCTATCCATATTGGTTATGCATTTGAATTTTATTTCATTGGCATACTCACATATCATATATGTCATGCCCCGAATCCTGTCGGGACGGATTGGCACTCGTAGCCGACAAGGCCCGAGAGAACCAAGCTTCACTTACATTCATTCATACACATGCCATAGGGAACACCACCATCACGTATGAACATAATAGGATAACATCGAAAATCATGGAACATGTAGGATATATATATATATATACATATGAGGAACCTGGCCGACATAGTCATCACGTCAAACGACACATATCTCTTCTCTTCCCATTATTTCCCATACCCACGTACGTCTACAAAAGCCTCTAACAAAAGTACATACATGACCAACCTAAATTCGGTACAAGCCCTCCAGTAGAGTCTTACGGAATGATATAGGGACGTTTGTACTTTTCTTTGTAAGGCTATAGGATTTTAGAAAACTATCCTTTGTTTCTTCTTTCGTTCTATAACTTTATTCCAATTGGTATTTGGTGATCCAAATTGGTACCTAACCCTCTTTATTTTTTTTATAGATGGTGAACACTAGAGCGAATGGAGAAAAAGTAGCAGCCCCAGCACCAGTAACTCCAGATATAGAATTGGTTGTTCTGGGATGAGGATGAGGTAGGGGTAGGGGAAGGGAAGAGGGAGAGCAACACCCGCTAGGGGTAGAGCTCAGGGTTGTACCTGACTTGGACCTTCAGAAGTCAGTATCATCTCCCCTACCCCAGGATTATTTTGAGGAGGTTGAGGCACTAGACGAGGATCATGTCAAACGAGAGGTGGCGGCACCAGCTGGAGGTGCAGTCCTCCCTCCAATGTCTTTTTAGGTTATATAGCAATTTTTGGCTTTTCTGAGTGGGTTGGCAGGTATTGGAGCCACCCTTACTGTATCCGTTTTTCAGGTTCTAGGTGCTCATCCCACTGCCACTTTAGTTCGCAAGATGGATGAGGCTTCGGATACTGATGTGTTTCCCCGTCTTGTGTTATGCCCCAACATATTTAGAACCTAACATGACTTGTTGACTAAGTTTTAAAAAATGAAACCTCTTTCATTTCATGGTGCTAAAATTGAGGATGCATTTGAGTTCATCATTGATTTTTATGAGAGGCTACATAAATTGGGGATTGTTCAACAGCATGGTGTTGAGTCGTGACTTTCCAACTGTAAGGGGATGCCAAGCAATGGTGGAGAGCTTTTATGGGGTCAGTTGGTTCTCCCACCGGAGGGTATGTGTGGGTACCACTCACGACGAGCTTAGGTTGTGACAAAGGCTTCACCATACTCGTACATGAAATTATTTATCTCATCCCTCAACTAAATCATTCGAGATAGTAGAAAGAACCTCTCCAGAAAGGTTTCTTTCAGCTAGGCTTAATTAGTGATAGATTATCTGGTAAGTCATTTAGCCAAAGAGTTACCTCCCTAGACAGTGAGAATGGAAACAACCGGAGTCTGATAGTATCCTGACTAAATCCTGATAGCTTATATGTCGTATAGATCCCAATGAAATTCAATAAGTACTAGTTTAGATCTTCTCCATCTACTCCACCAAATAACCTTTTCATGCTTAGCAAAGTCATCATGGTGCTGGTGATATCAAACTTTGCACCAGGGGCCAGTGGAGGCGGGATGGTTACACCTATATCACCTACTTCTTCAAAATCAACGTCCTCATCTTTATCCTATATCATAAATCCAGTTGTTTACCATGGTCCCCATTTCATGTGTTCCTAGAAGCAACATTAGCAATAGCTACAGCGGCTGCAGTGGCTTCAGCATGCCTAGCATCTTCATCCTCCATAGCAAGTTGGTCTAATTCAGCTCTTTAGGCCTCATTCATACTAGCAAGATCCTACTCTTAGGTACCTGTGTTATCTCCCATTGTTTCAGAAAGAAAAAAAAAACAACAGAAAAATAAATTAGCAAACAAGGCCTACAAGTCAAATAAATATAATTGAACTATTTTGAAACTGTATTTTCTGGAAACGGTGACAAAATTTGATGTCACCCTAATTACACCTCGCAAGGAAGTATAATACGATCACTAATTAAATATAGAACCCAACTATGATAAGATCAATCCCACAAGGAATATGGATAGAAACCAGGTCAATGTTGTTATTTCAACTAGTAATCGATTATTTTTGAAGGGGAGATTTTCTGATAACAAGTAAGAACTTGTAATATTAAGTAAAATAAGTAACAATTGTTGAGAATGTTGTTTTTAATCAATCAGTGAGAATGGACTAGGACTGTATTCCCCATATTTCGTAACTCAGTGAGCGTAGCGTACTAGTGATCTATCTCGGTGCTTTGCAAACAAAACTTACAAGATTGGTTCAACTACATGTCTTTAAACCCCAATTAGATTCATGTCACTCTAATTCCTTTTGGTCTTGAAGTGTTTGATTCTTGACCCTTGTCTTTCTCTTCAGATTGACTATACCCGTTAAGGCTCAAGTGATTAGATGAGGGTTAGAAGCCTCAAATCTCCGTTGTTTATCTCTTTTCCTAATCTATACCTCTTTTATCAAGCAAGTGAAGATTTATGGTGAGTTCTAACATTTGCAACCGTTAAAAACTAATCAAGATGAATAGAATAACAATATATGTATGAACACCGTTTACGAATCACTAAGTACTTTAACCTACTTCATTATGCTATCATGGTTCCCACAATCCTAAATATGGGATTTAGCTACTCATGCGTGCTGGAAAAAACCAAGAAATAATGTAGCAATCATGATCATACTCTTACAAGAAGAATAAGCAAAATTCAGAATTTTATATTATCGCAAGAATCAAAGATCAAAGTATGTTAATTCACTCAAAAGCTCAAGAACATTAAGTCTTCAAGCAACAATAGGTGTCTCTAAATATTTAGAGTGTATAACTTTAAAACCAAAACCTAGAAAAAGTATTTATAGAGAACAAAATCAATCCTAAAACAAATAGGAAAACTAGGTTGTGTTAGCAACTCACACCCCGTGGTATGGAACCATGGACCATGAAAATAGAGAAATGATCTGTGGTTCGCTATTTTGTATCAAGTCCTACAAGGTCTCCATGGTTGGTTCCATGATTCGTTGTCAGCTTCTATGACTCGTGGACTGCTCTGTGATTTCATCACTAAAAATTGCATCTCATAAGTATCTCGGTTGATGAATTAACAGAACAGAGTGTGAATTGGTTTCACAGTCCATGGACAAACTCGTGGAATCTAGTCCAACTTGCAACCCCTGCGTATCAGCAACTACAGATAGCAGTACGACTCGTGGTATGAATTCACGGGTCGTCAAACGAGCTGTGGTCTCAACTTGGATTTACATCTTTACAGAACCCTCTTCACGAATTTGACTCCGCGGACCAATACTTAGCATTTTCAGCCCCAAAACTCTAACTTTGCTTTCAAGATCCATTTTTCTACAATTAAACACAAAAACACATCACATCTAACAAAAACATGCTTTAAGACTTACAAAATCCTTTTTTAAACATTGAATGTACCATGAAATCACTGCACATCACATCTAGATATGAACTAATAGTGAAAACAATCATAAAATGCATTTTGGATCCAATGGAATCGTCGGATTAATCAACAATGGTCCTTTTCAATGAATTTTGACTGAAGACAACTATAGGCCAAACTTTACCAACTTTCCAACCAAGCGCTCAAAACACATCAAAATAACTCGAAACTCAAACCAACAGTTCTACTAATAAAAAAATGACATTTTGAGCTAATGGTATTGACAAAATTTGCATACGACATCTAAATCTCTGAATTTTGACCAGAGTCAACTATATTAACTTTAAAAAGATTCAAAATAAAAAACTTGCATAAAGCTTAATCAAATACTCCGAGAACCATGCCACCCACTCCCAAAACTTACAAACACCATGAAGCGACTACATGGAGGGGTATAATGGTCAAAATACATAAAACCCTAAAATTCAGTATACGAGATGTTATAGTTTTGGGCACTCAATGATCATAAAGTTGATGTCTTTTGATATAATATCATTTGTATCCTACCTTTCTATAATGGGCCCATAAGTATATTTTGTAAATGTGATAAAATAATGCATTGTTTCCAATAGATAAAAAACCGTATTGTAGCTGGTACACAAACATTTTAACTCATTCACTAATTTGCCTTGCACTTTCGTTATAGTTTGTCATGACCCGAGGTCATGATGGAACCTACCCCGACCCAACTTTGGTAGGTAAGCCAAACTCTACAAGAGAAATGAAATACGAAAAGAAGATAAATACGAATCAAATATGAGACTTTTAGGATAAAGTCTGGCCAAATATATAAAACAACTCAAATCCCAAAATCTAGTGTCAAGAGTAAAGAGAACTCTAAAAACTGACTCAGTGTATGAAAATACATAAAACTCTATCTGTGAATATAATATAAAGATAAGATAATGATAAAGAGAAATTCTGGAACATTCTCTTGACGAGGAGCTCACCAGTACTCTGAACACTCTTAATCAGCATAAAATTAGGCTCTGTGGGTCACACTCAAACTGAGATCTGCACTGAAAGAGTACAGAAAGTAGGAGTGAGTACGTTCCACTTGTACTCAGTAGGCATCATAGGCCAACTAAGTAAAGCAGAAAACTAAACATATAAAGGAAATTATGAGCAAGGCTTCCACCTGCATATAGAAAGATCCCCAATAGTGGCTCAAGTTGTAAAACTCCTAACAATAAAAATAATACAACTACAATAACAGTATAAGAGTAATTACACACAGATATACAAAAAGGAAGACTAAATTACACGATAACAAACACATAAGAGAAGTCCAAGTGGTGCAATGCAATGTTATGATAAAGATGGAATGTCTTAATATCACCTTGTATACACCTTCCGATCATAATCTTCCAGAAGAGGACCCACGGGGGTTTGCAACCTATATACTATCACAATCTCATCAATCAACCTTACCTGCACATCTCTCGATTAAGGCATTTTATAAAGTGTCTTATTTCTTCAAAAATAGTGTTTATCAGTGGTACCAGTTCCATGAAATCTCTCAAGTCGATAATAAGGTTCAAATAAGCCACCACACGGGCAACACGATAAAATAATAATATCAAAAGATGAATATCATAATAAAATTTCCAACCTATAACATACTTTACATGAATGGTTAACTAACCACTCCGGTCTGAAGAAAGTTAAGCCATAACCTACAAAGAAAGCCGAAACTCGAACCTAAACTCCTCAACAAGAAGCCTTTCCCTTCTGTGTGGTCTATCAAAAATTTAATCTATAAGTCAAAAGGAATCTATCGATACTCATATTGGCATACCTTTATTTCGGGTCCAAAATTACTTCAAAAATCGACTCCAAAAATAAAAGGGTGAAACTAGAGTTTTAATAAAGAATCATGTTACCCATACTTTAAGGGTTCTAAATATGTAAACCCATCTAAAAATAAGTTGAAATCGAGCATGAAATCTTTGAAAAAACATTTTCTCAATTTACTAGGCAAAACCCCAAAATTTCAAGTTTAAAATCCAAGTTTTGAAGTTGTTTTTGAGATAAAATCAATGAATAATGATAGAGATAAGGTTTAGAAGTTTACCAAGCAAGTTTGATGAAAAATCCCCTTTGAAATCATTTTTCCCGAGGTCTCAAGGTCCCAAAATGGTGAAAATGGAGTTTAAATCTCGAAAATAGAGTTTAAATACTATTCTGATGAACAGTACCTTCTATGCATGCTCACCCAGCCCACTGCGTGCGCATAGAAGGAATTCAACCCTGCCCAGCAGAACTCCCTAAGCATGTACCACAGCTAAGTTACATGCAGTGACCAGGTTGGTGTTTCACCGCGTGTGAGAACCAAGGCTGCGCGGGCATAGAAGGACCACCTGGTGCACTAGGAGTTGTGCACCAGCTGTAGCTTAAGTGTAGAAAAACTTCAAATGGACCCTCGAGATTCATTCGGGACCCTACAAAAATAATTTGATAATTTTACTAGACTAATTTTGACGTTCCGGACTCAATAAAACCATCAGATTTACCAAAAGAAGTCATTTTCAACAAGTTACCCTCCAAGAACCCCTTTAGGCTAAAATAACTAGCTTCTTGTCTAAACGCTCAAAACTCAAAATAAAGACTCAAAACTCGAATCAACCATACAACTAACCCAGAATCGACGTTCTGAATCTAATGGAAATGACAGAATAACCATCCGACGCTCGGATCACAAAATATTGACTAAAGTCAAATATATCACTTTAAAGGCTACTCAAAACCTCAAACTCATATAAATCTCTTTTGAACGCTTTGAGGAATGTGCCAACCATTCACACAACTCATAAATGATAAAAAGTAACTATGGGGAAGGGCAAAATGGTCAAAATATAGAAAAAGTTAAAAATCACAATGAGGGTTGTTATAATATCTACCACTAAGACACATGTTCATCCTCAAACAAAAAAAGTAAAGAAAGTACCTGACTTGGTAAAACGCTAGAAGGGTATCTACTCCACATATCAGACTCAATATCCCACATAGCCTCCTCAATCAGGCGATGTCTCCACTGAACTTTAACAGAATCAATATGCTTGGATCTCAACTTTTAGTCTGCCTATCCGAAATAGAAATAGGCTCCTCCTCAAAGGACAAATCATGATTTAAGGCAACTGATTCCCACTGGATCATATAAGAATCATCGGGATGGTATTGGTTCAACATTAAAATATGGAATATCGGATGAACCGCTGACAGGCTCAGAGGTAGAGCCAACCTATAGGCCACATCTCCAAACTTCTCAAAAATCTCAAGAGGTCCAATAAACCTCAGATTAAGCTTTCATTTCTTCCTAAATCTAATCATACCCTTCATGGGTGATACCTTTAAAAAAACCCGCTCACCAAGTATGAATGCCACATCACGAACTTATTGATTGGCATAACTCTTCTACCTATTCTAGGCAGCGACAAGCCTCTGCTGAATCAGTCTCACTCGATCCATCGAGTATCTCAACAAGTTGGTGCCCCAAGGCCTAACCTCGATCAAATCAAACCATCCCATGGGGAATCTATACCTTCTTCCATACAAAACCGTAAAATGTGACATCTGAATGCTAGAATAGTAACTATTTTTGTAGGCGAACTCAACTAAGGGCAAGAACTGGTCCACTGACCTCCAAAATCAATAACACACGCTTGAAGAATGTCCTCTAACACCTGAATGGTTCGCTTTGACTGGAAAACTATCTGAGGGTTAAAAGTTGTAATCATATCAAGCTGAGTACCCAACTCACTCTGCATAGAACTCTAAAAATTGGAGGTAAACTAAGTATATCTATCAAAAATAATGGATATAGGTACACCATTCAACTGAACAATCTCTCGAATGTAGATCTTGGCCAACTTATCTGTATTATAATTCACCTTCATAGGTACAAAGTGCGCTAATTTAGTCAACCTAGCCATAATCACCCAAATGGAATCAAACTTCCCTAAAGTTGGAGGTAGACCAACCATAAAGTCCATACTGATCCGCTCTCATTTCCACTTGGGGACAGGCATCTTCTGCATCTTACCACCCATTCGCTGATGATCATACTTCACTTGCTGACAATTCAAACACTTGGCCACAAACTCTACAAGGTCTTTCTTCATCCCATATCACTAGTGGTATTGCTTTAAGTCATGATACATTTTAGCTGCCTGTGAATGAATAGAATACCTCAAACAAGATCTTACTCCGTGAAAAAGTACAAAAAGCTATGATGATTGGAGAAAACCTCACAATGAACCCCATACAAGTAGTAATGCCATAATTTCAACACAAACACAACCTCGGCTAACTCCAAATCATGAGTAAGGTAGTTTGTCTCATGGACCTTTAACTGTCTAGAAGCATAGGCTATCACTTTAACCTTCTACATCACCACACCGCCCAAGAAAACCCCAAAAGCATCACAAAACACAGTCAAACCCACACCCTCCTCAGGAAAAGTCAGGATAAGAGTTCAAATCGACAACTTCTTGAAGTTTTGAAAGCTTCTCTCAAAAATATCTGACCACTGGAAAATAACCTTTTTCTGAGTCAACTTAGTCAAAGGGGCCATAATCGAAGAGAAGCCCTACACAATATATCGATAATAGCCCGATAACACAATAAAACTTTAAATATCAGTAGGAGAATTAGGTCTAGTCCAATCACGCACCATCGCCACCTTGGCCAGATCGACCATAATACCACCCTTGGTAACCACATTACCCAAGAAAGAAACAGAATTCAACCAAAACTTGAACTTGGAGAACTTGGCATACAACTACTTATCTCTCAACTTTTGAAGTACGACCCTCAAATATCTCACATGCTCATCCTCATTCTTAAAATAAACCAAGATATCATCAATAAAAACAATTACAAAAGAATCAAGATAAGGTTGAAATACTTTGTTCATCAACTCTATAAATGTCGCCGGGGTTGTAACACCTCGTACTTTCCCAACCATATTTGACGACGTTGAACAATGTGTACTTAGGTGTCGAGAGCTATAAGTATGTATTTTGTAATGTTAGTGATGAGATACTTGATATTGGGCCTCGTACTTGTGATTAGACCTTCATAGTAGGTGTCTTGTGGCTTTGTGGAGCATTAGTGGGGATAAAAATGAGGCTTAGAGGACCTCCAATCAAAGGATATTAAAGTTAAGAAGTAAGTTAAAGAATAGAATTTGAAGTATCTAACCAAATCCGCAAAGAAAAGTCGAAGAAATGAAAAAAATTGAAAAAAAGGAAGTGGGGCGCGCCCACGGGCGTGCCAGGCCGCTCTGGGATAAAATTTTTATCCCACAGGAAGCAACTTAGCACACCCAAGGGTGTGCCAGGCTGCTTGTGCGCACTTTTCAAAAGTTGGAAGTTTTTCTAAGTCCCAAGGGTATCTGGGGACGTACCGGACCGCTTTTTGCCACGTTTCTTATACAACCAGGAGCATATACATGGAATGATTGAAGTATTATTCCAATTTGGTAAAATTACTCGTGAACGAATTTGGCATCCAAATGACGCTTTTACCCTTTTGGTCAAAATAAGCCATACGTGGCTAGAATCGCTTGTTTTTGGGATTGAGGCTACGAATATAAATCGCGTGAGTGGGAATATTGTCGTAACATGTATGAAATTATTTAAACATGAGAAATTATTGATTTTTTTGGATCAAGTGAATTGGGCTCAAAAGAGGCCCAAAATGAGACAAAAGACATGGGCCAAAAGTGGGTCAAATGACTCATTCTTCCTTTGACTAATCAATAATTGAGCAAAGTGTCTAAATATGACTTCAAGGGATATAAAAGGAGGCAAAAATCAGATTTTAATCCACAAAAACACACATGCTTTTCTATGCTTTTTCTAGAATTCTCAAGAACACCCCTTTGGGCTCTTCAAACCCTAAGTCATCTTGGGAGCAAGATCATCATCTTCCAAGCTTAGGTAAGTGATTATTCTTATAGATTAATATATAATATGCATGGGAGAGTATGTATATCATGTTGGTTATGCTTGGAAGTGTTGAACATGGCACTTTGTGTTTTTGGATGTGTTATCCATGGGATTTAAACTTGAAATATGACTTGTGGTTTTGATGAAAAAGCATGGTATGGATAAAATATCAACATGTATGGTGTGAGTATGTTATTAAACTTGTTATTTTTCCATAAGTGTAAATTATGGGATTTTGGCCGATATTTTGTTGTGCAGTGTAATGAGGTGATTTGATGGAATAATTGTGATGTTGTGGTGATGAAGAGTGGAAAGTATGAACTTGGTGTGACATGCTAGTGGTTTATGATATTTTGGTCAATGTTGGTCATGTTGTGTTATTGTTGATATGACAATTCTGTAAAGGGTATTGTAGAGAAGGAAATGACATTTTAGAGGCAAACATGTAACTCATTGTCATTGTATGCGATTGTAAGGTAGTTGGTGGTTAATGTAAACTCTGTTATGTACTTGTGTTGTAGAGTGAAACATAAGGAAGGAGCAGTACTATTGTATTCACGTATAGGATTGTATATTCGTATTGAGGAGATAAGGTATGTAAGGTTACTCTTTCAGTATCCTTCTGCAGCATATAGTATTCACCTTGTTATGGTACTTACTCATTTCCGAAATGTACTAAGGCATCTTATTTCATGTTATCATCTATTGCAACTCATATATACCTTATTCTTGATCTATGGTCATCCATGTATCACATAATTATGGACATGATTCCAAGTTCCAATAATGTTATGTTCCAAAACTTCCAATAATGTTACAACTTCAAAGTATCAATATGATGAACATAAAAGGATGAAGTAATGCATTTATGTGTTTCCAATAAGATTATGATCCCCCAACGTATCTATCTCATAAAAGTAAAAAGGGAGAAGTAATCCAATGAAGTAATGAAAGAAGTAATTCCCCTATGGTTACTTTATAATTTCCTTATGGTTACTTTATATTTTCTTTATACTTATTGAGTACGGATGATAGCTTTGTGGGGGCGCAAGCCTAACTCAAGCCGATCCCAATATTGTTGGATCAGGGGGAAAGCTCAGTGAAGCAAAAGCCAAACTTGATGCCGAACCTGCTTCACTGATTTCCGAGTGATAGCAGGGTGGAAACTCAGTGGGGCAAAAGCCTAACTTGATGCCGAACCTGACAGGGGGTAGCCCTAAGGGCCGAACCTGCTTTATTTATTTATGATATATTATATTGACGGTATTATTGATGGTTATTATTGACAGATACATATATATTATTGACGGTATTATATTGACGGTTATATACATATATAGTTCTAACTACTAACAGTAACGGACAAAAAGGAAAATGGAATAATGAATGTAAGGTACATATTTTCACACATACTGAACGATGATTTATCCACATTAAATATTCTCTTGAAATCAAGTTCATTGAGGTTTTTAAGTTTCATGAAGTTTCTTATAGTCTTGCATACTCAGTACATTCTTCGTACTGACCCCTTTGGGGGATTTACTTTACTTGCTGCAGGCACAGGTGTTAGTAGACCTCCACAATAGGCTACGAGTCATCCGCGGATCATTGGTGAGATCCAGTTGGTTCAGGGCTTTCCGAGTCACATATGTATATTGTTTTGGTATTGTAATTATTGTATAAAGCGGGGACTTGTCCCGACTATAGGTTATTGTGTTCATGTATTGGTTAGAGGCTTTGTAGACATATGTGGGAAGGTGAATGTAAGAGATGTGTGTTCTGTTTGACTTGATGGCCCTAACGGCCAAGTTTCATATATTGTATAAGTTTTCCATGACTTTCGCCTAGTTGCATGAGGTATAATAAGATTCATACTAAACTATGCTTGCGAATGAACATGAGCTAAGATTGGTTCTCTCGGGCCATATCGGCTTCGGGTGCCAGTCCGCCTCATTGGGATACGGGGTGTGACAAAAGTGGTATCAGAGCAGGTCGTTCTAAGGGTGTCTACAAAGCCGTGTCCGAGTAGAGTCTTGTTCATGGATGTGTTGTGCACCACATTTATGAGCAGGAGGCTATGGGGCATTTTGGAGTTGTTTCATTTCTTCATGTTTAGGTCGTGCACTAGAGCCAAGGTTATAGAATTGTACCTGACCATTAACTTTTGTTCTCTTTCATTATAGTAAGAATGGCGATTACAAGAAGAGGCAAGGGTAAAACTAAGAAGCTAGACAAGATTGGCGGAGAAGGAACTAGTAACTTACCTCCTGAACGGGTTGAGCAAGATGAAGCTGAAAGTGAGTTTGCATCGCGGGGTTCTTCTACTTTTCCAGCTCCAGAAGAGCCGAGAAGGAGAGAAGAACCTGTTGAGCCACCTGTTAATGTCACTGACCAGTATTTAAGAAATGCAGTATATATGTTGATTCAGCTAATTGCAGCACAAAATCAAGGACAAGCTGGTACAATGACAAGTAATGACAGTGAAGCTAGGGCAGCTAGTCGAAGGACGCAGGATTTCCTAAAATTAGACCCTCTTATATTCACTGGATCAGATCTTAATGAGGACCCGTAAGATTTTATTAATCAAATCAAAAGGACTTTGGATGTTATGCACATATTTGGTGTAGAAACAGTTGAACTCGCGGCGTATAGATTGAAAGGGGAGGCGATATTATGGTATGAAGATTGGAAATGAGCTAGGGGTGTTGGTGCACCCCCAGCTAGTTGGGAGGAAATGGTATTCCTGGATTACTACCTTCCATATGAGATTCGTGAGGCACGCGCAGACCAGTTTCTAAATCTTCGTCAAGGGAATATGAGCGTCCGGGAGTACAGTCTTCAGTTTAATTCTTTGGCCAGATATGCTCCCCATATGGTAGCCACCATGGCTAACAGAGTTCATTGATATGTGGATATATTAGAGCCATATTTGGTGAGGGACTGTACCATTGCTGCTCTGAATATAGATATGGATATAGCCAGAATACAGGCTTTTGTACAAAAGATGGAAGATCAGAGGAACAGAAGAAAGATGCACAAAGCTGAAGGGGGGCCATCAAAGAAAGCTAGACCTATGGAACAGTATATGGTGTCCCAAGGAGAATTTGGGCTTCGAATTTTTAATAGACCGCCGAGACCATCACTTTCTTATCCTATAGTAGGCACTCAACCCCAGTTCCAAGGGTCTAGAGGCAGTCACATTGGGCAAAGTAGTGGAATTCAAGGTTCACAACTAGTGGGGTATCAAGAACAAGGAAGTATTAACCAATCGGGGTTTCCTCACCAGCCGTGTCCATACTGTGGAAAGCTTCATTTAAAGGAATGCCGGTTTGGGACCAATATTTGCTTTTGGTACGGTATGTACGGGTATATAGTGAGTGATTGACCAAGAAGGGGCACAGGCATTACTATGCGACCTACGGGATCAACCGTTGCACCGTCATTATCGGTTCCTTTTTTAGGCCAAGGTGTGCAGCCGGTTGGTCGTGGGAACGGTACTAGAGGAGCAGCCAGTTTTAGTGGAACACAGGACCGTACTTATGCTCTAGCAGGTCAGCAGAATGTGGAGGCCTATCCTGATGTAGCTACAGGTATATTCTCTATTGTGTTCATAATGTATCTATATATGCATTGATTGATCTGGGTTTTACAGTATCATATGTTACTCCATTAACCGCTACGAAATTGAAAGAACATCTGAATTATTAGTTAGACCATCTGGAGTATTTACATCTGTTGATGAATCTACTATAGTTAAAAAAAGTACATCGTAACTGTATAGAACCTATTTGTGAGCATGCTACGGTGGATTGCCGAGCTAAGAAAGTCCATTTTCATTTCCTACAAAAGACCGTCCTTGAATGGAGGAGTAGTATTGGCGTATCAAGGGGTAAATTTATTTCATATCTTAAAGCAAGGAAAATGATATCCACAGGGATTTATAAGGTCTAGTATGTCCTCTTGGGATGCACCAGAATGATGTGTACAGAAGAAAGCCGGCACGTTAAGAGTATGCATGGATTATTGGCAACTGAATATGGTGACAATCGAGGATAAATAGTCCCTCCCCAAAACTGATGATTTATTTGACAAATTATAGGGTGTCAAATATTTCTCACAGGTTAACTTGAGATCGGGATATCATCAGGTAAGATTTGGAAAAACAAATAATAAGACGTCAAGCCATTCTTATGTATGTATTGATGCAGCATGGTAATGTAGTAGCTTATGCCTCAAGATAGTTGTGACCACCGAGAGGAATTAGCCCACACATGATTGGAGTTAGCAATGGTAAGAGTTGTTTTAAGATATGGCGCCACTATTCGTATGGGGTTCAGTTTGATATATATATATATACTGATTACAAGAGTTTGCGATATCTCTTTAAATGGAAGGATCTAAACTAAAGATAGCAAAGGTAGTTGGGAATATTAAAAGGCTACAAAGTTGATACATGACAACATCCCGGGAAAGCATATGTGATAAAAGGTGCATTAAGCCGCAAAGCAATAGGAAACACTAAGGGTCAGGTTACGAAAAAGCAAGGTATAGTCAGGGTGGCTAGCTCATCTTCTTGAGACTCTAGATGAAAGAATTATAGTATACAATGCAACAGAGTCCTTATCGGTAGCTGAGAGAAGGAAAAAGAGTATGCAAATCCTGTTCCTTTTAGTTGAAAAAAAAAAAGGGAAAGAAAAGGTAATGAGATTCGGAAAGAAAGGGGGAAATTGTCCAAGACTTGGGAAATTTGCGTATGTAGCAGCACTAGTCCAAGAACTCTTCATAGTTCACTCAGTATTTCCTATTCAATGCTTTGAAAGTGTATAGGAGACTATTCCATATTGTTTTTAGTGGAGATCTATAAGTCACGTAGGATCTCACACATGAAGAGGTACTTATTGTTACCTATTGTTGTTCTAGATCGATAAGTGAAGGAATTAAGAGATGCAGAAGTAGCTTTCGTAAAGGTACTATTGGAGGAATTAGTATGTAGAAGAAATCACAAGGGAAACCGAAGAACTAATGAAGTCTAAGGTACTCGTAATTGTTGTACATGGAAGAAAAAGTTCAAGATACGGAATTGGAGTCATAATAAGTAAGTCTTTACAAGTACTACGCGTGGGGGTGATAATGTGAAGGATTCACTTCGACTTAAGTTGTTACAGTGAAACAAAGTTACTAAAATTAGAGGACGAATGTTTCTAAGGGGGAAGAATGTAACACCCCGTACTTTCCCAACCCTATTTGACGACGTTGAACAATGTGTACTTAGGTGTCGAGAGCTATAAGTATGTATTTTGTAATGTTAGTGATGAGATACTTGATATTGGGCCTCGTACTTGTGATTAGAACTTCGTAGGAGGTGTCTTGTGACTTTGTGGAGCATTTGTGGGGATAAAAATGAGGCTTAGATGA
The DNA here is from genome assembly GCA_031232105.1 of Capsicum rhomboideum. Lineage (NCBI taxonomy): Eukaryota > Viridiplantae > Streptophyta > Magnoliopsida > Solanales > Solanaceae > Capsicum > Capsicum rhomboideum. The sequence goes on from CP124712.1 coordinate 83,704,095, forward strand.
CCTCCAAGCAAAGGATATTAAAGGTAAGAAGTAAGTTAAAGAATAGACTTTGAAGTATCTAACCAAATCCGCAAAGAAAAGTCGAAGAAACGAAAAAAAATTGAAAAAAAAGAAGTGGGGAGCGCCCAGGGGCGTGACAGGCCGCTCTGGGCTAAAATTTTTAGCCCACAAGAATCAAGGTGGCGCGCCCAAGGGCGTGCCAGGCTGCTTGTGCGCACCTTTCAAAGGTTGGAAATTTTTCTAAGTCCTAAGGGTGTCCGGGGACGTACCGGGCCGCTTTTTGCCACGTTTATTCTACAACCACGAGCATATACATGGAATGATTGAATTATTATTCCAATTTGGTAAAATTACTCGTGAACGAATTTGGTATCCAAATGACGCTTTTACCCTTTTGGTCAAAATAAGCCATACGTCGCTAGAATCGCTTGTTTTTGGGATTGAGGCTACGAATATAAATCGCGTGAGTGGAAATATTGTCGTAACACGTATGAAATGATTTAAACATGATAAATTATTGATTTTGTTGGATCAAGTGAATTGGGCTCAAAAGAGGCCCAAAATGAGACAAAAGACATGGCCAAAAGTGGGTCAAATGACCCATTCTTCCTTTGACTAACCAATAATTGAGCAAAGTTGCTAAAGATGAATTCAAGGGTTATAAAAGGAGTCAAAAATAAGATTTTAATTCACAAAAACACACATGCTTTTCTATGCTTTTTCTAGAATTCTCAAGAACACCCCTTTGGGCTCTTCAAACCCTAAGTCATCTTGGGAGCAAGATCATCATCTTCCAAGATTAGGTAAGTGATTATTCTTATAGATTAATATATTATATGCATGGGATAGTATGTAGATCATGTTGGTTATGCTTGTAAGTGTTGAATATGGCACTTTGTGTTTTTGTGAAAGTTGTGTTATCCATGGGATTTAAACTTGAAATATGACTTGTGGTTTTGATGAAAAAGCATGGTATGGATAAAATATCAACATGTATGATGTGAGTATGTTATTAAACTTGTTATTTTTCCATAAGTGTAAATTATGGGATTTTGGCCGATATGTTGTTGTGAAGTGTAATGAGGTGATTTGATGGAATAATTGTGATGTTGTGGTGATGAAGAGTGGATAGTATGAACTTGGTGTGTGACATGCTAGTGGTTTATGATATTTTGGTAAATATTGGGCATGTTGTGGTGTTTTTGATATGACAATTCCGTAAAGGGTATTGGTCAAGGATTTATGTGTTTCCAATAAGATTATGATCCCCCAACGTATCGATCTCAGAAAAGTAAAAAGGGAGAAGTAATCCAATGAAGTAAGGAAAGAAGTAATTCCCCTATGGTTACTTTATAATTTCCTTATGGTTACTTTATATTTTCTTTATACTTATTGAGTACGGTTGATAGCTTTATGGGGGCGCAAGCCTAACTCAAGCCGATCCCAATATTGTTGGATTAGGGGGAAAGCTCAGTGAAGCAAAAGCCAAACTTGATGTCGAACCTGCTTCACTAATTTTCGAGTGATAGCAGGGGGGAAGCTCAGTGGGGCAAAAGCCTAACTTGATGCCGAACCTGATAGGGGGTAGCCCTAAGGGCCGAACCTGCTTTATTTATTTATGATATATTATATTGACGGTATTATTGACGGTTATATCTATTATTGACGGATATATATATATTATTGATGGTATTATATTGACGGTTATATACATATATATATTGACGATTCTAACTACTAACGGTAACGGACATAAAGGCAAATGGAATAATGAACGTAAGGTACATATTTTCACACATACTGAACGATGATTTATCCACATTGACTATTCTCTTGAAATCAAGTTCATTGAGGTTTTTAAGTTTCATGAAGTTTCTTATAGCCTTGCATACTCAGTACATTCTTCGTACTGACCCCTTTGGGGGATTTACTTTACTTGCTGCAGGCACAGGTGTTAGTAGACCTCCACAATAGGCTATGAGTCATCCGCGGATCATTGGTGAACTCCAGTTGGTTCGGGGCTTTCCGAGTCACATGTGTATATGGTTTTGGTATTGTAATTATTGTATAAAGCGGGGACTTGTCCCGACTATAGGTTGTTGTGTTCATGTATCAGTTAGAGGCTTTGTAGACATATGTGGGAAGGTGAATGTAAGAGATGTGTGTTCTGTTTGACTTGATGGCCCTAACGGCCAAGTTTCATATATTGTATAAGTTTTCCATGACTTCTGCCTAGTTGCATAAGGTATAGTAAGATTCATACTAAACTATGCTTGTGAATGAACATGAGCAAAGATTGGTTCTCTCGGGCCATATCGGCTTCGGGTGACAGTCCGCCTCGTTGGGATACAGGTGTGACAGGGGCATTAGTCAACCCAAAAGACATAACAGAGAACTCATTGTGGCTATACCATATCTAAAAAGTTGTCTTTGAAATATCCGAAGCTCTAATCCTCAACTGATTGTAACCAGATCTCAAGTCAATTTTAAAAAACACTAAGGCACCCTAAAGCTGATCAAACAAATCATTGATGAGAGGAAGAGGATACTTGTTCTTAATAGTTATTTTGTTCAATTGCTTATAATCAATACACATATGCATGGATCATCTTCTTTTTTTCACAAATAAGACAAGAGAACCCCAAAGGAGACACACTCGGTCTAATAAAATCCTCACCAAAAAAATCCTACAATTGCTCCTTCAATTTCTTAAACTCTACCAGGGCCATCCTATAATGAGGAACGGAGATAGGCTTGCTGCCCTTCTCTTCACTAATAGTAAAATCCATATCCCTAGTTGGAGGAACACCAGGTAAATCCATAGAAAACACTTTAATGAACTCTCTAACTACTCTTACAGAATCTAAGAAAGGTGGGGAATCAACACTAGTATCGAGCACATAGGTTAAATAAGAAAGACACCCCTTCCTTACCAAGCGTCGAGCATAAAGAAAAGATATAAACCCTTTTGAATACAAGCTATGAGTACTCTTCCACTCTAAACTTGGCACACCTAAAATAGCTAAGGTTACAATCTTGGCAAAATATTTCAAAATTGCATGATAAGGAGATAATTAATCCATACTTAATATGACATTAAAGTCAACCAAATCAAGGATAATCAAGTCTACCTGAGTCCCACACCTTGAAAAGGTCACCATACATAATTGGTACACCTAATCTACCACTAAAGAATTACCTACAAGGGTAGAAACGTAAATAGGAATAGCAAGGGACTCACATATAGCGTTAATACCAGTAGCAAAATATGCAAAAATATAAGAGAACATCGACCCAGGGTCAAAAAATATGTAAGTAGGATGATGGAAAACCAAGACGATACCTATAATCACAGCATCATAGGCTACCTCAGGTCTCCTAGGAAAAACATAGCACTGACCAGTTCCACTATCGGACTGAGCAACTTATCATCCACTACCATGAGCTCCATGAGTTCCACCTCTACTCCCCCTATATACCCCCTCTAACTACTGATACTAGCATCAAAAAAATCTAAAGCTGAGAACTCTGTTGGGGAGGACCCATCACACGCCGAGGACAATCCCTCACTAAGTGTCCAAACTCATCACACACAAAACATTCCCTACTAGATGAATTACATTGTGAGGGCCTAAAAGAACCAAAACATCCTCCATAACCTAATGAACTAGAATGCTATCCTCAATCAGCATGACTTAATCTTTGACCCTCTATAACCTGATAAACTAGAATGAGACCATCAGCCTGCATGATCTGATCTCTGACCACTCAAAACCTCAAAACCCATAACCTCACTATCAAAACTTTACAAAGCTACCTAAACTAGTCTACCATGGTAACCATGAGAACCTCTTTCTAAGAAATCCCTACCTCAAGATGACTGACCACTGAAACTACTCTATCAGCATACCCTCTTAGCACCACCACTCTAAGTACCTTGGTAAATAGTCTCGATCATCTTGGCATGATCCATAATACTCTGAAAGGAGCCACCTAAAATCACTAGTTAAGTTGTCACCAATTGATAAGAAGTAGTCAAACCCTTATCAAACTTTCTGATCCTCTCAGACTCTGTGAAGATGCTAGCCATGGTATACCTACACTAGGCATGAAAATGAGCCTCATATTCAGCAGTAGTCATGGATACCTACTCCAAATCATAAAACACATCCCTCACTTGTCCCTCATGCTATAGGGCACAAACCTTTCAAGGAACACCTTAAAAAACTGGGTCCAAGTCAAAGGAGGGGAACCCACTGGCCTATAACTAATAAAATATCACCACCACTACTTAGCCATATCATTCAACTAGAAAGTAGCATAATCAACACCATAGGACTCAAGCAAACTGAGGTTATACAACTCTCCCTAATAATCAATCAACTCATAAGCATTCTCACTAATAGCACCACTGAACTTGGGAGGGGAGAATCTCATAAATCTCTTAAATCTCTTCTTCTCATCAGCAGATATCACTAGACTAGGAGCTACGAGCAGACCAATAAGTTTGGTCGATAATGCCTTAATACGTGGGGCCACAACATTAGTTGGTTGTGCCCCGAGAGTCTAAAAACCATGAGTAAGAACCTACCCTAGTGGATAAACACCCTCTATTATCTAAGAACAATCTGGTGTACCCAGTAAAATACCTGCCTGAGAGGTGCCATTCTAATGGCCTAAAAGCTAAATAAGAATATCCTATAACACTGGAAAGGCAAAAAAAACTGAGGCACCTGGGTTGGTCCCATATCCTCAGGCTGATAAGCTACCTTAATATGACCAATCTCAGGCTCGATAGAGGCAGCTCTCGTCCTCTAGTTGGAGACACTCCTCATTCTCGACCTCTACCTCAGTCTTTGTCATGACCCCTAACTCATCTCCTGACTTAGACTCCTACAGTGGGTGATAGCTTAGCATCCTCAAGATCTCCTAATTGAGTTCTCACTATCTGTATAGAAATAATAGAATACAAGTTTAGGATACAAGACATTAACAATATGCATGATAAGGAATAAAATTAGAGAAGATTTCTTAAAAATGTCCCATAGACTCTCGAAGATTGATACGGACATCAACATATTGTTCCACGGTACTTTATTGGACATCTTGCTTTTTTTACTCATGAGATCAGTGAACCTAGCGCTCTAATACCAATTTATCACGATTCAGAATTTGAGGTCATGATGGAACTTACCTTGCCACAACCTTGGTAGGTAAGCCTAACTCCATAAGATATAGAATATGAAGAAAAGAAAGATAAATAATAATCAAATATGAGACTTTTAGGATAATGTCAGGCCAAATATAAAAAAAAAAAAAAAAACTCCAAAATTAGAAATTGATATAACTCAAATTCCAAAATCTAGTGTCATGAGTAAAGAGCACTCTAAAAACTGACTCAGTGTATGAAAACACATAAAGATTTGTCTCTGAACATAATATAAAGACAAGATAATGATAAAAAGGAAGTCTGGAACATATTCTGGATGAGGAGTTTACCAGTACTCCAAACACTCTCAATTAGCACGAACTCAAGTTTCATAGGTTGCACTCTATAATGAACCTTTCCATTGCTACGGTATATTCTAGCATACCAAAATTCAGGTTAACATTTCTCCTGGATGAAGTATTAGAAATTTGAGGCTAGGATAGTCTTGGATGAATTCCAAGTGTGCTTTGGTCTAGTTAAATTGGGTAATAGATAGATAGATGACTATGTGATTTGAGACAATAATATGATATCTAAGAGGTTAAGGAGTTTGTAGAAACTTTCAGGATTGAATTTTGGTTAGTATAATTCCAAATATAGTATTTGACGTAAAAACGGTAGTTTGGAATGTCAAAATCTAAAAGTGTGTGATAAAATTGGCAAACTTTTGGGACTGTCAAACTTTTTACCTCACCTAAGCCACTACAGAGGAAGGAAAGTAGCTACTACGAGCCTACTATAATGGGAATATACTCGTTATAGCAGAAGTCAATGATGGTCAGTCCCGCCATAGTTGGCAGATTTTGCTATAGCAAGGCTCATATAGCGGGAATTGGGCTACTATAATCGGCTACACATAGTTAAATGTAGATTTTAGACTTAAAATGAATTTTTCATTCCAAACTCGTTCAAGACCAGGAGAGGGCGATTTAGGGCAAATTTCATCAGTTTCCACCTAATTTCTTTTGTTGAGGTAAGTTAATCCACCTATTTAACTAGTTTTTTTATGATTAATCCTTAGAATCACTAGGTTTGGTTATGGTGGAGGGAAAAACTTGACCTAGGTTGATTTTTTGGTGCAAAGTAGTGAAAATAACATGAAATCCTTAGGTTTTGGTTAACGGTGGATGGGTTTTGATTAAATGGTTAGAATTTGTTCTTGTAATATAGAATTAAGATAGAATGAAGGTAGAAAAAACCCCTAGAACAAGGGAATGATCATGATTTTAACCTTGGGGTTATGGTATTAGATTGTAATCCTTGAAATAGTTAGAGCATTATTTGATTAGTGATTGTAATGTTAGTTTTAGACCACAATCAAGCTGAGTTTCCAAGAAAAGGAAAGGCTGAAGTTTGTTAGAGCATTGTGAGGCTTGGATTGAGGTAGGTGATAGTTGAATTGTAGTTAAAAACTCAATTTGGTTTGTGTGTGCATGTTAACTACCTATTTGTCTATTTGTTAAAATGTATATTGTTGAATGTTAACTTGTTGGATAATTTTACAATTTACTTGATCACCTGAAATGAGATTGTGTAAAAAAGACTTCTTTTAAAGTGCAAGTGTGGTTGTATTATCTTATTATGTGATTGTACATGTTATTACATGGGTTGATATTCTGAGATGAACAGTTAAAGATTATTCATTACGGAATTGGTAGAATTTAGGGAGTATAAGGGTGGGGGTGTTAGAGTAAGGGTTGTATAACACTTGTCTTGGGATAAGGTTGGAAGGTACTAGTTATTTGGGTTATTTGGTACATCAAATAAGCCCATTCCCTGTAGTTCAGGGCTAGTGGGCATTTATAAGACCCCTAGCATATGTGCACACGGTATTGGTGAGTTTGAAGGTTCCATGAGTGAACTGATTATATTATGGTCGCTATTTTGGTTCCATGAGTGAACCAAGTTATATAGTTGTGCTATTTTAGTTCCTTGAGTGAATCGGGTTATATTATTGTTATTTGGATCCATGAGCGGTTCGGTCTATTGATATACTTGAACTGAGTTGATGTTGTTAAAGTTCAATACAGAGGTAATTGTAAAAAGGTTAAGTTAACTGCTAATGAGTTATGGCATCTGACTAGGTTGAATATTTATACTTGTTCTATTGTTTTCCAACTCAAGAGTGAACTTCATCTTTCAAACAGCCATAAGTCTTTTTACACTATATTCTTGTCCACTTGTTTCGAACATAGATAGTTTAGTTGTTGTAGTTTTATGGGTTGTACGCGCAGATTATTTTGTTTAGATGTTTAGTTATAATGGTATTCAATTTTGGTGCATTTTATACATTTGACTTTATTCTGCATTGATTAGATTATAACTATTTTCGATATTGATTTTGATAATTGAATTGCTTCATTCTTAGTAAAAATTAGCTAAGTGTTGGTGTTGGGTATTTGGGCTAGATGGTTCTCCCATTAGAGGGTTAGTGTGGGTACAACTCGCAACGGTGTTTGGGTCTTGAAAAAGTTGGTATCAGAGCCCTAGGTTCGTTGATCTCATTATACCAAAATGAGTCTAGTAGAGTCTTATGGAATGGTACGGAGATGTCTATACTTTTCTTCAAGAGGCTATAGGACTTTAGAAAAATATCATATTTTTTCTTCTTTCGTGCAAAAAATTGATTCCAATTGGTATCTGGCGATCCAAATTGGTATCTTACCTCTTCACTCTTTTGTTTGAAGAAGGTGAATATGTCACGCCTCGAATTCCAATAGGGCGTACTGGCACCCTAAGCCGTTAAGGCCCGAGAGAACCAATCTTTATTCATATACACTCATACACATGTCACTCAAGGAACATCACTATCACGTATAGATAAGAAATGCTAATGGCGGAAGTCATGGAAATATGTGATATATACATATATGAAACTTGGCCGTTAGGGCCACCAAGTCAAAATGGACATTCATTCTTTCATTCATCTCCCCACGTATGTCTACAAAGACTCTAACAGATGCATATTCATAACCAACCTAAAGTTGGGACAAGTCCCCACTTTATACAACATTTACAATACCAAAACAAATGTACACATGTGACTAGGAAAGCCCCGAACCAACTGGAGCTCACCAAAGATCTGCAAATGACCCGCAACCTACTATGGAGGTCTACTAGCACCTGTGCCTGTAGCAAGTAAGGTAAGTCCCCCAAGGGACGTCAGTACAAAGAATGTACTGAGTATGTAAGGCTCATATGAACTGCATAAGATATAAGGACTTTAATGAAATCAAGTTCAAGTGAGTGGTCAATATAGATTAGCCACCAGAATATACATGTGTGGTGTCATATACATTGCATTTGTTTCTTTCATTTTCGTTCATATCATTGTCACAATCATTCATAAAATATTGTTCATGTAATATCATTCATATAATCTTTCGGGATCGCCTTTAGATAGGCTTTCGCCCCTTTGAGTTGCCACCCGTTCGGGATCGCCTCTAGCTAGGCTTACGCCCCTTCGAGTTACCATCCATTCCCAATATTCCTTCGGGATCACCTCTAGCTAGGATTACGCCCCTTCGAGTTGCCACCCGTACTCAACATTTATTCGGGATCACCCCTAGCGAGGCTTTTGCCCCTTTGGGTTGCCACCCGTACTTAACAAGTATGCATTACTTCAATGTTCTTTTATTATAAGAGTGATATGTTGGTGGTTGATACATTATTGGAACTTTGGAACGTAGCATTGTTGGAATTTTGGAACAATGTCCACAATTATGTGACACATGAATAACAATTGGTCATTGAACAAGAAACATGTGAATAACAATATATGACAACCTGAAATGAGATACCTTAGAACATATCGGAATGGAACAAGTACAATTGTAATGTGAACAATATGTGCTGCAGAAGGATACGGAAAGAGTAACCTTACATACCTTATCTTCCCAATATGAATACACAATCCTATATGTGAATACAATACTCCAGCTCCTTCCTTACGTTTACTCTACAACACAAGTACATAACGGAGCTCACGTTAACAACTAACTACCTTACACGCATATAAGACCACAATGAGTTACATGATTGCCCTATAACGTCATTTCACCCTTTGCAATACCATTCATGGAATTATCATACCAACAATACCACAACATTCTACACTTGACCAAGACATCATAAACCAATAGCATTTCACACCAAGTTTCTCCTTTAATCTTCCTCATTAACACTACGTCACAATTACTCCATCAAGTCACCTCAATACGTTTCATAACAACAATCCCAGAACAATACCACAAGTTATACACATAGAAAAAAAAACAAGTTAAGGACATAAACACACCATACATGTTGATAGTTCATCCATACCATTCACTTCCATCAAAACCTCAAGTCTCCTTTCAAGTTCAAATCCCATAGATGACACATCTTTTAGTAAAAAGAAAAAGTGCACCACTCAACACTTTTAGACATAACCATCATGATCTACACAATCTCTCATTCATATAATATATTAAATCACAAGAATAAACACTTACCCAAGCTTGAAAATAAGTGATCTTGTCCAAAGGAAATGGTTGCCTTAGGGTTTGTGAGATGAAAAATGTTTTTAGAAGTATCTAGAAAGGCATGAGAGTTATAATGTTTTGTGCCTTTATATAAGCTCTCAAGTCATCCTTAACCACTTCTTGGCATTAAATTCCATGTTTACTTGGTCAACATGGAAGAATGGGTTATTTGCCCTTTTGGGCCATGTCCTTTACTCCATTTTGGGCCTTAAATTGAGCCCATTAACACATGTTAACTTAGCCCACCAAATTCGATGTGTAATACCCCAAAAATCTCATGTTTAAATAATTCCATAAATGTTATGACAATATTCAACTCACGAGATTCATGTCCGTAGCCTCAATCCCACGAATAAGCAATTTTAGCCTCTCATGGCTTAATTTAACATAAATTGATAAAATAATTATGACGACGAATTAACCCCAAATTGGATGCCAAACTCGCTCAAGAGTAGTCCTACTACGATGGAATAATGATACCATAACCCAAGAGTCCTCTTAATAGACTAATAATCAGAGAAATAATTTGGCAAAAAGCACCCCGGCACGCCCCTGGGCGCGCCTAGGACTTAGCTGAATTTCAGCTCTGGAAAAGGGGAGCCTGGGCAGCCTGGTACGCCGCCGGGCGCACCCCTTTACTGTACAGGCCATAAAAATTTTGGCCAAAAGAGGCCCGATACGCTGCCTGGCGCGCTCGGCACCAAAATTTTGATTTTCTTCCTTTCTTCGATGTTTCTTTGCAAACATTAGCCCACTATCAAATACCCCATCAAAGCAATACAAAATACGTACTTAGTTCTCTCAAAACTAAGGTAAACATGGTTCAAAGTTGGCAAGTAGGGTCAAAAATGTACGGGGTGTTACAAAATAAGAGAGCTAACATAGCTAGAGCAGTAGCTCCTGCACCAGCTGTTTTAATTGCAGAACCCGCCGCCAGAGGTAGAGGATAGGGTAAAGGAAGAGGAAGAGGTAGGGCAATACCCGCCAGAGATGGAGCCCGAGTTGCAGCTAATCCAGCTCGATTGAGATCTAAGACACCTCCCACACCCAAGGATCATCATGATAAGGTTATGAATGAGGAGGTTTTGGAACAGGAGGAGGCAGTACCAGTTCTGGGAGGTGTAGCTCCTCCCTAAATATCATCTGAAATGATTCGGCAGGTACTTGGTTTTCTGAGTGGGTTGATAGGTACTGTAGCCACGCCTATAGTTCCTATTTACTTGCATCCGAGGGTGCAGCATGTTGCTGCAGTGGTCCCTAAGATGGTTGAGTTTTCTGGTACGGAAGCTTTCCCTCATCCTATTTTAGGTCCTATTATGACCGAGAATGATCATGATTTTAACCTTGGGGTTATGGTATTAGATTGTAATCCTTGAAATAGTTAGAGCATTATTTGATTAGTGATTGTAATGTTAGTTTTAGACCACAATCAAGCTGAGTTTCCAAGAAAAGGAAAGGCTGAAGTTTGTTAGAGCATTGTGAGGCTTGGATTGAGGTAGGTGATAGTTGAATTGTAGTTAAAAACTCAATTTGGTTTGTGTGTGCATGTTAACTACCTATTTGTCTATTTGTTAAAATGTATATTGTTGAATGTTAACTTGTTGGATAATTTTACAATTTACTTGATCACCTGAAATGAGATTGTGTAAAAAAGACTTCTTTTAAAGTGCAAGTGTGGTTGTATTATCTTATTATGTGATTGTACATGTTATTACATGGGTTGATATTCTGAGATGAACAGTTAAAGATTATTCATTACGGAATTGGTAGAATTTAGGGAGTATAAGGGTGGGGATGTTAGAGTAAGGGTGGTATAACACTTGTCTTGGGATAAGGTTGGAAGGTACTAGTTATTTGGGTTATTTGGTACATCAAATAAGCCCATTCCCTGTAGTTCAGGGCTAGTGGGCATTTATAAGACCCCTAGCATATGTGCACACAGTATTGGTGAGTTTGAAGGTTCCATGAGTGAACTGATTATATTATGGTCGCTATTTTGGTTCCATGAGTGAACCAAGTTATATAGTTGTGCTATTTTAGTTCCTTGAGTGAATCGGGTTATATTATTGTTATTTGGATCCATGAGCGGTTCGGTCTATTGATATACTTGAACTGAGTTGATGTTGTTAAAGTTCAATACAGAGGTAATTGTAAAAAGGTTAAGTTAACTGCTAATGAGTTATGGCATCTGACTAGGTTGAATATTTATACTTGTTCTATTGTTTTCCAACTCAAGAGTGAACTTCATCTTTCAAACAGCCATAAGTCTTTTTACACTATATTCTTGTCCACTTGTTTCGAACATAGATAGTTTAGTTGTTGTAGTTTTATGGGTTGTACGCGCAGATTATTTTGTTTAGATGTTTAGTTATAATGGTATTCAATTTTGGTGCATTTTATACATTTGACTTTATTCTGCATTGATTAGATTATAACTATTTTCGATATTGATTTTGATAATTGAATTGCTTCATTCTTAGTAAAAATTAGCTAAGTGTTGGTGTTGGGTATTTGGGCTAGATGGTTCTCCCATTAGAGGGTTAGTGTGGGTACAACTCGCGACGGTGTTTGGGTCTTGAAAAAGTTGGTATCAGAGCCCTAGGTTCGTTGATCTCATTATACCAAAATGAGTCTAGTAGAGTCTTATGGAATGGTACGGAGATGTCTATACTTTTCTTCAAGAGGCTATAGGACTTTAGAAAAATATCATATTTTTTCTTCTTTCGTGCAAAAAATTGATTCCAATTGGTATCTGGCGATCCAAATTGGTATCTTACCTCTTCACTCTTTTGTTTGAAGAAGGTGAATATGTCACGCCTCGAATTCCAATAGGGCGTACTGGCACCCTAAGCCATTAAGGCCCGAGAGAACCAATCTTTATTCATATACACTCATACACATGTCACTCAAGGAACATCACTATCACGTATAGATAAGAAATGCTAATGGCGGAAGTCATGGAAATATGTGATATATACATATATGAAACTTGGCCGTTAGGGCCACCAAGTCAAAATGGACATTCATTCTTTCATTCATCTCCCCACGTATGTCTACAAAGACTCTAACAGATGCATATTCATAACCAACCTAAAGTTGGGACAAGTCCCCACTTTATACAACATTTACAATACCAAAACAAATGTACACATGTGACTAGGAAAGCCCCGAACCAACTGGAGCTCACCAAAGATCTGCAAATGACCCGCAACCTACTATGGAGGTCTACTAGCACCTGTGCCTATAGCAAGTAAGGTAAGTCCCCCAAGGGACGTCAGTACAAAGAATGTACTGAGTATGTAAGGCTCATATGAACTGCATAAGATATAAGGACTTTAATGAAATCAAGTTCAAGTGAGTGGTCAATATAGATTAGCCACCAGAATATACATGTGTGGTGTCATATACATTGCATTTGTTTCTTTCATTTTCGTTCATATCATTGTCACAATCATTCATAAAATATTGTTCATGTAATATCATTCATATAATCTTTCGGGATCGCCTTTAGATAGGCTTTCGCCCCTTTGAGTTGCCACCCGTTCGGGATCGCCTCTAGCTAGGCTTACGCCCCTTCGAGTTACCATCCATTCCCAATATTCCTTCGGGATCACCTCTAGCTAGGATTACGCCCCTTCGAGTTGCCACCCGTACTCAACATTTATTCGGGATCACCCCTAGCGAGGCTTTTGCCCCTTTGGGTTGCCACCCGTACTTAACAAGTATGCATTACTTCAATGTTCTTTTATTATAAGAGTGATATGTTGGTGGTTGATACATTATTGGAACTTTGGAACGTAGCATTGTTGGAATTTTGGAACAATGTCCACAATTATGTGACACATGAATAACAATTGGTCATTGAACAAGAAACATGTGAATAACAATATATGACAACCTGAAATGAGATACCTTAGAACATATCGGAATGGAACAAGTACAATTGTAATGTGAACAATATGTGCTGCAGAAGGATACGGAAAGAGTAACCTTACATACCTTATCTTCCCAATATGAATACACAATCCTATATGTGAATACAATACTCCAGCTCCTTCCTTACATTTACTCTACAACACAAGTACATAACGGAGCTCACGTTAACAACTAACTACCTTACACGCATATAAGACCACAATGAGTTACATGATTGCCCTATAACGTCATTTCACCCTTTGCAATACCATTCATGGAATTATCATACCAAAAATACCACAACATTCTACACTTGACCAAGACATCATAAACCAATAGCATTTCACACCAAGTTTCTCCTTTAATCTTCCTCATTAACACTACGTCACAATTACTCCATCAAGTCACCTCAATACGTTTCATAACAACAATCCCAGAACAATACCACAAGTTATACACATAGAAAAAAAAACAAGTTAAGGACATAAACACACCATACATGTTGATAGTTCATCCATACCATTCACTTCCATCAAAACCTCAAGTCTCCTTTCAAGTTCAAATCCCATAGATGACACATCTTTTAGTAAAAAGAAAAAGTGCACCACTCAACACTTTTAGACATAACCATCATGATCTACACAATCTCTCATTCATATAATATATTAAATCACAAGAATAAACACTTACCCAAGCTTGAAAATAAGTGATCTTGTCCAAAGGAAATGGTTGCCTTAGGGTTTGTGAGATGAAAAATGTTTTTAGAAGTATCTAGAAAGGCATGAGAGTTATAATGTTTTGTGCCTTTATATAAGCTCTCAAGTCATCCTTAACCACTTCTTGGCATTAAATTCCATGTTTACTTGGTCAACATGGAAGAATGGGTTATTTGCCCTTTTGGGCCATGTCCTTTACTCCATTTTGGGCCTTAAATTGAGCCCATTAACACATGTTAACTTAGCCCACCAAATTCGATGTGTAATACCCCAAAAATCTCATGTTTAAATAATTCCATAAATGTTATGACAATATTCAACTCACGAGATTCATGTTCGTAGCCTCAATCCCACGAATAAGCAATTTTAGCCTCTCATGGCTTAATTTAACATAAATTGATAAAATAATTATGACGACGAATTAACCCCAAATTGGATGCCAAACTCGCTCAAGAGTAGTCCTACTACGATGGAATAATGATACCATAACCCAAGAGTCCTCTTAATAGACTAATAATCAGAGAAATAATTTGGCAAAAAGCACCCCGGCACGCCCCTGGGCGCGCCTAGGACTTAGCTGAATTTCAGCTCTGGAAAAGGGGAGCCTGGGCAGCCTGGTACGCCGCCGGGCACACCCCTTTACTGTACAGGCCATAAAAATTTTGGCCAAAAGAGGCCCGATACACTGCCTGGCGCGCTCGGCACCAAAATTTTGATTTTCTTCCTTTCTTCGACGTTTCTTTGCAAACATTAGCCCACTATCAAATACCCCATCAAAGCAATACAAAATACGTACTTAGTGCTCTCAAAACTAAGGTAAACATGGTTCAAAGTTGGCAAGTAGGGTCAAAAATGTACGGGGTGTTACAAAATAAGAGAGCTAACATAGCTAGAGCAGTAGCTCCTGCACCAGCTGTTTTAATTGCAGAACCCGCCGCCAGAGGTAGAGGATAGGGTAAAGGAAGAGGAAGAGGTAGGGCAATACCCGCCAGAGATGGAGCCCGAGCTGCAGCTAATCCAGCTCGATTGAGATCTAAGACACCTCCCACACCCAAGGATCATCATGATAAGGTTATGAATGAGGAGGTTTTGGAACAGGAGGAGGCAGTACCAGTTCTGGGAGGTGTAGCTCCTCCCTAAATATCATCTGAAATGATTCGGCTGGTACTTGGTTTTCTGAGTGGGTTGATAGGTACTGTAGCCACGCCTATAGTTCCTATTTACTTGCATCCGAGGGTGCAGCATGTTGCTGCAGTGGTCCCTAAGATGGTTGAGTTTTCTGGTACGGAAGCTTTCCCTCATCCTATTTTAGGTCCTATTATGACCGGGATAGAGCATGATATGTTGAAACCATCCCTATTGGTTCAAGTGTAATCATCAAGTAAGTTTAAAAATATCACCACTTGCACCACAACATAGACCTTATCTCAAATAGAATGATTTCATTATTCAACAATGTTTATGACTAACCATTTAGTTAAATCCGGTCATTTAGAACCGATTAGCCTTAATTCATTTCTTAATAGCAATAAAATTATGACAATGCTTTAGCATAGACTTATTCATCACCCAATGGCTCAACTAGGATTGTCATCCACCAATTCAATCAAACTATCCCAACCTATTCACTACCATTCCTACTTCATTATAATCAGTTTACATCAACACCTTTCAATTTTGAAAAACACCATTCTTACTAGTTATTAGTTTTCACAACCCATAGTCCCATAACTGGACACCAACATACATATATTCTCATGAATTAGCACAATTAACACATAATTCATAAATCATCAAGATTTGCCCCAAAATAATAATTAAACCAATTTAGAATCCATTCATGTCCACATTTTGATTATTACCAATCATTCATCGTGCGTACCGGCATAAGCAAGAAATCTACCGTCAAACTACATTATAGTCATGTAATTTAACCAAGATCTACTACACATTAAATCTAGCCTACCTGGGCGCCAAGCTACTGCAATAAGTAAGCTATACCACGGATGATCTTTCTTCTTCTTCACATTCCTAAAGGCTAAATCATCTAATAAACAACAAGTATAAGAGTGATTAATCCATATTCTTCAAATAAATACTTTGAAAAGTCAAACCCACTAATTCTACCCATATTTATGGTAAATAACAATACTCAAGGGTCAATTAACCACTAAGGAGCTCTATTATGCTCAACTCATCTCCATTAATGGAGTTTTAAAGCTAAAGGTCTCATCCTTAGAGAATTTAAGGTCCCCAACCATCAAAATTCATGTTTTTGAACCGCAATTTCATATTAGGGAGAGTTAATTTACAATCTAAAATCAATTCAAGGTGAAAATACTCATACCCATAGGATTTCCCCATAATTTCGTGAACCTAGGGTTCTAAACCAAAAGAATTTCACCATAATTCCCCATTCCAATGATTCTAAAAGAAGAAAGGATTAATCGATGATAAACGAGAGTAAAAATCTTACCTCAACGAAGGATTTCCATACCAACCATGAGCACATCGCCTCTCTAGGGATTAGGAATGATATTTTATAGTTTATGGACTGAAACCTGTTAAAATAATCTTATAAACTGTAGTTTTCCTGCTATAGAGGCCCCGTTATAGCAACCTAAACCTACTACATGTAACACCCCGTACCTTCCCAACTCTACTTGACAATGTTGAACAATGTTTACTTAGGTGTCGAGAGCCATAAGTATGTATTTTGTAATGTTATTGATGAGATAATTGATATTGGACCTACTACATGTGATTAGACCTTCGTAGGAGGTGTCTTGTGACTTCGTGGAGCATTTGTGGGGTTAAAAATGAGGCTTGTAGGACCTCCAAACAAAGGATATTAAAGGTAAGAAGTAAGTTAAAGAATAGAACTTGAAGTATCTAACCAAATCCGCAAAGAAAAGTCGAAGAACGAAAAAATTTCAAAAAAAAATAGGCCAGGCGCGCCAGAGGGCGTGCCTGGCCGCTTTTTTCCCAAATTGTTTGGGCAAAGGCAGCAAGGTGGCGTGCCCAGGGCCGTGCTAGGCTGCTTGTGCACACCTCTCAAATGTTGGAAATTTTTCTAAGTCCCAAGGGTGCCCGGGGACGTACCGGGCCGCTTTTTGCCACATTTCTTCTCCAACCATGAGCCTATACATGGAATGATTGAAGTATTATATTGGTATTCCAATTTGGTATAATTATTCGTGGACGAAGTTGGCATCCAAATTACGTTTTACCCTTTATGTTCGAAATGAGCCATGATTGGCTAGAATCACTTGCTCTTGGGAATGAGGCAGCGAATTTGAGTCTCGTGAGTTGGAATATTATCGTAACACATATTAAATGATTTAAACATGAGATATATTATGGATTACACATTGATTTTAGTGGATTGAGATAATATGTGTTAATGGGCTAATTTGAGGCCCAAAATGGAGTTAAAATGCAAGGCCCAAGAGGGCAAAAAGACCCATTCTTCTACCATTGACCAATTAAACATGAAATTTAATGCCAAGAAGACTTGAGGGCCTATATATATGTGGAAAAATCTGATTTTTATTCAAAGAAACACACATCACATTTCTAGAAATTTCCTAAGATTTCTCTCATCTCTTAAAACCCTAAGCCATCTTCTTGGACAAGATCATCCATTAGCAAGCTTAGGTAAGTGATTATTCTTGTACTTTAGTATATTATATGCATGATAGATGGTGTAGATCATGATGGTTATGTTGGCAAGTGTTGAATAGTGAACTTTTGCTTTTTGTTAAAGATGTGCCATTCTTGTTATTTAAACTTGAAACAAGACTTGAGGTATGAATAAAAGTGAATGGTATGGATGAGATATCAACATGTATGGTGTGATTATGATTCTAAACTTGTTATTTTTATATAAGTGTAAATTATGGTATTTTGGCCGATATGTTGTTGTGAGGTGTATGGAGGTGATTTGAAGGAGTAATTGTGACGTCGTGTTAATGAAGAAATGTAAAGAACGAACTTGGGATGAAATGCTATTGGATTGTGATATTTTGGTCAATGTTGGGCATGTTGTGATATTTTTGATATGACAATGTCGTAAATGGTATTGTAAAGGGTGAAGTGACATTATACGACAGTCATATAGCTCATTGTCGTCTTGTACACTTGTATGGTAACTAGTTGATAATGTAAGCTCCGGTATGTATTTGTGTTGTAGAGTAAGACGTAAGGAAGGAGCTGGACTATTGTATTCGTATCTAGGCTTGTATATTCATACTTGGAAGTGAAGGTATGTAAGGTTACTCTTTTCGTATCCTTCTGCAGCATATAGTATTCACCTTGTCATTGTACTTGTACATTTCCGAAATGTTCTAAGGTATCTCATTTCAGGTTATCATCTATTGTTGATCATATATACCTTACTCTTGATCTATTGTCATTCATGTATCACATAATGATGAGCATGGTCCAAGTTCCAATAATGTTACATTCAAAAGTTCCAACAATGACATAATCATCAAATGAACTATTTCTAAGATTGAAGAAGTGAGGTAATGAAGTACTTATTCTTGGGTGGTATCCCAGGGGTTAAAATACCTAGCATGGGTCGATCCCAATAATCCACAGCCTCAAACAGGAAACTTCTAGTCTTCTTCCTTTCGTCTCTCCGGTAATCCATTTAAATCTCACTCCGATTGACCACCATTGATGAACCTTTCATGCGTATCTTCACCTAGCTATGATGAACCTATTTCTGAGCTTCTTGAGTACTTCAGTTGTAGCATCCATGTCGCCTCATCTACTTCCTTGGATATACAAACATTCTTATCCAAGCTATATAGTGGTTGTGAAAGGGATAAACAGGACAACTTTCTCCGGCTTTTTGAGGTTTTTAAACTGAGAACTATAGTTGAGCTTTGGGTGTATTTCACCTTGAGCAGTTAAAATTATCACAAATGCCATGAAATCATCCCAATCAGAGACTTTTTCATCTCAACCAACCCCAGATCTACACCTCTAGTACCTAAATAAGTATCCTTTTTATCCTCATTTTCTATACATACCCAATCTTGATTGTTAATTTCCTCCCTCTTCTTCTTTCTTGATAGGTTGAGGAACTAATACCACATCAGGTAAGTGAGAATGCATCTCAATTAAACTCTATCTATGTAATTCTAGCACTGTTTATGTTGTCTTGTTACTGTTGTTATTTTCTTCCTCGATATGTTATGTGATGATGTTGTTGCTGACCTTTGATATTCTGTAAATCAAACACTTTATTGTATTATCCTTCCTCCGTATTAAAATCCCCATTATGCAGCTTTTTAATCCTGAGGATATGAATCTGGCATTTATCCATGTTCAATATTGATTTTGCTTCCCTAGGTAGCTCCTGAAAAGTGGTATAAGTAAGTCTATCTATACCTGTAAAACATAAAGCTTGATTAGCAATAAAATCTGCCAACTTGTTTCCCTCTTTAAATGTATGTTCCTCTATCAGCTGCATCTCTTTTATTAGTGTATGAATCCATCTTATCTCCATAGCAACACCCATCCCAAGTACCATCTATTATATGTTTCATAGAAAGAGAATATGCTTCTAATGTCAAAGGAAACAAGTTATGCTCTAAGCAGTACTCTAAGCCCATTCTCATTGCAATCACTTCTACAACTAGATTATTAGTATCCTCTATCCTTTTTCCCTCAGCAAAAAACAAATTACCCTGGTCATCTTTTATGTAGAAAGCACTAGAGCTAGGACCATGGTTGCCTTTTGAGGCCAAATCAAAATTACATTTGTAGTGTCCCAATCTAGGCAGTTTCCAATAGACCACAGAACATCCGATTCTGAGTGTATAACTATGAAAAAGTCTTATCATATCTGGCCAATTTCTAGGTATATGTTTAAGCCATGGGAAAAGGGACTTTGCTAAATAGACCAAGTTCCTAGTAATCTCCCATCTCATACTCAACTCTGACATCTTGCCTCCATGTTTAACCACATTTCTTCTCTTTCATATTTGCCACAATATAAACAATGGAATAACTTTAAATAAGGGACTGAGCTTTGTATTGGTAGATGCAGTCCACCATTTAAATACACTGTCCTTTACTTGTAAAAAAGGACCATCTATCCCTAAAAAAGATGGAAAGAAAATCCATATACTGTTAGCAATATTACACTTCATAAATAAGTGTTCAACAGTTTCATGTACCCCATCCTCAATGCAGCAGCACAAAACTTCTTCACATATTCTCTTTCTGATGAGGATTTCCCCTACAGGCAGCCTTTTCCTCCATAATCTCTATATGAAAAAGTATACCTTAAAAGGTATCCCTTTTATCCAGATTCTCTTAAAAATTAGCAAGCTTTCTTCTTTCTCTCTTAGAAAATCCCATACAGAACCAACACTAAACTTTCCAGCAGCATTCAACATCTACCATGCCTTGTCCCACTGCTCCTCATCCATATTGTACTTCACATTTTATATAACTTGATTGTATACTTCATCCCCAAAACTCAACTTCATTAGTTCAGTATTCCATCCCCCAATGGAATAACATTGACTCACATCCTCCAGTTGATTGTTTCTGACAATATCTATAGGTAAGTAAAAATAAAAAGCACCCAATTGTGTCCAATTGTCATACCAGACACTAGAGTGTCCATATTTGGGTTCCCACCATATTTGTTGATCAAACATATCCCTGGCCTCCAACATATGCTTCCAGGTTAAAAAACCTTCCCTCCATTCCATAAGTTAGGTCTCACCTTCTTGCAATATTTATTCCACAAAAAATTAGTCTACAAAGATTTTTGGGTTCTAAAAATCCACCACAATTTTGTAAACAAGGCTTTAGAAACATCAAATAATGATCTAAAACGTAACCCTCCTTCGTCTTTAGGACTACAAATATCCTTCCAAGCCACCCAATGTTTATTCCTGTCCTACTCTTTGAAATTCCATAGAAATCTAGCAAAGATTCTATGTGTATCATGAATAACACATTTTGGAGGATTAATAGCTGATAGTAAATAAATTGGAAAACTACTCAACACATGATTAATCAACACTGCATTACCATCAAAAGAAAGCATTTTACCTTTCCATGCTTGTAGCTTATTGTGTACTTTCTTCATTAAGTCAGCAAAGTGCACCTTGCTCTTCTTTGCATGCCCAATTAGGCATCCTAAATACATCAATGGAAACTTTTCTCTATTAAAAATAGTACATTCTTCCACCTCCTTTATTTGATCATGGGCAGTCTTGTGATAAGCAAAAAAGGCACTCTTATCTCTGTTTATCATCTGGCCAGACTGATCTTCATAATCCCTAAGAATCTCCATCATTAGTTGTAATGATTTTCTATCAGTAGAAGAAAAAATAATAGTATCATCTGCATATGCAAGATGATTTATATTTTCACTCTATTTTGGCATCCCAAATTCTTATTATCTGCATCCAAAAATAAAAAATAAAGGGCTCTAGGTAACACTTCTGCAGAAAGAATGAAAAAAGTTGGTGATAAAGGATCCCCTTGCTTAACACCCCTAGTAGAATGAAAGAAGCCATGTGCTTGACCATTTATTAGAATGGAGTACCAGTTGTTAGCCACTAGTCTCCAAATCTTATCCACCACTCCTAGATCAAATCCCATCTTTTCAAGAACTTTCATCAAAAAATTCCAGTCAACCCTGTCATAAGCCTTAGTCATATCAATATTAATCACCACATTTGCAGGTTTTCCCCTTAATCTGATGACATAGATAATCTCTTGTGCTAATAGGACATTTTTATTGATGCTCCTACCTTTCACAAAACCTGACTGGTTTCTTGAGATACGGGTAGGGAGTAAACCTTCTAACCTTTCATGTAACACTCTTGAAAACATTTTGTTAAGGAAGTTACTCAAACTAATTGGTCTCATGTCTAAAAAAGATTGTATAATATCTTTTTTAGGCAGTAAAACCAACTTAGTGTGAGTGATGGACTTGGGAAGTGTGTTCCCCTGAAAAAAGGCAGTCACCATATTATACACATCCTCTCCAACTATATCCCAGCAAATTTGAAAGAAATGGACAGAAAACCCATCCGGTCCACAGGCACTGTCTCCATTCAATTCAAACACTACCTTTCTGACTTCTTCTCTGGTGGGCATAGCATTGATATCTCTATTGGCTTCCTCATAAACCAATTTAGGGATATGTTTCAATAGTGAAAGATTACCTTCTCTCTGGATCCCTAAGAATTGGTCCTGATTAAAAAAAATAGTTGCGGCAGCCACCTGTTAAGAATCCTCTACCCAGTTTCCTTCCTTATACTGGATCCTGTTAATGGACAATCTTTTTCTTCTACCATTGACCAAGCTGTGAAAAAACCTTGTATTCTTTTCACCTTCTGTAAACCATTGGATACCTACTTTCTGCCTCCAAAATTCCTCCTCATAATGAATATATTTCTTTAATTCAGCTTGTACCTTGTGTAACACCATTCTATTTCTAGCAGATGGATTTTCTTTAAACAATTTTTCTTTAAGTCTAACAATCTCCTCTCTAATAATTAATTGTTTGAAAATATCACCAAAAGAAGCTTTGCTCCAACTAGTTAATGTAGCCTTAGTCTTGTTCAATTTTTGCTTTAGGCTGACAAAATTATCATTGTCTTCAACAGCCCACTAATTATCTCTTAGCACCAATTTAAAATCATTTTTTTCTGACCAAAATTTAAGAAATTTGAATGGTCTTCTTATAGTATTAGACTGATTTCCATAGGAAAGTAGTAAAGGTGCATGGTCTGATCCAGTCCTTGCTAGATGCTCTGACACCACCAAACCATAACAACCTAAACCAAGAATCTTATAATCTTTTGAAAATACAATTACTGTCAATTCTACCATTCCACCTGTGAATGGACTGCCTTTGAAATTGATGTCAACTAGGTCACAAAAATTTACACAAAAAGCAAAATCCTCATACTCTTGGGGATACACAGGAAGGCCCCCTATTTTCTCCTCTTCACTCAAGATGACATTAAAGTCACCCCTAATCAGCTAACGAATATTCATGTTCATACTCAAAGAGTAAATATCATCTCATAAGCTCAATCTTTCCTACACATCACATTTTACATACACTGCAGTAGCCATTAAGGACTGACCATTATCTTGAAACAACAATCTTAAAGATAATTATTGTTCAGTATCAGCAATGACATCCACCTGAATATGTTCCTGAATAAACATCCAGATCTTACCATTCAGGTTATAATTTGCATACTGCATACCCAAACTTTTTTTATATTTTTGAATCTGATTAACATCTTGAAAAGGCTCCATCATAGTAATAATGAAGAACTTGTGATATTTGTGCAACATCTGAATTTTGTGGAATGAATTTTGGGTCCTTACAGACCACACATTCCAAAAAAGTGCTTTTATTATTATTTAGAACCAATTTTGACACTTCTCTTTGGATTTGTTCTTGTAGGCAGTGTCTCCCCTTTTTTTTCCTTTGTTTACCTTTGTGATTGTTAGTGGTGATAAACCATTATTTTTTAGGACCTGAACCTAATTCTTCATACTATTCTCTTCATCTTTATCTTCTGCAGGATCTATCTGTTTTAAGACTTCTTGATTACCACTATCATGCACCTGATGTGAGACTAGTTTATGTAAAGCTTTAATTGGATTTGTTTTTGTGCAGGGAATTTCTAGTTCCTGTTGTGCGCATTCTCTACCCCTGGTGTATTCAATATCAACATACTACTAGTTGCCTCTGGATATGCCCCTATCATCTTATTAAATTCAAGTGAATTATTAGTCTGCAGTGGTTCTTGAAAAATGGCTTGTGCTAGTTGTTGTTGCATGTCCATGTGTTCCACCTGCTCCTTACTGTGTATGATATCAAGTACCTGTTGTGATCTCTCTCCTGTCAGCTGTGACTTCTCAATATTATCTATAGTTGTCACTGCTTGCCTTTTCTTACTACTAGACATTATTGTCTCTGAATCTGCTTCAATTTTATCATTGTTAACCTCTTTTCTATTCACCTCATCTCTAATGTTTTCATCATTCTGTTGTACATTTGCTAACTTCTATTTCTCCACATTGTCTCTCACAGTTTGACAATTTCTATTCTCACTTGATGGCTTCTTTTGAATATTGCTACTCTCAGGCATGAAATCAGTCTTATTTGGAGAACTACTGTGATGTCTTTCCTTTGCTTTATCCATCACTACTAGATTGTTTATGTTATCATTTGAAGTCTTCTTCTGATTACTATTGTTCCCAGGTGTGGACTTGACCTTATTGGAAGACCTTCTTTAGTTATCATTCCTTGCTGACTTGTTACCATGTGAGTTAGAACTGCTAGTGAAAGCTTTTTTCTACCCAGTCTCTAGTGCTATCTTCTTTGTGGGACTCCTGGTTAGTTACATCCCCTTCACTACTATTCTCCTTTTCATTTTTCTTCTAATTCAGTATCTCAAACTGGTTATTTGAATTGATGATATCGCTCATCTCTACAGCCTTGTCATTCATCAGTTCTCCTTGTTTCCTGGTAAAGAATCTATTTGTAGAATGTCATTTACTAATGACATCACCTTTATAAAACCTCCTTTGATCCTGTTGTTCTGATACTGCTGCCTCATCTTGTTTTTCTTTTGCCAGTTATAGTTCTGGATGAAGTACTCTACAGTCTTCTACATTGTACCCTTGTAACTTACATCTCTTACAATATGAAGGAATGGAGTCATATTGAATCTTAACTTTTACCACTCTTGTTTCCTGACTTGTTTCATTTTCAATTTTCATTTGAACAAAATCAGGTTTATCCGCAAGCAAATCCAACTGAACTTTCACCCTAGCACAACTGGGGTGAGTTTTATTGACTGTAGCAAGATCCAAGTGCAGGGGTTTCCCAACAGCTGAGGCTAAGGAAAATAGAAATTCCTTGACAAAGAAAGTGGGAAGAAGATCTGGAAACGATATGCAAATAGTCGCCTGTGATGTTTCTTGATTCACTTTGAAATTAGCATTATATATGAAAGGGCGCATTTGATAAGCATATCCGTCCTTGGCAATTATGTAAAAGGAATTTTTAGACAATATATTAATGAAGTTCTCAATTAACTCAAATCGCATTAATACATATCTATTCCTCAGAAAACCTATTTTATAATCACCTGCTTTACCACATTGTTTGGGAATTAATTCTCTTAATTCTGAGATCTCAGGCCATCCATATGAGAATTTTCCAACTACTGCATACTGCAAATTCTCTATTATGTTCATCCTAGTAACTTCTTGTTCAGTCCATTTTATTATGGGGATTCCATCCACAACTACAGCTTTTTTAAAGGGGATTGGATCGACTTCAATCTGTGGTTTCATCACATTGTCTTTGTTATTAATCTTCCTGAAAATATCTACATATGTTACTCGAGGTAGGGTTTTGAATGGGAGACGTTTTAACGGGTAAGGGAGGGAATTGTTCTGTGGAAGTAGGGACCAGGCCAGCCAGTGGAGGTGGCTGGCCACCTGTCGACGCCATGACCGGTCAAATATTAGGGTTTAAGTTGATTTTTTAGGGAAATCACCAGAGCAAGGGGAGAGCCTGAGTCTCATATACAAATTGTAGTTACATTTCTTGAGGAAAAAGATTTCCTAAGTAAGAAAGAAGTAGGATGTATAGTACGTTGTTAACATCATTAATTAGAGAAAAAAAATAAACATCAATTGTAAAACATTTTGAATTCAATATATTATACGTATTATAGACGTATTTCAGTGCACGTGATAAATATATATATATATATATATATATATATATAACTAAAACATTTTTAATACAAATATATTATAAGTATTATATGTGAAATTTTTCAAACATTTCATTACAATTTAAATTAGTTTATGTTGTTAGAAGTGTATTATATTTGTTATGAAATAATAACTATCGAATTCATAACAATGTATAACATTGAATTCGAATTGTATTATAATGATCATTTATATGCAATATAATTTTAATACAACTTTAATACAATTTTTGAAAACTTCACCTCTTCTTCTCCTATGAATCACCACCACCATACCTCCGTCAGACCACCATCCCAGATCAAACGAACCACCAAACAACAGTTCAACCTACCGAAAAACCACCACAACCTCTGACATAATGCAAAATAAAACACCTAACGCCACCACCACTCTTCTCCTTGATTTCCGGTGATACACAATCTCCAGTAAAGTCAAACTCCAACCAAGCAGTGGTGGTCTGGCAGTGGATCGGTGGTTTATGGGTCTGATTTATCAGAGTTTATGCCGATTTTACTGGCGTAAAGCTTGATTCATGCTGGAGAAGAAGGGAGCACAACCCATCTTTCCCTTTTCTGACCACATCCAACCACCAAACAACCCCCTCTACCCCTTTTCCGACCACAATCCACCCAGCACCACGTCCAGAGTCCATCTAAAAGAAAATCAATTGTCGGACCAACCAAATCAGCTACCACTCCGACGAAACGAACAATACCACAACAGCCACACCACGACCATCCTCTTCTCCAATCGATCTGTCCCTTTCCTTTTTCCAGTGAATTTTGGCCAACCAACATTGATGGTTGTAACTAGCAAACCTCCAATCCATGATTTTAGCTATTAAAGGTAAAAGTAGGCTATAGTCCGTAATAAAATAAAAGTAATATTATTTAGGATAACAATATCGTTATATTATACCATTTATGTAATTATCCCTTATTAAAATAGAATTCAAATATTGAGATTTTGAAGGAGGAGAAAAGGGGAAATTCAAAAAAACATTGTTTCTTCAACTTTGCAATATTATTGTACATATGAGAGGAAATTCTCTTATTAAAAGGCTGAATCACTTCTTCAGCAACTTCATCATCAAAATAGTTATATGTTTTAGAAAAAATACATTTCAAATTTTTTCATCATAATAACAACAACTATTTTAAATAATATTTTCCTATTTATTCTTTGAATGAATTAAAAGAAGAGATACCATCATCAGTGAAGTGAAAAAAAAATTATTTATCATATTTTCTTTTTAAAAAAAATCACAGAATAGGTATTTTGAGCAAAGTTGAATTGAAAATTTAATGATTTCCAACCTCTTATTAAATACATTTATCCACAATCTTTTATGAACCGAATGGAGTTAAAAATTTTTTTAAATAAATCGACTAAAAATATGAGAATTTCGTTAAGTAATGAACCTTTGGTCAACACAACCTCTAAATCTAGCTATTGAGAGGATAATTGTCCAAGTCTCTATAAGAAAATCAATAGTCCATTCTTGAATTAATGTAAAATTTTGACTCATTATAATAAATTTCAACTAATATTATTTAGTTTAATTTATGATTTAATATTATTATTGTTGGGCCTGTACACTGTATGACCTATCACCAACTAATATCTACTACTTTATCGTATATAAGAAGTGACCGCAGGAGCAGCTGCAGTAGGCACAGCTCCGTCGACATGCCTGCTTAGCTGCCCACTTCAAAAAAATTTGTGTTCCATTTTAATTCATTTGTCTTACTTTCCTTTCTAATTCATTATATATGTAATGACCCTCCAAGTCATTTTCTCAATTTTCATGCATTTTCGGCATTTTGAGCCTTTCCATAGTGGCCACAGGTCATTTATGACTTGTCGAAACTGTCGGTTTGGTTATCGAACAGTTCATTTGGATTTTAGGCTCATTTCTCTATTTTGGAGCTTTCGCTATTAAGAAATTGGTCTCGGATCAAAACTCCTAGTAAGTGGACTCAGATGGAAATTCTGACAGTTCTATCATCTCCAAAATATCAATTTTAGGCTGAGGGAATCTCGATCCGGGTTTTGAGACTTTCGGACTCATTTGGGGCTGTTGGTCAGAAGTTGGTTAAATCGGTACATTTGGTTTGGGGGCCACATTTTGCCAAAATGATCTCCGTTGGGAATTTCATCCATTCCGTTGAGTCTAGAATGTCATTTTTATTGGGGTGGCATTATTCAGTTGCATTCACGAGATTCTAAATGAATCTCGAGGGGACGATCGAAGACTTGGCATTTGGCCAAGTCTACTGATACCTTCAGTGTTGGTGTCGTTGCCTTAGCGTCTCCTTGGTGTCCTAGGCGATGTCGCCTTGGCAATGCCTTGGAGAGCCTAAGCAACAACGCTGCCTTGGCATGCCATCGCCTAAGCGAGGCCTTGGCCGACTAGGCGAGGCCGGCTTGGCGATGCCTTGTGCCGCCTGGGCAAAGGGCTTCTGGCAAGGGCGTGTCACCTTGGAGATCCCCAATGGCGCTAAGGTGAGGACTCCTTAGTGACCAAAGGGGCGCCTAGGCTACAAAGCTTATGGCTTTAAATATTGTTCTTTCCCCGACCCTAATTCATTTCCCCTAATTCCAAACCTCTTCAAACGTCATTTGAGCTCTAAAATCAGGAGGGGAATGTTGGTGTAGGGTCGAGATCATCTCGAGAACATCAAGTTGGTCTTCATATCATTCGAATCTCGTAAGTTCCGAGCTTCCTCTTCTCATATTTTCTCCATTTTTGGTTCTTGATTTCTCTAAATGTTGGGGCTGTTTTGGCATAGCTATATAGCTCGGTTTGTACCCTAATTTTGAGTACAAGTTCCTTGAGTCATGAGGGACATAATGACGGGTTCAATTTTGGGATTCCGTACCTGGGTCCTATGAGCCCATTTTAGATCCAAGTTTTGACCGAGAGTATTATATAGAAATATGGGTACCGTTTTACTCCTATCAACGTGTAGATTATGATTTTTGATAGTGCGACGTCATTTTTCGGACCGTGGGACAAAGACGAACGATTTGTGGGTGGTTCAAGAATGCAGTTCGGCTATGAGGTAGGCTTTGGTCTACTTTTCTCTATGAGATTGTGTATTGTATAAATTTCATGGTAGGTACGGATTATAGGATGGGTTTATACCTAGTAATACCATGATTTGACCTATTTAGGGGATTTAGAATAGAAAAGTGACCCGAACCCTAGCCTAGAATACCTGTTACGGTTGTAGGATCCTAGTACACCGGATTATGGACTCGTTTGACCATAGATCGACATAAATGACCCGTTAATCTAAAAATTTCCATATTACTTAGTGATTTGGATGGTATTTCCCCGATTAAATCCTTTTAGTAGCACTGTGCCATTGTTTACCTTAGTTTTCCGAATTACGGTGTTGGCATATGTTAATTTATATATATTAATTGGGCCCGAGGCGGGGGTTACGATACCAATTGGACACCAGGTTAGTATTCTATTCTTTGAAAGGACATGGCTCTAGTTTATAGGCGCTAATGTCGCCCAAGATATACCTTCAGAAAAGTATAATACGGACGATGTATCAAATATAGAACCCAACTCGGTTGGGGTCGATCCACAGGGAACAGGACAAAATTATGTAGAATGCTAGTTTGAGTAATTGGCAAGTAAGTAAAAATGGGGGGTTTGTTTTTGTAGATAAGTGGTGACAGTAACAATTGTTGATTGTAGGATTTGTAGAGAATATGAGAAATACACTAGGACTGTGATCCCCAATGATTCCCTAACTCCACTAATTACTTGTGCTGGCAAAACTGTCTCGCTACGTTGCATGCAAAATCTAACAAGATAAGTTCATCTAAATGTCTCTCGACCTTGGTTAGACGAATTTCACTCTTCTCCTCTCGGTCTCCGAGTGTCGCACTACTAACCCCTGTCCTTATCTCAGATAACTATATTTGCTGCGGCTTAAATTATTAGATGAAGGTTGAGAGCTTCAAATCTCTATTGTTATTCCCTTTTCCCAATCTCTACCTCTCTCTCGAGCAAGTCTAGAATACAGGCAAGTTTCTGACTTTTGCAACCGTTAGAAGATCAATCACAACGAAGGAAATAATAATACATGCAATCACACAGGTTCATAATTTGCTTCGCACTTAACCCGTTTCATTAATTCTTCATACTTCACACAACCCAAGTTGATGAGTTTAGCTACTCATGTTTGTAAGAGCACAATAAGAATTCAAGGATGAAAACATAATTCTAAACTCACAATATAAAAGAAACTCTGAAATCTCAATTATGAATAAAACCTAAAATCGATGCTTCGAGATTACAAAACCAATAATATCTTTATGAACTCAAAATAATGGAAATATAACTCAAAATAATGTAATGGCTAACTCTTGAACATAGGACAACAAAGGGGTATTTATAGATACAAAACGAATCCTATCCTAATCAAAATAGGAAAACAGAGTCGGCAACCATCCACGGTACCGTGACTTGGTGTCGTGGAACCAAGTCACGCCACGTAGATCCTATCGTGGAAATCAGGCACATGGGACATCCTCAAAAATTGTCTCACGGCAGCCACTCACGACACGTGAGTCCTGTCGTGAGTCACCTCTCTGATGCAGAACTTGACTCTTTTGTCTTCAAATACTTCGTTCTCGAGCATGATTCTTCCTTTTTGTCCATTTTGCCTCCAAAACCTATTTTTCTGCAATATAGAACAGAAAACACGTCATACCAACCAAACAAACCCAATTTATTGCATATTTTCCTTGTTTTAAGCATCGAAAGTGACATGTAACCATGGCGCATCAACACCCTCAACTTAGAACATTTACATGTCCTCAGGCAAACAAAACAAAATAAACGCACTGATGATTAACTAAAAGAAACCTAAGGTACCTACAGCAATAAACTCATTGGTTTTGACCTCAAAACTTTTTTGACCCCTCCTACTTACAAATCAAAACCACAGTGTGTATACATGCAGCATATTATCATGACATAGAAGGGATCAAGTGATGGCATGAGATTATGAACAAATAACTAAGCATATATGCAAATGACATTATCCGAACAAATAGCAGCTAACAATGCAACACATATACTCTCATAACAAAGAAGTCCCATACACTTACAGTATACTAATGAATCTCAAAGTAGGGACTCGATCAAAAAACTCTCTCTCACAAAGAAGTTCAAACAGTGTGCATGAAATACCATAGGCTTGCCCTTATTTTCTATGCCTTAGTTTTTCAGACAGTTGGACTAGGATCACTATAGGACTTTCATCAGCT
Source organism: Capsicum rhomboideum (assembly GCA_031232105.1). NCBI lineage: Eukaryota > Viridiplantae > Streptophyta > Magnoliopsida > Solanales > Solanaceae > Capsicum > Capsicum rhomboideum. The sequence continues at coordinate 83,735,549 of CP124712.1, forward strand.
TGTAATGTAGACTTGGGACGGGTATGGTACCTATGGATATGGTAACTCAACCCTCCTTGACACTACACTTATTTTTGGCTCCATTTTCCAACCATTCTCATTTTTATTTTCCCTTATTCTTCTTTATTTATTTTTAGATTTTAGGTGTGATTTCCTTCATACTTTCAAAACACAATTTATTTATATATTATTTTTTTCTGACACCCAAATCTATTTTCATTTTTTTTTACTAACCCCTTCTTCATACCCAAATCAATCTAGGCACCCCTAAAATAGTCACCTCCAACTTAGACGATTTGCCTAAGTTGAGGTACACAATTTCCAAGGAGGGACCAGGACCAGGGCCAAGACAGGTTCATTATAAATCAAAATGGGAAGGTGAATAGGCTATTGAAAGAAATAGGTCAATTAAGGCTCAAAATTGGGTTCAAGGGATATTCATTGCATAGTTGGTCAGGCATTTAGGTTAAAAGTGGACTTTTTTCAAAAATGGCCTATGATCCTTTCCTAACCACTATCCTATAACCTAGGCAAGACTAACTGGACAAGTTATGAATCGTACACACAAAGTGAACTAAGTAATGACCTCACACACACATAGCACGAGGTTACACTATCTACTACTACCTATCCAGTTCATACAATGCTAGCTACAGTCATGTTGCCTATAATACTAATGCCATAACACGATCCAACAACTATCATAAACTAACATACTACACACATATTTCAAAACAAAATTCTCAGGAGGGGTGTCCTTTACACAATCAAAAAGCATCCTTATCATTCAAAATATGTTCAAAATTGGACTGCACTAAGGTTCCCCTATTTTTCTTCTAATTAATCATGAAAACAAAATAACAACCTAAACATGCCAGTTCTACTATGATAGCACACTCGGGGGAAAAGAAACACGGTAAGAAAAACCCCCAAGTGGTGGTATACCCCCACCCCCAACTAAAAAGTGGTGCACTTTCCCTAGTGCACATCTATAAATAGAAGAAGTATAAGGGAGTGAAGACATACCTGTGGTGCCCTAGGCGCTGGATGTCGGCCCGCCCATAGCGGGATCATCAGCATGCTCTCTGGGCTCTCTATTAGGTGCAGTCGGTGAAGGGGGTGCCTGACTAGAGGATGCACCCCGTGCCCTCTCCTCCTGAGCAATCTGCCTGGTATGGTACTCTACTCTAGAGGCCTTCACCTCACTCCGTAACTCACCCTCGGACTCATCACCACTATCAACCTAATCTTTTATACTACGTGGTCTCTTGCCTTTATCAATAGGAGGCTTCTCATCGACAAACAAATCCACCTCGAACACCGACCTTATCAGGGCCAGAACGAGCATAGATGAAATAATAGGAGTGATGCTCGGTACCAAAGCTCTAACCTCCTCTCTCAATGCAGCCACCTTCCATGTCAAGCCTGCCACATCATAAATTTGTGTTGAACTCATCCGAGTGGCCATTCGGGCCTCAAAACTATCGATCCTCCCATGCAGCTCTCTCATAAACTGCTTCATAGCTGCAGTCATATGGGCCTCCACTCTGGTCTATACAGCCTCTACCGTGGTCCTAACCCATGGCTTAAGCTGGGATACCAACTTAGCCATCTGGGTCTCAGTGTGGGCCTACCTCTCGAACATTTGCGTCTGTCTATCAATCAACTGCTACAAGAAGTCCCTCGAAACTGAAACCATACCAGAGGAAGGCGGTGGTACGATAAGGCCTGCTACCTTATCATCAATCATCAGGATTGTGCCCTCAGCAGGTATACGAACAGTATCAAGTACACTCACCGGTGGTGGAGCACTAACTAGCTCCTCTCTATCTCTAGGCCCTTCAAAAAGGGTTGCTCCTGATGACCTGGAAGGTTGAGACCTCCGCGAAAAGACTGGGTGAGCTCCCCGCTGCTGGAACAACCCTATATTAGCAATGCGGGTCGCCTCAATATGATGGTATACCGCAGGCGTTGTGAACTTACCAGCAGTAACACATAAGCCATGAATAAGACAGGGGAAAGGGATGTTGGTGAAGTCGCGGAAAGCACGCTCATGTATCTCCCCAATGATGTAGCAAGTGAAGTTAATAGCATAACTTGCCTGAATGCTCGCTACCAACACTGTCCGATCAAGTGTGAGTGAATTATCAGCATTAAATGGACTCAACAGGTGCCTGACAACCGACCACCAAAATCGTCTAGCAAAGTGAAGTGAGGATTTCTTAATATCCAGCTTCCCAACAACCCAACTAGAATTAGCACTATCCTCTGCTATATAACCTGTAATCCATCGCTGTAACTCCAAATGTTGATCGGCGTCTCTCATTTTAGCCCTATTTAGCACAGTCTTCATACAGTGATCAAATTTTGCAGTGCTGGTTGGAAATGGAAACTCAGCACCAAACAAAAACCCATGGATAGTCTGCTCAGATATGTTCACTCTGGTCTCTTGAACCAAAGTGTGAGTCAATGGCGGTTGGTCTCTATACCACTGCTCATTGGGTGTGATAAATTCAACAGAAGCAGCATAAGAAGCATAAAACTAACAGACCAACTCTGAGCTATAGTGCCCAGGAGGCTTCGTCATCCACCCGAACCCATAATGGCCAAATACAGCATTAATCTCAGGCAGTGCTTTTAATTCATCTAGTCGATACTGGGGCTCTTCAGTGATACTCCTTTTACACATGCCCCGCTCAGTAAGTTCAGCATCCCTGTCATAAATGTCCCTCAGACCCTGAACACACTAATTTTTGTTTTTCCTACGTGTGCAGTCACCTGTCTCTGTGAGGAAGTCATGGAGTTTTGGCCACCAGTGCTAGAAATAGATGTTTTTGCATCAACCGCAGAATTATCTGGACCTTCAACATTTTCCCTTGACCCGGATACATCAACGTCAGCATCATCCGAATCCTCAGCATTCTCCTCAGATCCAGACATATCAATATCCTGTTCTTCACTGGTTGCAGCATATTCGGTCCCCTCATCACACTGGGTGGTAAAATCAGAAGACTGAGTAGGGGCAATCGGTTGCGGGGGCTGTGAAGTAAGCTATTGGGAAGCCCGGGCAGTAGCTTGTGCCTGAGTTTTTAGCCTCGTTGTATGAGGTACTAGTGCAGTATCATCGATAGCAAGCTCGTATGCCTCTTCAGACCCATTTTTATCGGACATCGAAGGTTCATCACGCAATCTAGTTATAAATTCAGGATTTTTGGTACGGATTCGCGAGGAAGAACCCAGGTCTCCACATTTGGGGTTTGATTTGGGTGGCATGGGGATGGGCTTTGGGTCAGGTAAGTTGGGTTTGGGTTGGGTGGGCTTAATTTTGGGTTGGGTAGGTCGGGTTTGGGTCGAATTTATCGGATTGTGGACTGGGTGGGTCAAATTTGGGGGGTTTGATGTTTAGGGTTCACGATTTTTAGATTTGGTATGTTGAAATCTGATAGATTTGGACTATATTTTTGTCGAAATTTGATGAATCTTGGCAACTAGGGTTTTTGTTAGGATTTGGATTTGAGAAGGTGGAGTTTGGATTTGAAATTTGGGTCGGATTTGGTATCCCAATATATATATATATTTAGGTCGGGTGGACTCGGGTCGGGTCAGGTCTTGGCTACTTTACTATTTTTGAGTTCCACGGTACCACCCATGTGACGTGGGTTCACCTACGTCACGTGGGCATCCTGAAGTGGATCAGGTTCTGAAAGTGAAGAGATTTTCTATGATTTCAATGGCACAACCTACGTGACGTGGCTTGACCTATGTCACATGGGTCACTGGCGTAGGTCAAGTTCTGAAAGTTAAAATATTTCCTTATTCTCACGGCACCCCCCACGTGACGTGGGTTGACCTACTTCATGTGGGTCCCCTGACATAGGTCAAGTTCAGACAGCATGTGATTTCCTCTGTATTCTATGACACCAACCCACGTTATGTGGATGAATTTACATCACGTGAATCAATGTTGTGGGTTGTACTGAACAGCTTTAGTTCAATATTTTGAATTTCTGCTAACGCATCATCCAATGATCAGATCACAACCAACTCAGACCTTGGGTTTCCTCCCAAACAGCACCTAATTTAACGTTGTGGCACGAGTTGGCTAGGTTGGTTACTCAAATTTTACCAACCAGCCCATGGGTTGCCTCCCATGAAGTGCCTGATTTAATGTCGCGGTGCGACTTGGCTAGCTTGACTACTCAAACTTCATCAAGACTAAGCTCTTCACAAGTTCTGATCTTTTTCGTGATTCCCATTTAGTGCTTTACACGTTGCCCATTGACTTTTAATATAACATTATCTTCACCTTTCAGCTCAATTGCTCCATGCGGGAATACCCTAACAACAGTGAATGGTCGAGACCATTTAGACCGTAGTTTTACAGGAAAGAAACGAAGCCTGGAGTTATAGAATAGCACCAAATCTCCCATCTGAAACACCCATCGTTTTATTTATCGGTCATGATACAGTTTCATCTTTTCTTTATAAAGTGCTGAACTTTCATAAGCCTGGAGACAAAATTCATCCATCTCATTCATCTGGTCTAGCCTCAATTTAGCCGCTTCACTCCATTCTAGATTCAACCTTTTTAATAACCATAATGCCTTGTGTTCAAGTTCAACAGGCAAATGGCACGATTTACCAAAAACCAGCTGATATGGAGATGCACCTATTGGTGTCTTAAAAGTAGTTTGATATACCCATAATGCATGATCCAATCTTCGAGCCCAATCAGTCCTATTGGCATTCACCATTTTTGCCAATATAGACTTTATCTCATGATTTGACACCTCAACTTGCCTGCTCGTCTGAGGATGGTAAGGTGTTGCCACCTTATGTTTGACACCATATTTTTCAAGCAGGGCTTTGAATAGCTGATTACAGAAGTGGGATCTTCCATCACTAATGATTACTCATGGTGTCCCAAATCATAAAAATATGTTCTTTTTCAAGAATGTCATGACACTTCTTCCTTCATTGTTGGGAAGCGAAATCGCCTCCACCCATTTAAAAACATAGTCAACAGCTACCAAAATATATTTCATCACATGTGAGCTCATAAAGGGGCCCATAAAATTAATTCCCCATACATCAAACAATTTGAGCTCAAGGATAGTCGTCATAGGGAGTTCATGTCTGCGTGAGATATTTCCTTGTCTTTGGCATTGGTCGCAGGCCTGAGCATAGTCATGAGCATCTTTATAGATGGTAGGCCAATAATAACTGCATTGTAAGATCTTGTACGCACCCCGCGTGCCACCATGATGACCCCTAACTGGGGATGAATGACATGTTTCCAAGATACTCATCATTTCAGCCTCTGGGATACGCCTTCGAATCATACCATCTGTACATACTCTAAATAAATATGGCTCATCCCAGGAGAATTTTCTCACCTCATGCATGAATCTCTTTCTCTGCTGATACGACAAATCCTCCGGGACTATATCACTTGTCAGAAAGTTGGCAAAATCTGCAAACCATGGGATTAAGTCTTGTTATTCTGCCAGCACTTGGTCATCTGGAAAAGTATCATCAATATCAAGATTATCCCTTAATTTAAGCATGGCCTCACCCTCAACGCATGATAGATGGTCAGCGACCTGATTCTCGGTTTCCTTTTGGTCCTTGACTTCAAAATCAAATTCTTGCAGTAGAAGCACCCACCGAATCAATCTTGGCTTAGCATCCCTCTTTGACATAAGATACCGAAGTGTTGCATGGTCTGTATGCACAATCACCTTCGTACCAATCAAGTAAGATCTGAATTTAGCAAAAGCAAAGACCACTGCCAATAATTCCTGTTCAGTCACCGTGTAATTCTTCTGAGCTGGAATAAGTACTTTGCTAGCATAGTAAATCGGATGGAAAATCCTCTCACGTCTTTGGAAAAGGACTACACCCAAAGCCACTCTGCTAGCATCACACATAATCTCAAAAGGCAGCGTCTAATCTGGTGAAACAATGATAGGGGCTGAAATCAACTTCTCTTTCAAACATTCAAATGCTTTTAGACACGCCTCATCAAACACGAACTTCACCTCCTTCTCTAAAATATTGCATAATGGATTAGCAATTTTTGAGAAGTCTTTGATGAATCTTCTATAAAATCCTACATGTCCCAAGAAACTTCGAATTCCTTTAACGGAGATAGGTGGACGCAATATTTCAATTACCTCAATCTTTGCCTTATCAACTTCAATACCTTTCTTCGAGATCTGATTCCCCAATACGATACCCTCGTTGATCATAAAGTGGCATTTTTCCCAATTTTTCACTAAGTTGCACTCCTCGCATATTTTCAATACATTAGCAAGGTGTGCCACGCAATCATCAAATGAGTTTCCCACAATAGAAAAATCATCCATAAAATCCTCAATAGTGTCTCCCACCATGTCGGAGAAAATAGCTATCATGCAACACTGTAAAGTAGTCGGTGCATTACATAAATCGAAGGGCATCCTTTTGAACACGAACATCCCTTATAGACAAGTGAAAGTGGTCTTCTCTTGGTCTTCGGGAGCAATGAAAATCTGATTATACCCCGAATAGCCATCGAGAAAATAATACCATCCTCGACCAGCAAGACGGTCTAACATCTTATCCATGAAGGCCATAGGAAAATGATTTTTTTCTGTCCAAGAATTCAGCTTTCGGTAATCCCTGCAAACTCTCCATCCAGTAACCGACCTCATTGGGATTAACTCATTCTTTTCGTTTGGAACCACAGTGATTCCTCGCTTCTTTGGTACACACTGAACTGGGCTCACCCACTTGCTATCAACAACAAGGTAAACCACACCTGCATCTAATCACTTGATGACTCTTTCTTCACAACCTCTTGCATCGATGGATTTAGGTGACGTTGATGCTCAATGCTCGATATGCACTCAGGATCAAGTTGAATTTTGTGAGTTCAAATACCGGGTGGAATCCCTATAATATCGGCGATGGACCAACTAATGGCCCTTTTAAATCTTATCAATACCGAAACCAGAGCCTCTACTTACCACTCTAACAACTTAGCAGAAATAATCACAGGCAAGGTGTTGTTGGCTCCTAAAAATGTGTAGCGGAGGTAAGCCGAAAGAGCCTTAAGCTCCAAAACTAGAGGCTCATCAATAGAAAGACGAGTCGGTGGGGTCACCCTATTCTTCAAATCAAAATCAAGTTTCTTTGGAGCATAAGTTTATGATCCCCTACCAGTAAGTGCACCAACCATCTCATCATATTCCTCAATACCATCGCTATCGAAATTTAAAATCACGGTCGTAAGAGCTTCTACCCCCAACCTTTCTTTAAGAGACACAACAATATCACTCTCCTCAACCGTATCTTTTACCAAAATCACCAGTATATCTTTCGGTTGCTTCATGAAACGACAAACATTGAAAGTGACATGTTCATCATTTAACCTGAATTTTATCTGCCCTATTTTCATGTCAACCAATGCATGAACCATGGCAAGGAATGGTCTTCCAAATATGATGGGAACCTCGAAATCAACTTCACAATCTAGACTTACAAATTCAACCGAAAATATGAAAGATGCAATTTTTACCAAAACATCATACAAAATGCCTACTGGTTTTTTCACAGTCCTATCTGCCATGAGAAGTCTCATAGAGGTTGGTTTGGTGCTCCCACCCCCAACTGCTTGAAAACAGCTAGTGGCATTAAGTTAATACTAGCACACAAATCACAAAGTGCTTTAGCAATGTTGTAAGGCCCGATAGTACAAGGAATTGTAAAAGCCCCTGGATCCTCATTCTTTTCAACTAGGAAACGCAAAGCAACTGCACTACAATGATGTAAGTTATCTGCAGGCTCAAAACTGACAGTTCTCTTCTTTTTCACCAAGTCTTTCATGAACTTTGCATAACCTGTCATCTGCTCCAATGCTTCAACAAGAAGTATGTTTACCGATAGCTCTTTCAACATTATAATAAACTTCTGATATTTTCCTTCCTCAGCCTTCTTTTTTAACTTTTGAGGAAAGGGAGGAGGAGGTCATGGGATAGTTTTCAACATTGGTGGGACCTCCTTTTCCTACCTTTTTTAGATTTTATCTTTTTGATAGTATCATGAGATTTAGAACTATTTCGACCTTTGAATTATCCGGCTCTAACTCAGTTTCTACATCAACTATCATCGGCTCATTGGTCTTACTACTAGCCATAGGTTTAGATGGATCAGTTTTGCATTTCCCACTTCTATTAGTAATGGCCAGACAATAATTATCATTCTTTGGATTCTAGACAGTGTTGCTTGGAAGGGTACCTGGCTAACGTTGGTTCAATGTCACCGATATCTTCCCAAACTATTGCTCCAACTGTTTAATAGCAGTCGAATGGGATTCTACTTTATGACTTATTCCTGAGATGTTTGTCCTAATCTCCTTCAAACAATATTCTTGACTCTCTGACCCTTTAACCAGTTTATTAAGAAGGGCTTCCATTCTTGAATTTCTATAGTCAGCATCGCGGTTTCTTGGTGGAACATATATGTCACTCTTCTCTTTATAATCATCCTTCTGCCTCCAATCACCGTCACGATCTCATTCTCTATCTCTATATACTGACTTGTTGTAATTGTCTCCATAATAATTCCGACCTTAATTCCCTTGCCTTGAGTTCCAAGAGTCCTGATTAGACCCCTGACCCTTGGATCGAAAACTCACCACCTCTAAAGCCAGGTACTTAGCCTCCTCATCAGAATCACTATTATCATGCCTAGGTGTTTTACCTAGTGCACTTATGGTATGCACCTTCACAGCATCTCTGGCCGTAATCTGTTTAGCTAATAAACCAATTTTTATCCTCAACTGTGCGACCTCTTGTGCTACAGATTCATCCAAAGTTCATTATGTTGCTGAGGCTCCAATAGCATACGTGCTAGCAGGCGTATCTGCCTCCCGAGTATGCCATCCTCGGTTGGTCTTAGCGATACAATTTAATATCTTTGAAGCTTGTTCCCACCTCAGACTCATAAATGCTCCGCCAGTGATAGTATCGGCTACATCCTTAGTATTGACGTTTAAAGCCCTGTAGAAGATTTCAAGTAAGTTTCTACCACTCATCCTATGATTTGGCACATTCTTCAGCTTTTTCTTGAACCTTAACCATGTCTCGTAAAGTGCTTCAGAATGTAGTTGTCTGAAGTTGTAAATCTCATCCTTCAATTGTAGCATCTTGGAGAGTGGAAAAAATCTTTCCAGAAATTGATTTCTTAACTTTTTCCAAGTAGTGATGAAACCTCGTGGTAACTCTTCCAACCACAAAGTTGCTTATCCTGTTAGAGAGAATGGAAACAATCTCAAGTGAATATCCTCTTCGTTAACTCCAGGTAAATTATATGAAGTGCAGACCCCCACAAAATTCATCACGTGCATGTTTGGATCATCAGTAGGAAGACCGGCGAACACACCCTTCAAGTTTAGCAGGTGAATCATGGCACTTATAATGTCAAACTTAGTGCCCTGAGGTAACTCTTGTGAAATAATGGCACCAGTCTCTATTGGCTCAAAATAAGCCACATCTTCTTCCTCAGGATCATCATAAACTAGAACATGCGGTCTTTGAGGTGGTTGGTGGGCTCTCAGTCTTCTTTGTCTCTCTTCAGCTTCAGCCAGGCACTGTGTTGCTTCTTGCATAGCTCGGTTATCTCTCTCTGCTTGCCTAAGAGCAGCTTGTCTAGCTTGCACTTCCCGTGTCAATCGAGCAGTAGTTTGGTCTGTTGTTTCATGACCAACCGGCTGGATTGATCATTTATAAATGCCTCCCACGACGATAAGATCCTGAACTTCGTCGGTATTCACCATTTTTCGATTAGCTCTCAGAGTCCCTTCTATTTCAAGATCAAGTGGAATCAATGGATTGCCTTGACTCCTAGTATTGGGCATACACCGGCGTGCGTCCTTAAAAAATATAAGGAAATAAAACCAATCAACTCCAACAATCAAAATACTCAACTTCGTAACCGTAGTTCCCTGGCATCGATGCCAAAATCTGATATCACCCATGATATACCTTCAGAAAAGTATAATGAGATCATTGTATCAAATATAGAACCCAACTAGATTGGGGTCGATTCCATAGGAAACAGGACGAAATTATGTAGAATGCTAGTTTGAGTAATTGGCAAGTAAGTAAAAATGGGGGATTTTTTTTTGTGGATAAGTGGTGACAGTAACAATTGTTGATTGTAGGATTTGTAGACAATATGATAAATACACTAGGACTGTGATCCCCAATGATTCCCTAACTCCACCGGTTACTTGTGCTGGCAAAACTGTCCCGCTGTGTTACATGCAAAATCTAACAAGATAGGTTCATCTAAACTTTTCTCGACCTTATTTAGACGAATTTCACTCTTCTCCTCTCAGTCTCCGAGTGTCGTACTGCTAACTCTTGTCCTGGATCTCAAATAACTATTCCTGCTATGGCTCAAGTTATTAGATGAAGGTTGAGAGCTTCAAATCTCTGTTGTTATTCCTTTTTCCCAATCTCTACCTCTCTCTCTAACATTTGTAACTTTTAGAAGATCAATCACAACGAAGGAAATAATAATACATGCAATCACACCAATTCAGGATTTGCTTAGCACTTAACCCATTTCGTTAATTCCTCATGGTTCACACAACCCTAGTTGATGAGTTTAGCTACCCATGTTTGTAAGAGCATAATAAGAATTCAAGGATGAAAACATAATTGTAAACTCACAATAAAGAAGAAACTCTGAAATCTCACTTATGAATAAAACCCTAAAATCGATGCTCCAAGATTACAAAACCAATAATATCTTTATGAACACAAAATAATGGAAATATAAATCAAAACAATGTAATGGCTAACTCTGGAACATAGGACAACAAAGGGGTATTTAAAGATACAAAACGAATCCTATCCTAATCAAAATAGAAAAACAGAGTCGGCAACCATCCACGGTACCATGACTTGGTGTCATAGAACCAAGTCATGCCACGTAGATCCTGTTGTGGAAATCAAGCACATGGGACATCCTCAGAAGTTGACTCACGGCAGCCACTCACGTCACGTGAGTTGACTCACAGCACGTGAGTTGACTCACGGCACGTGAGTTCTGTCATGAGTCATCCCTCTGGTGCAGAACTTGACTTTTTAGTCTTCAGATACTTTATTCTCGAGCATGATTCTTCCTTTTTGTCCATTTTTCCTCTAAAACCTATTCTCCTGCAATATAGAATAGAAAACATGTCATACCAACCAAACACACCCAAGTTACTGCATATTTTACTTAGTTTAAGCATCGAAAGTGCCATGTAACCATGGCACATCTGGCGCGTAGGCACTTATGGTGGTATTGTTTGGATACTGGTGATGGCATGCATTTTTAGGTACATTTATACTTATTTAGTGGTACGATTCCGGTTAAAACCTTGGTTTTACTACTATTGTCTAAAAAGGGGTTTATTCCCACCTTTTTCACTTTAAAATTGATTTTTTGAAAATGGAAGTTGTACCACCTTTATTATTGATTTATGATATCTTAAACTAAACATATTACTTTTGAAATTAGACCGAGGTTGATTCCGGTCCATTATTGATCCGCTCTCTTTTACCACTACTTATTCACTTCGGTCGAGAGAGATTCTAACCCTTTCTACATTACCATATTGTTTTAGTCTCGAATTCGATCACGGGCAATGGATTTACAAATATGCACTCGCTCAATTCCAATTCATTTACCATACTTATTTCTTACAATACTTTATATATCTCTTTAGTACTAGATGAAGTAGATTGATTATGATGGTTACTGGAAGTCCTGATTCGGGAGCAGGCAGTGTATATGGATATCCTATGTCCCCTGTGGGCCCTTTCATTTGTGAGCCACGGTGCCGGAGAAGGATAGTCATCGTAGGTCCTGCCTTTGCGAGCTACTGAGCTGAAGGAGGTGTATACATTTGGTATTCTATGGCACTTAGATTGGATATGGTATTATCGGTTTATGCAGCATTCATTCATTCATACACATCGCCTATCACCAGAATAATTAGTTGGTGTTTGTATCTATCGGTCTTATGGGGGATTTTATAGATACAAGTTATGGTTGTTATTTGCTGATTGATTGCTTATGCCTCTCCGGGCTTTTAGGGGCCCGATTAGAGGTTATTGGTTGTCCGGGCTAGCCGATTACATTATTGTTGGTTGTTATTATATGGTTAGTGGCAGGATAGTTATGGACTGGTATGCGAGATTATTAGTACGTCTCTGATTCCTTTTCTTCATATTATGGAATGGTCGATCGTTGTTAGATCACCTTAGGACTGTGCATACTTCGGTTAGAGACTTTGATGATGCTAGTAGTTGCTTCCCTATATGGTTATGTTCCTCGAGATTTTAGGTTGGCTCCCTGATGCTAGTATCTTTGAAATTTGTTATATATATATATATATGTTTATATGGTATTATCGTATATCCTTTTCCTTCCTTACCTATCGTCATTGTGTGTATATATATATATATATAATATCCTTTTGGCTTTGTATATATATATTAACTCTGTATTCTACTTTGTACTCTTGTTATATTAGAAGCTCTTGTACTGACTTCACCAGGTCTTGAGGTTGTAATCTATATTAGTCTCTTTATTAAATTCCTTTTCACTATTTTTCTTCATTCTATTGGTAGTCTATTACTAGTTGTTTTGAACTACGGATTGAGTTACCTACCGATGGGTTATAGTAGGTGCCAAATTGGTATCAGAGCATTGGTTCACCGGTGTTGTTGGTATATGAGCTAAATGCCTAGTAGAGTCCTGCAGATCGATACGGACACGTCTATATCCTATCTTCAGGAGGCTATAGGGCATTCTTAGGAAATTCTATCTTTGATTCCTTGTTGTGTGTCCGTACTCCTATAAACCTCTAAGTACTTCTTTTGACTCCACTCTTTACCAAATGGATAGCACGAGGTTGTCGATAAATGTGGATGGGACTTTTGCACGTGTTCCCAAAGTTTCAGTTCAGCATCAGACTAGAGAGTTAGTGATTGATATCAAGGATATTCAGCATCATCCAGAGGGTCTGGGGCTAGCCCAAGCTCTGTCAGAGATTATGATTGCCTCAGATTTCCAAGATACAATGTTAGGGATTCTAAGTCTTTTTGTGGATACTTCATAGACAGTGGTGGTGCCCGGTACATGGAGTGGTTCTCAAGCCAGAGTTGGGTTTATTGGTATTCAACAAGGATCTTTATCAGTTTTAGAGTATGAGATTGGGTTTCTCGGGTGGGCCAGACATACTCCTATTTTATTTCCTACAGAGCATGAGATGGTGCGTGGATTTATCAGAGGATTGGCTTTACTACTTCATTTAGCGATGAAGCATTTGATAGCAACTAGGTCTCCTTTCCCTCAGGTTATTGATCACACGAGGACTACAGATAGGGCATGTATTGGTATAAATAGAGGTAGCGGTAAGAGGTCATGTCAACAGTATAGTGTTAGTGGTGTTTTATCTGGAGGTTGGGATCCTCCCTGCAGAGGTCAATCTCACTTGCAGACTATCAGGTTCGTACAGGTGGAGCCTTAGATTATAGATTACTCTGAGATCAGTCGTGGTGGTCATAGTAGGCAGAGTTCTCGTTAGACATTACGGAGTATTAGGTATAAATCTTTAGGTCATGGAAGCCATTCTGAGTCATCAGGTGTAGAGCATCAGAGAGTCCCAAGGGCGTGTTTTTACTGTGGTGAGATTGGTCATTGGTCTAAGGAGTGCCCCAGGTGTCAGTTGGTCAGCTAGTTTGGGTTGGCTCATGTTTCTTGTCAGGTTAGAGCTTCAGGGGTTTGTTACGACTTCAGAGAGACCTGCTATTAGTCCAGAAAGTGTCCCCGTTATGGGATTATTAGGAAGTCAGTAGAGCCAGACTTGTCTCTTAGTTTTCTGGCACCTTCTACTAGAGATGGTGTCTTTAGTATTTCAGTTGATCACTCAGATGCTCAGTATGGGTTCAGACACTTTCAGATTCATACTTCTTCAGGAAGGTCTGGGACCATGACTTCAGATTTCATTATATAGGTACGATTTGATTTTCTAACTCTTAGTTTCTATTTGAATTATGTTACGATTTTCATACCCATCGATGGTTACATGCCTTGATATTACTACATAGATTGTTGTATGCCTTTATGTAGATTTATGCATACTTGACTACCCTCCGTAGATATTTTTCTTAGTAGTGGATGGAGTGGATCGGTACTGTGATTTCCTTGGGGTGTAATACTTAGGTTAAAGTCCTTTTCCTTTGGTATTTTGGCCTTGGTGTGATCTTACAGTGGTACTAGTTTTGTTTCTCATTTTGTACCACCTGCACCTTATACTGTCGATTCTATTATTACTGTTGTTACTTTGGGTATTGTTTAAACTTTGATTGATTTTTGCTTAACAGGTGGCTAGACTAGCGTTATCTAGTTAGTACCTCCTTTCTTATGATTCTTATCTGTTTGGCTTAAACGACTACCTTAGTTGGTTGACTTTTCTTCCTTGTTGGTAAGGTTAGATTGGTTATTGAGCAGGTGGTGAAAGTGAAGGAAAGTTTGGCCTTCTATGGTTTGATTGTGATTCTAGCGATGGTGACCCTTGTTCTATAGCCCATTCCAAATGTTGATAAGTTGAGGTTGTTCTTTTCGTTTGTATGGTTCATCTCCCGATAGTAGTCTTGATCTTGGTGATGGTGTTGAGTTTGGTTCGCCATTCCCTCGGTGATGTGGTTCATGGTTCAGTTGAGTTATGGTGGATTTAAATGGCTAAATTCAGAAAATTCTCACTTCGATATTGCTCAACCTAATATGACTTCGTGTAATATTTTTACTTGGCGATATGTGTTTGTGTAGCAGCTGTTGGTGACCAAAGTGGATGTCCTTTGGAAGTGAGTATTCATTGCCATGTATTGAGTAGTGGTTTGACAAGATTCAGGCTAAGATTAAATTTATCAAAGTTGCTCGAGATTTGGCTACCATCAGTACCCTTTGCAGCCTTGGTGAGATCTTAGTCATGCCTTGATGTGTTGTGCCTTCAGCAGATGTGGAATTAATTGTTCATATTTTAGCCTGTGGTTTTCCTTTAGTTGTGGTTATGTTCTTCAGCAACATTTTAGTTTTAGCCCTTGCGAGAATTGTTGGATATATGCTTAGTTTCTGAAGGTGAGAATTGGTTTGGGGTATATGCTTGATTTTTGGTATTGAGGTTGGTTTGGGTATTTGACCTTAGTGAAGTCTTGTTGGCTCTAGTTCTGGTATTTGACTCTTATGAGTGGCAGCTTGAAGTTGCAGTACATTTTAGAGGGTGGATGCTTACTCCTCAACAGGATCAGTTTTGATAGTTGAGATCGAGTAGTTCAGCTTCGGTGTTGAAGTTTTAGCTATGGATTATGTAACTTGATTGTAGCCCCATTTCCAGATTCTTTTTAGTTTAGCATTTATAGGCTGACTAAGCCTACTCTTTACCTATCGGTTCAGTTTTCTTCAGTTCAGAGGGTTTGACTTTGATAGATGTTCTGTCGGCACATGGTATTGGTTTCTACTGCTTTTGGGCCTTGATTCTCAATCATCGTTAGAAATTTTGTATATCTACTCAGCGGAAGAAGTGTGCTTAAGTTAGGCTAAACGTGGTTTCACCTACAGTTGGTGGGATGTTCTGGAGAGGATTGTTCAATTTTGAGAGTTTGTGTTTCGGATTCCTGACTATCAATTTCGAGGGTCATCTAGACCAGTTGTAGCTTTGGCTAGAGATCGCAGGCTTTGATCATCTCCATTTATATGTCTAGATAGCACCTTATGGGCTTATTTTATGCCTGCCATTATGGATTTTCTGTATATCAGCTTCAGCCTTTTAGGGTTAGTGTGATATGATTTCGTGGATAGGCCTCGGATGATATTCTGTGTGGTTCAGAATTGACATCAGGTTTGGAAAGACTAGAGAATATTAGATTTGGGATTTGGAGTTGATTGTATGGTTCATGCCTTGGGTTGACTTTAGCTTGGTTGAATTTTTTCTTGGTTGTGCTTGTAACGGTGTGATATCAGCATGTCGTGCTTTGGGTTTGCGTGTTTAAGTTGTTCTCAATTTAGTTGGAGGCCAGTTGGTTGTTGAGGGTGAGTTTTTGGTTTTTGAAAAGTGAAGTAAGGAAGTCGGTGCACCAAAGAACCGCTATCCCTAAATCGAACAACGAACCGAAGAACCAAACTACCAAAAAAAAAATCAAAATCGAAGAACCAAACTAATTCGGTTCGGTACGATTTTTCAGTTCTCCAATTTTTATGCCCACCCCTAATAGAAAGTGACTCGAACCCTAGCCTAGAATACCCATTACCGTTGTCGGATCCTAGTACATCGGATTATGGACTCGTTTGACAATAGATCAACATAAATGACCCATTAGTCTAAGAATTTAGATATTACTTAGTGATTTGGATGGTATTTCCCCGATTAGATCCTTCTAGTAGCATGGTGCCCTTGTTTACCTTAGTTTCCTAGATTGCGGTGTTGGCATATGTTAATTTATATATATTGTTGGTCTTGAGGTCGTGGTTACAACACCAGTTGGACACCAGGTTAGTATTCTATCCTTTAAAAAGATGTGGCTCTAGTTTATAGGCACGTAGGCGCTTAAGATGATATTGTTTAGATACTGGTGATGGCATGCATTTTTTAGGCGCATTTATACTTATTTAGTGGTACGATAAAAGGGGGTTTATTCCCACCTTTTTCGCTTTAAAATTGATTCTTTGAAAATGAAAGTTGTACCACCGTTATTATTGATTTATGACATCTTAAACTAAGTATATTACTTTGGAAATTAGATCGAGGTTGATTCCGGTCCATTATTGATCTACTCTCTTTTATCACTACTTATTCACTTCGATCGAGAGAGATTCTGACCCTTTCTACATTACCATACTATTTTAGTTCCGGATTCGATCTCGGACAATGGATTTACAAATATGCACTCATTCAGTTCTGGTTCAAGTCAGGCATTTCTTACTATACTTTATATATATCTCCGATACTGGACAAAGTAGATTGATTATGATGGTTACTGGAAGTCTTAGTTTGGGACCAGGCAGTGTATATGGATATCCCTAGTCCCTTGTGGGCCTCTTCATTCGTGAGCCTCAGTGCCATAGAAGGATGGTCTTCGTAGGTTCTGCCTTTGCGAGCTATGTGTATACACTTGGTATGTTATGGCACTCAGATTAGATATGGTATTATCGGTTTATGGTGCATTCATTCATTCATATGCATCGCCTATCACCAGTATAATTGTTGGGCGTTTGTATCTATCAGTCATATGGGGGTTGTATAGATACAAGTTATGGTTGTTGTTTGCTGATTGATTGCTTGTGCCTCTACGTGCTTATGGGGGCCCAGTTGGGGGTTATTAGTTGTCCGAGCTTGCCGGTTACATTATTGTTGGTTGTTATTGTATGGTTAGTGGCACGCTAGTTATGGACTGGTACACGAGATTATCGGTACGTCTCTGATTCCTTTTCTTCCTATTACGGTAAGGCCGATCGTTGTTAGATCTCCTTAGGACTATGCATACTTCGGTTAGAGACTTTGATGATGCTAGTATTTTCTTCCCTATCTGGATATGATCCTTGAGACGTTAGGTTGGCTCCCTCAGGCTAGTATCTTTGAGTTCAGTATATATGTGTGTGTATATATATATATATATATATATACGTACGTGTATATATATATACGTTTGTATGTATATATATATATATATATATGTATATATGTTTATATGGTATTACCGTATATCCCTTTCCTTCCTTATTATTCTCATTGTATATATATATATGTATATCCTTTTGGCTTGTATTAATACTATATATCCTTCTCTCACTATTCGTTTGTGTATTGAATAGTGATATACGGTATTGCACTTTCTTCCCTGATTACTGTTTGAATAGGATAGTTTATCTGCGCCCGCAGGTGCTCCAGACGGGAGGGCGGGTGCCCGTTTCAGCCTCCAGGGGTCATTTTAGGGTCCCTTTTTGTAATAAATGGTCCATGGCCATAATTAACGTCATATTTTTCATATTTTAAGTTATCATGGATGCCAACGAACATCCATGGTTTCACAACACACATGAACATCACAAAACTACATTTTTCCCTTCAATACGCCACCAGTTCCATGTACAATTTCGCAACAACAATTCCAAATGTCAAACACAAAGAGAAAGCAAGTTAAGAACATAACCACATATTACATGTTGATATTTAATCCAACAAGTTCACTTCCTTCAGGACCACAAGTCCACTTTCAAGTTTAGAGGGCAAAACCCTTCACCGATTAGCAAAAGTAGACTGTTTTACACATAGTGGACTGTCCAACACTTTGACAACAAACCAACATGATTTATACACCATATTAAGCATATAATATAATAAACCATGAGAGTAAACACTTACCAAAGCTTGCAAAAGAGTGATCTTGTCCAAAGAGATAGTTGCTTAAGGTTTGTGGGAGAAGAGAGAATATTGTGGAAAATTCTAGAAAGGGCATATGTGTTTTGTGGAATAAAATCTGATTTTAGTGCCTTTATATAGGCCCTCATGGTCATCCTTAGCCACATACCTAGTCATAAATGTTATGTTTACTTGGTCAATGGTAGAATGGATCATTTCTCCATTTGGGCCATGCTTTTTACCTCACTTTGGGCCTCAATTGAGCCCAATAGCACAAGATTCATTTAGCCCAACAAATTTAATGTATAATACCTCAACAATCTCATTTTTAAATAATTCCATGAATGTTACGGTAATTAAATAGGTTCGTAAATGTACAGGGTGTTACACTAATAGTAATATATAAGTGGGGATAACCACACAAGTGATGGTCGACATACTTCCCGACCAAAGCTAATGTTGGAATTTCACTTAAACTGTGCTGAAATGTGTTGTACTTACAACATTGAAAGTTGAACTTCTTGATCAAGTGGCACCATAATTGAAATTGTCACGGCCCGAATTCCAACGGGGCGGACTGGCACCCGAAGCCGCTAAGGCCCGAGAGAACCAATATTTGCTAATGTACATTCATATGCATGTCTCTGTATGATATCTCATGCAACTATGCGTAAATCAAGGAAACATATGCTATATACGAAACTTGGCCGTTAGGGCCATCAAGTCTAAATGGACATACATCCCTTACATTCATACTCCCACATACGTCTACAAAGCCTCTAACAGATACATGTACATAACCAACATATAGTCGGGACAATTCCCCGCTTTATACAACATTACAATACCAAAACAAATGTACACATGTGACTCAGAAAGCCCCGAACCAACTGGAGCTCACCAAAAATCCGCAACTGACCCGCAACCTACTTTGCAGGTCTACTAGCACCTGTGCCTGCAGCAAGTAAGGTAAGTCCCCCAAGGGACATCAGTACGAAGAATGTACTAAGTATGTAAGGCCATAAGAAACTGCATGATACAGAAGTACTTCAATGATATCAAGTACAAGTGAATAATCAATATGGATAAACCTTCGTTCTGTATATGTGGAACCATGTACATTGCTTTTATTACTTTCATTTTCGATCCTTCATTCATATCATTATCATTTATATAATATATTGTTCATAAAGACTTTCCTTCAAGTGATATACTTTCATTCAAGTGCTTTACTTCTTTGCTTGCTTTTACCTTCATCCTTATTACCATTCATCCAGCTGATCAGTGGGCCATATATCATTCATCCAGCTGATCAGTGGGCTATAATATAATATAAACAATCATCCACCTTATCGGTGGGCCATAATATAATATAAACAATCTTTCACCTTATCGGTGGGCCATAATATAATATAAACAATATTCCATCTTATCGGTGGGCCATAATATAATATAAACAATCTTCCACCTTATCGGTCGGCCATAATATAATATACATATATATATATATATATATATACCTTACTTCATTCCTTACTTGTGAGAGATTGATACCTTTACTTGTGTAAGATTGATACATTTGCTTGTGTGAGATTGATACATTTGCTCGTGTGAGATTGATACATTGGTGGTTGAAACATTATTGGAACTTTGGAACATAACATTATTGGAACTTTGGAACCATGTCCACAAATATGTGACACGTGAATAACAATTGATCAATGAATAATGAACATGTGAATAACAATAGATGATAACCTGAAATGAGATACCTTAGAACATTTTGGAATGGAACAAGTACAATGACAATGTGAACACTATGTGCTGCAGAAGGATACGGAAAGAGTAACCTTACATACCTTATCTTTCCCAATATGAATATACAGTCCTATATGTGAATACAACAATACAGATCCTTCCTTACGTGTTACTCTACAACACAAGTACATCAAGAAGCTCCCGTTAATGACTAACTACATTACAAGTGCATAAGACGACAATGAATTACGTGACTTCCATATAATGTCATTTTGCCCTCTTACAATACCATTTATTGCATCACCACACCAACAATACCATAACATTCCACACATTGACCAAGACATCATAAACCAATAACATTTCACACCAAGTTTATCCTTTACACTTCCTTATTAATACTACGTCGCAATTACTCCATCAAGTCATCCCAATACCTTTCACAATAACACATGAACAACAATCCATAATTGATACCATTCAAAATACCTGTGGGATACTCCTTTAAAGTCATTCAAAAGGTACCATAAGTTGATAATTGCATCCATGAAGGGTATAGGGGTATTGGGGGATCATAGAGAGACAAAAACATGCAAAACGGGGTCCTGGACTGACCTGCGAAGCCACCTTCACCCGCAGGTGGTTGAGGTATGGCCACAGGTGCATCTTGGCAGTGTCCATGGGCACCTGCAAAGTCACCTGCGCCCGCAGGTGCCTTCGTCTGTGAGGGCGGGTGCCCATTTCGGCCAAAATGGGTATCTTTTGGGTTCTTTTTTGTAATGAATGGTCCATGATCATAATTAAACTTCTATTTTCATATTTTAAGTTATCATGGATTCCAACAAACATCCATGGTTTCACAACGCACATAAACATCACAAAACTACATTTTTCCTTCCAATATGTCATCAATTCCATGCACAATTTCGCAACAACAATTCCAAACGTTATATACAAAGATAAAACAAGTTAAGGATATAAACACATCTTACATGTTGATTTTAATCCATGAAACTCACTTCCTTCAAGACCACAAGTCCATTTTTAAGTTTAGAAGGCAAAACCCTTCACCGATTAAGCAAAAAGACACTGTTTCACCCATAGTGAATTGCTCAACACTTTAACAACATAAACAACATGATTTATACACCCTTTTATACATATAATATATTAATCCATGAGAGTAAACACTTACCCAATCTTTCAAAGTGATGATCTTGTCCAAACAAATGGTAGTTGCTTAGGGTTTGGATGAAGAGAATGTTGTGGAAAAATCTAGAAATGAGACATGTGCTTTGTTGATTAAAATCTGATTTTTGGTGACTTATATATTCCCTTTAAATCTCATCCTTAGCCACACTTTGGTCAATAATGGATGGTTTACTTGGTCAATTCTTAAGAATGGGTCATCTTCCCATTTTGGGCCATGATGGATCTCCTTTGCACTTTCAAAGCATCGAAACATGAAATACTGGATGAACTGTGGAGAGTTATTGGGGTAGTGCCAATTCATATGTAACTTGCCCAAATCTTCGGACAATTTCATATGGCATGTTATATAGGGCAACTTTCATTTCTTTCCAAATCTCATTACCCCTTTTAGTGGTGACACTTTCACAAATACCAATTCACCTGTATAAGCTCGTAGTATATCTTCACGTGTTTGAATAGTACATTCTGCTTGCCCATCTGTTTGAGGATGAAAAGTTGTACTCAGATTCACTTGTGTACCCAAGCTCTTTTGAAAAGATTTCCAAAAGTATGCAGTAAATTGAGCTCCCCTGTCTGGTATAATAGAACTGGGAATCCCATGTAATCGGACTGTCTCTTTAACATACAACCTTACATAATTTCCAATTGTACAAGTGGTCTTGACAGGTAAAACGTGTGCTACTTGGTAAGGCTGTCAACTATTACTCATATGGAATCAAATTTCCGCATTGTAAGAGGCAAACCTGTGATGAAATCCATGTTAATCATGTCCCACTTCTCGACTGGAAGATTAATACATTGCATATAACCTCCAGGTTTAGGATGTTCTACTTTTACTGGTTGACGATTTGGACATTGGGCTATATATTCTACAATGTTCTTCTTCATATTACCCCTACCAATACGTTTCGTTCAAATCATAATACATTTTGGTAGTTCCTGAATGAATGGGATACCGTGAATGATGTGATTCTGTCATAATTCATTGCCTTAGCTCAACTATATCCGGTACACAAACTTTACCTTGGCATTGAAGTACTCCCCCTTGCATAAGCTCAAATACCTTTGTCGAACTTTTGTTGTACATTCTTTTTCAACTAAAATAAAATAGGATTGGCATATTGCTTTGCCTTCACCTCAGCTACAAGTGAAGACTCTGCCGTATTTCACACTATAATTCTTTCATCTGGAGTTTCAAGAAGACGAACTCCCAAGCTGGCTAGTTGATGTAGGTCCTTAATTATATCTTGCTTTTTTCGTCCACTGGCTATTCGTGCTTCCTATTGTTTTACGACTTAATGCATCGACTACCACGTTTATTTTTCTCGGGTGGTATAGGATATCACTATCATCATCTTTTAGTAATTCCAGCCACCTTTGTTATCTTCAGTGCGGGTTCTTTTGCTTAAAAATACACTGCAAACCCTTTTGTGCCTTTGGGAAGTACTAATACAGGTGTGGAAGTCAATTTATCTTTCAGCTCTTGGAAACTGTTCTCACATGCATCATTCCACTGAAACTTAATTGCCTTGTGTGTAAGCTTTGTTAAAGATGCTGAGATAGAAGAAAACCCTTTAACAAATCTCCTATAATAACCAGCCAAGCCAAGAAAACTATGAATCTCTGTAAGCGTCGTAGGCCTTAGCCAATTTTTTTTTTCCACCGCTTCTAGCTTTTGTATAACACCCTTTAGTCCTTCATACTATACAAAACGACCCAAGAACGCTATGGATTTTTAACTAAACTCACATTTAAAGAACTTTGCATATATTTTACGGTCACGAAGAATCCGTAACACCTATCATAAGTGATTAGCATGGTCCTCTTGTGAACTTGAATAGCCCAGAATGTCATCTATGAGCATGGTCACGAATACATCTAAAAATTATGTGAACACCCCCATTCATCAAATCCCTAACAACGGTTGGTGCATTGGTTAGCCCAAATGGCATAACTAGAAATTTATAGTGACCATACCATGTTCGGAAAGCTGTCTTGGGTATATTATTATTATATTTCCTCACCTGGTGATGTCCCATGAAAACTATTTGGCACCCATCCTTCCTTCGCACAAATGATACTAGTGCACTCCAAGGGGACGTACTAGGTCCTATGTATCCCTTTTTCCAGCAAGTCTTTGTAAGTGCTTCTTTAATTCCTGTAAATCTGCTAGGACAGTCTATAGGGAGGAATAGAGATAGGTTGAATGCCTGAAATCACGTCAATACCAAACTCTACTATACCTCAAGAATTTCATTTACTACTGGAGCCGATTGAAGAGTTAGTGGCTTCACATCAATATCTTTCACTCTTACTAAGTGATACATGTACTCCTTTACGTATCATGTCTCTTGCCTTGAGATAGGAAATAAAGTTACCTCTCGGTGTTCCCATCTTACCCCTCCATTCAAGAACATTCTTTGTGGAACATGAAAATGTAACTTCTTAGCTCGGCCATGCCAACCAGTGTATCATAGCCACAATTAGTTACTATAAAATTACGATATACTCTTTTAATTATTATAGATTTGCCAACTGGTGTATAGACCTCGAATGGCGTAACTAGTAGTTCTGGTATTCTTTCAAAATATTTTCCTTCATCAATGGAGTAATGTAGAATACGGGTCAATCAATGCATATACCTTATGTAAAAATATGAATATTGTACATGTGTCTTTATCAGGATAAGCCTCCGAATTCTGTTGATCCGTTAAGGAATAAGCACGATTTTGAATTTTACTAGAACTAGCTACTCCGCTGGCACCTCTGCCACGGCCAGCAGGTTGTACACCTGACAATGATAACACAATGGCTGATCCCGTAGGTCGTGTTATACTACTTGTGGCCCTCTCTGGGCACTCTCTCATCATGTGCCCTGACTTTCTACACCAAAAGCAAACATTCATTCCAAACCAGCATTCACCTGAATGAAACTTCCCGCAGCACTGGCACAGCTGACGGAAAGACCTCGATTGGCTCATACTTCCTTGTTCTCGATACCCCACTGTCTGTGAACCCCGAGTCCCACTACTATGCCCAGCTTGACCGCCTCTAAACCCTCTAAATTGAGATGGAGTACCTATTGTAGGGTAAGAAAATGATGGTCTAGGCGGTCTAGGAAAAACCCGAGGCCTAAATTCTCCTTGGGACGCCATAACCTGTCCCGTAAATCTAGCCCTTTTAGATGGACCTCTTTCAAATTCGTGCACCCTCCTTCGTTGCCTGTGGTCCTCCATCTTCTGTGCAAACGCCTGTATTCTGGCTATATCCATATCTCTGTTCAAAGCAGCAATAGTACAGTCCCTCACCAAATATGGCTCTAATCTATCCACATATCGATGGACTCGGTCTTCCATTGTGGCCAATACATTCGGAGCATATCGGGCCAAAGAATTAAACTGAAGACTGTATTCTTTGACACTCATATTCCCCTGACGAAGATTTAAGAACTGATCAGCACGAGCCTCTCGGATCTCATATGGAAGATAGTGATCAAGGAATGCCATTTAAATTCTTCCCAACTAGCTGGATTTGTGCCAATACCCCTCGATCGTTTCCAATCTTCATACCACAATATAGCTTCTCCTTTCAATCTATATGCCGCAAGTTCCACTGTTTCTATACCAGTCACATGCATAACCTCTACAGCCCTTTGAATTTGGTCTACAAAGTCCTGTGGGTCTGTATTCGGATCTGTCCCAGTGAATGTGGGAGGATCTAATTTCAGATAATCCTGTGTCCGCCGACTAGCTACTCTAGCCGCATCATCCTCACTTGTCATTGGACCAGCTCGTCCCTGAGTTTTTGCAGCAACTATCTGAGTCAACATATGCACTACATTTCTTAAATCCTGCTCAGTGGCATTCATAGGCAGTTCTGCAGGTACTTTTCTACCACTCGGCTCTTCTGGAGCTGGAAAAGTAGAAGAAGACCGCAATGCAATTTCAGTGTCAGCTCCACCTTGACTAACTTGGTCAGGTGGTGATTTACTCATAAATTCTACGGCAATAATATCTACCTGCTTACCTTTGCCCCTACCTAGTCTTGTCATCGGCATTTTACTAGAACAAAGAAAACCAATTCCAATGGTCAGATATAATTCCACCTACAACATTGGCTCTATTGCACGATCTAGAAATGAAGAAAAGAAAAAACTCCTAAATTTTCCATAGCATCTTTCTTATAAATGTGGTGCACAACACATCCATAAGCTAGACTCTACTCAAACATGGCTTTGTAGACACGCTTAGGACGACCTGCTCTGATACCACTTTTGTCACGCCTCGAATTTCGACGGGGCGGACTGGCACCCGAAGCCGTTGAGGCCCGAGAGAACCAATCTTTGCTCATGTACATTCATATGTATGTCTCTGTATGAACATCACTATATCTCATGCAACTATGCTAAAATCATGGAAACATATGTTATATACGAAACTTGGCCGTTAGGGCCATCAAGTCTAAATGGACATACATCTCTTACATTCATATTCCTACATACGTCTACAAAGCCTCTAACAGATATATGTACATAACCAACCTACAGTCGGGACAAGTCCCCGCTTTATACAACATTACAATACCAAAACAAATGTACACATGTGACTCGGAAAGTCCCGAACTAACTGGAGCTCACCAAAGATCCGCAACTGACCCGCAACCTACTTTGGAGGTCTACTAGCACCTGTGCCTGCATCAAGTAAGGTAAGTCCCCCAAGGGACGTCAGTACGAAGAATGTACTGAGCATGTAAGGCCATAAGAAACTGCATGATACAGAAGTACTTCAATGATATCAAGTACAAGTGAATAATCAATATGGATAAACCTTCGTTCTGTATATGTGGAACCATGTACATTGCTTTCATTACTTTCATTTTCGATCCTTCATTCATATCATTATCATTTATATAATGTATCGTTCATAAAGACTTTCCTTCAAGTGATATACTTTCATTCAAGTGCTTTACTTCTTTGCTTGCTTTTACCTTCATCCTTATTACCATTCATCCAGCTGATCAGTGGGCCATATATCATTCATCCAGCTGATCAGTGGGCTATAATATAATATAAACAATCATCCACCTTATCGGTGGGCCATAATATAATATAAACAATCTTCCACCTTATCGGTGGGCCATAATATAATATAAACAATATTCCATCTTATCGGTGGGCCATAATATAATATAAACAATCTTCCACCTTATCGGTCGGCCATAATATAATATACATATATATATATATATATATATATATATACCTTACTTCATTCCTTACTTGTGAGAGATTGATACCTTTACTTGTGTAAGATTGATACATTTGCTTGTGTGAGATTGATACATTTGTTCGTGTGAGATTGATACATTGGTGGTTGAAACATTATTGGAACTTTGGAACATAACATTATTGAAACTTTGGAACCATGTCCACAAATATGTGACACGTGAATAACAATTGATCAATGAATAATGAACATGTGAATAACAATAGATGATAACCTGAAATGAGATACCTTAGAACATTTCGGAATGGAACAAGTACAATGACAATGTGAACACTATGTGCTGCAGAAGGATACGGAAAGAGTAACCTTACATACCTTATCTTTTCCAATATGAATATACAATTCTATATGTGAATACAACAATCCAGATCCTTCCTTACGTGTTACTCTACAACACAAGTACATCACGAAGCTCCCGTTAACGACTAACTATATTACAAGTGTATAAGACGACAAAGAATTATGTGACTGCCATATAACGTCAAACGTTATATACAAAGATAAAACAAGTTAAGGATATAACCACATCTTACATGTTGATTTTTAATCCATCAAACTCACTTCCTTCAAGACCATAAGTCCATTTTCAAGTTTAGAAGGCAAAACCCTTCACCGATTAAGCAAAAAGACATTGTTTCACCCATAGTGAATTGCTCAACACTTTAACAACATAAACAACATGATTTATACACCCTTTTATGCATATAATATATTAATCCATGAGAGTAAACATTTACCCAAGCTTGCAAAGTGATGATCTTGTCCAAACAAGTGGTAGTTGCTTAGGGTTTGGATGAAGAGAATGTTGTGGAAAAATCTAGAAATGAGACATGTGTGCTTTGTTGATTAAAATCTGATTTTTGGTGCCTTATATAGTCCCTTTAAATCTCATCCTTAGCCACACTTTGGTCAATAATGGATGGTTTACTTGGTCAATTCTTAAGAATGGGTCATCTTCCCATTTTGGGCCATGTCTTTTGTATAATTTTGTGCCTCAATTGTGCCCAATGGCACAAGACTAATTCAGCCCACCAAATTTAATGTATAATACCCCAACAATCTCATGTTTAAATAATTCCATACGTGTTACGGTACGTAATTAGGTTCGAAAATGTACGGGGTGTTACAGAAATATAATTCCAAGACTATCATTTGTACCACTTTTTGAAATTTTGTTTTTTGCCTCAGGTTTTCACCTTTATTTGCATAGTTTTATGTATGTTATTTTGGTAAAAATTTAAAAGTTTGATAGAAAGTTTATAATAAATAAAAAAAAAAAAAAAGCAACATAGATGGTATGGATTATAGAGTGACAATTGGCAATCCCTGAATCTTTTCTGAAAGTTTGTTTAGAGTCCCACATATTAAAATACTTTAGAATATTACAGTTAGATATTAAAACTTAATTCCATACCTTTATATTTTTTGCAATTCTAAAATACTTTTGGTCTACTCAAAAATAACTTCATTACTCACCCCATCAATATTTATTTGTTCAGTATATTAAAAAAAGTTATCTAACTTTACTTATCCAACTTCGAAAATCAAGAGATAATTTATCATTTTGTGTCTATTCCACTCTTGTTATTAAATGGTATTCATTTCTCACTTAAATGACTTGTAATTAATAAGATGACACAGTAAAATTACTTTTTTATTTATTATTTCTGGTGTGTAAATCAAAAATGGACAAATAAAAACAGATATAAGGAGTAATTAATTTATTGAATTTTGATTTCTAAAAGAATAGCACAGAAATCCTTTGAAACTAAAAATGCAAGGCAAATTCATTTTGGATGAAAGAGCTTGGAAAAATTTAAATGAGATATTTACTAACAATACATTATGTTACATTTAATGTATTTTTTAAATGTAGAAAAAATAATGTATTGTTGGATAAAATATTTACTAACAATATATTATTTTTTCTACATTTAAAAGTCCTCAAACTTGACAATATTTACTATATTACCGGAACATAAATACTGTAAAAAAAAATAGGGGAAAAATAAAATGAAAATTTTAAAATTAAATTGTTTCTAAAAAAAAAAAAGTTACATATTTTTGTGGATGAGTTAAAAAGAAAAATGTGTCACATAAATTGAGACAAAGAAAATATAAAAATTAGGTCCATGCTCAGCACGGTTGACAAGCCAGTAGTTAATATCATCAGGGCAATAGAGAGAGAAAGACCCCCCCCCCCCCTCTAAATCTCCTATCCTAATCCAAAGTATGACCCACTCCACTTTAACTAACAACGACCCCATCACTCCAACTCCACTGATACCACCAAATTTAATCCATGTCCCCACTCCAATCTCCTCACCATCACTCCAAACCCATAGTGATGCAATAAAGAAAACAACTCAACTTCAAACTACCAATTCATGGGAAATTGAGAAGCAGAGCAACCAAAAATTTCAGATCTAGAAGACGATCTAATTACACTCTCCATAGAAGATCGAGTTTGCTTATATTCACCTTGGAAGCACTCAGTCATTATCAAAGTCTTTGGCAGGAAATTCAATCATCAATATCTGAAGACGAAACTCACAGATCTATGGAAGATGCCCAAAAATCTCATCTTGATAGATCCAGGTTTCAATTTTCATACAGTAAAGTTCACCTGCAAGGACAGTCAGAAAAAGGCCCTACAAGAAGGGCCATGGTTTATAGACGACAGCTTCCTCACTGTGAGACATTGGGAACCAAATTTCATCCCCAATAAAACCAAGATCCAATCAACTGCCATCTGGATTCGATTACCTCAGTTACCCATCGAATTCTACGACCATGTCATCCTGAAAAAAATTGGGAAAAAAATTAGCACATTGGTCAAAATTGACTCGTGTACCTCCTTCACTCTCCAGGGGAGATACGCACGAATATGAGTCTAAGTCCCACTAGAAACCCCTGTCAAAACTTCAATAAGAATTGGCAAACACTCCCAACCCATCCCATACGACAGGGAAGGGGTCCTTTGTAAGAATTGTGGTATATTGGGTCATACCATTGGCAATTTCCCATACTTCAAACCTACTCCATATTATATTGTCCAACACCCTCCATCGGAGAAGGAAGACTCATCACAAGGTTGGCAAACTATTTAATTCAAGCAAAGAAATGGTTCAAAATTACATAAGGCTACAGGTAAAATCAACCGTTCTCTAAATATCAAGATCAAAACATTTGATGCAGAAACAGGTAAGTTCTCTTACCCTAATCCCATCTGGGTTGCAGTGGCGGCAACGATGCCTATAAATCGAGGCCTCACCCAAAGTCCCAAATCCATTTGGGCCAATTATTTTTTGGGCCTATTCCTAAGGCCTACCAAAGAAAAAGGACCCAAGGTAAGAGTAAGGTGTCAAACCCCTCTAATTTCGAATTGGGAATGGGCCCAAATTATCCTTATTATAACTATGAGAGTGGGCAAGCTTCTAAAGGTCCATCTCACTCTTCAATGGATAAGCCCACTAGTCTGGTTGGTAAATCTCAACAGAATTCAAGTAACTTTAAGCCACCTAATAAATATATTCCTTCTGCAGCTCCTATTAAGAAACGGGAAAAAGGGTAATGATGACTCTCGTAACTCCCACTCTCTCTCTCTCTCTCTCTCTCTCTCTCTCTCTCTCTCTCTCTCTCTCTCTCTCTCTCTCTCTCTCTCTCTCTCTCTCTCTCTCTCTCTCTCTCTCTCTCTCTCTGGTATCCAAACAACTCAACATATTGAGCTTGTCAGAAGTGGAGGAGAACACTCCCCAAACCCTCACAAAGAAGATGGATCAAATGAACCAATCTCTTCCATTCTTTCCAACTTCAAACCAAGAACTGATCCTAAAAGAATTAGATTTTGTGAAGGAAAATGGGGAACCCCTCCAAAGCTCTAACCTCCAGACTCCCTCAACTCTAGCACAAAAGGTGTAACAGAGAACCTTAACTCTACGGATGTTAAAAGAGTGCAATCGAGAAATAGAGGCAATCTTAGATTCAATGAGAGTACCAAAAATAAATTCCACAATTCTAGGAAAACCCCATACTCTCGAGTTTGTAGACCTCCTTACAAAATCCATCATTCTACTACTTCCACTGGCCTCAACAAGTTTGCAATGGATATCCCCATCCCACAGCCTGGGACAAATAACATTTTTGTTACTAAGGTCAAACCCCTCTCCAGGAAGAGAAAGCGACCAGAGACCAAGACTGGAACATCCAAACCCTTAAGAAAGGAAAAGGATGTGATGAGAACCCCCACCACCAAAATAGAAATTAATGATGACAAACAATATCATATGTAATATGAGGGGAGCAAACAATGTTGAGTTCAAAAGGCACTGTAAGTCCATGATTGGGATCTACAAACCCATCATGCTAGTCGTTCTTGAGACTAGAATGTCTGACCGTAAGAACCTCACTGAGTAATTTGGCTTCTCAAACCATATTGACTCCAGTGCCAAAGGTTTATTTAGAGGCATTTTCATAATATGGTTGGAAGACAACATCAGTATAAATGGTATTTCCATTTCCCAACAGTGTATTCATGTTGTTGTTAAGGTTAGTAACCCTCCCTATAGTTGGTTTTTAGTGTCATTATGCTAGTAATTATTTTAAGGATAGGAAAATGCTTTGGAACAATCTTAACACTTTCTATGATAACATTAGTAGCTCCCCCAATAGTAGTTGGTTAATTGGTGGGGATTTTAATGAAATTCTCATATCTAGTAATAAATTTGGTGGTAACTGTATTAATAGTAGTAGAGCCAATAAATTCTAAGACTGCATTAACCATTGTAACCTTGTAGACTTGGGGTTTAAAAGGAGTAAGTACACTTGGACTAATAAAAGGTATAGAAATAGACACCACCTGATCATGGAAAGATTGGATAGATGCCTCGCTAGTGACTCTTGGATAGTCCTCTATCCAGATGCCACAGTCACTCATCTATCCAGAACTCACTTTGACCACTGTCCCTAATGATCTGTTTGATCAGGAATTTTTCTGTCTCTAAAAAACCTTTTAGAGTAAAGACAATGTGGTGTTCCCACCCTGACTTATTGAACATAGTTAAGGGTTCCTTTGAGGGCCCTCCCAACCTTACTGAAGATACTATCACCTCCCAAGCTAACATCAAAGTTTGGAATAAGAAAGTCTTTGACAACATCTTCCACAAGAAGAAGGAGAGCCTTGCCAAACTGGTAGGTATCCAAAAGTCCTCCCACTACCCTACTAGCCCCTTCCTCTATGACTTGGAGAATACTCTAACTCATCAATATAGTGACATTCTTAGACAAGGGAGTGAATTTTGGAAACTCAAGTCTAGGATTAAGTGGCTCATGGAATGGGACTCTAGCACCAGATTCTTCCATACTTCTGCTCTTAATGGAAGGAGAAGAAATAGAATTCAGGCCCTCAAAAATGACCATGATGATTGGATCTACAGTTTTGAGGATATCAACCATACCATTTCCTCCTATTATACTAATTTCTTCACCACTGCGCACACTTTCTCCTACTATACCTGTTAAAAAAAACCCTTTTCCTATCATTTTATCACGGGTAATGATCACTATATACTAGATGTTACTCTTTCTGATGAAGAAATTAGAAAAATTGTTTTCTCCTTCACGCCCACCAAAGCTCCAAGGCATGATGGTCTACACCCCTTAATGTACCAAAAATAATAGAACATAATAGGGGCCCCTTCTCTTCTTCCATAAAAGCACCTTTCTCACTTCCATCATAGAGGACAGTGTCAACTCTACCTAATTTTTCCTTATTTTTAAATCTTCCAATGCCCCCACACTAAAAATTTTAGGCACATTAGTCTCTGCAAATCCTAATACTAAGTCATTACCAAAATCATTGCTAATAGGATCAAACCTCGTCTCTAAAGAATCATTGGCAAAGACCAAGCCAGCTTTCTCTCTAACAGGAGAGCAGCAGACTATTCCCAGGAGTATATCACCTACTTTGATTAGATTAAAGGAAAAAAGAGCTGGTATGATCCTGAAAATTGACTTATAAAAAGCCTTTGACAGGATTGAATGGTCTTTCATTAGACAAGACCTCTATTTTTTTAACTTTTCTAGGGATCTCAGCAGACTCATCATGTCTTGTGTATCTTCCTCGACTATTTTTGTTCTAGTAAATGGAAGCAGCACCACTCTCTTCACTCCTTCTAGAGGAATCAGACAAGGAGATCCTATGTCTCCCTACCTTTTCATCCTCTGTATGGAACTTCTGTCTAGGAGGATCAACCATGAGGTTGACACCCTTAACTGGACCCCATGGCCATTAGCAAAGGAGGGGTTAAATTATTCCATCTTTTCTTTACTGATGACCTTACCCAGTTTGCCAAAGCTAATGCTAAGAATTGCAATACCATCACCAACACTCTTGTAAGTTTTAGCCTGCACTCAGGGCAAAGAATAAACATTACCAAGTCCAAGGTAATTTTTTCAAAAAACTGCTCCAGGGAAAACATGGACTCCCTTGCTTCCCTCCTTTCCATTAAAGCTAAAGATACTTTTGGAAAATATTTTGGTTTCCCCATCTTCCATCAAAAGCCTGTCAATAGAGATTTTCAATTTATCATTAACAACCTTAATACCAAATTGGCTGGATGGAAAAAAAATTCTCAACATAGCTGGCAAAACCACTCTAGCCAAAGCTTTCTTGAACAACATTTCCCAACCATGTTATGCAATTCATCACCTTTCCTAGTAAGATCCACAAGCTCATTAATAAAGCCCAAAGAAACTTTATTTGGGGTACTACTGACACTAAAAAAAAAATGCATATGGTCAATTGGAAGACCATCCCCCTTCCCAAAAAAAAGGGTGGATTAGGTATGCAGAAGGGTTCTTGTAAAAATGATACTCTTCTTTGCAGCCTAGTCCTTAGTGATAAGTACAACAGGGATGACACTTTCTCAAGTCACCATGTTAGCTATTACATTAACCTCTCATATTCTAGATTTTGGAGAAACATCATCAAAGGTTGGAGCATCTGCAAGGATGCCTCTTAATGGATCATCCATAATGGGAGGCTTGTTAATTTTCAGACTAACAGATGGATTCCAAGTCTTCCCCCTCGCAATCAATTAATCCAAGGCCTCTCTCCTTCTAATTTTCTCAACCCCAAATTGGTTGATATCTGGGGGGGGATGGTTCTTAGGACTTCAGTTCACTCTCTTATGAAATCCCTCATGACCTTTCCCACACCATTAGAAAACTCTATCTTCCTTTACTCCAGAGCCAACTCTGATTACCTCATCTGGAGGCTAAATGGAAATGGTCTATTCTCTTGCAAAAGTGTCAATGAGATTATTGCTAATAGACACAATGTACAAAGAGAGGAAACCAATAAAAGTTTTATCTGGATTTGGAAAAGTCATACCCCTAACAAAATCAAATTCTTTTTATGGCTTCTCCACTATGATAGCCTCCCCACCAGTGATACCCTTGCCAGAAGAGGTAGTAACATGCCTCCAAATTTCACCTACTATAGTCACAACAATGAATGTATTTATCATATTTTCTTTGAATGCAATGCAACTAATGAATTCTGGGGATCCCTCCTTACCAAGTCCACTCACTAGAACGTGCTTACCATAGATAGCTTTGCCCCTGATAACTAGAGCACCACCTAGAACTCCCTCAAAGGGAAAAGCTATGATAACATCATCCACTAGGATACTCTCCTCCCCTTCTGTCTGTGGATCATCTGGAAAACAGAAAATATAACCTTTTTTTAACAAAAACTCAACAAACCTTGCTTCAACCAATCTTACTCTGAAGCCATTGTGTTCAGCCACCTTTGCTCCAAAAATGACAACCCCACCCTCTCCAAAACCATCAAGATCCCATGGACCCCCCCCCCCCCCCCGGGAGCATTATAAACTCAATACTAATGGCTCTAGCTTGGAGAACCCTAAAAAGGGTGGAATAGGTGGTGTCTTCAAAAATAATAGATGGGACTAGGTGTTGGGCTTCTTTAAGAGCTATATGATAGCCACCAATAACCTCATAGAACTCTTAGCTCTTACGGAGGGACTTAGGATTGCTTTAGATAACAACTTCACTCCCCTTGAGATTTTTATAGATTCTAAAGAAATCATTTTAATGTTAAGATAAGGGAACCTCCACCATAATGCAACTATTAATGAATGCAGGTGGCTGATAAGAGAGCTCGGAGGTCCAGTGCTGCAGCATAGCTATAGAGAAGGCAACCAAGTAATGGACGCTCTAGCTAAGGAAGGTGCCAAGTCAGGACTTTTTGAAAGATGCTCATTTTTAGCAGTTCCTTCAGTGTATGCAGTGATAATTATTTGGAATGATACCCTAGGAACTAAATTTGATAGAATCATCAAATTTTGTAATGAGTCCCGAGCAAGGCAATGCCTAGACTCCTTTTGCTTAGATCCTGGTTGATCTGTTTTGTACCTAAATAGGTTTTTATTTAATTTAAATGCTTCTGTTAGTTGTAATATATGCATTTAATTATAGTAGATAGTAATAAGTGGCTTAAGCACATAGCTCTTGAACGACATATCTTCTTGATCGGCTTGCAGCCAAGGTGGTTTTTCCTTTGAAAATTGTGTGGGGCACCTAGGCTAGAAACAAAAAAAAATTAATACTTTCTCCATTTTAATTTCTCTGTCTTACTTTCTTTTTTAATATACTTCCTTCATACATCTTTACTTGTTCAGTTTGAAAAATTAATGGATAATTTACCCTTTTGTATCCATTTTACCCTTGCTATTAAATACTATTCATTACTCAATACATTTCACAAAATATTATATTTATTATATTCAAAGGATGACATAGTAAAATTACCATATTATTTATTGTTTCTTAAGTTGTGTGTCAAGTCAATAGTGGACAAGTAAAGATGGATGTAGGGAGTATTATATTATGTTAAAAGTACAATAAATCACAATAATTACCAACTTAAAATATTTGATTATATATTTAAAAATTATATAAAAAATAATATAAATCACAATAATTAACAACTTAAATATTTAAAAAAATATATATAAAAAAATTGATTTACTCTTGAATTTCTATCGGTGCCACATAAGAGGTAATAATATATATTGTTTAAAAATTACGTAAAAAGTACTATAAATCACAATAATTAATAACTTAAATAGTTAAAAAGCATATAAAAATTTTGATTGACTCTCCAAATTTTATTATGCCACATAAATTAAAATAGAGGGAGTAAAAAATATTATTTGAAAACGACGTAATAGGATACTATAAATCACAATAATGAACAACTTAAAATAATTTTAAAAACATATAAATAATTTGATTGACTCTTCAAGTTTCAACTGTGTCACATAAATTAAAATGAAAAAAGCAATATATATTAGACCCGTGTTGACACAAACTCGACTCCTATATCTAGTATATACTAGATGAGGGAACGCCCGTGCACAGTACGGGCCCAACATTTTCCTTATAATGTTGTTCCTAATATAGGTTTTTGTAATGTTTATATCTATTAGTGTAATTCTTTTTTTCTTATTTCAATTCAATTATCATCTGTTATTGTGTTTCAATTATTGCACTATTTTATTGGTGTTATTATTATATTTCTGAATGTTCTGTACTGCTTTGTTTATTAGTTGTTATGTTTTATTCACTATTGCTTTGTTTTTGCATTAATATTTTAATTTGTTCTACTTTAAAAAAAATAAAAATTGCTCCACTTATGTCGAGAGTCCTTTGGAAACAACCTCTATCTCTACAAGGTAGGAATATGATCTATATATATATTCTATCCTTCTCAAATTTCGCTTATAAAATTTTACCCGATATATTGTTAGCTTATTTCAATTCAATTTTATGTATGCATGCACTCAATAGAAATTTAAATACTTCTGTCTTGATCAACAAAATAAACGTGGAAAATATCTCTGCTTCCACGTATACCAATTTTCTAAATTTTTAGTTGTTTTTAATCCCTCAAATGTTCCTCACTTGTTCAGGTTTTATTTTCGTTACTGCTTCCTTTACTATTTGAATACATTATACTCTTACTTTTGGTGATTATATTTGCTTTTCTCCTTTCCGTTTTTATCTTTTTTACTCCCTCCGTCTCTTTTTATATAGCATACTTTCATTGTTAGTCCGTCTCAAAAAGAATATTATCTTACTATAATTAGAAAAAAACTACCTTTAAAACACCCCTTTTATAGCCGTCAATATAGGCTAGGCCCGTTGGGCTGGCCCGGCTCAGCCTGAAATTTGATAAGGTTGGACTTCAATTTTTGCAGCCCATTTAAGAACAGGGCTTTTTATTCCAGCTCGAATAAGCCCGTGACCCGTGGGTTTGGGCAATGTGGGTTAGGCCGGCCCGTGAGTCAAATAAAAAATAATTTAAAAATAAAATAGAATACTAAAAATAATAAAAGAATCCAAACTCCAAAGTTCACACTCAAAATCTATTTAAATTGTTATAAATATTTAAATTTAATTATATTTATAAAATATGTATGTAAATAACCACAATACAAAATTAAGTAGTACTAAGTTTAAACAATTAAACATTAAATTATCAGTTATATTGTTACTCATTAACTATTTACAGGGGCGGATCTATAGTAGGAACCCCCACCCGCTACGATAGATCTTGTAATTATATTGAAAAAATGTAATGCGGATATAAATATTTGCTGCTGGGAACCCATAACAAAATTGGTCGCTGGTTCATTGGCACGCAATGGACCCTTAAAGCTCCGTGGCCAGATTTCTGCGAGCAGGTTCTCAATTCCTGCTGACTGCAATATTTTTTTAGAATTCCAACTTGTTTTTTATTTCAAAAACTATAACTGCAACACATTTTTTTCCTTTTTCCTTTTTAAAACATAAGTAACAAAGTCAATTAAAAAGGAAATAAAATATTACTTTTACCTAATCCCAATATTTCAAATCTAAGAAGTGAGAAACAAGAAAAAATTAGATTTAAAAAATTGTTTTGGTTTTTCTTGCTCTTCCAATCCACCAACTCGCATCTTGCTTATTCAAGTTCTTCTCCTATATTTTTTTTCTTTTTATTTGTTTCTCTTATGTATGTATCTATTTTTTGTTTCCTATAACTTTTCATGACATTCTAATTTTCTTTTATATAGTTCGTAGAGTTGTAGATAACAATCTTTGTCACTTGGTTTTTCGTCTATTGACTAATTAAATGTTAAAAGATAGAATTAATTTTCTAATCATAAAAATCAACATAGACATCAAACTTGTGGTCATGGCTCATGACCCTCCGTATATATTTTGGGGACTCTTGATTTGTATAAAATGTTTTCAGTTCTTTCTCTATAAATTTATTATATTTGTGGAGATATACTAGTTCATAAATAATTTTGATGGTTTTCAATACAGGTTTTATTTGTAATCTAGAGAAACATACATGTACTTT
This sequence comes from Capsicum rhomboideum, assembly GCA_031232105.1. Taxonomy (NCBI): domain Eukaryota; kingdom Viridiplantae; phylum Streptophyta; class Magnoliopsida; order Solanales; family Solanaceae; genus Capsicum; species Capsicum rhomboideum. The sequence continues at coordinate 83,773,698 of CP124712.1, forward strand.
TATCTTTTAATTTGACATAACCGATAAAATCAACTGATATTTTATTGGTTTGGTTAGCGGTTTAGTACAATCAAAAATCACTAGTAAATAAGCCGAACTATTAAGCACAAAAATTCAATCAAACCGCCCCATAAGCACCCTTATTGGGAACCCACAAGTTTAAAATTCTGGATCCGCCTCTGACTATTTAGATTGTTTATTAATATTTTTATTTGATTTGAAGGGTATCATGTCAAAAGTTATTTAGTTTCGCTATTAGGATTAGTTTTTTTGGTGTATTGGATACTTAATTAGCAAGTAGTAATATTATGTAATATTGTCTTATAAATATTTATGTTTATAAACATTCTAAAATTAAATTATAAAATAATATTTTTAAAATAAAGTGGGTTGGCCCGTGAGGCACGCAGCCCACAGAGTGATGGTGTGGGTTTGGTGTTTTATGGCCCATCATCTTGATGAGCTAGTATTGACAGCTCTAACCCTTTTTACCCATAATAAAATGATTTACAATTACACAAATATTCAAGGATCATTTTAAATCACAAATTTCAAAAAAATTCCTTTTTCCCTTAAACACAAAGATAAGTCTAAATATGTCACATAAAATGAGACGGAGAAAGTTTTTTTTTTTTCCTCGTACTCTCCCATTTAATAGTCTAACACAAATATACTGAAAAATAGTTTTCTCACTTTAAACTTATTTTTTCTTTTAAAAAATGCGAGTTACAATTTTTCTTTTAATTTCAATTTTAAATTAACTTCACTTTGAATCTATTTAAGCACCATAAGTATCAATGTAAATCATATATTATAAATGATAATAACAAATATAAATTCAGTTTATTTCATACGTTAATATTAATACAGCAATGATATTTGGATAGATAAATAAATAAGAAAGTTATGAATTAATTGAAAAATTTAGAGGAAATAGATGGATAAAATATAAGCTCTATACTGGGACCCACCACAAAGGATAACTTTTACTTTTCAATTGAAATTGACACATCAAACGATGGCAAAAAAGTCTCCACAGCCAAAATACAACAAAGGAATAATAATAAAACAAAATTCCATCAATGTAATTTGCTCTTTTCCAACTTAAATGACCAAAGGGTTAAGCAGATATGTTGACCTCATGCGTGCTTCACCTACTTCAACTCCCTGTTATAGTTTAGTAAAATTAGTGTAAAAAAGACCACAAAATGACAAAACATGATAATAGATCAATTGTCAGCTTATGCATCATTTTCTTCTTCTCTTTTTTTTGGTTAACGCTTATGCATCATTTCATTTCAATTAATTTCTGTCATCCATCAACCAAAACTAATTTATACAAGCTTTTTATAAAACTGAAACAAAATATTAAGAAATAAAGTGTAAGTAACTAACAACAAAGGAGAGGAAAATAACTTAGGAGGAGTAGTATGTTGATTTCACTATTTCGTATGTATATAATACAAATAGGAGGGGGGCTATTTATATAGGCCAAAGTGCTTGGCATCCAAGTTGTCTTTCTTGGGCATGAAGTAGCCGCTCCAAGTTAGTCAATATTTTTTACTACTTGTTCATAAAGTAAAATGGATAAACAATTACATAACACTCCCCCTTAGATGTCTATGTAAAAGAAATCGAGTGAATACACATTTGCTTGCTGGCTCATTAAAAATCTTATCAGAAAAATTCAGTGGGATAAAACCTTGGTTAAGAAAAAAAAAGTACAACGTGTATCCTTACTCCCCCTGATGAAGACCTCGATACAAATGATTCAGTTTTTGCATTCCAATCTTGTGTACCATCTTCTCAAGAGTTGAAGTTGGTAAAGATTTAGTGAACAAATCTGCTGGATTGTCACTTGAACGGATTTGTTGTACATCAATGTTACCATTCATCTGGAGATCATGTGTGAAGAATAACTTTGGCGAAATGTGCTTCGTTCTATCTCCTTTTATGAAGCCTCATTTTAATTGAGTTATGCATGCAGCATTGTCTTCAAATAGAATTATGGGTACCTTGATATCATACTTCAGTCCACATCTCTCTTTGATAAAATGTATCACCGATCTCAACCATACACATTCTCTACTTGCTTCATGGATAGCTATTATCGCAGCATGATTTGAAGAAGTAGCAACGATAGACTGTTTTAATGATCGCCATGATATAACAGTATCTCCGTATGTAAACACATAGCCTGTTTGCTATCGAGCTTTATGTGGGTCAGATAAATAACCTGCATCTGCATGACCAACAAGATCTGCACTATCTTTGTTAGTATAATATAGACTCATATCAATAGTCCCCTTTAGATATCGCAATATATGCTTAATTCCGCTCCAATGTCTACGTGTAGGGGAAGAACTATACCTCGCTAGAAAATTAACAGAAAATGTTATATCAGGCCTTGTAGTATTAGCAAGATACATAAGTACACCAATAGCACTGAAATATGGTACTTCAGGACCAAGAATCTCTTCATTCTCTTCTGAAGGTCGGAATGGGTCTTTACTCACTTCAAGTGATCGAACAACTATTAGAGTACGTAATGGATGTGTTTTGTCCATGTAAAATTATTTTAAAACTTTCTCAATATAGGCAGATTAATAGATGAAGACCCCGTCTGCTAAATGCTCAATTTGTATACCAAGACAAAGTTTTGTCTTTCCAAAATCTTCCATCTCAAATTCTTTCTTTAGATATTCAATTACCTTTTGGACCTCTTCTGGAGTTCCAATGAGATTTATGTCATTAACATAAACAGCAAGTATAACAAACTCTGATGTTGTTTTCTTCATAAAAATACAAGGGTAAATGACATCATTTATATAACCTTCATTTATGAAGTACTCACTAAGACGATTATACCACATATGCCCTAATTGTTTTAGACCATATAACGATCTTTGTAATCTGAATGAATCCATGTCCCGAGACTTTAAACTAGATGCTTCAGACATTTTTAATCCTTCTGGGATCCTCATATAAATTTCATTATCAAGTGAACCATAAAGATAAGATGTAACCACATTCATTAGATGTATTTCAAGGTTTTCATGTACAGCTAAACCGGTGAGATATCGAAATGTTATTGCATCTATAACAGGTGAATATGTTTCTTCGTAGTCGACTCCGGGTTTTTGAGAGAATACTTGTGCAACAATGCGTTCCTTGTATCTTATAATTTCATTTCTCTCATTTATTTTTCGCACAAAGACCCATTTATATCCAACGAGTTTTACACCTTCAGGGGTTTGGACTATAGGTCCAAAAATCTCACGTTTAGCAAGTGAATTCAATTCTGATTGAATTGCCTCTTGCCATTTTAGTTAATCATTTCTTCGTCGACATTCTTCGACAGATAGAGGTTCAAGATCCTCACTGTATTGTATAATGTTAAGTGCGACATTATATGCAAAAACATTATCCACCATAATTTTTGATCGATCTAAATTTTTCTCATCACCAGTGGAACTCATTAAAAGTTCCTCATTCACTTGAATCTCGGGTTCGCTGATTTCTTCAGGAATATCAGGATAAATTAGATCTTGAGTCTCTTCATGAGATTCTTTTATAGTGTCACTCTTATCATTTTTTGTGCTTTTTTTCTAGGATTTTTATCCTTTGAACCCAATGGTCTACCACGCTTCAGGCGTGCTTGGGATTCAAAAGCTATGACACTAGTGGATGGTCCTTTTGGGACATCAATTCGGACAGGCACATTTACTGTAGGGATATGTGACTTAGTTATCCTTCTCAAATCAGTAAATGCATCTGGCATTTGATTTGTTATTTTCTATAACTGAATGATCTTCTGGACCTCATGTTCATATATGGGGGTACGTGGATCAAAATGAGATAATGAAGAAACTTTTTATGCAATTTCTCTTTTAAGTTCTTCGCTCTCTCCCCCTAATTGCAGAAAATTTATTTCATCAAATCGACAATCTGCAAATTGAGCAGTAAATAGATCTCCCATCAATGGTTCAAGGTAGCAAATTATGGAGGGTGATTCAAACCCAACATATATTCCTAACCTTCTCTGAGGGTCCATCTTACTGCACTGGGGTGGTGTTACTGGCACATATACTGTACATCTGAAAATTGGCAGATGAGCAATATTTGGTGCATGACCAAAAATTAATTATGACGGAGAGTATTTATTATAATGAGTTGGTCTGAGACGAACAAGTGATGTTGCATGTAAGATAGCATGACCCCAAACAGTAATGGGCAATTTCGTTTTCATAAGTAGTGGCCTTGCTATCAATTGTAGGTGCTTAATAAATGACTCAGCAAGACCATTTTGAGTATGAACATAAGCAACAAGATGTTCAACTCTTATCCCAACTGATACACAATAATCATCAAAAGCTTGGGATGTAAATTCTCCAACATTATCGAGGTGAATAGCCTTAATAGGATAATCTGGAAATTGTGCCCTTAATCGTATTATTTGTGCCAATAATTTTACAAACGCTAGGTTGCAAGATGGTAAAAGGTACACATGAGACCATCTTGAAGATCCGTCTATTAGGACCATAAATATCTAAATGACCTAGTGGATGGGTGAATAGGTCCACATATATCCCCATGTATACGTTCTAAAAAAAAGGGAATTCGATGCCAACCTTCAGTGGCGATGGCTTAGTTATCAATTTGCCTTAATAACAAGCAGCACACAAAAATTCATCACTTGCAAGAATCTTCAGGTTCTTTAGCGGATGCCCATTTGAATTTTCAATGATTCGTCTCACCATTATTGATCCAAGGTGACTCATTCGGTCATGCCAAAGCACAAAAATATTCAAATCAGTAAACTTCTGATTTATGATAAAGTGTGCTTCAACTGTACTAATTTCTGCATAATATAGGCCAGAAGACAAGTTGGAAACTTCGCACATTTCTGTCCTGAAACATTCTTGGTAATGACGAGATATTCAATATTCATTTCATTTATTGTCTCAACATGATATCCATTTCGACGGATATATTTAAAACTTAATAGTTTCTCGGGGATTTAGAAGAGAACAGTCCATTTTCTATAACAAGTTTCGTCCCCTTGGGTAGAAATATAGTAGCTCTTCCGGAGCCTTCAATCAATTTTAAATTACCAGAAATTGTTGTACCATTTGCTTTTCTTCTAAGCAACTGAGAAAAGTATTTCTCATCTTAAATATGGAGTGTGTTGTTCCACCATCAATTATACAAATATCCTCACGATCGATCATTGATCCAAATAAAATTTGACGAGTATCCATATATTCTTCAAGATGAAAATATAAACAAAGTAAATATTATAATATTACTAGCAAACAACGTTTACACAAACTTTATTTATTTACAAATCTAGAGAAACACAACTAACTGAAACGTAAACTAATACAACCAACTGAAAAGTAAAATACTTATTACAGATCCATCACGAACAAGGTGATCTATATTTTCTTCAGAGAATTCAAGGAAATCTTCAACGTCTAAATGTATAGGCTCAACATTATCTTCTGAGATAAAATTTGCTTCTACAGTATTATCCACTTTCTTGAGGGATGCCCGATAAAGATCAACCAGGTGCCTTGGCATACGACAGGTACGTGAACAGTGCCCTTTTCCTCCACACTGATAGCATCTAGTTTCTGTATTTTTTTCTTTGCCCCGCTTCAGAATTTTCACCCTTCTTTTACACTGCTAGTGCTGAGGGTTATTATTCAGTGCAAGACAATCACCATGATTGAAATTTCTTCCTCAATCATGGCCGGCCATGACTGGGGCCAGAGCCTCTTTCATGCCTAGATTGGTGAAAACTTGCAACATTTCCTTCAGGAAATGGAGCAGTGCCAAGAGGTCGACTTTCATGATTTTTCATCAAAAGATCATTATGTTGTTCAACAACAAAAAGATGCGAAATTAATTCAAAATATTTTTTAAATTCCATCTCTCGGTATTGTTGTTGTAGGAGCATACTCGAGGCAGGGAAGGTGGAGAATGTTTTCTCTAGCATATCATGATCTGTGATATTTTCTCCGCATAAATTTAACTGTGATTTAATTCTAAAACATAGCAGAATTATACGTAGTTATATCTTTAAAATCTTGTAATCCCAAATGTGTCTATTCATAATGTGCCTGTGAAAGAACGACCATCTTCATGTGGTCATAGCTATCTTTTAAATTATTCCACATTATAAGAGGATCCCTAACAGTGAGATATTCCATTTTTAAGCCCTCATCGAGGTGATTACGGAGAAATATCATAGCTTTAGCATGGTCTTGGTTCAAAGCCTGGTTCTTATCATTGATGGTGCCTGTCAGTCCCATCGCATTCAAATGGATCTCATCATTAAGTGCCCACGATAAGTGGGTTTTGCCTAATATATCCAGGACAACAAATTCACGTTTAGATAGATTCGACATTATTTTAGAAAAAATAAGTACTTACCTTTATTACCTGAAAAAGTATTTACTCGAGATGGCAGTCTCGTGCTAATAATGTGTTATAAAACTGAAACAAAATATTAATAAACAAAGTGTAAGTAACTAACAACAAAGGAGAGGGAAACTACTTAGGAGTAGTAGTATGTTGATTTCACTATTTCGTATGATATATTACAAAGAGGAGGAGGGCCATTTATATAGGCCAAAGTGCTTGGCAACCAAGTTGCCATTCTTGGGCATTAAGTAGCCACACCAAATTAGTCAATATTTTTGACTACTTGTTCACAAAATAACATGGACAAACAATTACATAACAAAGCTTTGTTTTTTCAACCAAAACTTTTTCATTTGTATATAGTGAGGCAGATATCCCCACCCTCACTTCTTTAACATACTAGTTTTGAAGGGCCCGGGCTTACTCACTTTGAAAAAAAAAATCATCTCAATTTACTTTTGTGAGATTATATTAATAATGGAAAATAAAAATATTTAAATAATGTTCTCGATAGCCCTTATGGATGATATTCAAATTTCAGATTTCATTTTCAGTTATTCAACAATGGTAACATAAAAAAAAATTAGAAGGGAAAATTTGTTCTTTTTTTTCACCAAAAAGCCTAATTCTTTTTCGAAAAGTATTAGGACTAATATTAACACAATCTCAAAAGAATTGGTAACTAATTCCTTTTATAAAACCCCCCAACGGCTAAATCTACCCCATCTTCCCTTATTTTAACCCATTGAAGAACCCTAATTTTCAATTTCGAAATTTCTCACCCAAAATCAAAATACAAGCCTCCTTTTCTTTAAGAATTGGTAACTAATTCCTTTTACTCATTTGATTACTTACTCTATTGACGAAAGTTTCATCCTTTTCTCTATAATTTGTTCTGCAATTTTGAATAATTTTTTCTTCGATTTCGGATTAACTTTTTCATGATTGAGCAGTTGTATTGTTTTTGTTGATGTAGGTACTTTAATGGCTAGAATAAGCTCGAGTAGACTTTGTAAGCTAGAAGAAGATCATGAGTTGGAAGAGGTGCGATGCAACCATGGACATGTTTTGCCTTTGCTGACTTCATAGACCCCAAGAAATCCAAGTAGAAGATATTGGAGTTGTCCTTACTATGGGGTAAGTGGATTTTTATTAGAAAAAGGCATTGTTTCCACCCTAAAGAGTCTATACTAATTTAATTACTTTTCATTTTAGAGTGCTAGATCATGCGATTTCTGGCTTTGGAAGGATGGAGATATTGATCCAAGATCAAAATTTGTTATTCCTAAACTTTTGGGAAGAATTGGTGAGCTTGAGCAAAGAGTTGAAACTTTTGCAAGATTGGGAACTTATAGAGTTGGTGACAAGCCTACTTCTAGGATGACCAAATCTGTAGAGAGCAAAATAGATATGAACAAAATAGAGTTCCAGCTGGATACTTTTGAAGATGATTTGAAGAAGATGAAGACAAATGAGAAGAAATGGAAGATCAAGTTGGCTAAGTCCAAGAAAAGGGTGAAACAACTTTGGATTACTCTCATTTGTATTTGTATTGTAGGTGTTAGTGTTCTATTTCAATACATGTACTTGAAAAGAGATCTAAGAATGCTGCCATAATCTGTTAGTGTAGTTGTTTTTGTCATGCCTTAAGGGGTTGCAATTGTTAGTTTTGTAATGAACCTTGACAACTTTTTGTGTAGTGAAATGGTAAGGTTTCCTTAGCTTGATGTGTCTCTTTATGTGGTGCATAAACTGCATAATTACAACCAACGATTTACCAAACTAATTTAAGCACAACCAACAACATCACACAATCAATAATTTACACCCAACATTATATAAATACAGTCAAAGCTGCATAAGCACTACCATTCCTTTAAAGCACCAAACATTAAATAAAAGGGGCAGCCACAGCTGCATCATCATTAACCAAAAGAGGGTGCATTTACAGATCTGCCAAATGCATTTACATATAAAGTACAAGAAGTTACAACTAACAAAACTATTGCAGTTATAACTTCTTCTACCAAAATATTGTCATAAAATGCAGTCAAAGCTGCCAAAACCACAAGTTATAGCTATCAATAAATTGTCTTAAAATGCAGACACAGCTGCCAACATCAGTGAACTACCAAAAATTATCTTAAATACAGTCACAACTGCCAACATTTACACCAAACTAACATGATACCAACAACTTATATGTTGTGAGACTGAGCACTAGAGCTTTCTTGGCTCAAGTGTGCAACCTTGGACCTTGTCTCCATTTGCTTTTTTCCTCTCATTTCTTGTAGTTGCCTGGAGGTCATAGCTTCTTTTCCTCTCCATTTCACACCAGTTTTTGGTGTATCTTCAATATTTCCAGTCACAACTGTTGAAGACTTAGCACTTCTGAACCTCTCACTAGGCATTCCAGGCTGTTAAAATGAATGAAGTGTTAATATTTGTAGTAAATGAAATTTAGATAGTATACCAAAGGATCTCGGGAAATGAAACTTACATTAAGGATTGTGCATCCACTTTGTGTGTGAAGTATTCCCATACCAACCATTCTTGGTCTACTAGTACCAACACCCTAAAAAGGAAAGAAAGAAAAATATTAAGTAGAAGGTATAACTAGTTTACAACTAACACAATTAGTATTATACCTTTTCTGTAGAACCTTTTGGTCTACCCCTTCTTTTTTTAGTTGGAGCAATCTTTGGCACCCTTGTTCCACCCCTTCCTCTTCCCACAGTAGGTGTTGCAGTACAAGTTGGGCCTACACTTAGCCCTGCACTTGGACCTACACTTGGGCCTGCAGCAGATGATGAACTTGGGCCAGGATTTGCACTAATGCCAGCAACAGGTGCACCTCTTGGACATTTTCTTTTATTGTGACCCTTGTTATGACAAGTGCTACATTACATCTCAATCCCCCTCTTGGACAGCTTACCAGTTTTCTTGCTGGTTTCACCTTTCTCTTTCTTTCTATTCTTGCTAGGCCTGCCAGGCATCTTCCTAACAGGAGGTGGCATAACAGAGATGTTTTGAGATTCTGGCCACATCTTCAAGTTCAAGACTGGCTGAATGAAGTAGTTGTATGTGTTCATGTAAGTTTCTCTGTTATACCAGTGAGAGATGTAGTTAACTGGTTCCAATTTTTTATGGTGAAGAGCAGCTATTGCATGAGGACAAGGTATACCCTTCAACATCCATGCTCTACAACTACAATATTTCCTGGGAAGATCCACAATATGCCTGTATCCTCTATCAAGAACCTCATATCCTGTATCAGAATTCCATTCAATGTTGCACTTCATTGACCTAGCTGTATTATCATTTAGAACCTTCATGGCCATTGGAGAAATGTCACTTATCCAAGTTTCACAAAAATTCCTCATCTGTCCTACTATATTCATCATTTTCACCCTTATCTCCTCTAACATTGTGATAATTGTCTTATGCCTTGCTCCTAATATCCATGCATTGAAACATTCTACCATGTTGTTGTCTACAATGTCACACTTAGTGGCAAAGCTGAAATAAAGCTTGCTCCATCTGTCTGGATTAAAATACATCAGCTTATCCAATATCTTTTCACCACCAAACATATTCATATAACTAATGTTGTCCCTCAACTCAGCCTCAAATGTAGACCTTGCACACCTCCAAAAATATTTTTTCTTCTCAAGGCCTCTACATATGGAGTTTTTTGACCAGTTGGCAAGGACATGCCTTGCACACATCCTTTGTTCAACATTAGATAGGTGTTCTGTTACAGCAATTTCCAAACCCTGAAAGAAATAAAGAAACAGTGAACATATCATATAATTTGACAAAATATACAGTTGTATGAAGTAAATTAAGTAATTACAATCTTACCTTTTGCATGTCTGTTATTACTACCAAATCTGTACCATCTCCTAGCTGAAGATCTTCCTTTACAATCCTGATAAACCAACTCTAAGTGAACTTATTTTCAATATCAACCACTGCCCATGCCAGTGGCAACATCTAATTGTTTCCATCTTTACACACAGCAACTAATAACTGCCCTTTAGAGACTCCCTTCAAAAAACAACCATCCAAACCAATGCACTTCCTACAACCACCCAAGAAGGACTTCTTCATTGCATCAAAACATATGTAGAAGCCTTGAAACATTTTTCTACCACCTTCAAATGTTTCATGATGAAGCTTAACTACACATATACTACCTGGATTGGATCTTAACAACTCATCCCTATAATCTAAAATCCTCCCAAATTCAACATTATAATCACCCATTAGTTCTGTAATCACCTTATTCCTGGCTCTCCTACACACTGTTCTTCCAACGTGTAAATCCAATTCTTTCTTAATAAGCAGCTGAAACTCAAAAACTCTAATGTTTGGCTGTTCCTTTATCCTCTCATTATAGTAGCTGGCTAAGAACTTGGCATTGCAAAGTTTGTTCCTATTAGTAGGATCACACTTGTGAATTGGATTGTAGGTCTTCACAACAAAATTCATGGTCCTAGAATCAAAGTTAGCATATAGAAGCAATGGACAACCAGTTGTACACCTAACCCTTACCCTTGTAGATTCATTAACACATTTTTCAATTGCAACATGTTCAGCAACAACATATTTAGTAACAGCAGCTCTAAATTCATTAACACTCTCAAAAATCATTCCTAATTCCCACACAACTTTCTGACAGTCTGAATCATATACAACTCTATTTACCTTTTTCCTTCTTCTAGCCTTAACTCTCTATTCAACCTCCTCTTCTTCATCAGTTATGTCTTCTGAATTAGTTTCAAAGCTGGCAGCTTCATCTGATGGTTAAAAGGGTTCATCACCAGCTAACTTACCCTTCAAACTATTTCTATCACCACCTGCAGATTCATCATAGCCAAAATCTGGCCCCTTTCTTCCAGATCCTAACTTAACATGATCAGGAATTATTTGTCTTTCTCCCCTCTTTCTTCTCTTTCTGCTCTTCTTTTCTTCCCTAAGACCTCTTAACTCTTCATCCATATCACTCCCAACCTCTACACCTCCATCAATTGATTTTATATCTGAATCTACATCAGATTCAGCCCTATCAGTCTCACTCCTAATTTGTGAAGATTCAGCAATAAAAGGAGCAGTAGAAGGAGAAGGGACATGACTAGTAGGAGGAGCAGTAGGAGCAACAGGCGAAGTAGAAGGAGCAACAGTAGGAAAAGGGACATTAGTAGTAAGAGGAGGTATAGGAGCAGTAGAAAGGGTAGGAGCAGTAGGTTGGACAACAGGAGAGGTATTTGGATATGCAGAAGGTTGGGAGATAGTAGGGGTAAGTTCACTATTTTCATATGCCCTCTCAACACTCCTAATGTATTTATCAAAAGACACACCACTTTCCCCCTCCACATGACTTACATATTCCAATAAAGGTGGGGCCAAAAGAGGTTCAGCAACCATGTGATACACAAAAGCTTCCAAAGTGTCCCCATTATTCAAACATTGTGAAATTTCAGTTGTGTCCTTGTCTGACCTAATTTCTATTAAAATAGAACTCTTAGGTAGTCTCACGTACAGTAAGCATTGTCCAGGTTCATATCCTAAATGCTTCACATAATCCCTAAATTCAAAATAGGACAACCTATCTATATCAACATCTAAAAACTCAGTAATTTGTCCACCAATATATGTTTTTCCTTTTTTTTTTCCTTCCCTTTACCCCTGTTAAGAACCCCACCATGATAAACTCTCAAAGTGATCAGTTCAAAACTCATTTTAACAACCTGAAAGCATTATAAAAATGTCAATTCAATAATTACTGATCATGAAAACACTATAAAGTAAGATCCTTGACATCGACCAAAATAGCATCACACAACACACAACATATTATGCTACAAATGAGGTGTCACACCTTCATTTATTACATATTGAAGCATATCCCCAATAATTAACACATTAATTTTGAAGATAAATTAAAGACGTGCAAAAAAATCCTAGCTCAAATCGCAATAGAAAAACATATTACACAACAATTATAAGTGTCACAACTTCATTTGTTACATATTGAAGCATATCCCCAATTATTAACACATTAATTTCAAAGATAAATTAAAGACGGGGAAAAACCCTAGCTTAAATCGCAATAAAAAAGCTAATTTTTAAAATACTGAGATCTGGGGCTAACCTTTTAGTTTATGCTTGTAATTCTAGCTTGTAACCCTAGCTTGTAACCCTAGATTGTAACCCTAGCTTGTAACCTTCTAAAATCGACTGAAAGTCAACTACTTGTAACCTTCAACAGGAACCCTAACTTCGAATTAGGAACAAAAATGTAGTTGGGGGTTGGGTTTTAGATTTTAGTAGCAACGAAGGTTGGGTTTTGATTGTGAAGAAGAAAACACTAAGAAATCTCTTCCATCAGGTTTTGATTGTGAAGAAGAGAGCTTTGTTCATATGCGATATAGGTTCCCTTTGTATTTTGTCGGGTGTCCATTGACATTCTCGGGTCGGGTCGGGTCGGGTAACGGGTTAGGGGTAATTTAAATGGGTATGGATAAATTAAATGGATTGGATAATAATTTAAAAGAAATTATTTTCACTAAACACGTGGCAACACGAGAGGGCGAGTGTACTCCACTACACTCATTAAACCTAGGCATGGGTGTCGCGGGGGCTAAATAAATTCTCTTTTATATAGTATAGGTGTGTAATGGGTCATTCCAATAGTGTAAGTGTGACATCGACTTTTCGGGTATAGTTTAGGGTGAAAAAAGTTGGAGACCATAGAGCTTTTATAAAATATACCAACTACTTTTTAGTGACTCATATTGTTTTGTATAGTACCAAGGACAAACTTTATGTTCAAGGATAAGATCAACGTGACAAAGTGACAGGTGGATACTGTAGAAGATAGTAAAGTTTTTGAAAAGTAGAAAGGACAGAACAAATTTGACTTTTAAAGACAAAGATGAACAAGACTTATAAGGAATTAATTGTAAGTTAGTGGTCAAATTTAAAACTACAAAAAAAAGAGCTCAGTCCAATTCTGTGAGGACGACGAAAGTCCCACATCCTCTCTTATATTACACTAGATACGGGAAGCCCGTGCCAGCACGGGCCCAACATATGTTATTCTTTTGGTCTTAATTTATGCAACATGAAATTTGGACGGTCAATTAATTTTTTGTATGATTTTAAATAATTTAAGTTGTTAGTTAGTATTATGATTTATTGTAAGAGACAAATCTCAAAAAGTAGGCGTAACTAATAATAAAGAGAAAAATTATCAGTTTCTTTGGTCAAATTACATGAATTGGATCACTAATATTTACTACTTTATAGATAGCCACAAAATAAAAATAGAAGAGTGCACCAGTCAATTTATTTTTCGACCCAAAGCTACTTAATGTTCTCACGTATTAAATATTTATGTTGTTAATTATTGTGATTTATAGTACTTTTTACGTAATTTTCAAATAATATATGTTACTTCTTATGTCCCAATTTATGTAACTATGATAAAATTTCGAGCATCAACCAAACATTTTATGTCTTTTAAATATTTTAAATTACAAATTATTGTAATTTATAGCACTTTTTATACCACTTTCAAATAATTGTCCGAATTTATGTGGCACCGATAGAATTTCGGGAATCAATCAATTTTTTTTACTATGCATTTTTAATATTTTTTAAATTTATTATTGTGATTCATAGTTTTTTTTTACGTAAATTTCAAATAAATATAAGTAATTCTGAGGAAGTAGATGGGCAAAATGGTCATTTCGCAGATTGACTCTAACCTCCTAAAATAATAACAAGTGGGACTTTGAGGAGCTTATTTGTGATTTTTGAAAGTTGACCCTAAGCTCCTCTCATTCCCATTTTTTATGTCTTTTAAATATTTTAAGTTGTTAATCATTATGATTTATAGTACTTTTTATATCATTTTCAAATAATTGTCTCAATTTATGCGACACCGATAGAATTTCGAGAATCAATCATTTTTTTTACTATGAATTATTGTAATTTGTAGCTTTTTTTACGTAAATTTTAAATAAATATAAGCAATTCTGGAGACGTTCTCAAATAGTAGTAAGAGGGACTTTGAGGAGCTTAATTGTTATTTTTGAAACACATCAAATAGAAATAAGTGAGACTTTGAGGAGCTTAATTGTCATTTTTAAAACTTGACCCTAAGTCCAATACATGTTACTTGTTTAAAAATATTTTAAGTTAATTATTGTGATTTATATTATTATTTTTTATAATTTTTAGATAAACGGAAAGAGTATTAAATACAAATAGAGGAAATTGAGCTCAATTTCCAATAATAAAGAGATAAATATGATATATATATATATATAGATATAGATATAGATAGATAGATAGATAGATAGATAGATAGATAGATAGATAGATAGATAGATAGATAGATAGATAGATAGATAGATAGATAGATAGATAGATAGATAATTATATGCAATAATACATATGTGAAATTAAATAAAAATAGAAGGGTGATTCAATCAATTTGCTTTTCGAACCCATATATATATATATATAGAGATAGATAGATAGATAGATAATTATATGCAATAATACATATGTGAAATTAAATAAAAATAGAAGGGTGATTCAATCAATTTGCTTTTCGAACCCAAGCTATTTTCTGTTCTCAAGTATTAAATCGTTTATATTGTTAATTAGTACTTTTTACGTATTTTTCAAATAATATATGTTACTTCTTATGTCTCAATTTATGTAACTATGATAGAATTTCGAGAGCCAACTGAATATTTTATGTCTTTTAAATATTTTAACTTGTTAATTATTGTAATTTATAACACTTTAAAATAATTGTCCCAATTTATACGGCACTGATAGAATTTCGAGAAGCGAAAAATTATCGGTTTCGTTGGTCAAATTACATGAATTGGATTTCACTAATACTTACTGCTTTATATATAGCCACAAAATAAAAATATAAGGGTGAATGAGTCAATTTGGTTTTCGATCCTATGCTACTTTATGTTCTCACATTAAATATTTTATGTTATTAACTATTGTGATTTATAGTACTTTTTACGTAATTTTTAAATAATATATGTTACTTCTTATGTCCCAATTTATGTAACTATGATAGAATTTCATGAGCCAACCAAACATTTTATGTCTTTTAAATATTTTAAATTGTTAATTATTATAATTTATATCACTTTGAGGAGCTTATTTGTAATTTCTTAATGCTGACCCTAAGCTCCTCTCATTCCCATTTTTTATGTCTTTTAAATATTTTAAGTTGCTAATTATTATGATTTATAGTACTTTTCATATCATTTTCAAATAATTGTCCCAATTTGTGCGGCACCGATAGAATTTCGAGAATCAATCATTTTTTTATTTTGCCCTTTAAATATTTTTAAATTAATTATTGTAATTTATAGTAATTTTTTAACGTGAATTTTAAATAAATATAAGTAATTCTGAAGAAGTCCGCAAATAGTAATAAGTGGGACTTTGAGGAGCTTAGTTGTCATTTTTGAAACTTGAGCCAACCAAACATTTTATGTCTTTTAAATATTTTAATTTGTTAATTATTGTAATTTATATCACTTTGAGGAGCTTATTTGTAATTTCTTAAAGCTGACCCTAAGCTCCTCTCATTCCCATTTTTTATGTCTTTTAAATATTTTAAGTTTTTAATTATTATGATTTATAGTACTTTGCATATCATTTTCAAATAATTGTCCCAATTTGTGCGGCACCGATAGAATTTCGGGAATCAATCATTTTTTTATTTTTCCCTTTAAATATTTTAAAATTAATTATTGTAATTTATAGTAATTTTTTAACGTTAATTTTAAATAAATATAAGTAATTCTGAAGAAGTCCGCAAATAGTAATAAGTGGGACTTTGAGGAGCTTAGTTGTCATTTTTGAAACTCCTCAAATAGTAATAAGTGGGACTTTGAGGAGCTTAGTTTTTATTTTAAAAACTCCTCAAATAGTAATAAGTGGGACTTTGAGGAGCTTAGTTGTCATTTTGGAAACTTGACCCTAAGCTCCTCAAAAATGCCCTCTTATTATATATATATATATATATATATATATATATATATATATATAATAGTAATATCTATAGTATCATAAATGAAACTAAGCATTATTAGATGGAACTAGACAAAGTTGTTGTAATGACCCTCTCGGTCATTTTCCTCGTTTTCATGCGTTCTCGATGTTTAGAGTTTTTCTATAACTGCCCCAAGTTATTTATGACTTGCTGGGATTGACAGTTTGGTTTCCAGGCAGTTCATCTGAGAATATTATTTAGACCGAGCACGTTGTAAAATACTTAATTAAATTAGAACTCGGTAAAATGATGTAGTTAATTACTTTTCGAAAATGTCTTTGAAATTTATAAAATTCTTTAGTTATGATATATCTAGATTACTTTAATAATAGTTTTATAATTTATTAATATTTTAAGTGGAGATAATAAATTTAAATATGTTAAAATAATATTTTTATTTTATAGAGGTTTTATTCGAAATATTTTTCTGTTAATTATGGCATATTTAAAATATTGTATTTATTTTATCACGAGCCTATACAATACCCGAATATATATATATATATATATATATATGCCACCTCCACCACCACGTGGAAGGTGAGGAGGTGCACATCACCTGGTCACCTGCCAATTAGCAAATGGAAAGCTAGTGGTGACGTTATATGTTTATATATGTATTCGGTGGACAAAATGTAAAATATTACATTTTGTCCACTTTTTCCAATTACCTCTCACCATTATTGATTATTTAAGCTCAATATTGAGCAAATCCATTGAGGTTTGAGCTTAGGGGTTTATATATATTTAGTCCGTGAACTCGTTCTCATCGTTTCTACGGTACGTTTTCTTATTTTTACGATAGTTTTCGTTTACGGTGGTATTGTTGGGATTGGTATTGATGTTTGAGATACATTTTGAGCTCAAATTGAGCGGTTCTAGTTGTGACTATTGATCACGGGGAGATTTGGGACGCTGTGACGATTTCGGTTTTACGATTTCGCAAGCAGGCCCCACGTCGACTGTTCGGACGTTTTTTGAACTAATGCAATATGTGTATCAATAGTCATGATTTGACATGTAGTTTATTATTTTGGTAGCTTGGCAGCAGTCAGAAGCCTCTCGGAAGGGGAAGGCTCCTGTATAGTTGGTTCTTTTGGCAGACTTGCGGCGGCGTCTACGTTGGCTAGGTTTACCTTCTTTCACACTTAGATTGGGCTTATGTGTGATATATGTATGTTGTTGTGCTGGTGTTGTGGGCTAGTATTATAGACTTGGTGGTGGTGATTTGCTGTGATTTAGGCCTTCTAGGCCGGATAGGGCTATTCGGATACATTCCAGGCCCGTTATCCTTGCGGTACGCCACAGACGACCTATTTGGGCTCGGATAGTTTTGTTGTTGTTGATTGCTGGGTGGGGAATGTTATTGGTGGACCATAGTCCAGGTTTAGGCAGACTTAGCCCAGACTTAGACAGATATAACTAGACTTGATTTTTGGAACCCGTTAGTGGGCCCCGTTATCCTTTTTGTCGACTTGTAAGAACTTTAATATATTTGGGCTTAGTTAAGCCCTATATGACCTGTTAGGGTTGTGACGGGATTGAGTCACCCCGATTATACCCGGTTGGTCTGTTTAGCCTTGTTAGTCCCGGATAGCACCATATTTGACCGGGGTCGGCTAGTTTGACTTAGAACGCTGACCCGTCTTTCCATGACTTATAATATATACCCAGACTTGTATATACATATTGTTTAAGTTGACCTAGAAGGACCCCGATATTGACTTGTAGCATGTTGTGGGGTTAGCTTCTGTACTTATATACTAGTATTGACTTGGGACTAGGGCGTTCCCTGTTTATCAGATATGATATGACATTTGATTCTATTCTGGTTATTGGCTATGATGAGTTTCAGTTCGAGTCTAGCTACTGATTCAGGTATGATGATTTTGGTTATTGACTATTGGGTGTTTTGGTTCGAATCCGGCCCCGAATTGTGGTACACTATGAGCTCTGATACTGGGTACCGTGATAATGATATTGTTGTTCTCTGAGTTCCGGTTCGAGTCCAGCAGATATGATATATATGTGGCCTATTGTTATTACCCACTATGTCTGATTCAACTCCGGCGTCTAGCCTCTTGTTATTACCCATTGGTGTCGGTTCAAGCCCGGTGCACCCTTGTTGGTTATTGTGGTTACTGGATACTGATACAGCTTCGAGGCACTGGTGACTATGCATTTACTATTCTTGTGTGTCCCGCCGGTTTATGGGGGCCAGGCTGGGTTATTGTTTTCTTTCGTATGCCTATCAGGTTTTTTGGGGGCCCAGATAGATTATGTTTGACTTGTGTGTTTACTTACGAATTTATTTAATAATTATTCGGTATCACATTTATTTATGTTCTGAGCATATCTATACGCCTCGGAAGTTACTTATGTATTTATTACTTATACCCTGGGCCTAGCATGCACCTTCATATTTTAGCTTATATTATATTAAGCTCAGTCGGCCGATGATGCCTACTGAGTACCCGTTGCCTCGGTACTCATACTGCACTTCTGCATCTTTTTTCCCGATGCAGATCCTGGTACTAGCCGACGGTTTTGACGTGACTCTCTTCTCAGCACCGACTCCGGAGCAGGGTGAGCTTACTGACGTCCGAGGCAGATCCTACTCCATCTTCTACTGTATAGTCTTTTGCTCTCGAGACTGTTGTTCTTGTCATATATATTTGGTTTCTGTCTTGTGTTTTGGGTATGTCTAGTCATGGCTCTTGTACCGACCTCACCAGGTCTTGGGAGGGGTTCTTGACTATGGGCCCGTTTGGATTGGCTTATTTTAGGTGCTTTTAAGCTAAAAATAACTTTTAAGCACTTTTGAAGTGTTTGGGTAAAGTTAAAAAGTACTTATAAGCACTTGATTTTTGGCTAAAATGCTTAAAATAAGCCAAAAATCATAAGTTAGGATTTTTAACTTATGGCTTTTGGCTTTTAAGCCAAAAGCCAAAAGCCCATCCAAGCGGGCACTATATATACTATCCTCTTCCTTCTCAGTCTTGGTATGTATACATATTTTGATTCTGTTTTTATGCTTCTAGCATATTTATTAGTATGGTTCCTTCCTCCTCATCTCTGTTCTTTTAAGATTCCGCCCATTAGCCCGTCGTTTGTCACTCAGGGCTAGGGTTTGGCTTGCCTATTGGTGGGTTACGGTAGGCGCCATCATGACTCAAATATTGGGTCGTGACAACTTGGTATCAGAGCCTAGTTGTACGGGTAGTGTCGGTACATGAGCCAATGTGTAGTAAAGTCCTGCGGATCGGTGCGGGGACGCCTGTATCCTATCCTCGGGAGGCTACGGAGCATTCTTAGGAGAGTCTCTCATTTTCTTGACTCATGTCCGTGCGTTAAGTCTATGTTGGTTTCTAATTTTCATTTGGTTCACTCTTTGCGCAGATGATTAGGATGCATGGTGTGAGAGCTGGGGGTCGGGACCCCGAGCCTGCAGCGAGGGCTCCAATTAGGGGTCGAGGTTGACCTAGAGGTCGGAGGCAGGGAAGAGTAGCATCCCCAGGCCGAGATTATGCTAGGGATCAGTCACCCGATCCCGTTATAGTTCTAGATGTTCCGCCGCTACAGCAGCCGGTGGGTAAGGGAGCAGCCCAGGCTTCACCTGGATTTATTGATGCTTCAGTACTCCGAGATACTTTTGTGCAGTTGCTGGGATTAGTTAGAGATCCTTCAGCCGAGGGAGCCCAACCAGCAGTACATGGATTTTGTGTTGGGGTGCAGCCTGCAGCTGCAACATCCAGATTTGAGATTCCACCAACGCCGGTAATTCCACAGTCGGTAGTAGCTTAGCCAGTTATGTCTGCCGAGGAGCATAGAATGTTGAGTCATTTTTTGAGACTAGATCCACCCAGGTTTGCGGGTACCTCAGGAGAAGACGCTTATGAGTTCTTATCCAGCTGCGAGGAGAAGCTAAGAAATTTGGGATTAGTGGAGTCGCGCGGGGTCAATTTTTTTACTTATCAGTTTGATACAGTCGCGAGGAGATGGTGGAGAGGTTATCTTGATTCCAGGCCAGCTGGATCTCCACTCGTTACTTGGGCACAGTTCTCCGAGGTGTTCTTGGGGAAGTATATGCCCGCAGAATGCGTGACCATCTTCGAGATGAGTTTTCCAGGTTGAGACAGAGGTCTATGACAGTAGCTGAGTATGAGGCGAGATTCCATGATTTGGCCAGACATGCTACTATGATCTTGCCTGATGAGTATGAGAGGATTAGATGCTTTGTTCGAGGGTTGCGGTTAACACTCCACAGAGCCACACAGAGTTTAGTGACTTCGGGAAAATCATTTGCTGAGATAGCTGAGCATGTATATTCAATAGAGGAGCTGGATCGTAAGGCCCAAGGGGGCAGCGATAAGAGACCTCGATTCCAGGGTAGTTATAGTGGCGGTCGCAGCCGTTCGCAGTTCAGAGGTCGTGAGTTTCAAGGTAGGTACCCACACTAGCAGCATCAGTCTTTTCAGCGACAGGGTCAGCCTAGTAGGCCCGTACAGTCAGCCTTGCAGATTTCTGATAGGGGTCAGCCCGTCTATAGTGGTTCTAGTAGTCAACCTCTGGGACGTGGTCAGTCCAGTTCATCGACTAGAGGTGGTCATACCGGATCAGCCGGATCTTCTAGGACGAGCAGGGAGCTAGGAACATGTTATACTTATGGGGTTTTCGATCATTTCGCGTGTGAGTGTCCTCAGCATAAGGCGATTTAGCCTTCAGTTCAGACGGCACAGCCTATCAGATCTATACCGCCAGTAGGAAGAGGTGGTGCACAGGGTCATTGGAGTGGTCCCCAGGGTTCTCTAGCTGAAGCACAGGGAGGTCGGACTGGTAGTCAGGTCGGTGCTCAAACTAGTGGTAGCCAGCGTTAGTTGTATGCCGTACCGGCTAGGCTGGAGGCTGAGGCTTCAGATACGGTGATTACAGGTACGATTTCTGTATGCCACCAGCCAGCTTCTGCATTATTTGATCCTGGATCCACGTTTTCTTATGTATCTACTTATTATGCACCACGATTGGGTTTATGTTCTGAGTTATTATTTGTACCCTTACGTGTATCTACCCCCGTTGGTGATTTCTTAGTAGTAGATCGGGTATATAGATCTTGTTTGGTGACTATTCAGGAGTTTGAGACTCAGGTTGATTTTATTGTATTGGCCATGGTAGACTTTGATGTGATTCTGGGCATGGAATGGTTGTCTTTTCATCATGCAGTCTTGGATTGCTTTGCCAAAACCATTACCTTAGCCATGCCCGGTGTACCCCCAGTAGTGTGGCAGGGTTCTGTTAGCCGCACACCGACAGGGATTATTTCATATGTTCAGGCTCGTAGATTGATGTCGAGGGGATGTGATTTATTCCTTGCTTATGTTCGGGATGCTAGTATTGAGAGTCCATCGCTTGACTCTGTCCCTGTTGTTCGTGAGTTTCCTGATGTATTCCCGACTGACCTACCTGGCCTTCCTCCTGAGAGTGATATAGAGTTTATTATTGACCTCGAGCCGGGCACCCGACCTATTTCTATGGCTCCATCTCGTATGGCTCCTGCTGAATTGATGGAGTTGAGTAGTTAGCTCCAAGACCTTCTGGGAAGGGTTTTATCAAGCCTGGTGTATCACCGTGGGGTGATCCAGTTCTGTTTGTAAAGAAGAAGGATGGGTCTATGCGAATGTGTATCTATTACAGGCAGTTAAATAGGGTGACAGTAAAGAATAAGTATCCTATGCCTCGTATTGATGACCTGTTTGATCAGCTTCAAGGTGCAGCAGTATTCTCGAAGATAGACTTGAGATCTGGATATCATCAGTTGAGAGTTAGGGTTGAGGACATCCCTAAGACAGCCTTCAGGACTCGGTACAGCCATTATGAGTTCCTGGTGATGTCTTTTGGGTTGACTAATGCCCCAGCAGCTTTCATGGATTTGATGAATCGTGTATTCAGGCCATACTTGGACTCCTTTGTGATTGTGTTTATTGACAACATCTTGGTTTATTCAAAGAGCAGTGAGGAGCACGACCAGCATTTGAGGATTGTGCTCCACACTTTGAGAGATCATCGACTTTATGCCAAGTTCTTAAAGTGTGAGTTCTGGCTTGAGTCTATAACTTTCTTAGGGCATGTTGTATCCAGACACGGTATCATGGTAGACCCAGAAAAGATCGAGGCTATTCGAGGTTGGGCTAGGCCCACATCGCCTACTGAAGTTCACAGTTTTGTTGGGTTGGTAGGGTACTACAGGCGGTTTATTGAGGGCTTCTCGTCTATTGCATCTCCTATGACCAGACTAACCAGGAAGGAGGTTCCTTTTTAGTGGTCTGAGGATTGTGAGGTGAGCTTTCTGAAGCTCAAGGATCGACTTACTTCTGCCCCTGTGTTGACTCTTCCAATTGAGGGCGAGGGTTTTACCGTGTATTGTGATGCATCTGGTATTGGTTTGGGATATGTTCTGATGCATTGGGGTCGTGTCATTACTTATGCATCGAGGTAGCTGAAGGTGCACGAGCATAACTATCCCACTCATGATTTGGAGTTAGCAGCGGTTGTGTTTGCACTGCGGATTTGGAGGCATTATCTCTACGGTGTTCATTATGATATCTTTACAGACCACCGCAGTCTTCAGCAAATTATGACTCATAGGGATTTTAATTCGAGGCAGCGCAGGTGGATTGAGTTGCTGAAGGACTATGATATCTCTATTCTCTATCATTCGGGCAAGGCAAATGTGGTAGCAGACGCCTTGAGTAGGAAGGCAGTGAGTATGGGTAGCTTAGCCTTCATTCCAGTCTCTCAGCGACTGTTGGCTTTGGACATTCAGTCCTTAGCTAACTCGATGGTGCATTTGGATATTTTTGACCCCAGGAGGGTTATCGCTTGTGTTGGTGCGAGATCTACTTTGCTAGAGCAGATTCAGAGTCATCAGTTTGAGGATAGCGGTCTCTGTAGCATTCGAGATCAGGTATTGAGAGGTGAGTCTGAGAGAGATACCTTGGGTTCTGATGGTGTTCTGAGGTTTGACGGGCGTATTTGTGTTTCGAGGGTTGGAGATTTGATTCAGTTGATTCTGCATGAGGCGTACAGTTCCAGCTATTGTATTCACCCTGGGACAGCTAAAATGTATCGGGATCTGAGGCAACACTATTGGTGGAGTGGTATGCGGAGAGATATAGCAGGGTTTGTAGCTCGATGCCTCTGTTATCAGCATGTAAAAGCCGAGCACCAGAGACCTGGTGGATTGCTTCAGTAGTTGGCCATTCCCGAGTGAAAATGGGAGAGGGTCACTATGGATTTCATTGTTGGATTGCCTCGCACCTCCCGTAGTTTTGATAGTATTTGGGTTATTGTAGATCGGTTGACTAAGTCTGCACACTTTATCCCTGTTCGAGTTTCCTACAGTGCTGAGAGATTAGCTCATGTATATATTCAGGAGGTAGTTCGCCTACATAGAGTGCCAATAGCTATTATCTCAGACCGAGGGTCTCAGTTTACCTCCAGTTTCTAGCAGACTTTCCAGGAAAAGTTGGGTACCCAGGTGGACCTCAGCACTGCATTTCATCCTCAAACCGACGAGCAGTCGGAGCAAACGATTCATGTATGGAGGATATGCTCCACGCTTGTGTGTTAGACCTTGGGGGTCAGTGGGATCAGTTCTTGCCTTTAGCAGAGTTCGCATATAATAATAGCTTTCATTCTAGCATTTAGATGGCCCATTTGAGGCTTTGTATGGTAGACGGTGTCGGTCTCCAGTTGGATGGTTCGAGACTTCAGAGGTCAATCCTTGTGGCACGAATTTGCTCCGAGAATCTTTGGACCGAGTTCGGGTGATTCAGGACAGGTTGCGGATAGTCCAGAGTAGACAGAGGAGCTATGCAGACCGTAGATGTAGTCCGTTGAAGTTCGGAGTTAGTGATAGGGTCTTCTTATGAGTATCTCCCATGAAGGGCGTGATGCGGTTTGGTAGAAAGGCTAAGATTAGTCCTAGATATATTGGACCCTTTGAGTTTCTGCGGATAGTCGGGGAGGTAGCATATGTGTTGGCTTTACCTCCTGCCTTTTCATCTATTCACCTGGTATTTCATATTTCTATGCTGCGACTGTACATTCCGTATGATTCGCATGTGCTTCAGTGGGACTCGGTTCAATTAGACGATAAGTTAGCATTTGTGGAGGAGCCTGTGTCTATTTTAGCCAGAGATGTCAGACGGTTACGCTCCCGGGACATTTCAGTGGTTAAGGTACAGTGGAGTCACCGTCCGATTGAGGAGGCCACTTGGGAGCTTGAACGTGATATGCGAGCCCAATATCCCTACTTGTTCACGTCTTCAGGTATGCGCTTACTCTTGACTTTTGCGGACGAAATTCCCTTTAGTAGTGGATGTTGTAATGACCCTCCCGGTCATTTTCCTCATTTTCGTGCATTTTCGGTGTTTAGAGTTTTTCTATAACTTCCTCAAGTTATTTATGACTTGCTGGGACTGACAGTTCGGGTTTCAAGCAGTTCATCTGAGAATATTATTTAGACCAAGCACGTTGTAAAATACTTAATTAAATTAGAACTCGGTAAAATGATGTAGTTAATTACCTTGGAAAATGCCTTTGAAATTTATAAAATTCTTTAGTTATGATATATCTAGATTACTTTAATAATAGTCATGATTTGACATGTAGTTTATTATTTTGGTAGCTTGGCAGCAGTCAGAGGCCTCTCGGAAGGGGAAGGCTCCTATATAGCTAGTTCTTTTGGCAGGCTTACGGCGGCGTCCAGGTAGGCTAGGCTTACCTTCCTTTACACTTAGATTGGGCTTATGTATGATATATGTATGTTGTTATGCTGGTGTTGTGGGCTGGTATTATAGACTTGGTGGTGGTGATTTGCTTTGATTTAGGCCGGGTAGGGTTATTCGGATATATTCCAGGCCCGTTATCCTCGTGGTACGCCACAGACGACCTATTTGGGGTCGGATAGTTTTGTTGTTGTTGATTGCTGGGTGGGGAATATTATTGTTGGACCTTAATCCAGGCTTAGGCAGACTTAGCCTAAACTTAGACAGATATAACTAGACTTGATTTTCAGGACCCGTTAGTAGGCCCCGTTACCCTTTTTGTCGACTTGTCAGAACTTTAATATCTTTGGGCTTAGATAATCCCTATATGACCTGTTAGGGTTGTGACGGGATTGAGTCACCCCGATTATACCCAGTTGGTCTGTTTAGCCTTGTTAGTCCCTGATAGCATTGTATTTGACCGGGGTCGACTAGTTTGACTTAGAACGCTGACCCTCTTTTTCATGACTTGTAATGTATACCCAGACTTGTATATATATATATTGTTTAAGTTGACCTAGAAGGACCCCGAGATTGACTTGTAGCATGTTGTGGGGTTAGCTTCTGTACTTATATACTAGTATTGTTTTGGGACTAGGGCGTTCCCCGTTTATCAAATATGATATGACATTTGATTCTGTTCTGGTTATTGGCTATGATGAGTTCCGGTTCGAGTCCGGCTACTGATTCAGGTATGATGATTTTGGTTATTGACTATTAGGTGTTCCGGTTCGAGTCCGGCCCCGAATTGTGGTACATTATGAGTTCTGGTACTGGGTATCGTGATTATGACACTGTTGTTCTCTGAGTTCCGATTCGAGTCCGGCAGATATGATATATATGTGGCCTATTGTTATTACCCACTATGTCCAATTCAACTCCGGCGTCTAGCCTCTTGTTATTACCCATTGGTGCCGGTTCAAGCCCGGTGCACCCTTGTTGGTTATTGTGGTTACTGGATACTGATACAGCTTCGAGACACTGGTGACTATGCATTTACTATTCTTGTGTGTCCCGCCGATTTATGGGGGCCAGGCTGGGTTATTGTTTTCTTTGGTGTGCCTATCGGGTTTATGGGGGCCCAGATAGGTTATGTTTGACTTGTGTGTTTACTTACGCATTTATTTAATAATTATTCGGTATCACATTTATTTATGTTCTGAGCATATCTATACGCCTTGGAAGTTACATATGTATTTATTACTTATACCCCGGGCCTAGCATGAACTCTCACATTTTAGCTTATATTATATTAAGCTCAGTCGGCTGATGATGCCTACTGAGTACCCGTTGCCTCGGTACTCATACTGCACTTCTGCATCTTTTTCTCCGATGCAGATCCTGGCACTAGCCGACGGTTTTGACGTGACTCTCTTCTCAACACTGACTCTGGAGCAGGGTGAGCTTACTGACGTCCGAGGCAGATCCTACTCCATCTTCTACTATATAGTCTTTTGCTCTCGAGACTGTTGTACTTGTCATATATATTTGGTTTCTGTCTTGTGTTTTGGGTATGTCTAGTCGTGGCTCTTGTACCGACCTCACCAGGTCTTGGGAGGGGTTCTTGACTATATATACTATCCTCTTCCTTCTCAGTCTTGGTATGTATACATATTTTGATTCTGTTTTTATACTTCTAGCATATTTATTAGTATGGTTCCTTCCACCTCATCTCTGTTCTTTTGAGATTTCGCCCATTAGCCCGTCGTTTGTCACTCTGGGCTAGGGTTTGGCTTGCCTATTGGTGGGTTACGGTAGGAGCCATCATGACTCAAATATTGGGTCGTGACAGTTGTACCATTATGGATCAGTTATTTCCAATCACAGACCCTCTGATGTTATTCTAGAAACATAGAAACTAAACTATTTAGACTTAAAATTACAGTTAAAAAAGAAATATACAAAATTAAAAGATAATTTTATTATTAAGTGTAATTTCGATAGCGGAGAACATATTCTACATAGTGAAGATTATCATTTAAATACGATAACAGATTTAATTCTAAATCTAGCAGAAAAAATTCAACAAGAAAAATAGCAAAATACAAAAGAGTCTTTTAAAATTAGAAAAAAATATTAGAAAAACAAGAAAGATAATAGAAAGACTAGATAAAAACTTTGACTTTTTAAAGGTCCAACAGAAAGAAATACAATCAGAAAATACACCTACAAGTAATTATAAAGAATTTATAGAACTTAAACAGTCTATAGAACAACTTAAAGAAATTATACTTTCATGAATGATCAATTTTATTTAACAACCTTAAAAAGAGAAATTATACTTTCATGAATGATCAATTTTATTTAACAACCTTAAAAATAGCAGAAACTATACAGCCAAATCCAGAAGGATTATCAAGTCATCAAGCTCAGTCAAAATTAGAACAAGTACTAATAAAACAAAATAACACAATCATCTATCTTTTACTACAAATAAATAATCACCTAGACAAATTAATCAAAGAAAAAGCAACCCAACCTTTAAAAGAACAGGATATAGATATTTTAGTAGCACAACTAAAAAGAATAGAAATAACTCCTCAACAAGAAAAAATAAAAACTACTAAAACATTCAGAAAATGGACCTTCTTCCAAGTCGCAGAAGACAAAGAGAAGGATATAACCAAAACAATTTAGGTAATAATATAATAACTAAAATAATGAATAGATCAAGACCTAGCTCTAGCCAACAACTAGAAGAAATAATAGATGTCGATAAAGACATACAGATTTTCCAACAGAATCAATTAAAAATATTAAATCCAAGGATACTATATAATACAGGAACTTTTAGTAGTACTGCTCAATTATATAGACATTATAGAGAAGGTCAAATATGCGTCACAGGAAAAAATAGTGAAAGCATAACTTTAATAAGCGAAAATTCACTTGGAGAAATTAGAAAAACTAATATGAATCTCATGCATATGGGATTGATAGTAATAGGACTAAAAGGATTAACTAGAAAGAATTTAGGAGCTAAAGTCTTAATAACTATATATGATGATAGGTGGTCAAAGTCAAACAAGTCCATAATATGATTAACAGAAGTAGACATGTATAACAATGGAGGAATTTTTTAATATAGTCCTGACTACATGATAAATTCTTCAGAATTTGAAAAATATATTAAAATAGAAATCCAGACTAAAGGTTACGAAGAAATGACTAGTGGGAATAACCTACTAGCATGTATAGGATTCATAGGGAAACTAGCAAATAATAGTACTACTAAGTTCAATATAAAAGTAGAAGACGTTGTAGGACTAATGGGAAATAAGGGAATAAGATTAATGAAACCCCTCAAAATAAACCCAGAAAAATATGCAGGACTAGAATGGAACTTAGAAAAATTTACAAAAAAGGAAGTATTAAAACCTAACGATCATCTAATGTATACAAATAATAAAGGTCAGACAACGGTAAGATTTACTGATTATAATTATACAGATCAAAGTAAGAATTTAATAGAAGAGTCAAAAATAAGTGAAGAAATAACTAAAGAATTGGCAGAAATATTAGAATCTAGTGAAGTAGACAAAGATTATAATTTAATAGAAATACCTACGGAATTTTATAACCTTAAGAAAGACATACAACAAATAGGAGTCATAAAAGACCAAAAGAATTTAGATAAAATAATAAAAATCCTAGATGACTTAGAAATAATATGAGAAAAACTGTTAGAACACTGAAAATCAAATCAGATTTTCTGTAAATTAGAACTTATTAATCCAGAATATAATGTCAAGACAACATCAATAAAAGCTACAAATCAAGATTTAAAAGACTTTGAAACTCAGATTAAAGAGTTACTTAATTTAGCAGTAATAAGAAAATCTACATCAAGACATAGATCAACAGCTTTTATGGTAAGAAACCATAGTGAAATAGTTAGAGGAAAAGCAAGAATGGTAATTAACTATAAAAGACTTAATGATAATATAGTAATGGATGCGTGTAAACTACCAAATAAGACAGAATTAATAAATAGGATTCAAGGAAGAAAGATTTTTAGCAAGTTTGACTGTAAGTCAGGATACTGGCAGGTCAAGATGCATGAAGACAGTATAGAATGGACAGCGTTTACTTGTCCAGAGGGACATTTTGAATGGTTAGTAATGTCATTTGATTTAAAGACAGCTCCACCAATCTTTCAACGAAAAATGGACAGTATATTTCAAAAATTTAAGAATTTTATTATGGTATATGTAGATGATATTTTAGTTTTTAGCAATAATATGAACGAACATTTAGGACATCTTGATGTGCCGTGGTTTCATGGCACTTTCGATGATTAAAACAAAGAAAATATGCAATAACTCGGGTATGTTTTGTTGGTATGATGTGTTTTCTGTTCTATATTACAGGAGAATAGGTTTTTTTGGAGGCAAAATGGATAAAAAGGAAGGATCATGCTCGAGAACGAAGTATATGAAGACGAAAGAGCCAAGTCCTGCACCAGAGGAGTGACTCACGGCAAGACCCACGTCACGTGAGTCGACCTAAGTGGCGTGGGTATGTGTCGTAGGTCAAATCCTGCAGTTAGTTGGAGCAGCCTGATTTCCACGGCAGGACCCACGTGGCGTGGGTTGGTACCGTGGAAAAGTGTCGACTCTGTTTTCCTGTTTTGTTTAGGATAGGATTCACCTTGTATCTATAAATACCCCTATATTGTCCTATGTTTAGGGGTTGGTCAGTACATTGTTTTGAGAGATATTTTCCATTATTTTTGAGTTCAAAAATATATTATTGATTTTGTAATCTTGGAACATCGATTTTAGGGTTTTATTGATTTTGAGATTTTAGAGTTTTCTCCTTATTGTGAGTTTACAATTATGTTTTCATCATTGAATTCTTCTTGTGTTCTTGCAATCATGAGTAGCTAAACCCATCAACTAGGGTTGTGTGAACTATGAGGAATTAACGAAACAGGTTAAGTGCAAAGCAATTCTGAACCGTTGTGAATGCATGTATTGTTATTACCTTCATTATAATTGATCTTCTAACAGTTGCAAAAGTTAGAAACTTGCCTGTATTCTAGACTTGCTCGAAAGAGAGGTATAGATTGGGAAAAGGGAATAACAACAGAGATTTGAAGCTATCAACCTTCGTCTAATAACTTGAGCCGTAACAGGGATAGTTATTTGAGATCCAGGACAAGGGCTATTAGTGCGACCTAGGAGACCGAGAGGAGAAGAGTGAAATTCGTCTAACCAAGGTTGAGAGACATTTAGGTGAACTTAACTTGTTAGATTTTGTATGCAACGCAGCGGGACAGTTTTGCTAGCACAAGTAACCGTTGGAGTTAAGGAATCATTGGGGATCATAGTCCTAGTGTATTTCTCATATTGATTACGAATCTGAAAATCGACAATCATTACTGTTACTACTTACTTAAAAAAAAACCAGTTTTACTTACTTGCCAATTACTCGGACAAGCATTTGACATAATTTCGGCCTATTCCCTGTGAGATTGACCCCAACCTAGTTGGGTTCTATATTTGGTACATCGACCGCATTATACTTTTTGGAGGTATATTTTGGGAGACATCACATCTACAGACAGTTTTTAGATTATTTCTAAACATTGGCATGATAATTAGTAAAAAGAAAATAGAAGTATGTAAGCAATATATTAATTTTTTAGGAGTAACTATAGGAGAAGGTAAGATAAAATTACAACCAAATATAGCCAAAAAGGCTTTAGAAATGCCAGACAAATTAGAAAAGACAAAATACTTACAAAAATTCTTAGGAATCTTAAACTATGCTAGACAGTTCATTAAAAACCTAGGGAAGGTCGCAGGATCATTATACGCCAAGACAGGCTCTAAAGGGCAAAAGTCTTTTAATATTGAGGACATTAAATTAGTACAAAAACTTAAAGAAATGATTAAAAACATTTCAGACTTAGCATTACCTTTAGAAACAAATTATTTAATCATAGAGACTGATGGAAGTTTCGAAGGATGGGGAGCTGTCCTTAAAGCAAGAAATAACAAATATAGTAATTAAACAGACGAACGAATATGTGCATACCAGAGTGGAAAATATAAAGAAAAAGGCAACATGAGTAGTATAGATGTAGAAATTTTAGTTGTGATATATGGCCTCAATAGTTTTAAAATATATATCTTAAATAAGCTAGAAATACTAATAAGAACCGACTGTGAAGCCATAGTTAAATTTCATGAAAAGATAAATGACAAAAACAGTAGCAAAAGACGATGGTTAAATTTCATTGACGCTACGTCAATATATAATATCAAAATAGAACATATAAAAGGCAAGGATAACAACCTTGCCGATAAACTTAGTAGACTTATTACTTCAAGACCTATTACAAAAGACAGCTAACAGTTTTTCTTTACAGCATGAGTACAGATAAAGGGAAAGCTCAGGTTTCCTCTTCAGACATGAGCTCAGACATGTATCTAAAGACTTTGCTGGGAACTACTCATTTCAGACCTCAGAACATACTAGACAATAGCCAGACTCTTGAAAGAATTTATTTTGGTAAAAAAAATCTAATAGCTTATTCAGAATCAAATTTTAGTTTTAAAATAAAATCAGAGGCAAGAGTGGATAAGACTCAAAAATACTTACTAGACAATTTATGGATTGCTTATAATAAGAACCCCAGGGATATCAGCTATTTCATAGTTGTAATGAATGCCCTGAGTTAGTACTTTACAGACAAAAATTTAGACAACAGATTTAAGTTTTATGTAGTGATACAGGGACGAACTCCAGGAGTTTTCCAGACATGGATACAGGTGGTAGACGCCATCAGAGACTTTAGAGGACCACTATACAAAGGTTTCAACAACCTTACTGAAGCTCTAGACTATGCAAGAGGAAAACTGGGACCAAATTTCTATATATCTCCAGAATTAAAGAATCCAGGCCATTTTCCTCAATATAATATTCAAAAGGACACTAATAAGATTATATTTTGTGATCATTGTAATGCCATGACTGAAGGCTTCAAGCGTTTAAACTATAAAAACGAACAGCTTGAAGAAGAAAAAAATATATTACTAGAACAAAATCAGATACTACAAGAAAGAATCAGAATTCTCCATTATGAATTAAGTCAAAGTCAGCATATACAAGACCCAATTCCACCACCAAAAAATCCTCATACAGTATAGACTCCTATACAAATTCCCCAGACACCACAAAAGAGTTGTCCATCTCTGTAAAAAATGGATCAGATGGGTGTGCATTTTCCAATGAATGCAGACAGACCTACTACCTCAGGTAAAGGTGTATCTAGCCAGGCTCAAACGGTAGCTGGTAAAGATGAGCCAAATCCTTTAATGGCTGACACTTTGCTAAAAAGTGTACGAAGGCTTCCTGCAAGTTTCGACTTGGAAGGAACTTTAAAACCTGAAAGAAAGGAAATAAAGCTTAAAGGACTAAGAAAGACTGAGACTAAAAGGAACATAGATAAAATTGTAGGAAGTACAATACGAAGACTGCTAATAGAGACAAGAGCATCAATAAAAGAAGAGACTAAGGGGATGATAATGACAAAACCCCAGCCATAGTATGAATCAGAAGTACCTAATTCAGACTCAGATCAATCAGGTAGAGATTATGATCCAGCACTAGACCAATTCGCTCAAGATGCTAATGTAGACGATGATTCAGGCATGAGCTTCGATTCAGAAGCCCTGCACAATTTGGATACCTGAAAAAGACGAAAGACGTAAGCAATGATGTAAAACAATAACAACGTAAGCAGTGACGAACGCAGTAAAGAGACATAAAGAAAGTAGCAATCAAAAGGAAATAATTGAAGGAGAAAATTCCACAAAGGCCATGTGACGATGGGGCCCACAAGTGTACCCGGCTGGCACAAAAAGATTCTTTTTTCAATTTGAAGTCCGCATTTGAAGTCTAGACTTGCCTATAAATAAGCCCCATTCTCAAGACAGGAGAGACATCGAGAAATCGACTTTCAGAGTTTGAATATAGAATATTCAACTAAAAATTGTGAGTGAGATTTTTCTTTGAGTGTTAAAAAAAAAAAAAAAGAGTTTGAGTTTGTAAAAGTGTGAGAGTTTTTATTTTCATAGCAATACTTGCCAAGTTTCAGGGGACTCCCGAAAGGGAAACCTCTCTCCGATTTTAGACATGTAAGTTTCTAGGTCTTCATATTTCTGTGTTGTTTTCCTCCCATAGAATGTAAAGTATGTCTGTATCATGAAACATGTTTGTATATACATGTTGTTATTATTACCCTTAGTATATGGTTAGTCTCTTTATATATCTTACCTCTGGTATATGGTTATCTTGCTAATCTCTTAATAGTACCAATGGATTAACCTATAAATTCCTAGGATGTAACGACGCCATGGAAGAAGGCCGAAGGAACGTCTGTTTCCAAGGTGTGGTTAAAACAGGTTACTATTTAAGAATCTAAGATTTACAAAGAAGAGATGAACAGGATAAGATGAAAGGGAAGGAGATGAATATGGTATAATAATGATAACAAAAAGTTTTTTTTTTATAATTTCTAGGAGAAAACGCATAGGAATTAAGGTTATAAAGCTATACATTGATAAAATCACAAAGGAGAGACGGGACTACTGAGTAGGATTTACAACCT
Organism: Capsicum rhomboideum; assembly: GCA_031232105.1. Taxonomy (NCBI): domain Eukaryota; kingdom Viridiplantae; phylum Streptophyta; class Magnoliopsida; order Solanales; family Solanaceae; genus Capsicum; species Capsicum rhomboideum. Next base: position 83,807,677 of record CP124712.1, read on the forward strand.
TAAGCATCACACTGCACACGATCCCAATTTAAAACTAAGCAATTTATCTAAGAGTAATTATATATATATATATATATGTATATATATACTAGGGAGGGTTGGCCCGTGCTAGTGGGAGACATATTTGTCAGCTAAATGGTACATAAACACATATTTGGGATAGAAGTATGCGTTCTAGAATATTGTATTATTGACAAGTGCTGTGTAGTTTTACATCCATGACTACATTATTTACATTATAGGTAAGAAAATTATTTACAGGCTATACAATTTGCATATTTGAAATGGCAGTGCATTTTCTGTCCCAAATTTTGCCTTTTGTAGCCTTCTTAGCATCCTTCGGGAAAATATACCTGCACGGTTGCAAAGTAACTACCAATTGTTAGTGCTGACGTCTCAAAGAAAATATCAAAGAAGATAATAGACAGTTCAGGCAAATTATGGTCAGACCCATGATATTGAGGTAAGAAACTCAGAACTTCAGTTGAAAACTATTCTCTACCTCTTGTAAATAAAATCTGCATGTAAACTTATGACATTCACCTAAAAGAATATATCATTAACCAGAACATCAAAAAGAGGACATAGTATGAAAGAGTCTGGGTAAATAAACTCATCAGTTATCAAAGCTAATAAACAAAATTCATTATCACAGGTCATCCCTTTTACCAACAGTTGTTTGTTCTGAGTGCAGATTTTTCAGACCGACATTCATTATCAGGAATATCAATTACAAGGCAATATCCATCTCCCAGACATTGAAAAAAAACCCATAGAAATCAGATAATGAACCATGCCGATAATCAACCATGTCATGCGTTTATAATGAAGATCAATGATTAAAAAAAATAAAATCAGAGAAGTCAGACAATGAACCATACCGATAATCAACCATGTCATGCATTTATAATGAAGATCCATGATATTGCTAGGAATTCACTAACAATCCAATCTAAATGTGTTGAAAGGACTATTGGGGAAGATCCCATGCGTTGCGTATCACATCGATGTTTTTCTCGTTGCCAAAATTTGTAGACACATACAATGGCTAGAAGTTATTTCTTATAATTTGACTCATTGTTATTCAGTAGATGCTTGGATATAGAACCTCCCTGACTGGCTTTTTCCATGTTCCATCTAGAGTGCAGCTAGCCTCTTCAGTTGTTCCCTGACAAAGAAATCATCATAGAGTTCATGTCTCAAGCTTACCTCAGAAACAGAAGCTCTGAAATTGATATAGAGGTAGAGGATGATACATCAATTGCTGATAAAGATCAACCCCTCGCCCCTGTATAGTTACAGTATAAAATTTCAATATGAGGAGAAATCATCTCAAAATTAGGATAGAATTTCAATGCAATTACCTAACCTGCAGGTTATGATCTTCAATGTATGATGATGAATGGTCCAGTACTGAATTAAAAAAGTAATCCACCACAAACTATGAATTGCAGAAATAGCAAACGAAGTGATGATAGAACCAATAGCAATGGAGCGCAAGGACAGCCCATGCATCTATGTTTTAGTCAGAATACCAGAACCACTCAATTAGAATAGAACAATCAAAGAAGGCTATTGACTTGGTTAATCTCAATTGAAGGCCTACATGATAAAAAGAAACAAAATATAGCCAGTAGTAAACAAAGGATAAAATCAGATAAAACAGGAACAATAGGATGAGGAGGTGATGCTTTGGTGAGCCTCAAATGTTTTAACCAGAGTTTGTACTTGGGCTCCAACTTTCCAGTTTTGTCCACAACTTCTAAATATTTTTCTACAGAAATTATTATAGCCTGCTTATATCTTAAAGGTATGCTTGATCTTGATTAGAATTTTTTACATAAGTTAAAGAGACCAAAAACGCTTTTTCTTAACGAAAAGAGATGATCAAGCAGGAGTGACTTTCTTCATGGAAGCAAGGTTACCTAGTAAAGTGAAAACCCATTAAATCTATCCTATACCTTATTGTATATAGTAAAAAAATAAAGTGAATATGAATTCAGACTCACCTTGCTCCCTGTTGAGCTCATACTTTGGAAATCCAATTGAGGAAGGGTGAAGTACCTTGCCATTTCACCACTGTAAGTCTTCAACTCCGCACTCTCTTATTTAATTGAATGATATGCTAAAAAAGAACGTTAGGTAAAAAAGATGATACGGAATAGGTAGGTACTACATAGTGCTGTAATTTAGCGAGAAAGCTGTCATTGCTCTTTTTCATCAAATACCACAATGCAACAAAGGCAAAAGTAACAAACCTCCAATCCTAGGTTCATGACATGCACTTATGACATGTGTATTTTAAAAGTTCAACCACTCTCTGCCGTCATGGCAGCAAATATAGAGCATTTATGGCAAAAGAGATGGCAAGACAACACAAACAGTAGGCAGAAACATGTAAGTTGGGCTTATTATCAGGTTTCTGACATTGATCGACAACATTATATGTACATTGTTCATCATTATCATCAGCTGTGGGTAGTCTCATTTATATCGTAACACAGATGGAAATCTTGGCTCTTGACAAAGAAAGAAACAAAATAATAGACGAAGGAAAATAGAAATACACAGTAAAAAGGAAAAATCAAATAAAGGGAAAAAGAAAACATCAGTGAAATGAATTCGAGGAGGCACAAACCTGCAATTTTTATCCAAACAAAATTTAGAAATTCAGTCAGTACAATGTGGCCGAAAGAAAAATCCCAATAACGACTGATTTAAAAGCCGATGAAGAAGAGAAAGAGATATGACATAGAAATAGTAATTTGTACTGGAATTGGACAAAAAATCAAAGCAAAGAAAAAGATGGAGGAAGACCAGGCAAACTGTAAAGACTTGTTTTTGTGATTTTCTATTTTTATGTGTTTTGATCATTTTGCCCTTCTCTGTAGTTGTTTCATGTTGATTTTGGGGTTCAAGGATAGTTGGCACGGTTCCCAATGCGATTGAGAAAGTTTTGTGCGAGTTTGTGGTTTTTAGAAGTTTGAAAAGCCTCATAGTTGACTTCGGTCAATATTTATTGATCCGAGGGTCGGATGGCAAAACGAACTGCGCCAGGAGATCTGGAGCGTCGACTTTGGATTAGTAGCAGGGTTGGTTCAGTTTCGTGGCTTTTATATCTCATTTCGACCCTCGGTTTGGAAAATTGTGAATTAGGGTCCCGGGGGTTAATTTGTTGAAAACAGTCTTTTTTCAAAAATCCAACGTCACCATTGAGTTCGGAACGTAGAAATTAGCCTAGTATCATAGTTCGTTTGCGTTCATGGGATTCTGAATGAATCCCGAGGGGTCCATCGGCAATTTTGCAACTTGGCAAAGTTGCTAAATTGATGAAGTTTGGTGCAGCCGCTTTAGCGGCCCAAGTACCGCTTAAGCGGCCAAGCACCTCTTTAGCGGACCCCGGATGCGTGGGGTGCCCGCTTTAGCGGAAGGCGACCGCTTTGGCAATCACAGACGGTCAGCCCATGCTGCTTTAGCAGTCATTTAGCCGCTTTAGCGGTACCTGCTGGGCTGATATATATACTCAGTTTCACGATTTTCTCCCATTTTTTAGTATTGGAGCTTAGGGTTTGAGAGTTTTTGGGCGATTTCTTCTCTTCTCAAGCTTGGGTAAGCTCCATAATCCTTTCTCCATCATTTACTTCGATTATATCTTCTAAACTTCCTTTAAATTGTGATTTTGAAATGGATTTTGGGGTTTTTGCCTGAAAAGTTTAAAAAGGGGGTTTCATCAATTAATCACTCATTTTTAACCCGATTTCACTTGGGTTTTCTTCTATGAGTTCCTTTGATCATGGGTAATGGTTTTCTAAATAAAAATTCCAATTTTACCCCTTCGTTTTTAAAACTCATTTTCGAGGTCTATTTTGGACCCGGTTTAAATATGGGCAATATGGGTATTGTTGATTCCAAGGCCTTTCGAAAAGGAAAGGCTCCGTGCTGACGCACTTTAGGCCCAGGTTTTATCGTTTCGGGGTAGGTTATGGCTTAACTTCTTTCAGATTGAGCTGGGTAGTTAATATATAGATAAAGCATGCTATGGATTAGGGAGAATGGCTATGAGGTTTATATTTCGAGGTTATATTTATTGTTGTGTGTGTGTGTGGTTGGAGGGGGGGGGGGGGGGGGGGCCTTATTTTTTGTGGATATTGACTTGAGATATTAGATATTGCGTGCAGCCCGTGTGGGGGCCTTATCTGTACATTTAGATGCCTTATTGACGCCCATGCGGGGGTTCAAATTATTATTATAGGCCTTATTAAACATTGATTGCTTTATCATGATTGAAATACCCGAGTTAGGAGTTGATATGATATTTATGATGTCTTACATGCATATTTATTCCAATGGTGCCCATTTATAGTTGATGAATCATGAATTATGGACATATTAAGTTGATTTCTGAGCTCACCTATATGTATATACATCATATTGAATTGATTGGATATCTTCATACTGATCAGATTGTGAGCATTATATTCTCATTCCATACATATACATTTATGACATACTGGTACCATTGAGGGACACTGTTTTTGAAAGAAAATGAGGCATTTTCATTAAAATCCTCTCCGTGAACATGAGCCGGAGAGCTGAGTTGAGATTGAAATTGAGATATGAGATAAAACATATGAGTTGCGAACCCCCCAAGGGTCCTATTGCGGAGTTGCAAACTCGGTAGGTATATATTGAAAGTCATGCGACGACTTTCACCGCTCCACCCCATCATTACAAATACATTGCATTGCATTCCATTCGCATATTCTGTGATTTCTTTGTTCTTGACTTTCCTTCTTGTATTTATGTGTTTACTCATATTGTTTATCTCGTTATTATATTAGAATTATTAGTGGAGACGGTGTGAGCTACCGTTTGGAAACTTTCCTGCTTGCAGGTTTACGTGCTCATAGCTTATTTTTATCTATGTTATTTTCTACTTTGCTCAGTCGGTCTATGATACCTACTGAGTACAAGTGGACCCGTACTCCTCCCTACTGTGTCCTTTCGGTGCAGATCCTAGTACGAGAGCTGTCCGCAGAGGCTGATTCGTGTCGTGGAATCTGGTGATTCGAGGTACAGGCACCCTCTAGGCCTTCAGAGTTGATGTCATGACCTCCTCTATCTTTATTGTCTTCATTGTGGATTCAGAGACAGAGTTTGAATTGTTCAGTACTCCGATGTATATTTAGATGTTCTACACTTGTGACACCAGGTCTTTGGGATTTATGTATTTCTTCGGATTTCCGCTAAATGTTTGTGTATGAGTTGGTCCGACTTTGTTCTAGAAGTCTCACTTGTTCTATTTTTCTTATTTCTATCGTTGTTGTTTCTTTTGGGATGATCGATTTACTTATCAAGGCTGAGACGCGATAAGTGTCGTCATGACCCGGTTTTTGGATCGTGACACAAACAAATCTAGGGAAAAAAATAAATTATATCCCAAACCCAGATCCGTACCACCCACCACCAGGCTAAGATCGAAACCGCACAACAATTGAAGAGTGAAATTTTAACTAACATGGAGAAAAGGCAGAAGAATCCTCCAATGAAAAAAGCAGAGCAAGAAAGTGTAAAAGAAAGCAGGAAACCCAAAATAAAATGATGATAAACGGAGCAAGAAGATGCACACCAACCATTTAAATGGTGAGATTAAGATGAAGGAAAAGAAGAAAGGTACCTGAAGTGAACTCCGTGATAGCAAGAAGCGAAGGGGACAAAATTTCTGCATTATCCTATTTGCATATGAAGATAGCTATACAAATGTGGATTGAGAAAAATGAGCCAAAAGAAAGACAACATGTGGATTCATATCCAGTTTACGGGAAGACACGTGAGACTGAAAGACAACAATACCCTCATTTTTAGATGAATAGACATGAAATAGACATGTTGAATTAAGCTCCTTCTAAGATAGTAGTAATATATATCACAATTTCTTATGTTCAAAAGATCGATTAACAAAGCATAATCATTCAAAATGAAAATAGAAAATTTTGAAATCATTCTTTTTAGGATACTGTGCAAGTTTTGGAGAACTTTATAACAAAACTTAATATTACATTGCGTAAATCGTAATACTCTTTTATTTCTTTATATTAAGCTTGTCGTGATACTTTTTTTTTTAATTTTTATTGTCATTGTTTACTTATTTACTTAAAAGGAAAAGCCCAGTCAAGTTCTTCTAAAGTCATTCTTTCTTTCAAGGAGTGATTGTTTGTTGGGAAGTGAGTTCAATCTTCAAAAACTTAATAAAAGTGTAATGGATACTGTAGCAATAAAAGATTTTAGTAGCAATAAATGTGTACTTAAACAAAAAGTATTAAATTTTTTTATTAAATCCAATGTCATTATAGGCTTTAGGGACATTTACAAATAGTGCTAATGCGTAAATGTCACTAACAATTGTCTCAGAAAAAATAACTTAACGGCAATTAAGTTATTGCCGTTAACTAAATTGACGCTAAAATTCTTTCGGTGCAGTGACAATTACTAGAAAAAATACAGAATATAATTTTGAAAACTTTGTTTCTATGGACTTTATGATGCCAAGTTTTCCTGAAAAATTCTTGTGTTTTGACAATGTGATTCAAAGTGCTGATCTAACTAGCTAGTGTCTTGACAAATGATCAAAAGAATTATAATACGTAATTGTGCTTTTATGACATTATAGCATTTTTTAAAGGATTGGTTTATCTTTCATGTGCTGTATGTTTATGAATGCAAGTAACCTAGACTTTTCATGAACAATCAATTAGCCTTCCACGTTTGAGAAAACAAAATTTTAATGTGGTCCCAACCTAAATCGACCTACTCATAAATTGAAATTTACAGGTATATCAACTCGTTATCTAAACTATCCAAATCAGTCTCCTTCAGGCTTCAGCTTAATCTTCTTTCTTTTAGGAGAGTTTGAACCCACAAGCAACCTTGTATTTTGTGATTTTCTTCCTCTTATTTTCCTCTTTAATTTTTTTTTGAATTAAGGCACAATTTATTTTAAATTAATCAATTTCGCTCTTATACCATCCGTTAGACTTTTTTACAAATAAAATAAAATAAAAATAATATTAATAATCTTGCAGTTGTCAATTCGTATATATTTGCTCTTCCCTGTTTGTGGTGCTTAAACTGACCAATTGTATTCATGCAACTTGGAAGAGCTGTCTAAAAAGCATGAATGTGACACGTGTAATTAACTTATTTTCCTTTAATTAAATATAAAAGTAATTAGAATTGTTACGGGACAAATATGGTAAGGGTGGGAGGTTTTTTTTGGTTTGGAACTCAAGAATTGGTTTGACTTCTTCATGATTATGCATTGGTAATGATGCATCACCTCGCGCCCATATAATTTTGGATGAAAATTATTTTCACCTCTCAACCTTACTTTAAAAATTAAACTTCTTCCTCAATTTTAATAATAATCAAACTTTCCCTTTATCATATGCAATGTCCATTTTATTTTTGTTATATCAAATATATTTATGTAATACATTTTTATATTATATATAATTTATTTTTTTAACCAAGATATTTATAACTTTTTATTTAAGTTCATTAACATTATAAGTAGAATAATACTTTTATGAATTTGTCATAAAATTTAGTGTTATTTGTATGACCGTTATTTTCAATATTATATGCATTAAGCGTGCGTATATGTATGTCCATGCATGTGCGTATATTTTTGTCTTTCCTCACTCTCTTGCTCCATGTGTTTCATATTACTTGATCATTTTTTATATGACACACACTTAAGAAAATTTTAATTAGAGGTGTATTTTACTAAACTAACCTTATTAATAATGCTTTGAAACTTTAAATTTGACTAATACTATTTTATGCAGTTATTTAGTACTAAGGGTAGAAATAAAAAATATTAAAAAATTCTCTTGATTTCATAAATTTGACTAGTAAATCAAAACAACTATTTAGTGTGAGGGTCAAGTAATATGAAACAGTAGGGGTATTCTCTATTGTTTATATAAATAAACAGGTTTTGATTGTCATTAATGGAGTATTACATAAATGTAACGACCCATTTTGTCGTTACTAAATTATCCATTCCTCAATATTAATTTGAGTCCAAAATAGCCATCATTTTGTTCATTGTGTCACCTCAAGCTTTTCGACGAAGATTTTAGCCTTTCGATGTGTCTAGATAGACTCAAGCCAGATGAATTTAATTATTCATAAGTACTAATATCAATCCTTTAATTTGGAAGTTCTTTAGATATGAATTAAGTTCGTACAATATCCCTAGCACAAAGTTAAGTTGAAAATATTTTTAACCGATAGAGTTTCGATATGGGTTTCTATTAGGGCCAACTTCAAACGATCATATCTCCTAGAATATAAGGAGTTAGGGGGCCCAATACCCACCAAATCAAATATCTCTGAGTCTTATTTCCAACGCAATAAACCATTTGTCAATCCGAGTTCGGAGGAAAAAGTTATGATCGTTTTACCAAACACTGTCCGAGCTGAGACGGGAATTTCGCTATAGCAAGATTCTGGTGGTATTTAAATCAGTTTTAGCCGATTTTCAGGTCCAAAACTCCAAAACTTCATTCCCTAGCCCTACAGAGGTGATTTTACAAGGTTTAGGGTGAAAGTCCTTCGTGGAGGTAAGTTTTTCCATCATCTTCTTCGTCTTTTAATCCTTTAACATCCTAGAATTATTAGAAAGACCTTCAATGGTGAAATTTTGGGTTAGAACCTTTAATGGTGGATTTTTGGGAAAAACTTATGGGTGTTCTTAATATCACCTAGAACTAATTCTAGATTATAAATTAATGATTTCTAGCATGAACTTGGTAAACTAGATTATGTATTTTGTTGGTTGGAAATCTTGAATTCTATAAAGTTGAGACCTTTAGCATAAAAACTCCATTAATGGAGACGGGTTAAGCTTGAAAGAACTAGTTAATAGTTAATTGACCTTGGGGAATGATATAGACCTTGAATTAGGGTAGAATTAGTGGGTTTGAATTTCCAAAGATATTTATTTGAAGAGTAATTGATTAATTACTCTTATGATTGCTTGATTTTTTTAGATGATTGATCATTCCGAAGCATGAAGAAAGGGAATGAGCATCCTTGACATGACTTTTTGATTCAAAAAGTTTGGCGTCCAGGTAGGCTAGGTTAATGAGTAGAAGACTGTGTTATTTCATATTTTCATAATTTATAATTGATGGGAGAAAGCATGTCTAGGCCTGCAGACATGGAGTTGAGGTGGATAAAGACATAAGAACTTTACTTTAATCCCGAAAACTATGTTATTGATTGATTATGTGATATTTATAATATTATGTGTTATGTGCCCGAAAGGGGATTGTTGTGAATGAAGTATGTGGACATGATGTTTCTTAGTTGTTCTAGTGATGAACCTAATTGAGTTATAAAGGTATAAGTTGCATATTGTGCATGATAATGGTGAGGCCTAAGGGATAGATGACTTGAATCATTGTGTGCATTGTATTATGCGGAGAGAGGTAAAGAATAATGATAAGGTTGAATGTGCTAGTTATGGGTGGTGATGTGAGAACCCAAGTTGTGGTATTTGAGTAGGTTATGGTTTAATTGGAGTTTAGACTCAATTTAATTGTGTGTATGCTCCTAAATTGGATGCTTGTTGATTGGTCTTCGGACAGACTTGAATTGATGATATTTGGATTGTTGATACTTGTATGAATAATTATGAAAAATCCAACTTGATCGAATTGTTTTATGATTATAAGTGTACTTGTAAATTTAGTGCGTCGTGTTGTATCCTGAGAGATAGTATGAAGTTGATAAAATATACATAATATGGTTATGGAGGATCGGGTACCACGCCGGTACAGATATGGATGTTGATATTACTTATTTATGGAGGATCGGGTACCACGCCGGTACGGTACATGGACTTAGATTGTCCCTTGCAGGTCATGACTAGTTGGGCAGAAATAAGTCCCTTAGCATGTGTGTACAGACTATTGTTGATAAATGAAAAATCTTGATTCATAATGATAATATGATTGAAAAGAATGCCTTGAGTAAAGAAGGCTTGTGATATACCTTCATACAGGTTGAAAAGTGAATGATGAATATTTATTAAGAACAGAAAAGTGGAAAGATTGTTAGTAGCAATGTGGCCGACGTTAAATTTCGGTATTACTGTAAGACGTGATTGAATCGGGTGCCACGAGCCGGCATGGTAATATTAATAATAAAGGAATTGATAATGAAGTGATCTAAAGTGATGAATCCAATGAATAATATCAAAGAAACGATCCCAAAGTTTCAATAATTGAATTAATCCTTCTCCAAGAGTATCTATAAGGTTTGCTAATGAAACTTGAGTTCTCTTGTATGTTTTACTGAGATCTGAGTTGATTTGTATTCCCTATTTGATTGTATCCTTGAGATTGATTATGTGACATGTACTTGGAAAAGTAAAACTCAGTTCTTACTTGCTATATGTTGGTCGACTTACTTTATTTATACTTGTGTAATCGTGGCTTATCCGATTGGGTAGTTATTATTCTTTAATATTATAAGAGAGTGTTTGGTTGTTAGGCCGAGAGTTTAGTGTGAGTTGTCTATGATTACTGGGTTTATCCTATAGATGTGGGTAATGGAAGTGGAAATACGAATAAAGGGGTGATAGTGATGGTTTAGTGTTGGATTGTGGTGGATGGTATGAATTAATGAGGTTAGACTATGCTAGTGGTGAATATAATCTCGTTAATAGAGTTAGAGAATTGTAAATTATATAGGCAAAGGTGTTTTAATGATATTACAGCCTTAGTTGAATTATACTCTATTTAAGATGTCATGATTTCTTTTCTTTGATTCTACTTTATGATTATGTGGACTAACACTGGTATCACGACCCGAAATCCCATTCGGGCCAGACTGGCACCCGAAGCCGATAAGGTCCAAGAGAACCAATCTTTACTCATGCCCAATCATATGCACGCCATAAGATTCATCACCACCTAGTAAAGACATAAACTGCTAAGTGCGAATATCATGGAACATTATATATGCATTAAAGAAACTTGGCCGTTGGGCCGTCGAGTCAAAAGGACATACATCTCTTTCTTTCACCATCATACACATACCCACATATGTCTACAAAAGCCTCTAGCTGAAATACATAACTATGACAAACTTAGAGTCGGGACAACACCCCACTCTATACTCATATACAATACCATAATAAATGTACATAGCAACTCAGAAAGCCCTGAACCAACTGGAGCTCACCAAAAGTCCGCAGAGATCCGCAACCTACAGTGGAGGTCTACTAGTACCTGCGCCTGCAGCAAGTAAGGTAAGCCCCCAGGAGGGGTCAGTACGAAGAGTGTACTGAGTATGTAAGGCCATATGAAACTGTCATAAATACGTCAATAGAATCAAAATGTAATAGGATAGTCAATATAAACAACCCATCGATTTGCATATGTGGAACCATGTACCTTACATACTTTATTTCTTCGCTTTGTTGTTTATTCTTCACCGCTTATATCATATCGTACCCGGGCCCCAACTGATCAGTGGGTCTTAACATAATATAACGTTATGTTGGGATCGGCTCGAGCTAGGTCTTTGCCTCTAGAGCTACCACCCATAAATCAATATATATTGGGATCGGCTCGAGCTAGGCTTATGCCTCTAGAGCTGCCACCCCTACCAACATATCAGGTTCGGCTCGAGCTAGTTTATTACCTCTAGAGCTGCCCCCTGTCAGGATCGGTCCGAGCTAGGCTTATGCCTCTAGGACTGCCCCCTGATCCAATCATTTCGGGATCGGCTTGAGCTAGGCATTTTGCCCCCAAATCTACCACCCATACTCAATCATTAACCACCAATAAATATGAATTACTTTATTTCTTACTTTTGAGAGATGTACTTGCAAGAGGTTGATTCATCCTCTTATGAGGGATTTACGTATATATAAACATAGCCACAACATTATTGGAAGCTTAAGAACGCATGATTATTGGGACTTTTGGAACATGTCCATAATTATGTAACTTATGAACAACAACGACTAATGAATAAGGACTATGTGACTTAAGAATGAATAGATTCTCCTTATGCCGTTACTTCCCTTGAAACAGTTCTTTTAATAGATACAACATTATAGAAACTTTTGACTTGTGAGAGATTGGTACAAAGATAATCACAATAACATGAGACCTTGGAACATGACATGATTGGGAAAATACTTCTCAAGAATAAATAGATTTTTCTTACATCTGACTCTCTTTGAGATAGTTCTTTTAGAATCGACAACGTTATAACCGCTTTGGAACTTCAATCAATGAATAAGAGATAAGCAAATCATAAGTCATCTAAGAATAGGACACATATGAATGACAACATATGTCAACCTGAATTGATATACTTCAATCCTCTCGAAATAGGACAAGCCCAACGTCAATGCGAACAATATGGTGTAGAAGAATACGGAAGGAGTAACCTTACATACCTTGTATTCTCAATACCAATACACAATCTTAAATGCGCATACAATAGTCGTGCTCCTTCCTTATGTTTCACTCTACAACACAAATACATAACGGAGCCAACATTAACTACCAACTACCTTACAAGGTCATATAACAACAATGAGTTACATGTTTGATTTTAACATGTCATTTCCCCCTTGACAATACCATTTATGAAACTATCATACCAATAATCCCACAATATTCCCAACATTGACCAACATATGATAACCAATAGCATGTCATACCAAGTTCACACTTCCCACTCTCCATCATCACAACATCACAATTATGCCATCAATTTACTTCAATACGCCCCACAACAACAAATCGGCCAAAATCCCATAATTTTCACTTATATGAAAATAACAAGTTTAATAACAAAATCACACCATACAAGTTCATATTTTATCCATACCATGCTCTTTCATCAAAGTCACAAGTCTTAGGTCAAGTTACAATTCCATGGATATCACATCTTTTACCAAAAACACAAAGTACCATGTTCAACACTTTCAAGCATAACCAACATGATTTACATACTCTCCCATGCATATAATATATTAATCCATAACAATAATCACTTACCTAAGCTTGGAAAATGATGATCTTACTCCAAAAGTTGGCTTTGAACTCTTAGGGTTTGAGAGAAAATGATTGAAAAAAATATCTAAAAGGCATGAGATTTCCAAATGACCAAAAATCAGATTTTTGGCCCTTTATATAGGCCCTTAAATCCATCCTTATCCACTCTATGGCATTAAATGTGGTGTTCTAGAAGGTCAAGGCAAGAATGGGTCTTTTTACCCATTTTGGCCCATGCCTTCTTTTCATTTTTGGGCCCTTTATTGAGCCCAATTCTCTTAACCCAATAAAATCAATAATTTCTCATGTTTAAATCATCTCACACTTGTTACAACAATATTCCCACTCATGCTATTCATATCCGTAGCCTCAATCCCAAAAACAAGTGATTCTAGCCACGTATGACCTATTTTGACCATAAGGGTAAAACCGTCATTTTGATGCCAAATTCGTTCTCGAGTAATTTTATCATACCAATATAATACTCTACTCATTTCATGTATATGCTCATGATTGTAGAAGAAACATGGCAAAAATCAGCTCGGTACGTCCCCAGACACTCTTGGGACTTAAGAAAATTTCCAACTTTGAAAAAGTGGAAAAACCACCCTGGAACGCCCTTGGGCATGCCAGATTGCTGCCTCTGGGCTAAAAAATTTTTCCCAGAGCGGCCTGGCACGCCCCCTGGCCCGCCTGTGCCTTAGTTTTTCTGAAAATTTTGTTTTTCGACTTTTCTTCGCGGGTTTGGTTAGATACTTCAAGTCCTATTCTTTAAATTAATTCTTACCCTTAATATACTTTGTTTAGAGGTCCTATTAGACTCATTTTGAACCCCACAAGTGCTCCACGAAAATCACAAAATACCTCCTATGAAAGGCTAATCACATGTACGAGGCCAAATTTCAATTTTCTCATCATTAACATTACCAAATACATACTTATAGGTCTCGAAACCTAAGTAAAAATTATTGAATGTCGTCAAGCAGGGTTGGGAAGGTACGGGGTATTACAACTGGTCGACCGATGATGCCCACCAGTACGTGTGTTTGTACTGACCCTACTCTTCTACATTCCTTCTTGGGGTGTAGGCTGGATGCAGGTTAGTTTGCAGTTACTAGATGGATAGTGATATTCAGCACTAACTTCTGCACTTCCTTCCTGGCAGATGTTGGAGTCTTTGTGTTATTTATTTTATTGCCAGTCTATTCTATAATAGGTAGCTTTTGTACATGTCTTACCAGGTCTTAGGGTAGTGAAGGACAGTTGTAAGAAGTTTTTGAAAAGTTTATTTATGATATTTAATTTACTTTGTTATATTTAATTCAGTATTCTCTTAAAAACAAAAGTCTTCCACATATTTTTGGTTGAGTAATAAGGGTTCTCCTAGCTACTTAGGATAGCGTAGGTGCCCGCACGGTCTGTTAGTTTGGGTCGTGACAGTTGGTATCAGAGCATTAGGTTCACCGGTCCCATAAGTACAAGAGCAATGTCAAGTAGAGCTCCACAGATTGGTGTGTAGGGCCCCACACCCAATCTTTGGAAGGCTATAAGGCATGTAGAAGTCGTTTCCTTTTGTTTTCCTCTCCATCGTGGCGTACTTTTCTTTGACTACTTGCTCGGATCCAATTGGTATCTAGATGATTCCAATTGGTATCTCAACAAAGATCAATTAGAATCCAGTTGATTTCAATTGGTATCTTAGTGAGTTTGCTTTGGAATCTAGGAGATTCCAATTGGTATCTGTTAATAATGGCTAAGGGTTAATGAATATGAAGACGTATGAAAGTAGTGAACTAATTTGGTTGCCTGTTGTTTGATATTTGGCTGAACTTGAATTGTTAAATTGTATGATTATTGTGAAGTATTTTTCTATGAATTGTGGTGAAATAAATTGACTAAGTTGCTTTTGTTGAAAATTGTAATGGAACTATGTGATCTTGTTGTTGTGAAATTAATAAATTCTTTGGTGCTTCCTTGTTCCTGATACTATTGTTATGCTGATGAAATTGATGATATGAAAATTGAGAGGATGATATGAGGACATAATGTCAAGGGAAGATAATGAAAAAAACATGAACAAAAGACTGAGGTGATATGTGTTTCCCTTAATGACGGGCTCTTGCAATTGATATTGTGAATGAATTCAATTGTATGGTTCAGTTATTTGATATTGTGAATGGATCCTTGTGTGGTCCAATTATTTAATATTATATGTGGATCCTTGTGTTGTCCGGTTATTGAGACTTTATTTGGATTCTTTTGCAATCCTATTATTTGAAATTTTAATTAGTTCTTTGAGAGGACTGGCTAAGTGATATTATCTTTGAGTTCCTTGTATGAACTGACTTTTAAGGTTTGACAAAATAATGAGTTTTAAATAAAAGTGGCAAAAACTAGTAGAGGTTGTTGATACCTAAGGAATTTGATTGATAACTTATCTGAAATGTGATATTGGTAATGAGACTGTTAATGACCTGTAATCGGTGATGTTGTTTGACTTTGCTTGTATGCTTACTATATAGGGATCAATCTTGAAGTGGTTAAGAGTTAGTGAAGCCTGTAATAAAAATGTTGTAAGGTAGAAATAAGAATGACATTGTATACCTTAGCTTGGTGTTGGTGATGGATGGGTAATTGGGCTTGACAATGAAGGTTTTGTCGTGTGATAAGTATTGAAGTTAGTGATTGCCTGGGCATAAGTTTTAGTTGTGGATTGGTGTATTTAGGGAGGCCTTGAGAAGATAAGTTGGTTGTTGACTTGGTCTTATGATTGAATTGTGTGATTAACGTCCTATAGAATTGACTGATAGATGACAATTTTAGAGGGTAGTAATCCCCATGATGGTGTTAATGCAGAATTAAGTGGCGTAGTTACACCCATAGAATAATTAAGAATGGTCCTAAATGGGAGAATATAAGTGAATTATTAAGGGGCATGATTGATCTTTCCTTGGGTAATACTTGGTGGATATTGCTTATTGAGTGATTAAAGTATGATGATTAGATGAGTATTAGCGCTGTTATGGAGGAGAATATGTTGTAGTCTCTAATTCTGTAGGATCTCTATGGCTAATAGTTTTAAGTCTGTGTAATGAGTGAGAGGTTGTGTTGTCACCCATGTATAGTAGTAAACCGTTAGCTTGAACCATGGGTGATCTTGAGGTGAAAAGAATAGTGGTTGTGAGATGTTGAAGATAGCTTTATAGAATGAATCTAGTAGTCTTGATTAGGCGCATGCGAGTATCTAAGTTATGTGACTTGTAAATGGAATGGTGACTTAAATATGATCAAGATGTAGATTTTCCAGGGGGTAGTCTTGGCTAGAAACTTACTCGGGTGTCTCAGGGTGAGCCTGTGTGTTGGGTGGATTAGATGTGACTTGTCTAGTATTGAAATTTGAGTAGTAGACTCATGTAGCATCCCGTAGCACTTTTTGAAATTGAATTCGGGGCTCTAGAACTCCGATAATGATAATTATCGTGATAGGCTTGCAATTTTATGTCCAAATATTGATTTTGTGTTGTAAAATAGAAGCATCTGTGAGCTAGGAGGAGCTCACTGGTTTGGTCAAGGGAATTAGCACCGTGGGTCCATTGTGGCGGTTAGCACTGCAACGACAATCGCGCCGCAGCAGCTGTAAAGAATGCAGTTTTTCAATTTTTATTTCGTTCTTTGGAGTTCATTCCCAATTCTTCCGTTGTAAGAAGAGAGAACGAACCTAGGATGAAAAAGAGGTGATTTTGGGTGATTGTCTTCTTCAAGGTGAATCTTTTAACCCTCTTTATATTGCTTTGACTCATAACACTCAAGTTTGAGACTTGGACCGTTATAAGGAGAATAAGTGATTTGTGCGTAAATGTTTGGCTCGGCCTCTTCGTGTTTTGAAAAGCCTTGATAGAACGATTGAGTATAGAATGTAGGTTAATTATTGATGATATCAAGTGAGTGAGATATAGTGCAATAGAAGAAACTCTGTTAGTAATGTCTCTCTAATTTCAATATCGTGCTTCTCTCCATCGAATACCCGTTCGAGGATGAATGGATGGTAAATTAGTATCTAATTGTAATGACCCATTTTTTTGTTACTAAATTATCCACTCCTCAATATTAACTTGAGTCCAAAATAGCCATCATTTTGTTCATTGTGTCACCTCAAGCTTTTCGGCGAAGATTTTAGCCTTTCGATGTGTCCAGATAGACTCAAGCCGGATGAATTTAATTATTCATGAGTACTAATATCAATCATTTAATTTGGAAGTTCTTTAGATATGAATTAAGGTCGTACAATATCCCTAGCACAAAGTTAAGTTGAAAACATTTTTAACCAATAGAGTTTCGATATGGGTTTCTATTAGGGCCAACTTCAAACGATCATATCTCCTAGAATATAAGGAGTTAGGGGGCCCAATACCCACCAAATCAAATATCTCTGAGTCTTCTTTCCAACGCAATAAACCATTCATCAATTCGAGTTTGGAGTAAATATTTATGATCATTTTACCAAACACTGTCCGGGCTGAGACGGGAATTTTGCTGTAGCGAGATTCTGGTGGTATTTAAATCAATTTTAGCCGATTTTTAGGTCCAAAATCCCAGAACTTCATTCCCCAACCCTAGAGAGGTGATTTTACAAGGTTTAGGGTGAAAGTCCTTCGTGGAGGTAAGTTTTTCCATCATCTTCTTCGTCTTTTAATCCTTTAACATCCTAGAATTATTAGAAAGACCTTCAATGGTGAAATTTTGGGTTAGAACCTTTAATGGTGGATTTTTGGGAAAAACTTATGGGTGTTCTTAATATCACCTAGAACTAATTCTAGATTATAAATTAATGATTTCTAGCATGAACTTGGTAAACTAGATTATGTATTTTGTTGGTTGGAAATCTTGAATTCTATAAAGATGAGACCTTTAGCATAAAAACTCCATTAATGGAGATGGGTTAAGCTTGAAAGAACTAGTTAATAGTTAATTGACCTTGGGGAATGATATAGACCTTGAATTAGGGTAGAATTAGTGGGTTTGAATTTCCAAAGATATTTATTTGAAGAGTAATTGATTAATTACTTTTATGATTGCTTGATTTTTTTTAGATGATTGATCATTTCGAAGCATGAAGAAAGGGAATGAGCATCCTTGACATGACTTGTTGATTCAAAAAGTTTGGCGTCCAGGTAGGCTAGGTTAATGAGTAGAAGACTGTGTTATTTCATATTTTCATAATTTATAATTGATGGGGAGAAAGCATGTCTAGGCCTGCAGACATGGAGTTGAGGTGGATAAAGACATAAGAACTTTACTTTAATCCCGAAAACTATGTTATTGATTGATTATGTGATATTTATAATATTACGTGTTATGTGCTCGAAAGGGGATTGTTGTGAATAAAGTATGTGGACATGATGTTTCTTAGTTGTTCTAGTGATGAACCTAATTGAGTTATAAAGGTATAAGTTGCATATTGTGCATGATAATGGTGAGGCCTAAGGGATAGATGACTTGAATCATTGTGTACATTATGCGGAGAGAGGTAAAGAATAATGATAAGGTTGAATGTGCTAGTTATGGGTGGTGATGTGAGAACCCAAGTTGTGGTATTTGAGTAGGTTATGGTTTAATTGGAGTTTAGACTCAATTTAATTGTGTGTATGCTCCTAAATTGGATGCTTGTTGATTGGTCTTCGGACATATTTGAATTGATGATATTTGAATTGTTTATACTTGCATGAATAATTATGAAAAATCCAACTTGATCGAATTGTCTTATGATTATAAGTGTACTTGTAAATTTAGTGCGTCGTGTTGTATCCTGAGAGATAGTATGAAGTTGATAAAATATACATAATATGGTTATGGAGGATCGGGTACCACGCCGGTACAGATATGGATGTTGATATTACTTATTTATGGAGGATCGGGTACCACGCCGGTACGGTACATGGACTTAGATTGTCCCTTGCAGGTCATGACTAGTTGGGCAGAAATAAGTCCCTTAGCATGTGTGTACAGACTATTGTTGATAAATGAAAAATCTTGATTCATAATGATAATGTGATTGAAAAGAATGCCTTGAGTAAAGAAGGCTTGTGATATACCTTCATACAGGTTGAAAAGTGAATGATGAATATTTATTAAGAACAGAAAAGTGGAAAGATTGTTAGTAGAAATGTGGCCGACGTTAAATTTCGGTATTACTGTAAGACGTGATTGGATCGAGTGCCACGAGCCGGCATGGTAATATTAATAATAAAGGAATTAATAATGAAGTGATCTAAAGTGATGAATCCAATGAATAATATCAAAGAAACGATCCCAAAGTTTCAATAATTGAATTAATCCTTCTCCAAGAGTATCTATAAGGTTTGCTACTAAAACTTGAGTTCTCTTGTGTGTTTTACTGAGATGTGAGTTGATTTGTATTCCCTATTTGATTGTATCCTTGAGATTGATTGTGTGACATGTACTTGGAAAAGTGAAACTCTGTGCTTACTTACTATATGTTGGTCGACTTACTTTATTTATACTTGTGTAATCGTAGCTTATCCGATTGGCTAGTTATTATTCTTTAATATTATAAGAGAGTGTTTAGTTGTTAGCCCGAGAGTTTAGTGTGAGTTGTCTATGATTACTGGGTTTATCCTATAGATGTGGGTAATGGAAGCGGAAATGCGAATAAAGGGGTGTTAGTGATGGTTTAGTGTTGGATTGTAGTGGATGGTATGAATTAATGAGGTTAGACTATGCTAGTGGTGAATATAATCTCGTTAATAGAGTTGGAGAATTGTAAATTATATAGGCAAAGTGTTATAATGATATTACAACCTTAGTTGAATTATACTCTATTTAAGATATCATGATTTCTTTTCTTTGATTCTACTTTATGATTATGTGGACTAACACTGGTCGGCCGATGATGCCTACCAGTACGTGTGTTTGTACTGACCCTACTCTTCTATATTCCTTCTTGGGGTGTAGACTGAATGCAGGTTAGTTTGCAGTTACTAGATGGATGGCAATATTCAACACTAACTTTTGCACTTCCTTCCTGGCTGATGTTGGAGTCTTTGTGTTATTTATTTTATTGTCAGTCTATTCTATAATAGGTAGCTCTTGTACATGTCTGACCAGGTCTTGGGGTTTTGAAGAACAGTTGTAAGAAGTTTTTGAAAAGTTTATTTATTGGTATTTAATTTACTTTGTTATATTTAATTCAGTATTCTCTTAAAAACAGAAGTCTTCCGCATATTTTTGGTTGGGTAATAAGGGTTCTCCTAGCTACTTAGGATAGCGTAGGTGCCCGCATGGTCCGTTAGTTTTGGTCGTGACAATAAATTAGTTTAAAATAATTTAAAATCAAAATAAATACAATCTTTAAAAAATTGACCTTAATTTAATTGATTATTTTATATTTCCTGCATCGAAATATATTTGTATAGTTATTATTACCTGCTATTTTCACTTGTATAAATAAATATTAGAGTTTTAATTATTATTAATAAAATTATTTTTCTCATTATGCTAATTTACTTCATTATGGAACATCATTAGCTTATATACTTAATTAGTATTTCTCACTTTTTTGGCCCAAAAGATAATGTGTATGTTTTTATGAAAAATTTGTTATGTGAATTTAAAAAAAATGAAAATATCATGATTTTTAAAGAAGTAAAAAAAAAAAGTAGATAATAAAAGGGTACAATAGGCATTTTAAAGATTTAATTAGAATAAAGGGGGGAATTTGATTATTGTTCAAAGTTGATTGAAATTTTTAATTTTTAAAACAAAGTTGGAGGGTGAAAACGATTTTCACCCAAAATTATATGGGCGCGAGGTGATGCATCATTATCAATGCTTAATCATGAAGAAGTCAAACCAATTCTTGATGATTAAGCATGGTCTCTAATCCTCATTACCATACTCTGCCCATCTATTTACTAATTCATGTTTGATTTGACACATTTTTTAAGAAGCAAAAAATACAAAGATACTTTACTTTATCACCATTAATATTATAAGTCAGCTAACTCCGAAATGAGTAGTACTTACTACACCCTCCATCCAACAATGCTTGTCCACTATATTAAAAATAGATGTCCAAAAATACTTGTTCAGTTTTAAAAATTAATGGATAATCTATCCTTTTCTACCCATTTTACCCTTGTTATTAAATACTATTTATCACTCAATACATTTTTCAAGTCATTGAATTTATTATATTCAAAGAGTGATATAATAAAATTACCCATATTATTTATTGTTTCTTAATATGTGGGCTGAGTAAATACTGGACAAATATTATTGGACGGAGGGAGTAATAGGGTAAAATAAATATAAAATGATAAGTAATCTTTTGATTTTTTTTTTTCAATGACTAGTTTAGATGCACGCGCATCGCGCGTGTACCTCAATTTAATGAGTTCAATTTTACTGACTAGAAAAATTGGTTTAGTCAAATTTAAATCTTATTGATGGCAGAAAGTGTCAATGTGGAAGAGGGTTTATGTATTAGTGTCGTACTTTGACACGGAATCTGATACAACGCCAAATTTTATTTACAACTTAAATTATGGTAAAATTTAAGTCTAACCCTAATTTTATCCCATACAGCTATTTTTGGATGAATAGTCATTTTAGGGTTGTGCATTATTTGGTTCGGTTCGGTTTGATTTTGTATATTAGTGATTCGATTTATCGGTTATCAGTTTGTAAACATGCTAAATCGATAACTAACCAAATAAGATATTTATTATCGGTTTTGGGTTTATCGGTTAGCGATGGTTAACGATGTGTTTTCGTTTAACCGATAGAAAATACTCCTATATTTTTTCCCCTTTCTCTTGTTTTAATTTGTTCAACTCAGAACTGTTCAATTGTTTAGTTTTATTGTCAGCTACATGAAGATAAATATCAATCTAATAGAATTTTCAGTATATAATTCTGCTATTACAATAATCAAACCAAGTTCATTAGCATTGCTACAATAACACTGTCTGAATATGATAGACCATCTAGAGAGATGGAGAGTGGCAGAGAGTCTTAGTTTGAAAATCTAGATAGTTGAAAAATGAAAAATAAGAATTTAGGGAATAGGAATAGCCCAATAAGATTTTTTTACTAAATCCACTTTTATATATTTACGTTAGTGATAAGAAAATATTATTTTAATAGGACCTTATTGAGTTATCGGTTTCACCGTTAATAAAAATTTAAAAACTGAAGCCGAATCGATAGTTTAATAAAGTTTAATAAAAAAATTATAAAATCGTTTAAAAATTATTACCCAATAACTCGATATCAATAATCCAATAACACTTTTTTTTATTCGATTTATCGGTTAAATCAATTTTTGCACACCCCTAAGTCAACTAATGGATGCAACTAATATTATTACTTGGTTAAAGGAATACAAGTCCTAAAGTGATTCTTACATCTAAATCTTACATAATCATATAAAAACAAATTTAATGAATTCTACAAATTTAAACTTCTTTCCATAGATTAATAATAATTTAAGAAAAAAGGTGAAAAGACTATTTTATCTATTGCGGAGAGTTTTAGTGAAAGACAAAAGTTTGAATCATATTTAAATGAGTAATATAGATCATATTTAGATAGTTGAATAAAAAAAATCATGTCATGCAAAAATCCTCAGACAAATAAACACTTATAGGGTAAAGTATAAACTAAAATATTAATGAAAAAGATAAATCCAAACAAATATCAAGGCTCTGATACCATTTAACAGGATCTCTGAGGCGGGCGGTAGTCCGCGCGGCCAGACATATCTAGCTAAAGTAGCACCTTTATACTTAGAGAATATAAAACTCGAAATATATAGGAATTTTGATATAAATTATGACTGAATGGGTGGCTATGCCATTACCTGTGCAAGGGACCTGTCAGGATCTAATACATATGCTTAATGAACCCATGTGTCTGGAGGATCCGATACTATGCTTAGTCACTAAGACAAAGCCACTAAGCATAGTATCGGATCTGACTGTATCACTATCTCAGAACCAAGTCAAAAACTTATACAAAAATACTTAATATTTTGATAAAGCCAGAGCTTAAGGTTAGAATGTAAGAGAAGCTAGATATTCAACATAGATGAGAGATTTAGCCGGACATAGTCACGTCAGTAAGAAGAGGAGAGATGAGGGGTGTCACCTGTTAGACCCGGCGGCAGGGGTCAATGCCCGGAGGCAAGGGGGTAGAAGGCCGTATAAGCAAGGCCAAGTATTTGTGTCCAAAAGTATGGACCTTTTATAATTTTTTATTATTCACAAAAAAAGAAAATACAAACTGATTACAAAAGGAAAGAAAGAGAAATCTAGAGAGAAGGAGGAGAGAAGAGAGAACTAGAGAGAGAGAGGGTTTCTCAAACCTGTCTCTGAAAACTAAAAACAAACGTATAAATAGAAAAGAAAAAGAATCTTTACACAGTAAAATGGGTCCCATGAATAGTGACTCTACAGTAAAATTGGGACCTATCTGTCCCCTTAACAGTGAATTTACTGTGTAGTGGGTCCGGCGGCTAATCTCCGCGGTGGACTGGCCCTTTAGATTTTCTTTTTTCCTTGGGCTTTGTCCTAGCCCTTCATACGCTGAATGAAGGCTTCTGCACTTTCAAGATCTTCTTCTGAAATCATTGTTTTAGGTTCTGGTGGCTGAGCATCCGTAATATCATCTTCATTATTGCTCCCCCTCTGCATAGAGGAATCTGTTTCAATCTGAAGAAGGGAATTAAGTAAATTCTTCTTCATTTATTCAAGATAGGCTTGAACCATAGTCTCTTTATCCCCATCTTGGAACATTATTTTGCAAGCAAGCTGTCGAATGGATGGATCATCCATTTTACATTGTTCGGCAGTTGCCTCATATTCTTGAATTTTTGATCCAATCTGATCTATTAAAGCTTGTCCATTAAGGATCTTGGTTTTTGGGTCAAATTTCATTAACCGGTCCCAAAAATTATTAAAAAATGTCCGGTTTAGACAAGGAATCTGGTCTTCGATAAATCCCAATTCGGGTTCCCATTTATGAATCCATGGGATGGAGAATTCTAAAAAGAAATAAATTTGATCAATCTTTTCGGGGTAGCAAATGTGCTCTGTCCGATATAAATTATTCAAATCTGGAGAAACAATTTTCCATTTTTGAAATAATATAAAAAAGGGTTCCGGTAAAATCTTTACCGTTAGGCCATGATATGACCACCAGTTTAAAAACCAGTTTGGAATGGTTGTATCAAATATTTTTGAACAAATTTTGATAAACCAGGTATGTTTTTGTTTTGTATTATTATAATACAAAACCTTAGAAAAGGATTTAATATAATCCCAAAAAGTGATATTCATGGTCACATTGTTGAAGCTTATCTGCAGCTCACGCATTGTCCTAATGCCCCAGTCTTCTACAAATATAATCTGTTTAATAATAATTTTAGAATAACTGTGTTCAATTTGTCCAACAGGAAAATGCTGAATCTCAGCACTGCCTATTTCAGTTAATATGGCTTCATAATAAGCTTGAGTTTTATAAGACTCTCCGGGAAAATATAATCCCTGAATTAGGTATCTCTGGAAAATCTTCCATGGATCATGTTTCCGCAATATCTCGGAATTTTCAACAAGGAATATTATTTCCTGTTTAGGTACCTTTTCATAAGGTTTGAGATCATTATCCCTTTCTTTAGTAACATAAGCAAAAGAATCTTTTTGCGTTTGAGAGGCTAAATATGCCTGCATTTGTTCATATAATGGATGGTCTTCTGGAATATCTTCCAAATGAATTGCATTTTTGTAGGATGATTCTCCTTGTGATATTTTTGAGTTTATCAAACTCTTTTTTCCCATCTGTATCACATGGGATGATGTAGAGGATCCTTGACTATAAGCTGATCCTTGAGAACTGGAAGGCGAAGAGGGGAATCTCTCTCTGCCTCTGCCACGAACGCGAATTCCACGGCCTCGGACTACATTGGTCCATTGGTCAGCCATCCTGTAAGTATTCGCAAGACAAGAAGTCAGGCAAGGAATTATCAATTCCCTTTTTATATTGAATCTCAAAGTCAAAAGGACCCAATTGGGCTTGCCACCTAGCAAATATCATTTTGGAGGTATCATATTTAAAATCTTTGTTAAGCATATATTTAACAGATTGAGCATCAGTTTTAATCAAAAAATTTTGATTATATAAATCATCTTGAAATTTTAATACACATTTGACAATGGTCAACATTTCATGGGCCACAGTAGCGTATTTCTTCTGGGCTTCCGTCCATTTACCTGAATGAAAGCGAATAAGATATTCACACTTATCATTCGGATTAATCTGTTTTAGTATACCATCAAAACCTGTATTAGAAGCATTGGTCTCAATTATTTTTTGCCAAGCAGGATTAGCAAGAGTTAAAACAGGAAGGGCCTTAACTCATTTTTTAATTTGTTGAACCAGGGTGGTGTGTTTGGCCGACCAGGGTTCTTTATAATTCTTTTTTAGCCTATCATATAAAGGGGCTAAATCGCGAGAAATAGTTTTATAAAATGGGGCAATATAATTTAAACTGCCTAAGAATCATTGTAACTGAGTCCTATCAGTAATCACATCGGGAAATTTATCTGCAAAATTAATTGCTCTTTGAATAGGGGTAATCTTCCCTTGGCAAATAGTATGTCCGAGAAAACGAAAATTTGTTTGAAAAAGACTCATTTTAGGCTTAGAAATAACCAAACCATTTTAAATGACTATCTTCTTGAAAATGTCAAGATGCTTAATATGTATTTCTAATGTTTTGGAAAATACCAAAATGTCATCAATATAAACAATGATAAAATCCATATAGGGATTAAAAATATCATTCATGATCTTCTGAAATTCAAAAGGTGCATTTTTCAATCCGAATGGCATTACATTCCATTCATATTGCCCAAATGGATCATTAAAAGCAGTTCTATATGTATGCTCTTTTTAAATTTGAATTTACCAATAACCTGATTATAAATCAAATTTTGAGAAGATATTGGCGTCATATAATCTTGAAAGTAAATCCCTTTTGTTTGGAATCAGGTATCAAATCCATTTTAAAAAATTATTCAGAGGTTTAAATGACCAATTTGGGCATTCCTCTTTCTTCTTCGGCTGCATTGTTTACATAAAAAGCAGTGCAAGACCAGGGGGATTTAGAAGGTTTTATTAAACCTTTTTGCAACAAAGTATCAATTTCTTTTTTGCAAAATTCTACTAATTCAAATTCATTTGACATGGTCTTGATTTTGTAGGAATATTATCTTCCAAAAAATCATCCTCATAAGGAAGAGTAACAATATGCTTTTTTCGATTCCAGAAAGCACTGGGATGGTCAGCACAGATGTCAATTGCAAGCTGTTCAGAAATCAATTTGATTTTTTCTTGAACTTTAGGAGATTGCAATGTTGTATCATTTATAGTCATGCTAAAAATTTCCAATTGCAAAGAATCGACATGCTTTTGCTTCATATTAATTAAAGCGTTAATATCTTTTGTTACAAGATCTGTAACGAATGTATAGCTAATTTTTTTATTATCATAAACAACACAAAAACCCTTAGCATCTACATGCGTAAAAGGATATATGGCTTTAATGAAAGGAGTTCCAAGTATAATTGGAGGATAAAGTTGATTCTTTACTAGAAAGAAAAAATGGGGAATGCAGACTTTATCCTGGCAAATATGCACATTAGCTAATTTATACTCTATATCAAGAGCATGTCCAGATGCAGACTTAACCATATGAGTATTTTTTTGAAAATATTTAGAAGGTACTAATCCTTCTTGGATGCAGCTGACATCAACACCACTATCAATCATGGCAATGTTATTTACATAAAATTAATTATCAATCAAAATAGTACATTTAATGTACCACCTATGAGTGGTTACTATTTGCATCATGCCTAAAAACATATCAGTTTTAGGGTCTTCGGATGAAGATGTAATTAAATCAGAAGATTCAGGAACCTCATCATGGTCCAAAGAAATTTTTCTTTTACCATGTGGATCACTGATAATAAGAGAATTAAAATTTTCAATTGGAGTGATCCGATGGTCGGAAATTATTTGATTTTGTTTAAGGAGTTTAATTTCTCCTTTCAAATTGTCAATTTCGATTTTTAAATCGGAAAAGGAAGTATCCCAAGAAGGAGCATGTTTTTTCAAAAGTCGTTGTTGGACTTCAGATAAAGAATAAGGACTAGAATACTTAAAATCAGTCATTGGACTGGATTTTTTAGCAGTAGTATCATTGGTAGTAGTACCAGTTGCTAAATTTATAATTTTTTCACGAAGCTTACTATTAGTAACTTCCTTTAAAAGTTCAATCACATTTTCAGAAGTAATTGTCTGAACATTCAAATCTTGAAATTGAGACTGAAGTTGGTAAAAAATATCATTTTCGCATACACAAGTATCACCTGTGCATTTAGTACAAGCATAAGTATTTTCTACGTCATTATCAGAAAAATCAAGCAAATCAACTTCTTCTTCGTCAAAATCCGAAGGGTCATTTTCATAATCTATGTCAAAATCAGATGTGTAAAGCATGCTATGAATTTTTTCATGCAAATCATTATCTAGTTCTAAAGCTTTAAGCTTTTCTAACTTACAGTTAGGAGCGATATGGCCAAAGTGACCACATCGATAGCACTTAACTTTCGCTAAATCACGCTTAGAGCGATTTTTGGTAAATCTAGTAGACTTACGGTGAGCTTTTCTAGCTTCACGGTCTTCTTTGGATTTATATCGATATCTCTTCTTCTTATAAGAATAAGAATCATCAGGGTTAGTAGACTTAATGAATCTACTCTTTTTCTTTCTATGAGGCATGTCTGGTTGGGGCATGCCGAACTGAGCATAAAAATCTCCTAATTGAGATCTTTCTTCCAGCTTTTCCATTTTAAGCTGATGACTTAATTTAAGATCATTACACAAGTTTAATCCTTCTTGTGTACATAACCCTATTAGGTTACCATCGGTATATTTCTTATACGAAATTTCACTAAGATTTCCTCTAAGAGTTCTACGGACTCTTGCCGCAAATAAAGGGGGGAGGCCATCTACAAATTTGGCTTTCCAATGTTCACTATGGTCTTCAACGGGTAATTCTAGGACCCGACTTAGAAAGGTGTCTTTATACCGCCTGAATTTGCCTAAATTGCGGCATCTTAATCCATTAAGAAGAGTTCTAACTGACTCATAATTGCTGGTAAATCTACCACTGAAATATTCCAGAATAGTCATAACCAAAGTATAGACTGCATCTTCTCTACCTTGTTTTAACGGGTGTCCTAGATTATCGACACTGGCTTCCATATTGACTGCATTAATAATGGCAGTCTTATCTGGGAAAGAGATATAATTATCCCACCAACCACGAAGTTGACCAGTAAATCCTGCAACAATCATCTTACAGATAACTTTATTAGAATTCTTAGGACTACCATCCTCATTCTTAGGAGTGGTTGCTTTCACAATAGTGGCGTACATCATCATCCTATGTACTTGAATGGTCATTTACCGATCAGTCAGACCATCTATATTCCATTCATAAATTTCATGACCACTAAAAGAGGTATTAATCTGATTCCAATCACGTTCTTCTATAAGAACATCTTGAGGTGTAGGCCTAGGGTAATAGGTAGCTTTTATCCTAGGTTTACTAGCAAAATTCGGATGCTTGATAGCATGAAGAAGCTTATTAAATTCAGACATAATACTGTCATGAGGATTAGAAGAATGTTCTAATCTTCTAGAGCATCAAAATTTTTAATTGTAAATTCCGAAATCTTGGGAGGTATTTGAATAGAACTTGTAACAATACGAGGAACATGAGGAGTGTTGGAAGTACGAGCTGAAGTGGTTTCAGCCTTATCACTCGTGTTCTTCGAATTAGTACTAAGATCATCAAGTTTTTTCAAAACTTTGTCTAATTTGACATTGTCATTCATATTGACAGTAGTTATAAAGCGGACAGATGTGATCAATTCATCAAGTTTTTTATCAAGGGAAACAATTTGTTCTCCTAAAACTTTAACATACAAACCCAAATAATTATTTTGAGCAATGAGATTATTGATCTCAGCAATAGTTATTTTTCCAACATCATTATCAATAAATTGTTGGAAAGCAGTGAATGTAAGGCCTGCATTATTAGGCATAACAAAAGAAGATTGAGGAGGGAACATTGATTTTATAATTGTTCCGTTACTATCTTTGTATGTTCGTTCAATAACCTTCACATATAAAGGTAAATAAGTGGTTATAAACCAAGGACCAAAATACATAATATGATTATGTAATGCACAAGTTTCATAAAACTCTTGAGAAATATTATGCTGATCGTCACGGCTATAAGCAATGAAAAACCAAGTTCTAAACTGGTTCCATTTTTTATCAAAAAATTCTTTTTGAATATGTTGACGTGCCAGGGAACCTGGACTAAAATCAATAAGGTGAGGAATCATTAAATATGATTGGGGTCAAAATCCATTTCGGATGCAGAAGGAATATCCTTGTCAGAACTATCATCACATGTCTGAACTATATTAGTTCGAGGATCTATTTTTAATTTTGTAACCGGACTAGATGTCGACGGAATAGTATGCAAAGAAGCAAGTTTATTGACTCGAGCTGGGCCGTATGTGGGCTCAACTGGAGCTATTAAAAAAGGCACAGAAGTTAATCTACTTCGACTACTAGAGAAGGACTGTCTGTTATATATAGAAGTTTTATCATCAAATTGAATACAAATTCGACCATCCTTGGTCTAAGAAATATGCGAGAATTCATCATTGGTGACTCTATCAGCCAACTGTTGCAGAGGAACAACTGATTCAAACCCAAGTATTAGGGAAATTAATTTCTTCCCATCGAATAGGTCGACGAGTAGTAATTTTAGATTACCTTAAAGTCTAACTAATAATAAGAGCAATCAATTATGAAGGATTAAAGGAGTCCAACTACTAATATAATAGATTTTTTTTGTTTCTGAAGCATAAAAATCAATTAATTATTTTTATGGAATTTAACTCAACATATTTAGAGAAAAGTTTCAATATTTAAATGTTATATATTCACTAACGTCAATCTTCGGCCTATGTTTTATCATATTCCAACTAAAAAGAATAACGACTACAACAAAGTCTAAGAATTTTTGTCCAGTGGCTTCATAGATTTTAAACAGCTTCTTTATGTCAAATAACATAAATAATAAACCTAACCTTTTGAAGACCAAGAGAATAGAATAGAAGGGACAGCTTAGCTAAAACCTCCAACCAAAATACCCCAAAGAAACAAAGAAAAAGAGATAAACCTTTGATTTTTTCGGCTACTTCATTCGGCGACAACATGTTTGTTTCCTCCAATTTTTTTATCAGAAATTTTCAACTGAAAAAGAAACACGAGAAATATCAAAAGGAGAGAATCCATTAAATCAATTGTTGATTCATAATATAATCTTCTAAGCAAACCTTAACGCATGATAAACAAATCCTAACACATGATACACTCTAAAATTTAATATGTCTAGAACTCTAATGTGCACGTAACCTACTTGTTTCTACAAGGAAATAAGATTCCTGTCAAATGATTGAAAACGACAACCATTCCTTTAAATAATGAAATAATTTATACAAGTTGAACTTAATCAAATAAGATACGAATTTGGTCGGAAAATTTATCACATAAATTAAATAGGGCACGAATTTTAAAAGTCACGTAGAAAATTTTTCAGCGGAAATAATTTATTTTGAAATATTTAATTGGGGAAAAATGTGAAAAAGACGATTTTATCTATTGCAGAGCGCTTTAATGAAGGACAAAAAGTTTAAATCACTTTTCTAAGGATCGATTAATCATGATGTGGAGAACTGAGAAATAGATCTCTTAAAATATGATCGTCAAGAATTTCAATATTAAGAATATTATATGTACCACTTTTTAACAGCTTGTTAAAACATTCAAAAGCATGGATCATTATTCCTCTTATGTATTCATATCCATCTATAAGCATATGTGTATTTAGGTTTATCCTTTTGCTGATTATATCACTCAGGACTACGTTAGTTTCAGGTCCACCGAATGATGATTAATGACCTTTTATTTATATACATTCAGAAATAGAGATGAATTTGTCATGTTGCTATCATACAGTTTGAAATGATACTTGTGTTTGTATGAGTCGGTCTTTCAAAAGGTACTTAGGTCTCCTAGTTAAAAAAAAATAAGAAAGGTATTTAGGTTATTTAACCTTTAAGTTTAGAGTCTCCTAATCCTGTTGACTTTATGTTAATCAAGAAAAAATATCATTTTATTTATTACTTTTTTCAATCAATAAGCACCTCAAAAATATTATTTTTTTTTTTTTAAAAAAACCCAACAAACCTGATCCTTTTCCAGAAGACAATCCCGATCATTATCCTCTAAGAGAAGCCTTGTTTCTTAGAAAATTGAGGAGGAGGTGACAAAAAAGTGTTGAAATTAAAATTGGTGACAAGTTTGACCAACCCAAGTCAAATTTTTTGTTGATTAGTGATTAGGAAGTTGCTGCAACAACTTTCGAAGTTGCTACAACAACTACGATAGTTGCTGCAGCAACAGTCGAAGTTGTTGCAAGTTGCTGCAGCAACTTCGGTAGTTGCTGCATGTCATTAA
The DNA here is from genome assembly GCA_031232105.1 of Capsicum rhomboideum. Classification (NCBI taxonomy): domain Eukaryota; kingdom Viridiplantae; phylum Streptophyta; class Magnoliopsida; order Solanales; family Solanaceae; genus Capsicum; species Capsicum rhomboideum. The sequence continues at coordinate 83,839,452 of CP124712.1, forward strand.
AACTAATGACAAAATTGTCACCTCTACTAAATAATTAAAACTTGTGTCACCTTTTTTTAATTTTCAAACTTTTTTGTCACCCTTAATTAAAAATCCCGTTTTCTTCATAGCTCAAAGACACTTTGTAGTTCAAACTGAAATATGTTCACATAGTCACAACAATTATCAGTTCCTATTTAATATATTTTAGTAGTCACAACTATAATTAGCTATATAAACATGGATATGTTTATATAGACATAGAGACTAGATTTTGAAATTTGCAGGTTCCTACAATGATCTCAAATTAATATAATGATAATTCACCTTCACACTAATAATTAAGGAACAAATTAAATGTAGTAAACAAAATTTTATTATTGATATCAAAAGTCAAAATTATAGGGAAAAGTACACAAAATAGACATGAAACGTAAAATATTTATATTTCAATACCCTCTCCCTTATTAACTCTCAAAATATCCTAGTGCTACAAATTAATTACAAGTCGTGCCCCCTTAGTTCAATTTCGATGGTTTCAGTAAATTGCGACGCACTATTTTCTTTTTTTTTTCTTAAATTGCGGTGTGCTCTTATTTTTTGGATTGTTGCCTTCACATGTTGGATCAGCTATGTCACCCACACTTATTTTCCTACATGTCATCATACTATTATACTCCCAACCACGTATTTATTTTATTTAAATATAAAAATAAATATAGTAGTTACTTATTTTTTGACTAATAAAAATATAAAAATAAATAAATACTTAGATTATAATAAGAAGTAATTAAAAAAGAATATTAAATTTACTAATTTATTTAATAAAATCTAAATTAGTAGAAATTTATATTTTTATTATTTTTGATTAGATTATCTTTTCTTATTGTTTCTTTTGAATAGTAAAATAAAATGTAAAGATAAATATATTATCTTACTATTTTTGGACTAATCAAAATATAAAAAAATTAATAAATAAACCCAACAATAAATAATTAAGAATGATAAGAAGTATCTCATTGAAGGACTGTAACAGTCCTCTATGATACCATTACAGTATATCCATATACTGTGATGGTATTATTAAGGACTCTAGCAGACCTCAATAATACTATGACAGTATATGAATATATGGTGATGGTATCATTGAAAATTGAGAAGTGTCTTATTGAAGGATTGAAGCAGTTCTCCAGGATATGCTCACCGCATATCAATATATTGTGATGGTATAATGGAAGATTGAGGAGTGTCTCATTGAAGTACGATATCATGTTAGTATTAGATATACTGTGATGGTATCATGAAAGTCTCGTTGAAGGATTGAAGCAGACATCAATGATACCATGACAATATATATATATACTGGGATTGTATCATGAAGGTCTCACTGAAGGAATTGACAGTATATAGATATACTATGATGGCATCATTACGGACTGAAGTAAACCCCAATGATACCATATCAAAATATAGATATATTGTGATGGTATCATGGAGGTCTCACGGAAGGATTGAAGCAGACATAAATGATACCACGACAATATATACATATATTGTGATGGTACTACTTGGACCGAAGCAAACACTAATGATACCGTGACAATATATAGATATACTATGATGGTATCATTGAGGTTTCACTGAAGGATTGAAGCAGACATCAATGGTTCCATGACAATATAGATATATATACTGCCATGATATCATTACGGACTGAAGTAAATCCCAATTATACCATGTGAGTATATATATACTGTGATGGTATCATGGAGGTCTCACTGAAGGATTGAACTAGTAATCAATGATACCATGAAAGTAATAAATATATTGTGATGGTATCATTGATGTCTCACTGAAGGATTAAAGGATTGAAGCAGACATCAATGATACCATGACAGTATATAGTTATATTGTGATGATATCATTACAGATTGAAGCAAATCCAATGATACCATGTTAGTAGATATATACTATGATGGTATCATGGAGGTCTGATTAAAGGATTGAAGCAGACATCAATGATACAATGATAGTATATAGATATACTGTGATGGTATCATGAAGATCTCACTGAATGATGAAGCATACATCAATGATACCATGATAGTATATAGATATACTGTGATGGTATCATTACGGACTGAAGCAAACCCAATGATACCATGTCAGTATATATATACTATGATGATATCATGAAGGCTTGACTGAAGAATTGAAGCAGGCATCAATGATACCATGACGGTATATAGATATACTGTGATGGTATCATCACGGACTGAAGTAAACCTAATGATACCATGTCAGTATATATATATATATTGTGATGGTATCATGGAGGTATGACTGAAGGATTGAAAGAGACATCAATGATATCATGACAGTATATAGATATACTTTGATGGTATCATGGAGGTCTCATTGAATGATGAAACATACATCAATTATACCATGACCTTATATAGATATACTATGGTAGTATCATTACGGACTAAAGCAAACCCAATGATAAAATATCGGTATATATATACTATGATAGTATCATGGAGGTCTTACTGAAGGATTGAAATAGACATCAGTGATGTCATGATAGTATATAGATATACTATTATGGTATCATGGAGGTCTCACTGAATGATGAAGCATATGAAAAAAACAGAAATAAAAAAGAAAAGAGAATCAAATAAAATTACAAAAGAAAAGACATACATAAAATAAAAAATAAAAATAAAAAGGACTAAAAATATGAAATTAATTTGTGGTGAAAAAATAAAGAATATTATGATTTGAGAAAAAAATGAATGAAAAAGGAGAAAAAAAATAAAGAATAAAGAAATAAAAAAAAGGAAAGGAACAAGAACTAAAGAAATTGAAAAACAAAGAGAAAATAAAAAATAAGAAACACAAAAATAAAAGAAAAAAAATAAAAGTAGGAAAAAGAAGAAGTGGAGAAAAAAAATTAAAGAATAAAGAAATAAACGAAAAAAGGATAAAAAAAAAAGAAAAGGAACAAAAAATAAAGAAATTAAAAAATAAAAATAAATAAATTAAAAAATACAAAAATAAAAGGAACCAATAAAGAAAAAAAAGAAGTAGAGAAAAAAATTAATGAATAAAGAAATAAACGAGAAAAAAGAAAAAAAAAGAAAAGAAAAGGAGTATATAAAATAAAAATTGAGTGTGAATTAGATTGTGGTGTAAAAAGAAAATAAAGAATAAAATAATTTTATGAAAAAATAAACGAACAAAGAAGCATAAAAAGAAAAAAAAAAAAGAAAAAAGGAAATGAGAAAAAAAAAAAACAGAAACAAGAAAAAAAAAAATAAAGAAGTAGAGAAATAGAGAAATAAAAAGGAAAAGAATTAAAATGGAGATAATTAACTAAAACTACAAGGGAAGGGGGCATTTTATGTAATTAGTTAGGGAGACATTTAGTTGTAAATAGTTTGCTCCAATGGTGTAAGGATGTACTTTCCCCAAAATTAGATTGCTATTGATGCACTAAAACATATTCTAAATAATAAAGCTATATTATATATGATCATAATAATATAACACAACTACTTATAACAAATTAACAATAACAAAAGAATTATAATAAAGTAGAAGAAAAACCAATATCGATGGCGAAGGGAAAACAATAAAGTAGAAGAAGAACTAAAATCGATGGTGAAGGAAAAAGAAATATTTAAATTTCCATGTTATGCAATTGAATTTTGAAGGGAAAACAAATATCTTGAAGGAAAAAAAAAAAGTGCAGAATTCACCGAAGAAAAAAAAAGTGTCCGAGATTAGAAGCATACCTCAAAGATTTTGTGATGTTGGTATTTTTCTATCTCTCTATATAAAAGAGTCCTAAATAAGGAAAAATTAATATACAATATTAGTTGGTTTGAAAGTCCTAAATTACATAACTCAAATAAGAAAAGATTAATATGTTATTTTAGTTGGTTTGAAACCCCTAATTATTCTGAAAATAATTAAATTATGCAGATTTTTTTTACCAAACTAAAAACGTGAGGGACAAATTTAATAACTATTTAGTTGGTTTTAATTTATTATTTGTCAATATTAGAATAATAATAAGTTTTTTACTTATTTTATTATTCTTTTTTTCCCTTTTGAACTTTTCTCAATTTTAACTTCTTTAATAGGAAGTTAGTTATGAACGTGTATTTCTTTTTTAGCCGAAAAAAAGTGTACTTCTTTTTCAATTTTTCCTCCTCCTCTTACCGTACATTTTAGGACTCCATAATTGTTAATATTCTTAATAATTTTTGTCATACATTTTAGTACTCCTTAATTTGTAAAACTTACCATATATTTTAGGACTCTTTACTTAAAAAATATAATAAATATAATTAAATGACAATTTTTTAAAAAAAGTGAAAAGATGATTTTGTTTATTGCAGAGTATTTTAATGAAGGGCAAAAAGTTTGAATCACTTTTCTAAGGAACTTCACACTTTTAATATATTATAAATAAGTAAAAACGGATGGAGTATTTTTAGCATAGTTGCTTATATTAACGCTTTTAAAATGAATTTAGGCCTTTTGGGCCTTTATTATATGGAATAAACTATAGTCAAACTTCTCTATAGTGGCAACGTTTGTCCAAAAATTTTATGGATGCTATAGAGAGGTGCTGTTATATATGTATACTGACATTTGACGTTCAGATCTCATTTAGCTGTTATAAACAAAAGTATGCAAAATTAGAAAAAACATGAATATAAAAGAGACAACTTTTTCCTCGTGAAGTTATGAAATAACTGGTGTACTCCATTTAAAAATAATTTTTTTCTTTAAATTAGATATATATACTTGAAATTTACTGTGTTCATAACATTAACCATGATTACCATATATATTTTGGTATTTTATTTTGTACATATGTACATAATATATTTCTTACAAAATATTATTACATAATATTTGAGTATGCTGTTATACAGAGGTAATTTTACAAAGAGTGTACCGCTGTAACCAACGCCATTGCTGTTATAGGTAGAATGTCGTTATACATAAGTAAAATATAACATAAAAAATCGATTTCGGAGAAAATCAGGCCGCTATAGTGAAATGTCGTTATAACCAGGTGACGTTATAGAGAGGTTTGACTGTACATAATTAACCAAACATCCTTACCATATCTACTAAATCCCTCTATACTTTAAAATAATTACATATTCTTTCATTACTATATAGTTTCCTACCAGATTTCAACTTAGATATATTTCCTTTGAATACAGGCGAAAATCTCTCTCCATGTATCTATCCATCTAACTCTCCCCCAAATCATGCTAATTCTTATTCAATCGTGCCCTCTCACTATCCTATTCTCTCTCCCACAATCTTCCGTCCATTATTGAGGAGCATTACTGTTAGAGGTATGCACACGCAAGCTCACGTGGTCTGAAGAGTAATATAGGACTTGTAAGTCCATATATCGATCCTATCAGGATTGACGAATTGATAACAATATTGAATTTGTTATCGGGATTGACGAATTGATAACAATATTGAATTTGTCAATTTGTAACTATTCAGCGGGTAAACAAGAAGTATAAAGTGATTTGACAGATTATTAACTACTAGCTAATATAAATTCTAAAACTTAAGAGCGATTGTAAATTGTTTTCTAATTTTAGAGGTGATTAATGATCTAGGGTTGCGGTATTGTAGCAATCCAGTTGAGTTATCGGTTAACTAGTTTAACTGATTTCCTGAGTTCCTAGTTATTGGTTGATATTCATGATATTGAGCATCTTTCCAAATAAATTCTACACCAACTTGACTATTTCTAATGCCTATATTCCTATGGTGATCGGTCGAAAGTGAAGTGCATGTGATTTCTCTTCCGTATCAACTAAGTAAGGGTAATAACTATATTTTATCCACATTAGTGAATCGATCCCCCTACCCGATAGAGTTCATAACCAATCTTTACTTTTTCTTATTGAGAACACATATTCTCTATTTCTAGTCCGATTTATACACCATAGATATTATTTGAGAATTGACCAGATAATCAAATAATAAGAGTAAGAAAAGATGAACAACTCAATAATGAAAATCGATATAAAACTCTATTAATTTCAAACATCAACCTTCATGTTCAACCATAACCCTAGATATGATGAGTTTATCTACTCATGAATTGATTACAAGAGAAAGATTTCATGAGTATACAAAGTTTCAATGATTAAAAGTAAAAAAAGAAAAGAAAAATCTAAGTGTAGAAGTTCCTTTGAATGTTACACACATCTCCCTCGGACTAAAATCTATGAAAAATGACTAAGATGTAGTATTTATAGGGTTTTAATAGAGTCTGGGTTGAATCCGGGTCGTGTGGATGGATCCAGGCCAAGATAGGCTTGAAATTGTACTGTTGCATCGCCCCATGCGGTGCAGTACACCATTTGAATGTGTGGGGGGCACCATTTTACACTGGTGCGGCGTCTGGGCATCCCGTAGTGTATTTTTGGCCTTTTCATCTTTTTTTGCTCCTGTTAAGTTTTCGTCTTGATATAACACCTTTGGACATGCTCCGAATCGTCTTCCTCGGCTCCTACACAGAATTCAAAGTTTGTTTTATGTTCCAACATGCTCCAAATTTGAGCAAAATCTATTGTTCTTCATACTACACATCAAAACAAGCTACATAAACATATTTTATATAAAGTAAGCTCAAACCCATACTAAAAAGAAGTAAAATGTAAGGCAAATAATAATATAAATGAATGACTTTTAGCCTCACATCAATTACAATTCATGGATCCATTGCATTCCATTTTTTAAGTTAGTAACTAATTTCACCCCTATTTATGTCATGTACCTAGGTTTTTAACATTTTCAATATTAAGTTTTCATTTTCAATCCACTAATTTCAAATCGATTTAGGGTCTATACCAAGTTTTCTTATAGTCCATTGATGGTTAAAGAATCTGAGAGTAAGAGAATTCTTAGTCGAGGTATCCAATAATACCAACAATGGATACAAGACAGATTATCATTTGATTTGTGTATCACTCAACAACACAAAGGGCTTTCTGCGGCTGCAGTTGCTGTTATTAAAGATAATGATTCTAAAATTTTTGCTGAGAATATCGTAATGATCTAGGGAAAATGAAGCAATTACATGAAGAACTGCGCTTAAGTACAATTAATCAAAATTCAAATACACAAGTACCAAAAGGCAAAGGAATAGTTGAGGAAGATGGTGATTCTGACAATCAGGTAAACACTACATTTCTAATTATATTTGAAATTATATGTAATTATGAATAAGCTTTAGTGTATCTAGTAAAATGTTGTGTATCTATTTATGTACAAATGTGTCTTTATATGATGTATTAATTACTTGATTATCTTTACCAATTTGAATGAAATATTATTATGTTTATCTGATGGATAAGATTCAATCTGACTACTACTGACTAATAGTGGCTGTCATGAATTTGATACATAGTAATGTATTTGAATAATAGTGAATGGGATGTCAGTATGTGTATCTGATATATAGAAATGTATATATTTGCTTATGTATCTAATATAAATGTATTTGTATCGACCCATATATAGATGTGATTTATATTAGGTTTATGTGTATCTAGTGTAATGATGTTTATAGATACATGTATTAGTGTATCTAAGGTAGAGTTTGTGTCTGATTAATAGTGACTACCATGTATTTGATAAATAGTAATATACTTTTCTACTAGTAAATGGATGTGAGTATATGTATATGATACATAGGAATGTACATGTTTGCCCATTTATCTAATATAAATATATTTTTTTGAACCCATGTATAAACGTGATACGTATTCAATTTCTATGTACTAGTGTAGTGATGTGTATCTATACATGTATCAGTGTATTTGATGAAGAATTTGTACCTGACTAATAGTGAATTTCATGTATTTGACAGATAGAAATATCTCTGCCTATATAGTATATATCATATTAAAAGTATCTGTATCTCAGAACACTGACATATTATAAATGCTGGTTAATATATCTTATAATATATTGGTTATAATCCTATGTAGAAATTTAAATATTTAATGAAAAATTCACCTATCCACCCACTACATATGAGTAGCTCAAGAAACAATCATAGTGTCAAGCATTTCAAGGACAAGTTTAATAAAGAACAACTTGCAATGTTCGGCAAGATCTGCTTTGGAGTATATCTCAATATACCCACATGCATATTTCAAGTATATTAGTTATTCACCATTTTTGAGTTTGTGTTGATTATTAAATTAAAATGCACTGATAATGAAGATGACTTTGACTTTATTAATTCCCCAAACAATAGGCTTATGAATAAGTATTTCAATGGTTAAGCTCTGTAAAGAAAACCCATCTAACTGAGTGTTTCGAACTGAGGAGGTGGGAAAATAACAATAAAGACGCCATGAAAATTGTCATTTTATGCTTTATACACACATTTGTTTTTTCACAACAGAATTATGTGGTCATTCTTGATAGAGATTTTCATCTAGTGCAGAATGACAGATACAACCTGTTTTCATTAAGAAAGTTATCCTTTGAAGAGTTGATCAAATCCTACCGACAAACCATCAACGATGCACTTTTATGAAATTATTTCAATCTAAAAATGAGTGCTGGTGTAATTAGTGTCACGCCTCGAATTCCAACGGGGCGGACTGGTACCCGAAGCCGATAAGGCCCGAGAGAACCAATCTTTGCTTATGTCCATTCATATGTATGTCATTCAAGAAACATCACCATCACGTATAGATACAAGATGCTGGTAGCGGAAGCCATGAAAACATGTGATATATACATATGTGAAGCTTGGCCGTTAGGGCCATCAAGTCAAAATGGACATACATATCTTTCATTCATATTCCCACATACGTCTACAAAGCCTCTAACAGATGCATACACATAACCAACTTAAAGTCAGGACAAGTCCCCACTTTATACAATATTTACAATACCAAAACAAATGTACAACTGTGACTCGAAAACCCCCGAACCAACTGGAGCTCACCAAAGATTGGCAAATGACCGGTAATCTACTGTGGAGGTCTACTAGCACCTGCGCATGCAGCAAATAAGGTAAGTCCCCCAAGGGACGTCAGTACGTAGAATGTACTGAGTATGTAAGGCTCATATGAAACTGCATGATATATAAGACTTCAATGAATTCAAATACAAGCGAATAGACAATATTGATAGCCCATCGTTCTGTATGTTTGGAACCATGTATATTGCTTTCATTACTTTCTTTGCTTCTTTATTCATACATCATCACTTGTGTCACAATATACCAGGGCCCCAACTGATCAGCGGGTCTTTACATAACATAACGTTAAGTTAGGATCGGCCCGAGCTAGGCTTATACCTCTAGAGCTACCATCCATAAATCAATACATCGGGCACGAATCGAGCTAGGTTATTACTTCTAGAGCTGCCACCATAAACCAAATCAGGTTCGGCTCGAGCTAGGTTCTTACCTCTATAGCTACCCCTCGTCAGGTTCGGTCCGAGCTAGGCTTATGCCTCTAGGACTACCCCCTGATCCAATAGTCTCGGGATCGGCTCGAGCTAGGCTTATGACTCTAAAGCTACCACCCGTACTCTTGTAACCGACAACTATGCATTACTTCATTTCTTTACTTTTGAGAGATTGATACAATGACAGTCATAACATTATTGGAGCTTTGGAACATAACATTATTGGAGCTTTGGAACATGTCCGCAAATTATGTAACACATGAGTAACATTTCTCAATGAATGAGGAACATGTGACTAACACTGGATGAATCCCTGAAATGAAATACCTTAGAACATTTCGGAATGGAACAAGTACAATGACAATGCGAACACTATGTGCTGCAGAAGGATACGAAAAGAGTAACCTTACATACCTTATCTTCCCAATAAGAATATACAATACTAAATGTGAACACAATAGTCCAGCTCCTTCCTTACGTTTCACTCTACAACACAAGTACATAACAGAGCTTACGTTAACAACCAACTACCTTACAAGTGCACACGACGACAATGAGTTACATGATTGCCTTAAAATGCCATTTCCCCCTTGATAATACCATTGATGAAATTATCATACCAATAATACCACAACATTCCATACATTGACCAATACATCATAAACCAATAGCATGTCACACCAAGTTCATACTTTACACTTCTCCATCAACACAACATCACAATTACTCCATCAAGTCATCTCAATACACTTCATAACAACATATCAACAACAATCCCATAAATTATACTTATAGAAAAATAACAAGTTAAGGAACATAACCACACCATACATGTTGATATTTCATCCATACCATGCACTTTCATCAAAACCCCAAGTCTCCTTACAAGTTTAAATCACAAAGATGACACATCTTTTAGCAAAAAGAAAAAGTGCATTACTTAAACTTTAAGACACAACCATCATGATCTACATAATCTCCCATGCATATAATATATTAATCCATAAGAATAATCACTTACCCAAACTTGCAAATGAGTGATCTTGTCCAAAGAGATCGCTTAGGGTTTGAGAGCTTGAAAAATATCTTGTAGAAATGTCTAGAATGGCATGTGTGCTTTGTGGAAATAAAAATCTGATTTTTGCTACCTTATATAGCCCCTCAAGTCATACTTAGCCACTTTTTGGCATTAAATTCCATGTTTACTTGGTCAAAGTGGAAGAATGGGTTATTTGCCCTTTTGGGCCATGTCTTTTAATTCATTTTGGTCCTTAAATTGAGCCCATTTACACATATTAACCTAGCCCACCAATTTCAATGTGTAATACTCCCATTATCTCATGTTTAAATAATTCCATAATGTCAATATAAGATTCAACTCGCGAGATTCACACTCGTAGCCTCAATCCTCAAGAATACACGATTTTTCCCACTCATGGCTTAATTTAACATAATTTGATAAAATACTTGTGACGACCAATTAACCCCAACTTGGATGCCAAACTCTCTCAAGAGTAGTCCTACTACGATGGGATAATGATACCATAATTCAAACGTCTTATTTATAGAATAATAGTCGAAGAAAAATTTTGGCGAAAAACAACCCGGGACGCCGCCAGGCACACCCCAATGCTGCCCATACCAGAAAAATTTCTGGCATTGGCGGCCTGGCACGCTGTCTGGTGCGCCCCAGTGCTGCCTTTACCAAAAAAATTTCGGCCAGAAGCGGCCTAGCACGCCCCTGGGCGCGTCCCACACCTAAAATGTGATTTTCTTCCTTTGTTCGACTTTTCTTTGCGGACGTTAGTACAATATCAATAGTCCATCAAAACCAAGACAATATATGCACTTATTGCTCTCAAAACTAAAGTAAACATGGTTCAAATACGACACATAAAGGTGCATTAGATCACCCAGCAATAAGGGTCGTAAGGTACGGGGTGTTACATCCTTCCCCCATTAGAAACATTCGTCCTCGAATGTTAATAACATCTTATCAAGTACAATAAATTCATGTTTGTGTTAGTATGTTAGTATATATACATATACACATAATGCTTATAAATACTTACTTGTTATTGCTCTTCTTCCGCACTTTGAACTTTTTCTTCCGTGTGAAACAAATACGGGTACTTTGACTTCATCATTTCTTCCGCTTCCCATTTAATCTCTTCTACTTTTTGATTTCTCCAAAGTACCTTTACGGAAGCCACTTCTTTATTCCTTAACCTCTTCACTTGTCTATCCAGAATAGCAATCGGTATCTCTTCATAAGTGAGATCCTCCGTAACTTGTACATCTTCAATGGGAACAATACGAGATGGATCCCCTATGCACTTCCGAAGAATCGAGACATGAAACACTGGATGGACTGAGGAGATTTCTTGGGGTAATTTCAATTCATATGCAACTTGCCCAAATCTTCGGACAATTTTATATGGCCCTGTATAACAGGGACTCAATTTCCCTTTCTTTCCAAATCGCATTCCCCCTTTCATCGGTGACACCTTCAAGAATACCCAATCACCTATGGCGAATTCGAGCCCTCTTCTTCTAACATCAGCATAGGACTTGTGTCGACTCTGGGACGTTTGCAGCTGCTGTTGGATCACTTTAACTTTCTCCATAGCCTGATGAACAAGATCTAGCCCAAGTAAAGTAGTTTCACCCGCTTCAAACCATCCGATTGGTGATCTACATTTTCTTCCGTATAAAGCTTCATAAGGTGCCATTTTAATACTTGAATGATAGCTATTGTTATAGGCAAATTCAATAAGAGGCAAATGGTCATCCCAACTGCCTTGAAAATCTAATGTGCAAGCTCGTAGCATATCTTCAAGCGTTTGGATAGTACGTTCTGCTTGTCCATCTGTATGAGGATGGAAATCCGTACTCAAATTCACTTGTGTACCCAAGCTCTTCTGAAAAGATCTCCAAAAATGTGCGGTAAATTGTGCTCCTCTGTCTGATATAATGGAAATTGGAATCCCATGCAATCGTACTATCTCCTTAACATATAACCTTGCATAATCTTCAGCTGTATAGGTGGTCTTGACTGGTAGGATATGCGCTGACTTGGTAAGCCTGTCAACTATGACCCATATAGAATCGAATTTCTGCAGTGTACGAGGCAAACCTGTAATGAAATCCATATTAATCATGTCCCATTTCCAGACTGGAAGATTGATACATTGCATGCAACCTCCTAGTTTCTGATGCTCTACCTTTACTTGTTGATAATTCGGGAATTGAGCTACAAATTCTGCAATGTTCTTCTTTATGTTTCCCCACCAATACATTTCCTTCAAATCATGGTACATTTTGGTAGCTCCCTGATGAATAGAATATCGTGAATGATGCGCCTCTGTCATAATTCGTTTCCTCAGCTCGTCTACATCCGGTACTCATAATCTACCTTGGCATTGAAGTATTCCTTCTTGTCTAAGATCAAATGCCTTTGTCAAACTCTGTTGTACATTCTCTTTTAACTGCAATAACATAGGATCCGCAAACTGCTTCTCTTTCACTTCAACTATTAATAAAGATTCTGCCGCATTTTGTACAATAACCCCTTCATCTGAGGATTCAAGAAGACGAACCCCCCAGCTGGCTAATTGATGTAGATCCTTAACTAAGTCTTGCTTTTCCGTCAATTGGACACTAGTGCCTCCTATTGCCTTGCGGCTCAATGCATCAGCTACCACATTTTCTTTTCCTGGATGATATAGAATATCAATATCATAGTCTTTCAATAGCTCAAGCCACCTCCGCTGCCTCAGATTGAGTTCTTTCTGCTTAAAGATATATTGCAAACTTTTGTGATCAGTATAGATATCAACATGAACTCCATACAAATAATGACACCATATCTTTAAAGCAAATACCACCGCTGCTAACTCAAGATCATGTGTGGGATAATTTCTCTCGTGTGGCCTCAACTGTAGTAAGGCATATGCTATGACATTACCGTACTGCATTAATACACATCCTAGGCCAACTCCAGAAGCATCACAATATACTGCATAACCCTCGGTGCCTTCCGGAAGTACTAACACCGGTGTAGAAGTCAATTTATCTTTCAGCTCTTGGAAACTTTTCTCACATGCATCATTCCATTGAAACTTAATTGTATTGTGTGTTAACTTCGTTAAAGGTTCAGCAATGGAGGAAAACCCTTCAACAAACCTTCGATAATAGCCTGCAAACCCTAGAAAACTACAAATTTTTGTAGGCGTCGTAGGCCTTGGCCAATTTCTCACCGCATCAATCTTTTGCGTATCAACTCGTATCCCTTCATCTGACACAATATGACCCAAGAATGCGACGAATTTTAACCAAAATTCACATTTAGAGAACTTTGCATACAACTTACGCTCCCGAAGAATCTGTAACACCTATCGTAAGTGATTAGCATGGTCCTCGTGTGATCTTGAATAAACCAAGATGTCATCTATAAACACCGTCACGAACACGTCTAGAAATGGCTTAAACACCTTATTCATCAAATCCATGAAAACAGCTGGTGCATTTGTTAGTCCAAACGACATAACTAAAAATTCATAATGGCCATACCGGGTTCGGAAAGCTGTCTTGGGTATGTCTCTTTCTCTAACTCTGACTTGATGGTAACCCGACCTCAAGTTAATCTTTGATATATATTTGACGCCCTGTAACTGATCAAACAAATCGTCAATTCTCGGGAGGGGATATTTGTTCTTGATCGTTACTTTATTCAATTGCCGATAGTCAATGCACATTCTCAATGTGCCATCTTTATTCCGTACAAATAATACCGGTGCACCCCACGGGGACATACTAGGCCTGATGAAGCCCTTGTCCAGCAAGTCTTTCAATTGCTCCTTCAATTCACGCAATTCTGCTGGAGCCATTTTATACGGGGGAATAGAGATAGGCTGAGTGCCTGGATTTACATTGATACCAAACTCTACTTCCCGTTCTGGGGGTAAACCTGGAAGATCGTTAGGAAATACATCAAGATATTCATTGACCACTTGAACCGGCTGAGGAGTTAGTGGTTCCACATCAGTATCTTTCACTCGTACTAAGTGACAGATGTACCCCTTGGCTACCATTTTCCTTGCTTTAAGATAGGAAATAAATTTTCCTCTTGGTGCCCCCACATTACCCGTCCATTCTAGTATATTCGTTTGTGGAAAATGAAAATGTACTTTCTTAGCCCGGCAATCCATCGTGGCATAACAAGAAGCCAACCAATCCATACCCATTATGACATCAAAATCCACCATGTCCAATTCAATGAGATCAGCCAGTGTATCATGACCACACACAGTTACCACACAATTACGATATACTCTTCTTGCAATAATATATTCACCAACGGGTGTTGATACTTCAATTGACTTAGTTAATAATTTCGATGTTCTTTCAAATTTTGCAGCAATCAATGGAGTAACATATGAAAATGTAGAACCCGGAACAATCAATGCATATACATTATACAAAAATATGGATAATGTACCTGTGACTACGTCAGGAGATGCCTCCGAATTCTGCCGGTCCACTAGAGCATAAGTACGGTTCTGGACTCCACTAGTACTGGATGCTCCTCTGGCACCTCTACCACGACCAACAGACTGCACACCTCGGCCTAAAGAAGGAACCGATGATGATGATGCAACGGCTGATCACGTAGGTAGTGCTATACCACCCATGCTCCTCTGGGGACATTCTTTCATAATGTGTCCCAACATACCGCACCAAAAGCAAGCATTCGTCTTTAATCGGCATGTACCTGAATGAGTACGCCCGCAGTGCTGACACTGTTGATGAGGAAATCCTGCTGCCTGTGATCCGTGAATTCCACTACTTTGCCCAGATTGACTGCCTCTAAACCCTCGAAATTGAGAGTGAGTGCCTGCTGTGGAATAGGAGAATGATGGTCTAGACGGTCTAGGAAACATCCGAGGCCTAGATTCTCCTTGGGACACCATAGACTGTCCCATAGTTCTAGCTCTTTTGGACTGTCCTCTTTCAGATTCATGTACCCTCCTTCTCTGTCCTTGATCTTCCATTTTCTGTGCGAAGGCCTGTATTCTAGCTATGTCCATGTCTTTGTTCAAGGCAGCAATGGTGCAGTCCCTTACCAAATATGGCTCTAATCTGTACATATATCGATGGACTCTGTCTGTCATTGTGGCCACTACATTCGGAGCATATCAAGCCAAGGAATAAAACTGAAGACTATATTCTCTAACACTCATATTTCCTTGACGTAGATTTAGAAACTGGTCTGCACGTGCCTCCCGGATCTCATATGGGAGGTAATGATCAAGGAATGCCATTTTAAATTCTTCCCAACCAGCTGGAAGTACATCAATACCCCTCGATCTTTTCCAGTCTTCATACCACAATATAGCTTCGCCTTTTAATCTATAGGCCGCAAGTTCAACTATTTCAACACCAGTCACGTGCATAACATATAGAGCCCTCTGGATTTGATCCACGAAGTCCTGTGGATCTGCTTTCGGATCTAACACAGTGAATATAGGCGGGTCTAATTTCAGAAAGTCCTGTGTCCTGCAACTTGCCACTCTAGCCACATCATCCTCATTTGTCGTTGGACCAGCTCACCCTTGACTTTGTGTAGCAACTATCTGAGTCAACATACGCACTGCATTTCTTAAATCCTGGTCAGTGGCATTCATTGGTGGTTCTGCGGGTACTTCTCTACCTCGTGGCTCTCCCAGAGCTGGAAAAGTAGAAGAAGACCGCGATGCAATTTCAGTGTTGGCTCTACCTTGACTAGCTTGGTCAGGTGGTGATTTACTAATTCCTTCACCGGCAAGCATATCTACCTTCTTACCTTTTCCTCTACCTCTTCTTGTCATCGGCATTTTACTATAAACAAGAAAACCAATTCCAATGGTCAGATACGATTCCACTTACAACATTGGCTCTATTGCACGATCTAGCAAGGAAGAAAAGAAACAACTCCTAAATGTCCCGTAGCCTCCTACTTATAAATGTGGTGCGCAACACATCCATAAGCAAGACGCTACTCAGACACGGCTTTGTAGACACCCTTAGGACGACCTGGCTCTGATACCACTTTTGTCACGCCTCGAATTCCAATGGGACGGACTGGCACCCGAAGCTGATAAGGCCCGAGAGAACCAATCTTTGCTCATGTCTATTCATATGCATGTCATTCAAGAAACACCACCATCACGTATAGATACAAGATGCTAATAGCGAAAGCCATAGAAACATGTGATATATACATATGTGAAACTTGGTCGTTAGGTCCATCAAGTCAAAATGGACATACATCTCTTTCATTCATATTCCCACATACGTCTACAAAGCCTCTAACAGATGCATACACATAACCAACTTAAAGTCGGGACAAGTCCCCGCTTTATACAACATTTACAATATCAAAACAAATGTACAACTGTGACTCGGAAAGCCCCGAACCAACTGGAGCTCACCAAAGATTGGAAAATGACCGGCAACCTACTGTGGAGGTCTACTAGAACCTGCGCCTATAGAAAATAAGGTAAGTCCCCCAAGGGACGTCAGTACGAAGAATGTACTGAGTATGTAAGGCTCATATGAAACTGCATGATATATAAGACTTCAATGAATTCAAATACAAGAGAATAGTCAATATGGATAACCCATCGTTCTGTATGTTTGGAACCATGTATATTGCTTTCATTAATTTCTTTGCTTCTTTATTCATACATCATCACTTGTGTCACAATGTACCCGGGCTCCAACTGATCAGTGGGTCTTTACATAACATAACATTATGTTGGGATGGGCCCGAGCTAGGCTTATGCCTCTAGAGCTACCACCCATAAATCATACATCGGGCTCGGCTCGAGCTAGGTTATTACCTCTAGAGCTGCCACCCATAAACCAATATATCAGGTTCGGCTCGATCTAGGTTCTTATCTCTAGAGATACCCCCTGTCAGGTTTGGTCCAAGCTAGGCTTATACCTCTAGGACTACCCCCTGATCCAATAATCTCGGGATCGGCTCAAGCTAGGCTTATGCCTCTAAAGCTACCACCCATGATATTGTAACCAATAACTATGCATTACTTCATTTCTTTACTTTTGAGAGATTGATACAATGACAGTCATAACATTATTGGAACTTTGGAACATAATATTATTGGAGCTTTGGAACATAACATTATTGGAGCTTTGGAACATGTCCGCAAATTATGTAACACATGTGTAACATTGATCAATGAATGAGGAACATATGACTAACAATGGATGACAACCTGAAATGAAATACCTTAGAACATTTTTGAATGGAACAAGTACAATGACAATGCGAACACTATGTGCTACAGAAGGATACAGAAAGAGTAACCTTACATACCTTATCTTTCCAATATGAATATACAATCCTAAATGAGAACACAATAGTCCAGCTCCTTCCTTACATTTCTGGTAACGAATCAAAGAGGGAAAAACAAGAATAAAAGAAAACAAAAGAAGGATATGTGGATTAATATCTAAGTATTGAAATTATGGGCAACAAGGGGCTTGATACCCTCACCTCCCAATTGATTCCAACACCCAAACACAAACCCTAGTTTGAATAAATTAAAGGAAACCAAATACCACAAATGGGTAATACTCAAATTAATCCAAACCAAAGAAGTTCAACACCAATCTTAAGATTCCACCAACTAAACACTCACTAATTAACCACTAATTCCTTAAGGGAATATGCTAAGAGGAAGACTAAAATTTAACAATATTGTTCAATATTCATCAAAATCTACCATGCCAAATAAGGAATTATCCTATTTATACCAAAGAAATAAAGACAACTAGTTTCTACAAATATGACCTTAATGAGAGACAAGGGCCTTGTTTGGGTTATCTTGTTGTGAATTCTTGAATTTAAAATCTAGCCACTTGCACCAATGACCCCCTTTTCTTCATCCGCTTCACCCCTTTGATTCTTCCACACATTGTAGATTCTCCATTGACAATCTTCGGGCTTCTCCCAAGTCCCCTTTTGCATAATCATACTTTGTAGACCTTGGAGTTCCCTTGCTTGACTCCGTGTGAAAGGACGTGTGCCCTTTGTGCTAGCATCATTCTCCCCTTCTTGAAAAGGATTCGTCCTCGAATACAAAGGTTCACCTACAACACAAGGAGATAGATCACTAACATTAAACACATTATGAACATTGTACTCACCCGGCAAGTCAACCATGTAGGCATTATCATTGATCTGCTTGAGCACTTTGAAAGGGCCATCTCCCCTTGGACTTAGCTTCCCTCTTCGGACTTATGGGAACCTTTCCTTTCGGAAATGGACCCATACCCAATCATCCGGGTTGAAGATCACCTCCTTTCTTCCACAGTTCTTCCTCATGGCCACTTTGGAATTGTTCTTTTCGATGGCCTCTCTTACCTTAGAATGAATGTTCATCATCTCTCTTTCCCTTTGCTTGGAATCTAGGCTTACAACAACATGACTAGACAAAGGAGTCATGATTAATGGAAACAAAGGATTAAAACCATAACATGCTTCAAATGGAGACATCCCAATAGAGGAATGGAAAGACCGGTTATATGCAAATTCAATCAAGGGTAAATGGTCTTCCCAAGTAGTTGGGGTTCCTTTAATCATACACCTAAGCATGTTATCAAGAGTCCGATTGACTACCTCGGTTTGCCCATCCGTTTGGGGGTGGAAAGAAGTAGAAAACATAAGTTTGGTACCAAGTGTACCCCAAAGACTCTTCCAAAAATGGCTAAGAAATTTGGAATCCCTATCACTCACAATGGTTTGAGGGACTCCATGCAATTTAAGTACATGAATGACAAACAAGGAGGCAACATGAGATGCATCATCACACTTATGGCATGGAATAAAATGAGTCATTTTAGAAAATCTATCCACTACCACGAATATGCTATCATGTCCTCTCTTAGTCCTAGGAAGTCCTACTATAAAATCCACAGAAATGTCCATCCATGGACCACTAGGAGTAGGAAGAGGAGTGTACTTACCTTGAGGCCGAGTTGTGGATTTGGCTTGCTTGCAATCTAGACATTGTCCACAAATCCGCTCTACATCATGCTTCATCTTGGGCCAACAGAATTGCTCCATGAGAATGTCAAGTGTCTTGGGCACCCCAAAGTGTCCCATCAAACCACCACTATGTGCCTTTTTGACGAACAACTCTCTCCATGAACTCATGGGTACACAAACCCGCCCATCCTTGAACAAAAACCCATCAACCAATTGAAACCTATCAACCCGCTTCCCTTGATGAAGACTTTCAAAAGTATCCTTGAAGTCGGAATCCATAGCATAGAACCCCTTCAAGCTTTCAAATCCCATCATCTTAGAAGCTAAAGCATTGACCAAAACATACCTTCTTGATAGAGCATCCGCCACCACATTCTCCTTTTCTTGCTTGTAGTTGATCACATATGGGAAGGTTTCAATAAACTCAACCCATTTAGCATGCCGTTTATTCATCTTGGATTGCCCCTTGAGGTGTTTTAAGGACTCATGATCGGTCCTTATAACGAATTCTTTGTGCCACAAGTAGTGTTGCCAATGAGCCAACACCCGCACAAGTGCATACAACTCCTTGTCATAAGTTGAGTACCAAAGAGAAGCCCCCTTTAGTTTTTTGCTAAAGTAAGCTAATGGTTTCCCTTCTTGCATCAATACACCACCTATACCAACACCCGAAGCATAACATTCAATCTCAAAAGCTTTATCAAAGTTGGGTAGTTGAAGTAATGGTGAGGAACTCAACATCAATTTCAAGGCTTGGAAGGACTTCTCTTGCTCATCCCCCCACACAAAAGGTACATCTTTTTTGATCAATTCGGTCAAAGGAGAAGCAATTGAACTAAAACCCTTTACAAATCGCCGGTAGAAGCTTGCCAACCCATGAAAACTTCTTACCTCGGTTGCATTAGTTGGAGTTGGCCATGACTTGATGGATTCTACCTTTTCTTCATCAACTTCAATACCATTTGCACTAACCACAAAACCTAAAAAGACGACTTTCTCAACACAAAATTAGCACTTCTTGAGATTAGCAAAGAGCCTTTCTTGTAGCAAAACATTAAACACTTGCCTCAAATGGATCACATGATCTTCAATTGTCTTACTATACACAAGGATGTCATCAAAATATACCACCACAAACTTTTTGATGAAAGGTTTGAGAACATGGTTCATCAACCTCATGAAAGTGCTTGGAGCATTTGTCAACCCAAATGGCATGACAAGCCATTCATACAACCCAAACTTCATCTTGAAAGCCGTTTTCCATTCATCACCCGGATTCATGCGAATTTGATGATACCCACTTCGAAGATCAATCTTTGAGAAGACACTTGAGCCACACAATTCATCTAACATGTCATCAAGTCTAGGGATTGGATGCCTATACTTGATTGTAATTTTGTTCATGGCTCTACAATCAATGCACATCCTCCAAGTGCCATCTTTTTTGGGAACAAGGATTACCGGTATGGCACAAGGACTTAGGCTTTCTTTGATCAACCCCTTATCAAAAAGTTCTTTCACTTGCCTTTGTAGTTCCTTGGTTTCTTCCGGATTGCTTCTATAGGCCGGCCGGTTTGGAATATGTGAAACCGGTACAAAATCAATTTGGTGCTCAATTCCCCTCAAGGGTGGTAATCCCTTAGGCATCTCCTCCGGAAATAGATCATTATAGTCCTGCAAAAGAGAAGAAATGATACTAGGCAAAGTGCTAGTAGCTTGATTAGCATGCAACAAAAGATTGGTGTTGACAAGGCACACTAGAAAGCGTTCCTCATCCACACCCTTGAGACACTTGCTTGGCTTGGCTATCATACACATGTTCTTCTTGTTCTTAGCCAAGTCACTTCCTTCCTTTGGAACATTGGTGGAGCTTTCACCCTCACTCCTCGCCTCATCCACCCTTATCCTCTCCCAAAGTTCGTTCATATCCCTATAGTCCTCACTTACTTGATATGGAGTGAGAGGTGCGAGCACATACTTCTTACCTTCAATCACAAAAGCATACTTGTTGGATCTTTCGTGGTGCACAACATATCTATCAAATTTCCACGGCCGTCCCAACAATATATGACAAGCCAACATAGGCATAACATCACAAATCAACTACTCATTGTACTTGCCCACACTAAATCGGATACTTGCTTGTTTGAGGACTTTCATCTCACTACTCTAATTGAGCCATTATAGCTTGTAAGGGTTGGAGTGTTTTCTTGTTGGAATTTGCATACGCTCCACCAAAGAACTACTTACTACATTGGTGCAACTCCTACTATCAATAATCAAAGAACACACCTTGTCTTGGATTTTGCACCTAGCATGGAATAAATTCTCCCGTTGATCAAGTTCTTCTTTGGAAAGGGCTCCCATGATGCGCCTCACAACGCAAGAAAGATTGGTATTCACCTTCAATTCTTTATCACTATCAAGTAAAGGTCTTCCCTTTTCAAGGAAGCAAG
The DNA here is from genome assembly GCA_031232105.1 of Capsicum rhomboideum. Classification (NCBI taxonomy): domain Eukaryota; kingdom Viridiplantae; phylum Streptophyta; class Magnoliopsida; order Solanales; family Solanaceae; genus Capsicum; species Capsicum rhomboideum. The sequence goes on from CP124712.1 coordinate 83,861,433, forward strand.
CAAAATTCACCCTCTCATCTAACCTTTCTTCTTCATCCACTGAAGCATCTCCTTCTTCCTCACTTTTGTCTCCCTCCTTCTCACTCTTTTCAACACCCTCTTCCTCATCCTCGGTTCTATACCCATCCCGAAGTGCAACAATTGTTCTTCTATTGGGGCACTCACTAGCAACATGTCCCCTTCCTTGGTATCTAAAGCATTGAATGGTAGAAGGTCGAGGAAAGTTAGGTTTGACATAGTTACCTCCTTGTGGCTTCTCATTTGTCTTGGACTTGTAATCAAACTTGACTTGAGTATCTTGACCAACACCCTTAAATTGCCCTTTAGACGATGTCGCCTTCCAATTATCTCTACTCTTGTCCCATGTGGATGTGGAAGTATTCTTGGCCTTGTAGGACTTTTCTTCTTTCAAATCCATCTCGACCTTTGAGGCATCATGAAAGGCCGCTTCAAGAGTATCATAGTGTTTAAGTTTCAAAGGCTTTAGAATATCATACCTCAAATTGGCCACGAATCGAATCACCGTACATTCCAAGCTTTCTTCAAGTTTAGACTTCATTCTCAAGTTTTCAAACTCATCATAATACTCCTCCACACTTTTGGAACCTTGCCTCAACATGTACACCTTCTTGAGCACTTCTTGGTAGTATTTAGGAGTCAAGTACCTCATCTCCATAAGTGTAATCAATTCTAGCCACGTAGTCAACTCATAGTTGTGATGGCTCTCTCTTTCCCGCCTCTTGGACTCCCACCAAGTTGAGGCATACCCTTCGAATTGTGTGAGAGCATACTTTGCCTTCAAAGTTTCTGAAATATTATTTGTGAGAAAGATCCGTTCACTTTGAATTTTCCATTCCAAGAACTCATCAGGGTCACTACTTCCTTTAAACCTTGGAAGTGTGACCTTGATAGTGTTCAAGCCTTGATCTTGATCATTCCTCTCCCCAAACCTATCTCCTCTAACTCCCATCCTATCACCTCTATATCCCATCCTATCTCCTCTATTTCCTATATTTCCCATTCTATCTCCTCTATTCTCGTATTCTTGACCTCTCATACCTTGGGCCCACCTCAATTCTCGAGGCCGGAACCCTTCCCTTGGTACTCCATAACCACCCCTTCCTCTATGCTCCCAAAATTCATCGTTATTGAGCTCATCATTCATTTTATCATAGAGTGGGTTTTGGTATTGGTAGTCTTGGTATGGCATTTGTGGTGTATTTTGTGGAGGTGATATGTGGGAATCATGTATGGATGCATTTGATGTGTTTCGAATTGGAGTTTGGTTCCAAACTTGGTCGTCCACAAGAAATCGATTCTCTTGTGGAGGATGATAGGGTTGTGGATGGGGGTATGGTGTAGGTTGTCTTGGAAAATTTGGAGTGTTGTTCGTTTGGAAGGTGGGTTGTTGGAAGTTTCGGGTTTGATGTGGTGGAGGGTAACATAATTCATGAGCTTGCCCCGGAGTAATGGTGGTGGATTGCACCGATGCCCTCCTCATCTCCTCATATTCGATTTAAAGTGATTTCCCTCTCTCAACCCGTACCAACCTTTCCTCCATACCTCCCATTCTTCCACTCATTTCCGCAATTTGTTTGGTGAGGTGGGTGAGAGATTCCATGATGGGGTTTGAGGCTTCACCACTTGGACTCGCATTCGACATGGTACCTACAAAACTCAATAAACAATATTAGTAGAAAAAGCCTCACGTCACTCGTATGTAAACTCTCAACTTACCTCCTAAAGTGTCGTCTCAAAATTGGTAGTGAACTCTAACTTTGCCTGATCAATTCAAGATCACCTATCCTTTGTGGTAGAATGGATTCTTGTGACTCTTGAAAGAAGGACGACTCGATTGAAGGTAAAAGGACTTGAATCAAGAAGTTTATCAATGAATTAAGATGAGAAAAGTTGAAGAAAAGAAGCACGAAAGAAAAACGGACTAAAAAAAAAACTAAGTAACAAAAGTAGAAAAATTACTTGTGTTGCTTAATTTGATGAATCAAGGAGATGATTTGATGTTTTAAAACTAATTAACAAGTGATTAAAGATGTTAATTACATGTTAAATAGTTGAGAAATCGAAAGAAGAAAGCGTAGGAAAAAGAATCACGGAGTTTGGACACTTAGAAAAATTTTTGGGTCCAAAAAACTTTGGACCCTTAAAAAAAAACTAAGTGCTGAAAATTCAGCTCTCTGAATCTGGCTTACACGCTCCTGCAGGGTTGTGTGGGCTTGATTCTACTGAGTCAGTTGCTGGCGTGGCTGGCTGGTGGCTGCCGCGTCAGCGTTGACCGTTGACTTGCTGACGTGGCTGCTGACATGGCAGTCCACGTGGAAAATATAATTTTTTTTTCTAGAATTTCCACAAGTGGACCCACAAACACTTTTGACCAAATTTGACTTGAAGTTTTTGGATCAAAGTGTACTTCTTTTCTCTTCTTCTCCAAGAACAATATGAAGGTGTTCAATAACACCAAGAATACCAAAAACACACACCAACCCTAGCACACCCAAATCAACTCGGAATTGACTCAAAATTTAGGAGTAGCTTCCCCACGACTTAGAGAACAAACCCCAATGAATTTTAAGCCTCAATTTCTCCTCAATCAACAAACCCACTTTTCAAGTTTTGAAATTTCAAAAGCTTGAAAACCCTTTAATGGCAACTTCACTTTCCCAACTCCGATTTGAACGAAATTTGAGATTTAGACTCAAAAAACACTAGAGAATCAAGATCTAGTGTCAAAAACAACAAATCAAAACAAAAATATTTTCGGATTTTTTATTTTTATTTTTATTTTTTTTGGATTTTTGAAGAAATCAAAATCCCAAGATTAAGATTTGTGAAAACAAACCTTAACCTAGGCTCTTGATACCAAAACGATAACGAATCAAAGAGGGAAGAGCAAGAATAAAAGAAAACAAAAGAAGGATATGTGGATTAATATCTAAGTATTGAAATTATGGGCAACAAGGGGCTTGATACCCTCACCTCCCAATTGATTCCAACACCCAAACACAAACCCTAGTTTGAATAAATTAAAGGAAACCAAATACCACAAATGGGTAATACTCAAATTAATCCAAACCAAAGAAGTTCAACACCAATCTTAAGATTCCACCAACTAAACACTCACTAATTAACCACTAATTCCTTAAGGGAATATGCTAAGAGGAAGACTAAAATTTAACAATATTGTTCAATATTCATCAAAATCTACCATGCCAAATAAGGAATTATCCTATTTATACTAAAGAAATAAAGACAACTAGTTTCTACAAATATGACCTTAATGAGAGACAAGGGCCTTGTTTGGGTTATCTTGTTGTGAATTCTTGAATTTAAAATCTAGCTACTTGCACCAATGACCCCCTTTTGTTCATCCACTTCACCCCTTTGATTCTTCCACACATTGTAGATTCTCCATTGACAATCTTCGGGCTTCTCCCAAGTCCCGTTTTGCATAAGCATCCTTTGTAGACCTTGGAGTTCCCTTGCTTGACTCCGTGTGAAAGGAAGTGTGCCCTTTGTGCTAACATCAATTTCACTCTACAACACAAGTACATAACGGAGCTTACGTTAACAACCAACTACCTTACAAGTGCACACGACGACAATGAGTTACATGATTGTCTTAAAATGTCATTTCCCCCCTTGACAATACCATTGATGAAATTATCATACCAACAATAACAATACCATAACATTCCATACATTGAACAATACATCATAAACCAATATCATGTCACACCAAGTTCATACCTTACACTTCTCCATCAACACAACATCACAATTACTACATCAAGTCACCTCAATACACTTCATAACAACATATCGACAACAATCACACAAATTATACTTATAGAAAAATAACAAGTCAAGGAACATAACCACACCATACATGTTGCTATTTCATCCATACCATTCACTTTCATCAAAACCCCAAGTCTCCTTTCAAGTTTAAATCACAAAGATGGCACATCTTTTAGCAAAAAGCAAAAGTGCATTACTTACACTTTTAGACACAACCATCATGATCTATATACTCTCCCATGAATATAATATATTAATCCATAAGATTAATTACTTACCCAAACTTGCAAATGAGTGATCTTGTCCAAAGAGATGGCTTAGGGTTTGAGAGCTTGAGAAATATCTTGTAAAAATGTCTAGAATGGCATGTGTGCTTTGTGGAAATAAAAATCTGATTTTTTCCACCTTATATAGCCCCTCAAGTCATACTTAGCCACTTTTTGGCATTAAATGCCATGTTTACTTGGTCAAAGTGGAAGAATGGGTCATTTGCCCTTTTGGGCCATGTCTTTTAATTCATTTTGGGCCTTAAATTGAGCCCATTTACACATATTAACTTAGCCCACCAATTTCAATGTGTAATACTCCCATTATCTCATGTTTAAATAATTCCATAATGTCAATATGATATTCAACTCGCGAGATTCACACTCGTAGCCTCAATCCTCAAGAATACACGATTTTTACCACTCATGGCTTAATTTAACATAATTTGATAAAATACTTGTGACAATGAATTAACCCCAACTTGGATGCCAAACTCGCTCGAGAGTAGTCCTACTACGATGGGATAATGATACCATAACTCAAATGTCTTATTTATAGAATAATAGTCGAAGAAAAATTTTGGCGAAAAGCAACCCGGCACGCCGCCTGGCGCGCCCCAATGCTGCCCATGCCAAAAAATTTCTGGCATAGGTGGCATGGCACGCTGTCTGGCATGCCCCAATACTGCCTGTGCCAAAAACATTTTGGCCAGAAGCGGCCTGGCACGCCCCTGGGCGCGCCCCACACCTAAAATGTGATTTTCTTTGTTTCTTCGACTTTTGTTTGCGGACGTTAGTACAATATCAATAGTCCATCAAAACCAAGACAAAATATGCACTTATTGCTCTCAAAACTAAAGTAAACATGGTTCAAATATGACATATAAAGGCGCCCTAGATCACCAAGCAATTAGGGTCGTAAGGTACGGAGTGTTACAATTAGTGATACTGAATACCTATCTAAGATAAAGAGCACCTTCATCAATTCAGATGCCCTTGACATGATTGATATTGACTAGCTTTAGAATAGTAGCGTCATGACCCAAAACTCAAGTCATGATGACACCTATCACACCCAATGCGATAGGTAAACAAACCCAATACTGATATAGAAAGAACAAGGTAAATGCACATAAAAGAAGATAAGGAAAGTTCTCAAATTAAAATAAACAACCCAAAAAAAAAGTACGAAAACAACATCTCCAAAACCTGATAGTAACATGTACAACCTCTTTAACAATCTGATACAAATTTGAGAATTTCAGAGACAACAAAAGGGACAAAATGGATAAACAAAGAAGAGAATCTGAGAATGACGTGGATCAGTCAGACAGTTACTTTGAATCTCAATAACTCACCCCGAATGAGGATGGTCAATGACCCAGAGCTCCAAACATAAAACCTGCACACAAAAGTGCAGAAGAAACAAGCTTGAGTACTACAAACACATGTACTCAGCAATATCGTCAGCCGACAACCCAATTTAAAATAATGATGAGAAACTATCTAATCTTTTAACTACTCAATATAATTTACATGAACCTGTAAATAAGAAGGCCACACCTAGGCTAACAGGTAAATCACAACAACAAGGATATAATACGACTCAACATCACTATTGCATCTTAAAATAGTCCAAATGTAGCATCTCAATCAACCAACTATTATATAAATATGGTTCAAGTACAAAGAGTATAAATGAATGAATGGAATGAATATGTTGTATATACACCCGATGCTCTGCATAGCTAGCTAGGACCCATGGGAGACCCATGAGTTCCATATAATAGGACATGCATTCCCTTTGTACCCAAATATACTATAGGATGGAGTGTCTTCCGATCCATAATATAACACAGGAAGATGCATCCTCAATTCATAACATATTGGGAAGGCATTCCATTTCGATCCCAATAAAATGCAATACAAAATACGCAGGCATACCATAGCGATCCCAAATATCAAATACAATATCAAGCAAGGCATTTCATACAGTAAATCAATTTAATTATCAGTTTAAGTTGTCCCTCAGGAGATTTTATAATCGATAAAACTCTCTTTTTGTACTTCAACTAATCATAGTTTTAGTTTTCATCAAATATCACCATAAACGGGCTCACAATCTCAAACAGGAGTGCAATTATTAATGTAACGACCTGATTTGTGAAATTTTACTTTTTATGTGATTTGACCATTTTTCCTTTTCTTGTAGTTGCTATATTTTGATTTTTGGGTGTGGAAATGATTGGTTAGGTTCCCAATACCTTCGGGAGGGTTTTGGAAGAGCTTGAGATTTTTAGGGGCTTTAAAAGTCTTATAATTGACTTTGGTCAATATTTGATGTTTCGAGTATCGGGTGGAAATTTGAACAGTTCCATTACATTTGAAATGATGAATTTTTATTAGTAGCGGGGTTGGTTTGAGTTCATAACCTTTATTTTATGTTTCTACCCTCTGATTGAAAACTAGTGAAATTTACTAAATAGGGGTCCTGGGGGTTAAATTATTCGAAACAATCTTTTTTCAAAAAACCAATGTTTCTATTAAATCCTAATCGTCAAAAATAGCCTAGTAGCATATATGGTTTGTTCCGATGGGGTCCCAAACGAATCTCGAGGGTCCATTTGGAGACATTTCATCACTTAGAAAATCTACTGGTGCAACATTTTCTGGTACATCAAGTCCTTCATCGTGATCGCTTGGCCACGTATTGTGATCTGTAATGATCCTTTCTGTCATTACGTGTAAGTCTCTCATTTAAAATTTTGGGCTAAGATTTTCCTCGAATTTGAAGTTATAATTTTAGGCTAGGCTAGTCTCAGACGAAATTAGAGCGAGGTGTAGTCTTTTAGGCTAGGCTAGTCTCAGACGAAATTAGAGCGAGGTGTAGTCTAGGAAAATTAGAGAATGGATTAGGTAAGTGTGATAGTGTTTACCTTGATTTTTAGGTATCTAAGATGATAAGGAACCCATAGGACTTTTTGGAACTGAATTCGGGTAAGTAGAACTCCCAAAATTGATCTTGTTGTAAAGGGGATTGTTCGTGATGTCTTGGATTTAAGATGTTTGGTAAGAAAGGGGATTTTTGGAGAAAATAAAACTTCATGACCCATCCATGTCGCTATAGCAATGTGCATATCGTTATAGCGACCTGCTAAAAAATGGGATAATTCCCGCTATAATGACTAGTCAATACGATCAATGACCGCTATAGTGACAAATTTCACTATAGCGACATAGATCGTTGTTTTATCCCCAAACCCCCCAAAATGGTTTATTTTTCTCAAAAGAATTTTGGGGCTTCAACAGTGGCGATTTAGGTTAAAATTATTAGTTTTCACCATTCTTCTCCATTATGGTAATGAATTCACCCCCGTTAACTAGTAAATTGATAATCTAGTCTTAGAATTTCTAGTTATATGCATTCAGGTAGGGTGTTAGCTCAGATTGATGATCGGACTCACTGTTATGCCTTACTAGGAAAGATTGATGTAGTGGCTTCTGATGCGGTTATCACAGTTACCATTTTAGTTTGTGACTGGATGGCTTCGATTTTATTTGATTTGGGGTCTACCTATTCTTATATATCTGTCAAGTTTGCTATAGGTCTGAAATTAGTTTGTGATGTACTTGACTGTCCCATATATATGTCCACTTTGGTTGGTGAGTTTGTGGTGGTAACTCATGTTTATCGTTCTAGTTTTGTGTTGTTTGTGGGTTTTCAGACTTGGGTAGATTTGATTATTTTGGATATATTGGACTTTGATGTGTTTTTGGGTATGACCTGGTTATCTCCATATCATGCTATCTTAAACTGTAATGCTAAGATAGTGACTCTAGCTATGCCTGGGATGGATGAACTAGAGTAGGAGGGAGTGTATAAGGCCAAACCAGTGAAAATTATATCATTTATTCAGGCTAGAAAGTTAGTGGCGAAGGGGTGTTCATCATTTTGAGTTCATCTCAAGGATGCGAGTGTGGGGTCCCTTTCGATAGAGTCAGTTCCGGTGGTTTTCAAATTTTAGGAAGTGTTTCCTTCAGATTTTTTGGGTATGCCTCCAGATAGAGATATTGATTTCTGCATTAAGTTAGAGTCGGTCACTCGCCCTATTTCTATTCCTCCCTATTGAATGGCTCCAACAGAGTTGAGGGAACTCAAAACTCAATTGCAGGAACGACTCGACAAGGGGTTTATTCGTCCTAGAGCTTCACCTTGGGGTGCTCTTATTCTGTTTGCTAAGAAGAAAGATGGTAGCATGAGGATGTGCATTGACTATAGACAGTTGAATAAGGTTACCATTAGGAATAAATATCCTTTGCCTTGCATAGACGATCTGTTTGACCAGTTATAGGGTGCGATCGTATTTTCCAAAATTGACTTTCAGTCAGGTTATCATCAGCTGAAAATTAGGCCAGAGGATATACCAAAGATAGGATATAGAACTCGGTATGGACATTACGAGTTTCTAGTTATGTCTTTTGGGTTGACCAATGCGCCAACAACTTTTATGAGCTTGATGAATGGTATCTTTAAGTCATTTTTAGACTATTTTGTTATTGTGTTTATTGATGACATTTTAGTTTACTCCTAGAGTAAGGAGGAGCATGCATGTCATCTTTACTTAGTATTGGGGATTTTAAAAGAGAAGCAGTTGTATGCTAAGTTTTTGAAATGTGAATTCTGGTTATCTTCGATTGATTTCTTGGGGCATTTTGTTTCAGAAAAAAGGTGTGATGGTGGATCCCCAGAAGATTGAGGCAATTAAGAGTTGGGTTAGGCCTAACTCAGTGACTAAAGTCAGGAGTTTTGTGGGTCTTGCAAGCCTACCGCAGGTTTGTCAAGAACTTTGCATCCACATCAATGCACTTGACAAGGTTAACTCAGAAAGAAGTACCTTTTGTTTGGTCCGATGGATTATGAGGAGAGCTTTCAAAGCCTCAAAGCATTGTTGAACACGACTCTTATTCTTTGTCTGCCGGTTGAAGGTAAGGATTTTATAGTATTTTGTGATGCTTCACATTTAGGATTAGGTGCTATGTTAATGCAGTATAAGTATGTCATTGCCTATGCTTTCAGGCAATTAAAGCCTCATGAAAGAAACCACCCAACCCATGATTTGGAGCTGGCAACGGTGGTATTTGCACTAAATATTTGGAGGCACTATCTTTATGGTGTCAAATATGAGGTCTTCACAAACCACTGTAGCCTGCAACATGTGTTTACGCAAAGGGATTTGAACATGAGGCATCAGAGATGGATGGAATTGTTAAAAGATTATGATGTGACAATTTAGTATCATTCGGGAAAGTCCAATATGGTGGCAGACGCATTGAGTTGGAAGGCTGTAAGTGTGGGTAGTTTGTCCTTTTTAAGGGAGCCCAAGCCACCTTTGGCTAGAGAGTTTCAAAGTCTAGCATCATAGTTTATGCAGTTTGGCATTTCAGACAGGGGTGGAGTGTTGGCTAGTGTCGGTGAAGTCAATATTTCTAGAAAAGATTAAGGCCCAATAATTTGAAGACAAAAAGTTCAATGCACTTTGGAATAAAGTGGTGCGTCGAGAGATGGTAGACGCCACTCCTAATGTGGGTAGGGTGTTGTGATTTAAGAAAAGGATATGTGTTCCTCGAGTTGGTGATTTGATTCTTGATTTAATTTTTAAAGCCCATGGTTTGCGTTATTCTATTCATCAGGGTGTAACCAAAATGTACCGTGACTTGAGATAGCTTTATTGGTGGCCTGGGATGAAGAGAGACATAGTAGAGTATATGTCCAAGTGTCTCAATTGTCAACAGGTGAAGTTTGAACATCAAAGGCCTGCGGGATTTCTTCAGATAATACCTATACCTGTATGGAAATGGGAGAATATTGCTATGGATTTTGCGGTGGGTCTTCCTAAGACCTTGGGAAAATATGATTCCATTTGGGTCATAGTGGATCGGTTGATGAAATCAGTTCACTTCTTACCAGTTTATTTAGACTACAACTCCAAGCAATTAGCTAGCATCTACATCAAGGAGATAGTGAGACTTCATGAGGTGCCCCATACCATCATTTCTAATAAAGACACAAAATATACTTTTTAATTTTGGGACATGTTACACGAGGAGTTTGGCACCAAGCTCACCTTTAGCACAAACTTTCACCCTCAAATTGATGGGCAATCAGAGAGGATAATACAAGTTCTAGAGAATATGTTGAGAGCTTATGTAATTGATTTTGGTGGGTATTGGGACCAATTCTTGTCATTGTGTGAGTTTTCATACAACAATAGTTATCACTCCAGTATTGGCATGACACCATTTGAGGTGATCTATGGAAGGAGGTATAAGACACCTTTTGGGTGGTTTGAGACTGAAGATGTTAAGCCTTTGGGCACTGACTTAGTAAAGATGGCTCAAGAAAAGGAAAGGTTTATTCAAACCAAGTTGTTGGCTGTTTAAAGTAGACAATAGGTGTTGCTCAATATGTCTTCTATAAAGGGATTCATGAGGTTTGGTAAGAGGGGCAAGCTCAGCCCTCGATATATTAGTCCCTTTGAGGTTCTTGAGGATGTGGGTCCAGTTGTGTATAGACTAGAATCGATGCCGAGGTTGTTGGGAGTTCATTCGGTATTTTATGTGTCCATGCTCAAGAGGTACCATGGGGATAGAGATTACATTATTAAATGAGACTCGATTGTATTAGATAAGGATTTAGCTTATGAGGAAGAACCGATGGCTATTCTAGATCAGGATGTTTTGAAGTTGAGTACAAAGGAAATTTGTTTGGTCAAGGTTTAATGGAAGCATCGTCTGGTTGAAGAAGCTACTTGGGAAGCCGATAAGGACATGCGGGACAAGTACCCTTACTTGTTTAAGGAAACAAGTAGTCTCTTCTTTTCCTCGCTTCAACCTATTTTCATATGTGCTCATTTGGGGATGAATGATGGGTAAATTGGTATCTGTTGTAATGCCCTTTCTATTTTTCGTGTAAGTCTCTCATTTAAAAATTTGGGCTAAGATTTTCCCTGAATTTGAAGTTATAATTTTCAGGCTAGTCTAGTCTAGGATGAAATTTGAGTGAGGTGTGGTCTAGGGAAATCTGGGAATGTATTGGGTAAGCGTGATAATATTTGTTTTCATTTCTAGTTAGCTAAGATGATAAGGAACCCGTAGAACTTTTTAGAACTGAATTCGCGCAAGTAGAACTTCCAGAATTGATCTTTTCGTGAAGGGGATTATTCGTGATGTCTTGGATTTAAGATGTATTGTGAAGAAGAGGATTTTTAAATAAAATTGGACTTTCTGTCCCATCCACATCACTATAGCAACGAGCATGTCACTATAGCGACCTGCTCAAAAGCATGATAATTCCTGCTACAGCGACTAATCAATACGGTCAAGGGCCGCTATAGCGACTTTGATGCTATAACAATGCCGCTATAGCGACATAAATTGCTGTTTTATCCCAAACTCCCCCCCCCCCCAAAATGGCTTATTTTTTCTAAAAAGTATTTTGGGGCTTCAGCAGTGGCAATTTGAGCAAAAATTATTAGTTTTTCATCATTCTTCTCCACTAAGGTAAGGAATTCACACCTATTAACTAGTAAATTGATAATCTAGTCTTAGAATTGTTATTTTACGTAGTTTTAGAAGGGTTAAGGGCTTGCTTTAGTTGGTATTCTGGTGCAAAGGAGTAATTTAGGTATAAAATCATTGGGTGTTTGTTAATTATCGTTAAATTACCCTTGCGTGTTGTTAATTCACTAACTTATCCATAAAATTGGTAGTTTTAGGTGAATTATGGTAGAAAAGCCCTAGAACGGGGAGGGAATGATCATAAACATAGCCTTAACTATTGGGAATAAGTTATAATCCCCAACGGGGTAGGTCATTGAATTGATTATGTATTTTGTATTTATCTCTACACTGAAAGTAAGTGGAAATTACACGAAAAGGCAAGGCTCAGGCTTAGTTGAGTTGTGCAAGCTTGGATTGAGTTAGGTGGTGGTTACATAGTTTAATCCAACTTGTGTTATATGTACATGTTAACTATTTCTTAGTATTGCTTGTTGATGCATGTTGTTAAGTGTGATCCCATTTCACTGAACTTTTATGTTAAGCTTGTGAATATTACAAGTGTGGGTTGTTGTCATTGTGTTATATGACTTCTTATATTTATACCATTATTAATGTGAAATGTTTCGATAATTGGACGTTCTCATGGGATATTGGTGAAATAAGGTTGGTAGGCACTTGTTTCTGGGACTTAGTACATGGACATAATTCGTCCCCTAAAGGTCATGACTAGTGGACGATCGTAAAACCCTTGGTGTGTATGTACAAGGTATAGGTAAGTTTGACTATTCCATGAGTGAACCAGGAAAATATATATATTATCGTTGTATTTAATGATTGACTTGACTTTACTTGACTTCACTTCACTTGACTTGACTGGCATATCTGTTTACATCTTTTGACTTGTTTCTAAGATTACTGAAATGCTCTAAGTGTTATTTGTTGCATTAAGGTGTAGTAGGGTGAGCATGTATTAACTTGTGGTTCTGTGTTATGGTTAAGTGTTCGTATTTCTCATCTTGGGTTGGCCAAATAACCCTATCAGTACACTGTTATTTTCTTGTGTACTGATACTACACCTTTTCTTACTTTTGTGAGTGCTGCGCATATTCCAGTGGCTCCTAGGAGACTCAGTTGTGATTCTAACGTGTGATTCGGATTCAAGGGTGAGCAACATCTTTTGGGATACCATGGATCATTCTTGATGGTATAGTCTCTAGTTTTGGACTTATGCACTTTCTTTTAATTTTGGGGTTGCATCTCCTTCTTGACAATCTTTAGTAGTTTTGGTACAAATGATTTTCGATTCCTAGGGATGGGTATTGATATTGTTCTGCATTTCTTCTAGTTGTTTTCTACATTGAATCTCTTTTCGAAATATTGATGGATTAGTTGCCTTTATTTCTCTAAGTGTTGATTAATGCTTTTGGGGTAATTGGTTCTCCCACAGGAGAATGAGGTGGGTACCACTTACGTTCATTTGGGTTATGACACAATCAGGGGACTTGATGATAACCTACATCGTAATTGTGTGGTGGTAGTGGTACCGCGATCGCGATGGGTTAATCGATGGACTGGGTCGGGTTGAATTATCGAGATCACGAGGCCCCGCTATGCGACCGTGATGACCAGCTTAATTGATGATTAATGTTGACCCTCGCGATCGTGAGGTGGGGTCTGCGATAGTGAGTTACTATTTATAGAACAGTTTAAATACCCATTTCACAATTTTTTCCTTCATTTTTGAACCTCCAAGCATCGGGAAAGGCAATTTTACTTGGGTTTCTTCATCATTTTTGTGTGGGTAACCTCTAAACTCGTCTCTTCATTATTCCCTATTTATTATGTCTTCGAAAATGCCTTTTAATCTCGATTTTGAAATGGTTTTTTTGTGGTTTTATCGATAAAGCTTATAAATGGTTTTTATTCGGTTTTGACCTCATTTTAAACTCATTTTTGTGTGGGTTTTCAACTGTAGACTCATAAAATCTTGTAGAATGTGTTTCTAAAATAAAATTCCTGTTTTATCCCATTTATTTTTGAACCCAATTTTTAAACTCGTTTCGGACCCGACTTAAATATGGTCAATATGGGTATCATTAGTTTTATTTAAATGCGTGGATGCTATATTTGTGTGTTTTAGTTGATTTCTAGACCGTTCAAAAGGGAAACGCTCCATGTTGAAGGACGTTTAGCTTGGATTTCGATGTTTTGAGGTAGGTTATGGGTTAACTTTCTTCAAACTGGGCTGGGTAGTTAATAAATAAGTAAAGCATGCTATGGGCTTGGGGAAAATAGCTATGGGAATTTGATGTGCCATGGTTTCATGGCACTTTCGATGCTTAAAACAAGGAAAATATGCAATAACTTAGGTGTGTTTGGTTGGTATGATGTGTTTTCTATTCTATATTGCAGGAGAATAGGTTTTGAGAGGAAAAATGGACAAAAAGGAAGAATCATGCATGAGAACGAAGTATTTAAAGACGATAGAGCCAAGTCCATACCAGTGGAGTTACTCACGACAGGACCCATGTCACATGAGTCGACCTACGTGATGTAGGTCGGTTCTGTGGGTCGACTCTTGCAAGTTTGTGAAGTGGCCTGATTTTCACGATAGGACCCACGTGGTGTGACTTGGTTCCACGACACCAAGTCACGGTACCGTGGAAAAGTGCTGACTCTGTTTTCCTGTTTTGTTTAGGATAGGATTCACCTTGTATCTATAAATACCCCTATAATTTCCTATGTTTAGGAGTTGGTCATTACATTGTTTTGATATATATTTTCTTATTTTGAGTTCACAAATACATTATTGATTTTGTAATCTTGGAACTTCGATTCTAGGGTTTTTATTAATATTGAGATTTCAGAGTTTTCTTCTTATTGTGAGTTTACAATTATGTTTTCATCATTGAATTTTTCTTGTGTTCTTGCAATGATGAGTAACTAAACCCTATAACTTGGGTTGTGTGAACCATGAGGAATTAACGAAATGAGTTAAGTGCAAAGCAATTCTGAACAGGTGTGAATGCATTTATTGTTATTACTTTAATTATAATTGATCTTCTAACAGTTGTAAACGTTCGAAACTTGCCTTTATTCTAGACTTGCTCGAGAGAGAGGTAGAGATTGGGAAAAGGAAATAACAACAGAGATTTGAAGCTATCAACCTTCATCTAATAACTTGAGCCATAACAGGGATAGTTATCTGAGATCCAGTACAAGGGTTAGTAGTGCAAAATTCGGAGACAGATAGGAGAAGAGTGAAATTCATCTAACCAAGGTCGAGAGACGTTTAGATGAACATATCTTGTTAGATTTTTCATGCAACGCATCGTGATAGTTTTGCCAGACAAGCAACTGGTGGAGTTAAGGAATCATTGGGTATCACAGTCCTAGTGTATTTCTCATATTGATAACAAATCTAATAATCGACAATCGTTACTGTTACTACTTGCTTATAATAACCCCCCAGTTTTACTTACTTGCCAATTACTCAGACTAGCATTCGACAGACTTTTGTCCTATTTCCTATGGGGTCGACCCCAACCTAGTTGGGTTCTCTATTTGATATATAGATCGCGTTATATTTTTCTGGAGGTATATTTTGGGCAACATCAAATTTTGACGCCGTTGCCAGGGAGTACGATTACAGAGTTGATTAGTTTTCTTGTTGGAGTTGATTGGTTTTATTTTTCTGTACTTTTCTAGAGGGCACACGTCGGTGTATGCCCAACACTAGGAGTCAAGGCAATCCCCTGATTCTACTTGATACTGAGATAGAACAAACACTGAGAGCAAATCAAAGAATGGTGAATACTGACAGAGTTTAGAATCCCACAGCCGCGGGAGATTATCATAGCCAGCCAATTCAGCCAGTTGGTCATGAAACTGCGAAACAAATCACTACTCGATTGACGGCTGAGGAAAATACGAGGCAAGAAACTTTTAGACAAGCAGATAGAGATCATCAAGGAATTCAAGATACAACACAACGTCTCGCTGCACTTAAAGAGAGACAAAGAAGACTGAGGGTGCAACAACCCCCTCAAAGACCATATGTACTGGTTTATGATGACCCTGAAGAAGAGGATGTGGCTTATTTTGAGCCAATTAAGACTGGTGCTATTATTCCACCAGAGTTACCTCAGGGCACTAAGTTTTACATTACAAGTGCCATGATCCACCTGCTAAACTTAAAAGGTGTGCTCGCCGGTCTTCCTAGATCCGATCCGATCATGCATGTGATGAACTTTGTGGGGGTCTGCATTTCATATAACTTTCCTAGAGTTGATTAAGAGGCTATTCATTTGAGATTGTTTCCCTTCTCTCTAACAGGAGAAGCGACTTTGTGGTTGGCCAAGTTACCATGAGGTTCCATCGCTACTTAGCAAGAGTTGATAAATCAATTTTTGGAAAGATTTTTCCCACCCTCCAAGATGCTACAGTTGAAGGATGAGATTTAGAACTTCAGACAACTACATTCTAAAATACTTTACGTGTCATGGCTAAGGTTTAAGAAGAAGCTGCAGAATGTTCCAAATCATAGGATGAGTAGTAGGAGTTTACTTGAGATCTTCTAAAGGGATTTAAACGCCAATACAAAGGCTGTAGTAGATAATATCACTGGCGGAGCATTTATGAGTATGAGGTGGGAATAAGCTTCAGAGATTTTAGATCGTATCACTAAGACCAACCGAGGATGGCATACTCAGGAGGCAGATGCACCTGTGGGGACGTATGCTATTAGAGCCTTGGCAGCACAATGGGCTTTGGATGAATCTATAGCTCAAGAGGTCGCACAGTTGAGGACAAAAATTGACTTGCTAGCTAAACAGATTGTGGCTGGAGGTGCTGAAAAGGTGCATGCCGTAGGTGCACAAGGTAAAACACCTAGGCATGATGATTATGAATCTGATGAGGAAGCTAAGTAATTGGATCGAGAAGTGGCGGTTTCTGAGCCAAGGGTCAAAGGTCTAATCAAGACTCTTGGAACTCAAGGCAAGGGAATCAAGGTTGAAACTACTATACAGACAATTATAACAAGCTAGGATATAGAGACAGAGAAACTGATTGTAACGGTGATTGTAGGCAAAAAGGAAATTATAAAGAGAAGAGTGGTGCATATGTTCCACTGGGGAACCACGATGCTGACTATGGAAATTCAAGAATAGAAGCCCTTCTCAATAAATTGGTTAAAAGGTCAGAGGGTCAAGAGTGTTGCTTGAAGAAGATTAGGTCAGACATTTAGGGAATAAGTCAGAAAGTAGAATCCCATTCGACTTCCATTAAATAGTTGGAGCAATAGTTCAGGCAGATATCGATGGCATTGAACCAGTTTCAACCAGGTACCCTTCCGAGCAACACCATCCAGAATCCAAAGAATGATAGTCATTGTTCGGCCATTACTACTAGAAGCAGGAAGTGCACGACGGACCAATCCATACCTATGGAGAGTGGTAAGAATGATGAGGCGATGGTAGTTGATGTAGATAATGAGATAGAGCCAGAGAATTCAAAGGGTGATGCAATTCAAAAGCCTCAAGTGTACAAACAAATTCCTCGACCTACCCCTCCCTTAGTTGAAAAAGAAAGATGAAAAGTATAAGTATCAAAAATTTATCTCAATGTTAAAGGACTTATCGATAAATATTCCTCTTATCGAGGATTCAGAATAGATGCCAGGTTACGTAAAATTCATGAAAGATTTGGTGACGAAGAAGAGAACTGTCAGTTTTGAGCCAACAGATAATTTACACCATTGTAGTACAATTGCTTCTCGCTCACTTGTCGAGAAAAAGGAAGATCCGGGAGCATTCACAATTCCTTGTAATATTGGGTCCTATAATTTTGCAAAAGCTCTATGTGATTTGGGTGCTAGCATTAACTTAATGCCACTAGCCATTTTCAAGCAGTTAGGATTGGGAGCACCGAAACTAACTTCTATGAGACTCCTTATGGTGTATAAAAATGTGAAAAAGCCGGTGGACATTTTGTATAATGATTTGGTGAAGGTTGCATCTTTCATCATCCCGGCTGACTTTGTGATTCTAGATTGTGAAGTTGATTTCAAGGTTCCCATCATCTTGGGAAGACCATTCCTTACCACTGGCCGTGCATTGGTCGACATGGAAACTGGGCAGATGAAATTCAGGTTGAATGATGAACATGTCACTTTCAATATTTTCCGTTCTATGAAGCAACCGAAAGATATGCGGATAATTTCTGTAATAGATACAGTTGATGAGTGTGATATTGTCGTGCTTATTGAAGAAAGGTTGGGGGTAGAATCTCTTGCGGCCGTGATTATGAATTTTGATAGCAATGGTATTGAGGAATATGATGAGATGGTTTGGTGCACTCGTTGGTAGGGGATCATACACTTATGCTCCTAAGAAACTGGATCTTGATTTAAAGAATAGGGTGACCCCACCGGCTCAACCTTTTATTGAGGAGCCTCTAGTTTTGGAGCTTAAGGCTCTCCCATCTCACCTTAGTTATGCATTCTTGGGAGCCAAGAACACCTTACCTGTGATTATCTCTGCTAAGGTGGTGGAGTGGCAAGTAGAGGCTCTTGTTTTGGTGTTGAAAAGGTTTAAGAGGTCCATTGGTTGGTCCATCGTTGACATTATTGGGATTTCACCCGGTATTTGCACTCACAAAATCTAGCTTAATCCTGAATGCATACCAAGCATCGAGAACAAACATCGTCTGAACCCACCTATGCAAAAGGTTGTGAAGAAATAAATCATCAAGTGGTTAGATACGAGTGTGGTTTACCCTATTGCTGATAGCAAGTCGGTGAGCCCAGTTTAGTGTGTGCCAAAGAAGGGAGGGATCACTGTGGTTCCAAATAAAAAGAATGAGTTAATCCCAATGAGGCCGGTTACTGGATGGAAAGTTTGCATGGATTATCAAAAGCTGAATTCTTGGACCGAAAAAGATCACTTTCCTATGCCCTTCATGGATCAGATCTTAGACCGTCTTACTGGTAGAAGATGGTATTGTTTTCTTGATGGTTATTCGAGGTATGATCAGATTTTCATTACTCCCAAGGATCAAGAGAAGACCACTTTCACTTGTCCATAGCGGACGTTCGCGTTCAAAAGGATGCCCTTCGATTTATGTAATGCACCGGCCACTTTCCAGCGTTGTATGATGTCCATTTTCTCCGACTTGGTGGAAGACACTATTGAAGTGTTTATGGATGATTTCTTTGTTGTGGGAGACTCATTTGATGGTTGCTTGGCCTACCTTGCTAATGTGTTGCAAAGATGCGAGGAGTGCAACTTAGTGCTAAATTGGGAAAAATGTCACTTTATGGTTAATGAGGGTATAGTATTGGGGCATCAAATCTCAAAGAAAGGTATTTAAGTTGACAAAGCCAAGATAGAGGTGATTGAAAAGTTACCTCCACCTATTTTGGTTAAAGGAATTCAAAGTTTCTAGGACATGTAGGTTTCTATAGAAGATTCATCAAGGATTTCTCTAAGATTGCACATCCATTATGCAAGATTTTAGATAAGGAGGTGAAGTTTGTGTTTAATGAGACGTGTCTAAAAGCGTTTGAGTTTCTGAAAGAGAAGTTGATTTCAAACCCTATCATTATTTCACCAGATTGGACGATGCCATTTGAGATTATGTGTAATGCTAGCGGTGTGGTCTTGGGTGCAGTCCTTGTCCAAAGACGCAAGAAGATTCTACATTCAATTTATTACGCTAGCAAAGCACTTAATCTAGCGCAGAAAAATTATACTGTAACTGAGAAAGAATTATTGGAAGTGGTCTTTTCTTTCAAGAAATTTCTATCTTACTTGATTGGTATGAAAGTGATTGTTTATACTGACCACGCAACACTTAGATATCTTATGTCAAAGAAGGACGCCAAGCCAGGACTGATTCGGTGGGTACTTCCATTGCAAGAATTTGATTTTGAGGTCAAGGACTGAAAGGGGACTGAGAATCAGGTTACAGACCATCTATCACGCCTTGAGGAGGAATCCATGATTAGATTGAGGGATGATCTTGATATTTATGATACTTTTCCTGATGAACAAGTGTTGGCAGCATCACAAGAATTAATCCCTTGATTTGCAGATTTTGCCAACTTTTTGGCAAGTGATCTAGTCCTGGAAGTTATGTCGTATCAACAGAGGAAGAGATTAATACATGAAGTGAGAAAGTTCTTCTGGGATGAGCCTTATTTATTTAGGGTTTGTGCGGATGGCATAATTCGAAGGTGTATTCTGAAAGTCGAGATGATGAGTATTTTGGAAGCATGTCATTCATCTCCAGTTGGGGGTCATCATGAAGGTGCGCGGACTGCTCATAAGATCTTATAATTTGGGTTGTACTGGCCCACCATCTATAAAGATGCTCATGACTATGCTCGGGCTTATGACCAATGTCAAAGACAAGGGAATATCTCGCGCAGACACAAACTTCCTATGACAACTATTTTTGAGCTTGAATTGTTTGACGTATGGGGAATTGATTTTATGCGCCGATTTATGAGCTCACATGGGATGAAATACATTTTGGTAGCTGTTGACTATGTTTCTAAGTGGGTGGAGGCAATATCGCTTCCCAATAATGAAGGAAGAAGTGTCACAACATTCTTAAAAAAGAACATCTTTTCATGATTCGGTACACCAGAGCTATCAATAGTGATGGAGGATCCCATTTCTGTAATCGGCTGTTCAAAGCCCTGCTTGAAAAATATGGTGTCAAATATAAGGTGGAAATACCTTACCATCCTCAGATGAGCGGACAAGTTGAGGTGTCAAATCCTGAGATTAAGTCTATTTTGGCAAAGACGGTGAACTCCAATAGGACTGATTGGGCAAGAAGATTAGATGATGTATTATGGGCATATCAAACAACATTCAAGACACCGATTAGTGCATCTCCATATCAGCTGGTGTTTGGTAAATCATGCCATTTTCCTGTCAAACTTGAACATAAGGCATTATGGGCATTGAAAAGGTTGAATCTGGAATGGAGTGATGCGGCTAAATTGAGACTAGAGCAGATGAATGAGATGGATGAATTTAGTCTTCGGGCTTACGAAAGTTCAATACTATATAAAGAGAAGATGAAATTATATCATGATCGAAAGATTGAACGACGAGAGTTTTACGCGAAAGATTTGGTACTGCTTTATAACTCCAGGCTTCGCTTGTTTCCTAGAAAGTTAAGATCCAAATGGTTCATACCATTCACGGTGGTTAGGGTATTCCCACATAGAGCAATTGAGCTGAAAGGTGATGACAATGTTCTATTCAAAGTCAATGGGCAGCGTGTAAAGCACTAAGTGGGAACCATGAAATAAATAAGGACATATAAGGAGTTTAGTCTTAAAGAAGTCTGAGTAGTCAAGTAAGTTGGGTCGTGCCGCGACGTTAAATCAGGCGCTTCATGGGAGGCAACCCATAGGCTGGTTGGTGAAGTCTGAGTAACCAACCTAGCTACATCGTACTGCGATGTTAAATCAAGCGCTGCTTGGGAGGCAACCCAAGGATTGTTACCAGTCGTGAGTTGAAAATAAAGATGTTAACTGAAAAGTGTACAGCTTAAACCACGGTGGTGACCCACATGATATAGGTCAACCCACATGGCGTGGGTTGGTATCGTGAGAATCAGAGGACAATTTTTGATTGCGGCATCCAATCCACGATAGGGGACCCATGTGACATAGGTCAACCCACGTGACGTGGGTTGGTATCATGGGAATAAGAGGGTATATTTTTTGGTTGCGAAATCCGACCCACAACAGGGACCTACGTGATGTGGGTCGGTACCTTGAAAATCAGACCCACCAAGAAACTTAAAAGTCGACCCGACCCAACTTAAATTTCAGCCTACTCTCAATAAAACCCGACACTACCCATTCGAAAACCCTAAACCAGATTTTCCAAGCTTCACTATACCCGATTTATTTTCGAAATTCATCCAAATTAACACCTCCAATCCTATAATCACTAAAATTCCTAGGTACCAAACACTAAAATTCATACCCCCACTACTCCGATTGTAACAAATTTCAAGTCCTATCACCCCAAATTCCCCAAACCTGACCCGACCATACACCACCGAACCCTAACCCCAAACCAATACCCGACCCAACCAAACCTCACCAAAGATCCAACCATTTCAAATAATGTTGCCTAATGGAAACTCCAAATATGGAGATATAGGTTCTTCTTCGCGAATCCGCACCGAAAACCCAGATGTCACAACAAGGCTGCGAGATGAGCCTTCTGAGCCAGAGAAAAGTTGGTTCGAAGAGGTTTATGAGATTGCTAGGGAGGATTCTGCTCTTGTGCCTCGCACCACAAGCCAACGAACTAGGGCATAGGCTACAGACCTGGCCATGACTCTACCTTTATTGGTGACTCTTATTCAGTCATCTGATTCCTCCCCTAGTCTGGAGAGGGGGTGGATGCTTCTGCAGTCGGTGATACTGAATATGAGGCTGATGTACCTAGGATCGATGAGATTGATGAGGGTGTAGATGATTTTGAGTCCGCTGGTAGTGGTGAGGCTGAAGAGACAACTTCTATTTCAGGCACTAGTGTTCAGGATTCCACGACTTCCTTACAGAGACAGGTGGCTACACAGTGGGCTACAGCCACAGTTCGAAGGAAAAATAAGAAGTGGTGTGTTTAGGTTATGAAGGCCATTTATGATAGAGATGCTGAGCCAACTGAGCGGTGTGTGTGTAGATGGAGTATCACTGAGGAGCCCCAATATCGGTATGAGTTAAAGGCACTACCGGAGATTAAGGCAGTGTTTGATCGCTATGGATTTGGGTGGATGATGGATCCTTCGGGTAGCTATAGCCCAGAGTTGGTCCGTGAGTTTTATGCTTCATATGCTGCTTCTATTGAATTAATCGCACCAAATGAGCAATGATATCGGGACCAACCACCATTGACTAACACTTTGGTTCATGAGACTAGAGTAGACATCTACGAGCAGACTATCCACAGGTTCTTGTTTGGTGTCAAACATCCACTTCCACCTAGTACTGCTGATTTTGATGACCACATGAAGCCGGTGAAAAATAAAAACAGAATGAAGGATGCCGATCATTTTTTAGAGCTACTATGGTGGGTTGCACAGTACATCACTGAGGATTGTGTAGATGCGAAATAGGTAGTTGAGAATTTAGATATTAGAAGTCCTTACTTCACTTTATGGCAGGTTTTGGTGGTCAATTGTACGACACTGTCTCAGTCCCGCAGGTGCAGATAATTCTCTTAATTTTGACCTAGCCATTCTGGTAGAGAGCATTATCACCGAATATGACATCAACATCTCCCGCTACATTATTAGAGAGATTCATGATCATGCCTTTAGAGACATTACCAACATCCCTTTCCCTATCTGATTCAGGGGCTATGTAATAGTGCTGGTATGGTCACGATGCTTGCAGTAGATCACGCTATTGAGGTGACCCATATAGTTGATGTAGGGTTGATGCAGCAGTGAGGTGCTATTCTGGTTTTCCAAAGGGGGTCTCATCCCTCTTTTTTATCAGGCGCCCCCCTTTTTGAAGGGCAAGTGGATCGTGAGGAATCAGTTAGCACTTCAACACCAGTTAGTGACCCTGAGGCTGGGAGGTTACCTACCGAGGGCACAAGCCCCGTGACTGATGAGGGGGTAGCAGGCACTACCACACCACCACCCTCGTTTGGCATAGTTTCAGTTTCATGAGAGTTTTTGTAGCAGTTAGTGGATAGACAGACGCAGGTTATTGAGCGACAGGCTCACACAGAGGCCCAGATGGCTAAGTTGGTATCTCAACTTAAGCCATGAGTGAGGACATCGATAGAGGTTTCTGAGGCGCGAGTTGAGGCTCGCATAACTTCTGCTATAGAGAAGTTTATACATGAGCTTCATGGGCGGATTAACAGTTTTGAACACCAGATGGGTAGCCGGTTGAGAGAGGCCCATATCCCGAATTTGATGGGGTTGACCAAGGAGGTGGATGCGTTGAGGGTAGAGATTCGAGATTTAGCAGTTAGCCATATTCCTATCATTTCTACCATACCTACACCGGTACCTTCAACACCAATTTTTGAGGTGGATTTGTTTGCTGATGAGGAGCCTCCTATTGTTAGAGGTATGAGGCCACGGAGTCTTGAGGACTAGAATGATAGTGGAAATGAGTTTGAGAGTGATATACGGAGGGAGACTAAGGCCTCCCGAGCGGAATACCATGTTAGTCAGATTGCTCATGAGCAGAGGGCACGGGGTGCATCCTCTAGTCAGCCACCCCCTCCACCGAATGCACCTAGCATGGAGACTAGAGAGCATACAAATGATCCTGCTGTGGATGGACCTATATCTGGCTCTAGTACGCTACAGGTATGTCTTCACTCCATTACGCTTATCATATTGATAGCTGTGCACTGAGGGCAGTGTACCATTATTTAGTTGGGGGTGGGGGTATACCACCACTTGGGATTTTTTATTGTCGTGTTTTCTTTTCCCCTAAGTGTGCTATCGTAGTAGAACCGACATATTTTATTTATGTTTTTTCATTTTTAATTAGGAGAAAAATAAGGGAACCTTAATGCAGTCCAGTTTTGAACATGTTTTGAACAACTTTTTGATAATGATGCCTTTTGATTTTTTAAAGGACACCCCTCCTGAAATTTTTTGTTTTGGAGTGTGTGTGTAGCATGTTTATTTGTGACAGCTGTTGGATCTTATTATGGCATTAGTATTATAGGCAACATGATGGTAGCTAGCAATGCATGAACTGGATAGGTAGTAGTTGATAGTGTAACCCTATGCTTTGTGTGTGTGAGGTCATTACCTAGTTCACTTTGTGTATGCAATCCAGAACTTGCCCGGTTAGTCTTCCCTAGGTTATAGGATAGTGGTTAGGAAAGGATCATAGGCCCTTTTTAAATAAGTCCAATTTTAGCCTAAATGCCCAACCAAATAAAATAAGTATCCCTTGATCCCGATTTTGAGCCTTAGTTGACCTATTTCTTTCATTAGCCTTTTCACCTTCCCAGTTTGACTTACAATGAACCTGTCTTGTCCCTGATCCCTCCTTGGACATTGTATACCTCAACTCAGGCAAATCGCCTAAGTTGAGGGTGACTATTATAGGGGTGCGTAGTTTGATTTGGGTATGAAGGGTTAGTAAAATAAAAAGAGAACAGATTTGGGTGTGGAGAAAAAAAATGAGTGAAATAAATAGAAATTACAAAAAGAGAAAAAGAAAAAAAAAAGTGTGTTTTGAAAGTATGAAGAAAATCACACCCAAAATCTGAAAATAAATGAAGGAGAATAAGGGAGGAAAAAAATAAGAATGGTTAGAAAGTGGAACCAAAAATAGTGTAGTGTCAAGGAGGGTTGAGTCACCATATCCATATGTATTACACCCATCCTCAAGCCTATATTACAAGCCGCTGAAAGTCCTATAGTGATCCTAATCCAACTGTCCAAAAAACTAAGGCATAGAAAATAAAGGCAAGCCTATGGTATTTCACGCACATTGTTTGAACTTCTTTGTGAGAGAGAGTGTTTTGACCCAGTACCTACTTTGATATTCATTAGTATATTGTGAGTGTATGAGTCTTCTTTGTTGTGAGAGTGCATGGGTTGCACTGTTAACTGCTATTTGTTCAGATAATGTCATTTACATATATGCTTAGTTGTTTGTTCATAATCTAATACCATCACTTGATCCCTTCTGTGTCATGATAATACGCTGCATGTATACACACAGTGGTTTTTATATCCAACTAGGAGGGGTAGGAAAGGTTTTATTTCCAAAAGAGATAAGTTGACTGCCGTAGGTTTCTTAGGTTTCTCTTAGTTAAGCATCGTATGTGTTAATTTTATTTTGTTTACCTGAGGACATGCAAACGTTCTAAGTTGATGGTGTTGATGTGCCATGGTTTCATGGTACTTTTGATGCTTAAAAAAAGGAAAATATGTAATAACTTGGGTGTGTTTGGTTGGTATGATGCGTTTTCTGTTCTATATTACAGGAGAATAGGTTTTTGGAGGCAAAATGGGCAAAAAGGAAGAATCATGCACGAGAATGAAGTATTTGAAGATGAAAGAGCTAAGTCCATACCAGTGTAGTGACTCACGACAGGACCCACTTCACGTGAGTTGACCTACGTGACGTAGGTTGGTGCCATGGGTCGACTCCTTCAAGTTTGTGAAGTGGACTGATTTCCACGATAGGACCCACATGGCGTGACTTGGTTCCACGATACCAAGTCATGGTAGCGTGGAAAAGTGCCGACTCTATTTTCCTATTTTGTTTAGGATAGGATTTACCTTGTAGCTATAAATACCCCTATATTGTCCTATGTTTAGGGGTTGGCCATTACATTGTTTTGAGATATATTTTCATTATTTTGAGTTTGCAAATACATTATTGATTTTGTAACCTTGGAACTTCGATTCTAGGGTTTTTATTGATATTGAGAGTTTAAAGTTTTTTTCTTATTGTGAGTTTACAATTATGTTTTCATCATTGAATTCTTCTTGTGTTCTTACAATCATGAGTAACTAAACCCCATAACTAGGGTTGTGTGAACCATGAGGAATTAACGAAATGAGTTAAGTGCAAAGCAATTCTGAACCGGTGTGAATGCATGTATTGTTATTACCTTCATTATAATTGATCTTCTAATGGTTGCAAACATTATAAACTCGCTTGTATTCTAAACTTTCTCAAGAGAGAGGTAGAATTAGGAAAAGGAAATAACAACAGAGATTTAAAGCTATCAACCTTCATTTAATAATTTGAGCTGTAACAGGGATAGTTATCTGAGATCCAGGACAAGGGTTAGTAGTGCGACACTCGGAGATCGAGAGAAGAAGAGTGAAATTCATCTAACCAAGGTCGAGAGACGTTTAGATGAACATATCTTGTTAGATTTTACATGCAACACAGCATGACAGTTTTGCCAGCACAAGCAACTGGTGGAGTTAAGGAATCATTGGGGATCCCAGTCCTAATGTATTTCTCATATTGATAACAAATTCAATAATCAACAATCATTACTGTTACTACTTGCTTATAACCCCCCCAGTTTCACTTACTTGCCAATTAATGAGACTAGTATTCGACAGACTTTCATCCTATTCCCTGTGGGATCGACCCCAACCTAGTTGGGTTCTCTATTTGATACATCGACCGTGTTATATTTTTCTGGAGGTATATTTTGGGCCATATCAGAATTGTAGTTCGAGTTTATTATTACTATTGTGTGCCCATGTAAGGGCTTAAATTCTTATTGTGGTTGACTTGAAATATCATATATTGTGTGTTTCCTGTGCGGGGGATTTATTTAACATCATTAGCCTTATTTATGCATTTAAATGCCTTACTCTTAATGTGAGGCCAGTGCGGGGGCCTGAATAGATATTATATGCCTTATTGAGCATTATTTGCCTTTATCATGATAGAAATGCCCGAGTTATGGGTTGATATGATATTAATGATGTCTTGCATGTATATTTATTCTAGTGGTGCAAAACTAGAACTGATATCATGAAATGTTGACATATTGAGTTGATTTTTGGGCCTACTTATACACATATTGAATAGATTTGTTATCTTTATACTGATTTGATTGTGAGCATTACATCTTCATTTCATACATATACATTTATGAGATACTGGTACCATTGAGAACCGCTATTTTGAAAGAAAATGAGATATTTTCATAAAAACCCTCTCCATAAACACGAGTTGGAAAGGTGGGTTGAGATTATGAGATAGTATATAGGTTGCGAACCCTTCATGGGTCCTATTTTGAGAGAAGTGAGGCTCGATAGGAGTATACAGAAAGTCATATGTTGACTTTCAAACTATTCACTTCATCATTCATTGCATTGCATTGGCATCTTCTGTGTTTCTTTTATATATTATCTTATCGTGTAATCAGATTCTATGTACCTTCATGAATACCTGCTTCTATTTTGAATTCTTTTTATATTAGAACTGTTAGTGGAGACTGTGTGAGCTACCATTTGGGAACTTTTCTATTTGCAGGTGACGTGCTCATAATATTTCATTACTTGTATTATTTTCTACTTTGCTCAATCGGCCTTTGATACCTACTGAGTACAAGTGGACT
Organism: Capsicum rhomboideum; assembly: GCA_031232105.1. Classification (NCBI taxonomy): domain Eukaryota; kingdom Viridiplantae; phylum Streptophyta; class Magnoliopsida; order Solanales; family Solanaceae; genus Capsicum; species Capsicum rhomboideum. The sequence goes on from CP124712.1 coordinate 83,889,196, forward strand.
GTACTCACCCCTACTGTGCCTTTTCGATGCAGATCCAAGTATGAGCAAAGGATGTGACAGATGATTTCATGCTTATGATCGAGGTACTGACTTGCTCTAGGGTTTATAAGGCCGACTTCGAACCTCCTCTTATCTGTTTAGATGTCTTTACTTGTTTTCAGGGATAAATATTCATATTTTAGTATTTTTGAGTTTTATTTAGATTCTCTACACTTATGACACTAGATATTTGGGGTTTTATGGTATTTATTTCAGACTTCTGCTATGTTTTGTACATGTGTGGACCTGAATTTATTCTAGAAGTCGCATTTATCCCTGTTTTAGCTACTTTTTATTTTTTCTTCTCTTTTTGGGTCGTTGGCTTATCTACTAAGGTTGGGTCAGGTAGATGCTATCACGACCTCAACTTTTGGATTGTTACAAATTGTTATTAGAGCGTTAGGTTCACCGATCTTATAAGTGTAAGAGCAAGATGTCTAGTAGAGTCTCGCGGATCGGTACATAGATGTCTGTGTCTATACGATACCCTTAGGAAAAACTTTTCTAATTTGAGTTCTTATCCTGTGGGTTGTTCATACCTATTGTTCTAAACTTGTATTCCATTCTTTTCTGAGCAGATGGTGAGGAATAGGTCTAAGAATGCTAGGGATGCTGAGCCAGCACCCGATATGAAAGCCTAGTCTGAGGACAAGGCAGGGGTCGTGGCTGACCCAGAGGTAAAGGACGGGCATGCAGAGTGGCCCCAGCTAGAGGACATGCTAAGGAGGCCTCTTCTGAGCATAAGGTTGTGTATTCTAGAGATGACTATCACATAGGGGGTGAGGGGCCAACTCAGGTTCCATAGAGTTTAATTGGCAGCCCAGTGCTACAGGATCTGTTGATTCATCTCTTGAATTGTTTAGAGGGTGTTCCTTTGGGTTTACCTGGTATTTCTTAGACTTCAAGTGGTGTTCCACCATCAGTACTGGCATCTGATTATGGTATTCCTACTTCAGGGGTACAACCATCATCTATGGTACCCCCTCATGTGGATTCATTACCTGCCATACTTACTATTTCTCCAGTTGCTTCGGGTACAGTGATGTCTTTTGATGATCAGAAGAGGTTTGAGAGGTTTATTCACGTGGCTCCTCCCCAGTTCAGTGGTGCGATTGGCAAGGATGCCTATGAGTTTCTGATTGACTGCCAGGAGAAGTTACATAACATTGGATCTCTTGAGTCTCATGAAGTTGGTTATACTACCTATTAGCTGACGAATGCGACCAGGGATTAGTAGAGGCCTCTATCTAGTTATAGGACATTGGGTCTGCCTGCTATGACTTAGTCCCAGTTTTTTGAGGCCTTTTTGGATAGGTTTGTGTCGTATAACTTAAGAGGCCAGATGCGGGATAAGTTTGATCACTTGGAGAAGGGCTGCATGTCTATTGCCAAGTATGAGGCACACTTCTATGCCCTATCCAGGTATTTAGCTGCCAGTATTTCCATAAAGTTAGACAGGATTTAGAAGTTTGTGAAGGGGGAAGATGGTCTTTATCAGTTGGCTACTGCCCAGATGGTCGTTTCAAGGGCTTCTTTTAAGAGTAATATTAAGCATGCCAAGTTGACTAAGTCTATTTCCCAGGCTACTCAGGGAGGCACCAAGAAGGTGCACTGATAGGGTGAGTTTAGAGGTCACACCTCCCGAGGCAGAGATTTATCCATTAGAGGTTCTTGTGGTTATCATGGTAGGCTGATTAAGAGTGCTTTACAGGGATCAAGTGTTAGACCTTCTGGTTCTGTGGCTTCAGGTGGCCAGGTATTAGGTCACACTAGTGGAGGTTCAAGCTTCAGTTCTTCGAGGCAGAGTGGTCGCCCTAGTTTGTCTATGCCTCCTCAGATTGAGTTAGGCCATAGAGGATGCTATGTATGTGTAAAGGTTGGCCACTTGGCTAAGGATTGTCTCGACCTGTGTATGGACCTACTTAGCAGGGCTCTCAGCTTCAGCTTTGCCCTACTTCAATATCTGTAGTGAGAGGTGGATCATAGAGTGGTAGGCGTGGTGCTAGAGGTGCTAGAGGTAGAGGTAGGAGAGCTCTTGGTGGTTGTAAGGTCACTTTGGCCAGGAGTAGACGTGGACAGTGTTATGCTATACCTGGGAGACCTGAGAAAGAGGCCTCTGATGCAGTCATTGTAGGTATCATTACAGTTTGCTACAGATCTGCTTTCGTGTTATTTGACCATGTGTCTATATTCTCCTATGAGTCTACATATTTTACTTCTAGTGTTGATGCTTCATGTGAGCGCCTTGCTATGCCTCTTCATGTTTCTACCCCCGTAGGAGATTCTTTAGTGGTGCATCGGGTGTACTAATTTTGTGTAGTTACCTTTGTGGGGTGTGAGACTTAGGTAGACTTGATTATCCTAAATATGGTGGATTTTGATGTTATCTTGGGTATGTATTGGTTAACTCCCTATCATGCTATTTTGTACTGTTATGCCAAGACCGTGAACTTAGCTACGCTGGATGTACCAAGGATAGCTTGGAAGGGTACGCTTAATTTGGGTCTGAAGGGAGTTATATTCTTTTTACGTGCTTGTCGCATGGTAAAAAAATAGTGCTTGTCTTATTTGGCTTATGTCCGTGATACTAGTATTACCTCATCGCCTCCTATGGATTCTATTCGAGTTGTTCGTGAGTTCCTAGATGTGTTTTCTATGAATTTGCCTGGTATGCCTCCAGATTATGATATTGATTTTGCTATTGTTGTGGAGCTGGGTACCAAGCCCATCTCCATTCCTCTTTATAGGATGGCCCCAACTGAGTTGAAGGAATTGAAAGAGCAGTTACAGGATTTATTGAGTAAGGGTTTCATTAGACCTAGTGTATCTCTTTGGGGTGCTTCTGTCTTATTTGTAAAGAAGAAGAATGGTTCTATGCGCATGTGTATCGACTATCAGTAATTGAACAAAGTGACGATTAAGAACAAGTATCCTCTTTCTCACATTGATGATTTATTTTGACCAGCTTTAGGATGCTTCGGTGTTTTCTAAGATTAATTTGAGATATGGGTATCACTAGTTAAAGATTAGAGCTTTGGATGAATTCTGAAGATGGCTTTTCAAACTTGATATGGTCATTATGAGTTCTTGGTCATGTCTTTTGGGTTGACCAATGCCCCAGCCGCATTCATGAAGTTGATGAATCAGTTGTTTCGACCGTATCTTAACTCCTTCGTGATTGTATGTATAGATGATATCTTGGTTTATTCCAAGAATAAGGCCGATCATGTGAGACACTTAAGGTCTGTACATCAGAGATTACGGGATGAGAAGTTGTATGCCAAGTTCTCCAAGTGTGAGTTTTGGTTGGATTCTATTTTTTTCTTGGGCCATGTGGTGACCAAGGATTGTATTATGATGGATCCAGCCAAGATAATGGCAATTTGTGATTGGGCTAGACCTACTTCTCCTACTGAGATTCAGAGATTTATTGGTTTAGCTGTTTATTTTTGGTGTTTTGTAGAGGGTTTCTCGTCTATTGTGGCTCTTTTGACCAAGTTGACTCAGAAGGAGATTTCTTTCAGTGGTTGGATGCTTGTGAAAGAAGCTTTCAAAAGCTCAAGGAGTTGTTGACTTCAGCTTTTATCTTGACTTTGCCCAAGGAGGGCGTGGGCTTTACCTTGTTTTATGATGCTTCTAGTATGGGTTTGGGTGCAGTGTTGATGCAGAAGGGTTAGGTGATTACTTATGCTTCTCACCAGTTGAAGCCCTATGAGAAGAATTACCCTACCTATGATTTTGAGTTGGCTGCGGTTGTGTTTGTATTGAAGTTTTAGATACATTACTTGTATGGATCTCATTGTGAGAATTTCTCGGATCATCGTAGCCTTCAGTACTTCTTCACCCAACGAGATCTTAACATGAGACAACGACTTTGGCTTGAGTTACTTAAGGATTATGATCTCACCATTCTCTATCATCTGAGTAAGGCTAATGTTGTTGCAGATGCCTTGAGCTGGAAGACAACTAGTATGGGTAGTTTAGCTCATCTCTTGACTCAGGAGCAACCTTTATCCTTTAAGGTTCAGTCTTTAGCCAACCAAATGGTTAGGCTTGACATTTTGACACCCGAACGTGTGTTAGCCTTTGTTGATGCTAGATCTTCTTTGATAGAGCAGATTCGAGCTCACTAGTTTGATGATGATAGTCTGAGGGTGATTTGAGATAAGGTGTTGAGTGGCGAGGCTAAGGTGTCATCTCTTGATTCTGATGGTGTTTTGAGGATTAGGGGCCGAGTTTGCGTGTCAAGAGTTGGTGGATGGGTGAGATTGATTTTGGAGGAGGTGCATTGTTCTAGATACTTTATTCATCCAGGAATGACCAAGACGTATCTTGATTTAAAGCAACATTATTGATGGGGTGGTATGATAAAGGATATAGAAGACTTTGTAGCTTTTTGCTTGTGTTGTCAGCAGGTGAAGGCCGAGCATCTAAGGCTGGGTGGTTTGCTTCTGAGATTATGCATTCCTGAGTGGAAGTGGGAGTGGATCACTATGGACTTCAAGAGTAGGTTACCTCATACTTCTCATGGTTTTGATAGCATTTGGGTCATCGTAGATCGATTGACCAAATCGGCTCATTTTATCCTTATTCAGATTTTTTAAGTGCCGAACGGTTGGCTCATATCTATGTTCGAGAGATAGTTCATCTTCATTGGGTACCCGTGTCTATTATTTCATACAGAGGCTCAGTGTTCACTTCTAGCTTCTGGAGGACGTTTCAAGAGGAGTTGGGTACTCAAGTTGACCTTAGCACAACTTTCCACCCTCAAATCGATGGTCAGTCGGAGAGGACTATTTAGGTTTTGGAGGATATTATCTGCCCGTGTGTTATGGATTCAGAGTTCAGTGGGAGCAACATTTGGCCTTAGCGGAGTTTTCTTATAATAATATCTAGCATTCGAGTATTGAGATGGCACCTTTTGAGGAATTGTATGGTAGACATTGTCACTCTCTGATTGGTTGGTTTGAGACTTTCGAGGTTAGACCCCGTGGTACTGACTTGCTTCGCGAGTCTTTGGATAGAGTTTGGGTGATTCAGGATAGGCTTCGGACAACCTAGAGTAGGTAAAAAGTTATGCTAACCACAGAGTTTGTGTCTTGATGTTTGGGATTGGTGATCGAGTTTTCTTTAGTGTGTTGCCCATGAAGGGCATGATGAGGTTCTGGAAGAAGGGTAAGCTTATCCCGAAGTACATTGGACCGTTTGAGATACTTCGGACAGTTGGGGAGGTTGCTTATGCGTTGGCCTTACCTCTAGACTTTTTAGCTTATCATCCAGTCTTTTATGTATCTATGATTTGGTACTACATCCTAAATGAGTTTTACGTGCTTTGTTGCGACTCGGTTCAGTTGGATTAGAGGTTGACTTTTGTTATGGAGCCAGTTTCCATATTAGCCAGGGATATTAGACAGTTACGCTCTAGAGAGATTCCTATGGTTAAGGTTCAGTAGAGACACCATCCCGTCGAGGAGGCTACTTGGGAGGTCAAGTCCGACATGTATAGTAGTTACCCCCAGCTCTTTACCGAATCAGGTACTTTATACACCTTTTAGTTTGAGGAAAAACTAGAGTCTTAGTGGTGGATACTGTAATGATCTGATTTGTGAAATTTTACCTTTTATGTGATTTGACCATTTAAACTTTCCCCGTAGTTACTACATGTTGATTTTGGGATGTGGGGATGGTTTCACGGTTCCCAATACCTTTGGGAGGGTTTGGGAGAGTTTGAGGTTTTTAGAGGCTTTAAAAGTCCTATAGTTGACTTCGGTCACCATTTGATATTTCGAGTATCGAGTGGTGATTTAGACAGTTCCTTTAGATCCAAAATATCGAATTTAGGTTAGTAGTGGGGTTGGTTTGGGTTCAGAACCTTTATTTTGCATTTCGACCCTCCGATTGAAAACTAGTAAAATTTGCTAAATAAGGGTCCCAAGGGTTAAATCGTTAGAAATGATCCTTTTTTAAAAACCAACGTTGCCATTGAGTCCGAAACATCGAAAATAGCCTAGTAGCATATATGGTTTTTTCCAGTGGGGTCTCGAAATGAATCCCAAGGGTCCGTTTGGAGACATTTCATCACTTGGAAAATTTGTTGGTGCAATATTTTCTTCATCACGATCGTGTGGCCACGTGTCGTGATTGTGGGCTTGATGACAACCTACATCGCGATCGCATGGTATTATTGGTACCGTGATCACGATGGGTTAATCGGTGGACCGGGTCGGGTTGACTTATCGCAATCGTGAGGCCTAGCTATGCGTCCTCGATGACCAACATAATTTCTGGTCAACGTTGACCCTGGCAATCATGAGGTGGGGTTCGTGATTCGAAGGTACTATTCACAGAACAATATAAATACATCATTTTTGATTTTCCCTCTAGTTTTAGACCTCCAAGCTTCGAAAAAGGCAATTTTACTATGGTTTCTTCATCATTTTCGTGTGGGTAACCTCTAAGCTCATCTCTTTATTATTCCCTATTGATTATGTCTTCGAAAACACCTTTTAATCTCGATTTTGAATTGTTTTTTTTTTTGGAGTTTTATCGGTAAAGCTTAAAAATGGTTTTTATTCGATTTGGACCTCATTTTTAACTCATTTTCATGTGGGGTTTCAATTGTAGACTCCTACAAATCTGGAGAATATGTTTCTAAAATAAAGTTTTGGTTTTACTCCTTTCGTTTTTGAACTCTTTTTGGACCCAACTTAAATATGGTTAATATGGGTATCATTAGCTATGTTTTAACACGTAGATGCTATATTTGTGTATTTTAGTTAGTTCTGAGACCGTTCGAAAGAGAAATGCTCCGTGTTAAAAGACTTTAGGCTTGGATTTTGATGCTTCGAGGTAGGTTGTGGCTTAACTTTCTTCAGACTAGGCTGGGTAGTTAATAAATAAGTAAAGCATGCTCTGGGCTTGGGAAAAATAGCTATAGGAATTGTATTTCGAGTTTATTATTACTGTTGTGTGCCCATATGAGGGCTTATATTCTTGTTATGGTTGACTTGAAATATCATATATAGTGTGTTGCCCATGCGGGGATTAATTTGACATCATTGACCTTATTTGTTCATTAAATGCCTTATTCTTAATGTGATGCCCGTGCGGGGGCTTGAATAGATATTATAGGATTTATTGGGCTTTGTTTACCTTTATCATGATAGAAATGCCTGAGCTATGGGTTGATATGATATTAATGATGTTTTGCATGTATATTTATTCTAGTGGTGCAAAACTAGAACTGATATCATGAAATGTTGACATATTGAGTTGATTTTTGGGCCCACTTATACACTTATTGAATGGATTTGTAATCTTCATATTGATTTGACTGTGAACATTATATCCTTATTTATACATACACATTCATGAGATATCGGTACTATTGAGGAGTATTGTTTTGAAAGAAAATGAGATATTTTTGTGAAAACCTTGATTCATGAACACAAGCCAGAGAGGTAGGTTGAGATTCTGAGATAGTATGCGGGTTGTGAACCCCCCATGGGTCCTATTTTTGGAGCAGTGAGGCTCGATAGGTGTATACAGAAAGTCATGCGATGACTTTCAAACTATTCACTTCATCATTTATTGCATTGGATTTGCATATGCATCTTCCGTGTTCCTTTTATGTGTTTTCTTGTCGTGTAATCAGATTCTATGTACCTTCGTGAATACCTGCTTCTATTTTGAATTCGATATATATTAGAACTGTTAATGGAGACGGTGTGAGCTACCGTTTGGGAAATTTTCTGTTTGCAGGTGATGTGCTCATAGTATCTCATTACTTGTATTATTTTCTGCTTTGGTCAGTCGGCCTATGATACCTCCTGAGTACAAGTTGACCATACTCACCCCTAAGTATCATTTTGGTGTAGATTCGAGTACAAGCATATGATGCGACAACTAGTTTCGTGCTTATCAGAGTGGGGATCGAGGTACTGGCCTGCTCTAGGGTTTTCAGAGCCGACTCCGGACCTCCTATTATCTGTTAGTTGTCTTTACTTGTTTTCAGAGATAGATATTCATATTTCAGTATTTCTGAGTTGTATTTAGATGCTCTACACTTACGAAACCAGATGTTTGGGGTTTTATGATATTTATTTCAGACTTATGCTATGTTTTGTAAATGTGTTGACCTGACTTTGTTCTAGAAGTCTCGTTTATCCCCGTTTTAGTTGCTTTTTAATTTTTGTTCTCTTTTTGGGTTGTTGGATTTGTAACACCCCGTACATTCCAGACCCTAATTTGATTGATTGGTGACCTAGGATATAATTATAAACCTTAGCTACGCTTACACTAAGTACGTGTGTTGCATTGGTTTTGGATAACACATTAGATATTCTTACTAGTTAATGTGACTAGACTTTTGCATGAGGAGTTGGAAACTTTTTGGAACATTTTAGGAGCGATAAATGACGCTTGAATGACTCCTAAATAAGGGTTCTTAAAGACAAGAGGCAAGCTAAAGATTAGAACTTGAAGTATTTAACCGAATCCGCAAAGAAAAGTCGAAGAAACGAAAAAAAATAAATGGCAGTGGGGCGCGCCCAGGGGCGTGCTAGGCCGCCCTGGGCTGAAATTTTCAGCCCATAGGCAGCATTGGGGCGCGCCAAGCGGCGTGCCGGGGTGGTTTTTGCCAAAATTTTTCTTCGACTATTATGATGCGTATAAGACCTATAAGTCATGGTATCATTACCCTATCATAGCAGGACTATTCTTAAGCGCGTTTAGCATCCGAATTGTGGTTAATTCTTCGTCACAAGTATTTTAACAAATTATGTTCAAAGGAGCCATAAGCGACTAGAAGTTCTATTTTTGCGATTGAGGCTACGAGCGGGAATCTCGTAAGTGAATATTGTTGTGACGATTATGGAAATAATAAACATGAGATATATGATGGATTACACATTGATTTTAGTGGGCCAAGATAATATATGTGTTAATGGGCCAATTTGAGGCCCAAAATGGAGCCAAAATACATGGCCCAATGGGTCAAAAGACCCATTCTTCCATTGACTAGTAAACACACATGTAAGATTAGATAAGCATGGATACAAGGCCTATATAAAGGGGGAAAAATCAGATTTTGTTTCATTAGACACACACAACACATTCTCTCATTTTCTAGAATTTTCAAGATAACTCTTTTTGTCCCTTCAAACCCTAAGGCACTCTTTGGACAAGATCATCATCTTCCAAGCTTGGGTAAGTGATTATTCTTGTACTTTAACATATTATAAGAATGAGAAATTATGTAGATCATGTTGGTTATGCTTGGAAGTGTTGGACATGGCAGTTTTGGTTTTTGTTAAAAAGATGTGTTATCCATGAGATTGTAACTTGAAATATGACTTGTGGTTTTGATGAAAGAGCATGGTATGGATGAAATATCAACATGTATGGTGTGATTATGTTATTAAACTTGTTATTTTTCTATAAGTGTAAATTATGGGATTTTGGCCGATATGTGATATGAGGTGTATTAAGGTGACTTGATGGATTAATTGTGATATGGTGTTCGTGAGAAAGTGTAAAGGAGAAACTTTGTGGTGAAATGCTATTGGTATATGATGTTGTGGTCAATGTATAGAATGTTATGGTATTGTTGGCATGAAAAGGCCATGGATGGTATTGTAAAGGGTGAAATAATGTTATAGGGGACTCATGTAACTCATGGTCGTCTTATACACTTGGAATGTAGCTTGTGGTCAATGTAGGGTATGAATGGGGTATTGTTGGTATGAAAATGCCGTAAATGGTATGGTAGAGAAGGAAATGACATTTTAAAGATAAACATGTAACTCATTGTTGTCATATGCATTTGTAAGGTAGTTGATGGTTAATGTGGTTCCGTTATGTACTTGTGATGTAGAGTGAAACGTAAGGAAGGAGTGGAATTGTTGTGCTCACATATTGGATTGTGTATTTACATTGGGAAGCTAAGGTATCTAAGGTTACTCTGTCCGTATCCTTCTGCAGCACATAATGTTCATATTGACATCACACTTGTCCTATCCCGAAATACGCTAAGGTATCGCATTCATGTTTCGTATATATTGTTATCCACACTTTTCTTATTCATTGACCGATTGGCAGTCATATGTCTCTTATCCATGGACTGAAATTCCTAAGCTCTCATAATGTTGTAACTACTAAAAGACACTGTTTCAAGGAAAGTGACGACGTAAGGAAAATCTATTCATTCCTAAGTCACATATCCCTTATTCATTAGTCGTTGTTGTTCATGAGTTACCTAATTATGGACATGGTTCCAACGTCCTAATAATAGTATGTTCCAAAGCTTCCAATAAGGTGATGATTACGAATGAATCAATGTATTAATCTCTCATAAGTGAGCGTGTCACTCTCTTGAAAGTAAGGAAGTGAAGTAAGGCATAGATGTGTGTTTCCAATATTATCATGATCCTCAATGTATCAATCTCACACATGTAAAAGTAGCAATCTCTCATAAGTGAATGTATTAATCTCTCACAAATAAGGGTATCAATCTCATGAAGTAGAGGAGTGAAGTATTACATATATAAGTGTGTGCCTCAATTATTGTCATGATCACCAATGTATCACTTTCATAACTATGTAAAGGAAATAAGATTGTAAAGAAGTAATGCACATATGGTTACTTTATGTTTCATTGAGTATAGATCACAATCTAAAGGGTATAAGTTCAAGATGGTATAATCCCAATATTATGATATGGTATAATTATGGTACTATATTATTATCAACCTATATGGTGATGAGTGATATTATATTATTATCCACCTATAAGGTGATGATCGGTACTATATTATTATCCACCTATATGGTGATGAGTGGTATTATATTATTATCCACCTATAAGGTGATGATCGGCACTATATTATTATCCACCTATAAGGTGATGAGCGGTATTATATTACTATCCACCTAGACGGTGATGATCTGTATTATATTAAGACCCACATAAAGAAGATAGTTGTAAAAGAAATTAGAGTATATCCCTTGTATGAATTTAAAACTGAAGGTTAGTATAAGACTGATGATGATAAGAATGAATGATCAAGTAATGAAAATAATAGAAGTAATGAACATGGTTCCACATATTCCGAGCGGAGGTCTATCCATATTGATTATTCTCTTACGCTTAATTTTTTGGAAGTACTTATGCATTATACAATTTCATATGGCCTTACATACTCAGTACATTATTCGTACTGACCCCTCTTGGGGGATTTACTTTAAATGTTACAAGCGCAGGTGCTAGTAGATCTCCCCAGTAGGCTACGAGATATCCGTGGATTGTTGGTGAGCTCCAGTTGGTTCGGGGATTTTCTGAGTCATTATGCATATTGGTTTGATATTGTATATGAGTATAGAGCGGGGTGTTGTACCGACTCTAGGTTGTCATAGTTATGTATCTGTAGAGGCTTTCTAGACTTATGTGGGAAGTTGAATGTAAGATATATATATATATATACGTTCATTTTGACGCAATGGCCCTAACGACCAAGTTTCATATATTGTACATGTTGCCATGACTTCCGCCATTGATATTTAATTACAAGGGATAAAATGATATTCATATGCGAACATGCATATAAGAGTACATGAGCGAAGATTGGTTCTCTCGGGCCTCATCGGCTTCGGGTGCCAGTCCGTCCCATTGGAATTCGGTGCGTGTCAAAAGTGGTATCAGAGCAGGTCGTTCTAAGGGTGTCTACAAAGCCGTGTCTGAGTAGAGTCTTGCTTATGGATGTGTTGCGCGCAACATTTATAAGTAGGAGGCTACGAGACATTTAGAAGTTGTTTCATTTCTTCATTCTAGATTGTGCAATAGAGCCATTGTCATAGGTGAGATTACATCTGACCATTGTAATCAATAGAGCCATCATCATAGGTGGGATTACATCTGACCATTGTAATTGGTTTTTTTCTTTGATATAGTAAAATGCTGATTACAAGACAAGGTATGGGCAAAGATAAGCAGGTAGATATGCATGTAGGAGAAGGAATTAGTAAATCACCACCTAACCCAGCTAGTAAATATGGGGTTTAAACTGAGTTTACATCACGGGCACCTTCTCCCCTCCTTCTCCAGGGAGGCCACAAAGGGGGGAAGTATCCCCAGAATCGCCTATTAATGTTACCAAGCAGGAGTTACAGGACTTGAGAAATGCGGTGCAAATGTTGACTCAGATAATTATTGCCCAGAGTCAAGGACGAGTTGGTACAGTGAAAAGTGATGATAGTGAGGCTAGGATAGCTAGTCAGCGGACACAGGATTTCCTGAAATTGGATCCTCCCATATTTATCGGGTCCGATCTTAATGAAGATCCGCAAGACTTTATCGATCAAATTCAAAGGGCTCTAGATGTTATGCATGTGACTGGTCTAGAAACAGAGGAGCTTGCAGCATATAGACTGAAAGGAGAGGCTATACTATGGTACGAAGATTGGAAACGATCCAGAGGTATCGGTGCAAATCCAGCTAGTTGGGAGGAATTCAAGGTGGAATTCCTTGATCATTATCTTCCATATGAGGTCGAGGCTCGTACGGATCAATTTTTAAATCTTTGCCAAGGAAATATGAGCGTCAGGGAGTACAGTCTTCGGTTTAATTCATTGGCTAGATACGCTCCTAATATGGTAGCGACTATGGCCGATAGGGTTCATCGGTATGTACACAGATTGGAGCCATACTTGGTAAGGGACTGTACTATTGCCGCGTTAAATAAAGATATGGATATAGCTAGAATACAAGCCTTCGCGCAAAATATGGAGGATCAAAGGCAAAGAAGAAGGATACAAGAATTTGAAGAAGGGCCACCAAAGAGGGCGAGATCTGTGGGACAGTTCATGGCGTCCCAAGGAGGATTTAGGCCCCAAATTTTTCCTAGACTGCCCAGACCATCATTTTCTTACCAAAAGATAGGTAATCCATCTCAATTTCGCGAGTTTAGGGGCGGCCAATTCGGGCAAGGTAGTGAGACTCGGGGTTCACAGACAGTGGGGTTATCGAGAACAAGGAAGTATGGGCCAATCGAGGTCTTCTCGTCAGCTATGCCAGCGATGCGAAAAGTTTCCTTCAGGAGAATGTTGGCTTGAAATCAAGGTTTGGATTTGGTGTGGTAGGTCAGGGCATCTGACGAGAGAGTGCCCATAAAGGGCCACGGGTAGTATGATACGACCTACGGGATCAGCAGAATTCAGAGGCCCTCCTTGATATAGTGACAGGTACGTTATCTATATTTTTTACCTAATGAATATGCATCAATTGATCTGAGTTCTACCCTAGCATATGTTACTCCATTGACTGCGGGAAAATTTGAAAGAATACTAGAATTAATAGTCAAGTCATTTGAGGTGTCCACACCAGTTGGTGAATTTATTATAGCTAAAAGAGTGTGTCGCAATTGTGTAGTAAATGTTGTGATCACGTTACATTGACTAATCTTATTAAGATGGACATGATAGATTTTCATGTTACAATGGGTATGAGCTAAAGAAATGCATTATGGTAAAGCACATCATTCACGATATGCTATTTAGTAGGGAGTAATCAATATGTACCATGATTTGGAGGCGCCTTATTGACAAGATTACATGAAAAGAATATTGCGAAATCTATACTTCAGTAATCGAAGTGATAACGAGTAAAGGTAAGTGTTTGGAATCTGAAGGTTATAGGCTATGTAGAGATTCTTTTTAGTTAGAAACAGATGTGATGCCATATGGGTAATAGTTGATAGGCTTACCAAGTTAACACATTTGTGGAAATCTTTTTAGAAGAAGTTGGGAACCCAAGTGAATGTAAGCATGGCTTTCGTCTTCAGACAGAGAAACAAGCAAACCGTACTATTTAAGCATGAGAAGTTAGTTCTATATAGCGTACCTTATAAGATGGTTCGAAGATGTGGTCAAGTCGTATATGACTTTGAGGTATCCCAAGAACTCTTTAGAGTTCATTCAGTATCTCATATGCGATGCTTTGAAAAGTGTATATGAGATTATCCCGTGTTGCTCCCAGTGGAAATACACCAGTTACGGAAATAAAAAAAAAATCACATGTGAAGAAGTACGGCTTACTATTCTAGCTCGATAAGCGAAAGCAATAAGAAATAAAGAAGAATCTTTCGTAAAAGCACAATTGGAGAAATGAACACATAGAAGAAGCCACAAGGGAGACCAAAGAAATAATGAAATCTAAAGTACTTGTAAGTGTTGGACACGGAAGAAAAAGTTCAGGATATGGAATTGGAGTCATAATAAGTAAGTCTTTACAAGTATTCTATGTGTATATGATAATATGAAGGATTCACTTCGGCTTAATTTATTACGATGAGACTATGTTACTAACATTCGAGGACGAATGTTTCTAAGGGGGGAAGGATGTAACAGCCCGTACATTCCCGACCCTAATTTGATTGATTGGTGACCTAGGATATAATTATAAACCTTAGCTACGCTTACACTAAGTACGTGTGTTGCATTGGTTTTGGATAGCACATTTGATATCGTACTAGTCAATGTGACTAGACTTTTGTATGAGGAGTTGGAAACTTTTTGGAACATTTTAGGAGCGATAAATGACGCTTGAATGACTCCTAAATAAAGGTTCTTAAAGACAAGAGGCAAGCTAAAGATTAGAACTTGAAGTATTTAACCGAATCCGCAAAGAAAAGTCGAAGAAACGAAAAAAAAAATAAATGGCAGTGGGGCGCGCCCAGGGGCGTGCTAGGCCGCTCTGGGCTGAAATTTTCAACCCATAGGCAGCACTGGGGCGCGCCAAGCGGCGTGCCGGGGTGGTTTTTGCCAAAATTTTTCTTCGACTATTATGATGCGTATAAGACCTATAAGTCATGGTATCATTACCCTAGCATAGCAGGACTATTCTTAAGCGCGTTTAGCATCCGAATTGTGGTTAATTCTTCGTCACAAGTATTTTAACAAATTATGTTCAAAGGAGCCATAAGCGACTAGAAGTTCTATTTTTGCGATTGAGGCTACGAGCGGGAATCTCGTAAGTGAATATTGTTGTGACGATTATGGAAATAATAAACATGAGATATATGATGGATTACACATTGATTTTAGTGGGCCAAGATAATATATGTGTTAATGGGCCAATTTGAGGCCCAAAATGGAGCCAAAATACGTGGCCCAATGGGTCAAAAGACCCATTCTTCCATTGACTAGTAAACACACATGTAAGATTAGATAAGCATGGATACAAGGCCTATATAAAGGGGGAAAAATCAGATTTTGTTTCATTAGACACACAACACATTCTCTCATTTTCTAGAATTTTCAAGATAACTCTTTTTGTCCCTTCAAACCCTAAGGCACTCTTTGGACAAGATCATCATCTTCCAAGCTTGGGTAAGTGATTATTCTTGTACTTTAACATATTATAAGAATGAGAAATTATGTAGATCATGTTGGTTATGCTTGGAAGTGTTGGACATGGCAGTTTTGGTTTTTGTTAAAAAGATGTGTTATCCATGAGATTGTAACTTGAAATATGACTTGTGGTTTTGATGAAAGAGCATGGTATGGATGAAATATCAACATGTATGGTGTGATTATGTTATTAAACTTGTTATTTTTCTATAAGTGTAAATTATGGGATTTTGGCCGATATGTGATATGAGGTGTATTAAGGTGACTTGATGGATTAATTGTGATATGGTGTTCGTGAGAAAGTGTAAAGGAGAAACTTTGTGGTGAAATGCTATTGGTATATGATGTTGTGGTCAATGTATAGAATGTTATGGTATTGTTGGCATGAAAAGGCCATGGATGGTATTGTAAAGGGTGAAATAATGTTATAGGGGACTCATGTAACTCATGGTCGTCTTATACACTTGGAATGTAGCTTGTGGTCAATGTAGGGCATGAATGGGGTATTGTTGGTATGACAATGCCGTAAATGGTATGGTAGAGAAGGAAATGACATTTTAAAGATAAACATGTAACTCATTGTTGTCATATGCATTTGTAAGGTAGTTGATGGTTAATGTGGTTCCGTTATGTACTTGTGATGTAGAGTGAAACGTAAGGAAGGAGCGGAATAGTTGTGCTCACATATTGGATTGTGTATTTACATTGGGAAGCTAACGTATGTAAGGTTACTCTGTCCGTATCCCTCTGCAGCACATAATGTTCATATTGACATCACACTTGTCCTATCCCAAAATACGCTAAAGTATCACATTCAGGTTTGGTGTATATTGTTATCCACACGTTTCTTATTCATTGACCGATTGGCAGTCATATGTATCTTATCCAAGGACTGAAATTCCTAAGCTCTTATTATGTTGTAACTACTAAAAGACACTGTTTCAAGAAAACTGACGACGTAAGGAAAATCTATTCATTCCTAAGTCATATATCCCTTATTCATTAGTCGTTGTTGTTCATGAGTTACCTAATTATGGACATGGTTCCAACATCCTAATAATAGTATGTTCCAAAGCATCCAATAAGGTGATGATTACGAATGTATCAATTTATTAATCTCTCATAAGTGAGCGTATCACTCTCTTGAAAGTAAGGAAGTGAAGGAAGGCATAGATGTGTGTTTCTAATATTATCATGATCCTCAATGTATCAATCTCACACAAGTAAAAGTATCAATCTCTCATAAGTGAAAGTATTAATCTCTCACAAATAAGGGTATCAATCTCATGAAGTAGAGGAGTGAAGTATTATATATATAAGCGTGTGCCTCAATTATTGTCATGATCACTAATGTATCACTCTCATAACTATGTAAAGGAAATAAGATTGTAAAGAAGTAATGCACATACGGTTACTTTATGTTTCATTGAGTATGGATCACAATCTAATGGGTATAAGTTCAAGATGGTATAATCCCAATATTATGCTATGGTATTATTATGGTACTATATTATTATCCACCTATATGGTGATGAGCGGTATTATATTATTATCCACCTATAAGGTGATGATCGGTACTATATTATTATCCACCTATATGGTGATGAGCGGTATTATATTATTATCCACCTATAAGGTGATGATCGATACTATATTATTATCCACCTATAAGGTGATGAGCGGTATTATATTACTATCCACCTAGAAGGTGATGATCGGTATTATATTAAGACCCACATAAAGAAGATAGTTGTAAAAGAAATTAGAGTATATCCCTTGTATGAATTTAAAACTGAAGGTTAGTATAAGACTGATGATGATAAGAATGAATGATCAAGTAATGAAAATAATAGAAGTAATGAACATGGTTCCACATATTTCGAGCGGAGGTCTATCCATATTGATTATTCTCTTACGCTTAATTTCTTGGAAGTACTTATGCATTATACAATTTCATATGGCCTTACATACTCAGTACATTATTCGTACTGACCCCTCTTGGGGGATTTACTTTAAATGTTGCAGGCGCAGGTGCTAGTAGATCTCCCCAGTAGGCTACGAGATATCCGCGGATTGTTGGTGAGATCCAGTTGGTTTGGGGTTTTTCCGAGTCATTATGCATATTAGTTTGATATTGTATATGAGTATAGAGCGGGGTGTTGTCCTGACTCTAGGTTGTCATAGTTACGTATCTGTAGAGGCTTTGTAGAGTTATGTGGGAAGCTGAATGTAAGATATATATATACGTTCATTTTGACGAAATGGCCCTACCGGCCAAGTTTCATATATTACACTTGTTGCCATGACTTCTGCCATTGATATTTAATTACAAGGGATAAAATGATATTCATACGCGAACATGCATATAAGAGTACATGAGCGAAGATTAGTTCTCTCGGGCCTCATCGGCTTCGGGTGTCAGTCCATCCCGTTGGAATTCGGGGCGTGACAGGCTTATCTACCAAGGTTGGGTCAGGTAGATTCCATCATGACCTCAACTTTTGGGTCGTGAATATTAACTAGAATGCTCAATTATTCACTTTCAGATATAATTCACAACAATCATGCTTGGAAATAGGGGAAACAGTCCAAGCAAGTCAATTAATAAATTTTAAACCTTCATATAATACCAGTACCCATATAAATGCTGGTCATCTCATCTATACGAGATCCCCATATCTCCATTATTCCTAACACAAACAAGTAGCATATGAATATTTTGAAAAAGAGTCAAAGAAATATCTACTTGCCTTAAAAGGAGTCCACCAAAGTCCCATTGATGCTTCACCCTTCTAAATATCCTCTAAACGAGTCCAATCTGATCAAATACAAATTCTACTCAAGAAAATAATACCGTAGACACCCATATTACTATACTTAAATTTTGAATCTAAAAAGTCAACCCCGAGCCGATAAGGTAAAAACTAGAATTTTATTTGAAAATTACATCATCCATAAATTAAGGAGTTCGAATATGAACTTTCATTGAAATAAAGTTCAAATCGACCTTCAAATCATCAAAATTTAGTTTCTTAACTTTAGGCTCAAAATTTCTAATTTTTGTGTTCATACACAGTTTAAATTAATGAAATAATTTATAAATTAGTAAATTTATGCCAAAATTGATTTACCCATACTAGAAGAATCTCAAGTTCTAAAAATCAACAAAAACTCATCACAAATTGACCCTAAAATAAAAAACTTTTAATTTCTTAACTTTGGAGTTTTAAATCTCAATTTTGTTAATCAAAATCATGAAAAACGTATTGTGTATTCTTGGAAAATGAGTAAAATGAAGGTATAAATACATACCCAAAATTTATATTAGAAAAATGCATCAAAAATCCACCTCAATCAAAGCTGCCTAGCTCAAAATGTCAAAAATACGAAATCCTCGATATCTGCCTTTTAAATAAAATAGTTGGGACTTTCAGTGATGAACCTTTGTGACCATGAAAAAAGGATTGTGTTCATGAAGGCATTTAGTGTCAATTATTCATGATAGCAACTAAAGTTTCTCGATCGCGACCTTAGTTGCAGTAGCAATTGTTGTTCGCGCTAAAATGGTCATATCTCCCTCATACGAATTCAAAATGTGTTAATTTTTTTTGGGTTGGTTCTAAAATTATGATACGGATCTAATAGTTCCCCCCAAACACCCTATATATCTCATTTTTTTCAGGCGGTACTATTAAAACTCAACAACGTATAACTTTGAACTTTGATGGAATTATCAAAACACCCAAACAAGGTCATCTTGACTGGATGTTGACCAAAGTTAACTCTTAACGAAGAAATCCCTAAATTTCCATACAACAACTCAAAACCCATCCAAAAGCCTTGTGAATTGATTCAATCCTTCTACTAGACTAAAAAATTACCATCCGGACTTAGTAGAATTGTCAAAACTCAAAAATTGACCTTTTAACCTAGAATATTGACTTTGGTCAATTCTCTTAAGTTTCCAACTTTTAAAACTTAATAAATCTTCCAAAACTCATCTGAATACCTCGGAACCCAAACCAATAGATCAACTCATTCAAAAATCACCTTTCAAAGTTGATGGGACTGACAAATTTTAGTACGAGCTCAATTTCTACGGATATTGACTAAAGTTAACAATATCAACTTTCAAACCTTCCAAAATGAAACACTCGCATATTTCTCAACCAACAAGCTCAAAAACCATGTCACCCACTCTCGCAGACTATAAATACTATTAAACAACTATATAAAAGGATAAAATAGTCAAAATGCACAAAAATCAGAAAACAACCATGAGGGTTATTACATCATCCACCACTTAAATATTTGTTCATCCTCAAACAGACAAGAAAAGTACCAAGACTGTCGACCAATTACAAATATCCATAGTAGACCTCATACATGTACTCCCAAGTAAGGTTACATCTGTAGTACCGCTTGTTCACCCTAACGATCAAAATCCTCCTTTGTTTTAATCCTTAGACTACATCTCTAGTATCCAAAACCAAAACTTTTCCAAATATCTGACTCATATATATTTGAACTCCATCTATATATAATAACTGAGTTACTTATAATCATAGTTCTAAACATACCCGATTCATTATAACCCATCATAGTCACCACACTCCAATAATTATATCCAAAATGTAGTTCCAAATCTATACCAGTAAAGTACCATAACCATACAAATCCTTTATTCACACTTCCAAACCATTATTAGTACCAAAAAAACCTTAGAAAACACATTGACACTCTCCACAACTCTGAATTATGACTTTTTTTCACAAAAAGAATCTCTGCCTGTTTTGAGCTTACTGTAAGCATTTCCTGTCAAAAGTAGGCCTATCTAAGGCTGATGGCTTTGGTAATCCTAAATCTGATAGTATTGTTTCACCATACTGAAGCACTAAGTCAGAATTCGATATCCATTCCATACAAATATTCAAATATCATGCTTTGACCACTATTCAAACAATCATATTCTCATGCAAATCTTAGAGAAAACCACTAATAGCCTCAGAACTTATTATACCTAAGCATATACCATCTATAGATTCCATACAAATATTCAAATATCATGCTTTGACCACTATACATATCCCTATAGTTGCTACAATCAGACCTCTCTATAACGTCACCTCATTATAACGACATTTCATTACAGCAGCCTGATTTTCTCTGAAATTGATTTTTCATGTTATATTTTACTTCTCTATAATAGTATTCTACCTGTAACAACAATGTCAATTATTATAGTGGTAGACTCTTTATAAAATTACATCTCTATAGCAGCATACTCAAATATTATGTAATAATATTTTGTAAGGAATATATTATATAAAAAATAAAATACCAAAATATTTATGGTAATAACATTAATGTCATGCACACAGTAAATTTTAAGTACGAATATCTAATTTTAAGGAAATTTTTTTATCTAAATGGTGCACATCAGTTATTTCATAGCTTCATGAGGAAAAGGCTACTAATGTTTCCTTTTTTATATTCATAATCTTTCAAATTTTGCATACTTTTATTTATAATAGCTAAACGAGATCTAAACGTTAAATATCAATATATATATATAACAACACCTCTCTATAGCAACAATGAAATTTTTGGACAAACATTGCTACAATAGAGACGTTTAACTGTATATTTTATTTATGAGTTGTGAGATTGGTTGGCACTGTCCCCAAAGTATTTGATAGTAATTTGAGTGAGTTTGGAGGTTTTGAGTAGCCTTGTAAGTAAATAGTTTGACTCTGGTCAACATTTGGTGATCCGGGTAGCAGATGGTGATTCTTTTAGTTCCATTACATCTAGAATATCGATTTTGGGTTAGTAGCATAGTTAGTTTGGGTTTTCAGCTTTTATTATGAGTTTTGACCTTTTAGACAAGAAACTAGTTAAAATAGCCTTGAGTGGTTTCGAGGGTTAACTTGTTGATAACGACCTCTTTTAAAAATCTGATTGTTCTTTTGAGTCTGGAATGCTGAAATTAACCTAGTAGCATTAGGGTCCCAAACATATCTCGAGGGTCCATTCGGGGTTGTTTTAGTCCCTATATTTCTTCTATTTTTTGGTGCAACTACTAAAGTGGTACTCTCCTCACCTTAGCGATACTGCCTAGGTGGACCAGGTACCGCCTAGGCAGACCAGGTATCGCCTAGGCATAACATGTACCACCTAGGCATACCAGGTACTGCCTAAGCGAACCAGGTACCTCCTAGGTAGACCAGGTATTGCCTTAATAATGGGTTGACCAGGTCTATGCACCATCGCCTAAGCGATGGATACCTTTGCCTTAGAGGCTAATAGGGCACCTAGGCAATGAGCCTATGTGACAAGTGACTACCGCCTTAGCGGTTGTCTAGCCGCTTAGGCAACGTCTTGTAGGTGACCATTTTACCACCTAGGCGATGTCGCTGGTATTAAATCCCTTTTTCTTTTCTTTTATTCTATTATTCCATTTACAAGATTTGGGGTCTCAGTTTAAGAAATTTCAAAGTTGATTTTTCATCAAATTGGAATTGGGTGAGCTTCTAAACATGATTTCCATCCTTATGCATTGATTGTTTCAGTAAATCGACATGATTTCCATCCTTATGCATTGATTATTTCAGTAAATCATCTTCAAAACTTGGATTTTAAACTGAAATTTTTAGAGTTTCACCCGAGAAAGAGAGAAAATAGTTTTTCTTCGATTTCGACCTTGATTTCAACTTGTTTCAATAGGTTGTCATATTTAGAAACCTTTGAGTATGGGAAATACAATTCTTAAATAAAATTTTGGTTTTAGCCTTTTTCCTTCGGGGTTGGTTTTTGAACTATTTTTGGACCCAAAATAAAAGTAGTTAGTTTGGATATCACTGGACTCCTCTTGACGTGTAGATTAAATTTTTTATAGATTTGGTTTGTTATGAGGCCGTACAAATAGGAGAAACTCCTAGTTCAAGGGTTCGAGCTCATGTTTTTGAATTTCGAGATAAGTTATGACTTAATTTTCTTCAGATCAAGGTGGGTAGTTAACCATTCATGTAAAGTACGCTATGGGTTTTGGATTTTTGTCGGAGATTCATCTTTTGAGATTATTATTTTATCACTTTGCTATGTAGGGGCTTATGTGAATATTTATCTTGATTTGAGAAATTATTATCATTATTATGCCCATATGGGAGCTGGTATTAGACATATTTGAGCATTATATGCCTTTATTACTATCATAATGCCCGAGTGGGGGCTGGAATTAATATAATTGGACTTATTTGAGCATTATTTACCTTCATCATTATGATGACGCCCACGAGAGGGGCTTGAATTAATATTATTGATGTTTTACATGATTCTTTATTCCAGTGGTTCCATTCAATGGCTTATATCATGATCTATTAATATTTGAGTAAATTTGAGCTTATTTATACCATTATTGAGTTGATTCATTACATGATGTTGATTTGGTTGTGAGCATGCATCCTTATTTTATTCATCCATATTCATGAAAACTGGTACTACTGAGAAACACTGATTTTTGAAAGAAAATGAAACACTTTATAAAATCCTTGACTGAGGGATGTGCCAGCAAGGTTGATTGAGATATGATATTGTAATAGTATATGGGTTGCAAACCCTTCATTGGTCCTGTCCTGGAAGCTTTAGATTAGAAGGTGTATATGAGGTGTCATGCGATGGCTGCTATACGATGTCTTACATCATTATCATCCCATTTTAGTACATCACTTGCAATTCTTTTATGTGTTTGATAGCGTGTATTTTAGACTTCCTTTTTATATTCGTGTATATTTATTCTTATACTGTTATTATACTTGTAGTATTTGTATTATTAGGAGATACTATTTGAGCCACCATTAGGAACTTTTCTATATGCAGGTGGAAGCATGCTCATAGTATCCTTGGTTGTCTAGTTTTCTTCTTTGCTCAGTCGGCCTATGATGCCTATTAAGTACAAGTAGACCATACTCACTCCTACTTTCTGTACCCTTTTAGTGTAGATCCCAGTGTGGGTGTGACCCACGGAGCTTGAGTTTATGCTTGTTGAGGCAGCTTCGAAGTACTGGTGAGATCCCTGATCGGAGCCTCTTCTCGAACTTCATCTAATCTTTATCATATCTTTATCTTATTATTCAAAGAAAGAGTTGTGTATTTCTATACTCTTTATCAGTATTAGTACTCTTTACTCATTACATTAGATTTTGGGATTGGAGTTGTATTTTGTTTAGTTTTGGATATTATTCTCTCACTATATATGGGCCTGACTTTATAAAAAGTTTTATATTTGGATTTCGTTTATTTATTTTTCGCATCTTTATCTCTTTTATTATTAGGATTACCTACCCAGGGTTGGGATAGGGTAGGTACCATCATGACCTCACATTTTTGGGTCATGACAAATTGGTACCAGAGCGCTAGATTCACCAGGCTCATAAGTAAAAGAGCAGGATGCCTAATAGAGTTTTACAAATCAATACGTTGATGTCTGTATCTATATTTGGGAGGCTATATGACATTTTTGGGAAAACTTCTCTCATTTTATTCCTTATCGTGCGTGTTGTTCATGTACAATATTCTAAACTTGTATTCCATTCTTTTCTACACAGATGGTGAGGAATAGATCTGGAGTTATTGAGGATGCTGACCCAATACCTGCTATTAGAGCCCTAGTCAGAGGGTGAGGTAGGGGTCACAGCCAGGACATAGGTAGTGGCTAGAATGAGGAGTGGATCCAGTTAGGGGATGAGCTAAAGCAGCCTCTCCCCAGCCTGAGATTAATCATAATGAGAAGGCTTATCACCAGATGATGTGAGACCAACTCAAGCGATTTTATTATTACTCAGGCATTGTAGGATTTACTGATTTGTCTTTTAGGCCATTTGGATGGCACTCCCTAGATAGGTATTTTACCGATACACCAAAGGATTCTCAGACTACAGAAGGTGCTCAGCTGCCAGGACAGGCTCTTACTCATGGTGTTCAAACTCTAGGTACTAGCTGTTGTTGTGGCCCCATGTGTTTAAACTTTTCCTACTAGACTTATTATTCCTCCTATTACTTCTGGTCCTGTGATATCTGTTGATGAGCAGAAGAGATTTGAGGGATTTATTTGGTTGGCTCCTCCCAAGTTTAGTGGTGCTATTGGTGATAATGCTTATGAGTTTCTGATTGATTTCTGTTCACTTGAGTCATATAGAGTTGCTTACACTACCTACCAATTGATTGATATGGCTAGGCACAGTGGATATCTCTTGCTAGTTATAGAATAGTTGGTTCCCCTACATTGATATGGACCTAGTTTTCTAAGGCTTTCCTAGAGAGGTTTGTGCCCTATAGCTTGAGGTAACAAATAAGAGATGAGTTTGATCATTTAGAGTAGGGCTCCATGACTATTGTAGAGTATGAAGCATGATTTCATGCCTTGTTCAGATATGCCACTGCTAGTATCTCCATGGAGCTTGAGAGGATCAGAAAGTCTATTAAGGATTTGTCGGGTTATTATCAATTGGCTACAACTCAGTTTGTGGTTTTAGGTAGTTCTTTTCTGAGTATCATGGATCATACTAAGATTATTGAGTCTATTCACTAGGGTACTCAGAGTGGTGGTGCCAAGAAAATACACCAACATGATAATTTTAGTAGTCATGCATATCGAGGTATGAATTTCTCTGGTAGAGGTTCTCATATTTACCATGGTAGACCAATTCATATAGCTTTGCAAAGCTTAGGTAGTAGGTTTTTGGGTTCTAAGGCTTCAAGTGTTCAGAGAGCAGGTTATGTGGGCCGAGGGTCTCATTTTGATTTATTGAGTTATGAAGGGCGCTCTGGTTCTTCTGGGCCCTCTCAGTGTGATTCAGGTAGCAGGGGATTTTTGTGTGTGATGAGTCTGGTCATTTAGTGAGAGATTATCCCCGACATGTATCAGGTATCCCCCAGCAGGGTTCTCAGCTTTAGCTTTGTCTGACTCCAGTATCTAAAGTTAGAGGTGGTAGACAAGGCAGTAGAGGTGGTTCTAGAGGTGCCAGAAGTGGCGCTCAGGGAGCTTTTGGTAGTGGACGAGGGATTGCTCAGTTTGGTAGCAGGCGTGATTAGTGCTATGCTTTTCTTGGGAGACTTGAGGTTGAGGTTTCTAATACTGTGATTATAGGTATTGCCTTAATTTTCCATCATCTTGCTTCTGTGTTATTTGATCCTGGGTCCATATTATCTTATATGTCTGTATATTTTGCTACTAATATTAATGCTATGTGTGATTCCCTTGCAACGCCTATTCGTGTTTCTACCCCCACGGGTGATTATGTAGTGGTAGATTAGGTGTACCAATCATGTATGGTGACCTCTTGGGGTGTGTAACTTGAGTGAACTTGATTATCCTCGACAAGTATTTTGATGTCATATTGGGTAAGGATTGGTTGGTTTCTTAGCACGCAGTTTTGGATTGTTTTACCAAGACCTTGACCTTAGCTACTCTGAATGTGCCAAGATTAGACTGGAGAGGCACTTCTAGTACATGTTAGAAGGGGGTTATATCTTTTCTACATGCTTATCGCATGGTAGGAAAGATGTCTCTTTCTTATTTAGCCTACGCTCGCTATACTGGTGTTGATTCACTATCTCTTTTGGATTCTGATTGAGTTGTTAGAGAGTTCATAGATGTATTTCCTACGAACATACCTAGTATGCCTCTGGATTAAGGTATTAATTTTGCCATTGATGTTGAACCAGGCACCAAGCCCATTTTCGTCTCCCTTTATAGAATGGCCCCAGCTAAGTTAAAGGAATTGAAGGAGTAATTCTAGGATTTTTTGAGTAAAGGTTTTATTAGACTGAGTGTGTTTTCTTGGAGTGCTCCTGTCTTATTTGTGAAGAATAAAGATGGATCCATGCGCATGTGTATTAATTATCGACAATTAAACAAAGTGACTATCAAGAACAAATATCCTCTTCCTCCTATTGATGGTTTGTTTGATCAACTTCAGGGTACTTTCGTTTTTTCTAAGATCGACTAGAGATCTTGTTACCATCAGTGAGGATTAGGGTTTTAGATGTTCCAAAAACATCTTTTAGGATATGTTATGGTCACTATGAGTTCTTGGTCATGTCTTTTGGTCTAACCAATGCCCTGGCAGTGTTTATGGAGTTGATGAACAAAGTATATTAGTCTTATCTTGATTTTTTATTATTGTTTTCATTAATGATATCTTGGTTTATTCCAAGAATCAGGCTGAACATGTGAGACATTAGAGGGATGTACTTTAGAGATTGCAAGATGAGAAGTTGTATGCCAAGTTCTCCAAGTGTGAGTTTGTTGGAATCTGTTTCTTTCTTGGGTCATGTAGTAACCAAGGATAATATTATGGTATATCAGGACAAGGTAACATCTATTTGTGATTGGTCTAAACTTACTTCTCCTACCAAGATTTGAAGTTTTGTTGGATTAGTGGGATATTATCATGGGTTTATGCAGGGTTTCTCCTTTATTATGGCTTCTTTGACCAAGTTGACTTAGAAAAAGGTTGTATTTCAGTGGTCGAATGATTGTAAGAGTAGCTTCCAAAAGCTTATGGAGTTGTTGACTTCAGCTCCTATGTTGACATTGCCTGAGGAGGGCATGGATCTCACCATGTTTTCTAATGCTTCCGGAGTTGGCTTAGGTGGTGTGTTGATGCAAAAGGATAAAGTCATTGCTTTTGCTTCTCGACAGTTAAAGCCTCATGAGAAGAACTACCCTACTCATGATTTAGAGTTAGCCGCGATTGTATTTGTGTTGAAATTATGGCGTCACTACTTGTATGGGGTTCATTGTGAGATATTCTCTGATCATTGTAACCTTCAATATTTCTTCACTCAGTGAGATCTTACTATGAGACAGTATCGATGGTTAGAGTTGCTTAAGGTTATGATCTTACTATTCTTTATCATTGGAGCAAGGCTAATATGGTAGTAGATGCTTTGTGTCAGAAGGCAACAAGTATGGGGAGTTTGGTTCATCTTTTGACTAGAGCGTGGCCTTTAGCCTTTGACATTTAGTCTTTAGCTAACTAGGTGGTTAGGCTTGATATTTCAAAATCTGGGCATGTTTTGGCCTTTGTAGAGGCTAGATCTTTATTGATGGAGAAGATTCGAGCTTGTCAGTTTGATGATGAGAAGTTAAGTGGATTCGTGATAAAGTGTTAAATGGCGAGGAAAACACTGCATCTTTTGATCTCAAGGGTGTTTTGAGGATTAGTGGTCGTGTTTGTGTGCCGAGTGTTGGTGGTTGGATTAGACTGATCATAGAGAAGGCTTATTGTTCAAAGTATTCTATTCATCCAGGAGCAGCTAAGATGTACCATGACTAGATGCAACACTATTGGTGGTGTGGCATGAAGAAATACATTATGGAGTTTGTGGCCAAGTGTCTGAATTGTCAGCAAGTTAAGTATGAACATCATCAATCGGGTGGTACTATTAATAGGATACCCATTCCTGAGTAGAAGTAGGAGTGGATCACTGTGGACCTTGTTGTTGGATTACCCCCGACTTGAGAAGAGTTTAATTCTATTTGGGTGATTATGGATAGGTTAACTAAATCAGCGTAGTTCATACGTGTGAAGGTGAATTATAATACAATGAAGTTGGCCAAGATCTACATTCAAGAGATTTTTTAGTTGCATGGTGTACCCATCTCCATTATTTCCTATAGAGTTACATAGTTTATCTTGAATTTTTAGAGTTCAATGTAGAGTGAGCTGGGTACTCAACTTGAGATGAGCACAACTTTTCACCCTCAAATAGATGGCCAGTCAAAGTGGACTATTCAGGTGTTAGAGGACATGCTTCAAGCATGTTATGAATTTTAGTGGTCATTGGGACCAGTTCTTGCCCTTAGAGGAGTTCGTCTACAACAACAGTTACCATTCCAGCATTCAGGTGGAGCCTTTTGAGGCTTTGTATAGGCGGAGGTGTAGATCCCCCGTGAGATGGTTTGATTCATTTGAGGTAAGTCCTTGAGGCACTGATTTGTTGAGAAACTCGATAGATGAAGTGAGGTTGATTCAACAGAGGTTGATTGCTACCCAAAGTAGGCAGAAGAGTTATGCCAATTATCGAGTTCATGATGCAACATTCATGCTTGGTGAGCGGGTTTTGTTGAAGGTATCACCCATGAAGGGTCTGATAAAGTTTGGGAATAAAGGGAAGCTTAGTCTGAGATTTATTGGGCCTTTTGAGATTCTTGAGAAGTTTAGACATGTGGTGTATAGGCTAGCTTTGTTTCTATATTGAAGAGATACCATCCAGATGATACTCATGTGATTCGGTGGGATTTGTTTCATTAGATCATGATTCATCCTACGAAGAGGAGCCCATTGCTATCTATGATAGATAGACTAAGAAGTTGAGGTCTAAGCATGTTGATTCTATGAAAGTTCAGTAGAGACATCACCCGATTAAGGAGGCTACATGGGTGGTTGAATCCGATATGTAGAGTAGATACCACCAGTTTTTCACTGCTCTAGGTACTTTATTTATTTTTTTGTTCAAGGATGAACTCGTATTTTAGTGGTGGATTATGTGACAACCCTAGTTGTAATTTTTAGTTTTTGATGTGTTTTGACTGTTTTGCCTCCCTGTAGTTTCTATATGCCATTTATGTGTTATGGGTTGGTTGGCACGGCCAGGAGTGATTTGAGTGAGTTTTGAGTAGCCTTATAAGTGATTAGTTTTACTCTGATCAACATTTTGTGATCCGAACGTCGGATGGTGATTCTGTCAGTTCCATTAGATCCAAAATATTGATTTTGGGTTAGTAACATAGTTAGTTTGGGTTTTGAGCCTTTATTTAGAGTTTTAACCTCTTAGACGAGAAAATAGTTAAAATAGCCTAACGGCGTTTTGAGGGTTTAACTTGTTGATAACGAACTCTTTTGATAAATCTGATAGTTTCATTAAGTCCAAAACGTTAAAATTATCCTAGTAGCATTATATTTCATTTCTATGGGGTCCCGAACAAATCTCGAGGGTCTATTTGGGGTAGTTTTTAGTCTCTATATTTCAGTTGTTTTCTGGTGTAAATGTTAAAGTGGTACTCTGGTCACCTTAGCGGTACTGCCTTAGCAATGGGTTGACCAGTCCATGTACCATCACCTAATCGATAAGTGCCTTTGCCTTAGCGGCTAATAGTTACCTAAGCAACAAGCCTGCGTGGAAAATGACTACTACCTTAGTAGTAATCTGGCTGCTCAGGCGACGTCGCTTAGATGATCATTTTACCGCCTAGGCTACGTCGCTAGTATTAAAACCCTTTCTCTTCTGTTTTATTCCATTCTTCAATTTTTAAGCTATGGGGTCTGACTTTTGGAGATTTCAAAGTCGATTTTTTAAGAAATTGGACTTAGGTGAGTTTCTAAACATGATTTGCATTCTTATTCATTGATTATTTCACTGAATTATCTTTAAAACTTAGAATTTTGGGGTTTCATCCCGTAAAGAGAGAAAATGGGTTTTCTTTGATTTTGGCCTTGATTTCGACTTGTTTTTCAATGGGTTTTCATATTTTGAACCCTTAGAGTATGGGAATTACGATTCTTAATTAAATTTTTGGTTTTACCCTTTTTCCTTCAGGTTCGGTTTTTGAACTATTTTTGGACCTTGAATTAAAGTAGCTAATATGGGTATCGTTGGACTCCTTTTGACTTGTAGATTATGTTTTTGATAGATTTGGCTCGTTCTGAGGCTGTACAGAAAGGAAAAGATCCTAGTTGAAGGGTCTGGGCTCATGTTTTCGACTTTTGAGGTAGGTTATGGCTTAAATTTCTTCATATCGGGCTGGGTAGTTAACCATTCATATAAAATATGCTATGGGTTGGGATTTGTGTCGTGAGATTCATCTTTTGAGATCATTATTTTATCACTTTGCCCATGTAGGGGCTTATGTGAATATTAAAATTGACTTGAGAGATTATTACCATTGTGATGCCCTTGTAGGGACTGGTATTGGACTTATTTAAGAATTATTTTTCTTTATTACTATCGTGATGCCCGAGTGGGGTGGGGGGCGGGCTTGAATTGATATTATTGGCCTTATTTGAGTATTATTTACCTTTATCATTATCGTGACGCCCAAGAGAGCTGCTTGAATTTATATTATTGATGTTTTACATGACTTTTTATTCAAGTGGTGCCATGGGATGACTTATATCATGATCTATTGACATTTGAGGAGATTTGAGCTCATTTGTACCGTTATTGAGTTGATTCATTACATGATGTTGATTTGCATCCTTATTTCATTCATCATATTCATGGAAATTGGTACCACTGAGAAATAATGATAATTGAAAGATAATAAAACACTTTATAAAACCCTTGATCAAAAGATATGCCAGCAAGATTAATTGAGATATAAGATTGTGATAGTATATGGGTAGCGAACCCCCATGGGTCCTGTCCTAGAAGCCTTAGTTCGGAAGATGTATACGAGGTGCCATGTGATGGCTTACATCATTATCATCCCATTGCATTGCATTGCATTGCATCACTTGCATTTCTTTTATGTATTTGATATCGTGTATCTAGCCTTCCTTTATATATTCGTGTGTAGTTATTCTTATATTGTTATTATACTTGTAGTATTTGTATTGTTAGGAAATACAGTTTAAGCAACCATTGGAAACTTTTCTGTATGCAGGTGGAAGCGTGCTCATAATATCCTTTACTTGTTTAGTTTTTTGCTTTGCTCGGTCGGCCTATGATGCCTACTGAGTACAAGTGGACCATACTTACTCCTACTTTCTGTACCCTTTTCGTGCAAATCCCAATTCGAGTGTGACCCACAGAGCTTGAGTTCATGCTCATTAAGGCAACTTCGAAGTACTTGTGGGCTCCCCGATTAGAGCCTCTTCTTGGACTTCATCTTATCTTTATCATGTCTTTATCTTATTATTCAGAGACAAATTTGTTTATTTCGGTACTCTTTATTAGTATTAGTGCTCTTTACTCATGACATTAGATTTTAGGATTGGAGTTGTATTTTGTTCAATTTCAGATATTATTCTCTCTCTCTCTCTCTCTATATATATATATATAGCACGACTTTATTATAAAGTCTCAAATTTGGGTTTCATTTATTTCTTTTTCGCATCTTTATCTTTTTGGGTTTTGGGCTTACCTACCCAGGGTTGGGATGAGGTAGGTCCCATCATGACCTCAGCTTTTTGGGTTGTGCAAAATAGTCTTTGTAGGTTTCATTAATAAGGTAGGATAAATCCAACCTGACATCCTCAATAAACCTATAGAACTATAGGTTTTTTCGGTAAAGCACCTATAAGCCATATGGAATAATTGTAACACCTCAGATTCCATACCTACAAATACTTAGTCTTCATTACAAAGACTTAAATTTCAAGTCTTGAATTCCCAGACTAGTACAACACATTGTACGAATTGTACAATGAGAACACAAATCATACCATGACTTATGATATGCTAACCCAAGTCTACCAGTCATACTGTCAAATGTACGAGTTGTATAATCAAAGTATGGATCATACTATGACTCATACTAATTGATTTAGAGAAGTGTCACTGTGTGAAAAACTCCTAGTGACCAAGAGTATGAGTATGAGTCTTACTCATGACCATGATTCATGACTTGAATCGTGGTGTCCTGCACCTATAAAATTCCTGAATGTTTTATTGAAGACAATTTGATCTTTTACCTATCTTTTACGCTTTATACTATGTTGTTTTAAGTACTTTAAGGAGATATTAAGAGGTAATCAGTCGCTTATCCCTCATTCTCACGCTCTAACTCCCAAACTTAAAGAAATAAATGCTCAACTCCAAATAAAGTCAGAAAGGTTCTCTCTCAATTCTAAGCCTAGGGTTGATCTACTGTTATTCTATGATTTTAACAGTCCTTTCCTAGTTTTAACTTGAACAACAATTCAACATTATTTAACCTAATTTAGAATGATTTTACATGTCTTAGCATGATTTAGTCCAAATTGGCATGATTCAGATTTAATGATTTAAAACTTAGCAAGAACAAATATTTTCAGTTGAGTATCATACTCTAAATTCAAACAAACAGTTTTATCTATCTATGAGCAAATAGTATTACACAATTTGTTTTGGGAGAAGCATTTAGCACTGAGAGGACACAGGTTCAAAGAACCCAAGTCCCAAAACTACATCGCCATCGTAGGATTAGAGTCACTCTAACAGTTAGGTCGACTCTTTGTCCCATATAACCAAGTAGTGGATACACATCAGACAGGTTCTATACCCTTGACAAGGTGTAGGGCACCCTGCCAACTGGGATTATGCGTTACATTGGACTTCGCAAGCTCACGTGATGTATGTTAGTTGTAATAAATTCTCCAGTATCAGCTTTCAATTGCAATATTATTTATGATTTCTCAGATTTATAGTTTTTCATCTCAAAAATGATTTATGCTTTACAGTTTGGACATGCATTTTCAAATGCCTATACTACTTTCAAATTTTAGCCATATTTATAGATCATTGTTCAGCTCATGATTTTTAGTTATTAGCATGATCTCACATACTCAGTACATTCAATATTACTGATCACATACTTTTCTTTTGCGCTATACCCTATCCTGCTATAGATTCAGGTGCTCGTTCCCATTCTCATAGATAGTAGCTTAGCAGGATTCTCCGGCCAGCTTGGTGAGTCCTCATCTTTTGAGGACCTCGGATTTGATTAGTTCATTAGTTGTTCACAAACTTTCATTTCAGTTAGTTTTAGAGTTAGTTGGGGGCCTTGTTCCAGCAACTCATCTTATTTAATAGTAGAGGCTTTATAAGACATAAATAGTTTAGAATATTGGTATTTCAGATGTTTCTTTATCTTAACAGTCAGTTATTTGTTAAATATCCCCATTTAATATATGATTAAGCTTCCGCTTAGATACTTTGATTGTTGATTCTATAGTAGCATACCAGTACTAAGGATCCGCTTGGGGTCACTTGTGGTCCTAAGTACCTTGTCGCGTCCAGGGTGTAGACTCGAGTTGTGACAAACTTAGTATTAAAGCACTAGGTTTAAAGAGTCTTAGGATGTCTAAAAAGCCACATTTAGTAGATTCTCTTTTATGGGTGTGAAGTGCACCACACTTATATGAGAGAGGCTATGAGACATTTAGTAAACAATCCCTTTTTTCATGTTCCATATCGTGCAATAAAGTTTAACTCTATATACATTTCTAAATCCTAATTTATATGTTTCAAAAAATGCCTCCTAGAAGAAATGTCAGATAGAGAAATGGAGCATAGGTAGTATCAGTACAAACACTATGTAATAGTCCGCAATATCGACCGACTTGACTTTAAACCCACACATAAACATAAATCAAATAAGAGCAACTAGCAATCAATACATAACAATTAATTTCACCAAACCACCACTATCCACAGAATAACCACATACGAAACTAAAAACACAACACTAACAATCTTCACCCTATCAACATATTTATACTATCCGCTAAAACATAGGTTCAACCACAACAAAAGAGGAGCCTATGACCCTTTACATATCACAAGTGTAACACACCAAGTCACTTTCACCTAACCATTTCACAAGTAGTCTATGGTACTTCTATTTGTCACAACACTTATGCAATGCAATTAAATAAAATGAATCAATAATATGAAACAATGCATCACAACAATCAAACATCTCCTCAAATGTGTACACACATACTAAGGGTCTTGTATGTCTAATAGTCATGACCTGCAGGGGACGAGCTTAGTCCATGTACCATGTCGGCGTGGTACCTGACCCTATGAATATCAATCTACAAGAAATATGTATCACAGCTGTACCCAACCCACTGAATATCATAATATATGAATATCACAATCATTATCACCAAGAATATGATGAAGTGCACCAAATATGCAATTACACAACTTATCTAGACCCTTAGTCAAATTCAAGGTTTATTATTTCATGCATACAATCAACTACCAATCACAAGTATTCACGAAGGCCAATTCACAATTATTTGGCTCGTGAATAGGCATGAAATTTAAATTAAGTCTATAACTAAAATTCAAACCATAACCTACCTTGGATCAAGCCCCAAAATGCACTATTTCATGTGAGCCTTGCCTTTTTTTGCAATTTCAGCTTATTCTTGGTCTAGAAACAACAAGAAGGAACAATTCAACTGTTCATTCTTTAAATCTAGGCATTAAGGACCTACACCCTCTGATTTAACCCATAATCATAGCCTAAATCACCATTCTAGGGGTTTTCACCCTTTAATCCACTCTAATTCCTTGTGATTTATGATTAACAGAACGAATTCTACTCTAAGAAGGGTATTCTAGCAACCTAGAGCTATTAATAAGTGATTTAAAGCCATCCACAAATGAAACACATGTTCATTTAACCTATAGTTAAAACCATAAATTCCACCATGAAAATGTTCTAACGATTCTAAAGAATAAAGGAAGTAATCACACGTTAGAATGGTGAAATAAACTTACCTTAATAGTAAAAAACACCCATGAATATAGAAAATCACCTCTTTTTTATACCTAGGTCGAAACTTGAAAGTTTGGGAAAAATAACAGTAAGTCTAGGATTTCTAGGTATAACCTGTCCCGACATTGCTGCATCGGTCACTTTGTCACTGCAACGATAATTGTCTGCTATGATGGAACTGCTGGTGCATGGACCTCAACTATAGTGACCCAATGCTTTTTATAGTAAGGTCGCTGCAATGGAACTTCCTTCCACTATAGAAGGAGCTAGGAAGAATGTTGGGATGTTTTTCAAGCCTAGTCCATTTCACAACATACTCCCCAAATTTTGACATTATGGAATAACTCGTTTAGGACAATCACTATAACTGGAGTTCTACGAAACCCAATTTCTATTTCGAAAGTTTCTATGAATTACTAAATCTCTTGACTACTATAATATCATCTTAAATTCATCAATACTACTCTACAAACCACCAAAATTCTCTAAACCATATAACACCAAAAATTTATTCGAAACCATCCTAGCCTGAGATTTCATAATTTTCATTTAAGGGGAAACTTAACCCAGACTTTTGCATGCTAACCAACACCGTAACAACGGGATGGGTCATTACATTAGATATCAAATTTACCCACCATTCCTCCTCGAATGGAAACAAGAAATAAAAAGAGGAAAACCTATCAGGAAAATTACGTGAATCAGCAAACAAATACGGGTATTTTCTATGCACGGCCGCTTCAGTCTCCCAAGTGGCCTCCTCAATAGGAAGGTTCTTCCACTGGACTTTCACGGACTTGATCTCCTTCATTCTTAACTTTCAGACATCTCTATCAAGTATAGTTGGGATCTTTCTCATAGGAGAGATTCTCATCTTGCAATACCAAATCCCAATGAATGATATAATCACCATCCGCATGATACTTCTTGAGCATTGAAAAATGAAAAATTGGGTGGACTCCCAATAAATTTTAAGGTAGAGCCAACTTATAAGCCACTAATCCTACACCCTTCAAGATCTTAAATGGCCCAATGTACGTTGGGCTAAGTTTACCCTTCTTCCCAAATCATATCACACCTTTCATGGGTGAAAATTTGAGCAACACTTTCTCACTATTCATGAAATACATATCACACACCTTCCTATCCGTATACTCCTTCTACCAGCTTTGAGCAGCTACAAGCTTCTCTTGTATAAATCTAACCTTCTCCATCAAATTCTTTAACAAATCAGTGCCCCAAGGTCTCACCTCATAAGTATGAAACCACCAAATGGGATATCTACACCTCCTCCCATACAACACTTTAAAAGGAGCCAAGTCAATACTCAAATGATAGTTGTTGTTGTATGCAAACATATATAATGGTAATAACTGGTCCCAATGACCACCAAAATCCATGACACACACCCGAAACATGTCTTCCAACACTTGGATGGTCCACTTAGACTGTAAATCATTCTGAGGATGAAAGGTTGTACTTAGATCCAATTTAGTCCCCAACTCTTTCTAAAATTTTTCCCAAAAGTTAGAGGTAAACTGCGTAGCTCTATCCAAAATAATAGAAACGGGCACCCCATGTTGTTGGATAATATCTTTAATATAATTCTTGCCAACTTGGCTACATTATAAGTCACTTGAACTAGAATGATGTGTGCAGACTTAGTAAACCAGTCCATAATCACACATATCGAATCATATTTTTCTAAAGTCTTGGAAAGGCTAACAACAAAATCCATGGCCATCCTTTCCCTCTTACATTCAGGAATGGGAATTCTTTGAAGAGTACTAGCAGGCTTGTGATGTTCATACTTCACCTGTCGGCAGTTCTAACACTTAGTCACATAATCAACTATATCTCTCTTCATACGGTTCCACTAATAGTGATGCCTCAGCCATGGTACATCTTAGTTGCACCAGGATGTATGGAGTACCTCAAACTATGTGCCTCTACAAGAATGGTCAAAATCAAATCATCTACATGAGGCACACAAACTCATCATCTAATCCTCAACACACCATCATCATTAAGAAAGATCTCTTTGGCCTCACCTTGCAACACCTTATCGCGAATATTACTCAACTTCACATATTCAACTATCTAGCTTTAATTTGGTAGAGAAAAGTAGACTTTACCTCTACATTAGATAGAAGTCCTCCTCTCTTAGACACCTGCAATCTTATAAAACTATTAGCTAAGGTCTAAACCTCCCTAGCCAACGGATATCTAGACATTTCCAAACATGCCAATATACTCATACTATCCGTCTTCCGACTTAACACACCTGCTATCACATTGGCTTTGCTTGGATGATAGAGAATTGAATGTCGTAATCCTTGAGTAGTTCCATCCACCTTCGTTGTCTCAGATTTAAGTCTCTCTGGGTAAAGACATGTTGTAAGCTACAGTGATCAGTAAGTACCTCATACTTCACCCTATAAAAATAATGTCACTATATCTTGAGAGCAAACAACATCGCTGCCAACTCCAAATCATGGGTGGGATAGTTTTTCTCATGAAATTTTAGTTGTATGGAAGCATATGCAATCACATTCTTTTCCTGCATCAAAACAACACCTAAATTGGAATGTGAGGCATCACAAAATACAATAAAATCCTTACCCTCTACTGGTAAGGGAAGAATAGAAGCTGAAGTCAGCCAAGTCTTGATCCTTTAAAATATCTCTTCAAACTTACCAGTCCATACAAAAGGCACCTCCTTTTGAGTTAATCAAGACAAGTGTGAAGCTATAGAAGTGAACCCCTTCATGAAATTGCTATAGTAACTATCCAACCCCATAAAGATACAAACTTCCATCACCGAAGTGGTCCTAGAACAATTCTTGACGGCCTCAATCTTTTTAGGATCCACCATTACCCATTCTTTAGTAACTACGTGCCCCAAGAAGGTCACTGAAGACAACCAAAACTCACAACTATAATATTTAGCATAGAGTTTCTTCTTTTTTAGCAACCCCAAAACAACTTGCAAGTGAGACTCATGCTCCTTCCTACTCTTAGAGTACACTAAAATATCATCAATAACAACAATAACAAAGGAATCTAAATACAATTTGAATACCCCATTCATTAACCCCATAAAAAGCAATCGGAGCATTAGTCAATCCAAAGGACATCATTAAAAACTCACAATGACCATAACTAGCTTGGAAAATAGTCTTTGTTATGTTATTTGCCAACCCAAATCTTAAGCTGGTGGTAATCGGAGCTCTTCAGAAAACACAAAAGCACCTCATACTGATCAAACAAGTCTTCTTCCTAGGAAATGGGTACTTGTTATGAATTGTAACTCTATTCAGCTATCGATAGTCTATGCATAAACATAGGGTACTATACTTCTTTTCAAAAAATAAGACAAGAGCATACTATAGAGAAGAACTAGGATGAATGAATCCCTTACCCAGCAATTCATGCAATCAAGCCTTTAGCTTTCTTAGTTGAGCTGGTGCCATTCTATAAGGAGGGATGAAAATAGGACGAGTGTCAGGCTCTAGGTCTATACAAAAATTGATGTCCTGATCAGGCCTCATCCCTAGTAGATCAGAAGGAAACACTTCTAAGAATTCACATACCACCAAAATTGATGTAATAAGAGGGATATAGGCACTAGTATCACAAAGATGAGTTAGAAAAGCTCGACACCCCATCCAAACTAACCTCTTGGCAAGAATTGAGGATATAAGTCTCAGAGGAGCAGGCTTATAATCACCATCCAACTCCAATCTATCCATCTAGAGCATAGCTACAGTGACTATCTTGGCATGACATTCAAGAATCGCATGGTATAGATATAACCAACTCATCCCCAAGATGATGTTAAAATCCACCACAGAATTACCATATCATCCCAAGTCTGATATCCCATGAACAATAAAAAATAAGCTCGATAAAACTAATCAACAACTACTAAAATCCCAACTGGCGTAGACACATACATAGTAGTATCAAGCCTTTCACAAACTATATCCACACCCAAAGCAAATTTAACTGAAACATACAAGAATGTGGAACTCGGATCAAATAAAATAGTAGCCATGTGGTCACAGACAAGAATAGTATCGATGATATCCGCATTTGAAGCCTCGGCTCTGAGCCTACTTGGAAAAACATAGAAATGGGTGGCCTTATCACCTGTATAAGCACTGCTCCTACCAACCTGTCCCCAACTTCGGTTGGCCTGTTACCAACTCTACCCACCTGGTGACTACCACGCCTACCTTGTGGATGATCTTACATTACCTCCACCTCCCCTAACTACTAAAACCAAGGCTAAGGAATTCTATTGCTAGCCTATGATGTTTCGTGGACTTACGTCACTTTTGATGCTTAAAAATAGGGATATTTGTAATTACAAAGATATTTTTATATGGATATAAGGTGTTTTTGTGGTGTTTGCAGGTCAAACAAGTCTGGAGAAGGAAGTGCAGATTTATAGACTTAAAGGCATCCGACAGAAGCTTCCCACGACCATGGGATCTGACCATGGTCGTATAATTGTGATCGTAGGATGAAATAGAAGAATGTCCCTCAGGTTTTATGCAGATGAGAGCTTCCCACAATCGTACATTGATGCTACGATCATACAACCTGATCATGGGAAGGAAATCCAAAAGTTAGGGTTGCAGATGTTAAGTGTGAAGAGGATCAGACAAGTGCATTGCATAATCATGGAAAGATTCCATGGAATCCTATTGAATATCATGGAAAGATCATTCTACAAAGTGGAAAATAGAGGATGATAAGATGAAAGGTAAGGATGATCGTACCAAGAAGCCACGAGCTCATACTAAGCATCATGTCAACCAAGTTTTGAAAGATGCAATAGTTAGGAGCCAACCTACGAGCACCAAGGACGATCATGGTATCTAACCATAATCTTAACTCCCTTTGTCCGAGACACCGACTCAGCAAATCCCTATGTATAGGTTTTTATTTATTAGATATAAATACTCCTATTTGGTATTTTGTACCAATTTACATTCTTTTACATATTATTACTGTTTCAAGGTATATTCTTGTTCTTTAGTTCACAAACAATGATTTTCATCTTATTGTTGTAAGTTAATAATTATGATTTCTTCCATGAATTCTTCTTATTTTCTTGCAATTATGAGTAGCTAAACACCACAACTAGGATTGAAGGAACCATGACAGAGTAACAAAGTAGTGTTTGTAGTATAAAGTAATTCTTAAAGGGTGTTTGGGTGTGTATTGTATGTTCTCTTTGGTTTGATTACTTTTTAATGACTGCAGATACTAGAACTCGCCTTATCTTTACTCGCGATAAAATTAGAGGTAAAGGATGAAAAAGAGGAATAAAAAATAGATCGCTGGAGCTATCAACCTTCAATGACTAGCTTGAACCGATAATCCAGGAAAGCTATTACTAGGATCCAAAATAGGGGTTAGTAATGCAAAACTCAGGAGAAGAGAAAATTTACTGGAGGATAGTTGCTTAAACAAGTGCGTAAAGCCGTTTAGGTGAACATAACCTATTGATTATGCATGACAAGCACGATGATAGATCACTAAGTACGAAGAACCTATAAATTATGAAGTTATTGGCGAACACAGTCCTAGAGCTTCTCATATATTGATTACAAATCCAACAAAATCAACAACTATTACTACTGAACTTTGATTTACAAAACCCCCATTTTCGACTGGAAATTACTTACTGATCGCTTAGATAAACACTTGATAGATAGTTTGACCTATTCCTCATGGGATCAAACCCAACCTAGTTGGGTTCTACATTTGATAAACGACCACTTTATGCTTTGCTTAGAGGTGTAATTTGGGTGATAGCAAATTTTGGCATCGTTGCTAGGAAATACAGTTATGGAGTTGATTGATTGTGTTTGTCGGGATGTTGGTTTCTGTTTACTGATTTTACTTTTCTATTGTTTCTAGGTCGCACACCAATGCATACCCAACACTCAAAGTCAAGGAAATCCCCTAATTCCCGTTGATCTAAAAATTTAAAAACCCTAAGAGCTAGAAAAAGAATGGTTAATAAAGGAGTTCATGCTAAAGGAGTTTTGAACTAAGGGTTGCCAGAACCAGGGCTTCAGAAAACTAAGGAACAAACTACTTCTCGATTAATAGATAAGGAAAATGCAAGATAAGAAGTTGTCAGGCATACCTCAAGGGAAGAAAGGGCTAGATAAGCTGAAGTAGACTATCAAACTGCACTTGAGAAATGAGATAGATAGAGAAGGAATAGGGGACAATACCCTATACAGCAGTATCTTCCTCAATTTGAGGATGCGGAATTATTCCACCACCATTGCCTGCAGGAACTAAGTTTGACATCACCAATTCTATGATACAGTTGTTGAACTTAAAGAGTGTATTCACAGGCCTTTCTACTACCAATGCAAACCTGCATGTGATAAACTTTGTAGGGATTTTCAATTCCTATAATCTATCAGGAGTGAGCCTAGAGGCGATTAGACTATGGTTGTTTTTCCTTTTCTCTGATGGGGGAGGCTTTGTTATGGTTGACAGAGTTGCCACGTGGATTAATCACTACTTGGAATAAGTTGAGGACTCAACTCTTAGAGAGATTTTTTACACCTTCTAGAATGTTGCAACTAAAAGATGAGATTTATAACTTCAGGCAGTTACATTCGGAGGTGCTATACGATACATTGTTGAGGTTTAAGAAGAAGTTGTAAAATGTCCCAAATTATAGAATACCAGGACAAACTTACCTTGACATCTTCTACAGAGGTTTGAATGTGAACAATAAAGCTGTAGTAGACAATATCACATGTGGGGCTTTCATGAGATTACCTTAGGATTAGGATTTTGAGATTCTAGATTGGATTACTAAAACCAACCAGGGTTGACACACTACGAAGCAGACATACCCGCAGACACTTATATAATTAGGGTATCCATAGAGTAGAGAGTGCTAGATGATTCAGTCGCTCAAGAGGTGGCTCAATTAAGGATGGAGCTTAGTTTGTTTACCAAGCAGTTTGCAATAGTGGGTGCAGAAAAGGTGAATATGGTTGGTTGGCAAGAGAAGGCATCAACGCATGATGATTCTAATTTTGAGAAGGAGGCTAAGTATCTAGCCAATTAGGTAATATGTTTCAGAGCCAACGGACAAGGGTCCAATTAAGAAAATTAGAAATCTGGGCAAGGGAATCAAGGGTGGAACTACTATAAAGACAACAACTATAATAGGTCTGGGTATAGAGATAGGAGTAGAGGTAGAGATGGTGATTCGAGGAGAAAAAATGATTACAAGTTTAGAAGTGGCCTCTATGTTCCACCGAGGAAACGAGATGTTTATTTGAGTACTTTGAGAATGGAGGACATGCTTGCTAAAGGTTTGTAAGGGGTAGAGAAAAATGAGGAGTGCCTTAAGGAGCCAAGAGAAGATGATTCGGGCATGATTCAAAAGGTAGAATCACATACTACCGCAATCAAGCAAGTTGAGCAATAGTTTGGTCAGATGTCTACCATATTAAATCCGCACCCACAAGGTACACATCTGAGCAACACCATCCATAATCTAAAAACTAATGGTCATTGCTTGGCTATTACTACTAGGAGTGGAAAAAAGACCACCAATCCACCTATGCCTATAGTTGTTGAGAATGTGGTTGAGCCAACGATTGTTAATAATGAGAAAGTGGTTGAATCTAAAAATTTAGTTCTTGATGATAGCTGTCACGCCCCGAATCCCATCGGGATGGATTGACACTCGTAGCCGACAAGGCTCAAGAGAACCAAGCTTTGCTTCATTAACAACACCACCATTACGTATGAACATGAAAGGTGAAATACGGAAAACATAGAACATGGTACATATATATATACCTATGAGACACTTGGCCTGTTGAGGCCATCAAGTCAAAAACGTCATATACCACCTTACTTTCATACATCCACATACGTCTACAAAAGCCTCTAACAGAAATACATACACGACCAACCTAAGTTCGGGACAAGCCCCGCTTTACATAATATTTACAATACCAAAATCAATGTACAACTTGGACACGGAAAGCCCCGAACCAACTGGAGCTCACCCAAGATTAGTATATGTTCTGCAACTTACTGGGGAGGCCTACTAGAACCTGTGCCTGCAACAAGTAAGGTAAATTCCCCAAGAGGGGTCAGTACGAAGAATGTACTGAGTATGTAAGACTATATAAAACTGAATCAGTATATAAGAACTTTCATGGAAAAATAATCACAAGGGACATGCCCATTATGGATAGCCATCAATATATATATAATTGGAACTGCATGCATTACTTTCGATACTTACTTCATTTTTGTACTTCCTCTTACTTGCTTGCCAGTCATTAGTTATATATTTTGCCCGGGCCTAACTGATCAGTGGGAAACTAATATCGTCATGCAGGTGTTCATGTCACCCCATGGATACACCCATAATGTTGGGATAGTCATCATGAAGGTGTGTTCTTTCACCCCATGGATATCGTCATGAAGGTGCTTATTACACCCCATGGATAAACGCATTATGTTAGAATCGTCATCATGATGGTGTGCTTATTTGACCTCATGGATACACTTACTTATGAAAGATTATTACATTGAGGCTTATGATATTTTTGGAAGTACACATATATGCATTTCGTTATCCTTCACTTCATGAGATTGATACTTTTGATAATTGTAACATTATTGAAAGCTTCGAAACACAACATTATTGGAACTTGGAATCATGTCTATAAGTATGTCATACATGAATGACAATAGATCAAGAATAAGATATATATGATCAACACTAGATGATAACATGAAATGAGAGGCCTTAGGACATTTCGGGAATCAATAGGTACCATAAAAATTGTACACTATATGCTGCAGAAGGATATGGAAAGAGGAACCTTACATACCTCGTATTCTCAATACAACTATACAATCTTAGATATGCATACAATGTCCGGATCCTTTCTTATATTTCACTCTACAACATAAGTGCATACCAGAACTTACATTAGCAACTAGTCACTATACAGGCGTACAAGACCACGATGAACTATATGACTGCTGTATAACATCATGTCACCCCTTACAATACAATCCAAGGCATTATCATCTCAACAACAACACCACATTAAGCACATTGACCAAGAGATCATACCTCGATAGCATTTCACACCACACTTACCCTTTACGCTTTTATATTTATCATTCCGTTACGATTATTCATTCATATCAACATATGAACAACCATACATACTTAATACAGTCCAACAAACCTCCATACGATACTTTAAAGTCATTAAAACGACATCACAAGTTGAGAATTACATCCAAAAAAGGTATAGGGGCCTTCGGGGATCAACTAGAGATGAAAACACACAAAACCAATTCTGGGAATGACCTGCGCTGACACCTGCGCCCGCAGGTGGATGAGGTATGCACAAAGATGGCCTCTGTAAAATTCTAGGGGCATCTACGTTGGCATCTGCGCCCGCAGATGCCCTCATTTGCGGGGCGGATGCCCGTTTTAGTCTGAAATGGCCTCTTTTGGGTCTTTTAATGCCATGAATGGTCCATGATCATAAACAAACTTATTTTAACATATTTTTGATCATATTGAACACCAACATTCAGCCATGGTCTCACAACACACATAACAACACCCAAAACTACATTTCACGGCCAATACGGCACCAAAACCATAACCAATTTCACAATAACAATTCCAAACATTATACACAAGGATTAAACAAAGTA
The DNA here is from genome assembly GCA_031232105.1 of Capsicum rhomboideum. Classification (NCBI taxonomy): domain Eukaryota; kingdom Viridiplantae; phylum Streptophyta; class Magnoliopsida; order Solanales; family Solanaceae; genus Capsicum; species Capsicum rhomboideum. The sequence continues at coordinate 83,933,891 of CP124712.1, forward strand.
AGACTATAATCACATATCACATGTCAATATTTAATCCACCAAGTTCATTTCCCTCAATACCACAAGTGCATATCCATGTTTACAAGACAAACCATCCTCTGATTTATCAAACATGTAACATTTCACACCTTGTGAACTTCTCAATGCTCCACCAACACAACCAACATAATATAAACCATATATCATGCATAAAATATATTAAACCATCATAATAAACACTTACCAAGTCTTACAAGTTGATGATCTTGGCCACAAAGAAATGAGAGCTTAGGGTTTGTCTATTTGAGAGAAAAATGTGGAAAAGTTAGAAAAGGGCATGAGAGTTCAATGGTAATAAAAATCTGATTTTTATCACTTTATATAGTCCCTGAAGTCTCTCTTTTCTCTTCCTTAGCATTAAATTCAAGGGTTGAGTTGGTCAAATGGAGTAAATTGGAAGAATGGGTCAAAAATCTCTTTTGGGCCATGTCTTCCCTTATAATTTTGGGCTTTATTTAAGGCCCAATGGTGTAAGACTTGTAAATGCCCATAATTCCATACATAATTCATCAAATCTCTCATGTTTTCATATTTCCATAAATGTTACGGTAGTCAACTAGACTCCGAGACGTACGGGGTGTTACATTCTCCCCCTCTTAGAAACATTCATCCCCGAATGTTAGTGTTATCATTTTAAAGTAAGCAATTACAAGTTTAGGAACATTCTTCATGTCATCATATAAAGATGTACTCAAAGCTTATAAATACTTACTTGTCATTCTTCCCCTTAGAACAAATTAGGGTACTTGGATTTCATCATTTCTTCAGCTTCCCATGTGACCTCTTCTATTTGTTGATTTCTCCAAAGTACTTTTACAGATGCTATATCTTTATTACTCAGCCTCTTCACTTGTCTATCCAGAATGGCAATAGGTATTTATTCATAGGTAAGATCCTCTGTAACCTGTACATCTTCAATGGGAACAATACGAGATGGATCTCCTATGCATTTTCGAAGCATCGAAACATGAAACACTGGATGGACTGAGCAAAGTTCTTGAGTTAGTGCCAACTCATACGCAACTTGCCTAAATCTTCTAATAATTTCATATGGGCCTATGTAACGTGGACTCAATTTCCCTTTCTTTCTGAACCGCATTACCCCTTTCATCGGTGACACCTTTAAAAATACCCAATCACCTATGGTGAATTCAAGTCCTCTTCGTCTAACATAAGCATATGACTTGTGGCGACTTTGGGCCATTTGTAACCTTTGTTGGATCACTTTAACTTTCTCCATAGCCTGATGAATAATATATGGCCCAAGCAAAGTAGTTTTACCTGCTTCAAACCATCCAATTAGTGATCTACATTTCCTTCCGTACAAAGCTTCATAAGGTGCCATTTTAATACTTGAATGATAGCTATTGTTGTAAGAAAATTCAATAAGAGACAAATGGTCATCCCAACTGCCTTGAAAATCTAACGTACAAGCTCGTAGCATATCTTCAAGTGTCTGAATAGTACGTTCTACTTGTCCATCAGTCTGAGGATGGAAAGTCGTACTCAAATTCACTTGTGTGCCCAAGCTCTGCTGAAAAGATCTCCAAAAGTGTGCTGTGAACTGTGCTCCTCTGTCTGACATAATGGAAAGTGGAATACCATGCAATCGTACTATCTCTTTCACATACAACTTCGTATAATCCTTAGCTGTATAGGTGGTCTTGACTGGTAGAAAATGTGCTGATTTGGTAAGCCTGTCCACTATGACCCATATAGAATCAAATTTCCGCAATGTACGAGGCAAACCTGTGATGAAATCCATATTAATCCTATCCCATTTCCAGACTGGAGGATTGATACATAGCATGTAACCTCCTGGTTTTTGATATTCTACTTTCACTTGTTGACAATTCGGGCAGTAAGCGACAAACTCTGCAATGTTCTTTTTCATATTTCCCCACCAATACACTTCTTTTAAATCATGGTACATTTTAGTAGCACCCGGATGAATAGAATAGCGCGAGTGATGCGCCTCTATCATAATTCGTTTCCTCAACTCATCTACATCTGGTACACATAATCTACCTTGGCATTGTAGTACCCCTTCTTGTGTAAGATCAAATGCCTTTGTCAAATTCTGTTGTACGTTTTCCTTTAGCTGCAATAACATAGAATCCACAAACTGCTTCTCTTTCACTTCAGCTATTAAGGAGGATTCCACTGCATTCTGCACAATAACCACTTCTTCTGGAGATTCGATAAGGCGAACTCCTAAGCTGGATAGTTGATACAAATATTTGATTATCTCTCGCTTTTCAGTCAACTGACCACTAGTGCTTTCTACTGCCTTGCAGCTCAACGCATCAGCTACTACATTTGCTTTGCCTGGGTGATAAATAATAGCAATATCATAGTCTTTTAAAAGCTCTAACAACCTTCGTAGCCTCAAATTGAGTTCCTTCTGCTTAAAAAGATATTGCAAACTTTTGTGATCAGTATAGATATCAACAAGAACTCCATACAAATAATGACGCCATATCTTTAAACCAAAAACTACCGCTGCCAATTCAAGATCATGAGTGGGATAATTTTTCTCATGTGTCCACAACTGTCGTGAGGCATATGCTATGACATTACCGTGTTGCATCAATACACATCCGAGGCCAACTCCGAAAGCATCACAATACACTACATAACCTTCAGTACCTTTGGAAAGCACTAAAACTGGTGTGGAGGTTAATTTATCTTTCAACTTTTGGAAGCTTTTCTCACACACATCATTTCACTAAAATTTTACTGCCTTATGTGTAATCTTTGTTAACGGTGCAGCAATAGAGGAAAAACCTTCCACAAATCTCCTGTAATAACCTGCCAGTCCAAGAAAACTATGAATTTCTGTGGGTGTCGTAGGTCTTGGCCAATTTTTCACTGCCTCAATCTTTTATGTATCAACCTGTATCCCTTCATCTGACACAATGTGGCCCAAGAATGCAACTGATTTTAACCAAAACTCACATTTAGAGAACTTGGCATACAACTTACACTCACGGAGAATCTGCAGCACCTGCCGTAAGTGATTAGCATGGTCCTCTGGTGATCTTGAATAAACCAGGATGTCATTTATAAACACCGCGATGAACACGTCCAAAAATGGCTTAAACACCCTATTCATTAAATCCATGAACACAGCTGGTGCATTTGTTGTCCAAATGACATAACTAAAAATTCATAATGGTTATACCGTGTTTGAAAAGCTGTTTTGGGTACATCTTCTTCTCTAACTCTGACTTGATGGTAACCCGACCTCAAGTCAATCTTTGAAAAATACTTGGCACCCTGTAACTGATCAAACAAATCATCAATTCGAGGGAGGGGATATTTTTTCTTGATCGTTACCTTATTCAATTGTCGATAGTCGATACATATTCTCAATGTGCCATATTTCTTCCGTACAAATAAGACCGGTGCACCCCACGGAGACATACTTGGCCTAATAAAGCCTTTGTCCAGCAAATCTTTCAACTGCTCCTTCAAATCACGCAGTTCTGCAGGAGCCATTCTATACAGAGGAATAGAAATAGGCTGAGTGCCTGGAAGTACATCAATGCCAAATTCTACTTCCAGTTCTGGGGGTAAGCCTGGAAGATCTTCTGGAAATACATCCAGAAATTCATTGACCACTGGAATCGACTGAGGAGTTAGTGGTTCCACTTCAGTATCTTTAACCCATACTAAATGATATATATATCCCTTGGCAATCATTTTTCTGGCTTTCAAATAGGAAATAAATCTTCCTCATGGTGCCCCTACATTACCCTGCCATTCAAGAACATTTTCTTGCGGAAAGCAAAATTTCACCTTCTTGGCCTGGCAATCTACCGTGGCATAACAAGAGGCCAACCAATCCATTCCCATGATCACATCAAAATCCACCATGTCTAATTCAATAAGATCGGTGAGTGTATCATGACCACATACAGTTACGATATACTCTTTTTGTAATAATATATTCACCAACCATTGTAGACACTTCGATTGACTTAATTAATAATTCTAGTGCCTTTGTAAATTTCACAGCAACCAATGGAGTAACATAGGAAAATGTAGAACACGGGTCAATCAATGCATATACATTATATGAGACTATGGATAATGTACCTGTGACGACATCAGGAGAAGCCTCTGAATTCTGTCGGTCCACTAAAGCATAAGTGCAATTCTGGACCCCACTCGTGCTATCTGCTCCTCTGGTACCTCTACCACGACCCACAGATGGCACACCTCGGCCTACAGAAGGAACCAATGATGATGATGCAATAGTCGATCCCGCTGGTCGTGCCACACCACCCAAACCTCTTCGCGGGCAATCTCTCATCATGTGCCCCGCCATACCACACCAATAACATACATTCATCCCCTGCCGGCATTCACCTGAATGAAACCGTCTACTAAACTGACATAACGGGTGAAAAGATCCCGCTGTTTGTGAACCACGACTTTTGCTGCTTTGCCCGGCTTGATTAAAACCCCGCGACCCTCGAAAGTGAGAGGAAGTGCCTGCCATGGAATGAGAAAATAAAGGCCTAGGTGGTCTATTAAAACTCCGAGGCCTGAACTCTGCTTGGGATGCCATGGACTGTCCCGTAGATCTAGCTCTGTTGGACAACCCTTCTTTAAACCCTTGTGTTCTTCTCCGTTGCCTCTGATCTTCCATTTTCTGCGTAAAGGCCTGTATTCTAGCTATATCCATGTCCCGATTTAGGGCAGCAATAGTGCAGTCTCATACCAAATACGGCTCCAACCTGTCCACATACCGATGTACTCTATCTATAATTGTGGCCACTACGTTTGGAGCATAACGAGCCAAGGAATTAAATTTTATACTGTATTCCCTGACGTTCAGATTCCCTTGATGGAGAATTAAAAACTGATCCGCACGAGCCTCACGGATCTCATAGGGAAGATAGTGATCCAGGAATGCCGCTTTAAATTCTTCCCATGTAGGGGGGTTTACACCAATACCACGAGATTTCTTCCAATCCTCATACCACAATATAGCCTCGCCCTTCAATCTATAGGCCGCAAGTTCCACCGTTTCTATACCCGACACATGCTTCACCTCCAAAGCCCTCTGGATTTGATCTATAAAATCTTGGGGATCTTCATTCGGGTCTGATCCAGTGAATGTGGGAGGATCTAATTTCAAGAAGTCCTGTGTTCTGCGACTAGTTGCTTTCGCTGTATTATCATCACCCGTCATCAGACCACCTTATCCCTGAACCTGTCCAGCAACTATTTGGGTCAACATCTGCACTGCATCCTTTAAGTCCTGATCAGTAGTAGTATTTACTGGTGGATCTACAGGTGCTCTTCTCCTACTCGACTCTTCTGTAATAGAGGGAGTGGAGGAAGCTCGTGACACAAATTCATGCTCAGTATCGCCTTGATTAATTTGATTAGGTGGTGGTATACTGGTTCCTTCACCAGCAATTCTATCTATCCTCTTACTTTTTCCTCTACCTCTTCTTATCATCGGCATTTTTCTATAATATACAAGAAAAACAGTATATATGGTCAGAAACAATCCCACCTATAACTTTCGCTCTAATGCACGATCTAGAAATGAAGAAAAGAAACAACATCCTAAATGTCCCGTAGCCTTCTACTTATAAATGTGGTGCATAACACATTGATAAGCAAGACTCTATTCATACATGACTTTGTAGCTACCCTTAGAACGACCTGCTCTGATACCACTTTTGTCATGCCCCGAATCCCATCGGGATGGATTGGCACTCGTAACTGACAAGGCCCTAGAGAACCAAGCTTTGCTTCATAAACAACACCACCATTACGTATGAACATGAAAGGTGAAATACGGAAAACATGGAACATGGGACATATATATATACATATGAGAAACTTGGCCTGTTGAGGCCATCAAGTCAAAAACGTCATATACCACCTTACTTTCATATACCCACATACGTCTACAAAAGCCTCTAACAGAAATACATACACGACCAACCTAAGTTCGGGACAAGCCCCGCTTTACATAATATTTACAATACCAAAATCAATGTACAACTTGGACACGGAAAGCCCCTAACCAACTGGAGCTCACCCAAGATCAGTATATGTTCTGCAGCTTACTGGGGAGGCATACTAGAACCTGTGCCTGCAGCAAGTAAGGTAAATTCACCAAGAGGGGTCAGTACGAAGAATGTACTGAGTATGTAAGGCTATATAAAACTGAATCAGTATATAAGAACTTTCATGGAAAAATAATCACAAGGGACATTCCCATTGTGGATAGCCATCAATATATATATAATTGGAACTGCATGCATTACTTTCGATACTTACTTCATTTTTGTACCTCCTCTTACTTGCTTGCCAGTCATTAGTTATATATTTTGCCCGAGCCCAACTGATCAGTGGGAAACTAATATCGTCATGCAGGTGTTCATGTCACCCCATGGATACACCCATAATGTTGGTATAGTCATCATGAAGGTGTGTTCTTTCACCCCATGGATATCGTCATGAAGGTGCTTATTACACCCCATGGATAAACGCATTATGTTAGAATCATCATCATGATGGTGTGCTTATTTGACCTCATGGATACACTTACTTATGAAAGATTATTACATTGAGGCATATGATATTTTTGGAAGTACACATATATGCATTTCGTTATCCTTCACTTCATGAGATTGATACTTTTGATAATTGTAACATTATTGAAAGCTTCGAAACACAACATTATTGGAACTTGGAATCATGTCTATAAGTATGTCATACATGAATGACAATAGATCAAGAATAAGATATATATGATCAACACTAGATGATAACATGAAATGAGAGGCCTTAGGACATTTCGGGAATCAGTAGGTACCATAACAAAGTGTACACTATATGCTGCAGAAGGATATGGAAAGAGGAACCTTACATACCTCGTATTCTCAATACGACTATACATTCTTAGATGTGCATACAATGTCCCTCTCCTTCCTTATATTTCTTTCTACAACACAAGTGCATACCGAAACTTACATTAGCAACTAGTCACTATATAGGCGTATAAGACAACAATGAACTATATGACTTCCATATAACATCATGTCACCCCTTACAATACAATCCAAGGCATTATCATCTCAACACCACCACCATATTAAGCACATTGACTAAGAGATCATACCTCGATAGCATTTCACACCACACTTACCCTTTACGCTTTTATCTTTATCATTCCGTTATGATTATTCATTCATATCAACATATGAACAACCATCCATACTTAATACAGTCCAACAAATCTCCATACAATACTTTAAAGTCATTAAAACGACATCACAAGTTGAGAATTACATCCAAAAAGGGTATAGGGGCGTTCGGGGATCAACTAGAGATGAAAACACACAAAACCAATTCTGGGACTGACCTGTGCTACCACCTGTGCCCTAATGTGGCTGAGGTTCGTTCACATATGGCCTCTAGAAAATTCCAGGGGCATCTGCATTGGCATCTGTGCCCGCAGATGCCCTCGTCTGCGGGGCGGATGCCGTTTTGGTCTGAAATGGCCTCTTTTGGGTATTTTAATGCCATGAATGGTCCATGATCATAACCAAACTTATTTTGACATATTTTTAATCATATTAAACACCAAAATTCATCCATGGTCTCACAACACACATAACAACACCCAAAACTACATTTCACGGCCAATACGACACCAAAACCATAACCAATTTCACAATAACAATTACAAACGTTATACACAAGGATTAAACAAATCAAGACTATAATAACATCTCACATGTCAATATTTACTCCACCAAGTTCATTTCCTTCAATACCACAAGTGTATATCCAAGTTTACAAGACAAACCATCCTCCGATATAACAAACATGTAACATTTCACACCTTGTAAACTTCTCAATGCTCCACCAACACAACCAACATAATATAAACCATATATAATGCATAAAATATATTAAAACATCATAATAAACACTTACCAAGTCTTAAAATTTGATGATCTTGGCACAAAGAGATGAGAGCTTAGGGTTTGTCTATTTGAGAAAAAAATGTGGAAAGTTAAAAAAGGGCATGAGAGTTCAATGGTAATAAAAATCTGATTTTTATCTCTTTATATAGTCCCTGAAGTCTCTCTTTTCTCTTCCTTATCATTAAATTCAAGGGTTGAGTTGTTCAAATGGAGAAAATTGGAAGAATGGGTCAAAAATCTCTTTTGGGCCATGTCTTCCCTTATAATTTTGGGCTTTATTTAAGGCCCAATGGTGTAAGACTTGTAAATGCCCACAATTAAATACATAATTCATCAAATCTCTCATGTTTCATATTTCCATAAATGTTACGGTAGTCAGCTAGACTTCGAGACGTACGGGGTGTTACAATAGCATGGTTGAAAAGCCCCTAACTGTTGAAAAAGAGGCCAAGGCGAAAAAAGAGAAGGAAAAGAAGGTCCCACAAGTATTGACTCCCATTCCTCGACCTCTTTATTTGTTTCCACAAAGACTAAAGAAGAAGGCTGAAGTGGGAAAGTATCAGAAGTTCATCTCTATGTTGAAGGAATAGTTGGTGAATATCCTATAGTTGAGGCTCTTAAGCAAATGCTGGGGTACGTAAAATTTGTGAAGGAGTTAGGGATATTAAAGAGAACTATGAATTTTGAGCCTGCTGATAATGTGCACCATTATAGTCTCGTAGCTTCCTACTCTCTAGTAGAGAAGAAGGAATATTTTGGAGCTTTCACGATTCCATGCACTATTGGGTCTTTCAACTTTGCAAAAGCTTTGTGTGACTTGGGTGCTAGCATTAATTTGATGCCACTAGCAATGTACAGTTAGTGGGTTTGGGGTCACCCAAGCTGACATCAATGAGACTTCTCATGGCAGATCGTACTGTGAAGAAGCCTATGGGGATCATATGTGATGTTTTGGTGATGGTTGCATCCTTTATTTTTTGGATGATTTTGTCATCCTTGATAGTGAGGTTGACTTTGAGGTTCCTATTATTTTAGGGAGACCATTATTTACGACTAGATGTGCATTGGTTGATATGAAGTCTGGGCAGATAAAGTTTAGATTGTATGACGAACATGTAACTTTCAATGTATGCCAATCCATGAAGCAGCCAAATGATATGCGTATGATTTCTGTGATTGAAACAATCGATGAGGATGTATTAGTCTCCCCTATTGAGGAGACACTTGGAGTTGAAGTACTTGCAACAGTAATTATGAATTTAGAGGGTGATGACATTGATGGCTATGATGAGATGGTGAGCGCATTTGATGGTAGGGGCTCATATGATTTTGTACTGAAAAAGCTTGATATTCATTTGAAGAATAAAGTGACCCCACCAGCTAATTCTTTTATTGAGGAACCCCAGTCTTGGAGCTTAAGGCATTTCCACTCCATCTTCATTATGCATTTTTGGGAGCCAACAATACTTTACCAGTTATTAATGCAGCTAATTTTATAGATTGGCAAGTTAAGGCTCTAGTGTATGTGCTACTGAAGTTTAAGAGGGTTATTGGATGGTCCATTACTGATATCATTGGGATTCTACTTCGAATTTGCACATATAAAATCTAACTTGATCTGGATTGTATGCCTAGTATTGAGCATCAACAAAGACTAAATTTGCCTATGCAAGAGGTGGTAAAGAAGGAAATTATAAAGTGGTTGGATGTGGGGGTGGTTTACCCTATTGCGACAGCAAATGGGTGAGCCAGGTCCAATGTGTGCCTAAAAAGGGTGGAAACACTGTGGTTCCAAATGAGAAGAATAAGTTTATTCCTATGCGACCAATCACGAGTTGGAGAGTATGCATGGACTATAGGAAACTGAATGCATGGGCTAAGAAGGATCACTTTTCGATGCCCTTTATGGATCAGATGTTAGACCATCTTGCTAGTAGAGGATGATATTGTTTTCTTGATGGTTATTTGGGTTATCATCAGATTTCAATTGCCTCGAGGACCAATAGAATACCACTTTTACTTGTCCATATGAGACGTTCGCATTCAAGAAAATGCCTTTTGGTCTATGTAATGCATCAGCGACCTTTTAGCATTACATGATGTCTATTTTTTCTGACATGGTGGAAGACACTATTGAGGTATTTATGGATGATTTCTTAGTTGTTTGTCTCATTTGAAGATTGTTTAACTCATCTTGCAAGTTTCTTGAGGATATATGAGGACTGCAACTTGGTGCTAAACTAGGAAAATTTCCACTTTATGGTCAAAGAAGGAATAATTCTTAGTCACAAGATTTCAAAGAAAGGGATTGAAGTCGACAAGGCGAAGATACAGGTGATTGAAAATTGTCTCCGCCAATTTCTTTGAAAGGTATTCAGAGCTTTTTGGTACATGCGTGATTTTATTATAGATTCATCAAGGATTTCTCTAAAATTTCACATCCTTTGTGCAAGTTATTGGAGAAGGAGGTGAAGTTTTTGTTTGATGAAGCGTGTCTGAAGGTGTTTGAGTTCTTGATAGAGAAGTTGATTTCAGCCCCTATTATTATGTCACTTGATTGGTCTATGCCATTTGAGGTTATGTATGATTCTAGCAGTGTGGCGCTAGGAGCAGTCCTAGGCCAAAGGTGAGAGAAGAACTTACATCCCATCTATTATGCTAGCAAAACACCTAACCCTGCTCAAAAAAATTATACTGTAACTGAGCAAGAGTTACTTACTTTGGTGTTTGCATTTAAGAAATTTTGATCTTATTTGCTTGGTATGAAAGTGATTGTGAATACTGACCACATAACTCTTAGGTACTTCATGGCGAAGAAGGATTCAAAACCAAGGTTGATTCATTGGGTCCTTCTACTACAAGAATTTGACTTTGTAGTCAAGGATCGAAAGGGACTAAAAATAAAGTGGATGATCATATCTTGAGGAGGAGGCAACACTAAAACTGAAGTATGGGCTTGTGATTGATGACACTTTTCCAGAAAAAAAGGTATTGGCCGCATCGCAAGACTTGATTCCATGGTTTGCAGATTTTGCTAATTATTTAGTTAGTGATATGGTACCTGAGGACCTATTATTCCATCAACAAAAGAAGTTTATGCATGAGGTAAGGAAATTCTTTTGGTATGAGCCATGTCTATTCAGAATTTGTGCAGATTGAGTGGTCCAAAAATATGTTCCTAAGGTAGAGATGAAGAGTATGTTAGAGGCATGCCACTCGTCACCAGTTAGGGGTCATCATAGCGGTGCTCGAATTGTGCGTAAGATCCTGCAATGTGGGTACTACTAGCCTACCATTTCAAAGATACACATGATTATACAAAGTCTTGTGACCAATTCCAAAGACAAGGAAACATCTCGTGAAGACAAGAGCTTCCCATGACCATGATTCTAGAGCTTGAGCTATTTGATGTATGGGGCATTGATTTTATGAGCCCTTTTATGAGCTCATATGGTATGAGGTACATTCTGGTTGCAGTTGACTATGTTTCAAAATGGGTGGAAGCAGTTGCGCTTCCAAATAATGAAGGGAATAGTGTGATCACATTTTTGAAGAAGAACATATTTTAGAGGTTTGGTACATCGAGGGAAATCATTAGTGATGTGGGCTCACACTTTTGCAATCATCTATTCAAAACATTAATTGAAAAATATGGTGTGAAACATAGGGTGGCAACACCATACCATTCTTAGACAAGCAGGAAAGTTGAGGTCTCTAATTTGGAGATCAAGTCTATTTTAGCGAAGACTGTGAATGCCAATTGAACGAATTGGGATATAAAGTTAGATGATGCAATATGGGCCTACCAAACAGAATTTAAGACTCCAATCAGGGTTCCCCATATTAGTTTGTGTTTTGTAAGGCCTGCCACTTGCCAGTTGAACTTGAGCATAAGGCATTGTGGGCTCTGAAGAGGCTAAACCTAGAATGGAGTGATGCAGCAAAACTAAAACTTAAGTAGCTGAATGAGATAGATGAATTTGGTCTTAGAGTTTATGAAATTTCTGCCTTATACAAAGAGAAGATTAAGTCATACCATGACCGAAAGATTGAGAAGAGAGAGTTCATCGCTGGTGATATGGTTCTGTTGTTTGAGTCCAAGCTAAAGTTGTTTCCTGGAAAGTTGAGGTACAGATGGAAGGGAACCTATCGAGTGGTGATGGTATATCCTCATGGGGCCATTGAATTTGAAAATAATGAGGGCCTAAGATATAAGGTGAATGGCTAAACGGTGATGCATTATCTCGGTAACACTGATGAGGTCAAGATCATATGCGAAGTGGTTCATAGTGAAGTCTGAGTTAACAAGAACACCCGAGTCGTTCCGCGATGTTAAATCAAGATCTTCATGGGAGGCAACCCATGGGCTAGTTTGGTGATATCTGAGTAACTAAACTAGCCACATTGTGCCGCGACTTTAAATCAGGCACTGCTTGTGAGGAAACCCAAGATTTTTGTACCTATTTTATTTATAGGGTAATGTGTGCTACTTGTGTAGGGACTATGTAGAAAAAAAGCTGAAAAATTGGAACCAGAACTAAACCCATGAAAGGATTTCACGACCGTAGATAGGTCCTATGATTGTGGGTTCAGTCGTCTGCATAAAGTCCAGAAGATTGATTTTTAGGAGTTTATTCCACGATCATACAACAAAAGTACGATCATGGAATTAATCATCTGATCTAACTCCTGGAAACAAATATTCAAGTATGTTAACCTATAATTTAAAGGAATGATTGTGGCTAGATACCACGATCGTCCTTAAGCTTCGTAGGTTCTAGGTAAGTTTTTTTGAACTAGCATGGTACGAAGAAATGTAACGATCATGGCATGATTCCACGATCATGAGATATAATCATCTTTTGGGTCCTCCAGTTTTAACATTGAAAAGACCTCCAGTTTTAACATTACCCAATCCGACCTGACCCAACTCAGTTTTAATTCCCAAATCATTATGCCCTTGACCCGATACCCTTGATACCCTATTTAAACAACATTTCACACCTAAACTAGGATTAAGCAAGCAAAATCAAAGCAAGATTACTTGAGTCTCACCAAAAATTTGAGCAAATTCGATTGCTCTCTTCGTGTTCTCCTTCAACTTCTTAAACTCCCACCTATTCAAAAAATTGTGCATTCTCTAAGTAGGTTTCTTTCTGTTGTTTTGAAATTATTCCATATGATTAAGATTAGAGAAAAGATGTAATATTTTTTACTTTCTAGAGTGAATTGCGCATAAGAAATAGAGTTCATAGGGGAGTTTCATCATTTTAACTTGGTCAAATTTATGGCACTCTGATTGTTTTAATGGGTATAGAAGAAGGAAGTCTGAGTACCTCTTAACGGTTAAATTAGGGTAAAACAGGGGTCAATTTTGTGTTTTGGAATGATTAAGTGTTAGTGCACACTCCATGACACAACCTACAATTGTGGTTTTAATGTACGATCGTAGGTTGAATCATGGTGGGGTGCCAGTTTGTAAGGAGTAAGAAGTTCAATAGACAATCATATTCTATGATCATCTTATCATTATAGGATTATGGGATGTAGTCGTCTGATGTGACAAAATCCCAGGAATTTCTAGTGGGGACTTTCTATGATTGATTGTACGATCCTACCTTTGTATCACGATTGTATTATTGATCATCTGATTGAATTACTAAGTACCTATTTTTGATTTTTTCTGGGACTAACACTTGCATGTACAGGTAGTATGGCACCCAAATCTCTCAAGTAGTTATAAGAGGAGGCACTTCGCAAAAGAATAACTAAGGATCAAGCACCTAAAAATGTGTCTTCAGCCTCAGAAAGTGAATCAAGAGAATATAGTGGATTTGAGGTTGAGAATTCATCTAGCAGTGATGATGATCAACACTCACCTCAGACCACTAGAGTGCAAGACAAGGCCAAGGCCACACCCTCCACTTATTGGTGCCCGTGGCCACTCCGATTAAGCCTTCCCAGGCTGAGGAGGGAGGCCAAAGATCAAATCTGGATGGGAGTGAGCCTGAAGCTGACAAATCTATTGATGAGGAGAGTTCTTCGAAGGAAGAGGAGTCTGTAGATGGTTCTGGAAGTGCTAATCCAGAATCCTTCGCTAAAGCTGCTGCCACTACTCAGACCTAAAGGGGGACTAACCTAAGGAAGTGGGTTGTCCTAAAATACAGAACCTACTATAATGATAGAGTTTCCCTAAATAGCAAGGGGAATCAAAAAAGAAACATACAATAATAACCCTGCATGCTACCAGAGGCATTACAGAGGGTCCCCAAATTGAATTGGGTTTTTGAAAAATAATAAATTGGGGTGGATGACCAAAGAAGTGGGCTACTATCGGGCTGAGATGGTGAGAGAGTTCTATGCAAATTATTCAGTAACAATTGAGAACATGATTATTTTTGGGAAGGAGAAGGATATTAGAAAGTAGCCTAGACTGGAGTCAGTAGTAGTATAGGGAAAAGAGATAGACATATCAGTGAAGGCTATCTCAAAGATCTTGTTTGGTGATGAGTTTGAAATGGCTGAGAAAACTCCAAAATATGATTACCAGATGTCTGAGTTAAATAAAAGATATGAAGTCAAGCTGATGCACTATAAGTAGTTGGTGAACCATATTGTAGAGGCTAAAGAAGGGACAGGTTGGGTGAATGGTTCAGCTATCTACAAAAAAAACCCAGTTTCACTGCCAAAGCATGGTGGTCCATTGTCAGGCACCACATTTCACCCACCAGTAATAACAACATCTTAAGTGCTGACAAAGTAGGGATGGTGGCAGCTTTTAAGGCGGAATTGGATCTGAATATTTTGTGGATCACTATGGATAAGAAATAGGAAAGATCATATTATATCACACCACTATTTTTTTCATGAGTTTGGTGATGTTGTTATGTTAGAAATCTAATGTACCTTCCATTCCAGTGATTAATCGATTTGTATGATCAACCAAGACTGCAGATATTGCTTTGAGTAAGGATTTGATAAACCCAATGGCTCGAGCCCGGTGCCCGTTACCAAAATTGCCTGCATTAGATCCCAAAGTGGGTGCCCCGCTACTGAGATTCCAGCTTCTAAGGTCGGTGCCACTTTCTCCTCTACTTAGAATCCTACAGCACCCATGGGTTAGTTCAGACAGTATCGGTAGGTTATATATTGGTACCCACAACTCTTTTAGAATAGATAATGAGGACGAAGGCTTTTCATGATGCGCGGATAAAGATGTTTGAGGTAGGGGTAAAACCCTATGTTTCAGATGAGATTAGAGTAGCAGTACAGGGTATGTAGACCTATTTTGACAACTTCAACGCCTAAATATCAAAGAGACTGGAGAGTATCTAGGCCCCAGATTTGAGCACGACCACAAAGAAGTTGGCCGAGTGAAAGGTTGTTGTTAAGGCGCTCATCGAGCAGCCATCCCAGGTTGCTCTACCTCCAACTCCACCTTCACCAATCCTATCTTTTGCAGATTTTGCTATAGAGGTGGATTCATAGGTGCCAGAATTCTATACCCAAGCCCATGCAGATGGGGTCATGGGTAAGGATGTAAATGAGGAGGTAAAGGAGATGGGGGACAACTTACAGCCCCGTAAGAAGAGGAAGAGAAAGTACAAGGATGGTAAGAAGAAGAGGAAAGATAAGAAGAGTGAGTAGACATCCAAAGTGCCTAGTGTGGAGATGAGTGAGGTACCATAGACTCTTATTGCTGATGTTATTGAAAAGAGTGGTAGGGGTTTGAGATTTCCCCCACGAGACCTTTTTTGAGTGCACCGACCACCATTGGTGCCCACTTGACTGAGAGTGCCATGACCATAGCCGAGGCTACTAGATATGGAGTTCAGACAAAGGTCCCATCTGTGACTTCGATGGATCAGTCGATGATAGGCGTTTAGTGCACCACAGGTATGTTTTCTGCCTTTGTTTTTACATGGTTTTCTATGCTTTCATGCAATGGGGACATTGCATGATTTTTGAGTTAGGGGTGGGGGTGTACTAATTCAAAGGTTTTTTGTGGCCGTGTTTCTTTTCCCTAGAATGTGCTATCTAGTTAGAACCAACATGTTTAGGAGGTTATTTTTGTTTTTTTGTCATTTTGATGGGTTTTGTGTAATCAAGAAAGATATAGGAGAACTTGGTGCAATCTGAATAAATAAGAGCATGCAATTGATTTTAAGAAATTCTGTGCTTAAATGACACCCCTCCAATTTTTTTTAAATTTTTTTTGTGATATTTTTGTTGTGTTGAATGCTTCCCCTGAACTGTGACCAATATGGATCTTGTTATTGAATTAAGATTTGAAGCGTGATAACCATAACTTAACTATGCATAAACAGGATAGGTAGTAACTGTGTGTGTAGCCCTGAGCCAAGTGTGTGTGAGGTTTTACCTAGTCGGCATGTATGTGTGATCTAGAACTTTCTTGGTTAGTCTCGCCCAAGTTGTAGGATAGGAGGTTAGGAAAGGATCATAGGCCATTTTTGATTAAGTCCACTAAAAATCCTGAAAGCTTACCAAATGAAAAGTGAATATCCCTTGATCCTAGAATTTGAGCCTAAATAGACCAATTTCTTTCATTAGCCGATTCAACTTCCTAACTTTAATTACAATGAACCTGTTTTGGCCCTGGTCCCTCCTTTGACATTGTGTACCTCAACTCAGGCAAATCATCTAAGTTGAGGGTGACTATCATAGGGGTGTGTAGTTTAGCATGGGTATGAAGAAAAAGTTAATAAAATAAGAGAAAAAGGACTCGAATACAGTATTATGTAAAAGAAAAAAAAAAAAAAGAAAGAAAAGTTTGAAAAGAAAAGGAAAAAAATACAGAAAAAGAAAAAACAATTGTCAAAAGTAAACCGCACTCGGGGTCCAAAAAATTGGAAAAAAGGGGAAAATAATAATTTAGTACCAAGGAGGAATGAGTCACTTTATCCATATGTACCACACCAGTCCCCAAGCCTACATTACAATCCAATTAAAGTCCTATAGTGATCCTAATCTGACTATCTGAAAACTAAGGCATAAAAAATAAGGGCAAGCCTACGGTATCAAACACACACTGTCCAGACTTCTTCGTGAGAGTGAGTGTTTTGTTTCAGTCCCTATCCTGATATTTATTTCATATATACTTAGTGTGAGGGACTTCTTTGATGTGAGGGCGTAGGGGTTACACCGTAGTCTGCTTGTTCGGGTAGCATCATTTGCTAGGTTATCCATTGATAATGCAATGCCATTACTTGATCCTATCGTGTTATGGTAAGGAGTTTGTGTACAAACAGTGAGTGTTGATTTTGATGGTATATGAGGTTGTTGAACTTATGTTTTGGTTAATGCATGCTTAAATTGATTTTGTGAAAGTATGTCTGCGTAGTACACTTGGATTTATTTTGGTTAAGGGTCATGTTTAGTTTAGTTTTGTTTAGTTTTGTTTTCTTTGCCTAAGGACATACAAATGTTCAGTGTTGAGGGTGTTGATGTGTCATGGACTTACAACACTTTTGATGCTTAAAACTATGGATATTTGTAAGTATGAAGGTATTTTTATGCAGATATAAGGTATTTTTGTGGTGTTTGCAGGTCAAACACGTTTGGAAAAGGAAAGTGTAGATTTGTAGACTTAAAGGCATCAAACGGTAGCTTCACATGACCATGTGATCTGACCATGGTCGTACGATTGTTATTGTAGGATGAAATAGAATAATGTCCCTCAGGTGTCATGAAGATGAGATCTTCCCACAACCATACATTGATGCTGCGATCATACAACCTAATCATGAGAAGGAAATATATAAGTGAGGTTTGCAGATGTTAATTGTGAAGAGGATCAGATGAGTGCATTGCACGATCATGGGATGATGCAATAGGAATTTATTGAATATCGTGGAAAGACCATTATGCAAAGTGGAAATCAGAGAAAGATAAGACGAAAAGGAAGCATAATCGTACCAAGAAGCCATGAGCTCGTACTAAGCATCGTGCCAACCAAGTTTTGAAAAATGTAAAAGCCAAGAGCTAATCTAAGAGCACCATGGACGATCATGGTATCTAACCACGATTGTACCTCCCTTTATTTGAGGCACCGACTCAGAAAATCCCTGTATGTTTAGGATAGGTTTTTATTCTTTCTATAAATACTCCTATTAGGTATTTTATACCAGTTTACATTATTTTACTTATTATTACCGTTTCAAGGCATATTTTTGCTCTTGAGTTCACAACCAATGATTTTTAGGGTTTAATTCAGAGCGAGATTTTGGAGTTTTTCATCTTATTGTTGCAAGTTCATAATCATGTTTTCTTCCATAAATTATTCTTGTGCTCTTGCAATTATGGATAGCTAAACGTCACACCTAGTGTTGTTAGAACCATTACTATAACAACCATTTCTATTGTTATGTATAAACTGTCTGTTGAAAGTCCCACGTTTAAACTCTTTCTGATTTTAAAGTTATAAATTTTAGGCTAGGCTAGTTTCGGATAAAACTAGAGTGAGGTGTGGTCTAGGGAAATATGGGAATGGTTTGGGCTGGTTTGGTGGTGTTTGCTTTAATTTCTAGTTAGCTAAGATGATAAGAAACCCATAGAATTTTACGAAAGCGAAAATGGGTAATTAGAACTCTCGAAATTGATCTCAGCGTAAAGGGCATTGTTTGAAATGTCCTAGGTTTAAGGTGTGTTGTTAAAATTGTGATTTTTTTGCTAAATTGGACATTCTATCCCGTCGATGCCACTATAGCGATAGGCACGCCGCTATAGTGACCGCGACTATCGAGGAGAAATTCCTGCTATAGTGACGATCAGACCTGATCAAAGCCCGCTATGGCGACGTATGTCACTATAGCGGCGAAAGTCACAAATTTATTAATTATTTCCCCAAAACAATTTATTTTTCTAAAACTCATTTTGGGGCAAAGGAGGGCAATTTAGGGCAATTTCCACCAGATTTTCATCATTTGGCTTCGTTAAGGTAAGGAATTCATCCTCGTTAACTAGTAATTGATAATTATTCCTTAGAATTGCTAATTTACGGAGTTTGGGGAGGGTTCTAGGAATGATTTTAGTTGTTTTCTAGTGCAAGGGGGAAAATTAAGTATTAAGTTAATGGATTTTGATTATTAACAGTTATTTTACCCTTGTATTCCGTTAATTCACTAATTTATCCATGGGATTGGTAGTTTTAGGTGAATTATGGTAGAAAAGCCCTAGAATGGGAAAGGAATGATCATGAACTTGACCTTAGGGGTTGGGTCTGAGTTATAATTCCCAACATGGTAGGTCATTTCATTAATTATATGTGTTCTAGACTAAGAGTAAGCAGAAATTGCATGGGAGGGAAAAACTTAGGCTTAGAAGAGTTGTGCAAGCTTGGTTTGGTGTGGTCAATGCAATGGATTTTACATTTTTGTATGATTTTGACCAACCTATTTTCTAAATGTTGAATGTTTTGGTATTTGGGACGTTCTCACGGGTTATTGGTGACACAAGGTTGGCAAACACTTGTGTCTGGGGTTTTAGTATATGGATGAAAATTGTCCCCTGCAGGTCATGGCTAGAGCGTGGATATAATACCCATAGCGTGTATGTATGAGGGTCAGGTGAGTTTGACGGTTGCATGAGTAAACCGAGGAATATATTTATATACTTGGTAATTGTTTACTTGTCTGGCATGTCTTGACTAACATGACATGGTGATATTTTATTGACTTGTTGCTTTTTAGTCCTAAACTATTTATTTGGCTTCTAGGTGTTAAGTGTATGTTAGTTTTGAGCATGGATTAACTTATTGTACTATATTTTAGATAAGTGTTCATATTCTCATCTAGAGTTGGCCAAATGACCCTACCAGTGCACTATTATTTTCTTGTGTGCTGATGCTACACCTGCTCTTACTTTTGTGAGTGCAACGCATATTTTAGCTGCTCCTACAGGACCTCACTTGTGATTCTAGCGGTTTACCTCAGATTTCAGGGTGAGCGACATATCCGGGATACTATGTGACCTTTTGTTTATGACATAGTCCTTTATTTTGGACATTATGCACTTTCTTTTAGTTTTGGGGTTGCATCCCCTTCTTGACAATTAGATGTTTTGGTACAGATGACTTTCGGGTCCTAGAGATGGTTTTTTTTTGTTAAGTACAATGTTTCGCAATCAGTTGTACTTATGATTTCCCTTCAGACTTGGATATTTATTGGTGGGTTAGTTCTAATTATTTCTTTAAAGTGTTGATTAGGAGATGGTATTTGGGGTGGATGGTTCTTCCACCGGGTGAGTAGTGTGGGTCTCACTCACGACAGGTTTAGGCATTTAAAAAGTTGGTATCAGAGCCTCAGTTTGCCGATCTTGTCATACCAAAATGGGTCCAATAGAGTCTCGCGGAATGGTATGGGGACGTCTGTACTTTTCTTCGGGAGGCTATAGGGCTTTAGGAAACCCATCATTCTTGTTTCTTTTGTGCTATAACTTGATTTCAATTAGTATCTAATTTCTTCACTCTTTTGTCAGCTGATGGTGAAACAAAAAAACACAACTATACCAATCTTCACCCTATCAACATATTTATACTACCCTCTCAAACATAAGTTCAACCATAACAAAGAAGGAGCCTATGACCTTCTACATATCACAAGTGTAACACACCAAGTCACTTTCAACTAACTATCTCACAAGTAGTCTCATGCTGCTTCTATTTGTCACAACACTTATGCAATGCAATTAAATAGTAAATAAAGCAATAATATGAAATAATGCATTAGAACTATCAAACCTCTCCTCAAATGTGTACACACATACTAAGGGTCTTATATGTCCAATAGTCATGACCTACAGAGGACGAGCTCAGTCTATGTACTGTAGCAACGTGGTACCTCACCCTCAAATATCAATCTATAAGAAACATATACCAGTACAGTATCCAACCCACCAAATATGACAAGATATGAATATCATAATCAATATCAATAAGAATATGATGAAGTGTACCAAATATGTAATTACACAATTTATCTAGACACTTGTCAAATTCAAGGTTCATCATTTCATGTATACAATCAGCTACCAATCACAAGTATGTCTGAAGGTCAATTCAAAATTAATCGACTCACGAATAAGCATAGAATTTAAATTAAGTCTATAACTATAATTCAAACCATAACCTAACTCAGATCAAGCCCCGAAACACACTATTTCATGTGAGCCTTGCCTTTCCTTGCAATTTCAGCTTGTTCTTGGTCTAGAAATAATAGCAAAGGACTATTTAATAGTTCATTCTTCAACTCTAGGCATTAAGGACCTACATGCACTGATTTAGTCCATAATCATAGCCTAAATCACCATTTTAAGGGGTTTTACCATTTAATCCACTCCAATGCCCCTTAGTTTATGATTTTCAAAACGAATTCTACTTTAGGAAGTGTATTCTAGCAACCTAGAGCTATTAACAAGTAATTCAAAGCCACCCATAAACAATTCACGCCAGTTCATTCAACCTAGGTTTAAACCCATAATTTTTACCATGAACGTGTTCTAACAATTATAAGGATTAAAGGAAGTAGTCACATATTAGAATGATGAAATAACCTTGTCTTAATAGTTGGAAACACCCAAGAATGCAGAAAATTGCCTTTTTCTTAGCCCTAGGTTAAAACTAGAAATTTTGGGAAAAATAACACTAAATCTCAAATTTCTGGGTATAACCATCCCAACATTGATGCAACAGTCACTTTTTCTCTGCAATGACATCACTGCAGTGATAATGGTCCACTGCGTTGGAACTGCTAGTGTGTTGACCTCTGCTGCTGCGACACAATGCTTGCTATAACGAGGTTGCTGCAGCAGAACCTCCTTCTGCTGTAGCAAAAACTAGGCAAAATGTCCGGATATTTTTCAAGCCTAGTCCATTTCATAATATACTCCACAAATTTTGACATTATGAAATAACCTCTTTACGACAATCACTATAACTGGAGTTATACTAACCCCATTTTTGTTCTAAAAGTTTCTATGAAGTACTAAACCTCTTGGCTAACATAATATCATCTTAAATGCATCAAATACTACACCACAAACTACCAGAATTCTCTAAATCACACAACACTAAAAATTCATTCTAAACATGACTAGCCTAAAATTTCATAATTTTCATTTGAGGGAAAACTTAAACCGAACTTTCGCAACTAACTAACACTGAAACGATGGGATGGGTCATTACACAAACCGAATTCAAATCTGCAAAAAAGCCACTACTAATTCCTTCATAATTTTTTGCTGATCAATTCCACCTTCCACTAATGAATGTTCCACCTAGTATTGTCATTTTTGAACTAAAACAATTGAAATTCCCATAAATCATCAACTCTGTACCGAGAATCTATATTTGATATCTTTTTCCTTTATATTTATCAACTTGTACCGATGATGCAATGTTGCTATGACTTTGAAATCTTAAATCGTACCCATCATATTATTCTGAATACTTTGAACTCTCTAATATACGAGCCTCTTGTCACATCCCTTAACTTGTTCACCATTCTATAGTTTTTGACACAAGGCCCATGGTCTATAAACTCTGCAATCAATGTGCTTTTCTATACACAAGTCCTTTTAAGTCCCATATAACTGACATGGTTAATCTTTAGTATCTTACCAATTAATGCACTAATTTAATCTGCTACCAAAAATTTAGCCTTACTATGGAAAACCTGAATTCTGTCCCAAACTATTAGACAAATCCCTTTACCAATCAACCTTAGCCTATTCTCTTGAAGATTTTATAAAATTACATGCCTTAGTTCACTACCAATCAGTTCTCCATCGATCCTATCATGCCCGTCATTTGAAATGTAAATCTCACTTGTTACCAAACTCAACACCACCATGAAACTTATCACAACTCTTTATCCAAACTTCATTAGACTTTCTTCTCTAAGCATACTCAATAGTTTACAACCCATCTAAAAACACATGTTAATATCACCATATCCTGAACAAGACCCAAGAAACCACGTTGTTCTAAATCCAAGTATCATTTTTTGAAGATTAAACTTAGCCTCCCCAATCAAAATAGATACCCTTATCCTTATTTTTCGATTGTCATATTTCATTTTCAATTATTTTTAATATTATCAATCAAAACTCCTTTAAATCTATTCGGTTTCTAAATACCATAGGTCTTTGCACAAAAGTTGAGGCCATAATGAGAGTAGTAGCAAATCGTAAATTTTGAATACCTAAAGTCTTTCCTACCTTACTAAATTTTTTTAACCAAAACCCTTTCTAGTTTATTCATATCATAGGTACAACCTATCATAAAGTCTTCTTACAAAATTTAATTAGTAATCATGGTTACACTATAAAACTAATTTTGGTTGTCAGTTTAATACTTCAAACCACCAATGCATTGATTCAAATTTGTAAGGCAATCAATCACAATTGGCACACTCCCACTAACATTATCAAATGATTCCACACAATCATACATACTAAAAATCTTCTTTATACACAAGTTTACTACTCCAACATTCATTCACTTCTCTATGTCTCAATTGATATCACTAGCCCTTAATTAAATATCTAAAATGCATTCATAACTTAAATATGTTATACCTACCATTGATACACGACTTTAACATCCTAATAAACTGATAACTCACTCGGGTTTCTGTAGTAAGACTAGTTGGTTCTTTTATTTGAATAAAAAAACTCTATTACCTAAATGAGTGAAACAATTGATATCTCCTTAAGTAATTAACCTTTACACATGTCACATATCTATTCCTATTCATCACTTGCTCTACCTTAGTATTACCACTTCATGAAAACTCACTAGATCCATCAGTTTTCTACCACATAGCCATCGAGAAGGTCATACCCAGATCACGTCATATATTTCTGCCCATCAAGTAATTGCAATGCATTACAAAAACCACCCAGTTTCTAGCCTAAAATAATATGTACCCTGGTATTGTTCTCACACAAGCACATAAACATGTCCCTTATATAAGAATTATAGCTGCATAATCACGTAAAAACCCAATCATGAAAGAAATGTTTCCTCCTTTTGGCCTGAAACTGACAACTTTGTCCCTTCAAGAAATCTTAACCCTTGGTCTTCATTCATCCTTCATGTCACCCCATACATAATCAATTTATCTTTTTATAAACCTAGTCAATAGCAAAGTTAGCACACCTCGTGACCCTAGCCAAGTAAATACATGTTCCATTGTGGCTGTCGTATCATAAAACTAAAACCATTTAAACCAATTCATAAGATAGAAAGTATCATAAAACTAAAACCATTTAAACCAATTCATAAGATAGAAAGTATACTCTTTATACAAACCTCAAAAGTAGTAATACCGCCTCAAACCTCATTAGATGAAATCTCATACATACCTTACCACAATCACTGTCTTCTTACCTAATCTATTGATGTTTCAAAACTTTAATCATTCCTTAATATAATGGAATATGTATCCATCCAAACACTAAACTATCGAATCCATGTCAATGCATATGTGCTATAAGACTATAGTAGAAATTCTAATCTTTGTTGAAGCATTTTCATTCTTATCATACAATGAGCAACCTAACTTTGTTATAAGAAACTCCCTTAATCATAATTTTTAAAGTTACCATGCTTATTACCTAGTAGTTTTTGTAATCATACCATTCTCAATCGTCATCAATATTTTTGATAGCATTTATGTCACATATGTACTCTCCCATTGTAGAAAAACTAACCATACAAGATAAGGCGATCATGAAGTTCTTTAAACCATTATTCACACTTCCATATGAATACCCCAAAACTGTACAATCTAAGCCACAACCTTACTCAATCTTTCTCCAAATTATAGATATAGTCTAAATTTGGCTACACATCCTTTATAGTAGGATAACACCTCCTCCTTATTACTAGGTTATCCACCATACAACATGATGTCACCTGTAACTTTTAGGATTTGAAACCAAAAATGTGTCGTCACTACAAGAGACAAAATGAAATGAGGAGATTTTAAGAGTTAGAGTGGACCAAGAATACACGATGAGAGATTAAAAAATGGAATTTCTTAAAGTCCTATAGCCTCTAGAAGATAGATAACAGACATCTCCGCACCAATCCACAAGAATCTACTAGAATCAGTTTGTAATTCTGAGACCAACGAACTTAGTTCTCTAATACCAATTTGTAACGATTCAAAACTTAAGTCATGATGACACCTATCACACCTACCATAATAGGTAAGCCAACCCAATACTGATACAGTAAGAACAATGTAAATACACATAAAAATAAGGAAAAAGTCTCAAACTGAAATAAACAACCAAAAGAGGAGTATGGAGAACAAAATTACAAAACTTACCTATTACAAGTGTAACCTCTAACACAATCCGATACAAATTTTACAATTCCAAAGATAATAAAAGGGACATAATGTATAAACAAAAGAGAGAATCTGAGAAAGCTACAGATAAGTCATGCAGCTACTTTGAATCTCATTAATTAATCCCAAATGAACACAATCAATGACCCAAAGCTCCAAACTTAAAACCTACACATAGAAGTGTAGAAGAAACAAGCATGAGTACTACTAAACATATAATCAACAACATCATCTATGGAGCCTAATTCAAAGTGATAGCGAGAAACCACCTAGACTTTCAACAACTCAATACAATTCAAAAGAACCTACAAAAAAGAAGGCCACACCTAGGCTAACAGGTAAATCACAACAAAAAGGATATAATACGACTCAAACTCACTATTGCATCTCAAAATAGTTCCAAATGTAACAACTCAATCAACCAACTATTATATCAATACAGTTCAAGTACAAAGAGTATGAGTAAATGAATGAAATACATATGTTTTGTATACACCTGTTGCTCTACATAGTTAGTTAGAAACCATGAAGGACTTGTGAGGTCCATATACCAGGATACGCATGCCCTCCATACCCAAATATAACATAGGATAATGTTTCCTTTGATCCAGAATATATACATAACGACTCATCCTCTGAGCCATAACATATTAGGCAGGAGTATCACTCCGATCCATAATATAACACATGATAATGCATTCTCTGATCCATAACATATTGGGAAGGCGTGTCACTCCAATCCCAATGAAATGCAAAAAAAAATATGCAACCGTGCCACACTAATACCAGATATCAAATATCCTACCAAGCAACAGATTTCATACTTTAAATCAATTTAATTACCAAATTAAGTTCCTCTCTATTAGCTTTCACAATTGATAAAACTCCTTTTTTTACTTAACTAACCATAATCTTAGTATTTAATCAAATCTCACTATAAATGGTTTCAAAATCACAAACGAGAATGCATTCATCAACTAGCATGCACAATAAGTCACTTTCAGATAAATTCACAATAATTATGCTAGAAAATAGGAAAAATGGTCCAAACAACTCAGTTAATTACTTTTAACCCTTCACATAATATTGATACCCATATATATTATCATTATCTCATTTATATGGGACCCTCTATATCTGGATTACTCTTAATACAAATAAGTAGCAGATAAATGCTTAAAAAAGGAGTCAAATAAACCTCAAATTGTCTTAAAAGGAATCCAATAAAGTTGAACCAAAGCTTTATTCTTCCGACTAACCTTCAAATAAGTCCAATCGGATCAAATACATATTTTATCCATGAAAACAAAACTATAAAACCCCATATTTCTATACATAAATTTTTGATCCAAAAAGACAACGTTGAGCTAATAAGAGAAAAAATAGAATTTTATTTGAAAACCATGTTATGCATAATTTAAGGAGAAACCACCTAGACTTTCAACAACTCAATACAATTCACAAGAACCTACAAAAAGGAAGGCCGCACCTAGGTTAATAGGTAAATCGCAACAACAAGGATATAATATGACTCAAAGTCACTATTGCATCTCAAAATAGTTCCAAATATAGTAGCTCAATCAACCAACTATTATATTAATACAGTCAAGTACAAAGAGTATGAGTGAATGAATGAAATGCATATGTTTCGTATACGCATGCTGCTCTACATAGCTAGCTAGAACCCATGAAGGACTCGTGAGGTCCATATACCAAGATACACATGCCCTCCGTACCCAAATATAACATAGGACAATGTGTCCTTTGATCCATAGTATAATACATAATGACGAATCCTCTGAGCCATAACATATTGGGCAGGTGTATCACGCCGATCCATAATATAACACATAACGATGCATCCCCTGATCCATAACATATTAGGCAGGCGTGTCACTCCAATCCCAATGAAATGCAACACAAAATATGCAAGCGTGCCACACCAATCCTAGATATAGAATATCCTATCAAGCAATGCATTTCATACTATAAATCAATTTAATTACCAAATTAAGTTCCTCTCTATTAGCTTTCAAAATTGATAAAACTCCTTTTTTTAACTTTAAGTAACCATAATCTTAGTATTTAATCAAATCTCACCATAAACGGTTTCAAAATCCCAAACAAAAATGCATTCATCAACTAGCATGCTTAATAAGTTACTTTCAGATAAATTCACAATAATTATGCTAGAAAATAGGGGAAATGATCCAAACAACTCAGTTAATTACTAATAACCCTTCACATAATATTGATACCCATATAAATTCTCATTATCTCATCTATATGGGACCCCCTATATCTGTATTACTCTCAATACAAACAAGTAGCACATAAATGCTTCAAAAGGAGTCAAACAAACCTCAAATTGTCTTAAAAGGAATCCAATAAAGTTGAACCAAAGATTTATTCTTCTGAATAACCTTCAAATAAGCCGAATCAAATCAAATACATATTGTACCCAAGAAAATAAAACTATAAAAACCTATATTTCTATACATAAATTTCTAATCAAAAAAGACAACCCTGTGCTAATAAGAGAAAAAAATAGAATTTTATTTGAAAACCATGTTATGCATAATTTAAGGAGTTTAACTATGAAATTTCATAAAAGACCGAGTCCAAATCGATCTTCAAATCATCAAAATATAGTTTTTTTTAACTCTAGGCTCAAAATCCCCAATTTCAGTGTTCATACACGATTTAAAATGGTGAAATGATTGATAAGTTAGTGAATTTATGCAAAAAATAGTTTACTCATACTATAAGGACCTTATATTTCAAAATCAACAAAAACTCATCACAAATTGATCCTCAAACCAAAAAAAACATTTGATTTCTTAATTTTGGGGTTTTAAATCTCAACTTTGTAAATCAAAATTATGAAAAACATAATGGGTATTTTTACAAAATGAGTAAAATGAAGGTAGAAATACATATTCAATATTTTTACGAAAACAACACACCAAAAGTTACCTCAATCGGATTTGTCTAGCTTCCAAAATGTCAAAAATATGAAATCCTCAAAATCTGCCTTTCAAATAAAATCGTTGGGACTTTCAATGACAACCCTTCACCATTATGACTAAAGGTTCATATTCGCAAAGGTTCTCATTGGAGAATATTTGTGATCACAATTAAAGATCTGTGATCGCGACCTCAACTGTATTAGCAATAGTTGTCTGCACTAAAATGGTCATATTTCTCATATACAAACTTGAAATACATCAAATCTTCTTGAGTTAGTTACCAAATTACAAAACATATCCAATGGTTCCACCAAAATATCATATAAAGATCATTTGCTTTAGGTTGTACTATTAAAAACTAAATGACGTAAAGCTTCAAACTCTATACAAGTACCTAAAACTCATCAGAAACCTCCCGAACACAAACCAATAATACAAACTAATTGCAAAACACATTTTGCACCTAATGGGAATCATTAAAATTCCAAATGAGGTCATATTGACAATATGTTGATCAAATTCAACCCTTAACTTAGAAATCTCTAAATTTCCAAACAACAGTTTTTAAAACCTATCCAAAAGTATCAGGAATTGAAGCAAACCTTCTACTAGATTAAAAATCACACTTTGAACCTAGTGAAATCATCAAAACTTAAAAGTGATGTTTCTAACCTCGAATATTGACTTTAATCAACTCTCTTAAATTTTCAACTTTCAAAACTTAAAAAGTCTTCCAAAACTCATCTGAATGTCTGGGTACCCAAACCAATAGTTTAATTCATTCAAACATTACCTTCCAGAGCTGATGATACTGATAAAATTTGGATATGAGCTTAACTTCTATGAATGCTAATTAAAGTCAATCATATCAACTTTTAAATCTTTCAAAATAAAAGACTCGAATATTTATGAACCAACTACCTCGTGAACCATGTCACCCACTCACACGGACAATAAAATAGTTGATAAGTTGGCAAAATGTGACTCATTTACCTTAGATATGGGGAGAAAAACATGTCCTCAATGCTAAATTGAAGTAATTTTAATGTTTATTTGGTTTGATTTTAGGGTAGAGGCCTATAAGTGATCAAAATAGCAAAACAGAGCGAAAAAAGGCAAAAAGATGGAAGATTGAAGCAAAAATTACACAAAGGCATAAAAGGAGCACTTCGACGCATAGCCAAAGTGATCGGCAGATCGCCAAAAGAGGATCTCTATCGCCAAAAGCAACAGGAAAAGGCCAAGAAAAAAGAGAAGCAGAATGGTAAAGCATTGAAAAAATCGGTGAAGCACCGAGTTGATCGGCGCACCAATTCTTGCATTGCTGAAAGAAAGAGTTGTCAACCCATGAAGTTTATCATATGATGAATTAGCGCAGCCTTGTACAATTCAGTGCAACACCGACTCAATTGGCGATGGATGTAGCTCAGCCAAATTGTCAAGTGGTGGCATTTCTGTAAATACGTGGCCTAATTTTCCTGATGCTATTTAAGGCTTTTTGAAACCCTATGTTGGTGAATTTTAGCTTATGCTTGAGTTTGTACTCAAATCCTAATCTTGGGGATCTACTACTTTTAGCTTGGATTTAGAGTCTTTTTGTGAATAACATTTGGATTATTCAGCTAATATGGAAAAAGAATTTGATATACTTTATTTTTCCTTCGTTATGAGTAGCTAATTTCCCATACTTGAGTTTATGCATGATTGAGTGTTAATTGTGTGTGGGTAGTGATTATTCACTTTTGTGTTAGGTTGTATGTTATGATTTTAACTAAATCTCTATGCTTTAATTTATAGATTGAGGTTGCAAACTTAGTCTATGCTTGGATCTCTTGAATTCCTTGAAAAAGGGTACACGAGTGATGAGATTTAGCAAAAGAGACTTGAGTTATACTCATTTAAGTGGTAATTCTAGTGATAGAGTATCCATTTTGAGGTATATGGTTTTTTGATAGTGTAGACACTTGGGAGTTCGAGAGAAACCCATGTGAAATTTGGTTGTGGATTGAGAAATCACTTCCAATATCTAAAATCATGCCTAATTAACAATCAAATCTTAGGTGTATTCTCACTTACCCATGCATAGAATCAATCTCATGGAGACATAACCCCAAGTGATTTAATTCACTTGATTACAAACTTTGTGCATTTAAGCGTTGACAAACAAATCATTGCCAAGAATCGAAATTGTTACTAGAAATTATTAAAGTACAAAACCCCCCCAATTTTACTTTCATGTTTGATTTTCCCATCGCGTGACTCTTGTTGGGTAAAATATATTGCTAGCGACCGCATACATTCATATTCAAGATTGTACTTGAGCATTATCAATAGTCAAAAAACATAAAAACTAAAAAACAACCGTGAAGTTTGTTACAAGTAGTCTACCTATATGACATTTCTTAAGAGTATTATTTTATATTGCTTTTTTAGTTTCAAGTACTAACAGATACAGTCTAAACAAACATATATTTTATTTTATTTTAATTATCTATATATGGATGTACTAGTAACATATATATATATATATATATATATATATATATATATATATATATATATATATATATATATATATATATATATGATACGTAGGATTGTATTTCTTTATTTCTTCTAACATGTGTCTACATAATAAATTGATATGTATCTATACATGTATCAGTGTATCTAAGACATAATGTGTATATGATTAATACTGAGTAACATATATCTAATACATAGAAATGTATTTTCCTACTAATTATGAAGTTATTAGGGAAATATTCCTTATGCTTCTCACATCTTGATTACAAATTCAGCGAAATCAACAACTATTACTACTGAACTTTGATTTACAAAACCAAGCCCCCTTTTTACTGGAAATTACTTACTGATCGCTTAGATAAACACTTGATAGATAGTTTTACCTATTATTCATGGGATCTACTCCAACCTAGTTGGATTCTATATGTAATCAACGACGACTTTATACTTTTTTTAGAGGTGTAATTTGGGCGACATCAAATTTGGGTGCCGTTATCGAGGAATACAATTACGAAGTTGATTAATTGTATTTGTCGGGCTGTTGGTTTATATTTCCTGATTTTACTTTTTTGTTGTTTCTAGGGCACACACCGGTGCATGCCCAACACTTGGAGTCAAGGCAATCCCCTAATTCCACTTGATCTGGAAATGGAAAGAACCCTGAGAGCTGGAAAAAGGATGGTTAATGAAGGAGTTCATACTAAAGGAGTTTTGAATCAAGGGTTGCAAGACCCAGGGCTTCAAGAGAGTGAGGAGCAAACTATTGCTCGATTAATGGATGAGGAAAATGTGAGACAAGAAGTTGCTAGGCAGGTAGCAAGGGAAAAAAAGGCTAGACAAGCTGAAGTAGACCATCAAGCTGCACTTGAAGAATGAGATAGGTAGAGAAGGAATAGGGGGAAACAACCTATACAACAGTATCTTTCTCAGTTTGATGATGCAGAAGATGAGCTTGATTTTCTAGAGCCGATTGAAACAAGTGCTATTATTCCACCAGCATTGCCTACAGGAACTAAGTTTCACATCACCACTGCTATGATATAGTTGCTAACCTTAAAAGGGGTATTCATAGGCCTTGGGATCAGGATTTTAATATTCTAGATCGGATTACTAAAACCAACCGGGGTTGGCACACTGTGAAACAGACATACCCGCAGGCACTTATATGATTAGAGAATCTGTAGAGTAGAGAGCGCTAGATGATTTAGTAGCTTAATTGGTGGCTCAGTTGAGGATGGAGCTTAGTTTATTTACCCAGCAATTTGTAGCAGCAGGCATAGAAAAAGTAAATGCAGTTCGTTCGCAAGGGAAGGTGCCTACACATGATGATTTTGATTCTGAGAAGGAGGCTAAGTATCTAAATAATCAGGTGACGTATTTCTGAGCTAAGGGATAAGGGTCTTATCACAAAAATTAGAACTCTGGGTAAGATAATCAAGGTCAGAACCACTATAAAGACAACAACTATAATAGGTCTGGGTATAGAGATATAAGTAGAGATGGTAATTGGAGGAGAAAGAATGACTACAAGGATAGAAGTGGCCTCTATGTTCCATCGAGGAACCAAGATGTTGATTCGAGAACTTTGAGAATGGAATACATGCTTTCTAACGTGTTGAAAGGGGTAGAGAAAAATGATGAGTGCCTTAAAGAGCTGAGAGCAAATATTTTGGGCATGAGTCAAAAGGTTGAATCATATGCTACCTCCATCAAGCAGCTTGAGCAATAGTTTGATCAGCTATCTACCGTATTGAATTAGCATTAACAAAGTACATATCCGAGCAACAGCATCCAAAATCTGAAAAATAATGGTCATTGCTTGTCTATTACTACTAACAGTGGAAAGATGACCACCGATCCACCTATGCCCGTGGTTATTAAGAATGAGGTTGAGCTGGAAATTTTTAATGATGAGAAAGTGGACGAATCTAAAAATTTAGTTGTTGATAATAGCGTTGTTGAAAAACCCTAGTTGTTGAAAAAAATGCCAAAGAAAAGGAGGTCCCACAAGTATTGACTCCCATTCCTCGACCTACTTTTTTCTTTTCCACAAAGACTGTAGAAGAAGGCTAAAGTGGAAAAGTATCAAAAGTACATCTCTATGTTGAAATAATTATCGATGAGTATCCCTCTAGTTGAGGCTCTTGAGAAAATGCTGGGTTACACAAAGTTTATGAAGGAGTTAGTGACAAAAAAGAGAACTGTGAATTTTGAGCCTGCTGATAATGTGCACCATTATAGTGCCATAGCTTCCTGCTCTCTAGTAGAGAAGAAGGAAGATCCTGGAGCTTTCACGATTTCATGCACTATTGGGTCTTTCAACTTTCCAAAAGCTTTATGTGACTTGGGTGCTAGTATTAATCTTATGTCGCTAGCAGTGTATAATCAGTTGGGGTTGGGGTCAGCCAAGCCGACATCGATGAGACTTTTCATGATGGATCGTACTGTGAAAAAGCCCGTGGGGATCTTATGTGATATTTTGGTAAAGGTTGCATCCTTCATTTTTCTGGCTGATTTTGTCATCCATGACTGTGAGGTTGACTTTGAGGTTCCCATTATTTTAGGGAGACCATTCTTTGCAACTCAATGTACATTGGTTGATATGGAGTCTAGGCAGATGAAGTTTAGATTGAATGATTGATACAGTCGATGAGGACGCATTGGTTGTCCCTATTGAGGAGAGGCTTGGATTTGAAGCACTTATAGCAGTAATTATGAATTTCGAGGATGATGACATTGATGGCTATGATGAGATGGTTAGCTGATAAGAGCACAATTAGCTTGGAGCACATTAGGAGGGGTTTCCACATATGGATGATAGCTTGGAGCACGGAGAAATATATGGAGCAATAAATACACAAGGTCATGGGCGATCAAGATTCCATTTGGGCAATCAAGAAGAGCCCTTGTGGGTTATTTTCAAAATAGTCACTTTTGGGCTATTTTTGTAATAGGCTAATTTTGTAAAGGCAAGGACTATAAATAGTTGTATTAGCTTATTTCTTCCTTAGAATGTTTTTGCTTGAGATTTGAAGAAACTCCTTTGAGAGTATAGTTCAAGGGTGGATTCCCTTTAGGCTAGATTAGTGTAGCTAATTCTAGATTAGTGATGGGTGGATTCCCATTGTTGGTTTAGAACTTCTTAACCTTGATTTTCACAAGAGTTACTCATTTGTGGATTCAATTTGGGTTTCTCTAATTCTAATTGAAATCAAGTTCTCTTTCTCCCTTGGTTTAATTGTTCTTCAATTGAACCTTTCTTTCTTCACTTCTCATCTCTTATTTCTCAACTATCCTTTAATTTTGTTGTTTAATTTCGTGTTTTCGATATCGATCTTAGTCACTTGATTGATGTCGTTATCATTTTGGTATCAAGAGCCTAGGTTAAGGTTTGTTTTCACAAATCTTAATCTTGGGATTTTGATTTCTTCAAAAATCCAAAAATCCAAAAAAAAAAAAAAAATCCGAATTTTTTTTGTTTTGGTTTGTTGTTTTTGACACTAGATCTTGATTCTCTAGTGTCTTGTGAGTTTAAATCTCAAATTTCATTCAATTCGGAGTTATAGAAGAGAAGTTGTCAT
The DNA here is from genome assembly GCA_031232105.1 of Capsicum rhomboideum. Taxonomy (NCBI): domain Eukaryota; kingdom Viridiplantae; phylum Streptophyta; class Magnoliopsida; order Solanales; family Solanaceae; genus Capsicum; species Capsicum rhomboideum. The sequence goes on from CP124712.1 coordinate 83,968,345, forward strand.
TGAAGGGTTTGAAGCTTTTGAAACTTGGCCAATTTTAAAAAGTGGGTTTATTTTTGGCTTGGTTTTGAGGGCTAAGAATTAGTGGGGTTTGTTCGTGGTGTGAAAAGAAACGCATGGATGAAAATTTCATTGAGCTCCACTTTAGATATAGGTTTTTGGTCAACATCAAAATAGGTCAAGGGCGCGTCGGAACGGTCGGTAGCTGCTTAGTCTCATCCGAGAGTTTAATCTCCTTACTCCTTACTGCTTTTTTCAAAGAAAAAAAGAAGGGGGTCAATTTGGGCTCCTTCCCTTCCACTGTGTATCCGCACTAGCAGGTACTACGAGCCCTCTGTCCCACGCATCTAACCAGCTCGAGTGGTTCACCGGTTCCACCGAAAACTCTCATTTGTTGAAGCGGAGCATAGTGCGTTTTAGGCGCTGAGCGAGAAAGGTCTCTTCTATCCTTTTGGTTTATTCACTGATCTGAATAGCACTTGTTTTCTTATTGATTCCCAGGCGGTGGTATTCTTGAATGAAGTCTATCTGAACCGAATTCGCACTTCTCAGATCAGGCTATGCCTCTCCAGCTGAGTTGGGCGTCGGGGCCCTAGATGCGCTAGCGATTATCACATAGGGGAATGGTTGCCCAGGTTTCTCGGCCTGGTATCCTGCACCTCGCGTTCATGATATCTACATTCAAATGTGCCCCGGAGACACGGTCAAAGCACGCCCTTCCACTTTGTTGTCACTAGTCAGTCCAACTGCACGAGTGAAAGGCGAAAGTCAAGATTACGTGCAACCAGGTGTAACGGGTCAAAGGTCACTTGCAAGAACGAAGAAGTTATGAAGATGTGAAGATTGAGGTTTTTGTTGGTGTTCTTGAGCATCTTCACCTTGTTCTTGAAGAAGAAGATAGAAAAGGTATACTTTGATCCAAAATCTTCGAGTCAAAGTTGGTCAAAGTGTTTGTAGGTCAAAAAAAAAAATTGAAAAAAATAAAATAAAAAATCCACGTCAGCAGGTGCGTGGGGCACAGTTTTAGAGAGCTTAAAAATCTCAGGATTCCAACACTTAGTTTTTTTTTTGGGTCCTAAAGTTTCTTGGACCTAAAAAATTTTCTAAGTGTCCAAACTCCGTGATTTTTTTTCCTACGCTTTCTTCTTTTGATTTCTCAACTATTTACCAAGTAATTAACATCTTTAATCACTTGTTAACTAGTTTTAAAACATCAAATCCTCTCTTTGATTCATCAAAATTAAGCAACACAAGTAATTTTTCTACTTTTGTTACTTAGTTTTTTTTGGGTTTTTTTTAGTCCGTTTTCTTTCGTGCTTCTTTTCTTCTATTTTTCTCATCTTAATTAGTTGGTAAACTTCTTGATTCAAGTCCTTTTAGCTTCAATCGAGTCGTCCTTCTTTCAAGAGTCATAAGAATCTATTCCTCCACAAAGGATAAGTGACCTTGTGAATTGATTGGAAAAAGGTAGTTCTTTATCAACTTTGAGAAGATACTCTAGGAAGGTGGGTTGTGAGTTTCAAATATGAGAGGTGTGAGAAATTTTGCTACTAACATTGTTTTCTAGTTTTGCAGGTAGGTACAAAATGAAATAAGGAAGAATGTCATCCGTAACTTCGGAATATTGTGGTGATGACATTAATAAGTATGCTTGTAGTGACGTAGGCTATTAGTACGGTGGAGATGAGTCGTATGAGGCCTATGATGGTCCTTGTGAGCATAGTGATGGGGCTCATGAGTGTGATTATGGGTCTTATAAGAGTGATGAGAGTCCAAGTAGTAATGAACGATATGGTGGTGAGGACTACTACTCCGGAGATAAACATGAGGTGAATAAAGCTTATGACTCTTGTGATGGTGTCGAAGGAGTAGAAGAGCCTAGTAGTGAGCACTATAGTGAATATGAAGGTTCTCATGCTTCATACCATAGCCATGAAGATGATGTGAGGTACAATTTTCCCTCCCGTATGTCTTATGAATTCTTGGGGAGGAAGATATGATAGAAGGAGAAGTAGTGAGGTTGGATATCCTTCCTCGTCTTGTGCTACTTCCTATTCTAGTCAAGGAGGTATCGATATATGGGCGGCACCAATCTGAAGTCGTCTTGTAGATCATAGAAAAGGTACCTTACCTACTTCTAGGAGGGGAACACCAACCCATAGAGGTAGAGTGAATCCAAGGTTCCAAGAAAGGCATGACCCGAAGAGGCGAAGTCTTAGAACTAGAGTGAATGTTAATGGTGTTTCGGGACTTGATCTTGTACTTGATGATCAAAGTTTTGCCAATATCATATCCCATGAAGTGGTGGACTATCTTAGACTACCTTTACATCCGATTCGGGATCCATTCTTTGATGAAGGAGGGATTTGGGTTAGCCAACAAGTAAAGGTACATATTTCACTTGGAGAATATCAAGAGGAGGTATGGTATGGTATAGGCTTATTGGATACTTGTCACCTACATTTTGGGAGTGCTTGGTTCCATAGTCATAATATCCCATACGTATTACAAGATTGGTACAAGTATGTCATGGACTACAACGGGAAGTTTCTCTTTCCACCAACACCTCCTAAAGAAAAAGATACAAGTGAACTACTTTCAATTGCGGATCCTATTACTTTGAAGATGAATAAAATTTTTGCTTCCATGCTAGTAACTCTTGACAAGATCTCTCAAATGGTCTCCGAGCTTAAAACCAAAGAGTCGAAAGCAAAGAAAGATACTCCTTGTGAGGTTAGTGCTAAGGAGTTGAACATAGAAGTCAACACATCCACTCTTTGTGCACCAAAGTGGAACCTAGATGTGAAGGGATCACCTATCTCTTCACAATGAATCCTTGGCACTTGTCCTAACTCCAATAAAATTGAGAGACAAAAGATTGAGAGGAGTAAGGGTGTGATAAGTGACAACTCTAGAATGGAAAAAAGAGAGGTTGTGTGGAGTGATGTGAGAGGGTTGTCATGACCTTATACTAACCCTTGTAACTTCTCTTTCTTTTCTAGTTGTCTTAATACTTTTGCAGGTGTGCTTGGAGGTAAGCCTAATAATAATCCTCAACATATGACAAACCATGAGGAACTTAAAGGTTTGTAAAAGGAGCCATTATGTTCCAATGATGATAACCAAGGTGAAACAAATACTTCCTATAAGGTTAAAGGTACAATAGCTAACCTCAACACTCCAAATATTATGAATGTACGTTATATTGACTTAAGTGTAAGTGATAGCATATCTTTGTGTGAGCTTAATGAGCCTTTACCTTGTGGAGTTCTTGATAACTCCTTATTGCATGGTGATAATGTTAATTGTGAAAGTGATCATACACTAGTTGATCCTTTAGATGACCGGATTGTTTCTCCTAGTGAGATCAATTTGTGTCCACCTAGTGTTGGCACTTGTACTTGAAATGAAAATGCATTTTCATATGGTAGGTATGATCCTTTGGGTTAAGATAGCATGGATTTGCTTACTCATTTGAGGAACCCATGTAAGGATTGCCCTTATAATGTTGGTCTTAATTATAACCCTCTTTATGATTCCCCACCTTCATTTGACAAGTTTGATAATGAATTGCTTGACTCATATAATGACTTGAGCTGCAATTTATTTGATTGTGTTGGTGACATGTGTCAAATAGGGAGCCTTAATATTGAGTATGTGTATAGTGGAGTGTCTTGGAAGATGATAGTTCGTCTATTGGGGAGGTTGGTGTTCAAAGGGAAGGTGATGTATGTGCTATAATTATCCCTTCATCATTTATTTTTCTCGTTCTTGGTCAAGGCCTTAATGTGCTTAAATCAATAAATGAACCATCTCGTGAGGACACATTAGATGAAGTTGATTTAAGTGACACCTTTCTATATTATTTGTTTCTTATGATGATACTCATGCTTGTGAGTGGAGTAAGTTATTTAAGGATAAGAGTGTCAACAGGGAAAATGGGTATTTGCTTAACCCAAGTGTATCGAGTTCATTTCCATTTGACCCCGATAATGAGTTGATTGGTGGCACTTGTGTGGTAATGCTTGGTAAAGATAACAAGCAAGGCATGGGTGATATTATTGGCACCCTCTCCTATGATGTAAGGTCTTTCTTAAGGATATACAATCCACTTGATGGACTTATGTCATGCATGGGGAATACCCCCAATAAAGAAGAATGCTCTTTGAAGAAAGGGAGTAATGAGATAGTTCTCGACCATTCTTCTATTGGGTACCATGCCAAGGCTTCTAAAGCCATGAATATGAGTACCGCTACTCTTTCTTGTGGCACCCATTTGGGCTTATGTGATTCTTATTTGATGGTGCCTTTAGAAGTGTGCATTTCTATACCTTGGAGATTCCTCGAGTATGTCATAGGGGTATCCTTCCCTTTTGACCCCGAAAATGACTTGAGAGTAATTCCATACTTGAATTGGGCTAGTGCATGTGGGAAGGGCATAGCTTGGATCTACCTTGTTTATGAGCTTGCACCTAGCCATAAGTTGATTGACCTTTTGGGGGTATTTGAGCGTATAGAGGTACCATCTTTGGGATGGACCCTTTTTCTTGATATGTGGAATAGACAATTTCCTTGTGCTTCAACTATGGACTTAATGGTCATGACAATAGGAGATACTTGGTTGTTCCTTGAGATTATACCCCCTTGGTATAATGATTTTTGTGCTAACCATAGTACTAACCCTCATACTATGAGGAACATTTTGTTGCTTGTCCTTCTTATGTTTTTGCAAGATTCAGATTTGAGGACGAATCCTTTTGAAAAAAGAGAGGATGATATGAGCACGATTAGCTTGGAGCACATTAGGAGGGGTTTCCACATATGGATGATAGCTTGGAGCCCGGAGAAATATATGGAGCAATAAATACACAAGGTCATGGGCGATCAAGATGCTATTTGGGTAATCAAGAAGAGCCCTTGTGGGTTATTTTCAAAATAGTCACTTTTGGGCTATTTTTGTAATAGGCTATTTTTGTAAAGGCAAGGACTATAAATAGTTGTATCAGCTTATTTCTTCCTTAGAATGTTTTTGCTTGAGATTTGAAGAAACTCCTTTGAGAGTATAGTTCAAGGGTGGATTCCCTTTAGGCTAGATTAGTGTAGCTAATTCTAGATTAGTGATGGGTGGATTCCCGTTGTTGGTTTAGAACTTCTTAACCATGATTTTCACAAGTGTTACTCATTTTTGGATTCAATTTGGGTTTCTCTAATTCTAATTGAAATCAAGTTCTCTTTCTCCCTTGGTTTAGTTGTTCTTCAATTGAACCTTTCTTTATTCACTTCTCATCTCTTATTTGTCAACTATCCTTTAATTTTGTTGTTTAATTCCGTGTTTTTGATATCGATTTTAGTCACTTGATTGAGGTCGTTATCATTAGTGCACTGGATGGTAGGGGTTTATACAATTTTACACCGAAGAAACTTGATCTTAATTTGAAGAATAGATTGACCCCGCCGAGTAATACTTCTTTTGAGGAGCCCCCAGTCTTGGAGCTTAAGGCTCCTCCATCCCATCTTTGTTACGTATTTTTAGGAGACAACAATACTTTATAGGTTATTATTGCATCTGATTTGATAGATTGGCAAGTTGAGGCTCTAATGTCTATGCTGCAGAAGTTCAAGAGGGCCATTGGATGGTCCATTGCTGATATCATTAGGATTTCTCTTAGAATTTGCACACACAAAATCAAACTTGAGCTAGATTATGTGCCTAGTATTGAGCATTAACAATTACTAAATCCTTCTATACAAGAGGTGGTGAAGAAGGAAATTATCAAGTAGTTGGATGCGGGGGTGGTTTACCCTATTACCGACAGCAAATGGGTGAGCCCGTCCAATGTGTGCCTAAAAAGAGTGGAAACATTATGGTTCTAAAATAGAAGAACGATCTTATTCCTATAAGGCTAGTCACGGGTTGGAGAGCATGCATGGATAATAGGAAGCTAAACGTATGTATTGAGAAGGATCACTTTCCGAAGCCCTTTATGGATTAGATGTTAAACCGTCTTGCTGGTAGAGGATAGTATTATTTTCTTGACGATTATTCAAGTTATAATAAGATTTTGATTGCCCTGAGGACCAAGAGAATACCACTTTCACTTGTCCATAAGGGAAGTTCGTATTCAAGAGAATGCCTTTTGGTCTGTGTAACGCAACCGCGACCTTTAAGCATTGCATGATGTCCATTTTTTCTGACATAGTGGAGGACACTATTGAGGTATTTATGGGTGACTTCTCGGTTATTGGTGACTCGTTTGAAGATTTTTTGGCTCATCTTGCTAGTTTCTTGAGGAGATGTGAGGACTGTAACTTAGTGCTAAACTGGGAAAAGTGCCTCTTCATGGTAAAAGAAGGGATAGTTCTTGGTCACAAGATTTCAAAAAAAGGTATTAAAGTCGACAAGGTAAAGATTGAGGTGATTGAAAAATTTCCTCCGCCAATTTCTTTGAAAGGTATTTGGAGATTTTTGGGACAAGCAGGATTTTATCGTAGATTCATCAAGGACTTCTCTAAAATTGCACATACCTTGTACAAGTTGTTGGAGAAGGAGGTGAAGTTTGTGTTTGATTAAGCGTGTCTGAAGGCATTTGAGTGCTTGAAAGAGAAGTTAATTTCAGCCCCTATTATTATGTCACCTGATTGGTCCATGCCATTTGAGGTTATATGTGATGCTAGCAGTGTAGCGCTAGAAGCAGTCCTAGGCCAAAGGTAAGAGAAGATCTTACATCCCATCTATGAAAAATTATACTTTGAATAAACAAGAGTTTCTTGTTGTGGTGTTTCTGTTTGAGTAATTTCAATCTTATTTGCTTGGCATGAAAGTAATCGTGAATACTGACCATGCAGCTCCTAGGTACCTCATGGCAAAGAAGGATGCAAAGCCAAGGTTGATTTGTTGGGTACTTCTGTTGTAGAAATTTTACTTTGTACTCAAGGACTTAAAGGGGTCTGAAAATCAACTGGCTGATCACTTATCAAGTCTTGAGGAGGAGGTAATGCTGAAACTGAAGGATGGGCTTGAGATTGATGATGCTTTTCCAGACAAAAAGGTATTAGCTTCATAACAAGACTTGATTCCATGATTTGTAGATTTTGCTAATTATTTAGTCAGTGATGTAGTGCTGGAGGACCTATCGTTCCATCAACAAAAGAAGTTTATGTATGAGGTGAGGAATTTCTTCTGGGACGAGCCATACCTATTTCAAATTTGTACAGATGGAGTGGTCTAAAGATGTGTTCCTGAGGTAGAGATGATGAGTATATTAGAGGCATGTCACTCGTCACCAATTGGGGGTCATCATAGCGGTACGCGGACTGTGCATAAGATCCTGCAATGTGGGTATTACTGGCCCACCATTTAAAAGATACACATGATTAGGCAAGGGCTTGTGACCAATGCCAAAGACAAGAAAATATTTTGCGAAGACAAGAGCTTCCCATGACCATGATTCTAGAGCTTGAGTTATTTGATGTATGTGGCATTGATTTCATGGGCCCTTTTGTGAGCTCATATGGTATGAAGTACATTTTGGTTGCGGTTGACTACGCTTCAAAATGGCTGGAAGCAGTTGCACTCCCAAACAATGAAGGGAAGAGTGTGATCCTATTTTTGAAGAAGAACATATTTTTAAGGTTGGTACATCGAGGACAATCATTAGTGATGGGGGCTCACACTTTTGCAATCGTCTATTCAAAACCTTACTTGAGAAATATGGTGTGAAACATAGGGTGGCAACAACTTACCATCCTCATAAATGGGCAAATTGAGGTCTCTAATCGGGAGATCAAGTCCATTTTGGCAAACACTGTGAATGCCAATCGAATAGACTGGGCTAGAAAGCTAGATTACGCATTGTGGGCCTACCGAACAACATTTAAGACTCTTATCAGTGTTACCCACATCAGCTTGTGTTTGGTAAGTCCTGCCACTTGCCAATTAAACTTGTGCATAAGGCGTTGTGGGCTCTGAAGAGGCTAAATCTAGAATGTAGTGATGCAGCAAAATTAAGACTTAAGCAACTGAACTAGATGGATAAATTCTATCTTAGAGCTTATAAAAGTTCAGCTTTATACAAGGAGAGATGAAGGCATACCATGACTAGAAGATTGAGAAGAGAGAGTTTGTCGCTGGTGATATGGTTCTGTTGTTTGAGTCCAAGCTAAAGCTGTTTCTAGAAAGTTGAGGTTGGCATGGAAGGGACCGTATCGAGTGGTGACAGTATATCCTCATGGGGCCATTAAACTTTAAAATGATGAGGGCCTTAGATTTAAGGTGAATGGCCAAAGGGTGAAGCATTATCTCGGTAACACTAATGATGTCAATGTGAAGTGGTTATTGGTGAAGTCTGAGTAACAAAGAACACTCGATTCATTCCGCGACGTTAAATTAAGTGCTTCATGGGAGGCAACCCATCGGCTAGTTTGGTGATGTCTGAGTAACCAAACTAGCCACGTTGTGTCGTGACATTAAATCAGGCGCTGCTTAGGAGAAAACCCAAGATTTTTGTACTTATGTTATTTATAGGGTAATGTGTGCTACTTTTGCAGGGACTATGTAGAAAAAAGAACCTATAAAAGAATTGCACGACCGCAGGAAGGTCCTACGATCGTTGGTTTAGTCATCTGCATAAAGTCCAGAAAATTGATTTTTAGGAGTTTATTCCATGATTGGTCGCCATGATCATACAAAGAAAGCACGATCGTGGTATAAATTGTCTGATCTAACTCCTGAAAACCAACATTAAGGTATGTGAACCTACGATTTTAAGGAATGATTGTGGCTACATACCATGATTTTCCTTAAGCTTTGTAGGTTCCCAAGTAAGTTTTGCTGAACTGGAATGGTACGAAGACATGTAACGATTGTGGCATGATTCCATGATCGTGGGATATAAATGTCTTTTGGGTCCTCCAGTTTTAACATTACCTGATCCGACCTGACCCAACTCGATTTTAATTCCCAAATCATTATGCCCTTGACCCGATACCCTCGATACCTCATTCAAACAAAATTTCACACCTAAACTATGATCAAGCAAGCAAAATCAGAGCAAGATTACTTGAGTCTCACCAAAAATCTAAGCAAACTTGATTGCTCTTTTCGTGTTCTCCTTCAACTTCTTGAACTCCTGCGTATTCGAAAAATTATGCATTCTCTAAGTAAGTTTCTTTCTCATGTTTTGAAATTATTTCGTATGATCAAATTAGAGAAAAGATGTGATATTCTGTACTTTGTTTAGTGAATTGTGCATACAAAATAGTGTTCATAAGGGAGTTTCATCATTTAAACTTGGTCAAATTTATGGTACTGTAATTGTTTGAATGGGTATGGAAGAGGGAAGTCTAAGTACCTCTTAATGGTTAAATTAGGGTCAACAAGGGATCAATTTTGTGGTTTGGAATGATTAAGTGTCAGTGCACACTCCACGACACAACCTACGATCGTGGTTTTAATGTATGATCGTAGGTTGAATTGTGATTGGGTGCCAGTTTGTAAGGTTTCAGGAGTTCATCAGACGATCCCATTCCATGATTATCGTACCATTGTACGATCGTGGGATGTAGTCATCTGATGTGACAAACCCCCAGAAATTTCTAATGGGGACTTCCTACGATAAATTATACGATCATACCATTGACCGTCTGATTGAATTACTGAGTACCTATTTTTTATATTTTTGGGGACTAACACTTGTTCGTACAGGTCCTATGGTACCCAAATTTCTAAAGCAGATGTAAGATGAGGCACTTCGCAAGAGCATAGCTAAGGAACGGGGACCTAAAGACGTGTCTTTGGCCTCAGAAAGTGAATCAAACAAAAAGAATCTCAAGAGAATTCTTCTGAGGAACAATAGTCCATGGATGGTTCCAGAAGTGCTAATTTGAAATCCTCCACTGAAGTTGTTTCCACTACTCAGAACTAAAGGGGGACTGACCAAAGGAGATGGGCTGTCTCAAAATCCAGAACCTATTACAATAATGGAGTTTCCCTAAACAACAAGGGGAATCAGAAGAGACGCATCCAAGAAGAACCTCGAATACTACCAGGGGCATTATAGAGGGTCCTCGAATTGAATTAGGTTTTTGAAAAATACAAATTATGGTGGATGACCAAAAAGGTAGGAAATTATGGGGCTGAGATAGTGATGGTGGGTGACCAAAAAGGTGGGGAATTATGGGGCTGAGATAGTGAGAGAGTTCTATGCAAATTATGTGGAAACAATTGAGAACATGAATGCTTCCAGGAAGGATAAGGATATAACAAATAAGCCTACGCTGGAGTCGATAGTAGTATGGGGAAAAGAGATAGACATATCATTGAAAGCTCTCTCAAAGATCTTATTTGGTGATGAGTTTGAACTTACTGAGGAAACTCTGAAATATGATTACTGGATGTTCGAGTTGAAGAAAGTGAAAATATTGAATAATGAAGACAATTTGATGTACTACAAGTGGTTGGTAGACCACATTGCAGAGGCTAAAGAAGGGGTAGGTTGGGTGAATGGTTCAGCTATCTACAAACACACCCTCAGTTTCACCTCCAAAGCATGGTGGTCCATTGTCAGGCACCGCATTTCACCTTCCAGTAATGACAACACCTTAAGTGCCGACAAAGCAGGGATGGTGGAAGCTTTTATGGTAGAATCAAATCTGAATATTATGTGGATCATTACAGATGAGATCCGAGAAAGAGTATTATTGTATCACACAATTGTTCCTGTCCCGAGTTTGGCAATATTGTTATGTTGGAAGTTCAATGTACCTATCATTCTAATGGTTGATTTATTAGTCCGATCAACTAAGGCTGCAAATATTGCTTTAATAAAGGATTTGATGAACCCTGTGGCTCTAGCCCGGTGCCCGTTACAGGAATTGCCTGCACAGGATCCAGAGGGGGGTGCCCCCGCTACTGAGATTCTGGTTTTTGAAACCGGTGCCACTTCCTCCTCTACTTAGTAGCCTGCAACACCTACGGGTGTAGTTCAGCTAGTATCAGTAGGTTATACATTGGTAACCCCCATCTCTTCTAGAAGAGATAATGAGAATGCAGGTTTTTCATGATGCACGGATAAAAAAGTTGGAGGTAGGGGTAAAACCCTATGTTTCAGATGAGATTAGGGTAGTAGTATGGGGTATGTAAACCTATTTTGACAGCTTTTAGGCCCAAATATCAAAGAAGTTGGAGAATGTCCAAGCCCTAGATTTGAGCACGGTCATGAAAGAGTTGGCCAAATTGAAGATTGTGGTTAAGGAGCTCACCGAAGAGCCATTCCAGGTTGCTCCACCTGTACCTTTACTGATCTCATCTTTTGTAAATTTTGCTATAGAGAAGGATTCATAGGTGCCGAACTTCTATACCCAGGCCCAGGCGGATGGGGAAGGACAAGAGTTGTAAGAAGAATAGGAAAGAAAAGAAGAGCAAACGAACCTCCGAGGTGCCTAGTTTGGAGATGAGTAAGGTGAATCTTATTACTAATGTTGTTGTAGAGAGTGGTAGGGGTTCAGAGATTGACCCCACAAAATAAAAAGTTAATATCCTATGATCTCGAAATTTGAGCCTAAATAGACCAATTTCTTTCACTAGCCGATTCACATTTGCATCTTTAATTACAATGAACCTATTTTGTCCCTGGTCCCTCCTTGGACACTGTGTACCTCAACTCTGGAAAATCACCTAAGTTGAGGGTGTCTATTATAGGGGGGTGTGGTTTAGCATGGGTATGAAGAAAAAGTTAATAAAAGAAGAGAAAAGGGACTCGAGTGCGGTATTATGTAAAGAAAAAAAAAGAAAGAAAAGTTCGAAAAATAAAAGGAAAAAAAGAGATACAAAAATAAAAAGAAGAAGTTGTGAAAACAAAACCCCACCCGGGGTCCTAAAAATTGGAGAAAAGGGAAAAATAAATAAAGTAGGAAAGTGGAGTCAAAGGTAGTGTAGTGCCAAGGAGTAATGAGTCACTTTATCCATATGTACCACACCCGTACCCAAGCCTGCATTACAAGCCAATAAAGTACTATAGTGATCCTAATCCGACTGCCTGAAAACTGAGGCGTAGAAAATAAAGGCAAGCCTATGGTATCAAACACACACTGTCTAGAATGATTTGTGAGAGTGAGTGTTTCATTTCAATCCCTATCATGATATTTATTACATATATGCTGAGTGTCAGGGACTTCTTTGATGTGAGGGTGCAAGGGTTACACCATAGTTTGCTTGTTCGGGTAGCATGATTTGCTAGGTTGTATGTTGATAATATAATGCCATTACTTGATCCCATTATGTTATGGTGAGGAGTTTGTGTACACACAGTGAATGTTGGTTTTGATGGTATCGGAGGATGTTGAACTTGTGTTTTGGTTAATGCATGCTTAAATTAATTTTGTGAAAGTATTACTGTCGTAGTACTCTTGGATTTCTCTTGGTTAAGCGTCGTGTTTAGTTTAGTTTAGTTTAGTTTTATTTTGTTTGCCTAAGGAAATACAAATATTCTAAGTTGAGGGTGTTGATGTGTCGTGGATTTGCGACTCTTTTGACGCTTAAAACTATGGATATTTGTAAGTACAAAGGTATTTTTATGTGGATATAAGGTGTTTTTATGGTGTTTGTAGGTCAAACAGGTTCGGAGAAGGAAAGTGCAGACTTGTGGACTTAAAGGCATTAGATGGTAGCTTCCCACGACCGTGGGATCTGATCACAGTCGTAGCATTGTGATCTTATAATGAAATAAAGGAATGACCATTAGGTTTCATGCGGACGAGAGCTTCCAATAACCGTACTTTGATGTTATGATCATACAACCTGATCGTGGGAAGGAAATCCAGAAGTGAGGGTTGCAGATTTTAAATGTAAAGAGGATCAGAAGAGTGCATTACACGATCGTGGGATGATGCCATGGGCTCGTACTGAATATTGTGGAAAGATCATTTTGCAAAGTGGAAATTAGAGGAATATTAGACAAAATGGAAGCACAATCATACCAAGAAGCCACGAGCTCATACTGAGCATCGTGCAAACCAAGTTCTGAAAGGTGCAAAAGTCAAGAGTTAACCTACGAGAACCAACGACGATCGTGGTATCTAACCACGATCGTACCTCCCTTCGCCCGAAGAACCGACTCAAGGAATCCCTGTGTGTTTAGGATAGGTTTTTATTTTTTCTATAAATACTCTTATTAGGTCTTTATTACCATTTTATATTAGTTTACATATTATTATTGTTTCAAGGCATATTCTTGTTCTTGAGTTCACAAATAGTGATTTTTAGGGTATAATTCAAAGCGAGATTTTTGATTTTTTCATCTTATTGTTGTAAGTTCATAATCATGCTTTCTTACATTAATTCTTCTTGTTTTCTTGTAATTATGAATAGCTAAATAGCACAACTAGGGTTGTGGGAACCATGACGGAGTAACAAAGTAGTGTTCGTAGTACGAAGTGATTCTCAAAGGGTGTTTGGGCATATGTTGTTTGTCCTTTTCGATTTGATTTCTTTTTAGCGGTTGCAGATGATAGAAATTCCCTTATCTTAACTCGCAATGAAATTAGGGGTAAAGGATACGAAAAGGGAATAAACAACAGATCATTGGAGCTATCAACCTTCAATGACTAGCTTGAGTCGATAATCTAGGAAAGCTATTGCTGGGATCCAAAATAGGGGTTAGTAATGCAAAACTCAGGAGAAGAGAAAACTTAATTGAGGATAGTAGCTTAAACAAGTATGTAAAGTCATTTAGGTGAACATAACCTATTGATTCTACATGCCAAGCACCAAGACAGATTACTAAGTATGAAGAACCTACAAAATTATGAAGTTATTGGGGAACACAGTCCTAGGGCTTCTCACATTTTGATTACAAATCCAACGAAATCAACAATTGTTATTACTGAACAAGGATTTATAAAACCTCCTTTTTAGTGGAAATTAATTACTGACCGCTTAGATAAACACTTGATAGATAATTCGACCTATTCCTCGTGGGATCGACCCTAACCTAGTTGGGTTCTATAATTGATCAACAACCACCTTATACTTTTTTTAGAGGTGTAATTTAGGCGACATCATCCTGACTGACTAACGTGTCTGAGATTAGGGCAATATCCTTAATGTGACCAACTCCACTACACTCATAGTATGTAATATCTAGGGTGGATCGTTGAGCTGATGATGCCAAAGGAACATGACTACCAAAATTTGAGAATGATTGGCTGGCCCCTGACAGATCCCCAGGAGACACATGCAACATGGACTAAATAGGTCAGGTAGGGTAGCCCTACATAACCTAGCTACAAGATTTAGAACTACTATAATTGCCCACCTTGCGGACCTTCTTCTCCCCCATCTTAGCGCAACCATCTTGACTCACACCCTCTACTTTTGTCACAAAATCAACCATCTCCTAGAAGGTCTTACACGAAGATATCATCTGAAGTGTAGAAACCTGAAGACTTATATTCAACCCTTTCATAAGCAAATGAATCCTCTCCTCCTCAATAATCAGCAACTACGAAGAAAATCTTGATAAAGTATGAAATTTTGCCTCATAAGCCACAATCAACATATTTTCCTGCTCTAGTCTAGTAAACTCATCCTTCTTTTTGTGCCACAGAGTGCATGGCACATATTTCTCCAAGAAGACAGAATGCAGTTGAGTCCAAGTCAATGGAGGCAAACCTGTAGATCTACACTCAACAAATGCCCTCCACTATTTCTTGGTAACCCCTGTAACTTAAAAGAAACAAACTCCACACCATACCTCTTTACCACTCCCAACTTGTGAAGCCTTTCATGACAATCAATGATAAATTTATAGATATCTTTTGACTCAGTACCATAAAAAACAGGAGGCTTCATCTTAAGAAATTTGTAAAACAAGTCATGTTCATCTCCAGTCATCACCAGACCCAATACCTGACATGGAAAAGCACCAGTCTCTAACCCCTCATCTATGTTGGGTACCACGGCGGTGGCAGGCTTCAACCCTGGATGTTGAACAATAGGAACTACTGGTGTAGCATTTGAACTGGCTAATCCACTCAAAAAACCCAAAACCTGTTGAATCAACTCAGAAGACATTGGAACCTATGTTGCACCCTCATAAACTAGTGTGGCATCTGCCTAAATCGCTACCTCTTTATCCTCCAGTACCAACTTTCTCATTCTAAACCATGTCTAGAATATCCTCATGTGGGTGAGGAGACACTGATCTCTGTCATGCCGGATCTTCAGCGGCCCGAGCTCCACCCATGGCGGGTGCTGGGCCACAGCCCCTTCCTCTACCCACCCACTCAATTCTTTCTTGGCACTTCTTTTAACCATCTACGAGACAAGAGTGATAGAAGTTAGATACCAATTTGGATCACCAGATACCAATTGAAATCAAGTACTAGCATGAAACAAAGATGAAGATTGAAATTTCCTAAAGTCATGTACCCTCTCAAAGAAAAATATAGATGCCTCCACATAATTCCGCAAGACTCTGCTAGACTCGTTCTTATACGATGAGATCAATAAACCTAGAGCTCTAATACCATCTTTGTCACGACTCGAATGGTCATAAATAGTACCCACTCTAACACTCCGGTGGGAGAACCATCTAACCGGAATCATTAACCATTACTTAACCATTTTTAAGGCAAGATATTCAATAAAACAATTAGAATTGTGAATATCTCAAGAAATGCTAAATGAAGAGAGGAAATAAATTCAACCTAACTATTATAATTCCCAAGGACCCGAATGTCACCGTATAAGAACATTCTAAGCCAAAATAACAATGTTTAACTGAACATCTAAAAATAATTAAATAAGAAATGTCACGGGGGAGTGGACATGATCAATGAGAAGATCCAACGACTTTCTAAAATTAGGTGCTCACCCTTGGATCAAAAATCTGCTAGTCACGAACTAAATTCGAGGTCTCGTCTTAATCGCTGGAACACTTTCTACACTCAACAAAAGAAGAGCGAAGATAATATCAGTACAACAACTTTATTCTAGTACGTATCATCGATCGACTTAACTTAAAACCCACACATAAACATAAATCAAATAAGAGCAATTAGCCTTCAGTACATAACAAGTAATTGCACCAAACTACCACTATCCACAAAATAACCACATACAAAACCAAAAACACAACTAGACCAATCTTCACCCTATCAACATATTTATACTACCCTCTCAAACATAAGTTCAACCACAACAAAGAAGGAGCCTATGACCTTCTATATCACAAAAGTAATACACCAAGTCACTTTCACCTAACCATCTCAAAAGTAGTCGCATGCTACTTCTATTTGTCACAACACTTATGCAATGTAACTAAATAGTAAATTAATCAATAACATGAAATAATGCAACACAACCATAAAACCTTTCCTCAAATATGTACACATATACTAAGGGTCCTATATGTCCAGTAGTTATGACCTGCAGAGGATGATCTCAGTCTATGTACTGTACCAGCATGGTACCTGACCCTCCGAATATCAACCTATAAGAAACATGTACCAGCATGGTACCCAACCCACTAAATATCACAATATAAGAATATCACAACTAATATCAATAAAATATGATGAAGTGCACCAAATATACAATTACACAATTTATCTTGATACTTAGTCAAATTCAAGGTTCATCATTTCATGTATATAATCAACTACCAATCACAAGTATGTATGAATGTCAGTTCACAATTATTCGACTCACGAATAAGCATAGAATTTAAATTAAGTATATAACGACAATTCAAACCATAACCTACCTCAGATCAATCCCCAAAACACACTACTTCATGTGAGCCTTGCCTTTCCTTGCAATTTCAGCTTGTTCTTGGTCTAGAAATAACAACAAAGGACAATTTAATAGTTCATTCTTCAACTCTAGGCATTAAAGACCTACACTCACTGATTTAGCCCATAACCATAGTCTAAATCACCATTATATAGGTTTTCACCCTTTTATCCACTCTAATTCCCCTTAGTTTATGATTATCAGATCGAATTCTACTTTAGGAAGTGTATTCTATCAACCTAGAGCCATTAACAAGTAATTTAAAGCCACCAATAAATAATTCACACCAGTTCATTCAATCTAGGTTTAAACCCATAAATTTCACCATGAATATGTTCTAATGATTTTAAAGATTAAGGGAAGTAATCACACATTATAATGGTGGAATAAACTTATCTTCATAGTTGAAAACACCTAAGATTGCAGAAAATTGCCTTTTCCTTAGACCTAGGTTAAAACTTTGGGAAAAATAACACTAAATCTAAAATTTTTGTGTATAACCCGTCCCAACGTCGATGCAGCGGTCACTTTATCTTTGCAATGACATCACTGCAGTGGAACTGCTGGTATGTTGACCTCCACTGCAGCAACACAATGCTCGCTATACGAGGTCACTATAGCGAAACCTCCTTCTGCTAGCCTAGTCCATTTCATAATATACTCTACAAATTTTGACATTATGAAATAACCTTTTTACAACAATACTATAACTGGAGTTTTACGAACCCAATTTTTGTTCTGAAAGTTTCTATGAAGTAGTAAACCTCTTGGCTAACATAATTTCATCTTAAATGCATCAAATACTACACCACAAACTACCATAATTCTCTAAACCACACAACACCAAAAATTTATTCTAAACATGCCTAGCCTTAAATTTCATAATTTTTATTTGGGGGAAAACTTAACCCAGACTTTTGCAGTTAACTAACGCCGTAACGATGGGATGGTCATTACACAAACAAAATTCAAATCTGCAGAAAAGTCACTATTAATTCTTTCACAATTCTTTGCTGATCAATTCCACCTTCTACTAATGAATGTTCCACCTAGTATTGTCATTCTTGAACTAAATCAATTGAAATTCCCACAAATAATCAACTCTGTATCGAGAATCTATATTTGATATCTTTTTTCTTTATATTTCTCAACTTGTACCGATGATGCAATGTTGCTATGACTTTGAACTCTCAACTCGTACCTATCATATTATTCTGAATACTTTAAACTCTCTAATATATGAGCCTCTTGTCACATCCCTTAACTTGTTCGCCATTCTATATTTTTTGACACAAGGCCCATGGTCTATTACCTTATACTCTAAACCAAAACTTTTGAGTGCAACAATTAATTATGCCCTTTAACATCCCCAAATAATAAATTCTGTAATCAATGTTCTTTTCTATACACAAGTCCTTTTAAGTCCTCTATAACTGACATGCTTAATCTTTATTATCTTACCAATCAATGCTCTAACATAATCCTCTACCAAAAATGTGGCCTTACTATGGAAAACCTGAATTCTGACCCAAACCATATAGACAAATCCCTTTACCAATCAACCTTAGCCTATTCTCTTGAAGATTCTATAAAATTACATACCTTAGTTCACTACCAATCACTTCTCCATCTATCCTATCATGTTAGTCATTTGAAATATAAATCTCACTAGTTACCAAACTTAGCACCACCATGAAACTTATCACAATACTTTATCAAAACTTAATTAGACTTCCTTCTCTAAGCATACTCAATAGTTACAACCCATCTAAAAACACATGTTAATATCACCATATTCTGAACAAGACCCAAGAAACCACGTTGTTCTAAATGCAAGTCTCACTTTTTGAAGATGAAATTTAGCCTCCCCAATCAAAGTAGATACCCTTATCCTTATTTTCTGAATGTCATATTTCATTTCCAATTATTTTTAATGTTATCAATCAAAATTCCTTTAAATATATTTGAGGGATGTTTCTAAATACCATAGGTCTTTGCACAAAATTTGAGGCCATCATGAGAGTAGTAACAAATCGTAAATCTTGAATACCTAAAGTCTTCCCTACCGTACTAAAATTTTTTAACCAAAACCCTTTCCAGTTTATTCATATCACAGGTATAGCCTAGCATAAAGTCTTCTTACAAAATTAAATTAGTAATTATGGTTACACTATAAAACTGATTATGGCTATCAATTTAATACCTCAAACCACCAATGCATTGATTCAAATTTGTAAGGCAATCAATCACAACAGGCACATTCCCACTAACGTTATCAAATGATTCCACACAAGCATACCTACTAAAAATCTTCTTTATTCACAAGTTTATTACTCCAACATCCATTCACTTCTCTATGTCTCAATTGAATCACTAGCCCTCAACTAAATATCTAAAATGCACTTCATGACTTAAATATGTTATACCTACCATCGATCCACCACTTTAACATCCTTATAAACTGATGGCTCACTCGAGTATCCATAGTAAAACAAGTTGGTTCTTTGATTTGAATGCAATGTTGAACTTTATTACCTAAATGAGTGAAACAACTGATAGATCCTCAAGTAATAAACCCTTACACTTGTCATATATCTATTCCTATCCATCACTTGCTCTATCTTAGCATTGCCACTTCATGAAAACCCACTAGATCCACCACTTTTCTACCACATAGCCATCGAGAAGGTGATACCTAGATCACGTCATATATTTCTACCAATCAAGTAATTGCAATACATTACAAAAACCACCTAATTTCTAGCCTAAAATAATATGTACCCTTGTCTTCTTATCACACAAACACGTAAACATGTCCCTTATTTAAGAATTATCGCTGCATAATCACATAAAAACCCAATCATGAAAGAAACTTTTCCTCCTTTTGGCCTGAAGCTGACAACTTTGTCCCTTCAAGAAACTTTAACCCTTGGTCTTCATTCATCCTTCATGTCACCCCATACATAATCAACTTATCTTTCTGTAAACCTAGTCAATAGAAAAATTAGCACACCTCATAAACCTGTCCAAGTAAATACATGTTCTATTGTGGTTGTCGTATCATAAAACTAAACCCATTTAAACCACTTCGTAAGATAGAAAGTATACTCTTCATACAAACCTCAAAACTAGTAATACCACCTCGAACTTCATTATATGAACTTTCCTCCATACCTTACCACAATCATTTTCTTCTAACCCAATCTATTGATTTTTCACAAATTTAATCATTCCTTAATATAATGGAATATGTATACATTCAAATACTAAACTATCAAATCCATGTCAATCCATACGTTCCATATGACTATAGTAGAAATTCTAATCTTTGTTGAAGCATTTTCATTCTTATCATACAATGAGCAACTTATGTTTTTTATGACAAACTCCGTTAACCATAGTTTTTAATGTTACCATGCTTATTACCAGGTAGTTTCTTTAATCATACCATTCTCAATCGTCATCACTATTTTTGATATCATTTATGTCACATATGTACTCTGCCATTTTAGAAAAACTAAAAATAGAAGATAAGGCGATCATGAAGTTCTTTAAACCATTATTCACACTTTTATATAAATACCCCCAAACTTCATAATCTAAACCACAACCTTACTTAATCTTTCTCCAAATCATAGATACAGTCTAAATTTGGCTACACATCCTTCACAGCAGGATACCACCTCCTCCTTAGTACAAGGTTATGCACCATACAACATGATGTCACCTATAACTTTTAGCATTTGAATCCAAAAATGTGACAAGTGACTGAATGAAATGAGGAGATTTTAAGAGTTAGAGTAGACCAAGAATGCATGATGAGAGATCAAAGAATGGAATTTCTTAAAGTCCTATAGCCTCTAGAAGATAGATAGCAGACGTCTCCACGCCAATCCACAAGAATCTACTAGAATAGGCTTGTACTTGTGAGACCAACGAACTTAGTTCTCTAATACCAATTTGTCACTATTCAAAACTAAAGTCGTGATGGCACCTATCACACCCACCATGATAGGTAAGCCAACCCAACACTGATATAGTAAGAACAAGGTAAATACACATAAAAAATAAGGAAAAAGTCTCAAACTGAAATAACAACCCAAAAGAGGAGTATGAAGAACAACTTCACAAAAACCTGCCCGTTACAAGTACAACCTCTAACACAATCCGATACAAATTTTAGAATTCTAAATACAATAAAAGGTACATAATGGATAAACAAAAGAGAAAATCTAAGAAAGTTGCGGATCAGTCGTGCAGCTACTTTGAATCTCAATAATTATACCCCGAATGAGGACAATCAATGACCCAAAGCTCCAAACTCAAAAGCTACACATAAAAGTGTAGAAGAAACAAGTGTGAGTACTACTAACACATGTAATCCACAACATCATCGATGGATCCTAATTTAAAGTGATAGCGAGAAACCACCTAGACTTTCAACAACTCAATACAATTCACAAGAACCTATAAAAAGGAAGGCCGCACCTAGGTTAATAGGTAAATCGCAACAACAAGGATATAATATGACTCAAAGTCACTATTTCATCTCAAAATAGTTCCAAATATAGTAGCTCAATCAACCAACTATTATATTAATACAGTCAAGTACAAAGAGTATGAGTGAATGAATGAAATGCATATGTTTTGTATACACATTCTGCTCTACATAGCTATCTAGAACCCATGAAGGACTCGTGAGGTCCATATACCAAGATACGCATGCCCTCCGTACCCAAATATAACATAGGACAATGTGTCCTTTGATCCATAGTATAATACATAATGACGAATCCTTTGAGCCATAACATATTGGGCAGGTGTATCACTCCGATCCATAATATAACACATAACGATGTATCCTCTGATCCATAACATATTAGGCAGGCGTGTCACTCCAATAACAATTAAATGCAACACAAAATATGCAAGCGTGCCACACCAATCCCAGATATAGAATATCCTATCAAGCAACGCATTTCATACTATAAATCAATTTAATTACCAAATTAAGTTCCTCTCTATCAGCTTTCAAAATTGATAAAACTCATTTTTTTTAACTTTAAGTAACCATAATCTTAGTATTTAATCAAATCTCAGCATAAACGGTTTCAAAATCCCAAACAAAAATGCATTCATCAACTAGCATGCTCAATAAGTCACTTTCAGATAAATTCACAATAATTATGCTAGAAAATAGGGGAAGTGATCCAAACAACTCAGTTAATTACTAATAACCCTTCACATAATATTGATACCCATATAAATGCTCATTATCTCATCTATATGGGACCCCCTATATATGTATTACTCTAAATACAAACAAGTAGCACATAAATGCTTCAAAAGGAGTCAAACAAACCTCAAATTGTCTTAAAAGGATCCAATAAAGTTGAACCAAAGATTTATTCTTCCGAATAACCTTCAAATAAGCCGAATCAAATCAAATACATATTGTACCCAAGAAAACAAAACTATAGAAACCTATATTTCTATACATAAATTTCTGATCCAAAAAGACAACCCTGCGATAATAAGAGAAAAAAATAGAATTTTATTTGAAAACCATGTTATGCATAATTTAAGGAGTTTAAATATGAAATTTCATAAAATACCGAGTCCAAATCGATCTTCAAATCATCAAAATATAGTTTTTTAACTCTAGGCTCAAAATCCCTACTTCAGTGTTCATACACAGTTTAAAATGGTGAAATGATAAATAAATTAGTGAATTTATACCAAAAGTAGTTTACTCATACTACAAGGACCTTATATTTCAAAAATCAATGAAACCTCATCACAAATTGATCCTCAAACCAAAAAAACATTTGATTTCTTTATTTTGGGATTTCAAATCTCAACTTTGTTAATCAAAATTATGAAAAACATAATGGGTATTCTTACAAAATGAGTAAAATGAAGGTATAAATGCATATCTAATATTTGTACAAAAACAACACACCAAAATTTACCTCAATCGGAGCTGTCTTGCTCTCAAAATGTCAAAAATATGAAATCCTCAAAATTTGCCTTTTAGACAAAATTGTTGGGACTTTTAACGACGACACCCTTCACCATCACGACTAAAGGTTCACATTCCCAAAGGCTTTTAATGGTGAATATTTGTAATCACAATTAAAGATACGCGATTGCGACCTCAACTGCACTAGCAACAGTTGTTTGCACAAAAATAGTGATATTTCCCATATACAAACTTGAAATACATCAATTCTTCTTGAGTTAGTTACCAAATTACAATACATATCCAATGGTTCCAACAAAATATCATATATAAATTATTTGCTTTAGGTGGTACTATTAAAACTAAATGACGTAAAGCTCCAAACTCTGAACAAGTACCTAAAACTCATCAGAAACCTCCCAAATACAAACCAATTGTAAAACACATTTTGGACCAAATGTAATTATTAAAATTTCAAATGAGGTCATATTGACTAGAGTTTAATCAAATTCAACCCTTAACTTAGAAACCTCTAAATTCCAAAAAACATTTTTTAAAACCTATCCAAAAGTATCAGGAATTAAAGCAAACCTTCAACTAGATTAAAAATCACACTTTGAACCTAGTGAAATTATCGAAACTCAAAAGTAACTTTTCTAACCTTGACTTTAATCAAACTCTCTTAAATTTCAAACATTCAAAACTTAAAAAGCCTTCCAAAACTCATCTAAATACCTGGGTACACAAACCAATAGTTTAACTCATTCAAACATTACTTCCCAGAGCTGATGATACTAACAAAATTGGGATATGAGCTCAACTTCTATGAATGTTGATTAAAGTCAATCATATCAACTTTTAAATCTTTAAAAATAAGAGACTCGAATATTTATGAACCAACTACCTCGTGAACCATGTCACCCACTCCCATAGATAATAAAATAGTCAAAATACAAAAAATAAAAAACAACCATGAAGTTTGTTACAAGTAGTCTGCCTATATGAAATTTCTTAAAAGTATTATTTTATATTGTTTTTTTTAGTTTCAAGTACTAACAGATATAGTCTAAACACGCGTATATTTTTCTTTATTTCAATTATCTATATATTGATGTATTAGTAACATAGACATACACACACACACACACATACACATATATGTATATAATACATAGGAATGTATTTCTTTACTCCTGCTAACAGTTATCTACCTAATGAATTGATATGTATCTATACACGTATCAGTGTATCTAAGACATAATGTGTATATGATTAATACTGAGTGGCATATATCTGATACATAGAAAAGTATCTATCTACTAATAAATGGAATGTTTGTATATGTATCTGATACATAGGAATGTATCTAATTAAAAGTATTTGTATCTCATATAGTATATAAATATGTATCTATTTAATCATTGATATATCAGTACATGTAAGACATTCTTAAATTCTATCAATATGCTAAAGTAAGTATAATAATAATGTGTGTATAGACATAAATTATCTAGTAAGGTGCATATAAATTAGATACACACACAACTATATCTGATTTAGATACATTGAACAAATTAAGATACTATTTGATAATATGAATCTGAGTATGATACAATGTCTGTGAACTAGATACATTGAACGTCATGTACTTAGTTTTAGTATTATCATCACATATACATTGTCATACTCTTAGTTTCACATATCAATGGCAAAGAAAAACATCATATACATATTTCATGCAAACAGATTCAGCTATAATGCCTCTGAATTGGATACACCTAATAGTTTACTTATTATAGTTGTGTTTAAATAATTATTCATATACATTTTTGAAAATCACATTCAAGTTAAAAAAAAAAAAAAGTAAAAACAACATCAAGTATCTAATGTATCTGAAAAGAAACATTCATTTCTGTAATTTCAACTGAAGAAACAGGAGCAATCGATCATGAAATCCCACTACTATCTAATGTATCTAAAAAATAAACATTCACATCTTTTTTAGAAAGTAGATACAGGTACGCCTGTTATAAGCTTCACACTCACATTTTCCATAATAGTTTATTCTTGTTGAAAGTGTTTCACTCATTTTCGTAAGCCTTTTTTTTTTTGAACTTTCAAATTATCTCTTATAAATAGAAGGCAAAACAACTTCTTTCAAAATGCTTGATGATATATGTCAATCATTTTTACTTAATAGCTGACACATCGAAAGCTCGTATGTTTTTATGAGTGTCTCTGATTTATAGTAATCAAAGAAGTATGGTACTAACTTCGTTATATTTTTACTTTTCAAAATAGCTTTTGTGTGTAGACATGATATCTCATTTAGCGGGAAGCTTCCATAATTGCATGTTCGAATGAAGCCCTTACCTGAAATGCATAGACTTTCAAATTTAGCTAACAAAAATCATCTTGCTAAACTATGAATCAGATACATTGAATATATGTATCTAAAGCCAACAGTGTATCAAAAAATAAAAAGAGTATATATCGTAGTGTATCAGATATAATTTTTTTCGATGTTGGATAGAGTGAATCGGTGCTTTTTTCAGATATAGTGTATTAAATGAGTAAAAAATATATTAGATACATAGATATACTATAGTCTGATAGATACATAAAAAATTCTAGCTGTAGTGTGTCAGCTACACCATAACAGTCATGATTAAAGTTTGTACATAATCAAAAAAAAATACACTATCATACAAAAAGATTTTCCCTTGTTGAGTACTAGAATTTGTTGAAATTTTTTTTCGAGTGAAGTGAATATGTATGTAGCTCTTTGCCTAATTTTGTAATTTCATTTTCCAAACATGATACTAACTTGTTTCAGAAATTCCAGTATAGGTAGTTCTCGTGTCTCTAGAAAATAAGAATTGATACATTTGGCAATATTTGATGTCATGATCCTACAACTATTTATCGATGCATACACTCTTTCCCACCTTTTATATTCGATAGAAACTAGATAATCCTTCATTTTATGGTCCATCTTCTCAACTATGTTTCATCAATACTTCAATATTCTCTTGTTTGTTTGCTTTTGTCATGGCGTAAAATACATTGCATAATATATCTTTCCTCTTCATATAGTCTGTACACAAGTTCTTCTATAGATGTCATATGCATGTTTAATATGATACACTCTAATAACACTCTTCAATATGCTTTTATTTTGATCCAAAATAATGCACATGCTCGCATGCTCTCCAAAAGCACCTTAAATTATTCAAAAAATCACATCCAAAAAGAATTAT
Organism: Capsicum rhomboideum; assembly: GCA_031232105.1. Classification (NCBI taxonomy): domain Eukaryota; kingdom Viridiplantae; phylum Streptophyta; class Magnoliopsida; order Solanales; family Solanaceae; genus Capsicum; species Capsicum rhomboideum. The sequence goes on from CP124712.1 coordinate 83,994,356, forward strand.
TTTTCGAGTGAACTACGCCATATGCAAGTGATAATATACACCCTAAAAAAATAATTTGGTTAATAGTTATATCTTATTTAATTGTATCTAACTTAAGATCAATTACATATGTAAATACGTGTAAATATGTTCACAGGCACATGTGTCTATCAATATCTTGAAATATATACATGTGATCATACATACAGATACATAAATAGTGTCATATGATAATATTTTCCGTACCTGCTCTGTCCAAAGTCCTTGCCAAAATGAATGTCTCCTTATATGCTCCTCCAAGATGACTTTCGTCTACTACGATTACCAGTCTACAATATTGAAATTCTCTCATAACTTTATACAATAATATAAAGAGATACATAAACTCATTTTATAGGGACTTATGCATAATTATGTAAGAATTTGGATATATTTTATCCAACATATACAAGTATCTAGCCTGGAGAGGCATCAAGACATAGACTATTATAGACATATAGAGATTGCAAAGGTTAAGGGTAATATTTATTTAATGAATAGGGGTAGAGCGATCAGGCTTAATGAGATTCTGATGGAGTCTTGGAAGAGCACAGGTGGGGCCAGTATGAGGTGGTTGACCAAGTTGTTTAATGTTAATTTTAGAACGATGAAGATACCTAAATCATGGAGATAGAGAATGATGATTTATTTATATAGGAACAAGGATGACATTCAGAATTGTAACAACTATAAGGATATCAAGTTATTAAGTCACACTATGAAGGTTTGAGAAAGAGTGGTAAAGTTGAGACTGAGGAGGATCATGACTATTTCTGACAATCAGTTGGGTTTCATGCCAAGACGCTCAACTACAAAAGCCATTCATCTAGTAAGGAGGCCAGTGAAGAAATATAGGGAGAGAAAGAAGGACTTACATATGGTGTTCATCTATCTAGAAAAGGCATACGACAAAGCCCCCAAGGAAATTCTTTGGAGGTGCTTAGAGGCTAGAGGTGTACCTGGGGCATTCTCTAGGTCAATTAAGGACATGTATGATGGAGCTAAACTTAAGTAAGAACTGTTGATAGTGACTCGGAGTATTTTCCAGTATAGATGGGGTTGCACCAGGGTTTGACCCCTAGACTTTTTTATTTTCCTTGGTGATAAATGTTTTAATGCTACAAATTCAAGATGAGGTGTCTTGGTGTATGTTATTTGCAGATGTCATTGTCTTGATTGATGAAACCCAAAAAGGTGTTAATGCTAAGTTGGAGGATTGGAGACAGACTTTGGAGTCTAAAAGATTTAGGCTGAGAAGGACCAAGATAGAATATTTGGAGTTTAGTGATGCTTGTGTGCTTCGAGTAGATCGATTGTAGTATTACTTTGTGGTACTCTTATTTATATTATTATCTATTATTTTGTGTACTTCTTGTTGTTGCTTGCTCTTTTGTAACATCATTTTTCTAGATTGTTTTGACTTGAATGAGGGGTTTACCGGAAACAACCTCTCTACCTCTCCTCTAAGGTAGTGGTATGGACTGCATACATTCTACCCTCCCCAGACCCCACTTCGTGGGAATACACTAGGTATGTTGTTATTGTTGTGTCCAATATATAAAAGTATCCAGACAACTGTTAGTAATAATCATCCGGATCACCCTTCACCATCTTCATATCCCGCTCCTTGGAACGCCATGCCTTCATATAATTAGTATCCACAACGCATTCACATTTTACATATTCTTAAATGTCCTTGAACATGTGTTTTCCTTTATGATTGACACATCAATGGATAGGTATGCTTATCATGGAAAGATGTAACTCAGGAAAAGGTGGAATCATTCAAATATGAAGATTTGAACAATCACTGACAGTCCTCAGAAAAACATACTTGAGAAATAGCTACACACACATATACACTATTATAGATAGGTTTAAATATAGTCATTAAATATGCAATTGAAGATACAATGTATATCACAATGTGAATCTGAGAAAATCTATTTAACATTTCATAAATTATGGATACGTAATCAAGTAATTGATAAATAATTCAAGATTGTTACAATCTATATCTGATCAATAGTTTGGGTATCGAAAATATAGACTACATATCTGATCAATAGATTATTTATCTGATCAATAGATTGTGTGTCTGACATATAGATTATGTATATATTCAATAGTATATGTATCTACCATGACTCAAATGGTCGTGAGTGGCACCTGCAGTATATCTTCTGTGGAAGAATCATTTAACCCAAATCTTTACCCATTCGATTAACCAATTTAAGAGAGAGTACAAATAAATCTCAAGAATTAAAAAAATAAGGATTCAAAAACCAAATGTGGAAAATACTACCTATTACATCTCAAAGACCCGAAAGTCATCGTACAAGGACTCTAAAACCAAAACATGTCTATAAGTATCTCCAATTACTAATAAAGTAAAACAACATTGTACGAAAGAAAGACAACTTGAACTCTGAAGATCTATGACAGCCTGGATATGGAATGCTCACCGCCAGATTGGATCAAATGTTACCACTAGAGATAAAGTCGCGTCTGAGCCTCTGGAATACTGTTTGCACTCAACAAAAGAAGAGCACAGGGTAGTATCAGTACAAATCACTATGTGCAGGTAGGCATCATCTGCCGGTCCAATTTAGTAACAAGTATATGTCATAAATCAAAATAACAGGAAGACAGGAAATTCAACACATAGCAAGTAATTTAATCAACAAAATAACTACTTCAACCAAGCAAAGCAAAATCTGTAAACAAATTATATAAACCACCAAATAAGGTCACAACTACTCACCAATTCACAATCTCAGTAATCACATCACAACGTGGATCTATATCCACCTCAACACACATTTGTATTTCTTTTCATTCAGTTATTATCACCACACACACACACACACACACACACATATATATATATATGTTACTAACTCTCATCTCAATAATAAGTTTGTACACACATGCTAAGGGTCTTATTTTTGCCCAACTAGTCATGACCTGCAGGGGACACACCAAGGTCCATGTACCATACGGTGTGGCACCCGATTCATAAAATAATATACCTTATCGGTGTGGTACCCTCTCTATAATCATAATATCAGTTTATGTTACCATTTTTAATATCTCTCAGAATAATATCACAAGAGCACTCTATTTACACGTACACATTTCAATCCATGTCTCAAATTTACACAAGTTCAACTGTCAATAGCTTATTCACTTAAGCATTATTAAATATCAATCAATCAACCATAAGTATATCTAAACACCAATTAAAATGTCATTTAATTTAGAAGTATACAAGAAACTAAATTGAGTCTAAAATCTATTTAAACGATAATTTATCTCAAATAAAGAATTCAAACCCAAGCTACTTCGCAAGAGCCTTGCCTTTTTCCTCAGATTGTTCACGATCTGAAATAATCACAAGAAAAATAGTAATTAATCATCTACACTTCAATTAAAGCCCTGGGGATTCAACCCTACTAGTTCTAACCCTTTTTATAGTTTATGACCTTAACTAAGGGTTTTTCAACCATCTAATTTCCCAAAATCTCCATGTTCAAAGGCATAAATTCTACGCTAAGAAGTGCAAAACAACAACCTAAAATAAATTTTAGATGAATTTACATCTACCCATTGCCTTTTCCCATCAATTCATGAACATAGGGATGTAAGTTAAGAATTCCACCATAAAATCTCATTCTAATGATTCTACAATAGACATAGATCATTAGATGATAAGAGGAAGGAATTTAACTTACCTTAACAAAGAAATCACCCTATCCATGTGGAAAAATCACTCTTTAGGAGCTAGAATAAAACCTTTTGAGTTTTGTGAAATAAAAATCGAAACAACTGACTTAAGTTGAATAAACTGTGAAATAACCGCTACAGCGGCCCCGATCCTCTATACCGACCAAATGGACCACTATGGGGGCCCTTCACTATCTTACCACCTCTATTATGGTGGTATAATGACTGCTACGGTGGTGTCGCTGCAGCAGTACTCCGATTGATGAAGCACTCCTTAAATAGTAATGCCACGACCCGATTTTTTGAGTCATGATGGCGTCTACCATAACCCACTAATAGGCAAGCCAAACCCTAGCCCGAAGCGACAAGTGACAGGGTAACGGGTGGAATCTCAGAAAACAGTGGTGAAGTGAAGTAGCCATACTAATAAACATGCTAGCAATGTAAAAACAACATCAACATATATACATACTGAGACTGAGAAGGAAGAGGATAGTCTATAAAGTCAAGAACCCCTCCCAAGATCTGGTGATGTCGGTACAAGAGCCACTACTAGACATACCCAAAATACAAGACAGGAACCAAATATATACAACAAGTACTACAGTTTCGAGAGCAAAAGACTATACAGTAGAAATGGAGTAGGATCTGCCTCGTACGTCAGTAAACTCACCCTACTCCGGAGTCAGTGTTGAGAAGAGAGTCACGTCAAAACCATCGGCTAGTACCGGGATCTATATCGAGAAAAAAGATATAGAAGTACAGTATGAGTACCGGGCAATGGGTACTCAGTAGGCATCATCGGCCGACTGAGCTCAATATAATATAAGCAAGCTAAAATTCGAGGGTGTATGCTAGGTCCGGAGTATAAATAATAAATACATAAGTAATTGTCGGGGCGTATAGATATGCTCAGGTGAAAAATAAGTGCAATACTGAATAACGAGTAAATAAATTTGTAAGTATACACACAAGTCAAACATAACCTATATGGGCCCCCATAAACCCAATAGGCACACTTAAGAACATAATAATCCAGCCTGGCCCCCAAAAACCTGTGGGACACACAAGAAAAGTAAAAGAAAGCGTAAATAATTCGTAACTGATCCAATGCCAAGTAACCATAGTAACCATCCAGGTGTGCACCGGGCTTAAACAGGCACCAATGGGTAATAACGAGAGGCCACATATATAATGTATCAGCTCCCAAAGCCAGATGCCAGAGTCGAACAGGAACTCAGTGAATCACAATATCAGAACTACGACACCCAATATCGAAACTTTCAAATAGTATCGCAATCAGTAGCTGGACTCGAATCGGAACTCATAATAATCAGTAACCATCATATCTGAATCAGTGGACGGACTCAAACTCGAACTCATAATAATCAGTAACCAAGTGGCAGAATAATGCTAGAATCCACACAAATACAAGTAAACGGGGACATACCGACCTCAAAATAAACCCAAAACATAAATAAATAAACTAACCCACAACATACTACAAGTCAATCTCGGGATCCTTCTTGGTCAACTTTCTACTATAAATAATATGTATATACAAGTCTGGGTACACATAATAAGTCATGGCAAGGCGGGTCTGCATTCTAAATCAAACTAGCTGACCCTGGTCAAATACGGTTCTATCAAGGACTAACAAGGCTAAACATGCCAAAAGGGAAAAATCGAGGTAATTCAACCCCACCATAAGCCCATCAGGCCATCCCAAGGCTTAACTAAGCCTAATAACGTCGAAGGCTAAACATGTCGACAGTAAAGGGTAGCGGGGCCCACTACGAGATCCCAGAATCAAGCCTGGCTATGCCTGTCTAAGTCTGGACTAATGTCTATAAATCCCCAACCCATAATATTAATAATACTAACCGACCCCAAATAGGTCATCTGTGGAGTACCACTAGGACAACGGGCCTGTAATATGTCTGAATAGCCCTATCCTACCTAAAAGACCTAATCCACAGCAAACCACCACAATGTCTATAATACCAGCCCACAACACCAGCACAATGGCATACATATATCACACAGAAGCCCAATCTAAGTGTAAAGGAAACCTAGCCTACCTGGACACCGCTGCAAGCCTGCCAAAGAAACCAGTTATATAGGAGCCTTCCCTTTTCGAGAGGCCTATGACTGTTCCCAAGCTACCAAAATAATAAACTACATGTCAAAACATGAATATTGATACCCATATTGCACTAGTTCAAAAAATGCCCAAACAGTCCACGTGGGCCTTACTTATGGAATCATACAAATTGAATCGGTCACAACATCCCAAATCACCCCGTGACCAATAGTCACAACTAGCACCACTCAATTTGAGCTAAAAATATAGCCCAAACATCAACACCAATCCCAATAATACCACCGTTACTAAAACTACAGTAAAGATAAGAAAACGTACCATAGAAACGACGAGAACGCAACCACGGATGCAGATCTACCAACCCCTAACCTTGAATCTCACTAGAAATGCTCAAAGTTGAGCTTAAATTGATCAAAGATGGTGGAATATAGAAAGAGAAATGTTGGGAATGTTTTAGATGAAAATGGTGGGGTTATGTGTATATATATAAATCATTTTGTTCTTCTAAAACATGCATATACCCTACACATATTACTTAGATGGTAATATACCATAATTAATAGAAAAATTATCTCGAATACAACCTCTATAAAATAAAATAAAATAAATATTATTTTAACATATTTAGATTTGCTATCTCCGCTTAGAATATTAATAAATTAAAAAACTATCATAAAATAGTATAGATATATCATAACTATAGAATTTTATAAATTTTAAAAACATTTTCAAATGGTAATTAATTATATCATTTTACCCAATTCTAATTTAATTTAAATATTTTGTAACACGCTCGATATAAATAATATTCCCAAACAAACAGCCTGGAAACCGAACAGTCTATCCCAGCAAGTCATAAATAACTTAGGGCAGTTATAGAAAAGCTCTAAATGCAGAGAACACACGAAAACGAGGGAAATTACCGGGAGGGTCATTACAACATCCACTACTAAAAGGACTTTCGTCCGCGAAAGTCAACAGTAAGTGCATACCTGAAGACGTGAACAAGTACGGATACTGGGCTCACATATCACGCTCAAGTTCCCAAGTGGCCTCCTCTATCTGAAGGTGACACCACTGAACCTTAACTACTAGAATATCTCTGGAGCATAATCGTCTGACATCTCTGGCTAAAACGGATATAGGATCCTCTACAAATGCTAATTTCTCATCTAACTGAACCGAGTCACACTGAAGCACATGCGACTCATCTGGAATAGACTGTCGCAACATAGAAACATGAAATATCGGGTGAATAGTTGAAAAGTTCAGAGGTAAAGCCAACACATATGCTACCTCCCCGACTGTTCGCAGAATGTCAAAGGGTTCAATATATCTGGGGCTAGGCTTTCCCTTCCTTCCAAACTGCATCATACCCTTCATAGGCAATACTCGTAAGAAGACCCAATCACTAATTCTAAATTTCAACGGACGACGTCTACGATTAGCATAACTCCTCTGTATACTCTGAGCTATCTGCAGCCTGTCCTGAATCACACGAAGTCGATCCAAAGACTCTCAGAGAAAATCTGTGCCACGAGGACTGACCTCTGAAGTTTTATTTCAAACCAACCAACTGGAGATCGACACCGTCTACCATATAAAGCCTCAAACGGAGCCATCTGAATGCTGGAGTGGAAGCTATTATTATATGCGAACTCTTCTAAAGGAAAGAATTGATCCCACTGACCCCCAAAGTCTAACACACAAGCATGGAGCATATCCTCCAATACCTGAATAGTCCATTCTCACTACCCATCGGTCTAAGGATGAAATGCAGTACTAAGGTCCACTTGGGCACCCAACTCCTCCTAGAAAGTCTGCCAAAAACTGGAGGTAAACTGAGACCCTTGGTCTGAGATAATAGACACTGCCACTCTGTGTAGGAGAACCACCTCCTGAATATATACACAAGCTAATTTCTCACTCGAACAGGGATAAAGTGCGCAGACTTAGTCAACCAATCTACAACAACCCAAATACTATCAAATCCACGAGAGGTACGAGGTAACCCATCAACAAAATCCATAGTGACTTGCTCCCACTTCCACTCGGGAAAAAGCAACTGCTGAAGTAGACCACCGAGTCTCTGGTGCTCGACTTTCACCTACTGACAACACAGGCATTGGGTTACAAACTCTACTATATCTTATCACATACCACTCCACCAATAGTGCTTCATCAGATCTCGGTACATCTTAGTTGTCACGACCCGAAATCCCATTTGGGCTGGACTGGCACCCGAAGCCGATATGGCCCGAGAGAACCAATATTTTCTCGTGATCAGTCGTATGCATAACCTCGTATGAATCTTATTATACCTCATGAAACTATACGGAAGTCATGGACATGGAACATATGCTATAAATATATATATTTATAAGACTTGGCCGTTGGGGCCATCAAGTCAAAACGGTCATTCATCTCTTACATTCACATACCCACATAGGTCTACAAAATCCTCTAACAGATGCATCTACAAGACCAACTTAAAGTTGGGACAAGTCCCCGCATTATCTTTACAACATCAAAAACAATATACAACTATGACTCAAAAAGTCCCGAACCAACTGGGGCCCACCAAAGATCTGCAACTACTGTCAACCTACTGTGGAGGTCTACTAGTGCCTGCACCTGCAACATGTAAGGTAAGTCCCCCGAGGGGGTCAGTACGAAGAATGTATTGAGTATGTAAGGCTGTAGAAACTACATCATACATGAGAATGTCAATAAAATAGAATATGAAATAGAATATGAGAGAATATTCAAGGTGGATAAACCATCGTCTTATGTAAGGAAACATGTATATTCCTTATGTTACTGTCATTTTAGATCACTCATTTATATCCTTATTATTCATATAACATCTTTCATACACATCTTCATTCAAGAGAAGTTTCCTTCACTCAAGAGATTCTTTCTATTCAAGAAATTCTTCTTCTCAAGAGATTCCTTTATTCAAGTGATTTGGGTTAATAACATAACATACATCCACTCGATTAGTGGGTTAATGATATAACGTATATCCACTCTATTGGTGGGTTAATAACATACATCCACTCTATTGGTGGGTAAACATACATCCACTCTATGGTGGGTTAACATACATCCACTCTATTGGTGGGTTATTAACATACATCAACTCTATGGTGGGTTAACATACATCCACTCTATTGTGGGTTAACATACATCCACTCTATGGTGGGTTATTAACATGCATCCACTCTATGGTGCTTAACATACTTGGGAGAGATTGATTTATTCAAACTTGGAACATAACATTCTCGGAATAACTTGGAGTGTAATAGATACACACTTTTCTTCATTTCTTACACGGGAGGGATTGATACTTTTATGATACATTAAGGATCGTGATACTATTGGAACCACACATATATGCTTTTCCTCATTTCTTTGCTTTCAAGAGATTGACACCTTTACTAGTGAGGGATAGATATATTAACTCGCACATTACCTCTTCATCATTCTTATGAGATCTTATGAGATTTGTACCTTTACACTTGTGATAGATTGATATAATGATAGTCATAACATTATTAAAACTTAGAACATAACATTCTAGAAACTTTGGAGTTATAATATTGTTGGAACTTCGGAATCATGTCCACCCAACATCTATGATTTTCCTGCACTTTTTCCCCCAAATACCATACATAACTTAATTTCTTTCTTTTGAGAGATTGGTATACTAGCTTGCACATTACTTCCTTCATTATCCATATGAGATTGGTACAATGATAATCATAATAATATTAGACTTTGGACCATGACATGATTGGAAAATGTTTTTCAAGAATAAATAGATAGATTCTCTTTACATCTTACTCTCTTTGGAATAGTTCTTTTTAGTAGTTACCACCTTATGGGAGCATTTGGAACTTCAATCAATGAATCAGAGATAAGTGAATCATAATTCGTCTTAGAATAGGACACATATGAATAACAATATATCTCAACCTGAACTGGGATACCTTAGAACACTTCGGACATGAGTAAGTACCATAACAAGGTAAATACTCTATGCTGCAGAAAAATACGGAAAGAGTAACCTTACATACCTTATCGTCTCAATATGAACACTCAATCCTATACGTGAATACAATAGTCCCACTCCTTCCTTATGTTTCACTCTACAACACAAATACACAACGAAGTTTACATTAACCATCAACTACCTTACAAATGCATATAACGATAATGAGTTACACAATGGCCTCAAAATGTCATTTTCCCCTTGACAACACCATTTATGAGATCATCATACCAACAATCCCACAATATTCCCAACATTGACCAAAATATCATAAACCACTAGCATGTCACACCAAGTTCATATTTTCCACTCTTCATCACCACAACATCACAATTATTCCACAAATCACCTCAATACACCTCATATCAACATATCGGCCAAAATTCCATAATTTACACTTATAGCAAAATAACAAGTTTAATAACATAATCACACCATACATTTTTATATTTCATCCATATCATGCTCTTTCATCAAAACCACAAGTCATATTCCAAGTTTAAATCCCATGGATAACACATCTTTTAGAAAAACACAAAGTGTCATGTTCAACACTTCCAAGCACAACCAACATGATCTACATACTCTCCCATGCATATAATATATTAATCCATAATAATAATCACTTACCTAAGCTTTAAAGATGATGATCTTGCTCCAAAGATGACTTAGGGTTTGAAGAGCCCAAAGGGGTTTTCTTGAGAATTCAAGAAAAAGCATAGAAAAGCATGTGTGTTTTTGTGGATTAAAAATATTATTTTTGCCTCCTTTTATAGACCCTTGAAGTCATCTTTATCCACTTTGCTAAATTATTGATTAGTCAAAGGAAGAATCGGTCATTTGACCCATATTTTGGCCCATGTCTTTTGCCTCATTTTGGGCCTCTTTTGAGCCCAATTCATTTGATCCAACAAAATCAATAATTTCTCATGTTTAAATCATTTCATACGTGTTACTACAATATTCCCACTCACAAAATTTATATTCGTAGTCTCAATCCCAAAAACAAGTGATTCTAGCCACGTATGGCTTATTTTGACCAAAAGGGTAAAACCGTCATTTGGATCGTCCACGAATAATCTTACCAAAATTGAATGATAATATAATACTTCAATTATTCCATGTATATGCTCGTGTTTGTAGAATAAATGTGGCAAAAAGCGGTCCAGTACGTCCCCGGGCACCCTTGGGACTTAGAAAAATTTTCAACTTTTGAAAGGTGCGCACAAGCAGCCTGGCACGCCCTTGGGAGCTCCACCTTGCTGCCTGTGGGCTAAAAACTTTAGCCCAGAGCGGTCTGGCACGCCCCTGGGCGCGCCCCACCCCTTTTTAAAAAAAAAAAATTCGTTTTCGACTTTTCTTTGCGGGTTCGGTTAGATACTTCAAGTTTTATTCTTTAGCTTACTTCTTACCTTTAATATCCTTATTTTGGAGGTCCTCCAATCCTCGTTTTTAACCCCACAAATGCTCCACAAAGTCACAAAACACCTCTTACACAAGTCTAATCACATGTACGAGGCCCAATATCAATTTTCTCATCACTAACATTACAAAATACATACTCATGACATCTCGACACCTAATTAACCATTGTTCAACGTCGTCGAATAGGGTTAGGAAGGTACGGGATGTTACATTCTCCCCCCCCCCCAATAGAAACATTCATCCTCAAATGTTAACGATGTCGTTTTAATTATAACAAATGCATCGCTATATTAGCCTATACATATATAGACACTTAAGGCTCGTAGATGCTTACTTGTTATTGGTCTACTTCCACACTTTGAACTTTTTCTTCCATTTGAAACAAATATGGGTACGTCGATTTCATCATTTTTGTTTCCTCAACTTCTCATGCGATCTCTTCGACTTGTTGATTCCTTCAAAGAACTCTTATGGAAGTTACGTCTTTATTTCTTAACCCTTTTAGGGAGCAATATAAAATGGAACTCTTATGCACTTTCGGCAAGTTCACATCCCTTCTTTCCAAATTCCATTACCTCTTTCATTAGTAACGCTTTTAAGAGTAATTACTCATCTATGGTCACAAACATCTACTATACCATTACGATGTGTCTTTAACTCTAATAAATTTACCAACAGGTGGAGATAGTTCAATCGACTTGACTAATGACCCTGATGTCTCATTAGCTTTTAAAGTAATCAATGAAGTGACATACAATAGGGTATATGTATCATTCGACAATAGGGATAATATACATGTATCTTCATCAGGAGATGCCTTCTCATTCTGCCAGCCCACTAGAGCATAGTACAATTTTGGGCTCCACTGGAACTAGCTGCTCCTCTGGCACCTCTACCACGACCAGCAGACTGTACACCAGCCACCGATGCCACAACGGTTGATCCTGTAAGTCATGTTATACTATCCGTAGCCTCTGTGGGCACTCTCTCATCATGTGTCCTAGCCTACTACACAAAAATCAAACATTCGTATCAAACCGACATTCTCCTGAATGAAATCTCCCACAGCGCTGACACAGCTGACGAGAAAATCTTGTTGCCTGTGATCCATGAATTCCACTACTCTGTTCAGATGGACCACCTCTAGACCCTCGAAATTGAGAGTGAGCACCTGCTGTGGAATAAGAGAATGAGGGTCTAGGCGGTAACATTCGAGATCCAGATTCTCTTGGGGATACCATAGACTGCCCCATAGGTCTCGCCCTTTTTGATGGCCCTTCCTCAGATTTCTGTGTCCTCCTTCTTTGCCTTTGGTCCTCCATCTTTTGTGCAAAGGCCTGTATTCTAGCTATATCCATATCTCGATTTAAGGCAGTAATAGTGCAGTCTCGTACCAAATATGGATCCAATCTTTCCACATATCAATGCACTCTATCTTCCATTGTGGCCACTATATGTGGAGCATATCGTACCAAGGAATTAAACTGCAAACTGTATTCCCTAACACTCATATTTCCTTGACGCAAATTGAGAAATTGGTCTGCACGTGCCTCCCGAATTGCATATGGGAGGTAATGATCAGGAAATGTTGTTTTAAATTCTTCCCAATTTGGTGGCATTGCACCGATACCACGAGACTTCTTCTAATCTTCATACCACAATATAGCCTCGCCCTTCAATCTATAGGCCATAAGCTCAACCGTTTCAACACCGGACACATGCATAACCTCCAAAGCCCTCTGGATTTGATCCACGAAGTCCTGTGGATCAGCTTTCAGGTCTGACCTGGTGAATATGGGAGGGTCTAATTTGAGAAAGTCCTGTGTCCTGCGACTCGCTACTCTAGCCGCATCATCCTCATTTGTCGTCGGACCAGCTCGTCCTTGACTTTGGGTTGCCACTAACTAAGTTAACATATGTACTACATTTCTTAAATCTTGGTCAGCGGCATTCATTGGCGGTTCTGCGGGTACTTCTCTACCTCTTGGCTCTTCCGGAGGTGGAAAAGTAGAAGAAGACCGCGATGCAATTTCAGCGTCAGCTCCACCCTGACTAGCTTGGTCAGGTGGTGGTCTACTCGTTCTTTCACCGATAGGCATATCTACCTGCTTACCTTTGCCTCTACCTCTTCTTGTGATTGGCATTTTACAATACCAAAGAAAAAAAATTACCATGGTCAGATACAATTCAACTTACAACACTGGCTCTATTGCACGATCTAGAAATGAAGAAAAGAAACAACATCCTAAATGTCCCGTAGCCTCCTACTTATAAATGTGGTGCACAACATATCGATAAGTAAGACTCTACTCAGACAAGGCATTGTAGACACCCTTAGAATGACTTGCTCTGATACCACTTTTGTCACGACCCGAAATCCTATTCGGGCTGGACTAGCACCCGAAGCCGATATGGCCCGAGAGAACCAATCTTTGCTCATGATCAGTCGTATGCATAACCTCGTATGAATCTTATTATACCTCATGCAACTATGCGGAAGTCATGGACATGGAACATATGCTATAAATATATATATTTAAAAAACTTGGCCGTTGGGGCCATCAAGTCAAAACGGTCATTCATCTCTTACATTCACATACTCACATAGGTCTACAAAAGCCTCTAACAGATGCATCTACAAGACCAACTTAAAGTCAGGACAAGTCCCCGCATTATCTTTACAACATCAAAAACAATATACAACTGTGACTCGGAAAGTCCCGAACCAACTGGGGCTCACCAAAGATCTGTAACTACTGTCAACCTACTGTGGAGGTCTACTAGTGCCTGCACCTGCAACATGTAAGGTAAGTCCCCCAAAGCGGTAGTACGAAGAATGTAATGAGTATGTAAGGCTACAGAAACTACATCATACATGAGAATGTCAATAAAATAGAATATGAAATAGAATATGAGAGAATATTCAATGTGGATAAACCGTCGTCTTATGTAAGGAAACATGTATATTCCTTCTGTTACTGTCATTTTAGATCACTCATTTATATCCTTATTATTCATATAACATCTTTCATACACATCTTCATTCAAGAGAAGTTTCCTTCACTCAAGAGATTCTTTCTATTCAAGAAATTCTTCTTCTCAAGAGATTCCTCTATTCAAGAGATTTGGGTTAATAACATAACATACATCCACTCGATTGGTGGGTTAATGATATAACGTACATCTATTCTATTGGTGGGTTAATAACATACATCCACTCTATTTGGTGGGTAAACATACATCCACTCTATGGTGGGTTATTAACATGCATCCACTCTATGGTGGGTTAACATACGTGGGAGAGATTGATTTATTCAAACTTGGAACATAACATTCTCGGAACAACTTGAAGTGTAATATATACACACTTTTCTTCATTTCTTACACGGGAGGGATTGATACTCTTATGATACATTAAGGATCGTGATACTATTAGAACCACACATATATGCTTCTCCTCATTTCTTTGCTTTCAAGAGATTGACACCTTTACTAGTGAGGGATAGATATATTAACTCGCACATTACCTCTTTATCATTCTTATGAGATCTTATGAGATTGGTACCTTTACACTTGTGATAGATTGATATAATGATAGTCATAACATTATTAAAACATAGAACATAACATTCTAGAAACTTTGGAGTTATAATATTGTTGGAACTTCGGAATCATGTCCACCATACATCTATGATTTTCCTGCACTTTTGCCCCCAACAACCATACATAACTTAATTTCTTTCTTTTGAGAGATTGGTATACTAGCTTGCACATTACTTCCTTCATTACCCATATGAGATTGGTAAAAAGATAATCATAATAATATTAGACTTTGGACCATGACATGATTGGAAAATGCTTTTCAAGAATAAATAGATAGATTCTCTTTACATCTTACTCTCTTTGGAATAGTTCTTTTTAGTGGTTACCACCTTATGGGAGCATTTGGAACTTCAATCAATGAATCAGAGATAAGTGAATCATAATTCATCAAAGAATAGGACACATATGAATAACAACTTATCTCAACCTGAACTGGGATACCTTAGAACACTTCGGACATAAGTGAGTACCATAACAAGGTGAATACTCTATGCTGCAGAAAAATACGGAAAGAGTAACCTTACATACCTTATCGTCTCAATATGAACACTCAATCCTATACGTGAATACAATAGTCCCGCCCCTTCCTTATGTTTCACTCTACAACACAAATACACAACGAAGTTTACATTAACCATCAACTACCTTACAAATGCATATAACGATAATGAGTTACACAATGGCCTCAAAATGTCATTTCCCCCTTGACAACACCATTTATGAGATAATCATACCAAAAATCCCACAATATTCCCAACATTGACCAAAATATCATAAACCACTAGCATGTCACACCAAGTTCATATTTTCCACTCTTCATCACCATAACATCACAATTATTCCATCAAATCACCTCAATACACCTCATATCAACATATCGGCCAAAATCCCATAATTTACACTTATAGCAAAATAACAAGTTTAATAACATAATCACACCATACATTTTTATATTTCATCCATACCATGCTCTTTCATCAAAACCACAAGTCATATTCCAAGTTTAAATCCCATGGATAACACATCTTTTACAAAAACACAAAGTGCCATGTTCAACACTTCCAAGCACAACCAACATGATCTACATACTCTCTCATGCATATAATATGTTAATCCATAATAATAATCACTTATCTAAGCTTTAAAGATGATGATCTTGCTCCAAAGATGACTTAGGGTTTGAAGAGCCCAAAGGGATTTTCTTGAGAATTCAAGAAAAAGCATAGAAAAGCATGTGTGTTTTTGTGGATTTAAAATCTGATTTTTGCCTCCTTTTATAGACCCTTGAAGTCATCTTTATCCACTTTGCTCAATTATTGATTAGTCAAAGGAAGAATGGGTCATTTGACCCATATTTTGGCCCATGTCTTTTGCCTCATTTTCGGCCTCTTTTGAGCCCAATTCATTTGATCCAACAAAATCAATAATTTCTCCTGTTTAAATCATTTCATACGTGTTACTACAATATTCCCACTCACAAAATTTATATTCGTAGCCTCAATCCCAAAAACAAGTGATTCTAGCCACGTATGGCTTATTTTGACCGAAAGGGTAAAATCGTCATTTTGATCGTCCACAAATAATCTTATCAAAATGGAATGCTAATATAATACTTTAATTATTCCATGTATATGCTCGTGGTTGTAGAATAAATGTGGCAAAAAGCGGTCCGGTACGTCCCCGGGCACCCTTGGGACTTAGAAAAATTTTCAACTTTTGAAAGGTGCGCACAAAAAGCCTGGCACAACCTTGGGCGCGCCAACTTGCTGCCTGTGGGATAAAAATTTTAGCCCAGAGCGTCCTGGAATGCCCCTGGGAGCGCCCCACCCCTTTTTTAAAAAAAAAAATTTCATTTTCGACTTTTCTTTGCGGGTTCGGTTAGATACTTCAAGTTCTATTCTTTAGCTTACTTCTTACCTTTAATATCCTTTGTTTGGAGGTCCTCCAAGCGTCATTTTTAACCCCACAAATGCTCCACGAAGTCACAAAACACCTCCTACGCAAGTCTAATCACATGTATGAGGCCAAATATCAATTTTCTCATCACTAACATTACAAAATACATACTCATGTCATCTCGACACCTAATTAACCATTGTTTAATGTCGTCACATAGGGTTGGGAAGGTACGGGGTATTACATTAGCTGTCCTGGGTGAAAAGAATATCTGGAACTGTGTGCCTCGTATAGAATCAGCTGAATCAAATCTCCAACCCTCGGAACACAAGTACGGCCATCAATCCTCATAATACCATCAGAACCCAATGTATCTCTCTCAGACTCATCCCTTAATACCTGATCTCGAATGCTACGGAGATCGCTATCCTCAAATTGATGACTCTGAATCTACTCCAGCAAAGTAGATCTCGCATTAACATAAGCGATAATCCTCCCGGCGAACCATCGAGTTAGCTAAGGACTAAATGTCCAAAGCCAACGGCCGCTGAGAGACTAGAATGAAGGCTAAGCTACCTATACTCACTGTCTTTCGGCTTAAGGCATACGCTAGCACATTGGCCTTGCCCAGATTATAGAGAATAGAGCTATCATAGTCCTTCAGCAACTCAATCCACCTGCACTGCCTCAAATTAAGATCCTTCTGAGTCATAATATTCTGAAGACTGTGGTGGTCTATAAAGATCTCACAATGAACACTGTAGAGATAATGCCTCTAAATCTGCAGTGCAAACACAACCGCTGCTAACTACAAATCACCAGTGGGGTAGTTACGCTCGTGCATCTTCAGCTGCCTCAATGCATAAGAAATAACACGACCCCACTACTTTATAACACATCCCAAATCGATCCCAGATGCATCACAATATACGGTGAAACCCTCGCCCTCAACTGGAAGAGTCAACACAGGGGAAGAAGTAAGTCAATCCTTAAGCTTTAGAAAGCTTGCTGCACAATCCTCAGACTACAGAAATGGAACCTCCTTCATGGTCAGTCTGGTCATAGGAGATGCAATAGACGAGAAGCCCTCAACAAACCGCCTGTAGTACCCTGCCAACCCAATGAAACTGCGAACCTCAGTAGGTGACGTGGGTCTAGACCAACCTCGAATAGCCTCAATCTTTGCTAGGACTACCATGATACCGTGTCTGGAAACAACATGCCCCAAGAAAGCCACAGACTCAAGCCAGAACTCACACTTTGAGAACTTGGCATAAAACCATTAATCTCTCAAAGCATAATTCTCAAATGTTGCTCGTGCTCCTCGCTACTCGTCGAATAAACCAAGACGTCATAGATAAAAACAATCACAAAGAAGTCCAAGTACGGCCTGAATACAAGATTCATTAAATCAATGAAGGCTGCTGAGGTATTAGTCAACCCAAAAGACATCACCAGGAACTCATAGTAGTCGTACCGAGTCCTAAAGGTTGTCTTTGGGATGTCCTCAATCCTAAATCTCAATTGATGATATCCAGATCTCAAATCTATTTTTGAGAACACTGTGGCACCCTGAAGCTGATCAAACAAATCGTCAATACGAAGCATAGGATACCTATTCTTCATCGTCACCCTATTTAGCTGCCTGTAATCGATACACATTCGCATAGACCCATCCTTGTTCTTTAAAAATAGAACTGGAGCACCCCACGGCGACACAATCAGCCTGATTAAACCCTTTCCCAAAGGATCCTCAAGCTAACTACTTAGCTCTCTCAACTCAGCAGGAGCCATACGATAAGGATCCATAGAAATAGGTCGAGTGCCTGACTCGAGGTCAATAATGAACTCCATATCACGCTCAGGAGGAAGGCCAGGTAGGTCAGTTGGGAATACATCAAGAAACTCACACGGTAACATGGACGAAGTCAAGTGACGGACTCTCAATACTAGCATCCTAAACATAAGCAAGGAATGAATCACCTCCCCTCGACATCAATCTATGAGCCTGAACATATGAAATAATCCCTATCGGTGTGCGGCTAACAAAACCCTGCCACACCACCCGGGGTACATCGGGCATGGCTAAGGTAACGGTCTTGGCAAAGCAATCTAAGACTGCATGATGAAAATACAACCAATCCATGCCCATAATCACATCAAAGTCTACCATGGCCAATACAGTAAAATCAACCTGAGTCTCAAACTCCTGAATAGTCACCAGACATGATCTATATACCCGATCCACTACTAAGAAATTACCAACGGCGGTAGATACATATAAGGGCATAGATAATAACTCAGAACATAAACCCAACCGTGGTGCATAATAAGTAGATATATAAGAAAACGTGGATTCGGGATTAAATAATGCAGAAGCTGGTTGATGGCATACGAAAATCGTACCTGTAATCACCGCATTCAAAGCCTCAGCCTCTGGCCTAGCTGGCACAGTATACAACTGACGCTGGCTACCACTAGTCTGAGTACCGACCTGACAACTAGTCCGACCTTCCTGTACTCTACCTCGAGAACCCTGGGGACTACCCCGACGAACCTGTTCACCACTTCTTCCTGCTGGTGGTATAGATCTGATGGGTTGTACCGTCTAAACTGAAGGCTCAATCGCCCTATGTTGAGGACACTCAGACGTAAAATGAACGACAACCCCACAAGTATAACATGTTCCTGGCTCCCTACTCGGGCTAGAAGATTCGGTTGATCCAGTATGACCACCTCTAATCAATGAACTGGACTAACCACGTCCCTAAGGCTGACTACTAGAACCACTATAGGCCGGCTGACCCCAATCAAAAATTTGTAAGGCTAACTATATGGGCCTACTAGGCTGACCCTATCACTGAAAAGACTATTGCTGCTGAGGGTAGCTACCCTGAAACTCGCGGCCTCTAAACTGTGAGCTGATGTGACTGCCACTCTAACTACCCTAGAATTGGGGTCTCTTATCGTTGCCCCTTTGAGCCTCGTGATCCATCTTCTCAATCAAATACACATGCTCAGCTATCTCCGCAAAGGACTTCCCTGAAGTCACTAAACTGTATGTAGCTCTGCAAAGTGATAACCGCAATCCTCTAATAAAACATCTGATCCTCTCAGACTCGTCAAGTAGGATAATCGTAGCATGTCTGGCTAAGTCATGGAATCTAGCCTCATACTCATCTACTTTCATAGACCCCTACCTCAACCTGGAAAACTCATCTTGAAGACGCTCACGCATACTGCAGGGCATATACTTTCGCAAGAACACCTCGAAGAACTGTGCCCAAGAAACGGGTGAAGATCCAGCTGGCCTGGAATCAAGATAACTTCTCCACCATCTCCTCGCGACTGTATCAAACTGATAAGCAACAAAATCTACCCCGTGCGACTCCACTAATCCAAAATTTCCTCAACTTCTCCTCACAGCTCGATAAGAACTCATAAGCGTCCTCTCTTAAGAGTATCCGCAAATCTAGGTGGAGCTAATCTCAGAAAATGACTCAACATCTTCTGCTTCTCGGCAGACATAACTGTTTAGACTGCTACTGGTACAGGCAGAACCTCAATTCTGGGTGCTGCAGCTGCAGGCTGCGCATTAATACCAACTCTATGTACTGTTGACTGAGATCCCTTGGTTGACAGTACTCCAACTAATCCTAGCAACTGAACCAAAGTATCTCGGAGCACTGAAGCATCAATAAATCCGAGTGGAGCCTGGGATGCTCCCTGGCCCACCGACTGCTGTGGCGGCGGAACATTTGGAACTATAACGGGATCGGGTGACTGGTCCCTAGCATGATCTCGTCCTGGGGCTGCTGCTCTTCCCTGCCTTCGACCTCTAGGTAGACCTCGGCCCCAAATAAGAGCCCTCGCTGCAGGATCGGGATTTTGACCCCTGGCTCTCACACCACGCGTCCTAGCCATCTGCGTAAAGAGTGAACCAAATAGAGAACAGAAACCAACATAGACACCAATGCATGGAGGTGAATCAAAGAAATAATATTTACCCTAAACATGCTCTATAACCTCCTAAAGATAGGATACGGAAGTCTCCGTACCGATCCGTGAGACTCTACTAAACATCGGTTTATGCACTAACAATACCATTTAAACCTAAGCTCTGATACCAAGCTGTCACGACCTAACTTTTTAAGTCATGATGGCGCCTACTGTAACCCACCAATAGGCAAGCTAAACCCTAGCTTGGAGCAACAAGTGATAGGGTAATGGGCGGAATCTCAGAAAATAGAGATGAAGTGGAAGTAACCATAATAATAAACATGCTAGCGATGTAAAAATAGCACCAACATATATACATACCGAGACTGAGAAGGAAGGGGACAATATATAAAGTCAACAACCCCTTCCAAGATCTGGTGAGGTCGATACAAGAGCCACTACTAGACATACCCAAAATACAAGATGGGAGCCAAACATATACAACAAGTACTATAGTCTCGAGAGCAAAGACTATACAGTAGAGATGGAGTAGGATCTGCCTCAGACGTCAGTAAGCTTACCCTACTCCAGAGTCAGTGCTGAGAAGAGAGTCACGTCAAAATCGTTGGCTAGTGCCCAGATATGCATTGGGTAAAAAGATGCAAAAGTACAGTATGAGTACCGGGGCAACGGGTACTCAATAGGCATCATCGGCCGACTGAGCTCAATATAATATAAGCAAGCTAAAATGCGAGGGTGCATGCTAGATCTGGGGTATAAATAATAAATACATAAGTAACTGTCGGGGCGTATAGATATGCTCAGGAGAAAAATAAGTGTGCTACTGAATAACGAGTAAATAAATGTGTAAGTAAACACACAAGTCAAACATAACCTATCTGGGTCCCCATAAACCTGATAGGCACATGAATGAAAATAATAACCCAGCCTGACACCCATAAACCGACGGGACACACAAGAAAAGTAAAAGAAAGCGTAAATAATCCGTAACTGATCCAATGCCAAGTAACCATAGTAACCATCCAGGTGTACACCGGGCTTGAACCAGCACCAATGGGTAATAACGAGAGGCCATATGTATAATGTATTAGATCTTATATCTAGATGCCGGAATCGAACTGGAACTCAGTGAATCATAATATCATAACCACGATACCCGGTACCAGAACTCTCAAATAGAATCGCAGTCAGTAGCCGGACTCGAATCGGAACTCATAATTATCAGCAACCATCATATCTGAATCAGTGGCCAGACTCAAATCAGAACTCATAATAATCAGTAACCAAGTGACAAAATAGTGCCAGAATACACACAAATACAAGTAAACGGGGATATACCGGCCTTAGAACGAACCCGAAACATAAATAAAGGAGCTAACCCACAACCTACTACAAGTCAATCTCAGAATCCTTCCAGGTCACCTATCTACTATAAAAAATATGTATATACAAGTCCGGGTACACATTATAAGTCATGGCAAGGCGGGTCAGCATTCTAAATCAAACTAGCCGACCCCGGTCAAATACGGTGCTATCAGGGACTAACAAGACTAAACATGCCAAAAGGGTATAACTGGGGCAATTCAACCCTACCATAATCCCATCAGGTCATCCAAAGGCTTAACTAAGCCTAACAACATCAAACGCTAAACATGTCGACTGTGAAGGATAGCGGGGCCCACTACGGGATCCCAAAATCAAGCCTGGCTACACCTGTCTAAGTCTGGGATAATGTCTCCAAATCCTCAACCCATAAAAATAATAATACTAACCGGCCCCAAATAGGTCATCTGTGGATTACCACGAGGATAATGGGCCTGTAATATGTCCGAATAGCCTTATCCGGCCTAAAAGGCTTAAATCACAGCAAACCACCACCATGTCTATAATACCATCCCACGACACCAGCATAATGGCATACATATATCACATATAAGCCCAATCTAGGTGTAAAGGAAACCTAACCTACCTTGACGTCGCTGCAAGCCTTCCAAAGGAACCAGCTATATAGGAGCCTTCCCTTTTCGAGAGGTCTCTGAATGTTGCCAAGCTACCAAAATAATAAACTACATGTCAAAACATGACTATTGATACCCATATTGCACTAGTTCAAAAAATGGCCCAAACAGTCCACGTGGGGCCCGCTTGCGAAATCATAAAAATCAAACCCATCACAGCATCCCAAATCACCCCGTGACCAATAGTCACAGCTAGCACCGCTCAATTTAAGCTTAAAATATAGCTCAAACATCAACACAAATCCCAACAATACCACTATAACTAAAACTACCGTAAAGATAAGAAAACGTACCGTAGAAACGATGAGAACGCAACCACGGATCCAGATCTACCAACCCCTAGCCTTGAATCTCACTAGAAATGCTCAAAGTTGAGCTTAAATTGATCAAAGATGATGGAACATAGAAAGAGAAATGTTGGGAATGTTTTAAAAGAAAATGGTGGGGTTATGTGTATATAAAAAAACCTTTTTTTTCTTCTGAAACATACATAAACCCTACACATATTACTTAGATGGTAATATACCATAATTAATAGAAAAATTATCTTGAATACAACCTCTATAAAATAAAAAAATAAAAAAATATTATTTTAACATATTTAGATTTACTATCTCCGCTTAGAATATTAATAAATTATAAAACTATCATAAAATAGTATAGATATATCATAACTAAAGAATTTTATAAAGTTTAAAAATATTATCGAATGGTAATTAATTATATTATTTTACCCAATTCTAATTTAATTTAAATATTTTGCAACACGCTCGATATAAATAATATTCTCAAACGAACTGCCCGAAAACCGAACTGTCAGTCCTAGCAAGTCATAAATAACTTGGGGCAGTTATAGAAAAGCTCTAAATGCTAAGAACACACAAAAATGAGGGAAATTACTGGGAGGGTCATTACAAGTAACTTTGGGTAAAACTGAAGCTAACTCTAATTCCACAACACAAACCTCAATTTAGGAAATGATAGAGTTATCCTAATACGACAACCTCAATAATCAAAGTTCTACGAGTCCATTTACCATCCTGATAAATTCTACAGAATACTATACTGCTCGACTATCCCTTACCGAACATAACACCACAAAATACAATTCACCACTAAAGCATACAAACACCATATTTTCATCAGAAACAACCCTACCTTGGGATTTTATCAACTCTTATACTAGGAGAAATTATAGAACGATACATATGCTCTAAATAACTCTATAACGATAGGATGGATCATTACATTAGATACAAATTAAACAATCATTCATCTCCAAATGACAAGAAAGGAAAACAAAGGAAAATGAGTTACCTGACTCTGTGAAAAGATGGGGATACTTTTCTATGTATGTCTACTTTGGTCTCCCAAGTGGCCTCCTCAATAGGACAGTTCTTCCACTATACCTTCACAGATGCAATTTCCTTCAATACTAACTTGCGGGCATATCTATTGATGATAGCCATATGTTCATCTTCTTAAGAGAGGTTTTCATCCAACAGGACCGAATCCTAGTGAACAATGTAATTACCATCACCATGACACTTCCTTAGCATAGACATATGAAATATGGGATGAACTCCCAAAAAAATTGGGGGCAAAGCCAATCTATAGGACACCGGCCCCACATACTTAAGAATCTCAAACGGTCCAATATACCTTAGACTAAGCTTACCTCGCTTTCCAAATCTCATAACACCATTCATGGGTGAAACCTTGAGAAATACTGGCTCACCTTCCATGAAACACATATCTCTCACCTTTCGGTTAGCATATTCTTTCTATCTACTCTGAGCCGCTATAAGAATTTCTTGGATATACTTCACCTTTTTCAATGAATCCCTCAAAAGGTCAGTACCCCACGTCCTTGCCTCAAAAGCATCAAACCATCCAATGGGATATCTATACCTTCTCCCAAAAAATGCCTCAAATAGAGTCATATCCATACTCGAATGGTCGCTATTATAATATGCAAACTCTGCCAATGGTAGAAACTAGTCCCAATGACCTCCAAACTCCATTACGTACGTATAGAGCATATCCTCCAACACTTGAATTGTCCGCTTAGAATGCCCATCGTTCTAAGTGTGAAATGTCGTACTAAGGTCAAACCTAGTACCCAACTCCTCATGCAATTTCTCACAAAAATTAGAGTTAAACAGAGTACCTCTATCCCAGATAATAGAAATCAGGACCTCATGCAACTGAACTATTTCCTTGAGATAAATCTTAGCCAACTTCTCTGCATTTTAAGTTATCAAAACTGGAATGAAATGTGCAGACCAAGTCAGCCTATCAATGATAACCCAAATGGAATTAAATTTTCTCAAAGTCTTGGAAAGGCCAACCACAAAATCCATAGCTATCATTTCCCTTTCATTTAGGAATAGGCATCCTCTAAAGTATTCTACCAGTCTTCTGGTGCTTGTACTTTACCTATTAGTAATTCTGACATCGGGAGACAAAATCAATAATGTTTTGTTTCATCCTACCCATCAATAGTGTTGTCTCAGGTAACTATACATCTTGGTCTCACCAGGATGTATAGAATATTTATAACTATGCGACTCTGCCAGAATAGTAGGAATCAAGTCATCAACATGAGGCATACATACTAGCCCCTTAATTCTCAAAACGCCCTCATCATCAATTATAGCCTGCTTAGCCTCGCCCTGCAAGACCTTATTACGAATTCTGCTCAACTTACCATCCTCAAACTGTCTAGCCTTAATCTGATTAAGAAAGGAAGACCTTGATTCTACACATACTAAAAATCCATCTCTCTCAAATACTGTAAGTCGCATTAAGTTGTTAGATAGAGTCTGGATATCTCTAGACAACGGATGACTGGTAGCCTTCAAATAAGCCAAGCTACCCATACTTTCAAACTTTCTGCTCAATGCATCGGGCACTATATTAGCCTTACCTAAATAATATAAAATGGTAATATCATAGTCTTTGAGAAACTCCATCCACCTACGTTGTCTCAAATTCAGATCTATCTGCGTGAATACATGTTGTAAATTGTGGTGGTCAGTGAACATTTCTCAATGAACCCCGTACTGGTAGTGCCTCCATATCTTAAGAGCAAATACCACAACAACCAATTCTAAATCATGATTAGGATAATTATTCTTATGCACCTTTAATTGCCTAGAAGCATAGACAATGACATTCTTTTTCTGCATTAAAACATTACCTAAACCAAATGTGAGGTATCACCATAAACAATAAAATCCTTTTCCTCCACTAGCAAAGCAATAATGGGAGTGTAGTCAATAGGTCTTTAGATTTTGAAAGCTCTCCTCACAGTTATCCAACCAATGAAGTGGTACCTCTTTTTAAGTTATACGGGTCAAATGAGTAGCAATAGAAGCAAACCCCTTCACGAATCTATGATAGTAGCTAGCCAACCCCACAAAACTATAAAACCCAATCACCAAAGTAGGCGTAGCCCAATTCTGAACCACCTCAATCTTTTATGGGTCCACCATAACCCCTTTATTTGAAACCACATGTCCCAAAAAGGACATTAAAGCCAATCAAAACTCATACTTAGAGAATTTTGTATATAACTACTTTTCCTTCAGCAAACCCAACATAATCCTTAGACGATTCTCATGCTCTTTCTAACTCTTAGAATAAACTAAGATATCATCAGTGAAACAATCACAAATGAGTTCAAATAGGGCTTAAATATCCCATTCATCAATCCCATGAAAGTGGTTGGGTTATTAGTAAGCCCAAATGACATCACTAGGAACTCATAGTGCCCATACCTAGTCTGAAATGCAGTCTTAGGAATGTCATCAACCCATATCTTTAGTTGATAACTTTCGGACCTCAAATCAATCTTGGAAAAGACTGATGCACCCTACAGCTGGTCAAATAAATTATCAATACAATGAAAAGGATATTTTTTACGAATTGTAACCTTATCTAACCAACGGTAATCTACACACATACGTAAACTATAATCTTTCTTCTTTAAACACAAGACTAGAGTACCCCACGGGGAGGCACTTAGACAGATAAACCCTTTACTAAGCAATTCCTATAACTGAGCCTTTAACTACCTCAACTAAGCCAATGCTATCCTATAAGGGCAATAGAAATAGGATGAGTATTTGGATCAAGATCAATACAGAAATCAATGTCGCAGTCAGGTGGCATGCCAAGAAAATTTATAGGAAATACTTCTAAGAACTAACATATCACATAAACTGACTCAATAGGTGGGACCTTTGCACTAGTATCCCAAATATATGCTAAGAATATCGAACACCCACCTCATATTAATCTTTTGTCACGAATGAAGGATATAAGTTTCATAGGAGCAGGAATATAATCAACCTCCCACTAAAGTCTAGCCATCCCAGGCATAGTTACAGTCACTGTGTTAACATGACAGTTTAGAATAACATGATAAGGAGACAATCAACTCATCCCCATAATAATAATAGATACTACCACGTCTAATATTATTAAATCCACCCAGGTTTTATACCTCATAAACATAACAAGAAAAGAATGATAAACCTTATCAACCACCATAGAATCACCAACAGGAGTGGACACAAAAACATAAGCATCAAGTAAATCACATGCCATGTACAACCCTACAACAACACCAATAGATACATAAGATAAAGTAGAATCAGGATCAAATAAAATTATAGCTATCCGATCACAGACAATAATAGTACCTGTGATCACCACATCTGACTCCTCTACCTCGAGTCTTCCAGAAAGCATAGAAATAGTCCCTATCACCTATTTGTGTGCTACCCCTGTTGGGCTTAGAACCATTTTTATCAGCATGCCCACCACCTCCGTTATGTTGGTTGCCACCTCTACCTGATATATGACCACTGCAACCACCCTAAGAATGGAATCTACAATTTATACTACCTTTTCTATCTGTAAGAGCCAAAACTCGGTGAGTATGCTGCTAGCTTAACTAGCTAGAATGTTTGTACCTGCGACAATTACTCCAAATATAACCAACCTCACTGCAGTCATAGCAAGTCTAGTCTAGTGTGGGTCGTTTAGCTGGAGCAGAAGAAGTAACATAACCACACAAATCTAGAGAAGGTTGGTTGGCCACTGATGGACCCCTAGTTGACACCTGCATGTTGACTGAATAGGACGTGCAGAATACTTTGAGAACTCTGATCCCTAAAGAATGAACCACTGTAATTTCCCCCTTTCGGGCCTTCTTCACTATCATCTTCGCCTACCCCTCCTATTTCACACCTTTTACACTCTTAATAAATTTGACCACTTCCAAAAAAAATCTACTAGATGATACTATCTGAAAAGCTGAAATTTGAAGGCCTGTGTTCAATCCATTAACAAATAGGCAAATCCTCTCCTCCTCAATATGCAACAATTGTAAAGAATAGTAGAAGATTTCATGAAATCGGGCCTCATAGGCCGCAATTAAAGAATTCCCCAACTCAGTGCTGGTGAACTCATCCTGTATCTTCTCCCTCAATGTATAGGGAACATAATTCTCTAAGAAGGTAGAGTAGAACTACGTCCATGTCAATGGAGGTGACCCAGATGCTCTACACTCTATGTAGGACCTCCACAACATCTTAGCGCCTCCATAAACTTGAAAAGTAATGAATTCAACTCCATGTCGCTCAAATACTCCAATCTTATAAAGTCTCTCGAGATAGTCAATGATGAACTCATATGCATCCTCAGACTCAGTTCTATGAAAAATAGGAGGCTTAATCTTAACAAACTTACAGAACAAGTAGAGCTCGTCCCTGGTCACTATTGGACCTACTACCTGCCTCGAGAAGATCCCTGTCTCTGAAGCCTTATCTATCTAGGGAGAAATGGCAGCAGCATGTTGCACTCCTGGATGCTGAACTATGAAAATTATTGGTGTAGCCCCGATCTCTGCAAATCCACTCAAAAAACCCAACACCTGATGTCACGACCCAATTTATCGGATCGTGAGGGCACCTATTCTAAACCACCCAGATAGGAGAACCCCTTACCATCCAACCAACATACATGCGAAAATTTTTAATCATTGGAAATAACCAACCTTTATTACAATAGTGTTAAAGGAATGAAAATGCGGAAATGAAAACTACCCTAGGACCTAGTCTAAACAGGTACAAGAGCTGCTAAAAGGAAATAGTCAAGATACAGCTTCCACCATGAATGGGAAAATGAGAGCAGTTAAATGATCACTACCGCGATAGTCAAGAAACCAATACTGAATCCTGAAAAATACTATACCCCAAAAAGAGTATTAGCATCAGTACAAACCACATGTACTAGTAAGCCTCATCGGTTGACCCAAATTGGATTACACGAATACAACATAAATAACCAAAAAAAACATGCATTCCTTTACTCTCATTTCCGAAACCTTAGGACCACCCTATTCCCATTACTAATACTCTAGTGATGAGCCCTAAAGTATAACACCTCTCCTTACGACTCTACCTTCCCCGAACGTCTAAGTCTGACCTCATACCGGGGATTACCCTAACTTCAGAAAACAACTACGACAAGAAATCCTAGGCCTAAATCCTTGATTTAGTGAGTCGCATAGCATGCCTAGAGAAGACTTGTCAGACAACTATCCTTCTGGCCCGAATACTATATCGGAATTAATCCTTAACCAGCACCCGGTCTTCTCCCTATCTTGCTAGCATAAGATTCCTTACCCAAACCCCCCCCCCCCCCCTCCTCCTCCTCCACTTCTTGGTCATTCCACTACGCGATGTAATATAATGAGCCAAGACAATAGACAAACTAAGAATTATACTATAAACCGGACACCCCTTAACCATATTACAGAACAACAAGTTAATCCAGACTCGAAACCAACACACATTTAGTATAACAAGCAACAAAGGCATTTGGGGAATCATACCAACAAGTCAACACCTTAGCACTAAGTCAAGTTCAGACAAACTATACTGGAAATTTCAAGAGATGATTCGTTAAACCAAATCATAATCAAGCATAGATAAATACAACATCCAGGGCATTACAATACAACATAGAAATCCATTCCATAAATACCAGTTGAAGGATTCTATTTAATTCCATGATCAATGTCAACATACCATGATTCCATTACCAGAAAATCCCCAAATACATATAACCAGACCCGGAGCATGCAAGAATCCCAAACATACATTAGCATATAAATGTATTCCTCAATCCACTCATGGGACCATCAAACTCACCTGACCCTCGTACATACATGCTAAGGGTGATGCATCTACCTTCTAGACATGACCTGCAGGGGACAAATACCGTCCATGTACTAATACCCCAAACATAAGTGTCTGTCAACCTTATTTTCAACATTTTAGAAATAAGGGCAGTTCAAATCGATAAGCAAGTAAAATCATTGCATTAACCACACCAACAACATGTATTAACCAGCCACACTACTAAGTACCCCTACTGCTACGCTCCTAAGACCACCTCAAGGATTTCCACCTTAGAATCCGCGGAGGTTCACTATTACCTTACTTGGTGTAATTAAATTACCTTAAGGGTCAACCAATAACCGGTAGATTACCAATTCAACTATACAAAAAACAAGCATATAACTGTGAATCATCCAATCTATAACATAAGTATAGCATAAATATGATAGATATTTGGACAACCCAAAAATAACACTTTACCCAAACTTAACCAATTTTAGCCATCCCAACTTTGTATCTGAAGGCCTAGACATGAAATCTCCCATCCATTTATGCTATAAACATGCTCTCTAACTCGGGTCTAATCTACTCAATTTATCTTAGCTTACCTAGATGTCATCCAACTGTAGGAAGGACGAATCAATGAAATTCTAGTTTGAAGTCGAGATCACAAACACGCTAATCCTTAAAAATTTGTGGGTTTGCACCCACCTGCACCCCTTTCTCCTTCACTCCATGGCTTCAAGACATGGGAGATAGTCCTTAGGGTTTTTAAAGCCTCCCACATTGTTTATTTCAGCCAAAAGGGAGAAGGGAAATAAATCCCACTTAAGTGGAATTCTGTACCGTGTCTCCCCTCTATAGCGGTAGGCTCACTGCTATAGCAATACCATAATAGAAGAATAAGTTCCGCTATAGCAGACTGATGTCAGCTCGACCCACATGCTTAAGTGTCCAAATTTAAATACTCGTGGTCCCACGTAAGCTTTCGAATAATATACTGATAATTTCCAAACTCTACAATAATATTGAGGTATTTCTTAATAACGATGGATTCGGTTGTTACACCTGATGAATCACATTTGTTAATATCAGAACCGGCATTGTATCTGCCTAAATTAAACTAGTGCAAGCTCCACCTCTATGGCTTATCTAGCAATTTTCTCTACTGGGGGAGGGGATTCTGACCTCTCCCTAGCCAGTTTCGTGGCTTCTAGAGCTCTTCCCCTAGCGGGCACTACTCTCCAACCTCTACCCCTTCCACTTCTCACCTACCCTCTACCATGACATGCATCCCCATCGGCCAGTTTAGGTGTCTTTGCTCTTCCTTCTCATGCACGTATTCCGACCATCTGTGAGAATAAGAGTGAAAGAGGTCAGATACTAATTCGGATCACTAGATACTAATTGAAATCAAGTAATAGCACGAAAGAAAGAAAAAAAATTGAGATTTCCTAGTATCACGTAGCCTCTTAAAAAAATATAAACATCTCTGTACTGTTCCACAAGACTCTACTAGACATGTCCTTGTACGACAAGATCAATGAACCTAGGGCTCTGATACCAACTTTGTCACGATTCATATGACCGTGAGTGGTACCCACACTAACCCTTTGATGGAAGAACCATCTAACCCAAGTCTTTACCTATTCTATCAACCAATTTAAGACTGAGGATAAATAAATCACAAGGAAATAAATAAGGATTCCAAAACAAAATACTAAATGCAGAAAATGCTATCTATTACATCCTCTAGAACCGAAAGTCATCATAAAAGGACTCTAAAACCAAAATATGTTAAAAAGTATCTCCAATTACTAATAAAGTAAAATAAAATTATCCGAAAGAAGACAACATGAACTCTGAAGATCTGGGCAACCTGGATATGGAATGCTCACCCTCAGATCGAATCAACTGATACCACTAGAGATGAGGTGGCGTATGAGCCTCTGGACCACTGTCTGCATTCAACAAAAGAAAAGCACAAGGTAGTATCAGTACAAATCATTATGTACTAGTAGGCATCATCAGTCGATCTAATTTAGTAACAAGTATAAGTCATAAATCAAAATAACAGGAAGATAGGAACTTCAACACATAGCAAGTAGTTTGATCAAAAAAACAGTTACTTTAATCAAGCCAAGTAATATACATAAACAAATCATATAAGCCACCAAATAAGGTCACAACCAATCAGCAATTCATAATCTTAGCAATCAAATCACAATGTGGATGTATGTCGACCTCAACTCAGGTTTGTGTTTCTTTTCATTCAGTTATTATCACCATACACACACACACACACACACACACACAATATAAACACTCTCATCTAAACACTAAGTTTGTATACGCATGCTAAAAGTCTTATTTCTACCCAACTAGTCATGACTTTCAAGGAACGCACCACAATCTATGTACCGTACCAATATGGTATTCAATCCACTATAGTAATATTGCAGTGGCGTGAAACTCGATCCATAATATAATACTCTACCGGTGTGGTACCCACTCCATGGTCATAATATCAGTTTATGTTACCATTTTTAATTTGTCTTAAGATAATATCACGAAGGCACTCTATTTACACGTACACTTTTCAATCTATGTCTCAAGTTTACACAAGATCAACAGTCAATAGCTTATTCATTCAAGCACTATCAAACATCAATCAATCAACCACAAGTATGTCTGAAGATCAATCAACATGTCATTTAATTTAGAATTATACAAGCTACTAAATCGAGTCAAAACTCCATTTAAACCAAAACCTACCTCAACCGAAGAAACTAAATTCAAGATACTTCGCAAGAGCCTTGTCTTTCCTTAATGTCTCGAATTATTCACGGTCTAAAATAATCACAAAACAAGAGTATGTAATCATTCACTCTTCAATTTCCTTGAGGATTCAACCTCACTAGTTCTAACCCTTTTTATAGCCCATGGACTTAGCTAAGAATTATTCAACCATCAAATCGCTCCACATCCCTATAATTTATGTTCTAGGGCATGAATTTTATGCTAGAAAGTGTTAATTAAAAATATTAAATCAATTTTAAATGAATTTACATCTACCCATAGTTTTTTTCAACCAATTCATGAACATAGGGCTGTAATTCATGAATTTCACCATAAAACTCCATTCTAATGATTCGAAAATAGACATGGATCATTAGATGATAAGAGAAAGAAATTGACTTACCTTGATGAAGAAATCACCCTAGCAGTAGAATAAATTACACGATGACCACTGCAACGGCCCCGTCCCTCTACGGTGGTTTTGCTATAGCAACGAAATGGCTCGCTATGGTGGCCCTTCACTATCTCACCTCCATCGTTGTGGTGGAATAATGACGACTCCAGTAGCGTCTCTGCAGTACAGATCTGACCACTGCAGCTCTTCTTAAACAGTAACTTTGGGGCAAATTGAATCTACCCCCATTCCACAACACATACCTTAATCTAGGATATCATAGAATCATACCAATGCGGCAACCTCTATAACCAGAGTTCTACGAGTTCATTTACCATCCCAAAACTTTTTATGGAATACTATACCACACGACTATCCCTTATGAACATAACACCACCAAATACCACACCACAAAATAAAATTCACCACTAAAGCATACAATACCAAATTTTCTTCAGAAACTATCCTATTTTGAGATTTTATCAGTTCTCATACTAGAGAAAATTTTAGCAGGGTACTTATGCCCTAAACAATTCTATAATGAGAGGATAAGTCACTATAGTATCTAATCAATAGACTGTGTATCTGATCAATTACTAGACTGTGTACCTAATCAATAGTCTATGTATCTGAATATACATGAAATGTGTATCTGATTAAATCTATTTAACATATTGTATGGTAAATTATATACATAATCAAATAATGAAACACAAATTAATTTTTTTGTCCGATCTTTCAACTTCAAACTAAAATCAATGATTGATGACATACTTTGTCATCACAACTACAAGTGTGGTTTTATCCTTATACAACTACTTAACTTGAATAACTTTTAAATTATAGCCAATAATCATATGGTAATAATCCATGTCAATCACACATAATGCTTCAACATTATCATCCACGGTTAGCGCAAGTGTACCCATTTCTGTACCTTTCATACATTCAGTGGTGGTTGTATCTGATTCAAATGTAATTTCTTCATTACTGATGTGATCAAAGTTTTTCTTTTTTATTGTTATGAAGAATGGATACAGTCCAAAATCAGATCTCTAATTTTTAATTCAAAAATAGTCTCATCCCCATCTCATTTAGAATCTACGTCATGGTTGAATTTTCTTTAATGGTGTATCTAACTTGTATCCTTTTTAGATTCGTTAATTTTCAATTATTTTAAAATAGCAGCAATAAGATAATCGTATAAAGCATACTACTGGATAAAGATCCATCAATTTTATAACCATTATATATATTCTTCTAAATCCAAATTTCAAAATGTTTCAATAACATTGTTATGTTTGTCATTGTCAATCTCAGATACAATGATTTAGGGAGAAGAAACGAATTGAAATCCTGGTGATGAATAAAATTAAACAATTCACTTACTTTGAAATCGAAGATGAATTATAGAAAAGAAACAAATTGAAATTCCAATAAAGAATGAAATTTAGGAGAGAATTTAAATTTTTTGATATGGTTTTAGCTCAGGGATACTACATATCTTCATAAGTCATTACATAGTGAATTACTCCTCAATTAATGAGATTCAGTTATATTCCTTTTTATAAACACCCCAAATTTCATGCGCCTATATCTAAGATATATGTACTTGATCCGTTAGATACATGTATAAATGATAGAAAAATATAATTTTAAAAACTACTGATTTTCTGTTTGAGAGAGTAATTAACACTAATAATAATGTGCTTTATGTTATTTTCTCTTTTACACATCAACTGAAAAGCTCAGTCTAGAAACAAATAAATGGGATGGCCCAAACCAGACCAGACCTAAAAGAGACAAAAGTCTAAGAATAGGAAACTAGCTGAAACATAAGAATATTTATTTATTGATGCCCAAGGTCTAGAAGCTCCACTTTCCTCTTCTTCGCCACCATGGACATACCACAATCTTAGCTAAAACTGTCTATAGACTTCCTACTTCAAGCATACCTGACAATTTAAATCCTATTTGAATAACATATGATAATTTCACCATAACTTGAACAAGAGCCACTATTCATGTTGTTCTGAGTCCAAGTCTCATTTATTGAATATGAGACCTTAGCTTTCTAAATCAAAATAGATACTCTTATCTTATTTTTCAAATGTCATATTTCATTTTCAATCACCTTTATCATTATAAATTAAAAATTCTTCAACTTGACCCGAGGAGTGTTCCAAAATATCATAAGTCTTTGCATAAAAGTTGAGACAATCTTTAAAGTACTAATAACTTCATATCTCGGCCATTTGAAAGTCTTTCCTACCTCACTCAAATTTCTTAAATCGAAAATCCTTCCAAATTAGTCGTGTCATAAGTACAATCTATCACAAAGTCATCTCACCCAAAATTATCTAGTATTCTTGGTTACTCCACGAAACTGATTGTGGTTGCTAATTTAATACCTCAAACTACCAATACATTAGTTAAAATCTATATAATAATCAAACACTGCACATACATTCCGACTAATATATTTAGATGATTTCACACAAGCACACCCGTTGAAAACTTTCTTTATCCACAAGCCCATTATCCCAATGTCAATTATTATCTCTTGGTCTCAATTAATATTGATGGCCCTCAATTAAATTTTCAAAATGCACTTCACAACTTGAACATGTTGTCACTTACCGTTGATCCACCACTTTTCAACACTATAACTATCGAGAAAGTAGTTCCTAGAACACATCACACATTTGGAGTGAGACTACTAGGATAGAGTGATCGACTAATGAAATAAATCTTGATTTACCAAGGGTGAAGATCAGTTACTTAAGGGGCTACCAAATGTTTCATTTTTTTAAAGAAATGGAGATCGACATTGCATTCAACTATGAAGCATCAACAAGTATTTACTACATACTTTTGAGTGAGGATCAGTTAATAAGGAGATTTAAATTGGTGGATCAATGGTAGGTGTTAACTAGTTCAGGTTTCGAAGTATATTTTAGAGATTTAATTAAGAGCTAGTAAGATCAATTGAGACCAATAAAATTGAATCGATGTTGGGGTAATGACGGTGTGGATAAACGAAGTTTTTAGCGACATGCTTATGTTAAATTATCTGAGAATGTTAGAGGAATGTGTGTATAGTGATTTATTACTTTACAAATTTGAGCCAGTGTATTGGTGATTTGACGCATTATATAAGACTAATATATATATATATATATATATATATATATATATATATATAGAATGTTGGATTCGGAAGTAGATTAACATAATCCTCTAACAATGTTGCCAGGAATAAAACATACATATTGCATAATAATCTGATATTACATTCTCTGTTCAATTCACATTGATTCGAAATCAGTTATCTTAATTACTTAATGTCAAGCCATCCATAAGAAGACTTACTGACAACTGCATATTGAAGATTTTCTTTCAAGATCACTACTCTATACTTCATCCTCCTCCCATACAATCATGGGCTCTCCTTGCAGATATGTGGTTTATTTGATGCGTAGTGAGATATCAATCTTTGTTAATGTGGTAGGATTTAGTGTTGAGACATAGCTAGTTTAGGTTTTGGTTTTGTGTTATAGAAGGAAATTGCATTGTTGGTTGAAGCTGAAGAGCTCTAAGAGGAGGCTATCTAGTGTCTGGCAGGGTTGTCTAGTCCATTAGGCCACTTAGGCAATTGCCTAAAGCCATAATTGTGGAGGATCCATATTTTCATATATAAATAGTTATATCTACTATATAAAAAAAATTATTTAAATCTTTTGTTAGAATAAAAAAATAAAACAACCCATATTTTTTTAAAAGAAAAAAAGAAAACTTAAGTAGAGTGCTAAGAATATTTTTGGTTTTCTATTTAGTGGTCAAAAAGCGAGATTACTAGATGATGAGATTTTGAAAAAGCATTATCTTAATCTTGAAGATTCCCTAATGCATAATAGTCGCTCTGACATTGATAGTTTAGATTTATTTTCTGAATTTAAACTGTTAAAGAAAATAGCAAAAGTAGAAGATAATAGGTATTGATATACTTAATTAGATAAAATGACTCAATGCCTTTCCAAATATCTATATATTGCTTATAGAATAATGTTGATAGTCGTGTTACGGTTGCCTTAGTTGGAACAAGTTTTTCATAATTAAAAGAAAAAATTACAAAAAAATGCAACTAGTAATGTTACATTACAGAATATAGTCCACTTTATGTTACATTACCAAATATGACCCAATTGTATAGAAAAATAAAGTTACTTTACATTCTTAGCCAAATTATTACTCTCTCTCACACATCTCCCATTTTCATCTTACAAAATAGGGAAATTGTTGCCTCCTTTCGATAATTTCATAGTAGAGCCTCGGCTCCAAATAATACACAGACCAATACCTCTGAAAAGAACAATACATAGACACAAGTGGCTGCAAAACTTAAACTCATTCATATTTATATTTATTGCAGAGGCCAAAGCACATGTCTCTAAGGATGCTTTGCTATCGGACATCTGCCTTAGTACCTCAGCAACACCCACCTATTTCCGTGTATATTATTTTGAGATCAAAGATGCTCAAGGCAAAACATGTTTATTTGATCTTATTGATGGAGGTGTAGCTGCAAATAATCCAGTGAGTAGCTAGCCGCTAGAAATTAGTCTAATAAAAGCAGAGTACTTATAAATTTCTTTATCAAATAATTATAGTGATTAATCGAAATTGGCGGAATTTAAACAATATATATTTGCAGACACTAATGGCAATTACTCACACTTCGAAAGCAATCATGTTGGGAAATGAGTATACTATACACCTCTTATAATTTTATATAATGTTGTATATTAAGAGTATATCTACAATTACACAATAATATACATAATTATACAAATATAGATATATAGATATATTGTATAAAAAGACTGTATTGTATATACAACAATATACAATATAATATATAAATATATACAACAATATACAGTACAGTATACAAATATATACACTGTTGTACCAAAAAACAGACTTCGTCTTCTTCCTCGAATCCAAGCATCAAATACATTCAAAACACCTCAAAACTACACCAAATCATCCAAAATTTTAGATTTGGGCTCCTCAATACATAATCGATCTTTTATAAATATACCCACTCGAAACAGAGCTTATCTACGAAAATATTGGAACCTCGAATTGTAGAAAAAAAATCGTGAAACAATGTTGAATTTTTCACCAATTTGTTTGAAGCTTTTTGAGAGAGAATTGGGAAAGAATTGAAGTGAAAATCGTGAAAAAGAAGCTGAGAAATTGGTATAAAAAGTGTTGTTCCCTATGTAACTAGAAAGAAAAGTTAGTTTACAGTGGATGACCAAATCAGATTTTGGGATATTAAGTGTAAAGTATATTTTTGGCTACTTAAATGTAAAATATATTTGCTAGTTATATTTTTATGTAATTATCCCTAATTAAAATTGATGAAGTCTTACCAAAGATCAACAATATCTCAAGAGATATTGAATGGATTAGCTATATTATCAATTAAAAAAAATTATTAAGAAATAATGACTATAAAAAAATTATTACTAGTAATTTTGGATCTCAAAAAATTATTACGCGTTTCCAATATGGTTGAAACGCCCGGTGGCTGTTAAAGCCATTACATCCCAGAAAAATCATGTGAAACGCAAAAAACCCGCCGGTAGAGAGCTTTTATTGGTAAGGATGTGTCCCTTATCATAAGTCATCACTAATAGGTAAAGATTTTTAAAACTAAAATAAACATTAGTTTGAAAAAGTTATATTGCTACAGCTAGAAAGGTAAAATTGACCACCTTTTAATTAGTATAAAGAAAAATAGCATTAATCAAAGTTCCGGAGAAAATATCAAAGACCCGACCAAAAAGATAAATAAACAGAATTAATCCTTTTAGAGTCACCTTTAAAACAGCTAATCTTTGTATAGCCCTTTTATAACTTTAATAACATATCATTTTATAATCAAGCCACTTTGCTTACATATCTGCACGGCCTTTAATGAAGATTTAGATAAAGATTTAAAGCTTGGGGTAACGTAAACTACCCAATAAACCATAACAGGAAAAAACAATTTAGAAAATAAAGATTAGATGAAGAGTACATACTATTTCATATATTCAATAAAGACTGTACAAGGTATATAATTATTTACGGAGCTATAGTGATGGAAAGATAGTCAGTTGAGCACTCAAAATTATAATTTATATATGTATCGAGAGCATATTTACAACTTGTTAGTATTTTTTTGCATTACTTTTATATCACTTAAATACCAATAACCTGAATTAATCACAATAATGACTACGTATTGTTACCACATGCTCATTAAATTATGCATGCATGCCTATTCTCAGGATGATTTTTTCGCTCAAAATTTTAGAGGTGCAAATGTTTATTATATGAAAATGTCATTGTAGAAAGATGTATGAAAATATAATAGTGGAAGGTTTGCAATTTAGAGGAAAATTACTACGCTAATTGTGTTCGTACTAATTTTTTTTGTCCTCCTCATTTTCTAAAGGATGCGTTTCCATTTAGACGACATGTAAATTCAAACCTACAACCTATCGGTTGGATGAAGAAAGTGTTCTATCACTAAGCAAGCGTCATTCTTTGAATTTGTACTGATTTATTTTCATCATTATATGCCTAGAAGCAAAAAAGGAAAGGAAAAAAAAAGAAAAGAAAGAGGTTTCTTGAAAAGGATGGTGGTGGATTCAATTTAATTACACATGATGTTTGAGTCCAAAATGCGCCTTAGACTCCAAAAGAACATGTGGGGCATCCAAGGACTAGAGATTAAAGTCCAGATGCTAATACTATATCGCGAATCCTAACATATTGTTAAAGAACATTTTGAGTTGTTTCACTTGAAAAACAACTTATATAGGCTATCAACTCGAGCCTAACAAAGAAAATAACTCTTACTTTACACATATGATGTTGGAAAGAAAATGATGTGTCCTTTACATATGATGTTGGTCATTGTGTCTTCATTCCGCTATAGACCTTGAAAAAAGATAAAAAGAGCATTATAACCCAAAACATCCAAATTAAAACAGTGTCCTACATGTCGAGATGTCTTGTATTTGAATTTTTAACTCCAATGTACTAAACTAGTATCGCACCGACTAACACCATTTCCTAATAGACATTCTACCATACCGTAGGATTAAACGTGACATCTTATCGTGTAAGATTACAAAAAGAATTTCTTCTTCTTATTGCATTCAACTAGTTATTGCCATGTATATTTAATAGTATACACGATTAAAAGAAGAAAAGAAAAAACTAATTGTTGCCTTTACTTGTCATAGTTTATTTATGAACCATATATAATGACATTCGATTTCTATATCCTTTTGCATTGAAATCCAACGGAGTCAAAATCCTTATAATTGAATGCTTAGAAAAATAATCACGAGCCAAGTGTAATCAGAAACTAGAACACTAGCTATGACTTCAAATAAGTACGTCCTTTAGTTTGGGTAATATATTCTGAATTGAGTTCATGAGAATTGTGATTACATTGGTGAAAATATATGGCTGTCATTGACTAATCATCACTATTCAATGGTGTGTACAGTTCCTTGTGGGCCTTCGTTAACTTGATTCACATGTAAGGTTGGTGAAAGGAATCATCAACCTGTTATTGGTGCTCTTGGCATCAATATACATTGCTAAAACATGCTTTGATGTCTCCATTAATTAGTAACAAGACTATGAGTATGTTTCTTACTAAGGAAAACATTTTCTAGAAAATGCTTTCTAATTTTCTCATGTTTGATTGGCTTAAATGTTTTGAAAAATATTTTCCAAATCAACTTATTTTCCTCAAATTTAAGGAAAATGACTTTCCTTCAAAAAGTAGGAAAATATTTTTCAAAACTCTCTTTCAACCTCACACATCAACTTTCCACACTAACCCAGATTTCGGGTATCGATTCTTGAAACTAACCCGGGATCCAACTCCCAACCCTGACTCCCGATTCTCAACTCGGGAGTCAGGGTCGGGAGTTGGGGTTGGGTCTCAGGACAGGAGTTGCAGTCGGGTCATGGGTCGGGTGCCGGGCTGGGAGTCGGGGTCAGGTGTCTGGGTCAGGTCCCAAGTCTCGGATCGGGTCTAGGGTTGGAAATTAAGGTTGGATTTCTGGTTGGGTGTTGGGGTCGTGTCTTGGAACGGGAGTCAGGGTCGTGTCTCGGGTCGGGTGTCGAGGTTGGGTCTCGGATCTCAGGTCGAATATCTAGGTCAGGCCTCGGGTCGATAATCGGGGTCTGGTCTTTGATCGGATGCCGGGTTCGGGACTCGGGTCGGGAATCGGGATCGGATGTCGAGGTTAGGGTAGGGTCTAAGGTCGAGAGTCGGGATCGGGGTTGGGTCTTAGGTCGAGAGTCGGGGTCGGGTCTCAGGTCGTGAGTCGAGGTCGGGTCTCGGATCGGGAGTCGGATTTAGGGTCCTGTGTTGGGGTCGGGTCTCGGGTCGGGAGTCGGGGTCGTGTCTCAGGTCGGGTGTAGAGGTTGGGTCTCGTGTAGAGAGTCGGGGTTGGGTTTTGGGTCGGGTGTCGAGGTCAGGTCTCGGGTCGGGAGTTGGGGTCGGGTTTGAAGTCGGGAGTTAGGGTTGGGTCTCCGGTTGGGTACCAGGGTCGGGTGTTGGGCCTCGAATCGGGAATTGGGGTCTTGTCTTAGTTCGGGTGTCGAGGTCAGGTCTCAGGTTGAGAGTCAGGGTTCGGCGCGAGTTTGGGACCCGAG
This sequence comes from Capsicum rhomboideum, assembly GCA_031232105.1. Lineage (NCBI taxonomy): Eukaryota > Viridiplantae > Streptophyta > Magnoliopsida > Solanales > Solanaceae > Capsicum > Capsicum rhomboideum. Next base: position 84,036,288 of record CP124712.1, read on the forward strand.
TGGAGAGTTGAGGTCGGGTCTCGGTTTAGGTTTAGAGATCGGGTACCGGGTCTTAGGTCTGGAATTGGGATCGGGTCTTTAGTCGAGAGTCGGGATCGGGTGCTGGGTTCGGGACCCGGGTCAGGAGTTTGGGTTGGGTACAGAGGTCGGGTCTCGGGTTGGAATCAAGGTTGGGTCTTAGGTCAAGAGTCGGGGTTGGGTCTCTAGTCGTGAGTCGAGGTCGGGTCTCGGGTCGAGAGTAGGGGTCGGGTCTTGGGTCAGAGTCGGTTCTAAAGTCAAGGTCGGATCTCGAGTCGGAAGTCAGGGTCAGGTCTCGAGGTCGGGTCTCAGATTAGGTGCCTGGTCGGCAGTCGGGGTCGGGTCTTGGGTCGAGAGTGGGGGTCGGGTCTCGGGTCGAGAGTCGGGGTCAGATCCCTGATTAGCTATCATTGTCGGGTGTCGGGGTTGGGTTCCAGGTCGAGTGTCATGGTCTGGTCCCGATTCGGCTGTCGGGGTCGATTACCTGGTCTGGAGTTAAGGTTGAGTCTCGGGTCGGGTATCAGAATTGGGTCTCTATTAGGTGTCTGGGTCGGAACCTGGTTTAATTGTACGGCTCGATTACCGAGTTTGGAGTATGGGTCGGGTCTCGGGTTGGGTGTCGGAGTCGGGTCCCAATTTGGGTGTCGGGGTCGGGACCTGGAATGGTCGTCTGGGTTGATTCCCGGGTCAGAAATTATTTTCCTAAAAAATATTTTTTACCCTTTAGTCAAACACTAAAAGATATTTTTTGAAAAGTATTTTTCATTCACCAACCAAATACTAGAAAATATTTTCCGCGCACCAACCAAACATGAGAAAATAAGTAAGAAACCAACTTATTTTCCATGAAAATATTTTCTAGGAAAACATTTTCATTCATACCAAACACACCATATATGTAAATATTCGCACTCGTGTGTGGTTTGTACGGGGATAGATGAAGAGGATGTGCTCATTTTATGAATATTTTGCGATACACTCCACCTCCCTTTCTATTTTTGTGGATTTCCTTTTAAATTATTTTTTTTTTTTGATAAAATCGATATTTAAATTAATACTTAATATGCACCTGTACATAAGTCCTTTTAAATCCATTTTAAGAAGAACATCAACTTTCCAAATTTGAAAAGAATTTAATTACTCCCTCCGTTTCAAAAAGAATGACCTACTTTCCTTTTTAGTCCGTTTCAAAAAGAATGACCCTTTCCTTTTTTGGCAACACTTTAATTTCAACTTTCCACATGGCATGTTTAAGACCACAAGATTAAAGGACATTTTGGTACATTTGTCATAACTTTAATTTAGGACCACAAGATTCAAAAGTCTTCTTTATTTTCTTAAATTTCGTGCCAAGTCAAACTAGGTCATTCTTTTTGAAACGGAGGGAGTAAAAATTTTCATTTTTTCCTCACTAACAAGCTTTACACATATATGATAACATGTTAATGTAAATTAATCCACACGTACTTACATGTGTGTAGGGTGGGGTTTTATGCATGTGGCAGTACGGTAGAGAAAAGGTCAAGAGATGTTAGGGAAGAGAGGATGTCATAAGGGTATTGACTACGATCACACTAATGGCCAACGAAAGTATAGCTATGTCTTTAATATTAGAGAAATAAATTATGGATAAAAGTAGGGGGGGAAATTTGAGCGGCCTCATGTAAAAGACGGGAACACTCCTCTTATATATATTTGACTCTTGTTCATTAATATTTCATACAAACTCCTTATAAATTCTCTCTCATTTCCCTTCTCTTTTTTGCTAAACGAGTTCGAGTACTCCGCCCTCACTAATTATGGTGACCAAGAAACCAAAAGTAGTGATAATTGGGGCAGGAATGGCTGGTCTGACAGCTGCTAATAAACTATATACAACAGCAGGATCAAAGGAATTGTTAGAGGTATGTGTAGTGGAGGGTGGAAATAGGATTGGTGGAAGGATTAACACGTCCGAGTTTGGTGGTGACAAGATTGAGATGGGTGCTACTTGGATCCATGGAATTGGAGGCAGCCCTGTTTACAAGATTGCCCAAGATATAAACTCCCTGCAATCTGAGCAGCCATGGGAGTGTATGGATGGGCTCTTAGATACTGACGCAGTCACAATAGATGAAGGTGGGCATGAGCTCAATCCTTCCCTTGTTGAACCCATTTCCAATCTTTTCAACAAGCTCATGGATTTTGCTCAAGGGAAATTACTCATTGAAGATGAAATCATTAAATCCTCCAATGGTAATGGTGGAAATCTCATGAGTATTGGTTCTTTCCTTCGTAGGGGGCTTGATGCTTATTGGGATTCGGTGAAAGACGACCACGAGGATACTCATGACCTCAAAGGGTTAGATAAATGGAGAAAAAGATCACTTGAACAAGGCATCTTTGCCATGTTTGAGAATATCCAAAGGACTTATACATCAGCTGGTGATTTGCAAATGCTAGATTTCAGTGCAGAAAAAGAGTATCGCATGTTTCCTGGAGAAGAAATAACCATTGCAAAAGGCTATTTATCCGTGATTGAATCTTTGGCCTCTGTTCTACCAGCTGGTTTGATTCAATTAGGCCGAAAAGTCATAAAGGTAGAGTGGCAACCTGATGAGTCATTAGACATTGAAAATGAAAGTACTAATAACAAGCCAGTGAAGCTACATTTTGTTGATGGATCAATTATGTATGCTGATCACGTCATAGTTACAGTCTCACTTGGAGTTCTAAAACAGGGGATTCACCAAGATTTTGGTATGTTTAACCCCCCACTTGCTAGTTTCAAGACTCAAGCAATCTCAAGGCTTGGTTTTGGTGTTGTCAACAAGATATTCTTGAAACTAACTCCAACACATGATGAAGAATATGGCATAAAGTTTCCCTACCTGCAGATGGTCTTCCATCAGTCAGAACCAAACCCAAAAATTCCTTGGTGGATGAGGAGGACAGCTAATTTGTCTCCAATCTATGGCAAGTCAAATGTTTTATTATCATGGTTTGCAGGTAAAGAAGCTCTTGAGGTGGAATCTCTTAATGATGAGGAGATAATTGATGGGTTCTCAAAGACTATATCTAGCTTCCTTTTAAACTCAAACTATCTCAAGAAATCGTGCAATGGGCATGCAAATAATTCTGCAGAAAGTAGCTACATTAAAGTGGATAAGGTGTTAAAGAGCCAATGGGGAACCGATCCACTATTCTTGGGTTCATATAGTTATGTAGCAGTTGGTTCAAGTGGAGATGATTTGGATGCTATGGCTGAGCCCTTGCCAAAAAGGACTAGCATTCATTCAAATATTAGCTCCCCTCCCCTTCAAATTCTGTTTGCAGGGGAAGCAACACATAGAACTCACTATTCAACAACTCATGGTGCTTACTTTAGTGGCCTTAGAGAAGCCAATAGGCTTCTTCACCACTATCACTATATGAAAAATGATTCTTTTCAATAGAACCTAGGCAGGTATTTTTCTTTTTTCTTTTCTCCCGTGACCATTACTATTCCTCATTATTTTCTTCACTTGTTTGAGAAAAAACAAGATGTTTGTTAGTTCAATCTATGATGGAATTTGAGAGGAAAAGGAGAAGTAGAACAGGACAGGAAGAGAAAAGAAAGGGAGAGGAGGACATTTCCTGATGTAGTGATTAAGAAGTTCCTTTTCAATTTTCTATCGCTTTCAATGTGTTTTTTGATTAATTCCTTTTTTTTTCCCATCCTTTTCCTTTCCTTTCTCCTCTCCTATTATTTGAGGGTTCTTGCTCTATTAAAGTTGATTATGCTTGGATGCTTAGAATTATTTGAAACACTTAAGGTAAATAAAAAAGTATCTAGCTTTGTATCTCATCATGTTTGGTCCATCTTTGGAGTCTCCTTCCGTATGGTCAGTTGACAGGATCATTTAAAACCGGGCATACACATCTAGGATATTTCTTTCTGGTAAAAGTATTCTTTTCCTAAGAAAGAAGAGTTTTTTTATGAGATATTTCAGACAATATTTTGAACGCAGAAATTATTTTAGGAACCTTTTAATCTTGTACCATTTCCTATAAAAACTAGCTTCCAATTAATCCAAGTGGAGTGGGTGTATACTAATACTACTCTCCCCGGTTTCGTTTCGTTTTCCTTTATGTGACACTATTTTCTTATTAATTTGTCCTAAAAAGAATAATATATGTTTATATATTTGGAAACAATTTAGCTTTAAATTTCTTGTTAATACTTATGAGAAGCATTTATCGGTACACAAATATTATGACATGTTTAACGTTGCGAGTTTCAAATTCTTCACTCTTTCTTACATGCCGTCACATATATTGAACGAATGGAATAGAAAATACAAATCATATTTCTTTTTCAGTTTTGATGCTAAAAACTGATGGATGTCCTTAACAATGAGCCAGTAAGTTGGGATTCTGAAGATTAGTGGTGAAGGGTCTCGATCTCTTAGGTTCAAATCCACACCAGAATGAAGGTCCCATTCCAATGCATATATATGAAGACTATACATATACTAGACAGGTGAGGCATATCAGAGCTTAACTGTGCCCCCAGTCCCAACTAATTTTTTTGGTATATTGCCCTGCATATCTTGTCACATAAATTCAATCTCGTTTGTAACTATATACTTATCAATAAAGCAACCAAAATTCAACATAGATACAGCTTATTGCATTGTGGTCATATTGTGCCATGAGTTGTATATCGTTTTACAAAATCACCCACAACAGTTTTTGATGCCATTTCCCACTTAAAATTAAACAACCAAAAACATAACTAACCTTTCAAGACTATCAAAATTTGAAGAAATTTATACACTTTTTTCTGTTTTCCTTGAGATGGATTGGTGTAGATCATGTTGTTGTGGATATGGATAGTCAAATCAAAGGGAGCATCTGCTCATGAAGACTCTGTTATTGTAAGAGAGTAGTCAGGCTCTCCCTCTAAGAGAAATTGATCATGATCTCAATGGCCCACTTTAATGTCCCTTTTCTCCTTCATATATATGTGTTTTTCAATCAGCCTTTCTTTTGATGATTGTGCATATCGCTGACCATCATCACCATTCACTTTAACATTTTTATCGCAAGTGCACAAACTCAATGGCTAATCAAATAGGACCCTTTGAATCATCATCATCATTACTTGTTAACATTTTCAATAATGCTTAATTCACTTTTCCTGGGTAAATTCTCCCGTCCCTACTTACCTGAGGGTGTAACAAATCAATACTCTAAGGGGCCATTCCACAATGATTGTGACTTGGCCTCAGCTCTAACTAAATAATAGCATTACCTCCTTTTCACTATTTAATTGTTAGTTTTAGTATGATGGTCCCTAAATATTAACCAGCGTATTATCGACTACTCGGATGTATTGTACTCATTTGCTCTATTCCTTAAGCAATAAGCAATGTTTGCTCCTGCCTAATCTTACTTCTTCTTCTTTTATTTTTTATAAGTTTAAAAACATGAACAAGTAATCAGCCAATTAGGCACACACCAAAGTATTAAATAATCATGCACACATTGTATAACCCTTCCTTTTTCTTAAACATGTGTAGTAGTTAGATTTTGCTTAGGAAGTGACAGAAAATGTTATAATACAAATGAAGTGTCCTTGAGGTGATATTTAGGAACTAGAAAGAAACAGCGCGCGTAAGTTAATGTTTTGTTTAAGATAAGAATTTCTTAAATTAGTTGCTCATATGCACAAGCAGCTAAATATAAAATGAATAAATTTAAGTATGTGGTGCTGTTCATGAGCAGTTAAGCTGCAGTTGGAACATGACATATATATATAAATAATCAGAAATGTCCAAATAGAAAGTATAAATGTGGTACGAAACATTCTTTATTTAAGTAAATCCACTAGGCGAGGTGTTTAGGGCTAATTTTTTTAAAAATAAATTTATATAGTAAAAGTAGACTCAAAAAAAGTACAAGCAAATGATCTAGCCAGGTCTTATTTTAGTAATCCTATATGGTGCGTTACTTTAATTATTGTCTAGTTGGTTTACGAACCAAGTACATTTGTTGGTTTTCTTTAGGTTAAATCATACCAAACACAATTTATGTCTTTCATCTGTTTGTTTAAAAAATTAAAAATCATGAGATCATCAAACTTCCAGCTCCATCTTTTGCCAACCATCTTTATATTAATATGAATTCTTTAGTAGTAAATAAAAATGCAATGGCCCATCATTTGATTCACAAAATCTTAGATAAGCATCAGCACATACAAGAGGGAACATTGCTTCTTCTTTTAACAAAAAAAGGTTACTGAATGGGAACTTTTTTTCCATCCGAATTTGTGACAAATTATTTGTCCAATTGCGATGGGAATCAAAGGAGGATAAAAAGGTGTAACTAATATACTTAATATTATTATATTGGTGGTAGGAGTGTACAGACCAAATCGTCAAGTTAAATCGAATCGACGAACCAAATCAAACCGAGAAAAAAACCCGACTTGAGGTTTGGTTTGGCGTTAGAAAAAAACCCGACCATTCTTGGTTTGGTTTGGTGTTAACCAAAAAAAGTCAAACCGAACTCAAACCAAACCGACATAATATATATATAATTTTAACTTTTTAATTGATAAAAAATATTAATTATAATCTACTCTCTAAATACTTTTTAAACTAGTTTTATTAATATTCAATATTTAGAAAGTAGACGTAGATATATATATTCAGATTTAGGCCTTTAAGTTGTAATATTTATCTATTAATTGATAACTAAATGATCCAAAGTCCAATATAAACTTAAAACCTAAACTTTTTCACTCTTCATTTTACTTTTTAGTTTCAAGAGAGTTTTTCACTCCTCGTTTTTTCATAATTGTGGTTTTCCACTAGCACATGAGTGAAAACATATTTGATATTGTCTTTAGTCACAATATAATTGTAAAAATTAAAGATTATAAAAAAAATGAAAAAAATCAAAAAACTGAAAAAATCGAAAGAACCGACTAACACCTAAACCGAAAAAACCAATTTTATGTTGGTTTGATTTAGTTTATTGATTTAATAAACCGATGTGATTGATTTCATTTATTTTAAGTAAAAAATTAAACCAACTCGATCTATATACACCTCTACATATTGGCATCTCAAATTTTGCTTTTAAAATGGGTAGAGGGTGAAAGGAAGGGCTGCCCCTGTTAATATTACTTCCTTCGTCCCATTTTATATGTCTCTTTTTGATCGGGCACGAAGTTTAAGAAATAAATTATGACTTTATAAAGTTTACAAAATTGCCTCTATTAAAGTCACTTTAATATTTCTTTTTTAGTTGTCTTTTCTTATTAAGTGAGACCCAGTGAAAATAAAATAAGGATGATGTCATTAAATAGTTGTCAAATAAGGAAATATGATATTTTTTTTGGGACAAACTAAAAAAAAAATAACGACACATAAAATGAGACGGAGGGAATATCATTTTTATAAAAGGGAAGAATGGAGAGTAATAAAAGGAAGGGCTACCCTGTTAATATTGTCTTTTTTATAAAAGGAAAGAATAAAATATACAATAGGAATCTAGAGGACTAGCAAGCAACTCCTACCTAGGTAAATATGCCTTTTTTAAGGTACTTCACCACCTCCAAGAAATGTATGGTTTTAATTATTATTTTTTTGCTTTTTGAGAATCAAATCAAGTGAACTTTCATTACGTATTATTCTAAAATGTATTTTCTGCAATAATGATTTGAAGAAATTAAAATTATAGTCTTTAACTCCTTTTGTATATTATATGAATATCTTTAAAAAAAAACTAATGCCACAAAATGACTTAATTCGGTAAAATCTACGTCCCATTTGGACATACTTCTTTTTTTGTTTTTCAAAAAACATTGGTTATTAATTGTAGACAATTTTTCACTCCAACTTGAAGTTGAGTTTCCAGAATTGAAAAAACTGTTTTTCTTTTCAAATATTTTTTTTCCCCTCACAACAAAACTTCAACTTTTTTTCAAATTAAATGCATTTTCAAATCCCCCTTTTGAACTCACTTTAAATTTATTTTTTTTCTAGTATCACCGCTTTCATGTCTTCACTTTAAAAATTTTATCAAGGAAAAAGTTTCCAACAAATATATTTTTAGATGGTCCTTGAAATTATGTTACATAAATAGTGACTTAATTTATGGTTGTTTGAAACAAAGCGAACCCAAATTCCTCACTATATTAATAAGAACCGGAACACATGATTACAACTTTAGAATCATAAATGCAACATTTCAAATACTAAATTACAATAGAAATATCGAGATTACAAGTAACGAAAGGATAGAGATAAGAATGAGGATTAGAAGCTTAGACTCTAAGAAAGGAGATGAGAGGGGACATACTATTCTCAACAATATTCGCATAATCCCTTCTTTCATGCCTAATCTCCCTTTTAACTAGATGCTAATTAGGCCTGATTTCCAAATAAAATATTCCAATATTTTGCTCGCCCAATCTCACTCACCACTTCTAACCAATGTGCCCTACTGAATTAGTTTGGTTCACAACACATATCTTCTTGTCTATGATCTGTTCTTGGATGAGCAGTTGAATTCAAAGATTGGCAGCAAATTTTTGTATGTTCTGTCGGTAACTTCGCATGGTCCAGCCAATGTACACAAACCACCAGCAGTACTAGTACATAACAAATTCTTGATTTGACGTCATAATGGCCTTTTATATAATTCATACTCCCTCCGTTTATTTTTACTTGTCACTTATTTTTAAAATAAATTTCCATTTTACTTGTCATTTTTGACATATCAAGAAAAAATTATTATTTTCTTCATATTTCATCCTTAGTATTAATTACTTATTCTTCAAATCTGTAGCAATCCCAATTACAGAACACAACTCTAACGTATATTATACCTTCAAATTCAAATTACAACTGATAATTTGAAGAGCAAAGTAACAATGAACAATACTAAAGGGAAATCTCAGAATAATAGCGGAAGAGGGTAACTAGAAGGGGATGAGAAACTAGACCATAGAAGGAAGATGAGAGAACAATAGACAAGCCAAAGCTTTGACATAATTTGAATAACTGTTTTTGTCTAACCCTGATTCCTATTTAACGAAATGATAATTGGGTCTGGATCCCAAATATAACTCTCCAACATTTCAACCGACCCAATAATCCCAACTAGATCTGTCTCATGCACCCCTTTCAGCCCATCGGCCCATATGTACTCATTTTGATTCACAATAATATTCCCCCCTGAAATAAGAACCTTGTCCTCAAGGTTCGAGTCGAGCCACACTAATGAGGGAAATTTAACACTCTCGTCAAACCATTTCTCAAAAAAGTTCAGCGACAAAACATCTGTTTTATGTGATTTCCTGGCCATATTATAAAGTATAGAGGACAATGGCACCTGCACGTTCTTGATGACAACTTCTGGGGGCATGTAACAAATTCTTAGAAGTGATGAAGACCCCAGAATAGTTACCATTTCCATAATGGATCGAATCGGATCATTGTGCAAACAAACAAATAGAGAGAAAGATCCTGCACTTCTAAAAACAATCCTAGGAACAACCATTTGCTTAGCCGAGTTAGACAAAAACCATAGAAAAGCAGCAGTGAAAATGCAAGGAAGCTTCACCCCTCTTTTCTCCGGATATCCAAGAACATTACCGAATACATGCTGCCAAACAAATGTTTTCTTGAAGTATACCACATAATCTTCATGTTTAACACCAAATCTTTCATAAAGGACTAGTAAGTGTACTTCTCCTACAATGTACATACCCTTGGATGCATTATAGCTATAGCCAACAGAGAACCCAATGGAAAAGGTTTGACCACCTGAAATTGTGGAATATGAACTCAAACATTCTACCAGTACCAACGTCAAGTCATGTGTTGTTGGGTGCAATCTAAACCAAGAGCGATTTGATCCTTCAACTGGTAAATCATTAGTGTCACCTTTATCTCCTGGCAGTAATATGTTGCTAATCTTCACACCATCAACTTTATTTTCATTTATTTTACTAATGTAGGAATTCAGAACCCAGCACTTTCCGGGATCCCACACTTTAGTCATAGAGTAAGAGCATGCAAATGTGTAAAAGATGTTAGCACATCCAAGTATGCCGCATACCTCTCGAACAATAGAAAACAATAGGAAGTACCTAGGACGAGTATGTGCACTGTGAGTAGACTGCCTCATGGAAATAAATGTGAAGCAGTACATGAATTTCCTGTGGGTATCTCCAGAAAAAAGGGCCTCGTCATGGCCAATGATGATGACACCACCACCTTGAGCGTTCAAAGAAAGACGAGCACCAATCTTGTCAAATTCCAGCACAGAAAAAAGATCACATTTCTTATGCAGAAACGCGAAGAGAATGGGTTGAGATAAATGTTGCCCAGTGTCGAACCAATAGCAAGTGGGTAAGCCATTTTTCATGCTCTCATACACTGCTAGATCACCAAAATCGGCCAAAGATTGTTCGGTGAATATGCATGGAAAAAACTCAGCAATGGACATCTCTCCCTCAACTCTTGTTAGTTCATCAAAATCAGCAATCGAAGCCTCTCCCTCAACTCTTGTTGGTTCATCAAAATAAGAAAGCAAAATCTTATGGGAAACATATTCTTCAGTCCCAACAAGCTTTAGATATGCAAATTGGTATTGAAGGTCGAACTCATTTCGCTCAAAACTTCCATCAAACACTATGTTCGTATTAGTTTCGAGACATTCATCTTCCTCAGCAATTGATTTCCTAGATTGTGTATCATCAGGATAATCAATTTCAGCGCACATAATAGGTTTGTTTATCACCTGAGTTGCCTGCAAAGGCATTTGCAACCCCTCTGAATTATCCACTATCAAGTCAAAACCAGTGTCAAATTTATGGGTTCAGTTTTCAATCTGGTGAGAACTTTTATCGAACACTTTGTCCACATGGTCTGAATGTTCATCCTCATTAACAGGATCTGCCCCAGCGCGAAGGACGTTTGTGTCAATCGAAATGTCAGAATTATTCCCAATGCTTGAGTTTCCATCACCCAAAGCAGAAACAATCTCTCTGCTAACTATCGTAGTAGCAGTGACAATTGCATCATCTACTGTAACCTCTGGAATTGTTGTTGGTGACAAACCAGTGGAATTGGATATATTAGAAGTTGAGATACGGATTTTTTCAAGTTGATTAGATATAACTGAATATTTGTCCTGCAAATTCTGTAGCAAATTAAGAATATTGGTAATTTGAGAGTATACCAAAGGAGAAAAGTGCACCGTAGGAGACTCCGGGGAGGTTCGGGCTCGAAAATGCAGCGCTAACTTCTCCTTGAAATGCTTCCAATCCCAAAATTATTTGTTACAATACATCCAACGGAACCATTTGTCACGCCCCAAACCCCATTGAGACGTGATTGGCACCCAAAGAGATATGGCCCGAGAGAACCAATCTTTGCTCCTGAACCTTCGTATGCATATCCTCATATGAATCTTATTGAACCTTATGCAACTATATGGAAAACATGAACATAGAAACATATGCTATAACCATATATATCAAACTTGGCCGTTGGGGCCATTACGTCTAACTGAACGTACATATCTTACATCCATATACCTACATAAGTCTACAAAAGCCTCTAACAGATGCATTTACCAGACCAACTAAAAGTCGGGACAATTCCCCGCTTTGTACAAAATTTACAATGCCAAAACAACTATACAACTATGACCCAGAAAGCTCCGAATCAAGTGGAGCTCACCAAAAATCTGTGAATGATCCCCAGTCTATAGAGGAGGTCTACTAATGCCTGTACCTGCAACATGTAAGGTAAGTCCCCCGAGGGGGTCAGTACGAAGAATGTACTGAGTATATAAGGCTTATAAGAAATAACATCATATATGAGAATTTCAATCTAAATGTGGAAACATGCATATTGTATTAATATGTTAGATCACTCACGTAACTCCTTATTAGTCATATAATATCTTTCATACACATCCTCATTCAAGAGATTGTTCCTTCACTCAAAAGACTTACCTCCAAGAGGTTCTCCTATTCCAGAAATTCTAGAGGTTCCTCTATTCCATAGATTCCAGAGATTCTTTCTTGCTCCTATGCCTACTACCATTACTAATCATCTCCTTGGTTGGTCGGTTGTAAAAGAATAATACTCATCCACATACATCCACTCCAGTGGTAGGGAGGGAATTAATATAACGTACATCCACTCTATTAACGTACATCCACTTTATTGGTGGTTTATCCTACATCCACTCTCATGTTGGAAGAATATACATCCACTCTCTTAACTTACGTCCACTCTATTGGTGATTTATCCTACATCCACTCTCATGGTGGAAGAATATACATCCACTCTCTTAACGTACATCCACTCTATTGGTGGTAATTTAACTTATGCGCACACCTTTTTTCATTTCTTACCTTTGAGTGATTGATAAATGGTCATCATAAAGATGTGTTCTTTCACCCCATGGATACACTCATACTATTAGGATCGTTATCAGACATAATAACAAAAATAGTGAAAAGAATTAATGAACGTGAATAAACTCTCTTTTTGCATGTGGGGATCTATGTAAATTACGTTCTTTACTTCTCTTGTCTTCATATTCATTCATCTTTATTGTTCTACCCATGCTAGGCTGTTCTGTCGCCCCTAGGATGAGATTAACCCATGCTAGGTACTTTGACCCCTGGGATGTTATGTGAACCCATGCTAGGCTTTCGTGTCGCCCCTGGGATATCATTAACCCATGCTAGGCTTATCGCCCCTGGGATGTTATATTAACCCATGCTAGGCTTTCGTGTCGCACCTGGGATATCATTAACCCATGCTAGGCTTATCGCCCCTGGGATGTTATATCAACCCATGCTAGGCTTTCGTGTCGCCCCTGGGATGTACCATCATAACCCATGCTAGGCTTTTATATCGCCCCTGGGATGTATCGGGATCGACCCATGCTAGGCTTTTCTGTCGCCCCTGGGATACCACCCGTGTTATTGGGATCGACCAATGCTAGGTATTTTAACCCTTGGGATACCACCCATGATTACTTCGTGATTATACACCTCTTATTTCTCTTGTTATTCTTACTTCCATTCTTAAGAGTGATACAATGAGGATCATGACATAATTGGAATCACACATATATATTACTTCTTCACTCTTGCTTCAAGAGATTGACATCTTCACTTATGAGGAATAGATATATTAGCTTACACATCACCTCTCTTATTCCTATTATGAGATTTGTACTTCTACTTGTGAAAGATTGATACAAAGATAATCATCATAATTGAGGAATTGGAACATGACATGATTGGAAAATGCTATTTAAGAATACATAGGTTCTCTTATGTTATTACTCTTTTGAGATCGTTCATTTAGGAATGATAACGTTATGACATTTTTGGAACTTCACTCAATGAACAAGAGACAAAAGAATCATCATGCATTTGAGAATAGGAAACATATGAATAACAATATACGTCAACCTGAATTTGAGATACTTTAAACCTCTCGAAATTGAAACAAGTCCAATGTCAATGTGAACAACATGTTGCAGAGGGATATGGAAAAAGGAACCTTACATACCTTGTATTCTTAATACAAATACACAATCTTAGACGTGCATATAATATTCCTGCTCCTTCCTTATGTTTCGCTCTACAACACAAGCTTATAACGAAACCAACATTAACCACCAATTACCTTATAATGGCATACAACAACAATAAGTCACATGTTTAGCTTTAACATGTCATTTCCCCCTTAACAAAACCATTGATAAAAATCATTATTCCAAAAATCCTCCAATATTTCCAACATTGACCAATACATAATAATCAATACATTCCACCACGACACTTCCCTTTTACACTTTCTTATCCACACCACATCACAAACAATCCATCAATTCACCTTAATACACTTCATAGCACAAATCGGCCAACATCCCACAATTTGCACTTATAGAAAAATAACAAATTAAATAACAAAATAACACCATAAATGTTCATATTTTATCCACATCATGATCTTTCATCAAAGGCACAAGTCCTTATTCAAGTTCAAATCCCATGGATCACAAATCTTATACAAAAGCACGAAGTACCATGTCCAACATTTCTAAGCACAACCAACATGATTTACATACTATTTCATGCATATAATATAGTAATCCATAACAATATTCACTTACCCAAGCTTTGAAGATGATGATCTTGCTCCAAGAAGTGCCTTAGGGTTTTGAAAGCCAAAGAGATGTTCTTGGGAAATTTCTAGAAAAAGATAGAAAAGACATGGGTGTTTCTCATGATAAAATCAGATATTTGGCCCCTTTTATAGACCTTGAGTCCATACTTAGTCATTAATGTGGTCTTCTAGAAGGTCTTGGCAAGAATGGGTCATTTGACCCATTTTGGGCCATGCTTTCATTTCATTTTTGGGTCCTTTTTGGGCCCAATTCACTTAACCCAGTAAAATCAATAATTTCACGTGTTCAAGTCATCTAATACATGTTACAATAATATTCCCACTCATGTTATTCATATCCGTAGCCTCAATCTCAAAAACAACCAATTCTAGCCACGTTTGGCTTATTTTGACCTTAAGGGCAAAACTGTCATTTTGACCCCAAATTTGTTTTCGAGTAATATTATCATACCAATATCATATGTCATTCATTTCATGTATATACTCATGATTGTATAAGAAACGTGGCAAAAATTGGCTCGGTACGACCACGGATACCCTTGGGACTTAGAAATTTCCAATTTTCGAAAAAGTGCAAAACCCAAGGTGGCACGCCCCTGGGCGCGCCAACCTACTGCCTCTGGGCTAAAAATTTTAGCCCAGAGCGGCGTGGCACGGTCCCAAATGCGCCCCTCCTTAAAAGTTTCAAAAATTCCATTTTTCGACTTCTCTTCGCGGGTTTGGTTAGATACTTCAAGTCCTATTCTTTCATTAACTTCTTAACCTTATTATACTTTGTTTAGAGGTCTTCTTAGCCTTGTTTTGAACCCCACAAATGTTCCACAAAGATCATAAAACACCTCCTATGAAGGTTTAATCACATAACAAGAGCCAAATTCAATTATCTCACCAATAGCATTACCAAATGCATACTGATAGCTCTCGATACCTAAGTACATATTATTTAATGTCATCAAGTAGGGTTGGAAACGTACAGGGTGTTACACCATTCAAGTGCCTCGCCGTCGAGATAGAGGGAAGGAAGATCTATCCAATCCTTCTCAGGGAAGCCAAGGTAAGTGAATTATCGCTCGGCCTTAAAAATCAAGTCCTCTGGATGCCGCCGCTGAATCGATTTAGCATCACCACTGCCATTGAGAGTACTCTCAATCTCAATGAAAGCACCAATGTATCAATCCCAATTAAAGAACACAACTCTAAAGTATATTATAGCTTCAAATCCAAATTACAACTGATAATTCAAAGAGCAAAGTAACAATGAATAATACTAAAGGGAAATGTCAGAATAATAGAGGAAGAAGGAAACTAGAAGGGGATGAGAAACTACACCATAGAAGGAAGATGAGAGAACAATAGACAAGTCAAAGTTTTGACATAATTTGCATAACTGTTTTTGTCTAACCCCGATTTCTATTTAACTAATTGATAATTAGGCCTGGATCTCAAATATAACTCTCCAACATTTCAACCGGCCCAATAATCCCTACTAGATCTGTCTCATGCACCCCTTTCAGTCCATCGACCCATATGTACTCAGTTTGATTCACAACAAAATCATTTTTCAATGCCTAATTCTAAACATTAATTAATAGGGATAGTGTGGTAATAATCATGTCAATTATTTTTTTATAAGTGGACATACCAAGTTAAATGTGATAAGTAAAAATTAACGAATGAAGTACATTCTAATCTTATATGCATCATGCTAGCGGCTAGCCGCTGCTAGGCATGGGGATTTGCTCGTGAAAGGTAGTTGTTGATAATCAGTGGCGAAATTGGAAACTTTAATAATAATAATAATAATAATAATAATAATAATAATAATAATAGTAATAGTAATAATAATAATAATAAATATATATAGTAATAGTTGAGTATTACCATCATTTTAGGATCGTATATAGTATTTGAAATACGTTGTTATATGTGTTTCTCTAATATTGATGAAGCTTAATCTTTTCTTTTGTTTAAGAGCTATATAGGTGAAGAAATGAATTTAAAGAACAATATATATGGTGTATATAACAACAACAACATATTCAGTATATTTTCATAAAGTGGGGTCTGAGGAGGGTAAGTGTAAGTTGTGAATCTTACAAAAAATACTTCATTACGAACATTTGTAAGAAAATTTACCAAAGCTTGAGGCGTGTCAGACACTGTTCTTAAGGATATTTCATCCGAGATAGGTGTATCCCTCAGAATTCAACAAGCTCTTCTAATATTAACTAGGAGCCAGAATCTAACAAAGATTAACAAAAGAAAACCCCAGTATCACATTATAAGAAAGGAAGAGTATGTTTTCATCTTTCTGTCTTCTTCCGTAAGGAAAACCTTAGATTATAGTAAACCATGAAAAACAACTCCAACAGTAAAGAAGTTGAAGATGAAAGTCAATAATGATTTGAAATAAATGCTAAAGAAAGTTACGTTAATATTGTTAATGGCCCATGAATAAGAACAAAATAATTATAGCTCATCAATGGTATGTTACTAGCCATTAAAATATTGGTCAAATAAGGTTATTCAAGATTGGACATTATTTTTAATTTTTTTTTTTTTTTTTTTTTTTTTTTACAAGATTGGACATTAAAGTCCAAATATTCTCATAATAAAAATTATTAAGGCTATTTAAATATTGGGATCTCATCAAGATGATTATTATAATTTTTGAGATATCAAAATAATTTTTCTAACAATCCCCTACATATCTCAAAAATAATAATATTTTGAAATAAAATAAATAAGAAGTTTTGCTGGATTTTCACATATGAGTACAATGTATCAAATCTGATGTCCGTAGACTATGAACCAAACCTAGATAAAATAAGATTAAACTTACAGAACAATTGGTGAAGTTTAGAACTTCTATGAACCAAGAATATTCTTTTGTAAACTCATAATCTTATTCTATCACATTATTATACTCACACAATCTTTATCGTTATCGCGGTTTTGCTCTTAATTAGAGGTCATGCACGTGTCCTGGTATTCATGGGTTCTCTAGAAATT
Source organism: Capsicum rhomboideum (assembly GCA_031232105.1). NCBI lineage: Eukaryota > Viridiplantae > Streptophyta > Magnoliopsida > Solanales > Solanaceae > Capsicum > Capsicum rhomboideum. The sequence goes on from CP124712.1 coordinate 84,053,519, forward strand.
TGTTACAATTTCATGGGAGTGGAACCACTCCACACTCGTATAGGTTCAATCATCAAGTGTACTCTCCAGAATAATACACCACCTATAAATTGGATTAAGAGTTTGAACTCAACCCTCACTTTGTCCTGCAACACTGCACTATATTCACACATCATAGGAGATACATAATTTAATAGTGCTTACATGATCAACTAATGACTTGTTATTACTTATATTATGGGAATACGCTGGGTATGTTGTTGTTGTTGTACATTATCAACCACTAAAACACACGTTTGTCCTCGAATGAAAAAGCAAAGAAAGTACCTAAATTGGTAAAAAGCTGGGGGTATTTGCTCTGCATATCAGATTCAACCTCCCACGTAGCCTTCTCAATCGAGTGATGTCTCCACTGAACCTTTATAGAATCAATATGCTTGGACCTCAACTTCCTAGTCTGTCTATCTAGGATAGCAATAGGTTCCTCCTCATAGGACAAATCATGATCTAATGCAACTGAATCCCATGAGTTTCATCTGGAAGGTATCGCTTCAACATCAAGACATGGAATACCGGATGAATAGCTGACAGATATGGAGACAAAGCTAGCCTATAGGCCACATCTCCAAACTTCTCAACAATCTCAAAAAGGCCCAATAAATCTAGACTAAGTTTCCGTTTCATTCCAAATCTCATCACACCCTTTATGGGTGATACCTTCAACAAAACCCGCACACCAAGCATGAATGCTACATCATAAACTTGTTCATTGGCGTAACGTTTCTGCCTACTCTGGGCAGCCACAAGCTTTTGCTGAATCAGTCTCACTCGATCAATCAAGTCTCTCAGCAAATCAGTGCCCCAAGGCCTAACATCGAAAGAATTAAACCATCCTACGGGGGATCTACACCTTTACCCATACAAAGCCTCAAAAGGCGCCATGTGAATGCTGAAATGCTAACTGTTGTTATTGACAAACTCCACTAAGAGAAAGAACTGGTCCCAATAACCACCAAAATCTATAACACACGCTTGAAGCATATCCTCTAACACCCGAATAGTCCACTCTGACTGGCCATTCGTTTGAGGGTGAAAAGTTGTACTCATCTCAAGTTGAGTACCCAGCTCGCTATGCATACAACTCCAAAAATTTGAGGTAAACTGTGTACCTCTATTAGAAATATTAGAGATAGGTACACCATGCAATCAAACAATCTCACAAATGTAAATCTTGGCCAACTTTTCCGTATTTTTGTCACACCCCAAATCCCATTGAGGCGGACTGGCATCCGAAGCCGATGAGGCCCGAGAGAACTAATCTTTGCTCATGTCTATTCATATGCATGTCACTCAGTAAGCAGTACCACCACATAGAGATATAATATGTCAATAGCGGAAGTCATGGAAACATGTGCTATATACATATAAGAAACTTGACCGTTAGGGCCATCGGGTCAACATGGACACACGGATCTTACATTCATCTTCCCACATACGTCTACAAAGCCTCTACAGATACATAACCATGACCAACCTAGAGTCGGGACAACACCCCGCTCTATACACAACATGTATAATGCCAAAACAATATACATTTGAACTCGAAAAGCCTCGATTCAACTGGAGCTCACCAACAATCCGCAACCTACTGTGAAGGTCTATTTGTACCTGTGCCTGCAGCAAGTAAGGTAAGTCCCCCAAGAGGGGTCAGTCCGAATAATGTACTAAGTATGTAAGGCTATAAGAAACTGTATGCAACATAGGATCTCAAACAAAATCGATACATGTGATAAACATTATGGATCAATCACCGTTTGCATGTGCGGAACCATGTTCATTACTTTCCTTACTTTCATTATTTTCATTGCTTGATCAATCATTCATATCAATTTCATCTGTGACATGACATTTCTTCATATTTTCAAATGTGTGACATACTTACCTTGGCTTACGTTCATCTTTATTATCAATCATCCACTTATTAGTGGGCCATAATATATTAAGAGTCATCCACCTATTGGTGGGCTATAACCGTCATCCACACTTGGTGGACTATAATATAATAACCGTCATCCACACTTGGTGGGCTATAAATAATAAGAGTCATCCACCTATTGGTGGGCTATAACCGTCATCCATACTTGGTGGGCTATAATATAATATATAGTATTCATAATATAACATAATATTGGGATTGATCCATCCGAGCTTAGGCCTTTTAGGTTTGTGATCCATTCTCAATAATACATAAAGTAACCATGTAAGCATTACTTCTTTGCATTGCTTCTTCTCTTTACTTTTGTCATGAGTGTGATATATTGGTTATTGGAATATAATTGGGATCACATAAATATATTACTTCATACCTTTACTTGTGAGAGATTAATACATTCACTTATGAGAGATTGATACTTTTGATACTTGCAACATTATTGGAACTTGGAACATTAACCAAAGAACATGAGTCATGTGAATCACCATTGATCAATGAATAAGGAACATGAGAGTAACAATGATTAATAACCGAAAATGGAATACCTTTGGACATTTTGGAATGGAATAGGTACAATGTCAATATGAATACTAGGAGCTGCAGAAATATAAGAAAAGAGTAACCTTACATACCTTATGTCCTCAATATGAACACACAATCCAATATGTGAGCACAAAAATTCCGCTCCTTCCTTATGTTTCACTCTACATCACAAGTACATAACGGAACCAATATTAATCACCAACTACCTTACAAATGCATATGACAACAATGAGTTACATGTTTGTCTTTAAAATGTCATTTCCTTCTCTACAATACCATATACGACATTGTCATACCAACAATATCCCAATCATGCCATACATTAACCACAACATCACATACCAATAGCATTTCACAACAAAGTTTCTACTTTACACTTTCTCATGAACACCATATCACAATTAATCCATCAAGTCACCTTAATACACCTCATATCACATATCGGCCAAAATACCATAATTTACACTTATAGAAAAATAACAAGTTTAATAACATAATCACACCATACATGTTGATATTTCATCCATACCATGCTCTTTCATCAAAACCACAATTCATAGTTCAAGCTACAATCTCATGGATAACACATCTTTTAACAAAAACCAAAAGTGCCATGTCCAACATTTACAAGCATAACCAACATGATATACATAATCTCTCATGCTTATAATATGTTAAATTACAATAATAATCACTTACCCAAGCTTGGAAGATGATGATCTTGTCCAAAGAGTGCCTTAGGGTTTGAAGAGCCAAGAGAGGTTTTCTTGGAATTGTCTAGAAAATGATAGAAAAGCATGTGTGTTTGTAATGAATAACAAATCAGATTTTTGGCCCTTTATATAAGCCCTCAATTCCATCCTTAGCCACTCTTATAACATTTAATGCTATCTCTAGAAGGTCAAGGGAAGAATGGGTCATTTGACCCATTTTGGCCCATGTCTTCTTTTTCATTTTGGGCCTTTTATTGAGCCCAATTCACTTAACCCAATAAAATCAATAATTTCTCATGTTTAAATCATTTCATATGCTTTATGAAGATATTCACACTCACGGGATTTATATTTGTAGTCTCAATCCCAAAAGCAAGCGATTCTAGCCACGTATGGCTTATTTTGACTAAAAGGGTAAAACCGTCATTTGAATCATCCACGAATAATCTTATCAAATGGAATGACAATGTAATAATTCAATTATTCCATGTATATGCTAGTGGTTGTATAAGAAATGTGGCAAAAATCATCCCGGTACGTCCCCGAGCACCCTTGGGACTTAGAAAAATTTCCAACATTTGAAGGGTGCGCACAAGCAGCCTGGCCACCTTGCTGCCTGTGGGCTAAAAATTTTAGCCCAGAGCGGCCTGGAACACCCCTGGGTGCGCCCCACCCTTTTTTTTTTTGAAATTTTGTTTCTTCGACTTTTCTTCACGGATTTGGTTAGATACTTCAAGTTACATTCTTTAACGTACTTCTTACCTTTAATATCCTTTGTTTGGAGGTCTTCCAAGCCTCATTTTTATCACACCCCGAATCCCATAGGGACGGATTGGCACTCGTAGCCGACAAGGCCCGAGACAACCAAGCTTTGCTTCTATTCAATCATATGCATGCCATAAGAAATCCATGATCACGTAAGAGCTTTAAATACCAACAATGGAATACATGAAACATGTGATATATATACATATGCGAAATTTGGCCGTTAAGTCCATCAAGTCAAAATGTCATGTACCATATTACATCCATACCAACATACGTCTACAAAAGCCTCTAACAGATGCATTGATCAAAATGAACTAAAAGTCGGGACAAGTCCCCGCTTTATACATCATGTACAACACCAAAACATATGTACAACTGTGACTCGGAGAAGCCCCAAACTAACTGGAGCTCATCAATGATCCGCAATAACTGGCAACCTATTATGGAGGCCTACTAGCACCTGCGCCTGCAGCAAGTAAGGTAAGTCCCACAAGGGACGTCAGTACGAAGAATGTACTGAGTATGTAAGGCTCAAATGAAACTGTATGATATGTAAATATGTCAATGAACTATACAAAGGCATAACCAATATGGATAAGTCACTGTTCTGTACTTTGGAAACCATGTATATTGTTTTCATTACTTTCTTTGCTTCTATGATTATTCATCTTTGCCTGTGACCTGTGATACCTGGGCCCCTACTGAACAGTTGGTTTTAACATAACATAACGTTATGTTGGGATCGACTTGAGCTAGGCTTATGCCCCTAGAGCTGCTACCCATGAATCAATATAGATCGGGATCGTCTTGAGCTAGGTTATTACCTCTAGAGCTGCCACCCATACCAACATATCAGGTTCGGCTCGAGCTAAATTATTACCTCTAGAGCTACCCCCTGTCAAGATAGGTCCGATCTAGGCTTATGCCTTCGGCTTGAGTTAGGCATTTTGCCCGCAAAGCTACCACCCATACTTGATCATTAACCACATATGCATTACTTCATTCATTACTTTGAGATTGATACAATGATAGTCATAACTTTATTTGAAGCTTTGGATCATTAACCAATGAGTGAGAGATATGTGAATAAACATTATTGGAAACATAGCACTATTGGAACCATTGGACAATAATCAATGAACAAGATACATGAGTATAACTACCATTAGAACATTAGAACACAACCTTATTGGGCTTTCGGAACATTATCCAGGAATATGAAACATGTGATTCACAATTTACCAATGAGCATGAAATATGTGATATTGACAATTAGTAACCGGATATAGGATACCTTAGCACATTTCGGGATAGGACAAGTGTGATGTCAATGTGAATACTATGTGCTGCAGAAAGATACGTACAGAGTAACCTTACATACCTTGTATTCTTAATACAAATATATAATCTTAGATGCGCATGCAATGTCCCGCTCCTTCCTTATGTTTCACTCTACAACATAAATACATAACGGAAATTACATTAACCACCAACCACCTTAAAAATGCATATGGCATCAATGAGTTACATGTTTGCCTCAAAAATGTCATTTCCTTCTCTACAATACCATTTTCGGCATGGTCATACCAACAATACCTTAATCATACCATACATTAACCACAACATCATATACCAATAACATTTCACCACAAAGCTTCTCCTTTACACTTTCTCATTCACACCATATCACAAATAATCCATCAAGTTACCTTAATTCACCTCATAGCACATTTCGGCTAAAATTCCATAATTTACACTTATATAAAAATAACAAGTTTACATATTTCATCCATACCATGCTCTTTCATCGAAATCACAAGTCATATTTCAAGCTTAAATCTCATGGATAACAAATCTTTTACAAAAACACAAAGTACCATGTTCAACACTTCCAAGCATAACCAACATGATTTACATACTCTCCCGTGCATATAATATATTAATCCATAAGAATAATCACTTACCCAAGCTTGAGAAATGATGATCTTGCTCCAAAAGTTGGATTTGAGTTCTTAGGGTTTGAGAGAAAAATAGTTGAGAAATATCTAGAAAGCATGAGAGTTTCAAGTGAATAAAAATCAGATTTTTTGGTCCTTTATATAATTCCTCAATTCCATCCTTAGCCACTCTTATAGTATTTAATGCTATATCTAGCAGGTCAAGGGAAGAATGGGTCATTTGACCCATTTTGGCCCATGTCTTTCTTCTTTATTTTTGGGCCTTTTATTGAGCCCAATTCACTTAACCCAATGAAATCAATAATTTCTCATGTTTAACTCATTTAATACATGGTACGACAATATTCCCACTCACGCAATTCATATTAGTAGCCTCAATCCCAAAATAAGTGATTCTAGCCACGTATGGCTTATTTTGACCACAAGGGAAAACCGTCATTTTGATGCCAAATTCGTTCACGAATAATTTTACCACACCAATATAATACTTCAATCATTCCATGTATATGCTCGTGGTTGTAGAACAAACGTGGCAAAAATCGGCCCGGTACGTCCCCGGGCACCCTTGGGACTTAAGAAAAATTTCCAACATTGAAAGGTGCGCATAAGCAGCCTGGCACGCCAGCTTGCTGCCCGTGCCCAAAAAACATGGGCAATAAGTTGCCTGGCACGCCCTCTAGCGCGCCTGACCCTTAGTTTTTTTGAAAATTTCATTTTTTGACTTTTCTTCGCGGGTTTGGTTAGATACTTCAAGTTCTATTCTTTAACTTACTTCTTAGCTTTAATATCCTTTGTTTAGAGGTCTTCCAAGCCTCGTTTTGAACCCCACAGATGTTCCACGAAGTCACAAAACACTTCCTACAAAAGTCTAATCATATGTACGAGGGCCAATATCAACTATCTCATCAATAACATTTCAAAATACATACTTATGGCTCTCGACACCTAGGTAAACATTATTCAATGTCATCAAGTAGGGTTAGAAAGGTACGGAGTGTTACATTCTACCCCCCTTTAGAAACATTCATCCTCGAATGTTAACAATATCGCTTCAATTACAACAAATGCATCTCTATATTAGCATACATATACATAAACACTTAAGGCTCATATATACTTACTTGTTATTGCTCCACTTCCACACTTTGAACTTCTTCATCCATTTGAAATAGATAGGGGTACTTGGATTTCATCATTTCTTCAGCTTCCCATGTGATCTCCTCTACTTGTTGATTTCTCCAAAGGACTTTTACGGAAGCTATGTATTTATTCCTCAACCTATTTACTTGTCGATCGAGAATAACAATGGGTACCTCTTCATAAGTAAGATCCTTCGTAACTTGGATATCTTCAATGGGAACAATACGAGATGGATCCCCTATGCACTTTCGAAGCATTGAAACATGAAATACTGGGTGGAGTGAGGATAGTTCCTGGGGTAGTGCTAACTCATACGCAACTTGCCCAAATCTTCTAATAATTTCATATGGGGATATATAACGTGGACTCAATTTTCCTTTCTTTCCGAACCACATTACCCCTTTCATCAGTGACCTTCAAAAATACCCAATCACCTATGGCGAATTCAAGCCCTCTTCTTCTAACATCAGCATATGACTTGTGGTGACTTTAGGCCGTTTGTAACCGCTGTTGAATCACTTTAACTTTGTCCATAGCCTGATGAACAAGATCTGGCCCAAGTAAAACAGTTTCACCCGCTTCAAACCATCCAATTGGTGATCTACATTTCCTCCCGTACAAAACTTCATAAGGTGTCATTTTAATACTTGAATGATAGCTATTGTTGGAAGCAAATTCAATAAGAGGAAAATGGTCATCCCAACTGCCTTGAAAATCTAACGTGCATGCTCGTAGGCATGCTCGTAGCATATCTTCAAGTGTCTGAATAGTACGTTCCATTTGTCCATCAGTCTAAGGATGGAAAGCCGTACTCAAATTCACCTGTGTGCCCAAACTCTGCTGAAAAGATCTCCAAAAGTGTGCTGTGAACTGTGCTCCTCTGTCTGATATAATGGAAAGTGGAATACCATGCAATCGTACTATCTCTTTCACATACAACTTCGCATACTCTTCAGCTGTATAGGTGGTCTTGACTGGTAGAAAATGTGCGGACTTGGTCAGCCTGTCAACTGTGACCCATATGTAATCAAATTTCCGCAGTGTACGAGGCAAACCTGTAATGAAGTCCATATTAATCATATCCCATTTCCAGACTGGAATATTGACACATTGCATATAACCTCCTGGTTTCTGATGCTCTACTTTCACTTGTTGACAATTCGGGTATTGAGCGACAAATTCTGTAATGTTCTTCTTCATATTTCCCCACCAATACACTTCTTTTAAATCATGGTACATTTAAGTAGCACCCAGATGAATAGAATAGCGCAAATGATGCGCCTCTGTTATAATTTGTTTCCTCAGCTCATCTACATCCGGTACACATAATCTCCCTTGGCATTGAAGTACCCCTCCTTGTGTAAGATCAAAGGCCGCAGTTAGACCCTGTTGCACATTCTCTTTTAGATGCAATAACATAGAATCCGCAAACTGCTTCTCTTTTACTTCAGCTATTAAGGAGGATTCCGTTGCATTCTGCACAATAACCCCTTCTTCTGGAGATTCAATAAGGCAAACTCCCAAGCTGGCTAATTGATGTATATCTTTAATTATCTCCTGCTTTTCAGTCAACTGGCCACTAGTGCTTTCTACTACCTTGCGGCTCAATGCATCAGCTACCACATTTTCTTTGCCTGGATGATAAAGAATATCAATATCATAGTCTTTTAAGAGATCTAACTACCTTCGTTGCCTCAAATTGAGTTCCTTCTGCTTAAAGATATATTGCAAACTTTTGTGATCCGTATAGATATCAACATGAGCTCCATACAAATAATGACGCCATATCTTTAAAGCAAAAACCAATGCTGCTAATTAAAGATCATGTGTGGGATAATTTTTCTCATGTGGCCGCAACTGTCGTGAGGCATATGCTATGACATTATCGTGTTGCATAAATACACATCCGAGGCCAACATCGGAAGCATCACAATACACTGCATAACCTTCGATACCTTCGGGAAGTACTAAAACTGGTGTGGAGGTTAATTATCTTTCAACTTTTGAAAGCTTTTCTCACATGCATCATTCCACTGAAATTTAACTGCCTTATGTGTAAGTTTGATTAATGGTGCAGCAATGGAGGAAAAACCTTCCACAAATCTTCTGTAATAACCTGCCAGTCCAAGAAAACTACGAATCTCTGTGGGTGTCGTAGGTCTTGGCCAATTTTTTACTGCTTTAATCTTCTGTGTATCAACCTGTATCCCTTCATCTGACACAATGTGACCCAAGAATGCGACTGACTTTAACCAAAACTCACATTTGGAGAACTTTGCATACAACTTACGCTCACGGAGAATCTATAACATTAGCTGTAAGTGATTAGCATGATCCTCTAGTGATCTTGAATAAACCAGGATGTCATCTATAAATACCGTGATGAACACGCCTAGAAATGGCTTAAACACCCTATTCATCAAATCCATGAACACAACTGGTGCATTTGTTAGCCCAAATGACATAACTAAAAATTCATAATGGCCATACCGTGTTCGGAAAGCTATCTTGGGTACATCTTCTTCTCTAACTCTGACTTGGTGGTAACCTGACCTCAAGTCAATCTTTGAAAAACACTTGGCACCCTGTAACTGATCAAACAAATCATCAATTTGAGGGAGGGGATATTTATTCTTGATTGTTACCTTATTCAATTGTCGATAGTCGATGCACATTCTCAATGTGCCATCTTTCTTCCGTACAAATAATATCGGTGCACCCCACGGGGACATACTAGGCCTAATGAAGCCCTTGTCCAGCAAATCTTTCAATTGCTCCTTCAATTCACGTAATTCTGCTGGAGCCATTCTATATGGAGGAGTAGAGATAGGCTGAGTGCCCGGAATCACATCAATGCCAAATTCTAATTCCCGCTCTAGGGGTAAACCTGGAAGATCCTCTGGAAATACATCTAAAATTCATTGACTACTGGAACCGACTGCGGAGTTAGTGGTTCCACATCATTATCTTTCACTCATACTAAGTGACATATGTAACCCTTAGCAATCATTTTCCTAGCTTTCACATAGGAAATAAATCTTCCTCGTGGTGCCCCTACATCACCCTTCCATTCAAGAATATTCATTTGTGGGAAATGAAAATGTACCTTCTTGGCCCGGCAATCTAGCATGGCATAACAAGAGGCCAACCAATCCATTCCCATTATCACATCAAAATCCACCATGTCCAATTCAATAAGGTCGGCCAATGTATCATGACCGCACATAGTTACCACACAGTTACGATATACTTTTTTTGCAACAATATATTCACCGACCGGTGTAGACACTTCAATTGATTTAATTAATAATTCAGGTGCCTTTGCAAATTTTGCAGCAACCAATGGAGTAATATAGGAAAATGTAGAACCCGGGTCAATCAATGCATATACACTATATGAAAATATGGATAATATACCTGTGACGACATAAGGAGAAGCCTCTGAATTCTGTCGGTCCACTAAAGCATAAGTTCGATTCTAAACTCCACTAGTACTGGATGCTCCTCTGGAACCTCTACCCCGGCTAACAGACTACACACCTCGGCCCAAAGAAGGAACCGATGCTGATGAAGCAACGACCGATCCTGTCGGTCGTTCTATACCACCCATGCTCCTATAGGGACACTCTTTCATCACGTGTCCCATCATACCACACCAAAAGCAAGCATTTGTCCCTACTCGACATGTACCTGCATGAATACGCCCGTAGTGCTGACACTGCTGACGAGGAAAACCTGCTGCCTGTGATCCGTGAACTCCACTACTCTGCCTAGATGGACCATTTCTAAACCCTCAGAACTGAGAATGAGAGCCTGCTGTGTCATGAGAGAACGATGGTCTAGGTGGTATAGGAAACATACGAGGCCTAGATCCTCCTTGGGACATCGCAGATGGTCCCATAGGTCTAGCCTTTTGGACTGTCCTCTGTCATATTCATGTGCCCTTCTTCTCTGTCTTTGATCTTCCATTTTCTGGGCGAAGGCCTGAATTCTTGCGATGTCCATATCCTTATTCAAGGTAGCAATGGTACAATCCCTTACCAAATATGGTTCTAATCTGTCCACGTATTGATGGACTCTGTCTGTCATTGTAGCTACCACATTTGGAGCATATCGAGCCAAGGAATTAAATTGCAAGATGTATTCTCTAACGCTCAAATTTCCTTGACAAAGATTTAGAAACTGATCCGCACGTGCCTCACGGATCTCATAGGGAAGATAATGGTCAAGAAAAGCCACTTTAAATTCTTCCCAATTAGGTGGATTTGCACCAATATCACAAGTTTTCTTCCAATCCTCATACCACAATATAGCCTCTACGTTCAACCTATACGCAGCAAGTTCAACTGTTTCTACCCCTGTCACGTGCATAACTTCCAGAGCCCTCTGAATTTGATCCACGAAGTCCTGTGGATCTACTTTAGGATCTGACCCAGTGAATATAGGAGGGTCCAGTTTCAGAATATCCTATGTTCTGCGACTGGCCACTCTAGCCGCATCATCCTCATGTGTCATTGGACCAGCTCTTCCTTGATTTTGTGCTGCCACTAACTGTGTCAACATATGTATTGCATTTCTATGATCCTGATCTGTGGAGTTCATTGGAGGTTCTGCGGTTACTTCTCTACCGACTTGCTCTTTCGGAGCTGGAAAAGTAGAAGAAGACCGCGATGAAATTTTAGCATTTGCTCCACCTTGACTAGCTTGCTCAGGTTGTAATCTACTTATTCCTTCTTTAGCAGGCATATCTACCAGCTTCCCTTTACCTCTACCTCTTCTCGTGATTGGCATTTTGACTATACCAAAGAAAAACAAGTACCATGGTCAGATACAATTTAACTTACAACACTGGCTCTATTGCACGATCTAGAAGTGAAGAAAAGAAACAACATCCTAAATGTCCCATAGCCTCCTACTTATAAATGTGGTGCACAACACATCGATAAGTAAAAATCTACTTAGACACGGCTTTGTAGACACCCTTAGAACGACCTACTCTAATACCACTTTTGTCACGCCCCGAATTCCATCAGGACGGATTGGCAGTCGTAGCCGACAAGGCCCGAGAGAACCAAGCTTTGTTTTTATTTAATCATATGCATGCCATAAGAAACCCATGATCACGTAAGAGCTTTAAATACCAACAACGGAATACATGAAACATGTGATATATATATACATATGTGAAACTTGGCCGTTGAGGCCATCAAGTCAAAACGTCGTGTACCATCTTACATCCATACCCATATACGTCTACAAAAGCCTCTAACAGATGCATTGACCAAAATGAACTAAAAGTCGGGATAAGTCCCCGCTTTATACATCATGTACAACACGAAAACATATGTACAACTGTGACTCGGAGAATCCCCGAACTAACTGGAGCTCACAAATGATCCGCAACAACTGGCAACCTACTGTGGAGGCCTACTAGCACCTGCGCCTGCAGCAAGTAAGGTAAGTCCCACAAGGGACGTCAGTACGAAGAATGTACTGAGTATGTAAGGCTCAAATGAAACTGTATGATATGTAAATATGTCAATGAACTATACAAATGCATAACCAATATGGATAAGTCACTGTTCTGTACTTTGGAAACCATGTATATTGCTTTCATTACTTTCTTTGCTTCTATGATTATTCATCTTTGCCTGTGACCTGTGATACCCGAGCCCCGATTGAATAGTGGGTTTTAACATAGCATAACGTTATGTTGGGATTGGCTCGAGCTAGGCTTATGCCCCTAGAGCTGCCACCCATGAATCAATATAGATCGGGATCATCTTGAGCTAGGTTATTACCTCTAGAGCTGCCACCCATACCAACATATCAGGTTTGGCTCGAGCTAAATTATTACCTCTAGAGTTACCCCTTGTCAGGATCGGTCCGAGCTAGGCTTATGACTCTAGGACTTCCCCCTGATCCAACAATCTCGGGATCGACTTGAGCTAGGCATTTTGCCCCCAAACCTACCACCCATACTTGATCATTAACCACATATGCATTGCTTCATTCATTACTTTGAGATTGATACAATGATAGTCATAACTTTATTTGAAGCTTTGGATCATTAACCAATGAGTGAGAGATATGTGAATAAACATTATTGGAAACATAGCACTATTTGAACCATTGGACAATAATCAATGAGCAAGATACATGAGTATAACTACCATTGGAACATTAGAACACAACCTTATTGGGCTTTCGGAACATTATCCAGGAATATGAAACATGTGATTCACAATTTACCAATGAGTATGAAACATGTGATATTGACAATTGGTAACCGGATATAGGATACCTTAGCACATTTCGGGATAGGAAAAGTATGATGTCAATGTGAATACTATGTACTGCAGAAAGATACGGACAGAGTAACCTTATATACCTTGTATTCTCAATACGAATATATAATCTTAGATGCGCATGCAATGTCCCGCTCCTTCCTTTTGTTTCACTCTACAACACAAATACATAACAGAATTTACATTAACCACCAACCACCTTACAAATGCATATGACGTCAATGAGTTACATGTTTGCCTCAAAAATGTCATTTCCTTATCTACAATACCATTTTCGGCATGGTCATACCAACAATACCTTAATCATACCATACATTAACCACAACATCATATACCAATAATATTTCACCACAAAGCTTCTCCTTTACACTTTCTCATTCACACCATATCACAAATAATCCATTAAGTTACCTTAATTCACCTCATAGCACATTTCGGCCAAATTCCCATAATTTACACTTGTAGAAAAATAACAAGTTTACATATTTCATCCATACCATGCTCTTTCATCAAAATCACAAGTCATATTTCAAGCTTAAATCTCATGGATAACAAATCTTTTACAAAACACAAAGTACCATGTTCAACACTTCCAAGCATAACCAACATGATTTACATAATCTCCCATGCATATAATATATTAATCCATAAGAATAATCACTTACCCAAGCTTGAGAAATGATGATCTTGCTCCAAAAGTTGGCTTTGAGTTCTTAGGGTTTGAGAGAAAAATAGTTGAGAAATATCTAGAAAGCATGAGAGTTTCAAATGAATAAAAATCAGATTTTTTGGACCTTTATATAATTCCTCAATTCCATCCTTAGCCACTCTTATAGCATTTAATGCTATATCTAGAAGGTCAAGGGAAGAATGGGTCATTTGACCCATTTTGGCCTATGTCTTCTTCTTTATTTTTGGGCCTTTTATTGAGCCCAATTCACTTAACCCAATGAAATCAATAATTTCTCACGTTTAACTCATTTCATACGTGGTACGACAATATTCCCACTCACGCTATTCATATTAGTAGCCTCAATCCCAAAACAAGTGATTCTAGCCACGTATGGCTTATTTTGACCAAAAGGCTAAAACCGTCATTTTGATGCCAAATTAGTTCACGAGTAATTTTACCACACCAATATAATACTTCAATCATTTCATGTATATGCTCGTGGTTGTAGAAAAAACATGGAAAAAATCATCCCGGTACGTCCCCGGGCACCCTTGGGACTTAAGAAAAATTTCCAACATTGAAAGGTGTGCACAAGCAGCCTGGCACGCCCTTGGGAGCGCCAAATTTCTGCCTATGCCCAAATCACTTGGGCAATAAGTGGCCTGGCACGCCCTCTGGCGCGCCTGACCCTTAGTTTTTTTGAAAATTTTGTTTTTCGACTTTTCTTCGCGGGTTTGGTTAGATACTTCAAGTTCTATTCTTTAACTTACTTCTTAGTTTTAATATCCTTTGTTTGGAGGTCCTCCAAGCCTCGTTTTTAACCCCACAAATGTTCCACGAATTCACAAAACACTTCCTACAAAAGTCTAATCACATGTACGAGGGCCAATATCAACTATCTCATCAATAACATTTCAAAATACATACTTATGGCTCTTGACACCTAGGTAAACATTATTCAATGTCGTCATGTAGGGTTAGGAAGGTACGGGGTGTTACAGTTTTTAACCCCACAAATGCTTCACAAAGTCACAAAACACCTCCTATGCAAGTCTAGTCACGTTGTCTAGTACGATATCAATTGTTTCATCCAAAACCAATGCAACACACGTACTTAGTGCTTGAGAAGCTAAGGTTTATAACTACGTCCTAGGTTACCAATCCATCAAATGAGGGTTGGGTATGTACGGGGTGTTGCATCCTTCCCCCCTTAAGAACATTCGTCCTTGAATGTTAGTAACATTGTCTCATTGTAACAACTTAAGTCGAAGTGAATTCTTCACATTGCCATATACACACATAATACTTGTAAAGAATTACTTATTATGACTCCAATTCCATATCTTGAACTTTTTCTTCCGTGTACACAAATTACGAGTATTGGAGATTTCATTATTTCTTTGGTCTCTCTTGTGACTCCTTTTACGTGCTAATTTTTCCAATTGTGCCTTTACGGAAGTTACTTCTTCATTTCTTATTGTTTTCACTTATCAAACTAGAATAGTAAGCCATGCTTCTTCACACGTGAGATTTTTCGTAACTTGTGTATTTCCACTGTGATCAATACGGGAAAATGCCCTATACTCTTTCGAAGCCTCGCATATGAGATACTGAATGAACTGTGAAGAGTTCTTGGACTAATTTACCCAAATCTTTGGACAATTTCCCTTTCTTTCCGAATCTCATTATTTTTCTTCATTGGTGACACTATCAAAAATACTTAACCACCTATGGCACCTTTTGGTTGCTTCCAAATGAATAAAATACCGTGAACGATGTTCTTCTGTCATAATTCATTTTCTTAACTTGTCTATACCCGGTACACACAATCTACATTAGCGTTAAAGCACTCTCCCTTGTGTTTGCTCAAATACCTTGGTCGCACCTTGCTGTACATTCTTTTTCAATTGAACTAAAAATATGGTTTACATATTGCTTTTCCTTTATCTCAGATACTGATGAAAATTCTGCCACATTTGACACTATAATTTGTTCACTTGAAGTTTTATACAAGTAGTGGTGCCACATTCGTCAAGAAAATGTCACGACTACTAACTTAAAATCATGTGTGGGATAATTTCCCTCATGTGGCCGTAATTGTCTTAAGGCATATGCTCTCACACTGTTGTACTGCATTAATACACAGCTTAAACCAACTTCTAAATCATCACAATATACTACATACTCCTCTGTGTCTGCGGGAAGTACTAATAAAGATGTAGAAGGCAGTTTATCGTTCGGCTCTTGGAAACCTTCCCCATATGCAGCATTCCACTGAGACTCGGTTATTTTGTGTGTTATTGAGGGTGCTAACATGGAAGGAAACCTTTATAACAAATCTTTGATGCTAACTAGTCAACCCAAGGAAGTTACAAATTTCCGTAGGCGTCGTAGGCCCTGGCTAATTCTTCACAGCTTAAATCTCTCATATATCTACCCTTATTCCTTCACTCTATTCAATGTGACCCATGAACAATTACAACTCGTAACCAATCTCTCATTAACAGAACTTATACCTTACGGTCACGAAGAATTCGTAACACTTGGGACAAGTGATGAGCATGGCTCTCTTATGATCCTGAATTTCATCTCTATACATGATCTTGAACACCTAACAATAGCTCGATCACCTTATTCATTAAACCCATAAAAACTACAAGTGCATTTGCTAGCCCAATTGACACACGAAGAATTCGCAAAAACCATATTGTGTTCGTACTGCTACCTTGGGCATATCATCATCATTCATTTTCCATTTCATCATTTCATCATCCATTCATTCATTTTTTTTCTAGGATGTCAACTATGGGGAGGGAGTATTTTAGTATTAATCATTACCTTATTCAGTTGCCGATAATCGGCATACATTCTCAACGTACTATTTTTCTTTTGTACAATTAACACTGGTGCCCCCCCAAGGGAACGTACTAAGGCTTATGAATACCTTGTTCATCACATCTTTTAAATTTTCTCCTCTTCTTCTCTCCCTTTTTTTTGAAATACCCATAACACCTCCGGGGCCATTCTATAAGGAAGAATAGAGATAGGCTAATTTTCTGGCATCACATCAGTACCGAACTCTACCATGTCCTAGTCAATAAGGTCAACTTATGTATCATGATCATCAACATTTGCTATACAGTTATGATATGCTCTGTTAGATACAATTGCTTTACCAACTGGTATATAAACTTCGAATGGCGTAACTAGTAATTCTGGCATCCTTTCTATTTCAATATTTTTTTTCCACAAGCAATGGAGTAACATATGAAAATGTCGAATATGGTTCAATCAATGCATATACCGTATGTAAGAATATGAATGTTGTACCTGTGTCTACATTAGGATAAGCCTCCGAATTCTGTTGATCCGTGAAGGCATAGGTATGGCCTTGTATTCTACCAGAATCAGTTTCTCCTCTAGCGCCTCTGCCACGACCAGTAGGTTGCACACCTGACGATGATAACGCAACGACTGATCCCGTAGGTCGGGTCCTACTACCCATGGCCCTCAATGAGCACTCTCTCATCATGTGACCTGACTTGCCACACTAAAAACAAACTTTCATTCCAAATTAGCATTCACCTGAATAAAACTTTCTGCAGTGCTGGCAAAGCTGATGAAAGGATCCCGTTGTCTGTGAACCCCGTATTCCACTACTCTGCCCAACTTGACTTTCTCTAATCCCTTGAAATTGTGATGAGGTTCCTACTGTAGGATAAGAAAATGATGATCTAGGCAGTCGAGAAGAACCCTGAGGTCCAGATCCTCCTGGAGACACCACAAATGGTCTTATAGGTTTAGCCCTCTTGGAAGCCCCTTTTTCAACTTCGTTTGCCCTTCGCCTTTGCCTTTGATCCTCCATTTTCTGCGCAAAGGCTTGTATTCTTGCTATGTCCATGTCTCTATTTAACGCAGCAATCGTACAGTCCCTTACCAAATATGGCTCCAATCTGCTCACATATCGATGGACTCTGTCGGCCATTATGGCCACTATATTTGGAGCATAACGAGCCAAAGAATTAAACTGCACACTGTATTCTCGAACACTCATATCCCCCTGACGGAGATTTAAAAATTGACCCGCACGAGCCTCTCAGATCTCATATGTGAGGTAATGATCAAGAAATGCCATTTTGAATTCCTCCCAATTAACTGGATGTGCACCTATACCCCTAGCTCATTTCCAATCTTCATACCACAATATAGCTTCTCCTTTCAATCTATAGGCCGCAAGTTCCACTATTTCTATACCGGTCACATGCATAACCACTAGAACCCTTTGAATTTGGTCCACGAAATCCTGTGGATCTTCATTCAAATCTGACCCGGTGAACGTGGGAGGGTCTAATTTCAGAAAATCCTGGGTTCTTCGACTAGCTGCTCTGGTCTCATTATCATTAATTGTCATGGGACCTACTTGCCTTTGATTCAATACATCAACTATACCAGTAACTATATGAGTGAACATTTGTACTGCATTTCTTAAATTCTGCTCAGTATCATTCACGGGTGTGTTAGCAGGTTCTTCTCTCCCTCTCAGCTCTTCTGGAGCTGGAAAAGTAGGGGAAGCTCTCGATATAGTTTCAATGTCAGCCCCACCTTGACTAGCTTGGTCAGGTGGTGATCTACTTGTCCCTTCTCCGGAAAGCGTATCTACCTGCTTACCTTTACCCTTATCTTATCTTGTAACCGATATTTCACTATACAAAGAAAAATCAATGTTAATGATCAGATATGATTTCACTTACAACATTGGCTCTATAGAACGATCTAGAAATGAAGAAATGAAACAACTCCTAAACGTCCCGTAGCCTCCTACTTATAAATGTGGCGCGCAACACATCCATAAGAAAGACTCTACTCAAACACGGCTTTGTAAACACCCTTAGGACGACCTGCTCTGATACCACTTTTGTCACACCCCAAATCCCATTGAGGGGGACTGGCACCCGAAGTCGATGAGGCCCGAGAGAACCAATCTTTGCTCATGTCTATTCATATACATGTCACTCAGTAAGCAGTACCATCACATAGAGATATAATATGTCAATAGAGGAAGTCATGGAAACATGTGCTATATACATATAAGAAACTTGGCCGTTAGGGCCATCGGGTCAACATGGACATACGGATCTTTCCTTCATCTTCCCACATACGTCTACAAAGCCTCTACAGATACATAACCATGACCAACCTAGAGTCGGGAAAACACCCCGCTCTATACACAACATGTACAATGCCAAAACAAATATACATATGAACTCGGAAAGCCCCGATTTAACTGGAGCTCACCAACAATCCACAAATGATCCGCAACCTACTGTGGAGGTCCATTTTTACATGTGCCTGCAGCAAGTAAGGTAAGTCCCCCAAGAGGGGTCAGTACGAATAATGTACTAAGTATGTAAGGCTATAAGAAACTGTATGCAACATAGGATCTCAAAAGGAATCGATACATGTGATAAACATTATGGATCAATCACCGTTTGCATGTGCGGAACCATGTTCATTACTTTCCTTACTTTCATTATTTTCATTGCTTGATCAATCATTCATATCAATTTCATCTGTGACATGACATTTCTTCATATTTTCAAATGCGTGACATACTTACCTTGGCTTACGTTCATCTTTATTATCAATCATCCACTTATTAGTGGGCCATAATATATTAAGAGTCATCCACCTATTGGTGGGCTATAACCGTCATCCACACTTGGTGGGCTATAATATAATAACCGTCATCCACGCTTGGTGGGCTATAAATAATAAGAGTCATCCACCCATTGGCGGGCTATAACCGTCATCCACACTTGGTGGGCTATAATATAATATATAGTATTCATAATATAACATAATATTGGGATTGATCCATCCGAGCTTGGGCCCTTTAGGTTTGTGATCCATTCTCAATAATACATAAAGTAACCATGTAAGCATTACTTCTTTGCATTGCTTCTTCTCTTTGCTTTTGTCATGGGTGATATATTGGTTATTGGAATATCATTGGGATCACATATATACATTACTTCATACCTTTACTTGTGAGAGATTAATACATTCACTTATGAGAGATTGATACTTTTGATACTTGCAACATTATTGGAACTTGGAACATTAACCAAAGAACATGAATCATGTGAATCACCATTGATCAATGAATAAGGAACATGAGAGTAACAATGATTAATAACTGGAAATGGAATACCTTTGGACATTTCGGAATGGAATAGGTACAATGTCAATATGAATACTATGAGCTGTAGAAATATACGAAAAGAGTAACCTTACATACCTTATGTCCTCAATATGAACACAAAATACAATATGTGAGCACAACAATTCCGCTCCTTCCTTACGTTTCACTCTACATCACAAGTACATAACGGAACCAACATTAACCACCAACTACCTTACAAATGCATATGACAACAATGAGTTACATGTTTGTCTTTAAAATGTCATTTCCTTCTCTACAATACCATTTACGGCATTGTCATACCAACAATATCCCAACATGCCATACATTGACCACAACATCACATACCAATAGCATTTCACAACAAAGTTTCTCCTTTACACTTTCTCATGAACACCATATCACAATTAATCCATCAAGTCACCTTAATACACCTCATATCACATATCGACCAAAATCCCATAATTTACACTTACAGAAAAATAACAAGATCAATAACATAATCACACCATACATGTTGATATTTCATCCATATCATGCTCTTTCATCAAAATCATAAGTCATATTTCAAGTTACAATCTCATGGATAACACATCTTTTAGGAAAAACCAAAAGTGCCATGTCCAACATTTTCAAGCATAACCAACATGATCTAAATAATCTCTCATGCTTATAATATGTTAAATTATAAGAATAATCACTTACCCAAGCTTGGAAGATGATGCTCTTGTCCAAAGAGTGCCTTAGGGTTTGAAGAGCCAAGAGAGGTTTTCTTGGAATTGTCTAGAAAATGATAGAAAAGCACGTGTGTTTGTAATGCTATATCTAGAAGGTCAAGGTAAGAATGGGTCATTTGACCCATTTTGGCCCATGTCTTCTTTTTCATTTTGGGCCTTTTATTGAGCCCAATTCACTTAACCCAATAAAATCAATAATTTCTCATGTTTAAATCATTTCATACGCGTTATGATGATATTCCCACTCACGGGATTTATATTTGTAGCCTCAATCCCAAAAGCAAGTGATTCTAGCCACGTATGGCTTATTTTGACTAAAAGGGTAAAACCGTTATTTGGATCATCCACGAATAATCTTATCAAATGGAATGAAAATATAATACTTCAATTATTCCATGTATATGCTCGTGGTTGTATAAGAAATGTGGCAAAAATTGGCCCGGTACGTCCCCGGGCACCCTTAGGACTTAGAAAAATTTCCAACATTTGAAGGGTGCGCCTGGCACGCCCTTGGGCGCGCCACCTTGCTGCCTGTGGGCTAAAAATTTTAGCCTAGAGCGGCCTGGAACGCCCCTGGGCATGCCCCACCCCTTTTTTTTAAAAAAAATTTCATTTCTTTGACTTTTCTTCGTGGATTTGGTTAGATACTTCAAGTTCCATTCTTTAACTTACTTCTTACCTTTAAGGTGAAGTGTCATATCTATCATTGGTTGTATCTAATTGTGAGTTCTATCTTGATTGGGTTGCCTATTCTTGATTTATCTATTTGTGTTGTGTCAAGTTCCCTATGATGCCTACTTGTACTAGTTGATGTACTGATGCTACCTGTGCTCTTTTTTTTGTTGAGTGAGTGCGTGTTCCGACGTTTGAGATAAGACCTCAACTTTAGCCAGCAGTTTCAGAATTTGGTTCAAGGGTGAGCACCATAATCGGGAAGCCATTGAATCATCTTACTTTAGTTCATGTCCTTTGTTTTGGGACTAAGATATTGTCGTACTTCTTTGATATTTTTGGATAATCTTTTAGTTACAGATTTTGGATATTGTTAGTTGTTCTTGTATGAGGACTTTAGGTTCTGTGGATGTAATAAATAGAGAGATTCTGCACTCTGTTCCTTATTTATGATATTTGATTTAGTTGGATTTCAATTCGGATGACTATTAATGTGTTTAGAAACTTTGAAAGTAAGAATTCGATAAAAACACCTTGTGAAGTGTCAGACTAGCTTGGTATGGGTTGGGTTAGATGGTTCTCCCATCGTAGTATTAGGATGGGTGTCAATCATGACCATTTGGGTCATGATAGTTTTACTTTTTGTTTATTGTTTGTTTAATTCATTTTGATTTTTATTTATTCATTACTAACACTTTTACCAAGTGTCTTTACAGGTACTCAGAGTTGTGTTTTCAGAAGAAGATACTCGAATTTATATCTGAGGATCATTTTTGAATTATTTATTCTATTTTTTATTTTGTTGAACGATAGGCAATACTAGGATGTTTTCGTTATTCATGCTTTACTTTATTCTTTGTGTATATTTTATGTTTATTATACTTGTGAGAAAATTGATTTTATCTCCTCAATTGAAAAAATAAATTCGGATGGAAACCACCTTTGATGATTCTGAGGGTGCTTAACACCTTCCCTTTGGAATAACTTGATCCCTTACCTAGAATCTAATTGATTTCGCAGACTAAAAGTTTCTTTAAAATTAAAGGTTTCTTAGTTTTCCTAAAATCAGATGGCGACTCTCGGAATTTTTTAGAACAACATTTAATTATTTTTGAGTCTCGAAGTTGCGCCTTATGAAAATAGGGATAGCGACAGTCAATACAACCCAGCACTAGGCCTTCCCACCAAAATTACCTAGCAGGCCTAGTTACTCCACAAAACTGATTTTGACTGCCGATTTAATACCTCAAACTACTAACGCATTGGTTAAAGTCTGTAAAATAATCAATCACTACATGCACATTGTTACTAACATTTTTAGATGATTTCACACAAGCATATTCGCTTAATACCTCCTTTATCCACAAGCTCATCATCCCAATATCAATTCTCTTCCCTTTGTATCTATCAATATTTCTAGCCCTCAATTAAATTTGCAAAATGCACTTATAACTTGAACTTGTTAACACCAATCGTTGACCCATCACTTTAAATTCAGTTATAGATTGATACCTCATTCGATCATCCTTCGATACTAGTTTATAAATGACCTCCCTTTTTATCTAATCTCTTCCTACTAGAACGTATCTGGTAGACCATATGATTATTCCTTTCAGTCCTTCTACTCTGTAGAGTCGTATCTATAGTAATAGTAGAAACTTACCAGTTCTTCAAAGTTAAATACAATGTAGATCCCTATTAGTCAAAATAGGTAAAACATCTGGTAGCTCCTCAAGTAATTGACCTATTCACTTGTTAAATTCACATCCATTTTATTAGCCAATTGCTTTATTCTAGTTGTCTCGCTCTATGATAGCCATGTAACAACCCAAATGGTCATAAGTGGCACCCAGACTAATCCTTCGGTAAGAAAACCAACTGAACCAAGCCTTTACCCAATCAAATAAATGATTGAGACTAAATAATATCAAGACTCCAATCAAATAATTAAGAAATGTGGAAATATACTATCTATTATATCCCAAAACATGAAAGTCATGGTAAAAGGACTTTAAAACCAAAACAATGTCTAAGAATATCTCAAAATTGCTAATATAAAAAAGTAACACCATATGAAAGATAGACAATAGAGAAAAGAAGATGCACAACAGCTTGGATATGAAATGCTAACCCTCAGATTGGATCAACTAGAACAGTTAGAGATGAGGTCATGTTTGAGCCTCTGCAGCACTGTCTGCACTCAACAAAAGAAGAGCACAGGGTAGTATCAATACAACCCACTATGTACTGTTAGACATCATCGGTCAACTCAATTTAGAAACTAGCATACAACATAAATGAAATAACAAGTAGTCAGGAACTTTAACACATATCAAGTAATTTACTCAACAAAGCAATCATTTCAATCAACAAATAATATCAATTATACAAGCCATGTAAGGCACCAACAACTATCATAAACAATCACAAACTAAGGAATCTTAGTGTGGTCACACCACAACATGGGTCTATATCCATTCCAATCTCGCAAGTGTAATTTCGTTAGTCTCATTTTCATCATAATACACTATGCTAAGTCTTGTATAAAACACTACTCAGTACATATATGTTAAGGGACTTATGTTTGCTCAGCTAGTCATATCCTGTAAGGGACGCACCAGGGTCCATGTATTATACTGGCGTGGTACCTAATCCACACAATAATATCAACATTAATATATGTACCAGCACAGTACACAATCCCTTAACCAATATCAACTTATGGTTTCATTTTCACTACCCCTCGGGATATAATACAATGCACCCAAATTTTCAAGTACACATTACAATTATAACATATTTCAATCAAGTTCAATATTTAATAACTTATTCATTCAAGCATTAACAAAACCATAATCATAGATTGAAAGTATGTATGAAGACCAATCAATAAGATATCTAATTTACAAGCACAAAAATAACAAAATCAAGTCTTAACTTCAATTAAACCATAACCTACCTCAACCGAAGAACCTAAATCCAAGCTAGTTTGGAAGATCCTTTCCTTTAATCAATGCTTCGGATTGTTCACGGTTTAAAACAAAAATATTCAAGAGTAATTAATCGCTTACTCTTCAATTCTAAGCCTTGGGAATTCAACCCCACTATTTTACCCTTATTCATAGCCTAAAACCTTAGCCAAGGTTTTTTCAACCATCAGTGTCCCCAAATCCATATAATTCATGTTCAAGGGGAATAATTCTACACTAGGAAGTGTTAATTAACAACCTAGAATCAATCTTAGGCTAATCTACATCTACCCATAGGCTTTTCCCACCAATTCATGAACACAAGGTTTTAACACAACTATTCCACCCTAAATCCCCATTCTATTGATTCTATAATAGGAATAGATTAATTGTTGATAAGAAGAATAAACTTACCTCAATGAAGAAAATTGCCTTGGTTCAGTAGGAAATCACCTCACGGCAGTCTAAGAACGAACCCTTTCAGTTTTTATAAAATAAACTTAGAAAAATAGACTTAAGGGAATTTAACTGCTTGATGATTGTTGTAGAAGCCTCAGACCCACTACAACAATTCCTCTTTAGTGGTCAAAGGGTCATTACAGCGGCATATGCCACCTCCACTACTATCGTTATAATGGTTAGATGACTAGTACAATAGTCTCACTGCAGCAGCAACCAATCGCTGCAGTAGTCCTTAAACATAAACATGGGGGAAATATTTAACTACCCCCACTTCACAACATAAACCTCAATTTTAGACATCACATATTTAACCCAATGCAACAACCTCTATAACCAGAGTTCTAGAAATCCATTTATCATTTCAAAACATTTCATGGGAAACTATGCCACTTAACCATCCACTAATGAACGCAATACCATCAAACACTACCCCACAAATCACGAATTATCACATAAGCTCACAATACTAGATTTTCATCAAAAACCACCCTTGTTTGAAATTCTATTAACTCTCTTCTTAGGGGAAATTCTAGCAGGTTACTTATGCCCTCAACAATACTATAATGATGGAATGGTCGTTAACAGCCCACTAAATCCACCAAAACTATCAAGAAAGTCATACCTAGATCACCACATATTTTTTCACATCAAGTAACTGCAATACATTACATGAACCACCTTGTCTCTAGCCAAAAATAACATGTACCCTGGTTTTCATCTCACGCAAACATGTAAGCTTGTCACTTGCTAATGAATTATTTCCACATATTCCCATAATACATAATCATAAAAGAAACTTCCTCCCCACTTATCCTGAATCCAACAACCATCTCCCTTTAAGAACTCTTAACCCCTGGTCTTCATTCATCCTTCATGTCACCCCACACATATTCAACTTAACTTTTTGTAAAACCTAGTTAATAGCAAAGCTTAACATACCTCATGACTTTAATCAAGTATACACTATAACATTATAATCTTTGTATCATTAAACTCAAACCATTCAAATTCTCTTTGTTATACCTCCACTTTGAGATAGAAAAAAAATCCTTCATATACATTCCAAAAGAATTCATACCACCTCAAACCTTATTATACAAAATCTTTTTTCATGCCTTGCAACTTGTCCTCCTACCTGACCCGCTGATCCTTCATAAATTTACCTTTTCTTAAAATAATATTATATGTACTTATCCCATCACTAAACTAACAAATTCTTGTTGATACACTCACGTCATAAGACTATAATAGAATTTTGGTCTCTATTGAAGAATGTTCATTCTCATAATACCTCGAGCAACCCATCCTTGTTATATCAAACTTCCTTAATTTTAGTCTTCAAAAGTTACCATTTCTATTACATGGTTATTGTATTACTCGTGTCATTCCCAATCATTAGGTGTCTACTTAATATTGACAATACCATATAGGTACTCCTTCCATTACTAAACAACTAATCATAGAAGATAAGACAATTATGAAGTTATTCACATAATTATTCATATTTTCAGATAATATTCCCCAATCGGAGAATCTTGTAGTGACCCAAACAGTCATTACATGTGATAACACCTCAAAAAAAATTTATGATAAATAATACACTCAAATTTGGCACAAAAAAATTAAAATAGAAAGGTAAAATGAGGCCCAAATGGTTATGGTAGCGGGACAACTCCCTCCTCTCAATAGCATCTGGATTCGAGTATGAGGTAGGTTATGGTTTATTTATTGTAGAAAGTAGACTTGACCCGAATTCATTTAATGTTGATAGTAATGTTAGGAGTTATCATGAATTAGTCCTTCGGGCACCGTGATTGGAAGGAAAAAAATGGTGAAAACCTGGTTAGGCTTTAATATTGTGATTAATTATTGTTACATCGTATTTATGTAATAATTGTGGTATGAAATAGGTTGAAACTTATGAAAATTGTGACTAGCTGAGCAAATATTATAGTTCATAAGCAGGGTAGGTTAAGTACGATAAAAAAGGGTAGTAGTATTAAGCTAGGGAGTGATAGAGGGTTCTCTTGCTAAAATTGATAGTTATGATTTACATTGAAGGAGGCTGACCAAACGTAATTGAGAAGTAGGATTTAAAAGTAACCTAAGATATAGTTTTAGGCGACCTATGAGCAGACTTAAGTGGGTAAGAGCTATTGAATAATCAGGGTAGGGATGTAACGCCAAGTGTGAGAGTTCCAAATGTAGTATTAGGAAGGAGTTGAGTATCAGGTCGGGGACATGAATGAGAGTTATAAATAAATAGGATGAGTAACTGTGTCTAGGTGTAAACCCTCAATTAGGTAGGAGGTGTAGAATGAAAGTTTTAATGACATGTATGCCTAAGTATACGTATGGTACTAGGTTTGATATCTTATGATTATATGTGGAATGGTAATTATGACTGCTTTTGAGCAATGCTTATGATTATTGACTGGATTGCATATTCATATATTTTGGTGTTATAGAGGTGAGATGATAGGTATGTCGATGTATTATTTAAATCATGATGTTCATTATGTTGTTGATGTTGATGTGACTATGATGGTGATAATGTTAATATCTAATCCATGATGTCCATGTGGTTGGTAATTTTTATCATGTTGATGAGGTGGAGAAGAGGAAGAGATGATGTTCACATCTCGTATGCATGCATCCATTCATATAGTTTGACATTCTATTATGTTTTATGTGTTATTTTTGAATTCTTAAGTGGATCGGTCCATTGATGGAACTGATGGAATGTAGTAGAACCTTGTGAATCCAAGGTATGTCCTATTTCAAGTTTAATGTTAACTGTCTGAGCATATAATTATGAGAGCATGTTGTACTGTATTGGCCCTCCATGTAGGGATTTTGAAGTCATAAGTGCCTTAGTGGTTGTAAACCTTGTAATGTGTTGCATTAGCAGAGTATCGAGGGGGGTTAGGCCCATTTGTGTTGTCTTTAAGTTGTAATTTCATGAGGTTTAAAGATCCAACGTAGAGTGAGTTAGGACTAGCGGAAATTAGGTTAATATATTAGTTAAGTGCCAAGAGGGTGTGAGTTAGAGTGGGTGGTTAAAAGACAGAGATATACGAAAATGTTAAATGAAAAGTAAGCCACAGAGATATTGTAAGTTTGGTGTTAATGAATTCATAATCCGAGATTTAGAAACCAAAACCTTACTTGGTGTTATGATTTCTCTCTATTTGTTATTAATGTTATTTATTTCTAACCCTGGTCAACCAATAATGCCTACCACTATGTGTGGTTGTACTGATACTACACTTACTATATCTCCGATCAGGGATATAGCCATGGTATATGTCAGTTGGGGTTTCTATAGCAGCGATAGTGATCATTTAGCAACAACTTTTGTCCTTTCTATTCTGCATGGATGTTATGTCATGGACTCTCCTATCCCTTGTCTAGTGCTCTAGTACCGGTTTAAGCTAGTTTCTGGGGATTCATTATTGATTATTTTTTGCATCTATTTTACTTATTTAATGTATTAAACTAGATTTATATTTGATGTTAACTAGATTAATATATTTAATTAAGGACTAATTAAAAATTAGCTAACTGATTATCCCATTGAAAATGAATGGTTTTAATTTCTGCATTAAAAGAATGGTAGATTTATTAGGGTTCTCCTATCTGGGTGGGTGTGTAATGACCCTCTAGGTCATTTTCTTCATTTTCATACTTTTTTAATGTTTAGAGCTTTCTCATAGATACACCAAGTCATTTATGACTTGCTGGGACTGACAGTTTGGTCACCGAGCAGTTCATTTGGTTTTAAGAGCCAATTCCCTATTTTGAAGTTTCGCTTTTAAGAATCGGGTATCAGGACTGAACTTCAGGTAAATGGTCTTGTATGCCAATTTCAATAGTTTCATCAGCTCCAAAATGTCAATTTAGGCTTGTGGGGCCCTTGGTCTAAGTCCCAAGGCTTTTAGACTAATTTTGGGCTATTGGGTGGATTTTGGCTAAAATGGCCCTTGGGTATGGGACCCATATTTCATCAAAACGACCTCAGATGAAAGTTTTGATGGTGTCGTTGAGTCCAGAATATTGAATTTGGTAGGGTGGTATAATTCATTTGTGTTCACGGGATTCCGGACGAATCTCAAAGGTCCTATTGGAAACTTTACAAATTGCCAAGTCTGTTTGTGCAGGCCAAAAATGACCTTTGCGTTTACGAGGCCTTGGCCACATTCACGAAGGGAAAAGTTATTGATCATAACCTTTGCGAGACGGCCTTCGCTTTTGCGAAGAGTAAGCTGGCCGACAGGTCCGGGCTTTCTCCTTCACATTAGCGGTGGACCGGCTGCATTCGTGAAGGGTTAGCCCTATCAATAGTTCTGTTCACAATGGTGTCCCTACAATTGTGATGAAGAGACCCCTGGGCATATTTATAGTTGTGGAACTCGATTTCTCTCTCATTTTTCCTAAGTCTTTCACCATTAAAAATCCTAGAAGCTTTGAAACTTGTGGAGATCGATCATTGGTTGTCGGGAGTTATTTGGAGACGTCCTTTTGGTTATTTTCTCACCATTATTTCCGTAAGTTTTCATTTATTTTTCTTGATTAATTCTTAGATTAACTTTAAACCCCTAGTTTATTGTCAGGGCTTATTTAGGGCCCATTTATAGGGTCAATGACCATTGAGCTAAGAGGTATGCATTGACGATTTTGATTTTGTGATTCCAGGAGCGGGCCTCGCATGGGATTTTTTTCTCGAGTTCTGACCCAGAGAAATTCTACGCAATATGGCTATCATTTGTCTCACCTTAATGCGTAGATTATTATTTTGATAGTGTGGCAACATGTGAAGGCTTCTCGAAAGGGAAAAGCTCCAGAGTAGTGGGCTTTCTCGAGCTTTCGACGGCATCCAAGTAGGCTAGGCTTACTTTCTTCATAGATTGAGTTTTATTATGGTATTAGTGCAGTATTATGCTAACGATAGGGACGTATTTATGACTTGGTTGTTAGTTTGGTATTTTATGGGTTAAAGTTAGTTGGTTTGGGGCCTTTTTGGTAGAAATTGGCCCCGTATTCCCTATTAATGGTTAGAACGATACGTTAGGGCTAGTTTGAGATATTAAATAACTTGGGATGAGGTATTACATCCTTAGCCTAGTTTTGGTGTAGATACTTGCCTTAGTCTGGGCTTTAAGGACTAGTAGTCGGCCCCATCGGCCCTCTCTTAGATCAAAAGACTAAACTAGCTCCTTGTAGAACTAAGAGACTCGTATATACCCCCTTAGACCAAACCTTGAGTCGTAGGATGACTTAGACATTTTCATGAACATCAGCTAGTCTTACTACTCCGGATAAAGTATTGTTTCGGCTTCTAGGTCTATATATTTAGATTGTATGGGTAATACGCCCTCCCTTATTAACTTGACCGTATTACTTGGGAGTCTAGATACTAATAGATTTTAAGGAAAGTTATGACCTTGGAATATTTAGACACTTAGCTTATTTATTCAGTTATGGTTCAAGTCCGGCAATTAGTTGCTCTCGTATTGCCTATTTTATTGTGTTTATTTATGGTATATTTACCATATGGTACTCAAATAGCTAGTTCTGATTCAAGTCTGGCATTCATGATTTGTATGCAGTACTTTATTATGATGATACTATTCTCAGTTTACGTTCAAGTCTGGCATTTAGGGTATGAAGGGTGTTCTAGTTATGTTATCACTTGTGGGAATATTTCTACTTCTTATTGTTGGTATTTCCTCTTTGTTTGCATGCATCGGGTTTATAGGGGCTCGGTTGGGTTATTCCTTACATGATTGCACCTTCTGGGCTTATAGGGGTCTAGTTAGGTTGTAGTTAGACTGTATTTATCTTGATTTATCTACTCTTGCATATTTATTATTTTATCCTTGTTTGGAGTATTATTTCAGATTTAACCTTATCCATGACTTTAGTTTACTTTCTCACATTTTATTATACTTTTATTTTGATTTAGCTCAGTCTGTCGATGATGCCTACTGAGTACCTATTGTTTTTGGTACTCATATTTATTATACTATTATTCTCTCTTCTTGTGCTATTTTTGGATAGTCTTTACATTTCTGAGACTACTTATATATTTGATACTATTTAGTGCTCTATTATGATTTGCGGCTCTTGTCCCGACCTTACTAAGTCATAGGATGTTCTTTTGAACATTTCTTCCATTCATCAGTTGTCTTCTTCTATCATATTATATATTTCCCTGCTTAGTATTATTATTTCTGTTTGAAGCCTGTATTATTTTATTTTTCACCATTTAGCCCATTACTTGTCATTCCTGGCTATGGTTTGGCTTACCTTTTGGAGGGTTAATGTAGATGCCATCACGACTTGAAAAATAAAGTCATGAAAAATTGGTATCAGAGCCTAGGATCACTGGTATCATTGGTAATGATTAAGTGTATAGTGGAGTCCCACGGATCGAAATGATGACGTATGTATTCTATCTTTGGGAGGCTATAGAAAATTCTTAGGAAAACCTCATCTTATTTTATTTTCATGCATTGAGTTTATGCTGGTTTCTAAAATTCTGATTGTTTCACTCTTTTGCAGATAGTTAGGATGCGAGCTATGATAACTGGAGGCGAGGACCGCGAGTCTGCAGCTGGGGTGACCGCTAGAGGTCGTGGCTGACCAAGAGGTCAAGGCCAGGCTAGAGCTGCAGCCCCAGCTAGGAGTTAGGATAGGGAGTCTTCACAAAACCCTGTCATTGCTCCCTAGCCACAGGTAGTCCCAAAGGTTCCGCCACTCTAGCCGCTGGTGGGCTAGGGTCTACACAGGCCCTACCAAGATTTATTTCTTCTTCAGTGCTCAGAGATGTATTGCTTCAGTGTCTGGGATTAGTAGGTGGTGCACCCTATGATGGTGATCAGTCCGCGGACTAGAGTGGTACTGATTTAGGAGAGTAACCTGTAGCTGTGGCTCACAAGGTTGAGGTTACTCCAGCATTGATTGTTCCACAGATGATAGTTGCGCAGCCAGTTATGACTACAGAGGAGAAGAACTATTGGGCCAATTCTAAAAATTGACTCCACCTAGGTTTCCACAGGCTCCAGGGAAGGATGCATTTGAGTTTATGACTAGTTATAAGGAGAGGCTCCATAATTTGGGCCTAGTAGAGTTGCATGGTATGGACTAAACCACCTTTAAATTTGATCAGGATGCTAGACAGCGGTCCAGCTGGATCTCTACCTATGACATGGACTCAGTTCTCTGTGGTTTTCTCGAAGAAGTATATGTTTCGCAACATGCAAGAGCATCTGAGTGATCAGTTTACCAGTTTGGAGAAGGGTTCTATGACAGTTGTTGAGTATGAGTCAAGATTCTATGAGTTTTCCAAACATGCTACAATGATCTTACCTATAGAGTATAAGAGGATTTGGTGTTTTATCTGAGGACTGAGACTTCCTCTTCGCATGGCTACTCAGAGTTTAGTTGTCGTTGGCAGGTCCTTTATGGATATTTCTGATTATGCCCAGACTATGGAAAAGAAGTATTGCGAGGCCCAAGAGGTCAGTGATAAGAGGCCATATTAGCAGGGCAGTTTTAGTGGGAGGCAGAATGGGTCATAGTTCAAAGGCAGAGGTTTTCAAGGGAGGTATCCCCAACGTCAGTCTTAATAGCACCAGGGTCAATTCAGTAGGCCCATTCAGGCATTACTTCAGATCACGAATAGGGGTCAGTCTACTTATAGTGACTATAGTGTCTAGGGTAGTGGTCATTCTTCGAGGGGTACACAGTTAGGGTCTTCAAGATGAGATAGCCATTTCAGGTCAGTCGAATCTTTTGGACAAAGTAGAGTACTTGGGGTATGCTATGATTGTGGGGTCATTGGTCATTTCTCTAGAGAGAGTCCAAGCATAGGACGGTTGTACCTACAGTGCAGAGTGTTCATCTAATCAGATTTGTGCCACCACCAGCTAGAGGTGGTGCATAGGGTCGTAGAGGTGGTCCTCAGGGTTTTAGAGAAGGACCTCAGGTATGTAGGACAGGTGGTCGGTCAGGTACCCATTTTGTAGCCGGATGGGATCAGTTGTATGTTGTATTGGGTAGGCCAGAGGTGAAGTATTTTGATCCTGTTATTACAGGTACGATTTCAATATGTCGCCAGCCAACTATTGCTTTATTTGATCCAGGATTCACTTATTTATATGTTTCTACGTATTATGCACCGCAGTTAGAGTTGTCTTGAGAGCCTTTATCTATGTCTTTACATGTATCTACACCCGTGGGTGATTCTTTAGTAGTGGATTGGGTTTATAGATCATGTGTAATGATCGTTCAAGAGTTTGATAGTGAAGCTGACCTTATTGTGCTAGATATGGTGGATTTTGGTATGATTTTGGGCATGGATTGGTTATCCCTCTATCATATGGTCTTGGATTACTTTGCGAAAACCATTACGTTAGACATTCCTGGCATACCCTCGGTTGTGTGGTAGGGTTCTTTTAGTCGCTCACCAATAGGGATTATTTCTTATGTTTAGGCTAGGAGTCTGGTGTCGAGGGGATGCGAGTTTTATCTTGCTTATGTTTGTGATGTTAGTACGGAGAGTCCTTTACTTGATTTTGTCTCTATTATTTTTGAGTTTTCTGATTTTTTTCCTATCGACCTACCAGGCCTTCCTTTTGAGGGTGATATTGAGTTTGCTATTGATCTTGAGCCGGGCACCCGACCTATTTCTATGGCACCTTACCGTATGGTTCCTACTGAGCTTAAGGAGCTAAATTCTCAGCTTTAGAATCTCTTAGGTAAGGGTTTCATTAGGCCCAGTATATCGCCTTGGGGTGCCCCTGTTCCATTCGTGAAGAAATAGAATGGTTCCATGCGTATGTATATCGACTACAGACAGCTAAATAAAGTGACACTGAAGAATAGGTATCCTATGCCTCGTATTGATAATTTATTTGACCAGCTTTAGGGTACGATAGTGTTTTCTAAGATTGAATTGAGATCTGGTTACAATCAATTAAGGATTCAAGTAGAGGACATCCCTAAGACAACCATCAGGACTCGCTATGGCCACTATGAGTTCCTGGTGATGCCTTTTAGGTTGACCAATGCCCCATCCACATTGATGGACTTGAATAATCATGTTTCCAGAACCTATTTGGACTCTTTGGTGATCGTATTCATCAATGATATCCTTGTTTATTCAAGGAATAGAGAAACATGAGCAACATTTAAGGATTGTGCTTCGGACTTTGAGATATCATTGGTTTTTAGCCAAATTCTCAAAGTGTGAGTTCTGGGTAGAGTCTGTAGCATTCCTAGGACACAAGGTGTCTAAGGATAGGATTATAGTGGATCCGGCTAAGATTGAGGCTATTCGTGATTGGGCCAGGCCTATATCTCCAACTGAGATTTGTGGTTTTATTGGTTTGGCAGGCTATTATAGGTGGTTCATCGAGATATTCGCTACTATTGCGGCACTTATGACTAGATTGACTAGGAGGGAGGTTCCTTTTCAGTGGTCTGATAAGTGAGAGTTGAGCTTTTTGAAGCTCAAGGACTTGCTCAATTCTGCTCCAATTTTGACTCTACCAGTTAAGGGCTAGGGGTTTATAAATTTATTTTGATGCTTCTGGTGTTGGTTTGGGGTGTGTCTTGAGGTAGCAGGACTGGGTTATTTCTTATGAGTTGAGGCAGCTAAAGGTGCACAAGTGCAACTACCCTACTCATGATTTGGAGTTGGCGCCGGTAGTTTTTGCGCTTAAGATTTAGAGAAATTACTTGTATGGTTTTCGTTGTGACATATATACTGACAATCATAGTCTTTAGTACATTATGACCCAAAGGAAGCTTAATTCGAGACAGCACAAGTGGATCGAGTTGCTGAAGGACTATGATATCTCTATTGTCTACCATCCGGGCAAGGCAAATATGGTAGCGGACGCCTTGAACTAGGAGGCAGTGAGTATGGGTAGCTTGGCCTTTATTTTAGTTTCAGAGCGGCCGTTATCCTTGGACATTCAGTCCTTACCCAACTTGGTGATTAGATTTGATATTTCAGACCCCAGGAGGATTCTTGCTAGTGTTGAGGCTAGCTCTACCTTGTTTGAGCAGATTCAGAGTCGTCAGTTAGGGGATAGTAGACTTTGTGGCATTCATGACCAGGTGCTAAGAGGTGAGTCCAGGAGGGCTGCCTTAGATTCGTAGGGCATTCTGAGATTTGACGGTCATATTTTTATTCCTAGGGTTGGGGATTTGATTCAGTTGATATTACAGGAGACTCATAGCTCCAGATATTTTATTCAACCTGGGATATCTAAGATGTATATAGATTTGAGATAGCATTACTGGTGGAGTGATATAAAGAAAGATGTAGCATACTTTGTAGCTCGATGTTTGTGTTGTCAACAGGTAAAGGCCGAGCATTAGAGAACAGGTAGATTGCTTCTGAGACTACCATTTCTGAGTGGAAATAGGAGTGGATTACAATGGACTTCGTGAGTGGTTTGCCTCGCACTTCCTGTGGTTCAGATAGCATTTGGGTGATCGTAGATCAGCTGACCAAATCGGCTCATGTCATCCCAATTCAAATTTCCTTCAATGCCGAAAGGTTTGCCCGTATCTATGTTCGGGAGATAATTTACCTTCATGGGGTATCCATGTCTACTATTTTAGATAGAGGCTTGATGTTCACTTCTAGCTTCTGGAGGGCTTTTCAAGAGGAGTTGGGCACTCAGGTTGACCTTAGCACCGCTTTCCACTCCCAGATCGACGGACAGTTAGAGAAGACTATTCAGGTTTTGGGGGATATGCTATGCACGTGTGTTATGGACTTTGGACGTCAGTGGGAGCAACATTAAACCTTAACGGAGTTTGCTTATAATAATAGCTACCATTCGAGTACTGAGATGGCACCATTTGAGGCATTGTATGGTGGGCATTGTCGATCTTCGATTGGTTGGTTTGAAACTTCTGAGGTTAGTCCCCGTGGTACCGACTTACTTTGTGAGTCTTTGGATAGGATTTCGGTGATTCAGGATAGTCTATGGGCAGCCCAGAGTAGACAGAAGAGTTATGCTGACCATAGGTTTCATGCTTTGAAGTTTGGAGTTGGTGACTGGGTGTTCCTTTGAGTATTGCCTGTCATGCCCTATTTTTACCAAGTTCAAAATAAGCATGACTTATGGACTCTAAAAGAATTGATTTTGTACAGAGTCGCCACCTAATTTTTAAGGAAAATAAGGAAACCTATTTAATTATTGACATATATAACTTGTGTTTTAATCTGCGAAAATCAGTTTAGATTCTCGGTAAGGGTTTAAATTATTTCGAAGGAAAGGGGTTAGGCATCCTTTCGAATCCACAAATATGGTACCCGACTAGACCAATTTTGTCAATCAGGAAGGAGATAAAAATAATCATATTTTTAAATAGTGTGAATATGTAAAATATGTACTAAAAATAATACAAAAAATTTATGTGTAAAGAGTGAGTATCAATTACATAAATAAAACATATTATCGTAAAATGTGTGTATAAAAATATGTACAGATGTATAAACAATATAAAAATTGTATAAGAATATATATGAAAGAGAAAAGTGTATTTTTATAAAAAGACAACTTTTTGTAGTGAAAGAAAGGTATCTTTGTATTATATAAAGGAAAAGTATTCTCAAATACTATTTTTTACTTGACAAAAATCATGAAGTTAAAAGTTTAACTAAAATAAAAATTTATTTTAAAAAGAAAAGGCTATACAATATTTTCTAATGTAAAAGTATGAATTAATTGATTAAATACCTAAATTAGTTTGATTCTTTTATATAAATATTAACGACCTAAGTTTTTCCTAAAAGCATGGTGAGGATTACGTAAGTAAAGAATATCCCCCGCCCAACGCCCCAAAATAATGTTTTCACTATGATTAATATTTGTACAATTATAAGAATATAAAAAAAATACAAATATAAAATTCAAACTCCTTTTTTGAATGCCATTTTCGAGAAGTATCCTCATAGAAATGTTCGTAATGAACAAATAATTATAAAAACATGTTTGCATATATGTATATAAATGTATATATAAAAATAATATTTTATTATATAGTGGGCTCGAATGAAGTTTAAGATACGCCATGGCTACAAAGTGGTTGCTCGAATTATCGGCCGTCCTAGATCGCTTTGCCAAGATACAAATCGTAAAAATTTTATGTTGTCGTGATATAAAAACTTTTTGTTACATATTTGTATATGTAATATCCGTCTTTTTATTTGTGAAGGCCTCAAAAACCGATGAAAATTTTTTCATTGGCCAAATGTTATGTAGTATTGTTCATTATCAGTGTAATAAAAAATGTGAGGGACAAAATCATCCAAATTTAATTTCAAGCAGCACAAAATAGTAGCAAATCAATTCATAGTTGAGACTAAAAAAAAAATATTAAATCAGTCCACAACAGTAGCATGAGCAGTAGCAGAATAGTATGCGAAAACGTTACACAAACATAGCACAAGAGGTCATCGGAGCAGTATTCTTTACGGCAACAAATCAAACCACAAAAAACAAATTGGACCCAGCCAAATCTGGAAAACAAGATATATAGTAACACCTAAACAAGTAAAAATCCAATTCAACAAAGTATTTTTGATGGGCAACAATAATAAACAGAGAAGGAAGTGGCATTGCTTCCAGGCGTCGTTGGAGCCACATCGGAGAACTCATAACTCCGGACAGATCCATACAAGTGACATGGCAACAACGAAAAAATTAGAAACTGCATTCAAACAAGACAAAATAGTTATGGAATTGGCGTTGCTTCAACGGCTCTTGCCGGAGCAACGCCAGAAAGACAATAAGCCGACAAGATCTGGCCCCTTTATAGCTCTACAATATTGATATGGAGGGGAAAGAGCAACGTAAGGGGAGAGGGAAATAAAAGTAGAGAGGACGCGACGTCAACGCCGGCCATCTGGTGGCCAACTCCGTCGGCGGCAGTGAGAGAGAGAAACGGGAGATGAAAATGTCACACCCCGTATCCCAACGGGGTGAACTGGCACCCGAATCCGACAAGGCCCTAGAGAACCAACACGTAAGAACATAAAATGCGAATAACGAAAATCATGGAGCATGTGATCTATATATATACGTGAAACTTGGATGTTAGGGCCATCAAGTCAAAAGTACATACATCTCTTACATTCAGGTACCCACATATGTCTACAAAAGCCTCTAACATATGCATTTACAAGACCAACTGAAAGTCGAGACAAGTCCCCGCTTTATACAACATGTACAATACCAAAACACATGTACAACTGTGACTCGGCAAAGCCCCGAACCAACTGGACCTCACCAAAGATCCGTAAATAACTGGCAACCTACTGTGGAGGTCTACTGGCACCTGCGCCTGAAGCAAGTAAGGTAAGTCCCACAAAGGACATCAGTACGAAGAATGTACTGAGTATGTAAGGCTCATAAGAAACTGTATGATACATAAATACGTCAATGTACGCAAATACAAATGAATAACCAATATGGATAAGTTAACATTTTGTATTTTGGGAACAATGTACATTGCTTTCATTAGTTTCTTTGCTTCTTTACTTCCATGCTTATTCATCATCACTTGTATCACAATGTACCCGGGGCCCGACTGATCAGTAGGTCTTAACATAACATAACGTTATGTTGGGATTGGCTCGAGCTAGGCTTATGCCTCTAGAGCTACCACCCATAAATCAATACGTCGGGCTCGGCTCGAGCTTGGTTATTACCTCTAGAGCTGCCACCCATAAACCAACATATCAGTTTCGGCTCGAGCTAGGTTCTTACCTCTAGAGTCACCCCCTGTCATGTACGTTCTGAGATAGGTTTACACCTCTAGGAGTACCCCCTGATCCAAGAATCTCGGGGTCGGCTTGAGCTAGGCTTTCTCCCCCAAAGCTACCACCCATACTCAATCATTAACCACATGTGCAGTACTTCATTCTTTACTTTTGAGAGATTGATACAATCATAGTCATAACATTATTTAAAATATAATGGTATTGTAACCATGGGATCTTTGGAACATTAGCCAATGTATGTGATACATGTGAATCACAATTGATCAATGAGTAGGAAACATGTGATAAACAATAATTGATACCCGAAAATAGGATACCTTAGAACATGTCGGAATGGAATAAGTACAATGTCAATGTGAATACTATATGCTGCAGAAGGATACGGATAGACTAACCTTACATACCTTCACTTCCAAGAATGAGTACACAAGCCTATATATGAACACAATAGTCCAGCTCCTTCCTTACGTCTTACTCTACAACACAAATACATACCGGAGCTTACATTAACAACTAGTTACCGTACAAATGTACAAGATGAAAATGAGCTATATGACTGCCATATAACATCATTTCATCCTTTACAATACAATCCACTGCATTATCATACCATCAAATCCATAATATTCCACCCATTGACCAAGACATTATACATCAATAGCATTTCACACCACATTTACCCTTAATGTCTCCTCATTATCATTCCGTCACAATTACTCCTTCATAACAACATATGAACAACAATTCATACTTAATATAGTCCAACAATCCTCCATATGACCCTTTAAAGTGATTAAAACGGTATCATAAGTTGATAATTACATCCAAAAAGGGTATAGGGGCCTTCGGGGATCAAAGAGAGACGAAAACATACAAAACCGAATTATGGGATGACCTGTGAATCCACCTATACCCTCAGGTGGCTGAGGTTCACCAACAGGTGACCTTTTCCAGAATCCAGAGGCACCTGCGTTGGCATCTACGCCCGCAGGTGCCTTCGTCTGCGGGGCGGATGCCCGTTTTGGTCAAAATGGGTCTCTTTTGGGTCATTTTGTGTAATAAATGGTCCATGATCATAACTAAACTTCTATTGACATATTTTAGATCATCTTGTTTGCCAACAATCATCCATGGTTTCACAACACACATGAACATCACCAAAACCACACTTTTCCTTCAATACACCACCAAATCTATGCACCATTTTGCAATAACAATTCCAAACATTATGTAAAAGAATAAAACAAGTTAAGGATATAATCACATCTCACATGTCAAAATTGAACCCATCAAGTTCACCTCCTTCAATACCACAAGTCCATTTTCAAGTTTACAAGGCAAAAACCTTCACCGATTAAGCAAACATAAATTGTTTCACACATAGTGAACTTCTCACACTTCACCAACATAACCAACATGATATACACCATATTACATACATATAATATATTAAACCATGAGATTAAACACTTACCAAAGCTTTCCAAGGAGTGATCTTGGCCAAAGGAATGAAGCTTAGGGTTTGTGTGAGATAAAAGAAATGTCTTGAATACTCTACCAAATGGCATGTGGTTTTTGATCAATATAATCTGATTTTTCTTGATTTTTATAGTGACTAATAGTCATAATTAGCCACATCCTTAAGCATTAAATGCATGGTTGGTTGGTCAACACAAGAATGGATCATTTCCATTTGTTTTGGGCCAAGTCTTCTTATGATTTTTGGGCCTCATTTGGCCCCAATGGCACAAGACTCATTAATTCCCAACAAATTAATGTATAATTCATCAAATCTCTCATGTTTAACTAATTCCATAAATGTAAACGTAGTTGTATAGGTTGGGAAACATACGGGGTGTTACATCCTTCCCCCCTTAGAAACATTCGTCCTCGAATGTTAGTTACATTATGCAAATTAAACAATTGCAAGTCTAGGAGCATTCTTCATGTTATCATATATATATACTCAATGCTTATAAATACTTGTCATTGTTCCGATCTCATATCGTGAGCTAGTTCTTCCCTTTGGAACAAATGAGGGTACTTGGATTTCATCATCTCTTCAGCTTCCCATGTGACCTCTTCTATTTGTTAATTTCTCCAAAGTACCTTTACGAAAACTATGTCTTTATTCCTCAACCTCTTCACTTTTCTATCCAGAATGGCAATAGGTATCTCCTCATAGGTAAGATCCTCTATAACTTGCACATCTTCAATGGGAGTAAAACGAGATGGATCTCCTATGCACTTTCGAAGCATCGAAACATGAAATACTGGATGAACTGTGGAGAGTTCTTGGGGTATTGCCAACTCATACGCAACTTGCCCAAATATTCTAAGAATTTCATATGGGCCTATATAACGTGGACTCAATTTTCCTTTCTTTTCGAATCGCATTACCCCTTTCATCGGTGACACCTTTAAAAATACCCAATCACGTATGGCGAATTCAAGCCCTCTTCTTCTAACATCAGCATAGGACTTGTGTCGACTTTGGGTCGTTTGTGGCCATTGTTGGATCACTTTAACATTCTCCATAGCCTGATAAACAAGATCTGGCCCAAGTAAAGCAGTTTCGCCTTCTTCAAACCATCCGATTGGTGATCTACATTTCCTTCCATACAAAGCTTCATAAGGTGCCATTTTAATACTTGAATAATAGCTATTGTTGTAAGCAAATTCAATGAGAGGAAAATGGTCATCCCAACTGCCTTGAAAATCTAACGTGCAAGCTTGTAGCATATCTTCAAGTGTCTGGATAGTACGTTCTGCTTGTCCATCTGTCTGAGGATGGAAAGTCGTACTCAGATTCACCTGTGTACCCAAACTCTACTGAAAAGATCTCCAAAAATGCACAGTAAATTATGGTCCTCTATCTGATATGATGGAGA
The DNA here is from genome assembly GCA_031232105.1 of Capsicum rhomboideum. Lineage (NCBI taxonomy): Eukaryota > Viridiplantae > Streptophyta > Magnoliopsida > Solanales > Solanaceae > Capsicum > Capsicum rhomboideum. Next base: position 84,095,337 of record CP124712.1, read on the forward strand.
TTGGAATCCCATGTAACCGTACTATCTCTTTCACATACAATCTTGTATAATCCTCCGCTGTATAGGTGGTATTGACTGGTAGGAAATGCGCTGACTTGGTAAGCCTGTCAACTATAACCCATATAAAATCAAATTTTTGCAGTGTACGAGGCAAACCTGTGATGAAATCCATATTAATCATATCCCATTTCCAGTCTGGAAGATTGATACATTGCATGTAACCTCCTGGTTTCTGATGCTCTACCTTTATTTGTTGACAATTCGGGCACTGAGCAACAAATTCTCCAATGTTCTTCTTCATATTTCCCCACCAATACACTTCTTTTAAATCATGGTACATTTTAGTAGCTCCCGGATGAATAGAATATTGTGAATGATGCGCCTCTGTCATAATTCGTCTCCTCAGCTCATCTACATCCGGTACACATACCCTACCTTGGCATTGAAGCACCCCTTCTTGTGTAAGATCAAATGCCTTTGTCAAATTCTGTTGTACATTCTCTTTTAACTGAAATAACATAGGATCAGTAAACTGCTTCTCTTTCTCTTCAGCTATCAATAAAGATTCAGCCGCATTTTGTATAATAACTCCTTCATCTGAGGATTCAAGAAGACGAACCCCCAAACTATCTAATTGATGTAGATCTTTGGCTATATCCTGCTTTTCTGTCAATTGGCCACTAGTGCCTCCGATCGCCTTATGGCTCAATGCATCAGCTACTACATTTGCTTTTCCTGGATGATATAAAATATCAATATCATAATCTTTCAATAGCTCAAGCCACCGTTGTTGCCTCAAATTGAGTTCCTTCTGCTTAAAGATATACTGTAAACTTTTGTGATCAGTATAGATATCAACATGTACTCCATACAAATAATCACGCCATATTTTTAAAGCAAATACCACCGCTGCTAGTTCAAGATCATGTGTGGGATAGTTTCTCTCGTTTGGCTACAACTGTCGTGAGGCATATGCTATGACATTATCATGTTGCATCAATACACACCCTAGGACAATTTTGGAAGCATCACAATATACTGCGTAACCTTCGATGCCTTTTGGAAGTACTAACACCGATGTAGAAGTCAATTTATCGTTCAGCTCTTGAAAACTTTTCTCAGACGCATCACTCCACTGAAATTTGACTGCATTGTGTGTAAGCTTTGTTAAAGGTGCAGTAATGGAAGAAAAACCTTCCAAAAATCTTCGATAATAACCTGTTAACCCCAGGAAGCTACGAATTTTCATGGGCATCGTAGGCCTTGGCCAATTTTTCACCGCCTCAATCTTTTGTGTATCAACTCGGATCCCTTCATCCGACACAATGTGACCCAAGAATGCTACGGATTTCAACCAAAATTCACACTTAGAGAACTTCGCATACAACTTACGCTCTCGAAGAATCTGTAACACTTGTCGTAAGTGCTTAGCATGGTCCTCTTGTGACTTTGAATAAACCAGGATGTCATCTATAAATACTGTCATGAACACGTCTAGAAATGGCTTAAACACCCTATTCATCAAATCCATGAACACAGCTGGTGCATTTGTTAGTCCAAATGACATAACAAAAAATTCATAATGGCCATACCGTGTTCGGAATGCTGTCTTGGGTAAATCTTTTTCTCTAACTCTGACTTGATGGTAACCCGACCTCAAGTCAATCTTTGAAAAACACCTGGCGCCCTGTAACTGATCAAACAAATCGTCAATTCAAGGGAGGGGATATTTGTTCTTGATCGTTACCTTATTCAATTGCCGATAGTCAATGCACATTCTCAACGTGCCATCTTTCTTTCGTACAAATAATACCGGTGCACCCCACGGAGACATACTCGGCCAAATGAAGCCCTTGTCCAGCAAATCTTTCAATTGCTCCTTCAATTCATGCAATTCATCTGGAATCACATCAATATCAAATTCTATTTCCCGTTCTGGGGGTAAACCTGTAAGATCCTCTGGAAAGACATCAAGAAATTCATTAACCACTGGAACCGACTGAGGAGTTAGCGGTTCCAATTCAATATCTTTCACTCGTACTAGGTGACATATGTAACTCTTATCAATCATTTTCCTGGCTTTCAGATAAGAAAAAAATCTTCCTCATGGTGCCCCTACATTACCTTTCTATTCAAGAACATTCGTTCGTGGAAAATAAAAATGTACCTTCTTGGCCCGGCAATCTACCATGGCATAATAAGAAGCCAACCAATCCATTCCCATTATCACATCAAAATCCACCATGTCTAGTTCAATGAGATCGGCTAATGTATCATGACCACACACAGTTACCACACAATTACGATATGCTCGTTTTGTAATAATATATTCACCAACCGGTGTAGATACTTCAATTGACTTAATTAATAATTCTGGTGCTTTTGCAAATTTTGCAGCAATCAATGGAGTAACATATGACAATGTAGAACCCGGGTCAATCAACGCATATACATTATATGATAATATGGATAATATACATGTGACGACATCATGAGAAGTCTCCGAATTCTGTCGGTCCACTAGAGCATAAGTGCGATTCTAGACCCCACTAGTACTGGCTGCTCCTCTGGCACCTCTACTATGACAAACAGACTGTACACCTCATCCTAAAGAAGGAACCGATGATGATGACGCAATGGCCGATCCCGTCGGTCGTGCTATACCACCCATACTCCTCTGGGGACACTCTTTCATCATGTGTCCCATCATACCGCACCAAAAGCAAGCATTTATCCCCAATCGGCATGTACCTGAATGAATACGCCCGCAGTGCTGACACTACTGACGAGGAAATCCTGCTGCCTGTGATCCGTGAACTCCACTACTCTGCCCAGATTGACCACCTCTAAACCCTCGGAATTGAGAGTGAGCGCCTGTTGTGGAATAAGAGAATGATGGTCTAGGCGGTCTAGGACACATCCGAGGCCTAGATTCTCCTTGGGACATCATAGACTGTCCCATAGGTCTAGATTTTTTGGACTATCCTCTGTCATATTCATGTACCCTTCTTCTCTATCTTTGATCTTCCATTTTCTGGGCGAAGGCCTGTATTCTAGCTATGTCCATATCTTTGTTTAAGGCAGCTATGGTGCAGTCCCTTACAAAATATAGCTCTAATCTGTCCACATATCGATGGACTCTGTCTGTCATTGTGGCTACCACATTTGGAGCATATTGAGCCAAGGAATTAAACTGAAGACTATATTATCTAACGCTCAGATTTTCTTGACGGAGATTTAGAAACTGATCTGCACGTACCTCCCGGATCTCATAGGGAAGGTAGTGATCAAGGAATGCCACTTTAAATTCTTCCCAATTAGGTGGAATTGCACCGATACCACGAGACTTCTTTCAATCTTCATAGTATAATATCGCCTCTCCTTGTAATCTATATGCCGCAAGTTCAACTGTTTCAATGCCAGTTACGTGCATAACCTCCAAAACCCTTTGAATTTGATCCATGAACTCCTGTGGATCTGCTTTTAGATCTGACCCAGTGAATATAGGAGGGTCCAGTTTCAAAAAATCCTGTGTTCTGCGACTCGCCACTCTAGCTGCATCATCCTCATTTATCGTTGGACCAGCTCGTCCTTGACTTTGTGCCACAACTAACTGAGTCAACATATGTACTGCATTTCTTAGATCCTGGTCAGTGGCATTCATTGGTGGTTCTGCGGGTACTTCTCTACTGATTGGCTCTTTTGGAGCTGGAAAAGTAGAACACCGTGACGCAATTTCAGTATTTACTCCACCTTAACTTGCTTGGTCAGGTGGTGATTTACTCATTCCTTCACCGAAAAGCATATCTACTTGCTTAACCTTTCCTCTACCTCTTCTTGTCATTGGCATTTTCACTATATCAAAGAAAATCAATTCCAATGGTTAGATACGATTTCACTTATCACATTGGCTCTATTGAACGATCTAGAAGTGAAGAAAAGAAACAACATCTTAAATGTCTCGTAGCCTCCTACTTATAAATGTGGTGCACAACACATCGATAAGAAAGACTCTACTCAGACACGGCTTTGTATACACCCTTAGAACGACCTGCTCTGATACCACTTATGTCACGCCCCGTATCCCAACGGGGTAGACTGGCACCCTGAGCCGAAAAGGCCCGAGAGAACCAATCTTTGCTCAAGTCCATTCATATGCATGCCATAAAAAATGTCACCAACACTTAAGAACATAAAATTCTAATAACGAAAATCATGGAGCAAGTGATCTATATATATACGTGAAACTTGGCCGTTAGGGCCATTAAGTCAAAAGGACATACATCTCTTACATTCAGGTACCCACATATGTCTGCAAAAGCCTCTAACAGATGCATTTACAAGACCAACTAAAAGTCGGGACAAGTCTCCATTTTATACAACATGTACAATACTAAAACATATATACAACTGTGACTCGACAAAGCCCCGAACTAACTAGATCTCATGAAAGATCCGCAAATAACTGACAACCTACTGTGGAGGTCTACTGGCACCTGCGCCTGCAACAAGTAAGGTAAGTCCCACAAGGGACGTCAGTATGAAGAATGTACTCAGTATGTAAGGCTAATAAGAAACTGTATGATACATAAATACGTCAATGTACGCAAATACAAATGAATAACCAATATGGATAAGTTAACATTCTTTATGTTGGGAACCATGTACATTTCTTTCATTACTTTCTTTGCTTGTTTACTTCCATGCTTATTCATCATCACTTGTATCACAATGTACCCAGTCCCCGACTGATAAGTGGGTCTTAACATAACAAAACGTTATGTTGGGATCGGCTTGAGCTAGGCTTATGCCTCTAGAGCTACCACCCATAAATAAATACATCGGGCTCAGCTCGATCTAGGTTATTACCTCTAGATCTGCCACCCATAAACCAACATATCAAGTTTGGCTCGAGTTAGGTTCTTACCTCTAGAGCTACCCCCTGTCAGGTTCGGTCCGAGCTAGGTTTACGCCTCTAGGACTACCCACTGATCCAAGAATCTCGGGATCTGCTTGAGCCAGGCTTTCGCCCCCAAAGCTACCAGACATACTCAATAATTAACCACATGTGCATTACTTCATTCTTTACTTTTTAGAGATTGATACAATGATATTCATAACATTATTGAAAACATAACATTATTGGAACCATGGGATCTTCGGAACATTAGCCAATGCATGTGAGTCATGTGAATCACAATTGATCAATGAGTAGGAAACATGTGATAAACAATAATTGATACCCGAAAATAGGATACCTTGGAACATGTCGGAATGGAACAAGTACAATGTCAATGTAAATCCTATGTGCTGCAGAAGGATACGGATAGAGTAACCTTACATACTTTCACTTCCAAGAATGAGTACACAAGCTTATATATGAACACAATAGTCCAGCTCCTTCCTTACGTCTTACCCTACAACACAAATACATACCGGAGCTTATATTAACAACTAGTTATCGTACAAATGTACAAGACGACAATGAGCTATATGACTGCCATATAACGTCATTTCATCCTTTACAATACAATCCACTGCATTATCATACCAATAACACCATAATATTCCACCCATTGACCAAGACATTATACATCAATAGCATTTCACACCACGTTTACCCTTTATGTCTCCTCATTATCATTCTGTCCCAATTACTCCTTCATAACAACATATGAACAACAATTCATACTTAATATAGTCCAACATGCCTCCATACGACCCTTTAAAGTCATTAAAATGGTATCATAAGTTGATAATTAAATCCAAAAAGGGTATAGGGGCCTTTGGGGATCAAAGAGAGATGAAAACATACAAAATCGAATTCTGGGCTGACCTGCGAAGCTACCTGCGCCCGCAGGTGGCTGAGGTTCACCAACAGGTGACCTTTGCCAGAATCCAGAGGCACCTACGTTGGCATCTATGCCCGCGGGTGCCTTCATCTGCGGGGGCGGATGCTCGTTTTGGTTAAAATAGGTCTCTTTTGGGTCTTTTTGTTTAATAAATGGCCCATGATCATAACTAAACTTCTCTTGACATACTTTAGATCATATTGGATGCCAAAAATCATCCATGGTTTCAAAACACATATGAACATCACCAAAACCACACTTCAATACACCACCAAATCCATGCACAATTTTATAATAACAATTCCAAACATTATGTACAAGAATAAAACAAGTTAAGGATATAATAACATCTCACATGTCAAAATTTAACCCATAAAGTTCACCTCCTTCAAGACCACAAGTCCATTTTCAAGTTTACAAGGCAAAAACCTTCACCGATTAAGCAAACATAAATTGTTTCACACATAGTGAACTTCCTACACTTCACCAACATAACCAACATGATCTACACCATATTACATACATATAATATATTAAACCATGAGAGTAAACACTTACCAAAGCTTTTCAAGGAGTGATCTTGGCCAAATGAATGAAGCTTAGGGTATGTGTGAGATAAAAGAAATGTCTTGAATACTCTACCAAATGGCATGTGGGTTTTGATCAATAAAATCTGATTTTTCTTGTTTTTTATAGTGCCTAGTGGTCATACTTAGCCACATACTTAAGTATTAAATGCATGGTTAGTTGTTCAACATAAGAATGGATCATTTCCATTTTTTTTTGGGCCATGTCTTCTTATGTTTCTTGGGCCCAATGGCACAAGACTGATTAATGCCCAACAAATTAATGTATAATTAATCAAATCTCTCATGTTTAACTAATTTCATAAATGTAAATGTAATCGTATAGGTTCGAAAACATACGGGGTGTTACAGAAAAGTAGAGAAAAGAAGGGCGGCGTAGTGGTGGCAGTGTCGATCGCCGGCCTTTCGGTGGCTAGATCCAGCGATAGCAGGGAGATGCAAAGAGAGTGAAGTGACAAAGAAAGGAGATGAGTGGTGTAAGAGAGAGTAAAATGGAAGTAAAAATGTGTGCTTTTTGTGTGAACGGGTGTGTGTGTATGTGAATATATTAAAAAGAAATCCCCTCACCTTTATTTATAATACAAAATGATACCTCTTTTTATCCAAAAGAATAAACGTTCCCTCCTCTTTTTCATTAAATACTACTTTAATCAATTGGTTATTATTCAAAGGATTTTTCACCTTTTTAACCAATATGTAAAGTGTTATTATCCAAAAGATAAAGGTCTTGTATAGTCATGTCAAATGTCACCTTTAATAAAGGTAACAAGACCTTGACTTGAACGAATTATTGCTCTGTGTATTTAAAAATGATTGATCCAACTTATCATTCACGGATTGTATTAAATAATGTACGAAATGTATAAATATCGATATGTAATTACAAAAAATGTAAACAATAAAAATAATTATCTTGAAAATTGTATCAAGATGTAAATAGTTAAAAATATAGTATACTGCAAAGAATTGTAGTGTTATGTTGTGTACATGTGCATATGACTGTGAATAATTTAAAATGACAATAAATTGATAAAATCCCTTATATTTATGAAATTAAGGATAATTATCAACAGATTTTGAAAAGTTAAAAATATGACAATAAATTGGTAAAAACCTAACATAAGGATAATTATCAATAAATTGTGTAAAATTATATTTTGTGCTCTTTAACTATCAGGAAGCCTGAAGACGTTAATTTTAAGTACGAAAAGCCAAAATTGGGTGTCAACAACTTACCCCTTTTCGTATGAAGATAATGTAGAAGTCTTCAGACGAAAATGTTGACGTGTAGCCAATTTTTTCGACAAAAATCATATCTAAAAAAAGTTTTGACCAAACTCTAATTTAGACTTGTCTACATACCTTGAGTTGCACGAGGATCAGGTTAGGTATAATTCAAAAGATAAGGCGAGTTGCCTCGCTTCCTATTATTATGGGTGGAACAAAATAATTCGCATGTTCCTGATATCTGTCACACCCCGTATCCCAACAAGGCGGACTGGCACCCGAAGCCGATATGGCCCGAGAGAACCAATCTTTGCTCATGTTCATTCGCAAGCATAGTTTAGTATGAATCTTATTATACCTCATGCAACTAGGCGAAAGTCATGGAAAACTTATACAATATATGAAACTTGGCCGTTAGGGCCATCAAGTCAAACAAAACACACATCTCTTACATTCACCTTCCCACATATGTCTAGAAAGCCTCTAACCGATACATGAACACAACAACCTATAGTCGGGACAATTCCCCGCTTTATACAATAATTACAATACCAAAATGATATACACATGTGACTTGGAAAGCCCAGAACCAACTGGATCTCACCAATGATCCGCGGATGACTCGTAGCCTATGTGGAGGTCTACTAACACCTGTGCCTGCAGCAAGTAAAGTAAATCCCCCAAAGGGGTCAGTACGAAGAATGTACTGAGTATGCAAGGCTATAAGAAACTTCATGAAACTTAAAAACCTCAATGAACTTGATTTCAAGTGAATAGTCAATATGGATAAATCATCGTTCAGTATGTGTGAAAATATGTACCTTACGTTCATTATTCCATTTGCCTTTATGTTCGTTACCGTTAGTAGTTAGAACCGTCAATATATATATATATATATATATATATATGTATATAACCGTCAATATAATACCGTCAATAATATATATATCCGTCAATAATAGATATAACCATTAATAATACCGTCAATATAATATATCATAAATAAATAAAGCAGGTTCGGCCCTTAGGGCTACCCCCTGTCAGGTTCGGCATCAAGTTAGGCTTTTGCCCCACTGAGCTTCCCCCCTACTATCACTCGGAAATCAGTGAAGCAGGTTCGGCATCAAGTTTGGTTTTTGCTTCACAGAGCTTTCCCCCTGATCCAACAATATCGGGATCGACTTGAGTTAGGCTTGCGCCCCTATAAAGCTATCACTCGTACTCAATAAGTATAAAGAAAATATAAAGTAACCATAAGGAAATTATAAAGTAACCATAGGGGAATTACTTCTTTCATTACTTCATTGGATGTAACACCCCGTACGTCTAAGTCTAGCTGACAACCGTAACATTTATGGAAATGTGTAAACATGATAGAATTGATGAATTATGTATCAATTTGTGGACATTAAGAAGTTTTACACCATTGCGCCTTAAATGAAGCCCAAAATCATAAGGGAAGACATGGCCCAACATGGGATTTTGACCCATTCTTCCAATTTTCTCCATTTGACCAATCAACCTTTGCATTTAATGCTAAAGAAGAGATAAGAGTGACTTGAGGGACTATATAAAGAGAGAAAAATCAGATTTTTATTACACTTTGAATCTCATGCTTTTCTAGATTTTACCAAAATTTCTTTTTGGTCTCTCAAGAACCCTAAGTCATTCTTTGGGCCAAGATCATCTTTGTACAAGGCTTGGTAAGTGTTTTTTTTTATGATTTTTTAATATATTTTATGCATGATATATGGTGTATAATATGTTGTTTATGTTGGTGGAGTATTGAGAAGTGCAAAATGTGTGAAATGTTATATGTATGCTAAATCGGAGGATGGTTTTGTCTTGTAAACTTGCATATGCACTTGTGGTTTTGAAGGAAGTGAACTTGGTGGAGTAAATATTGACATGTGAGATGTTATTATAGTCTTACTTTGTTTTATTCTTGTGCATAACATTTGGAATTTTGTTGTGATATTGGTTACGGATTTGGTGACGTATTGACCGTAAAGTGTAGTTTTGGGCGTTGTTATGTGTGTTGTGAGACCATGGCTGAATGTTGGTACTAAATATGATCAAAAATATTTCAAAATAAGTTTGGTTATGATCATGTACCATTCATGGCATTAAAAGACCCAAAAGAGGCCATTTCGGACCAAAACGGGCATCCGCCCCCGCAGACAAGGGCATCTGCGCCAACGCAGATGCCCCTGGATTTTTCCAGAGGCCATCTACGTGTGCATATCATCCACCTTCGGGTGCATGTGGAAGCGCAGGTCATCCCAATTTTCTGTTATGAATATTTACATGTCGTCTTGGTCACCGAAGGCCCCTATACCCTTTTTGGATGTAATTATCAACTTGTGATGTCGTTTCAATGACTTTAAAGTATCGTATGGAGGTGTGTTTGACTTTATTAAGTATTTATGGTTGTTCATATGTTATTATGAAGAAGTAATTGTGACGGAATGATAAAGATTAAAGCGTAAAGGGTAAGTGTGGTGTGAAATGCTATCGATGTATGATCTCTTGGTCAATGTGCGTAATGTTGTGGTGTTGTTGATATGATAATGCCTTGGATTGTATTTTAAGGGGTGACATGACGTTATACGACAATCATATAGTTCATTTTCATCTTGTACGCCTGTATAGTGACTAGTTGCTAATGTAAGTTCCGGTATGAACATGTATTGTAGAGTAAGACGTAAAGAAGGAGCTGGACTATTGTGTTCATTCATAGACTTGTGTATTTATACTTGGAAGTGTAGGTATGTAAGGTTAATTTGTCCGTATCTTTCTGCAACATATAGAATTCACATTGACGTTACACTTGTCCTATTCCGAAATGTGTTAAGGTATACTATTCCTGGTTACCAATGGTTATTATCACAAGTTTCCTATTCATTGATCAATTATGAATCACATGTCTCCTATTCATTGATAATGTTCCAAAAGACCAATAAATTTGTGTTCCAAAGTTCCAATATTGTTTATGCTCATGGATCTTGTTCATTGATTCTTTTCCAGTGGATACAATAGTGTTATGTTTCCAATAAAGTGATGTTTCCAAATAATGTTATTCACATGTTTCTCACTCATTGATTAATGATCCAAAGTTTCAAAGTAAAGTATGACTATCATTGTAACAATCTCAAAGTAATGAATAAAGTAATGCATATGTGGTTAATGATCAAGTATGGGTGGCAGCTTTGGGGGCGAAATGCCTAGCTCAAGCCGATCCCAAGATTGTTGGATCAGGGGGAAGTCCTAGAGGACAAAGCCTAGCTCGGACTGAACCTGACAGGGGGCAGCTCTAGAGGTATAATCCTAGCTCGAGCCGAACCTGATATGTTGATTTATGGGTGGAAGCTCTAGAGGTAATAACCTAGCTCGAGCCGAACCCAATGCTTTGATTCTAGGGTGGCAGCTCTAGGGGCATAAGCCTAGTTCGAGCCGATCCCAACATAAAATTATGTTATGTTTAAAACCCACTGTTCAGTCGGGGCTCGGGTATCACAGGTCGCAGGCAAAGATGAAGAATCATAGAAGCAAAGATACAAAGAAAGTAATGAAAGCAATATACATGGTTTCCAAAGTACAGTATAGTGACTTATACATATTGAACATTTATTGTATGTGAGTTCATTGACATGTTTACATATCATACAAGTTTCATATGGCCTTACATACTCAGTACATTCTTCGTACTGACCCCTCTTGGGGGATTTACCTTACTTGCTGCAGGCGCAGGTACTAGTAGGCCTCCACAGTAGGTTGCCAGTTGTTGCAGATCATTGGTGAGCTCCAGTTAGTTCAGGGCTTCTTTGAGTCACAGTTGTACATATGTTTTGGTGTTGTACATGTTGTATAAAGTGGGGACTTGTCTCGACTTTTAGTTCATTTTGGTCAATGCACTTGTTAGAGGCTTTTGTAGATAGATGTGGGTGTATAAATGTAAAAGGTTCATGTCATTTTTGACTTGATGGCCTCAACGGTCAAGTTTCATATAAGTATGTATTTCACCTGTTCCATGAATTTTGTTGTTAGCATTATAAGCTCCTACATGATAAGGGTATTTCTAATGGCATGCATATGAATGAACATAAGTACAGGTTGGTTCTCTCGGGCCTTATCGGCTACGAGTGCCAATCACGTCTTGATGGGATTTGGGGCGTGACAAAAGTGGTATCAGAGCGGGTCGTTCTAAAGGTGTCTACAAATTCGTGTCTGAGTAGAGTCTTACTTATCAATGTGTTGTGCACCACATTTATAAGTAGAAGGCTACGGGACATTTAGGATGCTGTTTCTCTTCTTCGATTCTAGATCGTTCAATAGAGCCAGTGTTGTAAGTTGAATTGAAATTTGACCATGGTAAATGTTTCTCTTTGATATAGTAACCATGTCGATCACGAGAAGAGGTAGAGGTAAAGGCAAGCAGGTGGATATGCCTGCTGGAGAAGGAATGAGTAGATTACCACCTGACCAAGCTAGTCAAGGTGGAGCGAATGCTAAAATTTCATCGCGGTCTTCGTCTACTTTTCCAGCAACAGAAGAGTCGATTGGTAGAGAAGTACCCGCAGAACCACCAATGAATGCCACAGATCAGGATTTTAGAAATGCAGTTCATATGTTGACATAGTTAGTGGCAGCCCAGAGTCAAGGACGAGCTGGTCCAATTACACATGATGATGATGCGGCTAGGGTGGCTAGTCGCAGAACACAGGATTTCTTGAAACTGTACCCTCCTATATTCACTGGGTCAGATCCGAAAATAGATCCACAGTACTTCGTGGATCAAATTCAGCAGGCTTTGGAAGTCATGCATATGACGGGGGTAGAAACAATTGAACTTATTGCGTATAGATTGAAAGGAGAGGCGATATTATGGTATGAGGATTGGAAGAAATCCCGTGATATTGGTGCAAATCCACCTACTTGGGAAGAGTTTAAAGTGGCCTACATCTCCTACTATAAAGGGATTCAAAAAGAGCCATGCCAATGCTGGAATGGTTGTTATTGTTGTATGCAAACTCATAAAAGGGTAGGTACTTGTCCCAGTGACCCTCGAAGTCCATTATGCAAGCTCGAAGCATATCTTCAAGCACTTGGATTGTTTGCTCTGATTGTTCATTGGTTTGTGGATGGAAAGCTATACTTAGGTTCTAATCTAGAACCCAACTCTAACTAAAAATTCTCCTAAAAATAGGAGGTAAATTGAGTACCATTGTCTGACAAAATAGATACAGGTACCCCATAGAGCCTTACAATCTCTTTCACATAAATCTTGGACAACTTAGCTTCATTATAATCCACCTTGCCAAAATAAAATAAGCTGACTTGGCCAATCGATCGATGATAATCCATATAGAGTTGACCTTTATCAAAGTATTAGGGAAACCTACAACTAAATCCATGGTTATCCTTTCCCACTTTCATTTCGGAATGGACATTCTCAGAAAGGTTCCACTAGGTTTTCGATGTTCATACTTAACCTGTTGACAATTCTGAGATTCGGTCACAAAATCCATAATGTCATGCTTAATTATTCTCCACTAATAATGTTGTCTCAAATCTCTATAACTTTTGGTCGCACAAGGGTGTATAGAGTACTTAGAATTATAAGCCAATGCAAGAATAGGAGCAATTAAGTTTTCCACAGAACGCACACACACACGGCCCCAAATCCTCAACACTCCTTCTTTATCAGGAATGGCCTCCTTGGCCTCACCTTGCAATATTGTTTCTTTAAGGTTGCTCAACTTCTTGTCCTCGAATTGTCTACTCTTGATTTTTTCAAAAAAATTAGACTTATCCTCCACATGAGCTAACACTCCTCCCTTGCTAGTGATGTGCGGACTAATGAAGACATATTGTATGATTTCTAACTAAGTATAATCTTCAGTTTTTAAGCAACCATTGGTAGTTTTGCTGTCTTTTGTTTTTAATTACAGGAAATTTACCTAAGAACTAAAAGGAGTGAATCTAGGCTAATGATGCTAAGTGGCGATTTAGTTGACAAACTACTAAAAGAGTAACAGACCACCACACCAGCCTACAAAGAGAAACAGAACCATCTAAAGAAGTAAGCAGGGTGATGGCTCAACTTGACAATTTGCCAAAGGTCTAACGAGCCATCATGCCAACCGTCAGGTCAAAACAAATTGGACCAATTCTATTTTATGGTGACGGAATATTGAGATGACCTACCAAGGGGTTGATGAACCGTCAGCTCATCCATTAGAGACTACCAGAATCCATGTTGAACTGAAGCCTAGTGACGATTCAGGTGACAAATCATCAGGCATCTGATGAGCTATCAGGGGAGGAGTTAGAGTGGAAGCGGTAGCCTAGTTTTGAATTTTAATTCCTACTTTCCTGGAACCTATAAATACCTAGTCTAGAGTTTAGAAAATGTATCATTTACATTTTGGATATCTTTACGACTGGTTTTCTCTGGAGAAACATGTTTTAACACTACTTTTGGTTTTATCATGAATCAAAAGCTTGAAATTCATCTTTGTAAGATTCAATCTTTCACTCATGAAATATATTGCTTTTATATTCTTAATTACTATAAGTGGATAAACCCCCCCAAACTAGGGTTATGGAATCTTTGGTTGATTATCAATTCTACGTTTAACATTGGTGTGAATTCAAATGACAATTGTAAATATATTGTTAATTCCTTCAATTTTACAGGTTTCTAATGGTTGCAAACATTAGAATAAGCCCTAGGCTTGGCTTGCTTGAACAAAGAGGTTAAAATCAGGAAAAGGAGTTAATGACGAGAATTTAGAGTTTCTAACCTCTGTCTAATAAATAATTCTCTAACGAGATTATTCACTTGAGGCTAAAATCGAGTTATCATTTTCATCACTTTATGTTTGAAAGAATTAAAGGGATAATCACCTATTTAGGTTGGGAAACATTTGAACTCGGGGCCTTACATTTACTTATTTTAATATCAATTCACTATCAACTTGACTTGAAAGTGATAAGAAGCCAAGGTGAACACAATCCTAGTTTGTTTTCTCTATTGATAAGATATTCGTCTATTTAACGCTAGTTACTTGAAACAATTTGAATATTTATTCAACAAATCCTTTATAAAACACCCCATTTCGTGGAAATCATCAACTAATAGTCTCTTATATCGCATACGACTTAACTAACACCATATTCCATATGGGATTCGACCCCAACCTTCATTGGTTTATATATTTAATAATGATCGCTTACACTTTTTAAAGGAGCTGTAATTTGGGAGCATCAAATTTTGGCGCCATCGCCGGGGAATATGGTTGTAAATGAAGTTGTTGAGTTTATTATACTTTTAATCCCATTTCCTAATTTTACTTTTATTTATTGTTTCTATAATTTACAAGTTACTAGTTGTGCATGTCAAGTACTCGACGTTTGGGTAAACCATTATTACCCTATGACCCCGAGTTATACAGAACTTTGAGAAGAACTATGAATGCACAACAATAGAAAGCAGCAAGGCTTGATGTACTTGCTACTGCACAGGTCCATCAACAAAATCTAAATTCACCTGATATTGTACCAAATAATGATGATGTGGGTGATGATGTTGAACGGACAACACATTGACAATGTCATCCTAGCCAACCAGAATAAGTGAAAAAGAGATAAAGGGAGTCAACAACCTACTGTGAACTTTGCCATCGATGATGATTATGACGCTAATTTAGATAGGGTTGGTGCCACTGGAGCTATTTTCCTACCACCACTAGCTCCTGGAATAAATTTTAATATCACCAGCATGATGATTTAGTTGTTAAACCTTAAGTGTTTATTCAGAGGGTTACTTGGTGATGATCCCAATATGCATTTGGTTAATTTTATAGGAATCTACAGGTCTTTTGATTTTACAGGGGTTAGTCAGAATGATATTTAGTTGAGGTTTTTTTTGTTGTCTCCGTCTGGGAAGGTGACATTATGGTTAACTAAGCTAGCGCTTGATTCTATAACAAACTAGAGGTAATTGAAAGGAGCTTTCCATGAAAGGTTCTTTCTGCCTTCCAGGATGTTACAGTTGAGGGATAAAAATAGCAACTTCAGGTAGATACTAAATAAGGCATTACATGAAACTTGGCTTAGGTTCAAGAAGAAGTTGTCCCAATGTCCTAATCATAAGTTGATCGATGAGCATCTGATGGAAATATTTTATAGGTCTATGAATTCAAATACTAAGCCAATGGTTGATAACGCAGTTGGAGGTGCTTTTATGGGACACAATTTCACAGATACAACCATTATACTGGATAGGCTAACATCATGTGATGTCGACCTATGTGATATAGGTCCGTGTCGTGGGTCGACTCCTGAAAGTTTGTCAAGTGACTTGGTTTCCATTGTAGGACCCATGTCACGTGAGTCGACCTACGTGACGTTGGTCTGTGTCGTGGGTTGAATCCTGAAGATTGTGAAGAAGCCTGATTCTCACGGCAGGGACTCATGTGATGTGACTTAGTTCCACGACACAAAGTCACAGTACCATGGAAAAGTGCCGACTCTGTTTTTCTATTTTGTTAGGATAGGATTCACCTTATATCTATAAATACCCTTTTATTTTCCTATGTTCAGGATTGGTCAGTACACTTTTTTGAGAGATATTTTCCATTATTTTTGAGTTCATAAACATATTATTGATTTTGTAATCTTGGAACATCGATTCTAGAGTTTTATTGATATTGAGATTTCACAGTTTTCTCCTTATTGTGAGTGTGCAATTATGTTTTCTTCATTGAATTCTTCTTGTGTTCTTGCAATTATGAGTTGTTAAACCCATCAACTAGGGTTGTGTGAACCATGAGGAATTAACGTAATGGGGTAAGTACAAAGCAATTCTGAACCGTTGTGAATGCATGTATTGTTATTTCCTTTGTTGTGCTTGTTCTTCTAATGGTTGCAAATGTTAGAAACTCGCCTGTTTTCTAGACTTCCTCGAGAGATAGGTAGAGATTGGGAAAAGGAATAACAACAGAGACTTGAAGCTATCAACCTTCGTCTAATAACTTGAACCGTAACAGGGATAGTTATCTGATATCCAGGACAAGAGTTAGTAGTACGACACTCAGATACCGAGAGGAGAAGAGTAAAATTCGTCTAACCAAGGTCGAGAGACATTTAGATGAACATAACTTGTTAGATTTTGCATGCAACACAACAGGATAGTTTTGCTAGCACAAGTAACCGGTGGAGTTAAGGAATCATTGGGGATCACAGTCCTAGTGTATTTCTCATATTGTTTACAAATCTGAAAACCAGCAATCGTTACTATTATTACTTACTCACAAAACCCCCCCAGTTTTACTTACTTGCCAATTACTCAGACTAGCATTCGACAGACTTTTATCCTATTTCCTGTGGGACCGACCCCAACCTAGTTGGGTTCTATATTTGATACAGTAACCACATTATTTTGGGTGACATCATGGGCCAAAGAATTCAAGCCCTTCATATATCGAAGGATAAAGAAAGAATTGAAACTATATGAGAATCTATATGACCTCATTGATGAAATGGAGTTACAGATCAATAACAAGTTGAGGGAGTTGTCCATTCCAGAGTTGGCTAAGTACATGGCCGAACTGAAAAAGGCCCAATATGATATTTCCACACTAAAAAAGGGCTCTACTTTTGGGTTCCCTGATCAATAAATGGTGGAGTGGGAGGACGATTATACCATACTTGATTTGATGGGTCGACCTCTCAGAGATAGTGGTACAAAACCAGTTAAAGGTAGAGAGAAGAAAAGGTTGAAAAAAAGAATGCATCGAGATGAGACACCGGAAGAAAGAAACATAAGGAAGGCACTGAAAGCCTCTAAGAAAAATGAATACCTGAGGCACAAGTGTGAGTAGTACCGGCTAGACTGTTAGCAATCAATTGCTTGAATTTTGTGATTTTTTTTGGATTTTGTGAAAAGTGGAGACCTGTCCAAAATGAACTTGCTTTTAGCACTGATGGTATGTTTTTATATTGATGACTTTTTGAATCTCTAAATGTCATTAGTATATATGGATATAATAATATTGCTTAACCTAATAGCCATCGTGATAGTGGGTATTAATAAGTGTTCTTTTGTGCCAAGTGTGTGTTAGCCTATTTCATGTTTTTCTTACTTTGTGTATGCACCTAGAACTTGCCTAGTCAATGTTGTTTAAGTTGTAACTCGTTAATTAGGAAAGGATCACAGACCCTATTTGAATCTATTCCACTTAGCCTAAAGAAACTGTCCAAATGATGTTAACAATTCTCTTGATCCCTGTTTGAACTGTTCAGACTTCTTTATTCAATAACTATTCATTTTCCCTCTTATCTTTAAACCTCAATTTTGGCACTGGTCCCTCCTTAGACATCGTGCACCTCAACTCAGGAAAATTGCTTAAGTTGAGGGTGGCTACTGTGGAAGTGTTTGATAAGTGAAAAAGGTTATGAAAAGAGTGGGTGTGGATAAAATAAGATCCTATGATTGTGTGCAAAAGAAAAAGAAAGAAAAAAAAAAGAGACGGGAGATTTACCGCACTCGGTAATGGTAATTATTGATAGAATAGGTGAATAAGGGAAGAATCTTAAGTTAAGTGCTTATAAGAGCTCATTCATGTTAAGAAGGGTTGAGTGACTAATCTCCAAATGCATCATACCAGCACCCAAGCCCTCATTACAAGCCTAGAAAAGCCCTGTAGTGATCTTGATCAATGTTCTGAAAAACTGAATTAGGATAGTAAAGGCAAGCCTATGGGTTCGTATGTGCATTATTGGAAACTTTTTTTGTGAGTGGGTGATTTTTTCCAGTCCCTGATTAAATTCTAATATGTGGGTGGTACTTCTTTGTAACGAGGGCACCATAAAGGCACTGTGGATCACTTACTATTAGGATCGTAGTTATTGTGTATGCAAATTATTCATTGATATTGTAATGACATGCTTAGATATGAAATTGTTGACATGTTGAATGACTGTTATTTGCTAGATTGACAGATGATAAAAACGGGGTAAATTTTGGAAAGAACTGAAAAATTGTAAATTGGTTGGTTTAGCTTAGTTGTTATGTGTTAAAGCATTTGTTTAGTTTGGTTTTGTTTTGTTTCTTGAGGACAAGCGAACATTTTAAGTTGAGTGTGTTGATGAGCCGACTAATGACGACACATTTTACACTTCTTAACTAAGGATAATCATAAGTTTGTAAGCAACCATGGGTTGTTTTGATGTCTTTTGTGTTTAATTACAGGAAAGTTACCCAAGAACCAAAAGGATTAAATCTGGGCTAAAGATGCTAAGTGGCGGTTCAATTGACAAACTACCAGAAGAGTGACAGACAACTATACCAACCGTCAAAGAGAAAAAAAAATAGCTGAAGAAGTAAGTAGGGTGATGGCTCAACCTAACGATCCGCTAAGGGTCTAACGAACCTTCATGCCAACCGTCAGGTCAAAATAAATTGGACCAATTCTATCTCATTGGTGAAGGAATATTGCAATGACCTGCCAAGGGGTGGACGAAACATTAGCTCATCCATCAGAGCCTACCAGAATCCATATTGAACTGAAACCTAGCAACTATTAAGGTGACAAACCGTCTGACATCCAACGAGCTGTAAGGCAAGGCGTCAGAGTGAAAACGACAGTCCAGTTTTGAATTTTAATTCTCACATTACTGGAACCTATAAATACCTAGTCTAGGGTTTAGAATAGGTATCGTTTACACTTTGGATATTTTTACGACTAGTTTTCTCTAGAGAATCACGTTTTAACACTATTTTTGGTTTTGTCTATAATTGAAGGCTTGTAATTCATCTTGGTAAGATTCAATCTTTCATTCATGAAATATATTTCTTTCATCTTCTTAATTACTATGAGTAGCTAAAAACCCCATAACTAGGGTTGTGGAATCCTTGGTAGATTATCAATTTTAGGGTTCATGTTAGTGTGAATTCAAACGACACTTGTAAATGTATCGTTAAGTCCTTCAATTTTACAGGTTTCTAATGGTTGCAAACACTAGAATAAGCCCTAGTTTTGGCTTGGTTGAACAAAGAGGTTAAAATCAGGAAAATGAGCTAATGACAAGAATTTAGAGCTTCTAACCTTCGTCTAACGAATAATGCTCTAACGAGATTACGCACTTGAGACTAAAATCGAATTATCATTTTCATCACTTTAAGTTCTTAAGAATTAAAGGGATAATCACCTATTTAGGTTGGGAAACATTTAGGTGAACATTTTAACTCGTTGCCTTACATTTACTTGTGTTAATATGAATTCACCGCTGACATGACCCGAATGTGATAAGAAGCAAATGTGAACATAATCCTAGTTTGTTTTCACTATTGATAAAATATTCGTGAATTTAACGCTGGTTACTTGAAACAATTTGAATATTTATTCAAAAAATCCTTTATAAAAACCCCTATTTTGTGGAAATCATCAACTAATAGTCACTATTATTCCATACGACTTAACTAACACCATATTCCCTATGGGATTCAACCCCAACCTTTGTTGGGTTATATCTTTGACAATGACCGGTTACACTTCTTAAAGGAGTTGTAATTTAGGCGTATCATCCAGTCACCTTCAATCTCATGAAATCATTAGCCAAAGCTTGTATCTCTTTAGCCAATGGGCATCTTGACACCTCCAACCATGCCAAGCTCCCCATGCTTACCGGCTTTAAGCTCCAGAAATTTGCCACGATATTAGCCTTGACCGGATGATATAGGATTGAGATGTCATAGTCTTTGATCAATTTCATCCACCTTCCCTGTCTTAAATTGAGATCTCTTTGGGTAAACACATGCTGCAAAGTACAATGGTCTATAAACAGTTCACACTTCACCCCATAGAGGTACTGTCTCCAAATCTTCAAAGTAAGGACCACAACTGTCAACTCTAAGTCATATTCTTCTCATAAGGCTTCAGTTATCTCAAAGCATAAGCAATCACATTCTAAATCTGCATCAAAATAGTACTGAAACCTAACCGTGAAGCATCACAAAATACAATGAAATCCTTACCTTTAACAGACAAGGTGAGAATTGGGTATGAAGTTAACAAAGTTTTGAGTGTTTTGGAAGTGCTCCTCACACTTGTTATCCCACACAAACAAATCCTCTTTTGGAGCTATGTAGGTCATGTGTGAAGCAATAGCAGCAAAGCCTTGACAAACCAGTGATAGTAATTGGCCAACCCATGAAACTACGAATTTATGTGACATTTGTCGGCCTAGCCCAATTCTTAACAACTTCAACTCTCTATGGGTCTACCATAACCCTTTTATTAGCTACTATGTGTCCTAAGAAGGACACTGAAGACAACCAGAAATCACACTTTGAGTATTAGTATTTAGATGCTTCTCCTTAAGCAACCTAAACACTATACGCAAGTGAGTTTCACGCTCCTCTTCACTCTTGGAGTAAACCAGAATATCATTAATGTAACAACCCGTATGTTTCCAAACCTATAAGACTGCGTTAACATTTATGGAATTATTTAAACATGATATGGTTGGTGAATTATGCATGCAATTTTTGGGCTGAATTTTAATTGTGCTAATGGGCTCAAAAGAGGCCCAAAATTAACAAGAAAGACATGGCCCAAATGGAATTTGACCCATTCTTTCAATTGACTAAGTAAGCCCCTCATTTAATGTGGTGTATGTGGTTAATTATGACTTAGGGGACCATATAAATCAAGTAAAAAATCATATTTTTATTCAACACAATACACATGCCATTTCTAGAATTTTCTCAAACATTTCTCTCTACACACAAACCCTTAGCAACTATTCTGTTTGACCAAGATCATCATCTTGCAAGATTTGGTAAGTATTTATTCTCATGGATTAGTATATTATATGTTTAATATGGTGTATAAATAATGTTGGTTATGTTGGTAAAGTGTTGGACAGTTTACTATGTGTAAAACTGTCTATTTTTGCAATCGAAAAAGGGTTTGCCTTGTAAACTTGAAAATGGACATGTGGTCGTGAAGGAAGTGAACATTATGGATTAAATATTTAAATGTGAGATGTTATTATAGCCTTAACTAGTTTTATCCTTGTACATAATGTTTGGAATTGTTATAGCAAATTTGTGCATGGACTTGGTGGTGTATTGAAGGAAAAGTGTGGTTTTGGTGATGTTCATGTGTGTTGTGAAACCATGGTTGATTTTTGGCATCCAAGTTGACCTAAATTATGTAAAGGGAAGTTTATTCATGTCCATTTACCATTTATTACAAAAAAGGACCTAAAAGAGACTCTTTTTGGCCGAAACGGGCATCCGCCCCCCGTCTGGAGCACCTGCGGGCGCAGATGCCAATGAAGGTGGCTATGGACAAGGATAGAGGGCACCTGCGACCGCATGTCAACCAATTGAGGGTTTATGTGGCTTCGCAGGTCACCCCAGGATTCCGTTTTGTATGTTTTCATCTCTCTTTGATCCCCGAAGGCCCCTATACCCTTTTTGGATGTAATTATCAACTTATGATACCTTTTAAATGACTTTAAGGTGTTATATGGAGGAATGTTGGATTATATTAATTATGTATTGTTGTTCATATGTTGTTATGAGGCAATTTGATGGAGTAAGTGTGACAGAATGATAATGAGGAAGTATAAAGGGTAAACGTGGTGTGGAATGCTATTGGTTTGTGATGTCTTGGTCAATGTGTGGAATATTATGGTGTTGTTGGTATGATAATGCAGTAGATTGTATTATAAAGGGTAAAATGACATTGTATGGCAGTCATATAGATCATTGTCATCTTGTACACTTGTACGGTAACTTGTTGTTAATGTAAGCTCCGTTATGTACTTGTATTGTAGAGTGAAACGTAAGGAAGGAGCTAGACTATTGTGTACATATATAGGATTATGTATTCATACTTGGAAGTGAAGGTATGTAAGGTTACTCTTTCCGTATCCTTCTGCAGCACATAGTATTCACATTGACATTGTACTTGTTCCATTCCAAAATGTTCTAAGGTATCCTAATTTCGGGTATCAATTATTGTTCATCACATGTTCCTTATGGATTCATCAATTGTGATTCACATGTCTCATTTCCATTGACTAATGTTCCAAAGTTCCCATTGTTCCAATAATGTTGTGTTCCAAAAGTTCCAATAATGGACAATCACCAATGTATCAATCTCATAGAAGTAAAGATATGAAGTAATGTATAATTGTTTGGTTGAGTAACATCCCAGGGGTGATATAAAAGCCTAGCATGGGTTACCACAGTAATATCCTAGGGGTGACATAAAAGCCTAGCTTGGGTTAATATAACATCCTAGGGGTCAAAGTACCTAGCATGGGTTAATCACATCCCAGGGGCAATATGAAAGCCTAGCATGTGTTATTCATATCCTAAGGGTTAAAACACCTAGCATGGGTTAATCTCATCCCAGAGGCGACAGAAAATCCTAGCATGGGTAGAACGATAAAGATGAATAAATGTAAAGGCAAAAGAAATAAAGGATGTAATGTACATGGTTCCACATATGTAGATCGGTGGTTTATCTGTACAGCCTATTCTCTTATATTTGATTTCATGGAAGTACTTATATATCATGCAGTTTCATATAGCCTTACATACTCAGTACGTTCTTCGTACCGATGTCCCTTGGGGGACTTACCTTACTTGCTGCAGATGCAGGTGCCAGTAGACCTCCACAGTAGGTTGCCGGTTATTTGCGGATCTTTAGTGAGCTCCAGTTGGTTCGGGGGTTTCTGAGTCACAGTTGTACATTTGTTTTGGTACTGTAACATTGTATAAAGTGGGGACTTATCCCAACTTTAAGTTGGTTTGTATATGCATATGCTAGAGGCTTTTGTAGACGTATGTGGGTATATGAATGTAAGAGATGTATGTTCAATTTGACTTAATGGCCCTGACGGCCAAGTTTCACATATGTATATATCACCTGTTCCATGATTTCCGCTATTAGAATCTTGTGTCCTTACGTGATGGTGATGTTTCTTATGGAATACATATGAATGGTCATGAGCAAAAATTGGTTCTCTCGGGCCTTATTAGCTTAGGGTGCCAGTCCGCCTCAATGGGATTTGGGGGGTGACAAAAGTGGTATCAGAGCCAGGTTGTTCTAAGGGTGTCTACAAAGCCGTGTCTGAGTAGAGTCTTACTTATGGATGTGTTTTGCACCACATTTATAAGTAAGAGGCTACGAGACATTTAGGAGTTGTTTCTTTTCTTCAATTCTAGATCGTGTAATAGAGCCAATGTTGTAAGTGGAATCGTATCTGACCATTGGAATTGGTTTTCTTGTTTATAGTAAAATGTCGATGACAAGAAGAGTTAGAGGCAAAGGTAAGCAGGTAGATATGCTTGTCGGTGAAGGAATGAGTAAATCACCACCTGACCAAGCTAGTCAAGGTGGAGCTAACACTGAAATTACATCGCGGTCTTCTTCTACTTTTCCAGCTCTGGAAGAGCCAATAGGTAGAGAAGTACCCGCAGAACCACCAATGAATGCCACTGACCAGGATCTAAGAAGTACAGTGCATATGTTGACTCAGTTAGGTACGGCACAAAGTCAAGGACAAGCTGGTCCAACAACAAATGAGGATGATGCGGCTAGAATGGCGAGTCACAGGACACACGACTTTCTGAAATTAGACCCTCCTATATTCACTGGGTCAGATCCGAAACAGATCCACATTACTTCATGGAATAAATTCAGAGGGCTCTAGAAGTTATGCACGTGACTGGTGTTGTAACAGTTGAACTTGCGGCTTATAGTTTGAAAGGTGAAGCTATATTGTGGTATGAAGACTGGAAAAGATTGAGGGGTATTGATGCACTTCCAGCTGGTTGGGAAGAATTTAAAATGGCATCCCTTGATCATTACCTCTCATATGAGATTCGGGAGGCACGTACAGATCAGTTTCTAAATCTACGTCAAGGGAACATGAGTGTTAGAGAATATAGTCTTCAGTTTAATTCCTTGGCTCGATATGCTTCGAATGTAGTAACCACAATGACAGACAGAGTCCATCGATATATGGACAGATTAGAGCTATATTTTGTAAGGGACTGCACCATAGCTGCCTTAAACAAAGATATGGACATAGCCAGAATACAGGCCTTCGTACAGAAAAATGAAAGATCAGAGACTGAAGGAGGGTACATGAATCTGACAGAGGACAGTCCAAAAGAGCTAGACCTATGGGATAGTCTATGGTGTCCCAAGGAGAATCTAGGCCTCGGATGTTTTCTAGACCGCCTAGACCCTCATTCTCATATTCCACAGCAGGCACTCAAACTCAATTTTGAGGGTTTAGAGGTAGTCAATCTGGGCAGAGTAGTGGAATTCACGGATCACAGGCAGCAGGATTTTCTCGTCCTTCGTGTCAGTATTGCGGGAGGTATCATTTAGGTGAATGCCGGTTGGGAACAAATGTTTGTTTTTGGTGTGGTACGATGGGGCACATAATGAGAGAATACGCACAGAGGAGCACGGGGGGTATAACACGACCTATGGGATCAACTGTTGCATCATCATCATCGGTTCCTTCCATAGGTTGAGGTGTGCCACTAGCGGGTCGTGGTAGAGGTGCCAGAGGAGCAACTAGTTCCAGTGGAACCAAGAATCGTACTTATGCTCTAGTAGACCGACAGAATTCAGAGGTCTCTCCTGATGTAGTCATAGGTACATTATCCATATTTTCGTATAATGTATATGCATTGATTGATCCGGGCTCTACATTGTCATATGTTACTCCATTGATTGTTGCAAAATTTGCAAGAACACCGAAACTATTAACTAAGTCAATTGAAGTAGCTACACCAGTTGGTGACTATATTGTTGCAAAAAGAGTATATCATAATTGTGTGGTAACTGTGTGTGGTCATGATACAATGGCCGATCTCATTGAACTAGACATGGTGGATTTTGATGTGATAATGGAAATGAATTGGTTGGATTCTTGTTATGCCCCGATAGATTGCTGGGCCAAGAAGGTACATTTTCGTTTCCCACAAGAAAATGGTCTGGAATGGCAAGGTAATGTGGGGGCACCAAAAGGAAAATTTATTTCTTATCTGAAAGCAAGGAAAATGATTTCCAAGGGGTACATATGTCACTTAGTACGAGTGAAAGATTCTGATGTGGAACAAAAAACTCCTCAGTTAGTTCCAGTGGTCAATGAATTTCTTGATGTATTTCCAGAGGATCTTACAGGTTTGCCCCCCGAACGGGAAATAGAATTTGGTATTGATGTGATTCCAGGCACTCAGCCTATCTCTATTACCCCGCATAGAATGGCTCCAGCAGAATTACGTGAATTGAAGAAGCAATTGAAAGATTTGCTGGACAAAGGCTTCATCAGGCCTAGTATGTCCCTGTGGGGTGCACCAATATTATTTGCACGGAAGAAAGATGGCACATTGAGAATGTACATCGACTATCGACAATTTAAAAAGGGAACGATCAAGAACAAATATCCCCTCCCTCTAATTGATGATTTGTTTGATCAGTTACAGGGTGCCAAGTGTTTTTCAAAGATTGACTTGAGGTTGGGTTACCATCAAGTCAGAGTTAGAGAAAAAGATGTACCCAAGACAGCCTTCCGAACACGGTATGGCCATTATGAATTTTTAGTTATGTCATTTGGACTAACAAATGCACCAGCTGTGTTCATGGATTTGATGAATAGGGTGTTTAAGCCATTTCTAGACGTGTTCGTGATGATATTTATAGATGACATCCTGGTTTATTCAAAGTCACAGGAGGACCATGCTAAGCACTTACGACAAGTGTTACAGATTCTTCGTGAGCATAAGTTGTATGCAAAGTTCTCTAAATGTGAATTTTGGTTAGAGTCCGTCGTATTCTTGGGTCACATTATGTAAGATGAAGGGATACGGTTTGATACACAAAAGATTGAAGCGGTTAAAAATTGGCCAAGGCCTACGACGCCTACGAAAATTCATAACTTTCTTGGGCTGGCAGGTTATTATTGAAGGTTTGTTGAAGGGTTTTCTTCCATTGCTGCACCTTTAACAAAGCTTACACACAAGGCAGTCAAATTTCAGTGGAATGATGCATATGAGAAAAGTTTCCAAGAATTGAAAGATAAATTGACTTCCACGCCCATATTAGTACTTTTGGAAGGCATTGAAGGTTATGCAGTATATTGTTATGCTTCCGGAGTTGGCCTCGAATGTGTATTGATGCAACACGGTAATTTAATAGCGTATGCCTCACGACAGTTGCGGCCACATGAGAGAAACTATCCCACACATGATCTTGAATTAGCAGCGGTGGTATTTGCTTTAAAAATATGACGTCATTATTTGTATGGAGTTCATGTTGATATTTATACTGATCACAAAAGTTTGCAATATATCTTTAAGCAGAAAGAACTCAATCTGAGGCAGCGGAGGTGGCTTGAGCTATTAAAATACTATGATATTGATATTCTATATCATCCAGGAAAAGAAAATGTGGTAGTTGATGCATTGAGCTGCAAGGCAATAGGAGTCACTAGTGGCCAATTGACGGAAAAGAAAGAGTTAGTCAAAGATCTACATCAATTAGCCAGCTTGGGGGTTCGTCTTCTTGAATCCTCAGATGAATGGGTTATTGTACAAAATGCAGCAGAATCTTTATTACTAGCTGAAGTGAAAGGGAAGCAGTTTGCGGATCCTATGTTATTGCAACTAAAAGAGAATGTACAATAGAATTTGACACATGCATTTTATCTTACACAAGAAGGAGTACTTCAATGCCAAGGTAGATTATGTGTACCGGATGTAGATGAACTGAGGAAACAAATTATTACCGAGGTGCATCATTCGCGATATTCTATTCATCTGGGAGCTACTAAAATGTACCATAATTTAAAAGAAGTGTATTAGTGGGGAAATATGAAGAAGAACATTGTAGAATTTGTAGCTCAATGCCCAAACTGTCAACAAGTTAAAGTGGAGCATCAAAAACCTGGAGGTTACATGCAATGTATCAATATTCCAGTCTGGAAATGGGATATGATTAATATAGACTTCATCACAGGTTTGCCTTGTACACTACAGAAATTTGATTCCATATGGGTCATAGTTGACAGGCTTACCAAGTCAACACATTTCTTACTAGTTAAGACTGCCTATACAGC
The DNA here is from genome assembly GCA_031232105.1 of Capsicum rhomboideum. Lineage (NCBI taxonomy): Eukaryota > Viridiplantae > Streptophyta > Magnoliopsida > Solanales > Solanaceae > Capsicum > Capsicum rhomboideum. The sequence goes on from CP124712.1 coordinate 84,123,166, forward strand.
TGAAGTTTATGCAAGGTTGTATGTTAAAGAAATAGTGCTATTACATGGGATTCCGATCTCCATTATATCATATAGGGGAGCTCTGTTTACTGCACATTTATGAGATCTTTTCAGCAGAGTTTGGGTACACAGGTGAATCTGAGTACTGCTTTTCATCTTCAGATTGATGGACAAGCAGAACGTACTATCCAAACACTTAAAGATATGCTACGAGCTTGCACGTTAGATTTTCAAGGTAGTTGGGATGACCATTTGCCTCTCATTGAATTTGCCTACAACAATAGCTATCATTCAAGTATTAAAATGGCACCTTATGAAGCTTTGCATGGAAGGAAATGTAGATCACCAATCGGATGGTTTGAAGCAGGTGAAACTATTTTACTTGGGCCAGATCTTGTTCATCAGGCTATGGAGAAAGTTAAAGTGATTCAACAATGGCTACAAATGGCCCAAAGTCGACATAAGTCATATGCTAATGTCAGAAGAAGAGGGCTCGAATTTTCCATAGGTGATTGGGTATTCTTGAAGGTGTCACCGATGAAAGGGGTAATGAGATTTGGAAAGAAAAGGAAGTTAAGTCCTTGGTTTATAGGGCCATATGAAATTGTCTGAAGATTTGGGCAAGTTTCCTATGAATTGAAATTACCCCCAAGAACTCTCCACAGTTTATCGAGTATTTCATGTTTCGATGCTTCGAAAGTGCATATGGGATTCATCTAATTTTACTCCCATTGAAGATGTGCAAGTTACGGAGGATCTTACCAATGAGGAGATACCTATTGCCATTCTAGATAGACAAGTGAAGAGGTTGAGGAATAAAGACATAGCTTCCGTAAAGGTACTTTGGAGAAATTAGCAAATAGAACAGGTCACACGGGAAGCTGAAGAAATGATGAAGTCCAAGTACCCTCATTTGTTCCAAAGGGAAGAACAAGTTCACGATACGATATCGGAACAATTACAAGTAACTATTTATAAGCATTGAGTATATATATATATGATAATATGATGAATGATCCTAGACTTGCCATTGTTTAAATTGAATAATGTCACTAACATTCAAGGACGAATGTTTCTAAGGGGGGAAGAATGTAACACCCCGTATGTTTCCGAACCTATAAGACTACATTAACATTTATGGAATTATTTAAACATGAGATGGTTTGTGATTTATGCATGCAATTGTTGGGCTGAATTTTAATTGTGCTAATGGGCTCAAAAGAGACCCAAAATTAACAAGAAAGACATGGCCCAAATGGAATTTGACCCATTCTTTCAATTGACCAAGTAAGCCCCTCATTTAATGTGGTGTATGTGGCTAAGGATGACTTAAGAGACCATATAAAGAAAGAAAAAAAATCAGATTTTTATTCAACACAATACACATGCCATTTCTAGAATTTTCTCAAACATTTCTCTCCACACACAAACCCTAAGCAACTATTCTCTTTGGCCAAGATCATTATATTGAAAGCTTTGGTAAGTATTTATTCTAATGGTTTAGTATATTATATGTTTAATATGGTGTATAAATCATGTTGGTTATGTTGACAAAGTGTTGGATAGTTTACTATGTGTAAAACTGTCTATTTTTGCAATAGAAAAAGTTTTTTGCCTTGTAAACTTGAAAATGGACTTGTGGTCTTGAAGGAAGTGAACTTGATGGATTCAATATTTAAATGTGAGATGTTATTATAGCCTTAACTTGTTTTATCCTTTTACATAATGTTTGGAATTGTTATTGCAAAATTGTGCATGGACTTGGTGGTGTATTGAAGGAAAAGTGTGGTTTTGGTGATGTTCATGTGTGTTGTGAAACCATGGTTGATTATTGGCATCCAAGTTGACCTAAATTATGTAAAGGGAAGTTGATTCATGTCCATGGACCATTTATACCTAAAAGAGACTCTTTTTGGCCGAAACGGGCATCCGCCCCCGCGTCTGGAGCACCTACGGGCGCATATGCCAAGGCAGGTGGCTATGGACAAGTCCAGAGGGAACCTGTGGGTGCAGGTGGCTTCGAAGGTCACCCAAAGATTCTGGTTTGTATGTTTTAGTCTCTCTTTGATCCCCGAAGGCCCCTATACCCTTTTTGAATGTAATTATCAACTTATGATACCTTTTTAATGACTTTAAGGGGTCGTATGGAGGCATTTTGGATTATATTAATTATGGATTGTTGTTCATATGTTTTTATGAGGCAATTTGATGGAGTAAGTGTGACAGAATGATAATGAGGAAGCGTAAAGGGTAAACGTGGTGTGGAATGCTATTGGTTTATGATGTCTTGGTCAATGTGTGGAATGTTATGGTGTTGTTGGTATGATAATGCAGTAGATTGTATTATAAAGGGTAAAATGACATTATATGGCAGTCATATAGCTCATTGTCGTCTTGTACACTTGTACGGTAACTAGTTGTTAATGTAAACTCCGTTATGTACTTGTATTGTAGAGTGAAACATAAGGAAGGAGCTGGACTATTGTGTTCATATATAGGCTTGTGTATTCATACTTGGAAGTGAAGGTATGTAAGGTTACTCTTTCCTTATCCTTCTGTAGCACATAGTATTCACATTGACATTGTACTTGTTCCATTCCGAAATGTTCTAAGTTATCCTAATTTCGGGTATCAATTATTGTTCATCATATGTTCCTTATGCATTGATCAATTGTGATTCACATGTATCATGTCCATTGACTAATGTTCCAAAGTTCCCATTGTTCCAAAAGTTCCAATAATGGACAATCACCAATGTATCAATCTCATAGAAGTAAAGATATGAAGTAATGTATAATTGTTTGGTTGAGTAACATTCCAGGGGCGATATAAAAGCCTATCATGGGTTACCACAGTAATATCCCAGGGGCGACATAAAAGCCTAGCATGAGTTAATATAACATCCCTGGGGTCAAAGTACCTAGCATGGGTTAATCACATCCCAGGGGCGATATGAAAGCCTAGCATGGGTTAATCACATCCCAGGGGTTAAAGTACCTAGCATGGATTAATCTCATCCCAGGGGCAACTGAAAAGCCTGGCATGGGTAGAACGATAAAGATGAATAAATGTAAAGGCAAAAGAAGTAAAGGTAGACCGGTGGTTTATCTGTACGGCCTATTCTCTTATATTTTATTTCATGGAAGTACTTATATATCATACAGTTTCATATAGCCTTACATACTCAGTATACTCTTGGTACTGATGTCCCTTGGGGGACTTACCTTACTTGCTGCATGCGCAGGTGCCAGTAAACCTCCACAGTAGGTTGCCGGTTATTTGTGGATCTTTGGTTAGCTCCAGTTGGTTTAGGTCTTTTTGAGTCACAATTGTACATTTGTTTTGGCACTGTAACATTGTATAAAGCGGGGACTTGTTCCGACTTTAAGTTGGTTTGTATATGCATCTCTTAGAGGCTTTTGTAGACGTATGTGGGTATATGAATGTAAGAGATGTATGTCCATTTTTACTTAATGGCCCTGACGGCCAAGTTTCACATATGTATATATCACTTGTTCCATGATTTCCGCTATTAGCATCTTGTGTCCTTACGTGATGGTGATGTTGCTTATGGCATGCAGATGAATGGTCATGAGCAAAGACAGGTTCTCTCGGGCCTTATCGACTTCGGGTGCCAGTCCGCCTCAATGGGATTTGGGGCGTGACAATTAATGTAAATGATTACAAAAGAATCTAGAAATAGTTTAAAAACCCAATTCATCAAACTCATAAAATCAGCTGGGGAATTGGTCAAACCAAAAGACATAACTAAAAACTCATAATGCCCTTAACAAGTTCGGAAAGCAGTCTTTGGGATGTACTCCGGCCAAATCTTAAGCTGATGGTATCATGCCCTCAAATCAATTTTGGTGAACATTGCAGCTCCCTGCAACTGGTCGAATAGACCATCCATCCTAGGTAAAGGATACTTATTGTAAATAGTCACCTTATTCAACTAACAGTTCTATGCACATCCGCATGATACCATCCTTCTTTTTAACAAACAAAACAAGAGCACCCCATTGAGAAATACTTAGATGAATAAAACCTTTTTCTAACAACTCTTGTTATTGAGTCAACTCACATTCTAGAGGCATATCAGGAAGATCATCAGGAAATAATTCAAAGAATTCACACACCACTGGGACCAAAGCTATAGGAGAAGCTACTAAACTTTCTTCCCGAAGATGAGCTAAAAATGCCCTACACCCCCGCTTAACTAATTTCTAGGCACAAATAGCTGACACAATTCTCATAGGAGTAGGATTAAAGGTACTTTCCCACTCTAACTTTTCCATCCCGGGCATAGCTATGGTGACAGTCTTAGCATAGCAATAAAGAATAGCATGATAAGAAGACAACCAACTTATCCCCAAAATAATATCAAATTCCTCCATATCTAAGATCACTAAGTCTGTCAAAGTTTTATACCCCATAAACATCACTGGACATGCTTGATAAACTTGATCAACACATACAGAAACCCCAACTGGTGTAGACACATACATAGGAGTATTAATATATTCACATTCTAAATCCCAGCCCCAGGCGAATTTCACACACACATAAGAGAAAGTATACTCGGGATCAAACAATATAGAAGCCATAGGATCACAGCTAAGAATAATACCTATGATCACTACGTCAAAATCTTTCACTTTAAGACGAGCTGAAATAGCATAAAAATGAGCCCCATCACCACTCTGACCGCCACCTCTACCAGTCTGAGCACCACATATACCAATCTTTCCTCCACCTCAGTTGGCTTAGTAACCACCCCTCTAGGCAGCCTTGCCACCATTCCCACCCTATGGAAAACCCCTAATACTTCCTCCACTACAACGACCAGCTAAAATTAGTGCACTAAAAGTTGGTTTTTGAGTCAACTGACCTGTAGACAAAAAATTAGGCCAAAACCTCTTGATATGGCTTCCCTAGACTCATGTTATCTGATGCCCAAGTAAGGTCTCAAACATTAATATGATGAGGGTGTATAACTACCTATCCAGGAAGGCTTCTAACTGAGCCCAGATAGGCCCCCTACGGACACAGGAATTGCCAAATGGTAAGGCTGGAAAGAATCACCCTGGAAATTGTGAACCCTCAAATGAGTACCACTGAACTATCCAAATATATGGTCCTTATTTTCCTCCATCTTCACCTCCCCTTGATTCCAAATAGCTTCGGACTTCTTAGTAAACTCAACCACATCTTGGAAAGTCTTGACCGAAGACACCACTAACAAGGTAACCATCTAGATCCTTCAATTTAAACCTTTCATAACGTACCTAATCCACTCTACCTCTGAAGTAATCAATTGAAGTGCATAATGGGACAAGGCATGAAACTTGGCCTCATAGGCCACCATAGTCATATTTGCTCTAACTTTAGAAATTCATCCTTCTTCTAATCATTATAAGTGTGAGGAACATATTTTTCAAGAAACACATTCTAGAACTGAGTCCGAGTAAGTGGAGGTAAGGAAGCCCTACACTCAACAAAGGACCTCCACTATTGCTAGGCCTCAGCCTGCAATTGAAAAAACACAAATTCCATACCATACCTCTCACCTACACCCATCATACATAAATGTTCATGAAAATCAATCAAAAACTCAAAAGCATCCTTAGACTAAGTGTAATGACCTTCCCAGTTATTTTTCTCGTTTTCGTGTGTTCTCAGCGTTTAGAGCTTTTCTATAACTGCCCCAAGTTATTTATGGCTTGCTGGAACTGACAGTTTGGTTCCCGAGCAGTTCGATTGAAAATATTATTTAGACTGAGCATATTGTAAAATATTAAATTAAATTTGAATTTGGTAAAATGACATAGTTAATTACCTTTCGAGAATGTTTTTGAAATTTATAAAATTCTTTAGTTAGGATATATCTATACTACTTTATAATAGTTTTATAACTTATTAATAAATAAACGGAGATAGTAAATCTAAATATGTTAAAATAATATTTTTATTGTATAGAGGTTTTGTTAGAAATAATTTTCTATTAATTATGATATATTCAAAAAGTTGTATTTATTTTACCATGAGTCTATGCAATACCCGAATATATATATTATGAGATAAGAATTTGGTGGCATGGCCACCTCCACTCCACGTGGAGTTAAAGGGGTTGGACACCCTTCACTAACATAATGGAATGCTGCCACCACATATAATATGTGTAGTGTATAGGTAGGAAATGTGAAGTTATATATATATGTATTCGGTGGACAAAATGTAATATTTTTACATTTTGTCCACTTTTTCCAATTACCTCTCATCATTATTGATTATTTAAGCTCAATATTGAGCTAATAAATTAAGGTTTGAGCTTAGGTGTTTATATATTTGAGTCTGTGGACTCGCTCTCGTCATTTCTACGGTACATTTTCTTGTTTTTACGGTAATTTTCGTTTACGATGGTACATTTTAGGATTGGTATTGATGTTTGAGCTACATTTTGAGCTCAAATTGAGAGGTGCTAGTTGTGACTATTGATCACGGGATGATTTGGGATGCTTTGACAATTTCAGTTTTGCAATTCCGCAAGCGGGCCCCAAGTGGGTTTTTGGACATTTTCCGAACTAATGCAATATGGGTATCAATATTCATGTTTTGACATGTAGTTTATTATTTTGGTAGATTGGCAGAAATCTGAGGCCTCTCGGAAGGGAAAGACTCCTATTTAACTGGCTTTAGTAGGCGTTCGCCGGCGTCCAGGTAGGCTAGGTTTACCTTTCTTTACACATAGATTGAGCTTATTTGTGATATATGTATGCTATTGTGCTGGTGTTATGTGCTGGTATTATAAACTTGGTGGTGGTGGTTTGCTATGATTCAGGCCTTCCAGGCCGGATAGGGCTATTCGAATACATTCTAGGCCCGTTATCCTCGAGGTACACCACAGATGACCTATTTGGGGTCGGATAGTATTGTTGTGTTAATTTCTGGTAGGGGAATGTTATTGTTGGACCTTAGTACAGGCTTAGACATACTTAGCCCAGACTTAGACAGGTATACTAGACTTGGTTTTTGGGACCCGTTAGTGGGCCCTATTACCCTTTTAGTCGACTTGTCAGAACTTTGACATCTTTGGGCTTAGTTAAGCCGTCTATGATCTATTAGGGTTGTGACGGAATTGAGTCACCTCGATTATGCCTGATTGGCCTGTTTATCCTTGTTGGTCCCTTATAGCACTGTATTTGATCGGGATCGGCTAGTTTGATTTAGAATACAGACCTACCTTTCCATGACTTCTAATGTATACCCAGACTTGTATATACATATTGCTTATAGTAGATATTTGACCTATAATGACCCCGAGATTGACTTGCAACATGTTGTGGGGTTAGCTTCTGTACCTATATACTAGTATTGACTTGGGACAAGGGTGTTCCCCGTTTATCTGATATGATATGACATTTGATTCTATTCTGGTCACTGGCTATGATGAGTTTTGATTCGAGTCCGGCTACTGATTCAGGTATGAGGATTTTGTTTATTGACTATTGGGTGTCCCGATTCGAGTCCGACCCCGAATTGAGGTACACTATAAGCTCTGGTACTGGGTACCATGATTATGATATTGTTGTTCTCTGAGTTTTGGTTCGAGTATGGCAGATATGATATATATGTGGCCTATTGTTATAACCCACTGCTTTCGGTTCGACTCCGACGTTTGCCTCTTGTTATTACCCATTGGTGCCAGTTGAAGCCCGGTGCACTCTTGTTGGTTATTGTGGTTACTGGATACTGATACAGCTTTGACACACTAGTGACTATGCATTTACTATTTTTGTGTGTCCCGCCGATTTATGGGGGCCAGGCTGGGTTATTGTTTTCTTCCGTGTACCTATCGGGTTTATGGGGGGCCAGATAGGTTATGTTTGACTTGTGTGTTTACTTACGCATTTATTTACTCAACTATTCAGTATAACATTTATTTATTTCCTAAGAATATCTACACGCCTCGACAGTTACTTATGTATTTATTACTTATACCCCAGACTTAGAATGCACCCTCCCATTTTAGTTTGCTTATATTACTTTGAGCTCAGTCGGCCAATGATGCTTATTGAGTACCCGTTGCCCCGGTACTCATACTGCACTTCTGCATCTTTTTCTTCGATGCAGATTTGGGCACTAGCCGACGGTTTTGACGTGACGCTCTTCTCAGCATTGATTCTGGAGCAGGGTGGTCTTACTGACGTCCGAGGCAGATCCTACTCCATCTTTTACTATATAGTATTTTGCTCTCGAGACTATTGTACTTGTTATATATATTTAGATTTTGTCTTGTATTCTGGATATGTCTAGTAGTGGCTCTTGTACCGACCTCACTAGATCTTGGGAGGGGTCTTGACTTTATACATATTGTCCTCTTCCTTCTCAGTCTCGGTATGGGTATATTTTGGTTCTGTTTGTTTTTATATTTCTAAAATGCTTATTAGTACGGCTACTTCCATCTCATCTTTGTTTTCTGAGATTCCGTAAGTTAGCCCATCGCTTGTCGCTCCGGGCTAGGGTTTGGCTTGCCTTTTGGTGGGGTACGGTAGGTGCCATCATGGCTCAAATATTGGGTCGTGACACTAAGTACCCTGAAACACTAGAGGTTTTATTTTCATGAACTTACAGAACAATCCATGCTCGTAATTAGTCATCATCGGTCCCAATTCCAGTCGGGGAAACACTCCGATCTCAGATCCCTTATCTATCCTAGGTGCCACAGTCACTACATTCTATAAGGATGGGGATGGAAATACAGGAACAACTAGAGTAGTATCGATGCTAGCCAAACTGCCCATAAATCCCAACATCTGTTGAATCAGCTCTGTGATCATAGGTACTTGGACTGCACCATTCTGTACAGGAACTACATTTTCAGGGATCACTACCTGTTCTTCCTAAACTACCATATTTTCATTCAGGACTAACTCTGGAGTATCTTGCTAAGAAGGAGGGGATGGTATTCTGTGTCTAGATGGTCCTTTGGCTACCGAAGCTCTACCCCTAACAATTGTTGTCCCTCTTCCTCTTCTCCATGCCCTGCCCCTCACTCGAGGCCTGCCTCAAATAGCATCCTCAGTTGTCGGTGTAGGTGTCACCTCTAGTACGGTTCCTGCTACTCTAGTGGAACGAGTAATCACCATCTGTGAAATAAGAGTGAATGAGTTAGATACCAATTTGGATCACCTGTAGCCTCTGTAACAACCCAGTTTATCATTACAATGAAAGCGGGAAAGGGGGTGGAGGGGTACAATTTACACTTAGACTTCCCTTAGCTGATTTTTGAGAAATTCATGGCTAGACTAAAATTAGACAGTTTTTAAGGTGTGTTAATAAAACAAAATTGGGTACTAATATGTTGGTTGATAGTGGTGCTTGATGTGATATTTAGATAGGCAATTTGTTTAAGAAGTCTTAGCAATTTCCAGCATCTGAAATGAAGTTGTAAAACTCTGATTATAGAGTTTACCATGGAAGGGTTGGTTTGCGATATTATAATTCATTATGTGTGTTGTAAAATGAGCAAAAATGAGGGGAGGTCCCAAGTTTCTACCTCAGACTAGTGCAGTGGAAAAAGTAACCACTACAGTGGTAGTTAACTGCTGCAGCGGTAACACGCAAGATTTGATAATTTGAAATACCAGAAAATGTTTTCATTCCCCACTATTTTGAAAAATGCAAGGGAACTTTTGGGGAGGTGATTTTCAGAGGATTTTTGAAGTTTTTCTCTTGGGAGGTAAGTTGGTACATTATAGACTTGAACTTACTTCCTATAACCTTAGAAAATCATTAGAAATGAATTCATGGTAGAAAATTAGAGTTTAGCCCTAGCTATAGAAATTGATGAAAAGTGGTGGAAATGTATATAAATTCAGTAAATAATGATCCTAGGGTGTTAGAAAATATTAATGTGTGTAAAATTTTGATGAAAACCTTAAGATGATGAAATAGGGTGAGTTCATAACTAAAGTCAATGGTTTTGATCCCTAGTAGTTAAAAGGGGGAAATTATTGAAATGGCTATATATTATTCTTGTTATACATCAAGAACAAAATGAACGAGAACGACAAGGTAAAGTATGGCTTAAAGGTGACTTGAGCAAGAAATTAATGTAGGTTATGGTTTTGTTGTAGCACTTAGACTTTCTTGGCTTTGTGCTTGTTTCTAAGCTAAACATCTATAATTTCCTTCTAGCATGAATTGTGATTGATGAAGTACATTGCATTTCATATGCATTGTGATGCTATTGGATGATGAAGGATCAGTTACCACTCCGGCACAGATACGATATATTGTGATAAAGGGTAGCGTACCACGCCAGTACAATATGATGTTCTTAGTGATGGGGAGAAGAGTAAGAGATTATGCGGACATATTGCATACATGCACTCATCCATATGCATTGAGTGTCTTTATAATGATTACATGTGATGATGAGTTGTTGTTGAAAGTGACTAAATATAAAAGATTGTGAAAGTAAACTTATGAATTATCTCTATATGATGTATTTAGTTGTTGATGTATTTGATTATGAGTTCTGTTATGATCATTTTTATATTTGTCTGGCTTGCTTACATGTACATTATTGAGTTAGTCGACCTATGATGTTTACCAGTTCTTGTTTATTGTAACACCCCATACATTTCTGAACCAATTTTATTACCATAACATTTAGGGAATTATTTAAACATGACATTGTTGGGATATTATACATGTAATTAGTTGGGCTAAATTAATCTTGTGCCATTGGGCTCAAATGAGACCCAAAAATTATAAAAAGACATGGCCCAAAGGGGTAATTGACCCATTCTTGCATGACCAAGTCCACAAATCAATTATTGACCAAAGTTATTGTATAAATATGACTTTAAAGGGTCTATATAAGGTGAAAAATCAGATTTCATTCACCATTCCACACATGTGCAAAGTCTAGAATTTTCCAAAAATATTACTTTTCTCTCAACACACAAACCCTAAGCTATCTTCCTATTGGGACAAGATAACCTCTTGTTAAGTATTGGTAAGTGTTTATTATTGTGATTTAATATATTACATGCATGGAAGATGTTGTATATCATGTTGGTTATGTGGGTGAAGTGTGAGAAGTTCACTATGTGTGAAACAATTTATGGTTGCTTAATCGGTGAAGGTTTTTGACTTGTAGACTTGAAAATGGACTTATGGTGTTGAAGGAAGTTAACTTTATGGGTTCAATATTTACATGTGAGATGTTATTATAGCCTTAACTTGTTTTATTCTTATGCATGATGTTTGGAATTGTTATTGCAAAATTGTGCATGCATTTGGTGGTGTATTGAAGGAAAAGTGTGGTTTTGGTGATGTTCATGTGTGTTTTAAAACCATGGCTGATTTTTGGCATCTAATATGATCTAAAATATGTTAAGAGGGGTTTAGTTATGATCATGGACCATTCATTGCATAAAAAGACCCAAAAGAGACCCTTTTTGGCCGAAACGGGCACCCGCCCTCGCAGACGAAGCACCTGCGGGTGCATGTGACTTCGCAGGTGCCTCTGGCTACTGACAAAGGTCACCTGTGGATGCTGGTCAGCCACCTGCGGGTGTAGGTAGCTTTTTAGGCCATCCCAAAAGTCCGTTTCGGTTGTTTTCGCATCTCTTTGACCCCCCAAAGCCCCTATACGCTTCATAGATGTAATTATCAACTTATGGTACCTTTTGAATGACTTTAAAGGAGTATTCCGGAGTTATTTTGAATGTTATAAATTATGGATTGTTGTTCATGTGTTATTATGAAAGCTATTTAGATGATTTGATGGAGTAAATGTGATGTAGGGTTAATGAGGGAGTGTAAAGTATAAACTTGGTGTGAAATGCTATTGGTTTATGATGTCTTGGTCAATGTATGGAATATTATAGTATTTTTGGTATGATAATTCCATGAATGGTGTTGTAAAGGGAGAAACGATATTCTAGGGCAATTTTGTAACTCATTGTCGTCTTATGCACTTGGAATGTAGCTTGTGGTTAATGTTGGTTCCGTTATGAACTTATGTTGTAGAGTGACACATAAGGAAGGAACTGGATTGTTGTATTCACATCTAGGACGGTATATTCATATTGAGATCATAAGGTATGTAAGGTTACTTTTTCTGTATCCTTCTGCCGCATATTGTTCACATTGTCATCGTACGTGTTCTACTCCAAAATGTCTAAAGGTATCTCATTTCAGGTTGACATATATTGTTAGTCACCCCTTTCTTGCTCAATGACCAATTGTTATTCATGAATCATAATTGTAGACATCGTTCCAAAGTCCGAATAATGTTACTCTCATGTTTCTTATTCATTGGTTATTGTCCCAAGGCTTCAATAATAATGTTATAACCGAATGTACCAATCTCTCACAAGTGAATGTGATAATCTCTGCGCAGAAAGTACCAATCTCTCAAAAGAAGAAATTAAGTAACGTATATTTGTGGGTTGCAAGAGTTAAGAAAAATAATAAATGAAGGGTGGACATGATTCCAAAGTTCCAACAATATTATGACTCCAAAGTTCCGATAATGTTGTGCTCCAAGTTCTAATAATGTTATGACTACTATTGTATCAATCTCTCACAAGAAAAGGTATCAATCTCATGAAACTAAAGGAATGAAGTAATGTATATAAGTGTTCCCAATAATGTTTCAATTACCAATGTATCACTCTCATAACAAATGAAAAGGAAAGAAGTATGCAAAGAAGTAATGTACACATGGTTACTTTATGTTTCATTAAGTATGGATCAAAGCAAAAAGGCATAAGCCCGGATGGAATAATCCCAATATTATGCTATGTTATTATTATTATATATGACTATAGCCCACTGATCAGCTGGATGTCCGGTTTATATTATAGCCCACTGATCAGCTGGATGTCCGGTGTTATATTATAAGCCACCTATAAGGTGATGATTGGTATTATATTATGAGCCACCTATAAGGTGATGATCGGTTTTATATTATGAGACACCTATAAGGTGATGATCGGTATTATATTATTATCCACCTATAAGGTGATGAATGGTACTATATTATAGACCACCAAGTGTGGATGACGGTTACTATATTATAGCCCACCAAGTATGGATGACGGTTATTATATTATAGTCCACCAAGTGTGGATGACTGTAATTATATTATAGCCCACCAAGTGTGGATTACTGTTATTATATCATGGCCCACTAAAAAATGGATGACTTATAATAAAGATGAACGTAAAGCCAAAGGAAGTATGTCACGTAACTGAAAGTATGAAGGAATGTTATTTCATGAATGATAATGATATGAATGAACGATCAAATAATGAAAGAAACGGAAGTAATGAACATGGTTCCACACATGCAAAATGGTGATTGATCCATAATGGTTATTCATATGTATTGATCCCACTTGATATTCTAGGTTTCATACAGTTTCTTATAGCCTTACATTCTTCGTACTGACCCCTTTTGGGGAATTTACCTTACTTGCTGCAGGCACAGGTACTTATAGACCTCAAAGTAGGTTGCGGATCATTTGCGAATTTTTGGTGAGCTCCAAATGGTTCGGGGCTTTCCGAGTCATTATGTACATTTGCTTTGGTATTGTATATATGTATAGAGTGGTTTGTTGTCCCGACTCTAGGTTGGTTATTGTTATGTATCTGTAGAGGCTTTGTAGACTTATGTGGGAGAATGATTGTAAGAGAAGTGAGTCCATTTTGACGTGATGGCCCTGACGGCCAAGTTTCATGTATATATAGCACATATTTCCATAACTTCCGCTATTAGCATCTAGTATGTATACGTGATAATGATGTTTCTTGAATGACATGCATATGAATGGACAAGAGCAAAGATTGGTTCTCTCGGGCCTTATCTGCTTTGGGTGCCAGTCCGTCTCAATGGGATTTGGGGCGTGACAAAAGTGGTATCAGAGTGGGTCATTCTAAGGTGTCTACAAAGCCGTGTCTGAGTAGAGTCTTGCTTATGGATGTATTGTGTGCCACATATATAAGTAGGAGGCTACGGGACATTTAGGAGTTGTTTCATTTCTTCATTTCTAGATTGTGCAATAGAGCCAATATTGTAAGTGAAAATTTTATCTGACCATGGAATTAGTTTTCTCTGTTATAGTAAAAATGCCAAGTACGAGATGAGGTAGAGGCAAAAGTAAGTAGGTAGATATGCCCGCTGGAATAGAAATGATTAAATCACCACCTGACCAAGCTAGTCAAGGAGGGGCTGACATTGAAATTTCATCGCGGTCTTCTCCTACTCTTCCATTTCCTGAAGAGCTGAGAGGTAAAGAAGTACCAGCAGAACCTCCTGTAAATGCGACTGATCAGGATATAAGAAATGCGGTGCACTTGCTTACTCAGATAGTCGTTGCACAAAATCAAGGATAAGTTGTTCCAGCCTTTGCAAAAAAGAGGGGTAATCAAATAAAGAGGGGAATGGCACAAGCATTTGAAAGAGGGCAATCTAAAAGGGCTAGATTTAGGGGACAGTCCATGGCATCCCGAGGAGGATTTGGGCCTCAGATTTTTAACAGACCGCCTAGGCCATTATTTTCTCATTCTACAGTAAATGCTCTACCACAATCCCAAGGGGTTAGAGTCAACCAATTTGGGAAAAGAAATAAGATTCAGGATTCAGGAGCAATGGGGCATCAAGCACAAGGAAGTATGAGCCAATACAAATTTCTTCGGCAGTCGTGTCAGCGCTACAGAAGGTATCATTTGGGTGAATGTCGGTTGGGGACAATTCTTTGCTTTTGGTATGGTACAGCGGGGCACAAAATAAGAGTGTCTACAGAAGGTCATGAGTAGTACGGCACGACCTACGGGATTAGCCGTGGCATCCTCCTCTTTAGGTGTACAGTCTACAGGGCATGCTAGAGGTGCTAGAGGAGCAACTAGCTCTAGCGGAGCCCTAAATTGCACCGATACTCCAGTAGATCGGCAAAATTCAGAGGCTTCTCCTGATGTAATGACAGGTACATTATTTGTCTTTCCACATAATGTATATACATTGATTGATTCAGGCTCTATCCTATTATATGTTACTCTATTGTCGGCTGCTAAGTTTGAAAGAACACCAGAATTACTAGCTATGCCATTTGAAGTATATATACTAGTTGGTGAATCTATTATAGATAAAAAAGTATATCATGATGGTATAGTAAATTTTTGTGATCATGTTACGTAGGCTGATTTTATCGGGATGGAAATGATAGATTTTAATGCTATAATGGGTATGAATTGGTTGGCTTCTTGTTAGGCCACAATAGATTGTCGAGCAAAGAAATTACATTTTCATTTTCCATAGAGAATGTTCTTGAATGGAAGGGTAACGTGGGAGCACTAAAAGGTCAAGTTATTTCCTATCAAAAGACAAGGAAAAGGATATCCAAAGGGTACATATGTCACTTAGTCAGAGTGAAAGATACTAATGTTAAAGATACTAATGTGAAAGATACTAGTCTGTCCCCGAAGGGTGTACCAGTATTAATTGTACAAACGAAAGATGGCACGTTGATAATGTGGAGTAATTATCGGTAATGGACTAAAATGTCAATTAAGAATAAATATCCCCTCCCCAGAATTGGTGAATTGGTTGACAAATTACAGGGTGTTAAATATTTTCAAAGATTGACTTGAGATCAGGATATCACCAAAAAAGGGTTAGAAAAATAAATATATATACCCGGGGAAGCTTTCTGAATACATTATGGTTACTATGAATTCCTAGTTATGCCATTTGGGCTAACCAATGCACCAACTGTTTTCATGAACTTGAGGAAAGGGTTGATACACAAAAGATAGAAATGGTGAAAAAAAAAATTGGCTAAGGCCTATGATGCTTACAGAGATTAATCATTTTCTTGGGTTGGGTGGTTATTATAAGAGAATTATTGAAGGTTTTTCTTCTATCCTTGTACTTTTTGCACAGCTAACACACAAGGCAATCAAGCTTCGGTAGAATGATGCATGTGAGAAAAGTTTCCATGAGCTGAAAGATAAATTAACTGTATTAGTACTTCTAGAAGGTACAGAAGGGCATGCAGTCTATGGTGAGGTTTCAAGTGTATTGATACAACACGGTAATATGATAGCTTATGTTTCAAGACAAGTACGTTCACATGACAGAAATTATCCAACACATGAAATTGAGTTAGCAGACATAATATTTACTTTAAAAAGTATAGCACTGCTAATGGAATGGGGTTCACATTGATGTACATATACTGATCACGATAGTTACAATATAGTCGTAGGCAGAAGGACCTACTTTTGAGACAAAGAAGGTGGGTGAGATTACCAAGAGCCTAGAATATTGATATTGTATACCATCTGAGAAAAGTAAATGTGGTAGTTGATATGTTAAGACGCAAAGTATTGGGAAGCATTGATGGTCAACTTAGGAGAAGGCAATGTATTAATAAGGATCTACGTCAATTAGACAGCTTGGGGGTTCGTCTTCTTGAAACTCCAGATGAAAACAACAACAACAATTAAGTATAAAATACAGCAAAGTCTTCACTTACAGCTACGGTGAAGAAAAAGTAATATGCAAACCCTATGTTATTTTAGTTGGAAACAAAAAAAATGTACAATGAAGTTCAGCAAAATTATTAGAACTTACATAAGGGAGGAATATTTCGATGCCAAAGTAGATTTTTGTACCGGATCTGGTTCATCAAGTTATAGAGAAAGTTAAGGTGATACAACAGAGGCTACAAACGACCCAAAGTCGACACAAATCATATATCAATGTTAGAAGAAGAGAGTTAGAATTTGCCATAGATGATTGAGGATTCATGGAAGTGTCACCAATGAAAGGGATAATGAAAATTGGAAAGAAAGGAAAGTTGGCCCTATATAACATGTCATTTGAAATTGTCCGAAGAATTAGTCAAGTTGCGTACGAGTTAGAACTACCCCAAGAACTCTCCACATTCCGTTCAGTGTTCCATATGTTAATGCTTCAAAAGTATCTGGGAGATCCACCTCGTATTAATTTCAGTGAAGATGTACAAGTTTTGGAGGATCTCACTTACGAAGAGTTACCTATTTCTATTCTAGATCAATAAGTGAAAGGATTAAGAAATAAAGAATGTAGTTTCCATAAAGGTACAATGTAGGGATCGACAAGTAGAAGAAAGCACGTGGGGAGCCAAAGAAATGTTACAGTTGAAGTACCCGTAATGGTTTCAAACGGGAGAAAAAGTTCAAAGTGCGGAATTAAAGCAAGAGTAAGTATCCATGAGTATTGTATATCCAAATGATAACATGAAGAATGATCCATCTGTTCAAAATGGATAATGTCACTAACATTCGAGGACGAATGTTTCTAAGGGGGGAGAATGTAACACCCCGTATATTTCCGAACCTATTTTATTACCATAACATTTATGGAATTATTTAAAAATGTGATTGTTGGGATATTATACATGTAATTAGTTGGTCTAAATAAATCTTGTTCCATTGTGATCAAATGAGGCCCAAAAATCATAAAAAGACATGGCCCAAAGGGGTAATTGACCCATTCTTGCATGACCAAGTCCACAAATCAATTATTGACCAAAGGTATTGGATAAATATGACTTTAAGGGTCTATATAAGGTGAAAAATCAGATTTCATTCACCATTCCACACATGTGCAAAGTCTAGAATTTTCCAAAAATATTACTTTTCTCTCAACACACAAACCCTAAGCTATCTTCCTATTGGGACAAGATAACCTCTTGTTAAGTATTGGTAAGTGTTTATTATTGTGATTTAATATATTATATGCATGTAAGATGTTGTATATCATGTTGGTTATGTGGGTGAAGTGTGAGAAGTTCACTATGTGTGAAACAATTTATGGTTGCTTAATCGGTGAAGGTTTTTAACTTGTAAACTTGAAAATGGACTTATGGTGTTGAAGGAAGTGAACTTTATGGGTTCAATATTTACATGTGAGATGTTATTATAGCCTTAACTTGTTTTATTCTTGTGCATGATGTTTGGAATTGTTATTGCAAAATTGTGCATGCATTTGGTGGTGTATTGAAGGAAAAGTGTGGTTTTGGTGATGTTCATGTGTGTTTTAAAACCATGGCTGATTTTTGGCATCTAATATGATCTAAAATATGTTAAGAGGGGTTTATTTATGATCATGGACCATTCATGGCATAAAAAGACCCAAAAGAGACCCTTTTTGGCCGAAACGGGCACCCGCCCTCGCAGACGAAGCACCTGCGGGTGCATGTGACTTCGTAGGTGCCTCTAGCTACTGACAAAGGTAACCTGTGGATGCTGGTCAACCACCTGCGGGTGTAGGTAGCTTTTTAGGCCATCCCAGAAGTCCGTTTCGGTTGTTTTCACATCTCTTTGACCCCCCAAAGCCCCTATACCCTTCATAGATGTAATTATCAACTTATGGTACCTTTTGAATGACTTTAAAGGAGTAATCCGGAGTTATTTTGAATGTTATAAATTATGGATTGTTGTTCATGTGTTATTATGAAAGCTATTTAGATGATTTGATGGAGTAAATGTGACGTAGGGTTAATGAGGGAGTGTAAAGTATAAACTTGGTGTGAAATGCTATTGGTTTATGATGTCTTGGTCAATGTATGGAATATTATAGTATTTTTGGTATGATAATTCCATGAATGGTGTTGTAAAGGGAGAAACGATATTCTAGGGCAATTTTGTAACTCATTGTCGTCTTATGCACTTGGAATGTAGCTTGTGGTTAATGTTGGTTCCATTATGAACTTGTGTTGTAGAGTGACACGTAAGGAAGGAACTGGATTATTGTATTCACATCTAGGACGGTATATTCATATTGAGATCATAAGGTATGTAAGGTTATTTTTTCTGTATCCTTCTGCAGCATATTGTTCACATTGTCATCGTACGTGTTCTACTCCAAAATGTCTAAAGGTATCTCATTTCAGGTTGACATATATTGTTAGTCACATGTTTCTTGCTCAATGACCAATTGTTATTCATGAATCATAATTGTAGACATCGTTCCAAAGTCCCAATAATGTTACTCTCATGTTTCTTATTCATTGGTTATTGTCCCAAGGCTTCAATAATAATGTTATAACCGAATGTACCAATCTCTCACAAGTGAATGTGATAATCTCTCATGAGTAGAAAGTACCAATCTCTCAAAAAAAGAAATTAAGTAACGTATATTTGTGGGTTGCAAGAGTTAAGGAAAATAATAAATGAAGGGTTGACATGATTCCAAAGTTCCAACAATATTATGACTCCAAAGTTCCGATAATGTTGTGTTCCAAGTTCTAATAATGTTATGACTATTATTGAATCAATCTCTCACAATAAAAGGTATCAATCTCATGAAAGTAAAGGAATGAAGTAATGTATATAAGTGTTCCCAATAATGTTTCAATTACCAATGTATCACTCTCATAACAAATGAAAAGGAAAGAAGTATGCAAAGAAATAATGTACACATGGTTACTTTATGTTTCATTGAGTATGGATCAAATCAAAAGGGCATAAGCCCGGATGGAACAATCCCAATATTATTCTATGTTATTATTATTATATATGACTATAGCCCACTAATCAGCTGGATGTCCGGTTTATATTATAGCCCACTGATCAGCTGGATGTCTGGTATTATATTATAAGCCACCTATAAGGTGATGATCGATATTATATTATGAGCCACCTATAAGGTGATGATCGGTATTATATTATTATGCACCTATAAGGTGATGAACGGTACTATATTATAGCCCACCAAGTGTGGATGACGGTTACTATATTATAGCCCACCAAGTGTGGATGACCGTTATTATATTATAGCCCACCAAGTATGGATGACTGTTATCATATTATAGCCCACCAAGTGTGGATGACTGTTATTATATCATGGCCCACTAATAAGTGGATGACTGATAATAAAGATGAACGTAAAGCCAAAGGAAGTATGTAATGTAACTGAAAATATGAAGGAATGTTATTTCACGAATGATAATGATATGAATGAACGATCAAATAATGAAAGAAACAGAAGTAATGAACATGGTTCCACACATGCAAAAGGGTGATTGATCCATAATGGTTTTTCACATGTATTGATCCCACTTGATATCCTATGTTTCATACAGTTTTTTATTGCCTTACATACTCAGTACATTCTTCGTACTGACCCCTTTTGGGGAATTTACCTTACTTGCTGTAGGCACAGGTACTTACAGACCTCCATAGTAGGTTGCGGATCATTTGCGGATTTTTGGTGAGCTCCAATTGGTTCGGGGCTTTCCGAGTCATTATGCACATTTGCTTTGGTATTGTATATGTGTATAGAGTGAGGTGTTGTCCCGACTCTAGGTTGGTTATGGTTATGTATCTATAGAGGCTTTGTAGACTTATTTGGGAGAATGATTATAAGAGAAGTGTGCCCATTTTGACGTGATGGCCCTAACTGCCAAATTTCATGTATATATAGCACATGTTTCCATAACATCCGGTATTAGCATCTAGTATGTATACGTGATGATGATGTTTCTTGAATGACATGCATATGAATGGACAAGAGCAAAGATTGGTTCTCTCGGGCCTTATCGGCTTCGGGTGCTAGTCCATCTCAATGGGATTTGGGGCGTGACATTTATGTGCTGATGCTACCTGTACACTTTTTTTGTTTAGGGAAGAACAACTTCTAGCCGCTGACACGCATCCTTGGCTCTAGATAGCGATTTAGAATTGATTTTGAGGGTGAGCACTATGACTGGGCAACCTTCGAATCTTCCTATTAGTGTTGATGTCCCTTGTTTAGAGACTAAGAAGATTCCATATTACTTATCTTTCTGGATATTTTTAGTTGTTTTAGACTTAGTTTATTCTTAGATGTTCTTGTATGGAAATTTCAGGTACCGAGGATGTAATAAATAAAGGTTTCCACTCTCTATTGGTTTTGAATGTTGATGATGGATTGATGGGTAGTTTAAATTATTGAATAAACTACTTTTTGCACTTGTTTCAAACTGAGAATTAATGTAAGGTGAATATAAGAGTAACACTTAAGTTATTAAGGGTGAGATTAGTATGGTTCTCCTGCCATGGGTTAGGGTGGGTGTCAATCATGACAAATTGAGTCATAACAGAGATGATATCAGAGCACTCGGTTCGTAGATCTTGTCATACAAGAACCAGTCTAGTAGAGTCCTACGGAACGGTATGGAGATGTCTGTACTTTTCTTTTGGAGGCTTTAGGACTTTAGGAATGAATTTCTTTATTTCTTTCTTTCATTCTATGACTTGATTCCAATTGGTATCTGGTGATCCAAATTGGTATCTAATCCTTTCACTCTTGTTCGTAGATAGGGAATACTCATTCTACCAGAGCAATAGTAGCAGTAGTGGCCGCATCCACAGCAGCGCCTGTATTGGCCATTGGGGCCATTGTTCGGGGCAGGCCTCGAGTTAAGGGTGGATCTAGATATGGAAGATGAATGGCAGTACCTATTATAGTGGAGCCAAGGCAGTCAAAAGACCGATAAGATAGAGATCACCGACCCCTCCCCCATGACAGGATGTCCCAAGCCATGCTCAAAATGTAGAGGAGGTAGTTAAGAAAAAAGAGATGGTAGCTCTAGAGAATATGGAGACAACACTAAATAGTGCAGCCATGGTGCCTTTGTCTACAAAGTTGATTCAATAAGTGTTGGGGCTCTTGGGTAGCTTGGATGGCACTAGCTACATCCTAGTTGTTCCGATTGATCCATCCACAACATTGCAATATGTCGTTGCTGCAGCACGAAGGATGGATGCAGGCTCTGAAACAGGAGTGTATCACCGACAAAAACTTTGACCAGTGATGACGGATGATGAACATGGGCTATTTTAAAAGTTCATGAAAATGAAACCCCTGGTATTCCAAGGTAAAAAGTCTAAGGATGCATTTGATTTTTTGATAGATTGTCATGAAAGTCTGCACAAGATGGGTATTGTTGAGAGGTATGGTGTGGTGTTTGTTTCTTTTTAGTTGTACAACGAGGCTAAGCAATGGTGGAGGTCATTTGTAGAGTGCAGGGTTGCCTTACCTCCACTTACTTGGGTTCAATTTTAGAATGTATTCCTTGAGAAATATGTTCCCCCACTTATCGTGATCAGAAGAATGAGTTTTTGAGATTGGAGCAGGGTAACATATCTATGGCAGCCTATGATTCCATGTTTCATGCCTTGTTGCATTATTCACTGTAACTTATCACCTTAGAGAAGGAGCAGATTAGATACTCTATGAAAGGTTTGAACTCTAGGATTCAGTTGGCTACCTTGTCGGTGGTTGTATCTGGAAAGTCCTTTCAGGAGGTAGTTAAGTTTGCTGAGAAGGCTGAGGAACTTAAAAAATAGGAAGAGGTAAAGGCAGAAGAGAAGAAGGGCCTGACCTCAGGCCAATTCAGCGATACTTTATCAAAGGGGCGTGGTTCTTCTAAGCCTTACCATTCAGTTATGCCAGTATCTGCAGGGAGCCCGCTCGAGGTTAGTTATTAGCCTTCTCAGACCGAAAGCTATACACCTTCATCCTCGTCAGTTTAAAGGCTTTCTTTGGGCATAAGGTGCCACGAGTGTGGAGGTTTGGGTCACATTAGAAGTTATTGTCCTAATTCCTTATCTGAAGGTCAGTTAACTCAGCAACCATCTTCTACTACTCTAGTTATGAAGGTCGTGCGGTGGAGGAAATGGTAGGGATTGTCCATAGGATAGGCGTGGTAGCCAAGCTAGAGGTGGCAACCAAGCCAACCAATGTGGAGGACAGGTTGGCAAGAATGGTTCTTAGGCTGGTAGAGGTGGCGATCAGGGTGGTGATAAGGCTCATCTTTATATTGTTTTGGCTCGTCCTAAAGAAGAAGCTTCTGATGTTGTTATCATAGGTACTATTCTAGTATGTGATCATATGGATTTTGTATTATTTTATACCGATTCCACTTTCTCTTATGTATATGTGAAATTTTAGATGGGTTGGGACTTAGATTGTTAATATCTTGATACTCTTATATATGTGTACATGCCAGTTAGGGTGTTTATATGTGTTGATCAGGTGTACCATGCATATCCTATGATGTTTATGAGGTTTAAGACCCTGTAGACCTAGTTATTCTAGATATGAAGGAGTTTGATGTTATATTAGGGATAAGTTGGTTGTTTCCTTATCATGCCATTCTTGATTGTTATTCTAAAAATGTTACTATAGCGATGCCCGGGATTGGTAAGTTAGAGTGGAAGGGTGCTTTTAAGCCTAATCCTATGAGGGTTGTGTCAGTAATTCGTGCCCAAAAGTTGGTAAAGAAGGGGTGTAGGGCATTTTTTTGCTCGTCTTAGTGAAGATAAATCTGTGGTTCCTCCTATAGCGTCAGTTCATATGGTGTGTGAATTCTTAGAATTGTTTTTGGATGATCTCTAGGGTATGCCCCCTGACTGACAAGTTGACTTTTGTATAGATTTAGAGCCAGGGACTCGGCACATCTTTATCCCTCCTTATTGTATGACACCAGTATAATTGTGAGAGTTGAAGTCTCAGTTACAAGAGTTGTTAGAAAAGGGTTTTATTCGCCCAAGTGTTTCTCCTTAGGGTGCACTAGTTTTGTTTGTTAAAAAGAAGGATGGTAGCATGAGGATATGCATAGACTACCGCCAGTTGAATAAGGAAACCATCCATAATAAATATCCCTTGCCTAGGATAGATGACCTATTTGATCAGTTGTAAGGGGCTGTCGTATTCTCCAAAATTGACTTGAGGTCGGGTTACCATCAGCTCAAGATTAGGGAGGAGGATATCCCAAACACTTCATTCTAACTCGTTATGGGCACTATAAGTTCCTAGTTATGTCCTTCGATTTGACCAATGCCCAAGCTACTTTCATGAGCCTGGTGAATGGAATTTTTATGTAGTTTTTGGATTCATTTGTTATTGTTTTTTTATGACATATTGGTTTACTCTAAAAGTGAAAAAGAGCATGAAGCTCTTTTTCATACGGTGTTGGGGTTGCTTAAGGAGAAGCAGTTGTATGCTAAATATTTTAAGTGCGAGTTCTGACTTTTTTCAGTGTCCTTATTGGGGAACATGGCTTCTAAGGAAGGAGTTATGGTAGACCTGCAGAAAGTTGAAACTGTTAGGAATTAGGCTAGACCAACAAATATGACAGAAATTTAGAGTTTTATAGGGTTGGCTAGTTATAATTGTTGATTTATTAAAGGATTTGATGTTATTGCTTCGCATATGACCCGCCTTACTCAGAAGGAAGTCCCATTTATATGGGATGAGAAGTATGAGGTGAGCTTCCAAAAGCTTAAAACTTTGTTAACCTCAACCACAATTCTCATGTTACCTATTAAGGGTAAGGATTTCATTGTATATTATGATGTCTCATGATTGGCTTCAGGTGCTGTTTTGATGCAGGATCAGAATGTGATTGCTTACGCTTCAAGACAACTAAAGCCTTATGAGAAAAAACTACCCCACGTATGATTTAGAATTGGTAGTTGTGGTGTTTGCTTTAAAAATTTGGAGGCACTATTTATATGGGGTGAAGTATGAAGCGTTCACATACCACCGCAACCTACAACACGTATTTACCTAGAGGGATTTGAATCTAAGACAGAGAAGATGGATGGATTTGATTAAAGACTATGATTCCTAAACTAATTTTCAATAAGTAATTGTTCTACTTAGTTGTTAATTAGTTCTTGTGTGATTTTTCTTTCAAGCTTATTCCTTGTAAGCTTTTCTCGTTTATCTCATTGACTATTTCTTCGCTATTTCATTTGTTCTTTGAGTCGTCTGTTGTTTGTTCAACAAGAATCTATTTCTCCACAAAGGATAAGTGACCTTGTGTATTGATAGGACAAAGGTAGTTCTCTATCAACTTTGGGAAGACATTTTTAGGTAAATTGAGAGTTTCCATACACGAGAGACGTGAGGAATTTTGCTACTAACCTTATTTTCTAGTTTTTCAGGTAGGTACAAAGTGATATAAGGAAAGATGTCATCCATAAACCAAAAATATTATGGGGATTACACTTGTGAACACTCTTGTAGCAACATGAGTTATGAGCATGGTATTGATAGAAGAGGAAGTAGTGAGGTTGGTTATTCTCTTTCGTCTTGTGCTACTTCCTATCCAAAGTGAGGGAGAATGGATGTATGGGCAACACCAATTTAAAGTCATCATACAAACTATAGGAGAAGTAAATTCACTACTTCTCAGAATGTAAGTTTCCAAGATAGGTATGAACAGGTGAGGAAAATACTTGGAACCAAAGTGAGTATGAATGGTGTCATGGGGTTTAATCTTGAGATTAATAATCAAAGTGTGACCAATGTCACATCTCGTGAGGTGGTAGAATATCTTGGGTTACCTTTATATCCAATTTGAGATCCTATTCTTGACGAGAGAGGGTTTTGGATTGATCAACAAGTAAGGGTACTCATGTCACTTGGGGGAACCAAGAGGAGGTATGGTGCAATATAGGCTCATTGGATACTTTTCACTTACGTTTATGATGCACTTGATTCCAAAAATATGGAATCCCAAATATATAAGAGTGGTACAAGTATATGATGGACTACAATGGGGAGCTTGTTTTTCCCTCAACACCTCCTAGAGAAGAAGTTACAAGTGATCCACCACCAATTCAGGACCCTAGTTTGTTGAGCACAAATGAATTATTTAATTCAACATTAAGTAACATTGAAAGTGTCACTCAGTTGATCACCGAGATGCCACCCGAGGAGTTGGAAAGACTATTGAAAGGTACTACTCCTCAAGAAGAAGAACCTAAGGAGTTGCCTTTGGAGGCAGAACAAGCTACTCCTTGTAAGGATGGTGCTAAGGAGTTGAACATGGAAGTCAATACATCCACTCCTTGTGCACCAAAGTGGAAGCTAGATGTGAAGGGAGCTCCAAACCCTTCATAAGGAATCCTTGACACTTGTCCTAACTCCAAGAAAATTGAGACAAAAGATTGAGAGGAGTAAGGGTGTGATAAGTGAAAACTCTAGAGTGGAAAAAGGAGAGGTTGTGTGGAATGATGTGAGAGGGTTGTCACAAACTTATACTAACTCTTGTATCTTCTCTTCCTTTTTTAGTTTTCTCGATACTTGTGTAGGTGTGCTTGAAGGCAAGCCTAATGAGTATCCTCAACATATGATAAACCATGAGGAACTTGAAGTCTTGGCAAAGGAGCAATTCTTCTCCAATGATGATTACCAAGGTGAAGACACTTCATTTTATGAGATACAAGGTAACAATGCTAACTCTTGCCCTTTATTAGACTTGTAAAATTGGTGTGTAGCTAGTAGCCAACTGAGTAAGAATTCTAGCTTGTATGTGTGTGATAGAACCTTGATGAATGATGATAATGCCTTTGATATGAAGGTGCAAACACTAGTTGATCCATTTGATGATTGGATTGCTTCTCCTAGTGAGATCAATTTGTGTCCACCTAGTGTTAGCACTTGTTCTCTAAGGGATAATGCATTGTCATGTAGCAATATTGATCCTTTGGGTAAATATAGCATGGGTTTTCTTGCTTATTTGAGGAACCCAAGTAAGGATTGTCCTCGTGATGTTGGTATTTAATATGACCCCTTATATGATACCCTGTCTTTGTTTGACAAGTATGATGATGAATTGTTTGACTCATATAATAACTCGAGTTATAATTCATTTGATTGTGGTGGTGGCATATGTCTAATAGGGAGACTCTATTTTGAGGGTGTTCCTAGCGGGGTGACTTGTAATGATGAGACTGTGGCCACTTTTAAAGTTTACTATGTGTTTAATAACCCACTATGTTGCGATGACATACTTTCCAATGATGGAAATCTCTTCTTGGAAGATGATAGTACGTTTATTGGAGAGGATTGTTTTCAAGGAAAAGGTGATGAATGGGCTACAATCATCCCTTCAAATTTGGGTGTTCCCATTCTTGGTCAAGGCATTGATGTACTTGAATCAATGAGTGAACCATCTTATGAGACCCCCTTGGATGAAGTTGACTTATGTGACACCTTCCTAAACTATTTGTTTGCATATTATGATACTCATACTTGTGAATGGAGTATGAAATTTGAGGATGAGAGTGCCAATCGGGCAAATGGGTGCTTGTGCAACCTAAGATTATGGAATTCCTTTCCTTTTTACCTCGATAATGAATTGATTGGTGGCACTTATGTGATGGTGCTTGATCTAGATGATAAGAAAGATTTGGGTGTGGTTGTTGGTACCTTTCCCAATGATGGAAAGTCCTTCTTGGGGTTTTACAATCCACTTGATAGATCTATATTGTGTATGGGTAAAATCTCCAATGACAAGGAATGCTCTTCAGAGAAGGGGATCCATGAGCATTCATTTGATATGAGCTTCACCAAGCCCATACTTAGTACTTTTTTTCACCTTCATGGGGTTAGACAAAATGAAGTATTAGTTTGGACTCATGGAAGCATGCTTGATAATATGAGAGGAGGGAACCCAATTCATTGGTAGTGTCGTGATCCCTATTTTCATAAGGTGAAACTTCGAAACTCAAAAAACAAATTAATAATTGTTTGAAACATTTATTGAGAGTCGCCACCTAATTTTAGAAAAACTAGAAAACCAATTAATTAAATTAAAGGAAAATTAGTTTGCAAAACCAATTAGATTCTAGGTAAGGGTTCAGGTTATTTCAAAGGGAAGGTGTTAGGCACCTTTCGAAATCCAAAAAGGTGGGTCCCGGTTGAACTCATTTTTTCAATTGAGGAGGAGATAAAATAACTTTAACAAATATAACAAACATAAAATATACACAATGAATAAAGTAAAACAAGAATAACGAAGACGGACTAATAGTTACCTGTCGTTAAACAAAATGAATAAATAGAATAAATAATTCAAAATGATTTTCAAATATGAATTCGAGTGTCTTCTTCAAGAAGAAGCTCCATGACCCCGTAAAGACACTTGGTAAAAGTGTTAGTAATGAATAAATATGAAACAAAATGAATTAAATGAATAATAAATGAAAATTAAAACCCATCTTATATACATGGGAGGCCTTGGAAATCAATAAAAATTTCTTCATCGGCCAAGTACTGAATTTTTTAAATAAAATAAATGATCAGACTATTGAATTTAAAAGAATTTTTTTTTATAATGGGAAGGCCTCAAAAATACGACAGAGAGATTTTATCATTGGCCAAGTATATTAACACTTGAAATAATATAATTGATGATTTAATAAAACTCAAACAACATTTGTTCATAAAAAAGACTGTGTAAAAAATCAGTGACAGTCAATAATTGAAAATTTTAATAAATTGATGAATATTCTAACATTTTCAAGAAGGAGAATAATTATCAATAACTTATGTTAAATTGAACCAAAATATGTAAAAATCAAATTCAATGCTCTTTAACAAATATAAAGCACAAAAGTGCTTATTTTGAAAATGTCGGTCCAAATTGAGTGTCAACAACTACCCCTCTTAATTAATAGAGGATGAAAGAGTCTTTGGATGAAGACGTGTTGACGTGTAGCCAATTTTTACTAGATGAAGAAGAAAAAGAATGACATGTGCACAAAATACTGTCAAACATTGATAAAATTTTGAAAGTACTCTCCGTCCGTTGAAAGGGATGGATTTTCTTTTGATAAAAGGGGAAGGGTTGTTCGAAGATAAAATATTCACGTACCTTCGACTTGAATTCCAAAGTTACCTCAGTGTCGAGCTTGTGAGACATTGGGGATGCAAGGATGCGTGCCTATTTGAACGAGGTAGTGGATCAACTTGTTTCATTGAAAGGAGGATGACCCAAATTGAATTTGATATGTCATTTGAACGGATGACGATCCAACTTGTCTCGTTAAAAGGCGGACGATCTATCTTGAACTGGATATGACTTTTGAACTGGTGACAACCCAACTTATCTCGATAAAAGTAGAACAACCTATCTTGAACTGAATATGCCATTTGAACAGGTGACAACCCAACTTATCTCGTTGAAAAGCAGACAACCTATCTTGAATTGAATATGCCATTTCAATGGGTAGCGGCCCAACTTGTCTCATTAAAAGGCAGATGATCCATTTTGAATTTATCATGCCACTTTGAATGGGGTAACTTCACAATGTGTTTCATTGAAAAACGGACGACCCATCTTGAACTTGAGATGTCATTTGAGCGGTTGACGACCCAACTTGTCTCATTGAAAAGCGAACGACCCATTTGAACTTGATGTGCCATTTGAACGGGTCGCCACCCAACTTGTCTCATTAAAAAGAGGACGATCCATTTTGAACTTGATATGTCATTTGAACAGGTGACAACCCAACTTGTCTCATTGAACAGCGGATGACCAATTTGAACTTGATGTGCCATTTGAACGGGTGACATTCTAACTTATCTCGTTAAAAGGCGGACTACCCATTTTGAGCTCGATATACCACTTTGAATGAGATGGCTACCCAACGTATCTCATTGAAAGCAGATGAACCATTTTAAACTTGATGTGTCATTTGAAAGGGTGACTTCTCAACTTGTCTCATTGAAAAACAGACAACCCATTTTGAACATGATATGCCATTTGAACGGGTGGCAACCCAACATGTCTCATTGAAAGGTGGATAACCTAACATGTCACTTTAAATAGGGTGACTTCCCAACGTGTATCACAATCACCTGCACTAAACTTATTAGTAGCAAATGAAATATAAGAAAAACTAAAAATTGTGCATACCATGTCACTTTGAACTGGGTGACTTCCCAACATGTCTTATAATCACCTACACTAAACTTATTAGTAGAAAATGTAAAATGTCACAATGAAGAAAGTAAAAATCCAACATACCATGTCACAAATAAGAGTGACGATACAACATGTCAAAAATAGGAGGTGTTGACCTAACAAAACATTTCACAAATATAGGAGTGACGATCCAACAAAACATGTCACAAATAAGAGGTGACAATCCAAAAAAATATGTCACAAATAGGAGTGACGATCCAAAATAGCATAACGTGTCACAAAGAAGGATTGATGATCCAATAAAACATAACATGTCACTTTAATAAATGACTAACACAATTTAAGAGAACAAATCCTGTGAAAGAAAGGACCAACGAGTCACTTAGACAGATATTTAAAGATGGGTGCTTGCCCTAATTTCATTTTTTAACAGAAAAGAGAATCAAGCCTTGATTGTAATTGATACAACAGCTAGGATAGGGCAAAGATCTAGATCAACAGTGCAATGCATTTAAATTCAATCGAAAACTCACCACACAATGCACATGAAACAAAGAGGTCAATTTTATTCTTAACCTGGATGCATGCAAGAGACATTTTCAAGTGTCACAAAGATATAAATGAGAAGTACTAAAAGAACCTAAGGTTCACCACAAAGTCAACCATCTCAGTTATATTAATTATTTCTCATGCTTCTAATTGTGTTGGTACCAACCAAGTTAAAGTCATGATTTTAATATAAATATTATATTTTTTTTATTTTTAAAATATGGAATACCAAACCCAAAGAGGGCTGCCTACGTATCTCAACCCGAAGGATAAGAATAAGGTGTGCGTAGTTCGTGTAGGTATAGTATAAAATACTTGCACACAAATAATGCAAAGATAAATACAAACTCAAAGTGATGCCTCGTATATTCGGTGTCAACTGACATCTTCTGCCAAAGAGAATCTCCTGATCTTTTACGGAGATAATTATTATTGTGATCGCCTATTTTTTTGGAGAGATAATGTGTCATAGCCTCTTGATTGTCTGAGAGAGCCTCTTGTTGCTGTGTTCCCTCCCAGGATACTTTCAGAGAATGTGGAGTTTTCCGATTATTCACCAAAATTGCATATCATTGTGCTTGTCCCCAACTGTTAGAGTGGATGATTTCCTACAAAGAGATGGGGAAAAAAGTGAAAGCAGGGAAGTCATGAAAAGATAATAAATGAGAGAGAGTGGTTACATAGTAGAACACTCCCCTGATTTGTCTTTCACATTGGATATTGGTGCCTCATGGAGTCTGAGGCCAAATGTAGTCTGATTCTTAAAGTGCAAACTTGGTGGAACTTTTGAAGACCTTCCTCAAAAATTCTTCCCCATTTTAAAACACAAAAGATTTTTCTTGAACTTCTTGAAGCTGCTTTGAGTGGAGTTTATGAGACCTTCTCAAAAATTCTACCCTGTTTCATCTTCAACGAACTCTTGTATACAACCTGTAGAAACATGTTTTCTCTTAAAGAATTTTTGAGAAGGTCTCAAAAATTCTACCCTAGTTTCCATTAAAAAGATAGATGAAAAGCTTACGAGGAACATGAATGAACCTTTAAGGTGCCTACGTATCCCGTTGAGTCAGGAATCAGGTCAAATGTAGTTCAAAAAAAATCCCTTTGAAATGAAATGGAAAAATAATTTTTAATAAAAAGCATGTGTTTTAACACAAAATCAGATAAAAATGGATGAACATAAAAAACATTTAACATAAACAGGGTATAACGTGTCTTAACGTACATGTGACTTTTTTGAGACAAAGGTAAGCCTAACGATTGAAAGATATGTATGTTGTTTGTAAGATGTCCCATTGCCCCCAAAAAATATATTATATAAAAATCAATTAAATCGAATGGGAATTCAAAACAATAAAAAGGGATGTACAATAAAAATCAATCCCACGCAGGGGTACAATCCTAAACTAGGCCTCCATGGAAGGGTCCTCCATTCTCAAAATTCTTGGATTTCTCAAAATTTCCGAACACCTTTCGGATGAATATATTCATTTAATTACAACTAAAACAACTAATTTAAAAAATAATAAATTTTCAACCCCGAGGGACAATGTTTTGTACAATCCATCATCACATACTTCAATAAAAACACGTAAGGGATGATCGTCTGTTATTGATTCGTGGACAATAGACGCAAGGTGGTCTTCTAATAGACCTAATACCCCTTGGATATAGGGTCACTCTAGGCCAATGCCTAAACATGAGATTTGGCTTTACTCTAACCTAGTTGACTAGAGTGGTTTGTTCAAATTGACCGAAAACCCGAAATGGACTTATCTGGGTAACATACCTAGTGACTGTTGGCCTACTCGAATCAACTACTTCACTTGACGGTTCAAATAAATTTAAGGTGCTAAACAGAAGGGCGGGTACAAATACCCGCATAACAACCCTTTTTCCTAATGCCTAATGATTTGCTAGGGAGGCAGAAGATGCCATGAAAAATTCAAAAGTTAAAATATTATGGAAATTTAACAAATAATGAGTAAAATATAAAGTAATGTAAATAATATACAAGGTACAAATAATCTAAAAATATACAAGGCAATATAAAAAATTATAAAAAAGTAAAAACTCCTTAATTGAAAAAATGAATCCATAATGGTTAGAACCTTTATATCCCCAGCAGAATCACCATTCTATCGCGATCCCTATTTTCATAAGGTGCAACTTCGGTACTCAAAAAATAAATTAATAATTGCTTAAAAAATTTATCGAGAATCGCCACCTAATTTTAGGAAAACTAGGAAACCACTTAATTAAATTAAAGGAAAATTAGTCTACAAAACCAATTAGATTCTAGGTAAGGGTTCAGGATATTCTAAAGGGAAGGTGTTAGGCGCCCTTTGAAATCCACAAAGGTGGGTCTCGATTGAACTCATTTTTTCAATTGAGGAGGAGATAAAATAACTTTAACAAACATAAAATATACACAATGAAAAAAGTAAAACAAGAATAAAGAAGACGGCCTAATATTTGCCTATCGTTAAACAAAATGAATAAATAGAATAAATAATTTAAAATGATTCTCGAATGTGAATTTGAGTGTCTTCTTCAAGAAGAAGCTCAATGTACCTGTAAAGACACTTGGTAAAAGTGTTAGTAATGACTAAATATGAATCAAAATGAATTAAATTAATAATAAATGAAAAGTAAAACCCATCTTATATACATGGGAGGCCTTGGAAACCGATGAAAATTTCTTCATCGGCCAAGTATTGAAACTTAAATAAAATAAATGATCAAACTATTGAACTTAAAATAAAATCCATCTTTTATAATGGGAAGGCCTCAAAAATTCGACGGAGAGATTTTATCATTGACCAAGTAAATTAATACTTGAAATAATATTATTGATGATTTAATAAAACTCAAACAACATTTGTTTATAAAAACGACTGTGTAAAAAAATCAGTGGCAGTCAATAATTAAAAATTGTAATAAATTAATAAATATCCTAACATTTTCAAGAAAGACAATAATTATCAATAACTTATGTGAAATTGAACCAAAATATGTAAAAATCAAATTCTATGCTCTTTAACAAATATAAAGCACAAAAGTGTTTATTTTGAAAATGTCAGTCCAAAATTGGGTGTCAACAGGGAGTACTATTTGACATGGAGTAATTTGACTCCTAATAGATCCCTCGACCATTTTAGTATAATGGCTTCATTGGTACACTTCCTCTCTTTGGGAAGTGTCTTGTGCTTAAAATGTCTTTTCTTATCTACCGGTGTCCTTATCTTTTGGCACACCCTAGATGAGATTAGTGAAATTAGAACCTTTCTTTTCTACATCTTTGCTTATAATGATACTCATATTGGTATAGGATGTGTCTACTATAGAGTAGGGGTATACGGGTCTTGCACTTCTTGGACCCAGATAAACCTGCATGGGTGATTGCACCACTTTTGGTGTGGTCTTCTTGTGAGATGGTGAAACAACTGTGTCTTATGGCTCCAAAGTTAAACATGATATTATATTTTGGAGTTCTTGATTCCATCAAAAACTTTGTGTTTTCCTCGTCTCTTCGTAATGGTCATAACCAAAATCTTTGTACCTTGTATGATGAGTTGTTCCTACTAGAAACAAATGATATTTGGTTGTATGTCAAATTTGTGCCTCCTTGGCATGGAGATATTTTTTCTAATCCTTGTGCTAACCCTCATGCCATGAGTATATGTGGTCGCTTGTCTCCCTTATATATTTTTAGGATTTGTATTCGAGGATGAATACTTAACAAGAAGGGGAGGATGATATAAGTACGGATAGCTCGATCCGTCCTACACCTATACCCCAAGATACACAAGAATTTCTCATGCATAGAGAGACATTGGAAGGACTTGAACTATCACAAAGGAAGTCCTACAAGGTGTGGGAGGCCCACCAAAGAGAAGAGAACATGGAGAGTATTCGTCTGCAAATTTTGGTGATAGCTCAAGAGTTTGGTGCATCGCTACTAAATTTGGTATTGGCATACACATTGGGAAACATGGAAAGATCTAACTTGGGTGAATGTATCATGCGGAATGACCCTTGGGGTGATGTATCAACATATTTGGCGATGCAAGAAACCTTGGGCGATGCTTGGTGCCAAAACAACCATTGGGCTACTTTTCAAATAAATGTCACTTTTGGGCCATGTTTGTAATAGGCTAGTCTTATAAAGGCAATAAGTATAAATAGATTTCTTTGATTATTTTATTGCTTAGATTATTTTGGATATTGAGTTGAAGAATACTATGGAGAGTATAGGGTGGAATACCTTAGTTTAGCTTAGGATTAGCTTAGCTTAGTGAGATTATCTAATTTGGTGGAATCCCTTGGTTGATCGAAACTACTTTGTTTAATTGTTCATATTAAGTCCCTCATTTGTGGATCCAAATTTATTTCTCTATTATTCTAGATAATCAAGTTCTCTTCTCCCTTAGTTAATTTTTTCAGTTAGCCCTTCTTTCTTCACTTCTCATCTCCAATTTATTCTCTATCTTTACATTGTGTTTAATTTCGCATTTTTATCCTAGTTTTTGGATTAGGATCGTATCAGCTGCGGCGGTGAATCTACCACTGCAGCAGCCCACAAGCCAATTGAGGTCACTACCACAATGGTACTTTTACCACTACAGCATTCTTAAGGTTGTAACTCAGGACCTCATCCTAGTTCAGGCTAGTTTACAATACACCTCTCAAAATCCAACATCACAAACTCACCCTTCCATGGTAATCTCTACAACCAGAGTTCTATTAATCCATTTTAATATTAGAAGTTTCTACGACTTCCAAAAACTATCCTTTACCACAAAATAAAATCAATAAACCCCACCAATGCTTCAATTACTACCAGATTTCCTTAGACTATCACATCCTAAAAATTTACCTCAGACTAGGCCAGGCTTAAATTTTCAAAAATTTGTCTAAGGGAAAATTAAGCGAAAGTTATACTCTCAATTTCACCATAATGACGATTTGGGTTGTTACAGATTTGCTCGCCCTCTTATGCGAATTGTGAAGACCAAAATGCCTCATTTGTTCCTTTTGGCCACTTTTCCATCTCTTCTGCGAGTGTTTTGGGAACCTCCAACGCCTCATTTTGAAATGCTTCAAATTCCAAGACCATTTGTTTGATGTTTTCAGCAAATTTTCTTTTTGGCACTCCCTCCCCCCCACCCTGAGTATTTGATCTATTTCATCTATTCTTCCTTCAGCTTCAGTAATCTATTTTTCCACTTCCTTGTCTCTTGGCAAAGCTGTTTCTTTCAACCGGTCAATTTCCTTGCCTCTCCTGCGGAGTTCATCAATTTCATGTTGGATTGTTGTTATCCTTTTCCTTACCAAATCCATTTCCCTTTCCATCTTTTCTGGGTGAACCTTCCTGAAAGGATATGAGTATTTTTTAGGAGAAAGTTTGATAGGGATTACAAACTTTCCTGGGAAACTTTGGAAGACTTAGAGAGTTTTGGTAGTACTTTTTGTGTAGTGGATGTACATTTCTACCTAAAAGGGCTATAGAAAAATAGGAGTGGATCAATTCACCTTTGATTCAAATAACATAACACATATAGGAACATAAGACAGTTATATCACACAAGCATAATAAAGCATATATCCTACTTAGGTGACCCTTTTTTAGCCAAGGGTTGGCCTAGAGAATTGAAGGAAATATATTCCTTTAAGTTAATCCTTTATCCCCAAAACACAACTTTTGTTAATATCAAAAGAGTCATAAGTGCTTAAAACAAAGTAGCAAATAAAGCATTCCCACATAGGGAATAACAATAGTAAACCCTAACATTTGGACGATCCTTTGCTGATCTTCAATTTTTTGGCCTTGCCCACCTCGTGCCCTATGTGATATCGGTTGGTGGTCAAATGACTTCCACACAACTGTACTTTACTCTTATAGGTCATTTTCCCTATGCTATCAATCTGAGAAACCATACAATTATCTAACATGATCAAACACTATATAGCATCACCCAACTCTTGCCTAGCTCTTTTGAATTCTTCTTTTAGTAGGTGTATGATCGAGACATGTTCTCTATGCTATCGCTCGTAGGAAATCTCACTCGTTTGGAACCTATCTTAAAGCCAGTGGAGCAAAATTTGATGTTTAGATTCTCTATCAACAATTTGTGTGGGCATATTCGGATTGGGGACCAATGTTCCTGCTAGTTTCTTTTTTAACCACGGTTTGTAAGTTTTATTATACTCAGGTTCAAATCCAATTCGGATGGAGACTTGTCTGGTCTTTATTTTCCTCCATTCTTGTATAATCATGCTCTTGAGTGGTGTTTCACCTTCTCTATAATCGGTGAGGAATCTAGCCATCGATTTGGTTTGGGTGTTTCTTATTTGATTTCAAACTGTTTGAGGACTTTGGAAAGAATATATGAACAAGTTCCTCTAAGACCCGCAAGTACTAAGAAAGTTCATTCATTTCCCCAAATTATGTACTTCCCTTGATGGAGGTATCAGATTGCCCATTGAACATTGTCATCACTCAATTCCCCAGAATGCTTGAATTAAAACTCTGGCGTACCTCCCCGCTCGAACCTATTTGTAACGCCCCATACATTTCTGAACTCATGCAACTACCCTAATGTTCATAGAATTAATTAAGTTGTGATAGTTGGTATATTATTCATGGAAGTTATTGGGCTAAACTAATCTTGAGCAAATGGGCTCAATTTAAGGCCCAAAGTAAGGTAAAAGGCATGGCCCAAATGGAGAAATGATCCATTCTACCATTGACCAAGTAAACATAACATTTATGACTAATTATGTGGCTAAGTATGACCATGAGGGCCTATATAAATTCACAAAAATCAGATTTTATTCCACAAAACACACATGCCATTTCTAGAATTTTCCACAATATTCTCTCTTCTCCCACAAACCCTAAGCAACTATCTCTTTGGAAAAGATCACACTTTTGCAAGATTTTGTAAGTGATTACTTTCATGGTTTAGTATATTATATGCTTAAGATGGTGTATAAATCATGTTGGTTATGTTGGCAAAGTGTTGGACAGTCCACTATGTGTAAAATAGTCTACTTTTGCTTAATCGGTGAAGGGTTTTTCCCTCTACACTTAAAAGTGGACTTGTGGTCTTGAAGGAAGTGAACTTGATGGATTAAATATCAACATGTAAGATGTTTTTATGTTCTTAACTTGCTTTATCTTTTTGTATAACAATTGGAATTGTTGTTATGAAATTGGGCATGGAATTGGTGGTGTATTGAAAGGAGGATGTAGTTTGGTGATGTTTATGTGCGTTGTGAAACCATGTATGTTCGTTGGCATCTAATATAACTTAAAATATGAAAATATATGTTTAATTATGACCATGGACCATTCATTACGAAAAAGGACCCGAAAATGACCCCCGGAGGCTAAAACGGTTACCCGCCCTCGCGTGTAGGGCACCTGCGGGCGCAGATGCCAATGCAGGTGACCCTGTACCAGGCCAATGGTCACCTTCGGATTCACCTCACCCACCTGCAGGCGCAGGTGGCTTCTCAGGTCAGCCAGAACTCCATTTCGATTGTTTTTGCATCTCTTTGACCCCCCCAAACCCTACCCTTCTTGGATGCAATTATCAATTTATGGTACCTTTTTAATGACTTTAAGGGAGTATCCTGGAGGTATTTTGAATGGTATCAATTATGGATTGTTGTTCATGTGTTATTGTGAAAGCTATTGAGAGGACTTGATGGAGTAAATGTGACGTAGTGTTAATGCAAGAGTGTCAAGTATAAACTTGGTGTGAAATGCTATTGATTTATGAGGTCTTGGTCAATGTGTGGAATGTTGTGGTGTTTTTTGTATGATAATGCAGTGAGTTGTATTCAAGAATGACGAAATGACGCTATATAACAGTCACGTAGCTCATTATCGTTTCATGCACTTGTAATGAAGTTAGTTGTTAACGTGAGTTCTGTTATGTACTTGTGTTGTAGAGTAACACATAAGGAAGGAGCTGGAATGTTGTATTCACATATAGAATCATGGTATTTATATTGGGAATATAAGGTATGTAAGGTTACTCTTTCCGTAGCCTTCTGCAGCACATATTGTTCACATTGTCATTGTACTTGTTCCATTCCAAAATGTTGTAAGGTATTTCATTTCAGGTTGTCATCTATTGTTATTCACATGTTCATTATTCATTGATCAATTGTCATTCATGTGTCACATAACTGTGGACATGGTTCTAGAGTTCCAATAATGTTACATTCTAAAGTTCCAATAATGTTATGACTACCAACGTCTCAATCTCACAGAAGCAAAGAAATGAAGTAATGTATCACTCTTATAATGAAAAAATGAAGTAATGTATAATTGTTTGTATATTCTTCAGTGGAATCCCAGGGGCGACAGAAAATCATAGCATGGGTTAATCACATCCCAGGGGTTAAAATACCTAGCATGGGTTAATCTCATCCCAGGGGCGACAGAAAATCCTAGCATGGGTAGAATGATAAAGATGAATGAACGTAAGGAAAAGAAAGTAACGAATGTAATATACATGGTTCCATATACAGAATGGTGGTTTATCCATATTAACTATTCTCTTATATTTGATTCCATTGAAGTACTTATATATCATACTGTTTTATATAGCCTTACATACACAATACATTCTTCGTACTGACGTCCCTTGGGGGACTTACCTTACTTGCTGCAGGCACAGGTGTTAGTCGACCTCCACAGTAGGTTGCGGGTCATTTGCGGATCATTGGTGAGCTCCAGTTGGTTCGGGGCTTTCCGAGTCATTATGTACATTTGTTTTGGTATTGTAAAAAGCGGGGACCTGTCCCGACTGTAGGTTGGTTATGTCTATGTATATGTAGAGGCTTTGTAGATGTTGTGGGAAAAATGAAGGAATGTAAGGGATGTATGCTTTTGAAATGGTAGCCCTAACTGCCAAGTTCCATATATATATATATCATATGTTTTTCATGACTTCCGCCATTAGCATCTTGTATCTATATGTGATAGTGACATGCATACGAGTGTACATGAATGAAAATTGGTTCTCTCGGGCCTTAACGGCTTCGGGTGCTAGTACGCCCAGTTGGAATTCAAGGCGTGACAAAAGTGGTATAAGAGTAGGTCGTACTAAGGGTATCTACAAAGCCGTGTCTGAGTAGAGTCTTGCTTATAGATGTGTTGCGCGCTACATTTATAAGTAGGAGACTATGGGACATTTAGGAGTTGTTTCTTTTCCTCATTTCTTATAACGTGCATTAGAGCCAATGTTGTAGGTGAAATCATATCTGACCAGTGAAATTGATTTTCTTCTGTATAGTAAAATGCCAATTATAAGACAAGATAGGGGCAAAGATAAGAAGGTAGAAATGTTTGCCGGAGAAGGAACTAGTAAATCACCACCTAACCAAGCTAGTCAGGGTGGGGTTGAAACAGAATTTGCATCACTGGCTTCTTCTACTTTTCCAGCTCCAGAAGAGCCGAGAAGGAGAGAAGACCCTACCAAAACACCTGTTAATGCTACTGAGTAGGATATAAGGAATGCGGTGCACCTGTTGACTCAGATAGTCGTTGCACAAAATCAAGGACAGGTTGGTCCAGCCTTTGAACAAAAGAGGGGTAATCAAAGGCAAAGGAGAATGGCACAAGAATTTGAAAGAGGGTCGTCAAAGAGGGCTAGACCTATGGGACAGTTTATGGCATCCCAAGTAGAATTTAGGTCTCGGGTGTTTAACAGACCGCCTAGACCATTGTTTCCTCATTCTACAGTAATTGCTCTACCTCGATCCCAAGGGTTTAGAGACAATCAGTTTGGGCAAAGACATGAGATTCAGGATTCACGGACAGTGGGGTATCAAGCACAAGGAAGTAGGAGCCAACCGAAGTCTCCTATTCAGCCGTGTCAGTGCTTCGGAAGGTTTCATCTAAGTGAATGTCGATTGGGGATGAATGTTTGTTATTGGTGTGGTATGTCGGGGCACAAAATGAGAGAGTGTCCACAGAAGGGCACGAGTAGTCGAGCGCGACCTACGGGATTAGCTGTTGTATCCTCCTCGTCAGGTGTACAACTTACAAAGCGTGATAGAGTTTCTAGAGGGACAGTTGGTGCTAGTGGAACCCAGAACCGTACCCATGCCTTAGAGGATCGACAGAATTCGGAGGCTTCTCCTGATGTAGATACAGGTACACTATTCAAATTTTTACAAAAAGTATATGCATTGATTGATCCAGGTTTTACCCTATCATATGTTACTCCCTTGATTGTTGAAAAAAAATTAAAAAAATTATAGAACATCAGAATTATTAGTTAAGTCATTTGTAGTATTACACCTGTGGGTCAGTCTATTATAGCTGAGAAAATCTGTCGTAATTGCATAGGCACGGTTTGTGGTCATAATATGTTGGTTGTTCTTATTGAGCTGGGGAAATGATAGATTTTGATGTTATAATGGGTGTGGATTGGTTGGCTTCTTGTTATGCCATGGTTGATTGTCGAGTTAAGAAGGTACATTTCCATTTTCCCCAAAAGGATGACCCTGAATTTAAGGGTGATGTTGTAGCATCGAGAGCTAAAGTTATTTCTCATCTTAAGGCAAGGAATATGAAACTCTGAAGGGGTATAGATGCCACCTAGTAAAAGTGAAAGATACTGACGTGGAGTCACCAACTCTTCAATCAATTCCGGTGGTAAATGAAATTCTTGCGACATTTCCTGCAGATCTTCCAGGTTTACCTCCAGAATAGGAAGTAGAGTTTGGTATTGATGTGATGAAAGTCACTCAGCCTATCTCTAGTCCTTCGTATAGAATGGCTCCAGCAGAATTGAGAGAATTGAAGGAGCAATGAAAAGACTTGCTGGCTAAGGGATTCATAAGGCCTAGTATGTCCCCGTGGGGTGCACCAGTGTTATTTTTACGGAAGAATGATGGCAAGTTGAGAATGTGTATTGATTATAATCAATTGATTAAGGTGACAGTTCAGAATAAATATCCCTTCCCCAGAATTGGTGATTTGGCTGACAAATTACAGCATGCCAAATGTTTCTCAAAGATTGACCTGAGATCAGGATATCATCAGGTAAGGGGTTAGAGAAAAAGATATACCCAAGACAGTTGTCCAAACATGGTATAGTCACTAT
The DNA here is from genome assembly GCA_031232105.1 of Capsicum rhomboideum. NCBI lineage: Eukaryota > Viridiplantae > Streptophyta > Magnoliopsida > Solanales > Solanaceae > Capsicum > Capsicum rhomboideum. The sequence goes on from CP124712.1 coordinate 84,164,620, forward strand.
GAATTTCTAGTTATGTCATTTGGACTAACAAATGCACCAGTTGTTTTTATGGGTTTGATAAATAGGGCATTCAAGCCATTTCCAGACGTGTTCGTGACATGATTATAGATGATATTTTAGTTTACTCAAGATCATGAGAGGACTATGATAATAACTTACGACAGGTGTTATGGATTCTTCGTGACCGTAAGATATATGCAAAGTTCTCTAAATGTGAGTTTGGTTAAAATCTGTAGCGTTCTTAGTTCATATTGTATAGGATGAAGGACTAAGAGTTGATATAGAAAAGATAGAAGCGGTGAAAAATTGGCTAAGGCCTACGATGCTTACAGAAATTCATAGTTTTCTTGGATTGGCTGGTTATTATAGGAGATTTGTTGAAGGGTTTTCTTCCATTTTGGCACCCTTGACAAAACTAACACACAAGGCAATAGAGTTTCAATAAAATAACGCAGGTGAGAAGAGTTTCCAAGAGCTGGAGGATAAATTGACTTCTACACCTGTGTTGGTACTTCCAGAAAGTACAGAGGGGTATGCAGTATATTGTGGTTCTTCAGGAGTCGGCCTAGGATGTGTATTGATGTAACACGACAATATGATAGCTTATTCCTCAAGACAGTTGTGTCCACATGAAAAAAATTATCCAAAACATGATCTTGAGTTAGCAGTTGTGATATTTGCTTTAAAACTATGGCTCCACTATTTGTATGGGGTTCACGTTGATGTATATACTGATCATACAAGTTTGTAGTATATTTTTAAGCAGAAGGACCTAAATTTGAGGCAGCGAAGGTGGCTGAAACTATTAAAGAACATGATATTGATATCCCATCCGGGAAATCAAATGCGGTAGCCGATGCGTTAAGCCGGAAAGCACTAGGAAGTACTGATGGTCAGTTCACAGAAAAGCAAGGTATAGTCAAGGATCTACATCAATTAGACAGCTTAGGTGTTTGTCTTCTTGAAGCTCCAGATGAAAGAATTATAGTGCAAAATACGGCAGAGTCTTCATTAGTAGCTGAAGTAAAGGAAAAGCAATATGTGAATCCTATTTTTATTGCAGCTAAAAAAAAAAGAATGATAGCAAGGGTCGATAAATACATTTGATCCTACGCAAGAGGGAGTAATTCAGTGCTAAAGTAGATTGTGTGTACCAGATGTAGATGAACCAAGGAGACGGATTATGACAGAGGCACATCATTCACGATATTTTATTCATCTAGGTGCTACCAAAATATATCATGATTTGAAAGAAATGTATTGGTGGGGGAAATATGTAAAAGAACATTGCAAAATTGGTAGCTTATTATGTGAGTTACCAACCACTAAAAGTAGAGCATCAACAACCTGGAGGTTATATGCAAAGTATCAATCTTCTAGTCTGGACGTGGGACATGATTAACATGGATTTCATCACAGATTTTCCTCGTACACTGCGAAAGTTTGAATCCATATGGTTGATAGTTGACAAGCTTACCAAGTTAGTGCATTTCCTACCAGTCAAGACCACTTATACAGCTGAAGATTATGCAAGGTTGTATGTTAAAGAGATAGTACGACTACATAAGATTCCAATTTCCATTATATCCGACATGGGAGCTGTAACACCTCGTATGTTTTTAAATCTATACGACTACGTTCACATTTATGAAAGTATGGAAACATGAGATATTTGATGAATAATACATTAATTTGTGGGCATTAATAAGTCTTGTACCATTGGGCCCAAGTGAAGCCCAAAAATCATAAGAAAGACATGGCCCAACATGGAAATTTTACCCATTTTTCCAATATTCTTCCATTTGACCAACCAAAACTTGCATTTAATGCTAAGAAGGGGATAAGAGTGACTTGAGGGGCTATATAAGCAAGAAAATCATATTTTTAATTCATTTGGACTCTCATGCTTTTTCTAGAATATTCACAACATTTCCTTGCTCTCAGAACCCTAAGCCCTCATTCCTTTGGCCAAGATCATCAACTTGCAAGGCTTGGTAAGTGTTTGTGCTCATGGTTTAGTAAATTATGGTCATGAGAGGGTGCTTATATGATGTTGGTTATGTTGGTGATGTATTGAGAATTCACTATGTGTGTAATATTGCATATTTGCTAAATCGGCAAGGGGTTTTGCCTTGTAACCTTGGAAATAAACTTATAGTATTGAAAAAAGTGAACTTAATGGATTCAATATTGACATTTGATATATGAATATGGCCTTAACTTGTTTTGTCCTTGTACTTAATGTTTGGAATTGTTACGGTGAATTTGTTCATGGAATAGGTGACGTAAGTGAAGGGAAAGTGACGTATTGGTAATGTTTTTGTGCGTGTGGAAACCATGGTTGTTCATTGATGTTTAGGAGACCTACAATATGTTAATACAAGCTTACTTGTGGACTTGGATCATTTAGTACACAAAAAGAGCCAAAAAGGACCCATTTTGGCCGATTCGGGCATCCGCTCCCGCAGACGAGGGCACCTGCGGGCGCAGATGCCAACGCAGGTGACTCTAGCATCTGACAAAGGCCACCTGTGGGCACACGTCATCCACCTGCGTGAGCAAGTAGCTTTGTAGGTCATCCCAAGGTTCGGTTTTGTATGTTTTCGCATCTATTTGATCCCCGAAGGCCCCTATGCCCTTTTTGGAGGAAATTATCAACTTATGGTGTTGTTTTAATGAATTTAAAGGTTTTATGGAGGTATGATGGACTATATTAAGTATGTATTGTTTTTCATAAGTTGTTAAGAGGCAAGATGATTGGGTAATTGCAACGGAACTATAATGAGGAAGCATAAAGGGTACATGTGGTGTGAAATGCTATTGATGTATGATGTTTTAGTCAATGTGTAGAATGTTATGGTGTTGTTGGTATGATGATGCAGTGGATTGTATTATAAATGGTGAAATGATGTTATACAACAGCCATATAGTTTGTTGTCATCTTGTACACTTATACGATAATTAGTAGTTAATGTAAGCTCTGTTATGTACTTGTATTGTAGAGTGAAATGTAAGGAAGGAGCTGGACTATTGTGTTCATATATAGGCTTGTGTATTCATACTTGGAAGTAAAGGTATGTAAGGTTACTCTATCAGTATCCTTCTGGAGCACATAGTATTCACATTGACATTATACTTGTTCGATTCCGACATGATCTAAGGTATCCTATTCTCGGGTATCCCTTATTGTTTACCACATGTTTCCTACTCATTGAGCAATGGTAATTCACATGTATCATATGTATTGATAAAGGTTCCAAAGGTACCATGTTTCCAATAATTGTATGTTTTCAACAATGTTTATTCACATATCTCTCACTCATTGATTATTGATCCAAAGCTTCCAACAAGGTTATGACTATCATTGTATCAATCTCAAAAGTAATAAATGAAGTAATTCACATGTGGTTAATGATTGAGTATGGGTGGTAGATTTGGGGGCGAAGTGCCTAGCTCAAGTCGATCCCGATATTATTGGATCAGGGGGTAGTCCTAGAGGCATAAGCCTAGCTCGGACCGATCCTGACATGGGGTAGCTCTAGAGGTAATAACCTAGCTCGAGACGAACCTGATAAGTTGGTTTATGGGTGGCAGCTCTAGAGGTAATAATCTAGCTCGAGCCAAACCCGATGTATTTATTTATGGGTGGTAGCTCTAGAGGCATAAGCCTAGATCGAGCCGATCCCAACATAACGTTATGTTATATTAAGACCCACTGTTCAGTGGGGGCCCGGGTATCACAGGTCACAGGCAAAGATGAATAAGCAAAGAGGCAAAGAAAGTAATGAAAGTAATATACATGTTTCCCAAACCACAGAATGATGATTTATCCATATTGATTATTCATTTGTAACTGAGTTCATTGACGTATTTATGATTCATACAGTTTCATTTGAGCCTTACATACTCAGTACATTCTTCATACTGCCATCCCTTGTGGGACTTACCTTACTTGCTACAGGATCAGGTGCTAGTAGGCCTCCACAGTAGGTTGCCAGTTGTTCCCGGATCATTGGTGAGCTCCAGTTAGTTCGGGGCTTCTCCGTGTCACAGTTGTACATGTGTTTTGGTATTGTACATGTTGTATAAAGCGGGGAATTGTCTCGACTTTCAGATGGTCTTGCAAATGCATCTGTTAGAGGCTTTTGTAGACGTATGTGGGTGTATGCATGTAAGAAGATACATGTCATTTTTGACTTGATGGCCTCAACGGCCAAGTTTCACATATGCATATATATCACATGTTCCATGAGTTTTGTTATTTGCCTTTTATGTTCTTACGTGATAGTGGTGTTTCCTATGGCATGCACATGATTGAATAGAAGCAAATCTTGGTTCTCTCAGGCCTTATCGGCTACGGGTGCCAATCTGCCTCAATGGGGTTTGGTGCGTGATAAAAGTGGTATCAGAGCAGGTCGTTCTAAGGGTATCTACAAAGCCGTGTCTGAGTAGAGTCTTACTTATCGATGTGTTGTGCACCACATTTATAAGTAGATGGCTACGGGACATTTAGGATGTTGTTTCCTTTCTTGACTTCTAGATCGTGCAATAGAGCCAATGTGGTAAGTGGAATCGTATCTAACCATCGAAATTAATTTTCTTTGATATAGTAAAAATGCCAATGACAAGAAGAGGTAGAGGCAAAGGTAAGCAAGTAGAAAGGCATATTGGTGAAGGCACAAGCAAATTACCACCTGACCAAGCTAGTCAAGGTGGAGAAAATGCTGAAAGTTCATCGCGGTCTTCTTCTACTTTTCCAGCTCCAGAAGAGCCAGTCGGTAGAGAAGTACCCACAGAACCACCAATGAATGCCACAGATCAGGATCTAAGAAATGCAGTACATATGTTGACTCAGTTAGTGGCAGCACAAAGTCAAGGACGAGCTGGTCCAATAACAAATGAGGATGATGCGGCTAGAGTGGCGAGTCCCAGAACACCGGATTTTCTAAAACTGGACCATCCTATATTCACTTGGTCGGATTCGAAAGTAGATCCACAGGACTTTGTGGATCAAATTCAGAGGGCTCTAGAAGTTATGCATGTGACTGGGGTTGAAATAGTTGAACTTGCTGCGTATAGGTTGAAAAGAGAAGTGATATTTTGGTATGAAGATTGGAAGAAGTCTCGTGGTATCGGTGCAATGCCACAAAATTGGGAAGAATTTAAGATAGCATTCCTTTATAATTACCTCCTATATGAGGTTCGGGAGGCACGTGCAGACCAGTTTCTGAATTTACGTCAAGGGAACATGAGTGTTCGAGAATATAGCCTTCAGTTTAATTCCTTGGCTCGATATGCTCCAAATATGGTAGCTACCATGGCAGACAGAGTCCATCAATACGTGGACAAATTAGAGCCATATTTTGTAAGTGATTGCACCATTGCTGCCTTGAATAAGGATATGGACATAGCTAGAATACAAGCCTTCATCCATAAAATGGAAGATCAAACACAGAGAAGAAGGGTACATGAATTTGACAAAGGACAGTCCAAAAGGGCTAGACCTATGGGACCATATGTGATGTCCCAAGGAGGATCTAGGCCTCGGATGTTTCCCAGACAGCCTAGACCATCATTCTCTTATTCCACAGCAGGTGCTCATTCTCAATTTTGAGAGTCTATAGGTGGCCCATCTGAGCAGAGTAGTGGGGTTCACGGATCAAAGGAAGCAGGATTTCCTCATCAGCAGTGTTAGCACTGTGAACGTATTCATGTAGTTACATGTTGGGTTGGGACAAATGCTTGATTTTGGTGTGGTATGACGGGGCACATGATGAAAAAGTGTCCCCAGAGGAGCATAGGTGGTATGGAACGATCGGAAGGGTCGGCTGTTGTGTCATCATCATCGATTCCTTCTTTAGGCCGAGGTGTGCAGTCTGTTGGTCATGGTAGGGGTCCCAGAGGAGTAGCCAGTACTAGTAGGGTTTAGAATCGTACTTATGCTCTGGTGGACCGACAGAATTTGGAGGCTTCTCTTGATGTCGTCACAGGTACATTATCCATATTTTCATATAATGTATATGCACTGATTGACCCAGGTTCTACATTTTCATATGTTACTCCATTGATTGCTGCAAAATTTGCAAAAGAACCAGAATTATTAATGAGGTCAATTGAAGTATCTACACCGGTTGGTGAATATATTATTACAAAAAGAGTATATCATAATTGTGTGGTAACCGTGTGTGGTCATGATACACTGGCCGATCTCATTGAACTAGACATGGTGGATTTTGATGTGATAATGGGTATGGATTGGTTGGCTTCTTGTTATGCCACGGTAGATTGCTGGGCCAAGACGGTACATTTTCATTTTCCACAAACGAATGTTCTTGAATGGAAAGGTGATGTAGGGGTACCAAGAGGAAGATTTATTTCTTATCTGAAAGCCAGGAAAATGATTACTAAGGGTTACATATGTCACCTAGTACGAGTGAAAGATATTGAAGTGGAACCACTAACTCCTCAGTCGGTTCCGGTGGTTAACGAATTTCTTGATGTATATCCAGAGGATCTCCCAGAGTTGCCCCCAGAATGGGAAGTAGAGTTTGGCATTGATGTGATTCTAGTCACTCAGCCAATCTCTATTCCTCCATATAGAATGGCTCCAGCAGAATTGCGTTAATTAAAGGAGCAATTGAAAGATTTGCTGGACAAGGGCTTCATTAGGCTGAGTATGTCTCCGTAGGGAGCACCGGTATTATTTGTACGAAAGAAAGATGGCACGTTGAGAATGTGCATCGACTATCGGCAATTGAATAAAGTAACGATCAAGAACAAATATCCCCTCCCACGAATTAACGATTTGTTTGATCAGTTACAGGGTGCCAAGTATTTTTCAAAGATTGACTTGAGGTCGGGTTACCATCAGGTCAGAGTTAGAGAAGAAGATGTACCCAAGACAGCCTTCCGAACACGGTATGGCCATTATGAATTTTTAGTTATGTCATTTGGACTAACAAATGCACCAGCTGTGTTCATGTATTTGATGAATAGGATGTTTAAGCCATTTCTAGACGTGTTCGTGATGGTATTTATAGATGACATCCTGGTTTATTCAAGATCACCAGAGGACCATGCTAATCACTTACGGCAGGTGTTACAGATTCTCTGTGAGCGTAAGTTGCATGCAAAGTTCTCTAAGAATGAGATACCTATTGCCATTCTGGATAGACAAGTGAAGAGGTTAAGGAATAAAGATGTCGGTTCCATAAAGGTACTTTGGAGGAATCAGCAAAAAGAAGAGGTCACATAGGAAGCTGAAGAAATGATGAATGCAAAGTACCCTTATTTGTGTCAAAGGGAAGAACAAGTTCAAGATGCGAGATCGGAACAGTGACAAAAGGGAAAAGTAAGTATTTATAAGCATTGAGTATATATTTGATTACATGAGAAAAGGCCTTATACTTGCCATTGTGTGTGCATTGAATAACATCACTAACATTCGAGGACAAATGTTTCTGGGGGGAAGAATGTAACACCCCGTATGTTCTTAAAACTATACGACTACGTTCACATTTATGAAAGTATGGAAACATGAGAGATTTGATGAATTATACATTAATTTGTGGGCATTAATAAGTCTTGTACCATTGGGCCCAAGTGAAGCCCCAAAATCATAAGAAAGACATGGCCCGACATGGAAATTTGACCCATTCTTCCAATATTCTTCCATTTGACCAACCAAACCTTGAATTTAATGCTAAGAAGGGGATAAGACTGACTTGAGGGGCTATATAAGAAAGAAAATCAGTTTTTTAATTCATTTGGACTCTCATGCTTTTTGTAGAATATTCACAACATTTCCTTGCTCTCAGAACCCTAAGCCCTCATTCCTTTGGCCAAGATCATCAACTTGCAAGGCTTGGTAAGTGTTTGTTCTCATGGTTTAATATATTATGGGCATGAGAGGGTGCTTATATGATGTTGGTTATGTTGCTGATGTATTGAGAATTCACTATGTGTGTAATATTGCATGTTTGCTAAATCGGCAAGGGGTTTTGCCTTGTAACCTTGGAAATAAACTTGTAGTCTTGAAGAAAGTGAAATTTATGGATTCAATATTTACATGTGATATGTGACTATGGCCTTAACTTGTTTTGTCCTTATACTTAATGTTTGGAATTGTTACGGTGAATTTGTTCATGGAATAGGTGACTAAGTGAAGGGAAAGTGTCGTATTGGTAATGTTTTTGTGCGTGTGGAAACCATGGTTGTTCATTGCTGTTTAGGTGACCTAAAATATGCTAAGATAAGCTTACTTGTGGCCTTGGATCATTTAGTAAACAAAAAGACCCAAAAAGGACCCATTTTGGCTGATTTGGGCATCCGCCCCCGCAGACGAGGGCACCTGCAGGCGCAGATGCCAACGCAGGTGCCTCTGGAATCTGCCAAAGGCCACCTTCGGGTGTAGGTGGCTTCACAGGTCAGCCCCAGGTTCATTTTTGTATGTTTTCGCATCTATTTGATCCCCGAAGGCCCCTATACCCTTTTTGGATGAAATTATCAACTTGTGGTGTCGTTTGAATGACTTTAAAGGGTTGTATGGAGGTATTATGGATTATATTAAGTATGTATTGTTGTTCATAAGTTTTTAGGAGGCAAGATGATGGGGTAATTGCGATGGAACGATAATGAGGAAGCATAAAGGGTACACGTGGTGTAAAATGCTATTGATGTATGATGTTTTGGTCAATGTGTGGAATGTTATGATGTTGTTGGTATGATGATGTAGTGGATTGTATTATAAAGGGTGAAATGATGTTATACGACATTCATATAGTTTGTTGTCATCTTGTACACTTGTACGATAATTAGTGGTTAATGTAAGCTCCGTTATGTACTTGTATTTTAGAGTGAAACGTAAGGAAGGAGTTGGACTATTGTGTTCATATATAGGCTTGTGTGTTAATACTTGGAAGTAAAGGTATGTAAGCTTACTCTATCAGTATCCTTCTGCAGCACATAGTATTCACATTGACATTATACTTGTTCGATTCAGACATGATCTAAGGTATCCTATTCTCGGGTATCCCTTATTGTTTACCACATGTTTCCTACTCATTGAGAAATGGTAATTCACGTGTTTCATATGCATTGATAAAGGTTCCAAAGGTCCCATGTTTCCAATAATGTTATGTTTTCAACAATGTTTATTCACATGTCTTTCACTCATTGATTATTGATCCAAAGCTTCCAAAAAGGTTATGACTATCATTGTATCAATCTCAAAACTAATAAATGAAGTAATGCACATGTGGTTAATGATTGAGTATGGGTCGTTGCTTTGGGGGCGAAGTACCTAGCTCAAGCCAATCCCGAGATTATTGGATTAGGGGGTAGTCCTAAAGGCATAAGCCTAGCTCAGACCGATCCTGACAGGGGGTAGCTCTAGAGGTAATAACCTAGCTCGAGCCGAACCTGATAAGTTGGTTTATGGGTGACAGCTCTAGAGGTAATAACCTAGCTCAAGTCGAGCCTGATGTATTGATTTATAGGTGGTAGATCTAGAGGCATAAGCCTAGCTCGAACCGATCCCAACATAACGTTTTGTTATATTAAGACCCACTATTCAGTCGTGGCCCGGGTATCACAGGTCACAAGCAACGATGAATAAGCAAAGAAGCAAAGAAAGTAATGAAAGTAATATACATGGTTTCCAAACCACAGAATGATGATTTATCCGAATTGATTATTCATTTGTAACTGAGTTCATTGACGTATTTATGATTCATACAGTTTTATTTGAGCCTTACATACTGAGTACATTCTTCATACTGACATCCCTTGTGGGACTTACCTTATTTACTGCAGGCTCAGGTGATAGTGGGCCTACACAGTAGGTTTTCAGTTGTTCGTGGATCATTGGTGAGCTCCAGTTAGTTCGGGGCTTCTCCGAGTCACAGTTGTACATGTGTTTTGGTATTGTACATGTTGTATAAAGTGGGGACTTGGCCCGACTTTCAGCTGGTCTTGTAAATGCATCTGTTAGAGGCTTTTGTAGACGTATGTGGGTGTATATATGTAAGAAGATACATGTCGTTTTTGACTTGATGGACTCAACGGCAAAGTTTCACATATATATATATATCACATGTTCCATGAGTTCCGTTATTTGCCTTTTATGTTCTTACGTGATAGTGGTGTTTCCTATGGAATGCACATGATTGAATAGAAGCAAAGCATGGTTCTCTCGGGCCTTATCGGCTACGGTTTCCAATCCGCCTCAATGGGGTTTGGGGCGTGACAGGAGCTGAATTTACTGCATACTTTTGAAAATCTTTTCAGAAGATGTCGGGAACCCAAGTGAGTTTGAGTACGACTTTTCATCCCCAAACAGATAGACAAGCAGAACGTACCATCCAAACACTTGAACATAAGTTACGAGCTTGCACATTGGACTTTATAAGTAGTTGGGATGATCATTTACCTCTTATTGAATCTTCTTACAATAATAGATATTATTCAAGTATCAAAATATGCTCCTTACGAAGCTTTATATGGAAGAAAGTGGAGATCACCAATTTGATGGTTTGAAGAGGGTGAAACTGCTTTACTCGGGCCAGATCTTGTTCATCAAGCTATAGAGAAAGTTAAGGTGATACAAAAGCAGCTTCAAATGGCCCAAAGTCGACACAAGTCATACACTGATGTTAGAAGAAGAGGGCTCGAATTTTCCATGGGTGATTGGGTATTCTTGAAGGTGTCACCGATGAAAGGGGTAATGAGATTTGGAAAGAAAGTAAAGTTGAGTCCACCTTATATAGGCCCATATGAAATTGTCAGAAGATTTAGGACCCCAAGAACTCTTCACAGTTCATCCAGTATTTTATGTTTCAATGCTTCGAAAGTGCATAAGAGATCCATTGCTCCTATTGAAGATGTACAAGTTACGAAGGATCTCACCTATGAAGAGATACCTATTGCTATTCTGGATTGACAAGTGATGAGGTTAAGGAATAATGAAGTAGCTTCCGTAAAAGTACTTGAGAGGAGTCAACAAGTAAAAGAAATCATTTGAGAAGCCGAAGAAATGATGAAGTCTAAATACCCGTATTTGTTTCAAACCAAAGAGATAATCCAAGACGTTGAATTGGAGCAAAAACAAGTAAGTATATGTGAGCATTATAAGTATATGATCATATGAAGAATGCACTTAGACTTGAACTTGCTTAGATTGGATAAGGTTACTAACATTCGAGGGCGAATGTTTCTAAGGGAGGAAGGATGTAATGCCCCATACATTTCTGAACTCATGCGACTACCCTAATGTTCATGGAATTAATTAAGTTGTGATAGTTGGTATATTATTCATGGAAGTTATTGGGCTAAACTAATCTTGATCAAATGGGCTCAATTTAAGGCCCAAAGTGAGGTAAAAGGCATGGCCCAAATGGAGAAATGATCCATTCTACCATTGACCAAGTAAACATAAAATTTATGACTAAGTATATGGTGAAGGATGACCATGAGGTCCTATATAAAGGCACAAAAATCATATTTTATTCCACAAAACACACATGCCATTTCTAGAATTTTCCACAATATTCTCTTTTCTCCCACAAACCCTAAGCAACTATCTCTTAGGACAAGATCACACTTTTGAAAGCTTTGGTAAGTTATTAATCTTATGGTTTAGTATATTATATGATTAATATGGTGTATAAATCATGTTGGTTATGTTGGCAAAGTGTTGGACAGTCCACTATGTGTAAAACAGTCTACTTTTGCTTAATCGGTGAAGGGTTTTGCCCTCTAAACTTGAAAGTGGACTTGTTGTATTGAAGGAAGTGAACTTGATGGATTAAATATCAACATTTAAGATGTTTTTATTTCCTTAACTTGATTTATCTTTGTGTATAACATTTGGAATTGTTGTTAGGAAATTGGGCATGAAATTGGTGGTGTATTGAAAGGAGGATGTAGTTTGGTGATTTTTATGTGCGTTTTGAAACCATGGCTGTTAGTTGGAATCTAATATAACTTAAAATATGAAAATATAAGTTTAATTATGACCATGGACCATTCATTGCGAAAAAGGACCCGAAAATGACCACAGGAGGCTAAAACGGGCACCCGCCCTCGTGGGCAGGGCACCTGCGAGCGCAGATGCCAACACAGGTGACCATGGACCAGTCCAATGGTCAACTGCGGATGTACCTCACCCACCTTCAGGATCAGGTGTCTTTGCAGGTCAGCCCAGAACTCCGTTTCGATTGTTTTTGCATCTCTTTGACCCCCCGAAACCCCTATACCCTTCTTGGATGCAATTATCAACTTATGGTACCTTTTGAATGACTTTAAAGGTGTATCCCAGAGGTGTTTTGAATGGTATCAATTATGTATTGTTGTTCATGTGTTATTGTGAAAGCTATTGAGAGGACTTGATGGAGTAAATGTGACGTAGTGTTAATGCGGGAGTGTCAAGTATAAACTTGATGTGAAATGCTATTGGTTTATGAGGTCTTGGTCAATGTGTGGAATGTTGTGGTGTTGTTGGTATGATAATGCAATGATTTGTATTGAATAAGGATGAAATGACGCTATATAACAGTCACGTAGCTCATTATCGTTTCTTGCACTCGTAATGAAGTTAGTTGTTAACGTGAGTTCTGTTATGTACTTGTGTTGTAGAGTAACACATAAGGAAGGAGATGGACTGTTGTATTCACATATAGAATCATGGTATTCATATTGGGAAGATAAGGTATGTAAGGTTACTCTTCCGTAGCCTTCTGCAGCACATATTGTTCACATTGTCATTGTACTTGTTCCATTCCAAAATGTTCTAAGGTATTTCATTTCAAGTTGTCATCTATTTTTATTCACATGTTCATTATTCATTGATCAATTGTCATTCATGTGTCACATAACTGTGGACATGGTTCTAGAGTTCCAATAATGTTTTGTTTTAAAGTTCCAATAATGTTATGACTACCAACGTGTCAATCTCACAGAAGTAAAGAAATGAAGTAATGTATCACTCTTATAATGAAAGAATGAAGTAATGTATAATTGTTTGTACATTCTTGAGTGGCATCCTAGGGGTGGAATAAACACCTAGCATGGGTTAATCTAACATCCCAGGGGCAACAGAAAAGCCTAGCATGGGTTAATCTAACATCCTAGGGGCGACAGAAAAGCATAGCATGGGTTAATCACATCCCAAGGGTTAAAATACCTAGCATGGGTTAATATCATCCCAGGGGCTATAGAAAAGCCTAGCATGGGTAGACCGATAAAAATGAATGAACGTAAAGGCAAAGAAAGTAACGAATGTAATGTACATGGTTTCACATACAGAATGGTGGTTTATCCATATTAACTATTCTCTTATATTTGATTCCATTGAAGTACTTATGTGTCATGCAGTTTCATATAGCCTTATATACTCAATACATTCTTCGTACTGATGTCCCTTGGGGGACTTACCTTACTTGTTGTAGGCACAGGTGTTAGTCGACCTCCACAGTAGGTTGCGGGTCATTTGCCTATCATTGGTGAGCTCCAGTTGGTTCGGGTTTTTTCGAGTCATTATGTACATGTTTTTTGGTATTGTATAAAGCGTGGACATGTCCCGAATGTAGGTTGGTTATGTCTATGTATCTGTAGAGGCTTTGTAGATGTTGTGGGACAAACGAAGAAATGTAAGGGATGTATGGTTTTGACATGGTGGCCCTAACGGCCAAGTTCCATATATATCTATATATATATATATATATATATATCATATGTTTTCCATAACTTCCGCCATTAGCATCTTGTATCTATATGTGATAGTGACATGCATACGAGTGTACATGAATGAAGATTGGTTCTCTCGGGCCTTAAATGCTTCGGGTGCCAGTGTGCCCCGTTGGAATTCGAGGCATGACTAGTCAACTAAATGCTATAAAAAAATAATAGATCCACCCTAGTTAGGTGGTCCATATTTTACACTCATGGATCTTTCAATAAATGTTTCATCATCCACCATTATAGAATAAGATTGAATCCTTGGAAGAAATCGGCCCCTTTTTGACAATATCCCAAAGCCTAATATATTTCAGCGACAATCATAGGAGCTAAAGTGTAGAATACTTTAGAAGAGAATTGGTCCATCCCATAGCAGAGAATATGTGCTACCATGATGACGCATGGATGAATAGTACCTTTCGACCTTTATGGGAATACCATAGTTCTGAGTAAACTCACTAAAAAAGCAAATTCCCTTCTATCCTTCCAATTTGCCTCAGATGCAAATTCATGCCCATATTTCTAAAAAGCACAAAATATCCCAAACCTTTAGTATGGCTTATGAAAAGGGATATTTGCTTCATTAAGCTTCCCTAACCAGGTATTCTTGATCAGTTGAAGGTCACATACGATCGGGATTAAAACATCATTATTGGGTGCACTCTTTCTTTTATTACACATGTCAACACTCACGTAGCTATTCAATACTGTCTCAATAGTAGGAGCCAATTATACTTTACCAAGATGGAATACCATATTGTCATCGTCCCAAAATTCCTTCAACACATGAATCATCTCGGGCCAAACATCCATATCTATAAGTGAAGGTAAATAACCGATGTGTGTTCTAACAATCCTTTTATCCTCCAGACTCATCTAGGCTCACAAAACTTTAAGGAAGTCATCCAACTTGGTCACCATTTTGAATCTCTTGAAGGGGACTGATTGAGCCATTCCTACAAAATAACAAGCAACGTTAGCCTTTCCCCCAACCAGATAATAATGGATTAAGTTTTTGGCATATGCTTCCTTCAATTACAACACATGAGTATGATTGTATGTAATTGACTTGTAGCTAATCGATGTAGGGTAGGTTTACTAATAGGCCCAATACCCCCTCGGATAATGGGTCTTTCTAGGCTCATGCCTAAAGAAGGGTTTTGTTTTCTTTCTATAATAGGTGTCTAGAGTGGACTTTGACTTGTTTCCCAAGTGGACAACTTGAGTTTGGAAATACAAACATCCATTGGACGCCTAAAATTCCATTAAACTGTTGTATTTCCAACACTTTCATTTGGAATTGATCAATAGGGGCCCCGACGATGGCAAACCTCAAATAGTTTATAATAATGAGGGAAGATGCAATGAAATACAACAATTTAAAGTGCAGGAATTTAAACTAATAAGCGAATAATTATTGCAAGCCCGAATAGTTAGTCACATAGAGTTAGTTCAAATAATTGGTTAGAACCTATTTGTAAATCCCTAACGGAGTCACCATTTGTGTTTTATCTCCCTTTTCTCGAGTTTTAAACTCTGTCATTTAAAAAGGAGTTTGAAAAACACAGTTTTCAACTTTCAAATCATTTCAAACTTAAAGGGAAATTTTAAAGAACTTGATAAAACACAAAATCGCCACTTATTTTTATAAAAATACCAAGAAAAGTTTTTCCTTAGCAGAAGGCAAAATGGTCTACTGGACCCTTGTACTTGTAAGAATTTGTATTATAGACCCTTCTACTTACACCTTTGTCAACTTACCTCTTAAACTCAATGTATCACAATATTTTGAACCCATCAGACCATTGACTAAGCCTAGTTGACAACTTAATGTATGAGTTGGAACAAACCGTGATTTCACACATGTAAGGTGTGTACACATAAATTTTCTAATTAAAAATTATTAAAATAAATAAATAAATAAAATCTCCTTCCTTTTTTCTTCACCCACCCACTGTACCCCCACCCCTCCATTTTTTCCCATTTTCTCACGACCAGTCCACCACCATACCCCCACCCCTCTATTTTCCCCTATTTTCACCACCATCGTACCCCTACCCCTCCATTTTCCACCACCACCATACCCCCACCCTATTTTTCTCAAGTAATAACCCTAATAAAAAATCTTCTCAAACCAAAGAATAAACTACAAATACTATAATTTTTCCAAGTAAATTTCCTAATTTTTCCAGTTCATTGGTGATGAGAAATGGAGGGTGGAGGGCTGTTTAGTTGTGTTTACCAAATATTGAAGCTCTTTTGGTGGTGGGTGGACTGTGGTTGTTGGATTGCTTTGTCGAAGATGGAGCTAGTCATTAATGGACAAAAATAGAGTTATGGGCATTGTGACTGATTTGGGGTTGGGCATGATCGAGCAGTGGTTGAGTTGTCGTGTTGCTCAACAAAAAATGGTGTTTCGGTGGGTTTTGGTAAGAATTCAGAGAGCAATGGAAACATTGGTTTGTTTTTGGGTGTTAGGTGGCTTTTGGTGGTGTTTCGGCGGTGTGGTGGTGTTTCGGTGGTGGTGAGATAAAGAAGAAGAAATGGAGGTGAGAGAAAAGAAAGGGGAGATATTACCAGAAGAAGAAAGAGGAGGGGGTGGGGAGCTTATTTGATTCTTTTTTTTAAAGTTAATTTCCCATGTGTCATTGAAAAAATGATGTGAAATTCCATGTGTCCTCTTTTGTATTACACGTACATTAATCAGATCATAAAAGGGTTTAAAATTTTGTGTTTTATTGAATTTAATGGTTCAGTTGGCAAAGGGTTAAGTAGAAGAGTCCAAAATACAAACTCATACAAGTGTAAGGGCCTAGTAGACCATTTTGCCTTTAAAAAATGAAATTTTCAAGGACTCGAAAACAGAAACAATTCTTTGAAAATAGAAAAAAATGGGTAAGGATTTTGGTAATGCTTTTGAGAAGGTTTTTAAAGTACTCAAATGCGTCTGTTTGAAAATGGTTGGCCAATGAAATAATTTGTTAACTTATGAAACGTGACTAACTTGTAAAGGATTTAAAGATACTTGCAAGCAAAATTCACATCATGACATTTATTGATATTCAAATGGAAGAAAAATAATTCATTCTTTGAAGAGAATTTTTTGAAAGACTATAATTTTGAAAATAATTAAGGCTAGTTTTAACGGCAACATAGAATAGCCAAACATTGATGATTAATTAAACTAGGTGACCAAATGAACTAAAAATCAAAGAAAATAGAGAAGGTGAACATAAATGTTAACTCGTTTTGGAATTTACAAATATAGTTAATTAGAGTTAGAGAATTAACATAAGTAAATATCCTAAATAAATTATAAAAAAGGATAAGTTTAAAGAAATTGGGCCCGTGTTTAGCCTATCATTATTCATCCAGCTTTGGACTTGAGTTTTATGTGTTTTGGCCCATTTCATGTTGTCCAGTCAATCTTGCACTTAGATAAATGGACTTTGATCCCTTTTCGTCTTCGTTTTCAGCTTCCACCTATATATATGGTCTATATTATGACATTCTCCGTGTTCTCACTTGACATTGTGAGGTAAAGGAAGCTTTAGGAGTAGTAAGGTTTATCACAAAATCAACAATGAGATTTAGGACCAAAAACAAGACTCAAAATATTCACACAAGATTGCAATCAACAGATCTCATAAAGGAACCATAATGACTACACTTTTTTTCATCCCCATTCTCTCTTTCACAAGCTCAAAATGAACTTTTATGGGTCAAGATGGCCCTTGATTCATAGGACTAATAACCCTTACTATGGGCATACATCCATTGACATTGAGAGGCAAGGACAACTTGGGAGTAGTCTCATTTACAAAACAATAAGCCAAACAGAGAACCAAAACTAGAACAAGAACAACCAAAACAAGATCAACATAACACGATGACAACTTAAATCAAAACTTCACAAACAAACTATGGCCTTAAAGACCTTAATCATCACAGATACCACTCTCACTTAAGGTGAGATTTTAACTACACACTATTACTACTAAAATATCAACTAAGTTTCTATTACACTGTAAACTGAAGCAAAATAAGCACACCTAAAACACTGATTGAGATATTAATAAACCTAGCACATATTAAAACAAGAAAATTAACAATATTAACAACATATATACTACATTATAGAAATTAAAAGAGAAAGGCTTTTTACCTCTTGTAGAAAAGCAAACCCCAAATACTACGAGCTCTTGATAATTTCACACCACCAACACTCAAAATCTACTAGTTCCTGGCTGAAATTTCTAAGACACTAAGGGTCTCACAAGAAATTTTGAATCAAGAACTTAAACTTAGCAAGACTTTCTAATTCAAGAATTTTTTGCTTTCAAGACTAACTCTGCAATTTTCTCCTCTGTAGTGAGGTATTTATAGGGGAAAACCCTAGAATTGAAAAGGAAATTGTCGATGAGGTATTTTAAAGGGTTATTGGAAACTCCTTGAAGGATAAGGATTGACAAGCTGGAAATTGTAGTATCACAGACGTTAAAATCAAAAGATTGTAAGAGATTGATTACATAATTCTCTCTATCTCATGCGAAACCTAGACACCAAAATTCATCGTGATTATTACCGAAATGGCCAATCCAGCCACTAGTCAACTATCAAATGTAGCTGGTCAGCAGCTTTCTCTCACATCAGAGTTTAATTTTTCTAGCCCATATAAATCAAAGTTACAAATTCTTAATTAGCCTAGCGAGCCTAAAAATTTTCCTAACAGCATTGTTTTAAATGATGTTAGAGTAGTAGTGGAACCAGTAGAAATTAGTGAAGTAAGGTAAAGTATGCAGATCTTATGAAAGAAAAGTCCATCAATAATTTGTTACAACAAAATGGGAACTTGGGACTGTCAATTCCTACTAAACAACTTGCCTATGTAAAGGGAGTACATCGGAAGATGAAGTTAACAAGATGAATATTATTGAGAATATCCAATATGTTATTATTGGGAAGTTCTCATATGGGTGGCCAGACCTTAAGGAGTTGGGAATTTAAATCCCCAAGCAATGCAACATTATGGGGGACTGTAGAATCGGACTACTAAGGAATAGACATATATTGTTGAGAACTAGTCATATGGAGGATATTGTCAAAATTATGTATAAAATGTATATTACATAGTGGCTAAGGATGGTTTTTCCTATCAAATGAGGCCACTCATTTATGATGCAAAGTTTAAGCTAATAGAAGAAATGACCCAATTTGTGGCTTGGATTTCTTTTCCAAATCTTTTGCCCACCTTTTTTGTCAAAAAATCACTATTCTCTATTGCAGAAGTAATGGGTAAGCCATTGCGATCGGATATGGGTACTATTAATAAAACTAGACCTAGTTGTACTAGGATGAAGGTTTAGGTGGATTTGCTTGCAAAGTTATTAGAACTGGTGCAGATTGAGATGATTAATACTAAATCTAGTGAAGAAAGAGTAGAAAAGGTGATGTTACAGTATGATTTCCTTCCTAAGTATTGTATATCTTGCAAGCTCCAAGGTCACAATTGTCACGACCCAAATCACGTATCGTGCGGGCACCTACCCAACTCTATCCTAGAAAGGAAAACCCTTACCATCCAACCATTCTATTAATATGGAAGACATTTAAAATAGCCTCAAGTATAGATAATTAAATAAACCTTTTTTTAAAATACACTTATTACATTAATACATTGCATAAATTAATTACACAATTCTCCAGAACCTAATCTAAACTAGTACAAGAGCACTAAACAATTGGAAGGATGACCCGAGACACATCATCCATGTATGAGTAGGATGACAGGAGCTGTTGAAGAATAATTGCCATTGTACCTATAGAAACTCCAACTCACCTACAACATGACTATATCCACAAATGGAGATATAGTAAGTGTAGTATCAGTACAACTATATGTACTAGTAGGTATCATCGATCGACTAGGGTTATAAACATATAATAACTTATAAAAAACAAGAAGAAATCATGACAGGCATACAGACTTAATATCTTAACACACTTAACTTACTTCAACTTCCAACCTTACCACCTTTCCTTTATTTAAGCAATATTAATTTACCCTCATGGCATGACTAACTAACTATAATACATAAATTAGTCTAACCCACAATTCTTACAAACTTACTTTGTTTCAACAAATCTATATACTTCTCTCTCTCACTCACTCATTAATCCTCTTGTGTCAATCCTTGCTCCCTATTATACTACCATTAACCATCGGGATTCCAACAACTAAGACAATTAATAATATCAATAACTTTGCAAGAAAGGACATTATAATATACATCACGTATATAACTATATACATAAGGGGATAAGATTTATACACAAATGCACAATCACAACCATCAACATAACCGGTCCACTTAAGAAACCATAATATCTCATCAAATAACCGGTCCACACAAGGAACCAATTACACTTAGGTAGATTTTTCAACAAGGTTCACCACAACACACACATACACACACACACACACACATATATATATATATATATATATATGTACATTCAAATGAATATGATGATTGTATGTATGCAAGATGTACGTATCATCTCTTTCTTATCTCAACATCATCATCATCTATCATTTTATCATGATCTCAATATCATCATCAGTATCATCTCAGCATCATCATCAATATCATTCTCAACATCATCATCATCACCATAATCTTAATATCATCAACTCATCACCACAACATTACAATATTCATCATCAACATTAATGTAAATGAAAATGCAAAAAGTAGTCAATATTTACAAGTAATGCCCGAAAGCGAATCACAAACACCCAATTCAAAGTAGATGCAATTAAAAGCGATCAAAATAGATTTTATATTTAATGATAACTAAGTAAATGCAGTCAAAAGTCAACAAGTTCATCATTTCAAGTAGACAATGAATATCCACTAAGACATAAAATTACAAGTATGCCCAAAGGTCAATTCACCACTTATTCAAATTAGCATTATCAAACTCAATCATCAATCACAAAAATGTCCGAAGACCTATCAATCAAGTATCCATTTTAGCAGTGCACATTCCACCAAGATTGATATCTACACTCTAATTGATCATCCTATTTTGTTCACCAATCTAACCCCCATTTATTCATATTGAAATCGGTAAATTCAGTTACTAACTAGTAACCCTTAAACTCAAGTCATTACTAAGTTTAAGATACTATCCCTTTTAGTCGATTATTCAACCACTCGGCTTTATTCAACTTATAATTCTAGCTAGAGTCATACACAATTACACATCTTACTTCCTAGCACTTAGCCAAACTTAACTTTAGGTTCTTAAGTTATAACATCACCTCCTCTTATCACAATTAATCCTCTTAACTATTTTCTAGCAAGAATATCTCATACTGCAAACATATACAATATTGGGTTCACCCTTTTTAAGGTTTAAAGACTAGTTCTATGGATTACAAGTTCTCCTACTCCTTCTATTGTTACCCATATTCACATATTAAACTTTGTAAATCATCAAGTAAGTCATACAAATACAAAGACCCATCAACGGATCCACACAAAATACAACAACACACAATTATATCATTATTACCTTAATTCCATGTATTATCCATCCAAATTCTATGCCCATAGGCCTACACATGAAATCTCCCATCAACTATAGTCATTGAACACAACTAATCCAAGTCTACTACACATTAAACCATAACCTACCTCGACTGAAGATCTTGAAATAAGAAAGCCACACCAAGGTTGCTCTTTCCTTTCCTTCATGCCTCGAATATCCCAGTCATCGAGAAATCAAATAGTTATAGAAGTAATTAAGCAATTACTCTTAGAATAACAACTTTGCGAATTCAACTCACTAATTCTATCCTTATTCTTGGTCTATAACATTATCCAAGGATCAATTACCCATTAACTATCTCTATCATATTCAACCCATCCCCATTAATGATGTTTCAAAGTTAAAGGTTAAATTTTTAATGAATTCAAGATCCCCAACCACCAATTTCATGTTTTAGAATCACTCATTCATGATAAAAATCATTAGTTAACAATCTAGAAGTAATTCTAGGTGATATTACTCAAACCCATAGGTTTTACCCAAAATATCATGAAAATTAGGGTTCAAATCCTCAAGAATTCCATTATTAAAGGTCATTCTAATGATTCTAGAATGTTATTGGATTGAAAGACAAAGAAGATGATGGAAGAACTTATCTCAACAAAGAATTTTCACCCAAGAACTAGGAAAATTGTCCTCTTAAGGCTTTGGAATGAAGCTTTTGAGTTAAAAGCCCGAAAAATATCAGAACAACCTTAAGTACCGCCCAGTTACTGCTTCAGCAGCCCGATTATCATTGCAGCAGTACTACGGCAATGGCCAACTTCTCAGCCCAAATAGGCTTCAGTAAAACAGTAACAACTTCTTACTCCAAAAGCGAATTAACAAACTGTCAGAGACGTTGGAAAGAAGACTCAGAGATATTTCATTTGCTGGGTATTGGGACTCATAACTCTTTATATTCTAGGATATATGCTTATTTAAAGTTGACCCTAGCTTACACTTGCTCAAAACTCAATCGGTAAGAACACTTCCAACTTAACTTTGTTCTAGGGGTATTGTATGACCTTAGTTGATGTCTAATGCATTCCCAACTTAACATATTTCATTTCCTATAACTTATGATGAAAGAGGTTATTATGCCTTTTCCATAAATATTTTCAATAACAATGAAATGGGTCGTTACAATAATGAAGATGAGTGTAGAAATCTTCATTCGAAATTAAAAAAGAAGGAAGTGCAAGAGTTCAAGGCGGATGGTCAAACAGACCAAAAAAGTTATCAAAATTTTCAAATAAATATAGTTAAGGGGAAGAGGGGGAGAGTAGTCTGGAATCCTACTAACAGAAGATTTAAAAGGGAGTTTAACTTTAATTCTAGTAATGTAGCAGTGCACATATCCCCGAGCAATGATGTGGTGGTAACTGAAAATGCTTTTGGTATGTTAGCAGAAATGGAGCAAGTATAACAGAAATTTAAAGGATAAAATGATGAAGTGCCAGATAGCAATGCAAAAATAATCAATACATAGCAGGAAGGAATGTCAGAATGGATTGATGGACACATTAAAAAGGAGGGTAGTAGTGAGAATATTGAGAAGGAATCTTATGTGGATGATAATGCATAACAAAAAAAGAGATAATAAATCCAAATATTGAGAAAAATATACAAATTATAGCAACACAACATAAGGATCAAGGAAATCAGTCATAATATCAATACCAACAACAACAACCATTAGTGACAAGTACAAGCCAGAATCTTCAGAACAAGTAACAAGTAGCGATTAATAAAGGGCAACAAGATACAACAATTATGACAATGAAAGTCTAAAACTAGGAAAGTAGGATATGACCTCTTCTATAAGGTTGCAGTAGGACATTGAGAAGACTATGAAACTCATGGTTAATCAGCCAGAGGGGTTTCTTGAGGAGCTTAACAGTAAAGGGAGTGTAAGTGTAGAGAACTTACATTCTTCAGCTTTGGTGAGGCATGATGATGAACAGAGAAATAAGCTCCTATCGATGAAAGATTTGGCTAAAGTTATCTATCATAAACCACTATGAATGCTCAATTCAAATAAACTGGAGAAGGTACCATGCATTCAAAATTCAGAGACAAAGCTGCCACTTGTGACAAAAAATTCAGAAAGGGGAAAAGAAAATAGAGTAGAATCACCTCTTTTACTTGCAACTAGGTAACACAACTCATCTCCTATGTAAAACCTGCATGAGTTAGCGACTTATCAAATAATTCAATCTGATATAGTTGGCAGTGCACATTCAGATGTAGAACTTGGAATTAAAGATAAAGAAGAAGATAAGAATGAGAGTAATTTGATGAAGGCATATCAGGAAGTCGGATTATCTCCAAAGAGTCTATCTAAAGGTAGAAGGAGCAAAAATAAAGGAGAAAACAACACTAAGCCAACAAGAATGATAACAAGGATGGGAGGGAAGTCCACTGTTAAATTAAATTAAGTACAAAGATCTAACTTGGAACATCACCTCCTCTTATCACAATTAATCCTTTTAACTATTTTCTAGCAAGAATATCTCATACTGCAAACATATACAATATTGGGTTCACCCTTTTTAAGGTTTAAAGACTAGTTCTATGGATTACAAGTTCTCCTACTCCTTCTATTGTTACCCATATTCACATATTAAACTTTGTAAATCATCAAGTAAGTCATACAAATACAAAGACCCATCAACGGATCCACACAAAATACAACAACACACAATTATATCATGATTACCTTAATTCCATGTATTATCCATCCAAATTCTATGCCCATAGGCCTACACATGAAATCTCCCATCAACTATAGTCATTGAACACAACTAATCCAAGTCTACTACACATTAAACCATAACCTACCTCGACTGAAGATCTTGAAATAAGAAAGCCACACCAAGGTTGCTCTTTCCTTTCCTTCATGCCTCGAATATCCCAGTCATCGAGAAATCAAATAGTTATAGAAGTAATTAAGCAATTACTCTTAGAATAACAACTTTGCGAATTCAACTCACTAATTCTATCCTTATTCTTGGTCTATAACATTATCCAAGGATCAATTACCCATTAACTATCTCTATCATATTCAACCCATCCCCATTAATGATGTTTCAAAGTTAAAGGTTAAATTTTTAATGAATTCAAGATCCCCAACCACCAATTTCATGTTTTAGAATCACTCATTCATGATAAAAATCATTAGTTAACAATCTAGAAGTAATTCTAGGTGATATTACTCAAACCCATAGGTTTTACCCAAAATATCATGAAAATTAGGGTTCAAATCCTCAAGAATTCCATTATTAAAGGTCATTCTAATGATTCTAGAATGTTATTGGATTGAAAGACGAAGAAGATGATGGAAGAACTTATCTCAACAAAGAATTTTCACCCAAGAACTAGGAAAATTGTCCTCTTAAGGCTTTGGAATGAAGCTTTTGAGTTAGAAGCCCGAAAAATATCAGAACAACCTTAAGTACCGCCCAGTTACTGCTTCAGCAGCCCGATTATCATTGCAGTAGTACTACGGCAATGGCCAACTTCTCAGCCCAAATAGGCTTCAGTAAAACAGTAACAACTTCTTACTCCAAAAGCGAATTAACAAACTGTCAGAGACGTTGGAAAGAAGACTCAGAGATATTTCATTTGCTGGGTATTGGGACTCATAACTCTTTATATTCTAGGATATATGCTTATTTAAAGTTGACCCTAGCTTACACTTGCTCAAAACTCAATCGGTAAGAACACTTCCAACTTAACTTTGTTCTAGGGGTATTGTATGACCTTAGTTGATGTCTAATGCATTCCCAACTTAACATATTTCATTTCCTATAACTTATGATGAAAGAGGTTATTATGCCTTTTCCATAAATATTTTCAATAACAATGAAATGGGTCGTTACAATAATGAAGATGAGTGTAGAAATCTTCATTCGAAATTAAAAAAGAAGGAAGTGCAAGAGTTCAAGGCGGATGGTCAAACAGACCAAAAAAGTTATCAAAATTTTCAAATAAATATAGTTAAGGGGAAGAGGGGGAGAGTAGTCTGGAATCCTACTAACAGAAGATTTAAAAGGGAGTTTAACTTTAATCCTAGTAATGTAGCAGTGCACATATCCCCGAGCAATGATGTGGTGGTAACTGAAAATGCTTTTGGTATGTTAGCAGAAATGGAGCAAGTATAACAGAAATTTAAAGGATAAAATGATGAAGTGCCAGATAGCAATGCAAAAATAATCAATACATAGCAGGAAGGAATGTCAGAATGGATTGATGGACACATTAAAAAGGAGGGTAGTAGTGAGAATATTGAGAAGGAATCTTATGTGGATGATAATGCATAACAAAAAAAGAGATAATAAATCCAAATATTGAGAAAAATATACAAATTATAGCAACACAACATAAGGATCAAGGAAATCAGTCATAATATCAATACCAACAACAACAACCATTAGTGACAAGTACAAGCCAGAATCTTCAGAACAAGTAACAAGTAGCGATTAATAAAGGGCAACAAGATACAACAATTATGACAATGAAAGTCTAAAACTAGGAAAGTAGGATATGACCTCTTCTATAAGGTTGCAGTAGGACATTGAGAAGACTATGAAACTCATGGTTAATCAGCCAGAGGGGTTTCTTGAGGAGCTTAACAGTAAAGGGAGTGTAAGTGTAGAGAACTTACATTCTTCAGCTTTGGTGAGGCATGATGATGAACAGAGAAATAAGCTCCTATCGATGAAAGATTTGGCTAAAGTTATCTATCATAAACCACTATGAATGCTCAATTCAAATAAACTGGAGAAGGTACCATGCATTCAAAATTCAGAGACAAAGCTGCCACTTGTGACAAAAAATTCAGAAAGGGGAAAAGAAAATAGAGTAGAATCACCTCTTTCACTTGCAACTAGGTAACACAACTCATCTCCTATGTAAAACCTGCATGAGTTAGCGACTTATCAAATAATTCAATCTGATATAGTTGGCAGTGCACATTCAGATGTAGAACTTGGAATTAAAGATAAAGAAGAAGATAAGAATGAGAGTAATTTGATGAAGGCATATCAGGAAGTCGGATTATCTCCAAAGAGTCTATCTAAAGGTAGAAGGAGCAAAAATAAAGGAGAAAACAACACTAAGCCAACAAGAATGATAACAAGGATGGGAGGGAAGTCCACTGTTAAATTAAATTAAGTACAAAGATCTAACTTGGAACATCACCTCCTCTTATCACAATTAATCCTTTTAACTATTTTCTAGCAAGAATATCTCATACTGCAAACATATACAATATTGGGTTCACCCTTTTTAAGGTTTAAAGACTAGTTCTATGGATTACAAGTTCTCCTACTCCTTCTATTGTTACCCATATTCACATATTAAACTTTGTAAATCATCAAGTAAGTCATACAAATACAAAGACCCATCAACGGATCCACACAAAATACAACAACACACAATTATATCATTATTACCTTAATTCCATGTATTATCCATCCAAATTCTATGCCCATAGGCCTACACATGAAATCTCCCATCAACTATAGCCATTGCACACAACTAATCCAAGTCTACTACACATTAAACCATAACATACCTCGACTGAAGATCTTGAAATAAGAAAGCCACACCAAGGTTGCTCTTTCCTTTCCTTCATGCCTCGAATATCCCAGTCATCGAGAAATCAAATAGTTATAGAAGTAATTAAGCAATTACTCTTAGAATAACAACTTTGCGAATTCAACTCACTAATTCTATCCTTATTCTTGGTCTATAACATTATCCAAGGATCAATTGCCCATTAACTATCTCTATCATATTCAACCCATCTCCATTACTGAAGTTTCAAAGCTAAAGGTTAAATTTTTAATGAATTCAAGATCCCCAACCACCAATTTCATATTTTAGAATCACTCATTCATGCTAAAAATCATTAGTTAACAATCTAGAAGTAATTCTAGGTGATATTACTCAAACCCATAGGTTTTACCTAAAATATCATGAAAATTAGGGTTCAAATCCTCAAGAATTCCATTATTAAAGGTCATTCTAATGATTCTAGAATGTTATTGGATTGAAAGACGAAGAAGATGATGGAAGAACTTATCTCAACAAAGAATTTTCACCCAAGAACTAGGAAAATTATCCTCTTAGGGCTTTGGAATGAAGCTTTTGAGTTAAAAGCCCCAAACATATCAGAACAACCTTAAGTACCGCCCAGTTACTGCTTCAGCGGGCCAATTATCGTTGCAGCAGTACTACGGCAATGGCCAACTTCTCAGCCAAAATAGTCTTCAGTAAAACAGTAACAACTTCTTACTCCAAAAGCGAATTAACAAACTGTCAGAGACGTTGGAAAGAAGACTCAGAGATATTTCATTTACTGGGTATTGGGACTCATAACTCTTTATATTCTAGGATATATGCTTATTTAATGTTGACCCTAGCTTACACTTGCTCAAAACTCAATCGGTAAGAACACTTCCAACTTAACTTTGTTCTAGGGGTATTGTATGACCTTAGTTCATGTCTAATGCATTCCCAACTTAACATCTTTTATTTCCTATAACTTATGATGAAAGAGGTTATTATGCCTTTTCCATAAATATTTTCAGTAATAGTGAAATGGGTCGTTACGATAATGAAGATGAGTGTAGAAATCTTCATTCGAAATTAAAAAAGAAGGAAGTGCAAGAGTTCAAGGCGGATGGTCAAACAGACCAAAAAAGTTATCAAAATTTTCAAATAAATATAGTTAAGGGGAAGAGGGGGAGAGTAGTCTGGAATCCTACTAACAGAAGATTTAAAAGGGAGTTTAACTTTAATCCTAGTAATGTAGCAGTGCACATATCCCCGAGCAATGATGTGGTGGTAACTGAAAATGCTTTTGGTATGTTAGCAGAAATGGAGCAAGTATAACAGAAATTTAAAGGATAAAATGATGAAGTGCCAGATAGCAATGCAAAAATAATCAATACATAGCAGGAAGGAATGTCAGAATGGATTGATGGACACATTAAAAAGGAGGGTAGTAGTGAGAATATTGAGAAGGAATCTTATGTGGATGATAATGCATAACAAAAAAAGAGATAATAAATCCAAATATTGAGAAAAATATACAAATTATAGCAACACAACATAAGGAGCAAGGAAATCAGTCATAATATCAATACCAACAACAACAACCATTAGTGACAAGTACAAGCCAGAATCTTCAGAACAAGTAACAAGTAGCGATTAATAAAAGGCAACAAGATACAACAATTATGACAATGAAAGTCTAAAACTAGGAAAGTAGGATATCACCTCTTCAATAAAGTTGCAGCAGGACATTGAGAAGTCTATGGAACTCATGGTTAATCAACAAGAGGGGTTTCTTGAAGAGCTTAACAGTAAAGGGAGTGTAAGTGTAGAGAACTTACATTCTTCAGCTTTGGTGAGGCATGATGATGAACAGAGAAATAAGCTCCTATTGATGAAAGATTTGGCAAAAGTTATCTATCATAAACCACTATGAATGATCAATTCAAATAAACTGGAGAAGGTACCATGCATTCAAAATTCAGAGACAAAGCTGCCACTTGTGACAAAAAATTCAGAAAGGGGAAAAGAAAATAGAGTAGAATCACCTCTTTCACTTGCAACTAGGTCACACAACTCATCTCCTATGTAAAACCTGCATTAGTTAGCGACTTATCAAATAATTCAATCTGATATAGTTGGCAGTGCACATTCAGATGTAGAACTTGGAATTAAAGATAAAGAAGAGGATAAGAATGAGAGTAATTTGATGAAGGCATATCAGGAAGTAGGATTATCTCCAAAGAATCTATCTAAAGGTATAAGGAGCAAAAATAAAGGAGAAAACAACACTAAGCCAACAAGAATGATAACAACGATGGGAGGGAAGTCCACTGTTAAATTAAATTAAGTACAAAGCTCTAACTTGGAACATTAGGTCTGTCAGAACTCAAAATAATTTTCATAGAGTTTAGATGCTTCACAGATGCCATAATTTTTGTCTTATTGCACTGATAAAACCATTTCAAGATAGAAGACAAATTTAAAGATACAAGGGGAGGTTAGGTATGCAATATGTCAATTATAATTAGAGTGGAAAAATTTGGGTATCTATTCAAGATCATATTCAGGTGGGGGTAATTTCAGACTCTGGTCAGTAATTGTCATTATATCTCATATTTGAAGATGGAAAACAACTCCTCACTACTGTGGTGTATGGTAAATACTCTGCTTTGGAGATATTGTATCTTTGGGATAACATTTATGCTATAGGCTATCATCTATATATGACTTGTCTTATGGGAGGATATTTTAATGTTATAATGGGAGTTGATAAGAAGATGGTGGGCTACTTGTGTACCTACAAGAGTATAAGGATTTTACTTTTTGTATAAAATCTTGTGAGTTAGTTGCTATCAATTTCACAAGCAGGCCTTTTACATTGTAGAATGGCAGATCTAATAAGCTTATATTATTAAGAGACTTGACAGAGTACATGTGAATCAGGATATGTAGGATGTTTTTGGTAATATTGATCTACAACACTTAGCAAGAACTAGTTATGACCATGCCCCTTTATTGGTCACTTGTGGTGGTGAAACTCAACAATTTTTCTAACCTTTCAGATTCCTAAAGTTTTGGACAGAGAGAGGAGATTTTCAAGAAGTGGTCAAAGATAATTGGGTTTTTGTAGATTCTAGGGACCTTTTCTTTCAGTTGATACATAAGCAAAAGAACAACAAGCATGCACTATCTAAATGGAGCAAAGAAAACATTGGGGATATCTTTAACCATTTGATTATCAGCGAAGAAATTATGAGAATGAAAGAAGACCTTTATGAGGATCACCCTACTGAATCTAACAGGTATGTGCTTTAAAAAAGGCATAGGAAGAGCTGAAATAATACATACACTTTGAAGAAGAATTATGTAGGCAAAAGGCAAGCATACAATGGTTCACAGAAGGTGATAAGAAAACTAAATTCTTTCACTGTCTTATGAAAGAAATAAGAAAAAGGTTAAATTTGAAAATGATGCTTAGAGGTAATGGTACTTGGGCAGAAGGGGATTAACAAATAGCTGTAAAGCTATGAAATTTTTTCAGGAACAATTTATAGGGGAGCCTAGTACTGCTGATTTTTCAATGTTACATCATGTTCCCTTATAATAATAGATGAAGACAACAATTTTTTAAATGCTTTACCCACAAAGGAAGAAATTTAAAAGGTGGTTTTTGTTTTAAATGGAGATAGTGGTTGTGGTCTTGATGGTTTCACAAGTCATTTCTATCAAACATGTTGGGATGTTGTGGGTACAGATATTATTGATGTAGTTCATACTTTATATGAGGGGATCACTTAGCCAAAGTCTATCACTCATACTAAAATGGTCTTATTGCCAAAGAAGGATGTCATTCAGATATTTTCTGATTAAGACTAATTACTTTAAGCAATTTTATAAGCAAGATGTTCTCAAGAATCTTTCATGAAAGAAGGGAAAACAAAATCTTGGACTTTCATAACACAACCTTATAAATCTGCTCCACAATAAGCTCACCAACATTAACTTGGAGTGTATAGCATAAATAATCTGGGCTCTCTCAATTGACACATCCATTTCATTTTTCAAAGGTATGATCAGAGCAAAGATAATGGAAAGACAAGATTTGGCTTTAATGGTTAATGAGAACATTTAACCCACACATTCATTTGGATACACTTCATCATCCGTCCACCATGCTGGTTCCTCACATACCACTTTGGGCCCAAGTCTTTTACCCTTGCCTTGTACACATCATTGTCTGCATTAGGAAGGTTGTAATGATCATTGATCAATTCAGATTCAAACCAAACTTGCTTTCCTCAGAATGTGACAACCAATTAATTAGCAAAGTCGATTTCAATTGACCTTTACCGGCTCTTGAGCAAAACACATCTAGTTGTTTACCATTAAACTCCCATAGAAATCAACCCATCTAGGTTCAAGATTCTCTAATAGAATGCCTCTTTCCTGAGTAATGTTCTTTGTCAAGAGCCGATCACACAATTGGGAGCATTTTAATAATACAAACACTTCTTGATCAAACTACTCCCCTTCAACAGCTTGGATGACATTTACTTGAACATTTTCATTTGATGATTAGGCTATTTTCAAGCTTAAAGCACCTACTATTGAAATAAACATGTCAAATGCTTTTCTACGAAAATAAATCAATGTATTAAAACATATTTAGGCCAAAGAAATGGACGAAAAAGGGTCCCGATAAGCCTAGACAGAGTTACTATTTTGGAGACCGCCTTCAACTGTTCATTGCGATCATGGCATTGAGCATCACTATCGCAAAGAGAAATAATTTTTAGAGCTTTTTGTTCAGCACAATCGGGCCATTTGGCCTTGCGATCACACAGTTCATCTGTTTTACCCAGCCTAAATTTCTCCTAAGCATTTAGTTGAACAGTTCATGGGCACTATTTTCCTTTGCTTTCATTTAGAGAAATTAAACATAGTTCTTGCCCAAAATTTAGCACAAATGAAAATCATAACTCTCAAACCCAAGGATAACTCAATAATCAACAATTCACGTTCACAATACTCAAAGTAAAATTGTAGCTACAAGCCTTATAATCATGAAGAAAAAGGTTATTCTTCTTTTGATTTAGCATAAGGTACAGACGAACTAATCTAACAAGATAAGAGTGAAAACAGTGTACATACCTTGAGAGTGATCAAGTGAGGAATTGTAACACCCCGTATTTTGCGTGTACTTGTTCTATTAATATAGGACTTAAGGTAACCTTGTTGTATAGTTAAGGAACCAAGTTTCTTAAGTGATTAGCGGTGATTTAAAAAGGATTTAAAGGATATTATAATGGCCCAAACATTTCAGCATGTATACGCCAAGTTAACCCAAACGGAAGTGCTTAAATGCGAGATAGTAAGGTGGTATTCTACCTCAAGGATTAAAGTTTCCAAGTGTATATAAGTATAAAGTTAACATAAGGGGTTAAGACAGATAATATGGAATAAAATAAGTGAGTTGCTTGCTTGACTTAAATTGAGCTAGTAGGTGACAAGTAGATGCATCACCTACTTTGACTTATTGACCAATATAAGAACCAAGTAGGTGCATCACCTACTATGACTCATTTGAACATGTTATTGGGATAAGTACACTGTCACCTACTTGAATTAATTTTGGCCCCCAAGTTAAAAGAGAGAAAAGAAGAAGAATGGGCAGCGAAGGCCCAATAGTTTCAGATCCACAAAGGCCCAAGTATGATTGGCAAGTAGGTGCACCAAATATTTGATAAAATATGGCCCAAATTAGCCAAGAAAGTCGGCCAAGAGCTTCTCCCTTTAAAGGGATTTAAAGCAGCTCATTTGACCCATTTTAACTTAGATAAAAATTCAACTTTCTAGAGTTTTCTCTATTGCTCTCTCTTATCTTCTATAGCAGCCCTAAGTTTCCATTAGGGTTCTTGGGATTTACCTTCTTTCTAAGCTAAAGGTAAGTGAGCAAATCATGAGCTGATCTCAAAAAGACTATGGAAATTATGTTCTTCATGTTTAAATTATAAGGCAGCCCTCTATAAGTTTGGCAATCCTATTTTTCTTGGTTATTAAGAGATTTTTCTCTTCTCCTTTGGTTTGTGTGTGAAGGAACCAAGATATTGAAGAAATACAAGTTAAGAGAATAAACTATCACAAAATTTAGGTAACGCTACTACCCATTTTTCCCCTTCCTATATACATGTTTTGGTGGAGAATTGTGTATGTATTGTTGTTAAGAACTCAAGGGACGATGAGTTCAATATTTGGTTGCTATGATAAAGGATATTAGGGCTGTTTTAGGAATTGTTTTATGTGTATATGTTGGGGACAACTTGGTTGATGTTGGGAAAGGATGTAACTGACTTGTATTGAATTATAAACGAAAGATATGGTGATACACTGCCATGGTTACTGCCCCAAGTATATTCTTCATATGTCTATAGTTCCAAAGCTAAAAAATGTTAAGACCACCAAAAGAATAATCTCAAAAATTAAATAAACAAGGTTAAGTGAATCTACATAATTATAGATGGTATCCTAGGGGCCAAGGCCTAACATGGGTCGATCCTAAATTAATGTATTTATGGGTAGTATCCCAGGGAAAATCTCCTAGAATGGGTTGATCCCAATTTGTTTATTTATAAGGATAGTATCCTAGGGTTTAAAACACCTAGCATGAGTCATCCTCTTATACCACTGATCAGCTGGTCATTTTTATCACATGTCTTACAAAGTTTATAAAACAAAGAAGAGAAAAGTAAAAAAAAGAATGTAATGTACGTGATCCCTCACTTGAAAGCAATGGTGGTCTTTTATCTTACCTATATAGTTATATATTGATATCTGAATTCATTTGATCTCTTGTTTTACATATGGTCACTTTATGCCTTACATATTCAGTACATTCTTTCATTTTGATTTTCCTCATGGGGGACACTATGTTTATGCTATAGGTATAGGTACCCCAGCTCGCAGACCTCCTCTATAAGAGCACAGGACACTCAGATGTGGTTGGTGAAGTCCAGGTTGATTTGAGGCTTTATCGAGTCTTTGGTATATGTATTTTGGTATTGTATAGTAGTGAAGGGTAAGGTGAGGCCTGTACAATCCTAGGCCAAGTTTAGCAATCTTATAGAGGCTTTGTAGACTAATGTATATAGTACAGTTATGTTTGGTCTCCTAAAAAAGTTGTGGACTCAATGACCAATTCATGTACATATGTTTTGGGCCTATCTATGTTGATTTTTTATCATCAATATAGCTTACGCATACCGGTCAAAGCTTCATGACTATCATAGTTATACATATAGCCAACATAAGTTATAAGTTGGTTCTCTTGGGTATTTAAGTCGTTGGGTGCCTTTCCATCTTGATAGGATTTGAGGTGTGTCACATAGTCCCTCGCATGAAGTCTCAAGTGTGTTAAAGTACTTCATATGTGTTCATCACTCTATATTTGTCTATTTGTTATTCCAAGTACTAGTATGACTGAGTTATTCTCAACAGAAAGTTCTATGAGTTATTCCCTAGGTCAAATAAGGTTCATTGTGTCATAGAGTTCTTAATTACTATGTTGATATTACATTTGTTCCCTATATTAAGGTCATTGCTCCAGGTATGTTGTTCACATATCTATAGTTCCACAACTCAAAAATATTATGACCACCAAAAGAATAACCTCAAAGATTAAAGAAACAAAGTAAAGTGAATCTATATACTTATGGGTGGTGTCCCAGGGGCCAAGGCCTAGCATGGGTCGATCCCAATTTATGTATATATGGTTTGTATCCTAGTACTAAGCTAGCCTATGGATAAATTCTAATGATACTTATTACACAAATACCCTTAATGAGATAGGGTCTTCATAGTCTTCTTAGGCATGATAAGCTTGTGCTTAACAATTAGCATCTTTGCATACACATCCCCTTTTCTCGTTTCATTATTTTACTTTCACTTTAGCATATTCCAAGCATAATGCCTTTATTCAAAAAATCCACTCTCAAAGTAGTGATTTTGTAATATGACTACAAACTCCTCAGCTTGGTTTCATGTGTAAAGTTTTGATGATACTTGATTTGCATGAAAAAGGATAATCGATTATCCATTTGAGTGTGTAATAATGTCATATTATAAGATAATAGTTGTGGAGTAATGTAACAAAGAAAGTTCTATAATTTATCAATTCAACCTTGAGTGGGATTGACCTTGTATAATGTATGTCTCGTGTAGTGATATCATTGAGAAAGGCTATTCCATTATCCATCTGAGTACGGAATAATATTATATTATGAAGTAATAATCATGGGGTAATGTAACAAACCGTGTTCTATAATTTATTCATCCGACTTTAAGTGGGATTAACCTTATTATGTATGCCGACCTTGAGTGGGATTAACCTTATTATGTATGTCTCGTGAAGTGATTTTGTAGTGAAAGGCACCACTATCCATATGAGTATGGAATTATGTTATATTATGAGGTAATCATCAGGTAGTAATGTAACAAAGTAATTTCCATAATTTTTTCATCCAAACTTGAGTGGAATTAACTTTGTATAATGTATGTCTCGTGTTGTGATTTTGTAGAGAAAGGCTAATCCATTATCCATGTGAGTATGAATAATATAATATAATGAGGTAATAATAATGTAGTTATGTAACAAAATAAGTTCTATAATTCATCCATCTGATCTTGAGTGGGATTTATCTTGTTGGATGTATGTCTTGTATGGTGATTTATCTATTATCCATCCGCATATGGAATAATGTTATATTATGAGGTAATACTTGTGGGATAATGTTAGAAACCAAGTTCTATTATTCAATTAGCTGATCTTGAGTGGGATTCACCTTGTATAATGTATGTCTCATGTAGTAATTTGGTTAAGAAAGGCTAATCCATTATTCATCCGAGTATGGAATAATGATATATTATGAGGTAAAATTATGGAGTAATGTAACAAACCATCTTTTATAATTCGTTCGTCCAACCTTGAGTGGGATTGGCCTTGTTCAATGTATGTCTCGTGTGGTGATTTAGTAGTTAAAGGCTAATATATTATCAATACAAGCACGAAATAATGTTATATTATGAGGTAATAATCCTGGAGTAATGTAACTAGCATTCTGATTGGAGACCCAAACGAAATCGGATTCAAATAACGCAAAATAAGATAGAAGGGAAATAGGAGATGAGAAGTGAAGAAAGAAGTGCTTAATTGAATCCCCAACTAAACCAAGAAAGAAGAGAACTTGAACTTCACAGTAAAAAAGACACTTGATTTGAATCCAAAAATGACCAACTCAAATGAAAATCAAAGTTAAGGAAGTTCTAAATCAACAATGAGAATCCACCCATCACTAATCTAGTTTTCAACTACACAATCCAAACTAGACTAAAGAGATTCCACCCTCTAAGAACTACAAATATCTAAGTGCATCTTTCTTAAACATTCAACAACTAAGGAATGCAAATGACTAAGGCATCCATCTAGAGTTTGCCTCTTACAAGCATATCCCAAAAGTGGCAATTTAAAATATAGCCCCAAAGGGAGATCTGGAGCCAAACTTAACATCTGGTCGCTAAAGTTTGGCCAGTTGCCCTCTACTTTGGCGATGGTAGAGTGCTTCACCAAAGTGGAAAGAATGTTGTCATCCTCTTCCTCACTCCTCTAGACCTCCCATGCTCTAAGCTATCATAAGAACATGGTACTACTCCAATTAAAGATTAGAAAGGTCCTTCCAAGCACTTTTTTGTGTGTTTATGGTGTGCATAGCTTGGATTCCTCTGAATAGACCTTGAAGTATAGGCCTAGAATGAATTGAGCTTGGCGATATCGATCATCTTCCCCTTTCTTAAAAGGATTCATCCTTGAATTTAAATCCAACAAAACATCAAAGACAATGAGTACAAGACCTCTCTCAATCAAAACAGGGTGATCATCATATGGTGAATGATAACACCTATAGTAAGCATAACAAGGATTGAAAATTCTAAAATGCTCACTTTTGTGATATGACCAATTATCAAAATGATCCACAAAGGATATGCATCCCAACAAAGAAAGTTCCACTCGGATACTTAGGAAATAATGACTAAAGGCCAAATCATAATAGCCAAGACACAACATGAAATTTCTTATTGGTCTACATCCCAAGAAACACATATTCCCCTTTAAGTTACTAAACACATAATAACCCTCATGGCTATGTGCAATGTCATAAACAAAGCAAACCAAAGTTAAGATTCAACTCAATACACTAGTATATTTTAAAATTGAAACTACTTACATGTCATCATCGGGGTCAAATACAAAGGTAGAAGCAAATTAGCAAAAATATCTCATGTAATCCCATAATTAGATTAAGTAATAGCACCAAGCAAGAACCACAATGAAAGAAAGTGGTACTACTATACCCATGACACATAGATGTTACATCCATGGTACCATGAGGTTCCCTTCAAATTATCCCACCATAATTTAACCCATCCCCGAGCTTAAAGTAAAAGGGTACCCCTAACTCACACTCAATAACTCTCAAAAACAATTCAAGCACATCTCTAAAAATATCATTGAATAATAAATATAAGAGCTTACAAGAGTGCTATAAGAAAGTTAAAGTGGATTATAAATTACCTTCTTGGCATTAGAAAGCCCAAGAATAAGCATGAGCCATATATACGTACCTTCCTTGTAGGAAATATAAGATGTGACTTCATACCAAATTATTGCTCCATGAGGTTCCTTGCAATGGTAATACTCCTCAAGACTCCTCTTTTGTCAAGATGATAAGATACTAGTTGGACGACTAGAATTGAATCAATGCAAAAACTAAATAATATGAATTCAATTAGGGAAACTAACCAAAATTAGATTCAAACACAAAATTAAAGATAGATGAGAAATAATGGATGAGAAGTGAAGAAAGAAAGGATCAATTGAATCCACTATCAACCCAAGGGAGAAGAGAACTTGATTTTAATAGAAATGAGAAACCTAATTCAAATCCACAAATGTGTAACTCGTATGAAAAATACGTAAGTAAGTTCTAAATCAACAACGAGAATCCACCTATCACTAATCTAGATTTGGCTACACTAATCTAAATCTAAAGGGATACCATATACACATTCTCAAAGATTATATTTCTTCAGTCATCAAAATCTAAGCTAATGAAATGACTAAGACATCTATTTATAGTTTGGCCTTTACAAACATGGCCTAAAAGTTACTCTATAACAAAGACAACTCACCAAATATAGGCTCCATGTTTCAAAATTTCCCCCTGCTTTGGCGATGACATTGTGCTTTGCCAAAAAATAGAATGTTGTTTGAGCTTTCCTTTCTAGCTATCTCCCATAGGTTGATCCGATCCACATGTGGATATTTAGTCTCTTTCATAGATTAAGCACTCCTACACATCTATCTTCAATGGACTCCAAGGACTCCATATTCTCATTCAAGGAGTGTATAAGTAACTTTTGAGGCCCTTTTTATGTCTTTAAGGTGAGCATGGCACGAATCCCATTGAATAAACCTTGACATATAGTTATATCATGAATTAAGCTAGTCATGCTCGTATCACAAGATTCCACAAATAGGTCAATCAAGTATTAAAGTTCATCAAAAGAGAAAGTTTTACATATATTCTCATAAGTCCTAAGGCAATCTCCAAGTGACATTTTTCACCCTTGAGGTTGGAAGCTTTGGCATAGTCCACATCTAACGAATGCTCATTGCTCCAATTTTTTAAAGTACAATCTTTCTTGTTGAAGGTCTCTTCCACTAACAACTTGAATCCGTTAAAGGGATTATAAACCTTTAAGAAATACTTTCCATCATAGTGAAGGGTGCCAACAACCTTACCTAAATCTTGTTTGTTATCTTGACCAAGCATCACTACACAAACGTAATAATTCCACTTATTATTGGGGTCAAATAGAAAGAAATTACACAATATTGGGTCAAGAAAACACCCATTGGTCCCTGATATAATCCTAGGGGCCATTGATCCCATTCGAGCTTCCTCAAAGTTTTACATTTGAAGCCATGCTGAAGAGTTGGAGGACATATTGTCAAAATGCTCTAAATTCTACCTTAGAAAGTTGGTGGATGCTTGGAATAGAGGCTTGAATCTCATTCATATTTTGAAGCAACTCCCAATTAAGAAGTATCATGTTTGGATGATAGCTTTTAGTACGGGAGATCAAGTGGAGCAAGGAAGGGACCATTTTGGGCAACTTTTTAGATACCTTTGAAATAGTTTAGCCTAGGACTATAAATAGGTAGTCTATTCTTTCATTAGGTAGATTTTGATGAATATTATTGTGAAACTCTTGATAGAGTGTGAGAGCTTGGATAAGCTTTTGTTGACTATTACTTTGAAATGATAGTTGTGAGGCAAATCGATTTCCCTCGAGGATTTTGTAAGAGATTAGGTGCCTTCTTGGATTATTCATTTAGTGTTCTAGGATTTAATATATCCTTTAGTTTCGATTGAATTCTTTGTTTGTATCTATCTTTCTATAATTATCTTTCTTTCCTTTAATTTTCACACTTTGATTCTATCATTCTTAGTTCAGTTCGTATCAATTGGTATCATAGCCAAGAATATATTCATTCCAACTATTCTAGTCTTGGGTTTTGATATCACAAAAAAGGGTTGAACTTTTTTTAAAGTTTTTTCAAATTTTGAGTTGTTGATTTGAGTCTTATTTGAAGTTTCTAGTACTAGATTTGCATTCTCTAGTACAAATTGAGTCTAGATCTTAGATTTGATTTAAATTAGAGTTGTTTTGAAGGATCCACCATTGCTGAGCTTAGAAGCTTGAAGAAGAAGAATTGGGTTCTTAGATCTAGGTTGAATTAGGAGTTGATTTGTATTGGGGTATGTTCTCTATATCTTTTTGAGTTCAAATATGAAATTTGGGCTAAAAC
This sequence comes from Capsicum rhomboideum, assembly GCA_031232105.1. NCBI lineage: Eukaryota > Viridiplantae > Streptophyta > Magnoliopsida > Solanales > Solanaceae > Capsicum > Capsicum rhomboideum. The sequence goes on from CP124712.1 coordinate 84,204,443, forward strand.
AGTGAAGAAGTTCATTGGGGTCAAATTTGGTGTTCTTCATGTTCATGATGTTCATTATGACTTAAAGAAAATTGCAAATGGGATTTCAAATCTAAAGATTTTGGTATGGAATTGAAGGTACAGTTAGTGGGGTTTGTTCCCCACATCAAGGGGAGATTAAATCTTAAATTCTGCTAATTTCTTAGATAAATTGAGAGAGTTGGGGTTTTGGGATATTCATAATTGTTCTTGGTATTCTTGAGGATCTTCATATTGTTCTTGTTGAAGAAGAAGCAAAACGTACAAGTTTGATCCAAAAACCTTGGTATTAAGTTTGGGAAAGGTGTTTTTTGACCCATGAAGGGTAAATATTAGATGAAGTAGGCCCCAAGAAGTCAAGAAATCAAAGATTTCAGCCTAACGTTTGGAGTCCAAATAGCATAGCTCACTGAGAGATTTGACAGAAAAATTGACAAATTGTCAACCACTTGACAAATCTTTAAGTTAATCATCAACAAGGGCTAGTTTTTACACCTATCCTATCTAGTCTTGACAGCTTGGTTGATGAGACTTAAACCCCTTGACGAGTCTTCAAGTTAATCATCAACAAGGGCTAGTTTGGACACCTATTCTATCTAGACTTGATGGCTTAGTTGATGAGTCTTCAACCACTTGATGGCTCAGTTGATAAGTCTTCAACTTTTGATGGCTCAGTTTACAAGTCTTCAACTTTTGACAACTTAATTGAGAAGTCTTCAACCACTTGACAAATCTTCAAGTCAACCATCAAGTAAAGTCCAACTTGGTGATCTCACTTCTAACTTTCTAGTCTCACTTTATTGACCCTTGATTCACTTTTCTTGATTCCTAAAACTAATGTTTAACTAGTAATTATCCTACTTAGTTGTTGATTAGTTCTTGAGTCCTTTCTTTCTTTGTCCTATTTCTTTTGGGCTTTCCTAGTTTTATTTTGTAGTTGATTCTTGATTCAAGTCCTTTAGTTTGTAATTGAGTCATCCATCTTTCTTTAAACAAAACTCCACTCCTTCCAAGAGTAGAAAATCAACACTACGTGTACCACCAAAGCATAAGTATTCTTCAACATTAGCCGAACCAATTGTGAGGTAATCAAAGGTGTGTAAACACGAGTGACTGTAAAGTTTTATTTTGCTAACGCAAACATTGTTTGTTGTCTTTGTTGAGCTTCTTTTTGCCAGGTATAATGGCTTTGGAAAAATAAACACCAAACCACACGGGAGGTGTTACTTTGGAACCCATGTTGGAGGTTGATGTGATCTTATCTTGTGTCCTAGGGCACATTATGTGGGAACTCTCGAAAGAATAACTTGACCAAAATGAAAACCTATTTCATACAATATTTGAGATGATAAATAATATATGTTCCTTGGTCATTAATAAGAGGAGTAGTATTAATGGCATGTATTGTACACTTGTTGTCCGAATGAAACTCCCCACACAAAAGCACCTCGAGCCTTACAAGATTCTATGGTTCAATAAGAGTGGTCCAATAGAGGTGACCAGACAAGCATTTATTAGTTTTAGGGTGGGAAAGTATCAAGATGAAGTAAGATGTGATGTAATACCCTTGTGAGAATGACATATATTGCTTAGTAGGTCATGGTGAGAGGGTAGGTATATCCAATATTAAGAGAATTCCAATAAATATGCACTTTATTTGGAGGTTGAAAGCCCATTCTTGAACCCTTAACATCCAATCAAGTGAGTAGGGACTATAAGATCATAAGGGAGCTTCAGAAAGTATTTAAGAGGGAAGGAATTGACAAGATGGAAAGGGAACCATCCCTTGTGCAAGGGAAGAAATACGTGGCTCATAGAGAGAAGTTATGTATGATTGATGAGCCTAGGAGTTGTTTGAAAAATATGGGCAAGGAATACTTGACTATGGTACTTGTCAACACCATACCATTGTTACCTACTAATCACGAACCTAGCATTTTACCCTGTATCACCCCTTCTCTTGTGCAGGTTTATGAGTAAATACTTCTGAAGAAAGATCCAAGGTGAGTTCCTTTTGAGCATATGCTTCAGGGCCTAATGGATTTCTTATCTAAGAATTCCAACCTCGGGAAGAGTAATGAAAATTTGACTCTAGGTAGGAGAATAAACAAACTTCCATGAGTTAAGAACTTCCCAAAAGATAAAATATGCTCCAATGTTGACAACTAAGGTGAAGACCATACACCTTATGGTCTTTGAGGTAATAATGCTAACTCTTACACTTCTTTAAACTTGAAAATTCATGATGTGGCTAGTGGCTAAGTAAGTGTAAGTCATGGTTTGTCAAGGTTTGAGCATAATGAGTCTTCCCCTTGTGATAACACTTTGTTGCATGATGACCATGTTCTTGTTGTGAGTTTGCAAACACTAGTTAATCCTATAGATGACCAAATTGACTCTTTTAGTAAGTTCAATTTCTGTCCACCTAGTGTTGGCACTTATATCTTGAATAAGGGTCTATTTCCATGTGATAAGAGTGATCACACACTAGTTGACCCTTGTGATAATCAAGGTGAGTCTATGTTGGCATGTGAATTGCCTATAACTAGTGAAGGTGTATGCATTGATCAACTTGTGTTGACTGTTAAGTTGCTAAGTGAGGAATTGTATGACACTCTTAATTAGCCTCAACTTAGTGATGACGAAGATAAAGTTGATCTTGCAGATAGTCATGTAGGATTCTTGTTTATAAGAGGTAACTCCTTAGATGTTATTCTCATAATGAGAATCTTGAGTGGAATGTGGTCTTAAGGATAAATCCTTATTTGGTGATGACATGCCTAGGGGGAATTGTGTTGATCAATTTAATTGTGGAGCTAATCCACTATTTGAGCATGATTGTGGTGTGCTTAATGAACCTCAAGTTAATGATAATTGTGGTATAGTTAATTATGTGAATAGAAGTGATTCTTTGAGCATATCATGTGTTGATGATCCTATACTAGATTTGCTTATAGATATCATGTGAATGAAATTAATGTGAATTATGACATATATATTTTTGAGAGTAAACTTACATGCTTTAATTCCTCACTTTTGGTTGGTTATCCTCTCTCAAAGAAAAATGTTTTGCTTGATAATGGGTAGATCACTTCAAGTTTGGTAACTAGTAGTGTGCATTGTGTTGTGCTTCAAAGGCAGGATGGTAAGCTTAGGATTCATATGTTATACTATTTCATGTAATCCATTTAGAGTATAGGGTTGAGTGAAGATTGTTATAACTATCCAATTGATAGTGATCATTCACTTTTGAAAAAGGATGATCATTTGGGTAATGACAACTTTGATTTGCTTAACTATTTGAGAAACCCAACTACTGATTGTTCTTATGGTGATGGTCTTGAATAACCTTTGTATGACACCCCACCTTTGCTTGATAAGGATGAAGATGAATTGCTTGAGTTGTGTAATGACTTGATTCTTGACCTCTTCAATGTTAGTGGGGGTTTGTGTTACAATAGGGGTCTCCTTCTATTGAGAAGGAAGGTAGTTTTTGTTTTGAAATTACTACTTCTTCTTTGTGTGTTCCAATTAGTGAGGATACTCATGGTGATGATATTGAATCTAATTGTGAGTATATGCATGAGGAAACCTTAGATGAAGTTAATTTGTGTGACACCTTTCATTACTATCTATTTGCTTATGATATTGCCTATAGGTGTAGAAAGTATGTCTTCTTATGATAGTGGCACCTGTAACACCCCGTACCTTCCAAGACATATACGACTAAGTGAATACAGTAAAAATATTTGAACTTAAGATGGTAAAAGGTGGTATTTGATATTAAAGTTTTAACACCCCGTATTCTACTTATATTAGTTCTATTTATATAGAAACTTGAGGTTGTCTCGTTGTATAGGTAAGGGACCAAGTTTCTGAAGAGATTGATGGTTTAAAACAAAATTTAAAGGTACTATGATATCCCATACATTTCAATATGTGTTTGGCTAAGTTAACCATGACGAAAGTGTTTAAGCTTGAGATAGTAAGATGGTATTCTACTTTAAGGTTTAAAGTGTCCAAGTATACACAAGTGTTGAGTTAAAACAAAGGGGTTAAGATTTTAGAAAATAGAATAAAACACGTGAGTTGCTTGCTTGACTTAAATTAAGCTAGTTGGTGACAAGTAGGTGCATCACCTACTTTCACTTACTGACCATTCTAAAGAACCAATTGGTGCATCACCTACTAAGACCTTTTGAAAAACATAAAGGGCCAAATAGGAGCATCACCTACTTGAATTAATTCTCGCCCAAATTGATTCGAAGAAAAGTTTAAGAATGGGAAGCCAAGGTCCAATAATTTTAAGTCCACCAAAGCCCAAGTTAAATGTCTGAGTAGGTCCATCACCTACTTGACCATTTATGGTGCAAAATGAGCCAAGAAAGTCGGCCAAAAGGATGCCCCTTTAAAGGCTTAAAGACCAGCTCATTTTACTCATTTCTAACTTGCAAAAAAAATCAAAATTCCAGAATTTTCTCCTTATTCTTTCTTAGCTTCATATAGATGCCATCAAATACCTTTAGGGTTCTTGAATATTATCCTTCTATTCAAGCTATGTTAAAGTAGGATTCCAGCTCTTGAAGAAGTGCAAGTTACGGGAAATAAAAATCTCCACCAAGTAAGGTAAAGCTACTGCCATGTTAATTCTTTTATTGACCTTGAATTAGTAAGAGTATGGTGTGCTGGTTTTAGTAACCTTTTGTTTTTCTCAAGCTAAGTTGGAGAGTACAACCAAATCCTTGCAGAATCAGTCTTATCAAGTGGTATTTCTATCCAGCAAGGTAAGCTACTGAAATTTTTGTCCCTCTCTTGTGCTTGAATTGATTAGGGAATTTGGTGTACGTTTATCCGTTGGGTATTGTTCCTTTTACATGGTGTAATCTTGGAGAGGCCATTCTAATGGCTTATGGTTTTTGGGACACCCATGGAGGAGTTTCCCCTTTATCTTCATTATGAGCTCATTGGAGCATTTTAAGTGCAATGTTAATTGGAACTCATGAGATAGTGATAGTAAGCCATGAGTTCATATTTGCTCTGCCACATTGTGATGTTTAGGGACTGTTTGGTGTATAGTATGATAAGGGATGAGACTAACTATGTGGAGAAGTCATGGAGATGTTAAAGGGCATAAACATTGTAGGATGTGGTGATACACCACTTAATTGGGTGTTGCCTGAGCTTGCTGCCTACCACACTTTTGTATATTGCTTTATATGTGTTATGCAGCCCATGGAGTTTTAGAGAAGACCTTATAGACATGATTAAAGAAAAATGGGAGAAAATAACAACTTCATTTGATAAATTATGGGCTTACTGCCCAATTACTGTTTTGGTGAAATCAAATAGCCTAAATTGGTTGATTAGCTATTAATACTAGATTTACCACTTATTTCATTATAGCTTAATAATACGAATGGTGAAAGTTAATTCATTGTAACACCCGAGTTGGACATCAAGGTATGTAAGGCTATTCTATTTCACATTCTTTGGCATGAAGTCTTATAATTTTCTACCAACAAAGTGAGCATCCTAAATTATTTTCATGGTAAAAAATACTTTGTGACAGTGTACAATGCCCACTGTAGTTAATGGCCCTTGAACCTACTGCTCGTGGTCTCAAAAGTTTGTCAAAGTGTTACATGTTTCTCTTGTATGAATCAATAAGATACTAGATTACACATGTTAAGAGTGTTCATATGTTGGATAAACAATCTGTCCATACACTGCCAAATCGCTTCAATTGTCTATTTGGTCATATACTTCATTCGCTCACACATTCACATGTTCCTTTCATTGAATATCACTTCCATCGTGTTGAACAAGTAAGAACTTGTTCAATTATAAAATTTATATGTCCCTACTTGAAATATGTCTTTGTCCTAGAGTTTAATCTCCCATGTGTGATGGTTTATAAGAGTCCACCACTGTAACAAAGACCTAATTCGATACCATATCCTTGTATCAGGATATTGAAGAACAATAAGAACACAATGAAATTGTAGGAAGGTAAATGACAAGGAATGTTTACGTGGGAATCTTCTTTCTCAAGGGAGAAAAAACCATGACTTACCCCAGTAGGATTTCACCAACAACCTTCACTAAACTCTGAGCAACCTTCCATTACAACCTAGGAATTAGCCTCCTAATTTATATCTCTTTGTAATAACTCTATTGCAAACACACCCTCACACTAACTCAACTATGAGACACCATACCTACCTTTAACTACAAAACAACTAAAATCTGAACAGCCAAAACTAAACAAACTACTCATAGAAATCTCTAGAATAAGATGTGAGTTAATAATTGTAAAACCAAAACAAAATAATCATTATAAGAAAAAGAGTCATTGAGTCTTGTGATATCGTGTGAGGCCTTTTCTTAAAAGAATTCTTTTTGATTTTTTGCAATAGTTTGAGCTTCTCTCCTCAAACATGATGTATATATATGGTGAGCATTGGGAGAGAAGATTCCTCATTGGTGGATGCTGGAAAGGTACACTGAAAATTCATCCCACTAATGTGCTGACATTGTCCAGAAAAGTACTAGACAACTGGCACATAAGACAAATTTGTGCAACTGCAAAAGTGCATACTGGAAAACCAATTCACGTAACTGGTCCTTCTACTAGGTTAGGCAATCATTGAAATATAAATCACAAAGGACGAGCATGGACCAGGTTCTCGTGATAAAGTTTGTCAATCATCAAAGCATGAGAACAATAAAAAAAGGCTGGAACCCAATATTTCCCCCCTTTTTGATGATGACAAACCCAGGCTCTCAAAGCAGAAATCAATACTTTGATTCATCACACATTAGTTCCCCTATCACTAGTATAATCTGATCAAGCCAACACATTTGTTCCCTCTCAAGCCATCAGTTCCCCCTAAAGCTAACACATCTTGCCACCATACTCTCATCCTCCTGAAACTCAAACTGCACCAAATTTTCCCTCTTTTGGCATCATTAAAAAGTTAAAATAGTAAAACAAAGTAAGAATCCTTGCATTATATAGCTGTCCAGTTTTGATAGCCATGATATTGGAGATGAATTAGTGTAATTTGATCAGACCTAGCCTAGCTCGAATCCTTTCAAAGTTCTCTTCCAAGAGATTTGGTGAGAATATTAGTAACTTGGTCCTCTGTTCGACAAAATTGTATACTGATAAACCCTTTCTAAACATTAACTCTTAGGAAGTGATGTCAAATATCAATATGCTTTGTCCTCTTGTGTTGGACATGATTCTTTACCATATTAAGAGCACTGGTGTTGTCATAAAATAATGTAATACTCTCAGTAAGCACTCCAAAGTCTTCAAGCTATTGATTAATCCATATAAGTTGAGCACAACATAAAGCAACAACTATATATTCAGCTTCGGTAATAGAAAAAGCAATGGAGTTCTTGTAACACCCCGTACATTTCTGAACTCATGTGACTACCCTAATGTTTATGGAATTAGTTAAGTTTTGATAGATGGTATATTATTTATGGAATTTATTGGGCTAAATTAATCTTGTGATAATGGGCTCAATAAAGGCCTAATAAAATGATGCAAAAGACATAGCCCAAAGATGGCAAATGATCCATTCTTCATTTCACTAAGTAAACCATCAATTATTGACTAAGTGTTTGGATAAGGATGACTATGAGGCACTATATAAGGCACAAAAATCATATTTTATTCAACCAAAAGACACATGCCAAGTCTAGAATTTTCCCAAAGATATTTCTTATCTCTCAAACCCTAAGGCAACCATCCCTTTGGACAAGATCCTCACTTTGCAAGCTTGGGTAAGTGTTTACTCTTGTGATTTAATATATTATATGATTAATATGGTGTTTAAATAATGTTGGTTGTGTCATGGTGTGTAAATCATGTTGTTTATGTTGACAAAGTGGTGAGAAGTTCACTATGTGTGAAACAGTCTATGTTTGCTTAATCGGTAAAGGGTTTTGCCTTGTGAATTTGGAAGTGGACTTGTGGTATTGAAGGAAGGGAATTTTATGGATTAAATATCAACATGTAAGATGTAGTTATGTCCTTAACTTTCTTTCTCTTTGTGTGTAACATTTGGGATTGTTGTTGTGAAATTGTACATGGAACCGGTGGCGTATTGAAAGGCAAATGTAGTTTTGGTGATGTTTATGTGCGTTATGAAACCATGGCTGTTATTTGGAATATAATATAACTTAAAATATGAAAATATAAGTTTAATTATGACCATGGACCATCCATTGCGAAAAAGGACCCAGAAATGACCCCCGAAGGCTGTAACGGGCACCCTCCCTAGCGGGTGGGGCACCTGCGGGCGCAGATGCCAATGCAGGTGGCCATGGACAAGGCCAATGGTCACCTACGGATGTACCTCAACCACATACGGGTGCATGTGGTTTCGCAGGTCAGCCCAGAAGTTCATTTTGCATGTTTTTGCATCTTTTTGAACCCCCGAAACCCCTATACCCTTTTTGGATGCAATTATCAACTTATGGTATCTTTTGAATGACTTTAATGGAGTATCCCGGAGTTATTTTGAATGGTATTAATTGTGTAATGTCTTTATGTGTTGTTGTGAAAGGTGTTTACGTGACGTAGTGAGGTAATTGTGACATGGTATTGAAGGGGAAGTGTAAAGTATAAACTTGGTGTGAAATGCTATTGGTTTATGATGTCTTGGTCAATGTGTGGAATGTTATGATATTGTTGGTATGGTGATGCAATAAATGTTATTACAAGAGGGTAAAATGATGTTATATGGCAGTCACGTAATTCATTGTCGTCTTATGCACTTGTAATGTAGTTAGTTGTTAACGTAAGCTCCGTTATGAACTTGTGTGTCGAGTAACACGTAAGGAAGGATATGGATTATTGTATTTACATATAGGACTGTATATTCTTATTGGGAAGATAAGGTATGTAAGGTTACTCTTTTCGTATTCTTCTGCAGCACATAGTGTTTACGTTTACATTGTACTTGTTCCATTCCGAATGTTGTAAAGTATCTCAGTTCAGGTTGTCATCTATTGTTAATCACAGGTTCCTTATTCATTGATCAATTGTTATTCATGTGTCACATAATTGTGGACATGGTTCCAAAGGTCCAATTACGATTCCAAAGTTCCAATAATGTTATGATTAGCAACATATCAATCTCTCAAAGTAAAGAACTTAAGTAATGCATAGTTGTTGGTTGTGTGAGTACGAGTGGCAGCTCTCGAGGCATAATCCTAGCTTGAGTCGATCCCAATATTATTGGATCAGGGGGCAGATCTAGAGGCATTAGCCTATCTCGGGCTGAACATGACAGGGGGCAGCTCTAGAGGTAAGAACCTAGCTCAAGCCAAACCTGATATATTGGTTTATGGGTGGTAGCTCTAGAGGTAAAAACCTAGCTCGAACTGAACCTTATATATTGATTTATGGGTGGCATCTCTAGAGGGATAAGCCTAGCTCGGGCCGATCCCAACATAACTTTATGTTATGTTAAGGCCCACTAATCAGTTGGGGCCCGGGTACGATATGATATAAGTAATGATGAAGAATCATAGAAGAAAAGAAAGTAATGAATATAGAGTACATGGATCCAAACACATACAGAACGATGGTTTATCCATATTGACTATTCTCTTATAATTTCTTTCATTGAAGTTCTTATGTATGATGCAGTTACATATGGCCTTACATACTCAGTACATTCTTCATACTGACGTCCCTTGGGGGACTTACCTTACTTGTTGAAGGCGCAGGTGCTAGTAGACCTCCACAGTAGGTTGCGGGTCATTTGCGGATCATTAGTGAGCTCCAGTTGGTTCGGGGCTTTTCGAGTCACATGTGTATACTTGTTTTGATATTATGTAAATGTTTTATAAAACGGAGACTTGTCCTGACTTTAGTATAGTTACGTCTATTATCTCTCGAGGCTTTGTAGATATTGTGGAACAGATGAAGGGATGTAAGAAATGTATGTCTATTTTTACTTGATGGCCCTAATGGCCAAGTTTCATATATAGCATATGTTTGCCATGACTTCTGCCATTGGTATCTTATAGTTACATGAGATAGAATGATATTCATACAGAGATAGGCTTATTAATATACATGAAATAAGATTGGTTCTCTTGGGCCATAACGGCTTCGGGTGCCAGTCCGCCCCGTGGGAATTTAAGGCGTGACAAAAGTGGTATCAGAGCAGGTCGTCCTAAGGGTTTCTACAAAGCCATGTCTGAGTAGAGTCTTTGTTATGGATGTGTTGCGCGCCACATTTATAAGTAGGAGGCTATGGGACATTTAGGAGTTTTTTCTTTTCTTCATTTTCTTAGATCGTGCATTAGAGCCAATGTTGTAGGTGGAATCATATCTGGCCATTGAAATTGGTTTTCTTCTGTATTGTAAAATGTCAATTACAAGACAAGATAGGAGCAAAGATAAGAAGTTAGAGATGCCTGCCAGAGAAGGAACTAGTAAATCACCACCTGGCCAAGCTATTTAGGGTGGGGCTGAAACTAAATTTGCATCGTGGGCTTCTTCTACTTCTCCAGCTCCAGAAAAGCCGAGAAGGAGAGAAGACCCTGCCAAAACACCTGTTAATACTACTGAGCAGGATATAAGGAATGCGGTGCACCTGTTGGCTCAGATAGTCATTGCACAAAATCAAGGACAAGTTGGTCCAGCCTTTGCATAGAAGAGGGGGAATCAAAGGCAAAGGAGAATGGCACAAGAATTTGAAAGAGGGTCGTCAAATAGGGCTAGACCTATGGGACAGTTCATGGCGTCCCAAGGAGAATTTAGGTCTCGGGTGTTTAACAGACCGCCTAGACCATTATTTCCTCATTCTAAAGTAAATGCTCTACCTCGGTTCCGAGGGTTTAGAGGCAATCAGTTTGGGCAAAGAAGTGAGATTAAGGATTCACGGACAGTGGGGTATCAAGCATAAGGAAGTATGAGCCAATCGAGGTCTTCTCATCAGCCTTGTCAGCACTACGGAAGGTATCATTTAGGTGAATGCCGGTTGGGGACAAATGTTTGATTTTGGTGTGGTATGCCGGGGCATAAAATGAGAGAGTGTCCACAGAAGGGCACAGGTAGTATGGTACGACCTATGGGATCAGCCATTCTATTATCATCGTTAGGTGTACAGCCTATTGGGCGTGGCAGAGGTGCTAGGGGAGTAGCTTGTTCTAGTGGAATTCAGAACCGTACCTATGCCTTAGCGGATCGACAGAATTCGGGGGCTTCTCCTGATGTAGACACAGGTACAGTATTCAGATGTTTACATAAGGTATATGCATTGATTGACCCATATTCTACATGATCATATGTCACTCCATTGATTGCAGAAATATTTTTTTTGAAAGAACACCAGAATTACTAGTTACACCATTTGAAGTCTATGCACCAGTTGGTGAAATTATTGTGGTTAAAAGAGTATATCGTAATTGTATAGTAACTATTTGTGGTTATGATGCACTGGTTGGCTTCTTATTAGGCCACGGTAGATTGTCGGGCTAAAAGGTACATTTCAATTTTCCCACAAAAGACTGTCCTTGAATGGAGGGGTAATGTTGGAGCACCGAGAGGTAAATATATTTCATATATTAAAGAAAGGAAAATGATATCCAAGGGATACATATATCACTTAATAAGAGTACAGGATATCGATGTGAAGCCACCAACTCTTCATTCGATTTTGGTGGTAAATGAAATTCTTGAGGTATTTCCTGAAGATCTTTCGGGTTGGCCTACAGAACGGGACGTAGAGTTTGGTATTGATGTGATGCCATACACTCGACCTATTTCTCTTCCTTTGCATAGAACGTCCCTGGCAGAGTTACGGGAATTAAAGGAGCAATTAAAATACTTGTTGGACAAGGGATTCATAAGACGTATTATGTCCCCTTGGGGTACACCAGTGTTAATTGTATGAAAGAAAGATGGCACATTGAGAATGTGTAGTGATTATTGGCACTTGAATAAGGTGACAGTTAAGAATAAATATTCCCTCCCCAAAATCGATGATCTATTTGATCAGTTATAGGGTGCCAAATGTTTGGCAAAGATTAACTTAAGATCTGCTTATTATCAAGTAAGGGTTAGAGAAAAAGATATACCCGAGGCAGCTTTTCGAACACAGTATGGTCATTATGAGTTTTTAATTATGTTATTTGAACTAACAAATGCACCAAGTGTCTTTATGGATTTGAAGAATAGGGTGTTCAAGCCATTTTAGATGTGTTCGTGACCGTGTTTGGAGATGATATTTTGGTTTACTTAAGATCACAAGAGAATCATGCTAAAAAATTACGACAGGTATTACAGATTCTTCGTGACCGTAAGATATATGCAAAGTTCTCTAAATGTGAGTTTGGTTAAAATTCATAGCGTTCTTGGGTCACATTGTATAATATGAAGGACTCAAGGTTGATAAACAAAAGATAGAAGCGGTGAAAACAAATTGGCTAAGGCCTACGACGCTTACAAAGATCCATAGTTTTCGTGCCATACTACTCGTGCCCCTCTATGGGCAGTCTCTCATCATATGCCCCGACATACCACACCAAAAGCAAGTGTCCATCCCAAACCGACCTGCACCTAAATGAAGCTTCCCACATTGCCTACATGGCTGATGAAGAGGCCTTAATTGGCTCATACTCCCTTGTTCTTAATACCCCGCTGTCTGTGAACTTTGAATTTCACTTCTTTGCCCAAATTGGTTGTCCCTAAAGACTTGGAATCGGGGTGGAGCACTTGTTGTATAGTAGATAAGTGATGGCCTAGGTGGTTTATTAAGAAACCGAGGCCTAAACTCTCCTTGGGATGCCATGAACTGCCCCATAGGTTTAGCCTTCTTTGAAGGTCTTCTTTCAAATTCCTGTGTTGTTCTCCTTTGCCTCTTACCCTCCATTTTTTGTGCAAAAGATTGTATTCTTGCTATACCCATGTCTCTAATCAAAGCAGCAATAGTACAATCCCTAACCAAATACGGATTCAGTCTATCCACATATCGATAAACTCTATCATCCATAGTAGCTACTACATTAGGAGCATACCTACCAAAATAGTTAAAATGAAGACTGTACTCCCTCACGCTCATATTACCTTGACGATGGTTTAAGAACTGATCTGAACGAGCCTCTCATATCTCAAATGGAAGGTAATGATCAATAAATGTTGTTTTGAACTCTTCCTAACTAGCTGAAAGTTCACCAATGCCTCTAGATCATTTTTAATCTTTATACCATAACATAAACTCTCCTTTTAATCTATACATTGCAAGTTCAACTGTCTCTGCACCAGATACATGCATGACATCCAATGCCTTTTGGATTTAATCCATAAAGTCTTGTGGGTCTTCTTTAAGATCTGATCCAGTGAATGTGGGAGGATCCAATTTGAGTAAATCCTGTGTCCGTAGACTAGCTGCCCTATTCGTACCACCCATACCTATAGTTGGACCAGATTGTCCTTGACTTTATGCAGCAACTATACGAGTCAACAATTGCACTGCATTCCTTAAATCTTGCTCACTAGTATTAATAGGTGATTCTGGGAGTACTCCTCTCCTTCTTAGCTCTTCTGGAGATGGAAGAGTAGAAGAAGTCTGAGATACAAACTCATCTTTAGCTTCACTTTGATTAGTTCATCTAGGTGGTGACTTGCTGGTCCCTTCTCCAGCCGCCATGTCTACCTTCTTGCTTTTATTCTTACTCCTTTTTGTAATCGACATCTTTACTATAGTAAGGAAAGAAAAAAAACAAATTCAATGGTTAGATATGACTCCACCTACAACTTTGGCTCTATTGCACGATCTAAGAAATGAAGAAAAAGAGACAACTCCTAAATGTCCTGTAGCCTATTGTTTATAGATGTGGTGTACAACACACTCATAAGCAAGACTCTACATACACACAGCTTTGTAGACTCCCTAGGATGACCCTCTCTGATACCACTTTTGTCACGCCTCAATCCCATATGGGCGGACAAGCACCCATAGCTGTAAGGGCCCGAGAGAACCAAACTATGATCATATAATTCTTATGCATGAAATTAAGCTAACAAATGTATTGCAGTGTATGGACATGATGTATCGATAAAGTAAACCAAGTACGTAAATACAAAATAGGTATTCAGGACTTGGCAGTTAGGGACACAACTTCTAAAAGACAAGACACTACCATGCTTAACATTGCAATGTCTATAAAACCTCTAAAAGATACAAAGACTTAGTTAAGGTCAGTACAGGTCCCCACCTTACACATAACCACTACACAATACCAAAAATATATACAACTGACTCGAAAAGCCCCGAATCAACCTGGAGCTCACCAATAGCCTTTAGATGTCCTGTACTCCTACTGGAGAGATCTACTAGCTCCTGTGCCTGCAGCATGAAAGGTAGGTCCCCCAAGAAGGACGTCAGTATGAAAGAATGTACTGAGTATATAAGGCTCAAAGCAACTGTACATAACTCAAAAGTGTAAGTGACATCAAGTACAAGTGTATAGATAATGTTAATAACACACCTTAGCTGGTATTTGGGGAACCACGTACATTACATTCTTTACTTTCCTTTTTTATTTCCTTCCTTTATAATCTTTAATAAGCCATGTAGTACAAATGACCAACTGATCAGTGGTAAACAAATCGGGATCGGCCCATGCTAGGCTTACGCCCCTGAGCTGCCACCCGAATATAATAGATTTGCTTTACTTAATTTATTTAATCTTTGAGATTGTTACGTTGGTGGTTATAACATTCTTGGACTTTGCAATAACAGTGCCCTAGTAAAAAGAACGTGAATAAACACTTGATGTAATTTCCATAAAGTAAAGAATACTTGTACACAATTGAAATGCTTAGGAGCCAAACTAATAGATAGATCCTAGTTGACTAAGATGGGAATACCAAAAATTGGTTAGTGAAGGTAGACATTCCAACTTGACAATAAATATATATTGAGGTACGTTAAGACATTTCGGAATAGAAACAAGGTCGTTAACTACGTGGACATTTTATGATGCCAAAGGATACGAAAAAGAGAAACCTTACATGCCTTATCTTCCCACCACGTTCCTATAACGATTCAGATCTTCCTTTAAGTTTTACTCTATAATTTAAGTACATAATGGAACTAACATCAAAAGGTAATTACATTACAAGTTTACAAAGCGGTAATTAGTTACTTAACGGGAAGTAAAATTCGTCCAACTTCCTAAGCATATGGTGTATCACTCCCCCCTTCTTTATACTGCCATATAACCTTATTCCGCTTCCTTACACTATAAATTACTACCTCACAATAACAATACCACCAAAAGCAGTCCAAAAAACAACAAAAATGGTACAAACCGATAGGATTTCCTACCAAGTTCATACTTCACATTACCACCTCAATGCAAGTCCACATATTTATTCAATCAAGAAACCTAAATGCCTTCCACAAAAACATACCAAAAACAGTCCACAATGGTTTCAGAATTTACTTTAACATAACAAGAGAGTATTCTCTTTTCACTACACCAAACGTTCCATTTATAAACACGTATAAAAATTTCCACCAAGCTATACATAAAGAGGAACTAATTAGGGGTAGAAACACACCCTAAACAACTGAAATTTCATCCCTCAAACTTAATTTCTTTAAGACCTTAAGCTCCTTTACAAGTTTAAACCACAAGGAAGGCAAATCCTTTAAAACTAAACACAAGTGGACTGCCACCAAAAAACGGGACTGCCCTATACATCTTAAACATAACCAGCATGATTTCCACAACCTTTTATACATATATTACATTAATCTATAAGGGTAAACACTTACCAAGGATTGTACAGTGGAGGATTTGTCCAAGAACCCTAGGGGAAATTTGGGGCGGCTGGTGTGATGGTTGAGAGGAAAGTGAGAAAGAGATGGAGTTAAATTAGAATTTGTATGTTAAAATGAGTAAAGAGATCATCCAATATTTATCTTATAAGGAAACTTACAGACTACCTCTTTTTAACTCATTTGGAGCCACATATTGGTCAAACATAGTCCAAGTAGGTGATGCACCTAATTGGTTTATTTCTTATGGGATCACATCATATTGGGCCTTAGACAAATTTAGGTATTGGGCTGGTCATCCTTCCCTTTAATTTGGGCCTCAAATGAGTCCATTAATATGCCTCAATTTGGTCTAATAGTCTAAGTAAGTGATGCTTAGGTATTGGGTTGGTCATCTTTCCCATTTTGTGTACTTAGTTTTAGGCCTCAATTGAGTCCATTAACGTATATCCACTTGCAACCCAATAGCTTAAGTAGGTAATATGCCTACTATCTTAATTAAGTCACGGAAGCACCTCACTTATGTTCTCCCCTTTTTCCAACATCTTAATCCTTTTACCTTAATCCACCACTTAACTTTAACTTTACGCTTAAATACATCCTCATTATCTCTAGTTTAAATACTTTTATCCGTTCTAAGTTGGTCATATAAGTTTTGGAAATGTACGGGGTGTTATAACTTTGCAAAAAAAAAATTAAAAATATATCTAGTCCATTACCTACTACCACAAGTCCGTACCAAGTTCTATATAAGTAAGAGTAGTGTCTATAGAATATGGGGTGTTACAAAGAATGGATAAGATTTCTTTTTGCCCATGTAGGCAAGGTTGGTTTTCTCTCTTTGGGACTCGGTCCCTTGATGGTTTGAACAACATTTATATGTTCTTCCTTTGATCTCAGAAGGGCTTGATATTGTTCTTTATAGTGACCTTTCTCCCCACAGTACGTACATAACCAATTATCTGAAATAAAAGCATATTTACTATGAGGATTGAATGGTGCAGTGTCCTTTTCAAATTCAAGACCTTCTCTAGAATTTGACCTCATACTACTTAGCTTACTAAGAGTCTCTGATGTAGCGATCCAATGAAGGGATTTTTCTAGCTTAATCTTAGTGTTATTCAAAATCTTTTCTTGCTTTCTATTTCGATCAAGAGAGGTAGCAAGGTCTAGACTGACCTTTTTCAGCTTCTCTTCCAAACTTATGAATGACTCAGTTGTCTCCACCTTCCCAGTTATCCTTTTGAGTTCCACTCAATATTTTTGATTTCATTTTTAATCTTAGCAACTTTACTTCAAGCTCTGAGTTCCTTGAGAATAAGAATACCTTTTCTATTTCAATTTCATTCAGTTCATTAGCTAGAGACTTATTTTCAATAGCATGATTATTAAAGGCATTAATCAAAACACTAGCTAATGATCTTAACTCTTTCTTAGAATAGTTTTTCAAGTTTTTTTGAACATCAAAGAAGGTTACCTCATCATCTGCTTCATCTTCATATTTGGCCATGAAAGATAGCAAGGATTCAGACTTTGTTGAATCATCTTTAATCACAAACGTGGATGTGTTATCACCATCCACTTCTTCATCTAAATCATTTGAGGAGTCTCCCCAAGCTATAGCTTGCTTAAATATCATGTCAGCTACGTCCCTTATTCCAACTCTATTAGAGACCAGGTGCCTTTTCTGGGTCCTTTTTGAGTTTTGGTTGGTAAAATCCTTATAGTCTAGCTTGTGAAGAGGATAATCTTTGATATCATGGCCAGGTTTTCTGCATTTGTAGCTCAGATCATTCCCTCTGAATCCCTTACTTGAGTTTTCTCTATTTTGAAAACTTCCAATTCTTACCATCTTTTGAAACCTTTGTGTGAGATAGGCCATGTCAAGTTCTTATTTACTTGAGTCATTATTGCTTGCCTTCAGAACCATCCTCCTTTCCTTTTGGGGGTTGTTTCTTTTAGAATCCTACTATCGTTTAATCTTATATGTCTTCAAATTTCCAATGAGCTCATCCATCATCATAGTTTGTAAATCCTTTGCCTCTAAGGTGGATTTACTTTGCTTTCCCATGATGGTGGTAAGATACTCAGGATTTTCCTGACTAACTTATACAGCTTGATGTTTTCTCCAAGATATTTAAGTTCATTCGTAATATATGTGAATTGAGTATGTATGTCTTGAATGAATTCTCCTTCGCTCATCTTAAACAGCTACGAGTAAGTATATCAATCTTTGATTGCTTCACTTGACTTGTTCACTCATGAACATTCTGTAGAGGTTCCCGAATTTCCTTAGCGGATTCACAAGCGGAGACACAGTTGTATTCATCAAGTTTTATCCGAGATACAAGAATCTTTTTTGCCTTGTAATTCTTTTCAATCTTCTTCTTGTCACCTTTACTATAGTCTTTTCTGGTTTTGGGAATAGATAAAGAGATTTGCCCTTCTTTAAAAACATCCATGGGCACATAAGGACCGTCACAAATCATATCCCATAACTCACTATCTTTTGCTATGATAAAATCATGCATTCTAGTCTTTCACCAACTATAAAATTGACCATTAAACCTTTGGGGTCCAATAGTTGATTATCCTTCCTCGAGATTGGGTGGAGCTACCATCTTGAAGAGGATACTTCCTAGGTGTTAACCTTATAGAAATAACCACTCTGATACCAATTGATGGTTCATCAGAGTCTACCACTATAACAAAGACCTGAGTCAGTATTAGGTCCTTGTAGCAAGATATTGAAGAATGTTACGTCCAACCACACACACAAAGGTCTATTGCCGTGAAAGTAATAAAGTAGCTCTTACAAGCTGAATATCGATCCCACAGGTACTTGGTGTTAAGCTGACAATCCAATTCAAGTATTGCTATTAAAATTAAACAAGTACGATTTGTAACCAAAGAGAGTTTAAGTTTTATTATACTAAAAGTAACAATGAATATTAACAGAAATTAATAGTATTGTATACAATAATTCAGAAAGTTCTAGGGTCAAGGAATCTTGAACAATGATGCAAAGTTATACAATCGCGTTGGTTAAGTTATCTATCTTTGTTGTTGATTCACGGGGTTAATATCATTACTATGGTCTTTCGAGCCTTTAATCGTCTATTTAAATTAGCCTCACAACTACATCGTTGATCGGGGATCTGGGAATTAATTCAAACACATTCATATTTCATCCCGTATTTGAGCTAAATAGGGATAATTAGGTATATTCCTATCCTAAACCATTCCTCATGTTCCATAGTCTAATCTAATGTTAATCCTTCCGGCCTCACAAAATAAATAAAAATGTATTCTAAAGGTCGCAAATCAATAGAATAGTGAGTATAAGAACATAAGAACAACCAAATGTGATAATTAACATTAACCAACTTAAATGTATGCTAAGCAAGCATGTTTGTAGAATTAACCCTATAAAGAGGGTGTTTATCTACTCATATTCATACAAAGAATCACCATTAATGAATTCATAAGTAAAACTACAAGAAAACTAGAAGTTAAAGGAAGAAAAACCTAAACATATAGCCCTTGATGCCTTCTCTTCTCTCCAAACGTGTGTTGTTCACCAAATTTCATTTAAATGTGGATAAGTACTCTTTATATAGTCCTTTAGGCCGTCCATAATCTGCCCCATATGAAATATAAGCATTGACCACTTTGCCCTCAACCTAAATAAGGTAAAAACCAAGTTTTAGATGTTTTGAAGGGGGGTGGGGGGAGAGGGAGAGAGGTTGCATCGCATGGTTCAATGCATAGCTCATAGCACAAGAAAACCAGT
The DNA here is from genome assembly GCA_031232105.1 of Capsicum rhomboideum. Taxonomy (NCBI): domain Eukaryota; kingdom Viridiplantae; phylum Streptophyta; class Magnoliopsida; order Solanales; family Solanaceae; genus Capsicum; species Capsicum rhomboideum. The sequence goes on from CP124712.1 coordinate 84,224,075, forward strand.
GTGACCTCGCCCTAGGGGGTGCGGGCGGCGTATGGCTGCCTCCATAAGGTGAGGTTCCGTCCAATCTTTGCTCTCTTCTTCTCGTCTACTTGTTCCTTGTTTCTCCACTCCTTGTGGCTTATGTGTAGGATTAATTTAGCTTCCATAGATGCTACAATGTTCTCCTACAAAAAATCATAACAACCATTAGTTCATTCAATACAATAGAGCTCATCAAAGTACACTAGAACAAGCATAGCTTAGGTTAGCCTAACTAGTTTTCTCGTCTAAACTCTATTTGATCATTTTGACTCTTGACTTGTTTCAAATGCACCTCAAACACTCTAAATAGGCAACTTATCATACAAATACACAAATACAAACTTTATACTTCATTAATATCATCAAGTTATCCTCAAAACTAAGCTAAACGTGCATAGATAATGACACTTGGGTGTATAAATATGCCTAAGAACACCACCCCACACTTAAAGCATTGTTCGTGGTCAAACAACTCCTTACACTAAGCACAACCAAGGAAAACTCTAACATCACTACTTAAACTAAGACACTTAAATAAATAGTAAGTTCTACATTAGGCATGTCATATTACAAGTGAAACACATGAATACTACTTCAAGATTTCCTAGCCTCAAGAGTCAACTCTACCAAGTTGGAAAACTCGTGCACACTACTCTACAAAGAGATCATATAAGTCACCTATCAATCATAAAACAGGCACCCTTACCACAAGAGATTCACCCTTATTCACTCCCAAATATGTAATTTATCATAAAAATGGGTGTAAGGATCAAATTCGACTCACCCTCACAAAGAATTCACATGTCACATGAGATGAACCATAAGCTTTCCCTTAGTGTAGTACTCCACTAATATCAGAATATCAAAGCTCAAGATCAAGTAGGACTTTAAAGGTTGTAATGTAGGCTAAGGGACAGGTAGGAACTATTCTAACCAGTAATAGTGACTATCTTTCCTAAGCGCTTTAATAAACTACACTTTACATAAAACTCATCTCCAACCAACCCATTTTACACAACTTTTATCTTCCCACCTCTCTTTTGTTTTGCCTCATCTCTTTAAGCTAGCTTACATATCTTTAGTAGGGAGTATTTGCCATCAACGCATGATTTACTTCTTTTGATCATTTTTTTTCTTTTCATTACATTACTACCTACCAACAACACCTAAACTTTTCCAACACACTAATATCTATTATTTTGGGGTATCACTTTCACTTTTTCCTCCTTCAGTTTTACACTCCTTAGCATCTTAATTTTTCAACTAAAGTGCTTAGGAGTTTTCGATCAAATTTTGGTCAATTGAAAGAAAAGGAATGAGCTATATATGAGGCTACCAAAGAATAAGCTAAAGGCTCAATAGGTCTAACTAAGGTCATGTCGAAAGGGTAGATAAATCATGTATAAAACATGGCTATAAACAAAATGCCTATATCATGTCCTAAACTCAACATTCTTTATTTTTCTTTGCAAACACACCGGGAAAGTTCTAGACATAATATAACAAAAACTTAACACACATGGCACATGTTTAACTCAAGAAGGATCTCTATAGACTCTCAACCAAGAAATCACAAGAATTCATATTTAAGCCAAAATCATACAATAGTCAGGTAAAAGAGCCTAGGTGTCTCACAAAAGTCATTCAACTTTCACATCATGCCTTAGAATTCAACACCACTTGCAACAAGTAATCATGAGTAGCACCTAGCTAGAACATCTCTATTTATTCTAAATGACAAAAAAAATTAAAATTACTCCTAAAAATAAAAAAGGATTCTGGGTTCAAAGGGCTCCCCCTCAAAAAAGAATCGAAAAGAAAAAATGAGGGGTGGGTGAAGTGTGCTTCTAATAAACAGACCAAATAATAAAAACTAAAAATAAACAAAGATAAAATCTTTTTGTAATTTTTTAAAAGTTAGGCAAAAACTTACAAATAAACAAAAATAGACATCCTATAGCACACTTCACCCTAACCAAATCGGAATATTCCCCACCCCACACTTAAGATCATACTTTGTCCCCAAAGTATAAATCAAAGAATTAAGAATAGAAATACTCTCTGAGGCCTGTAGGCCTAGCTAGTAGCATCATATCCATCAAGGAGGTCTGGGGGAACCCACACTTAGTTTTTGCCATGCTCTTTAGCTAAGATCTTAGGTACTTAGACTTTCCTTCAACCTGTCAACACAAAACAAAAATAAAACCACAGGTGATACTAAAGAAAAAATAAAAAATAAAAATAACTACCTTAACTTGGGTAGCCTTCCAAGTAGTACCTGATTTATTATCGTGTCACAAATCACATCACAAATATCATCCGTATTCTCTCATCCTTTTCCTCCTTGTCGGGGCCCATCTTCTCCTTTTTTCTGACCTCTTGAGTGCTCACAATTAAGGTCTACAACTTTTCTTACACTCACCTTTTCAGGATTCCCTTTAAATTTTCTAGCTCAAGCTTAGTAGTCAATTTCGGCAACTCCATAAGAGAGTCTAAAGAGGCAGTGAAAGGTTTGCTCTCCTCCACCCCACACTCATCCACTTTGATCACTGTGATCATGCATAGATCTCTGTAGTGTAAGGATGTGTTGAGTGCTTTGTACACTCTGAAGACCACCTGTTCATCATTCAATCTCATCTTGAGTGTGCCCTCTCTAACATCAATTAATGCTCCTCCAATATCCAAGATTGGACATCCCAATATGATTGGTACTCTATCATGTGCATCATAGTCAAGAACAATAAAGTCAGCAGGAATAATGAACTTACCAACCTTAATGTGAACATCCTCTATGATTCCTTAGGGGACCATTCTAGTTCTGTCCGCTATTTGTAGCACAACTGAACAGGGCCTTGGCTTTCCCAAACCCAATGTTTTAGATTCAGAAAGTGGCAGCAAATTAATGCTTGCCCCCAAATCACTCAAAGCTTGAACAATATCACTTTCACCAATTTGTATGGGGAGAGTGAAATTCCCAAGGTCCTTGAGATTTTTGGGCATCTTGCTCATAACCACAGAATTGCACTCTTCAGTAAGTGCTATAGTTTCAATATCACCATGCCTACTTTAGTTTGCCACCACACCCTTCAAGTACTTAGCATTCTTAGACATTTTCTGCAAAATATCTAACAAAGGATGATTAATGTGAAGTTCTCTAAATGTTTCAAAGAACTTCTTAAAACAAGCACCCTCTTTGGCTTCCTTAAGAATATAAGGGAACGGTGGTGATGGTATGTCTTGAAATTGCTCAACCGACTTATCATTCGAGTACTCAAACTTCCCCTTTTTATCAGCTTCTTTGGCTTCAACTTGCTTTTCTATCTGCTTAGGTGTGCTCAACTCTAGCTGCACCTCATGATTTTTCATTGGAGGTGCGTTAATTAAATCTCTACCACTCCTCAAGGTGATTTTCATCACTTGCTTTGGATTTTCTGTATCACTATACAAACCCCCTTGATGTATTGTGTTTTGCACTTGAGCTAACTGACCCATCTACGTCTCTAAATTCTTTTGAGCTAATTGCTGATTTTTGATCTTTGCATCCATTTGTTCTTGGTTGGCTAGAATATTTTTCAAAGTCCCTTCTATATTGCTAGCTTGAGTGTTGTTTTGAATACCTAACTATTTCCCCAAGAGTAGTTGGGCTGACTCTGCCAATTATGGTTTTAGGCATTACCATAGTTCTTGTTCTATTTTTGTACAGTGCCCATAAAATTCACTGATTCTGTATTTGCTCCACATTATTCTACAGAGTGACCACTACTACCAAAAATTTCACACCAAGTCTGAACCTACTGAACTGCATTAACATGGGCCTGAGGTTGAGTCACACTGAACTTATTAAACTAAGTTATCATCTGGTTCTGAAAAGAGGCCAACTGTGCAGCCAATGTTGTGATACTATCTACCTTAATCATACCTGTAGGCTTCTTCACCATACTTCTAGATACATTACCCTGCCACTCTGGATTACCTTGTGTAATATGGTTAAGGAGAGTATACATCTCATCATATGTTTTCTCCAAAGCCTGACCACCTGCCGCTAAATCTAGCAATTTTTTTATGTTATGGTTAAGACCTTTAACAAAGTATGAGCTAATACCTCATTTGTCTATTGGTGATGTGGACAATCTCTAAGAAGAGACTTGAATCTCTCCTATTCATGATAGAGATTTTTGTCTGGCTTCTAATTGAAACTTAAGACCTCACTCGTCAACCTTGTAGGTTTGCTAGATGGAAAGAATCGAATGAGGAACTTCTTTACCAAGTCATCAAAAGTTGTGATCGAATTTGATGGTTCTGCCTTCAACCATCTCTTTGCTTCTCCTAAGAGTGAGAATGTGAAAAAAGTGAGCCTCAAGTAATCTGTTGAGACTCCTGCGGGATTTAATGTGTCACTGATCTCCACGATGTTTTGAATATGGACCTGTGGATCCTCATGTGACAAGCCTATAAACTACCTGTTTCTGTGTAATAATTGCACCATGTCTTTCTTAAGCTCAAATCGACCTCCTGTAGCTGGTTTACGAATACTGGGGGTAACATTAGTTGTGAGTGGGATTGTCACTTTACGCACTGCCCTGCATGCTGGTTGTTTATCACCCATGACTGCAAGAATGGTCTAGCCTCATTAAGCTTGTGGGATTGGATAGATAAGTGTTGCTTCTCTCCTCAATTAGTGCAAGCGTCACTTAGGTACTTCCCTCTCCCTTGCCAGCTTGCTTAAGATTCAAATATGTACCTGTAAATTTAGTAGCTAAGGCCAAGTTGTCAACACTTATCAAACATAATAGTAAAACTAAAAATTAGAAGGTTGCTAATTTTTCAAGTCCCCGACAACGGTGCAAAAAACTTGTAGCGTCCAACCACACACACAAGTGTACGTGATCGTGCAAGTAATAAAGTTGCTCTTACGAGCTGAATATTGAACCCACAGGGACCTGGTGTTTAGCAGACAATCCAATTCAAGTATTACTATTAAAATTAAATGAGTGCTATTTGTAACCAAAGAGAGTTTAAGTTTTATTATGCTAAAAGTAACAATGAAAAATGATGGAAATTAATAGTGTTGTAAATAATAATTCAAAAAATTCCAGGGTCAAGGCATTTTGAACAATTATGCAAAGTTATACTATTGCATTGGTTAAGTTATCTATCTTGGTTGTTGATTCATGGGGTTAATATCATTACAATGGTCTTTTGAACCTCTAATCATCTATTTAAATTGGCCTCACAACTACATAGTTGAGTGGGGATGTGGGATCTAATTCAAACGCATTCATATTTCATCTCGTATTTGAGCCAAATGGGGCTAATTAGGTATTCCTATCTTAATCGCAAATCTTCTCTTTTATTCATCTAAAAGACAAGAACCCATTCCTTATGTTCCATGTCCTAATCTAATTTTACTCCTTATGAGATCAAAAAATAAACATAGATGTATTCTAAGGTCGCGAATCAATAGAATAGTGAGTACAAGAACATAAGAACAACCAATTGCGATAATTAATATTAACCAACTTAAATGTATGCTAAGCAATCATGTTTGTAGACTCAACCATAGAAAGAGGGTGTTTAGATACTTATAGTGATACAAGGAATCACCATTAATTAATTCATAAGTAAAACTATAAGAAAACTAGAAGTAAAGGAAGAAAAACCCTAACGTAGAACCCTTGATGCCTTCTCATCTCTCCAAACGTGTGTTGTTACCTAGTTATCATGAAAATGTGGCTAAGTAATATTTATATAGTCCTTTGGGTCGTCCATAATATTCCTCATACGAAATATAAGCATTGACCACTTTGCCCTCATCTTAAACCAAGTAAAAACCAAGTTTTAGACGTTTTGGGGGGAGGGGGAGGGGGAGCGAAGGTTGCTTCACATGTCCCATCGCATGGCAAAGAGTGTGAAATGCATGGACCATAGCCCTACCAAACCAGTGTAACCTTTACCTAGGGGTTGTGGCGCATGTCCCCCTCCCATGCTATGGGGGTGTGGCGCATGGCTGCCTCCATAAGGTGAGGTTTCGTCCAATCTTTGCTCTCTTCTTCTCGTCTACTTGTTCCTTGTTTCCCCAGACCTTGTGGCTTGTGTGTAGGCTTCATTTAGCTTTCATAGCTGCTCAAATGGTCTCCTTCAACAGCACATAACAGCCATTAGTCCATACAACACAATAGAGCTCATCAAAGTACACTAGAACAAGTATAGCTTAAGCTAGCCTAACTATTTTTCTCGTCTAAACTCTATTTGATCATTTTGACTCTTGACTTGTTTCAAATGCACCTCAAACACTCTAAACGTGCAAATTAGCACACAAATACACAAATAAACACTTTATACTTCATTAAGCACATCAATTTATCGTCAAAACTAAGCTAAACGTGCGTAGATAATGACACTTGGGTGTATAAATATACCTAAGATCAAAGACAATAAGTGCATAATAAAATTTTAGGAAAGTAAATGACAAGGAATGTTTACATGGAAACCTCCTTCCTCAAGGTAGAAAAAACCATGACCTACTCCAGTAGAATTTCACCAACAACCATCACTAAACTCTGAGCAACCTTTGATTAGAACCTAGAAATTAACCTCCTAATTTCTATCTCTTTTCTATAACTCTATTGCAAACACACCCTCATAATAACTCAACTGTAAGATACCATAGCTACCTTCATCTACAAAACAACTCAAATCTGAACAACCAAAATTAAAGAAACTACTCACAAAAATTTCTAGAAGGAGACGTGAGTTTATAATTGTAAGACCAAAACAAATTCTCAATCAACCTAGAAACAAAAGCATATATCACTATGAGCAAAGAAATTTTTAAATCATTGAGCTTGTGATATCGGGTGAGGCCTTTGCTTTAGAGAATCTTTTTTGATTTTTTACAAAAGCTTGAGATTCTTTCCTCAAGGATGATGTATATATATGATGAGTGTTGTGTGAGAAACTTCCTCATTGGTGGATGCTGGAAAGGACCACAGAGAATTTGTCCCACTAATGTGCTGATATTGTCTAGAAATGTACTAGACAATTGGCACACAAAACAAATACATGCAACTACAAAACTGCGTACTAGGACAGCAGTTCACATAACTGGTCTTTTGACTAGGTTAGGCAATCACTGAAATATAAATCATAAAGGACAGGCATGGACCAGGTTCTACTGATGAAGTTTGCCAATCAATACAATATGAGCATAATAGGAACAAGGCTGGAACCCAATAACATGTTTCACATTTATCCTTTCATTTGGCATGGCATATGAAGTATTTATTATACAGTCATTAACTCTTCATTTGAGAAGTTACATATCTCCACTTGATATTCATGTATGCCCATTTGTGAAATGTTTAAATTTCTACACTTGAATCTGCCACAATTGTTATGTGCTATATAAGATCATTTGAATCTATTATTGTATGCCATGTAAGATCACTTACTCACTAGTTATACACCTTAATGACTTATTTGCTATATGTTCTCATGTCCTCACTTATCACATGTCTTCATGGCTCATTTGTGAATATGCTTTACGCCCAATGAGGTTTATTGAGTCATACAAGTTCCTAAGTATCACATTGAAGTTCATTTTTGCTTCTTATGCCATTTTTTCTACCTCAAGTATTTTATTCACATGTCTTCACTACTAGTCCATAGTAACAAATCTCAAAAGAGTTACGACCACCAAAAGAATGATCTTAAAGATTAAAGAAACAAGGTAAAGCAAATCTATATAATCATGGGTGGTAGCCCAGGGGCCAAGAGCCTAGCATGGGTTGATCCCGAAATTGAATTTACATGTATACAGGTGGTAGATCAGGGGAAAAAGCATAGCATGGACCCATCCCAGTTGATGTATTTATGGGTAGTAGCTCAAGGGTTAATATCTAGCATGGGCCAATCCCAATTGATGTATTTATGGGTGACAGCTCAGGGGTCAATACATAGCATAGGCCTATCACAATCTATATAGTTATGAGGACCATATCCCAGGGGTTAAAATGCGTAGCATGGGTTATCCTCTTCTACCTTTGATCAGCTGGTCTATACCGTACCAAGTTATAAAGAAAATAAGAGCAAAGTAAAGAAAAACATGTAATGTACATAATTCCACAAGTAAAAGCAAAGGTGGTCTTTTATCCTTATATATACATTTGTACCTAATTTTATTTGAGCTCTTATTTTACATATGGCTACTTTATGCCTTACATATTCAGTACATTATTTCGTACTGACATCCCTCATAGGGGTCACTGTGTTTCATACTGCAGGTTCAGGTACTCCAACTAGTAAATCTCTCCAATAGAAGCACCAGATACTCAATGACTTTTGGTGAGCTCTAGGTTGATTCGGGGATTTATCGAGTCTTCAGCATAAACTTTGATATTTTATTAGAGTTAAGGGTAATGTGGGGTCCTATCCCAACCTAAGCTAAGTTGTCTTTCATTTTAGAGGCTTTATAGACTAATTTCAAAGTAAATCACATTTTTGTCTTTTTTCTAGTAGTTTAGGCCCCAACGGCTAAGTCACGTACATCTATTTTGGGTCTATCTATGTTGGTCTTTTATCAAGATATCTTACTTATAATCATCAAAGCTTTATAATTATCATAGTTCATATACGATAAGCACAACTCATAAGTTGGTTCTCTTGGGCCTTTAGGGAATCGGGTGCTTGTCCTTCTTAATGAGATTTGCGGCTTGACAACACCCTTGGGGAAAATAGGTATTGCATTAACCCATGTTCATGGATACTTCTTCCATTTGAATTCGGTGACCATTTAAAGTATGGCGGTTGTAAGACACCCAACTTGGTCCCTAGTCAAGATGACAAGTGAAAATTGGTTGAAGTTGTTGGTTTCCTTTATTATTACGAAGAATCTTTCTTGAGATTAATAATCCACTTGAAGGACCCAATTTGTGTATGAGAGATATTTCAAACAAAGAATAATACTCATTTAGAAGGGGAACAATGAGAAGGTAATGAGCATTTTCTTGGTGTGCACTATGCCAATGATTTTAACCTAAAAGGTGGATAAATGCTAATTGAAGCTTGGTGTAGGGAAAATGAGCTTAAAGGTAATGCTCCTTCTATTAATGAACTTTATTATTTGATTGAATTGTTTGTTAAGTATTGTCAAGGGAGGACTCTTGAAGAGGATTATCATAGGAGGAGACCCCACATAGTGTCAAATTAGCATGAAGTCACATCTTGTATTTTCTACAAAGAAAAGTATGTAATTGTGGCTTATGCTTATTCTTAGGCTTTCTAAAACCATGGAGGTAAAATTCATGTGTGGTGAGTATAGTAGTAACACTTTCTTGCATTCATGTGATATTTGCTTTGTATTACTACTTGATCTTATTGTAAGCTTAAACACAATATGCTTGTTGACTTGTGTGGGGGTTACCTTGGTATTTCACCCTACTAATGATTTGGGAGTAATCCCATTCTTGAGAATGACTAGTGTTTTGGGTGGAATCTTAACTTGAGGAAACCTAGTTTATGACATTGCACTTAGCCATGGGGATGTTCATGAGACTTTTGACGTAAAAGGGGATATGTGCTTTAGGAAATTTAGAACCAATATGGACTTGCATGTGTTGTTACCTAAATTCCATGGTTCTTTCGGTTTGTCCCTTGTCAAGGTCTCTTGTGTAGCCAAGTGTCCATAGTTTTATTTGAGTATATACTCTTTATTGATCATGTTGATACTTGGTTATATCATAAAAGTGAGCACTTTTTGGTGTTGATTACTTGGTATGCTCACTCTAGGTTTTGTCATCGTCCCGTGGATGATTATCTTATTTGGATTGAGTGAGAATTTGTATTCATTCTCTTCTATGTTTTATAGGATTTAGATTCAAGTATGAATCCTTTTAAAGAAGGGTAGAATGATGTAATCCTAAGTCCATTGATGTCATCCGATTTTCCTCAAAGTGTTACATTCAAAACCAAGCAAAGGAGTTCGAGCTATCAAAATGCTCTAAATACTACCTTAAAAGCTTGGGATAGAGGCTTCAAGCTCATGCAGACTTGGAAGAAGCTCCTAATTAAGCAATATTGTGTTTAGATGATAGCTTGGAGGATAGTAGATCAAGTGGAGAAAGGAAGGGACCACTTGGAACGTTTGTGTAATAATTAGTCCTTTTGGACTATATTTTAAAAGGGGGCCACTTTTTGGCTACCTTTGTAATAGCTTGGCCAAGGACTATGAATATGAAGTCTTTTCTTTCATTAGGTAGATTTTGATGAATATTATTGTGAAACCTTGATAGAGTGTGAGAGCTTGGATAAGCTTTTGTTGACTATTACTTTGAAATGATGGTTGTGATGTGAATCAATTTCCCTCGAGGCTTTCATAAGAGAATAGGTGCCTTCTTGGATTGTTTATCCGGGGTTCTAGAATTTAATATATCATTTAGTTTTGATTGAATTCCATGTTTGTTTCTATCTTTCTATCATTATCTTTCTTTCCTTTACTTTTCTCACTTTGATTCTATTGTTCTTGGGTAAGTTTGTATCATCCCCATTGGCACTCCTATCTACATACAACATACTTTTTGCACAATGACAAGTAGCTTCAAATGTTAATAGATAACAGAGAAAGGTGTCACATAAATTAACTTTGTCTAATGTGTTCTCGTGAGAAGGCTTACCCTTTGCTCCAAAAATATTAAAGCCTTGCTCAAGAATGGAATCACACAATGATAAAGTGGCAATTGGAGAACATACACCACCTTTCGTTCAAATACCATCCTTTCCAATAAATGTACTATCATCTTCCAAGACGAGATTTTCATCATTAGAAAGTGTGTCATCACACAATAGTGGGTTACTAAACAAGTTGTAGCCTTCATGAGTGGTCACATCCTTATCATTACAAGACATTCCACTATGCACACTCTCAATTGACATGTCATCACTAAATAAGATATTATCCTTAAAATCACATTCCACCTCAAGATTCCCATGAAAAAAATAAGAAATGGAATCCACATCTAAGGATTCATCGCCTCTAAGTAAAGATCCTAAGAGACTATCGACAAGATCAACTTCATTATCATCATTACTAAATTGAGGTTCATTTAGCACACAACAAAATTCCCATTTAGTACATTAAGGGTAAACAAATGTTGATCACTACTCACATAAATATCATAAGGACAATCATCAATTGAGTTCCTTGAATAAACAAGTTAATCAATGTTATCTTCACCCAAAGGATCATCCCTTTCACATGATAATATACTTATATTCAAATCACAGGTGTCAACACTAGGTAGACTCAAATTGATCTTATGAGAAGAATCAATCCGGTCATCAATAGGATTAACTAGGGTACAAACACTTTCACCAATAGCTTTATCAACACAATTCAAACAGCCAATAAGCTCAACTCATGGTAAAGATTCCTTAAGCTCACTAAATGATAAGCTATCTGTTACAACCAAATTTCTGGAGTCGTGACGACACCTAATTTAACCCACTAGTAAGTAAACAAAACCATAGCCTAGAATGGCAAGTAACAGGTTAACTGACAAAAGATAAAAATATAACAAAAATAGGCATGCAATCGAAACACTAAGCAATGAAATATAGCAATATATAAATATGAACATGTTGTACTATAGAGGGAGAAAGATAAAATATACAAAATGAGTTTCCCCTACAATCTGGAAAGGTCGGTACAAGAGCCACTATACTAAAAGAGAGTACTAGACAATGTCGAATATACATCATAGTCTCAGAATATTAGAACAAGACTGTCAAGAATAGTAGAAGGAGAAGGATCAACTCCGAACTCTAAAAGCTCACCCCAACTCCGAACACCAGTACGACCCGAGGATATCATCAGCAGTGGTGACTCATACTCGGATCTATATCAGAGAAAATATGCCAAAATGTAGTATGAGTACCGAAACAATAGGTACTCAGTAGGCATATAGGCTGACTGAGCTAAATTACAGTAAAAGCAAAACTAAAGTGTGAGAATATAAACTAAAGTCAGAAATATAGGGGCAAAAATGGAAATAATAGACCATACAAAGTGGATGTGATAGATATGCATGCTTAGTAACTCAAAAGCAGAAATAAAGTCTAACTATAACCTACCTAGGCCCCCATAAACCCAGAAGGCATAAACAAGAAGAAATAACCCAACCAAACTCTCATAAGCACTATGGATTCAAGCAAGAGTAACACTAATATGAAGATGGAATAACGACAATAATAAATGTAAGACGAGCTAACATGTGATATGCGTACCTGATACTCCTTTTCAGTGGTAACCCCGCTTCTTACTAGTCCTTACTGGATTTTTAATCCCAAATTAGTATCCATATAGATCATAAATTCTAGACTCAAACTGAAACTAGAGAATAATATCATAATAGAAAATGCCAGACTCAAACTAAAACTGGTAAATAATAATAAAGCTTCTAGGCACTGGACTCGAACTAGAACTGATAAATAAGCTAAAAGTAGTAATGATCTAGAATTATAGCTTCACTTAAGTCCAATTAGTCATAAACTCCAAAGTCAGGAAGTCAAGTCTTTAAAGGCGATACTGGTCCTAATCACTAAGTCGAATGATGTGGTTTAAGGCCAAATACTACCCCACCTAGGGTAAGAAAGCTAAATAGGGTCTATTAAAATGATTAAGTCATCCTAAAACTCAAGAATCATCCTAAGGAAGCATATAGAGGTCATCGAGGTCAACAAGGAACTATTCTAGTTAATCTATTCTAAAAAGGGTTGTGGGGCCTACTACCAGTCTCAAAAACCCAACCTAAGGAAAGAACCTATCCAAACCTAGACTAAGGCTTCTTTATCCCATTCCAAGGCACTAAGTAAACTAAGACAAATCATAAGGGATAATTATAAACTAATATAAGGGAAGACGGGGCCAAATTCTTCCAAAAAGGGCCCCTAACCTACTAATTAAATCAATAAATGCTAAAATAACAACCGAACCATAAGTACCCACCCATAACTAGCTCAATATCATACTAATACCATAATAAAGCACAGTCTAGGAGAAAGGTAAGCCTAGCCTACCGGGATGCTGCTGAAAGCTTGTATAATCCTTTACACTACAGCTTTTCCCTTTTGAGAAGCCTTCAATCTTTGCCATGCTATCAAAATAAGGCTCTACACGTTAGGACTAGAATATCAATATCCATATTTCGTATATACGCTTCGGATTTAAAATCAGACTAAAAATCCCTCTTAGGGCCCGCTTGTAGAATCGTTAAATTAAAACCATCATAATGTCCCTCTCAGGTCAAGTATCATTTTCCCTAAAATTGGGCATAATCTAAGCTCGAATTAGCCTCTAAATAGTCCCACCCAATATCAAAAAATATGAATTAAATTAGAGAAATAAATGAGAAATTAATCAAAAACTTACGAGAAAGAGGGTAAGGAAATGATCACAATGACTCCAATTCAATCCCAACACCAGGTATTAATTTCCACACTGATCTCAAGCTCTCAAGTCTTTACAATGGTGTTTTAGACTTAAAATGAGCTGAAAAGTGATGGAACCTGCTATAACACCCTATATTCTGTATATATTAGTTCCACTCATATGTCATTCAATGTAGCCTTGATTTATAGGTACGAGACCAAGTTTCTTATGCAAGTAGTGATGGTTTAAGAACCAGTTTGGATGGTACTAGAATAACCTAATATTTCAGCTTGGGTAAACTAAGTTAACCCCGACGAAAGTAGTTGAACTCGAGATAATAAGGTGGCATTCTAGATTAAGGTTCAAAATGGCCAAGTATATATAAGTGTTATGCAATTAAAAAGGACTAAGATTTGGAAAATGGAATAAAATGAGTGAGTTGCTTGCTTGACTTAAATTAAGCTAGTAGGTGACAAGTAGGTGCATCACCTACATTGACTTATTGACCAACCTAATAACCAAGTAGGTGCATTACATACTAAGACTCCTTTGACAAGATTATTGGGCCAAGTACACCACCACCTACGTGAATTAATTTTTGCCCAAACTAAGTGAAAGAATAGGAGAAAAATGGGCAGCCAAGGCCCCACAAGTTTGAGCCCATCAAGGCCCAAGTTAAATGGACAAGTAGGTAAATCACCTACTTGATATTTTAAGGCCAAAATAGGAAAATAGGTCGGCCAAAGAAGGTCCCTTTTAAAGTGGTTAGGATCAGATCATTTGGTCCATTTTAACTTAGACAAAAATTAGCTTTCTAGAATTTTCTCTCTCTCTCTCTCTCTCTCTCTCTCTCTTTCAGCTTCTACAATAGCCAGCCCTATAATTCCATTAGGGTTCTTGGGATTTCTTATCCATCCAAGCTAAAGGTAAGTGAACAAATTATATGCTTATCTTAAGAAGACTATGTGAATTAATGTCTTCATGTTTAAATTATAGGACAACCCTTTATAGGTTTGGAAGTCCCATTTTTAGGGTTATTAATAGGATTTTCTCTTCTCCTTTGTTTTGTGTGTGAAGGAATCAAGATATTGAAGACAAATAAGATAAGAGAATAAACTATCACAAAAACTAAGGTTAGGCTACTGCCCAAATTTTCCCCCTCCCTATATACATGTTTTGGTGGATAATTGTGTATATATTATTATTAAGAACTCAAGGAATGATGAGTTCAAGATTTAGTTGCTATGTTAAAGGATATTTGGAGATGTTTTAGGAATTTTTTAATGTGCATATATTGGGGATTACCTGGTTGGTGCTGGGGAAAGGTGTGAATTTAATTGGAGGAGAAGGGGTTGGAAGAACACCCTTGATTTGATAAACTATGGGCTTACATCCCAACTACTATTTGGTGAGGTTAAGTAGCCCAAATGTGTTGGTTAGATACTAATACTAGTTTTACTACTTACTCTATTATTGATTAATAATCTTAAAGGAAGAAGGTTAATTTGGGGTGCATCGGAGTTGCACAACAAGGTATGTAAGGCATCTTAATCCCATACTAGTTGGCAGGCATATAACTCGTGTTACAAAGTAAGCTTCCTAAGTGATCTGTCTTGCAAATGATACGTAATGGCAGCGTTCAACCACAAATGTAGCTAATGACCTTGTTCGTACTCCTAAGTGTATTAAAGTACTTCAAAATGTGTTTATGAACATATCTGAACATTTACTCTTCTAAGTACTAGTATCAGAAAGGTACTTTCATGACAAGCTTTGTGAGTTCTTCTCTTAGTCAAACAAAGTCCATTGAGTTATTTAAGCTCCTAAGTGTTATATTACTACTACTGTTACTTCCTACATCATTGTTACTGCATCAAATGCATGTTTGTATGTCGTTTACTACTAGTTAAAAGTTCCAAATTCAATAATGTCATGACCAAAAATAACAACCATAAAGATAAAAAAAATGATGTAATGTGAATCTATATATTGATGGGTGGTATTCCAGGGGAGAATTCCTAGCATGGGTCGATCCTAATCTATATATTATGGGTGGTATTCTAGGGGTAAATGGAAAGCCTAGCATGGGTCGTTCCCGATTTGTGTTTTTATGAGGACCGTATCCTAGGGGTTAAAATGCCTAGTATTGCTCATCCTCTTCTACCGCTAATCAACTGGTCATTTGTATCACATGGTAAAGTTTATAAAGAAAAGAAGTAGTAAAGTAAAGAAAAGAATGTAATGTACATGATTCTATAAATACAAGCAAATATGGTCGCTTATTCTTATCTATACATTTGTACCTGGTTTACTTTTGGGCTCATATTTTACATATGATTAATTTATGCCTTGCATATTGAGTACATTATTTTTTACTGATGTCTCTCATGGGGACACTGTGTTTCATCCCGCAGGTATAGGTACTCTCGCTAGTAGACCTCCTTAGTAGGAGTACAGGACACTCAACTGCAGTTGGTGAGCTCCAGGTTGATTCATAGCTTTATTGATTCTTTGGTATATATTTTTGTATTTTATAGTAGTTAAGGGTAAGGCAGGTCCTGTCCCAACCTAGACCAAGTTTGTCTATCTTATAGAGGCTTTGTAGACTAATGTATAAAGTGTAGTTATATTTGGTTCCTTAATAGTTATGGCCTCAACGACCAAGTCACGTTTATATGTTTTGGGCCTATCACGTATATATGTTTTGGGCCTATCTCTATGTTAGTATTATTTCATCACTATAGCTTATATATATTTTTCGAAGCTTCATTACTATCATAGTTATTCATATGAACAGTATGGCTATAAGTTGGTTCTCTCGAGTCTTTTTGGGTGTCAGGTGCCTGTCCATCTCAATGGGATTTAAGGTGTCACTTAAATGGTATTAGAGAAGGTCATACTAGGGAGTCTACAAAGCTGTGTCTATGTAGAGTCTTCTTATGGGTTTTTTATGCACCACATCTATAAGCAGGAGGCTACGAAACATTTAGGAGTTGTTTTTTTTTCTTCATTTCTTAGATCGTTGCATAGAGACAATGCTATAGGTTGAATTGTATTGAACCTGGATTATTTTTTCTCTTAATATAGTGAAGATGCCAATTATAATAAGGATTAAGAATAAAAATAAGCAAGTAGACATGGCTGCCTGAGAAGGGACCAGCAAGTTACCACCTAGACAAGCTAACCTAAGTGAGGCTCAAGATGAGCTTATATCACAAAATTTTTCTACTCCTCCATCTCCAGAAGATCTAAGAAGGAGAGCAGTACCCCCAGAACCCCTATTAATTCTACTAAGCAAGTTTTAAGGAATACAATGCAATTGTTGACTCATATAGTTGCTACACAAGGTCAAAGACAAGTTGGTCTAACTACGCGTACTAGTGGTGTAGATAGAGCAGCTAGTCTATAGACACAAGATTTTCTCAAATTAGACCCTCCCTCATTAATCGGGTCAGATCCTAATGAAGACCCATAAGACTTTATTAATCAAATTCAAAGGGCTTTAGATGTTATGAATGTATTTGTTAAAGAGACAGTTGAGCTAGCAGTATATAAATTAAAGGTGCTGGCTATATTATGGTATGAAGATTGGAAAAAGATCTAGGGGTATAGGTGCACCTTCAGTTAGTTGGAAAGAGATCAAAACGATATTTCTTAATCATTACCTTCCATTTTAGATTCGGTAGACCTGTGTAGTTTTAAATCATCACCAAGGGAATATGGGCGTGAGGGAGTACAGTCTCCTATTTAATTCCTTGGCCAGGTATGCTCCAAATGTAATAGCTATTATGGAGGATAGAGTTCATCAATATGTGGATAGATTTGATCCTTATCTGGCTAGAGATTGCACTATTGATGCTTTGAATAAAGACATAGCTATAGACAGAATACATGTTTTTGTATAAAAAATAGAGGATCAAAGGCAAATTAGGACACAAGAGCAAGAAAGAGGGCACTCCAACATGGTCAGATCTACGGGGCAGTTTTTACCATCTCAAAGTGAGTTCAGGCCTCAGTTTTTAATAGACTTTCTAGACCATCATCGTCCTAATCTAATGCAAGGGCTCCACCATGGTTCCAAGGGTAGGGGAAATTAGTTCGTGCAAAAAAGTGAGAGTCAAGGTTCACAAGTAGTAGGGTACCTAGAACAGAGAAGTACAAGCCAATCAAGAAATCCTAGACAACTTTGCAAACAATATGGGAGGAATCATTTAGGTTCATGTAAGCTTAGGATAGATGCTTTTTATTGGTGTGGCACACTAGGAAATATAATAAGAGATTACCCAAAAAGGGGCATGGGTGATACGGCACAACCTACTGGATCAATTATTGTATCATCATCCTCGATACCTTTCTTAGGTAGGGGTCAACATGTGCCTACTAGTCATAGTAGAGGTGTTAAGGGGGCAACTAGTTCTAGTGGTGTTCAGAATCATACGTATGCTCTAGAGGGCCGATAAAATTTAGAGGCTTTTCTATATGTGGTTACAGGTACATTATCCTTATTTTCACATAATGTATATGCATTAATTGATCCAGGATCTAAGCTATCATATACCACTCCATTGATTGATGGGAAGTTCAAAAGAACACCAGAAACACTGCTTAAGCCATTTAAAGTGTCTACACCGATTAGTGAATCTATTATAGCTAGAAGATTCTATCATAAATGCATAGAAACTGTTTGTGATCTTGATATGTTGGATAACCTTGTTGAGCTAGAAATAGTAGATTTTGATATTATAATGGGTATTGATTGGTTAGATTCTTGTTATACCACAGTAGATTGCCGAACTAAGAGGGTGCATTTCTATTTTCGAAAAGAGACAGTCCTTGAATGGAGGGGTATTATTGAGACACCAAGAGGTAAGTTTATTTCCTATTTTAAGGAAAGAAAGATGATGTATAAAGGGTACATATT
The DNA here is from genome assembly GCA_031232105.1 of Capsicum rhomboideum. NCBI lineage: Eukaryota > Viridiplantae > Streptophyta > Magnoliopsida > Solanales > Solanaceae > Capsicum > Capsicum rhomboideum. Next base: position 84,242,440 of record CP124712.1, read on the forward strand.
CCATCTAGTTAGAGTGAGGGATGTAGATGCAGAGCCTTCCACTCTTCAATCTATTCCAGTGGTAAATGAATTTCTTGATGTATTTCCTGAAGATCTTTTAGGTTTGCCTCCAGAATAAGAAATAGAGTTTGGTATTGATATGATTCCAGGTACTCAAACTATCTCCATCCCTCGTATAGAATGGCCCTGAAAAAATTATGAGAGTTGAAGGAACGACTAAAAGACTTGTAAGAAAAGGGATTCATAAGTCGTAGAATGTCCACTTGAGGTGAACCTGTGTTATTTGTATGTAAGAAAGATGGCACGTTGAGAATGTGTATTGACTACTGACAGTTGAATAAGGTGAAAATTAAGAACAAATATCCGCTCACTACAATTGATGATTTGTTTGATCAATTATCAGATGCTAAATGTTTCTCAAAGATTGACTTGAGGTCCGATTATCAACAATTGAGGGTCAGAGGGAAAGACATACCGCAGACAACTTTTCAAACACTGTATAGTCATTATGAGTTATTAGTTATGTCTTTTGGACTAACAAATGCACCAAGAAATTCATGGATTTGATAAATAGAGTGTTCAAGCCATTCTTGTATGTGTTTGTGATAGTATTTATAGATGATATTCTGGTGTATTCAAGATAGAAAGAGGACCATGCTAATCATTTACGACAGGTGTTAAAGATTCTTCATGAGCTTAAGTTATGAGTAAAGTTCTCTAAATATGATCTTTGGTTAAAATCAGTGGCATTCTTGGGGCATATTTTATCCGATGAAGGAATAAGGATTGATTCTCAAAAGATAGAAGCCGTGAAGAACTGGCCAAGACCCTTAACGCCTACTGAGGTTTGTAGTTTCCTAGGCTTGACAGGTTATTAATAAAGGTTCGTTGAAGGATTTTCTTCCATTTCTACACTACTAACCAAGCTAATACACAAAGCAACCAAGTTTCAATGAATGCTTGTGAAGGAAACTTCCAAGAGTTGAAGAATAAGTTAACTTCCACACATGTGTTAGTACTTCCAAAAGGTACATAGGAGTATGCAGTGTATTGTGATGCTTCGAGAGTGGGTATAGGATGTGTATTGATGTAGCATGGTAAGGTAATAGCCTACACCTCAAGAAAGTTACGACAATATAAGAAAAATTATCTAACACATGATCTTGAGCTAGCAGCGGTTGTATTTACTTTAAAGATATGACGCCATGACTTGTAAGTGTTAATGTTGATATATATACTAACCGTAACAGTTTACATTATATCTTCAAGCAAAAGGACTTGAATCTAAGGCAGCAAAGATGGCTTGAGTTATTAAAAAACTATGACGTTGATATCCAAGGAAGCAAACATGGTAGCCAATGCTTTAAGTCATAAGACAATGGAAAGCACGTATGGGTAGTCAATGGAAAGGCAAGGAATATCTAAGGATCTACACCAACAAGCTAATTTGGGGGTTCTTCTTCTTGATACTCCATATAAGGGGGTTATTGTACATATTGTGGCATAATCTTTAGTAGTAACTGAAGTGAAAGAGAAACAATATAAAAATCCTATTCTATTACAGCTTAAGGAAAATGAAAAGCAAGGTATGACAAAGGCATTTGAGCTTACACAAGATGGAGTACTCCAGTGTCAAAATAGATCGGGTGTACCTAATATTGATGGTCTAAGAAAGAGGATTATGGTGGAAACACACCATTCAAGATATTATATCCATCTGGGGTCAACCAAAATATATCATGACTTGAAAATAGGGAAATGACTCTAAAAATCAAACGAACTACCCGCTAACCAAACTGTCAGTCCCAGCAAGTTATAAGTGACTTGGAGCAGCTATAGGAAAACTCTAAATGTTGAAAATTCATAAAAATGTGGGAAATGACCTGGATGGTCATTACAACATCTACTACTAAAAGGATTTTTGTCCACAAAAGTAATGGATTAAGAAGTATCTGAAGGCTCGAACATGTGAGGATACTGAGTTTGCATATCACACTCAGTATCCCAGGTTGACTCCTCTATTGGATAGTGTCTCCACTAAACCTTAACCAATAGAATATCTTTGGAATACAACAGTATGACATCTCTGGGTAGGATAGATATTGGCCCCTCAACAAAGGTCAACCTCTCATCCGATTGAACGCAGTCCCACCGAAGCATGTGATGCTCATTCAAAATATAATGATGCAACATCGATCGATACATGGAAAATAAAATGGATGGATGAAAAGGCTAGAGGTAAGGCTAACTAATATACTACCTCTCCAACTGTCTAAAGGATCTCAAATGGCCCAACACACCTGGGTCTTATCTTGCCCCTCTTCCCAAATCTTATCACACCCTTTATGGGCGATACTCATAGAAAAGCCAGATCACCAACTCTAAATCTCAAGGCATGAAACATGCGGTAAACATAAATTTTTTGCCTGCTCTTAGCTGCCCTTAGCCTATCCTGAATCACCTAAACTCTGTCAAAAGACTCATGAAGAAAATCAATAGGGCCTAACTTCTGAAGTCTCGAACCAACCTACCAGAGATCAATAACGCCTACTATACAATGCCTCGAATGGTGTCATCTGAATACTCGAATGGTAGCTTAATATTATAGGCAAACTTTTCTAAGGCTAAAAACTTCTCCCACATACCCCCAAAGTCCATAACACATGTGCGAAGCATATCTTTCAAAATTTGAATAGTCCGCTCTAACTTTCTGTCAGTCTGGGATGAAAAGTGGTGCTAAGATCAACCTGGGTATCCAACTCCTCCTAAAACTCCCTCCAAAAGATATGGAAGTTGTAACACCCCATACGTTCCTAACCCTACTTTATGACATTAAATAATATGTACTTAGGTCTCGAGAGCTATAAGTATGCATTTGGTAATGTTATTGGCGAGATAGTTGAATTTGGCTCTTGATATGTGATTAAGCTTGCATAGATGGTGTTTTGAAATTGTTATTGTGCATTTGTGGGGTTCAAAATGAGGCTAATAGGACCTCAAAATAAAGTGTATTAAGGTTAAGAAGTAAGTTAAAGGATAGGACTTGAAGTATCTAACCGAACCCACGAAGAAAAGTCGAAAAATGAAATTTTTGAAAAATTTTAAGGAGGGGCGCATTTGGGGACATTTCACGCCACTCTGGGCTAAAATTTTTATCCCATAGGCAGTAAGTTGGCGTGCCCAGGGGTGTGCCACCTTGGGTTTTCCACTTTTTCGAAAGTTGGAAATTTCTAAGTCCCAAGGGTATCCGGGGACGTACCGAGCCGATTTTTGACACGTATCTTATACAACGTCTATGAAATAAGTCAAATATTATATTGGTATGATAAAATTACTCAAGAACGAATTTGAGGTCAAAATGACGATTTTACCCTTTTGGAAAAAATAGGCCATACGTGGCTAGAATCGCTTGTTCTTGGGATCGAGGCTACAGATATGAATAACATGAGTGGTAATATTTTTGTAACATGTATGAGATTACTTGAATACGAGAAATTATTTATTTTATTGGGTTAAGTGAATTGGGCCCAAAAAGGACCTAAAAATGAAAAGAATGCATGGCCCAAAATGGGTCAAATGACCCATTCTTTCAAGACCTTCTAGAACAAGAATTTAATGCTTTAGAAGTGGATAAGGATGGACATAAATGCTTATAAAAGGTACCAAAAATATGATTTTTTGGTCATTTGGAAGCTCATGCCTTTTGGTCTATTTTTTTCAACTTATTTTCTCTCAAACCCTAGAAGCTCAAAGATAACTCTTGAAGCAAGATAATCATATTCCAAACCTTGGTAAGTATTTATTATCATGGATTAACATATTATATGAATGGTAGATTATGTATATCATGATAGTTATGTTGGCAAGGTGGTGAATGGTGTATTGTTGCTTTTGGTGGAAGATGTGCCATCTTTGTGAATTGAAGGTGGAAAAGAGACTTGATGTCTTAATGAAAAAGCATGGTATGTATAAAATATGAACATGTATGGTGTTATTTTGTTGTTAAACATGCTATTTTCATATAAGTGTAAATTATGGGATTTTGGCCGATTTGTTGTTGTGAGGTGTGTTGAAGGAAATTAATGGCATAAGTATGATGTTGTGATAATGGAGAGTGGAAAGTGTGAACTTGGCATGACATGCTATTGGTTATCATGTGTTGGTCAATGTTGGGAATATTGTGGGATTTTTGGAATAATACTTTCATGAATGGTTGTGTCAAGCAGGACATGGCATGTTTAAAGGCAAACATGAGAATTATACTTATTATATGCATTATAAAGTAGTTGGTGGTTAATGTTGGCTCCGTTGTGTATTTGTGTTGTAGAGTGGAACATAAGGAAGGAGCGGAACTATTGTATGCGCATTTAAGATTGTGTGTTGGTATTGAGAATACAAGGTATGTAAGGTTACTTTGTTCGTATCTTTTTGTGGTACGTCGTATTCACTTTGGCATTATGCTAGTCCTATCCCGAAATGTGCTAAGGTATTCTATATCTGGTTAGAAATGGTTATCATCACATATTCCCTACTCATTGATCACTTGGGAATTGTATGTCTCATATTCGTTAGTCAATGTTCCAAAAGCCCAAAAAGTTTATGTTCCAAAGTGCCAATAGTGGCTACACACATACCTGTTGTTCATTGACTTGTGTCTAATGATTTCATTAATGTTATCTATTGTTGATTCCTATACTCCTCATTCATGAGTTATTGTGGTTCATGGGTTACATAATTATGAAACAGTTCCAAAAGTCCCAATCATGTTGTGTTCTTGAGTTTCCAAGAATGTTGTGGCTATGTACATACGTTAATCTCTCATCACTGATTGTATCACTCTCTCATAAGAGGATGAATCAATTCCTCACAAGTATCAATCTATCAAAAGTAAGAATAAAGTAATACACATTTGTTGTTGGTTATGATTTATGGGTGGCAAGTCTAGGGGCATAAGCCTAGCTCGACTCGATCCCGATGTGTTGATTTATGGGTGGCAAGTCTATGGGCATAAGCCTAGCTCGACTCGATCCTGATGTATTTATTTATGGGTGGCAGGTCTAGGGGCATAAGCCTAGCTCGACCCGATCCCAACATAACATGATGTGATGTTAAGACCCACTGATCAGTCAGGGCCCGGGTACGTTATGAGATGAGCCATGGGGAATAAATCATAAAGAGAAGAACTTAATTTATGTAAGCTACATTGTTCCACATATGCAAATTGCTGAGTTTTTCATGTTGCCTATCCTATTACGTTTTGATTCTATTGATGTATTTATAACAAGTTTAATATGGCCGTACATACTCAGTACATTCTCCGTACTGACCCCTCTTGGGGGCTTACCTTACTTGCTGTAGACGCATGTACTAGTAAACCTCCACTGTAGGTCGCGGATCTTTTGTCGACTTTTGGTGAGCTCCACTTGGTTCGGGGCTTTCTGAGTTGCCATGTACATTTATTTTGGTATTGTATATGAGTATAGAGCGGGGTGTTGTACCGACTCTAGGTTTCCATAGTCATGTATTTCAGCTAGAGGCTTTTGTAGACTTATGTGGGAACAGAATGTAAGATATGTATGCTCATTTTGGTTTGTTGGCCCCAACGGCCAAGTTGATATAAATATATATATATGGCATATATTTCTATATCCCTTTTCATATCCATGACTTTTGCATAGTTGCATGGGGTTTCATAAGGTCCATATGAGGAGATGCATGAGAGTGTTCATAAGCAAAGATTGGTTCTCTCGGGCCATGTCGGCTTCGGGTGCCAATCACGCCTCGTTGGGACTCGGGGCGTGACAAAAGTGGTATCAGAGCAGTTCGTTCTAAGGGTGTATACAAAGCCGTGTCTGAGTAGAGTCTTACTTATCAATGTGTTGTGCACCACATTTATAAGCAGGAGGCTACGGGACATTTAGGATGTTGTTTCTTTTCTTCATTCCTAGATCGTGCAGTAGAGCCAGTGTTGTAAGTTAGATTATATCAGACCATGGCGATTGGTTTTCTGTGATATAGAAACTGCCGAAGACAAGAAGAGATACAGGCAAGGGTAAGCAAGTTGACATACTTGTCGAGGAAGGAGCGAGTAGATCACTACCTGACACAGCTAGTCAAGGTGGTGTTGATACCGAATTTGCATCATGGGTTTCTCCTACTTTTCCAGCTTCAGAAGAGCTGGGAAAGAGAGTAGTATCTTCGGGACTGCCCGACAATACCATTGAGCAGGAATTGTTGAGTCCGGTGCAAATATTGACCCGTATAGTTGCTGCACAAGCTCAAAGACAAGCTCTTATGCAGCAGAAGGGGGGACAGAGGCAGAGAGAGAGGATGAAAGAAGTGGAAGAAAGATCGCCAAAAAAAGCTAAACCCATGGGACAAAACATGACGTCCCAAGGAGGATTTCGGCATAGGACTTTTCACAGACCACTTAGGCCATCGTTTCCCCATACCACCACAATTACTCCTCCTCTATTCCAAGGGTTTCGAAGCAACCAGTTTGGGCAAGGAGGTGAGATTCAGGGTTTACGTACAGTGGGGTACCAAGCACAAGACAGTATGAATCGCCCGAGGTTTCATCGTCGGTTGTGCCAGCACTGTAGGAGGTTTCATGCTGGTGAATGTTGGTTTGGACAGAATATTTGCTATTATTGCGGCATGCCAGGGCATGTGGCAAAGGGGTGTCCACGAAGGAACACAGGTGGCATGGTACGACCCACGGGACCAACCTTGGCATCAACATCATATGTGCCTCCTCTAGGTAGAGGTGCACAAGCTGCTGGTCATGCAAAGGGTGCTAGAGGAGAAGCTAGTTCTAGTAACATCCAGGGCAGCACCTACGCCGTGGTGGGTCGGTAGAAATTTGAGGCTTCTCCTGATGATGCAACAGGTATATGATCTGTCTTTTTTTTTTTGTAATGTATTTACATTGATTGATTTGGGGATTTACCCTATCATATTTTATTCCTTGGATTGTTGAAAAAAAAAAAGAGAAAAAGAAACTTTGTGAAAGGATAGTAGAAGTTTTAGTTAATCCATTTGAAACAACTCTACACAAAAGGGGAAATTATTGTGGCTAAAAGAAATGCGTCATGATTATGTGGTAACGACGGGGGGTATAATACATTGGCTAATCTTATGAATTGCAAACGGTGGATGTTCATGTGATCATGGGAATGGATTAGTTGGTTTCTTGTTATACCACGGTGACTTGCCAAGGTATATTTTCACTATCCATACGAACATGTTCCTGAGTGGAAGAGTAATGTGGGGGCACCAAGGAAAATTTTATTATCGATTGTAAAGTGACGAAATTGATAGCCAAGGGGTATGTATGCCAGTTAGTCCAAGAGTGGAAGATTGATGCGAAACCACCAAGTTCTCAATAGATTCCGATGGTCAAATGACTTTCTTGATATATATGCCTGATGAATTTCCAGGCTTACCCCTGAAACAGGAAGTAGAGCTTAATATTGATGTGATTTCAGACCCTCCGCTTATCTCTCTTCTTCTATACATACCATGGCCCCAGTAACGCTATAGGTGAAATGGGACTTGAGAACGTGCATTGACTATTAGCAGTTGTGTAAAGTACCGAGTAAGAACAAATATCCCCTCCTAAGAATTGACAATTGGTTGATCAGTTACAGGGTGCCAAGTGTGTTGTTCCTTTTTATCAAAAGGATTGTATTCACTCGTTCTTGCACAAAATGTCTCGGAAACAAAAGTAACTTGGGCTCGGGTTATCACCAAGTCCGAGTTAGAAACAAAGATATACCCAAGACAGACTTGCGACCACGTTCTGACTGTAATGGTTCTTAAGTTGTGTCATTGGGACTAAAAAATGTACCAGCTACTGTTCTGGAGCGGATGAATAGGGTGTGCAAACTATTGTTTGATGTAGTTGTAACCGTGTTCATGGATGATATTTTGGTTTAATCAAGATCACAAGAAGACCATGCCAATTACGTACGACAGGTGGTACAACATGGGAAAGTAAGTGGAATGCAAAGTTCGCTAAAGTATGAATTTTGGATAAAATCCATAGCGTTTTAGGGTCACATTGTATAGGATGACGGAATGAAGGTCGATATGCTAAAGATAGAAACAGTGAAAAACAAAAATTGGCTAAGGCCTGCGATGCTTACAAAGATTCTTCGTTTCCTTGGGTTGGTTGGTGATCGAGGAGAACGACTAAAGGAGTTTCTTCTATCCCTGGACCCTTACCAGCGCTAATATACAAAGTAAATCAGGTTCAGCGGAGTGATGCATATGAGACAAGTTTCAAAGAGTTAGAAGGTAAATTAGCTTCTACACCAGTTTTATATTTTGCTAAGACACAAAGGTTATGCAATGTATGGTGATGCTTCCAAGGTTGGCCTCAGATGTGTGTCGATGCGGTATGATGATTCGCTAAAAGCATATGCCTCACGGCAGTTGTGGCCATATGAGAGAAACTATATCACACATGATCTTGAGGTAACAGGTGTGGTAGTTATTTGACAGATATGAGATATGAAATATGACACTACTACTTAGGGTTCATATTGCTATATGACTATTGATCATAGGAGCTTGCCTATACAACAGAGGGGCTCAAATTTGAGGTAGGGAAGATGACTCAAATTATTAAGAGATTAAGATAAGATACTGAGATCGCATTCGGGAAAACCAAATGCAGTGGTCGATGCAGTAGGCCGCAAAGCACTAGGAAGTACTGATGGTTGGTCCATGGGGACACAAGGTATAGAAAGAATCTATATATTAGACTGCAGTTACTAGAAACTCCAGATCAAAGGGTTATAGCGCAAAATACGGTAAAGTCCTTATTCGTAGAGGTGAAGGAAAAGCAACATGTGAATCCTATGTTTGATTCGGCAAAAAAAAAAAAAAAAAAAAAAAACGTACCACAAGGGTCGATGAAATTTGACCTTAAGCACGAGAGAAATGAAGTAGAACTGAAGCACATCATTCACAGAATTCTATTGTCATTGGGAGAGAAACATAAACGTACCATGGTTTGGTAAGAAGACATTGGCGAGGCAATATAAAGAAAAAGAACAAGCAAGTGCAACTCCTTGACCAAATTATCAATAGGGAATAGCAGAGCATCAGAAACCTGCAGGTTATATGCCATGTATATGTTGTCCAGGTTAAACTAAGATATGGCTAACATGGGTTTTATTGTAAGTTTGCCTCCTATACATAAGGGTTGCCGTATATATAGTTTGAGAATTTTGATTCCGCATGAGAGCTAGTTGACAGGTTTACCTACATAACACACATGTTGCCTTTCAAGACCACTTACATGGTTGACGAATATACGAGGTTAGTCATTAAAGAGGAAGTACGACTATACAGAGTTCTTAAATGCTCAATTTACTACATAGGTTTGGAAGTTGGTACATACGTGAATTTGAGTGCAACTTTTCACCCTCATATGAACGGACAAATAGAGTAGACTATCCAAACATTTGACAGTATACTATGAGTCTGTACGAGAGACTCAAACGGTAGTTGGGATGAACATTTACCCTTTATTGAATGTGCTTATCATGATAGCTATTGGTCAAGTATCATCATGGTATCTGCGAGGGTTGTTTTATACAGAAGAAAGTGTAAATCGTCAATTGGGCGAGTTAAACCGAGTGGAATTGCCTTATTTGGGGCTAGATTTTGTTCACTACGCTACGGAGAAGGTTAAGATGGTAAAACAGTAACTACAGGCTAACACAAGTCATATGCTGAGATTCCTTAGTTTATTACATGGACAAGCTATGCGGGATGTCCCTTATGAAGGGATATATATATATATATATTGCCATATAAATAAAGGAAAAATAAGACTATCTTTGGTAAGGATACGGTGGAGAAATCGAATCACATAGGGAGCCAAAGAATTCATGAAGTCAAAGTACCCACGGGAGAAAGTTCAAGGTATGGAGTTAGAACAATAACAAGGAAGTATGCATAAGTATATATGCTAAGAGAGAGATGCATGGGATATACATGAGATGATATTGTTAACATTCAAGGACGAATGTTCCTAAGGGGGGAAGAATGTAACACACCGTATGTTCCTAACCCTACTTGACGACATTAAATAATATGTACTTAGGTCTCGAGAGCTATAAGTATGCATTTGGTAATGTTATTGACGAGATAGTTGAATTTGGCTCTTGATATGTCATTAAGCTTGCATAGATGGTGTTTTTCAATTGTCATTGTGCATTTGTGGGGTTCAAAATGAGGCTAATAGGACCTCAAAATAAATTTGAGTAAGGTTAAGAAGTAAGTTAAAGGATAGGACTTGAAGTATCTAACCGAACTCGCGAAGAAAAGTCAAAAAATGAAATTTTCAAAAAATTTTAAGGAGGGGATCATTTGGGACCATTCCATGCCGCTCTGGGCTAAAATTTTTAGCCCATAGGCAATAAGTTGGCGCACCCAAGGGCGTTCCACCTTGGGTTTTCCACTTTTTCGAAAGTTGGAAATTTCTAAGTCCCAAGGGTATACGGGGACGTACCGAGCCGATTTTTTCCACGTCTCTTCTAAAACATGTATGAAATGAGTCAAATATTATATTGGTATGATAAAATTACTCGAGAACGAATTTGGGGTCAAAATGACGATTTTACCCTTTTGGGCAAAATAGGCCATACGTGGCTAGAATCGCTTGTTCTTGGGATCGAGGCTACGGATATGAATAACATGAGTGGGAATATTGTTGTAACATGTATGAGATGACTTGAATACGAGAAATTATTTATTTTATTGGGTTAAGTGAATTGGGCCCAAAAAGGACCTAAAAATGAAAAGAATGTATGGCCCAAAATGGGTCAGATGACCCATTCTTTCAAGACCTTCTAGAACAAGCATTTAATGCTTTAGAAGTGGATAAGGATGGACATAAATGCTTATAAAAGGGACCAAAAATCTGATTTTTTGGTCATTTGGAAGCTCATGCCTTTTGGTCTATTTTTTTCAACTTATTTTCTCTCAAACCCTAGAAGCTCAAAGACAACTCTTGAAGCAAGATAATCATATTCCAAGCCTTGGTAAGTATTTATTCTCATGGATTAACATATTATATGAATGGTAGATTATGTATATCATGATAGTTATGTTGGCAAGGTGGTGAATGGTGTATTGTTGCTTTTGGTGGAAGATGTGCCATCTTTGTGAATTGAAGGTGGAAAAGAGACTTGATGTCTTAATGAAAAAGCATGGTATGTATAAAATATGAACATGTATGGTGTTATTTTGTTGTTAAACATGCTATTTTCATATAAGTGTAAATTAGGGGATTTTGGCCGATTTGTTGTTGTGAGGTGTGTTGAAGGAAATTGATGGCATAAGTATGATGTTGTGATAATGGAGAGTGGAAAGTGTGAACTTGGCATGACATGCTATTGGTTATCATATGTTGGTCAATGTTGGGAATATTGTGGGATTGTTGGAATAATACTTTCATGAATGGTTGTGTCAAGCGGGACATGGCATGTTTAAAGGCAAACATGAGAATTATACTTATTATATGCATTATAAAGTAGTTGGTGGTTAATGTTGGCTCTGTTGTTTATTTGTGTTGTAGAGTGGAACATAAGGAAGGAGCGGAACTATTGTATGCGCATTTAAGATTGTGTGTTGGTATTGAGAATACAAGGTATGTAAGGTTACTTTGTTCGTATCTTTTTGCGGTACGTCGTATTCACTTTGGCATTATGCTAGTCCTATCCCAAAATGTGCTAAGGTATTCTATATCTGGTTAGAAATGGTTATCATCACATATTCCCTACTCATTGATCACTTGGGAATTGTATGTCTCATATTCGTTAGTCAATGTTCCAAAAGCCCAAAAAGTTTATGTTCCAAAGTGCCAATAGTGGCTACACACATACCTGTTGTTCATTGACTTGTGTCTAATGATTTCATTAATGTTATCTATTGTTGATTCCTATACTCCTCATTCATGAGTTATTGTGGTTCATGGGTTACATAATTATGAAACAGTTCCAAAAGTCCCAATCATGTTGTGTTCTTGAGTTTCCAAGAATGTTGTGGCTATGTACATACGTTAATCTCTCATCACTGATTGTATCACTCTCTCATAAGAGGATGAATCAATTCCTCACAAGTATCAATCTATCAAAAGTAAGAATAAAGTAATACACATTTGTTGTTGGTTATGATTTATGGGTGGCAAGTCTAGGGGCATAAGCCTAGCTCGACTCAATCCCGATGTGTTGATTTATGGGTGGCAAGTCTATGGGCATAAGCCTAGCTGGAATCGATCCCGTTGTGTTGATTTATGGGTGGCAAGTCTAGGGGCATAAGCCTAGCTCAACTCGATCCCGATGTGTTTATTTATGGGTGGCAGGTCTAGGGGCATAAGCCTAGCTCGACCCGATCCCAACATCACATGATGTGATGTTAAGACCCACTGATCAGTCGGGGCTCGGGTACGTTATGAGATGAGCAATGGGGAATAAATCATAAAGAGAAGAACTTAATTTATGTAAGCTACATTGTTCCACATATGCAAATCGATGAGTTGTTCATGTTTCCTATCCTATTACGTTTTGATTCTAGTGATGTATTTATAACAAGTTTCATATGGCCGTACATACTCAGTACATTCTCCGTACTGACCCCTCTTGGGGGCTTACCTTACTTGCTGCAGACGCATGTACTAGTAAACCTCCACTGTAGGTCGCGGATCTTTTGCCGACTTTTGGTGAGCTCCACTTGGTTCGGGGCTTTCTGAGTTGCCATGTACATTTATTTTGGTATTGTATATGAGTATAGAGCGGGGTGTTGTCCCGACTCTAGGTTTCCATAGTCATGTATTTCAGCTAGAGGCTTTTGTAGACTTATGTGGGAACAGAATGTAAGATATGTATGCTCATTTTGGTTTGTTGGCCCCATTGGCCAAGTTGATATAAATATATATATGGCATATGTTTCTATATCCATTTCCATATCCATGACTTTTGCATAGTTGCATGGGGGTTCATAAGGTCCATATGAGGATATGCATGTGAGTGTTCATAAGCAAAGATTGGTTCTCTCGGGCCATGTCGGCTTAGGGTGCCAATCACGCCTCGTTGGGACTCTGGGCGTGACAGAAGTGAACTGAGAGCCTCTATCTAAAATAATAGATATGGGCACCCCATGGAGTCGAACCACCTCTAACATAGATCTGAGCCATCCTCATGGCACTAAAAGAAGTATAAATAGGGATGAAATAGGCAGCCTTGGTCAACCCATCTACGATGACCTAAATGCTATCAAAGCCATGAGAAGTACGAGGCAAGCCATCTACAAAGTCCATAGTATTCCACTCCCACTTTTACTTAGGAATGGGTATCCTCTGAACCAATCCACCAGGTCTCAAATGCTCGGCCTTCACCTGCTGAAAACACAGACACCGAGCCAGTTCCAATTGGCTCCCATATTATACCCCTCGACTTCATCTGCTACAATGCTCCAGTTTGGCTTCCAGACCCTTTAGGGCTGCTCCAGCTCCTAGCCAGTTCCAATTTTGGAGTATTTTTCAAGTTTTACTCCATGTTTTGGAGCCTTTTCTCCATGTTTTGATAAATTAGTTTCTTTTTAATAATTCTAATTTTTTTCTTCATACCTTGATGCTAATTAGTAGATTACCCTACTAAATATTACCATGTTCTTTGAGTTCAATATTTTTTCTTTTGAATTAATTTTTTTATTGTACTTTTTTAGTTTTATTTCTTCATTAATTTTTTGTCACGACCCGAGATTCCCCCTAGTCGTAACACGATACTTAGAGCCACAAGTTACCACCAAGCTAACCCATGACCTAGCATGACACTATAAATACTAAAATAATCTGGAAATCACTTATGCGGAAGTTAATAATCTGAATAATAAGTTTGCCAAAATGCACAAGTGACAATATCTGAATAAAACTCAAAAAGATAAAACCATAATCTAACTGACTGTCTAAAAGCATCTAAATCATATGAGTTATTGGGACAAGCCCCCAACTAACTCTAACTGTCTGAAACTGAAATAAAGAAAAAAAAAATACTGATAAATAGTCCTCGAATGATGAGGACTCACAAAACACTATTATGGATATGGTGCAGAATTGTTCTAAGCACGATCGAGATGCTAAACATCATAACCTATATTATAAGACAATATAGCGCAAAGGAAAGTATTCAATCAGTACTTTGAATGTATTGAGTATATGGGATAGGAAATAACTAAAGAAGACTAAACATAATGCATGTGAAATGATAAAATGGTGCAATACCAAGTAATAAACATATACTATATGATTAGATGAACAACTGAATAGAAGGTCATGAAAGTATCTGAATCTGAAATATGAAATGTGGACTGTGGGAGCTATCGTTAGCCGAAATACCCCAATCTGAGCTAACCGGGATCCAACCTATAACCCCAGCTAGAAGGGTGTTCAGTACCTTTCCAAGGGTATGAACATTGACTGACGTGGATCCACTAAACTGATGTCCAAAAGGACTAAAGTGTCAAGCCTGGTCTGACGGGTGACCCTTCATAACCTATGGTGGCATCGTAGTTTTGGGACTTGGGGACTTCTTCTAAAGGTCTCAGACTAACTGAAGGGTGATCCTTCATCCCTGCATCCTCTCGGTGCTAGGTACTACTCCCAACTGAATAACACTGATAACTTAAATGCTCCAGAATATAAATATTCTGAAAACTGGAAATAAATGCATTATCTGAAAGTATTCAAAATATGTAAATTGTAGGATATAATACTTGTAATTATATGCATGAAATCCTAGGTCATCGGGTGTTTATAACCCATCATCTCTGAAGAATGCAACTATCATGACAATTTCATAAATGGAATGAATTCAAGGAATTTAATAACTCAAGTCCATAAAATAGGGATTTCATAATATAATTAGGGTTTATAATCTTAAACATGTAATGGTACTAAAATTCATGTTAAAACATGGGTTTATAACTCAATGATATCAAGAGGCTGGAATATCAAGAAATTTACAACATTCATGAACCCTAATGCTCTGAGGAAGGAATTAAACTGAGGATTTGAGATAACTTTGGGACTCAATGGATGAAAGGAGACCCATTAATGAAATCCGTGGAGATAAACATCATGAAGAAATCCTTGGAATTGGGAGCTTGAAGAAGATGAATCCTAGTTGCCTAAAGAGGAGAGAAATCGCCTCTTTTCTCTTATCTTTGATAAGTGTGGATTATTTTTCTGAGTAATGAGGGCTTAGGGTAATATTAACCTTAGTAATCAGCTTTGGAAAGGCATAAATGGCATAGTTTTGATTTTAAAAGAGTGGGAAAAGACTGAGGTGCCCTTATAAAAGCGTACTGGAAAAACTGTTAGGAGGAACCCACGAGACCTTCCAATGATTGTGGGTGCTACCTACGATCATGGTGTGTTATCATATTATGGGATGGACTTTTGGGTTCTCTTAACATGATCATATGAGCCATGGTACAATCATGCAACCGAATCACGATCGTGCCTTGGTCCGTAGGTTGTAGGTCTCAACCAGATCAACTTTAGAAGTAAAGATCCTACCTAAGATCGTGGTTTGTAACCACGGTCGTGGTACCCTTTTGTGTTTGGAAGGTATAAAAGTCAACTTATAGGTTTTCAGGGATTTTTTGATCAGACGGGATCATGATACTACCGTACGTTGTAACCACGATTGTACCTTCTCTCGTAGGTTCTCACTGTTGTAAAGTGCTTCACTAAAATGGCCATAATTCTTACCTCCAACATCGAATTAAGGTTAACTTGAATGAGATGGAAAGGTAATTCAAATATATATCATTTGGTGGGTCTTGAGCTTAAAATTACCCCAGAACCTAGGAGTTATATTCATTTGAAGTTGACTATAGCAAGATTCTTCTCATGGAAACCACCGGTAAGGAAGGTTTCAACTTGGCTATGACCTAGGAGTTACTTGTGGCCTTAATACATGTTTAAATCACTTATAATATAGCTAAAACATGTAGTTTAGTTTTACATGTACTTGAAGCAATGTTCTAATCTTAGCTTGGGGTTTTTGGGGTGTTACATTTTCTTCATTCAAGTTTGTTAGATTTTATTGATTCATTTTTTCTTCAATTAACAAAAATCTATTCTACCTTAAGGTTAGTTTGCAACTCTTGACAAGTGATTGATCGAATTGAATAACAACTTTGATCGAATCATTGAGTGGTAAAAGGCTAGAGTGTGTAAGATCATTTGAGTGATGCTAGCCAAGCACCAAAGAGTGTAAATATGAGTGAAAGAGAGGAACTTTTATTACTAATCTTGTTTGCTCATTTTTGTAAGTATTTGAAGTTATGCGGAGGTGTGGTATCTATAAATGCAAAGGTGCAAGTTCCCTATTTGAAATGGCCTATCTTGTTTATAGAATCTAGTGGAGAAGAGTATGAAAAGTGGGAATTCATGATAGATGAAATCTTGGCTAGCTACAACTATTTAATAAGAAAGGAAGAAAGAAATGGCTCTTGAGACCTTTGAAAGGAAACTACCCAATTATAGGAAGCATTATAGCAAGAGAGATAAGGAGATATGAAGTTAGATATGCTTTATAGAGAGCTAACGACACTTTGCCAGTTATTATTGCAGCAGATTTACTTGAGTGGCAAGTAGAGGCTTTTCTGTCCATATTGAAGTAGTTCAAGAGGGACATTGGTGGGACCATTATCGACGTCATCAATATCGCCCTCGATATTTGCTCACACAAAATCCACCTTGATCCAAAGTATTAAGCTTCAACGTAGGTTGAAACCACCTATGCAAGACGTAGTGAAGAAATAGATCATTAAGTGGCTAGATGCAATATATGCCTAATAAGGGTGGTATCATTGTGTTTCCAAAGGAAAAAATTAAGCTAATTCCATTGAGACCAGTCATACGCTATCGAGTGTGTATGGACTATAACAAGCTGAATGTGTGAACTCAAAAGGATCACTTCTCGATGCTTTTTATGGATCAGATGTTAGACCATCTTGCTGGTAGAGGATGATATTATTTCTTATTGGTTCTTGATAAGTTGGTATTTTCATTAACTTGTCTTATTATTAAACATAGATGTTTTGCCATGTTTATTGATAAAAGTACATATATTATGATTTACTTTCAGTTTTACAGATTTAAATGATTTAGGACTGATTGAGGAAGAAATCAGATAAAAACAAGTGGAAACAAGACAAAAAAAGCTGAAACAGAAGAAATTGGACCTGGCAGGAAAATGTTATTCGCGATTGTAAGGAACAGGGTCGCGATCGCGATCAACATCCTGTCAGAGACTTGTGATCACGAGGTAAATAGATGCATTCATTGTCAAGTCAAAGTTATCAAGTCGTGATATTGTTTCATAGGGTTGCGACTGCGATGAAGCAAATGTGCCAGTCATTCGGGCAGCTTTGGAAAGTAAAGTTTTGTTTCCAAATCCACATAAAAGTCATTCCTACCTCCAGCAAACACATCTTTTGCTATTTTCTCAAGATTGGAGGCTAGAATTCTTTAGCCAACACCCTTGAAAGAGAAGTTTGTAGCACTTTAATGAGAAATTCTTAACCCTTTCTTCAATTTCTTGATTTATAGTGCCTATATTTAAGTGTAGATGTAAATATTGGTTTTGAATATTGTGTTTGAGATGAATCAATATTTGGGTTGTTATTACTATCTTTTGCTTTTGTATTAATCAAAGACATGCTATTTATGAAATGAGTTTGTGTTTAACTAATTAATTTTCATGCTTTAATTATTTTCCAAAGGGACTGATCAACCCTAGGACTTACCAATTTTCTTCAATTGAATTGAGAGAGGAAATTGAAGTTGGGAAAGTTTAATTAGAACGATTTGATGTTTTAGACCTCATCTAATAAATTTGATCAAGAGATAGTTAAATCCTAGGGTAGCCTATAACTAGAATATCTTCACTATCACTTCGCTGGATTTGATAGTTGCTTTTGATCGAGAGACAATAGGGGATACTTGAGACTCCAAGGCTAATTTCTTGACCCGTGATAAATTAGTAGTATTTAGTTACTTACATTAGATCATTTGATATAAATTGACTCCCCGTTAAAAAATTCCCTAATTTTTCTTTTCTTTTGAGGGTCATCGATCACTTCTATCCATTTTAATTACTCTTATATTTGTGTGTTTGTTCTATAATGAAAATTTCCAAAATACTTGCATCAATTGTTTGGATTTGAGTGAGTGGTTCGTGATTTTTGATTTTCAATCGCCATTCATATTGTTCTTTGTGGGATCGACCCAGACTCTTTAGTTGGGTTAATATATTGCAAATGATTGTCTACATCTCTTTCGAGTAGTGTATTCAAATATTATAAAAAATGGCATCGTTGCTGGGGAACAGTTTGGCATATTTAGTTTAGAATTTGAGCTTACTTAATTTAGTTCAAGCTTATGAATGTTTGTTTGTGGTTTTCTTGTGTTTCATTGTGTTAGATTTTATTTTTGTTACTATGGTATCTTGGGATAAAAATGGTTTTGATGGTTACAATCCTTATTTTGATGGCCCATGTTCATATTATCGAGGACCCCACTCTTGCCAAGATTGTGAAAATCCTCTCGAGAGAGAGATGTATGCATTATTTTGATCCTATTGTTGGTAAGTTTGTTATTTGTGTGGTGGTCGATGGGCTTTCAAGTGATTTTCTTAATTATTGTGCCTCCTTCCCTAATTTTGGTAAAAAAATGTTAGTTGTTGTTCTGAGTTTGATAGGAATCATGATATGTCAAATGAAGAGCAACGTACCGAACACAAAGGGATTTAAGCAATGCTTAAAACTCTCTTAGATCAGGTGACTAAAGTTGGTGAGGAAGTACATCTTATCCACCAATCCATGGTAGCATTTGGAAATGAGCGTTAAATAGAGAAAAACCTTTGTAACGATGTCACCTTTAAAGTGTTGTAGATTTGCCTAGCCCTCAAAAATAAATTGTTGAAGAAGAGATTTCAAGCCAAATTAATGAACGAAAAGTAATTGATGGCTTTAATGAAGATTGTGAAAGTGAAAAATTGGTTCAAATTGAAACAAATCAAAATTGTGATGATAAGGTCGTTAATTCTCAAAGGGAAGAAATTGAGGAGATGTTGAGAAGTGCAAGGAGGAGGAGTGAAAGATATGGGCAAGTTTTGACCAAATGGTGGGACCAAATCCAAAATGAAAATGATAAAGTTGATCAAATTATGAATTTTTTCTTAGGTGTATTTTTACAAGCTTTATTGAGTCCCAACAGGAAGAAGAACTTGACAAAGATAAAATTGTGAGCGAAAATTGGATCTTACACCAAGCTCAAGAACTTGAAGTCTATGAGAAACAACATGAGGGGATTTACTCAATGATGGATGAATTTTTCAAGATGCATGTTGGGCAAAGTCAAGAAGTGAACCAACTTGACAGTGCTATTTGTGATTTGGAGACCAGTATCAATGCAAAGATTGAGACATGTTATGATTATCTTTAATTATTCAAGGATAGTGGTTTCGAATTCAGTTCCAGTAAAGAAGTGGCCAAGATTGAAGTACATGAAGTATTCGTTATTTGTTATCCAACCAAGCCCAAAGTTATTCAAGATGTTGAAATTGAAGAAATGATACTAAAGGTTCAAAAAAAAAGTCAATCAAACCATTTTTGAAAATTTAAGTTAATTTAGGGGTGAAGATGTCAAGAAAGATGCAAATTTTGTAATGGAGAGGCTCAAACCACATTTCAATTATTTTTCAACATAGTGCTTGGTTGGTGTGATGGAAATTGAAACAACCAAGAAAGCATATGGAGAATTTTGGGGATAAGAGTCTAAGCTTCTACATTTTGGAGTTAGTCATATAAAGGTGACAAAATGATATCCCTCACTTAAAGGCCAAAAAATGCAAAATACGATATCCAAGAAGTGGCCTCATTGTTCTATTACCACCACCCCAGGAGCATTATCAAAAACTTGATTTGAAGTTGGAAAGAAAATTCATATTCTCTAAATGGAGAGATAAGTGGTAAAGTTGCTTGCATCATGCCACTATGTAAAATCAAGGACTTGATCAGAGACAACCCATCATTTTCAACTTTTGGAGGTAATTTTGAAATTTTCCTTTTTAGAATAGCTTAGGATATTATTTTTGACTAATCCACAATATTTTATTATTTTTAGAAGTGGTTTTAATAGGTTTGGATACAAAAACATGGATAGAAATGAATTTTGGAGTTGTACTATATGAAAATAGGAGATATGTTGCTGTTTGAAAGTTGAAGATCACCAAAGTTAATATGCTAAGGCTGTTGCATTCAAAATTGCACATTGGTTGTCCAGTTCTGGAACTCAAGTAAAGCATTATGGTCACGATGCCTATTCTCATGATCGCCACTAGTTATAACTTTCACAGGCTATGTAGTCATGTGATACACTCCTTGATAGTGATGTAGAAAAATCATGTCATGTTTGATTAAAAGAAAAAGTGAACTGAAACTATTCTATTTGGTGTTAAATCGTCTTTGCTACTACCAAATTCCAAAATTGTCTCAATATCAAGATTCAATTTCATAGCTTTCATGTCACACCTCAAATCCCATCAAGATGGACAGGCACCCGATGCCCTAAAGACTCGAGAGAACCAACCTATAATCTCATTGTCTAAGCAAATAACTATAAAATTAGTGGGACTTTGAAAAATATATACAAGCTATAGAAATGATAAAAGAATAACATAATGATAGGCCCAAAACATATATACGTGACTTGGCCGTTGAGGCAACAACTGTTAAGGAACCAAACATAACTGCACTTTATACACTAGTCTACAAAGCCTTTATAAGATTGACAAACATGGTCTAGGTCGGGATAGGCCTCGCCTTACCTTTAACTATTATACAATACCAAAATATATACCAAAGACTTGGTAAAGCCCCAAATCAACTTGGAGCTCACCAATCACAGTTGAGGGTCCTATGCTTCTATTGAGGAGGTCTACTAGCTGGAGTACCTATACCTGTGGCATGAAACACAGTGTCCCCATAAGGGACGTCAGTACGAAAGAATGTACTGAGTATGTAAGGCATAAAGTGACCATAAGTAAGACAAGATCTAAATAAAATCAGATATCAATATATAACTGTATATATAAGAATAAAAGACCATCTTTGCTCGTATTTATGGAATCATATACATTACATCTTTTACTTTACATTATCCTTCTTTGCATTCTGAAATTGTAAAGTATATCATACAACTGACCAGCTGATCAGTGGTAAAAGAGGATTACCCATGCTAGGTATTTTAACCCCTGGGATACGGTCCTCATAAATACACAGATCGAGATCGACCCATGCTAGGCTTTACTTTAACCCCTGGGATACCACACGTGATATTGGGATCGACCCATGTTAGGTGCTCCTTCCACCCCTGGGATACCACCCAAGAATATACATATTCTCTTTACATCATTTCTATAATCTTTGAGATAGCTTTTGGTGGTTATAACATTATTGAGTTTTAAACTATGGACCAGTAGTGAGAGACATGTGAATACGCATTTAAGGCGGTAACAATGACATAGGGAGCAAATGTAACAACAATGTATTAGATTTCATGCCAAAGAACATAGAGTCGAATAGCCTTACATACCTTGTTGTATTACTCCGATATTACCCCAAATTAACCTCCTACCCCTACGAATACTTATCTATAATAAATTA
Organism: Capsicum rhomboideum; assembly: GCA_031232105.1. NCBI lineage: Eukaryota > Viridiplantae > Streptophyta > Magnoliopsida > Solanales > Solanaceae > Capsicum > Capsicum rhomboideum. The sequence continues at coordinate 84,264,193 of CP124712.1, forward strand.
AGTGGTAAAACTAGTATTAGTATCTAATCAACACATTTAAGCCACTTAACCTCACCAAAACAGTAGCCGAGCAGTAAACCCGTAATTAATTTATTCAAGGGTGTTCTTTAAACCCTTACTCCTCCAATTACATTCACATACCATACAAATCCTTATAAAATCCCCCAAAACAACTTTAGCCTCATTACACCCTCAAAATGATATACAAAGTGGAGTGGGCAGTAGGCTTACATAATATTCAGTTCGGCGGTGTATCACCACATCCTTCGTCTATAATTTAATACAAGTCAGTTACATCCTTTTCCTACATCAACCAAGTTGTCACCAACATATACACATAAAATAATTCCTAAAACATCCCCAATATCCTTTATCATAGCAACCAAATATTGAACTCATCATCCCTTGAGTTCTTAACAACATTATATACACAATTCTCCACCAAAACATGTATATAGGAAGGGGCAAAATGGGCAGTAGCCTTGCCTAAATTTTGTGATAGTTTATTCTCGTAACTTGTATTTCTTCAATATCTTGGTTCCTTCACAGACAAACCAAAGGAGAAGAGAAAAATCTCTTAATAACCAAGAAAAATGGGACTGCTAAACATATAGAGGGATGCCTTATAATTTAAACATGAAGAACATAATTTCCATAGTCTTTTTGAGATAAGCTCATGATTTGTTCACTTACCTTTTGCTTGGAAGTAATGTAAATCCCAAGAACCCTAATGGAAACTTAGGGTTGCTATAGAAGATAAGAGAGAGAAAAAGAGAAAACTCTAGAAAGTTGAATTTTTGTCTAAGTTAAAATGGGTCAAATGAGCTGGTATCAATCCCTTTAAAGGGAGAAACTCTTGGAAAACTTTCTTGGCTAATTTGGGCCATATTTTATCAAATATTTGGTGCACCTACTTTCCCATTATACTTGGGCCTTTGTGGATCTGAAACTATGGGGCCTTGGCCGCCCATTCTTCTTCTTTTCTCTCTTTTAACTTGGGCCAAAATTAATTCAAGTAGGTGGTAGTGTAATTGGCCCAATAACATGTTTAAAGGATTCTTAGTAGGTGATGCACCTACTTGGTTCTTATATTGTTCAATAAGTCAAAGTAGGTGATGCACCTACTTGTCACCTACTAGCTCAATTTAAGTGAAGCAAGCAGCTCACTTATTTTATTCCATATTCTAAGTCTTAACCCCTTATGTTAACTTTATACTTATGCACACTTGTACACTTTAATCCTTGAGGTAGAATACCACCTGACTATCTCGCGTTTAAGTACTTCTGTTTGGATTAACTTGGCGTATACATGCTGAAATGCTTGGGCCCTTATAATATACTTTAAATCCTCTTTAAATCACCGCTAATCACTTAAGAAACTTGGTTTGTTACCTATACAACAAGGTTACCTCAAGTCCTATATCAATAGAACAAGTACACGCAAAATACGGGGTGTTACATCCTCCCCCTCTAGGAACATTAGTCCTCAAATGCTAGCATAATTAGCCTGCTTAAAGAAGTTCAATACCAAGTTTAATCTTCATGTTACCACATAACACTTACACATTTATACTTACTTGTTAATGCTCCGATTCAGCATCTTGGACTTTCACTTCAGATTCGAATAAATGAGGGTACTTGGATTTCATTGTTTCCTCGGCTTCCCATGTGATTTCTTCTATTTGTTGGTTCCTCTAAAGTACTTTTACCGAAGCTACTTCTTTATTTCTTAACTTCTTGATTTGCCGATCTATAATAGCAATAGGCACTTCTTCATAAGTAAGTTCTTCTGTAACTTGTACATCTTCAGTAGGAGTAATATGAGATGGATCTCCTATGCATTTTCAGAGCATTGAGACATGAAACACTGGATGTACTATTAAAAGCTCTTGGGGAAGCTCTAACCCATATGCAACTTGGCTAAATCTTTGAATAATCTTATATGGACCTATATAGCGCGGACTCAGTTTTCCCTTTTTACCAAATCTCATTAACCCTTTCATTGGTGATACCTTTAAGAATACCCAATCTCCTATACCAAACTCTAGCCCTCTTGTTCTAATATCTGCATATGATTTAACTCGACTTTGAGCTATTTCTAGCCCTTGTTGTATCACCTTAACTTTTTCCATAGCTTGATGAACAAGATCTCGCCCAAATAAGGAAGTTTCACCCACTTCAAACCACCCAATTGGTGATCTACACTTTCTCCTATATAAAGCTTCATAAGGTGCCATTTTGATACTTGAGTGATAGCTATTATTATATTAAAACTCAATAAGTGACAAATGATCATTCCAACTACCTTTGAAGTCCAATACATAAGCTCGCAGCATATCCTCAAGTGTTTGGATCGTACGTTCTGCCTGACCATCCGTTTGAGGGTGAAAAGCTGTACATAAACTCAGTTGCATTCCTAAACTATTCTGAAATGACTTTCAAAAGTTTTCGGTAAATTGAGCTCCTCTATCAGATATAGTAGAAATTGGGATTCCATGTAACCAAACTATCTCTTTAATATATAACCTTGCATACTCTTCAGCTATGTAAGTGGTCTTAACCGGTAGGAAATGTGTTGATTTGGTTAGTCTATCAACTATTACCCATATGGAATCAAACTTTTGAGAGGAGCGAGGCAAACCAGTGATGAAATCTATGTTGATCATGTCGCACTTCCAAATTGAGAGTTGCATACACTGCATATAACATCCTGGTTTTTCATGCTCTACTTTAACTTATTGATAGTTTGGACATTGGGCTATAAATTCTGTAATTTTCTTCTTCATGTCTCCCACCAATACACTTCTTTCAAGTCATGATACATTTTAGTTGACCCTGGATGGACAGAATATCTTGAATAGTGTGCTTCCACCATAATCCTCTTCCTTAGTCCATCAATATTAGGTACACACAATCTGTATTGGCACCGAAGTACTCCCTCTTGCGTAAGCTCAAATTCCTTTGTCATACCTTATTGTACATTCTCCTTAAGTTGTAATAAAATAGGATCTGCATACTGCTTTTCTTTCACTTTAGTTATAAATGAGGATTCTGCCGCATTTTGCACAATAACTCCTTTATCTGGAGATTCAAGAAGGCAAACCCCCAAGCTATCTAGTTGGTGTAGATCTTTAGTTATCCCTTGTCTTTCCATGGACTGCCCATAAGTGCTTTCCATTGTCTTATGACTTAAAGCATCAGCTACCACATTTGCTTTCCCCGGATGATACATGATATCAACATCATAGTCCTTTAATAGCTCAAGCCATCTTCGCTGCCTTAGATTTAAGTCCTTCTGCTTAAAGATATATTGTAAACTCTTATGGTCAGTATATATATCAACATGAACCCCATACAAGTAATGGCGCCATATCTTTAAAAAAAATATAACCGCAACTAACTCAAGATCATGTGTTGGGTAACTCTTCTCATGTGGACTCAATTGTCTTGAGGTGTAGGCTATTACCTTACCATGTTGCATAAATACATATCCTAGACCCACTCCTGAAGCATCACAATAGACTACATACCCCTCTGTACCTTCTGGAAGTACCAATACAGGCGTGGAAGTTAACTTATTCTTCAACTCTTGAAAGCTTCTTTCCCAAGCATCATTCCATTGAAACTTGACTACTTTGTGTGTTAACTTGGTTATTGGTGTAGAAATGGAAGAAAATCCCTCTACGAACCTTATATAATAACCTGCCAAGTCTAGGAAACTACGAACCTCCATAGGTGTTGTGGGTCTTGGCCAACTCTTCACGACTTCTATTTTTTGAGAATCAACCTTTATCCCCTCATCGAATACAATGACCCAAGAATGCCATTAATTTTAACCAAAACTCACACTTAGATAACTTTTCATATAATTTAGGATCACGAAGAATCTGTTACACCTGTTGCAAATGATTAGCATGGTCTTCTTTTGATCTTGTTGATCTTGAATACACCAGAAGATCATCTATAAATACTATCACAAACACATCCAAGAATCGCTTGAACACTTTATTAATCAGATCCATGAAAGTTGTTGGTGCATTGGTTAGGCTGAATGACATAACTAAAAAATCAAAATGACCATACCGTGTTCGAAAAGCTGTTTTGGGTATATCTTTCTCCTTTACTTTCACATGGTGATAACCTGACCTCAAGTCGATTTTTGAGAAACACTTAGCACCTTATAACTGATCAAACAAATCATCAATTCTACGGATGGGATATTTATTTTTAATTGTCACCTTATTCATTTGTCGGTAGTCAATACACATTCTTAATGTGCCATCCTTCTTATGTACAAATAACACGGGTGCACCCCAAGGAGACATACTAGGCCTTATAAATCCCTTTTCTAACAAATATTTTAATTGTTCCTTCAATTCATGTAATTCTGCCAGGGCCACTCTATACGAAGGAGTAGAAATTGGTTGAGTACTTGGGATCACATCAATACCAAACTCTACTTCTCATTCTGGAGGAAAACTAGGAAGTTCTTCAGGAAATACATCAGAAAATTCATTTACCACTGGAATGGATTGAAGAGTCGGTGGCTCCGCTTCTATATCTCTCACTCTCCCTAAATGACATATGTACCCTTTGTACATCATCTTCTTTGCCTTAACATAAGAAATAAACTTACCCCTTGGTGCTCCAATATTACCTCTCCATTCAAGGATCGCCTCTTTTGGAAAATGGAAATGCACCCTCTTAGCTCGGCAATCTACTGTGGCATAACAAAAGCCAACCAATCCATACTCATTATAACATCAAAATCTACCATTTCTAGCTCAACAAGATCAGCCAATGTGTTACGATCACAAACAGTTACTATGCAATTATGATAAACTCTTCTAGCTATAATAGACTCTCCAACTGGTCACTTCAAATGGCTTAACCAGTGATTTTGGTGTTCTTTTGAACTTTCCAGCAATCAATGGAGTGACATATGATAGTGTAGAACCCGGATCAATTAATGCATATAAATTATGTGAAAAGATGGACAATGTACCTATAGCCACATCAGGAGAAGCCTCAAAATTTTGTCGACCCGCTAAAGCATAAGTACGATTTTAGACTCCGCTAGAACTTGCTGCTCCTCTACCACCTCTACCACAACCAGCAGACATCTGTTGACCTCTACCTAAAGGAGGTACCGATGATGATGATGCAATGGATGATCCAATAGTTTGTGTCATACCACCCATGCCCCTTCGAGGGTAATTTTTCATTATATGGCCTGGTATACCACACCAATAACAAACATCTGTCCCAAACCAGCATGCACCTAGATGATGTCCCCCACATTGTTTACAAGGCTGTCTAGGAGGTCTTGATTGGCTCATGCTTCCATGCTTTTGGTTTCCCGCAACTGAACCTTTGCTCTCACTTCTTTGCCCAAATTGATTGCCCCTAAACCCTTGAAATCGGGTGGAGTACTTGCTGTAATGTAGGAAGATGGTGGCCTAGGCTGTCTATTTAAAAATTGAGGCCTCAACTCACTTTGGGATGGCATAAACTGCCCCACAGACCTAGCCCTCTTGGAGTACCCTCTTTCTGGCTCTTGTGTCCTTCTTCTTTGTCTTTAATCTTCCATTCTCTGTGCAAAAGCTAGTATCCTTGCTATATCCATGTCTTTATTCAAGGCAGCAATAGTACAATCTCTAAATATATCCAATCTATCCATATATCGATGAGCTCCATCTTCCATAGTAGCTACAACATTAGGAGCATACCAGGCCAAAGAGTTAAACTGAAGACTGTACTCCCTCACACTCATATTCCCTTGGTGAAGATTTAAAAACTGATCTGCCCGGGCCTCTCAAATCTCAAATGGAAGGTAATAATCAAGAAATGCTGCTTTGAACACTTCCCAATTAGCTGAAGGTGCACCTGTTCCCCTAGATCGTTTCAAGTATTCATATAATAATATAGCCTCCCCTTTTAATCTATACGTTGCTAGCTCAACCGTCTCTTTACCAGATACATGCATGACATCCAAATCCCTTTGGATTTGGTCAATAAAGTATTATGGGTCTTCGTTAAGATCTGACCCGGTGAATGTGGGTGTCACACCCCGAATCCCAACGAGGCGTGATTGGCACCCGAAGCCGATATGGCCCGAGAGAACCAATCTTTGCTCATGTACATATGCATATCCTTGTATAACCATCGTACTATCTCATGCAACCGATAACATATAAAATGCTATACATATACATATATAAAACTTGGCCGTTGGGGCCATCACGTTACACTGAACGTACATATCTTATATCCATATACCCACATATGTCTACAAAATCCTCTAAATACATACACGACCAATTCATAACGTCTACAACATCAAAACCAATGTACAACTTTGACTCGAAAAGCCCCGATCCAACTGGAGCTCACTAAAGATCTGCAAATACCGTCAACCTACTGTGGAGGTCTACTAATACCTGCACCTGCAACATGTAAGGTAAGTCCCCGAGAGGGGTCAGTACGAAGAATGTACTGAGTATGTAAGGCCATAAGAAAACTACATAAGTACGTAAGAACTTCCATGGAAATAATTATAAGAGAAAACTCAATGTGCGGAATTATATACAATTCTTTTGTTATTGCCATTTACGATCATTCATTCATTATCACAACAACCATAGAACCAATATAAGAGAAATAGCAAATGTGAATAAACTCTCTTTCTGTATGTGGGGAACCATGTACATTACGTTCTTTACTTCTCTTGTCTGTACATACTTTCATCTTATTTGTTCTACCCATGCTAGGTTGTTCTGTCGCCCCTGTTATGAGATTAACCCATGCTAGGTACTTTGACCCCTGGGATGTTATGTGAACCCATGCTAGGCTTTCGTGTCGCCCTGGAATGTCATTAACCCATGCTAGGATTATCGCCCCTGGGATGTCATTAACCCATGCTAGGGTTTCGTGTCACCCCTGGGATGTTATATTAACCCATGCTAGGCTTTCGTGTCGCCCCTGGGATGTACCGTGATAACCCATGCTAGGCTTTTATATCGCCCCTGGGATGTATTGGGATCGACCCATGCTAGGCTTTTCTGTCGCCCCTGGGATACCACCAGTGTTATTGGGATCGACCCATGCGAGGTGTTTTAACCCCATGGGATACCACCCATGATTACTCATTACTTATACCTTACTTCTTTCTCTTGTTATTCTTACTTTCATTGCTTAGCGATATCTTGATGACTTGGAACACATACATACATTACTTCACATCTTTACTCTTGTAAGATTGATACCTTTACTTGTGAGGGACAAATATATTAGCTTGCACATTACTTCCCATATTACTTTTATGAGATTGGTACTTTTACTTGTGGGAGATTGGTACAAAGATAATCATAATGTTATTAGACTTTTGGAACATGATATGATTGGAACAATGCTATTCAAACTAAACAAGATCTCTTTACCTCATTACTCTCGTTGAGACAGTTATCTTAGGGTTTACAACATCATGACAGCTTAGGAACTTCAGTCAATAAATAAGAGATAAGTGAATCAGCATTCATCTAAGAGTAGGACACATGTGGATAGCAAGATATGTCAATCGTAGTTGGAATTCTATAGAACCCTCATGGAATGCAACATTTTTTGGAACCTTAGGATAATGATCCATATTAGCTAATGAACATGAGTCAACCAATGGACATGAGTCATATGATTCACCATTGACCAAGATATCATACATCTATAGCATTTCACACCACACTTACCCTTTACGCTTCCTCATTATCATCCCGTCACAATTACCCTATCAACTTGTCTCATAAAAACTTATGAACAATCATATATACTTAACATAGTGTCATTAAAACGACATCACAAGTTGATAATTACATCCATGAAGGGTATAGAGGTTTTGGGGGGCCAAAGGGAAGCAAAAACAAGCAATTTGGAGTTCTGGGCCGCCGATCCGCTAAGCCACCTGTGCCTGAAGGTGGATGACCTGCGTCCACAGGTGACCTTTGGCAGTAGCCAGAGTCACCTGCGTTGGCACCTGCGCCCGCAGGTACTTCGTCTGCGAGGGCGGGTGCCCGTTTCGGCCAAAAAGGGTCTCTTTTGGGTCTTTTTATGCAATGAATGGTCCATGATCATAACTAAAATTATTTTAACATATTTTTGATCATATTATATTCCAACAATCATCCATGGTCTCACAACACACATAAACATCACCAAAACGACACTTTACAGTCAATACGTCACCAAAACCATAACCAATTTCACAATAGAAATTCCAAACATTATACACCATGACAAAACAAGGAAATGCTATAATCACATCTCACATGTCAATATTAATTACATCATGTTCACTTCCTTCAAGACCACAAGTCTATATTTAAGTTTACAAGGCAAAACCATCCTCCGATTTAGAAAACATGTAGCATACACACATAGTGAATTTCTCACACTTCACCAACATAACCAACATGATATAAACCATCTTCCATGAATAAAATATGTTAAACCATAATAATATACACTTACCAATACTAACCAAGTGATGATCTTTTGCCAAAAGGATGAAGGTCTAGGGTTTGTGGAAATATTGAGAAAATTCTAGAAAAGGCATGGGTGTACAAATGATATAAAATATGATTTTTCTTTGCTTATATAGACCCTTTAAGGTCATCCTTATCCCATAACTTTGGTCAATAATTGATTTATGGACTTGGTCTTGCAAGAATGGGTTAATTACCCCTTTTGCGCCATGTCTTGCATGCTAATTTTTGGGCCTCATTTAGCTCATAACAAATTGTTAGTTGAGCCCACCAAGTGAATGAATAATTCCTTATATATATATATATCCCTCAAGTCACTCTTATCCATCTCTTGGCATTAAATGCATGGTTGATTAGTCAAATGGAAGATTGGATCATGTTTTGCCCCATTGGGCCTAATCTTTTATTCTTGTTTTGGGCCTCATTTGGCCCAATGGCTCAAGACTCATATAAGTCACAAAATGTACCACAAGGTTTCTGATGCTCATACTTGACCTGTTGACAATTCTGAAACTAAGTCACAAAATCCATAATGTCACGCTTCATTCTTCTCCACCAATAATATTGTCTCAAGTCTCTATACATTTTGATTGCACCTGGATGTATAGAGTGCCTAGAATTATGAGCCTCTACAAGAATAGTAGGAATTAAATCACCCACTCGAGGCACACATAGGTTCCCCCAAATACTCAACTCCTTCTTCATCAAGAATGGCTTTCTTAGCCTCGCCTTGCAATACTTTTTCTCTAAGGTTACTTAGTTTTTGGTAACTGTCTGCTCTTAATGTTTTTGAAAAAACATAGACTTAGCGTCCACATGGGCTAACACTCCTCCCTCGCTAGTCACCTGCAATCTCATGAAATCATTAACCAAATCTTGTACCTCTCTATCCAGTGGGCGTCTTGACACCTTCAACCATGCCAAGATTTCCATGCTTACCAGCCTCCAACTCAATGCGTTTTCCACTACATTGGCCTTGCCTGGATAATACAAGATTGAGATGTCATGGTTTTTGATAAATTCCATCCATCTTCTCTGACTTAAGTTCATATCTCTTTGGATGAACATATACTGCAAACTACGGTGGTCTATGAACACCTCAAACTTTACCCCATAGAGGTAGTGTCTCCAAATCTTCAAAGCAAATACCACAGCCGCCAACTCCAAGTCATGAATGGGATATTTCTTTTTATAAGGCTTTAGTTGTCTCGAAGCATAAGCAATGACATTCTGACCCTGCATCAAAACAGCACCTAAAACCAACCATAAAGCATCACAAAATACAATAAAAGTCCTTAGCTTTCATAGGCAAGGTGAGAATTGGGGCTGAAATTAACAAAGTTTTGAGCATCTTTCCTTACACTTGTATTCCCACACAAACGAAACCTCTTTCTGAGTGAAGCGGGTCATATGTGAAGCAATATCAGCAAACCCCTTTACAAATGGACCATAGTAACCGGCCAATACCACAAAACTATGAATCTCGATAACATTTATCGGTCTAGCCCAATTCTTAACCACTTCAACTTTCTGCAGATCTACCATCACCCTTCCAAAGATACCATGTGTCCAAAGAAGGACACTAAAGACAACCAGAATTCACACTTTGAATATTTTGTATATAGTTGCTTCTCCTTAAGAAACCCCAACACTATACGTTCATGCTCCTCTTTACTCTTGGAGTACACCAGAACATCATTAATGAACATAATAACAAAAGAATCAAAAAACTTCTTAAAAACCCTATTTATTAGGATCATAAAAGCAGCTGGGGTAATGGTCAAACCAAAAGACATAACCTAAAACTCATAATGCCCATAAAAAATTTGGAAAGCAGTCTTTGGGATGTCCTCCACCCTAATCTTGAGTTGATGGAAACCTAATCTCAAATCAATTTTAGAGAACACTGCAGCCCCCTAAAACTGGTTGAATAGATTATCTATCCTAGGCAAAGGATACTTGTTGCAAATACTCACCTTATTCAACTGATGGTAGTCTATACACATCCTCATACTACCGTCATTCATTTTCACAAACAAAATGGAAGCACCCCAACGCAAAATGCTTGGACAAATAAACCCTTTTCTAACAACTCTTGTAATTGGGTCTTTAATTCCCTTAACTGGGTGGGTGCCACACGATAGGGAGGGATAGAGATGGGGAAGATTCCTGGCTCTAAGTTTATGCAAAAGTCAAACTCATGACCTAGGGGCATACCAGGAAGGTTTTCAAGATCTAAGAATTCACACACAACTAGAACCAAAGCTATAGGAGGAACTACTGAACTTTCTTCCTGAAGAAGAGCTAGAAACACCCTGCACCCCCACTTAACTAACTTCTGGGCATGAATAACTTACATAATTCTTATAGGAGTAGGCTTAAAAGTATCCTCCCACTCTAACTTTTCCATCTCGAGCATAGCTATAGTAACAGTCTTAGCATAACAATCAAGAATAGCACGATAACGAGACAACCAACTCATCCCCAAAATAATATCAAATTCCTCCATATCTAAAATCACTAAGCTACCAAAGTCTTAAACCCTATAAACATCATAGGAAACACCCGATAGACTTGATCAATACATACAGACACCTTAACTGGTGTGGACACATGTATAGAAGTATCAAGATATTCACAGTCGAAATCCTAGCCCAAAGAAAATTTTACAAACACATAAGGGAAAGTAGACTCGGGAACAAACAATATAAAATCCATACAATCAAAGACAAGAATAGTACATGTGATCAAAGCATCATAAGCTTCCACTTCAGGATGGGCTAGAACAACATAAAGATGAGCCCTATCACTACCCTGACCGCCATCTCTACCTGTCTGAGCACCACCTCTACTAACCGATCCTCCACCTCGATTGGCTTGGTAACTACCCCTCCTTGTAGCCTGGCCACCATGCCCACCCTGTGGATGACCCCTACCATTTCCTTCACCACCACGATCCACTAGAACTAGCACACTAGAAGATGGTTGCTATGTTAACTGACCTGCAAACAACAAATTAAGACAAAACCTCTTGATGTGGCCCAAACATCCATAATTAATGCACCTGATGCCCAAGGAAAGTCTCTGAACTAAAGATGACGAAGGTTTATAGTTACCTATCCTTGAAGGTTGATAACTGACCCCAGATAGGCCCCCTGCTAGCACAGGTATGGCCGAATGGCAAGGCCGGGAAGAAAAAACCCTATGAACCACGACCTCTCAAATAAGTACCACTAAACTGTCCAGATATTTGGGCCATTATTTCCTCCGCCTTCACCTCCCCTTGCTTGCTAATAGCTTCAGCCTTATTAGCAAACTCAATAACATCCTGGAAGGACTTGCCCGAAGCCACCACTGACAAAGTAACCATCTGAATTCCTGAATTCAAACCTTTCACAAAGTACCTGATCCGCTCCTCCTCTGAAGTAATAAACTGAAGTTCATAATGAGACAAAGCATGAAATTTGTCCTTATAGGCCGCCACAGTTATATCTCCCTGTTCTAATTTTAGAAACACATCCTTCTTCTGATCATAATATGTGCGAGGAATATACTTTTCAAGAAACACATTCTGGAACTGAGTCTAAATAAGTGGAGGGAAGGCAGCCCTGCACTCAACAAAAGACCTCCACCATAGCCTGGCCTCAGCCTACAACTAAAAAGACAGGAATTTCATACCATACCTCTCAACCATACTCATTTTATGCAAACGCTCATGACAATCAATTAAAAACTCAAAAGCATCCTCAAACTCAGTACCGTGAAACATTGGAAGTTCATTTTCATGAACTTATAGAATAGTCCATGCTTATCATCAGTCATCACTGGTCCTAATACCTACCGAAGAAACTGTCACGACCTAATTTCGCGAGTCATGATGGCACCAACTTTAACCCACTAGTAGGTAAGCCAAATTGTAGGCCGAAATAGCAAGTAATAGGCTAGTTGGTGAAAGGCATAATAAACATAAAAAGTAAGCATACAATAGAACTGTAGGCGATAAAATATAAGAGCAACAGTACAAATATCAAAGGAGAGATAAAGTATGCAAAAGAATATCCCATGACCTACCAAGGTCGGTACAAGAGCCACTAAATCCAAAAGAATAAGAGTACTACATAATATCAAATAAACATGTAGTCTCAAAGAGTAAAGACTATCCAAAAGTAGTAGAAGGAGAGAAAATCAGCTCTGGCTCTGAAAGCTCACCCTATCTCCAAATCTCAAAAGGAAGATGGAATAGAACGTTAGTAGCGGTGACTTGTACTCCGATCTGCATCAAAAAAAGAAGCAGAAGTACCAAAACAATTGGCACTCAGTAGACATTATCGGCCGACTGAGCTAAATCATGATAGAAGCATACTAAAATGCGAGAAGGTAACATAAAGTCATGGATAAACATTTCATCAAAAGTACTACTCCAAACCGAGAGGAAGAGAAAAATATGCATAGTAAAATATATCAAAGTAAATATAGTCTAGGAAATAACTTAACTGGACCCCCATAAGCCCAAAAGGTACAAACAAGTAAAGAGTTAACCCAGCCAAGCCCCCATAAGCCCAATAGATGAAAATAAGGAAGAATACCAGTAGACATAACTTAAAGTTACCACCCAGTGAAACCATACCTGAGAGTTCCTTCAAACCGTAATGCCGAACTTGAATCTAAACTGAAGAATAGTAACATGATAATAGTGCCATAAACCGATCATACATGTCGAACCTGAATCGAAACTAGTAAGTAAACCTCAAAGTAAAGAGCATATGAAGCCATAACCGCCTTTAATCAAAATTAATATTAAATTACCAAATTTAATGATAAATCTTCAAGAGTCGCGACATCTAATCAATAAGGCTAAGAAGAAAGCTTAAAGGTCAACCATATACTAATTTGGGTATTCCAACTAGTTGGGAACCAATAAAAGGCCTGAGTCATCCTAAGGTTCGAGATTATGCCTAAAATAATGAAGAAGGTCTCCTAAGTCTATAAGGAGAAACTTTTGGTAATTAACCTAAGAAGAAGGTCGATGGGGCCAGCTACTAGTCCCAAAACCCCATAATAAGCAAGCACCTAACCAACTTAGACTAAGGTTCCACCATCCTACCCCCAAGGTCTTAATTAAGCTACAACTAGTCGTAAGGGGGTTATTACAATTATTATAAGGGATGGCGAGGTCAAATTCTACTAAAAAGGCCCTAAAATGGCTAACTTTAACTCATAAAATACTAAAATAACAACCAAGTTGTAAAACCCTAACCATCACTAGCATAATACTACACAAATAACATAATAAAGCTCAATCTAAGAGGAAAGTAAGCCTAGCCTACCTGAACGCTGCCGAAAGCTCGATAAAGTCTACTAGATCGAAACTTTTCCCTTTCGAGAAGTCTCCGAGCGCTTCCGCGCTACCAAAATAGTAATCTATGTATTAACATAAGAATAAAAATACTCATATTGCATAGAAATTCTTCGGGTCCAAAATCAAGCTAAAAATCCCAAGTCAGGCATGCTTGCGGAATCACCACTTTGAAACCATCAGCACGTCCATCTAAGCACAAGAATCATTTCCCCTCAAAGATGGCTGAAATTCAAGCACAAACGGGCCCTAAATTGGCCCATACAGTAACTAGGGATTTGAGTTTAATTAGGAGAACTAACTAACAAATTAATGGAAATATACGAAAATAGAGGTGAGAGAAACAACCAAGATGATGTTTCCAACTCATTCCCGACACCCAATGCTCAAGCTCCATGAGTTTCTAAACTTTCTAGGGTTTTATGGAGTCTTGGGACATAGAAAAAATAAGCTTGGCCGGATAGGAAATGAATTATAAAGGGGAAGTATCAGTGATGACTGCTTAAGAGATCAAAAGATCACTTAAGCGGTTGGGCGTCACTTTGACTAAATGTCAACCTTTGCTTAAGCATTCAAGGGTCGCTTAAGCGACCTCTGCCTAAGCGATATGACCTCCACTTAAGCGACCAAAGGTACACTTAAGTGGATGCACCAGCTGCGCCATCAAATATTCCATCCGGGGTCTTTCAATGAAATGTGGGTCCCACACTCAAGGGACATTTTAACTAAAATCCACCCAATAGTCTAAAATGAGTCCAGAAGCATTAGGACCAAAACCAAGGGACTCTATAGCCTAAAATCAATGTTCCAAAGCTAACGAAACTATCATAATTGGCATACGAGGCTGTTTACCTGATGTTTTGGCCCAATACCCAATTCTTAACAGCGAAGACTTTAAAATAGGGAATTGGCTCTAGAAACCAAACGAACTACCCGATAACCAAACTGTCAATTCCAGCAAGTCATAAATGACTTAGGGAAGCTATGGGAAAGTTCTAAACATGAAATAGTGTGGAATTGCAGAAAATGACCTAGAGGGTCATTACAATATTCACTACTAAAAGGACTTTTGTCCGCAAAAGTAAAGGATCAAGGTGTACCTGGGGCTCAAACAGGTGGGGATACTGGCTCTGCATCTCACTATCAATCTCCCAGGTAGACTTCTAAATTGGACGGTACCTCCACTGAACCTTAACCACTGGAATCTCTCTAGAGCGCAACCGTCTGACATCCCTAGCTAGTATAGAAACTGGCTCCTCTATGAAGGTCAACCTCTCATCCAACTAAACTGAGTCCCCACAAAGCACATGAGACTCATTTAAAATATATTGCCAAAGCATGGAGACATAGAAAACTAGGTGAACAACTAAAATATCTGGGGGCAAGGATAACTCATAAGCCACCTCACTAACGATCCAAAGTATATCCAATTGCCCATTGTACTTGGTGTTGAGCTTACCCCTTTTCACAAACATCATCACTCCCTTATTGGGTGACACTCAAAGGAATACCCAGTCGCCAACTCCAAACTTCGACACCCGAAGCCTACGGTCAGCATAACTCTTCTACCTACTCTAAGATGCCCATAGCCTATCCTAAATCACTTGAACCCTACCCAAAGACTCACAAAGCAGGTCGGTACCACGAGGACTAACCTCAAAAGTCTCAAACCAACTAATTAAAGATTGACAATGCCTACCATACAATACCTCATAGGGTGCCATCTCAATACTCTGCCAAGGCTAAATACTACTCCAACTGACCTCCAAAGTCTATAACACATGTGCAGAGCATATCCTCCAAAACTTGGATAGTCCGCTCTGACTGACTGTTGGTCTAATGGTGGAAAGCAGTGCTAAGATCAACCTGAGTACCCAACTCCAACTAGAATATCCATCAGAAACTAGAAGTGAACACTGAGCCTCTATCTGAAATAATAAACATGGGTACACCATGGAGATGAACTATCTCACGAACATAGATACGAGCTAACCTCTCGGCACTAATGAAAATCTGAATAGGGATGAAATAAGTTGACTTGGTCAACCTATCTATAATGACTCAAATACTATCACAACCACCAGAGGTGTAAGGTAACCCGCTCACGAAGTCCATCATAATCCACTCCCACTTCCACTCAAGAATGGGTAATCTCTGAAGTAATTCATCCAGTCTCTGATGCTCGACTTTCACCTACTGACAATATAAACACTGAGCTACAAAGTCCACTACATTCTTTTTCATGCCACTTCACCAGTAATATTATATCAAATCTCTATACATATTAGCTGTCCCAGGGTGAATAGAATATATGGAGCTATGAACCTTCCGTAGAACTAACTGAATGAAGTCTCCAACCCTCGATAAATAAATACGATCATCGAATCTCAGAATACCCTCTAAATCTAAGGTAGCCCTCTTGGAGTTAACTCTCAGCACCTGGTCATGGATGTCACAAAGTCTACTATCCTGAAACTAACAATCTCGAATCTGCTCCATCAAGGTAAACCTAGTCTTAACACTGGCAAAAATCCTCCTGGGTTCTGAAATGTCAAGTCGCACCATCAAGTTGCCCAAGGACTGAATGTCCAAAGCCAATGGTTGCTCCGAAATTGAAATAAAGTCCAAGCTACCCAAACTCATAGTCTTTCAGCTCAAGGTATCCGTTACCACAATTTTCTTGCCCGAATGGTATATAATAAAGATATCATAGTCTATCAGTAACTCGATCCACCTGCGCTGCCTAAAATTAAACTCCCACTGGGTCATAATGAATTGAAGACTACAATGGACAGTATATATCTCACAGTGAAAACCATACAAGTAATGCCTTCAAAACTTAAGCACTAAAAATACCACTGCCAACTCCAAATCATGAGTGGGGTAGTTGCACTCGTGCACCTTCAGCTGCCTTGATATATAAGTAATAACTCAACCCTGCTGCATCAGAATACACCCCAAACCAACACCAAAAGCATCATAGTAACCTATAAAACCCTCACCCTCAACTGGAAGAGTTAATATAGGAGCTGAAGTGAGCAAGTCCTTGAGCTTTAAAAATCTCAACTTACACTCGTTAGACTACTGGAATGAAACCTTCTTCCTCGTTAATCTGGTCATAGGTGCTTTAATGGTAGCAAAACTCTTTATGAACTGTATGTAGTATCTGCCAACTAATAAAGTTACAAACCTCGATTGGAGATATAGGTTTGTCCCAAATCATGAATAGCCTCATTATTTATCAGATTTACCATAATCCAATCCTTAGACACTACGTGTCCTAGGAATGTCATAGACTCCAACCAAAACTCATACTTCAAGAATTTGGTAAAACGCCTATGATCTCTCAAAGTGTGGAGCACAGTCCTCAAATGTTTCTCGTGCTCCTCCCTACTCCTCAAATAAACAAGAATATTATCAATGAAAACTATCACGAAGGAGTTTAAATAGGGCCTGAAAACATACTTCATCAATTCCATGAACATTGTTGGGGCATTAGTCAACCCAAAAGACATCACCAAGAACTCATAATGGCCATAACGAGACCTGAAGGCTATCTTATGAATTTCCTCTGCCTAAATCCTCAACTGGTGGTGACTAGATTTCAAGTCAATCTTAAAAAACACTACCGTACCCTGAAGTTGGTCAAATAAGTCATCAATATGAGGCATGGGATATCTATTCTTAACTGTCACCTTATTCAGTTGTTTGTAGTCAATACACATATGCATAGAATCATCTTTTTTCTTCACGAACAGTACAAGAGCACCCCAAGGCGATACACTCGGTCTAATAAAACCCTTGCCTAAAAGATCTTGAAGCTGAAAATTTATCTCCTTAAGCTCAGCACAAGCCATATGGTAAGGTGCCATAGAAATAGGTCAGGTACCTAGCTTAAGATTAATAGCAAACTCAATATCACGCTTATGTTGAAGGCCAGGTAGGTCGGTAGGGAAGACATCAAAAAACTCTCAGACAATAGGAATAGAATCAAGTGAAGAACTTTTTTGCACTAACATCACAAACATAAGCAAAATAAGACATGCAACCCATCGATACCAGTCTTTTAGCCCAAACAAAAGAGATAATCCCAATCGATGCGTGGCTAAAATAACCCGTCCACACAATAGAGGGTAAGCCAGGAATGGCTAAGGTAACAGTCTTGGCAAAGCAACCCAAGACCGCATGATAGGGGGACAACCAGTTCATGCATAGAATCATATAAAAATCCATCATATCTAGCACAACAAGGTCAACCCGAGTATCAAACTCTCAAACAGTCACAATACATGATCTATAAACCCAATCCACCACTAAAGAATCACCTAAGGGAGTAGATACACGCAATAGTATAGATAAAGGCTCCCAAGACAACTCTAATCGTGGTGCATAATAAGTAAAAACATATGAATAACTGGATCTCAGATCAAATAAAAAAATAGCTGGCTGACGACATACTAAAATCATACCTCTAAGAATAGCATCTAAAGATTCTGCCTCCATCCTATCAGGTACTATATACAACTGACCCTGTCGGCCCCCGAACAGGGCACCTGACCGACCACCTGTCCTACCTGCCTGAGGAACTCTTCTAGAACCCTGGGGACTACCCCTGTGACCCTAGACACCACCCCTAGCTGGAGGTAATACTGATCGGATAGGCTGAGCACTCTGTGCTACAAGCTGAATCATCCCACGATGAGGACACTCTCTAGAGAAATGCATGATGACCCCACAATCATAGCATGCCTCGGGCACCCTACTCTTCCCAGAAGATTTAGTTGACCCGGTATGGCCTCCTCGACTTGATGATCTAGACTGTTCACCCCTAGAAGACTGACCCCTGCTCTAACCACTGAAGTTACTATAACTGAGCTGACCCCTATCAATAATCTGAAGTACTACCTGAATGGGTCTACTAGATAGATCCTGGTGCTGAGAAGACTGACGCTGAGGGTACCTACCCTAAAAACCTCTACCCCTAAACTGCGAGCAGCCTTGGCTCCCACTGAAACTATCCTACTAGCGCGGCCTCTTATCGCTTCCCCCTTGGTCCTCGTGATTTATCTCCTCTATAGATAGATATGTGCGATAATATTAGTATTCTTGAAGTCACCAAACTCTAAGTAGCCCTACGGAGCGATAGACTCAACCCTCTGATAAAACACCAAATCCTCTCATACTTTGTTGGTAGAATCATAGTTGTATATCTGGCTAACTTATGAAACCATACCTCATACTCGACCACCATCATGAAACCACATCTTAATGCAGAAAACTCATCCCTCAGGTGTTCACGCATAGTGTAAGGAACGTACTTCTCCAAGAAAGTCTCAAAGAACTAAATCCAAGTCATTAGTAGAGATCCAGCTGGTCTGGAATCAAGATAACCCCTCCACTACTATTGTACTTCCTTGACAAGCTGATACGCCAGGTAGTCCACTCTGCGCCACTCAACTAGCCCTAAATTATAGAGCCTCTCCTCACAACTAGTCAGAAACTCATAAGCATCCTTTCCTGGGGTCCCTGCAAACATAGGTGGAGTCAATATCAGAAATTAGCCCAACATTTTCTGCTCCTTGGCAGACATAACAGGCTGAGCAATTGTCAGTTGTAAAGCTATCGGTGCTGGAGGAATCTCAACTCTGGAGGCCAAAATTGTAGGTTGCGTCCTTAAATCAGTACCATTATGGCCTGCTGACAAAGCACCATCACATGGTGAGTCACCTATTAAACCCAACAGCTAAAATAAGGCATCTTTGAGCACTGAAGAAGATATAAATCCCAATAGAGCATGGGCTAGCCCTGGACCACCAGCGACTGAGGCGGCTAAATCCCTAGAGCTACCTCTAGCTCAAGAGCAATAACAGGGTCTAGTGAAGGCTTTTTTTTTTCTAACCCCTAGCTGGGGTTGCAGCTCTAACTTGGCCTGGACATCTAAGTCGGCCTCAGCCTCTAACATGTGCCCTAGTTGCAAGCTCAGGGTTTCCATCTTCAGTCATCATAGCTTGCATCTTATCCATCTGTGAAAGAGTGAAACAACTGAGAACTCAGAAACCAACACAAACCTATTCCACGAAATGAACAAAGAAAGTGAGATTTTCCTATGAATGTCCTGTAGCCTATAAAAGGTAGAATACGAACATCATTGTACCGATCCGCGAGACTCTACTAGACACTTGATCTTGTACCAACAACACTAGTGAACCTAGGATCTGATACCAATTTGTCACGGTTCGATTTTACGAGTCACGGTGGCACCTACTTTAACCCACCAGTAGGTAAGCCAAATCATAGCTCGGAATGGCAAGTAATGGGCTAGTTGGTGGAAGGTATAATAAACACCAAAAGTAAGCATACAATAGAATTGTAGGGTATAAAATATAGGAGCAACAATAAAATATCAAAGGAAAGAGAAAGTATGCAGAAAAATATCCCACGACCTAGCAAGGTCGGTACAAGAGCCCCTAAATCCAAAAGAATAAGAGTATTGTATAGTATCCAATATATAGGCAGTCTCGAAGAGTAAAGACTATCCAAAAGTAGTAGAAGGAGAGAAGATCAGCTCTGGCTATGAAAACTCACCCTATCTCCAAATCCCAAAAGCAAACTAAAATAGAACGTCAGTGGCGATGACTCGCACTTGGATCTACATCAGAAAAGATGTAGAAATGTAGTATGAGTACAAAAATAATTGGTACTTAGTATACATCATCGATCGACTGAGCTAAATTATAATAGAAGGATAATAAGATTCAAGAAGGTAAGATAAAGTCATGGATAAACATTTCATCTATATTACTACTCCAAACCGAGATAAAGCTATAAATATGTATAGTAAATACATCAAAGTAAATACAGTCTAACTACTACCTAACTGGACCCCTATAAGCCCAAAAGGTACAAACAAGTAAAGAGTTAACCCAGCCGAGCCCCAATAAGCCTGATGGATGCAAACAAGGAAGAGTACCGATTGACATAAATTAAAGTAACCACCTAGTAAAACCATAACTAAGAGTTCCTTCAAAGCGTAACGCCGAACTTGAATCAAAATAGAAGAACAGTAGCATCGTAATAGTTCCATAAACCAATCATACATACCGAACTTGAATTGAAACTAGTAAGTAAACCTTAAAGTAAAGAGAATATGAAGCCATAACCTCCTTTAATCCAAATTAATACTAAATTACCAAATTCAACAATAAATCGACAAGAGTCATGAGATCTAATCAATAAGGCTAAGAAGGAAGCTTAAAGGTCAACCATATACTAATTTGGGTATTCAACTAGCCGGGAACCACTAGAGGGCCTGACTCATCCTAAGGTTCGAGATTATGCCTAAAATAATGAAAAAGGTTTCCTAAGTCTATAAGGAGAAAATTTTGATAATTAACCTAAGAAGAGGACCGACGGGGCCCGCTACTAGCCACAAAAATCCATATTAAGCAAGAACCTAACTAACTTGGACCTCTCTCTTACCCCAAGGTCTTAATTAAGCTATAACTAGTCCTACCAAAATGGCGAGGTCGAATTCTACTAAAAAGTCACTAAAACGGCTAACTTTAACCCATGAAATACTAAAATAACAACCAAGTCATAAAACCCTAACCATCACTAGCAGAATACTACACAAATACCATAATAAAGCTCAATCTAAGAGGAAAGTAAGCCTAGCCTACCTGGACACCGCTGAAAGCTCGATAAAGTCTATCGGATTTTAGTTTTTCCCTTCTGAGAAGCCTCCGAACATTGTCAAGCTACCAAAATAGTAATCTATGTGTTAACACAAGAATAAAAATACCCATATTGCATATAAATACTTCGAATTCAAAATCGAGTTAAAAATCTCATGTGGGACCGCTTTCAAAGTTGCCACTTTGAAATCATCAACATGCCCCTCTAAGCTCGAGGATCATTTACCCTCAAAGATAGGTGAAATCCAAGCACAAATGAGCCTTAAAGCAGCCTATAAAGTAACTTGGGATTTGAGTTTAAATCGAAGAATTAACTAAGAAATTAATGGAAACTTACAGAAATAGAGGTTAGAGAAATGACCAAGATGATGTTTCCAACTCGTTCCCGACACCCAATGATTAAGCTCCACGAGTTTCTAAGCTTTCTAGGGTTTTATGGAGTCTTGAGACTTAGAATAAATAAGCTTGGCTGAATAGGAAATGAATTATAAAGGGGAAGCATCAGTGACGACCGCTTAAGCAGTCAAAAGATTGCTTAAGTGGTAGGGCGTCCCTAAAGCGACTTTAACAAAATGTCGGCCTTCTCTTAAGCGGTCAAGTATCGCTTAAGAGACCTCCACTTAAGCTATGTGGCCTCCACTTAAGCAACTAGGCAGGGTCCAAGGCTGGTCGCTAAAGTGATCCCCTGGTCTCTTAAGCAACCAAAGGTTCGCTTAAGCGGCTGCACCAGCTAATGTCAGGCACCAGCATACTTGGCAATTTGTCAAGTTTCCAATTGGATCCTCGGGATTTATTTGGAATTTCATAAATGCAACCAAACTATGATACCCTACAAAATTTGACATTTTGGACTCAACGATGCCATCAAACTTCCATCTAGGTTCGTTTCGATGAAATATGGGTCCCACACCCAAGGGTCGTTTTAACCAAAATCCACCCAATAGTCCAAAATATGTTCGAAAAACTTAGGAGCCGAACAAAGGGTCCCCCTAGCCTAAAACCAATGTTCTAGAGCTAACAAAACTATCAGAATTGGCATACGAGGTCATTTATCTAACGTTTTGGTCGGATAACCAATTCATAACAGTGAAGACTTTAAAACAGAGATTTGTCTCTAAAATACAAACGAACTGCCCGATAACCGAACTGTCAATTCCAGCAAGTCATAAATGACTTGGGGAAGCTATGGGAAAACTCTAAATGCCAAAATTGTGTGGAAATGTTTAAAATGACCTAGAGGGTCATTATAGAAACACTCCAGTCTGAAAGCCCTCATCCATTCTAAGTGCCACAATAGTTGTATGTTGTAAGAATGGGGACGAAAATACAAGAATAGTTGGAGTAGTACAGATGCCATCTAAACTGTTCAGAAATCCCAACACCTACTGAGTCAATTCGTCGGACGGAGTCACTTGAATTGTGCCATTCTGTATAGGTACTTTATTCTCAGGGGACACCAGTTCTCCTTCCTTAACTACCACATCCTCATTCAGGGTTAACTCTGGAGCTTTCTACTAAGAGGGAAAGGATGGTGTTCTCTATCTAGTAGGTACTCCAGTAGCCCGGGCTCCACCCCTAACAGGTGTTGCCCCTCTTCCTCATCTTCTTGCCCTGCCTCTCACACAAGAACTGCCCTAAATTGTAGCCTAAGTAGCCGATGAGGGTGTTGCTGCTGGTGTGGCTGCTGCTGCTATAGAGGAATGAGTATTCACCATCTGGTAAACAAGAGTAAATGAGTTAGATACCAATTTGGATCACCAGATACCAATTGGAATCAAGTAATAGCACAAAAGAAAGAAAGAAAGGAATTTATTTCCTAAAGCCCTGTAGCAACTCAAAGAAAAGTACAAATGTCTCTGTACCATTTTCCAAGACTCTACTAGACATGTTCTTGTATGAAGAGATCTACGAACCCAATGCTCTGATACTATCTTTTTTGCGACCCAAATGGTCATGATTGGCACCGGCACCCACCAAAACACTATGGTGGGAGAACCATCTAATGCATCTCTTACCAACCAAGTCAACTTATTCACAAACTACTTTTATCAAATTCTTAATCAAAGTCACTAACGCAATAATTATTGTCTTGAATAAAATCTAAAACTTAATCCAACATCATAGTCAATGTAAATAGAGTGCAGAATATCTCTATTTATTACAACCCTCTAGACCTGAAGTCATCGTACAAGAACAACTAAGAGTATCCAAAACTGTGGATAAAATATTATCCAAGAACACAAAAGAAAAATACGAAAACATCTAAGTCCAAAAACAACGGACATGAACACAAGTTAGAAGATTCAATGGCTACTCGGACACGATGCTCACCCTTGAATTGAAGTCCGTAATTGCTGGCAAGAGTCGAGATCTCATCTCAAACACTAGAACATACTCTTTACTAAATAAAAAGAAGAGCACAGGCAATATCAGTACATCAACAAGTACATGTAGGCATCATAGGTTGACTCAACTCAATACTATACAAATAGGCAAACTAAATATGAGTAACAACAATCACAATAGAACTTATAACTAATGACAACCAATCATAAATATGATACTTCACTTCAAAACAAATACAAGCTCACATTTACACCTTTTGCACTTAATTAAATTCGTCAACAAGGTTTATTAAAACATATAAGTGTAAATGTTTGTTCAAATGCATATGATGAATGTATGTATGCAAGATGTACGTATAATCTCTTTGTCATCTCAATATCATCACTATCTATTATTTCATCATCATCATCAATGTCATTATCAAGATAATTATCAATATCATCAACTCATCTCCACAACAACACAATAGCCACTATCAACATCAATGAAAATGCAATGCAGTCAATAATCATAAGTAGTGCTCGAAAGCAATTACAAACACTTAATTTACATATAAGCACAGAGTCAAGCAAGTTTTTTCGCTACAAATAAATCATGACCTACCTCGATTTCCTGCTCGAATCACTTTAAGGCCATAAGCTTGCCTTTCCTTTCTCTTTCGATTCGTTCTTGATCTACAACAGCAAGTTTACACACCCATTTCAATAATCCCATTTTTCCAACCACTAGAAACCTACATTTATTGATTTAAATGATAAGCTTGCCCTAGTTTATCATCTTAGGGTTTTCTACCCTTTATACTACATGAATCCTCCATATTTTAACATGTACAACAATAATTCTACTCAATTAAGTGTTTTCTAACACCCAAGGATCATTACCAGCTGAATTTGCTCAAATTCCCATTAATTTACGTTCAATTCATAAATTAGGACTAAACCCTAATTTCTACCATGAACCTGATTCTAGTGATTTCTAAGGTTTCTAGGAAGTAATTCAAGTTTAGAAAGTAGATAAACCTCACCTTCAAAGATGAAAACCCCCAAAAGTGTAGAAAATTACCACTTATTAAGGCTCAACTCATTTTTGGAAAAGTAGAAATGTAAAATAAGTTTTCTGGTTTTAAAAACTAGAATTCAGCATTTTTATCATTACGGCGGTAAAGTGAATGCTACAGCGGTAAATTTACCACTTTAGCGGCTCATAGGCCAATTAAGGTCACCACTACAGCGATACTTTTACCATTATAGTAGTGTCACTATAGCGGTCCCAGGGAAGTAACTCGGGACTTCATCCTGATTCAGGCTATTTTACAACACACCTCTCAGAATTAACATCACAAACTAACTCTTTTACGGTAAACTCTATAACCAAAGTTCTATTAATAAGTTTTACGGCTTCCTAAACTAGTCCTCTATCACAAAATCAAATCAAACAAACCTACCAACGTTTAATTTACTACCATATTTCCTTAGACCATCATACCCTCAAAATACACCTAAGACTAGGCCAACCATGAATTTTTCAAAAATTATCTAAGGGGAAAATTAGCGAAGGTTTTACTATTTATTTCAGCGTAACGATGAATTGGGTCATTACATCTCGTCTATTGCTTCACTGTTGACTCAAGAAAATGTTAAGTTTTTTTGCTGTCTATAGCTTGTGAGAAGAGCTTCCAGGAGTCAAGATCTCAACTCACTTCTGCTCCAGTTTTGACTTTTCTAGTGGGTTCAGATGATTTTATAGTTTTTTTGATATTTCCAGAGTTGGCCTTGGGTGTGTGTTAGTGCAGCATGATAAGGTCATTGCTTATTCTTCTAGATAGCTTAAGGTTCATAATAAGAATTACCCGACTCATGACCTTGAGTTGGCAAAGGTAGTTTTGGCCTTGAAGATTTTGAGACACTATTTATATAGTGTTCATGTTGATGTGTTCACTGATCAGAAGAGCCTACAATACATGTTCAGTCAAAAAGATTTGAATCTTCGACAGTGTAGGTAGCTTGAGTTTCTTAAGGATTACGATATAAATGTGCTTCATCTTCTGAGCAAGGCCAATGTGGTGGCTAATTCTCTTAGTAGGTTGTCCGTGGGTATTATGGCTCATGTTAAAGAACAAAGGAAGGAATTGGTTAAGGATATTCATAGCTTTCTTGATTAAGGGTTCATCTTGTAGACTCAGCAGATGGTGGTATTATTGTTCAAAATGGTTTAGAAACTTCTCTTGTGATGGAAGTTAAGGAAAACCAACATAATGACCCTATTTTGCATAAGTTGAAAGAAGTTGTCCCAAATCAAAAAGTGAAGGTTTTATCCTATGAGAGAGATGGTGTTTTTTTATTATTAGAGCCATTTATATATGTCAAATATGGATGATTTGAGACAGTGGATGTTGTCATACGCTTACAGCTCTCAATATTCTATTCATCCAGGTGCTACCAAGATGTACCATAATCTACAAGAAGTCTATTGGTGGAATGGAATGAAGAGAGATATTATAGATTTTGTGGCTATGTGTCTAAATTGCCAATAAGTGAAGGTAGAACATCAGAAATCGGGAGGCCTGTTTCAGGACATTAATATTCCTATTTCGAAGTGGGAGATGATTAATATAGACTTTATCACAGGTTTACTTCGCACACAGTGGCAGCATAATTCCAAATAGATTGTTGTAGACTGAATGACTAAGTTATCTCACGTCTTGCTAGTTAAGACTACAGTTTAAGCATAGGTTGCATGGTATTCCTTTGCCTATCATCTCATATAAGGGCACTGAGTTCATGTCTCAATTTAGAAAGTCTTTTCAGAAGGGTATTGGTATCCGGGTAGATCTCAGTATGGAATTTCACCCTTAGGCAGATGGTCAGGCAGAGGGGACCATTTAGACCTTAGAAGATATGTTGAGAGCTTGCATGATTGATTTCAAAGGTAATTGAGATGATCACTCTCCTCTTATAGAATTTGCTTATAATAACAGTTTCGATTCTAGCATCCAGACGGATCTTATTGAGTCACTTTATAGTCAAAGATGTAGGTCTCCTATTGGTTGGTCTAAGGTAGGTAAAGCTACGTTGATAGGACTAGATTCAGTTCATAAGGCTATGGGAAAACCACTCAGAGTCACTAAAAATCTTATGCAGATGTAAGAAGTAGAGAGCTTGAGTTTTCTATTGATGATTGGGTGTTTCTAAAAGTTTTGCCCATTAAAGGGGTGATGAATCTTAGTAAGTAGGGAAAACATAGTCCCCAGTATGTTGGTTCTTATAGGAGGTGCATTAAAAATATGGCCTATGAGTTAGAGTTGTCTGCAGAGATAGCATCGGTGCACCTAATTTTTCATGTTTTGCTATTGAAGAAGAGTATTGGTGATCCGTCACTGGTTGTTGCTTTGGAGGGTGTTGGTGTGAAAGATTGTCTTTCTTGTGAAGAAGTCCCAATTGATATATTTGATCAGCAAGGTCTTAGATTAAGGATTAAGGAAGTCACTTCAATGAAGGTCCTATGGAGAAATTAGTTGGTTGAGGGAGCTACTTAGGAAGCAGAAGCATACATGATGGCCAAGGACCCTCATTTTTTAACCCTAAGTACCGATACAACTTCAGGTAATAGTTTTCCTCCTATGATTGCTTTTCAATTTCATGTCCCTATTAGTCATTCATAAATTTTCCGTATACATGCATATTCTATGATTATCTGTCGAATTTTACTCTCAGTCAGATCATCATCATGTGAGTATTTCAAATTCAGTAATTTGGCGTCATGTTAGTAGTTCTTTCTCTATTCAGTCAGCTTTGTTTCAGTCTTCATTCAAGGATGAAGAGTCTAAAGGGGTAGATATTGTAACACCCCAAAAGTTCCCATGCATAAACCTAGACTTAGATCAAAAAATCTAGATAAAAACCCAGAGTTTCTAGACCAATACAACTCACTGTATGAGTCATATAGTGAGACCATGAATCGTAGGATAACTCATGGAAAGCTGTAAGAATATTTCCCAGGTTCCAGTCACCACGACTCAGACCATGAGTTGTGGGACCAATGTATGAGTCGTAGGTCGACTCATGCTGATGAGGTTTAAGAAAAGTCCAAAAAGTTGAAAATTTGCCCAGGGACCACGACTCATGGGCATGAGTTATGAGATAAAGGTACGAGTCATACCATTAAATCGTAGCCCCAAACCAGTAGCCCTATGACCCAAGTCCAGGATACAAGAGTCATAAGAACGGCTCGTGGTATCAACTCATGAGTTATATCATGACTCACAGGGGGGCTGATCTAGAATCCTTAAATTTGGTCCCAGGCACCACGAGTTGTTATTACGACTCGTAGGTTCAGGGTATGTGCTGCACCAGTAACTCATATGATGTTGTCTTAAAATTCTAGTTATGTTTTAAAAGGGCAGTTTATTCTTTTCCCATTATTTTCAATCCTATCCTACGTCATTTAAGGTTCTTCTAGGTGGGGTTAAAAGTAAAACACTCGATTAAATCCTCATACTCACATACTCAACTCCGAAGAACTTAGAAAAGAGAAATCCTCAAGTCTGTCAAGCAAACATCTAGGGTTTTTCCTAAATTCTATAGATCTCAAGTTCTAGTTCAGATTTCTCCAGATGTCAGTTTGCCCAAAGCTTTTAGTCTTTTACCAAATTCTATGATTTCATGATTTATGGTCAGAAATCTAAATATGTTAAATTATGATATTTTACTTCCTATGAATCATTCTGATGTTATGATTATGATTTTTCAATAAATATGCATGTTTTTAATAGCCCCAATCAGTTAATTGCTTTATGAATAATGGTACATGGTTTGACTAATTTCAAGAAAGCTTTAAGAAATGACTTGGCGTTATGCACACATGATCTCGAAATTTAGTAAACTTAGCATGACTAGTTCAGTAATTCAAAATATAAGTATAAACAACAATTAAACCAGTTCATGCTTTATTTTCATATCTCAGTTATTACTTATGAGCATATATATATATATTCATACAGTTTTGTAATGACCCTCCCGGTCATTTTTCTCATTTTCATGTGTTCTCAGCGTTTAGAGTTTTTCTATAACCGCCCCAAGCTAATTATGACTTGTTGAGGCTGACAGTTCGATTTTTGGGCATTTCGTTTGAGAATTTTACTAACACCGAACGTGTTGTGAAACCGTTAAATTAAATTAGAATTTGGTAAAAAGATATAGATAATTACCTTCCTAAAGTGTTTTTGATATTTATAAAAAAATTTAGTTATGATATATCTATACTACTTTATAATAGTTTTATAATTTGTCAGTATTTTAAACGGAGATTGTAAATCTAGATATGTTAAAATAATATTATTATTTTATAGAGGTTTTATTCGAAACAATTTTCTATTAATTATGGTATATTTGAAATGTTGTATTTATTTTACCACAAACCTATACAAAACCCGAGTGCATACTTAAATGGAAAGGAATAAAGTTGTGTGGTACCACCACTACACATGGAAGTGGTGGAGAAAGGAAAAAGATGACTTAACTAAAGGGGCCACTCATAGTTTCTATATGGTTGCCACCAGTAAAGTAATATAATTAGTGGGTTTCATTTACTTACGTGACTAAGCATTTGTGATATTGTGTGTATATGTTAGATTAGTACAAGAATTCCCATTCATTATTAACTTGTGAACTAATATATGAACCTGCCACATTATCTTCACACATTTTTGCATTCAAATTCAATATAAAACTCAATTCATGGTTACTTCATCTTAAAAACATGTAGACATATAATGGTATATGTGTTGAAGGGTATTTGAAGGAAAAATAAATTGTTAATAATTTATTAAGTCATCAAAAGAGGATCAATTATTTACATAAAGTTATTCAAGCTCGGGGATCGCGTGGTTGATAGTATAGCGTATTTTTATCATAAGTTTTCTGGTCAATTTTAGTTTAAGTCGCGTATTGAATTGTTATTTGGCATGGTTGATGTTGGTGCTATTTTAGAACTATTTTGAGATTGGATTTGGGTATATCTCTTGTGACTATTGGTCACTGAGCTATTTGAAACGTTGTGAAGGTTTCGATTTTGCAATTTCATAAGCGGGCCCCACGTGGGATTTTTGATCAATTTCCAACCCGGGTAATATGGGTATCAATCTTCATGTTTTGAGATGTAGTTTATTATTTTGATAGCGTGGTAGTAGTCGGAAGCCTCTTGGAAGGGGATGGCTCTTATTTATCAAGCTTCGACAGGGATTCAGCGACGTCCAGATAGGCTAGGCTTACCTTATACCTAAATTGAGTTTATTTATAGTAGTTGTATGTTATTATACTAGTGGTTGGCTTGCTATGATTAGGCCTTTTGGGCCGGTTAGGGCCCTATTTGGGTATGTATCGTGCCTGTTATCCTCGTGATGTGCCAAATATAACCTTTATAGGGTTGGTTAATATTGTACTACTATTAGTAGGGGGTTGGGGAACCTTAGTCTAGACTCGAATAGATTTAGCCCAGACTTGGTTCTGGGACCCCATAATGTGCCCCGCTACTCTTCACAGTCGGCATATTTAACCTTAAATATTATTGGGTTTAGTTAAGTCCTGAGATACTCTTTTAGGATAGCATTTGGGTTGGTTCACCTCGGTTATGACCCTTTTAACCCATTTAGCCCCGTTGACCTTAAATAGCATATCACCTAACCTAGATTGTTAGCCTTGACCTAGTGTTGGGACCCGCCTTTCCATGATACACTCGAGATACCCAATTTGGTATGTATGTAGACTAGTAGTAGGTTGTTTACCTCGGAGGACCTACGGATTGGCCTCGTAGTACATTATGGGTTAACTCCTTTATTTATGTTTTGGGTTTAGTCTTTGGCCGGTATGTCCCGGTAACTTGTATTTTTGTGTATTCTATCACTATTTTGGCACTTGGATATGATGGTTACTGACTGTTATGAGTTTCGATTTGAGTCCGTCCACTGATTCAAAAATGATGATTCTATTATTATGAGTTTCGATTCTAGTTCGGCCACTAATTATGGTATGATCTGAGAGTTCTTATACTAGGTACCGTGGTTCTGATATTGTGGTTCCCTGAGTTCTGGTTTGATTCTGGCATCTGGTTATGATATGATTTGAGAATTCTTGTACTTGGTACCGTGGTTCTGATATTGAGATTCCCTGAGTTTCGATTAGAGTCCGGCATTTGTCTATGAGATTTGTTGTATATTATATATGTGGCCTCTTGTTATTACCCACTATGTTTGTCCTCTTGTTATTATCCATTATTACTTGTTTGAACCTTGTGTCTCGCCTCTTGTTATTACCCATTGGTCCAGATTGAAGCCCTGTACACCCCTGGATGGTTACTATGGTTACTGGATACTGGTTCAACCATAGGTTACTGACTGTTCTGCATTTACTTTTCTTGTGTGTCCTACCGTCTTATGGGGGCACGATTGGGTTATTATTTTCTTCAGTGTGCCTTCTGGGATTATGGGGGCCCAGTTAGGTTATGGTTGACTTGTCTATTTATTTTCACATTTACTTATTATTCTGTATCACCTTTACTTATCTCTTTATCACATCTGTATAGTTCGGTAGTTATCTATCCCTTTATTTTTCTTACTCTGTACTTAGCATGAACCCTTGTATTTCAGTTATGTTTATGCTATATTGATCTCAATCGACCAGTGATGCCTACTGAGTACCCATTGCACGGTACTCATACTACACTGTTATATTTTTTTCCCCGATGCAAATCCGGGCACCAGTCAATGGCAGTGACAATCCTCCTTCCTAAGCACTTATCCATAGTAGGGTGAGCTTGTTGCCATTCGAGGTTGATCCTACTTTATCAACTCCTGTATAGTCTTTTGTACTCGAGATTATTATATATGTTGTGTATATTTGGTTCCTATCTAGTACTCTAGTTGTGCTAGCTGTGACTCTAGTACCGACCTTACCAGGTGTCATACCCCGAATCCTATTCGGGACGGACTGGCACCCGAAGCCGTTAAGGCCCGAGAGAACTAATCTTCACTCATGTACTCTCATATGCATGTTTACGTATGAATATCATTCTATCCCATGTAACTAATAATTTCCAATAGCGAAAGTCATGGAAAGCATGTACAATATATAAAACTTGGCCGTTAGGGCCATCACGTCAAAATGAACGTACATCTCTTACATTCAGTTTCCCACATAAGTCTACAAAGCCTCTACAGATACATAACTATGACAAACCTAGAGTCGGGACAACACCCCGCTCTATACTCATATACAATATCAAACAAATGTGCATAATGACTCAGAAAGCCCCGAAGCAACTGGAGCTCACCAACGATCCGCAAATGATCTGCAACCTACTGTGGAGGTCTACTAGCACCTGTGCCTGCAACAAGTAAGGTAAGTCCCCTAAGGGGGGGTCAGTACAAAGAATGTATTGAGTATGTAAGGCCATAAGAATTGCATCAAACATAATAACAACAATGGATTCAATATAAGAGAAATATTCAATGTGAATAAATCATCTTTCTATATGTGAGGAACCATGT
This sequence comes from Capsicum rhomboideum, assembly GCA_031232105.1. Taxonomy (NCBI): domain Eukaryota; kingdom Viridiplantae; phylum Streptophyta; class Magnoliopsida; order Solanales; family Solanaceae; genus Capsicum; species Capsicum rhomboideum. The sequence continues at coordinate 84,296,665 of CP124712.1, forward strand.
ACATTACATTCTTTACTTCTTTAGCCTTCACATTCATTCATATTTACTGTTCTACCCATGCTACCCTGGTCTGTCACCCCTGGGATGAGATTAACCCATGCTAGGTACTTTGACCCCTGGGATGTTATATTAACCCATGCTAGGCTTTCGTATTGCCCCTGGGATGTTATTAACCCATGCTAGGTACTTTGACCCCTAGGATGTTATATTAACCCATGCTAGGCTTTCGTATCGCCACTGGGATGTTATTATGATATATTGGGATCGCCCCATGCTAGGTGTTTCTTCCACCCCTGGTATACCACCCAAGAATACTCATCAATTAAACATTACTTCTTTCTGTCATTACACTTTCTTTCATTCTAAGAGTGATACCTTGGTGATTGAAACATTCTTGAAACTTGGAACACATACATACATTACTTCATCCCTTTAATTTCATGAGATTGATGCTTTGGTAGTGTGAGATTGATATATTTTCTTGTGAGAGAGTGATATGTTAATAGTCACAACATTATTAGAGCTTTGGAACACAACATTATTGGATATGCTACTCAAGAATGAGTAGATTCTCCTTACATCATCACTTTTCTTGAGATAGTTCTTTTAGTAATTACAACATTATGATAGCTTAGGAACTCCTGTCCATGGATAAGAGACATATGAATGCCAATTGGTCAATGAATAGGAAACATGTGGATAACAATATATCTCAAACCTGAATGAGATACCTTAGAATATTTTGGAATGGAACAACTACTATGACAATGTGAACAATATCTGCTGCAGAAGGATACGGAAAGAGTAACCTTACATACCTTATGATCTCAATATGAATATACCGTCCTATATGTGAATACAACAATCCAGTTCCTTCCTTACGTGTCACTCTACAACACAAGTTCATAACGAAGCTCACGTTAACAACTAGTTACCTTACAAGTGCATAAAATGACAATGAGTTACGTGACTGCTATATAGCATCATTTAGTACTTTCCATTCCATCCACTGCATTAACATGACAACAACATCATCACATTCCACACATTGACCAATACATCATGAACTAATAACATTTCACATCAAGTTTACCCTTTACATTTCCTCATTAACACTACGTTACCTTTTCTCCGTCAAGTCACTCGATAGCTTTCACAATAACACTTTAACAACAATCCATATTTTATACCATTCAAAATACCTCCAGTATACTCCTTTATAGTCATTTAAAAGTTACCATAAGTTGATAATTGCATCCATAAAGGGTATAGGGGCTTTGGGGGGTCAAAGAAATGCAAAAACAACCAAAATGGGGTTCTGGCCTTACCTGAGAAGCCACCTAAGCCCGTAGGTGGCTGAAATATATCTGCAGGTGACTCTTGGCAGTGTCCATGGGCACCTGCAAAGTCACCTGCGCCCGCAGGTGCTTCATCTGCGAGGGCGGGTGCCCGTTTCAACCAAAAAGGGTCTCTTTTGGGGCTTTTTTTTTGTAATAAATGGTTCATGATCATAACTCACCTTATCTTAACATATTTTAGATTATCTTAGATGACAACTAACATACATGGTTTCACAACGCACATAAACATCACCAAACTACATTTTTCTTTCAATACATCACCAATTCCATGCCCAATTTTGTAATAACAATTCCAAACATTATGAACAATAATAAAAAAAGTTAAGGCTATAATAACATATCACATTTTAATATTGAATTCTTCAAATTCACTTCTTTCAAGACCACAAGTCCATTTTCAAGTTTTCAAGGCAAAACCCTTCACCGATTAAGGAAACACAAATTGTTTCACACATAGTGAACTTCTCACACTTCACCAACATAAACAACATGATATACACCATCTTCCATGAATATAATATATTAAACCATAAAAATAAAAACTTACCAAAGCTTACCAAAGAGTGATCTTGCCCAAACAAGTGTAGTTGCCTTAGGGTTTGAGTGTAGAGAGAATTGTGGAAAATTCTAGAAAATGGTATGTGTGTCAAACATGAATAAAAATATGATTTTTTGTTGCCTTTTATAGTCCTTTTAATGGTCATTTTATTCAAACACTTGGTCCACTAATGATATATTGACTTGGTCTTACAAGAATGGGTCAAATACCCCTTTGGGCCATGTCTTTTACTTCATTTTTGGGCCTCATTTAAGCCCAATGACACAAGATTAATCTAGCCCACCAAATTGAGAGTATAAGACCCCAAAAATCTCATTTTTAAGTAATTCCATAAATTTTACGGTAATAGCATAGGTCCGAAAACATACGGGGTGTTACACCAGGTCTTGGGAGGGGTTCATCTGTATACACTGTCCTCTTCCTCTTCTGTCTCAAAATGTATGTTATACTTTAGTTCTTTTGCTTTATGCCTTTATTTATTATTTTTATTGTGTCTTCTACATCTCCTTTCTTCCGATTCTGTCTGTTAGCCCGTCGCTTGCCGCTTTGGGCTATGGCTTGGCTTGACTATTGATGGGTTACAGTAGGCGCCATCATGACTCAGAAAATTGGGTCATGACAGCTTGGTATCATAGCCTAGGTTCACCGGTATAGTTAGAATAGGAGCCGATGTTTATTAGTCCTTTGGATCGGTATGGAGACGTCTGTATCCTATCGTCCGGAGGCTATGGAACATTTTTAGGGAAAACTTCATTTTTATTGATTCACTTCCATATGTTGAGTCTAAGTTGGTTTCTTATTTTTATTTGCTTCACTTTTTTTAGCAGATGGCTAGGACGCGAGGAGCGACAGCCAGGGATCAGGACCCCGAACCCGCTCCTAAAGCTACAGTTAGGGGCATGTTATGAGTGTGGGTTTTTTGTTCACTTTACCCGTGAGTGTTTCCTATGTGGGATGATTGAGCCTTCAGTGCAAACAATACAGACGATCAGAGTAGTATCGCCTTCATCTAGGGATGGTGCACAAGGTTGTAGGGGTGGTCCCCAAGGTTCTAGAGGTGGTCCTCAGAGAGGTAGGACATGTGGTCAGGTAGGCACTGAGTCCAATAGAGGACAGGGTCATTTGTATGCTATATTAGGTAGGCCGAAGGCTGAGGCTTCAGATGTTGTGATCACAGGTAAAATTTCTGTATGCCATCAACTACATTCTGCTTTGTTTGATCTCGATTGCACATTTTCATATGTTTTTGCTTATTATGCATCATGGTTGGGATAATGTTTAGAGTCTTTATCTGTGCCATTACATGTAGCTACCCCCATGGGTGATTTGTTTTTAGTAGTGGATAAGGTATATAGATCTTTTTTGGTGACTGTTCAGGGGTTTGATACTCGGGTTGGTCTCATTATGTCAGATATGGTAGATTTCGATGTGATTCTGGGAATGGACTGGATATCTCCTTACCACGCTGTCTTGGATTGCTTTACTAAGACCGTCACCTTAGTCATGCCTAGAATACCCCCTATTGTGTGGCAGGGCTATTTTATATACACGACGACAGGGATTATTCCTTACATTCGGTCTAGAAGACTGATATTGAGGGGGTTGTCAATCATTCCTTGCTTATGTTCGGGATGTTAGTGCTGAGAATCCTTCCCATGACTCCGTTCCTATTATCCATGAGTTTCTCGATGTTTTTCCTACCGACCTACCTGGCCATCCTCCTGAGTGTGATATAGAGTTTGTTATAAACCTCGAGCTGGGCACCCGACCTATTTCTATGGCTCCTTATCGTTTGGCTCTTGCCGAGATGAAGGAGCTAAATAGTAAACTTCAAGATCTTCTGGGTAAAGGTTCTATCAGACTGAGCATGATATGCTGACCCTGTATCCCTACCTGTTGGAGCCTTCAGGTACTTTCTTATCCTTTACATCCACGGACGAAAGTCCTTTTAGTAGTGGATGTTATAATGACCCTCCCGATCATTTCCCTAGTTTTCATGCATTTTCGGCGTTCAGATCTTTACTATAACTGCCCCAAGTTATTTATGATTTGCTGGGACTGACAGTTCGATTTTCGTACAGTTCGTTTGAGAATTTATTAAATCCGAACATGTTGTGAAATGTTTAAATTAAATTTAGAATTTGGTAACAATATATAGATAATTACCTTTCTAAATATTTTTGATATTTATAAAATTCTCTAGTTATGATATATCTATACTACTTTACAATAGTTTTATAATTTGTTAATATTTTAAGCGGAGATCGTAAATCTAACTATATTAAAACAATATTATTATTTTATAGAGGTTTTATTCGAAATAATTTTCTATTAATTATGGTATATTCGAAATGTTGTATTTATTTTACCACGAACCTATACAAAACCCGAGTGCATACTTAACCGGATAACAATAATGTTGTGTGGTACCACCACTACACGTGGAAAGGGTATAGAAAGAAAATAGATGACTTAGCTAAATCGCGTGGGTGATAGTATAGCATTTTTATATCGTAAGTTTTTCGGTAAATTTACGTTTAAAGTCGCGTATTGAATTGTTATTTGGCGGGGTTGATGTTGGTGCTGTTTTAGAGATATTTTGAGATCGGATTTGGGTATATCTTTTGTGACTATTAGTCATTGAGCTATTTAGGACGTCGTAACGGCTTTGATTTTGCAATTTTGCAAGTGGGCCCCACATGGAATTTTCAGTCATTTTCCGATCCAGGCAATATGCATATCAATCTTAATGTTTTGAGATGTAGTTTATTATTTTGATAGAGTGGTAGCATAGCACCTGACCTAGATTGTTAGCCTTAACCTAGTGTTGGGACCCGCCTTGCCATGATACACTCGAGATACCCAATTTGGTATGTATATCGCCCAGTAGTAGGTTGTTTACCCTGGAGGACCCAGGGATTGGCCTTGTAGTACATTATGGGTTAGCTCATTTATTTATGTTTAAAATTTGGTCTAGTGCCGGTATGTCCCTGTTACTTGAATTTTTGTGGATTCTGTCACTATTCTGGCACTTGGATATGATGGTTACTGACTAATATGAGTTCTGGTTCGCATTTGGCCACTGATACAGATATGATGATTCAATTATTATGAGTTTTGGTTTGAGTCTGGCCACTAATTATGGTACGATCTGAGATACTAGGTACCGTGGTTCTGATATTATGGTTTCTTTAGTTTCGATTTGAGTTCGGCATCTTGTTATGATATGATTTGAGAGTTTTGGTATTGGGTATTGTAGATCTGATATTGTTATTCCCTGAGTTTCGATTTGAGTCCGACATCTGGCTATGAGATCTATTGTATATTATATATGTGGCCTTTCGTTATTACACATTATATCCGGTTCGAATCCGACAGATGGCCTCTTTTATTATCCATTATTTCTAATTTGAACCTGATGTTTGACCTCTTGTTATTACCCATTAGTGTTGGTTCAAGCCCGGTACACCCCTGGATGGTTTTTATGGTTACTGGATACTGGTTCAACCACTGGTTACTGAAGGTTCTGCATTTACTTTTCTTGTGTATCCCACCGGCTTATGGGAGCACGGTTGGGTTATTGTTTACTTTAGTGTGCCTTCAGGGCTTATGGGGGCCCAGTTAGGTTATGGTTGACTTGTCTGTTTATTTCTCTACCTTATTATTCTTTGTCGCCTTTACTTTTCTCCTTATTGCATCTGTATAATTCGATAGTTATCTATTCCTTTATTTTTCTTACCCCAGACTTAGCATGCACCCTCGCATTATAGTTATGTTTATGCTATATTGATCTCAGTCAGCCAATGATGCCTACTGAGTACCCGTTGCCCGGTACTCATACTATACTTCTGCATCTTTTTCCCTGATGCAGATCCGAGCACCAATCAATGGTAGTGACTTGATCCTCCTTTCTTAGCACTGAACCAGAGCAGGGTGAGTTTGTTGCAATCTGAGGCAGATCCTACTTCATCTACTCCTATATAGTCTTTTGTACTCGAGTTTCTTATGTATGCTATGTATATTTGGTTTCTGTCTAGTGCTCTAGTTGTGTTAGCTGTAGCTCGAGTACCGACCTTACCAGGTCTTGGAAGGGGTTCATTTGTATACACTGTCCTCTTCATCTTCTGTCTTAGTATGTATGTTATACTTTAGTTCTTTTGCTTTCTATTTTTATTTATTATTGTTATTGTGTCTTCTTCTTCTCTTTTCTTTCGATTTCTGTATGTTAGCTCGTCGCTTACTGCTCCGGACTATGGCTTAGCTTGACTATTGGCGGGGTTACAGTAGGCGCCATCATGACTCAGAAAATTAGGTCATGACAGCTTGGTATCAGAGCCTAGGTTTGCCGGTATTATTGATACAGGAGCCGATGTTTGGTAGAGTCCCGTGGATAAGTATGGAGACGTCTGTATCCCATCTTCGGGAGGCTATGAAACATTTTTAAAGAAACCCTCATCTTTATTGATTCACTTCCATGCGTTTAGTCTAAGTTGGTTTCTGATTTTTGTTTGGTTCACTCTTTTTCGTAGATGGATAGAACGCAAGGAGCGGCAGCTGGGGATCAGGACCCCAAGCCCGCTACTAGAGGTCCAGTTAGGGGCATGTTATGAGTGTGGGGTTGTTGGTCACTTTTCCCGTGAGTGTTCCCGATATGGGATGATTGAGCCTTCAGTACAGACTGCACAGCCGATCAGAGCAGTACCATCTCCATCTAGGGTGGTGCAAAAGGTCGTAGGGGTGGTCCCCAGGGTTCAAGAGGTGGTACTCAAGGAGGTAGGACAAGTGGTCAGGTAGGTACCCAGTCCGGTAGCGAATAGGGCCATTTGTATGCTATACCAGTAGGATGAAGGTTGAGGCTTCGAATGCTCTGATCACAGGTACGATTTTCTTATGCCATCAGCCAGCTTCTGCTTTGTTTGATCCCCGGTTCCATATTTTCATATGTTTCTACTTATTATGCACCGTGGTTGGGTTTATGTTTGGAGTATTTATTTGTGCCATTGTGTGTAGCTACCCCCGTGGGTGATTTTTTTATTAGTGGATAGGGTATATAGATCTTGTTTGGTGACTATTCAGGGGTTTGATACTCTGGTTGGTCTCATTATGTTAGATATGGTAGATTTCGATGTGATTTTGGGCATGGACTGGTTATCCCCTTACCACGCGATCTTGGATTGCTTCGCTAAGACACTGACCTTAGCCATGCCTGAAATACCCCCGATTGTGTGGCAGGATTCTTTTAGTTGCATGCCGACGGGGATTATTTCTTACATTCGGGCTAGGAGACTGATATCAGGGGATGTGAATCATTCCTTGCTTATGTTTGGGATGTTAGCACTGAGAGTCCTTCTCTTGAGTCCGTTCCTGTTGTTTGTGAGTTTCCCGATGTTTTTCCTACCGACCTACCTAGCCTTCCTCGTGAGCATGATATAGATTTTGTTATTAACCTCGAACCGGGCACCCGACCTATTTCTCTGGATCCTTATCGCATGGCTTCTGCCGAGTTGAAGGAACTCAATAGTCAACTTCAAGATCTTCTAGGTAAGGGCTGATGTCGCCAAAAATATGCCTCCTAAGAAGTATAAAGCGGTCACTTTATCAAATATATAACCCAACTAGGTTGGGGTCTATCCCACAGGGAATAAGACGAAATTAGGTTGAGCTCTTGTCCGAGTAATTGGCAAATAAGTAAAAAAAGGGGAAGTATTTGTAAGCAGTAGTAATAGTAACAAGTGTTGATTCTTTGGATTTGTTTTCACTATGAGAAATATACTAGGACTGTGATCCCCAATGATTCATTAACTCCACCAATTTTTTGTGCTGGCAAAACTGTCCCGCTATGTTGCATGCAAAATTTGACAAGATACGTTCATCTAAATGTCTCTCGACTTGATTGGATAAATTTCACTCTTCTCCTCTCGGTCTCTGAGTGTCGCGCTACTAACCCTTGTCCTGGATCTCAAATAACTTTTCCTGTTATGGCTCAAGTTATTAGATGAAGGTTGATAGCTTCAAATCTTTGTTGTTATTCCCTCTTTCCCAATATCTACCTCTCTCTCGAGCAAGTCTAGAATACAGGCGAGTTTCTAACGTTTGCAACCGTTAGAAGATCAATCACAACGAAGAAAATAACAATACATGCATTCACACCGGTTCAAAATTACTTTGCACTTAACCAATTTTGTTAATTCCTCATGGTTCCCACAACCCTAGTTAATGAGTTTAGCTACTCATGATTAGAAGGACACAATATGCATTCAAAGATGAAGACATAATTGTAAACTCACAAAAAAGAAGAAACTCTGAAATCTCAATTATGAATAAAACCCTGGAATTAATGTTCCAAGACTACAAAATCCAACAATGTGTTTATGAACTCAAAATAATCAAAAAATATCTCAAAACAATGTAATGACTAACTCCTGAACATAGGACAACAAAGGGGTATTTATAGATACAAGACGAATCCTATACAAATCAAAACAGGAAAACAGAGTCGGCATGTAATTTGTTAAGTGCAAAGTAATTTTGAACCGGTGTGAATGCATGTATTGTTATTTTCTTCTTTGTGATTGATCTTTTAACGGTTGCAAACGTTAAAAACTCGCCTATATTCTAGACTTGCTCGAGAGAGAGGTAGAGATTGGTAAAGAGGGAATAACAACAAAGATTTGAAGCTATCAACCTTCATCTAATAACTTGAGCTGTAACAGGAAAAGTTATTTGAGATCCAGGACAAGGGTTAGTAGTGCGACACTCAGAGACCGAGAGGAGAAGAGTGAAATTTATCCAATCAAGTCGAGAGACATTTAGATGAACATATCTTGTCAAATTTTGCATGCAACATAGCGGGACAGTTTTGCCAGCACAAAAAACTTGTGGAGTTAATGAATCATTGGGGATCACAGTCCTAGTATATTTCTCATAGTGAAAACAAATCCAAAGAATCAACACTTGTTACTATTACTACTGCTTACAAATACTTCAGAGAACAGACCCTAGTTCTATCGTCTTCTGGTGCAGACCCTAGTTCTATCGTCTTCAGGTACTTCATTCTTGGGCGTGATTCTTCTTTTTCGTCCATTTTGCCTCCAAAACCTATTCTCCTGCGATATAGAACAGAAAACACATCATACCAACCAAACTCACCCAAGTTATTACATATTTTCATTGTTTTAGGCATCAAAAGTGTCATGAAACCATGACACATCAACACCCTCAACTTAGAACGTTTGCATGTCCTCAGGCAACCAAATGTCCTCAGGCAACCAAAACAAAATAAACACAATGATGCTTAACCAAAAGAAACCAAAGGGACCTACGGCAGTCAACTCATTTGCTTTTAACCTCAAAATTTTTCTGACCCCTCCTATTTACAAATTAAAACCTCAGTGCGCATGCATGCAGCAGATTATCATGACATAGAAGGGATCAAGTGATGGCATAAGATTATGAACAAACAACTAAGCATATGTGCAAATGACATTATCCGAACAAATAGCAGCTAATAATGTAATCCATATGCTCTCACAACAAAGATGTCCCATACACTCACAGTATACTAATGGATCTCAAAGCAAGGACTCGGTCAAAACACTCTCTCTCACAAAGAAGTTCAAACGGTTTGTATGCAATACCATAGGCATGCCCTTATTTTCTATGCCTTGATTTTTCGGGCAGTTGGACTAGGATCACTATAGGACATTCATTGGTTTGTAATGTAGGCTTGGGGACGGGTATGGTACATATGGATATGGTGATCAACCCTCCTTGACACTGCACTATTTTTGGCTCCACCTTTCAACCATTCTCATTTTATTCTCCTTCATTTATTTTCAGATGTTGGGTGTGATTTTCTTCATTCTTTCAAAACAAAACTCTTTTTTTTTTCTTTTTCTTTTTTTTTTCTTCCACCCAAATCTGTTCTCTTTTTATTTTACTCACCCCTTTTTCATACCCAAATCAATCTACACACCCCTATAATAGCCACCCTCAACTTAGGCGATTTCCCTGAGTTGAGGTGCGCAATGTCCAAGTAGGGACTAGGGCGAAAACAGGTTCATTATAAGTCAAAATGGGAAGGTAAATAGGCTAATGAAAGAAATAGGTCAATTACATCTCAAAGTCTAGATCAAGGGATATTTATTTCATTTGGTCGGGCATTTAGGCTACAAGTGGACTTATTCAAAAACGGCCTATGATCCTTTCCTAACCACTATCCTATAACCTAGGCAAGACTAACCGGGCAAGTTCTAGATTGCATACACAAAGTGAACTAAGTAATGACCTCACAAACACATAGCACAAGGTTATACTATCAACTACTACCTATTCAGTTCATGCAATACTAGCTACAGTTATTTTGTCTATAATACTAATGCCATAGCAAGATCCAACAGCTGTCACACACTAACATACTACACACACACTTCAAAAACAAAAAATTTCAGGAGGGGTATCCTTTAGATAATCAAAATGCATCCTTAACATTCAATACACTAAGGTTCCCCTATTTTTCTCATAATTAAACATAAAAACACATAAATAATATAAATAACAACCTAAACATGCCGGTTCTACTATGATATCAGTTGAGGGAAAAGAAACACGGCAACAAAAAAAACCCAAGAGGACATATAGACCCACAAGTACCTCCGCCCCCACCAAATAAGCATGCATTGTTGTCACGCCTCGAATTATAACGGGGTGAACTGGCATCCGAAGCCGATAAGGCCCGATAGAACCAATCTTCATCCATGTCCATCATATGCATGTAATTCAAGAAACATTACCATCACATATAGATACAAGATGCTAATAGCGGAAGTCATGGAAACATATGCTATATATTAAACTTTGCCGTTAGGGCCATCAAGTCAAAATGGAAACACATCCCTTACATTCATATTCCCATATACGTCTACAAGCCTCTAACAGATGCATATACATAACCAAGCTAAAGTCGGGACAAGTCCCCGCTTTATACAACATTACAGTACCAAAACAAATATACACATGTGACTCGGAAAGCCCCGAACCAACTGGATCTCACCAAATATCGATAAATGATCCGCAACCTACTGTGGAGGTCTACTAGCACCTGTGCCTGCAGCAAGTAAGGTAAATCCCCCAAGGGATGTTAGTACGAATAATGTACTGAGTATGTAAGGCTATATGAAACTGCATGATACATATGTACTTTCGTGGAATCAAATGTAAGAGAATAGTCAGTACAGATAATTCACTAGTCTACATATGTGGAACCATGTATATTACATTCTTTACTTCGTTTGTCTTTACATTTATTCATCTTTACCGTTCTACCCATGCTAGGCCTTTCTGTCTCCCCTGGGATGTTATATTAACCCATGCTAGGATTTTATGTTGCCCCTGGGATGTTATTAACCCATGCTAGGTACTTTAACCCCTGGGATGTTATTTTAACCCATGTTAGGCTTTTATGTCGCCCCTGGGATGTTATTAACCCATGCTAGGTACTTTAACCCCTGGAATGTTATTTTAACCCATGCTAGGATTTTATGTCACCCCTGGGATGTTGGAATGTTATTTTAACCCATGTTAGGCTTTTATGTTGCCCCAGGGATGTTATTAACCCATGCTAGGTACTTTAACCCCTGGGATGTTATTTTAACCCATGCTAGGCTTTTATGTCGCCCCTGGGATGTTATTCAAGAATATACAAACAATTATACATTACTTCTGTTCTTTCATTATGAGAGTGATACATTACTTTATTTCTTTACTTCTATGAGATTGTTACAGTGGTGGTTGTACATTATAGAAACTTTGGAACATAACATTATTGGAACTTTGGAAACATGTCCATAATTATGTGTCACATGAATAACAATTGATCAATGAATAAGGAACATATGAATAACAATAGATGACAACCCGAAATGAGATACCTTTGAACAATTCAGAATGGGACAAGTACAATGACAATGTGAACAATATGTGCTGCAGAAGGATACGAAAAGAGTAACCTTACATACATTATCTTCCCAATATGAATAAACAATCCTATATGTGAATACAATAGTGCAGCTCCTTCCTTACGTTTCACTCTACAACACAAGTACATAACAGAGCTCACATTAATAACTAACTACCTTAAACGCACATAAGACGACAATGAGTTACATGATTGCCCTATAACGTCATTTCACCCTTTACAATACCATTCATGGAATTATCACACCAACAATACCACAACATTTCATACATTGACCAAGACATCATAAACCAATAGCATGTCACACCAAGTTTATACTTTACACTTCTCCATCAACACAACATCACAATTACTCCATCAAGTCATCTTAATATGTTGCATAACAACAATCCCACAACAATCCCTCAAGTTATACATATAAAAAAAAAAATTTAAGGACATAAACACACCATACATGTTGATATTTCATCCACACCATTCACTTCCATCAAAACCTCAAGACTCCTTTCAAGTTCAAATCCCATAGATGACACATCTTTTAGCAAAAGCAAAAGTGCACTACTCACACTTTTAGACATAACCATCACGATCTAAACCATCTCTCATGCATATAATATATTAAATCACAATAATAATCACTTACTCAAGCTTGAAAAATAATGATCTTGTCTAAAGGGATGACTTAGGGTTTTGAGAGCCAAAAGGAAATATCTTGAAAATTCTAGAAATGGCATGTGTGTCTAAATGAATAAAAATCTTATTTTTTTCTACTTTATATAGGCCCTCAAGTCATCCTTAGCCAACTCTTGGCATTAAATACCATGTTTACTTGGTCAAGATGGAAGAATGGGTCATTTGCCCTTTTGGGCCATGTATTTTGGGCCTTAAATTGAGTCCATTAACACATGTTAACTTAGCCCACCAAATCCAATATGTAATACCCCAAAAATCTCATGGTTAAATAATTCCATAAATGTTACCATAATATTCAACTCACGAAGTTCATGCTCATAGCCTCAATCCCAAGAATAAGCAATTTTAGCCACTCATGGCTTAATTTAACATAATTTGATAAAATAATTGTGACGACGAATTAACCCCAACTTGGTTGCGAAACGTGCTCAAGAGTATTCCTACTATGATGGAATAATGACACCATAACCCAAGAGTCCTCTTAATAGACTAAGAGTCAGAGAAGAAATTTGGGAAAATGCACCCTGGCACGCCCCTGGGACTTAGCTGAATTTCAGCTTCTGAAAAAGGGGAGCCTGAGTGGCCTGGCACGCCCCTTTACTGCCTGTGCCATAAAAATTTTGGCAGAAAGCGGCCTGGCACGCCCCTAGGCACGCCTGACCTTAAAAATTTGATTTTTTTCCTTTCTTCGACTTTTCTTTGCGGACATTAGTATAATATCAATAGTCCATCAAAACCAATACAAAATATGAACTTATTTCTCTCAAAACTAAGGTAAACATGGTTTAAATACGACATATAAATGCACCCTAGATCACCAAGCAAGTAGGTCCGAAAAGGTACGGGGTGTTACAATTGTCTCGAATGCATTAGACTAAAATAAAATAAGGGAGTTAGGAACATACCTGTGCACCCTAGGTGCATGGGTCTAATGTCGATCAAAATAATAAAAATCAAAACAAATGTAGGAATAGCAAGACACCTCGTGTTGCCTCCAGAGCAGCGCCTAATTTAACATTGCGGCATGATGCAGGTGTCTTGATTACTCAAATTTCATCAAGATATCCTTTGGGTTTGCCTCTAGGGTCATCTAAAATATTTATTTTTGCAACCACCCTCATGTCTATTGGTTGCTTCTTAGTTCTGCAAACATTGAACGTGAATTCCTTATTATTCAGTCTGAATTTCAGCTCACCCCGCACCATATCTACCAATGCTCTGCCAGTGGCTAAAAATGGTCTCCTCAAAATTATGGGCATCCCAAAATTAACCTCACAGTCCAAGACAACAAAGTCAGTAGGAAAGATGAATTGTTCAACCTTGACCAAAACATCAAATAATATGCCTATAGGCTTCTTGATCGTACGATCCGCCATCAACAACCGCATCTTTGTTGGATCGAGGGTTCCTAAGACTAATTTCTTAAATACTGCCAACGACAGCAATTTAATGCTTGCACCTAGGTCACACAAAGATCTGGTGAAGTTAACTGACCCAATTGTGCATGGAATTGTGAAGGAACCGGGATCGTTTTTCTTTTGCATAAGGGAACGGGATGCAATTGCACTACAATGGTGAAAATCACCAACAGACTCATAACTAACAGTTCTCATCTTTGTGACCAACTCTTTCATGAAATTGGCATATCCCGGCATTTGTTCCAGTGCCTCCACCAATGGAATGTTTATAGAAAGTTGCATCAATATAGACATGAACTTATGAAATTTTCCATCCCCCTTCTTCTTCTTCAAGCATTGAGAGAATAGAGGTGGCGGCTTAGGAATGGGGATTAGCATTTGTGGGGCTTCTTTTGCTTTCTCATTTTCAGCATTCACCTCATTTTCATCAGTCTTTGGCTCGTCAACTTTTTTCATGATCTCCCCACTAACAAGTTTATTTTCATCCACCTTTTTCTTGAGACGTTGAGGGAAAGGTGGAGGAATTTTTGGGAATGGAACATACTTTTTTAGAGCTTCCTTTACCTTTTTCGTGGCGTTCGTTTGCTCTTCCAGTGTAGCCTAAACACCCTCAACTTGTTTGGGTGTCTCAATGAGAGTCATTTCACTTCTTGTTGTGATAGAAATACAATGAGCATCATTTTTTGGGTTTGGGATGGTGTTGCTCGAAAGTGTACCTAGTTGACGCTGGTTTAATGCCACCAATAATTGCCCGAACTGTTGCTCCAACTATTTAATAGCAATCAAATGGGATTCTACTTTCTGACTTATTCTTGATACGTCTGACCTAATCTCCTTCAGGCACTATTCTTGACTCTCTGAACCTTTCACCATTTTATTTAGAAGGGATTCCATTCTTGAATTTCCAGAGTCAGCATCGCGGTTTCCTAGTGGAACATATACGCCACTCTTCTCTTTATAATCATACTTCCACCTCCAATCACTATTACGATCTCGTTCTCTATCTCTATATCCCAACTTATTGTAATTATCTCCATAGTAGTTCCGACCTTGATTCCCTCGCCTCGAGTTCCAAGAGTCTTGATTAGACCCTTGACCCTTGGCTCAAAAACCCGTCACTTCTCGATCCAGGTACTTAGCCTCCTCATTAGATTCACTATCATCATGCCTAGGTTTTTTACCTTGTGTACCTACAGCATGCACCTTCACAGCATCTCTGGCCGCTATCTGTTTAGCTAATAAGCCAATTTCTGTCCTCATCTGTGTGACCTCGTGAGCTACAGATTCGTCCAAAAACCATTGTGCTGCTGAGGCTCAAATAGCATATGTGCCAGTAGGCATTTCTGCCTCTCGAGTATGCCATCCTCGGTTGGTCTTGGTGATACGATCTAATATCTCTGAAGCTCATTCCCATCTCAGACTCATGAATGCTCCACCAGTGATAGTATCTGCTACTGCCTTCGTGTTGGCATTTAAAGCCCTGTAGAAGATTTCAAGTAAATTCCTACCACTCATCCTATGATTTGGCACATTCTGTAGCTTTTTCTTGAACCTTAGCCACGTCTCGTAAAGTGCATCAGAATGTAGTTGTCTGAAGTTGTAAATTTCATCCTTCAACTGTAGCATCTTGGAAGGTGGATAAAATCTTTCCATAAATTAATTTCTTAACTCTTGCCAAATGGTGATGGAACCTCGTGGTAATTATGCCAACCACAAAGTCGCTTCTCCTGTTAGAGATAATGGAAACAATCTCAACCGAATAGCCTCTTGGTTAACTCCAGGCAAATTATATGAAGTGCAGACCACCACAAAAATCATCACGTGCATGTTTGGATCATCAGTAGGAAGACCGACGAACACACCCTTCAAGTTTAGCAGGTAAATCATGGCACTTGTAATGTCAAACTTAGTGCCCTGAAGTAACTCTGGTGGAATAATGGCACCAGTATCTATTGGCTCAAAATAGGCCACATCTTCTTCCTCAGGATCATCATAAATTGGCACATGCTGTCTTTGAGGTGGTTAGTAAGCTCTCCGTCTTCTTTGTCTCTCTTCAGCTTCAGCCAGTCGCTGGGCTACCTCTTGCATAGCTCGATTATCTCTCTCTGCTTGCCTAAGAGAAGCTTATTTAGCTTGCTCTTCTCATGTCAACTGAGCAGTAGTTTGGTCTACTGCTTCATGACCAACCGGCTGAATTGGCTGATTATGAATGTCTCCTACGACGGAAGGATCCTAAACTTCATCGTAATTCGCCATTCTTCGATTAGCTCCCAAAGTCCTTTCTATTTCAAGATCAAGTTGAATCAAGGGATCGCCTTGACTCCTAGTATTGGGCATACACCGGCGTGTGCCCTTAATAGTATAGAAAAACAAAATTAATCAACTCTAACAAGTAAACTAATCAACTCCGTAATCGTATTCCTTGGTAACGGGGCCAAAATTTGATGTCGCCCAAAATATGCCTCCTAAGAAGTATAAAGTGTTCGTTGTATCAAATATAGAACCCAACTAGGTTGGGGTCCATCCCACAGGGAATAAGACAAAATTTGGTTGAGCTCTTGTCTGAGTAATTGGCAAATAAGTAAAAAAGGGGGAAGTATTTGTAAGAAAGTAGTAATAGTAACAAGTGTTGATTCTTTGGATTTGTTTTCAATATGAGAAATATACTAGGACTGTGATCCCCAATGATTCATTAATTCCACCGATTTCTTGTGCTGGCAAAACTGTCCCTCTATGTTGCATGCAAAATCTGACAAGATATGTTCATCTAAACATCTCTCGACCTTGGTTAGATAAATTTCACTCTTCTACTCTCAGTCTTCGAGTGTCGTACTACTAACCCTTGTCTTGGATTTCAGATAACTATTCCTGTTACGACTCAAGTTATTAGATGAAGGTTGATAGCTTCAAATCTTTGTTGTTATTCCCTCTTTCCCAATCTCTACCTCTTTCTCGAGCAAGTCTAGAATACAGGCGAGTTTCTAACGTTTGCAACCGTTAGAAGATCAATCACAACGAAGAAAATAACAATACATGTATTCATATCGGTTCAGAATTACTTTGCACTTAATCGGTTTTGTTAATTCCTCATGGTTCCCAGAATCCTAGTTAATGAGTTTAGCTACTCATGATTACAAGGACACAATACGCATTCGAAGATTAAGAAATAATTGTAAACTCACAATAAAGAAGAAACTCTGAAATCTCAATAATGAATAAAACCTTGGAATTGATGTTCCAAGATTACAAAATCCAATAACGTGTTTATGAACTCAAAATAATGAAAAACTATCTCAAAACAATGTAATGACAAACTCCTGAACATAGGACAACAAAGGGGTATTTATAGATACAAGACGAATCCTATCCAAATCAAAATAGGAAAATAGAGTCGGCAACCTTCCATGGTATCGTGACTTGGTTTCGTGGAACCAAGCCACGTCACGTGGGTCCAGTCGTGGAAATCATACACACTGAACATTCTCTGAAGTGGACTCACACCAGCCACTCACGGCAGGTGAGTCATCTTCTGGTGCAGACCCTAGTTCTATCATCTTTAGGTACTTCGTTCTCGGGCGTGATTCTTCCTTTTTGTCCTTTTTGCCTCCAAAACATATTCTCCTGTGATATAGAACAGAAAACACTACATACCAACTAGACTCACCCAAGTTATTGCATATTTTCATTGTTTTAGGCATCAAAAGTGTCATGAAACCATGACACATCAAGGGTTCTATCAGATCGAGAGTGGTATACGTACCCCGTATCCCTACCTGTTGGAGCCTTCAGGTACATCTTTATCCTTTACTTTCGCGGATGAAAGTTCTTTTAGTAATGGATGTTGTAATGACCCTCCAGGCCATTTTCCTCATTTTCATGCATTCTCAGCGCTTTGAGCTTTCCTATAACTGCCCCAAGTTATTTATGACTTGCTGGGACTGATAGTTCAGTTTTTAGAAAGTTCGTTTGAGAATTTTATTAACACCGAACGTGTTGTGAAACATTTAAATTAAATTAGAATTTGGCAAAAAGATATAGATAATTACCTTTCTAAATATTTTTGATATTTATAAAATTCTTTAGTTATAATATATCTATACTACTTTATAATAATTTTATAATTTGTTAATATTTTAAGCGGAGATAGTAAATCTAGATATGTTAAAATAATATTATTATTTTATAGAGGTTTTATTCGAAATAATTTTCTATTAATTATGGTATATTCGAAATATTGTATTTATTTTACCACGAACCTATACAAAATTCGAGTGCATAATCGGATAGGAATAAAGTTGTATGGTACCACCACTACACGTGGAAGTGGTGGAGAAAGGAAATAGATGACTTAACTATAGGTACCACTCATAGTTTCTATATGGTTGCCACCAGTAAAGTAATATAATTAGTGGGTGTCATTTATTTACGTGACTAAGCATTTGTGATATTGTGTGTATATATTAAATTAGTATAAGAATTCCCATTCATTTTTAAATGGTGAACTAATATATGATCCTACCACATTATCTTCACTCATTTTTGCATTCAAATTCACTATAAAACTCAATTCATGGTTGCTTCACCTTAAAAAAATGTAGACATATAATGGTCTATGTGGTGAAGGGTATTTGAAGAAAAAATCAGTTGTTAACAATTTATTTATTCATCTAAAGAGGATTGACTATTTACATTAAGTTATTCAAGCTCGGGGATCGCGTGGTTGATAGTATAGCATCTTTATATCATAAGTTTTTCGGTCAATTTTAGTTTAAAGTTGTGTATTGAATTGTTATTTGGCAGGGTTGATGTTGGTGTTGTTTTAGAGCTATTTTGATATCTAAATTGGGTATATATCTTGTGACTATTGGTCACTGAGCTATGTGGGATTTTTGGTCGTTTTTTGACCCGGGCAATATGGGCATCAATCTTTATGCTTTGAGATGTAGTTTATTATTTTGATAGTGTTGCAATAGTCGGAGGCCTCTCGGAAGGGAAAGGCTCCTGTTTAGCAGGCTTCGATAGGCATTCGAAGGCGTCCAGGTAGGCTAGGCTTACCTTATACATAGATTGAGTTTATTTATAGTATTTGCATGTTATTATGCTAGTATTTGGAGTGGTAGTTGTAGATTGATGTTGGCTTGCTATGATTAGGACTTTTGGGACGGTTAAGGCCCTGTTCAGATATGCTTCGAGCCCGATATCCTCGTAGTGTGCCAAAGATGACCTTTATAGGGTTGGTTAATATCGTACTACTATTAGTAGGGGTGGGGAACCTTAGTCCAGACTAGGATAGGTTTAACCCAGATTTGGTTTTGGGACCCCATAATTAGGCCCCGCTACTCTTCACAGTCAACATAGTTAACCTTAAACATTATTGGGCTTAGTTAAGCCCTGAGATACTTTTTTAGGATAGCATTTGGGTTGGTTCACCCCGGTTATGACCCTTTTAACCTGTTTGCCCTGTTGACCTTAATTAGTATAGCACCTAACCGGGATTGCTAGCCTTGACCTAGTGTTGGGACCTGTCTTGCCATGATACACTTGAGATACCCAATTTGGTATGTATGTCGTGTAGTAGTAGGTTGCTTACCTCAGAGAACCCGGGGATTGGCCTTGTAGTACATTATGGGTTAGCTCCTTTATTTATGTTTCGAGCTTGGTCTGGGGTCGGTATGTCCCCGTTACTTGTATTTTTGTGGATTCTATCACTATTCTGGCACATGGATTTATGATGGTTACTGACTATTATGAGTTTTGATTTGAGTTCGGTCATTGATTCAGATATAATGATTCTATTATTATGAGTTTCGATTCTAGTTCGGCCACTAATTATGGTACGATCTGAGAGTTCTTATCCTATGTATCGTGGTTCTGATATTGTGGTTCCCTGAGTTTCGGTTTGAGTTTGGCATCTGGTTATGATATGATTTGAGAGTTATACTACTGGGTACCGTGGTTCTGATATTGTGATTCCCTGAGTTTTGGTTCGAGTCTGGCATCTGGCTATGAGATTTGTTGTATATTATATATGTGGACTCTCGTTATTACCCACTATGTCTGGTTCGAATCCGACGAATGGCCTCTTGTTATTATCCATTATTATCTGTTCGAACCCTGTGTCTAGCCTCCTGTTATTACCCATTGGTGTCGGTTCAAGCCCGGTACACCCTTTGATGGTTACTATGGTTACTGGATACTGGTTCAACCACAGGTTACTGACGATTTTGCATTTATTTTTCTTGTGTGTCCCACCGGCTTATGGGGGCACGGTTGGGTTATTGTTTTCTTCAGTGTGCCTTCTGGGCTTATGGGGGTCCAGTTAGGTTATGGTTGACTTGTTTGTTAATTTCCGTATTTACTTATTATTCTGTATCACCTTTACTTATCTCCTTATCACATCTGTACAGTTCGGTAGTTATCTATTTCTTTATTTTTCTTACTCTGGACTTAGCATGCACCCTCGCATTTTAGTTAGGTTTATGCTATATTGAGCTTAGTCAGATGATGACCCCTACTGAGTACCCATTGCTCGGTACTTATACTACACTTCTGCATCTTTTTCCCCGATGCAGATTCGGGCACTAGTCGACGACAGTGACAATCCTCCTTCCTCAGCACTGATCCTGAGTAGGGTGATCTTGTTGCCATCTGAGGCTGATCCTACTTCATCTACTCCTATATAGTCTTTTGTACTCGAGGCTATTGTATATGTTGTGTATATTGGGTTTCTGTCTAGTACTCCAGTTATGTTAGTTGTGGCTCTAGTACCGACCTTACCAGGTCTTGGGATGGGTTCATCTGTACACACTGTCCTCTTCCACTTCTGTCTCAGTATGTATGTTATACTTTAGTTCTTTTGCTTTCTGTCTTTATTTATTATTGTTATTGTGTCTTCTTCATCTCCTTTCTTTCGGTTCTGTCTGTTAGCCCACCACTTGCCGCTTCAGGATATGTCTTGGCTTGCCTATTGGTGGGTTACGGTAGGCTCCATCATGACTTTGAAAATTGGGTCATGATAAGTTTGGGAGTAGTAATTAGTTATGAGCAAACTAGGGTTCCAGATAACCCAAGTTCTAGGACTACGTGCCACCTTAGGTCTATCTTATCTCTTGAGGCATCGATTTAGTGGATCAATGTAATTCATGGATTTATACCCTTGGCAAGGTTTATTGTGTCCTCCCAACGGGGTGTATACATTGGACTCATGATTGCTCACATGGTTTATGTCGGTTAAGAGAACCTCCCACAGAAATAGTTTTAACTTAACTTTTGTACTTGACCTACAGCTTCAGTAAAATAGAATTATCTCATGACTTACAGTTATACCTTATGTTTACAATTTATAATTTACTTTTGGGTCATTGCACACTAGATTTTACTCTTTTCATATAAATGTTTAACTCAGCATAACTTCAGTTTTCAACATAATTATGTTCATTATTTATAGTTTTCATACCTCACTGCTCAATACATTAGAAGTACTGACTGCATATCTTTCTTATGTTATATCCTATCATGATATAGGTTTTGATGCCCAGATTCAGTCGCACAGTTAGACCCGCTCCAGTAACAGTTTAGCTTAGGTTATGGTGAGTCCTCATCATTCGAGGATGGTTCATTTTAGTTTATGTTGCTCAAACTAGTATTTATATTTTAGTTATTTAGATTTAACTGGGGAATTATCCCAGCAACTCATCGGTTTATTTAGAGGCTTTCAGATAGAGTTAGATACTTTAGTTTTTTTCATTTCATATTCAACTTCAGATTACATACTCCTATTTCAGCTATTCCAAAATTGGTTAGTCATCAGATTTTTGTTTTAGCTTCTACATAATTTATTCAGTATGTATTTCAGTGTCATGCTAGTACCATGGGTTAGCTTGGGATCACTTGAGTTCTAAGTACCGTGTCACTTCCAGATTACAAAATAGGGTCATGAAAATCATTTACAAAAACACATTTTTTTCCATTTTGACTATAAGTAGCAGACTTTACCCTAACCTTCTTTTGTACTTTTGAATGTGTGTTGAGTCTTGAAATGGTTCCATCAATGTACTTAAACAAAATTTATAATATTTGTGAATCATTTGAACCCTATGAAAGCCTAATATGTATTAACAGACCTATGTTCCATATTAAAATTTTCAACATCATTTAATAGTTGGTTTAACAACCCTTTTAAAGACCACTCTCGATGGTTGTGGAGACTCACTACCCTTCAACTTTGTTCTTTTAACTTTGACATTTGAAATATCAGCTTCTCTTGTAACTTATTCCAACTTAGACGTACTATCTGTTTCATCCTTATCTTCTATCAATGGGACAGATGCTTTGTTTGTAATGTTGGTATTTTCCACCCTCCAGTGAGAAATAATGTCCTATAAATTGTTGAGAGGATATGTTCTTGAACATGAGGCTAGTGGGAAATTATCGGCACTAACTAATAAATCCTTATCATTTCTTTCTCTGTGAGTTATCTGCTACCGTGTATCAATTTCATTATCAACATCTACAATTCCCAGTTATTTCCCAGTGTCAGCAACAAATTCTTCTGAATCCATTTCCTTATTGCCCTTAATGTAATCAATGTTTTTTATGGATTACAATCCATCCCCATCCTTGATTTCCTCCCCTAGATTTTCTGGAGCTTCTCTACTTTATTAGTTTTATGAACTTACTTTTGTTGGCTTCCTGCAAATAATTATCAGCAATTTTAGTATGAAAAGTCATCTCCACCCAATCCTTTGTATGTTCAGACCCTGAATTATATTTTGTGATTGCATTATTCTTGTTTTCACTATTATATTTCTCCAACTGGCTTTTGCCTTGCATCTACATATTTCTGTTAGCTTCTGTTTCTTGCTCCTCACTAATACCATGAATATTTTTATCCTTTGCAGGTTGTTGTTGTTGATCCTCTTCAACCTTTTCACTATCATTAACTCCTTCTGGGGCCTCAACACTTCCAGACATGGATTATCTAAAGGTGAGTTATTAATAGTGTCGTATTGAGAGCAAGTCTTTTCATCCTTGTCTAGTTCTTCCCTTTTATCACCTGTAGAATCCATTTTTTATTCTATCTTCCTTATTAACAAATTCCAAAGCTACAAACTGATTTTGAAATCCAACAGTATCATTTGAAACTTGTGTAATTCGACCAGCCTTTGTTTTTCCTTTCTTGTTTGCTACTTCATTCCAGTCTTAAGGATTCCCAACAATCTTCCCATTTGTTAATCTCCTTGAAAAAAACCCAGTAGTTTGTTGTTTTTGTTGTTGTTGTTGTGACTTTCCCCTTTTCACTTGACCATTCTTCCTACTATTCTCAACATCACCATGAACAATTGAGTCATTCTTATTGTCCTCCTGAACTATTGCTAATTCAGGGTGAATTACTCTGTACTCAAACCTATTGTGCCCCTGTAATTTACATTCATTGTAATATTTGGGTAGATAATCATGTTGGATATTCACCTTTATTGTCCTAATTGCACCTGCAGATTCATCCTCTATGTCCATCCTAACATGATCTGGGAGATTTGTCATTAAAATAACTAACACCTTGACCTTGGCATAGCTAGGTCTAGTTTTGTTGATTGTTGCCATGTCTAAGTATATAGGGGTCTCTATAGCTGAAGCTAGTGAGAATAAAGCCTCCTTAACAAAGAAGGTTGGCAGCAAATTGGCCAATGAAATCCATGTCATAGCCTTTGTAGTTTCCTCTTCAACTGTAAACCTGGAATCATATATCAATGGCCTCATTTGATACGCATTTCCATCTTTAGACTTAATGTTAAAAGCAGCCTTCGAGGTCACTTAATGTTAAAAGCAGCCTTCGATGTCAAAGTTATGAAATCTTCTTTCAAAGATAACTTAATCAGTATATGCCTATTTCTGAAGTAACTAATTTGACAATCTTCTATGATTTTACATTATGCAACGATGAAAATGCGCAGATCCTCCAAATCTGGCCAACCATAGGAGAATTTCCCCACAATAATGTGCTGCAAATTCTCTATTACATTCATTTTTTTCAACTTCGGATTCAGACCATTTTATGTATGGTTCTCCATGTAACATTGCAATAGGCTTAGATGTAATCATAGGCAAATCTCTTTTAGGGCCCGCTGGTATATTATTCAAGACCACAGGTTTCAAGAGTTTTGAATAATCAAGACTAGTTGATGTCATGGTAGTATCAGTTAGGGATATTTTGGGTGGTGCGGCTAAGAGGGGCTGATCAACCATTGTCTGGTGTGGCCATCATTAGCAAATTTTGGTGGAAAAAGTATTAGGGTTTCGAGGGCATGTAGAGAGTGTAGGAGGGTAATTCTTGGAACTACGTTTTGCACTGTTATTGTGTTAGATATATACATATGTTTGTAGAAATTTTCTTTCTAATTGCATATCGAGCACAAGAAAATAAATAAGAAACAACTTATTTTCCTAGAAAATATTTTCTTGGAAAACATTTTCCTTCATACCGAACACAACCTTAATGGCTGAAAAATGCCAAACAAGTCAAGTGTTTTCTCCCAGTATTTTAAATCATTTTTCATAGTTATTGGACTACTCCAGCTAACACTCTAATTATGTTTTTTGAGTTCCAACGGATATCAATGTTAATTTTCCAAGAACAATCGAAACTACTCCCTCCGTCCAACAATAATTGTCCATTATTGACTTGACACACACATTAAAAAATAATAAATAATAAGGATAATTTTACTATATAGCAACTTGACGCACCAACAATAGAGAACACCTAAAATATCATCGAATTGAATGGTAACTCCAAGAAGCACATGTGTCGTCTGTGACCTGTGGGCTAGAAGCCTCTTATTCTATATAGAAAATTAAGTGGGCGTTTGGCGAAAACCAAATAAAATTCACTTTATTTGAAATTTTCAAAGTTAGACTTGGAGTTTTGTTTGGCCTGTAATAAATATTTAGGATTTGAATGTATATTAAAAAAAAATACATGAAAAATGATTAAACATGAAATATAATTTAAATAGGATTATTTTATGAAAATAAAATATTTAGAATTCTTTAAAAAAATAAAATTTAAAAAGTACCAACCAAACACCAGAAAATAAGTAAGAAAACTACTTATTTTCCAAGAAAATATATTCTAGGAAACATTTTCCTTCTTACCAAACACACCCTATGTATCTCATTTTTATTAGTCTAATAAACTAAACATCTACCCACATAATCGACTTATCAACCAAACCATCCCACAAGGACTTGTCAATGATTTTAGAAAGTTTTATAGTAACATCATATTCTAGTTTAGAATTTTACCCAAATTATGCAGATTCTTCTTAATTTAGTTTCAGTTGATTGTAATTGCTCTTGTTATTGTATAGTCATAGAAAAACATGATGTTTACAAGTTCCTTTAAACTTGATGATTTCAAACATGAATTTAGCAAGATATTAGTATGATACAGTTTACAGTTTAAGTATAAATTAGTTGAAATATGAATTTGAGCAAAGTCTCATACCTTATTCCCAAACAGATAGATAATTTATCTATTTATGAGTATATCAATATATAGATTATTTTTGGAGGATTATTTAACACCGAGAGGATGCGAGTTCAAAAAACCCAAGCTCCATAACTATGTACCATCATAGGATTTGAGCACATCACTAGTCAGTCAACTCTCTTTAGCCCAAGAGGCTATGTAATGGATCCACATTACATAGACAAGTTCTATAACCTCGAAAGGTATAGGGCAGCCTCCCAACCGGAATTATACATTGGACACCATAAGCTCACATGGTTGATGTCAGTTTTAAGAAACTCCCATGTAAAGGTTTTATATTACTTTATTTTGAAATTGCTAGAATGATTTCTCAGTCTTGTAGTTCTAGACATGTTTGCTATTCAAGCCTTAGAAATAAATTTACATTTTTAGATTTTAAAAGCTAATTCTCGAAGATCCTTATTTATTGAATTTGACATGTTTTTGTCTATTTGTCTTTTTCACATATATTGAACCTCATCAATCTCTACAAACAAGTTGTTATTATTATTATGATCTTGTTTATCTTTAACCTTACAAGTTCAGTACATTCCCACATACTGTTCGCGTACTTTTCTTTGCGCTGCATCTTATCATTGATGTAGATTTTGAGGCTCGCTTTCAGACTGGTGGCTAGATATATTGCAGCTCTTCCAGTCAGTAGTTGGTGAGTCCTCCCATTCGAGGATTTCATGGAGTAGTTTAGTAGCTTAGTTTTATTTTAGACATTTTCTTGTCTTAAGGGTAGTTGAGGGAATCTCCTGACAAACTTTATTCCATTCATTCAGTAGAGGCTTTTTTTCAAACATTAGATGTTCTAGTTTTTCCATGGATTTTCAGTTATATCATTCTATTACAAGTTAAATTACTAAGGTACATTTATCCATGTCTCAGCTTTCGCATATACTATTTATATTGTTGGTACAACCATTATCAACATACCAGTACCAAGGGTCTTCTTGGAATCACTTTTGATCCTATGTTTCGGTCATACCTAGTGTGTAGACACGAGTCGTGACACAAAATTAATTAATTATTCTTTTAAAAATAATTTAGAGTCGCCATCTAATTTTAGGAAAATTATGAAACCAATAAATGAAAGAAAATTAGTTAAAAAAACTTAGTCTACGAAGCTAATTTGATTCTAGGTAAAGGTTTATGTTATCAGAAGCAAAGGAGTGACGCACCCTTTAGAATCCATGAATATAGGTCCCGACTGAACTCATTATTTTTAATTGAGGAGGAGATAAAATAATATGCCCTAGTTCTTAAGAGTTTGAGAATAGAATCTCCAAATCTCGAAGAATCCAAGGGAAACTTTCAGAGACGGCCAAATATTTGCTTATTTTTAATAAAAATGAATAAATACACTAATAAATGCAATAAATAATTCCATAAATCTTTTAATTTTATTTAGTATATATTCTTTGGAAAGTAACTCCGACTACCTGTAAAAAACATTTAGTAAAAGTTTTAGTAATAAATGAATATAAGTTAAAATGGACTAAAGAAATAATGAATGAAAAGTAAAACGTGTCTTATGTACATAGAAGTCCTTGGAAATCGACCGAAATTTCTTCATCAGCCAAGTATTAATACTTGAGAAAAAATAATTGAACTTGTAAAATATAATCCATCTTTTTATTATGGGAAGGCCTCAAATATTCGACGAAGAAATTTTCTCATTGGCCAATCTATTCAAATCAATTGAAAATGATAAAGGTTAAAACAGTCCAAAACCCATGTTAAATGTAACATAAACTACAAAAATTAGTCCAAGTAACTTAAAATCGGCTGAGTATGAAATAAAATAATACTAGACATCAAAAGAACTTAACGAGATCACTGCAAAAAATCAAAAAAATAACTTGACAACTCGTCTTTGAGCAAGGATCATAGCAACAACATCAAATTAAGCTATACATAGCAACAATAATATCAAACAAACAAAAATAGTAGCAAAAAATGAAGCAAGCGAGCCAGATGTTGAATAAAATACGAATCGAATCACCAAAAATGTATCAAAATATATCTAAGGAATGAAAAATGCCAACACAATTGCTGGAAAGCAAAACTAGTCATAGAAAATTAGCCAAAACATAGAACAAACTATAACTAAATAGAGAAACAAAAAACAATGGTGAAATTACAATTGAAGGTACCTATATGTGGAGTCTATAGTGAAGGTCATCATCAAGAACACAACCAAATGGATGTTCATAGTCGGAGATGGATTTTGTTGGTAACTAGGTTTTGCTGAAAATGATGGTTGGTCAACGAAGCTTTGAGCTAGCTTGGCATGAAGCTCAATGGTGAGGATGTTGTTATTGTATCAGTTCTTATTTAATTAGATTTTTTAATTTCCGTCCAGATTTGGTTTTAATTTGTGTGGGAGTTCAGAGTTCATCGTTAATGGAAGAACTCGAGCAAAGAAGTAAGGTGGTGCATAGTGGTCTTCTCCGATGTTGTGGGGTTGGTTTCATCACTAGATTCTGGCATTAACATTGAGGAACAGAGAGTGGACTAGTTGGACACTAGGGTTTTGGGTGGTGATTTTATGTTTCCGGTGGCTAGCTCATCAGAACGGTAACGGGGGACGTCGATTCACTACAGATGAAAGGAAATGGGATATTTTGCCAAATCTAGAAATTTTCACCACCATCAATTGTGAAGAGAATGGAAAAGATTTATATATAATATAAAACCACTTAAATATAAAATCGTATGCTCAATACTATAGTTTTGGAAAATAATGGGCTATCCAAAATCATAGGTTATCCAAAACTATGGGGTATTTAATTTATTTGTGTAAAAATATTCTATTCATTTTTATGTATTAACAAACTATGTTAAAATAAAGACTGTGCTAAAATAATAAAAATATATTTAATGCCATGTAAAAATGTGAATTGAATTAAAGATAAACTAATAATTTTACAAAATTGAAAAACTTTATTGAAAAAATAACTGTGCAAAAATCAGTGATAATCAAAAATTAATTAAAACTAATAATAAATTAATAAATATCTTTACATTTTTATAAATGATGATATTTATTAATAACTTGTGTTAAAATTGAACAAAAATATTAAAAATTGAATTTTGTTCTCTTTAACAAATAAGAATCATAAAAGTGTTTATTTTAAAAATGTTAGGCCAAAAATTGGGTGTCAACAACTACCCCTCTTTGCTCTGAGATGATAAATGATTCTTTGAGCAAAGACGTTAATGTATAGCCTATTTTGGCTCAACGAAGAAGAAAAAGAATGACATTGTCATATAGTGTTGTTAGAGTTTTGACAATACTCTATGTTCATTGGCAAGATTAAATTATAATATAAAAGGGAACAATAGTAAACGACAAAAGATAATTTGAAGATAAAAAAATCATATACCTTCGACCTTACTTTCAAAATTACCTCAGTGTCGGACTTGTGAGATACTAGGATGCTAGGTTGCGCACTTGTTTAAATGAGGTAGAGGATAAGCTTATCTCATTGATGGGTGGATGACCCAACTTGAATATGATATGTCATTTTGAATGAGGTGGTGTCTCAAATTGTCTCATTTAACAGCGAACAACCAACTCGAACGTGATATGCCACTTTGAATGAGATGGTGATCCAACATGTCTCATTGAATGATGGACGACCAGTTGAACATAATATAACACTCTGAATAAGGTGGCAACCTAATTTATTTCATTTAATGATGGCCGATTAACTTGAACATGATATACCATTTTGATGGGATGGCTACCCAACTTGTCTCATTAAACGACATATGATCCATTTTGAACTTGATATGCCATTTGAACAATGGTGACTTAACTTGCCTTATTGAATGATGGGCAACCAACTTGAACATGATATACTATTTTAATGGGATGCTACACAACTTCTCTCATTGAAAGGTGGACAACCCATCTTGCACTAAATATGACATTTGAACGGGTGACTATCAAACTTGTCTCATTGAATAGTAGAAAAGCAACTTGAACTTGATATGTTATTTGAACAGGTAACGGATGAAAAACTTGAATTTGACATGCCATTTGAATGGGTGGCAACCCAACTTGTCTCATTGAATGGTGAAAGAACTACTTAAACGTGATATGCCACTTTGACTGAGATGGCAACCTAACTTATCTCATTCAATAGTGGAAAAAAAACTTGAACATGATATGCCACTTTATATGAGGTGGTGAGTTAACTTGTCTCATTAAAAGATAGACGACTAACTTGAACTTGTTATATAGAGTGATATTGATAATGGTTTGGATAAATGGTCATAATCTTGACGATCTGGATTAGCAGAGTCACCTTGACAGCGATAAAGTAGTTATCACCTTGATGTCAATCTAGATAAGTGGTCATCACTGTAATGACCCTCCAGGTCATTTTATGGATTTTTGTGCATTTTCAGTGCTTTGAGCTTTCCCTTAGTGACTACAGGTTATTTATGACTTGTTGGGACGGTCGGTTTGGTTTTTAGGCAGTTCGTTTGGGTTTAACCCTATTTCCCTATTTTGGAGCTTTTGAAATTGAAAAATTGGTCTTGGATCAAAACTTCTAGTAAACGACATCGGATGAGAATTCTGACATGGCATTAGCTCTGAAACATGGATATTAGGCTAGAGGGAGGCTTGGTTTAGATCCTGAGGCTTCCAGGCTTGTTTGACGCTATTGGGTAGATTTGGTGAAAATGGAGCAATGGGTGTGGGCCCATATTTAATCAAAACGATCTTGGATTGAAATTTTAATGGTTTTGTTGAATTTGAAATGTTGGATTTGGTAGGGTAGAATATTTCATTTATATACTCGGGGTTTTGAAGGAATCCCGAGCGCCTGATCGAAGTTCATTAGGACTTAGGTATTTGTTGGTGTTCAGCATCTGGTGCATGGCCATTTTACACTTTGCTTATGTGGGGAGTAGGCTGCATTTGCAAAAGGTCAGGTCTTTGACCATCGTATTCGCGAGCCTTCTCTCGCGTTCTGATGAAGGGTCGAACCGACCCGATTCGTTTTCATTATTGCGTTTCCAACCCTTGTTATTGCATTCACAATGATTCATCTTACTAATCCTTCACATTCGCAACCCGTTTCCTGCATTTGTGAAGGGTATTTACATTGTCTTTCATGATCATGAATAGGGAACCTCGTATTTACAATGAGTAACCCCCTGGCAATATATAATCCTCCTTTCCCTAATTTTTCAGCCATTTTTTAACCATTTTCAACCAATGTTGGAGATTAGAGCGTAGGAACTTGTGGGAAATCATCTATTGAGGCTAAGGTAAGCTAATTCAATGCCTCTTGATCATTTCCTATTGTTTTTCCCTATCAAATTCCGTTTTTCCTTGTAAATTCCTAGAAATTAGTTTTTAATTTTCAATTTGTACTCAATTCATGCTCAATTTTGAGAACATATTCTTTTTCCTTCGAGGGACCTCATGACGGATTCAATTTTGAAATTTTATTTGTGGGCCGAGCTTTTATATTGCAATATGGGTATCATTTTTCTCGTAGTAACATGTAGATTATGATTTTGATAGTGTGTCGTTGTTCAGAGATCATGGAGTGTAGATGAGTAGTTTGTGGATGGTTTGAGACTGTTGTTCGACTTTGAGCTAGGCTA
Source organism: Capsicum rhomboideum (assembly GCA_031232105.1). Classification (NCBI taxonomy): domain Eukaryota; kingdom Viridiplantae; phylum Streptophyta; class Magnoliopsida; order Solanales; family Solanaceae; genus Capsicum; species Capsicum rhomboideum. The sequence goes on from CP124712.1 coordinate 84,327,839, forward strand.
CGATCTACTCTTCTCTATGAGATTGTGTATTGTATAGATCGCATGCTAGGTAGGGGTTACAAGATAGTTTTATACCTAATGGTATCATGACTTGACTATTTAGGGGGTTTGGAATAGAAACGTAACTCGAAGCTTAGCCTAGAATATTCGTTATGGTTGTAGGATCCTACTACACTTGATTATGGACTTTTTTAATCATAGATTGACATGACGGATCCTTTAGTATAAAACTTACCGTATTACTTAGTAAATTGGGTGATATCCCCCGATTATACCCTTCTAGCAGCTTATACCCTTGTTTACCTTGGTTTCCCAAATTATGGTATTGACATTTGCTAATTTATATATTATTGGGCCTGAGGCCATGGTTGTGAGACCAGTTAGCTACCAGATTAGTTCTCTATTCTTTGAAATGACGTTGTTTAGTTCTTAGATGCTTACATTTGTATTGTTTGGATATTGGTGTTGGCGTGCATACATTTAGGTGCATTTAAGCTTATTTAGTGGTACGATTCCAACTAAAATCTGGATTTTATTATTGTTTTTCCAAACAAGGAATTGGTCCCACATTTTAACTTTAAAACTAATTCATTAAATGGAAGTCAAAATACTATTATTAAACACTTATGAACTTTTAAACTGAACTTACTACTTTGGAAACTTAGACCGACGATGATTCTGGTTCATTACTGATCCACTCTTTCTTCACTATTAACTTACTCCAATTGGGGGAGATTCCAACCTTTTCTATGTTATTTACCATTTTAGTCTTGGGTTGGATCTCGGGCATCAAATTTTACATATATCTACTCATTTAGTATCGGTTCTAGTCTGAACACCCATTTTTATACTCTTATTTCTCTCTAGTACTGGACGAAGTAGATTTGTTATGATTGTTATTGAAAGTCCTGGTTTGAAACCATGCAGTATATATGGACATCCCGAGTCCCCTATGGATTCCTCTATTTGGGGACCATGTACCGAAAGAGGTGATATTTATAGGTCCTGCCTTACGAGCCAGCGAGCCAAAAGAGGTGTATATACTTGGTACAGTTTGACACTCTGTCAATATGGTAGTGTTGGTTTATGTTGCATTAATTTGTTCATATGAATTTCCTATCACCAGTATAATTGTTTACAATATTGTTTGGCACTTGTAACTATCGGTCTTATGAGGGAGTTGTATAGGTACAAGTTATGGTTATTTGCTGAGTGTTTGCTTGTACTTTTTGGGCTTAAGGGTACCCAGTTAGGTTATTGATAGTCTAGAATAGCCGGCTATATTACTGTTTGGTTATTATTATATTGTTTGTGGCAGGCTGGTTATAGATTGGTACGCAAGTTGTCGGTACATTTCTTACCCCCTTTTTTTGTATTATGGTACGATTTATTATTGCTATTTTATCTTATGATTATACATTTTTTGACTAGAGACCTTGATTATGCTAGAGTTAGTTCCCTTATTGTTTATGATCTTTGTGATGTTAGGATTACTCCCTCAGGGTAGTACCTTCATGTTTGGTTATTTGTATAGCGCGGTTGTATATCCATTTTTCTCTAGCTATTATTTGTATATCATTGCCTTCTTCCCTACTACTATTGTATATCATATATCTTTTTCTTCACCCTACTATCGTCTATTGACTAGCTACTTATAGTACGACACTTTCATTCTAGATTACTTGAAAGGTGTGGTAGTTTATCTTTACTTTTCCATTATTATTATGTCTCATTTCCTAGATAGTTTTCTATAATGTATACTTCTTCTTTACATGTTATTTATACTTGCATTATCTCTGGAGCACAGTCGGTCGATGCCTACTGAGTACCTCGTGTTTTGTACTTATGCTACACTTCAGCACCCTATACATGGATCGATGCCTACTAACAAAATAGTTGTTCCTTCTCTCCCTCGATTGTTTGATTGATCTTTATTCTGCATTTTGAAGATAGTTTTGTATATATATATAATGCTTATCTTGTACTCCTATTTTGTTAGAAGCTCTTGTACTGACTTTACCAGGTTTTAGGGATATGTTTACTTTCTTCTTGTCTTTTTTCTCATTTTGATTTAGTAGCACTTCTACTTTTCTTATTAGTCCGTAACAAAATATTCTGGACTTTGGATTGGCTTACCTACTGGTGGGTTATAGTAGGTGCTATCATGACTTAAAAAATTGAGTCGTGATAAATTGGTATCAGAGCGTAGGTTTATCAGTGTTGTTGGTTAAAGAGCAAAGTTCCTAGTAGAGTCTGCGGATCGGTACGGAGACGTCTATATCCTATCTTCGGGAGGCTACATGGCATTCTTAGGAAATTCTATTCCTTTTTTCCTTGTTGTGTGTCTGCACTTCTATGAACCTCTAAGTACTTCTTTTGACTCCACTCTTTCCGAGATGATAGCACAATGTTGTGTATAGGTGCAGACTGGACTTCTGCACGTGTTAACAAAGTTTTAGCTCAGTGTCGAGCTGGGAGTTAGAGATTGATATTAAGGATCTTTAGCGTTAGCTAGAGGGTCTGCAACCAACCCAGGCTCCGACAGAGTTTGTGACATCCTCAACTTTTCAGGATATCGTGCTGGGGATTTTGAGTCTTTTCATGGAGGTTTCACAACCAGAGGTGGTGTTCAGTACATCAAATAGTTCTCAAGACAGAGTTTGTTTTGTTGGAGTTCAACAGGGCTCTTTATCAATTTTAGAGTATGAGTTAGGTTTCTTAAGTGGGCCAGACATACTCCTATGTTGTTTCCTACAGACCATAAGATGGTGCATGGATTTATCAAAGGATTGACTTTACCAATCTATTTGGTGTTGGAGCATTTGATAGCAGCTGGGGCTTCTTTCCTCCTGGTTGTTGATCACGCAAGAACTATAGAAAGGGCATGTCTTGAGATGTATAGAGATTTGTAGTAAGAGGCCATGTCAGCAGTATAGTTTTAGTGATATTTTGTATAAAGGTAGGGATCCTTCCAGTAGAGGTCAGGATCATTTGCAGTCTATCAGGTAGCACCCCGGATTATAGGTGACTCTCAGATTGGTTGTGGTGGTCATAGTAGATAGAGTTCTAGTTGGGTATTGTGGGATATTTGATCTAGGTCTTCAGGTCGTGGTGACCAATTTGAATCAATAGGTAAAATGTATCAGAGAATTTTAGGGGCATGTTTTGACTGTGGGGATATTGGTCATTGTTCTAGGGAGTAGTCTAGGCGTGAGTTTGTCATCCAGTTTGGGTCAGCTAGTGCTTCTTGCTAGGTTAGAGCTTCAGGGGTTTGTTACGACTGTAGAGAGATCGATCATTAGTACAAAAAGTGTCCCCAATATGGGATTATTAAGCATTCGGTGTAGTCAGATCAGTCTCTCAGGATTGTGGCACCTTCGGTCAGAGGCGTTGCCCGTGTTACTTTAGTGGGTCATTTAGATGCTCAGTCTGGGGTCAGAAGCATTCAAATTTGTACTTTTTCAAGCAGGTCAGGGACTCTGACTTTGGATTCCATCATTATAGGTATGCTTTTAATATTTTATCCTTTTAATTTTATTTTAATAGTGTTGGGATTTTCATACCCATCGATGGTTATATGCCTTGATATTACTACATTGATTGTTATATGCCTTTGTGTAGACTTATGTATATGTTACTACCCCCCCCCCCGAGATATTTTCTTTTAGTAGTGGATTGAGTGGATCAATATTGTGCTTGACTTAGGGTGTAGCGCTTGTGTAAATCCCATTTCCTTTGGTATATTGGCCTTGATGTGATCCTAAAGATGTACTGGTTGTTTTTCATTTTGTGCCACCTGCACCTTATCGTGTTATTATTATTGTTATTATTTTGACATTGATTAATTATTACTTGATAGACAGCTAGACTAGCATTATCTTGTTAGTGTCCCCTTTCTAGCGGTTCTTGTCTGTGTGGCTTAAAACCTTTGTTGGTTGGTTTTCTCCTCTTTTAGCATGGTAAGGTTGGTTCTTTAGTGGGGTGTGGGGGTGAAGGTAGGTTTAGCCTTCCGTGTTTTTTTTGTGATTCTAGAGTTGACAATCATTTTCTATAACCCGCTCCTAATGTTAATAAGTTTGGGGTTGGTTATTTTAATTTATCTGGTTCTTCACCCAATAGTAGTCTTAATCTTGGTGTTGGCGTTGAATTGGGTACTCTATTTTTTCTACAATGTGGTTCGTGGTCCAATTGAGTTGAGAGGGGTTTAAATTGGTGGATTCAGTAAATTCTCATTTCCTGATTTGTTCGGCCTAGTGTAACTTCGTGGGATACTTTCGCTTGGTCGTGTGTTTGTGTATTTCAGTTGTTGGCAACCAAGGGGTTTAATTCTAGAGACTGAGTACTAGAGATTACAATTTTCTTATTTACTCGAGATTTGGTTATGGTTCAGACTCTTTGCAGCCTCGCTGAGTTTTTAGTTATGCCTTGATGTGTTATGCCCCTCAGTATATGTGGATTTGATCCCTTGTGTCTTTAGCTAGTGGTTTTGCCCCATTATGGTTATGTTCTTCGGTAATGTTTCAGTTTCAGCTATTGTGGGAATCGTTGGGTACATGCTTGGTTTCTAAAGGTGAGATTAGTTTAGGTATGCAACATTAGCAATAATTTGTTGGCTCTGGTTGTGATGTTTGACTCTTTCGAATGACGGCTAAAAAGTTGTGATAGATTATGGACTGTGGATGCTTACTCATTAACATGATCAATTTTGGGTAGTCGAGGGCAAGTGGTTCAGCTCCGGTGATAAGATTATAGCTATGGATTTTGTAACTTGGTTGTAACACCCCGTTTTGAGGTTTGATTCAGTTGAGAGTTCGTTGATAGTCTTACTAAGCCTACTTATTACCTATCGATCTAGTTTTCTTTAGTTTAGATAGATTGTACTTGATAGATATTTGAAGGATGGTCCGTTGGCACATCGTGTTGGTTTCCACTGCTCTTGACATTGGTTCTCAGCTTTCGTCAAACTTTTGGATGTCTACTAAATGGAAGAAGTATACTCAAGTTCAGCTTTACGTGGTTTCACCTATAGTTGGTGGGCCATTTTGGAGCAGATCGTTCATTTTTGAGAGATTGTACTTCGAACTCATGGCTATTGGTTTTGAGGGTCAACAAGACCAGTTAGTGGCTTTGACGGAGATCATAGGAATTGGTCACCACCATTTGAGTATTTAGGTAGAACCTTATAAGCTTTGTTCTTATGCTAGTCCGTATGGATTTTTGTAGACCAACTTCAGTCTTTCTAGGCTAGGGTGGTGTGATTACACGAACAGGACTAGGATGATGATGGAGAGCTTTGATATAGTTCAGAGTAGGCCAAAGGTTTGGAAAGGCAAGAAAATGTTAGATTTGCACTTTGGAGTTAGCTGTATAGTTTATGCCTTGGGTTGTCTTTATCCAGGCTGAGTATCCACTTTTATGTTATATCGGTGTGATGTCGCTATGCTGTGGTTTGGTTTACGTGGTTCATTCATGCTTGGTTTAGTTGGAGACCAGTTGGTTGTTGAGGATGAGTTTGTGGCTATTTGGAAAGTGAAGTTAGGAAGTGAGTATTAAAGGGATACCTTTAGCAAAATCCCTTGAAAGTGTTGTTTGGGCCATAGGGGTTATCTGCAAAGCCTTGTAGGGTATGCAAGCCCATTACCTTTGTAACACCTCGTACCTTCCCGACCCTACTTGACAACTTTGAACAATGCGTACTTAGGTTTCGAGAGCCATAAGTATGTATTTTATAGAGTGATTAATGGAACATTTAATATTGGGCCTAGTACATGTGATTAGACCCTTGTAGGAGGTGTTTTTGACTTCGTGGAGCAATTGTGGGGTGAAAAATGAGGCTTGGAGGACTTCCAACCAATGGATATTAAGGTTAGGAGGTAAGCAAAAGACTTGAACTTGAAGGATCTAACCAAATCAGTAAAGAAAAGTCGAAGAAAGGAAAAAAATCACATTTTGGGTGTGGGGCGCGCCCAGGGGCGTGCCAGGTCGCTTCTAGCCGAATTTTTTTTGGCACAGGCAGCCCTGGGGCGCGCCAGGCAGCGTGCCAGGGTGCTTTTCGCCAAAATTTTTCTTCGACTATTATGATGTATATAAGACCTTTGAGTCATGGTATCATTACTCCATCTTAGTAGGACTACTCTTGAGCCCGTTTAGCATCCGAGTTGGGGTTAACTCTTCGTCACAAGTATTTTATCCAATTACGCTCCAATAAGCTAAGAGTGGCTAAAATTTCTTCTTTTTGAAAATGAGGCTACGAACATGAAATTCGTGTGTGAATATTATCGAGACAAATATGGAATTATTCTAACATGAGATACATGGTGGATTATACATCAAATTTGATGGGTTAAGATGACATGTGTTATTGGGCTCAATTTAAAGCCCAAAATGAAGCCAAAATGCATAGGCCCAAAGGGCAAATGACCCATTCTTCCATATTTGACCAAGCAAACATTGTATTAAATTCCAAGTGTGGCTAAGGATGACTTGAGCACTATATAAAGGACCCAAAATCAGATTTTTTATTCCAAAAGACACACATAACATTTCCAGAATTTTCAAGATAAATCCCTTTGGCTCTTTAAACCCTAAGTCATCTCTTGGGAAAGATCATCATTTATCAAGCTTTGGTAAGTGTCTATTCTCATGGATTAATATACTATATGCATGGGAGAGTATGTAGATCATGATGGTTATGTCTAAAAGTGTTGAATAGTGAACTTTTGCTTTTTGCTAGAGATGTGCCATCCTTGTTATTTAAACTTGAAAAAGGACTTGAGGTGTTAATGAAAGTGCATGGTATGGATGAAATATCAACATGTATGGTGTGTTTATGTTCCTTAACTTTTTATTTTTCTATAAGTATGAATTGTGGGAATTTTTTCGATATGTTGTTATGAGGTGTATTGAAGTGACTTGATGGAGTAATTGTGATCGTGTTAATGAAGAAACGTAAAGGATGAACTTGGTGTGAAATGCTATTAAGTTGTGATGTTTTGGTCAATATTGGGCATGTTGTGGTATTATTGGTAGGACCATTCCGTTAATGGTATTGTAAGGGGGTAAATGACGTTATAAGGCAAACATGTGACTCATTATTCGTCTTATCTACTTGTAAGGTAGTTGGTTGTTAACGTAAGCTCCGTTATGTAATTGTGTTGTAGAGTGAAACATAAGGAAGGAGTTGGACTATTGTGTTCACGTATAGGATTGTATAGTCATATTGAGGAGATAAGGTATGTAAGGTTACTCTTTTCGTATCCTTCTGCAACATATAGTATACACCTTGTTATTGTACTTACACATTTCCGAAATGTCCTAAGGCATCTCATTTCAGGTTATCACGTATTGTCAATCATATATATACCTTATTCTTGATATATTTTTATTCACGTGTCACATAATTATGAACATGGTTCCAAGTTCCAATAAGGTTACATTCAAAAGTTCCAATAATGACATAACCATCGAATGAACTATTTCTAAGATTGAGGAAGTGAGGTAATGAAGTCTCTATTTTTGGGTGGTATCCAAGGGGTTAAAATACCTAGCATGGGTCGATACCAATATCTACGGGTGGTATCCTAGGGGTGAAAAGAACACCTAGAATGGGTCAATCCCACTACTACTGGTGGTATCCTAGGGGCAAAAGAAAAGCCTAGCATGGGTCGATCCCAAAAACTATTGATTACCCACTGATCAGCTTGGGGCTCGGGCATTGTAAGAATGGAAGGATGAGTAGTGAATGAAGAAGTGAGTGATGAACGAATGAATAAGCGTAACAGTAAAGAAAGTAATCCATCTAATGTACATATTTCCATACATATAGAATGGTAACTTATCCATATTGGTTGTGCACTCATATTGATTCCATTGAAATATTTATGTATCATATAGTTTTTTATGGCCTTACATACTCAGTACATTCTGCGTACTGACGTCCCTTATGGGACTTACCTTACTTGCTGCAGGCACAGGTACTAGTGGAGCGCCGCCTGAACCAATTAATCAAGGTGGCGCTGAACTAGAAATGGCATCAGATGCTTCTTCTACTCTTCCATTTTCAGAAGAGTCAAGAGGAAAAGAAGTACCTGTAGAACCACCAGTAAATACTACTGACTAGGACTTAAAGGATGCAGTGCAAATGTTGACCCAAATAGTTGCTGCACAAGTTCAAGGACAAGGTGGTCCAATGACAGGTGATGATAGTACAGCTAGTCGACGGACGTAGGATTTTCTAAAACTAGATCCTCCCACATTCACTGGGTCAGATCTAAATGATGATCTGCAAGACTTTATAGATCAGATTCAAAGGGCTTTAGATGTTATGCATGTAACTGGGGAAGGAACAGTTGAACTTGCTGAATATAAATTGAAAGGAGAGGCGATGTTATGGTATGAAGATTGGAAGAAATCTCGTGGTGTCAGTGCAAATCCACCTAATTGGGAAGAATTTAAAGCGGCTTTCCTTGATCACTACCTTTCTTATGAGATTCGAGAGGCCCGTGTGGATCAATTCTTGAATCTTCGTCAAGTGAACCTGAGTGTCAGAGAATACAGTTTGCAGTTTAATTCCTTGGCTCGATATGCTCCGAATGTAGTGGCCATGATGACAGATAGAGTCCATCGATATGTGGATATATTAGAGCCATATTTGGTAAGAGAATGCACCATTGCTGCCTTGAACATAGATATGGATATAGCGCGAATTCAGGCCTTCGCCCAGAAAATGGAGGACCAAAGACAGAGAAGAAGGGTACATGAATCTAAACGGGGACAGTCCAAAAGTGTTAGACCTATGAGACAGTCTATGGTGTCCCAAGGAGAATCTAGACCTCAGATGTTTCCTAGACCGTCGAGATCGTCATTCCCCTATTCCACAGCAGGCACTTAAGCTCAATTCCGAGGGTTTAGAGGTAGTAATGTTTTATAGATTAGTGGGATTCGAGGTTCGCAGACCGCTGGATTTTCTTGTCAGCCATGTCAACAATATGGACGGTTTTATTTAGGTGAATGCCGGCTTGGGTCAAATTTTTGGTTTTGGTGCTGTATGATGGGGTATATGATGAGAGATTGCCCACGAAGAGGCTTGGGTAATGTGGCGTGACCTGTGCGATCAACCTTTGCATCATCATCATCAGTTCCTCCCCTAGGCAGAGGTGTACAGCCTGAGGGTCGTGGTAGAGGTGCCAGAGGAGCAGCCAGTTCCAGTGGAACTCAGAATCGTACTTCTGCTCTAGTGGACCAGCAGAATTCGGAGGCTTCTCCTGATGTCATCACAGGTACATTATCCATATTTTCGTATAATGTATATGCATTGATTGATCCGGGTTCTACATTGTCATATGTTACTCCCTTGATTACTGCGAAATTTGAAAGAACACCAAAATTATTAACCAAGTTAATTGAAGTATCCACACCAGTTGGTGACTATATTATTGCAAAAAGAGAATATCATAATTGTGTGGTAACTGTGTGTGGTTATGATACACTGGCCGATCTCATTGAACTAGACATGGTGGATTTGGATGTGATAATGGGCATGGATTGGTTGGCTTCTTGTTATGACACGGTAGATTGCCGGGCCAAGAAGGTACATTTTTGTTTTCCGCAAGAAAATAGTCTTGAATGGCAGGGTAATGTGGGGGCACCAAGAGGAAAATTTATTTCCTATCTTAAGGCTAGGAAAATGATAGCTAAGGGGGACATATGTCACTTAGTACGAGTGAAAGATAATGATGTGGAACCACTAAGTTCTCAGTCGGTTCCAGTGGTCAACGAATTTCTTGATGTATTTCCAGAGGATCTCCCAGGCTTACCCCCAGAACGGGAAGTAGAGTTTGGCATTGATGTGATTCCAGGTACTCAGCCTATCTCTATTCCCCCATATAGAATGGCTCCAACAGAATTGTGTGAATTGAAGGAGCAATTGAAAGATTTGCTGGACAAGGGCTTCATTAAGCCTAGTATGTCTCCGTGGGGTGCACCGGTATTATTTGTACGGAAGATAGATGGTACATTGAGAATGTGCATCGACTATCAACAATTGAATAAGGTAACGATCAAGAACAAACATACCCTCCCCAGAATTGATAATTTGTTTGATCAGTTACAGGGTGCCAAGTGTTTTTCAAAGATTGACTTGAGGTCGGGCTACCATCAAGTTAGAGTTAGAGAAAAAGATGTACCCAAGACAGCTTTCCGAACACGGTATGGCCATTATGAATTCTTAGTTATGTCATTTGGACTAACAAATGCACCAGCTGTGTTCATGGATTTGATGAATAGGGCGTTTAGGCCATTTCTAGACGTGTTCGTGATGGTATTTATAGATGACATCCTGGTTTATTCAAAGTCACAAGAGGACCATGCTAAGCACTTACGATAGGTGTTACAGATTCTCCAGGATCGTAAGCTATATGCAAAATTATCTAACTGTGAATTTTGGTTAAAATCCGTCATTCTTGGGTCACATTGTGTCTGATGAAGGAATTCAGGTTGATACGCATAAGATTGAAGCAGTGAAAAATAGGCCAAGGCCTACGACGCCTACAAAAATTTGTAGCTTCCTTGGGTTGGCAGGTTATTACCTAAGATTTGTGGAAGGTTTTTCTTCCATTGCAGCACCCTTAACGAAGCTTACACACAAGGCAGTCAAATTTCAATGGAATGATGAATGTGAGAAAAGTTTTCAAGAGCTGGAAGATAAATTGACTTCTACACCGGTGTTAGTACTTCTGGAAGGCACCAAAGGTTACGCAGTATATTGTGATGCTTTCGGAATTGGCCTAGGGTATGTATTGATGCAACACGGTAATGTCATAGCATATGCCTCACGACAGTTGCGGCCACACGAGAGAAACTATACCACACATGATCTTGAGTTAGCAGCAGTGGTTTTTTCTTTAAAGATATGGCGTCATTATTTGTATGGAGTTCATGTTGATATCTATACTGATCAAAAAAGTTTACAATATATCTTTAAGCAGAAGGAACTCAATTTGAGGCAAAAAAGGTGGCTTGAGCTATTGAAGGATTATGATATTGATATTCTATATCATCCAGGAAAAGTAAATGTGGTAGCTAATGCATTGAGCCGCAAGGCAATAGGAGGAACTAGTGGCCAATTGACAGAAAAGCAAGGTTTAGTCAAAGATCTACATCAATTAGCCAGCTTACGGGTTCTTCTTCTTGAATTCTTAGATGAAGGGGTTATTGTACAAAATGCAGCAGAATCCTCCTTAATAGCTGAAGTGAAAGAGAAGCAGTTTGCTGATCCTATGTTATTACAGCTGAAAGAAAAAGTACAACAGGGTCTGACTGCAGCCTTTTTCAATGCCAAGGAAGATTATGTGTACCGGATGTAGATGAGTTGAGGGGATGAATTATGGCAGAGGCGCATCATTCGCGATATTCTATTCATCCGGGAGCTACCAAAATGTACCATGATTTAAAAGAAGTGTATTGGTGGGGAAATATGAAGAAGAACATTGCAGAATTTGTCGCTCAGTACCCAAATGGTTAACAAATAAAGGTCGACCATCAGAAAATATGGATTTCATCACAGGTTTGCCTCGTACACTGCATAAATTTGATTCTATATGGGTTATGGTTGACAGGCTTACCAAGTTAGCGCATTTCCTACCAGTCAAGACCACCTATACAGCTGAGGATTATGCAATATTGTATGTTAAAGAAATAGTGCGGTTACATGGGATTTCGATCTCCATTATATCAGACAGGGGAGCTGAGTTTTCAGCAGAGTTTGGGTACACAGGTGAATCTGAGTACGACTGAAAGAAAATGTACAACAGGGTCTGACTGCGGCCTTTGATCTTACACAAGAAGGGGTACTTCAATGCCAAGGAAGATTATGTGTACCAGATATAGATGAGCTAAGGGGATGAATTATGACAGAGATGCATCATTCATGATATTCTATTCATCCGGGAGTTACCAAAGTGTACCATGATTTGAAGGAAATGTATTGGTGGGGAAACATGAAGAAGAACATTGCAGAATTTGTAGCTCCATGCCCGAATTCTCAACAAGTAAAGGTAGAGCATCAGAAACCAGGAGGTTACATGCAATGTATCAATCTTCCAGTATGGAAATGGGATATGATTAACGAGGATTTCATCATAGGTTTGCCTCATACACTGCGGAAATTTGATTCTATATGGGTCATAGTTGACAGGCTTACCAAGTCCGCGTATTTCCTACCTGTCAAGACCACCTACACAGCTGAGGAATATGCAAGGTTGTATGTTAAAGAAATAGTGAGATTACATGGAATCCCAGTCTCCATTATATCAGAAAGAGGAGCATAATTTACCGCACATTTTTGGAGATCTTTTCAGAAGAGCTTGGGTACACAAGTGAATTTGAGTACGGCTTTCGATCCTCAGACAGATGGACAAGTAGAACGTATTATCCAAACACTTGAAGATATGCTACGAGCTTGCACGTTAGATTTTCAAGGCAGTTGGGATGACCATTTGCCTTTTATTGAATTTTCTTACAACAATAGCTATCATTCATGTATTAAAATGGCAACTTATGAAGCTTTGTATGGAAGGAAATGTAGATCACCAATTGGATGGTTTGAATTAGGCGAAACTGCTTTACTTGGGCCGAATCTTGTTCATCAAGCTATGGAGAAAGTTAAAGTGATCCAATAGCGGTTACAAACGGCCCAAAGTCTCCACAAGTCATATGATGATGTTAGAAGAAGAGGGATCAAATTCGCCATAGGTGATTGGGTATTTTTGAAGGTGTCGCCAATGAAAGGGGTAATGCAGTTTGGAAAGAAAGGAAAATTGAGTCCACGTTATATAGGCCCATATGAAATTATTAGAAGATTTGGCAAGTTGCGTATGAGTTGGCACTACCCGAAGAACTCTCCTCAGTCCATCCAGTGTTTCATGTTTTGATACTTCGAAAGTGCATAGGAGATTCATCTCGTATTGTTCCCATTGAGGATGTCCAAGTTATGGAGGATCTTACCAATGAGGAGATACCCATTGCTATTCTAGATAGCTAAGTTAAGAGGTTGATGAATAAAGACATAGCTTTCGTAAAGGTACTTTGGCGAAATCAACAAGCAGAGGAGATCACATGGGAAGCTGAAGAAATAATGAAGTCCAAGTACCCCCATCTGTTTCAAATGGAAGAAAAAGTTCAGAGTGCACAAGCGAAGTAATAACAAGTAAGTATCTATGGGTATTAAGTGTATATGTATATATGCTAATAATAGAAATGCATTGGTTGTAATTGAAACGATGTTGCTAACATTCGAGGATGAATTTTCCTAAGGGGGGGAGAATGTAACACCCCATACCTTCCAGACCCTACTTGACAACTTTGAACAATGCGTACTTAGGTTTTGATAGCCATAAGTATGTATTTTATCGTGTGATTAATGGAACATTTGATAGTGGGCGGCCTAGTACATGTTATTAGATCCTTGTAGGAGGTGTTTGTGACTTCGCGGAACAATTGTGGGGTGAAAAATGAGGCTTGGAGGAATTCCAACCAATGGATATTAAGGTTAGGAGGTAAGCAAAAGACTTGAACTTGAAGGATCTAACCAAATTCGTAAAGAAAAGTCGAAGAAAGGAAAAAAAATCACATTTTGGGTGTGGGGCGCGCCCAGGGGTGTGACAGGACGCTTCTGGCTGAAATTGTTTTGGCACAGGCAGCCATGGGGCGTGCCAAGCAGCATTCCAAGCCGCCTATGCCAGAAATTTTTCTGGCATAGGCAGCATTGGGGCGCGCCAAGCGGCGTGCCAGGGTGCTTTTCGCCAAAATTTTTCTTAGACTATTATGATGTATATAAGACCTTTGAGTCATGGTATCATTACTCCATATTAGTAGGACTAATCTTGAGTGCATTTAGCATCCGAGTTGGGGTTAACTCTTCGTCACAAGTATTTTATCCAATTATGCTCCAATAAGTTAAGAGTGGCTAGAATTTCTTCTTTTTGAAATTGAGGCTACGAAAATGAAATTCATGTGTGAATATTATCAAGACAAATATGTAATTATTTTAACATGAGATATATGGTGTATTATACATCAAATTTGATGGGTTAAGATGACATGTGTTATTGGGCTCAATTTAAAGCCCAAAATGAAGCCAAAATGCATAGGCCCAAAGGGCAAATGACCCATTCTTCCATATTTGACCAAGCAAACGTTGCATTAAATTCCAAGTGTGGATAAGGATGACTTGAGTACTATATAAAGGCCCCAAAATCAGATTTTTTATTCCAAAAGACACACATAACATTTCTAGAATTTTCAAGATAAATCCCTTTGGCTCTTTAAACCCTAAGTCATCTCTTGGACAAGATCATCATTTCTCAAGCTTTGGTAAGTGTCTATTCTCATGGATTAATATACTATATGCGTGGTAGAGTATGTAGATCATGATGGTTATGTCTAAAAGTGTTGAATAGTGAACTTTTGCTTTTTGCTAGAGATGTGTCATCCTTGTTATTTAAACTTGAAAAAGGACTTGAGGTGTTGATGAAAGTGCATGGTATGGATGAAATATCAACATTTATGGTTTGGTTATGTTACTTAACTTGTTACTTTTCTATAAGTATGAATTGTGGGAGTTTTGTCGATATGTTGTTATGAGGTGTATTGAAGTGACTTGATGGAGTAATTGTGACGTCGTGTTAATGAAGAAACGTAAAGGATGAACTTGGTGTGAAATGCTATTAAGTTGTGATGTTTTGGTCAATGTTGGGAATGTTGTGGTATTATTGGTAGGACCATGCCGTAAATGGCATTTTAAGGGGCTAAATGACGTTATAAGGCAAACATGTGACTCATTATTCGTCTTATGTACTTGTAAGGTAGTTGGTTGTTAATGTAAGCTCTGTTATGTAATTGTGTTGTAGAGTGAAACGTAAGGAAGGAGTTGGACTATTGTGTTCACGTATAGGATTGTATAGTCATATTGAGGAGATAAGGTATGTAAGGTTACTCTTTTCGTATCCTTCTGCAGCATATAGTATACACCTTGTTATTGTACTTACACATTTCTGAAATGTCCTAAGGCATCTCATTTCCGGTTATCACCTATTTTCAATCATATATATACCTTATTCTTGATCTATTGTTATTCACGTGACACATAATTATGAACATGGTTCCAAGTTCCAATAAGGTTACATTCAAAAGTTCCAATAATGACATAACTATCAAATGAACTATTTCTAAGATTGAGGAAGTGAGGTAATGAAGTCTCTATTCTTAGGTGGTATCCCAGGGGTGAAAAGAATACCTAGCATGGGTCAATCCCACTACTACGGGTGGTATCCTAGGGGCACAAGAAAAGCCTAGCATGGGTCAATCCCAAAAACTGTTGATTACCCACTGATCAGCTTGGGGCCCGGGCATTGTAAGAATGGAAGGATGAGTAGTGAATGAAGAAGTGAGTGATGAACGAATGAAAGAGCGTAACAGTAAAGAAAGTAATCCATCTAATGTACATATTTCCATACATATAGAATGGTAACTTATCCATATTGGTTATTCACTCATATTGATTCTATTGAAGTATTTATGTATCATATAGTTTCTTATGGCCTTACATACTCAGTACATTCTGCGTAATGACGTCCCTTGTGGGACTTACCTTACTTGCTGCAGGTACAGGTACTAGTAGACCTCCACAGTAAACTGCGGGTCATCTATTTTTCTTTGGTGAGCTCCAATTGGTTCTGGGCTTTCGAGTCACAGTTGTATATTGGTTTTGGTATTGTAAATGTTATGTAAAGCGGGGACTTGTCCCGAATTTAGGATGGTTGTGTGTGTACTTCTGTTAGAGGATTTTGTAGACATATGTGGGTATATGAATGTATGTGACGTATGTCCATCTCGACTTGATGGCCCTAACGGCCAAGTTTCTTATATGTACATACCATATGTTCCATGATTTTTGCTGTTAGCATTTTATGTTCCTATGTGGTTGTGATGTTTCTTATAGCATACATGTGAATGGACGTGAGGGAAGATTGGTTCTCTCAGGCCTTATAGGCTTCGGGTGCCAGTCCGCCTCATTGGAAATCGAGGCGTGACAACCTTGTCTTTTCAAGGTTTTGGGCTCTTCCTATCCATTAACTTTTGAGGACGAAAGTCCTTTTAGTAGTGGTTATTGTAATGACTGTCCAGGTCATTTTTTGACTTTTCATGCATTTTCAACTCATTAAGCTTTCCCTTGGCTTCTACAGGTCATTTATGACTTGTCGGGACCATCAGTTTGGTATTCAGGTAGTTTGTTTGGTTTTAAGCCCATTTTCCTATTTTGAAGCTTTTAAAGTTGAGAAATCGATCATGGACCAAAACTTCTAGTAAAATGCCTCGGATGAGAATTTCGACAGTGTTGTTAGCTCTGGAACATAGATTTTAGGCTAGGAGGATCCTTGGTTCAAGTCCTGAGGCTTCCAGACTCGTTTTGGGTTATAGGGTAGATTTGGAGAAAATTGAACAGTGGGTGTAGGGCCCATATTTATTCAAAATGACCTTGGATGGAAATTTTGATGTTTTTGTTGAATCTGAAATGTCAAATTTGTTGTGGTAGCATAGTTCATTTGCGTGCTCAGGGTTCTGAATGAATCCCGAGCACCCAGTCGGAGTCCGTTGGGACTTAGGCATTTTGCTGGGGTTCAACATCTAGTTTAGGTCAATTTTACTCTTTGCTTTTGCGAGCCTTTTCTCGCATTCACGATAAAGGGTTGACCAACTCAATTTCTTTGCTTTATCGCATTCACAACCCTTGCTCTCGCATTTGCGATGATTTATCTTACTAAGCCTTTGCGTTCGCGACCCGTCAACCTCATTTGCAAAAGGCATTTTCATTGTCTCTCGTGATCACGATCAGGGGCCCTCGCGTTTGCGATGAGTAAACCCCTAGCAGTATATAATCCTCATTTCCCCAATTTTTCGGCCATTTCTTAACCCTTAGCATTATTGTAGCTTAGGGCTGGGAAATTGTGGGAAATCGTCCATTGAGGCTAAGGTAAGCTAATTCAATACCTGTTGATCATTTCTTATAGCTTCTCCCCATCAAATTCCTCTCATTTCCTTATAAATTCCTAGAAATTATTTTTTGATTTTCCTAACTTTGTGGGCTGATTTAGGCCCCGATTTGTGCTTTTTTCGTGCTCAATTTTTTAGTACTTATTTTTTGTCCTTCGAGGGACCTCGTGACAGATTCAATTTTAGAATTTCATTTACAGGCCCCACGGTCATATTTTGTACCTAATTTTTGGCCTGAGCTTTAATTTGCAATATGGGTATCGTTTTACTCATAGTAACGTGTATTTGATAGTGCGACATTTTTCAAAAATTATGGAGTAGAGACGAGTATTTCGTGGATAGTTTGAGACTGCAGTTTGGCTTTGAGGTAGCTGCTATCTACTTTTCTCAATGAGATTGTTTATTATATAGATCGCATGCTAGGTAGGGGTTATAGGATAGTTTTATACCTAGTTGTATCATGATTTGACCTGTTTAGGGGATTTGGAATAGAAATGTTACTCAAACCTTAGCCTAGAATACCCGTTATGGCTGTAGGATTATATTACACCTAATTATAGACTTGGTTAACTATAGATTGACATGAAGGATCCTTTAGAATAAGACTTACCTTATTACTTAGTAAATTGGGAGATATCCCCTGATTAGATCCTTCTAGTAGCTTTATGCCCTTGTTTACCTTGTTTTCCAAAAATATGATGTTTATATCTTGCTCATTTATAAATTATTGGGCAAGAGGTTGTGGTTACGAGACTAGTTGGATATTCCAGGTTAGTTCTCTATTCTTTGAAAGTATGTGGTTAAGTTTTTAGATGCTTAGACACTTACATTTGTATTGTTTTGATATTGGTGATGGCATGCATACATTTAGATGTATTTACGCTCATTTAGTGGTACAGTTCCAAATAAACTCTGGATTTTACTACTATATTTCCAAAAGGGGAATTATTCCCACTTTTAACTTTAAAACTGATTCATTAAATTGAAGTCGTGCAACCATTATTAATGACTTATGAATTTTTAAACTAAACATACTACTTTGGAAACTTATACCGAGGTTGATATCGATCCATTACTGATCCACTCTTTCTTCAATAATAACCTACTTTGATCGAGGGAGATTCCGACCCTTTCTATATTATTATACCATTTTAGTCCTGGGTGTGATCTCGGGTATCAGATTTTATGGATATCTACGCATTTAGCATTGGTTCGAGTCCGAGCACCCCTTTGATACTTTTATTTCTCTTCGATATAGAGTGGAGTAGATTTCTTATGATGGTTATTGGAAGTCCTGGTTCGAGACCATGCAGTATATATTGATATCCCGAGTCCCCTATGGATTCTTCTGTCTGGGGAGCAAGTACCTGAAGAGGTAATCTTCAAAGGTCCTGTTTTGCGAGCTGGCGAGCCTAATAAGGTGTATATACTTGGTACAGTTTGGTAGTCAGTTGATGTAGTAGTATTGGTTTACATTGAATTCATTCGTTCAAATACATTGTCTATCACCGCTATAATTGTTTTGGTTGTTGTCTGTTGAGTGTTTGCTTATGCCTTCTAGGCTTATGGGGGCCCGATTAGGTTATTGGTGGTTTGGGATAGTCGGTTACATCACTGTTTTGTTATTATTATATAGTTCGTGGTAGGCTAGTTATGGATTGGTACCCGAGGTTATCGGTACATTTCTGTCCCCTTTTTTCATATTATGGTAAGATTTATTATTGCTAAACTTTCTTATGATTATGCATATTTCGACTAGAGACCTTGATTATGCTAGAATTAGTTCCCTTATTTTTTATGATCTTTATGATGTTAGGCTAGCTCCCTCAGGGTAGTACCTTCATGTTCGATTATCTGTATAGCACGGTTGTATATCCATTCTTCTCTAGCTATTTTTTGTGTATTATTTCCTTCTTCCCTACTACTATTGTATGATGTATATCTTTTTCTTCTCCCTACTATTGTATATTGACCAGCTACTTATGGTATGACACCTTCATTCTAGATTACTTGTAGGGTGTGGCAGTTTATCTTTACTTTTTCATTATTATTATTATGTCTCATTTCCTAGATAGTTTTTTGTAATGTATATTCCTACTTTAAATGTTATTTAACTTGGATTATCTCTGGAGCTTAGTCGGCTGATGGCGACTAAGTACCTCGTATTTGGTACTCATACTACACTTTTGCATCTTGCAAATCATAGTAAGAGTTCTCAACGCTGACGTGTGCATCGTGTGGAGTAACCATGGATCGGAGATTTAGGGTAAGCTCCTGATGTCCATAGTTTTTCCTTCTCTCCCTCAGTTGCTGGACAATTCTTTATTTTATATTTTGAAAATAGTTCTGTATATATATATTATGTTGTACCTTATTTTGTTAGAAGCTCTTGTACTTACTTCACTAGGTTTTGGGGATATATTTACTTCCTTCTTGACTTCTTTCTCATTTTCATTTAGTATTTCTTCCGCTTTTCTTATTAGTCCTTTACTAGATGTTTCGGACTATGGATTGGCTTACCTACTCTTGGGTTATGGTAGGTGTCATCATGACTTGAGAAATCAGGTCATGACAATCACATTGATAACGATCTGGATAAGTGGTCATCAGCTTTGATGTTGATTTATATTAGTGGTCATCATCATGATGTCGATCTAGATATATGATCATCACATTAACAAAAATTTGGATAATGGAGTCACCTTGATACCAATTGCATTGACATCTCATGTACATACCTATACCTAAAAGGAATGATTAGTAGATATGTCATCGCTTTGGCCAGCAAATTTAGTCAACAATCTAAGGAAAACATATAAATGTCATTTTGAAAAAGCAACAACTCAATATGTCACTTTGACAAATGGAAAACATGAATTAAAGAAATTAATGTTGTCAAAGAAAGGACCAATGAGGCACTTTGACACGTATTAAAAGGTAGGTGCTTTCCCCAATTTTATTTTTAAACAGAAAAGAGAATTAGGGGTTGACTATAGTTGGTACCAAAAATTAACGTAGAAATTTCACTTTTGCTTCTATTTAAACTGAGATCGACTTCGAGATAATTCCTAAAGCTTCAAGTGGTACCTCAAACATACCTAAGTATCGTAAGATTGTTTCATCTAACTTCAAACAAAGGTTTTGAACTAGATCTATCTTCATGTTTCAAGTGCCCTCACCATAAAAATTATCCATCTTTACATAAACTTAAAGTATTTCGATTTGAGGAAATTTTGAAAAGTACTCTCACAATCAAAACAATATTCAAAGCATGCAATTATGATACCATAGGCTTGACCTTTACATATGTATCCACTAATGTGAGAACATTTGAAATGAGATCAGGTAGAACTTGTAATTGACTTGTAATGTCGGCTTAGGGACGTGTAGGATATTAATTCTAGATAAATGTGACTTAATCTCTCTCTGAATATTGCACTAGATTTGATTTTTGACGATTGTCATGCCTTTGAAGCTTGATCTACTTTTTGTCCCTTTCTTTTGTTTCAATTTCTTTGAACTTCTTACTTTCTAGGGAACTTTCTCCTTTCATTTTGATGCCTTCTCTTTCTTTGTGAGTTTCTCCTCTTTTGTTTGGAGTGTTCTCCCTTCTTTATATGGGAATTCTCCTTGTCTTGACCTTGTGGGAAGTTTTTGACTCTCTTTCTTTTTTATTGAAATCATTTTTCTATCCTTGACTTTCAAGGACTTTGATACTTTTGCCTTTGACAGCTTCAAACTTGAATTTTTTCCTGTATTTTTCACATCTTCAGTGCACTCATAAAGGTTCGGTAAAGAGGGAATAATGCGTGTAAACACTTAAAAAGGTATTAGCTAAGATGTGCCTGTCCAAAGAAGAGGCTTTAGGCTCAAAATAGGGACATGCTAAGGATTAATTTTCTTCATCTTGCATTCCTTCAAAAGATGAATTCTTTATTTCTATATTATCATGAACTACACATATCGGATTTTCATCCCTTAGGGAGAGATTCGTAGGCTGCCCTATTTGGGGAGCCTACGTATCTCACACTAAGGGATGAAAATCTGGTATGTGTAGTTCATGCAAATATAGAAATATAAGAATTCATGTTTTCAAGAAATGCAAGACGAAGAAAATTAAAGATCTCTACTATGTATAAAAATTAATTATTCAAAGTTACAGAAAAACTTGGAGCGATGCATCATAATTCTGGTGTCGACTAACTTCTATGATCAGAAAGTGTTAGCCAATTATTTACGGGGACTGTCATGATTGAGATATCCCAGTTGTTTATAGGGACTGTTCATTCCTATGATTGTTCTCAACTATTTTGAGACCACGCATTGAGGAAACTCTATTATCTTCGAGGGCACTTATTTTTGTGTTGATTCCTAGAATATCTCCAGAAACTATGTATCGGTGTGATTTCAAGATTGCCTCTAGAAATGACTTGTTGTTGTGTTATATTCTAGGATGTCTTTGGGATTGTGGAGTTCCTGATTATCTACCGGAACTGCATATTATTGTGGAGTTCTTTGTATAAGTTAATTTCATGATTATATGAGGTCAAATTCAGATGTTATTAAGTTGTTTGGATTTACATGTGTTTTGAACATTTACCTTGGATCCTTGTAGATTTTTTGTACATGTAATTATTTCTAATATGTGGATTATTTAAGATTCTCGTATTTTATATGATATGAATCTAATAATAAACATGTTGTTTGGTGTATATCATAAATGCTCTAAAGAATATACAAAAACCTTGTGAATTTATTATGATATTAGTTATCGATTACATATGGACATAAACATAATTTATTATTATTAAATTTGGTTATTTTCATGGTTAAGTTTAATATAAATGTTTGTTTGAAGCATTAACAAGGGCGCACATTATATATCATTCTGACTGAGCTCGAAATTTTTCATCTTTAATATGGACATGCATATAAGATGGTATGGTAGTAACTATTATATATATGCGTCTTGACCTAAAACACTTTTCTTTAAAAAAAACTTTGAATTTAGTTAAGGCTAATAAAGTTCAACCATTTTAAATGAATCACAAGCATTAATATAAACAATTAATCCAAGAATTAATTTAAGCCAAATATAAGTTGCTAAAGAGATTGTGCTAGAACCGTGGGATTCGAGGGATGCCTAACACCTTCTTCTTGATGAACAAAATTCCATACTCAGATTTCTAGTTCACAGACCAGTATTAAAGAGTTAAACTTTCTTATTGATTAGGGATCCAAATAAGGTGACTTTGAACACCAAAACACAATTTCAAGTGACAACTTTATAAATAAATAATTCCTTTTTAAAACGTCACTTTAATTGGAAAACCCTTTTCAAAACCCTCTTATCGGGGAAAAAAAGGGGCATGATAAGTGTCTGCTTGTCTTATTTCAGTTTCCTTAATATTTATATTAGCTATTACTTATGGTATATGGCTTGAGTATTGGCTTACCTACTGGAGGATTATAATAGGTGCCAACATTTCCTGATATCTGGTAGTGACAGCATGGTATCAGAGCATAGGCTTACTGATCTTGCTGGTATAATAGTAAATGTCTAGTAGAGTCCTCCAGATCGATATGATGATGTTTGTATCCAATATTTCGGTGGCTATAGAGAATTTTTAGGAAATTTTACCTTTTTGATTCCTTATTATGTGTT
This sequence comes from Capsicum rhomboideum, assembly GCA_031232105.1. Taxonomy (NCBI): domain Eukaryota; kingdom Viridiplantae; phylum Streptophyta; class Magnoliopsida; order Solanales; family Solanaceae; genus Capsicum; species Capsicum rhomboideum. The sequence continues at coordinate 84,350,553 of CP124712.1, forward strand.
CTTACTCCTATTGGCTTTTAAACATCATTTGTTTCACTTTTTCATAGATGATTAGGGTGAGGTAAGTACCATGCAAGGGTGAGGCTCCTGCAACTGCAATAGGGGCCCCAACTAAGGGTTAGGATAGAGGTTGAACTAGAGGTCGAGTCTGGGCATAAGCTACAACACTATCTCAGGGTCTGGATAGAGCACCATCACCTGATCCAGTGATAGGGGTAGAGGATCTACTACCTCAGACAGAAGGTTTGGGGCTAGCCAAGGTTCTAGCTGAATTTATGGCTATATGTGTGGTCCAGGACACTATGTTTAGGATTGTTAGCTTTCTATAGGGAATGTCATAGGTCGGGGTACTGTCGGGTACTCTAAGTAGGTCTTAGGTCAGAGATTAGGCTTAGACTTTAGCTCAGACAGTGGTACAAGGTTTTATAGGCTAAGTAGTACAGCTTGTTGCTGCAGCTCTCCCTTTAGAGGTGTAGCCAGTGTCGATTATTTCTCAGCCTTTGCATCCAGAATAGTGATGACAACTGAGGAGTAGAGATTCTTAGCCGACCTATTAGATTGGGTCCTCCAGGGTTGTCTAGGGCTCCTGAAGAGGATGCCTATAAGTTCCCAGTGAGCTATTAGGAGAGGTTACAAAACTTCTATTTAGTATTTTCGCACGGGTGGATTACACTATATTTCATATGGAAGGGTTGTCTAACCAGTGGTAGAGAGCATATCTTGAGTGTAGACTAGTATGATCACCTCCGATGACTTGGGTACAATTCTCTAAGGCTTTTATGGGGAAGAATATGCCCCATATTATGAGAGAGGGGTAGTAGGATGAGTTTACATAGCTTCAACAGGATTCATGTCTATTTCAAAGTACCAGATCATGAGGTTGCATGAGTTGGATGGATATATGTTATAATAATTATACCTACAGAGCATGAGAGGGTGCACAGATTTGTTGGGGGTTGAGTTTACTGCTCTATTTAGTGACAACGTATTCAGTGGCATAGGGGTCTACTTTGCTTTAGGTTGATTATCTTGCAAACTATTGAGGGGATACATCATGAGGACTATAGAGGCGTCAATAATAGGCCCCGCCTCTAAGGTAGTTTCAGTAGTTCTCAATCCTTAGGTAGGAGTTTCCCTGGAAGAGGTTATCATCATCATATTCATCCTAGTAGGCCTATTTAGGCAGCTCTGCAGATTACAAATTATAGTCATTTAGGTTATAACAGGTAGAGCGGTCAAGCTACTCTGGATTTGTATTTAGGTTATTCAGGTTGTGGTGGCTTTTTGGGTTCAGCAGGGCTATCACATCAGTTGATGCTTGGCAGAAGTTGCTTCGAGTGCTATGTGTTTATGCATTTTGCTAGGGAGTGTCCCTATCTAAGACAAGAAAGGCAGTAGGGTTAGTAGGTTATGGCAACCAGGGCTCTATTTCCACTAGATAGAGGTGGTGTATATGGTATTAAGGGTGGTACCCAGGGTGCTATAGGTAGGTATGATCTAAGGCGTATTCATATGCCTTTTTGTCGACTTTAACCAATGTTAAACTTAGTTTTGAGAGCAATACGTATGTATTTTGTATGGTTTTGATGGAATATGTGATATTGTGCTAACAAATGTGATTAGACCCTTGTAGGTGGAATTTGCGACTATTTGGAGCATTTTTGGCGTGGAATTGAAGATAAGAGGCAATCCAAAGAGTTAAACTTGAAGAATCCAACCAAATCAGCGAAGAGAAGTCGACGAAAGAAAAAAAATCAAAAATTAAGGGTCTAGCGCGCCAACGGGCGTGCCAGGCGGCTTTTGGAAAAAGTTCCACCCATGGAGGTAGCAGGGGGGCACGCCCAGGGGCGTGCCAGGCCGCCTGGGAGCACCTTTTCAGAGGAAAAATTTGCCTAAGTTCCAGGCACACCCAAGGGCCTACTTTGGGTTATTGTATCAAAATTCCATCTTCACTAGACTACTTTGGGCATTTTTGGGCATTGAAATTAGGTTTCATTCTTCATCTTTTTAGTTTTTAATTCTTTTTATGGTATTTTATTACTTTTGGATGTTAATTGACGTTATGACTGGCTAAAATCCCTCTTTCTTGGGGTTGAGGCTATGAACATGAATCTCTTGGGTTGATTATATTGTTTTTTGCTGAAGTTTATCATAATTTGGTTATTCTTATATTCTTAATTTTAGTATTTTAATGCTTGATCACCATTGAAATAAATTCCTTGTCTTGAGGTGAGCTCGAGAGAGAAACTAAGAGATAGAACGTGGAATATAAGGAGTGTGATCTCTACTCGCGGAAGGGATTCCAAGAGATTGATATGTGGTTAGGACCGAGAGGTACCTAATCCACCGCGCTTGTTCAATTACGAGAAGATAGCTTAAATGCGTTAGAATTGGTTAAACTTATCACCGCTCAATGACGTAGTTAGGTTTCTAATTTCTAGTAGAAGGTTATAGTTTGGAGACGAATATAATTGTAACATTAACCTCGTGATCAATAACCAAGATAAACGACTCAAATGGCTTAAACCAGTAACAATTATGCTCCAGAGATGACGTTCGGAGTGCCTTGACCCTGGGAATTCACATTTTATAGACTTTTCAAGCATATTTGCTAAAACTAAAGTTACGGTAGTGAATATAGGAGTTCATAGTATGCAATCATTTAATTTTTAGCTACAAATCCCTTTCCTTTTTTGCAACACTAGTTTTTAATTATTGTTTGTCGTCTAGAATTGATTTCTGTTGATGAAAGTCCCTTGGGTTCGATATCCGGCTCTTTTAAAGGAGCCACTTTATTACTTGAATGATCACGTACACTTGTGTGTATAGCTGGGTCGCAACAAGGTCTCAGACAGGCCATATAGGTGGTCACATGGGTACTCAGTCTGGGGGGATGTGGTTAGTTGTATGATTTTCTTGAGTAGGTCGGAGGTTGAGTCTTTAGATGTCATCATCACAGGGATAATCTCCGTCTATCATTATCCAACTTCTATGTTATTTGATCCGAGGTCTACATATTTTTATGTGTCTTCCTACTTTGCTACTCTTCTGGATTTGTCATGTGAGTCTTTGTTTGTGCCTACACATGTAGATTCTCTCGGAGGTGATTTATTAGTAGCGGGTCAAGTGTATCAATCTTATATAGTGACTATATTATGATATTACATTTGGGTACATCTTCTTATCCTAGATATGGTTGATTTTGACATGATTATAGGCATGGAATAATTCTCCCTATTATATGGTCTTGGATTACTTTACCAAGAATGTTTCCTTAGCTATGCTTGGTGTCCCTCACATTATGTGGAAGGGTGCTGCTAGCCACATGTCGAGAGGGGTCATATCATTTATTTATCCAAGGTGATTAGTGGCAAAAGGGTGTTTAGCTTATCTTGCTTATGTTTGTGATACTATTGCCGACACTCATTCACTTGAGTCAGTTTTTGTGTTTAGAGAGGTAGCTGATATGTTCTCTATTGATATACCTAGTCTTTCACCTAATCATAATATTGACTTTGGCATTGATGTTGAGTCATGCACTCAGCCTATTTCTATTTTTCCATATCGAATGGCACCAACTGAATTAAGGGAATAAAAGAGAGGAGCTTTAGGATCTTCTGAGTAAGGGGTTCATCATGCCTATGGCATCTCCATGGGTTGTCCATGTTTTATTTATGCAAAACAAAGATTGTACTGTGCATATGTGTATTGACTACTGACAGCTGAATAAGGTGAGTATTAAGAATAAGTATTAGATGGTGCATATTGATAACTTGTTCAACCTGCTTCAAGTTATAGTCATATTTTCTAAGATAGATTTGAAGTCCTGTTACCACTAGTTGAGGATTAGGGTAGTGGACATCCTTAAGACTGGCTTTAGAACTCGTTATAGCCACTACGAGTTCTTGGTTATGTCTTATGGTTTGAGCAATGCCCTTATAGCATTAATAGATTTGATGAATCATGTATTCAGGCCTTCTTTGTACTTATTTGTGATAGTGTTCATTGATGACATCTTAGTCTACTCGAGGAATAAGGAGGAGCATGAGCAACATTTGAAGATTGTGCTTCAGACTTTTGGGATCAACAATTGCATGACAAGTTCTCTAAGTATGAGTTCCAACTCGAGTCCGTGGCATTCTTGGGGGCACGTGGTGTCTAAGGATATGATTATCGTAGATCTATCAAAGATAGAGGCAGTTCATGGTTTGTCTAGGCTTACTTCTCCTACTAAGATTTTCAATTTCATTAGGAAAACAGGGTACTACAGATGGTATATGGAGGGATATTCTTTGATTACATCGCCATTTAATAAATTAAATTAGAATAATGTACCTATACAGTGGTCCGACGAGTGTGAGGTGAGATTTTTAAAGCTCAAGGACTTAGTGACTCCAGCTTTTGTTCTGACACTTCCTGTTAAGGGACAATGGTTTATTTCTATAGTGAGGCTTCTAGATTCGGGTTGGGTTGTGCGTTGATGAAGTAGGGCAGAGTTATTGCATATGCTTCTAGGTAGCTAAACGTGCACGGGTGTAACTGCCCCACCCACAACTTAGAGTTAGAGATGGTAGTCTTCGCATTAAAGATTTGGAGGCATTATCTTTATGATTTTCATTATGAGATCTTTACCAACCATCGTAGCCTATACTATATTTTAGTAAGAATCACCTAAATTTGAAACAATGCAGGAGACTCGAGTTGCTTAAGGACTACGGCATCTTAAATCTTACCATCTAGGCAAGGCAAAAGTGGTGGCGGATGCCTTTAGTCGGAAGGCGGTGAGTATAGGGAGTTGGGTATATTTGGTAGTTGAGGAGCTAATTTTGTCTTTGTACATCCAGTCCTTAACTAACCAATTGGTTTGGCTTGATATTTCTGAGCCCAAGTAGGTTCTTGCTTGTGTGGAGGTGAGATCTAATTTATTGGAGCATATGCAGGTTTAACAATTTAAGGATGAGAAGTTGAGGGCTATTTAGGATAACGTGTTGAAGGAAAAGGCAAGGCAGGTGACCTTGGATTCAGAGGGTATTTTGAGGATTGAGGGTTGTATCTGTGTTTATAAAGTTGGAGAATTGAGTAGGTTGATTATAGAGTAGGCCTATTGTTCCAAATATCCTATTGATCTGGCGACAGCAAAGATGTATCGAGATTTGAGACATTAATACTCGATGCTTGAACTGTCAGCAGGTGAAGTTCGTTCACTTGAGGCCCTATGGTTTGACTCAGAGGTTGCCCATTCTCGAGTAGAAGTGGGATCGTAAAGCTATGGACTTTGTGATTGGTTTGTTCCATACTTTTTGAGGGTTTGGGTCCATTTGGGTCATCATTGATAGCTATGGACTTTGTGGTTGTTTTGTCGCGTACTAGTTTAGTCTTCTTATATTTCAGAGAGGTTAGCTTAGATCAATATCTGTGAGATAGTCCATTTGTATGTGGTACAAGTTTCTATCACTTTTGACCAGGGTACTTAGTTTTGCATTGGTATAGTTCTATTCTTATTACTGTGAGATTGTCCATTTATATATGGTCTATTCTCTCATATGTATACATATATATGTATCTTGCATAATCTGTTTATATTTTATATATTTTTGAGAGCTTTGTATCGGTATAGTTCTATTCATGTACTTTAGGGGCTCTTGTACTGCTTATACCAGGTCCAGGTTGGGTATCCTATGTATTTTGTCCACCCTTCATTTTGTAGGGCCCATATCTGTATATTTTGTACGTGTTATGTATGTATCTATACATGGAGGCCCATTTGTTTCATTTTGGCTTCCTTATTATTTGTATTAGCTGTTACAATTGGTATATGGCTTGGGTTTTAGCTTACTTATTGGAGGATTATAGTAAGCGTCATCATGGACCAATCTTGGATCATGACACATAGTGTCCCATGGAAGCTAGCAGAAAGAGATAACATAAAGTGCAATAATGATGGGGCTAGTAGAGGTAATTCTGGGCTATGTTCTTATGGATTCTACTTGAGAGACAATAAAGGGGACTTAGTAGATGCTCAAGCAAGAGGAATTAGGATAGCTACTAACTTGGAGGTAGAATTTATGGTTATTTTGGAGGCTTTAAGATACAGCAAGCATCATAGGCTAATGAATGTCCTCTTGGAAATTGACTCACTCAGTTTGAAAAACATTATTCAGGAGATATGGAAGGTGCCTCGGGGATTAGTTGAAAGAGTTGTGGAGATTTGGAGTATCATTCAACAACTAAACATACAAATCATTCACTCCTTTAGGGAGGGGGATAGTCTTACATACTCACTAGCCAACACAACATTGGAACATCGAATAACATAGGAATATCATACTTTTTAGGATCTTCCAATTATAGGGAATAAGATCCTGAACATGGACAAAGCATATATTCCTACTTTGAGAGTAAGGACTTTCAAAATAATACAATAATGATAATACACTCATCCACACCAGAGATAGATATTAGAAGCTTTCTAAATAGAGTTTTCTACTGCCAACATTTAAAAGAAAGCACGAAATACACGACAAACATTTGTACAATATAGTATGCTCGGAAGAAGCCATGAACATTGCGTAAAAACTAGCTAGGAAAGTACACTCTAGCTATCAAAAAACTTCAACAAAAATAAACGCTCACAAGGTCAAGTCAGACTTCGAGAATTCAGGTTCAACAGTAAATCCTTAAGAAAATATGGTTCCACCATCGTGACCCCATTTGCGTTGGTGTACGATAGATAGGTGAAAAACCAAATGGAAGATCAAGAGAAATATAAAGAACACTTTCAGAGGTAGTGTAGAACCTAGACGTTAACCTTCTTCTTTGGTCCCTTAGGGATATAAATCTTTAGCCACCTAAGCTCAAAGATCCGATGTCAAATATAGTAACTCTAACAATAATTTAAAATGGGAAGGTGGAAGGCTTACCTTTGTACTATGAAGCAGATAGAATGAGTCCACCCATCATCAATCGAGGCTCAAGCTTAAAGATGGCCTAGAGGAGGACTGCAAGAAGCGGGTTGTTCCGACAACAATCTTTGTGGAGGATTTTCAGGCAACAGAGACAACAAAGAAGAAGGTTGTCGGATACTCTTCCCAGACACACAGACTACCATTTAGATAGGTCCTTTTTGAGTAATTTGGACTAGGTCTTTATTTTTGGACCTAATTCTTTTTTTTTTGGATATGGCTCTTTGGCCCATGTTTGACTTTATTTTTTAATTATTAACAAAATCGGTCCTTGAACCTAAAATTTAACTAAAACATTTTCCTAAAAATTCAATTAGATTGCTTATTTTTTCTTTAATTTTCAAAATATATATTTTACATTGTTAAAACTGCGAAGCATAAATAATTAATTAAATACATAATTTATTGCAATGACCCTCGAGGTCATTTTCCATGTTTTATTCTTTTAATACTTTTAGAGATTTCCCACAGCTATCCCAGGTCATTTATGACTTGCTGGGACTGACAGTTCGGTTGTCGGGCATTTCATTTGGTTTTTTGAACCATTTTCCTGTTTTGGAGTTTTTAAAATTAAGAATAGGGTCTCAGGCATAAACCTCAAGTAAACAACCTCAGATTCCATTTATGATAGTCTCATCAGCTCCATAAGGTCGATTTTAGGCTAGGAGGACACTTGGTCTGGGTCTCGAGGCTTCCGGACTCATTTTGGGCTATTGGGTGGAATTTGGTTAAAACGACCCTTGGAGTGTGAGACCCACTTTTTATCAAAATGACCCCAGTTGGAAATTTTGATGGTGCTATTGAGATCATAATGTTGACTTTGGTAGGGTAGCGTAGTTCATTTGCATTCACGGGATTCTGAACGAATCTCGAAGGCCCGGTCGGAATATTTGCAACCTGACCTGGAGTGTTTATGCGCAATATGGGTATCGTTTTTCTCATCTTAACGCATGGATCATTATTTTGATAGCGTGGGCGCTCTCGGAGGCCTCTCAGAATGGTAAAGTTATCGTATAGAGGATTCAGCAAGCATTCGGTGGCGTCTAGGTAGGCTAGGTTTACCCTTCTTTTAGATTGAGCTTACTTATGGTATTTGTGTACTATTGTTCTAGTTTTGGGTTGGTAGTCTTAACACGGGTACCATTAAGTATTCTTACACCTTATTTAGCTGGTTAGGGCCCTATTTTGGTAGATTTTGGGCCTATGTTATCATCCTTTAGGGCTAGGATTAGTGATATTAACACCTTAAGATGTGAATGCAAAGACTTAGACTAGACTCGGGTAGGTTCTGACCTAGGTTTGGTTATTTAGACCTATTATGGGCCCTACTACCCTTCTTAGATAGTATATTTTTGCATGAATTTTCTTTAGGCTTAGTTAGACTCTTGGGTGCTACTTTAGGCTATTACCTTAGGTTAGGTTTGACTTAGACTTGGTTCCTGGCCTATTTTAGCTCCTTTTCTTGGGTAGAGTAGTAACTGACCCTAGATTACACCTCCTTGACCTAGTATTTGGGGCTCGTCTTGCCTTAGTAGACTTATCCGCCTGAGATTGGTATTTATGACCTTTATGTTTTGGGGATAGGCTTGGACCTTTGAATTCCTTCCTGTTAGCTAGTTATGCTTATTTCTATGCAAATGCATTTTAGTTTTGGTTCGATTCCAGTATATTCTTTATTGCAACTATTATTATGAGTTCTGGCACGATACTGGAATCGATTATTGTTGTGATCACTATTCATGGGCCCCAGTATGATTTTTAGGTATTAGTTTACGGTTGAGGTTGACTATTTATAGGATCACTTGTTTCTGGTTATGGTATGGTTACTATGAGTTTTGGTTCATGTCCGACATCTGTTTATGATTACGGTTGGGATGTTCTGGTGTTATATGTGGTTGTTACTGGGAATTTTGGAAGTGGTACTTGAGTTCTGGTGTACATGATTCATATGGCCTCTTGTTATTATCTAATATGTTTTGTTTGAAGCCGACGTCTGGCCTCTCGTTACTATCCATTAGTTTTGGTTCAAGCCCGGTACATACCTAGATCTTTTATCATGGATTTAGGATCAGAAGGTTACTTGAGATCGGTTCAGTAACTAGATATTTATGTTTTCTATCTTGGTTTTCTATTGTCTGCACCCGCAGGCTTATGAGGGCTCGATAGGGTTAATTGTCTTCTTGTGTGTGCCTTCTGGACTTAAGGGGCCCAGTTAGGTTATAGTTAGTGCATTTCTCTTATTCTGAGTTATTTACTTCCTTTATTGCACTTGCTTAGTACAGTAGATATTTACATGTTACCTCTATTATTGTTGACTTAGCTTACACACTCGCATTATATTCATGCTTTTACTATATTTGAGCTCAGTCGGCCGATGATGTCTACTGAGTACCCGTTGATTTGGTACTCATACTGCACCTCTGTAACTTTTCCCTGATGCAGATCCAAGTATGAGCAAGTGGTGTTGACGTTGTTCACAGGCCCAGCTACTGATTCGGAGATGGGGTGAGCTTTCTAGTGTTCGAGGCTGATCCTGCTCCATTTATTTCAGTTATAGTCTTTGTATTTCGAGACTACTGTATATATGTATATTTTGGATATTGTCTAGTACTCTTGTTTTTTTATCGTAGTGGCTCTAGTACCGATCTTACCAGACCTTGGGAGGGATTCTTTTTGGTTCATTTTGTCCTCTCCCTCTTATATATATATATATATATATATATATATATATATATATATATGTGTGTGTGTGTGTGTGTGTGTGTGTGTGTATGTATATATATATATATTTGCATATCTCCTTGCTTCCCCTTATATTATTATTGTATATTGATTTCATCCTTGTTTCCCCTTTATTTTCAGTCTGTTACTTGTCATTTCGGGATATATATATATGTATATATATATATATATTTGTATATCTCCTTGCTTCTGCTTATGTTATTATTATTGTATATTGATTTCATCCTTGTTTCCCCTTTATTTTCCGCCTGTTACTTGTTGTTTCGGGCTATGGCTTGGCTTACCTAATGGTAAGTTAAAGTAGGTGTCATCATGACCTAAGAAATTGGGTTGTGACATTTATTTTATTCCCAATTATATTTAATTCTAAATTAATTCAAAATGTAGCTAAATCTTAGCCAAAGAGACCAAATCCCTTTAACTATTTCTTTTTAACATGTGTGGGCCCATTTTTATTTCATTAAATCAATCAAAATGAACCATCAAGCCCAAACTTAACCTGAGAGAAATTAGAGGTTTAATCGGATAATCAAGAGGGGGGTGAATTGTAATTTTTATACTCTAAGTCGACTATACTTATCAGTTCGTTGACTTCCCTGCACAACAATATTAGTACCAAAGAAACGATTATAATAGGAAGTGAAGAACCAAAATAAGTAAAGAACACAAGCAGATTTATCCTAGTTCGGAACACCCTTAGGGTGCCTAATTCCAGTCCACTTAGGTTACAAGAGTTCCCTTAGAGCAACTTGAATGATAACAATGATTTTCCCAAAAGCATTATAGGATAGCTTAATGAGAAAGGTAGCAGCCTCTAAAAGATGGGATTGTACAAAGGAAAAAATGCAACAACAATGAATGAATCCCCAAATTAAAAAAAATTAAAGGGAGAAAGGAATTGATGATTTATGAAGTTGGCGAGTGCAGTCGCCATGAAAGAACTATGTCAGTAGACTTGTTCCATATATTGTGAATACTACCAAGATGAATGAATTGACAGTAGACTTGTTCCATCTTGAATACTACCAAGATGATGATGATTGTGATGAGGCAGAGGGTAGCGAGTGCAGTCGCCATGAACGGACCATGTCAATAGACATGTTCCAGACATACTGAATCAGAAAGTCAAATTTTTTCTTCTTCATGTTGAAGAAAACACGATAAATTGACAAAAGATCCAAATCAACCTTGCTCTAATACCATGTTTAACGTATTACAATGATTTGTATAAGAATAAATAAGTAACTAGGATTTTGCTCAAGAGAAGATGTACAATTAAAACCTAGGCTGCTATACTATATTTATACATGTATGCAAAAGATATAGCTATTGTAGAATCTTGACCAATCTTCTCCTTGCTGTCGAGTTTGATTTTCCTTGATTTGGAGGGATTAGAATTTTCTTCTTCTAATTCCATTCTCTATTACTTTGGGGGACCCAAGGGATTTTTGTATGGTCATCTAGGTAAAAATTTAAATGCCTAGATGACGTCATATGTCTGTATCAGATACTTCCATATTTCTTTCTTTATGATTAGCATTCTGCCTTGTATAGAGTATAGAAATGTACTCTTTCCTTTCATGCTTCTTAACTAGCGGCTTGATTTGATCTTTTCCTTTTGTGTGAGGCTTTTCTTTTAGAATGAAATACTCGTCCAACTCCTTCCATATTTATCCTGCAATTTATTAGGGATTAGTTTTGTTATTATTGAAATTGCACGTGGGGCTAACAATCTCCTCTTTTTTGATAATGACAATAGTAAAAACATTTTAATAATTTAACTTCCCTGAAATGCATTAGCTCCCCCTCAAGTTGTGCTAGTAGTGTGTTGTCTCTCCCTCAAGTTATGCTTTGATTTTACCTGTCTTTTCTCCCCCTTTGGCATAATCAAAAAGAAAAGGCAAGAAAATAGAGAAATATGGTAACATGCAAGCAAAAATTATCATACTAGAGAATGGGAGATTAGGTCAGGACAGTTCCCTAAAAAGGAGATAAAGTTAAGGAATATATTGTATGAAGTTAACAAAAATTTCTCTAATAGGGACACCCCCCCTATTGAATCAAAGAGCCAAAATAGTTAATTTTTCTTTAGAAAGTAGGTCATGGTGTTGACCACGTTCCTGTAGAAACCGTCATAGGACTTTTGTACATTCTTGGAGAAGTTGGAGTAAGATGTTTGGAATGTAATGACAAGCTCATTCTGGGAAGAGCTGTCTCCATCCTTCATGGAGTCGACTTTCTGAAACAACTTATCACAACACAAACACCCTTACCTTTTAATCTATCCACTGCTAGTCTCAACTTGCCAACATCAGTGCCTGTTTCCTTTGTAACCTGACAGATTTTACTTACTAATTCCAATAAAGAGAACATGCCATCCTCCAAGATCATCAAACGCTCTTGTAGGCCTTCTACCTCTTTAAGAAGTACTATTGCAGAGTTAGTTGGGGCCTTTTCGAGCTTAGATTTTATGGCTCGAGCCTTGAGAGACTCCTTTTTGCACCATTGGAAGTCAACAAGCACATATCTCATGATTTTAAAAGCACGAGTGTCATAAATACCAGATATATCAACAACAAGAAAATCAGAGAGATCAATCATGGAGTATTTGAGAAAATGAGTGATAAGGGCTCCATAGGGTAAACTAGTCTAAGTACTAGAGTCCTGAGCACTCTCAAGCATGTATTCTCAAAACCACATACTCCAGTTTAGGCAATATTTCTTGATCTAACAGTATAACACAAACAAATCCTTAGTAGATATACTACTACGGGAACTTTTTTTAGGAACAAGGGTAGTAGAAATCATGTGAACCGAATTCTGTTTTTAAAACAAAGCGACATAGAAACAAAATCTGATAAGTTGGTGCCACATTCAGCAACAGAGGCTTTAGCCCCTTCAAAAAAGACTTCAAATTCATCGGGACAAATAATATTCATCAACGGAACACCACCAGCAGAGTCAATATCAAAAACTTTATCAAACAGAAAATCATTTAACACAATCCTAGTGCCTAGCACTAGGGTTTCAAGTTCTCCACTACCTTTTGAAAAGTGAAAATTCGCATAGAACAGGAGAACAGGGTCTTCGAATTCTTCAATTCCACAAACTTTTAGAAAAATCTTTAAACTTTGAGCTTTAAAGGCATCACTTATTGGGCAATGTCATTCTTTTAGCAACTTTAGATTTATCACTCTCCCAGTAACCACACAGCGACCTTTGAATTTCTCAAATTTCTCTTTCTATTCAACTCCTCAGAACTTTTGCATGTCTTCTTAAGTGAATAATCCTTTGGGTTCTGAGCGATATTTCTTGCAAGAAGAGCCTTTATCACCAAAAGATCATTTTTAAAGACCTTTTCTGTAAAAACATGGGATTCTCTCTCAGAAGAATCTGAAAAGAGATTGAGAATGTCTGTGGATGATATTTGGGATAAGTTGGCTGGAGATTGAGGAAGAGAAGCCATGGATACAGTCTCAGGCATTATCAAAATAGAGTGAGAGTTAGGGTTTTTAGAGAGAGGGTTTTATTGAGAGAGGATGAGGGAGAAGAGAAGTCGATAGGGTGAAAAAGTAAGTAGTAACGAATTCTTTTATTGGGCAGAGAAAAGTATTAAAGGAAGTATGGGAAACGAGGGGTTTTATTCTAGAAGCACACACAACAAATTTCATATACAAGGAAACAAATATATTTAAATAAATAAACAAGGGCTAGGAAAAATAAGATGAAAATAAAGAAATAAATATAAGATATATATTTATTTTCTTTTGAAATAAAAAAAACTTAACAATTAGTAATTCCGAGTCTTTTTTATAAAAAAATCTTTCTTCTAAAAGAGTTTTTGTAAGAATGTTGGCAAACTGGTTTTCTGAATTAATAAAATTCAGAACAAAATCACTATTTTCAACATGGTCTCTAATAAAATGATGCTTAATGTCGATGTGCTTAGCCTTTGAATGATGAATGATAACTAATCGCACTAGTGTTATCACACCTAATGGGAACGAGTTCATATGATAAATCATAATCAAGAAATTGATGCATAATCCAAAGTAATTGAGTACCTCAACTTCCTAGATCCATGTATTCAGATTTGGTAGTGGACAACGTAATGGAAGTTAGCCTTTTTCTAGGCCATGATACTAGTGCATCACCAAGTAGTTAACATGTCCCACTTGTACTTTTTCGATCATTTTCGTCACCTGCAAAGTCAGTATCTGAATAACCAATTAAATCAAAGTTTGAGCCATGAGGATACCATAGTCCAAGATCTTGAGTCCTGATGAGGTATCGAATTATTCTTTTTACAGTTATGAGGTGAGATTCTTTAGGAGCTGACTGGAATCTTGCGCATTTGCACACACTGAACATGATATCTGGATGACCTGTATTAGGTATAGAAGCGAATCAATCATTCCGCGATAAGTTTTTTCATCCACACTTTTTTCTTGGGCATCAGTTTCAAGACAAGTTGAAGGACTCATTGGTGTTCCAAGTACCTTCCCTTTTTCCATGCCAAATTTCTTAATCAGTTCTCTTGTATATTTTCTTTGACTTATGAAGGTTCCAGAAGTCGACTGCTTAATTTGAAGTCCCAAGAAGAAATTCAGCTCACCTATGAGCTCATCTCAAATTCTCCTTTCATACGATTAGCAAAGTTCTCACACAGCGAGCTGTTAGGACTTACAAAAATATCATCCACATAAATTTGCACAATAAGAATGCTTAAATATAACTTTTAAATTAAAAGAGTGGTGCCAATTTTTCCTCTTTGAAAATTATTATTTAATAAAAAATATACTTAATCTCTCATACCAAGCTTTTGGAGCTTGCTTGAGACCATAAAGTTCATAAAGTTCCTTTGAATGTTTGAAAACATAGTCGGGACAAGAGGGATTGTCAAATCTGGGAGGTTGTTTGAGAAAAACTTCTTCATGATAAAACCATTTAAGAATGCACTATTTACATCCATTTGCAACAATTTGAAGCATTTGAAGGAGGAAAAAGCTAAAAGAATACGAATAGATTCCAACCTTGCTACGGGAGCAAAGGTTTCATCATAATCAATACCTTCTTGTTGGATGTAACCTTGAGCTACTAACCTCGCTTTTTTTCTAAAGACCTTACCTTCCTGGTTTATTTTGTTTCTATAGACCTATCTAGTTCCACTAACTAAGCAACTCTTTGGATGTTTTACTAAGGTATAGACATGATTTGTTTAAAATTGATCTAGTTCCTCTTTCATGGCTTGAATCCATTATTCATCTTCATGTGCTTCATCAATTCATTTTGGTTCCATCTGCGATACAAGGGCCACAAATGCTTGGTTTCTCAATGAAGCTCTTGTCTACATTTGATCATTTGGATTTCCAATAATGAAGTCATTTGGAAAGCTTGCATTATGCCTCCATTCCCTGGGTACATTTGTTTTTGGAAGATCAGATGGGGTAGTCGACTCCGGTGTTGCTGTAGTTGACTCTGTGTCTATTTGTACCTCAGTCTATTTGTATTTGTACCTGTTCTTCATCAAGGCTCATACTTACAGACATTGGGTTAGATTCATCAAATACCACACACATATATTCTTTCATGCTTAAAGTTCTTTTATTGAAAGCTCTATATGCACGACTAGTGGGAGAATATCCAAGAAAAATACCTTTGTCACTCCAGGGATCAAATTTTCCTAGAGTATTCTTACCATTGTTATGAATAAAGCACTTACAACCGAATGGATTAAACTAGTTGATTTTTGGCATCTTTCCTCTCCAAAGCTCATAGGTGGTCTTTTTTAGAATGGGCCTGATCAAGCATCTGTTGAGTATATGACATACAGTGCTTACTGCTTTTACCCAGAAGTGGTCAAGTAGACTTTGTTCTAATAGCATGGTTCTGCAGAAGTGGTCAAGTAGACTTTGTTCCAATAGCATGGTTCTGCAGTCTCTTGAAGATATCTATTCTTTCATTCAAATACTCTGTTTTATTAAGGAGAGCGAGGTGAGGATAAATTCTGAGTGTAGCCATTTTGTGCAGTAAAATCTTCAAATGCTTTAATTTTAAATTCTCGTCCATGATCACTACGACTGGTAGATATAAAGTATCCTACTTCTCTTTGAACTCTTCTACAAAATATTTCAAAGTTAGTGAATGTTTCATGCTTGTGAGCAAGAAACATTACCCATGTAAATTGTGAGAAGTCATCAACAATAACAAAGTCATATCTTTTTCCACCAATACTAGCTGTTTTGGTTGGTCTAAACAGATCCATGAGGATAGTTTGAAGTGTCTTGGATGTGTTAACAATTTCCTTGACCTTGAATGATATTCGAGTCTGCTTACCAAGTAGACAGGCATCACAGATATGATCCCTTTCAAACTTAAGTTTAGGCAGATCTTTAACTAGTTTAAGTCTAGAGAGCTTTTCGATGGCATGCATACTTGCATGTCCAAGATATCTATGACACAACCAAGGATCACAGGTTTGATTAATAAGACAAGTTAAAGTAGGTAAATCAACGTTATTTAAACATAGATGTTCTCAACCCAATCACCGGTAAGGGTGATATTTCTTGTGGGATTGTTGATGGTGTATTTTACAGCATTGAACAGTATATCCAATCCATTATCGCATAGTTGACTAATACTTAGCATGTTGTGTTTGAGTCCATCCACTAGGTACATTTCGATAAGATCACAGGAGAGACTGATTTTTACAAAGCCAACTCCCACAACTTCTCCTTTAGCATTATCTCTGAATCTAATAGATCACCATCTATTTTCTTTACAGAACTACAACTTTCTTTATTTTTTGTCATGTGCCTGGAACACCCGATGTCTATTACCCACATTCCCTTCTTGTAGTCCTTTCGGGTGTGTTCCTGCAAAACAAAAATATTAGTTTCTTTTAGGTACCCAAGTGTTCTTGGTTCCTTGAGGGTTACAAATAGTCTCCTTTGGTCTCCAAATCCATATTCCATGAGACTATTTTCTATAGTTATATGATTTGTGGCCCTTCTTTCCACAAGTGTAGGAAGTAGGTTTATAATGGGAGAAAGAGTATTTAGCATATGCAAATAAGTTAGAGCTAAAATCTGCTTTAGTTTTAAAATCATTGGATCTGATAGAGCTATGACTTGGTGATTTTCTGATGCTATTAAGTTGCATCTTAAGTTCATCAAGTTCTTCTTGAAGTAAGTCAACTTCTATCTAACTTGCTTCTAAAAGGATCTGCCAGTCCCTTTTTTTGAGAAATTTTGTTATTCAAGTGAATCTCCCAATCTTTCTTTTCTTGAGCAATTTTGTTATACTCGTTAATGACCTTTTGAATCTCACAGGCTATCATATCAAGATTTGATTGCAAGATATTACAGTTATGACAACTAAAAAGTCTTACCTGACTTGACTCTCCTATAGCCATAAAACATAAATTTATGGCTTTTGCATCATCCTCAGTTTTATCTTCATAGCTCCATGTACCAAAGTTCTTGTTTTTCTTTGATGATCTCCTTCTAAACTCTGGACAGTTTCATTTGATATTACCAGGCTTACCGTAGTTATAGCACCGATCATATTTTCTTGAGTAGTCATTATTTTTGAAAGATTGTTGAGGTCTTTGTTGTCTTTGTCTTAGGATGTGCCTTACTCCTCAATTTATGAGTCATTTCTTTATTATTTTCTTCATTGTTGTTTCCTCCTTCATCAGGATTTATGGCACTGAATGCTACAGTCTTCTTTTTCTCTTCTTTGTTGTACCTGTTGATATGATTTTGTTCATAAGCAAGAAGGTTACCTCGCAGTTCATCGTATGTCATATTGTGTAGATCTCTATCTTCTAGAATGTCTTCCTTTTCCTCTCATGCTTTGGGAAGACTTCTTACAAGTTTCTTTACCTGCAGACTGTTTGAATAGGTCATTCCTAGTGATTTGAGTTCATAATTAATCTACTAAATCATGAAAACATAAATTTTACTCCATTATTATCACCTATTTTGAACAGTTCATATTCATTAATGAGTGCACCAATCCTGGCTTCTTTTACTTTTGTTATGCCTTCATAAGTAACTTCAAGCTTGTCCCATATCTTTTTAGCTGTCTCGCATGTTGAGATCTTGTCGTACTCTGATCCACTAGCACAATAAAGCAAACTTATTGCTCTAGCATTAGTTTCAATTACCTTTTATTGTTCCTTAGTGACCTTAAATATTTTGAGATCAATAGAGCTGCCTGATTCCTTTCCTTCGTCCTTAAGTCCTGGAATTAGTTTGGGTCCTTTCTTGATTACTACCCAAGCTTAAAAATCAGTTGATTGAACAAAGATTTTGAATTTTTTCTTCCAATTAGAGTAGTGTTGTCCATTGAAATATAGGGGCCTGTTTGACAAATGACTATCCTGAAGTATTGCTCCTAGAATTTGATGGTTTTTCATTTGATCTTTTCTCATGTGAGATTAAGAAACCTTTTTGTGAGACCTTCTCTGATACCAATTGATAATCAAGAGGGGGTGAATTGAAATTTTTATACCTTAAGTGGACTACAATTATCAGTTAGTCGACTTTCCTGCACAACAATGTTGGTTCCAAAGAAATGATGAAAACAGAAAGTGAAGAATGAAAATAAGTAAAGAACACAAATAGATTTATCCTTGTTTGAAACATCCTTGTGGTGCCTACTTCCACTCCCTTTGGGTTACAAGAGGTTCCCTTAGAGAAACCTGAATGATTACAATGATTTTCCCAAAAACTTTATAGGATAGCTTAATGAGAAAGATAGCAACCTCTACTTGTATAGCTTCTAGCTTCTTCACTCTTTAGTTTTCACTATAACGTATTATAATGATTTGTATAAGAATAAACAAGTAACTAGCATTTTACTCAAGTGAAGATGTACAAGTAAAACCTAGGCTTCTATACTATATTTATACATGTATGCAAAAGATGTAGCCATTGTAGAATTTTAACCGATTTTCTCCTTGCTGTCGAGATTGATTTTCATTGATTTGGGGAAATTAGAATTTCCTTCTTCTAATTCCATGCTCTATTACTTTGGGGAACCCAAGGAATTTTTTTGTGGTCATCTAGGGCTAAATTTGATTACTTAGATGACGTCATATTTTCGTATCAGATATGCCCATATTTCTTTCCTTATGATTAGCATTCTTCCTTGTATAGAGCATAGCAATATGCTCTTTCCTTTCATGCTTCTTGACTAGCGGCTTGATTTGATCTTTTCCTTTTGCGTGAGTCTTTTCTTTTAGAATGAAATACTCGTTCAACTCCTTCCATATTTATCCTGCAATTGATTAGAGATTAGTTTTTTCATTATTGAAACTGCACGTGGAGCTAACAGAATCCTCCTCACTTGGTCATCTTCAATTACTCAAAGAGGTAATTTCTCCTCTATCTCTTTCGTGTTTTCGTCTTCTATTTTTCTGTATGCATGTTTAGCTTATAATCTCATGTTTTAAGTTAAAATTTTCTCCGATTCTGCATTCTGAAATAATCATTGTAGTTGTGTTAACTTTTCCCTATGTATGAATATGTTGAATTTTCTTTTTGAGAATCTGTGTAAGCCCTCCCTATTCATTTACTCTTCAAAGCCTAAATTTTTCATGGAAATGGGTCTTCTGATCTATAGAAATTGACATTTATTTATGATGCAAGTTCTAAAAGAACTTAATGCATGGAAAGATTTCAACTTGACATCAAGAGCCTCGAGTGTTTTAAGAGAGTATGAAAGCCAAAAAACCAACACAAGAATAGATTAACATTATATTTTAGGTTCTTTTGATCACCTAATACTATAAATAGAATAGGATGGATATTATTTTTGGGAGACAACATTTTTTATGTTTAATAACTCTCAGCGAGTTTGTGGCTCTATCCATTTATCTCTTCATTGAATCTCTCTTGAATATCTTTTGACAAGATTATTCATGTATGATTTCAATTCTTTTCTCCCTTGAATTTAATCATGTAATTGTTTGTTCAAAGTAAAGAATTGCAAATCTATATTTGTTGGTCTCTAGTTTACTTCAATTACGGAATTATTCTTCCTTTCTTCTCAAATTTCCCTCTATTTCTTGATTATTTATTGAATCTCTTTGTCTTGTATCTCATTTTACATCAATTTATCTCCTTAGTTAAATGGTCTCATGTTTTGTATATCTGAATCAATTTCTTGTCCCATTTTATGAACATG
This sequence comes from Capsicum rhomboideum, assembly GCA_031232105.1. Taxonomy (NCBI): domain Eukaryota; kingdom Viridiplantae; phylum Streptophyta; class Magnoliopsida; order Solanales; family Solanaceae; genus Capsicum; species Capsicum rhomboideum. The sequence continues at coordinate 84,370,451 of CP124712.1, forward strand.
ACTAGAACTCCTAATTCTTTTCACTACCTTGTGTGTTGAATGATGGCATCGGTTCGATTCCTTTGATTTGTTGAGAGTTTTAGTAGTGAAAATAATATAGTTGTTGAAATCTTGAATCAATTCTTATAGTGAAGCTTGTCTATAATACTAGCATTTAGATAACACTAATCGATGAGTGTGAAAAGCATACATGGATCTGTAAATTTTTGAATTATTTGTCTTGTAAGATCCATGACATTATTTGCTTGCAAAATCAATTTTATGATGTTATCTTTCAAGTATTACTATCTAAAAGCTGCTTCTATGTATTTAGACATATTTTGGTCAAGAACTTCCTTTTCTATTTTATACATTCATATGTTTCTTCCTCTTTAAAATGGTCATGTTTTGATTTGGATGTAGTCATAAAGTTTTAGCTAACTTGTTTTTCTTAATTTTGGCAAATGTTTTCTCCTTTCGATCCTGCCTCCATTGTTGATTGTGGTAAGTAAATCATGAGAAATGTCACTATGTGCTAAATATTGTCCCTATCTTATGTTGTTCTCCGTCTCCTACCTTTATGATGCATAAAGTCTCCTAAAAAAGCTTTTTTTCTCTCCTAAAATTAACAGTCCAAAACAGATGTTCCATTTAAGACTTTTCATTAATAATGTATGGTTGTCTAATAGACTTATTTTGGAGTTTGTCGATAATGTTAAATCTCTCAGGGTTGATGAAGTAAAGCAGTAGTAAATTGAAATATTCTGCAATATTCCTCGATAGCATGTTTCAGCCATTCAAAATCTTTTTTTTAACCATTAGTTTTGTTCAACTCAAGCGTTAGCAGCTTGTATTTCAGGATATTACTTTCTCCTTTCCGTGATCATATTTTTGCTTTCATCTGAATTGATTCATTGGGTTAGATTGATTTTTCTGTATTTTTGCTTAAGACTTGTTTTCTAAATGTCTTGTTAGGATTTTTGATGAACTATGTCACTTTTTACGCCTTGTCATTAGAAATGATTTGCTTTAGTCATCTATATTGTATTAATCTCAAATTATCATAAATCAAAACTTGTTTTTTGCCTCAAATGTATCGCCTGTCAAAATGCTTTGTTTCGATAATTTCCAAATTTGATCAAATTTTTTAACTTTGTAAATAATGAAATTTTATACTAATTATTTCAATCGCTCCCTCTTTTTCGTAATCCTTTTTTTTTCACATGTGATGCCTGCTGAGTCCATATTGGACTCCTCTCCCTTTTGCATTTTTAATTGGGCTAAGCCCAATAACTCTCTTCGAATTAGCCTTCGTCAAGTTCGATGTTTAAAAAAGGGGAAAATACACGGACTGGCCCATCTCAAAACAAATGGCCCATGTTGAGCCAATTGACATTGATTGGTCTGTTGGCCAAAGTAATTCCAATCAGTGGCCATCTTCAATTCTTTCCAAATTTGGGCCATTTGGCCCTTTTTTAAAAAAAAAAAGTTTTAGTGTTTCTTTTGGAGAAAGTGCATCCATGCCCCATAAGAGCAAGCTATTTATAACTAAATGTCTTCTTACATAAAATGTCCCCTAACTAATTACATAAAATGTCCCTTTCCCTTATAGTTTTCATTATTTATCTCCCTTTTAATTCTTTTCCTTTTTTATTTCTCTACTTTTTTTTCAGGTTTCCTTTTTTTTTTCTTTTTACGCTTCTTTGTTCATTTATTTTTTTTGTAAAATTATTTTATTCTTTTTTTTTTACACCATAATCTAATTTATACTCAATTTTTATTTCATGTGCTCCTTTTTTCTTCTTTTTTTCTTTTTTCTCGTTTATTTTTTTATTCCTTTATTTTTTTCTCTACTTCTTTTTTTCCTTCTTTTATTTTTCTCTTTTTTTCCTTTATTCGTTCTTTTTTATTTTTGCATTTTTATTTTTTATTTTCTCTTTTTGTTTTAATTTCTTTATTTCTTGTTCCTTTCTTTTCTTGTTTTGATTATTTCTTTGTTCATTATTTTTTCCCCATTTTCAGTCATTGTTTTCCTCAAATCATAACATTCTTTATTTTTTCACCACAAGCTAATTTCATCTTTTCAGTCTTTTTTTTATTTTATTTCTTTCTTTTCTTTTGTAATTTTATATGATTCTTTTCTTCTTCTTTTTTTATTTTTTTCATTTGCTTCAGTCTGTAATGATACCATCACAATATATCTATATTCTGTCATCGTATCATTGATGTCTGGTTGAATCCTTAGTGGGACCTCCATGATACCATCACTTTATATCTATCTACCGCCATGATATCATCGATGTCTGCTTCAATCCTTCAGTCAGACCTCAATGATATCATCATAATATAAATATATATACTAACATGATATCATTGAGTTTGCTTCAGTCTGTAATGATACCATCACAGTATATCTATATATTGTCATGGTATCATTGATGTCTGCTTCAATCCTTTAATCAGACCTCCATGATACCATCACTGTATATCGGTATACAGTCATGGTATCATTGATGCCTGCTTCAATCCTTCAGTCAAGGCTCCATGATACCACCACAGTATATAAATACTGATATGATATCATAGGATTTGCTTCAGTCCGTAATGATATTATCACAGTATATCTATATACTGTCATGATATCATTGATGTCTGCTTCAATCCTTTAGGGAGATCTCCATAATACCATCACAGTATATCTATCTACTATCATGATATCATTTATGTCTGCTTTAATTCTTCAGTCAAACCTCTATAATACCATCAAAGTATGTTATATTCACATGGTATCTTTGAAATTTGCTTCAGTCTGTAATAATACCATCACAGTATATTTGTATATACATATGGTATCATTGATGTCTTCTTCAATCTTTCAGCGAGACCTCAATAGTGGCATCACAGTAAATCTATATACTGTCATAGTATAACTAGTGTTTGGTTCAGTCCATAATAATATCATCACAGTATATCTATATACTGTTATAATATTATTGATGTCTACTTCAATCCTTCCGTGAGATCTCCATGCTACTATCACAGTATATATATACTCATATAGTATCGTCATTCAAATGAGAGACTCATTGGCCCTTAATGATACCATCACAATATATATATATATATATATATTGGCATGGTATCATGGAGGATTGTTTCAGTCCTTCAATGACGCACACCTCAGTATACCATCACAGTATATCTATATACTTACATGGTATCATCCTTCAACAAGACACTTTTAAGTCCTCCATGATACTTTTTCATCATATTTATATATTGGTGTAATATCCTACATTAAGATGGCATTTAAGTAATTGAAAAAAAAAAGATATGGTACAGTGGGCTTAAGCCCATCGAAAAGTAGAGAAAGAAAAAGAGAGTTAGAAGTTGAAATTGAAAAAAAAAAGAAAAGAAAAGAGACTTGGCAACATAAGGAAAATAAAACAAAAGTCAACAGGATTGGTCAATTAGGGATTTTGGTACAGCAACCAAAGACAAACCAAATTGAAAATCCTTCTGCCACTGGCGAAAGTAGGAGAAGAAAACAAAAATGAGAAGCTTGGCCTTATTTATAAGGGAAGGAGCGTGAAGGAAAAACTTCAGGCATTGATTGCTAATTTAAAAGAGAAGTATAAGAATAAGGCAAGTTCTTAACTTAGTTTACAGATTTGATTCGTATAATTCATGGCTATAGATTTGGGGTTAAGAGTTTAAGAATCAAGGTTAAAGTGATAGAGAAATCTTCTAAATTATCATGAACGGAGCGAGAACATTACACTATTGGATTGTAACATTTGTATTTTTGGTTTAACCAAGGAATAGTAGTGGACAGTAGTTATTTTGATTTATCAGAGTAAGGAAAACCAACATGAGGTTGTTTTCATGGACTGAAGCTCAAATTAGGTATAAGTTGACAAATTGAGAACCAATAATTAAATTCCAGAAGTTGGGTATTTTAGATTAGTTAGGTGTTAGCCTAAACGAATAAAGTAACACTATGTTGATATGGTGGTGTGATTATAGATTTGATCGAAGGAAGTCATACGAGTTATTCGAGGTGATGAGTTTGGTATTTTGACACGAGTGATGTGAGTAGTAACCTTACCATAATTTGTATTTTCATAACTTCCATAGTTTATACATGACTTTCAAGAACAATATTACTGAATGCTTTGAAATTGCGTGGGGGACAAGTCTTTCAGTGGATATGATACTGAAATAGTTATTTGAGATGTTCTTACTGTTATAAGATCTATTTACCATTATTTGAGATATGATTACTATTATTGTAAAGGTTCTTCATTTACTTGAGAAAAAAATATTTTGACATGTGTTTTATTCAAGTTTATATGCAATATGATTTGATATGAACCTAAATGCTTGTACTATTTTGAAAATGCTTTCATATGAGTACCTGTTGTTTATAAAGAAAGTATAAATGGGAGTAGACCTTGATTTGGATCCCATAGCTAACGGCGGGTCTGTTAAAACTGGTGCACGTTGTATCTATAGATTACTATTATAGCCCTCGCTAGTGGGAAGGTAGAACTAGCATACTGTTACTGATCTCCCTCGAGTAGGGATTTATTGAGATGCATAATTGACTCCTTTATGAGAGGTCCACTGTTATTGGCTATTTCTTGAAGTAGAATGCCACACTGATTACATGATTCATTCTTGGAAACCTCCCAAATGTATGATCTTTGATATGATTTGAGTTTGTTACTGAAAAATTATTTGCTTTTGCTTACATGGAACAAATAATACTGCTTATATTACTGTTTTTGAAAAAGGTACTTACTTTTTGATATTTCTGATTATCATACCAGCATGTTTCTGACTTTTTCCCATTTAAACAGTTATGGTTAAATGTTATTACTCACTAAGCTAACGTCTCACTCCCTGCTATTATATTTTTACAGCGAACACAGGTGGCGTTGGTGAGGGTTTAATTAACTAGAGTATACGAGTTGGAAAATTCCTTGTGAACCCCGCACTTATTGGCGTGGGAAACAAGTTTATTTATTTGTTATGATTTCTTTATTTGAACTCGTAGAGTCGCTCCTTAGTCATTTCCTTTATTAGAGTCATGAGTATTCATTCGTTATTATAGACTTATGAAGTATTTGGCTTCTGTCAATGTGGAGATGGTTTTTAGTTTCATTTTTTTTTTAAATGAATTGTTGATGAAGTTTGTGCGTTTGGTTAGTTGTGTTATTGAATTGAGGCAGAGAAATTATGGATAGGCCCAAAAACAAGGAAACTTTGTTTGATATTCTGTATATTATCGATGAGGCTTACATGTAGAGTTAGCTCGTAAGCGCCTGTTATGGTCCTAAATTAGGTCGTGACAAAGTTGGTATAAGATCCTAGGTTATTCTTGTGACTAATGGAGCACATGTTAGTAGTAGAATCTCAATTATGGTTATGTTGTCGGCCATTCCTATAATCGTGATTGTGCGAGAGAGTGATAGGATGTATCTGTCTTATTTTCTTATTCCTCCTTACGTGTGTGATGAATAGGGTCAACTAGATGAATTTAGCATTATTGATCTTTCTATTACATGTCTTGAACTCGATATTCCACTAACAAGAATAGTCCAAAGGCATCGAAGGCATCAAGGTCCACCTTGTTAAATACTCATCCCATCCAATTAAGGTGAACAAACAAAAGTAGCTGAAAATTCCAAGAAAGAGGTTGTTATGCCACTACGAGGGATTTTCGTACACCTATATGACATGTAATATATCTCTTTTTTGGAAAAAGTACTACTCTACCCCTTTTATCAACATGAGAGTGTTACTGTTATGACATTTATCTTCTGGTAACGAGCTAGGGAGATTAATGGACATAATGAATAAAGCCAGGAGTAGTTAAGAAGGACCAAGACTAGCTTTAGGAACCTACAAAAACTCTGATTTGTTCAGAAAATATGTATCCTTGATAGTGGTACTGAAATTGAGACCACATGTAAATCAATTTTGATAGTTCAAAGTATTCCCTAAATGTTTTTGATGAAATACTTAAAGCTTTTTGTGTGCTAGACGTTCAATGTGAGATCCATGAAGCTAGCAATTTCCAGACCAGAGGACATTACCAAATACATTATATGATATCATACTATTAGGATTATCGACATAAGCAACCCCTATCTCAAGGCGATTACTAAGTTATGTATGGATTGGTAACTTAATAGTGGAAGAGTATAACTTCTTAGAGAGTTTGAGAAATTGGTTCAAACAATGGATGCACCGACATATGACTCCATGTTTTCTCAACAGGCTTGATATGATCCCTACTTGTCTAACAAGGTATTTCAAATTTAGTTATTTGTTGGAGGGTGGGTTAGCCCCTTAAACAACCCATCATATGAATAGTTTAATGTACCTTGAGGTAGTTGATATTGTTAAAACTATTGAAAATATGAAACATGATTTATGAGAAACCAAGAATTCATGCTAGAAGTCCAAGAACTGAGAAATCTTTATGTGAGTTTTAGTATGAGTCAAATAGTTAGAACTTTCTGTGAATACTTAAAATATTGGACGGTAATTTTTACCGATTACTACTCCTGTGAGATTTTTATTTAAAGATTTAAACATGTGTATAAAGCTTTTAAGACTCGAGTTGAGAGAAGGGATACCATAACTAACCAAATTTTGCTTATGCTGTCAATGGGTATAAGCAGTTTGCCTTCTTGCCAAAATAATTTTGATTGTCACATAAAGGTAGTTGTTGAAATAACCAATGTACCCTTTTATTTAACGAAGCCGAGGAAGGAGGGGGAGGAGAAAAGAAAGAAAGCCATTGAGGTAGATTACAGTGGCTTATCTGTTATAAAAAACTGTTATGCTCCTTGTCTATGGTAGAAAGATTTTGTTAGGCTCACGTATCTATAGTATGGCATACAAGAGATTATACACCTAGTTTGAAAAAGTATAATTAGTGAGAGAATTAGATGATGTTTTTTCAATAAATTTTACATGGCTACTACCTGTACAAGAAGTATTGTGTAATGACCCTCCCGGTAATTTCCCTCGTCTTCGTGTGTTCTCGACGTTTAGAGCTTTTCTATAACTGCCCCAAGTTATTTATGACTTGTTGAAACTGACAGGTCGGTTTTCGAGCAGTTCGTTTGAGAATATTATTTATACAGAGTGTGTTGCGAAATATTTAAGTTAAATTAGAATTTGGTAAAAAGATATAATTAGTTACCTTTCAAAAATGTTTTTGGTATTTATAAGATTCTTTAGTTATGATATAACTATACTACTTTATAATAAGTTTTATAACCTATTAACTTTCAAGCGGAGATAGCGAATCTAAATATGTTAAAATAATATTATTATTTTATAGAGATTTTATCCAAAATAATTTTCTATTAATTATGATATATTTAAAAAGTTATATTTATTTTTACCACGAATCTAGATAATATCCGAATACATGCCCAACGAATTAAAAAAAGAATGGTGGCAACACACATCCACGTGGAAGTGTGTGAAGTCTACAGCAAGGTGAGGTTTACTTAGGTGGCCTATTTTCCATTTTTGAGTTTATTTTCTACATGTATATATGTGATAATTTCCTTAACAGGTGGCAATATAATTGACATGCACTTACAGCAAAATTCAATTCATTTTTTTCCTCTTAAATAAAGACAAGAGATAACATTGTTCCTTGATATTCCTCATCATCCAAGGACAGTAAAATATGTTTTCAATATGTTCCACATAACTATTAAATTCTCGTTAAAGAAAATGTTTTGTGCAAAATTCTTTTTGGTATCATAATTGGTTATTGAAAGCAAAAATTGATTATTTACATCAAGTTATTCAAGCTCGGGTTCTAGGGAGGGAAGGTTGGGATTGAGTGAGGAAGTGTTTGTGGACGTGTAATCGTCGTTATATCGGTGAGTTTAGTCATTATTACGGTATATTTTTATATATGGTTGGTGGTATTGTTGTTACTACTGATTTAGAGCTTAGTATGAGCTCAGATTGGATAGTATCGCTTGTGATTATTGGTCACCGAGCTATTTGGGACACTGTGATGGTTTTAGTTTTGCTATATGGGTATCAATAGTCATGTTTTGACGTGTAGTTTAATATTTTGGTAGCTTGGCAGCAGTCAGAGGCCTCTCGGAAGGGGAAGACTCCTGTATAGCTAGTTCTTTTGGCAGGCTTACGGCGGCGTCCAAGTAGACTAGGTTTACCTTCATTACACTTAGATTGAGCTTATGTGTAATATATGTATGCTATTTTGCTGGTGTTGTGGGCTGGTATTGTAGACTTGGTGGTGGTGGTTTGCTGTGATTTAGGCCTTCAAGGCCGGATAGGGCTATTCGGATACATTCCAGGCCCGTTATCATCATGGTACGCCACAGATGACCTATTTGGGGTCGGATAGTATTGTTGTTGTTGATTGCTGGTTAGGGAATGTTATTGTTGGACCTTAGTTCAGGCTCAGGCAGACTTAGCCCAGACTTAGACAGGTATTACTAGACTTGGTTTTTGAGACCCGTTAGTGGGCCTCGTTACCCTTTTTGTCGAATTGTCAGAACTTTGACATCTTTGGGATTAGTTAAGCCTTATATGACCTGTTAGGGTTGTGACGGGATTGAGTCACCCCGATTATACGCAGTTGCCCTGTTTAGCCTTGGTAGTCCCTAATAGCACCGTCTTTGATCGGGATCGGCTAGTTTGACTTAAAACATTGACCCGTGTTTCCATGACTTATAATGTATACCCAAACTTGTATATACATATTGTTTATAGTAGATAGTTGACCTAGAAGGACCCCGAGATTGACTTGAAGCATGTTGTGGGGTTAGCTTCTGTACTTATATACTAGTATTGACTTGGGACTAGGGCGTTCCCTGTTTATATGATATGATATAACATTTGACTCTATTCTGGTTACTGGCTATAATAAGTTCTGGTTCGAGTCCGGCTATTGATTTAGGTATGATGATTTTGGTTATTGACTATTGGGTGTTCTGGTTCGAGTCCGACCCCGGATTGAGGTACACTATTAGTTCTGGTACTGGGCACAGTGATTATAATACTGTTGTTCTCTAAGTTACGATTCAAGTCCGGCAGATATGATATATATGTAGCCTATTGTTATTACCCACTGTGTACGGTTCGACTCTGATGGCTGGCCTCTTGTTGTTACCCATTGGTGCCGGTTCAAGCCCGGTGCACTCTTGTTGGTCATTATGGTTACTGGATACTGATACAGCTTTGAGACACTGGTAACTATACATTTACTATTCTTGTGTGTCCCTCCTATTTAGGGGGGCCAGGCTGGGTTATTATTTTTTTTCATGTGCCTATCGGGTTTATGGGGGCCCAGATAGGTTATGTTTGACTTGTGTGTTTACTTACGCATTTACTTACTAATTATTCGGTATCACATTTATTTATCTCCTGAGCATATCTATACACCTCGACAATTACTTATGTATTTATTACTTATACCCCGGACCTAGCATGCACCCTCACATTTTAGCTTGCTTATATTATATTGAGCTAAGTCGGCCGATGATGCCTACTGAGTACCCGTTACCGCGGTAATCATACTGCACTTCTGGATCTTTTTCCCCGATCCAGATCGGGGCACTAGCCGATGATTTTTACGTGACTCTCTTCTCAGCACTGACTCCAGAGCAGGGTGAGCTTACTGACGTCCGAGGCAGATCCTACTCCATCTCTACTGTATAGTTTTTTACACTCGAGACTGTGGTACTTATTGTATCTATTTGGGTTTTTTCTGGTACTTTGGGTATGTCTAGTAGTGGCTTTTGTACCGACCTCACTAGGTCTTAGGTGGGGTTCTTGACTTTATACACTGTCCTCTTCCTTCTCAGTCTTGGCATGTATATATATTCTGATTCTGTTTTTATATTTATAGCATGTTTATAAGTATGGTTACTTCTACTTCATCTCTGCTTTCTGAGATTCCACCTGTTAGCCCATCGCTTACCGCTCTAGGCTAGGGTTTGGCTTGCCTATTGGTAGGTTACGTTAGGTGCCATCATGACTCAAATATTGGGTCATGACAGCTTAGTATCAGAGCCTAGGTTGTGTAGGTAGTGTAGGTACATTGGCCATTGTGTGGTAGAGTCCTGCGGATCGGTGTGGGGATGCCTGTATCCTATCTTCGGAAGGCTACGGAGCATTCTTAGGGGAGTATCTCATTTTTTTGACTCATGTCCGTGCGTCGGGTCTATGTTGATTTTTGATTTTCATTTGGTTCACTCTTTATGCAGATAGTTAGGACGCATGGTGCGAGAGCCATGGGTCGGGACCCCGAACCCACAGCAAGGACTCCTGTTAAGGGCTGAGGTCAACCTAGAGGTCGGAGGCAGGGCAGAGTAGCATCCCCAAGCCAATATCATGCTAGGGATCAGTCATCTAATCCCGTTATAGCTTCAGATGTTCCACCGCCACAGCAGCCGGTGGGATAGGGAGCAACCTAGGCTCCACTTAGATTTATTGATGCTTCAGTGCTCTGAGATACTTTGGTGCAGTTGTTGGGATTAGTTGGAGGACCGTCAGTCGAGGGAGCCGAGCCAACAGTACATAGAGTTGGTATTGGTGCACAGCCTGCATCTGCAGCACCCAGAGTTGAGGTTCCGCCTGTACCGGTAGCAGTCCAGCCAATTATGTATGCCGAGGAGCATAAGATGCTGAGTCATTTTCTGAGATTAGCTCCACCCATATTTGAGGGCACTCCAGGAGAGGATGCTTATGAGTTCTTATCCAGCTGCGAGTAGAAGTTGAGGAATTTAGGATTAGTGGAGTCGCGTGGGGTAGATTTTGTTGCCTATTAGTTTGATACAGTCGCGAGGACATGGTAGAGAGGTTATCTTGATTCCAGGAGAGTTGGATTGATCTCCACCCGTTACTTAGGCACATTTCTCTGAGGTATTCTTGGGGAAGTATGTGCCCCGCAGCATACGTAAGCGTCTTCAAGATGAGTTTTCTAGGTTGAGGCAGGGGTCTATGACAGTAGTTGAGTATGAGGCTAGATTTCATGACTTAGCCAAGCATGCTATAATTATCCTACCTGACGAGTATGAGAGGATCATATGTTTTGTCAGGGGATTGCGATTATCACTTTGCAGAGCTACACAGAGTTTAGTGACTTCAGGGAAGTCCTTTGCTAGGATAGCTGAGCATGTGTATTCGATCGAGGAGATAGATTGTGAGGCCCAAGCGAGCAACGATAAGAGACCCCGATTCCAAGGTAGTTATAGTGGTAGTCACAGTAGCTCATAGTTCATAGGCCGTGGGTTTCAGGGTCGGTACCCTCACCAGCAGCAATAGTCTTTTCAGCAACAGGGTCAGCCTAATAGGCCCGTACAGTCTGCCTTGCAGATTTTTGATAGGGGTCAGCCCGCCAATAGTGGTTCTAGTAGTCAGCCTCAAGGACGTGGTCAGTCCAGTTCATCGACTAGAGGTGGTCATCCCGGATCAGCCGGATCTTCTAGGCCAAGTAGGGATCCAAGAGCATGTTATACTTGTGGGGTTATCCGTCATTTCGCACATGAGTGTCCTCAGCGCAGGGCAATTTTCAGTGCAGACGACACAGCCCATCAGATCTATACTGCCAGCAGTTAGAGGTGGTGTACAGGGTCATCAGGGTGGTCCTCACGATTCCCTAGGTGGAGTGAAGGGAGGTCGTACTGGTAGTCAGGTCGGTGCTCAGACTAGTTGTAGCCAGCATCAGTTGTATGCCGTACCGACTAGGTCGGAGGCTGAGGCTTCATATACGGTGATTACAGGTATGATTTTCATATGCCACCAGCCAGCTTATGCATTATTTGATCTTGGATCCACGTTTTCTTATGTATCTACTTATTATACACCACGGTTGGGTTTATGTTTTGAGTTATTATTTGTACCCTTACGTGTATCTACCTCCGTCGGTGATTCCTTAGTAGTAGATCGGGTATATAGATCTTGTCTGGTGACTATTCAGGAGTTTGGGACTCAGGTTGATTTTATTGTATTGGCCATGGTAGACTTTGATGCGATTGTGGGCATGGACTGGTTGTCTTTTCATCATACAGTCTTGGATTGCTTTGCCAAAACCGTTACCTTAGCCACGCCTGATGTACCCCCGGTAGTGTGGCAGGGTTCTATTAGCCTCACACAGATGGGGATTATTTCATATGTTCGGGCTCATAGATTTCTAGAGAGGGGATGTGATTCATTCCTTGCTTGCATTCGGGATGCTAGAATTGAGAGTTCGTCACTTGACTCCGTCCCGATTGTTCGTGAGTTTCCTGATATATTCTTGACTGACCTACCTGGCCTTCCTCCTGAGCGTGATATAGAGTTTATTATTGACCTCGATCTGAGCACTCAACCTATTTCTATGGCTCTTTATCGTATGGCTTCTGCTAAGTTGAGAGAATTAAGTAGTCAACTTGAGGATCTATTGGGAAAGGGTTTTATCAGGCCGAGTGTGTCGTCGTGGGGTGCTCCAGTTCTGTTTGTAAAGAAGAAGGATGGGTCTATGCGAATGTGTATTGATTACAGGCAGCTAAATAGGGTGACGCTGAAGAATAAGTATCCTATGCCTCGTATCGATGATTTCTTTGATCAACTTCAGGGTGCAGCAGTATTCTCAAAGATAGACTTAAGATCTGGATATCATAAGTTGAGAGTTAGGGATGAGGACATCCCAAAGACAGCTTTTAGGACTCGGTACGGCCATTATGAGTTCCTGGTGATGTCTTTTGGGTTGACTAATGCCCCAGCAGCTTTCATGGATTCGATGAATCGTGTATTCAGGACATACTTGGAATCTTTTGTGATTGTGTTTATTGATGACATCTTGGTTTATTCAAAGAGCAGTGAGGAGCACGAGCAACATTTGAGGATTCTGCTCCACACTTTGAGAGATCATCGGCTTTACGCCAAGTTCTCAAAGTGTGAGTTCTGGCTTGAGTATGTAGCTTTCTTAGGGCATGTTGTATCCAGACACGGTATCATGGTAGACCCAGTGAAGATTGAGGCTATTCGAGGTTGGGCTAGGCCCACGTCGCCTACTAAAGTTCGCAGTTTCATTGGGTTGGCAAGGTACTATAGGCGATTTGTTGAGGGCTTCTCGTCTATTGTATCTTCTATGACCAGACTAACTAGGAAGGAGGTTCTGTTTGAGTGGTCTGAGGATTGTGAGGCGAGCTTTCTGAAGCTCAAAGATCAACTTACTTCTGCCCCTGTGTTGACTCTTCCAGTAGAGGGTGAGGGTTTCACCGTGTATTGTGATGCGTATGATATTGGTCTGGGATGTATTCTGATGCAGCGAGGTCATGTCACTTCTTACGTATTGAGGAAGCTAAAGGTGCACGAACGTAATTATCCCACTCATGACTTGGATTTAAAAGCGATAGTGTTTGCACTGCGGATTTGGAGGCATTATCTCTACTGTATTCATTGTGAGATCTTCACAGACCACCACAGTCTTTAGCATATTATGACTCAAAGGGATCTTAATTTGAGGTAGCGCAGGTGGATTGAGTTACTGAAGGACTATATATCTCTGTTCTCTATCATCCGGGCAAGGCGAATGTGGTAGCGGACTCCTTGAGTCGGAAGACAGTAAGTATGGGCAGCTTAGCCTTCATTCCAGTCTCTCAGCGGCCGTTGGCTTTGGACATTCAGTCCTTAGCTAACTCGATAGTGCGTTTGGATATTTCTGACCCCGGGTTATCACTTGTGTTGGTACAAGATCTAATTTGCTGGAGCAGATTCAGAGTCGTCAGTTTTAGGAAAGGGGTCTCCGTAGCATTTGAGATCAGGTATTGAGGGGTGAATCTGAGAGAGCAACCCAGGGTTTTGATGGTGTTTTGAGGTTTGATGGCCGTATTTGTGTTTCGAGGGTTGGGGATTTGATTCAGTTGATTTTGTACGAGGCGCACAACTCCAGGTATTCTATTCACCCTAGGACAGCTAAGATGTATTGGGATCTAAGGAAGCACTATTGGTGGAATGGTATACGGAGATATATAGCAGGGTTTGTAGCTCGATCCCTTTGTTGTCAGTAGGTAAAGGCCGAGCACTTGAGACCTGGTGGATTGCTTCAGCAGTTGCCCATTCCCAAGTGGAAATGGGAGAGGGTCACTATGTATTTCATTGTTGGATTGCCTCGTACCTCCCATGGTTTTGATAGTATTTGGCTTATTGTAGATCGGTTGACTAAGTCTGCACACTTTATCCCTGTTCGAGTTTCCTACATACTGAGAGATTAGCTTGTGTATATATTCAAGAGGTAATTCGCTTACATGGAGTGCCAATATCTATTATCTAAGACCGAGGGTCTCAGTTTACCTACAGTTACTGGCAGACTTTCCAGGAAGAGTTGGGTACCCAGGTGGACCTTAGCACTGCATTTCATCCTCAAATCGACGGGCAGTTAGAGCGGACGATTCAGGCATTGGAGGATGTGCTCCACGCTTGTGTGTTAGACTTTGGGGGTCAGTGGGATCAGTTCTTGCCTTTAGCAGAGTTCGAGTATAATAATAGCTTTAATTCTAGCATTCAGATGGCCCCGTTTGAGGCCTTGTATGGTAGACGGTGTCGGCCTCCAGTTGGATGGTTAGAGACTTCAGAGGTCAATCCTCTGGCACAAATTTGCTCTGAGAATCTTTGGATCGAGTTCGGGTGATTCAGGAACGGCTGCGGACAGCCCAGAGTAGACAGAAGAGTTATCCAGACCGTAGATGTCATCCTTTGAAATTCAGAGTTAGTGATAGGGTCTTGTTACGAGTATCACCCATGAAAGGCATGATGCGGTTTGGTAGGATGGGCAAGCTTAGCCCCAGATATATTGGACCCTTTAAGATTCTGCAGACAGTCGGGGAGGTAGCATATGTGTTGGCTTTACCTCTGTCCTTTTTAGCTATACACCTAGTGTTTCATCTTTCTATGCTGCGACAGTACATTCCAGATGAGTCGCATGTGCTTCAGTGGGACTCGGTTCAGTTAGACGTGAAACTAGCATTTGTAGAGGAGCCTGTATCCATTTTAGCCATAGATGTCAGACGGTTACGCTCCCGGGATATTCCAGTAGTTAAGGTACAATGGCGTCACCATTCGGGTGAGGAGGCCACTTGGGAGCTTGAGCCTGATATGCGAGTTCAGTAGCCCTACTTGTTCACATCTTCAGGTATGTGCTTACTCTTGACTTTCGCGGAAGAAAGTCCTATTAGTAGTGGATGTTGTAATGACCCTCTCAGTCATTTCCCTCGTCTTCGTGCTTTCTCGGCATTTAGAGCTTTTCTATAACTGCCCCAAGTTATTTATGACTTGTTGGAACTGACAGGTCGGTTTTCGAGCAGTTCGTTTGAGAATATTATTTATACCGAGCGTGTTGCGAAATATTTAAGTTAAATTAGTATTTAGTAAAAAGATATAATTAGTTACCTTTCAAAAATGTTTTTGATATTTATAAAATTCTTTAGTTATGATATAACTATACTACTTTACAATAAGTTTTATAACCTATTAACTTTTAAGCGGAGATAGCAAATCTAAATATGTTAAAATAATATTATTATTTTATAGAGATTTTATCCAAAATAATTTTCTATTAATTATGATATATTTAAAAAGTTATATTTATTTTTACCACGAATCTAGATAATACCCGAATACATGCACAACGAATTAAAAAAAGAATGGTGGCAACACACATCCACGTGGAAGTGTGTGAAGTCTACAGCAAGGTGAGGTTTACTTAGGTGGCCTATTTTCCATTTTTAAGTTTATTTTCTACATGTATATATGTGATACTTTCCTTAACAGGTGGCAATATAATTGACATGCACTTACAGCAAAATTCAATTTATTGTTTTCCTCTTAAATAAAGACAAGAGATAACATTGTTCTATTCTTGATATTCCTCATCATCCAAGGACAGTAAAATATGTTTTCAACATGTTCCACGTAGCTATTAAATTCTCGTTAAAGAGAATGTTTTGTGGAAAATTCTTTTTGGTATAATAATTTGTTATTGAAAACAAAAAATGATTATTTACATCAAGTTATTCAAGCTAGGGTTCTAATGAGGGAAGGTTGGGATTGAGTGAGGAAGTATTTGTGGACGTGTAATCGTCGTTATTTCGGTGAGTTTCGTCATTATTACGGTATATTTTTATATATGGTTTGTGGTATTGATGTTAGTGCTGATTTAAAGCTTAGTATGAGTTCGAATTGGATAGCATCGCTTGTGATTATTGGTCACCGAGCTATTTGGGACGCTGTGACGGTTTTAGTTTTGTGATTCCACAAGTGGACCCCATGTGGACTGTTAGGACATTTTTTGAACTAATGTAATATGGGTAGCAATAGTCATGTTTTTACATGTAGTTTATTATTTTGGTAGCTTGGCAGCAGTCACAGGCCTCTCGGAAGGGGAAGACTCCTATATAGCTGGTTCTTTTGGCAGGCTTACGGCGGCGTCCAAGTAGACTAGGTTTACCTTCCTTTACACTTAGATTGAGCTTATGTGTAATATTTGTATGCTATTGTGTTGGTGTTGTGGGCTGGTATTGTATACTTGGTGGTGGTGGTTTGCTGTGATTTAGGTCGGAGAGGGCTATTCAGATACATTCCAGGCCCGTTATCCTCGTGGTACGTCACAGATGACCTATTCGGGGTCGGATAGTATTGTTTTTGTTGATTGCTAGTTGGGGAATGTTATTGTTGGACCTTAGTCCAGGCTCAGGAAGACTTAGTCCAGACTTAGATAGGTATAACTAGACTTGGTTTTCGAGACCCGTTAGTGGGCCCCGTTACCCTTTTTGTCTACTTGTCAGAACTTTGACATATTTGGGCTTAGTTAAGACCTATATGACCTGTTAGGGTTGTGAAGGGATTGAGTCACCCCAATTATACCCGGTTGGCCTCTTTAGCCTTGTTAGTCCCTGATAGCACCGTCTTTGACCGGGGTCAGCTAGTTTGACTTAGAACGTTAACCCGTCTTTCAATGACTTATAATGTATACCAAGAATTGTATATACATATTGTTTATAGTAGATAGTTGACCTAGAAGGACCCCGAGATTGACTTGTAGCATGTTGTGGGGTTAGCTTCTGTACTTATATACTAGTATTGACTTGGGACTAGGGCGTTCCCCGTTTATCTGATATGATATGAAATTTGATTATGTTCTGGTTACTGGCTATGATGAGTTCCGGTTCGAGTCCGGCTACTGATTCAGGTACGATGATTTTGTTTATTGACTATTGGTTGTTCCGGTTCGAGTTTGGCCCCGGATTGAGGTACACTATGAGTTCTGGTACTGGGCACCGAGATTATAATACTGTTGTTCTCTGATTTTTAGTTCAAGTGCGGCAGATATGATATATATGTGGCCTATTGTTATTACCCACTATGTCCGATTCGACTCCGGTGTCTGGTCTCTTGTTATTACTCATTGGTGCTGGTTCAAGCCCGGTGCACTCTTGTTGGTCATTATGGTTACTGGATACTGATACATCTTCGAGACACTGGTGACTATACATTTACTATTCTTGTGTGTCCCGCCAGTTTATGGGGGCCAGGCTGGTTTATTGTTTTCTTCCGTGTGCCTATCGATTTTATGGGGGCCCAGATATGTTATGTTTGACTTGTGTGTTTACTTACATATTTATTTACTAATTAGTCGGTATCATATTTATTTATCTCTTGAGCATATCTATACGCCTCGGCAGTTACTTATGTATTTATTACTTATACCCCGGGCCTAGCATGCACCCTTACATTTTAGCTTGCTTATGTTATATTGAGCTCAGTCGGCCGATGATGCCTACTGAGTACCCGTTGCCTCGGTAATCATACTGTACTTCTGCATCTTTTTCCTCGATGCAGATCCAGGCACTAGCCGATGATTTTTATGTGACTCTCTTCTCAGCACTGACTCCGGAGTAGGGTGAGCTTACTGACGTCCGAGGCAGATCCTACTCCATCTCTACTATATAGTCTTTTGCACTCGAGACTGTGGTACTTATTGTATATATTTGGTTTCTGTCTGGTACTTTGGGTATGTCTATTAGTGGCTTTTGTACCAACCTCACCAGGTCTTGGGATGGGTTCTTGACTTTATACATTGTCCTCGTCCTTCTCAGTCTTGGCATGTATATATATTCTGATTCTTTTTTTATATTTATAGCATTTTTATAAGTATGGTTACTTCTACTTCATCTCTGCTTTCTGAGATTCCGCCCATTAGCCCGTTGCTTGTCTCTCCTGGCTAGGGTTTGGCTTGCCTATTGTTGGGTTACGGTAGGCGCCATCATGATTCAAATATTGGGTCGTTACATATTTATTTGGCACTTAACACCTTGCCCATATTGATACCTCCATATCTTATGAAACCAGTAGAGTTGAGAGAGCTAAATAAACAATCGTCGTACCCGCTAAAAAGGGCTTTATAAAAGCTAATTGTGCACTAATAATAATTGTGAAAAGAAAAGGCAGGTCTTTGAAAGAGTACATTGACTACTAACAGTTGAACAATGTAACAAAATACAACAAATAACCATTGCCTTGTATAAATGATCAGTATGATCAGTGACTGGGAGTCGCCTATTTTCAGTGGGTTTTTATAAGCTTATAATCAGTTTAAGATATTCTGGGATAGCTTTCAGAAACTCGATAAATGCATTACAAGCTCCTCGTGACTTCTTTCAGACCAACCATTGCTCTAGTTTATTTATGGACTGAAAGAATAAAGTTTCCCTGAAAATTCTTTGAGGATTTTGTGCCAATATTTATTTGGTTATATTTTGGTGATTTCTCGTAGCCGAAAGAACACAAGAATCACCTCAGGATCATGTTTCAAATTACACTACAAGAATATCAACTTTAGACCAAGTTCTTCACGTGTGAATTTTAATTAAGCTTAGTGATATTTCTCGAGCATATTATATCTGTATGATAGTATTATGGTGGATCCTAACAAGAGAAGAAAACTTAAAAACAATGTCCAAGACCCACTGTTCCTACTAGGATTCACCACTTTTTTTTTTTCCTTGATAGTCTTCAATAAATGGTTTTTTATGTGTGGATATCTTCAAAAGAACAACATAACAGACCTAGTAAAGAAAAATCCAAAGTTTTAGGGATGGAGAAATATGAGTAGAGCTTCAGAAGCTCAAGACCAATTGACCACCATACTTGTGTTAGCGTTACTGTAAGGTTTTGGGGTATTCATGGTGCTTTGTGATGCCTTGAGGGTGAGATTAGGATATGTTCTCACATAGAATAGTTGCGTAATAACTTATGTTTCGAGAAAGCTAAATAATAAGGTGCAGAACTAGCCCCCTTATAAATTGAAGATAGTCCTTGTGGTATTTGCTCTAGAGTTTTAGATTCACTAGTTATACAATGGCACCAACAAGATTTTTACAGACCACAAGAGCCTCGTATTTTTTTTCCAGCTAAAAGATTTGATTCTTTAATTTACATTGATGGAAAAAACTACTCAATGATTATAGAATTTTATTATTTGGTGTCATTTGAAAAAGACAATGTTGTGGAGGATGCATTAAATAGTGAATCTATGGGCTATTGGACATATAGCTCCTACGAAGATAATTTTGACCTAAGATGTGCACACGCTCGAGGATATATGTATCAAATTAGTGTGAGAAACTCAAAAACATTGTTGGCTTATGTTCATACAAAGTTTTTATTTCTAGGACACTTTGAGGCCACCTAATATAAGGATGAGAAAGTGTGTGGGAATATTGAAATGAGATTTTCGTGAGTAAAGGCATGAATATAACTATTGGTAGTTATGTTGTTTTTAGACTAAGTGGTTGATTAAGTTAATTGAGCATAGATGTTGGGATTTAGGTTATTCTTGAGAAATCCATAACTCTAAATATGTTGTACATCCTGGATCCACCTAGATATATTATGACCTGAAGCAAATTGAATTGGTGGGAACGTATGAAGAAAAGTGTTGCTAATTTTGATTCTAGTTGTTTGGATTGTCAACATGTTAAAGCTGAGTATCAACAACCTCTAGGACTACTACTATAGTTTAAGATTCAAGAACGAAGATTGAAAAGAGTTACTATCAATTATATGACTACGCTACCACGAACACTTAGAGGTTATGACTCTATGTAGGTAGTTGTAAATCGACTTATAAATTCAACACACTTTTTACAAGTCAAACCAGATATAGTGGGAAAAAATATGTACGAAGAAAATTGTTCGATTCCATAGATTCCGTGCCTATCATATCTTATAAGAAAGATAATTTTACTTCATGCTTTGGAATTTTTTTAAGAAGCCTCAATTACATGAGTAGATCTTTGTATCATATTCCATCCATAGATAGATGAACATTTTGAGCTTACTATACAAATCTTAGAGGATATATTGAGAGCTTGCATTCTTGATTTTGGAGGTAGTTGTGATGCTTACGTAACACTAATGGAATTTGCCTACAACAATAGCTTATGATTAAGCATTCGAATGCTTCCAGACGAAGCCTTGTATAGTAGGCGATATAGTTTTCCTATCAAATGGCTAAAAGTTGGCAAGACTAAGGCAGTGTGATTAGTCTTGGTACAAGAATTTATTGTTAAGGTCCGGTTGATCAGACGGATATTACTCATAACACGAAGTAGACAAAAATCTTATAATAATAGGGAAAGAAACCTAGAATTTTCAGTTGGATAGAGTATACCCACAAGACTCCCTTATAAAAAGAAATGATAATATTCAGGAAAAGAGGAAAGTGCAAATCCAGGTTTATAGGACTGAATAAGACATTGTTATGAATGGTAGTAATGGTGTATTTTTTTTTTTCAAACTTCCTCTCGTATTGTCATTTATTCATCCAGTATTTTAGGTATTTGTAGATAACGAAAATAGTTACATAACCACTCTCAGGTGCTTGAGACTCCAATTGTATAGCTTGATGAGAACTTACTGTATGACGAGGAGCTAATGGCTAAGTTGAAACACAATTAAGAAAGTTATGGTCAAAAGAAATTGTGTCTTTGAAAATATTATGGAGAAACCATGTTGTTGAAGAATCTACTTGGGAATCGGAAGATGATATGCGAGTCAAGTATACTCAGTTGTTTTGGTCTACAGACACTCATTTGCTTAAATTTGGGGACCATATTTCATAAGGTGGGGAGATTGTAATATCCTACATTAAGAGGGAATTTAAGCAATTGAAAAAAAAGGATATGGTACAATGAGCTTAAGCCCATCAGAAAGTAGAGAAAGAAAAAAAGAGTTAGAAGTTGAAATTGGAAAAAAAAAAGACCTGGCAACATAAGGAAAATAAAACAAAAGTCAAAAGGATTGGTCGATTAGGGATTTTCGTACAGCAACCTAAGACAAACCAAATTGAAAATCCTTTAGCCACTGGCAAAAGTAGGAGAAGAAAACAAAAATATGAAGCTTGGCCTTATTTACTAGGGAAGGAGCGTGAAGGAAAAACATTAGGCATCGATTGTTAATTTAAAAGATAAGTAGAAGAAGAAGGTAAGTTCGTAACTTAGTTTACAGATTTGATTTGTATAATCCATGGCTACAGATTTGGGATTGAGAGTTTAAGAATCAAGGGTTAAAGTGATAGAGAAATCTTCTAAATTATCATGAACGGAGCGACAACATTACACTATTGGATTGTAACGTTTGTATTTTTGGCTTGACCAAGGAATAATATGTGGACAATAGTTATTTTGATTTATCATAGTAAGGAAAACCAACATGAGGCTGTTTTCATGGGCTGAAACTCAAATTAGATATAAGTTGCCAAATTGAGAACCAATAATGAAATTCCAGAAGTTGGGTATTTTAGATTAGTTACGTGTTAGCCTAAACGAAGAAATTAACACTAGATTGATATGATTATAGATTCGATCGAAGGAATTCCTGCGAGTTGTTTGAGGTGACGAGTTTGGTATTCCGACATAGGTACTGTGTGAAGTAACCTTACTATAATGTGTGTTTTCATAACTTGCATAGTTTATACATGACTTTCAAGAACGATATTACTGAATGCTTTGAAATTGTATAAGGGATAAGTCTTTTACTTGATATGATACTGAAATAGTTATTTGAGATGTTCTCACTGTTATAAGATATATTTATCATTATTTGAGATATGATTACTGTTATTGTGAAGGTTCTTCACTTACTTGAGAAATAAATATTTTGACATATGTTTTGTTCAAGTTTATATGCAATATAATTTAATATGAACCTAAATGCTTGTACTATTTTGAAAATGCTTTCATATGATTACCTATTGTTTATAAAGAAAGTATAAATAGGAGTAAACAATGATTTGGATCCCGTAGCTAACGGCAGGTTCATTATACCTGGTGCACCTTGTATCTATAGATTACTGTTATAGCCCTCGCTAGTGGGAAGGTAGAACTAGCATACTGTTACTGATCTCCCTCGAGTAGGGATTTATTAAGATGTATAATTGACTCCTTTACGAGGGGTCCACTGTTATTGGCTATTTCTTGAAGTAAAATGCCACACTGATTACATGATTCATTCTTGGAAATCTCCCAAATGTATGATTTGAGTTTGTTACTGAAAAAATATTTGATTTTGCTTACATGGAACAAATAAGACTACTTATGTTACTGTTTCCAAAAAGGCACTTACTTTGTGATATTTCTGATTATCATACCAACATGTTTTCTGACTTGTTCCCATTTAAACAGTTGTGGTTAAATGTTATTACTCACTGAGGTAGCATCTCACTCCCCGCTATTATATTTTTACAGAGAATACAGGTGATGTTGGTGAGGGTTTAATTAACTAGAGCGTACGAGTTGGAAAATTCCTGGTGAATCCCGCACTTGTTCGCGTGGGCAGCAAGTTTATTTTTGTTATGATCCATTATTTGAACTCTTAGTGTTGCTCCTTAGTAATTTCCTTTATTAGAGTCATGAAATATTTGACTTCTCTCATATGTGGAGATGGATTTTAATATCATTTCGTTGCACATGAATAGTTGACGAAGTTTGTGCATTATCTTTGTGCTATTGGTTAGTTGTGTTTTTGAATTGAGGCAGAGAAATTATAGCTAGGCCCAAAAATAGGGAAAACGTTGTCCGATTTTCTGTAGATTACCGATGAGGCTTGCTTGGAGCATTAGCTCCTAAGCGCCGGTCATGGTCCTAAATTGGGTCGTGACAACTGGCATAATATCATGGAGAACTACTTCACTATACTATCACAATATATCTATATACTAGCATGGTATCATGAACTTCTTCATTTCTTTAATAAGACAGTTCTCAGTCCTCTATGACTCCATCACAATATATAGATATATTGTGGCGGTATCATGAAGGGCTATTCCCATCCTTTAATGAGACACTTCTAGTCATTCTTAATTATTTATGATTTATTTATTAATTTTTTTATATTTTTCTTAGTCTAAAATTAGTTAGAGAATATTTTTATCTTTTTATTTTATTTTATCTTTAAAAGGAAATTGAATAAATAGAAAAGGTAATTTAATAAAAAAAAAAAGTAAGGGAGTATATGTCAAGACAAAATTCAACAAACAAAATTGAAATGAAGGAATTATATATTTTTTTTTCAATTGCAATAGCAAAATAAAACTTATAAAAAGATATTTTGATTAGTTTTGATTTTAACAAGAAGCTAGTGAACTTTGATATTTTTCTTAATTATTTCTTATTATAATTTTTTAAAAAAAATAATATTTCTATTAATCTAAAATAGTTATATAATATTTTTATCGTTGAATTTTAATTTTATCTTTTATTTTAAAAAGAAATATAAACTGATAGAAATAATAAAAAGAAATGTAACCAAAAGTAACAAAGAAATAAAAAGAAATGAAGACAAAAAGTATTTATTAATTATTTATTATTATAGTTAATTATTTAAGTTTTCTTCTATATTTATTAATCTAAAAAAGATTAACTAGAATTTTATTTTATATTGTATTTTTATCCTTCAAAAGAAAAGAAAAAGACAAAATAATAAAAAACGGAGAGGACAAAAAAACAGGTGGAAAAAAAAAAGCAGCAACGACACAACACACAATACAAATGAAAAGAACAAAAAAGGAAAGATAAACTACTTAAATAAAGGAAAGGAAGTTAAGAGATAAAAAGTAAAAATTAAAAGGCTGCCATTGAAATGGAAAGAAGCGTCGTAGATCATGATCACCTAACTTTTTTTTTATGCAATCTCCTTTTTTCCTACCTTCTTCGGAGACAGAGATCTTACTGCAATAATGTAACACCCCGTACCTACCCAACCCTATGTGATGACATTGAACGAGGGTTACTTAGGTGTTGAGACACCATAAGTATGCATTTGGTAAAGTAAATGATGAGAAAAATTGAAATTTGGCCTCGTATATGTGAGTAAACCTTCATAGGAGTGTTTTGTGATTTTCGTGGAACATTTGTGAGGTTCAAAACAAGTTTAAGAGTACCTCTAAACAAATGATATTAAGGTTAAGAAGTGAGTTAAAGAATAGGACTTGAAGTATCTAACCAAACCCGCGAAGAGAAGTCGAAAAATGAACTTTTTGAAAAAATTTAAGGAGGGGCGCGTTTGGGACCGTGCCACGCCACTCTAGGCTAAAATTTTTATCCCATAGGAAGTAGGTTTTCGCACCCATGGGCGTGCCACCTTGGCTTTTCCACTTTTTCGAAAGTTGGAAATTTCTAAGTCCCAAGGGTATGCGGGGTCGTACCGAGCCGATTTTTACCGCGTTTATTATACAATCATGAGTATATACATGAAATGAGTAAAATATTATATTGGTATGATAAAATTACCCGAGGACGAATTTGGGGTCAAAAGGACGATTTTGCCCTTTTGGTCAAAATAGGTCATACGTGGCTAGAATCGCTTGTTTTTGGGATTGAGGCTACGGATATGAATAACATGAGTGGGAATATTGTTTTAACATTTATGATATGACTTGAACACGTGAAATTATTGATTTTACTGGGTTAAGTGAATTGGGCCCAAAAAAGACCCAAAAATGAAATGAAAGCATGGCCCAAAATGGGTCAAATGACCCATTCTTGCCAAGACCTTCTAGAATACCACATTAATGACTAAGTATGGACTCAAGGTATATAAAAGGGTCCAAATATCTGATTTTATCAGGAGAAACACCCATGCCTTTTCTATCTTTTTCTAGAAATTTCCCAAGGACATCTCTTTGGCTTTCAAAACCCTAAGGCACTTCTTGAAGAAAGATCATCATCTTCCAAGCTTGGGTAAGTGACTATTATTGTAATTTAACATATTATAAGCATGATAGAATATGTATATCATGTTGGTTATGGTTGGAAATGTTGGACATGGCACTTTTTGGTTTTGTGAAAAAGATGTGAAATCCATGGGATTGTACCTTGAATTATGACTTGTGGTCTTGATGAAAAAGCATGGTATGGATGAAATAACAACATGTATGGTGTTATTATTGTCCTAAACTTGTTATTTTCATATAAGTGTAAATTATGGGATTTTGGCCGATTTGTTGTTGTGAGGTGTATTGAAGTAAAGTGATGGCATAATGGTGATGTTGTGATGATGGAGAAGTGTAAAATATGAACTTGGTGTGACATGCTATTGGTTATCATGCGTTGGTCAATGTATGGAATATTGTGGGATTATTGGTATAATGATTTCATAAGTGATATTGTCAAGGGGTAAATGACATGTTGAAGCTAAACATGTGACTTATTGTTATTGTATGCCATTACAAGGTAATTGGTGGTTAATGTTGGTTCGTTATGAACTTGTGTTGTAGAGTGAAAACATAAAGGAGGAGCGGGACTAGTGTAAACACGTCTAAAATTGTGTATTCGTATTAAGAATACAAGGTATGTAAGGTTACTCTTTCCGTATCCTTCTACAACATATTATTCCTATTGACGTTGGACTAGTTTCAATTCCGAAAGGCATGAAGTATATCAATTCAGGTTGACGTATCTTATTATTCATATGTATCCTAGTTTGGGATGATTGATGATTCACTCATCTCTTATTCATTGAGTGAAGTTCCTAAGATGTCATAACATGGTAATTCCTAAAAGAACTATTTCAATGAGAGCAATGAGGTAAAGAGAGATTGTTTAGTTGAGTAGCATTATTCCAATCATGTCTTGTTCCAAAGTCCTATAGTATGATGGTTATCCTTGTGCCAATTGTTCATAAGTAAGATTACCAATCTCATAAGATTTCATAAGAGTAAGAAGAGAGGTGATGTGCAAGTGAGTATAATTATTCCCTATAAGTGAAGTTGTCAATATCATGAGGTAAAGGAGTGAAGTGAGATATGTATATAAGTGTGTGCTTTAATGCCATGATCTTTAGCATGTCATTCTCATAACTAAGTAGAGGGTATAAGATTGTGAAAAGGTAATGCACATGGTTACTATACGTTTCATTGAGTATGGATCACCTTCTAGAATAACCCCAAGATTGTGATATGTCATTTAGTATAGCCCACCCAAGGTGGAGATCCGGTATCATGTACGTACCCATGTAAGATTTCATGGGGTTAGTGTTGGAGGTAAAGTGAAAACTGATATATATCTATCCCTCATAAGTTAAGATGTTAATCTCATGACGTATAAGTGTAAGGTGAAGTATATTTGTGTGTTTCGATTAGTAGCATGATCCTTAATGTATTAATCTCTCATAAGTTGACATATCAAATTCTCCCACCATGAGAGTGGATGTATGATTCTCCCACCATGAGAGTGGATGTATGATTCTCACACCATGAGAGTGGATGTATGATTCTCACACCATGAGAGTGGATGTATGATTCTCACACCATGAGAGTGGATGTATGATTCTCCCACCATGAGAGTGGATGTATGATTCTCCCAACATGAGAGTGGATGGATGATTCTCCCACCATGAGAGTGGATGTATGATTCCCCCCACCATGAGAGTGGATGGATGATTCTCCCACCATGAGAGTGGATGTAGGATAAACCACCAATAGAGTGGAAGTACGTTAATAGAATGGATGTATGTTCTCCTACCATGAGAGTGGATATAGGATAAACCACTAATAGAGTGGAGGTACATTAATAGAATAGAAGCATGTCCTCCCACCATAAGAGTGGATGTAGGTTAAACCATTAAGAGAGTGGATGTACGCCAATAGAAGAGATGTATGTTATAGTATTAAACCCCCACCACTATAGTGGATGTATGTGGATGAGTATTAGTCTTTCTAATCATGTAGATGAACACTAGTGGTAATGAGCCTAGAAGTAAGAAAGAATCTCTTGTATATAGAAGAAGTTATTTGAGGCAATTTCCTTGAGTGAAGATAGTTTCCCATTAAGGAAAGGAATGAGACTTGATATTAGATAAAATGATGGCTTATCCCCATTGACTATTCTCTCATATTTTATTCTATTTGACATGCTCATATATGATGCTATTTATTATACGCCTTACATACTCAGTACATTCCTCATACTGACCACCTCGGGGGACATACCTTACATGTTGCAGGTACAGGCATTAGTAGACCTCCACAGTAAGTGGACAGTTATTTGCAGATCTTTGGTGAGCCCTAGTTGCTTCGGGACTTTCCAAGTCACAGTTGTACAGTCATTTTGATGTTGTAAATTTTGTATAAAGCGGGGACTTTTCCCGACTTTTAGTTTGTTATGGTCAATGCATCCGTTAGAGGCTTTTGTAGACATATGTGGGTACATGTATATGTATATCAGATGACTCATGAAGTCTTGGTTTAATGGCCCTAACAGACAAGTTTCGTATATAGATATGATATATGGTTCCATGTGCATGACTTCCGCTTAGTTGCATAAGGCATAATAATATTTAACACGATCCATACGAGGATATGCATCTGGGTAGGCATGAGCAAAGATTGGTTCTCTCGGGCCATAGCGGCTTCGGGTGCCAATCACGTCTCAATGGGAATTGGGGCGTGACAAATAAGGTCTATGAATGATATAATCAATTCAAAAGATGTAAGCAACCTAGTTGCAGAAGCCCTACCAAATCCCCTTAGAATATGGCGAATCAATCACCTCAAGTCCCTACCAACCCTATGCAAATAGACTCAAATCATGCTGAGACTGTACATACTAGTTTTTTGGACAAGCTCTTAACAAACCCCTGCTTTCAAACCCTACAACACACTTCAGATCCGACAATAAGGAGCGTTGACTTATAGGATGAAATTACTCCCATTAAGGCTGCTGACAACTTCATTCCGATCATAGCAGCGGACAATAATAGGCTCTACACGCCTTGTAAATATGCAGTAATAGTAAAGTTGGTGGGCAAAAAGTAGGCCACCACTTTCTAAAGAACAAACTGACTGCTCTGTGGAAACCCATAGAAGATATCTCACTAATAGACCTTAGAGATGACTTTTTCCGCATTAAATTCACAAAGTAAGAGAACATGAATCATACACTCCATAAGGGCCCTTGGTTTATGTTCAATCACTGCTCTCTATCCAAAAATGGGAACCAAAACTTGTAGCATCATAGGCTCAAATAGTACACTTGGCCATTTGGGTTCGTTTACCTGAGCTTCCAATGGAGTTTTACGATTTGGATATTTTGTACAAGGTTGGAAGAAAAATTGGGACCCTCCTTAAAATTGACACTTGTACATCATCAACTACTCGAGGCAGGTATGCTAGGTTATGTGTTCAAGTACCATTGGAACAATATTTGCTACATCATGTATACATTGGTACCCACAAGAAGTATATCCATTATGAAGGAGAAAACTTACTGTGTACCAAATGTGGCTACCTGAGACACACTACAGGTCATTGCACCTATATTTCATCTACTTCACAAACCCCTCATAATAAGTCCTACCCAAATACGGATGTACAACATACCTCGGGGGATGAAGGATGGATTTTGGTCAGATTTCAAAGAAAATAGAATCAGAAGTCATTGGGAAAATCAGCTATGATTCTAGCAACAGGTGAAGGTAAGGCCCTTCTATCCAGCAATTTTCCCACCAAAAAAATCCTTAGCGCCGTCAATTATGAAACAGCAGGTAAGTTTCGGGGAAACTCTACTTCTTTGGACCAGTTACAAATTTCCACGCCTAATTTTTTTAATCAAATGACCATGGCTAATTTGTCCATCGATGAGTTCGCAGCTAATACTAATCAAAGAGATTATAATACTAATGATTCTCCGCTCAGCCACTTGGATGCTGACACTTCTCCTAAAACTCCTCCAAAAGTTTTGAGACATGTTATCCCTAGAACTCCTTCATATGTACACATGGATGCCACTAATCATTACCACCCATGTGATACTCTACCCCTGATGTCGCCCAAAATATACCGCCGAAAAAGTACAATGCGGTCGCTGAATCAAATATAGAACCGAACTAGGTTGGGGTTGATCCCACAGGGAATAGGTCGAAGTATGAGTAGACTACCACGTGGAATAATTGGAACGTAAATAAAACTGGGGGGTTTTGCTAGTGAATAGTAACAAATGACGATTGTTGGTTGATATTGAGTTTGTAAACAATAAGAGAAATTCACTAGAACTGTGATCCCCAATGATTCCTTAACTCCACCGGTTACTTATGCTTAACAAGATTGCCCCGCTGCGCTGCATGCAAAATCTAACAAGTTAGGTTCATCTAACTGTCTATCGACCTTCATTAGACGAATTTCACTCTTCTCCACTCAGACTCCGAGTGTTGCACTACTAACCCTTGTCCTGGATTTCAGATAACCTTTACGGTTAAGGCTCCGGTTATTAGATGAAGGTTGATAGCTTCAAATCTCTGTTGTTATCTCCTTTTCCCAATCTCTACCTCTCTATCGAGCAAGTCTAGAATATAGGCGAGTTTCTAATGTTTCAACCATTAGAAAAGCAATCACAGCGAAGGAAACAACAATACATGCATACACAGCAGTACAAAGTGTTTTGCACTTAACCGATTTCGTTAATTCCTCATGGTTCACACAACCCTAGTTAATAGGTTCAGCTGCTCATAATTGCAAGAACACAAGAATAATCCAAAGATTAAAGCATAATTATGATCTCACAAGAATGAAGGAAAAACCGAAATTTCAATTATCAATCAACCTCAAAATTAGGGTTTGTGAATACAAAACCAAATATATGTCTGAAACAGTGTGAAATAACTCTCAAAGTAGTAAATTGTCCAACTCTCGCACTTAGGACTACCTAGGGGTATTTATAGAGATAAAACTAGTCCTATCCAAAACAAAATAGGAGAATATAGTCGGCAACTTTCACGGTGTTGTGACTTAGTATCGTAGAACCAAGTCACGGCCCGTGACATATGTCGTGGAAATCAGGCTTTCTTTCTTGGATCTCTGAAGTGGACTCATGCCAGCAAGTCATGCCACGTAGGTGGACTCACGCCTATCGTGAAACTCAGGTGACATGTAATCCCTCTGGAACTTGACTCACGACATCCACTCATGACTCGTGAGTGGTAACCATGGCTCGTGAGTGGTGTCATGGGCCACACTCAGGTGCAGATTCTTGTTCTTTCATCTTCAGACACTTTGTTATCGGGCTTGATTCTTTCTGTTTGATCATTTTGCCTTTAAACCCTGTTTTCCTACAAAGTAGGACAGAAACCACATCATACCAACAAAACACAACCAAGTTATTTCATATTTTCCTTGTTTTAAGCATCGAAAGTGCCATATAACCATGGCACATCAACCCCTACCTGAAACCAATCTTGCGTATTCAATTCCAGCTATAACACCCCACCCCCCCAAATGTTACTCCTAACCCTAGTGCCCTATATAATACTTTTCATGGCTCACAATTGTCCTTACCCAGGTATCCACTTACACAACAAACCTCTTCAACCCTTCCATACTCTCACTTGTACGAACCTTTCGATGGAGGAAATAAACTTGAACTACCTCTATTAGTGCCTAGTTTACTCTTCAATGAATCTAATCCCCCTACTACCACCACAGTCAGCTTGATGGGATATGCTTTGACCTTTACTATGGAGATCAATAGGCGGGAAAGTTTTGTGCAAATCCAGAATTCGAGAGATCTTGCTCAGATAATAACGGAGGGGATGGCTTTAGGCTTGGAAGCGTATGGCCAGTATCATTGGTTTACAAATCTGTAGCCAATACCTGGCCCACTACTAGCATCTCCATCCAATGTGAATCCGCCAGTGCTGAACAACATTCTGATACCAGTCCTTCTCTTTTATCCACAACCACCACCGGAGATGGAGGTGGTGCCATGGATACAGAAGCATGTGATAATGGCCTTGGTGGATCCATCACAGAAACCTCTGAATGTGCCACTCCAACCTCCTGTGGAGGTAGCCAATGCTCAAAAAAACCCTCTATATGAAGATTTGGTGGGTGGCATACAAGAGATGGAGAAGAAATCAGCCTTCCTAGGCCAGGTATGAGTATACCTCCTCAAAGAGTATCTTGGAAGAAAAATAAGTGTAAATTATCCTCAAAATATATTCAAATGCTCAATTCATGTGAATTGTAGTGGCTCTACCTTCAAAAACTCCCTACCGCTTCCACCACCCATGAACTTTCTTATTTAGAATTGTAGTGGCTCTACCTCCAAAGATTTTAGGCTAGATTTTAGGGAGCTATTAGATACGCATAAACCTGCCCTAGTAGTTCTAATGGAAACTTATAGGGATTATCATCAATCAATGCCTCGTGAGTTCAGCTTTTCAAATATTGCAGTTGTCCTAGTTGAGGGGCAGGCTGGGGGCATGAAAATACTTTGGCATGATGACATCCTCGATGTCACTGGCATCTCACTTACTTACCAGGAAATACACTACATGGTCCAGGCAATTTCTTCCACCATAAAATGGTTGTTTTGGGCAATTTTTGCTCTCAATAACTCTACTAGTAGAGCAATCCTATGGGAAAACCTTGCAACGGTTACAGAATCGTCAATGTACCCTAGCTCTTAGGTGGGTACTTCAATGAAATTATTAAGTCAAATGAGAAGTTTGGTGGTAGGGGTTTCTATTCTTCTAGAGCTGATAGATTTATGCACTGCCTTAACTATTATGGGATGATTGATTTGGGTTTTCAAGGTAGTAAGTATACCTGGACCAACCTTAGGTGCAAAGGGAAACTCATTCTTGAACCCCTTGATTGGTTCAACAGTAACACGTCTTGGTTAGAGCTTTTGCCAGAGGCTTTAGTAAAACACCTCCCCAGACTCTATTCCAATCACTGTCCCTTACTGCATGCTTTAAATCCCTCCCACCCCATTATAAACAAGCCTTGAGTCAATGTGGATGTCTCATCCTCAATTCCCTCTTGTGATCTCAAATTCTTGGGCCACTATGAATAGCCAACTTGTAACCTCGACTATCTACTTTAGAAACCAGGTTTCAATTTGGAACAAAGACATTTTTGGTAACATCTTCTTCAAAAAAAAAACTTCTTGAGAGGCTAGTTGGAATTCAAGCATCACCTTGCTATCCAACAAGTTCTTTTTTGCATAACTTGGAAACTGACTTGGCTCAACAACTAAAAAATTTGCTTTACCTGGAAACTAATTTTTGGAAATTAAAAGCTAGAGTTAACTGGATTAATGATAGGGATGCAAACACAAAGTTCTTTCATATCTCTGTTCTTAATAGAAGACGTAGAAATCTTATTCTGGCTCTAAAAGATCAAGTGAGTTACTGGATCGAAGACAGGCAAGCCCTCGAAGGTCATGTGTCAAGTTTTTTTGAACTCCTTTATTTCAGTAACCTCTCTTTATCACTACAACGTTTCCAGTGTGCCCCCACGTGTGTTATTCCTGTGTATAGTCATTCTCTCCTAGATAATGGTCTTAATCCTTGTGAGATCACTTAGCCATTAACTCTTTCAAACCCTTTAAGGCTCCGGGGCCTAATGGGTTGCATCCTTTTTTCTTCCAAAAATATTAGCCAATTATGGGTAAATCTCTTGAAGATTTCTGTCTTAGTATATTTGATAGCTAGGCTATACCTCAATGCATAAACCAAACCTTTCTCTGCCTAGTTCCCAAGTTCAGTACATCTACTTTAATTACCCACTTTAGACCAATCAGTCTGTGTAACACCATTTATAAAGTTATTACAAAGATATTGGTCAATCGTATTAAGTCATTTCTTAAAGACATTATTGGTCCGACTCAATCGAGTTTTTTAGCGGGTAGGAGGACCTGGCCTCTGATAGTGCTCTGATTGTTCAAGAAATGTTACATTTATTCAGCAAAATCAAAGCAAAAAAGAACCTAATTATGCTCAAAATCGACTTGAAGAAAGCATTCGACCAATTTTAGTGGTCCTTTATTCATGATACCCTCATTTTTTTTAACTTTCCTCCAAATATGGTCAAGTTTATTTTGCCTTGTATTTTGACATCCAATGTTTCTATTCTTCTAAATGGGAGTGCCACCCCTTACTTCTCATCCAGCAGGGGTATTCGTCAGGGAGACCCCTTGTCGCCGTATATTTTTATTCTATGTATGGAAAGGTTATCACGTAGAATTGACATGGCTGTGGATTATCTTCTTTGGACTCCAGTCACTATCTCTCCAAGAGGCATTCACATTTCCCATCTTCTCTTTGTAGATGGCATTATACTTTGTGCAGAAATAAATGACACCACGTGTACTGCTATTTCTATAGTTATGGCTCAATTTGGTGTCTTTTCAGGCCAAAAAATAAACTACTCAAAGTCAAAAATCTTTTTCTCCGCAAATATCCCCGCTGAGAAAAAGATCCTCATCTCTACCAATGTAAACATTCCTAAAGGAACATCATTTGGAAGATACCTTGGATTCCCTATTTCCACTTCAAAGCTAGTCAAATCTGATTACCAGTTCCTTCTTGACAATTTCAAAGCTCGTTTGGCAGGTTGGAAAGGTAAATTTCTCTCAGCGGTAGGAAGTTCTACCCTTATTAAGTCTATGCTTAATAGTCTCCTAAATCATATCATGTAGCTTATGAAATTACCCATGTATATCATAAAGTCTTTGGAACGTTATGAGCGTAACTTCTTTTGGGGTTCTACACCGACCCATAAAAAATTTCACCTTCTTAAATGGTCGACAATTACAAAAACAAAAGAAGAAAGGGGTTTGGATATTCAAGACTTGGCTACTAAGAACAAAGCTTTTCTTGCATCTACATCTTGGTGATGTTTCCACTCAAACAACTCGTTTTGGGAAAATTTGCTTAAAAACAAATACTGCAAACGCATGCATGCTCCCGACTGTTGTTTCAAGAACTTGGACTGCCCTCCAACTTAGTTGGAAATTTTGTCAGCTTGGCCTTTGTTGGCGGCCTACAATAGGCCAATTCATCAACTTCTTTAATGACTTTTGGATCAAGCCAAACCTTCCCATTCGTTCTCTTATTCAAGGCCCACTCCATAGCCATGAAAATAGGGCCTCTATGGCTAACTTTAGAGACTCTGGAACATGGTATATTTTGCAAATCTCATTTGCTTTTCCACTATCTATGTTGTCCTTGATTAAAGGCATTTATTTCCCCAGGTTTATTCTCTCCTTTGATCACATAACTTGGGGCTTAACCAACACGGGCCTATTTACGGTAAAGTCTTGCACCTTGGCCCTTGCGTCTTCCAAAAACTCCTCCCTAAACACCACAAGCACTCAAGCTCATTATCAACAATGTGCAAATTACAGTTGGATTTGGAAGTTGTCCATCCCTCCCAAGCTTAAGCATTTTCTTTGGCTTCTTAACCATGGAAGGACTCTAACCTCTAGTTTCTTACACCACATAAACATTATCAACTCTCTCGCATGCAGGCTTTGTGATTCTTTGTTTGAGGAAACTAATGCCCATCTTTTCTTATTTTGCCCGAAACTGTATCCTCTTTGGGAAACCCTCGACATTGCAAACGAGGCTCACTCCTTAAGCTCTCTATCAGAGCAACCTTCTCATTGGTTGTATAGGTTTCTTAAGCTTTTCCCTAATAACAATTCTGGTCCCATGACCCTCATTCCCCCTAAGGTCTTCCTTTCTTTTTGCCTTTGGTCTATTTGGTTAGCGCAAAACAAGTTTATCTTTGAAGGAACTCCATTCTTGCCCTCACTTAGTTATATCTCTCACCTTACTGGTGAGTACTAGTTATTGGCAGGGCCTGTTAAGCATAGAAGAACCTCCATACCCATGTATGTTAAGTGGAAGCCTCCAACATTTGTTAATATCATGTTAAACACTAACTGTGCTAGACATGCTTCCTTATCGGGCTATCTTACACTAGGGGTGTCTTTAGGAATAATTCAGGAGATTGGATCTTGGGTTTTGCAGGTTCTCGTGTTGTGTCAGACCCTTTGATGGGTGAAGCCCATGAAATTCTACTGGGTCTTGTCTTGGCGCAACAACATAACCTCTTGCCACTTGAAATTAGTATAGACTCTCAACAGCTAGTGCATTTGCTCACAAATGAAAAATGCTCTAACTTATCCCTCACCTCTAATTGCAGGTGCCTTTTCCACGCTCTGACTGATCCTATGGTGCACCATGTTTACAAAGAGCAGAATAAGTTAGCTAATGCAATAACAACTCATGCTGGAAGCTTACCCGCTATTGTTTCTACTACTATGCTGTTTTAGGAATTTCTACCATCACTTTGTCATATTTTGTATGCAGACAAGAATGCAGAACTAGCTTTTAGGAGGGTGAAATCACCACTGATTCACCCAAGTATGTATTATAGTAGATCTTTTGCTAATAGTCAGGTTATACAGTCTAATGCCTGTAATATGGCTAGTACTTCTGTAGTCACAATGCCACAACTTCTGACCCTGTAAACTTGATATATATATATATAAATCCTTTTAAACCAAAAAAAAAAAAAAAGAAGCTCCATAATTTAGGATCGAAATGTAACACCCCATACCTTCTTAACCCTATGTGATGACGTTGACCAATGTATACTTAGGTGGCGAGAGCTATAAGTATGCATTTGGTAATGTTAATGTTGAGGAAATAGAAATTTGGCTTCATACATGTGATTAGCCCATCATAAGAGTTGTTTCGTGATTTTATGGAGCAGTTGTGGGGTTCAAAATAAGGCTAAGAGTACCTCTAAACAAAGGATATTAAGGGTAAGAAGTAAGTTAAAGAATAGGACTTGAAGTGTCTAACCAAATCCACGAAGAAAAGTCGAAGAAACGAATATTTAGAAAAAAAAAAAGAGGTGGGGCGCGCCCAGGGGCGTGCGGGGCCACTCTGGGCTAAAACTTTTAGCCCACAGGCATCAAGGTGGCACGCCCAAGGGCGTGCCGGGCTGCTTGTGCGAACCTTTCAAAAGTTGGAATTTTTCTTAAGTCCCAAGGGTGCCCGGGGATGTATTGAGCCGATTTTTTCCACGTTTCTTCTACAATCATGAGTATATACATGAAATGAGTAATATATTATGTTGGCATGATAAAATTACTCGAGAACGAATTTGGCATCAAAATGACGATTTTACCCTTGTAGTCAAAATAAGCCATACGTGGCTAGAATTGGTTGTTTTTGAAATTGAGGCTACGAGTATGAATTCTATGAGTGGAAATATTGTTGTAAAACGTATGATATGCTTTAAACACGATAAATTATTGATTTTATTGGGTTAAGTGAATTGGGCCCAAAAAGAACCCAAAAAGGAAAAGAAAACATGGCCCAATGGGTCAAAATGACCCATTCTTGACTTGACTTGTCAAAGGGTGGATTAAATGTCTAAATATGAATTTATGATGTTATAAAAGGTGGCCAAAAAATCAGATTTCTATCTTATTAGACACACATCTCATTTCTCTCATTTTCTAGAAGTTTTCAAGATAACTCTTTTGGTGCTCTTCAAACTCTAAGGCATTTTTGGACAAGATCATCCTTTTGAAAGATTGAGTAAGTAATTATTCTTGTACTTTAACATATTATAAGCATGAGAGATCATGTATATCATGTTGGTTATGGTTGGAAATGTTGGACATGGCACTTTTGGTTTTGTGAAAGAGATGTGTTATCCATGGGATTGTAGCTTGAATTATGATTTGTTCCTTTGATGAAAGATCATGGTATGGATAAAATATGAACGTGTATGGTGTTATTTTTTTATTAAACATGTTATTTTTCTATAAGTTTAAATTATGGAATTTTGGCCGATTTGTTGTTGTGAGGTGTATTGAAGTCATTTGATGGAATAATTGTGATGTGGTGGTGATGGAGAAGTGTAAAATATGAGCTTGGTGTGACATGTTATTGGTTATCATGTGTTGGTCAATGTATGCAATATTGTGGGATTATTGGTATGATGATTTCATAAATGGTATTGTCAAGGGGGAATGACATGTTAGAGCTAAACATGTGATTTATGGTTATTGTATGCCATTATAAGGTAATTGGTGGTTAATGTTGGTTTCGTTATGAACTTGTGTTGTAGAGCGAAACCCAAGGACGGAGCGGGACTATTGTATGCACACTTAAGATTGTGTATTCGTATTAAGAATACAAGGTATGTAAGGTTCCTTTTTCTATATCCTTTTGCAACATGTTGTTCACATTGACATTGGACTTGTTTCAATTCCGAGAGGCTTGAAGTATATCAATTCAGGTTGACGTATATTTTTATCCATTCGTGTCCTATTCTTAGATGACTTATGATTCACTTATCTCTTGTTCATTGATTGAAGTTCCAAAGATGTCATAACGTTGAAATTTCGAGGAGAACTATCTCAAGAGGGTAATAATGTAAGGGAATCTGTTTTAACTTGGATGGCATTTTCCAATCATGTCTTGTTCCAAAGTCCTATGGTATGATGATTACCCTTGTACCAATGTAAAAGTACCAATCTCATATGAGTAATAAGAGAGGTGATGTGCGAGTTAGTATAATTATTCCTCACAAGTGAAGATGTCAATCTCATGAAGTAAAAGGGTGAAGTGGGACGTGTATATAAGTGTGTGCTTTAGTTTCATGATCTTTAATATGTCACTCTCATAACTAAGTGAAAGGTATAAGATTGTAAAGAGGTAATGCGCATGGTTGCTATATGTTTCATGGAGTGTGGATTACATTCTAGAGGGTTTAAGTTCAATATGGAATAATTCCTAGATTATGATTTGTTATTTATTATAACCCACCAAAGGTGGAGGTCCGGTATCATATACTTTCTTATATAAGATCTCATAAGAATAGTGAAGGAGGTAAAGAGCGAGCTAATATATCTATCCCTCACATGTTAAGGTGTTAATCTCATAAAGTATAAGCGTGAGGTAAAACATATTTGTGTGTTTCAAATAGTGGCATGATCCTTAATGTATTAATCTCTCATAAGTTGATATATCAATCTCTTCCATGTATGTTACCCCACCATGAGAGTGGATTTATGTTGCCCCACCATGAGAGTGGATGTATGTTGCCCCACCATGAGAGTGGATGTATGTTGCCCCACCATGAGAGTGGATGTATGTTGCCCCACCATTAGAGTGGATGTATGTTGCCCCACCATAAGAGTGGATGTATGTTGCCCCACCATGAGAGTTGATGTATGCTAAACCACCAATAGAGTGGATGTACGTTAATAGAGTAGATGTATGTTATATTAGTACTCCCACTACTAGAGTGGATGTATGTGGATGAGTGTTATTCTTTTACAACCTACTAACCAAGTAGATGAGCAATAATGGTAATGAATATAGAAGCAAGAAAGAATCTCTTGGGTATAGAAGAGTCGAGTAGAGGCAAGTCTCTTGAGTGAAGGTAATTTCCCTTACAGTAGAGAAATTATAAAAGATATTATATAAAATGATGGGTTATCCACATTGACTATTCTCTCATATTTTATTCCATTGACATTCTCATGTATGATTTTATTTCTTATGAGCCTTACATACTCAGTACATTCTTCGTACTGACCCCCTCGGGGGACTTACCTTACATGTTGCAGGTGCAGGCATTAGTAGACCTCCTCAGTAAACTGTGGATCATTTGCAGAGTTTTGGTGAGCTCCACTTAGTTCGGAGCTTTCTGGGTCATAGTTGTATATTTGTTTTGGCATTGTAAATATTATATAAAGCGGGGACTTGTCCCGAATTTTAGTTGGTCTTGTAAATGCATCTGTTAGAGGCTTTTGTAGACATGTGTGGGTTATGAATGTACGAGATAAAAGTCCGTTTGATTTGATGTCCCCAACAACCAAGTTTCATAACTATATATATATAGCATATGTTCCATGTTCATGTTTTACACATAGTTGCATAAGGCTTAACAATACTCGTACGAGGATATGCATACGAAGGTTCATGAGCAAAGATTGGTTCTCTCGGGCCATGTCGGCTTCGGGTGCCAATCACGCCTCGTTGGAAGTTGGGGCGTGACAAAAGTGGTATCAGAGCAGTTCTTTCTAAGGATGTCTACAAAGCCGTGTCTGAATAGAGTCTTACTTATCAATATGTTGTGCACCACATTTATAAGTAGGAGGCTACGGGACATTTAGGATGTTGTTTCTTTGCTTCATTCTAGATCGTGCAATAGAGCCAAAGTGGTAAGTGAAACCGTATCTAACCATTGGTGATTGGATTTCTTTGATATAGTAAACTGCTGATGACAAGAAGAGGTATAGTCAAGTCCTTTGACGTCTTTACATCAGTTGGTGAATTTATTATAGTTGAAAGGGTATATCGTAATGGTATAGTAGATGTTTGTGATCATGTTATGATGGTTGATCTTATGGAGATGAAAATGAGAGATTTTTAATGTTGAAATGGGTATGAAGTGGTTGACTTCTTGTATGTCACGAAGATTGCCAAGCAAGAGATACCTATGGCTATTATAGACCAACAAGTGTGAAGGTTAATAAATAAAGACATACTTTCTATAAAAGTTCTTTGGAGAAGATCGCATGGGAAGTTGATGAGATCGACGTACCCATATTTGTTTCAAATGGAAGAAAAGGTTCAAAATGTGGAAGTGGACCAATACTGAGTAAGTATCTATGAGCTGACAGTGTATATATATGTATATAGAGATGCATTTGTTGTACTTAAAGCGACATGGTTAACATTCGAGGACGAATGTTTCTAAGGGGGGGAGAATGTAACACCCCGTACCTTCTTAACCCTATGTGATGACGTTGAACAATGTATACTTAGGTGTCGAGAGCTATAAGTATGCATTTGGTAATGTTAATGTTGAGGAAATTGAAATTTGGCTTCATACATGTGATTAGCCCTTCATAAGAGTTGTTTTGTGATTTTTATGGAGCAGTTGTGGGGCTCAAAATAAGGCTAAGAGGACCTCTAAACAAACGATATTAAGGGTAAGAAGTAAGTTAAAGAATAGGACTTGAAGTGTCTAACCAAATCCGCGAAGAAAAGTCGAAGAAACGAAAATTTTTTAAAAAAAAAAGAGGTGGGGCGTGCTGGGCCGCTCTGGGCTAAAATTTTTAGTCCACAGGCAGCAAGGTGGCGCGCCCAAGGGCGTGCCAGGCTGCTTGTGTGCACCTTTCAAAAGTTGGAATTTTTCTTAAATCCCAAGGGTGCCCGGAGACGTATTGAGCCAATTTTTGCCACGTTTCTTCTACAATCATGAGTATAAACATGAAATGAGTAATATATTATGTTGGTATGATAAAATTACTCGAGAACGAATTTGGCATCAAAATGATGATTTTACCCTTGTAGTCAAAATAAGCCATACGTGGCTAGAATTGGTTGTTTTTAGAATTGAGGCTACGATTATGAATTGCATGAGTGGAAATATTGTCATAACAAGTATGATATGATTTAAACACGAGAAATTATTGATTTTATTGGGTTAAGTGAATTGGGCCCAAAAAGAACCCAAAAAGGAAAAGAAAACATGGCCCAATGGGTCAAAATGACTCATTCTTGCCTTGACTTGTCAAAGGGTGGATTAAATGGCTAAAGATGACTTTATGATGTTATAAAAGGTGGCCAAAAAATCATATTTTTATCTTATTAGACACACATCTCATTTCTCTCATTTTCTAGAAGTTTTCAAGATAACTCTTTTGGTGCTCTTCAAACCCTAAGGCATTTTTAGACACGATCATCCTTTTCCAAGCTTGAGTAAGTAACTATTCTTGTACTTTAACATATTATAAGCATGAGAGATCATGTATATCATGTTGGTTATGGTTGTAAATGTTGGACATGGCACTTTTGGTTTTGTGAAAGAGATGTGTTATCCATGGGATTGTAGCTTGAATTATGACTTGTGCCTTTGATGAAAGATGATGATATGGATAAAATATGAATGTGTATGGTGTTATTTTTTTATTAAACATGTTATTTTTCTATAAGTCTAAATTATGGGATTTTGGCCAATTTGTTGTTGTGAGGTGTATTGAAGTCATTTGATGGAATAATTGTGATGTGGTGGTGATGGAGAAGTGTAAAATATGAGCTTGGTGTGACATGTTATTGGTTATCATGTGTTGGTCAATGTATGCAATATTGTGGGATTATTGGTATGATGATTTCATAAATGGTATTGTCAAGGGGGAATGACATGTTAGAGCTAAACATGTGATTTATGGTTATTGTATGCCATTATAAGGTAATTGGTGGTTAATGTTGGTTTCGTTATGAACTTGTGTTGTAGAGCGAAACCCAAGGACGGAGCGGGACTATTGTATGCACACTTAAGATTGTGTATTCGTATTAAGAATACAAGGTATGTAAGGTTCCTTTTTCTATATCCTTTTGCAACATGTTGTTCACATTGACATTGGACTTGTTTCAATTCCGAGAGGCTTGAAGTATATCAATTCAGGTTGACGTATATTTTTATCCATTCATGTCCTATTCTTAGATGACTTATGATTCACTTATCTCTTGTTCATTGATTGAAGTTCCAAAGATGTCATAACGTTGAAATTTCGAGGAGAACTATCTCAAGAGGGTAATAATGTAAGGGAATCTGTTTTAACTTGGATGGCATTTTCCAATCATGTCTTGTTCCAAAGTCCTATGGTATGATGATTACCCTTGTACCAATGTAAAAGTACCAATCTCATATGAGTAATAAGAGAGGTGATGTGCGAGTTAGTATAATTATTCCTCATAAGTGAAGATGTCAATCTCATGAAGTAAAAGGGTGAAGTGGGACGTGTATATAAGTGTGTGCTTTAGTTTCATGATCTTTAATGCATCACTCTCATAACTAAGTGTAACACCCCGTACCTACCAAACCCTAATTGACGACATTGAACAATGTTTACTTAAGTGTCGAGAGCCAAAAGTATGTATTTGGTAGTGCTAACGACGAGAAAATTGAAATTTGGCCATGTACATGCAATTAGACTTTCATAGAAAGGGTTTTGTGATTTCGTGGAGCATTTTTGTAATACCCCGTGCACATTCCAACCTCATTTGGTGACTTGGAGTCATGTTTACTTGATGATTAAGATCACTAAGTAAGTATTTTGTAGTATTTTGATAAGGTATTGGACGATATTCAAGTGTTGGAAAAATTGCCGAAAAATTCAGCAAGACATGGAAACTTGCGCCACTCCCTGTTTCAGGGGATGTGGCGCAAGCCCCTGATTCATAGGGCAAGGAAAACTTGCGCCACTTCCTTGCTTTGCAGCAGTGGCTCAAGGCACAAAGATTTTTGCCTTCCCGGGCTCGTTTTGCAACGCAATTCTACGACGATTCTTGGATGGTTTATTTTGGTTATTTGGAGTTCTTTGAGCATTTTTAAAGCTTCAAACACTTCAATACACTCCTACATACTCCTACATGATAAAATCATGAAACATAAATAGTTATCCAAAACGTCTAATGAAGCCATCGGCGACTAGAATTCCTATTTTTGCGAACGAGACGACGAATGTGAATTTCGTAAGAGAATATTGTTGTGACATTATGGAATTATCTAAACATGAGATATATGTTGAATTATACATTGATGTTAGTGGAATAATATGATATGGGTTATTGGGCCTTATTTGATACCAAAATGAACAAAACATGAAAAGGCCCAATGGGTCAAAATGACCCATTCTTGCTTTGACTTGTCAATGATGGAAATTAATGGCTAAGGATGACTTTAATAGGTTATAAAAGGTGGGCAAAAAATCAGATTTTAATTCATTAGTCATACACATCACTTTCTCTCATTTTCTAGAAATTTCAAGAAAGCTCTTTGTGGCTCTTCAAACCCTAAGGCATTTTTGGACAAGATCATCATCTTCCAAGCTTGGGTAATTGATTATTCTTGTACTTTAATATATTATGAGCATGCGATATTATGTATATCATGTTGGTTATGCTTGGAAGTGTTGGACATGGCACTTTTGGTTTTGTTAAAAAGATGTGTTGTCCATGGGATTGTAACTTGAATTATGACTTGTGGTTTTGATGAAAGAGTATGGTATGGATAAAATATCAACATGTATGGTGTTATTATGGTCCTAAACTTGTTATTTTTCTATAAGTGTAAATTATGGGATTTTGGCCGATTTGTTGTTGTGAGGTGTATTGAAGCAATTTGATGGGATAATTGTGATGTGGTGTTTGTGAGAAATTGTAAAGGAGAAACTTTGTGGTGAAATTCTATTGGTAGGTGATGGTGTGGTCAATGTATAAAATGTTATGGTATTGTTGGCATAAAAAGGGCCATGAATGGTATTGTAAAGGGTGAATAGGGAACTCATGTAACTTATGGTTGTCTTATACACTTGAAATGTCGCTTATTGGTCAATGTATGGAATATTGGGGGATTTTGGGAATAATGATTTCATAAATGGTATGGTCAAAGGGGAAATGACATGTTAAATCTAAACATGTGACTTATTGTTATTTTGTGCCATTGTAAGGTAATTGGTGGTTAATGTTGGTTTCATTATGAACTTGTGTTGTAGAGCAAAACACAAGAAC
Organism: Capsicum rhomboideum; assembly: GCA_031232105.1. Classification (NCBI taxonomy): domain Eukaryota; kingdom Viridiplantae; phylum Streptophyta; class Magnoliopsida; order Solanales; family Solanaceae; genus Capsicum; species Capsicum rhomboideum. The sequence goes on from CP124712.1 coordinate 84,414,377, forward strand.
GGAGCGGGGCTATTGTATGCACGTCTAGATTGTGTATTCGTATTAAGAATACAAGGTATGTAAGGTTACTCTTTCTGTTTTCCTCCTGCAGCATGTATGTTCACATTGTCAAAGTACTTATTTGATTCCGAAAGGCTCTAAGGTATTCTGTAGTCATTAGTTGACTAGTGTTACTCACATGTTCTTTACTCATTGGTCAATGGTGAGTCATATGACTCACGCCTATTTGTTGACTCTTATTCATTGGCTAACATGTCACAAATACCATATGTTCTAAGGTATTGCATCACAGATTGGTGAATAGTTGATACCCACGTGTATTGTATTTAGAGATCATTGTCCTAAGGTTCCAAAAGTGTTCCATTCAAAAGGGGTTCTATAGTATTTCAATTAAGGTTGATGTATATGGTTATTCATATGGGTTTTACTTGGAGACGAAGTATGATGTACTTGTTACGTAGTTATTGACGAAAGTTCCTAAGTTGTCATGATGTTGTGGATTCCAAGAGAACTATCTCAAAGAGGGTAAGATGTAGAGAGAATCTAGTTATCTTGAAAAGCATTCTCTAACCCTGTCATGTTCTAACGTCCAATATTTTTAGGAATATCTAAGTATCAATCTCATGAGAGTAATAAGAGGCGATGTGCAAGTTAGTATAATTATTCCTCGTAAGTGAAGATGTGAAACTCATGAAGCGAAGTGAGGTGAGATGTGTATATAAGTGTGAGATTTAGTGTCATGATTTCTAATGTATCACTCTCATAACAAGATTGTAAAGAAGTAATATGCATATGGTTACTTTATGTTACATTGAGTATGGATCACAATCTAAAGGGTATTATTATTATTATATATATTATAGCCCACTGATCAGCTGGATGTCCGGTATATATTATAGCCCACTGATCAGCTGGATGTCCGGTGTATATTATAGCCCACTGATCAGCTGGATGTCCGGTATATATTATAGCCCACTGATCAGCTGGATGTCCAGAATATATTATAGCCCACTGATCAGCTGGATGTCCGGTATATATTATAGCCCACTAAAGGTGGATGTACGGTATTTTTTTTATATATAATAGCCCACTAAAGGTGGATGTCCGGTATTATATTTATATGATAGCCCACTAAAGGTGGATGTCCGGTATTATATTTATATATGATAGCCCACTAAAGGTGGATGTCCGGTAATATATTTATAAATGATAGCCCAAAAAAGGTGGATGTCCGGTATTATGTATTTATAAATATTATCCCACCAAGGGTGGAGTCCCGGTATTATATACTTACTCATAGGGTGATGATCTATAAGGTATTGTGAACTACTAGTTAGTTGGATGAACTTTGACGAAGATAGTTGTAGAAGAAATGAGAGTATATTCCTTACATGAATGTATAAGTATGAAGATATTATAAGAGTGATGATGATTCGAGTAATTGATCAAGTAATGAAAATACTAGAAGAAATGTACATGGTTTCACAGATTCAGAACGGAGATCTATCCACAGTGATTAATCTCTTACGCTTAATTTCTTGGAAGTACTTATGTAGTATTATAGTTTCATCTGGCCTTACAAACTCAGTACTTTATTCGTACTGACCCCTCTTGGGGGACTTACCTTACATGCTGCAGGCACAGGTGTTAGTTGATCTTCGCAGTAGGTGACGAGTTATCCGTAGATTGTTGGTGAGCTCCAGTTGCTTCGGGGCTTCCCAAGTCACCTTTGTATACTAGATTTTGGCATTTTGTAAATATTGTATAGGCATGGTCATGTATCTATTAGAGGCTTTGTAGACATATGTGGGGTATCATGAAAGTAAAAGATGCACGTTCATTTTGACGCAATGGCCCTAACGGCCAAGTTTCATATATTGCACATATTGCCATGACTTCTGCCATTGATATTGAATTACATGAGACAAAATGATATTCATACGTAAACATGCATACGAGAATACATAAGAAAAGATTGGTTCTCTCAGGCCTTATCGGCTTCGGGTGCCAGTCTGGCCCGAATGGGATTTTGGGGCGTGACAAAAGTGGTATCAGAGCAGTTCGTTCTAAGGGTGTCTACAAAGCCGTGTATGAGTAGAGTCTTGCTTATGGATGTGTTGCGCGCCACATTTATAAGTAGGAGGCTACGGGACATTTCGGAGTTGTTTCATTTCTTTATTCAGGATCGTGCAATAGAGCCATTGTCATAGGTGGGATTACATCTGACCATTGTAATTGATTTTCTTTGATATAGTAACATGCCGATTTCAAGACAAGGTATGGGCAAAGATAAGCAGGTAGATATGCAAGCGAGAGAAAGAACTAGTAAATCCCCACCCGACTCATCTAGACAATATGGGGCTGAAACTGGGTTCCCGGAGTCACCTATTAATATTATGAAGCAAGAGTTATAGGATTTGAAAAATGCAGTGCATATGTTGACTCAGATAGGGGCTGCACAAACTCAGGGATGAGTTGGTCCAATGACAAAGGATGATGGTGCGGCTAGGATAGCTAGCCGGCAGACACAAGATTTCCTGAAATTGGATCCTCTCACATTTACCGGATCATATCTTAATGAAGATCCACAAGATTTTATAGATCAGATTCAAAGGGCTTTAGATGTCATGCATATGACCGATATAGAAACAGTGGAGCTTGCAGCGTATAGACTAAAAGGAGAGGCTATACTATGGTATGAAGATTGGAAACGATCCAGGGGTATTGGTACACCTCCAGCTAGTTGGGAGGAATTCAGAGAGGTATTCCTTGATCATTATCTTCCATATGAGATCCGCGAGGCTTGTGCAGATCAGTTTTTAAATCTTTATCAAGGAAATATGAGCGTCAGGGTGTACAGTCTTCGGTTTAATTCGTTGGCTAGATACGCTCCTCATATGGTAGCGAATATGGCCGATAGAGTTCATCGATATGTAGACAGATTGGAACCCTACTTGGTAAGAGACTGTACTATTGCTACATTAAATAAAGACATGGATATAGCCAGAATACAAGCCTTCGAGCAAAAGATGGAGGATCAAAGGCAAAGGGGAAGGATACAAGAATCTGAGGCAAGGCCATCAAAGCGGGCGAGACCCATGGGCCAGTTTATGGCATCCGAAGGAGGACTTAGGCCTCGGGTTTTCCCAAGCCCACCTAGACCATCACTGTCTTACCCTACAGCGGGGACTCCACCTCCATTTCGAGGGTCTAGAGGCACTCCGATTGGGCAGAGTAGTGGAATATGGGGTTCGCAAACAATAGGATCTTTTCGTCAGCAGTGCCAACGCTGCGAAAAGTTTCATTCAGGTGAATGCCGATTTGACACGGACGTTTGCTTCTGGTGTAAAAAGCCAGGACACGTGAAGAGAGAATGCCCACAGAGGGCCACGGGTAGTATGACACGACCTACGGGGTCAGCAGAATTCGGAGGCTCTTCTTAATATAGTGACAGGTACGTTATCTATATGTTTACCTAATGAATATTCATCAATCGATTTGGGTTCTACCCTATCATATGTTACTCTATTGACAGCAGAATTTGAAGGAACACTAGAATTAATAGTCAAGTCATTTGAGGTGTCCACACCAGTTGATGAATTTATTATAGCTACAAGAATACTTCGCAATTGCATAGTAAATGTGTGATCACGTTACATTGACTAACTTCATTGAGAGGGACATGATAGATTTTAATGTCACAATGTACATTAATTATAGGTAATGGATTGAAGTGTTAGGAAGATTTTATGTATCGGATATATATATGAGCTAAAGAAATGCTTTGTGGTGAAGCACATCATTCATGATATGCTATTTAGTAGGGAGTAATCAATATGTACCATGATTTGGAAGCAACTTACTGACAAGATTACATGAAAAGAATGTTGCAAAATTTATACAGTAATCGAAGTGATACCGAGTAAAGGTGAAGTGTTTGGAATCTGAAGGTTATAGGCCATGTAAAGATTCTTTTTAGTTAGAACCAGATGTGATGCCGTAAGAGTAATAGTTGATAGGCTTACCAAGTTAACAGATTTATGGAAATCTTTTCAGAAGAAGTTGGGGACCCAAGTGAAGGTAAGCATGACCTTTTCATTTTCACATAAGAGGGATAAGCAAACAGAGGTGGAGAAAAAAAAAAACTAAGCGAGTATCTATATGAGTATATGTACAGAGATGCATTTGCTACACATGAGACAACTTTGTTAACATTCGAGGACGAATGTTCCTAAGGGGGGAAGAATGTAACACCCCGTACCTACCAAACCCTAATTTACGACATTGAACAATGTTTACTTAAGTGTCGAGAGCCAAAAGTATGTATTTGGTAGTGCTAACGACGAGAAAATTGAAATTTGGCCACGTACATGCAATTAGACTTTCATAGAAAGGGTTTTGTGATTTCTTGGAGCATTTGTGTAATACCCCGTGCACATTCCAACCTCATTTGGTGACTTGGAGTCATGTTTACTTGATGATTAAGATCACCAAGTAAGTATTTTGTAGTATTTTGATAAGGTATTGGACGATATGCAAGTGTTGGAAAAATTGCCAAAAAATTCAGCAAGACATAGAAACTTGCGCCACTCCCTGTTTCAAGGGGTGTGGTGCAAGCCCCTGATTCATAGGGCAAGGAAAACTTGAGCCACTGCCTTGCTTTGCAGCAGTGGCGCAAGGCACAAAGATTTTTGCCTTCCCGGGCTCGTTTCGCAACGCAATTCTACGACGATTCTTGGATGGTTTCTTTTGGTTATTTGGAGTTCTTTGAGCATTGTTAAAGATTCAAACACTTCAATACACTCCTACATACTCCGACATGATCAAATCATGAAACATAAATAGTTATCCAAAACGTCTAATGAAGCCATCGACGACAAGAATTCCTATTTTTGCGAACAAGACGACGAATGTGAATTTCATAAGAGAATATTGTCGTGACATTATGGAATTATATAAACATGATATATATGGTGAATTATACATTGATGTTAGTGGAATAATATGATATGGGTTATTGGGCCTTATTTGATACCAAAATGAACAAAACATGAAAAGGCCCAATGGGTCAAAATGACCCATTCTTGCTTTGACTTGTCAATGATGGAAATTAATGGATAAGGATGACTTTAATAGGTTATAAAAGGTGGGCAAAAAATCAGATTTTAATTCATTAGTCATACACATCACTTTCTCTCATTTTCTAGAAATTTCAAGAAAGCTCTTTGTGGCTCTTCAAACCCTAAGGCATTTTTGGACAAGATCATCATCTTCCAAGCTTGGGTAATTGATTATTCTTGTACTTTAATATATTATGAGCATGATATATTATGTATATCATGTTGGTTATGCTTGGACGTGTTGGACATGGCACCTTTGGTTTTGTTAAAAAGATGTGTTGTCCATGGGATTGTAACTTGAATTATGACTTGTGGTTTTGATGAAAGAGTATGGTATGGATAAAATATCAACATGTATGGTGTTATTATGGTCCTAAACTTGTTATTTTTCTATAAGTGTAAATTATGGGATTTTGGCCGATTTGTTGTTGTGAGGTGTATTGAAGCAATTTGATGGGATAATTGTGATGTGGTGTTTGTGAGAAAGTGTAAAGGAGAAACTTTGTGGTGAAATTCTATTGGTAGGTGATGGTGTGGTCAATGTATAAAATGTTATGGTATTGTTGGCATAAAAAGGGCCATGAATGGTATTGTAAAGGGTGAATAGGGAACTCATGTAACTTATGGTTGTCTTATACACTTGAAATGTCGCTTATTGGTCAATGTATGGAATATTGGGGGATTTTGGGAATAATGATTTCATAAATGGTATGGTCAAATGGGAAATGACATGTTAAATCTAAACATGTGACTTATTGTTATTTTGTGCCATTGTAAGGTAATTGGTGGTTAATGTTGGTTTCGTTATGAACTTGTGTTGTAGAGCAAAACACAAGAACGGAGCGGGGCTATTGTATGCACGTATAGATTGTGTATTCGTATTAAGAATACAAGGTATGTAAGGTTACTCTTTCTGTTTTCCTCCTGCAGCATGTATGTTCACATTGTCAAAGTACTTATTTGATTCCGAAAGGCTCTAAGGTATTCTGTAGTCATTAGTTGACTAGTGTTACTCACATGTTCTTTACTCATTGGTCAATGGTGAGTAATATGACTCACGCCTATTTGTTGACTCTTATTCATTGGCTAACATGTCACAAGTACCATATGTTCTAAGGTATTGCATCACAGGTTGGTGAATAGTTGATACCCACGTGTATTGTATTTAGAGATCATTGTCCTAAGGTTCCAAAAGTGTTCCATTCAAAAGGGGTTCTATAGTATTTCAATTAAGGTTGATGTATATGGTTATTCATATGGGTTTTACTTGGAGACGAAGTATGATGTACTTGTTACGTAGTTATTGACGAAAGTTCCTAAGTTGTCATAATGTTGTTGATTCCAAGAGAACTATCTCAAAGAGGGTAAGATGTAGAGAGAATCTAGTTATCTTGAAAAGCATTCTCTAACCCTGTCATGTTCCAACGTCCAATATTTTTAGGAATATCTAAGTATCAATCTCATGAGAGTAATAAGAGGCGATGTGCAAGTTAGTATAATTATTCCTCGTAAGTGAAGATGTGAAACTCATGAAGTGAAGTGAGGTGAGATGTGTATATAAGTGTGAGCTTTAGTGTCATGATTTCTAATGTATCACTCTCATAACAAGATTGTAAAGAAGTAATATGCATATGGTTACTTTATGTTACATTGAGTATGGATCACAATCTAAAGGGTATTATTATTATTATATATATTATAGCCCACTGATCAGCTGGATGTCCGGTATATATTATAGCCCACTGATCAGCTGGATGTCCGGTATATATTATAGCCCACTGATCAGCTGGATGTCCGGTATATATTATAGCCCACTGATCAGCTGGATGTCCGAAATATATTATAGCCCACTGATCAGCTGGATGTCCGGTATATATTATAGCCCACTAAAGGTGGATGTCCGGTATTATATTTATATATGATAGCCCACTAAAGGTGGATGTCCGGTATTATATTTATATATGATAGCCCACTAAAGGTGGATGTCTGGTATTATATTTATATATGATAGCCCACTAAAGGTGGATGTCCGGTATTATGTATTTATAAATATTATCCCACCAAGGGTGGAGGTCCGGTATTATATACTTACTCATAGGGTGATGATCTATAAGGTATTGTGAACTACTAGTTAGTTGGATGAACTTTGACGAAGATAGTTGTAAAAGAAATGAGAGTATATTCCTTACATGAATGTATAAGTATGAAGATATTATAAGAGTGATGATGATTCGAGTGATTGATCAAGTAATGAAAATACTAGGAGAAATGTACATGGTTTCACAGATTCAGAACGGAGATCTATCCATAGTGATTAATCTCTTACGCTTAATTTCTTGGAAGTACTTATGTAGTATTATAGTTTCATCTGGCCTTACATACTCAGTACTTTATTCGTACTGACCCCTCTTGGGGGACTTACCTTACATGCTGCAGGCACAGGTGTTAGTTGATCTCCGCAGTAAGTGATGAGATATCCGTAGATTGTTGGTGAGCTCCAGTTGCTTCGGGGCTTCCCAAGTCACCTGTGTATACTAGATTTTGGCATTTTGTAAATATTGTATAGACATGGTCATGTATCTATTAGAGGCTTTGTAGACATATGTGGGGTATCATGAAAGTAAAAGATGCACGTTCATTTTGACGCAATGGCCCTAACGGCCAAGTTTCATATATTGCACATATCGCCATGACTTCTGCCATTGATATTGAATTACATGAGACAAAATGATATTCATACGTAAACATGCATACGAGAGTACATAAGCAAAGATTGGTTCTCTCGGGCCTTATCAGCTTCGGGTTCCAGTCCAGCCCGAATGGGATTTTGGGGCGTGACACTAAGTGAAAGGTATAAGATTGTAAAGAGGTAATGCGCATGGTTGCTATATGTTTCATGGAGTGTGGATTACATTCTAGAGGGTTTAAGTTCTATATGGAATAATTCCTAGATTATGATTTGTTATTTATTATAACCCACCAAAGGTAGAGGTCCGGTATCATATACTTACTTATATAATATCTCATAAGAATAGTGAAGGAGGTAAAGAGCGAGCTAATATATCTATCCCTCACAAGTTAAGGTGTTAATCTCATGAAGTATAAGCGTGAGGTAAAGCATATTTGTGTGTTTCAAATAGTGGCATGATCCTTAATGTATTAATCTGTCATAAGTTGATATATCAATCTCTTCCATGTATGTTACCCCACCATGAGAGTGGATGTATGTTTCCCCACCATGAGAGTGGATGTATGATTCCCCACCATGAGAGTGGATGTATGTTGCCCCGCTATAAGAGTGGATGTATGTTGCCCCACCATGAGAGTGGATGTTTGCTAAACCACCAATAGAGTGGATGTACGTTAATAGAGTAGATGTATGTTATATTAGTACTCCCACCACTAGAGTGGATGTATGTGGATGAGTGTTATTCTTTTACAACCTACTAACCAAGTAGATGAGCAATAGTGCTAATGAATATAGAAGCAAGAAAGAATCTCTTGGGTATAGAAGAGTCGAGTAGAGGCAAGTCTCTTGAGTGAAGGTAATTTCCCTTGCAGTAGAGAAATTATAAAAGATATTATATAAAATGATGGGTTATCCACATTGACTATTCTCTCATATTTTATTCCATTGACATTCTCATGTATGATGCTATTTCTTATGAGCCTTACATACTCAGTACATTCTTCGTACTGACCCCCTCGGGGCACTTACCTTACATGTTGCAGGTGCAGGCATTAGTAGACCTCCTCAGTAAACTGTGGATCATTTGCAGAGTTTTGGTGAGCTCCACTTAGTTTGGAGCTTTCTGGGTCATAGTTGTATATTTTTTTTGGCATTGTAATATTGTATAAAGCGGGGACTTGTCCCGACTTTTAGTTGGTCTTGTAAATGCATTTGTTAGAGGCTTTCGTAGACATGTGAGGGTTATGTATGTACGAGATAAAAGTCCGTTTGACTTGATGGCCCCAACGGCCAAGTTTCATAACTATATATATAGCATATGTTCCATGTTCATGTTTTACACATAGTTGCATAAGGCTTAACAATACTCATACGAGGATATGCATATGAAGGTTCATGAGAAAAGATTGGTTCTCTCGGGCCATGTCGGCTTTGGGTGCCAATCAAGCCTCGTTGGACGTCGGGGCGTGACACGAAATTTAAGAGGTACTCCGGTAATAATTTTAGGCCGCGTGAGTAATTGTTATAATTAGTTTGAGAGGGGGTAATGTTGTGTAATTACTTTCATTTATTGGTGTACTTTGTGTATTTCTCCCCCTTTTTTTTTTGCTACAACTTTTTTGGCTAAAAAAAATTTGCTTTTGTTTTTGTTTTAAAAAAACAATTAAATACAATTGTATAAAAACTGAATAGTTATTGTATAAAATATGTACATGTATAAGATATATATAGAAACTATATAGGACGTGTATAGAAACTGTATAGTTATTGTATAAAATACATATCTATATAAAATACATATCTGTATAATATATATATATATATATCAATGATATAGAATGTGTATAGAAACTGTATATGATGTGTATAGATATTATATCATTGTTGTACAAAATATGTATCTGTATACAATGTGTATAGAAATTGTAGTGTTATTATATAGAATATGTGTATATGTATTAGATATGCATTGTATTGTACCAATATGTATATATTACACAAAAATTATTATATACAAAAAATAGAAATGATGAATTACAATATATTGAATTTTTTCTTTTCTAACTATGAAGCATTGACAGAAAAATAAGAAATGCTGTAAAAATGTATTTGATTGTTAAAAAATAGAAGAATAATTTATTTTTTAAAAAAAAAAGAGCGAAGCAAAAAAAAAAAAGAGAGAGAGAGAGAGAGAATGAAAAATAGTGAAAAAACAAAAAGAGTAGGTGAGGGGGAAAAAAAAGAAATAGAGAACAAGGTACAGCTAATCCAATGGCTAATATGTGGAAACAAAATTTCTTAGGCCATTCGGTGAAATTTGTTTAGTTCGAATGACCATTCTTGTCCTTTCCCCTTAAAAAAGGAAAGCTAATATAGAAGGATTGAAGGAAGTCGAAAAAATATGGGTCAACGAACCAATAAAAATCAGCAGCGAGGGGCCTAAACCCAAATAGAATTAGGCCAGCTTTTTGAGCTTAAGGACTGAATGGTAGTGATTGAGCCAAGCTTAATCAGATCTTCTCTTCCCTTGTCAATTTTAGTTCAATCTAGATGAAATTCCCAAAAGAATCGTTTCATTTCATGTTATATAATTATTTTGTGTCTAATTTCACTTTGTCCTGTTTATTTTATTTCCTCTTGATCAACTTAATATTTTCAATTATTATTTCTAAAATAATTTTCCTTTAAAGTTAGTCAAAGAAATGTTTTAGTTAAGTAGCCAGGTAACCGTGGGTTAGCAGATTTAACACCTTCTTGAAATATAAAGTTGAACCCTTACCTAGTTTTTTTGAGTTTTTAAAGGTTTTTTCTGGTTAAATCTTTTGAAAATAGACATGTTCTCTTAATTTCTTTCAAAAATTTAAGTGGCGACTTTGTTTGAAATTTTTTTTGAGATTTTTTAAAGTTTTCAAAATTAAAAACCCATTTTTTCCTGATATAACTCTAAATCCATGCCTAAGTAGATCAGGGACTTCTTAACATTAGATAGGTGGCAATTTCCTTCCTTTAGGACACAAAGAAAGTAGTCGAGATTGATCTATTTTGATCCCGGCCCTTTGAGGAAGATCTTCTAGTTGCCACTGTTGTGCACATTTTTTTGCACATTGCTATTGCATATTATTCCATAAGAAGGTCTAGTCCTCCTTCAAACTGTAATCTTGCTACCGTGGCAATGATAGGAAATCTACTAGTTAAACGAAATGTTTACGCATATGAATCTGAAAAAGGGCTATTGAGACAAATAATGCTTCAAATGAAATGTTCTGTCCATGATTTTACACATCATGCACATTTGTTTTTGTTTTTTTTAAGCTTTATCCCTCCATTTGGTGTAACTAGGTTATGACATATTTGAGTACCAGTTGATTCACATTGTTTTTTTTAAAAAAAAAAAAAACAATTCTATCGCAAATACATGTGTTTGTGTTGATGGACATGCGGGTTGGGATTGCCATTATATCTCTTCCATTATGGCCATTCAGCCTTACACATGTCCGGTGAAAGGCTAACTACATTTGTCCGTTTGTTCATTTAGATCATAAAGGTTCCAAGACGTTGTTGTCTAGTTTATGTTCTGTGTCATTTTATGAAAGTCACACATGACTTTGTATTATGAATAGATATATTTGGAAAAACAACGTATGTTCATGAAATATTTATGTTTTCTACTCATGCGTGGATTATATGTAAGTGGCATTTTAGATTAGTCGATCGATGGTAAATTTAAGGCATTTGGTGTTGGTTAATTAGGATCCTCAAAATTTGGGGTGTGAATAGAAATTAAAGATTTCTCAAACCTATAGTCTAAAACAAGATATACATATTTATATGGCTATAAATTATTTCATTAATGGTTAAATGAGAAATTTAAAATTAAATTATTTATAAATATAAAAAGAAATCATTCTTTCTCGGACAAAACAATAAGATAACACATAAAAAGAGACAAAGAAAATAACAAATTAATGTATATAGAAAATACACGTTATATATTTATCAATTTAGTGTAAACATAAGAGAAAAGCATTCCATGTATAAGTTTGGGTAAGCAAGATTATTCGCGGAAAGTGTAGGTCCACACTGCGCATATACTACTAAGTACTAAATATTATAAATTTCTAAATTCTTGCTAGATAATCAATGTTAAGTTCCCTTCCTTACTTCAAACTCTTGGCCTTAGTCATTTCTTGATTTTCGCAATCTGGAAAAGCCTTCTCCACTGAGTGCAATGCCTTATCGGAATTACCTTCAATCTTGATACTAATTTCTACACCTTTTGATTTTATAGCTTCTTCGAGATTCAATATTTCCTTAATGTCCTTTTTGTTTGAATCCTTGTAAAAAAAATATAGTAGCATTTGAACGACTCCAAATAGAAAGCCCAGTATATTTGGTAACTGCACAATAATCCACAATGGTAAACAAAATTAAAGAAAAATCAAATTAGTTATTTAGAAGAAAAGAAAAGGTTGGAACAAGTAAAAGTTAATACATTTTGTTCCATTTTATACGACCCTCTTTCATTTTTAATTAGTCAGTTTACTTCTTTTTCTTTTAATAAATATGTTCTTATATATTGGAGAGTCTAATAAGGAGATAGCAAGCAGCTGAGGGGAGTTGAAAGTCAGCTGTCATGAACCAGCAGTCAAGTTAGTTAAGTTGTTATATAGGTTCCAGCTGTCAAGTTAGTTAGTTTTGTTAGATAGGTTGTTAGCTTAGCAGATATTTTTCCTAGTGGTAGATTCGGTCATAATGCTATATAAGTAGGTGCTTAGTAGTAGAAAATACACTTTGTACATTTCAACTTTCAGTTTCTCCTTCTTCTCTGTAATTCTTCCATATGAACATACAATGAAGCTTACAGTTTCTTCTCTAGATTGTATTTTGTCGTTGCTAGTATGATGAGTTTAACATGGTATCAAAGCAGATCGTTCGATCCTGAGCTTTTTTAGGGTTTTCCAGTTTTGTTTTTCTTCGATTTGCAGTTCAATTTTTCAATTACTTCGATCGTTTTTTCTCTCTATTTCAAAGCTCCAATTGCAGAATTATGGTGAAGAAGATAGATCATGATCATCCATTGTTTCTTTCTCCTTCCAATGTACCAGGAGCTGTACAGATACAGCTCATTGGAATGGAGAACTACACATTATGGAGTTGTGAGATGGAGTTGAATCTCCTTACAAAGAATAAATTGGGGTTTATCGATGGAAGCATTAGTAGAGATGATTTCAAGGATGAATTGGAGCAAAAACAGTGGGATCAATGCAGTGCCATGGTGATTTCATGGATTATGAGCAATGTGAGCAAGAATTTAGTGAATGGAATATTGTTTAAGTCCAATGCTGCACTGATATGGTTTGATCTGAAAGAACATTTTGATAAAGTGAACATGTCTCGAATTTTTCATTTACACAAAGCAATTGTCACACATACACAAGGTATTTTCCCTGTATCTGTATATTACTCGATATTGAAGGATTTATGGGATGAGTATGACTCACTCATCCGTCCCCCGTCTTGTGATTGTGAGAGATCCAAAGAGTATACTGAAAGCATGGCTTGACAAAAACTGCTTCATTTCCTTATGGGTTTGAATGACAATTATATCCAGGCACGAATCCAAATTCTCATGATTAATCCTCCACCTAGTGTCAATCAATGTTATGCCTTAATTGTTCAAGATGAGAGTCAAAGAGCATTAGGTGATGGACATATTAGCATCAGTAAGAGTGTTGATCCTACTGCATTGGCTATTAGTAGGCATGTTGGATCTACTTCTGGCAATACTAGTTCGAGAAGAAGAAGAGGCAGAGGATATGGACACTTTCAAAGATAGTTTTGCGACCCTTATTATGACTACCGTGACATGAGAGGCCACACTAGAGATGATTGCAATAAACTAAAACATTGTACACATTGAAACATGCAAGGACACACAAAAGAGATTTATTTTCCACTGATTGGGTACCTCCCTAATTGGAAAGAGAAGAAGAAGGTTAATATGGTGCAAGATTCTCCATTGGATCAAGTGAGAGATCATAATATGGTTTTCATCCCATAGATGCAGATGCAATTTCCCAAAATTCAGAGGCCTGGTACTGACCAATTCAACTGTTATTCACAGCCTGGACCTAGTAGTGGACTGGGATCTATGCCTCATTTTCTTCCTAATCAGTTCACACCTACCTAGTAAATCAAATATTACAGATGTTGCATAAGTCACAGGCTACTGAATCTAGTGCTAATGTAGCAGGTACTTTTGCAGGTACTTCTTTTTGTAACTTTACTAGTGGCAGTAGTTCTTCCACTTGGATTATAGATAGTGGTGGAACTAACCATATGGTTAGTAATGAAGCCTTATTGCATTCTGGTTTGCCAGTAAGAACCCCATGGCAAGTTCAATTAGCTACAGGTGATTCTGTAAGTGTAACACATACTGGATGTTCTCAAGCGGCTGGAGGTGATGTTATACAAGATGTGCTTTGAGTACCTACCTTCAAACTCAATCTTTTATCAGTTTCTAAACTGACTAAGGAATGGAATTGTTGTGCATTATTTTTTCCTGACTTTTTTATTCTTCAATATCTCTTCACTGGGGAAGTGAAGGAGATTGGTATAGAGGAAGAAGGATTATACATACTGAGGACACAATATCAACAACCTCAGATGAAGGGCTCAAAGTCATTACTAGCAGCAAATTATGATATTGTTGATATTTGGCATAAAAGGCTGGGGAATGTGCCCATGAGTGTGATAAAAAAGATTAACATGATTAGAAGTGATAAACATCATGTTCTTCCACAGTGTGAGATTTGTACATTAGTAAGACAAGTTAGACTTTCTTTTTCTACTAGTGGCACTAAAAGTGCTAAATGTTTTGATTTGATACATTTGGATGTATGGGGGCCATATAAATCTGCAACATATGATAATATGAAGTATTTCCTTACTCTTGTCGATGATCATTCAAGATGGACTTGGATATTTTTAATGCATCTAAAGTCTGATGTTTCTACTATACTTAAATAATTTATTTTAATGATTAGAACTCAGTTTGATGTACAGATTAAAGCCTTCAGATTAGATAATGGAGGTGAATTTTTTAATTCACAGTGTAGTGAGTTGTTTAAAAGTCATGGAATAGTACACCAGAGTTCTTGTCCACACATTACCTCAGCAAAATGGTGTGGTGGAAAGAAAGCACAGACATATCCTTGAGACAGCTAGAGCAATCAGGTTTCAAGGTTACTTTCCAATAAGAGTTTGGGGTGAGTGCATATTAACAGCTGTTCACATCATTAATAGAGTTTCACTGTCAGTTCTACATGAATCTCTCCTTTTGAAGTGGTGTTTGGCAGATCACCTGATATTTCATATATGAAGGTCATAGGTTGTTTGTGTCACGCTAATATTCTCCCTAGAGCAGATAAATTTGGTCCAAGAGATACTAAGTGCGTATTAATAGGATATGGAACTACACAGAAGGGGTACAAGTTGTATGATCTTGAGCATCACAAAATTTTTATTAGTAGAGATGTTGTCTTTGCAGAATCCGTTTTCCCTTTTCAGGTTCCATCCTCAAGTGGTTTGCAGGATAGTAGTCATGCTCACCCTACTGGGAATACCTTCTCAGTTCCTTTTTTAGAAGAATCAGATGTGAGAATTCATTTATATCATTCCTTTGTGCAAGATAAGGACCTGCCACAAAGCATCTTGCATAATGATACTGCATCAGCTGGTACAGCAGATGAAATGTCACATGTAATCCCAGTTGTTCCTAATGACACTTAGCATACTCAACATGCGCAGAGAAGATCTACTAGAGCTAGAAAAGCACCACTTTGGCAGAAGGATTTCATCATCTCCAAGAAGGGAAAGCAGTCCAATTGTCTATACTATATTGCAGATGGTCTTGATTACAGTAGTCTTTCACATTTCTATCAGTGTTATATTACGCTAATACTTCAACTGAGATTGAACCTAGTACGTACCATCAAGCCATATATGATGATAGATGGGTTAAAGAAATGAAGGAAAAGATCACTGCATTAGAGGAGAATAAGGCATGGAAGCTGGTAGACCTACCACCTTGCAAGAGAGCCATTGGATGTAAATGGGTGTACAAAATAAAGTACAAGGTTGATGGTCAAGTTGAGAGATTAAAGACTAGGTTAGTATCAAAAGGTTACAATCAAAAGGAGGGATTGGATTATCAAGATACCATTTCTCTTGTTGTCAAAATGGTAACAATAAGGACAGTATTGACTGTTGCTGCTACAAAAGGTTGGAATGTTCAGCAAATGGATGTGTACAATGCATTTCTGCAGGGAGATCTCACAGAAGAAGTGTATATGCAGCTACCTAAGGGTTTTCAACATGATCCTGCAGGAAATCCCAAGGTGTTTAAGTTGCTTAAGTCACTTTATGGACTTAAGCAAGATTCAAGACAGTGGAATGTTAAGTTGACTAGTACTTTGGTTGCACAGGTTTTGAGCAAAGTCATCTAGACTATTCTCTTTTGACAAGAAGAACTACTGATGGTATTGTGGTGAGCCTTATATATGTAGATGACCTTCTGGTGACTGGCAGCAGCAAGCAGCTGATCTATGGCCAAGCAAGTATTGAAAGACAATTTCAAAATTAAAGATTTAGGTGACCTTAGATTTTTCTAGGGCATTGAGTCTGCAAGAAACAGTTAAGGAATACTGATGCATCAGAGAAAATATGCCTTAGAATTAATCTCTAATCTAGGCTTGGGAAGTTCAAGACCTATTGAAACACCTGTTGAACAAAATCTGAAATTGACTACTACTCAATTTGACAGTTTAGTTGGGGATACATCTTATACTTTTTTGGATGATGCTAGTGAATATCAAAGATTGATTGGGAGGTTGTTGTACTTGACACTTACCAGGCCTGACATATCTTATGTTGTCCAAAGTTTGAGTCAATTCATGCAGGCACCTAAAGTGTCTCATATGACTGCAGCTATAAGGGTGGTCAAGTATGTGAAACTTTCACCAGGACTAGGTGTTCTCTTGGCAGCTAATCCTGTTGGGTCTTTGCAGGCATACTGTGATGTAGATTGGGGTTCATGTATCAATACTAGGAAGTCTGTCACTAGTTATTTCGTTAAATATGGGAATTCCTTGTTGTCTTGGAAATCAGAAAAGCAGTCTACCATCTCAAGAAGTTCAGCTGAGGCTGAATATAGGAGTCTTGCCTCCACTATTGCTGAGATAACTTAGCTTGTTGGATCGTTTAATTCCCTATAAGTTACTATAACTTTGCCAGTTCCTATACACTATAATAGCAAGGCTGCTATTTAGAAAGTTGCTAATCCGATGTTTCATGAAAGGACCACGCACATTAACATTGATTGTCATTTTATTAGGGAAAAGGTTCTCAAAAGTATGGTTCAGGTTCAATACTTATGTTCTTCCAAACAACTTGCTGACATTCTCACTAAAAGATTGAGCAGGGCTCAACATGGCTACCTTCTTTCCAAGCTAGGATTGAAGAACATCTTCATACCTCCTAGCTTAAGGGGGGCTATTGGAGAGTATAATAAGGAGATAGCAAGCAGCTGAGGGGAGTTGGAAGTCAGCTGTCATGAACCAGCTGTCAAGTTAGTTAAGTTGTTAGATAGGTTCCAGCTGTCAAGTTAGTTAATTTTGTTAGATAGGTTGTTAGCTTAGCATATATTTTTCCTAATGGTAGAGTCGGTCATAATGCTATATAAGTAGGTGCTTAGTAGTAGAAAATACACTTTGAATATTTCAGCTTTCAGTTTCTCCTTCTTCTTTGTAATTCTATATTTTTATTGAATCCGTCAGGACTGACGGGGCTCGAACCCGCAGTTTCGGCCTTGACAGGGCGGTGCTCTGATCAATTGAACGTTGTCTTCGCTGTCCCACAACATAGTAAGAAGAGTAGCAATGCCAGGTAAATCCATAAGCATTGAGCTTACAAGGACCAAGCTGCAAAAAAGACTTTTTGGGTAGCCGTCCTTCCATGCCAAGCCAGCACGATAGGGTTCCCCATCCTCGGACCAAGAGGCTTGGACTATGAGCCCGCTTAGCAAACGAGGCTCGAGACGGGGTGGATGGTTATGGCGTATCGTAGATCAAATTCCATAATAAGTACTGTTTTACCCACTCCAGCTCCCCCGAATAGTCCAATTTTTCCTCCACGGCGATAAGGGATTCCATATGAACATATAATGAAGCTTACAGTTTCTTCTCCAGATTGTATTTTGTCGTTGCTAGTATGATGAGTTTAACAATTAGGGAGTAAATGATAGGAACTTACTGCAATGTAAAAGTCCTTTTTGAAAAACCCATTGAAAAAACACATCGTGGCACAGAGAGTTAGGAACAATGATAAAGTGAAGGGCATGAACTCTACACTCTTTGTTCTTATCACTTGCCTCTACAACACAAATTTACAAGAGTCAAAGAAAGTAACTAAAGCATATATATATGTTAAGGTAAGAAATAAAAACTTGAAATTAATGAGACCATGATGCTTAAAGGAGCAGCAAAGACAGCAACATTGATAACAGCACAAATCCATCCCACAATCATCACCCTTTCTGAGCCTTTTGCAATCAGACAAGAAAATAACATCACCATTCCGAGGTCTCCCACTACCAAGAGCATCAGCCACCCCGTCAAAATCTGCGAATAGCCATTGCATACTCCTATTATAAATGTTTTATGCACTGATAATAATGAACAATCAGATCATTTACTTTATATATGAAGTAGTAATTACAAGCAACTCAGTACTACAGTAATTAATTCCAGTAGTAACCTGGTAAAAAGGTAAGTAACTAACTTGCTATCACAAGGTAAACGACACTAATAGCATAAAAGAATCTTTACCTTGTAGTGTATGTACTTAGAAGTTTAAGATTTAAGCAGCCACAATACGCTATCATCATTTATGAGAAAACTAAAAATAAATATCTAAGATTATACTATTCTACTGTAATATGTTAAACTACTCAAATAGAATAAAAAATCTTTATACAGTAAGTGTATAAAATTTAATCATATATGGAACATGTATGCTTCTATTAATTACTGCCTCCTTTTCAATTTGTTTGATACTCTATATTTTTTAGTTGGTTACAAAAAGAATGACTCTTTCCCTTTTTAGCAACTCATTAATTCCAACTTTCCACATGACATGTTTAAACCACAAGGTTAAAGGACATTTTGGTACTTTTAACATATCTTTAATTTAAGACCATAAGATTCAAAAGTTTCTTTATTTTCTTAAACTCTATGTCATGTCAAAACAAGTTAATCAATTTGAAAAGGAGAGAGTATTTGTTTCCTTTCTTATGAGAAAGAGCAGAGGGGTTCACCTGAGACTTTCTGGCTGCGTAAAAGAGAAATAAGGAGATGTAAACCAATTCAATAAGACATCCAATGCCATTAATGCTGACGATAAGGTAGGCATTCTTCGTGAGATAAGCATAATATAGCAATAGCCCTGCACTGAATAGTGCTACCAAATATGGTATTGCTTGAAACCCTTCTGATGATTTCCTTTTATATATTTTGTAAAATGTTGGCCTGAAAAAAATAAAATAATAGAGAATTCAACTTGTCCATCATATTATTATCTGAAAACATCTTAATTAATTAATATTAGACATGTAAGTTCTCTTACCCTGGTGCTAAGAACACTATGAATGACAAAATATTACCTGCATAACAATGGCATACATCATTACGAGTTATAGAATATTGAGAGATCAAAATAAAGATTTTGTCAATTTGTTTGTCTTGCTTTCCGTTTTGGTCCGTTTCAAAAGAATATTTCTTTATTTTCTTAAATACTCTCTCCGTTCGGATTTACTTGTCATATTTTGACTTGACACACCTATTAAGGAAACAATGATTGGTATAGTGACTTTACCATTTTACCCCTATTAATTGATGTTTAGTAATAGACATTATAAAATGATTTGGAGAATAAGTAATTAATTCTAAGGGTAAAACATGAAAAAACAATTTGTCAAAAATGACAAGTAAATCCGAACGGAGGGAGTAACACTTTAATTCTAACTTTTTACCTAACATGTTTAAGATCACAAGATTAAATGACATTTTAGTACTTCTTACATGTCTTTAATTTAACTGTACAAGTTTCAAAGTATTCTTTACTTTCAAACTCCGTGTCAAACCAAAACCAAATACTCACACACACACACGTTTATTCCTTTTATTTTAATTTGTTTGTTTGATTTTAATTTGACACGGAGTTTGAAAGTAAAGAATACTTTGAAACTTGTACTGTTAAATTAAAGTTATGTAAGAAGTATCAAAATGTCCTTTAATCTTGTGATCTTAAATCTGTCATGTAAAATGTTAGAATTAAAGAGTTATATATATATATATATATATATATATATTTATTGATTGCATCAAAACAAGGTACTATAAATTAAAGATACAGGCATTTTAACGTACCAAGAAGGCCAAAGATGAAAGACAAGTCATGAGCACTTAATTGCACCATGATATATATATATATATATATATATATATATATATATAGAGAGAGAGAGAGAGAGAGCTAGTGATGCCTTTTTGAGTTTCAATGGTGAATGGTCTTGCGGATCTACAAAAGGGACTTGAAGAAACTATGCACACTGTAAATGCTATTTTATAGTGGAGAAATAAAGAACAAGAATTCGTAAAGGAGTTATGATCATTAATTCGGTAATATTGTTTGGCAACATCCATAATGCATGCGTAAATTGTTTTTCTTCATTTGGGTTATTTAGTTACATACAAAATATTGTGGTGCTAATTTCAAAGGGCAAAAACTATAGTAATAAATCACTAGTAACCCATTAAATCATTGATATTTATAATTAGAGGGAATAGTACACTTCATTAAATCCTTCATATGCTCCTTCTCCAACCATAACTTCTTCAAACCCGATTTGTATTCCTTATTACCTTGAATTTTTATTCCTGTTGTTATTAATCTGGGCCTTTTGTTCCTTGATTATGAATTGAAACTTTCCCTTGATTCAAATTGTTATCACTTATAATTTATTTCCAATGTTTTCAATTTTTAAAATCTTATTAATAAAGGCCACCGTAAATGAACTAAGGTCGATAGAACTGTGGTTCCATTTAACTTCATTAGTTCTTAACCTAGTTGTTGGTTGTTTTTGTTTTGTCTGAAATATGCTTTGGACTTCCGATTTTTTTCCATAATTCTATCTTCTCTGAATGTTTAGTTTAATATTTTCACCTTTTGATGTTTGAATCTTTGAGTGACTCGAATTTTACAATCTCCAAGTTTTGCCCATAATTTTTTTTTTCTTCGAACACTTACACTATTCTTTGTGTTCTTTGTCGCTCAAATCTTAAAGCGACCAAGAGGGTATGATCGGGGATATTGATAACTAGGAACTTTAACCTTTTTCTTCAATAAAGGTCAAGAATTAAGACATCCATTGGGAAATAAAACTTCCAATTACCTTTATGATTAGGAATCGAAGCATCCGGTTTTATCCAATAATTTGACGGCTTTCTAAGAGAGGACCCTTTTATTTTCAGTACTTAGGAGAGGATGTATCTTGTTCATTATTTGGGAATGATTGTCGAGATTTCATGACCTTAGCTTATTTTTTTGTATGTGAAAACACCCGGGTAAATCAAAAGGGTTAGTTCCTCTTGGACATGTCTAAAGGAGTGATAATTTTATTACATTTCTTTGAATGAAATACATAAGCATGTTTAGTTAATTCACATTTGCATATTTACATAAAATGTGTATGAAAAACATTCAAGGTGCTATGATTGAGCTATCATAGTTTGTGATTAACCGGTTTTTGGCTTCCGTTTCTCCTTTATTTTGGTACCTGCTTCATAGTCAGCAGTCCTTTACGTGGAACAATTAGTGTTTCAAGACTATTTTTGGAGTCTTTTTGGTAACTACACCTCAATACATTTTATGGAAGTCCCCGGTGTTGCTATGCTTTGAGTTACACCATATAATGATCTCTTTTGAGCTTGAATGTGAAGTGTTACGATTAGGAATAGAACCTTCCTTCATCTTCATTCCAAAGACATCTTATGACATTCCTATATTTGTTGTGACAGTTTCTGGAGCCCTCATGTAATACTCCCCAATGTCGTTGTATCTTCTCCTTCACTATAGGATAATTCCCTAGTGTCTGAGTGTGAAGTATAGGGATTCAGCAACTGAAATCATTCTTTTATTCTTCCTTCTTCGATAAAGGGGCATGTGTAATTATCATAATATGCTTTATGTTGTTACCTCGCTAAAAACCTCTCTAAAAAAACCAATTGGAACAAAAATTGGGGTAAGACAAAAAGTTCAGCATGTATTTTCATGTTTGAGTTCATGCACCAACTGTTTTGAGCTGAGAGTGTAATGATCTAGAGAGCTACATGTTCTAGAAAGATAAATGTGAGATAAACAATAATGAGCTAAGACTAACAATATGAAGTTTTGATGATTAACAATCAAATAACAAAACATATCAAACATATGCAAGAACCAGGTCCACGATATGGCTCAACAAAGGACTGGTAGTCTTCATGAGAATATAATAAAAGGAACCATTTCCTATCCAGATATACAAGAAGAGATATCAAGAAGTACATCATATACATTAAGGAGATAGTGAAGGAACCAGGACCTTTACAGTGGACTAGAAGATACCGTTGATAATCAATCTAAGATGATTGATACCAAGTGCATAGAAGGATTCCTTGAGAAATTGAGAATGTGACAAATACAATGAAACAAGGAGCAAGAAAAATTTGAAAGATGATCTGTGGAATAGGAAAAGAGATCGAGGAAGAAGCTCTAGAGAATAGAAGAAAAAACGCTAAATATGAGAAGGAAATTAAATCAAACAAAGATTAGAATCTTGAGAAGTCCTGATCTATTTCAAGTTAATTTGAAAAAAAAGGGTGTCTACTTGATCTTAGATAAACAATCTCATTGATGCTGCTAAACAAATTCACACAAATAGATAAGAGAGGATACCGCAAGAAGACTTATCTACGCATCTTTTATGCGAGTGCGAGAGAGAGAGAGAGATAGTCAATGGAAAATATTGTAAAGAACATGTTCCTACCAAGTTATATCCATAACATCTCTTAGTTGTCCTGTTGATTCACTGTGAGTTTGTAATCCTTTTACTTTGCTTATTTGATTTGTACTAGATATTGTTTTGTGTTGTAAGAGTACAAGTAACTAGGTAGAGTTATTGAGTAAGAGTCCAGGCTTACAATCAAAGTGAATTATAGAAACGTAGGAGGGTAGGTATTATAGTTGTTAGCTCCTTTGATGCTATAGTGGATAGCATTTAAAAATTATAGAGCTCAAATTTAGTAGTAATTTGAGAGGGATTTCGTGCGTTTTTGACTCCTAACAGAGGAGTTTTTCCATGTAAAAACCTTATATTGATTTTTTTTAATTGTACACTTCTTATTTGAATTACTAAAGAACCTGATTCTTTAGTATCTAAGGGGCAGTATAAAATAATGCACCCTTCAAGGGTATCGATTTGTTGAGTTATTCCTACAACCAATATGTCACGATCCAAAAACTCATGCCATGATGGCACCTACTATAAACCGCCAGTAGGTAAGCCAAAATCATACCCCAGAATAGCGAGTAACGGGCTAACAAGCAGAAGAGAGAAGAACAAGGGTAAAATAGTAATTAAAGCAACTAATAGGGGAAATATATACAAGGCATACATACAAAACAAGGGGAAAGGACAAAATATTCAAACGAGTCCCCCACGACCTAGTAAAGCCAGTACAAGAGCCACTATACACGAAGAGTACTAGACAAGTGCAAAATATACAAAGTAGTATGCGAAAGATACAAAATAAAACTAAACTAAAAAAAAGAAGGAGATGGGTCAGCTCCGATCGTTGAAAGCTCACTCTAATCTCTGATCAACAGCTCGACTCAAGGGCAATGTCAACTGCGAAGACTCGTACTAGGATCTGCTTCAGGAAAAAAGATACAGAAGTGTAGTATGAGTACCAAAATATGCGGTCCTCAGTAGACATCATAGACCGATTGAGCTCAAATAGAGTATAAGAATAATAAAGAGCGAATATCTATGAGCTAAAGGTAATAGAAGTCGAGTCAGAAAGTAAATAACAGGCTACAACTAGGAAAACACAAAAATCATAAGTAAGTAGCTTGAAACATGCAAATAAGAACCTAACTATAATCTAACCAGACCCCCATAAACCCAGAAGGTACACACAGGTGAAAACAAACCCAATCGAACCTCCATAACACCGGTGGATGCAAACAACAGGTAATACTAACAAAATGCAAGTATAACAGTAAGGAATGTGAAAGTAAGTCATGATATTCAGTGAACGTACGGAATACTCCTTCTCCAACCTTATCCATAAATCATACTAACTCGAACCATATTTTCAACCAGAATTAATAACAATGCATGCCAAACTCAAACCGAAACAACGCATATGGTAAGCACTAAAATCGGATGTCAGACTCGAATCGAAACTAAATATGTAATAAGCTAAAAATCATGTACCCAGACTTAAATCAGGGCTAGATATGCCATTTTCCTTTTTAGAAAGCCAAATTCCTTAAAAGTATTTAAAAATCCCAATTTGACAAAGTGAAAACAGTATTTTAAGGAAAAAATGCAAAAATACCAGGGATGCCAAGTCAAACAAACATAACATAGCAGGCAACCTAATCCAATTTTGATAACCAGCCTACCTAAGTATTTGTAATAATTTACAATAGAAAAGGGACATTATCCTAGGGTACTTTACCTTAAAAGGGACGATAATGCTAACTACCAACCTTGAGAAACCAACCTAAGGAAAGCAGCTACCCAAACCTAGGCTAAGACATCTAAATCCTAACCAAATGACCCTAGGTATGTTACGTCAAGTCCTAAATGAGAAACAACTACCGAACCTAAGGAATCCACGACAGAAATCTACTTCAAAGCCCCTTAATCGGTTGTAATATTCATAACTATCTAAAAATCTATCCAATCCATAATACCTCACCAATCATTAGCAATCTATCATGCCAATAGAATAATTGAGCAATGTCTAAAAAAAGGTAAGCCTAGCCTACCTGGACGCCGATGAAAGCGCTCGAAATCCACTAAACCAGGGCCTTTCCCTTCAAAGAAGCCTTCGTCTACTACCACACTATCAAAATAGTAATCTAGGCATTAAGACGAGAATAACGGTATCCATATTGTGAATTTATGCTTTGGGTCAGAAATTGGACAAAAAATCAACTCGTGGGACCGCCAATGGAATCAAAAATTGCACCCGCCACTAGGTCCTTCTCAGTTTAAGGATCACGTGTTCCAAAATTGAGCATAATCTGAGCTTAACAACAACCCCAAAACAGCCCTCAAAATAATCAATAAAAACAAGAATAAGCTACGAGAATTAATAATTAGGGCCAGGAACTTACGAAGAACAACCACACAATGAGCACCTTAACGTCCCCCGGCTAATCCCAATTTCAATTTATGATTCCCCAATAATTTCCAAACTTAAAGGATCAACAATGGTGTTTTTAGGACTTAAAATAGAGCTAGAAAAAAGGGAGGGACTTATATACTGCCATGGGTCCCTTCTTCGCGCACGCGAAACCCTGTCGCTAATGCAGAACCCCACCAGCTTAACATTTCGCAAAAGCGAGGGGTCCTTTACAAATGTAAAGAAGAAAGCTGGATTGGGTCAGGATGGTCCTTCTTCGTAAATGTAAGGGGAGGCCCACGAACGCGATGGTCAAGAATTTGATCCTTTGCAAACGTGTCTAACTCTTCGCGAATGCGAAGAGTAAAATTGGCCTGCACCAGGTGTTGTCGCACCAATAATTTTCAAAGTTCATTTGCGAAGAGTAAAATTGGTCTGCACCAGGTGTTGTCGCACCAATAATTTTCTAAGTTCCAATGAACTTTGATCGGATGCTCAGGATTCATTCGGAACCTCGTGCATGCAAACAAACAACGTTACCCTACCAGAAACGACATCTAGATTAAAGAAACTATCGAAATTTCTAATAGAGGTCGTTTCAAAAAAATATAGGCCCCACACTCACTGTTCTGTTTTTACCAAATTCCATCCAATAACCCAAAATGAGCTTGAAAGCCTCGGAATCGAACCAAAGGTCTCCCTAGCGTAAAATCCAAATTCCAGAGCTAACAAAACTGTCAGAATTCTCATCCAAGGATGTTTACTTGATGTTTAAGCCAAAGACCAATTTCTCAACTTCAAAAGCTCTAAAATAGGGAAACTAGTATAAAAACCAAATGAATTGCTCGAGAACTAAAATATCAGTCTCAACAAGTCACAATTGACTTGGGAAAGCTATAGAAAATCTCTAAATAAGGAAAAAGTACAGAAAAGTAGAAAATGACCTAGAGGGTCATTACAACATCCACTACTAAAAGGACTTTCGTCCGCGAAAGTCAAGAGTTAACAAGTACCAAAAGGCTCGAACAAGTAAGGATAATGAGTCTGCATGTCATGCTTAGTCTCCCAGGTAGTCTCCTTAACTGGATGGTGCCTCCACTGAACTTTTACCACCGGAATTTCCCTTGAACGCAACCGTATGACATCTCTGGATAAAATGGAAACTGTCTCATCCACAAAGGTCAACCTATCCTCCAACTAAATAGAGTCCTATTAAAGCATGTGAGACTCATCTGAAATATAACACCGTAGCATCGATGCCTAGAAAACAGGGTGAATGGAAGAAAATGTTGGAGGCAAGGCTAACTCATAAGCTACATTTCCAACCTTTTGAAGAATCTCAAATAGACCGATATACCTGAGGCTGAGCTTTCTCCTCCTCCCAAACCTCGTCACATCTTTTCTGGGCGACACCTGAAAGAAGATATGGTCACCAACTCCAAACTCTAACACCAAAAGTTTATGGTCGGCATAGCTCTTCTGCCTACTCTGAGCTGGCCGAAGCATGTCCTGAATCATATCTAATGAATCATATTGCAAGTCTGTACCCTGAGGCCTAGTCTCGATACCATCAAACCACCCTATGGAATTTTTGCACCGCTTACCATATAATGCCTCAAATGGAGCCGTCTAGTAACTCGAATGGTAGCTATTATTATACAAGAACTCTGCCAAATGAAGAAACCAATTCCACTAACCTATGAATTCAATAACACATGCCCGCAATATATCCTCCAGGACCTAAATAGTTTGCTCAGACTGGCCATCGATCTGAGGGTGAAATGTTGTGCTAAGATCAACCTGGGTCCCTAACTCCTTCTAAAAGGCCTCCAAAAGTTGGAGGTGAACTGAGACCCTCTATTAGAGATAATGGACACTGGCACCCCGTGCAAATGGTCTATCTTACAAACTTAAATCTGAACCAACCTCTTAGCGCTATAGGACATCTAAACCTATAGAAAATGAGCAGATTTGGTCAACCCTATCAAAGATGACCCAATACTATCAGAACCTCGAGAAGTGCACGACAGACCAATAATGAAATCCATAGTAATCCGTTCCCACTCCCACTTAGAATTAAGTAGCCTCTGAAGCAAACCACTAGGTCTTAAATGCTCAGACTTCACCTGTTGACAACATAAACACCGAGATATGAAGTTTGCTATATCCCTCTTCATCCCACACTGCCAGTAACGTTGCCTCAAATCTCTATACACCTTAGTTGTGCCAAGATGAATGAAATATCTAGAACTCTGAGCCTATTACAATATTATCTGAATCACATCACCAACCCTCAGAACGTAAATATGACCCTCAAATCTCAGTACACCCTCTGAATCTAAGACATCCTTTCCTACCTCGACCCTCAGTACTTGATCTCAAATGCCACACAAATGACTATCCTCAAACTACCATGCTCGAATCTCCTTAATCAAGGTAGACCTAGA
This sequence comes from Capsicum rhomboideum, assembly GCA_031232105.1. Lineage (NCBI taxonomy): Eukaryota > Viridiplantae > Streptophyta > Magnoliopsida > Solanales > Solanaceae > Capsicum > Capsicum rhomboideum. Next base: position 84,442,146 of record CP124712.1, read on the forward strand.
CCTTGCCTCAACACTAGCAAGAACCTTTCTGGGGTCTGAAATATCAAGCCGCACCAACCTATTGGCTAAGGACTGCATGTACAAGGCCAATAGTTGCTCCAAAACTGAAAGAAAGGTCAAACTCCCTAAGTCACCGCCTTCTAGATCTAGGCATCTGCTACTACGTTTGCCTTACCCTGATGGTTCAAAATAGAGATGCCATAATCCTTCAACAACTCTATCCACCTGTGTTGCCTTAAATTAAGCTCCCTCTAAGTAAGAATGTATTGCAGGCTATGATGATCGGTGAACATCTCACAGTGAAATCCATAAAAGTAATGTCTCCAAATCTTAAGCATGAAACCACTGCCCCTAACTCTAAGTTATGAGTGGGGTAGTTGCGCTAGTGCACCTTCATCTATCTCAAAGCATATGCAATAACTCAGCCATGCTGCATCAAAACACAACCCAAACTAACACCCAAATGCCATAATACAATGTAAATCCCTCACCCTCAATTGGAAAAGTCAAAATAGGAGCTGAAGTGATCAGAAAGCTCGCCTCACACTCATCGAACCACTAGAACAGACATCTTTCCTAGTCAATCTGGCCAGTGGTGCCGCTATTGAATAGAACCCCTCGACAAACCTCCTATAGTAACCTACTAACCTAATAAAACTGTGAACCTCGATAGGAGAAGTGGGCCTAGCCTAATCACGAACTGCCTCAATCTTCATTGGGTCTACCAGAATTCCATCCTTTGACACTCTGTGCCCCAAGAATGCTACAGACTCAAGCCAGAACTCAAACTTTGAGAACTTGGCATAAAGTCGTTGATCTCTCAAAGTGTTAAGCACAATCCTTAAATATTGCTCGTGCTCCTCCCTACTCCTCGAGTAAACAAGGATGTCATCAATAAATACAATCACGAAGGAGTCCAGATATGGCCTGAACACATGGTTCATCAAGTCCATGAATACAGTTGGGGCATTGGTCAACCCAAAAGACATCACCAGGAACTCGTAATGATCGTAGCGAGTCTTAAGGGCTATTTTAGGGATGTTCACCCCTCGAATCCTCAACAGTTGGTAGCCAGATCTCAGGTCAAACTTAGAAAACATGGCAGCACCTTGAAGTTGGTCAAATAGATCATCAATATATGGCATAGGATACTTATTCTTCATTGTCACCTTATTTAATTATCGATAGTCGATAAACATATGCATAAAGCCATCTTTCTTCTTTACAAACAGGACAGGGGCACTCTATGAAGAGATACTCGGCCTCATAAAACCCTTACCTAGATGATCTTAAAGCTGAACATTAATCTCTCTCAACTCGATATGAGCCATACAATAAAGTGAAATAGAAATAGGCCTGGTGTTCGGCTCAACATCAATGGCAAAATTAATATCACGCTTAGGCGGGAGACCAGGCAAGTTTGTAGGGAAGGCATCAACAAACGCACGAACCAGAGGAATAGAATAAAGTGAAGGGACGTCGACACTAGTATCATGAACATAAGCAAGACAGGCCAAACATCCCCTAGGCACTAACCTTCTAGCCCGAATGTAAGAAATAATCCCTATCGGTGCGTGACTAATTGATCCCTGCCACATAATCGGGAATATGTAGGGCATGGCTAAGGTAACAGTCTTGGCAAAGCAATTCAAAACCGTATGCTAGGGGGATAATCTGTCCATGCCTAGAATAGCATCAAAGTGTACCATGTCAAGCACAATAAGGTCAGCCCAAGTATCTTACTCCTAAATAGTCAGTAAATATGATTTATATACCTGATCCACTACTAAAGAATCCCCTGTAGGAGTACCTACAAGCATCAGCACATGTAAAGGAAGTCTAGAAAACCCCAAATGAGCAGCTTAATATGAAGACACATATGAATATATAGAGCCTAGATCAAATAAGATAGAATCTGGTTGGCAACAAATCTAAATCATACCTGTGATCACCGAGTCTGATGCCTCCGCCTCTATCCTACCAGGAAAGGCATATAACTGTCCACGGCCAATGCCAAATTGAGAACCTAACCGACCACCTGTCCTACCCGGCTATCTGCCTCTACGAGGACCTTGAGAACCACCTCTACAGCCCTGGAAACCACCTACGACTGGTGGAGCCATTGCTCTAAAGGGCTGAGCTGTCTATGATGAAGTCCCAACCACCCCATGCCGGGGACACTCTTTGGCAAAGTAACTGACAACCCTAAAATAAAAACATGCCTCGGGTGCCTTGACTTAACCAGTGGGTCCTACAAACCCAGAATGGACACCACAGCCTGAAGTCCCATTGTTGACACCCAATTTTGGCTCTCCTTTTTCTTAAAATTAAAACTTTTTTTATGAGTGCCGATGACTTTGCCAAAATATTTTTCTTATTTTTTAATTAATTTTGATAAATTTGGCACCAATAATGATTTTGAAAAGTATTATTTCCACTATTTATATAAATATATATATATATATATATATATATATATATATATATATAACAAACAGGACCTTTTGCAAGGGTGACTGCACTAGGAACCTCTTTACAGCATGTAAACCCTCAGACTGGATGATACAGTAAACCACAGTCCCAAAACGACCCTAGGTGTCATCCACTCGGCTAAGAAGGCACAACAGGACTACCGTTATGTTGCCATAACACCACACCATCGGACTGAGCATTCTAGCCTTACCAACTATTACCCTAGCTTCATATTCATTTATCCAATATAGGAGCCCTCTTTATAGAAGACTGGCTCGTCATAATCCAACACTTAGAAGAATTAGCCTTTCATTTAGGCTAATTGTAATAAAAAAATAAAAATAAAAATAAAAATAAAATAAAAAATTCACCTTTAAAGTAAAGTTCTCACCAGAGAGAAAGGATGATTAAAAGAAAATTCAAACTTTCATCATCAAACTTTTTGTACAAGAAAGAGAGAGAGGGGGAGGGGTTCTAAAACCTGCCTCTTACATAATCCTGATGAATCCTTATATAATGGATTCTTCAAACTATCTGACAAAACATTAAAAGTAAAAAGGGCCCAATTGTGGCCGACAAAGTAAAAGATAAAAATAAAAAGTTGAAAGGCCACATGTGGCCGACAAAGAAAAATGGCCATTTGGCCTTACAAAGAAAATCGTGACCGTATGGTCCACATACTTTATTAAAGTTGTTTGTATTTTTACCCCAATAATTTTATTGATAGGGCCTTCTATTTAGACTTTCTCCTTTCCTCTATTGGATTTTGTGGAGGTGGAAGATTCTTCCGTCTTATCATTGAATTATTGGAGAAGTAGGTCCAGATTGTCTAAATCAATTTCTCCTGTGCTATTATCACTTTGTGCTTCTCCTGGCAGCTCCATCTCCATCTTTAGTATGATTGATGGATGCCATAGAAACATCATCTGGTATTTCTATGTCTAAATTCTTCAGAAGATCCTTCTTGACTTCTTCCATATACGAAGCTAGGATTTCTGATTTGAACCTTAACCCTTTCTTCATTTGAAGCTTTCAGGATATATGCCTGAAAGGGCTAACGTCATCTTGCCTAGCTGCTGCTTCCTGTTACAATTTATAATTATTGATAGCTATATGAATGCTATCAATAGTTCGTTGACCATGGAGTTTTCATTCTTCATTTTTCTGAGTCATCTTATTCCAGAACTTTGTATAAAAAGTTCTTTCCAAATAGGGAAATTTTGTTGTAGTATCAACTTCCACAGACCATTTCATTATCCATGGTATAGAAAATTCAATAAAAAATACATGGCTGACATTTCTTCAAAGAAAATATTTTCTTTTTATAACTCCATTAATTTTGGAGAAACATCAACCCATTAAGTAGAAAGATTTTTATAAGAATCCGGTAAAATATTAATTGTTGGACCATATAATGTCCACCATTTGCAAAACCATACTGGTACAGTTTGTGAAAAAAATTGGCTACAAATTTTGATAAACCAAGAATGTTTTCGGTGCAAATTTTCATATAAAAGTACTTTATTAAAACTATCCAGATAGTCCCAATAATTATATTTAATCGAGACTTTATTATCTGCGTGAGTATAATCCCTTTCATGAAAAGTATTTAAACCCCAATCTTCTGGAGCCAAAATCTTTCTAATAATAATTTTGAAAAACTATACACCGTTCTACTATTAGTAGAATAAAAGTGCTGGAATTCAGCAGATTCAGTATCTGAGAATATAATCTCATAGTGTCTCCTATATTTGTATGTAGGAGCAACATATAATGCTGTGTTGAAGTACCTGGTCATTATTTTCCAGGGACCACTCTTCCATTTAAAATCTGAATGTTCCAAAAGAAGTATAACTTCTTTTTTTTCTTTCAATTCATAAACCTCAGTGTTTTTATTACTGTCATCTGTCAGTACTGAGGTGTAGGATGGAGGAATATTACCTTCCTTTTATTTTTTGGATTTCATAAAATCCATAAATTCCTTATACATAGGATGATCTGTATTAAGATCAGAGGTGCCTGCAATATTAAAAGCTATTAGCTTCTGATTTCTTATTTGACCCCTGGTATCATCCTGAAACAAGTAAAGAAGAGTTATTAACTCAAATGTTCACTTGTGAAAAAATCAGGAAGACTATTAGTCGATCCTTTCAAATATTGTATTTCAAAATCAAATGGAGCTAATACGGCCACCATCTTGCAAATATTTGTTTAGAAACATCATGTTTAATATCTTTATTAATGATGAATTTTGTTGCTTGACAGTCAGTCCTGATAAAGAACTTTTAATTATATAAATCACCTTGAAATTTAATAGCACTTTTTACTATAGCAAGGATTTCCTTATCCACAGTAGTATAATTCTTTTGACTATTAGTCCATTTACCAGAATAAAAATGAACAAGATATTCTTGTTTCTTATTATCTTGGGAATACTATATTAAGATTCCTCCATAGACAATATCCGAAGCATCAGTCTGAACTATTTTAGTCCAGTTCGGATTAGCTAAAGTAAGGCATGGCAAGTTATTAACTTTGGCCTTAATATTTTTGACCACTTGAGTATGATCATCGGTCCAGGCTACAGGATTTTTCTTTATTTTGTGATATAAAATAGCTGTGTCTTTTACCAAATCTTTGATAAAAGGAGAAATATAATTCAAACTTCCCAAAAATCTTTGAAGTTACTTCCCAAAAATCTTTGAAGTTGAGTCTTATCAGTAATGGCATCGGGAAATTTTGAAGCAAACTCAATACTTCTATTAATAGGAATTATTTTTCCCTTTTCAATAAAATGTCCTAAAAATCGGACTTTTGTTTGGAATAAAAACATCTTTGGTTTAGATATTACTAAACTATTTTGGATTATAATTTTTTAAAATAAATCCAAATGTTTGAAATGAGTTTCAATTGTTTTTGAGTATACCAATATATCATCGATATACACAATGATAAAATTATGGAATGAAAATATCATTCATAATTTTTTGAAATTCAGAAGGTGCATTTTTCGATCCAAAGGGCATAACATTCCATTCGAATTGCCCCACTGGCAGATTAAAAGTAGTTTTATATTTTTCCTTCTCTTCAATGTTTTATATTTTTCCTTCTCTTCAATTTGAATTTTCCAATAACCTGATTTCTAATCAAATTTAGAAAATATAATTGAATCATGGTAGTCTATCCAACAAATCCTTTTTGTTAGGGATTGGATAGCGTATCAATTTTAAAACCTTATTAAGGAGCTTGTAATTGATTACAAGTCTGGGAATTCCTTGTTCTTGTTATGCATGCTTGTTAACATAAAAACTAGTACAAGACCAAGGAGATTTTGAAGGTCTTATTAAACCTTTGCTTAAAAGAGAATCAATTTCATTTTTGCAAAGTTGCTTCTGAATTTATTTGACAAGGTCTTGCCTTAGTAGGCATATTATCTTCTACAAAATCTTCTTCATATGGTAGATTTACCACATGTTTTTTCCGTTCCCAAACAATATTTGGATGATCTCCACATATTTGTAAAGTAAATTGATTTTGTAACAAACTAATTTTTTCCTTTAATTTAGGAGCTTGTAAAGTATTTTCTGCTGATAAACAATTTATCTTATTTTTTATGAACTCTGCTTGTTTAATTTTGGACAAAATTCTGTCTTTTATTTGATTCAAAAATCTATCAAAAGTTTGAGTTATAAACTCTAACCGAATTTTCTTATTATTAAATGTTTCCGTAATATCACTAGTATCCCATTTAGTAATCGGGAAAATATGTATAAAGAATGGTACGCCTAAGATAATTTCATCTGAAATGTCTTTTACCAACACAAAATTCTCAGGCATACAAACTTTGTAATTACAAATATATGCTTTTGGTAATTTAGATTCAATTTTCATTTTACTCCCGCTAGCATTACGGAGACTATGAGTTGTTTTATGAAAATTTCTGGAAGGTATTAGTTCTTCTTTATACAATTTAAATTTGCTCCATTGTCAACTAGGGTAGTAAACTCTTTTTTAAAATTGTAATCAATTAAAAGAGTAATTTTAGTATAAATTTTTGTGAAGTTATTAACTCTAGAACTTGAAGAAATTCTTCTTTATCCTTATCCTTTAAGTATCCCAAAAATAATTCCTTTGTCTTCGAGGTTTCAGCTTCACCAATAAGATCATCAAGCTGATTCTGGAAGTTTGTATTCAGATCTTGACTTCTGCCCTCATCTATATGAGACATTTCCAGACTCAAGATCCTTTCATCCATAACTTTATTATTCTGTTTGAGATATTCAATCTCTTCTTTGAGGTTATGAACTTCTTTAATTAAATCCTGAAGAGTAGTCGGAGTATATTCTGCCTGATGTTTATCCCTTAATATCTTTTTTACTTCCACCATAGAATAGGTTCCTCCTCGAATATCTTGAGTCCGAGTTCCTTTATCCAAACTTTCCATTTTATCTATGATCTGTGACCTGATTTCAAGGTCTTTGATGATTTTAAGGAGTTCTATCAACTTATCATCCTTGAGAACCTTAACATTAAAATCCTTAAACGGAGAATAAATTCCATAGAATTTATCTGTTTCTTTATCTTCACATGGTTGGCCCGATTGGCATGGAAGAAAATCTTCTTTTGAAGAGGATGGGATCTAATTATCATCCTGGAGAACTTTAAGTTCTCTAAGAGCTCTTAATTCTTCATCTGTAGAAGAATCTTCAAACTCACTTTGTTCCAAACTATTTTTCGGAGAGGAATTCAGAAGAATCTTACTTAAAGAATCCTTTATTTTATCATCAATATCAAGGAGTTTTATCTTTTCCTTCATCTTAAAATTTTTAGCATAGTGGCCGACTCTACCACATCTGTAGTAAGCATTAGGCTTATCAGAAGCCTTTACCTATTCTTTTCTCTTGTTAAAGGCTTTCTTTCTTTTAGCCCTTTTTTCCTGAGTCTTATAATATTTGTCAAGATTAAAATCTCTTTTTGAGGAATGCTTCTTCCTCTTAGAGTCATTTGACTTTTTACGGGTTCCTTTTGGAATGTCCATTCCAAATTGTTCACAGAAATCACCTACTTGGCGTCTTTCATTGAGACTTTACTTTTTGATCTTCTGATTCAGTTTGATCTCATTACACAAGGATAAACCTTCCTGGGAACAAATATTGATTAATTTCCCATTTTAGAAACTATCATAAGCAATACTATTTGCTCCTGCTCTCATAGCTTTCCTAACTCTTTCAGCAAAAAGAACTGGTAATCCGTCAATAAATTTGGACTTCCAGTGAGAGCTATTAAACTCTAGTAATTCCATAATTCTGGATGAAAAGGTGTCTTTATACCACCTAAAGTATGAGAGAGTCTTACATCTCAAATTTTGTGGAAGGGTCCTAATAGTTTTACTATTATCTAACCATCTTCCTGAAAAATGTTCTATAATGTTAACAATGAGGGTATAAATAGCATTTTCGGATATCACTCTACTTTCATTCTTAATGCTAGTGAGGATAATTCCTCGTTGTTCTTTAGTGAGAAAATTATCCCACCATCCCTTTAATTGGCCAATAAAACCAACTATAATCATTTCTGCAATGTTTTTATCTCCATTATTACTGCTTACAGATAGTAATGTACATCCATTATTGTACTGCTTACAGAAAGTACTGTACATCATCATTCTATGAACCAGCGTATAGATTTGTATTTCTGTAAAACCATCTATATTCCATTCATAGATATGCTTTCCATTATAACTATTAGTTATAACATACTCTTGTTCTTCTATTAGAACATCCTGCGCAGTAGGCCTGAGATAATAATACTGTCTCTGAACAGGTCTACGAGCAAATTTTTCAGACATCTTATTAACCTTGTCCGAAGTTTTTCCCTTATGAAGGTTGAAATCATTAGTCAAAGGAGTAAGATTAAGGTCTCTAAACTTAGCTTCTATGACTTTTTCTAAATCAAAAAATATTTTTTAATTTAAAATCCCTAATATCAGGGGGTGGTTGAATACTGGGCGAAGCTATAATAACTCTAGGATCCTTTACTTTTTTTAGTGTCCTGGACACTTTTAAGAAGCCTATCAATCTCCTCATGAAGATAGATAATATGTTCCCCTAATACACTCATATAAACATTCACATAATTTTGCAATTTAAGCATGATATTGACATGTTTAGCAGTAACTGAAGCAGTATCATCTTCAAACAACTTTGAAAAATCTGAAAAATAGACAATTTTGTCATCTTTTTTTATTTGAAAAGATTGTTGGGGAGGAAGTACTGATCTTGTAGTTTCATGTAACACCCCGTACCTTTTCGACCCTACTTTCTTGGTGATCTAGGGTGCATTTATATGTAGTATTTGAACCATGTTTACCTTAGTTTTGAGAGCAATAAGTGTATATTTTGTATTGGTTTTGATGGACTATTGATATTGTACTAATGTCCGCAAAGAAAAGTCGAAGAAAGGAAAAAAATCAAATTTTTAAGGTCAGGCGCGCCCAGGGGCGTGCCAAGACGCTTTCTGCCAAAAATTTTATGGCACAGGCAGCAAAGGGGCGCGCCCAGGGGCGTGCCAAGACGCTTTCTGCCAAAAATTTTATGGCACAGGCAGCAAAGGGGCGCGCCCAGGGGCGTGCCAGGACGCTCAGGCTCCCCTTTTCCAGAGCTGAAATTCAACTAAGTCTCAGGGGTGCCCAGGGGCGTCGGGGTGCTTTTGGCCAAATTTCTTCTCCGATTATTAGTCTATAAAGAGGACTCTTGGGTTATGGTATCCTTATTCAATCGTAGTAGGACTACTCTTGAGCGAGTTTGGCATCCAAGTTGGGGTTAATTCGTCTTCATAATTATTTTATCAAATTATGTTACATTAAGCCATGAGTAGCTAAAATTGCTTATCCTTGGGATTGAGGCTACGAACATGAATCTCGTGAGTGAATATTATCGTAACATTTATAGAATTATTTAAACATGAGATTGTTGGGGTATTACACATCGAATTTGGTGGGCTAAGCTAACATGTGTTAATGGGCTCAATTTAAGGCCCAAAATGGAGTAAAAGACATGGCCCAAAAGGACAAATGACCCGTTCTTCCATGTTGACCAAGTAAACATGGCATTTAATGCCAAGAATTGGCTAAGGATGACTTGAGGTCCTATATAAAAAGGAAAAATCAGATTTTTATTCACATAAACACACATGCCAATCTAAACATTTCCACAAGATATTTCTTTAAGCTCTCAAAACCCTAAGTCATCTCTTTGGACAAGATCATCATTTTTCAAACTTGGGTAAGTGATTATTCTTGTGATTTAATATACTATATGCATGAGAAATGGTGTAGATCATGATGGTTATGTCTAAAAGTGTGAGTAGTGCAATTTTGCTTTTTGCTAAAAGATGTGTCATCTTTGTGATTTGAACTTGAAATGAGACTTGAGGTTTTGATGGAAGTGAATGGTGTGGATGAAATATCAACATGTATGGTGTGTTTATGTCCTTAACTTATTTTTTTCTATATGTATAACTTGTGGGATTGTTGTTATGCAACATATTGAGATGACTTGATGGAGTAATTGTGATGTTGTGTTGATGGAGGAGTGTAAAGTATGAACTTGGTGTGACATGCTATTGGTTTATGATGTCTTGGTCAATGTATGGAATGTTGTCGTATTTTTTGGTATGATAATTCCATGAATGGTATTGTAAAGGGTGAAATGATGTTATAGGGCAATCATGTAACTCATTGTCGTCTTATGCACTTGTAAGGTAGTTAATTATTAACGTGAGCTCCGTTATGTATTTGTTTTGTAGAGTAAAATGTAAGGAGGGAGCTGGATTATTGTAGTCACATATAGGATTGTGTATTCATATTGGGGCGATAAGGTATGTAAGGTTACTCTTTCTGTATCCTTCTGTAGCACCTAGTGTTCACATTGTCATTGTACTTGTTCCATTCCGAAATATTCTAAGGTATATCATTTCAGGTTGTCATCTATTGTTATTAACATGTCTCTTATTCATTGACTATGGTTCCAAGTTCCAACAATGTTACAACCAATAACGTATCACTCTTCCAATAACTTATCACTCTTATAATATAAGAATTGAAGTAATACATACTTGTTGAGTACGGGTAGCAACCCAAAGGGGCGTAAGCCTAGCTAGGGGCAATCCTAAATGTATATTGAGTATGGGTAGCAACTCAAAGAGGCAAAATCCTAGCTAGGGGAAATCCCGAATGTATATTGGGAACGGGTGGTAACTCGAAGGGGCGTAAGCCTAGCTAAAGGCAATCCCGAATGAATATTGGGGACGGGTGGCAACTCAAAGGGGTGGAATCCTAGCTAGAGGCCATCCCGAAAGATTATATGAATGATATCAAATGTAAAATATTTGATGAATAATAGTGACAATGATATGAACGAAAACGAAAGAAATGAATGCAATATATACAACTCCACACATGTATATTCTGGCGGCTAATCTATATTGCTCACTTACTTGTACTTGATTTCATTAAAGTACTTATATCTTATGCAGTTGCTTATTTCCTTACATACTCAGTACATTCTTTGTACTGATGTCTCTTGGGGGACTTACCTTACTTGCTACAGGCACAGGTGCTAGTAACCTCCACAGTAGGTTGCGGATCATTTGCCGATCTTTGGTGAGCTCCAGTTGGTTTGGGGCTTTTCGAGTCACATGTGTACATTTGTTTTGGTATTGTAATGTTGTATAAATTGGGGAATTGTCCCGACTTTAGGTTGGTTATGTATATGCATCCGTGAGAGGCTACGTATGTGGGTATATGAATGTAAGGGATGTATGTCCATTTTGACTTGATGGCCCTAACAGCCAAGTTTCTTATATGTATATATCACATGATTCCATGACTTCCGCTATTAGCATCTTGTATCCGTACGTGATAGTGGTGTTTCTTGAATGACATGCATATGAATGGACATGGACGAAGATTGGTTCTATCGGGACTTATCGGCTTCGGGTGCCAGTCCGCCCTGTTGGAATTCGAGGGTGACAAAAGTGGTATCAAATCAGGTCATCCTGGAAGTTTCTACAAAGTCATGTCTGAGTAGAGTCTTGCTTATGGACGTGTTGTGCACCACATTTATAAGCAGGAGGCTATGGGACATTTAGGAGTTGTTTCTTTTCTTCATTTCTAGATCGTGCAATAGAGCCAATGATACAAGTGGAATCATATCTGACCATTGTAATTGGTTTCCTTTGTTATAGTATAATGTCGATGAAAAGACGAGGTAGGGGTAAAGGTAAGCAGGTAGATATGCTTACCGAAGAAGGAACGAGTAAATCACCACCTGACTAAGCTAGTCAAGGTGGGGCTGGCACTGAGTTTGTTTCACGGGTTTCTTCTACTTTTCTAGCTCCAGAAGAGCCGAGAAGGAGAGAAGATCCCGTTGAACCACCTGTTAATGCTACAGAGTAGTATCTAAGAAATACGGTGCAAATATTGACTCGTATAGTTGCCGCACAGAATCAAGGACCAGTTGGTCCAATGTTAAGTAACGACAGTGAGGCTAGGGCAGTTAGCCGAAGGACGCAGGATTTTCTGAAATTTGATCCTCCCACATTCACTGGGATAGATCCGAATGCAGACCCACAGGACTTTGTGGACCAAATTTAAAGGGCTCTATATGTTATGCACGTGACTGGTGTAGAAACAGTTCAGCTTGCAGCCTATAGATTGAAAGGAGAAGCTATATTGTGGTATGAAGATTGGAAGAGATCTCGTGGTATTGGTGCAATTCCAGCTAGTTGGGAAGAATTTAAAATGGCATTCCTTGATCACTATCTTCCCTATGAGATCCGAGAGGCTCACACAAATCAGTTTTTAAATTTCTGTCAAGGGAATATGAGTGTCAGAGAATACAGTCTGCAGTTTAATTCTTTGGCTCAATATTCTCTGAGTGTAGTGGCCACAATGACAGATAGAGTCCATCGATATGTGGACAGATTGGAGCCATACTTGGTGAGGTACTGCACTATTGCTACTTTGAACAAAGATATAGATATAGCGAGAATTCAGGCTTTCGCTTAGAAGATGGAGGACCAAAGGCAAAGAAGAAGGGTACACGAATTTGAACGAGGGCCGTCAAAGAGGGCTAGACCTATGGGACAGTCTGTGGTGTCCCAAGGAGAATCTAGGCCTCAGATTTTTCCTAGACCTCCTAGACCATCATTTTCTTCCCCTACAGCAGATACTTCATCCCAATTCCGGGCGTTTAGAGGCAGCCATTTTGGGCAGAGCAGTATGGTTTGAGGTTCACAAATGGCAGGATTTTCTCTCCAACCGTGTCAGTACTATGGGAAGTCTCATTTAGGTTAATGCCGGGTTGGAATGAATGTTTGCTATTTTTACGGCGTGCCGGGGCACATGGTGAAAGAGTGCCCACAAAGGGGCATGGGTGGTATAGCATGACCTACGGGATCAACCGTTGCATAATCATCATCGGTTACTTCCCTAGGCAGAGGTGTACAGCCTGCTAGTCATGGTAGAGGTGCCAGAGGAGCAGCTAGTTCCAGTGGGGCCTAAAATCGCACTTATGCTCTAGTGGACTGGCAGAATTCGGAGGCTTCACTTGATGTAGTCACATGTACACTATCCATATTTTCACATAATGTATATGCATTGATTGATCCAGGTTCTACATTGTCATATGTTACTCCATTGATTGCTGCAAAATTTGAAAGAACGTCGAAATTATTAATTAAGTCAATTGAAATATCTACACCAGTTGGTGACTCTATTGTTGCAAAGAGAGTATATCGTAATTGTGTGGTAACTGTGTGTGGTCATGATACACTGGATAATCTTATTGAACTAGCAATGGTGGATTTTGATGTCATAATGGGTATGGATTGGTTGGCGTCTTGTTGTGCCACGATAGATTGCCGAGCTAAGAAGTTACATTTTCATTTTCCACAAACGAATGTTCTTGAATGGAAGGGTGATGTAGGGGCACTGAGAGGGAAATTTATTTCCTATCTTAAAGCAAGGAAAATGATAGCCAAGGGGTACATATGTCACTTAGTAAGAGTGCAAGATACTGATGTGGAACCACTAAATCCTCAGTCTGTTCCAGTGGTCAATGAATTCCTTGATATATTTCCTGAGAATCTTCCTAGTTTGCCTCCAGAACGGGAAGTGGAGTTTGGCATTGATGTGATTCCAAGCACTCAGCCTATCTCTATTCCTCCGTATAGAATAGCTCTAGCAGAATTGCGTGAATTGAAAGATGGCACATTGAGGATGCGTTTTGACTATCGGTAATTGAATAAAGTAACGATCAAGAACAAATATCCCCTCCCTAGAATTGATGATTTGTTTGATCAGTTACAGGGTGACAAGTGTTTCTCAAAGATCGACTTGAGATCGAGTTACCATCAAGTCAGAGTTTGAGAAAAGGATATACCCAAGACAGCTTTCCAAACACGGTATGGCCACTATGAATTTTTAGTTATGTCATTTGGACTAACAAATGCACCAGTTGTTTTCATGGATTTGATGAATAGGGTGTTTAAGCCATTTCTAGACGTGTTCATGACGGTGTTTATAGATGACATCTTGGTTTATTCAAGATCACAAGAGGACAATGCTAATCACTTACGACAGGTGTTACAGATTCTCAGTGAGCGTAAGTTGTATGCAAAGTTCTCTAAATGTGAATTTTGGTTGAAATCCATAGCATTCTTGGGTCACATTGTGTCATATGAAGGAATTTAGGTTGATACACAAAAGATTGAAGCGGTGAAAAATTGGCCAAGGCCTACGACGCCCACGAAAATTCGTAGCTTTCTTTGGTTGGCAGGTTATTATCGAAGATTTGTTGAAGGGTTTTCTTCCATTGCTGCACCTTTAAAGAAGCTCACACACAAGGCAATCAAGTTTAAGTGGAATGATGTATGTGAGAAAAGTTTCCAAGAGCTGAAAGATAAATTAACTTCCACACCCGTATTAGTACTTCCGAAAGGTACCAAAGGGTATGCAGTCTATTGTGATGCGTATGGAGTGGGCCTAGGATGTGTATTGATGCAGTACGGTAATGTAATAGCATATGCCTCATGACAGTTGCGGCCACACGAGAGAAACTATCCCACACATGATCTTGAGTTAGCAGCGGTGGTATTTCCTTTAAAGATATGGCGTCATTATTTGTATGGAGTTCATGTTGACATGTACACTAATCACAAAAGTTTACAATATATCTTTAAGCAGAAGGATTTAAATCTGAGGCAGCGGAGGTGGATTGAACTATTGAAAGACTATGATATTAATATCCTATATCATCCAGGAAAAGCGAATGTGGTGGCCGATGTATTAGGCGGCAAAGAAGTAGGAAGCACTAGTAGCCAGTTGACGGAAAAGCAAGACCTAGTAAAAGATTTACATCAACTAGCTAGCTTGGGAGTTCGTCTTCTTGAATCTCCAGATGAAGGGGTCATTGTGCAAAATGCAGCAGAATCTTCCTTAGTAGCTGAGGTGAAAGAGAAAAAGGATGCGGATCCTATTTTATTGCAGCTGAAAGAAAATGTACAACAGGGTCTGACAAAGGCATTTGATCTTACGCAAGAAGGAATACTTCAATGTCAAGGTAGATTATGTGTACCGGATGTAAATGAGCTGAGGAGATGAATTATGATAGAGGCACATCATTCACGATATTCTATTCATACGAGAGCTACCAAAATGTACCATGATTTGAAGGAAATGTATTGGTGGGGAAACATGAAGAAGAACATTGCAAAATTTGTAGCTCAATGCCCGAATTGTCAACAAGTAAAGGTAGAGCATCAGAAACCAGGAGGTTACATGCAATGTATCAATTTCCAGTCTGGAAATGGGACATGATTAATATGGATTTCATCACAGGTTTGCCTCATACACTGCGAAAATTTGAATCTATATGGGTCGTAGTTGACAGGCTTACCAAGTCAGCGCATTTTCTACCAGTCAAGACCACCTATATAGCTGAAGATTATGCAAGGTTGTATGTTAAAGAGATAGTGCGATTGCAGGGGATTCCAATTTCCATTATATCAGACAGAGGAGAATAATTTACCGCATATTTTTGGAGATATTTTCAGAAGAACTTGGGTACACAAGTGAATCTGAGTACGGATTTTCATCCTCAGACAGATGGACAAGCAGAACGTACTATCCAAACACTTGAAGATATGCAACGAGCTTGCAAGTTAGATTTTCAAGGAAATTGGGATGATCATCTACCTCTTATTGAATTTGCCTACAACAATAGCTATCATTCAAGTATCAAAATGGCACCTTATGAAGCTTTATACGGAAGGAAGTGTAGAACACCAATCGGATGGTTTGAAGCGGGTGAAACTGCTTTACTTGGGCCAGATCTTGTTCATCAAGCTATGGAGAAAGTTAAAGTGATCCAACAGCGGTTGCAAATGGCCCAAAGTTGACACAAGTCATATGCTGATGTTAGAAGAAGAGGGCTTGAATTTGCCATAGGTGATTGGGTATTCTTGAAGGTGTCACCGATGAAAGGGGTAATGCGCTTTGGAAAGAAAGGGAAATTGAGTCCCCGTTTTATAGGGCCATATGAAATTGTCTGAAGATTTGGGCAAGTTGCATATGAATGGGAACTACCCCAAACACTCTCCACAGTTCATCCAGTATTTCATGTTTCGATGCTTTAAAAGTGCATAGGATATCCATCTCGTATTGCTCCCATTGAAGATGTACAAGTTACGGAGGATCTCACCTATGAAGAGATACCGATTGCTATTCTGGATAGACAAGTAAAGAGGTTAAGGAATAAATAAATGGCTTCCGTAAAGATACTTTGGAGAAATCAACAAGTAGAAGAGATTACATGGGAAGCGGAAGAAAGGATGAAGTCAAAGTACCCATATTTGTTTCACACGGAAGAAAAAGTTCAAAGTACGGAAGAAGAGCAATAACAAGTAAGTATCTATAAGCATTATGTGTATATGTATATATGCTAACACAAAGATGCATTTGTTGTACTTGAGAGGATGTTATTAACATTCGAGGATGAATGTTTCTAAGGGGGGAAGGATGTAACACCCCATACCTTTTCGACCCTATTTGCTTGGTGATCTAGGGTGCATTTATATGTCACATTTGAACCATGTTTACTTTAGTTTTGAGAGCAATAAGGGCATATTTTGTATTGGTTTTGATGGACTATTGATATTGTACTAATGTCCGCAAAGAAAAGACGAAGAAAGGAATCAAATTTTTAAGGTGAGGCGCGCTCAGGGGCGTGCCAGGCCTCTTTTTGCCAAAATTTTTAAGGCACAGGCAGCAAAGGGGGCAGAAAAGGGGCGCGCCTAGGGGCGTGCCAGGCCGCTTAGTCTCCCCTTTTCCAGAGCTGAAATTCAGATAATTCTTAGGGGCGCCCAGGGGCGTGTCGGGGTGCTTTTGGCCAAATTTCTTCTCCGATTATTAGTCTATAAAGAGGACTCTTGGGTTATGGTATCATTATTCCATCGTAGAAGGAATAATATTGAGTGAGTTTGGCATCCAAGTTGGGGTTAATTCGTCGTCATAATTATTTTATCAAATAATGTTACATTAAGCCATGAGTGGCTAAAATTACTTATCCTTGGGATTGAGGCTACGAACATGAATCTCGTGAGTGAATATTGTCGTAACATTTATGCAATTATTTAAACATGAGATTGTTGGGGTATTACACATCGAATTTGGTGGGCTAAGTTAACATGTGTTAATGGGCTCAATTTAAGGCCCAAAATGGAGTAAAAGGCATGACCCAAAAGGACAAATTACCCATTCTTCCATTTTGACCAAGTAAACATGGTATTTAATGCCAAGAATTGGATAAGGATGACTTGAGGGCCTATATAAAGAGGAAAAATCAGATTTTTATTCACATAAACACACATGCCAATCTAGACATTTCTATAAGATATTTTTATAAGCTCTCAAAACCCTAATTCATCTCTTTGGGCAAGATCATCATTTTTCAAGCTTGGGTAAGTGATTATTCTTGTACTTTAATATATTATATGCATGATATATAGTGTAGATCATGATGGTTATGTCTAAAAGTGTGAGTAGTGCACTTTTGGTTTTTGCTAAAAGATGTGTCATCTTTGTGATTTGAACTTGAAATGAGACTTGAGGTTTTGATGGAAGTGAATGGTGTGGATGAAATATCAACATGTATGGTGTGGTTATGCCCTTAAATTATTTTTTTTTCTATATGTATAACTTGTGGGATTATTGTGGGATTGTTGTTATGCAACAAATTGAGATGACTTGATGGAGTAATTGTGATGTTGTGTTGATGGAGGAGTGTAAAGTATGAACTTGGTGTGACATGCTATTGGTTTATGATGTCTTGGTCAATGTATGGAATGTTGTGGTATTGATGGTATGATAATTCCATGAATGGTATTTTAAAGGGTGAAATGCATTATAGGGCAATCATGTAACTCATTGTCCTCTTATGCACTTGTAAGGTAGTTAATTATTAACGTGAGCTTCGTTATGTATTTGTGTTGTAGAGTAAACTGTAAGGAAGGAGATGGATTATTGTAGTCACATATAGGATTGTGTATTCATATTGGGGCGATAAGGTATGTAAGGTTACTCTTTCCGTATCCGTCTACAACACATAGTGTTCACACTGTCATTGTACTTGTTCCATTCTGATATGTTCTAAGGTATATCATTTCAGGTTGTCATCTATTGTTATTCACATGTCTCTTATTCATTGACTATGGTTCCAAGTTCCAACAATGTTACAACCAATAACGTATCACTCTTCTAATAACGTATCACTCTTATAATATATGAATTGAAGTAATGCATACTTGTTGAGTACGGGTAGCAACCCAAAGGGGCGTAAGCCTAGCTAGGGGCAATCTCGAATGTATATTGAGTACGGGTAGCAACCCAAAGGGGCAAAATCCTAGCTAGGGGCAATCCCAAATGTATATTGGGAACGGGTGGCAATTCGAAGGGGCGTAAGCCTAGCTAGAGGCAATCCCGAATGAATATTGGGGACGGGTGGTAACTCAAAGGGGCGGAAGCCTAGCTAGAGATGATCCCGAAAGATTATATGAATGATATCACATGGACAATATTTGATGAATGATTGTGACAATGATATGAACGAAAACGAAAGAAATGAATGCAATATATACAACTCCACACATGTATATTCTGGCGGCTAATCTATATTGCTCACTCACTTATACTTGATTTCATTAAAGTCCTTATATCTTATGCAGTTGCTAATTGCCTTACATACTCAGTACATTCTTTGTACTGACGTCCCTTCGGGGACTTACCTTACTTGCTACAGGCACAGGTGCTAGTAACCTCCACATAAGGTTACGTATCATTTGCCGATCTTTGGTGAGCTCCAGTTGGTTCGGGGATTTTCGAGTCACATGTGTACATTTGTTTTGGTATTGTAACATTGTATGAATTGGGGACTTGTCCTGACTTTAGGTTGGTTATGTATATGCATCCGTGAGAGGCTTTGTAGACGTATGTGGGAATATGAATGTAAGGGATGTATGTCCATTTTGACATGATGGCCCTAACGGCCAAGTTTCTTATCCGTATATATCACATGTTTCCATGACTTCCACTATTAGAATCTTGTATCTATACGTGATGGTGGTGTTTCTTGAATGACATGCATATGAATGGACATGGATGAAGATTGGTTCTCTCGGGCCTTATCGGCTTCGGGTGCCAGTCCGCCCCATTAGAATTCGAGGCGTGACATTTCAATACTACTGAGTCTATACTCCTTCTCCAGCACTGCGATATATTTATCCACATAATTGACCATAAACCATGGGACAAATGAGATGACTTTATTAAAGTCTGAAAGACCTCTATAAAATTCATTTTGAAAGTGATTCCTTTCTTTGTTGTCAAAATTGTCAAAAAACCAATTTCTGAAGCATTCCCATCTGAGTAACTTAAATTCCTTTCTTTACCCAGATGGAATGCTTCAGAAATTGGTTTTTTGACAATTTTGACAACAAAAAAAGGAATCACTTTCAAAATGAATTTTATAAAGGTTTTTCAGACTTTAATAAATTCATCTCATTTGTCCCATGGTTTATGGTCAAGTATGTGGATAAATATATCGCAGTGCTGGAGAAGGAGTATAGACTAAATAGTACTGAAACTATAAGATCAGTACTTCCTCCCTAACAATCTTTTCAAATAAAAAAAGATGACAAAATTGTCTATTTTTTAGCTTTTTCAAAGTTGTTAGAAGATGATACTGCTTCAGTTACTGCTAAACATGTTAATATCATGCTTAAATAGCAAAATTATGTGAATGTTTATATGAGTGTATTAGGGTAACATATTATCTCTCTTCATAAGGAGATTGATAGGGTTTTTAAAAGTATCCAGGACACTAAAAAAGAAAAGGATCCCGGAGTTATTATAGCTTCGCCTAGTATTCAACCACCCCCTGATATTAGGGATTTTAAATTAAAAAATATTTCTGATTTAGAAAAAGTCATAGAAGCTAAGTTTAGAGACCCTAATCTTACTCCTTTGACTAATGATTTCAACCTTCATAAGGGAGAAACTTCGTACAAGGTTAATAAGATGTCCGAAAAATTTGCTCGTAGACCTGTTTAGAGACAGTATTATTATCCCAGGCCTACTGTGCAGGATGTTCTAATAGAAGAACAAGAGTATGTTATAACTAATAGTTATAATGGAAAGCATATCTATGAATGGAATATAGATGGTTTTACAGAAATACAAATCTATATGTTGGTTCAACCTTCATAAGGGAGAAACTTCGTACAAGGTTAATAAGATGTTCGAAAAATTTGCTCGTAGACCTGTTTAGAGACAGTATTATTATCCCAGGCCTACTGCGCAGGATTTTCTAATAGAAGAACAAGAGTATGTTATAACTAATAGTTATAATGGAAAGCATATCTATGAATGGAATATAGATGGTTTTACAGAAATACAAATCTATACGTTGGTTCATAGAATGATGATGTACAGTACTATCTATAAGCAGTGCAATAGTGGAGATAAAAGCATTGAAAATTATTATAACTGGTTTTAATAACCAATTAAATAGATGGTGGGATAATTATCTCAATAATGGACAACGAGGAATTATCCTCACAAGCATTAATAATGAAAGTGGAGTGATATTCGAAAATGCTATTTATACCCTCATTGTTAACATTATAGAACATTTTTCAGGAAGATGGTCAGATGATAGTGAAACTATTAGGACCCTTATGTAAAATTTGAGATGTAAGACTCTCTCATCCTTTAGGTGGTATAAAGACACCTTTTTATCAATAGTTATGGAATTATCAGAGTGTAATAGCTCTCATTGAAAGTCCAAATTTATTGACGGATTACCAGTGTTTTTTGCTGAAAGAGTTAGGAAAGCTCTGAGAGTAGGAGCAAATAGTATTGCGTATGATTATTTCTCATATAGGAAATTAATCAATATTTGTACCCAGGAAGGTTTATCCTTGTGTAATGAGATCAACCTGAATCAGCAGATCAAAAAATAGAGTCTTAATGAAAGACGCCAAGTAGGTGATTTCTGTGAACAATTTGGAATGGACATTCCAAAAGGAACCCGTAAAAAGTTAAATGACTCTAAGAGGAAGAAGCATTCCTCAAAAAGAGATTTTAATCTTGACAAATATTATAAGCGTCAGGAAAAAAGGGGTAAAAGAAAGAAAGCCTTTAACAAGAGAAAAGAAATGGTGAAGGCTTCTAATAAGCCTAGTGCTTGCTATAGATGTGGCAAAGTCGACCTTTATGGTAAAGATTGTGAGATGAAGGAAAAGATAAAAGTTCTTGATATTGATGATAAAATAAAGGATTCTTTATGTAAGATTCTTCTGAACTCCTCTCTGAAAAATAGTCTGAAACAGAGTGTGTTTGAAGATTCTTCTACATATTAAGAATTAAGAGCTCTCAAAGAACTTAAAGTTCTCCAGGATGATGATTATATCCCATCCTCTTCAGAAGAAGATTATCTTCCATGCCAATCGGTCCAACCGTGTGAAGATAAATAAACTAATGAATTCTATGGAATTTATTCTCAGTTTAAAGATCTTAATGTTAAGGTTCTGAAGGATGATAAGTTGATATAACTCCTAAAAATCATAAATGACCCTGAAATCAGGTCACAAATCATAGATAAAATGAAATATTCGGATAAAGAAAGACTTTTGTATTGATAAAAGATATTTCAGATGAAATTATCTTAGGCGTACCATTCTTTATGCATATTTTACCGATTACTAAATGGGATACCACTGGTATTACGGGAACATATGATAATAAGAAAATTCGGTTAGAGTTTATAACTCAACCTTTTGATAGATTTTTGAATTTAATAAAAGACAACATTTTGTCAAAAATTAAACAAGCAGATTTCATAAAAAAAGAAATAAATTGTTTATCACTAGAAAATACTTTACAAGCTCCTAAACTAAAGGAGAAAATTGATCTGTTACAAAACTAATTTACTTTGCAAATATGCGGAGATCATCTAAATATTTTTTGGCAAAGGAAAAAAACATGTGGTAAATTTACCATATGAAGATGATTTTGTAGAGGATAATATCTCTACTAAGACTAGGCCTTGACAAATGAATTCATAATATTTGCAACTTTAAAAAATGAAATTGATTCTCTTTTAAGTAAAGGTTTAACAAGACCCTCAAAATCTCCTTGGTCTTGTACTGCTTTTTATGTTAACAAGCATGCAGAACAAGAACGAGGAATTTCCAGACTTGTAATCAATTACAAGCCCCTTAATAAGGTTTTAAAATGGATATGCTATCCAATCCCTAACAAAAAGGATTTGTTGGATAGACTCCATGATTCAATTATATTTTCTAAATTTGATTTGAAATCAGGTTATTGGCAAATTCAAATTGAAGAGCAGGACAGATATAAAATTGTTTTTAATGTGCCAGTGGGGCAATTCGAATGGAATGCTATACCCTTTGGATTGAAAAATGCATCTTCTGAATTTCAGAAATTTATAAATGATATTTTCATTACTTATAGTAATTTTATCATTGTGTATATCGATGATATATTGGTATACTCAAAAACAATTGAAACTCATTTCAAATATTTGAATTTATTTAAAAAAATTATTATCCAAAATGGTTTGATAATATCTAAACAAAGATGTTTTTGTTCCAAACAAAAGTCCGATTTTTAGGACATTTTATTGAAAAGGAAAAAATAATTCCTATTAACAGAAATATTGAGTTTGCTTCAAAAATTCCTGATGTCACTACTGATAAGACTCAACTTCAAAGATTTTTGGGAAGTTTGAATTATATTTCTCCTTTTATCAAAGATTTGGTAAAAGACACCGCTATTTTATATAACAGGGTAAAGAAAAATCATGCAGCCTGGACCGATGATCATACTCAACGGTCAAAAATATTAAGGCCAAAGCTAATAACTTGCCATGCTTTACTTTAGCTAATCTGAATTGGACTAAAATAGTTCAGACTGATGCTTCGGATATTGGCTATGTAGGAATCTTAATATAGTATTCCCCAGATAATAAGAAAGAAGAATATCTTGTTCAGCTTTATTCTGGTAAATGGGCTAATAGTCAAAAGAATTACACTATTGTGGCTAAGGAAATCCTTGCTATAGTAAAAAGTGTTATTAAATTTCAAGGTGATTTATATAATCAAAATTTCTTCATAAGGACTGACTGTCAAGTAGAAAAATTAATCTTTAATAAAGATATTAAACATGATGTTTCTGAACAAATGTTTGCAGGATGGAAGGCGTTATTATCCCCATTTGATTTTGAAATACAATACATGAAAAGATCGACTAATAGTCTTCCTGATTTTCTTAGAAGAGAATATTTGAGTTAATAACTCTACTTTACTTGTTTCAGGATGATACTAGGGGTCATACCGACCTATTCACCCGCCTCTAAAATAAGAAGGAGACGTGTACAAGGAAGAGGCAGAGGTAATATCCTCGCTCAGATAAGAAATCAAAAGTAAATAGCTTCTAATATTGCATGCACCTCTGATCTTAATACAAATCATCCTATGTATAAGGAATTTATGGATTTTATGAAATCCATAAAAGAAAAGGAAGGTAATATGCGTCCATCTTACTCCTCAGTACTGACAGATGACAGTAATGAAAACACTGAGCTTTATGAATTGAAAGAAAAAAGAGAAATTATACTTCTTTTTGAACATTCAGATTTGAAATGGAAATATGATCCCTTGAAAATAATGATCAGGTATTTTAATACAACATTAAAGGCTGCTCATAGATACAAATATAGGAGACATTATGAGATCATATTCTCATATACTGAATCCGCTGAATTTCAGCACTTTTATTCTACTAATAGTAGAACGGTGTATAATTTTTCAAAAATTATTATTAAAAAAGATTTTGGCTCCAGAAGATTGGGGTTTAAATACTTTTCATGAAAGGGAATATATTCAATCAGATAATAAAGTCTCGGTTAAATATAATTATTGGGACTATTTGGATAGTTTCAATAAAGTACTTTTATATGAAAATTTGCATAGGAAACATTCTTGGTTCATAAAAATTTGTAGCCATGTTTTTTCGCAAACTGTACCAGTATGGTTTTGCAAATGGTGGACATTATATGGTCGAACAATTAATATTTTACCAGACTCTTATAAGAATATTTATACTCAATGGGTTGATGTTTCTCCAAAGTTAATGGAGTTACAAAAAGAAAATATTTTCTTTGAAGAAATGCCAACCATGTATTTTTTCATTGAATTTTTTATACCATGCATAATGAAATGGTCTATGGAAGTTGATACTACAACATAATTTCCCTGCTTAGAAAGAACTTTTTATACAAAGTTCTGGAATAAGATGACTCAGAAAAATGAGGAAGGAAAGCTCCATGATCAACAAACTATTAATAGCATTCATATAGCTATCAGTAATTATAAATTGTTACAGGAAGCAGCGGTTAGGTAAGATTATGCTAGTCCTTTCAAGTATATCTCCAAAAAGCTTCAAATGAAAAAAAGGGTAATGTCTAAGTCAGAAATCCCGACTTCGTATATAGATGAAGTCAAGAAGGATCTTCTGAAGAATTTAGATATAGAAATACCAGATGATGTTTCTATGGCATCCATCAGTCATATTGAAGATAGAGATGAGTTGACGGGAGAAGCACAGAGTGATAATTGCATACGGGAGATTGATCTAGACAATCTGGACCTACTTCTCCAATAATTTAAGGATAAGATAGGAGAATCTTCCACCTCCACAAAATCCAATAGATGAAAGGAGAAATTCTAAAGAGAAGGCCCCATCAATAAAAATATTGGGGTAAAGAGACAAACAACTTTAATAAAGTATGTGGGCCACATAGCCAATTTTTCGTTGTCGACCACATGTGGCCTTTCAACTTTTTCTTTTTAACTTTTACTTTGTTGGACATGATTGGGACCCTTTTAATTTTAATGTTTTGTTAGATAGTTTGAATAATCCATTATATAAGGATTCATTAGGATTATGTAAGAGGCAGGTTTTATGTAACACCCCGTACATTTCGAAACCTAGCTGATTACCGTAACATTTATGGAATTAATTACACATGATATTTGTTGGTATTTTACACATTAATTTGGTTGGGATGAATTCACATGTGTTCATGGGCTCAATTTGAGGCCCAAATATTAAGTAAAAGACTTGGTCCAACAAGGAAAAATGACCCATTCTTCCTTTTGACCAAGTAAACCATTCATGATTAATCAAAGTCACACTAAGGATAATATTAAAAGGACTATATAAGGTGGAAAAATCAGATTTTATTCATTAGAGACACACATGCCATTCTAGACTTTTCCACAAAAAAGAGATATTTTCTCTCTACTCTCAAACCCTAAGGTGACCACCTCTTTGGACAAGATCATCACTTTGTAAGCTTGTTTAAGTGTTTAATATTATGGTTTAATATATTATGTGCTTAATACGGTGCATAAATCATGTTGGTTTTGTTGGCAAAGTGTTGGACAGTTCACTATGTGTAAAACTGTCTACTTTTGCAACCAGAAAAGGTTTTTGCCTTGTAAACTTGAAAATGGACTTGTGGTCTTGAAGGAGGTGAATTTTATGGATTAAATATCAATATTTATGATGTTTTTATGTCCCTAACTTTCTTTCTCCTTATGTGTAACATTTGGAATTGTTGTTGGAAAATTGTGCATGGAATTGGTGACGTATTGAAAGAAAAATGTAGTTTGGTGATGTTTATATGTGTTGTGAAACAATGTATGTTTGTTGGCATCTAAAATGATATAAAATATGTTAATATAATCTTAATTATGATCATGGACCATTTATTACAAAAAAGGACCCAAAAGAGACCCTTTTTGGCCGCACCGGGCATCCGCCCTCGCGTCTAGAGAACCTACGGGCGCAGGTGCCAACGCAAGTGACTCTGGACACTGTAAAGGGTCCCCTTTGGCCGCACCTCATCCACCTGAGGTCTCAGGTGGATTCGCAGGTCAGCCCAGAAGTTTGTTTTGCATGTTTTTGCATCTCTTTGACCCCCCAAAGCCCCTATACCCTTCATGGATGCAATTATCAACTTATGGTACCTTTTGAATGACTTTAAAGGAGTGTTCCGGAGGTATTTTTAATGGTATCAATTATGGATTGTTGTTCATGTGTTATTGTGAAAGGTATTGAGATGACTTGATGGAGTAATTGTGACGTAGTGTTAATGAGGAAGTATAAAGGATAAACTTGGTGTGAAATGTTATTGGTTTATGGTGTCTTGGTCAATGTGTGGAATGTTATGGTATTGTTGGTATGGTAATTCAATAAATGGTATTGTAAGAGGGTGAAATGATGTTATATGGCAGTCACGTAATTCATTGTCGTCTTATGCACTTATAATGTAGTTGGTTGTTAACGGGAGCTTCGTGATGTACTTGTGTTGTAGAGTAACATGTAAGGAAAGAGCTGGACTATCGTATTCACATATAGGACTGTATATTCATATTGGGAAAAATAAGGTATGTAAGGTTACTCTTTCCGTATCCTTCTGCAGCAGATATTGTTCACATTGACATGGTACTTGTTCCATTCCGAAGTGTTCTAAAGTATCCCAACTCAGGTTGACATATATTGTTATTCACATGTTTCTTATTCTTAGACCAAATTGTGGTTCACATGTCTCTTATTCATTGACTGAGGTTCCAAAGTTCTCATAATGTTGTAACTACTAAAAGAACTATCTCAAGGAAAGTAGTGATGTAAGGAGAATCTATTCATTCTTGAGTAGCATTTCCAATAATGTTACATTCTAAAGTTCTAACGATGTTATGACTATCAACGCATCAATCTCACAGAAGTAAAGAAATGAAGTAATGTATTACTTTTATAATGAAAGAATGAAGTGATGTATAATTGTTTGTATATTCTTGCGTGACATCCCAGGGGTCAAAGTACCTAGCATGGGTTAATAACATCCCAGGGGCAACATAAAAGCCTAGAATGGGTTAATATAACATCCCAGGGGTCAAAGTACCTAGCATGGGTTAATAACATCCCATGGGCGACATAAAAGCCTAACATGGGTTAATATAACATCCCAGGGGTTAAAATACCTAGCATGGGTTAATCTCATCCCAGGGGCGACAGAAAAGCCTAGCATGGGTAGAATGATAAAGATGAACAAAATTAAAAGCAAAAGAAGTAAAGGACGTAATGTACATGGTTCCACATATACAGACCAGTGGTTTATTTGTACTGACTATTCTCTTATACTTGATTTCATGGAAGTACTTTTATATCATACAGTTTCATATGAGCCTTACACACTCAGTACATTCTTCGTACTGACGTCCCTTGGGGAACTTACCTTACTTGTTGCAGGCGCAGGTGCTAGTAGACCTCCACATTAGGTTGTGGATCATTTCCGATCTTTGGGTGATCTCCAGTTGGTTCGGGGCTTTTCGAGTCACAGTTGTACATTTGGTTTGGTATGGTAAATGTTGTATAAAGCGGGGACTTGTCCCGACTTTAGGTTGATTATGTGTAAACATCTGTTAGAGGCTTTGTAGACGTATGTGGGAATATGAATGTAAGGGATGTATGTCCATTTTGACATGGTGGCCCGAACGGCCAAGTTTATTATATGTATATATCACATGTTTCCATGACTTCCGTTATTGTCAACTTATATCTCTATGTGATGGTGATGTTTCCTGAATGACATGCATATTAAGGGACATGGATGAAGATTGGTTATCTCAGGCCTTATCAGATTTGGGTGCCAATCTGCCCCGTTGGAATTCGAGGCGTGACAAAAGTGGTATCAAAGCAGGTGGTGCTAAGGGTGTCTACAAAGCCGTGTCTGAGTAGAGTCTTGCTTATCGATGTGTTGCGCGCCACATTTATAAGTAGGAGGCTACGAGACATTTAGGAGTTGTTTCTTTCCTTCATTTCTAGATCGTGCATTAGAGCCAAAGTTGTAGGTGAAGTTATATCTGACCATTGAAATTGGTTTCTTTTGTTATAGTAAAATGCCAAATACAATACAAGATAGGGGTAAAGGTAAGAGGGTAGACTTGCTTGCCAAAGAAGGCACTAGTAAATCACTACCTGACCAAGCTAGTCAGGATGGTGGCCGAAATTGAATTTGCATCGCGGGCTACTTCTACTTCTCCAGCTCCAGAAGAGACGAGAAGGAGAGAAGACCCTGCCAAAACATCTGTTAATGCTACTGTGTAGGATATAAGGAATGTGGTACACCTGTTGACTCAGATAGTCGTCGCACAAAATCAAGGACAGGTTGGTCCAGCCTTTGCACAAAAGAGGGGTAATCAAAGGCAAAGGAGAATGGCACAAGAATTTGAAAAAGGGTCGTCAAAGAGGGCTAGACCTATGGGACAGTTTATGGCGTCCCAAGGGGAATTTAGGTCTCGGGTGTTTAACAGACAACCTAGACCATTATTTCCTCATTCTACAGAAACTGATCTACCTCGATTTCGAGGGTTTAAAGGTAACCAGTTTGGGCAAAGAAGTGAGATTCAGGATTCACGGACAGTGAGGTATCAAACACAAGGAAGTATGAACCACTCGAGGTCGTCTCGTCAGCTGTGTTAGTGCTGCGGGAAGATTTATTCAGGTGAATGCTGGTTTGGAACAAATGTTTGTTACTGGTGTGGTATGTAAGGGCACATAAAGAAAGGGTGTCCACAAAGGAACACGGGTAGTATGACAAAACCTACGGGGTCAACCGGCGCATAATCATTGTCAGGTGTACAACCTGCTAGCCATGACAGAGGTGTTAGTGGAGAAGCTAGTTCTAGTAGAATTCAGAACCGTACCCCTGCCTTAGTGAATCGACAGAATTTGGAGGCTTCTCCTGATGTAGACACAGGTACAATATTCATATTTTTACATAAGGTATATGTATTGATTGATCTGGGTTTTACCCTATCATAAGTTACTCCATTGATTGTTGAAAAACAAATTTTGAAAGGACACCAGAATTATTAGCTAACCCATTTGAGGTATCTACACCAAAAGGTGAATCTATTATAGCTAAAAGAGTATACCATAATTGTATAGTAATTATTTGTGGTTATGACAAACTGGTTGATCTTATTGAACTGGAAATGGTCGATTTTGATGTTATAATGGGTATGGATTGGTTGACTTCTTGTTTGGCCACAGTAGATTGCCGAGCTAAGAAGATACATTTTCATTTTTCCACATGGAAGGGTAATGTGGGAGCACCGAGAGGAAAATTCATTTCCTATAGTAAGGTAAAGAAAATGATATCTAAGGGGTATATAGCCACCCAGTAAAAGTACAGGATACCAATGTGAAGTCATCAACACTTCAATCGGTTCCAGTAGTAAATAAATTCCTGGATGTGTTTCTTGAAA
Organism: Capsicum rhomboideum; assembly: GCA_031232105.1. Taxonomy (NCBI): domain Eukaryota; kingdom Viridiplantae; phylum Streptophyta; class Magnoliopsida; order Solanales; family Solanaceae; genus Capsicum; species Capsicum rhomboideum. The sequence goes on from CP124712.1 coordinate 84,471,597, forward strand.
CGGCAAGTAGAGTTTGGTATTGATGTGATTCCAGGTATTTTGTTCCTCCGTATCGAATGGCTCCAGTAGAGTTACGGGAATTAACAAGAGCAATTAACATACTTGTTGGACAAGGGATACATAAGATCTAGTATGCCCCCTTAGGTTGCACATGGCACATTGCGAATGTGTATTGACTATCGTCAACTGAGCAAGGTAATAATTAAGAATAAATATTCCCTCCCCAGAATTGATGATCTATTTGATCAGTTATAAGGTGATAAATGCCTCTCAAGGATTAACTTAAGATCGGATTGTCATCAAGCAAGGGTTAGAGAAACAGATATACCCGAGATAGCTTTCCGAACACGGTATGGCCATTATGAATTTTCAGTTATGCCATTGGGCTAACCAATGCACCAGCATTTGTTAGATATTTGATGAATAGGGTGTTCACGCCATTTTTAGATGTATTCATGACCGTGTTTATAGATGACATTCTGGGTTATTCAAGATCACAAGAGGACCATGCTAATCACTTACGACAGGTGTTACAGATTCTTCGTGATCATAAGGTATATGCAAAGTTCTTTAAATGTGAGTTTGGTTAAAATCTGTAGCGTTTTTGGGTCACATTGTATAGGATGAAGGACTTAGGGTTGATATACAAAAGGTAAAAGCGATGGAAAAAAAAATTGGCTAAGGCCTACGACATTTACAGAGATTCATAGCTTTCTTGGATTGGTTGGTTATTATAGGAGATTTGTTGAAGGATTTTATTCTATCTCTGCACCCTTAGCAAAGCTAACATACAAGGCAATCAAGTCTCAGTGGAAGGATGTATGTGAGAAGAGTTTCCAAGAGCTGATGAGTAAATTGACTTCGACACCTGTATTAGTACTTCCCGAAGGCACAGAAGGGTATGCAGTATATTGTGATGTTTTAGGAGTCGGCTTAGGATGTGTATTAATGCAACACGGGAATGTAATAGTGTATGCCTCATGATAGTTGCGACCACATGAGAGAAATTATCTCACACATGATTGTGAGTTAGCAGTCGTGATATTTACTTTAAACACATGGTGCCACTACTTGTATGGGGTTCACATTGACATAGATATACTGATCATAAAAGTTTTCAATATATCCTTAAGCAGAAAGACTTAAATTTGAGGCAGCGAAGGTAGCTGGAACTCTTAAAAGACTATGATATCGATATCTTATACCATCCAGGGAAAGCGAACGTGGTAGCTGAGGCACTAAGTCGCAAAGCAATAGGAAGCACTAGTGGCCAGTTGATGGAAAAGCAACATATAATCAAGGATCTACACCAATTAGACAGCTTAGGGGTTTGTCTTCTTGAAACTCCAGATGAAAGAATTATAGTGTAAAATGCGACAAAGTCTTTATTTGTAGCTGAGGTGAAGGAAAAGCAATATGCAAATCCTATTTTATTTCAGTTGAAAAAGAATGTACAACAAAGTTCGACAAAGGTATTTGAGCTTACGCAAGGGTTAGTACTTTAATGCCCAAGTAGATTTTGTGTACTGGATATAGATGAGCTAAGGAAACGAATTATGATAGAAGCACATCATTCACGGTATTCTATCCATTCGGGAGCAACCAAAATGTACCATGGTTTGGAAGAGATGTATTGGTAAGGTTATATGAAAAGAACATTGCAGAATTTGCAGTTCCATATCCAAGTTGTCAACAAGTAAAAGTAGAGCATCAGAAACCTGGAGGTTATATGCAAGGTATAGATCTTCCAAACGGGAAGTGGGATATGATTTATATGTGTTTCATCATAAGTTTGCCCTGTATACTCCAAAAATTTGATCCCATGTGGGTATTAATTGATAGACTTACCAAGTCAGCGCATTTCCTACCAGTCAGGACCACTTATACAGCTGAAGATTATGCAAAGTTGTATGTTAAAGAGATAGTACGATTACATGGGATTCCAATTTCTATTATATCAGACATGGGAGCTCCATTTACTGCATACTTTTGGAAATCTTTTCAGAAGAGTTTGGGAAACAGATGGACAAGTAGAACGTACCCTCCAAACACTTGAAGACATGTTACGAGCTTGCACAAAGTAGTTGGGATGGTCATTTACCTCTTATGGAATTTGCCTACAATAATACCTATCATTCAAGTATCAAAATGATACCTTATAAAGCTTATAAAGTGTAGATTACCAAGTGGATGTTTTGAAGCAAGTGAGCCAAATCTTGTTCGTCAAGCTATAGAGAAAGTCAAGATGATACAATAGTGGCTACAAACAGCCCAAAGTCGACACAAGTCATATACCGATATTAGAAGAAGGGAATTAGAATTGGCCATAGGTGATTGGGTAGTTTTGACAGTGTCACCAATGAAAGGGGTAATGAGATTTGGGAAGAAATGAAAGTTGGCCCTATATAGTGTGCCATATGAGATTACCCGAAGATTTGGGTAAGTTGCATATAAATTAGCACTACCCCAAGAACTCCCCACAGTTCATTCAGTGTTCCATGTTTCAATGCTTCGAAAATGCATGGGAGAGATGTATCTCATATGAAGAGATACCTACTACTATTCTTATCGATAAGTGAAAGGATTAAGAAATAAAGAAGTAGTTCTAAGCAGAATAAAAAGTTCAAGGTGCGGAATTGAAGCAATAACAAGTAAGTATCTATAGGTATCATGTGTATATTAGAACATGAAGGATAAAATTAGATTTAAATTTGTTTCAATGAGATAATGTTACTAACATTAGAGGACGAATGTTCCTAAGGGGGGAAGGATGTAACACCCCATACATTTCGGAGCCTAGATGATTACCGTAACATTTATGGAATTAATTACACATGATATTTGTTGGGGTTTTACACATTAATTTGGTTGGGATGAATTCACATGTGTTCATGGGCTCAATTTGAGGCCCAAATATTAAGTAAAAGACTTGGCCCAACAAGGAAAAATGACCCATTCTTCCTTTTGACAAAGTAAACCATTCATGATTGATCAAAGTCACACTAAGGATAAGATTAAAAGGACTATATAAGGTGGAAAAATAATATTTTATTCATTAGAGACACACATGCCATTCTAGACTTTTCCATAAAAAAGAGATATTTTCTCTCTACTCTCAAACCCTAAGGTGACCACCTCTTTGGACAAGATCATCACTTTGAAATCTTGGGTAAGTGTTTACTCTTATGTTTTAATATATTATATGATTAATATGGTGCATAAATCATGTTGGTTATGTTGGCAAAGTGTTGGACAGTTCACTATGTGTAAAACTGTCTACTTTTGCAATCGGAAAAGGGTTTTGCCTTTTAAACTTGAAAATGGACTTGTGGTCTTAAAGGAGGTGAATTTTATGGATTAAATATCAATATTTATGATGTGTTTATGTCCCTAGCTTTCTTTCTCCTTATGTGTAACATTTGGAATTGTTGTTGGGAAATTGTGCATGGAATTGGTGACGTATTGAAAGAAAAATGTAGTTTGGTGATGTTTATGTGCGTTGTGAAAACATGGCTGTTCTTTGGAATATAATATGATATAAAATATGTTAATATAATCTTAATTATGATCATGGACCATTTATTACAAAAAAGGACCCAAAAGAGACCCTTTTTGGTCGCACCGGGCATCCGCCCTCGCGTTTGGAGCACCTGCGGGCGCAGGTGCCAACACAGGTAACTTTGGATAGTGCCAAGGGTCACCTGAGTCCACACCTCATCAAAATTCAGGCGCAGGTGTCTTTGCAGGTCATCCCAGAAGTTCGTTTTGCATGTTTTTGCATCTCCTCGACCCCCAAAGCCCCCTACACCCTTCATGGATGCAATTATCAACTTATGATACCTTTTGAATGACTTTAAAGGAGTTTCCCGGAGGTATTTTGAATGGTATCAATTATGGATTGTTGTTCATGTGTTATTGTTAAAGGTATTGAGATGAATTGATGGAGTAATTGTGACGTAGTGTTAATGAGGAAGTGTAAAGGATAAACTTGGTGTGCAATGTAATTGGTTTACGGTGTCTTGGTCAATGTGTGGAATGTTATGGTATTGTTGGTATGGTGATGCAATAAATGGTATTGTAAGAGGGTGAAATGACATTATATGGAAATCACGTAATTCATTGTCGTCTTATGCACTTGTAATGTAGTTAGTTGTTAACGGGAGCTTAGTGATGTACTTGTGTTGTAGAGTAACATATAAGGAAGGAGTTGGACTGTCGTATTCACATATAGTACTGTATATTAATATTGGGAAAAATAAGGTATGCAAGGTTACTCTTTCCGTATCCTTCTGCAGCAGATATTGTTCACATTGACATAGTACTTGTTCCATTCTGAAGTGTTCTAAAGTATCCCAGCTCAGGTTGACATATGTTGTTATTCACATGTTTCTTATTCTTAGACCAAATTGTGGTTCACATGTCTCTTATTCATTGACTGAGGTTCCAAAGTTCTCATAATGTTGTAACTACTAAAAGAACTATCTCAAGGAAAGTAATGATGTAAGGAGAATCTATTCATTCTTGTGTAGCATTTCCAATAATGTTACATTCTAAAGTTCCAATGATGTTATGACTATCAACGCGTCAATCTCACAGAAGTAAAGAAATGAAGTAATGTATTACTTTTATAATGAAAGAATGAAGTGATGTATAATTGTTTGAATATTCTTGAGTGACATCCCAGGGCTCAAAGTACCTAGCATGGGTTAATAACATCCCAGGGGCGACATAAAAGCCTAGCATGGGTTAATATAACATCCTAGGGGTCAAAGTACCTAGCATGGGTTAATAACATCCCAGGGGCGACATAAAATCCTAGCATGAGTTAATATAACATCCCAGGGGTCAAAGTACCTAGCATAAGTTAATAACATCCCAGGGGCAACATAAAAGACTAGCATGGGTTAATATAACATCCCAGGGGTTAAAATACCTAGCATGGGTTAATCTCATCCCAGGTGCGACAGAAGAGCATAGCATGGGTAGAACGATAAATATGAACAAATGTAAAAGCAAAAGAAGTAAAGGACGTAATGTACATGGTTCCACATATGCAGACCGGTGGTTTATCTGTACTGACTATTCTCTTATACTTGATTTCATGGAAGTAATTTTATATCATACAGTTTCATATGAGCCTTACATACACAGTACATTCTTCGTACTGACGTCCCTTGGGGGACTTACCTTACTTGCTGCAGGCGCAGGTACTAGTAGACCTCCACAGTAGGTTGAGGATCATTGACGATCTTTGGGTGAACTCCAGTTGGTTCGGGGCTTTCCGAGTCACAGTTGCACATTTTTTTTGGTATGGTAAATGTTGTATAAAGCGGGGACTTGTCTCGACTTTAGGTTGGTTATGAGTAAATATCTGTTAGAGGCTTTGTAGACGTATGTGGGAATATGAATGTAAGGGATGTATGTCCATTTTGACATGGTGGCCCTAACGGCCAAGTTTCTTATATGTATATATCACATGTTTCCATGACTTCCGCTATTGGCAACTTATATCTCTATGTGATGGTGATGTTTCCTTAATGACATGCATATGAATGGACATGGATGAAGATTGGTTCTCTCGGGCCTTATCGGCTTCGTTGGAATTCGAGGCGTGATATTTTAGAACCCCTCCCCCCCTTCTCTCTCTCTCTCTTTCTTTGTACAAATAAGTTTGATGATAAAAGTTTGAATTTTCTTTTAATCATCCTTTCTCTCTGTTGACAACTTTACTTTAAAGGTGAAATTTTTTATTTTATTTTTATTTTTAATTTTATTTTTTATTATAATTAGCCTAAATGAAAGTCTAATTCTTCTAAGTGTTGGACTATGACGAACCAGTCTGCTATAAAGAGGGCTCCTATATTAGATAAGTGAATATGAAGTTAGGGTAATGGTTGGGTAAGGCTAGAATGCTCAGTCTGATGGTGCAGTGTTATGGAAACATAACGGTAGTCCTGTTGTGCCCACTTAGCCTTGTGGATGGCACCTAGGGTTATTTTAGGACTGTGGTTTACTGTATCATCCAATCTGAGGGTTCACATGCCTGTAAAGAGGTTCCTAGTGACGTCGCCCTTACTAAAGGTCCTGTTTGTTTGTTATCAGAGCCATGTTTTATAGCAATAATTACATGTAAGTCTATTCTAACACTTCTCTAAGAGATGAATATCATCAAGAGAAGATCTACTGTCAAGAACAGTAGTAAAGAGGAATATGATATGCCTCAACATCTGGATCTCCTTAATAGATGGAGTATTCCTAAGATCCAACCCAAGGTTATATACCAGATGGGTACTTTTGAAAAACTCAGTTTAAAAAAATTGTTAAGACGACCGAAGAGACTCTAATAGTCGATAGTGATCATGCTACCTATAGATTACTATCTGATAATGATTTGGCTCCTTATAGGGAAACCCATAAGTTTATGCATATTGGGTTAATCCAAGTCACCTTTAAGTCACTTACTTTGAGAGGCTTACCCGAAAGCTTTATAGGAGCTTTAAGAAATGGTAGAAATCAGAACTGGAGGAAATCCCTAATAGGGACAATTCAGACCAGTTTGACCTATGGGCTAGTTTATTTTAATGCATATCCTAATTTGCAAATTTCTTTAAATGATGATAATTCACTAAATGCCTTAATGTTAAACATTAAATTACATGGTTATGAGTATGCACCAGGTACTGAAGTCATGTTTATCTGTTATAGAATTTATTATAAATATTTATATACCTTAAATCCTATGTGCAAAATTATGGACTTTAAAAGTGAAATTATTTTAATAGAAACTAATTTTGGTAAATCCAAAGTTACCACCTGAAGACCTATCAAGTGGGATGAAATTGATTTCCCAAAAGAATGGGTCATTGAGGAGGCTGCTCCTCCAACAGCTAGTTCTAATAGTGAAATCACTGAAGTTGAACAGGCTCCAGATGGTACTGTAAAAATTAGATTCACAGACTCGACTTTTGATACTGATAATATCATGTTATTGAATAGAATAAATAGATCTAATTTATTAACTAGATGTTTTCCTTCATACGTATCTCGTGTTGATTATATTGTTGATTATCCTTCTAGAGCATCAACTTCTCAAATAAGAGAAGAAAATAGAGTTAGTAATATTTTGATTGGGAAAATAATAGTGTTGTTTCAGTCAATGAAGAGGATGCTACAGCCTCTAAAATGAATTTTCCAACTGGTTTAAATGACTAGTACCAAAATTTATTTTAGGCCGGGTTCACCGACAAGAAAAAAGATTTCTGAAGAATTAAGTTACCCAGATGGGAATGCTTCAGAAATTGGTTTTTTGATAATTTTGACAGCGAATTGGATAAATATATCTCAGTGCTGGAGAAGGAGTATCGACACAGTAGTACGTAAACTATAACATCAGTACTTCTTCCCAACAATCTTTTCAAATAAAAAAAGATGACAAAATTATCTATTTTACACGTTTTCAAGTTGTTTGAAGATGATATTACTTCAGTTACAGCTAAACATGTTAATATCATGCTTAAACAACAAAATTATGCGAATGTTTATATAAGTGTATTAGGGGAACATAATATCTCTCTTCATGAGAAGATTGATAGGGTTCTTAAAAGTGTCCAGGACACTAAAAAAGAAAAGGACCCTGGAGTTATTATAGCATCGCCCAGTATTCAACCACCCCCTGATATTAGGGATTTTAAATTAAAAAATATTTCTGATTTAGAAAAAATCATAGAAGCTAAGTTTAGAGACCTTAAGTTTACTCCTTTGACTAATGATTTCAACCTTCATAAGGGAGAAACTTAGGACAAGATTAATAATATGTCCGAAAAATTTGCTCGTAGACCTGTTCAGAGACAGTATTATTATCTCAGGCCTACTCCGCAGGATGTTCTACTAGAAGAACAAGAGTATGTTATAACTAATAGTTATAATGGAAAACATATCTATGAATGGAATATAGATGGTTTTACAGAAAGACAAATCTATATGTTGGTTCATAGAATGATGATGTACAATACTATCTGTACGCAGTGCAATAGTGGAGATAACAGCATTGCAGAAATAATTATAGTTGGTTTTACTAACCAATTAAAGGGATGGTGGGATAATTATCTCAATAAAGAACAACGAGGAATTATTCTCACAAGTATTAATAATGAAAGTGGAGTGATATTCAAAATGCTATTTATACTCTCATTGTTAACATTATAGAACATTTTTCAGGAAGATGGTCAGATGATAGTGAAACTATTAGGACCCTTATGTAACTCTCTCATCCTTTAGGTTGTATAAAGACACCTTTTTATCAATAGTTATGGAATTATCAGAGTGTAATAGCTCTCATTGAAAGTCCAAATTTATTGACGGATTACCAGTGCTTTTTGCTGAAAGAGTTAGGAAAGCTCTGAGAGCAGGAGCAAATAGTATTGTGTATGATAGTTTCTCATATGGGAAATTAACCAATATTTGTACCCATGAAGGTTTATCCTTGTGTAATAAGATTAAGATGAGTCAGCAGATCAAAAAGCAGAGTCTTAATGAAAGACGCCAAGTAAGTGATTTCTGTGAACAATTTGGAATGGATATTCCAAAAAGAACCCGTAAAAAGTCAAATGACTCTAAGAGGAAGAAGCATTCCTCAAAAAGAGATTTTAATCTTGACAAATATTATAAGCGTCAGGAAAAAAGGGCTAAAAGAAAGAAAGCCTTTAACAAGAGAAAAGAAATGGTGATGGCTTCTGATAAGCCTAATGCTTGCTACATAAGTGGCAGAGTCGGCCATTATGCTAAAGATTGTAAGATGAAGGAAATGATAAAACTCCTTGATATTGATGATAAAAAGTTGAATCTTCTTTTAATCATCCTTTCTCTCTGGTGACAACTTTACTTTAAAGGTGAAATTTTTTTTTTTTATTTTTATTTTTTATTACAATTCGCCTAAATGAAAGGCTAATTCTTCTAAGTGTCGGACTATGATGAACCAGCCTGCTATAAATAGGGATCCTATATTGGATAAATGAATCTGGAGCTAGGGTAATAGTTGGGTAAGGTTAGAATGCCTCACTCCGATGGTGTGGTGTTATTGCAATATAACGGTAGTCCTGTTGTGCCCGCTTAGCTGAGTGGATGGTGTCTAGGGTTGTTTTGGGACTGTGGTTTACTTTATCATCCAGTATGAGGGTTCACATGCCTGTAAAGAGGTTCCTAGTGCCATCACCCATGTGAAAGGTCCTGTTTGCAACATAGCGGTAGTCGTGTTGTGCCCACTTAGCCGAGTGGATGGTGCCTACGGTTGTTTTGGGACTATGGTATGCTATATCATCCAGCCTAAGGGCTCACGTGCCTATAAAGAGGTTCCTAGTGTTGTCACCCTTGCAAAAGGTCCTGTTTGGTTGGTATTAGAGCCAGTTCTATAATAGTTCCAGGTAATTCTAGTATAACACTTCTCTTAAAGATGAATGTCATCAAGAGAAGATCTACTATAAAGAACAGTAGAAAAAAGGAATATGATATGCCTCAGCATTTGGATCTCCTTAATAAATGGAGTATTCCTATCATACAACCCAAGGTTATTTACCAACTGGGTACTTTTGAAAAACTCAATTTAAAACAAATTGTTAAGACAACTGCAGAGACTTTAACAGTTGATAGGGATCATGCTACTAATAGATTATTATCTGAAAATGATTTGGCTTCTTATAGAGAAACCCATAAATTCATGCAAATTGGGTTAATCCAAGTCTCCTTTAAGCCACTTAATTTGAGAGGCTTACCCGAAAGCTTTATAGCATCTTTAAGGGATGGTAGAAACCAAAACTGGAGAAAATCCCTAATAGGGACAATTTAGACCAGTTTGGCCTATGGGCCAGTTTATATTAATGCATAGCCTAATTTACAGATTTCTTTAAATGATGATAACTCATTGAATGTTTTAATGTTGAATATTAAATTGCATGGTTATGATTATGCACCAGGTACTGAAGTTATGTGTATCTGTTATAGGATTTATTATAAACCTTTATATAATCTAAATCCTATGTGTTAAATTATGGATTTTTAAAATGAAACTATTTTAATAGAAACTAATTTTGGTAAATCTAAAGTTACCACCTGCAAACCTATTAAGTGGGATGAAATTGATTTTCCAAAAGAATGGGTCATTGAGGAGGTTGCTCCTCCAAGAACTAGTTCTAATAGTGAAATCACTAAAGTTGAACAGGCTCCGGATGGTACTGTAAAAATTAGATTTACAGACCCGACTTTTGATGCTGATAATATCAGGTTATTGAATAGAATAAATAGATCTAATTCATTAACTAAATCTGTTCCTTCATACATATCTCCTGTTGATTATATTGTTGATTATCCTTCTAGAGCATCAACTTCTCAAATAGTATTTTGATTGTGAAAAATGATATTGTTGTTCCAGTCAATGAAGAGGATCCTACAGCCTCTGAAATGAATTTTCCAACTAGTTTAAATGACTAGTACAAAAATTGATTTTGGATCGGGTTCACTAGCAAGAAAAAAGATTTCTGAAGAATTTAAGTTACCAGATGGGAATGCTTCAGAAATTGGTTTTTCGACAATTTTGACAACAAAGAAAGGAATCACTTTCAAAATGAATTTTATAAAGATCTTTCAGACTTTAAAAAAGTTATCCCATTTGTCCCATGGTTCTTGGCCAAGTATGTGGATAAATATCTATCAGTGCTGCAGAAGGAGTATAGACTCAGTAGTACTGAAACTACAAGATCAGTACTTCCTCCCCAACAATCTTTTCAAATAAAAAAAATGACAAAATTGTCTATTTTTCAGCTTTTTCAAAGTTGTTTAAAGATGATACTGCTTCAGCTACTGCTAAACATGTTAATATCATGCTTAAAAGATAAAATTATGCGAATGTTTATATGAGTGTATTAGGCGAACATGTTATCTCTCTTCATGAGAAGATTGAGAGGGCTCTTAAAAGTGTCCATGACACTAAAAAAGAAAAGGACCCCGGAGTTATTATAGCTTCGCCCAGTATTCAACCACCCCCTGATATTAGGGATTTTAAATTAAAAAATACTTCTGATTTGGAAAAAGTCATAAAAGTTAAGTTTAGAGACTTTAAGATTACTCCTTTGACTAAAGACTTCAACCTTCATTAGGGAGAAATTTTGGACAAGGTTAATAAGATTTCCCAAAAATTTGCTCGTAGACCTGTTCAGAGACAGTATTATTATCTCAGGCCTCCTCCGCAGGATGTTCTAATAGAAGAACAATAGTATGTTATAACTAATAGTTATAATGGAAAGCATATCTAAAAATGGAATATAGATGGTTTTACAGAAAGACAAATCTATATGTTGGTTCATAGAATGATGATGTACAGTACTATCTGTCAGTAGTGCAATAATGGAGATAAAAGAATTGCAGAAATAATTATAGCTGGTTTTGCTGGCCAATTGAAGGGATATGGTGGGATAATTATCTCACTAAAGAACAACAAGGATTTATGCTCACCAGCATTAAGAATTAAAGTGGTTTGATATCTAAAAATGTTGTTTATACCCTCTTGTTAACATTATAGAATATTTTTCTGGAGGATAGTCAGATGATAATGAAACTATTAGGACCCTTATGCAAAATTTGAGATGTTAGACTCTCTCATCCTTTAGGTGCTATAAAGACACCTTTTTATCCATAGTTATGGAATTACCAGAGTGTAATAGCTCTCATTGAAAGCCCAAATTTATTGTCGGATTACCAGTGTTTTTTTACTGAAAGATTTAGGAAAGCTCTGAGAGCAGGAGCAAATAGTATTGTTTATGATAGTTTCTCATATGGGAAATTAACCAATATTTGTACCCATGAAGGTTTATCCTTGTGTAATGAGATTAAGATGAGTCAGCAGATCAAAAAGCAGAGTCTTAATGAAAGACGCCAAGTAAGTGATTTCTGTGAACAATTTGGAATGGATATTCCAAAAAGAACCCGTAAAAAGTCAAATGACTCTAAGAGGAAGAAGCATTCCTCAAAAAGAGATTTTATCTTGACAAATATTATAAGCGTCAGGAAAAAAGGGCTAAAAGAAAGAAAGCCTTTAACAAGAGAAAAGAAATGGTGATGGCTTCTCATAAGCCTAATGCTTGCTACATAAGTGGCAGAGTCGGCCATTATGCTAAAGATTGTGAGATGAAGGAAATGATAAAAATCCTTGATATTGATGATAAAATATAGGATTCTTTATGTAAGATTCTTCTGAATTCCTTTTCGAAAAATAGTCCGGAACAGAGTGAGTTTGATGATTCTTCTACAGATGAAGAATTAAGAGCTCTCAAAGAACTTAAAGTTCTCCAGGATAATGATTATATCCCATCATCTTCAGAAGAAGATTGTCTTCCATGCCAATCGGGCCAACCGTGTGAAAATAAAGAAACTGATGAATTGTATGGAATTTATTCTTAGTTTAAGGATCTTAATGTTAAGGTTCTCAAGATGATAAGTTGATAGAACTCCTAAAAATCATCAAAGACCTTGACATCAGGTCACATATCATAGATAAAATGGAAGGTTTGGATAAAGGAACTCTGACTCAGGATATCCAAAGAGGGACCTATTCTATGGTGGAAGTAAAAAAGATATTAAGGGATAGACATCAGGCAGAATATACTCCGACTACTCTTCAGGATTTAATTAAAGAGGTTCATAACCTCAAAGAAGAGTTTGAATTTCTCAAACAGAATAATAAAGTTATGGAAGAAAGAATCTTGAGTTTGTAAATGTCTCATATAGATGAGGGCAGAAGTTAGAATCAGCTTGAAGATCTTATTGATGAAGTAGAAAACTTGAAGACATAGGAATTATTTTTGGGATCCTTAAAGGATAAGGATAAATAAGAATTTCTTCAAGTTTTGGAGTTAATAACTTCACAAAAATTTTATACTAAAATTACTCTTTTAATTGATTACAATTTTAAAAAAGAGTTTACTGCCCTAGTTGACAACGGAGTAGATTTAAATTGTATAAAGGAAGGATTAATACCTTCCAGATATTCTCATCAAACAACTCATAGTCTCCTAAATGCTCGAAGGAGTAAAATAAAAACTAATTTTAAATTACCCAAAGCATATATTTGTAATAACAAAGTTCGTATGCCTGAGACTTTTGTATTGGTAAAAGATATTTTAGATGAAATTACCTTAGGCGTACCATTCTTTATGCATATTTTCTCGATTACTAAATGGGATACCACTGGTATTACGGGAACATATGATAATAAGAAAATTTGGTTAGAGTTTATAACTCAACCTTTTGATAGATTTTTGAGTCAAATAAAAGGCAGAATTTTGTCAAAAATTAAACAAGCAGATTTCATAAAAAATGAAATAAATTTTTTATCAGTAGAAAATACTTTACAAGATCCTAAATTAAAGGAAAAAATTGGCTTATTACAAAATCAATTTACTTTACAAATATGTGGAGATCATCCAAATATTTTTTGGGAACGGAAAAAACTTGTGGTAAGTCTACCATATGAAGAAGATTTTGTAGAGAATAATATCCTTACTAAGGCAAGACCTTGTCAAATGAATTCAGAATATTTGCAACTATGCAAAAATGAAATTCAAACTCTTTTGAACAAAGGTATAATAAGACCTTCAAAGTCCCCTTGATCTTGTACTGCTTTTTATGCTAACAAGCATACAGAACAAGAATGAGGAATTCCCATAATTGTTATTAATTACAAGCCTCTTAATAAGGTTTTAAAATGGATTCGCTATCCAATCCCTAATAAAAAGATTTATTGGGTAGATTTCGTGATTCAATTATATTTTCTATATTTGATTTGAAATCAGGTTATTGGCAAATTCAGATGTAAGAGCAGGACCGATATAAAACTGCTTTTAATGTGCCAGTGGGGCAATTTGAATGGAAAGTTATGCCATTTGGATTAAAAAATGCTCCTTCTGAATTTCAGAAAATTATGAATGATATTTTCATACCCTATAGCAATTTTATAATTGTTTACATAGATGATATACTGATGTATTCAAAAACAATTGAAACACATTTTAAACACCTGGATTTATTCAAGAAAATCATTATTCAAAATGGTTTGGTAATATCTAAACCAAATATGTTTTCGTTTCAAACCAAAGTCCAATTTTTGGGACATTTTATTGAAAAAGGAAAAATAATTTCTCTTAACAAAAGTATTGAGTTTGCTTCAAAATTTTCTGATATCATTACTGATAAAACTCAACTTCAAAGGTTTTTAGGAAGTTTGAATTATATTTCTCCTTTTGTCAAAGATTTGGTAAAGGATACAACTATTTTTTATGACAGGCTAATGAAAAATCCTGCAGTCTGGACCGATGATCATACTCAAGTGGTCAAAAATATTAAGGCCAAAGTTAATAACTTCCCATTCCTTACATAAGCTAATTCGAACTGGACTAAAATAGTTCAGACTGATGCTTCAGATATTGGTTAGGAGGAATCTTAATAGAGTATTCTCTAGATAATAAGAAACAAGAATATCTTGTTCAGTTTTATTCTGGTAAATGGACTATTAGTCAAAAGAATTACGCTATTGTGGCTAAGGAAATCCTTGCTATAGTAAAAAGTGTTATTAAATTTCAAGGTGATTTATATAATCAAAAGTTCTTCATAAGGACTGACTGTCAAGCATTAAAATTCATCTTTAATAAAGATATCAAACATGATGTTTCTAAACAAATGTTTGCAAGATGGCAGTGTAACACCGCGTATTTTGCGTGTACTTATTCTATTGCTATGAGACTTGAGATAACCTTGTTTTATAGGTAACGAACCATGTTTCTTAAGTTATTAGCGGTGGTTTAAAGAGGATTAAAGAATATTATAATGGCCCAAACATTTCAGCATGTATATGCCAAGTTAACCCAAACGAAAGTGTTTAAACGCGAGATAGTAAGGTGGTATTCTACCTCAAGGATTAAAGTGTCCAATTTTATATAAGTATTAAGTTAAAATAAGGGGTTAAGACTTAGAATATGGAATAAAATAAGTGAGCTGCTTGCTTGACTTAAATTAAGCTAGTAGGTGCATCAGCTACTTTGACTTATTGACCAATCTAAGAACCAAGTAGGTTCATAACCTACTAAGACTCCTTTGACCAGCTTATTGGTCCAAGTACACTATCACCTACTTGAACTAATTTTGGCCCATGTTAAAAAAGAGAAAAGGAGAAGAATGGGCAGCCAAGGCCCAACAGTTTCAGATCTACAAAGGCCCAATTATAATGGGAAAGTAGGTGCATCAAATACTTGATAAAATATGGACCAAATTAGCCAAGAAATTCTTCCAAGATCAGTTCCCTTTAAAGGGATTGAAACTAGATCATTTGACCCATTTTAACTTAGACAAAAATTCAGCTTTCTAGAGTTTTCTCTCTTGCTCTCTCTTAGCTTCTACAATAGCCCTAAGTTTCCATTAGGGTTCTTAGGATTTACCTTCCTTCCAAGATAAAGGTAAGTGAACAAATCATGATCTTATCTCAAGAAGACTATGGAAATTATTTTCTTCATGTTTAAATTATAAGACAGCCCTCTATAAGTTTGGCAGTCCCATTTTTCTTAGTTATTAAGAGATTTTTCTCTTCTCCTTTGGTTTTTTTGAAGGAACCAAGATATTGAAGAAATACAAGTTAAGAGAATAAACTATCACAAAATTAAGATAAGGCTACTACCCATTTTTGACCCCTTTCTATATACATGTTTTAGTGGAGAATTGTGTATACATTGTTATCAAGAACTCAAGGGATGATGAGTTCAATATTTGGTTGCTATGATAAAATATATTGGGGATGTTTTAAGAATTTTTTTTATGTGTGTATGTTGGGGACAACTTAGTTGATGTTGGGAAAGGATGTAACTAACTTGTATTGAATTATAGACGGAGGATGTGGTGATACACCACCGAACTGAATATTATGTAAGCCTACTACCCACTCCACTTTGTATATTGTTTTGAGGGTGTAATAAGACTAAAGTTTTTTTGGGGTACCTTATAAGAATTTGTATGGTATGTGAATGTAATTGGAGGAGTAAGGGTTAAAAGAACACCCTTGAATAAATTAATTACGGGCTTACTGCCCGGCTAATATTTGGTGAGGTTAAGTGGCTTAAATGTGTTGATTAGCTACTAATACTAGTTTTACCAATTACTTTATTGTATATAAGTAGTCCAAAGGGAAGAAGGTTAATTTGGGGCAATATCGGAGTTGTACAGCAAGGTATGTAAGGTTATCCAATTCTATGTTCTTTGGCATGAAATCGAATACATTGATGTTACATTTGTTCCCTATGTCACTGTTACTACCTTAAATGTGCATTCATATGTCTCTCACTACTGGTCCAAAGTTTAAAACTCAATAATGTTATGACTACCAAAAGAACTATCTCAAAGATTAAAGAAATGATATAAAGAGAATCTGTATATTCTTGTGTGGTATCCCAGGGGTGGAAGGAACACCTAGCATGGGTCGATACCAATATCACAGGTGGTATACCAGGGGTGAAAAGAAAGCCTAGCATGGGTCGATCCCTATTTGTGTATTTATGAGGACCGTATCCCAGAGGTTAAAATACCTAGCATGGGTCATCCTCTTTTATCATTGATCAGATGGTCATTTGTATCATATGATTTACAATTTCATAATGTAAAGAAGGATAAAGTAAAGTAAAATATGTAATGTACATGATCCCATAAATACAAGCAAAGGTGGTCTTTTATTCTTATCTATACAGTTAAATATTGATATCTTATTTTACTAAGATCTTGTCTTACCTATGGTCACTTTATGCCTTACATACTCAGTACATTCTTTCGTACTAACATCCCTCATGGGGAAACTGTGTTTCATAACATAGGTATAGGTACTCCAGCTAGTATACCTCCTCAATAGGAGTACATGACACTGAGTTGTGATTGGTGAGCTCCAAGTTGATTCGGGGATTTACCTAGTCTTTGATATGTATATTTTGGTATTATACAGTAGTTTTGTACAGTGGGGGTCTGTCCCATCCTAGAGTATGTTTTCTATCCTATAGAGGCTTTGTAGACTAATGTATGAAGTTCAAATATGTTTAGTCTCGTAACAGTTGTGGCCCTAATAGCCAAGTCATCTATATATGGTTTGGGTCTATCTATGTTGGTCTTTTATTACTTTAGCTTTTATATATATGTTTCAAAGTTTCATGATTCTCATAGTTATATGCATGGTAAGCACAGGTTAAAGTTGGTTCTCTCGAGTCTTTAGGGCGTCGGGTGCCTGTTCATCTCAATGGGACTTGAGGTGTGACAAAAGTGGTATCAGAGCAGGTCATCCTAAAGAGTCTACGAAGTCGTATTTATGTAGAGTCTTGCTTATGGGTGTGTTGTGAACCACATCCATAAGTAGGAGGCTACGGGACATTTAGGAGTTGTTTCTTTTTCTTCATTTCTTAGATCGTACGATAGAGCTAATATTGTAGGTGGGATTGTATTTAACCTTTGAAATGTTTTTTCTCATTATAGTAAAGATATCGGTTACAAGAAGAAGTAAGAATACATGTAAGCAAGTAGATGTGGCTACCGGAGAAGGGACCAGTAAGTCACCACCTAGACAACCTAATCAAAGTGAGGCTCAAGATGAGTTTGCATCACGAACTTCTTCTAATCCTCCATCTCTAGAAGAACTAAGAAGGAGAGGAGTACCCCCAGCATCACCTATTAATGCTACTGAGCAAGATTTAAGAAATACAGTGCAATTGTTGACTTTCATTATTGCTGGACAAGGTCGAGGACAAGCTGGTCCAACTATGGGTACTAATGGTGCGGATAGGGTAGCTAGTCTACAGACACAGGATTTCCTTAAGTTGGACCCTCCCATATTCACTAGGTCATATCTTAATGAAGACCCATAAGACTTTATTGATCAAATCCAAAGGGCTTTAGATGTCATGAATGTATATGGTAAAGAGATGGTTGAGCTAGCAACGTATAGATTAAAAGGTGAGGTAATATTATGGTATAAATACTGGAAATGATCTAGGGGTATAGGTGCACCTTCAACTAATTAGGAAGTGTTCTTGATCATTACCTTCCATTTGAAACCCAAGAGGCCTGTGCAAATTAGTTTTTGAATCTTTGCCAAGGGAATATGAGCGTGAGGGAGTATAGTCTTCAGTTTAACTCTTTGTCCAGGTATGCTCCTAATGTAGTAGCTACTATGGAAGATAGAGTTCATCGATATGTGGATAGATTGGATCCATATCTGGTTAGAGATTGTACTATTGCTTCCTTGAATAAAGACATGGATATAGCAAGGATACAAGCTTTTGCATAGAAAAAGAAAGATCAAAGACAAAGAAGAAGGACACAAGAGCCAAAAAGAGGGTACTCCAAGAGGGATAGGTCTGTGGGGCAGTTTATGCCATCCCAAAGTGAGTTCAGGCCTCAATTTTAAATAGACCGCCTAGGCCACCATCTTCCTATTTTATAGCAATTGCTCCACCCTGGTTTCAAGGGTTTAGGGCAATCAATTTGGGAAAAGAAGTGAGAGCCAAGGTTCAGTTGCGGGAAACCAAGAGCATGGATGCATGAGCCAATAAATACCTCCTAGACATCTTTGTAAGCAATGTGGGAGACATCATCTAGGTGCATGCTGGTTTGGGATAGATGTTTTTTATTGGTGTGGTAAACTGGGCCATATGATAAAAAAATTCCCTCGAAGGGGCTGGGTAGTATAGCACAAAATACTGGATCATCTATCGCATCATCATCATCGATGCCTCCTTTAGGTAGGGGTCAACAGATGCCTACTGGTCGTGGTAGAGGTGGTAGAGGAGCAGCTATTTCTAGCGGAGTCCAAAATCGTACATATGCTCTAGCGGGTCGACAAAATTTGAAGGCTTCTCCTGATGTGGTTACAGGTACATTGTCCATCTATTCACAAAATGTGTATGCATTAATTGATCCGAGCTCTACACTATCATATGTCACTCCATTGATTGCTGGAAAGTTCAAAAGAACACTGGAATCACTGGTTAAACCATTTGAAGTATCTACACCAGTTGGCGAGTCTATTATAGCTAGAAGAGTTTATCATAATTGCATAGTAACTGTTTGTGATCGCGACACATTGACCGATCTTGTTAAGCTAGAAATGGTAGATTTTGATGTTATAATGGATATGGATTGGTTGGCTTCTTGTTATGCCACAGTAGATTGCCGAGCTAAGAGGGTGCATTTCTATTTTCCAAAAGAGGCAGCCCTTGAATGGAGAGGTAATATTGGAGCACCAAGGGGTAAGTTTATTTCTTATATTAAGGCAAAAAAGATGATGTCCAAAGGGTACATATGTCATATAGTGAGGGTGAAAGATGTAGATATGGAGCCACAGACTCTTCAATCCATTCCAGTGGTAAATGAATTTTCTGATATATTTCCTGAAGAACTTCCTGGTTTACCACCAAAACGGGAAGTAGAGTTTGGTATTGATGTAATCCCAAGTACTCAACCTATTTATATTCCTCTGTATAGAATGGCCACAGAATTATGTGAATTGAAGGAACAATTAAAAGATTTGTTAGAAAAGGGATTCATAAGGCCTACTATGTCTCCTTGGGGCGCACCTGTGTTATTTGTACGTGAGAAGGATGACATATTAAGAATGTGTATTGACTACTGACAACTTAATAAGGTGACAATTAAGAACAACTATCCCCTCCCTAGAATTAATGGTTTGTTTGATCAGTTACAAGGTGCTAAGTGTTTCTCAAAGATAGACTTGAGGTCAAGTTATCACCAAGTGAAAGTGAAGGAGAAAGATATACCCAAAACAACTTTTCGAACACGGTATGGTCATTTTGAGTTTTTAGTTATGTGATCCGGGCTAACAAATGAACCAGCAGCTTTCATGGATCTGATGAATAGAGTGTTCAAGCCATTATTGGATGTGTTTGTGATAGTATTTATAGACGATATTCTGGTGTATTCAAGATCGAAAGAGGACCATGCTAATCATTTGCGAAAGGTATTGCAGATTCTTCGTGATCGTAAGTTATATGCAAAGTTCTCTAAATGTGACTTTTGGTTAAAATCAGTGGCATTTTTAGGGCATATTGTATCTGATGAAGGGATAAGGGTTGATTCTCAAAAGATAGAAGTCGTGAAGAATTGGCCAAGAGCCACAACATCTATGAAAGTTCGTAGTTTCCTAGGGTTGGCAGGTTATTATACAAGGTACGTTGAGGGATTTTCTTCCATTTATACCCTAATAACCAAGTTAACACACAAAGCAGTCAAGTTTCAATGGAATGATGCCAGTGAAAGAAGCTTTCAAGTGCTGAAGAATAAGTTAACTTCCACACCTGTATTGGTACTTCCAGATGGTACAGAGGGGTATGCAGTGTATTGTGATGCTTTCGAAGTTGGTCTAGGATGTGTATTGATGCATCATGGTAAGGTAATAGCCTATGCCTCAAGACAATTGCATCCACGTGAGAAGAATTATCCAACACATGATCTTGAGATAGCAGCGGTTATATTTGCTTTAAAGATATGGCATCATTACTTGTATGGGGTTCATTTTGATATATATACTGACCATAAGAGTTGACAATATATCTTTAAGCAAAAGGACTTGAATCTAAGGTAGCGAAGATTGCTTGAGCAATTAAAAGACTATGACGTCTATATCTTGTATCATCCGTGGAAATCAAATGTGGTAGCCTATGCTTTAAGTCGTAAGACAATGGCAAGCACTTATGGGCAGTCCATGGAAAGACAAGGGATAACTAAAGATCTATACCAACTAGCTAGCTTGGGGGTTCGCCTTCTTGAATCTCCAGATAAAGGAGTTATTGTGCAAAATGTGGCAGAATCCTCATTGGTAACTGAAGTGAAAGAAAAGCAGTATGTGGATCCTATTCTATTACAACTTAAGGAGAATGTACAAGAAGCTATGACAAAGGCATTTGAGCTTACGCAAGAGGGAGTACATCGGTACCAAAATAGATTGTGTGTACCTAATATTGATGGACTAAGGAAGAGGATTTAGCAACACACCATTCAAGATATTTTGTCCATCCAGGGTCAACCAAAATGTATCATGACCTGAAAAAAGTGTATAGGTGGGGAGACATGAAGAAGTACATTGCAGAATTTGTAGCCTAATGTCCAAATTATCAACAAGTTAAAGAAGAGCATCAAAAGCGAGGAGGTTATATGCAGTGTATGCAGCTCCCAATTTGGAAGTGGGACATGATCAACATGGATTTCATCACTGGTTTGCCTCTCTCCTCTCGAAAGTTTGATTCCATATGGGTAATAATTGATAGACTCACCAAAACAGCATATTTCTAAGACCACTTACACAGCTGAAGAGTATGCAAGGTTGTATATTAAAGAGATAGTTCGGCTAAATGGAGTCCCAATTTCTATTATATCCGATAGGGGAGCTCAATTTACCATGAACTTTTGGAAGTCATTTCAAAAGATTTTTGGAACGCAAGTGACTTTAAGTACAACTTTTCACCCTCAAACAGATGGTCAGGCAGAACGTACGATCCAAACACTTGAGGATATGTTGCAAGCTTGTGTATTGGACTTCAAAGGTAGTTGGGATGATCATTTGTCACTTATTGAGTTTGATTATAATAATAGCTATCACTTAAGTATCAAAATGGCACCTTATGAAGCTTTATATAGGAGAAAGTGTAGATCACCAATTAGGTGGTTTGAAGTGGGTGAAACTGCATTATTTGGGCCAAATCTTGTTCATCAAGCTATGGAAAAAGTTAAGGTGATACAACAACGGCTAGAAATAGTTCAAAGTTGACATAAATCATACACAGATGTTAGAAGAAGAGGGCTAGAGTTTACTATGGGAGATTGGATATTCTTAAAGGTGTCACCAATGAAAGGGGTAATAAGGTTTGATTAAAAGGGAAAACTGAGTCCACGCTATATAGGGCCATATAATATTATTCAAATATTTGGCCAAGTTGCATATGAGTTAGAGCTTTCCCAAGAACTTTCAATAGTACATCCAGTGTTTCATGTCTCAATGCTCCGAAAATGCATAGGAGATCCATCTCATATTACTCCTACTGAAGATGTAAAAGTTACAGAAGGACATACTTACGAAGAAGTGCCTATTGCTATTTAAGATCAGCAAGTCAAGAAGTTAAGAAATAAAGAAGTAGCTTCTGTAAAATTACTTTGGAGGAACCAACAAATAGAAGAGATCACATGGGAAGCCGAGAAAGCAATGAAATCCAAGTACCCTCACTTATTCGAATCTGAAATGATAGTCCAAGATGATGAATTGGAGCATTAACAAGTAAGTATAAATGTGTAAGTGTTATGTGGTAACATGAAGATTAAACTTGGTCTTGAACTTGTTTAAGCAGGCCAATTATGCTAGCATTCGAGGACGAATATTCTTAGAGAGGGAGGATGTAACACCCCGTCTTTTGCGTGTACTTGTTCTACTGATATGGCACTTTAGGTAACCTTTTTGTATAGGTAACGAACCAAGTTTATTAAGTTATTGGCGGTGGTTTAAAGAGGATTTAAAGGATATTATAATGGCCCAAACATTTCAGCATGTATACGCCAAGTTAACCCAAATGGAAGTACTTAAACGTGAGATAATAAGGTGGTATTCTACTTCAAGGACTAAAGTGTCCAAGTGTATATAAGTATTAAGTTAACATAAGGGGTTAAAGACTTAGAATATGAAATAAAATAAGTAAGTTGCTTGCTTAACTTAAATTAAGCTAGTACGTGACAAGTAGGTGCATCAGCTACTTTGACTTATTGACCAATCTAAGAACAAAGTATGTGCATCACCTACTAAGACAGCTTTGACCAGATTATTGGGCCAAGTATACTATCACCTACTTGAATTAATTTGGGTCCAAGTTAAAAGAGAGAAAAGGAGAAGAATGGGCAGCCAATGCCCAACAGTTTCAGATCCACAAAGGCCCAAGTATAATGGGCAAGTAGGCGCACCAAATACTTGATAAAATATGTCCCAAATTAGCCAATAATTTCGTCCAAGAGAAGCTCCCTTTAAAGGGATTGAAACTAGCTCATTTGACTCATTTTAACATAGATTAAAATTCAGCTTTCTAGAGTTTTTTCTCTTGCTCTCTCTTAGCTTCTACAGTGGCCCTTAGTTTCTATTAGTGTTCTTGAGATTTACCTTCCTTCCAAGCTAAAGGTAAGTGACCAAATCATGAGCTTATCTCAAGAATACTATGGAAATTATGTTCTTCATGTTTAAATTACTACCTTAAAAGTGTATTCACATGTCTCTCACTACTGCTCCGTAGTTTAAAACTCAATAATGTTATGACTACAAAAAAAACTATCTCAAAGATTAAAGAAATGATGTAAAGAGAATCTGTATATTCTTGGGTGGTATCCTAGGGGCGGAAGGAACACCTAGCATGGGTCGATCCCAATATCACGGGTGGTATCCCAGGGGTGAAAAGAAATCCTAGCATGGGTCAATTTCGATTTGTTCATTTATGAGGACCGTATCCCAAGGGTTAAAATACCTAGAATTGGTCATCCTCTTTTACCACTGATCGGCTGGTCATTTGTATCATATGCTTTACAATTTCATAATGCAAACAAGGATAAAGTAAATTAAAAGATGTAATGTACATGATCCCATAAATACAAGCAAAACTGGTCTTTTATTCTTATCTATACAATTACATATTGATATCTAATTTTACTAAGATCTTGTCTTACCTATGGTCACTTTATGCCTTACATACTAGTACATTTTTTCGTATTGACGTCCCTCATGGGGACATTGTGTTTCATACCACAGGTACAGGTACTCCAGCTAGTAGACCTCTTCAATAGGAGTACAGGACACTTAGCAATGATTGGTGAGCTCCAAGTTGATTCGGGGCTTTACCAAGTCTTTGATATGAGTTTTTTGGTATTATCAGGGGGGTCTGTCCCGACCTATTCTATGTTTTCTATCCTATAGAGCCTTTGTAGACTAATGTATGAAGTTAAAATATAATTAGTATCGTAAAAGTTGTGGCCCCAACAACCAAGTAATGTATAGATGGTTTGGGTCTATCTATACTGGTCTTTCATTACTGTAGCTTATATATATGTGACAAAGTTTTATGATTCTCATAGTTATATACATGGTAAGCACAGGTTAAAGTTGGTTCTCTTGAGTCTTTAGGGCGTCGGGTGCCTGTCCAACTCAATGGGACTTGAGGTGTGACATGCAGGAGTTATTAGCCCCATTTGATTTTGAAATACAATACTTGAAAGGATCGACTAATAGTCTTCCTGATTTTCTCATAAGAGAACATTTGAGTTAATAACTCTTCTTTACTTGTTTCAGGATGATACCAGGGGTTCGAATGATCTATTCACCCACCTCTAATCGAGGAAGAGGACATATACAAGGAAGAAGCAGAGGTAATATCCTCACTCAAATAAGAAATCAGAAGCTAATAGCTTTTAATATTGCAGGCACCTCTGATCTTAATACTGATCATCCTATGTATAAGGAATTTATGGAATTTATGAAATCAAAAAAGAAAAGGAAGGTTATATGTATCCATCTTACTCCTTAGTACTGACAGATGACAGTAACAAAAACACTGAGGCTTATGAATTGAAAGAAAAAAGAGAAGTTATACTTCTTTTGGAACATTCAGATTTGAAATGGAAAAATGATCCATGGAAAATAATGACCATTTATTTAATATAGCATTATATGCTTATCCTAAATACAAATATAGGAGACATTATGAGATCATACTCTCAGATACTGAATCTGCTGCATTTCAAACAAACAGGACCTTTCGCAAGGGTGACGGCACTAAGAACCTCTTTACAGGCATGTGAACCCTCTGACTGGATGATACAGTAAACCATTGTCCCAAAACAACTCTAGGCGCCATCCACTCGGCTAAGCGGTTACAACAGGACTACTGTTATGTTTTCGCAACACTACATCATCGAACTGAGCATTCTAGCCTTACCTAACCATTACCCTAGTTCCAGATTCATTTATTCAACATAGAAGCCTTCTCTATAATAGACCGGTTTGTCATAGTCCTTTAAAAAAATAAAAAAAATAATATTCACCTTTGTAGTAAAATTGTCACTAGAGAGAAAGGATGATTAAGGGAACATGCAAGCTTTTATCATCAAACTTATTTTTACAAATAGAGAGAGAGAGAGAGGTGGTTCTAAAACCTGCCACTTACATAATCCTAATGAATCCTTATATAATGGATTCTTCAAACTATCTAACAAAACATTTAAAGTAAAAAGGGCCCAATCGAGGCCGACAAAGTAAAAGATAAAAAGAAAACGTTGAAAGGCCACATGTGGCCGACAAAGAAAAATTGGTCATTTGGCCCTACAAATAAAACCGTGACCATGTGGCCCACAAACTTTTTTAACGTTGTTTGTCTCTTCACCCCCATAATTTTATTGATTGGGCCTTCTCTTTAGACTTTCTCCTTTCCTCTGTTGGATTTTGCGGAGGTGGAAGATTCTCCCATCTTGTCCTTGAATTATTGGAGAAGTAGGTCCAGATTGTCTAAATCAATCTCACCTGTGCTATTATCACTCTATGCTTCTCCTGCCAGCTCATCTCTATCTTCAGTATGACTGATGGATATCATCAAAACATCATCTGGTTTTTCTATGTCTAAATTCTTTAGAAGATCCTTCTTAACTTCTTCTATATACGAAGCCAGGATTTCTGACTTAGACATTACCCCCTTCTTCATTTGAAGCATTCTGGATATATGCTTGAAAGGACTAGCATCATCTTGCCTAGCCGCTGCTTCCTGTAACAATTTATAATTACTGATAGCTGTATGAATGCTATCAATAGTTTGTTGACCATGGAGCTTTCCTTTCTCATTTTTTTGAGTCATCTTGTTCCAGAACTTTGTATAAAAAGTGTTTTCTAAGCAGGGAAATTCTGTTGTAGTATCAACTTCCACATACCATTTCATTATCCATGGTATAGAAAATTCAATCAAAAATTATATGGTTGACATTTCTTCAAAGAAAATATTTTCTTTTTTTAACTCCATTAATTTTGGAGAAACATCAACCCATTGAGTATAAATATTCTTATAAAAGTGGTAAAATATTAATTGTTGGACCATATAATGTCCACCATTTGCAAAACCATACTGGTACAGTTTGTGAATAAACTTGGCTGCAAATTTTGATAAACCAAGAATGTTTCCTGTGTAAATTTTCATATAAAAGTACTTTATTAAAACTATCCAGATAGTCCCAATAATTATATTTAACTAACACTTTATTATTTGGTAGAGTATATTCCTTTTCATAAAAAGTATTTAAACCCCAATCTTCTGGAGCCAAAATATTTTTAATAATAATTTTTGAAAAATTATACACCATTCTACTATTAGTAGAATAAAAGTGCTGAAATGCTGCGGATTCAGTATCTGAGAGTATGATCTCATAATGTCTCCTATATTTATATGTAGGAGCAGCATATAATTTGTATTAAAATAGCTGGTCATTATTTTCCAGGGATCATTTTTCCATTTTAAATCTTAATGTTTTGAAAGAAGTATAACTTCTCTTTTTTCTTTCAATTCATAAACCTCAGTGTTTTCATTACTGTCATCTATCTATATTGAGTAGTAAGATGGAGGCATATTACCTTCCTTTTCTTTTTTGGATTTCATAAAATCCATAAATTTCTTATACATATGATGATCTGTATTACGATCAATGGTGCCTGCAATATTAGAAGCTATTAGCTTTTGATTTCTTATCTGATCGAGGATATTACCTCTGCCTCTTCCTTGTCCATGTCCCCTTCCTCTATTAGAGACGGGTGAAAATGCCGGTTTGACCCTGGTATCATCCTGAAACAAGTAAAGAAGAGTTATTAACTCAAATGTTCTCATGTGAGAAAATCAGGAAGACTATTAGTCGATCCTTTCAAGTATTGTATTTCAAAATCAAATGGGGCTAATAACGCATGCCATTTTGCAAACATTTGTTTATCCTTAATATTCTTGACCGCTTGAGTATGATCATCGGTCCAAACTGCAGGATTTTTCTTTAGCCTGTCATATAAAATAGTCGTCTTTTCCCAAATCTTTGATAAAAGGAGAAATATAATTCAAACTTCCCAAAAATCTTTGAAGTTGAGTCTTATCAGTAATGACATCAGGAAATTTTGAAGCAAACTCAATACTTCTGTTAATAGGAATTATTTTTTCCTTTTAAATAAAATGTCCTAAAAATCGGACTTTTGTTTGGAACAAAAACATATTTGGTTTAGATATTAGCAAACCATTTTGGATAATAATTTTTTAAATAAATCAAGATGTTTGAAATGAGTTTTAATTGCTTTTGAGTATACCAATATAGCATCGATATACACAATGATAAAATTACTATAAGGAATGAAAATATCATTCATAAATTAGTAGGGATATTATCCTCTACAAAATCATCTTCATATGGTAAATTTACCACATGTTTTTTCCTTTGCCAGAAAATCCTTGGATGATCTCCCCATAGTTGGAAAGTAAATTGGTTTTGTAACAGATCAATCTTCTCCTTTAGTTTAGGAGCTTGTAAAGTATTTTCTACTGATAAATAATTTATTTCATTTTTTATGAAATCTGATTGTTTAATTTTTGACAAAATTCTGTCTTTTATTTGATTAAAAAATCTATCAAAAGGTTAAGTTATAAACTCTAACCGGATTTTCTTATTATCATATGTTCCCGTAATACCAGTGGTATCCCATTTAGTAATCAGGAAAATATGCATAAAGAATGGTACGCCTAAGATAATTTCATCTAAAATATCTTTTACCTAACAAAACTCTTAGGCATACAAACTTTGTTATTACAAAAACATACTTTTGATAATTAAAAACAAATTTTCATTTTACTCCTGCTAGCATTATGGAGACTATGAGTTATTTTATGAAAATAGCTTGAAGGTATTAGTCCTTCCTTTATACAATTTAAATCAGCTCCGCTGTCAACTAGGGCAATAAACTCTTTTTTACAATTGTAAGCACTTAAAAGAGTAATTTTAGTATAAAATTTTTGTGAAGTTATTAACTCCAGAACTTAAAGAAATTCTTCTTTATCCTTATCCTTTAAGGACTTCAAAAACAATTCCTTTGTCTTCGAGGTTTCAGCTTCATCAATAAGATCTTCAACCTGATTTTGGAAGTCTGTATTCAGATCTTGACTTCTGCTCTCATCTATATGAGACATTTCCAGACTCAAGATCCTTTCATCCATAACGTTATTATTCCATTTGAGATATTCAATTTCTTCATTGAGGTTATGAACCTCTTTAATTAAATCCTGATGAGGAGTCGGATTATATTCCGCCTGATCTCTATCCCTTAACATTTTTTTTACTTCCACCATAGAATAGGTTCCTTCTCGGATATTCTGAGTCCGAGTTCCTTTATCCGAACCATCCATTTTATCTATGATCTGTGACCTGATTTCAGGGTTTTTGATGATTTTCAGGAGTTCAATCAACTTATCATCCTTAAGAACCTTAAAATCAAGATCCTTAAACTGAGAATAAATTCCATAGAATTCATTAGTTTCTTTATCTTCAAACGGTTGGCCCAATTGGCATAGAAGATAATCTTCTTCTAAAGAGGATGGGATATAATCATCATCTGTAGATGAATCTTCAAACTCACTCTGTTTCGGACTATTTTTTGGAGAGGAATTCAGAAGAATCTAACATAAAGAATCCTTTATTTTATCATCAACAACAAAGAGTTTTATCTTTTCCTTCATCTTACAATCTATAGCATAATGGTCGACTCTGCCACATCTGTAGCAAGCATTAGGGTTATCATAAGCCTTCACCATTTCTTTTCTCTTGTTAAGGATTTTTTTTCTTTTAGCCTTTTTTTCCTAACGCTTATAATATTTGTCAAGATTAAAATCTCTTTTTGAGGAATGCTTCTTCCTCTTAGAGTCATTTGACTTTTTACGGGTTCCTTTTGGAATGTCTATTCCAAATTGTTCACAGAAATCACCGACTTGGTGTCTTTCATTAAGACTCTGCTTTTTGATCTGTTGATTCAGCTTGATCTCATTATACAAGGATAAACCATCCTGGGTACAAATATTGATTAATTTCCCATATGAGAAATTATCATAAGCAATACTATTTGCTCCTGCTCTCAGAGCTTTCCTAACTCTTTCAGCAAAAAGCACAGGTAATCCGTCAATAAATTTGGACTTCCAGTGAGAGCTATTACACTCTGGTAATTCCATAACTCTGGATAAAAAGGTTTCTTTATACCACCTAAAGGATGAGAGAGTCTTACATCTCAAATTTTTCAGAAGGGTCCTAATAGTTTCACTATCATCTGACCATCTTCCTGAAAAATGTTTTTTAATGTTAACAATGAGGGTATAAACAGTATTTTTGGATATCACTCCACTTTCATTCTTAATGCTTGTGAGGATATTTCCTCGTTGTTCTTTAGTGAGATAATTATCCCACCATCCCTTTAATTGTCCAGTAAAACCAGCTATAATCATTTCTGCAATGCTTTTATCTCCAATATTGCACTGCTTACAGATAGTACTGTACATCATCATTCTATGAACCAACGTATAGATTTGTCTTTCTGTAAAACTATCTATATTCCATTCATAGATTCGCTTTCCATTATAACTATTAGTTATAATATACTCTTGTTCTTCTATTAGAACATCCTGCGGAGTAGGCCTGGGATAGTAATACTGTCTCAGAACAGGTCTACGAGCAAAGTTTTCGGACATCTTATTAACCTTGTCTGAATTTTCTCCCTTATGAAGGTTGAAATCATTAGTCCAAGGAGTAAGCTTTAGGTCTCTAAACTTAGCTTCTATGAATTTTTCTAAATCAGAAATATTTTTTAATTTAAAATCCCTAATATCAGGGGGTGGTTGAATATTGGAAAAATCTATAATAACTCCGGGGTCCTTTTCTTTTTTAGTGTCTTGGAAATTTTTAAAAACCCTATCAATCTTCTCATGAAGAGAGATAATATGTTCCCCTAATACACTAATATAAACATTCGCATAATTCTGCTGTTTAAGCATGATATTAACATGTTTAGCAGTAACTGAAGTAGTATCATCTTCAAACAACTTTGAAAAAGCTGAAAAATAGATAATTTTGTCATCTTTTTTTATTTGAAAAGATTGTTGGGGAGGAAGTACTGATCTTGTAGTTTCAGTTCTACTGAGTCTATACTCCTTCTCCAGCACTGAGATATATTTATCCACATACTTGGCCATGAACCATGGGAAATATGAGATTACTTTCTTAAAGTCTGAAAGATCTTTATAAAATTCATTTTGAAAGTGATTCCTTTCTTTGTTGTCAAAATTGTCAAAAAACCAATTTTCTGAAGCATTCCCATCTGGGTAACTTAAATTCTTCGAAAATCTTTTTTCTTACCGGTGAACTCGATCTAAAATAAATTTTTGTACTAGTCATTTAAACCAATTGGAAAATTCATTTCAAAGGTTGTAGGATTCTCTTCATTGACTGGAACAACAATATTATTTTTGCCAATCAAAATATTATTAACTTTATTTTCTTCTCTTATTTGAGAAGTTGATGCTCTAGAAGGATAATCAACAATATAATCAATAGGAGATATGCATGAAGGAACAAATCTAGTTAATGAATTAGATCTATTTATTCTATTCAATAACCTGATATTATCAGTATCAAAAGTCGGGTCTGTAAATCTAATTTTTACAGTACCATCCGGATCCTATTCAACTTCAGTGATTTCACTATTAGAATTAGCTCTTGGAGGAGCAGCCTCCTCAATGACCCATTCTTTTGGAAAATCAATTTCATCTCACTTGATAAGTCTTCAAGTGGTAACTTCAGATTTATCAAAATTAGTTTCTATTAAAATAGTTTATTTTTAAAATCCATAATTTTACACATAGGATTTAAGGTATATAAAGGTTTATAATAAATTCTATAACAGATACACATGACTTCAGTACCTGGTGCATACTCATAACCATGCAATTTAATGTTTAACATTAAGGCATTTCATAAATTATCATTATTTAAAGAAATTTGCAAATTAGGATATGCATTAAAATAAACTGGCTCATAGGCCAAATTGGTCTGAATTGTCCCTATTAGGGATTTCCTCCAATTCTGATTTCTACCATCCCTTAAAGCTACTATAAATCTTTTGGGTAAGCCTATCAAAGTAAGTGGCTTAAAAGAGAATTGGATTAACCCAATATGCATAAATTTATGGGTTTCCCTATAAGGAGCCAAATCATTATCAGATAGTAATCTCTAGGTAGCATGATCACTATTGACTATTAGAGTCTCTTCGATCGTCTTAAAAATTTGTTTTAAAATGAGTTTTTTAAAAGTACCTATCGGGTATATAACCTTGGGTTGGATCTTAGGAATACTCCATCGATTAAGAAGATCAGGATATTGAGGTATATCATATTCATCTTTTCTAATATTCTTGACAGTAGATCTTCTCCTGATGATATTCATCTTTTAGAGAAGATCTACAGGAAAGTAAACCTCTTTACAAGCATGTGAACCCTCAGACTGGATGATATAGTAAACCACAATCCCAAAACGACCCTAGGCGCCATCCACTTGGCTAAGCAGGCACAACAGGACCAACGTTATGTTTCCATAACACCGTACCATCGGACTAAGCAATCTATCCTTACCCAACCATTACCCAAGCTCCATATTCATTTATCAAATATAGGAGCCCTCTTTATAGCAGACCGGTTTGTCATAGTCTAACACCTAGGCGAATTAGCTTTTCATTTAGGTTAATTGTTCTTGAAAAATAAAAATATTCACCTTTGTAGTAAAATTGTCACCAGAGAGAAAGGATGATTAAGAGAATATGCAAACTTTTATTATCAAACTTCTTTTTACAAAGAGAGAGAGAGAGAGAGTGATTTCTAAAACCTGCCTCTTACATAATCCTAATGAATACTTATATAATGGATTTTTCAAACTATGTGATAAAACATTAAAAGTAAAAAGGGCCCAATCGTGGCCGACAAAGTAAAAGATAAAAAGAAAAAGTTGAAAGGCCACATGTGGCCGACCAAGAAAAATTGGACATTTGGCCCTACAAAGAAAACCATGATCATGTGGTCCAGATACTTGATCAAAGTTGTTTGTCTCTTTACCCCAATAATTTTATTTATGGGGCCTTCTATTTAGGCTTTCTCCTTTCCTCTGTTGGATTTTGCGGAGGTGGAAGATTCTCCCATCTTATCCTTGAATTATTAGAGAAGTAGGTCCAGATTGTCTAGAACAATCTCCCCTGCGCTATTATCACTCTGGGCTTCTCCTGCCAGCTCATCTCCATCTTTAGTATGACTGATGGATGCCATCGAAAAATCATCTGGTTTTTCTATGTCTAAATTCTTCAGAAGATCCTTCTTGACTTCTTCTATATACGAAGCCAGGATTTCTGACTTAGACATTACCCCTTTCTTCATTTGAAGCTTTCTGAATATATGCTTGAAAGGACTAGCATCATCTTGCCTAGCCACTACTTCCCGTAATAATTCATAATTACTGATAGTTGTATGAATGCTATCAATAGTTTGTCGACCATGGAGCTTTCCTTCCTTATTTTTCTGAGTCATCTTGTTCCAAAACTTTGTATAAAAAGTTCTTTCTAAGAAGGGAAATTCTGTTGTAGTATCAACTTTCACAGACCATTTCATTATCCATCGTATAGTAAATTCAATGAAAAAATATATGGTTGACATTTCTTCAAAGAAAATATTTTCTTTTTGTAACTCCATTAATTTTGGAGGAACATCAACCCATTGAGTATAAAGATTCTTCTAAGAGTCTGGTAAAATATTAATTGTTGGACCATATAATGTCCACCATTTGTAAAACTATACTAGTACAGTTTGTGAATAAACTTGGCTACAAATTTTGATAAACCAAGAATGTTTCCTATGCAAATTTTCATATAAAAGCACTTTATTAAAGCTATTCAGATAGTCCCAATTATTATATTTAACCGAGACTTTATTATCTAGGTGAGTATATTCCTTTTCATGAAAAGTATTTAAACTCCAATCTTCTCGAGCCAAAATCTTTTTAATAATAATTTTAAAAAAATTATACACTGTTCTACTATTAGTAGAATAAAAGTGCTGAAATTCAGTGGAATCAGTATCTGAGAGTATGATCTCATAATGTCTCCTACATTCATAAGTAGGAGCAGCATATAATGTTGTATTAAAATAGCTGGTCATTATTTTCCAGGGATCATTTTTCCATTTCAAATCTGAATGTTCCAAAAGAAGTATAACTTCTCTTTTTTCTTTCAATTCATAAACATCAGTGTTTTCATTTCTGTCATCTGGCAGTACTGAGGAGTAAGATGGAGGCATATTACCTTCCTTTTCTTTTTTGGATTTCATAAAATCCATAAGTTCCTTATACATAGGATGATCTGTATTAAGATAAGAGGTGCCTGCAATATTAGAAGCTATTAGCTTCTGATTTCTTATCTGAGCGAGTATATTAGCTTTGTCTCTTCCATGTCCACGTACCCTTCCTCTATTAGAGGTGGGTGAATAGGTCGGTCTGACCCCTGGTATCATCCTGAAAAAAGTAAAGAAGAGTTATTAACTCAAATGTTCTCTTGTGAGAAAATCAGGAAGACTATTAGTCGATCCTTTCAAGTATTGTATTTCAAAATCAAATGGGCCTAATAACACCTGCCATCTTGCGAACATTTGTTTAGCAACATCATTTTAATATTTTTATTAAAGATGAATTTTGCTGCTTGACAGTCAGTCCTTATGAAGAATTTTTGATTATATAAATCACCTTGAAATTTAATAACACTTTTTACAATAGCAAGGATTTTCTTAGCCACAGTAGCGTAATTCCTTTGACTATTAGTCCATTTACTAGAATAAAACTGAACAAGATATTCTTGTGTCTTATTATCTGGGGAATACTGTATTAAGATTCCTCCATAGCCAATATCCGAAGCATCCGTTTGAACTATTTTAGTCCAGTTCAGATTAACTAAAGTAAGGCATGGTAAGTTATTAACTTTTGCCTTAATATTATTGACCGCTTTAGTATGATCATCGGTCCAGGCTG
The DNA here is from genome assembly GCA_031232105.1 of Capsicum rhomboideum. Lineage (NCBI taxonomy): Eukaryota > Viridiplantae > Streptophyta > Magnoliopsida > Solanales > Solanaceae > Capsicum > Capsicum rhomboideum. The sequence continues at coordinate 84,505,809 of CP124712.1, forward strand.
CAGGATTCTTCTTTAGCTTGTCATATAAAATAACAGTATCCTTTACAAAATCTTTGATAAAAGGAGAAATATAATTCAAACTTCCTAAAAACCTTTGAAGTTGAGTTTTATCAATAATGATATCAGGAAATTTTGAAGCAAACTCAATACTTCTATTAATAGGAATTATTTTTCCTTTTTCAATAAAATGTCCCAAAAATCGGACTTTGATTTGAAACATCTTAGGTTTAGATATTACCAAACCATTTTGAATAATGATTTTCTTGAATAAATCCAAGTGTTTAAAATGTGTTTCAATTGTTTTTGAATACAGTCTATCATCTATGTATACAATTATAAAATTTCTACAAGGTATGAAGAGAAGATGGGAGAGGAAGATGAACTTCCTCCGTAGAGTAATATCCCCAAGCTTTCATTTGCAAGTCAAATATTATTTCTTCTTCTTTTAACACCCAATTCAATTTCTCCAAGGCTTAATTTTCTAATACCTATGTTTTGCTGCTGCTCAAAGATTTCCTTTGCATTCAATCTGTGGATTTGATTTTTTTTTTCAGATTTTTTAGATTGTAAGTCGTTTTAGCTGAATTTTTTTCAAAATTCTGAATTGTAGATGGGGGTTGTTCGTATAAGGAGAAAGAGGGTGAGGGGGTTTGAAGGAGAAGGGGGGGGGGGTTTGATGTCGCCCAAAATATACCTCCAGAAAAGTATAATGCGGTCGCTGTATCAAATATAGAACCCAACCAAGGTTGGGGTCGATCTCACAGGGAATAGGTCGAAGTATGAGTAGACTACTGGAAGGAATAACTGGCAAGTAACTAAAACTGGGGGTTTTGGTAGTGAATAGTAATGATGACAATTGCTGACTGATATCGAGTTTGTAAATAATAAGAGAAATTCACTAGGACTGTGATCCCCAATGATTCCTTAACTCCACCGGTGAATTATGCTTAACAAGACTGCCCCACTGCACTGCATGCAAAATCTAACAAGTTATGTTCATCTAACTGTCTCTCGACTGTTATTAGACGAATCTCACTCTTCTCCTCTCGGTCTCCAAGTGTCACACTTCTAACCCTTGTCCTGGATTTCAGATAACCTTTTCCCGCTAAGGCTCCGGTTATTAGATGAAGTTTAATAGCTCCAAATCTCTGTTGTTATCTCCTTTTCCCAATCTCTACCTCTCTCTCGAGCAAGTCTAGAATACAGGCAAGATTCTAACGTTTGCAACCGTTAGAAAAGCAATCAATATGAAGGAGACAACAATACATGCATACACAGCAGTACAAAGTTGTTTAGCACTTCACCGGTTTCGTTAATTCTTCACGGTTCACACAACCCCAGTTGATGGGTTTAGCTACTCATAATTGCAAGAACACAAGAATAATCGAAAGATGAAATCATAATTATGATCTCACAAGAATGAAGGAAAAACCGAAATTTCAATTATCAATCAACTTCAGAATTAGGGTTTATGAATACAAAACCAAAATATATGTCTCAAACAATGTAAATTAACTCTCAAAGTAGTAAATTGTCCAACTCTCGCACTTAGGATTACATAGGAGTATTTATAGATACAAAACTAGTCCTATCCAGAACAAAATAGGAGAACAGAGTCGGCAGCTTTCACGGTGTCGTGACTTGGTGTCGTGGAACCAAGTCACGGCACGTGACTCGTATCGTGGGAATCAGGCCCTTTTATTGGATCTCTGAAGTGAACTCACGGCAGGCTTCCACGCCACGTGGGTGTCAGTCACGCCACGTGACCCCTGCCGTGGAAGTCAGGCTGGAATTTTCTATTTCTGGACTTAGTCACGATAGCCACTCACGTGGCTTGAGTGACTTCCACGCCACGTGACTTGTGGCGTGAGTGGTTCTCTTTTGTAGCCTCTTGTTCTTTCTTCATTTGCCACTTCGTTCTCGGGCTTGATTCTTCCTCTTTTGCTCATTTTGCCTTTAAAGCCTGTTTTCCTGCAAATTAGGACAGAAACCACATCATACCAACAAAACACACCCAAGTTATTGCAACTTTTCCTTGTTTTAAGCATCGAAAGTTCCATATAACCATGGCACATCAACACCCTCAACTTAGAACGTTTGCATGTCCTCAGGCGAACAACATAAAACTACACCAATGCAATGGTTAACTAAGAGAAACCTAAGGGACTTATGGCAGTCAACTTGTTGATTTTTGATACACAAACTTTTCCGACTCCTCCTATTTTTAAAGTAGAACCAAAGGGTGTATGTAAGCAATGCAGAATCATGACATAGAAGGGATCAAGTGACGGCACCAAATTATGTACAAACAACTAAGCGTATAAGCAATTGACATTTCCAAAACAACTAGCAGCTAATTATGCAACCCATGTGCCCTCACAATCAAATAAGTCCCATGCACTCTCAGTATACTAATGAATATCAACATTGGGACGAGGTCAAAATACTCACACTCAAAAAGAAGTTAAGACAGTGTACGTTAAATACCATAAGCTTGCCCTGATTTTCTACACCTTAGTTTTCAGACAGTTGGACTAGGATCACTATAGGACTTTACTCGGCTTGTAATGTAGGCTTAGGGACAGGTATGGTGCATATGGATATAGTGACTCAACCCTCCTTGACACTACACTATTTTTGGCTCCCACTTCCAACCTTTTTCATTTTTATTCTCCCTTGTTCTCCATTCTTTTATTCTCAGATTTTGGGTGTGGTTTTTCTTCTCAAACTTTAAACACATATATATATTTTTTCTCTCTCTCTTTTCTTCTTTTTTTTTTTTTTTTTTTTTTTTTTTTTTTATATTCACACCCAAATCTTTTTCTCTTCTTCTTTTGTTAACCCTTCTTCATACCTAACTCAATCTACGCACCCCTATAAAAGCCACCCTCAACTTAGGCAATTTGCCTGAGGTGAGGTACACAGTGTCCAAGGAGGAACCAGGGCCAAGACAGGTTCATTGTGATTCAAATGGAAAGGTGAATAGGCTAATGAAAGAAATAGGACAATTATGGCTCAAAAGTTGGGATCAAGGGATACTTATTCTTTTGGTTTGTTATTTAGGCTAATGGTGGACTTTTTCAACAACGGCCTATGATCCTTTCCTAATCCTTATCTTCTAACTTAGGCAAGACTAACCGGGCAAGTTCTGGATCGCACACACACAGCTAACTAAGTAGTGGCCTCACACGCACATAGCACAGGGTTATATTACCAACTACTACCTATCCGTTCATGCAATGCTAGCTACGGTTGTTTGCCTATAATTCTTAGTGCCATAACAAGATCCAACAGCAGTCACCCACAACGCATGTCAATTCCAAAAACCAAAATTTCAGGAGGGGTATCCTTAGCAACAACAACACATAAGACATTTTTCAAAACTGAACTGTACTTAAAGTTCCCTCATTTTTCTCCTAATACAGCAAGAAACATAAAAACATCAGCAATATCATCCTACACATGCCGGTTCTACTATGATAGCACACTCGGGGGAAAATAAACACGGCAACAAAACCCCCCAAGTGGTGGTACACCCCCACCCCCAACTAAGCATGGTGCAATGCCCTCAATGTACCGATATCATATCAATAATAAGGGAGTGAAGACATACCTGTGGGGCTCTAAGCGCCGGAAGTGGGCCCGCCAGCAGCGGGATCATCAGACAATGCAGTGGTCACATCCGGTGGGGGAATAGTCTGACTGGCAGATGCACCACGCGCCCTCTGCTCTGCCTCAATCTGGCTCGCGTGGTACTCTACCCGGGAGGCTTTAACAGCCCTCCTCAGATCACTATCGAACTCATCATCACTCGCACCCCCATCCGCCGGACTACGAGGTCTCTTTCCTCTATCCATCTCCGGCTCCTCATCAGTAAACAAATCTACCTCAAATGCTGGTCGTACGGAGGTCGGGGACAGGCATAGGTGGTATAATTGGCTTGCTAGTCGATGCCATTGCCCGAACCTCCTCTCTCAATGCAGCAACCTCCTGGGTCAAGCTGGCCAAGTCAGGGCTCGGTGCAGCACTCAAATGGGAGGTCATACGTGCCTCAAAACTGTCAATCTGCCTATACAGGCCCCGCATAAACTGGTCCATAGCTGCAGTCATTCGAGCCTCCACCCTAGTCTCTGCAGCCTCGACTGTGGATCGAACCCAAGGCTTAAGCTGGGATACCAGCTTAGCCATTTGAGCCTCAGTGTGAGCCTGGCGCTCAAATATCTCAGTCTTCCTATCAACTAGCTGCTGCAGAAAGTCTCAAGAGACGTACACCATCCCAGCAGGAGTCGGTGGCGCACTAGTACTAGGTACGCTCTCATCAACAGGGCCAGTGCCCTCAGTCGATACCGGTAGCCTAACTGGTGTAGGTATATGCAAAGGTACACCACTCACCCCATCCAGGGAAGCACCGGATGCCTCAGACGGTTGTGATCCTCGGGGAATAATGGGGTGCAAACCCTTCTGCTGCATCATCGCAATATCTGCCAACCGGGTCACTTCTATAGAATTATCGATGGCAGGCATCCGGTCTACCCCTACTCTATCACATAGACACTGGATCAGACACGGGAAAGGGATACTCGTGTGCTCCCTGAACGCTCGCTCATGGATCTCTTGGATGATGTACCGTGCGAAATGAATCTCATAGCCCGCCAAGATGCTGGCTACTACTACCGCCCTATCCAATGTGAGAGAGTTATCAGCATTGGTTGGACCCAACCTATGCTGCACCACTGACCACCAGAATCTACCAGCGAAATGGAGCATGGATTTTTTGATGTCCAGCTTTCCAGTCACCCAACTAGCCACTACACCCTCCTCGGCTATGTAACCTACAATCCATTTCAGCAACTCTAACTTCTGCTCTGCATCTCTCATCCTAACTCTATCTCTGACCGTGGCCAGCCTGTGATCAAATTCAGTTGTCGAAACTAGAACTGGACGGTCAGGCCTAAATAGGAAGTGGTGAATGGTCTCTTTCGAAATGTCTACTCGGGTACCGCGTACCATGACATGAGGTAACACTGGCTACAAAATGTATCGCTTCCCCACTGGAGTGCTCAAACCAATCGATGCAGCATAGGAAGCATAAAATTCTCGGACCAATTTTGAGCTATACTTGCCAGAAGGCTGTGCCATCCAACCCAAGCCATATCTCAAAAAGAGGCCAAATATCCGGCAGTGTCCTCAGTTCCTCCATTCTATACCGGGGCTCCTCCATAATTCTTTTTCGACACACACCACGCTCTGTCAGCTCAGCATCACGATCATAAATAGCACGCATGCCCTGTACACACCGCCTTCAAACCTCCCTATCCTGTGCAGTAGTCGGGGCACTCTCGGCACCAGTATCAGAAGGAAAGGCTGTAGCCTCTGCCACAGATGTATCCTGACCCGTAGCCTCATCTGCAGACGTACCCTGACCTGTAGCATCAGCCGCAGACCCTGAGTCAGAAGCATCCTCCCCCTCTTCAGACTGGGGGCCGACTCAGAAGATGTCGTTGGTACCACGGGCTTAACAGGTGGTGGGACCGGCTGAATTACAGCCCGGGCAGCCGCTCGGGCACGCGTCTGTAACCTAGTAGCCCATGGGATTAAGGTCGTGTTGTCCTGACTAATATCAAACTCCTCCACGGAACCACTTGGTTCAGACTCAGTGGGTTCATCCCTCAGATGGGTCGGTAAGTCGGAATTTTTGGTACAAATCCGGGATGATGCATCAAGGTGGTCACTTTTGGGATTGGATTTTGGAGGCATAGCAATGGGTTTGGATTAAATTTTTCGGGTATGGGGTGGGATTTGGGTCGGGTTTTGTATAGTGAATTCGAATTTTTGGACCTATTTGGTAATGGGGTTTGGGTTTTCGAATATGGAACGAATTTGGTGAGTGTTTGGGGTATGGTTTTTGGATTTTTGGAGTTTGGGAGAGATGTGATTCCGATTTAATGGGGAGAAGTAGAGGGAATTGGAATTTTAGGGTTTAAGTTGAATGAATTTAAAGTGGGGAAGAAAGGGTTTTAATCGGGTATAAATCGGGTGAGAAAGAAAGGGTTTCGGATTTATTTTGGAAAAACTGGGCTCGGGTCGGGTCGGATTCTGATTTCGAATGTTTTTATGTTTCACGACACGACCCACGCCACGTGACTGACACCCACGTGATGTGGAGTCTGTCGTGACTGGTGTTCTGTAAATGGAATAAATGTCTGATTTCAACGACACCAGTCACGTGGCGTGGATCCCATCCACATCACGTGAATTACTTCCGTGGAACTGATTCAGAACCTGGAAATCTTTCTCTGAGTTTGACGATGTCATCCACGTGGCGTAGAACCCCCTCACGTAGCATGATTCATGTCGTGGATGAAATTTCACCACTTCTCGTAGATTTTGTGATTTTCAACTAACTGCTACTCAGTAATCCGATCTCCTCATAACAAAATCTTGGGTTGCCTCCCAATCAGCGCTTGATTTAACGTCGCGGCACGACATGGCTAACTTGACTACTCAGACTTCATCAAGTTCAAGTTCTTCAATCGTCCTTATCTCTTCCGGAACTCCTACATAATGCTTAACACGTTGTCCATTGACCTTGAATAGGACATTATCCGCTCCTTTCAGCTCAATAGCCCCATGTGAAAATATTCGAACTACCGTGAATGGGCCAAACCATTTGGACTTTAATTTTCCAGCAAATAGGCGAAGCTTGGAGTTATACAGCAACACCAAATCTCCCAGATGAAACTCTCGATTCTCAATTCGACGATCATGATACAATTTCATCTTTTCTTTATACAATGCTGAACTTTCATAAGCCCGGAGATGACATTCATCCATCTAATTCATTTGTTCCAGTCTCATTTTAGCTGTTTCATTCCAGTCTAAATTCAACCTCTTCAATGCCCACAATGCTTTATGTTCCAGTTTGATAGGCAGGTGGCAAGCTTTTCCAAAAACCAACTGATATGGTGAAGCACCAATCGGTGTTTTGAAAGCCGTTCGATATGCCCATAACACATCGTCCAATCTTCGAGCCCAATCAGTCCTATTAGCATTGACTGTTTTTACTAAGATAGACTTGATTTCACTATTTGATACCTCAACCTGCCCACTTGTCTGCGGATGATAAGGTGTGGCCACCTTATGCTTTACATCGTATTTTTCAAGAAGAGCCTTAAACAGCCGGTTGCAAAAGTGGGATCCTCCATCACTAATAATAACTCACGGTGTCCCAAATCGTGAGAAAATGTTCTTTTTCAAGAAAGCTGTGACACTTCTCCCTTCATTATTGGGAAGCGCAATTGCCTCCACCCACTTAGAAACATAGTCAACAGCCACCAAGATATACTTTATTCCATGCGAGCTTACAAATGGCCCCATAAAGTCAACTCCCCACATATCAAATAATTCAAGTTCAAGAATCGGAGTCATGGGAAGTTCGTGTCTACATGAAATATTACCTTGCCTTTGACACCGGTCACAAGTTCGGGCATAGGCATGAGCATCCTTGTAAATTCTGGGCCAATAGTACCCACATTGCAAGATTTTATGGGCAGTCCTTGCACCTCCATGATGACCCCCAACTGGAGATGAGTGACATGTCTCCAAAATACTCATCATTTTGACCTCTGGGATGCATCTTCGAATAATGCCATCAGCACACACTCTGAACAAATATGGCTCATCCCAAAAGAATTTTCTTACCTCATGCATGAACTTTCTTCTCTGCTGATATGTCATATCCTCCGGGATTAGATCACTTGCCAAAAAGTTGGCGAAATCAGCAAACCAAGGGATTAAATCTTGGGATGCTGCAAGCACTTGCTCATCTGGAAAAGTATCATCAATTTCAAGATCATCTTTCACTTTCAGCATGGCTTCCTCCTCAAGGCGTGACAGATGGTCAGCCACTTGATTTTCGGTTCCCTTTCGATCCTTGACTTCAAAGTCAAATTCTTGCAACAGAAGTACCCACCGAATCAGTCTTGGCTTAGCATCCTTTTTTGACATAAGATACAGAAGAGCCGCATGATCTGTGTGCATAATCACCTTCATGCCAATCAAGTACGATCTGAATTTCTCGAAAGCAAAGACTACTGCCAACAACTCCTGCTCAGTCCCAGTGTAATTCTTTTGAGCTGGATTAAGCACTTTCCTGGCGTAGTAGATCGGGTGTAATATCTTCTCAAGTCTCTGACCCAGGACTGCTCCCAAAGCCACTCCACTAGCATCGCACATAACCTTAAAAGGTTTAGTCCAATCTGGTGACACAATGATAGGGGCTGACACCAACTTCTTTTTAATACACTCAAACGCTTTAAGACATGCTTCATAAAACACGACTTCACCTATTTCTCTAAAAGTTTGCACAAGGGATGAGCAATCTTGGAGAAGTCTTTGATGAACCTTCTGTAAAAACCAGCATGACCCAAAAAACTCCGAATGCCTTTTACAGAGATAGGTGGGGGCAGCTTCTCAATTACTTCGATTTTTGCTTTATCCACCTCCATGCCGTTCTTCGAAATCTGATTCCCCAATACAATACCTTCATTTACCATAAAGTGACACTTTTCCCAATTCAACACTAGGTTGCACTCCTCGCATCTTTGCAGCACATTAGCCAGGTGTGCCAAACAACCCTCAAATGAGTCACCCACTATATAAAAATCATCCATAAACACCTCAATAGTTTCTTCCACCATGTCGGAGAAGATAGACATCATACAGCGTTGGAAGGTGGCCGGTGCATTACACAAACCGAAAGGCATCCTCTTGAATGAGAACGTCCCATATGGACAAGTGAAAGTGGTCTTTTCTTGGTCTTCGGGAGCTATAAAGATTTGATTATACCCCGAATAACCATCAAGAAAACAATACTATCCTCTGCCAGCAAGACGGTCTAACATTTGGTCCATGAAGGGCATAGGAAAATGATCCTTTTCAGTCCATGAATTTAGCTTCCGATAGTCCATGCAAACTCTCCATCCAGTTACTGGTCTCATTGGAATCAACTCATTTTTGTCATTCAGAACCACTGTGATTCCTCTTTTTTTTGGCACACACTGAACCGGGCTCACCCACTTGCTATCAGCAATAGGGTATACCACTCCTGCATCCAACCACTTGATGATCTCTTTCTTTACGACCTCTTGCATAGGTGGGTTTAGACGACGCTGGTGTTCAATGCTAGGGACGCATTCTGGCATAAGCTGAATTTTATGAGTGCAAATGCCGGGTGGAATACCTATGATATCTGCAATGGACCAACCAATGGCTCTCTTGAATCTTCTCAAAACCGAAACCAAAGCCGCTACTTTCCATTCTGCCAGCTTAGCAGAAATAATCACTGGCAAAGTATTATTGGCTCCCAAGAATATGTAGCGAAGGTGAGCCGGAAGAACCTTAAGCTCTAACACTGGAGGCTCCTCTATAGATGGGCGGGCTGGTGGAGTTACCCTATTCTTTAAATCAAGATCCAGTTTCTTGGGCGCATAAGTGTATGCTCCTTTACCAGCTAACGCACCCACCATCTCATCATAGTCTTCTATTCCATCGTCTTCGAAGTTCATGATCACTGCAGCCAGAGGTTCCACTCCCAACCTTTCTTCAATGGGCATGGCAGCTTCAATAACATCGACCGCATCTATCACTGAAATGACTCTCTTATCTTTTGGCTGCTTCATTGACCGACAGACATTGAAAGTAACCTGCTCATCATTCAATCTAAATTGTAGCTGCCCGATTTCCATATCAACCAGTGCGCGACCAGTGGTAGTGAATGGTCTCCCCAGTATGATGGGAACCTCAAAGTCAACCTCACAATCGAGGATCACAAAATCAGCCGGAAATATGAAAGAAGAAACCTTCACCAAAACATCGTACAGAATTCCCACCGGCGTTTTCACAGTTCTATCAGCCATGAGAAGTCTCATGGAGGTTGGTTTTGGTGCACCCAACCCCAACTGCTTAAACACGGCTAATGGCATTAGGTTGATACTAGCACCCAAATCGCACAGTGCTTTAGCAAAGTCGTATGACCCAATAGTACACGGGATTGTGAACGCTCCTGGATCCTCCTTCTTTTCGACTAAGGACTGTGACGCAATTGCACTACAATGGTGAATGTAATCTGCGGGCTCAAAACTGACCGTTCTCTTCTTAGTCACCAAGTCTTTCATGAACTTGGCATAGCCTGGCATCTATTCCAATGCTTCTACAAGAGGGATGTTAACTGACAGCTCCTTCAACATGGTGATGAACTTCTGATACTTTCCTTCCTCAGCCTTTTTATTCAACCTTTGAGGATAGGGAGGAGGAGGTCGCGGAATATTTTTGAGTACTTTTGGTACCTCATTCTCCTTCCTCTTCTCAGATTTTGCATTGTCGCTATCATCCTGCTGATTTGGAACCTTGCTACCCTTTGCATTATCTGACTCTAACTCAACTTCAACATCGATAACCACTGGATCCTTATGCATACTACTGTCGGCAGGCATAGGTGGATCTATCGTTCACTTCCCGCTTCTAGTAGTGATGGAGAGGCAATGACTATCATTTTTAGAATTCTGGACGGTATTACTTGGAAGGGTGCCTGGCTGACGTTGATTCAGTGCCACTGAAATTTGCCCAAACTGTTGCTCCAACTATTTGATGGCGGGCGAGTGAGACTCCACTTTCTGACTTATGCCCGAGATGTCAGTTCAAGCAATTCTCCTGACTTTCTGCTCCTTTCACCAATTTATTTAGAAGTGCCTCCATCCTCGAATTTCTAGACTCCTCATCACGTCTTCCAGGCGGTACATAAGTGTCATTCTTTTCTCTATGATCATTTTTCCGCTCCAATCACCATCACGGTCCCGTTCACGATCTCTATATCCCGATTTATTGTAGCTATCTCCATAATAGTTTCGACCTTGATTCCCTTGCCTTGAGTTCCAAGAGTCTTGATTAGACCCTTGGCCCTTGGCTCGAAAACCCGTCACTTCACGATCTAGATACTTCGCCTCTTCATCTGACTCACTATCATCATGTCTAACTGATTTACTTTGTGCACCAACAGCCTGCACCTTTTCCGCATCTTTAGCAGCTATCTGTTTGGCCAGACGACCAATCTCTGTCCTCAACTGAGCAACCTCTTGCGCCACAGTTTCATCCAACGCCCTTTGAGCTGCTGAAGCTCCAATAGCATATGTCCCAGCAGGCATATCTGCCTCCCGAGTATGCCATCCTTGGTTGGTCTTAGTGACACGATCCAATATCTCAAAAGCTTGGTTCCATCCCAGACTCATGAATGCTCCACCAGTGATAGTATCCGCTACCCCCTTTGTGTTGACATTCAAAGCTCTGTAGAAAATTTCAAGTAAATTTCGACCACTCATCCTATGATTAGGCACGTTCTGCAAGTTTTTCTTGAACCTCAGCCATGTTTCATAGAGTGCTTCCGAATGAAGTTGTCGTAAATTGTAGATCTCGTCCTTTAACTGCAGTATCTTGGATGGTGGGAAAAATCTTTCCAAGAATTGATTTCTCAATTCCTGCCAGGTAGTGATAGAACCTCGTGGTAGCTCAGCCAACCACAACGTGGCTTCTCCTGTAAGAGAAAATAGGAACAACCTCAACTGAATTGCATCTTGGTTAACCCCAGGCAGATTGTATGACGTGCAGACCCCCACAAAGTTCATAACATGCATGTTTGGATCATCAGTGGGAAGACCCGCGAACACACCTTTCAAGTTCAGCAGATGGATCATGGCACTAGTAATGTCAAATTTAGTGCCTGGAGGTAACTCAGGTGGAACAATAGCACCATTCTCAATCAGCTCAAAATAGGCCACATATTCATCTTCAGGATCATCATAAACAGGCACACGTTGTCTTGGTTGTTCTCTTAATTGTCTTTGTCGCTCTTCAGCATCAGCCAGACGCTATGCTGCTTCCTTCATAGCTCGATTATCTCTTTCTTTTTGTCTAAGAGCAGCTTATCTAGCATGCTCTTCTCGGGTCAATCGAGCAGTAGTTTGCTCCGCTATTTCCTGACGAGCCGGATGCATTGGCTGATTGTGAACATCCCCCGCAGCATCAGGATTCTGGACTCCTTCAGTATTCACCATTCTTCGATTAGCTCTTAAAGTCCTTTCGATTTCAAGATCAAGTGGAATCAGGGGATTGCCTTGACTCCTAGTATTTGGCATACACCGGCGTATGCCCTTGTGAGTATGTACGAACACACCCAATCACCTCCAACCAATAATGTTCAACTTCGTAACCGTATTCCCCAAAAACGACGCCAAAATTTGATGTTGCCCAAAATATACCTCCAGAAAAGTATAATGCGGTCGCTGTATCAAATATAGAACCTAACCAAGGTTGGGGTCAATCCCACAGGGAATAGGTCGAAGTATGAGTAGACTACTGGAAGGAATAACTGGCAAGTAACTAAAACTGGGGGGTTTGCTAGTGAATAGTAACGATGACGATTGCTGACTGATATCGAGTTTGTAAATAATAAGAGAAATTCACTAGGACTATGATCCCCAATGATTCCTTAACTCCACCGGTGCATTATGCTTAACAAGACTGCCCCACTGCACTGCATGCAAAATCTAACAAGTTGTGTTCATCTAACTGTCTCTCGACTGTTATTAGACGAATATCACTCTTCTCCACTCGGTCTCCAAGTGTCGCACTTCTAACCCTTGTCCTGGATTTCAGATAACCTTTTCCCACTAAGGCTCCGGTTATTAGATGAAGTTTAATAGCTCCAAATCTCTGTTGTTATCTCCTTTTCCCAATCTCTACCTCTCTCTCGAGAAAGTCTAGAATACAGGCAAGATTCTAACGTTTGCAACCGTTAGAAAAGCAATCAATATGAAGGAGACAACAATACATGCATACACAACAGTACAAAGTTGTTTAGCACTTCACCGATTTCGTTAATTCTTCACGGTTCACACAACCCCAGTTGATGGGTTTAGCTACTCATAATTGCAAGAACACAAGAATAATCGAAAGATGAAATCATAATTATGATCTCACAAAAATGAAGGAAAAACCGAAATTTCAATTATCAATCAACTTCAAAATTAGGGTTTATGAATACAAAACCAAAATATATGTCTCAAACAATGTAAAATAACTCTCAAAGTAGTAAATTGTCCAACTCTCGCACTTAGGATTACATAGGAGTATTTATAGATACAAAACTAGTCCTATCCAGAACAAAATAAGAGAACAGAGTCGGCAGCTTTCACGGTGTCGTGACTTGGTGTCGTGAAACCAAGTCACGGTACGTGACTCGTATCATGGGAATCAGGACCTTCTCTTGGATCTCTGAAGTGAACTCACGGCAGGCTTCCATGCCATGTGGGTGTCAGTCACGCCATGTGACCCCTGCCGTGGAAGTCAGGCTGGAATTTTCTGTTTCTGGACTTAGTCACAATAGCCACTCAAGTGGCGTGAGTGACTTCCACGCCACGTGCCTTGTGGCGTGAGTGGTTCTCTTTTGCAGCCTCTTGTTCTTTCTTCATTCGACACTTCGTTCTCGGGCTTGATTCTTCCTCTTTTGCTCATTTTGCCTTTAAAGCCTGTTTTCCTGCAAATTAGGACAGAAACCACATCATACAAACAAAACACACCCAAGTTATTGCATCTTTTCCTTGTTTTAAGCATCGAAAATTCCATATAACCATGGCACATCAGGTTTGCAGATGAAGGTGAAGAAAAGATGGTGGTGGAGTGTCACGCCTCAAATTCCAACGGGGTGGACTGGTACCCGAAGCCGTTAAGGCTCGAGAGAACCAATCTTCATTCATATACACTCATATGCATGTCACTCAAATGGCATCACCATCACATAGAGATATAAGATGTCAATAGCGGAAGTCGTGGAAAAATATGTGATATATACATATATAAAACTTGGCCGTTAGGACCATCAAGTCAAAATAGACATACATTCTTTCATTCATCTCACCACATACGTCTACAAAGCCTCTAACAGATTCATATACATAATCATCCTAAAGTCGGGACAAGTCCCCGCTTTATACAACATTTACAATACCAAAACAAATGTACAACTGTGACTCGGAAAGCCCCGATCCAACTGGAGCTCACCAAAGATCCGCAAATGACCTACAACCTACGGTGGAGGTCTACTAGCACATGTGCCTGCAGCAAGTAAGGTAAGTCCCCCAAGGGACGTCAGTACGAAGAATGTACTGAGTATGTAAGGCACATATGAAACTGCACGATATATAGGTATTTCCATGAAATCAAAATAAGAGAAAATAGTCAGTACAGATAGACCACCGGTCTGAATATATGGAACCATGTACATTACATCCTTTACTTTTTTTGCCTTTACATTTATTCATCTTTATCGTTCTATCCATGCTAGGATTTTCCATCGCCCCTGGGATAAGATTAACCCATGATAGGTATTTTAACCCCTGGGATGTGATTAACCCATTCTAGGTTTTCATATCGCCCCTGGGATGTTACTGTGATAACCCATGCTAGGCTTTTATATCGCCCCTGGGATGTTACTCAACCAAACAATTATACATTACTTCATATCTTTACTTCTATGAGATCGATACATTGGTGATTGTACATTATTGGAACTTTGGAACATAACATTATTGGAACAATGGGAGCTTTGGAACTTTAGTCAATGGACATGAGACATGTGAATCACAATTGGTTCTGTGAGTAATACTATATGACAATACCTTTGGACATTTCGAAATAGAACAAATATAATGCCAATGTGAGCAATATGCTGCAGAAGGATACGGAAAGAATAACCTTACATACCTTATCTTCCCAATATGAATATACAGTCCTATGTGTGAATACAATAATCCAGCTCCTTCCTTATGTGTTACTCTACAACACAAGTTCATAACGGAGCTCACGTTAACAACTAACTACCTTACAAGTGCACAAGACGACAATGACCTACATGACTACCATATAACGTCATTTCACCCTTTACAATACAATCCACTGCATTACCATACCAACAACACCATAACATTCCACACATTGACCAAAACATCATAAACCAATAGCATTTCACACCACGTTTACCCTTTACACTTCCTCATTATCATTCCGTCACAATTACTCCATCAAGTTGCCTTATAACAACATATTAACAACAATCCATAATTTATATAATCAAACATGCCTCCAAGCGACCCCTTCAAGTCATTAAAAAGGTATCATAAGTTGATAATTACATCCATGAAGGGTATAGGAGGCTTCGGGGATCAAAGAGAGATAAAAATAGACAAAATGAGATTCTGGGATGACTTGCAAAGCCATCTGCGCCCGCAGGTGGTTGAGGTGTGTCCGCAGGTGACCCTTGGCCCTGTCCAGGGCCACCTACATTGGCATCTGCGCCCGCAGGTGCCCTGTCTACGAGGGCGGGTGCCCATTTCGGCCAAAAAGGGTCTCTTTTAGGTCCTTTTTTGTAATAAATGGTCCATGGACATAAATAAGCTTCTCTTTACATATTTTAGGTCAACTTGTATGCCAACAAACAACCACGGTTTCACAACACACATGAACATCACCAAAATGACACTTTTCGGTCAATACATCACCAATTCCATGATCAATTTCATACCAACAATCCCACAAGTTATACACATAGAGAAAGCAAGTTAATAACAACACCACATAATACATGTTAATATTTAATCCATCAAGTTCACTTCCTTCAAGACCACAAGTCCATTTTCAAGTTTACAAGGAAAAAACCTTTTTCCGATTACACAATAGACAGTTTTACACATAGTAAACTGTCCAACACTTTGCCAACATAACCAACATGATTTATTCACCATATTAAGCATATCATATACTAAACCATAAGAAAAAACACTTACCAAAGCTTGTAAGATGATGATCTTGTCCAAGGGAGTGATGGCTTAGGGTTTGAGAGATGAGAAATATTGTAAACAAAAATCTAGAAATAACATGAGTGTTTTTATGATTAAAAATCTGATTTTTGCTCCTTATATAGTCCCTTTAAATAGCTTATTTTAATGGTCATCCTTAGCCAATACACCACATTAATTGAGGTGCTTACTTGATCAATTTGAAGAATGGGTCAAATTCCATTTGGGCCATGTCTTTTACTCCATTTTTGGGCCTCAATTGAGCCCAATGGCACAAGACTATTTCAGCCCACCAAATGTAATATATAATACCTCAAACAATCTCATGTCTAAATAATTCCATACATGTTACGGTACGCAATTAGGTTTAGAAAAGTATGGGGTGTTACATCCTTGCCCCTTTAGAAACATTCGTCCTCGAATGTTAGCGACATTATTCAATTTACGCAATTGTAAGTCTAGGATCATTCTTCATGTTATCATATATACATACTTAATGATTATAAATACTTACTTGTTATTTCTCTGATCTCGTATCTTGAACTTTTTCTTCCATTTGAAACAAATGAGGGTACTTGGACTTCATCATTTCTTCAGCTTCCCAAGTGTTCTCTTCTACTTGTTAATTCCTCCAAAGTACCTTTACTAAAGCTACGTCTTTATTCCTTAACCTCTTCACTTCTCTATCCAGAATAGCAATAGGTATCTCCTCATAGGTAAGATCCTCTGTAACTTGTACATCTTCAATGGGATCAAAATGAGATGGATCTCCTATGCACTTTCGAAGCATCGAAACATGAAATACTGGATGAACTGTGGAGAGTTCTTGGGGTAATGCCAATTCATATGCAACTGGCCCAAATCTTCGGACAATTTCATATGGCCTTATATAACGGGGACTCAACTTTCCTTTCTTCCCAAATCTCATTACTCCTTTCATCAGTGACACCTTCAAGAATACCCAATCACCTATGGAGAATTCGAGCCCTCTTCTTCTAACATCTGCATAGTACTTGTGACGACTTTGGTCCGTTTGTAGCCGTTGTTGGATCACTTTAACTTTCTCCATAGCTTGATGAACAAGATCTAGCCCAAGTAAAGTAGTTTCACCTGCTTCAAACCATCCAATCGGTGATCTACACTTCCTTCCGTATAAAGCTTCATAAGGTGCCATTTTGATACTTGAATGATAGCTATTGTTGTAGGCAAATTCAATAAGAGGCAAATGATCATCCCAACTGCCTTGAAAATCTAACGTGCAAGCTCGTAGCATATCTTCAAGTGTTTGGATAGTACGCTCTGCTTGGCCATCTGTCTGAAGATGAAAAGTTGTACTCAGATTCACTTGTGTACCCAAGCTCTTTTGAAAAGATCTCCAAAAATGAGCAGTAAATTGAGCTCCCCTGTCTGAGATAATGGAGATCAGAATCCCATGTAATCGCACTATTTCTTTAACATACAACCTTACATAATCTTCAGCTGTATAGGTGGTTTTGACTGGTAGGAAATGCGCTGACTTGGTAAGCCTATCAACTATCACCCATATGGAATCATATTTTTGCAGTGTACGAGGCAAACCTGTGATGAAATCCATGCTAATCATGTCCCATTTTCAGACTGAAAGATTGATACATTGCATGTAACCTCCAGGTTTCTGATGCTCTACTTTGACTTGTTGACAATTTGGGTAATGATCTACAAATTCTGCAATGTTCTTCTTCATATTTCCCCACCAATACACTTCTTTTAAATCATGGTACATTTTGATAGCTCCCAGATGAATAGAATATCGTGAATGATGCGCCTCTGTCATAATTCATTTCCTCGGCTCATCTACATCCGGTACACATAATCTACCTTGGCATTGAAGTATTCCTTCTAGCATAAGATTGAATGCCTTTGTCAAACCCTGTTGTATATTATCTTTTAGCTGCAATAACATAGGATCCGCAAACTGCTTCTCTTTCACTTCAGCTATTAATAAAGATTCTGCCGCATTTTGTAGAATAACCCCTTCATCTGAGGATTCAAGAAGACGAACCCCCAAGCTGGCTAATTGATGTAGATCCTTGACTAAGTCTGGCTTTTTCGTCAATTGGCCACTAGTTCCTCCTATTGCCTTGCGGCTCAACGCATCAGCTACCACATTTGCTTTTCCTGGATGATATAGGATATCAATATCATAGTCTTTCAATAGCTCAAGCCACCTCCGCTGCCTCAGATTTAAGTCTTTCTGCTTAAAGATATATTGCAAACTTTTGTGATCAGTGTAGATGTCAACATGAACTCCATACAAATAATGGTGTCATATCTTTAAAGAAAATACTACAGCTGCTAACTCAAGATCATGTGTGGGATAATTTCTCTCATATGGCCGCAACTGTCGTGAGGCATATGCTATTACATTACCGTGCTGCATCAATACACATCTGAGGCCAACCCTGGACGCATCACAATATACAGCATAACCTTCAGTGCCTTCCGGAAGTACTAATACGGGTGTAAAAGTCAATTTATCTTTCAGCTCTTGGAAACTTTTCTCACGTGCATCATTCCACTGAAACTTGACTGCCTTGTGTGTAAGCTTCGTTAAAGGTGCAGCAGTGGAAGAAAACCCTTCAAAAAATCTTCGATAATAACCTTCCAGCCCAAGAAAGCTACGGATTTCCGTAGGCGTCGTAGGCCTTGGCCAATTTTTCACCGCTTCAATCTTTTGCGTATCAACCCTTATCCTTTCATCTGATACAATGTGACCCAAGAATGCTACGGACTTCAACCAAAATTCACACTTAGAGAACTTTGCATACAACTTTCGCTCACGAAGGATTTGTAACACTTGCCGTAAGTGATTAACATGGTCCTCTTGTGATCGTGAATAAACCAGGATGTCATCTATAAACACCGTCACAAACACATCTAGAAATGGCTTAAACATCCTATTCATCAAATCCATGAACACAGCTGGTGCATTTGTTAGTCCAAACGACATAACTAAAAATTCATAATGGTCATACCATGTTCGGAAAGCTGTCTTGGGTATATCTCTTTCTCTAACTCTGACTTGATGGTACCCCGATCTCAAGTCGATCTTTGAAAAACATTTGGCACCCTGTAACTAATCAAACAAATCGTCAATTCTGGGGAGGGGCTATTTGTTCTTGATCGTTACCTTATTCAATTGCCGATAGTCAATGCACATTCTCAATGCGCCATCTTTCTTCTGCACAAATAATACTGGTGCAACCCACAGGGACATACTAGGCCTGATGAAGCCTTTGTCCAGCAAGTCTTTCAATTGCTCCTTCAATTCACGCAATTCTGCTAGAGCCATTCTATACGGAGGAATAGAGATAGACTGAGTGCCTGGAATCACATCAATGCCAAACTCCACTTCCCGTTCTGGAGGCAAACCAGGAAGATCCTCAGGAAATACATCAAGGAATTCATTGACCACTGGAACAGACTGAGGAGTTAGTGGTTCCACATCAGTATCTTGCACTCTTACTAAGTGACATATGTACCCCTTGGCTATCATTTTCCTTGCTTTCAGATAGGAAATAAATTTTCCTTTCGGTGCCCCTACATCACCATTCCATTCAAGAACATTCGTTTGTGGAAAATGAAAATGTACTTTCTTAGCTCGACAATCTATCGTGGCATAACAAGAAGCCAACCAATTCATACCCATTATGACATCAAAATCCACCATGTCCAGTTCAATAAGATCAGCCAGTGTATCATGACCACACACAGTTACCACACAATTACGATATACTCTTTTTGCAACAATATATTCACCAACTGGTGTAGATACCTCAATTGACTTAGTTAATAATTTCGGTGTACTTTCAAATTTCGCAGCAATCAATGGAGTAACATATAACAATGTAGAACCCGGATCAATCAATGCATATACATTATATGAAAATATGGATAATGTACCTGTGACGACATCAGGAGAAGCCTCCGAATTTTGTCGGTCCACTAGAGCATAGGTACGATTCTGGGTTCCACTGGAACTAGCTGCTCCTCTGGTACCTCTACCGCGACCAGCAGGTTGCACACCTCGACCTACGAAAGGAACCGATGATGAGGATGCAACGGATGATCCCATAGGTCGTGATATACCACTCGTGCCCTTTTGTGGGCACTCTCTCATTATGTGCCCCGTCGTACCACACCAAAAACAACATTTGTCCCCAACCGGCATTCACCTAAATGATACCGCCCGCAGTGCTGACACGGAGGACGAGAAAATCCTGCCGTATGTGAACCTTGCATCCCACTGCTCTGCCCAAAATGATTGCCTCTAAATCCCCGGATTTGGGATGAAGTACCTTCTGTAGGGAAAAAGGTATAATAAGTTGATAATTACATCCATGAAGGGTATATGAGGCTTCGGGGATCAAAGAGAGACAAAAACAGACAAAATGAGATTCTGGGCTGACCTGCGAAGTCACCTGCGCCCGCAGGTGGTTGAGGTGTGGCCGCAGGTGACCCTTGGCCATGTCCAGGGCCACCTGCGTTGGCATCTGCGCCCGCAGGTGCCCTGTCTGAGAGGGCGGGTGCCCGTTTCGGCCAAAAAGGGTCTCTTTTAGGTCTTTTTTTGTAATAAATGGTCCATGGCCATAAATAAGCTTCTATTTACATATTTTAGGTCAACTTGTATGCCAACAAACAACCACGGTTTCACAACACACATGACATCACCAAAATGACACTTTCCGGTCAATACATAACCAATTCCATGATCAATTTCATACCAACAATCCCACAAGTTGTACACATAGAGAAAGCAAGTTAAGAACATAACCACATCATACATGTTAATATTTAATCCATCAAGTTCACTTCCTTCAAGACCATAAGTCTATTTTCAAGTTTACAAAGCAAAAACCCTTTTTCGATTGCACAAATAGACAGTTTTACACATAGTAAACTGTCCAACACTTTGTCAACATAACCAACATGATTTATGCACCATCTTAAGCATATCATATATTAAACTATAAGAATAAACACTTACCAAAGCTTGCAAGATGATGATCTTGTCCAAGGGAGTGATGGCTTAGGGTTTGAGAGATGAGAAATATTGTAAACAAAAATCTAGAAATAACATGAGTGTTTTTATGATTAAAAATCTAATTTTTGCTCCTTATATAGTCCCTTTAAATAGCTTCTTTTAATGGTCATCCTTAGCCAATACACCACATTAAATGAGGTGCTTACTTGGTCAATTTGAAAAATGGGTCAAATTTCATTTGGGCCATGTCTTTTGCTCCATGTTTGGGCCTTAATTGAGCCCAATGGCACAAGACTAATTCAGCCCACCAAATGTAATATATAATACCTCAACAATCTCATGTCTAAATAATTCCATACATGTTACGATACGCAATTAGGTTAGAAAAAGTATGAGGTGTTACATGGAGATTGAAGAAGAAAGGATTGGGGCATGAAATTTTTTATATTTATTTTTATTGTATAATATTTATATTAGAGAAATAATTTTAAAAAAAATTATTTTATTACATGGCAATGACATGGCTCGTGTGTGATACACTTTCCGTTGTGAGAGTGGTATTATATTTCTTGGGTGCTACTTAATTCACTTGAAAGTTATTTAGGGGGGTAAATAATTACCTGTGACGTTGAAGTATTAAACTAAGTTTTGTGGACAAGTTCAGGGGGGTTTTGATGCATTTTCCCACTCAAAAAACAAAATATATCTCATCAAATCTAGAAGAAGTACTAATCCAAAACATCAATGTCACAAACTTAAAAAACAAATTTATATTGTTTGAACTATAATATAACCTATCATATAGAATAATGTCTGCAAATAATTTTTGCAACTCTTCATCATATTGAAGTCCTTCACATGTGAAATTTTCGAAACGTCAAATTGTATGACCTGAAATAATAAAATAAATTTATCAAAAAATGATTGTAATATGACAAATGAATCTTGTAGTATTAGAATACTACATTGCTATAACATCACATCAATTTCTAGTCATACATGGCTATAAAATCACATCAATTTCTAGTCGTCCAAACATCAGATTTCTACTAATATATCTCTGTCAAATTGTGTCATTGTGGCCAAAAACCACCACATCAAGAATCTCAGGAAAATTGGCTTCCAAGATCAAGTCCTTCACAATTATAACAAAATTCATAGTAGCTAGAATTACAGAATAATAACAACAGTAGAAAATGATGCATGCTCGGATGAGGGAAATTTAACCAGCAACCGAATAAGAAAAAGCAAATACTATAATCTTCCATACATGCTTTTTTGATGTATTTATCATGCCGCACCAAGAGTAAATTTTGAAAAAAATACAAACCCTTCTGCAACTATAGAGTAATCCCATCAATGCAGCTAAAGCACTATAGACATGAGAGAGAAAGTACAACAAAACAAGTAAGCAAGTCATAAACTGATACACAACATAGACACAATCTTTTTTTTAATTCTTTGCACCCTGCCAACCCCAAGCCTCCCCCAACTATTCAAAAACTTCTATCACATTTCATTATTGAATCATAGACATTTATGACCAATCCAATTCAGACTCACCAATTAATGTAATGTTGTGGCTCAGCCATCACATTTACCAAACTTTGATAATTTTTTGGTTAAGTAACCAAATTAAAGCATTCCCTCCCATCAAATTATCAAGTTTTCCCAACTTCTAGTACATGTTAGTTAAAAGAAATTGTTTTAAGAACGATCAAAATAGTCTCTAGAATGATGGAGGTATGGCTAGGAGAGACCAAGTTATGAAAAGTAGTGGTTAATGTAAAATATGGGAAACTTGAAAACTGGTGCATCAAGAAAAATAGAGACCCTTATGGTGTTAGCCCCTGGAAGCACATCAGTAATTTAAAGGATGATTTTTTACAGTAAGGGTCCTTTAGGGCTGGGAATGGCACCTCTAGTACGTTTTTGAAAGACAAATGGATGTTGAATATTCCTCTAGAAAACTCCCAATCTAGACTTTTCCTAATAGCAGCAGAACCAAACTCCACAGTTGCAAGCAACAGGGATGGAATTATTTGGGATTGGGAACTGGGAGGACTCACTAATCTGTACAAATTGTTGGAAGATTTTCCAGTAAATTCAAAAACATCAGACAACCTGAAATGGGGAGATGCAAGCAAAAGAGTGTTTTCAATGGTTATAATAGTATTAGTGTTATCAATGTTTTGACTGATCCTTGACTTTGAAAATTGATATGGAAGGCAAAACTAGCCACCAAAATCAAGTGTTTTACTTGGACAGCCCTCAAAGATGCAATACTAACTCATGATAATCAGAAAAGAAGATCATGCTAGTGAATAGATGTTATATGTACCAAAAAGTCTCAGATTCAGTTATACCACCTTTTTTTTGCACTGCAACAATATTTGGAATCAATTGGACAATCCTAAACAACTTAAAAGGAGTAGTTGATAGAGAAAATGACTTAATTACCAAACCTACTTTTAGGCACTTCTGGCATGTAAGATATGACTAGGTAATAACTGAACTAACCTATAATCAAAGGGCCAAATGGTATACTACTTTCTTTGCTTTATCAGAGTTCAATTCTATTGCATTCATATATCCCGACAATTAGAATTTGATTATGTCACTTCAATTTTGTTAGCTAACTTTCATCTGGATATTCAATGTTAGGAAAAGATTCCTCTGCCTTCCCTATGTCTCTGATTGCAACACAAATTTAAGATGCTAATGTTTAATTCTACAGTGAAGGCCTAAAATCCCTTTGTTCATGAAAAGTCTAAACTTTTATGATCTTCTGGAGAAAGCTCAACCTGGTATTTCTATTTGTGTAGTTAACTGGATCTCTCCTATAATAGGATGGATGAAATTGAATTTGGATGGATGTTCTAAAGGAAATCTAGACATCAGTGTTGGAGGAGGCATAATAAGGTCTGTAGAAGGAAACTTGACTTGATCAATGCATATGCTATTAAACTTGGGCACATGTCCAACACTCTTACAGAGGCAACGACTTACAGACTGGTTTGATATGGTGCAGAGACAATATTGATATGATTGTTTTGACATGTTTGGGGGTGTTTAGTTTCCAGTGGGAAGAATTCACCGTCAGATCAAGACCAGAACCTTGGCTCGTGGCAGGGTTGGGGAAACAACTGGTTACTTTTCTGCAATCTTGGATTACCTAACTGCAGTTGTTCTTGAATTAGTTGATAAAGCAAGCAAGGAACTTAAAGTGAAGAGAATCACCACAGGCAATTGCAACTGGCCATTCATGAGACTATTCACCCAAGGCAATATAATGGTTACACTAATTTTACTCTTAAATTTGTCTCACTAATTTTTTCTAAGAAGGTTCAGGATGACAACACTAAAAAACTTCAAGCTTAAGGATCTGATTTATGATATTGCTTTGATGAAGAACTCTACTAATTGCCACGTGGATTGTAAGGAAAATAATAGAAGAAAAGAGATATGACTTGAAAATACCACACCTTCAACAACTTGGCTATAAGACTTAACACACCGACTACCATGGGAAAGTTCTCAATTCACCAGATGTAGTGTGTACTTCTCCCCCAATATATCAAAGTTATCTAGAAGAATAACATATTGCATCAAATATTCACCCAAGACATAATTTTACTCTTTGGTTAGCAGCTTGGAAAAGATTGCCTACAGTTGAAAAGCTGTAAAAATTTGGACTAAATGTTCCTATGAACTGCATTTTCTGCTCCACAACAGTGGAGTCTTTTGATCACTTATTATTTGGGTGTGTTCTGACATAAGGATTATGGGCCAGGTTGCTAGCTTGGTTGGGCATAACTAAATCTATAGGTGATTGGACTGATAACTACAATGGACTAATAGATGCGCTAAGTACAACTATTGCAAATGAGAAATAATCTACAGTTTGTTTGCGATGATTAAAAACATCATATGGAAGGAAAGGAATGAGTTGAGGTTTAAGGCAAACCACTACAGCATATAGAGTATGCATAGAATTAGCACTGCACATACACATCAAGGGTCAAGAACTTCAAAAATTTATGACGACACTAAATGCATTGCCAAGACCTCCTTTACTAGTAGATGCTCTAGGACAGTTATTTGGTTACTTCTCTTAAAGATGGCCAAGAAATTCAGCATGTATGTCGAGCCTAAAAGTCTTCTTTGCAAGGCTCTATTGGAAACAAGTCAGAACTTGTTTAAAGAATACAACTTCACTCTATGATTGTGGGACAGACTACTGATACAGCTAAAAAAGAAGCAGGAGAACACAACTAGTAACCAACAATAGTACAGGCTAATTAAATCAATGAAAGGAAAAATTTATAAGCCTCCTTTGACAAAACGTGTGTATGCTGAGGAAATCCACTCTCTGTGCATAGAGAGGAATGCCAAAGCTTTCGAAGAAAATGTGAGATCGGTTGAAAGTATAGCAAGAGATATTGCTTGTGTGTGTCATGGAAGGTCAACTGTAGTAACTAGACACCTAACGTAACAGTTAGGTTTTTAGCAGTATCTTCTAGTTTTTCTTAGAGTGGGTGCTGAATTTTTTTTACCTTATCAACTTGCTGAGATGTTGCTAGTTGAGGCTTTGTGAATCTTCTCTTTGGTGGCTAATAAATAAGTTAGTTATCAAAAAAAATTAGCCAAGAAATTAATTCAGGATCTGGATGTAGCAAAAGAACTAAAATAAAATCAGATTTCTGGAATTAACTAAATTCCAATGACTCTGATCAACCCTTCTCTAGTCGCTTTAAATACATTAATTCAAGAAATTTCTTCTCAATTAGGGGAGAAATTACTGAAACTACAACTCATTTTGTAGCTCTAACTGACAGATTTGAGCTTTTGACAGTCCAGGTGTTAAGAGCCTCCCAATCATAGTTCAAATTACTCAAAATGGATAAGTAAATCAGTTTTATAACTATAAATTCACACAATATACCATCCCAAAACTAAAGGACATTCACCCAATATAAGTTTCATATCTTTACAATATCGGTAGCTATAACAGATTGTTAACAAGTCACAATTATAGCTCAATTGATTTTAGTATAAGAGAAATTGAGTTAACACACAGTTCAAACAAACAAAGTGATTGTTAACATCCCACTATTAAAGCTTAATCGATTTTACTATAAGAGAAAATGAGTTAACTAACAGTTCAAATAAACAAAGAGATTGTTACCAACTCAGTTTTGGATTAGCACAACATACCTGAAATGGTATTTACTCACTCAACTGGATGGTTTAGTTCAAAATTACTACCAAAACCTGTCAAACAGCTAAAAACTACAGCACAAAACTTCCTCAAGAGTTAGACCAAAACAATAATAGCAACTGGACAGAAATGTAGCTAAACTACCATGTACACTTTCCCAAAGACAAGTTCAAACAACCAAGCTATATTCTAAATTTTCAATTTAAATGGAATCCAGTTTCCTTTCTTCAACCCACATAACCTCTTTATTGAATTTTAACACTCAAAACATATTCTCAATTTAAAATATGTTTTTCAGTTCTAGTCTCAAGAATGTAGACTTGGGTCATAAATTCTTCTTATTTTTAATTTACAACAACTTCTAACAAAATTCAGCAATAAACAACTGAATTTTCAAATTACTTGTGCTATGTAAGCAAGTCACCACTCCGTGGGGGGTAAAAATTGAGAAAAATAAAGAACTTCAAGTAGAAAGGAAAAAGGTATTACGGCAACCACACAAATCTTAAAGTTGTTAAAGCAGTATTATGACAGACTACAACCACACAAATCTTAAAGTTGTTAAAGCAGTATTATGACAGACTAAAATCTGAAGCTCCCAGCAACTTGACTTGGTTTCAAGTTCTTCAACAATTCAACCTCAACAAGGTGGCAAGGAAAAATGTTGAAGTCTCTTATCAATTAAATAGCAAAACCATGAAGAAATTCAGTACCAATCTAACAACATCCTCAAGTTGAACATATAGATCAATATACCTCAACAAGTTTCTACTGCACTATATTCAGATTTTCAAGTAACTACCAGAAATCTCAATAACATTGTGCTCCCAATGTTGTAGGTTCGATTAAAAACTTTTACATTCATCAATTTTAGTCAAAAAAAAATCCAAACAATCACGAGAGTTGAATATATTCACAATAACCTTAGCCAATATGGTAATCAATACTTAAACCAATAGGCACATAGATGAATCAATTAATCAACAGCCAATCAAATTAATATCAGCAAAAAATCACACATCGCACTTAACAAATACACAAAAAAAAAGTGACGCCTCAAGCCTTCGGGTATCTGGGAAGTAAAATATTTTGCCGACGAAGATGAGAAAGAGAAGGACAAGAATAATTCCTACAAAACCTACAAGAAAAAGAAAATTAAGAACAAACTTAGAGTGTCGCAAAAACTGAAATTGGGATTCCATACAAATCCCTCACAGAATCTTAATAGAAACTTGGATACCTGAAAATGACGGTCGATAAAGGCAGATATGATGAATTACTTATGAATCAATGGTGGATGAAGGTCAGCTGAAGTGTCGAGGTCTTGATGCACAGTAATAGCGGGAATAGGATTTCTTTTGTTTTTTATTAATAGTTGAGGGAATAGTTAATTGTAGTAGAAAAAATTGGAGGGATAGCACATGTTTATGGGGAACAAGTATCACAACCCAATTTCTCAGTTCATGATGGTACCTACTTTAATATACCAATAGATAAGCAAAGACAAAGCCCAAAACAACGGGTAATGGGCTAACGGGCAGAAAATAAATGAATACACGAATTAAATCAATAATAACAACAAAATAGGCGGAAACAGGAAGATATACATATGTAATATACTGTACAAGAGAGGGAAGATGACAAAATGAACAAAAAGAATCCCTCCCAAAACCTAGTAAGGTCGATACAAGAGCCACTATGACCAAAGATAAAAGTACTAGACAATATCAAAAATATACATATATACACAATAGTCTCAGAAATAGAAAAGATTGTAACTGAAACAGACGGAGTAAGATCAGCCCCGGACTCTAGAAAGCTCACCCCATCTTCGGTTCAGTAGCAGAGCATGAGGATAACGTCAACGCCGATGGCTCGTACTCAATCTGCATCAGGAAAAAGATGCAGAAGTGCAGTATGAGTACCAAAGTAATGGGTACTCAGTAGTCATTATCGGTCGACTGAGTTTAAATATAGCAAAAGCATAATAAAGTGCAAAAGTGTAAGCTAAGTCAACAATAATAAGGTAGAAATGTAAATATCTATTGTGCTGGATAAATGCAGTAAAGGAAATAAGTAACTTAAAAGTAAGAGAAGAGGGCTAACTATAATCTAACTGGGCCCCCAAAAGTCCAGAAGGCACACACAAGAAGACAATTAACCCTATCGAGCCCCCATAAGTTGGTTGGTCCAAACAAGAAGAAACTAAGGGATAAAACATAAATAACCTGCTACCAAACCTATCTCAAGTAACCTTCCGATGCCAAATCCATAATGAAAAATCTAGGTATGTACCGGGCTTGAACCGGAACCAATGGATAGTGACAAGAGGCTAGACACCGGGCTCAAATCAAAAATAGCAGATAATAATGAGAGGCCGATTGATGCATACACAACAGAATCCAGTACAGGTGCCAAAACTTCTAGTAATAACCATAATTAACATCAGAACATCCCAACCGTACTCATAGACAGATGTTGGACTCAAACAGAAACTCATAGTAACCATACTGTAACGAAAAACAGGTGATCCCATAAGAAACCAACCTCAACAGTAAGTTGATGCCAAACTCATACCAGTACTCGTGAACAGTAAACCATAATCATAAACCGATGCCAATTCGTACTAGAACTCATAACAATAACAATAGAGCATATGTCGAACTTGAACCAGAACTGAAATATATATGCATATATATAAGCATAACTAGCCAGCGGTTACAAAAAAGTGTGGAATTAAAAAAAGGTGACAAGTTGACCAACTTAAGTCAAAGACTTTTATTAATTAATGTTTATGTTAATTGGGGTATAAAATGCAATCCTTAAAACTTTTAAACTTTTAAAAGAATACAAATATAACCCAACTTCCAAAATCAATACTCCACTTTAGCCTCTTTATTGATTTCTCTCACTTGGGTTTTTGGAGAAACCCGAGAAAACCCTTTCTTCGGTTAATGCTTCTCTTCTCTCCCTCTCTACGATATCCTCATCTTCAACTCCTTGTCTTCTCCGCTTCCACTCCTTCTCTCGTTGTTGTTGTCGCGTTCATCATCTCCGTACTCAAGTTAGGTTTTTGATTTTTAAAGGTAAAAAACTCTTCTCTTTTATCTCACAGTTAGGGTTTCATCCATTTTTAAGAAAGAAATTTTTTGATTTTGGGAATATCCTTTTTTTTTTCTCACACAATTAGAATTTCATCCATTTTCGAGAAAGAATCTGTTGATTTTGAGAATATGTGTTTAGATTTTGTAGTGTCCTGTTTTGTGTTTGTTCTTCTTATGGGTATGTTTGATTTGAACAGTGAATGCATTTCTTGAAAAGGAAGAACTTTGATTGACTTGAATTTATACAAAGTTACAATTTTTATAAGAAATAGTATTTTGGAATTGTTCTTGTTTGAACGTTACACTTAGTTTTATAATTTTACTGCTTTTCAAAATTCTTTATTTGACTTGGTAATGGATTATTTAGGATTGAGGCATAGTAGAAGTAGTTCGAAGATACAGTAGAAACTGCAATTTTGTTGTCATTACTGCTTTGTTTGTTAGGAGAGTTTGTTTTGGTTGTTCAAAAAGATCACACTAAGTTCAAATTTAGATTAAACTGTTAGTTTAAAGTTAAATGTTGTTTTTTCTGTTCCATAATTGATGCACGGTCCGTATACTAGATCATTCTGGTCATGATAAATTCAGATATTGTTTGAAAATCTACTACTCTTTCTCTAGTCTTACCATGCTTTGTTGGTTAAATTAATTGATTGTTTTTGTTGTCTCATGTAGATAAAATGGCTCGAAGAAAAAGAAGAGCAACAACTGCCACTACTCCTACTAAAAATACTAAAAGAAGATTTAGTACACGGAGACAAATAGAAGAAGAAGAAGAAAGCATAATGTCAGGGAAGTCTATAGATGAAGAAGGAAGCACAAGATTGGAGAAATCTACAGAAGAAGAAGAAGCAGCACGTGGAACAAATTCTTCTTCCACTAATGTAGATGCCTCGAATGATAAATCCAAAAGTAATGAAAATGTAGAAGGTGGGGATAGAGGATTTGATGTTGAACAAAGAATGAAACACCGGCACAATACACCTGTCTTGGAGGAGGAGATATCTCATACTGTCGAGTCCTCTTCGGCCAGTCCTTCACCCGACACCTCACTTGTCAAGCCTATTAGGTATTCAGATTACAACTTTGAGACCACGATTGACAAGTATCCAGGTTTCATGGGTTCTGTTAATGTTAAGTCGGGATTGGGTAAGTGTTTTTCTGAGTTTAGAAAGATCTTAGAGGACCAAAAATTGATAAAGTTCTTTAAATCTTCCATTTTTAGGAATTACTTACACCTACCTAATAATATCAATATACGATTTCAAATGAATTTGGTGTACCAACTTTTTCTACGTAAAATTAAAAGTAAAAGAAAAGAGGAAGTTTGGATAAACTATTGTGGCATGCCGATTTGTTTTGGCATGAGAGAGTTTGCGATCATCACTGGCTTGAATTGTCATTTGTCAGAAGTGTATGATAAAGAAAAAATGTCAACTAAGACATTGAGGAGGAGACAACAAATTATTGACTTGGTGGGGAAGACTTGTAAAGAAAAGGAGTTGATTGAGCATCTCAAATCCGAGGATGTTCGTAAAAGTGTAAAGAAGTCATTGTGCTTGCTTTATTTTGTGCACAATTTTCTTTGTGCAAAAGATTTGAACACGAATATTCCTTCTGAATAGATTTTTCTTTCAACCGATAGAGATGCATTTTCTGCCCATCCATGGGGTCGTGTAAGTTATGATCTTACAATTGATTATCTATTAAAGGCGGTCAATCCAAATTTCAAGACCTCCAATCTTTATGATTTTCCATGGGCTTTCATGTTAAATTTTATATTATTCAATGTTTGTTTCTTTTTATTATTTTTGGGTCCATTCATTATTCTGATTCTCTCTTTCTCAATGTCTCTATTTTATGTGTTCAAGGTATTTTCAGAAGAAGTGTCTTCGCCGAGAATCCTTAGATGGCTTTCGGCGACTAATAACAAATCTGTTGAGATTCATGAGTTGTTTGACCCCCCCGAGGACTCGGTAAGCATCATTTTATATTTATATACAATAGCAGCAACAACAACATTTCTTTATCTCCTAATTACAGTGCACTTTCCAGATATTATTCTTGACACATGACTTAGCTTCAGGTGTTTCTCCTCTTTATCTGAAAATCATGTTAAAGCAGACTCTTCCTGCAAACTAGAATCAAATTAGCTCAAATGAGCAAGTTGATTGAAAATGTAAATTAGTACCAGTTAGCGCAACTCCAGGCAGCATATAAATAGTACCAGACAACATATATAATATGATTTATTAAGTTCATTTTTGGCTTTCTGTTGTAACTGCTACTTGAATTCTCATAATTATAATGCGATTCATCTAAAATTGTCTATGTTATCACATTTTAATATACATATTTTTTTTACATGTAGATTGTGCATCCATGGATAATTGTTCCACCTAGTGAGATGAAGATGGATTTCCTTACTAGATTTGTGCCTTTGCAATTAACTAAGGATGACAACATTGAAAAGCTCGAGAGAGATTTGAATGGTATTGTGGCTATTAAAAGAGATTGTACAATTGTTGAGAAGGATATTAACCCTTCAAGGATAGTTGTTCTAGGTGGTAATGGTGTTGGTGAATCTTCACAAGGTTTTGGTGTTGGTATTGGTGGTGGAGGAGGAGTATCTTCTCCAAATATTGATAGAGGTACTGATGGTGTTGGTGCCGGAGGAGGAGGATCTTCTCCATTTGTTACTAGTGATTTCGCCGGTGTTAGTGGTGGTTTTGGAGTAGGAAGATCTTCTCCGATTGGTGAGAATGTTTCGCATCCTCAAGAAACCCGATACCTTACTGAGGTGCCTTCTTGTAAACTTTGTCATGAGAAGATAGACTTTTTAACTACTAGAATAGAGGCCTTAGAGAAAGATATCATCTCCATGATGTCTAAGAGGGGTATTAGGCCATCATTAAAGATCTCAGACCCATATACTCCTGATGTTGTTAAAAGGAGGAAAAAAAAAATTACAAAGATACTGTCAAGCGTCCAAAAAAAAGGCAAAGAGACAGAGACAGTTGAGGCTATCATCGAGAAGGAACCGGTGCCCTAGTTGAATCAAAGACAATTTATTTTAAGCTTTTTTTTAGTTGATTTGTTATATTTTGTTGAATAAGTACATTATGTTTTGTTGAACTTTTTATGTTGAGAGGCTGCTGGGAACTTGAGAATATATTAGAATTGTTGGAACTTGAGAATTTTTTATATTTACAATATGTTTTGTTATATTGGAGCAATTGTTGGAATATGCTGAGAATTTTCCAGAAATTGTTGTTAGTTGCTGAACGTTTTATAGCAATTGCTGAAATATGCTACAGCAAGTACAGTAGTTGCTGAACATTTTATAGCAATTACTGAAATATGCTACAACAAGTACAGTAGTTGCTGAACATTTTATAGTACTTCCTGAAATATGCTACAACAAGAACATTAGTTGCTGCAAGTTTTATAGCAATTGCACATGTAATCAACTAAAATTGAGTTAAATGATCATTAATTGATTGGATCAATCACATTTAATGATAAATAGGGTGGCTCTAGTCTAATTTAAGAATAAAAGTTAGATTTTATAGTGATCTTGTACAATGAAATATGTAATAGCAACTACGTTAGTTGCTTGGAATTTCATAGCAATTGCTGTAATATGCTACAACAAGTACGTTAGTTGCTGAACATTTCATAGCAATTGCTGAAATATGCTACAGCAACTACGTTAGTTGCCTGAACGTTTTATAGCAACTGCTGCAATATGCTATAACAAGTACGTTAGTTGCTTGTAATTTCATAGCAATTGCTGCAATATGCTACAACAAGTACGTTAGTTGCTGAACATTTCATAGCAATTGTTGAAATATGCTACAACAAGTACATTAGTTGCTGAACATTTCATAGCAATTGCTGAAATATGCTACAACAACTACGTTAGTTGCTTGGAATTTCATAGCAATTGCTGCAATATGTGTTGTACGTTAGTTGCCTGAACGTTTTATAGCAATTGCTGCAATATGCTACAACAAGTACGTTAGTTGATGAATATTTCATAGCAATTGCTGAAATATGCTACAGCAACTACGTTAGTTGCCTGAACGTTTTATAGCAATTGCTGAAATATGCTACAACAAGTACGTTAGTCGCTTGTAATTGCATAGCAATTGCTGCAATATGCTACAACAAACACATTAGTTGCTGAATATTTCATAGCAATTGCTGAAATATGCTACAACAAGTACGTTAGTTGCTGAACATTTCATAGCAATTGCTGAAATATGCTACAGCAACTACGTTAGTTGCTGAACATTTCATAGCAATTGCTGCAATTTGCAAACGTAATCAACTAAAATTGAGTTAAATGATCACTAATTGATTGGATCAATCATATTTAATGATAAATAGGGTGATATAAGTCTAATTTAAGTCCAAAAGTTAGATTATATAGTTATCAAATACAATGAGATAGTAATTTGAGATATATTAGACGAACAATTAAATGATTGCAAACGTAATCAACTAAAATTGAGTTAAATGATCACTAATTGATTGGATCAATCATATTTAATGATAAATAGAGTGATATTAGTCTAATTTAAGTCCAAAAGTTAGATTTTATAGTTATCAAATACAATGAGATAGTAATTTGAGATATACTAGACGAACAATTAAACGATTGCAAACGTAATCAACTAAAATTGAGTTAAATGATCACTAATTGATTGGATCAATCATATTTAATGATAAATAGAGTGATATTAGTCTAATTTAAGTCCAAAAGTTAGATTTTATAGTTATCAAATACAATGAGATAGTAATTTGAGATATACTAGACGAACAATTGTTGCTGAATGTTTCACAGCGATTGTTGTAATCTGCTAAATATCCTAGACAGTATAAGATGCAATTTCTTGAAAACTAAATAACAACAACAATAAGATCCAATTTGTCCACAAATAACAACAACAATAAGATCAAATTTGTTTACAATTAACAACAACAACAATAAGATGTGTTCACAAATAACAAAAACAATAAGATCAAATGTGTTTCTACGGAGCATTTCGCTCGAAGCATGTAGTCCTTTTTTGTCCAACCTTTTTGCATATGGAATATTTATTTTTCTTGGTTGGAAATGATTCTCCGACTCCTTTCCGCCTTTTCGATGGCCTTCTTCCAACCTTACCGGGCTCAAAAAATGGAGGAGATATTTGTCTTTCTAAAATCTCAATAGGAACTTGCCAAGAATCTTCAGATGGCACGGGTTTAATTTCCTCCACATATGCTATAAGGTATGCTTCTACTAGATAATACAAAGAGGAGTACTCATAAATTTGCCTCGTCTTCACTATATTGGCATCGGAGCGCTGCTATAGCATGTGGACAAGGTATTTTGTCAACGTCAAAGACTCTACAAGTGCAAGATTTGCTTTGCAAATCAACCGTTGCAACTGCTTCGTGATCGGTGACAATATACCTGTAGTTGGCAATTTGATGGACCAATAGCATGTTTCCCAACTTAACATTTTCAGCAATGATTTTCTCCACCGAAGGTACAAATTTGGTTTTTGTATTAAGGAATTTCATACGCCTCTCATGAAATATCTCAGCAAATCGCTTGTTTATTGCATCGAATAAAGCAGTAATGGGAAATTCTCTTTCATCCAGAAGCGTTGCGTTAATCGACTCAACAATATTTGTCGTCATAATATTGTACCTGTAATATGCTAGTCTCAGATCCTATATTATAATTGTATGTTTTTCAAGCTGTTGTTTTACTTATTTCAGCAATTTTTGCTTTTATTCTGGGAACAAATGCAGCAGTTGCTGAAGTAAGTGCAGAAACTGGTGAAATATACTGCTAAAACTACCAATACATTAATCAATATCTGCAGTTATTTACAGCAATTGCTAGATTTGTTTCATCAAATGTTGTACTTATTTTAGAACTTGCTGAAATATATACAACAGTTGCTGTAAAAAACTGCAGCAGTTGTACCAACTACTAAGAACAATAAACTGGTAAACTGTACCTATTTCCTGGAAAGAATGCCCTGCTCCATCAGTGAAATCCAACACGTTCAAGATGTGTGGCGGCTCCTGGAACTATAACTCTTATTTGATTGAAGTGATCACTGAACACATCTACATTGTACGCTTTTGCTGCCTTATAAAAGTGGTGGACAACGCTCCCATTATGAAAATTATTTCGAATATTTTCTCCAAGGTGCCTTATGCAACAACCATAATGAGCTGAAGGGTACACAATTGAAACCATCTTTCCAATACTTGGATGTCTTTCAGAAATTATGCACAATTCGGGGTATCAAGTACAAAGTTTCTCATTTGCTCAAAAAGTATTTGTAGGAAGCATCACATTTAGAGTCTACAATGCAAAATACCACTGGAAAAATATGATTCTCTGCGTCCTATGCAACAGCAGACAACAACACACCACCGTACCTACTCTTCAAAAATGTCCCATCCACTGCTATAACTTTTCTCATTTGCGCAAAACCAAGAATCCAAGCTCCATAGGCCACAAAAATATACTTGAACCTACCATTTTCATCAACCTCCAACGCCGTCTTACTTCCCGGATTTGATGTCCTACGCATATAACTGTATGCATCAAGCACTCCGTATCTATGCTCATATGTCCCTCTTACCAAAGACTTTGCAATCTCGCTACCCATCCAAACATTCCAATAACTTACCTTGCAGCCCAATTCAATACGGATGGAGTTCTTTAAATCTTTTGTAGATGGATCTTTACCCTCAAGATACCTATGTTTGAAGTATGCTCCAAGGACTTTTGCTGTGGCGTATGGATTATGGCTCGTAAGATGTTCCGAACCACATGTGTGCAACTTTTCATACTTTCTAATGTAAAACCTATCACAATTTTTAAGTTTCACAGCTCTCAACCACCACTTACACTCGGGATGCACACATTTGTAACAATACATAAAAATGGAGCTAATCACCTTCTTCATTCTAAAATATTTCTTCACACAAGTAATTTTCAGCGCAATATCTAATTCTTGCTTATTCTTAAATGACATACCATTGTAAAATCCCGTTCCATCATCTCGAGCATGACTTGACTGAGTTGATTGTGTAGTTGTCGGTGTATTACTAGCAACTTCAGTTGAAGGAATCTGTTGACCTGCACTCTCTTTATCTAGAGCATTCATATCCACCCAACCACATTCATCATTTAACATTTGTTGGTCTTGAGATAAATTATGGTTCTCCGCCAACCTTTCAACCTTGTATATCCTTAAAATGGGTCTGGATTCATCTTCCAAATAAGTACTCAAACTAAGTTGATCTTTGAAGCCATTTTCTACTTTTCACCACAACTGTGCATGTAAGTGATGGCAATATCTTTCAACTCACAATTTAGTTCACAATAAGTAATGATTTTGTTCGTAAAATCATCATATGCGACATCTCGATGCACAATCATCGCTATCATCTCAGCCATCTCTTTATTGATCCAACGCCAAATATAACGATTGTTGGACTCAACCCATTCACCATGACAATCAATCCCTAATGCTATTTTGTCCCCCATTAATGATTTTGAAGGTACCTGGAGATATTATGATTGAAAACAAAATAAATTGGTCATGAAAGAAGAGAAAAAATAATACTAAAATGTCACAACTGTGGTAGTTTATTCAGCAACTGCTTCATCAATTGTAACAACAGATACAACAATTGTTTAGATTATTTAGCAACTACAACATTCTGTTTCATCAATTGCTGAATATGTTGCAGCAACTACTGCAACAAATTCAGCAACTGCTGAAAACATATGCAACATTGCTATAATGGATGAAGCAATTACTGAACAAATATTCAGCAACTGTTGCATATTTTTCAGCAGTTGTTGCAATTAATGAAGTATTTGCTGGATAAATTTTTCAACAACCGTTGCATAATATTTAGTAGTTGTTGCATCTGTTTCAGCAACTGCTGCAGTAGTTGCTGAAACATATGTTGCAATGGCAGGACCAACAATATAAAACTCGAAACTCAGATGAATAATAAACACCAAACTACATAATTTATTTATCAACATGATCAAAAATCATCTCTTAAGTAGTTCCCAATGCTACACGAACAAAATTTAGTCCAAAATTGATTATTTTTCTCTCAAGTTCTTCATAGAAAAAACTCACAACAATAGAAGAAGCAACAACAAGAAGAGAGAGCAACAACAAAATGGAGGAGAAGAAGAGGAAAAAGAAAAAAAGGGAGAAACCCATTGGGAAAGGAGGAGAAAAAAAATCTATTTTTTCCCCTTTTAGAAACTAGGGTTTTAGGTAAAATTTGGGTTAAAGTGTAAAGAATAAAACTTGGGAACTTATTTAAAAAAAAAGTCAATTATTATTAGACCCTCATTAAAAACTTGTCACCTACACCTAATATTTAAAACTTGAGTCACTTTTTTTACATTTCAACTCTTTTTTGTCACCTATAATTAATTCACCCTAGTTAATTGTAGTAGAAAAAATTGGAGGGATAGCACAGGTTTATGGGGAACAAGTATCACAACCCAATTTCTCAGTTCATGATGGTACCTACTTTAACATACCAATAGATAAGCCAAGACAAAGCCCAAAACAACGGGTAATGGGCTAACGGGCAGAAAATAAATGAATACACAGATTAAATCAATAATAACAACAAAATAGGCGGAAACAGGAAGATATACATATGTAATATACTATACAAGAGAGGGAAGATGACAAAATGAACAAAAAGAATCCCTCCCAAGACCTGGTAAGGTCGATACAAGAGCCACTATGACCAAAGATAAAAGTACTAGACAATATCAAAAATATACATATATACACAGTAGTCTCAGAAATAGAAAAGATTGTAACTGAAACAGACGGAGTAGGATCAGCCCCGGACTCTAGAAAGCTCACCCCATCTTCGGTTCAGTAGCAGAGCATGAGGATAACGTCAACGCCGATGGCTCGTACTCAATCTGCATCAGGAAAAAGATGCAGAAGTGCAGTATGAGTACCAAAGTAATGGGTACTCAGTAGTCATTATCGGTCGACTGAGTTTAAATATAGCAAAAGCATAATAAAGTGCAAAAGTGTAAGCTAAGTCAACAATAATAAGGTAGAAATGTAAATATCTATTGTGCTGGATAAATGCAGTAACGAAAATAAGTAACTTAAAAGTAAGAGAAGAGGGCTAACTATAATCTAACTGGACCCCCAAAAGTCCAGAAGGCACACACAAGAAGACAATTAACCCTACCGAGCCCCCATAAGTTGGTTGGTCCAAACAAGAAGAAACTAAGGTATGAAACATAAATAACCTGCAACCAAACCTATGTAAAGTAACCTTTCGATCCCAAATCCATGATGAAAAATCTAGGTATGTACCGGGCTTGAACTGGAACCAATGGATAGTGACAAGAGGCTAGACACCGGGCTCAAATCGAAAATAACAGGTAATAATAAGAGGCCGATTGATGCATACACAACAAAATCTAGTACAGGTGCCAAAACTCCTAGTAATAACCATAATTAACATCAGAACATCCCAATCGTACTCATAGACAGATGTTGGACTCGAACAGAAACTCATAGTAACCATACTATAACGAAAAACAGGTGATCCCATAAGAAACCAAGCTCAACAGTAAGCTGATACCAAAATCATACCAGAACTCGTGAACAGTAAACCATAATCATAAACCAATGCCAATTCGTACTAGAACTTATAACAATAACAATATAGCATATGTCGAACTTGAACCAGAATTGAAATATATGTGCATATATATAAGCATAACTAGCCAGCGGGTAGAAATTCAAGAGATTCAGCCCTATCTGCACTCTCTAAAGTCATATGAATCAGTCTCGGGCAGTTAAGTCTACAAAGGCAGGTCGGGTTCCCCTTTACTAGGTCAAGGAGTTGTGGTCCAGGGTCAGTTACTACTCTACTAGAGAAAAGAAGCTAAATAGGCCGAAAAACAAGTTTAAGTCAACCCCAACCTAAGGTAATATCCTAAGATAGCATTCAAGAACCTAACTAAGGCTAAAGGAGATTCATATCAAATATACTATAAAAAAAAAGAGCAATGGGGCTCACTATGGGGTCCCGATAATCCAACCTAGGTCAGAACCTACCCGAGTCTAGCCTGAGGCTTCCCATTCCAAATTCAAGGTACTATCA
Organism: Capsicum rhomboideum; assembly: GCA_031232105.1. Lineage (NCBI taxonomy): Eukaryota > Viridiplantae > Streptophyta > Magnoliopsida > Solanales > Solanaceae > Capsicum > Capsicum rhomboideum. The sequence continues at coordinate 84,545,259 of CP124712.1, forward strand.
ATACTAATCCTAGTTCTAAAGGATTATAATACACTATGCTAGGGGAGAACGGGCCCGAAATCTACCTAGAGCTACCTTAACTGGCTAAATAAGGCATAAAAATGCTAAAATGATAACCGGGCTAAAACTACCTGCCCAAAACTAGCACAATAGAACACTAATACCATAAATAAGCTCAATCTAAAAGGAAGGTAAGCTTAGCCTACCAGGACGCCGTTGAACGCTCGCTGAATCCTCTACACCGGAGCTTTCCTCTTTCGAGAGGCCTCCTAGAGCTACCACATTATCAAAACAATAATCTAACCTGATGTTCAGGGTCGATACACTTTTCTTAATACCAAAAGCTCCAAAGCAGGGAATTGGCTCTAAAAACCAAATGAAATGTTCGATAACCAAACTGTTAGTTTCAGCAAGTCATAAATGACTTGGGGAAACTATGGAGAAGCTCTAAATACAGAAAAAGCATAAAAACGCAGGAAATAACCGAAAGGGTCATTACATTTCTGCACCCTGCAGATCATAATATGAGTTATCACCGGTGACGTGTGCATTGTGTGGAGATGCCATGGATCAGAGACTTAAGGTGAGCTCCTAGTATCCAGAGTTGTTCCTGCTCTCCCTCTTTTGCTAAGTTGATCTTTAATTTGTATTTCAGAGACAGCTTTGTATCAATATATCATGTTTACCTCTGTATTAATATATCATGTTTACCTTGTACTCTTGTTTTGTTAGTGGCTCTTGTACTGACCTCACCAGGTTTTGGGGTATATTTACTTTCTTCTGGTTTTCTTTCTCCCTTTTAATTAGTTTTCTCTTCCATTTCACTTATTAGCCCGTTACTCATTGTTCCAGACTATGGGTTGGCTTGCCTATTAGTGGGATATATTAGATGCTATTATGACCTGAAAAATTGGATCGTGACAGACCTACCCATAACTAGGATAAAGTTTTGCAATTCCATCCCAAGGCCCTAATGGGTTAAGTCTAATCCTGGAGAATAGGCAATTACTAAACTAAGGGAAACGGGGTCAAAATCTACCCTAAGAGCCCTCTAATCATCTAAAAGTTATCGAAAGTTGCTAAATGAACATCTGGACCATAATAACCCACCCACAAAGTGCACAATATTACACTAATACCATAAAAGAGTAAAGTCTAAAAGAAAGGTAAACCTAACCTACCTAGACGCCATCGAAAGCACGTGAAAACCTTTACAACGTAGTTTTCCCCTTCTAAGAAGTCTTCGACCGCTGCCACACTATCAAAATAATATTCTACATATCAAGATAAGAAAATAGATACCTATAATGTAAATTTACACTCTGGGTCAGAAATTGGACTAAATATTGAATAATGGAACCCACCAATGAAATCAAGAATTGAGTCTGTCATTAAGTCCTTCTCAGCTCAAGGATTACTTGCCCCCAAATTAAGCGTGATCGGAGCTTAATAACAATCCCAACACAAGTCAAAAACTCAAGAAAAAAAATGGAGAATTAACTCAAAGTTAAACTCGAAACTTACTAAATAATGAGAAGAAGCTCACACTAACGTCCCCAAGTTATTCCCAGCTCCAATTTTATGATTATTCCACTAATTTTGAGCTCCCAATATTTATAATGAATGAAAAAAACTTAGAATTTAATCTGAAAATGAAGGGGAAATAAATATAAATATAACACTCAGCAGTGGCTACTTAAGCAGCCAAATGACAGCTTAAGTGGTCACCGCTAAAGCAGAAAAAGGATGCTTAAGCGACCCCCGCCCGCCTGGACATCTAACACTAAAGCGGTCCAAGGGCACTAAAGAAGCTACCGCTAAAGTGTTCTTCAGGCCGCTTAAGCGGCTGCACCAGCACTTGACATCAGAAATTTTTGCTAAGCCCAAATGGACTCCGACCAGGTGCTCGAAATTCTTTCAGAACCCCGTGCACACAAATGAACTTTGCTACCCTACCAAATTCAACATTCGAACTGAACGGCACCATCCAAATTCCCATCCGAATTTGTTTCTATAGAATATGGGTCCCACACCCAAGGTTTCATTTTTACCAAAATCTGCCCAATAACCCAAAACGAGCATGGAAGTCTCGGGACCCAGACCAAGGATCCCCTAGCTAAAAATTGATATTTTGAAGCTAAGAAAACCGCCAGAGCTGCCACCCAAGGCCGTTTACCTGAAGTTTTGGCCTGAGACCACTTTCTCAACTTCGAAAGCTCCAAAATAGGAAAATGGCCATAAAAACCAAACGATTTGCCAGGTAACCGAACTGTCAGTTACAGCAAATCATAAATGACTTGGGACAACTATAGGATGACTCTAAATAGATAAAAGCACGAAGAGGCAAAAAATGACCTAGAGGGTCATTACATGCAGAAGTTCTCTATTGTGGAAAAAGGCATAAGTACCCCCTTAAACAATGATCGAAATTCCAACAATACACTCTATCTTTAAGGTGGTCTTATTACCCCCTAAGCTATTTTTTTTATTTTATACTTTCCACCTTACGTGCTGAAGTGGAGCCACAATCCAATTCTCTTTGTTGCGGTGATATGTACACAAAGCCACATGTATATATGTTTTTGATTTTTTTAGGTTTTTTTCTTATTCTCTTTGCCTTGTATTTAAAATTAGTTAATACACATAAAAAAATTTTTTACCTTGTATTTAAAATTTTCTCAAATACAAATTTTTTTATTTTTTCTTTTTCTTATTTTTTACCCTTTTTCATTGTTATTTCTTTTTTTTTTAATTGCTTTTTCTATTTTTCATATATTCTATGCCTTACTTTTGAATTTGATTTCAAATTTAATTCCAATACCTTGCATTTAAATAAGTTAATCTCGAACTAATACCAAAAGAAAGTGAAGAAAATCAAATTAAAAAAAAATCAAAAAGTTAAAAGTAAAAGACATTTTAAACTTTTTAAAATTATTCTTTTAAAAAATATACGTTTTTGAATTAATTTAAAGTGAAAAGATAAGAAATTAATGAAAGAGAAAAAATATAAAAAGTTAAAAGTGAGGAGAAAAATAAAGTTTCACAAGAAAGAAAGGAAAATAATTAAAAATATATAAGTTTTAATGTTAATTATTATTTGCAAAGAATCTAACTAAAATGTGACACATGTCAAATATTGGTCAGATTTTTTCATATTTTTCGCATCTCACTTGCTTCTAAGAGAGTGAGCAAACTCTTTGTGCCACCTCAGCACCTAAGCGTGTATTTATTACACTTTAAAATAGTTCAGGGGTGTAATAGGACCCCGTAAATATAGAGTGTGTCCGTGGAATTTTGGTCATAATTTAAGGAGATATTTATGCCTTTTTCTTTTTATTTAATTAAGATCTAAAAATCTGAGTTTTCTCTGTGTATCCTTTTTGATGTTCAGAATTGCAAGTCAGGAAAGGCAAATCGTGTAGATTTAATCTCTCACTTCTTTGGTGTAGTTTAGTTTCAAAGCCTATTTTTTTTTGCATGTTAGACATCTTAGGAGATAGAGAAGTTCTTTCACATAGCACACGATTAATTATTTGCTCTAACTTTTGTGATTCTTTCAGGTCTTGCCTATTTTCATGATTATTATATTCAACTAAAGAGAACTTATTTGTTAGTCGCTAATATATTGTATTGGTTCCTTCATTTAATGACAAGATTTGACGTTACTATCTTCCTCTTATTTCATACGTGACAAGCTGCAGGTTCATTAGAACATTGCTTGACCCACGAGCTACAGGTTTTTATGGCTAATATATAGACATAAGTTATATGCTTCAAGAATTTACCCTCCTTCAACCAAAAAAAGAAGAATTTACCATCTGCTATGGAGTGTCAGATATGAGTCAAGAATTTATGGTCGTATTTTATGATATGGACACAAGATAATTTTGTATTGGACTAATTTTTACTCTGCTAAACATAACTCATATTTAAAGTGATGTCCATTTTATTTCAATACTCGTCCAATTCTAACACAATTTTAAGATTTATTTTAGTTTGAATTTGCTGTTTTAGATTTGCTTTAATTTTTGGGAGAAGTACATAAAGTGTCCAATTTAACAAACTAATTAGGGAAAATAATAGTTTTAGTCCTAGAGTTAGTGTAGTATTATTTCTTTAGTCCTTGTGACATGGAACTAAATATATTTAACCTTCAATTAGTTAATGTGTGTGATTTTAGTCCTTATACTAACAAAAACTAAAAAGAATAGCTGACTATTAAATATTAAGGAGGGAAAATAAGAAATTTCATTTTTACTTTTAATGTGGATCCCAAACTCTTTATTGTTGTCTTCTTCCTATAGAAGGTCATATCTCTTCTCCAACAATATGTCAATCCCTGTCCTCTATGAGCCCAAAGCTTCTTCCCCTCTTCTCTTTCTCTTTCTTACCCCTCCTCTCTTTATCAGTTTTCTTTTTGAAATTTATACATAACTTAATTTGTGATTTTCATTTTTGTTGTTCTAGAACTTTTTTCTCTTAAATATTTATCCATTTTCTCTACTCAAAGAGTTCTATTTTTATATTGCTTTGAGTTACATTTGTTTGGAAATTTTTAATAACTCAGTTGATTGTATAAATGAACTTTTTCTTTATTGAAAAAAATTTGATTGTCCACATTATAATTTTCTCTTCATTTTACCCTTTTAAAAAAGAAGTTATATTTACTCATTAGCAATTGATACTTTGCTTCTTGTAATTAAATTGACATGAATTTGAGAAAATTTTCTTGGTAGTAAATAGTGAATTAGATCATACACTATTTAATAGTATGTTGTTTTATACAAGAAATAATTCACAGGGTATAACACAATAAAAATTTGGAAATTCAATTTTCTCCTCCTTGATATTTAACAGTCTAGTTGATTTATTTGGTTTCCATTGGTACAAGGACGGAAACACATACATTATTTAATTGAAGGTTAATGGATTTAGTTACATATTACAAGGACTAAAAATATTAATTTTCTAACAAATTATCCTGATTTTCTCACTCATTAACTAATTTCCTAAACAACCTTCTGCCAAAATTAATTACCCAGTCATCCACTCCTTGTAGTTGGCCCTTTTGTCCAAGTCCCTCATGCCTAAACTAAATTAATCCTTTAGGAATTTGGCAGTACAATGTAGTACAACAATTTTCTTTTTGGGTTTTGTCTTTTTCATCCTATATTTAATAGTAATATATACAATATGGTACAGTGAATTTCTTTTGGCTTTTTATTTCTGTCGTTTTGTCTTTCTTTTTTAAGTTCTCTTTTTCTTTTCTTTTTTATCTTTTAGTTTTTCATTTCATAAAATAAAATATAATATCTAATTAGTTTTTGACTAATAAAAATATTTAAAAAATTAATAATTAAACAACAAGTATTAAAGAATATGAAATCACTAGCTTATTAAATAAAACCTAAATGAATACAAAAATATATTTTTATAAAAAAATTTATTCTTTTGCAAATAACAATAAAATTTATATATAAATTTTAAATCTATTTATTTATTATTTCACATGTAAAACTAGCTAAAACGATATAAAATTTAAAATCAAAATTCAGCTTAATCTCTTTTCATTTGTATTTTTTTATAATTTTTTTCTTTTGAAGGAATGAACGTAACCTTTATGATAATCTGTCAGTATATGATATATATCATGTGGTACCAAAAAGGACTAATTAATATTTTTTATTGAAGGAATGAATCAGTCTGTTATGATACCCTTTCAATATATGATGTATATCATGTGGCCATCATAAAAAAACTGAGTAGTGATGAATATGACCTCTACAATACCATGTCAGTATATGATATATAACAAGTTAAATTATCCACACTTCGTTCTGTCATATTTTAATATGTTATACTTTTTTAAAAAATAAAATAACGTAAGATATGCCTATGAAAAATTAAAATAGAAAATACAAATCCACGGCATATGCTCATAAAATAAAACTATGAAAATACTAAAATAGAAAATGAAAAAACTAAATTAACACATAACTTTAATTTTATAATGAAAATTTCTAAAGGCATATGCTGTCACGACCCAAACAAATCATGAGTGACACCCACACTAACCTTTCAGTGAGAGAACTATCTAACCCGTATATCAACATCAAATACTTATCCAATTTTAAAACAAAACACCATCTATTAATTAATAAAATTAATACGTACAATCCAAAACACTAGTACGGAAATAATAACATCTAAACATCCTCAGAAACTGAAAGTCAAAGTACCAGAAATCTACTGTCATGTCTATAACAATCAGAAAACCATCTACTAAACTAAACTGTCTTTGTCTGAACAATAAGGACAAGATCAAGAAGAAAAAGATCCATGGTTGTCTGGAAGATAAATGCTCACCCCAGGATCAGAAATCACGTTGTCATCTACAAGTGACGTCTCGTAGAAGTTGTTAGAATAAGCTTTGCACTCAACAAAAAGAAGAGTACATGGTAGTATCAGTACAAAACACTATATACTAGTAAGTATCATAGGCCGACTCAACCTGATCAATATGAACACTTAATAAAATATTTGTAAACAAGTAGCAAGCATGTCAATTAATTCGTGAAATTTAAACCAGCTTACCACAACAAACCTTTTAATATCAACTGAGTCAATTTAGTAAACAAGATCCTAGTTATGCATGCTATGCATGTTTAAGGCTCAGTTCAATGTCAACAGACAAGAATAACTTACAACTGAATCAGTTTTCCATTTACATCATGAACATCTCATTATCTTATCAATTCTCAAGAAATAGTTCACACCAAGAACTAATGAAGGACATGAAGTCAATGAACCGGTTGACACAAGGAACCCAAGGTAATATCAACTTAAATGTTTCACCCAAGGAACCCAAAATAATATGTAATACGCGAAATTCGGGCCACTCAAGGAACTGTAAAACTCTCCAAAACATGATGTACCCGCATTCTATATGACTTACGATTGCATACTAGCCATGACCTATAGGGAAAGTGCTCAGTCTATGTACAAATACTAGACAACTAGTGTCTTGTTGTCACGATCCAAGCAATTGTGAGTGGCACCCACCCTAACTCTATAGTGGGCGAACCAATCAACCCAACCCTTAGCCAACCAATATAGAACTTACACTTATCCATCTCTAAATCAAACACCATATATTAAACTTAACACATTTCAAGCATAATAAGTCATCTAATAATCCATTAATATAAAAATTAAATAAGAAGTACAAAAATATTTCTATCTATTACATCCTCCGGGACCCGAAAGTCAACGTATAAGAACTTCTAAATCCAAAACAAGATCGAAAACATAATCCAAAAGTACTAAACCAAAAGGAAAGTCATTGTCCAAAAATAAAGGACATGAACTAGAAGAAGATCCAATGGTTACCGGACATGGTGCTCACCCTTGAATCGGAGTAGAAATCACAAACTAGAGCCCAGGTTCTCATCTTAAATGCTAGAACACGCTCTGCACTTAACAAAAAGAAGAGTACATGTAGTATCAGTAGAACAACTATGTACTGCTAGGCATTATTGGTCGACCTAACTCAACAACATACAGATAGATAAGTTCAATGAAAGAAAGAAGCGATCAGGACATAATTCATAGTCAACTAACAATTAAATGCATGTTCTTAAACACTTAAACTCATAAAACCAAAAACAATCTTTTTCATATCAATCCTTTCCAAGTTATTCAAATACATCACTTACACTTAGGTAATTCAGTCTACAATAGTCAAAGACAACCAAATGTGCGTATGCAATAATGAATACATGTATAAAATATGTACATACATACTAGGGTCGGTAGGGACCCTTAGTTATGACCTGCAGGGGACGAGCTCAGTCATGTATTAGTACCGACGTGGTACCCGATCTCAATATCAATCTGTGTTAGTGTGACACTCGATCCCAATATCAATATGTGTCGGCGTGACACCCAATCCTAATATCAATTTATGTCGGTGTGATACCCGCTCCCAATATGAAGTCAACAAGTAATCTCAACACAATGCTTAATGCATAATGATAATTAATAATTACAAGCATGCCCGAAGGCTTGTCATAAACATTCAACTCAAATATAAGCACAGAGTCAAATCAAGTCTATAAGTATATTTAAACCATAACCTACCTCATATCCTCGTTCGAAAGCACTACTTGACCAAAGCCTTACCTTTCTTTTCAATTTCCATTTGTTCTTAGTCTATAAACAACAAATAAGCACAATTCAATACAACATTCCCAACTTCTAGGCATTATAAACCTAAACCCATCAGTTTTATCCCATGAACTTAATCTAGTTCATCATTCTAGGGTTTACTACCCTTTAATATTTTGTATTCTCTGTATTTCGTTATTACAATGAAGAATTCTATGCTAGGAAGTGATTTTTAACATCCAAGAGTCAAGAGTCAATAATAATGGAATTTACATCATCCCCAACTAATTCCTATTAGTTCATAAACCTAGGGCTAAACCTCAGTTTTCAAACTTGATTATGATTCTTACAATTCAAGAAATCTAAGGGAGTAATTACAAGTTTGAATGAAAAAAGAATCTTACCTCAAAGATGGAAAACCCTCAAATATGGCTCTCTCAACCCTTAGATGAAAACTGAAATAATGGGAATGAAAAATGCTACTTTTCTATTTTATCTTATTAAAACTATGAGTTTATCACTGTAGCGAGGGATTCATCACTGTAGTGACATCATTGTAGTGACAAATCTGTCACTGCAGCAACACTCAAGCAAAATAGTTCATTGCCGTGGCAACACTTCTGTCACTGCAGGGATATTGCTGCAGATAGACCTATCGCTGCAGCGATGCTAAAATAGTTTCTCAGGAATTCTTCCCAGCCCTGTCCATTTTACACCACACTTCTTGAATTTCAACAACACGTACTGACCCTTTTATTGTAATTACTATAACTATAGTTCTACTAACTTGTTTACGCTCTAGAAATTTCTATGACTTCCTAAATTCATCATCTAACACTTTATCAACTAAAATCAACCAATCAATACACCAATAACTGCCAAATTTTCCTAGACCATACCATAATCAAAATCTGCCTAAAATTAAGCTAACCCTGATTTTCACAAATTTGGCCTATAAAAAGGCTAACATGAGGTTTTACTCTCTAATTTATCATAACAATATTTTGGGTCATTACATTAGATACCAATTAAACATTCATTCATCTCCGAACAACAACTAGCAAGAAAAGATGAAAAATAAGCAGGAATTACCTGACTCAATGAATAAATAAGAATATCATTTGCACACATCCGCCTCAATCTCCCATGTGGCCTCCTCAATAGGAAGTTCCTCTACTAGACTTTCACAGACGGTATCACCTTACTTCTAAACTTTCTCACATCTCAATCTAGTATAACAATTGGCTCCTCTTTATAAGAGGATTCTTTATCAAAGAACTCTAAATCCCAAAAGATGATATAATCCCAATCTCCATGATACTTCTGGAGCATTGAAATGTGGAATACCGGATGAACTCCTGACAAACTAGGAGGTAGAGCTAACCTATAAGCCACTGCTATTCTATTTAATATCTCAAATGGTCTGATATACCTCAAACTTAACTTACCTTTCTTCCCAAACCGCATGACACCCTTCATTTGTGATACTTTAAGTAAAACTTTCTCACCCTTCTCAAAATAAACGTCTCTTACCTTATTATATGCATACTCCTTTTGTCTATTATGTGATGCCACCAACTTCTCTTGGATAAATCTCACTTTCTCCATTGAATCCTTCAACACATTGGTGCTCTAAGACCTCACCTCAAAGACATTAAACCACCCAATTGGCGATCTACACTTCCTCCCATACGAGGCTTTAAAAGTAGTCATATTAATGCTTGAGTGGTAGCTTTATTTTATCCAAATTCACACGAAGGAAAGAAATGGTCCCACTGACCACTAAAATCCATCACACATGCCCGGAGCATGTCCCCTAGCACCTCAATCATCCATTTTGGCTGCCCATCAGTCTGCGGATGAAAAGCTGCACTTAGGTCCAACCTAGTACCCAACTCTTCTTGAAACTTCTTTCAAAATTAGAGGAAATCTGCATACCTTTATCCGAAACTATAGAGACAGGCACCCCATGAAGTGTAACAATCTACTTCACGTAAGTCTTAACCTGTTTGGCCGCATTATAATCCACTCATACTAGAATAAAATGTGTAAACTTGGTCAATCAATCAACAATTACCCAAATGGAGTCACATTTCCTTAAGGTCTTAGGAAGACTAATAACAAAATCCATAGTTATTATTTTCCACTTCCATCCCAAATAGGCATCCTATGCAAAATGCCACCAGATTTCTGATGCTCATGTTCAACTTGTTGACAGTTTTGACACTTAGTCACCAAATCCACAATGGCTCATTTAATCTAGCGCCACCAATAGTGTTGCCTTAAGTCTATATATATTTTGCTTACACTCGGATGTATAGAGTACTTACAACTATGAGCCTCTGCAAGGATAGTAGAAATCAAGTAGCCCACATGAAGCACATACACACACACTCCTCTGAATTCTCAACATACCCTCCTTATCAAGAATGGCCTCCTTGACCTTAGCTTCTAACACTTTCTCATGATGTTTGTTTCAATTTCTCATCCTCAAATTGGCTTTCTTTAATCTGATCAAGGAAGGTGGATCTAGCCTTAACATAGGATAAAAATCCTCCCTTGTTAATCACCTGCAACCTCATAAAACTATTAGCTAAGGTTTTTACCTCCCAAGCCAATGGACATCTCAACACCTCCAACCATGCCAAACTGCCCATGCTCACAGCTTTCGACTCAATACATCCGCTACCACATGGTCCTTAACCCTATGATAAAGAATCAAAATATCATAATTTTTTAGCAACTCCATTCACCTTTGCTGCCTCAAATTCATGTCTCACTGAGTAAAGATATGTTACAAACTGTGGTGGTCCATGAACACCTCATAGTTCACCCCATAAAGGTCATGCCTCTAAATATTTAGAGCTAACACCATCGCTGCCAACTTTAGATAGTAGGTGGGTAGTTTTTCTCATACACTTTTAGTTACCTCAAAGCATATGTAATTATATTCTTGTCCTGAATTAAAACAACACCCAAACCAGATCGTGAAGCATCACAATACACAAATGAAATATTTACCTTTTATTGGCAAGGTAAGAATGGGAGCTGAAGTTAGCAAAGTCTTGATATTTTGAAAGCTCTCCTCACACTCATCATTCCATATAAAAAGTACCTTCTTTTGAGTAAGACGGGTCATATGAGAAGTAATGGATGCAAACCATTTCACAAACTAACGATATTAGCTGGCCAACCCCATAACTCTGTCACATTGGTCGATCTGGACCAATCTTAATAGCTTCAATCTTTTATAGGTCTACCATAACCCCTTCCTTAGACATACATACCCCAAGAAAGATACTGAAAATAACCAGAATTCACACTTTGAGTACTTGACATAAAGTTACTTGTCCTTAAGCAACCCTAACACTGTACGCAAGTGAGCTTCATGCTCCCCTTACTCTTAGAGCAAACAAATATGTCATCAATGAAAACAATAACAAATGAATCCAAATAAGGTTTGAATACTCTATTCATCATACACATAAAAGCAGTGGGGAGTTGGTCAAGCCAAAGGACATAACCAAGAACTCGTAATGGCCATAACGAGTCTAAGAGGCAACCTTTGGGATGTCCTCTGCCCTAATTTTAAGCTTATGATAACTCGATCTTAATTTAATCTTTGAGAACACTGTAAGACCCTGCAATTGGTCGAACAAGTCATCTACCCTAGGTAAAGGATACTTATTACAAATGGTCAACTTATTACAACAAGTAACTCTTGCTTCAAAACTGTGTAATTTTGTTGTGCATCATTCAAGGACTTGCTAGCATAATCTATCGGGTGAAAAAACTTGTCTTTCCTTTACCCTAAAATCACACCGAACGCCAAGCCACGTGCATTAAACATCAATTCAAAAGGAAGTGACTAATTTGGGGCCACAATGATAGGAGCTGACACAAGTTTCTCCTTGAGAAAATTGAATGCCCTCACACAATCACCATTAAAATTGAATTTCGCTTTCTTTTCAAGAAGTTTACACATTGGATGAGCGATCTTGGAGAAATCCTTGATGAACCTTCAATAGAAGCCATCATGCCCTAAAAAACTTCAAACACCTTTTACAGAGATTAGAGGGGGTAGCTTGGCAATAACTTTAACTTTATCTTGGTCAACTTGAATAACTTGACCCAAGATCTTATGCCCAGGTACGAGACCCTCTTTTACCATGAAATGACACTTCTCCCAATTCAACACAAGATTAGTTTCAACATATTGTTCAAGTACCTTGCCCAAGTGTTCAAGACATGATTCAAAGATATCACCCACAATGGAAAAATTATCCATAAAGACCTCCATAGTATCCTTCACCATATCCAAAAAGATAGATAACATGCACTTTGTAAAAGTGGCGGGTGCATTTCATAACCCAAAGGGCATGCCCTTGAACGCAAAAGTGTCATATGGACATGTGAAAGTAGTCTTCTATTGGTACTTGGGTGTGATCCAAATTTGGTTATAACCTGAGTACCGATCTAAGAAATAATACCAACCCCGACCTACCAAATGATCACGCATTTAATCCATAAATGGCATGGGGAAGTGGTAATTTTTAGTCCATAATTGAGTTTCTGGTAATCTATGCACACTTTCTGACCCGTAATCAGTCTCATGGGGATAAGCTCATTATTTTTATTAGAAACCACCGTGAGTCCCCTTTTCTTTAAGACACATTGAATCGGGCTTATCCATGTGTTATCCAAGATCAGATACACGACGCTCACGTCTAACCACTTGATTATATTATTTTTATCACTTTTTGTATCAAAGGGTTTAGCCTCCATTGATGCTCAATACTTGGTACATAATTGGGATCCAATTTTATCTTGTAAGTATAAATACCAGGAGCAATCACGATAATATCCACAGTAGTCCACCCAATGGCCTGAATAAATTTTCTCAGAATCAATTTCAACGCTTTTATTTGCCATGGCAACAAATCTCCTACAATAATAATGGGTAAGGTATTACCTTCCCCCAAAAAGACATAGTGAAGGTGCGGTGGTAGTGGTTTAAGCTCAAGTTGTAGTGGCTCTTCGATTGAAGGCTTGGCGGGAGGACTCTCCCAATTTTTTAAATCAAGGTCTAATTTGCATGAGTTCTTGGTTTAGGAACAAAGACCCATCAAATAAGCTACAAACTCATCATATCCTTCAATCTCTTCACTCTCATAATTCCATAAGACTCTCGCTAGTGGCTCACTAATGAAATCTACCTCCATAGCATCGGCTACTTCATCATCAGTTATATCAATCACCAAAATCACTTGCTAGTCCTTTGGTTACTTGATTGACTTACACACATTGAAGGTTACCTCTTTGTATTTCACTCCAAACTTTATCTCTCCATATTTCACATCAACTAATACCCTTCTGGTAGAAATGAAAGTCCTACCAAGAATGATTAAAACTTCGTAGTCTATCTCATAATTGAGGATCACAAAGTCAGCGAAAAATATGAACTTGTCAACTCGAACTAGAACATCATATAGAATTCCCACCAACCTTTTAATAGACTGATCCACCATTAAGAGTCTCATGGTTGTGGACCTTGAAGCTTTCAATCCCAACTTCTTGAATGTAGCTAGCGGCATCAAGTTTATACTTTCTCCCAAGTCGTACAATGCTTTACCAAACTGATACACCCCAATGGTGAAAAGAATAGTGAATGCACCAGGGTCCTCTTTCTTGAACACTACATTACTCGACATGATAGCGCTACAACTATGTGAGATCTCCACCGTTTCAAAGTCCATGGTTCTTTTCTTTGTCACCAAGTCTTTCATGAACTTGGCATATTCGGTCATTTCAAATAAACCTTCTACCAAAGAAATGTTCACCAATAAGTTGCTAAATTTGGAGAGAAACTTCTTGAACTTGGTTTCATCATCCTTCTTCTAAAGCCTTAGTGGAAATGAAGGAGGTATTTTGATTGAAAATCTTGGAGAAACAGGCTTTCCTCTGATTTTGAGACATTGTTAGCAACCTTTTGTTGACTTTCTTCATACTCAACCCTCACTTCTACTTTGTCGGATTTTTCAACATTTGGTTCATTGGGAATAGAAAGATCATCATTCTACTTGTCAAACCTTTTTCTCTTCCCACTCGCTTTCTCTTCAACTCCCCTTTCATTGGGGTCTTCATCAAGATTCACAACATCATTATAGAGAGTCCTACCACTCCTAGTGACAATTACCATGCAATGACTATCATTTTTAGGATTAGCCATGATGTCACTAGGGAGACCTCCCTTTTGTCTAGTGTTTAAGTGAGCCGAGACTTGGCCCAATTGAGTTTTAAGTTGCTTGATTGATTCCTAATGTGAAGTGACCATTTGATTTAGTTGAAAAATTCGCTATTTATATCTCTTAGAATTTTGTCACTCCCTTCAACCCCCATAATAATAAGAGCAAGCACCATATATTCTTTCTTATAACTTTCCAGATCAACGAAGGTAACTTTTTTATCTTTTTACCTATCATATGAAGGGATGTATCTATCATGGTCATGCTCTTTGTCTCTCTAATTGCAGTCCCTATCTCTCTGTTTATCCCTCTAATCTCGATCTTTTTCCTTCCAACCTTGATTCCGGCCTTTTCTTTGGTAGGTAGGTCGGGAACCACCCATTTGGTTCGAAAAGAGCCAAATCTCTTCATCAAGTGAATAGAAATCATCATCTTCATATGCTTTAGTTCTTTTTGAAACTACGACATTGACCTCTTTTAGAGTTGAACCCATGACATGTTTTGTGAGGAGATTCAATTGTGTCATTACTTTGGCCATGTTTTTATCTCTCTGCTCATCCTTCTTCCTTTGTTCTTGGATAACATAAGACACATAGGGAGCCCCCATGGCCACCTCGGTATCTCGTGTGTGCCATGCTCTACTTTGCTTTGTCATTTGGTCTAATAATCCCATGGAAATTCCAAACGTTTGATTGATCAATGACCCACTGGCCAAGTTATCGGTCATGACTTTGTTTAATTGGTCCAATGACCTATAGAATATTTAAAGAATCATTTTATCTGGCAATTCATGATTAGGGTAATGTAGCAATTTCTTCTTGAAACTCAACCATGCTTCATGCAATGGTTTACCACTTACTTGCCAGAAGTTTGTGATTTTATCTCTCAATTGTAACATGCGGTATGGAGAAAAAATCAATTAAGGAAGGCCTCCATCAATTCAACCCAAGTTGTAATAGAGCCCTCGGGCAATTCCCACAACCATAACACCGCTTCACCCATCAAAGAAAATAGGAACAACCTTAGCCAAATTGACTCTTATGAGATATGAGCAATGTCAAAGGGTTGAAAATACCTATAAATTTTTTTAAATGAATGTTTGCATCCTCATGAGCTTTTCTTCCAAATAGTCCCATCATTTGTATTAAATAAAGCATAACACTTATGACATGGAATACTCTATTTCTTGTCGAAGGTGGGATGTGAATCGTACTTGCCCTTATGGCATTCCCCAATTGGTCTTCGTCTTTAAGTTGCCTATCAAAGGTAGCGGTGTCACTACCATGTTGACTCATAGTGCCTTGTAGGTCTATGTTATCACCTAAACAAGACAAAAGCAACAAATAAAGTAAAGTTTACACTATGGCTAACAAAAGTAACTTATAACACTATAATTAATGAACTCTACGTATCATTCCCCAGCAACGGTGCTATTTTGATAATGCTCAAATACAGTCAAGAATGTATGTGGTTTCTAGAAATATATTTTTACCCAACTTAGAGTTGGGGTCGAATCCATAGGGAATAAAGGCAATAGGTTCACCTTTGAGTGTCACAAGTGACTAGGTGTTTGCTCGTAATGGTAAAACCAATGTGATAAAGTAAAATGGGGGAGTAAATTAAATCGATTTCTTGTTCAAATTGTTAATTTCAAACTTTAATTTGCAAAAGTGAATTCTAAAATATGTAATCAAGGCTAAGAGATACTTAGGGTTATGCCCTCATGAGTGCGATTATATGCATGGGTAAGTTCTTTTTTGCCTAAGTTCAATAATTATTACGAATAGGCTAGGTTATAGGTTTCAATGTCAATCTTTTAATAAAAAATATTGAAATTTCATGTGTGGGTTCTTTCGAACACCTCACACATGTTTTCTTGTAACCAACCAAATACCTCAATTAGTAGCCTTATGTCTAAGATCTACTATTAAATGGTAAAACCAAGTTATTGTTAATCATAACTCCTCACCCTTATCCCCTTTGTCAAGAAGGAAAAGGGTTCTAAGAAAAACTAGAGTTTGTAACCCCTAATCTTAGGTTAATAACATGGAGCAAAGATTAAATCCTTAACAATTAATTGATTATCTAGGAAAATAGGTACTACTCACAGACAACTCACAACTCAATCATGCATAACCCTGAGTTAGGGAAATTAGCTACTCATAACTAGACAAGAAGGAAATATACCTATATTCTCATTAAAATCTGCCATAAAATCCAAATATTCCAAGAAAAATTCCAAATTCCAAGTAATAAATCAAGCGCAAGTAAATAAGATTCCACTCTAGGGTTTTGATTACGAGCTTTAGACTCCCAAATTTGACAAAAGATGGAGTCTCAGATCTAAAAAATCCCTTTTATAGCTTGGAAAAATGGGTAATAGTTAATTACAAAAATGCCACCATATCTAGCATATGCTGGCACACATGCCAGCACACGTGGTGATATGCATGCACATATGGGTCTGTATCTCACAGTATTGCAAGTTTTCAGTGTTCTATCAGCTGATATGTGGACCCCAGTTATGGGTGCACATAGCCACATGCGTGCACATGTCAATCCACATCTCAGGGTCACTTCTTTCAGTGATTTTGTCAGTTGAGATGCCCCCCTCACATGTAGGGGCATATGGCAAGATTTTGGAGCATTTGTCCACACAGATCCATGTCTTCCATCCATGCATCATTTTAGGTCCCTTTTCTTCATTCTTATACTCTTCTTGACTTGTAAGGCTAGCTCATCCTCAAATTCATCGACTACCTACACAAAGGAACATTTTAACATAAGATATGCATTGAATCAGAGAAAACAAGATGATAATTCAATCTTAAAAAGACTAAAAAGTTGGTAAAATGCCAACTTATCACTTATAATAATGGGTTTTTTCTGATT
Organism: Capsicum rhomboideum; assembly: GCA_031232105.1. NCBI lineage: Eukaryota > Viridiplantae > Streptophyta > Magnoliopsida > Solanales > Solanaceae > Capsicum > Capsicum rhomboideum. The sequence continues at coordinate 84,562,562 of CP124712.1, forward strand.
TATTCATATAATATTTATGTATTCTTTTAATTTTCATGGAAGCTTCTTTTGAAGGGGCAAATAATTTAATGTATCTAAAGTCTTGACAAAAGCTTCCAAGCTCATTTCATGACATTCTTTTTGTCCTTTTTTAGTTGATTTTTAAGTTTCATATCTGTAAATAATTCAACTCCTATTGCATTTATAAAACATATAAAGTCATATCAGTTAACTACATGTCAGAAAAGGCATATTATTGAATGCCACATATTAAGGGATTTGATGAAAAGGCTATTTTCATGACTTGAGTTTACACCCTGGACATAACATGGTGCTTAGAACCATAAGTGGTCCCAAGCTAACCCTTGATGCTGGCATAGTGCATGAGCAACTAAATATAAACATGTATAAGTGCTCAAATGACTGAGCTGATGCACAATCATGAAATAAACTGGTTCAATACATTACTAAACAAAGTTTTGTCAACAACTTTAATCTGAAAAGAAACTGGAACTAAATACAACAACTCTGACTGACTGTCTATGAAACCTCTACTAATATTGACTATAGGTAGCCGGGACATGGCCCCTTAGCTATCCATAATCAATACATATGAATAGAAATAAAATACTAGAACTACAAAATAACTTGAGTCCTTGAATAAAGAGAACTCATCACCTGATGGATGAAAGTTGTGATCTGCCTGACTATGATCCTGATAGTAAGCACCTGAATCTACATCACATGAAAAATATAGCAAGAAAAGGTATGTGGTCAGTACTTTGAATGTATTGAGCATGTGAGATATGCACTAATCATGAAAAAAACTTAGTACATGCTTTAAAACTGAGGACATAAACTATTTACTAAAATATGTATTTAAATCACGTTTGTACTGAAAAGCTGTGAGACATAGTGGAATCATTGAACCATGAGCTAAAAGATTTATGAAAACTGGAAAGCTGTAGAAGTATAAATATTTCATATGATCTAAATCTAATGCTAGACATGCTGTGAAGCTGTACTAAATGAAAACTGAATATAAAGAGCTGAAATATAGTACAATGACCCTATATGAAATACATATATACTAATATGCAATGATAATCTGAAAAGTCATAGTATAAAAGCAAGTAAAACTGAACTGATGGTCATGTACAAATATTGAGTCTGAAACTTTGAGAGGTTCTCATAACCGACATAGACTATGTGAGCAAATATGAAATCTAACTTGTAACCTAAGTTGGGAGGGTGTTCTATTTCTTGCCAAGGGTAAGAACCAAGACTGGAGTGAATTCACTCATGAGCCTATTCGGTCAAAGGGAGACACTTTCAACTGGAAAGGACCCCTTAACCAATAGTGGCATGTAGTTCTGGGATTTGGGTGCGCTGAACCCCAGTCTGACTCGGTGCTAAGTACTACTCCCAACTGACATATACTAATAGCTCATAAAGCTGATATTCTAAAACTGAATCATAATATAATTAATCTTAATATATTCTGAAGGTTTGTATAACTAAAAATACTAATTATGCTTATTAAAATTGAGGCTCTACGACTGGGGTCAAAACTTATTTAAACTAAAACTATGTTGTAAGTCTGTAAATTGAAACTACTCAGGTTTATTAATGCTAAAATCAAGAATATTGGGATTGTGTGTTCATAACATGACAAACTTTTTGAAAACAGACTAAAGCCTATGGAAATACTAAAAAATCATATCAACTAGTAAAATCATGGAATACTAAATCAAATGAAATTTACTTGAAAATTGAAATCGTGTTGATATTCAATTCATATAGGATAATATCATACTAAATGTAAATCCATGGAAAACATGTCATCTCATACTAAAATAAGCTAAAATCCATCAAATCATGTATAATTCATTCTGAAAGAAGCTGAAGTCTATAAAACATGTATAATTCTTCAAGTATTTAAATAACTGAGTTAAAGCCACATAAATTATGCATAATAACTTTGAATGGGGATAATTATCATAAAAATCATAATTTAAAATTAGGTTTTGGGCATAGGGGTAAAAGGAATCCCTTATTGAATACTCGCGTGCCTGGAATAAAGAAATCTTGGACTAAAAGCTTCAGAATTTGGCTTTGAGAAGAACCCTAGGCTTAGGCTTGCTAGAGAGTTAAATTGTTTGTTTTTCTAACTTAGAATGAACTTGGGGAAAATAATAAGGGAATTGGGGTGATTAAATCAACTTATCCCTCTTTTAATAGGTGATACGACGTAGTTTTAGTGTTAAAATCCCTTTAAAAAATGAATAGAAAGTTGTTGGTGCCGGTCCTGATGATTCACGTGATGATTCATTGCCTGGAAGGATGAGTTGTGGCCTGAGCCGTCATTTCAGACCCATTTTCACTTATCTATTCAGTCCCTACAATTCAAGGATATGATCCATAGTGTTCACCCAATGACTCGTAGTGTGAGTCGTAGTCACTGACAGCTTTGACAGTACTCCACTAAAATTTCCATAAATTTTTACTCCAGAATCGGATTGATGAATGGTTAGTGCTATTGGAAAGAGTATTAAAGTACTTTTAATTTGTTAGGTATTAGGCCACCTAACTCTTCTTACACTAGGATCAATGATCGATGTTGACCCAAGTAGAATCTTAAACTAAAACGTAGCCAGTAGAGGAGTTTTCAATTCAACTAGGTGTTAGGGACTTCTTCTGACCTCAAATCACATCTAATACTATCATAATACTTATATATAGATTCTTGGTATTTGACATGTCATGGGATTGGAAAAGGAATATTTCAAACGACTTCTAAAACTAGATAGGCATCCTGCGAGTCATATTATGACTCGTAGTTGAATACCACCACTTGTGGTCTGAGTCGTAACCATTGGGATGAATTTTCATACCTCTGGACTTCGGGGGGCTACACTTAGGATGAGTGTTGGTGATAACTTGTCAGGCTTGACCACAACTCTTACTCAGGGTCATCTTGAGGTCAACTTTTGTTGGTTTCATTCTGATTTCTGTTCTAAGTCTGAGATATGATTCTAGGGAATTTTGAGGTGTTACAATATCTCCCCATTGGTAACACTATTCCTCAATTGAAGACAAAGGCTGGACTGAAAAAGGAGGGAACCTACTAGTACTGTTTGACTGATTTCTATAACTAGATAGCTAACATGATGACTGATTTCTCAATCTGGATATCTATCATAGTTGGGACTGATTTAGACTGGGAGTAAGGATTCAACTAAAATTACACATAGAATGAATGAAAATAAAGGACCGCATGTAATAGTCACAAACATGAAACTTAGGAGAGTACGACTAGAAGAAAGGATGGAAAACTACTTGAATTGTCTGTTTGATTTCTGAACTGAATTTTTGGCTACAAAAACTGATTCATACTGAGAGTTTATAACTCAACTTAAGCATTCTTTACATGAACATACACATATTACTGCAAAGTGATACATGATGGAGTGAAAGTTTATAAGAGATTGAGAAAGGAAAATTTGATTCCTCCGACACTCCTTGTCAGAATTTCTAATAACATTAGGGGGTATGAATAAAAGGCATGATTTGAGTTATACCTCTGAATTAAGGTTCCAACATGGTCTGACCATCGAGTCTACTAATCTGAGCTCATAGTATAGGAATGTCTTAGAGTTGAATATGAGACACCTTTGGTTTGAAGTTATATATCATGAAATAAGAGTATCTTGGGCCGAAAGTAAGAATAGGACTACTATGCTTTAAGCAATGTAACTAATATCTTTCCAACTTAGCAACCTTTTTCAAACATGCTCTGTCTTATGAATATACCACACTTAACTAGCTGAAATTTCTTAACTCCCTTAGGGATACACGACATATGGCTGCTAAAGGCTCTGTCTAGCTGCATGCTTTTACTCTGTTTAAGCGTAACTCGGAGATGCAAAGCACAACCACTAAAATGAATACACTAGTCTTAACTAAGGGAATCTATATTCTATATCCACTAGGAGAAATCACCCTAAAAAATACACTTCTTTTTTATGCCTTAAACAGTCAACCTTAAGTTCTAATCAAAGATTCACCAACCACCATAAGTCATTATCCGTAGGTATATTAACAAATCATTCAATTCTATCACTCAACTGTTATCAACATCACCATCAAAGCATAAGAAGGGTCATTGAAGAACTAGAACATAAGGATCTAGAATAAGAGGGATACTGTAAAATCTTGACTTAAAAATTTTCATAACTTTGACACTCATCTAAGGCATGACGAGTAAAGTATAATATGAAAGAACCTATTCAAGATATCTGATCTGAGAACATACATAACGTAGTGTGATCTTACTAGTCATTAAAGACGTATCTTGAGGACTTGGAATTGAGCATACTATAAAACATGAGTGCATGAGTCATGAGTTATATGACATGGGTAGAGCATGATTCGGACTACTGAGTAAACTACTACTTCTCATACTAGGAATTGAGAATGGCCATACATCTGTATGAAGTGCATGGATATGAGTTATTATCATGACGTTGACACGCAAGGCATGAGTAGAGTGTCATGATGATCGAAGTACAAAGAATATATTGAGATAAGACTAGGTCAGGTATCTACCTCCCCTGGCTCTGTTCTAGAACTCACTAGCATTACTACTAGAATCTCAAAACCTAACTTGGATGATCACTCTATCATCTCCCCCATGGATTTAATCCATCATTTTAAGTCTGCAGATCTTTTTAATATCCTCTAAACTAAAATATAATTACTTTACTCGAACGGTTAGAGTATCACTGTACACTTGGATACTAATTCCCCCCTGAAAGACTATATCCATTAACATAAACCCTTGCTGGTATCTCCTTCTTAGATACTACTCTTAACCTTCTCTATCCTCTATATTCATCACACTATCACAACTCAATGGTACTAACTAGGAACTCGTAATGATTACTAACTTAGAATCTTATAAAATATCACAATACCATGAATATGCACTTTTTCCTTCTAGAATTTAAATTTTTTTTCTCTATTAGCCTGATCATCCACAATCCAAACTTAGATTCTAACACTTAACATGGATAGCCACACAATTTCTCATACACTTTAAACTCACTACCAATGGATAGAAATTGGGTAATGCTAATCCACTCAAAATTTGACTAAAATAATCAACCTTAACCACCTCATATATCTAACTTCAATCTGCAAGTACACTTTTTTTTATTGATCTTACTACACTTCCTTACTACCTCATTATGCATCTCTTTCCTAAATGGGCTTCATAAAATCTCAAGGATCATGGGCCTTTTCTTCAACTCATAAGGTGTTATCTAAAGCATGCCAATCTTTAAACCATTCTATATCTGCTACACTTTTAGATGCACACTTCTTACTCTAGGGTCATTCTTCCATAGGATTTTGAGACAAGGATCTGAGAGTATATCTTACTTCATATCAATACGATTTATATGAACAAGAGTGAATTCTTTCAAATTTCTAAGTATAGAAGCATTGATGGGCTCCTCTCAAGCCCTTATGCAGCCTTATAACTATCTTTAGGCTCTATCTGAGAAAACATTATCAGTTGAAATTTAAGCTTGACTATTTCTATTACATAAAAAATGAGGCATAGCCAGCGGAAATGGAGCAATGCTCGGATATGCATAGATTTCATAGAGAATATCTATACTGCAAGATTTAGAGTATAAAATAAGGGAATAATTTCCTAAATGCCCTATAACCTCTCGAAGAAAAGTACAGATGTCTCTGTACCATTCTGCAAGACTCTACTAGACACGACTTCATAGACACCTTAAGACACTTGAACTCTATGCTCTGATACCAAGTTTGTCATGACCTGAGTCTACACGCTAGATGTAACACGGTGCTTAGAAACACAAGTGGTCCTAAGCTAATCCTTGATACTGGCATATTGCATGAGCAACTAAATATAAATATGTATAAGAACTAAAATGACTGAGCGGAACCATAATCATGAAATAAACTAGTTCAATACATTACTAAACAAAGCTTTGTCAACAACTGTAATCTGAAAAGAAACTGGAACTAACTGACTGTCTATGAATCCTCTACTAATTCTGACTATAGATAACAGATACATGACCCCCAATTATCCCCAATCAATATATATGAATAGAAATAAGATACTAGAACTACAAATTGACTTGAATCCTCAAATAAATAGAACTCATCACCTGCTGGCTGGAAGTTGTGATCAGCCTGACTATGATTCTGATAGTAAGCACCTGAATCTACATCACATGAAAAATATAGGAAGAAAAGGTATATGGTCATTACTTTGAATGTACTGAGCATGTGAGATATGCGCTAATCGTGAAAAAACACTTAGAACATGCTTTAAAACTGACGACATTAACCATTTACTGAAATATGTATTTAAATCACGTCTGTACTGAAAAGCTGTGAGACTTAGTAAAATCTCTGAACTATAAGCTAAAACATTTTTGAAAGCTGGAAAGCTGTAGAAGTATAAATACTTCATATGATCTAAAATTAATGCTGGACATATTGTGAAACTGTACTAAATGTAAAAAGCTGAACGGTAGTACAATGATCCTATATGAAATACATATGTACTGATATGCAATGATAATTTAGAAAGTCATAGTATAAAAGCGAGTAAAATTGAACTGAGGGTCATGTAAAAATATTAAGTCTGAAACTATGAGAGGTTCTCATAACTGACATAGACCATGTGAGCAAACATGAAATCCAATCTGTAACCAAAGTTGGGAGGGTATTTATTACCTTGCAAAGGGTGAAAACCATGACTGGCGTGAATTCACTCATGAACCCATTCGGGCATAGGGAGACACTCTCAACTAGAGAGGACTCCTTAACCTATGGTGGCACGTAGTTCTGGGACTTAGGTGCACTGAACCTCAGTCCAACTCGGTGCTAAGTACTACTCCCAACTGATATATACTTATAGCTCATAAAACTGATGTTCTAAAACTTAATCAAAATATATTTTATCTGAAAGTATTCTGAAGGTCTGTATAATTGAGAATACTGATTATGCTTGTTAAAACAGAGGCACCATGACTAGGGTCAGAACCTATTTAAACTAAAAATATGTTGTATGACTGTAAATGGAAACTGTTCAGGTTTATTCATGCTAAAATCAAGAATACTATGATAGTTTGTTCATAACACGCCTGTAACACCCCGTACTTTTCTAACCTCACTTGATACCTTGGGGTCATATCTACCTAGGTGTTGAGATGCCATGAGTATGTGTTTTATGGTGTTATTGGGGCGATTAGACTTTCGTAGGAGGTGTTTTGTGATTTCATAGAGCATTTGGGTAATACCCCGTACACATTCTAACCTCATTTGGTGAATAGGAGTCATGTTTACTTGATGATTAAGATCACTAAGTAAGTATTTTGTAGTGTTTTGATAAGGTATTGGACGATATGCAAGTATTGAAGAAGTGGCCAAAAAATTCAGCAAGGTGCTGAAACTTGCGCCACTACCCTGTTTCAGGGGGTGTGGCGCAAGCCACTGATTCAGAGAGGGTGAAATTCTTGCGCCACTGCCTTGCTCTGTAGCAGTGGCATAAGGCACAAATATTGTGCCTTTCCGAACTCGTTTTGTAACGCAATTCTACGACGATTCTTCGATGGTTTCTTTTGGTTCTTTGGAGTTCTTTGAGCATTTTTAAATCTTCAAACACTTCAATACACTCCTACATACTCCTACATGATCAAATCATGAAACATAAATAGTTATCCAAAATGTTCAATGAAGCCATGGGCGACTAGAATTCCCATTTTTGCGATCAAGACGACGAATGAGAATCTAGTAAGAGAATATTGTTGTGATATTATGGAATTATTTAAAAATGATATATATGATGAATTATACATGAAAGTTGATGGGTTAAATGGATATGTGTTTATTGGGCCCAAAGTTAGGCCCAAAATGGGATTAAAAGACATGGGCCAAAGGGCAAAATGACCCATTCTTCCACTTTGACCACATTTAATTCCAAAGGAATGGCTAAGAATGACTTGGGGTATATATAAAGGCCCCAAAATCATATTTTATTCATCCAAAACTCTCATTCCTTTTAAGATATTTTCTCAAACATTTCTCTAGTTCCAAACCCTAAAGCAAATAATTCCTTTGGACTCTTTGGACAAGATCATCCTATTCCAAGCCTTGGTAAGTATTTATTTTCATGGATTAACATATTATATGCATGGGAGATTATGTATATTATGATAGTTGTGTTGGCAAGGTGGTAAATAGTGTATTTTTGCTTTTGGTGAAAGATGTGCTATCTTGGTGATTTGAACTTGAAAAGAGACTTGATGTCTTAATGAAAGAGCATGGTATGGATAAAATATGAACATGTATAGTGTGATTTTCTTATTAAACTTGTTATTTTTCTAAAAGTGTAAATTGTGGGACTTTGGCCGATATGTGCTATGAGGTGTATTAAGGTAATTTGATGGGTTATTTGTGATGTGATATGGATAAGAAAGTGTAAAGGAGAAGTGTTGTGGTGAAATGTATTGATTCTCATGTATTGGTCAATGTATGGAATATTGGGGGATTTTTGGAATAATAATCTCATCAATGGTTTTGTCAAGGGGAAATGGCATGTTTAAAGGCAAACATGTAACTCATTGATGTTATATGCATTTGTAAAGGAATGGATGGTTAATGTGAATCTCGTTATATATTTGTGTTGTAGAGTGACACATAAAGAAGGAGCGGGACTATTGTATGCACCTCTAGGATTATATATTCGTATTGCGAATCCAAGGTATGTAAGGTTACTCTGTCCGTATCTTTCTGCGGCAAATAGTATTCACATTGACATTTCGCTTGTCCTATTCCGAAATGTGCTAAGGTACCTTATATCCAGTTATCAATGGTCATTATCACATAGTTCCTACTCATTGATCAATTGTGAATCTCATGTCTTATATTCATGGTTAATGTCCCAAAAGCCCAATAATATTATCTTTCAAATTTCCAATAGTGATTATACTCATGTCCCTTGTTCATGGATTATTGTCCAATGGTTCTAATGGTGTTATCGTGCTAATAATGTTATGTTTCTCATGATTTTTATTCACATGTCTCTCACTCATTGGTTAATGATCCAAAGCTTTCAACAATGTTATGTTCCAAAGTCGAAAGTGATGTTATGACTATCAAAGTATCAATATCAAAGTAAAGATCAAAGTAATGCATATGTGGTCAAGATCAAGTATGGATGGCAACTTTGGGGGCAAAATGCCTAGCTCAAGCCGATCCCGAGGTTTTTGGATCAGGGGGCAGTCCTGGGGGCATAAGCCTTGCTCGGACCGATCCTGACAGGGGGCAGCTCTAGGGGTAATAACCTAGCTCGAGCCGAACCTGAAATGTTGTATGGGTGGTAGCTCTAGAGGTGCTAGCCTAGCTCGAACTGATCCCGATATATACATTGATTCATAGGGTGGCAGCTCTAGGGGCATAAGCCTAGCTCGAGTCGATCCCAACATAACGCTATGTTATGTTTAAAACCCACTGTTCAGTCAGGGCCCGGGTATCACAGGTCAAAGGCAAAGGTGAATAATCATGGAAGTAAGGATACAAAGAATGTAATGAAAGCAACATACATGGTTTCCAAAGTACTGAATAGCGTTTCATCTACATTGTGACTTATCTCTATTGGTTATGCATTTGAACTTGAGTTCTTGACATATTTTCATTTCTTACAAGTTTCATATGGCCTTACATACTCAGTACATTCTTCGTACTGACCCCTCTTGGGGAATTTACCTTACTTGCTGCAGGCGCAGGTACTAGTAGGCCTCCACAGTAGGTTGCTAGTTGTTGCAGATCTTTGGTGAGCTCCAGTTAGTTCGAGGCAACTTCGAGTCACAGTTGTACATATGTTTTGGTGTTGTACATGTTGTATAAAGCGGGGACTTGTCCCCACTTTTAGTTCATTTTGGTCAATGCTCATGTTAGAGGCTTTTGTAGACGGATGTGGGTGTATAAATGTAAAAGGGATATGTCGTTCTTGACTTGGTGGCCTCAACGGCCAAGTTTTGTATATGTATATATATATATATATCATGTTCCATGAATTCCATTATTGGTATCTATAGCTATTATGTGACTATGGGTTTCTTATGGCATGCATATGATTAAATAGAGATAAAGCTTGGTTTTCTCGGGCCTTGTCGGCTACGAGTGCCAATTTGTCCCGATGGGATTCGGGGCATGACAAAAAGTGGTATCAGAGCAGGTCATTCTAAGGGTGTCTACAAAGCCGTGTCTGAGTCGAGTCTTACTTATCGATTTGTTGTGCACCACATTTATAAGTCGGAGGCTACGGGACATTTAGGATGTTGTTTCATTCCTTCATTTCTAGATCGTGCATTGGAGCCGAAGTTATAGGTGGGATTGTTTCTGACCATAAATATTGTTGTTCTTGTATATTATAGAAAAATGCTGATGATAAGAAGAGGTCGAGGAAAAAGTAAGAGAATAGATAGAATTGCTGGTGAAGGAACCAGTATACCACCACCTGATCAAGTTAATCAAGGCGATACTGAGCATGAATTTGTGTCACGAGCTTCATCCACTCCCTCTGTACCAGAAGAGTCGAGTAGGAGAAGCGTACCTGTAGAACCACCAGTCAATACTACGGACCAGGATCTTAGAAATGCAGTTCATATGTTAACACAGTTAGTGGCATCCCAGAGTCAAGGGCGAGTTGGTCCAATGACACATGATGATGATGCGGCTAGGGTGGCAAGTCGCAGAACACAGGATTTCCTAAAATTGGACCCTCCTATCTTCACAGGGTCAGATCCAAAAACAGATCCACAGGACTTCGTGGATCAAATTCAGAGGGCCTTGGAATTTATGCACATGACGGGGGTAGAGACAGTTGAACTTGCTGCGTACAGATTGAAAGGCGAGGCAGTATTGTGGTACGAGGATTGGAAGAAATCCCGTGATATTGGTGCAACCCCACCTACTTGGGAAGAGTTTAAAGTGGCTTTCCTAGATCATTATATTCCTTATGAGATCTGCGAGGCACGTGCGGATCAATTCCTAAATCTCCGTCAGGGAAATCTAAGCGTCAGGGAATATAGCTTGCAATTTAATTACTTGGCTCGATATGCGCCAAATGTTGTGGCTACGATGACAGACAGGGTCCATAGATACGTGGACAGACTAGAGCCATATTTGGTAAGGGATTGCACTATTGCAGCCTTGAATAAGGACAGTGACATTGCTCGAATACAAGCCTTCTCCCAAAAAATGAAAGATCAAAGACAGAGACGAAGGGTACATGAATTTGATAGGGGACAGTCCAAAAGGGCTAGACCTATGGGACCACCAATGATGTCCCAAGGAGGATCTAGGCCCCGTATGTTTCCTAGACCACCTAGGACATCGTTCTCCTATTCCACAAGGGGTGATCATTCTCAGTTTCGAGGGTCGAGAGGTGGACCATCTGGGCAGAGTAGTGGAGGTCACGGATCACAGGCAGCAGGTTTTCCTAGTCAGCAGTGTCAGCACTACGGGCGTAGTCATGCAGGTACATACAGAGTGGGTACAAATGCTTGTTTCTGGTGCGGCATGACAGGACACATGATGAGAGAGTGTCCCCAGAGGAGTATGGGTGGTGTAGCACGACCGGCAGGATCGGCCGTTGCGTCATCAGCATCGACTCCTTCTTTAGGCTGAGGTGTACAGCCTGTGGGCCAGGGTAGAGGTGCCAGAGGAGCAGCCAGTATTAGTGGGGTCCAGAATCGTACTTATGCTTTAGTGGACCGACAAAATTCAGAGGCTTCCCCTGATGTTGTCATAGGTACATTATCCATTTTCTCATATAATGTATATGCATTGATTGACCCCGGTTCTGCATTTTCCTATGTTACTCCATTGGTTGCTGCAAAATTTTCAAAGGCACCAGAATTATTAATTAAATCAATTGAAGTGTCTACACCGGTTGGTGAATATATTATTGCAAAGAGAGTATATCATAACCATGTGGTTACTGTGTGTGGTCATGATACGTTGGCCAATCTCATTGAATTAGACATGGTGGATTTTGATGTGATCATGGGGATGGATTGGTTGGCCTCTTGTTATGCCACGGTAGATTGCCGGGCCAAGAAGGTGCAATTTTGTTTTCTGCAAGAAAATGTTCTTGAATGGCAGGGTAATGTAGGGGCACCACGAGGAAGATTTATTTCCTATTTGAAAGCCAGAAAAATGATTGCTAAAGGATACATATGTCATCTGGTACGGGTGAAAGATACAGAAGTGGAACCACTAACTCCGCAGTCGGTTCCAGTGGTTAATGAATTTCTAGATGTGTTCCCAGAGGATCTTCCAGGCTTACCCCCAGAACGGGAAGTAGAATTCGGCATTGATGTGATTCCAGGCACTCAGCCTGTTTCTATTCCTCCATATAGAATGGCTCCAGCAGAATTACGTGAATTGAAGGAGCAATTGAAAGATTTACTGGACAAAGGCTTCATTAGGCCTAGTATGTCCCCGTGGGGTGCGCCGGTATTATTTGTACGAAAGAAAGATGGCACTTTGAGAATGTGCATTGACTATCTGCAATTGAATAAGGTAACGATAAAGAACAAATATCCCCTCCCTCGGATTGATGATTTGTTTGATCAGTTACAGGGTGCCAAGTGTTTTTCAAAGATTGACTTGAGGTCGGGTTACCATCAAGTCAGAGTTAGAGAAGAAGATGTGCCCAAGACAGCTTTTCGAACATGGTATGTTCATTATGAATTTTTAGTTATGTCATTTGGCCTAACAAATGCACCAGCTGTGTTTATGGATTTGATGAATAGGGTGTTTAAGCCATTTCTGGACGTGTTCGTCACGGTATTTATAGATGACATCCTAGTTTATTCCAGAACACCGGAGGACCATGCGAAGCACTTACGGTAGGTGTTACAGATTCTCCGTGAGCGTGAGCTGTATGCCAAGTTCTCCAAGTGTGAGTTTTGGTTAAAATCAGTTGCATTCTTGGGCCATATTGTGTCAGATGAAGGGATACAGGTTGATACACAGAAGATTAAAGAAGTGAAAAATTGGCCAAGACCTACGACAACCACAGAGATTCATAGTTTTCTTGGACTGGTAGGTTATTACAGAAGATTTGTGGAAGGTTTTTTCTCTATCTGCACCGTTAACAAAGCTTACACATAAGGCAGTAAAATTTCAGTGGAATGATGCGTGCGAGAAAAGCTTCCAAAGGTTGAAAGATAAATTAACCTCCACACCAGTTTTAGTGCTTCCCGAAGGTACCGAAGGTTATGTAGTGTATTGTGATGCTTCCGGGGTTGGCCTTGGATGTGTATTGATGCAACACGGAAATGTCATAGCATATGCCTCACAACAGTTGCCGCCACACGAGAAAAATTATCCCACACATGATCTTGAATTAGCAGCGGTGGTCTTTGCTTTAAAGATATGGCGTCATTATTTGTACGGAGTTCATGTTGATATCTATACGGATCACAAAAGTTTGCAATATCTCTTTAAGTAGAAGGAACTCAATTTGACGCAACGAAGGTGGTTGGAGCTCTTGAAAGACTATGATATTGATATTTTTTATCATCCAGGCAAAGCAAATGTAGTAGCTGATGCATTGAGCCACAAGGCAGTAGAAAGCACTAGTGGTCAGTTGACTGAAAAGCAAGAGATAATTAAAGATCTAAATCCATTAGCCATCTTGGGAGTTCGCCTTATTGAATCCTTAGAGGATGGTGTTATTGTACAGAATGCAGCGGAATCCTCCTTAATAACTAAAGTGAAAGAGAAGCAGGTTGCGGATTCTATGTTATTGCAGCTAAAGGAAAATGTACAGCAGAATTTGACCAAGGCATTTGATCTTACCCAAGAAGGGGTACTTCAATGTCAAGGGAGATTATGTGTACCGGACGTAGATGAGCTGAGGACACGAATTATGACAGAGGCGCACCATTTGCACTATTCTATTCATCTGGGTGCTACTAAAATGTACCATGAATTGAAAGAAGTGTATTGGTGGGGAAACAAGAAAAAGAACATTGCAGAATTTATCGCGCAATGCCTGAATTGTCAACAAGTGAAAGTGGAACATCAGAAACTGGGAGGTTACATGCAATGTATCAATCTTCCAGTCTGGAAATGGGATATGATTAATATGGATTTCATTACGGGTTTGCCTCGTACATTGCAGAAGTTTGATTCTATATGGGTCATAGTGGACAGGCTTACTAAGTCAGCGCATTTTCTACCGGTCAAGACCACCTATACAACTGAGGATTATGCGAAGTTGTATGTGAAAGAGATAGTACGATTGCATGGTATTCCACTTTCCATTATATCAGACAGAGGAGCATAGTTCACAGCACACTTTTGGAGATCTTTTCAGCAGAGTTTGGGTACACAGGTGAATTTGAGTACAACTTTCCATCCTTAGACTGATGGACAAGCAGAACGTACTATTCAGACACTTGAAGATATGCTATGAGCATGTACATTATATTTTCAAGGCAGTTGGGATGACCATTTGCCTCTTATTGAATTTGCGTATAACAATAACTATCATTCAAGTATTAAAATGGCACAATATGAAGCCTTGTACGGACGGAAGTGTAGATCACCAATTGGATGGTTCGAAGCGGGTGAAACTGCTTTACTTGGGCCAGATATTGTTCATCAGGCTATGGATAAAGTTAAAGTGATCCAACAGCGGTTACAAATGGCTCAAAGTCGTCACAAGTCATATGCCGATGTTAGAAGAAGAGGGCTTGAATTCGCCATAGGTGATTGGGTGTTTTTAAAGGTGTCACTGATGAAAGGGGTAATGCGGTTCAGAAAGAAAGGGAAATTGAGTCCACGTTACATAGGCCCATATGAAATCAGTAGAAGATTTGGGCAAGTTGCGTATGAGTTGGCACTACCCCAGGAACTTTCCTCAGTCCATCCGATATTTCAGGTTTCGATGCTTTAAAAATGCATAGGAGATCTTTCTTGTATTGTTCCCATAGAGGATGTTCAAGTTACGGAGGATCTCACTTATGAAGCGGTACCTATTGCTATTCTAGAGCGACAAGTAAAGAGATTGAGGAATAAAGATGTCACATCCGTAAAAGTCCTTTGGAGAAACCAACAAGTAGAGGAGATCACATGGGATGCTGAGGACATGATGAAATCCAAGTATCCCCATCTATTTCAAATGGACCAAGAAGTTCACAGTGCGGAGGTGGAACAGTAACAAGTAAGTATTTAAGGGCATTATGTGTAGGTGTATACGTAAAGTAAAGATGCAATTGTTATATATAAGACGATGTTGTTAACATTCAAGGACAAATATTTCTAAGGGGGGAAGAAGGTAAAACCTCGTACTTTTCTAACCTCACTTGATATCTTGGGGTCATATCTACCTAGGTGTTGAGATGCCATGAGTATGTGTTTTATGGTGTCATTGGGGCGATTAGACTTTTGTAGGAGGTGTTTTGTGATTTTGTAGAGCATTTGGGTAATACCCCGTACACATTCTAACCTCATTTGGTGACTTGGAGTCATTTTTACTTGATGATTAAGATCACTAAGTAAGTATTTTGTAGTGTTTTGATAAGGTATTGGACGATATGCAAGTATTGAAGAAGTGGCCGAAAAATTCAGCAAGGTACTGAAACTTGCGCCACTACCCTTTTTCAGGGGGTGTGGAGCAAGCCACTGATTCAGAGAGGGTGAAATTCTTGCGCCACTGCCTTGCTTTGTAACAGTAGCGCAAGGCACAAATATTATGCCTTTCCGGACTCGTTTTGTAACGCAATACTACGACGATTCTTGGATGGTTTCTTTTGGTTCTTTGGAGTTCTTTGAGCATTTTTAAAGATTCAAACAATTCAATACACTTCTATATACTCCTACATGATCAAATCATGAAACATAAATAGTTATCCAAAATGTTCAATGAAGCCATGGGCGACTAGAATTCCTATTTTTGCGATCGAGACGACGAATGAGAATCTCGTAAGAGAATATTGTTGTGATATTATGGAATTATTTAAATATGAGATATATGATGAATTATACATGAAATTTGATGGGTTAAATGGATATGTGTTAATTGGGCCCAAAGTTAGGCCCAAAATGGGATTAAAAGACATGGCAGAAAGGACAAAATGACCCATTCTTCCACTTTGACCACATTTAATGCCAAAGGAATGGCTAAGAATGACTTGGGGTCTATATAAAGGCCCCAAAATCAGATTTTATTCATCCAAAACTCTCATGCCTTTTAAGATATCTACTCAAACATTTCTCTAGTTCCAAACCTTAAAGCAAATAATTCCTTTGGACTCTTTGGACAAGATCATCCTATTTCAAGCCTCAGTAAGTATTTATTTTCATGGATTAACATATTATATGCATGTGAGATTATGTATATTATGATAGTTGTGTTGGCAAGGTGGTGAATAGTGTATTTTTGATTTTGGTGAAAGATGTGCTATCTTGGTGATTTGAACTTGAAAAGAGACTTGATGTCTTAATGAAAGAGCATGGTATGGATAAAATATGAACATGTATGGTGTGATTTTGTTATTAAACTTGTTATTTTTCTAAAAGTGTAAATTGTGGGATTTTGGCCGATATGTGCTATGAGGTGTATTAAGGTAATTTGATGGGTTATTTGTGATGTGATATGGATAAGAAAGTGTAAAGGAGAAGTGTTGTGGTGAAATGTATTGATTCTCATGTATTGTTCAATGTATGGAATATTGGGGAATTTTTGGAATAATAATCTCATCAATGGTTTTGTCAAGGGGAAATGGCATATTTAAAGGCAAACATGTAACTCATTGATGTTATATGCATTTGTAAAGGAATAGATGGTTAATGTGAATCCCGTTATATATTTGTGTTGTAGAGTGACACATAAAGAAGGAGCGGGACTATTGTATGCACCTCTAGGATTATATATTTGTATTGCGAATCCAAGGTATGTAAGGTTACTCTGTCCGTATCTTTCTGCGGCAAATAGTATTCACATTGACATTTCGCTTGTCCTATTCCGAAATGTGCTAAGGTACCTTATATCCAGTTATCAATGGTCATTATCACATAGTTCCTACTCATTGATCAATTGTGAATCTCATGTCTTATATTCATGGTTAATGTCCCAAAAGCCCAATAATATTATCTTTCAAAGTTCTAATCGTGATTATACTCATGTCCCTTGTGCATGGATTATTGTCCAATGGTTCCAACGGTGTTATCGTGCTTATAATGTTATGTTTCTCATGATGTTTATTCACATGTCTCTCACTCATTGGTTAATGATCCAAAGCTTCCAACAATGTTATGTTCCAAAGTCCAAAGTGATGTTATGACTATCAAAGTATCAATCTCAAAGTAAAGATCAAAGTAATGCATATGTGGTCAATGATCAAGTATGGGTGGCAGCTTTGGGGGCAAAATGCCTAGATCAAGCCGATCCCGAGGTTTTTGGATCAGGGGGCAGTCCTGGGGGTATAAGCCTTGCTCGGACCGATCCTGACAGGGGGCAGCTCTAGGGGTAATAACCTAGCTCGAGCCGAACCTGAAATTTTGTATGGGTGGCAGCTCTAGAGGTACTAACCTAGCTTGAGCCGATCCCGATATATACATTGATTCATAGGGTGGCAGCTCTAGCTGCATAAGCCCAGCTCAAGCCGATCCCAACATAACGCTATGTTATGTTTAAAACCCACTGTTTAGTCGGGGCCCGGGTATCACAGGTCAAAGGCAAAGGTGAATAATCATGGAAGTAAGGATACAAAGAATGTAATGAAAGCAACATACATGGTTTCCAAAGTACAGAATAGCGATTCATCTACATTGTGACTTATCTATATTGGTTATGCAATTGAACTTGAGTTCTTGATATATTTTCATATCTTACAAGTTTCATGTGGCCTTACATACTCAGTACATTCTTCGTACTGACCCCTCTTGGGGAATTTACCTTACTTGTTGCAGGCGCAAGTACTAGTAGGCCTCCACAGTAGGTTGCCAGTTGTTGCAGATCTTTGGTGAGCTCCAGTTAGTTCGGGTCTACTCCGAGTCACAGTTGTACATATGTTTTGGTGTTGTACATGTTGTATAAAGCGGGGACTTGTCCTGACTTTTAGTTCATTTTGGTCAATGCTCTTGTTAGAGGCTTTTGTAGACGGATGTGGGTGTATAAATGTAAAAGGGATATGTCGTTCTTGACTTGGTGGCCTCAACGGCCAAGTTTTGCATATGTATATATATATATATATATATATATATCATGTTCCATGAATTCCATTGTTGGTATCTATAGCTATTACGTGACTATGGGTTTCTTATGGCATGCATATGATTGAATAGAGATAAAGCTTGGTTCTCTCGGGCCTTGTCGGCTACGAGTGTCAATCCGTCCAGATGGGATTCGGGGCGTGACAACGCCAAACTTTCTGAAAACAGTAAAATCATGGAATAATAAATCAAATGTAATTTACTTGAAAACAAGTTGATATTCAATTCATATTGTATAACGTCATACTGAATGTAAATTCATGGAAAACATGTCATGTCATACTAAAATAGATTGAAATCCATCAAATCATGCATAATTCATTTTGAAAGAAGCTGAGGTCTATAAAACATGTATAATTCTTCAAGTATTAAAATAACTGAGTTAAAGCCATAGAAATCATGCATAAAAATTTTAAATGGGGATCATTATCCTAAAATATCGTATGGGAACTGAATTTCAAGAACTTGGCATAATTGGGTGTGAACCCTTAATCATGAGTACATAAAAATCACTACGAAAAATCATAATTTAAAACTAGTTTTTGGGCATAGGGGTGAAAGGAATCCCTTATTGAATACCCATATGCCTGGACCAAAGAAATCTTGGATTGAAAGCTTGAGAATCTGACTTTAAGAAGAACCATAGGCTTAAGCTTTATTGATAGTTGAATCATTTGTTTTTCTGGCTTAGAATGAACTTGGGGAAAATAATGAGGAATTTGGAGTAATTAAATCAACTTATCCCTCTTATAATAGGTGAAATGACATAGTTTTAGTGTTAAAAGAGTGGGAAATGACCAAAAAACCCTTTAAAAATTGAATAGAAAGTTGTTGGTGTCGGTCCTGACAACTCACGTGATGATTCGTCACCTGGAGGGGTGGGGGACGAGTCATCATTTCAGACCCATTTTTCACTTCTCTATACATTCCCTGCGAGTCAAGGATATGATCGTTCACCCAATGAGTTAGTCACCGACAACTTTGATAGTGCTCCATTAAAATATCCATAACTTTTTACTCTGGAATTGGTTTGACAAACAGTTGGTGGTATTGGAAAGAGGATTCAAATACCTTTAATTTGGTTGGTATTAGGCCACCCAACTCTTCTTCTACTAGGAGCAATGATTGTTTGAAGTTGACCCAAGTAGAATCTTATACTAAAACTTAACTTGTAGAGGAATTTTCAATTCAACTAGGTGTTAGGGACTTCTTATGAACTCAAATCACATCTAATACTATCATCATACTTATATATAGATTGTTCGTAGTTGACATGTCCTGGGATTGGGAAAGGATTATTTTAATCGACTGCTAAAATCGGATAGGCACCCTACGAGTCACACTATGACTCGTAGGTGGATACCACGACTCGTAGTGTTAGTTGTGACCACTGGGATAGATATTCATTCCTATGGGATTCGGGAGGCTACACTCAAGATGAGTGTTGGTGACGACTCATCAGACCTAACCACCACTCGTGGTCAGGGTCGTCCTGAGGTCTACTTTTGTTGCTTTCATTCTAATTTCTATTCTAAGTCTGAGATATGATTCTAGGAACTTTTAGGATGTTACAACTATCCTCACTAAGGAAAGACCTATTTAAATAATCCTTGAATTAATAGAATATTATAAAAAGGAAATTAGTGATTTACTTGATAAGAAAATTATTAGACCTTCCAAATCACCTTGTAGTTGTTCTATGTCAGTAATAGTGATGAAAAAGAATGAGGTTTCCCAAGACTAGTTATCAATTATAATCCTATTTATAAAGTCTTAAAATGGATTGGGTACCCAAAAGCTAATAAGCGATATCTTCTTAGAAGAACTTGTTAAGCTAACATTTATTGTAAGTTTGATATAAAATCAGGATTTTGGCAGATACAAATCGCAGAAAAAGATAAATATAAAACAACCTTCAATGTCCCTTTCGAACTATATGAATGGAATGTCATCTTTGGACCAAAAAATGCCCCATCCGAATTTCAAAATATCATGAACAATATATTCAATCAGTATAGTTATATTTCTTTAGTTTATAAATATGATGTTTTAATATACTCATAAGATATTGACCAATATTTTAATCATCTCTAAACCTTTTTAAAGGTTGTTTAACATAATGGACTAGTAGTAAGTGCTTAAAACATTAAGTTATTTCAGACAATTATTATATTTCTTGGTCATGACTTGTATCAAGGAAACCTATAAGCCCATTTGTAGAGCTATACAGTTCTCATCCAAGTTTACATATGACTTAATTGATAAAATTCAGCTCCAAGGAATTCTACGAAGTCTTAACTATGTTGCAGATTTTATTACAAGTATTAGAAAGGTTTGTAAAACTCTTTATCAGTGTTTTAAGAAGAATCCAATCCCATGGGGATTTGTCATGACCCAAACCCATCGTGAGTGGCACCCACACTAACCCTCCGGTGGGAGAACCATCTAACTTGAATAACCAACACGAATACTTAGCCATTTTAAATAAGATAAAAATCAATTCCATTAATGAAATAATTTCTCTAACAATTTGATTAAGTGCGGAAACAAAATCATCAATTCTAAAACGTCCCCAGAAACTTAATGTCATGCCAGAACTCTAATTAGAACATGTCTATGAGTACAATCCAGAAAATTCCAACAATAAATAAAATATTTTTTGCCTGAAACAAGTGAACAAGATTGTAATAAGATAGATCCATGGTTACCCGAAAGATGAATGCTCACCCTTGGATCTGATGTCGCTCTATCGTCTACAAGTAAGGTCTCGTAGTAGCCGCTGTAATATGCTCTGCACTCAACAAAAATAAGAGTATGGGATAGTATCAGTACAAAACCACTATGTATTGGTAGGATCATAGGCTAACTCAACTTAATCAATGTGAACACTTAACGAAGAGTTCACAAACAAGTAGCAATACATGTCATCTCAACAATATACATTCAAATCATTCTTTCCACTACAATTCCACTTTAAACCAACCAAGTCAAGTAAAAAATAAACAAAATAACCTTTGTGTTTATAATGTTCAATTCAAGTCAACCACAAAATGACTCATAAAACCAATTCAATTCATCACTACCTCTAAGGCAACTTATTACTGTACAACATCAAATGCTAGCTCATTTTAAGGACAATAACGATAACCAATGGTCTACATAAGGAACAAAAATATGACAATAAAATATAACCCGATTTATTCAAGGAACCATCAAACTCTCCAATTCATCGTGTACACACATGCTAAGGGTCTTATTGTGACAACCCAATTTCTCAGGTCATGATGACACCAACCATAATCCACCAGTAGGTAAGCCAACCCATAATCAAAAACAATGTGTAACGAACTATCAAGACAAAAGAAGAAAGCAGCGAAAAATGAGTCCAATAAACAGACAAAAATAGAGAAGTAACCCCAAAACCTGGTGAAGTCAGTACAAGAGCTCCTAACAAAACAAGAGTACAAGGTAAGCATAATATATATATATATATATATTACAGAATTGTCTCCAAAATGCAAAATAAAGATTAGTCCAGCAACTGAGAGAGGGAAGGAACAACTATGAATGTTAGGAGCTCACCCAAAAACTCCGACCCATGGCAGCTCCACACGATGCACACGTCAATGACGAGAACTCGTGCTATGATCTGCAGGGTGAAGAAGTATAGTATGAGCACCAAATACGCGGTACTTAGTAGGCATCGACTGACTGAGCTCCAAAGATAATGTAGGTATAAATAACATGTAGGTAGGAATATAAACTACAGGAAACTATTTAAGAAACTCAACATAATAATACTAATGGAAAAGTAAATATAAACTATCATATACAGATATCTCGAGTCCCCTATGGGCGCCTTCGTCTGATGAGTCACAGTAAAATGGGCTTAAAAATAACAGCGCTGTCTAAATTCTCATCCAAGGTTGTTTACTAGGATTTTTGATCCAAGACCTATTTCTCCATTTCAAAAGCTCCAAAATAGGAAAATAGGCTTAAAACCCAAACAAACTGCCCAAAAACCGAACCAACGGTCCTGACAAGTCTTAAATGAACTGTAACCGCTATGGGAAGGCATGAAATATGGAAAATGTATGGAAATCGAGAAATTGATCTGGAGGGTCATTACAATATTCACTACTAAAAGGACTTTCATCCTTGAAAGTCAATGGATAGAAAGAGCCCTAAAGCTTGAAAGAATGAGGTAGTGGGCCTGCATGCGCTATACAAGCCTCCCCAAATAACCTTTAAGGCCAACTAATGCTTCCAAGGGATTTCACAAAAGGTATCCCTTTTTTATTCACAAACTTACTACACTTTCCAAGTAACCAAAAACTCATCCTCAACCACTAACTGTCCTCCAACTAAATCGAGCTCGATCGAAGTATGCAAACTCAAACCACAACATACCGACAACACACCGATACAACACAAGTAAGCGGATACTCAATTAGGAATAAGACAACCCAAGGCATGAATCATATAGCCAACTCCAAACTCAAAATCTAACATTTTCTTTCCTTCCCAAACCTGCTGCCTACTCTGAGCTACACAGAATCTCTCTAACGTCATCCTAGTCTTGCTTGCATCATCAGATTGCATAACCTCAAAAGACTAAAGTGGCCTACCAGAAATTCACACAGGCTAGCATATGAACAAGGCCCCATAAGGTTCTACCTGAATGCTCAAATAGTAGTGACCAAAGTCTGTAATATCTGCCAAAGCCACTAACTAGTCTGGATGACCCTCAAACCTAATAGTTATGAGTCTAAAGCACAACTCTCAAAAATAAACGATCTGCTTCAGAATGCCCCACCAACTGTGGGTGAAACCATGCTAAGTCCAACTCGAGTACACTTCTTCCGCTGAGTAGACATTCAAAATTTTTGAGGACAATTGAGAAACCAAAGTCAAAAGTAGTAGAAACCAGTACCATATGCCAACGAACCATCTCTCTAACATCTATATAAGATAATTTACCTGAACTAAAAAAAATTGAGTCGATATGTGGAGAGTAGGCCTAGTAACCTGTTATTGAATACTCAACTGAATCAAAACCTTGAAATAGGGCGGTAACCAAGTTAGGCAATCCATAGCTATAATCTCAACACCGAAGCTGAACTACTTGATCTCAACTATCCAAATCTATTATGTTGAAGAGTAAGCATCCACACTCTAAAATTTATCGCAACTTTCAAGCCATCATCCGAAAGAGTCAGAATCCAAAACTGGAGTCAATAAGTCTTCATAGGTCAAATACCCAAATCAATCTCACTATCAAAAATCAAGCATATGCCCAATGGTTCACGCAATGGCTGTAACTAAACTTTTACGAAAGAATATAATCACAACGGAGGAAGACCACCAGCTAAAGATACGACCAATCAAATCCACATCTATTGAGGGGCATGACACATCAAGACATAACTAAGAATTCATTAGGACTGTAAAGAATTATGATGATAGTCAAATCTCGAGAAACTTAGAAAGTACAATCGTAGCTTGAATCTGGTAAAATCAATACTCAATCTATGGCAATGAATACTCACTCCCAAACAACACCCACTTTGGTTACCGACAAC
The DNA here is from genome assembly GCA_031232105.1 of Capsicum rhomboideum. Taxonomy (NCBI): domain Eukaryota; kingdom Viridiplantae; phylum Streptophyta; class Magnoliopsida; order Solanales; family Solanaceae; genus Capsicum; species Capsicum rhomboideum. Next base: position 84,586,468 of record CP124712.1, read on the forward strand.
TGATACACAAGTATGTACAACTAAGAAGAAGCATCCCATGAAGTCACATTATGCCAAACCAATACCGAAATGAGAAATTTCTGAATTCCCCTCTTTAAACCAACCTTAACTTAATTGAACTATGAACCACATCGCAAAAAGAATAGAGTACCCAAATCAACACCAACAACAAGATTAAGACTACTATCGGGAGATGAGTCAGACAAATCTAAAGAGCGAATCTCAACTTATCAACATTTGGAGCAGGCTATAGAACAAGGGTCGCCACTGCTAGAATTACAACCCAAAAATGGAAGGCCAAACTTTCCTTCACTTTCACAATCTTCTCAACAACCGATCTAACCTTACCAACAGGGAAGGGAAACCAACCAACCAAGGTAGTCATTTAAGCCAAACAAACAAGAATCACAAGAAAGGAGATACTAACTAAATAACGCTAGTCTAGCCGTCTATAAAGTAAGAAACAATAACAATCAAAGTAATAATAGTAACACTAATATAAAGCACATGAGGCACCAAAAATGAAAAACAACAACCAGTACCACTCTAAGATCACACCAAAGCCAATATACCATAGGAAATGGACTTTAACCTAAGTGCTACACCCCAAGGAAATCACAATACTGATCCACTCAATCCACTACTAAAAGAAAATATCTACGGGGGTTAGTCATATATGCATAAAGTTACATAAAGTCTTACAACAATCAATTTAATAATTTCAAGGCATAAAACCACCGATGGGTATGAAAACCCCAACTCAATACAAATAGACACTAAAAGATGGTAAATCACAATCGCACCTCTAACGATGGAATCCAAAGCCATAGTCCCTTACATGCCCAAAGAAGTACGAATCTAAACACATCCAAGTCTGGACTGATCATCTGAATAATCAACTGAAATACCAAAAGAAATGCCTCTAAGCGAAGGTATCACAACCCTATGAGACTGATCTGACTGTGCCGATTGACTAATAATACCTCACTAGGGACACTCTCTGGACCAATGACGATCCCTCTATAGTCGTAACAAACCCCTAAAGCTCTAGCCTGGCAAGACACCCCACAGTCAAAACATGCCTCTAGAACCCTTTGATGTATTGTACCTACTGACCCAGAATGGCCGCCATGACTTAAAGAACTAGATTGAATACCCCATAATGCCTGACCAGATCTCTGTCCATAGTGAGCGCCACGGCATATCTGAGAGTCTCCTGTAATCTGAGGCTCTACCTAGACAGATCTGATAGGCTACAAGTAATGTTGACCATTACTGGAAGGATCCCTACCTTCAGATGAAATACCACTAAAACTAAATTACTGATATGGCCTCTTACTACCACCTTCATATATTTTAATATATACCATCTTTGTAGTCCTCGCATGCTCAAAAGCCTAGGGGAAGGAAGTCGTAGCTGCTATCAAATGCTCTGATGCTAAGTGGAGTGGTAAAGTTACTCCTCTGATAAATCCATGCACCATCTCATGCTCTGTAGGGAATAATATAGGAGTATATCTGGCCCATTCGAAAAACCCTATCTCATACTCTGAAACTGACAAGGAGCCCTACTGAACACTAACAAACCCAACTCTCACTTGAGAATAACACGATGTACCAAACACCACCTCTGCCTGTGGCGTATCACAAAAAAGGCTCGAAATCCCTAACACTAAATATTGAAGAGCTGAGGTGGTCACAAACCCTGTCGGAGCCTGGGCTGGCCCTAGACCCTCTGACTGATGTCGAAGATCCTTGATCAATCCAAGCATTGAGGGAGAGCAGGAACAACTCCAGACATCAGAAGCTCACCCCAAATCTCTGGTCCATGGAAGCTCCGCTTGATACATACGTCAGCAGCGAGAACTCATACTATGATTTGCACGTTGTAGAAGTATAGTATGAGTACCAAACACAAGGTACTCAGTAGGCATCAGTCGATTGAGCTCCAAAGATAATACAGGTATAAACAACATATAGGGCAGGAATATAAACTACAAGCAACTATTTACGAAATACAACATAATAATACTAATGGAAAAGTAAATATAAACTATCATACCCTATAATTAATCCTGGATGAAGGTGCAATACCACACCTAGCTAGTCAATACACAAATGAAGAGTGAAAGAAGGATATATAGTAGTAGGCAAGAATGGTATATACAATAAGAATAGATAAGAAAGAAAAGGGATATATAGTAATGCTATATATATATAGGGCTGAACATGAAGGCACTAACCTGATGGAGCTAGCGTAATATCTTGAGGATCATAACCAAATAGGGGAGCTAACTCTAGCATAATCAGAGTGTCTAACCGAAATATGAATAAGCATAAGAAAACCTAATACTAACAAATATTACCATAGTAAGGAGAAAAGGGTTCAGAAATATATCGAGAACCTCGGGTATAAATTCGTAACTAGCCTGCCATGAACTATACAATAATAACCAAACCATAATGTAACTGGCTAGCCTTGATAAGTAATAACCTACTGGGCCCCCATTAGCTTGGAAGGCACAATCAAACACTCAACAAACAACAACCATAGCATATACCAATATATCCTCCTATAAGACTGATAGATATAGGCACCAAATAATTATACTGGTGATAGGCGATCCGTATAAATGAAAGTCATGAAAAGAACTAGAATATGCAAGATAAACCAAGTACCATATCAAACACAAGTGTATACACTTCCTCCAGCTCAGTAGCTCACAAAGGCAGGACCTACAACGACCATCGTTCTCAAGTACTGTGGCTCATTGAACAAAGAGGCCCATAGGGGACTAGAGATAGTATACACTACCTGGTCCTGAACCAGGACTTCCATAATCTATATCCATTACAGTAGCAGTAACAAGAATCAAATTTGATCCACAACAAGTGGGTAATAATAAGAGGCCAAATAATCTATAATTGTATGATAATGATAGCCAGATTCGAACTAGAACCAGTGGATAATAATAAAAGGCCAAATGATCCATTTACAACCACTGGAATTCCTAAACAAGAACCATAAATAGATGCCAAACTATGATAGAACTAGCGTTAATCCAGGGGTTCTAAGCCCATCACCAATCTATTTATTAGTAAAATTCAGTCTCAGGTAAAATTCAGTCTCAGGCCATCAAGTCCTCTAAGTCCAGGCGAATTCCAATTACTAGATAAAAGAGGTGCGGTCAAAGGTCATTTACTGCCCTTCCCAAGGGTAAAGAAGCTAAATAGGTGTGTTATTAAGTTTAAGTCAACCTAGACCTAAGATACTATCCTAAGGAAGCAGTCGTAAGCCTATCTAAGCCTAAAGGAGAGTCATTCAAAACATTCTATCTAAAAAGGGCAATGGGGTCTACTATCGGGCCCCATAACCCAATCTAAGGCAAACACCTACCTGACCCTAGGCTAAGGTTTCTAATTCCCATCCTTATGCACTAAAAGAGCTAAGACTAGTCCTAAAGGTAGTCCATCTACTAGCCTACGGGAAAATGGGCATGAAATCTGCCAAAAAGGGGCCTTAACCAACTAAAATAAGCATTAGAATGTGGATAATGTATGCATGCCATCACCAGTATCCAAACAAAACAAACGTAAGAGATTAAGTATTTATAAACTAAGCCATAACTCCTGTAAAGCATAAGGAACTAACCTGTTGTCCATGGTCTCGTAACCAAGGCCTCAGGTCCAATAATGTAATATATAGAACAAAAATAGTATATAAGTATATGTAGAAAGTCAGAAGCGTGATCAATGAGAGGCATCATTATACCAGGTGAATTTATTCAAGGAATATTATCAAAATAGATAAGTACTACCCCAAATCCTACACTAAGGATTACCAGTGTCAACCTAAGCTTGTGTACATAAATAATCAGGCTTAACAGAATGCTAATGCTAAGGCGGGTATTCTAGGCTAAGGCTCAATTTACGATTCTATACTAAATCCCATAAATAGGCCAAATACTAATACAACTAGCTCTAACCTTATCCTATAACCCCTACCAAGAATGCAATATATACAATACACCATCTTACAGAAAAGAGTAGACCGTAGCCTACCTCAATACCGAACTACAGTCTCGAACCATCCACGAACTGCTCGTCTTCACTCCATGATCTCTGAATGATGTTGCTCTATCAAAATCATATTCTACATGTTAATATGAGTAAAACGAGACCCATATTACAATATAAATGTTTGGGCTAAAAATCAGGTTAAAAAAAAGGCCTGTGGGGCCCATAAATAGAATTCTAAAATTGAATCCGTCACAAGGTCCCTTGAAGGACAAAGAATGCATGATCAAAATTTGAGCACAATTAGAGCATAAATCAAGGCTCAAATAATTCCCGAGAGATAATGAAAATAAGAGGGAAAACAAGAATTAAATGGAGGGTTTAGGACAAAAACTAACCAAGTAATCAATGGGAAATAATCATCTCAACGTCCTCTACATATTTCCAACTCCAATCGATCGATTCCCACACTTGCTTGAGGTCCCAAGGGCCTTTAATGGCGGAATAAGGGTTAAGAAAATGGAGAAAATTTTGAGGAATGAGAATATATTGACCCAACAGTGACCTCTAAAAAGGCCACTTAGTTTCTAAAGCAGTGGGTAAGGAGAGGCGAGGGGCCGCTAGAGCGACACGTTGGTTGCTAAAACGACGTCCGCTAAAGTGGACATGGCCGCTAAAGTAACCCTCACATGGTCGAGAATTCCACTAAAGTGGCACAAGGCCTCTAAAGCGACCTCCGCTAAAGTAGCTGCACCAGCTGTTGAAAAACCAGCAAAACACCAAGTGCCAATGGACTCCAATTGGGTACTCGAGATTTATTCGGAACCCCGTGCATGTAAACCAACTATGCTACCATACCACATTAAACATTCCAGACTCAACGGAACCATCAAAATTTTCAGCTGAGGTCATTTTAATAAAAAGTGGGCCCCATACCTATGGTTTTATTTTTACCAAATCTACCCAATAGCCCAAAATGAGTTCGGAATCCAAGGGTCCCCTAGCCTAAAATTCACATTCTGGAGCTAACGACGCTGTTTGAATTCTTATCTGAGGTGGTTTACTAGGAGTTTTGGTCCAAGACCTATTTCTCCACTTCAAAATCTCCATAACAGGAAAATGGGCTTAAAACCCAAACAAATCGCCCAAAAACCAAACCGACAGTCCCGATAAGTTATAAATGACCTGTAGCCGCTATAGGAAGACACAAAATGCTAAAAATACATGGAACTTGAGAAAATAACCTAGAGGGTCATTACAATTATGTCTATCCACTACCCATGACCTATAGGGGCTGAGATCAGTCCATGTACCAAATATACCAGAAAACTAGTGCCTGTCACCCTTATCCCAAACCAAGTATTATACCATCCTTTTTCTAATGTCCCCACCCATATCCTTCCTGAAATCATCACGACCCAACCCACAGATCGTGTGGGTACCTACCTAACACCTACCCTAGATAGGAGAACCCTTACTACCAAACCATTCATTTAATGTGAAACTTATAACAATTCATTTTTCAACAAAATGATTTTGTCAACTCATACATAAATAACTTTGGTTTAATACATTTGGTAAGTAAAAGTAATGCGGGATAAAATCAACAGAAAATCCCCAAAAACTAGCTTAAATTGGTACAAGAGCACTAGACAAGGACTAGAAGAATCCATGACACAATATCCATGCAGAATAGAGAGGGTAGGAGTTACTGCTGATTGATCGTCGTCACTGCCATAGGAACCCCAACTAACCTTTACTATGGCTATATCCATGATTGGAGATATAGTAAGTTAAGCATCAGTACAACCATATGTACTGGTAGGCATCATCATCCAACCAAGGTTAGAAATAAATAACATTAATAACAAATAGGGAGAATTCATAGCATCAAGTAAAGTTTCGGTTCTAGATCCTAAGTTCTGAATTCATTAACACAACACTTTTAACATATCTGTGACCTACCTGCCATTTATCATTTTTGTATATCTTTGTACTTGAACACCCACTCTAACTTACACCTTTTTACCCATCACTGACTCATTATCCTAGTTTTCACAACTCCTAACTCATACTAGATTAGACCTTTTCAATAATTCACTATTACATTGCACTATGGGGTTTACCATCACCAAGGCTTAGAATTCTAATGACCCTGTAAGAGGGACAATACTGTACAATATGCTCCCATAAATATACACTTAGAATAGTTAACATTAAACTTGAATTACAACGTACTTGGATTCACAGTGTGCTACTATATTCCATCAATACTACCAATGGACCGAGCCGCTCAAGAGTTAACAACAATATGTATAAACATAATAGAATGTCAAGGCATATGAATGAATGCATGTATGCAAGATGTGTGCATCATCTCTTCTTCTTCTCAATCTCTTTAACATCATTTTCCCCATCATGAACATCGTGATTCACAAAATGATATCACCATCATCATCATCAACTCATCATCAAAAACATCATGAACATCATGATTGCAATAATATCATCAACATCCTTATCACCTCACCTCCATGACAAAGTGTATGAACATGCAATGCAACCGATTATCACAAGCATTGCCCAAAAGCAATCACAATTATAGTTTCACATATAAACATAAATACATCAATCTTAGTTCCATACCTATCCTTACGTACATATATTCTTAAAATCATTTACTTTATACCTCCTACTGAACCGCAGTGTTTCCACCTAAGTGCCATTACTAATCTTGTCTATTCACGATTCTCTTTCATGTTCCCTACATAGTACTTAAATTCCTTCCTAAATACTTCTGTTGGAATTATCATACTTAACCTTACAACCTTACCCCAATTATTTGATGGCTCTTATCCACTTACCTATTCTGCCATGTACCCTACCACTAGGTTGTCTCTCAAGTTTCCTACCCATTTAAGTCCTCTCATAGGTCGCCTAAAACTTTCTTAGGTTACTTTTAACCCCTACTCACCATTTATATTTCATTAACCTTTCTCAATGTAAGACGTAACTATCTAATTCACCAAGAGCACCCTCTATCACACCATAGCTTTATACTACTCCCTCTTTTTTACTATACATAACTCACACCATTATTGCAAACCACATTATTCACTCAGCTAGTCAAGATTATCATAAGATTTAACCCATTTCACACCACAAATATCACATCAATAGGGCACAACAATAATTAACCACATTATTAAAGCCTAATCGAATTTTGTTGTTTCCATTTGTCCAAACATTATGCCTGAAGGCCTAATGCATGAGAACTCCCAATATTACTATCCATGTTATATGAATCTAACCCAAGTCTAATTGCTACGATAAATAAACCATAACCTACCTCATAGATGAACCCTAATTCTATTGATAGGAGAGAGTCGTCTCACGAGTGCTAAGCATCTTTCCATGTTGGGTTTCCGTTGGGTGTGCCTCAAAATTTCCCTCATGAAGCTTGGCCTTTATAATCTCATAACTATAGAGATGGGGTTTATTATGGGTGTTTTAAAGGGGAAAAGGTGACTGGGGAGGGTTAAAATAAAAGAAGGTTTTTAAAATATCCCGGGTTGATTGCTGTTAGGTTCCACTATAGCGATAGGCCGCAGACCAGCCCAATCCCCTTTTAGGACTTTTGGGCCAATGACCTTGGGCCTCATTTTCCTCTACAAATTAACTTTCCTGGGTCCATTTAAAGCAATTTGTTTATCATAAAATATTTCTGAGGTATTTTTCACACGTAACAACATTTTGGGTCATTATAAAAATCCACCAATTTATCATAATCAATCTTTATCAAATCACTTACAACAAATAACCAGTACTATCAATAAATACAATCACATAATGAGATAAATCAACCATACTTGCTTATCAACAAGATCCTCTTTACCAATCTCATTACAGGTTATCAATTTCCAAAACTTGCATTCTATAATTAACAAGTTCATCATTCGTTAGCATGCATTTCACTAAATAAAAAAACAATCAGTTAACATGCACACATACAACCAAATTTAGCCTTAACTTCAATTCAAAACCTACCTCAATCTAAGTCTTACAATGCTCCAAATGACTTAAGCCTTGCCTTTTCTTGTAGCTTCGGCTTAATCACGATCTAAGAACAACAAATAAAGAATAATTCAACCAATGTTCTACATATTCTAGGTATTATCACCTAATTTCATAAACTTAGGGAAATGTCATGCACAATTCCACTATTTTAGGGTTTTCTACCTTTCATCCCACTTAAATTCTCTATAAACTAAGTTTAAAAAGACGAATTCTAGTGTAGCTATCATATTTCCATAATTTTAGACTATAATCAAGTAAAATTAACCCCTCTACAACCAAATCATACCAAGTTCCTAACCTAGGGTTACACCCATCATCCTAACACAATTAATCCTATGAATTCTAAAGATTTGGGGATTGAATTTATGTTATTAAGAGTGGGATTTAAAGAAAATCACCAAAAATCTCCCTTACTCAACCTCTGATGTTGGGTCCTCCAGCCCCTTTTATGGAAATTTTGGAGAGTGAAGTGTTGTTATCTAGGCCTAGAGGCCTTAGGGAGTATTCCTAACCCTTTTTAGCTTTAATTTATGCTTTAGGGACATAGCACCATTTTAAGTATGGGGTGGGAATCTTCTGATTTGTTTCGGGTGAAGTGCGCTATAGTCCATGTTTTTTTCTAAATCCAAAAACACAAAAAGATTTTCTTTTGTTCTGTAGATTTTAATAGTTTTTGTCGGGTTTTAGCTTTTAGACTCTAGTACAGCACACTTCACCCATCCCTTGATTTTTATTTTTAGTTCTTTTATGAGGGGGAGCCTTTTGAACCCAGTATCCTTTTTCATTTTTTAGGAGTAAATTTAAAATTTTGTAGTCATAGTTAGAGACTTTTTCCAATGATTGATGGATGACAACCATCTTGAGGAAAATTAGTCATTAGGAATAAATAGAACCCTTCACCGATTGAGTGTTAGGTGGTCTTGTTAGGTGCTACACATGATTGATTGATGAAAGTTGGTTTTAAATTAAAAAGCATTCCATGAAATTTTAATGACTTCTTTTAAGATACCTAGGCTCTTTTACTTGACTCTTATATGATGTTGGCTTATATTTGAACTCATGTGTTTGCTTGATTGAGAGTCTATATGAATCCTTATTAATTTGAACATATACAATAAGTGTTAGGTATTTGTGATATTCCATGCCTTTATATTGATATCTAAAACTTGCCCGGTGTGTTTGTAAATCGAAATGAAGAATGTTGAGTTTAGGAGATGATATAAGCAATTCTTCAATTAGACATGTTTTGATCCTCTGCTTTACCTACCCACAATAGATGATCCTAGTAAGCCCAATTGAGCATTTAGTTTATTCTTTGGTAGCCGCATGTGAAGCTTTTGTCACACCTCAAATCTCATTGAGATGGATAGGCATCCAATTCCCTAAAGACTCGAGAGAACCAACTTATAACCTGTACTTACCATGCATATAACTATGATAGTCATGAAGCTTTGACAAATATATATAAGCTACAATAATAAAAGACCAACATAGATAGGCCCAAACCACCTATACATGACTTGGGCGTTCGGGCCACAACTATTACTAGACAAAAAAGATTTGAACTTCATATATTTTTCTACAAAGCCTCTATAAGATAGAAAACTTAGTCTACATCGGGATAGGCCCCAACTATAAAATAATTGTACAATACCAAAATGCATATATCAAACACTTGTTAAAGACCCAAATCAATTTGGAGCTAACCAACTATAGTTGAGTGTCTTGTGCTCCTTCTAAGGAGGTCTACTAGCTGGAGTACATGTACCTGTGGTATGAAACATAGTGTCCCCAATGAGGGAAGTATTTAAGAAAGGATGTACTGAGTATGTAAGGCATAAAGTAACTATATGTAAGAAAAGAACTCAAATGAAATTAGGTACCAATGTATAAATAGATAAGGATGAGATACCACCTTTGCTTACTCTTGTGGGATTATATACATTATATTCATTTATTTACTTTTTTTTTCTCTATAAATCTTGTAAGGCATGTAATACAAGTGACCAACTGATCCATGGTAGAAGAGGATGACCTTTGCTAGTCATTTTAACCCCTGGGATATGCTCCTCATAAATACACGAATTAAGATTGACCCATGCTAGGTGTTTCGCCCCTGAGTTGCCACCCATAAATATATGAATTAGGATCGGCCTATGCTATGACTTTGCCCCTGAGCTTCCCTCATAAATATGTGAATTGGGGATCGGCCCATGCTAGGCTTTCGCCCCTAAGTTGCCATCCATATATGCAGATTCACTTTGCATCATTTTTTTAACCTTTGAGATTGTTATATTGGTGGTCATAGTTTATTGAGCTTTGGAGCTATGGACTAGTAGTAAGAGACATGTGAATATATATTTGAGTCAATAAACATGACATAGAAACCAAAGGTAACATCAATATGACACTTAGGAGCTAACATGACTCAACGAACTTCATTTGACTTAGAGGAGAATTCATGAAATTTACTGTTGAGAATACCCTTTCCATACAAGCACTCAGGAGAACAAACACACAAGTGTAGAGTAATAAACATATATTGAAGTAATCCAACACATTAAGGAGAGGGAATAATTCATCAACCACATTAGAGGTCATATGTTGTCACCATGTGTCCTTTACTAGAAGAGTACTTAGGAAGCTCACTTTGTTGGTAGTGGTACAAGTATAGAATTCATGCCAATGAATATGGAATCAAATAGCCTTACATACCTTTCTGTATAATTCAATAGTACTACTTAAGCTCATTCCCTTCAGATTATTAATCTAAAATAAAATAAGTATGTAAAACTAGTGTTAGTAGTTAATCGACCAATTCGAGCTACTTGATCTTCACCAAAATAGTAACTGGGCAGTAACCCATAGATTATAAAATTAAGGTATTCTTTCTTACCTTTTACTGTAATTACATCTATATACTATATAACCTTCTTATAAGTCCTCCCAAAACTTCATGGGTTGCATAACACATACAAATTAATAGATAAATATGTGGTAGGAAGTAAGTCAACATAACACCCAATAAAATAGTCCCAAAGCATCGCAATGTGGCAGGGGAAATATGAACTCATAGCTTTCTATTACTGTCTCATGAGTTCTGATTAACATTTCATTTAAAATGCTCAAATGAGCTCACAATTGTTACTATAAGGGATGTCCCTCCATTGTTGTTCCAATATCCATAAACCACCAGAACGTCCTCCCCAAGACTACACCATGTAAAAGGAATAATCCCAAACTCATTTAATATTTACCAAATGCCCTACTTAACTCAAGCATAAGATAGGGGCAGATATTACAGTAGCTTACCATGCCGGACAAAAATAGCACTTGCAAAGGCTTGGATTCTTCAAGGCAAAGTTTTACTCTCCAACTTGTCTTAAAAATAAGAGAGGGGTTACTAAACTGAGACACATACTCTTATTTATTCAGGCTTAAGAAAAGAATCAATATGACAGTAACTTTACCTTATTTGGTGTAAATTTTTATTCCCCTAACTAGTACTTCTTTAAGAGTTTGCACTCTACTTCATCTAAACTTGAATAGAAGGATAATATTCAAGAATCCTAAAGTTATTTGATGGCTCCTATAATAAGCTAAGACAGAAAAGAGAGAAAACTCTAGAAATTAGAATTTTTTGTCTAAGTTAAAATGGATAGAATGAGATGGTTCCACCCCTTCTAGAGGGACCTACTTTTGGTAAACTTTCTCACTCATTTTAGGCCATATTTTATCAAGTAGGTGATGAACCTACTTGGACATTTCACTTGGGCCTTTGTGGACTCAAGATTATTGGGTCTTGGCTGTCCATTCTTCCCCTTTTCTTCCACTGAACTTGGTCCAGCATTAATTCAAGTAGATGGTTCTTCTACTTGGCCCATTAAGCTGGTCAAAGAGTCTTAGTAGGTGATGCACCTACTTGGTTCTTTAGGATGGTCAATAAGTGAAAGTAGGTTATGCACGTACTAGTTTAATTTAAGTCAAGCAAGCAACTCACTTATTTTACTCCATTTTCCAAGTCTTAATACTTTCTACTTAACTTAATACTTATATACTCTTGGCCATTTTGAACCTTAAGTTAGAATGCCACCTTACTATCTCGAGTTCAACTACTTTTGTTTAGTTTAACTTGGTGTATACATGCTGAAATGTTTGGGGGGTAATAGTATCCTTTTAAATCCATTTTACAACATCACTAATCACTTAAGAAACTTAATCCATCACCTGTAAGAGAAGGCTACATCAAATGTCATGTGAGTATAAGTAATATATGCAAAATATAGGGTGTTGCATCCTCCCCCCCCTTTAGGAACTTTCGTCCTCAAATATTAGCATATTAATAAGCCCAAACAAATTCAAGCCTAAATTAGGTTCTACTATTAGCCACAAAATGCACATAAACTTATACTTACTTGTCAATGTCTCAAATTAGCCCTTTCACTTCTCCCTTCAGATTGAAATAAATAAGGGTATTAGATTTTATCTTTTCCTTAGCTTCCCATGTGATCTCTTCTACTTGCTGGTTCCTCCAAAGTATTTTTACAGAAGCTACTTCTTTATTTCTTAACTTCTAATCTTGCTGATCTAGAATAGCAATACGTACTACTTCATAAGTGAGATTTTTTGTAACCTGTACATCTTCAGTAGGAGTAATATGAAATAGATCTCCTATACACTTTCGAAGCATTGAGACGTAGAACACTGGATGTACTATTGAAAGCTCTTAGGGTAGCTCTAACTCATATGCAACTTGACCAAATCTTTCAGTAATCTTATATGTCTCTTATATAGTGTGGACTTAGTTTTTATTTTTTACCAAACCTCATTAACCCTTTCATTAGTGACACCTTCAAGAATACCCAATCTTCTATAGCAAAGGCTAGGCCTCTTTTTCTAACATCTGCATATAATTTATGTCGACTTCGAGCCATTTCTAGCCATTGTTGTATCGCCTTAACTTTTCCCATAGCTTGATGAACAATATCTAGTCCAAATAAGGTAGTTTCTTTCATTTATAACCACCCAATTAGTGATCTACACTTTCTCCCTTATAAAGCTTCATAAAGTGTCATTTTGATACTTGAGTGATAGCTATTGTTGTATACAAACTCAATAAGTGACAAACGACCATCCCAACAACCTTTGAAGTCCAACACACAAGCTCACAATATATCCTCAAGTGTTTGGATTATACGTTCTGCCTGACCATCCGTTTGAGGGTGAAAAGTTGTACTTAAATTCACTTGTGTTCCTAAACTCCTCTGGAAAGACTTCCAAAAATTCACAGTAAATTGAGCTCTCCTATCAGATATAATAGAGATTGGGACTCCATGTAGCCGAACTCTCTCTTTCATTTACAATTTTGTATACTCTTCAACTATGTAAATTGTCTTAACCAGTAGGAAGTGGCTGATTTGATGAGTCTATCAACTATTACCCATATAGAATCAAACTTCCGAGAGGATTGAGGCAAATTAGTGACAAAATCCATGTTGATTATTTCACACTTCCAAATTGGAAGATCCATACATTGCATATAGCCTTTAGACTTTTGGTGCTCTACATTAACTTGTTGACAATTTGGACATTGGGCTACAAATTCTGCAGTGTTCTTCCTAATTTCACCCCACCAATACACTCCTTTAAAATCATGATACATTTTAGTTAACCCCGGATGGATAGAATATCTTGAATGATGTGCCTCCATCATAATCTTCTTTCTTAGCCTATCTATGTTAGGTACTCACAATCTGTTTTGGCACCGAAGTACTTCCTCTTGCGTAAGCTCAAATGCCTTTATCATACCTTATTATACATTCTCTTTAAGCTGTAATAAAATAGGATCCGCATACTGCTTCTCTTTCCCTTCAGCTACCAATGAGGATTCTACCGTATTTTGCATAATAAGTCCTTCGTCTGGAGATCCAAAAAGGTGAACCCCTAAGCTATCTAGTTGGTGTAGATCTTTAGTTATCCCTTGTCTTTCTGTGGACTGCTAGTAAGTGCTTTCCATCTCCTTATGACTTAATGCATCAGCTACTACGTTTGCTTTCCCTGGATACTATAAAATATCAATATCATAATCTTTTAATAGCTCAAGCTGCCTCCGTTGTCTCTGATTGAGGTCCTTCTTCTTAAAGATATATTCCCAACTCTTATGGTCAATATATATGTCAACATGCACCCCATACAAGTAGTGGAGCCATATCTTTAAAGGAAATACAACCGATGCTAGCTCAAGATCATGTGTTGGATAATATTTCTTATGTGGCTACAATTGTCTTGAGGAATAAGCTATTACTTTACAATGTTGCATAAATACACATCCTAAGACAACTCTTGAAGCATCAAAACACACGGCATATTGTAACACCCCGTACAAACTACACCCTACATGACGACGTTGAACAATGGTTACGCAAGTGTCGAGAGTCAAAGTATGAATTTTGTAATGTTATTACTGAGACAATTGATATTGGGCCTAGTACATGGGATTAGACCCTCGTGGGAGGTAACACCCCGTATGTTGTCGAACGTATACGACCACGTGTACAATTAGGGAAAAATGTAAACATGAGAGAATTGATGAATTATGTGTCCATATGTGGGCATTAAAAAGTCTTGCATAGTTGGAACTAAAAAGAAGCCCAAAAATCATAAGAAGACATGTCCCAAAACAAGAATAAAAGATTAGGCCCAAAAGGGGTTATGGCCCATTCTTATGACCAAGTCCACAAAGCAATAATTGACCAAGATATTGGATAGAGATGAATTTAAAAGGGGCTATTAAAGGGGAAAAATCAGATTATTTCCCCATATCACACATGCCAATTTTCTAGACATTTCTGTACCATTCTCTCAACACTAAAACCCTAAGCTATCTTCTACTTGAGACAAGATCACCCCTTGGAAAGCTTTGGTAAGTATTTATAATAATGGTTTAATATATTTTATGCATGATACATGGTGTATATGATGTTGGTCATGTTGGTGGAATATTGAGAAGTGCAAAAAAAAAAAAAAGTGAAAGGTTACATGTTTGCTTAAATCGTAGGGTGGTTTGCCTTGTAAACTTGAACATGGGCATGTGATCTTGAAAAAAATGAAATTGATGGATTCAATATTTATATGTGGGATGTGATTATAGTATTGACTTGTTTTATTCTTGTGTATAATGTTTGGAAAAGTTATTGCGAAATTGGTTATGGTTTTGGTGGCGTATTGGCCGTAAAGTGTAGTTTTGGGTGTTGTATGTGTGTTGTGAAACCATGGATGGTTTTTGGCATGTTAAGTGATCACAAATATGTTAAAACAAGTTTGGTTATGATCATGGACCATTCATTGCATTAAAAGACCCAAAACGGAGCCATTTCGGACCAAACGGGCATCCGCCCCCGCAGACGGAGCCACCTGCGGGCGCAGATGCCTATGGCTG
Source organism: Capsicum rhomboideum (assembly GCA_031232105.1). Lineage (NCBI taxonomy): Eukaryota > Viridiplantae > Streptophyta > Magnoliopsida > Solanales > Solanaceae > Capsicum > Capsicum rhomboideum. Next base: position 84,602,000 of record CP124712.1, read on the forward strand.
CTGCCAGAGGGCACCTGCATGCGTATCTTTCCACCTGCGGGCACAGGTGGCAGCACAGTTCACCTCTAGATTTTGGTTTTGTGTGTTTTCGTCCCTAGTTGATCCCCAAAGGCGCCCTGATACCCTCTATGGATATAATTAGAAACTTGTGATGTCGTTTTAATGACTTTAAGGTGTCGTATGAAGGCATGTTGGACTGTATTACATATGGATGGTTGTTCATATGTTGTTGTGAGGAAAATTGAGAAGAGTACATGTGACGGAATGATAATGGGAAAGCATAAAGGGTAAGTGTGATGCGAAATGATATTGTTGAATGAAATCTTGGTCAATGAGTGGAATGTTATGGTAGTGTTGGCATGTTGATGTGATAAATGACATGGTAAGAAGGAGAAATGACGTTCTAAAGTAACTATGTGATTCATGGTCATCTTGTGCACTTGAAAGGTAGTTGGTTGCTAATATAAGCTTCGTTATGTACTTGTGATGTAGAGTGAAACTTAAGGAAGGAAGCTGGACTATTGTATCTTCCTATAAGCTTGTGTATGCATAGTAAGACGCAAAGGTATGTAAGGTTACTTCTCTATATCTTTCTTCAACATATGGTGTTCACATTGTCATAATACTCATTCGATTCCGAAATACTCTAAGGTATTCCGTATCCGATAGTTGGCTAGAGTTACTCATATGTTCCTTACTCATTGGTCAATGGTGAATTATATGACTCATGTTCATTGGTTGACTCATGTCCATTGGTTGACTTATGATCATTGGCTAGTATGTTAAAAGTCCTATAAGGTTCTAAGGTATCACATTTCTAGTTGGTGACAGTTGAAATCCACATGTATCGTGTTTAGTGCTTATTATCCTAAGATTTCAAACGTGTTCTATTCCAAGGGGGATCTATAGTATTCCAACGAAGGTTGATATATATTGTTATTCATAGGTGTATTATTCTTAGATGAATTATGATTCACTTGTCTCCTATTTATGGGCGGAAGTTCTTAAGTTATCATTTGTTGTAGATCCTAAGAGAACTATCCCAACAAGAGCAATGAGGTAAAGAGAGCTTGGTTAGTTGAATAGCATTGTTCCAATCATGTTATGTTTCCAAAGTTCCAATGGAGTTATATACATGTCTCATATTCATTAGTAATGTTCCAAAAGTCCAATGAGGTTATGTCCCAAGGTTTCAATAGTGGTTATACTCATATATCTTGTTCATTGATCATTGTCCAATGGTTCCAACAGTGTTATGTTTCCATAAATGCTATGTTTCCAAAAATGCTTGTTCACGTGATTCTCACTCATTGATTATGGATCCAAAGCTTCAAAGAAAGTTGAGACTATCATTGTAATAATCTCTCATAAGCAAAAGTACCAATCCCTCATAAGTAAAAGTATCAATCTCAAAAGTAAAGAAGTAATGTAAGAACAAAGTAATGATGATGTTGATGTTAATTTTATCCATGGGGTACAAGTACCTGCATGATGATATTACTTTATCCATGGGGTGCAAGAACACCTACATGATGACATGATCTTATCCATGGGGTAAAAAGAATACCTGCATGATGATGATATTTTATCCATGGGGTGAAAGAACACACCTGCATGATGTATCCATGGGGTGAAATGAACACCTGCATGATGAGGGCCCTAACAGTGTAAGAGCAATGAAAAAGTAAAGTAAAGTAAAGGCAAGGGAAAGAAAGAACGTAATGTACATGGTATCCCTCATACAAAAAAGAAAGTTTATTCACATTGCTATTTCCCTTATATTGATTCCATGGTTGTTGTTATTAAGTACGAATCATTGGAGATAATCATAAAGAAAGAAAGGTACATGGTTCCACATATAGAGTTCCTCTTATAATTATTTCCATTAAAGTTCTTATGTACTGACGTAGTTCTTATGGCCTTACATACTCAGTACATTCTTCGTACTGACCCCTCTTGGGGACTTACCTTACATGTTGCAGGTGCAGGTAGTAGTAGACCTCCTCGGCAGACTGGGGATCATTGCCGAGCTTTGGTGAGCTCCACTTGGATCGGGGCTTTCCGAGTCAAAGTTGTACATTGGTTTTGATGTCATAGACGTTATAAATTGGTCATGTATGTATTTAGAGGCTTTGGTAGACATATGTGGGTACATGGGCGTAAGATATGTACATTCAGTGAGATGTAATGGTCCCAAAGGCCAAGTGTTATATATGTATATGCATGGCCTTTTAATATTGCATCAATTACATGAATGCGTACCAGTGTTCATGAGCAAAGATTGGTTCTCTCGGGCCATATCGTCTTCGGGTGCCAATCACGCCTCGTTGGGATTCGGGGGGTGATACATATCCCTCTGTGCCTTTTGGAAGTACCAATACAATTGTGGAAGTCGGTTTATTTTTTAGCTCTTGGAAATTTCTTTCACATGTGTCGTTCCATTGAAACTTGGCTGCTTTGTGTGTTAGCTTTGTTAAAGGTTTAGAAATGGAAGAAAATCCTTCAACAAACCTTCTATAATAACCTGCCAACCTAAGGAAACTATGAACCTCTGTAGGTGTCATAGTTCTTGTCCGGTTCTTTATGACTTATATCTTTTGAGTATCAACCCTTATTCCTTCATCGGATACAATATGACCCAAGAATGCCACAGATTTTAACCAAAACTCAAATTTAGAGAACTTTGCATATAATTTACGATCACGAAGAATTTGTAATGCATGTCATACGTGAATAGCATGGTCCTCTTTTGATCTTGAATAAACCAAAATATCATCTATAAATACTATCACGAACATATCTAAGAATGGCTTGAGCACCCTATTCATCAAATCCATAAAAGCTGCTGGAGCATTTGTTAGTCCAAAATACATAACCAAAAACTAATAATGACCTTACCGTGTTCAAAAAGTTATCTTGAGTTTATCTTTTTCTTTGACCCTCATTTGGTGGTAACCCAACCTAAAGTCAATCTTTGAGAAATACTTAGCACCTTGTAACTAATCAAATAAATCATCAATTCTCAGAAGAGGATATTTTTTCTTAATCGTCACCTTATTTAATTAGTCAATACACATTCTTATCAAGCCATCTTTCTTATGCACAAATAACACTGATGCGCCCCAAGGGGACATATTAGGCCTTATGTATCCCTTTTCTAACAAGTCTTTAATTGCTCCTTCAACTCTCATAATTCTGTCATGGCCATTCTATATAGAGGAATAGAGATAATTGAGTACTTAGAATCACATCAATACCAAACTCTACTTCTCATTCTGGAGGCAAACCTAGAAGATCTTCAGGAAATACATCAAGAAATTCATTTACCACTGGAACTTATTAAAGAGTTGGCAGCTCCGTATCTATATCTTTAACTCTCACTAAAGGACATATGTACCCTTTGGAAATCATTTTCTTTGCCTTAAGATAAGAAATAAATGTACCTCTTTGCGCCCTAATATTACCTCTCCATTCAAGACAACCTCTTTTAGAAAATGGAAATGCACCCTATTAGTTTGGTAATCTACTATGGCAAAACAAGAAGTCAACCAGTTTATAGCCATTATAATATCCAAATACCATTTCTTGCTTAATAAGGTCAGCCAATGTATCACGACCACAAACATTTATTATTCAATTTCGATACTCTTCAAGCTATAACAAACTCACCAAGCAGCATAGATACTTCAAATGGCTTAACCAATGATTCTGGTGTTATCTTAAACTTTCCAACAATCAACAGAGTGACATATGATAGCGTGGAGTCTGGATCAATTAATGAATATACATTATATGAAAATATGGACAATATAATTATAACCACATCAGGAGAAGCCTCAAAATTTTGCCTATCTGCTAGAGCATATGTTTGATTCTAAACTTTGCTAGAACTAGCTGCTCCCCTAACACCTCTACCACGGCCTAAAGGCAGTACATTCCTACCTAAAAAAGGTACCAATGATGATGATGCAGTAAATGATCCAGTAGGTTGTGCCATACCACCCATTCCCCTTTGAGGGTAGTTCCTCATGATATGTCCCAGTGTACCACACCAAAAGCAAGCATCTGTCCCAAACAAACATGCAGCTAGATGATTTCTTTCACATTGTTTACAAAGTTGCCAAGTAGGTCTTGTTTGATTCATACTTCTCTGCTCTTAGTAGCTCGCTTCTTTGCCCAAACTGGTTGCCCCTAAACCCTTAGAACTAGGATGAAGCACTTTCTATAGAGTGGGAAGATGATGGCCTAGGTGGTCTATAGAAAACCAATCCCTAAACTCATTTTGGGATGGCATAAACTTCCCCATAGATCTAGTCCTCTTGGAATGCCCTTTTTCTAACTCTTTTATTCTTCTCCTTTGCCTTTGATCCTCCATTTTGGTACAAAATCTTGTATCCTTGCTATAGCCATGTCTTTATTCAATGCAGCAATAATACAATCTCTAACCAGTTATGGATCCAATCTATCCATATATGGATGAACTCTATCCTTTATAGTAGCTACTACATTAGGAGCATACCTAGCCAAAGAGTTAAACCAAAGACTCTACAAACCAAAGGCTGTACTCTCTCATGCTCATATTCCTTTGGTGAAGATTTGGAAACTTATATGTATGGGCCTCTTGGATCTCAAATGGAAAGTAATGATCAAGAAATGCCTTTTTGAACTCTTTCCAACTAGCTGAAGGTGCACCTGTACCCCTAGATAATTTACAGTCTTCATAACATGATATATCCTCCCCTTTTAATCTATACACTGCTAGATCAACTGTCTCTTTATCAAAGACATGCATGACATCCAAAGCCCTTTGGATTTGATCAATAAAGTCTTGTGGGTCTTCGTTAAGATATGACCTAGTAAATATGGAAGGGTCTAATTTAAGGAAACCCTGTGTCGGTAGACTAGCTGTCATATTTATACCACTAGTACTTGTAGTTGGACTAGATTGTCCTTGACCTTGTCCAGGAACTATACAAGTCAACAATTGCATCGCATTCCTTAAATCTTGCTCAATAGTATTAATAGGTGATTCTTGGGGTGCTGCTCTCCTCATTAGCTCTTCTGGAGATGGAGGAGTAGAAGAAGTCTGTGATGCAAACTCAGCTTGAGCTTCACTTTGATTAGCTTGTCTATGTGGTGACTTGTTGATCCCTTCTCTGGCAGCCATATGTACTTGCTTACCTATAGTCTTACTCCTCTTGTAACCGGCATGTTTACTATATTGAGAAAAAAAATTCAAAGGTTAAATATAATTCCACCTACAACATTGGCTGTATCACACGATCTAATAAATGGAGAAAAAGAGACAACTCTTAAATGTCCTATAGCCTTCTGTTTATAGATGTGGTGTACAACACACTCATAAGCAGGACTCTACATAGATATGGCTTTGTAGACTCCCTAGTATGACCTACTATGATACCCCATTTGTCACACCTCAAATCCCATTGAGATGGGCAGGCATCCGACGACCTAAAGACCCGAGAGAACCAACTTAAAACCTGTACCTACCATGTATATAACTATGTTAGTCTTGAAGATTTGACAAATATATATAAGCTACAGTAATAAAACACCAACTTAGATAGGCCTAAACCACATATACATGACTTGGCCATTGGGGCAACAACTGTTACGAGACAAAATAGATTTGAAATTCATACATTAGTCTATAAAGCCTCTATAAGATAGAAAACTTAGTGTAGTTCGGGATAGGCCTTGCCTTACAAAACTATTGTACAATACCAAAATACATATATCAATGACTCGATAAAGCCCCGAATTAATTTGGAGCTCACCAACTACAGCTGAGTGTCCTGTTATCCTTACTAAGGAGGTTTACTTGATGGAGTACCTGTACCTGTGGCATGAAACACAGTGTCCACCATGAAGAACGTCAGTACAAAAGAATGTACTGAGTATGTAAGGCATAAAGTAACTATATATAAGACAAGAACTCAAATAAAATCAGGTACCAATGTAAAAATAGATAAGGATGAGAGACCACCTTTTCTTACTCTTGTGGGATCATGTACATTGTATTCATTTTTTTACTTTCTTTTGCTTTATAAATCTTGTAAGGCATGTAATACAAGTGGCCAACTGATCAGTGGTAGAAGGGGATGACCCATGCTAGGCATTTTAACCTCTGGGATACGGTCCTTATAAATTCAAAAATTGGGATCGACCCATGCTAGGTATTTTGCCCTTGAGTTTCCACTAATAAGTATATGAATTAGGATCAGCCCATGCTAGGCTTTCACCCCTGAGCTAACCCCCATAAATCTGTGAATTGGGATTGGCCTTTTCTAGGCTTTCGCCCCTGAGCTGCCACCCATATATACAGATTAACCTTGCATTATTTCTTTAACCTTTTAGATTATTATTCTGGTGGTCATGGTTAATTGAGCTTTAAAGCTATGGTCTAGCAGTAAGAGACATGTGAATATATATTTAAGGCAGTAACCACGACATAGAAACCAAAGGTAATGTCAATATGACAATTAGGAGCTTACATGATTCAATGAACTTCATTTGACTTAGAGAAGAACTCATGAAATTTACTGTTGAGAATACCCTTTCCATACAAGCACTCAGGAGAACAAACACACAAATGTAGAGTAATAAACATATATTGAAGTAATCCAACACATTAAGGAGAGGGAATAAGTTCATCAACCACATTAGAGGTCATATGTTGTCACCATGTGTCCTTTACTAGAAGAGTACTTAGGAAGCTCACTTTGTTGGTAGTGGTACAAGTATAGAATTCATGCCAATGAATATGGAATCAAATAGCCTTACATACCTTTCTGTATAATTCAATAGTACTACTTAAGCTCATTCCCTTCAGATTATTAATCTAAAATAAAATAAGTATGTAAAACTAGTGTTAGTAGTTAATCGACCAATTCGAGCTACTTGCTCTTCACCAAAATAGTAACTGGGCAGTAACCCATAGATTATAAAATTAAGGTATTCTTTCTTCCCTTTTACTGTAATTACATCTATATACTATATAACCTTCTTATAAGTCCTCCCAAAACTCCATGGGTTGCATAACACATACAAATTAATATATAAATATATGGTAGGTAGTAAGTCCATGTAACACCCAATTAAGTGGTGTCTTTCCACACCCTGCAATGTTTATGCCCTTTAACATCTCTTTACAACTTCTCCACACATTCAGTCACACCTCTTATTGCAATGTACATAAAATAGTACCAAAGCATCGTAATGTGGCAGGGGAAATATGAACTCATAGCTTTCTATTACTGTCTCATGCGTTCTGATTGACATTTCATTTACTCAAATGAGCTCACAATTGAAATTAGATGGGGATGCCCCTCTATGTCTATCCCAAAATCCATAAACCATAAAAACGTCCTACCCAAGACTACACCTTGTAAAAGAAACAATCACAAACTCATCAACACATACCAAATGCTCTACTTAACTCATGCACAAGAGAGGGGCAAAAATTGCAGTAGGTTACCTTGCTGTACAGAAATACCACTTGCCAAGGCTTATATCTTTCAAGGTCAAGGTTTTCTCTCTAACTTGTCTTGAGAAGAAAAGAGGGGTTACTAAACCAGCACATATACTTTTATTAATTCAAGCTTAAGAAAAGAATCAATATGGGCAGTAACTTTACCTTATTTGGTAGAGATTTGTGTTCCCCTAACTAGCACTTCTTCAAGAGCTTGCACTCTACTTCATCTAAATTTGAATAGAAGGATAACATTCAAGAACCCTAAAGGTATTTTATGGCTACTATAAGAAGCTAAGAGAGAAAAGAGAGAAAACTCTAGAAATCAAAATTTTTTGTCTAAGTTAAAATGGATAGAATGAGTTGGATCCACCCCTTTTAAAGGGACCTGCTTTTGGCCAACTTCAACATGATATGCTATTTGAATGAGTGGCAACCCAACTTGTTCTTAATGAAAGGCAGACGACCAACTTGAACATGATATGCCACTTGAATGAATGGCAACCTAGGTTGTCTTATTAAAAGGCAGATGACCTATCTGATAAATGAAATCACTTGATCCTATTTTGGATAATTGAATTTAAAGATCATATCTTTTAATTTGTCCTTCACCTTTTACCCATGTAGGAAGGCCTTTGGTAAGGATTGGGGCAAGCCAAAAGAATTGAGTGCGCCCACCTTTCACCCACTCTTTACATTCAATGCTAGGTTCATGATTACAATCAAATTTAATCTTGTTAACATCTTCTATAGATCAAGGCACCTCAACCCCTCTAACAAAAATACTGGGCAAGCAAGGTTGCTCCTCCACCAATTGTTTATACTTGTGTTGCTTATGCCGGATGTGGTAGGAAGCATAGAACTCCCTAAAAATCTTGGGAAAGTAGGTGGTAATATGTGGTGAGTCATGAAGATCAGTAAATACATCCCACACATTCTTGTCAACTTGGTTCACAATATCTAGGAAATGTTTGGCAACTCCTTTCAAGCTAAACACTCTTTCTGGGTTGAACCCTCAGGTGTTAACTCAGTCATAATGCAACTCACACATTCCCTCAACCTCAAACTAGATCTTGGTTTCCTATTCCCATCTGAGGGACTTAGTCTTCTTGTCCAACCTCATAGAAAGATTAATAGCTTTTTGAATCTCGGGGTCTAAAGTGACCTCCTGTTGAATCGAGCCTTTCTTCTTTGAAGTGGTGGCTTAAGACTTGACCTTGTCCTTGGTATTCTTTGAAGCTCGAGGCATGGATTTCCTAGGAATCATCTCTAAAAACAACACAAAAAAATAACCAAAGCAAAAAGAAAAGATAAAACATGTTTTTAGATTTTTATATGTCGCAAAGAAAAGAAAACTATGCTAAAAGAAGTGAATGCAAAATATAAAGACATGTAAAAGCATACGGGAACAATAAACATCAAAGGACTGACCATGCAAACCACATGCGCTGCCCACATCCGCATGCAAGTGCCAATGTGCACATGCATATGACCACAATGTGGCTAGGCAGAGTCAATTTCAAAGTATACCTCCTCTTTCAACTATGTATTCTGGTTTTGAGGGGTTTAGCTTGATGTGTGTGTTCCGTGAAGACTCCAAATGAGGTGTCGTAATAATGCACCTTCCTAGCTTAGTGGTTTAAAGGACACACAAAAAGTTCTAAGCACATCAAAACCCAAATAAAATTCAAGAAAATTAAAGATATCCACACAAATTGTCACGCCCCGAATTCCAACGAGGCATGATTGGCACCCGTAGCCGATAAGGCCTGAGAGAACCAAGTTTTGCCTATGATCATTCATATGCATGCATTTCGCAACACCCTTATCAAGTAGGACTTTATAATGCTAACAATGAAATTCATGAAACATGTGACATATACACATATATGAACCTTGGCCGTTGAGGCCATCAAGTCAAAAACGACATGTACCTTTTCCATTTATACACCCACACCTGTCTACAAAAGCCTCTAACAAGTGCATTGACCAAAATGAACTAAAAGTCGGGACAAGTCCCCAAACTATACAACATGTACAACACCAAAACATATGCACAACTGTGACTCGGAGAAGCCCCGAACTAACTGGAGCTCACCAATGATCCGCAACAACTGGCAACCTACTGTGGAGGCCTACTAGAACCTGTGCCTGCAGCAAGTAAGGTAAATTCCCCAAGAGGGGTCAGTACGAAGAATGTACTAAGTATGTAAGGCCATATGAAACTTGTATGATATGTAAACATGACAATGAAATCAAATTCAAATGAATGACCAACATAGATAAGTCACTATTCTGTACTTTGTAAACCATGTATATTGCTTTATTTACTTTCTTTGTTCCTTTGATTCTATGATTATTCATATTTTCCTGTGAACTGTGATACCCGGGCCCCGACTGAACAGTGGGTTTTAACATAACATATCGTTATGTTGGGATCGGCTCGAGCTAGACGTATACGCCCAGAGCTGCCACCCTAAGAATCAAAGCATTGGGTTCGACTCGAGCTAGGTTATTACCTCTAGAGCTGCCACCCATAAACCAACATATCAGGTTCGGCTCGAGCTAGGTTTATACCTCTAGAGCTTCCCCCTGTCAGGTTCTGTCCGAGCTAGGCTTATGCCTCTAGGACTGCCCCCTGGTCCAACAAATCTCAGGATCGGCTTGTGCTAGGCATTTCACCCCCAAAGCTGCCTCCCATACTTGATCATTAACCATATATGCATTACTTTATTCATTACTTTGAGATTGATACAATGATAGTCATACTTTACTTGAAGCTTTGGATCATTAACCAATGAGTGAGAAACATGTAAACAATTTCATAAACATCACCTTATTGGAATCAATGAACAAGATACATGAGCCTAAACAATATTGGAACTTTGGAACACAACTTTATTGGGCTTTTGGAACATTATCAATAAATAGGAAACTTGTGATAATAGCCATTGGTAATCGAGAATAGTATACCTTAACACATTTCAGAATAGGACAAGTGTAACGTCAATGTGAATTCTATATGCTGCAGAAAGATACGGAAAAGTAACCTTACATACTTACACTTCCAAGTATGAATACACAAGTCTATGTATGAACACAACAGTCCAGCTCCTTCTTTACGTCTTACTCTACAATACAAGTTCATACCAGGATTTACATTAGCAACTAGGTACTATACAGGCGTACAAGACGACAATGAACTATATAACTGCCGTATAACGTCATGTCACCCCTTAAAATACATTCCAAGGCATTATCATATCGACAACACCACAACAGTACACACATTGACCAAGAGTTCGTACATCAATAGCATTTCACACCACCCTTACCCTTTACGCTTTCCTCTTTATCATTCCATCACAATAACCCCTTTATAAAAACATATGAACAACTATCCATACTTAATACAATCCAAAACACCTCCATACGATACTTTAAAGTCATTAAAACAACATCACAAGTTGATAATTACATCCAAAAAGGGTATAGGGGCCTTCGGGGATCAACTAGAGACGGAAGCACCCAAAATGAAAATCTGGAATGACCTGCGCTGCCACCTACACCCGCAGGTGGATGAGGTATGTGTGTAGATGTCCTTTGGAAAATTACAGGGGCATCTGTGTTGGCATCTGTGCCCGCAGATGCCCTCGTCTGCGGGGGCGGATGCCCGTTTTGGTCCAAAATGGCCTCTTTTGGGTCTTTTCATGCCATGAATGGTAAATGATCATAACCAAACTCATTTTGACATATGTTTGATCCTATTAAACACCAAATTAAGCCATGGTCCCACAACACACATAACCATGCCCAAAACTGCACTTTACGACCAATACGTCACCCAAAACCATAACCAATTTTACAATTACAACTCCAAACATTATACACAAGGACAAAACATGGTAAGACTATAATAACATCTCATATGTCAATATTTAATCCATCAAGTTTAATTCCTTCATGACCATGAGTCCATGATCAAGTTCACAAGACAAAATCATTCTCCGATTGCAAAAATAGACAGTTTTACACATAGCACACTGTCCAACACTTTGCCAACACAACCAACATGATTTATACATCATATTACACATATTATATACTGAAACATGAGAATAAATACTTACCAAAGGTGATCTTGTCCCAACAAGTAGTTGCCTTAGGGTTTGTATCTAATGACTAAAAATCTGATTTATGGGTTTATATAGTCCCTTTTGGGTGATCCTTATCCACACACTTGGTGGGTTTACTTGGTCAATGGATGAGCAATGCAAGAATGGGTCAAAAATTCTGTTTGGGCCCAATTGTGCAAGACTTATTAATGCCCACAAATTTTAATACATAATTCATCAAATCTCTCATGTTTTCATATTTCCATAATTATTACGGTAGTTAGCTAGACTCCGAAATGTACGGGGTGTTACACAAATTTACGCTATACACTTAGAATTTGAATAAAAGAATGGATTATGATCATGAGATTAACAAAAACAATGATTTTCCTGTCACACCCCGAGTTCCAACGAGGCGGACTGGCCCCCGAAGCCGATGAGGCCCGAGAGAACCAATCTTTGCTCATGTCTATTCATATGCATATCACTCAATAAGCATCATCATCACATGGAGATATAAGATATCAATCACGGAAGTTATGGAAGAATGTACTATTTGTATATAAGAAACTTGGCCGTTAGAGCCATCGAGTCAACATGGACATACATCTCTTACATTCCTCATCCCACATATGTCTACAAAACCTCTACAGATACATATACATAGCCAAGCTAGAGTCAGGACAAGTCCCCGTTTTATACAGCAATTACCAAAATCAGTGTACACTATGACTCGGAAAGCCCCGAACCAACTGGAGCTCACCAAAAATCTGCAAATGACCCGCACTCTACCGTGGAGGTCTACTAGTACCTTTGCCTGCAGCAAGTAAGGTAAATCCCTTCCAAGGGGGTCAGTACGAAGAATGTACTGAGTATGTAAGGCCATATAAAACTGTATGATACATAAATACTTCAATGAACTCAAATACAAATGAATAATCAGTATGGATAAGTCACCCTTCTGTACTTTGGAAACCATGTGTATTTCTTTCATTATTTTCTTTACTTCTTTACTTCTTTGCTTGCTCATCATCACTTGTGTCACTATGTACCCGAGCCCCGACTGATCAGTGGGTCTTTACATAACACAACGTTATGTTGGGATCGGCTCGAGCTAGGCTTATGCCTCTAGAGCTACCACCCATAAATCAAAGCATCGGGTTTGGCTCGAGCTAGGTTATTACCTCTAGAGCTGCCACCCATCAATCAACTTATCAGGTTCGGCTCGAGCTAGGTTCTTACCTCTAGAGCTACCCCCTGTCAGGATCGGTCCGAGCTAGGCTTATGCCTCTAGGACTGCCTCCTGATCCAATAATCTCGGGATCGGCTTGAGCTAGGCATTTCTCCCCCAAAGCTACCACCCATACTCAATCATTAATCACATATATGCATTACTTTATTCTTTACTTTTGAGATTGATACCTTTACTTGTGAGAGATTGGTACATTCATTTGTGAGAGATTGTTACATTCACTTGACATAAAATTATTAGAAGCATTGGAACAATAGTCAATAAATAAGAGACATGTGTATAAACACTTATTGGAACTTTGGAACATAACATTATTGGAACCATGGGACCTTTGGAACATTAGACAATGAACATGAGACATGTAAATCACAATTGATCAATGAGTAGGAAACATGTGATAATAACAATTGGTAACCGGATATAGGATACCTTAGGACATTTTGGAATGGGACAAATAATATGTCAATGTGACTACTATATGCTGCAGAAGGATACAGATAAAATAACCTTACATACCTTGTCTTCCCAATATGAATATACAATCCTATATGTGAATACAACAGTCAAGCTCCTTCCTTATGTTTCACTCTACATCAGAAGTACATAACAGAACCAACATTAACCACAAGCTACATTCCAAGTGTATAAGACGACCATGAGTTACATGATTGCCCTATAACATTATTTCACCCTTTATAATACCATTCATGGTCTTTTCATACCAAAAATACCATAACATTCTATACATTGACCAAAACATCATAAACCAATAGCTTTTCACACCAAGTTCCTCCTTTACATGTTCTCATTAACACCACATCACAATGAATCCATCAAATCACTCCAATACATTTTATACCAAAATTCCACAATTTACTCATAGAGAAAAATAAAAAGTTATGGACATAACCACACCATACATGTTGATATATCATCCACACCATTCACTTTCATCAAAACATCAAGTCCTTTTTCAAGTTTAATTCACAAGAATGCATATCTTTTAGCAAAAAGCCAAAGTGCACTATTTAACACCTTGCCAACATAACCACCATGATATACATAACCTCTCATGTACATAATATATTAATTCATAAGAATAAACACTTACCCAAGCTTGTAGAATGATAATCTTGCTCAAGAATATGACTTAGGGTTGGAGAATTTGACAGAAAATGTCTCTTTTTGGTTTATTGGAAAAGTCTAGAAATACATGTGCCTTCTCATGAATAAAATCTGATTTCCTTGCCCTTTTATAGCCCCTTTAACTCATCCTTAGCCACTTAAGTCAATAACTGACTTGTCAAAGTAAGAATGGGTCATTTGACCCATTGGGCCATGTCTTTTAATTCATTTTGGGCCCCCATTAACACATATTATCTTAGCCCACAAAAATCAATGTGTAATCCATCATATATGTCATGTTTATTAATTCCATAATTGTCACGACAATATTCACTTACGAGATTCCTGATCGTAGCCTCAATCGTAAAAATAGAAATTCTAGTCGCTCATGGCTTATTTGAACATAATTTGTTAAAATTTGTTAAAATACTTGTGATGAAGAATTAACCCCAACTCGGATGCTAAACGCACTTAAGAATAGTCCTACTATGATGGAGTAATGATACAATGACTCAAAGGTCTTATATACATCATAATAGTCGAAGAAATATTTTGGCAAAAACCACCCCGGTACGCCGCTTGGCGCGCCCCTTTGCTGCCTGTGGAAACAAAAATTTGGGCCAGAGCAGCCTGGCACGCCCTCTGTAGCGCCCCATGCCAAATTTTTAATTTGGGCTTTCCTTTGCAGATTTGGTTGGATCTTTCAAGTCCCAACCTTTTGCTTACCTCTTAGATTTTAGATACTTTGCTTGGATGTCCCTTAAACCTCAATTTTTCACCCCATAAATGCTCCATAAAGTCACAAACGTCACCCACTACAAAGGTCTAACCACATGTACTAGGCCCAATATCAAATATTTCATCAATGACACAACAAAATACATACTTATGGCTCTCGACACCTAAGTAAACATTGTTCAAAGTCGTCAAGTAGGATCGGGAAGGTACGGGGTGTTACATTTCCCTTAAGAACTACATCACCCAATTTATTATCGGGCAAATCATGCATTTTTTTTTGATGTGGTTACTCAAACTTTACCCTTGAATTTGGAATTGAACATGATCCGCTCAATTCATCAAAGCTCATGCACACCCGATTCTATTAACAAAACACCACCAAACGTGAAATACCAATACAACACTCCGTAGAAGACATTTTAACTCGAATGTAAACTTAAACAATATCAGCTATATGCTTCAAAGTCAAATAAATCATCAACTATTGAAGAGCATGCCAAGAATTTCACATGAGATTTTTATCGAGCACATGCGAGCATCATATAATGAACATTTTAAAAAGCAAAAAGGGTACTTATGAACACTCAAAATTTACCCCAATCAACTCCAAACAACCATAAACACATTCTTCATCATGGAATTAACTCCATACTACAACAAGAACACTTTACATTAGCCATTAGATTGGAAATTTCATTGAGAACTTTCATCAAACACATGGTGGGTGTTAAAAATTGGGTACTCAAGAATTCCTAACTTTCATGTCAAACTTGACGCACACTCCAAATAGTTCACAAAAACCACATATTTAACACCACCAAATCAATCAAAGTCCAAACCATGAATAAAAATAAAGAAAAAAGAGTAACTAGAAGTAAATCACCATTCAAGCACATTATTGTGGTTTAAAAATTTAAAGAAGAAATTACACAAGATTTGAGTTAAACTTGAAAGATTAAACACAAGAGAGTTGATGAGGTGCTTGTCGAAGTTTCACCAGACTTGAAGTTGATGGTTCACACGTGTGAGTGTAAAGAAAGTGAAATCGGGTAGGTGGAGATGAGTAAAATCAGGTAGAGGTAGAGGAGAGTGTGTGTGTGAGAGAGGAAAACTATGAAAAAGGTGAATTTAGGGTGAAAGGGGTTGGGTTGAAATTGAAATATTAAACACAAGAGAGTTGATGAGGTGCTTGTCGAAGTTTCACCAGACTTGAAGTTGATGGTTCGCACGTGTGAGTGTAAAGAAAGTGAAATCGGGTAGGTGGAGATGAGTAAAATCAGGTAGAGGTAGAGGGGAGTGTGTGTGTGAGAGAGGAAAACTATGAAAAAGGTGAATTTAGGGTGAAAGGGGTTGGGTTGACTGGGTCGGGTCAAACCCATGACCTAATCAAAGAAAAATTAAAAACACACTTACCTGGGTGTCGCTGATACATGCGTGCCGACCTGCACCTGCAGGTGCCGAGATGCGCATGCAGGTGGCTTAGTATGCCAAACTAGAAACTCCCAGGTGGGATGCCTGCCAACTGTGCAGGCACATGCACCCACATGTGGTCTTATGTATGCGTAGGTCAGCCCAATGTGTTGCCCAGTGTTTTCCAAGGGTTCTGCTAGCCACATGCGCTCTTACATGCATTGGCATGTGGGCATGTGACCATATATGGTCAAAACAGTATGTGCATGCTTCATACTTACAATTTTTCACTGGCATTCACCAAGATAACTTAAAATAAGTACTCAAAAAAATATAAAATGACAAAATGTAAACTTGTGTTGCCTCCCAAGAAGTACCTTAGTTATCGTCGTGGAACGACATTGTTCTTTTATCAACAAGCATCCTTGAAATAGAGTTCCTCAACCTTGGCCGCTCTAGGTCCGCCAAGATAAAATTATTTTAACATTTGACGGTTCACCATTAACCTTCTTTCTCGTGATCTTATAACTTAATAACTCCACTCGAATACACATTCTCCACCATGAATGGGCCCGACTATTTAGACTTGAGTTTCCCCGTGAAGAGTTTTAACCTCAAGTTGAAGAGTAATACCTCATCTCCCATACAAAACTCTCTTTTCAAGATTTTGGCCTCGTGCCACTTCTTCATCCTCTCTTTGTATAGCACCGAGCTCTCTTACGAATTAAGATGAAATTCCTCAAACTTATGTATTTACTCCATTCTAGATTTGGAGGCATCCTCCCAATTCATATTCAACTTACGTAAGGCCCACAACACCTTGTGCTCTAACTCAACGGGGAGGTGACAAGCCTTTCCGAACACCAATTGATATGTCGACATGCCAATAAGAGTTTTCAATATGGTTCTATAGGCCCAAAGATCATCGTCTAATTGCCTTGCCCAATTCGTGTGTCCCACATTTACGGTTTTCTCCAAGATTGACTTGATTTCTCTATTGGAAACTTCCACTTGGCCACTCGTTTGAGGATGGTATGGGGTAACCACCTTATACTTCACCCCGTACTTGTCAAACAAAGCACCAAACACACGATTGCAAAAGTGAGTGCCTCCATCATTCAGGATTGTTCGGGGAGTCCCGAACCTTGTAAAGATATATTTCTTCAAGAAGAACGTGACACTTTTGCTCTCTTTGTTCATCAAGGCAATTGCTTCCACCTATTTTGATACATAATCTACGGCCACCTATATGTACTTGTTACCATATGAGCTCACAAAGGGCCCCATAAAGTCAATGTCTTACACATCAAACAACTCTACCTCAAGGTTAGGCTTCAATGACATCTCATGCTGCCTCGAAATACCTCCTTGCATTTGACATTGAGTACAAGTTTTAACCAAATCATAGGCGTTTATATGAAGGGTATGCCAATAGAACCTTCTTTGATGGACTTTAACGACCATTCTCACACCACCATGATGGCCACCAAATGGGGATGAATGGAAAGCCTCAAGAATAGCCCGCATCTCTAGTTCCATCACACACCTACGGATCACTCTATCTGCACACTCCCTAAATAAATAAAGTTCATCCCAATAATACTTTTTCATATCATGGAGGAATCTCTTCTTTTGATAATGATTTATGTCATCGGGGAGAAAACCACATACCACATAATTTGTATAATTTGAATACCATGGTTCTACGCTCCCCGAAAGTGCCAGGATAGTTTGTTAGGAAAGGTTTCATCAATCTCAATTTCACCCAACTTCTCCTTATTGGATTCAAGGTGGGATAGATGATCCGCCACTTGGTTTTTACAACCCTTTCGATCCTTAAATTCAAAATCAAACTCTTAGAGGAGAAAACTCCACCTAATCAACCAGGGTTTGGCCTACTTCTTAGCTATCAAATACCGAAGAGTTGCATGATTGATGTGCACAACAACCTTCATACCCAATAAATAAGCACAAAGCTTTTCTAAAGCATAGACCACAACATGCAACTCTTGCTCCGTAACTGTATAATTTCGTTGTGCATTATTCAAACACTTGCTAGCATAATATATCGGATGAAAGATCTTGTCCTTCTTTTGGCCTAATACTGCACCCAATGCTAAACCGCTTGCATCACACATCAATTCAAAAAGAAGGGCTGACCTAATTAAAGGCCACAATTATGGGGGCTGACACAAGTTTCTCCTCAAGGTAATTAAATGCCCTCACAGAATCACCATGAAAATTGAATTTTCCTACTTTTTCAAGAAACCTACACATTGGATGAGCAATTTTGGAGAAATTTTTAATGAATATTTGATAAAAGCCAGCATGCCCAAGAAAACTTCGAACACCTTTCACGGATATTAGAGGTGGTAACTTGACAATAACCTCAACTTTAGCTTGGTCAACTTGAATTCCTTGACCCGAAATCTTATGTCCAAGTACAATGCCCTTCTTCACCATAAAGTAGCACTTCTCCCAATTCAACACAAGATCAATTTCAACACAACGTTCAAACACCTTGCCCAAGTGTTCAAGATATGATTCAAAGTCATCACTAATATTGGAAAAATTATCCATAAAGACCTCCATAGTATCCTCCACCATATCTTAAAAGATCGATAGCATGCACTTTTTAAAAGTGGAGGGTGCATTGCATAACCCAAAAGGCATGTACTTGAAGGCAAAGGTACCATATGGACACATGAAGGTAGTCTTTTCTTGATCTTCGAGTGCAATACAAATTTGATTATATCTGGAGTATCCATCTAAGAAACAATACTAACCTTGCCCCGCCAACTGATCAAGAATTTGATTAATAAATAGATGGGAAAGTGGTCCTTTTCCTTCCACAAATTCAATTTCTGGTAATCCATACACACTCTCCACCTCATAATCAGCCTCATACATTATTTTCATTAGGAACCTCCTTGATTCCACCTTTCTTGGGGACGTATAGAACCGGGCTTAACCATGTACTATCCGAGATCAGATACACAATGCCTGTGTCTAAACACTTGATTATCCCCTTTTTCACCACTTCTTGCATTAAAGGGTTGAGCCTCTATTAATGTTCAACACTTGGGACATAATCGGGTTCCAACTTTATCTTGTGAGTACAAATACCGGAAGGAATCCCGATAATATCCGCAATAGTCCACCCAATGGCCCAAATGAATTTTCTCATGACTGACTTAAATGCTTCTATTTGACAAGGCAACAAATCTCCCACAATAATAATAGGTAAAGTGTGACATTCCCCTAAAAAGACATATTGAAGGTGCGATGGCAATGGTTTAAGCTCAAGTTGTGGTGGATCTTCAATCGAAGGCCTTGTCGGAGGAGTCTCATAATTTTTCAAGTCAAGGTCCGATTTGCATGAATTTTTGGTAAGGAACCAAGACCAGTCAAAGAAGCGATGACTTTATTATACAAATCAATCTCTTCCTTTCCATAATTCCACAAAACACCGTCTATGTCACACCCCGAGTTCCAATGGGGCAGACTGGCACCCGAAGCCGTTAAGGCCCGAGAGAACCAATCTTTGCTCATGTACCTTCATATATATGCCTCTGTATGAATATCTTTCTATCTCATGTAACTTGATGCCAATGGCGAAAGTCATGGAAAACATGTGGTATTTGCATATAAGAAACTTGGCCGTTAGGGCCACCATGTCAAAATGGACATACATCCCTTACCAAATATTCCCACATACGTCTACAAAGCCTCTAACAGATGCAATGTATTAAGCCAACTTACAGTCGGGACAAGTCCCAGCTTTATACAACATTTACAATGCCAAAACAAATGTACAACTGTGACTCGAAAAGCCCCGAACCAACTGGAGCTCACCAAAGATCTACAAATAACCGGCAACCTACAGTGGAGGTCTACTGGCACCTGCGCCTGCAGCAAGTAAGGTATGTCCCCCAAGGGGGGGTCAGTACGAAGAATGTATTGAGTATGCAAGGCTCATAAGAAACTGTATTATACATAAATACGTCAATGAACTCAATTACAAATGAATAACCAATATGGATAAGTCACCATTCTGTATGTTGGGAACCATGTATATTGCTTTCATTACTTTCTTTGCTTGTTTACTTCTATGCTTATTCATCATCACTTGTGTCACAATGTACCCGGGCCCCGACTGATCAGTGGGTCTTTACATAACATAATGTTATGTTGGGATCGGCTCGAGCTAGGCTTATACCTCTAGAGCTACCACCCATAATTCAATACATCGGGTTCGGCTCGAGCTAGGTTATTACTTCTAGAGCTGCCACCCATAAACTAATATATCAGGTTCGACTCGAGCTAGGTTCTTACCTCTAGAGCTACCCACTGTCAGGTTTGGTCTGAGCTAGGATTATTCCTTTAGGACTACCCCCTGATCCAATAATCTCGGGATCGGCTCGAGCTAGGCTTATGCCTCTAAAGCTACCACTCGTACTCTTGTAACCAACAACTATGCATTACTTCATTTCTTTGCTTTTGATAAATTGATACAATGATATTCATAACATTATTGGAGACATAATCTTTGGAACATTAGTTAATGCATATGAGACATGTGAATCACAATTGATCAATGCATAAGGAACATGTGATGAACAATAATTGATACCCGAAAATAGGATACCTTAGAACATTTCAGAAAGGAACAAGTACAATGTCAATGTGAATACTATGTGCTGCAGAAGGATACGGAAAGAGTAACATTACATACCTTCACTTCCAAGTATGAATACACAAGCCTATATATGAATACAATAGTCCAGCTCCTTCCTTACTTTTCACTCTACAGTACAAGTACATAACGGAGCTTACATTAACAACTAGTTATCGTACAAGACGACAATGAGCTATATGCCTAGCATATAACATCATTTTACCCTTTATAAGACAATCCACTGCATTATCATACCAACAACACCATAACATTCCACACATTGACCAAGACATCATAAACCAATAACATTTCACACCACGTTTACCCTTTACGCTTCCTTATTATCATTTCGTCACAATTACTCCATCAAATTGCTTCATAACAACATATGAACAACAATCCATAATTAATATAATCCCACATGCCTCCATACGACCCCTTAAAGTCATTAAAAAGGTATCATAAGTTGATAATGCCATCCAAAGAGGGTATAGGGGCCTTCAGGGATCAAAGAGAGACAAAACCATAGAAAATGACATTCTGGGGTAACCTGTGAAGTCACCTGCAACCGCAGATGGTTGAAATGTGTCACGACCCAAAATCCCATTCGGGCCGGACTGGCACCCGAAGCCGATATGGCCCGAGAGAACCAATCTTTGCTCATGAACCTTCGTATGCGTAACCTCGTATGAATCTTATTATACTTCATGCAACTATGCGGAAGACATGAATATGGAAACATATGCCATAAATATATATATACCAAACTTGGCCATTGGATACATTATGTCGAACTGAACGTACATATGTTATATTCATGTACCCACATATGTCTACAAAATCCTCTAACAGATACATCAACAAGACCAACTTAAAGTCGGGACAAGTCCCCGCCTTATACTACATTAACAACATCAAAATAAATATACAGCTATGACTCAGAAAACTCCGAACCAAGTGGAGCTCACCAAAACTCTGCAAATAATCCACAGTCTACTGAGGAGGTCTACTAATGCCTGCACCTGCAACATGTAAGGTAAGTCCCCCGAGGGGGTCAGTACGAAGAATGTACTGAGTATGTAAGGCTCATAAGAAATAGCATCATACATGAGAATGTCAATAGAATAAAATATTAGAGAATAGTCAATATGGATAAACCATCATTTTGTATAATATCTCTTATAATTATTTTCCTTCAAGGGAAATTACATTAACTCAAGAGACTTGCCTCTAATAGATTCTTTTATACCCAAGATATTCTTTCTTGCTTCTATATTCATTATCGCTATTGTTCATCTACTTGGTTAGTAGGTTGTAAAATAATAACACTCATCCACATACATCCACTCTAGTGGTGGAGGTAATAATATAACATACATCTACTCTATTAACGTACATCCACTCCATTGGTGGTTTTAACCTACATCCACTCTATTGGTGGTTTAGCATACATCCACCCTCAAAGTGGGGAAACATACATCCACTCTCATGGTAGGGCAACATACATCCACTCTCATGGTGGGGTGACATACATCCACTATCATGGTGGGGTGGCATAACTCCACTCTCATAGTGGGGGAACATACATCCACTCTCATGGTGGGGTGACATACATCCACTCTCATGGTGGGGGAACATACATCCACTCCATGGTGGGAGAACATACATGGGAGAGATTGATATATTGAAGATCATGACACTATTTGAAACACACAAATATGCTTTACCTCACTCTTATACTTCATGAGATTTACACCTTAACTTGTGAGGGATAGATATATTAGCTCGCCCTTTACCTCCTTCACTAATCCTATGAGATCTTATATAAATAAGCATATGATACCGGGCCTCCACCTTTGGTGGGCTATAATAAATAACATAGCATAATATGGGGATTTTCCATATTGAACTTATATTCTTTAGAATGTTATCCATACTCAATGAAACATATAGTAACCCTGCGCATTACTCCTTTACAATCTAACACCCTTTACATAGTTATGAGAGTGCCCCGTTAAAGATCATGACATTAAAGCACACACTTATATATATATATATTACTTCACTCCTCTACCTCATGAGATTGATATTTTCACTTATGAGGAATAATTATACTAACTTGCACATCACCTCTCTTATTACTCTTATGAGATTGGTACTTTTATACTTGTGAGAGATTGGCACAAAGATAATCCTCGTACTATAGGACTTTGGAACATGACATGATTGAAAAATGCTTTTCAAGAATAAATAAATTCTCTTACATTGTTACCCTCTTGAGATAGTTCTTTTAGGAATCACAACGTTCTGACATCTTTGGAACTTCAATTAATGAACAAGAGATAAATGAACCATAAGTCATATAAGAATAGGACACATATGAATAACAATATACATCACCCTGAATTGATATACTTTAAGCTTCTCGGAATTGAAACAAGTCCAATGTCAATGTGAACAACATGTTGCAGAAGGATATGGGAAAAGGAACCTTACATACCTTGTATTCTTAATACGAATGCACAATCTTAGATGCGTATACAATAGTCCCGATCCGTCCTTGTGTTTGACTCTACAACACAAGTATATAACTTAACCAACATTAACCACCAATTACCTTACAACGACATACAATAACAATAAGTCACATGTTTGGCATTAACATGTCATTTCCCCTTTGACAATACCATTTATGAAATTATTGTACCAATAATACCATAATATTCCATACATTGACCAATACATGATAACCAATAGCATATCACACCAAGTTCATACTTTCCACTCTCCATCATCACAACATCACAATTATGCCATCAATTTACTTTAGTACACCTCACAATAACAAATCGGCCAAAATCCCATAATTTACACTTATAGAAAAATAACAAGTTTAGGACCATAATAACACCATACATGTTTTTATTTCATCCATTCCATGCTCTTTCATCAAAACTACAAGTCATAATTCAAGTTACAATCCCATGGATAACACATCTTGTTCACAAAAACCAAAAGTGCCATGTCCAACACTTTCAACCATAACCAAAATGATATACATAATCTCTCATGCTTATAATATGTTAAAGTACAAGAATAATCACTTACCCAAGCTTGAAAGATGGTGATCTTGTCCAAAAATGTCTTAGGGTTTTGGGAGCCAAAGAAGCTTTCTTGAGAATTCTCTAGAAAAAGATTGAAAAAGCATGTGTATTTCTCTTCAATAAAATAAGAATTTTTCCCCTTTATATAGGCCCTTAATTTTCATCCTTATCCACTCTTGGCATTTAATGCAATGTGTTGCATTAGTCAATGGAAGAATGGGTCATTTGACCCATTCTTGGCCCATGTTTTCTTTCTCATTTTGGGCCCTTGGCCCAATTCACTTAATCCAATAAAATCAATAATTTCTCATGTTTAAATCATATCATACGTTTTACAACTATATTCCCACTCATGCTATTCATATACATAGCCTCAATCCCAAAAACAAGTGATTCTAGCCACATAGGGCCCATTTTAACCATAAGGGCAAAACTGTTATTTTGATGCCAAATTCGTTCTCGAGTAATTTTATCATACCAATATAATATTTCATTAATTTCATGTATATAATCTTGGTTGTAGAATAAATGTGGCAAAAATTGGCTCAATACGTCCCCGGGCACCCTTGGGACTTAAGAAAATTTCCAACTTTGAAAAAGTGGCAAAACCAGTGTGGCACGCCCTTGGGCACGCCATATTGCTGCCTCTGGACTAAAAATTTTAGCCCAGAGAGGCGTGGTACGCCCCCTAGCGTGCCCCAGACTTAGTTTCTTTGAAAATTTCACTTTTTGACTTTTCTTCGCGGGTTTGGTTAGATACTTCAAGTCCTATTCTTTAACTTACTTCTTACCCTTAATATCCTTTGTTTGGAGGTACTCTTAGCCTCATTTTGAACCCCACAAATGCTCCACGAACATCACAAAACAACTCTTATGAAGGGCTAATCACATGTATGAAGCCAAATTTCAATTTTTTTATCATTAACATTACCAAATACATACTCATGGCATCTCGACATCTACACAACCATTGTTAAATGTCATCCCATAGAGTTGGGAAGGTACGGGGTGTTACATTCTCCCCCCCTTAGAAAAATTCGTCCTCGAATGTTAACGATATTGCTTCAATTACAAATGCATCTCTATATTAGCACATGTACGCATAAACACTTAAGGCTCATGGATATTTACGTGTTATTGGTCTACTTTCACACTTTGAACTTTTTCTTCCATTTGAAACAATATGGGTACATCGGTTTCATCATTTTTATTTTCTCAACTTCTCATGCGATCTCTTCGACTTTTTGAGTTCTCCAAAGAACTTTTACAAAATTTACGTCTTTACTTCTTAGCCTTTTCACTTGTCGGTCTAGAATGACAATAAGTATTTCAATGGGAACAAATATGAAAGGATACTCTTATATACTGTCCACAATTTCACATCCTTTCTTTCCAAATCCTTTACCCCTTTTATTGGTGACACTTTCAAGAGTACTTAATCATCTATGATCACAAACATCTACTATACCATCACGATATGTTCTTTTCACTATACTAAACTCACCGACAGGTGGAAATATTTCTATTGACTTCACTCATAACCCTAGTGTACTATTAAATTCACGGTAGTCGATGGAGTAACGTACGATAGAGTAGAGCTCAAATCAATCAATACATATACATCATGTAAAATACGGTAATATACCTAAATACCTGTACCGTCATCAGGAGGTGCTTCCTCATTCTGCCGGTCCACTAAAGCGTAAGTGCGATTTCGAGTTCCACTAGAACTGGCTGCTCTTCTGGCACCTCTACCGCGACCAGCAGAATGTACACCAGCTGTTGATGCCATATCGGCTGATTTGGTAGGCCGTGTCATACTACCCGTAGGCCTCTGTGGGCATTCTCTCATCATGTGTCCTGGCTTACTACATACAAAGCAAACATTCATATCAAATCGGTATTCGCCCGCATGAAATTTCCCACAGTGCGGACACAACTGACGAGAAGATCTCGTCGCCTGTGATCCATGAATTCCACTACTCTGTTCAGATCGACCACCTCTAGACCCTTGGAATTAAGAATGAGCACCTGCTGTGGAATAAGAGGATGAGGGTCTAGGCGGTAGCATTCGAGATCCAGAGTCTCCTGGGGACAACATAGACTGCCCCATATGTCTGGCCCTTTTTGATGGTCCTTCTTCTGCTTTCTGTATCCTCTTTCTTTGCCTTTGATCCTCCATTTTCTGTGCAAAGGCCTATGTTCTAGCTATGTCCATATCTTGATTTAAGGCAGCAATAGTGCAGTCTCATACAAAATAAGGCTCTAATCTGTCCACATATCGTTGAACTCTATCTTCCATGGTGGCCACTACATTTGGAGCATATCTAGCCAAGGAATTAAACTGAAGACTATATTCTCGAACACTTATGTTCCCTTGACGTAGATTTAAAAACTGATCCGCACGAGCTTCACGAATCTCATAGGAAAGATAGTGATCAAGGAATACTGCTTTAAATTCTTCCCAACTTGGTGGCATTGCACCAATACCACGAGACTTCTTCCAATCTTCATACCACAATATCGCCTCTCCTTTCAATCTATAGGCTGCCAACTCAACTGTTTCCACACCGAACACATGTATAACCTCCAAAGCTCTCTGGATTTGATCCACGAAGTCTTGTGGATCTGCTTTCGGATAGGACCCTGTGAATATGGGAGGCTCTAATTTTAAAAAGTCCTGTGTACGCCGACTAGCTGCTCTAGCCGCGTCATCTTCATTTACCATTGGACCAGTTCGTCCTTGTGCTTGTACAGCCACTAACTGAGTCAACATATGTACTGCATTTCTTGAATCCTGATCAGTGGCATTTATAGGTGGTTCTGCAGGTACTTCCCTACCTCTTGGCTCTTCTGAAGCTGGAAAAGTAGCGTAAGACCGTGATGCAATTTCAGCGTCAGCTCCACCTTGACTAGCTTGGTCAGGTGGTAATCTACTCATTCCTTCTTCAGCAGACACTTCCACCTGCTTCCTTTTACCTCTACCTCTTCTCGTGATTGGCATTTTAACTATACCAAAGAAAAACAATCACCATGATCAGATCCAATTCAACTTACAACACTGGCTCTACTGCACGATCTAGAATGAAGAAAACAAACAACATCCTAAATGTCCCATAGCCTCCTACTTATAAATGTGGTGCAAAACACATCGATAAGTAAGATTCTACTCAGACACGACTTTGTAGACACCCTTAGAACGACCTGCTCTAATACCACTTTTGTCACGACCCAAAATCCCATTCGGGCCGGACTGGCACCCGAAGCCGATATGGCCCGAGAGAACCAATCTTTGCTCATGAACCTTCGTATGCGTAACCTTGTATGAATCTTATTATACTTCATGCAACTATGCGGAAGACATGAATATGGAAACATATGCCATAAATATATATATACCAAACTTGGCCGTTGGAGCCATTACGTCGAACTGAACGTACATATCTTACATTCATGTACCCACATATGTCTACAAAAGCCTCTAACAGATACATCAACAAGACCAACTTAAAGTCGGGACAAGTCCCGCCTTATACTACATTTACAACATCAAAATAAATATACAACTATGACTTAGAAAGTTCCGAACCAAGTGGAGCTCACCAAAACTCTGCAAATGATCCACAGTCTACTGAGGAGGTCTACTAATGCCTGCACCTACAACATGTAAGGTAAGTCCCCCGAGGGGGTCAGTACGAAGAATGTACTGAGTATGTAAGGCTCATAAGAAATAGCATCATACATGAGAATGTCAATAGAATAAAATATTAGAGAATAGTCAATATGGATAAACCATCATTTTATATAATATCTCTTATAATTATTTTCCTTCAAGGGAAATTACATTAACTCAAGAGACTTGCCTCTAATAGATTCTTTTATACCCAAGAGATTCATTCTTGCTTCTATATTCATTATCGCTATTGTTCATCTACTTGGTTAGTAGGTTGTAAAAGAATAACACTCATCCACATACATCCACTCTAGTGGTGGGGGTAATAATATAACATACATCTACTCTATTAACGTACATCCACTCCATTGGTGGTTTTAACCTACATCCACTCTACTGGTGATTTAGCATACATCCACCCTCATAGTGGGGCAACATACATCCACTCTCATGGTGGGGCAACATACATCCACTCTCATGGTGGGGCAACATACATCCACTCTCATGGTGGGGTGACATACATCCACTCTCATGGTCATGGTGGGGTGGCATACATCCACTCTCATGGTGGGGGAACATACATCCACTCTCATGGTGGGGTGACATACATCCACTCTCATGGTAGGGGAACATACATCCACTCCATGGTGGGAGAACATACATGGGAGAGATTGATATATTGAAGATCATGAAACTATTTAAAACACACAAATATGCTTTACCTCACTCTTATACTTCATGAGATTTACACTTTAACTTGTGAGGGATAGATATATTAGCTCGCACTTTACCTCCTTCACTAATCCTATGAGATCTTATATAAATAAGCATATGATACCGGTCCTCCACCTTTGGTGGACTATAATAAATAACATAGCATAATATGGGGATTTTCCATATTGAACTTATATTCTTTAGAATGTTATCCATACTCAATGAAACATATAGTAACCCTGCGCATTACTCCTTTACAATCTAACACCCTTTACATAGTTATGAGAGTGCCCCGTTAAAGATCATGACATTAAAGCAAACACTTATATATATATATATTACTTCACTCCTCTACCTCATGAGATTGATATTTTCACTTATGAGGAATAATTATACTAACTTGCACATCACCTCTCTTATTACTCTTATGAGATTGGTACTTTTATACTTATGATAGATTGACACAAAGATAATCCTCGTACTATAGGACTTTGGAACATGACATGATTGAAAAATGCTTTTCAAGAATAAATAAATTCTCTGACATTGTTACCCTCTTGAGATAGTTCTTTTAGGAATCACAACGTTCTGACATCTTTGGAACTTCAATCAATGAACAAGAGATAAATGAACCATAAGTCATTTAAGAGTAGGACACATATGAATAACAATATACGTCACCCTGAATTGATATACTTCAAGCTTCTCGGAATTGAAACAAGTCCAATGTCAATGTGAACAACATGTTGTAGAAGGATATGGAAAAAGGAACCTTACATACCTTGTATTCTTAATACGAATACACAATCTTAGATACGTATACAATAGTACCGCTCCGTCCTTGTATTTGACTCTACAACACAAGTACATAACTTAACCAACATTAACCACCAATTACCTTACAACGGCATACAATAACAATAAGAACATGTTTGGCTTTAACATGTCATTTCCCCCTTGACAATACCATTTATGAAATTATTGTACCAATAATCCCATAATATTCCATACATTGACCAATACATGATAACCAATAGCATATCACACCAAGTTCATACTTTCCACTCTCCATCATCACAACATCACAATTATGCCATCAATTTACTTCAATACACCTCACAACAACAAATCGTCCAAAATCCCATAATTTACACTTATAGAAAAATAACAAGTTTAGGACTAACACCATACATGTTGTTATTTCATCCATACCATGCTCTTTCATCAAAACTACAAGTCATAATTCAAGTTACAATCCCATGGATAACACATCTTGTTCACAAAAACCAAAAGTGCCATGTCCAACACTTTCAACCATAACCAACATGATATACATGATATCGCATGCTTATAATATGTTAAAGTACAAGAATAATCACTCACCCAAGCTTGGAATATGGTGATATTGTCCAAAAATGCCTTAGGGTTTTGGGAGCCAAAGAAGCTTTCTTGAGAATTCTCTAGAAAAAGATAGAAAAAGCATGTGTATTTCTCTTCAATAAAATCAAAATTTTTCCCCTTTATATAGGCCCTTAATTTTCATCCTTAGCCACTCTTGGCATTTAATGCAATGTGTTGCATTAGTCAATGGAAGAATGGGTCATTTGACCCATTCTTGGCCCATGTTTTCTTTCTCATTTTGGGCCCTTTTTGGCCCAATTCACTTAATCCAATAAAATCAATAATTTCTCATGTTTAAATCATCTCATACGTTTTAAAACAATATTCCCACTCATGCTATTCATATACATAGCCTCAATCCCAAAAATAAGTGATTCTAGCCACGTAGGGCCCATTTTGACCATAAGGGCAAAACTGTCATTTTGATGCCAAATTCGTTCTCGAGTAATTTTATCATACCAATATAATATTTCATTCATTTCATGTATATACTCATGGTTGTATAAGAAACGTGGAAAAAATCGGCTGAATACGTCCCCGGGCACCCTTGGTACTTAAGAAAATTTCCAACTTTGACAAAGTGGCAAAACCAGCGTGGCACGCCCTTGGGCGCTCCATATTGCTGCATATGGACTAAAAGTTTTAGCCCAGAGCGGCGTGGAATGCCACCTAGCACTCCCCAAACTTAGTTTTTTTGAAAATTTTGTTTTTCGACTTTTCTTTGCGGGTTTGGTTAGATACTTCAAGTCCTATTCTTTAACTTACTCCTTACCCTTAATATCCTTTGTTTGGAGGTCCTCTTATGCTCATTTTGAACCCCAAAAATGTGCCACGAACATCACAAAACAACTCTTATGAAGGGCTAATCACATGTATGAAGCCAAATTTCAATTTTTTTATCATTAACATTACCAAATACATACTCATGGCATCTCGAAACCTAAGTAACCATTGTTCAACGTCCTCCCATAGAGTTGGGAAGGTACGGGGTGTTACGAAATGCATCCTCAGGTGACCTTTGGCAGTGTACAGGGGCACCTTCGAAGTCACCTGCGCCCATAGGTGCATTCGTCTGCGAGGGCGGGTGCCCATTTTGGCCAAAATGGGTCTCTTTTTTTTTTTTTTTTTGTAATGAATGGTCCATGGCCATAAATAAACTTCCCTTTACATAATTTAGTTCAACTTGTATGCCAAAAATCAACCATGGTTTCACAACACACATGAACATCAACAAAACCACACTTTTTCTTCAATACACCACCAAGTCCATGCACAATTTTGCAATAACAATTACAAACATTATGTACAAGTATAAAACAAGTTAAGGCTATAATAACATCTCACATTTCAATATTGAATCCTTCAAGTTCACTTCCTTCAAGACCACAAGTCCATTTGCAAGTTTATAAGGCAAAACCCTTTTTCGATTGCACAAATAGATAGTTTTACACATCGTGAACTGTCCAACACTTTACCAACATAACCAACATGATTTATACACCATATTAAGCATATAATATATTAAACCATGAGAATAAATACTTACCAAAGCTTGCAAAGGAGTGATCTTGTCCAAGAGAGTGATGACTTAGGGTTTGTGTGTAGAGAGAAAAGTTTTGGAAAAATCTAGAAATGGCATGTGTATGGATATGAATAAAATCTAATTTTTCCTTGCTTATATAGTACTTAATGGTCATCCTTATCCACAATAAATTCATGCTTTCTTGGTCAACATGGAAGAATGGGTCATTGGCCATTTGGGCTATGTCTTTTACTTCATTTTGGGCCTCAAATTGAGCCCAATGGCACCCAACAAATTAATGCATAATTCACCAACCCACTCATGTTTAAATAATTCCATAAATGTTGCGGTAATCAACTAGGTTCAGAAACATACGGGGTGTTACATTTTTCCCCCCTTAGGAACATTCGTCCTTGAATGTTAGTAACATTATCGTATTGAAATAATGTTTAAATCTAAATGTATCCTTAACATTCGCATATACACATGATACTTGCAGAGACTTACTTGTTATTGCTTCAATTCCATACTTTGAACTTTTTCTTCTGTTTATAACAAATACGAGTACTTTAGATTTCATCATTTCTTCGGTTTTCCATGCGATTCCGTCTACTTGCTGATTTCTCCAATAGTACCTTTACGGAAATTATTTTTTTCATTTCTTAATCCTTTCACTTATCAATCAAGAATAGTAGTAGGTAGCTCTTCATATGTGATATCCTCCGTAACTTGTACATCTCTCCCATGCAGTTTCGAAGCATTGAAACATGGAACACTGAATGAACTATGGGGAGTTCTTGGGGTAGTGCTAATTTATATGCAACTTACCCAAATCTTCTGGTAATCTCATATGGCACACTATATAGGGCCAACTTTCATTTCTTTCCAAATCTCATTACCCCTTTCATTGGTGACACTGTCAAAACTACACAATCACCTATGACCAATTCTAATTCCCTTTGTCTAATATCGGCATATGACTTGTGTCGACTTTGGGCTATTTATAGCCAATGTTGTATCACCTTGACTTTCTCTATAGCTTGACGAACAAGATTTGGCCCGATTAAAGCAGTCTCACCTGCTTTAAACCATCCACTTGGTAATCTACACTTCCTCCCATATAAGCCTCAAAAGGTGTCATTTTGATATTTGAATGATAATTATTCTTGTAGGCAAATTTCATAGAGGTAAATGACCACCCCAACTACACTGTGCAAGCTTGTAACATATCTTCAAGTGTTTGGATGGTACGTTCTGTTTGTATGTCTATCTGTCTGATATAATAAGAATTGGAATCCCATATAATCGTACTATATCTTTAACATAAAACCTTGCATAATTTCT
Source organism: Capsicum rhomboideum (assembly GCA_031232105.1). NCBI lineage: Eukaryota > Viridiplantae > Streptophyta > Magnoliopsida > Solanales > Solanaceae > Capsicum > Capsicum rhomboideum. Next base: position 84,634,568 of record CP124712.1, read on the forward strand.
AGCTGTACAAGTGGTCTTGACAAGTAAAAAGTGTGCTACTTGGTAAGTCTGTCAACTATCATCCACATGGAATCAAATTTCCAAACTTACGATAAAACCCATGTTAATCATATCCCTCTTTTCAAGCTGGAAGATTTATACATTGCATATAACCTCCAGGTTTCTGATGCTCCTCTTTTACTTATTGACAGTTTTGACGTTGAGTTACTAATTCTATAATGTTCTTTTCATGTAACCTTACCAATACATTTGTTTTTCAAGTCACGGTACATTTTGGTAGCTCCCGGATGAATCGAATATCATGAATGATGTGCTTTAATCATAATTCATTTCCTTAACTCATCTATATCCGATACACAAAATCTACCGTGAACATTGAATTACTCTCTCTCTCGTACGTAAAATCAAATACCTTTATTAAACCTTGCTGTCATTCTTTGTCAGCTGCAATAAAAATAGGATTCGCATACTGGTTTCCCTTTACTTCAGTTACTAATGTAAACTCTGCCGCATTTTACACTATAATTCTTTCATCTGGAGTTTCCAGAAGATGAACCCCCAAGTTGTCTGATTGTTGTAGATCTTTAACTATTCCTTACTTTGCCGTCAACTGGATACTAGTGCTTCCTATTACTTTGCAACTTAAGGCATCGGTTACCACGTTTGCTTTTCCCGGATGGTATAAGATATTATTGTCATAACCTTTTAAATTCCTCGAAGTCCATTACGAGTTCCAGCAACTTTCGCTGCCTCAAATTTAATTCCTAGTTTAGGTCCTTCTGCTTAAAAATATAATACTACAATCTTTTATGATCGGTATAAATCAACGTGAACCCCATACAAAGAGTGGCGCCATATATTTAAAGCAATTATCACGACTGCTCACTCAAGATCGTGTGTGGGATACTTTCTCTCATGTGGACACAAATGTCGTGAGGCATATGCTATTACACTACTGTGTTGCATCAATACACATCCTAAACCCACTCCTGAAGCATCACAATATACTATATACCCTTTTTGTGCCTTCAAGAAGCATTAATACAAGTGTAGAAGTCAATTTATCTTTCAACTCTTGGAAACTCTTCTCACATGCTTCATTTCATTGGAACTTAATTGCCTTGTAACTGATCAAACAAATCGTCAAGTCTCGGGAGGGGATATTTGTTTTTGATCGTTACCTTATTCAATTGCCGATAGTCAATGCACATTCTCAATGTGCCATCTTTCTTCCGTACAAATAATACTGGTGCACCCTACGGGGACATACTAGGCCTGATGAAGCCCTTGTCCAGCAAATCTTTCAATTGCTCCTTCAATTCACACAATTCTGCTGGAGCCATTCTAGACGGGGGAATAGAGATAGGCTGAGTGCCTGGAATCACATCAATACCAAATTCTATTTCTCGTTCTATGGGTAAACCTGTAAGATCCTCTAGAAATACATCAAGAAATTCATTGACCACTGGAACCGACTAAGGAGTTTGTGGTTCCACATCAGTATCTTTCACTCGTAGTACCCCTTGGCAATCATTTTCCTTGCTTTCACATAGGAAATAAATTTTTCTTTTGGTGACCCCACATTACCCTGCTATTCAATACCATTTTCTTGTGGAAAACAAAAATGTACCTTCTTGGCTCGGCAATCTACCGTGGTATAACAAGAAGCCAACCAATCCATTCCTATTAGCACATCAAAATCCACCATGTCTCGTTCAATGAGATCGGCCAATGTATCATGACCACACACAGTTACCACACAATTACGATATACTCTTTTGCAATAATATAGTCACCAACTGGTGTAGCCACCTCAATTGACTTAGTTAATAGTTCCAGTGTTCTCGCAAATTTTGCAGCAATCAATGGAGTAACATATGAGAATGTAGAACCCGGATCAATCAATGCATATACATTATAAGAAAATATGGATAATGTACCTGTGACTACATCAGGAGAGACCTCTGAATTTTATCGGTCTACTAGAGCATAAGTACGATTCTGGGTTCCACTGGAACTGGCTGCTCCTCTGGCACCCCTACCACGACCAGCAGGCTATACACCTCGGCCTGAGGAAGGAACCCATGATGATGATGCAACGGCTGATCCCGTCGATCGTGCTATACCACCCATGCTTGTCTGTGGACACTCTTTCATCATGTGCCCCGATATACTGCACCAAAAGCAAGCATTAATCCCTAACCGGCATGTGCCTTAATGAGTATGCCCGCAGTGCTGACACTGCTGACGAGAAAATCCTGCTGCCTGTGATCCGTGAATTCCACTACTCTGACAAAATTGACTACCTCTAAACCCTCGGAATTGAGAGTGAGTGCCTGCTGTGGCATAGGAGAATGATGGTCTAGGCAATCTAGGAAACATTCGAGGCCTAGATTCTCTTTGGGACGCCATAGACTGTCTCATAGGCCTAGCTCATTTAGACTGTCCTCTTTCAGATTTATGTACCCTTCTTCTCTGTCTTTGATTTTCCATTTTCTATGTGAAGGCCTGTATTCTGGGTATGTCCATATCTTTGTTCAAGGCAGCAATGGTGCAGTCCCTTACCAAATATATCTCTAATCTGTCCACATATCGATGGACTCTGTCTGTCATTGTGGCTACTACATTCGGAGCATATCGAGCCAAGGAATTAAACTGAATACTATATTCTCTAACACTGATATTCCCTTGACGTAAATGTAGAAACTGGTCTGCACATGCCTCCCGAATCTCATATGGGAGGTAATGATTAAGAAATGTCATTTTAAATTCTTCCCAACCAGCTGGAAGTGCATCAATACTCCTCGATCTCTTCCAGTCTTCATACCACAATATAGCTTCCCCTTTCAATCTATAGGCCGCAAGTTCAACTGTTTCAATACCAGTCACGTACATAACTTCAAGAGCCCTCTGAATTTGATCCATAAAATCTTGTGGATCTGCTTTTGGATCTGACCTAGTGAATATGGGAGGGTCTAATTTTAGAAAATCCTGTGTCCACCGACTAGCTACTTTAGCCGCGTCATCCTCACTTGTCATTGGACCAACTCGTCCTTGACTTTGTGCAGCAACTAGCTGAGTCAGCATATGCACTGCATTTCTTAAATCCTGATCAATGTCATTCATAGGCAGTTCTGCGGGTACTTCTCTACCTCTCAACTCTTCTGGAGCTGGAAAAGTAGAAGAAGACCGCGATGTAATTTTGGCGTCAGCTCCACCTTGACTAACTTGGTCAGGTGGTGATTTAATTGTACCTTCTCCGGCAAGCACATATACCTTCTTACCTTTGCCCCTACCTCGTCTTGTCATTAGCATTTTACTATAAATAAGAAAACCAATTCCAATGGTTAGATACGATTCCACTTACAACATTGGCTCTATTGCACAATCTAGAAATGAAGAAAGGAAACAACTCCTAAATGTCCCATATCCTCTTTCTTAGAAATGTGGTGCACAACACATCCATAAGCAAGACTCTACTCAGACACGGCTTGTAGACACCCTTAGAACGACCATGCTCTGATACCACTTTTGTCACACCCTGAGTTCTAACAGGGTGGACTGGCACCCGAATCCGTTAAGGCCCAAGAGAACCAATCTTTGCTCATGTACCTTCATATGCATGCCTCTGTATGAATATTGTTCTATCGCATGTAACTAGATACCAATGACGGAAGTTATAGAAAATATGTGGTATATGCATATAAGAAACTTGGCCGTTAGGGCCACGATGTCAAAATAGACATACATCCCTTACCAATTATTCCCACATATGTCTACAAGGCCTCTAACAGATTCAATGCATTAAACCAACTTAAAGTTGGTACAAGTCCCTGCTTTATACAACATTTACAATGCCAAAACAAATGTACAACTGTGACTCGGAAAGCCCCAAAAAAACTGGAGCTTACCAAAGATCTGTAAATAACCGGCAACCTACAGTGGAGGTCTGCTGGCACCTGCTCCTGCAGCAAGTAAGGTAAGTCCCCCAAGGGGAGGTCAGTACGAAGAATGTACTGAGTATGCAAGGCTTATAAGAAACTATATGATACATAAATACGTCAATGAACTCAATTACAAATGAATAACCAATATAGATAAGTCACCATTCTGTATGTTGGGAACCATGTATATTGCTTTTATTACTTTCTTTGCTTCTTTACTTCTATGCTTATTCATCATCACTTGTGTCACAATGTACCCGGGCCCCGACTGATCAGTGGGTCTTTACATAACATAATGTTATGTTGGGATCGGCTCGAGCTAGGCTTATTCCTTTAGAGCTACCACCCATAATTCAATACATCAGGTTCGGCTCGAGCTAGGTTATTACCGCTAGAGCTGCCACCCATAAACCAATATATCAGGTTCGGCTCGAGCTAGGTTCTTACCTCTAGAGCTACCCCCTGTCAGGTTTGGTCCGAGCTAGGATTATGCCTCTAGGACTACCCCCTGATCCAATAATCTTGGGATCGGCTCGAGCTAGGCTTATGCCTCTAAAGCTACCACCCGTACTCTTGTAACCAATAACTATGCATTACTTCATTTCTTTGCTTTTGATAGATTGATACAATGATAGTCATAAAATTATTGGAGACATAATCTTTGGAACATTATTTAATGCATATGAGACATGTGAATCACAATTGATCAATGCATAAGCAACATGTGATGAACAATAATTGATACTCAAAAATAGGATACCTTAGAACATTTCAGAATGGAACAAGTACAATGTCAATGTGAATACTATGTGCTGCAGAAGGATACGGAAAGAGTAACCTTACATACCTTCACTTCCAAGTACGAATACACAAGCCTATATATGAATACAATAGTCCAGCTCCTTCCTTACGTTTCACTTGTAACACCCCGTACGTTCCTAAGTCTAGCTGACAACCATAACATTTATGGAAATATGGAAACATGAGATAATTGATGAATTTTGTATCAATATGTGGGCATTAAAGTCTTGCACAATTGGGCCCAAAAAGAAGCCCAAAATCATAAGGAAGACATGGCCCAAAAGAATTTTTGACCCATTCTTGCATTGCTCATCCATGGACCAAGTAAACCTACCAAGTGTATGGATAAGAATCATTCAAAAGGGACTATATAAACCCATAAATCAGATTTTTATTCATTAGATACACACATGCCTTTTTAACATTTTTCTTAAACATTAGCTCTCACGCAAAAAAACCCTAAGGCAACTACTTGTTGGGCAAAGATCACTCTTTGGTAAGTATTTATTTCTCATGGTTCAGTATATAATATGTTTAAGAGTATGTATAAATCATGTTGGTTGTGTTGGAAAAGTGTTGGACAGTGTGTTATGTGTAAAACTGTCTATTTTTGCAATCGGAGAATGGTTTTTGTCTTGTGAACTTGAACATGGACTTATGGTCATGAAGGAACTGAAATTGTTGGATTAAATATTTACATATGAGATGTTATTATAGTCTTACCTTGTTTCTTTCTTGTGCATAATGTTTGGAGTTGCTATTGCAAAATTGGGTATGGTTTTGGGTGACGTATTGGTCGTAAAGTGCAGTTTTGGGTGTTGTTATGTGTGTTGTGGGATCATGGATAAATTTTGATGTTTAAGATGATCAAAAATATTTCAAAATAAGTTTGTTTATGTTCATGGACCATTCATGGCAAGAAAAGACCCAAAAGAGGCCATTTCGGACCAAAACGGGCATCCGCCCCCGCAGACGAGGGCATCTGCGGGCGCAGATGCCAACGAAGATGCCCCTGGAATTTTACAGAGGCCATCTGCGCATGCACCTCAGCCACCTGCGGGTGCAGGTGGCAACGCAGGTCAGCCCAATTTTCCGTTTTGAGTGGTTTCGTTTCTAGTTTATCCCCGAAGGCCCCTATACCCTTTTTGGATGTAATTATCAACTTGTGATGTCTATTTAATGACTTTAAAGTATCGTATGGAGGTTTTTTTGAATGTATTAAGTATGGATGGTTGTTCATATGTTGTTATGAAGGAGTAATTGTGATGAAATGATAAAGAGAAAAGCGTAAAGGGTACGTGTGGTGTGAAATGCTATTGATGTATGATCTCTTGGTCAATGTGCGTAATGTTATGGTGTTGTTGATATGATAATGCCTTGGATTATATTTTAAGGGGTGACATGACGTTATACGGCAGTCATATAGTTCATTTTCGTCTTGTACGCTTGTATAGTGACTAGTTGCTAATGTAAGTTCCGGTATGAACTTGTATTGTAGAGTAAGATGTGAAGAAGGAGCTGGGCTATTGTGTTCATACATAGACTTGTGTATTCATACTTGGACGTGCAGGTATGTAAGGTTACTCTGTCCGTATCTTTCTGCGGCAAATAGTATTCACATTGACATTACTCTTGTCCTACCCCAAAATGTGCTAAGGTCTTCTATATCCGGTTATCAATGGTCATTATCATATATTTCCTACTCATTGATCAATTATGAATATCATGTCTCATATTCATGACTAATGTTCCAAAATCCCAATAAGGTTACGTTCTAAAATTCCAATAGTGATTATATTCATGTATCTTGTTCATTGATTATTGTCCAATTGTTCCAATGTTGTTATGTTTCCAATAAGGCTATGTTTCCAAAGTAAGGTATGACTATTGTTGTATCAATCTCAAAGTAATGAATAAAGTAATGCATATGTGGTTAATGATCAAGTATGGGTGGCAGCTTTGGAGGCGAAATGCCTAGCTCAAGCCGATCCCAAGATTGTTGGATCAGGGGGCAGTCCTGGGGGCATAAGCCTAGCTCGGACCGAACCTGACAGGGGGAAGCTCTAGAGGTATAATCCTAGCTCAAGCCGAACTTGATATGTTGGTTTATGGGTGGCAGCTCTAGAGGTAATAACCTAGCTCGACCCGAACCCAATACTTTGATTCTTAGGGTGGCAGCTCTAGAGGCATAAGCCTAGCTCGAGCCGATCCCAACATAACAATATGTTATGTTAAAACCCACTGTTCAGTCGAGGCCCGGGTATCATAGTTCACAGGCAAAGATGAATAACCATAGAATCAAAGGAACAAAGAAAGTAAAGAAAGCAATATACATGGTTTCCAAAGTACAGTATTGTGACTTATCCATATTGATCATTTATTGTATTTGAGTTCATTGACATGTTTACATATCATACAAGTTTCATATGGCCTTACATAATCAGTACATTCTTCGTACTGACCCCTCTTGGGGGATTTACCTTACTTGCTGCAGGCGCAGGTTCTAGTAGGCCTCCACAGTAGGTTGCCAGTTGTTGCGGATCATTGGTGAGCTCCAGTTAGTTCAGGGATTCTTCGAGTCGCAGTTGCACATATGTTTTCGTGTTGTACATGTTGTATAGTTTGGGGATTTGTCCCGACTTTTAGTTCATTTTGGTCAATGCACTTGTTAGAGGCTTTTGTAGACAGATATGGGTGTATAAATGTAAAAGGTACATGTCGTTTTTGACTTGATGGCCTCAACGGCCAAGTTTCATACATGCATATATGTCACATGTTTCATGAATTTCAGTGTTAGCATTATCAACTCCTACGTGATAAGGGTGCTTCGGATGGCATGTATGTGAATGAACATTGGCAAAGCTGGTTCTCTCGGGCCTTATCGGCTACGGTTGCTAATCATGTCTCGATGGGATTCGGGGCGTGACAAAAGTGGTATCAGAGTAGGTCGTTCTAAGGGTGTGTACAAAGCCGTGTTTGAGTAGAGTCTTACTTATCGATTTGTTGTGCACCAAATTTATAAGTAGGAGGCTACGGGACATTTAGGATGTTGTTTCTCTTCTTCAATTCTAAATCGTGCAATAGAGCCAGTGTTGTAAGTTGAAATGAAATCTGACCATGGTAAATGTTTCTCTTTGATATAGTAACCATACCAATGACGAGAAGAGGTAGAGGTAAAGGGAAAAAGGTAGATATACCTGCTGAGGAAGGGATGAGTAGACTACCACCTGACCAAGCTAGTCAAGGTGGAGCAAATGCTGAAATTTCATCGCGGTCTTCGTCTACTTTTCCAGCTCCAGAGGAGCCAGTAGAGAAGTACCCGCAGAACCACCAATGAATGCCACAGATCAGAATCTTAGAAATGCAGTACATATGTTGACACAGTTAGTGGCAGCCCAGAGTCAAGGACGAACTGGTCCAATTACACATGATGATGATGCGGCTAGAGTGGCGATTCGTAGAACACAAGATTTCTTAAAACTGGACCCTCCTATATTCACAAGGTCATATCCGAAAGCAGATCCACAGGACTTTGTGGATCAAATTCAGAGGGCCTTGGAAGTTATGCATATGACAGGGGTAGAGACAGTTGAACTTGCTGCGTATAGATTGAAAAGAGAGGCAATATTGTGGTACGAGGATTTGAACAAATCCCGTGATATTGGTGCAAATCCATCTATGTTGGAAGAGTGTAAAGTGGCTTTCCTTGATCATTACTTGCCCTATGAGATCCGTGAAGCACGTGTGGATCAGTTTCTAAATCTCCGTCAAGGAAATTTGAGTGTCAGAGAATATATCTTGCAATTTAATTCCTTGGCTCGATATGCGCCAAATGTGGTGGCTATGATGAGAGATAGAGTCCATCGATATGTGGACAAACTAGAGCCATATTTGGTAAGGGATTTCACTATTGCTGCCTTGAACAAAGACATGGATATAGCGAGAATTCAGGCCTTCGCCTAGAAAATGGAAGATCAAAGACAGAGACGAAGGGTACATGAATTTGATAGGGGAGAGTCCAAAAGGGCTAGACCTATGGGACCACCTATGATGTCGCAAGGAGGATCTAGGCCTCATATGTTTCCTAGACCACCTAGACCATCGTTCTCATATTCTACATCAGGTGCTTACTCTCAATTTCGAGGGTCTAGGGGTGGTCTATCTGGACAGAGTAGTGGGGTTCCCGAATCACAGGCAGCAGGTTTTCCCCGTCAGTAGTGTCAGCACTGCGGACGTATTCATTCAGGTACATGCAGAGTGGGGAAAAATGCTTGCTTCTGGTGCGGTATGACAGGACACATGATGAGAGAGTGTCCCTAGAGGAGTATGGGTTTTATAGCATGACCGACAGGATCGGCCATTGCGTCATCAGCATCGGCTCCTTCTTTGGGCTGAGGTGTGCAGCCTGTGGCCCGTGGAAGAGGTGCCAGAGGAGCAGCCAGTACTAGTGGGGTCCAGAATCGCACTTATGCTTTTGTGGACCAATAAAATTCAGAGGCTTTTCCTGATGTCGTCACAGGTACATTATCCCTATTCTCAAATAATGTATATGCATTGATTGACCCTGGTTCTACATTGTCATATGTTACTTCATTGATTGCTGCAAAATTTGCAAAGGCACCAGAATTATTAATTAAATCAATTGAAGTGTCTACACCGGTTGGTGAATGTATTGTTGCAAAAAGAGTATATCGAAATTGTGTGATAACTGTGTGTGGTCATGATACATTAGCCAATCTCATTGAACTAGATATGGTGGATTTTGATGTGATAATGGGGATGGATTGGCTGGCCTTTTGCTAGGCCACGGTAGATTGTCGGGCCAAGAAGGTGCAATTTTGTTTTCTGCAAGAAAATGTTCTTGAATGGCAGGGTGATGTAGGGGCACCACGAGGAAGATTTATTTCCTATCTGAAAGCCAGGAAAATGATTAGTAAGGGTTACATATGTCATTTAGTACGAGTGAAAGATACTGAAGTGGAACCACTGACTCCGCAGTTGGTTCCAGTGGTCAATGAATTTATAGATGTATTCCCAGAGGATCTTCCAGGCTTACCCCCAGGACGGGAAGTAGAATTTGGCATTGATGTGATTCCAGGCACTTAGCCTATTTCTATTCCTCTATATAGAATGGCTCCAGCAGAATTGCGTGAATTAAAGGAGCAATTGAAATATTTGCTGGACAAGGGCTTCATTAGACCTAGTGTGTCCCCGTGGGGTGCACCGATATTATTTGTATGGAAGAAAGATGGCACGTTGAGAATGTGCATCGACTATCGGCAATTGAATAAGGTAATGATCAAGAAAAAATATCCCCTCCCTCGAATTGATGATTTGTTTGATAAGTTAAAGGGTGCTAGGTGTTTTTCAAAGATCGACTAGAGGTCGGGTTACCATCAAGTCAGAGTTAGAGAAGAAGATGTACCCAAGACAGCTTTTCGAACACGGTATGACCATTATGAATTTCTAGTTATGTCATTTGGACTAACAAATGCACCCGCTGTGTTCATGGATTTAATGAATAGGGTGTTTAAGACATTTTTGGACGTGTTCGTTATAGTGTTTATAGATGATATCCTAGTTTATTCCAGAACACCGGAGGACCATGCTAATCACTTATGGCAGGTGCTACAGATTCTCCGTGACCGTAAGTTGTATGCAAAGTTCTCCAAATGTGAGTTTTGGTTAAAATCAGTCGTATTCTTGGGTCACATTGTGTCAGATGAAGGGATACAGGTCGATACACAGAAGATTGAAGCGGTGAAAAGTTGGCCAAGACCTACGACACCCACAAAAATTTGTAGTTTTCTTGGACTGGCAGGTTATTACCTAAGATTTCTGGAAGATTTTTCCTCTATTGCTGCACCGTTAACAAAGCTTACACACAAGGCAGTGAAATTTCAGTGGAATGATGCGTGCGAGAAAAGCTTCCAAAAGTTGAAAGATAAATTAACCTCCACACCAGTTTTAGTGCTTCCTGAAGGTACCAAAGATTATGCAGTGTATTGTGATGCTTCCGGGGTTGGCCTCAGATGTGTATTGATGCAACAAGGTAATTTCATAGCATATGCCTCACGACAGTTGCGACCACATGAAATAATCTATCCCACACATGATCTTGAATTAGCAGCGGTGGTCTTTACTTTAAAGATATGGCGTCACTATTTGTATGGAGTTCATGTTGATATCTATACGGATCACAAAAGTTTGCAATATCTCTTCAAGCATAAGGAACTCAATTTGAGGCAACGAAGGTGGTTGGAGCTTTTAAAAGACTACGATATTGACATCCTTTATCATCCAGGAAAAGCAAATGTGGTAGCCGATGCATTGAGCCGCAAGACAATAGAAAGAACTAGTGACCAATTGACAGAAAAGAAAGAGATAATCAATGATATACATCAATTAGCCAGCTTGGGGGTTTGTCTTCTTGAATCCTCAGATGAAGGAGTTATTGTACAAAATACGGCTGAATCTTTGCTAATAGCTGAGGTGAAAGAAAAGCAGTTTACAGATCCTATGTTAATGCAGTTAAAGGAGAATGTAGAAAAGAATTTGACAAAGGCATTTGATCTAACACAGGAAGGGGTGCTATAATGCCAAGGCAAATTATGCATACCAGATGTAGATGAGTTAAGGAAATGAATCATGACGGAGGCTCATCATTCGCGCTATTCTATTCATCCGGGTGCTACTAAAATGTACCATGATTTAAAAGAAATATATTGGTGGGGAAATATGAAGAAGAACATTGTAGAATTTGTCGCTCAGTGCCCGAATTGTCAACAAGTAAAGGTAGAGCATCAGAAACCGGGAGGTTACATGCAATGTTTCAATCTTCCAGTCTGGAAATGGGATATGATTAATATGGACTTCATCACAGGTTTGCCTCGTACACTGCGGAAATTTGATTCTATATGGGTTATAGTGGACAGGCTTACCAATTCCGCACATGTTCTACCAGTCAAGACCACCTATACAGCTGAGGATTATGCAAAGTTATATGTTAAAGAGATAGTGCGATTGCATGGTATTCCACTTTCCATCATATCAAACAGAGGAGCACAGTTCACAACACACTTTTGGAGATCTTTTCATCAGAGTTTGGGCACACAGGTGAATTTGAGTACGGCTTTCCATCCTCAGACTGATGGACAAGTAGAACGTACTATCCAAACACTTGAAGATATGCTACGAACTTGTGTGTTAGATTTTCAAGGTAGTTGGGATGACCATCTGCCTCTTATCAAATTTGCTTACAACAATAGCTATCATTCAAGTATTAAAATGGCACCTTATGAAGCATTATATGGAAGAAAATTTAGATCACTAATTGGGTGGTTTGAAGCAGGTGAAACTGCTTTACTTGGGCCCGACCTTGTTCATCATGCTATGGAGAAGGTTAAGGTGATTCAACAACGATTACAGATGGCCCAGAGTCGACACAAGTCATATGCCGATGTTAGAAGAAGAGGACTTGAGTTCGCCATAGGTGATTGGGTATTTCTGAAAGTGTCACCAATGAAAGGGGTAATGCGATTCAGAAAGAAAGGGAAATTGAGTCCACGGTATATAGTCCCATATGAAATTATTAGAAGATTTGGGAAAGTTGCGTATGAGTTGTCTCTACCCCAAGAACTCTCCACAGTTCATCCAGTATTCCATGTGTCGATGCTTCAAAAATGCATAGGAGATCCATCTCGTTTTACTCCTCTTGACAATGTACAGATCACAGAGGATCTTACCTATGAGGAAATACCTGTAGCCATTCTGGATAGAAAAGTGAAGAGGCTGAGGAATAAAGATATAGCATCCATAAAGGTACTTTGGAGAAATCAGTAAATAGAAGAGGTCACATGGGAAGCTGAAGAAATGATGAAATCCAAGTACCCTCATTTGTTCCAAGGGGAAGAATGACAAGTAAGAATTTATAAGCTTTGAGTATATATTTATATGATGACATGAAGAATGCTTCTATACTTGTAATTGGTTACCTTGAATAATAACACTAACATTCGAGGACGAATGTTCCTAAGGGGGGAAGAATGTAACACCCCGTACGTTCCTAAGTCTAGCTGACAACCGTAACATTTATGGAAATATGGAAACATGAGATAATTGATGAATTATGTATCAATATGTGGGCATTAAAATTCTTGCACAATTGGGCCCAAAAAGAAGCCCAAAATCATAAGGAAGACATGGCCCAAAAGAATTTTTGACCTATTCTTGCATTGCTCATCCATGGACCAAGTAAACCCACCAAGTGTTTGGATAAGAATCATTCAAAAGGGACTATATAAACCCATAATTCAGATTTTTATTCATTAGATACACACATGCCTTTTTAACATTTTTCTTAAACATTAACTCTCACACAAAAAAAAAACCCTAAGGCAACTACTTGTTGGGAAAAGATCACTCTTTGGTAAGTATTTATTTCTCATGGTTCAGTATATAATATGTTTAAGAGGGTGTATAAATCATGTTGGTTGTGTTGGAAAAGTGTTGGACAGTGTGTTATGTGTAAAACTGTCTATTTTTGCAATCGGAGAATGGTTTTTTTTCTTGTGAACTTGAACATGGACTTATGGTCATGAAGGAACTGAACTTGATGGATCAAATATTTACATATGATATGTTATTATAGTCTTACCTTGTTTCGTTCTTGTGCATAATGTTTGGAGTTGCTATTGTAAAATTGGGTATGGTTTTGGGTGACGCATTGGTCGTAAAGTGCAGTTTTAGGTGTTGTTATGTGTGTTGTGGGATCATGGATGAATTTTGGTGTTTAAGATGATAAAAAATATGTCAAAATAAGTTTGGTTATGATCATGGACCATTCATGGCATGAAAAGACCCAAAAGAGGCCATTTCGGACCAAAACGGGCATCCGCCCCCGCAGACGAGGGCATCTGCGGGTGCAGATGCCCTTTGAATTTCCAAGAGGCCATCTGTGCATGCACCTCATCCACTTGCAGGTGCAGATGGCAATGAAGGTCAACCCAGTTCCATTTATGTTAAAACCCACTGTTCAGTCGGGGCTCGGGTATCATAGTTCACAGGCAAAGATGAATAACCATAGAATCAAAGGAACAAAGAAAGTAAAGAAAGCAATATGCATGGTTTCCAAAGTACAGTATTGTGACTTATCCATATTAATCATTTATTGTATTTGAGTTCATTGACATGTTTACATATCATACAAGTTTCATATGGCCTTACATACTCAGTACATTCTTCGTACTGACCCCTCTTGGGGGATTTACCTTACTTGCTGCAGGCGCAGGTTCTAGTAGGCCTCCACAGTAGGTTGCCAGTTGTTGCGGATCATTGGTGAGCTCCAGTTATTTCGGGGCTTCTTTGAGTCACAGTTGCACATATGTTTTGGTGTTGTACATGTATAGTTCGGGGACTTGTCCCGACTTTTAGTTCATTTTGGTCAATGCACTTGTTAGAAGCTTTTGTAGACAGATATGGGTGTATAAATATAAAAGGTACATGTCGTTTTTGACTTGATGGCCTCAACGGCCAAGTTTCATATATGTATATATGTCACATGTTTCATGAATTTCAGTGTTAGCATTATCAACTCCTACATGATAAGGGTCCTTCGGATGGCATGCATGTGAATGAACATAGGAAAAGCTTGGTTCTCTCGGGCCTTATCGGCTACGAGTGCCAATCATGTCTCGATGGGATTCGGGGCGTGACATCACTCTACAATACAAGTACATAACGGAGCTTACATTAACAACTAGTTACCGTACAAGACGATAATGAGCTATATGCCTGCCATATAACGTCATTTTACCCTTTATAATACAATCCACTGCATTATCATACCAACAACACCATAACATTCCACACATTGACCAAGACATCATAAACCAATAGCATTTCACACCACGTTTACCCTTTACGCTTCCTCATTATCATTCCGTCACAATTACTCCATCAAATTGCTTCATAACAACATATGAACAACAATCCATAATTAATATAATCCAAAATGCCTCCATACGTGTCACGCCCCGAATCCCATCGAGACATGATTGGCACCCGTAGCCGATAAGGCCTGAGAGAACCAAGCTTTGCCTATGTTTAATCATATGCATATCATAAGCATAACCACCATTACGTAAGAACATGAAAGACGAATAACGGAAAACATGGGACATATATATACGTATGGAACTTGGCCGTTGAGGCCATCCAGTAAAAACAACATATACCTTTTACACTTATACACCCACATCCATCTACAAAAGCCTCTAACATGAGCATTGACCAAAATGAACTATAAGTCAGGACAAGTCCCCGCTTTACACAACATGTACATCACCCAAAAGATATATACACTCTGACTCGGAGAAGCCTCGAATTAGCTGGAGCTCACCAATGATCTGCAACGACTGACAACCTACTGTGGAGGCCTACTAGTGCCTGCGCCTGCAGCAAGTAAGGTAAATTCCCCAAGAGGGGTCAGTACGAAATAAGTACTGAGTATGTAAGGCTCAAATGAAATTATATAACACATGAACATATAAATACACTCAATACAAATGACTAATCAATGTGATTAAGTCACCATTTTGTATTTTGGAAACCATGTGTATTGCTTTTATTACTTTCTTTACTTTCTTTACTTCAATGATTGCTTAACAATACATGTGTCACAATGTACCCGGGCCCCGACTGATCAGTGGGTCTTTACATAACATATCATCATGTTGGTATCGGTTAGATCTAGGCTTATGCCCCTAGAGCTGCCACCCATAAATCAATACATCGGGATCGACTCGAGCTAGGCTTATGCCCCTAGAGCTGCCACCCATAAATCAACACATCAGGTTCGGCTCGAGCTAGGTTTTTTTCACCCCTAGAGCTGCCCCCTGTCAGGTTTGGTTTGAGATAGGCTTTCACCCCCAAAGATACCCCCTGATCCAACAATCTTGGGATCGGCTTGAGCTAGGCATTTCGCCCCCAAAGCTGCCACCCGTACTCAAACATTAACCACATTTGCATTACTTTATTCATTACTTTGAGATTGATACATTGATAGTCACAACCTTACTTTAAGATTTGGATCATTAACCAATGAGTGAGAGACATGTGAATAACTTGGCAACATAACATTTTTAGAATCATAACACCATGGGAACCATTGGACAATAATCTATGAACAAGAGACATAAGTATAATCACTCTTGGAACATTGGAACATAACCTTATTTGAGCTTTTGGAACATTAACCATGAAAATGAGACATGAGATTCACAAATGATCCATGAGTAGGAAATATATGACAATGACTATTGATAAACGGATATAGGATACCTTAGCACATTTCGGGATATGACTAGTGAAATGTCAATGTGGATACTATTTGCCGCAGAAAGATACGGACAGAGTAACCTTACATACCTTGTCTTCTCAATACGAATATACCATCTTAGATGCGTATACAATATTCCCGCTCCTTCTTTATATGCCACTCTACAACACAAATACATAACGGAATTCATATTAATCGCCAACTACTTTACAAATGCATATAACATCAATGGGTTACATGTTTGCCTTTAAACATGTCATTTCCCCTTGACAAAAACATTGATAAAATTATTATTCCAAAAATTCCATAATATTCTCAACATTGACCAATACATGATAATTGATACATTTCACCACAACACTTCTCCTTTACACTTTCTTATCCATATCACATCACAAATAATCCATCAAATTACCTTAATACACCTCATAACACATATCGGCCAAAATTCCACAATTTACACTTATAGACAATAACAAGTTTAATACCAAAAATAACACCATACATGTTCATATTATGTCCATACCATGCTCTTTCATCAAAAGCACAAGTCCTAATTCAAGCTTGAATCCCATGGATCACAAATCTTATACCAAAAACACAAAGTACCATGTCCAACATTTCCAAGCACAACCAACATGATTTACATACTATTTCATGCATATAATATATTAATCCATAACAATAATCACTTACCCAAGCTTGAAAAGTGATGATCTTGCTCCAAAATTGACTTTGAGTTCTTTAGGGTTTGAGAGAATGTTGGAGAAAATATCTAGAAAAACATGAGAGTTCCAATTGATTAAAATCTGATTTTTGGGTCTATATATAGTCCTTGGGGCCATCCTTATCCATTCTTGGCATTTAATGCTTCATTTGACTTAGTCAATAGAAGATTGGATCATGTGACCCATGTCTTTTGCCTCATTTTGGGCTTTTATTGAGCCCAAATCACTTAACCCAATAAAATCAATAATTTCTCGTGTTTAAGTCATCTTATACGTGTTAAAATAATATTCCCACTCATGCTACTCATATCCGTAGCCTCAATTCCAAAAATAAGTGATTCTAGCCACGTTTGGCTTATTTTGACCTTAAGGGCAAAACTGTCATTTTGACTCCAAATTCATTCTCGAGTAATTTTATCACACCAATATAATATTTCATTCATTTCATGTATCTACTCGTGGTTGTATAAGAAACGTGGCAAAAATCGGCTCTGTACGACCCCGGATACCCTTGGGACTTAGAAATTTCCAACTTTCAAAAAAGTGGAAAAACTAGCGTGGCATGCCCTTGGGCGCACCAACTTGCTGCCTCTGGACTAAAAATTTTAGTCCAGAGCGGTGTGGTACGCCCTCTGGCGCGCCCCACACTTAGATTTTTTGAAAATTCCATTTTTCGACTTTTCTTCGCGGGTTTGGTTAGATACTTCAAGTCCTATTCTTTAACTTACTTCTTAACCTTAATATACTTTGTTTAGAGGTCCTATGAGCCTCGTTTTTATCCCCACAAATGTTCAACAAAAATCATAAAACACCTCCTATGAAGGTTTAATCACATATACGAGGCCAAAAGTCAATTATCTCATCCATAGCATTACAAAATACGTATGTATGGCTCTCGACACCTAAGTAAGCATTGCTCAACATCGTCAAGTAGGGTTAGGAAGGTATGGGGTGTTACAATACGACCCCTTAAATTCATTAAAAAGGTATCATAAGTTGATAATTACATCCAAAGACGGTATAAGGGCCTTCGGGGATCAAAGAGAGACAAAACCATACAAAATGACATTCTGGGGTGACCTGTGAAGTCACCTGTGCCCGCAGGTGGCTGACATGCATCTGCAGGTGACCCTTGGCAGTGTCCAGGGGCACCTACGAAGTCACCTGCGCCCGCAGGTGCCTTCGTCTACGAGTGTGGGTGCCCGTTTTGGCTAAAATGGGTCTCTTTTGGGTCTTTTTTTGTAATGAATGGTCCATGGCCATAAATAAACTTCCCTTTACATAATTTAGGTCAAATTGGATGACAAAAATGAATCATGGTTTACAACAGACATGAACAACACCAAAACCACACTTTTCCTTCAATACACCACCAAGTCCATGCACAATTTTGCAACAACAATTCCCAACATTATGTACAAGGATAAAACAAGTTAAGGATATAATCACATCTCACATTTCAATATTGAATCCATCAAGTTCACTTCCTTCAACACCACAAGTCCATTTTCAAGTTTATAAGGCAAAACCCTTTTCTGATTGCACAAATAGACAGTTTTACACATAGTGAACTGTCCAACACTTTACCAATATAACCAACATGATTTATGCACCATATTAAGCATATAATATATTAAACCATGAGAATAAATACTTACCAAAGCTTTCAAAGGAGTGATCTTGTCCAAGATTATGATGACTTAGGGTTTGTGTGTAGAGAGAAAAGTTTTTGAAAAATCTAGAAATGGCATGTGTATGG
Organism: Capsicum rhomboideum; assembly: GCA_031232105.1. NCBI lineage: Eukaryota > Viridiplantae > Streptophyta > Magnoliopsida > Solanales > Solanaceae > Capsicum > Capsicum rhomboideum. The sequence goes on from CP124712.1 coordinate 84,653,138, forward strand.
ATATGAATAAAATCTGATTTTTCCTTGCTTAGATAGTACTTAATGGTCATCCTTAGCCACAATAAATGCATGATTGCTTGTTCAACATGGAAGAATGGGTCATTGGCCATTTGGGCCATGTCTTTTACTTCATTTTGGGCCTCAAATTGAGCCCAATGGCACCCAACAAATTAATGCATAATTCACCAACCCACTCATGTTTAAATAATTCCATAAATATTTCGATAATCAACTAGGTTCGAAAACATATGGGGTGTTACAGGTTAGTGGATCACTAATTAAATCTACCTCCATAGCATCAGCTACCTCATCATCAATCACATCAATTATGGATATTACTTAAAAGTCCTTTGGTTGTTTCATAGACTTGCACACGTTGAAAATCACCTCTTCATTATTCACTCTAAATTTCATCTCTCCACATTCCACGTCGACTAATGCCTTACCGGTAGCAAGGAAAGGCCTACCAAGGATAATTAGAACTTTGAAGTCAATCTCACAATCTAGGATCACAAAGTTGGCTGGAAAATATAAATTGGTCAACCCAAACAAGCACATCATATAGAATTCCCACTGGTCATTTGATGGACCAATCCGCCATTAGGAATCTCATATTTATGGGCCTTGGAGCACCCAACCCCAATTTATTAAATGTAGCTAGAGGTATCAAGTTTATACTTTTCCCTAAATCATACAATGCTTTGCCAAATTGATACACCCCAATGATGCAAGGAATAGCGAATGCACCGGGGTCTTCTTTCTTGACCACCATATGGCTAGACATGATAGTTCTACAACTATACGAGATCTCCACTATTTCAAAGTGCATTGTTCTTTTCTTTGTCACCAAGTCCTTCATGAACTTGGCATATCCGTACATCTTTTGCAAGGATTCCAACAATGGAATGTTCACCGATAAGTTACTAAATTTTGAGAGGAACATTTTGAACTTTGAATCATCCTCCTTCTTCTTGAGCCTTTGAGGGAATGGCGAAGGCCTTTTGATTTGCGGTTTTGAAACAACCAGATTTTCCTCTGGTTTTAAGGCATTATCATCACCCACTTAAGGAATATCTTCATTTTCACCTTTCTCTTCCACTTAATATGGCTTCTCAACATTTGGATCATTTGGAATAGAAACTTCATTATTTGATCTATGAAGTTGTTTTCTCTTTCCACTTACTTGTTCATAAACCCCCCTCTTATTGGGGTTATCACCAAGATTCACATTGTCATTACCAAGAGTCCTACCACTCATAGTGACAATTTCCATGCAATGACCATTATTTTTTGGATTCTCCATGGTGTCACTAGGTAAACCACCATTTTTCCTTATGCTTAGTTGGGCTGAGATTTGGCCCAATTAAGACTCAAGTTGTTTGATTGAGGTCGAATATGAAGTGCCCATTTGGTTGAGTTGCAAAAAGTTGCTTTTCATCTCTCTTAACATCTTATCACTCCCTTCAACCCTCATAAGGATACGAGCAAGCATATCTTTTTTCTTATAACTTTTCGTGTCTATGGTTGTAGTCTCTTTACCTTTTTACCTATCATGAGGAGGGATGCATCTATATGGTCACACTCTTTGTCTCTCCAATCGTGGTCCCTATCTCTCTCCTTATCCATCCAATCTCTATCATGATCATGGTCACTCTAATCACGGTCATTCCACTAACGGTCCCTTTCCTTCCAACCTTGATTCTAGCCTTGCCTTTGATAGGTAAGGTCGGGAACCCCCTGTTTGGTTTGAAAAGTACCAAATTTCTTCATCAAGAGTCTCTGCATCATCATCATCACCATATGATTTAGTCCCCTTTGTAACTATGGCATTGATCGCCTTTGAAGTAGCACCTATCATGTGCTTTTTAAGGAGATCTAATTGTGTCATTACCTTGGCCATATTTTCATCTCTTTCCTTATCCTTTTTCTTTTACTCTTGGCTCACGTAAGATGCGGTAGTATTCACCACATCCACCTCAGTATCTCGTGTGTGTCATGCTCTACTTTGCTTTGTCACTAGGTCCAATAACTCTGAAGCAACACTGAAGGTTTGTTTAATCAAAGATCCGCCAGCCGTATTATTCTCCATCGTCTTGTTCAATTAGTCCAATGCTCTATAAAAAATTAGGAGAATCATATTATCCGACACTTCATGATTTGGGCATTGTATCAACTTTTTATTGAACCTTAACCATGCTTCATGTAATGGTTCACCACTCAATTGCCGGAAGTTTATGATCTCATCCCTCAATTGGAGCATGCAGGATAGTGGAAAGAATGGGTCTAGAAAAGATTTCGTTAACTCAGCCTAAAATGTTATAGATCCCATGGGTAACTGTAACACCCCACACATTTACGAACCTAATTGATTACCTTAACATTTATGAAATTATTTAAACATGAGATGATTGGTGAATTATGCATTAATTTGTCGGGGCAGAATTAACATGTGCTAATGGGCTCAATTTAAGGCCCAAAATTAAGTCATAAGACATGGCCCAAAGGGGGAAAATGACCCATTCTTGAGTTGAACAAGTAAATACACATTTAATGTTTGGATAAGGATGACTTTATGGACTATATAAGGCACAAAATCAGATTTTTATTCATTACAACACACATGCCATTTCTAGATTTTTCCAAAATATTTCTCTTCTCCCACAAACCCTAAGCCATCACTCCCTTGAACAAGATCGTCCTCTTGCAAGCTTTGGTAAGTGTTTACTCTCATGGTTTAGTATATTATATGATTAATATGGTGTATAAATCATGTTTTTCATGTTGTCAAAGTGTTGGACAGTTCACTATGTGTAAAACAATCTACTTTTGCTTAATCGGTGAAGGGTTTTGCCTTCTAAACTTGAAAGTGGACTTGTGGTATTAAAGGAAGTGAATATGGTGGATGAAATATCAAAATATATGGTGTGGTTATGTCCTTAACTTTCTTCTCTTTGTGTATAACATTTGGAATTGTTGTTGCGAAATTATGCATGAAATTGGTGACGTAGTGAAAGGAAAATGTAGTTTTGTTGTTGTTCATGTGCGTTGTGAAACCATGGTTGTTCGTTGTCATTCAAGTTGACCTAAAACATATAAAGAGCATCTTATTTATGGACATGGACCATTTATTACAAAAAGGACCCTAAAATGACCCCTGGAGGCTGAAACGGGCACCCGTCCTCGCGTCTGGAGCACCTGCGAGGGAAGATACCAACGCAGGTGGATTTGGACAAGGCCAGAGGGGAACCTGCGTCTGCATGTCATCCACCTGCAGGCGTAGGTGGCTCCACATCCCAGTCCAAAATTTCGTTTTGTTTGTTTTTGCTTCTCTTTGACCCCCCAAGGCCCCTATACCCTTTTTGGATGCCATTATAAACTTATGGTACCTTTTGAATGGCGTTAAGGGGTCATTTGGAGGCATGATTGGATTATATTAATCATGTATTGTTGTTAATATGTTGTTGTGAAAGGTATTGAGATGACTTGATGGAGTAATTGTGACGTAGTGTTAATGAGGAAGTGTAAAGGATAAGCTTGGTGTGAAATGCTATTGGTTTATGATATCTTGGTCAATGTGTGGAATATTGTGGTATTGTTGGTATGGGGATGCAGTGAGTAGTATTGTATAGGGATGAAATGTCGCTATATAGCATTCACGTAGCTCATTATCATTTTATGCCCTTGTAAGGTAGTTAGTTGTTAACGTGAGCTTCGTTATGTACTTGTGTTGTAGAGTAAAATGTAAGGAAGGAGCTGGATTATTGTATTCACATATAGGACTGTGTATTCATATTGGGAAGATAAGTTATGTAAGGTTACTCTTTTCGTATCCTTCTGCAGCACATATTGTTCATATTGACATTGTACTTGTTCCATTTCGAAATGTCCAAAGGTATCTCATTTCAGGTTGTCATATAGTGTTACTCACAGGACCAACGGTGATTCACATGTCTCGTGTTCATTGAATAATGTTACAAAGTTCCAATAATGTACAACCACCAACGTTTCACTCTTATAACAAAAGAATTGAAGTAATGCATACTTGTTGGGTACGGGTGGCAACCCAAAGGGGCAAAATCCTAGCTAGGGGCGATCCCAAATAACTATTGAGTACGGGTGGCAACTCGAAGGGGAGTAATCCTAGATAGAGGAGATCCTGAAGGATTATTGGGAATGGGTGGCTACTAGAAGGGGCATAATCCTAGCTAGAGGCAATCCCGAACGGGTGGCAACTCAAAGGAGCGGAAGCCTAGCTAGAGGCGATCTCGAGTGATTATATGAATGATATTATATGAACGATGTTATATAAATGGTTGTGATAATGGTATGAACGAAAAATGAAAGAAATAAATGCAATGTACCCGACTCCACACATGTATATTATGGTGGCTAATCTATATTGTCCACCCACTTGTACTTGATTTCATTTAAGTCCTTATATCTTATGCAGTTACTTATGGCCTTACATACTCAGTACATTATTTGTACTGACGTCCCTTAGGGGACTTTCCTTACTTGCTGCAGGCACAGCTGCTAGTAGACCTCCACAGTAGGCTGCGGGTCATCTAAGGAATATTGGTGAGCTCCAGTTGGTTCGGGGCTTTTTGAGTCACATGTGTACACTTGTTTTGATATTATGTACATGTTGTATAAAGCGAGGACTTATCCCGACTTTAGGTTGGTGATGTCTATGTATTTTTAAAGGCTTTGTAGATGTTGTGAGACAAATGAATGCATGTGTGTCCATTTTGATTTGATGGCCCTAACGGCCAAGTTTCATATATATCATATGTTCTCCATGACTTCCGCCATTAGTATCTTGTATTTACATGAGATAGAATGTTGTTAACTCAAAGACATGCATATGAATGTACATGAATGAAGGTTGGTTCTCTCGGGCCTTAACGGCTTCGGGTACCAGTCTGCCCCGTTGGAATTCGAGGCGTGACAAAAGTGGTATTAGAGCAGGTCGTCCTAAGGGTGTCTACAAAGCCGTGTCTGAGTAGAGTCTTGCATATGGATGTGTTGTGCACCACATTTTTAAGTAGGAGGCTACGTGACATTTTGGAGTTGTTTCTTTTCTTCATTTCTTAGATCGTGCATTAGAGCCACATTCGTAGGTGGAATCATATCTGACCACTGTAATTGGTTTTCTTTGCTATAGTAAAATGCCGATTACAAGGCGAGGTAGAGGCAAAGGTAAGCAGGTAGATATGCCTGCTAGAGAAGGAATGAGTAAATCACCACCTGACCAAGCTAGTCAAGGTGGGGATGATGCTGAGTTTGCATCGTGGGCTTCTTCTACCTTCCCATCTCTAGAAGAGCATAGAAGGAGAGAAAAACCTGTCGAACCACCTGTTAATGCTACTGAGCAGGATCTAAGAAATGCGGTGCAAATGTTAACCCGTATAGTTTCTGTACAAACTCAAGGACAAAGGATTTTTTGAAATTAGATCATCCCACATTCACTGGGTCAGATCCGAATGAAGACCCACGGGACTTCATGGACCAAATTCAAAGGGCTCTAGATTTCATGCATGTGACTGGTGTAGAAACAGTTGAACTTGCAGCATATAGACTAAAAGGCGAGGCTATATTATGGTACGAAGATTGGAAACGATCTAGGGGTATTAGTGCAATTCCATCTAGTTAGGAGGAATTCAACACTTCCTTCCTTGATCATTATCTCTCATATGAGATCCGAGAGGCTCATGCATATCAGTTTCTAAATCTTCATCAAGGGAATATGAGTGTCAGAGAATATAGTCTGTGGTTTAATTCTTTGGCTCGGTATGCTCCTAATGTAGTAGCCACTATGGACGACAGAGTCCATCGATATGTGGATATATTGGAGCTATATTTGGTGAGAGACTGCACCATTGCTGCTTTGAATAGAGATATGGATATAGCCAAAATACAGGGTTTTGCACAGAAAATAGAAGATCAGAGGCAGCAGAGAAGGACACAAGAAGTTGAAGGTGGGCCGTCTAAAAGGGATAGATCTACGGGATAGGTCATGGTGTCCCAAGGAGAGATTATGCCTCGAAATTTTAACAGACCACCTAGACCATCATTTTATTATTCCACAGTAGGCACTCAATCTCAATTTCGAGGGTTTAGAGGCAGCCATTTTGGGCAGAGCAGTGTGGTTCGAGGTTCACAGACTGCAGGATTTTCTCGCCAACTGTGTGAGAACTGTGGGAAGTCTCATTTAGGTGAATGCCGGGTTAGAATGATGAGAGTGTGCACACAAAGGGGCATGGGTTGTATAGCATGACCTATGGGATCAACCGTTGCATCATCATCATTGGTTCCTTCCCTAGGCAGAGGAGTGCAGTCTACTGGGCGGGGTAGAGGTGCTAGAGGAGCAGCTAGTTCCAGTGGAGCCCAGAATCACACGTATGCTCTAGTGGACCAACAGAATTCGGAGGCTTCTCTTGATGTTGTCACAGGTACATTCTCCATATTTTCACATAATATATATGCATTGATTGATCTGGGTTCTACATTACCATATGTTACTCTATTGATTGCGGAAAAATTTAAAAGAATGCCAGAATTATTTATTAAGTCAATTGAAGTATCCACACCGGTTGGTGAATCTATTATTGAAGAAAGAGTATATCGTAATTGTGTAGTAACTGTGTATGATCATGATACGTTGGCTGATATTATTGAACTAGAAATTGTGGATTTTGATGTCATAATGGGTATGGATTGGTTGGCTTCCTGTTATGCCACGGTAGATTGGCGAGCTAAGGAAGTACATTTTCATTTTCCACAAACGAATGTTCTTGAATGAAAGGGTAATGTAGGGGTACCGAGAGGAAAATTTATTTCCTATCTTAAAGCAAGGAAAATGATAGCCAAGGGGTACATATGCCATTTAGTCAGAGTGCAAGATACCGATGTGAAGCCACCAACTCTTCAATCGGTTCCAGTAGTAAATGAATTCCTTGATGTATTTCCTGAAGATCTTCCAGGTTTGCCTCCAGAACGGGAAGTAGAGTTTGGTATTGATGTGATGCCAGGCACTCAGCCTATCTCTATTCCTCCGTATAGAATGGCTCCAGCAGAATTGTGAGAATTGAATGGGCAATTAAAGGACTTGCTGGACAAGGGATTCATAAGGCCTAGTATGTCCCCGTGGGGTGCACCAGTATTATTTGTACGAAAGAAAGATGGCACATTGAGAATGTGTATTGACTATCGGTAATTGAATAAGGTAACGATCAAGAACAAATATCCCCTCCCCAGAATTGACGATTTTTTTGATCAGTTACAGGGTGCCAAATGTTTTTTAAAGATTGACTTGAGATCGGGTTACCATCAAGTCATAGTTAGAGAAAAAGATATACCCAAGACAGCTTTCCGAACACGATATGGCCATTATGAATTTTTAGTTATGTCGTTTGGACTAGCAAATGCACCAGCTATTTTCATAGATTTGATGAATAGGGTGTTTAAGCCATTTCTAGATGTGTTCGTGATGGTGTTTATAGATGACATCCTGGTTTATTCAAGATCACAAGAGGACCATGCTAATCACTTATGGTAGGTGTTATGGATTCTTCATGAGCGTAAGTTGTATGCAAAGTTCTCTAAATGTGAATTTTGGTTAAAATCCGTAGCATTCTTGGGTTATATTGTGTCAGATGAAGGGATAAGGGTTGATATGCAAAAGATAAAAGCGGTGAAGAATTGGCGAAGACCTACAACGCCTACGGAAATTCGTAGCTTCCTTGGGTTGGCAGGTTATTACAGAAGATTTGTTGAAGGGGTTTCTTCCATTGCGACACCTTTAACAAAGCTTACACACAAGACAATCAAGTTTCAATGGAATGATGAATGTGAGAAAAGTTTCCAAGAGCTGAAAGATAAATTGACTTCTACACCGGTATTGGTACTTCCAGAAGGCACAGAAGGGTATGCAGTATATTGTGATGCTTCCGTAGTTGTCCTAGGGTGTTATTGATGCAGCACGATAATGTAATAGGGTATACCTCACAAAAGTTACAGCCACATGAGATAAACTATCCCACACATGATCTTATGCTAGCGGCTGTGATATTTGCCTTAAAGATATGGCGCCATTATTTGTATGTGGTTCATGATTATATATACACTGATCACAAAAGTTTGCAATATATCTTTAAGCAGAAGGATTTAAATCTGAGGCAGCGGAGGTGGCTTGAACTATTGAAAAACTATGATATTGATATCCTATATCATCCAGCAAAAGCAAATGTGGTAGCCGATACATTAAGACGAAAGGCAATAGGAGGCACTAGTGGCCAGTTGATAGCTAAGCAAGACCTAGTCAAGGATCTACATCAACTAGCCAGCTTGGGAGTTCGTCTTCTTGAATCTTCAGATGAAGGGGTTATTGTACAAAATGCGGTAGAATCTTTATTAATAGCTGAATTAAAAGAGAAGCAGGATGCGGATCCTATGTTATTACAGCTGAAAAAGAATGTACAACATGGTTTGACAAAGGCATTTGATCTTACGCAAGAAGGAGTACTTCAATGCCAAGGTAGATTATGTATACCAGATGTAGATGAGCTGAGGAGACGAATTATGACAGAGGCGCATCATTCACGATATTCTATTCATCTGGGAGCTACCGAAATGTATCATGATTTTAAAGAAATGTATTGGTGGGGAAACATGTAGAAGAAAATTACAAAATTTGTAGCTCAATGCCCAAATTGTCAACAAGTAAAAGTAGAGCATCAAAAACCTGGAGATTACATGCAATGTATCAATCTTTCAATCTGGAAATGGGACATGATTAACATGGATTTCATCACAGGTTTTCCTCGTACACTGCAGAAATTTGATTCCATATGGGTAATAGTTGACAGGCTTACCAAGTCAGCGCATTTCCTACCAGTCAAGACCACCTATACATCTGAAGATTATGCAAGATTGTATGTTAAAGAGATAGTGCGATTACACGGGATTCCAATCTCGAATATATCAGACATGGGAGCTCAATTTACTGCACATTTTTGGAGATTTTTTCAGAGGAGTTTGGGAACCCAAGTGAGTTTGAGTACAACTTTTCTTCCTCAGACAGATGGACAATCAGAACGTACTATCCAAACACTTGAAGATATGATACGAGCTTTCACGTTGGACTTTAAAGGTAGTTGGGATGATCATCCACCTCTTATTGAATTTGCCTACAATAATAACTATCATTCAAGTATCAAAATGGCACATGATGAAGCTTTCTATGGAAGGAAGTGTAGATCACCAATTGGATGGTTTAAAGCGGGTGAAACTACTTTACTTGGGCCAGATCTTGTTCATCAAGCTATGAAGAAAGTTAAAGTGATCCAACAGCGGGTACAAAAGGCCCAAAGTCGACACAAGTCATATACTGATGTTAGAAGAAGAGGGCTCGAATTTGCTATAGGTGATTGGGTATTCTTCAACGTGTCACCGATAAAAGGGGTAATGAGATTTGGAAAGAAAGGAAAGTTGAGTCCACGTTATATAGGGCAATATGAAATTGTCCGAAGACTTGGGAAAGTTGCTTATGAATTAGCATTACACCAAGAACTCTCCACAGTTCATCCAGTATCTCATGTTTCGATGCTTTGAAAGTGCATAGGAGATCCATCTCGTATTGCTCCCATGAAAGATGTACAAGTTAAGAAGGATCTCACCTATTAAGAGATAGCTATTGCTATTTTGGATCAACAAGTGAAGAGGTTAAGGAATAAAGAAGTAGCTTCCGTAAAGGTACTTTGGAGAAATCAGCAAGTAGAAGAGATCACATGGGAAGCTGAGGAAATGATGAAGTCCAAATACCCTCATTTGTTTCAAATGGAAGAGAAAGTTCAAGATACGAGATAGGAGCAATAACAAGTATGTATCTATAAGAATTATGTATATATATGATGACATGAAGAATGATCCTAGACTTGAATTTGTTTAAATTGGATAATGTAACTAACATTCGATGACGAATGTTTCTAAGGGAGGAAGGATGTAACACTCCGTACATTTCCGAACCTAATTGATTACCTTAACATTTATGGAATTATTTAAACATGATATGGTTGGTGAATTATGCATTAATTTGTTGGGGCTGAATTAACATGTGCTAATGGGCTCAATTTAAGGCCCAAAATTAAGTCATAAGACATGGTCCAAAGGGGGAAAATGACCCATTCTTGAGTTGACCAAGTAAACACACATTTAATGTTTGGATAAGGATGACTTGAGGGACTATATAAGGCACAAAATCAGATTTTTATTCATTACAACACACATGCCATTTCTAGAATTTTCCAAAATATTTCTCTTCTCTCATAAACCCTAAGCCATCACTCCCTAGAAAAAGATTATCCTCTTGAAAGATTTGGTAAATGTTTAATCTCATGGTTTAGTATATTATATGCATAATATGGTGTATAAATCATGTTGGTTATGTTGTCAAAGTGTTAGACAGTTCACTATGTGTAAAACAGTCTACTTTTGCTTAATCGGTGAAGGGTTTTGCCTTCTAAACTTAAAAGTGGACTTGTGGTCTTGAAGGAAGTGAATTTGGTGGATTAAATATCAAAATATATGGTGTGTTTATGTACTTAAATTTCTTTCTCTTTGTGTATAACATTTGGAATTGTTGTTGCAAAATTGTGCATGGAATTGGTGACGTAGTGAAAGGAAAATGTAGTTTTGGTGTTGTTCATGTGCGTTGTGAAACCATGGTCATAGTTGGCATCCAAGTTGACCTAAAACATGTAAAGAGAATCTTATTTATGTCCATGGACCTTTTATTACAAAAAAGGACCCTAAAATGACCCTTGGAGGTTGAAACGGGCACCCGCCCTCTCGTCTAGAGCACAACCTGCGGGCGCAGATGACAGCGCAGGTGGCTCTGGAAAAGGCCAGAGGGGCACATGAAGCCGCAAGTCATCCACCTGCGGGCAGAGGTGGATTCACATCCCAGTCCAAAATTTCGTTTTGTTTGTTTTTGCTTCTCTTTGACCCCCCAAGGCCCCTATACCCTTTTTGGATGCCATTATCAACTTATGGTACCTTTTGAATGGCGTTAAGGGGTTGTTTGGAGGCATGATTGGATTATATTAATCATTTATTTTTGTTAATATGTTGTTGTGAAAGGTATTGAGATGACTTGATGGAGTAATTGTGACGTAGTGTTAATGAGAAAGTTTAAAGGATAAACTTGGTGTGAAATGCTATTGGTTTATGATGTCTTGGTCAATGTGTGGAATATTGTGGTGTTTTTGGTATGGTGATGTAGTGATTTGTATTTTATAAGGATGAAATGACGCTATATAGCATTCACGTAGCTCATTATCATTTTATACACTTGTAAGGTAGTTAGTTGTTAACGTGAGCTTCGTTATGTACTTGTGTTGTAGAGTAAAATGTAAGGAAGGAGCTGGATTATTGTATTCACATATAGGACTGTGTATTCATATTGGGAAGATAAGTTATGTAATGTTACTCTTTCCGTATCCTTCTGCAACACATATTGTTCACATTGACATTGTACTTGTTCTATTTGGAAATGTCCAAAGGTATCTCATTTCAGGTTATCATATAGTGTCACTCAAAGGACCAACGGTGATTCACATGTATCATGTTCATTGACTAATGCTACAAAGTTCCACTAATGTATAACCACCAACGCATCACTCTTATAACAAAAGAATTAAAGTAATGCATACTTGTTGGGTACGTGTGGTAACCCAAAGGGGCAAAAGCCTAGCTAGGGGCGATCCCGAATGACTATTGAGTACGGGTGGCAACTCGAAGGGGTGTAATCCTAGCAAGAGGAGATTCCTAAGGATTATTGGGAATGGGTTGCAACTCGAAGGGGAATAAGCCTAGCTAGAGGCAATCCCGAACGGGTGGCAACTCAAAGGGGAGGAAGCCTAGCTAGAGGCGATCCCGAATGATTATATGAATAATATTATATGAACGATGTTATATGTATGGTTGTGATAATGATATGAACAAAAAATGAAAGAAATAAATGCAATGTACACGACTACACACATGTATATTATGGTGGCTAATCTATATTGTCCACCCACTTGTACTTGATTTCATTGAAGTCCTTATATCTTATGCAGTTACTTATGGCCTTACATACTCAGTACATTATTTGTACTGATGTCCCTTGGGGAACTTTCCTTACTTGTTGCAGGCACAGGTGCTAGTAGACCTCCACAGTAGGTTGCGGGTCATCTACGGAATATTGGTGAGTTCCAGTTGGTTCGAGGTTTTTTGAGTCACATGTGTACACTTGTTTTTGTATTATGTACATGTTGTATAAAGCGGGGACTTGTACGGACTTTAGATTGGTGATGTCTACGTATTTTTAGAGGCTTTGCAGATGTTGTGAGACAAATGAAGGCATGTGTGTCCATTTTGACATGATGGCCCTAACGGCCAAGTTTCATATATATCATATGTTCTCCATGACTTCCGCCATTGGTATCTTGTATTTTCATGAGATAGAATGTTGTTAACTCAGAGACATGCATATGAATGTACATGAATGAAGGTTGGTTCTCTCGGGCCTTAACGGCTTCAGGTGCCAGTCCGCCCCATTGGAATTCGAGGCGTGACAAAAGTAGTATCATAGCAGGTCATCCTAAGGGTGTCTACAAAGTCGTATATGAGTTGAGTATTGCTTATGGATGTGTTGTGCACCACATTTATAAGTAGGAGGCTACGGGATATTTTGGAGTTGTTTCTTTTCTTCATTTCTTAGATAGTGCATTAGAGACACATTCGTAGGTGGAATCATATCTGACCACTGTAATTGGTTTCCTTTGCTATAATAAAATGCCGATTACAAGATGAGGTAGAGGCAAAGGTAAGCAGGTAGATATGCCTACAGGAGAAGGAATGAGTAAATCACCACCTGACCAAGCTAGTCAAGGTGGGGCTGATACTGAGTTTGCATCGCGGGCTTCTTCTACCTTTCCAGCTCCAGAAGAGCCGAGAAGGAGAGAAGAACCTGCCGAACCACCTGTTAATGCTAATGAGCAGGATCTAAGAAATACGGTGCAAATGTTGACCCATATAGTTGCTGAACAACCTCAAGGACAAGTTGGTCCAATGACAACTGAGGATGGCGCGGCCAGAGTAGCTAGTCGGCGAACACAGGATTTTCTGAAATTAGATCCTCCCACATTCAGTGGGTCATATCCGAATGCAGACCCACGGGACTTGTTAGACCAAATTCAAAGGGCTCTAGATGTCATGCATGTGTGGTGTAGAAATAGTTGAACTTGCAGCATATAGACTAAAAGGCGAGGCTATATTATGGTATGAAGATTGGAAACGATCTAGGGGTATTGGTGCAATTCTAGCTAGTTGGGAGGAAATCAAAACTGCCTTCCTTGATCATTATCTCCCATATGAGATCCGAGAGGCTCATGCAGATCAGTTTTTAAATCTTCGTCAAGGGAATATGAGTGTCAGTGAATACAGTCTGCGATTTAATTCTTTGGCTCGGTATGCTCCTAATATAGTAGCAACTATGGACCATAGAGTCCATTGATATATGGATAGATTGGATCCATATTTGGTGAGATAGTGCACCATTGTTGCTTTGAACAGAGATATGGATATAGCTAGAATACAGACTTTTACACAGAAAATAGAAGATCAGAGGCAGCGGAGAAGGACATAAGAAGTTGAAGGAGGGCCGTCTAAAAGGGCTAGATCTACGGTACAGGTCATGGCATCCCAAGGAGAGTTTAGGCATCAAAATTTTAACAGACCGCCTAGACCATCATTTTCTTATTCCACAACAGGCACTCAATCTCAGTTTCGAGGGTTTAGAGGCAACCATTTTGGGTAGAGCAGTGTGGTTCGAGGTTCACAGACAGCAGGATTTTCTTGCCAACCGTGTGAGCAATGTGGGAAGTCTCATTTAGGTGAATGTCGGGTTGGAATGAATGTTTGATATTTTTACGGCATGCCAGGGCATATGGTGAGAGAGTGCCCATAAAGGGGCATGGGTGGTATAGCACGACCTACGGGATCAACCGTTGCATCATCATCATCGGTTCCTTCCCTAGGTAGAGGAGTGCAACCTACTGGGCAGGGTAGAGGTGCTAGAGGAGCAGCTAGTTCCAGTGGAGCCCAGAATCGCACATATGCTCTAGTGGACCGGCAGAATTTGGAGGTTTCTCCTGATGTAGTCACAGGTACATTCTCCATATTTTCACATAATGTATATGCATTGATTGATCTGGGTTCTACATTATCATATGTTACTCCATTGATTGCGGAAAAATTTAATAGAATGCCAGAATTATTAATTAAGTCAATTGAAGTATCCACACCGGTTGGTGAATCTATTGTAGCAAAAAGAGTATATCATAATTGTGTAGTAAATGTTGTGATCATGATACGTTGGCTGATATTATTGAACTGGAAATGGTGGATTTTGATGTCATAATGGGTATGGATTGGTTGGCTTCCTGTTATACTACGATAGATTGCCGAACTAAGGAAGTACATTTTCATTTTCCACAAACGAATGTTCTTGAATGGAAGGGTAATGTAGGGGCACCGAGAGAAAATTTATTTCCTATCTTAAAGCAAGGAAAATGATAGTCAAGGGGTACCTATGCCATTTAGTCAGAGTACAAGATACCGATGTGAAGCCAGCAACTCTTCAATCGGTTCTAGTAGTAAATGAATTCCTTGATGTATTTCCTGAAGATCTTCCAGGTTTGCCTCTAGAACGGGAAGTAGACTTTGGTATTGATGTGATGTCAGGCACTCAACCTATCTCTATTCCTCCGTATAGAATGGCTCCAGTAGAATTGCGAGAATTGAAGGGGCAGTTAAAAGACTTGTTGGACAAGGGATTCATAAGGCCTAGTATGTCCCCGTGGGGTGCACTAGTATTATTTGTACGAAAGAAAGATGACACATTGAGAATGTGTATTGAATATCGATAATTGAATAAGGTAACGATCAAGAACAAATATCCCCTCCCCAGAATTGACGATTTGTTTGATCAGTTATAGGTTGCCAAATGTTTTTCAATGATTGAATTGAGATTGGGTTACCATCAAATCAGAGTTAGAGAAAAAGATATACCCAAGACAGCTTTCCAAACACGGTATGGCCATTATGAATTTTTAGTTTTGTCGTTTGGACGAACAAATGCACCAGCTGTTTTCATGGATTTGATAAATAGGGTGTTTAAGCCATTTCTAGATACGTTCCTGACGGTGTTTATAGATGACATCCTGGTTTATTCAAGATCACAAGAGGACCATGATAATCACTTACGGTAGGTGTTATAGATTCTTCGTGAGCGTAAGTTGTATGCAAAGTTCTCTAAATATGAATTATTGTTAAAATCCATAGCATTCTTGGGTCACATTGTGTCAGATGAAGGGATAAGGGTTGATACGCAAAAGATAAAAGCAGTGAAGAATTGGAGATGACCTACGACGCCTATGAAAATTCGTAGCTTCCTTGGGTTGTCAGGTTATTACAGAAGATTTGTTGAAGGGTTTTCTTCCATTGCGACACCTTTAACAAAGCTTACATGCAAGGCAATCAAGTTACAGTTGAATGATGCATGTGAGAAAAGTTTCCAAGAGCTGAAAGATAAATTGACTTCTACACCGGTATTGGTATTTTCGGAAGGCACATAAGGGTATGCAGTATATTGTGATGCTTTCGGAGTTGGACTAGGGTGTGTATTGATGCAACACGATAATGTAATAGCATATGCCTCACGACAGTTGCGGCCACATGCGAGAAACTATCCCACACATGATCTTGAGCTAGCGGTTGTGATATTTTCCTTAAACATATGGAGCCATTATTTGTATGGGGTTCATGTTGATATATACACTGATCACAAAAGTTTGCAATATATCTTTAAGCAGAAGGATTTAAATCTGAGGTGGCAGAGGTGGCTTGAACAATTGAAAAACTATGATATTGATATCCTATATCATCCAGCAAAAGCAAATGTGGTAGCCGATGCATTAATCCACAAGGCAATAGGAGGCACTAGTGGCCAGGTGACGGAAAAGCAAGACCTAGTCAAGGATCTACATCAACTAGCCAGCTTGGGAGTTCATCTTTTTGAATCTTCGATGAAGGGGTTATTGTACAAAATGCGTTAGAATCTTTATTAATAGCTGAAGTAAAAGAGAAGCAGGATGCAGATCCTATGTTATTGCAGCTGAAAGAGAATGTACAACAGGGTTTGACAAATGCATTTGATCTTATGCAAGAAGGAGTACTTCAATGCCAAGGTAGATTATGTGTACCGAATGTAGATAAGTTGAGGAGACAAATTATGACAGAGGCGCATCATTCACGATATTCTATTCATCTGGGAGCTACCCAAATGTATCATGATTTTAATGAAATGTATTGGTGGGGAAACATGAAGAAGAACATTGCAGAATTTGTAGCTCAATGCCAAAATTGTCAACAAGTAAAAGTAGAGCATCAGAAACCTGGAGGTTACATGAAATGTATCAATATTACAGTCTGGAAATGGGACATGATTAACATGGATTTCATCACAGGTTTGCCTCGTACACGGCAGAAATTTGATTCCATATGGGTAATAGTATACAGGCTTTCCAAGTCAGCGCATTTCCTACCAGTCAAGACCACCTATACAGCTGAATATTATGCAAGGTTGTATGTTAAAAAGATAGTGCGATTACACGGGATTTCAATCTCTATTATATTTAATACAGGGGAGCTCAATTTACTGCACATTTTTGGAGATCTTTTCAGAGGAGTTTGGGAACCCAAGTGAGTTTGAGTACGGCTTTTCATCCGCAGACAGATGGACAAGCAGAACGTACTATCCAAATACTTGAAGATATGCTACGAGCTTGCATGTTGGACTTTAAGGTAGTTGGGATGATCATCTACCTCTTATTGAATTTGCCTACAATAATAGCTATCATTCAAGTATCAAAAGGGCACCTTATGAAGCTTTATACGGAAGGAAGTGTAGATCATCAATTGGATGGTTTGAAGCAGGTGAAACTGCTTTACTTGGGCCAGATCTTGTTCATCAAGCTATGGAGAAAGTTAAAGTGATCCAACAGCGGCTACAAACAGCCCAAAGTTGCACAAATCATATGCTGATGTTAGAAGAAAAAGGCTTGAATTTGACATAGGTGATTGGGTATTCTTGAAGGTGTCACCGATTAAAGGGGTAATAAGATTTGGAAAGAAAGGAAAATTGAGTCCACGTTATATAGGGCAATATGAAATTATCCGAAGATTTGGGCAAGTTGCGTATGAATTAGCATTACCCCAAGAACTCTCCACAGTTCATCCAATATTTCATGTTTTGATGCTTCGAAAGTGCATAGGAGATCCATCTTGTATTGCTCCCATGGAAGATGTATAAGTTACAGAGGATCTCACCTAGGAAGAGATACCTATTGCTATTTTGGATCGACAAGTGAAGAGGTTAAGGAATAAAGAAGTAGCTTCCGTAAAAGTACTTTGGAGAAATCAACAATTAGAAGAGACCACATGGGAAGCTGAGGAAATGATGAAGTCCAAATATCCTCATTTGTTTCAAATGGAAGAGAAAGTTCAAGATGCGAGATCGGAGCAATTAAAAGTAAGTATCTATAAGTATTATGTATATATATGATGACATGAAGAATGATCCAAGACTTAAATTTGTTTAAATTGGATAATGTCACTAACATTCGAGGACGAATGTTTCTAAGGGAGGAAGGATGTAACACCCCCTACCTTTTTGAACCTAATTGATTACCTTAACATTTAAGGAATTATTTAAACATGATATGGTTGGTGAATTATGCATTAATTTGTTGGGGCTGAATTAACATGTGCTAATGGGCTCAATTTAGGCCCAAAATTAAGTCATGAAATGGCCCAAAGGGGGAAAATGACCCATTCTTGAGTTGACCAAGTAAACATACATTTAATGTTTGGCTAAGGATGACTTGAGGGACTATATAAGGCACAAAATCAGATTTTTATTCATTACAACACACATGCCATTTCTAGATTTTTCCAAAATATTTCTCTTCTCCCACAAACCCAAAGCGATCACTCCCTTGAACAAGATCATCCTCTTGCAAGCTTTGGTAAGTATTTACTCTCATGGTTTAGTATATTATATGCTTAATATGGTGTATAAATCATGTTTGTTATGTTGGCACAGTGTTGGACAGTTATGGTGTGGTTATGTCCTTAACTTGCTTTCTCTTTGTGTATAACATTTGGAATTGTTGCAAAATTGTGCATGGAATTGGTGACGTAGTGAAAGGAAAATGTAGTTTTGGTGTTGTTGATGTGCGTTGTGAAACCATGGTTGTTCATTGGCATCCAAGTTGACCTAAAACATGTAAAGAGAATCTATCTATATATATATAATGGCCATGGACCATTTATTACAAAAAAGGACCTTAAAATGACCCCTGGAGGCTGAAACGGGCACCCGCCCTCGCGTCTGGAGCACATGCGGGCGCAGATGCCAATACAGGTGGATCTGGAAAAGGCCAGAGGGGCACTTGTGGCCACATGTCATCCACCTGTAGGAGCAGGTGGCTCCACAGCCCAGTCCATTATTTTTTGTGTGTGTGTTTTTGCTTCTCTTTGACCCCTCAAGGCCCCTATACCCTTTTTGGATGCCATTATCAACTTATGGTACCTTTTGAATGGCTTTAAGGGGTAGTTTGGAGGAATGATTGGATTATATTATTGCAAACCAGCTATACACGCAAGTGTACGTGATCGTTCAAGTAATAAAGTGGCTCCTTTTAAAGAGCCGGATATTGAACCCAAGGGACTTTCGTCAACACGTCAAACTATAATTAAAAACTAGTGTTGCAAAAACGACAAGAGATTTGGTGTTGAAAATTAAATGATTGCAGACTATGAACTCCTATCTTCGCTACCGTAACTTTGGTTTTCACAAATACGCTTGAAAAATCAATAAAAAGTGAATTCCCAGGGCTAAGGCACCCCAAACGTCATCTCTTGAGCATAATTGTTATTGGTTTAAGCACTTTGAGTTGTTTATCGTGGTTATTGATCCCGAGGTTAATTTTATGATTATACTCATCTCCAAAATATAATGTTCTACTAGAAATTGGAAACCTAACTACATCCGTGAGTGGTGATAAGCTTAACCAATTCTAGAGCATTTAAGTTTTCTTCTCGTAACTGACCAAGTGTGGTGGTGTAGGTACCTCTCAGTCCTAACCACATGTCAATCACTTAGAATTCCTTCCCCGAGAAAGACCACACTTTATATATTCACGTTCTATCTCTTAGTTTCTCTCTCGAGCTCACTTCAAGACAAGGAATATATTCCAAAGGTGATCAAGCATCAAAAAAATGAAATTTAGAATATATGAATAACCAATTTATGATAAACTCCAACAAAAACCAATAAAATTAACCCAAGAGATTCATGTTCTTGGCCTTAACCCCAAGAATGAGGGATTTTAGCCACTCATAATGTCAATCAACATCCAAAAGTCAATAAATACCATAAAAATATTTAAAAACTGAAAAGAAGAGGAATGGAACCTAATTGAGATGCCCAAAAATGCCCAAAATATTCTAAGTATGATGGAATGCCTATACAATAACAAAAAAGCCCTATTTATAGACCCAAAGTCGAGGCAAAATCGGCCAAAAAGCGGCTCGGCACGCCCTTGGGCGTGCCTGGCACTTAGGAAGATTTTGTCCTCAGCAAAAGGGTGCTCCCAGGCGGTGTGGCACGCCCCTGGGTGCGCCCCAAGTCTTCCTGGGCAAGTGAAAATTTAGCCAAAAGCGGCCTGGCACGCCCTCTGGCGCGCCAGGCCCTTAATTTGTGATTTTTTTTGCTTTCGTCGACTTCTCTTCGCGGATTTGGTTGGATTCTTCAAGTTCAACTCTTTGCCTTGCTTCTTATCTTCAATATTCTTCACTTGTAGCTCCTCCAAGCCTCACTTTACAAGCCAAAAATGCTCCAAAAAGTCATAAATTCCACCTACAAGGGTCTAATCATATTGGTTAGCACAATATCCCATATTCCATCAAAAACTTATATAATCCACAAGTATTGTTCTCAAAACTAAGGTAATCATGGGTTAAAGTCGTTACTAAGGCATATAAATACGCCTTAGATCACCACCCCACATTTAAACCTTTGTTTGTCCTCGAACAATAACCACACTCAAATCCGGGCGACTTTAGACGATTGACACAAAATAGGCATTCTTGCACAGCTTACACAACCACATTTATCAACTTATGCACCAACATACTAGGATATCAAACAAATAAATAACAAATTGAAACAACCTATCCTCACAAAACAACTTAACTAGTTGCAAATTCATGCGTGACACGTTATTAGTAGATGACCACACTTCACTAAACATTCTCCCTCACCACAAGAGAATCACCCCACACTTCTACAAAGTAATTACTAACTAGGTGCATGAATGAAAGTCACTCACTCTCAAAAAGAATTTGCATGCAACACAAAGATGAACCATAGGCTTGCCCTTAGTGTAATACTCCACTAATGTTAAAATGTTAAAGCTCAAGATCAAGTAGGACTTTTTAGGGGTTGTAATGTAGGCACAGGGTCGAGTAGGAACTATTTGGTAAGAATAGTGACTATCTTTCCTGAGCGCTTTATTACACTACAAATTACATTCAGACCACCTTCAACCGACCTATTTTTCAGCACTTTTATCTTCCCAACTTTCCTTTGTTTTGCCCCATAACTTTAAGCTAGCTTAAGCTTATTGGCTAAGGAATACTGCTATCACCCATTGATTACATTATCCTGGGAATTCATGAACTTCTATATTATTATTATTTTTTTTCTTCTTTATTTAACATATTCCCTACCAACATACACAAACTTTTTCAGACACCTATAGGAAATATGCTTGGGGCTTTAACTTAACTCTTTCCTTCTTCCAAACTTTCGCACTCCTTCACCTCTTGATTTCCTAATTAAAGCGCTTAGGATTTTTGGATCAAATTCTGGTTCATTAAAAGAAGAGGATTAAGATACATGTAAAGCTACCAAGGAAAAGGCTAAAGGCTCAACGGGGCTAAATAAGATAATGCAAAGAGGGTAGATAAAGTAGGTCTAAAACATGGATATCAAACAAATGCCTATATCATCTCCTAAACTTAACACCTCTTATTTCGCTTTGCAAACACACCGGGAAAGTTCTAGACATCATTATGCACATAGAATATCATAAAAAACCTTACTCACACATGGCACATGTTCAGCTCAACGGGTTCACCATAAAACCTCCGAAATCATGCATAAATTCAATGTTAAGCAACTTAACTAGTGAACTAAGTGAGAATTAGGCGTCTCAACACTTGCTATTATATATCCTAGCATGTTTCACACGTGTATGCACAATTGTGTAGCAAGCAAGAACACCGGACATGACACTACACTACATGACTAATTTGCTCTTAAGACGGTCGTCATCCATCCATCATAGAGCAAATCCCTTAGTCCTATGACTAAGGCGACTCAAAAGTAATAAACTCCAAAAACAACATAAAACAACATCAAAAATCCAAAATTTAGCTATTTTTTTTTGTACGGTTCAAAGGGACTCTCCTTAGTAAAAGAACCAAAAACAAAGGCTAAGGAATCCAAAATAAAAGCATACAGCAGCACACATATACATACATACAAGGGAATCCCATCACACCCTACCCCACACTTAAAATATTAGCACTATTCCCAATGCTATAAAAATAAACAAAGCAAGAGTAGGGTGTAAGGAGCTCCCTGGCCAATCGAGGTATTCGTCGTCCTCCGGCCCATGGACCTCTAGCGGTGGATCATTCGCCTCAGCCTCCTCATCCTCAGAATCGCTCTGGATGTCATTTTCATCTGTGGGGACATCATCATCCACAAGCTCAACAAAATCAGGACCAATTCTCAATAAGGCCATGGCATGCTCGTTAAGAGGATAATTCCTCTCTACCTGGCTCAGCTCATCCTTCGTGGAAGGCCTACCCCCAATCCTGTGTCGCAGCATCTCCAACCCATACATACGGGCTAAAATCCCATCATCCCGAGCATGACGCTCTGCTAATGTCAAAGTGGGGCCGAGTGAGTCCGGCGCCTTAGTTTGGGTGACATCCACAGGCGTCGTCACCAAAAGAGGATGATAGTCAAAATTTTCTTCAGGCACTTCGAATGCTCTCATTAATTTAGTCAATATTCCACCAAAAGAATATCGAAGACCTCCTTGGAGGCGAGCTCGGCGCATAGCCAACAACAACACAAAACCTATATCAATCTCTGCATCAGTCATGAGAGCATACACCAAACAGACACGATCCCTTGTAACCTCAGTCATGTGGCTCCCCGAAATTAAACAACAACACACAATCTTTAGCCAAATCCTTGCCTCCTTGTTTAAGTGGGCAAAAGGTAGACTCTTGTGATACCCTCTTTTGTGATGGCGCAACCACCTCACTATTGAACGTGGGCCGCACAGAGTGTGTCGAATTTCAGCATATGGAGGCCTAGCATTTATCCTGAATAGGTCTTGGGGACTAGCCTGAGTGGAAACTCCCAATAATCCAGTCAAACTCAAGGAATCAAGTATCACATCCTAACCTCGTACCACTACCGAGCAGGTAGGTGCGTACGGGTTCCAATTTGCGTAAAATTCCCTCACCAGATGTAGGTTGCAATCTGTAGGTCTGTCGAAAACAAAGCCCATCCCGACTTGCTCAAGCCGAGCCAATATTCTTGGGTAAGCCCGAGCCAGACTTTCCCTATCAATACACTCATCAGAAAAATATTTCGCTTCCGGGTGGCTTTTGTACCAACTCTTCCCTGCACTGGAGACCGCGTGTATCCCATACTTTTGTTTTTGCCCTTTTGGGACTGCGGGAGCTGCGAGAACCTTATTACCCTACCAACATCTCTTGTGAGAGCTGGAGTCAGCTACATTAGAATCTGACATTGTACCTTGAGAGCTTTGAATGGAGATTTGGACACAATCCCAAGAGTAGAAGGCAAAAATTCGAGCTATGTGTGGGCAAGAGTAGAGAAATAGAAGAGAAAATTTGTTGAATTTTGTGGGAGTAAAATCCGGTCCTTGGTGTTTGAGTTTGGAGAACATGTGAAAATTAGGGATTTAAAGGAGAAGGGGTGGGGTGGGTCGGATATGGAGCCCCTTGGCTTTTAAAATTTTTTTGTGCTGAACACATAAGGGGGTAGCGGCGTGGCATGCTTGCCAGCGCGCCTGTGCACTGCCAATGAGTGCAAAATTTTTGGGGAATGCAGCGTGGCACGCTGGCCAGCGCGCCTCCCCACTGCCTAAAAAATATTTTTTCTGAGCAATTTCATCCTGGCACGCTAGGTAGCGCGCCCAACACTTAACCTCATACCTGAGCAATTTTTCACATAATCTTGGGGCTTTTACAAGTCCTAAGACTCAAAGCTTCGCTCCAAAACATGTCCTACCTGCCCGGCACCTTCAAATAATTATCCATCCACCAATTTTACTTTTTCCTTGTGGATTCCCATGTCAACATGCTTCGTGCCTCTGCATAACACAAGATCTTAGCACTTAGTTAGACAATAAAAATTTTAAAAGAGATGGGTTGTCTCCCATCAAGCGCCTTAGTTTTGGTCGGGGCACGACTCTTCTTTTTGTATTTTTACTTTATGAATCCTAAATATTACAGCACATTCGTGGGTTGCCTCCCATGTAGCGCCTGGTTTAATATCGCGGCTCGACCATATATAAGAGCTCAGTTATCATCAAGGTGAAGCACGTCCTCCTTCTACTTCTCTTCTTCACCGAAATAATGCTTCAATCTCTGGCCATTTACCATAAACCTTGTACCATCCGCTTTGTTCAAAATTTCCACCGCACCATGAGGTGTCGTGCGACTTACCTCAAAAGGCCCACTCCACTTAGATCTTAGCTTGCCCGAAAACAACCTAAGTCTTGAGTTAAACAAAAGTACCAACTGGCCTGGCTCAAAAGTGCGGGGGAGAATATGCTTGTCATGCCATCGCTTCGTTTTCTCCTTGTAGATCTTAGAATTTTCATACGAATGGGCACAAAATTCTTCCAACTCATGGAGTTGTAACAACCTCCTGTTACCAGCCAACCCTGGATCTAGATTCAACTTCTTTACCACCCAATATGCTCGATGCTCAAGCTCAACTGGTAGGTGACAAGGTTTCCCAAAGACCAAATGATAGGGAGAAGTCCCTATAGGAGTCTTATACGCCGTTCGATAAGCCCAAAGAGCATCATCCAGCTTGAGTGACCAGTCTTTCCTCTCAGTATTCACCGTCTTTTGCAAGATTTGCTTTATCTCGCGATTAGACACTTCCACTTGGCCACTTGTTTGGGGATGATACGTTGTTGAGACCTTGTGTTTCACGCCATACTTTGCCAATACACTCTTCACCCAATAATTAATGAAGTGTGACCCTCCATCACTAATAATAGCTCTTGGAGTTCCGAACCAAGTGAAAATATGCTTTTGAAGAAACTTTACCACAACTTTGGAGTCATTCGTAGGAAAGGCTGCAGCCTCTACCCATTTAGATACATAATCCACTGATACGAGTATGTATAGATTGCCATTCGACTTTGGGAAAGGGCCCATAAAATCAATCCCCCATACATCAAAGATTTTAACTTCTAGGATGTTGTTAAGAGGCATCTCATGTCGCTTGGCAATCGTCCCCATTCGTTGACATTGATCACAATTCTTCACAAAGGCATGAGCATCTTTAAATATAGAAGGCCAGAAGAAACCTGATTGCAATATTTTTTGGGCTGTGCATTCACCACCATGATGTCCACCATAAGGTGATGTGTGGCATCTCTCTAACACTTGCTTCGCTTCCGCATCTGGAATACATCTTTGTACTATTTGATCAAGCCCTTCCTTGAATAAATAAGGCTCATCCCATATATAAGTGTGTGCCTCATATGCCAGTTTGTTCTTTTGTTGAGGACTCAAATCAGGAGGAAATAACCCACTTACCAATAGATTCACAATGTATGCATACCATGACAACTCATCGACATCCAACACCAACAACTGCTCGTCTGGATATTCCTCACAAATATGCCCATCATCCACTACATGTGTCGAGCTCTCAAGTCTAGAAAAATGGTCAGCAATTTGATTTTCTGTCCCCTTTCTATCTTTAATCTCTAAGTCAAACTCCTGTAGCAATAAGATCTATCTAATCAAACATGGCTTAGCATCCTTTTTATTGAACAAATACCGTATTACTGCATGATTCGTGTATACAATGATGCTCGTGCCCACCAAGTACGATCTGAATTTATCAAATGCATACACCAAAGCTAACATCTCTTTTTCAGTCACTGTGTAATTCACTTGGGCTGCATCAAGGGTCTTGCTTGCATAATAAATAGAGTGAAATACCTTATTCTTCCGTTGACCAAGAACCGCACCCATTGCAACATCACTTGCGTCACACATGAGCTCAAATGGCAAAGCCCAGTCAGGAGCAATAAGGATAGGTGCCTCTACCAACTTCTTTTTCAAAACCTCGAATGCCTTCACATATGATTCACAAAATACAAATTTCACATCTTTTTCCAAGAGTGCACACATGGGGCATGCAATTTTGGAAAAATCTTGAATAAACCTTATGTAAAATCCAGCATGACCCAAAAAACTTCGCACCCCTTTTACCGATACAGGTGGAGGGAGTTTTTCAATAACTTCAATCTTTGCCCTATCAACTTCCAGCCCCTGCTTTGACACTTTATGCCCAAGAACTATACCTTCCGTCACAAGGAAATGGCACTTCTCCCAATTGAGAACAAGATTAGTTTCTTCACACCGAGCAAGGACTTTATCAAGGTTTTGCAAACATACCTCGAAAGAGTTACCAAAGACTGAAAAATCATCCATAAAAATCTCTACGAACTCCTCCACCATATCATAGAAAATAGCCATCATGCAACGCTTAACGGTAGCCGGTGCATTACACAATCCAAATGGCATACGCTTGAAAGCGTATGTACCGTAAGGACATGTGAATGTAGTCTTCTCTTGATCTTGAGGATCTATAGCAATTTGATTGTATCCAGAATACCCATCAAGAAAGCAATAATACTCCTGCCAGGCTAAACGATCCAACATCTGATCAATAAAAGGGATTGGATAATGGTCTTTCCTCGTAGCATCATTAAGTTTCCAGTAATCCATGCAAATACGCCATCCAGTTATAGTTCTTGTAGGAATCAATTCATTATTATCATTTGTGATCATCGTTATACCACCCTTTTTTGGAACACATTGTACTGGGCTCACCCACATACTATCAGAGATAGGGTAAACAATTCCAAAATCTAGCCACTTAATTACCTCCTTCCTTACTACTTCTTTCATCACCGGATTCAAGCGTCGTTGGTGTTGCACACTCGGCTTGTGCCTTCTTCCATGTAAATTTTATGCTTGCATAAACCCGGATTAATACCATGGATGTCAGACATCTGCCAACCAATAGCCTTCTTTCTTCGTTTTAGTATCAACAATGCCGCATCAACTTGTTCCTGTGACAAATTTGCTGCCAGAATAATAGGAAGAGTCTCATTGTCACCTAGGAAAGCATATTGAAGGTGAGATGGAAGTTCCTTCAATTCAAGCTTCGGTGCCTCCTCAATTGATGGCTTAGTTGGAGGACCGAGTGGAAGATTTAACGGTTCCCATCTACCCTCTTTAGCATAGATACCCATAAGATCAAGAACTTGCACCATTTCACTAGCTTCTGCATCCCCAAAAACATCTTGCCCCATCAAAACTTTTTCCAACGGATCTGTAGACAAAGTGTGGATGCTTTCAACTGCCAAATCTATAGCTGTAATAGCCGACAAGTTCTCATAAATTTTTGGAAGCTTCAAAGCCCTATATACATCAAAGACTTCAACCTTATCATGAGCTCGCATAGTAAGTTTCCCGGCTGCTACATCAATGATCTCCCCTCCAGTGGCCAAAAACGGATGCCCCAAAATAAATGGGACTTTCGGGTCAGGCTCAAAATTCAGCACCACAAAATCAACCAGAAAGATCAACGAACCCACTTGAACCAGAACATCCTCAACAATGCCATCAGGTCTAGTCACGGATCGGTCTGCAAGTTGCAGAATAATAGTCGTAGGCTTGGGATGACCCAAACCCAACTCCTTGAAAACTGAAGTGGGCATCAGATTTATACTAGCCCCCAAATCACACAATCCACGAGCGCAGACACGATCTCCCATAGTAATCTTCACAGTGAAGCTTCCAGGATCCTTCAGCTTAGTAGGTAACCGATTTTGAATGCGAGAACTACACTCCACAGTTAATGCAACTGTGGCATACTCTGTCAATCTACTCTTGTTTGCTACAATATCTTTCACGAACTTGGCATACTTTTGGAATACCCTGCAAGATATCCATAAGAGGCAAATTAATTTGCACTTGTTTAAGTAGTTCAATGAGCTTACCAAAGCATTCATCCTCCTCCTTCTTCTTCTTAAACTTCTGCGGGAAAGGGGGAGGAAATTTCACACTATGTATCTCTTTATCATCTTTGGAGCTTTTGGTAGACTCCACTTGTTCGTCTTCAATCACCACTACTTTCGGCTCCAATTCTTTCGCTGGTGCAATCGTATCCTCTAACTGCTTACCACTACGGGTAACTATAGCATTCACCTGCTTGGGATTTGGCTCAGTATCACCTGGAATACCTCCTTGGGGCCTTGTATTCTGTGCGTTAGCTAACTGGCCAATCTGCTTCTCCAAATTCTGAGTAGCCAACTGATTGTTCCTCACATCTGCTGCCAGCTTTGCTTGCTCAGCCATAATCTATTTTAACATATCCTCCACGCTCATATCTCCAGGTTTAGAACCCACTTGATTTCCTTGACCTTGCTGTTGGTTGCCCCAAATTTAAACTACTAAAGTGATTGTTCATCATGTTTTGCATAGCTAAAATTTGGGCAGATAATGCTGTGACTGCATCCATATCTAGTTTCCCAGCAACCTTCTTTGTAGAATTCCTCGAATTATCACTATGCCAGTCTGGATTTCCCTGTGAAATATGATTCAACAAAGCATATAATTCATCATAAGTCTTCTCCAAAGCTTGTCCACCTGCAGCTGAATCAAGTAGAATTTTTGTATTGGGGTCGAGAGCCGCAATGAAAGTATGCACCAACACTTCATTAGCT
Organism: Capsicum rhomboideum; assembly: GCA_031232105.1. Taxonomy (NCBI): domain Eukaryota; kingdom Viridiplantae; phylum Streptophyta; class Magnoliopsida; order Solanales; family Solanaceae; genus Capsicum; species Capsicum rhomboideum. The sequence goes on from CP124712.1 coordinate 84,681,403, forward strand.
TGGTGGTGATGAGGACAATCTCGCAGCATGGATTTGAATCGGTTCCAAGCTTGGTACAAATTCTCATCATTTCTCTGTCTGAAACTTAGTATCTCACTCCTCAGCTTTGCTGTCTTTCCAGATGGAAAGAATCTTATCAAGAATTTCCGAGCAAGATCATCCCAAGTAGTGATAGAATTAGCTGGCTCTGTATCTAACCACCTCCTTGCTTCCCCCAACAGAGAAAAGGGAAACAAAGTAAGTCTCACATAATCTGAAGACACACCTGCAGGAATATATGTGTCACTGATCTCCATAAAATTATGGATATCCCTCTGCGGGTCCTCATGAGCAAGACTTGTAAACTGTCCACTTAAGTGCAAGAGTTGCACCATATTCTGTTTAAGCTCAAATTTGCCTCCAGCCGCCGGTTTGAGAATACTGGAGGTCACATTAGTGGAGAGTGGGACTGCCACATTGCAAACTGTTCTAGCTGTCATTACTTCCGGCTCACGTCTCTCTGCAGCTGGTTCTTAAATTCATACGGGATTACCCCGTATTCCTTCGCCAGCCAGTTCGACTTGTAGGATTAGGTAGTCTGCAGCCTGTCTCCTCAATCTATTGAAATATCTTTCAGGTTCAGACTGCGGGGCTACCAAATCTTTGTTCCTTGCCAGTGTTCCGATGAAGTAAGCCTGCAAAATAGAACAACTAAGATCAAGTTGTCAACACGTAGCTGAAAATTAAAGTACAAACGTCAATAATTGAAATCTATCTATTTAAAAGTCCCCGGCAACGGCGCCAAAAACTTGTTGCGACCCAGCTATACACGCAAGTGTACGTGATCGTTCAAGTAATAAAGTGGCTCTTTTTAAAGAGCCGGATATAGAACCCAAGGGACTTTCGTCAACAGAAATCAACTCTGGACGTCAAACTATAATTAAAAACTAGTGTTGCAAAAACGACAAGAGATTTGGTGCTGAAAATTAAATGATTGCGGACTATGAACTCCTATCTTCGCTACCGTAACTTTGGTTTTCGCAAATACGCTTGAAAAATCAATAAAAAGTGAATTCCCAGCGCTAAGGCACCCCGAACGTCATCTCTTGAGCATAATTGTTATTGGTTTAAGCACTTCGAGTTGTTTATCGTGGTTATTGATCCCGAGGTTAATTTTATGATTATACTTGTCTCCAAAATATTATGTTCTACTAGAAATTGGAAGCCTAACTACATCCGTGAGTGGTGATAAGCTTAACCAATTCTAGAGCATTTAAGTTTTCTTCTCGTAACTGACCAAGTGTGGTGGTGTAGGTACCTCTCAGTCCTAACCACATGTCAATCCCTTAGAATTCCTTCCCCGAGAAAGACCACACTTCATATATTCACGTTCTATATCATAGTTTCTCTCTCGAGCTCACTTCAAGACAAGGAATATATTCCAATGGTGATCAAACATTAAAATAATAAAATTTAGAATATATGAATAACCAATTTATGATAAACTTCAGAAAAAACCAATAAAATTAACCCAAGAGATTCATGTTCTTGGCCTTAACCCCAAGAATGAGGGATTTTAGCCACTCATAATGTCAATCAATATCCAAAAGTCAATAAATACCATAAAAATTGAAAAGAAGAGGAATGGAACCTAATTGAGATGCCCAAAACCGCCCAAAATATTCTAAGGATGATGGAATGCCTATACAATAACCAAAAAGCCCTATTTATAGACCCAAAGTCGAGGCAAAATCGGCCAAAAAGCGGCCCATCACGCCCTGGGGTACGCCTGACACTTAGGCAGATTTTTCCTCAGCAAAAGGGTGCTCCCAGGCGGCGTGGCACGCCCCTGGACGTGCCCCAAGTCTGCCTGGGCAAGTGAAAATTTAGCCAAAAGCGGCCTGGCACGCCCTCTGGCGCGCCAGGCCCTTAATTTGTGATTTTTTTGCTTTCGTTGATTTCTCTTCGCGGATTTGGTTGGATTCTTAAAGTTCAACTCTTTGCCTTTCCTCTTATCTTCAATATTCTTCACTTGTAGCTCCTCCAAGCCTCACTTTTCACGCCAAAAATTCTCCAAAAAGTCGCAAATTCCACCTACAAGGGTCTAATCATATTGGTTAGCACAATATCCCATATTCCATCAAAAACTTATATAGTACACAAGTATTGTTCTCAAAACTAAGGTAATCATAGGTTAAAGTCACTACTAAGGCATATAAATACGCCTTAGATCATATATTAATCATGGATTGTTGTTAATATGTTGTTGTGAAAGGTGTTGATATGACTTGATGGAGTAATTGTGATGTAGTGTTAATGAGGAAGTGTAAAGGATAAACTTGGTGTGAAATGCTATTGGTTTGTGATGTCTTGGTCAATGTGTGGAATATTGTGGTGTTGTTGGTATGGTGATGCAATGAGTTGTATTGTAGAAGGATGAAATGACACTATATAGCAGTCACATAGCTCATTATCGTTTTATGCACTTGTAAGGTAGTTAGTTATTAACGTGAGCTCCGTTATGTACTTGTGTTGTAGTGTAAAACGTAAGGAAGGAGCTGGATTGTTGTATTCACATATAGTACTGTGTATTCATATTGGGAATATAAGGTATGTAAGGTTACTCTTTTCGTATCCTTCTACAACAAATATTGTTCACATTGACATTGTACTTGTTCCATTCCGAAATGTCCAAAGGTATCTCATTTCAGGTTGTCATATAGTTTTACTCATAGGACCAACGGTGATTCACATGTCTCATGTTCATTTACTAATGTTACAAACTTCCAATAATGTACAACCACCAACTTATCACTCTTATAACAAAAGAATTGAAGTAATGCATACTTGTTGGGTATGGGTGGCAACCCAAAGGGGAAAAAGCCTAGTTAGGGGCGATCCCGAATGACTATTGAGTACGGGTGGCAACTCGAAGGGGCGTAAGCCTAGCTAGAGGCGATCCCAAAGGATTATTGGGAATGGGTGGAAACTCGAAGGGGCATAAGCCTAGCTAGAGGCAATCCCGAATGAGTGGCAACTCAAAGGGGCGAAAGCCTAGCTAGAGGCGATCCCGAATGATTATATGAATAATATTATATGAACGATGTTATATGAATGGTTGTGATAATGATATGAACGAAAAATGAAAGAAATAAATGCAATGTACACGACTCCACACATGTATATTTTGGTGGCTAATCTATATTGTCCACCGACTTGTACTTGATTTCATTGAAGTCCTTATATCTTATGCAGTTACTTATAGCCTTACATACTCAGTACATTCTTTGTACTGACGTCCTTTAGGGGACTTTCCTTACTTGCTGCAGGCACATGTGCTAGTAGACCTCCACAGTAGGTTGCGGGTCATCTACGGAAAATTGGTGAGCTCAAGTTGGTTTGGGGCTTTCCAAGTCACATGTGTACACTTTTTTTGGTATTATGTACATGTTGTATAAAGTGGGGACTTGTCCCGACTTTAGGTTGGTGATGTCTATGTATTTGTAGAGGCTTTGTAGATGTTGTGAGACAAATGAAGGCATGTGTGTCCATTTTGACTTGATGGCCCTAACGGTAAGTTTCATATATATCATATGTTCTCCATAACTTCCGCCATTAGTATTTTATATTTACATGAGATAGAATGTTTTTAACTCAGAGACGTGCATATGAATGTACATGAATGAAGGTTGGTTCTCTCGGGCCTTAACGGCTTCAGGTGCCAGTCCGCCCCGTTGGAATTTGAGGCGTGACAGTAACTCCTGCAACCACAATACTGTATCACCTGTCAATGAGAATGGAAAGACCCTCAACCAAATGGATTCTTGTGAGATATAAGCAATGTCAAATGGAGTGCAAACATCTATGAAGTTCTTTAAGTGGAGGTTTGCATCTTCGTGAGCTTGTCTAGCAAATAGGCCCTTCATTTGGAGTAAGTAGATCATTACACTTGTGACATGAAACACTCCATTACCCTCCACGGGTGAGATGTGAATTGCACTTTCCCTTACGGTATCCCCTAGGTGATCCTCATCACCAAGATGTCCATCGAAGGAGGCGTCATCGCTCCCATTCATACTCATTGTATCATGAAGGCCTAGATTATCCTCTTAACAAGACAAAAACAACAAATAAAGTAAATTTTACTCTACGGCTAACAAAAGTAACTTATAACACTTCAAAGAATACATGCTACATTTCATTCCCCGGCAACGGTGCCATTTTTTATAACACTCAAATACACTCTAAGAAACGAATGTATGCGGTCATTAGCAATACTTTTACCCAACTTAGGAGTTGTGTTCAAATTCATAGGGAATAAGAGAAGGAGATTCACTCTCAAGTGTCACAAGTGACTATATGTTGGCATGCAATGCTAGGAATAAAGCAAATAACGTAAATGGGAGGGGGGGTTGTTCAATCAATTTAGTTGTCAAATAGTTAATCTCGGTGTTTGGTTTAAAAAAATTTAAATCAAAAAAATGTAATCAAGTATAATAGATATGTGGGTTCATGCCCTCAGAAGTGCGAATATAAGCATGGTAAGTACCAATTTGCCTAGATTCAACTAATTGTAAAGGATAGGCGAGGTCATATGTTTCAACGCCAATATTTAAGCAAAACATTAAAATCTCATTTGTGGGTTCTTTCGAACACCTCACACATGTGTCCTTGTAACTGATAACGCTCAAATACACCCCAGACTAGAATGTAAGCGGTTGTTAGCAATATAATTACCCAACTTGGAGTCAGGGTCGAATCCACGAGGAATGAATGCAATAGCTTTCACCTCTAAGTGTTATAAGCAACTAGTGCTAACACGTGATGCTATAAAAATAATACGAAAAAGTAAATAGGGAGAAAATTTATCAATTGTCGATTTGTAACTGTTGAAACTTTTGTAACTTGTAACACACAAATTCAAGAGTAGAGAAAAAGGATTAAAACCAAGGGTATAATGAGACTTGGGGTTATGCCTTCATAAGAGTGAATCTGTGTATGGGTGCATCGAATATTTGACTATAGCTAGCTAAGAGTTATGGGTAGGTTAGATTACAGGTGCTTAGTGTCAATTTGTCAACCACACACCAAGGTTTCACAATTGGGTTCTTTCAAACACCTCAACAGTGCAGCTTATGCAACCAATCCATGACCTCAATTAACATCCTTACGTCTAAGAGATGCTATTAAATGACACACATCAAGTTATTGTTCAAACCCATTCCTCACTCTTATCCCTTTTGTCAAGGATGATAAGGGTTCTATAAGTAATTAGAGTTTGCAACCTCTAATTTGACTGAAAACATGGAATGAGATTAAAACCCATGGCAAATGTCTAACAATACTCAATCAAACGAAACCCATACACGTATCACACCTTATTCAAGCATAACCCCAAGTAGAGAAATTAGCTACTCATAGAAGAAGATAAAAGATAATTACCGAAGTTCTCTTCCCAAACTTCCATGGAATTCAATTGCTTACAAGAATTTTTCTTGGAATTAATGCAAAAATGTAAGAATATAGCTTGTTTCTCTCTTTAGGGTTCACTCCTTTCTTTTTTCCTCCCTCCGAATGTCTCTAGATAAATGCCTCTCCCCAAAAATTACATGTTATATCTCCCAAAAATCGCATGCGCTGAAATAACAAAAGTGCCCCTGCCTAGCCATCTGCGCCAGCGCAGACGGCTGACCTGCGCGCGCAGGAGGCTGGCGCAGATGAAGCTGCCTTGCGCTGCCTAGTCCCTTCAATTGGCCATCTGCGTGCGCATCTCCTGGCCTGCGTGCGCAGGAGGCCAGCGCAGATGGCACTGCATTGTGCTGCTCCACTCCTAAGCCAGCTACCTGCGTGCACATCTCCTGACCTGCGTGCGCAGGTGGTTGTTAAACTCCCAGGGTGTTAAATCCAGCATCTTTTCTTCATTTTTCAAACTCTCATTGACTCGTATGGTTAGCTCGAGCTCGATTTAATCCATTACCTGCATACAAGAGCCATATAACATGAAATTTATATCGAATCAATGCGAATTTCAAGATAATTCAAGCTCAAGTGTATTAAGAATCGGGTAAAATATCGACTTATCAACTTCCCCAAACTTAAACTATTGCTTGTCCTCAAGTAATCAAAAACACCTACAGGAAAAAGAAAAGGATGCTCTTAACAATGAACAACCACAAGGGACATCATTAAACCTTTAAACCTATAAAATTCAATCGGTTCCTCCAATAAGTCATGACAAACAAGCAAAACATGCTTTTTTTTTTCACAACTCAATCCTCATTTACAAGGAGGCACATTCCTCAAACAAATCATTTTCAGGTTGGGCTGCTTCTCAAGATGTGACACAAGATTCTTCAGAGCTTGTCTCATCTCCAAATTGCAAATTGTCTTGCTCATTTTCCCAAATTGAAGGTGGAACATCACTCTCTCTTTCAAGATATCATTGCCTCTCACTTGAAAAAGTTCTCCCCACCCCCACATGGTAATGTGATTAAGTGGGGGGGTAAGGATAGAATGAACTCTCTCTCTCACTCTCACAAAGAAATTCAAGTACCACATGTAGAACCATAGGCTTGCCCTTTGTGTCATTCGCCACTAATGGGGATCAACAAGGTTTTAAGTCACCAAGGACTTGCCAGCAATGACGAAGGTTTGGTTAAGGGTAAAGGTTTATGGATCAATTGATTAGAAGATTTCTCTAGACACCATCGCCTTATCATTTCTTAGGCCCACTTTGTTCAAGCTCTCCACCTTATTCACCTTTTAGTTGCCTTGTCTTTGCTATTCTTCTCTCTTCTTTTCTCTTTTTGCATATATAGCCTTCCAACCGAAATTCCCTCTTAATTTGCTTTTGAGGCCCTTTCATTCATTTATTAGCAACTCATGCCTCTCCATTATATTTCTTTATTCATTTGCTTATGCAACAACCAAGCATACACCTCCCCTTTTTTAAAAATTTATACATCTCCTTTTTTTTTTTCTAACTTAACTTTTAACTTCCATCTCCACCATTTTCACAATCATGCTTCTCCAAGCTCAGGCCTTTACTTACATTGGTTCACATTAAGAATCATGTGATGTGTTTCCAAAGATTGAGTGATATACAAGAAAAAGGGTTGTCAAAGACGAAGGTAGGGTGTAATAGTATGGTCATATCCAAGAAGAAAGTAGTGAAAGGCTCAATTGGGTTAACTAGGGATAACTGTCATGGTGGAAATTTAGGTCGAGTGGTGGACCAAATGGCCTCGGGTCATCCTCTAAACCAAGTTAGGTCCCAAATTTCGCCTTGAATACACGCGGGGCAAGTTCTAGACTATCATGTATGTATAAGAACTAATCAACAATCTCACCACACTAGGCACTTTTTCTTTAAAATAGAAAGCTAGTCTTTCCCCCCAACTTTGAGCAAATGAACTTGACAATCTACTCTAAGTCAAAGACTTAAGAAGCATGAGCCAAAAACTGAATTAACAGGTCACACACAAGAGGAGACTTGGAACTACTTTTCTCTTTTCTTTTCTAAAACAAAATCATTTTCTCAAATCATTTTTTTGTTTGTTTGCCATGACAATTTTGGAGGGATCTTTGAACCTCTTCAATTTCCCCAAACTTACATTAGGACTAGCATGCAAAAAGAAACCGGCAAGGGCACTATCCATATCACAACTTCACAAAGATGGGGCAATATTTGAATCAACAAAAATGGCCCGGCAAGGGCAATATCCGAATCAAAACTCCTAACAAGATGGAATCCAAATAGAATCATGAATTAATATTATAAACCATAAAGTACCAATGAATGAATTTGCCTACCCCCCCCCCCCCCCTAAAAAGTTTTGCATTGTCCCCAATGCAATCAATATAAGACAAAAATGAAAGGAGTGAAAGACAAAACTCCCTGAGGCGCACTAGGCGCTCGGATCGGTATCATGAGACGGTTGTGCTGATGCTAGGGCTGTAACAGAAGGAGCCTCATCAGACTAGGCTCCTGTATGAACCACTACAAAAGGCCGAGAGCTAGGGCTAGCACCAACTGCCTGTGCCTGGAGCTTCTCAATGGACTTTCTTTTGGCTAATTCTACCTGTTGATCCTCAGAGAGCCCCGTGCCAAACTCGATATCTGTCCCTTCCCCCATAGGAGAATACCCAAACAAGTCCGCAAATGGAAGGATAGGGCCAGTCTCTACAGGTGGGATAGTGAACTGGGTATCATCGATAGAGATGGAGGGCTGCATCAACTGTATCTTATCACGCAGACTTGCAAGATCAGTCTTGAGTGCCGTCACTGCCTCACTCTCCTCCCAGGCCTCAACCGCGGATAATCTCCTCTCATAGTCTATCATCTGAGCACGTAAAGGCCCAAGGCTCCTCTCAATAGCCACCTGAATGAAGTGAGGAATATCGGCCACCAAACGGGAAATAGAACTGTCATTTGCCAAGGTCATGGCTGCAACCTTAGCAAATGTCAGCCTAGAAGACTGAGGAGTCTGTACTGACTGTGTAGTGTGTGCTGGAGGCGGTGCTTGAGGGAGATCACGATCTAAAGGTATGTCACTATATGCTGACACATGAGAAGTCATAGGAGAGGTGCTAGCAGTGGGCTCCTCTCGCATGGAAGAACCGGAATCCTCTCCAAACTTCCTCTTTAAACCTACAGGATTATCATCATCCTGGCTGGTACGAATATCAATAAAACCCATGCATTTGATTTTCGTGTCAATCTTTGGGAAGAAAGGAACATGGTGGACTGCACATAAAGCCGATATAAGAGCAGGAAAAGGTAGTAGCGTGCCCACTTGCTTGGATCGAATCTTTATCACTTCAGTAATGATCTCTCCTGGGTTGACAGTCACCCCATCCATAATACAACCCACAAGAATAGCCCTTTCAAGAGTGACATCTTGATCATTTTTGGAAGGAAGCAACCGATTTCCCACAAAGCCGAGCCAATGCTTGGCTTGAATAGAAAGATCTCGTCTTTTGATTTGGCCAACCCCATTTGCCCATAGCGGAAGACCTTTAGCAATTATCTTGGAAAGCCATGGAAAATGAGCGCGCCCTTCAAGCATTCGCCTCTTGCACTCAACCCCCGGAGCACAATCAAGACCAAAGTATAGTTTATTAATGTCAGAAGCGGAGCACGTAACTTCCACTCCTCTAACAAGTACACTCTGAAGGCAAGGTTGGTCTGCCACTGGTGGTTTGTACTTTTGTTGATTGTGCCGAATGACGTATGAGGCATAAAATTCCTTTACAAGCTCAGGAAAATAAAAGGACGGGGGCGAGTCCGGATCAATGTCCGTGAATATTTCCCAAGCAAACTTGGTGACTTGGCTGATAATATCAGGGAAATGTTCACGAACATCCTTCACATTAAACAGTTTCTCAGCATTGAAACCCCTAGTAGACACCCAGTCATTGTACAGGTTGTGCATTTCCACGTTGGCAAATCTGAGTGCATCCACATCTTTGGCCATCTCCCTTGAAATGTCAAGTGTGTATTGCACGTCAGGAGTGGTAGAGAGTCCTTGTTGAGTGGGAGATTTTCTTTGTGAAGGAGTGGCAATGGCCTTGCCTTTGGTCTTTGGAGGATCTTTCTTTGCTCCTCGAGGCATTGATTTCCTTGGAGACATTCCCTGCAAAGAACTAGAAGAAACAAATCACACAAACCAAAGGTAAAACATGTTTTTGGAGTTTTATGGTATATATATATGAAATAAAAATAAAGAAATTTTGAAAACGAAGTAAACTATGGTGAATGCAAAGCAAATTTTATAAGAAAGCTCCTAGGAGTATATTAGGACCACTATGACTCAAACACGATCCATCATGACTCAAATGATAATAAAAACGATGGTTTGCCCATAAGAATGGTGCCACCGCATCAATCATAGGGTAAAGCATGCATTTATGTTATGAACAAGTGTGCGCACCAACTCATTTTATCAACAAGAAACACCCATTGTACCTCATATAGTGAAGAAATATAGCAAGAATTATGGCATCCTCAAAATCATGTAAATTACACATCTTCTCTATACTAGTGAAACACATTATTTGGAGATGGAATAAAGCTCATGGTAAGTTCATGGAGCCATGTGAAGGTCACTTAAATTATGCATAAGAGAAAAGACAAGGGAATACTCATGTTGGAATTTCATCAAACACATAGTGTGCATACACTTTTGGGTACTCAAGACTTCCCCATTTGAATATGGAGCATCACCCCCAACTCAATCAAACCACAACAACACAATACTACACCATAGGGAGTCCACATGACTCCATGAATCACCAAAAACTAGCACAAAGCATGAGTTTCCTTATGTATTAAGAAGCTTCTTATAAAATATAAACCAAATGAACTTACCAATCTTTTAAGAGAAGAAGTGGAGGAGTGGAGTCTTTTAAGGTGAAGTAATGAGTGCAATCCCCTTTGAGAGTGAAGGGGATAAGAAGGCACGAGCAACCTTTAACACAAAAAGACTCGCCTATGGCAATGGTGTATAACCGAAACTCGCCCCTCTTTTTTTTTTTCTTTTGAGTGTGTTGAGTTTAGAAGATGGTGGGTTTGGGTTTGGGTTTTGTTTTAAAGAAGTTAAATAAAGAAAATGGTCAACCCGGGTCGGGTTGACCCAAACCCATTTAAAAAGATATTTTCGGAGGCACCTCACCTGCGCCCCACCATGCGCACGCATGTGGGGAGATGCGCACGCAGGTGGGCAATCCTTACTTGGGCAGTGCACCTGGGCGTGTGGAGGACAGCAATAGCACCTGTGGAGGGTCACCTGCGCATGCATGCTGGGGCCTGTGCACGCAGGTGAATATTTTGGCTTCGAAGGAGGCACGAGGCAGAGCCTCCTGCGTTGCTAGCCTGCGAACGCATGTGCCTGGGATGCGCACGCAAGTGGTTCCTTGCCCCCATACAGATTGTTGCCTTCCACCTGCTAGCCTCATGCGTCCCAACATGTGTGAGCATGTGGGCATGTGAGCTAGCAGGTGATTAATTTAGCTCAAAACAGTACCCATGCTCCCGCACTTAGCATTATTAACCTGCATTCACCAAATTAACTAAGAATTAGCAATCAAACAAACTTGAATTGACTATAAATAACCTTGGGTTGCCTCCCAAGAAACGCCTTAGTTATCTTTGTGGCTCGACGTTGTTCCTCATCATCAAGCATCTTTAAAACGGAGCAACTCAACCTTAGCTGCTCCAGGTCCGCCCTAAAAATAATGTTTCAATCGTTGGCCATTCACCATGAACCTTATTTTCTCAAGGTCCTCGAGCTCAATAGCACTACTAGGGAAGACATTCACCACAACAAAAGGACCAGACCACTTGGATTTTAGTTTCCCCGCAAAGAGTTTCAACCTCGAATTGAAGAGTAGCACTTTATCCCCTTCATGGAACTCTCTTTTTAAAATCTTGGCATCATGCCATTTCTTCATTTTCTCCTTATATAATGCTGAGCTCTCATATGCCTTAAGTCGAAACTCATCCAACTCATGAAGTTGATCTAGTCTTGACTTCGAGGCATCTACCCAATCCATGTTCAATTTTCACAAGGCCCACAAAGCTTTGTGCTCTAACTCAATCGGGAGATGGCAAGCTTTTCCAAACACTAGATGATAGGGCAAAATTCCTATAGGAGTCTTGAATGCGGTCCTATATACCCACAGAGCATCATCAAGTTGCCTTGCCCAATTTGTACGCCCTACATTTACGGTTTTCTCCAGTATAGATTTGATCTCCCGATTGGAAACCTCCACTTGGCCACTTGTTTGAGGGTGGTATGGAGTCGACACCTTATACCGCACTCCATATTTTTCAAGCAAAGCTTTAAATAGCCGATTGCAAAAATGTGAACCACCGTCACTAATGATAGCTTGAGGAGTTCCAAACCTAGTGAAAATGCTTTTTCTTAGGAAGAGAGTTACACTTTTACCTTCATTGGTTGGTAAAGAAATGGCCTCGACCCACTTGGACAAGTATTCAACGGCCACCAAGATATACTTGTTACCATATGAGCTCACAAATGTACCCATAAAATCAAGGCCCCATACATCAAATAGCTCCACCTCAAGATTGGGTCTTAAAGGCATTTCATTCCTCCTCGAGATACCACCATGCTTTTGACATTGAATGCAAGTGTTTACTAATTCATGAGCATCACGGTGAATAGTAGGCCAATAATATCCACACTGAAGGACTTTTGCTGCGGTCCTCACACCACCATGGTGGCCACCAAAAGGAGAAGAATGGCATGCTCCAAGAATGGCTTTTGTCCCCTCATCCATGACAAATCGCCGTAGGATTCCATCTGCACATTCCCTAAAAAGATAGGGCTCATCCCAGAAATACCGCTTCACATCATGGAGGAATCTTTTCCTTTGATAGTAACTCAGGTCATCCGGAAGGAGTCCACTCACTATATAATTTGCAAAATCAGCATACCATGGTAGAGTGCTCTCTTTCAAACTCATGAAAAGTTCGTCCGGGAATGTATCATCAAGATCAATACCCCCCCAACTGTTCACTTTTTTCTCAAGACGTGAAAGATGGTCAGCTACTTGGTTTTCACACCCTTTTTGATCCTTCACTTTAAAATCAAATTCCTGTAGTAGTAGAATCCATCTTATTAATCGGGGCTTTGCTTCTTTCTTCGCCATTAAATACCGGAGGGCGGCATGATCAGTGTGCACAATGAATTTTGTGCCTAACAAGTAAGTACGAAATTTCTCAAACCCATACACCACGACTAGCAATTCTTGTTCTGTAACGGTGTAGTTCTTTTGATCATCATTTAGGGACTTGCTAGCATAGTAGATGGGAAGAAAAAGTTTCTCTTTTCATTGGCCAAGCACAACTCCCAATGCCAGCCCACTAGCATCACACATGAGTTCAAATGGTTGTGACCAATTTAGGGTCACGATAATTGGGGCTGAAACAAGCTTCTCTTTAAGGCAATTGAATGCCTTCATGCACTCTTCATTAAATTCAAAAGTGACCTCCTTCTCAAGGAGTTTGCACATCGGATGAGCAATTTTAGAGAAATCTTTAATAAACCTCCTATAAAAACCCGCATGGCCAAGGAAACTCCGGACCCCTTTGACAGATATTGGAGGTGGTAGCTTAGCGATGACTTCCACCTTGGCTTGATCGACTTGGATTTCTCGGCCAGATATTTTGTGTCCAAGAACAATCCCCTCCTTAACCATAAAGTGGAACTTCTCCCAATTCAACACAAGATTATTCGCCACACATCTTTCAAACACCTTCTCCAAGTGTTCAAGGCAATTTTCAAATGTATCACCAACCACTGAAAAATCATCCATAAACACTTCCATAGAACTCTCTACCATGTCAGAAAAGATAGAAAGCATACACCGCTAAAAAGTGGCCGGAGCATTGCATAATCCAAAGGGCATGCGCTTGAAGGCAAAAGTTCCATAGGGACAAGTGAAGGTAGTTTTTTCTTGATTTTCGGGAGCTATGGAGATTTGATTATAGCCTGAATATCCGTCGAGGAAGAAATACCAACCCCTACCCTCCAACCTATCGAGCATTTGATCCATGAAGGGCATGGGGAAGTGATCCTTCTCAGTCCATGAGTTTAACTTTCTATAGTCAATGCACACTCTCCAACCCGTGACAGTACGGACGGGTATAAGATCATTATTTTTGTTAGGGACTACCGTGATACCACCTTTCTTTGGGACACATTGAATTGGACTCACCCAAGTGCTATCCGAGATGGGATAAACCACACCTGCGTCAAGCCACTTGATGATTTCCTTCTTCACAACTTCTTGCATTGGAGGATTTAACCTTCTTTGGTGTTCTACACTTGCTACAAACTTGGGCTCAAGCTTGATCTTATGAGTGCATATGCCAGGTGGAATCCCAATAATATCCGCTATAGTCCATCCAAATGCCCGAATATACTGACTCACCACTGATTTCAACACCTCAATTTGCCTAGATGACAAATCACTTGCAATAATAATGGGTAGGGTCTCCCCTTCTCCCAAGAACACATACTGGAGATGAGGTGGCAATGGCTTGAGCTTGATTTATGGTGGATCTTCAATTGAAGGCTTCGCGGGAGGAGTTTCCCAATTTTTCAAGTCAATGTCCAGCTTACAAGGATTTTTTGGGTAAGACCCAAAACCTTTAAATGATGCAACTTCTTCTTAATATCTTTCATTCCCTTCACTTTCAAAATTCCACAAAACTCCCACCAAAGGCTCTCTAACAAATTCCTCCTCCATAGTATTAGCCACTATATCATCAACCACATCGATTACGGAGACAACTTGTAAATCCATAGGTTGTTTCATGGACTTGCAGACATTGAATGACACCTCTTCATTGTTTACTCGGAATTTCATTTCACCGTATTCAACATCAACTAAAGCTCGGCCGGTAGCCAAAAATGGTCTACCAATAATAATGGGGACTTCATTGTCAATTTCACAGTCCAAGATCACAAAATCAGCCGGAAATATGAAACGATCCACCTTCACAAGTACATCACACAACACACCCACGGGTCTTTTAATAGAGCGGTCGGCCATCACTAGGCTCATTGTTGTTGGTGTTGGAACTCCCAAACCTAACTTTTGAAATACGGCTAGTGGCATCAAATTAATACTTGCCCCAAGATCATATAAGGCTTTACCAAATTGATACACCCCAATAGTACATGGGATAGTGAATGCCCCCGGATCATCCTTCTTCACAACCATCGTACTAGACATTATAGCACTACAGTTATGAGTAACTTCAATTGTTTCGAAGTCCATGACTCTCTTCTTTGTTACCAATTCTTTCATAAACTTAGCATACTCGGGCATCTCTTACAGGGCTTCCAACAATGGTATATTTACCGAAAGGTTGCTAAATTTAGAAAGAAATTTCTTGAATTTCGAATCATCTTCTTTCTTCTTGAACCTTTGTGGGAATGGAGGAGGGATTTTAACTTGCGGCTTAGAGACAACCGAGTTTTCATTTGGTTTTGCATTACCACCATCAACCACTTATGGGCTTACCTGTTTCGCTTCCACCTTTTTCGACCCGTCAACACCTTGCTCTTGTGACATTTGAGTTTCATCTTTTGACTTATCAAGCCGAGTTCTTGTTTTGCTCACGTGGCCCCCCACACCCTTATCACAAAGGTTGTCATCAAGATTTTCAACATCATTTCCAAGGGTTCTCCCACTTCTAGTAACAATGGCCATGACGTGAGCGTCATTCTTTAGATTCACCACCGTGTCACTAGGAAGGCCCCCTCTTTGTCTCGCATTCATTTGAGAGGAGAGTTGACCCAATTGGGTTTCAAGTTGTTTTATCGAAGCCGAGTGTGAGGTGACAGTTTGGTTGAGATGCGACAAATCCCCTTTCATTTCCCTTAACATCTTATCGCTTCTTCAACTCCCATGAGGATACGAGCAAGCATATCTTCATTCTTATATTTCTCCGGATCAATAGAGGTTGCTTCCTTACCGTTGGACCTATCATGTGGAGGAACGTACTTATCATAGTCCCGATTTGTAGCTCGCCAATCACGGTCTCTATCTTTATCTCTCCAATCTCGGTCTCTTTCACGATCTCTATCACGATCCTTCCACTCACGATCTTTCCAATCACGGTCTTTATCCATCCAACCTTGATTCCCGCCCTTCCTTAGGTAGGTGGGGCGGGAAACCCCCTCTTGATTTGACATAAATCAGATCTCTTCATCAAGAATCTCCGCTTCATCATCATAGCTCTTAGCATCCTTGGAGGCAACGACATTAACCACCTTTGGTGTTGAACCCATTACATGTTTAGTGAGGAGTTCAAGTTGTGTCATCATCTTTGCCATACTTTCGTCCCTCTCCTCATCTTTCTTTCTTTTGTCTTGGCTTACAAAAGATGCGGAGGGAGCCCCCATGGCCACCTCGGAATCTCTTGTATGCCACCCACGACTTTGTTTGGTGACTTGATCCAGTAGTGCCGATGCAACACCATAAGTTTGTTTTACCAACGACCCCCCAGCTGCATTATCCGCAACCGTCTTATTTAATTGATCTAATGCTCGGTAGAATATTTGGAGGAGCATCTTATCCGTAACTTCATGAGTCGGGCATTGTATCAATTTCATGTTGAACCTTCGCCAAGCCTCATGTAATGGTTCACAATTCAATTGACGAAAGTTGATAATCTAATCCCTCAATTGCAAAATCCGGGATGGTGGGAAGAAGTGATCCAAGAATGCTTCCATCAATTCTACCCATGTAGTGATAGAACCTGCGGGCAATTGCCTCAACCACAATGCGGCTTCGCCAGTCAATGAGAAGGGGAAGAGTCTCAATCGGATGGACTCTTGTGATATATGGGCTATGTCAAATGGTATGCACACCTCAATGAAATTTGTCAAGTGAAGATTCGCATCCTCATGTGCTTGACCCCCATATAACCCCTTCATTTGAAGGAGGTGGAGCATCACACTAGTAACGTGAAACACTCTATTTCCGTCCGCGGGTGGTATGCGGATGGCACTTGCTCTCCCTGCGTCTCTCAAATAGTCTTCATCATCCATATGTCCGTCAAATGAAGCGGCATGGCTACCATGCTGACTCATTGAATCATGAAGACTTTGGTTTTCACCTATGAAGAACAAAAACAACAAATAAAGTAAACTTACACCACGGGAAACACAAGTAACTTAAAACACTAAAAGAAATGAATGCTACATTTCATTCCCCGGCAACGGCGCCATTTTTGATAACGCTCAAATACACCCCAGACTAGAATGTAAGCGGACGTTAGCAATATAATTACCCAACTTGGAGTCGGAGTCGAATCCACGAGGAATGAATGCAATAGCTTTCACCTCTAAGTGTTATAAGCAACTAGTAATAACACGTGATGCTATAAAATTAATATGGAAAAGTAAATGGGGAGAAAATTTATCAATTGTCGATTTGTAACTGTTGAAACTTTTGTAACTTGTAACACACAAATTCAAGAGTAGAGAAAAAGGATTAAAACCAAGGGTATAATGAGACTTGGGGTTATTCCTTCATAAGAGTGAATCTGTGTATGGGTGCATCGAATATTTGACTATAGCTAGCTAAGAGTTATGGGTAGGTTAGATTACAGATGCTTAGTGTCGATTTGTCAACCACACACCAAGGTTTCACAATTGGGTTCTTTCGAACACCTCAACAGTGCAGCTTATGCAACCAATCCATGACCTCAATTAACATCCTTACGTCTAAGAGATGCTATTAAATGACACACATCAAGTTATTGTTCAAACCCATTCCTCACTCTTATCCCCTTTGTCAAGGATGATAAGGGTTCTATAAGTAATTAGAGTTTGCAACCTCTAATTTGAATGAAAACATGGAATGAGATTAAAACCCATGGCAAATGTCTAACAATACTCAATCAAACAAAACCCATACACTTATCACACCTTATTCAAGCATAACCCCAAGTAGAGAAATTAGCTACTCATAGAAGACGATAAAAGATAATTACCGAAGTTCTCTTCCCAAACTTCCATGGAATTCAATTGCTTACAAGAATTTTTCTTGGAATTAATGCAAAAATGTAAGAATATAGCTTGTGTCTCTTTTTAGGGTTCACTCCTTTCTTTTTTACTCCCTCCGAATGTCTCTAGATAAATGCCTCTCCCCAAAAATTACATGTTATATCTCCCAAAAATCGCATGCGCCGAAATGACAAAAGTGCCCCTACCTAGCCATCTGCGCCAGCGCAGACGGGTGACCTGCACGCGCAGGAGGCTGGCGCAGATGAAGCTGCCTTGCGCTGCCTAGTCCCTTCAATTGGCCATCTGCGTGCGCATCTCCTGGCCTGCGTGCGCAGGAGGCCAGCGCAGATGGCACTGCATTGTGCTGCTCCACTCCTAAGCCAGCTACCTGTGTGCGCATCTCCTGACCTGCGTGCGCAGGTGGTTGTTAAACTCCCAGGGTGTTAAATCCAGCATCTTTCTTCACTTTTCGAACTCCCATTGACTCGTATGGTTAGCTCAGGCTCGAGTTAATCCATTACCTGCATACAAGAGCCATATAACATGAAATTTATATCGAATCAATGCGAATTTCAAGATAATCCAAGCTCAAGTGTATTAAGAATCGGGTAAAATATCGACTTATCAGTAACAAACCAAATTCCTCAATTAGTAGCCTTATGTCTAAGATCTACTATTAAATGATAAAATCTAGTTATTGTCAATCACTACTCCTCACCCTTATCCCATTTGTCAAGGATGAAAAGTGTTCTAAATAAAACTATAGTTTGCAACCTCTAACTTAGGTTAAAACAAGGAGTAATGCCTAAATCCTTAACAAATAATTGATTATATAGGCAAATGGGTACAACCCACACACAAATCACAACTCAATCATGCATAACCCCAAGTTGGGGAATTTAGCTACTCATGACAAGGGAAGAAGAAGATATACTTATATTATCATTAAATTCAACCATAGAATCCAAAATCCTCAAGAGAAATTTCAAATTCCAAGCAAGAAATCAAGCACAAGTAGTAAATCCCACTCTTAGGGTTTCAATTACAAGCTTTGGACCTCAAAATTTGACAAAAGATGGAGTTTTAGATATGAAAACCCCTTTTTATATCTCAAAAAATGTGTTTCAGATAATTAAGGAAACTCCACTGCATTGGGCACATGCTGGCGCACATGCCAGTACATGTGGCATATGCGTGCATAGGTGGGCTTCACATGTGGGATCTTGAGCTCCTTTAGGCTTACTGGTTCGGCCAGGTGCGGCCTCATGTGCAGGCGCACTTCTCTATGTGTGTGTGCAGGTGACTACGTAGGTTACCATTCTTCTTGCCATGTATTATTTAAGCTCCTTTCCTTTATTTTTGCACTCCATTTGACTCATATAGTTAGATCGACCTCAAATTCATCAATTACCTGCACAAACGGGCAATTTGACATGAGATACACCTCAAATCAAAGGAAACTAACGATAATTACCTAGATTGCATCATACTTTTTCAAGGTCTTAGGAAGACCCAGCACAAAATCCATGGCAATCCTTTCCCCAATTTCCACTCCAGAATGGGCATTCTCTAAAGTAGACCTATAGGCTTCTAATGCTCATACTTTACCTGCTGACAATTTATAATGCTCAAATACACCCTAAAAAAAGTGTACGCGCTCGTTAGCAATATATTTTACCCAACTTGGAGTCATGGTTGAGTCCACAAGGAATGAGAGCATTAGTTTCACTCTTAAGTTTCACAAGCTACTCTAGGCTTGCACAAAATGTCGAAATTAAACATAAAAGTAAAATTAGGAGGGGGGGTTGTCTGAACAACATTTTAGTATCAAGTTAATAGTATCAATGTTTGGTTTGCCAAAGCGAAACGCAATGAGATTGTATTCAATTAAATTAAAACACTTGTGTTATGCCTTCTCGAAAATGATTATGTACGTGGGTATGTGAAATACACCTAGGATTCAATTGCTAGTTATGATTAGGCATGATTTTAGATACTGGAAATGATTTCTCAATCCACAACCGAATTTCACATGGGCTTCTCTTGAACACCCAAGTGTCTACACTTACAAAACAACCATTAGCCTCAAAGTGGATAATATATCCCTAGCATTACCACTTAAATGAGTGTAACTCAAGTTTTGTTAGCTAAGTCTCATCGCTCTTGTATACCCTTTCAAGAAATTCAAGAGATCCAAACATAGACTAAGTTTGCAACCTCAATCTAATTCAAAGATAAATAATCACTACTCAATAACGTCTAACCCCAAGTATGGGATATTAGTTACTCATAACGAAGGAAAAAGAAATTATACCAAATTCTACTTCATATCCACCAAAGAATACAAGCGTTTCACAAGAAAATTCTAAATTACAAGCTAAGAGTAGTAAATCCCAAGATTAGGGTTTGATTACAAAATCAAGCATACCCAAAATTGGCAATAGTCCCTTTTCTAATGACCAAAAAGGCTTAAATAGCATCAGCAAAAATGGGCCACATAGTTACAAAAATGCCACTGCTTGAGCATTCGGTTGAGTAAAATCCATCGTCGAATGAGACGGCGATGCACCAAATTGTACTTGGCTCACCGATTCATCAACATGGCAATCTACAAGGGTTGGCTTCTATTCCTTTTGGTAATGAAAGTCTTGGTCCACCGGTAGGTTCAGCGATGCGCTGATATGTCCATTGTATCACCATTTTGCTACTCTATTTCCTGGCTTTTTTCTGTTAGATTTAGTGATGGAGACGCTCAATTGGCGATCCGTCACTCACTTCGGCGATGCACCAAAGTGTCTCTTTTATGCCTTTGTGCAATTTTTTCTTCATTCTTCCATCCTCTTGCCTCTTTTCACTCTTTTTTGCTATTTTGATCACTTCTAGGCCTTTACCATGAAATCAAACCAAATCACCATTAGAAACTCTTCAATTTAGCATTGAAGACATGTTTTCTTTCTAATTTTAGTGAAAATGAGGCACAATTTACCGACTCATCAACACACCCAACTTAAACCTTTACTCGTCGTTGAGTGAATCAATGCATACAACAAAACAACCAATGCCTACAAACAATACAACTTGGGAGCTTAGACATACACTTCTTTTATGAAAATGCTTTGCCCTCACAATTTTGAAAACCAAGGCCCATGTTTAGCATATCAAGATCTCAATTTTTCAACAACAACCATCAAATGTTGGCTATATATTACCAAGCCAATCACATGCTTATAGATTTCAACCGAGATTGAAGAATACTCAAGCATGACAATTAAGCATCCTCACATAAAGAAGTTCCTTCCCTAAAAACACGATTATCAACAACTCTGGGGACTAACACGAATCACTCACTCTCCAAAAGAAGATCAAGAACACAAGTATCACACTATAGGCTTGCCCATAAGCTCCACTTCACCAATTCAAAGTATGCAACTTTGAAGATCACCTAGGTTTTAGTTTGGTCTGTAGCTTAGGCAATAGGTAAGGTAGGTAAGGTTAAGGTTATAGTGACTCTACCTCAACAAAGCATCTAGAGAGACCTCAATCCATCTATTTTTCCAAGGCTAGCTCTATATAACACTTTTAGGACCAATTTTTCAAAACCTTTGAAACTATTTTCCTCTTTCTATCCTTTCAAAATTTGAATAACTACAAATATTTATAACAAGAACAAAAATACAACTTTATATATATATATATATATATATATATATATGATGCATGGATAATTGGAAGAGGATGTTTGCGGTCACCACATTTATGAACTACCAAGCGCATTCCAATTTTGAGGTCTTTCATTTCACCTAGACACTTTGAGGATGTTTGGTTTAAGAGAGGGATTTGAGAGAAAAAGGTTACGGCTTGTAACAAGACTATTCAAGAAAATGGGTTCCAAGGCTAAATAGGATACAAAATTGGTCACTCTACTCACCAAGGGATGGATCAATTTAGGTCACAAAGGATGGTTTACTCTCAAATAACGGCCTAAGATCATATCTCCAATATCGTACACTCTTTATCCAAAATGGAGCAACCGGACAAGTTTTAGGTGAACTCGATACACAAGATCAAATCAAAGCCTTTCCCGCATGTGGTACTCAATTGCATACTCAAAGTACTCTTCCTCAATTATCGTACCACATTCATAGAACATATCAAGGAAGGAGTTCAAGTAGCAAAAATGAGATGAGAGTTTTCACAAAAATGAGGGCCTAACTAGCTTAACTAGGCCAATGGAAAACTTTGAAGATGGGCATATTTTTGAAAAATTGGACATATATCACAATGAAAAATGAATTCAAAAATTACGCATGTGAAAAATCTACCCAAGTGTACCATTTGAGTCAAAGTGTTCTATTGCTAGTACATTTTCCTCTTGAGAATGCATGCTAAAATGAATTTTTATTTGTAATGAAACTACAACTACTAACCAAAAATCGAAATGATATAATAAAGAAATACAAACCACACATCACACCTCAAATAGAATCTCAAAACATCAATATATAAAATAAAATCCAAAGCACCAATATCTAAATATTACAACCCGAATAAAAATAAAAATGAGTATCCAACTGTCAATCCACACACCAAAACAAAAGACAATATCTAAAATATCTCAAGAGAACGGGCACTAATAGTACAGATCCAAATAAATAATCTCCTCACCCCCAACTAAAATGTATGCATTATCCTCAATACAATATGATTAGATAAAGTAAAGAGAGAAAGAGTGAGGGTCCCACTAAATGTTGCTAAGCCTGAGGCGGTAACTGGCCTACCAAAGTAGCCATTATTTGGGCATCAGTGCCTGGCTTAGCTCCATCTATCTGACGGGGTGGATCTGGTATAACATCTACAGTCTCCATGGCAGCAACTGAGCTAGATGTCCTGATTTGTGAAGTCTCGTGAACAGACCTCTGCATAGTGGTAGCAAGTATAGCATCCTCGGTCTCCTGCCTGTCAGTCTACTCTACTACTTATGGATCAACCTGACTACTAATCTAGCCCTCTTCCTCAAAGAATTCATCAATCGCAGTACTGTCCACCGCAATATCTGAAGCACTGTCAGAATCATCCATCCCCTCCTCCTCAATCACTGGAGCAGTCTCACAAACAGGTGCAGACTCTGGGGCTGGTGTCTCAGATAAAGTTCCCCATAAGTGAGTCATATCAGGGAATCAGAGCTCATCAACCTAATTTCAAAGAGAAGCTAACTCACCCTGTATGCTAGTAATAACCTCAGGTGGAAAAGACTATTGAGGGGCACTCAACTCATCCAGATTCTTCCCAAAATGCCTCAAAGTCTCCCTAAAACCGCGCATCTCCTCATGTACCAGATTCATAGCAGCCCTCAAAGCACTAGCAATCATGTCTGGAATATCTCACTTAAGTCATGCCGACCTAGCATCCCCTGAGTAAGCTAACTTCCCTACCCTAATAATATCAACCTAAGTCAATATGGCCCTCGAGGAACCCACAGCAATGGACGGCTGAGGAGTTGGGCCACTAGGTCTAGGTAGCTCTAGAGATGGCCCTATAGCTGGAGCAGTAGTACCAGGAGTGGAAGCGGACTCAGGGGTGTTGGAATCTGGAATAGACATAGGAGTTGGTTGGCTGTCACCACTATCAACTGAAGTCAAATAAATCACCAGGGCACCTTCCTCCTAGGATATCTTCTTTCTAGTCTCATCAACCAACTCTATTCTCATAATATCAACTGTAGAAATAGGGATGTACTCAAAATCCTTCTTCTTATTGAATGACATTTTATCACAGTGAAATAACTCATTAATAAATCAAGGGAAAGCCAAAGAAGTCTGCTTCTACTGAGCCCGACTAGCAATGTTCAGGACTATGAGCGATTCTAAATTCAAAGCCTCTTTGGCAATGATTGAGAAGACAAGAAGCTCTCGAGGACTCATGAGAATAGATTGATTCTAGGAGGGAGAGATGTTGCTACAAACAATGCTCAACCAATACCGAGCTTTTAAATGAATATCTTCCTTATAGATTGGTGAAGCGGGATTAGGCCACTTGGGCATGATATCTCTTAGCAACGAGGCTAACCAAGCTCGTACATCCTCTTCCGGGTCTTTCTCCTGAGTTACAAGGTAGTGATCACTGATCTTATTACAACCTAACACCTTATTAATCATCTTCATGTCACAAATCACATCGACACCTCTCAACCTCACAACATCTTTTGTCGATTCAAGACCTCTTTTCTTTTTTTTCCGGCAACAACCTTCCATATGCATCATAAAACTCCCTAACCTAAGTCTCAATATAAGGTTTGAGGCATTTAGTGATTTCCTAAAAAATATGATATTGAAGTATCGAAGGATCCTAAGATGTTTACCTTCGAGATCATGCAAGCTCAGACGCTGCTCATCTATGATAGTGCATTGATTTTGCACTTTGAGATGGTTCAGAAGATATTGGCCTCTATGAGGGTGCACAAAAGGTACGGCTAAAGTGGTGGAGGACTACTCCACTCTAATTCTTTTTGTCGGTGCTCATTTGGGAGTGCAGAGAGGTGCATGAATGGGTGTGGTATTGCCTTCCTCCGAGGAATTAATGTTGTCCCTTCCAGAGTTTGAGCTATGTTCCAAATTGATTTCCTCAACAACCTGGGCCTTATACTTGCCCATATCATCCCTCTTAAACTTAGCAACCTTCTTGGGCCTTTCTCTCGCTCTAATAATAACCCCTTTTGCCATTCTCGAGGTGGGAGGAGGGGACTTGGTTTGTTTCTTAGAGACACGTTTCATTTGAGGCATTCCTGCACATAAGAGTAGCAATGGGCTTGGCCTGTGCTATAAAAACAACATAATTTTCAAATCCCAATTATGCATCACCAAGCAAATCAACATATCACTAATCGAATTAGGTTATCGCTGAAATGGTCAAAAAACATAGGGACAAGTTGGCGAAGGTAAGTGGGAAATTGGGTATACATCGAAGAATTCGACAATATTCCTTGAGCATCGCCAATTTGCACCTAAGTTATCCAACCATTTGGTAACTTTCGGAGAAAAGGGGAGCACTTCGGCGATGCGTCATACAATTCGGCATATCGCCGAAGTTCTTAACCCTTCATTGAATAGTCATCTTCCCCAAGCTCCAAATCGTGACCCTTGGCCTTCAATGGAGATTTTTCAAACTTTTTGACCATGGGTACTCAGACTTCCCCAGGTTTCATTATGCACCTACCAATATAATGATTTTTCCCTTAAGAACGACGTCACCCAATCTCTCATTGGGTAAAATCAGTCGATTTAAAGATCAATTTTACAAAAATATCACTATTTACTTCAAACCCAAAGCAATACAATTAAAAATCATGCCAACGATTTCCATTTTTAACACTTAAGCATTAATCATAAATCAAAAATAAACATTATGCAAATTTTTAATAATAAAAATGAATTAATCTATATATGCACCATGAATTTAACACAAAAACATTATGAACACTTAATTTATAAACAATTATAACCGATGCTTGAAAGAATGAACTCTAACCTTTCAAATTTTATGGAGAAATTGATGAAAAACTTCAAGAACAAGGACCCAAGGTGCGCGTGTGTAGTTGGAATTGAGATTCAAAAAATTTAAGTGTGTGTGAGAGAGAGAGCTGATGAAATAAGAGAGTGAAGAGATAGAGAAAAAAATGAGGGAAATGAAAAGGATTTGAATAAATACCAAGGGTCAAGGGGTAGTGGAATGTCAAAGGTAAATAAATTCAAACCGTCACTTTAAACCCGCTCAAGTTCAGCGTAACTTTTCCATCACAGACTGCATCGGCGATGTACTGATGTGGAGCTCTATTATCAAAAGTCACAGTGTGTTGGACCTTCGGTTCTCATTTTGGCAAAGCGAATTGGCGATGGATTCGTGTCGCCAAACACATCAACAATACTCCAATTTACACCCATCATCGCTGAATGTAACAAATCATACTAAGTTGGAAAACCTTTTCGGCGAGGGACTTTGGCGATGCGCCAATTTTCTTGGTGCATCGCCAAAGCCTCCCCACTGGAGCTTGGCACACAATTTTCCAACATTTTTTTTTGACTTGATTCATATCAAATTCCCCGTATTTCAACTCCATCATTCTCCTACACACATCAACAAACATTATTCAAAACAACAAAAATAAACTTGGGTTGCCTCCCAAGAAGCGCCTTAGTTATCGTCGTGGCACGACGTTGTCTTTCATTCATCTAGCATCATCAAGGTAGATCACCTCCAAGAAATCTTCCTTTGGGATCAACCTATAGTGATGTTTAACTCGTTTCCCATTCACGATAAATCAGGACTCTGCATTATTCTCCAATTCAACGGCTCCATTAGAAAAACACCTCACAATTTTGAAGGGACCTGACCACCTTGTTTTGAGTTTTCCCAAAAACAACTTATACCTTGAGCTAAACAACAAGACATCATCACCCACCTTGAACTCTCATTTTAAAATCTTGGCATCATGTCATCGCTTCATACGCTCCTTGTGGAGAGTAGAACATTCATAGGCTTTCAAACAAAACTCATCCATCTCATGGGGTTGGTCTACCCTCAACTTGGATGCCTCCTTCCAATCCACATTCAATCTCCGCAAGGCCCACAATGCCTTATGTTCACGTTAGATGGGAAAATGGAAAGCTTTTCAAAACACCAATTTATAAGGAGACATGCCATTAGGGGTTTTGATTGCAGTTCTATAGGTCCATAAAGCATCATAAAGCTTTTGAGCCCAATCCGTTTGACTAGCATTTACGAATTTTGCCAAAATCTCCTTTATCTCTTGATTAGACACTTTTGCCAACCCATTGGCTTGAGGGTGGTATGGGGAAGTCACCTTATGCTTGACACCATATTTTGTAAGCAAGGACAGAAAAGATTGATTGGAAAAATGAGAACGCCCATCACTCACAATAGTAAGAGGAGTGCCAAATCGAGTAAAAATATATCTCTTCAGTAGTTTAGTAACACTCTTAGCTTCATTGTTCGGTAAGGCAATGGCTTCTATTTAGAAACATAATTAACCACTAGCAAGATGTAACGGTTCCCATATGAACTCACGAAGGGTTCCATGAAATTTAAACCCCAAACATCAAACAATTCAACATCTATACTTGGTTGCAAGGGCATTTCCTATTGCCTCGAGATCCCTCCTTGCCTTTGACATTGCTCGCACTCTTTTACCAACTCATATGAATTATGATACAACATTGGCCAATAGAATCCACTTTGGAGGACTTTTTATGCCATACGAACACCACCATGATGGCCACCAAGCGGTGACGAATGACATGTCTCAAGGATAGGCATCATTTCTTCTTCAGTAACACAACCACGGATCATGCGATCTGCACACTCCCTAAAAAGATATGGCTCATCCCAATAATATCTCCTCACATCATAGAGGAACTTATTTTTTTGAGCATAAATCAAGTCATCGGGGAGTTCTCCACAAACTATGTAATTTGCAAAATTTGCATACCAAGGCACGCCCTTCCCCGAGAGAGCCATGACAAGCTCATTAAGAAAATCATCACTGATCTCTAATTCCTTCATCCTCACATCATTTGATTCAAGGTGTGACAAGTGGTCTACCACTTGATTCTCATATCCCTTTCGATCTTTGACTTCAAAATCAAATTCTTGCAAAAGCAAGATCCACCTTATTAACCTTGGCTTGGACTCATTTTTTGCCATCAAATATCGCAAGGTAGCATGACCGGTATGCACCACAACCTTTGTGCCCAACAAATATGTTCAAAATTTCTCAAACCCATAAACCATGGCTAGTAATTCTTGCTCTATAATGGTGTAGTTCCTTTGTGCATCATTCAATGATTTACTAGCATTGTAGATATAATGAAAAAGTTTATCCTTTCTTTCACCAAGAACGGCCCCTAAGAAAAATCCACTAGCATAACTCATGAGTTCAAATGGTTGTGTCTAACTAGGTGCCACAATAATGGGGGTAGAAACAAGTTTCTCCTTGAGGAAATTGAACTCCCTCACACATTCTACATCAAATTCAAACTTCGCTCCCTTCCTAAGAAGCTTGCACATCGAATGAGCAATCTTAGAGAAATCTTTAATGAACCTCCTATAAAAACCCACATGGCCAAGAAAACTCCTCACTCCCTTGATAGATAGTGGAGGGGGTAATTTGGAGATCACCTCTACTTTATCTTGATCAACTTGGATCCCTTGGCTCAAGATTTTATGTCCAAGGACGATACCTTCTTTCACCATGAAGTGACATTTTTCCCAATTCAAGAAAAGATTATTTATCACACACCTTTCAAGGGCCTTTTCCAAATGTTTGAGGCACCCTTCAATGTATCACTAATAACCGAGAAATCATCAATAAATACCTCCATTAGTTTTCCATCATGTCTGAAAACTAGAAAGTATACACCATTGGAATGAGGTGGGTGAATTGCATAGCCCAAAAGGCATACACTTGAAAGCGAAAGTTCCATAAGGATAAGTGAAGGTAGTTTTTTCTTGATCGTTGGGTGCTATTGAAATTTGATTGTAACCCAAGTATCCATCGAGGAAATAATACCAACCTCTTCCCGTTAGCCTATCAAGCATTTGGTTTATGAAGGGCATGGGGAAGTGGTCTTTCTCCTTCCATGATTTTAACTTTCTATAATTAATACACATTCTCTAACCCATGACCGAACGGATGGGTATTAGATCATTGTTCTCGTTTGGAACCACTGTGATAACACCTTTCTTGGGAACACATTGGACGGGACTTACAAAAGTACTATCCAATATAGGATAGTGTATACACACATCTAGTCTCTTGATGATTTTCTTTTACAACCTCTTGTATGGGAGGATTTAACCTCCTTTGATGCTTAATACTTGGTGTAAAATTGGGATCCAACTTTATCTTATGGGTGCAAATATAGGGTACAATCCTAATAATATTGGCTATGGTCTAACCAATAACCCTTATACATCTTCTCACCACTTACTTTAATGCTTTAACTTGCCATGGCATCAAATCTCCTGCAATGATGATGGGTAAGGTGTTATCCTCACCCAAGAGTACATAATATAGGTATGGTGGTAGGGTTTGAGTTTGAGTTTAGGTGGCTCTATAATTGAGGGTTTAGTGGGAGGACTATCCGGATTTTTTAAGTCAAGATCAAGCTTGCAAGGGTTCTTGGTGAAAGAACAAAGACCTTGCAAATAAGCCTCATCTTCATCATGTTCATCGATACCATCACTTCTATAGTTCCACAACACTCTCGCTAATGGCTCACTAATAAAGCTCACTTTCATGGCCTCAGTCACTTCATTATCTATCACATCAATTACGGAGAACTTACAAATATTAAACGACACTTCTTCATTATTGTCTAACAACTTTATCTCACCATACTCGACATCAACCAAAGCCCGAACTGTAGCCAAGAATGGACTACTAAGAATAATAGGGACCTCATGATCAATTTCATAATCTAGAATCACAAAATCCATTGGAAAGATGAAATGGTACACCTTTACAAATACATCATACAACACACCCATGGGATTCTTAATAGAATGATCGGCTATCAAAAGTCTCATTGTGGTTGGCTTGGGAGTACCCAAAACTAGCTTGTGGTATGTGGCTAATGGCATTAAATTAATACTTGACCTAAGATCACATAGTGCTTTTCCAAATTATATACCCCGATAGGGCATGGAATGGTAAAAGCTCCCGGGTTTTCTTTTTCCACAATTTTTTGGCTAGTCATGATAGCACTACAATTGTGAGTCACTTAAATTGTTTCAAAATCCATAACTCATTTCTTTGTCACCAAGTCCTTCATGAATTTAGCATACCCGGGCATCTCTTGTAAATCCTATAGCAATTGGATGTTTATTGATAGGTTGCTAAAATTTGAGAGAAACTTCTTAAACTTGGAATCATCTTCTTTATCCTTAAGCCTTTGTGGAAATGGAGAAGAGATTTTGATTTGTGGCTTTGAAATCACCGGGTTGTCATCTGATTTTGAAACATTACTTTCCATCGCTTGTGGTACTTCGTCATCTACGACCTTCTCTTCCACTTCTCTTAACTTTTCACCATTCGAGTCATCAAGTTGCTTTCTTTTTCCGCTCACAATAATTCCCATGATATGAGCATCATTCTTTGGATTTGACACCGTATCACTAGGAAGACCTCATTTTTTCCTTGCATTCAAATGGGAGGAAATTTGGCCCAATTGGGTTTTGAGTTGCTTGATTGAGGCAGAATATGAAGTGACAGTTTGTTTGAGTTGTGAAAAATCTCTTTTCATTTTTCTTAACATCTTATCATTTCCTTCAACCCCCATGAGGATGCGAGCAAGTACATTTTCATTTTTATACTTCTTCGGATCAATGGATGTGATTTCTTTACTCTTGGACCGATCATGTGGAGGAATGTACCTATCATACTCCCAATCCTTGTCTCTCCAATCTAAGTCTCTATCCCTTTCCTTATCCCTCTAATCTTTGTCTCGATCGTGATCTTTTCGATCACGACCTTTCCAATCACGGTCTTTATCCTTCCAACCTTGATTCCTGCTTTGTCTTTGCTAGGTAGGTCAAGAACCCCCTATTTGATTTGACATAAAACATATTTCTTCATCAAGAGTTTTTACCTCATCTTTATAATATGCTTAGCACCCTTAGAAGTTGCGTCATTTACCGCTTTTGGAGTTGAACCCATTACATGTTTGGACAGCAGGTCTAATTCTTTTATCACTTTTTCCATATTATCATCTGTCTCCTAATCCTTATTCCTTTTCTCTTGGCTCACAAAATATATGGAGGGAGCCCCCATGGCCACATCAAAATCTCTTGTATGCCAACCTCAACTTTGCTTGGTTTCTTAATCCAATAATGTCGATGCCACACCATAAGTTTGCTTCATTATAGACCCTCCGATTGCATTATCCGCAACTGTCTTATCCAATTATTCCAATGCTCAATAAAAGATTTGAAGAAGAATCTTGTCTGGGACCTCATGATTCGGACATTGCAACAATTTCTTGTTAAACCTTTGCCAAGCCTCATGTAATGGCTCGCCACTCAATTGGCGGAAGTTAATAATCTCGTCTTTCAGTTGTAACATCCGGGATGGTGGAAAGAATCAATCCAAGAATGGTTTAATCAATTCCAACCATGTAGTTATTGGATCCGCGGGCAATTGCTACAACCACAATATGGCTGCCACCATTAAAGAGAAAGGAAAAAGTCTCAACTGGATGGATTCTTACGAAATATGGTCAATATCAAACGGAATGCACACATCAATAAAATATGTCAAATGAAGGTTGGATTCTTCATGAGCTTGACCCCCAAATAAACCCTTCATTTGAAGTAGATAGAGCATTACACTAGTAAAGTTAAGCACTTCATTGCAATCCGTAGGTGGGATACGGATGGTGCTAGCTCTCCTGGCGTCTCCTAAATGGTCATCATCATCTAGATGCCCATCGAAAGAAGTGGTATTGCTACCATTTTAACTCATTGATTTGGGAAGACTTTGGTTGTCACCTGAAGAAAACAAAAACAACAAACAAAGTAAAAAAATTATACTACGGCTAACTCAAACTCACTTATAACACTAAAAAGAATGAACGCTATGTTTCATTTCATGACAACAGCGTCATTTTTGATAACGTTCAAATACACCCTCAAAAAGAAGTGTACGTGGTCGTTAGTAATATATTTTACCCAACTTGGAGTCGGGGTCAAATCCACAGCGAATGAGAGCTCTAGTTTCACTCTTAAGTGTCACAAGCTACTCTAGGCTCTCACATAATGTTGAAATTAAACATAAAGTAAAATGGGAGGGGGGGGGGTTGTTTGAACAACTTTTTAGTATCAAGTTAATAGTATTAATGTTTGGTTTTCCAAAGCAAAATACAATGAGATTGTATTCAATTGAATAAAAACACTTGGGGTTATGCCTTCTCAAAAATGATTGTATGCGTGGGTAAGTGAAAATACACCTAGTATTCAATTGCTATTTATGATTAGGCATGATTTTAGTTATTGGAAATTATTTCACAATCCACAACCAAATTTCACACGGGCTTCTCCCAAACACCCAAGTGTCTACACTTACTAAGCAACCATTAGCCTCGAAGTGGATAATCTATCACTAGCATTACCACTTAAATAAGTGTAACTCAAGTTTTGTTAGCTAAATATCATTGATCTTGAATCTCCTTTCAAGCAATATAAGAGATC
The DNA here is from genome assembly GCA_031232105.1 of Capsicum rhomboideum. Classification (NCBI taxonomy): domain Eukaryota; kingdom Viridiplantae; phylum Streptophyta; class Magnoliopsida; order Solanales; family Solanaceae; genus Capsicum; species Capsicum rhomboideum. The sequence goes on from CP124712.1 coordinate 84,713,187, forward strand.
CAAGCATATACTAAGTTTGCAACCTCAATCTATAAGTTAAGACAAAGAGATTTAGCAAAAATCATAACATACAATCTAATTCAAAAGTAAATAATCACTACCCTCACACAATCACTACTCAATAATGCATAACCCTATGTATGGGAAATTAGTTACTCATAACGAAGGAAAGAGAAATTATACCAAATTCTTCTTCCATATCCGCCAAAGAATCCAAACATTTCACAAGAAAACTATAAATTCCAAGCCCAAGATTAGAGTTTGATTACAAGCTCAAGCATACCCAAAATTGGCAAAAGTCCTTTTTCCAATTACCAAAAAGGCTTAAATAGCATCAGGAAAAACGGGCCATATAATTATAGAAATGCCACCACTTGACAATTCAGCTGAGCAGAATCCATCGTCTAACGAGATGGTGATGCACTGAATTGTACCTAGCTCGCTGATTCGTCAACAGGAAAAGCTTCAAGGGTTGGCTTCTGTTCTATTTGGTGATGCAATACTTGGTCCGCAGATAGGTTCGGTGATGCGCCGATATGTCCATTGTACCGCCATTTTTTTTCTCTATTTCTTGGCCTTTTTATATTAGATTTGGTGATGGAGATGCTCAATTTTCAATCCGCCACTCACTTTGGTGATGCACCAAAGTATCTTTTTTGCCTTTGTGCAGTTCTCTTTTCGCTCTTTTTTGCTATTTTGATCACTTTTATTCCTTTACCCTAAAATTAAACCAAATCACCATTAAAAATGCTTTAATTTAGCATTGAGGACATGTTTTCTTTCTAATTAAAGTGCAAATGAGGTGCAATTGACCGACTCATCAACAATTCTAACACTTTGCCTCATTATCCACTATGTCTTCTTCATTCGGGGCCACTAAATATACATGTTGGTTGTACCAGGATGTATAGAATATCTAGAGCCATGGGCTTCTAATAACAGAAAAGGAATCAAATAATCAACACAGGGCATACACACATGCCCCTCCACCCTCAACATGTCACTAGCATCAAGAGTGGCCTCATGAGCCCTGCCACACACCACCTTATTTTGAATCTTATTCAAATTCCCATCCTTAAATTGCCTGGCCTTGATTTGATCAAGGAATGTCGACCTTTCCTCAACAAAAGCCAACACTCCACCTCTTTCTGACACCCTAAACTGCATGAATTGCATCACTAAAGTTTGAATCTCTCTAGCTAATGGATAAATTTTTACTTTTAAGCAAGTTAAAATTTCCATACTTATAGATTTCTTGCTCAATGTATCTGCCACCATATTGGTATTTCCCGAATGATACTAGATGGTAACATCATAATCCTTTAGCAACTCCATCCACCATCGCTGTCTCAGATTTAAGTCCTTCAAAGTAAACACATAATACGAACTGTGATGATCTGTGAAAACCTTACACTTAATACCATATAAGTAGTGCCTCCATATTTTTAGTGCAAAGACCACCGCCACCAGTTCCAAGTCATAAGTTGAATAATTCATCTTATGGACCTTCAGTTGCCTTAAAGCATAGGCTATCACATTCATATCCTACTGCATTAACACAACACTCAATCCAGAATGTGAAGCATAAAAAAGTACTATAAAATCTTTACCTTCCACAGGAAAAGCAAGAATAGGAGTTGTGGTCAAAAGAGACTTGAGCTTTTAGAATTTCTCTTCATATTTGTCTGACCAAATGAAAGGCACCTCTTTTTGAGTCAATCTCATTAAGTGAGTAGCAATCTAAGCAAAACCCTTACCCAACATGCAGTAATAACTTGCTAAATCTATAAACTACGACCTTCCGTCACTAAGTTGGGGGTAACCCAATTCTTGACCGTCTCAATCTTTTGAGGATCTACCATTACCCCATTATCAAAAACCACTTGTCCCAAAAAGGATACGAACGACATCAAAAATTCACATGTGGAGAATTTTGTATAAAGGTTTTTCTCCTTCAATATATCCAAGACAATACGCAAATGCCATGCATGCTCCTCTTTACTCTTAGAGTACACCAAAATATCATCTATAAAGATAATACAAAATGAATCCATTAAAATTTAAAGACACCATTCATCATACTCCTGAAGATTGTCGGTGCATTAGTCAACCCAAAGGACATCACAAAAAATTCATAATGCCCATAATGAGTCCTAAAGGATGTCTTAGGAATATCCTCTGGTCGGATCTTCAATTGAGAATGCCCCAACCTTAGATCTATCTTAAAAAACACCGAAGAACTGTGCAACTAATCAAACAAATTGTCTATCCTGGGAAAATAGGTACTTATTTAGGATGGTTACCTTATTCAACTATCGATAATCTATACATATTCTTACACTACCATTGTTTTTGACAAACAGCACTGGAGCACCCCACAGTGAAGCATTAGGAAGAATAAAACTCTTATCAAGCAACTGCTGCAACTGAGTCTTAAGCTCTCCTAACTCAGCTGGATCCATCTTATAGGGAGAAATAGAGATGGTTCGATTTCTCGGCTCTAAATCAATATAAAATTTGATGTCCCAATCCTGAGGCATACTAGGCAAATCAATAGGTTACACTTCCTAAAATTCATACACCACAGGAACTGACTCTCGAGATGGGACCTCTATTGATACAAGCCAAATTAGCTCCAACTGTTCAAGGTCTATACTTCATAGTCAACACCTAAGGATCTAAGACATGATCACCTTAGGGGAGCAAGGACATGTTTGGATAATAGCTTGAAGCATTAGAGGTGCATCACTAAAGTGCCAAAGGATCGCCAAGTAATGGAAGAATTGCTAAAGTGAATAATTCAATTGACCACTTTGGTAATGGAAATGGCATTTTGGCGTATCGCCAAGGTGTCGCCAATGGACCATTTGTAATAAATAGCCCATGGCTATAAATAACTAGGATTTTCCTTTTCTTACTTAGATGATTTTGGATGAAACTTACACTTGAGAGTGTTTTAAGATTGTTGGGAGCTTTGTTGACTTTGCTTAGAAATGTTGGTTTTGAGTGGATTAATTTCCCTCTCGGTCTTTGTAGGTGTTAGGTGCTTATGGTAGTCTAAAGGAAGGTCCTCGGATTTAATATATCCTTTGGTTGTCCTTTTGTTATCATCTTGTGTCTATCTATCTATTGTCGCTTATTAATATTTCAATTTCTGTAGCTTGTTTTTGTTTTCATATTTTAGTTACCATCTGGTATTAGAGTCAAGAATAGGATTATTCCAATGATTCTAGTCTTGGGATTTGTTATTAAAAAAAGGGGTCAAAAATGTTTTTTGGTAATTTCAAAATTTTTGAGTTTTGATTTTTGTGTTTTCTTGAGTTTCTTATGCTAGAATAGTGTTCTCTAGCATAAATCAAGTCTAGATCCGAGTTTTGAGATTGATTGTAGTTAATTTGAGGGTTCTGCCATTGTTGGGTTGAGCTTGAAGAAAATGAAAATGGGTCTTCAAATCTGAAGATTTTGGAGTGAAATTGAAGGTTGAAAAACATTGAGCTTTGTTCCCCATACCAAAAGGATCTCGGACCTCAAATTTGAAGCATTTTTGAGCTAAATTGAGTGAGTTGGGTTTTTGAAATTTTCATGTTTTTTCTTGGTATTCTTGAGGATATTCATATATTCAAGAAGAAGAATAAATAAAAAGGGGGTTTAGATCCAAAAAGAAGGTGGAAGGAAATTGTTTGGAAGTAGTACAATGATAACGCTCAAATACACCCTAGAATAGAGTGTACACGGTCGTTAGCAATATAATTACACAACTTAGAGTTGGGGTCGAATCCACGAGGAATGAATGCGATAACTTTCACCTCTAAGTGTCAGAAGCAACTAGTGCTCATACGTGATGCTATAAAAATAAGACATAAAGGTAAATGGGGGAAAATATTAGGTTAACAATTGGTAGTTATCGAGGTGAACGTAGTTTGAAATGCACAATTCAAAGATTAGAGAAATAGAGTTGAAATCAAGTGTAATACGGGACTTGGGTTTATGTTGTTGTAAAAGTGAGAGGTTGCACGGGTGATTGACTATTTGTCTAGATTTAGCTAAGAGTTATGAGTAGGCTAGATTATGGGTACTTAGTGTTGATTTGTAAATCAAACACCTAGATATCACATGTGGGTTCTTTCGAACACCTCACTAGTGTATCTATTAATCAATCTAATACCTCAATTAGCGTCCTTATGTCTAAGAGACACTATTAAATGATAAACAAGAAGTCATTGTTCACTTCCTATTCTTCACCCTCATCCCCTTTGTCAAGGATGATGAGAGTTCTAGGGTTAATTAGAGTTTGCAACATCCAATTTAAGATCGAGCACATAGAATAGGAGTAAAACCCACAACAATTATCTAATTAGGAAGACAAATAAGCAACACCCATACAAATTTTCACATTTTACTCAAGCATAACCCCAAGCAAAGAAATTAACTACTCATAGAAGGAGAAAGAGGAACTTCACTAGAATTCTCTTCCATTTGTTCCATTGAGTTCAAGTTTATCACAATTCAATACAAAAACAAAGGAACGTAATTAATTTCTCTTAGGGTTTCACTCTCTTTTTCTCTAGATTTTCAAGATGCCAAAGATGCCTTTTCAGATCTGGAAAAATCCATTTTATAGCCCAAAAATCGCGTTCCTGGAAATTACGAGAATGCCACGACAAATTTGGAGGGACTTTTTGAACTTTTTCAACTACTACTTGACTCTAATTTAAGACAATAGGTATTTCCCTTAAGAATGACGCCCGATCCATCTATCATGGGGGAATACCACTCGGTTCGATAAGAAAAACAAAAATAAAAGAAAAAAATAAAAAGAAAAATGATCCTTGAGAAAGAACCGAGTTTCGAAGAAAACCCTTGGATTTTATTTGACACGTATATACACGAGGCGATAAAGGAAGTACGCATGTTTAAAATAAACATCACCCAAACAATAATTAGCATCAAAATAATGGCCTTTGGGTCTTATTTCATAACAAGCGCACAAAATGGGCCCGACAAGGGCAGTATCCGAATCACATCATAAAGATGGCCCGGCAAGGGCAATATCCAAATCATAATCATAAGGAGGTCCCGGTAAGGACAATATCCGTATCTGAATCAATAGCATAAAGAAGGCCCGACAAAGGCATTATCTGAATAATGTCATGAACTGAAATAATATTACAAACCACAAAATGCCCCACCCCCCAGCTAAAGAATGTTGCATTGTCCCCAATGCAACTAAATAAAATAAGAAAAAAGGAAAAACAAAACTCCCTGAGGCGCACTAAGCATGCGGATCTATCTTATATGAACAATGTGACTGCTCTATGGATGTAATAGTAGGAGCCTCCTCAGACTGGGCTCCTATATATACCTCCCCGGGAGGCTATGAACTAGGACCAGCACCAACTATCCGCGCATGTTGCTCCTCAATGGATTTTCGCTTGGCCAACTCCACCTGTTGAGCCTTAGAAAGCCCTGCACCAAAATCAGTCGTTGTCTCTTCCCCCATAGTAGAGTACCCGAACAAGTCAGTAAATAGTAGGATAGGGCAAGTCTCAGCCTGTGAAATGGTGATCTCGGCATCATCAAAAGTGAATGATGGCTGGATCGACTGAACCTCCAAATGCAGACTATCAAGGTCATTCCTCAATGTAGTAACCGCTTAACTGTCCCCTCTGTCCTCAACTGCGGATAATCTCCGCTCATAGTCTAGCATTTGAGTACGTAGAGGCCCAAGACTCCTCTCAATAGCCACCTGAATGAAGTGGGGAATATCAGCCACCAAGCGAGATATGGAAATGTCGTTTGCTAAGGTCATAGCTGCCACCTTAGCAAACGTCAATGTAGAAGATCGTGAAGGCTCGATAGACTGAGTAGTGTGTGATAGAAGCGGTGCCGGAGGGAGATCAATAACTGGAGTTGTATCACTATGACTTGGTGGAGCATCAGATGCTTGTGAAGTCATAGGAGAGGTACTAGCAGTGGGTACCTCTCTCATGGATGAACCGAAAACCTCACCAAACTTTCTTTTTAGGCCCACTGTATTGTCATGATCCTGACTAGTCCGAATATCAATGACTCCCATACATTTAGTTTTTTTGTCAATCTTTGGGAAGAGAGAAACCTTATGGACTGCACATAATGTCGATATAAGAGCAGGAAAAAGGTAGTAAAGTGCCCACTTGTTTTGATCGGAGTTTTATCATTTCGACAATAATCTCTCCCGGATTGACATCCAATCCATCCATAATGCATCCCACTATTATAGCCCTTTCGATGGCGACATCTTGATCATTGGTGGAGGGAAGCAATCGGTTGCCCACAAAACCAAGCCAATGTTTGGCTTGAATAGAAAGGTCTCTTCTTTTGATTTGTCCTACTCCATTTGCCCAAAGTGGAAGACCTTTTGCAATTATTTGGGAAAGCCATTGAAAATGAGCATGACCCCCTAGCACCCGCTTCTTGCTTTTAGTTCTAGGTATGCCCTCACAACCAAAATATAGCTTGTTGATCGCGGAAGCGCAGCAAGGCACCTCTACTCCCCTAACAAGTACTCTAGGTAGACAAGGTTGGTCCGCCACCGGTGGTTTATACATATGTTGGTTGTGCCGGATGACATAGGAGGCATAGAATTCCCTGACAAGATCCGACTAACAAACCTCTAGAGGAGACTCGGGGGCAATATCTGTGAAGACTTCCCATCCATACTTTTTGACTTGCCTTATTATGTCCGGGAAGTGATCGTGAACCCCTTTCAAGCTGAACACTTTTTCGGGATTGAAACCCCGAGTATAAACCCATTCATCATAAAGGTCCCTCATTTCTCAGACTGCAAATCAGATTTTGTCAACATCCTTAGCTAGTCCCCTTGAAACATCAAGTGTACTTTGAATATCGGGGATGCTAGGATTGCCTTGTTGCGTCAGAATCTTTTTGTTTGAAGTAGTAGCTATGTCCTTGACTTTGTCTTTGATGTTATCCTTCTTTACGTCTCGAGGCATTGATTTCCTTGGAGCCATTCCTAAAAAAAAAAAAAAAGAACTAAACAACACAAAAAGAAAAAGATAAAACATGTTTTTGGATTTTTTTTTTGTTATATAAAAGAAAACTAAAACTACACTAAATAAAGTGAATGCAAGGAAAAATGTAATATGAAACCACATGGGAGGAAATGAATACAACTAGACCATCAAACACACCCTACTTCATCTTGAAGTGTACAATCAATTCACAACCCTTATATGAACAAAAATGGCGATTTGCCCTTAAGAATAGTGTCACCTAATCTATCATAGGGCAAACTATGCATTTGGTATGAACAAGTATCCTTAATAACTCATATCACCACCAAGAATCACCAGTTATGCTCCATTATTAATGAATTGAATAAGGTGTCAAAAGATGTTCCACAATTCCATCTATCAACCATTTGAAGCAATTAAGTTACAAACTCCTCATGCGAATGTGAACAACCACATGGGATGCAACAAGAAGTGGAAGAATGTAATAAAGAACATAGCACTTAAAAAAGCATTCATTTCACACATCTCATCCCTAAGCATTTTAATTAATCATTTGTTTATGGAATAGTGCTCAAAATAAGCTCAAGAAACCTTGGTTAGTTCTCTTAGCTCACCTACAAAAGAAAATACAAAGAAATGCTCATGTAGGAGTTTAATCAAACACATGGTAGGCATAAATTTTGGGTACTCAAGAATTCCCCAATTTGTGTATGAAGCATCACCCCCAACTCAAACAATCCTCAGCAACATCAATACTTCACCATAGGAAGTTCATATGAATCAAGTCTACACAAAAGTCTAGCATGAAACATGATTCACCATTTTTGTCTAAAAGCTCTTAGAAAAGATTAGACCAAGTAAACTTACCAATCTTAAGAGAAGAGGTGAAGTAATGACAAGAGACTGTGGAAGATTAAGAACTCTTGAATTGCAATTAGGGAAGTGTGCACTCTTCTTTGAAATTGAATGTTAAATAGATGAAAAGTGAAGAAAGAGAAAATTGAAGAATAGAGAAGGGTGTGATCTGTTTTGGTATATGTGGGGTAGTGTGAAATTATAAGGACACGGTTATGGGTCATGGGTAACGGGTAGTATTTTAAAAGAAAATAATGGGTCAACCTGGGTCGGTTCGACCCATTCACTTAATGAACAAAATTTAGCTTCAATCCTCACGTGTGCCCTACCATGCGCTCGCATGTGGGGAGATGCGCACGCAGGTGATCTATTTTACCTAGGCAGAATGCCTGTTGGCACTGGAGCAGCTGCGAAGGGGCACCTGCGCACGCATACTGAAGACCTGCGCACATAGGTGAGTGAAATGGCCAAATGCAGTCACAAAGCTGAGCCACCTGCGTTGGCTAGCCTGCACATGCAGTTACCTAGCCTGCGCCCACAGGTGGCTTCTGGGCTCCAAGCAGAAAGATGCATTTCACCTGGTGGCCTCATACGCCCTGGCATGCGTGGGCATATGGGCATGTGCGCTAGCAGGTGACTATTCTAACCCAAACCAGTGTATTTCATCTCCCACACTTAGCATTTTTCACCTACATCCACCAAAATAACTAAGCATTAGCAATCAAATAATTTGAAAATGACAATAAGTAACCTTGGGTTGCCTTCCAAGAAGCACCTTGGTTATCATCATGGCTAGATGTTATTCCACATCATCACGGATCCTTAAAATGGAGCAACTCAACCTTAGCCGCTCTGGATCCACCCTCCTAAAAATGTTTTAGCCTTTGACCATTCACCATGAACCTCCTTTTCTCATTGTCTTCCAGCTCAATAGCACCACTAGGATAGACATTAACCACTACAAAAGGGCCCAACCACTTGGATTTTAGCTTGCCCGCAAAGAGTTTTAACGTCGAATTGAAGAGCAGCACTTTATCACCCGCATGAAACTCTCTTTTTAAGATCTTAGCATCGTGCCATTTCTTCATTTTCTCCTTGTGTAACACTGAGCTCTCATATGCCTTAAGACGGAACTCTTTTAACTCATGAATTTGGTCTATTCTTGATTTATAGGCGTCCACCCAATTCATATTCAATTTACACAAGGCCCATAATGCCTTGTGCTCTAACTCAACCGGGAGATGACAAGTCTTCCAAACACTAACTGATAGGGCGACATGCCAATAGTAGTCTTGAATGCGGTCCTATATGCCCACAGAGCATCATCAAGTTGTCTTGCCCAATTTGTACTCCCCACATTTACAGTTTTCTCCAAGATTGACTTGATCTCCCGATTGGAAACCTCTACTTGGCCACTCGTTTGAGGATGATACGGGGTAGCCACCTTATGCCTCACCCCATATTTTTCAAGCAAAGTTTCAAATAGTCGATTATAAAAATGAGAGCTACTGTCACTAATGATAGCTTAGGGAGTTCCAAACCTGGTGAAAATGTATTTCTTTAAGAAGAATGTGACACTTTTACCTTCATTGGTCAGCAAGGCGATGGCCTCCACCCATTTGGACATGTAATTAACGGCCACCAATATATACTTATTACCATATGAGCTCACAAACGGACCCATAAAATCAAGGCCCCATACATCGAATAGCTCCACCTCAAGATTGGGTCTTAAAGGTATTTCATGCCTTCTCGAGACACCACCATGCTTTTGACATTGAATGCAAGTCTTTGCTAATTCGTGAGCATCATGATGGATGGTAGGCCAATAATACCCACACTGAAGGACTTTTGTTGCGGTTCTCACACCACCATGATGGCCACCAAAAGGAGAAGAATGGCAAGCTTCAAGAATGGATTTTATCTCCTATTCCATGACAAATCGACGTATAATTCCATCCGCACATTCCCTAAAAAGATAGGGTTTGTCCCAAAAGTACCGCTTCACATCATGGATGAATCTTTTCCTTTGAAAGTAACTCAACTCATCAGGAAGAAGTCCGCTCACTATATAGTTTACATAATCAGCATACCATGGTGGAGTGATCTCTTTCAAGATCATGACAAGTTCGTCAAGGAAAGTATCATCGAGATCAAAATGGCCCAAAATTTCTTCATTTGTCTCAAGACGTGATAGATGGTCTGCTACTTGGTTTTCACAACCCTTTCGACCCTTCACTTCAAAGTCAAATTCATAAAGTAGTAGAATCCACCTTATCAGTCGGGGTTTTGCTTCTTTCTTTGCCATCAAATACCAGAGATCAGCATGATAGGTGTGCACAATGACCTTTATGCCTAACAAGTAAGCTCGAAATTTCTCAAACCCATAAACCACGGCTAGCAATTCTTGTTCTGTAATAGTGTAGTTCTTTTGGGCATCATTCAATGACTTTCTAGAATAATAGATGGGATGAAAAAGTTTCTCCTTTCGTTGTCCAAGCACAACTCCCAATGCTATCCCACTAGCATCACACATGAGTTCAAATGGTTGTGATGTAACACCCCGTACTTTTATAACCTCACTTTATACCTTGGGATAAAATCTACATAGGTGTTGAGATGCCATGCATATGTGTTTTATAGTGTCATTGGTGAAACATTTGATATCAGACTTAACATGTGCGATTAGATCTTCGTAGGAGGTGTGTTGTGATTTCGTGGAGCATTTGGGTAAGAACTTGTACACATTATAACCTCATTTGGTGACTTTAAGTCATGCTTACTTGATGGTTAAGATCACTAAGTAAGTATTTTGTAGTGTTTGGATAAGGGATTGGACGATACGTAAACATTGGATAAGTGGCCGAAAATTTCAGCAAAGTGCTGAAACTTGCGCCACTACCCTGTTTCAGGGGTGTGGCGCAAGCCACCTGCAGACAAGAAGTTCATAGGAGGCTGAAAACTTGCGCCACTACCCTGTTTCAGGGGGTGTGGCGCAAGGCACAACAATTATGCCCTTCCGGAGTCGTTTCGTAACGCAATTCTACGATGATTTCTAGATGGTTTCTTTTGTTTCTTTGGAGTTATTTGAGCCTTGTTAAAGATTCAAACACTTCAATACACTCCTACATACTCCTACATGATCAAATCATGAAATGTGAATAGTGATCCAAAATGTCCAATGAAACCAAGGGCGACTAGAATGCCTATTTTTGCGATCGAAAGGACGAATGAGAATCTTTTAAGAGAATATTGTCGTGACATTATGGAGTTATGTAAACATGAGATATAAGGTGAATAATACATGTAAATGAATGGGTTAAATGGATATGTCTTATTGGGCCCAAATTAAAGCCCAAAAGTGGAAGAAAGACATGGCCCAAATAGGTCAAATGACCCATTCTTCCATTTGACCTTCTAGAACACTATATTAAGTGGCTAAGGATGGACTCAAAAGCTTATAAAAGGGACCAAAAATCTGATTTTTATCCATTATACACACACATGTATTTCTATGTTTTTCCAAAACATTTCAAGAAACCCCTTTTGGCTCTCAAAACCCTAAGTCCACTTTTGGAGAAGATCATCATTATTCAAGCTTGGGTAAGTGTTTATTATTATTGTTTAACATATTATATGCATGGGAGATTATTTATATTATGCTAGTTGTGTTGGCAAGGTGATGAAAGTGTATTTTTGCTTTTGATGAAATATGTGCTATCTTGGTAATTTGAACTTGAATTAGGCCTTGTGCCTTTGATGAAAAAGCATGGTATGGAAAAAATATGAACATGTATGGTGTTATTTTTGGTATTAAACTTGTTCTTGTCTATAGGTGGAAATTGTGGGATTTTGGCCGATATGTGTTATGAGTTGTATTAAGGTCATTTGATGGGTTATTTGTGATGTGTGATGGATAAGAAAGTGTAAAGGAGAAGTGTTGTGGTCAAATGTATCAATTATCATGTATTGGTCAATGTTGGGAATATTATGGAATTTTTTGAATAATAGTATGATCAATGGTTTTGTCAAGGGGAAATGACATGTTTAAAGGCAAACATGTAACTCATTGACATGGTATGCATTTGTAAAGTAATTGGTGGTTAATGTGAATTTCGTTATGTATTTATGTTGTAGAGTGACACATAAAGAAGGAGCGGGATTATTGTATACGTATCTAAGGTTGTATATTCGTATTGCGAATCCAAGGTATGTAAGGTTACTTTGTCCGTATCTTTCTGCGGCAAATAGTGTCCATATTGACATGTCACTAGTCCTATCCCGAAATGTGCTAAGGTATCCGATATCCGTATATCACTAGTCATTGTCATATATTTTCTACTCATGGATCATTTGTGAATCTCATGTCTCATATTCATGGTTAATGTTCCGAAAGCTCAAATAAGGTTATGTTCCAATATTCCAATAGTGACTATACTTGTGTCTCTTGTTCATGTATTATTGCCCAATGGTTCCAATGGTATTATGGTGCTAGTAATGTTATATTTCTCATGATGTTTAATCACATGTCTCTCACTCATTGGTTAATAATTCAAAGTTTCCAATAATGCTATGATCCAAAACTCAAGTGATGTTATGACTACCCAAGTATCAATCTCAAAGTAATGAACAAAGTAATGCATATGTGGTCAATGATCAAGTATGGGTGGCAAGTCTAGGGGCATAAGTCTAGCTCGACTCGATCCCGATGTATTGATTTATGGGTTGCAAGTCTAGGGGCGTAAGCCTAGATCCACTCGATCCCGATGTATTGATTTATGGGTGGCAAGTCTAGGGGCGTAAGCCTAGCTCGACTCGATCCCGACGTATTGATTTATTGGTGGCAAGTCTAGGGGCATAAGCCTAGCTCGACTCGATCCCAACATTATGTTATGATATGAAAAGACCCATTGATCAGTAGGGGCCCGGGTACATTGTTATCATTGAGCATTGAGATAAAGAAAGCAAAGAAAGTAATGAAAGCAATCCACATGGTTTCCCAAAATACCAAATGGTGACTTATTCACATTGATTATTCATATATTTTGAGTTCATTGAAATATTCATGTATTGTACAGTTTCATCTGAGCCTTGCATACTCAGTACTTATTTCGTACTGACCCCTTTTGGGGAATTTACCTTACTTGCTGCAGGCGCAGGTACCAGTAGGCCTCCTCAGTAGGTTTCGAGTCGTCGCAGACCATTGGTGAGATCCAGCTAATTCGGGGCTTCTCCAAGTCAGAGTGTATATATGTTTTGGTTTTGTATATGTTGGATAAAGCGGGGACTTGTCCCGACTTTTAGTTCATTTTGGTCAATGCTTTGTTAGAGGCTTTTGTAGACAGGTGTGGGTGTATAAATGTACAAGGGATATGTCGTACTTGCCTCGGTGGCCTCAACGGCCCAGTTTCACGTATGTATATATATTTATCATGTTCCATGAATTCCCTTGTTGGTCTCGATAGCTGTTAAGTGCTTATAGGTTTCTTATGGCATGCATATGGTTGAACATGGGCAAAGGTTGGTTCTCTCGGGCCTTATCGGCTACGGGTGCCAATCATGTCTCGATCGGATTCGGGGCGTGACAAAAGTGGTATCAGAGCAGGTCGGTCTAAGGATGTCTACAAAGCCGTGTCTGAGTAGAGTCTTACCTATCGATGTGTTGTGCACCACATTTATAAGTAGGAGGCTATGGGACATTTAGGATGTCGTTTCTTTTCTTCATTCTAGATCATGCAATAGAGCCAATGTTGTAAGTTGCATTGTATCTGATCTTGGTAATTGTTTTTCTTTGGTATAGTCAAAATGCCGAACACTAAAAGAGGAAGAGGAAAAGGTAAAAGTAAGTTGATAGATAGAATTACTGGGGAAGGAACAAGTAGACCACCACCTAAACAAGTTGATCAAGGTGGGGCTAAAACTGAGTTCGCAACGCGAGCTTCTTCTACTTCTTCAGCTCCAGAAGAGCCGAGAAGAAGGGAAGTGCCCGTGGAACCACCGCCGAATGCCACAGATCAGGATCTTAGGAATGCTGTACAGATGTTGACACAGTTGGTGGCGGCACAAATCCAGGGAAGAGCTGGTGCAATGACACATGATGATGATGCGGCTAGAATGGCAAGTCGCAGAACACAGGATTTCTTGAAACTGGACCCTCCTATATTCACAGGGTCCGATCCAAAAGAAGATCCACAGGACTTAGTGGATCAAATTCAGAGGGCCTTGGAAGTTATGCATGTGACAGGGGTAGAGACAGTGGAACTTGCTGCGTACAGGTTGAAAGGAGAGGCAATACTGTGGTATGAGGATTGGAAGAAATCCCGTGATATTGGTGCAGATCCACCTACGTGGGAAGAGTTTAAGGTGGATTTCCTTGATCATTACTTTCCCTATGAGATCCGTGAGGCACGTGCGGATCAGTTCCTAAATCTCCGTCAAGGAAATTTGAGTGTCAGAGAATATAGCTTGCAATTTAATTCCTTGGCTCGATATGCGCCAAATGTTGTGGCTACGATGACAGACAGGGTCCATAGATACGTGGACAGACTAGAGCCATATTTGGTAAGGGACTGCACTATTGCGGCCTTGAATAGGGACATGGACATTGCTCGCATACAAGCCTTCGCCTAGAAAATGGAGGATCAGAGACAGAGACGAAGGGTACATGAATTTGATAGGGGACAGTCCTAAAGGGCTAGACCTATGGGACCACCTGTGATGTACCAAGGAGGATCTAGGCCCCACATGTTTCCTAGACCACCTAGACCGTCGTTCTCTTATTCCACAGGGAGTGCTTATTCTCAGTCTCGAGGGTTTAGAGGTGGTTCAGATGGGCAGAGTAGTGGGGGTCATGGATCACAGTCAGCAGGTTTTCCTCGTCAGCAGTGTCAACACTGTGGGCGTATTCACCCAGGCACATGTCGGGCAGGAACGAATGTCTTCTTTTGGTGTGGTATGCCAGGGCATATAGCGAGAGATTTTCCACAGAGGAGCATGAGTGGTATAGCACGACCGACTGGGTCGGTTGTTGCATCATCAGCATCGGTTCCTTCACTGGGCCGAGGTGTGCAGCCTGTTCGCCGTGGTAGAGGGACCAGAGGAGCAGCCAGTACTAGCGGGGTCCTGAATCGCACTTATGGTTTGGTGGACCGCCAGAATTCAGAGGCTTCCCCAGATGTTGTCACAGGTACATTATCCATATTCTCACATAATGTATATGCACTAATTGACCCAGGTTCTACATTTTCCTATGTTACTCCATTGGTTGCTGCGAAATTTGCAAAGGCACCGGAATTATTAATTAAGTCAATTAAAGTGTCTACACCGGTTGGTGAATATATTGTTGCAAAGAGAGTGTATCGTAACTGTGTGGTAACTGTGTGTGGTAATGATACGTTGGCCGATCTCATTAAATTGGACATGGTGGATTTTGATGTAATTATTGGAATGGATTGGTTGGCTTCGTGTTATGCTAAGGTAGATTGGGTCCAAGAAGGTACAATTTTGTTTTCCACAGGAAAATGTTCTAGAATGGCAGGGTAAGGTAGGGGCACCACGAGGAAGATTTATTTACTACTTGAAAGCAAGGAAAATGATTGCCAAGGGATATATATGTCATTTGGTACTAGTGAAAGATAATGATGTGGAACCATTAAATCCACAGTCAGTACCGGTAGTTAATGAATTTCTTGATGTATTTCCAGAGGATCTTCCAGGTTTACCCCCAGAACGAGAAGTGGAATTCGGCATTGATGTGATTCCAGGCACTCAGCCTATTTCTATCCCTCCATATAGAATGGCTCCAGCGGAACTGCGTGAATTGAAGGAGCAGTTGAAAGATTTGCTGGACAAGGGCTTCATTAGGCCTAGTATGTCCCCGTGGGGTGCACCGGTATTATTTGTGCGAAAGAAAGATGGCACCTTCAGAATGTGCATCGACTATCGGCAACTGAATAAAGTAACGATCAAGAACAAATATCCCCTCACTCGAATTGATGATTTTTTTGATCAGTTATAGGGTGCCAAGTGTTTCTCAAAGATTGACTTGAGGTCGGGTTATCATCAAGTCAGAGTTAGAGAGGAGGATGTACCCAAGACAGCTTTTCGAACACGGTATGGCCATTATGAATTTTTAGTTATGTCATTTGGACTAACAAATGCACCGGCTGTGTTTATGGATTTGATGAATAGGGTGTTTAAGCCATTCTTAGACGTGTTCGTGACAGTATTTATAGATGACATCCTTGTTTATTCAAGATCACCAGAAGACCATGCTTATCACTTACGGCAAATGTTGCAAATTCTCCGTGAGCGTAAGTTGTATGCAAAATTCTCCAAATGTGAGTTTTGGTTAAAATCAATTGCATTCTTGGGTCACATTGTGTCGGACGAAGGAATCCAGGTCGACACACAGAAGATAGAGGCAGTAAAAAATTGGCCAAAACATACGACACCCACAGAGATTCGCAGTTTTTTGGGTTTGGCAGGTTATTACCGAAGATTTGTAGAAGGGTTTGCTTCTATTGCGGCACCATTGACAAAGTTAACTCACAAGGCAATTAAATTTCAATGGAATGATGCATGTGAAAGAGGTTTCCAAAACTTGAAAGATAAGTTGACTTCCACACCAGTGTTAGTACTTCCCGAAGGCACGGAAGGCTATGTAGTATATTGTGACGCTTCCGGGATTGGTCTCGGATGTGTGTTGATGCAGCATGGTAGGGTGATAGCATATGCCTCACGACAGTTACGACCGCATGAGAAAAATTATCCCACTCATGACCTTGAATTGGCAGCGGTAGTGTTTGCTTTAAAGATATGGCGTCATTATTTGTATGGAGTTCATGTTGATATTTATACGGATCACAAAAGTTTACAATATATGTTTAAGCAAAAGGAACTCAATTTGAGGCAACGAAGATGGTTAGAGATCTTGAAAGACTATGATGTTGATATTCTTTACCATCCAGGAAAGGCAAATGTAGTAGCGGATGCATTAAGCCGCAAGGCAACGGGAGTCACTAGTGATCAATTGATGGAAAAGAAGGAGATAATCAAAGATCTATATCAGCTAGCCAGCTTGGGAGTTTGCCTTATTGAATCCTCCGATGATAGAGTTATGGTGCAGAATGCAGCAGAATCCTCCTTGACAGCTGAAGTGAAAGAGAAGCAATTTATGGATTCTATTTTATTGCAGCTAAAGGAGAATGTGCAGCAGAATTTGACCAAGGCATTTGATATTACACCGGAAGGGGTACTTCAATGTCAAGGGAGATTATGTGTACCAGACATAGATGAGCTGAGGACACGAATAATGACAGAGGCGCACCATTCGCGCTATTCCATTCACCCGGGTGCTACTAAAATGTACCATGAATTGAAAGAAGTGTATTGGTGGGGCAATATGAAAAAGAACATTGTAGAATTTGTCGCGCGATGCCCAAATTGTCAACAAGTGAAAGTGGAACATCAGAAACCGGGAGGTTACATGCAATGTATCAATCTTCCAGTCTGGAAGTGGGATATGATTAATATGGATTTTATTACGGGATTGCCTCGTACATTGCGGAAGTTTGATTCCATATGGGTCATAGTGGATCGACTTACCAAGTCAGCGCATTTTCTACCTGTCAAGACGACCTATACAGCTGAGGATTATGCGAAGTTGTATGTTAAAGAAATAGTGAGGTTACATGGTATTCCACTTTCCATTATATCTGACAGAGGAGCACAGTTCACAGCGCACTTTTGGAGATCCTTCCAGCAAAGTTTGGGTACACGGGTGAATTTGAGTACGGCTTTCCATCCTCAGACTGATGGGCAAGCAGAACGTACTATTCAGACACTTGAAGATATGCTACGAGCTTGCGCATTAGATTTTCAAGGCAGTTGGGATGACCATTTGCCTCTTATTGAATTTGCGTATAACAATAGCTATCATTCAAGTATTAATATGGCACCTTATGAAGCCTTATATGGAAGGAAATGTAGATCACCAATCGGATGGTTCGAAGCAGGCGAAACTGCTCTACTTGGGCCAGATATTGTTCACTAAGCCATGGAGAAAGTTAAAGTTATCCAACAACGGTTACAAACGGCTCAAAGTTGTCACAAGTCATATGCCGATGTTAGAAGAAGAGGGCTTGAATTCGCCATAGGTGATTGGGTGTTTTTAAAGGTGTCACCGATGAAAAGGGTAATGCGGTTTGGAAAGAAAGGGAAATTGAGTCCACGTTACATAGGACCCTATGAAGTTATTAGAAGATTTGGTCAAGTCGCATATGAATTATCCTTACCTCAAGAACTTTCCTCAGTCCATCCAGTATTTCATGTGTCGATGCTTTGAAAATGCATAGGAGATCCGTCTCGTATTTTTCCCGTAGAAGATGTTCAAGTTACAGAGGATCTTAATTATGAAGAGGTGCCCATTGCTATCCTAGATCGACAAGTAAAGAGATTGAGAAATAAAGACATAGCATCCGTAAAAATCCTTTGGAGAAACCAACACGTAGAGGAGATCACATGGGAAGCGGAAGAAATGATCAAATCCAAGTATCCCCATCTATTTCAAATGGACCAAGAAGTTCACAGTGCGGAGGTGGAACAATAACAAGTAAGTATTTAAGAGCATTATGTGAATGTGTATAGGTATGTTAAAGTAAAGATGCATTTGTTATATATAAGACAATGTTGTTAACATTCGAGGACGAATGTTTCTAAGGGGGGAAGAATGTAACACCCCGTACTTTTATAACCTCACTTTATACCTTGGGATCTTATCTACATAGGTTTTGAGATGCCATGCATATGTGTTTTATAGTGTCATTGGTGAAACATTTGATATCGGACTTAACATGTGCGATTAGATCTTCGTAGAAGGTGTGTTGTGATTTCGTGGAGCATTTGGGTAAGAAATCGTACACATTCTAACCTCATTTGGTGACTTTAAGTCATGTTTAATTGATGTTTAAGATCACTAAGTAAGTATTTTGTAGTGTTTTGATAAGGGATTGGACGATACGTAAACATTGGATAAGTGGCCAAAAATTTCAGCAAAGTGCTGAAACTTTTGCCACTACCCTGTTTCAGGGGTGTGGCTCAAGCCACCTTCAGCAAAGAAGTTCATAGGAGGCTGAAAAACATGCGCCACTACCCTGTTTCAGGGGGTGTGGCGCAAGGCACAACAATTATGCCTTTCCGGAGTCGTTTCGTAACGCAATTCTACGACGATTTCTAGATGTTTTCTGTTGTTTCTTTGGAGTTATTTGAGCCTTGTTAAAGATTCAAACACTTTAATACACTCCTACATACTCCTACATGATCAAATCATGAAATGTGAATAGTGATCCAAAATGTCCAATGAAACCAAGGGCGACTAGAATGCCTATTTTTGCGATCGAAAGGACGAATAAGAATCTTTTAAGAGAATATTGTCGTGACATTATGGAATTATGTAAACATGATATATAAGGTGAATAATACATGGAAATGAATGGGTTAAATGGATATGTTTTATTGGTCCCAAATTAAAGCCCAAAAGTGGAAGAAAGACATGGCCCAAATGGGTCAAATGACCCATTCTTCTATTTGACCTTCTAGAACACTATATTAAGTGGATAAGGATGGACTCAAAAGCTTATAAAAGGTACCAAAAATCTGATTTTTATCCATTATACACACACATGTATTTCTATGTTTTTCCAAAACAATTCAAGAAACCCCTTTTGGCTCTCAAAACCCTAAGTCCACTTTTGGAGAAGATCATCACTATTCAAGCTTGGGTAAGTGTTTATTATTATTGTTTAACATATTATATGCATGGGAGATTATGTATATTATGCTAGTTGTGTTGGCAAGGTGATGAAAGTGTATTTTTGCTTTTGATGAAGGATGTGCTATCTTGGTAATTTGAACTTGAATTAGGCCTTGTGCCTTTGATGAAAAAGCATGGTATGGAAAAAATATGAACATGTATGGTGTTATTTTTGGTATTAAACTTGTTCTTGTCTATAGGTGGAAATTGTGGGATTTTGGCCGATATGTGTTATGAGTTGTATTAAGGTCATTTGATGGGTTATTTGTGATGTGTGATGGATAAGAAAGTGTAAAGGAGAAGTGTTGTGGTCAAATGTATCAATTATCATGTATTGGTCAATGTTGGGAATATTATGGAATTTTTTGAATAATAGTATGATCAATGGTTTTGTCAAGGGGAAATGACATGTTTAAAGGCAAACATGTAACTCATTGACATGGTATGCATTTGTAAAGTAATTGGTGGTTAATGTGAATTTCGTTATGTATTTATGTTGTAGAGTGACACATAAAGAAGGAGCGGGATTATTGTATACGCATCTAAGGCTGTATATTCGTATTGCGAATCCAAGGTATGCAAGGTTACTTTGTCCATATCTTTCTGCGGCAAATAGTGTCCATAATGACATGTCACTAGTCCTATCCTAAAATTTGCTAAGGTATCCGATATCCGTATATCACTAGTCATTGCCATATATTTTCTACTCATGGATCATTTGTGAATCTCATGTCTCATATTCATGGTTAATGTTCCGAAAGCTCAAATAAGGTTATGTTCCAATATTCCAATAGTGACTATACTTGTGTCTCTTGTTCATGGATTATTGCCCAATGGTTCCAATGGTATCATGGTGCTAGTAATGTTATATTTCTCATGATGTTTAATCACATGTTTCTCACTCATTGGTTAATGATTCAAAGTTTCCAATAATGCTATGATCCAAAACTTAAGTGATGTTATGACTACCCAAGTATCAATCTCAAAGTAATAAACAAAGTAATGCATAAGCCTAGCTCGACTCGATCCCAACATGATGTTATGATATGAAAAGACCCACTGATCAGTAGGGGGACGGGTACATTGTTATCATTGAGCATTGAGATAAAGAAAGCAAAGAAAGTAATGAAAGCAATCCACATGGTTTCCCAAAATACCAAATGGTGACTTATTCACATTGATTATTCATATGTTTTGAGTTCATTGAAATATTCATGTATTGTACAGTTTCATCTGAGCCTTGCATACTCAGTACTTATTCCGTACTGACCCCTTTTGGGGAATTTACCTTACTTGCTGCAGGCGCAGGTACCAGTAGGCCTCTTCAGTAGGTTGCCAGTCGTCGCAGACCATTGGTGAGCTCAAGCTAATTCGGGGCTTCTCCGAGTCAGAGTGTATATATGTTTTGGTGTTGTACATGTTGGATAAAGCGGGGACTTGTCCCGACTTTTAGTTCATTTTGGTCAAAGCTTTGTTAGAAGCTTTTGTAGACAGGTGTGGGTGTATAAATGTACAAGGGATATGTCGTACTTGCCTCGGTAGCCTCAACGGCCCAGTTTCACGTATGTATATATATATATATATCATGTTCCATGAATTCCCTTGTTGGTCTCGATAGCTGTTATGTGCTTATAGGTTTCTTATGGCATGCATATGGTTGAACATGGGCAAAGGTTGGTTCTCTCAGGCCTTATAGGCTACGGGTGCCAATCATGTCTCGATCGGATTCGGGGCGTGACATGTGACCAATTTGGGGTCACTATAATCGGGGCTGAAACAAGCTTCTCTTTAAGGCAATTAAATGCCTTCAAACACTCTCCATTAACTTCAAACTTGACCTCCTTCTCAAGGAGTTTGCACATCGGATGGGCAATTTTAGAGAAATCTTTAATGAACCTCCTATAAAAAGCCGCAAGGCCAAGGAAACTCCAAACCCCTTGACAGATATTGGAGGTGATAGATTAGCAATGACTTCCAACTTAGCTTGATTGACTTGGATTCCTTGGCCCGATATTTTGAGTCCAAGAACAATCCCCTCTTTAACCATGAAGTGGCACTTCTCAAAGTTCAACACAAGACTATTCGCCATACATCTTTCAATCACCTTCCCAAGTGTTTAAGGCAATCTTCAAATATATCACCAACAACTGAGAAATCATCCATGAATACCTCCATATAATTCTCCACCATGTCCGAAAAGATAGAAAGCATATATCGTTAAAAGGTGGCTAATGCATTGCATAATCCAAAGGGCATGCGCCTAAAGGCAAAAGTTCCATAAGGGCACGTGAAGGTAGTTTTGTCTTGATCTTCGGGAGCTATTGAGATTTTATTATAGCCCCAATATCCATCGAGGAAGCAATACCAACCCCTTCCCGCCAACCTATCAAGCATTTGGTCCATGAATGGCATGGGAAAATGATCCTTCTCGGTCCATGAATTTAATTTTCTATAATAAATACACACTCTCCAACCCGTGACCTGACGGACGGGTATAAGATCATTATTTTTGTTTGGGACCACAGTAATACCACCTTTCTTTGGAACACATTGAATTGGACTTACCCAAGTGCTATCCGAGATAGGATAAACTACACCTGCATCAAGCCACTTGATGATTTCTTTATTCACAACTTCTTGCATTGGAGGATTTAATCTTCTTTGATGTTCTACACTTGCTACAAACTTGGGCTCAAGCTTGATTTTGTGGGTGCATATGCCGGGTGGAATTCTAATAATATCGGCTATGGTCCATCCAAGTGCCCGAATATACCGAATCACCACCGATTTCAACACCTCAATTTGCCAAAATGACAAGTCTCCTGCAATAATAATAGGTAGAGTCTCACCTTCTCCCAAGAACACATAACGAAGATGAGGTGGCAATGGCTTGAGCTCAATTTGTGGCGGATCTTCAATTGAAGGCTTTGCGGGAGGAGTTTCCCGATTTTTTAAGTCAAGGTCTAACTTACAAGGATTTTTCGGGTAAGACCCAAAACCTTTAAAGGATGCAACTTCTTCATCATATCTTTCATTCCCTTAACTTTCAAGAACCCCACCAAAGCTTCACTAACAAATTCAGTCTCCATAGTATTAGCCACTACATCATCAATCACATCGATTACGGAGACAACTTGCAAATCCATAGGTTGTTTCATGGACTTGCAGACATTGAATGACACCTCTTCATTATTTACTTGGAATTTCATTTCACCGCATTCAACATCAAATAGAGCCCGTCCGGTAGCCAAGAATGGCCTACCAAGAATAATAGGGACCACATGGTTAATTTCACAATCCAAGATCACAAAATCGGCCGAAAAGATGAAAAGATCCACCTTCACAAGTACATCACACAACACACCCACGGGTCTTTTTATAGAGCGGTTGGCCATCAATAGCTGCATTGTTGTTGGCTTTGGGGATCCCTAGCCTAACTTTTAAAATACGGCTAATGGCATCAAATTAATACTTGCCCCAAGATCACATAAGGCTTTCCCAAATTGATACACCCCAATAGTACATGGGATAGTGAATGCCCCCGGATCATCCTTCTTCACAACCATTGTACTAGACATTATAGCACTACAGTTATGTGTAACTTCAATTGTCTCGAAGTCCATGATTCGCTTCTTTGTTACCAACTCTTTCATAAACTTAGCATACCCGGGCATCTCTTGTAAGGCTTCCAACAATGGTATATTTACCGAAAGTTTGCTGAATTTAGAAAGGAATTTCTTGAAATTTGAATCATCTTCTTTCTTCTTAAGCCTTTGTGGAAATGGAGGAGGGTTTTTAACCTGTGGCTTAGAGACAACCGAGTTTTCATTCGGTTTTGCATTACCACAATCAACCACTTGTGGGCCTGCCTCCTTTACTTCCACTTTTTCCTACCCGTCAACACCTTGCTCTTGTGATATTTGAGTTTTGTCTTTTGAATTATCAAGCCAATTTCTCATTTTGCTCATTTTCCCTCCAACACCCTTATCACAAAGGTTGTCATCAAGATTTACAACATCATTTCCAAGGGTTCTCCCACTTCTAGTAACAATGGTCATGACGTGAGCGTCATTTTTTGGATTCACAACTGTGTCACTAGGGAGTCCTCCTCTTTGTCTTGCATTCATTTGGGAGGAGAGTTGACCCATTTGGGTTTCAAGTTGTTTTATCAAAGCCGAGTGTGAGGTGATGGTTTAATTGAGATTCGACAAATCCCCTTTCATTTCCCTTAACATCTTATCGCTTCCTTCAACTCCCAAGAGGATATGAGCAAGCACATCTTCATTCTTATACTTCTCCGGACCAATAGAAGTTGTTTCTTTACCCTTGGACCTATCATGAGGAGGAACATACCTATCATAGTCCCGATTTGTATCTCGCCAATCACGGTATCTATCTTTATCTCTCCACTCTTCATCTCTATCATGATCCTTCAACTCATGATCTTTCCAATCATGGTGTTTATCCATCCAACCTTGATTCCCACCTTTCCTTTGATAGGTAGGGAGGGAAACCCCCGTTTGGTTAGACATAAATCAGATTTCTGCATCAAGAACCTCCGCTTCATCATCATCATAATGCTTAGCACCCTTGGAAGCAATGGCGTTAACCGTCTTTCGTGTTGACCCCATTACATGTTTGGTGAGTAACTCTAGTTGTGTCATCATTTTGGCCATACTCTCATCTCTGTCCTCTTCTTTCTTTCTTTGCTCTTGGCTCACAAAAGATGCTGAGGGAGCCCCCACGGCCACCTTAGAATCTCTTGTATGCCAACCTCGACTTTGTTTAGTTACTTGGTCCAATAATGCCGATGCAACACCATAAGTTTGTTTCACCAAAGATTCGTCGGCTGCGTTGTACGCAACCATTTTATTCAATTGGTCTAATGCTGGATAAAATATTTGGAGGATCATCTTATTCGAAACCTCGTGAGTCGGGCATTGCATCAATTTCTTGTTAAACCTTTGCCAAGCCTCATGTAATGGTTCACCATTAAATTGGCGGAAGTTAATAATCTTATCCCTCAATTATAACATCCGGGATGGTGGGAAGAATCGATCCAAGAATGCTTCTGTCAATTCCACCCATGTAGTTATTGAACCCGCGGGCAATTGCCTCAACCACAATGCCGCTTCGCCCGTCAATAAAAAGGGGAAAAGTATCAATCAGATCGACTCTTGTGATATATGGGCTATATCAAATGAAATACACACATCAGTGAAATATGTCAAATGAAGATTTGCGTCTTCATGAGCTTGACCCCCATATAACCCCTTCATTTGAAGGAGATGGAGCATCACACTAGTAACGTGAAACACTCCATTTCTGTCCGCGGGTGGGATGCGGATGGCATTAGCTCTCTCGGCATCTCCTAAATAGTCTTCGTCTTCCAAATATCCGTCAAATAAAGCGGCATGACTACCATGTTGACTCATTGAATCGTGAAGACTTTGGTTGTCACCTGTGGAGAACAAAAACAACAAATAAAGTAAACTTAAACCATGGTAAACACAAGTAACTTAAAACACTAAAAGAAATGAACGCTACGTTTCACTCCTCGGCAACGGCGCCATTTTTTGATAACGCTCAAATACACCCAAGAATAGAGTGTACGCGGTTGCATCAATGTAAAATACTAGATAATTCAAGCTCAAATGCGTTAAGAAATGGGTAAAATGTCAACTTATCATACAAAAAGGAATATTCCAAAAGGGGGAAAAAGCAAAGAAAGAAGTACAAAGGGACCACCAAGAGGTTGAAAATCTAATGAGAGAGGGGGACCCACTACCCATTTCAGTTCACCCCTCCCTCCCATCGCAAATCTCATTACTCCATCGCCGAGTTGCAAAAAAAATGTTGCGATAGTTTGTTGACTAGGCCAACAAATTGTTAACTTTAATGATACATTGCCTAATCTCCAAATGAGTCATCCCCATAGCCAAAACCACCTTTTCCTCGCCAAACCAACCCTTCCATTACCGAAATTACCCATTCCACAACCAATTGGAACAAAATCAAGGTGAGCTCACGGTCTTCAAGATCTTATTCCAGATCCAAGTGAGCAATCTCATGATCTAATTCATTAGTTTCTTTCCTTGTTTCTTTAATCTCTTTCTTTGATTCTTAAAAATAATTTCCAACTAGTAATTGTCCTACTTAGTTGTTGATTAGTTTTTGAGTCCTTTCTTTGTTAGTTTGTTTCTTTTGTGCTTTTCTAATTTTACTTCGTAGTTAACTTTTAATTCAAGTCTTTATTGTTTCTAATCGAGTTGTTTGTCCTTCATTGAACAAAGATCTATTCTAGCTAAGTGTAAAAATTGCCACTTCGAGTACCAATGGATAGAAGCAAAGTTCAACATTAGTCGAGACAAGTGTAAGGCAATCAAAAGTGTGAAAAACATGAGTGATTATGAGGTTTTGATTTCACTAATGCTAACATTGTTTGTTGCTTTCTTGTATTAAGTGTCTTATTGATAGGTACCATGGCAATGGTAGGTGAGACCCAACCTACCACTAGTGGAGCAAACTTTGATACCTTAGTAGAGGCCATCATCGGGACGCGACAATATGAGAATGAAATGATTGGAATGATGGCACGAATAAATGGTAGGATGGTAAACATGGAGAACCATTTCCATAAGTAAACTCCCTCAACCCCACCTTTGAATGATAAAAATGAGGATGACTTACTTGAGTCATGTGATGACATAATTCCTAATCTCCTTAATGCTAGTGGTGGTTCGTGTGGCATTGGAAATTGTTCTCTTAAAGGGGAAGGAGATATTTGTTTAGAAATTATTACTTTCTCTTTGTGTGGACCAATTATTGCGAATACTCTTGATGATGATTTTTAATCTAATAGTGAGTATATACATGAGACCTTAGATGAAATTAATTTGTATGATACCTTTCTTCACTCTCTATTTTCTTATGATATTGTCTATGATTGTGTAAAGAGTATATTTCCTTGTGATAGTGGCACTCTTAGGGAAAATGGGTATTGTATTGATCCATGTTTATGGATGTTTCTTCCATTTTACCCCAGGAACCATTTAAAGCGTGATAGTTTTAAGACACCCAACTTGGTGCTTGGGCAAGACGACAAGCAAAATTTGATTGAAGCTTGGTGTAGGGCAAGTGAGCTTAGATGAAAAACTCTCTGTCTTAATGAACTTAATTATTTGATTAACTTTTTTGTTAAGTCTTGTCAAGGGAGAAGTTCTGAGGAGGAATATCGAAGAAAAAGACTTCACGAAGCGTCAAATTAATATGAAGTCACATCTTATATTTCCTACAAATAAGGTATGTACTTGTGGCTTATGCTTATTCTGGGGATTTCTAAAGCCATGGAGGTGAAATTAATGAGTGGTAAGTATAGTAGTAACCCTTTCTTGTATTCGTGTGATATTTTCTTGGTGTTGCTACTTGATCATGTGATGAGCTTAAATGCAATATTTTTGTTGACTTGTACGGGGAATACCTTCGTATTTGACCCTGGTGATGGATTGGGAACATTGCCATTCTTGAGAATGGTTAGTATTTGGGCTAGAATCTTAACTTAGGGAAACTAGTTAATGACATTGTACCTAGCCATGGGAATGTTCAAGAGACTCTTGACTTAAATAGGGATATGTTCTTGAGGAAATGTAAAACCAATTGGACTTGTATGTGTTGTTACCTAAAAACCATGGTTCTTTGGGTTTACCCTTTTATCAAGGTCTTTTGTGTACCAAGTGTCCATAATTTTATTTGAGCATGTCCTTCTTATGGATTGTGTTAGTACATGGTTATACCATAAGAGTGAGCAATTTAAAGTGTTGATTACATGTTATTCTCACTATGGATTTTACCCTTGGCCCTTTGATGATTCCATTATTTGGCTTAAGTGAAAACTGGTATCCATTCCCTTCCATGTTTTGCAGGATTTAGATTTGATGATGCCTTTTCAAGAAGGGGAGGATGATACAAGCCAAATTGGTTCCAACCATTCAAGTTCTATACTTCATGGTCAACACCTTAGGATCCAAGAAATGATCACCTTAGGGGAGAAAGGACATGTTTGGGTGATAGCTTGGAGCATTGGAGGTACATCACTAAAGTGCCAAAGGATCGATGAAGTAATGGAAGGATTGTCAAAGTGAACAAGTCAGTTGTCCACTTTGGTGGTGGAAAGGGTATTTTGGCACATCGCCAAGGTGATTGGAGATGGAATTAATATCGCCCATGTGGGCAGCTTGCACAAAAGGTCACTTTTGGGTCCATTTGTAATAAATACCCCAGGTCTATAAATAACTAGGATTTCCCTTTTCTTCCTTAGATGATTTTGGA
Organism: Capsicum rhomboideum; assembly: GCA_031232105.1. NCBI lineage: Eukaryota > Viridiplantae > Streptophyta > Magnoliopsida > Solanales > Solanaceae > Capsicum > Capsicum rhomboideum. The sequence continues at coordinate 84,741,195 of CP124712.1, forward strand.
TGAAACTTACACTTAAGAGTGTTTTAAGCTTGTCGGGAGCTTTGTTGACTTTGTTTAGAAATGTTGGTTGTGAGCGGATTAATTTCCCTCTCGGTCTTCATAGGATTTTGGTACTTATGGTAGTCTAAAGAAAAGTCCTTGGATTTAATACATCCTTTGGTTTTCTTTTTGTTATCATCTTGTGTCTATCTATCTATCATCTTTTGTTTCTCTTTTGATTTCCATAGTTTGCTTTCATTTTCGTATTTTGGTTCGTATCATCTGTATTGGTGTCCCAGAGATGTTCTAAGTTGGAAGAACACCCCCTCCCTACTAACATTTTAGCACAACTAAATGAAAAGAGTTTCACTGGACCAAGCTTATAGATACCCTCCCACTCTAGCTTATTGTCACGACCCATGGCCTGGCACAACATTAAGAATATTGAAATAACTGATATAATACTGTGCAAAAGCTAAACTGAAGTGACACAATCGTAATAAAAGCGGAATCCATACTAAATATCAAGACTAAGATTGTCTGACATAAACAACATGCTGAAAATCTAACTGTCTGCCAGAAAGCCTCTAAATCTTTATGAGTTGTTGGGACAAACCCCCAACTAACTCCAACTGTCTGAAACTAAATGATACTAAAAAGAAAGACTAATAATTGGCCCTCAAATGATGAGGACTCACTAACACTGCTGCTGATATGGTATGGAGTCATACTAAGCGCGATTCGAATGCTGAACGTTTGAACCTATATTATAAAACAATATAGTGAAAGAAGGTATACAATCAGTATTTTGTATGTAATGAGTATATGAGATGGGAAAATACTAATATAGGCTGAACATGATGCATGTAACATGGTAAACTAATGTAAGACCAAGTAATAATATGTACTGTCTGATCAACTGACCAACTAAATATAAGGTCATGCAAGTATCTGAATCTTAAATATGAATTGTGGACTATTGGAGCTACCAATAATAGACATACCCCAATCTGAGTTAACTGGGGTCCAACCTGTAACCCCAGCTAGAAGGGTGTTCAGTACCTTGCCAAGGGTACGAACACTGACTGACGTGGATCCAATAACTGATGTCCAAAATGGCTAAGGTATCAAGCCTGGTCAGACGAGTGACCTTTTAGAACCTACGGTGGTGCCATAGTTCTGTGACTTAGGGATTTCTACTAAAGGTCTCATCCTAAATGGCGGGTGAGTCTCCATCCCTGCGTCCACTTGGTGCTAAGTATTACTCCCAACTGAATGACACTGATAACTGAAATGCTCAATAATAGTAATATTCTTAAGACTGAAAATAAATGTATTATCTAAGAAAATTCAAACATGTAATCTGGAGAATATAATACTCATAAATACGTGCATGAAATCCTAGGTCATTGGGTGTTCATAACCCGCCATCTCGGAAGAATACAACTATCATGACAATTTCTATAAACTAAATAAAGTAAGAAATTTCATGGCTCAAGTTCAATATTCATGGTTTAACAATATAATTAGGGTTCATAATTTAGGACATGTACTAGTACTGAAATTCATGGTAAACCATGGATTACAACTCATTAATATCAAGGGAATGTGATATCAATGAATTTACAACCTTCATGAACCTTATGCTCTGAAGAAGGAATTAAACTTGAGAAGTTCGGTTAACTTTGGTACTCAATGGGTGAAAGGAAACCCAAAGATGAAATACCATATGCCTGGAGATGAAAAACTTAGGGAAATCCTTGAGATTGGAAGCTTGAAGTTGAAAACCCTAACTTCACCTTGGGGAAGTAAAATTGCCTCTTTTTTCTTGTTAAAGCTAAGTGTCGATTGTTTTTCTGAGTAATGAGGGTTTAGGGTAATATTAGGCTTAATAATCAACCTTGAAATAGATTAAAAGATGTAGTTTTGATGTTAAAAGAGTGGGAAAAGATTGATGTGCCCTTTAAAATTCGTAACTGAAAAGCTGTAGGAAGGGACGTATGGGACCATCCCACGATCGTAAGTCCCACTTATGATCGTGGGTTGTGTTCGTGGTTGGGTGTTGTACATGAGTCTTGTCTAGATATGATCATACCATCCATGGTATAATCTGGGACCCACCTATGATCGTACCTTGGTTCGTAGGTTGTGGGTTCTAGCCGGATTGACTTTTGAGGTCAAGATCGTACCTAAGATCGTGGTTTCTAACCACGGTCATGGTACCCTTTTGTCGTTAGAAGGTATACAAGTCAACTTGTAGGTTTTTGGGGTTGTTTCAATCAGATGGGAGCATGGTATGATCTTACATTGTAACCACGATCGTACCTACGTTCGTAGGTTCTCACTGCTGGACAGTGTTTCACTAAAATGGCCATAACCTTTTACTCCAATGTTGGATTTAGGCAAATCTGGATCCATTGGAAAGGTAATTCAAATAACGATTGTTTGGTTGATTTGATCACAAAAATACTCCAGAACCTAAGAGTTATGCTCATTTGAAGTTGACTTTATCAAGATTCTTTACAAGAAAACCACCGACAAGGAAGGTTTCGACTTGGCTATGAGCTAGGAGTTGCTTGTGGCCATTATACATTTATAAATCACTTATAGCACTACTAACTCATGATGTTTGATTCTACATGTACTTGAAGCATGGTTCTAATCTTAGCTTAAATTTTTGGGGTGATACACTTATCTATCCCTGGCATAGCTAAGGTCACAGTCTTAGAATTACAATTCAAAACTGTAAGATACAGAGACAACCAAGTCATACCTAAAATGATATCAAGATCTAACATATCCAAAATCACCAGTTCAATCTAAGTCTACAAACCCATAAACATCACTGTAGAAGCACGATATACTTGAGTTACTACCACAGAATCCCGAACCTAAGTAGATAAATAACCATGTGAATCAAGCATGTCATAGACCATATCCAGCCCTAAAGCAAATTTAACAGACACATATGAAAAGTAGAACCTAGATCAAACAAGACCAAAGCCATACGGTCACAAAAAAGAATGGTACCTATGATAAATGCATCCGATTCCTCAACCTCATATTTACCCAGGAAGGCATAGCAATGTGCCCTATCATCAATTTGAGTGACTCCCTAGCTGGCTGTGCACCATCTCTACCAGTGTTACAACCATGGCCTACTTGATAACCACCACGCCCACCCTATAGATAATCTCTACCATTTCCTCCACTCTCTCTATTGGCCAAATCAAAAGCTCTGGAATACTTTTCACCCTAAAAACCTAACTGTCAACCATTAGGATAGTTCCTCCTAAAATGTCTAATATCACCACAGGTAAAGCATGTGTAATCTAATAAAGGCTGATTAGTAGAAGAGTATGAAGCCCCTTGGCTACCCATATTAGAAGACTACTAAGTGGTCCATGATGGACCTCCTGTAGAAACTAGAGAGGCTAACTAAATAGGACGTGCATGGTAGGCCTGAGAACTATGGCCTCTCGAGTATGATCCGCTAAATTTCCTGTATTTTGGGCCTTTTTTCCATCCATTTTCGCATATCCATCCTATTTAACTCCCTTTACTTTCTTCACAAACTCTACTACCTAATTAAAGGTCTTACTAGAAGAAGTCATCTGTAGTAGTAAGATCTGTAGATTGGTATTCAAACCTTTCATAAAGAAGCGAATCTGCTCTTCCTCCATATCAAGTAATTAGGTGGGAAACCTGGATAAGGCATGGAACTTAGCCTCATAAGCTGTAATATTCATATTGCCCTGCTCAAGGGTGAGGAACTCGACTTTCTTCTTATCATATAAGGTGTGTGGCATATATTTCTCTAAAAACAAGGTGTGGAACTATGACCAGGTCAACGGAGGCAACAATGAAGATAGACACTCTACATATGACCTGCACCACTACTTAACATCTCCTTGCAGTTGGAAGTTCACAAACTCTACTCCATAATGTTCTACTATACGCATCTTGTGCAACTTCTCATGGTATTCCATAATATATTCAAAGGTATCCTCCATATCAAAACTAAAAAAGACAAAAGGTTTCATCTTTAGGAACTTACACAGCAACTCATGCTCATTCCAAGTCATAACAGGGACCGGTATCGGACGAAGAAACACTTCTGTCCCAAAAAGCTCATCCATCCTAATGGCTACCGTGGCAGCATATTGTACCCTCTAATACTGGTAAATAGGATTGGCAAGCATGGCCCCAGTACTGGCCAGCCCACTTAGGAAACCTAGAACTTCTTGAATCAACTTTGAAGCCCTCTGCATAGGGGTTGAACCTTCCTAAACTGGCGTGGCATCCTAATGTTCTGGAATCTCATCATTTATTACTTCATCATGATGATCCTCGAGCGGGGAAGGTGACTCAGATCTCTACCTAGCTAGATTAGCTGTAGCTTGAGCTCTACCCCTAGCGGGTACTCCCTACCTCATCCATTCGCCCGACCTCGGCCCATAACTGCAGGCTTAAAAACTGGAGCAGCTGATATGGGAACCTTTGCTATAGCTTCGTTCATTCTCGTATTCACCATCTTTAAAAAATAGAATTAAAAGGTCAGATACAAATTTGGATCTCTAGATAACAATAGGAATTAAGTTATAGCATGAAAGATAGAAGAAAGTGAAGCTTTTCCTAAAAACATGTAGCCTCTTGAAGAAAAGTGCAGACGTCTCCATACTGTTCCGTAAAACTCTACTAGACTCATTGTGGTATGATGAGATCAACAAACCTAGGGCTCTAATACCAACATAGTCATAACCAGAACCCATCATGAGTGGCAACCTCACAAACCCTCCAGTAGAAGAACCATCTAACCTGACTAACCAATGCCAACTACTTAACTATTTTAAATAAAACAAAAACCAAGTCCATTAATGAAACAATATCTCTAAAAATTTGATTTAATGCGGAAAAAAAATCATCAATTCTAAAATGTCCCTCAAAACTGAATGTCATCATGCCAGAACTCTAACTAGAACATGTCTATGGGAACAATCTAGAAAATGCCAATAATAAATAAAACTGTTTTTTCCCAAAACAAGTGGACAAGATCGCAATAAGATAGATCCACGGTTTCCCGAAAGATGAATGCTCACCCTTGGATCTGATGTGGCTCTATCATCTACTAGTGAGGTCTCATAGAAGCCACTGGAATATATTCTGCACTCAATAAAAATAAAAGTGCAGGATAGTATCAGTACAAAACCACTATGTAGTGGTAGGATCATAGGCCAACACAACTTAATCAATATGAACACTTAACTAAGAGTTTGTAAGCAAGTAGCAAAACATGCCACCTCAACAATATGCATTCAAATCAGTCTTTCCACTGCAATTCCACTTTAAACCAATAGAGTCAGGTAAATAAATGAAATCACCTTTGTACATATAATGTTCAATTCATGTCAACCACAAAATGACTCATAAAACAAATTCAATTCATCACTACCTCAAAGGCATATTATTATTTTAAAGCACAAAAAACTAGCTCATTTTAAGGACAATAAAAACAACCAATGGTCCACACAAGGAACCCAAATTCAAGTCTAGTTTATTAAGTCATTGCTTGACTTCTTTATCTTCCTTTTTTATGTGTAATAATTCATCTAAAGATTTTATTACAAGTATTAGACAGGTTTGTAAGACACTTTATCAGCATCTTAAGAAGAATCTAATCCCATAGGGATTTGTCACAACCGAAACCCATCGTGAGTGGCACCAACACTAACCCTTCGGTGGGGGAACTATCTAACCCGACTAACCAACACCAACAATTAATTGTTTTAAATAAAACAAAAACCAATTCCATTAATGAAACAATATCTCTAAGAATTTAATTAAAGGTGGAAACAAAACCATCAATTCTAAAATGTCCCCATAAATTAAATGTCACCGTGCCAAAACTCTAACCAGAACATATCTATGGGTACAACCCAGAAAATGTCAACAATAAATAAAGCAATCTTTGCCCAAAATAAGTGGACAAAATCGCAATAAGATAGATCCATGGCTGCACGAAAGATGAATGCTCACCCTTGGATCTGATGTTGCTCTACCATCTACAAGTAACGTCTTGTAGAAGCCGTTTCAATATGCTCTGCACTCAACAAAAAGAAGAGTACAGGATAGTATCAGTACAAAACCACTATGTACTAGTAGGATCATAGGCCAACTCAACTTAATCAATGTGAACACTTAACTAAGAGTTTGTAAACAAGTAGCAAAACATTTCATCTCAACAATATGCATTTAAATCAGTCTTTCCACCATAATTCCACTTTAAACCAACCAAGTCAAGTAAAAAATAAATGAAATAACCTTTGTGCATATAATGTTCAATTAAAGTCAACCACAAAATGACTCAAAAAACCAATTCAATTCATCACTACCTCAAAGGCATCTTATTATTGTACAACATCAAATACTAGCTGATTTTAAGGACAATAACAACAACCAATGGTCAGCACAAGGAACCTAAAATATAACCCGGTTCACTCAAGGAACCATCAAACTCTCCAAATCATGGTGTACACACATCCTAAGGGTCTTATGTCTACCGCTAGACATGACCTGAAGGTGATGATCTCAGTCTATGTACCAAATATATCGACAACTAGTGTCTTCCTCCCTTATCCTAAACCAAGTGTTATATCACCCTTATTCCAACATCTCTACCCTTATCCTTCCTAAAATCTACTAATTTAGCATAATTAATCTTTATCAAATCACTCACAATAAATAACCAATACTATCAAAAAGTAAAATTACAGAATGAGGTAAATCACCCATACTTGCATATCAACAAGGTCTTTTTACCAATTGGTTATCAATTTCCAAAACTTGCATTCAATAATTAACAAGTTCATCATTCATTAGCATGTATTACACTAAATAAACAAATAATCAGTTAACATGCACACATACAACCAAATTGAGCCATAACTCTAATTCAACCATAACCTACCTCAATCCAAGCCTTGCAATGCTCTAAATGTCTTGAGCCTTGTCTTTTCTTCTAGCTTTGGCTTAATCACGGTCTAAAAATAATAAAAAAGAATAATTCAACCAATGTTCTACAAATTCTAGGTATTAATAATTCAACCAATGTTTTATAAATTCTAGGTATTATCACCTGATTTCATAACCTTAGGGCCAAGTTCATTCACAATATCACTATTCTAGGGTTTTCTACCCTTCATCCTACACAAATTCTCCATAAACTAAGTTTAAAAGGACGAATTCTAGTCTAGCAATGATATTCGATCATTCTAGACTATAATCAAGTGAAATTAACCTCTCCATAAAAAAATCATACCAAGTTATTAACCTAGGGTTAAACCCATCATCCCCACCATAATCAATCATATGAATTCTAAAGATTTAGGGATTGAATTTACATTAGGAGGAAGTAAACTCACTTACCATAAAAGTGGGAGTTGAAGAAATTCACCAGAAATTGCCCTAAAAATTGCCCTTACTCGACCTATGCAACTTTTGGAATGAAAAATATATTTTAACAATGAAAACTGATATTTAGTGTGTCGAACACACTATAGTGGCATCGCTTTAACAGGATCTGCCCACTATTGTGGTGCTGACTAAAATAGACGTCCACTATAGTGGGACTACTATAGCATCCTGCCACCTCCTACAGCGGGGTAGGCAAGGAAGAAAGTTGGTACTAGTTCTCAGTTTTTCTATTTTTACAATACACTCTCAGATTTCAACCTTACTAAGTAACCCCTTTACGTCAAACTCTATATCTGGAGTGCTATTAACCCAAATCTAGTTCTTAAAGTTTCTATAAACTCCCTAACCACTTAGCTAACATGTAATGATATTAAATCCATGAATTAATATACCATTAATATCACTAGATTTTCCTCCACCACACCACACCTGAAATTCATCCAAGACTAGCTTAGCTTGAAATTTTCAATATTTCATCCGGGGAGAAACTTAACCCAAATTTTTGCATGCTAAGCTATACCATAATAATGGAATATAACTGATTCAGTCTCTCAAGTGGACTTCTCAACAAAATGGTGCTTCCACTGGACTTTCATAGACCTAATCTCCTTAGTACTTTCTATAAATCAATGTTCCATTTTATACCAATATTTAATCTTAAGTCTAGATTTAATTCGATTATAATCTCATTTATTTTGATTAAATTGTGTGCATGAACTAACTTATGTGATTAGCCCTTTGTTGGTTGGATTTACTTGTGGATTAAGGTTGATTTAAAAGGCAAATGATCTAAACCTAAATATAAATGAGAAGGGGTGGACTATAGGTCACAAATAGATCTAAATATTAGTATTGGGAGTTAAATCCATACCATGGAGGAGCATTGGAGCATCAAAGGTCGTGGTAAGGGGGCAAGGAGTGAATTTAGACTTGAAAAAGGATCCCAAAATAGAATCTAAATGTGTCCATGGCATGTCACAGCTCACATGATGTCGAGATAGAGAAGTTCCATATTGGCTGGCCTTGGGGATGGAGGGTCACATTGGCTAGCCTCTGGGATGGAAGAGTGTCATGTTGGTTGGCCTCCGCATTGAAGGAGTGCTACATGCAAGGGTCATATCGACTACACTTTTATTGGCTAGCCTCTGAGATGGAAGAGTGTCATGTTGATTGGCCTCCGCATTGAAGGAGTGCTACATCCAAGGGTCATATAGACTACACTTTTATCTACTACTATAAATAGGAGACTTATTCCATTACAAAACCATATTGGATGACTTAGGGGATGCAACAACATAAAAGGAGGCTTCAAATAAGAGTCTTAACTCTTTTCTCTTTTCTTTTCCATTCAATAATTTTACATGAACCATTACAACTTTGTAATTTCATGTAAGAATATGAGTGGCTAAACACCCTAATTCCAGGTCTGAGGTTACGAATATGATTGTATAGAATTACTTTTAGTTGGCTTGGATTTGTTTATTAATTATTATTTTTTCTTAGTGAACTGATCAAGAGAACAGAGGGTTAGAATAAAGAATGTAAGGAATGAGATCTCGCTTTTAGAAATTAAAGGCTTGATTTGAATTTAGGATAGGAATATACCTTATTCACCTTATTTAGCTTCTATAAAGGAAGAAATATAAATGCATTTGAATTAGATCCTCACATCCCCGCTCAACGATGTAGTTGTAAGGCTAGTTTGAATAAATAATTAGAGGGTCACTATTTTTGAATCATTTTATTAACCCCATGAATCAATAACCAAGATAGAAAATTAAATTAATAAGAAAGAATTGTTATACATAATTGTAAATTATGCCATGACCCTAGAATCTGTCACGCCCCAAATTTCAACGGGACGGACTGGCACCCAAAGCCGTTAAGGCCCGAGAGAACCAATATTCACTCATGTACTCTCATATGTATGCTTATGTATGAACATCATTCTATCCCATGTAACTAATAATTACCAACAGCGGAAGTCATGGAAAACATGTACAATATATGAAACTTGGCCGTTAGGGCCATCAAGTCAAAATGGACATGCATCTCTTACAATCATTCTCCCACATAAGTCTATAAAGCCTCTAACAGATACATGTATATAACCAACCTACAGTCGGGACAAGTCCCCGCTTTATACAACATTTACCATGCCAAAACCAAAACCAATATACACATGAGACTTGGAAAGCCCTGAACCAACTGGAGCTCACCAATGACTGGCAAATGATCCGCAACCTACTTTGGAGGTCTACCAGCACTTGTGCCTGCAACAAGTAAGGTAAGTCCCCAAAGGGGGTCAGTACAAAGAATGTACTGAGTATGTCAGACTATAAGAAACTACATCATACATAAGAATGTCAATGGAATAAAATATGAGAGAATAGCCCATGTGGATAAACCATCGTTTTATATGTTGAAACATGTACATTGCTTCTGTTATTGTTATTTAAGATCATTCATTCATATCCTTATCATCCATATAATATCTTTCATAGACACCTTCATTTAAGAGAATTACTTTCACTCAAGAGACTTGCCTCCAAGAGATTTGTCTTTATTCAAGAGATTCTTCTATTCAAGAGATTCTTTCTTTGCTTTTACACTTATCACCATTATTATTAGTCATCCACTCTATCGGGGGTCATAATATAATACCGCTCATCCACCTTATCAGTGGGGCATAATATAATACCGCTCATCCACCTTATCAGTGGGGCATAATATAATACCGCTCATCTACCTTATCAGTGGGGCATAATATAATACCGCTCATCCACCTTATCAGTGGGGCAAAATATAATACATATATATATATATATATATACACTTCTTCATTTCTTATTTCTGAGAGATTAATACTTTTACTTGTGAGAGATTGATACATTGAGGATCATGACATTATTGGAAACACATAGATGCATTACTTCATTCTTTTACGTTCATGAGATTGATATGTTGATAGTCACAACATTATTGGAGTTTTGGAACATCAGTCCATGATTAAAAGACTTATGAATAACAAATAATCCACGAATAAATAACATGTGAATAACAATATATGACAACCTAAAATGAAATGTCTTAGGACATTTCGGAATGGATCAAATATCATGACAATGTGAACAATATGTGCTGCAGAAGTATACGGTAAAAGTAACCTTACATACCTTATCTTCCCAATATGAATACACTATCCAATATGTGAGTACAAAAATTCAAATCCTTCCTTACATTTCACTCTACATCACAAGTACATAACGGAACTTACGTTAACAACCAACTTCCATTCAAGAGCACAAGAAAACAATGAGTTACATGTTTGCCTTATAACGTCATTTCACCTTTCCTAATACCATTCACGGCATTGTCATACCAATAATACCACAACATTCTACTCATTGACCACAACATCATAAACCAATAGCATTTCAATACCAAGTTCCTCCTTTACACTTTCTCATTAACACCGCATCACAATTAATCCATCAAGTTACCTCAATATGTTTCATAACCAAAATTCCATAATTTACACCTGTAGAAAAATAAAAAGTTAAGGACATAACCACACCATAAAAGTTGAGATCTCATCCACACCATTCACTTTCATCAAAACATCAAGTCTTCTTTCAAGTTCAAATCACATGGATGATGCATCTTTTATCAAAAAGCAAAAGTGCACTATTCAACACCTTACAAACATAACCACCATGATATACATAATATCTCATGCATTTAATATATTAAATCATAAGAATAAACACTTACCCAAGCTTGTAGAATGATGATCTTTCACAAGGAGATGACTTAGTGTTTGAGAGTTTGAGAGAAAATATCTCTGTTTGCTTTCTTGGAAAAGTCTAGAATGGCATGTGCCTTCTTATGAATAAAATCTGATTTTTGGGGCCTTTATATAGAACTCAATTCATCCTTAGCCACAATTGGTCCAATAATAACATGTTTACTTGGTCAATGGCAAGAATGGGTCATTTTTCCCATTTGGGCCTTGCATTTTGGCTTCATTTTGGGCCTCTAATTGAGCCCATTAACACATGTGCATGTAGCCCACAAAATTCAGTGCATGATTCATCATATATCTCATGTTTAAATAATTCCATAAGTGTCACGACAATACTCAACTCACGAGACTGTCTCAATCTCCAAATAAGAAATTTTAGCCACTTATGGCTTAATTGAAAATGAAAGGGTAAAAACATAATTTGGATGCCAAAATCTCCCAACCGTAGTCCTACCAAGATGGAATAATTATATAATATCCCTATAATCATATTTATAGGCTCGTGGTTGGAGAAGAAATTTGGTAAAAAGCGGCCCGGCACGCCCCTGGGCGCCCCTAGGACTTAGAAAAATTTCCAACTTTCGAAAGGTGTGCAGGGGCGGCCTGGAACGCTGCCTGGCATGCCCCCTTGCTGCTTGTGGCACAACAAAAATAGCCCAGAGCGGCCTGGCACGCCCCTGGGTGCACCTGGCCCATTTGTTTTTGAAAATTTTCCTTTCTTCGACTTTTCTTTGCGGATTCGGTTTGATACTTCAAGTTCAACTCCTTGGCTTGCCTCTTAGCTTTAATATCCTTTGCATGGGAGTACTTCAAGCCTCACTTATCACTCCTAAAATGTTTCAGAAAGCTTCAAACACCTCCTACAAGAGTCTAGTCACATTGACTAGTACGATATCAAATGTTCCATCCAAAACCAATGCAACACACGTATTTAGTGATCTAGAAGCTAAGGTTTATAACTACACCCTAGGTCACCAATCCATCAAATTAGGGTCGGGGATGTACGGGGTGTTACATTCTTCCCCCTTTAGAAACATTCGTCCTCGAATGTTAATAACATCGTCTCATGTACAACAAATGCATCTCTTTACTAGTATATATATGCATATACACGTAATGCTCATAGATTCTTACTTGTTATTGCTCCACCTACGCACTTTGAACTTTTTCTTTTGTCTACAACAAATACGAGTACTTTAGATTTCATTATTTCTTCGATTTCCCATGTCATTTCTTCTACTTGCTGATCCTCCAATAGTACCTTGACGTAAGCTACTTCTTCATTTCTTAATCCCTTCATTTATCGATCTAGAATAACAATAGGTAACAATAAGTACCTTTTCACATGTGAGATCCTTCGTAATTTGTACATCTCCACTGACAACAATAAGAGATGGATACCCTATATACTTTTAAAGCATCGAACATGGAATATCGAATGAACTATGGAGAGTTATTGGGGTAGTGCTAATTTATATTCCACCTACCCAAATCTTTGGGTAACCTCATTTGGCACGTTTTGTAGGACAACTTCCCTATAAGGCTTCGTAAGACGCCTTTTTGATACTTAATTGATAGTCATTATTGTAGGCAAATTCAACAAGAGGTAAATCTGTGATGGAATTCATATCAATCATGTCCTATTTCCAAACTGGAAGATTGATACTTTGTATATATCTTCCAGGTTTCCGATGCTCTGCTTTTACTTGTTGACCATTTGGACACTAAGCTACAAGTTCGGCAATGTTCTTTTCATGTAACCTTACCAATACATCTTTTCCAAACCATGGTACATTTGGTTACTTTCAAATGAATAGAATATCATGATTGATGTGATTCTGTCATAATTCATTGACTTAACTCATGTATAACTGGTGCACACAATCTACCTTGACGTTAAGGTCCTCCCTCTTGCATAAACTCAACTATCTTTGTCGAACTTGGCTGTACATTCTTTTTCAATTGAAATAAAATAGAATTTGTGCATTGTGTTTTTCTTTTTCTGACCTCTACTACAAGTGAAGACTCTGCCGCATTTTACATTATAATTCTTCCATCTGGAGTTTCAAAAGATGAACTCCCATACAAATAATGGCGCCATATTCTAAAGTAAATATCATGACTGCTAACTCAAGATCATGTAGAATAATTTCTCTCATGTGAACACAACTGTTGTGAGGCATACCCTTTGGTGCCACCGGGAAGCACTAATACACGTTCAGTTCTTGGAAACTCTTCTCACACGAATCATTCCATGGAAACTTGGTTGCTTTGTGTGTTAACGTTGTAAAAGGTGCTGAAATGGAAGAAAACCCTTTAATAAATTTTCTGTAATAACCGGCCAACCCAAGGAAGTTACGAATTTTCGTAGGCATCATAGGCCTTGGCCAATTTCTTCACCGCTTCTATCCTTTGTGTATCAATATTTATTCCTTCATCTGCCACAATCACCCAAGAATGCTACCGATTTTAACCAACCTCACATTTAGAGAACTTCGCATATCGCTTACAGTCACAAAGAATCCGTAACACTTATCGCAAGTGATTAGCATGGCTCTCTTATAATCCTTAATTTCATCTCTAAACATGATCTTGAACCCACCGAAGAATGGCTCGAACATCCTACGCATTACACCCATAAAAACCACAGGTGCATTCGCTAGCCCAATTGACATACTAAAAATTCGTAATAACCATACCATATTCGTAATGCTATCTCGGGTATATCATCATCATTCATGTCATCATTCATTAATTCATTTTTTTTTCTAACCCCGTAACTGATCAACCAAATCGTCAACTCTGGGGAGGGAAAATTTACTCTAAATTGTCACCTCATTCAATTGCCGATAGTCGACACACATTCTCAACGTACTATCTCTTTTTTTTTTTTTTAATCCCATAACTCTGTCGGGGCCATGCTATATAAGGAAATAAAAATAGATTGAGTTCCTGACATCACGTCAATACCAACTCATACTTAAAGGAATTCATTTACCACCGGAACCAATTGAAGAGTTGGTTGTTCCACATTAGTATCTTTCACTCTTACTAAGTGACATATGTACCCCTTAGAGTATCATTTTTCTTTGCCTTAAGATAGGAAATAAAAGTTACCTCTCGGTGCTCCGACATTACCCTTCCATGCCCCCATAAATAATTACTATACAATTACGATATACACTTTTAGTTTCGCTCGATTCACTAACTAATGTAAATAGTTCACTTGGCTTAGCTAATAATTCTGGTGTCCTTTCAAATTCTCTTTGCAGCAATCAATGAAGTAACATATGATAGGGTAAAACCCAGATCAATCAATGCATATGCCTCATTAAAAAAACCAAAATATGAGTAGGGTACCTGTATCTACATCGGGAGAATCCTTCGAGTTCTGTCAATCTACTAAGGCATGGGTACGGTTTTGAACTTCCCTAGCACTAACTGCTCCTCTAGCATCTCTACCATGACCAACAGGCTGTACACCTGACAATGATAACGCAATAGCTAACCCCGTAGGTTATGTCATACTACCCGTACCCCTCTGTGGGCAATCTCTCTTCATATTCCCTGACCTACCACACCAGAAGCAAACATTCGTTTCAAACCAACATTCTCCAGAATGAAACTTCCTGCAGTGCTGGCACAGCTAACGAAAGGATCTCGATTGGCCCATATTTCCTTGTTCTCGATATCCCACTGTCTGTGAACCCCAAGTCCCACTATTTTGCCCAGCTTGACCGTCTCTAAACCCTCGCAAGTGAGATGGAGTTCCTGTTGTAGGGTAAGAAAATGATGGTCTAGGCGGTCTAGGAAATATTCGAGGCCTAAATTCTCCTTGGGACACCATAGACTATCCCATAGGTCTAGCCCTCTTTGACGGCCCTCTTTCAACTTCATGTGCCCTTCACCTTTACCTTTGGTCCTTCATTTTCTGTGCAAAGGCTTGCATTCTTGCTATATCCATGTCTCTATTTAACGCAACAATAGTACAGTGGCTAACCAAATATGGCTCCAATCTGCTCACATACCGATGAACTCTGTCAGCCATTGTGGCCACGACATTTGGAGCATATCGAGCCAAAGAATTAAACTGCAGACTGTATTCTCTAATAATCATATTCCCCTGACAGAGATTTAAAAACTGATCCGTACGAGCCTCTTGAATCTTATATGGGAGGTAATGATCAAGGAATGTCGTTTTAAATTCTTCCCAATTAGCTGGATTTGTACCAATGCCCCTCGATCGTTTCCAATCTTCATACCACAATATAGCTTCTCCTTTCAATCTATATGCCGCAAGTTCCACTGTTTCTATACCGGTCACATGCATAACCTCTAGATCCCTTTGAATCTGGTCCATGAATTCCTGTGGGTCTTCATTCAGATCTGACCCGGTGAAAGTGGGAGGGTCTAATTTCAAAAAATCCTGTATCCGTCGGCTAACTGCCCTATCCGCACTATCACTACTTGTCATTGTACCTACTTGCCCTTGATTCAATACAACAACTATACCAGTAACTATATGAGTTAACATTTGCACTGCATTTCATAGATTCTGCTCAGTATCATTAACAGGTGTGTTAACAGGTTCTTCTTTCCCTCTCAGCTCTTCTGGAGCTGGTAAAGTAGGTGAAGCTCTCGTTGTAAATTCAGTTTCAGTCCCACCTTGATTAGCTTGGTCAGGTGGTGATTTACTAGTTCTTTCCCCTGCATGCATCTCTACCTTCTTATCTTTACCCCTATCCTGTCTTGTAATCGGCATTTTACTATAACAAAGAAAATTAATTTCAAGGGTCAGATATGATTCCCACTACGGCATTGGCTGTATTGCACGATCTAGAAATGAAGAAAGGAAACAACTCTTAAATGTCCCGTAGCCTCCTACTTATAAATGTGGCGCGCAACACATCCATAAGCCAGACTCTACGCAGACACGACTTTGTAGACACCCTTAGGACGACCTGCTATGATACCACATTTGTCATGCCCCGAATTCCAATGGGACGGACTGGCACCCGAAGCCGTTAAGGCCCGAGAGAACCAATCTTCACTCATGTACTCTCATATGCATGCTTACGTATGAACATCATTCTATCCCATGTAACTAATAATTACCAACAACAGAAGTCATGGAAAACATGTACAATATATGAAACTTGTCCGTTAGGGCCATCAAGTCAAAATGGACATGCATCTCTTACAATCATTCTCCTAAATAAGTCTACAAAGCCTCTAACAGATACATGTATATAACCAACCTACAGTTGGGACAAGTCCCCGCTTTATACAACATATACCATGCCAAAACAAAAACCAATATACACATGAGACTTGGAAAGCCCCGAACCAACTGGAGCTCACCAATGACTGGCAAATGATCCGCAACCTACTGTGGAGGTCTACTAGCACCTGTGCCTGCATCAAGTAAGGTAAGCCCCCCAAGGGTGTCAGTACAAAGAATGTACTAAGTATGTAAGGCTATAAGAAACTACATCATACATAAGAATGTCAATGGAATAAAATATGAGAGAATAGCCCATGTGGATAAACCATCGTTTTATATGTGGAAACATGTACATTGCTTCTGTTATTGTTATTTTAGATCATTCTTTCATACCCTTATCATCCATATAATATCTTTCATAGACACCTTCATTTAAGAGAATTACCTTCACTCAAGAGACTTGCCTCCAAGAGATTTGTCTTTATTCAAGAGATTCTTTCTTTACTTTTACGCTCATCACCATTATTATTAGTCATCCACTCTATCGGGGGTCATAATATAATACTGCTCATCAACTTTATCAGTGGGGCATAATATAATACCGCTCATCCACCTTATCAGTAGGGAGAAATATAATATATATATATATATATATATATACACACTTCTTCATTTCTTATTTGTGAGAGATTGATACTTTTACTTGTGAGAGATTGCTACATTGAGGATCATGACATTATTGGAAACACATAGATGCATTACTTCATTCTTTTACGTTCATGAGATTGATATGTTGATAGTCACAAAATTATTAGAGTTTTGGAACATTAGTCCATGATTAAGAGACTTATGAATAACAACTAATCCACGAATAAAGAATATGTGAATAACAATACATGACAACCTGAAATGAAATATCTTAGGACATTTCGGAATGGAACAAATATCATGACAATGTGAACAGTATATGCTGCAGAAGAATACGATAAAAGTAACCTTACATACCTTATCTTCCCAATATGAATACACAATCCAATATGTGAGTACAATAATTCAGCTCCTTC
Source organism: Capsicum rhomboideum (assembly GCA_031232105.1). Taxonomy (NCBI): domain Eukaryota; kingdom Viridiplantae; phylum Streptophyta; class Magnoliopsida; order Solanales; family Solanaceae; genus Capsicum; species Capsicum rhomboideum. The sequence goes on from CP124712.1 coordinate 84,758,740, forward strand.
CTTACTTTTCACTCTACATCACAAGTACATAATGGAACTTACGTTAACAACCAACTTCCTTATAAGAGCACAAGACAACAATGAGTTATATGTTTGCCTTATAACGTCATTTCACCATTCCCAATACCATTCACGGAATTGTCATACCAACAATACCACAACATTCTACTCATTGACCACAACATCATAAACCAATAGCATTTCAATACCAAGTTCCTCCTTTACACTTTCTCATTAACACCACATCACAATCGATCCATCAAGTTACCTCAATATGTTTCATAACCAAAATTCCATAATTTATACATATAGAAAAATAACAAGTTAAGGACATAACCACACCATAAATGTTGAAATCTCATCCACACCATTCACTTTCATCAAAACATCAGGTCCTGTTTCAAGTTCAAATCACATGGATGATGCATCTTTTATCAAAAAGCAAAAGTGTACTATTCAACACCTTGCCAACATAACCACCATGATATACATAATCTCTCATGCATATAATATATATAATCATAATAATAAACACTTACCCAAGCTTGTAGAATGATGATTTTTCCCAAGGAGATGACTTAGGGTTTGAGAGTTTGAGAGAAAATATCTATTTTTGCTTTCTTGGAAAAGTCTAGAATGGCATGTGCGTTATTATGAATAAAATCTGATTTTTGGGGCCTTTATATAGACCTAAATTCATCCTTAGCTACACTTGGTCCAATAATAACATGTTTACTTGGTCAATGGCAAGAATGGGTCATTTTTCCCATTTGGGCCTTGCATTTTGGCTTCATTTTGGGCCTCTAATTGAGCCCATTGACACATGTGCATGTACCCCACCAAATTCAATGAATGATTCATCATATATCTCATGTTTACGTAATTCCATAAGTGTCACGACAATACTCAACTCACGAGACTTATATTCGTAGCCTCAATCTCCAAATAAGAAATTCTACCCATTTATGGCTTAATTGAACATAAAAGGGTAAAAACATAATTTGGATGCCAACATCATCGAAGATTATTCCTAACAAGATGGAATAATTATATAATATCCCTAGAATCACATTTATAGGCTTATGGTTGGAGAAGAAATTCGGCAAAAAATGGCCCGGCACGCCCCCGGGCGCCCCTAAGACTTAGAAAAATTTCCAACTTTTGAAAGGTGTGCAGGGGCGGCCTGGCACACTACCTGGTGTGTCCCCTTGCTGCCTGTGGCACAAAAAAAAAGGCCAGAGTGGCCTGGCACGCCCCTGGACGCGCCTGGCTCATTTCTTTTTGAAAATTTTCCTTTCTTCGACTTTTCTTTACGGATTCGGTTAGATACTTCAAGTTAAAATCCTTGGATTTCCTCTTAGATTTAATATCCTTTGCATGGGAGTACTTCAAGCCTCACTTATCACTCCTAAAATGTTTCAGAAAGTTTCAAACTCCTCCTACAAGAGTCTAGTCACATTGACTAGTACGATATCAAATGTTCCATCCAAAACTAATGCAACACACGTACTTAGTGCTCTCGAAGCTAAGGTTTATAACTACACCCTAGGTCACCAATCCATCAAATTAGGGTCGGGGATGTACGGGGTGTTACAGAATCCTTCTTAATATTGTTTCCACTTATTTTAGTTATGCCTTTGTAATGACCCTTTAGGTCATTTTCTATATTTTCATGCATTTTTGGTGTTTCGTGTTTTCCTATAGTGTATAAAGGTCATTTATGACTTACTAGGACCATTGGTTTGCTTCTTGAGCAGTTTGTTTAGGTTTTAAGTCCATTTCCCTGTATTGGAGCTTTTAAAGTTTAGAAATTGATCTCAGACCAAAACTCATAGTAAATGGCCTCAGATGAGAATTCTGGTAGATTCGTTTGTTCTAGAACGTGTATTTTAGGCTAAGAGGACCCTTGATACGGGTTTTGAGGATTTCTAGCTCTTGTAGGCTATTGGTTGGAATTGGTAAAAATAGAGCAATGGGTATGGGACCCATTTTTTATTGATTCTATCATTGATGGAAATTTTGATAGTTTCATTGAGTCTAGAATGTTGAATTTGGTAGGGTAGCATAATTCTTTTTCATGCACGGTTTTTAGAACGAATCATGAGCACCCGATTAGAGTCTATTTGGAATTAGTAAAATTACTGAATTTTGGTAGCTGGTGCACCCACTTAAGCTACTTGGGAGCTGCTTTAGCTGTAACACCCCGTACCTACCAAACCCATCTTAACAATGTTGAACAATGGATATTTAAGTGTTGAGAGCCATGAGTATGAATTTTGTAAGGTTATTGACGAGATAATTGATATTGGGTCTAGTACATGGGATTAGACCTTCGTAGGAAGTGTAACACCCCGTATGTTGTCAAACCTATAGGACTATGTGTACATTTATGGAATTAGTTAGACATGAGAAATGTGATGAATTATACATTAAATTTTTGGGTATTAATGAGTCATGAGCCATTGGGCCAAATGAGGCCCAACACAAAAACAAAAGATTAGGCCCAATGGGGCAAAATATGATCCATTCTTCCTTGGAAAAAAACAATTATTGGTTCCAAATGGATAAGGATGAACATGAGTACTATATAAATAAACAAAGGTCTGATTTTTATTCACACAAACACACATGCCTTTTGAGATATAAACCATTTCTCTCAACTCCAAACCCTAAGGCACCCTTTTCTCTTTGGTAAAGATCATCCTTTTCCAAGCTTTGGTAAGTATTTATTCTCATGTAGTAATATATTATGTGCATGATAGGGTTCATATATGATGTTGGTTATATTGGTGATGTATTGAGAATTCACTATGTGTGTAATATTGCGTGTTTGCTAAATCGGAGGATGGTTTTGCCTTGTGAACTTGAACATGGGCTTGTGAACTTGAAGAAAATGAACTTTATGGATCCAATATTGACATGTGAGATGTGATTATAATATTTCCTTGTTTTATTCTTGTTTACAATGTTTGGAATTTTTATTGTGAAGTTGGTTATGGATTTGATGACGTAATGTAAGAAAAGTGTCATTTTGGTGATGTTATTGCATGTTGTGAGACCATAGCTGATTTTTGGCATATAATATGATCAAATGTATGTTAAAATAAGTTTGGTTATGATCATGGACCATTCATTGCATAAAAAGACCCCAAAAAGACCATTTCGGACCAAAACGGGCATCCGCCCCTGCAGACGGAGGCACCTGCAGGCGCAGATGCCAATGCAGATGACTCTGACTGCTACCACAGGGATTCTTCGGGTGTAGTTCATCCACCTGCGGGTGCAGGTGGCAACGCAGGTCAGCCCCCAGGTTTGATTTTGTGTGTTTTCGTATCTAGTTGATCCCCGAAGACCCCTATACCCTTTATGGATATAATTAAGAACTTGTGATGTCGTGTTAATGTCTTTAAAGTGTCGTATGAAGGTATGTTGGACTATGGTAAGTATGTATTGTTGTTCATATGTTGTTATGAGGCACATTGACATAAGTAAATGTGACGGAATGATAATGAAAAAGCATAAAGGGTAAGTGTGATGAGGAATGACATTGAATTATGAGGTCTTGGTCAATGTGTGAATTGTTATGGTATTTTTGGCATGTAGATGAAATAAATTCTATTGTAAGAGGGTGAAAGGCAACTATGTGATTCATTGTCGCTTTGTACATTTGTAAGAGAGTTGGTTGTTAACGTAAGATACGTTATGTACTTGTATTGTAGAGTGAAATGTAAGGAGGAAGCTGGACTACTGTATCCCCATATAGGCTTGTGTATTCGTAGTGAGACAACAAGGTATGTAAGGTTACTCTTTTCATATCCTCCTGCAGCATATTGTTCATGTTGTCATTGTCCTTGTTCCATTCCGAAATGTTAAAAGGCATATCATTTCAGGTTGTCATATGTTACTATTCTCATGTTTCTTAATCATGGACCAGTCATGACTCAAATGTCTCTTAATCATTGATCGAAATTCCAAAGCTTCCATAATGTTATAATTACTACGAAGTACTAATCTCATGAACGTAAAAGACTGAAGTAATGCATCTATGTGTTTCCAATAAGGCTATGACCCCCCAATGTATCACTCTCATAAAAGGAAAAGAGAGAAGTAATGCAATGAAGTAATGGAAGAAGTAATTCCCTCATGGTTACTTTATATATTTTACCTCATGGTTACTTTATATATATTCCCTCATGGTTACTTTATATATACTCCCTCATGGTTACTTTATAATTCTCCTTATGGTTACTTTAACATTATTTTATAATTACTTTATCACTACTTTATGGTTCTTTGAGTGCGGGTGATAGCTTTGGGGGAAAAAGACAAACTTGATGCCGAACCTGCTTCCTTGTTTTTTGGGTGGTAGCAGGGGGAAAGCTCAGTGGGGCAGAAGCCAAGCTTGACGCTGAACTTTATTATATTCACTAGATCAAGGGGGAAGCTCAGTGAGGTAAGAGCCAAAATTGATGCCGAACCTGCTTCCTTATTTTTCGGGTGGTAGCAGGGGGGAAGCTCAGTGGGGCAAAAGCCTAGCTTGATGCAGAACTTGAGATGGTTGCATATTGACGGATGCATTGCATATTAACGGTTGCATTGCATATTGACGGATCATTGCATATTGACAGATGCATATTGACGGATGCATTGCATATTGACGGTTGCATATTAACGGTTGTGCATGATTAATGGTTATCCATTGATGGTTATGAATATTGATGGTAATGGACATAAAGAAAGAAGAAGGTAATGAACGTAAGGTACATAATCCAACACATACTAAAAGATGATTGATCCACATGGAATATTCTCCTGAAATCAAGTTCATTGAAGTGTTTAAGTTTCATGAAGTGTTTTATAGCCTTACATACTCAGTACATTCTTCGTACTGACCCCTTTGGGGAACTTACTTTATTTGATGCAGGCACAGGTGTTAGTAGAACTCCACAATAGGCCACGAGTCATCCGCGGATCATTGGTGAGCTCCAGTTAGTTTGAGGATTCTCAGAGTCACATGTGTATATTGTTTTGGTTTTGTAATTATTGTATAAAGCGGGGACTTGTTCCGACTACAGGTTGTTGTGTTCATGTATCGGTTAGAGGCTTTGTAGACAAATGTGGGTTATGGATGTGAGGGACATATGTTCTGTTTGACTCGATGGCCCCAACGGCCAAGTTTCCTAAATATATTTATATAGCGTATGTTTCCATGTTCATGTTTTCCGCATAGTTGCATAAGGTATCATAAGAATCATGCGAGGATATGCATACGATGGTTCATAAGCAAAGATTGGTTCTCTCGGGCCATATCGGCTACGGGTGCCAATCACGCCTCGTTGGAAGTCGAGGCGTGACATTAGCGGTGGCCGCTATGATAGAACATTTCCACTTTAGCGAATGTCGTCTAAGCGACCAAGGTGTTGATTTAGCGGTATCTCACCCCTATTGTAACCACTGCTTTAGCGTTTACATATTGCTTTAGTTGTAGCCACTTTAACAGCTCAGTGACCGCTTAAGTGGCCACTTTTAGGTGTATATATTCATATTTCTCATAATTTTCAGCCATTTTCAAGTCCCCTTTTCACCATTAATGAACTTTTGAGCTTGGAAAAGTGTGGCAATTAATGAATAGGAGTTGGGATTGAGTCGGGGACGTGTTGTTGATCATTTTCCCATCATTATTCCGTAAGTTTTCGCCCTAATTCTACGTTTAATCCTTGATGTTTCTCTTGTTTCCTTAGCCTTTGGGGCTGTTTCGAGCCCCAATTGAAATTCTATTTGTGCTCAATTTTTGAGCACGCATTCCTAGTCCTTCAAGGAACCTCGTGACGGATTCAATTTTAGAATTCCATTAGCAGGCCACACTGGCCTATTTCTTACCCAATTATCGGCCTAGAGTTTTATATTATATTATAGGTTTTGTTTTACTCATATTAATAAATAGATTATGAATTTGATAGCGCGACGGCATTCAGAGAGTGAGGAGTGGAGACGAGCAGTTTGTGAACTATTTGGGATTCCTGTTCGACTATTAGGTAGGCTACGGTTTACTATTCTCTATAATATCGTGTATTGTGTATATTGCATGCTATGTGTGGGCTATAGGATAGGTTTATAGCTAATTGTATTTTTATTTGACCTGTTTAGGGGATTTTAGAATAGAATTTTAATTTGAGCCTTAGCCTACCTACTATAGTTATAGGGTTATATTGAGCATGATTATATATCTATTATGACCTTAGGTTGACACTAGAATCCTTAGTGTAGGGATTGGAGTAGTACTTTTCCATTTCGATGATTTTTCTTAGTTAAACTATCCCGATAGTATCATGCCTCCCGTTATTTCTGCTCTTGAGTTTCTATTTATATATACTCTTATTATTCTGCATATCATTGGGCCTGAGGCCTTGGCCATTAGACCAGTTGTATACCAGGTTACTTCTCTATGCCTGAAAAGAGTTGTAGCTTAATTTATAGATGCTTAGGTGCTTATGCTTTCCTTGTTTAGATACTAGTGATGGCATGCATACATATTAGCATTCTCACGCTTATTTAGTGGTACGATTCCAACTAAAGCCTTTATTTTACTATTGTTTTCCCAAAAAGGGTTTTTCCCACCTTTTTACTTTCAAAACTAATTTTTAAATGGGAGTTGTACCACTCCTATTTTTGGTTTATGACCTGCTAAACTAAATATACTATTTTGGAAACGCAGATCGAGATCGATTTCGATCCAGTCTTGATCCACTCTATCACTATTTTCTCATTTTAGTTGAGGGAAATTTCGACTCTTTATAAGCTATTCTACCATTTTAGACCTGGATATGATCCCGGGCACTAGATTCATTTACTAATTTCTACTTATTTAGTCTCAGATTGATGTCGAGTACTTTTGTATACTCTTACATCTCTCTGGTAGTGAATGGTAAAGATTGGTGGTGGTTGATTATTGGAAGTCCTAGTTCAGGACCAGGCAGTATATATGGATATCTCGAGTCCCTTATGGGTCCCTCTAGTTGGGAACCACGTACCGAAAGAGGGGATACCCCATAGGTCCTGCCTAGAGAGCTAGAGAGCCTAAGGAGGTGTATATACTTGGTATAATGTGACACTCAATCGTTATGGTAGTATTGGATTTACCTTGCAATTATTCATTCATATGCATTTCCTATCGTTGGTATAATTGTTTGGTGCTTGTACCTATTGACCTTATGGGGGGTTGGATAGGTATAAATTATGTTTTCTGGTTGTTGAGTGATTGTCTATGCCTTTTGGGCTTATGGGGGCCCGGTTTGGTTATTGTTTATCTGAGCTTATCCAATTGTTTTATATTATTTGGATATTATTTTATAGTTATGGTAGGGCAATTATAGATTGGTACCCGAGGCTGCAGTTTTGATTCTGAATTCTTTCCTCTTTAATATTAAGAGCGTGTCATTAGACTATATTATGATTATTCATATTTTGGGGTAGATGCCCCGTGTGGGTTATGATCCTCACGATGTTAGGTTAGCTCCTTTAGGTTAGTACATTCGTATTTAGCTGTCTGTATAGTACTGTCGTATATATATTTCTTTTCTAGTTATTCTTATTGTATATCACATTCTTTCCTTGTACTACTGTTATATGTCCCTTTTATACTCTACTATCATATATTGTCTAGCTACCTATCGTGTCGTACTTTCTTTCCTAGTTACTTATGGTATAGAGTAGTTATCATTGCCTCTTTTTTATCCTTATCATTTTTCATTTCTTAGTTAGTTGCCTGTAATGTATATTCTTGCCTTACATGTTATTTATACTTGTATTTTCTTTAGAGCTCAGTTGGCCGATGCCTACTGGGTATCTCTTATTTGGTACTCATACTACACTTTTGCACCTTGTAGATCATAGTACGAGTTCTCGCCGCTGACGTGTGCATTATATGGAGCTGCCATGAATCAAAGATTTGGGGTGAGCTCCTGGTGTCTAGAGATGTTCCTACTCTCCCTCTTTTGTTGAGCTAAACTTTATTTTGTATTTCAGAGATGGTTCTATATCTATATCTATATATCATGTTTACATTGTACACTTATTTTGTTAGTGGATCTTATACTGACCTCACCAGGTTCTGGGGTATATTTACTTTCTTCTAGTTTCCTTTCTTCCTTTTATTTGATTTTTGCTTCTATTTTCTTATAAGCACCTTACTCGATGTTCCAAGCTACGGGTTGGCTTACTACTGGTGGGCTATAGTAGATGCCATCATGACCTGAGAAATTGGTTCATGACAGTTTGGTATTAGAGACTAGGTTCACCGGTGTCATTGGTACAAAAGCAAAGAGCCTAGTAGAGCCCTGCGGATCAGTACGATGACGTCTGTACACTATCTTTGGGAGTCTCTAGGGTATTTTTAGGAAATCCTATTTCTTGATCCTTCAACATGTGTATTGACTTCTATCAACTTCTATGTACTTCTTTTGTCTCCACTCCTTCTCTGATGGACAGATCAAGGTTGTCAATAGACGCAGACGGGACTTCTGTACATATTACCCGAGTTTTAGTTTAGGGTCAGACCAGGGAGTCAGAGCTTTGTATTGAGGATCTATAGAATCAGCTAGAGGGTCTACGACCATCCCAAGCTTTTGCATGACTTATGACCACCTCGGTTTTGTATTACAGATTTACAGCCTTTTCAAGGATACGTCATAGCCAGAGGTGGTGTCTGATACATCGAGTGGTTCTTAGGCCAGAGTTGGGTTTATTGGTGTTTGGTGGGGTTCTTTATCAGTTTTAGAGTATGAAATAGGGTTTCTTAAGTGGGCCAACCATACCTCTATGTTATATCTTTCAGAGCATGAGATGGTGCAGGGTTTATTAGAGGACTAACTTTACCCTCCATTTGGCGTTGGAATATTTGATAGCAGATGGGTCTACTTTCCTCTAGGTTGTTGATCATGCAAGGACTATCGAGTAGGTATATTTTTGTCACGCCCCGAATCCCATCGAGACATTATTGGCACCCGTAGCCGATAAGGCTCGAGAGAACCAATCTTAGCCTACGTTCAATCATATGCATATCATAATCATAACCACCATTGCGTAAGAACATGAAAGACGAATAAAGGAAAAAATGGGACACATTTATACATACATATGAAACTTGGCCGTTAAGGCCATCCAGTCAAAACAACATATGTCTTTTACACTGATACACCCACATCCGTCTACAAAAGCCTCTAACAAGAACATTGACCAAACTGAACCATAAGTTGGGACAAGTCCTCGCTTTACACAATATGTACAACACCAAAACATATATACACTCTGACTCGGAGAAGCCCCGAATTAGCTGGAGCTCACCAAAGAACCGCTAACACTGGAAATCTACTGGGGAGGCCTACTGGTACCTGCACCTGCAGCAAGTAAGGTAAATTCCCCAAAAGGGGTCAGTACGAAATAAGTACTGAGTATGCAAGGCTCAGATGAAACTTCACAATACATGAATATTTCAATGAACTCACAACATATGAATAATCAATGTAGATAAGTCACCATTTTGCATTTTGGGAAGCCATGTGAATTGCTTTGATTACTTTCATTACTTTCTTTACATTCAATGCTCACTTGTCACAATGTACCCGGGCCCCCACTGATCAGTGGGTCTTTTCATAACATATCATCATGTTGGGATCGGGTCAAGCTAGGCTTATGCCCCTAGACCTGCCACCCATAAATCAATGCATCGGGATCGAGTCGAGCTAGGCTTATGCCCCTAGACTTTCCACCCATAAATCAATACATCGGGATCCAGTGAATCTAGGCTTATGCCCCTAGACTTGCCACCCATACTTGCTCATTGACCACATATGCATTACTTTGTTCTTTACTTTGGGATTGGTACAATGGTTGCCATATCTTTATTTGAAACTTTGGATCATTAACCAATGAGTGAGAGACATGAGAAATTTGGCAACATAACACTATTAGAACCATATCACCATGGGAACCATTGGAACAATAATCAATGAACAAGAGACATAAGTATAGGCACTATCGGAACATTGGAACATAACCTTATTTGAACTTTTGGAACATTAACCATGAATATGAGACATGAGATTCACAAATGATCAATGAGTAGGAAATATATGACAATTGATAACCGGGTATGGAATACCTTAGCACATTTCGGGATAGGACTAGTTACATGTCAATGTGGATACTATGTGCCACAAAAAGGTACGGACAAAGTAACCTTACATACCTTGTACTCTCAATATGGATAATATGGATATACAATCATAGATGTGCATACAATAGTCCCACTCCTTCTTTATGTGTCACTCTACAACACAAATACATAACGGAATTCACATTAACCAACGACTACTTTACAAATGCATATAACATCAATAGGGTACATGTTTGCCTTGAAACATGTCATTTCCCCTTGACAAAACCATTGATAGAATCATTATTCCAAAAATCCTCCAATATTCCCAACATTTACCAATACATGATAATCAATACATTTCACCACAACACTTCCCCTTTACACATTCTTATCCACACCACATCCCAAATATTCTATCAATTCACCTTAATACACTTCATAGCACAAATCGGTCAAAATCCCACAATTTGCACTTATATAAAAATAACAAGTCTCATAACAAAATAACACCATACACGTTCATATTGTATCCATACCATGATCTTTCATCAAAGGCACAAGTCCTAATTCAAGCTTGAATCCCATGGATAACAAATCTATTATAAAAGCACAAAGTACCATGTTCAACATTTCCAAGCACAACCAATATGATTTACATACTCTTTCATGCATATTATATATTAATCCATAACAATATTCACTTACCCAAGCTTTCAAAGTGAGGATCTTGCTCCAAAATTGACTTTGAGTTCTTTAGGGTCTAAGAGAATATTGTAGAAGGTTGGAGAAAATGTCTAAAATAAAATGAGAGTTTAAGTGAATAAAATCTGATTTTTGGGTCTATTTATAGTCCTTGGGTCCATCCTTAGTCATCCTTGATATTTAATGCTTCAATTGACTAAGTCAATAGAAGATTGGGTCATGTGACCCATGTCTTTTATCCCATTTTGGGCTTTTATTGAGCCCAAATCACTTAACCCAATAAAATCAATAATTTATCATCTTATACATATTACAATAATATTCCCACTCATGATATTCATATCCGTAACCTCAATCCCAAAAACAAGTGATTCTAGCCACGTTTGGCTTATTTTGACCTTAAGGGCAAAACTGTCATTTTGACTCCAAATTCATTCTCGAGTAATTTCATCATAACAATGTAATATGTCATTCATTTCATGTATATACTAGTGGTTGTATAAGAAACGTGGCAAAAATCGGCTTGGTACGTCCTCGGATACCCTTGGGACTTAGAAATTTCCAACTTTCGAAAAAGTGGAAAATCCAAGGTGGCACGCCCCTGGGTGCTCCAACTTACTGCCTATGGGATAAAAAATTTAGTCCAGAGCGGCGTGGCACGGTCCCAAACGCGCCCCTCCTTAAAAATTTTCAAAAATTTCATTTTTTCGACGTCTCTTCGTGGGTTCGGTTATATACTTCAAGTCCTATCCTTTAACTTACTTCTTAACCTTAATACACTTTGTTTTGAGGTCCTCTTATCCTCATTTTGAACCCCACAAATGCGCAATGAAAATTTCAAAACACCTTCTATGCAACTTTTATCACATAACAAGAGCCAAATTCAATTATCTCGCCAATCACATTACCAAATGCATACTTATAGCTCTCGAGACCTAAGTACATATTATTTAATGTCGTCAAGTGGGGTTAGGAACGTACGGGGTGTTAAATTCTTCCCCCCTTAGGGACATTCGTCCTCAAATGTTAACAATATCTCTTCAATTACAACAATTGCATCTCTATATTAGCATACATGTACATAAACACTTAAGGCTCATGAATACTTACTTTTCATTGTTCCATTTCCAGACTTTGAACTTCCTCATTCATTTGAAATAGATAGGGATACTTGTATCTCATTATTTCTTCCGCTTCCTAGGTGATCTGCTCTACTTGTTGATTTTGCCAAAGGACTTTCACGGAAGCTATGTCTTTATTCCTCAATCTTTTCACTTGTCGGTCTAGGATAGAAATGGGTACTTCTTCATAAGTAAGATCCTCTGTAACTTGAACATCTTCAATGGGAGCAATACGAGTTGTATCTCCTATGCATTTTCGAAGCATCGATACATGAAATACGGGATGGACTGAGGAGAGTTCTTGAGGTAGTGCTAATTCATACGCAACTTGCCAAAATCTTCTAATAACTTCATATGGTCCTATGTAACGTGGACTCAATTTCCCTTTCTTTCCGAACCGCATTACCCCTCTTATAGGTGACACCTTTAAAAACACCCAATCACCTATGGCGAATTCAAGACCTCTTCTTCTAACATCCGCATATGACTTATGACGACTTTGAGATGTTTGTAACCGCTGTTGGATCACCTTAACCTTTTCCATAGCCTGATGAACGATATCTGGCCCAAGTAAACCAGTTTCACCTGCTTCAAACCATCCTATTGGTGATCTACATTTACTTCCGTACAATGCTTCATAAGGTGCCATTTTAATACTTGAATGATAGCTATTGTTATACGCAAATTCAATAAGAGGCAAATGGTCATCCCAACTGCCTTGAAAATCTAACGTACAATCTCGTAGCATGTCTTCAAGTGTCTGAATAGTACGTTCTGCTTGTCCATCGGTCTGAGGATGGAAAGCTGTACTCAAATTCACCCGTGTACCCAAACTCTACTGGAAAGTCCTCCAAAAGTGCGCTGTGAACTGTGTTCCTCTGTCTGATATAATGGAAAGTGGAATACCGTGCAATCGTACTATCTCTTTCACATACAACTTCGCATAATCCTCAGCTGTATAGGTCGTCTTGACCGATAGAAAATGCGCTGACTTGGTAAGCCTGTCCACTATAACCCATATAGAATCAAACTTCCACAGTGTACGAGGCAAACCCGTAATGAAATCCATGTTAATCATATCCCATTTCCAGACTGGAAGATTGATACATTGCATGTAACCTCCCGGTTTCTGATGCTCTACTTTCACTTGTTGACAATTCGGGCATTGAGAAACAAACTCTGCAATGTTCTTCTTCATATTTCCCCACCAATACACTTCTTTCAATTCATGGTACATTTTAGTAGCACCCGGATGAATAGAATAGCGCGAATGATGTGCCTCTGTCATAATTCGTGTCCTCAGCTCATTTACATCCGGTACGCATAGTCTCCCTTGACATTGAAGCACCCCTTAGAGTGTAATATCAAATGCCTTGGTCAAATTCTGCTGCACATTTTCCTTTAGCTGCAATAAAATAGAATCCGCAAAGTGTTTCTCTTTCACTTCAGCTATCAAGGAGGATTCTGCTGCATTCTGCACCATAACTCTATCATCTGAGGTTTCCATGGGCGAACTCCCAAGCTGGCTAATTGATTCAAATATTTAATTATCTCATGCTTTTCATTCAACTGACCACTAGTGCTTTCTACTGCCTTACGACTCAATGCATCAGCTACTACATTTGCTTTGCCTGGGTGATAAAGAATATCAATGTCATAATCTTTTAAAAGCTCCAACCACCTTCGTTGTCTCAAATTGAGTTCCTTCTACTTAAAAAGATATTGCAAGCTTTTGTGATCCGTATAGATGTCAACATGAACCCCATATAAATAATGACGTTATATCTTTAAAGCAAAAACTGCCACTGCCAATTCAAGATCATGTGTGGGATAGTTTTTCTCGTGTGGCCGCAATTGTCGTGAGGTATATGCTATGACATTACCATGTTGCATCAACACACATCTGAGGCCAACCCCGGAAGCATCACAATATACTACATAGCCTTCAGTACATTCGGGAAGCACTAAAACTGGTGTGGAGGTTAATTTATCTTTCAACTTTTGGAAGCTTTCCTCACATGCGTCATTCCACTGAAATTTTACCGCCTTATGTGTAAGCTTTGTTAACGGTGCAGAAATAGAAGAAAAACCTTCCACAAACCTTCTGTAATACCCTGCCAGTCCAAGAAAACTACGAATTTCTATGGGTGTCGTAGGTCTTCGCCAGTTTTTCACTACTTCAATCTTTTGTGTATCAACTTGTATGCCTTCATCTGATACAATGTGACCCAAGAACGCGACTGATTTCAACCAAAACTCACATTTGGAGAACTTTGCATACAACTTACGTTCACGGAGAATCCGTAACACTTGTCGTAAGTGATTAGCATGGTCCTCTGGTGATCTTGAATAAACTAGGATGTCATCTATAAATACCGTGACGAACACATCCAAAAATGGCTTAAACACCCTATTCATCAAATCCATGAACACAACTGGAGCATTTGTTAATCCAAATGACATAACTAAAAATTCATAATGGCCATACCGTGTTCGAAAAGCTGTCTTGGGTACATCTTCTCCTATAACTCTGAATTGATGGTAACCTAACCTCAAGTCGATCTTTGAAAAACACCTGGCACCCTGTAACTGATCAAACAAATCATCAATGCGAGGGAGGGGAGATTTTTTGTTGATCGTTACCTTATTCAATTGCCGATAGTCAATGCACATTCTTAAGGTGCCATATTTATTTCGCACAAATAATACCGGTGCACCACACAGGGACTTACTAGGCCTAATAAAGCCCTTGTCTAGCAAATCCTTCAATTTCTCCTTTAATTCACGCAGTTCGGCTGGAGCCATCCTATACGGAGGAATAGAAATAGGCTGAGTGCCTGGAATCACATCAATACCAAATTCCACTTCCCGTACTGGGGGTAAGCCTGGAAGATCCTCTGGGAATACATCAAGAAATTCATTGACTACTGGAACCGACTGTGGAGTAAGTGGTTCCGCTTCTGTATCTTTCACCCGTACTAGATGACAGATATAACCTTTAGCAATCATTTTTCTGGCTTTCAAATAGGAAATAAATCTCCCTCGTGGTGCCCCTACATTTCCCTGCCATTCAAGAACATTTTCTTGCGGAAAACAAAATTGTACCTTCTTGGCTCGGCAATCTACCGTAGCATAACAAGAGGCCAACCAATCCATTCCCATTATCACATCAAAATCCACCATGTCTAGTTCAATGAGATCGACCAATGTATCATGACCACACACTGTTACCACACAGTTACGATATACTCTCTTTGCAACAATATATTCACCAATCGGTGTAGACACTTCAATTGATTTAATTAATAATTCTGGTGCCTTTGCAAGTTTCGCAGCAACCAATGGGGTAACATAGGAAAACGTAGAACCTGGGTCAATCAATGCTTATATATTATGTAAGAATATGGATAATGTACCTGTGACAACATCAGGGGAAGCCTCTGAATTCTGGCGGTCCACTAAAGCATAAGTACAATTCTGGACCCCGCTAGTACTGGCTACTCCTCTGGCACCTCTACCACGTCCAATAGGTTGCACCCCTCGGCCCTGTGAAGGAACCGATGCTGATGACGCAATAGCCGATCCAGCTGGTCGTGCTATACCACCCATGCTCCGCTGTGGACAATCTCTCGCTATATGCTCCGGTATAACACACCAAAAGCAGACATTCATCCCTGACTGACATGTACCTGTGTGCATACGCCCGCAGTGCTGACACTGCTGATGAGGAAAGCCTGCTGCCTGTGACCCATGAACCCCGCTACTCTGCCCAGGTGAACCACCTCTAAATCCTCGAGACTTAGAATGAGCACCCCCTGTGGAATAAGAGAACGACGGTCTAGGTGGTCTAGGGAACATACGAGGCCTAGATCCTCCTTGGGACATCATAGGTGGTCCCATAGGTCTAGACCTTTTGGACTGTCCCCTGTCAAACTCATGCACTCTTCTCCTCTGTCATTGGTCTTCCATTTTCTGGGCGAACGCCTGAATTCTCGCTATATCCAAGTCTTTGTTCAAGGCAGAAATAGTGCAATCCTGTACCAAATATGGCTCTAGTCTGTCCACAAATCTATGGACCCTGTCTGTCATCGTAGCCACCACATTTGGCGCATATCTAGCCAAGGAATTAAATTGCAAACTGTATTCTCTGACACTCAAATTTCCTTGACGGAGATTTAGGAACTGATCCACACGTGCCTCGCGGATCTCATAGGGCAAGTAATGAGCAAGGAAGGCCACTTTAAACTCTTCCCACATAGGTGGAGTTGCACCAATGTCATGGGATTTCTTCCAATCCTCGTACCATAATATCGCCTCTCCTTTCAGCCTATACGCAACAAGTTCAACTGTTTCGACCCCTGTCACATGCATAACTTCCAAGGCCCTCTGAATTTGATCCAAAAAGTCCTGTGGATCTGCTTTTGGATCTGACCCTGTGAATATGGGAGGGTCCAGTTTCAAGAAATCCTGTGTCCTGCGACTCGCCATTCTAGCCGCATCATCATCATGTGTCACTACACCATCTCATCTCTGGCTTTGTACCGCCACTAACTGTGTTAACATATGTACAACATTCCTAAGATCCTGATCCATGGCATTCATCGGTGGATCTACAGGTACTTCTCTACCAATTGGCTCTTCCGGAACTGGGAAGGTAGATGAAGACCGCGATGATATTTCAGCATTAGCTCCAACTTAACTAGATTGGTCAGGTGGTAATCTGCTCATTCCTTCTCCAGCAGGCACATCTACCTGCTACCTTTTACCTCTACCTCTCGTGATTGGCATTTTGACTATACCAAAGAAAAACAAAATACCATGATCAGACACACTTCAACTGACAACACTTGCTCTATTGCACGATCTAGAAGTGAAGAACAGAAACAACATCCTAAATGTCCCGTAGCCTCCTACTTATAAATGTGGTGCACAACACATCGATAAGTAAGACTCTACTCAGACACGGCTTTGTAGACACCCTTAGAACAACCTGGCTCTAATACCACTTTTATCATGCCCCGAATCCCATCGAGACATGATTGGCACCCGTAGCCGATAAGGCTCGAGAGAACCAACCTTTGCCTACGTTCAATCATATGCATATCATAATCATAACCACCATTGCGTAAGAACATGAAAGACGAATAAAGGAAAACATGGGACACATTTATACATACATATGAAACTTGGCTGTTGAGGCCATCCAGTCAAAACAACATATGTCTTTTACACTGATACACCCACATCTGTCTACAAAAGCCTCTAACAAGAACATTGACCAAACTAAACCATAAGTCGGGACAAGTCTCCGCTTTACATAATATGTACAGCACCAAAACATATATACACTCTAACTCGAAGAAGCCCCGAATTAGCTGGAGCTCACCAAAGAACCGCTAACACTGGAAATCTACTGGGGAGGCCTACTGGTACCTGCACCTGCAGCAAGTAAGGTAAATTCCCCAAAAGGGGTCAGTACGAAATAAGTACTGAGTATGCAAGGCTCAGATGAAACTTCACAATACATGAATATTTCAATGAACTCACAACATATGAATAATCAATGTAGATAAGTCACCATTTTGCATTTTGGGAAGCCATGTGAATTGCTTTGATTACTTTCATTACTTTCTTTACATTCAATGCTCACTTGTCACAATGTACCCGGGCCCCGACTGATCAGTGGGTCTTTTCATAACATATCATCATGTTGGGATCAGGTCAAGCTAGGCTTATGCCCCTAGACCTGCCACCCATAAATCAATGCATCAGGATCGAGTCGAGCTAGGCTTATGCCCCTAGACTTTCCACCCATAAATCAATACATCGGGATCCAGTGAAGCTAGGCTTATGCCCCTAGACTTGCCACCCATACTTGATCATTGACCACATATGCATTACTTTGTTCTTTATTTTGGGATTGGTACAATGGTTGCCATTTCTTTATTTGAAACTTTGGATCATTAACCAATGAGTGAGAGACATGAGAAATTTGGCAACATAACACTATTAGAACCATATCACCATGGGAACCATTGGAACAATAATCAATGAACAAGAGACATAAGTATAGGCACTATCGGAACATTGGAACATAACCTTATTTGAACTTTTGGAACATTAACCATGAATATGAGACATGAGATTCACAAATGATCAATGAGTAGGAAATATATGACAATTGATAACCGGGTATGGAATACCTTAGCACATTTTGGGATAGGACTAGTGACATGTCAATGTGGATACTATGTGCCACAAAAAGGTACGGACAAAGTAACCTTACATACCTTGTACTCTTAATATGGATAATATGGATATACAATCCTAGATGTGCATACAATAGTCCCGCTCCTTATTTATGTGTCACTCTACAACACAAATACATAACGGAATTCACATTAACCAACGACTACTTTACAAATGCATATAACATCAATAGGGAACATGTTTGCCTTGAAACATGTCATTTCCCCTTGACAAAACGATTGATAGAATCATTATTCCAAAAATCCTCCAATATTCCTAACATTTACCAATACATGATAATCAATACATTTCACCACAACACTTCCCCTTTACACATTCTCATCCACACCACATCACAAATATTCCATCAATTCACCTTAATACACTTCATAGCACAAATCGGTCAAAATCCCACAATTTGCACTTACAGAAAAATAACAAGTCTCATAACAAATTCACACCATACACGTTCATATTTTATCCATACCATGATCTTTCATCAAAGGCACAAGTCCTAATTCAAGCTTGAATCCCATGGATCACAAATCTATTATAAAAGCACAAAGTACCATGTTCAACATTTCCAAGCACAACCAATATGATTTACATACTCTTTCATGCATATTATATATTAATCCATAACAATATTCACTTACCCAAGCTTTCAAAGTGAGGATCTTGCTCCAAAATTGACTTTGAGTTCTTTAGGGTCTAAGAAAATATTGTAGAAGGTTGGAGAAAATGTCTAAAAGAACATGAGAGTTTAAGTGAATAAAATATGATTTTTGGGTCTATTTATAGTCCTTGGGGCCATCCTTAGTCATCCTTGATATTTAATGCTTCAATTGACCAAGTCAATAGAAGATTGGGTCATGTGACCCATGTCTTTTATCCCATTTTGGGCTTTATTGAGCCCAAATCACTTAACCCAATAAAATCAATAATTTCTCGTCTTATACGTATTACAATAATATTCCCACTCATGATATTCATATCCGTAGCCTCAATCCCCAAAACAAGTGATTCTAGCCACGTTTGGCTTATTTTAACCTTAAGTGAAAAACTGTCATTTTGACCCCAAATTCGTTCTCGAGTAATTTTATCATAACAATGTAATATGTCATTCATTTCATGTATATACTCGTGGTTGTAGAAGAAACATGGCAAAAATTGGCTCGGTACGTCCCCGGATACCCTTGGGACTTAGAAATTTCCAACTTTCGAAAAAGTGGAAAACCCAAGGTGGCATGCCCCTGGGCGTGCCAACTTACTACCTCTGGGCTAAAATTTTAGCCCAGAGCGGCGTGGCACGGTCCCAAATGCACCCCTCCTTAAAATTTTTTAAAAATTTCAGTTTTTCGACATCTCTTCGCGGGTTCGGTTAGATACTTCAAGTCCTATCCTTTAACTTGCTTCTTAACCTTAATACACTTTGTTTTGAGGTCCTCTTAGCCTCATTTTGAACCCCACAAATGCGCAATGAAAATTGCAAAACACCTTCTATGCAAGTTTAATCACATAACAAGAGCCAAATTCAATTATCTCGCCAATCACATTACCAAATGCATACTTATAGATCTCGAGACCTAAGTACATATTATTTAATGTTGTCAAGTAGGGTTAGGAACGTACAGGGTGTTACAATTTTGATATGTATAGAGGTGGCAGCAAGAGGCACTGTCCACAGTACAGTTTTAGTGATATTTCATTCGGAGACAGGGATCCTCCCAGCAGAGGTCAGCATCACTCACATCCTACCAGATCCATTTAGGTAGCACCTCAGGTTATAGATGGTCCTTAGATAGTTTGTGGTAGCCACAGTGGATAGAGTTTTGTTCAGGTATTATGGGGTTCTCGGTCTAGGTCATCAGGTCATGATGGCCGCTTCAGGTCAATAGGTATATTGCATTAGGGAGTTTCAGGAGTGTGTTATGATTGTGGATAGGTTGGTTAAAGGTCTAGGGAGTTCCCCAGGCGTGAGTTCCTCATTCAGTCAGGATAAGCACGTGTTTCTCACTAGATCAAAGTTTTATGGGCTTGTTACGACTATAGAGAGACCGTTCATTAATCCATAGAGTGTCCCTAACATGGGATTATTGAGCAGTTAGTACAGCCAGATCAGTCTCTTAGGGATATGGCATCTTCGATCAGAGATGGTGCCCTATGTATTTTAGTTAATCATTTAGAGGCTCAGTTTGGGGTCGAACGTATTCAGATTCATAGTTCTTTGGGTAGGCTAGGGGCTATGGATTCATATTATATCATTATAGATGTGATTTTGATTTGGTATCTTTTAGTTTCTATGCAATTTGATTTGGGGTTTTCACACCCATCCATGTCTATATGCCTGTTTATTATTGTGTTGATTATTGTAAGCTTTTGTGTAGTTTTATGCATATATGACTATCCCCATGGATATTTTCTTTTAGTAGTGGATTGAGTGGATTGGTATTGTTATTACCTTGGGGTATAGAGCTTGGATGGATTCCTTTTTTCTTTGGCTTAGTGGCTTATGATGTGGTTCTGGAATTTAGCTTGTTTGTCCTTCTTTTATGCCACTTGTATTGTATGCCATTACTATTGATATTATTTTAACTGTTATTGATCCTTATTTGAAAGATGGCCAGACTAGCGCTATCTAGTTAGATCTCATTTCTTGCAATTCCTATATGTTTGGCCTAAATGGCTACCTTAGTTGATTGGTTTTGCTTCTTTTGTTCGTAAGGTAAGGTCAGTTGTTGAGAGGATTATGTGAACAAAGGTTTCTAGTATTGACAACTCTTTTCTATAGTCATTTCAAAGGTTGGTAAGTTGAGGTTTTCTCTTTTGGATTGTATGGTTTATCTCTCATAGTGGTCTTGATCTTGGTGTTGATGTTGGGTCGGGTACCTCATTCTTTCTATGATGTTGTTTGTAGTTCATTTGAGTTGAGTGGGGTGATTTGTGAGATGTTTTTGCCTGGTATAAAAGGGTGGTTGTGTGTTCTTAGGTATCAGTTATCGGTAATCGAAGGGTGTGACTCTAGGGAGTGAGTACTAGTGACCATGTGTTTCTAAGTTGCTTGATGTGGCTATCAATAGGTTCTTTAGAGTCCTAGGAAGTTCTTAGTTATGCCGTTGTGTGTTGTAGCACTCATCAGAAATGGATTTGATTGTTCCTGTCTTTAGCCTGTGGTTTTGCTCTATAGTGATTGTGTTCTTCACCAATATCTCAGTTTCAGCTCCAACAGGAACTGTTGGGTATATGCTTAGTTTCTGAAGGTGAGATTGGTTTAGGTATTTTATATTCTTGAAGACTCATTGGTGCCAATTTTGATTTTGACTCTTTTGGCTGGTGACTTGAGAATTGTGATAGATTTTGGTATGTGGATACTTACCCGTCAGAAAAATCAGCTTGGGCAGTGGAGGTCGAGCGGTTGGGCTTTGGTGTTGAGCTTATTTATGGATTCGTTACTGGTTTGCATCCTACGTTTTGAGGTTTGAGTTGGTTGAGATATCGTCAGCAGGCTGACTAGGCCTACTCACTACCTACAGGTTTTGTTTTCTTCAGTTCAAGGAGATTGGCTTAGATGGATGTTCGAGTGAAGGTTTGTTAGCAAATATTGTTGGTTTCTACTACTTCTAACCTTGGTTCTCAATTTTTGTTGGACTTCCATTGGAAGTCTACTCAGTGTAGGAACTGTATTCAAGTTGGGCTCAGCATGGTTTCACCCACAGTAGGTGGGGGCATTCAGGAGCAATTGTACAGTTTTGAGAGGTTGTTCTTTGGACTCATGACTTATGTTTTTGAGGGTCATCGGGACCAATTATTGGCTTTGATGGGGATCACAGACATTAATCGCAACCATTTGGGTATTCAGGTGGAACCTTATGAAACAGTGTTCTTATGCTAGTCTATGCAGATCTTTGGAGGGTAAACTTCATTCTTCGAGGTTGGTGTGATGTGACTATGCGTATAGGACTAAGATGATGCAGGATAAATTATGTGTAGTTCAGAGTAGGCAGCAGGTTTGAAAAGATAGGGGAATATTAGATTTGGAGTTTGGAGTTGGTTGTATATTTCTTGCATTGGAATGTCTCTATCCTGGGTGAGTATTGCTTAGTTGTGCTCGTGTTGGTATGATGTTGGTATGCTTTGGTTTTGGGTTTACACACTTTACTTGAGCTCGGTTCAGTTGGAGGCCAGTTGGCTTTTAAGGATGAATTCATGGTTATTTGGAAAGGTGGAGTAAGGTCGTAAGCGAAAAAGTGATACCTTTAGTGAAATCCCTTAGAAGCGTTGCTTGAGCATAAAGGTTACTTTGGAAACCTTGCATGGGTATGCGAGCCCAGTGCTTCATCCTTTCAAGCTTTCGAGCTTTCGAACTCTAACTAGTCCTTGAATTTTGAGGACGAAAGTCCTTTTTGTAGTGGATATTATAATGACTCTCTAGGTTATTTTCTCTATTATCATGCATTTTTGGTTTTTTGTGTTTTCCTATAGTGGCTACAGGTCATTTATGACTTGCAGGGACCGTCGGTTCGGTTCTCGAGTAGTTCATTTGGGTTTTAAGCCCATTTCTCTATTTTGGAGATTTTGAAGTTGAGAAATTGGTCTTAGGGTAAAACTTCTAGTAAACACCCTCGGATGAGAATTACAATAGGTTCGTTAGCTCGTAACGTGGATTTTAGGCTAGGAGGATCCTTGGTCCTAGTCCCAAGGCTTTCGAGCTAGTTTTGGGCTATTGGTTGGAATTGGTAAAAATAAAACAATAGGTGTGGGCCCCATTTTTTATCAATATAACCTCAAATGAAAATTTCAATGGTTCTATTGAGTCCGGAATGCCAAATTTGGTAGGGTAGCATAGTTCATTTGCATACACGGGGTTCCAAACGAATCTTGAGCACCCGGTCGGAGTCCATTAAGACTTAGTAAGATTGCTGATTTTTAGTAGTTAGTGCAGCCACTTAAGCGGCTAGGGAACCACTTTAGTGGTACTTGTCCTCTTTAGCGGACGTCGCCTAAGCGACGAGGGTGCCGCTTTAGCAGTATCTCGCCCTGCTATACCGACAGTTTTAGTGGTCATTTGCCACTTTAGCGGTAGCTGCTTTAGCTACTCAGTGGTTGCTTAAGCGGTCATTGCTTGGTGTATATATTCTCATTTCTCACATTTTTTAGCCATTTTCAAGTCTCTTTTTCACCATTAATGAACTCGTGAGCTTGGAAAAGTATGGCGGTTGATGAATTGGAGCTTGGATTGAGTCGGGGATGTATTGGTGATCATTTTTTCGTCATTATCCCGTGAGTTTCCCCTAATTCTCCATCTAATACTCGATTTTTCTCTTCTTTTCCTTAGCCTTGGGGTTGTTTTAAGCCCCAATTGAGACTCTATTTGTGATGAATTTTGGAGCATGCATTCCTTGTCCTTCAAGGGGCCTCGTGATGGATTCAATTTTAAAATTCTGTTATCGGGCCACACGGGTCGATTTTTAACCCAATTTTTGGCGTAGAGTTTTATATTTCATTATTGGTCTCGTTTTACTCGTATTTAAGTATAGATTATGAATTTGATAATACGATAGCATTCAAAGAGCAAGGAGTGGAGGTGAGCAGTTTGTGGATGGTTCGAGATTGTTGTTCGGCTATGAGGTAGGCTACATTCTACTCTTCTCTATGAGATTGTGTATTGTGTAGATTACATGCTAGGTGGGGGTTATAGGATAGGTTTATAGCTAGTTGTATCTTGATTTGACCTATTTATGGGATTTTAGAATAGTATTGTAATTTGAGCCTTAACCTAGAATACCCGCTATAGTTATAGGGTTATGTTGAGCTTGATTGTATATCTATTATGACCTTAGGTTGACACTAGAATCCTTAGTGTAGGGATTGGAGTAGTACTTTTCCATTTTGATGATTTTCCTCAGTTAAACTCTCCCGATACTATGATGCCTCCCGTTATTTTCGTTCTTGAGTTTCTATTTTTATATACTCTTATTGTTTTGTATATTGTTGGACCTGAGGCCTTGCCTACGAGACCAGTTGGATACCAGGTGAGTTCTCTATGCCTGAAAAGAGTTGTGGCTTAATTTATAGACGTTTAGGCGCCTAAGCTTGCCTTGTTTAGGTACTGTGATGGTATGCATACATTATCTGCATTGTCATGCTTATTTAGTGGTACAATTCCAACTAAAATCTCTGTTTTACTACTATTTTCCAAAAAGGGTTATTCCCACCTTTTCACTTTCAAAACTAATTTTTATATGGGAGTCATACCAACCTTATTATTGGTTGATGACTTGTTAAACTAAACATACTATTTTGGAAACTTAAACCAAGGCAGATTTTGGTCCATTCTTGATCCACTCTTTGTCACTATTTACTCATTTTTTTCGAGGGAGATTCCGACCCTTTATACGTTTTTCTACTATTTTAGTCTCAGATACTATCTTGGGCACCAGATTTATTTATAGATTTCAACTTATTTAGTCTTGGGTTGATGCCGAGCACTTTTATATACTCTCACATCCTTTGGTACTGGATGGGGGAGATTGGTGGTGGTTGATTCTTGGAAGTTTCAGTTCAGGACCAGGTAGTATATATGGATATCCCGACTCCCCTATGGGTCTCTCTGTCCGAAACCACATGTCGAAAGAGGTGATACCCCACAGGTCCTGCGTTGTGAGCTAGTGAACTGAAGGAGGTGTATATACTTGGTACGATATGGCACTCAATTGGTATGGTAGTATTGGATTAACCTTGTATTCATTCATTCATATGCATTGCCTATCACCAGTATAATTATTTGGAGCATGTACCTACCGCCCTTATGGGATGCTGGATAGGTATAGGTTATGTTTGTTGGTTGTTAAGTGATTGTTTGTGCCTTCCTAGCTTATGATGTTTTTGTTTGTTTGAGCTTATCCGGTTGTTTTATATAGTCTGGTTATTATTGTATAGTTATGGCAGGGCAGTTATGGATTGGTACCCAAGGCTGTAGGTATGCTTCTGAATTCTTTTGCTCTTTAATATTGAGAGTGTTGTTATTAGACTATATTACGATTATTCATATTTTGGAGTAGATGCTCTGATTGTGGTAGAGGTAGCTCTCGTATGGGTTATGATCCTCGCGATGTTAGGTTAGCTCCTTTAGGTTAGTACCTTCGCATTTATCTATCTGTCTAGTATTGTCGTATGTCCATTTCTTCTCTAGTTATTCTTATTGTATATCACCTTATTTCCTTGTACTACTATTATATGTCCCTTTCTTTACTCTACTATCGTAAATTGTCCAGCTACCTATTGTATCGCACTTTCATCCCTAGTTACTTGTAGTATACGGTAGTTTATCTTTACCTCTCTTTTATCCTTATCGTACTTCATTTGTTAGTTAGTTGCTTGTAATGTATATTATTGCCTTACATGTTATTTATACTTGCATTATCTTTGGAGCTCAGTCGGCCGATGCCTACTGAGTACCTCATGTTTGGTACTCATACTACACTTTTGCACCCTACAGATCATAGTACGAGTTCTCTCTACTGACGGAGATTTGGAGTGTTCTCCTAGCATTCAGAGTTGTTTCTAATCTCCCTCTTTTGTTGAGATGATCTTTATTTTGTATTTCAGAGATGGTTTTGTATTTATATATCATGTTTACCTTGTACTATTATTTTTTAGTGACTCTTGTACTGACCTCACCAGGTTCTGGGGTATATTTACTTTCTTCTGGTTTCTTTTCTCCTTTCTATGTAATTTTTTCTTCCATTTCTCTTATTAGCCCATTACTCATTATTCCAGGCTACGGGTTGGCTTACCTACTGGTGGGCTATAGTAGGTGCCACCATGACCTGAGAAATCGGGTCGTGACAGTTTTGCTTTTATTATCTATTTATTAATTACAAAAACAAACAATTCCTTGGGTTACAATTGAACTTGTTCAATTTTATAGTGTTACTTGAATTGGGAATTTGCTAAGTCCACTAGTCCCTGTGGGTTTGACATCCAGCTTAAAAGGGCCATTATACCACCGCACAAACTTGCGTATGCATTTGGACGGAATAAATTTTGGCAGCGTTGCCATCGACTTGAAAATTAGCAAATTTCAAGTTTTTAGTTTTACGGTTTTATTATATAAGTGTTAACAACTTGGTCTTAGCCACTGATCTTGCAGGTACAGGTTTGATTTTATATTATGCTGGCAAGGGAACAGGATTTGGTTGAACCAGATCCTGAACCTGAGCAACATTTGCATCAATTGAGAAAAGAAGCAGCACTTCTCTATCCCATTCCACATGTTCAGTGGGATCAACAAGATGAGGTTGTTCCTAAGGTAATGGCTTAGAGAACTATTCAAAAAGTGGCAATTCCACTCGCAACTAATGTTACCTCCCATATCTACAAACTGGAATTGGGAAGAAGATTTGAATTATTGCAAAATATAGTGCAATTATTGCACACCAGCGGGCAATTTACAGGCTTGTCACATGAGGATCCACAACAGCATTAGTAAAATTTGATTGAGGTCAGTGACACTTTTATTCTGGCAAAAGTCTCTACTGATTAGATGAGGCTCACTTTTTCACATTCTCACTGTTGAGAGAAGCCAAGAGATTGTTGAAGGTAGAACCTTCAAAATCAATCACAACATGTGACGACTTTACAAGGAAGTTCCTCATCTTATTCTTTCCATCTGGCAAAACTACAAAGTTAAGAAGTGATATATTAAGTTTCAAGCAGAAGCTTGAGAAGATCTTATATTAGGCGTGGGAGAGATTCAAGGGTCTTCTCAGAGATTGTCTGCATCACCAGTAGACGAATGATATCCTGGACTATAATTCTGTTGAAAGCCTTGACCCGAATACAAATATTTATTAGATTCAGCTACATGTGGTAAAGCTCTGGAGAATACATATGATGAGTTGTACACTCTTTGAACCAGATTGCATATGGTAATCCAGAGTGGCATGATAATGTATTCAGAGGTGTGGTAATGAAGGTTGTAGGTATGTTAAAAGTTAATAGTATCACCATATTGGATGCACAGTTGGCTTCATTTTAGAACAAGATGATGACCCAGTTTAATAAGTTGAGTGTAGCTCAGACTCAGGACCCAATGAATGCAGTTCAGTAGGTTCAAACTGGGTGTGAAATATGTGGAGGTAGTGGTCATTCGGCATACTTATGTGGAGAAAATCCAAAGTCAGTTACTTTTGTAGGTAATGCACAAGAAGGAAATTAAAACTTTAGTAACACCTACAATCCTAACTGACAGAGTCATCCGAATTTCTCATGGGCTGGCAACAAAGAGGTGAACCAGAATTTTCAGCAACAAGCTTAAGGAAGCAATGCTAGCTCTCAATCTAGCAATATAGAGGAGTTACTGAAAAGGATTGTGGCCAACCAAGCACAGATAGTAGTTGATCGGGCACAAATGACTGCAGAGATAAAGAATCAACAACTTGCCCAAAAGAATCTAGAGAAACAAATAGTCCAATTAGCAAAAGCTCAAAATACAAGGCCACAGGGGGGCTTGTCAAATGACATTGGACCAAATTCGAGGCAAGTAATGGCATTCACCTTGATGAGTGGCAAAGAATTGGATGAAGTACCTCACAAGTAGAAAAATCATGTGGTACAAGCTGAGTTGACATGACTGAGCCCGGCTATAGAGAAGGTTTTTGAGAAGATAGCTATGGAAAATGTGGTCAAGCCAGTAGAAAAGAGGAAACTACCACCTCCATTACCTCAGAGGAACTACATATTAATCTTCAACTACTTGATGCTCTACAGGGAATGACTAAGTATGCTAAGTACTTGAAGGATATGGTGACAACTAAGAAATGACTTGTAGATTTGGAGACTATAGCACTCACTGAGGAGTGTAGTTCGAGGGTGATTAGCAAACTTCCCAAGAAAATCAAAGACCCTAGGAATTTCACCCTCCCCATACAAGTTGGTGAAAGCGAGTTAATGCAGGCTTTGTGTGACTTGGGGGAAAGTATAAATTTGATACCCCTATCAGTGTTTAATACACTTGGCTTGGGAAAATCAAGGCCTTCCAAATTAGTTCTATAGCTTATAGATAAATCGAGAGTAGCTCCAGAGGGGATAATTGAGGACGTGCTCATTAAGGTTAGTAAGTTTGTAATCTCTACTAATTTTAGTGTTCTTAACTATAAAGCAGATAACAAGGTACCCATCATATTAGGACGTCTATTCTTTGCAACTGGGGGAGCTTTGATTGATGTGAGGGAAGGAAACTTAAAGATGTAGGTGAATGATGAGGAGGTCACTTTTAGAATGTATAAAGACCTCAACACGCCATCATGCTACAAAGATTTATGTATGATCATAGTAGTACACGGAAATAAGTGTGGGGTGGTAGAGTGTGAGCTCAAAATTGTTGAGCCTACAAAACTTTCCATTAGATGGCTCGAGCTATCAAAAGAACCTAAGCCTATGCTAGAGAATCCTGAATGTGATCCTGGAAAGGACTTAAAGATGAGAAAAATGAAGAATCTAGATGGTGATCCCTCAAGATTAAGAAAAGAAAAAAACTAAATCCAGAGGGAGGAAAAGACTAAAAGAATCCTAAAGTAGTTATGACCTCACTACTAGAAATTAGATTTATGGCGACGCTTATATTGCAACGGTTATATAACCGTTGCATTAGATTATCTATTGTAACGGTTGAAACCGTCGCAATATATCATTGGATCTAGGAGAACACTTCTTAAAATAAACCGTTGCATAATCCCCAAGACAGTCGCTTCAGAGGTATCTATGGTAACAGGTTTTATAATCGTCGCTATAGTAGATCTGTGGCTACGGTTTTTTTATGTCCCAAAAATAATTTTTCCCTCCACTGAACCCGGCAACTTTTATTTTTTCACTTAAAAAAAATTCTAAAAGGCCTACTAATATATCAAAAATAAGCCCCTTTTTTCATTTATCTCAGCTCTAACAAAATCGATGGATTTCTTTGGGTTTCTTCAGTGAAGACGTTCTAAGCTCATATTTATTAAACCCATGGATTTCTCTGGGTTGTAGGAAGCAAGCTTCTTTGTGCGATTTCACTGTGCAATTTCTTTGTGTGAAAGTGAACTTCTCTGGGCTGCTGCTTCTCCGATAGGCTTCATCTTCGTTAGCAAAATCTTTGTATGTAAGAATCCATCCCTCTGTCTGTAACTTTCCATGCATGTACTATGTTTCAAAATCATATGGGTTTTTGAAAAATCTTAAAGAATATAGATATGGGTTTCTATGAAATCTATGTTACTTGTTCTTATTTGTGTCTGCAATATAATCTCTTTGTCGTTCAGAGAAAAAAATTATATCTTATAGACTAACATTACTTACTGTTTGATAATTTGTAGACTAAATTTCACAGAGAAAGAGAAAAAAAAATTACGTTTTGCTTCCTTTTTTTTAAATTTTTCGGGAATTTGGTAGGGTTTTAGGGGAATTTGGCGACTGATTTGTTTTGGTTACATTTTTGTTACGTTTCTGTTGGATTTGATGTGTGTTGTAGTGATTATTATTATTTTGGGGACATATTGGTTCCATAGTTCGATTAAGTGAAATTTAAAGAGCATTTAGTTTGGAGAAAATGTACAGTTCGAGAAACTTCTATTTTGTTGAATGGTCAGTGTTAAATTGCATTTGTTGGCTATTTTTGGGGATATATTGGTTCTATTGGTCATTTTAAGTGTTAAATTTAGAGAATATTTAGTTTTGAAAGCTTTTTCCTTTGTTACTACGGATGATTATGTGACTTCTGACTGTGATACTGAAATTGTTCATTGTGCTCCTGCCTTTGGTGAGGACAATTATCATGTTTGTATTGAAAACAACATAATCAATAAGAGGGAGAGCCTGATTGTGGCGCTAGATGATAATGTCCGCTTTACTAATAGAATTACTGACTTTAGGGACAAATACGTTAAGGAGGGTCTATCAAATCTGTAAAGTTTATGCTTTCTTACCCTTTTTGCTGGAGATATGGCACACCTTTGATTTATAGGGCAATTCCTAGATAGTTTATTATGGTGGAAGAGATTAAGGATCAATTGCTAGAGAACAATAAGCAAACCTATTGGGTTCCTGATTTTGTGCAGGAAAAACGCTTCCACAATTGGTTAGAAAATGTAAGAGACAGGGCTTTTAGCTGAAGTAGGTTCTGGAGAGATCATAATGATGATATTGGTTCATCACAAAGAGTACTCAATGTTGATATCGTTGATGTCCTTTTTCGTGTACAACATTCACAGGATGTAACTATGAAAACATCGTAAGAGGAGGTGACATTGATGATACTGATTGGGATTGGATGGAGGCTGATAATTGACAAAAGATC
The DNA here is from genome assembly GCA_031232105.1 of Capsicum rhomboideum. Classification (NCBI taxonomy): domain Eukaryota; kingdom Viridiplantae; phylum Streptophyta; class Magnoliopsida; order Solanales; family Solanaceae; genus Capsicum; species Capsicum rhomboideum. Next base: position 84,789,305 of record CP124712.1, read on the forward strand.
TTCTGAACTTGTTCAAATATATACTCTTTATTATTTTTTTGTAGTGAGTAATAAATGTCGTTTTGAGTTAGATCAGATCAATTATGAATATAGATTAGACTCTATTTACTATCTCTGCTTCTCTTTCTTTTAATGTGTTTAGTTTTCAAAATGTCTCTTAATTAGTGAAACTTAACTAATATGCATATGTTAAAAGCTGTTGACACATTATGAAATCTTTCTTTAAAGTCCTTCTTTTCTTCTTTTGAGATTAATACTTTTGTTAAGCCTTTTTTTTGCTTATTCATTTTCAGATTTCATCTTTCTGCATTTTCTCTGAGAAATTTTTAACTTCACAGCAGACCAATAAAAAATCAGGTTTTAACATCTCTCTCTCTCTCTCTATCTCTCAGATACTTGTCTTCTAAGTTCTATATATATTTTTGTCTGATTACCATTTTCTGTCGTCTAAATTGTGATGTGGTAATATACTGGCATGTTGTAAGTATTGTTGTAAATTACTATTAGTCCACTTTTTCTTTTTAAAAAATTAGTTTTTATTGTGTATTGATTTGTAATTCTACCTTGAAGATTAAGCTTGGATGTAGTATTTGAGTAGCATTTGTGTTTGAAATCATTTTTCTTTTAGAAAAGTGTGTTAATAATGTAGTTGTGCTTGCTGTCGCAAAGTACTACTCGTATGACAGTATTTAACTTGACACGTAATTTAGAAGAAAAAGAGAAAATATTTAAGTGCATATTGGAAGTATATTAGACTTGTCGTCTTAAATTTGATATTATATGCCTATAAGAGCATGTGTCGTTTGGTGCAAAATGAGAAGTTCAAACTAACATCATTTTAGGATCAAACTAGAAATGGACTAGAGTAGCGTAAAATGGAAAAAAAAAGGATGTAATAACTGCAATTTATTTAAGATCTTGAAATTGGATATATATCCCTCATTTGTGCTCTATTTTACTGTTTGGAAATTGGGTATATATCTCTACTTGATTGTCATTTCTGTCGCTTAAATTGGGTATTTGTTGTATTTGTTCATTGAAGATGACAGGAGTTGATGTAGTATTTGAGTAGCAAATTGTGTTTGGACCATTTAAGTGGAATTTAGAGATGTATATTTATATTGTAATAGCAAATCACTGTACTTTAGACTTGTCTATATGCCTATGAGAGTCTTGAACTTTTTTTAAATGCTAACAATGACAAAAGTGAGTAGGTAATAAGTAATAATAATGAAGGGTTAAATATGTACCAAAAGCTTGAGGATTAGTAATGAAGTCCAAATGCATTTGGTTTGTGTTTGCTTCAATGAAAACGTGGTTGCCTATTTCACTATTGATGCCATTTAGCATTTCAACTGGCTGTGGATTGAACTATACTGCTGCTTGCTGCAGTTCATCTCAAAGTAAAATCCCCGGCAAGTTTAATTGCTAAACCTATAGCTAGTAGCATATCGTTGGAACTCTATTTGTCATACATGAGTATGTGTTAAAGATCTTGGTGACACTCTATACTGCACATGTATAATCAAATAGTTCAGACGTTACATTTTCGTATAGATGTGTAGTGATGTTCTTGGAAGTATTTTGTTTTCCTTTCTTTTCAAATTAAGGGAATTACTGAGTCAATAGATCTACAAGAAACTAGAGAAAACCAAATGTATGATTACTCTATTACGTATATGGAAGTTAAAAATTATCTCAACGACTACAAGTTATGACTTAGTAGAATTGACCGGGAGTATGAAGAATCTGCCCGCCTTTTTTTGTAACTCCGCTACTGGTAACTACTGAGTTGGATGTTTCGAGCACACTGAATAATGGGTATCCTACATTAATTTTTAGTTCCTTGTAAACTAACAACTATGAATTTCTTTCTTGTGTGTTAATAAGAGTCTGAGTTGTCAAAAATTTACTCAAAATTTAGGTTCTAAGTTGTGTTGTACTTAACTATCCACAGTTGTAACTTTACACAAATGAAATTCGATGACTTTATCTTTACACGTTGGGGGTGATCTTGAATTTGCTAAAATTACCGAAGATTTCCTTCTTTTTTGGCTTAAAGTTATTATTGAGTTTTTGCTTGAAAGGAAAAGTTTCATTAACTTGTAATCAGTTAGAGGAACCGACTTTAAGATTGTTTCATTTTATGCTTTTCTTCTCGACTTTTTCTCTGTTGTAGTTCTGCATATTTCTCCCCATTTTGTATCCTTGGAGCTATGTAATTTAGGTTCATAACCCTTGAAGAGTATTTCTTTAAAAGAGTGAACTTCACACCTTCCCATCATTTTTCTTTCCAGCCAGTTCTTCTTTCTTTTGAGCTATTTGGTCCTTTGGTACTGGCATCATTCCCAATTAGCTTCCTGATACAAATCCCAACTCGATTTGCTTTCTCTGCATTGTTTCATTGGCAAGGACTGGTATAGTAGTGAATATTGTTACAATGCTTCTATCCAACAAAATTTTAGTGTTATTATTGTTCTTTTTCGTGACTGAAGGGGGGACTCTCCCACATTCGAACCCACTGCCAGAGAGGTTTTAAGGCATTATTGGCACTATTATTATTGTGGTGCTTTGTTGTTCTTTTGGTTGAATCCTTGGCAAGAATACAAACAAATATTCTTACTGATTAGTATCTCTAGCGAATGGTATTAAGGCACTGTTGGAATTTGCAAGTTCAGCTTTTTCTTGTGAAGATTGACTTTGTATATGGTTTTGTTATGTTGATACATTAAGCTTTTATTAAAAATTTGCTAATTAATTATTTTCTATTATCATTGTAGGTGATGAAATTGAAGAAGGGAATGAAAGCCATGAATTAGACCTGACCTAGGATGATTGGGCGTTGTTGAAACTTTATTAAGTTTCAAAGATCTTTCATTTTTGAACATTGAAAACTTATAATGTGTTGCACTTTTTGATTGATCAAAAAATATTTGTATATTTTGCTTTTATGATATTACCTAATTTGGTTTTGGGGTTATAATTTTGGTAATGATAATTTCCTAGTGGTCAATTTATATGTATTTTATGTTATGCTTTTAAAATCATTGCAATAGCCTAATAACTTTTGCAATAGCCACACAATAACTGTAGCAATAGCCTAATAATAACTGTTGTAATAGCCTAATAATAACTGTTGCAGTAGCAAAAAACTGTTGCATCACCCTTATAATAATCGTAGCAATAGACTGATAGTAACCGTCACAATAGTTTAAAACCGTAGCGTTAGATCAACATAATCGTTGCAACAGACGCAAGTTGACCTTAGTGGATAAAAATAAACGTTGCAATAGCATATTAATAACCGTCACGTAAAGTTCTATTGGGAGGGTTACAAACCATCCTAATAGATAGTTAACTGTTGTGATTTATTCGGAGCGGAAACCGTCACGATAGGGTTACCTATGGCGATGGTTTATTGAACTGTCGGAAATAACCATCGCCGTAGAGCTATTGTAACGCTATCAGTTGTAGCGGGTGCCTAAACCGTCTCCATATGCTTTAAGCAACGGTTTTGTAGTCTACAGCAATGGTATTTGAACTGTTGCCATAACCCTAACTTCCAGTAGTGCCTGCATCATGCCGCGATGGTAAATCCGGCGCTACTTGGGAGGCAACCCAAGTTATATTTGAGGTAGTTTACTTTTGTTTTGTTTTTATAATATCACCTTTGCTTTTGTTTTTGTTCTATTGGTTTTACATATTAGGGGAAGTCTGAGTACTCGAAATTTAAGCTAAGGAGCATGGTGAAAGCATAAGTGTGGGGTCATTAGGCCCCTGTGATAGAAATTTTTGAGAGTGAGATGTTTTTAGAGAGATAGGAAAATAAAGAAATTCTATGAATGAGAAGATCAGAGAAAGAAGTCTATTGATAGATGAATGTGCTTAATGAGAAAATTGTGATGTTTTAAAGTGCTTAGGGAAGATAGTTACTATTACTGGCTAGAATAGTTCCTACCCATCCCCTAGCCTACATTACAACCCGGAAAGTACTATTTGATCTTAAACTATGATGTTCTTATATTAGTAGAGTAGTACATTAAGTGCAAGCTTATGGTTCATCATATGTTGCATGTGAAATTCTTTGTGAGAGTGAGTGTGATTTGATTCTTATACCTTTTCGTGTGATAAATTGTATATTTGCGAGTGAGTATGGGTAACTCACTTGTTGTGAGGGAGCATGGTTGATGAAAGATAGGTGACGCATTTCATCTCTTGGTTGGGTAACTTGCAGGAGTTTGATAATATCTTAGAGTTAGTTCTTGAGACTAGGAAGTCTTGGTGAAGTTGTTCTTAAGTTTACGTTAAATAAAACATGCTTGTTAAAAACTTGTCATCTATGTTTGTCATGGTAGCCTTAGCTTGAGTGATCTTACGTCAATTGGTGATGTTAGAGTTTTCCTCTTAGCATGGGATATAAGAGTTTTTCGAGAACGAATAAGGCTTTATGTGTGGGATGGTGATCTTGAGAGTATTTATATGTCTAAAGGAAATTTATACCCATATTTAAGCTTAAGTATAGAGTTAATTCAATTATAATCTCATTTTTTTTGATTAAATTGTGTCCATGAATTAACGTATATGTCACACCCCGAATCCCAATGAGGCGTGATTGGCACCCGAAGCCGATAAGGCCCGAGAGAACCAAGCTTTGCTTTTATTCCTTCATTTACATGTCTTAGGAAACACTACTATCCCATAGGAACAGGAAATGCTAAAATCAGAAATCATAGAACATGTGGCGTATACACATATGAGAAACTCGACCGTTGAGGCCATCAAGTCAAAATGTCATATACCATCTTACATTTGTATACCCACATACATCTACAAAAGCCTCTAACAGATGCATTGACCAAAACTAACTGAAAGTCAGGACAAGTCCCCGCTTTATACACTATGTATACTATCAAAACATTCGAACAACTGTGACTCGGAGAAGCCCCGAACTAACTGGAGCTCACCAATGATCTGCAATTACCGGCATCCTATGGTGGAGCTCTACTAGTGCCTGCACCTGCAACATGTAAGGTAAGTTCCCCAAAAGGGGTCCGTACGAAGAATGCACTGAGTATGTAAGACTCAAATGAAACTATACAACACATGAATAGTTCAATGAACTCAATGGGACTCAAATGCATATGCATAATCCAATGAATAAGTAACCATTTTGCACTTTGGAACCCATGTGTATTACTTTCATTTATTTCATCGCTTTCATGCTTCTTTACTTCAATGTCATTACATATGTCAGAATGTACCCGGGCCCCTACTGATCAATGGGTCTTTACATGACTTATCGTCATGTTGGGATCGGGTCGAGCTAGGCTTGTGCCCCTAGACCTGCCACCCAGGGATCGAGTCGAGCTAGGCTTATGCCCCTAGACCTGCCACCCATAAATCATACATCGGGATCGAGTCGAGCTAGGCTTATGCCCCTAGACTTGCCACCCATAAATCAACACATCGGGATCGAGTTGAGCTAGGCTTATGCCCCTAGACTTGCCACCCATACTTGATCATTGACCACATTTGCATTACTTTTTTCTTTACTTTGAGATTGTTATTTTTATAGTCATAACATCACTTGAAACTTTGGATCATTAGCCAATGAGTGAGAGATATATGAGATTGGTACATTCACTTGTGAGAGATTGACATATTCATGTGACATAGCATGTTTGGAAACTTGGAACCATAATCAAAATAGAAGACATGTGAATAAACATTATTGGAAACATGACACCATTGGAACCATTGGACAATTATTCATAACAAGCTACATGAGCATAACCACTATTGGAACATTGGACCATAACCTTGTTTGAACTTTTGGAACATTAACCATGATAATGAGACATGAGACTCACAAATGATCCATGAGTAGGAAAGATATGACAATGAATATTGATAAACGGATATAGGATACCTTAGCACATTTTGGGATAGGACTAGTGAAATAGCAATGTGGATACTATTTGCCGCAAAAAGATACGGACAGAGTAACCTTACATACCTTGTACTCTCAATACGGATATACAATCCTAGATGTGCATACAATAGTCCCGCTCCTTCTTTATATGTCCCTCTACAACACAAATACATAACGGAATTCACATTAACCACAACTACGTCACAAATGCATATAACATCAATGGGGTACATGTTTGCTTTGAAACATGTCATTTCCCCTTGACAAAACCATTGATAGCATCATTATTCCAAAAATCCTCCAATATTCCCAACATTTACCAATACATAATAATCATTGCATTTCACCATAACAATTCTCTTTTACACCTCCTTATCCATACCACATCACAAACAATCCATCAATTCACCTTAATACACTTCATAGCACATATCGGCCAAATTCCCACAATTTACACTTATAGACAAGAACAAGTTTAACAACAAAAATAACTCCATAGATGTTCATATTTTGTCCATACCATGCTCTTTCATCAAAGGCACAAGTCCTAATTCAAGTTCAAATCCCATGGATCACAAATCTTATATAAAAGCACAAAGGACCATATCCAACATTTCCAAGCACAACCAACATGATTTACATTCTCTTTCATGCATATAATATATTAATCCATAATAATATTCACTTACCCAAACTTGCAAAGGGATGATCTTGCTCCAAAATTGCCTTTGAGTCTTTAGGGTTCTTGAGAGAATATTGTAGAAGGTTTGAGAAAATATCTCAAAGAACATGTGAGTTTAAATGAATAAAATCTGATTTTGTGGTCCTTTATATAGTACTTGGGTCATCCTTAGCCTTTCTTGATATTTAATGCTTCAATTGACCAAGTCAATAGAAGATTGGGTCATGTGACCCATGTCTATTATCCCATTTTGGGCTTTTATTGAGCCCAAATCACTTAACCCAATAAAATCAATAATTTCTCGTCTTATACGTATTACAATAATATTCCCACTCATAATATTCATATCCGTAGCCTCAATCCCAAAAACAAGTGATTCTAGCCACGTTTGGCTTATTTTGACCTTAAGGGCAAAGCTGTCATTTTGATCCCAAATTCGTTCTCGAGTAATTTTATCATACCAATGTAATATGTCATTCATTTCATGTATATACTTTTGGTTTTAGAAGAAACATAGCAAAAATCGGCTCGGTACGTCCCCGGATACCCTTGGGACTTAGAAATTTCCAACTTTCGAAAAAGTGGAAAACCCAAGGTGGCACGCCCCTGGGCGCGCCAACCCACTGCCTCTGGACTAAAAATTTTAGTCCAGAGCGGCGTGGCACGCTACCCAACGCGCCCTTCCCTTAAATTTTTTGAAAATTTCATTTTTCAACTTTTCTTCGCGGGTTTGGTTAGATACTTCAAATCCTATTCTTTAACTAACTTCTTAACCTTAATATCCTTTGTTTAAAGGTTCTCTTAGCCTCGTTTTGGACCCCACAAATGCTCCATGAAAATCACAAAACACCTCCTACGAAGGGCTAATCACATGTACGAGTCCAAATTTTAATTTTCTTGTCAATAACATTACACAATACATTCGTGTGGCTCTCGACACTCAAGTATACATTGTTCAACGTCGTCAAGTAGGGTTGGGAAGGTACGGGGTGTTACATTATTCCCCCCTTAGGGACATTCGTCCTCGAATGTTAGTAACACTGTCTCATTGCAACACTTAAGTCAAAGTGAATTCTCCATATCATAATATTCACACTTAACACTTGTAAAGACTTATAACTCCAAATCTGTATCTTGAACTTTTCCTTCCATGTACCACAATTACAAGTACTTTAGATTTCATTAATGCTTCGATTTACCTTGTGATTTCTTCGATTTACTATGTTCTCCAATAGTGCCCCTACGGAAGCTACTTCTGCATCTTCTTAATTCTTTCACTTCTCGATGTACCTTTTTATGTGTGAGATCCTCAGTATTATGTACATTTCCACTGGCAACAATACTGTATACCCTCCGATACACTTTCGGAGCATCTCTTCATCCTATACAATGCATAGTCCTCTTGTGATTTTTTTTTTTGAATACCATCACCGAATATGGTCACACACACATTTACAAGTGTCCTGAACGCCCTGTTAATTAATCTATAAAACTACAGGTGTATTCTCTAGCCCAATTGACATACTAAGACTTATAAGCATACCATGTTTTTAATGCTGCCTTGGGTATATCATCATCGTTCATATATATTTTCCTTTTTATTTCATCATCATTTATTATCATTTATCCCGTAACTGATCAAACAAATCGTCAACTCTAGGGGGGGGGGAAACTTTTCTTATCCAGTTGCCAATAGTAAACACACATTCTTAATAGGCCATGTTATTATTTATTTATTTATTTAAGTGACACTGATGCACCCCAAGGGGTAGTACAAGGCCTTATGAATCCCTTATTCAACACGTCTTTTACTTTCTCCTGTCATTCTCGTAACTCTACCAGGCCATACTATATGAAGAGGCCATGCTATATGATGAAAATTAAAAAAGGCCGAGTACCTGATGTCACATTCATACCAACTCATACATCTGGGAATTCATTTACCACCCGGACTAATTAAAGAGGTGGGGGCTTCGCATTAATATCGTTCAGTCTTACTAAGTGGCATATGTATCCCTTAGAGTATACTTTTCTTTGCCGTGAGATGGGGAATACAGTTTCCTAGCCATTCAACATATTCCTTTGGGGATAATGACAATATAACTTCTTAGTTCAGCCATCTACTATGGCATAACCCCTTTATAACTCAATAAGATCAACCAGTATCTCATGACCACAATTAATGACTATGCACTTATGATATACTCTTTTACTTACAATAGGTTCACCAACTGATGTGTAGGCTTCCCGTGACATAACTGGTCATTTTGGTGTTCTTTTTACTTTTCAGCAATTAACAAAATACCATATGCTCTATGGGTCAATCAATACGTGTACGGTACATGTAGCTTGACCAGGAGAAGCCTCATTTTGTGACCCGACATATCACACCAATAACAACATTTGGCCCCAACCGGCATTTGGTCTCTACCTTCTTCGTTCTTATGCTTGATCCCTTTGCCAAACCGACTGTCTCTAAACCCTTGGGATCGAGGTAGAAAATTTACTATAGATTAATATTAAATGGTCTGTGAAGAATTCCTGGACTAGTGCTAATAGATACGCAAGTTGCCCAAATCTTTGGACAACTCCTCTTTCTTTCCGAATCTCATTATCTTTTTCCATTGGTGACACTATCAACTTCTAATATCGGCATATGATTTATACCGACTTTGGGCTATTTGTAGCTATTGTCATATCACCTTCACTTTCTCTATAGCTTGATGAACAAAATTTGACCTAGGCAACGCAAAATTTCATCAGCCGTAACCCATCCAATGGATAATCTATATGTCCTTTTTATATAAACCTTTGTAAAGTACCTTTTGATATCTTTATTGTAAGCAATTTCATTAGACGATCGATATTCATCCCCACTACCTTTAAAGTCCAACGTACAAACTCGTGACATATCTTCACATGTTCTTATAATACATTCTGTTCGTCCATCCATTTAAGGATGACCGGCCATACTTACATTTATCTGTGTACTCATGCTTTACTAGAAAGACTTACCCACACTGTGCAATAAAGTGAGCCCCCCTGTGTGATATAATAGTGAGTGGAGTCTCATGTAATCATACTATCTCTGTAACATATAATTTTTGTGTATCGTTCATCTGTATCGGTGGTCCTAACTTGTAGGAAATATGTTGACTCGGTAAACCAGTTCATGATTACTTATATGGAATCAACCTTCGCAATGTACGAGACAACCCTTTAATTAATTCCATGTTATTCATGTTCCACTTCCCAACTGGGAGGGTAATATATTGCATAAAACATACAGACTTCTGATGCCATACTGGTCGTCAGTGACAGCTTGGACATTGAACTACAAGTTCTACAATGTGCTTCTCATATATTCTTACCAACACATCTCTGCTACACCATGGTGTATTTTGGTTGTTTTCGAACAAACAAACTACCGTAAACGATGTTCTTCTGTCACATTTCCGTGTCTTAACTCATCTATACCCGGTACACACAATCTACATTGGTGCTAAAGTACTTCCCCCTTGTGATAGCTCAAGTACCTTTGCCGAATTTTTTTTTTTTTTTTTTTTTTTTTTTTGTACATCCTTTTCCAGTTGGAATAAGATATTCTTTTCATACTGTTTCTCCTCTCGGCTACCCAGAAAGATTTTGCCGCCTTTTACACTATCATTTTTTTCACCTGGGGTTTCAAGAGAACAAAACCCCACATTGCTTCATTGATATAGATTTCTTGACTATATCTTTCTTTTTTGTGAGCTGGTCATTCATACTTCCTACCGCCTTGCAGCTTAATGTATCAACTACCCCATTTGCTTTTCCCAAATGATATAGGATACCAATGTCCTCACCTTTTAAGATTTCAAACCACCTTCGCTACCTCAGATTAAGTCTTTCGGCTTAACAATCTATTACATTGTCTCACATCCAGAATATATATATCAACATGAATCCCTTACAAATAGTGACACCATATAGTTAAAGAAAATATCACTGCTGCTACTTCAGGGTCATGTGTTTAGTAATAAATTATATTCTCATGTGGCCGCAACTATCGTGACGCATATGCTATTACCTTATCATACTACATCAATATATATTCGAGGCCAACCCCGGAAGCATTACCATACATTGCATAACATTCTTATGCCTTCAGAAGGCACTTACAACGGATGTGGAAGTTACTTTATCTTTCAACTCTTGAAAACATTTCTCCAAGGCATCATTCTACTGGAACTTGATTGCCTTGTGTATCGGCTTTGTTAAGGGTGTACGGATAGAAGGAGATCCTTCCACAATTCTCATATAATAATCAATCAACCCAAGAAATCGATGGATCTCAGTAAGCATCGTAGGCCTTAGCCAATTGTTCACCATTTCTATCTTATAATCATTTAGGCGGTCTGCTAATCATCCAAGACCTCAATTCTCCTTGGGATGCCATGAACTGTCCTCATAGATCTAGCCATCTTTAACGACCCTTTGTCAAATAGTTGTGTCCTTTTTTGTTGCCTCTAGTCTTTCATTATTGTGTGCAAAATGCCTATATCCATTGTAAAATCCATCTGTCTCTATACTGATGCACTCTATCGGCCATCACAGTTATCATATCTAGTCAAATTAGGACACTAAAAACTGCACTTCCTGACACTTATAGTCCTTTGGCAAAATTTTTTTTCTTTTTTTTAACAATTGGTCCACATAAACTTTTCTGACCTCATTTGAGAGGTACAGTCATAGAATGCCATTTACATTCCTCCCAACTATCTGAAAATACATCAGTAGATCAGTCATATGCATAACATCTGGAACCCTTTTTAACTTAATTCATAATGTCCTATGGGTCTTCATTCAAATCCGACCCGGTGAACGTGGGAGGGTATGATTTCTAAAACTCCTGTGTTTGAAGACTAGCTACCCTAGCCGCACCATCATTACTCGTCATCAGGACATCTCGCCCGTGACATTGTACAACAACTATCTGAGGCAATATATGCACTACAGTTCTTAAATCCTGTTCAGTGACATTTATAAATGGTTCTGCAGGTACTCCTCTATCTTTTGGGCTACGAGAGACCCGTATAACAATTTCCATATCAACTCTACCTTGACTCACTTGGTCAAGTTGTGATTTACTCATTTCTACTTCGGCAGGCATATCAACCTGCTCACCTTTGTCTTTATCTTGTCTGAGACTCAGCAGTTGACTATACAAAAGAAAACCAATGTCAATACGTACATATGTGTCCACCTACTACTTTGGCTCTACTGCACGATCTAGAAGTGAAGAAAAGAAACAACTCCTAAATGTCCCGTAGCCTCCTGCTTATCAATGTGGCGCGCAACATATCCATAAGCAAGACTCCACTCAGACACGGCTTTGTAGACACCCTTAGAACGACCCGCTCTGATACCACTTTTGTCACACCCCGAATCCCAACGAGGCGTGATTGGCACCCGAAGCCGATAAGGCCCGAGAGAACCAAGCTTTGCTTTTATTCCTTCATATACATGTCTTAGGAAAAACTACTATCCCATAGGAACAGGAAATGTTAAAATCAGAAATCATAGAACATGTGACGTATACACATATGAGAAACTCGACCGTTGAGGCCATCAAGTCAAAATGTCATATACCATCTTACATTTGTATACCCACATACGTCTACAAAATCCTCTAACAGATGCATTGACCAAAACTAACTGAAAGTCGGGACAAGTCCCCGCTTTATACACTATGTATAATATCAAAACATTCGAACAACTGTGACTCGGAGAAGCCCCGAACTAACTGGAGCTCACCAATGATCTGCAATTACTGTCGTGCTACGGTGGAGCTCTACTAGTGCCTGCACCTGCAATATGTAAGGTAAGTTCCCCAAAAGGGGTCAGTACGAAGAATGTACTGAGTATGTAAGGCTCAAATAAAACTATACAACACATGAATAGTTCAATGAATTCAATGGGACTCAAATGCATATGCATAATCCGATGAATAAGTAACCATTTTGCACTTTGGAACCCATGTGTATTACTTTCATTGATTTCATCGCTTTCATGCTTTTTTACTTCAATGTCATTACATATGTCACAATGTACCCGGGCCCCTACTGATCAGTGGGTCTTTACATGACTTATCGTCATGTTGGGATCGGGTCGAGCTAGGCTTGTGCCCCTAGACCTGCCACCCAGGGATCGGGTCGAGCTAGGCTTATGCCCCTAGACCTGCCACCCATAAATCATACATCGGGATCGAGTCGAGCTAGGCTTATTCCCCTAGACTTGCCACCCATAAATCAACACATCGGGATCGAGTCGAGCTAGGCTTATGCCCCTAGACTTGCCACCTATACTTGATCATTGACCACATTTGCATTACTTTGTTCTTTACTTTGAGATTGTTATTTTGATAGTCATAACATCACTTGAAACTTTGGATCATTAGCCAATGAGTGAGAGATATATGAGATAGGTACATTCACTTGTGAGAGATTGACATATTCATGTGACATAGCATGTTTGGAAACTTGGAACCATAATCAAAATAGAAGACATGTGAATAAACATTATTGGAAACATGACACCATTGGAACCATTGGATAATTATTCATAACAAGCTACATGAGCATAACCACTATTGGAACATTGGACCATAACCTTGTTTGAACTTTTGGAACATTAACCATGATAATGAGACATGAGACTCACAAATGATCCATGAGTAGGAAAGATATGACAATGAATATTGATAAACGGATATAGGATACCTTAGCACATTTTGGGATAGGACTAGTGAAATAGCAATGTGGATACTATTTGCCGCAAAAAGATACGGACAGAGTAACCTTACATACCTTGTACTCTCAATACGGATATACAATCCTAGATGTGCATACAATAGTCCCGCTCCTTCTTTATATGTCCCTCTACAACACAAATACATAACGGAATTCACATTAACCACAACTAAGTCACAAATGCATATAACATCAATGGGGTACATGTTTGCTTTGAAACATGTCATTTCCCCTTGACAAAACCATTGATAGCATCATTATTCCAAAAATCCTCCAATATTCCCAACATTTACCAATACATAATAATCATTGCATTTCACCATAACAATTCTCTTTTACACCTCCTTATCCATACCACATCACAAACAATCCATCAATTCACCTTAATACACTTCATAGCACATATCGGCCAAATTCCCACAATTTACACTTATAGACAAGAACAAGTTTAACAACAAAAATAACTCCATAGATGTTCATATTTTGTCCATACCATGCTCTTTCATCAAAGGCACAAGTCCTAATTCAAGTTCAAATCCCATGGATCACAAATCTTATATAAAAGCACAAAGTACCATATCCAACATTTCCAAGCACAACCAACATGATTTACATTCTCTTTCATGCATACAATATATTAATCCATAATAATATTCACTTACCCAAACTTGCAAAGGGATGATCTTGCTCCAAAATTGCCTTTGAGTCTTTAGGGTTCTTGAGAGAATATTGTAGAAGGTTTGAGAAAATATCTCAAAGAACATGAGAGTTTAAATGAATAAAATCTGATTTTGTGGTCCTTTATATAGTACTTGGGTCATCCTTAGCCTTTCTTGATATTTAATGCTTCAATTGACCAAGTCAATAGAAGATTGGGTCATGTGACCCATGTCTTTTATCCCATTTTGGGCTTTTATTGAGCCCAAATCACTTAACCCAATAAAATCAATAATTTCTCATCTTATACGTATTACAATAATATTCCCACTCATAATATTCATATCCGTAGCCTCAATCCCAAAAACAAGTGATTCTAGCCACGTTTGGCTTATTTTGACCTTAAGGGCAAAGCTGTCATTTTGACTCCAAATTTGTTCTCGAGTAATTTTATCATACCAATGTAATATGTCATTCATTTCATGTATATACTTTTGGTTTTAGAAGAAACGTAGCAAAAATCAGCTCGGTACGTCCCCGGATACCCTTGGGACTTAGAAATTTCCAACTTTCGAAAAAGTGGAAAACCCAAGGTGGCAAGCCCCTCGGTGCGCCAACCCACTGCCTCTGGACTAAAAATTTTAGTCCAGAGCGGCATGGCACGCTACCCAATGCGCCCTTCCCTTAAATTTTTTGAAAATTTCATTTTTCAACTTTTCTTCGCGGGTTTGGTTAGATACTTCAAATCCTATTCTTTAACTTAATTCTTAACCTTAATATCCTTTGTTTAAAGGTTCTCTTAGCCTCATTTTGGACCCCACAAATGCTCCATGAAAATCACAAAACACCTCCTACGAAGGGCTAATCACATGTACGAGTCCAAATTTCAATTTTCTTGTCAATAACATTACACAATACATTCGTGTGGCTCTCGACACTCAAGTATACATTGTTCAACGTCGTCAAGTAGGGTTGGGAAGGTACGGGGTGTTACATTATTCCCCCCTTAGGGGCATTCGTCCTCGAATGTTAGTAACACTGTCTCATTGCAACACTTAAGTCAAAGTGAATTCTCCATATCATAATATTCACACTTAACACTTGTAAAGACTTATAACTCCAAATCTGTATCTTGAACTTTTCCTTCCATGTACCACAATTACAAGTACTTTAGATTTCATTAATGCTTCGATTTACCTTGTGATTTCTTCGATTTACTATGTTCTCCAATAGTGCCCCTATGGAAGCTACTTCTGCATCTTCTTAATTCTTTCACTTCTCAATGTTCCTTTTTATATGTGAGATCCTCGGTAAAATGTACATTTCCACTGGCAACAATACTGTATACCCTCCGATACACTTTCGGAGCATCTCTTCATCCTATACAATGCATAGTCCTCTTGTGATTTTTTTTTTTAGAATACCATCACCGAATATGGTCACACACACATTTACAAGTGTCCTGAACGCCCTGTTCATTAATCTATAAAACTACAGGTGTATTCTCTAGCCCAATTGACATACTAAGACTTATTAGCATACCATGTTTGTAATGCTGCCTTGGGTATATCATCATCGTTCATATATATTTTCCTTTTTATTTCATCATCATTCATTATCATTTATCCCGTAACTGATCAAACAAATCGTCAAATCTAGGGGGGGGGGGAAACTTTTCTTATCCAGTTGCCAATAGTAAACACACATTCTTAATAGGCCATGTTATTATTTATTTATTTTTTTGAGTGACACTGATGCACCCCAAGGGGTAGTACAAGGCCTTATGAATCCCTTATTCAACACGTCTTTTACTTTCTCCTGTCATTCTCGTAACTCTACCAGGCCATACTATATGAAGAGGCCATGCTATATGATGAAAATAAAAATAGGCCGAGTACCTGATGTCACATTCATACCAACTCATACATCTGGGAATTCATTTACCACCCGGACTAATTAAAGAGGTGGGGGCTTCACATTAATATCGTTCACTCTTACTAAGTGGCATATGTATCCCTTAGAGTATACTTTTCTTTGCCGTGAGATGGGGAATACAGTTTCCTAGCCATTCAACATATTCCTTTGGGGATAATGACAATATAACTTCTTAGTTCAGCCATCTACTATGGCATAACCCCTTTATAACTCAATAAGATCAACCAGTATCTCATGACCACAATTAATGACTATGCACTTATGATATACTCTTTTACTTACAATAGGTTCACCAACTGATGTGTAGGCTTCCCGTGACATAACTGGTCATTTTGGTGTTCTTTTAACTTTTCAGCAATTAACAAAATACCATATGCTCTATGGGTCAATCAATATGTGTACGGTACATGTAGCTTGACCAGGAGAAGCCTCATTTTGTGACCCGACATATCACACCAATAACAACATTTGGCCCCAACCGGCATTTGGTCTCTACCTTCTTCGTTCTTATGCTTGATCCCTTTGCCAAACCGACTGTCTCTAAACCCTTGGGATCGAGGTAGAAAATTTACTATAGATTAATACTAAATAGTCTGTGAAGAATTCCTGGACTAGTGCTAATAGATACGCAAGTTGCCCAAATCTTTGGACAACTCCTCTTACTTTCCGAATCTCATTATCTTTTTCCATTGGTGACACTATCAACTTCTAATATCGGCATATGATTTATACCGACTTTGGGCTATTTGTAGCTACTGTCATATCACCTTCACTTTCTCTATAGCTTGATGAACAAAATTTGACCTAGGCAACGCAAAATTTCATCAGCCGTAACCCATCCAATGGATGATCTATATGTCCTTTTTATATAAACCTTTGTAAGGTACCTTTTGATATCTTTATTGTAAGCAATTTCATTAGACGATCGATATTCATCCCCACTACCTTTAAAGTCCAACGTACAAACTCGTGACATATCTTCACATGTTCTTATAATACATTCTGTTCGTCCATCCATTTAAGGATGACCGGCCATACTTACATTTATCTGTGTACTCATGCTTTACTGGAAAGACTTACCCACACTGTGCAATAAAGTGAGCCCCCCTGTGTGATATAATAGTGAGTGGAGTCTCATGTAATCATACTATCTCTGTAACATACAATTTTTGCGTACCGTTCATCTGTATCGGTGGTCCTAACTTGTCGAAAATATGTTGACTCGATAAACCAGTTCATGATTACTTATATGGAATCAACCTTCGCAATGTACGAGACAACCCTTTAATTAATTCCATGTTATTCATGTTCCACTTCCCAACTGGGAGGGTAATATATTGCATAAAACATACAGACTTCTGATGCCATATTGGTCGTCAGTGACAGCTTGGACATTGAACTACAAGTTCTACAATGTGCTTCTCATATATTCTTACCAACACATCTCTGCTACACCATGGTGTATTTTGGTTGTTTTCGAACAAACAAACTACCGTGAACGATGTTCTTCTGTCACATTTTCGTGTCTTAACTCATCTATACCCGGTACACACAATCTACATTGGTGATAAAGTACTTCCCCCTTGTGATAGCTCAAGTACCTTTGCCGAATTTTTTTATTTTTTTTTGTACATTCTTTTCCAGTTGGAATAAGATATTCTTTTCATACTGTTTCTCCTTTCGGCTACCCAGAAAGATTTTGCCTCCTTTTACACTATCATTTTTTTCACCTGGGGTTTCAAGAGAACAAAACCCCACATTGCTTCATTGATATAGATTTCTTGACTATATCTTTCTTTTCTGTGAGCTGGCCATTCATACTTCCTACCGCCTTGCAGCTTAATGTATCAACTACCCCATTTGCTTTTCCCAAATGATATAGGATACCAATGTCCTCACCTTTTAAGATTTCAAACCACCTTCGCTACCTCAGATTAAGTCTTTCGGCTTAACAATCTATTACATTGTCTCACATCCAGAATATATATATATCAACATTAATCCCTTACAAATAGTGACACCATAACGTTAAAGCAAATACCACTGCTGCTACTTCAGGGTCATGTGTTTAGTAATAAATTATATTCTCATGTGGCCGCAACTATCGTGACGCATATGCTATTACCTTATCATACTACATCAATATGCATTGGAGGCCAACCCCGAAAGCATTACCATACATTGCATAACATTCTTATGCCTTCAGAAGGCACTTACAACGGATGTGGAAGTTACTTTATCTTTCAACTCTTGAAAACATTTCTCCAAGGCATCATTCTACTGGAACTTGATTACCTTGTGTATCGGCTTTGTTAAGGGTGTACGGATAGAAGGAGATCCTTCCACAATTCTCATATAATAATCAATCAACCCAAGAAATCGATGGATCTCAGTAAGCATCGTAGGCCTTAGCCAATTGTTCACCATTTCTATCTTATAATCATTTAGGCGGTCTGCTAATCATCCAAGACCTCAATTCTCCTTGGGACGCCATGAACTGTCCTCATAGATCTAGCCATTTTTAACGACCCTTTTTCAAATAGTTGTGTCCTTTTCTGTTGCCTCTGGTCTTTCATTATTGTGTGCAAAATGCCTATATCCATTGTACAATCCATCTGTCTCTATACTGATGCACTCTATCGGCCATCACAGTTATCATATCTAGTCAAATTAGGACACTAAAAACTGCACTTCCTGACACTTATAGTCCTTTGGCAAAATTTTTTTTTTTTTTTTTTAACAATTGGTCCACATAAGCTTTTCTGACCTCATTTGAGAGGTACAGTCACAGAATGCCATTTACATTCCTCCCAACTATCTGAAAATACATAAGTAGATCAGTCATATGCATAACATCTAGAACCCTTTTTAACTTAATTCATAATGTCCTATGGGTCTTCATTCAAATTCGACCCGGTGAATGTGGGAGGGTATGATTTCTAAAACTCCTGTGTTTGAAGACTAGCTACCCTAGCCGCACCATCATTACTCTTCATCAGGACATCTCGCCCGTGACATTGTACAACAACTATCTGAGGCAATATATGCACTACAGTTCTTAAATCCTGTTCAGTGACATTTATAAATGGTTCTGCAGGTACTCCTCTATCTTTTGGGCTACGAGAGACCCGTATAACAATTTCCATATCAACTCTACCTTGACTCACTTGGTCAAGTTGTGATTTACTCATTTCTACTTCGGCAGGCATATCAACCTGCTCACCTTTGTCTTTATCTTGTCTGAGACTCAGCAGTTGACTATACAAAAGAAAACCAATGTCAATACGTACATATGTGTCCACCTACTACTTTGGCTCTACTGCACGATCTAGAAGTGAAGAAAAGAAACAACTCCTAAATGTCCCGTAGCCTCCTGCTTATCAATGTGGCGCGCAACATATCCATAAGCAAGACTCCACTCAGACACGGCTTTGTAGACACCCTTAGAACGACCCGCTCTGATACCACTTTTGTCACACCCCGAATCCCAACGAGGCGTGATTGGCACCCGAAGCCGATAAGGCCCGAGAGAACCAAGCTTTGCTTTTATTCCTTCATATACATGTCTTAGGAAAAACTACTATCCCATAGGAACAGGAAATGTTAAAATCAGAAATCATAGAACATGTGACGTATACACATATGAGAAACTCGACCGTTGAGGCCATCAAGTCAAAATGTCATATACCATCTTACATTTGTATACCCACATACGTCTACAAAATCCTCTAACAGATGCATTGACCAAAACTAACTGAAAGTCGGGACAAGTCCCCGCTTTATACACTATGTATAATATCAAAACATTCGAACAACTGTGACTCGGAGAAGCCCCGAACTAACTGGAGCTCACCAATGATCTGCAATTACTGTCGTGCTACGGTGGAGCTCTACTAGTGCCTGCACCTGCAATATGTAAGGTAAGTTCCCCAAAAGGGGTCAGTACGAAGAATGTACTGAGTATGTAAGGCTCAAATAAAACTATACAACACATGAATAGTTCAATGAATTCAATGGGACTCAAATGCATATGCATAATCCGATGAATAAGTAACCATTTTGCACTTTGGAACCCATGTGTATTACTTTCATTGATTTCATCGCTTTCATGCTTTTTTACTTCAATGTCATTACATATGTCACAATGTACCCGGGCCCCTACTGATCAGTGGGTCTTTACATGACTTATCGTCATGTTGGGATCGGGTCGAGCTAGGCTTGTGCCCCTAGACCTGCCACCCAGGGATCGGGTCGAGCTAGGCTTATGCCCCTAGACCTGCCACCCATAAATCATACATCGGGATCGAGTCGAGCTAGGCTTAAGCCCCTAGACTTGCCACCCATAAATCAACACATCGGGATCGAGTCGAGCTAGGCTTATGCCCCTAGACTTGCCACCTATACTTGATCATTGACCACATTTGCATTACTTTGTTCTTTACTTTGAGATTGTTATTTTGATAGTCATAACATCACTTGAAACTTTGGATCATTAGCCAATGAGTGAGAGATATATGAGATAGGTACATTCACTTGTGAGAGATTGACATATTCATGTGACATAGCATGTTTGGAAACTTGGAACCATAATCAAAATAGAAGACATGTGAATAGACATTATTGGAACCATTGGACAATTATTCATAACAAGCTACATGAGCATAACCACTATTGGAACATTGGACCATAACCTTGTTTGAACTTTTGGAACATTAACCATGATAATGAGACATGAGACTCACAAATGATCCATGAGTAGGAAAGATATGACAATGAATATTGATAAACGGATATAGGATACCTTAGCACATTTTGGGATAGGACTAGTGAAATAGCAATGTGGATACTATTTGCCGCAAAAAGATACGGACAGAGTAACCTTACATACCTTGTACTCTCAATACGGATATACAATCCTAGATGTGCATACAATAGTCCCGCTCCTTCTTTATATGTCCCTCTACAACACAAATACATAACGGAATTCACATTAACCACAACTACGTCACAAATGCATATAACATCAATGGGGTACATGTTTGCTTTGAAACATGTCATTTCCCCTTGACAAAACCATTGATAGCATCATTATTCCAAAAATCCTCCAATATTCCCAACATTTACCAATACATAATAATCATTGCATTTCACCATAACAATTCTCTTTTACACCTCCTTATCCATACCACATCACAAACAATCCATCAATTCACCTTAATACACTTCATAGCACATATCGGCCAAATTCCCACAATTTACACTTATAGACAAGAACAAGTTTAACAACAAAAATAACTCCATAGATGTTCATATTTTGTCCATACCATGCTCTTTCATCAAAGGCACAAGTCCTAATTCAAGTTCAAATCCCATGGATCACAAATCTTATATAAAAGCACAAAGGACCATATCCAACATTTCCAAGCACAACCAACATGATTTACATTCTCTTTCATGCATATAATATATTAATCCATAATAATATTCACTTACCCAAACTTGCAAAGGGATGATCTTGCTCCAAAATTGCCTTTGAGTCTTTAGGGTTCTTGAGAGAATATTGTAGAAGGTTTGAGAAAATATCTCAAAGAACATGTGAGTTTAAATGAATAAAATCTGATTTTGTGGTCCTTTATATAGTACTTGGGTCATCCTTAGCCTTTCTTGATATTTAATGCTTCAATTGACCAAGTCAATAGAAGATTGGGTCATGTGACCCATGTCTATTATCCCATTTTGGGCTTTTATTGAGCCCAAATCACTTAACCCAATAAAATCAATAATTTCTCGTCTTATACGTATTACAATAATATTCCCACTCATAATATTCATATCCGTAGCCTCAATCCCAAAAACAAGTGATTCTAGCCACGTTTGGCTTATTTTGACCTTAAGGGCAAAGCTGTCATTTTGATCCCAAATTCGTTCTCGAGTAATTTTATCATACCAATGTAATATGTCATTCATTTCATGTATATACTTTTGGTTTTAGAAGAAACATAGCAAAAATCGGCTCGGTACGTCCCCGGATACCCTTGGGACTTAGAAATTTCCAACTTTCGAAAAAGTGGAAAACCCAAGGTGGCACGCCCCTGGGCGCGCCAACCCACTGCCTCTGGACTAAAAATTTTAGTCCAGAGCGGCGTGGCACGCTACCCAACGCGCCCTTCCCTTAAATTTTTTGAAAATTTCATTTTTCAACTTTTCTTCGCGGGTTTGGTTAGATACTTCAAATCCTATTCTTTAACTAACTTCTTAACCTTAATATCCTTTGTTTAAAGGTTCTCTTAGCCTCGTTTTGGACCCCACAAATGCTCCATGAAAATCACAAAACACCTCCTACGAAGGGCTAATCACATGTACGAGTCCAAATTTTAATTTTCTTGTCAATAACATTACACAATACATTCGTGTGGCTCTCGACACTCAAGTATACATTGTTCAACGTCGTCAAGTAGGGTTGGGAAGGTACGGGGTGTTACATTATTCCCCCCTTAGGGACATTCGTCCTCGAATGTTAGTAACACTGTCTCATTGCAACACTTAAGTCAAAGTGAATTCTCCATATCATAATATTCACACTTAACACTTGTAAAGACTTATAACTCCAAATCTGTATCTTGAACTTTTCCTTCCATGTACCACAATTACAAGTACTTTAGATTTCATTAATGCTTCGATTTACCTTGTGATTTCTTCGATTTACTATGTTCTCCAATAGTGCCCCTACGGAAGCTACTTCTGCATCTTCTTAATTCTTTCACTTCTCGATGTACCTTTTTATGTGTGAGATCCTCAGTATTATGTACATTTCCACTGGCAACAATACTGTATACCCTCCGATACACTTTCGGAGCATCTCTTCATCCTATACAATGCATAGTCCTCTTGTGATTTTTTTTTTTGAATACCATCACCGAATATGGTCACACACACATTTACAAGTGTCCTGAACGCCCTGTTAATTAATCTATAAAACTACAGGTGTATTCTCTAGCCCAATTGACATACTAAGACTTATAAGCATACCATGTTTTTAATGCTGCCTTGGGTATATCATCATCGTTCATATATATTTTCCTTTTTATTTCATCATCATTTATTATCATTTATCCCGTAACTGATCAAACAAATCGTCAACTCTAGGGGGGGGGGAAACTTTTCTTATCCAGTTGCCAATAGTAAACACACATTCTTAATAGGCCATGTTATTATTTATTTATTTATTTAAGTGACACTGATGCACCCCAAGGGGTAGTACAAGGCCTTATGAATCCCTTATTCAACACGTCTTTTACTTTCTCCTGTCATTCTCGTAACTCTACCAGGCCATACTATATGAAGAGGCCATGCTATATGATGAAAATTAAAAAAGGCCGAGTACCTGATGTCACATTCATACCAACTCATACATCTGGGAATTCATTTACCACCCGGACTAATTAAAGAGGTGGGGGCTTCGCATTAATATCGTTCAGTCTTACTAAGTGGCATATGTATCCCTTAGAGTATACTTTTCTTTGCCGTGAGATGGGGAATACAGTTTCCTAGCCATTCAACATATTCCTTTGGGGATAATGACAATATAACTTCTTAGTTCAGCCATCTACTATGGCATAACCCCTTTATAACTCAATAAGATCAACCAGTATCTCATGACCACAATTAATGACTATGCACTTATGATATACTCTTTTACTTACAATAGGTTCACCAACTGATGTGTAGGCTTCCCGTGACATAACTGGTCATTTTGGTGTTCTTTTTACTTTTCAGCAATTAACAAAATACCATATGCTCTATGGGTCAATCAATACGTGTACGGTACATGTAGCTTGACCAGGAGAAGCCTCATTTTGTGACCCGACATATCACACCAATAACAACATTTGGCCCCAACCGGCATTTGGTCTCTACCTTCTTCGTTCTTATGCTTGATCCCTTTGCCAAACCGACTGTCTCTAAACCCTTGGGATCGAGGTAGAAAATTTACTATAGATTAATATTAAATGGTCTGTGAAGAATTCCTGGACTAGTGCTAATAGATACGCAAGTTGCCCAAATCTTTGGACAACTCCTCTTTCTTTCCGAATCTCATTATCTTTTTCCATTGGTGACACTATCAACTTCTAATATCGGCATATGATTTATACCGACTTTGGGCTATTTGTAGCTATTGTCATATCACCTTCACTTTCTCTATAGCTTGATGAACAAAATTTGACCTAGGCAACGCAAAATTTCATCAGCCGTAACCCATCCAATGGATAATCTATATGTCCTTTTTATATAAACCTTTGTAAAGTACCTTTTGATATCTTTATTGTAAGCAATTTCATTAGACGATCGATATTCATCCCCACTACCTTTAAAGTCCAACGTACAAACTCGTGACATATCTTCACATGTTCTTATAATACATTCTGTTCGTCCATCCATTTAAGGATGACCGGCCATACTTACATTTATCTGTGTACTCATGCTTTACTAGAAAGACTTACCCACACTGTGCAATAAAGTGAGCCCCCCTGTGTGATATAATAGTGAGTGGAGTCTCATGTAATCATACTATCTCTGTAACATATAATTTTTGTGTATCGTTCATCTGTATCGGTGGTCCTAACTTGTAGGAAATATGTTGACTCGGTAAACCAGTTCATGATTACTTATATGGAATCAACCTTCGCAATGTACGAGACAACCCTTTAATTAATTCCATGTTATTCATGTTCCACTTCCCAACTGGGAGGGTAATATATTGCATAAAACATACAGACTTCTGATGCCATACTGGTCGTCAGTGACAGCTTGGACATTGAACTACAAGTTCTACAATGTGCTTCTCATATATTCTTACCAACACATCTCTGCTACACCATGGTGTATTTTGGTTGTTTTCGAACAAACAAACTACCGTAAACGATGTTCTTCTGTCACATTTCCGTGTCTTAACTCATCTATACCCGGTACACACAATCTACATTGGTGCTAAAGTACTTCCCCCTTGTGATAGCTCAAGTACCTTTGCCGAATTTTTTTTTTTTTTTTTTTTTTTTTTTTGTACATCCTTTTCCAGTTGGAATAAGATATTCTTTTCATACTGTTTCTCCTCTCGGCTACCCAGAAAGATTTTGCCGCCTTTTACACTATCATTTTTTTCACCTGGGGTTTCAAGAGAACAAAACCCCACATTGCTTCATTGATATAGATTTCTTGACTATATCTTTCTTTTTTGTGAGCTGGTCATTCATACTTCCTACCGCCTTGCAGCTTAATGTATCAACTACCCCATTTGCTTTTCCCAAATGATATAGGATACCAATGTCCTCACCTTTTAAGATTTCAAACCACCTTCGCTACCTCAGATTAAGTCTTTCGGCTTAACAATCTATTACATTGTCTCACATCCAGAATATATATATCAACATGAATCCCTTACAAATAGTGACACCATATAGTTAAAGAAAATATCACTGCTGCTACTTCAGGGTCATGTGTTTAGTAATAAATTATATTCTCATGTGGCCGCAACTATCGTGACGCATATGCTATTACCTTATCATACTACATCAATATATATTCGAGGCCAACCCCGGAAGCATTACCATACATTGCATAACATTCTTATGCCTTCAGAAGGCACTTACAACGGATGTGGAAGTTACTTTATCTTTCAACTCTTGAAAACATTTCTCCAAGGCATCATTCTACTGGAACTTGATTGCCTTGTGTATCGGCTTTGTTAAGGGTGTACGGATAGAAGGAGATCCTTCCACAATTCTCATATAATAATCAATCAACCCAAGAAATCGATGGATCTCAGTAAGCATCGTAGGCCTTAGCCAATTGTTCACCATTTCTATCTTATAATCATTTAGGCGGTCTGCTAATCATCCAAGACCTCAATTCTCCTTGGGATGCCATGAACTGTCCTCATAGATCTAGCCATCTTTAACGACCCTTTGTCAAATAGTTGTGTCCTTTTTTGTTGCCTCTAGTCTTTCATTATTGTGTGCAAAATGCCTATATCCATTGTAAAATCCATCTGTCTCTATACTGATGCACTCTATCGGCCATCACAGTTATCATATCTAGTCAAATTAGGACACTAAAAACTGCACTTCCTGACACTTATAGTCCTTTGGCAAAATTTTTTTTCTTTTTTTTAACAATTGGTCCACATAAACTTTTCTGACCTCATTTGAGAGGTACAGTCATAGAATGCCATTTACATTCCTCCCAACTATCTGAAAATACATCAGTAGATCAGTCATATGCATAACATCTGGAACCCTTTTTAACTTAATTCATAATGTCCTATGGGTCTTCATTCAAATCCGACCCGGTGAACGTGGGAGGGTATGATTTCTAAAACTCCTGTGTTTGAAGACTAGCTACCCTAGCCGCACCATCATTACTCGTCATCAGGACATCTCGCCCGTGACATTGTACAACAACTATCTGAGGCAATATATGCACTACAGTTCTTAAATCCTGTTCAGTGACATTTATAAATGGTTCTGCAGGTACTCCTCTATCTTTTGGGCTACGAGAGACCCGTATAACAATTTCCATATCAACTCTACCTTGACTCACTTGGTCAAGTTGTGATTTACTCATTTCTACTTCGGCAGGCATATCAACCTGCTCACCTTTGTCTTTATCTTGTCTGAGACTCAGCAGTTGACTATACAAAAGAAAACCAATGTCAATACGTACATATGTGTCCACCTACTACTTTGGCTCTACTGCACGATCTAGAAGTGAAGAAAAGAAACAACTCCTAAATGTCCCGTAGCCTCCTGCTTATCAATGTGGCGCGCAACATATCCATAAGCAAGACTCCACTCAGACACGGCTTTGTAGACACCCTTAGAACGACCCGCTCTGATACCACTTTTGTCACACCCCGAATCCCAACGAGGCGTGATTGGCACCCGAAGCCGATAAGGCCCGAGAGAACCAAGCTTTGCTTTTATTCCTTCATATACATGTCTTAGGAAAAACTACTATCCCATAGGAACAGGAAATGTTAAAATCAGAAATCATAGAACATGTGACGTATACACATATGAGAAACTCGACCGTTGAGGCCATCAAGTCAAAATGTCATATACCATCTTACATTTGTATACCCACATACGTCTACAAAATCCTCTAACAGATGCATTGACCAAAACTAACTGAAAGTCGGGACAAGTCCCCGCTTTATACACTATGTATAATATCAAAACATTCGAACAACTGTGACTCGGAGAAGCCCCGAACTAACTGGAGCTCACCAATGATCTGCAATTACTGTCGTGCTACGGTGGAGCTCTACTAGTGCCTGCACCTGCAATATGTAAGGTAAGTTCCCCAAAAGGGGTCAGTACGAAGAATGTACTGAGTATGTAAGGCTCAAATAAAACTATACAACACATGAATAGTTCAATGAATTCAATGGGACTCAAATGCATATGCATAATCCGATGAATAAGTAACCATTTTGCACTTTGGAACCCATGTGTATTACTTTCATTGATTTCATCGCTTTCATGCTTTTTTACTTCAATGTCATTACATATGTCACAATGTACCCGGGCCCCTACTGATCAGTGGGTCTTTACATGACTTATCGTCATGTTGGGATCGGGTCGAGCTAGGCTTGTGCCCCTAGACCTGCCACCCAGGGATCGGGTCGAGCTAGGCTTATGCCCCTAGACCTGCCACCCATAAATCATACATCGGGATCGAGTCGAGCTAGGCTTATTCCCCTAGACTTGCCACCCATAAATCAACACATCGGGATCGAGTCGAGCTAGGCTTATGCCCCTAGACTTGCCACCTATACTTGATCATTGACCACATTTGCATTACTTTGTTCTTTACTTTGAGATTGTTATTTTGATAGTCATAACATCACTTGAAACTTTGGATCATTAGCCAATGAGTGAGAGATATATGAGATAGGTACATTCACTTGTGAGAGATTGACATATTCATGTGACATAGCATGTTTGGAAACTTGGAACCATAATCAAAATAGAAGACATGTGAATAAACATTATTGGAAACATGACACCATTGGAACCATTGGATAATTATTCATAACAAGCTACATGAGCATAACCACTATTGGAACATTGGACCATAACCTTGTTTGAACTTTTGGAACATTAACCATGATAATGAGACATGAGACTCACAAATGATCCATGAGTAGGAAAGATATGACAATGAATATTGATAAACGGATATAGGATACCTTAGCACATTTTGGGATAGGACTAGTGAAATAGCAATGTGGATACTATTTGCCGCAAAAAGATACGGACAGAGTAACCTTACATACCTTGTACTCTCAATACGGATATACAATCCTAGATGTGCATACAATAGTCCCGCTCCTTCTTTATATGTCCCTCTACAACACAAATACATAACGGAATTCACATTAACCACAACTAAGTCACAAATGCATATAACATCAATGGGGTACATGTTTGCTTTGAAACATGTCATTTCCCCTTGACAAAACCATTGATAGCATCATTATTCCAAAAATCCTCCAATATTCCCAACATTTACCAATACATAATAATCATTGCATTTCACCATAACAATTCTCTTTTACACCTCCTTATCCATACCACATCACAAACAATCCATCAATTCACCTTAATACACTTCATAGCACATATCGGCCAAATTCCCACAATTTACACTTATAGACAAGAACAAGTTTAACAACAAAAATAACTCCATAGATGTTCATATTTTGTCCATACCATGCTCTTTCATCAAAGGCACAAGTCCTAATTCAAGTTCAAATCCCATGGATCACAAATCTTATATAAAAGCACAAAGTACCATATCCAACATTTCCAAGCACAACCAACATGATTTACATTCTCTTTCATGCATACAATATATTAATCCATAATAATATTCACTTACCCAAACTTGCAAAGGGATGATCTTGCTCCAAAATTGCCTTTGAGTCTTTAGGGTTCTTGAGAGAATATTGTAGAAGGTTTGAGAAAATATCTCAAAGAACATGAGAGTTTAAATGAATAAAATCTGATTTTGTGGTCCTTTATATAGTACTTGGGTCATCCTTAGCCTTTCTTGATATTTAATGCTTCAATTGACCAAGTCAATAGAAGATTGGGTCATGTGACCCATGTCTTTTATCCCATTTTGGGCTTT
This sequence comes from Capsicum rhomboideum, assembly GCA_031232105.1. Taxonomy (NCBI): domain Eukaryota; kingdom Viridiplantae; phylum Streptophyta; class Magnoliopsida; order Solanales; family Solanaceae; genus Capsicum; species Capsicum rhomboideum. The sequence continues at coordinate 84,818,493 of CP124712.1, forward strand.
TATTGAGCCCAAATCACTTAACCCAATAAAATCAATAATTTCTCATCTTATACGTATTACAATAATATTCCCACTCATAATATTCATATCCGTAGCCTCAATCCCAAAAACAAGTGATTCTAGCCACGTTTGGCTTATTTTGACCTTAAGGGCAAAGCTGTCATTTTGACTCCAAATTTGTTCTCGAGTAATTTTATCATACCAATGTAATATGTCATTCATTTCATGTATATACTTTTGGTTTTAGAAGAAACGTAGCAAAAATCAGCTCGGTACGTCCCCGGATACCCTTGGGACTTAGAAATTTCCAACTTTCGAAAAAGTGGAAAACCCAAGGTGGCAAGCCCCTCGGTGCGCCAACCCACTGCCTCTGGACTAAAAATTTTAGTCCAGAGCGGCATGGCACGCTACCCAATGCGCCCTTCCCTTAAATTTTTTGAAAATTTCATTTTTCAACTTTTCTTCGCGGGTTTGGTTAGATACTTCAAATCCTATTCTTTAACTTAATTCTTAACCTTAATATCCTTTGTTTAAAGGTTCTCTTAGCCTCATTTTGGACCCCACAAATGCTCCATGAAAATCACAAAACACCTCCTACGAAGGGCTAATCACATGTACGAGTCCAAATTTCAATTTTCTTGTCAATAACATTACACAATACATTCGTGTGGCTCTCGACACTCAAGTATACATTGTTCAACGTCGTCAAGTAGGGTTGGGAAGGTACGGGGTGTTACATTATTCCCCCCTTAGGGGCATTCGTCCTCGAATGTTAGTAACACTGTCTCATTGCAACACTTAAGTCAAAGTGAATTCTCCATATCATAATATTCACACTTAACACTTGTAAAGACTTATAACTCCAAATCTGTATCTTGAACTTTTCCTTCCATGTACCACAATTACAAGTACTTTAGATTTCATTAATGCTTCGATTTACCTTGTGATTTCTTCGATTTACTATGTTCTCCAATAGTGCCCCTATGGAAGCTACTTCTGCATCTTCTTAATTCTTTCACTTCTCAATGTTCCTTTTTATATGTGAGATCCTCGGTAAAATGTACATTTCCACTGGCAACAATACTGTATACCCTCCGATACACTTTCGGAGCATCTCTTCATCCTATACAATGCATAGTCCTCTTGTGATTTTTTTTTTTAGAATACCATCACCGAATATGGTCACACACACATTTACAAGTGTCCTGAACGCCCTGTTCATTAATCTATAAAACTACAGGTGTATTCTCTAGCCCAATTGACATACTAAGACTTATTAGCATACCATGTTTGTAATGCTGCCTTGGGTATATCATCATCGTTCATATATATTTTCCTTTTTATTTCATCATCATTCATTATCATTTATCCCGTAACTGATCAAACAAATCGTCAAATCTAGGGGGGGGGGGAAACTTTTCTTATCCAGTTGCCAATAGTAAACACACATTCTTAATAGGCCATGTTATTATTTATTTATTTTTTTGAGTGACACTGATGCACCCCAAGGGGTAGTACAAGGCCTTATGAATCCCTTATTCAACACGTCTTTTACTTTCTCCTGTCATTCTCGTAACTCTACCAGGCCATACTATATGAAGAGGCCATGCTATATGATGAAAATAAAAATAGGCCGAGTACCTGATGTCACATTCATACCAACTCATACATCTGGGAATTCATTTACCACCCGGACTAATTAAAGAGGTGGGGGCTTCACATTAATATCGTTCACTCTTACTAAGTGGCATATGTATCCCTTAGAGTATACTTTTCTTTGCCGTGAGATGGGGAATACAGTTTCCTAGCCATTCAACATATTCCTTTGGGGATAATGACAATATAACTTCTTAGTTCAGCCATCTACTATGGCATAACCCCTTTATAACTCAATAAGATCAACCAGTATCTCATGACCACAATTAATGACTATGCACTTATGATATACTCTTTTACTTACAATAGGTTCACCAACTGATGTGTAGGCTTCCCGTGACATAACTGGTCATTTTGGTGTTCTTTTAACTTTTCAGCAATTAACAAAATACCATATGCTCTATGGGTCAATCAATATGTGTACGGTACATGTAGCTTGACCAGGAGAAGCCTCATTTTGTGACCCGACATATCACACCAATAACAACATTTGGCCCCAACCGGCATTTGGTCTCTACCTTCTTCGTTCTTATGCTTGATCCCTTTGCCAAACCGACTGTCTCTAAACCCTTGGGATCGAGGTAGAAAATTTACTATAGATTAATACTAAATAGTCTGTGAAGAATTCCTGGACTAGTGCTAATAGATACGCAAGTTGCCCAAATCTTTGGACAACTCCTCTTACTTTCCGAATCTCATTATCTTTTTCCATTGGTGACACTATCAACTTCTAATATCGGCATATGATTTATACCGACTTTGGGCTATTTGTAGCTACTGTCATATCACCTTCACTTTCTCTATAGCTTGATGAACAAAATTTGACCTAGGCAACGCAAAATTTCATCAGCCGTAACCCATCCAATGGATGATCTATATGTCCTTTTTATATAAACCTTTGTAAGGTACCTTTTGATATCTTTATTGTAAGCAATTTCATTAGACGATCGATATTCATCCCCACTACCTTTAAAGTCCAACGTACAAACTCGTGACATATCTTCACATGTTCTTATAATACATTCTGTTCGTCCATCCATTTAAGGATGACCGGCCATACTTACATTTATCTGTGTACTCATGCTTTACTGGAAAGACTTACCCACACTGTGCAATAAAGTGAGCCCCCCTGTGTGATATAATAGTGAGTGGAGTCTCATGTAATCATACTATCTCTGTAACATACAATTTTTGCGTACCGTTCATCTGTATCGGTGGTCCTAACTTGTCGAAAATATGTTGACTCGATAAACCAGTTCATGATTACTTATATGGAATCAACCTTCGCAATGTACGAGACAACCCTTTAATTAATTCCATGTTATTCATGTTCCACTTCCCAACTGGGAGGGTAATATATTGCATAAAACATACAGACTTCTGATGCCATATTGGTCGTCAGTGACAGCTTGGACATTGAACTACAAGTTCTACAATGTGCTTCTCATATATTCTTACCAACACATCTCTGCTACACCATGGTGTATTTTGGTTGTTTTCGAACAAACAAACTACCGTGAACGATGTTCTTCTGTCACATTTTCGTGTCTTAACTCATCTATACCCGGTACACACAATCTACATTGGTGATAAAGTACTTCCCCCTTGTGATAGCTCAAGTACCTTTGCCGAATTTTTTTATTTTTTTTTGTACATTCTTTTCCAGTTGGAATAAGATATTCTTTTCATACTGTTTCTCCTTTCGGCTACCCAGAAAGATTTTGCCTCCTTTTACACTATCATTTTTTTCACCTGGGGTTTCAAGAGAACAAAACCCCACATTGCTTCATTGATATAGATTTCTTGACTATATCTTTCTTTTCTGTGAGCTGGCCATTCATACTTCCTACCGCCTTGCAGCTTAATGTATCAACTACCCCATTTGCTTTTCCCAAATGATATAGGATACCAATGTCCTCACCTTTTAAGATTTCAAACCACCTTCGCTACCTCAGATTAAGTCTTTCGGCTTAACAATCTATTACATTGTCTCACATCCAGAATATATATATATCAACATTAATCCCTTACAAATAGTGACACCATAACGTTAAAGCAAATACCACTGCTGCTACTTCAGGGTCATGTGTTTAGTAATAAATTATATTCTCATGTGGCCGCAACTATCGTGACGCATATGCTATTACCTTATCATACTACATCAATATGCATTGGAGGCCAACCCCGAAAGCATTACCATACATTGCATAACATTCTTATGCCTTCAGAAGGCACTTACAACGGATGTGGAAGTTACTTTATCTTTCAACTCTTGAAAACATTTCTCCAAGGCATCATTCTACTGGAACTTGATTACCTTGTGTATCGGCTTTGTTAAGGGTGTACGGATAGAAGGAGATCCTTCCACAATTCTCATATAATAATCAATCAACCCAAGAAATCGATGGATCTCAGTAAGCATCGTAGGCCTTAGCCAATTGTTCACCATTTCTATCTTATAATCATTTAGGCGGTCTGCTAATCATCCAAGACCTCAATTCTCCTTGGGACGCCATGAACTGTCCTCATAGATCTAGCCATTTTTAACGACCCTTTTTCAAATAGTTGTGTCCTTTTCTGTTGCCTCTGGTCTTTCATTATTGTGTGCAAAATGCCTATATCCATTGTACAATCCATCTGTCTCTATACTGATGCACTCTATCGGCCATCACAGTTATCATATCTAGTCAAATTAGGACACTAAAAACTGCACTTCCTGACACTTATAGTCCTTTGGCAAAATTTTTTTTTTTTTTTTTTAACAATTGGTCCACATAAGCTTTTCTGACCTCATTTGAGAGGTACAGTCACAGAATGCCATTTACATTCCTCCCAACTATCTGAAAATACATAAGTAGATCAGTCATATGCATAACATCTAGAACCCTTTTTAACTTAATTCATAATGTCCTATGGGTCTTCATTCAAATTCGACCCGGTGAATGTGGGAGGGTATGATTTCTAAAACTCCTGTGTTTGAAGACTAGCTACCCTAGCCGCACCATCATTACTCTTCATCAGGACATCTCGCCCGTGACATTGTACAACAACTATCTGAGGCAATATATGCACTACAGTTCTTAAATCCTGTTCAGTGACATTTATAAATGGTTCTGCAGGTACTCCTCTATCTTTTGGGCTACGAGAGACCCGTATAACAATTTCCATATCAACTCTACCTTGACTCACTTGGTCAAGTTGTGATTTACTCATTTCTACTTCGGCAGGCATATCAACCTGCTCACCTTTGTCTTTATCTTGTCTGAGACTCAGCAGTTGACTATACAAAAGAAAACCAATGTCAATACGTACATATGTGTCCACCTACTACTTTGGCTCTACTGCACGATCTAGAAGTGAAGAAAAGAAACAACTCCTAAATGTCCCGTAGCCTCCTGCTTATCAATGTGGCGCGCAACATATCCATAAGCAAGACTCCACTCAGACACGGCTTTGTAGACACCCTTAGAACGACCCGCTCTGATACCACTTTTGTCACACCCCGAATCCCAACGAGGCGTGATTGGCACCCGAAGCCGATAAGGCCCGAGAGAACCAAGCTTTGCTTTTATTCCTTCATATACATGTCTTAGGAAAAACTACTATCCCATAGGAACAGGAAATGTTAAAATCAGAAATCATAGAACATGTGACGTATACACATATGAGAAACTCGACCGTTGAGGCCATCAAGTCAAAATGTCATATACCATCTTACATTTGTATACCCACATACGTCTACAAAATCCTCTAACAGATGCATTGACCAAAACTAACTGAAAGTCGGGACAAGTCCCCGCTTTATACACTATGTATAATATCAAAACATTCGAACAACTGTGACTCGGAGAAGCCCCGAACTAACTGGAGCTCACCAATGATCTGCAATTACTGTCGTGCTACGGTGGAGCTCTACTAGTGCCTGCACCTGCAATATGTAAGGTAAGTTCCCCAAAAGGGGTCAGTACGAAGAATGTACTGAGTATGTAAGGCTCAAATAAAACTATACAACACATGAATAGTTCAATGAATTCAATGGGACTCAAATGCATATGCATAATCCGATGAATAAGTAACCATTTTGCACTTTGGAACCCATGTGTATTACTTTCATTGATTTCATCGCTTTCATGCTTTTTTACTTCAATGTCATTACATATGTCACAATGTACCCGGGCCCCTACTGATCAGTGGGTCTTTACATGACTTATCGTCATGTTGGGATCGGGTCGAGCTAGGCTTGTGCCCCTAGACCTGCCACCCAGGGATCGGGTCGAGCTAGGCTTATGCCCCTAGACCTGCCACCCATAAATCATACATCGGGATCGAGTCGAGCTAGGCTTAAGCCCCTAGACTTGCCACCCATAAATCAACACATCGGGATCGAGTCGAGCTAGGCTTATGCCCCTAGACTTGCCACCTATACTTGATCATTGACCACATTTGCATTACTTTGTTCTTTACTTTGAGATTGTTATTTTGATAGTCATAACATCACTTGAAACTTTGGATCATTAGCCAATGAGTGAGAGATATATGAGATAGGTACATTCACTTGTGAGAGATTGACATATTCATGTGACATAGCATGTTTGGAAACTTGGAACCATAATCAAAATAGAAGACATGTGAATAGACATTATTGGAACCATTGGACAATTATTCATAACAAGCTACATGAGCATAACCACTATTGGAACATTGGACCATAACCTTGTTTGAACTTTTGGAACATTAACCATGATAATGAGACATGAGACTCACAAATGATCCATGAGTAGGAAAGATATGACAATGAATATTGATAAACGGATATAGGATACCTTAGCACATTTTGGGATAGGACTAGTGAAATAGCAATGTGGATACTATTTGCCGCAAAAAGATACGGACAGAGTAACCTTACATACCTTGTACTCTCAATACGGATATACAATCCTAGATGTGCATACAATAGTCCCGCTCCTTCTTTATATGTCCCTCTACAACACAAATACATAACGGAATTCACATTAACCACAACTACGTCACAAATGCATATAACATCAATGGGGTACATGTTTGCTTTGAAACATGTCATTTCCCCTTGACAAAACCATTGATAGCATCATTATTCCAAAAATCCTCCAATATTCCCAACATTTACCAATACATAATAATCATTGCATTTCACCATAACAATTCTCTTTTACACCTCCTTATCCATACCACATCACAAACAATCCATCAATTCACCTTAATACACTTCATAGCACATATCGGCCAAATTCCCACAATTTACACTTATAGACAAGAACAAGTTTAACAACAAAAATAACTCCATAGATGTTCATATTTTGTCCATACCATGCTCTTTCATCAAAGGCACAAGTCCTAATTCAAGTTCAAATCCCATGGATCACAAATCTTATATAAAAGCACAAAGTACCATATCCAACATTTCCAAGAACAACCAACATGATTTACATTCTCTTTCATGCATATAATATATGCATCCATAATAATATTCACTTACCCAAACTTGCAAAGGGATGATCTTGCTCCAAAATTGCCTTTGAGTCTTTAGGGTTCTTGAGAGAATATTGTAGAAGGTTTGAGAAAATATCTCAAAGAACATGAGAGTTTAAATGAATAAAATCTGATTTTGTGGTCCTTTATATAGTACTTGGGTCATCCTTAGCCTTTCTTGATATTTAATGCTTCAATTGACCAAGTCAATAGAAGATTGGGTCATGTGACCCATGTCTTTTATCCCATTTTGGGCTTTTATTGAGCCCAAATCACTTAACCCAATAAAATCAATAATTTCTCGTCTTATACGTATTACAATAATATTCCCACTCATAATATTCATATCCGTAGCCTCAATCCCAAAAACAAGTGATTCTAGCCACGTTTGGCTTATTTTGACCTTAAGGGCAAAGCTGTCATTTTGACTCCAAATTTGTTCTCGAGTAATTTTATCATACCAATGTAATATGTCATTCATTTCATGTATATACTTTTGGTTTTAGAAGAAACGTAGCAAAAATCAGCTCGGTACGTCCCCGGATACCCTTGGGACTTAGAAATTTCCAACTTTCGAAAAAGTGGAAAACCCAAGGTGGCACGCCCCTCGGTGCGCCAACCCACTGCCTCTGGACTAAAAATTTTAGTCCAGAGCGGTGTGGCACGCTACCCAATGCGCCCTTCCCTTAAATTTTTTGAAAATTTCATTTTTCAACTTTTCTTCGCGGGTTTGGTTAGATACTTCAAATCCTATTCTGTAACTTACTTCTTAACCTTAATATCCTTTGTTTAAAGGTTCTCTTAGCCTCGTTTTGGACCCCACAAATGCTCCATGAAAATCACAAAACACCTCCTACGAAGGGCTAATCACATGTACGAGGCCAAATTTCAATTTTCTTGTCAATAACATTACACAATACATTCGTGTGCCTCTCGACACTCAAGTATACATTGTTCAACGTCGTCAAGTAGGGTTGGTAAGGTACGGTGTGTTACAGTATATGATTAGCCCTTTGTAGGTTTGATTTTCTTAAGTATTAAGCTTGATATGAAAGACAAATAACTTAAGCTTGAAGATAAATGTTAAGGGATGGATTATGGGACACGAATGGAGCTAAATTTTGTATTCGGAGTTAAATCCACACCACGGAGAAGTCTTGGAGCATTCAAGGTCGTGGCATGGGGCAAGGAATGAATTTGGACTTGAAAAGAGGTCCCAAAATAGAATCCACAAATGTCGATAGCGTGTCCCAACTCATATGCTGCCGTGATGGAGGAGTGTCACATTGTTGAACTTCTGTATGGATGAGTGTCACGTTGGCTGGCCTACGATGTGGAGGAGTGTCACCTTGACCTCTGAGTTGGAGGAGTTCCACAACCAAGGGTCACGTTGGCTACACTTTCATATACTACTATAAATAAGACACTTAGTCCATTCCAAAACCATCTTGGATTACATGGAGGCTGCAACAAACTAAATGGTGGCTTCAAATAGAGCTCTTAATTCTTTTCTTTTCCATTCATTATTTTTACATGAACCATTTCAACTTTGTGATTTCGTATAAAAGTATGAGTGGCTAAACACCCTAATTCCGAGGTAGAGGATACGAACATGATTGTATAGCATTATTTTTAGTTGGTTTAGATTTATTTATCAATTATTGGTTGTTCTTACGTTCTTGCTTTTACTATTTTAAAGATTTGTAAACGCTAAAATAAATCTTTGAGTGCGAAGTGAATTGACCAAGAGAACGGAGGGTTAGAACAAAAAATGTAAGGAATGAGATCTCGCCTTTATAAATGCTTGATTTGCATTTAGGATAGTAATATACCTAATTCTCCTCATTTGGTTGCTATACGGGAAAAAATATAAATGCGTCTGAATAAGACCCTAACATCCCCGCTCAATGATGTAGTTGTGAGGCTAGTTTTAGTAGACAATTAGAGGATGACTATTCCCAAATCATGTTACTAACCCCATGAATCATTAACTAAGATAGATAATTAAACCAACGATAATGAATTGCTATACATAATTTTGAATTATGCCTTGACCCTGGAATCCTTCTTTATATTGTTTCAACCCACTTTAATTACGCCTTTGATTTTATTATTTATTTATTTATTACAAAAACAAACTATTCCTTGGGTTACAATTGCACTTGTTCAATTTTATAGTATTACTTGAATTGGGAATTCGCTAAGTCCACAGTCTTTGTGGGTTCGACATCCGGTTCAAAAGGGCCATTGTATTACTTGTATGACCGCATACATTTGCGTGTGCATTTTGACTCAACAATTCTAAACTTTCAAACATCTCAATCAACTATCACCACTGGTTCCTCCTCATAGAAGAGATTCTTACCTACAATACCGAGTCCCAATGAATGATGTAGGTGCCATCCCCATGGTACTTCTTAAGCATAGAGACATGGAATACCGGATGGACTCCTGACAAACTTGGAGGCAACGCAAGTCTATAAGCTACCGGAACCACATTATCAAGAACTTCAAATGGACCAATATACCTTGCAAAACTGCATCACTCCCTTCATGGTAGAAACCTTAAGTAGTAAACATTTACCCTTCTTAAAGAACATGTCTTTCAACCTACGATCTGCATACACTTTCTACCGATTTTGGGTTGCGAACAACTTTTCTTGAATGAACCTTACCTTCTCTTGAGACTCATTTACCAAATCAATGCCTAAGGGTTTCACATCACCCACCTTCAAACCAGCCTATGGGTGATCTAGATCTCCTTCTATATAGAGCCTCAAATAAGGGCATATCAATACTGAAGTGATAACTATTGTTGTACAAAAACTGGCACAGCGGCAGAGACTAATCACAATGAAACCAAAGTCAGCCAAACACTCTCGAAGTATGTCTTCTAGCACCTGAATAGTTCTCTTAGAATGTGCCAAAACTCCTCATACAATTCCTTATGCAACTTGTGCCAAAACTTTAAGGTAAACTTCATACCTCTATCAGATATGTTGGAGACTAGAACCGCATGCAATCTTAAGACCTCCTTATCATAGATCTTGGCTAACTTCTCCGCGTTATAATTCACCTTGACTGGAATTAAATGTGGAGACTGTTAGCATGTCAACAATTATCTTGATTGAATCATAGTCAACAATTATCTTGATTGAATCATACTTTCCCAAGGTCTTAGGTAGACCCACCACAAAATCCATGGCAATCCTCTCCCATTTCCACTCTAAAATGGGAATTCTCTAAAGTAGACCTATAGGCTTCTGATGCTCATATTTTACCTACTGAAATTTATGATACTTTTCCACATAATCCACTATGTCCTTCATTTGGGGCCACCAATAAAGTTGTGTCAAATCACAATACATCTTGGTTGCACCAGGATGTATAGAAGAATATCTAAAGCCATGAGCATCTGCTAACAGATAAGGAATTAAATCATTAATATGGGGCACACATACACGTTCCCTCACCCTCAACACATCACTAGCATCAAGAGTGGCCTCATGGGCCTCACCATGCACCACCTTATTCCAAATCTTATTCAACTTCCCATCCTAGAACTGCTTGGCCTTGATTTGATCAAGAAATGTTGACCTTGCCTCAACAAAAAGCCAACACTCCACCTCTTTGTGACACCCCAAATTGTATGAACTGCATTTCTAGAGTTTGAACTCTCTAGCTAATTAACACCATGTTACTTTTAAGAAACCTAAACTTCCCATACTTATAGATTTCCTAATCAATGCAGCTGCCACCATATTGGCCATTCTCGGATGATACTAGATTGTAACATCATAATCCTTTAGCAACTCCATCCACCAATGTTGTCTTAGATTTAAGTCCTTCTGAGAGAACACATGTTGCAAACTGCGATGATCTATGAAAACCTTACACTTAACACCATATAAGTAGTACCTCTATATTTTGAGTGCAAAGACCACCACTGCCAGTTCCAAGTCATGAGTTGGATAATTCCTCTCATGGACCTTCAGTTGCCTTGAAGCGTAGGCTATCACATTCTTATCCTATATTAATGCAACACCCAAGTCAGAACATGAAGCATCACAAAATACTATAAAATCTTCACCTTCCACATGCAAAGCAAGAATAGGAATTGTGTTCAAAAGCGACTTGAGCTTTTGGAAGCTCTCCTCACACTTGTCTGACTAAATAAATGGCACCTCCTCCTTCTGAGTCAATCTCGTCAAGTGAGTGGAAATCGAAGAAAACCCTTAACAAACTTATGGTAATAACTTGCCAACCCCATAAAACTACAAATTTCAATTATTAAGGTAGGGCGTAGCTAAATTCTTGACCGCTTCAATCTTTTGGGGATCTACCATTACCTCTTTATCAAAAACCATATTCCCCAAAAAGGACATGGACGACATCTAAAATTCACACTTAGAGAATTCTGCATAAAGCTTTTTCTCCCTCAATATATCCAAGACAATACACAAATGTACTGCATGCTTCTGTTTACTCTTACAGTGCACCAAAATGTCGTATATAAAGACAATAACAAATGAATCCAAGAAAGATTTAAAGACACTATTCATCAAACTCATGAAGGTTGCCGATGCATTAGTCAACCCAAAGGACATCACCAAAAAATCATAATGCCCATAACAAGTCCTAAAGGTTGGATATCCTCAGGTTGGATATTCAACTGATGATACCCCGACCTTAGATCTATCTTAGAAAACACCAAAGCACCTTGCAACCAATTAAACAATTCATTTATCCTGGGCAAATGGGTACTTATTTTGAATGGTTACCTTATTCAACTGTCAATAATATATACACATTCTCATACTACCATCTTTCTTTTTGACAAACAGCACTGGAGCACTCCACGGTAAAGCATTAGAAAAAATAAAACTCTTATCAAGAAACTCTTTCAACTGAGACTTAAGCTCTTTTAACTTAGCCAGAGCCATCCTATAGGGAGGAATGGAGATGGGGCGAGTGCCCACCTCTAAATCAATACAAAAGTCTATGTCCCAATCCAGAGCCATACCAGCAAAATTAGTTGGGAACACTTTCTCAAATTCATGCACAACAGGAACTGACTCTAAAAATGGGACCACTGTACTGTTGTCCCGGAGATGTGCTAAGAAGGCAGAACACCCCCTCCCTACTAAATTTTTAGCACAAATAAAAGAAATGAGTTTCACTAGACCAGGCTTATAGACACCCTCCCACTATTGCTTATCCATCCCTGGCATATCTAAGGTTACAGTCTTAGAATTATAATTAAAAACAGCATGATGCGGAGACAACTAAGTAATATGAAAAATTATATTAAAATCTAACATATCCAAAACACCAGATCAACCCAAGTCTACAAATCCATAAAAATCATTGTACAAGAAAGATATACTTGAGTTACTACCACAATCCCCAACCAGAGTAGATACATAAACAAGTGAATCAAGCATGTCACAAACCATATCCAACCCAAAGCAAATTTAACAAACACATATGAAAAAGTAACCTGGATAAAACAAGACCAAAGTCAGTCATTCACAGACAAGAATGGTACCTATGATAACCTCATTCGATGTCTCAGACTCATATTTACCCAAGAAGGCATAGCAATGTGCCCTATCATTAATATAAGTGACTCCCCTATTCGATTGTGCACCACCTCTACCAGCATAACCACCTCCCTGATTACTACCACAGCTTGCTTGATAACCACCATGCCCACACTGTGGATGATCTCTACCCTTTTGTCCACCCCCTCTACCAGACAGAACCAAAGATCTGGACTGTTGCTGATCCTGAAAACCTAATTGTTTGCCATTAGGACAGTTCTTCTTAAAATTTGCAATCCCTCCATAGGTAAAGCATGCTCGATCTAATAACGGTTGACTATCATAAGAGTATGAAGCCCCTTGGCTACCCACATTGGAAGACTACTGAGTGGTCCCTGATGGACCCTTTGTAGAAACTTGCAATACTAACTAGATAAGACGTGCATGGTAGTCCTGAGAACTGTGGCCTCTCAAGTATGATACGCAAAAGTAGCCTGCATTTAGGGCCTTCTTTCCAGCCCATTTCGTATATCAATTCAGTTTAACTCCCTTTACTTTCTTCACAAACTCTACTACATTATTAACCGTCTTACCTGAGGAAGTCATCTGTAGTGCTGAGATCTTTAGATTGGTATTTAAACCCTTCACAAAGAGGCAAATCCTCTATTCCTCCATATCAAGTAATTGGGTAGAAAACTTGGAAAAGGCATGGAATTTAGCCTTAAAAGCTGCAACAGTCATATTGTCCTGCTCAAGGGTGAGGAACTTGTCTTTCTTCTTATCATACAAGGTGTGTGGCACATAATTCTTTAAAAATAAGGAGTGGAACTAAGTCAGGGTCAATGGAGGTAAATATGATGATCGATACTCCACATACACCCTCCACCACTGCTTAGCATCTCCTTACAATTAGAAGGTCATAAACTTTACTCCATATTATTCCTATATACCCATCTTGTGCAACCTCTCATGGCAGTTCATAATAAATTCAAAGGAATCCCCCATCTCAAAACCAAGGAAGACCAAGGGTTTCATTTTTAGGAACCAACACAACAATTTATGATTATTCCTAGTCATAATAGGACCCAGAACCGAACGAGGAAACACTTCTGTCCCTGAAAGCTCATCCATCCTAAGGGCTACCACGGAAGCATTCTGCACCCCCGAATGCTAGTAAATAGGTACAGTAGGCATGGACCTAGTATAGGCCAGCCCACTCAAGAAACCTAGAACTTGCTAAATCAATATTGAAGACATCTGCATAGGGGTTGAACCTTCCTGAACTGGTGTGGCATCTTCATGTTCTCGAATCTCATCATTCATTACTTCATCATGATAATCCTCAAGCTGGGGAGGAGACTCAAATCTATGCCTATCTAGATTAGCTGCAGCCCGGGCTCTACCCCTGGTGGGTGTCTCCCTACCTCTTCCTCTTCCTCTTTCTATTTCTCATCCTCAGCCCCTAACTGCAGGCTTAACAACTGGAGCAGCTGATGTGAGAACCTCTGCTATAGCTCTGTTTGCTCTCGTATTCACTATCTTCATGAAATAGAATGAAGAGGTGAGATACAAATTAGGATCTCTAGATACCAATTGGAATCAAGTCATAGCACGAAAGAAAGAAGAAAGAAAAGTTTTACATAAAGTCATGTAGCCTCTCAAAGAAATGTATAGATATCTCTGTACCATTCCGCAAGACTCTACTAGACTCGTTCTGGTATAATGAGACCAACAAACCTAGGGCTCTGATACCAAACTTTATCACTGCCAAAACTCATCATGAGTGGCGCCCATACTAACCCTACAATGGGAGAATCATCTAACCAGAGTAACCAATGACAAATACTTAACCATTTTAAATAAGACAAAAACCAACTCCATTAAGGAAATAATATCTCTAATAATTTGATTAAATATGGAAACAAAATCATCAATTCTAAAACGTCCACAGAAACTGAAAGTCATCGTGCTAGAACTCTAACTAGAACATGTCTATAGGTATAACCAAGAAAATGCCAACAACAAATAAAATTGTCTTTGCCCAAAACAAGTTTAAAAGAGTGCAATAAGATAGATACATGGCAGCCCATAAGATGAATACTCACCCTTAGATCTGATGTCACTCTATCGTCTACAAGTAAGGACTCGTAGAAACCACTGGAATATGCTCTCCACTCAACAAAAAGAAGAGTGCAGGATAGTATCAGTACAAAACCACTATAAACTGGTAGGATCATAGGCCAACTCAACTTAATCAATGTGAACACTTAAATAAGAGTTTGTAAACAAGTAGCAAAACATGTCACCTCAACAATATGCATTCAAATAAGTATTTCCACTACAATTCCACTTTAAACCAACAGAGTCAAGTAAATAAACAAAATCACCTTTGTGCATATAATGTTCAATTCAAGTCAACCACGAAATGACTCAAAAAACAATTCAATTTGTCACTACCTCAAAGGTATCTTATTATTGTGCAGTACCAAATACTAGCTCATTTTTAGGACAATAACAACAACCAATGGTGTGCACAAGAAACTCAAAATATGATAAAAAAAAATATAACCCGGTTCACTCAAGGAACCGTCAAACTCTCCAAATCATGGTGTACACACCTGCAAAGGGTCTTATGTATACCCACTAGCCATGACCTGTAAGGAATGAGCTCAGTCCATGTACCAAATATACCAAACAACTAGTGCCTGCCACCCTTATCCCAAATCAAGTGTTATACCAACCTTATTCCAATGTCCCCACCTTTATCCTCTCTAAAATCCACCAATTTATCATAATCAGACACAATAAATAACTAGTACAATCAAAAATTACAATCATATAATGAGTTAAATCAACCACACTTGCATATCAACAAGGTCCTTTTTACTGATCTCAATATAGGTTATTAATTTCCAAAACTTGCATTCAATAATTAACAAGATAATTCATTATCATGCATTGCACTAAATAAACAAACAATCAGTTGACATGCACATATACAACTGAATTGAGTCTTAATTCCAGTTCAACGATAACCTACCTCAATCCAAGTCTTGCAACACTCTAAATGACTTAAGTTTTTCCCTTTCTTATAGCTTCGGCTTGATCACAATCTAAAAAGAACAAATAACTTACAATTCAACTAATGTTCTACCTATTCTAGGTACTATCACCTAATTTCATAACCTTAGGGCCAAGTTCATGCACAATTCCACTATTCCAGGGTTTTCTACCTTTTATCCCACTCAAATTCTCCATAAACTAAGTTTAAAAGGTTGAATTATAGTCTAGTAATCATAATTCGATCATTCTAGACTATAATCAAGTGGATTTAAACCCTCCATAACCAAATCATACCAAGTAGTTAACCTAGGGTTAGACCCATCATCCCCACCATAATTAATCCAATAAATTCTAAGGATTTGGGGATTGAATTTATGTTAGGAGGAAGAAAACTCACTTACCTTAAGAATGGGAGTTGAAGAAAATTACCAAAAATTGCCCTAAATCTCCCTTACACGACCGCTGCAACTTCTTGAATGAAACATACATTTTAACACTGAAAAAACTATTATTTAGTGTATCGAGCATGCTATAGATGCCCGATTCCTGCTTTAGCAGCATCACTATAGTGGGACCTGCCCGCTATCACGGTGGTGACAAAAATGGACTCCCGTTATAGCAAAAAAATTCTCTCTATAGCGGGAACATTATAGCTACCTACCACTTGATATAGCTGGGTAGGCGTGGTAGAAAGTTGGGACTAGTTCCCAGCTCTGTATTTTTACAACACACTATCAGATTTCAACCATACTAGCTAAATCCCTTTACATCAAATACTATATTCGGAGTTCTACTAACCCAAATTCCATTTTGAAAGTTTCTATGACTACTTAACCTCTTAGTTAACATGCCATGATCTTAAATCCATGAATTACTATACCATCAATCACCAGATTTTCCTAGACCACATCACACCTGAAATTTATCCAAGACTCGTCTGGCCTAAAATTTTCAACACTTCACCCAGGGAGAAACTTATCCCGAATTTTCACATGCTAAGCAATACCATAACAAAGGAAAAGGTCATTACAGGATTAGAGCAAATTAAACAGTCCAACAAATCAAATCAATAGCTTAGAAACATCCATGTCTAGAAATACCACATCCAAAAGCCTTTGTGATTGTTAAAATCGATGCCTCGAACATAGGATACAGAGGTATCCTTAAACAGAGAGTTCTCCAGAGTCCCCTGAATAATTTGTGAGATTCACTTTGGAAATCTAGAACAACACTCAAAAAAATACAGTACCATTAAATAGAAAATTGTGATTATATTTTTATGTATTACCAAATTTCAAGATGATTTAATAAACAAAATATTTTTAATTTTGAAAAGAAAATTCATCAATCATTATACTAATGAAATAAAATATACTATGGGTGTGCTCGGTGTGGTGGAAAAATATTTTTCTAGAAAATATTTTAAAATGAATGTTAAAAACTTGATTTCTAAATAGATATTTCCTAGATGGCAAGCTTTGTTTTTCAAATTTGATTTTCAAATAGAATTTATAAAAGGAAAAAATAATTCTCTCCCTAAATATTTGACAAGATAATTTCTATAGGAAAATAATGAGACCCAAACACCGGGAATACCTTTAATGCCCCCATTCTAGCATTTCAAACCTTAAGAAAAAATGAAAAGACCCTTCAACGAAAAAGATAAAACAAAACCAAAAAATAGAAATTCAATCTTGGCAGAATTCCATCTCTGCCAAAAGCTACTATTCCCTCACCACTAAAAGAGCCTATAACCAACCTGACCAAATTACAACCGTTTAAACCAGTTTTTTTTTAAAAAATCTTCTTCATCAAGAAATAAAAGTATTTCTATCCAATCAAAATATAGTTATGCAATGAATCCACCAGAGACATACTCATAGGCAGTCCTCCCACCAAACCCAAAAATGAAAATGGAGAACAATACTCCCAACAAATAGCAAATTGAGATAACAGTTTTACAAGTACTGCCAATCTTGGGACTTGATAAATAATAGGAAGATTGTCAAGTACTATACTTGTTAAAGCCTTGCTATACAAATTGAAATTATGTAGAGATAGACAATTCCCTCAAAACCTGAAGGTATTATGAGTTCATTTTAACAGCTATTGATTAAGTGAAAATTGAGTATAAATTGGAGGATAAAAATAGTCCCAAGAGTATTTAATTCTCAAAGTTCACAATTAAAAGAATTTTAATCCATTTTGAATGGTTTGTAGATCATCTACACAACCACATTCCCCTATCAAAAGTTCATCGACCCCAGACATATAATTAGTATGATTATAAGGCATCTCGGTAAAATTTGATGTATCTAAGGACTAATACTCATTCTTGGTTTGTAAAGTATTCATAAGAAATGAAAATGAAGTAATCCCCAGATGGTTTTACAAATGGTGGACTAATTCGGAGGAAAGAAAAAAGTATTGCTAACGCATTTACATATGCAATTTTAAAAAATTCCAAGTAAAGTAGAATATCTCTACCCTACCAGATATTAAATGGTGTAAATTGGTTGTTTCAAAAAGAATTTCCTAGAATATTAGTTGGTCCTTTGATATTCGTTAATTTGAAAGGATCAAGTATTTGAGTAAACCAATTAGAACTAAAGGTTAGGCACAAAGATTCAAAGAGGATAATGGAGCATCAAGTCTTCATCATGACGAGAATCCCAACTTTCCAAAGAAGAATTAAAAAGGAGGCTCAAAGAAGCCTTATCAAGTCTAGTTAAGGATATCGAACCAAAAAAGATAATGAAGTTATTAGACATTGTGGCTCACATACAAGTGAACCCAGCTATGGGGACATGATGGATCCACAAGGGATAGCTCAAGCTTATCTCGTCAACTAAAGAGGAATAATTAGTACACAAATATGAAAAGAATAAGATGTATTATCGAGTTCTTTAAATGGTTTGAATACACAGGAAAATTAGACGATAAAAAAGAATTAATAAATATGAATGACAATAAATGGTTCTAAAACTAAGGTGATTGAATCTATAATTCCTTCATAAGAGGAAATTAGTTTTTTTACTAATAGATGGTACAGTTCTTACTGCTACACCTTTAAAATTGATATAGTAGATATTAAGGGTGATCCTACGAATAAAGATATAAACTGAATAATTCAACAAAATAATTGTACTAATCAACTACTATATGTAGTGTCCGATCAAATCCTTGAAGCCGAATTTTTATACTTCCTTTTGTATATCAAACAGATCCATTTTCTGCAATTAGAATATTTTATTTTTTCCATGAATAAAAATGAAAGCATAGAGGCTTAAAAGTTAATTTTGAATATAATATGAAGTATTAAGGGGGATTTAGTACTATCCTTGGGCCAATATCTACTTTAGATGTTACTTATTAATAATTATTTCTTTGTGTAGTATTTATTGGTTATCTTCTCTAAGTATCTTTTATCTTACTCCTTTAGGTTTGGCGATGGGAACACCATCTGGGTCAAACTCTAGTACATAATAGGTTCAAAGCTAATCCAACAAAAAATACATGCTTTTCAATGTCTAGACAGTGCTTAAACGGTTATCCAACCTAAGGAATAAAAATAAGAAAGTAGTTGAAGAGTAGCAGTAAAGACTAAACTTGGAAATTATTATTTCATGATTAACATAATTTTGACTGGCTCTAAGATAGTGTAAAGTTTAGCTACTCATACTCATACTCCTCTCGATAAACATGGCTCTGATACCATTTGACATATCATAAAAACAAATCTAACATAATAACAAAGGCGGGAGGAATATGAAAATAAAAAAATAAAGTAGTAAATTTTTATTTTTTTGATACCTTCAACTCCGTCAGAGTCATCCTATAAGGAGAAATTGGGGTGGGTTAGTGTCGGCTCCAAGTCAATAGAAAAATTGATGTCTCTATTTGGAGGAACACTAGGTAAATCAGTAGGAAACACATCCATAAAATCTCTAACCACCCTCACTGACTCCAATGGAGGTGTGTCAGCACTAGAATCTCGTATATAAGCCAAGTAAGAAAGACACCTCTTCTCCACCATCCTCTAAACCCAAATAAAAGATATAACCCTCTTAGGATATCAGCCATGGATACCTTTCCATTCCAACCTCAGTACACCCAGCATAACCAAGGTACTTGTCTTGGCATGGTAATCCAAGACAGCATGGTACGAAGCGAGCCAATTCATCCCTAAAATCACATGAAAATCTACCATATCTAGAATAATCAAGTCCACCCAAATATCATACCATAAAAGAGTCACAAAACATGATCAGTACACTCAATCCACCACTAAAAAATCAAATAATATCAGGGTAGAAACACGAAAAGGCATAGCAAGAGACTTACACATCAAATTAATACCCAAAGCAAAATACGCAGACATATATAAAAAAGTAGATCCAGGATCAAATAATAATGAAGAAGGCCTATGGCAAACAAGGAAGATACCTGTAATAACTAGAGGCCTCTACCTCGGGTCTTCTTATGATACAAGCATGGTTAACGTGGGGTACATTAGGAGGGGCTTATATATGGATGATAGCTTGGAGCTCGAAGGAAGCCATGGAGCAACAAATACATAAATCCATGAGCTATCAAGATGCCATTTGGGCAATCAAGAATGGTCCTTGTGGCTTATTTCTAAAATAGTCACTTTTGGGCTATTTTTTTGATGAATTAAATATTTGAGAGCTTTCAAGATTTTAGTTTCTATAAGTGAAGCCTAGCATTAGTGTAATTCGTAATTGATAATCATAGATTCAATATTTAGGGTGGATTCTCTAAATTGCTCGTGTTAACTTCTTCTAGCTTAATCAATCATTGAGTTACCCTCTTTGTGGATTCAATTTAGTTTTCTCATCTTTGATTGAGTCAAAGTTATTATTGTTTGATTGGATTCAATTGAGAGGTGAAGGTATAGAGTCCTTTGTTGCTCATAAATCTGATCGAATTTCAATAATTCCACATATCCTTTTCTCTATTTCAATTTTTCATATTTTGATTCTAGAATTTGACTAGGATCATTATCATTTTGGTATAAGAGCGAAGGTTTTAAGAGTTGTTTCATCAATTCTTAAGTCCTAGGCTCATAAATTTGAAATTGCCAAAAAAAAATAAAAAATTCAATAACCAAAACAAATTGAGCAATTCATATCTTGTTTGAGTTTCTAGAACTAGATTAGTGTTCTCTAGTGTATTGAAAGTCTAGATTTGAAATTTGGTTCGATTTGGAGTTGTTTGGAAATTTCACCATTACTGAGCTTGAAGAAAAGCTTGAAGAAGGTGAAGTGTGTTAGTTATTTAAGGTTAAATTGGAGCTTGAAAAACATTGGGTTTGTTCTCCATAGCAAGGGGAGTCTAAATCTCAAATTTCATAGAATTTGGAGTTAAAATAAAAAAGTTCATCAATATTCATGGTGTTCTTCATAGCTTAAAGATGGTGGAAATGGGTTTATTTTTATCTTGGAATTGAGGGCTAAAAATTATTGGGATCTATTTGTGGTGCTGAAAGGAGCTCATTTTTAAAATTTTGTGAAAATCGGAGTTAGATTAAGAGAGTTATGAATTTTTGAAGTTCATCAATGTTCATAGTATTCTTTATGAAATTCATATGTTCTTGAGAAGAATCTTCAAAAAGTCATGTTACATCCAAAAAGAAAGAAAGAGAAAGTGTAAAGGTGTTTGTGGTCAACAATTGGATAAGGTGGACCCAAAAGAGTACAAAAAGAAATCTGAAAATTTGAAGGAAAAAAATGGATTTTCAGCATTTTATTGGTGCCTCAATCAGAATATCACCAGCTGTAATGAACCCTGTAGATTTCAATGACTGCATCATTCAGTAGAAGCTCACCGCATCAGCCAGCTGTCCAGGCCACGCGTGCAGTTCCATGCTGAGTCAGCACCAAGCTGGCTTCGGTCCATAAGCCATTTTCTCATCGGCTTCTACCTGAGCCTAGCAGCTTGTGAACTCCATTCATTTTCTAGATAGCTTCTGCCCCAATCCATGGTACTATCCCTTCCTAGATGGCTCCAGCGCATTAGCCAAGCATTTTACGACAATTTTAAGCTATTTTCTCCAATTTTGAACCATTTTTCAAGTTTTTTCTCCATGGATTTCAACCCAACCTCTTACAAATTAATTTTCTAAGTCCAAATCATGGTAAATTAGTTTATTTTTATTAATTTTACCCTTTATTAGGCTTCATAACTTGATTTTAATTATTAGATTACCCTACTAAATATTATCAAGTTCTTTGAGTCTGATTTTTTTTTTCTTGTGCTTTTCTAGTTTTATTTCATTGTTAATTTTCTTGATTTAAGTCCATTATTTTTATTTGATTCATTCTTCTTTCAAGATTTATAAAGATCCATTCTTCCAAAAGGATAGACAACCTTGAATTGACTAAGCGGAACTAGTAATACTATTAATTTGGGAAAGAAGCCATAGAATGTGAGTTGAGAGTTCATATAAAGAGTAACGTAAGTCTTTTATTACTAACTTGTTTGCTAGTTTTGTAGGTACAAAAGGAGGTATAAGGAAAAGTGTAATCCATAGACTCAAAATCTTGAAGGCGAGTTTTATGAGGGCTATGATTGTGATCATGAGTAATATGGTGGTGAGAACTACTACTCTGGAGATAAATGTGAAATGAAATGGGCTTATGGTTCTTATATGGTTCTTATGATGAACGTGAAGGAGTAGAAGTATCTTATGATGAATTTAATAGTAAATATGAAGGATATGGGGGTTCTTATAGTACACCATGGTGATAAAGATTATGTGAGGTATGATGTTTTCTCCCATATGTCTTATGAATCCTTTGAGAAAGATTATGATAGAAGGGGAACTTGTGATGATGAATTACCTTCCTCTTCTTGTGCTACTTCCTATCCTAGTCGAGGGGGTATAGATTTATGGGTGGAACCAATTCAAAGACGTCACATCTATGTGAAGAATATTTACTTCTTGGGATGCAAGAACTTGTACTTCTTATCCTCATTACAGTGTGACTAGTTATCCATATAGTAATGATGTTGGAGGTAGGATGTAAAGATCAATAGGCCATGGGAGTAGAGGGAGCTTAATGTTTCAAGATCATATGACACGAAGAGGCAAATTCTTAGAACAAAAGTGACTTTGGATGTTGCAGGGTTTTATCTTGTACCTGATGATCAATGTCTTATAAATTACATATCCTATGAAGTGGTGAAATATTTTTGGTTAATTTTACATACAATTCAAGATGTAAGAGGGTTTTGGATTGATCCACAAGTAAAGGTACTCATTTCACTTGTATGGTGTGGCCTGGGCATATCGGATACTTGTAATATTCATTTGGGATTTTCATGCTTCCAAAATCATAATGTCCCATACGTGCACAATTGGATGGAGGAGTATCCAAATGAATCCAAGAAGTCTACTCCTAGTAAACCAAAGTGAAAGTTAAAGGTGAAGGGATCTCCAACCCTTCCCAAGGAATTCTTGGCACTTATACTAACTCCTATAAACTTGAGAGACAAAATATTGAGAGGAGTAAGGGTGTTAAAAGTGATAACTCTAGAGAAGAAAAAGGAGAGGTTGAGAGGAGTGATGTGAGAGGGTTGTCACAACCTTATCCTAACACATGTAACTTTTCTTACCCTAGTTGTTTTGATGTATGTGCAGGTGTCCTCGGAAGAAAGCCTCGCAAAACACCTCAAAATGTCAAGAACCAAGAGGTGTTAAAAAGCTTCCCAAAAGGAGCATTTGTGCTCCAATGTTGAAAACTAATGTGAAGATAATCATTCAAATGAGCTACGAGGTAACAAAGTTAAACCTTATACTTTGTTGAAAGTAAAAGATCATTTGTGGCTAGTATCCAATTGAGTGTAAGTAATAACTTGTTTTCATGTGAGCTTAATGATTCTTTGCCACATACTGATAATGTATTTGTTAAGAGTGTTCATACACTATTTGATCCTATTAATGACCGAATTGATTTTCTGGTAAGATCAATTTATGTCCACCTAGTATTGACCCTTGTTCCTTGAATGATAGTACATTGGCATATTATTTTTTGCCATGTTTTGATAATGTGCATGTTGAGAATATAGATACACTAGTTGATCCTATTGATGACCGAATTGATTCTTCTAGTAAGATCAATTTGTGTCCACCTAGTGTTGATACATGTGCTTTGACTGATAGTTCATTATCAAGTGATATTGGAGTTGATCAACTAGCTTTTGAGGGTGGTATACTACTTGAGGGATCTTGTGATATGATTATTTAACCTCAAGTTAGTGGTAATGTTGAAGAAGTTGATCAATTGAGTAGGAGTGACTCTTTGAGCATGTCTTTTGTTGAAGATCCTATTATTTGTTTTACTCATAGAGATCATGTGCTTGAAAGTGCTTCAAAAAATGATATTTGTCTTTTTGAGAGTGAAATTGCATGTTTTAATTCTACTTCTTGGATTGATCATTCTCTCTTTAAGTATAATATTTTGTTTGAAAATAACGAGATCTCTCCTAGTGAAATGCATAGTGGTGTCTTAGAATGATGGAAGTGTAGCCCCTCTTGAAGGCTATCAAGTGATTGAGAAACCACTATGGCATGATGATAGTACTCTCTCCTTAGAAGATGATAGTACGTCTATTGGAGGGGTTAGTAGTCAAAAGAAGGGGATGTATGTTCTCCAATGACCCTTTCATTCTTGTGTGACCCCATTCTTGATCAAGGCCTTAATGGTTATGGATCAAAGGGTGATTCTATATGTGGGTACACCTTGGATGAAGTTCATTTAAGTAACACCTTTCTTTAATACTTGTTTGCATATGATCACCCTTTGCTAAAATATGGTCTGATGCTTGTGAACCGCAAGGTAAATGTGTCATTGCCTATTTTGGGAGTTTTCTATATACTTGCATCCACACACTACAGAGTGCTAAGTGGTTTTCTTATTTGTGGGAGAGTCCATGGATATTAAATTCTCCTTGTCACCTTCAAAGGATTGGACAAGTTGAGTTTTCAAATGGGACACTTGGAAGCATTCTTGATACTATGATAGGAGGGACCCCAACTCATTGGGAGTACTATTTGATATAGAGTGATTTGACTCTTAATAGATCCCTCGACCATTCTAGTAGCATGGCTTCATTGGTGCACTTCCTTTCTTTGGGAAGTTGCTTGATAGAGAATCTTATTTTGTGCATAAAATATCTCTCTATATCTACCAGTACGCTTATCTTTTAGCATGCCCTAGATGGGGATAGTGAACTCAGCACTTTTCTCTACTACCTCTTTAATTACGATGATACCCATGTTGGTATGGTATTTGTTTATAATAGAGTTAGAGGTATATGGGTCTTACACTTCTTTGAGGCTAATAAGACCCTTGTAGTTTCCTTGTCAAATGATAATGCTTATAGCCAAATCCTTTGTACCTTATATGATGAATGACCCTCATTCAACACAAAGGATAGTTGGTTGTATTTTAAATATATGCCTCCTTGGCAAGTTGATATGGTTTATAACCCTTGTGCTAACCCTCATGCTATCAGGATATATTGGTTGTTTGTCCTTCTCATGATTTTACAATGTTCGGATTTGAGGATGAATCCTTTTAAGAAAGGGGAGGATGATACAAACATGGTTAGCATGGAGTACATTAGGAGGGGATTCTACATATGATGATAACTTAGAACTGGAGGAAGCCATGGAGCAATAAATACACAAGGCCATAGGCAATCAAGATGCCATTTGGGCAATCAAGAAGGGCCGTTGTAGGTTATTTCCTTAATAGTTACTTTTAGGGTGTTTTTATAATAGGCTATTTTTGAAAAAAGGCAATAACTATAAATAGTTTCCTTAGCTATTTTCATTCTTAGATTTTGGATGATTGAATTGTCTTGAATAGACTTGATATTTGGTTACTCTAGGTTAGAGTAGTGATTGGGTTCAATTTCAATTGTTAGCGTAGATAGAGTGATTAGGGTGGATTCCAGAACTCCTTGTGTTATCTACTTCACTTGATTGATCATCGAGTTATCATATTATGGATTCAATTTGGTGTCTCATGCATTTGGTTGAGTTCTCTTCTTTCTTGGTCTATTTGTGAATTCATTTAGACTTTTCTTTTATCTATTCTCATCTCTCTTTCTAATCTATCCCTCTATCTTCAATTTGTATTATTTAATTCCATGTTTCTAATATCGATTTTAGTTATCTCGATTAGGATCATTATTATTTTGGTATCAGAGCCTCATTGGCAAATTGTTATGAATGATAACCCTTTTGCTAACCCTCATGCTAGGAGGATATGTTGGTTGTTTATCCTTCTCATGTTTTTGCAAGACCCAGATTCGAGGATGAATCCTTATGAAGAAGGGGAGGACGATACGAACATAGTTAGAGTGGGGCACATTAGGAGGGGCTTCTACATATGGATGATAGCTTAAAGCCCATAGGAAACCATGGATCAACAAATACACAACATGAGAGATCAACACGCCATTTGGGCAATCAAAAAGTGCCCTTGTTGGTTATTTCCAAAATAGTCACTTTTGGGGTTTTTTTTGTAATAGGCTATTTGTGCAAAGGAAATGACTATAAATAGTTGCCTTAGCCATTTTCATTCTTAGATTTTGATGAGATGAATATTTGAGAGCTTTCAAGCTTGTAGTTTCTCTAGGTGAAGCCTAGCATTAGTGTAATTTGTAGTTCATAATCGTAGATTGAGTGTTTATGGTGGATTCTCTAAATTGCTTGTGTTAACTTCTTCTAGCTTAATCAATCATCGAGTTACCCTCTTTGTGGATTCAATTTGATTTTCTCATAATTGATCGTGTCAAAATTATTATTGTTTGATTGGGTTCAATTGAGAGGTGAAGGTATAGAGTCCTTTGTTGCTTATAAATCTGATCGAATTTCGATAATTCCACATATCCTTTTCTGCATTTTGATTCTAGTTTACGACTAGGATCTTTATGAACTTAGGAATGCATAACATGGTCCACTCTACCCCTGAACTGAGCAACTCCACGATGACCACCAAGAGCCATCTTGGCTACACCCTTATAAACCTGAAAAACACCCATACCACTATCTTCTAGCTAGTAATGTTGGTGCCTGATAAGTTTGTATATGAGAACCCTGTTGTGGGTGTCCATCCCTACACTTGGAAAACTCTCGATCATAGTGACCAAACTATCTATAATCAAAGCATCTAGACTGATGGAATGGCCTAGAGGAAATAGAATCCATCGGTGCCTGAAAATCAAAAATAAGAACCTTTGGACATCTGACTCGAACTCTAACCACATGAAATTCTAGACCTCGAATAAACACCATCAAGAATCTATAATACTACCTGAAATGGACTACTAGGATGATTACGTTGACCTTTACATGAAAAATCACTGCCTCAAAATGATGAACCACCAAAACCACTCTGTCTGCGAGCCCGCTTGTCGCTACCTCCATAGGCATCACAACGTATACCCTTAATACTCTTAGAATGGTTTACTATCTGCTGGAAGGTTCCCCCAGTAGTCACTAACTGTATTGTAGCCAACTGAAAAGGAATAGTAAATCCCTTTATAAACTTCTTCACCCATACATCCCTTAACAAAATACTCATCAAAGCATTCTTAGACATGGCATGGGACCTAGACTCATACTTGATAACTGTTATGGTACCCTGCTCTAAGCCATCAAGCTTATCTCTCAATCTCTCCCTTAAACTGTGAGGCACAAACTTCCCAAAAAAGGCCTCAAAGAATTGTGTCCATATCATCAGGGGTGATCTCACTGGTCTACAATTAAGAAAATATCTCCACCACTGTTTCACTGCCCCTACCATCTAAAAGGTAGTGTAATCTAGGCCATGAGACTCAACCAATCCCAGATTATACAACTTATCCAAATAATTGATCAAAAACTCACATGTATCCTCCTTGCACCAGTGAACTTGGGAGGACCCAACTTGATAAATTTATCAAACTTATTCTTCTCCTCAACTGTCATCACTAGCCTAGCCATAACCGGAGGAGCAATAACTCTAACTAGTAAAGCATTAATATGTGGATCCATGACAGCAGTTGGTTATGCCTTATGAGTTTGAAAAGCATGAACTAGTACCTGTTTGGAAGATAAACTCCATCCCTATTCTGAGATCCATCAAGAGTGATATGTTGAGCTTTGTCTGAGTCATACCCTCCAAGAAAGTTAGGATACAAACCATATCATCCTACAACACTAGTGTCACAACTTGACATTACCCCCTAGTCGTAACACGGTACTTAGAGCCACAAGTGACCCCAAACTAACCTATGGTATAGCATGACATTAAGAATACTGAATATAACTGAAGGATACTGAGCGAAAGCTAAACCATAAATGATATAGTAATAGTCAAAGCCAATAAACAAGTCTAATACTAAATCTCAAAGCAGGAAATATCTGTCATAATCATAAAACTAGAAATCTAATTGTTTGTCTGAAATCCTCTACTAATGATGAGTTGCTGGGACAAGCCCCCAGCTAACTTTAAACTATTTGATAATTAGAAAGAAATACTGAAATAAGACATAGACTCTCGCCCTCAAATGATAAAGACTCACCACTGTCAGCTGCTGGAAATGCACTGGAATATATCGACTACAGGACTAATGCTGAGCATCCAAACCTATATCATGATATGATACAACACAAGAAAAGGTATGCAATCGGTACTTTGAATGCAATGAGTATATCAGATATGCAAATATAAAATGTACTAAAATATGTTAGTAAATACTAAAATTATATACTGAGCTGGAATATAACTAAAGTAAAGTACAATGACCCATCTGAGATACATATACATATAAACACTGATATGAAATAATAATCTGAAAAGCCTTGAGTTTAAACAAATACAACTGAACCAAGGGTCATGTACTATATTGTAGTTGTAACTGTGGGAGAGCCTGTTAATCGACACACCTTATCTAAGTTAAATGAGGTCCAACCTATAACCCTGGTTGGGAAGGTATTCTAGACCTAACTAAGGGTATTGAACCTAACTTACGTGGATCCACTAACAAATATCCATTTAGACTAAGATGTCAGCCTCAACTAGCTGGTGATCCTCAATAACCTATGTTGGCTACATAGTTCAGGGACTTGGGGACCTTTATTGAATTTGTCAACCTCAACTAATGGGTGACCCTTCATCTCTGTGTCTGCTTGGTGCTAAGCACTACTCCCAAAACTGAATAATTAATAGTTCATAAATCTAGCATACTGAAACTGATTCAAAAATACTTTATCTGAAAGTATCGTGATAGTCTGCCTAATTGAGATCATAATAAAAATCTGTAAACTAAAGATAACTAGGTTATTTGTGCTAAATTAATCAATTTCGGTATTGTGTGTTCATAACATGCCAACATGTATAAAACTATATTTAAATTCATGCATAAACTGATATTCAAGGTCATGAGATGTTTAGGAACATAATTACTAAAAGAAATCATGAAATTGGGATACTTGGGAAATTTGCCCTAATTCTTGAGTTTGATAAAAACTAAATTTGAAGACATATTTGGGCATCAGAGCGAAAGTATACCCTCATTGAATACCTAAATACTTTGAAGGAGAGTTCTTTCTAAGAACTTGTGATAAATTCTGAAGCTTGAGAAGGAACCCTAGTTTGCTCTTGCGAGAAAAAAATAGCCTTTTGATTCTTGTTTTCTAAGTGTTAAGAGAGAATAAGGAGAGTTAATCAACTAATAACCTTTAATCAAACTTAGAATAGCCTTAAAAGATGTAGTATAGGTGTTAAAAGAGTGGGAAAAGACCAAATAGCCCTTAAAAAATCAAATAGAAATTTGTTAGTGTCGCTTCCTATGACTCACGTGATGACCTATAGTGTCTGGGGATGAGTCGTGGTATGAATCATCATCCCACACCCTTTCTAGAACTTTTCTAAATAGTCACAATGAATCTCAGGATGACTCATAGGGTTTGGCGATGAGTCGTCGCATGATTCATCGCCACTGCCAGCTTTGACCCTTACTAAAACACCTAAAACTTTTTACTCTAGTATCAGATTTACAAATGGTTTGTGGAATTGGAAAGAGAATTTAAATACCTTTAATTTGGCAGGTATTGGGACACCTAACTCTGCATATACTATTAGTAATGTTTATTTGAAGTTGAACTAATAAAAAACTTACACTAATACATAGCCAGAAAAGAAGTTTTCAACTGAACTTTGGGTTAGGGACTTCTTATGACCTTAAATCACATCTAATACTCATATCATGCTTATGTAATGGTTCATGGTACTTGACATGTCATGGAATTGGTAATAAAACTATTTTTAAATGACTGCTAGAGTTAATAGGCAACCTACGAGTCACATAATGATTCGTGGCCTCCACTCGTTTTCGCTGGAAGAAATTTCAATCTTTAGGAATTTTTTTCTAAAACTCAAGATGGCTCACCCAACGAGTCATTGGCACAGACGATGACTCATTTCCTGAGTTGTTCTATGAAGAATTTTCTAGGAAACTGACTTGTTTTCTATGCTAAGTCTGAAATAGAGTCTTAGAAACTTTTGGGGTCTAACAATATCTCCCCCTTGGGAACATTCGTCCTTGAATAAAGACCAACTAGGATGAAAAGATAGGGAAAGAACTGCAATCCCAAACTGAGTTCTAAAAGCTCAATACTAACATGATAACTGAATTTCTGACTGAAACATTGACTGGGCTGAACTCATGAAATATACATGCATACTAAGACATGAGAGTAACTGAAAGACATGAAACTAAGAGGAATAATAAGAAGGAAACTGTTACCTCAAACTAAAACTAAATTCAAGGGGAAAAGATAAGGGTACTTGGTCATCATATATGCTTTTGCTTCCCAAGTAGCTCCCTCAACTAGATGATTCCTCCAAAGAACTTTCATCGAAGAGACTTCCTTGTTTCTCAACTTATGAACCTTATGGTCAAGAATCTCAATTGGGTCCTCTTCGTAAGAGATACTATCTTTCACGCCCACGCTTTCTAAAGGCACAACTAAAGTTGGATCACTAATGCATTTTTCAGAAAGGATACATGGAAGACTTGATGCACCGATGCTAAATCTGTAGGCGAATCCAACTCATAGGCCACATTGCCAATGCACCTCAAAATCCTATAAGGATCAAAATATCGGGGACTGAGTTTCCCTTTCTTCCCAAACCTCATCACCCCTTTCATGGATGAAATTTTTAAGTAAACCCAATCAGTAACTGCAAACTCTAGCTCCCTTCTTCTCAAAGTTGCATAGGATTTTAGATGAGTCTGAGCCATTTTCAGCTTTTCTCTAATCAACTAAACATTCTCCATCACCTCATGAACTGAATCTGTCCCTATCAAGGTAGCTTTACCAACCTCAAACCAACCAATAGGATATCTACGCCTCCTACCATATGCCCCTCAAATGGAGCCATCTGAATACTAGAGTCATAACTGTTATTATAAGCAAACTCAATAAGAGGCAAATGATCATCCCAACTACCCTTAAAGTTGATCATGCAGGCTCTCAACATATCCTCTAAAGTCTGAATGTCACTATCGGACCATCTTTCTGTAGGTGGAAAGTTGTAATGAGATGAATCTAGGTACAATGACCATTCTGAAAAGACTTCTAAAACTGTGAAGTAAGCTAAGTACCTCTATCTCAGATGATAGTCAAAGGGACTCCATGCAACTTGACCAACTCTCTAAGGTAGATTCTAGCATAATCCTTGGCTATATCTGTAGTGTTAACTGGAAGGAAATATCTTGACTTTGTCATCTAGTCAACAATAACCCAAATTGAATTATGATGTTGGTGAGTACAAGGTAACTATGTAATGAAGTCCATATTCACTTCTTCATATTTCCAAGTAGGAATACTGATATCCTGAAGCATACTACATAGCATTTGGTGCTCAACCTTAACCTGTTGGTAAATTGAACACTTAGCCATAAATTTTGAGATATTTGTTTTCATACCACTCCACCAAAGATTTCCCATAGGTCACAGTACATCTTGGTAGCACCTGGGTGAATGAATACAAAGAACTGTGAGCTTTTACCAGTGTCCACTACCTCAAGTCATCTACCTCTAGAACACATAACTTGACAATGAAGAACATAATCACCACTTTGAGAAAACCTCAACTTTCTGAATTTAGACTGTTTCCTTCAATTTAAGCAAAATAGGATAACTATCTTTCTTCTTCTTGATCTCTTCCACTAACAAAGATTCTGACCCATTTTAAACCATAACACAACTTTCTGTTGAATTAACTAAGTGAACTCCCAATCTAGCAAGGCAGTGGACATCATAAACTAACTCTTTATTCTCATCCTCTAAATGAGTAACACTACCAGTCAAAAGTCTGCTAAGAGAATCATCCACTATATTGGCTTTACCCGAATGGTACAAGACAATTATATCATAATGTTTTATCAACTCAAGCCATCATCGCTAATAAAGGTTCAAACCTTTATGAATGAACACATACTTTAGGCTCTTATGTTCTATGAACACATTTACATGAACTACATAGAAATAATGCCTCCAAATCTTTTAGGCAAAAAAAATTGCTGCCATCTCAAGATCATGAGTCAAGTAATTTTTTCATGAGGCTTGAGTTGTCTAGAGGTATAGGTGATGTGCCATGGTTTCATGGCACTTTCGATGCTTAAAACAAGGAAAATATGCAATAACTTGGGTATGTTTGGTTGGTATGATGTGTTTACTGTCCTATCTTGTAGGGAAATAGGTTATGGAGGCAAAATAGAGAATAAGGGAAGAAGCATGCACTAAATTGGAGCATTGGAAGATGAAGGAGCCAAGTTGAAGCTGGGGGAGTGACCCACAATAGGGACTCACATCCCGTGAGTCAACCTATGCCACGTAGGTTGGTACCGCGAGTCAACTCTTAAAAGTTATAAAATGGCCTGATTTCCACGAGATGGACCCACGTGATGTGGGTTGGGTCCACGATACCAAGTCACGTAATCGTGGAATTCTGCCAACTTTTTTCTCCTACTTTGTTTAGGATAGGATTCACATTGTATCTATAAATACTCCTATGTTGTCCTATGTTCAGAAAGAGACAATTATATTGTTTTGGATTATATTTTTATTATATTGAGTTCATAAACACATTATTGATTTTGTAATCTTAGAATATCGATTCTAGGGTTTTTATTCATATTGAGATTTCAGAGTTTTCTTCTTATTTTGAATTTACAATTATGTTTTCATCATTAAATTCTTCTTGTGCTCTTGCAATCATGAGTAGCTAAACCCCATAGCTAGAGTTGTGTGAACCATGTGGAATTAACGAAATGGGTTAAGTGCAAAGCAATTCTGAACCAATGTGAATACATGTATTGTTATTTCTTTCATTGTGATTGATCTTCTAACAATTGAAAATGTTAGAACTTCCCTGTATTCTAGACTTGCTCGAGAGAGAGGTAGAGATTGGGAAAAGGAAATGACAACAGAGATTTAAAGGTTGAAGCTTTCAACCTTCATCTAATAACTTGAGCCATAACAGGGATAGTTATATGAGATATAGAACAAGGGTTAGTAGTGATACACTCGTAGACCAAGAGGAGAAGAATGAAATTTGTCTAACCAAGGTCGAGAGACATTTAGATGAACTTATCTTGTTAGATTTTGCATGCAACGCATTGGGATAGTTTGCCAGCACAAGTAACTGGTGGAGTTAAGAAATCATTGGGGATTACAGTCCTAGTGTATTTCTCATATTGATTACAAATTCAAAAAATCAACAATCGTTACTGCTACTATTCGCTTACAAAAAACCCTGTTTTTTACTTACTTACCAATTACTCAAACAAGCACTCGACCTAATTTCATTCTATTCCCTGTGGGATCGACCCCAACCTAGTTGTGTTCTATATTTGATTCAGTGACCGTGTTATACTTTTCTGGAGGTATAGTTTGGGCGACATCAAAT
This sequence comes from Capsicum rhomboideum, assembly GCA_031232105.1. NCBI lineage: Eukaryota > Viridiplantae > Streptophyta > Magnoliopsida > Solanales > Solanaceae > Capsicum > Capsicum rhomboideum. The sequence goes on from CP124712.1 coordinate 84,852,259, forward strand.
TTTGGATCTGTTGCCGGAGAATACATTTACGGAGTTGATTAGTTTGCTTGTTGGAGTTGATTGGTTTTATTTTTATATACTTTTAAGGGCACACGCCTGTGTATTCCCAATACTAGGAGTCAAGGCAATCCCCTGATTCCACTTGATATTGAGATAGAACGAGCACTGAGAGCTAATCGAAGAATGTTGAATACGATGGAGTTCAGGATCCCGCAGCCGCTGGAGATATTCATATCCAGCCAATTCAGCCAGTTGGTCATGAAACTATGGAACGGATCACTGCTCTATTAGTGACTGAGGAAGATATAAGGCAAGTGGATCTTAGACAAGCGGATAGAGATCATCAAGGAATGCAAACAGCAGCACAACATCTCACTACACTAGAAGAGAGACAAAAAAGACTAAGGGTACAACAACCACCTCAAAGACCATATGTACCGATTTATGATGATCCCAAAGAAGAGTATGTGGCTTATTTCAAGCCGGTTGAGACTAGTGCCATTATTCCACCAGAGTTACCTCAGGACATTAAGTTTGACATAAAAAGTGCCATGATCCACCTGTTAAACTTGAAAGGTGTGTTCTTCGGTCTTCCTATAGATGATCCGAACATGTATGCCATGAACTTTGTAGGGTTCTGCACTTCATATAATTTTCCTAGAGTTGACCAAGAGGCTATTCGGTAGAGATTATTTCCATTCTCTCTAACAGAAGAAGCGACTTTGTGGTTGGCCGAGTTATGACGAGGTTCCATCACTACTTGGCAAAAGTTGAGAAATTAATTTTTGGAGAGATTTTTCCCACCCTCCAAGATGCTACAGTTAAAGGATGAGATTTAAATATTCAGATAACTACATTCTGAAGCACTTTAGCTGCAGAATGTTTCAAATCATAGGAAGAGTGGTAGGAGATTACTTGAGATCTTCTACATGGTTTTAAACATCAATACCAAGGTTGTAGCAGATACTATCACTGGCGGAGCATTTATGAGTCTGAGGTGGGAACAAGCTTCAGAGATTTTAGATCATATCACTAAGACCAACCGAGGATGGCATACTCAGGAGACAGATACACCTACTGGGACTATGCTATTGGAGCCTCGATAGGACAATGAGCTTTGGATGAATCTGTAGCTCAAGAGATTGCACAGTTGAGGATAGAAATGAGCTTGCTAGCCAAACAGATTGCAACTGAAACAGATTGCAACTGGAGGTACTGAGAAGGTGCATGTCGTAGGTACACAAGGAAAAACACCTAGGAATGACGATTATGAATCTGATGAGGAGGTTAAGTACTTGGATCAAGAGGTGGTGGGTTTCCAAGCCAAGGGCCAAGGAACTAATCAAGACTCTTGGAACTCAAGGTAAGGGAATCAAGGTCGGAACTACTATGGAGACAATTATAACAAATTAGGATATAAAGACAGAGAATGAGATTGTGATGGTGATTGGAGGCAAAAGGATGATTATAACGAGAAAAGTGACGCATATGTGCCATCGGGGAACCATGATGCTAATTATGGAAATTTAAGAATGGAAGCCCTTCTTAATAAACTGGTTAAAGGGTCAAAGAGCTAGGAGAGTTACTTAAAGGAGATTAGGTCAGACATTTTGGGAATAATTCATAAAGTAGAATCTCATTCGACTGCCATTAAATAGTTGGAGCAACAGTTTGGGCAGATATAGGTGGCATTGAACCAGCGTCAACCAGGCACCCTTCCGAGCAACACCGTCCAGAATTTGAAGAATGATAGTCATTGTTTGACCATTAATACTAGAAGCGGGAAGTGCACTACTAACCCATCTATACCTATAGATAGTGGTAAGAAAGATGAGTCGATGATAGTTGATCTAGAAACTGAGATAGAGCCAGAGAATTCAAAGGGTGATGCAGTTCAAAAGCCTCATGATGCTGATAAAAAGGTAAAATATGATAACGGGAAGGAAAAGGAGGTCCCTCAAGTGTTCAAACAAATTCCTCTACCTCCTCCTTCCTTTACTCAAAGATTGAAAAAGAAAGCTGAAGAGCGTAAATATCAAAAATTTATCTCAATGTTAAAGGAGTTATCGATAAATATTCCTCTTGTCGAGGCTTAAGAATATATGCCAGTTTACGCAAAATTCATGAAAGATTTGGTGACGAAAAAGAGAACAATCAGTTTTGAGTCGGCAGATAATTTACACTATTGTAGTGCAATTGCTTCTCGTTCACTTATTGAGAAAAAGAAAGATCTGGGAGCCTTCACAATTCCTTGTACTATTGGGTCCTGTAATTTTACAAAAGCTCTGTGTGACTTGGGTACTAGCATTAACTTGATGCCGCTAGCCATTTTTAAGCAGTTAGGATTGGGAGCACATAAACTGACTTCTATGAGACTTCTTATGGCAGATCAAACTATGAAAAAGCTGGTGGGCATTTATATGATGTTTTGGTGAAGGTTGCATCTTCCATCTTTCCAAATGACTTTGTGATTCTAGATTATGAAGTTGATTTCGAGGTTCCCATCATCTTGGGAAGAACATTCCTTTCCACTGGCTGTGCATTGGTTGACATAGAATCTAGGCAGATGAAGTTCAGGTTGAATGATGAACATGTTACTTTCAATATTTGTCGTTCCATGAAGCAACTGAAAGATATGAGGGTGATTTCTGTAATAGATATGGTTGATGAGAGTGACATGGTCGTTCCTATTGAAGAAAGGTTGGGGGTAGAAGCTCTTGCGGCCGTGGTTATGAATTTTGATAGCGATGGTATTGAGGAGTACAATGAGATGCTTGGTGCACTTGTTGGTAGGGGATCATACACTTATTATCCAAGAAACTTGATCTTGATTTAAGGAATGTGACCCCATCGGCTCGTCCTTCTATTAAGGAGCCTCCAGTTTTGGAGCTTAAGGCTCTCCCATCTCACCTTTGCTATGCATTCTTGGGAGCCAACAACACCTTGCCTATGATTATTTTTGCTGAGTTGGTGGAATGGCAAGTAGAGGCTTTTGTTTCATTATTGAAAAGGTTTAAGAGGCCCATTAGTTGGTCCATCGCTGACATTATCAGGATTCCACCCGATATCTGCACTCACAAAATTTAGCTTGAGCTTGAGTGCATACCAAGCATTGAGCACCAACATCGTCTGAACCCACCGATACAAGAAGTTGTGAAGAAAGAAATCATCAAGTGGTTAGATACGGGTGTGGTTTACCCCATTGTTGATAGCAAGTGGGTGAGCCCAGTTCAGTGTGTGCCAAAGAAGGGAGCAATCACTGTGGTTCCAAACGACAAGAATGATTTAATCCCAATGAAGCCGGTTACTGGATAGAGAGTTTGCATGGATTATCGAAAGCTTAATTGTTGGACCGAAAAGGATCACTTTCCTATGCCCTTCATGGACCAGATGTTAGACCGTCTTGCTGGTAGAGGATGGTATAGTTTTTTTGATGGTTATTTGGGGTATAATCAAATTTTCATTTCTCCCGAGGACCAAGAAAAGACCATTTTCACTTGTCCATATGGGACATTCGTGTTCAAAAGGATGCCCTTCAATTTATGTAATGCACCAGCGGCCACTTTTCACCGTTGTATGGTGTCCATTTTCTCCGACATGGTGGAAGACACTATTGAGGTTTTTATGGATGATTTCTCTATTGTGGGAGACTCATTTGATGATTGCTTGGCCCACCTTGCTAATGTGTTACAAAAATGCGAGGAGTGCAACTTAGTACTAAATTGGGAAAAATGTCACTTTATGGTTAATGAGGGTATCGTATTAGGGTATCGAATCTCAAAGAAGGGTATTGAAGTTGACAAAGCCAAGATTGAGGTGATTAAAGAGTTACCTCCACCTATTTCGGTTAAAGGAATTTGAAGTTTCTTGGGACATGCAGGGTTCTATAGAAGAATCATCAAGAATTTCTCTAAGATTGCACATCCATTATGCAAGCTTTTAGAGAAGGAGGTGAAGTTTGTGTTTAATGAGGCTTGTCTAAAAGCGTTCGAATGTCTGAAAGAGAAGTTGATTTCAACCCCTATCATTGTTTCACCAGATTGGATGATGTCATTTGAGGTTATGTGTGATGATAGGGGTGTGGCCTTGGGTGCAGTCCTTGGCCAAAGGCGTGAGAAGATTCTACATCTGATTTATTACTCTAGAAAAGCACTTAATACAACTCAAAAAAATTATACTGTAACCGAGCAAGAATTGTTTGCAGTGGTCTTTGCTTTTGAGAAATTTTAATCTTATTTGATTGGTACGAAAGTGATTGTGGTCCAAATCTTGTGTTGCTTCCCAATAATGAAGGAAGGAGTGTCACGGCATTTTTGAAAAAGAACATATTTTCATGATTTGATACACCTCGACTTATCATTAGTGATAGAGGATCCCACTTCTATAATTGGCTGTTCAAAGCCCTACTTGAAAAATATGGTGTCAAACATAAGGTGGCAACACCTTACCATCCTTAGATGAGCGGTCAAGTTGAGGTGTCAAATTATGAGATTAAGTTTATTTTGGTGAAGACTGTGAATGCCAAATAGGACTGATTGGGCAAGAAGATTGGATGATGCATTATGGGCATATCGAACTGCATTCAAGACACCAATTGGTGCATCTCAATATCAGCTGGTGTTTGGTAAATCGTTCCATTTGCCTATCGAATTTGAACATAAGGCATTATAGGCATTGAAAAGGTTGAATCTGGAATTGAGTAAAACGGCTAAATTGAGATTAGAGCAGATAAATAAGGTGGATGAATTTCACTTTCGGGCTTATGAAAGTTCAGCATTGTATAAAGAGAAGAGTGAAATTTGTCTAGCCAAGGTCGAGAGACGTTTAGATGAAGATATATTATTAGATTTTGCATGCAATGCAGTGGGACAGTTTGCCAGCACAAGCAACCGGTGGAGTTAAGGAATCATTGGGGATCACAGTCCTAGTGTATTCCTCATATTGATTACAAATACGAAAATCAACAATCGTTACTGTTACTATTTGCTTTCAAAAATACCCCTTTTTATTTACTTGCCAATTACTCGAAAAAACACTTGACCTAATTTTGTCCTATTCCCTGTGGGATTGACTCCAACCTAGTTGGTTTCTATATTTTATTCAGCGACCACATTATACTTTTTTGGAGGTATAACTTGGGTGACATCAAAGTTTGGCGCCATTGTCGGGAAATACGATTAAGGAGTTGATTAGTTTGCTTGTTGGAGTTGATTGATTTAATTTTTCTATACTTTTAAGGGCATACACTGGTGTATGCCCAACACTAGGATTTAAGGCAATCCCCTAATTCTACTTGAAAAACCTAGAATCAATGAAATTATATCATGATCGAAAGATTAAACGACGAGAATTTCACCCAAGAGATTTGGTATTGCTTTATAACTCCAGGCTTCACTTGTTTCCTGGAAAATTAAGGTCCAAATGGTCTGGACCATTCACGGTGGTTAGGGTATTCCACATGGAGCAATTGAGCTGAAAGGTGATAACAATGTTCTATTCAAGGTTAATGGACACCATGTAAAGCACTATGTGGGAACCACGAAAGAAATAAGGACGTGTGAGGAGTTTAGTCTTGATAAAGTTTGAGTAGTCAAGTGAGTTAGATCGTACCGCATGATAAATCAGGTACTTCATGGGAGGCAACCCATGGGATGGTTGGTGAAGTCTCATTAAACAACCTAGCTACGTCGTGCTGCGAAGTTAAATAAAGCGCTGCTTAGGAGGAAACCCAAGGATTGATACCAGTCGTGAGTTGAAAATAAAAATGTGAACTCAAAAGTGTGCAGCTTAAACCATGCCAGGGACCCACGTGACATAGGTCAACCCACATGACGTGGGCTGGTACCGTGGAAATCTGACTAAAATTTCAAATTGTAGAATCCAATCCACGTCAGGTACCCACATGACGTGAGTCTGTGTGGTGGGAATAAGGTGGCATTTTATGTTTTCAGGAAATCAACCTATGCTAGGGACTCACGTCAACCTACGTGACGTGGGTTGGTATCAAGAAAATAAAAATTACTCTGAATCTGAAAATCCGACCCGACCCGACCCAACTCAAAATTTTGGCTTATTTCTTATAAAATCCGACACCACCCAATCTAAAACCCTAAACCTGATCTTTCTAGCCTCTAAATACCCAATACCTTGAACATAAATTGCTACAAATTAATACTTCAAAGCCTAAATTAACTACCTTTCCCAAGTACCCAACACACAAATTCATCCATATTAATTTCCTAATACCCGAAAATCCTAAATCCCCAAACACCCCAATTTTGAAAACCCTAAAATCAACCCTTACCCTCGACCCACGAACCCGAACCAACCTAAACCAATCAAAACCTGACCCATTTGAACCAAATGCCACCAAAAAGAAATCCCAAATATGGAGATATGTGTTCATCTTCGCAAATTCGTACCAATAACCCAAAATTCACAATGAGGCTGCGAGATGAGCCTTTAGAGCCGGAGAAAAGTGGGTTTGAAGAGGTTTATGAAATCTCTAGAGATGATTCTACTCTTGTGCCTCGTGCCATAAGATAACGAACTAGGGCACAGATTTCAGCCCGGGGCACACCTCAGCCTACTACACAACCCCCGCCTCCTGCAACATCGGTGACTCCTATTCAGTCATCTTATTTCTCCCCCCCCCCCCAGTATGAAGAGGGGGTGGATGTTTCTACAACTAGTGGTACTAAAGACGAGGATGATGCACCTAGTACCGATGAGATTATTATGGGTGTGGATAATTTTGAGTCTGGTGGTAGTGGTAAGGTTGATGAGACAACATCTGTTTCTAGTACTGGTGGCAAGGATTCCACGGCTTCCTATCAGAGATAGTTGGCTACCTAATGGTCCATAGCTGCAGCACAAAGGGAAAATAAGAGGTGGTGTGTTCAGGATATGAAGGCCATTTATGATAGGGATATAGAGCAGACTAAGTGGGGTGCGTGTAAAAGAAATATCACTGAGGAGCCCCGGTATTGGATAGATGAGTTGAAGGTACTACCCTAGATTAATTTATTGTTTGATCAATATAGATTCGGTTGGATGATGGAGCCTTCTGGTAGGTACAGCCCAGAGTTGGTCCGCGAGTTTGATGCGTCATATGCTGCTTTGATTGCATTGATTACACTAAATGAGCAGCGATATCGGGACCAACCACCTTTAACTCACATTTTGGTTTGTGGTACCAGAGTATACATATCCGAGAAAACTATCCACAGGTTCTTGTTTAGAGCAGAATGTGCACTTCCAGCTAGTACTGCTAAGTTTGATCACCGCATGGAGACGGTGAAAAATAGAAACAAAATGAAGGATGTCGATCAGCGCTTGGAGCTACTATAGTGGGTTGCACAGTATATCATTGAGGATAATGTAGATGCAATATGGGTAGTTGAGAAGTTGGATATTAAGAAGTCCTCGCTTCACTTTGTGGGTAAGTTTTGTTGGTCAATTGTACGGCATCGTCTCAGTCCCACAGGTGCAGATAATTCTCTTACTCTTGATCGAGTTGTTCTGGTGGTGAGCATCATCTCCTGATATGAAATCAACATCGCTCGCTACATTATTGAAGAGATTCATGAGCGCGCCTTTAAAGACTTTACCAACATCCCTTTCCCTTGTCTGATTTAGGGCCTATGTATAGTGCTGGAGTGGTTACGATGCCTGCAGTAGATCATGACATTGAGGTGAGCCGCATAGCTGATATAGGGTTAATACAGTTGCGAGGTGCTATACCAGTTTCTTAGAGGGGGTCTCAGCCTTCTACTTCGTCAGGTGTCACCCTTTTTAAAGGGTAGGTGGATCGAGAGGAACCGGTTAGCACTTCAGCGCCAGTTAGTGAGCCTGAGGCTAGGAGGTTGCCTACTGAGGGTACAGGCCCCGTGATTGATGAAGGGGCAATAGGTACTACCGCACCACCACCCTCATCTGGCATGGTTGCAGTTTTGCGAGAGTTTTTGCAGTAGTTAGTGGATAGAAAGACGTAGACTATTAAGCGACAGGCTCACATAGAGGCCCAAATAGCTAAGTTGGTCTCTCAACTTAAGCCATGAGTTTGGACTACCATAGATGCTTTAGAGGTGAAAGCTGAGGCTCGCATGACTCCTGCTATGAAGATTTTTTTGAGTGAGCTGCATGGGCGGATTGATAGTTTTGAGCACCAGATGGGTAACCAGTTGAGAGAGACCCATATCCCAAATTTAACGGGGTTGACAAAGAAGGTGGCTGCATTGAGGGCATAGGTTCGAGATTTAGCAGTTATCCATACTCCTATTATTCCACCCATACCAACATCGGTACCTACAACACCATTTTTTGAAGTGGATTTGTTTGCTGATGAGAAGCCTCCTATTGCTAGAGGCAAGAGGCCATGGAGTCTCGAGTGTCAGACTGATAGTGGCGATGAGTTTGAGAGTGATCTACAGAGGGAAACTAATGCCTCCAGGGTAAAGTGTCATGCCAGTCAGATTACTCATGAGTAGAGAGCACTGGGTGTATCCTCTAGTCAGCCACCCTCTCCACCGTCCGCACCTAGCGTGGAGCCCAGAGAGCATACAGATGATCCCACTGTGGAGGAGCCCAGATCCGGCTCCTAGGTCACCGCAGGTATGTATTTACTCCCTTACACTTATCATATTAATAGTTGTACACTGAGGAAAGTGCATCATTCTTTTGTTAGGGGTGGAGGTATAGCACTACTTAGGGATTTTTGTTGCCATATTTTCTTTTCCCCAAGTGTGCTATCATAGTAGAACCGAGATGTTTAGGTTGTTATTTTTTGGTTGTTATTTATATTATTTATGTGTCTTCATGTTTAATTAGGAGAAAAATAGGGGAACCTTAGTGCAGTCTAGTTTTGAACAAGTTTATGATAATGATGCTTTTTGATTGTTTAAAGGACACCCCTCCTAAAAATTTTGTTTTGAACTGTGTGTGTAGTATGTTAGTTTATGACAATTGTTGGATATTGTTATGGCATTAGTATTATAGGCAGAATGACTATATCCAGTAATGTATGAACTGGATAGGTAGTAGTCGATAGTGTAACCTTGTGCTATGTGTGTGTGAGGTCATTATTGAGTTTACTTTGTGGGTGCGATCCAGAACTTAGCCAGTTAATCTTGCCTAGGTTAGAGGATAGTGGTTAGGAAAGGATCATAGGCCTTTTTTGAATGAGTCCACTTTTAGCCTATGTCTGACCAAATGAAGTAAATATCCCTTGATTCAGATTTTGAGCCTTAATTGACCTATTTCTTTCATTAGCCTATTCACCTTCCCATTTTGACTTACAATGAACCTGTCATGGCCCTGGTCCCTTCTTGGACATTGTGTACCTCAACTCAGGAAAATCGCCTAAGTTGAGAGTGGCTATCATAGGGGTGCGTAGCTTGATATGGGTATGAAGAAGGGGTTAGTAAAAAAAAAAGAACAGATTTGGGTGTGAAGAAAAAAAAAAGAGAAAAAAATGATGAGTGAAATAAATAGAAATTGAAAAAAAAAAAGGAAAAAGAAAAAAAATTGTGTTTTGAAAGTATAAAGAAAATCACACCCAAAATCTGAAAATAAATGAAGGAGAATAAGGGAGAATAAAATGAGAATAGTTGGAAAGTAGAGCCAAAAATAGTGTGGTGTTAAGGAGGGTTGAGTCACCATATCCATATGTACCACACCCGTCCCCAAGCCTACATTACAAGCCAATGAAAGTCCTATAGTGATCCTAGTCCAACTGTCCGAAAACCTAAGACATAGAAAATAAGGGCAAGCCTATGGTATTTCATGCACACTGTTTAAACTTCTTTGTGAGAGAAAGTGTTTTGACCCAGTCCCTACTTTAATGTTCATTAGTATACTTTGAGTGTATGGGACTTCTTTGTTGTGAGAGTGCATGGGTTGCATTGTTAGCTACTATTTGTTCAGATAATGTCATTTGCATATATGCTTAGTTGTTTGTTCATAATCTGATGTGATCACTTGATCCCTTCTGTGTCATGATAATATGTTGCATGTATACACACCGTGGTTTTGATTTACAAGTAAGAGAGTTCAAAAATGCCATAGGTCTCTTAGGTTTCTCTTAGTTAAGCATCAATTGTGTTTATTTTGTTTTGTTTGCCTGAGGACGTGTAAACATTCTAAGTTGAAGGTGTTGATGTGCCATGGTTTCATGGCACTTTCGATGCTTAAAACAAGGAAAATATGCAATAACTTGGGTAAGTTTGTTTGGTATGATGTGTTTTCTGTCCTATCTTGCAGGAAAATAGGTTATATAGGCAAAATGGAGAATAAGGGAAGAAGAATGCACTAAACTGGAGCATTGGAAGATAAAAGAGCCAAGTTAAAGCCGGGGGAGTGACCCACGGAAGGGACTCACGTCTCGTGATTCAACCTACACCACGTAGGTTGGTACCGTGGGTTAACTCCTAAAAGTTGTAAAATGTCCTGGTTTCCACGAGATGCCACGTGACGTGGGTTGGGTCCACGATACCGAGTCACAGAACCGTGGAATGTTGTCGAATTTTTTCTCCTACTTTGTTTAGAATAGGATTCACCTTGTATCTATAAATACCCCTATGTTGTCCTGTGTTCAGAAAGAGACAATTACATAGTTTTGGATTATATTTTCATTATTTTGAGTTCATAAACACTTTATTGATTTTGTAATCTTGGAACATCGATTCTAGGGTTTTTATTCATATTGAGATTTTAGAGTTTTCTTCTTATTGTGAGTTTACAATTATGTTTTCATCATTGAATTCTTCTTGTGTTCTTACAATCATGAGTAGCTAAACCCCATAACTAGGGTTGTATTAACCATGAGGAATTAATAAAATGGGTTAAGTGCAAAGCAATTCTAAACCGGTGTGAATGCATGTATTGTTATTTCTTTAGTTGTGATTGATCTTCTAACGGTTGCAAATGTTAGAAACTTGCCTGTATTCTAGACTTGCTCGAGAGAGAGGTAGAGATTGGAAAAAGGAAATAACAACAAAGATTTGAAGCTATCAACCTTCATCTAATAACTTGAGCCATAACAGAGATAGTTATCTGAGATCCAGAACAAGAGTTAGTAGTACGATACTCTGAAACCGAGAGAAGAAGAGTGAAATTTGTCTAACCAAGGTCGAGAGACATTTAGATGAACCTATCTTGTTAGATTTTGCATGCAACGGATTGGGATAATTTTCCAGCACAAGTAATCGGTAGAGTTAAGAAATCATTAAGGATCACAGTCCTAGTGTATTTCTCATATTGATAACAAATTTGAAAAATCAACAATCATTACTGTTACTATTTTCTTATAAAAAAACCCTTCTTTTTTACTTACTTGCCAATTACTCCGACAAGCACTCGGCCTAATTTCGTCATATTCCTTGTAGGATAGACCCCAACCTAGTTGGGTTCTATATTTGATTCAGTAACTGTGTTATACTTTCTGGAAGTATAGTTTGGGCTACATCAATAGGCCAGGACCTTACTATGCTGCATCAACACACCTCTGAGGCTAACTCTTGAAGCATCACAGTAAACAACAAACCCATTTGAACCTACTAGTAGAGTCAGAACTGGAGAAGAAATGATTCGAGTCTACAACTTTTGAAAACTCTTCTCACAAGCATTGGACCACCAAAATTTAACCTTCTTCTGAGTAAATCTAGACATAGTTGAAGCAATAGAGGAAAATCCCTCAAAAAATCGTTTGTAGTAACCAGCTAAATTCAAGAAATTCCTAATGTCTGATGGAGTGATGGTCTAGGCCAGTTCCTAATAGCTTCGGTATTTTTTGGATCAATCTAAATGCCCTCAGTGGAAATGATATGACCAAGGAATGCTACTGATTTTAACCAAAATTCACACTTGCTCAACTTGGCGAATAACTGGCAATATTTGAGAGTTTGCAAGCCAATCTTCAAATGGTCTTCACGTTCATCCTCACTTTGAGAATAGATAAGAATCTCATCTATAAGGACTATGATGAATATGACCAAGTAATGCTTGAACACCCTGTTCATTAAGTCCGTAAGAGCTGTAGGAGCATTCGTTAGTCTGAGTAACATAACAATAAATTCGAAGTGAGATTATAACAATAAATTTGAAGTGACCATACCAAGTTCTAAAAGTTTTCTTGAAGATGTCACATTCTCTGACTCTGAGCTGATGATAGCCAAATCTGAGGCTTATATTTAAAAAACAATTGGCACCCTAAAGATGGTCAAATAAGTCATCGATCTTAGGAATGGTATACTTATTTTTTATCGTGACTTTGTTCAACTATCAGTAATCGATGCACATTCTTAGGGAATCGTCTTTCTTAAGCACGAAGAAAACTAGAGCACCTCATTGAGAGATGTTGGGCCTGATGAAACCTTTGTCAAGGAGGTTATTTCACTGTTCCTTTAATTCCGCTGGAGCCATTCTATAAGGAGGAATTGAGATAGGCTGGGCATTTAAAAAAGGTCTATTCAAAATTCTATCTCCTATTTGGGAGGGAATCTGGTTAGATTTTTGAGATATACTTCTGAAAATTCATTCACAACTGGAACTGACTGAAGATTTGGGGTTTTAAACTTGAAATCCTTAACCCATACTAGATGGTAGATGTAACCTTTAGAGATCATTTTTTTGGCCTTAGGGTAAGAAACAAACTGACCTATAAGCGCTGAAGTACTACCCTTCCACTCTAAGACTAGTTCATTCGGAAACTCAAATTGAATGACTTTGTTTCTACAGTCGACTGAGGCATAATAGGAATGTAGCTAATCCATGCCAAGGATGACCTCAAAATCAGTCATATCTAATTATTCTAAATCACTTAAGGTGATCTTTTGGGAAACTGTGACTAGACAATTTTTGTATACCCATTTAGCTATAACAGAGTCACCAACAGGAGTAGAGACTAAGAAGGGTTGTAAAAGGATTTTGAGACTGACACCAAAATCTACTACAATATAGAGAGTCACAAAATAAAGTGTGGCTTCTGTATCTAATAAGGCATACACATCAATATGGAAGACTCATAACGTACTAGTGACTACATCAGGGGAACTCTCTTAATGCTACTGAGTCTGCAAAGCATAAAACCTGTTCTAATAATGTCCTCCACTAGTATTAGATGAGACACCCTGTTGAGTTGGGCAACCTGCTAGAGCTGTTGATAAATTAGGCTGGGTCTGTTGGCGAACATCTTTACCCAGCTTTTAGGCCTCAACCTATGACCTGGCTTACCATATCTTAAAAAACTACCACTACTTGCCATATGCACCCCTTGGAAGTTCTTACCACACTTCATGCAAACAAAGAAAGAACATCACTAGTAACGCTACCCTAGGACTTAGAGCCTAGTGCTCTACCTTGATGCTTCTGTATGAACTTGGGTACTGGGTCACTAACAGAGTATGGGGCAGGAGCTGAAAACCTATAATGAAACTGAGAACAATTACCATTGCCTGACTTTTGCTGAGAATAGTCAAAATTTCCTGATCTAGCTCTCTTAGTCTCCCTTTCCTTCTCCTTAATATTTTCTTTCTCAATCTATTGAGCATGAGTTATAACTCTAGAGATGTCCATATCCCAAAAAAGCATAGCGGTCCTTCACTCCTTAACCACTGTTTCAGAAAAACATGACATGAACTTACTCATCCTAGCCCTTGGCTCCACCTACGCACTTTGAACTTTTTCTTCCGTCTACAACAAATACGAGTACTTTAGATTTCATTATTTCTTTGGTTTCCCATGTCATTTTTTCTACTTGTTGATCCTCCAATAGTACCTTGACGGAAGCTACTTCTTCATTTCTTAATCCCATCATTTATCGATCTAGAGTAACAATAGGTAACAATAAGTACCTTTTCACATGTGAGATCCTCCGTAATTTGTACATCTCCACTGGCAACAATAAGAGATGGATCCCCTATAAACTTTCAAAGCATCGAACATGGAATATCGAATGAACTATGGAGAGTTCTTGGGGTAGTGCTAATTTATATGACACCTACCCAAATCTTCGGGTAACCTCATTTGGCACGTTATGTAGGCCAACTTCCCTATAAGGCTTCGTAAGACGCATTTTTGATACTTCATTGATAGCCATTATTGTAGGCAAATTCAACAAGAGGTAAATCTGTGATGGAATTCATGTCAATCATGTCCCATTTCCAAACTGGACGATTTATACTTTGCATATATCTTCCAGGTTTCCGATGCTCTACTTTTACTTGTTGACCGTTTGGACACTGAGCTACAAGTTCGGCAATGTTCTTTTCATGTAACCTTACCAATACATCTTTTCCAAACCATGGTACATTTGGTTACTTTCAAATGAAAAGAATACCGTGATTCATGTGCTTCTGTCATAATTCATTGACTTAACTCATGTATAACTGGTGCACACAATCTACCTTGACGTTAAGGTCCTCCCCCTTGAGTAAACTCAACTAACTTTGTCGAACTTGGCTGTACATTCTTTTTCAATTGAAATAAAATAGAATTTATGCATTGTTTTTTTTTTCACCTCTACTACAAGTGAAGACTCTTCCACATTTTACATTATAATTCTTCCATCTGGAGTTTCAAAAGATGAACTCCCATACAAATAATGGTGTCATATTCTAAAGTAAATATCATGACTGCTAACTCAAGCTCATATAGAATAATTTATCTCATGTGAACACAACTGTTGTGAGGCATACCCTTTTTGTGCCTCCGGGAAGCACTAATACATGTTGAGTTCTTGGAAACTCTCCTCACACGAATAATTCCATGGAAACTTGGTTGCTTTGTGTGTAAACGTTTTCAAAGGTGCTGAAATGGAAGAAAACCCTTTAATAAATTTTCTGTAATAACCAGCCAACCCAAGGAAGTTATGAATTTCAGTAGGCATCGTAGGCCTTGGCCAATTTCTTCACCATTTCTATCCTTTGTGTATCAATCTTTATTCCTTCATCTGCCACAATATCACCCAAGAATGCTACCGATTTTAACTAACCTCACTTTTAGAGAACTTCGCATATCGCTTTCGGTCACAAAGAATCCGTAACACTTGTCGCAAGTGATTAGCATGGCTCTCTTATAATCCTGAATTTCATCTCTAAACATGATCTTGAACGCACCTAACAATGGCTCGAACATCCTATGCATTACACCCATAAAACCATAGGTGCATTTGCTAGCCCAATTGACATACTAAGAATTTTTAATAACCATACCATGTTCGTAATGCTGTCTCGGGTATATCATCATCATTCATTTCTCATTTCATCATTCATTTATTTTTTTTTCTAACCCCATAACTGATCAAACAAATCGTCAACTCTGGGGAGGGAATATTTACTCTTAATTGTCACCTCATTCAGTTGCCGATAGTCAACACACATTCTCAATGTACTGTATCTTTCTTTAATTCCCATAACTCTGTCGGGGCCATGCTATATAAGGAAATAAAAATAGATTGAGTGCCTGACATCACGTCAATACCAACTCATACTTCATGGAATTCATTTACCACCGGAACCGATTGAATAGTTGGTGGTACCACATTAATATCTTTCACTCTTACTATGTGACATATGTACCCCTTAGAGTATCATTTTTCTTTGCCTTAAGATAGGATATAAAGTTACCTCTCGGTGCTCCGACATTACCCTTCTATTCCCCCATAAATAGTTACTATACAATTACGATATACTCTTTTAGTTTTGCTCGATTCACTAACTAATGTAAATACTTCACTTGGCTTAACTAATAAGTCTGGTGTCCTTTCAAATTCGCTTTGCAGCAATCAATGAAGTAACATATGATAGGGTAAAACCCAGATCAATAAATGCATATGCCTCATAAAATAAAAAAAAACATGAGTAGGGTACCTGTATTTACATCGGGAGAAGCCTCCGAGTTCTGTCAATCTACTAAGGCATGGGTATGGTTCTAAACTTCCCTAGCACTAACTACTCCTCTAGCACCTCTACGATGACCAACAGGCTGTACACCTAACAATGATAACGCAACAGTTGACCCCGTAGGTTATGTCATACTACCCGTACCCCTCTGTGGGCAATCTCTCTTCATATGCCCTGACCTACCACACCAGAAGCAAACATTCATTTCAAACTAATATTCTCTAGAATGAAACTTCCCGCAGCACTAGTACAGCTGACGAGAGGACCTCGATTGGCCCATATTTCCTTGTTCTCTCTATCCCACTGTCGATGAACCCCAAGTCCCACTACTTTGCCCAGCTTGACCGCCTCTAAACCCTTGCAAGTGAGATGGCGTACTTACTGTAGGGTAAGAATGGTCTAGGCAGTCTAGGAAAGATCTGAGGCCTAAATTCTCCTTAGTACACCATAAACTGTCCCATAGGTCTAGCCTTCTTTGACGGCCCTCTTTCAACTTCGTGTGCCCTTCGCCTTTGCCTTTGGTCCTCCATTTTCTGTGCAAAGGCTTGCATTCTTGCTATATCCATGTCCCTATTTAATGCAGTAATAGTACAGTCCCTCACCAAATATGGCTCCAATCTGCTCACATACCGATGGACTCTGTCGGCCATTGTGGCCACTACATTTGGAGCATATCGAGCCAAAGAATTAAACTGCAGACTGTATTCTCTAACACTCATATTCCCCTAACGGAGATTTAAAAACTAATCCGCACGAGCCTCTCAAATCTCATATGGGAGGTAATGATCAAGGAATGTCGTTTTAAATTCTTCCCAATTAGCTAGATTTGTACCAATACCCCTCGATCGTTTCCAATCTTCATACCATAATATAGCTTATACTTTCAATCTATATGCCGCAAGTTCCACTGTTTCTATATCGGTCACATGCATAACCTCTAGAGCCCTTTGAATCTGGTCCACGAAGTCCTGTGGGTCTTCATTCAGATCTGACCCGGTGAAAGTGGGAGGGTTTAATTTTAGAAAATTCTGTATTCGTCAACTAACTGGCCTATCCGCACCATCATTACTTGTCATTGGACCTACTTGCCCTTGATTCAATACAATAACTATAACAGTAACTATATAAGTTAACATTTGCACTGCATTTCTTAGATTCTGCTCAGTATCATCAACAAGTGTGTTAGCAGGTTCTTCTCTCCCTCTCAGCTCTTCTGGAGCTGGAAAAGTAGGGGAAGCTCTCGATGTAAATTCAGTTTTAGTCCTACCTTGATTAGCTTGGTCAGGTGGTTATCTACTAGCTCCTTCTCCCGCATGCATCTCTACCTTCTTATCTTTGCCCCTATCTTGTCTTGTAATCGGCATTTTACTATAACAAAGAAAATCAATTTCAAGGGTCAGATATGATTCCCACTACAACATTGGCTCTATTGCACTATCTAGAAATGAAGAAAGAAAACAACTCCTAAATGTCCCGTAGCCTCCTACTTATAAATGTAGCGCACAACACATCCATAAGCAAGACTCCACTCAGAAACGGCTTTGTAGACACCCTTAGGATGACCTGCTCTGATACCACTTTTTTCACACCCCAAATTTCAACGGGACGGACTGGTACCCGAAGCCATTAAGGCCCGAGAGAACCAATCTTCACTCATGTACTCTCATATGCATGCTTACGTATTAACATCATTCTATCCCATGTAACTAATAGTTACCAATAGCGGAAGTCATGGAAAACATGTACAATATATGAAACTTGGCCATTAGGGCCATCAAGTTAAAATAGACATGCATCTCTTACAATCATTCTCCCACATAAGTCTACAAAGCCTCTAACAGATGCATGTACATAACCAACCTAGAGTCGGGAAATGTCCCCGCTTTATACAGCATTTACCATGCCAAAACCAAAACCAATATACACATGAGACTTGGAAAGCCCCAAACCAACTGGAGCTCACCAATGACTGGTAAATGATCCGCAACCTACTGTGGAAGTCTACTAGCACCTGTGCCTGTAGCAAGTAAGGTAAGTCCCCCAAGGGGATCAGTACGAAGAATGTACTGAGTATGTAAGACTGTAAGAAACTACATTATACATAAGAATGTCAATGGAATAAAATATGAGAGAGTAGCCCATGTGGATAAACCATCGTTTTATATGTGGAAACATGTACATTGCTTCTATTATTGTTATTTTAGATCATTCATTCATATCCTTATCATCCATATAATATATTTCATATACACCTTCATTCAAGAGAATTACCTTCATTCAAGAGAATTACCTTCATTCAATAGACTTGCCTCCAAGAGATTTGTCTTTAATCAAGAGATTCTTCTATTCAGGAGATTTCTTTCTTTTCTTTTACGCTCATCACCATTATTATTAGTCGTCCACTCTATCGGGGGTCATAATATAATACCGCTCATCCACCTTATCAGTGGGGCATAATATAATACCACTCATCCAACTTATCAGTAGGGCAAAATATAATACCGCTCATCCACCTTATCAGTGGGGGAAAATATAATATATATATATATATATATATATATATATATATATATATACTTCTTCATTCCTTATTTGTGAGAGATTGATACTTTTACTTGTGAGAGATTGATACATTGGGGATCATGACATTATTGGAGTTTTGGAACATCAGTCCATGATTAAGAGACTTATGAATAATAACTAATCCACGAATAAAGAACATGTGAAGAACAATACATGACAACCTGAAATGAAATGTCTTAAAACATTTCGGAATGGAACAAATATCATGACAATGTGAACAGTATGTGCTGCAGAAGTATACGGTTAAAGTAACCTTACATACCTTATCTTCCCAATATGAATACACAACCCAATATGTGAGTACAATAATTCAGCTCCTTACTTACGTTTCACTCTACATCACAAGTACATAACGGAACTTACGTTAACAACCAACTTCCTTACTAGAGCACAAGACAACAATGAGTTACATGTTTGCCTTATAACGTCATTTCACCCTTCCCAATACCATTCACGACATTGTCATACCAATAATACCACAACATTCTACTCATTGACCACAACATCATAAACCAATAGCATTTCAATACCAAGTTCCTCCTTTACACTTTCTCATTAACACCACAGCACAATCAATCCATCAAGTTACCTCAATATGTTTCATAACCAAAATTCCATAATTTACACATATATAAAAATAACAAGTTAAGGACATAACCACACCATACATGTTGAGGTATCATCCACACCATTCACTTTCATCAAAACATCAAGTCCTCTTTCAAGTTCAAATCACATGGATGATGCATCTTTTATCAGAAAGCAAAAGTGCACTATTCAACACCTTGCCAATATAAACACCATGATATACATACTCTATCATGCATATAATATATTAAATCATAATAATAAACACTTACCTAATCTTGTAGAATGATGATCTTGCCTAAGGAGATGACTTAGGGTTTGAGAGTTTGAAAATATCTCTTTTTGCTTTCTTGGAAAAGTCTAGAATGGCATGTGCCTTCTTATGAATAAAATCTGGTTTTTGGGTCCTTTATATATACATCAAGTCATCCTTAGCCACACTTGGTCCAATAATAACATGTTTACTTGGTCAATGGCAAGAATGGGTCATTTTTCCCATTTGGGCCTTGCATTTTGGCTTCATTTTGGGCCTCTAATCGAGCCCATTGACACATGTGCATGTATCCCACCAAATTCAATGCATGATTCATAATATATCTCATGTTTAAATAATTCCATAAGTGTCACAACAATACTCAACTCATGAGACTCATATTCGTAGCTTCAATCTCCAAATAAGAAATTCTAGCCACTTATGGCTTAATTGAACATAAAAGGGTAAAAACGTAATTTGGATGCCAACATCGTCCAAGATTAGTCCTACCAAGATGGAATAATTATATAATATCCCAAGAATCACATTTATAGGTTCGTTGTTGGAGAAGAAATTCGGCAAAAATCGGCCCGACACGCCCCCGGGCGCCCCTAGGACTTAGAAAAATTTCCAACTTTTGAAAGGTGTGCAGGGGAGGCCTGGCACACTGCCTGGCATGCCCCCTTGCTGCCTGTTGCACAAAAAAAACAGCCCAGAGAGGCCTGGCATGCCCCTGGGCGCGCCTGGCCCATTTTTTTTGAAAATTTTCCTTTCTTCGACTTTTCTTTGCGGATTCGGTTAGATACTTCAAGTTCAACTCCTTGGCTTGCCTCTTAGCTTTAATATCCTTTGCATGGGAGTCCTTCAACCCTCACTTATCACTCCTAAAATGTTTCAGAAAGCTTCAAACTCCTCCTACAAGAGTCTAGTCACATTGACTAGTACGATATCAAATGTTCCAACCAAAACCAATGCAACACACGTACTTAGTGCTCTCGAAGCTAAGGTTTATAACTACACCCTAGGTCACCAATCCATCAAATTAGGGTTGGGTATGTACGGGGTGTTACAGAGAATTTTGATAGTGTAGTTAGCTCTGGAACGTAGATTTTAGGCTAAGAGGACCCTTAGTTCGGGTCTTGAGGCTTCTGGACTCTTTTTGGGCTATTAGTTGGACATTGATGAAAATGGAATAGTGGATATGGGGACCACTTTTTATCAAACGAATTCTCTTAGTAAATCTGATGATGCCATTGCATCTGAAACGTGTTTTATGATCAATTCTCACTATTGGTTCATATTTGTAGGGTTCCGAATAAGTTCCAAGGGTCAAAACCAAGTTTTCGAAATTGGTGGTGCCTAAGTTTTTGGTGCATCCGCTTTAATGGACAAATGACTGCTTTAGAGGTGGTTGGCCATCCATGGAAGGGTTTCTTTAGAGATCATTTTTCCGCTTTAGCAGCCATCGCTGGTGGTTTATAGAAATCATTTTCCTCAAATTTCAGCTTTATTCTCTAAGGGTAAAACCCTAATAGAGAGGCTTAGTAGCTTTGAAATCATGGGGATTTTATCCCATTTAGCTTAGGTATGTAACATTATCGTTCCTTGATCCTTTTCTACCTAAATCCATGCCTAATTTTGTCTCTATTTCCATTTAAATTCTTAATTTCACTCTTATTTTTCTTGCTCTTGGGGTTGTTTTGAGCCCCAATCGAGACTCCATTTGTGCTTAAATTTTGAGCATGCATTCCTTGTCCCTCGAGAAACCTCATGACGAATTCAATTTTGGAATTCTATTAGCGGGCCCCTAGGCCTATTTTTTACTTGATTTTCAGCCCTAACTTTTATATTGTAATATAGGTATCATTTTGCATATATTAACGCGTACATTATGATTTTGATAGCACGATGTCATTCAAGTATCATAGAGTGAAGACAAGCAGTTCATGGACAGTTCGAGACTATTTTTTGGCTTTGAGGTAGGATACAGTCTGCACTTCTCTATGATATTATGTATTGTATAGATTACATGCTAGGTAGGGGTTATAGGATAGGTTTATTTTCATCTATTTCTCAATAATAGTATTTGACCTATTTAGGGGATTTAGATTAGAAATATAAATTTAGCATTAGCCTAGAATACCTGCTATAGTTATGGGACTCTAACATGCCTGATTATAGACTTGTTTGACCTTAGGTTGACATAAAGGATCCCTTAGTATAAATCGTATTGTTACACTTAGTGATTTAGGCGATATCCCTTGATTAGATCCTTCTAGTAGCTTCATAACCGTATTTATCTTATTCTTTTTGAGTTATAATATTGTTATCCTGGTAATTTGTATATTTTTGGGCTCGAGGCCTTGGTTATGAGACCATGGACACTAGGTAAGTTCTTTATGCTTTAAAAGAGTTGTGATTTTGTATATAAATGCATAGGTTCTTATGTTTTTTTTGTTTGAATACTGGTGATGGAATGCATACATTATTCATATTCTCATGCTTATTTTTAGCCTGCTAAGGCCCTTTTTTGCCAGAATTTAGGCTTATTTTCCCTTAGGTTAGTATATGGTCCACCTTTAGGACTAGACTTAGCTCTTTTAGTGTCTTCAAATAGGATTGAGAAACCTTAGCCTAGGTTTGGGTATGTGTTTGTCTTTGGTTGGATTATCAGGGTCCGATAGCGGCTACACTGTGCGGCTACACTGCCCTTTTTTGATGGTATACTTTGAATGACTCTTCTTTAGGCTTAGATGGCCTTATGACTACTTCTTTAGGCTATTACCTTGGTACTGGGTTGAATTAGACTTGATTGCACGCCTATTTAGCTTCTTTACCCTTCGGGAGGGCAGTAACTGATCTTTGACCGCACCTCTTTGATCTAGTAATAGGAATGCACTTGGCCTTAGAGGATTTGATCACCCGAGACTAAATTTTATGAATAAATAGATTGGTGATGGGATTAAGACCCCTGGACTGCCGCTAGTTATGTCATGCTTATAAGTTTTGATTCAAGTTCGACATTTGTTTATGGTTACGACTTGGGAGTTCTGGCCTTTTATTATTATCCATTAGTTTTGATTTGAACCCGACTTTTGTTATTGTATATTTATGGATCATCTGGCCTCTTATTACTAACCATAAGTTTTGGTTTGAATCCAGTTATCGTTATCGTACAATGATAGATCATCTGGCCTCTTGTTATTAGCCACTAGTTTTGATTTGAATTTGATTCTTGTTATTTCTACTGTTATGGATATAGATTATGGAATTCCTGGTTCCGAACCAAGCAGTGTATAAGGATATCCTAAGTCCCTTATGGGCCTCTTTGTCCGATGAGCCACAGTACCGGAGAAGGATAGTCGCCATAGGTCCTGCCTTTGTGAGCTATTGAGTTGGAGGAGGTGTATACACTTGTGTAGGATATGGTACTTGGTTTATCTCGCATCATCTAGTTATTTTATGGCTTTTATTCATTCTCATGTATCGCCTATCACCAGTATAATTGTTTGACACTTGTATCTATCGGTCTTATAGGGGACTGTATAGGTATAGGTTATGGTAGTTATTTGCTAAGTATTTTTTTGTGCCTTTTGGGCTTATGGTGGACCGGTTAGGTTATTATTTGTTCGGGATAGCTGGTTACATTATTGTTCGATTATTATTATATAGTTTGTCGCAGGTTGGTTATGGATTGGTACTCGAGGTTGTAGGTAGGCTTCCGAGTTCCTTTACTCCTTATTATGGTAAGATTTATTATTGTTAGACTATCTTATGATTATTCACATTTTGATTAGAGATCTGACTATGCTAGAGTTACCTTCCCTATTTGGTTATGACCCTCAAGATGTTAGGATAGCTCCCTCAAGTTAGTGCATTCGTGTTCCATCTTATATATATAGTATTATCATATATCCCTCTTTTTCCTTATCTTTTCTTATTATATATACCCTTCTTGACTTGTACTACTACTATATATCCTTCTTTCACTCTTTATTTATGTATTGACTAGTTATGTACGGTATTGCATCTTTGTCTCAGATAACTTGTAGGGTATGATAGTTTATATTTACTTTTCCATTAGTAGCATATTCTTGCTTTACATGTTATTTATTTATGCATTGTCTTTGGAGCTCAGTCGGCTGATACCTACTGAGTACCTCGACTCATACTTCTGCACCTTGTAGAACATAGTATAAGTTCTGACCACTGACGTGTATATCATGCAGAGCTGTCATGGATCAGAGATTCAAGGTGAGCTCCTGGCTTCCGGAGTTGTCCCTGCTCTCCTTATTTTGCTGGACTGATCTTTATTTTATATTTCAAAAATGATTCTGCATATATATATGTTGTGTTCATTTTGTACTCTTGATTGATATTGGCTCTTTTACTAACCTCACCAAATTTTTTGGAAAATTTTTACTTTCTTCTTATTTTCTTCTCATTTTATTAGTCTTGACTTCCGCTGTTCTTATTAGTCTACTACTAGCTGTTTCGAATTATGGGTTGGCTTACCTACTAGTGGGTTATGGTAGGTGCTATCATGACATGAAAAATTGGGTCATGACAGTTTGGTATCAGAACATAGGTTCACCAATATTGTTGGTACAATAGCAAGATGCCTATTAGAGTCCCACAAATCGGTAAGATGACGTCCGTACCTATCTTAGGTAGGCTATAGGGTATTCCTAGGAAATTCTAATTCTTGATTCTTTATTGGGTGTCTTGACTTCTACGAACTTTTAAGTACCTCCTTTGACTCCACTCCTTCTCAGATAGATAGCACGAGATTGTCGATAGATGTGGACTGGACTTCTACGTATGTTGCTAAAGTTTTTGTTCAGAGTTAGACTAGAGAGTTAGAGTTTAGTATCGGGGATCTTCAGCATCAGCCAGAGGGTCTGGGGCCGGCCCAGGCTCCAAAAGAGTCTGTTACCGCCTCAACTTTTTAGGATACCATGTTAAGGGTTTCGAGTCTTTTCATGGATACTTCATAATCAATAGTGGTGCCTAGTACATTGAGTGGTTCTCAGGCTAGAGTTAGGTTTGTTGGTGTTTAGCAGGGCTATTTATCAGTTACAAAGTATCAGATAGGTTTCTTAAGTAGGCCACACATACTCCTATGTTATTATCTATAGAGCATGAGACGGTGTGTGGATTTATAAGAGGATTGACTTTACCACTCTGCTTGGTGTTGGAGCATTTAATAGCAGTTGTATCTACTTTTTTTTGGGTTGTTGATCATGCAAGGACTACAGAGAGGGCATGTCTTAAGACATATGGAGGTGGTAGAAGAGGCCATGCCAGCAGTATAGTGTTAGTGGTATTTTATCTGGAGGTATAGTTCCTCCCAGTAGAGGTCAACATTACTTACAGCCTATCAGGTCTGTACAGGTAGCACCTTGGAGTATAGGTGGCTCATAGATAGGTCATGGTGGTCACAGTGGGCAGAGTTCTGGTCAGGCATTATAGGGTTCTTAGTCTAGGTCTTCAGGCTGTGGCGTCCATTCTATGTTAGTATATACATTGCATTAGAGAGTTCTAGGGGTATGTTTTGATTGTGGGGAGATTAGTCATTAGTCTAGGAAGTACCCCAGGTGTGAGTTGGTCAGCCAGTTGGGGCCAGCTCATGTTTCTCGCCAGGTTAGAGATTTAAGGGTTTTTTATAACTGCAGAGAGACCAGTCATTGGTCTAGAGAGTGTCCCCGATGTGGGATTATTGAGAAGTCAGTGCTACCAGATCAGTCTTATATGGTTGTGTCACCTTTGATCATAGGCAGTGCTCGTGGTACTTAAGTTGCTCACTCAAATGCTCAGTTCGGGTTTGGATGCAATCAGATTCGTGCTTCTTCAGGCAGGTCAGGTGCTATGGATTCTGATTCCATCATTATAGGTGCACTTTTGATTTTCTATCTTTTAGTTCTATGTGGATTGAGTTGGGGTTTTCATACCCATCGGTGGTTATATGCCTTGATATTATTATATTGATTATTGTATGCCCTTGTGTAGATTTATACATATATGACTACCCCCGTCGATAGTTTTTTTAGTAGTGGATTGGTGTTGTGTTTGATTTGGGGTATAGCGCTTGAGTAAATCCCATTTTCTTTGGCATATTGGCCTTGTGGTGATCTTAGAGTGGTACTGGTTGTCTGTTATTTTAGTCCATATGCTCTTTATACTGGTGTTATCATAGTTACTATTATTATTTTTGCAGCTATGGATTCTTACCTGATAAACGGCTAGACTATCGTTATCTAGTTAGTATCCCTTTCTTGCGATTCTTATCCATTTGGCTTAGAACCTTATTCAGTTAGTTTTCCTTTCTGTTAGCGTGGTGAGGTCGGTTGTTGAGTGGTTTTCAAGAAAGAGGGTTTAGCCTTCCATGTTTTTTATTGTGATTCTAGTAGTGGTAACCCTTATTCTATGGACCGCTCCTAAGATTGGTAAGTTGAGGTTGTTCCTCCAGTTTGTCTGGTTCATCACCCAATAGTAGTCTTAATCTTGGTGTTGGTGTTGAGATGGGTACCCTTCTCTTTCTACAATATGGTTCATGATCCAGTTGGGTTAAAGTTGGTTTAAATAGGTGAATTCAGTAATTTCTTATTTCAAAATTTTGTTTGACCTAATATGACTTCGTGGAATGTTTTTGCTTGGCGATATGCGTTTATGTATTAGTTATCGATAACCAAAGTAGATTTATTTTGGGAGTGAGTATTCGTTGCCATAGATTGAGTATTAATTTAACCAGATGCATGCTAAGATGGTATTTTTTTGGAGTTACTCGAGATTTGGCTACCAGTAGTACTCTTTGCAGCCCTGGTGAGTTCTTGGATATGCCTTAATGTGTTATGCCCTCAGTGGGTGTGGATTTAATTGGTCATATCCTTAGCTTATGGTTTTCTTCAGTTGTGAATATGGTCTTCATTAATATTTCAGTTTTAGCCCCTGAGAGGATTGTAGGACATATGCTTAGTCTCTAAAGGTAAGATTGGTTTGGGTATTTGACATTAGTGAAGACTTGTTGGCTCTAGTTATGATTTTTTACTCTTTTGAATGACGTCTTGAAAGTTGTGATAGATTTCAGTGTGTGGATACTTGCTCGTCAACAAGATCGATTTGGATAGTTGAGGCTAAGTGGTTCAGCTCCGGTGTTGAGATTATAGCTATGGATTGTCACTTAATTGCAGCACCCATTTTGAGGTTGTGATTCAGTTGAGCATTCGTTGACAGGCTGACTAAGTTTTGATTCAGTTGAGCATTCGTTGACAGGCTGACTAAGCCTGCTTATTACCCACAGGCTCAGTTTTCTTTAGTCCAGGGAGATGGTATTAGATAGATGTTCGAAGGATGGTTCGTAGGCACATAGTGTGGTTTTTTGTTGCTTTTGACCTTGGTTCTCAATTTTTGTTGGACTTTTTGATGTCTACTCAGCGGAAGAAGTGTACTTGAGTTGGGTTGTGGTTTCACCCACAGTCGGTGGGTCTTTCTGGATTGGATCATTTGATTTTGAGAGAGTGTGCTTCAGACTCATGAATTTTGGTTTCGAGGGTCATCGGGACAAGTTAGTGGCCTTGGCAGAGATCGCAGACTTTGGTCACTACCATTTGAGCATTTAGGTAGAACCTTATGGGGTCTTGTTCATATGTTAATCCGTGTGGATTTTTTGTGGGTCAACTTCAGTCTTTCAAGACTAGTACGGTATGATTATGCGGGCAGGACTCGAATGATGTTAGAGAGATTTTGTATAGCTCAGAGTAGGTAGCAGGTTTGGGTTTCATGCCTCGATCGTGCTCGGTTTAGTTAGAGGTCAGTTGGTTGTTGAGGATGAGTTTTTGGTTACTTGGAAAGTAAAGTAAGGTTGTGAGTGAAAATGGGATACCTTAAGTTAAATCCCATAGAAGCATTGGTTGGGGTCGTAGAGGTTGTCTGAGGGCTTTACAGGGTATGCGGGCCCATTACCTCATCCTTTCAAGCTTTCGGCTCATTCTATCCATTTACATTTGAGGCTAAAAATCCTTTTAGTAGTGTATATTGCAATGACCCTCCAGGTTGTTTTCCCTGTTTCCATTTATTTTTGGTGTTTTGAGCCTTCCCATAGCTGCTATAGGTCATTTATGACTTACCCGGACAGTCGATTTGATTTTCGAACAGTTCGTTTGGGTTTTAAACTCATTTCCCTATTTTGCAGCATTTAAAGTTGAGAAATTGGTCTTGAACCAAAACTTCTAGTAAACAACCTTGTATGAGAATTCCGATAGTGCTGTTAGCTCCAGAACGTGGATTTTAGGCTAAGAGGACCCTTGGTTCGGGTCCCGAGGCTTCTGGACTCATTTTGGGCTATTGGTTGGAAATAGATGAAAACGAAACAGTGGGTGTGTTGCCCACTTTCTATCAAAATGACCTCTTTTCATAAATTCGATAAATACATTAGATCCATAACGTGTTTTATGATCAATTTACACTATTGGTTCATGTTTGTAGGGTTTCGAATGAGTTTTGAGGGTTAAAACCAAGTTTTGGAAATTGTTGGTGCCTAAGTTGCTGGTGTAGCCACTTTAGCAGCCAAATGACCGCTTTAGCGGTGGCTGCCCAGCCAAGGCAGAGTCGCTTTAGCAACTATTTTGCCATTTTAGCAGTCACCGCTTTAGAGAGCATTTGACCGCTATAGTGGCCATCGCTGGTGGTTTATATAAATCATTTTTCTCGAATTTCAGCTTCATTCTCTAAGTGTAATACCCCATTAGAGAGGCTTGGACGTTTGGAAATCATGCGGATTTCATCCCGTTGAGCTTAGGTATGTTATGTTATCATTACTTGATCCTTTTTCGCCTAATTTCATCTCTAATTCTGTTTAAATTCTTGATTTCACTCTTGTTTTTCCTGCTCTTGGAGCTATTTTAAGCCCTATTCGAGACTCCATTTGTGCTCAAATTTTGAGCACGCATTCTTTGTCCTTCGAGGAATCTCGTGATGAATTCAATTTTGTAATTCCATTAGCGGCCACCCAGGCCTATTTTTGGCCCAAACTTTTATATTGTTATATAGGTATTATTTTTCTCATATTAATGTGTAGATTATGATTTTGCTAGTGCGACATCATTCATAGATCATGGAGTGAAGACAAGCAGTTCAAGACTATTGTTCGGCTTCGAAGTAGGCTACGGTTTACTCTTCTCTATGAGATTGTGTATTGTATAGATTGCATGCTAGGTAAGGGTTGTAGGATAGGTTCATGTTCATCGGTATCCCTATAATAGTATTTGACATGTTTAGGGGATTTATATTAGTAATGTAAATTGAGCCTTAGCCTAGAATACCTATTATAGTTATGGGACTATAGTATGCCTGATTATAGACTTGTTTGACCTTAGGTTGACATGAAGGATCCCTTAGTATAAATCGAATTGTGACACTTAGTGATTTGAGTGATATCAATCGATTAGATCTTTCCAGTAGCTTGATAGTCCTATTTACCATATCCTTTCTGAGTTATAATGTTGTTATCTTGGTAATTTGTATATTGTTGGGCTCGAGGCCTTGGTTATGAGACCATGGACACAAGGTTAGTTATTTATACTTTAAAGGAGTTATGATTTAGTATATAGATGCTTAGGCGCTTACATTTGCTTTGTTTGGATACTGGTGATGGTATGCATATATTATCTGCATTCCCACGCTAATGTTTAGCCGGTTAAGGCCCTTTTTTGCAAAAATTCGTACCTGTTTTCCCTTAGTTAGTATATGGTCCACCTTTAGGACTAGACTTAGCTCTTTTAGTGCCTTAGGACGGGATTGAGAAACCTTAGCCTAGGTTCGGGTAGGTGTTTGCCTTAGGTTGGGTTATCAAAGTTTGGTACGGGCACCACTACCCTTTTTAGATGGTATGCTTTGAATAACTCTCCTTTAGGCTTAGATGGGTTTATGACTACTTTCTTGGGCTATTACCTTGGGTCTGGATTGCCTAATACTTGATTGCACGCCTATTTAGCTTTTTTACCCTTGGGGATGGCAGTAACTGATCTTTGACCACACCTCTTTGATCTAGTAATAGGAACCCACCTGGCCTTAGAGGATTTGACTGCTCGAGACTGAATTTTATAAATAAATTGATTAGTGATGGGCTTAGACCCCTAAACTACCGCTAGTTATGTCATGCTTATGAGTTCTATTTTGAGTTCGACATCTGTTTATGTTTACGACTTGGGAGTTCTGGCCTCTTGTTATTATCCACTAGTTCGGGTTTGAACTCGAATTTTGTTATTATATAGTTATGGATCATCTGGCCTCTTGTTATTATCTACTAGTTCCGGTTTGAATCTGGCTATCGTTATCGTACAGTGATAGATCATCTGGCCTCTTATTATTAACCATAGGTTCCTGTTCGAATCTGGTTCTTGTTATTGTTACTGTTATGGATATGGATTATGGAAGTCCTGGTTCAGGACCAAACAGTGTATACGGATATCTTGAGTCCCTTATGGGCATGGGCCTCTTCATTCGATGAGCCACAGTAACCAGAGAAGGATGGTCGCTGTAGGTCCTGCCTTTGCGAGCTATTGAGTTGGAGGAGGTGTATACACTTGTTTAGGATATGGTACTTGGTTTATCTCGCATCATCATGTTCTTTTCATGGTTTTCATTCATTCGTATACATCGCCTATTACCAGTATAATTGTTTGGTACTTGTATTTGTAGGTCTTATGGGGGACTGTATAGGTACAGGTTATGGTTGCTCTTTGCTGAGTGTTTGCTTATGCCTTCCGGGATTATGGGGGCACGATTAGGTTATTATTTGTCCGGGCTATCCAGTTACATTATTGTTCGATTATTATTGTATAGTTCATGGAAGGTTGGTTATGGATTGGTACCCGAGGTTGTAGGTACACTTCCGAGTTCCTTTACTCCTTATTATGGTAAGATTTATTATTGTTAGACTATCTTATGATTATTCACATTTCGATTAGAGACTCTGATTATACTAGAGCTAGCTCCCCTATTTGGTTATGATCCTTGAGATGTTAGGCTAGCTCCCTCAGGTTAGTGCCTTCGTGTTCCGTTCTATATATGTAGTATTATCGTATATCCCTCCTCTTCCTTAACGGTTCTTATTTTATATACCCTTCTTGCCTCGTACTACTACTATATATCCTTCTTTCACTCTTCACTTATGTATAGACTAGTTATGTACGGTATTGCACCTTCATCCCGGATTACTTGTAGGGTATGACAGTTTATCTTTACTTTTCCATTCGTATTATTATGTCTCGTTCCTTATATAGGTGTCTATAATTTATATTCTTGCTTTACATGTTATTTATACTTGCATTGTCTTTGGAGCTCCGTCTGTCTGTAACACCCCGTATATTTCTGAACCTAATTGATTGTCTTAACATTTATGGAATTATTTAAACATGAGATGGTTGGTGGATTATATATTAATTTTGTTGGGCTAAACTAATCTTGTGCTATATTAAGGCCCAATAATTAGGCAAAAGACATGGCCTAAAATAGAAAATGACCCATTCTCAATGTTGACCAAGTAAACACTTCAATTATTGACCCAAGTGTGGCTAAGGATGGCCATGAGGGGCTATATAATGTGGAAAATTAGATTTTTATTCATTTAGACACACATGCAAATCTAGAAATTTCCACAAGATTTTCTCATCTTTCACAAACCCTAAGCTACTAACTCTTTGGACAAGATCACTCCTTTGCAAGCTTGGGTAAGCGTTTACTCTTATGGTTTAATATATTATATGCTTAAGATGGTGTATAAATCATGTTGGTTATGTTGGCAAAGTGTTGGACAGTTCACTATGTGTAAAACAGTCTACTTTTGCGTAATCGGTGAAGGGTTTTGCCTTATGAACTTGAAAATGGACTTGTGGTCTTGAAGGAAGTGAACTGGATGGATTAAATATCAACATGTAAGATGTGGTTATATCCTTGACTTGCTTTCTCCTTGTGTATAACATTTGGAATTGTTGTTGTGAAATTGTGCAAGGAATTAGTGACGTATTGAAAGAAAAATGTAGTTTGGTGATATTTATGTTCGTTGTGAAACCATGGTTGTTTTTTGGCATCTAAAATAACTTAAAATATGAAAAGAGAAGTTTAATTATGACCATGGACCATTCATTGCGAAAAAGGACCCGAAACTGACCACCGGAGGCTGAAACGGGCACCCACCCTCGCGAGTAGGGTACCTGCGGGCGCAGATACCAACGCAGGTTACCATGGACCAGGCCAATGGTCACCTTCGGATGCACCTCACCCACCTTCAGGCGTAGGTGGCTTTGCAGGTCAGCCCAGAACTCCGTTTCGATTGTTTTTGCATCTTTTTGACCCCCCAAGCACCCTATACCCTTCATGAATGCAATTATCAACTTATGGTACATTTTGAATGACTTTAAAGGAGTATCCCAGAGGTATTTTGAATGGTATCAATTATGTATTGTTGTAAATGTGTTGTTGTGAAAGGTATTGAGATGACTTGATGGAGTAATTGTGACGTAGTGTTAATGAGGAAGTGTAAAGGATAAACTTGGTGTGAAATGTTATTGGTTTATGCTGTCTTGGTCAATGTGTGGAATGTTATGGTATTGTTGGTATGGTGATGCAATTCATTGTCGTGCTATGGACTTGTAATGTAGTTAGTTGTTAACGTGAGCTTTGTGATGTACTTGTGTTGTAGAGTAACACGTAAGGAAGGAGCTGAATTGTTGTATTCACATATAGGACTGTATATTCATATTGGGAAGCTAAGTTATGTTAGGTTAACTTTTTCAGTATCCTTTGCAGCATCTATTGTCCTCATTGTTACCGAGCTTGTTTCTCATTTCTAAATGTCTCAAAGTATCTCATGTCAAGTTATCACATGTTGTTGTTCATATGTCTCTTAATCATGGACTGATGTTCCAAAGCTCCAATAATGTTATGCCTATCAACGTATCAATCTCTCAAAAGTAAAGAAATGAAGTAATGCATAGTTGTTGGTTGTAAGAGTACGGGTGGCAGCTCTAGAGGCATAAGCCTAGCTCGAGCCGATCCCGAGGTTATTGGACAGGGGGCAGCTCTAGAGGCATAAGCCTAGCTCGGGCCGAACCTGACAGGGGGCAGCTCTGGATGTAAGAACCTAGCTCCAGCCGAACTTGATATATTTGTTTATGGGTGGCAGCTCTAGAGGTAAGAACCTAGCTCGAGCCGAACCTGATATATTGATTTATGGGTGGCAGCTCTAGAGGCATAAGCCTAGCTCGGGTCGATCCCAACATAACGTTATGTTATGTTAAGACCCACTGATCAGTTGGGGCCCGGGTATGATGTACACAGGTGATGATGATTAAACATAGAAGAAAAGAAAGTAATGAAAGCAATATACATGGTTCCAAACATACACAACGATGGGTTATTCATATTGACTATTCTCTTGCATTTGAATTCATTGAAGTCTTATGTATGATGCAGTTTCATATATCCTTACATAGTCAGTATATTCTTCGTACTGACGTCCCTTGGGGGACTTACCTTACTTGCTACAGACACAGGTGCTAGTAGACCTCCACAGTAGGTTGCGGGTCATTTGAGGATCATTGGTGATCTCCAGTTGGTTCGGGGCTTTCCGAGTCATTATGTATATTTGTTTTGGTATTGTATAAAATGGGGACGTTTCTCGACTCTAGGTTGGTTATGTCTATGTATCTGTATAGGCTTGGTAGATGTTGTGGGACAAACGAAGGAATGTAAGGGATGTATGCTTTTGACATGGAGGCCCTAATGGTCAAGTTCCATATATGTATATATCATATGTTTTCCATGACTTCCACCATTAGCATCTTGTATCCATACGTGATAGTAATGTTCCTTGAGTGACATGCATACGAAGGTACATGAATGAAGATTGGTTGTCTCAGGCCTTACCGGCTTAGGGTCCCAGTCCTCCCCGGTGGAATTCAAGGCGTGACAAAAGTGGTATCAGAGCAGGTCGTCCTAAGGGTGTCTACAAAGTCGTATCTGAGTAGAGTCTTTCTTATGGATGTGTTGCACGCCACATTTATAAGTAGGAGGCTATGGGACATTTAGGAGTTGTTTCTTTTCTTCATTTTTTAGATTGTGCATTAGATCCAATGTTGTAGGTGGAATCATATCTGACCATTGAAATTGGTTTTCTTCTGTATAGTAAAATGCCAATTACAAGACAAGATAGGGGCAAAGATAAGAAGGTAGAGATGCTTGCCGAAAAAGGAACTAGTAAATCACCACCTGACCAATCTAGTCAGGGTGGGTCTGAAACTGAATTTGCAACGCGGGCTTCTTCTACTTTTCCAGCTCCAGAAGAGCCGAGAAGGAGAGAAGACCCTGACGAAACACCTATTAATGCTACTGAGCAGGATATAAGAAATGCGGTGCACCTGTTGACTCAGATAGTCGTTGCACAAAATCAAGGACAAGTTGGTCCAGCCTTTGCATAGAAGAGGGGGAATCAAAGGCAAAGGAGAATGGCACAAGAATTTGAAAGAGGGTCGTCAAAGAGGGCTAGACCTATGGGACAGTTCATGGTGTCCCAAGGAGAATTTAGGTCTCGGGTCTTTAACAGACCACCTAGCCCATCATTTCCTCGTCAGCTGTGCCACCGCTGTGGGAAGTTTCATTCAGGTGAATGCTGGTTTCAAACAAATGTTTGTTACTGGTGTGGTATGTCGGGACACATAAAGAAAGGGTGTCCACAAAGGAACACGGGTGGTATGGCACAAACTACGGGACCAACTGTCGCATCGCCATCATTGGTACCTCCTCTAGGTAGAGGTGCACAGCCTATGGGGCGCGACAGAGGTTTTAGAGGAGCAACTAGTTCTAGCAGAGCCCAGATTCGTACCTATGCCTTAGCGGATCGACAAGATTAGGAGACTTCTCCTGATGTAGATACAGGTACATTATTCATATTTTTTTATAAGGTATATGCATTGATTGACCCAGGTTCTATATTATCATATGTTACTCCATTGATTCCGGAATTTTTTTTTTTAAAAGAACACCAGAATTACTAGTTAAGCCATTTGAAGTACCTACAACTGTTGGTGAATTTATTATAATGAAGAGAGTATATCGTAATTGTATAGTAACTGTTTGTGATCATGTTACATTGGCTGATCTTATTGAGTTAGAAATGGTGGACGTTGATGTTATAATGGGTATGGATTTGTTGGCTCCTTATTATGCCACGGTAGATTGTTGAGCTAAGAAAGGTACATTTTTAATTTTCCATACACAAAAAAAAAGAAATGCTCATGAATGGAAGGGTAAGGTGGGAGCACCGAGAGGTAACTTTATTTCCTATTTTAATGTAAGGAAAATGATACCCAAAGGAGTACATATGTCACTTAGTAAGAGTGAAAGATACTGAGGTGAAGCCACTAACTCTTCAATCGATTCTGGTGGTAAATGAAATTCTTGAGAAATTTCCTGAAGATTTTTTAGGTTTACCTCCAGAACGGGATGTAGAGTTTTGTATTGATATGATGCCAGGCACTCAACCTATTTCTATTCCTCTGTATAGCATGGTCCCGACAGAGTTACGGGAATTAAAGGAGCAATTAAAAGACTTGTTGGACAAGGGATTCATAAAACCGTCCCCTTGGGGTGCACCAGTGTTAATTGTATGGAAGACAGATGGCACGTTGAGAATGTGTAATGATTATTGGCACTTGAATAAGGTGACAGTTAAGAATAAATACTTCCTCCCCAGAATCGATGATCTATTTGATCAATTATAGGGTGCCAAATGTTTCTCAAATATTAACTTAAGATCGGCTTATTATCAAGTAAGGGTTAGAGAAAAAGATATACCCGAGGCAGTTTTTCGAACACGGCATGGTCATTATGAGTTTTTAATTATGTCAGTTGAACTAACAAATGCACCAGCTGTCTTTATGGATTTGAAGAATAGGGTGTTCAAGCGATTTTAGATGTGTTCGTGACCGT
The DNA here is from genome assembly GCA_031232105.1 of Capsicum rhomboideum. NCBI lineage: Eukaryota > Viridiplantae > Streptophyta > Magnoliopsida > Solanales > Solanaceae > Capsicum > Capsicum rhomboideum. The sequence continues at coordinate 84,887,569 of CP124712.1, forward strand.
GTTTGGAGATGATATTTTGGTTTACTTAAGATCACAAGAGAACCAGGCTAAATATTTACGGCAAGTATAACAGATTCTTTGTGACCGTAAGATATATGCAAAGTTCTCTAAATGTGAGTTTGGTTAAAATTCGTAGCGTTCTTGGGTCACATTGTATAGGATGAAGGACTCAGGGTTGATAAACAAAAGATAGAAGCGGTGAAAACAAATTGGCTAAGGCCTACGACGTTTACAGAGATTCATAGTTTTCTTGAATTGGTTGGCTATTATAGGAGATTTGTTGAAGGATTTTCTTCTATCTCGGCACCCTTAGCAAAGCTAACACACAAGGCAATCAAGTTTCAGTGGAATGATGCATGTGAGAAGAGTTTCCATGAGCTGAAAGATAAATTGACTTCTACACCTGTATTAGTACTTCCCGAAGGCACAGAAGGGTAAGAAATATATTGTGATACTTTAGGAGTCGGCTTAGGATGTGTATTGATGCAACATGGGAATGTGATAGAGTATGCTTCACGACAGTTGCAACCACATGAGAAAAATTATCTCACACATGATCTTGAGTTAGAAGTCGTGATATTTGCTTTAAAAATATGGTGTCACTATTTGGGGTTCACGTTGATATATATACTGATCATGAAAGTTTTCAGTATATTTTTATGCAAAAGGAACCTTACTGAAGACAGCAAAGGTGGTTGGAATTACTAAAAGATGATGATAGTGATATCCTATACCATCCGGGAAAAGTAAGCATGGTAGCCGATGCATTGAGTCGTAAAGCAATAGGAAGCACTAATAACCAGTGGCCGGAAAAAGCAAGATATAATTAAGGACCTACATCAACTAGCTAGCTTAGGAGTTCATCTTCTTGAAACTCCAGGTGAAAGAATTATAGTATAAAATGCGGCAGAGTCTTAACTTGTAGTTGAGGTGAAGGAAAAGCAGTATGCAAATCCTATTTTATTTCAGTTGAAAAAGAATGTACAGCAAAGTTCGACAAAGGTATTTGAGCTTATGCAAGGGGGAGTACTTCAATGCCAAAGTAGAATTTGTGTACCGGATATAGATGAGCTAAGGAAATGAATTATGACAGAAGCACATCATTCACGGTCTTTTATTCATCCGAGAGATACCAAAATGTATTATGATTTGATTTGAAAGAAACGTATTTGTGGGGGTAACATGAAGAAGAACATTGCAGAATGTGTAGCCCAATGTCCAAATCGTCAAACAGTAAAAGTAGAGCATTAGAAACCTGGAGGTTATAGGCAATGTACTAATCTTCCAGTCTAGAAGTGGGACATGATTAACATGGATTTCAACACAGGTTTTCCTCGTACACTGCGGAAATTTGATTCCATATGGGTGATAATTGACAGGCTAACCAAGTCAGCGCATTTCCTACCAATCAAGACCACTTATACAACTGAAGATTATGCAAAGTTGTATGTTAAAAAGATAGTACGATTACATGGGATTCTAATTTCTATTATATCAAACATGGGAGCTCAAGTTACTGCATACTTTTGAAAATCTTTTCAGAAGAGTTTAGGAACCCAAGTGAGTTTGAGTACAACTTTTCATCCTCAAACAGATAGACAAAGCAGAACGTACCATCCAAATACTTGAAGATATGTTACGAGCTTGCACATCGGACTTTAAAGTAGTTGGGATGATCATTTATCTCATATTGAATTTTCCTTCAAGTATCAAAAGTTATATGGGAGAAAGTGTAGATTACCAAGTGGATGGTTTGAAGCAGGTGAGACTTCTTTACTCGGGCCAAATCTTGTTCATCAAGCTATAGAGAAAGTAAGGTGATACAACAGCGGCTACAAACGGCCCAAAGTCAACACAAGTCATATGCCAATATTAGAAGAAGGGAATTAGAATTTTCCATAGGTGATTGGGTAGTTTTGACAGTGTCACCAATGAAAGGGGTAATGAGATTTGGAAAGAAATGAAAGTTAGCCCTAGATAACGTGCCGTAAAGATTGTTTGAAGATTTGGTCAAGTCGCGCATGAATTTGAAATACCCCAAGAACTCTCCATAGTTCATCTAGTATTTCATGTGTCGATGCTTCGAGAGTGTAAAGGGGACCCATATCGTATGGCTCCCAAGGAAGAGGTACAAGTTATGGAGGTTCTCACCTATGAAGAGATACCTCTTGCTATTCTGGATCGACAAGTGAAAAGACTAAGGAATAAAGAAGTAACTTTCAGAAAAGTGCATTGGAGAAATCAACAGGTAAACGAGATCACATGGGAAGCTGAGAAAATAATAAAGTCTAAGTACCTTCATTTGTTTCAAATGGAAGGAAAAGTTCAAGGTACTGAGTTGAAGAAATAACAAGTAAGTCTTTACAAGCATTATGTGTATATGAGACCATGAAGGATAACCTTAAACTCGAATATGTGTAAATTGGATATGTTACTAACATTCGAGGACGAATGTTCCTAAGGAGGGAAGGATGTAACACCCCATACATTTCCGAACCTAATTGATTGTCTTAACATTTATGGAATTATTTAAACATGAGATGGTTGGCGTATTATATATTAATTTTGTTGGGATAAATTAATCTTGTTCTATTGGGCTCAATTAAGGCCCAATAATTAGGCAAAACCCATGGCCCAAAATGGAAAATGACCCATTCTCAATGTTGACCAAGTAAACACTTCAATTATTGACCCATGTGTGGATAAGGATGTCCATGAGGGGCTATATAATGTGTAAAATCATATTTTTATTCATTTATACACACATGCAAATCTAGAAATTTCCACAAGATATTTCTCATCTTTCACAAACCCTAAGCTACTAATTCTTTGGACAAGATCACTCCTTTGCAAGCTTGGGTAAGTGTTTAATCTTATGGTTTAAGATATTATATGCTTAAGATGGTATATAAATCATGTTGGTTATGTTGGCAAAGTATTGGACAGTTCACTATGTGTAAAACAGCCCACTTTTGCGTAATCGGTGAAGGGTTTTACCTTCTAAACTTGAAAGTGGACTTGTGGTATTGAAGGAAGTGAATTGGATGGATTAAATATCAACATGTAATATGTGGTTATTTCCTTGACCTGCTTTAGCCTTGTGTATAACATTTGGAATTGTTGTTGTGACACTGTGGATGGAATTAGTGATGTATTTAAAGGAAAATCTGGTTTGGTGATGTTTATATGTGTTGTAAAACCATGGTTGTTCGTAGGAATATAATATTACTTAAAATATGAAAAGAGAAGTTTAATTATGACCATGGACCATTCATTGCGAAAAAGGACCCGAAAATAACCCCCGGAGGCTGAAAAGGGCACCCGCCCTCGCGAGCAGGCCACCTGTGGGTGCAGATGCCAATACAGGTGACCATGGAACAGGAAAATGGTCACCTTCGGATGCACTTCACCCACCTACGGGCGCAGGTGGCTTCTCAGGTCAGCCCAGAACTCCGTTTCGATTGTTTTTACATCTCTTTGACCCCCCAAGACCCCTATACCCTTCATGGATGCAATTATCAACTTATGGTACCTTTTGAATGACTTTAAAGGAGTATCCCAGAGGTATTTTTAATGGTATCAATTATGTATTGTTGTTCATGTGTTGTTGTGAAAGGTATTGAGATGACTTGATGGAGTAATTGTGACGTAGTTTTAATGAGGAAGTGTAAAGGATAAACTTGGTGTGAAATGTTATTGGTTTATGATGTCTTGGTCAATGTGCGGAATGTTATGGTATTTTTGGTATGGTGATGCAATAAATGGTATTGTAAGAGGGTGAAATGACGTTATATGGCAGTCACGTAATTCATTGTCGTGCTATGCACTTTTAATGCAGTTAGTTGTTAACGTGAGCTTTTAACACATGACTTCTTAAAAGTGAACTTCACATTTCACTTTCCCTCCATTTTTCTTCACTCTATTTTTCCATTCACAATACACTTTAGAACCCAACAATCTCCCACATGAATGGGGAATGGCTATTTCAACAAAGAATATACGGACAAGTGTGTGATCAACAAGCAAAGACTAATTGCATCTGGATAAGTAGGTTTCCCTTTGAACTTTCCATAGTGAACTTGCATCGGATGCACTCGGTCAATCGGTAGATGTGATATCTTTGAACCGTCGAACTTTAATGTACACCTAGACAACACAAATCGCACAACCAGCCTTTTACCATTTATGGTTCTCACGGTTTTGTTCATTTCAGCCATGAACACTACCTGGTTTCATGAAAGCTTAGAGAATAGGCCTTTGCTATCATTCTCCTTGAAGCGGCTTCTACTTCACTCTCACATAGGTGATTCCTAAACGTTTCAATCCTCTAGATTAAACTATTTGGTCAAATCTGCCAAACTTAGAAATCATTAAAAGACTACCAACCATAAGTCTTATTCTTGTTTCCTGAACATTGTCTTCATCATGAGAACGGGTTGAGTTTATTGACAATGTTGAACTGTTAATCACAACTTTGTTTGATCTCTTTGAACCTAGCTCTTGGGATCTCCAGTTCGCTAGGTAGAGTTACCGTTGTGACGACTTGTCCTAGGCCGTAAACCCATTTCCTTCGATGATTTCTCAACTCCCTCTCTAGATAGGCCTTTTGTAAGTGGATCCGACACATTATCCTTTGAATTTACATAGTCAATCATGATAATTCCACTAGAAAGAAGTTCTATGTCTCCGTCTTATATGACGAGATTTACCATTATACATTATGCTCCCTACCCTACCAATTGCCGCTTGACTATCACAGTGTATGCATACTGGTTCCAATGGTTTGGGCCAATAAGGAATATCTTCCAAGAAATTTTGGAGCCATTCAGCTTCTTCACCGACTTTATCTAATGTGATAAATTCAAATTCCATAGTAGAGCGGGCAATACAAGTCTGTTTGGATGATTTCCAATAGACTGCTCCTCCACCTAAAGTAAACACATATCCACTCGTAGATTTTACTTCATTTGATCCGGTGATCCAATTTGCATCACTATATCCTTCAATTACTGCTGGATATTTGTTGTAATGCAAAGCAAAGTCTTGAGTATGTTTTAGATACCCCAAAACTCTTTTCATTGCCATCTAATGAGTTTGATTGGGATTACTCGTGTACCGACTTAATTTACTAATAGCGTATGCTATATCCGGTCGTGTACAATTCATGATATACATCAAACTTCCCAACACTCTTGCATACTCCAATTGTGAATCACTTTCACCTTCATTCTTTTAAAGTGCAAAGCTCACGTCTAAAGGAGTCTTGGCAATATTGAAATCCAAATACTTGAACTTGTCAAGTACCTTTTCAATATAATGAGACTGTGACAATGCCAACCCTTATGGAGTTCTATGAATTCTTATTCCTAAGATCACATCCGTAACTCTAAGGTCTTTCATATCAAACTTTCTCTCAAGCATTCGTTTCGTAGCATTTATGTCAGAAATGTCTCTACTGATGATCAACATGTCATCCACATACAAACAAACAATGACTTGGTTATTTGGAGTGTCTTTAATGTAAACACATTTATCACATTCATTTATTTTGAATCTATTTGCCAACATGGTTTGGTCAAACTTTGCCTGCCACTGTTTGGGTGCTTGTTTTAGTCCATAAAGTGACTTAACAAGTTTGCACACTTTCCTTTCTTTACTAGGAACGACAAAACCCTCAGGTTGTTCCATGTAAATTTCTTCCTCCAATTCTCCATTTAAAAATGCAGTTTTCACATCCATTTGATGGATTTCAAGACCATATACCGCAGCTAATGCAACCAACATCCAAATGGACGTTATCCTTGTTACTGGCGAGTATATGTCAAAATAATCAAGACCTTCCTTTTGTCGAAAGCCTTTCACTACAAGTCTTGCCTTGTATTTGTCAATAGTACCATCAACTTTCATTTTCCTTTTGAAGATCTATTTAGAACCTAAAGGTTTATTTCCTGGAGGAAGATCAACCAACTCCCAAGTAGGGTTGCTCAAGATTGAATCAATCTCACTATTGACAGCCTCTTTCCAAAAGGATGAGTCCGCAGACGATATCATTTCTTTAAACCTTAGAGGATCATTTTCAAGAAAAAATGTTACAAAATCTGATCCAAAGGAAGTCGACGTTCTTTGACGTGTACTACACCTTGGATTCTCTTCATTATGTTCATTCTCCCTTGTTTCATCCCTAGGTCATTTAGACCCTTCACTAGACAGCTCTTGTCTTGTCTTATACTGATAAATGTGTTCAAAGAACTCAGCATTATCTGATTCCATTACCGTATTCTCATGGACATCCGGATGTTCGGATTTATGAACCAAAAATTGACATGCTTTACTGTTTGTAGAATATCCGATGAAAACACAGTCGACTGTCTTTGGTCCTATTTTCAACCTTTTAGGTATAGGAACTTGGACTTTGGCTAGACACCCCCATACTTTGAAATATTTCAAGTTGGGTTTCCTTCCTTTCCATTTCTTATATGGAATAGATTGTGTCTTTCTATGGGGTACTCGATTGAGTATTCGGTTTTCTGTAAGGATAGCTTCCCCCCACAAGTTTTGCGGTAAACCTGAACTTATTAGTAAGGCATTCATCATTTCCTTCAATATTCGTTTTTTCCTTTCCTCAATCCCATTTGATTAAGGTGAATACGGGGCCGTAGTTTGATGGACAATTCCATTTTCCAAACATATCTCCGTAAAAGGAGATTCATAGTCTCCACCCCTATCACTTCTTATCATTTTGATCTTTTTATCCAACTGATTTTCAACTTCAGTTTTATATTGCCTATATGCATCTATTGCCTCATACTTACTATTCAGCAAATAGACATAACAAAATCTAGTGCAATCGTCGATAAAAGTTATGAAATACTTTTTCCCACCACGAGATGGTGTCGACTTCATATCATAAATGTCTATGTGAAATAGGTCTAAGGGATCGAAATTCCCTTTAACAGACTTATACGGATACTTAGCATACTTAGATTCAACACATGTTTGACACTTTGATTTACTGCACTCAAAGTTAGGCAAAACTTCCAAGTTAATCAGTTTTTGCAAGGTTTTATAATTGACATGTCCTAAACGTTCATGCCATAAATCATTTGACTCAAGTAAGTAAGAAGAACTAGAACTTTTATTCATATCAATAGTCATTACATTGATCTTAAAAAGGCCCTCGGTGAGGTAACCTTTGCCTACATACACTTCATTCTTATTAATTACAACTTTGTTGGAAACAAATACACATTTGAAACCATTCTTAGTCAGAATCGAAGTAGAAACCAAGTTCTTCCGCAACTCCAAAACATGAAGACTATTTAGTTTCTCCACCTTGCCTGATGTCATCTTCAAGCAAACCTTGCCTGTTCCTTCAATCTTTGTCGTAGCGAAGTTGGCCATAAATATCTTCTCATCCTCTTGAGCCGGAGCATATGATGCAAATAGTTCTTTGTTGGCACACACGTGGTGGGTGGCACCTGAATCAATCCACCACTCTTTAGGATTTCCAACAAGATTGCATTCCGAGAGCATAGCACACAGATTGTCCATTTCCTCTTTGGATTCAGCCATGTTTGCTTGGTCCTTTTTCTTGCCCTTCATCGGAGCCCGACAATCAACCGACTTGTGGCCATCTTTAACACAGTTAAACCAATTTCCTTTGAATTTCTTCTTAGGAGGATTGCCTTGTTGTGCTTGTGCTTTCTTTCTCTTCTTTGATTTGTTGGGATCTTCTTCCACAATGTTTGCTCCATTTATTGTAGAATTCCCACGAGACCTCTTCTCTGCTGCCTTATTGTCTTCTTCAATCCTCAACCTCACAATGAGGTATTCAACTGACATGTCCTTTCGCTTATACTTTAAGTAGTTTTTTAAAGTCCTTCCACAAAGGTGGTAACTTTTCAATTGTAACAGCTACTTGAAAAGCATCGTTCACAATCAAACTTACAAAGAAGGTTAAGTGAACATTAATAACATTCTTAAAATGTTTAACAAAGGCATTATCTAAAAGTATACCTTCTGCAAGGAGGTCATGAATAATGACTTGCAAATCTTGGACTTGGGTAACTACAGCTTTATTGTTTACCATCTTAAAGTCCAAGAATTTGGCAACAATGAATTTCTTCATTCCGGCATCCTCTGTTTTGTACTTCTTTTCTAAAGCATCCCAGAGTTCCTTTGATATGTTCATCATGCTATACACATTGTATAGATCATCTTGTAGGCCACTCAATATGTAATTCTTACATAAAAAATCCGAGTGCTTCCTAGCTTCAGTTACTACAAAGCGATCCTTTTTCTGAGTATCCTCCGGCAATACAGGAACACTTTCTGTGATGAACTTTTGTAGACTCAATGTAGTCAGATAAAAGAACATCTTCTGCTGCCAACGTTTGAAATCAACACCAAAAAAATTTCCTGGTTTTTTCGCTAGTGCCATGGCATGAGCAACATTCGTACGACTTGAAGTATTAATGTTTGTTGCTGCAACATTCGTCGTTACATCATTGACTTGAATTTCACTAGTCATTTTGCTGTCACAAAGATACAACCAATTTAGTATTTTAAATACTAACAATAAAGTTTTTAAACTTTAAACAACTTGTTTCTAGTTTAACGACAAAGTTTTTATATTCTTAAAATCATTAACCGGATAATATTTGATTAGTGATGAAGTTTTTATATCTTCAAATCACTATCAAGTTCAGACAGAGTAGAAAACCAAATGGTTTTAATCTCCAGAAACCAAAAATACAGATTATAAATTCCTTAAGATTGTTGTTTCCGGGTACAAATATTTGTATTTTAATCAACAAGAACCTTAACTTTAAGTTCAAGAACAATAAAGAAGTTCAACAACTTCAAACACAAGTTCAACAATAATGAACTATCAAAATGAATTTTCTACTATTTTCTGGAAAATAGCAAAACCGTAAGAAAGAAGATGAAACAAAAAATTTAGAATCAAGTCCACCGAATTCACGGTGTGTCCTTAAGGAATTTATTCCCCTCAAGTACCCGAGGTTATGGAATCTTTCCTCCCAGGATAAAATGATTCATTTCAGTAGAATAGTGGTACCTCAAATTCTACCGAACTTCGAACACACTCAATGGTTGGATTGATCACACTTGAGTTTTTGAAGAAGAAGAAGATATTTTTCTTTCAATAATTTCGTGCCAATACCTGAGGAAAAATAAGGGATTTATAGCCATAAAGAGTTTCTTTCGAAAAGAAGCAATGGTTCATGAAAAGAGACAACTTTCTGAAACTGGTGCCGACCTGCGGAACCGCCTGCGCGCGCAGGTGGTCCATCTGCTGCCGCAGGTAGCTTCCAGAAAGTTTGTTGCCTTCTACGAAAAGTCACCTGCGTCGCGTGAAACAACGTGTCTTTTGCCTCGAAGGGTTGCGTCCCTTCGAGGTGTATTATGACATGCGTCCACACATTCCATGTGCGTCCATAAATGGAGAAAAATCATTTCTTATAGGAATTTTTGGATTAAACTATCAACAATTCTCAAGTTTCAAATAAACTTTGTCCCAAAAGATAGTCTTTCGATCGATCATTTGCCAAATCCAAATCCAAAGCCAAAGCTGAAGCCGAGCCGAGCGAGCGACGACGACGGCGCGAGGCTTGTCTTGTTCTTGCCTCACTATCCACATGAAGGAATGCATTCTAATAAATACACAAGAAATTTCCTTTCTCCCACCAATGTGGGAGAACTTGACTTCTAAAAAGTCAACTTCACATTTCACTTTCCCTCCATTTTTCTTCCCTCCATTTTTCCATTCACAATACACTTTAGAACCCAACAATAAATATGTGGAGTTGTATTTAGGTGGAAATGTAAAGTAGAAACTTGGTGTAAAATTCTATCGGTTTGCGATGTCTGTGTGGACTGTTTTGGTGATGTGTGGACTGATTTGGTGGTGTTGTTTTGTAAAAGCAGTAAGTTATAGTGTAATATGGTGGAATAATGTTATTTGGTAGTATAATGAAGGGGAAAGTGATGCACCACGTGTTTTGGAGGTTGGACGATTTTTACTTTCTGTTAAGCACCTACTTACCATCTTGTGAACTTATAATATAGCTAGCCGTTAATGTTCACTCCATTATGTACTTGTGTTGTAGAGTAACACATAAGGAAGAAGCCGAATCATTGTAGTTACGTGTTGGGATGATAAGGTATGTAAGGTTATTCTTTTCCGCATTCTTCTGCAGCATCTATTGTTCATATTATTATAACACTTGTCCTATCCCCAAAGGGTTGTACAGTATCTCCTTCCTCTAAATGGTTTAGAGTATCTCATTTCAGAGTTAGTAGTACTTGTTATTCACTTATTTCTCATTCATTGAACATGGTTCTAACGTTCCAATAATGTTACATTCTAAAGTTCTAAAGTTCCAATAAAGCACAGTTATCAATGTATCACTCTTATAGCTAAAGAATGAAGTAATGTGAGTAATTGTGTAATGGTTAATGTTGAGAATGGGTGGTATCTCATGGGATAAAAGGAACATCCGCATGAATGTCGATCCCGATTATTATAGCATGGGTGGTATCTCATGGAGTGAAAGAAACACTCGCATGAATGTCGATCCCATTATTATGGGTGGTATCCCATAGGATGAAAGGAACATCCGCATGGATGACGATCCCGATTATTATGTTATTTCCCAATGATCAGTTGGGCTCGGGCATGATATGATTGATGATTGATGATGTACAATATAGTAAAGTAAAGTAAAGTAAAGTACAATAAAGTAAAGAAAGCAATATACATGATTCCACACATATACCATATGGTAGTTTATTTATGATGTTCGTTCAATTGTACTTAATTCCATTAAAGTTCTTATATCTCATACAGTTACTTATAACCTTACATACTCAGTACATTCTTTCGTACTGACATCCCTTGGGGGACTTACCTTACTTGCTGCAGGCACAGGTACTAGCAGAACTCCTCAGTAGGCTGCGGGTCATCTACAGGATATTGGTGAGCTCCAATTCGGTTCAGGGCTTTCTGAGTCATATGTATATGTGGTTTTGGTACTGCATAAGCATTGTATATAAAGTTGGAAATTGTCCTGACTATATTTTTGGTTTTGTATCTGTTAGAGGCTTTGTAGACATTGTACAGCTAAAGGAAGGAACGTTGTACTTTTTTGACCATATGGAAAATGGTCGAGGGGTATTGATGCACTCCCAGCTGGTTGGGAAGAATTCAAAATGGCATTCCTTGATCACTATATCCCATATGAGGTCCGAGAGGCTCGTGCGGATCAATTCTTGAATCTGCGGCAGGGTAACATGAACGTCCGAGAGTATAGCCTTCGATTTAACTCTTTGGCCCGGTATGCTCTGAATATGGTAGCTACGATGACCTATAGAGTTCATCAGTATGTGGACAGACTGGAGACATATTTGGTTCAAGATTGTACTAGTGCTGCGTTGAACAGGGATATGGACATAGCTAGAATACAGGCCTTTGCGCAGAAAATGGAAGATCAGAGGCAACGAAGAAGAACACAAGGGTTTGAAGAAGGGACGTCGAAGAGAGATAGATCTACGGGACGGTCTATGGTGTCCCAAGGAGAGTTCAAGTCTTGGAGTTTTAATAAACCGCCTAGGCCATCATTTTCTCATTCCACGGCAGGCACTTCATCTCAATTCTGAGGGTTTTGAGGTAATCAAGCCGGGCAAAGTAGTGGAAGTCGTGGTTCACAGACAGCAGGGTTTTCTCGGCCGCCGTGTCAGCATTGCAGATGATATCATTCATGTGAATGCCTGCTGGGGATGAATATTTGTTATTGGTGTGGCATGACGGGGCACATGATGAGGGAATACCCACGAAGAGGCTCGGGAAGCATGGTACGACCTGCGGGATCCACTGTGGCATCATCATCATCGGTTCCTTCCTTAGGTAGAGGAGTGCAGCCTATTGGACGCGGTAAAGGTGCTAGAGGATAAGCTAGTTCAAGCGAAACTCAAAATTGCATTTATGCTCTAGCGGACCGTTAGAATTTAGAGGCATCTCCTGATGTAGTTACAAGTATCTTGTCCATATTCTCACATAATGTATATGCGTTGATTGATCCAGGTTCTACATTATCATATGTTACTCCTTTGATTGCTGAAAAATTCAAAAGAACGCCGGAATTATTAGTTAAATCAACTGAAGTAGATACACAGGTTGGTGAATCTATTATGCCAAAGAGAGTTTATCGTGATTGCATAGTCACTGTAGGTGGTCATGATACGTTGGTTGATCTTATTGAGCTAGACATGATAGATTTTGATGTTATAATGAGGATGGATTGGATAGCTTCTTGTTATGCCACGGTAGATTGTCGAGCCAAGAGGGTACAATTCCATTTTCCACAAAAGGATGTTCTTGAATGGAAGGGTAATGTAGGAGCACCGAGAGACAAATTTATTTCCTATCTTAAGGCTAGGAAAATGATATCCAAGGGATATATATGCCATTTAGTGAGAGTGCATGATATTGATGCGAAACCACCAACTCCTCAATCGGTTCCAGTAGTCAGTGAATTTCTTGACGTATTTCCAGAGGATCTTCCAGGTTTGCCCCCAGAATGGGAAGTAGAGTTTGGTATCGATGTAAATCCAGGCACTCAGCCTATATCTATTCCCCCGTATAGAATGGCTCCAGTAAAATTATGTGAATTGAAGGAGCAATTGAAAGATTTGCTGGACAAGGGCTTCATCAGGCCTAGTATGTCCCCATGGGGTGCACCGGTATTATTTGTACGGAAGAAAGATGGCACATTGAGAATGTGCATTGACTATCGACAGTTGAATAAGGTAACGATCAAGAACAAATATCCCCTCCCCAGAATTGATGATTTGTTTGATCAGTTACAGGGCGCCAGGTGTTTTTCAAAGATTGAGTTGAGGTCTGTTTACCATCAAGTCAGAGTTAGAGAAAAAGATGTACCCAAAAGAGCTTTCCGAATACGGTATGGCCATTATGAATTTTTAGTTATGTCATTCGGACTAACAAATGCACCAGCTGTGTCCATGGATTTGATGAAAAAGGTGTTTAATCCATTTCTAGACGTGTTTGTGACGGTATATATAGATGACATCCTGGTTTATTCAAGATCACAAGAGGACCATGCTAATCACTTGCGACATGTTTTACAAATCCTCCGTGAGTGTAAATTGTATGCAAAGTTATCTAAATGTGAATTTTGGTTGAAGTCCGTGGCATTCTTGGGTCACATTGTATCAGATGAAGGGATAAGCATTGATACGCAAAAGATTGAAGAGTGGTGAAAAATTGGCCAAGGCCTACGACACCTACGGAAATTCATAGCTTTCTTGGGTTGGCAGGTTATTATCAAAGGTTTGTTGAAGGGTTTTCTTCCATTGTTGCACCTTTAACGAAGCTTACACGCAAGGCAGTCAAATTTCTGTAGAATGATGCATGTGAGAGAAGTTTCCAAGAGCTGAACGATAAATTGACTTCTACACCGGTATTGGTACTTTCGAAAGGCACAGAGGGGTATGAAGTATATTTTGATGCTTCCAGAATTGGCCTAGGGTATGTATTGATGGAGTACGGTAATGTCATAGCGTATGCTCTACGCCAGTTACGGAAACACGAAAGAAACTATCCCACTCATGATCTTGAGTTAGCAGCTATGGTATTTGCTTTAAAGATATGGTGTCATTATTTGTACGGAGTTCATGTTGATATCTATACTGATCACAAAAGTTTTCAATATATCTTTAAGTAGAAGGAGCTCAATTTGAGGTAACAAAGGTAGCTAGAGCTATTGAAAGATTATGACATTGATATCCTATATCATCCAGGAAAAGCAAATGTAGTAGCTGATGCATTGAGCCGCAATGTAATGGGAGGCACGAGTGGCCAGTTGACGGAAAAGCAAGATTTAGTCAAAGATCTACATCAATTAGCCAGCTTGGGGGTTCATCTTCTTGAATCCTCCAATGAAGGGGTTTTTGTACAAAATACGGCAGAATCTCTACTCATAGCTGAAGTGAAAAAAAAGCAGTTTGCGGATCCTATGTTATTTTTGTTAAAAGAAAATGTACAACAGGGTTTTACAAAGGCACTTGATCTTACGCAGGAAGGAGTACTTCAATGCCAAGGTTGTAACACATGAGGTGAAGAAGCATGTACTAGAAACGAGCATGCGAAGAAGGAAAGAGCTGAGGCACAGAGTTGAGTTACGGCAGGACTCAAGTGACGTGAGTCCCACCCACGTGACGTGGGTGGCTGTCGTGACCAAATTCAGAGAATTGGAAAAACAGTCTGATTTCCACGGCAGGACTCACGTGGCGTGACTCCCACTCACATCATGAGAGTGGGTGCAGTGGATGGACTTCCGAGACTTGGATTTTTGGTCTAATTTCCACGACACCAACCTACGTGGAGTTACTGGGGTCTACGACACAAGTCACGGTACCATGGAATTTTGCCTTCTTTATACACCTGTTTTGACCGGAAGGAATGTTTGAGTGTAAGACCCATTCACTGTGTTGGGCTGGATTTATCTGATATGTTTGAGGCCCAATTAAGATGTAACAAGAAATGGGCCTAACCATGAAAAAAAATGATCCATTTAACATGGACCAAACATGTGGTCAAGGATAGACTTGACATGAGGGCCTATATAAGGGCAAAATTTAGATTTTTATTCATTAGAACTCTCATGCCTTTCTAGATATTTCTAAAGACATACTCATCTCACAAAACCCTAAGGCAACAATACTTGTTGGGACAAGATCATCTCTTTGCAACTATGGTAACTGATTACTCTTGTGAATTAACATAATATATATATATGAAAGATGGTGTAGATAATGTTGGTTATGCTTGAAAGTATTGAGTAGTGCATTTTTGGCTCCTTGCTAAAAGATGTGTCATCTTTGTGATTTGAACTTGAAAGGGGACGTGAGGTTTTGATGAAAGTGAATGGTATGGAGGATATACCAACATGTATGATGTGATTATGTCCCTAACCTGATTTCTCTTTGTGTATAACTTGTGGGATTGGGTTATGATGTCTTGGTCAATGTGGGGAATGTTGTCGTATTGTTGGTGACAATATTGTAAAGGGTAAAATGTAACTTATTGTCGTATTATGCACTTGTGTTGTAGAGTAACACGTAAGGAAGGAGTAGGATTATCGTATTCACATATAGGACTGTGTATTCATATTGGAAGGCTAAGGTATGTAGGGTTTCCCTTTTAGTGACCTTTGGCCACATCTATTATTCATATAAGGCCATTCCACTTGGAAATGGTTTCATGTCTCTTGTCTATTGTTAAAGGTACCACAGATGTTCCAAAGTTCCAATATCGTTATAACCACCAATGTATCAATCTCACAAAAAAAGTAAGGAAATAAAGTAATACATATGTGTTTGAGTACGGGTGGTAGCTTTGGGGGTGGGTGAAAGCCTAGATCGAGCCGATACTGATTGATTATAGGATACAGGGGGTAGCTCTGGGCGCGAAATCCTAGCTCGAGCCGAACCTGCTTTGTTGATTTTTGGGTGGTAGCTCTGGGGGCATAAGCCTAGCTCGAGCCGATCCCAATATTACTTACCACTGATCAGTTGGTTCAGGGCATTTGATGATCTATATATGAATGTAAAAGCAAAGAAAGTAATGAACGTAAGGTACTTGGTTCCACACATACAGAGCGGTGGTTTATCCATATTGTATACTCACTTGTCTATGATTTTATTGAAATTCCTATATTTCTTCTATTGCTTATAGCCTTACATACTCAGTACATTCTTCATACTGACGTCCCTTGGGGGACTTCCCTTACTTGCTGCAGGCACAGGTGCTAGTAGACCTCCACTGTAGGTTGCTGATCTTTTGCCGATCATTGGTGAACTCCAGTTGGTTCAGGGCTTTCCGAGTGTCATATGTACATTTGTTTTGGGTATGGTAACTGTTGTATAAAGCGGGGACTTATCCCGACTGTAGGTTGGTTGTGTATATGTATCTGTTAGAGGCTTTGTGGACCATGGTACAGACAGACATAGAAGTGTCTTACCCTTTTGACTTGATGGCCCTAACGGCCAAGTTTCATTTATATGTATCATATGTTTCTCCATGATTTCCGCCTTTAGTATCTTGTATCACGTAGTGATGTTCATTTTGTTTCATGGGTATGAAGGTTCATGAATGAAGATTGGTTCTCTCGGGACCTAACGGCTTAGGGTGCCAGTCCACCCCGTTGAAATTCAAGGCGTGACAAAAGTGGTATCAGAGCAGGTCGTTCTAAGGGTGTCTACAAAGCCGTGTCTGAGTAGAGTCTTACTTATCGATGTGTTGTGCACCACATTTATAAGTAGGAGGCTACGGGATATTTAGGAGTTGTTTCTTTTCTTCACCTCCTAGATTGTGCAATAGAGCGAAAGTTGTCGTGACAGAAATGATACCTAACCATTGTTTTCTTTCTTTTTTCCTCATAGTAACAATGCCAAACACAAGACGAGGTAGATGGAAAAGTAAGAGGCTAGACAGAATTATCGAAGAGGGCACTAGTAGACCACCACCTAGTCGGGGTGAAGCTGA
Source organism: Capsicum rhomboideum (assembly GCA_031232105.1). NCBI lineage: Eukaryota > Viridiplantae > Streptophyta > Magnoliopsida > Solanales > Solanaceae > Capsicum > Capsicum rhomboideum. Next base: position 84,904,157 of record CP124712.1, read on the forward strand.
AAGTGAATTTGCATCATGGGCTTCTTTTACCTTTCCAGCTCCAGAAGAGCCGAGGGGAAGAGAAGGACCTGCAGAACCGCCTGTTAATTCCACAAAGCAAGATCTCAGAAATTTGGTTCAAATGTTGACTCAACTATTAGCCGCACAAAGCCAAGGATGAGCTGGTCCAACGACAAGTGATGATGGTGCAGCCAGGGCAGCTAGTCGACGGACCCAGGATTTCCTGAAACTAAATCCTCCCACGTTTACATGGTCGGATCTTAAGGAGGACCCGCAAGATTTTATAGATCAAATCCAAAGGGCTTTGGAGGTCATGCACATGACTGGTGTAGAAACAGTTGAACTTGCGGCCTATACATTGAAAGGTGAAGCTAAATTGTGGTATGAGGAATGGAAAAGATCGAGGGGTATTGATGTACTTCTAGTTGGATGGGAGGAATTTAAAATGGCTTTTCTTGATCACTACCTCCCATATGAGATTCGGGTGGCATGTGCAGACCAGTTTCTAAATCTGCGTCAAGGGAACATGAGTGTGAGAGAATACAGTCTGCAGTTTAATTCTTTGGCTCGATATGCTCCGAATGTAGTGGTCACAATGACAGACAGAGTCCATCGATATGTGGAGATATTGGAGCCATATTTGGTATGGGACTGCACTATTGCTTCTTTGAACAGAGATATGGACATAGCCAGAATTCAGGCTTTCGCACAGAAGATGGAAGACCAGAGGCAGAGAAGAAGGATACATGAATTTGAAAGAGGGCCTGCAAATAGGGCTAGACCTATGGGACCGTCTATAGTGTCCCAAGGAGATTATAGGCCTCAGATGTTTCCTAGACCGCCTAGACCATCATTTTCTCATGCCACAACAGGCACTTCATCCCAGTTCCGAGGGTTTAGAAGCGGTGATGGTGGGCAAAGCAGTGGCTTCAGTTCACAAACTACAGGGTTTCCTCGTTCGCCGTGTCAGTATTGTGGAAGGTTTTACTTAGGTGAATGTCGGTTTGGGAGAAATGCTTGTTTTTGGTGCGGGATGAGGGGGCACATAATGCGAGAATGCCCACGAAGAGGCTTAGGTAATATGGCGCAACCTACGGGATCAACCGCTGCATCTTTTTCATCTGTTCCTTCCTTCGGTAGAGGAGTACAGCCTATGGGGCATGGTAGGGGCGCGAGATGAGCAGTTAGTTCTAGTGGGGTACAGAACCGTACCTATGTTCTAGTGGACTGGTAGAACTCGGAGGCTTCTCCTGATGTCGTTACAGGTATATTATCCTTTTTATCACATCCTGTATATGCATTGATTGATCCTGGTTCTACATTGTCATATATCACTCCATTGATTGCAAAAAAATTCAAAAGAATGCCGGAATTATTAGCTCAGTCATTTGAAGTATCTACTCCTGTCGGTGAATCCATTAGCGCTAAGAGGGTTTATCGTAACTGCATAGTCATTGTGGGTGGTCATGATACGTTAGCCAATCTTATTGAACTAGAGATGGTGGATTTTGATGTGATAATGGGCATAGATTGGTTGGCTTCTTGCTATGCCATGGTGGATTGCCAAGCTAAGAAGGTATCTTTTCATTTTCTACAAATGACCATTCTTGAATGGAAGGGTAATGTCGGCGCACCGAGAGGTAAATTTATTTCTTATCTCAAGGCAAGGAAAATGATCGCCAAGGGATATATATGTCACCTAGTAAGGGTGCAGGATACTGATATGAAACCACAAACTCCTCAATCGGTCCTGGTGGTCAATGAATTCCTTGATATATTTCCTGAAGATCTTCCAGGGTTACCTCCAGAATGGGAAGTGGAGTTCGGTATTGACGTGACTCCAGGTACACAATCGATCTCTATTCCTCCATATCGAATGGCTCCAGCTGAATTGCGGGAATTAAAGGAGCAAATAAAAGACTTATTGGACAAGGGGTTCATACGGCCTAGTATGTCCCCGTGGGGTGCACCAGTGTTGTTTGTGCAGAAGAAAGATGGCACGTTTCGAATGTGCATTGATTATCGTCAGTTGAACAAGGTAAAGATCAAGAACAAGTATCCCCTCCCCCAAATTGACGACTTGTTTGATCAGTTACAGGGTGCCAAATGTTTTTCAAAGATTGACTTGCGATAGGGTTACCATCAGGTCAGGGTTAGAGAAAACGATATACCCAAAATAGCTTTTCGAACATGGTATGGCCATTATGAATTTTTAGTTATGTCATTTGGACTAACGAATGCACCAGCTATTTTCATGGATTTGATGAATAGGGTGTTTAAGCCATTTCTAGACGTGTTCGTGACGGTGTTCATAGATGATATTCGAGTTTATTCAAGATCAGAAGAAGACCATGCTAGTCACTTACGACAGGAGTTACAAATTCTTCGTGATCGTAAGTTGTATGCCAAATTCTCTAAATGTGAATTCTGGTTAAAATTTGTAGCATTCTTGGGTCATATTGTGTCAGATGAAGGGATTTAGGTGGATACGCAGAAGATAGAAGCGGTGAAGAACTGGCCAAGGCCTACGAAGCGTATCGAGATTAATAGTTTTCTTGGATTGGCCGGTTATTATTGAAGGTTTGTGGAAGGGTTTTCTTCTATTGCTACACCATTAACGAAGCTAACACATAAGGCAATTAAATTTCAGTGGAACGATGCATGTGAGAAAAGTTTCCAAGAGCTGAAAGATAAGTTGACTTCCACCCCAGTTTTAGTACTTCCCGAGGGCACAGAAGGTTATGCAGTGTATTGTGATGCTTTCAGGGTTGGCCTCGGGTGTGTATTGATGCAGCATGGGAAAGTGATAGCGTATGCCTCACGACAGTTGCGGCCACATGAGAGAAATTATCCCACACATGATCTTGAGTTAGCAGCTGTAGTATTTGCTTTAAAGATATGGCGCCATTATTTGTATGGGGTTCATGTTGATATCTATACTGATCACAAAAGTTTACAATATATATTTAAGCAGAAGGAACTCAATTTGAGGCAACGAAGGTGGCTAGAGCTCTTAAAAGACTATAATATCGATATCTTATACCACCCAAGTAAGGCAAATGTGGTAGCTGACGCACTAAGTCGCAATCAATTGAGGGAAAATCCAGATATAGTCAGGGATTTACATCAACTAGCCAGCTTGGGGATTCGTCTTCTTGAATCCCCAGATGAAGAGGTTATTGTGCAACACGCAGCAGACTCTTTCTTAATAGCTGAGGTAAAGGAGAAATAGTATGCAGATCCTATTTTATTGCAGCTGAGAGAGAATGTGCAGCAAGAGTTGACCAAAGCATTTGATCTGACACAAGAAGGAGTACTTCAATGCCAAGGGAGATTATGTGTACCGGATGTAGCTGAGCTGAGGAAGCGGATTATGATAGAGGTACACCATTCACGGTATTCGATTCATCCGGGATCAACCAAAATGTATCATGATTTGAAAGATATGTATTGGTGGAGAAATATGAAGAAAAACATTGCAGAATTTGTAGCTCAATGTCCAAATTGCCAACAAGTCAAAGTAGAGCATCAAAAACCAGGAGGGTACATCCAATGTATCAATCTTCCAGTCTGGAAATGGGATATGATTCATATGGACTTCGTCAAAGGTTTGCCCCGTACACTACAGAAATTTGATTCCATATGGGTGATAGTTGATAGGCTTACCAAGTCAGCGCATTTCCTACCAGTCAAGACCACCTATACAGCTGAAGATTACCCAAGGTTGTATGTCAAAGAGATAGTGCGATTACACGGGATTCCACTCTCTATTATCTCAGATTGAGGAGCTCAATTCACTGCACATTTTTGGAGATCTTTTCAGAAGAGTTTGGGTACCCAAGTGAACTTAAGCACGACTTTTCATCCTCAGACAGATGGACAAGCAGAGCGTACTATCCAAACACTTGAAGATATGCTACGATCTTGTGCAATGGATTTTCAAGGCAGCTGGATGATCATTTACCTCTTGTGGAATTTGCCTAAAATAACAGTTATCACTCAAGTATCCAGATGGCTCCTTATGACATTTTATATGGAAGAAGATGTCAATCACCAATTGGATGGTTTGAAGCAGGTGAAACTGTTTTACTTGGACCCGATCTTGTTCACCAAGCCATGGAGAAAGTTAAAGTGATCCAACAGCGGCTACAAACGGCCCAAAGTCGACACAAGTCGTATGCTGATACTAGAAGACGAGGGCTCGAATTTGCCATAGGCGATTGGATATTCTTAAAGGTGTCGCTAATGAAAGGGGTAATGAGATTTGGAAAGAAAGGAAAGTTGAGTCCACGTTATATAGGCCCATATGAAATTGTTAAAAGATTTGGGCAAGTTGCATATGAATTGGCATTACCCTAAGAACACTCCACAATTCATCCCGTATTCCATGTTTCGATGCTTCAAAAGTGCATAGGAGAGCCATCTCACATTGCTCCCATTGAAGATGTGCAAATTACAGAAAATCTCACATATGAAGAAAGAGCTATTGCTATTCTGGATAGACAGGTAAAGAGGTTGAGGAATAAAGACGTAGTCTCCGTAAAGGTACTTTGGAGAAATCAGCAAGTAGAGGAGATCACATGGGAAGCAGAAGAAATGATGAAGTCAAAGTACCCACATTTGTTTCACGCAGAAGGACAAGTTCAAAGTGCAGAAAGAGAGCAATAACAAGAAAGTCTACATTAAGATGACAATATTGTATGTACGTGTATGTGTCTATGATATATAAATGAACTTAGACTAGCATTTGTGTACCCTGGATATTGTCATTGACATTCGAGGATGAATGTTCCTAAGGGGGGAAGAATGTAACACCTGAGGTGAAGAAGCATGTACTAGAAACGAGCATGCGAAGAAGGAAAGAGCTGAGGCATAGAGGTGAGTCACGGCAGGACTCACGTGACGTGAGTCCCAACCACGTGATGTGGGTGGCTGCCGTGACCAACTTCAGAGAGTTGGAAAAATAGTTTGATTTCCAAGGACTTTCGAGACTTGGATTTTTGGTCTGATTTCCATGACACCAACCTACGTGGCGTTACTGGGGTCTACGACACCAGTCATGGTACCGTGGAATTTTACCATCTTTATTGACCTATTTTGACCGAATGGAATGTTTGAGTGTAAGACCCATTCACTGTGTTGGGCTGGATTTATCTGATGTGTTTGAGGCCCAACTAACATGTAACAAGACATGGGCCTAAACAAGAAAAGAAATGATCCATTTAACATAGACCAAACATGTGGTCAAGGAAAGACTTGACATGACGGCCTATATAAGGGCAAAATTCAGATTTTTATTCATTAGAACTCTCATGCCTTTCTAGATATTTCTAAAGACATACTCATCTCACAAAACCCTAAGGCAACAATACTTGTTGGGACAAGATCATCTCTTTACAACTATTGGTAAGTGATTACTCTTGTGAATTAACATATTATATATTTATGAAAGATGGTGTAGATAATGTTGGTTATGCTTGAAAGTATTGAGTAGTGCATTTTTGGCTCCTTGCTAAAAGACGTTTCATCTTTGTGATTTGAACTTGAAAGGGGACGTGAGGTTTTGATGAAAGTGAATGGTATGGAGGAGATACCAACATGTATGATGTGATTATGTTCCTAACCTGATTTCTCTTTGTGTATAACTTGTGGGATTGGGTTATGATGTCTTGGTCAATGTGGGAAATGTTGTCGTATTGTTGGTGACAATATTGTAAAGGGTAAAATGTAACTTATTGTCGTATTATGCACTTGTGTTGTAGAGTAACACGTAAGGAAGGAGTAGGATTATCGTATTCACATATAGGACTGTGTATTCATATTGGAAGGCTAAGGTATGTAGGGTTTCCCTTTTCATGACCTTTGGCCACACCTATTATTCATATCAGGCCATTCCACTTGGAAATATTTTTAAGTCTCTTATCTATTGTCAAAGGTACCACAGATGTTCCAAAGTTCCAATAACGTTATAACCACCAATGTATCAATCTCACAAAAAAAAGTAAGGAAATGAAGTAATGCATATGTGTTTGAGTACGGGTGGTAGCTTTGGGGGCGAAAGCCTAGCTCGAGCCGATACTGATTGATTATGGGATACAGGGGGTAGCTCTGCGGGCGAAAGCCTAGCTCGAGCCGAACCTGCTTTGTTGATTTTTGGGTGGTAGCTCTAGGGGCATAATCCTAGCTTGAGCCGATCCCAATATTACTTACCACTGATCAGTTGGTTCAGGGCATTTGATGATCGATATATGAACGTAAAAGCAAAGAAAGTAATGAACGTAAGGTACTTGGTTCCACACATACAGAGCGGTGGTTTATCCATATTGTATACTCACTTGTCTATGATTTTATTGAAATTCCTATATTTCTTCTATTGCTTATAGCCTTACATACTCAGTACATTCTTCGTACTGACGTCCCTTGGGGGACTTCCCTTACTTGCTACAGGCACAGGTGCTAGTAGACCTCCACTGTAGGTTGTTGATCTTTTGCCGATCATTGGTGAGCTCCAGTTGGTTTGGGGCTTTTCGAGTGTCATATGTACATTTGTTTTGGGTATGGTAACTGTTGTATAAAGCGGGGACTTGTCCTGACTTTAGGTTGGTTGTGCATATGTATCCGTTAGAGGCTTTGTGACAATAGTACAGACAGACATAGAAGTGTCTTACCCTTTTGACTTGATGGCCCTAACGGCCAAGTTTCATTTATACGTATCATATGTTTCTCCATGATTTCCGCCTTTAGCATCTTGTATCACGTAGTGATGTTCATTTAGTTGCATGCGTATGAGGTTCATGAATGAAGATTGGTTCTCTCGGGCCTTAATGGCTTAGGGTGCCAGTCCGCCCCATTGAAATTCGAGGCGTGACAAAGGTAGGTTATGTTTACCGGATGTAGACGAGCTGAGGAAATGAATTATGACAGAGGCGTATCATTCACGATATTCTATTCATCCAGGAGCTACAAAAATGTAAAATGATTTAAAGAAGTGTATTGGTGGGGAAATATGAAGAGGGACATTGCCGAATTTATAGCTCAATGCCCAAATTGTCAACAAGTTAAAGTGGAGCATCAGAAACCTGGAGGTTACATGCAATGTATCAATCTTCCAGTTTGGAAATGGGAATGATTAATATGGACTTCATCACAGGTTTGCTTCGTACACTGCTGAAATTTGATTCCATATGGGTCATAGTTGACAGGCTTACCAAGTCAGCGCATTTCCTACCAGTCAAGACCACCTATACAACAGAAGATCATGCAAGATTGTATGTTAAAGAGATAGTGCGATTACATGGAATTTTGGTCTCCATTATATTAGACAGGGGAGCACAATTTACTGCACATTTTTGGAGATCATTTCAGAAGAGCTTGGGTACACAGGTAAATTTGAGTACGGCTTTCCATCCTCAGACGGATGTACAAGCAGAACGTACTATCCAGACGCTTGAAGATATTCTACGAGCGTGCGCATCCTCTGGTTTCCTTTTATTTGCTTGTATTTTAATCTCAAATAGACGACTTTTATAGTCGTTGAATGCAGGTTGTTTGTTTGCACCTCCTAACTTACGTTTTATTCTATAAAATGCAATATCAGGTAACGTCCAACAAAGAAGAGTCTCTTTCTAAGGATGAAGAACATTTATTACTGTAATCCTTGAGCAAACCAGTCAGATTATCCTCTCACCTGTATGAGGAGATTAAATCAAAATAGACATGATATTTCCTTCTTCAGTACCAATATTTGATGGTAATTACGTTGTTTTCTGATAATCAGTTGTGGTGCATTTGAAGTCACATTAAATGTGTTCATTTCCTATTACTGGTTCAGGACAGTTTTAGTTGGTTCAGAGATCTACTTTGACAGAAACAACGCAATACACATGTTGAAGGTTTGTTGGCACCCTTACAGTGACACCCATCTTGGAATCCTCTCTTCCGATTCGGTGTTTAGGTACTTGTTTCTTCACTGACAATTTAACATAGGACTATTTGATGATTCAGTTCTCAAGCAGGCTCTTTGGAGTTTCTAAATCTGTGTTTTTTAGACATTTTAACTTGACTAGTCTCTCGACATGTGTGTTGCACATGGTTGCCGAGTCATGTAGTGAAGCTAATTGTATATCGCTTGACATTGGAGTGTAGAATTTTCTTGTTAAATTATGTAAATATTATTAAGTTAAAAAATTGTGTTAAGAATTATACACAAATGAATTAAGTAAACGGTTTTTTGAATGATCAATGTTAATTGTTGAATGGCGTTTGTTTGCTGATGTCAAGATAATTACATATCATTTGAACCTGTTAGTTAATTGAAGCAAAATGAGATTGTGTACCTTAGTCTGTTGCAGCGGAAATTGTTGATTTCGTTATCCAATATCAAATCTGCCCAAGTCTACTTCGTCTCTCTTGGAAACAGAGTGTTCTTCACAAACTAAATGTTCTTAGATTTGTTGAATATTATACTAGGAGAGATTGCTCCTGATTTTCGTCACTTTTTCTTGTTTTTTGTCATTGAAGAAAGAAGGGGTATATGTAATGATCTGTTTGTCAGTTAAGTAACTGTTCCCCCTTCTTTTCAAAATTCAGATAAGCCAAATCAGAATGGATCTTATCTTTTAATCAAAAAACATTACGGGTCGGGTCGGGTCGGGTCGGTCCACTTGGGCGACCCATGACCCAAAATCTCCCACTTCACACATGGTGGACAAGACCCAAGCCAGTACGACATCAATAATATATCAAATTCATACGACAAATAGTTTGTACGACCTGCGAGCATCAAGAGCTTTACCTATAAGGTTTTACAAGCTCCACATAGAAATCCAATCACATGTGGAAAGAATTCTCTACTAATATGAGGATACTAATATTCACAATACCCCAGACTTAATTCACTACTTCAGTAGTTACTTATCCGATCCCTCATCCTCTTAAAGAGGTGAACTCGAGTTCATGTGTAACTTTACATACACAATTACACTCGATACTTATATGGTTAGTGTAATAGCCGGCTTGTGTACACAAGTTAAATTATATATTTTTATAGTCTTCCCTTTCTACTCGGATCTATCTATTCCAGATCAACTGCTTTCCTAGACATGAATTGCATAGCCGAATTACTCATGGCTTTTAGTAACATGCTAATGTAGCAACACCGATCGAAACTTCAATAAACAGTTAAAGGTCTAAGGGTATTTAAATGAAAAGTTAATATAACTTTTAGGGTCTCACACAATGAAGAAGCAGGGATTCATTCTTCCATTAACCCATTGGTCGCTAAGCACACGGGGTGTGAAACACGCGCTACGATGTTCTTACCATATATTGGTGTGTGTGTCTTATTCTTCTAGTCATTCAACATCGTACAAATCTTGATCATGACACCTCTAAATGTCTAACCTGAGTTTCTTTCTTTAAAAAATCCTCAAATCCAATTTCTCAGAGAAACTCACATCTGGCTTTACAAAACAAGTCATAAATTGACGGTGGAACTCATCTCTTCACGTTACTCAATGTAAGAGGTGATTGCTCGTGTGAGAGAGCCAATTTCGCGACTTGTTCGACACACTTTAAAACACATTATCACATGCATATGAGATATGAACATAAATTCAAGAGTCTTATATTGATAAAAATATTATAACAATTAAGTTATTTTACAGTACAGAAATATAATCATATCCTACGCAAACCAAGAGCCATAACATGTTTCTCAAACAAGTCTCTAGATATCGCCTTCGTAAAGGGATCAGCTATCATTTCTCGTGTAGGAATATATTGTAAATTTATTTCTCCACTTGCTACTATGTCTCTCACAAAGTTATACTTGATGTCAATGTGTTTGGTTTTGTTGTGATACTTAGGATCCTTCGTATATGCGATAGCCGCTTGACTGTCACAATGTAAAATCATGGGACCCTTAGAATTCTTTGCAATATTCAAATGCTCAAAGAATCTCTTTAACCAAACAACTTCTTGTACTGCAGATGCACAAGCCACAAATTCAGATTCCATGGTTGAAAGGGCTGTGCAAGTTTGTTTCTTACTTTTCCACAAAATAACAACACCATTTAGTAGGAAAGCATAACCGGAGGTTGATTTTCTATCATACCGGTCACCAGCCCAATCAGCATCTATATAACCTCTTATGAATAAATCAGATCCACTATAGCATAGTGAATAGTCTACAGTTCCCTTCAGGTATCGAAAAATTCTCTTTACTGCTTTCCAATGATCTCTTCCAGGATTGGATTGATACCTGCTAACCAGACCTACGGCATAACAAATGTCTGGGCGAGTACACATCATAGCGTACATCAAGCTCCCAATCGCACTAGAATATGTAACTCGAGACATGTCTTCCTTTTTTTTTTCAGTCTTTGGACACATTTCAAGGCTTAAAGTTTCACCTCTTGCTATAGGAGTATCCATGGATTTGCAACTATTCATTCGAAAGCGTTCCAAAATTTTCTTTATGTATGTTTCTTGAGATAGACTCAAAATTTTCTTGGAACGATCTCTTTGGATTTTTACACCCAATATATAGTCTACTTCACCCATATCTTTCGTGTCAAATGACTTTGAAAGCCATGACTTAACAGTTTTCACATACTCCAAATTATTTCCAGCTAATAAAATATCATCCACGTAAAGCGAAAGAATCACAAACATTCCATTGGACTTCTTCACATAAATGCAATGGTCTTCATCGATCATTGGTGAAATCAAATGAAATCACTTCCTTATGAAATCTCAGGTACCACTGCCTTGAAGACTGCTTTAGGCCATATATTGATCTGTTCAATTTACAAACCTTCTTTTCTTGGCCTTTAACAACAAAATCTACAGGTTGTTCCATGTAGATTTCCTCATTTAGTTCTCCATTGAGAAAAGCGGTCTTCACGTCCATTTGGTGTAATTCTAAATCCAAACGTGCAACAATAGCCAAAAGTAAACGAATTGAGGTGAACTTCACAAATGGTGAAAAAGTTTCCTCATAATCTATTCCAGCTTCTTGAGTAAAACCTTTCGCCACCAATCATGCTTTGTGTCTTTCTATTGACCCATCTGATTTGCGTTTAACTTTGAGAATCCATTTATTCCTAGTAGCTCTACGCCCAGAAGGAAGGTCAACTAGATCCCAGACTTTATTGGTTTTTATGGACTCTAATTCTTCTTTAATCGCTTTCATCCAGTCATCTTTTCCAGAGCTCGATAATGCCTCAGTCACAGAATTAGGTTCATCCAATTCTATGGGAGATACCAAGAAAACATAATCCTCAATCTCATAAGATCGTTTAGGTACACCTTTTCTGGTACTCTTACGTAATTGAAGTTCAGATTCCTCTATAGGATTTTGGGAATCATAACTCCCACTTGGACCAAGAACCATTTCTTGATCTAATGGATTATCAAGCATGTCTGATGACATTATTTGATCATCTGAATTCAATATTTCATAAAGAGGCTCACTATCCTTTATTTCACCCTTTTTGGGAAAATCATGTTCCAGAAATGTGACATCTTGTGATTCAATTTCAGTAGTACTTCCATCCTCCAATTCACCAATGAACACATACCCTTTTGAGTGTTCTGAGTATCTTATAAAGATACATTTCTTACCTTTTGGACTTAGTTTACCAAACTCACCGAAACGATCTTTAATATATGCAGCACAACCCCAAGGTCGTAGATCATTAAGGTTTGGTTTATGACCAGACCATAGTTCATAAGGAGTAGAAGATATTGATTTAGAAGGCACTTTATTCAATATGTAGGCAGCAGCCAATAACGCATCCCCCCAGAAAGAGATTGGTAAATTTGCCTGTGCCATCATAGACCTTACCATGTCCAATAATGTTTTATTCCTTCTTTCAGCTACACCATTTTGTTGAGGTGTATAAGGAGTAGTTAACTGTCTGATAATGCCCTTTTCAGTACACAGTTCTTCAAACTATTTTGACAAATATTTACGACCTCTATCGGTTCTTAAAGCCTTTATACTTTTATCTAATTGATTCTTAACTTCATTCAAGTATCTTTTAAAGCATTCAAGTGCTTCAGATTTATGAGAAATCAAATAGACATAACCAAATCGTGCGAAATCGTCAATAAATGTAATGAAATATAAAGCACCATACCTTGCCCTCACATTCATTGGACCACAGATATCAGAATGGATTAATTGTAGTGGGAATTCAGCTCTTTTAGCCTTCCCAAATGGTTTACGTGTAATCTTTCCGGCAAGACAATTTTCACTAGTTGGCATTTCAACTTTGGAAAAAGAACCTAGATGTCCTTTCTTTGCCAATCTATTCATTCGATCTTGCCCTATGTAACCCAATCTAGTATGCCATGTGATTATATCAACATCATTATTATTAGAATAACATGCCATTACACAACGGTCAACATAATAGTCATAAGTTGAAGGATTACAATCTAAAACTATAAAGCGATCATAACGAAGTCCAAAACTATAAAAAACATTATCTAGAGTTATTCTAATATCATTGCGACTAAAAAATAAATTGAAACCGACATCTAAAAGAACAGACACAGATACTAAGTTTCGTCGAATCTCTGGAGCATATAGGACGTCATGCAACATCAATGACCGGCCACCACGCAAGTCTACTTTGCAAGTGCCAATCCCTTTGACTTCAAGTCTTGCATTATTTCCTACATATATCCACCTTGATCCAGGTGAAACTCGACGGAACTCCACAAACGCTTCTCGATCTCGACTCACATGGTCGGTGGCTCCTGAGTCTACAATCCACATAGGATAAGATTCAGTTAATAAAGCGGTGCTAGAAACATATATAGCACTTAGAGATGCGTTTAGAAATGCTAACTTTTTCTGCTCGGGACAATCACGAGAAAAATGCCCCAGAACTTGGCAATTATAGCACTTCATCTTGCTCTTGTCTTTTTTCTTGAAAAACCTTTTTCCCTTCTTGGAATTTGGCTTGTTCTTTTTCTCAGAGGGTCCTTCTTCGGTTTCCTTACCCTTCCCGTTATTTTTCCAATATTTCTTACGCTTGAAGCCTGAAGACTTATTACCACTTGATTCTGCCATAAAGGCATTAGAAGCAGCTTTAGCAGCACCAAGCCACTCGTCTTCAAGTTCAACATGACGGGCAACATCAGAAAAAGTTTTGATGTTATCATTGTGGGTTAAGTTAACCTTCAAATTTTCCCAACTATTGGGAAGAGACCGAATCACTGCCTGAACCTGTTGCTCATCCGAGAGAACATGACCAGCACTTTTGAGTTGAGCTATCATATTAGACATCACCCTAAGGTGTTGTTTGATGTTCTGATCGTGACGCTTCTTGTAAGTGTCAAACTTGATAGTCAGTTGTCTGAGGCGGGTGACTGATGTACCCCCATATGTTCCTCGCAAGTGTGCCCAGATGGCATGAGCAGTAGGAAATTCCTCAACCTCATGAATGAGGTCATCAACCACAGAACTAACAATGATTCCACGTGTAACGGAATCAGCCTTTTTCCAAGCCTTATAAGCTTCAAGGTCTCTTCTGTGTTGTGCAGTGTTACCCTCCTCTGGTTGACATAAAACATGGTTAATACCTTCGAGAGCATTTTGCTCTTCCAGTACATACCACATTTTACGACTCCAAATGTCGTAATTGTCACCATTTAGTTTTTCACCTTTGTTCAAGTCGGCAATTATGCTTTTTGATGCCATGTCTGTTATTAAAAGACAATTACACAAGTATATTTATCAATAATGCATGTGACTTACACATTTAAGCAAATCAATTCACATAAAGGTTTCATGCTTAGTGTAAAATCGAAAGAACACGAAAGTTTTCAATCATCATCTACGAACTAAACATTTGACCAAAATTTAAAGTTAATTTCTTAATGTGTAATATTATAAATTGAAGACTAATCACACAAATTTTCACGTTTAATCATTTTGCAATGTTCTATTATGCAAATGATAAAGAATAAACACATATACATATAATAGATATTTAACATGTGTTCATAACAGAATTTGTAAAAATACAAGTTTTAAAATACTAAACTATGATACTATGAGATCATGCTGGCCACCTAGCTTCTAAGGCCAAAGTGAATCTCCATAAAGGTTCATTTGGACCAAAGTCGTGATAGATTTCGGCTAGTTCTTTCTTCCAAAAATCTGGTAAGGAACTGTACAATATGCCTAGTCCATCCCAATCCTCAACATAAATGTAATTGTCATAAATTTCATTTATTTTAGTACAAAAACATTTGAGGAAATTTGGTAAATTTTCAACTTGGTCCATTTTGATATTCTTGAACTCTTTAAGTAATCTTCTTCCTTCCCTTTTACAAGATCTTTTCTCTCTATTCAGACTTTGCAGCGTTTGTGAGTCATTCCTTATGACTTCAGGCTCAGAGTCTGAATCATTACAGACTCTAGTCCTCTTGCGACGCATTCTTCTACGATTTCCTTTTGCTCGTCCTTCAAAACCACTCCCATTTGGAGCAATTTGAGCATGTTCCCGTTCAGCCATATCTGAAATGGGAATAAGAAATCAAAAATGGCTAAACCATTTAATGCAACAACGTATGTCACAATTTCTTATAGAAGACAAAATCTTTGAAAGTAACTTTAGGGACTAAAGAGACAAGAGTAATATCAAAATTAATTTAAAAACACATACTGTATTTAAACCAAAATTATCATATAATAAAGAAAATTGATTTATAGATATTTTTACACAAACACAACATTTGGCTAAAAAAAATATACACTTTAGCTATTGAAATAATAGCCAAAATTAGAATTAATTTAGACCACATATATAATTGGTTTAAATTACTATCACACGGGATCAAAACCCACGTGATATATTCTTTATTCGAAAGAACTAGTATTTAAATATCCAAGCAGTGCACTTGCACATCATGTTTTTCCACTTTTTCTTAGTACTTATTCCTTTTTATTAATTAAATTAATGAACTGCAATAGTACTTAAAGGAAAGTATAAATTTAGTACATGTACTACACATATACAAACTACACTATTGTACAACACGTTTTTCCACTCATTTTTCCACTTTGTCTTATTATTTGATGTTTTAAAAATAAAATAGTACACATATACCAACTACACTATTGTACAACACGTTTATCCAAATTCCTTTTCCAAAGATACTCTGCCATTCTCTTTTTCCCTATAAAAGTTAATAGCAATATATCTCAATAAAATAATAAAGGATTCTCTCTTTTTCTAGAATATGTGCAGAGGACCTTCTTTCCACACATTAAAGGTACAAATACACGTTCCTACACTCTATTCTTATCTCCACATTATTAAACACTTTCTTCTCAAAAAAAATCCCAAAAGGATTCATGGAGACAAAGAAATATAAATGTAAATCTGACTTAGCAACATTTCATTTTCTCAATAAAATTATGGAGAAATAGATAGAAACTTTCAGATCTGCGGTGCAATTGTAGCATGTATGATTTCAGATCAGAAGGTTGTGGGATCGATCCATGTCGGATTTCAAACAAAAAAATCTATTTTCGGTCCTCTATTTTATTTAACAGGTGAGTAATTATTCAATCTTTCAAGAGTTTTACACACCGATTTAGTTTCCAAAGAAAATTGAAGCCACGAAAACATGTAATCAGATTTTATACTGAAGAAATTACATGCAAGATAGGGAAATTAATGTAACACCCCGCATACTCCCAACCCAATGTGATGACGATAAACAATAGGTACTTCGGTGTCGAGAAGCCATAAGTATGTATTTGGTAATGTTAACAATGAGCAATTTGAAATTTGGCTTCGTACATGTGATTAGCCTTTCATAAGAGGTGTTTTGTGATTTTTGTGGCGCATTCGTGGGGTTCAAAATGAGGCTAAGAGTACCTCTAAACAAAATATATTAAGGTTAAGAAGTGAGTTAAGGAATAGGACTTGAAGTATCTAACCGAACCCGCGAAGAAAAGTCTAAAACAAAAATTTTGGAAAAAAATAAGGAGGGGCGCGCCCAGGGGCGTGCCACGCTGCTCTGGGCTGAAATTTTCAGTCCATAGGCAGTAAAGGGGTGCGCCAGGCAGCGTGCCACGCCGCCCCTGCGCACCTTTCAAAAGTTGGAAATTTTGTTTAAGTCCCAAGGGTGCCCGGGGACGTATCAAGCCAATTTTTGACACGTTTCTTATACAATCATGATCATATACATGAAATGAGTAAAGTATCACATTGGTATGATAAAATTACTCGAGAAGGAATTTGAGGTCAAAATGACGATTTTGCCCTTTTGGTCAAAATGGGCCATACGTGGCTAGAATCGCTTGCTTTTGGGATTGAGGATACGAGTGTGAATAGCATGAGTGGTAATATTGTTGTAACACGTATGAGGTGATTTAAACACGAGAAATTATTGATTTTATTGGGTTAAGAGAATTGGGCCCAAAAAGGACCCAAAAATGAAAAGAAGACATGGCCCAAAAGTGGGTCAAAAGACCCATTCTTGTGTTGACTTGTCAATAATGGACTTAATGGCTAAGGATAACTTTAAAAGGTTATAAAATGTGGCCAAAATCAGATTTAATTCATTGTACACACACATGCTTTTCTCTCATTTTCTAGAAAATTCCCAAGAACACTTCTTTGGCTCTCAAACCCTAAGACACTTCTTGAAGCAAGATCATCATCTTCCAAGCTTGGGTAAGTGATTATTCTTGTACTTTAACATATTATAAGCATGATAAACTATGTATATCATGTTGGTGATGGTTGAAAATGTTGGATATGGCACTTTTGGCTTTTGTGAAAGATGTGAAATCCATGGGATTGTAACTTGAATTATGACTTATGTCTTTGATGAAAGTGCATGATACGGATGAAATAACAACATGTATGGTGTTATTATGGTCTTAAATATGTTCTTTTTCTATAAGTATAAATTATAGGATTTTGGCCGATTTGTTGTTATGAGGTGTATTGAAGTAATTTGATGGAAGAATTGTGATGTGGTGGTGATGGAAAAGGATAAAATATGAGCTTGGTGTAACATGCCATTGGTTATCATGTGTTGGTCAATGTATGGAATATTGTGGAATTCTTGGTATGATGATTTTATAAATGGTGTTGTCAAGGGGGGAAATGACATGTTCGAGTTGAACATGTGACTTATTGTTGTTGTATGCCATTATAAGGTTATTGGTGGTTAATGTTGGTTCCGTCATGTATTTATGTTGTAGAACAAAACATAAGGACGGAGCGGGACTATCGTATGCACGTCTAAGATTGTGTATGCGTAAGTAACAATACAAGGTATGTAAGGTTACTCTTTCCGTATCCTTCTACAACATATTGTTCCTATTGACATTGAACTTGTTTCAATTCTGAGTGCCTTGAAGTATATCAATTCAGGTTGACATATATTGTTATCCATATGTGTCTTATTCTGAGATGACTTATGATTCACTTATCCCTTGTTCATTGATTGAAGTTCCGAAGATGTCATGACATTCTAATTCCTAAAAGAACTATCTCAAGAGGGTAATAATATAAATGAATCTATGTATTCTTGAAAAGCATTTTCCAAGCATGTCATGCTCCAAATCCTATATTGTGAGGATCATCTTAGTACCATTCTCATAAGAGTAATAAGAGAGATGATGTGCAAGGTAGTGTGATTATTACTCATAAGTGAAGATGTCAATCTCATGAGTAAATGCGTGAAGTGAAATGTGCATATAAGTGTGTGCTTTACTGTCATTATCTCTAGGGTGTCACTTTCCTAGCTAGACAAAAAGGGGTATAAGATTGTAAAGAAGTAAGGCGCTTGGGGTACTAGATGTTTCATTAGGTATGGATCACAGTCTAAAGGTTATAAGTTCTAGATGGGATGATTCCAATACTATGCTATGTTAGTCACTATAGACCACCAAAGGTGGAGGGCCGGTACTATATGCTTACTTATATAAGATCTCATAAGAAATAGCAAAAGTTTCCAATAGCATTGTGATCCTCAATAGATCAGACAAATGTGTATATTCTACCTCTAAGTTTCGGAACTGTGATGTTATGCTTATGCTTGTACCAATCTGGTAAAAGTTGAGGTATAATTATGAGTATTATCCATGGGGTGCAATGGACACCTGCATGATGGTTCTCCTTACATTATCCATGGGGTGCAATGGACACCTGCATGATGGTTCTCTTTACATTATCCATGGGGTGCAATGGACACCTGCATGATGGTTCTCCTTACATTATCCATGGGGTGCAATGGACACCTGCATGATGGTTCTCTTTACATTATCCATGGGGTGAAATGAACACCTGCATGATGGTTCTCCTTACATTATCCATGGGGTGTAATGGACACCTGCATGATGGTTCTCTTTACATTATCCATGGGGTGAAATGAACACCTGCATGATGGTTCTCCTTACATTATCCATGGGGTGTAATGGACACCTGCATGATGGTTCTCTTTACATTATCCATGGGGTGAAATGAACACCTGCATGATGGTTCTCCTTACATTATCCATGGGGTGCAATGGACACCTGCATGATGGTTCTATGAATTTCCCACTGATCAGTTGGGCCCGGGCAGTGTATGATTAAGAAGTGATTAAGTGAAGTAAGGTAAGGTAGTGAAGCATGTAGAGTGGATGTATGATACCCCACCCATAGAGTGGATGTAGGTTATATTATTAATCCACCAAGAGAGTGGGTGTGTGTGGATGAATGTTATTCTTTCGTAATTTACTAATCAAGTAGTAGAACAATAGTGGTCATGAATAGAGGAGAAGAGTCTCTTGAGTGTAGATGAATATGAAAGATATTCTATGAATAGTAAGGATATAAAATGAATGTCCTAAAATGTTCATAACGAAAGCAAGAGATAAGTTTCCAATTAGACTGATGGTTTATCCATATTGAAAATCTCTCATATTTATTTCATTAACATTCTCATGTATGATGTAATTTCTATAGCCTTACATACTCGGTACATTCTTCGTACTGACCCCCTCGGGGGACTTACCTTACATGTTGCAGGTGCAGGCATTAGTAGACCTCCTCAGTAGACTGTGGATCAGTTGCAGAAGTTTTGGTGAGCTCCACTTGATTCGGAGCTTTCTGGGTCATAGTTGTATATTCATTTTGATGTTGTAAAGGTGGTATAAATAGATGTATCTGTTAGAGGCTTTGTAGACATATGTGGGTATCTGAATGGAAGATGTATGTTCAATTCGACGTAATGGCTCCAACGGCCAAGTTTGATATTTCTATTTATGGCATATGTTTCCATAGTCATGTCTTCCGCATAGTTGCATGAGGTAGAATAAGATTCATACGCAGATATACATACGAAGATTCATGAACAAAGATTGGTTCTCTCGGGCCATATCGGCTTCGGGTGCCAGTCCGGTCCGAATGGGATTTCGGGTCGTGACAATTAACTCTGGCTCTGATACCATTGTTAGTTAATTGAAGCAAAATCAGATTGTGTACCTTAGTCTGTTGCAGCGGAAATTGTTGATTTCGCTATCCAATATCAAATCTGCCCAAGTCTACTTCGTCTCTCTTGGAAACATAGTGTTCTTCACAAACTAAATGTTCTTAGATTTGTTGAATATTATACTAGGAGAGATTGCTCCTGATTTTCGTCACTTTTTCTTGTTTTTTGTCATTGAAGAAAGAAGGGGTATATGTAATGATCTGTTTGTCAGTTAAGTAACCGTTCCCCCTTCTTTTCAAAATTCAGATAAGCCAAATCAGAATGGATCTTATCTTTTAATCAAAAAAAACATTACGGGTCGGGTCGGGTCGGGTCGGTCCACTTGGGCGACCCATGACCCAAAATCTTACAGAACCTATAAAGATGAACAATCAAAGTTTAGTTAGAACATGTAGTTGCTTATACTTATTTTGCTTTTATTAGGTACAATCATGTAAGTAATCGTATTTCACCTAAGACTTTCTTCTAGAAGATATTCCAGGTGTATGTTCCTATCTTTCATTTCAGTTGCTCTGTCATATACAGAACTCTTGTTATCAACATTGAAATCCCTCCTGAAAGTGCAACATAAAGTTGACCATGTGAGAAAGCATGTTGCGATAGATACAATTTGGTTATAAGAAAATAAAAGGATATCAAAAACATCAAACTTATAGGAGTAGATAGAATTCCATCAAATGAAAATTTGCTTGTTTAAATTGTTGGATACTGGATAAGAAGAAAAACCTATGCTTTTCTTTTTTAAAAAATAATATGTGCATTTCTTTAATCTTCTTTGGGATTCAATTAGTACGAAAGAAAGTGCATCTTGCAGTACACACGAAATAGAATTTATTCTCAATAACCGAAAAGATATATGGTGTTGTATATCACAGGGACATGGTGTTCTAGTGGAAGGTTTTGTTTGGTGCATAGTGCTACATGGTTGTCGAGAGCTGTCAATATATGTGCCACTTCCACATGGGAAATTAATTGTGGCATGGACCTCTTCATGGCAAACATGTTATTGAATTGCTTTGTTTAAACTAGCTTGATTGTCCATGATCTGCTTCATTTGTCGAACATGACAACGTGCACCCAGAAGGAAAGGACAGATTAAACTGAAACCTCTTTCTGTTAGTTGAAACACTCAAACAACAATGATATATCTCTAGATAAACAGTTCCCTAAGTTGTACAAGAAGGTTTTCTAAAATGGACCTCGTCATGGCAAACATGTTATTCAATTGCTTTGTTTCAACTAGATTGATTGTCCATGATCTGCTTCTTTGGTCGAACATGACAACATGCACCCGCCACCCAGAAGGAAAGGACAGAATAAACTGAAACCTCTCTCTGTTAGTTGCAACACTCAAACAACAATGATATATCTCTATAATAAACAGTTCCTAAGTTGTACAAGAAGGTTTTCTAAAACGAAGACTTATGTAGAACAGCGTGCTGCTTTTTGTCTGCTACATGAGTCTATTTGTGGCCATCTGAGAGCTTTCTAAATTTTCTAACTGAGATGCAATACTTCGTTAGCATATTTCTTCCAAGAAGCTGATCTTTTTGGACTTGATGAGCCGAAAGATATTAAGGGGTAGCAACAAGTACCAAAGAGGACAGAACCTTTCATTTGAAGTGAGCTGTCAGTAATTTCACCCGTCTTGTTGGTCATTAAGATAAATTAACGGTGCTCTTTTTATTTGCAGTAATGCATGCTGATAGAGATTGGAACTCGGACGACTTAGATCCAATTACATGTGGAATCCAAATGTTGGGTTCAGTAGAACCATGTTATTGCATAAAACGACACTATCTACACAGTAGCTCCTTTTCCCCTCCCCTTCTCTCTGGGTGTGCTTTTCCAAATGATCACTATTTTTGGGGCTTGAAGTTGTCGGAGCTTGTTGAATAGCTGTGTAGCATTTCTTTTGTTCTCCAATGGTGAGACAGTTTTTTCCAATTTAATCTCTACGGCTTTCTTGACATATCAGTTGCATGTTAATTCACTTGCTGATTGGAGAATTGTGTTATTTCTGCTTATTGACAAATTACATTGTGTTATCTTTACTGATGTATGACTTCATGTTCAGGGTTTTTTATTTGTCTTCGGCCCTTGTTCAGCCATAGCAGGAGTATTATCTACAGCCTGTGGAGCCTGGCACTTAGCACAATGCTACATCTATCTCCCCTACCGATTTTGCTTTTGGGGGTGATCATATGTGGGACAGGTTCAGTATAAGTTCAATTCCTTATCACCTTTCCGTAATATTATGGACCTAGTGCTTATAAGCTCAGTTATACTGTACTGATGCGCTGTTGACAAACTTCGGGGCCATCGTAGAGTAGACTTCACCAGTGAATCATGATCTTTTTGCTCCATGAATATGTTGCGTGATAAGAATAAAAGAAATGGCACGGTAATAGTTTATGAATCATAGCTAATATCGATCTCCTGGCAGTGGTGGTCATTGATCAAGTGGTTTTACCATCATTAACTTTGCATGTGAAAGTTGAGTAATAATATTATTTTATGCAGGTTTTCGTCTTGTTTAGTGAGGCTCAGTTTACATCCTATGTCCTTCTGTTCCATTTGGAAGGTAATTTGCCAGAGATCATAATGCTACTAATCCTGGGCACGTTTGGCCATGTGAGATGAAATCATTTGAGATGAAGTTGAAGTTTTATTTGGACATGCAATTTGGACTTTTTAAGTTGTATGTTTTCTCATAAACATAAAAATCCCATTAGTTGTGAAAACTATCAAAATTGTCCCAATTTTTATACAATCTTACCAAATAAGCAAAATTTCATAACAAAAGTATAATACCCTATCACAAAGTTATTCTAAAAAGATACGACATTTATTGATCGAATTTTAGTTTAATAAAAAAGTAAAATTGAACATGAGTTATGGTGTACTACTCTTTAATATACTCCTCCCACATAGTACGGACAATCTCCTCGCGTTGAACATGCATTTCTCGATACGAACCAACATTGTTACTTTGAGACGTTTGCTAATCAATATCATCATGTTCATATTCCATGAGTATTTCACAACTCCTTGGTATTCTCGCAAAAAAGGTTATATCCGATATAAATGGTTTAAAGGTTGGTAAGAGTAATAATATCTACCATAAATTTTGTTTACATATGAAATAAATGTTGGTAGATGTAAATGGTGGTTTTTTTTAAAACAAAACATAAACTTGTGTCAATTGTATTTGAAAAATTTCAAATCATGATGGGAAATTTCCAAATCAAGCTTTTTGGAGAATTTGGGATTTCATCTCATGATTTCAAATCATGAGATGAAAGTACATGTACAAACGCTGATTTCATCTCATGATTTCAAATCACGAGATGAAATTGCATGTCCAAACTCCAACTTAAGGTTTTGTTAGGAGATGCTTGTGGACATAAATTTAAATAGAGTTTGACCAAAATCATCCTTATTGTTTCACCCTAATTTTAACTTCATCCTTATAATATGTCACTTAAATCATCCTTTTATGTTTTTAAAAACTTGACCAAAAACATCCCTCTGTTATGTTTTCCATCCCTTCCTAACGAAAGTTTGTTTATTCATGTGAAACTTTTCTTTCTTCTTCCATATCTAATTCTAAGGTGAGTTTTATAATACACAAGCTTCTTTGTCTTTTTTCTTTCTGAAGAGTGTCGTCCTCCCGCTTCCAAAGGACCATAGAAATTAAAATTGTCTTCTCCAGTGAAATCTGTTTTGTGTGGCTTTATTCGCCATGATATTTTGTGGTTAGTATATTAGGAGTAAATAATAGTAACAAAATTATGGTATAATTAATTGAAACAACTATTTTTATTATAAAGATCAAGTAAAACGAAACAGAGGGAGTACATTTATATGTTTTGCACTATTGCACATTTCTTTCATTCCGCGCATTGTTTACCTCATGACTACTCCCTTCGTCAATATTTACTTGTCCACTATTGACTTGGTAAACACCTTAAAAAACAATAAATAATAGGTGCAATTTTACTATATCACCTTTTGAATATAATAAATTTAATGTTTTGAATAATGAATAGTATTTAATAGCAAGGGTAAAATGGAAACAAAATGACAAATTATCTATTTTGTGGGTGGTGTTTGAGAAGAAGCGAGTGTTCTTGTGTTGAAACAAATGGAGAGGGGTCTGTAATGGTGGTCAAATAGTGTCTCACTCTATGAGTGATGTGTAGTACTCATCCCGATATAAAGTGGTCGTAGGGGGGGTCGGTCTTACCTACATAATTTTGTTTATTAGGTTAGTAAATCCTATTCTTTTAGGGTGTGTAAACATGAAATAGGTCTAAGTTGGGGTGAGAAAGTATGTATTAACCTTCTTCTGGGTATAACCTTCTGGTATATGGAACTGAACATTATGTTTTACGTAATGCGGAAAGATTTAGAGGAGTGGAGTTGGATGCTCTGCGCTCTTCTATTGAAGCAGTAAAGGCCAGGTTTAAAAGATACACACATCTTCCACAGGCCAATTGATCAAATGAACAGCGACAACTATCAGTGAGGAGAAAAAGCCATGTTCAAGAAAATGAAATGTCACTGCTTAAAGCATCACTTGAAAAGCTCTCCTGGTGAAAAGTGAAAATGCAAAGAAGGTTAAAGTAGTTGAATCGGCATTGAAATGCTGCGAAATAGGTACTTCATGATATCACCCGGTTATTGCACTTAACTACATATTTAGGATAGCATGTTGATTTTTGCTTCTGATGCACAATTCAAAAGTAGTTGGTGGTGTACCACAAAATCACTTTTTAAGCAACTTAATTGCCTTTCCCTTTTTTTAACTGGTTAGCATGTTGATACCAAAATATATTGCTGACATTAGGTTCTAAAGGCATCATTCACTAACAGCAATTATGAGTCTCTGTATCTGCTGGAATTAGGTTACAATATGTGAAGATTGCATCTCTTGAGTGAAAATTGTATATGCAGACATCACGTACAAGATTGGATACTTATTAATGATATGAGCATCGAAAGACCCGCAACTGATGGAGTTTTAGGCCTTTTTATACTGGCACTCGTTTTCTATTTTGGGTAAAGCTGAGCATAGCGGTTGAGGTTTGAAAGTGTATGGTTAGGCTTCTTTGATGATTTTATCTTATGGGTTCTCGGATATTCTTATCATTTGTGACAAAAAAAACTCCATTTGTCTCTTATGATTTTATAATGCCGTCTAGGAAGAGTCGCGCATTTTATGCAGTTTTGAAAAAATTAAACTAAAAAGCCTAGATGAACCATACTCCTTAATCATCAATTAGAGAAAAAACAAGTTTTGTAGAAAAAATTAATGTAACACGGGAGACTCGTCAAACTCCTCAAACACTTTGTAAAACTCCCTTTTAAATTTCTGTACAGGCATTTAGCCGTTAATGTCCTTTGCTTCTGTACTTGGCCCCTCGGAAAGCCTCATTGTATTTTTGTTGCTTCCAAATGCACATGCAATTTTACGTGACTGACAAGTAATAAAGTGATAAGATTGAGTATTGTCCCACAAAAACTGTTTAAGAACTATTATTTAAATTAGGTTACTACGAATTATTTATTCAAGAGATTTAACTAATGCCAAATTTCCAATATATAGGAGAGCCAAGAGGATGACGACTAAGGGTCAAATGGTCATCGTACTCGGTTAAAAAAAAATTCTTCTATTCATTCGTTCATTTACAGAGGCACAATATATCTATAAAAATCTATTTATCTCTCTCTCTTTCATAATCTTAATTGTCAAGTGTTTAGTTTTCGCCATTGTCAATGAACTATTTCGGTTCTGTTCAGCTTTAAAGCGGTTTGCAACTATTAAGTTTGTCCATGTTTCAACTCTTGCACAGTTCTTATTCGTTTTTTCCTTCATCTTCTTTTCAATCCTTGCATTTTTGGTTTCTTTTCAAATTCCCAATTTCCTGATTGTTATCATTTTGTCTTTCCATATGTTCGTCACTCGACATAAAGATTGGAACACTGAGTTGAAAAAACATATAAGAATAGATGACGAAATAAAAGGGGGAAACTTCGTCATGAGTAAAATGTAGAAGGGTTATCGACAGAAAATAAAAATGGAAAAAAAAACATTTGATTTGCTTTAGACTTCTTTTTGAATTTCAAGAAGTGTCCTTTCAAATTCTGTTAAATAGGAAGGATTTCATGATACCCTAAATCATTCTCTAATCCCTATATTTCTTTAAACTTCTAGAAATGTAACACTTTGCATTTTCATGTCATATTTAAGTCGTCCCGTTCATTTGTTAGAGCTTAGAAATCAAGTTATTTGATCAATAAGTTGATTAGAAACCATTTGAAATGAATTTCGAGATTTTGAAGTTTTTGGACATGTGTCAGGCTAGGGCGACGTGTTGGCAGGCCAACGCGTAGCCTGATAGTCGATAGTTCATAGAAGTTGAAATTTGCCCTGTTAATGCATTTGGGGTCACGCCGCACTGTCCATCCAACGCTATGGAGAATGCGGCGCGTTGGGTGATATCCTAATGGGAAAAATTTCCCCTCTTCATTTTATTAAGGGTGTTTTCGACCTACCCCTTTTATGAAATCAGTACCCATGGCTTAAAACCTTCCCTAAACATAGAAACACTTAGAATAATTAGTTTACAAGTCCATCTTCTCTCTTAGAATCCCAAGGGTTTCAAGAACTCCAAAGCTTTAGGGAAAGAAGTCTAGCAGTTTTCCTCCAAGGTTCTTTAGTCTCTAAGGTATGTAAGGCTACCCCTCTCCTCGCCATTCCTCATAAATGTCGTATTATGTGTTCGAATTGCTCCCACGAACAAACTAGAGTTAGAGTAAAACCCTTGTACTTTGAGTTCTCTTTGATTCTCTATGAGACTTCATTAATTCTCTACTCAAATCCATGGTGTCTTCTAATGATGAGACGAATCTGATGAAGACAAAAAACTCTCCAAACCCAACTCATTTTCTCAAAAATCAGACCGTTACCTCATCGAGTTAGTGTAGCTTTCACCTGGGCATTCTAAATCTCAAAAACACCATGAAACCTGTCATTTTGAAGACTTCTTCGACTCGATTCGGGTAGATCTGTTGATGAATGAGCTGGGGCTATCGAGATCTTTCATTCCTTTTATTCTCCTCCTTGTCTTTTTCTTTCCATTTTTCATATTGAATCTCCATTTGTTTCCCCCGATTGCTATTATTGAAATGATGCTTTTGTTGATATGATAAACCCCTATTGTCCTCATATTCCCGCAGTTTGAGCTCATACATGAGCTAATACCACTACATAAAATACAAGGACAATAGGTACTTACCATTCCAACTTTATGATTCCCCAAGTTCATTGATTCCAGCAAGAGATACTGCACTTTGTCGATTAAAATATTTCTCTTTTTGTTTCCCTTGTTTGTAGGTATTTTGTCACATTTATTGATCTGAACAACCTCCATTATCCTCACAGTCCATCAAATTAAGCTAAAAAATGGCTAATACCACTGTTTAAACTACAAGGACAACAAGTACATATCCAAACCAACTTTTCCCCTAATATTAGCTTTGTTCTTGTTCTTGTCATATCTGTATCATGCTTATATTGTATTCCCCTGTGATACCTGCTTGTGCATGCCTTTGTTCTTTTTTATTGCTTGTTCATGTTTTCCTCAATGTTGTCTATGTATGTTGTTATTAGGATGTTTGCCTCAAGTTTGGTATCTATGCTCTATCCATGCTAATAATGTCTTTTGCCTCCTTTGGTATGTTCTGCATAGAAGTATAAGTTATTCTTTCTGCACCTACAAAAGAGAAAACATGATTACTAAAAAAATCTACCAGCTTATTGCCTTCCCTTAGAATATTCACCACCATCATATCTCTATTCTTTATATGCATCCAGATTCTCCTGATTTCAGTGGCAATACTCCATGGTACCTCCCAAATCCCATCAATGACTTTTTGATAGTGAGTGAGTCAGTCTCTAGAGTCAAAGTGAGTAAGTTATGACTGATGCAGTACTCTAGTTCAGCTCTTAAAGCCATTACTTCTGCCATTACATTTGTACCATCCTCCAACCTCCTAGCTTCTGCATAAACTAGTCTGCCCATTCCATCTCTGACACAAAAAGCTCCTGAGCTTGGGCCTAGGTTACTTTTTGAGGCCCCATCTGAGTTACACGTGTAAGCTCCTACAACAGGGGGCTTCCAAATGACCACTTTACACCCCACTAATAGGTATAGGTTTACAGAAACTTGACCATCAGTGGCCATTCACATGGTAGATTCTTCAACCAAGGAAAGTTATGCCTAGCTAACAGATAAATGTTTCTGTTTATTTCCAGCTCCATCCCCACATAGGATATCCTCCCTCCATGAATAATTGTATTCCTTCTCCTCCAGACCTGCCATAGAATAAACATGGGGACAACTTTGTACAATAATTTTAGTTTTGGACTAGTGTCTGCATTCCACCACTTGTTCACTGTGTCCTTCAGTTGAAGGAAAGGTCCATCTACTACAACTGCAACTGCAAATTTTCTCCAGATTGTATCAGTAATTGGACATCTAATAAATAAGTGTTCAACAGTTTCTTGTTCATTATTACCACAACATTTTCACATCATCTCATCACATACTCTTATTTTAACAAGAACTTCACCAATTGGGATCTTTTGCTTCAACCGTCTCTACAAAAAGACCGAGACTTTGAAAGACATCCCTTTCACCCATAACTATTTAAATTCATCTAGCACCTCTCTTCCTTGTCCCATCAACTCCCAAGTAGTTTTAACACTGAATTTATCTGCAGCATTGAGCATCCACCATGGCTTGTCCCATTCTTCTGCATCTTCTTCAACTACCAACTTGTTTTTGATGTGATCACAAACCTCTTCTGGAAACAGTAACTCCAGTAAGTTGCTGTCCCATACTCCTTGCGTAACTAACTGACTTACATCCTCAACTGGATATACCTCATTGCTTGTAATAGGCAACAGATAGTGCAAAGCTCCAAGTTATGCCCAGTTATCATACCAAATATTGGCATGACCATGCTTTGGCTCCCACCAAATCTCTTGATCAATAAAATTTCTGGCCTCTAACATATACTTCTATGTTTGAGATTCTCCACTCCATTCTTCCATTTTGTGGTCCAAATATCTTACAATATTTGTTCCATATGAAAACAGTCCACATGGATTTTTGGTTTCTAAAAACCCACCACAACTTGTCAAACAAGGCTTTAGATATATCAAACAGGGATCTAAAGCCTAAACCCCCTTCTTCTTTTGGTATACAAATCTTAGACCAGGCAACCCAATGCTTCCTTCTGCCCATTTAATTAATGTTCTATAATAATCTAGCAAAGATTTTATGAAGATCATATATAACACATTTAGGAGGGTTTATAGCTTACAAAAGATAGGCAAGAATGCTATTCAAAGCATTATTTATCAGTACAACTTTACCTCCAAATGCCAATATTCTCCCTTTCCAAGCCTTCAGTTTATTGTGCACTATCTTAATCAATTCAGAAAAGTACCTTTCTTTTCCTTGCATGAGCAATAACGCACCATAAATAAATTAAAGAAAATTTACCTCTTGAAAACCCAATACAACTTTCAACATCATGAATCAGAACATGTGCAGTTTTATGATACACATAGAAAGCACTCTTGTCCTTCATAATTTTCTGTCGAGATTATAGCTCATTATCCTCCAAGATTTTCATAACCAGTTGCAAAGACATCTTATCAGCTGAAATAAATATGTTTGTGTCATCTGCATATGCCAAATGATTAATATTGTCTCTCCATTTTGGCATCCCAATGCTCTAGCCAATACCTCTGCAGACAAAATAAAAAAAAGCAGGTGATAAAGGATCACCTTGCTTCACCCCCTAGTGATTGACCATTTATCAGTATAGAATACCAATTGTTGTCCCCTAGTCTCCAAATCTTGTCTACCCATTTCTTATCAAAGCCCATTCTTTCCAACACTTTGATTAAGAAGTTCTAGTCCACCCTATCATAAGCTATCAAGCTTAATCACCACATTTTCTGGCTTCCCCCTCTTCCTAATAGTTGTAATGATTTATTGGGCCAAGAGCACATTCTCAACAATGCTCTTCCCCTTCAAAAAACTAGTCTGATTCCTTGAAATAAGCATGGGAAGACAGTTTTCAAGCTTATCATGTAAAATTCTGTAGATAATCTTGTTAATGAAATTGCTCAGAATAACTGATCTCATGTTTGAAAAATACTGAACAATGTCGTTTTTAGGAAAAAAGCCAAGTTAGTATGAGTAATTGATTTGGGAAGAGTACAACCTAAGAAGAAAGCAATTTCCACTTTCACAATATCACCACTAATAATATCCCAACAACTTTGATAAAACTGTCCAGTAAACCCATCAGGACCACTGGCACTATCCCTATTCAATTCAAAAACCATCTTTCTTACCTTCTCTGCTGCAGGCATAACATTCAATCTACTGTTCATCTCTTCTATGACTAAAGTGGGTACCTTGTTGAGCGAAGACAATTCCACAGAAGTATTTATCCTTGTGAATTGCTTCTACAAAAATGATATATCCACTGCTGCCACTTGTTCATTGCCTTCAGCCCATTTTCCATCATCTTTTACAATTCTACTAATAGACAACCTCTTCCTTCACCTATTTACTAGACTATGGAAAAATCTAGTATTCCTATCACCTTAAAAAAACCATTGTATACCAGCTTTTTGTCTCCAGTATTCCTCTTCAAAGTACAAGTACTTCTTCAGCTCTTCTTTTGCTTTCTGCAGTATTGTTCGGTTACTTACAGTTGGATTTTCTTCAAATAAGTCTTCTTTCAGCCTGGCTATCTCCTCTCTTATTATCAGCTGTTTAAAAATGTCCCCAAATCTTTCTCTACTCCAAGTAGCAAGGGCTACCTTAGTACTCTTCATCTTTTGCTTGATGCCGCTAAATAAAACTTCATTTTCCTGTGAGACCCAACTATTTCTGACCACTTTTTTAAAATCAGCCAGTTTGACCCAAAGTTTAGAAATTTAAAAGGTTTTCCAAAATAATCAGACTGTTCTCCACAAGTTAACAACAAGGGTGCATAATCTGACCCTATCCTAGCCAAGTGCTCTATCTCTATATGCCCAACTAAACCAAGAAAAGCCTGGTTAATCACCAATCTGTCCAGCCTTTTAAATATGTGTTCACTATCTGCTCTACCATTCTACCAGGTAAGGGGCTACCCTTGAGATTTATACAAAAGGCAAAGTCTTCATATTCCCCAGGGTAAACAAGAAGTCCTCCTATTTTCTCCCCATCTGACAAAATCACGTTGAAATCACCTCCAATAATCCAAGGTAGATTAGTACTTTGAGAGATACTGTAGATGTCCTCCCACATACTAAGTCTTTTAATAACATCACATTTAACATATACAATGGTTGTGACTATAGAATGGCCAGCTTCCTAAAAAGTTAGGTGCAGAGTTAATTGTTGCTCAGTGTCTAAAAGAACTCCCACTTGTATGTGCTCCTGAATAAATACCCATATTTTCCCATTCTGATTATAGTTGGAATAATGCATGCCTAGCCTTCTCTTATATTTATGTATTTGCCTTTCTTCCAGAAATTGCTCCATCAAATCTATGATTGCAAAATTGTGATATTTGTGCAACATTTGTATTATGTGGAATGAATTTTGAGTCCTCACAGACATCACATTCCAGAATAATTGTCATACCCCGAATCCCAATGAGGCGTGATTGGCACCCGAAGCCGATATGGCCCGAGAGAACCAATCTGTGCTCATGAACATTAGTATGCATAACCTCGAATGAATAACATATTGTCTCATGTAATTGATGAAATGTAAAATGACATACATATACATATATAAAACTTGGCCTTTTGGGCCATCACGTCGCACCGAACGTACATTACATCCATATACCCACTTAAGTCTACAAAAGCCTCTAAATACATACATGACCATTTCATAACATCTACAACACCAAAACCAATGTACAACTTGGACTCGAAAAGTCCCGAAGCAACTGGGGCTCACCAAAAGTCTGCAAAAACTGTCAACTTACGGTGGAGGTCTACTAGTACCTGCGCCTGCAACATGTAAAGTAAGTCCCCAAGAGGGGTCAGTACGAAGAATGTACTGAGTATGTAAGGCCATAAACAAACTGTATCAATGCACAAGAACTTCAATGGAAATAATTATAAGAGAAACTCCACATATGGAACCATGTACCTTTCTTTATCATCTCCAATGAGTCGTACATAACAACAACAACCATGGAATCAATATAAGAGAAATAACAAATGTGAATAACCTCTCTTTCTGTATGTGGAATACCATGTACATTACATTCTTTCTTCCCGTCGCCTATACTTTACTTTTCCTTTTACAATGCTCATTATCATTATGATTAATCATTCAACATACATCCACTTTTTTGGTGGGTCAACATACATCCACTCCATGGTGGGCCATAACATACATCCACTCTTTGGTGGGCAATAACGTACATCCACTCTATGGTGGGCAATAACATACATCCACTCTTTGGTGGGAAATAGCATACATCCACTCTATGGTGGGCAATAACATACATCCACTCTATGGTGGGCAATAACATACATCCACTCTTTGGTGGACAATAACATACATCTACTCCATGGGTAGGTCAACATACATCCACTCTATGGTGAGTTAATAATATACATCTACTCCATGGGTAGGGTTAACATAACATAACATTGTTTCCTTTTCTTTCATTATTCTTTACTTCATTTCTCTTTCTTTCATACAATGAGTGGTACCTTGATGATAGAAACATTCTTGAAACTTGTAACACAAATATACATTACTTCCCATCTTTGCTCTTGCAAGATCGGTATCTTTACTTGTGAGGGATAGGTACATTAACATGCACGTTACCTCTTTCATTACTTTTGAGAGATTGGTACATTTACGTATGAGAGATTGTTACAACTTTCTTGAAGATTTGGATCAATAATAAATGAGTAAGAAACATATGAGTAACATTGTTGGAGACACAATATAATCAAGAACATAACACCATTGGAGCTATTAGACAATAAGCAATGAACAAAACACATGAACATAACCAATATTGAAACCTTGGAACATAACCTCATTGGACTTTTGGAACATTACTAATGAATATGAGACATGTGTATAACTCTATTGGAACTTGGACTCGTAACATGGTTGGAACAATGCTATTCAACTAAACAAGCTCTCTTTACCTCATTGCTCTTGTTGGGATAATTCTCTTCGGATCTACAACATATGACAACTTAAGAACTTTCGCCCATAAATAAGAGTTAAGTGAATCATAATTCATCTAAGAGTAACACACCGATGAATAACAATATATATCAACCTTTGTTGGAATACTATAGAACCCCCTTGGAATAGAACACTTTTGGAACCTTAAGGCAATGATCACTAAATACGATACATGTGGATATCAACTATTCACTCACTAGAAATGTGACACCTTAGAACCTTATAGAACTTTTAACATACTAGCCAATGATCATAAGTCAACCAATGGACATGATTCATATGATTCACTATTGACCAATGAGTAAAGGACATATGAGTAACTCTATCCAACTGTCGGATACGGAATACATTAGGGCATTTCGGAATTGAATGAGTATTATAACAATGTGAACATTCATGCTGCAGAAGGATATAGAAGAGTAACCTTACATACTCAGTACATTCTTCGTACTGACCCCTCTTGGGGACTTACTTTACATGTTGCAGGCGCAGGCACTAGTAGACCTCCACCGTAAGTTGATAGTCTTTGCAGACTTTTGGTGAGCCCCAGTTGCTTCGGGACTTTTCGAGTCCAAGTTGTACATTGGTTTTGGTATTGTAGACGTTATGAAATGGTCATGTATGTATTTAGAGGCTTTTGTAGACTTAAGTGGGTATATGGATGTAATGTACGTTCGGTGCTCCGTGATGGCCCAAATGACCAAGTTTTATATATGTATATGTATGGCATTTTACATTTCATCAATCATGAGACAATATTTTATTCATTCGAGGTTATGCATACTAATGTTCATGAGCACAAATTGGTTCTCTCGGGCCATATCGGCTTCGGGTGCCAATCACGCCTCGTTGGGATTTGGGGTGTGACAATAATGCTTTTAACTTCATTTGACAGTGTTTTCCCCTATCCTTCTAGGATTAGCCCTAGTAGATTTGACATCTATTTTACTCTTTGAGTTGTTCCCCTTTGGTGTTAATTGAGGAGATAAACCTGCTTCTTTTAGAACTTTATGTTCCAACTGCTGACTGTTTTCTTCATCTGGATCTTCCTCTTCATTTTCATTCAACTCATCCTTTCCTATGTGCAATGAACCCGCATTTAATTAATGTATCACCAGTGTATGAAGAGTTCTAATAGGTTTTGTCATTTTGCAAGTATTAAGAGCTTGACGTTTCTCCACCAGTTGTTTGCATTCTTCTTCACTTTTAGAAGTACTGCCTGCTGGTAAAAGTGGGTAAGACCCTTGTTCCTGCATCTCTACATTTGTTGTATCAATCTCCTTCACCCTTGAACTATCAATCTGTAATGGCTGCGGATAAGTGGCTCTTGATAACTCATTTAGTAGCTCATTTTCTCTTTGTTCTTCCATACTCTCACTCACCACCATGCTACCAGTTTCCACTATATATTTTGGTTGATCATCTGCATCTACATTGTTATTCAAACCTGACTGACTATCCATCTGCTTTGCTTGCAAGTCACTTTGATTTGAACAAATGGCTAGCTCTATATTTGTGGATGTCACTGCATCAATCCCCCTCCTTGGCTCCTCTGATGTCACTATTTTCTCATTCTGCATTTTCATATCTTTGTCCTGCTGTGTAATATTATTATTTTCTACTACTTGAAGGTATGTAAGCTGGTTGTATAGGGATGCAAGTTCCCTTGTGTCATACATTACCTAAACTTTACCCCCTTCCTCCTCTTTTTCAACATTCTCTGATTAGGCTTTAAAAGAATTACTAGTATTGTCCCCCTGTTTCTGTGGTGGATATGATTTGTCACTCAGATAAGTAGATGGATTTCTCTCTACTATGAACCTTCTGCTTGTAGGGTTCCATCTCTTCACTTGCCCTCTCCATCTCCTCCCTGTTCTAGTTCTGTGTTCTACTTTTGGACTATCTTTTGTTACCTCTCCTTCCTTTGAACTTTCTTCTTGAGTCAATTTTCTCAATTCAGGATGAAGAATCTTACATTTCTCCTTATTATGACCCTGAAGTTTACACTTCTTACAGTATTTAGGCAGAAAGCCATATTCTATTACGATTCTCTCCATTCTGGATACCTTGTCATTTCTATCCACAACCTCTAAATCCATATATTTCTGCATCTCCCTTGCTAAATTAATTTGCACTTTCGCACGTGCACAACTAGGCCTTGTCTTATTGATTGTGCCCAAGTCTAAGTTCATTGGTCTCCCCACAACAGCCGCTAATGAAATAATAAATTCTTTAACAAAAAAAGTAAGCAATAAATTTGGAAAGGAAATCCAAGCCATAGCCTGTGTGGTTTCTTCATCAACTTTAAATTTTGTATCATATATCAGTAGTCTCATTTGGTAAGTATTCCATCCTTTGCCACAATAGAATACACATTCTTAGAAAGCATGTTCCACATAATCCTCTATAAGCTTAAATCTAATGAGGACATGTCTATTCCTTAGCAACCCAATTTTTCAATCTCTCTTTGACATTACATTGCTTTGGAATTTAACGCGGAGTTCTTCAATTTTTGGCCATCCATATGAATATTTCCCAATAATTGCATACTAAAGATTTTTGATTACATTCATCTGTTGAACCTCCTCTTCAGACCAAGTCACTCTAGAGATTCCATTGTTATAAGTAAGACTTTTCAAAGGGATTGCACTTTTCTACACCATGTCTTCATTTACTTGTAGATTGATATTAACCTATTTTACAAGGTCTGCATATTTTAGCTTACCCTTTCGATTGTTATTCATATCAGCGTACTAGTACCATTTTCGCTAGGAAAATCAATTGGTAACGTTGATGTTATAGGTTCTCCTTTTCTGGGTGATTGAGGGATTGTGGTATTGGTAGTGCTTTTGGGATGATATAGGTTATGGAATTGATCTGGGGACATAGTGGAAAACTGAATTGTCACTGGATATGGCTGGTCAGTGGCCGACACAGCCATGAACACGACTAAAATTTGAAATTTTAGGGTTTGTGCATGAGAGAGAATAGAGAAAAGAGAGCGTATTTAGGCTTTTTCAATTTTTGGTTTATTGCATCCAGCTAGTTCCCTTGGAATATTTTATGTCACGCCCCGAATCCCATCGAGACATGATTGGCACCCGTAGCCGATAAGGCCCGAGACAACCAACCTTTGCCTATGTTCATTTGTATGCATATCTTCGTATGAACCTTATTAAACCTTATGCAACTATGCGGAAAACTTGAACATGGAAACATATGCTATACATATATTTATTTAGGAAACTTGGCCGTTAAGGCCATTAAGTCAGAATAGACATTCGTTTCTACATACTCGTCTCTTACATCCATATACCCACATATGTCTACAAAAGCCTCTAACAGATGCATCAACAAGACCAACTTACAATCGGGACAAGTCCCCGCTTTATACAATTTATACAACAACTATACACCTATGACTCAGGGGGCTCCGAACCAACTGGAGCTCACCAAATAGCTGCAAATGATCCCCAGTCTACAGAGGAAGTCTACTAATGCCTGCACCTGCAACATGTAAGGTAATTCCCCCGAGGGGGTCAGTACGAAGAATGTACTGAATATGTAAGGCTCATAAGAAATTCATCATACATAATAACAACAATAATGGAATCAATATAAGGAAACAGAAATGTGAATAAACTCTTTTTCCGTATGTGGGAAACCATGTATATTACGTTCTTTACTCCTCTTGTCTTCATCTTTTATTCATCTTTATTGTTCTACCCATGCTAGGCTATTTTGTCGCCCCTGGGATGAGATTAACCCATGCTAGGTGCTTTGACCCCTGGGATGTTATGTGAACCCATGCTAGGCTTTCGTGTCGCCCCTGGGATATCGTTAACCCATGCTAGGCTTATCGCCCCTGGGATGTTATATTAACCCATGCTAGGCTTTCGTGTCGCCCCTGGGATGTACCATCATAACCCATGCTAGGGTTTTTACCCCTGGGATGTACCATCATAACCCATGCTAGGCTTCTATATCGCCCCTGGGATACCACCCGTGTTATTGGGATCGACCCATGCTAGGTATTTTAACCCCTGGGATACCACCCATGATTACTTCTTAATTATAAACCTCTTACTTCTCTTGTTATTCT
The DNA here is from genome assembly GCA_031232105.1 of Capsicum rhomboideum. Taxonomy (NCBI): domain Eukaryota; kingdom Viridiplantae; phylum Streptophyta; class Magnoliopsida; order Solanales; family Solanaceae; genus Capsicum; species Capsicum rhomboideum. The sequence goes on from CP124712.1 coordinate 84,941,086, forward strand.
TACTTCCATTCTTAAGAGTGATTGAGATATTGAAGATCATTACATAATAGGAATCACACATATGTATATTACTTCTTCACTCTTGCTTCATGAGATTGACATCTTCACTTATGAGGAATAGATATATTAGCTTGCACATCACCTCTCTAGTTACTCTTATGAGATTGGTACTTCGACTTGTGAAAGATTGATACAAAGATAATCATCATAATTGAGGACTTGGAACATGTCATGATTGGAAAATACTATTCAAGAATAGATAGGTTCTCTTATGTTATTACTCTCTTGAGATCGTTCATTTAGGAATGATAACGTTATGACATTTTTGGAACTTCACTCAATGAACAAGAGACAAAAGAATCATCATGCATTTGAGAATAGGACACATATGAATAACAATATACGTCAACCTAAATTTGAGATACTTCAAACCTCTCGGAATTGAAACAAGTCCAATGTCAATGTGAACAACATGTTGCAGAAGGATATGGAAAAAGGAACCTTACATACCTTGTATTCTTAATACACATACACAATCTTAGATGTGCATACAATATTCCTGTTCCTTCCTTATGTTTCTCTCTACAACACAATTTTATAACAAAACCAACATTAACCACCAATTACCTTATAATGGCATACAACAACAATAAGTCACATGTTTAGCTTTAACATGTCCTTTCCCCCTTAACAAAACCATTGATAAAATCATTATTCCAAAAATCCTCCAATATTCCCAACATTGACCAATACATGATAATCAATACATTCCACAACAACACTTCCCCTTTACACTTTCGTATCCACACCACATCACAAACAATCTATCAATTCACCTTAATACACTTCATAGCACAAATCGGCCAAAATCCCACAATTTGCACTTATAGAAAATAACAAATTTAATAACAAAAATAACACCATAGACGTTTATATTTTATCCATACCATTATCTTTCATTAAAGGCACAAGTCCAAATTCAAGCTCAAATCCCATGGATCACAAATCTTATACAAAAGCACAAAGTGCCATGTCCAACATTTCAACCATAAAAAACATGATATACATATTCTCTCATGCTTATAATATGTTAAAGTACAATAATATTCACTTACCCAAGCTTGAAAGATAATGATCTTGCTCCAAGAAGTGCCTTAGGGTTTTGAAAGCCAAAGAGATGTTCTTGGGAAATTTCTAGAAAAAGATAGAAAAAGCATGTGTGTTTCTCTTCAATAAAAATCAGCATTTTTCCCCTTTATATAGGCCATTAAGTGCCCTCCTTAGTCACTCTTTAGCATTAAATGTTGGGTTCTAGAAGGTCTTGCAAGAATGGGTCATTTGACCCATTATTTTGGGCCATGCTTTCTTTTCATTTTTTGGGGCCCTTTTTGGGCCCAATTCACTTAACCCGATAAAATCAATAATTTCTCATGTTTAAGTCATCTCATATGTATTACAATAATATTCCCACTCATGCTATTCATATTCGTAGCCTCAATCCAAAAACCAAGTGATTCTAGCCACGTATGACCTATTTTGCCCCTAGGGGTAAAATCGTTATTTTGATGCCAAATGCATTCCCGAGGTATTTTATCATACCATTATAATATTTTACTCAGTTCATGTATATGTTCATGGTTGTAGAATAAACGTGGCAAAAATCAGCCCGGTACGTCCCCGGGCACCCTTGGACACTTTGACAAATTTTGGAGGCATTGCTGGTTTGGCCGCCCCAGCCAGCGCCTGGCGCCCACCAGGGCACTGAGCTTTAAAAGCTTGCTGGTTTGGGCGCCAGAACCAGCGCCTGGCACCTCCTGTGGCACTAAAATTTTTTTGTGTGTGCTTCTACTTTTCTTTGCGGATTTGGTTAGATACTTCAAACCCTATTCTTTAATTTACATCTTAACCTTAATGCCCTTTGTTTAGAGGTCCTCTTAACCTCGTTTTGAACCCCATAACTGTCCCATAAAAATAACAAAACACTCCTACAAAGGGTTAATCCCATATACGAGGCCAAATTCAATTTTTCTCATCCTTAGCATTACAAACTACACACGTATGGCTCTCGACACCTTAAGTCAACCTTGTGCAATGTCGTCAAGTAGGGTTGGGAAGTTACGGGGTGTTACATTCTTCCCCCCTTAGGAATATTCGTCCTCGAATGTTAACAATGTCATTTCAATTACAACAAATGCATCTCTACATGAGTATCCATACACGTAAGGCTCATGGATACCTACTTGTTATTGGTGTACTTCCACACTTTGAACTTTTTCTTCCCTTTGAAACAAATAAGGGTCGTCGATTTCATCATTTTTCTAGCTTACCATGTGATCTCCTCTACTTGTTGATTTCTTTAAAGGACTTTTACAGAAAGTACGTCTCTCTTTATTAACCCTCACACTTGTCGGTTTAGACTCACCATCTCTATTTTTCCCTAGTGAGGTCCTCCAAACTTTGTTTATTTCCAATGGGAACAATATGAAAAGAAATTTTTATACACTTTGGACAATTTCACATGACATATAGTATAGGGTCAATTTTTCCTTCTTTCTGAATTCTATTATACCTTTCATGAATAACGCTTTGAAGAGTACTTAATCATCTACGCATGCAAATATCTAATATACCATTTCGATATAGACTAACTTTTCTGATAGAAATATTCCATTGACTTAACTAATAACTCTGGTGTTCCATTAGGTTCATAGTAACTGATGGAGTAACATACGATAGAGTAGTTATATATACATCATGAAACTTAGTAATATCCCTAACTACCGGTACCGTCATCAGGAGTTGCCTCTTCGTTCTGTCAGTCTACTAGAGCATAGGTACGATTTTGGGCCCCCCTTGAACTAGCTGCTCCTCTCATATCTCTACCACGACCCATACACTGAACGCCTCTGTCTGGGGAAGGAACCGATGCTGATGATACAGCGGTTGATCCCGCAGGTCGTGCTATACCACTCGCACCCCTTTGTGGGCATTCTCTCATTATGTTCCCCTCTGTGCCACACCAAAAACAAGCATTTGTCCCAAACCGGCATTCACCTAAATGGTACCTTCCGCAATGCTGACACGGAGGACGAGAAAATCCTACTGTCTGTGAACCCTGCACTCCACTATTCTGTCCAGATGGACCACCTCTAGACCCTCGAAATTGGGAGTGGGCACCCGCTGTGGAATAAGAGAATGACGATCTAGGCTGTAACATTCGAGATCCAGATTCTCCTGGGAACACCATAGACTGCCCCATAGATCTCGCCCTTTTTGCTGGCCCTTCCTCAGATTTTTGTATCCTCTTTCTTTGCCTTTGGTCTTCCATCTTTTGTGCGAAGTCCTGAATCCTCGCTATATCCATATCTCGATTTAGGGAAGCGATAGTACAGTCCCGTACCAAATAAGGCTCTAATCTGTCCACATATCTATGTACTCTATCTTTCATCGTGGCCACCACATTTGAAGCATATCGTACCAAGGAGTTAAACTGCAAACTGTACTCTCTAACACTCATATTTCCTTGACGTAAATTTAAAAACTGATCCGCACGAGCCTCACGAATCTCGTAGGGAAGATAATGATCAAGAAATGTTGTTTTAAATTCTTCCCAATTTGGTGGCATTGCACCAATACCACGAGACTTCTTCCACTCTTCATACCACAATATCGCCTCGCCCTTCAGTCTATAAGCTGCCAACTCAACCGTTTCCACCCCGAACACATGCATAACCTCCAAAGCTCTCTGAATTTGATCCACGAAGTCCTGTGGATCTGCTTTCAAGTCTGACCCAGTGAATATAGGAGGGTCCAGTTTCAAGAAATCCTGTGTCCTGCGACTTGCCATTCTAGTCGCATCATCATCATGTGTCATTGTACCAGCTCGTCCCTGACTTTGTTCCGCCACTAACTGTTTCTACATACTCGTCTCTTACATCCATATACCCACATATGTCTACAAAAGCCTCTAACAGATGCATCAACAAGACCAACTTACAGTCGGAACAAGTCCCCGCTTTATACAATTTATACAACAAATATACACCTATGACTCAGGGGGCTCCGAACCAACTGGAGCTCACCAAATAGCTGCAAATGATCCCCAGTCTACAGAGGAAGTCTACTAATGCCTGCACCTGCAACATGTAAGGTAATTACCCCGAGGGGGTCAGTACGAAGATGTACTGACCCCCTCGGGGGAATTACCTTACATGTTGTAGGTGCAGGCATTAGTAGACTTCCTCTGTAGATTGGGGATCATTTGCAGCTATTTGGTGAGCTCCAGTTGGTTCGGATCCCCCTGAGTCATAGGTGTATAGTTGTTGTATAAATTGTATAAAGCGGGGACTTGTCCCGACTGTAAGTTGGTCTTGTTGATGCATCTGTTAGAGGCTTTTGTAGACATATGTGGGTATATGGATGTAAGAGACGATTATGTAGAAACGAATGTCTATTCTGACTTAATGGCCTTAACGGCCAAGTTTCCTAAATAAATATATGTATAGCATATGTTTCCATGTTCAAGTTTTCCGCATAGTTGCATAAGGTTTAATAAGGTTCATACGAAGATATGCATACGAATGAACATAGGCAAAGGTTGGTTCTCTCGGGCCTTATCGGCTACGGGTGCCAATCATGTCTCGATGGGATTTGGGGTGTGACATTTTATGTGATTCATATGGATTCTCTACAAGGTTCTATGAACGTCTATGAAGATGGAATAACCTTTATCTTACATCATAAGTCTTTGTGACCTTTCTTTAAGTTTTTATGGTTTTTTTAAACTCTAAATAAAATCCTCCATGAAAGTGTTTAAATTTCAGAAATCGTCCCTATCTCATGTTTATATATCCTCACATTTTGTGAAAACTATCCTTATGTTCACGAATCCATCTTGTTTTGTGGGAAAATGGTCAAGACTTGATTATACTTGAAAACTTATAGAAATTTCCAAATTCGATAAAAAATAGAGCCTCCACTTAATTTATTAAGGAAAAACTCTCTTTAAAGATTTAAAATTGAAATAATCTAAAAAGATTAAGAAATTCTAGGTAAGAGTTCAAATTAATACCCCGAGAAGGTTTTTAAGGCACTCGAGATATCCGCTATCTTGCGGTTGTCCGGTCTATTTAAAAATTAAACTTATTTTGACTAACTTAGGTGAAAATAATATTATGTTGAGAAAAATTAAGTGAGTGATAAACTATACTTTGAAATTTGAAAAACTTGAAACAAGAGTTGAAATTTCAAAATACTTAATTGCATTTTATGTCAATGTTGAAAGAAAAGGTCATTTTTGCAAACTAGAAATGGTATTCTATCGGGGGGGTAGGGTGTGTGTGAAGGTGGGGATCCAACTAAGTTAAATTGTTAGTAACAAAGCACTATTACATTATAAATTAAAAAAGGGAAAGGAGTTGGGTTTAGGCCTTCTAAGACCCAAATTCCCTAATATGTCTAATTTGGACTTTGTAAATATTGGGCTTGACCCATTTATCTCATTGTTCCTTTCCTAATTTCTATTGGGCCTAGACCACCTGTCCTAGTCTATTTTATTGGACTTTCAAGTCCTTAAACGGATACACTTGTCCTAAACTAAATTGGGCTTAGAGGCCCTTAAATTGCTGCCTTGGAATTTTGGGTCCACACATGAACATTCTTGCTCCCTCTTCTAGTCAATGCTGTTGATTTGTTTTCTGGGCTTTTCCCCACGTCTTCCATGCTTTCATCTGTCGCTATTCCTTTTGATACTTGGGTTTGACTTGAAAAGGATGGGCCTCATTGGCCCATTAAGGAAGGTAAAGGAAGAGAAGTCCATTTAGACTCCAAACGGGTTTCACGTATCAAAAAAAGAAAAAAGAATTAGAGTCTAAATATTACAAGTATGCTAATTTATCATGAGAACATACATACATAAACATATGAGGTAAAAAAGATCAATTTCTAAAAAAAAACACTAAACATATCATAACAATCTCTTCACAAGAACTCAAAACACATAATAAAAGGGAAGAGCACAAGAAAGTAACCATGTTTTGGAAATCGAATGCCAGGCTATTTCATCCTCTCTTTGATAGATTTCAACTAGTGTAATTGATAGTTCCTTGAGGAATCCTTAACTCACATAAATGCAAAGATAAGACAATTAAAACAACTGACTCTAATCCTCAACGATTTGACGTTTCTTTCTAGGAAAGATCTGGACATTTCCGAATAGATTCCATTATCTTTAAAAATAAAATGAACTAGCCAGGCTAGAAAACAATCAAAACTTTATCAATTTTACACTTGGAATGATAAAATCTAAAAGGATAGGGATGAAAAATGAAATGTTATCTTACCACGTCTGCTTAAAGAACTTCAAAAATGTGCCTAGGAAAGGGGAAGAGAAGCAAAGAGGCAGAAACATACACCATACAAAAGAAATAGAACATCACTTAGTCAAAAGAGGGGAGAAGGGCTGGAATAACCAAAGCATGGACCTTAGATCTAAACTTAAACTGTCTATGTCCATCGAGAATGGGAGGGACACTCAAATTATACCGAAATGGGTCTTTAAGGGAAAGGTTTAGCATTGATCTTAACTTCACACACTTCAATCCCATCACTGAATCCTTAGGATAAAGACAAACCATAAACAAGGCTACTTTATCCAAATCCCTACCTTTGCTCCTACTCAGACCTTTTTCAAAACTGATACAGCTAAACAAAAAGGCATGTAACATTTTTTAAAGTAAACTAATAGCTCTAAAGAGGCTTCCTCCTCTCCTTGATAGGTTGTAATGAACCATGAGACAATAGATATTTGAGGATTCAATATTACTCTATGGATGAATTCATCTAGCCCAATTGATACTATGAATCAAAGAGTCTTGATGAACCATCCATTAACACATAATCACAGGAAAAACATGAAAAGAACAATTACTGATAAGAAAGACAAGAAAGTTAACTTTTAAGAGTTTAATTTGTCAAATAAAATAGAAAAGCAGATTGAGATAAATAGACAAAAGTGAACAATTCTTGACAGCGACAAGGTTTAAACAATAACAAGGTTAAGACAGATATGAACAAGATTCATACTTAATAGGTAGACTATAACTAGTATGAGATTAGCCAGGATGAACCCTGAGTCAGTAAACTAAAACTGAAAATCTTGAAGGTTAAACTCTTGAATCTATAGATGAACGAAAAAAATTAGGATTTTTTTGAAAAGAAACAACAGTATAATAGTCAAAATTTTTAATCAACCAACATCAAACACGACCAATCCCATTCTCACAACTATTGTGAGATTCCAACGTTTAATATTACAGCTGTGTCATGCTTAGAATAACAAAGACACCAATTGAAACCCAAGGAGTAAGCTAAAAGTGCAGTAAAGAAAAAAAGAATCACCTGTTTTTGAGCAGTGACACTGGGACTACAAAATTCATCAAATTCTCTTCACACCACCGGAGAACTCAAACTAGATTCCTCAGCCTTAATCCTTGGCCCAAAGGTCTTACAAGGATTCAGCACAAGAATCTTCAATCTCAGAGAAATTCCTTTCTCAATTGGGGTTTTCTGCTATTGACTACCTTTCTCACGTTCAACCCCTAATTAGTGTAATAGGGGAGGTATATATAGGGGATGATTTGGGGGGTTTCAGAGGAGAAATATCACTATGGGAATCGGGGTTTTCAGGGGTGAATTCAGAATTTTATGAGGCATGATTTTGAATCCGCTTTGAGGATAAGATTGAGCTGTAGAGAATGGTATGAATTTGCGAATAAGGGTAAAAGAAAATTGGGGAAAATTCAAATTTCTTCCATGAACCAATGAAACTCGCCCAAATATATACGAATTAGTATGACTTTTCCCTAATTCATGGAATCTGAACATTTGGGAAGCCACCTGGGCTTGTTCTAGAATATCCAAGGCTCGGCAGGTATGATTACGCATGCAAAACACATGCACCTATACGATCAAAGGAGAAATGGGGGTAAGTTTGAACTGGTTTTCATCTTTGAGGGATTTTGATTGTCGTTTGGTATGCTAGTGTTGTCATTTAAGCTGTTGCTGATATATGTTATCGTTGTTATTGGGTTTGAGAAAGAAAAAGGAGGAAGATACAAGGGTGTGGGCCAGGTCGGAGGAAATTTGGGCCTGAGAGGGTTAAGTGGGTAAGGATTTAGGAGGGTAGATTTAGGCTGTTAGGGAATAGCCTCTTTCATATAAAATTTAACCAAATTCATTTAAGAGTTAGCCAAATCAAATTCAACTATGGTCAATTGCATTGTAATTGTGGCCAAATCAATCTACGAAAACTACCACACTTAGCAAATGACTTAATTTAATAAAAAATTAAGACGAATTGATGCTTAATTTAATCACGAGTTTCTTGATGTAATAAAATCAAAATTATTATCTTCTAACAATGATTTATTTTAAGATAAAAGATATTTAACCAAATTAACTTTAATAAAATTAGTTTTTTAAAGGTGAACTTCGATTAAAAGCTGGTTTTGGTAAAATATATTTATTTAACTAATAAAATCATACGATCCCTTATATTTGAATACAGGAATGCACAACTGTTATTTAAAATGACAAAATTAACCTAGAAATTCTTTATTCTGATAAAGCAATTATATAAATTTTATTTAGAATTGAAGAAGCTCAAAAATTAAATTAAATTGTGGAACGCAAAAATTAGGTGTCAACAACTGCCCCCTCCCTTTGGGTAGGGTGAATGCAAGTAACCTTGGGCAAAGGAAGCTTGACGTTGCTAATTTTATCTGACCAAAGATTCGTCTTTCAAAAGTGATCAGTTCTCACACAAATTTCATGGAGTTATGTCTAGACCCCAATAATGAGTTTCCTAAATGGGTTATATGAGAATCAAGCCACTTATAGTCCATAATTCTTGATTTTAAGCACAATTTCTAAAGAATTCACAAGTTATCCTGATTTTGAATTTTAGAGAGACCGAAAAGATGGGGAATAAGAGGATTGGGGGAAGTTTGGAATGCAGTTGAATTTTTAATATAGAGACCAACCAACATATACCCGAGTTTTAGGGAATCATACTACTTGTAGTTTGACTCGATAGGTAGAAAATATAGTCTTTTGTTCTAAGATGACCTTTGGCTCAGGATGGGTGACGAACAAAGTGAGATATGGAAAAGAGGCCTGTAACATATTAACCATGAATGTAGGATACTTAACATACTTAGGAAAGAATTTTAATTTCCAAAGCTCTAGGTGCACTGTCACCCGAATTTAAAGGAAAGGAAAGTTATCTCTGGTTCGAGTTTAGAAATTCTTCGGAAGTGAAACTGAAACCAAAACGTCCCAAAATACCCACATGCCTTCTGATAGGGGTGTAGTTTAATGGAAGTGGAATTCATCCTTTAGCTCTCATCTAAAGAGTTTGATATTCCTTTTTGGACTGCATCCTGATTCGCTGCTAAGAAAAAGTTTCATGTTCTACTGTGTCCATCGCACTGTGGTTTTGGTTTGAGATTTTTATCCTCTCGGATTCTCTTGACAACATCTCAAATAATATTGTTAGCGATAAACATTATTCACGAAGGGATAGATAGTCTTTTACCAATCTCTGCGTGAGTTGTTGTCCGACCGATAGTGCTATCCCTTACTGTACCCATTTCGGAAGACAATATTTTTCTGTAATAGCATAGACAAAACAACCTCTTGGTTGTTGGACATGATGACCTTTTTGGTAATTGAATATTTTTCAAAATGGGGTGTCCCTCTCAGTCACCAAAGTCATTTTGAGTAGAACGGTCCCCTCAATCATGTAGTCTTTTATTTGATATGATAACCCTCTTGGTTGTTGAATATGATGGCCCTTTTGGCAATTGAAATTTTTCAAAATAGGGTGGCCCTTTTAGACACCAACATCCCTACAACCGTATGATCTCCTATTCGATAATATTTTTTGCAACAACATAGAAACAACAACCCTCTTGGTTGTTGACTATGACCACCCTTTTGCCAATTTAAATATTTTCAAAATAGGGTGGCTCTCTCGACACCGACGATATTTTGAGTACAAAAATCCCTACAATTATATAATCTTCTTTTCGATATGGTAAACCTCTTGGCTACCCATAATGGTTTCTGCATTTAGTGTGATAACCTCTTTGGCTATTGATAATGATCTTTTACATATGACCTCGGGTAAGTCTCACACATCTTTCATACAGATACGACTTACATAATCTCTCAAATTGTTAATCTTTAGGTAATCTTGCATATCATCTGATGTTGGATATGAGATGACTTACAGATGTCTCTTGAGTTTCCATATTTTAGGGAATCCTGCACATTATTCAACCTTGGATAAGAGATGGCTTACAGATATCCTTAGAATTTATAGCTTTTCAGGTAATCCTACACATTATTCAATCTTGGATATGATATGGCCTATAGATATCCCATAAATTGTTAGTTTTCGGGTAATCCTGAACATAATCAATCTTGTATATGTCGCGACTTATAGAGAACCCTTAGATTGCCAATTTTGGTAATATTACACATCATCCAGTAAGGATTTAGCTGTGGCTTATGGATAACCTTTGAACTGTCAATTTTTAGGTAATCTCACATACTATCTGGTTAGGATGTTATTGTGGCTTATGGATAACCAATGAACTGTTAATTCAGGTAATCTCTCACACTATTCTGTTTCAAATGTTGCGACTTACACATGACCTTCATAGTGTCAACTTTCTAAGAAGTCTAGTTTGTCGTCTGTCTTTGCATAGCAACTTAGAGATGTTCTTTGGACCGTGTGCTTCTTCAGCTCGGGTATGTTGATGCATTTGATGCTGGTACATGAGGTGCTAAAATATCCTCGATGCTAGGCTACATCGCTTTCGCATGGTCAATAGATATGTAGAATGCTGAGATATCCTCAACGCCAGACTATGTTATCTTTGCATGGTCAATGGATATATGTACTCCAAAGCATCTTTCAATGCTAGACCTTATTGCCTACGTGTGATGAGTGAATACGGAGATTTCTTTGGATGTCATGACATCCCTTTCGACATGGCCCTTTTGTCATGACCTTCTTGGCATGGCCTCTCAGCATGGCCCTCTCGGCATGATCCTCTTGGCATGGACCTCTCGGTATGTCCCTCTTGACAGTGATATACAATTTCCCATTTGGCAGTGATATACAATGGACCTCTGAGCAGTGCTATTCAATGACCATCTCGGCAATGATATGTAATGGACCTCTCGATAATTTGAAGAGAAACCTCACTTGGGTCTGTTTGTCGGCATGTGGGCTTTTCCATATATACCTACACTTAAGGTAAATTATTAGTAGCACAATGTTGCTTTCGCTAGCGACTATAGTCAATCTTTAAGAAAGATTTAAAGAAAATGTTGAGAACATAATCCGCACGAGTGTGTCATCAACCTCCTCTTTTCGAGGGGGATATTCAAATAGCAAGTTCTTCGAATGAAAATAAGTGGCTGAAACCCCTTTCTAGGGGTAACTACAAATACCATTTATAAACACTATATGTCGAGGGAGGATATCTTTGTTCTCTCCTTATCGGGTGATCCTTTTGATCGCTGCATTGTTGTGCCGACTCCTTTGTTTGTTCCTTCACTCAAGGTAAATATTTAGTAGACACAAGATCACTTTTGCTAGTGACTATTTTATAGAGAACACTCTAAATAAAACATTTATAGAATAGATTGGACGCCTTTGTTTGTCATCGACATCCCCTTTCTTTAGGTGAAATAGATAAACTAAGAAGTCTTTGATTCTAATTGGACGGTTGAACCCAGCTCCGGGGACAACCATAAATACCATTCTTGAATATTTCATGCTTTTGTTGTGATCCTCGGTTTGCTGAGGGGATTTGAGGAAGATGCCGTTATTTTGTGTTAGTAGTTTTGATGAAATTGATCCATGTTGACCTCCTTTGATCTTTTTCTGCTCCTTACCATCTCTCGGGTGCTTTATCATATTTGACCTCTTGTCCTGACTTCCCCCATTTCAGTAGATGTAAGGCAAAATCTATCAAGCAGAAAATATGTAAAGATTATAAAAAATAGTTTGATTTTGAAAAACTCATGTAAAAATTTTGAAAAAGTCTTTGCCGGTCATGTCATGCGCTAACTCAATGAACATCTTCTGCTCGAGGCCTGACTATGTTCAATATTCAAAGAAGAATCTCTGGAACCCCATTATTGGTACTGGGTAATTTTGAAGTATATTTTCAATAAAATTTGTCATAACTGGGGATTGGTTTGTCTAGACTCTATCGTAGCTGGTGATTTTTGAAGTTGACCTTGACCTCTTGGTGCTGGGGAATTTTTGGAGTTGAACTCACAAATGAAACCTTGTGTAAATTTTGAGGTCCTCCTCTAAATTTCTGCCCAATTAAATATTTTTGAGTCAAGTCTTGATTTGTGGTGGTCTTGAGGCTTTCTCCCAAAGTTCTTTTTGGTCTTCGTTCCCTCTATTGGAGGATGATCTTCTTCTTCAAAAATTTTGAGATTCCTTCTCGAAAATTTTGCCCAGTTTCCATTTACTGGAGTGATGTGACCGAGTTATTGGGGTGCCTACATATACCGTTGATGCAGGAATATGGTCGTCACGTAGTTCAGGACTACGATAGGGAATTTGGAAAATTTTAAAGTATTGACTTAAACCGACAATGGCCTCCTACGTATCCCGTTCTTGGAAATTTAGGTCAAACATAGTTTGTACATAAGAGGATAGGGGATTCTAGCTATCATAAAGCATGAAATGATTATATTCAAAAGTGTGATTACAAGGAAAGAAACTTAAAGAAAGGCTATATTTAGATGCATTATCTTTTCACTGCATCAGAGTTGATGGGCTTGGGCCACTTTTGGCCGTCCATCTCAAAAAGAATAGAAACTACTTCAGATAACACCTTGTGGAAGGTATGTTGATATCTTCATCAATTTGGTGCTAACTTTTATTTGTGCTTGTCTTTGATGGAAGGAAGGATCAACTGTCCATTTCTTGAATTAAACTCTGAATCGATTGATAGCTTGTGGGAAATGATGCTTGTACTTAGCTTAGGCCCATTATGACAAGACCGGGAGGATATGTCAGCATATTCTTCGAGCGGATTAACAACTTTTCTCTTCCTCGCTTTTTTTTAGATAGGTACCAATTGTGGTCACATTAATAACGTCATTATCATCCAGGATAACTCCCTCGGTCTCTTCAAAGTTGGGCCTTTTTAGTTCTCGAAGTCTTTCAATTCTTCTGTCAACTGTTTTGCAATAATTGTTTCTTCATCATACTCTTCCCATTCATCATTATTGCTTCATTTTGTTCATTTAGCTCTTTACATAACATGACATTGGCAGGTTTTTAAATTATTATTATTGAAATCAAAACAACCCAAATTAGATAATCACAATATAATTCAAATAAGAGAATTAAAATAAAACAATTTAAAATAATTTTCGAGACAAGGGAGGCCTTTTTATTGAGTTTGGAACATATTTACAAACAATGGCTTATGACTTGCCCAAGTACGGGTCCAAACCTTTTTGAAAATGGTAAAATTACAAAAAAAGGAATTTGTAACATAAAGGGTGGGTCGCGGCGCCTCCTTCAGACTATCATCAATTTTAAAAGCTGAGTTTTGCCCTTTCATCTACCACAGTGGGTGGGGACTCATGAGTGGAGTAGTGGTCAAATTCTAAAATGTTTCTCCAGATGCGACCTTCCTCTCCCCACTGGCCTCTGAGAAATCTTCCAATATAGCATCACAGTTCTCGAATAGGTTCCCTATCCCATTCCCTAGACCATCATTTTTTAGCATTTTGCATACATGAAATACTAGTAAAGGTGTGGAAATGGCTCGGGTAAACCCATCATTGTTTTCTTCTCATTCTTATCTTCCTTTGTCGACTTGTATCTCAGCCCATACTTGAATGCTCTTTCCAGGATCACAATCGACTCATTGACACCTTCCAAATTCTTACCCAGGCCTCGACCAGGCTCAAATTTGATTCTCAGCATCACGGTAGCCGTCATCTTAAAAATGAAGGGCATGGGCATTTGGGGTGTCAGATTTTTTCCTTATCATTTACGATTTCCATCGTATAAAAGTGGCTACCACTTGGAATATATTTGATCACAAGCACATAGCCATTGGGGTGGTTCAAGTGGATCCATTCACCTTGAATAACCACCTCGTGGTCTTCCCCGATAAACTTCAATAACTGATAGAGGCTTGATGGGACAGTTGCCGCATTATGGATCCATGGTCTCCCAAGAAGAAGATTGTAGCTAGGATTTATGTCTATGACCTGATGCTCGGTCTTGAACTCAGTGGGTCCCAACTAGATGTACAAGTCAACTTCACCTATGTTGTCTCTTTGTCCTCCACCAAAAGCTCACACATTGACATTGTTTGATGGATTTTCCCTAAGTAGTGACCCATTTGAGTTAACGTAGAGAGTGAGAAAATGTTCAGGATAGATCCATCATCTATTAGAATTGATTAATAATGTTGTCATGACTTTTAACAGTAATGTGCAAAGCTTTGTTATGCATCATACCTTCAAAAGGCAACTTTTTTTCACTGAAAGATATGTGATGGCTTCCCACAACATTGCCTATCATTACAACCAAATTATCAACATTCATGCTTGCAGGTACATATGCCTCATCAAAAACTTTCAACAGAGCTTGTCTATGAATATTGAGAACTTATTAGAAGTGCCCACACAAAAATCTGGGTTGGGGTCTTTTCTAAGTGCTTGACAATCGAATACTCTTTTGGTTGCATGCGCCTCCAAAATTCTTCAGCCTCTCCTTCAGTTATTGGTTTCTTTTACGAATACTTCATGTAGGAGTCATTGGCCAAATCCTCGAGAACATAGCACCATCTGGACCGAATTATCCTATGGGCGGTGACAATTTCTACAACGAACTCTTTTTTGGCCAGTGTTAAGGTAAAGGCCCGATTCAGAGTTGTTACCACCACAAATGGGGGCCTTTCATTGACACTTATAACAACCATAGCCTTTTCTATACTTTCCGTCTTCTTGGGCTCTTATGGGTTAACCTTGCTGATAGACTTACTGGGTATCTATTCTTCTTCTGTTTCAATCATGTTGACTGTAGTCCATCCGTGATTAGGCAATGGATTACTGTTGACATTCGGCACTGGCGCTTGGAGATTGATGACTTTATGATCGACCAAGTCCTGAATTTATGCTTCAGGTTGATGCAATCTTTAGTTAAATATTCGGCTCTTCTCGAATGATAAGCACAACTTTGATTTGCATGGTAAAATTTGGAACTAGTATTGGTGGGTTTTGGTTGGATAGGATGGATACAACCGGCTTCTCCTAATATTTCAAAGAGTTGGGCACAACTTTTAGCCAATGGTGTAAAGTCTCAAGAGGTTTCTTCTAAAGATTTGGACAGGCAAGGTTGTAATTATTTTGGTTGGCGGGAGGTTGTACTTGATTATAATTATATGGTACTTGGCATTAGTCGGGTGATTTGGGATAGTTGTTTGGACATTTAGCTGATAATTTATCTGTGGAGCTTGGTATTGAGGCAAGACATTTGGCTTTGGAGCTTGGTATTGAGGTTGGACATTTAGCTGTGGAGCTTGGTATTGATGAGAATTAAGGGTTTTGTGGTGGTGGAGAGTAGGCAGGTGGGGAAAGGGTGTTTCTAGGCCTGTAATTTCTTTTCGATTTAGTATCAGAACTAAAAGACACCACAATTACATCTTCTCTTTTCTTCTTAAGGAAACCTATGGACCCAATGGTGTCAGAGTCTTGCTAATTTTCCCCGTTCGAATACCCTCTTCAAGTGATTCACTAATCTTACCTTGTCCGTGAGTGTTGCATGAACTGCAGATACCATTCTTGTATATGACTCTTCTTTTTGGGTGCGGGAGAACAGTGCTCCTATTTTCTCTTTAGTCATAGGAGGTTGCAGCTTAGCAGTTTCCTTTCTCCAGCGATAGGCATAGTCCCGAAAATGTTCATTTTTCTTCTTTTTGATCTTGTTTGTAGAACACCGATCAGGGAGTATTTCCACGTTGTATGCGAACCTGTCAAGAAAATCTTTTGATAGTGCTCCCCAACCAGACCATTTTTTTGAGTTCTTGGGATGCGAACCACTCCAAGGCTTCGCCGCTTAAACTTTGAATAAATAGGTGCATCAATGATGCCTCGTTCCTTCCTACTCTGACCATTTGGTTACAATATCTGCTTAAGTGGACCATGGGATTACCATTGCCACTGACTGTTTTGAATTTAAGGATATTATACCCTTCTATTAAGTCCACACTTAGATGGACACACAAATCGTCGTAACCAAGTCCATCATTATCAATTATCCCTTGGGTCTCTTTGATCTTAGAATTCTCTTCATTCATTGCCAGTAGTTTCTTTTCATGCTCGATCTTTCATTCCTTTTCTTTTGTCTCATAAGATCTACATTAGGGTTGGGGAAGCTATTATAGAGCACAGGGTAGACGGCGAAATGAAAAGCGGTTAGAGGTATGGGTCAGATATGAGAAGGATTCTAGATGGTTGGGTTGGGATTCTGGTATGTGTGGATAGGATTTTATGGATGGGTGGTGTTCGGGTTGTAAATGTGAGGATTAATTTGGGAGCCATAGGTATTTTGTGGATTTTGAGTGTGATTTTGCAAATTATAGGTGTCTGGGTTATTGTCTCGATTGGTGTTTTGGGTAGGTAAGGTATTAGTTTGATAAACTGGCGGATCCTTGATTATAGGGTCTATGGGAAGTTGGGAAGCCGAGGTGGATGGTAGGTTACTTGAACGATTCTCGAGATTAGGGGAGTTAAGAGGAGGGATTTGGAGTGGTGGCCCATGTCCTTCTAGGACAGGAGCATTAGAGGTGATGGATATATTAGCCAAATCTCTCGTACGTTTCATCTCCTCTTAGAGCATTTCCAACTTCCTTGCGAGCTTAGCGATCATCTCGCTATGTTCCTCTATTATGTTATCCCTTATAGCCAATGTATTTTCATCGTCACTACCAATCATGTTTCCTTATAGCCCCTAAACACATTAACAACAATCCATATTTTATACTATTCAAAATACCTCCGGAATACTCCTTTATAGTCATTTAAAAGGTACCATAAGTTGATAATTGCATCCATGAAGGGTATAGGGGCTTCGGGGGGGTCAAAGGGATGCAAAAACAAGAAATTCAGGGTTCTGGGCCAACCTGCGAAGCCACCTACGCCCTCATGTGGCTGACCTGCATCTGTAGGTGACCTTTGGCAGTAGCCGAAGGCACCTGCAAAGTCACCTGCGTCCGCAGGTGCTTCGTCTGCGAGGGCGGGTGCCCGTTTAGGCCAAAAAGGGTCTCTTTTGGATCTTTTTTATGCAATGAATGGTCCATGATCATAACTAAACTTCTCTTGACATATTTTAGATCATCTTAAATTCCAACGAATAGTCATGGTTTCACAACGCACGTAAACATCACCAAACTACATTTGTCTTTCAATACGTCGCCAATTCCATGCCCAATTTCGTAACAACAATTCCAAACATTATACACAAGGATAAAACAAGGTAACACTATAATCACATCTCACCTGTCAATATTGAATCCATAAAGTTCACTTCCTTCAAGACCACAAGTCCATGTTCAAGTTTACAAGGCAAAACCTCTTCCGACTTAGCAAACATGTAACATTACACACATAGTGAACTTCTCAATACTCCACCAACATAACCAACATCATATAGGTACCCTCTCATGCACATAATATATTAAACCATAAGAATAAACACATACCAAGTCTTGCAAGATGATGATCTTGGCCAAAGGGATGAAGGCCTAGGGTTTGTGAGAGAGAGAAATGCTTGAGAAAATTCTAGAAAAAGGCATGTGTGTTGTTGTTGAATAAAAATATGATTTTATCTTGCTTTATATGGTATTTAATGGTCATCCTTATCCAATTTAATGCATATTGGCTTAGTCAAACACAAGAATCGATCTTTTCCATATTTGGGCCATGTCTTCCATGTGATTTTGGGCCTCATTTAAGCCCAATGGCTCATGACTCATTAATGCCCAACAAATTAATGTATAATTCATCAAATCTCTCATGTTCAAATAATTCCATGAATGTTACGGGAATTAACTAGGTTCGAAAACATAAGGGGTGTTACATTCTTCCCCCCTTAGGAACATTCGTCCTCGAATGTTAACAACATCGTCTCATGTACAACAAATGCATTTTACGTTATACATATACTCTCAGAGATGCTTACTTAGTTTTCCTCCACTTCCGCACTTTTGAACTTTTTCTTCCGTTTGGAACAAATATGGGTACCTTGGTTTCATCATTTTTTTTTCCAGCTTCCCAGGTAATCTCTTCGACTTGTTGATTTCCCCAACGAACTTTTACGGAAGTTACGTCAATAGGTATCTCTTCCAATGGGAGCAATATGAAATGAAACTCTTATGCACTCCTGACAATTTCACATGGCACGTTGTATAGGGCCACTTTTTTTTTTCTTTCCAAACCCCATTACCCCTTTCATTGGTGACGCTTTTAAGAGTACTTAATCATCTATGATCACAACATCTACTATACCATTACGATATGTTATTTTAACTATACTAAATTCACCGACAGGCGGAGATATTTCCATTGACTTAACTAATAACACCAGTGTCCCATTAAATTCACGGTAGTCGATGGAGTAACATAGGATAGGGTAGAGCTCGGGTCAATCAATACATATACATCATGTGAAAACATGGTAATATACCTGTACCTTCATCAGGAAATGCCTCCTTATTCTACTGGTCCACTAGAGCATAGGTACGATTTTGGGCCCCACTGGAACTAGCTGCTTCTCTAACATCTCTATCACGACCAATAGGCTGAATACCTCTGCCTAAGGAAGGGACCAATGATGATGATGCAACGGTTGATACCGTAGGTCGTGCTATACCACTCGTACCCATTTGTGGGCATTCTCTCATTATATGCCCCGTTGTGCCATACCAAAAACAAGCATTTGGCCCCAACCGGCATTCACCTAAATGGTACCTCCCGCAACGCTGACACGAAGGATGAGAAAATTTTACTGTCTGTAAACCTTGCACTCCACTATTCTGTCCAGATTGACTACCCTTAAACCTTCGAAATTGGGATTGAGTACCTGCTGTGGAATAAGAAAATGAAGGTCTAGGCGGTAAAATCTGAGGTCTAGATGCTGTGGAATAG
Source organism: Capsicum rhomboideum (assembly GCA_031232105.1). NCBI lineage: Eukaryota > Viridiplantae > Streptophyta > Magnoliopsida > Solanales > Solanaceae > Capsicum > Capsicum rhomboideum. The sequence continues at coordinate 84,960,352 of CP124712.1, forward strand.
AAAATGAGGGTATAGGCGGTAACATCCGAGGTCTAGATTCTCCTGGGGACACCATAGACTACCCCATAGGTCTCGCCCTTTTTGATGGCCCTTCCTCAGATTCCTGTGTCCTTCTTTTTTGCCTTTGGTCCTTCATTTTCTGTGCGAAATCCTGAATTCTGGCGATGTCCATATCTCTTTCAAAGCCGCAATTGTGCAGTCTCATACCAAATATGGCTCCAGTCTATCCACATACCGATGGACTCTATCTTCCATTGTGGCTACTACATTTGGAGCATAGCGAGCCAAGGAATTAAACTGCAAACTGTATTCTCTAACACTCATATTTCCTTGACGCAAATTTAGAAATTGGTCTGCATGTGCCTCCCGGATCTCATATGGGAGGTAATGATCAAGGAATGCCACTTTAAATTCTTCCCAACCAGCTAAGAGTGCTTTAATACCCCTTGATCTTTTTCAGTCCTCATACCATAATATGGCCTCACCCATCAATCTATAAGCTGCTAGCTCAATTGTTTCTACACTTGTTATGTGCATAACATCTAAGGCCCTTTGAATTTGGTCCATAAAGTCCTGTGGTTCTGCTTTCAGATCTGACCCAGTGAATATGGGAGGGTCTAATTTTAGAAAGTCCTGTGTCTGCTGACTAGCTACTCTACCCGCGTCATCTCCATTTACCATTGGAACAGTTCGTCCCTGTGTTTGTGCAGCCACTAACTGAGTCAACATATGTACTACATTTCTTAAATCCTAATCAGTGGCATTCATAGGTGATTCTATAGATACTTCTCTACCCCTTGGCTCTTTCGGAGCTAGAAAAGTAGAAGAAGACCGCGATGCAATTTCAGCGTCATCTCCACCTTGACTAGCTTGGTCAAGTGGTAATTTACTTATTCCTTTACCGGCAGGCATATCTACCTGCTTACCATTGCCTCTACCTCTTCTTGTGATTGACATTTTACTATACCATAGAAAAACAATTACCATGGTCAGATACAATTCAACTTACAGTACTGGGTCTATTGCACAATCTAGAAATGAAGAAAAGAAACGACTCCTAAATGTCCCGTAGCCTCCCACTTATAAATGTGGTGCACAACACATCCATAAGCAAGACTCTACATACACACGGCTTTGTAGACACCCTTAGAATGACTTGCTCTGATACCACTTTTGTCACGCCCCAAATCCCATTCGGGACGGATTGTCACCAGGAGTCGATATGGCCCGAGAGAACTAATCTTTGCTCATGTAAATTCATATGCATATCCTCGTATGAATCTTATTATACCTCATGCAACTATGCGGAAGTCATGGACATGGAAACATATGCCATATATATATATATATAACTTGGCCGTTGGGGCCATCAACTCAAAATGGACAATCATCTCTTACATTCATATACCCACATATGTCTACAAAATCCTCTAACCGATGCATCTACAAGACCATCTTAAAGTCGGGACAAGTCCCTGCTTTATACAACATTTACAACATCAAAACAAATGTACAACTGTGACTCAAAAAGTCCTGAACCAACTGGAGCTCACCAAAAATCTGCAAATGATCCACAGCCTACAGAGGAGGTCTACTAGCTCCTGTACCTACAGCAATTAAAGTAAGTCCCCAAAGAGGGGTCAGTACGAAGAATGTACTAAGTATGTAAGGCTCGTAAGAAACCACATCATACATAATAACAACAATGGAGACAATATAAGAGAAATAGTCAATGTGAATAAACCATCTTTCTGTATGTGAGGAACCATGTACATTACATTCTTTACTTCTTTTACCTTCACAGTTATTCATCTTTATTGTTCTACCCATGCTAGGCTGTTCTGTCTCCCCTGGGATGAGATTAACCGATGCTAGGTACTTTGACCCCTGGGATGTTATATTAACCCATGCTAGGCTTTCGTGTCGCCCCTGGGATGTTATTAACCCCTGCTAGGTACTTTGACCCCTGGGATGCTATATTAACCCATGCTAGGTACTTTGACCCCTGGGATGCTATATTAACCCATGCTAGGTACTTTTACCCCTGGGATGTCAACCAAGATTACTCATCAATTAAACATTACTTCTTTCTTTCCTTACTCTTTCTTTCATTCTAAAAGTGATACCTTTGTGATGGAAACATTCGTGAACTTGAAACACATACATACATTACTTCACGTCATTACTCTTGTAAGATTGATATCTTTACTTGTGAGGGATAGATACATTAGCTTGCACATTACTTCCTTCATTACTTTTGTGAGATTGGTACTTTTACTTGTGAGAGATTGGTACAAAGATAATCATAATCTTATTGGACTTTTGGAACATGACATGATTGGAAACAAAATGCTATTCAAAATAAATAGACTCTCTTCACATCACTACTCTCTTTGAGATAGTTTTCTTAGAATTTACAACATTATGACAACTTTGGAACTTCAGTCAATGAATAGGAGATAAGCGAATCATAATCCATATAAGAATAGGACACATGTGAATAACAATATGTGTCAACCTGAATTGAGATACTTCAAAACCCCTTCGGAATTGAACCAGTACAATGTCACTGTGAATACTATGTGCTGCAGAAGGATACGGATAGAATAACCTTACATACCTTATCTTATCAATATGAATACATAGTACTATATGTGGATACAATAATCCATCTCCTTCCTTATGTGTTACTCTACAAAACAAGTACATAACAAAGCTCATGTTAAAAACCAACTACCTTACAAGTGCATACGGTGATAATGAGTTACGTGACTGTCGTATAATGTTATTTCATCCTCTTACAATACCATTTACTGCATTATCACACAAACAACACCCTAACATTCCACACATTGACCAAGATATCATACATCAATAGCCTTTCACACCACACTTACCCTTTATACTTCCTCATTAGCACTATGTTACCTTTTCTCCGTCAAGTCACTCGATAGTTTTCACAATAACAGATTAACAACAATCCATATTTTATACCATTCAAAATACCTCCGGGATACTCTTTTATAGTCATTTAAAAGGTACCATAAGTTGATAATTGCATCCATGAAGGGTATAGGGGCTTCAAGGGGGGGGGGAGGGGGGGTCAAATGGATGCAAAAACAAGAAATTCAGGGTTCTGGGATGACCTGCGTCCGTAGGTGACCTTTGTCAGTTGCCATAGGCACTTGCGAAGTCACCTGCGCTCGCAGGTGCTTCGTCTGCGAGGGAGGGTGCCCGTTTTGGCCAAAAAAGGTCTCTTTTGGGTCTTTTTTATGCAATGAATGGTCCATGATCATAACTAAACTTCTCTTGAAATATTTAAGATCATCTTAAATGCCAACGAACATTTATGGTTTCACAACACACGTAAACATCACCAAACTACATTTTTCTTTCAATACGTCGCCAATTCCATGCCTAATTTCGTAAAAAAAATTCCAAACATTATACACAAGGATAAAACAAGGTAAGACTATAATCACATCTAACATTTCAATATTGAATCCATCAAGTTCACTTCCTTCAATACCACAAGTCCATGTTCAAGTTTACAAGGCAAAACCTCTTCCGATTTAGCAAACATGTAACATTACACACATAGTGAACTTCTCAATACTCCACCAACATAACCAACATAATATAGTCAACATCTCATGCACATAATATATTAAAACATAAGAATAAACACTTACCAAGTCTTACAAGATGATGATCTTGGCCAAAGGGATGAAGGCCTAGGGTTTGTGAGAGACAGATATGCTTGAGAAAATTCTAGAAAAAGGCATGTGTGTTGTTGTTGAATAAAAATATGTTTTTCTCTTGCTTTATATTGTATTTAATGGTCATCCTTATCCAATTTAATGCATATTGGCTTAGTCAAACACAAGAATGGATCTTTTCCATATTTGGGCCATGTCTTCCATGTAATTTTAGGCCTCATTTAAGCCCAATGGCTCATGACACATTAATGCCCAACAAATTAATGTATAATTCATCAAATATCTCATGTTCAAATAATTCCATGAAAGTTACGGGAATTAACTAGGTTCGGAAAGATACGGGGTGTTACATTTTCTTTGTCCTTATGTCTCCCTTTGCAAAAGTGGGGGAAAAATAAAGTTTTAAAAGATATGGGCCGAAATGAAATGCTGCCTACATATCTCATGAAGGAGAAATCAGGCCCTATAGTTCGAAATTGCATAGACAAAGTTATTTCATTCACTAGCATTCATTATATTAGGGATACAAACTAGCAAAATGGAAAAAATTGCTACGTTTAAAGCTTAATTCTGGATAGTGGAAGGTGTTTCTACTCTTTCCAGCCTTCTTCTACTTCATGGATGATCTGGTTTGAACTCCAGGTGGATTCCAATTCTTATCAAGTGTTTTAGATCAAAGTAGAAAACACGACACTTCTCAATGTCATGTCCTTTGGTCCCATCATGATAATGATATATGTCATCACCCTTCTTCTATTTAGTAGAACCTTTATTTTCCTTTGTTTCCATTGGATGGAGGATTTTCTCTTGGACCAACTTGGAATAGATGTCCTCATAGTTATCCTTGAAAGTTGTGAAATCCAAATGACAAATTGTGACACTCTAGTGATGGGTGCTCCTGGTTTAACCCTATTGCAGGCAAGCATGGCATGTGGTCCATATAAGTGAGAAATTTTCCCTCTATTGATTCAATCACATATTTTGGGCTTCAACACATGACATTCATCTGTGGTATATCCTTTCTGTAGCAAATGGTAGGCACATCTCTTTTGCTCATCCCTGGAGTCACATTGAGTTCCTTGTGTCTTGATTGGGCACAAAGTTCCCATAGTCTACAATAATTGGTAAATCTCTAAGACTTGCATAATTTCTGACTCTCTTGGGTAGTTCCTAGCACTTGCTTTGAGTGTGATCTGCTCATCCCCTTGCCTGAATCTTGAAAGCATGAAGGTCTTGTCTGCATCCCATGACCATTTCTTTAGTTCATCCATAAGTTCTTCGAGGGTCATTGGTGTTTTTTATTGCATGAGGCTGCCATTTTATGGCTCTTTCCGTCTGTCTTCTCCTACCATCTTTCCAATTATTTCAGCAGCTACTTCATATTCCATGGCTAATTATTTGATTTCTCTAGCAAAGTCCTTTTTCGGCATTTCCTCTCTTTTTCCCAGCATTTTGTCCAACACAATGAACTTTGCCTTGGCTACAATGTTTTGTCTTCTAATTCCCTACTCTTTCCAAGGAAAACATCCTTTTCCTGTGCGATCAATCGATTGAATTTGATAATCTTTCTTTTAGTCCAAGTGATCTTCTTAACCACCTTCTTATTTTCCACCTTTAGCATTTATTCCATTTTGTCTAGCTCCAACAATTGCCTCTTGGCTTGAGCAATTCTCCTGTCAATCTCGTGAGTCCTACCTATAATGGCTTTTTCAGAGTCCATGATCAACTTTCCTGAAATGATAGGAATAACTTTTAGGAATTTTTAAGAATGGTTGCGGACTTTTCTGAGAAACTTGGGAGACTTGGAGTATTTTGGTCGGACTTTGTATATTGGTTGTATATTTCTTCTTAAAAAAGCTCTAAAAAAATAGGAGTGGATCAATCCGCCTTTGATTCAAAAAACATAGCACATATATGCATATAAAATAGTTATATCACACAAGCATAATAAAGCGCGCATCCTATTTGGGTACATTTTGAGCAAAAATGGGCCTAACGATTGTTTGAAAAGATGTATGTGTTGTTTTAAACCATTCTATTACCCCCAAAGTAAATACATATACATATATATATATATACATATACATATGTATATATATAGAGAGTCAAAATTTTCCCAAAAGGGATACAAAGCCAGCCGATAAGGGGGTACATTTTAAAGAAAATAGGAAAAACATAAAATGGGCCCACATAGGGAAAAATAAAGCAAGCCCACGCAGAGGTATTTTTTGAAAACAAAAGATACATAAGAAGGGAGCCCACACAGGAGAGAGAACTGATATGATCCTGAAGACGATCTTTCACCCATTGTTATTTTCTTATATTTCTTTGCGATCTCCCCAAGTGTGTATTGTCTCCTCTAACACCACATTGAAGCTCAAACACCGCGATATCCTATAAAATAAGTATATCGTTAGGCCCCACCCCGAGACAATAAGCCGGTTATAATGCATATATCTTTTTAAACAACACATAGTTGGATGCTATGTCGTTGTGTCATGGACCCATTTTACAGTTTTTTTACTGGACTTAATATCCTCTAGGATATTAAACCGCCCTTGGCTAATGCTTAATAATCGATATTTGGCTTCGCTCTATCCTAGTTGACTAGAGTGATTTGTTCGAATTGATCGAAAAACCAAAATGGACTTTTCGGGGTAACACCAAGTGGCTATTAACCGACTCGAATCAATTACTTCACTTGGAGGTTCAAGGAAAATCAAGGTTTTATACTGAAAGGTGGTTGTGAATACCCACATAACCGACCATTTTTCTTAATGCCTAATGCTTTGTCAGGAATGACAGAAAATGTCATGATTATGCAACGATTTATAATTACAAGAATTGAAACAAATAAGCAAATAATGCAATTTAAACTAATTGAAACAACGATTTGCATTATTTTCTTATTTGAGTCGCCATTTCTGTTTTGCGAGAAAATGATCAAGACTTGATTATACTTGAAAACTTATAGAAATTTTCAAATTCGATCAAAAACAGAGCCACCACTTAATTTATTAAGAAAAATCTCAGAAACCTTTGGAAAAATCTTTAAAGATTTAAAACAGAATTTTTTTTAAAAGATTAAGTAATTCTAGGCAAGGGTTCAAATTAATACCCCAAGAAGGTTTTTAAGGCACTCGGGATATCTGCTATCTTGCTGTTGTCTGGTCTATTTGAAAACTAACCATATTTTGACTAACTTAGGTGAAAATAATATTATGTTGATAAAAATTGAGTGATAAACTATACTTGAAAATTTGAACAACTTGAAACAAGAGTTGAAATTTCAAAACACTTACTTGCATTTTATGTCAATGTGGAAAGAAAAGGTCATTTTGGCAAACTAGAAATGGTATTCAACCGGGGGATCTAACTAAGTAAAATTGTTAGTAACAAAGCAATATTACATTATAAATTAAAAAAGGGAAAGGAGTTTGGTTTAAGCCATATAAGACCTAAACCCCTAATATGTCCAATTTGGACTTTGTAAATGTTGGGCGGCTTGACCCATTTAACTCATTGTTCCTTCCTAATTTCTATTAGGCCTCGCCCACCTGTCCTAGTCTACTTTATTGGACTTTCAAGTCCATAAATGGATACGCCTGTCATAAACTAAATTGGTCTTAGAGGCGCATAAATTGTTTCCTTGGACTTTTGGGTCCATACGTGAACATTCTTGCTCCCTCTTTTAGCTGCTGTTGTTGATTTCTTTTCTAGGTTTTTGCACATGTCTTCCCTGCTTTCATTTGTCGCTATTCCTTTTGAGACTTGGGATTGACTCGAAAAGGAGGCCCATTAATGAATGCAAAGAAAGAGAAGTCCATTTGGACTCCAAACGGATTTCACATATTTAAGAAAGAAAAAAGAATTATAGTCTATTTATTATGAGTATTCTAATATATCACGAGAACATACATACATGAACAGATGAGGTGAAAAAGATCAGTTTCTAAAAAAAAAAAACACTTTAACATATCATAACAGTCTCTTCACAAGAACTCAAAACAATAATAAATGGGAAGGTCACAGGAAAGTAACCATATTTTGGAAATCGAATGCCAGACTATTTCATCCTCTCTTTGATAGATTGCAACTAGAGAAATTCATAGTTCCTTAAGGAATCCTTAAATCACATAAATGCAAAGATAAGAAAATTGAAACAACTGACTATAATCCTTAATGATTTGGCTTTTGTTTCCAATTGAAACAACTGACTATAATCCTTAATGATTTGGCTTTTGTTTCTAGGGAAGATCTGGACATTTCTGAATAGATTCCATTATCCTTAAAAAAAATAAAATGAACTAGCCAGGCTAGCAAACAATCAAAACATTATAAATTTTACAGTGGGAATTATAAAATCTAAAAGAGTAGGGATGAAAAGTTCTATGTTATCTCACCACATCAACTTTAAAAACTTCAAAAATGTGCCCAGGAAAGGGGAAGAGAACCAAAGAGGCAGAAACATACACCATACAAAAAAATAGAACACAACTTAATCAAAAGAGAAGAAAAGAGATGGAACAAGTGAAGCATTGGCCTTAGATCTAAACTCAAACTGTTTATATCTATCGAGAATGGGAGAAACACTCAAAAGAAGCCGAAATGGGTCTTTATGGGAAAGGTTCAGCTTTGATCTTAACTTAACACACTTCAAGCCCATTACTTAATCCTTAGGATAAAGACAAGCCACAAAAACGGCTACTTTATTAAAATCCCTTCCTTTTCTCCTACTCAGACCTTCCTCAAAACTGATACAGCTAAACGGAAAGGCACGTAACATTTTTTAAAGTAAGCCAATAGCTCTAAAGCAGTTTTCTCCTCTCAATGATAGGTTGTAATGAACCATGAGCCAAGAGGTCATTGAGGATTCAACTTTACGCTATGGATGAATTCGTCTACCCCAATTAATATTGTGAATCTAAAAGTCTTGACGAATCATCCATTAACACATAATCACAGGAGAAACTTGAAATGAAAAATTACTGATAATAAAGGCAAAGAAGTGAAATTTTAAGAGTTTAATTTGTCAAATAAAATATGGAAAGCAGATAGATATAAATAGACAAAAGTGAAAAATTCTTGACAGTGACAAGGTTTAAACTTCAACATGGTTGAGACAGATATGAACAAGATTCATACTTAAAAGGTAGACCATGACCAGTATGAGATTAGCATGGATGAAACCTGAGTCAGTAATCTAAAACTGAAAAGCTTGAAGGTTTTAAAACTCTTGAATCGAGAGATGAACAAAATAGATTAGGATTTTTAGAAAAGAAACAAACAGTATAATATTCAAAAAATTTAAATCAACCAACATCAAACATGACCAACCCCATTCTGACAAATAGTGTGAGATTCTAACATTTAATATTACTGTTATATCGTGCTTAGAATAACAAAGACTACAATTGAAACCCAAGAAGTAAGCTAAAAATGGAGTAAAAAAAAAAGAATCACCTTTTTTTGAGCAGCAACATTTGGACTACGAAATTCATTGAATTTTATTCACACCACCGGAGAACTCAAACTAGATTCCTCAGCCAAAATCATAGGCCCAAAGGTCTTACAAGGATTCAACACAAGAATCTTCAGTCTTAGCAAAATCCCTTTCTCAATTGGGGTTCTCTGCTATTGACTACTTTTCTCACGTTCAAACCCTAATCAGTGTAATAGGGGAGGTATATATAGGGAACCATTTTGGGGTTTTCATAAGAGAAAAATCAGTGTGGGAATCGTGGTTTGCAGGGGTGAATTAGGAATTTTATGAGGTATGATTTTGAATCCTCTTTGAGGATAAGGCTGAGCTGTAGAGAATGATACGAATTTGGAAATTAAGGTAAAAGAAAATTGGGGAAAATTTGAATTTCTTCCATGAACCAGTGAAACTCGCCCAAATATGTACGAATTAGTATGACTTATTCCTTAATTCATAGAATCCGAATGTTTGGGAAACCACCTGGGCTTGTTCTAGAATATTCAAGGCTCTGCGGGTACAATTACGCATGCAAAACACATGCACCTGTATGATCGAAGGAGAAATAGGGGTAATTTTAGATTGGTTTTCGTCGTTGAGAGAATTTGATGGTCGTTTGTTACGCTAGTGTTGTCATTTAAGTTGTTGCTGATATATGTTGTCATTGTTATTGGGTTTGAGAAAGAAAGAGGAGAAAGATATGAGGGTATGGGCCAGGTCGAAATAAATTTTGGGCCTGAGCTGTTTAAGTGGGTAGGGATTTAGGAGGGTAGATTTTAGGTTGTTTAGGATATAGCTTACATTTAAATTTTTGCCAAATTCGTTTAAGAATTAGCCAAATCAAATTCGACTACGATCAATTGCATTACAATTGTGGCTAAATCAATCTACGATCACAACCACACTTAGCAAATGACTTAGTTTAATAAGAAATTAAGATGAATTGATACTTAATTTAATCACGAGCTTCTTGATTTAATAAAATCGAAATAAGAATCTTCTAAAAATGATTTATTTTTAGACAAAATATATTTAAACCAAATTAACCTTAACTATATCAATTTTTAAAAGGCGAGCTTCAATTAAAACTTGGTTTTTGTAAAATATATTTATTTAAATAACAAAATCATACGATCCCGTATATTTGAATAGGGGAATGCACTATTGTTATTTAAAAATGAAAAAATTAATTAAAAAATTCTTTATTCTGATAAAGCAATTATTTTAATTTTATTTAAAACCGAAGAAGCTAAAAAATTAAACTAAATTGTGGTGGACAAAAATTAGGTGTCAACACATATCATGGTTTATGAACTTATCACATGTTTTATGAAACAATGTCATGAATGCTTACATGTTTACCTTATGAATTTTAGCATGATTTGAAAGGAAAGTTTTTGTCTTAAAAAACCTAAATTCAGTATTTTCAGATGATTTTAGAGCGCAAGGGCTCACAAGCATGACCTTTTTATGAATATGAAGGTAAGGGCTCACTAGCATGAAACATATATAAATTTGAGCATAAAGTTTCACTAGCATGAAATGTATATGATTTTGAGCGTAAGGGCTCACTAGTATGAAATGCATATGATTTTGAGCACAAGGCTCCACAATATGATTTTAAGTTTATTTTTAAGAATACAATATGAGCATATTTGAGAGGATTATTTAGCACCGGAAGAGTATGGGTTTAGGTAACACATGCTCTGAAACTATGTATGCCAGCGTAGGATTTTAAGCCCGAATAGAGGCATTATGGATCCTTATGTTATGTTTCATCCTATGCCTCGACAACTCGCCCAACTGAGTTAGAGGTTGGACATCATGAGTTTACGTGATGTATGTCAGTTATAAGAAACTCTCCACCAGAAAAACATAGTATTTTTATTATAGTGTGATTTATAGCGTAAGACTACCAGTTGCTAAATGTGTTTAATATTGTTTTGCATTTAACTAAATTATTATTCAGTTATGTCAGCTTGCCTCATGATTTTAAAGTTCAGATTCTACTTTACTTTTTCCTCATGATCTTTAGTTATATAGTTACCTCATGACTCAGGTATTCAGAATCTCTTTTGTTTCAATTTTTTGTTTATGCTATGTTATGTTCTTTCCTGCCATTTTGCGTACCGTACATTTCATGTACTTATGTCATTCAATGCTGCATCATTTTATGATACAGATTCAGGCACTCAGGATCACAATCAGGTACATCATTAAGTTACTCATTTGCAGCTATTAGTGAGCCTTCCCTACTTTTTGGGGGCTTATTTTATGATAGTCATTGTGACGATCCAAGTCTATACCCTAGATGGGACACGGTACATAGGACCACAAATAGTCTCAAGCTAACCCATGGTACTAGCATGACACTAAGAAATAGTATAAACTAAACATAAGCAGAAGCATTCTGTTATAAAATATGCGGGGAAACAAAAAAATCCAAGTAATCAAATAAACTAGAAAAACTGATATGAAATCTGACCAACTGAAAACAACCACTATCTAAAAGCCTCTAATACTGAAAATAAGTTACTGGGACAAGACCCTAGTGTAATGACCCTCTAGATCATTTTCTCAATTTTCACGTATTTCCAACATTTCAAGTCTTCCCACAGCGGCTAAAGGTCATTTATGACTTATTGGAACTGTCGGTTTGGTTACCAGACAGTTCATTTGGGGTTTAGGTTTATTTGCCTGGTTTGGAGCTTTTGCTATTAAGGAATTGGTCTCAGACCAAAACTCCTAGTAAACAACCTCAAATGATAATTTTGACCTCGCCATCAGCTGTGAAATATTGATTGTAGGCTAGCGGGACCCCTGGTCTGGGTCATGAGGCTTCCAAACTCATTTTGGGCTATTGGGTAGAAGTTGGTTAAAACAGAACTATAGGTGTGGGCCCTATTTTTAATCAAAACAACCTCGGATGAAAATTTTGATGGTTCCATTTATTTTGAAATGTTGAATTTGGTATGTAGTATAGGTTACGTGCAAAACTCGAGCATCCGATCGGAGTCCATTTGGACTTAGAAAAATTTGAGGTCTCATGGATCTCTCGGTTCGAGAAATCAAAATAAGAGGCCCGAACCATTTCTTCTAGGGCCTGTAGATACTAGTACAACGTCTCCTAATAAGTCTAAGTAGCAGAAGTCTGTTTCTAGGGATGTTTTATCAATTTTTTTCCATTTGTATCTATTGAAAATTCCAATAAATTCCAATTCAATTTAAGTAGAAAATTGGCCAAAAGATCGCTTAATCGGTAGCCACTTTAGCGGTAAGGCCATCGCTTAAGCGATGTTGACCAGCCGAGCCATGGTCACTTTATCAACCATCTTATCGCTTATGCGATAGTCTCTTTAGTGACCTTGTGTCATTTTAGCGATACTTGACTGCCCAGCTGAGGGTCGATTTAGTTATCCCTGTCCGCTTAAGCGAACATCGCTTTAGCAATTAGGGTGTCGCTTAAGCGAACCCTATCTCTCCTAACCATTTCTTTAGCGATCAATCGTCGATTAAGCGGTAGTCTCTTCAGTGACACATTAGTCGCTTTAGCGGCAACTGTTGCTGTTAAATATCCCTTCTTCACCCAATTTTCCCTCATTTCTTTAGGGCTTTTTCCCTATTTTTGGAGCTTAAAGTGTGGTAAATTATGGGGAATCATCCATTGAAGATAAGGTAAGATATTTCAATACTCCTTGGTTATTTTCCATTATTTTTCCCGTTAAATTCCATCCTTTTTCATTGCAAATTCTTAAAAATTAGGTCTTAAATCCCTTAACTTTACGGGCTGATTTGAGCTCCGATTTGTACTCCATTTGTGTTCAACTTTTGAGCACAGATTCCTTGTCCTTTGAGGGACCTCATGATGGATTCAATTTTTATGATTTTATTTATGGGCCCCATAGGCCTGTTTTTGACCCAATTTTGATCCGGAGTTTTATATAGCAATATGGGTATCGTTTAACTCCTATGAACATGTAGATTATGATTTTGATAGTGCGGCATCATTTTTGGGATCGTCGACTATGGGAGATCAATTCTTGGATGGTTCGAGATTGTGGTTCGGTTTCGAGGTAGGCTTCGGTCTACTTTTCTCAATGAGATTATGTATTGCATTGACTGCATGCTAGGTAGGGAGTATTGGATTGGATTATGACTAGTATATCATGACTTAGTTTATTAAGGGAACTTGGGATAGAAATGTTAGCCAAACCCTAACCTAGGATACCTGTTATGGCCCTAGAACCATATTATCCTTGATTATAGACTTGTTTAGTCATAGATTGACATTATGGACCCTTTTTTATAAGACTTACCATTTAACTTAGTGATTTGGGCGGTAGTCCACCAATTAGATCCTCATAGTAATTTCATGCCCTTGATTACCGTAGTTGCTCAAGTTATGAGGCTTTATTATGTTGGTTACATATTATTGGCTGAAGGTCGTGGTTACGATGCCAGTTAGACTCCAGGTGAGTATTTTATCCCTAAAACGTACATGATTCTAGATTACAGATGCTTAGGCACTTATGGTCGTATTGTTTGGATACTGGTGATGGAATACATATTTTAGGACACATTTATGCTCTCTTAGTGGTATGATTCCAACCAAAACCTTGATTTTACTACTTTTTTTTTAAAAGGGATTTATTCCCACTTTTCACTTTTAAAATGAATTCTTTTACGACGAGAATCGTACCACCTTATTTAATAAATTATGAGCTTTGGAAATAAAAATATTATTTTGAAAATTTGATCGAGGTTGATTACGGTCCATTATTAATCCACACTTTTACCACTACTACTTACTTTGGTCGAGAGAGATTCAGACTCTTTCTTCGCTGTTATGCCGATTTAGTCCCGCACTTGATCTCAGGCAATGGATTTACAGACTTACACTCTTTTACTCACAGTTCGAATCCGTGCACTTATTATACTTATATATCTCTCTAGTGCTAGATGGAGTAGATTGATTATGATGATTATTGGAAGTTATAGTTCGGGACCAGGTAGTGTATACGGATATCTCGAGTCCTCTAGGGGTCCCTTCATTCGTGAGCCACAGTGCCAGAGAAGGATGGTTGTCGTAGGTCCTGCCTTTGCGAGCTATTGAGTTGGAGGAGGTGTATACACTTGGTATATTATGGCACTCAGATTGGGTATGTTACTATTGGTTTATGTTGCATTCATTCATTCATATGCATTGCTTATCACCAGTATGATTGTTTGGTGCTTATATCTATCGGCCTTATGGGGGTTGTATAGGTATAAGCTATGATTGTTGTTTGCTGAGTGTTGGCTTGAACCTGCTGGGCTTTTTGGGGCCCGATTAGGTATTGTTTTGTCACGCCCCAAATCCTATCGGGGCGTGATTGGCACGAAGCCGATAAGGCCCGATAGAACAAATCTTTGCTTATGTTTGTTTATATGCATGTCATAAGAAATACCATTACCACATAAGAACTTATCATGCTAATAACGGAATTCATGAAACATGTGATAAATATATACATAGGTGAAACTTGGCCGACAAGGCCATCAAATCATTATGGACATACACCTCTTACATTTGTCTTCCCACAACCGTCTACAAAGCCTCTACAGATACATGACCATGTCTATACAATATTTACATAATACCAAAACCTAGTGTACACATGTGACGTGGGAAGCCCCGAAGCAACTGGAGCTCACCAAAGAGCTGTAAATACCCGATAATCTACTGCGGAGGTCTACTAGCACCTGCGCCTGCAGCAAGTAAAATAAATTCCCCAAAAGGGGTCAGTACAAATAATGTACTGAGTATGTAAGGCCATAATAATTACATCATACATAATAACAACAATAATGGAATCAATATAAGGGAAATGGTAACTGTGAATGAACTCTCTTCTGTTATTGGGGAAATCATGTACATTACGTTCTTTACTTCTCTTGTCTTCACATATGTTCATCTTTATTATTCTACCCATGCTAGGCTGTTCTGTCACCCTTGGGATGAGATTAACCCATGCTAGGTACTTTGACCCCTAGGATCTTATGTGAACCCATGCTAGGCTTTCGTGTCGCCCCTGGGACGTCATTAACCCATGCTAGGTACTGTGACCCCTGGGATGTACTATGATAACCCATGCTAGACTTTCGTGTCGCCCCTGGGATGTACTTATGATAACCCATGCCAGGCTTTTATATCGCCCCTGGGATGTATCGGGATCGACCCATGCTAGGCTTTTCTGTCGCCCCTCGGATACCACCCATGTTATTGGGATCTACCCATGCTAGGTATTTTAACCCCTGGGATACCACCCATGATTACTCATTACTTATACCTTACTTCTTTCTCTTGTTATTCTTACTTTCATTGCTTAGCGATACCTTGACGACTTGGAACACATACATACATTACTTCACGTCTTTATTCTTATAAGATTGATACCTTTAATTGTGAGGGATAGATATATTAGCTTGCACATTACTTCCCATATTACTTTGATGATATTGGTACTTTTACTTGTGGGATATTGGTACAAAGATAATCATAATGTTATTAGACTTTTGGAACATGATATGATTGGAACAATGCTATTCAAACTAAACAAGCTCTCTTTACCTCATTACTCTCGTTGAGATAGTTCTCTTAGGATTTACAACATCATGAAAGCTTAGGAACTTCAATCAATAAATAAGAGATAAGTGAATCATCATTCATCTAAGAGTAGGATACATGTGAATAGCAAGATATGTCAATCGTAGTTGGAATTCTATAGAACCCTCATGGAATGTAACACTTTTGGAACCTTAGGATAATGACCCATATTAGCTAATAAACATGAGTCAACCAATGGAAATGAGTCATATGATTCACCATTGACCAATGAGTAAGGAACTTATGAGAAACACTAGTCAACTACCGGATATGGAATACCTTAGAGCTTTTCGGAATCGAATGGGTACTATGACAATGTGAACACCATATGCTGCAGAAGGATATAGAAGAGTAACCTTACATACCTTCACTTCCAAGTACGAGTACACGAGTCTATATATTAACAAAATAGTCCAGCTTCTTCATTACGTCTTACTCTACAAGTACATAACAAAGTTCATGTCAACAACCAACTCCCTTACAAACGTATAAATGTCACAATGAGTAACGTGACTGCTACATAGCATAATTTCATACTTCACAGTACATTCCATTGAATTATCATACCAACAACACCATAACATTCCACACATTGACCAAATATCGCACATCAATCACGCTTACCCTTATGCTTTCTTATTAGCATTCCGTCACAATTTCTCCTCTCAACTTGCCTCATAACAACATATAAACAAAAATACATACTTAATACAGTACAACATGCCTTCATACGACACTTTAAATTCATTAAAATGACATCACAAGTTGCTAATTATATCCATAAAGGGTATAGGGGCCTTCGGGGGTCAAAGGGGAATAAAAACATGCAAAACGGGGTTCTGAAAGTGACCTGCGAAGCCACCTGCACCCGTAGGTGGATGAAATGCGTCCACAGGTGGCTGAAATGCATCCGCAGGTTCCCTTTGGAAGTATCCAGTGGCATCTGCGTTGGCACTTGCACCCGCAGATGCCTCACCTGCCAGGGCGGGTGCCCTTTTTCGGCCAAATTGGTCTCTTTTGGGTCTTTTTATGCAATGAATGGTACATGATCATATATAAACTTATTTTAACATATTTTTGATCATATTACATGCCAAAAACCATCCATGGTCTCACAACACACAAAAACATCACCAAAACCTCACTTTCCTTTCACTACGCCACCAAATTCGTAACCAAATCTACAACAACAATTCCAAACAGTATATACAAGGGTAAAACAAGGTAAGACTATATTCACATCTCACATGTCAATATTGAATCCACCAATTTCATTTCCTTCAATATCACAAGTCCATGTTCAAGTTTACAAGACAAAACCATCCTCCAATTTAGCAAACACAAATTGTTTTACACATAGTGAACTTCTCACACTTCACCAACATAAACAACATGATATAAACCATATTACATGCATAAAATATATTAAACCATGATAATAAACACTTACCAAGCCTTGTACAAAAATGATCTTGTCCACAAAGATGAGGGCTTAGGGTTTGTATGATATTAGAAATGTTGAGATAATTCTAGAAAAGGCATGAGAGTCCAAATGAGTTAAAAATCTGATTTCACTCATATATATAGGTCCCTTAAGTCTCTCTTATCCCATTTTGGCATTAAATGCATGTTTGATTTGGTCAAATGGAAGATTGGATCATTTTTGCCCCATTAGGCCTAGTCTTTTGTTCTTGTTTTGGGCCTCATTTGGTCCAATGGCTCATGAATCATTAATACCCAACAAATTAATTCTAATTCATCAAATCTCTCATGTTTAACTAATTCCATAAATGTACACGTAGTCGTATAGGTTCGACAACCTACGGGTGTTTCACCTCCTATAAAGGTCTAATCCCATGTACTAGGCCCAATATCAATTATCTCATCAATAACATTACAATTTACAAACTTTTGACTCTCGACACTTGAGTAACCATTGTTCAACGTCGTCAAGTAGGGTTTGGTAGATACAGGGTATTACATGTTTGTTCGGACTAGTCGGTTACTTTGCTGTTAGTTATTATGGTTAATTTATGGCAAGATGATTATGGACTGGTACCCAAGGTTATTGATATGTTTCTGATCCCTTTGCTTTTCTATGGTAAATTACATCATTGATAGTTACCTCACAGTTAGACATTATGGTTAGCTACCCTGATCATGCTAGTATTGGCTTTCCTGCTTGGTTAGATCCTTGAGATGTTAGGTTGACTCCCTCAGGTTATTACCTTTGAGTTAGTCCTATATGTGTGTGTATATATATATATATATATATGGAATTACTGTATATCCCTCTCTTTCTTTGTCTATTCATATCGTATATGTATTCTTTGGCCTTGTATACTACTATATATCCTTTTTTCACTCTTCATTAGTATATTGTCTAGTGATATACGATATTGTACTGTAGTTCCTGAATACTGTTAGAATAGGATAGTGTATCCTTATTGCTCTATTAGCCTCATTATGCTTAGTTTTCCTGGATAGTTGCCTGCAGTTATATTCTTGCTTACATGTTATTTATGCTTGCATTAGCTTTGGAGCTCAGTCGGCTGATGCCTATTGAGTATCACATGTTTGGTACTCATGCTACACTTCTGCAGCCTGCAGATCATAGTACACGTTCTCACTATTTATGTGTTTATCGTGCAGAACAACTATGGATCAGATATTTGGGGTGATCTCCTGATGTTTAGAGTATTCCTACTCTCCCTCATATTGTTAGTTTGAACTCTATTTTGTACTTCAGAGATGAATTTGTATATATATTGAATCTTTATTCCACTTTGTACTCCTGTTGTATTAAAACTCTTGTACTAACTTCACAAGGTTTTGGGGTTGCAAGCTATATATTAGTCTCTTTATTGTATTCTTTTCCGCTACTTTCCTTATTTCTCTTGGTAGTCCATTCCTAGCTGTTCTGGACTATGAGTTGGCTTACCTACTAGTGGGTTAGAGTAGGTGCCATCATGACTTGAGAAATTGGGTCGTGACACCCAGCTAACTAAAATAAGCTGAAACTGAAATGATATAACTAGTGCTGAAAATAAGGAACTTCATTATCCTTGGATCATGAGGACTCACCAATAGCTGAAGATGGGAGCTAGAAGTGAACAAGTCATGTGGTTGGGAATGATTGCCTGAACCTATATCATCATAGAATATAGACCAAAAGAAAAGTATGTGGTCAGTACTATAGGATGTACTAAGCATGTAAGATATACAAGTCATGTAAGAGAGTATGTAAAACATACTGAAAGCTGGAATCATGATGGCATAAACAAATCATTTGAAACATATATATAAAATGATGCACAATGACCCACAATTTATGTAATTCATGCTGGAAAACTAAAACATGCAAATAAGTCATAAACTATTATACCAATACTAAAAATTAGTGGGTCATGTACACTTGATGTTCTAAAATCATTTCTGTGGGGAGTTGCTCTAAGGCGATATAAACCATGTGATATAACATAAAGTTCAATGTACACCCCCAGTTTTTAAGGTTCCCTATACCTTGCCAACGATATAGAACCTGGCTAATGTGGAATCCACTACATGAGTCCATTTTGGCAAAATAAAATCTACGGTGGCAATGTAGTTCTAGGACTTAGGTATATTAGAACCTGTATCCATTAGGTGCTAAATACTACTCCCAAAATATACTAGTGCTCATATCATATCATCTGACATATCTGGATGACAAAGCTGTTCATAAATCACAGTGGACATAGCTGGAAGTCATAATGTTCATGAATCTTACTCCTGTGAGCCTAATCTCCATGTCATGTCATAAATCATATGCTAAAAATCATGTATTTAAAAGTATGTCTCTTTAATATAGAGTTCATGATTCATAAATAAACCTCAAAGCATATGTTTTGATGCATATATAAGAGCTGTGTATGGAAATCATAAGATCATGAGAAAAGCTTGTTCATGAAATCAATTCATCCTAAATCTGAGACCATAAGGTCAAATCATGCTGAAACATGCTAAAACTATGTTAAAATCATGCTTGGATCATGAAATGATATCAATCTAAAATTTGACAATAATAAACATGTACAATCAGTTTGATAAGACTAATAAACCTTAAAGAATATATTGGGACTTAATTTTACAAAAAACTAAGCATAATTGGGTATGAAACCTAAGTTGCAATCATGAAAACATTTTAAAAGATGAGGTTTTGGGCATAAGGGTAAAAAGAACCCTTACTAAAAATCTCACATACTTGGAAGACTTAGCAAATAGATTTGGAGCTTGAGATCTGGAGACTTGAGGAAGAATACTAGGTTTGTCTTGAGAGACTAGAAAGGACCCGATTTATGATTTTTAAGTGTTACCCATAAGAATGAGGGAACAAGTCGGGTGTTTATCCTTAAATATCCCTCAAAGAAAGTGAAAACGAAGTAGTATAGGGTTTACAAGAGTGGGAAAATACTGAAATACCTTTATAAAAACCATTTTAAATTTCAAGAAATTTCATCCTACGAGTCTACTCATACCTTGATACCATGAGTCGTGGTATGACTCGTGGTGTCTGGGACTGCTTACTACCTTGGAGGCCACGAGTCATTCCACGAGTTATGCTATGACATCACGCCTTGTGGTTTGAGTCATGGTTTCAAGGACCATTCTTTAATGGTTTCTGGAACACTTCTTTATGAGTCTCAGTATGAGTCGTACTATGATACCACAACTTGTAAAGTGACTCGTGATCCCTAAGAGGGTTTGGATTATTTTCAGGACTTTGTTTTAACTATTTGATAGTATGGCTCGCTGTCCAAACCAAAAGTCATACATTGATCATGGTGACTGGAGCTTCACTGATTTGGGAACTTGACTTCTCGAGTTATCTCAGGACTCATACCTTTACAGTACGAGTCGTGGTTTGACTCGTAGAGTGCTGGGACTTGAAATTTTCATTGGATTCTGATCTAAGTCCAGGTTGGATCATGAAATTTTTTTGGGGTGTTACAGTTGCTAAGTTCTAGTTTAAATAAAGGTATGCGGGCCTTGTCCCCGTAGACATTATTTTCTTAGATTTTAGAGGCTTCATAGGCAGTTAGTTGTCAGGTTCATATTATTCAGCTTTGACCTTTAATTCACTATGTTTATGAAGTTCTAAGTTTTTAGATTAATGAATGAATGCCATTTTCTTATTTACGAATGTAGTTAGCTTTTCAAACTTAGTTGATAAGTTGGTAAAAATCAACTTATCTTTTCTTTAATCTTAGATTTTTGCTATGTTTAATTAAGAAAATAACACATTTAATGTGGTTTATTTCCATTTTACAGGTTCATATGATTTTGAAAAAATGTGGAAGGAAAACAGGTGAAAACAAGTCAAGCAAGGGCTAAAATGAAGAAAATGGGAAAAGTGGCCAGAAGTACAAAATGGCCAGAAATGTAAATTTGTAAAATCTTATATTTTAGGGATATTTTGGTCTTATTTTGAGTAGGAAATTTGTGGAACTATAAAAGCAACACTTGGGATAATTTTCAAATCTTTGGCTAATTTCTCTAGCATTGGAGGCTAGGTTTATTCAACCAACACCTTGGAAGAGAAGATTGGAAGCACTTTAATGAGCAATTCTTTACTCCTTTCTTTAATTCTCATTTGTATTGAATATTTAGGTGTAGTTGTTACATTCATATTTGGATATTGTGTTAGAGATAAATAATATTTGGGTTTTAATTTTTATCTTGTGCTTTTGTATAATTGAATACTTTCTAGTTTATGAAATGGGGTTTTGTTTATCTAATTAGTATCATACTTCCATTGCTTTCCAAAGGGAGTGATCATACCTAGGACTTTCCCAATTACTTTAATTGAGCTCGAAAGAGGAAATTGAAGTTGCGAAAGATTAATTAGTATGATTTTAGGCTTAAACCTCATCTAACGGATTCGAGCTAGAGATAGGAGAATCCAAGTGTTGCCTAAAGTTGGAATGTATTTGTTGTCACTTAGCCAGGCTTGAGAGAACTAGTTAAGAAATATTCACTTGTGGTTGAGAGAACTTGACAGATAATTGAGATTCCAAGGCTAATTACTTGACCCATGATTAATTAATAGTAGACAATTATTTACAATGGATTATTTGATATAAATCATTTCCCTACGTTCCAATTCCCTCTTTTTTCCCTTGCTTGTGAAGTTCATTAGTCAAATTATCCTTTTTCTAGTTAATTCTATCTTTATTAATTTTTAAATCAAACCCACCCCAAAATATTTATCATTTTTCATTTGGCCTAGCGTTGTAATAATTCCTCGAATACTTGATCACCAATACATTGTTCTTTGTAGGATCGTCTCCGACTCACATTGGGTAATTATATTTGCAATGATCGTGTACACCGCTTATTTGAGTGATGGATTTGGACGTCACCAATAGCTTCTGCAATATACTAGTTAAATGATCATGTCATATACCAGACAGTTCGCTTGGGCTATCAAAGACATCGAGTGCAGGCCACGTCCAGGGTTTAGACTCGGGGTGTGAGAAGAAATCCCAAAAAGGATTGTGATTAAAATGGTCAGAAATAAAAGATAAGCATAATGCCAAAAGAGACAATAGAACTGATATCATAAAGTATAGATGTACACAATTTATCAGAGATATCTTGCTTTCTCTTTCCATCGATGTCAAATATCATATTCTAGAGATTATGTAGGTACTATATTTTACACATCCACTCATAATGTGTACACACACTTCCTTTTTGAAAATTTTAATTATGGGTGGTTTTCTCTTCAAAATCACTCTTGGAACATAAGTGTACTAATATAAAAATTTTTAATGTCATCGCCCAAATAATTTGCATAAATCATGTTTGATACTTTAGGAATCTATTAATGGTATACGTCGTTCTTTGGAGAACACTATCTTATCTAATGAAGATGCAAATGCTCCATTCATAGTATATTATTCAATTATAATCCCTCAACATCATTACATAAAAGTATTTTGATTATACAACTTTATAGATATCAATAATCAGGAAGTGATTCATATATTACTTCACGCCGACTGCATTTAAGAACTTGATTTAACAGATATTGTCCACTTGGTAAAGATTTTTAATTCACAAAGATTATGGGAAATACTAATTTACATATAATAGCCTTTAACATATTTTTCTTGATATAAGACATTTTATGGACCAGTGGTGATTAGTGTGAATTAGAGTTATTTATAAGCACGAAGTAGATTTAAGAGTCACAGACTAGCTCACAAGCCTATAAATTTTCTTCTACTTCTTGATGCAACTACCAGTGCATTATTCATTACATTCTCCATTTTATGTCACATTCCATCTTTTATTTGGGACGTACAGTTCTAAATTTTATGTGCCTCATTTTCGAGCTAATAGGCATAAGATTGAAATGATTAGTTTTTGTGCAAGATATATATGTTATTTCCCAATTCACTTAAAATATCCAAAGATTCTGGCGTTGTATGGGGTAAAATCCGCCTAAGGACACATGTCACGATTAGGAGAGACAACTCAAGAATTCATCACGGCAACAAGTGCGGAGTCCATGAGAAGCCTCCCTCGAGCTAACGACAGTACAAAAAACCTCTCGTAAGGGATAAGAACTTAGCCACTTGCCTCTTCTGATGATATGGTGCAAAGGACAAATATGAGAAAAAAGTGCAGACCACTCAGGAGAGTGGGCGAGCTCATATGGAGTTGATCATTAAGGGACTATTATTTGTCTCTCCAACGAGTAGGACACCATAGCATGCGAGCATAGGTCATAGTCCTTTAGGGCTTTGCGGTCGAATGGTGATAGGCCATAGCCTAATGTTGTAACCAGTAATAATTGTATTTCCTCACTTGTAAAAGCATCTGCTCTCTCATTCTATTGCCTAATATAACAATTTTACTTGGTCTCCAAGCCTTTCTCCATTGTTCTTGATTATTTGTCTAGTTAGTATTTACCTTGATCTGCTAACGTCTCAGATAACACAGATTGGCTGTTATCACACCTGCCTATGCACCGGGCTCGCCTAGATTTGTTTGCTTTGTGTTATTTATTTTTTAATATTTCATATTTAGTTGTTTTACTTCATCACATTGTAATCAAACTGCTAGTGAATTGACCTAACATAAGGTTAAATCATAACACATGCTCTTGACTCACCTACAAATTTACCTGTACCAATTTCACAGTAAATAATTTGGCACCCACCTTGGTCCAGAACAACTCCATAATGTAATATATAATTTTCATTTGTTATTTATTTTATCTGTGTGATTATGTTATCATAGTTTGTTAGTCACCAAAGTGGCCAAACTAGTATGTTTAAAAATAAGCACATACATAATATTTACGTTTATTTTGTGCTTGTAGCATGTTTATAGTTTGTTAGTCACCAAAGTGGCCAAGTTAGAATGTTTAAAATATTCACATGCATAAAATTTTATGATATTATGTATTCATATAGTTTGTTAGTCACCAAAGTGGCCCAATTAGTATGGTTAAGGAAATATGCATATATAAAATCGTAATTTATCCATGAAACTAATGAAATGCCTCTTATTGAAAATAAATGGATAAATTAACTCTCACTATTGCTAGAACTTAAGGATTTACCCGAAGGTGAATTAATTATTCTATGAATAGTGAACATTAGAGGTAAATTAATATTCTTTAGTCGATATATATTGTACGTCGTATATGTTTGATTAAAAATAATTATTTGCCTATTAGAGTTGAAAAAATGACATTTAAATAATGACAGTGTGTCGTAGTATCTACCCAAAGGAGAATTACAATAGAATTTTATTATTTTACTAAATCAACATTATTTTTTTAATTTGTGAGTATGTATATCTATTTTGCAACTATTCCTCTTCATTCGCTTGCTTCATATGTTACCGTGTTCAATGGATTGAACTTTTATAAATGGCATGAACAAGTCTAGTTCCACTTAGGTGTGATGCATCTTGACTGGGCTATGATGAATGATCAACCTACTGCTATTATTGATATGCGCAGTGAGGATGAGAAGTCTTTCCATAAATCATGGGAACACTCTAACATGTTGAGCCTTATATTCATGCGAATGACTATTGCTAACAAATTTAAGAGTCTATTCCACAAAAAAAAAGTGCCACAAAATACCTGAAGTTTGTGGAAGAACGTTTTTATTCTGCTGATAAGTCACTCACTAGTACATTAATGGCTGAATTCACCACCATGAAGTTTTATGGGTCGTGTAGTTTACAAAATCATTTCATCAAGATGACTAATATTGCAGAAAGACTTTGGACCTTGGGGATAAAAGTGGATGACACCTTCGTAGTTTAGTTTATTGTGAAATCATTACCTCCTGAGTATGGACCATTCCAAATTAACTATAACACTATTAAGGATAAGTGGAATGTTAGTGAATTGTCCAGGATGCTTACTCAGGAAGAGTCAAGACTTCAAAAACAAGAAGGTCATTTCATTAACCTCATGGGTCAAGAATCTAGTAAGGGACTTAAGGTGAAGGACAACAAGTTCAAGTAGTATAAAGCACCTGCTAAAGTTTCATAAGATTATCATAAGGAAATCAAGGCAGGTGTGTGTCATTTCTATAGAAAGAAAGGGCGCTATCAGAAAGATTGTCAGAATCGTAAAGCTTGGTTCGAAAATAAAGGTACATCTAGTGCTTTTGTATGTTTCAAATCACATTTAGTAGAAGTTCCTAATAAGAATTGGTGGCTTGTTTCTAGTGCAACTACTTATGTATCCACTATGTTACAGGGATTCATTATGATCCAAATTACAAATCCAAATAAGGATTTCTTGTTCATGGAAAATCATATGAAGGCTCAAATTAAAGGCATAGGGTCTTATCAGTTGATCTTGGAGACTGTACATCACCTTGATCTATTACAAACTCTTTATGTTCCTTCGGTTACTAGGAATTTGATTTCCCTTTCAAGACTTGATGTTTTTGGATTTGATTTTAAATTTGGACATGTATGCTTCAATTTATATAAGAATGTTGTTTTTTTATGGTTCTGTTGTTCTTGTTGATGGTTTATATAGATTGAAACTCGATAGTATTCTTTTGAATCCCTTTTTTCTATTCATCAAAATATTGGAATTAAATTTAGTTCACAGGATAAAAGTTCTGCTTACTTGTGGCACAAACATTTAGGTCATGTATCGAATGAAAGATGGCAAAGATTAGTAAAGAATGAAATTATCCCGAATCTTAATTTTACTGATCTTGATATATGCTTGGATTGCATTAAGGGAATGAAAACCAAGCATACTAAGAAAGGTGCCACAAGAAGCACTCAACTTCCTGAAACCATAAACACTGATACTTGTAGACCTCTCGATATTCCATTCTTTGGTGGACAAAATTATTTGATCACTTTTATTGATGATTTCCACGTTATGGATATATCTATTTATTGAAAGAAAAATCTCAAGTGATGGATGCTCTCAAAGTGTACATCAATGAGGTTGAAAGACAATTAGATAGAAAACTAAAAATCATTAGGTCAGATAGAAGTGGTGAATATTATGAAAAATATGATGAATCGAGACAATGATCAGGTCCATTTTTAATGTTCCTCAAGGAACGTGGCATATGTGCACAATATTCTATGCCTGGAACACCTTAACAAATGGCATTGCAGAAAGTCATAATCGAACATTTATAGATATGGTTCGGAGTATGATATATAATTCCTCATTACCTGAATCATTGTGGATGTATTCTCTTAAAACTGTTGCATATTTACTAAATAGGATTCCTAGTAAGGTAATTCCAAAGACCCCTTCTGAACTATGAATTGGAATAAAACCTAATTTAAGGCACCTGCATATTTGAGGCTACCCAACGGAAACTAGAATTTATAATCCACATGAAAAGAAATTAGATTCTCAAATAGTAAGTGGTTACCTTATTGGTTACCCAGAGAAATCTAAAGGGTATAGGTTTTGCTGTCCAAACCATAGTTTGAGAATTGTTGAAACCGACAATACAAGATTCATAGTAGGAGTGTTGAACGACACAGTATGGAAATAAATGAGGTAAGGGTGAATGTTTCATTACCCATGAATGTGACTTCTCCTATACCAATAACATTTCAGGAAGGAACCAACTCATAAATAGCTGACACAAATGAACCATAAATAGTGTCGTTAAAAGGATCTCAAAGAGAAAAACATTGGCCATTTCAGATGATTATTTGGTTTATTTGCAAGAGTCAGATTTTGACATTGACTTAATAAATATTTGGTTTAATTTTCACAGGCCATAGAAAGAACTGAGTTTGATAAATAGATTGATGCTATGAAAGAAGAGTTAAAATCCATGGAATACAACAATGTCTAGGATCTTATTAAATTGCCAGAAGAATTGGGTGTAGATGGGTCTGTAAGACTAAACATGATTCAAATGGTGATATTGAATGATATAAGGCTAGACTTGTTTCCAAGGGTTATACTAAAAAAAGAAGGCATTGATTATAAAGAGACATTTTCACCGGTCTGAAAGAAAGACTCATTGAGAATTATTCTAGCTTTGGTAGCTCATTATGATTTAGAGTTACACCAAATGGATGTGAAAGCTGCCTTTCTTAATGGAAACCTCGAGGAGGAATTTTATATGAACTAATCAGAGGGTTTCAAAATTAAAGAAAAAGGTCAAATGGTGTGTAAGCTGAAGAGGTCAATATATGGACTTAAACAAGCCTCACGACAATGGTATATAAAGTTTAATGATACCATAATATCTTTTGAATTTAAGGAGATTACAGTTGATCGGTGTATACACCAAAAGATCAATGGGAGCAAGTTTATATTTTTAGTCATGTATGTTGAAGACATTTTACTTACTGCTAATGATTTAGGCATATTGTGTGAGACAAAAAATTTTCTATCTATGAACTTTAAAATGAAATATATGAGTGAGACATCCTATGTGATAGGGATAGAAATGTTCCATGATAGATCACAAGGATTATTAGAACTGTCTCAGAAAGAATATATCGAAATAGTTCTAGAGAAATTCAACATGAACAATTGTTCTATATGTATTATTCCTATTAAAAAAGGGGATAAATTTAGTCTCATGCAATGCCCAAAGAATAATATAGAACAAGAAGAAATGGAGTCAATTCCTTACTCTTCTATTGTTGGAAGTTTGATGTATGTTCAAACTTGCACAAGATCGGATATTAGAAGATATCAAAGTAACCCTGAAATTTATCACTGGAAAGATGCAAAGAAAGTTTTGAGGAACCTAAAAGGAATGAAGGATTACATGCTCATGTATAGGAGATCCAATCATCTGGAAGTTACTAGATACTAGGATTCAGATTTTGCTGGATATGCCGACACTAGAAAGTCCATGTTTGGTTACTTGTTCCTATTAGCTGAAGGAACAATATCGTGAAAAAGTGGTAAGCAATCTGTCATTGCAATATCCATAATAGAAGCACAGTTTATTGCATGTTTTAAAGACACAATTCATGCATTATATATGCGAAACTTTATTTTAGGACTTGGGGTTGTCGACACCATTACCAAGCCGCTGAAAATTTATTGTGATAATACCGCAATAGTATTCTTCTCTAAGAATGATAAGTACTCCAAAGGTGCTAAACATATGGAATTAAAGTGGTTGACCGTCAAGGAAGAAGTTCAGAAACAAAGAGTGTGACTTGAGAATATTAGAATGGATTTTATAATTGTGGTTCCGTTAATGAAAGGTTTATAACCAAAGACATTTAAAGTACATGTTCAAAGAATGGGTCTTCTTTGTTCTTATGATTGATGTAATTATGATGTTTTGACACTCTGAGCTCAATTATATGTTTGTGATATATATTAATGAATTATTGTTTCTCATAATGGAGTACACATTATTATTTTTGAGATATTATGAGATAAGTCTCAATGAGACATTATTGTTGGACATAATGTTATATGTTTTATAGCTTATGAACTAGTATGATAAATTGCTAACGTAGTAGACTATGGAAGGAAGTATGTAGCACAAAATTATGTATAACCACCATAACTTGCATTAGTAGTTTGTTATATTGCGGTGTGTATAATGGATATTATAGAAGAGATTTATTTATGGACAACTAATGTTATGTGGACATTGGACCAAGTGGAATAATGTAATAATAATCCTTAATTATGGCCCAAGCTTACTTGTGGTCCAAGTTTACTTGTGACCCAAGTAATATCCACAATTACAGAGTAGATCTCATCTGTACATCAGTTACTTAATGGATGTACCAGATTAAGTCTTAACCTCTATAAATTGGTTCTCTCTCCATCTATTAAAATCACCGCATACTCTTTACATCTCTTCCATCACTGATTGTTGTAGTTCTATTAACGCTTCTGCTTTTCTCTATGATGACGTCTTTTGCATCAGGTATGTTTTCTATAAAGTATTTTGTAGGTTACTGTTGTAACCAACTCAGATCAAGTTAACCTGGTCATCCTCAGCTCAGATCTTTGACTCATATTGGTTATGCACAGTCCCCCAAGTTATTGTTGTGAAATCAATCATTATCTCTTTCAGCTTTTGAGAAGAATCCAAACTTGAGGGATTTAGCCCCTTGATTAAGGCCTCTACTTTCTTTTCATCAGGCACTATTAGTTGTAACATTCTATCTCTTCGGAATGTCAGCACAAATTCTTAGAGTAGTTCCATATTGCCTTGCGTTGTCTGAAATATATCTACCTTATGGGTCTGTACATCCTAAGCCTTGACATATGCCTAATAAACTGATCTACAAGCATAACAAAAGAGTTAAGAAATGCTAACTCAAAAGAGAGTATTGTGTTAAAGCTCCTTTATTCAGAGTTTCATCAAACTTCTACACTAAAATTATCTCAGTCTCGTCTGGAGTTAAATCATTCCCTATAATTGCTGAAGTGTATACCATCATGTTCTTATATGGGTTTATCATTCCATAGTATTTGGGAATACCTAGTATTTTGAAAGTTTTAGGGACCAATACCGGAGTAGCAATTGATGATATAGCAGTTGAGTGCCCTTATTTGAATGGAGACCTTTATGATTTGGAGGGGATCCAAGAACCTAATCCATCTAAGCATGAGCTTATTTCAGACACTTCAAAAATTTGGTCTTGAAAGCATCCTATAGAACACTTTTGAATCTAGAACTACTACTAGAGCCATTGGCCCAATCAACTTTCAACTGGGTTTCTCTTCATGCAGGACTTGTCTTTGATGGTGGAGTCAGAGCATTCGAAGTCGGGTTATGGAAACTCATCATTTGTTGGGGATTTCTCATTCTGTGATCTTTTCATGCAAGGTGCATTATTATTTCATCCTGTTGAGCAATGGGAATCATCATTATTTCATCTAAACTTAAGTCCTTATTATCCATTCCATCCAAATAACCTCCATCCTTGTAGTCATACATGCCATTATGGGGAGGGGAGGGGAGGAGGGGACCCCTTGCATTCTATTGGTCATACTCCCCATAAAGATGTTTCCATATTGTTACCAAGCGAGCTTTGGTCCCAAATTGACAATTCCACTAGCGGTCTAAGGGGTGACTTCTCACTATTCAAAGGTGAACTACCATTGCCTTGGTTGACATTTAATTACAACTTGTTGTTGGCTATGATTGTGATGAAATGCCCCTGAGTAATGAATCCCAACAAGTTAGCAAAAAGATAATAGTTTGAGGTCAAAACAATACCACAATTGTCCTAGGTCCATGTTAGACTCCAAACTATTTACCCTTAAAGGTAAAGTTGAATATCTAAGTAATAGTGACATAGATAGCATTAATTGAACACTAAATAAATGGAAGAAGAATAGAACATGGAGAATAGTATAGGATCTAGATTATGAGCCATTGACATAACCTTGAAACAATATATATCCAAAAAAACTAGATGATAGAGAGCTTTTCTAGTTTAAGATTGTATCTGATCCTTAAAACTTAGGTGCATGCAAAGAATATGTAAAGGCATATCTATAACTCCATCTTAGAGTTCTGTTTTTGGAAATATCACCTTTGTCTAAGCCTTTTATTGCTTAATTATCTCCAATATGCAATGGTCGGTGAAGATCGCGGGATCTCGCATAAAAGCCGACACATTTAAGAGATTTTCTTCCAATCAAATTCTTTCGCCAAGTATCGTGTCTTCGGAGCTTGACGGGCTCAAAACAAACCTTAGCCATTTTTATATCAAATCCAAATTTTGACTTAGGTCTGGTCTGCATCATATCAATCCCTGATTTGATTATCGACTAATTTTGAGTTTTCCCGTACACAATTCTTAATTTTGGCTTGCTTATTCTTTGCACATATATGAGGTATTAACTCATATAATGTAATGACCCTCTAGGTCATTTCCTATATTTTCATGCTTTTATTATGTTTAGAGATTTTCTACAGTCGCCCCATGTCATTTATGATTTGTTAGGATTAATAGTTTGGTTATCGGGTAGTTCATTTGGTTTTTAGAGCCATTTTCCTGTTTTGGAGATTTTGAAGTTAAGGAATGGGCCTCGGGACAAAATCTTAGGTAAACAGCCTCGGATGCCATTTTTTATAGTCTCATCAGCTCTGGAATGTAAATTTTAGGCTAAGGGGACCCTTGGTCTGGGTCCCGAGGCTTCCAGACTAGTTTTGGGCTATTAGGTGGAATTTGGTTACAATTGGGGTTTGGAACCCACTATTTATCAAATTAACCCCATTTGAAATTTTTGATGGCGCCGTTGAGTTTAGAATGTCGAATTTGGTAGGATAGCATAGTTCATTTACGAGAATGAGATTCTGCATCAATCTCAAGCACTCGATCGAAGTCCGTTAGGACTTGTTGAACTTGGCTAGTGCCAAGTTATCTAGTGTAGCCACTTTAGCGGCCAAACGACCGCTTTAGCAGTATCTTCTATAGCGGTTGGGCACTACTTAAGTGCCAGCCGCTTAAGCAGCCCTGGACCACTTTAGTAGAGCTTGGCCAGCCTAGGCTTGGTCGCTTTAGCGGCCAATGGGCGCTTTAATTGTCATTTAGCCACTAAAGCGGCCATCACTGCCGTTTTATATATATAAAAGTCCCCTTCATTTTCCAAATTATACCAAGTGTAAAATCCTCCATTTTAGACCTCTCTAAGCTCTAAAAATGCAATGGAATCGTATTCTTGTGTGGGGATTTATGTGGAGGCGTATTGCTGGTCTCGTGATCATTGTAATATCCGTAAGTTTTGTTTGGATTCTAGCTTATTTCCCTATGTTTGTTTCATTAATTCTCGATTTATGTTGGGACTGTTGAGCTCAGATTTAACTAAATTTTATGTGGCAATTGATCCTTGAGCTGCGTGGTACATTGTGACGATTTCAATTTTTTGATTTCGTAAGTGGGCCTCGTGTGGGATATTTAGTCTAATTTTTAACCCGGAGTATCTATGCCATGACCCAAACCGAGGCCCTAGCCGTGACGGGCTTCCCAAACCAATGATGGCCTAAGAAGACCCCTTAGCACTACATCATAAGCATAGTCATAATAAAAATTTATGGAAAATGAACCAACCCATAAAATAAGAGATTCAACTAAAAGATAACAGAAGTCCAAAATCTTGGAATGTAACCTCAAAACAATAACCAACTTGAGTCTACAAAGCCTCTAACATTATGAATTGAAATTCTAGCCGGGACATGACCCCGAAAATACCAGAAAACCCAAATAGTCTGAATTTAACTAAAAATAAATCTAAGACATATGCCTTTCGAAAGATGGATGGCTCACCACAGGCTAGCTGCAACTCTGAATGTATCCTAATGCATGGTAGAATCTCGAGTAAGTGCTTTGGAACCTACATCACGAAAAGATGCAGCGTCCGGGGACGGTCAGTATGATGAGTACTAGCATGCAACCCTAGGAAAGGGAATCCAAACAGTTTATGTAATATAATAAAAATAATTAAAATTTGGGAAGATTCACAATATAAGTCTGTCATAAATGAGGTACGAAGTAAAGAACATTTAAAATATAAAATAAAGCAATCACTTGAATTCTTTAGTTCTGAATTATGTAGTTATACCGACATTAAGTAACCCACGGGCAATATGGGTCCAGTACTCCCCAATAGGTGGGACCTCAATCCATGTTAGCCGCATGGACTGAGATAACATAGTTAGCCAAATCATAACATAATCATAGATGCATACAACTGCTCAAGGCAAGCATACAGTGGTCATCCATAATTCAGGACAAGACCTCCAACATCGGCAAATGCGGTTTCCAGTGTTGGTCACAGGGACTACACCTTCTCGGTGAACTATATACTTCTCTTTAAGCCCAATTAAAATATTTTCATTACATTCAATTATGGAGTTTTTCATTAAGGCATTAACATGTTGATATCGTCATACCAAGAACTTGCAAGTCACTCTTATCACGCCAAATCATTATCATTAAACATTCTTTTGACTCAAAAATCCCGCCTTTAAGATCATAAACATAATCATAATTGAAATTCCCATAAAAATTCCAAACCATTTGAATAACACAACAACTTCAATGATATAAAGGATGGGGAAAATATTTATATTTCTTAAGAAATTTCAAAATTTTCAAGAGGCTAGAAATCATGGCTAAACATAAATCAATTCAGTATTCAAACTTCAAGACATAATAGTTCACTATATTCAAATAGCCAATTCAGTCTCAAAAACCCCAATTAAAGATTATATCATTATTCATAAAGAAAAGGGGAAAATTCATATCAAGCTTTAATAACAAAATCCCCAATTATAAAGATTAAATCATTATTCATAAAGAAAAGGGGAAAATTCATATCAAGCTTTAATACGAAAATCCCCAACCCTAAATTCAAAATCACCATCATAATATACATAATAAATAATAATCACAATTTAGAATAGTATTTGAAATAGGGAGTGTTCAAACATGCCTTTTGATGGAGAGAACTTGAAGAAAGCTTGAATTTTTGGATCTTGAAGCTTGAACCCTAGTTGATTTTTCTCTTTTGTGTTTAGAGAGGAGACGGAGTATGTTTTTGGGGAAAGAAATACGTTTCTATGGCTTGGGAGGTGTTCTAAGCTGAAAAGGTTAGATCTCATCATGGGAAAATAACCAGAATACCCTTAGGATGATCCTAAAAAAAAATTCTCGGAATTAGTCTACGACTTGACCTAGTGTCGTGGGTCCATATCGTGGAAATCAGATTGATTTTTCAACTTGCAGGATCTGATCCATGATTTGAATCCACGGTTCCATGGAAACCCACCCATGTCATGTAGGTCGGTTCCACGCCACGTGGGTGGGTTCCGTGAGTCATTTTTTTTAAAACTTAAATTCATATAAATATATGGGTTCTTGAAGGTTCTAAAATTTTGGGGTGTTACAATATCCCCCTCTTGGGATCATTCATCCCCGAATGATGATTAGGAAACATTTAGCTTGAATAAAGAGATTGGAAGAAACTTGAAGGATATGAACTTATAAGATAAAAGATGAGTATAGCGTTAGTACCTCAAATGACATCACCCGACGTCGGAAACAAGAAGGGATATCTAGTCCTCATTTCTTCCTCGTCTTCCCAAGTAGCCTCCTCCACTTTTTGATTTCTCCACAAGACCTTAACTGAAGCTATTTCCTTGGTTCTCAACTTTCGGACTTGCCTATCCAAAATCTCTATAGGAACTTTCTCATAAGACAAAGAGTCATCCACGCTAATGTTCTCTACGAGAACCACAAGATAATGATCACCCGCACACTTCTTAAGCATAGACACGTGAAACACAAGATAAACCGATGCCAAACTCACGGGCAAGTCCAACTCATAAGAGACACTACCAAACTTTCTCAAAATCTGATATGGGACAATGTAACGAGGACTGAGCTTACCTTTCTTTCCAAACCTCATTACTCCCTTTATAGGAGAAACTTTCAAAAATATCCAATCACTAATCTCAAACTCCAACTCTCTTTGCCTCACATTTGTATATGACTTTTGGCGACTTTGAACAATCTTAAGCCTTTCCCAAATAACCTTAACTTTCTCCATAGCTTGGTAAATAATATCCAACCCGAACAGTCGGGTTTCACCAACTTCATACCATCCAATCGGTGACCTACACCTCCTACCATAAAGAGCCTCGAAAGGAGCCATTTGGATGCTAGAGTGATAACCATGATTATAAGCAAACTCAATAAGAGTCAAGTGATCCACCTAACTACCTTTAAAGTCAATAACACAGGCCCTTAGCATATCTTCTAAAGTAAGTCTAAATAGAAAGCTCCGCTTGCCCGTCCATTTGAGGATGGAAAGCAGCACTAAGGTTCACCTGTGTACCCAAACCTTTCTGAAAGGATTTCCAAAATTGAGAAGAAAATTACATACCTCTGTTGGATATGATGGACATCAGAGCTCCATGAAGCCGAACTATCTCCTAAATGTACAACTTAGCATAATCCTCTCCCGAATAGTTTGTTCTTACAGGCAGAAAGTGAGCAGACTTGGTCATCCTATCCACAATGACCCAGATGGAATCGTATTGGTTTTGAGAACGTGGAAGGACGGTGATGAAATCCATATTTATCATCTCCCACTTCCACATGGGAATGGCTATCTCCTGAGAAGTACCACACCAGGCCTTAAGTGCTCAACCTTAACTTGTTGGCAATTCAAACACTTAGCAACAAAATTTGCAACATCCCTTTTCATATTATTCCACCAATATATCTCTTTCAAGTCATGATACATCTTAGTAGAACCGGGATGAACAGTATACCTGGATACATGGGCTTCAGTCAAGATTCTCTCTTATAGCCTATCGACATTGCGAACACACAGTCTCCCTTGATACCGCAAAATACCATCTCCCCTAATCTCGAAAGCTAAAATCTTTTGCTGCCCAACATCTTTCTTGATTTGCATAAGTATGGGATCATCAACCTATTTCTCCTTAACTTCAGCACCTAATAAAAACTTAGCCACCTCGTGAACAATCACTCCCCCATCTTCGGAATCCAACAGTCGGACTCCCAAATTAGCAACCCTATGAATTTCCTTCTCTAATCCCATCTTTTCTTTCTCAACATGAGAAAGTCTCCCCATGGACAACCTGTTAAGAGCATCAGCAACAATATTAGCTTTACCTGGATGATAGTGCAAACTCATGTCATAACCCTTTAGTAACTCAAGCCACCTTCTCTTCCTGAGATTCAACTCCTTCTGCATGAAAATATACTACAAACTCTTGTGATCTGAATAAATATCCACATGACTCCATATAAATAATGACGCCAAATCTTAAGTGCAAAAACCACAGCCGCCAACTCAAGATCATGAGTAGGATAATTCTTCTCATGCACTTTAAGTTGCCTAGAAGCATAAGCCACAACCTTCCCATGCTGCATAAGTACACAACCAAGTCCCACCCGGGACGCATCACAATACACCACAAATCCTTCAGTACCATCCAAAAGTTTCAA
This sequence comes from Capsicum rhomboideum, assembly GCA_031232105.1. Lineage (NCBI taxonomy): Eukaryota > Viridiplantae > Streptophyta > Magnoliopsida > Solanales > Solanaceae > Capsicum > Capsicum rhomboideum. Next base: position 84,996,689 of record CP124712.1, read on the forward strand.
AACAGGGGCTGAGGTTAAATGACCTTTCAACTTCTCAAAACTACCCTCACAAGCATCAGACCACAAAACTTCACCTTTTTCTGAGTCAACTTCGTTAGTGGAGCAGCTAAAGGGGAAAAAATCTTAACGAGCCTTCTATAATATCCTGATAGACTAGGAAACTCCTAATATCGGTCGGAGTTATTGGTCTAAGCCAATTCTTAACCACCTCAATCTTTTGGGGTCAACTTTAATTCCTTCACTAGAAATAACATGACCAAGGAACGGCACGGCATTAAGCACAAATTCACACTTAGAAAATTTGGCATACAACTCTTGGTCCTTAAGGGTCTGAAGTATAATACGAAGGTTATTGGCATGCTCCTCTGGGAGTACACCAAAATATCATCAATGAAGACTATGATGAATAGGTCCAAAAACTGCCTAAACACCTTGTTCATAAGATCCATAAAAGTTGTAGGTGCATTAGTCAGATCAAAAAACATAACCAGAAACTCATAATGGCCATAACGAGTTTGAAAAGCAGTCTTGGGAATATTCGCATCTCTAACTTTCAACTGATGGTAACCCGAACGGAGATCTATTTTGGAGAAATACTTAGCACCCTGAAGCTGGTCAAAAAGATCATCAATCCTAGGAAGGGGGTATTTATTTTTCATAGTGACCTTATTCAATTGACAATAGTCTATGCACATACGAAGGGACCCATATTTCTTTCACACGATGAGTACCGGAGCACCCCAAGGAGAGACACTAGTACGGATAAAGCCCTTATCAAGAGGATCCTTCAACTAATTTTTTAACTTTTTTAGCTCCGCTGGAGCCATTCTATAGGAAGGAATGGAAATAGGTCGAGTGTTAGGAAAAAGATCAATACCAAACTCTATTTCCCTGTCGAAAGGAATACTGGGAAGATCATCGAGAAAAACTTTGAGAAATTCATTGACTATCAGAACAAACTGTAGTGAGGGACTTTCAATGCTAGAATATTTGACCCGAACTAGGTGGTACAACCAACCCTTAGATATCAATTTACGAGCTCTAAGATAAGAAATAAACTTTCCCTTTGGTGCTAAGAAATCACCCTACCACTCTATAGCTGGCTCATTATGAAAATGAAAAGTGACTCTATGGGTTCTATAATCCAAAGTAGCATAGCAAGAGTGGAGCCAATCCATTCCTAGAATTAAATCAAAATCTACCATATCAAGTTCTACCAAATCCACCACAGTGTCCCGATGAAAGATAGACACCACACAGTTTTTATAGACCTGACTAGCAATAATAGACTCACCAACAGGAGTAGAGACTGAGAAGGGTTCAAAAATATTCTCAAGACAAAAATCAAAACTCACAACCACATAAAGGGTCACATAAGATAGAGTGGAGCCAGGATCAAGTAACACATAAACATCACGGAGAAAATCTATAACATACCCGTGACAATATCTGGTGAGGCCTCTGAATTATGATGAGTAGATAGGACATACAAACTGTTATGACCTCTGCTAGTTCCCGAAGTAGTACCTTTAGCTGCTGGGGCTGAAGAAGCGGTAACTTGGGATTTATTTCCCCCAAAAGTTCTCTTTGCCGAAGGGCATTCCTAATGAAAATGACCAGCCAGACCACAACCATAATACATACCCTTTCCCAAACGACAAGGCCCACAGTGCAACTTTTCATAAGTGCGACAAGGAGGATAAGAATGAGCTGACTGTCTCGCACTGCCTTGAGGCTGAGTGCCCTAAAATTTGGAACCATTGCTAGGCTAAAATCGCTGGTCGCCTAAAGGCTTAGGGACAGGTGCACTAGCTGAAGACTGAACATTATCCCAAGATTTCTTCTTATGCCATCTCTCACCCCACTTACCGTTACTAGCAGACTGCTGATTAGTCTCCTGGTCTGCCGACCTAGCCCTCTTACTCTACCTATCCTCAACCTCTGCCTGTCTCTTCTTTTCATCCTCTACCTTCTGCATAAACAACACCAACCTGGATATATCCATGTCGCTAGTCAACATCGTACCCTTACATTCTAGCACCAAACCATCATTAAGACCCAAAGCAAACTTCCTCATCCGAGACATCATATTAGACACCAACTCCGGAGCATAATGAGACAACTGAGTGAACTTCAAGGCATATTACTTGACACTCATCTTCCCCACTTCAAGTTCACAAACTCCTCAGCCTTAGCCTACCTCAACTCCTGAGGAAAAAAGGGATCAAGAAAGGCTTGAGAGAAATCCTCCCAAACTGAAGGCTCTGCATCTTCCCCCCTAAATTCTTCCTATTCATCATACCACTAATAATCTACCTCTTTCAACTGATAAGTTATAAATTTTACCCCTTCAGTATCACTAGCATTCATCACTCTAAAAATCTTTTCCATTTCATCCACAAACCCTTGAGGATCCTTCTCAACTTTGGACCCAGGAAATGTCGGTGGGTTTAGTCACATAAGCTGAGCCACACAGGTAGCATAAGAAGAACCAATTGAAGAACCACTACTATCTGACTGACGAGCCTAAGACGACACAATTTGTGCAAGTATCTGAATAGTCTGCCTGAACTCAGCATTTTAAATCTCACCCTGAGGAGTTTGAGTGTGATTGGTATCGATTCTAGGGACTTGTGGAGGACTGGTTCGGACAGGTGGAAACCCAACAAGAGCAGTCGGGCCAGAGGTACAAACTCCATTATGGGTCGACATCCTATGAGTAGGAAGAACCTCTTTAGCATTTCCCTCAGTGGGGACAGAGGTTCTTGCAGGAGTTCCTTGGCCGTTAGTCCTTTATGGAGGCATGATCTAAAATGTTGAAAAGTAGGAGTCAGAAGAATTTTCTTATAACTAGAGTTTCTAGCACAAATTTAGAGTATGAAGAAAAGGGAACAATTCCTAAATGTCTTGTAGCCTCCCCTTTATAAGTGTGGTATGCTACACATCTATAAAAAGGACTCTACTCAACATGGCTTCATAAACACCCTGGGACCATGAAAGTTCTCTAATACTAAGTTTGTCACGACCCAAACTGAGGCCCTAGCTATGATGGGCTTCCCAAACTAATGATGGCCCAATAAAACCCCTTAGCATTACATCATAAGCAAAGTCATAATAAAAATTTGCAGAAAATAGACCCATAAAATAAGAGATTCAACTAAAAGATAACAAAAGTCCAAAATCTTGGAATGTAACCTCAAAACAATAACCAACTTGAGTCTACGAAGCCTCTAACATTATGAATAGAAATTCTAGCTGGGACATGGCCCTAGAAGTACCAGAAAACCCAAATAGTCTGAATTTAATTGAAAATAAATCTAAGACATATGCCTTCTGAAAGATAGTTGTCTCACCACAGGCCAGCTGCAACTCTGAATGTATCTTAATGCAAGGTAGAATCTCTGGTAAGTGCTTCGGAACCTATATCATGAAAAGATGGAACATTCGGGGATGGTCAGTACGATGAGTACTGGCATGCAACCCGAGAAAAGGGAATCCAAATAGTTTATGTAATATAATCACCATAATAATATACATGATAAATAATAATCATAATTTAGAATAGTATTTGAAATAGGGAGTGTTCAAAGATGCCTTTTGATGGAGGGAACTTGAAGAAAGCTTGAATTTTTAGACCTTGAAGCTTGAACCCTAGTTGATTTTTCTCTTTTGTGTATAGAAAGGACATGAAGTATGTTTATAGGTAAAGAAATACATTTCTAGGGCTTGGGAAGTGTTTTAAGCTGAAAAGGTTGGATCTCATCATGGGAAAATGACCAAAATACCCCTAGGATGATCCTAAAAAAATTTCTCAGAATCAGTCCATGACTTGACCTACGTGCCGTGGAACAATCCATGTGCCATGGGTCCATGTTGTGGAAATCAGATTGATTTTTGAACTTGCAGGATCTGATCCACGATTTGGATCTATGCTTCCGTGGAAACCCACCCACGTTACGTGGATCGATTCCGTGAGTCATTTTTTTTAAACTTAAATTCATATAAATATATGGGTTCTTGAAGGTTCTAAAATTTTGGGGTGTTAAAATTTATATGCAATATGGGTATCAATTTTCTCATCTTGATACATGGATCATTATTTTGAGAGAGTGGCAGCTCTCGAATACCTCTCAGAAGGGCAAAGCTCTGGTGTAGAGGATTCAGCAAGCATTCGACGGTGTTCAGGTAGGCTAGGTTTACCCTTCTTTTTGATTGAGATTGAGTATGGTATTAATGTACTTTTTTTTCTTATTTTAGGTAGGTAGTTTTGGCCCAGTTATTGTTTTAGCATTTTTATGCTTTATTTGGCCTATTAGGGCCCCTTTTTGGTATATTTCAGGCCCATTCTCCCCTAGCATAGTGTATTATCATCCTTTAGGACTAGGATTATTATTTTTAGTACCTTGAGATGGGAATAAAAAGCCATAGACTAGACTAAGGTAGGTTCTGACTTAGGTTAGGTTATCGGGACCCTATAGTGGGCCCTACTACCTCATTTTTGATAGTATATTGGGTATTAAGTTTTTTTAGGCTTAGTTACACTCATGTATTCTACTTGAGGCTATTTCCTTTGGTTGGTATTGAAATAGACTAGAGTACTAGCTTGTTTTAGCTTATTTTCCCTGGGTAGAGTAGTAACTGAACCTGGACCATACTTTCTTGACCTAGCAATCGAGACCCACCTTGCCTAAGTGGACTTAACCATGCGAGATTAGTTTATATGACTTTAGGGAGTGGGGATAGGCCTAAAACTCTTGTATTTATTCCCATTAGCTACTTATGCTTATATTTATATATGCACATTTCAGTCCCGCTTTAAGATCGGGCTCTATTGCTACTATTATGAATTCTGGTACGAGACTAGTATTGATTTATGATTATGTTTTACTATTTATGAGTTTTGGTATGAGTTTGGCATCAGTATATGGTTGAGGTTGGCTTAATATGGGATCACCTATTTCTGGATATGGTATGGTTACTATAAGTTTCAATTCGAGTCCGACATTTGTCTATGATTACGATTAGGATGCTTTGACGTTAATTATGGTTGTTACTGGGAGTTCTAGAAGTTGTACTGGGTTCTGTTGTTCATGTATCATTTGTCCTCTCATTATTAACCGTTATTTCTGATTCGAGGCCGGTGTCTGGCCTCTTGTTACTATCCATTGTTTTCGGTTCAAGCCCGATACATACAAAGATTTTTCATCATAGATTTAGGATCGAAAGGTTACTTGAGATTAGTTAGGTTAGAGGATATTTTTGTTTCTTACCTTAGCTCTTCTTGTTTGTACTCCCAGGCTTATGGGGGCTCGGTAGGGTTAATTATCTTCTTGTGTGTGCCTTCTGGGATAGTTGGGGCTCAATTAGGTTGTAGTTAGTTCATTGTTCTTATATTTGAGTTATTTATTTCCTTTATCACATTTTCTTAGTATAGTAGATATTTTCATTCTACCCCTTTTTAATACTAACTTAGCCTACAGCCTCGCACTTTATTTATGCTTTTACTATAATTAAGCTCAGTCGGTCGATGATGCCTTCTAAGTACCCATTTTTTTTGGTACTCATACTGCATTTCTATATCTTTTCCCTGATGTAGATTCGAGTATGAGCCACCGACATTGACGTTATTCTCAGTCACTGCTACTGAGCCGTAGATAGAGTGAGCTTTCTAGAGTTTAGAACTGTTCGTCCTTCATCTTTTTCAATTATAGTTTTTTGTATTTACGAGACTACTGTATATATATGTATATTTTTGATATTGTCTAGTACTCTTTTCTTGATCAAAGTGGCTCTTGTATTGACCTTACCAGGTCTTGAGAAGGATTCATTTTTTATATTTTGTCCTCTTCCCTCTCTTCTACAGTATGTTATATAGGTATATCTTACTGCTTCAGTCTATTTTTGTTGTTATTATTGATTTAATCTTGGTTTTCATCTATTTTCCCTTATTAGCCCATTACTCATCATTTCGGGCTATGGCTTGGCTTACCTACTGGTGGGATAAAGTAGGTGCCATCATGACCTTGGAAATTGGGTCATGACTGCTTGGTATTAGAGCCTAGGTTCACTGATATTGTTGGTATGCGAGCCGAGGTTTAGTGGAGACCCACAGATCTCTACGGTGATGTCTGTATCCTACCTTCTCGAGGCTACTGGACATTTTTAGGAAAATCTTATCTTTTTGGTTCATTTTTGTGCATTGTGTCTGTATTATTTTCTGAATTCTTATTGTTGTTTCACTCTTTCACAGATGGTTAGGACACAGGGTACAGTAGCTAGGGATAAAGACTTTGAGCCTGCTGCTAGAGTACTAGTTTGGGGCAGAGGTTGACCTAGAGGTCAAGATAGGGTGCCATCACCAGATCATATTATTGCTAATGAGCTAGAGATAGCACCAGAGGTACCACCGCTACCGCAGCAAGTGGTCCAGGGGACAACCCAGTCCCTACCCGAGTTTATATCTTTTGCAGTTCTCAGAGATACATTGGTTTAGTTATTGGGGTTAGTTGGTGGTCCATCGACAGATGAGGCTCAGACAACAGCCAAAGGTGGTATTAGTTTAGGGGCACAACCTGAAGCTACGACTCCCAGAGTAGAGGTTCCACTAGTATCTGTAGTTTTTTAACTGGTAGTAGCCCAACCAATTATGATTGCGGAGGAGCACAAGATGTTGGTTCAATTTCTGAGATTGACTCTACCCAGGTTTATCAGGGCCCCAAGAGAGGATGCTTATGAGTTTCTGAGCAGTTGTTAGGAGAGACTTCGTAATTTAGGGTTGGTTGAGTGGCACAGAGTGGATTATATGACCTATCAGCTTGACAGGGTATTAAGATAGTGGTGGAGAGGTTATCTTAATTCTAGGCCAGCTGGATCTCCCCTTGTGACTTGGGCTCAATTCTCTGAGGCTTTCTTGGAGTAGTACATGCCTCACAGCATGTGCAAGCACCTTAGAGATGAGATTTCTGTATTGAGGAAGGGTTTAATGATGGTGGCCAAGTATGAGGCAAGGTTTCACAAGCTAGCCAGACATGCAACCATGATTTTTACTTACAGAGTATGAAAGGATCCGGTGTTTTGTCAGAGGGTTAAGTTTATCACTTCACAGGGCTACTTAGAGTTTGGTGACTTTAAGGAAGTTATTTATCGAGATTACTGACCATATCTATACTATAAAGGAGATAAACTGCGAGGCTCCTGGAAGCAGCGATAAAAGACCCCGTCATCAGGGTAGTTACAGTGGGATCCACAAGGGCTCATAATTCATAGGCTGAGGATTTCAGGGTAGGTACCCCAGTGTCAGCCTTATCAGCACCAGGTTCAGCCTAGTTGGCCTGTTTAGGTAGCAGTTTAGATCTTAGGTGGGGGTCAGCCTAGTTATGGTAGTTCGGGTGGTCAGAGTAGTATTCAGCCAATAAGGGGTGCTTAGTTAGGGTCATCAGGCCGTGGCGGCCATTTCGGATAAGCCAGACCTTCTAGACAAAGCAGAGTGCCCAGGGCTTATCATGAGTGTGGGTTAATTTGTCATTTCTCTCGAGAGTGTCCTCAGTGCGAGATGATTATGCCTTCAGCTCAGAGCGCTCAGTCGATCAGATCAGTGTTATCGCTAGTTAAAAAGGTGCTCAGGTTCTTAGAGGTGGTCCTCAGGCAGGTAGGACAGATGGTTGGGTAGGCACCCAAGCCGATAGTGGGCAGGGCTAATTGTATGTTGTTCCTGGTAGACTCCAGGCTTTAACATTGGATGCTATGATCAGAAGTACAATTTTAGTATAACATCAACCAACTTCTTCTTTATTTGATCCCGGATCCATATATTCATATATTTCTACTTATTATGCATCGTAGTTGGGTTTGTCTTTAAAGCTGTTACTTGGGCCATTACGTGTAGCTACCCCCGTGGGTGATTCTTTAGTATTGGCTCAGGTATATAGATTATGTTTGGTGGCTGTTTGAGAGTTTGACACTAGGGTTGATCTAACTGTGTTAGATATGGTGGATTTTAATATAATTTTGGGCATGGACTAGTTATCCCCCATCATGTGGTCTTGGATTGCTTTGCCAATATAGCTACCTTAGTCATGCCTGGCATACCCCTAGTTGTGTGGCAGAGTTCCTTCAGCCGTGCAACGATGGGGATTATTTTATATATTCAGGCTAAGAGACTGGTATCGAGGGGTTGTGAGTCATTCCATGCTTATGTTTTGGATGTTAGTGTTAAGAGTTCTTCATTTGACTCTGTTCCTATTGTTCATGATTTTCCTGTTGTTTTTCCTATAGACCTACCTGGCCTTCCTCTTGAGAGTGACATAGAGTTTGCTATTGACCTCGAGCTAGGCACCTAACCTATTTCTATGGATCCTTATTATATGGCTCCTTTCGAGCTAAAGGAGATGAATATTCATCTTCAGGATCTTTTAGGTAAGGGTTTTATCAAACCGAGTGTCTCACCTTGGGGTGATCCACTTCTATTTATGAAGACCAAAGATGGTTTTATGCGTATGTACATTGACTACAGACAACTGAATAAGGTAACAATGAAGAATAAGTATCATATGCCTCGTATCGAGGATTTATTTAACCAGCTTCAGGGTGCGACAGTGTTTTCTAAGATTGATTTAAGGTCTAGTTACAATTAATTGAGGATCAGGGCTAAGGACATCTCTAAGATAGCCTTCAGGACTTGTTATGACCATTATGAGTTCCTGGTGATGTCTTTTGGGTTGACCAATGCCCCAACAATGTTTATGGATTTGATAAACCACGTCTTCAAACCTTATTTAGTCTCCTTCATGTTGTTTTCATTTAGTCTCCTTCATGTTGTTTTCATTAATGACATTTTGGTATATTTGAGAAGCAGGGAGGAGCACGAGAAATATTTGAGAACTGTGCTCTGCACTTCTAGAGATCATAGTCTTTATGCCAAATTCTTAAAATATTAGTTCTGGCTTGAGTCTGTAATATTTTTGGGGTACGTGGTGTTCAAAGATTGTATTATGGTGGACTTGGCAAAGATTAAGGCTATTCGTGATTGGGCTAGGCCTACATCTCCTACTGAGGTTCACAGTTTCATTGGGTTAGCAGGCTACTATAATGGTTCGTTGAGAGATTTAATGCTATTGCAGCTCCTATGACCAAGCTGACTAGGAAGGAGGTTTTGTTTTAGTGGTCCATAAGTTGAGAGGTAAGCTATTTTAAGCTCAAAGACTTGTTCACTTCAGCTCCTATTCTGACTCTTCCAGTCAAAAGTAAGGGGTTCACCATCTATTGTGATGCTTCTGGTGCTGGTTTGGGGGGTGTTCTGATGCAGCGGGGCCATGTTATTACATATGCATCGAGGCAGCTGAAGGTGCATAAGCACAACTACCCCACTCATGATTTGGAGTTAGCTGCAATAGTTTTTGCGCTTAAGATTTGGAGGCATTAATTGTATGGTGTTTTCTATGAGATCTTCACTGACCATCATAGTCTTCAGTACATTATAACCCAAAGGGAGCTTAATTCGAGACAATATAAATAGATTGAGTTGCTGAAGGACTATGATATCTCTATTCTATACCATCCAGGCAAGGAGAATGTGGTAGCAGATGCCTTGAGCCGAAAGGCAGTGAGTATAGGTAACTTGGCCTTTATTTTATTTTTACAATAGTTGTTAGCTTTGTATATCTAGTCCTTAGCCAACATGATGGTTCATCTTGATATTTTTGACCCCAGGAGGATTCTTGCTAGTGTTGAGGCTAGATCTACCTTGTCGGACCAGATTCAGGGTCATCATTTTAAGGATAGTAGGATTCATAACATTCGAGGTTAGGTGTTGAAGGGTGAGTCTAGGAGGGCTACCTTAGATTCTTAGGGTGTTCTATGCTTTGACGGTCATATTTGTGTTCTGAGGGTTGGAGATTTGATTCAGTTCATGCTTTGAGAGATTTATAGCTCCAACTATTCTATTCACCCTGGGACAACTAAGATGTATAGGGATTTGAGGTAGCATTACTGGTGGAGTGGTATGCATTAAGATATAGCAGAGTTTGTGGCTCGGTGCCTATGTTGTCAGCAGGTGAAGGCCGAGCATCAGAGACCTGGTGGATTACTTCAGAGGCTACCCATTCTCGAGTGAAAACAGGAGCGGGTCACTACAGATTTCCTAGTGTTTTACCTCACACTTCTTGTGGTTCTGATAGCATTTGGGTCATCATGGATCGATTGACCAAGTCCATCCATTTATCCCTATTCAAACTTCATTTAGTGTCAAAAGGTTGATGTATATATATATATTAATTAGCTTTGCCTCCAGCCATTTTAGCCATCCATCCACTTTTTCATATATATATTCCGCGATGCTACATTCTGGATGAGTCTCACTTGCTTCGGTGGGACTCAGTTTAGTTGGATGAGAGGTTGACCTTTATAGAGGAGCCTATGCCTATTTTTGCCAAAGATGTCGGACGATTGCGCTCCAAAGACATTCCTGTGGTTAAGGTTCAGTGGTAACACCATCTAGTAAAGGAGGCTACCTGGTAGACTGACTGTGATATGTGGATCCAGTATCCCTACCTATTTGAACCTTCAAATACTTCTTGATCCTTTACTTTTGCGGATAAAAGTACTTTTAGTAGTAGATGTTGTAATGACCCTCCAGATTTTTCCCATGTTTTTGTGCTTTTACTACATTTAGAGCTTTCATACAGTTGTCCCAGGTCATTTATGACTTGCTGGGGCTGATAGTTTGGTTATGAAGCAGTTTGTTTGGACTGTCCATTTTAGGCTGGGGGACCCTTGATCCGGGTTCCGAGGCTTTTGGACTCATTTTGGGCTATTGGGTAGAATTTAGTTAAAATGGCTCATTGGGGTATGGAACCCACTTTTTATTGAAATGACTCCAGTTGGAAATTTTGATGGCGCCATTGTGTCCAAAATGTCAAATTTGGTAGGGTGGCATAGTTCATTTGTGAGAACGAGATTCCGAACCAATCCCGAGAGTCCGTTGGGACTTGTTGAACTTGGCTAGAGCCAAGTTATCTAGTGTAGCCGCTTTAGTGGCCAAAGGACTGCTTTAGCGGCTGGGCATTGCTTTAGCGGCCGCCGCTTGAGCGGCCCTGGACCACTTTAGCAGAACCTAGCCAGCTTGAGCCTGGTCGCTTTAGCGGTGACCGTTTTAGCGGTCATTTAGCTGCTAAAGAGGCCATCGCTGGCGTTTTATATATATACAAGTCCCATTCATTTCCCATCATATACCAAGTGTGAAACCCTCCATTTTAGACTGCTCTAAGCTCTAAAAATGTGAGGGAATCGTATTCTGGTGCGGGGATTCACGTTGGGGCATGTTGGTGGCCTCGTAATCGTTGTAATATCCATAAGTTTTGCTTGATTTCTAGCTTATTTCCCCAGGTTTGTTTCTTTAGTTCTAGATTTATGTTGGGACTTATTTTGGGACTATTGAGCTTGAATTTAGCTAAATTTTATGTGGCAATTGACCCTTGAGCTGCGTGAGATGATGTGATGGTTTTAATTTTGTGATTCCGCAAGCTGGCCCCGCATGGGAGTTTTAGTCTAATTTTTTACCCGAAGATGTTATACACAATATGGGTATCAATTTTTTCATCTTGATGTATGGATTATTATTTTGATAGCGTGGCAACTCTCAGAGGCCTCTTGAAAGGGGAAAGCTCTTGTGCAAAGGATTCACCGGCGTCCATGTTGGCTAGCCTTACACTTTTTTTAGATTGAGCTTGATTATTATATTAGTGTACTGTTGTGCTAGTTTTGGGTAGGTAGTTTTAGCCCGGTTATTGTTTTAGCATTTTTACGCCTTATTTTGCCGATTAGGGCATCTTTCTGGTAGATTTTAGGCTCATTCTCCCCCAGCATAATGTATTATCATCCTTTAGGACTAGGATTACTGATATTAGTACCTTGAGATGGGAATAAGAAGCCTTAGACTAGACTCGGGTAGGTTTTAACCTAGGTTGGGTTATTCGGACCCCATAATGGGCCCCACTGCCTTATTTTTGATAGTATATTGGGTATGAAGTTTCTTTAGGCTTAGTTGGATTCATGGATGCTACATTAGGTTATCACCTTGAGTTGGGATTGACTTAGACAACCTATTTTAGCTTTTTTTCCCCAGGTAGAGTAGTAACTTATCCTGGATCACACCTTCTTGACCTAGCAATCGGGACTCGCCTTGCCTTAGTGGACTTAACCACCTGAGATTAGTTTATATGACATTAGGGAGTGGGGATAGGCCTGAAACTCTTGGATTTCTTCCTACTAGCTAGTTATGCTTATATTTATATATGCATATTTCATTTCCGGTTCAAGTCCGGCGTGTGCTCTATTGCTACTATTATGAATTCTGGTATGAGACTGGCATCGATTTATGATTATGGTTTACTGTTCATGAGTTTTGGTATGAGTTTAGCATCAGTTTACATTTGAGGCTGGCTTAGTATGAGATCACTTTTTTATGGTTACGATATGGTTACTTTGAGTTTCGATTTGAATTTGGCATATGTTTATGATTACGATTGGGATGGTCTAACGTTAATTATGGTTGTTACTGGGAGTTCTGGTAGTTGTACTATGTTATATTGTATATGTATCATTCGGCCTCTCGTTATTATCTGCTATTTTCGATTTGAGCCTGATGTCTGGCCTCTTGTTACTATCCATTGGTTCCAGTTCAAGCCAGGTAAATACCTAGATTTTTTTATCATGGATTTAGGATCGAAAGGTTTCTATTGACCGGTTTAATTAGAGGATATTTATGTTTCTTACCTAGCTCTTCTTGTTTGCACCCAAAGACTTATGGGGGCTCGGTAGGGTGAATTATCTTCTTGTGTGTGCCTTCTGGGCTAATGGGGGCCCAGTTAGGTTGTAATTAGTTCATTATTCTTATTTTTGAGTTATTTATTTCCTTTATCGTACTTGCTTAGTACAGTAGATATTTACATTCTACCCCCTTTTATTGTTGACTTATCCTACACCATCTCACTTGATTTATGCTTTTGCTATATTTGAGCTCAGTCAGCCGATGATGCCTACTGAGTACCCATTGCTTTAGTACTCATGATGCACTTCTGTATATTTTCCCTGATGCAAATCTGAGTATGAACATTGACGTTATTCTCAGGCCCTGCTACTGATTCGGAGATAGAGTGAGCTTACTAGAGTCCAGAACTGATCCTCCTCCATTTGTTTCAGTCACTGTCTTTTGTATTTTTGAGACTACTATGTATATATGTATATTTTGGATACTGTCTAGTACTCTTAGTTTTGGTCATAATGGATCTTGTATCGACCTTACCAGGTCTTGAGAGGGATTCATTTTGTACATTTTGTCCTCTTCTCTCTCTTGTACAGTATGTGATGTAGGTATATCTTCCTGTTTCTGCCTATTTTTGTTGTTATTATTGATTTAATCCTAGTTTTCATATATTTTCTGCCTGTTAGTCCTTTACTAGTCGTTTCGAACTATGGCTTGGCTTACCTATTGGTGGGATAAAGTAGGTACCATCATGACCTTAGAAATTGGACGTGACATATAAGATATTTGATATTTCCAGTATTACATAATTTTTAATAACTGGTCAATGGTAAGTTATCCGATTTTTCAAGCAATCTTTTTTAGATTTTAGCAATGGTAAGAGGAGTGGCATGACTTCTCTTTGCAAAGGTTCATAACAACATTGTAACATCTAATCCTTGTTAATTTTCAAACTAATTAATAAAGGATATATATGAAGAAACAACTAGATATGGACATATACTATATTGCAAAAAAACACTTAATTTATACAGATGGATTCCCTACAAATCAATTCAATCCTACAATGAATGTTCATATTTTATTATTATTCAATGAAATAAAAAAGAATTTTAATCTTCCATCCAATTCCATACCTTCAATTATGCAGGAGTCATTGACCAAAAATTTACTCACAATAATGTCATGAACTATAACAACATTATAATTATAGAAGAATAATGAATTAATCCATTATATATAAATCAATATTTAGTAGAGGAGACAGAATCCCAGGTGACATTATCTCCATGCATATTATTCAGTATCATCATAGGTGCCTTCTCTGAAACACTCCAAACCTTTACTGATTTATCAAGACTTCCACTATAAACGACCCATTTCTGATCACTTCCAATGGAGTCTTTGTCCTCCTCAACTGCTAGACATTTAACAGGCCCATTATGACCAGTTAAAACAGATAGCAATGTGTGTACAGACTTGTCCCTTCTCCAAACACATATTGTTTTGTCAGCTGATCCACTGAGCACCAAATTCCCAGCAGCTGTAAGGCACAAAATTGCCAATTTGTGTCCCTTGAGGACTCCACCATGTGACAATTGCTTTTCATGTTCCCAAAAATTGACAACACCATCAGATGAACCGCAGTAAACCACTGAACCAGATTTACTAACAGCCAATGCTGTCACTGCACATTCTTGATTCAAAAGTGTTTGAACAAATACATGTTTTGGGTGTTTCCCCGAGTTTTCCCTTTGCCAAACCTTCACTGTTCCATCAGCTGATCCTGTATACACTATGCCTTCCACACTTGTCACCACAGAGTTCACAGCATCATCGTGTGCTTTCACTGATTCGATGCATTTTGAGTTATCAATGTTCCATACCTTATACACATTAGGAGAAACCGTCAATTGAGTTCTTTTTACTACAAAATATGTAAAGATATATTTGTTCTCTTTTTTATCAGCTATAACTTGGTGGTTTGACTATCAATACAATACGCGGTTTTGCAAATTTTTGACCTTAAGATATTCAACTGAAACATGTTTTGACTAATGATAAAAAAGTATTGTAATTGTTTTTAATTAGCATCTATGCCAATTTCTCTAAATGAAAGAAAAGAGTCACAATTATTTGTATTTGTTTTTTAAAAAATATGATGAAATAACCTTTTCTTTTCTTTCATCATCAAAGAATAACATAAAACATTGATAGTAATATGGATTATTCATAGGCCACTAACCTTAAATGTTCTATCCCATGAAGCAGAATAGAGAAGGCTTTGGGTTTGATCCATGCTCAAGCATGATATGGCATCAACATGCTTGATCCATAAGCCACTCCTATTACGCTTGACTTCGACGTAGTTGCTAGGCTTAATGGATGCCTTAAAAATATCAAAGAAACTGGGCAAAGTCCCAGCACGTTTGTAGGTACCTGGATTCTTAGCTTGGATCTTCCAAACACGAACTTTTCCATCTTGATGACCCGTGAATATTTTCTCTCCTGAGATAATGATGGCTTTTACAAGGCCGCTATTAGATTTGAAAGCTGCAAATTCCTTGAGGTTCTTCCACACACGTATGTTCTTGCTATCGGAGCCTGTGTAGAGAAGATCATTTTTGGTCGCCAAAGAATAAATGTGACCCTCTTCCCGCACAAGTGAACCAATAAGGCCATTAATTTGAGGGATACTTTGGGAATTATTAGCCTCATCAAATTTTGACCAAGGGGAACCATGATTCCATGGGGACATCATCATAGGAGAGCCCTCACCACTAAGACGATTGGCTTCATAAACTGAGAAACTACTATGTCTGGAATTGTAATTATTATTATCTACATCATCCTCAATGTGTGTGGTTGATATGTTAGGATCTGAGTGAATAATATTTCCTAATTTAGGAGGCAAATGGCTTGTATCAACAAACATTCTGCTAGTTGCTAGTTACGTTGGCCCCCCTTCTCTTGTCCTTATTACAACTTCTTTATTTGTTAAGATCTCATAAAGAAACGTGCGTTAAAATGAGAAGAAAAGGCAAAGAAAAAATGGATCAAGGAAGTAAAGAAGAAATAGAATGTTTGCAAGGAGATGAAGGGAAAGGAGAGAGTGGAATAGAGATTTTGTAGGGAATTAAAAATTTGAGGCCATAAATTTTGAGTGTAATCACAGGTCATCATCATTTTGTCTTATTGCTTAATCAGGGTTAAATAAAGTGATAGCCTCTCCCAAGAATGTTTTAAAAAAACTAAGAAGATAAGTTTAGTCCTTAATATGGTATTACATGTACTGACATCTAGGGGTATTCATGGTTTGATTTTTTGATAAAATCAAAATCAAACCTTTGGTCAATTTTTTAATTATTAAATTCAAATAAAATCAACTACAATTAATATTCATTGGTTTGGTTATTGTCGGTTTGATTTTATTTTTTGATTTTTAAGAAACATAATGATATTTCACTCTTTTATTTTCCCCCTACAAAAAAAAATATTTTCCAATTTATAATTAGTTATTAACATTTTATTGTGGTGGCTATAATTTAATTGAATTATGAAAAAATTTCTTAGTATCTTTAAGCTTTAATCAAGTGACAAAAATTGATATGAAAAAATAAATCATATATAGGTAAATCTCATAGTTGTTTATTTTAATCAATAATTGTTCGATTCATGACTTACTTTTAATAAGTGAACTTAAGTCAAAAGTCTTTTTTTTGTTTTTTGATTAAAGGACCCATTGGGTCAGATTTATTGAATAAAAAGGCACTATTTACAAGAGTGGGTTAGCCCAAAGTGCAGACCCATGAAATACAATCTGCAAAAAAAATCAAATAAGATAAGAAAAAACAAAATCAGTAAAGACAATTCAATTAGGAAAGTAAATAAAAGAGGCAAGTGAAACATCAATTGCTTTCTAGAACTCTCTGCAACATCAATGTCATCGTCTTTTTCAGCTTCCTTCACAATTGATGCATATCAATGATGGAGAGAGGAATCAACTACATGAACCCATTCACTAATAAGATTCTTGAACCAACAATTGCCTCTCTTATTTGTTGTTAAACCAGCAGATCTGACTACATGTTTACCTTGCTATGAATTTCCAACAACATATTTGCGTTGTTCCTCAAAAAAGAGAAGTAAGATAGCTTGAAATACAATTCCATGAACAACTGTTGTCTACCAAGTATGCATCCTTTTTCTTCTCTCGTGTTCTATGAACTCACGATATGCTGTTATAGTAGTTGTATTGGTGAATGATTGATTTGTTGCTGTGAAAATTAGATCTAAAACCGTAGTAGTTCCTTGATCTAATACTTTGCATACACAAAACACTTCTTTATATTTCTCCAGAAAATTAGTAGGTAGAAGCACTGTACATTTCCCTATTAATTGCCTTTGATAGAATGAACTTCAAAGAAACTAATACCACACATAAAAAATAATCTCTAGGTCATAGTACAAATACAAAAACTAGCTAGATTTCCATTGTTGTTTAATGGATGTAAGGTCACTAAATACTTACTAACCCTTTCGTATTATTCTCCCCTGATAGGATGAACTAAAAGAGATTAATACTATATATCAAGGTGAGAACTTTAGGATAGTAATCAGTGAACACTAAGCGACCAAACATCCTTAAACCAAGTGACAGTAGGCATCACCAGTTGTACCAAAAAATAGTAGAAGATTACCTCACCCAATGCCTATGCCTTAGTATGTAAACATTGTACACCTTTAAACTCTTACCAGGTGGCATGATAGATAGACTATATGAATTTATTTCAGGGATTACATTAGAGAAAAAATATTTTCTCCTAATTTTCTTTTAGTGCAAGCATAATGATAAATGAAATAGGGCCCAACCTATTTGTTGTGAAGTTGAGTAAGCCTAAAATGAGGCATACTCATCTTGTCCATGTTAAGAATTTTCTTTGCTGCAGTAGGAAGATCCTGAAAATTTTCCATCATGTAAGTACCTACAAACTCAACAACTAAGTTAGCAAAAAAATTAGCCAGTGTGTTGCCTTCCCTCAGAGTGTGTTTCAACTTGATAGAAACGTCTTTCCTTACTCTTCTAATTGCTTCAACCGCCTTTACCACACTCCAAGGGAACTCCCAAGTTCCTTTAATAATAGTTATCATAGTTAAAGAATCAGTCTCTACTATTAGGGGAAATAAATTCCTTTCAATGCAAAAGTGAATTCCATCACTTATAGCCACTGCTTCAACAATTTTATTAGTTGAATAAGGTAATCTTCTCCTTTTTACCCCTACAATTTCTTCTTCACTATTTCTCATACAAAAAGCAGCTAAACTAAGGCCAGGATTACCTTTGGATGAACTATCTGTATTACATTTGTACCATACAAGAGGAGGGCGTAACCACCTCACAGTCCTATAACCGTACGTTGGATTCCAACCTTCTAGAACTTCAACAATAAGAGGCCAAACCTTAGGTAAATTCTGAAATAAAGGAAATCTTGTATAAATAAACTTATGAATAGTATCATTTACATCATAAATAATCTTCTCATAAGCATATGAAACACCATGACTAATGATATTTCTACTTTTCCAAAGCAAAGAATTATGATTGGGACAGCAGCCATGACACTTTTAATTTTTTCATTGCCCTGTGCATCTCTCCACTTCTAGACAATTTGTTTGATATTAAGTCAAAGGTCCATTTGGCTATTAGAAATAAATAAGATTTTCATAAAAAGTAAACAAAATATATTTAGAATTATTTATAAAAAATAATATATTGTGTATGTAATTATAAAATTTGTGAATATATATATATATATTATAAAGTCAGCATACAAAAGAAGGAGTTAGAGAAATTCTAGACTCCATGCCCTATAGGGCTTGAAACGTACTCCAACCTATCCAAGTGAGTACGAAAGAGAAAAATCCTTAACAATGGGAGATGTTAACATATACACAACTCCCCTGTATATCCTATAAGAACACACTACTAGGGAACATAAAAAAGATAGAGCCTTTGCAAATGTCTATCAATACTAAATTAGTTCTTTTTCATCTTTATGCAAAAAGATGGAAGGCTGAGCTTGTCCAAATGGATGTCATCCTTAGAATACCTGGGTAATGAAAGAAATCAGAATACCATCTTGACTCATTGAAATCTAGTCCCAATTTAGGGAGGGTATCAACAACTTTGTTTGTCTCGCAAAAATAGTGTTGCAGCATGAAATCACCAAAAATGCTAGGTTCGTTTTTATAATCATCCTCTTAGTTATTTTTGTAATTTTCATGAATTTGTCTCATTTAGGCATTTTCCATAGTTTCTATTAAGTATTTATAATATGTGAGGATGAGTGGTATGGTTCTCAAGGAGTTTGATTGAGTTTTAGTTGAATTTTTCTATTTTGGAGTTTATTAAGGAGTTTAGTTGAGTTTTAGTTGAATTTTTCTATTTTGGAGTTTATTAACTTGAAAGGGTTGACTTGAGTCAACATTTGTGGAAGACATGTTCAAATGGAAATTCTGTCAGTTTTGTTAGCTCAAGAAGATGGATTTTGGGTTGGGGAACCTTTAATTCTAGTCTCGAGGCTTTCTGACTCATTTTATTTCTATTCTGTCATTATAAAAACAAACTAAATCTCTTTTGGTTACAAATCACGCTTAATTAACTCTAATAGTAACACTTGAATTAGATCTCTTGTTAAACACAAGTCCCTGTGGGATCGATATTCATCTCATGAAGAGCCACTATATTACTTGCACAACCACGTACACTTTCGTGTACGTTTGGGAGCGATAAGTTTTTGACGCTGTTATCGGGGACTTGAAAATTAGCAGCCTTCTAATATTCAGTTTTACTATTTTGTTTGATAAGTGCTAACAACTTGGTCTTAGCTACTGAATTTGAAGGAACAAGTTTTTGGCATAAGTTCACGAGTTCGTTCCTGCAATAATGGGTGATGAACATCAACCCGCCCACATGACAGTGCGTGATGTGACAATCCCTCTCGTAACTAATGTGACCTTCTGTATTAAAAAACTAGACGCATGAGGTTGATTTGAGCTGAAGCAAAACACGGTACAATTGTTGTACACAAGTGGACATTTTATAGGCTTATCACATGAGGATCCACAAGTTCATCTACAAAACTTCTTGGAGATCAGTGATACTTTCATTCCCGCAGGAGTCTCCACAGATTATGTGAGGCTCAAACTTTTCCCATTCTCAATTTTTGGAGAAGTAAAGAAAAGGTTGAAAGAAGAACCTTCAAACTCAATCACAACTTAGGATGACTTGGAAAAAAAGTTCCTCATACGATTCTTCCCATCAGGCAAAACTGCAAGGTTAAGGAGTGAGATTCTGAGTTTCAAGAAAAATCTAGACGAGAATCTCTATCATGAATAAGAAATATTCAAGTCTCTTCTCAGATAGTGTTACAACATTGTTCGTGCAATTGGCCAGCTTTCAGAATCAAATAATGGACCAGTTCAACAAGTTGAGTGTGGCTCAGCCTCAGGCACAAGTTAATATAGTTCAATAAGTTCAAATATGGTGTGAAACTTATGGTAATAGTGGTCACTCTTTAGACTATTGTGCAACAAATTTGGAGTCCATAAATTTTGTAGGTAATGAGCAGAGAGGCAATCAAAACTATGGTAATTCCTACCATCGCAATTGGAAGGCTCAACCCAACTACTCTTAGGGTAATAATCAAGCTCAATCTCAGTAGTTTCAGCAGCAACAAGTTATACAGATGAACACTCAGGACAATAATATTGAAGAGATGTTGAGAAAGATCATGGACACTCAAGAACAACTGGCTGCGGATATAAAAAATCAGCAACTTTCCCAAAAGAGCTTGGAGATACAAATGGGTCAGTTAGCTCATGTGCAAAATTTAAGACCCCAAGGGGCTCTGCCGGCTGATACAGAGTAGAATCCTAAACAAGTTATGGAAATCACTTTGAGGAGTGGTAGAGATTTGATTGATTCATCACCTAAGAAAAATAATGAGGTACAAGCAGAGTTGATCACACCTGAGCAAGCAAAAAAGAAAGTTGAGTCTCAAGAAGCTGACAAAAAGGGGAATTCTAAGTACCCTAATGAAAAGCCTGTGGAGCAATCTCGAAACAGGCTACCACCACCTTTCTCTCATAGGCTTAATAAAGCCAAAGAATATGATTGTTATAATAAATTCATTGACACGTTTAGAGAGCTTCATAGTAACCTTCCTCTTGTAGTGTTTTGCAAGGAATGCCAAAGTATTCTAAGCACTTGAAATACGTGGTGATGAATAAAAGAAGGCTTGGTGATATTGAAATGGTGTCACTTATTGAAGAGTGTTGTTCTGTGGTTATGATCAAGATGCCCAAAAAGCTCAAGGACCCTGGGAGTTTCACCCTCCCCATACAAATTGGTAAAAGTGATATTTTCCATGCTTTTAGTGATTTGGGGGCAAGCATCAACTTGATGCCCCTTTCAATTTTTAACACTCTTAGTTTGGAAAAGCCAAGGCCCTCTTCAGTGGTGTTACAAATAGTTGACAGAATGAGAGTGGTCCCCGAAGGAATCATAGAGGATGTTCTCTTTAAGCTTGGTAAGTTCATTATTCCGACTGACTTTATTGTTCCAGACTATGATGCAGATGACAAGGTACCAATCATATTGGGACGTCCATTTTTGGGTACTGGTGGAGCCTTGATAGATGTTAGAGAGGGCATTCTCAAGATGAGATTAAATGATGATGAGGTGATCTTTAAAGTGTACAGAGCACTCAATGCGCCCTCACACTATAAATATTTATGCATAATGACATCGATGGAAGTGGATGAGTGTGGGATGGAAGAGTACAAACCACAAATTATCGAACACTCTCATGAAGTTGCCTGAATCTACCAATGAGCCTAAACTCGTATTACTTGAATGGCATGCCAAAAAGGTAGGTGTAAGAAAAGTGGCAAACCTCGATCATGAGCATTCGAGAGGTCAGAAAAGAAAGAGAAGATGGGCTCCATATAGGAAGAAGAAAATGAGAGAATCTGGATGATGAAGTTATGATTTGAGTCTTTTCGCAACATTAAATCAGGCGCTGCTAGGGCGAAAACCCATGCTAAGGTATTATTTTATTTCTTATAGTTTTATTTAATATCACCTTTGTTTTTGTTTTTGGTTTTAGTTGACAGGTTGAAGGGAAGTCTGAGTACCGAAGATCTTAACTAAGGAGCATAACAAAAACTGAGTGTGGGGTCCCCCGAACCTCCTTGATGAAGATAATGCTACTAGCATTGCCTAGATACCTCAGGGAGTATCTCTATCCTTACTTTTAATATATACTTTGGGGACAAAGAGTGATTTTAAGTGTGGGGTGGGAAGTCTTTTGATTTGGTTAGGGTGGAGTGTGCTATAGGAGTCCTTTGGTTATTTGCTTTTTGCTTATGTTGCTGAAAATTTGAAAATTACAAAAAGATTTTCTTTTAGTAGTTATAGTTTTATTTAGGAGCACACTTCATCCACCCCTCGATTTTTCTTTTTAGTTCTTTTTCGAGGGGACGCCCTTTGAACCTAGTATACTTTTTGATTTTTAGGAGTAATTTTAAAAAATTTGAGATGCTCTTGTTAGATGCTATGCATGATTACTTGGTGTTGAATGTTGAAGCATGTGTAGTGAATTAAATGAATACTGTGAAACACTTAGGCTCATTTGCTTGACCGGCCAGGCTCTGGATTGGTTCACATCCCAGGAACTGAGAAAATGGTCTGGCTGGAGGACCCTGTCCAAAGACTTTATCGATAGGTTCGTATATAATATAGAGATAGTTC
This sequence comes from Capsicum rhomboideum, assembly GCA_031232105.1. Lineage (NCBI taxonomy): Eukaryota > Viridiplantae > Streptophyta > Magnoliopsida > Solanales > Solanaceae > Capsicum > Capsicum rhomboideum. The sequence goes on from CP124712.1 coordinate 85,019,263, forward strand.
CAGACAGACATTCACTGAATAGGATCAAGCAAAAGAACGGCGAATACTTTTGAGACTATGCCTATCGCTGGAGAAAGGAAGCTGCTAAGGTGCAACCTCCTATGACTGAGGAAGAAATGGTAGCGGTTTTTTCTCATGCTCAGGAAGGAGAGTTCTATACTAGAATGGTGTCTGCAGTTTGTGAAAATTTTGCAGATTTGGTAAAGATTGGTGAATCACTCAAAGATGCAATCCGAATGAGGAAAATTATTCAGACTCCAACATCGGTCAGGTCCTCTGGGTTCTCTATGAAGAAAAGAGGAGACGTGACTGCGATATCCACTGATTCTATTGCTAAATTGAAAAGGAAATTCAGACCCAGGTATACCCTTTCTTCTCCGCCACCCCCAAGTCCTCAATCCATCTTCTACGCTCAACCTCAATACCAAGCTCCACAGCCAAATGTCCTACCTCAATACCAAGCTCCACAACCAAATGGCCTACCATAATATCAAACTCCATTGCCAAATTATCAGCCTAATGTCTAAACCACCATCCCAAATCACCAGGCTAACGTCCACTTAGCTCCAAATTATCATCAAGTACCACCTCCCGCCAATCAAAATAACCTTCCTCATCCAAACCATGAAAAGAAACCTCCTCGAAACTTCACACCGCTGGCAAAAAGTCACACTCAGCTTTTTGAAAGATTAAGAGCAGCTAGCTATCGCAAGCCTGTCCAACCAAAACCCACCGATACAAATTCTCAATTTTACCACGCTAATCAAAACTGTGCCTATCATTCTAGAGGAGTTAGCCACAATACCGATGATTGCATTAATTTGAAACATAAGATCCATGACCTAATTGATCATAAAGTCATTACTCTTCAAACACCAGCTCCAAATATCAACAGTAATCCGTTGCCTAACCACGGAGGGTCTACGGTTAACATGATTGAAGTGGAGGAAGAATGGGCAGTTAGTAAGACTATTACTAAGGTTGATTCGAAAAAGCCCAAGAAGAAGGAAGAAGTAGAGAAGATAGAGAAGGTCGTGGCTGCTTTAAGTGTCAATGAAAGGCCCCCGTTTGTGGTGATGGCAGCCCCGACACAGGCATATGCTCTAACACCGGCCAAAAGAGAGTTTGTTGTAGAGACTGCCACCGCTCATGGGATGACTCATTTCGGATGATGCTATGTTCCCGAGAATTTAGCCAACGACACTTACAAGAAGGATTCACAGAAGAGGCCAATTACTGAAGGAGAGGCTGAAGAGTTTTGAAGGTGAATGCAACCAAAAGAATATTCAATTGTTAAGCATCTGGAAAAGACTCCAGCATAAATCTCTGTATGGGCATTGCTAATGAGTTCTCAATACCACCGACAAGCTTTGTTGAAAGTCTTAGATGAAGCATATGTGCCCGTTGGCACAAGTGTTGAAAATTTGGCCACAATGATAAATAATGTTGTAGGAAGTCAATATCATTCAGTGAGGATGAGTTACCTTTTGAAGGCATAATGCATAATAAAGCATTGCACATTTTTGTTATTTGTCGTGACCATGTGATTAATCGGGTTCTGATAGATGAAGGATCTGGTCTGAACATTTGTCCCCTTTTAACATTGACTCAAATGGGTTACAATTTGGGAAAGATTCATCAAAGCCATGTTAATGTGCGAGCTTTCGATGGAGGACAGAGGGACACAATAGGCGAAGTTGATTCGTACATCCAAATGGGACCCACCTAGTTCAAGATTAAATTTCATTTTATGAATATTAATCCTAGTTACAATCAGCTCCTCGGGAAGCCGTGGCTCCATGGTGCAAGAGCAGTTTCATCACCTCTTCATCAATTATTGAAATTCATCTGGGATGGCCACGAGATGGTCATTCAAGGAGAACAGAGTCACCCCAATGGTTATGTACCTATGATTGAAGATATTCCAAAGGGCAGTAACTTTTATACGGTGGAAATCGTGAACGCTGGTGAAGAGAACCCAACATCCCAGACGCCCATGCCTTCTATCTATAAGATGATGGTAACTGTGATGCTAAGAAATGAGTTCGATCCTGGTCAAGGCCTAGGAAAGAACTTATAGGGTATTATTGAGTCGATCATGATTCCGAAAAGAGCCTTCAAATATGGACTAGGATACAAGCCGACAAAGAAGGATGAGAATGAGAAAAGGACAAAGATGGGTCTGCCCAAGCCATTGCCACTTCTATACCAGTCATTTCCTTTACGCGAGATGCCGATGGATGATGGTCTAGGGGATGGGATAGGAATTATGTTCGAAGGCTGCAATGCTATAATAGAAGAGCTCCCGAAGGCTAGCTGAGTGAGGAAGATTAAACTTGTGGAAACTTTGCAAAATTGGGCATCCACTCTGCTCATGACTCCTCCCCCTGCGTGGTAGATGAAAGGGCAAATTTCTAGTTTTTGAAAATTGGTGATGATTTGGAGGACGCCCCGCGATCCACCCTTTTATCTTTAAAAATTCTCTTTTGTATTTTACTGCTTTCAAAAAGGTGTGGGCCCGCACTCGTGTAGTTCATGAGCCATAGTTTGTAAATATTTCCCAAAATTTTAATGCAAAGGCCTCCCTTTATCTAGAAAACTATTTTGAGTTATGTTATTCTTATTTTCGTATTTTTGTGTTATATTGTTATTATCTGACTTGGTTTGTTTGTGTATTTCAGTATTAATAACTTAAAACCTGCCAATGTCATGTCATGTCAAGGGCTAAATGAATAAAGTGATGCAAATGACAATGAATGGGAAAATTATGATGAGGAACAACTAGTAAAGGACTTGGAAGAATTTGAAAACAGCGAGAAGCCTAACCTGGAAGAAACTGAAGTGGTCAATCTAGGGGGCCATGATGAAGTTAAGGAAACAAGAATCAGTGTTCACCTAACAGAAGCACAGAAAAGAGAACTCATCCATTTGCTACAAGAATACATCGACATATTTGCTTGGTCTTACGATGACATGTCGGGGTTAAGCACCAACACCGTGTCACATAAGTTGCCCATCAATCCAGAGTTTGATCCAATAAAGGAAAAAACACAGAAATTCAAGCCAGACTTAAGTGTAAGGATTAAAGAAGATGTGACAAAGCAAATCCAGTCTAAAGTTATGGAGGCCACAAAATACCCAACGTGGCTAGCCAATATTGTTCCGGTGCCAAAGAAGGATGGCAAGATCAGAATTTGTGTTGACTATAGAGATTTGAATAGGGCCAGTCCCAAAGATAATCTCCCACTACCCAACATCCACATTCTCATCGATAACTGTGCGAAGCATGAAATGCAATCCTTCATGGATTTTTTTACCGGGTATCATTAGATCTTAATGGATGAGGATGACGCGAAAAAGACGACCTTCATCATGCCTTAGGGTGTTTATCACTACAGGGTAATGTCGTTTGGTCTAAAAAATGCTAGTGCGACATATATGAGGGCTGTGACAATAAACTTTCATGATATGATCCATAAAGAAATTGAGGTGTACGTGGACAATGTAATCATCAAGTTTCGCGAGAGTTCGGATCATTTGACACACCTAAGAAAATTATTTGATCAATTGAGAAAGTATAACTTAAAGCTGAATCCCGGAAACTGTGCTTTCGGTGTGCCAGTCAAAAAACTATTAGGGTTTATAGTCAGTAGTAGAGGCATTGAACTCGACCCTTCCAAGATCAAGACAATTAAGGAGTTAGCCCCACCGAGGACCAAGAAAGAAGTCATTAGTTTCTTGGGACGTTTGAATTATATTAGCAGGTTCATTGCCAGTTAAGTGTCATATGCGAGCCAATCCTTAATATGTTGAAGAAGGATGCATTGAACGAGTGGACAGAAGAATACCAGAAGGCTTTAGACAAGTTCAAAGATTATTTATCCACTACGTCTGTTTTTGTTCAACCAAGAGAAGGAAGTCCATTGTTATTGTATTTGTCAGTTTCAGAAAGTGCTTTTGGATGTGTCCTCGGGCAGCACAATGAAACCGGCAAGAAAGAGAAGGCGATCTATTATTTGAGCAAGAAGTTCAAGCCATACGAAGCTCGATACACCCTGGTTGAAAGAACGTGTTGTGCTTTAACTTGGGTTGCCTAGAAGCTAAGACATTATTTGTCTTCATATACAACATATCTTATTTCCAAAATGGATCCTTTGAAATATATATTTCAGAATGTCATACCTACAGGGAAGTTGGCCAAATGGCAGATGTTGTTAAGCGAGTTTGACATTGTGTATGTGACCCAAAAGGCAGTCAAAGGGCAAGCTCTAGCAGATCATCTAGCTGAAAATCCAGTTGATAATGAATATGACCCATTCCGTACTTACTTCCCAGATGAAGAAGTTCAATTCGCGGGGTAAGACATAGCTGAAGCATACCCCGGATGGAGGATGTTCTTTGATGGAGCAATTAACTTCAAAGGTTTGGGAATTGGAGCGGTTCTAGTGTCAGAAACATGTCAGCATTACCCGGTAACCGCCAAACTGCGTTTCCTGTGCACCAACAACATGGCCAAATATGAAGCTTGCATCTTAGGTATCGAGTTAGCACTCGACATAGGTATTCGAGAATTATTAGTCATTGGAGACTCAGATCTAATGATTCACCAGGTGCAGGGAGAGTGGGATGTGAAAAATTCCAAGAACACTCCTTACGTAGAGCTAGTACAAGATTTATGCAAAAGATTCAAGGACAATAACTTCAGACATATCCCTGGGGTACAGAATTAGTTTGCTGATGCTTTAGCCACTATATCCTCCATGATTCAACAACCATATCGAAGTTACATTGATCCCTTAGAAATAAGCTTGAGGGTGCAACCTGTACACTGTACGTATGTTGAAGCAGATGCCAATGGAAAACCATGGTACTTTGACATCAAGAGGTATTTAGAGTTTGGGGCATACCTTGAAGTTGCCAGCAACATTCAGAAAAAGACAATCCATCCTTTGGCAAAAAGTTACTTCCCAAGCGGGGAAATCCTTTTCAGGAGGACCCCAAAGCTAGGATTTCTAAGATGATGCCACAGAACTAACGAAGTTATTGGAAAAAATGCGTGATGGAGTTTGTGGACCTCACATAAATGGATTCGCTCTCTCTAACAAAAATTTGAGGACGGGTTATTTTTGGATGACTATAGAGAGTGACTGTAATAACTACGTACAGAAATACCCAAAGTGCTAGATACACGGACACTGGATTCGGATGCCTTCACATGAGCTTTACGCAATGAGTTCACCATGGTCCTTCATAGCATAGGGTATGGACATCATTGGTCTGATAGAACTGGAAGCATCTAATGGACATAGATTCATCTTAGTTGCCATTGATTATTTTACAAAATGGGTAGAAGCTATCTCATATAAAGCCATGACAAAGAAATTCATTGCAAATTTCTTCAGAAACAACTTGATTTGTTGATTCGGAATGCCAAAATCAATCATTATGGATAATGGAGCCAACCGAACAGTCACTTGATGAATGAAATCTATGAAAAGTTCAAAATCACTCATCGAAAATCAACCGCGTATCGCCCGCAAATGAATAGAGTTGTAGAAGCTGCCAACAAAAACATTAAGAGGATATTGAGGAAAATGATTGAGAACAACAGATCCTGGCATGAGATGTTGCCTTATGCTTTGTTAGGATATCATACGACGGTTTCAACCGGGGCAACTCCATATCTATTGCTTTATGGAACTGAAGTCGTGATATCTGCCGAGGTAGAGATACCTTCCTTGAAGATTATTCAAGAGGCCAAACTAAGTAATGAAGAATGGGTTCCTTCTAGATATGAACAACTCATGCTAATCAATGAAAAGCGAATGGAGGTCGTATGCCATGGTTAGTTATACCAACAAGTGATGATTTGTTTCTTCAAAAAAAAGTGAGGACTCGTACATTTGAAGTAGGACAATTGGTTCTCAAACGCATATTCCCCCATCAAGAAGAATACAGAGGAAAGTTTGCTCCAAACTAGCAAGGTTCATATGTATTGCGCAAGGTCCTATCTGGAGAAGCCCTAATCCTGTCCGAGATGGATGGTCAAGAGTGGGCCAAACCAATCAACTCCGATGCGGTGAAAAGATACTACGTCTGAAGATAGTATTTTCTTTATGTTTCCTTTATTTGTAATCGCACTCTTATGAATGTAATTGTTGAATGATTTGTAATCACTTAGAATTATTTACTTTATCTTTTTAGGTACGAACTATGTTTGACCTGAATCCTCAAGAATGAGATACGTAGGCGGCTTATGTCGACTTCGGTCAACCCCTTAGGAAAATCTATCTTTCTCTTTTATGCATGAACTACGTGATGACCTGAATTCTCAAGAATGAGATACGTAGGTGGCCTATGCCGGCTTAGGTAAATCCTTTAGATTTCTTCTATATATCTCTAGCGTAGTCCTGAACTATGTTTGACCTGATTCCTGCTTCAACGGGATACGTAGGCGCTCCAACGACTCGGTCATATCACCCCAGTAAATGGAAACTGGGGCAGAATTTTCGAGAAGGAATCTCAAAAATTCCGAAGAACAAGATCATCATTTGGCAAAGAGAATGGAGACCAACAAAGATTTTTAGAGAAAGTCTCGAGGTCCCCAAAAGTCGAGATTATCTCAAATAGTATCTAACTGGGCCACAAATTTTGAGGAAATCCTTAAAATTTCCACTAATACTTTAGAATGAATTCCAAATTCCCCAGCACCGAGAGTTCAAGACAAACTTCGGAGATCACCCGTTGCGACAAAGTCTAAATAAACTAAGTTCCCAGCTATGACAAGCTTCTGCAAAACCATTCTATTGAACCCCCAGCAATAATAATGAGTTTTCGGAGATCCTCCATTGGATGTCAGACATAGACAGGCCCCAAGTGGAAAACATTCGTTGAGCTAGCACATGACATGATTGGCATAGACTTTCTAAACGTTTTTGCACAAGTTTTTGAAACTAAGTTTTTCAAAAACCAAACTATTTTGAAAATCTACACATATTTTCTTCTTAACTAGTTTTGTCTTGCATCTATTTAAATGGGGAGTCAGGGCGGAAGTCCAAATATAACAGAGCACCCAAAAGATGACAAGGAGCAAACCAGAGATCGAAGGAGGTCAACACAGAGTAGTTTTACCCGAAACCAACAATTTGTTTTGTGGATGCAGGAATCACTATGCAGAGATGGGGTTTCCTTCAAAAAATCCCCTAGGCGAATCAGGAACTGCACCAAAGCATTAAAAAGCTCAAGAACGGTATTTTGGTTGGCCCCCAAGGACGATTTTAATCACTTAATTAGGATCAAGGACCTCTTGACTTGTCTATCTCATTTCAAAAGATATGGATGACAAACAAAAACGTCTTATACTCGCTATAAATATTTTATTTAGAGCTTTTTCTAAAAATAGTCGCTAGCAAAAGCAACTCTGAGTCTACTAATCGCTTACATTGAGCACAGGTGTATTCAAAAGAGTGGGCACAACAATGGTACGATCAAAAGGATCATCAAATAAGGAGAAGAGCAAAGATGTCCTCTTCAAGATTTGCCGTGAGGCAAAAAAAAATGTATCATGTTTGTAAATGGTATTCAAACTTCCCTCAAAAAGGGATTGCAGATACTTGTTCACATTCGAAGGACTTGCTATTGTAATACCCCTCGAAGGGAGGCGGTTAATGACAGACTAAGTCGTTCGAATCACGATTTTAAGTATTTATCTCTTAAACTTTCTTAAAGTTTGACTGTAGTCACTGGCAAGAGCGACACTGTGGCTACTAACTATTTACCTTGAATACAGGTACATGCAAAAGCCAACAAGCAGACAGATGAACTTAGGTGAATCTTCTCTTCAAAATTGCCAAGAGGGCCATGCCGGGAGGGCCATTTCATTCCATCATATATCATGCCAAGAGGGCCATACCGGGAGGTCCATTTCATTCTATCATATAACATGCCGAGAGGGCCATGCTGAGAGGGACATTTCATCCATTAGCATATCATTGCCGAGAGGGCCATTTCATTCCATTACACGTCACTGCTGAGAGGGTCATCATGCTATTCAGATAAGTCTTCACAATTGTTCACCATGCACAGACGATAAGGTCTGTCTTTGAAAGATGCTTTGTAGCACCTATATCCGTTGACCACGTGAAGATGATAAAATCTGGCATTGAGGATCTCTCAGCATTTTATATATGTTAACCACGCAAAGGGCAATGTAGCCGGCATCGAGGATATTTCAACACTTTATGTACCAGCATTAGGATGCATCAACATATCGAAGTTAAAGAAGTACATGATCTGAAGGGACGCCTTTAAGCCGTTATCCAGAGATGTACGACAAACTAGACTTCCCAGGAATTGACAATCTGAAAGTCATCTGTAAGTCACAATATTTGAGACCAAACATCGTGTGAGATTTCCTGTGAGTTAATAGTCCATGGGTCATCCATAAGTCGCAACGACATCCTAATCGGATAGTATGCGAGATAACACAAAAATTAACAGCTCGAAGGTTCTCCGTAAGCCACAACTAAATCCTTACCAGAGAATACACTAGATTACCAAATTTTTAGGTTCGAAGGTTTTCTATAAGCCACGCCATATCCAAGATTGATTATGCGCAGGATTACCCAAAGACCGACAATTTGAGAGATATCTATAAGCCATATTATATCCAAGGTTGGATGATGTGCAGGATTGCCCGAAAGCTAATGATTCGAGGGATATCTGTAAGTCATCTCTTATCTAAAGTCGGATAATATGCAGAATCACCCAAAATCTAGCAACTCAAAGGATATCTATAAGCCGCCTTATATCCAACATTGAATGATGCGCGAGATTACCCAAAGATTGATGATTTAAGGGATATCTGTAAGTTGTATCGATACTAACGATGTGTAGAACTTGCTCGAGGTCATATACGAAATTATATCGATAGCCGAGAAGGTTATCAAACAAAAGATCAAACGGTTGCAGGGATCGTTCTACCCAAAATGTCATTGGTGGCCAAGAGAGTCACCCTATTTTGAAGAAAGAATCAGTTGCCAAGGGTCCATCATGTCCAACAACCGAGATGGTTGTTGTACCTATACTATTATGGAAACCATTGTCTTCCAAAAGTAGGGACAGGAAAGGATGACACTATTGATCAAAATAATTCACGCAAGAATATGGTAAGAGACTCTATCTCTTAGTGAATTATGTTTATCGCTAACAATTTTTTGTTTGAGATGTTACCGAGAGCATACAAGAGGATGAAAATCACAAACCAAAACCACAGGTGTGGACGACTCCAAAAAGGACGCAGCACAACGTGGAACTTCTTCTTAGTAGCGAACTGGCACATAGTCCAAAAAGGAATATCAAACTCTTTGGACGCGAGTTAAAAGAAACTTCCACCGCCATCAAACCAAACCCCTATCAGAAGGCATGTGGCCATATTGGAACTATTGGTTTCAGTTTCACTTTCGGCGTAATTCTAAACTCACACCGGAAGTAACTTTCCTTTTTCTTCAAATTTGGGTAACAGTACTCCTAGAGACTTGGAAATTATGTCCTGGTAAATTCTTACCTATGGATGTGAAGAGCTCCACATTCATGGTTAAGAGGTTACAAGCCTCTTTTCCATACCTTGTCTTACCTATCACTCGTCCCAAGCCAAAGGTCGTTATCAAATAAAAGACTATCTTTTCTACCGATTGAGTCAAACTACAAGCAGTCTGATTCCTTGAATCTCGGGGATATGTAGGCTAGGCTCTATATTGAAAATTCTACTGCATTCCAACCTCCTTTCATATCCTCTTATTCCCTAGCTTTCTGGTTTCACCAAAATTTGAAACCAGGGTAGTTTGTGAATTCTTTGAAAATCGTGCTTAAAAATCTAGCGCTATGAACTACAAGTGGCCTGAATTCTCATGTAAACTGAGATATGTAGGAAACCCAATACCAGGGATCGGCCATAGTCCTTTGAAAATTCATGCAAAACCAAACTGCTTTCGAGAGACGAATTTATGGTCAGACAAAATTAGGAACGTCAAACTCTCTTTACCCAGGGTTACTTGCATTCACCCTACCTAAAGGAGGGGGCAGTTGTTGACACCTAATTTTTAACCTCCCCATTCTAAATAAGTTTTCGATTTTCTTAATTTCAAATAATTTAAAAATAATTATTTTTGAAAATAAATCTCAAGCCTTCTTTCAAATTTTAGGTGAAATTAATGTATTCTGTGGTTAATTATATAGAATTACATAATTTTCACTTAAAAAAATGTCTTAGAACTTATTTTGAGTGAAAAGTTTGTTTAAATTGCAAATATTCTACTTTTCTCAAAATTGATTGAAAATTAAGGAATTGATGACATAATTAGTTCCTTAAATTTTCAAACAAAATAATTGTATTTTATTAACTATTTATTTTGAAGTTATTGAATTTTGAGAAGCTCGTTAAATTAATCAAAAATTAGTCTTGTCTCGATTTCGTCATCTTATTAATTTAGTTTGGCTAATTTTGCAATTTGGACCTCCCCTTTGTTTTCCCTTCACTTCAACTCACCCCAGGCCAAACAACATCAGCTGACCCAACCCATTCCCTTTAAAAAATCCACCTAACCCGGCCCACTTTAAATTCCCTCTACACACACCTATACATATATACTAACACACGCACACCATGCGCCCAAACCCTCTTCTTTCTCTCTCCCCGCTTTCACCTCTATCTCACCAGTACACAACAACAACCAGCTAATACCAACGTCAACCAAAAAGACTCGCAAATCCCCCAAACGACACCTCAACACTAGAATTTCATCAAGATTCTGTCAAATCCTCATGGGATTCTATCAAAACTCCGTTTAATTCCCTCGAGTCTTCTAGAAGAAATCCACCTCAGTGATTCCAACATTTGGATTTCACAAAAATAGGCAATGAACTCGCCAAAGTTGCACTAAGAAGTACATACTTGTCCAATTCCTATTGGCAATGGGGGAATTCATTTTTCCCCCAAAATTCCCAAACGAATTTGACCCTTATTATGTCCAAGTCCATCTATCCAAAGCTGTCAAACCCCAATTCTTATCCAATTTTGAATTTCAAAAATCTCTAATCAAAATCCCTCAAATACCCCTCCGGTCCCCCCCCCCCCAAAAAAAAAAAAAACAGCCCAAATATTCTCTATAAATAGATAATGAGAGTTAAGGGTTGAGTAGTGGATTTTTGGGGGGAAAGAATTTGGGATACACGAGGCGCATGCTTTTAATCCCACGTAACCAAAAAATTCAAGAAGAAATAGAGTCTAAAACCGAATTTCGACAAAAAAAATCAAAATCCTAAAACCCATTTGAATTTTAGCAAATCGAAATCGAATCTCAAAAGTGGTTGAAGTCCGTTCGATTGAAGCTCATCGTCTCAAGTTCGCTTCTCTGGGAAAGGTAAAAAACGTCATCTTTTCTATATTTTTCCACTTCTTATTCAGGTTTGGAATGTGATAACATGGAATTTTGTCGATATTCTAAATTCTTAGTTGTCATGAGACTGTTTTGATAATGGAATCTGTGTAAAGACTTTACCTTTTGCACGCATCCTCTTTCTATGTGACGTTTTATTCGTCGTGTGGGCTGCTCTCGTATGAAAATTCAATGTTGGTTAAGATTTTTTGGATTGAAAGTTAAATTTTGAATGTTCAAGATTGTTGTGTGATTTGTTAGACGCATGCCTATTCTCATTAATCTGTTTAACATGTAGTTCGGATTGAGAGTTATCACTTGTGTAAAAGAAAAGGTTTAAGACGTGCTTGATTTTGTTCTTTCTCTGAAGTGTTTGGATTTTGAGTATACATCCTGCAGATTATTTTCCTGATTGTGCATGGTGGTTGGGGGTCAAGTAATAATAGTGTTGTTGTGATTTGGGTGTTCTTGATTAGAAATCCTTAACAACCTTCTTGATCCATAATATTGAGTAAGGTTTATTAAAGGATGAAGGAAGGAAAAACTTTGGAGATTACTTGCTAGTTCTCTCAAAAGAATAGAACTTTAGGACGAAATAGAGCTCTGCCATAGCTTATCTCCATCCAAAAAGTTCGCTTTTCATTTTGTTAAAATTCAGATTTTGGTTTCCGTCTTAACTATGTGCGACAACCCGATTTGATTAAAAATTGATTGGGAATGAGTCTGAAGCATTCTGTTTTAGCCTTTGGCACAAAGTTATTGTTCTTAGTTTAAGTTTCCTATAGTAATTTCACTATATATACATTTGATTAGTAAAGCATGCCTACTATTTAGAATGGTTTGGTGATATGAATGAACTAAATTTTAGGTAATGCCCATTTTCGGCTATATTTGATTTCAATTTTCTAGAAAATAATATTAATTCTCATCGCTTCCCCTTTCCCAGTAACTCGTCCTTGGTCAAAAAATAGTTTTGTTTGTCCTTATTATTCTTTTATCAGATGTTAGAATTCATGATCATTCTTGAAGTTAGTTTGGTAGCTTAGAGGTGAATTCACGAACATCCTAAGACCCCCAAATTAATTGGTTTAGTTCATGTTTAACCTAGTGTTGCATTTTGTTTAATCCATTGAGTTTTCTTTCTTTTCAATTTCATGAGAGTGGGTAATTAATCTTTTTTCTTCTTTCTGGTGCATGTAAAATGAATTCGAGTCTAAGTGGACTCCCCAGCTCCTCGGGCTATGCCCAATCTCGAGTCAAGCCTCATTTAAAGTCCCAAATGGACTGATTTGGGTTGATATACATCAAGTATATATCAGTATACACATGATATACAGGTGCTGGAATGAAAAATGGGTGAAATCCCAAAGCATTTGGCAGCAGCAGCCCAAGCTATCCCAATACACAGTAGTACACAACAATATACAGGGAATTGAAGGACGTATGCAGTTGATATACAACTATTATACACGGCTGAAAATGGACTTAAAGTCCATAAAAAATCAAATCTGGACAGATTTGATGGGCCAATGCAGGGGCCCAAATCCTAAACTTTTCTCCTTTTATTTATTTATTTGTTTGTAAATCCATGTTTGATTATTTGTTTGTAATTAATTCTTAAATTTGGTTAATCTTAATAAATCCCCTTCGAATTGTCGTTTTTGCTTTATAACTTATTTCATTATCACTTCGAGAATAAAAAAATGACATCTATTTTGTCCATGTTACAAGTGGTTTATTTAGGTTAAAAGTGAACTTTTACAACTTCAAAAAAATTAATTTTCTTGAAAAATCAAAGTGTCTACAATTAATTGGATACTTGTCTCAATTTGGCACTTTTCATAAATAGGCTTATCTTACAAAATATTGTTTTCTCCTTTGGCTAAAAATTGACTCTTTCCTAATTTATTTTTCTTAAAATAATATATTTTTCTCTAAAAGTTTGGTAAAAATTCAAATTTAGGTTAAGTAGACTTTTCTTTAATTTAAATGACCTACTTTCCACGTGAATGAAATAAAATGTCATATTTACAATTAATTCGAGGCGTGATTGGCACCCGAAGCCGACAAGGCCCGAGAGAACCAATCTTTGCTTCTATTCATTCGTATGCATGTCATAGGAAACACTACTATCACGTAGAAACATGAGAGGCTAAAATCGAAAAGCATAGAACATGTGACGTATATACATATGAGAAACTTGGCCGTTGAGGCCATCAAGTCAAGATTTCATCTATCATCGTATACACATACACCCACATACGTATACAAAAGCCTCTAACAAATGCATTGACCAAAACCAACTGAAAGTCGGGACAAGTCCCCGCTTTATACAACGTATACAAAATCAAAACACATGTACAACAGTGACTCGGAGAAGCCCCGAACTAACTGGAGCTCACCAAAGATCTGCAACACTGACAATCTACTGTGGAGGCCTACTAGTGCCTGCACCTGCAACATGTAAGGTAAGTCCCCAAGAGGGGTCAGTACGAAGAATGTACTGAGTATGTAAGGCCATAAGAAAAACTGCATTAATACCAGAGAATTTCAATGGAAATAATGATAAGAGAAAACTCCATATGTGAAACCATGTACCTTTCTTTTATTAGCATTACTATTTTTGATCACTCACATGTGATACCTTTGTTCCATGGATTCTTCCTTTGATTAACGCTCATTATATCCACTCTTTCGGTGGGTTAACATACATCCACTCTTTGGTGGGCAATGACATACATCCACTCTTTGGTGGGCAATAACATACATCCACTCTTTGGTGGGCAATGACATACATCCACTCTTTGGTGGGCAATAACATACATCCACTCTATGGTGGGCAATGACATACATCTACTCCATGGGTAGGTCAACATACATCCACTCTATGGTGGGTTAATAACATACATCTACTCGATGGGTAGGATTAACATATATAACATAACATAACATTGCTTCCTTTTCTTTCATTATACATTACTTCACATCTTTACTCTTGTAAGATTGGTATCTTTACATTACTTTTGAGATTGATACTTTAACTTGTGAGAGATTGGTACTTTTGCTTATGAGAGATGATATCACAACTTTATTTGAAGCTTTGGATCAATAATCAATGAGTGAGAAACATGTGAATAAACATCATGAGAAATATAACATTGCTAGCACCATGACACCATTGGAACCATTGGACAATAATCCATGAACAAGGAACATGAGTATAATCACTATTGGAACTTTGGGACATTTACCATGAATATAGGACATGCGACTCACAATTGATCAATGAGTAGGAACTATGTGATAATGACCCTTGATAACCGGATATGGAATACCTTAGCACATTTTGGGATAGAACTAGTGACATGTTAATGTGAACACTATTTGCCGCAGAAAGATACGGTCAAAGTAACCTTACATACCTTGGATTCGCAATACGAATATATAATCCTAGAGGTGCATACAGTAGTCCCGCTCCTTCTTTATGTGTCACTCTACAACACAAATGCATAACGAAATTCACATTAACCACCAATTACTTTACAAATGCATACCATGTCAATGAGTTACATGTTTGCCTTTAAACATGCCATTTCCCCTTGACAAAACCATGGATCATACTATTATTCCAAAAATTCCATAATCTTCCCAACATTGACCAATACATGATAATCGATACATTTCACCACAACACTTCTCCTTTACACTTTCTTAACCATAACACATCACAAATAACCCATCAAATGACTTTAATACAACTCATGATACATATCGGCCAAAATCCCACAATGTCCACTTATAGACAAGAACAAGTTTAATACCAAAAATAACACCATACATGTTCATATTTTATCCATACCATGCTTTTTCATCAAAGGCACAAGTCCTAATTCAAGTTCAAATCACCAAGATAGCACATCTTTCACCAAAAACAAAATACACTATTCATCACCTTGCCAACACAACTAGCATAATATACATAATCTCCCATGCATATAATATGTTAATCCATGAGAATAAATACTTACCCAATCTTGAAAATGATGATATTCTCCAAAAGTTGACTTAGGGTTTTAAGAGCAAAAGAGGTTTTCTTTGGAAATGTCTAGAAAAAAATAGAAAAACATGTGTGTTTGTAATGGATAAACAATCAGATTTTACCCCTTTATATAGGCCCTCAAGTTCCACCCTTATTCACTTTTTAACATTAAATGATATATCTAGAAGGTCAAATGGAAGAATGGGTCATTTGACCCATTTGGGCCATGTATTTCTTCCACTTTTGGGCCTTCATTTGGGCCCAATAATACATATCCATGTAGCCCATCAACTTTCATTAATTATTAACCATATATCTCATGTTTACATAATTCCATAATGTCACGACAATATTCTCTTACGAGATTCTCATTCGTCGTCTCGATCGCAAAAATAGGAATTCTAGTCGCCCATGGCTTCATTAGACATTTTGGATCACTATCCATGTTTCATGATTTGATCATGTAGGAATATGTAGGAGTGTATTGAAGTGTTTGAAGCTTTAACAATGCTCAAAGAACTCCAAAGAACCAAAAGAAACCATCTAAGAATTGTAGTAGAATTGCGTCGCGAAACGAGCTCGGGAAGGCAAAATGTTTGTTCCTTGCGCCATACCCCCTGAAACAGGGTAGTGGCGCAAGTTTTTCTTGCCCTCTGAATCAGTGGATTGCGCCAAACCCCCTGAAACAGGGTAGTGGCACAAGTTTTGATGCTTTTCTGAATTTTTCGGCCATTTTTCCAACACTTGCGTATCGTCCAATACCTTATCGAAACACTACAAAATACTTCTTTAGTGATCTTAATCATCAAGTAAACATGAATTCAAGTCACCAAATGAGGTTAGAATGTGTACGGGGTATTACACAAATGCTTCAAGAAGTCAGAAAACACTTCCTATGAAAGGCTCGTCACATGTACAAGGCCAAATTTCTATTTTTCTCATCTTGAACATTACCAAATACATACTTATGACTCTCGACACCTAAGTAACCATTATTCACTATCATCAAGTAGGGTTGGGAAAGTACGGGGTGTTACATAAAGTTAGCCATTATTTTCAAAACTAGTCATTTTTATAAATCAGTCAAATTGTCTTTGATCAACCGCTTTCGCGGACACTTCTTGAGTGCCTTTAAACCCTTTTTAAGGCGTTACCAGAATCCTTACCCATTTTCTCTAATTTTAAAGATTTGTTTATGTTTTTAAGTCTTTAAAATATTTTAGTTTTTCTTGATATTTTCAATAAAAAATCGAGTGGCGACTCTGTATTTTCTTAAATTGTTTCAAAATTTTCTTTAAAGTTTTGAAATAATTTAAAAAGTCAAAAACCAATGTTTTTTTCCAATCCTTTGAGCCAAAAAGGGATAAAACAGAAATGGCGACTCTGCTGGGGAATTTATTAAGATTCTAACCAAATTTTAGAGTATTTGGATTGACTTATGTGGCCTAATTTGAATAATTGTGCTAATTTGATAATATCTTATGATTATACCTGTCACTTACACTAATGGTATACTTTCTCATTGATATTTAACTATTTGGAATTTCGCGGTTGTCGCGGCCTCTATTGATCAATTCCAAATGAAAGTGTTGGAAATACAAAAATTTATTGGTACGTTAGGCGTCCAATGACTGTTTGTATTTCCAAACCCAAGTTGTCCACTTGGGAACCTGGTCAAAGCCCACTCTAGATACCTAGAATAGAGCGAAACCAAAATATTTTTAGGCATAAGCTTAGGATGACCCAATACTTGAGGGGGTATTGAGCCCATTAGAAAAACCTACCCCACGTCTATTGACCATGAGTCAATCACAGACGAATCATGCTTATATGTTGAAGGAGTATATGTCAATTAATCTAATCCATTATCATTCGGGGTGGGGGGAAAGGCTTACTTTGTTTGTTTTTGCGAAGAAATGACGACTCCACTGGGGAATTTGGAATTCATTCTAAAGTATTAGTGGCAATTTTGAGGATTTCTCAAAATTTCTGCCCCAGTTAGATACTATTTGAGATGATCTCGACTTTTGGGGAACTCGAGACTTTCTCCCAAAATCTTTGTTGGTCTCCATTCTCTTTGCCAAAGGATGATCTTCTTCTTCAGAATTTTTGAGATTCCTTCTCGAAAATTCTGCCCCAGTTTCCATTTCCTAGGGTGATATGACCGAGCCGTTGGAGTGCCTACGTATCTTGTTGAAGCAGGAATCAGGTCAAACGTAGTTCAGAACTATGCTAGAGAGATATAGAAGAAATCTAAAGGGTTGACCGAAGTCGACATAAGCCACCTACGTATCTCATTCTTGAGAATTCAGGTCATCACATAGTTCATGAATAAAAGAGAAAGATAGATTTTCCTAAGGGGTTGATCGAAGCCGACATAGGCCACCTACGTATCTCATTCTTGAGAATTCAGGTCAAACGTAGTTCATACCTTAAAGAATAAAGTAAATTTTAAGCAATTACGAATCATTCAACAATTACATTCATAAGAGTGCAATTACAAATAAAGAAAACATAGAGAAAATACTATCTTCAGACGTAGTATCTTTGAGTTGATTGGTTTGGCCCACTCTTGACCATCCATCTCGCACAAGATTAGGGCTCCTCTAGATAGAACCTTGCGCACTACATACGGCCCTTGCCAGTTTGGAGCAAACTTGCCTTTGTATTCTTCTTGATGGGGGAATATGCGTTTGAGAACCAATTGTCCTACTTCAAACGTGTGAGTCCTCACTTATTTTTTGATGGAACGAATCATCCGTTGTTTGCATAAATGACCATGGCATACAACCTTCATTCGCTTTTCATTGATTAGCATGAGTTGTTCATATCGAGCAGGAACCCATTCTTCATTACTTAGTTTGGCCTCTTGAATAATCTTCAAGGAAGGTATCTCTACCTCGGCAGGTTTCACGGCTTCAGTTCCATAAACCAATAGCTATGGAGTTGCCCCGGTTGAAACCGTTGTACGATCTCCTAACAAAGCATAAGACAACATCTCATGCCAGGATCTATTGTTCTCAATCATTTTCCTCAATACCCTCTTACTGTTTTTGTTGGTAGCTTCTACAGCTCCATTCATTTGCAGAAAATACGCGGTTGATTTTCGATGAGTAATTTTGAACTTTTCACAGATTTCATTCATCAAGTGAATATTCAGGTTGGCTCCATTATCCATATAGATTGATTCTGGTATTCTGAATCGACAAATCAAGTTGTTTCTGACAAAATCTGCAACGACTTTCTTTGTCACGACTTTATATGAGATAGTTTCTACCCTTTTGTAAAATAATCAATGGCAACTAAGATGAATCTATGTCCATTAAATGCTTCCGCTCTATCGGACCAATGACGTCCATACCCCATGCTAAGAAGGGCCATAGTGAACTCATTGCGTAAAGCTCATGTGGAGGCATCCGAATCAAGTGTCCGTGTGTATGGCACTTTAGGCATTTTTATACGTACTTATTACAGTCACTCTCCATAGTCATCCAAAAATAACCCATCCTCAAAAATTTTCTAGAGAGAGAGAATCCATTCATGTGAGGTCCACAAATTACAGCATGCATTTCTTCCAATAATTTCATGGCTTCTGCAGCATCGACACATCTTAGAAATCCCAGGTTTGGGGTCCTCTTGAAAAGGATTTCCCCACTTGGGAAGTAACTTTTTGCCAAATGACGGATTGTCTTTTTCTGAATGTTACTGGCATCTTCGGGGTATGGGCCAGACTCTAAATACCTCTTGATGTCAAACAGTGGGGACCCTTAAGCTTACAGTGTACAGTTTGCACCCTTAAGCTTATTTCTAAGGGATCAATGTAACTTTGATCTGGGTGTTGAATCATGGAGGATATAGTGGCTAAAGCATCAGCAAACTCATTCTGTACCCTTGGGATATGTCTGAAGTTAACCTCCTTGAATCTTTTGCATAAATCTTGTACTGGCTCTACGTAATGAGTGATCTTGGAATTTTTCACAGCCCACTCTCCCCGCACCTGGTGAATCAATAGATATGAGTCTCCAATGACTAATAATTCTCTAATACCCATATTGAGTTCTAACTCGAGGCCTAGGATGCAAGCTTCATATTCGGCCATGTTGTTAGTGCACGGGAAACGCAGTTTGACGATTACCGAGTAGTGCTGACCTTTTTCTGAAACTAGAATCGCTCCAAATCCTGAACATTTGAAGTTAACTGCTCCATTAAAGAAGATCCTCCATCCGGGCTATGATTCAGCTATGTCTTCCCCCACAAACAGAACTTCTTTATCCGAGAAGTAAGTACGGAGTGTCTCTATTCATTGTCAACTCGATTTTCAGCTAGATGATCTGCTAGGTCTTGCCCCTTGACTGCCTTTTGGTTCACATACACAATGTCAAACTCGCTTAACAACATCTGCCATTTGGACAACTTCCCTGTAGGCATGGCCTTCTGAAATATATATTTCAAAGGATCCATTCTGGAAATAAGATATATTGTATATGAAGATAAATAATGTCTTAGCTTTTGGGCAACCCAAGTTAAAGCACAACACGTTCTTTCAACCAGGGTGTATCGAGATTCGTATGACATGAACTTCTTGCTCAAATAATAGATTGCCTTCTCTTTCTTTTCGGTTTCATCGTGCTGCCCTAGGACACATCTAAAAACACTTTTTGAAACTGACAAATACAACAACAACAGACTTCCTTCTCTTGGTGGAACCAAAACAGGCGGAGCGTATAAATAATATTTGATCCCGTCAAAAGCCTTCTGGCATTCTTCAATCCACTTGTTCAATGCATCCTTCTTCAACATCTTAAGGATTGGCTCGCATATGATAGTCGACTGGGCAATGAACCTGCTAATATAATTCAAACATCCCAAGAAACTCATGACTTTTTTCTTGGTCCTCGGTGGGGCCAACTCCTGAATTGTCTTGATCTTAGAAGGGTCGAGTTCAATGCCGCTCCTACTGACTATAAACCCTAATAATTTTTTGGCTGGCACACCAAAAGCACGCTTAGCGGGATTTAGCTTCAAGTTATACTTTCTCAATCGATCGAAGAATTTTCTCAGGTGTGTCAAATTATCCGAACTCTCGCGAGACTTGATGATTACATCGTCCACGTACACCTCAATATCCTTGTGGATCATATCATGAAAGTTTGTCGTCATAGCCCTCATTATATCGCACCAATAATTTTTAGACCAAACGGCATTGCCTTGTAGTGATAAACACCCCAAGGCGTGATGAAGCTCGTCTTTTCCGCGTCTTCTTCATCCATTAAGATCTAATGATACCCGATGAAACAATCCATGAAGGATTGCATTTCATCCTTCGCATAGTTGTCGATGAGAATGTGGATGTTGGGTAGCGGGAAATTATCTTTGGGACTAGCCTTATTCAAATCTCTATAGTCAACACAAATTCTGATCTTGTCGTCCTTCTTTAGCACCGGAACAATATTGGCTAGCCACGTTGGGTATTTTATGACCTCCACAACTTTAGAATGGATTTGCTTTGTTACTTCTTCTTTAATCCTTAGACTTAAGTGTGGCTTGAATTTTCTTGTTTTTTGCTCTACCTGATCAAACTCTGGATTGATGGGCAACTTATGTGACATGGTGTTAGTGCTTAACCCCTATATGTCATCGTAAGACCAAGCAAATATGTCGATGTATTCTCGTAGAAAACAGATGAGTTCTCTTTTTTGTGCTTCTGTTAGGTGAACACTGATTCTTGTTTCCTTAACTTCATTATGGCCCCCCTAGATTGACCACTTCAGTTTCTTCCAGGTGAGGTTTCTCGCGGTTTTCAAATTCTTCCAAGTCCTCTGCTAGTTGTTCCTCGTCATAATTTTCCCATTCATTGTCATTTACATCACTTTATTCGTTTAGCCCTTGACATGACATGACATTGGCAGGTTTTAAGTTATTAATATTGAAATACACAAACAAACCAAGTCAGATAATAACAATATAACATAAAAATAGGAAAATAAGAATAACATAACTCAAAATAGTTTTCTAGATAAAGGGAGGCCCTTGCATTAAAAATTTGGGAAATATTTACAAACTATGGCTCATGACCCGCACGAGTGCGGGCCGACACCATTTTGAAAACAGTAAAATGCAAAAGAGAATTTTTAAAGATAAAAGGGTGGATCGCGAGGCCTCCTCCAAATCATCACCGATTTTCAAAAAGTAGAAATTTGCCCTTCCATCTACCACATAGGGCGAGAAGTAATGAGCAGAGTGGATGCCCAATTTTGCAAAGTTTCCCCAAGTGTAATCTTCCTCACTCCGCTAGCCTTTGGGAACTTTTCTGCTATAGCATTGCAACCTTCGAACAGAATTTCTATCCCATCCCCTAGACCATCATCCATTGACATCTCGCGTACAGGAAACAACTGGTATAGAAGTGGTAATGGCTTAGGCAGACCCATCTTTGTCCTTTTCTCATTCTCATCCTCCTTTGTTGGCTTGTATCCTAGTCCATATTTAAAGGCTCTTTACGAAATCACGATCGGATCAATAATACCCTCTAAGTTCTTTCCTAGGCCTTGACCAGGCTCGGAACCATTTCTTAGCATCACAGTTGCCATCATCTTATAGATAGAAGGCATGGGCGTCTGGGATGTTGGGTTCTTTTCAGCAGCGTTCACAATTTCCATCGTATAAAAGTTACTGCCCTTTGGAATATCTTCAATCATATGTACATAACCATTGGGGTGACTCAAGTGACTCCCTTCGCCTTGAATGACCACCTCGTGGCCATCCCAGATGAATTTCAATAATTAACGAAGAGGTGATGAAACCGCTCTTGCACCATGGAGCCACGGCCTTTCGAGGAGCAGATTGTAACTAGGATTAATATTCATAACATGAAATTTAGTCTTGAACTCGTCGGGTCCCATTTGGATGTACAAATCAACTTCGCCATTAGTTTCCCTCTGTCCTCCATCAAAAGATCGCACATTAACATGGCTTTAACGAATCTTTCCCAAATCATAACCCATTTGAGTCAATGTGGAAAGGGGGCAAATGTTCAGACCAGATCCGTCATCTATCAGAACCCGATTAATCACATGGTCATGAAAAATAACAAAAATGTGCAACGCTTTGTTATGCATTATTCCTTCAAAAGGTAACTCCTCCTCACTGAATGATATGCGATGACTTCCTACAACATTATTTATCATTGCGGCCAAATTTTCAACACTTGTGCCAACGGGTACATATGCTTTATCTAAGACTTTCAACAAAGCTTGTCGGTGGTATTGAGAACTCATTAGCAATGCCCATATAGAGATTTGTGCTGGAGACTTTTCCAGATGCTTAACAATTGAATATTCTTTTGGTTGCATTCGCCTCCAAAACTCTTCGGCCTCTCCTTCAGTAATCGGCCTCTTCTGTGAATCTTTCTTGTAAGTGTTGTTGGCTAAATTCTTGGGAACATAGCATTGTCCTGATCGAGTCATCCCATGAGTGGCGGCAGTCTCTACAACAAACTCTCTTTTGGCCGGTGTTAGAGCATATGACATGTGTGTTGAATTTCGAAGGGTTGGAAAAACATTGGTTTTATCCCCTTTTTAGGCTCGAAAGGTTGGAAAAACATTGGGTTTTGACTTTTCAAACTATTTCAAAACTTTAAAGAAAATTTCAAAACAATTTAAGAATATACAGAGTCGCTACTTGATTTTTTATAGAAAACATCAAGAAAAACTACAAATAGTTTAACTATTTGAAAACAGAAACACACCCTTAAAATTAGAGAAAAATGGGTAAGGATTCTTGTAACGCCAGGTTTTTAAGGCACTCAAGAAGCGTCCGCAAAAATAGTTGACCAAAAAGACAATTTGACTGATTTATAAAAATGACCAATTCTGAAAACATGACTAACTTTGTAAAATCTTGAATTCAGTTTTTTTCAAATACGACATTCATTCTATTCACGTGAAAAGTAGTCTACTAAAATTAGGGAAGAATCTTTGTAAACAAACCAAACTTTAGACTTAAGGAAAAATAAGATTTACATCCTTAATAAAGAAAGACCAATTTTAACTTGAAAGGACCAATTTATTAGAAATAACACCTTTGGAGTTGATTTAAAAGAAAAATTGAATTTTGATAAGTCATAAAGCAATTAATTAGTGATAGAAAGCTTGGATTTTTATTTCAAAGAAATTATTTAATCTTTAGAATTTTCGAGGGAAAATCACCTTAATTTATATAGATTACTAATCATATAAACAAAATAAATGCCATCTCTTTATTCGTTAAAGACTTGTTCTGAAGGAAAAATAAAGATATTATTTTATTAACTTAAAATATTAGACTATGCGATAAATGATAATTAAAGGAAAATATAAATATAGAACAAAATAACAACTCAAAGGGGATTTATTTAGATTTTAACCAAATTTAAGAGTTTATACATATAAAAATTCAATTACAAATAAATAAAGGAGAGAAGTTGAGAAAACAGGTTTTGAACCCGTTTGGACCTGACCGACTTTAATCCTCAATTTTTTATAGGCTTTTTAGCCTTTCAATTTTTCGCCTTCGTCTTCAACCCTATATACTAGCTTCATTATGTAGCGTTTAGCTACATATTTTTATTCAATTTTGACTTTTACCCATTTTTGGGTCTTGAGGTTTCGACTCGGTGACATTGGGCCTCCAGGCCCTTTAGAATGTGCAAGGGAAGACGCAATCCATTTGGACTCGGATAAATAATCACATGCACTAAAATAAAGAGAAAGATTAGTACAAGATAAAGGAAGGATACACCATCGAGTTATTATGAAAGCAGAATCATGATTTCATGCCAAATTAGTATGATAAAAAAAAAAAAACAATGGCAAAGCAAATGAATGTTTTAACATATTATAAGAAAAGGAAACATCCCATCACTAGGTTATTGCATACATACACATTAAAGACAACTTAAGAGAGTTAAACAAATCTTAAAGAAAACAATTAAGTACTTCCTAAACGGACATAAAATGGCACTTCAAATTATTTTTCATTCATGTTCGCATACAGAAATTCATTCAACATCCGTAAAAGAACTTAGTTTCAAAGGCAAAAAGATGCAACTAATGCCAAAGGAATTCCAAAACTCAATGGTTCAAAAAAGTGGGAAGAATTGGTCATGGCCTAAAAAGTTTATGCAGGAACCAAATATCCAAAAGGGGGAAGAGGAAAAAATAGCTACTGGAAAAATGCAGGGGCATGCTAGGATCATCATTTTAATAGGCAAGCAAGGATATGACACCCCTAAACAATCCTTCGTTGCTGCAGGTGATTACTGGAACTTTCAATTAGAGGTGGAAGAAAGTTATTGGAGAAGTGTAACTTCACCTCTTAGGGTGAGGCTTGGGAGAAAACTAAAGAGTAATTCCCAAGACTATTCCTTCCTCATCGAATCATTTTGGTATTATGAACCAAAAGAACTTATTGAAGATCATTCGATTTGGACCAAATCAAAACAAACGTATAGTAAAGCATTTGAAGACCTCACTAACTATGAATAGAAATTCCAAACGGAATTATCCTCCATAAAACATAGCATTCTAAGAATATAGATACGAAAACCAAAATCTTTACATTGACAAAATCCCCTGATAGTAGGATGAAGGAAGAAATTTATGAAATTACTCTTCATCTTCTAGTTTATTTCTAAAGAGGATTATCTAGTTTCATCCATTCTTTACCTGACGTTATGAGCCAAGTAAATCCTTAAGGATTCATTAACTTAGAAACCAACTCGAATCGTCATACACACAACATAATGGGTTGTTCTCTGCTACTAACAACACACAAATACCAAACAAGATTAAACGTTGAAATTTATTCTACGATAAGAAAGAAAATAAAATAAAATAAAAAATAGAAAAATAGCATGAACGTTTCGTTTCAAACTTAACATTCATCGATCAAGTTATCATCCACCTTACTCAAATAACGGTAGGCCCCTTTTCATTACACTATAATGAGCACAAAGATTGCATTTTTCATGTTAGAATCCATTCAACCTTAAAAAGAACATAAACAAAGAGATTTGAATTACTCTAAGTTTCGAGTCAGGATTTTCACCGTCTTTTGCGATATCAATCACATACAACTTCCATACAAGACCAATCCCAAACATCAGATTTCACATTTTTACACTTTAATAAAGCAAGAATCAAGGGAAAGGTGGAGTCTTTACACCAATTTTATCATCAAAACAGTCTCATGATAACAACAAGAATTCAGAACATCAACAAAATTCCATACTATCATATTCCAAACCTGAAGAAGAAGACATGTAACAAGATGAAGTTTTTACCTTTCCCGGAGCAGCGAACTTGAGATGACAAACTTCAATCGAACGAACTTCCACCACTGCCGAGATTCGATTCTGATTTGCCGAAATTCAAATGGGTTTTAGGATTTTGATTTTTCGTCGGAATTTGGTTTTAGACTCTATTTCTTCTTAAATTTTTGGTTTCGTGGGATTAGAAGCGTGCACCTCCCGAATCCCCAATTTTCCCCTAAAAAATCCACACCTCAACCCTTAACCCTCATTATCTATTTATAGAGGAAATTGGTGCTATTTTAGAGGGAAAAACGGAGGGGTAAAAAGAGAAAAATGAATTGGGAATTTTGAAAATTGAAATTGGGGATAAGGTATTGGATTTTTCAGCTTTGAAATTGGATGAATTTAGCCACAAAGAGGGTCAAATTCGAAGTGAATTCTTGGGGATTTTAGGGGGGGGGGGGAACGAATTCCCCCTTAGCCAATAGAAATCGAACAATGTTGTACTCCAATAGTAAGAAATCTTGAACATTAGAGGATGAGCTGTGCTGTTTCTAGAACATTTACAGCCCATCAAATTCGTACATGAACGGTAACAGAAGTAAATTGACAGAATCTTAAGGCTATTCGAGGGGAATTAGGAGTCGTTTTGGTTGGATTAGGGTGTCGTTTGAAGCTGTTTAACGGAGTTGAGGAGCTGTTGTTGCTTGCGTTTTGGTTGACGGAAGTTGTTGTTGCTGTGTAGTGGTGTCGTTGGTGAGAGAGGAGTCGAGGAGAGAGAAAGAGAGAGTAGGCGCGTGTGGTTTGTGGATGTGTGCATATATCTGTATATGTAAAGGTTTATATGTATATGTGGTTGATTTGGGGAAATTAAAGGGGTTTGGGCCAGGTCTTTTGGCTAAAGTTTGGGCCTGGGTCAGCTGTAATGAGGGGAAAAATAAAGGGGAGGTCTTATTTGACTATTTAGCCAATTTAAATTTTAAAAAAATGGCCGAATTGAATCAATTGGACAAAGTTGAGATGAAATTAACTTCTAATTAATTTAACGAGCTTCTCAAATTCAATAATTTCAAAATATATATTTGATAAAGCACAATTATTTATTTTAAAAAATTAAGAAACTAATTATATCATCAATTCCTTATTTTCGATCTATTTTTTGTGAAAAGTAGAGTATTTGCAATTTAAACAAACTTTTCACTCAAAATAAGTTCTGAAATATTTGTTTAAGTGAAAATTATGTAATTCTATATAATTAAACACAGAATACATTAATTTCACCTAAAATTTGAAAGAAGGCTTGAGATTTATTTTCACAAATAATTATTTTAAAATATTTGAAATTAAAAAACTCGGAAACTAATTTGGAATGAGGAGGGCAAAAATTAGGTGTCAACACCTTTCAATCCTTCACTTCAAAATCAAATTCTTGAAGTAGTAGAATCCACCTTATCAATCAAGGTTTTGCTTCTTTCTTGGCCATTAGATACCGTAGGGCAGCGTGATCGGTGTGCAAAATAACTTTTGTGCCTAATAAGTAAGCCCAAAACTTTTCAAATCCATAAACAACGACTAGTGATTCTTGTTTCATAAATGTATAGTTCCTTTGTGCATCGTTCAATGACTTACTAGCATAGTAGATATGATAAAAAAAGTCTCTCCTTTCTTTGACCAAGCACCACACCTAGTCCAAATTCAGTCGCATCACACATGAGCTCAAATGGTTGTGACCAATTAGGGGCCACAATAATAGGAGCTGAGACAATATTCTCCTTAAGTCAATTAAATTCCCTCAAACACTCTCCATCAAACTCAAACTTTACTTCCTTCTCGAGGAGTTTGCACATAGGATGGGAAATTTTTAAGAAATCTTTATTGAACCTCCTATAAAAACCCTTATTGCCAAGAAAACTTCTTACCCCTTTGATATATATTGGAGGAGGTAGCTTAGAAATGACCTCCACTTTAGCCTGATCGACTTGGATTTCGTGGCCCGAGATTTTATGTCCAAGAACAATCCTTTTCTTCACCATAAAGTGGCATTTCTGCCAATTAAACATAAGATTATTTTCCATACACCTTTCAAGCACCTTCTCCAAGTGTTCAAGGCAATCCTCAAACGCATTACCAAGAACCGAGAAATCATCCATAAATACCTCCATCATATCCTCCACCATGTCCGAAAATACAGAAAGCATACACCATTGAAAAGTAGAGGGTTCATTGCATAGCCCAAAGGGCCCTTGAAGGAAAAAGTTCCATAGGGACATGTGAACATAGTTTTGTCTTGATCTTCGATGGCTATTGATATTTGATTGTAGCCCGAGTATCTATCAAGAAAGAATACCAACACCTTCCCGTAAGCCTATCAAGCATTTGGTCCATAAAGGGCATGGGGAAGTAGTCCTTATCAATCCATGAATTCAACTTTCAATAGTTAATACACACCCTCCAACCCGTGACCGGATGGATGGGCATGAAATTATTGTTCTTGCTTGGGACTACCGTGATACCACCTTTCTTGGGAACATATTGGATTGGGCTCACCTACGTACTATCTGCAATAGGATAGATGATACCCGCGTCAAGCTACTTGATGATTTCTTTCTTTACAAACTCTTGCATAGTAGGGTTTAATCTTTATTGGTGCTCAATACTTGCTATGAACTCGGGCTCAAGTTTTAATTTGTGGGTGCATATACCAGGATAAATCCCAATAATATCGGCTATGGTCCATCCAAGAGCCTTAATATACCATAGCACCACCGATTTCAATGCCTCAATTTGCCAAGAAGACAAGTCTCCCACAATAATAATAGGTGGAGTCTCACCTTCCCCCAAGAATACATAACAAAGGTGAGATGGACATTGTTTGAGCTCAATTTGTGGTGGATCTTCAATTGAAGGACTTGTGGGAGGGCTTTCGCTATTTTTCAAGTTAAGGTACAACTTGCAAGGATTTTTGGTGTAGGAACCAAGACCTTTCAAAGATGCAACTACTTCATCATATCCTTCAATCCTCTCTCTCTTAAGATTCCAAAAAGCTCCCACCCAAGGCTCACTACCAAAATTAATCTCCATAGTATTAGCCACTTCATCATCAATTACATCAATTACGGAGACAACTTGCAAATACATAGGTTGCTTCATGGAATTGCATACACTGAACAACACCTCTTCATTGTTTAGTTAGAATTTCATTTCACCTCATTCAAAATCAACTAAAGTTTGTTTGGTAGCCAAGAATAACCTACCAAGAATAATAGAGACCTCGTGGTCAATTTCGTAATTCAACATCACAAAGTCGGTTGGAAAGATGAAACATTCCACCTTCACAAGTACATCATACAACACACCCAAGGGCTTCTTTATAGAACGTTCGGCCATTAAAAGCCTCATTGTAGTTAGCTTTGGAGCACCCAATCCTAGCTTTCGAAACACGGCTAATGGCATCAAATTAATACTTTCCCCAAGATCACATAAAGCTTTTCCAAATTTATACACCCTAATAGTACATAGGATAGTGACTGCACCTGGTTCTTTCTTCTTCACAACCATTATACTAGACATGATAGAACTACAATTATATGTCACATCAGTTGTTTTGAAATCCATGACTCGTTTCTTTGTCACTAAGTCTTTCATAAATTTGGCATACCCGATCATCTCTTGTAAGGATTCCAACAATGGTATATTTATTGAAAGGTTGCTAAATTTAGCAAAGAACTTCTTGAACTTTGAATCATCTTCTTTTTTCTTAAGCCTTTGTGAAAATGGAGGAGGGACTTTGACTTGTGACCTTGAGACAATCGGGTTTTCATCCAATTTTAAATCATTACCACCTACTGTTTGTGGTATTTCTTCGCTTTCAACCTTTTCTTCCACTTCTTCCAACTTTTCAACACTTTGCTCATTTGAAATAGGGGTCTCATCTTTTGACTTATCAAGCCGCGTTCTCTTTCCACTCATTTGTTCTCCAACACCCTTATCACTGGGTCCATCATCAAGATTTGCAATGTCTTTCCCACGAATTCTCCCTCTCCCAGTAACAATTTCCATGACATGACCATCATTCTTCAGGTTTAACACTATATCACTAGGAAGGGCTCCTCTTTCCTTGCATTCAATTGTGAGAAAATTTGGCCCAATTGGGTTTCAAGTTATTTTATCAAGGCTGAGTGTGAGGTGATGGTTTGATTTTATTGCAAAAAATTGCCTTTCATTTCTCGAAGCATCTTGTCACTTCCTTCAACACTCAAAAGGATATGAGCAAGCATATTTTTTTTCTAAAACTTTTTAGGATCAATAGTGATTGCTTCCTTACCCTTGGCCCGATTATGTGGAGGAATATACCTATCATAGTCTCGATCTTGATCTCACTAATCACGGTCCCTATCTCTTTCCTTATCCCTCCATTCTCGATCTCTATCACGATCCTTCCACTCATAATCTTTCCAATCGCGGTCTCTATCCTTCAAACCTTGATTCCTACCTTTCCTTTGATAGGTAGGTAAGGAACCCCCCTCCCCTATTTGATTTGACATAAACTGGATTTCATCATTGTCATATGTCTTAGCACCCTTAGAAGCCACGTCATTTATCGCTTTTGGAGTTGAACCCATGATATGTTTGGTAAAGAGGTCTAATTGCGTCATTACCTTCGCCATATTCTCATCTCTCTCCTTATCCTTTTTTCTTTGCTCTTGCCTCATAAAAGATACGGAGGGAGACCCCACGACCACCTCAAAATCTCTTGTATGCCAACCTCGACTTTGTTTAGTGACTTAGTTAAATAATATCGATGCAACACCATAAGTTTGTTTCACTAAAGATCCTCTAGCGGCATTATCCACAACCATTTTGTTCAATTGATCTAATGCTCGATAAAAGATTTGGAGGAGCATCTTATCCGGAACCTTGTGAGTTGACAATTACATCAACTTCTTTTTAAACCTTTGCCAAGCCTCATGTAATGGTTTGCCATTCAATTGGTGGAAGTTAGTAATCTCATCCCTCAATTGTAACATTTTGGATGGTGGAAAGAATCGATCCAAGAATGCTTCTGTCAATTCCACCCATATAGTTACTGAACCCATGGGTAATTATCTCAACTACAATACGGCCTCGCCCATTCATAAGAAGGGGAAGAGTCTCAACCAGATGGACTCCTATGATATGTGGGAAATATCAAACGGAATACACACATCAATGAAGTTCGTCAAATGAAGGTTGGCATCTTCATGGGCTTGACCCCCAAATAAACTCTTCATTTGAAGTAGATGGAGCATTACACTAGTAACATGGAACACTCCATTACCTTTCGCGGGTGGAATGCGGATGACGCTAGATCTCCCGGCATCTTCCAAATGGTCTTCATCATCAAGATGTCCATCGAATGAAGAGTTATGACTACTGTTTTGACTCATTGATCCGTGAAGACTTTGGTTGTCACCTAGAGCAAACAAAAACAAAAAGTAAAGTAAAATTACACCACGGCTAATTTAAAGTGATTTATAACACTAAAAAAAATAAAAGCTATGTTTCACTCCTCGGCAATGGTGTTATATTTGATATCACTTAAATTATAATTCAAGGGTATATCGTCCTCAATATATTTTACCCAACAAGAGTAGGGGTCGAATCCACAGGAATGAGAACATGACCTTCAATCTCAAGTGTTATAGGCAACTAGAAGTTTGCTCACAATGCTATGACAAATAAAACAAGAAAGTAAATTGGGGATTTAATTCGAACACTTTGTAATTATCAAGTTAATCGCAAGTCAAATGTAAAATTCAAAGATTAGAGAAATAGAGTTAGAATCAAGTGTGAAATGAGACTTGGGGTTATGATATTGTAAGGGTGAATACCTGTATAGGCAATTGAATATTTGTATAGATTCAGCTAATAGTCATGGGTAGTCTAGGTTAAGAGTATTTAGTGTTCATTTGTCAAAAACCCCAAAATCTCACAAGTGGGTTCTTTCAAACACGTCACAAGTGTAACTATATGAGCAATCTATCACCTCATTAAGCATCCTTATGCTTAAGAGACACTATTAAATGATGAACATAAAGTTATTATTCACTTCTATTCCTCACCCTCATCCCCTTTGTCAAGGATGATAAGGGTTCTAGAGTTAACTAGAGTTTGCAACCTCTAATTTTAGATGCAAAAGATGGAGCACGAGTAAAACTGACAACAATTAGCTAATTAGGAGACAAATAAACAACACCCATACAATTATCACACCTTAATCAAGAATAACCCCAAGCAAAGAAATTAGCTACTCATAGAGAGAGAAAAAGGAAAATTATCCAAATTCTCATTCCATTCTTCCATTGAATAAAAGATTATCACAAGAATTGAGATCCAAATTCAATAAAAGGTTAAAGAAATTCACTAACTTCACTCTATGTTTCTCAAGCTTCAAAAAGTACAAAAGATGGAGTTCTAGAGCTGAAAACTCCCTTTTAAAGCCCCAATTTGAGTTCTTAGAAGTTACAAAAATGCCACCGCAATGGTCACCTGCTGGCGCAGGTGCCAGCGTAGGTGGAGGAACTACGCACACAGGTTCTCAATACAGGTTCCACTTTCTCCTAGCTTCATTAGCCACCTATGTGCGTAGCTCATCTCTAATCCACACATGTGTTAGTTTGAGCTCATTTTCTTCACTTTTTGCATTTCGATTAACTTGTATGGATAGGTCAACCTTGTATTCATCTATTACCTATCCAAACGAGCAATTTAACATAAGAATCACCTTGAATCAATGGAGAATAATGATAATTCAAGCTTAAAAGTGCTAAAAAGTTGGCAAATTATCAACTAATCAAGGTACAGTTGAAAGTTCTTTTAGATAAGGGTTTCATTTTACCTAACATCTCTCTATAGGGTGCCCCAGTCCTATTTATGTGTAATAAATATGGTTCTCTCAGAATGTGCATTGATTAACGTTAGTTGAACAAAGTCACAATCAAGAATTAGTGCCCCATTTCTAGAATTGATGACCTATTCGACCAGCTTCAGGGTACCTATTATTTTTATTAAATAGGCCTTAGATTCGGCTATCATAAACTCTGATTTAGAGAATGTGAGACCTTATATCCGGCTATCATCAGCTCTGAGTTAGAGAATATGATATTCCAAAAATAGCCTTTAGAACTTGGTGTGGTCTCTTCAAATTTATGGTTATATCTTTTCGACTAATGAATGCTCCTGCAACTTTTATGGACTTGATGAACAGGATGTTCAAGAAGTACTTGGATATGTTTTTCATTATTTTTATAGATGACATCCTCGATAATTCTCGGAGTGAGGATGAACATGCATACCATTTGAGAATAATCTTGAAGACTCTCAACGACCGCTAGTTATTCATCAAATTTAGCAAAAGTGAATTCGGTTTGAAGTCAGTAGCATTCCTTTGTCATATCATTTCCAATGAGGCCATTCAGGTTGATCCTCAGAAGATCAAAGCAGTTAAGAATTGTCCTAGACCCATCTTTCCATCAGATATTCGGAGTTTCTTGGGTTTAGACTGTAACTACAGATGGTTCATTATAGGATTTTCATCTATTGCCTCTCTCATATCTAAATTAACCCAGAAGAAGGTCAAATTTTAATGGTCCAATTCTTGTGAAAAGAGTTTTAGGAGTTGAAAAATTAACTCACCTCCACTCTTATTTTGACTCTGCCAGAGGGTTCAGATTGATTTATGGTTTATTATGATGCATAAGGAGTTGGTCTTGGTTGTGTATTGATGCACATGGTAAAGTTATAGTGTATGCCTCCAGGCAGCTCAAACCTCATGAGAAGAATTACATGTTACATGATCTTGAGGTAGCAGTTATTGTTTTTGCCTTAAAGATTTGGAGGCATTATCTCTATGGGGTGCATTTATATGTGTTATGGATAATAAAAGCCTGCACTACGTGTTTAGTCAAAAGATCTAAATCTTAGTCAGAAGAGATGGCTAGAACTATTAAAGAATTATGATATGAGTCTCTTGTACCATTCGAGTAAGGCTAATATAGTGGATGAGGTTCTTAGCAGGTTGTCTATGGGGAATGTGTCTAATGTGAAGGGTGAGAAGAAAGAGTTGGTTCGCGAGCTTTACTGACTTGCAAGATTGAGAGTTCGGCAAGTTGACTCAACTGAAGGTAACATCTTGGTTATGAATGGTTTAAAATCTTCTCTAGTTGCTGAGGTGAAAGAAAAGCAGGATAGTGATCCTATTTTGCTTAATTTGAAAGGAGTTGTCCAAAGTCAGAAAGTTTAGGTCTTCTCACAAAGGGGAGATGGTGTTAGACGTTGTCAGAGTAGACTTTGTGTTCCAGATGTAGATGACTTGAGGTAGAGGATGCTAGCAGAAGCTCATAGTTCTCATTATTCTATTCACCCAGGAGCCACTAAGATGTATTGTGACCTACGAGAAGTCTATTGGTGGAATGGCATGAAGAAGGATATCAAAAAATTTGTGGATAAGTGTCCAAATTGCCAACAAATTAAGATTGAGCACCAGAGGCCTTATGGTACACTTCAGGATATCAGTGTTCCTACTTGAAAGTGGGAAGTGGTGAATATGGAGTTCATTATAGGGTTTTCTCGTACTCGTCGACAACATGATTCTTTTTGGGTTATAGTTGATCGGATGACTAAGTCAGCATATTCCCTGCCAGTCAATTCTTCAGATTTAGCTGAGGATTATGACATACTTTACCTTAAAGAGTTGGTGAAATTACATGGAGTCCCTTTGACAATTATTTTGGATAGGGGTACCTTATTTACTTCCAGTTTTGGAAGTGTTTTTAGAAGGGTCTTGGTACCCAGGTCCATCTTAGTACAAATTTTCAGCCACAGATCATTGGTCAGGTAGAGCAAACTATTCAGAGCTTAAAGGATATGTCGAAAGCTTGTATGATCGACTTTAAGGGTAGTTAGGATGACTCTTGCCTTTGATTGAATTTGCATATAATAATAGCTATCAGTCAAGTATTCAAATGGTCCCGTTTAAAGCGCTTTATGATAGTAGGTGTATGTATCCTATTGGTTTTTTTAAGGTTGGTAAAGCTACCTTGATAGGCTTGATTCGATTCATGAGGCTATGTAAAAGGTTAAACAGATTAGAGAAAGGTTGAAAATAGCACAGAGTCACCAAAAATCCTATATAGATGTGAGAAGGAGAGAACTTGAGTTTGTGATTAGTGACTTGGTTTACCTGAAGGTGTCACCCCTGAAAGGGGTGGAGAGATTTGGCAAAAAAGGGTAGCTCAGTCCCTGCTATATTTGTCTTTATAAGATAATGAGGCATACGAGTTAGACTTTCCTGCAGACTTAGTATCAGTGCATCCAGTGTTTCATGTATCTCTGTTGAAGATATAAATTAGTGATCCAGCCTCAGTTGTTTCCCTAGAGAGTGCGGGTTTGAAAGATAGCCTTTCTTATGAAAAGGTTTCAACTGAGATTCTTAACCATCATGTTCATAGGCTGAGGAATAAGAAAGTTGCATTAGTAAAGGTTCTTTAGATGAATTAGTCTATTGAGGGGAGCTAGTTGGGAAATTGAAGCAGACATGATGACGAAGTGTCCTCACCTATTTCTTTCGACTTCTGTTCCATCTTTAGGTAACCATCCTTCCTTAATAATCCTCTCAGTCTCACATCATTTAGTTACTCGCATGTCTAAATATCAATTCAGGAGTTCAGTCAATTTATGTTTTAGTTACAGATTTAGTTATCATGACAATATTCAGCTCTTAGAAACTTAGTGTGGGTATTGCAGTTCTTTCCCCAAACTTTTCAGCTTAGTAGTCTTCATTCGAGGATGAATGATCCCAAGGTGAGAAATTGTAACACCCTCAAAATTCATGCATGTTTGTTGGAGGTATTCTATGTGTGTGTGGGGGTGATTTGACCCTTATAGAAGTGGAAAAATGTTTGAGATGAGTTTTGAGTAAGAAAAGGATATTTGAGTTCGCATTTATTACCATAGTCTTGTTCTACAATTCTAAACATTCTTCTAGTGGGAAGCTTTGCACATTTTTAATTGTATTAGAGTAACAAATCATAAGTTTTATTTAAAGAGAATAGACAGACAAAGTTCATGGTAGCTTTGGAAGAGAAACATTGAGGTATGTTAAGGTTATCCGTTCTTTTTTTGGCATGATTTCATTAAAATTATGACTTTCGGGTCTATCGAGCTCTCAAGGAATCAGTTGTTAGATGGATGAAAATATAAATAGGAAATAAAAATAGTTATTAGTAAATTCTACTCTTTATTATTTCCCTTAAATACTTCCACACCACCATTTGATTAATTTATTTTCATGTGTCATACGTTAAACTGATTGCCCAAAATTAACTGGAGAATCTCAATTAGAGTGGTATATCCCTTAAGTCATTTGATATTGAAATTATTGACCAATACAAAAGTCTTTTAATGTAATTGCACCACAATATAGGAGCATAGACATAGCACTACCTATTAGTTACCAAGATTCGAACAACGTGGGTTTGTGTGGGCAATTAGACTTGGGATGATGGATCAAGTAGACATGAATTATGGTTATGGTCACCGTTTTATGTGATTGTGAAATGAAGAATGGGTGGTTACATGAACATTAATTGTGGGGATGCTATTTTGCATAAATAAGTATATTATTTGTGGTGTTACTATTTTTCAAATTCATGCTTTATGTGCTTTTAGATATCATGGTTGTCTTATTATTTATGTGCCTTTAGGTATCATGTGTCACGCCTCGAATTCCAACGGGGCGGAGAGGCACCCGAAGCTGGTAAGGCCTGAGAGAACCAATCATCTTTCATGAACATTCGTATGCGTGTCACTCAATGAACATCACTATCACGTATAGACACAAGAGGCTAATGGTGGAAGTCATGGAAAACATATGATATATACATATATGAAACTTGGCCGTTAGGGCCACCATGTCAAAAAAATACATTCCTTACATCCCTTCGTTTGTCCCAAAACATCTACAAAGCCTCTACAGATACATAGACATAACCAACCTACAGTCGAGACACGTCCCCGTTTTATACAATACCAAAACAAATGTACATAATGACTCTGAAAGCCCCGAACCGACTGGAGCTCACCAATGATCCACAAATGACCTGCAACCTACTGTGGTGGTCTACTAGCACCTGTTCCTGTAGCAAGTAAGGTTAGTCCCCCAAGGGACGTCAGTACGAAGAATTTACTGAGTATGTAAGGCTACACGAAACTACATGATATATAAATACTTCAATGGAATCAAATATAAGAGAATGGTTAATATTGCTAAACCACCGTTCTGTATGTGTGGAAACATGTACATTACATTTGTTACTTTCTTTGCCTTTACGTTCATTACTCTTTATCTTTCTACCCATGCTAGGCTTTTTTGTCGCCCCTGGGATGAGATTTATAGTTCTACCCTTGCTAGGCTTTTTTGTCGCCCCTGGGATGAGATTTATTGTTCTACCCATGCTAGGTACCCATGCAAGGTTTTTCTGTCTCCCCTGGGATGAGATTAACCCATGCTAGGTATTTTAACCCCTGGGATGTTACTCAAGAATATACAAACAATTATACATTACTTTTTTCTTCCATTATAAGAGTGATACATTGGTGATTGTAAATTATTGGAACTTTGTAACATTAGTCAATGAACATGAGACATGTGAATCACAATTGGTTCTGTGAGTAATACTATATGACAATACCTTTGGACATTTTGGAATGGAACAAGTACCATGTCAATGTGAACAATATGTGCTGCTGAAGGATACAGAAAGAGTAACCTTACATACCTTATCTTCCCAATATGAATACAAAGTCCTATATGTGAATACAATAATCTTGCTCCTTCCATACATGTTACTCTACAACACAAGTACATAACGGAGCTCACATTAACAACTAACTACCTTACAATTGCATAAGACGACAATGAGTTACATGATTGCCCTATAACATCATTTCACCCTTTACAATACCATTCACGACATTGTCATACCAAAAATACCACAACATTCCAAACATTGAACAAGACATCATAACCCAATAGCATTTCACACCAAGTTATATCCTTTACTCTTCCTCATTAACACTACATTACAATTATTCCATCAAGTCACCTCAATTCGTTCCATAACAACAATCCCACAAGTTATACACATAGAAAAAGCAAGTTAAGGACATAAACACACCATACATGTTGATATTTCATCCACACCATTCATTTCCATCAAAACCTCAAGTCTCCTTTCAAGTTCAAGTCACATAGATGACACATCTTTTAGCAAAAAGCAAAAGTGCACTACTCAACACTTTTAGACATAACCATCATGATCTACACAATCTCTCATGCATATAATATATAAAATCACAAGAATAAACACTTACCCAAGCTTTCAAAGTGATGATCTTGTCCCAAGAGATGGTGGCCTTAGGGTTTGAGAGTAGAGAGAAAATATCTTTTTTTTGGGAAAAGTCTAGAATGGCATGTGTGGTTTGTGGAATAAAAATCTGATTTTCCACTTTATATAGCCCCTCATGGACATCCTTAGCCACACTTGGGTCTATAATTGAAGTGTTTTACTTGGTCAATGGTAGAATGGATCTTTTCTCCATTTGGCCCATGCCTTTCTTGTAAAATTTGGGCCTCAATTGAGCCCAATGGCACAAGACTAATTTAACCCAAAAAATTTAATACATGATCCACGACTATCTCATGCTTACATAATTCCATAATTGTGAAGACAATATTCAACTCACGAGATTCATGTTCGTAGCCTCATCCCCAAGAATAAGCGATTCTAGCCACTCATGACTTAATTTATCATAAATTGATAAAAATTATAAAAAAAGAAATAAAAATAAAAAGGAAGAAGAATTAACCCTCATTTGGATGCCAAAATCGTCCAAGAGTAGTCCCACCAAGAAGGAATAATGATACCATAACCCAAGAGCCCTATTTAGAGACTAGTGGTTGGAGAAGAAATTTGGCAAAAAGTAGCCTGGCACGCTGCCTGGCGCGCCCCTATGCTGCCCATGCCAAAAAGATTTCTGTCAAAAGTGGCCCGGCACGCCCCTGGGCGCGCCTGACACTAAAATTTTGATTTTCTTCCTTTTTTCAAATTTTCTTTGCGGACATTTGCACAATATCAATAGTCCATCAAAACCAGTACAAAATACGCACTTATTGCTCTCAAAAGTAAGGTAAACATGGTTCAAAGTTGGCGTTAAGGCATATAAATACACCCTAGATCATCAATCCAGTAGGGTCGGAAATGTACGGGGTGTTACATCCTTCCCCGCTTAGAAACATTCATCCTCGAATGTTAATAACATGTTTCTTTCCATTTACAACAATTGCACCTTTGTGTTAGCATATATACATATACACATAATGCTTATAGATACTTACTTGTTATTGCTCCCCTTCCGTACTTTGAACTTTTCCTTCTATGTGAAACAAATACGGGTGCTTTGACTTCATCATGTCTTCAACTTCCCATGTGATCTATTTTACTTGCTGATTTCTCCAATGTACCTTTACGTAAACTATGTCTTTATTCCTTAACCTCTTCACTTATCTATCCAGATACCGATCCTCCGTAACTTATACATCTTCAATGAGAGCGAAACGAGATGGATTTCCTCTGTACTTTCGAAGCATCGAAACAGGAAATAATAGATGAACTGTGGAGAGTTCTTGGGGTAGTGCTAATTCATACGCAACTTGCC
Source organism: Capsicum rhomboideum (assembly GCA_031232105.1). Classification (NCBI taxonomy): domain Eukaryota; kingdom Viridiplantae; phylum Streptophyta; class Magnoliopsida; order Solanales; family Solanaceae; genus Capsicum; species Capsicum rhomboideum. Next base: position 85,058,783 of record CP124712.1, read on the forward strand.
AAAATATTCGGATAATTTCATATGGCACGTTATATAGGGCCAAATTTCCTTGTTTTTCCGAATATCATTACCCCTTTCATTGGTAACACTTTCAAAAATACCCAATCACCTATGGCAAATTCTAATTCCCTTCTTCTAATATCGGCATATGACTTGTGTCAACTTTGGGCCATTTGTAGCCGCTGTTGTATCACCTTAACTTCCTCTATAGCTTGATGAATAAGATCCGGCCCAAATAAGGTAGTTTCACCCGCTTCAACCCATCCAATTGGTGATCTACACTTTTTCCCATATAGAGCTTCATAAGGTGCCATTATAGCAATTATTGTAGACAAATTCAATAAGAGATAGATGATCATCCCAACTACCTTTAAAGTCCAATGTGCAAGCTCGTAGCATATCTTCAAGTGTTTAGATAGTACGTTCTACTTATCCATCTGTTTGAGGATGAAAAGCCATACTCTGTACTCAATTTCACTTGTGTACCCAAAATTTTTAGAAAAGTATCCCAAAAATGTGCAGTAAATTTAGCTCCCCTATCCGATATAATGGAGATTGGAATCCCATGTAATCGCACTTTCTCTTTAACATACAACCTTGCATAATCTTCAGCTGTATAGGTGGTCTTGACTGGTAGGAAATGCGCTGACTTGGTAAGCCTGTCAGCTATTACCCATATGGAATCAAATTTCCGCAGTGTAGAGGCAAACTTGTGATGAAATCCACATTAATCATGTCCCATTTCAAGACTGGAAATTAATACATTGCATGTAACCTCCAGGTTTCTGATGCTCTACTTTTACTTGTTGACAATTTGGGCATTGAGCTACAAATTCTGCAATTTTCTTCTTCGTGTTTCCCCACCAATACATTTCTTTCAAGTCATGGTACATTTTGGTAGCTCCCAGATGAATAGAATATCGTGAATGATGCGCCTCTATCATAATTCGTCTCCTCAGCTCATCTACATCCAGTACACATAATCTACCTTGACATTGAAGTACTCCTTCTTGCGTAAGATCAAATGCATTAGTCAGACCCTGTTGTACATTCTCCTTCAGCTACAATAACATAGAATCTACATACTGCTCTGCTTCTCTTTCACCTCAGCTACTAATGAAGATTCTGCTGCATTTTACACTATAATTCTTTCATCTGGAGTTTCAAGAAGATAAACTCCCAAGCTGGCTAGTTGATGTAGTTCCTTAATTATATCTTGCTTTTTCGTCAACGCGCCACTAGTGCCTCTTATTGCCTATCAATATCATAGTCTTTTAAGAGTTCTAGCCACCTTCGCTGCCGTAGATTTAAGTCCTTCTGCTTAAAGATATATTGCAAACTCTTATGATTAGTGTAAATGTCCACATGAACTCCATACAAATAATGGTGCCATATCTTTAAAGCAAATGCCACAGCTGCTAACTCAAGATCATGTGTGGGATAGTTTCTCTTATGTGGCCGCAACTATCGTGAGGCATATGCTATTACATTACCATGTTGTATCAATACACATCCTAGGCCAACTCCTGACGCATCACAGTATACTGCATACCCTTCCGTGCCTTTCGGATGTACCATTGTGGGAGTAGAAGTCAATTTATATTTCAGATCTTGGAAACTCTTTTCTCACGCATCATCCCACTGAACTTTGTTCACCTTGTGTGTTAACTTTGTCAAGGGTGCAGAAATGGAAGAAAAACTTTCAACAAATTGTCTGTAATAACCTGCCAACCCAAGAAAGCTACGAATGAGGCGTCGTAGGCCTTGGCCAATTCTTTACCGCTTCTATCCTTTGTGTCTCTACCCTTATTCCGTCATTTGATAGAATGTAACCTAAAAATGCTACGGATTTTAACCAAAATTCACACTTAGAGAACTTCGCATATAACTTACGATCACGAAGAATCTGTAACACCTGCCGTAAGTGATTAGCATGGTCCTCTTGTGATCTTGAGTAAACTAGAATATCACCTCTACACACGATCACGAACACATCTAAAAATGGATTGAACACCCTATTCATCAAATCCATAAAAACTGCAGGTGCATTTGTTTGTCCAAATGACATGACTAAAAATTCATAGCGACCATACCGTGTGCGAAAAGCTGTCTTGGTTATATCTTTTTCTCTAACCCTGACTTGATGGTAACCCGATCTCAAGTCAATCTTTGAAAAACATTTGGTACCCTATAACTGATTAAACAAATCATCAATTCTGGGGAGGGGATATTTGTTCTTGATCGTTACCTTGTTCAATTTTTGATAGTCAATACATATTCTTAATGTTCCATCTTTCTTCCGTACGAATAATACTGATGCACCCCACACGGGGACATACTAGGCCTTATGAATCCTTTTTCTAGAAGGTCCTTTAGTGTCTCCCTCAATTCTCACAACTCTGTTGGGGCCATTCTATACAAAGAAATAGAGACAGGCTGAGTGCCTGGAATCACATCGATACCAAACTCTACTTCCCGTTCTGGAGGTAAACCTGGAAGTTCTTCAGGAAATACATCAAGGAATTCATTTACCACTGGAACCGATTGAAGAGTTGGTGAATTCACATCGGTATCCTGTACACTTCTAGGTGGCATATGTACCCCCTTAGAGTATCATTTTCCTTACCGTAAGATGACAAATAACTTTACCTCTCGGTGCTCCAACATTACCCTTCCATTCATGAGCATTCTTTTTGTGGAAAAAATAAAAATGTACCTTCTTAGCTCAACAACCTACCGTGGCATAATACGTAGCCAACCAATCTATACCCATTATAACATCAAACTCTATCATTTCCCCAGCTCAACAATTGCAGCCAACATATTATGACCACAAACAGTGCCTATGCAATTACGACAGATTTTCTTAGCTACGATAGACTCACCCACGGGTGTAATACTCCAAAGACTTAACTAATAATTCTGGTGTTCCTTTATTTTTATTTTTTTCAACAATCAAGGGAGTAACGTATGATAGGGTAAAACCCAGATCAATCAATGTATATACCTTATGTAAAAATTTGAATAGTGTACCTGTATCTACATCAGGAGAAGCCTCCGAATTCTGTCGATCCTCTAAGGCATGGGTACGGTTTCGGGTTCCACTAGCACCAACTAGCCCTCTAGAACCTCTGCCACGCCCCATAGGCTGTACACCTGATGAGGAGGATACAACGGCTAAACATGTAGGTCATACCCTACTACCCGTGCCCTTCTGTGGACACTCTCTTATTTTGTGCCCCGACATACCACACCAATAACAAACATTCATCCCCAACCGACATTCACATAGATGAAACCTTCCACAGTGCTGACACGGCAAACGAGGAGACTTCTGTTGGCTTCTACTTCCTTGTGCTTGATACCCCACTGTCCATGAATCCTGAATCTCACTTCTTTACCCAAACTGGTTTCCTCTATACCCTTTGGATCGAGGTAGAACATTTACTGTAGAATGAGGAAATAATTGTCTAGGTGGTCTGTTAAACACCCGAGACCTATATTCTCCTTGGGACGCCATGAACTGTCCCCTAGGTCTAGCCCTCTTTGATGGCCCCCTTTTAAATTCTTATGTCATTCTCCTTTGCCTTTAATTACCTCTCTTTTGTGCAAAGGTTGGACCAACCTGTCCTTGATTTTGTGCAATGACTATCTGAGTCAACAGGTGCACAACATTCCTTATATCCTGCTCAGTAGCATTAACAGGTGTTTCGACAGGGTCTTCTCTCCTTCTCGGATCTTCTGGAGCTGGAAAAGTAGAAGAAGCCCGTGATACAAATTCAGTTTCAGCCCCACCTAACTAGCTTGGTCACGTGGTGATTTACTAGTTCCTTCTCCGACAAACATCTCTACCTTCTTCTCTTTGCCCCTATCTTGTCTTGTAATCGGCATTTTACTATACAGAAGAAAGCCAATTTCAATGGTCAGATATGATTCCACCTACAACATTGGCTCTCATGCACGATCTAAGAAATGAAGAAAAGAAACAACTCCTAAATGTCCCATAGCCTCCTACTTATAAATGTGGTGCGCAACACATCCATAAGCAAGACTCTACTCAGACACGGCTTTGTAGACACCCTTAGGACGACCTGCTCTGATACCACTTTTGTCACGCCTCGAATTCCAACGGGGCGGACTAGCACCCAAAATCGTTAAGGCCCGAAAGAACCAATCTTCTTTCATGAACATTCATATGCATGTTACTCAATGAACATCACTATCACGTATAGATACAAGAGGCTAATGACGGATGTCATGGAAAACATATGATATATACATCTATGAAACTTGGTCGTTAGGGCCACCATGTCAAAAGCATACATTCCTTACATCCCTTCGTTTGTCCCACAACATCTACAAAGCCTCTACAGATACATAGACATAACCAACCTACAGTCGGTACACCTCCCCGCTTTATACAATACCAAAACAAATGTACATAATGACTCTGAAAGCCCCGAACCGACTGGAGCTCACCAATGATCTGCAAATAACCCGCAACCTATTGTGGAGGTCTACTAGCACCTGTGTCTGTAGCAAGTAAGGTAAGTCCCCCAAGGGACGTCAGTACTACTGAGTATGTAAGGCTACATGAAACTGCATGATATATAAATACTTCAATGGAATCAAATATAAGAGACTAGTTAATATGGATAAACAACCGTTCTGTATGTGTGTAAACATGTACATTACATTCATTACTTTATTTTCCTTTACGTTTATTCATTTTTATCGTTCTACCCATGCTAGGCTTTTTTGTCGCCCCTGGGATGAGATTTATCGTTCTACCCTTGCCAGGCTTTTCTGTCGCCCTTGGGATAAGATTTATCGTTCTACCTATGCTAGGCTTTTCTGTTGCCCCTGGGATGAGATTTATCATTCTACCCATGCTAGGCTTTTTTCTGTTGCCCTTGGGATGAGATTAACCCATGCTAGGTATTTTAACCCCTGGGATGTTACTCAAGAATATACAAACAATTATACATTACTTCTTTCTTCCATTATAAGAGTGATACATTGGTGATTGTACATTACTAGAACTTTGAAACATTAGTAAATGAACATGAGACATGTGAATCACAATTGGTTCTATGAGTGATACTATATGACAATACCTTTGGACATTTCGGAGTGGAACAAGTACCATATCAATGTGAACAATATGCGCTGCAGAAGGATACTGAAAGAGTAACCTTACATACCTTATCTTCCCAATATGAATACAAAGTCCTATATGTGAATACAATAATCCAGCTCCTTCCTTACGTGTTACTCTACAACACAAGTACATAACGGAGCTCACGTTAACAACTAACTACCTTACAAGTGCATAAAATGACAATGAGTTACATGATTTCCCAATAACGTCATTTCACCCCTTACAATACCATTCACGGCATTGTCATATCAACAATACCACAACATTCCAAACATTGACCAAGACATCATAACCCAATAGCATTTCACACCAAGTTACATCCTTTACGCTTCCTCATTAACACTACATCACAATTATTCCATCAAGTCACCTCAATTCATTTCATAACAACAATCCCACAAGTTATACACATATAAAAATCAAGTTAAGGACATAACCACACCATACATGTTGATATTTCATCCACACCATTCACTTCCATCAAAATCTCAAGTCTCCTTTCAAGTTCAAGTCACATAGATGACACATCTTTTAGCAAAAAGCAAAAGTGCACTACTCAACACTTTTAGACATAACCATCATGATCTACAAAATCTCTCATGCATATAATATATAAATCACAAGAATAAACACTTAGCCAAGCTTGCAAAGTGATGATCTTGTCCCAAGAGATGGTGGCCTTAGGGTTTGAGAGTAGAGAGAAAATATCTTTTTTTTTGGCAAAGTCTAGAATGGCATGTGTTGTTTGTCGAATAAAAATCTGATTTTTCCACTTTATATAGCCCCTCATGGCCATCCTTATACACACTTGGGTCAATAGTTGAAGAGTTTTACTTGGTCAATGGTAGAATGGATCTTTTCTCCATTTGGGCCATGTCTTTCTTGTAAATTTTGGGCCTCAATTGAGCCCAATGGCACAAGACTAATTTAGCCCAACAAATTTAATATATGATCCACCACTATCTCATGCTTAAATAATTCCATAATTGTGAAGACAATATTCAACTCACGAGATTCATATTTGTAGCCTCATCCCCAAGAATAAGCGATTCTAGACACTCATGGCTTAATTCATCATAAATTGATAAAAATTATAAAAAAAAGAAATAAAAATAAAAAGGAAGAAGAATTGACCCTCATTTGGATGCCAAAACCTCCCAAGAGTAGTCCCACCAAGATAGAATAATGATACCATAACCCAAGAACCCTATTTAGATACTAGTGGTTGGAGAAGAAATTTGGCAAAAAGTAGTCTGGCACGCTGCCTGGCGTGCCCCTATGCTGCCCATGCCAAAATAATTTCTGTCAAAAGAAGTCCGGCACGCCCCTGGGCGCACCTGACACTAAAATTTTGATTTTCATCCTTTCTTCGACTTTTCTTTGCGGACATTAGCACAATATCAGTAGACCATCAAAACCAATACAAAATACGCACTTATTGGTCTCAAAACTAAGGTAAACATGGTTCAAAGTTGGCATTAAGGAATATAAATACACCCTAGATCATCAATCCAGTAGGGTTGGAAATGTACGGGGTGTTACATCATGGTGATCTTGTTGTCTCGCATAGTGACTTACGTACTTTTTGATATCATGTTTATCTTATTATTTATAAACTTTTAGATACCATGGTGATCTTGTTGGTCCACATAGTAATTTACATGCTTTTAGATATCATAGTGGTCTTGTTGGTCGCATAGCGATTTAGTTATTTCTGTTACAAACATTTGGATTGGATGAGATTTTTATTGTGACACGATGTTGGTGTTATTTTCCCACATGTATATACATAGTGAATATGCATTACATAGCATGCCCTAAGGTCTAGGATCTGTGTGTACGCCTACACCACATGCATTTCATTCCTTTTGAGGTTAGGGATCATGGTGTACACTTACACCACATGTATTGTATCGCATTTCACAATGTTGTGTAATATGACTTTGATTTGTTGTTGTTAGTTATGATGGGGTCTATGGAGACTTAGTAAGTTGTTGGTGTGATGGTGATATAAGAATCAAGCACATATATAATTGGCTGCAAGTTATGGATAGTAGGTTGTCATATTATAGTTGTGACGATTGGGTAAGCTGAAGTAGGGGTAGGTAAGATTGTTGAGGCTATGGTTTACTCGGTTCTGATTATTTTACATTGAATTGTATTCATTATCATATGATTGTCTTTTCCACCTGGGCTTATGGGCGCTCGGAGATATTGCTGGTTGATTGACCATTAATACTAGCTTTACCACTTATTTCAATGTAGATAAACGCCTTTAAAAGGAGGCTGAATCGTGGTAGTTGTATTGGATAGAAAATATAAACAAAGTATATTAGGCTGTTCTAGTTTATATTCTTTGGCATGAACTATTATAATTTTGTACCAAGAAAGTGATCTTTCTAAATACCTTTCGTAGTAAAGGTGACATTGTAAGATCTTCAATATAGTTAAATATATTTTCCCCTCTTCTCAGAATGTCGAACTACCTCAATATGTGTTCAAGTGCTAGAATGAAATGGGTATTCTTAGAGCCAAGTTTTATAAGTTCTCCTCTAAGTCAAATGAGGTTTATTGAGTCATATGAGTTCCTAATTATTACATCGATGTTACATTTGTTTCCTACTGTTACTGTCCCAAGTATATTATTCATATGTCTATAGTTTTAAAAGCTAAAAAATGTTCTGACCACCAAAAGAACAACTTCAAAGATAAAGAAACAAGGCAAAACGAATTAATGTATTTATGGGTGGTATCTGAGGGCACAATTCTAGCATGGATCAATCCCAATTAATGTATTTATGGGTTGTATCCCAGGGGAAAAATCTTAGCATGGGTTGATCCCTATTAATGTATTTATGGGTGGTATCCTAGGGGTTAAAGCCTAGCATGGATCGATCCCTTTTTATGATTTATGAATGGTATCCCAGGGGTTATAATACCTAGCATGGGTCCTTTCCAATTTGTGTATTTATGGTAGTAGCCCAGGTGTTATAATATCTAGCATGGGTCGATCCCAATTTGTATATTTATGAGGACCGTATCCCAGGGGTTAAAAAGCCTAGCATGGGTCACCCTCTTCTACCACTGATCAGCTGGTCAATGTATCACATGCTACAATGTTTATAAAAGCACAGAAGAGTAAAATAAAGCAAAGAATGTAATGTACATGATTCCATAAGTACAAGCAAAGGTGGTCTTCTATCCTTATCTATACATTTATACATTGATTCCTGATTTCATTTGAGCTCTTATTTTACATATGGTAACTTTATACCTTACATATTCAGTACATTCTTTTGCACTAACGTCCCCATTGGCAGAGGGACACTGCATTCATGCTTGTAGGTTATTTGCTGGACAGTGGTCCTTGCTGCATGTGGTCGAGTTAAGATGATAGTTGGTATGCTCCGTTCTTTCTTGAGTTGTTGAGTCTAGAGTCTATTTTGGCTTGGTATAGTTAATGGGTACTTCTGGGCCTATCCCGACTAGTGATTAGTGATTTCTCATTCTAGTGGCGTGTAGGCAACTGTTGTGGGTCTAGTAGTAAGATATAACCTAATTGGCCTTATATTATACTTTTTTTATATTCAAGTTTATCATTGGTGTATTTCTTTTAATTTAGTTTGACCAAGATGGTCCACTAGTGTTGTTTGATTCTGTTTTATACGATTCGCTTAGTCAATTGTGGCACCATGTATTAGTCGCGCCTCCACGATTTTGGTGTGTGACAGACCCAGAATGAATTTGACAATCTCGAGAATTGAACCAAAGGTCCCACTAGCCTAATAACCACCTGTTGGCACTAACAAAATTCCCATCTAAGCCCGTTTTCAAAGAATGATTATATTATCCTTTTTGGATTTAGTAAATGAAAAAATAATAATTTAAAAGAAAATATTTTTTGACTTTTTAAACTATTTCAAAACTAAAAGAAAGTTTCAAAATAATTTAACAATAACGGAGTCTCCACTTAATTTATAAAGGAAAATTAAGAAAATCTAAAAGAATTTTAAAGACTTAAAAACATAAATAAACCCATAAAATTAGAGAAAATGGGTAAGAATTCAAGTAAAGTCTTGAAAAGGGTTTTAAGGCACTCAAGAATGTCCGTTTAAAAATGGTTGACCAAAGACAATTTTAACTAACTTTGAAAAGAGTGGCTACTATTTACAAAACATGACTAACTTAAAATATTAGAAATTTATCTAAACAAAGTGATTTAAGGAAAAGAATTTGAAAATGACATTATCTCATTGAAGGCAAATTGATCCACTTTTGGCTAGAAGGAAATCTATTTAAAAGGAAAATTGAATAAAAATTCCTTTTTATAAATTAAACTACGAAGAAAACACGTTTTTGCTTTAAAAAGGTGATTTAAAAGGAAATGAAATTTGTTGAATAAAGTTGATAGAATCTTTAATTTAGAGAATCTTGAGAAAATTTCCATATAAAAACAAATACTGTAAGAAAACAATTTAGACAATTTTAGGGAAGATTCAAATCTTGGAAAGGGAAAGTTTAATAAAAATAATTTTCTTTTAGCCTAAAGAAGATTAATTGACAAAAATGAGGAAAAAGATTCATTACTTAAAGAAATTAATCATAACGCCCATTTTTGCTCCATTTTAAAACAAATTAAAGGAGAAATTTCGAACAAATGAAGTAGAGTAAAAGAAAAAACAAGGACAAATTGAAATGGAAACACTTAGGAGATCTATTTAGATTAATGATTTATATGATTAATACAAATAATCAAATGAATTACAAATAAAGGTGAGGGTGAGAATTGGGCCCCTTTTTGGCCCAACAGCTACTGTCCCGATTTGGATTCTTTTAATTTTGTGGAATTTTCAGCCCATTTTACACCTATATATCAACTGTATATCATAGATCTTTTTGGAGTATATTTCTTGTATATGAGATGTGTATTAGTCTAATATGGACTTTATTGGGTTTTTGACCCATTCCTCCATCTTTGCAACCTATATATTAATATTCCTGGATGTATGTCCTTCATATATCACTATATATAGTTGTATCCCAGTCCCTTTGGGGACTTGATATGAAGGCTTGACCTGATAGAATGGGGATTCAACCTATTGAAATTCTGGTGGACTCATATGAGGGAGTTCATGCAACAGAAAAAGATAAGGATTATAATTTGTTTAAATAATCCTTGTACATAAAATCAAATAAAGATAAATTGATATTCACTCAAAATTATAGTAGTCTCATAAAACATTAGGAGAGAAAACTATGTCAATTAAACTTTTAGTCAATCCAATCGTTTGACACAACTCCTTTTTAGGAAAAACATATAGAATCTTAAATACACTTAAGAAAGAATTAATAAGAGGAAACGTGTCACGACCCAACCCACAGGGTCGTACCGGGCACCTACCTACACATACCCCGGTAGGAGAACCCTGAATATCTTATGATTCAACTAATGCGGAAGTTAATGCCGTTTATAAACCTGGTCAACTTATTGCTCATTATATGGAAAATCTAATCAAGTTGAAATACGATTACTCATTTAATTCTTCCCAAACAGGTTTTAACACATCAAATATGAAAAATAAATGAGAAAAATAACTACAAGTGACTCTCCAGAATCTAGCCTAAACCGGTACAAGTCTACTTAATGCCATCCGGGCATTTGAAGCATTTAAAAATTAGTCGAGTTACCTTAATTTTTCGTTTACTATTTCACACTATTTAATTCAACTTTCCACTTTACTGAAACCCTGAAAGATAATAAACTATGCACATTCGCTCCATCTTTCTATCCACCTCTTAGCCCAATCAAGCATTAAAGTAACATTAAGTAATTCAATAAAATCAAATCTATACGGATTTTTGAACATATTCATCAATCCAACTCTGTACCTAAGGCCTAATGCATGATACTCCTAACATCACTATTAACAATAAATGCATCTAGCCCAAGTCTAGTTACTACAAAATAAACCTTAGCTTACCTCGTAGGCAAAATATACTACTATGGACAAGAGTGAGCTGTCCCGCACATGCTAGAAATATTAGCATGTTGGGTTCCCTCCAGGTGTGTCTCGTAACAACCCTCATTAACCTTGGCCTTTGAAATTTTATGGTTGAGGGAGTAGGATTTTTTAGGGTGTTTTTGGAGGAATGGGGGGACCGGGGAAATAATTAAAGGGAGGGTTTTTAAAAATCCATCGACTGGGTTACTTCCTGTTACCACTGCAGCGGAACTTTTACCGCTGCTTGGTACCACTGCAGTGGTTAATCGACCACTGCAGTGATTATCAGCAGGTCGGTCTAGTCCTTTTTTGGGCCTCTTGGCCCAATTCCCTTAAGCCCCAATTTTCCTCCCCGATTTTATTTTTTCTTGGTCCATTGTGAACCCATTATTCATCGTGATTTATTCTCAGGGGTATTTTCACATGTAATGATGGGTAGGTTCGTTACATTAGATACCAATTTACCCACCGTTCGTCCCCAACGACCCTAAGGGTTAGGTCGAAACATTTGCACGAGCGCTTGATGGGTTTTTAACTATAAATAGACACTAGAAGGACTACTTAACCTATTCTAGTTCATCATACATCCATACTACTCAATGGGCGACCATTACAACATTGCCTAATCTAGGCCCGACGGTTATTCCAACATTTTCCCTAAGACATATCACCCAATTTATTATTAGAACAACTATCCAAATATATTATACTATCTTTGAGCATGAAAAGTTGAGAAAAAGTTAGTTTGGAAAGAGGTTTTATCGCTACAGCGGTAACTAACCGCGACAGTGATTCACAGCAGTTCAGTAGGGGGAAAATGAAATTTTCCCCCATTTTCACTTCACTCTCTCTCGAATCCTCTCAACTCTCTCTACAAGAATTTCTCCCCATGAATGAATTCATGGTATTTTATTCGTATTTTCTACTCATTTTACGTATTTCTCATTATAGAATAGTAAAATTACGTTAGAATAGAGGGAATTCAGTTGTCTTTGGATGCAACTTTTTGAACTAGAATTTGGTAGTGTTCTTGAGTATATTTATTGGTATGCTTAGTTTTCTTACGTTTCAACGCTCCTATAGCAATCAGGACGTAAGATTGATGTAGTTCACGGTGGGGTTTCCGCCATGGGAGGGTTGAAGATGAAAAGTCATCTTGTTCAATGAATTTCTTCAATTCTGGGCTTGATTTTGGGTGTTTCACACTCCTATTTTTGTATAAAAAGGTTCACACACACTTCCCTAAGCCCGATCTATACTTAATTTTCAAAATTATGGAGAAAAATAGAAAATCCATCATGGGAGGGGAGGTTTACGGGTTGAATACTACGGTACCGCTGCAGCGGTAAATTAACCACTGCAACAGTACCGGGCAGTGTGTCCCCATTTCTTTCCTTTTCTAAAAACTTTGAATTCTCCTTCCCTCCCTTGGTGTTTTGATATAGTTCTAACTATTTTCATGGTATTTACAGGATGATAATGGCCCAATAACCCACATACCACCAATTTTCTTGAAATGCCAGCCACACCTGGCTTAACGAGGGGCGACACAGTAGGTGCTTTCTTCGTGAAAGTGGTTTTGTGATGGAAGAGGTGGAGGACGGTCTGCCTGATTTCAACGATTAGCTGAAAGTTCTGGGTTGGGAGATGCTGACTAAGTCGGTTCTAGACTGCAACCTAGATTGGGTCCATGAGTTCTAAGTTGTACTCCCAATGGTGGAGTAGGCAGTATCCTTCCCTACTATCTAGATACGAGGGAATAATGTGCCCATAGATGCCACTACTATTAGTGAGGTCTTGGGGTTCCCAACCCTTCAATTATAGCCTTCAAGGCAAAGGTTCAGGAGTCCGACTTGAGATGGGCAGCTTGGTATTTAACACTAAATGATGTGCCGTATAACCCCCTAAGAAGAGGAGTACCCGATATGAAAGCAAGAAAAAGAGGGAGAAAGCAGAGGAGGGTGAGAGTAGTGGGGCTAGTGGAAGTGGAGATGTCCCCCATTCCTGGGCACTTTCTCCTCCTAGCAAATAGGTGGCTAACCTTGCTGCCATACGAGTAACACCCCGTATATTTCCGAACCTAATTGATTGTCTTAACATTTATGGAATTATTTAAACATGAGATGGTTGGTGGATTATATATTAATTTTGTTGGGCTAAATTAATCTTGTGCTATTGGGCTCAATTAAGGCCCAATAATTAGGCAAAAGACATTGCCCAAAATGGAAAATGACCCATTCTCAATGTTGACCAAGTAAACACTTCAATTATTGATCAAGTAAACACTTCAATTATTGACCCAAGCATGGATATGTATGTCCATGATGGGCTATATAATGTGGAAAATCAGATTTTTATTCATTTAGACACATGCAAATCTAGAAATTTCCACAAGATATTTCTAATCTTTCACAAACCCCAAGCTACTAACTATTTGGACAAGATCACTCCTTTGCAATCTTGGATAAGTGTTTAATCTTAGGGTTTAATATATTATATGCTTAATATGGTGTATAAATCATGTTGGTTATTTTGGCAAAGTGTTGGACAGTTCACTATGTGTAAAACAGTCGACTTTTGCGTAATCGGTGAAAGGTTTTGCCTTCTAAACTTGAAAGTGGACTTGTGGTCTTGAAATGAAGTGAACATGATGGATTAAATATCAACATGTAATATGTGGTTATGTCCTTCAATTTCTTTCTCCTTGTGTATAACATTTGGAATTGTTGTTGTGAAATTGTGGATGGAATTGGTGACGTATTGAAAGGAAAATGTAGTTTGCTGATGTTTATGTGTGTTGTGAAACCATGTCTGTTCGTTGGCATCTAAGATAACTTAAAATATGAAAAGAGAAGTTTAATTATGACCATGGACCATTCATTGCAAAAAAGGACCCGAAAATGACCCCCGGAGGCTGAAATGGGCACCCGCCCGCAGGGCACCTGCGGGCGCAGATGCCAACGCAGGTGACCCTAGACTAGGCCAATGGTCACCTACGTATGTACCTCACCCACCTTATGGCGCAGTTGGCTTCGTAGGTCATCCCAGAACTCCGTTTCCATTGTTTTTGCATCTCTTTGACCCCCCAAGACCCCTATACCCTTCATGGATGCAATTATCAACTTATGGTACCTTTTGAATGATATTAAAGGAGTATCCCGGAGGAATTTTGAATGGTATCAATTATGGATTGTTTTTCATGTGTTGTTTTGAAAGGTATTGAGATGACTTGATGGAGTAATTGTGACATAGTGTTAATGAGGAAGTGTAAAGGATAAATTTGGTGAGAAATGTTATTGGTTTATGATGTCTTGGTCAATGTGTGGAACATTATGGTATTGTTGGTATGGTGATGCAGTAAATGGTAGTGTAAGAGGGTGAAATGATGTTATATGGCAGTCACGTAATTCATTGTCGTCCTATGCACTTGTAATGTAGTTAGTTGTTAACGTGAGCTCTACGATGTACTTGTGTTGTAGAGTAACACGTAAGAAAGGAGATGGATTTTTGTATTCACATATAGGACTGTATATTCATATTGGGAAGATAAGGTATGTAAGGTTACTCTTTTCAGTATCCTTTGGCAGTATCTATTGTCCTCATTGTTACCGAGCTTGTTTCTCATTTCAAAATGTCTCAAAATATCTCATGTCAAGTTATCATATGTTGTAAGGAGATGGATTTTTGTATTCACATATAGGACTGTATATTCATATTGGGAAGATAAGGTATGTAAGGTTACTCTTTTCAGTATCCTTTGGCAGTATCTATTGTCCTCATTGTTACCGAGCTTGTTTCTCATTTCAAAATGTCTCAAAATATCTCATGTCAAGTTATCATATGTTGTTGTTCATATGTATCTTAATCATGGACTGATGTTCCAAAGCTCTAATAATGTTATGCCTATCAACGTATTAATCTCTCAAAAGTAAGGAAATAGAGTAATGCATAGTTATTAGTTGTAAGAGTACGGGTGGAAGCTCTAGAGGCATAAGCCTAGCTCGAGCCAATTCCGAGGTTATTGGATAGGGGGAAGCTATAGAGGCATAAGCCTAGCTCGGGCCAAACATGACAGGGGGCAGCTTTAGAGGTAAGAACCTAATTCGAGCCGAACCTCATATATTGGTTTATGGGTGGCAGCTCTAGAGGTAAGAACCTAGCACGAGTCGAACCTGATATATTGATTTATGGGTGGCAGCTCTAGAGGCATAAGCCTAGCTCGGGCCGATCCCAACATAACGTTATGTTATGTTAATACCCACTGATCAGTTAGGGCCCGGGTACGATGTGACACAGGTGATGATGATTAAACATAGAAGCAAAGAAGCAAAGAAAGTTGAAAGCAATATACATGGTTCCAAACATACAGAACGATGGGTTATCCATATTGACTATTCTCTTGTATTTGAATTCATTGAAGTATTATGTATGATGAAGTTTCATATAGCCTTACATACTCAGTACATTCTTCATACTGACGTCCCTTGGGGGACTTACCTTACTTGCTGCAGGCACAGGTGCTAGTAGACCTCCATAGTAGGTTGCAGGTCATTTGCGGATCATTGGTGAGATCCAGTTGGTTTGGGTCTTTCTGAGTCATTATGTATATTTGTTTTGGTATTGTATAAAGCGGGGACGTTTTTCGACTGTAGGTTGGTTATGTCTATGTATCTATAGAGGCTTTGTAGATGTTGTGGGACAAACGAAGGAATGTAAGGGATGTATGCTTTTGACATGGTGGCCCTACGACCAAGTTCCATATATGTATATATCATACGTTTTACATGACTTCCGCCATTAGCGTCTTGTATCTATACATGATTGTGATGTTCCTTGAGTGACATGCATACAAAGGTACATGAATGAAGATTGGTTCTCTGGGGCATTACTGGTTTTGGGTGCCAGTCTGCCCTAGTGGAATTCGAGGTGTGACCGCTATATGTAGAGGACTCAGGTACCCCAGTCGACATTGGCTCTTTCGAGCTTTGCTACACTGGTGGACCCAGCTTGAGCCTATGCTGAGCTCCAAAGGGAGCTAGATAAGGAGAAAAAGAAATACCACTCCTGAGACTAGGATTTGGAAGGTTGTGTGGGTAATATTTGCATGCACCCTCAAAGATAGGGAGCTCCTACAGTTGACCACGGAGGACATCAAAGAGTTATCATTCCTCAGTGGCGTAGATAAGGAGGGCTCGGATGCTGCAGGCCTTAGAGAAGATGCCACCAGCTGGATGTTCCCCTTCCCCCTGGTTATATTTTATTGGTTTTTGAATTGGATTTCCCTCATTTGGGACATGTAACAAACAATTACTTTCTTTTATTTTCGTACTTTACAAACATTTTCCTTTCCCCGTCCCTTTAATAATAATAATCACCTTATCTTATAATGCATGTTGGATACTTTTTATCACTTTATTGCTTTAAAATCAGGATTGCTTTACAATAATTGAAAAAGTGCAAAAATAGGGGAACACCTGGTAAGATTCTGCCTGGAGCCACTACAACGGTAGCCTCCTGTAGCTCTGCTTTGATTTTTCCTTACCCAGTCTCAGGTTCTTTTTATACAAAACTCTTTTAATGCACGTTCAAGTGGCACAATAATCTGTCGTTATACTTCATATAACTGAATTTGTAACTCTGTTGCTCTCGAACCAAAACTAACGCAATCTTTCGTCTACAAAATTAAATGATGCTACACTATCATTAATCTTCTTAACTACTCAATTTGTTATCCTCAAGAGTGTTCCACCAACAACTAGGCATCTGGGTGGTTCGCACGGGATTGGGTAGAAGACAAGTAATACTCCAAATCACCGAGAGATGAGTTGTAGCTCAAGTCGCGAAAATGAAGACATTCTCAAGATCACACCTGATCCTTGTGTATATCGGTCTGCTTGACTACACACCATCCAACCATACACATATTCATCAATCATATTTGAGAATTTAAACATCACCAAGCAAGTTACCATACACTACCATCAACAACAATACACATAGCATATTTCAGCACATTATTTCCTCATCATAAATACTTATCACTAATTTGAACACAACATAACAATCCACATTTATGTTTTTATTGATCACTATTAGTTGGACATCTTATCCCAACTTTTCCATGTTAAGAGATACTTATTGGGACCAACTAGTCCTAATTGAGATGATTGAGATACTAATTGGAATCGACTAGATACCAATTAAACTTAATCCAGGGGTATGACATTGAGAGGGTATGATAGGAAAAAAGAAAGTGACATAGATTCCTAGATGCCGTGTAGCTTCCTATAGATTTGATGTGGACGCCAACACACCAATCTGTAGAACTCTACTGAACATTTGTTATTGTACTAGGAGATCGGTAACCTGGACTGTGATACCATATTTGTCACGACCCAACCCACTGGGTTGTGCCAGGCACCTACCTATACCTACCCTAGATCGGAGAACCCTGAATATCCTATGATTCAACTAATGTGGAAGTTAAAACAAAATATAAACCTGGTCAACTTAATGTTCATTATATGGAAAATCTAATCAATTTGAAATATGATTACTTATTTAATTCTTTCTATATAGGTTTTAATACATCAAATATGGAAAATAAATGCAAAAAATAACTACAAGTGACTCCCCAGAACCTAGCCTAAATCAGTACAAGTCTGTTTAACGCCATTCGAGCATTTGAAGCATTTATAAATTAGTTGAGTTACCATAATTTCCCGTTTACCATTGCACACTATTTCATTCAACTTTTCACTATACTCTAACCCTAATAGATAATAAATTACGCACATTCATTGTATCTTTCTATCCACCTATTAGCCCAATCAAGCATTACTGTAACATTAAGTAATTCAATAAATCAAGCCTATCTGGATTTTTAAACATGTTCATCCATCCAACTCTGTGCCTGAAGGCATAATGCATGATACTCCCGACATCATTATTAACATTAAATGCATCTGGCCCAAGCCAATTTGCTACAAAATAAACCTTAGCTTACCTCATAGGAAAAACATACTGCTATGGAGAGGAGTGAGTTGTCCTATACGTACTAGACTCAGGTTTCCTCTTGGTGTGTCTCATATTCTCCCTCATGAACCTTAGACTTTGAAATCTCATGATTGTGGGAGTACGATTTTTCAAGTGTTTTTGGAAGAAGGAGGTGACCTAGGGAAATAATAAAAGGGAGGTTTTTAAAAATCCCCCGACTGGGTTACTGCCAGTTACCGCTACAACAAAATTTTTACTGTATCAATGGTACCACTGCAGTGGTTACCGGCATACCAGCTCAGTCTTTTATTGGGACTCTTAGCCCAATTCTCTTAGGTTCCCTATTTTCCTCCCTGATTTAATTTTTTTCCGGATCTATTTTGAGCCCATTATTCATCGTAATTTAATATCGGGGCATTTTCACACGTAATGACAGTTTGGGTCATTATAAAACAAGACTGATCAAATTAATGGACACATTGGACTGCAATCAAAAGGGTTGACATTGCGTTAGATGCAACTGGGCCATTTTCAAATGAGTTCGATTTGAAAGAAAAAGAATGATTTTGAACATAACTTGAATTTTGCCAAAAAAATATATGTAATTACAGTTCATAATGGAATAAAACAATGATGACAAGTTGATCTATTAAAAGAAAATGCTTGTGATTTTGTTATGAAAATAAATTTCTACTTGTGACACTTTGGATGATTACTTTATACTTAGCTTAGAGAATTTCCTAGTTATGGTCATGTTGGCTAGAAATGGTCTTACTCTTAAGACTTATAAACAAACAATAGGACCAAAAACCTTCTCATAACATCACAAGAGTATACCAATGCCAACCAAAGGAGCATAATTCTAACATTCTTGTTTAAAAACTCGATACTTTTTGCTTGCATAGAGAAACATAAAATAAATAGAATGTTGAATTTAACTACTAGGGTAAAATTCATCTTGTAAGCTACAAAACTTTGAAAAGTTTAAACACATAGTTGAAGGCTAACCCTACATGGATGACTATTATTAAACTAAAATTTAACAACTAATCCAAGCTAAAGGAATTACAGAATTAAGCTACAACATAAAGTTGATCTAATAAGATTATGAGGTCGAGAGATACAAAATTCAAAGATCGATAACCTCATATTGAAATCTAAATCAACACCAGCTTAATATGCATAAAACTTCACACCACATAACTTAAACTGAATAGAAAATGAATTAAAAGAAAGAAATAATACTTAAAACGAATGAGTAATTTACTTAAGTTAGCCAACTAGTGTTAAAGCATTCTATAATATCTAGGAAAGTTAAAACGTGCTAGTCAACAATAGGTTAAAACCACAAAAATGAAGGAACCTCTAGGTAATTTTCCTTATTTCCATACATTTTTAGCATTTTGAGAATTTCCTATAGCTGTTATGGGTTATTCATGACTTGTTGGGACCGACGATTCAATTTTTGGACAGTTAATTTGAATTTTAAGCCAGTTTCACTATCTCTGAGTTTCTAAAGCTGAGAAATGGGATTTTGGTCAAAACTTCTAGTAAATGGCCTCAAATGAGAATTTTGACAGTTGTATTAGCTGTGGAACATGGATTTTGCATTAAGGGAACCTTTAGTTTAGGTCTCGAGGCTTTCAGACTCACTTTGAGTTATTGAGTGGATTTTAGTTAAAAATTAAATATGGGCTTGGACCCACATTTGATCGAAACGAACTCTGTTGGAAATTTTTTCAATTCCATTAAGTTTGAAATGTTATTTTTGAGAGGGTAGCATATTTTTCTTGCATGCATGGGGTTTCGTACAAATTTTGAGGACCCGTTTAGAGAGTTCTTAACTTAATTCAGAGAGTTCTTAACTTAAGATTTTTACTGGTGCTCAGTACGTGGTGCAACCAAATTACATCAGCGTTATCACCGTGAGGAACTTTACAATCATTAGGGTCAAAGGAATTGTCCATCACAATCATGAGGTGGGCTATTGCAACCATGATGAAAGGAGCAGTAGGTTCGGGTTGGGTTGTTCATCGCTATCGCGAGGCTAGCCACCGCGATCATGATGGTGTAAGTTAGTGGGGTCCCGCGATCTCAAAAGAGGTCCTCACAATCATGATAAATGAACCTCTATATAAGGCTCCTTTCTCCATATTTACATTATTTTCTAATTGTATTTCCTCTATTATTGAGCTTGGAAGCTTAGGAATTAAGGGAAAATCATCCAATTGAGTTTGGGTATGATAATTCTACTTTCCTTATTCATTTTCCACTGGCTTTCTCATCAAATTTGTTCTAAATTCCATGAAATTGTGAGTTTAAATTCTTGTTTCTCTAGACATGGTGGGCTATTTTGAGCCCCAATTTGGTCCCCAATCATGCTTAATTTTTAGCATATGATCCTTGTCCTACGAGTGTTGTAATTGTGGGTTTAATTTTAAAATTTTGTTAGCAGGCCCCACAGATCAATTTTTGACCTGATTTTGGGACCAAAGTTTAAATTTGTAATAATGATATTATTTTTCTTGTCTTAAGAGTAGTCTCTTACTTTGATAGTGTGGCAACAATTAGAGGATTCCGAGAAAGGAAAAGACCTGGAGTAGTTGATTGAGAGCAAGAAGTTAGGCCTCCAGGTAGGTTACGACTTATCTACTTTTAGACTTGGCTTGATTAAGCTATATGTATAATAATTTTCTATTTTGTGGTGAGACATTCTAGTTTGGAGGTATATTATCTAGTTATTTATGGCATTATTAGGTTACTTAGGAGCCTTAGAGTAGGATTTCTCTGTCAACCATTACTTTAGAAAGTTACTTCTCACTTGTAGCTTCAAGGAATACTATTGGAAGCGTTAATCTAGGTTTAGGTAGTTGACTTGCCTTAGGTAGGGTTCTTCAGGATATTGTGGTTGTATTATTGATCCCTTTAGGTAACTATGGTACTTGTTAGTGTAGTTTTGGAGGCTTGCGAGTTGAGAATATGCTCAAATAAGGTCTCATTTTTCTAATAGCATCGTTGATATAGTGAGATAGCCCTGATTTATCGTGGTACTTGTTATTCAGGCTAAGTACTGGTTGATCGACCAATTTTCCTACATTATTCATTCATGTTATTCTTGCATATTCATGGTATATGGTTGAATTAATTTAAAAACACCATTTTGGACTTTAAATAGGAACTTAGAGAAATTTTATCTATACATTGGTTTTCAAAAAAGGGAAAATAGATCATTTTAGTGCCAATTTGATTTTGGGCACCTATTACACTCATGCTTACTTTTGGTTCTAGTTTGGAAGGTATTTATTACTGATTATCACTTGGAAGCCCCGATTCGAGTCTGAGCAGTGTATATGGAAGATGCCACGAGTCCCCCATAGGTCTTTCCTTTGTGAGCCACATATGCTAGAGGAGGAGTATACAATGTTATTGGACATGCCATTTATCTTATTTTTCATTACATGGCCTCCATTTGCACTCATTTATTCATATACATTGCTTATAGCTAGTATTGTTTGTTATTTGTACCTAATATGCTTATGGGTGTTGGTTGGGTTAAATTTTCTGTTGTTTGTGCCTTCTAGGCTTATGCAACTCCGGTTAGGTTGTGGATAGATTACTATTGCATACTTTAAGGTAGTCTACTTACTTATATCTTTATTAATTGTCTAGACATGCCCTGTCCTTTTGTTTTCTAGCCTTATCATGTTTAGCCTTAGTTTATATTTGTATTTTAATATATTAATATCTTATTTTAGCTCAGACAGCCTATGATTGCTACTGGATACCCCATGTTTTGGTACTCATACTACACTTCTGTATCTATTTTCCTGATTCAGATCCTAGTACGAGTTGTCGCCACAAATGTCCACCTCGTGGGGAGCTATTTTGATCAGAGACTCGGTGTGAGCTCTTGACGACTTGAGTTGTTCCATCTTCTTCTACTTTAAGGCTAGTCTTTATTTTGTATATTGGATGATAGTTGGGTATTTATTGTATCTATTTAGTACTTCTTGTGTATGCACTAGTTCTTATACTGACTTATACTAGATCTTGGGGGTTGTTTTGTATAGTTTGTTTCCTTTTCTCTCTATGTATATATGTATAAGCTCTATTACATGTGTTGTTTCCATTTCTGGCTCAAATGTTTTATAATTTGTTCTCTCATTCCATAGCCCATTAGTTACCATTCTAGGCTATGGGATTCGACTTACCTACATGTGGGTTTTAATAGGTTCCATCATGACATGGATTTTTGGGTCATGACAATCTAATAATAGGGTCTAGATTCACCAACATCATTGGTGCATAAGAAAAATGTCTACAAAAGTCCTATGAATTGGTACGATGATGTCCAAATCCTATATTTGGGAGGCTATAGGACATTTTTAGTAAATTTTCACCTTTTGGATCCTTATCATACACTCTTATTCCTATTGGCTACATAAATCTTCCTTGTTTCACTTTTTCGCAGATGGTTAGGATGAGAGCCATAGCAGATAAGGGAGTGAGCCTTGAACCTACTGCTTAGGTCCCCATCAGGGGTCGAGGTAGAATCCAATGCGAGGTTGAGGAAAGGATTGAGCCACCCTACCAGCTCAAGACCATGCTAGAATTTTATTACTAGAGCCAGTTATTGATCCAGAACTAATGCCGATAGATCTGCCACCACAATAGCTGGTGGGATAAGGACTTGCCCAAGCTCCACCCAGATTTGTGTCCACCAGTTTTATAGGACACCCTAGTTTGGTTATTAAGTATTCTTGAGGGTAAGAATAGAAATGAGGCCCAATCATTAGCCCTAGGAGTGATATAAGGTTTAAGAGTGTAGCCTGCTATTATGGCTCCCCGTTTAGAGGTTCTACTAGTGTTGATGGTTGCTCTATCGATGGCAACCTAGCCAGCCATAACATTAAAGGAGTAGAAAATGTTGGGTTGATTTATTAAATTGTGTCCGCTGTGGTTTTCAAGTTTATCGAAGGAGGATGCCAATGAGTTCCTTATCAGTTGTCAGGAAAGGTTGCATAACCTCAGCCTAATGGAGTCTCATGAAGTATATTACACTATGTTTTAACTATATGGATTAGTAAAATAGTGGTGGAGGGCTTATGTTGAGTGCAGACCAGCAGGATCCCCTTTTAGACTTAGGTACAATTCTTTGAGCCTTTCTTGGGAAATATGTTCCTTAAAACAAGAGGGATAGACTAAGAGATAAGTTTACAAATTTGCAGAAAGTTTCTATGGCAATGTCTGAGTCTGAGTCGAGATTCATTACCAGATACACCACTAAGATTACATGTATATTTAGCATGTAAGGGTGTGCTAGTTTTTCAAGGGTTTGAGGTATCAATTTTACCTAGCTATTGAGCAAATGGTATCTTTAGGTCACCTATTTTTATGTTGACCATATAGGGCATAAATTATGAGGCCTATAGTGGCAGCCAAAAGAAGCCCCACCGTCAGGCAGTTTCAATTATTCTTAGTTCATAGGCAGGCAGTTTTCTGGTAGAGTTCAGTAGCAACACTAATATGGTCAGCCTAGCAGTCCTATGCAGGCAACAGATCAGATTACAAATTGGGGTCAGATAGGTCACAATGGTTAGAGCTCTTGTCAGACATCTAGGGGTTCTCATTCTAGGTCTTCAGGCTATGGAGGCCAGTTAGGGTTAGCATGTACTTTTCAAGAGATCAAGGCATCCAAGGCTTGTTATGGTTGTTGAAAGGTTGGATATTTCTCTAGAGAGTGCCCTCAATATGGGATGATTGAGCAGTCAACATAGCTAGTTCATCCTCTTAGGGCTATAGTTCCACTGGCCAGGGCTGGTGCACAGGGTAGTAAGGGTGGTCCTCAGGGTGCTCGTAGAGGTATTCAGCCAGGTAAAGTAGGTGGACATTCAGGTACTCAATCCTATAGTAGACATGGAAAGTTGTATGCCTTTCCTTGTAGGTCGAAGGCAGAGGCATCAGATACTGTGATAAAAGGTATGGTTTCAATTTGTCGCCATCCAACCTCTATTTTATTTGATTTGGGTTCCATATTCTTATGTACCGGTCTACTTTACTATCGATTAAGGTTGACTATTGAGCCTTTCCTTGAGCCTATACGTGTTGCTACTTCTATAGGTGATCTTTAGTAGTAGATCAGGTATTTAGGTCCTGTGTGGTGACTGATGTGGAGTATGATACTTGGGCAGATCTTTTGGTGCTTGATATGGTTGATTTTGATGTAATTCTGGGTGTGGACTAGTTATCCCCTTATCATATGGTCTTGGATTGCTTCACTAAGACCGTTAGCTTAGACATGCCTTGTATTTCCCAAATCGTGTGGCAGAGTCCTATTGTCATGTATCGGCCAAGATTATCTCTTATATTTAGGTTTGGAGGATGGTGTCAAAGGGGTTTTTGGCTTATCTTTCTTATATCTGTGATACTAGTTCCAACTCTCTTTCACTTGATTTAGTTCTGGTGGTTTACGAGTTTATTGATGTCTTTCCTTTTGATTTGCTTGGTTTTTCTCCTAAGCATGATACTAACTTTGCTATTGATGTTAAATCGGGAACCCATTCCATTTCTATTTCTTCCTGCGGAGCTGAAAAAGCTTAAGGTGCAACTCTAAGATCCTTTGGGAAAGGGTTTTACTAGGCTGAGTGTTTCTCTATGGGGTGCTCCTATCCTGTTTGTGAAGAAAATGTGCAGGTCCATGCATATGTTTATTGATTAATGGAAACTGAATAAGGTGACTTCAAAGAATAAGTATTTGATGTCGCATATCGATGACTTATTTGATCAGCTTTAGGATGCAGCAGTGTTTTCTTAGATTGACTTGAGATCTGGCTACCATCAATTAAGGATTAGGGCAGTGGACATTCCTAAGACAACCTTCAGGACTCGCTACAACCATTATGAGTTCCTGGTAATATCTTTTTATCTAACCAATGCCCTAGCAGCGTTCATGGACTTGATGAACTATGTGTTCAGGAAGTATTTGGACTCCTTTTACTGATAATATTCTAGTCTATTTGAGGAGTTTGGAGGAGCACGAGCACCATATAAGGATTGTGCTCCAAACTTTGATAGATGAGTAACTTTATGCTAAATTCTCATAGCATGAGTTCTGGCTTGAATATATAGCATTCATGGGGCATATAGTGTCCAAGGATTGTATTATGGTAGATCCGACCAAGATTGAGGTACTTTGAGATTGGGCTAGGACCACTTCTCCTATGGAGATTCATAGTTTTGTCAGTTTAGCATGGTATTACAAATGGTTTGTAGAGGGGTTTTCTTCCATCGCAACACTATATACTAGATTGACTAATAAGGATGTCCCATTCTAGTGATCCGTTGAATATGAGGCGAGCTTTCTGAAGCTCAAGTCCTTACCCACTTTATCTTTGATTATTACACTCTCAGTAGAAGGCTAGGGATTTACAGTTTGTTATGATGCTTCTAGGATTGGTTTGGGTTGTGTTCTGATACAACAAGACAAAGTGATAAGTTATGGATGAAGATGCATGAGTGTAGTTACCCTACCCATGACTTAGAGTTGGAAGTCGTAGATATTCACCAACCATCATAGCCTACAGTGCATTCTCAGCCAGAAGGATCTTAATTCAAGGCATCACAGGAGCCTAAAGGTGCTGAAAGACTATGATGTTACCATTGTTTACCATCTGAGCCAGGTAAATGTGGTAGCAGATACCTTTAGCCAGAAGATGATGAGTATGGGGAGTCTAGATTTTCTCCTATTTTTGGAGTGGACTATGGCTTTACATATTCAATCCTTTGCCAATAGGTTGTTTCGGCTTGATATCTTAGGCTCCAAAAGATTATTGCCCGAGTTTAGGCCCAATCTATATCGGTAGGGCAGATTTGAGAGTGGCAATTGAAGGATAGTAGGTTGAGGGGGAGGGGTGAGTCAGCATTTCTTGACTCATTTAGCCTAGAATTGGTAAGAAATCAAGTCCTCAATGCCATTTTGAGCTAGTTTTAATGTTAGTTAGTTTGTTTTTTAGGGTTAAAGCCAAAAGATGACCAATGAAGCCTAAGGAAGCAAAAAGATGGAGAAAAGGAGCTAAAAATGGAAGCAGCAACACCAAAGAGTTAGGTTTATTGCCAAACCTCTTGGCATATAGCCAAAGTTGAAATTATGTCACCAAAAATTTTTATTCGTGCAGGTTTTGAAGATAGCGGCTTAGCGAGCAGCAGATGAAGTTTGGTGGATTGCCGACGAGTTCGGTGATGCTGGATTTCCATCGCCAAACTCAGTAGATTCAAGAAATTGAAGCTCAAAGATATAAGGTAGTTTGGTGACATAGGGCATGTTTGGCGCATCACCGGTGAGTTTGGCGATGCTCTTTCTATTGCCAAAAATAGTATTTGGTTTTTCTACATTGGATTTGAAGGATTTCTTGTGAATATTTCAATCTAATGGCAAAATTCAATGAGCATAATGGTATAATTTCTTCATCTTTCATTATACTTGACTAACTTCTCCAACTTGGGGGTGTGTGATGATTGAGTATTGATAAATGCATGAGTAGAAATTTTTACTTTTCTAATTGATTATTTATTATGGGTTTGGTGATTATCCCATGTTTCAATTTATAATTAGAGGTTGCAAACTCTAGTTAAGCTTAGATCCTTTATTCTTCTTGAGAGAGAGGATAAGTGTGAGGGATAATGATTAACAATTACTAGATTTATATATTTTAATGATAGATCTTGGAAATAATGCAATCTAATTGAGTTTTTGGATTGGTAATGATGGTACTCATGGGGATTTAGGAGAACCAACTTATGAAATTTAATGCTTAATTGAGAGATTAGCATTAATACCTAAGATCTAGCCTAGCACATTGTTCTGATTAAATTAAGGAAAATGGTAACTCACCCATGTATGATTCCACTCTCATGATAACACACCCCAAGTTACTTTTATCATTGAGTAATACTCTCAAGTCTTACTTATTCCAATTCAACTCTCTTGATAACTACGATTGAACCTGTTCAAAATTGTTTACATAAACCCCCTATTTACTATTCTTGTTTTAAATTAATATTTGCAAGCATTAAGTCAACTATTTACACTCTAAATCAAACTTTTCAAATTCATTCCCTGTGGTTTGGCTTCAACCTCTAAGTTGGGTTAAAAATATTGACTACAACCGCGTGCACTTTTTACTAGTATAATTGAGCATTATCAAAAATGGTGTCGTTGTCGAGGAATGAAAGTATAGAGTTCCTTCATTGAATTATTTTAAATAACTTGTGTTAGTCATAGTTTAGATTTACATTATTTGTTGTTTTTGTTTTGTTTTAGTTGAAAACATGATTTAACATGGTAGTGATACCACAAGCTACGAAGGGCAATTTGAAGAGGATGACTACTTTGGTGATGCCGGAAGAGCAAGTGCCATTCGTCTACCACCTAAGGTGGGAAATTTGGCCTTTCATGTCGTAAGTACAATGCTCCATTTGCTCCAAATGAAAGGCCGAGGTTATTCGGTTGACAACAATATTGGGATGTGAACAAACATCTTAAGAACTTCATTGATGTGTGCACCCCCTTCGACATAGCAGAAGTTTCCTAAGAGTCTATCTGTTTGAGGTTGTTTCCTTTCTCTTTGATGGGGAAATAGTTATTTGGCTTAGGGAATTTCCTTAAGGATCAATTACTTATTGGGTCGAGCTTACCGAGGCATTCCTTGGTAGGTTATTTCCCCCATCCCGAATGCTTCAATTTTGGGATGAAATCACTAATTTTTGCCAATTGAGTTCAGAACCCCTACATAAGTCATGGCTCTGATTCAAGAAAAAGTTGTTCCAATGTCCTACTCATGAGTTTTCGAACAAGTCATTGCTTCAAACATTTTAACATTCGTTGGATTCATTAATCAAAATGCTGGCTGATAATTTAGTTGATGGTTTCTTGATGAATAAAACTTTAGGGTTGTTTCGCGCTTGCTTAATCTAATGACTAATAAGACTTTAGGGTTGCTTCGGGCTTGCTAGATCAAATGACTAAGACAAATCGTACTTGGTACACCCAAAATGCCGAGGTCAAAGTTGGTATTCCCTCATCATTTCTTGTGACCCAAGAGAAAAGAAATAGGATGAAGAGCATGATGAGAACATGGAAAAACTTATGACTCAAATGGATCTTTTAAAAAATCATTTCATGGGTTCAAATCCCTAGACTGTGAATGTCGTGGCTACTAGGGGTAACCCAACTTATGATGATAATGGAAAGGACTCATTTGATGAAGAAATCCAATTCTTGGCAAATAAAGCGGGGGGGGGGGGGAGGGGGGGGGTCTGGACCTACCTATCAAAGACAAGGAGGGAACTAAGGTTGGAACAATGATAGAGATCGAGATTGGCAAGACAAAGATAAAGAAGAGAATTAGCATGACTGAGATAGGTATTGGTGAGATCATGATAGGGATTGTGATTGGAGGGACCAAGATCGTAATAGAGATAGATATGTTCCACTTCATGATCTCCCAAAAGCTAAAGACTCCACTTCAGATCCGAAAAGCTTTAGAATAGAAGACATGCTTGTGAGAATTCTAAATTGGGTCAAAGACAGTTACAAAGTATTCAAAGAAATGAAGGGTGACTTCTCTTCATTAAAGCAAATGGCCATATCTCATGCAGTCTCTATCAAGCAATTTGAAACACAATTGAGTCAAATCTCATCCCACCTAAATCCAAGACAAAAAAGTGGACTTCCTAGTGACACGGTAGTGAATCCCAAGATTGATAATGCATAATGTATGGCTATTACCACTTGAAGCAGAAAGGTACTTGGTGATGAGATGGATAATATTGAGGAAAATCCTAATAAAGAGGTGAATGAGGAGTAAACCAATGCAAAAAGAAAGCATACCAAGAATCCTATTGAATCTAATATTAAGGAATCAAACCTTAAAGAATTGAATTCTGAAGAATCGATTGGGTTTGATAAGGCGATTGCCAATAATGACAACCAAAAAGTGGTTAAAGAAAAAAGTTCAAAGCCAAAAGAGAGTCCAATCATCTCAAATCCAACGATAAAAGTTCCTCTTCTGTTCCCACAAAGACTTAAGAAAAAGATAAAAAAAAGTTAAGTTCAAGTAGTTCATTCCCATGTTTAACAACTTTTCAGTCAACATCCCTTAGTTTATGTTTACCTTGAGATGCCCGGCTATGCAAAGTTCATAAAATACTTGGTGACTAAAAAAAGGACTATGGATTTCCAGACAGTTGAAATTTCACACCACTGTAGTGAAATCATGTCTAGCATTATTGTGGTAAAGAAGAAAGACCCTAGAGCCTTTACTATTCCTTGCACTATTGGTGTACATCAATTTGGTAAAGCTTTGTGTGACTTGGAAGCAAGCATAAACTTGATGCCATTGGCCATATTCAATATATTGGGATTAGGGACTCCCAAGGCTGTGACAATGAGGTTATTAATGCTAGACCAGTCAATCAAAACATCAGTGGGAATTTTTTATGATGTGCTAGTCCAAGTGGATAAATTTATACTCCACGCTGATTTTATCATCCTTGATTATGATATAGATTATGAGGCCCCAATCATCCTTGGTAGGTCATTCCTAGCTACCAGGAGGGCTTTGGTAGATGTGGAATATGGTGAATTGAAGTTTCGAGTGAATGATGATGCAATAATGTTTAATGTATGCAAGTCCATGAAAAAAAATGAAGGACTTAAAAGTTATATCGGTTATCGATTCAATTGATAAAGTGGTGGCTAACACATCAAAGTTTTGTTTCATTAGTGAACCATTGGTAGTGGTACTATAGAGCTATGGTAGTGAAGATATTGAGGAATACGATGAAGTGGTAACATCATTGACTAGGTTTGGTATGTACACTAAGAATTGACTCAAAATTGATCTTGACTTAAAGAATCGGGAGAGGCTTCCTGCCAAACCATCTATTGAAGAACCACCAAAGCTAGCACTCAAGCCTCTTCCTTCTTATTTTTGGTATTTTTTGGGGGGCAAGATAACACATTTCCCATTATTACAATAGTTGATTTATTGGTGTGGTAAGTAAAAGCTTTGAAATCCGTGTTGATGAAGTTTATAAGGGCCATTGGGTAGACGATTGCCAACATAATCGAAATTCCTCCCAAAATTTTCACCCACAAAATACAACTAGAACCCGATTATGTAGCATTGTGCATCAAAGGATATTGAATCCTTCTATGCAAGAAGTGGTCAAGAAAGAAATTATCAAGTGGTTTGTTACGGTTGTTGTGTACCCAATCTCCGATAGTACATGGCTAAGTCCGATGTAATGTGTGCCTAAAAAGGGGGAATCACCATTGTACCAAATGATAAGAATGAACTTATTCCCTTGAGGTGTTCACAGGTTGGCATGTTTGCATGAACTATAGAAAGCTCAATTCATGGACCGAGAAAAACCATTTCCCATGCCCTTATGGATCAAATATTAGATCTATTAGCGGGGCGAGGATGGTATTGCTTTCTTCATAGTTATTACGGATACAGTCAAATTTCCATAGCCCCCAAAGACCAAGAAAAGACAACTTTAACTTGTCCATATGGTACTTTTGCATTCAAATGCATGCCTTTTAATTTGTGCAATGCTCTCCCTTCTTTCAAAAGGTGCATGTTTCCTATTTTCTAAGATATGGTGGAATATTCAATGAAGGTATTCATAGATGACCTCTTGATGGTGGGAGACTTTTTTGAAGCATGCCTTGATCATTTGACAAAGTTCTCAACAAACCTTGTACTCAATTGGGAGAAATGTCATTTTTATGGTGAAAGAAGGAATTGTGCTTGATCACAAGATTTTGGGATATGACATTCAAGTAGATCAAGTGAAGGTTGAAGTGATAGCTAAATTTCCATAACCTATCTCCATGAAGGTGTGAGAAGCTTCTTGGGACATGTGGGTTTCTATCAGTGATTAGTAAAAGAGTTTTCAAAGATAGCTCATCCATTGTGCAAGCTTCTTGAAAAAGAAGCTAAATTTGAATTTAATGAAAGTTGTTTAAGGGCATTCAATTGCCTAAAATAGATGTTTGTGATGGAACATATTATTGTGGCTCCATATTGGTCCCTTTCTTTTGAGCTTATGTGTGATGCTAGTGGGATAGCATTAGAAGTAGTTCTTGGGCAATAAAAAGACAAGTTATTCCATCCGGTTTATTGTGCAAGTAAATCTTTGAATGAGGTACAAAAAAATTACATAATCACAGATTAATAGTTGTTGGCGGTTGTGTATGCATTTGAGAAGTTTCATGCCTATTTCTTAGGCACTAAGGATATTGTTCATACCGACCATGCCCCAATTCGTTACTTGATGGCAAAGAAAGAGGTGAAACCAAGGTTGATCCGATGGATTTTGTTTCTCTAAGAGTTTGACTTCGAGGTGAAAGGTAGAAAAGGTTGTTAGAATCAAGTGGCAGATCATTTGTCCTACCTCAAATAAAATGGGGAAAAGTTGTGAGAGATAGACATTGATGAGTCTTTCCCCGATGAATTTTTTATGGCTTCTTTAAGTGATTTGGTGCCTTGGTATACCTATTTTTCCAACTATCTTGTTTGTGGAATTCTTCCCGAAGAACTAACTTCCTATCAAAGGAAGCAGTTTTTTCATGATGTTAAACAATACTATTAGGATAAACCATATTTGTTTAGGAAATATGTAGATGGTGTGAATTGTAGATGTGTTTTTGAATCGAAAATGCAACCCATACTTGAAGCTTGTCACTCCTCATAATTTAGTGGTTGCCATGGTGGCATAAGAATAGCTGCCAAGGTCCTTCAAAGAGTTTTCTATTTGCCCATTCTCCATCGAGATACCAATGACTTGGTCTGATCATGTACTCAATACTAACTGCAAGGTGGTATCTCTAGAAAGCATAAAATGCCTTTGAAGCCAAATCTTGAAGTAGAATTACTTGATGAGTGAAAAATTGATTTTTTAAGCCTTTTTGTGAGTTTGTTTGGAAATAAATACATATTGGTGGCTGTCGACTATATGTCTAAATGGGTCGAAGCAGTGGAATTACCCAATAATGATAGCAAAAGTGTCACCTTTTTCTTGAAAAAGTATATATTCATGAGGTTCGGGACTCTTTGAGCTATCATTAGCGATGGTGGATCTCATTTTTACAATCGGGTGTTTGTTGTATTGCTAGAGAAGTATAGGCTCAAGCATAAGGTTGCTATGCCATATCACTCCAAACTAGTGGGCAAGTAGAGGTGTTTAATAGTGAGATCAAGGGAATCTTGGAAAAAATAGCGAATGTTAGTCGAATCAATTGGGCAATTAATTAGATGATGCCCTTTGGGCGTACCGAACAACTTTCAAAACACATATTGAAATTTCTCTATGCTAACTAATCTTTGGAAAACCTTGCCATCTACCAGTTGAGCTTGATTATTGTGCTCTTTGGGCTTTGAAGAAACTGAACATCAAATGTGATGATGCCTCTAAGTCAAGAGTGGAGCAATTGCAAGAGATTGATGAATTTTGCCTTTAGGCATATGAAAGCTCTGCTCTTTACAAGGAGCAAATAAAGAGGTGGCATGACACCAAATATTGGAAAGAGAATTTAGAGTTGGAGTGATGTAGTGCTCTTTAATTCAAGACTCAAACTCTTTGCGGGGAAGCTCAAGTCAAAATGGTCGGGGACATTCAAAGTGGTACAAGCTTACCCTAGCCGAGCGATTAAGTTGGAAGGCCATGATAAGTCAAGGTTTATGGTGGATGGCCAATGCTTGAAACAATCCTATGTGGGAGTCCCAAAGGTTACCAAGATTGAGGCGTTCTACCTAAAGGATTCTTGACATGTATGAAGATGTTATCGTGCCACAACGTTAACTAAAGCACTTTTTGGGAGGCAACCTATGTTTTCCTATGTCTTTTGAATAACGTTTGTTGTGTGGTGCAAGTGGATGATTGGTTTTGATTGTGAAAAAACATGATTTGGAGGAAACCACTATGGGCGAACCATTTTGATGAATCACCATAAACATTGACGTATTGCCTAGCTGCTCGATGAAAGCAACATACGGGAGGCCTGGACCCTAGTTCCAGTAGAGGCACTTTGGTGGATCGCTAAAAAGTTTGGCGCATTATCGAAGGCCTCCACCAAAATGGGCCTCCTAATCTCTTAACACTGGTAAGCTTGATGCACTAAAATGCATTTTAGAGACTCGCCACTTACTTTGGTGTTTCCATTTACAACTATCGAAATCTGGATTTAAAGGAGTCCAACATTTTGATTTCTTGACTTTTGTTCTTCATCTTAAATCTTTGCTATACCCAAACACTTCCATTTCCCTTACTTACACCATCTCAATGACACTCACTACATATATACACATACTCACTTGCAGTACCATTGCACACTAGTAGTCGCTGCTGCTCATTCATGTTGAAAAACCTTTGTGTCGATCATCTCCAAAGCCTCTTCCCCTATTTGTGTGCTTTTTTCTCTTAAAGGTTAGACATACGTAACTCATAATATCTTCTCTTCTATTCCATAGTTCTAAACCTGGTAATGCTCAAAGGTTTGCTTCTTTGTTGTGTATATAAGTCTTATTGTGGTCGTTTAAGTGTCTCCATTTGTTGAATTCGCTAATTTCACTTGAGGATCTATAGTTTTAACTCACCTAGGGTTGGTTTAGTAGTCAATTTATCATTTATCTATTGGGGATTCCATGCTTATGCCATCGATTGAGGGTTAGTGTTGAGATAGGTTTAATTGATATTCTTATTTGCGTATTGGGTATGGGTTCTTTCTATAGTAAAATTGAATTTCTTGATCAACTGAATTTCCCCAATGATAGATTGGGTAACATTGTTCTTCAAGGAAAAATCACTTATTTATTATGTTTGGGGAAGATGACCATTTGGAGCAGGGTTGAGAACTCTAACGATAAGCCAAACTTCATGGCGGATCGCCAAGGTTCTCCCTAGCTCACCAAAATGAATAGTATTGAATGGAAAGTTTGGGTTCAAGTTTGGCAATGCTCATCGGAGTTCGCCAAACTGTTTGCCAATTCGCCAAACTGCCACCCTAGCTCGCCAAACATATCCCTACACCGTAATTGAAACTGGTCACTTTGGCTATGAAATATTGTGTCCTCCAAACTCTTTGACGATATGCCATAATAGTTCTGCGATACCAACACCTACACTTTGAGTTTTCTTACCTTGTTGTAGTATATGGTTTTCTTTTTTATGTAGATATGGGTAAGCAAAAACACATTTCCAAAAAAGAAAAGACTCCTCCTCTGTCCAAAGGTAACAAACACAAAGGGGTTACAATTCTCAGTCGCTCCAATCTCGAGAGAATAGTTCAAAAAAAGATAAAGTTTGCTGCTGAAAAAGCCAAAGGAAAAACAAAAACTTAATCTTATGCTTCTAGCAATAAGGAGTCTGAATCCAAACATAATTCTAATTCTTTGATATATCATCCGGCTACTTCTTAATCTGAAGGAGAGGAGGTTTGGAATAGTACTTCGGTTCATGCACCACAACCTACAATAGTGGTCACACCAGCAAATTGAAAAAGGGATGAGGAACTATATAAAGCAGTTGTAGACCCTCACCCCCTGGTGGTTCCCAAACTATTGAACAGACTAAAACTTGAAGGTTATCACACTATCATAGAGTAGAAGAGGTTGTCATTGAATGGATTAATAGATAAATATTTGCCTCATTTGTACACCATTTGGTACCTTGGTTTTGATATTGTCACTGAACCCCGACAGTCTTATATCCCAGCTTAGGTTTGAGAGTTCTATACCACTTATGGCTAGTTGTTACCCCTAAAGCGACTGAAAGGCAAGCCACAAGGAGTGAAAGACAGTGTACAAGTAAGTGTAATTTATGTGCCCTATGATGGGTTAGTACCCCTAATAAGTGACAAGTCACCGTCGTGGATTAAGTCGAGGGTGGACATCAAGAAGACACAAATTAATGTCCCCACACAATTTTGGTTTAGTTTTTTGTGTAGTAATCTTCTGCCATCTTAGAATGAATCAATCCACATCATTTCAAAGAAGTATTACTTGGGTCAATCATTGATCGAGAAAACTTAAATCTTGGGATGATCATTGCCCTAAAAATTAGGATGTGAGCTCAACAGGCTACTAGTTTACTTTCTTTCTCGTGGTTAATCACGGAGATATGTAAGTGAGTAAGGGTCCCTATTTTAAAAAAGATAGATTTTAAAGTTATCCCAAGTTTGGTTGTGATATT
Organism: Capsicum rhomboideum; assembly: GCA_031232105.1. Classification (NCBI taxonomy): domain Eukaryota; kingdom Viridiplantae; phylum Streptophyta; class Magnoliopsida; order Solanales; family Solanaceae; genus Capsicum; species Capsicum rhomboideum. The sequence continues at coordinate 85,094,198 of CP124712.1, forward strand.
CTCCATATTGAGCATGATTTCAAAGATGAAGAGAGAAAAAGTAAAGAGAAAGAGAAAGTTGACACCTCCCATGTTGTTAATATTAAAGGGTTAGATAGTGGTGTTGCACAACCGACTCCTATTGATATAAATCCAACTCTTACAACTCCCTCAATTGAGCCTTCGTCCTAGCCCCATCAACCTAGCCACTGGCCTATGACCATCTATTACTTCAGGCACTCTGGGTACTCTTTTGACTAAGGTTGTGGTGATTTAGATGGGTCACTTAGCTTATTCTACTGATGTAAGGTCAACCAAGTTGGAAACTCAAGTTCCTCAAATGATTCAGGCTGCTATTGAGGCAACTTTAGTGCCCATTCATGAGGAGATGCATAGATTTTGTAATACATTGCGAGTATATGGTGAGAAGATTGATAATATAAGCTTGAAACATAAGATTTATACACAGGATACAGAGTGGGTGACTATGCAGATCAAGATTGCTTCATTGCAGACTCATATAGATCATCTCCAGTTCCTGACTTGTCTCATTTATGGGCTGCACTATCTCAGACCACTGTAGAAGGGGAAAGTGTACCTAAGCCAGACCCATCTAGACTAGCTACTAATGAGAAGGAGGAGGGTTTTGAGACTGAGGATAAAGAGGAGGAGCAGACTGAGGGTGATTCTGGCCTAGTTTTTAAGGTTTAGGATATTTAGGCTATCGAGGTGGTCATTTTGGTTAACACTCTGCTTAGGTCGACTCAGGAGACATCGTAGACTGGTGCTAGCAGGTCTAAACGCACTGAAGAGACATTTGACCCTATGACTGACCCAGAGGACACATTAGAGATGACTACTACTATTCCAGATCCAGCCATAGATACCGTATAGGGAACTAAGTTTGGCACTGGTGCCCAAATTGAGGCCGCTTCTACAAACCATCCATCACATCAGGCTTAGCACCATTCAGGGGACCCTTCCACTTATTCTTGTTTTATATCTTAGCCCTATTAAATTGAGGACACTGCTTTGTTATGAGTTGGGGTATTATTTGGATCTTTAATATTTTGTTTGATTTCTGGTTCTGATTTTTGAGATTCTGGTACTGTTTGGATTTTGATTCTGATACTATTTCTAATTGTGTTGTATTATGTTGGACATTTTTAATTATTATGAGTGCATGCATTTTGGGATTTTTAGTTGAGTGTATTGTGATTTGGATTTTATTTTTTATGTCTTATTTTTTAGTTTTCATAGTAGTAGTGTGTTTGGATCAGTAAAGCTCTTTTTGGCTCAGTGCTCAAGTAGAAATGTGCTAGCAATAGAACACTTTGACTCGAAGAGTACTCTTGAGGAGATCTTCATATGCATGAAACTTAAAGAAAATGAGAAAGCAATTTGTTAATTGACCCGCCTTTAAAAATGCACCCATCTTTTAAATTTTGGTTGTTTGAGTTGAAGTGGTTAGGTACTCATTCTTTATGAATATTGGCATCTTGTGTTGACTACTTGAATTCCTTCATCGATAAGTGTAATGAATACGAAAGTCAATTGACGAATTGAAACTGTTGTTTGAAGTGTGTAGTTAAGTGCCATAAGTGGTGAGGCTTTGATTTGATCTTGTGCCATGCATCCATCTAGAACATGCCCGGTCAGTCTATCGCTAAGCATAGAGCGTTGTGACTTGGATAAATGACTGTAAGCCATCAGTCGAGAGTGACCCTTCGAAATTGACCATATAACAATTTGTACCTTGTGTCCTATTTCTTGTACAACCATGTTACAAGCCATAACCCATTCTCCTACAAAACCCTCTTTTGAACCAAAATCATCTCGAAGCATGTAGGTGATACCTTAAACCAACTTAGGAAAAAAGCCTAAGTTGGGAGTGGAGGAATTGTTTGGTAAGATTTGTGATTGGAAGTTCACAAAATCGGTAGCCATTTACTTCCTTCTCTAGTTCGTCCTAGTATCCCTTGTGAATACAAAAAAAGGAGTTGAATTTGTAAATGTAGAATGTAAGTATTTGAGTTTTTTTGATTTGAAAAGGACGAGAGAAGGAAGTTGTCAAGTGCACCATAGAAATGGTCCTTAGCATGTCTAATGAAGTAAGTTTGGGGAAGAATTAAGTTGAGGTTTCATGTACTGCTTAAAGTAGGTAGATTCACTTTAACCATATGCTATCCTACCTTAATTGTTGCCTATATTACAAGCCATCATAAGACCTTTGTAATCTTCAACTTAGCACATTTAATTATAGTGAGATGAAACATATGGCCAAACCTATGGTATAGTAGTCATGTGCATGATTTTCTTTGAGAGAGAGAGTAATTCATGTTGATCCCTTTATTTTAAATTTGATTACATTGTGAGAAAAGGGGATATTCTAGTTTTAAGGGAACTCAGTTGTATTCATTGAGCACATTGATTGACCTTAGTTGATATCTATGAGCAAGAGCTTGGTTTGGTAGCGGCTAGTTAACACTTGAGGCTTAAAGATCATGAATTGAATATTTGATCGTGGATATTTGTACCAATGCTTTTCAAAGTGAAGTGTGTGTTGGAACTCACAAGTAGTACTATTTATAGACATTATTGTTTTGTTGTGTATGCAATCATTTGCTCGAGCACAAGCAAAGGTTAATGTTAGGGGTGTTGATGAGTCGGTATTTTGTGACACATTTAGCCTAGAACTGGCAAGAAATCAAGTCCTCAATGCCATTTCAAGCTATTTTTAATTTTAGTTTGATTGTTTTTTAGGGTTGAAGCCAAAAGATGACCAATCAAGCCTAAGAATGCTTAAAGATGGAGAAAAGAAGCTAAAAATGGAAGTAGCATCGCCAAAGAGTTAGGTGCATTGCCAAATCTCTTGGTGTATTGCCAAAGTGGAAATTATGTTTCAAAAAGAAGCTGTCCATCCATGCACGTTCTAAAGATAGTAGTTCAGCAAGCAGTAAATAAAGTTTGGCAGATTGCAGACGTGTTTGATGATGATGGGTTTCCATTGCCAAACTTAGTAGATTCAAGCAACTAAAGCTCAAATATATAAGGGAGTATGGTGACATGGGGCAAGTTTGTCACATTGCTGATGAGTTCGGCAATGCACTTTCTATCACCATATCAAGACCTAATTTTCTCGAGTCATGATGGCATCTACTTAACCCACCATTAGATATGCCAAACTATAGCCCAAAATGGCAAGTAATGGGTTAACTAGCGAAACATAAGTAAAATAAAAAAAATAGGCATACGATGGAAATATTAAGCAATGAAAAGTAACGATAAATAAATTTAAACATGTTGAACAATAGAGGGAGGAGGACAAAATATACAAAATAAGTTTCCCCCACGACCTAGTAAGGTCGGTACAAGAGCCACTATACCAAAACAGAATACAAGACAATGACAAATATGCATCAGTCTTAGAATATAAAAATAAGACTATCAAAATAAGCAGAAGGAGGAGGATCAACTCCGTACTCTAAAGCTCACCTTATCTCTGAACTACAGCACGACCCAAGGATGTCGTCAGTAGTAGTGACTTGTACTCGAATTTACATTAGGAAAAATATCCAAAAGTGTAGCATGAGTGTAACACCCTGTACATTTCCGACCCTACTTGATTAGTGATCTAGGGCGTATTTATATGCCTTATTGCCAACTTTGAACCATGCTTACCTTAGTTTGAGAGCAATAAGTACGTAGTTTGTATTGTTTTTGATAGAATATTTGATATTGTGAAAATAAATGTGATTAGGCCCTTGTAGGAGGAGATCTCGACTTTTTGGAGCATTTTTAGAGTGAAAAGTGAGGCTTCAAGGACTTCCAAGCAAAGGATCTTAAAGCTAAGAGGCCAGGCAGCGTGCGGGCCGCTTTTGACAAAAACTTTTATGGCATGGGTAGCAGAGGGGCGCGCCAGGCAGCGTACCGGAACGCTTTTGACATAAATTTTTATGGCATGGGAAGAAGAGGGGCGCGCTAGGCAGCGTGCCGGGCCGTTTTGCCAAATTTTTTTCTCCGACCACCAGTCTATCAATAGGGCTCTTGGGTTATTATATCATTATTACATCTTGGTAGGACTACTCATGGGAGATTTTGGTATCCACATTAGGTTTAATTCTTCTTACTTTTTATTTTTATTTCTTTTTATAATTTTTATCAATTTAAGTTAAACTAAGCCATGAGTGGCTAAAATCGCTTATTCTTGGGGTTGAGGCTACGAACATGAATCTCGTGAGTTGAATATTGTCTTAACATTTAAACACGAGATAGTTGGTGGATCATACATTAAATTCGGTGGGCTGAATTAACATGTGTTAATGGGCTCAATTTAAGGCCCAAACTTAAGTAAAAAGACATGGCCCAAGTGGGGCAAATGACCCATTCTTGTGTTGACCAAGTAAACATGGCATTTAATGACCAAGAATTGGCTAAGGATGACTTGAGGGGCTATATAAAGGCACAAAATCATATTTTTATTCATTCAAACACACATGCCAGTTCTAGACAATTCCAAGATATTTCTTTTATCTCTCAAACCCTAAGCCATCACTCCCTTGGACAAGATCATCATTTTGCAAGCTTGGGTAAGTGCTTATTCTTGTGATTTAATATATATATGCATGAGGGATTGTGTATATCATGATGGTTATGTCAAAAAGTGTTGAGTAGTGCACTTTTGTTTTTTTTGCTAGAAGATGTGTCATCTATGTGACTTGAACTTGAAAGGAGACTTGAAGTTTTGATGGAAGTGAACGGTATGGATTAAATATCAACCCGTAAGATGTGGTTATGTCCTTAACTTGCTTTTTCTATGTGCATCACTTGTGGGATTGTTGTTATGAAACGTATTGAGGTGACTTTGATGGAGTAGTTGTGACGTAGCGTTAATGAGGAAGCGTAAAGGATAAATTTGGTGTGAAGTGCTATTGGTTTATGATGTTTTGATCAATGTGTGGCATTTTATGGTATTGTTGGTATGACCATGCGGTGAATTGTATTGTAAAGGGTGAAATGACGTTATAGGAAAATCATGTAACTCATTGTCGTCTTATGCACTTGTAAGGTAGTTAGTTGTTAACGTGAGCTTCGTTATGTACTTGTGTTGTAGAGTAAAATATAAGGAAGGAGATAGATTATTGTATTCACATATAGGACTGTGTATTCATATTGGGAAGATAAGGTATGTAAGGTTACTCTTTCCGTATCCTTCTACGGTGACATTATACTTGTTCCATTCCGAAATGTCCAAAGGTATCTCATTTCAAGTTCTCATCTATTGTTATTCACATGTTCCTTATTCATTGATCAATTGTTATTCATGTGTTACATAATTGTGGACATGGTTCCAATGTTCTAATAATGTTATGGCTACCAAAGTATCAAGCTCACAGAAGTAAAGAAATGAAGTAATGTATAATTGTTTGAGTATTCTTTGGTGGCATCCCAAGGGTGGAAGAAACACCTAGCATGGGTCGACCCCAATATCATGGGTGGCATCCCAGGGGTTAAAATACCTAGCATGGGTCGATCCCAACATCACAGGTGGCATCCTAGGGGCGAGAGAAAAGGCTAGTATGGGTCGATCCCAATTTATGTATTTATGAGGACCGCATCCCAGGGGTGAAAATACCTAGCATAGGTCATCCTCTTTTAGCACTGATCAGTTGGTTACTTGTTTATCACGTGCTTTACAATTTCTTAATGCAAAGAAGGATGAAGTAATAAATGATAATGATGATGTAACACATGAATAACAATTGATCAATGAATAAGGAACATGTGAATAAGGATGAAGTAAAGAAAAGAATGTAATATATATGGTCCCACATATACAGAACGGTGGTTTATTCATATTAATTAATCACTTGTTTTGATTCCATTAAAGTACTTACGTATTGTGCAGTTTCTTATAGCCTTACATAATCAGTACATTCTTCGTACTGACATCTCTTGGGGGAATTACCTTAATTGCTGTAGGCACAGGTGCTAGTAGACCTCCACAGTGGGTTGCGGATCATTTACCGATCATTGGTAAGCTCCAGTTGGTTCGGGGCTTTTCGAGTTACATGTGTACATTTGTTTTGGTATTGTAAATGTTGTATAAAGCGGGGAATTATCCCGACTTTAGGTTGGTTATGTCCATGTATCTGGAAGGAAATGTAAGGAATGTATGCTTTTGACTTGATGGCCCTAACGACCAAGTTTCATATATATCATATGTTCTCCATGATTTTCGCCATTTGCATCGGTATCCATATGTGATAGAGTGTTGTTCATTTAATGACATGCATATGAGTGTACATGAAGGAAGATTGGTTATCTCGGGCCTTAACGGCTTCGGGTGCCAGTCCGCCCCGTTGGAATTCGAGGCGTGACAAAAGTGTTATCAGAGCAGGTCGTCCTAAGGGTGTCTACAAAGCCGTGTCTAAGTAGAGTCTTGCTTATGAATGTGTTGTGCAGCACATATAATAGTAGGAGGCTATGGGACATTTAGGAGATGTTTTGTTTCTTCATTTCTAGATCGTGCAATAGAGCCAATGTTGTAGGTGAAGTCATATCTTACCATTGTAACTGGTTTTCTTTGTTATAGTAAAATGTCGATTACAAGATAAGGTAGAGGCAGAGGTAAGCAGGTAGATATGCTTGTCGGAGAAGGAATGAGTAAATCACCACCTGACCAAGCTAGGCAAGGTGGAGCTGACACTGAATTTGCATCGCGGGCTTCTTCTACTTTTCCAGCTCCAGAAGAGCCGAGAAGGAGAGAAGAACCTGCTGAACCACCTGTTAATGCTATCGATCAAGATCTCAGAAATATAGTACAAATGCTGACTCAGATAGTTGCTGCACAAAGTCAGGGATGAGTTGGTCCAACGATAAGTGATTATGGTGCGACTAGGGCGGCTAGTCGGTGGACATAGGATTTTCTGAAATTAGACCCTCCCACATTCACTGGGTCAGATCTGAATGAATATCTGCAAGACTTTATAGATCAAGTACAAAGGGCTTTAGATGTTATGCATGTGACTGGTATAGAAATAGTTGAGCTTGTGGCATATAGATTGAAAGGAGAGACAATATTATGGTACGAAGATTGGAAGTGATCTCGTGTTATCGGTACAAATCCACCTAATTGGGAAGAATTTAAAGCGTTATTTCTTGACCACTATCTTCCATATGAGATTCAGGAGGCTCATGCAGACCAATTTTTAAATCTTCATCAAGGGAATATGAGCGTTCGAGAGTACAGTCTGCAGTTTAACTCTTTGGCCCGTTATGCTCCCAATGTGGTAGCCACTATGGCCGACAGAGTTCATCGGTATGTGGATCGGTTGGATCCATATTTGGTAAGAGATTGTACTATTGCTGCATTGAACAGAGATATGGATATAGCCAAAATACAAGCTTTTGCACAAGAGATGGAGGATCAGAGGCAAAGAAGAAGGGCGTACGAATTTGAAAGAGGGCCGTCAAATAGGGCTAGACCTATGGGACATTCCATGGCATCCCAAGGAGAATATAGGCCTCGAATTGTTTTTAGACAGCCGATACCATCATTTTCTTTCCCTACAGTAGGTACTTTATCCCAATTCTGAGGGTTTAGAGGCAGCCATGTTGGGCAGAGTAGTGGGATTCGAGGTTTGCAGACCACAGGATTTTCTCGTTAGCCGTGTCAGCACTGCGGTAGGTTTCATTTGGGTACATGCCGGTTAGGTACGACTGGTTGTTTTTGGTGCGGTATGTTAGGGCACATGATGAGAGAGTGTCCACAGAGGGGCACGGGTGGTATAGCACAACCTACGAGATCAACCGTTGCATCATCATCATCGGTTCCTTCCCTAGGCAGAGGAGTGCAGCCTATTGGGCATGTTAGAGGTGCTAGAGGTGCATCTAGTTCCATTGGAGCCCAGAATCGCACCTACGCTCTAGTGGACCAACAAAATTTGGAGTTTTCTCCTGATGTAGTTACAGGTACATTATCCATATTTTCGTATAATGTATATGCATTGATTGAACAGGGTTCTACATTATCATATGTCACTCTATTGATTGCGAAGAAATTTAAAAGAATGCCGAAATTATTAATTAAGTCATTTGAAGTATCTACGCATGTCGGTGAATCTATTATAGCTAAGCGAGTTTATCGTGATTGCATAATTACTATTTGTGGTCATGATACGTTGGCCGATCTTATTGAGCTGGAGATGATAGATTTTGATGTTATAATGGGTATGGATTGGTTGGATTCTTGTTATGCCATAGTAGATTGCCGATCTAAGAAAGTACATTTTCATTTTCCACAAACGCATGTTCTGGAATGGAAGGGTAATGTAAGAGCACCGAGAGGAAAATTTATTTCCTATCTTAAAGCAAGGAAAATGATAGCCAAAGGGCACATATGTCACTTAGTAAGAGTGAAAGATACTGATGTGGAACCCCTAACTCCTCAGTCGGTTCCAGTGGTCAATAAATTCCTTGATGTATTTCCTGAGGATCTTCCAGGTTTGCCTTCGGAATGGGAAGTAGAGTTTGGTATTGATGTAATTCCAGGCACTCAGCCTATCTCTATTCCCCCGTATAGAATGGCTCCAGCAGAATTGGAAGAATTGAAGGAGCAATTAACAGACTTGCTGGATAAGGGATTCGTACGGCCTAGCATGTCCCCGTGGGGTGCACTAGTATTATTTGTATGGAAGAAAGATGGCACGTTGAGAATGTGTATTGAATATCAGTAATTAAATAAGTTAACGATCAAGAACAAATATCCTCTCCCCAGAATTGATGATTTGTTTGATCAACTACAGGGTGCCAAATGTTTTTCGAAGATTGACTTGAGATCGGGTTACCATCAAGTCAGAGTTAGAGAAAAAGATATACCCAAGACAGCTTTTCAAACACGGTATGACCATTATGAATTTTTGGTTATGTCGTTCGGACTAAGAAATGCACCAACTGTTTTCATGGATTTGATGAATAGGGTGTTTAAGCCATTCCTAGACGTGTTCGTGATGGATTTTATAGATGACATCCTGGTTTATTCAAGATCACAAGAGGACCATGCTAATCACTTATGGCAGGTGTTACAGATTCTTCGTGAGCGTAAGTTGTATGCAAATTGCTATAAATGTGAATTTTGGTTAAAATCCATCGCATTCTTGGGTCACATTGTGTCAAATGAAGGGATACGGGTTGATACGCAGAAGATAGATGCGGTGAAGAATTGGCCAAGACCTACGACGCCTACAGAAATTTGTAGCTTCCTTGGGCTGGAAGGTTATTACAGAAGATTTGTTGAAGGGTTTTTTTCCATTGCGACACTTTAACAAAGCTTACACACAAGGCAATCAAGTTTCAGTGGAATGATGCATGTGAGAAAAGTTTCCAAGAGCTGAAAGATAAATTGACTTCTACACCAGTATTGGTACTTTTGGAAGGCACAAAAGGGTATGTAGTATAATGTGATGCTTTTGGAGTTGGCCTAGGGGGTGTATTGATGCAGCACAGTCATGTAATAACTTATGCCTCATGACAGTTGCGGCCACATAAGAGAAATTATCCAACACATGATCTGGAGTTAGCAGCTGTAGTGTTTGCTTTAAAGATATGGCGCCATTATTTGTATGTTGTTCATGTTGACATATATACTGATCACAAAAGTTTGCAATATATCTTTAAGCAGAAAGACTTAAATCTGAGGCATCGGAGGTGGCTGGAACTCTTAAAAGACTATGATATCGATATTCTATATCATCCAGGGAAATACTGTGGTAGCCGATGCATTAAGCCGCAAAGCAGTAGGAAGCACTAGTGGCCAGTTGATGGAAAAGCAAGATATAGTCAAGGATCTGCATCAACTAGCCAGCTTGGGAGTTCATCTTATTGAATCTCCAGACGAAGGGGTTATTGTGCAGACTGCGGCAGAATCTTTCTTAGTATGCGGATCCTATGTTATTGCAGCTGAAAGAGAATGTACAACAGGGTTTGACAAAGGCATTTGACCTTACGCAAGAAGGAGTACTTCAATGCCAAGGTAGATTATGTGTACTGAACGTAGATGAGCTGAGGATATGAATTATGACAGAGGCGCATCATTCACGATATTTTATTCATCCGGGAGCTACCAAAATGTACCACGATTTGAAAGAAATGCATTGGTGGGGAAAGATAAAGAAGAACATTGAAGAATTTGTAACTCAATGCCCAAATTGTCAACAAGTAAAAGTAGAGCATCAGAAACCTGGAGGTTACATGCAATGTATCAATCTTCCAGTCTGGAAATGGGACATGATTAACTGGATTTCATCACAAGTTTGCCTCATACACTGAAAAAATTTGATTCCATATAGGTAATAGTTGATAGGCTTACCAAGTCAGCGCATTTCCTACCAGTCAAGACCACTAATACAGCTGAAGATTATGCAAGGTTGTATGTTAAAGAGATAGTGTGATTACATGGGATTCCACTCTCTATTATATTAGACAAGGGAGCTCAATTTACTTCACATTTTTTAAAATCCTTTCAGAAGAGTTTGGGTACACAAGTGAATTTGAGTACAGCTTTTCATCCACAAATGGACGGACAAGCAGAACATACCATCCAAACACTTGAAGATATGCTACGAGCTTGCACGTTGAACTTTTAAGGCAGTTGGGATGATCATCTACCTCTTATTGATTTTTCCTACAATAATAGCTATCTTTCAAGTATCAAAATGGCACCGTACGAAGCTTTATATGGAAGGAAGTGTAGATCACCAATTGGATGGTTCGAAGTGGGTGAAACTGCTTTACTTGGGCCAGATCTTGTTCACCAAGCTATGGAGAAAGTCAAGGTGATACAACAGCGGCTAAAAATGGCCCAAAGTCGACACAAGTCATATGCTAATGTTAGAAGAAGAGGGCTCAAATTTACCATAGGTGATTGGGTATTCTTGAAGGTGTCACCGATGAAAGGGGTAATGAGATTTGGAAGGAAAGAGAAGTTGAGTCCCCGTTATATAGGGCTATATGAAATTGTCCGAAGATTTGGGAAAGTTGCGTATGAATTAGTATTACCCCAAGAACTCTCCACAGTTCATCTAGTATTTCATGTCTCGATGCTTCGAAAGTGTATAGGAGATCCATCTTGTATCGCTCCCATTGAACATGCACAAGTTACGGAGGATCTCACCTATGAAGAGATACCTATTGCTATTTTGGATAGACAAGTGAAGAGGTTAAGTAATAAAGACATAGCTTCTGTAAAGGTACTTTGGAGAAATCAACAAGTAGAAGAGATCACATGGGAATCTGAAGAAATGATGAAGTTAAAGTACCCGTATTTATTTCACAAGGAACAAAAAAGTTCAAAGTCCGAAAGGGGAGCAATAACAAGTAAGTCTCTATCAGCATTATGTGTATATGTATATATGCTAACATAAAGGTGCATTTGTTGTAAATGGACAAATGGTATTAACATTTAAGGACGAATGTTTCTAAGGGGGGAAGGATGTAACACCCCGTACATTTCTGACCCTACTTGATTGGTGATCTAGGGCGTATTTATATGCCTTATTTGTAACACCACATAAGTTTCTGAGTCTAGTTGACTACTGTAACATTTATGGAATTATTTGAACATGAGAGACTTGATGAATTAAACATTAAAATTAGTGGGCTTAAGCCATTGGGCTCAATTGAGGCCAAAACTAGAGCAAAAAGACTTGGCCCAATGGGGAAAATATGATCCATTCTTCCATTGACTAATCAACCATTGCATTTAATGCCAAGAATTGGATAACAGAGACTTAAAGGGACTATAAAAAGGGCACAAAATCAGATTTTTATTCATTGTGACACCCATGCCTTTTCTAGAATATTCACAACATTTTCTTTTTGGCTCTCAAGAACCCTAAGTCATCTTTGTGGACAAGATCACCTTTGTACAAGACTTGAGTAACACACAAGGAAGGAGCTGGATTATTGTATACCACATATAGGACTGTTTATTCATATTGAGAAGATAAGGTATGTAAGGTTATTCTATCCGTATCCTTCTGCAGCACATTGTATTCACATTGACATTGTACTGGTTCAATTCCGAAGGGGTTTTGAAGTATCTCAATTCAGGTTGACATATATTGTTATTCACATGTGTCCTATTCTTAGATGGATTATGATTTGCTTATCTCCTATTCATTGACTGAAGTTCCACAACTGTCATAATGTCGTAAATTCTAAGAAAGCTATCTCAAAGGGAGTAATGATGTAAAGAGAGTCTATTTATTTTGAATAGCATTTTGTTTCCAATCATGTAATGTTCCAAAAGTCCAAAAAGAAAAAAAAAAAATTGGCCCTATACAACGTGCCATGTGAAATTGCCGGAAGTGCATAAGAGTTTCATTTCATATTGCTCCCATTGGAAATGTACAAGTTACGGAGGATACCACTAGGAAGAGATACCTATTGCTATTCTAGATCGACAAGTGAAAAGGTTAATAAATAAATACATAACTTTCGTAAAAGTCCTTTGGAGAAATCAACAAATTGAAGAGATTACCTGGGAAGCTGGAAAAAAAAATGATGAAACCAAGGTACCCATATTTGTTCCAAATGGAAGAAAAAGTTCAAAAGTGCGGAAGTGGAAAAAGACTAAGTAAGTATCTATGAGTGTATATGTATAATGTAAAGATGCATTTGTTGTACATGAAACGATGTTGTTAACATTCGAGGACGAATGTTCCTAAGGGGGGAAGAATGTAACACCCCGTAAGTTTCTGAGTCTAGTTGACTACCGTAACATTTATGGAATTATTTGAACATGAGAAACTTGATGAATTAAACATTAAAATTAGTGGGCTTAAGCCATTGGGCTCAATTGAGGCCCAAAACTAGAGCAAAAAGACTTGGCCCAATGGGGCAAATATGATCCATTCTTCCATTGACTAATCAACCATTGCATTTAATGCCTAGAATTGGATAAGGGCACAAAATCAGATTTTTATTCATTGTGACACCCATGCCTTTTCTAGAATATTCACAACATTTTCTTTTTGGCTCTCAAGAACCCTAAGTCATCTTTGTGGACAAGATCACCTTTGTACAAGACTTGAGTAACACATAAGGAAGGAGCTGGATTATTGTATCCACATATAGGACTGTGTATTCATATTGAGAAGATAAGGTATTTAAGGTTATTCTATCCGTATCCTTCTGCAACACATAGTATTCACATTGACATTGTACTGGTTCAATTCCGAAGGGGTTTTGAAGTATCTCAATTCAGGTTGACATATATTGTTATTCACATGTGTCCTATTCTTAGATGGATTATGATTCGCTTATCTCCTATTCATTGACTGAAGTTCCACAGCTGTCATAATGTCATAAATTCTAAGAAAGCTATCTCAAAGGGAGTAATGATGTAAAAAGAGTCTATTTATTTTGAATAGCATTTTATTTCCAATCATGTCGTGTTCCAAAAGTCAAAAAAGATTATGATTATCTTTGTACCAATCTCTCACAAGTAAAAGTACCAATCTCACGAAAGTAAAGAATGAAGTAATGTGAAAGCTAATGTATTTATCCCTCACAAGTAAAGATATCAATCTTACAAGAGTAAAGACGTAAAGTAATGTATGTATGTGTTTCAAGTTTAAGAATGTTTCAATCACAAAGGTATTACTTTTAGAATGAAAGAAAGAATAAGGAAAGAAACAAGTAACGTTTAATTGATGAGAAATCTTGGGTGGTATCCCTGGGGTGGAAGAAACACCTAGCATGGGTCGATCCCAATATATCATAAAGAAATCCCAGGGGCGACACGAAAGCCTAGCATGGGTTACTATAACATACCAGGGGTCACAGTACCTAGCATGGGTTAATAACATCCCAGGGGTGACACGAAAGCCTAGCATGGGTTACTATAATATCCCATGGGTCACAGTACCTAGCATGGGTTAATAACATCCCAGGGGCGAAATGAAAGCCTAGCATGGGTTACTATAACATTCCAGGGGTCAAAGTACCTAGCATGGGTTAATAACATCCTAGGGGCGATACGAAAGCCTAGCATGGGTTAATATAACATCCCAGGGGTCAAAGTACCTAGCATGGGTTAATCTCATCCCAGGGGCGACAGAACAGCCTAGCATGGGTAGAACAATAAAGATGAACATATGTGAAGACAAGAGAAGTAAAGAATGTAATATACATGGTTCCTCACATACAGAAAAAGAGTTTATTCACATTCACTATTTCTCTTATATTGACTCCATTGTTGTTGTTATTATGTATGATACAGTTCTTATGAGCCTTACATACTCAGTACATTCTTCGTACTGACCCCTCTTGGGGGACTTACTTTAATTGTTGCAGGCGCAGGTGCTAGTAGACCTCCTCTGTAGGCTGTGGATCATTTGCAGAGTTTCGGTGAGCTCCAGTTGGTTCGGGGTTTTCCGAGTCACAGTTGTATATTTGTTTTGATATTATGAATGTTGTATAAAGCGGGGACTTGTCCCGACTTTAAGTTGGTCTTGTAGATGCATCTGTTAGAGGCTTTTGTAGACATATATGGGTATATGAATCTAAGAGATGATTGTCCGCTTTGACTTGATGGCCCCAACGGCCAAGTTTTATATATATATATATATGGCATATGTTTTCATGTCCATGACTTCCGCATAGTTGCATGAGGTATAATACGATTCATACGAGGATATGCATACGAATGTACATAAGTAAAGATTGGTTCTCTCGGGCCATATCGGCTTCAGGTGCCAGTCCGCCTCGTTGGAATTCGGGGCGTGACATTATTGCCAACTTTGAACCATGTTTACCTTAGTTTAAGAGCAATAAGTACGTAGTTTGTATTGTTTTAGATGGAATATATGATATTGTGCAAATAAATGTGATTAGGCCCTTGTAGGAGGAGATAGCGACTTTTTGGAGAATTTTTGGAGTGAAAAGTGAGGCTTGAAGGACTTCCAAGCAAAGGATCTTAAAGATAAAATGCAAGCTAAAGATATGAACTTGAAGAATCCAACCAAATCCGCAAAGAAAATTCGAAGAAAGGAAGAAAATTGGAGATTAAGTGTCAGGAGCGCCAGACAGCCCGCCGGGCCGCTTTTGACAGAAATTTTTATGGCATGGGCAGCAGAGGGGCGCGCCAGGCAGCGTACCGGGCCGCTTTTTACCAAATTTTTTCCTCCGACCACCAGTCTATTAATAGGGCTCTTGGGTTATTGTATCATTATTCCATCTTGGTAGGAATACTCTTGGGCGATTTTGGTATCCACATTAGGGTTAATTCTTCTTCCTTTTTATTTTTATTTCTTTTTATAATTTTTATCAATTTATGTTAAACTAAGCCATGAGTGGCTAAAATCGCTTATTCTTGGGGTTGAGGCTACGAACATGAATCTCGTGAGTTGAATATTGTCTTAACATTTAAACACAAGATAGTTGGTGGATCATGCATAAAATTTGGTGGGCTAAATTGGCATGTGTTGATGGGCTCAATTTAAGGCCCAAACTTAAGTAAAAAGACATGGCCCAAGTTGGGCAAATGACCCATTCTTGTGTTGACCAAGTAAACATGGCATTTAATGACCAAGAATTGGCTAAGGATGACTTGAGGGGCTATATAAAGGCACAAAATCAAATTTTTATTCATTCCAACACACATGCCACTTCTAGACATTTCCAAGATATTTCTTTTATCTCTCAAACCCTAAGCCATCACTCCCTTGGAAAAGATCATCATTTTGCAAGCTTGGGTAAGTGCTTATTCTTGTGATTTAATATATATATGCATGAGGGATTGTGTAGATCATGATGGTTATGTCAAAAAGTGTTGAGTAGTGCACTTTTATTTTTTTTGCTAGAAGATGTGTCATCTATGTGACTTGAACTTGAAAGGAGACTTGAAGTTTTGATGGAAGTGAACGGTATGGATTAAATATCAACCCGTAAGATGTGGTTATGTCCTTAACTTGCTTTTTCTATGTGTATCACTTGTGGGATTGTTGTTATGAAACGTATTGAGGTGACTTTGATGGAGTAGTTGTGACGTAGCGTTAATGAGGAAGCGTAAAGGATAAATTTGGTGTGAAGTGCTATTGGTTTATGATGTTTTGATCAATGTGTGGCATGTTGTGATATTGTTGGTATGACCATGCGGTGAATTGTATTGTAAAGGGTGAAATGACGTTATAGAGAAATCATATAACTCATTGTCATCTTATGCACTTGTAAGGTAGTTAGTTGTTAACGTGATCTCCGTTATGTACTTGTGTTGTAGAGTAAAATGTAAGGAAGGAGATGGATTATTGTATTCACATATAGGACTGTGTATTTATATTGGGAAGATAAGGTATGTAAGGTTACTCTTTTCATATCCTTCTGCAGTGACATTGTACTTGTTCCATTCCGAAATGTCCAAAGGTATCTCATTTCAAGTTGTCATCTATTGTTATTCACGTGTTCCTTATTCATTGATCAATTGTTATTCATGTGTTACATAATTGTGGACATGGTTCCAAAGTTCCAATAATGTTATGACAACCAAAGTGTCAAGCTCACAGAAGTAAAAAAATGAAGTAATGTATAATTGTTTGAGTATTCTTGGGAGGCATCCCAGGGGTGGAAGAAACACCTAGCATGGGTCGACCCCAATATCATGGGTGGCATCCCAGGGGTTAAAATACCTAGCATGGGTCGATCCTGATTTGTGTATTTATGAGGACCGCATCCCACTGGTGAAAATACCTAGCATGGGTCATCCTCTTTTACCATTAATCAGTTGGTCACTTGTTTATCACGTGCTTTACAATTTATTAATGCAAAGAAGGATGAAGTAATGAATGGTAATGATGATGAACGTAAAGTAAAGTAAAGCAATGAATGCAATGTACGTGGTCCCACATATATAGAATGGTGGCTTAACCATATTAATTACTCACTTGTTTTGATTCAATTAAAGTACTTATGTATCATGCAGTTTCTTATAGCCTTACATACTCAGTACATTTTTCATACTGACGTCCCTTGGGGGAATTACCTTACTTGCTGCAGGCACAGGTGCTAGTAGACCTCCACAGTAGGTTATGGATCATTTGCTGATCATTGGTGAGGTCCAGTTGGTTCGTGGATTTTTGAGTTACATGTGTACACTTGTTTTGGTATTTTAAATGTTGTATAAAGCGGTGACTTATCCCAACATTAGGTTGGTTATGTCCATGTATCTGTAGAGGCTTTGTAGATGTTGTGGAACAAATGAAGGAAATGTAAGGAATGTATGCTTTTGACTTGATGGCCCTAACAACCAAGTTTCATATATATATCATATGTTCTCCATGATTTCCGCCATTAGCATCGGTATCTATATGTGATAGTGTTGTTCATTTAATGACATGCATATGAGTGTACATGAAGGAAGATTGGTTCTCTCGGGCCTTAACGGCTTCGGGTGCTAGTCCGCCCCGTTGGAATTCGAGGCGTGACAATGAGTACCCAAACAATGGGTTCTCAGTAGCATCATAGGCCGACTAAGCTAAATTATAATAAAACCATAGGTAAAGTGCGAAGGTGTAAACTAAAGTCAGAAATAAAGGCGCATAGGCTGAAATTATAGATCATGCCGGGCAGATGCAATATACATATATATATATATATATACAAAATAAACAGCTCTAAAATGGAAATAAAGTCTAACTATAACCTAACTGGGCCCCCATAAGCCTAGAAGGCACAAATAAGATGAAATAACCTAACCAAGCCCCCATAAGCATGAAGGGTACAAGCAAAGAGCAGTACTAATTTGAGGATGGAATAAAAATAATAATAAATATAAGACGAGCGAACGTGTGATAAGCGTACCTGATACTCCGTTTCGGTCATAACCCCAAATCTCACCGATCCTTACCAAGTTTCCATTCCCAAATCAGTATCCGTATAGATCATAAATGCGGACTCAAACCGGAACTAGAGAGTAATATCATAATAGAAAAATGCCGAACTCGAATCGAAACTAATAAATAATAATAAAGCTGCTACTTACCAGACTCGAATCATAACTGAAAAATAATAGGAAAGTAGTAAACATCCAGGGTTATAGTTCCACTTGAGTCCAATTAATCATAAACTTTAAAGTCAGGCTGTCAAATCTTTGAAGGCAATACGAGTCCTAATCACTTAGCCACAAGATGTGGTTTAAGGCCAAATACTCCCCACCTAGGGTAACAAAGATAATGAGGGCTCATTAAAATGACTTAAGTCATCCTAAAACTCAATAACCAACCTAAGGGAGCGTATAGGGGTATTGATGTCAATCAAGTAGCTATTCTAGGCATTCTACCTTAAAAAGGGCCAGTGGGGCCTACTACCAGTCCTGAAAACCCAACCTAAGCAAAACAACTACCCAAATCTATGATAAGGCTTCTAAAACCCATACCAAGGACCTAAGTAAACTAAAATTAATACTAAGGGATACTCACAAACTAACATAAGGGAAAATGGGACCTAATACTATCGAAAAGGGCCCTTAACCGACTAATTTAATCAATAAATGATAAAATAATAGCCGACCCATAAGTACCTACCCATAACTAGCACAATATCTTACTAATATTGTAATAAAGCATAGTCTAGGAGAAAGGTAAGCCTAGCCTACCTAGACGTCGTCAGAAGCTCGTAAAATCCTCTATATCGGAGCTTTTCCCTTCCGAGAAGACTCCGACTTCCACCGCACTATCAAATTAAGGTTATACATGTCAAGATGAGAATATCAATACCCATATTGCATATTTACCCTCTGTATCTAAAGTCAGACTTGAAATCCCACGTGGGGCCCATTTGTGGAATCACAAAATTAAAACTATCACATTATCCCACTTAGCTCAAGGATCATTTGTCCCAGAATTAGGCATAATCTAAGCTCAAATCAACCTCTAAATAGTCCCACCTAATATCAAAAAATAAGAATTAAATCAGAAAATTAAATGGGAAATTAACTGGAAACTTAAGGGAAATGGGTACGGAAATGATCGCAACGATGTCCCCAATTGAATCCAAGTACCAGGGATTAATTTCCATACTGATCTCAAGCTCTCAAGTCTCTATAATGGTGTTTTGTAACTTAATATGAGCCAAAAAATGATGGAACCATCTATATATACAGTCAGGGATCCTTCATCATGAATGCAGGGCCCTGTCGTGAACACGAGACCTGGCTTATATAGAACTTTACCAACCCAGACGGTCCATTGTGATCGCGATGAAGGAAGCTAGGCCAGCCAGGCTAGCCTCCTCTTTGCAAATGTAAAGGCTAGCCCACAAACGGATAGGACAAAATCCTTGACCATTACGATCGTGTCCAAGGCCACGTGAACGCGAAGGCCAATTTTGGCCTGCACCAGGTGCATTAGCACCAGCAATATAGATAGGTTGTAAATTCCTTGACTAGGCCCTCTGGATTCGTTTGGAATCCCATTAATGCAAACAAGCTATTCTACCCTACCAAATTCTGCATATCAAACTCAATAGCTCAATAAAAATTTCCATCTGAGGTCGTTTCGATAAAAAATGGGTCCCATACCCAAGGGTTTGTTTTAGCCAAAATCCACCCAACAGCCCAAAATGAGTTCAAAATTCTCAAAAATAGGGCCAAGGGTCTCCCTAGACTAAAATTAACATTCTTGAGCTAATGAGACTGTCAAAATTGGAATCCAAGGCCATTTTCCTAAAGTTTAGGCCCAAGAACCTTTTCTTAACAGTGAAAGGTCTAATTCAGGGAAATGACTCTAAAAACCAAACTAACTGCCTGGTAACCAAACTGTCAGTCCCAGCAAGTCATAAATAACTTGGGGCAGCTATGGGAATGCTCTAAATACAGAAAAAGTACAAAAATGTATAAAATGACCTGGAGGGTCATTAGAACATCCACTACTGAAAGGACTTTCGTCCGCAAAAGTAAAGGATTAAGAAGTACTTGAAGGTTCAAATAGGTGAGGATAATAATTATGCATATCATGTATCTCCTTGACTAGATGATGTATTTACGTAACCTTAACCACATGAATATCTCTGGAACACATCCATCTAATATTTCTATCTAGGATAGAAACTGGCTTCTCAACAAAGGTCAACCTTTCATCTAACTGAACCGAGTCTCACCTAAGCACATGAGACTCATCTAGAATATAATGCCATAGATAGATACATGGTAAATTGGATAGATGGCTAAAACAGTTGGAGGCAAAGCCAACTCATAAACTACCTCTCCAACTGTCTGAAGTATCTCAATTGGTCTAATATACATGAGGCTGAGCATTCCTATCCTTCTAAACCTCATTACGCCTTTCATGGGTGATACTCATACGAACACCCCGTCACCAACTCTAAATCTCAAGGCTCAAAGCCTACAATGTACATAACTCTTCTGCCTACTCTGAGTTACCTATAGCCTATCATGAATCATAAAAACTCTGTCCAAAGACTCATGAAGCAAATCGATACCATGGGGCCTAGCCTCTGAAGTCTCAAACCAACCAACTAGAGATCAAAAATGCCTCAAATAGTGCCATTAAAATACTCAAATGGTAGCTATTATTATAGGCAAAATCCATTAAGGCTAAAAACTACTCGTACTGACCCCCAAAGTCTATAACAGTTGCGTGGAGAATATCCTCAAAAACTTGAATAGTTTGCTTCGACTGTTCATCAGTCTTGGGATGAAAAAAAGTGTAAAGATCAACCTGGGTACCTAACTCCTCTTGAAATGCCCTCCAAAATCTAGAAGTGAACTAAGAGACTCTATCTGAAATAACAGAAACGGGCACCCCGTGAAGGTAAATCACTTCTCAAACATGATTCGGCCAACCTCTCATCACTGTTGGAATTCTTAATAGGGATGAAATGGGCAGTCCTAGTCAATCAATCTGTGATGAACCAAATGTTGTCAGAACCACGATAAGTGTGAGGTAAACCAGCTATGAAATCCATAGTAATCCACTCTCATTTCCAATCAGGAATGGGTAGCCTCTGAACCAATCCACCAGGTCTCAAATGCTTGGCCTTCACCTACTGACTACACAAACACCGAGCAATAACATCTGCTAAAACTCTCCTCGTACTTCTCCACCAGTAGTGTTGTCTCAAATCCCTATACATTTTAGCTGTCTTGGGGTGAATAGAATAGTTAGAGTTATGAACCTCCTAGAGTATCAACTGAATCAAACCTCCCACCCTCGAAACACAAATGTGACTATCGAATCTTAGAGTGCCCTCAGAATCTAAGGCATCCCTCCTAGACTCAACTCTCAATACTTGATCCAAAATGTCATGTAAACCACCATCCTCAAACTGATGACCTCAAATTTTCTCTAACAAGGTAGATCTAGCCTCAACATTAGCGAGAATCCTCCTAGGGTCTGAAATATCAAGTCAAATCATCCTGTTGGCTAAGGAATAGATGTACAAGGTCAACAGTCACTCTGAAACTGAAATAAAGGCCAAGCTACCCACACTCACTACTTTCTAGCTTAATGCATCTGCTACCATATTTGCCTTGCCTGAATGGTGTAGAATAGAGAGATCATAGTTCTTCAGCAACTCAATCCACCATCGCTATCTCAATTTAAGCTTCCTTTGAGTTATAATGTACTTAAGACTATGATGGCCAGTGAAAAACTCACGGTACCCAAAAACTCACGGTACCCATACAAGTAATACCTCTAGATCTTAAGTGCAAAAACTACCGTTGCCAACTTTAAGTCAGGAGTGAGGTAGTTGTGCTCGTACACCTTCAACTGTCTCAAAGTATATGCAATAACTCAAACCCGCTGCATCAGAACACACCCCAAATCAACACTAAAAGCATCATAATAAACAGTAAGCCCCTCTCCCTCAACTGACAGAGTTACAATAGGAGCTGAAGTGAGTAAATCCTTGAGCTTAAGAAAGCTCACTTAAAGGAGAATAAAAGTATTATCAAATTAAACACTATTTTCAACAAAATCATTTCTCAAAATATTTTCTCTAGTAAAATCATATAAAGTCCATGTATAAAAATACAAAAATATATATTTTACTTAAATCATTAAAATTAGACCGAAATTGATACTGAATATTTCTTAATTTTGCAAAAAAAAAATTATTTCAAAATAGTTTGAGATTGAAGAAGCTCAAAACTAATTTGGACTATGGAGGATAAAAATTAGGTTTCAACAGTTGTCCCTACCCCTTTTGAGTAGGGTGGATGAAAGGAACCCTAAGGGACTTGACGTTCATAATTTTGTTTGACCATAAATTCATCTTTTGAGAGTAGTTGGTTTTTGCATAAATTTCAAGGAATTATGGTTGGAACCTGGTATCATGCTTCCTAAATATCTCAGATTATATGAGAAGTCAGGCCACTTATAGTTCAAAAAGCTTGATTTTGTGCACGATTTTCAAAAAATTCAAAAGTTGTTCTGATTTTGGACTATGGAGCGATCAGAAAGCTTAAGAGAATAAGAGGATTATGATAATTCTTAGAATGCAGCCTAGTTTTCAACATCGATCCCACCTATATATATTGAGACTCAGGGAATCAGGCTACTTGTAGTTTGGCTCAATCAGTCGAAAGGGTAGTGTTTTATGCTAAAATGACCTTTGGCTCAGAATGAGTGACAAATAGGTCGAGTTATAAGAAAGAGGCTTGTAATATTCTCAATTGTGAATGTAGGTCCCTAAAATCTATAACTAAAAATCTACATGGACATAATTTCCAAATTTCTAGGTGCATTGTCACCAAGACTTGAAGAAAGGGTTGTCGTTTCCTGCATGAGCTTGTAAATATACCCTGTATGTGAATCTAAAACTGAAAGTATCCCAAAAAAAAACCACATGCCTTCTGAGAGGGATTTGGTTTAATGGGGGTGGAATTCATTCCTCAGCTCGCATTTGAAGAGTTTGATATTTCTCTAAGGACTATGTCCTAGTTTGCTGCTAACAAAAGTTTCACGTTATGCTGTATCTTTTTTGGCGTAGCCTATACTGGTTTGTTTTTCTTATTTGAGAATTTCATCCTCTCAAATTTATCAACAAAATGTGTAATGATATTGTTAGTAGTTAAATAAGTCAACGTGGAGACTTAGTTAGAGGTAGGGATCTAGAAAGGGGATGATAACTATTGGTATAGAAACCAATGAGAAGAAAAAATTATGTACATGGGTGTTTTTCATATATTAGCAGTTATAAGAAGATTTATTCAATTAATAGCAGGTCGTGTACTCGTTATGTCACTTTAGAATTCCTCTACTTCTTGATAGATTTTCCTTGAGATTATTGATCTTTTTTCTATTAAAGAAATCTATGTTCCAATTCTCTATTATCTCCTTTTTATGTTTATCTTTTCGCTTCACTTCAATCATCATATATCTTGTGTTTTCAAGATTATAGTGTAGATTATATATGATAATGAAATATCAATTTTTTACTTTTGTTCCTATTGAAAAGTAAGGGATCTTCCTAATCTACTACTTACTTTATTTTAGAGTATCTGATGATACCATTGAGTCTGGCCTGTATAATTCATAGTAATTAGTTAATCTACTTCTATCATTATCATGTTAAATTTTATCACAAATAATAATATTTTTTATCTTTTTATTTCCTATGCTTCCTTTGAAATGAGATTTATAATGGAATCAAAACATATACTAAAAAACATAAAATAACTCAAAATATTCCTTATTAGAGTATACTAAAGACATAAAATAGACTCAAAACATTATTGTTTTCTTAAAAAAGACAAATGTTACAGCAAACATAAGATAAAAGATGACAACAAAACAAAACAACAAATTAAATTTAATTAAAATCCAAAGCCTAAGCTCTAAGTCAAACTCCTCTTCCACCAAAGGACTGACAGTTGTAGGCGAAGCCACACTAGGCACCTACAACACCTTAGCCTACTGTAATTGGTCAAAAATAATTAGCGGACTGCCAGCAAATCTGTGAGGTTCATGAACCACTGGATTCCTAGGACAGTGACAGTAAAAGCATCCCTGGCCACGTAATACTATTAGGGTAGACTTACGAGTACCTAAGAAATGATCGAGGGTGGGGAGCCCAGTAGGTGGACAAAGGAACTTGTTATGAGGAGCACCTCTTATCCATGTTCCATGAAACATATGCTTGCTTTGGTGTACAGGCAGCCCATGACTCTAGGTGAACACCTCATTGCAGTACTTGCATTGATAATACAAAACACCTGCAGGCTCTGTTGTTATTCTTTTTTTTCCATTCCAATAATTGTCTTTTTTACTATTTTTCGTGAAGGTTTTCATGGATAATTGGAGAAATGAATTGGTGAGGATGGAAGAAATGCACATTGATATATATAAGGTAAGAACATCCAACAAAAATGCTAACAGTGCTTGTAAGGGTAAAGTAACAAGTTAAATGTATTTTTTATGGTCAAGGGGTAATTCTGGATATTTCTTATAAAGCAACTCAACTCTTACTTGTTTTAGATTTTGTAAATCTCAAATACAATATTTTTCCCGTTATCTTTGTTTTCTATCTTTTTTTTATTAACTCGAACAAACTCTTAAAATTTCAATTCAGAGTTTTTACTTTCTTCACATTGATGATTATTATTTTTCTTTATCTGAGGAACTCTGACATGTTTTAGATTTAATATTTTTTTTAACAAAGGAAAATAACATTAAATTTCACTTTCTTATACTTATAATACAAATTCAAATAGAACAAAAGAACAAAAAGCTAGATAAGCATATTTTAATTTGGACATGACAAGCTGCACCGAAAGGGCACAGAAGTGGGAATGTGTATGATTCACTTATACTTAGTAGGTATCATAGGCCGATTGAGCAAAGTTGAATACTAATGAAGTAAAAGATACTATGACCGTGCTTCCACCTACAAACAAAAAAGTTCCCAAACAATACCTCACACTGTCTCCTCTAACAGTTCAACAATATACATTTAAAAAGGAACAACTACACATGAATTATATTGAGAAACTGAGTACACGGCTACAAACATATAAGTAGAAGTACAAATGATGTAATGCAATGCAATGATGGTTGAATTATGATGATATGAATCATCACATAGCTCTCGTATATGCCTTCCGAACCTCCTCGCTTCTAGGATAGGACCATATACCTTCACAATCTTAATCTCAATTGTCGTTTATACCTTTAGAGACTACTCAATTCTAGGATAGGACTATATTTTTTCACAATCTCAAATCTCAAGTATCAATCACCTTGTCGGTACATTCCGTGATCAAGGGTTTTGTAAAGTGTTTAAGTTTCTGTCAAAATCAGTGTTTCTTAGTGATACCAATCTCATGAATATGTATAAATTAAATGAGGACGGAATGGTCAAAATCAATCAATATGAAGATAATGATCAATTTGATATAGGAAGAAATGAGCTCAAAATAACCTCAATATGACAATAGTTCATGATTTAAGCCATTGTATAGACACTGGTGTAAATAGTCATGTAAGACATCAATAATGTCATTTAAAAGCCCCTCACTCGGGTATCACTAATATTCTAAAGGCAATTAAATGATCAAATAAGGCATATAATGTCAAATAAAGCCCCCACACGGGCATCACAATAAATATAATCTCTCAAGTTAACAACAATATGCATGTTAGCCCCACACGGGCAACACGATAATAATAATAACTTCAAAATATGATTTCAATGCATAATTACCCAACTCATAGAATACTTTACATAAATACTTAACTATCCATCCCAGTTTGAAGAAAGTTAAGCCATAACCTACCTTGAAAAGCCGAAATCCAAGCCAAGACACTTTAACGCAGAGCCTTTCCTACACAAGAGGTCTCTAAACTAATAAAACCTATCAAGAACATAGTCTACACGTCAAAAGGTAACTAACGATACCCATATTGACTATATTTATTTCAGGTCCAAAAATAGCTTGAAAATTGGCTTGGAATCAAAAAGGGTAAGTATGGAATTTAATTTAAGAAACATGTTTCCTAAGTCACGACGAGTCTAAATCTGAAAACGCAAATAAAAATGAGTTGGAAACAAACTTTAAATCGAAGAAAAACCAATTTTATACTTTATCGGGTTAAAACCCCAAAATCCAAGTTTTGGAAGCAAGTTTGAAATGCTATTTTAAAGATAGGATTGATGGGATATGATGAAAATAGTAGTTTACATATTACCCAAGAAAGATTGAGGAAGAATCCCTTTTAAAATCGCCTTTCCCGAGGTTTCCAAGTCCAAAAATGGTGAAAATCATGAAAATGGAGAATTTATACTATTTAGGTGAATAGTACCTAGCGATCATGGTCTCCACCTTGTGATTGCGAGGATAACTACTGATCGGGCATTAAATTTGTCATAGCGACTGCGAGGGGAGAGAGGCCTCACATATGCAATGGTCAAACCCAGTTCGGTCTATCAAAAATGTACATTGTGTTCACAATACCCCTACTACGCAATCGCAATGAAGAAGGGTATCAAGTTTCGCAATCGCTACACGTGTACATGCGATTGCGATGAAGCGACCTGATTGCAGTAGATTGTCGAAAAACCAGCAATTGCACAAGGTTGAAATGTTTTTGACGGACCCTTGAAATTCATTCAGGACCCCACAAAAATAAACCAAATATGCTACTAGGCTATTTTTGACGTTCCATACTCAATGCAACCATTGGATTTTTGAAAAGAGATTGTTTACTACAATTTATCCCTCGGGACCTCATTAAGCTTATTTTAACTAGTTTTCGTTTAAAAGGTCAAACTGTAAAATAAATGCTCGGGGTATGAACTAACTATGCTACTAAACCAAAATTGACATTTCGGATCTAAATGAACCATCCAAATCACCATCAAATATACGGATCACGAAATGTAGATGAAGTCAAACTAGTCATATTAGAAGCCTCTAAGGACCTCAAAATTATCCAAATCACTCCTGAATGCATCAGGGACCGTGCCAACCAACCCCATAACTCATAAATAGCATATGAGAACGATAGGGAAGGGAAAAACAATCAAAACACATTAAAAGGTGAAATTTACAACAATGGTTGTTACATTATCCACCGCTAAAACACAAGTTCATCCTCGAACTAAAAAGCAAATAAATTGCCTGAAGCGGTAAAAAGTTGGGGGTATCTATGTTGCATATAGGACTAGACCTCCCAAGTAGCCTACTAAATAGGGTGATGACTCCCTATGACCTTCATTAAATCGATATTCTTAGACCTCAACTTCCTAGTATACCTTTCTAGGATAGCAATGAGATACTCCTCGAAGGATAAATCATGGTCTAAAATGTTTGAATACCATCGGATCACATGTGCATCATCGGGATGGTATCTCTTTAATATAAAACATTGAATACCGAATGACGAGCTAAAAGATGTAGAGGAAAAGCTATCCTATCAATCGCATACTAAGCTTTCTTTTCTTTCCAAATCTCGTCGCACCCTTTATGGGTGAAACTTTCCACAGACCCCGATCTCCAATCATGAAGAAAACATCATGAACTCGACGATTGGCATAACTTTTCTCCCTACTCTGGGCAGCCACTAGCCTCTGCTGAATCAATCTCACTCGATCCATTAAATCTCTCAACAAATCTGTGCCCCTTATCTCTTCTTAAAAAAGTAAAACCATCCACAGGGGATCTACATCTCCGCCCATGTAAAGCCTCAAAAGTCCCCATCTGAACATTAGAATGGTAGCTATTTTTGTAGGAGAACGCTGCTAAGGGTAAGTACTGGTCCCAATGACCACCAAAATCAATAACACATGCTCGAAGCATGTCCTCTAGAACTTTGATAGTCCTCTCAAACTGACCATCCGTCTAGGGATGAAATGTTATGCTCAAATCCAGTTGAGTACTCAACTTACTCTGCATGGTACTCCAAAAACAAGAGGTAAACTGAGTACCTCTATCAGAAATAATGGATATAGGAACTCCATACAATTGAACAATCTCTCTAATGTAGATCTTAGCCAACTTCTCTATATTATAATTCACTCTAACTGGTACAAAATGCGTTGATTTGGTCAATCTGTCCATAATCACCCAAATTGAGTCAAACTTCCCCAAGGTCGGGGGTAGGCCAACTATAAAATCCATGGTGATCTACTCCCACTTCTACTCGAGAATGGGCATACTTTGCATCATACTACCTGGTCGCTGATACTAATACTTCATCTGCTGGCAATTCAAACACTTAGCCATAAACCCCACATTATCTCTCTTAATACCACCCCACCAATAATGTGATGTTAGGTCATAATACATCTTAGTCGCTCCTAGGTGAGTGGAGTACTTCAAACAATGATCCTCCTCCAAGATCAATATAACCCATCCATAAACTTTTGACACATAAATTCTACCACTAATCCTCAAAACACCAACAGAATCAAGAGATGCAGCCTTTACCTCGCCACTCAACACTCTATTAGGCCAAAGGTCGGTCTCTGTTTAAGAGATTAGCTAAACTCCCCATACTCATTGCCTTCTAGCTCAAGGAATCCTCCACCACATTGGCCTTTCCCAAATGATACAGAATAGTGAGATCATAGTCTTTAAGCAACTCAAGCCAACGTTACTGTCTCATATTAAGATATCGCTGAGTGAAGAGGTACTAAAGGTTATGATCATCAAAAAAAAAATTCGCAATGGACTCCATACAAGTAATGTTGCCACAACTTTAACACAAACACAACTATGGACAACTCCAAATCATGGGTAGAGTAATTCTTCGCATGAGGATTCAAATGTCGAGAAGTATAGGCAATCACCTTATCTTCATGCATCATAACACCACCCAAGCAAACTCAAAAAGCATCACAAAACACGGTAAATCCCACACCCTCCTTGGGCAAGGTTAAGATAAGAGCCGAAGTCAACAACTTCTTTAGCTTTTGAAAGCTCTCCTCACACGCATCCGACCAATGAAAAACAATCTTCTTATGAATCAACTTGGTCAAAGGAGCCTTAATAGAAGAGAAATACTGCACAATGCACTGATTATAACCCGCTAGTCCAATATACTCTGAATCTTGGTAGAATAAGTAGGCCTATCCCAATCACGAACTGCAACAATCTTTGTTGGATAGACCATAATACTATCCTTGGTCACTATATGACCCAAGAAATAAATAGAATTCAACTAATTCTCACACTTGGAGAACTTGCCATATCACTACTCATCCCGCAATCTCTGATGTATAGTCCTCAAGTCCCTCACATAATCAACCTCATTCTTGGAATAATCAAAGAAATCATTGACGAATACAATCACAAAGGAATCAAGATAAGGTTAAAACACTCGATTTATCAACTCCATGAACGCTTTTGGGGCATCAGTCAGCCCAAAAGATATGACCAAAAAGTCATAATGACCACACCATGTTTGAAAACTATCTTCAGAACATTTGAAGCTCTAATCCTCTACTAGTGGTAACCGAATCTCAAGTCAATCTTGTAAAACACCGAGTCACCCTGAAGTAATTAAACAAATCATGAATGTGCGGAAGAGGATTCTTGTTCTTGACGGTCGCCTTGTTCAGTTGCCGACAGTTAATACACATGTGCATAGATCCATCCTTATTCTTCACTAACAAGACAAGAGAACCACAAGGAGATACACTAGGTCTAATAAAACCCTTACCTAACATATCTTGCAATCAATCCTTTAATCCCATCAACTCAGCCGAGGCCATCATATAATGAGGAATGGAAATGGGCTTGGTGCCCGGCTCAACATTAATGGCATAATCAATATCTCGATCTAGAGTTATACTAGGTAAGTCCATAAGAAACACATCCTAGAACTCTCTAATAACTCGAATAGAATCCAAGAGAGGCGGTTATGCAATACTAGTATCATGAACATAGGGCAAATAAGAAAGACACCCCTTCTCCACTATGCGATGGGAATGTAGAAAACTTATAACCCCCTTTGGATCCAAACTAGAAGTACCCTTCAATGCTAACCTTGGAACATTTGGAGTAGCTAAAGTCACGGTCTTCGCAAAACATCCCAAAATCACACGATAATGGGCCAACCAATCCATACCCAAGATAGCGTAAAAATCAATCATATCTAGGATAATCAAGTATACCCCGATCTCACGTCTCACAAGGGTTACTACACATGATCGGTACACTCGATCCACCATAAAAGAGTCTCATATGAGGGTGGAAACACTAATAAGCATAGAAAGGACTCATATGCAGCAACAAAACAAGTAGCAAAGTATGTAGACATAAAGGAGAATGTAGACCAAGGGTCAAATAACATTGAAGAAGAACAATGGAAAACTATGGCGATAACTAAGAAAACTGCATCTTAGACATCTACCTCTGGTCTCCCTGGTACAGTATAACACTGACTTCACCCACTACCAGACTGTGAAACCTCTCGGCCCCTACAATGTGCTCCGTAGGATATGCCTTAAGCACTTTTAGAACCACTCCTACCACTCTGCAAATGTAACACCCCGTACATTTCCGACCCTACTTGAAAATTTTGAACCATTTTTACTTAGGTGTCAAGAGCCATAAGTATGTATTTTGTAGTGTCATTGATGAAATATTTGATATTAGGCCTAGTACATGTGGTTAGACCTTTGTAGTAGGTGGCGTTTATGACTTTGCGGAGCATTTGTGGGGTGAAAATTTGAGGTTTAAGGCACATCCAAGCAAAGAATCTTAAAGCTAAGAGGTAAGCAAAAGGTTGGGACTTGAAAGATCCAACCAAATTCACAAAGAAAAGCCAAAATCAAAAATTTGGCATGGGGCGCTGCAGAGGGCGTGCAAGGATGCTCTGGCCCAAATTTTTGTTTCCACAGGCAGCAAAGGGGCGCGCCAAGCGGCGTGTCGGGTTGGTTTTTGCCAAAATTTTTCGTCGACTATTATGATGTAAATAAGACTTATAAGTCATGGTATCATTACCCCATCATAGTAGGACTATTCTTAAGCGCGTTTAGCATTCGAGTTGGGGTTAATTCTTCGTCACAAGTGTTTTAACAAATTATGTTCAAGTAAGCCATGAGCGACTAGAATTTCTATTTTTGTAATTGAGGCTACGAACGTGAATCTCGTAAGTGAATATAGTCGTGACGTTATGGAATTATTTAAATATGAGATATGCGATGGATTATACATTGAATTTGGTGGACTAAGATGACATGTGTTATTGGGCTCAATTTAAAGCCCAAAATGAAGCCAAAAGACATAGCCCAATGGGTCAAATGACCCATTCTTCCATTTGACCAAGTAAAACACCTCAATTATTGATTACATGTGGCTAAGGATGACCATGAGGATTATATAAAGGCACAAAAGGATGATTTTATTCATTATAACACACATTCCTTTTTGAGATATTTCCAACATTTTTCTCTCAACACAAACCCTAAGACAACCAACTCTTGGAGACAAGATCACTCATTTGCAAGCTTGGGTAAGTGATTATTCTTATGGATTAATATATTATATGCATGTGAGAGCATGTAGATCATGTTGGTTATGTCTAAAATTTCAAGTGGTGCACTTTTGTGTTTTTGTAAAAGATGTGTCACTTTTGTGAATTAAATTTGGAAAGTGACTTGTGGTTTTGATGAAAGTGCATGGTATGGGTGAAATAAAAACATGTATGGTGTGATTATGTTATTAAACTTGTTATTTTTCTATAAGTGTAAATTATGGTATTTTGGCCGATATGTTGTTATGAGACGTATTGAGGTGAATTGATGAAGTAATTGTGATGTTGTGTTGATGGAGAAGTGGAAAGTATGAACTTGGTGTGACATGCTATTAGTTTATCATGTATTGGTCAATGTATGGAATATTGTGGAATTGTTGGTATGATAATTTCATAAATGGTATTGTCAAGGGGGAAATGACATTTGAAAGCCAAATATGTAACTCATTGTCGTTATATGCATTTGTAAGGTAGTTGGTGGTTAATGTAAACTCTGTTATGTACTTGTGTTGTAGAGTGAAACATAAGGAAGGAGAAGGACTATTGTATTCACGTATTGGATTGTATATTCGTATTGAGAAGATAAGGTATGTAAGGTTACTCTTTCCGTACCCTTCTGCAGCATATTGTTTACATTGACATTGGGCTTGTTCAATTCCGAGGGGTTTTGGAGTATATCAATTCAGGTTGACATATATCGTTATTCAGATGTGTCCTATTCCTAGATGAATTATGATGATTCACTTATCTCTTATTCATTGATTGAAGTTCCAAATGCTCTCATAACGTTGTAATCTCTAAAAGAACTATCTCAAAGAGAGTAAGATGTAAAGAGAATCTATTTATTCTTGAATAGCATTTCCAAGCATGTCATGTTCCAAAGTCCAATAA
The DNA here is from genome assembly GCA_031232105.1 of Capsicum rhomboideum. Classification (NCBI taxonomy): domain Eukaryota; kingdom Viridiplantae; phylum Streptophyta; class Magnoliopsida; order Solanales; family Solanaceae; genus Capsicum; species Capsicum rhomboideum. Next base: position 85,126,567 of record CP124712.1, read on the forward strand.
TATTATGATTATCAATGTATCAATCTCTCACAAGTAGAAGTACCAATCTCTTGAAAGTAAAGAAATGAGGTAAAGCATACATGTGTGTTTCCAATAATATCACGATCCTCAATGTACCAATCTCTCATAAGTGAATGAATCAATCTCTCCTAAGTAAGACATGAAGAACTGTGTTGGTAAAATACTATAACCCACCTATAGAGTGGATATATGTTCTATTATAACCCACCTATAGAGTGGATGTATGTTATATTAATAACCCACCAAAAGAGTAGATGTATGTTATATTATCAACCCACCACTAGAGTGGATGTATGTTATATTTTATAACCTACTAACCAAGTATAAGAATAATAACGATGATGAGCATAAAAGCAAAGACAGAATCTCTTGAATAGAAGAATCTCTTGGAGGCAAGTCTCTTAAGTGAAGGTAATTCTCTTGAGTGAAGGGGTATAAGGAGGATAGTATATGAATCATAAGGATATGAAAGAATAATCCTAAATAACAATAACAGAAGAAATGTACATGGTTCCACATATAAAATGAGGGTTATCCGCATTGACTATTTCTTTTATATTGAATCCATTGTTGTTGGCATGTATAGTGTCGTTTCTTATGAGCCTTACATACTCAGTACACTCTTCGTACTGACCCCCTTGGGGGACTTACATTACTTGCTGCAGGTAAAGGTGTTAGTATACCTCCTCAGTAGCTTGCAGTTCATTTATAGATCATTGGTGAGCTCCAGTTGGTTCGGGGCTTTCCGAGTTATATGTGTACATTGGTTTTGGTTTTGGCATTGTATATATGTTGTATAAAGCAGGGACTTGTCCCGACTGTAGGTTGGTTATGTATATGTATCTGTAGAGGCTTTGTAGACGTATGTGGGAAGACGAATGTAAGAGATGTATGTCCATTTTGACTTGACGGCCCCAACGACCAAGTTTCATATATATAGCATGTGTTTCCATGTTTTCTGCCATTGGTAGTTTATAATTTATAAGTTACATGAGATAGAATGCCATTCATAAAAGGAAATGTGTATGGAGGTTCATGAGCAAATATTGGTTTTCTCGGGCCTCAACGTCTTTCGGTGCCAGTTCGCCTCAATGGGATTTGGGGAATGACAAAAGTGGTATCAGAGCGGGTCGTCCTAAGGGTGTCTACAAAGCCGTGTCTGAGTAGAGTTTTGCTTATAGATGTGTTGTGCACTACATTTATAAGTAGGAGGGTACGGGACATTTATGAGTTGTTTCTTTCCTTCATTTCCAGATTGTGCCATAGAGCCGATGTTGTAAGTGAAATCGCATCTGACCATTGGAATTGGTTTTCATTGTTATAGTAAAAATACCAGTGACAAGAATGGGAAAAGGCAAAGGTAAGCAGGTAGATATGCCTGCCGATGAACGAATGAGTAAATCACCACCTTACCAAGCTAGTCAAGGTGGTGCTGACGCTGAAATTGCATCGCGCTCTTCTTCTACTTTTCTAGCTCCGGAAGAGCTAAAGGGTAGAGAAGTACCTGCAGAATCGCCCATGAATACGACTGACCAGGATTTAATAAATGCAGTACACATGTTGACTCAGCTAGTGGCGGCACAAAGCCAAGGACGAGTTGGTCCAACGACAAATAAGAATGATGCGGCTAGGGTAGCTAGTTGAAGAACATAGGATTTCTTGAAATTAGACCCACCCATATTCACTGGGTCAGACCCGAAAGCAGATCCACAGGAATTCGTGGATCAAATTCAGAGGGCTCTAGAGGTTATGCACGTGATTGGGGTAGAAACAGTAGAACTTACGGCTTGTAGATTGAAAGGTGAATTTATATTGTGGTATGAAGATTGGAAAAGATCAAGGGGTAATGGGATTTGGAAAGAAAGAAAAGAAACAAAACAATTTGGCCCTATACAACATGCCATGTGAAATTACCGAAAGTGCATAAGAGTTCCATTTCATATTGCTCCCATGGTAAATGTGTAAATTATGGAGGATATCACTAGGAAGAGCTACCTATTGCTATTCTAGATCGACAAGTGAAGAGGTTAAGAAATAAGGACGTAAGTTCCGGAAAAGTTCTTTGGAGAAATCAACAAGTCGAAGAGGTCACCTGGGAAGCTGAAGAAATCATGAAGTCAAAGTACCCATAATTGTTTCAAACGGAAGAAGAAGATGATAGTGTGGAAGTGGGGAAAGAATAAGTAAGTAGTTATATGAGTATATATGTATAGATATGCTGCATTTGTTGTACATGAGATAATGTTGTTAACATTCGAGGACGAATGTTTCTAAGGGGGGAAGAATGTAACACCCCGTACATTTCCAACCCTACTTGAAAATTTTGAACCATGTTTACTTAGGTGTAGAGAGCCATAAGTATGTATTTTGTAGTGTCATTGATGAAATATTTTATATTGGGCCTAGTACATGTGGTTCGACCTTTGTAGTGAGTGGCATTTGTGACTTTATGGAGCATTTGTGGGGTGAAAAATTGAGGTTTAAGGGACATCTAAGCAAAGAATCTTAAAGCTAAGAGGTAAGCAAAAGGTTGGGAGTTGAAAGATCCAACCAAATTCGCAAAGAAAAGCCAAAATCAAAAATTTGGCATGGGGCGCTGCAGAAGGCGTGCCAGGCTGCTCTGGCCCAAATTTTTGTTTCCACAGGCAGCAAAAGGGCGTGCCGGGGTGGTTTTCGCCGAAATATTTCTTCGACTATTATGATGTAAATAAGACTTATAAGTTATGGTATCATTACCCCATCATAGTAGGATTATTCTTAAGCGCGTTTAGCATCCGAGTTGGGGTTAATTCTTCGTCACAAGTGTTTTAACAAATTATGTTCAAGTAAGCCATGAGCGACTAGAATTTCTATTTTTGCGATTGAGGCTTCGAACGTGAATCTCGAAAGTGAATATTGTCGTGACGTTATGGAATTATTTAAACATGAGATATATGATGGATTATACATTGAATTTGGTGTACTAAGATGACATGTGTTATTGGGCTTAATTTAAAGCCCAAAATAAAGCCAAAAGACATGGCCCAATGGGTCAAATGACCCATTCTTCCATTTGACCAAGTAAAACACCTCAATTATTGATTACATGTGGCTAAGGATGACCATGAGGATTATATAAAGGCACAAAAGTCTGATTTTATTCATTATAACACACATGCCTTTTTGAGATATTTCCAACATTTTTCTCTCAACACAAACCCTAAGGCAACCAACTATTGGAGACAAGATCACTCATTTGAAAGCTTGGGTAATTGATTATTCTTATGGATTAATATACTATATGCATGGGAGAGCATGTAGATCATGTTGGTTATGTCTAAAAGTGCAAGTGGTGCACTTTTGTGTTTTTGTAAAAGATGTGTCACTTTTGTGAATTAAACTTGGAAAGTGACTTGTGGTTTTGATGAAAGTGCATGGTATGGGTGAAATAACAACATGTATGGTGTGATTATGTTATTAAACTTGTTATTTTTCTATAAGTGTAAATTATGGTATTTTGGCCGATATGTTGTTATGAGACGTATTGAGGTGAATTGATGAAGTAATTGTGATGTTGTGTTGATGGAGAAGTGGAAAGTATGAACTTGGTGTGACATGCTATTGGTTTATCATGTATTGGTCAATGTATGGAATATTGTGGAATTGTTGGTATGATAATTTCATAAATGGTATTGTCAAGGGGGAAATGACATTTTAAAGCCAAATATGTAACTCATTGTCGTTATATGCATTTGTAAGGTAGTTGGTGGTTAATGTAAACTCTGTTATGTACTTGTGTTGTAGAGTGAAACATAAGGAAGGAGCGGGACTATTGTATTCACGTATAGGATTGTATATTCGTATTGAGAAGATAAGGTATGTAAGGTTACTCTTTTCATACCCTTTTGCAGCATATTGTCTTTTCGTACCCTTCTGCAGCATATTATTTACTTTGACATTGGGCTTGTTCAATTCCGAGGGGTTTTGGATTATATCAATTCAGGTTTACATATATCGTTATTCAGATGTGTCCTATTCCTAGATGAATTATGATGATTCACTTATCTCTTCTTCATTGACTGAAGTTCCAAATGCTCTCATAACGTTGTAATCTCTAAAAAAACTATCTCAAAGAGAGTAAGATGTAAAGAGAATCTATTTATTCTTGAATAGCATTTCCAAGCATGTCATGTTCCAAAGTCCAATAATATTATGATTATCAATGTATCAATCTCTCACAATTAGAAATGCCAATCTCTTGAAAGTAAAGAAATGAGGTAAAGCATACATGTGTGTTTCCAATAATATCACGATCCTCAATGTACCAATCTCTCATAAGTGAATGAATCAATCTCTCCTAAGTAAGACATGAAGAAATGTGTAGGTAAAATCCTATAACCCACCTATAGAGTGGATGTATGTTCTATTATAACCCACCTATAGAGTGGATGTATGTTATATTAATAACCCGCCAAGAGAGTGGATGTATGTTATATTATTAACCCACCACTAGAGTGGATGTATGTTATATTTTATAACCTACTAACCAAGTATAAGAATAATAACGATGATGAACGTAAAAGTAAAGAAAGAATCTCTTGAATAGAAGAATCTCTTAGAGGCAAGTCTCTTCAGTGAAGGTAATTCTCTTGAATGAAGGGGTATAAGGAGGATAGTATATGAATCATAAGGATATGAAAGAATAATCCTAAATAACAATAACAGAAGAAATGTACATGGTTCCACATATAAAATGAGGGTTATCCGCATTGACTATTTCTTTTATATTGACTCCATTGTTGTTGGCATGTATAATGCAATTTCTTATGAGACTTACATACTCAGTACATTCTTCGTACTGAACCCCTTGGGGGACTTACATTACTTGTTGCAGGCGCAGGTGCTAGTAGACCTCCTCAGTAGCTTGCAGTTCATTTATAGATCATTGGTGAGCTCTAGTTGGTTCGGGGCTTTCCGAGTCATATGTGTACATTTGTTTTGGTTTTGGCATTGTATATTTGTTGTATAAAGCAGGGACTTGTCCCGACTGTAGGTTGGTTATGTATATGTATCTGTAGAGGCTTTGTAGACGTATGTGGGAAGACGAATGTAAGAGATGTATGTCCATTTTGACTTGACGGCCCCAACGGCCAAGTTTCATATATATAGCATGTGTTTCCATGTTTTTCGCTATTGGTAGTTTATAATTTATAAGTTACATGAGATAGAATGCCATTTATAAAGGGACATGCGGATAGAGGTTCATGAGAAAAGATTAGTTCTCTTGGGCCTCAACGGTTTCGGGTGCCAGTCCGCCTCAATGGGATTTGGGGCGTGACAACAAACCAACTCTAACTTCAGAAATAGGAGTAGAACAACACTGAATTTGAGAACCCAACTAGGCTGCACCCAATGATTATCAATGAAACTCTTTCTCATAATGACCAAGCTACGTGAGACACATTTCTTCTAAACTCACGCTGAAAGGGGCCAGAAGAGCCAGAACGCCCTCCATACCCCAAAAGAATAAAAATTAGAGCCTCTACCCAGATGATCTGACCCCTGGCTACCTGGAGCCATAGAAACCGTAGACCTACTACCTAAAATTTGTAAAGCTTCTTGAACTAGTCTTCCTTAATAACTGTTAGAACCCCTGCCGAAGAAATCCCTACCTCAGGATGCATGTCCAGTGAACTCACTCTGTTGATGAATCTTCTTAGCATCACTACCACCCTGAGTACCCTGATGAATTGACTTAATAAACTTATCATACTCTATGATACTCTAGAAAAAATCTCCTGATACCACCATCTAAGATGTAGCCAATTGATAAAAACTTGCCAATTCCTTAACAAACTTCTTGATCTTCTCAGACTCGGTGGAGATACTGGAAGTGGCATATTTGGATAGTTCATAAAAACATGTCTCATACTCAGTAATAGTCATGGAGCCTTTATCCAAGGGTTCAAACTCATATCTTATCTAATCTCTCAAACTGTAAGGCACGAACCTCTCAATAAAAGGCTCAAAAAGTAGTTTCTATGTCCTAGTAGGCAAACCCAATGGACTACAACAAGTAAGAGACATGGCATAGTAGTTGGTTGTACCCTTAGAGTCGGCAAACAATAAGTAGGAGCCTTCCCTAGCGAGTGAATACCTTCTGGAGTCAGAGAAATGCCTAACACACTCGGTGGAATACCTGGCTAGGGAACACCATCCAGACGGCCCAACATACAAACTAACAAATGCTATAACACCGAGGTAGCAACTGAACTCTGAGGGGCCTGAGTTGGTTCTGCATCCTCTGTCTAATAATCCATCTTATAATAATTCTACAACTCAGGAGAGACCGCCCAAGCCCATCTCTTTTCAGAGCAACTCCTAATGCCCAACCACTACCTCTGGCTCATCCTCATCCACTGATTGGGGCTTCAACAATAGGTTCAGTCTTAACATCCTCAACATATCTGGATTTAGTCATCACAATTTGTGTAAAAAAGAATAAAATACAAGTTTAGAATGTAGCACATGAATAACTCCCACGATAAGGAATCAAATTAGAAAATGTTTTCTTAAATATATCCTATAGACTCGAAAAGATAGATACGGACGTCAACATAATGATCCATAAGACTCTATTAGAAATCTTTCTCGTTTACTTGTTAGACCGGTGAACCTAGTGCTCTGATACAAATTTGTCACGACCCAAATATAAAGGTTATGATGGAACCTACCTTGACCTAGTCTTGGTAGGTTACCCGAAACACCACAAAAAAAGTCAAAATAAGACAAAAATAAAATAAATATGAGACTTCTAGAATGAAGTCAGGCCATAATACATAAATAACATAAACATTTGAAAGAAATACATCAATCCTCAAAACCTGGTGTCATAAGTGTAAAGAGCATCTAATACAAATTCAAAAGCTAAATAATACATAATTCTATCTCTGATAATAAATGAAGAGATAAAGATAAAAAGAGACTGGAACAAGGCTTCAGATGGGGAGCTCACCAGATCTCTGATGTAGCTCGCTTAATGCATAAAACACCCACCGCGGGTGAGTACGGTACACTTGTGCTCAGTAGATATCATAGGCAGACTGAGCAAAGTAGAAAACTAAACAAGTAAAAGATTCTATGAGCATGCTTCCACTAGAATATAGAAAAGTTTCCAAAGAGTAGCTCAGTCTCCATTAACATTCCTACAATATATATTTCAAAAGGAACAACTACACACGAATCATATAAAGAAACTAAGTGTGCAACAACAAATATGTAAGTACAAGTACAAATTATGTAATGCAATGCAATGATGGTGGAATAATGATGATATGAATTATTGCATAGTTTTGTATATACCTTTTGAGCCTCATCACTTCTAGGATAGGACCATATACTTTCACAATCTCAAATATGAAGTATCAATCACCTTGTTGGCACATTCCCCAGTCAAAGGGTTTGTAAAGTGTTTTATTTTCTATTAAAATTAGTATTTCTCAGTGATACCAATCTCATGAATCTGTATAAATAAAATGAGGATGTAATGCTCAAAACCAATCAGTATAAAGATAATGATCAATTTGATACAGGTTTAAATGAGCTCAAAATCAACTCAATATGAAATTAGTTCATGATGTAAGTCATCGTATAACACCACTGGTATAAATAGTCAAGCAAAACACCAATAATGTCATTTACAAACCCCTCACTCAGGTATCAATAATATGCTAGAGGAAATTAAATGTTCAAATAAGGCCTATAATGTCATATAAAGCCCCACCATGGGTATCACAATAAATATATTCTCTCAAGTCAACAAAAATATGCATATAAGCTCCCACATGGGCAAAACGATAATAATAATAACTTTCAATACAATTTCCACACCTAATTAGCCAACTCATGGAATGCTTTATATGAATAGTTAACTATCCAGCCCAGTCTGAAGAAAGTTAACCCACAACCTAACTTGAAAAGCCAAAATTCAAGCCTATACGCTTCAACATGGAGCCTTTCTTTCATGAGTGGTCTAGGAACAAACTAAACCTACCAAACATAATCTACACATCAAAAGGGAACTAACGATGCCCGTATTGGCTATATTTATTTCGAGTCCAAAAATAGTTTGAAAAATGGCTTGGAACCAAAAAGGGTAAATCTGGAATTTCACTTAAGAATCATGTTTTTCAAGTCAATAGGAGTCTAAATCTGAAAATCCAATTGAAAATGAGTTGGAATTAGACTTTAAATCAAAGAAAAACTAATTTTATACTTTACCGGGTGAAAACCCCAAAATCCAAGTTTTGGAAACAAGTTTTAAACACATTTTTTAAGATATGATCAATGGGATATGATGAAAATAGGAGTTTAGAGATTATCCAAGCAAGATTGAGGAAGAATCCCTCTTGAAATTGCCTTTCTCGAGGTTTCTAAGTCAAAAAAGAGTGAAAAATAGTGAAAATAGAGAATTTATACTGTTCAGGTGAATAGTACCTCACGATCCCACCTCGCGATTGCAAGGGTCAATATTGATGGGCAATAAATTAGCCATCCTGACCACAACAGAAGGGTTGCGCTACCACGATGGTCAAACCCAACCTGATCCATCCAAAATGTACATTGCAACTATTATATCCCTACCATGCGATTATGATGAAGAAGGTTATCAAGTATCTCTATCATGACACGTGTCCATGCAATCTCAATGAAGGGACCTTATTGAACCAGATTGCAAAAAACCCAGCAATTATACAAGGTTGAAATGTCTCCAAATGGACACTTGATATTAGTTTAGGACCCCATAAAAATAAGCCAGATATGCTACTAGGATATTTTTGACGTTCTGGACTCAATCGAGCCATTGGATTTTTGAAAAGAGATTTTTTACTATAATTTATCTACCGAGAAACCTTTAAGCTTTTTTTAACTAGTGTTCATCTAAAAGGTAACAATGTGGTTCGGTGTCTAAACTAACTATGATACTAACCCAAAATAATCACCATCCAATGTGTGGATGTAATGACCCTCAATGTTATTTCTTGTTTTTTGTGATTTTACCATGTTTAGAGGTTTCTTATAGTTTCCCCAAGTCATTTATGTATTGTTGGGACTGACAATTCAGTTATCGGATAGTTCATTTTATTTTTAGAGCCAATTCTCTGCTTTGGAGCTTTCACTATCAAGAAGAGTGTATCAAGCCTGAATTTCAAGTAAACAACCTTGGATGCCAATTCTAATAGTTTTGTTAGCTTAGGAATGTAAATTTTAGGGTAGAGGGACCCTTGGATTAGGTACCGAGAGTCTCAGACTCATTTTAGGCTATTGCGTGGTTCTTGGCTAAAATGACCCTTTGGGTGTAAGGACCATTTTTTATTGAAACAACCTCAAATAGAAATTTCATTTGTGCCGTTGAGTCCGAAATGTCAAATTTGGTAGGGTATCATAGTTCATTTGCATTCACAAAATTCTAAATGAATCCCGAAGGGCAGATCGAAAACTTGGCAACTTAGCCAAGTTTACTGATGCTGGTGCATTTTCTTTAGGAAAAAATTGGCCTTCCCATTCGCGGGGCCTTGGTCGAGTTCACTATGGCCAAGGATATTATTCATCCTATTTGCGAGTCCTTGGCCACATTCACGAAGGTTAAAGATTCTTTACCTTCGCATTTGTGAGTTGACCTTCTCGTTAGCGAAGAGTTAGCTAGACTACAGGTCAAATATTCATCTTCACATTCTCAACGTATCAGCCACGTTCATGAAAGATTGATAAGGTCAAGAACTACATTCTTGACAGGGGTCTCGTAATCGTGGAGAAAGATCCCTGGTAGTATTTATTGCTTTCTCGCCCATTTTTTTTCATTTATTAAAAGTTCAGACGCCATTAAAATCCTACCGAGCTTAAAAAATTATGGAGATAATTATTGGGCGTTGGGAGTGAGTTGGAAACTTCATTGTGGTCATTTCTTTATCATTATTTTCATAAGTTCCCGCTTAAATTCTAGTTTAATTCTCTGATTTAACATTAAATCCCTCATTTCTTTGCTGGATGTTTTGGAGAAGAGGTGTGCTCATATTCAACCCATTTTTGAGGGTCAATGACCCTTTAGCTTAGAGGGACTCATTGACGATTTCAATTTTGTAATTCCACAAGAGGGACCCACTAGGGATTTTTAGTTTTAGTTTTGATCTGGAGCGTTTATACGCAATATAGGTATCAATATTTTCATCTTAATATGTAGATTATTATTTTGATAGCGTGGCAGCATTGGAGGCATCTCAGAAGGGAAAATTTCTGGAGTAGAGGACTTGGCGAGCTTTCAGGGGCGTCCAGGTAGGCTAGGTTTATTTTTCTTCTAGAATGAGCTTTAAAATAGTATTAATGTAGTATTATGCTAGCTCTGGGTGGCTAATTACAACTCAGTTGATGATTTAGAATTTATTCATTAAGTTAGCCGATCAGGGGCCTTTGGTTGGATTTGGCCTAGTCTTTCTTCATTTTGGGCTATGTCGATACCTTAGGACTAGTCTTGACTTACTTACTACTTTGGGGTAGTATTATAAAGCATTAGTATAAGTTTGGGTAGGTATTTGTGTTAGTGTGGATTTTCAAGACTAGTTGTGGGCCCCACCTGTCCTTCTCTTTGGTTACTCGACTAAATTAGCTCCTTGTAGACCTTAGAGGCCTTTTTTGTCACTTTAGACAAAATCTTGAGCCTTAGTATGACTTAGTCAATCTGTTGAGTTTCAGTTAGTTTTGCTACTCGAGGTACAAAAGTACTTGAGCGACCCTTAAAACCTTGTCCTTAGACTTAATGATTAGAACCCACATCGTTTATAGATTTTATGACCTAATTGGGAATTTAGTACTAATTGGATTTAAGAGAATTTATAACCTTGGATTGTCACTACTTTTGTCTTTCTTATTAGTTTTAGTTCAAGCCTGGCAGCTATGATCTATACGCGACATTTTCTATCATGATCCTATCCTCTAGTCCTGGCTCAAGTCCAACATTTATGTTCATGGAGGAGTTTTAGGTATGTTTCACCCATGGTTCACTTAATGCTATTATTATAGAAAAATACATATTTGTATTATAGTACTCCTTGATTTTATCCGTCGGGCCTATAGGGGCTCGATTGGGTTATTTCTTTCTTGTTTGTGCCTTTTGGGCTTATGGGGGGCCAACTAGGTTATTGTTAGATTGCTTTTAATTTAGAGTTACTTATTCTGTAAATATACCATAATCGCTTGATTTGAAGTATTATTTCCATTTATGCCCCTTAATTCTGAATTTAGTTTACATTCTCGCATTTTATTATACTCTTACTGTATTTTAGCTCAGTCGGTCTTTGATGCTTACTGAGGACCCATTGTTTTTATATTCATACTATACTTTTGCATATTTTTATGATGCAGATCTGAGTATGAGCCACCGCCATTGATGTTATCCTCACGTTTGCTGCTACTTCGGAGATAGGGTGAGCTTTCAAAGCCGGAGCAGATCATTTCTCCTTCGGCTCTTTTTGGATAGTCTTTTGTATACTCCGAGACTACATGTATATTTGACACTGTCTAGTACTCTTTTTTTTATTTAGTGGCTCTTGTACCAACCTTACCCGGTTGTGGTATACTCTTTTGGATATTTTACCCCTCTTTCTTCTGCTTTTTAGTACGATCGTTATATATATATATATATATATCAACTTAACACTTTTATCGCATGCTTTTATTCTGTATTTTTTTATTTTCCATTATTTAGCCTATTTCTTGTCATTTTGGGCCATGGTTTGGCTTACCTACTGGTGGGTTAGAGTTGGTGCCATTATGACTCAAGAAATCGGGTCATGAAAAATTAGTATCAGTACCTAGGTTCACTGGTATTATTGGTACATGAGAAAGTGTCCAGTAGTGTCCCGTGGATTGGTGCCATGACATTCGTGTCCTATCTTTTGGAGGCTACAGGATATTATTAGAAAAATCTCACCTTCTTTGTTCATTTTTGTGCATGAAGTCTGTATTGGTTTCTAAATTCTTATTTGTTTCATTCTTTTGCAAATGGCTAGGATGTCAGCTATGACGGTTGGGGACGAAGACCACGAGCCTATAGCTAGGGCACCCGTTAGAGGTTGAGATTGACCCTGAGGTCGAGACCAGGATAGAGTTGAGGTACCAGTTAGGGGTCAGTACAGGGAGCCATAACCAGGCACCACCATGGTTTATATCTTCCTCAACACTAAGAGATGTTTTGCTTCAGTTATTGGGGTTAGTAGGTGATACACCGTCAGATGGAACTCAGTTATCAGCATAGACTTATGATGATTTAGGGGCGCAACCTGCAGCTACTGATCATAGAGTAGAGGTTCCCCCAACACCGTTAGTTCCATAATAGTTCATAGCTCAGCCAGTTTTGACTGCCAAGGATCAAAAAATAGTGGGCCAATTTATGAGATCGATTCCACCTGTTTTATTAGGGGCCCAAGAGAGGATGTATTTGAGTTTTCGACTAGTTGCATGGAAAGGCTCCATAATTTGGGCCTAGTAGAGTAGCATGGTATGGACTACACCACCTTCTAGTTTGATTGGGTAGCCAGACAGTGGTAGAGAGGTTATATGGATTCCAAGTTAGTTGAATCTCCACCTATGACATCAAATCAATTCTCTGAGGCTTTCTTGGAGAAGTATATGTCTCGCAGCCTATGCAAACATCTGAGGGATCAGTTTACCAGCTTATATAAGGGTTCTATGATGGTTTTTGAGTATTAGGTAAGGTTTCATGAGTTGTCCCGACATACTACTATGATCTTACCTACCGAGTATGAGTGAATTTGATATTTTGTCAGAGGGTTAAGAGTTTCTCTTTGCATGGCCACTTAGAGTCTAGTTGCTTGTGGTGGGTTTTTTGTGGACATTTTTTATCATGCCCAGACTATGAAAGAGATGCATCATAAGGCCCAAGGGGGTGGCGTTAAGAGGCCACGTTAGTAGGGTAGTTACTGTGGGAGCCACAGTGGCTTACAGTTCTGAAGTAGAGGTTTCCAAGGTAGGTACCCTCAGCTTCAGTTTTATCATCACCAGGGTCAGTCTAGTAGTCCCATTTAGGCAGCACTTCAGATTACTAATGGGAGTCAGCCTAGTTATAGTACCTACAATGGTCGAAGCTGTGGTTAGTCCTCAAGGGGTGCATAGTTAGGGTCTTTAGGCCATGTTAGCCATTCCGTGTCAATCATACCTTCTAGACAGAGCAGAGTGCCCGGGGAAAATTATGATTGTGTGGTCATTGGTGATTTCTCCAGAGAGTGTCCCCAGCGTGGACTAATTGAGCCTGCAATACAAAGTGTTTAGTTGATCAAATCAATACAACTTCCAGCTAGTGGTGGGGTTTAGGTCACAGGGATGGTCCCTAGGGTTCTAAGAAGGCCCTCAGATAGGGAGGATAGTTGGTTGGATAGGCACCCAGTTCGGGGGCGAATGGGGTCAGTTATATGTTGTACCTAATAGGCTAGAGGCATAGCCTTTGGATTCTGTTATTATCGGTAAGATTTAAGTATACCGTATACCATTAGCCAGCTACTTGTAACACCCCGTACATTTTAGAACCTATACATCTATGTTTACATTTATGGAATTATTTAAACATGAGAGGGTTGGTGAATTATGCATTTAATTTGTTGGGCTTAAGTGAATCATGTGCCATTGGGCTCAAATGAGGCCCAAAATCATATAGAAGACATGGCCCAAAAATGAAAATGATCCATTCTTGTGTTTGACCAAGCAAAAATGCATTTAATTGGCTAAGGATGACCATTTAGTACTATATAAAGCAAGAAAAAATCAGATTTTATTCATATCCATACACATGCCATTTCTAGATTTTTCTAAAACATTTCTCTCTACACACAAACCCTAAGCCTTCATCCCTTTGGACAAGATCACTCTTTGCAAGCTTGGGTAAGTATTTATTCTCATGGTTTAATATATTATATGCTTAATATGGTGTATAAATCATGTTGGTTATGTTGGCAAAGTGTTGGACAGTTTACTATGTGTAAAACTGTCTATTTGTGCAATCGGAGAAGGGTTTTGCCTTGTAAACATGAAAATGAACTTGTGGTCTTGAGGGAAGTGAACTTTATGTATTCAATATTGACATGTGAGATGTTATTATAGACTTAACTTGTTTTATTCTTGTACATAATATTTGGAATTGTTATTGCAAAATTGTACATGGACTTGGTGGTGTATTGAAGGAAAAAAATGTGGTTTTGTTGATGTTTATGTATGTTGTGAAACCATGGTTGATTTTTGGCATCCAAGTTGACCTAAATTATGTAAAGGGAAGTTTATTCATGGCCATGGACCATTTATTACAAAAAAGGACCTAAAAGAGACCCTTTTGGCCCGAAACAGGCATCCGCCCCCGTGTCTGGAGCACCTGCGGCCGCAGATGCCAACACAGGTGGCTCTGTACAAGCCAGAGGGAACCTGTGGCCGTATTTCAACCACCTGCGGGTACAGGTGGCTTCACAGGTCACCCCAGGATTCCATTTTGTATGTTTTCGTCTCTCTTTGATCCCCGAAGGCCCATATATGCTTCTTGGATGTAATTATCAACTTATGATATCTTTTTAATGAATTTAAGGGGTCGTATGGAGGCATGTTGGATGATATCAATTATGTATTATTGTTAATGTGTTGTTATGAGGTGACATGATGGAGTAATGGTGATGTAATGATAATGAGGAAGCATAAAGGGTAAACTTGGTGTGAAATGCTATTGATGTATGATATCTTGGTCAATGTGTGGACTGTTATGGTGTTGTTGGTAATATAATGTAGTGGATTATATTGTAAAGGGTGAAATGACGTTATATGGCAGTCATATAGCTCATTGTCATCTTATACACTTGTAAGGTAAGTAGTTGTTAACGGGAACTCCATTATGTATTTTGTGTTGTAGAGTAAGACGTAAGAAAAGAACTAGACTATTGTATTCACATATAGGATTGTGTGTTCATATTGAGAAGATAAGGTATGTAAGGTTACTCTTTCTGTATCCTTCTGCAACATATAGTGTTCACCTTGTCATTGTACTTGTTCATTTCCGAAATGTTCTAAGGTACTTCATTCCAGGTTATCATCTATTGTTAATCACATATAGCTTATTCATTGATCTATTGTTACTCATGTGTCACATAACTATGGACATGGCTCCAAAGTTCCAATAATGTTACATTCAAAAGATTCAATAATGATGTGACCATCGATTGAACTATTTTTAAGATTAAAGAAGTGAGGTAATAAAGTCTCTATTCTTGGGTAGTATCCCAAGTTAAAATACCTAGCATGGGTCGATCCTAATATCTCGGGTGGTATCCCAGGGGTGAAAAGAACACCTAGCATGGGTCGATCCCGCTATCACGGGTGGTATCCCAGGGGCAAAAGAAAAGCCTAGCATGGGTCGATCTCGAATACTTGTTGATTACCCACTGATCAGCTTGGGGCTCGAGCATTATATGAATGGAAGAAGAAGTAATGAATGAAGGAGTGAGTGATGAATGAATGAATGAGCGTAAAAGTAAAGAAAGTAATCAATGTAATGTAAATGATTCCGCACATACAGAATAATGACTTATCCACATTGGTTATTCCTTTGTACTTGAGTTCATTGAAGTATTTATGTATCATACAGTTTCTTATAGCCTTACATACTCAGTACATTCTTCGTACTGACGTCCCTTGGGGGACTTACCTTACTTCCTGCAGGCACATGTACTAGTAGACTTCCACAGTAAGCTGTGGGTCATCTATTGATTATTGGTGAGCTCCAGTTGGTTTGGGGCTTTTCGAGTCACAGCTGTACAACTGTTTTGGCATTGTCGTTGTATAAAGCGGGGACTTGTCCCGACTTTAGGATGGTTATGTATATGCATCTATTAGAGGTTTTTGTAGACGTATGTGGGAATATGAATGTAAAGGATGTATGTCTATTTTGACTTGATGGCCCTAACGGCCAAGTTTCTGATATGTATATATATATCACATGTTTCCATGACTTCCACTTTTGGCATTGTATATCTCTACGTGATGTGATGTTTATTGAATAACATGCATATGAATGGACATAGATGAAGATTGGTTCTCTCAGGCCTTATCAGCTTCGGGTGCCAGTCTGCCCCGTTGGAATTCGGGGCGTGACACTACTTCTTTATTTGATTTGGGATCCATTTATTTATATTTTTCTGCTTATTATGCACCGTGGTTAGAGTTGTCCTAAGAGTCGTTATCTATTCCATTATGTGTAGCTACTCCGGTGTGTAATTCTTTAGTAATGGATAGGGTTTATAGATCACGTGTTGTGACCATTCAAGAGTATGATACTCAGGATGATCTTATTGTGCTAGATATGGTAGATTTTGATGTGATTCTGGGCATGGACTGGTTATCCCCCAACCACACTGTCTTGGATTGTTTTGCAAAGATCGTTACATTAGCCATGCCTGGCATGCCTCTAATTGTATGGCAGGGTTCTTTTAGCTGCACACCATTGTGGATCATTTTTATCTTTATTCTAGAAGATAGATAGCGAGGGGTTGTGAGTCATATCTTGCCTATGTTCATGATATTAGTGTAGAGAGTCCTTTTCTTGACTCTGTCCCAATGGTTTATGAGTATCCTGATATTTTCCCTACCAATCTACCTGGCCTTCCTCCTGAACGTGATATTAAGTTTGTGATTGACCTCGAGCTGGGCACCCAACCTATTTCCATGGAACCTTACCATATGGTACCTACTGAGCTAAAAGTGCTAAATTCTCAACTTCAATATTTTCTAGGTAAGGGTTTCATCAGGTTAAGTGTATCGCCTTGGGGTACTACTATTATAGTCATGAAGAAAAAAATGGTTCTATACGTATGTGTATCGATTACACATTGCTGAATAAGCTGACAATGAAGAATAAGTATCCTATGCCTTGCATCGATGATTTATTTAACTAGCTTTAGGGTATGGCAGTGTTTTCTAAGATTGATTAGAGATCTGATTACCATCAGTTAAGGATTTGAGCAGAGGACATCCCTAAGACAGCCTTCAAGACTCGCTATTGCCATTATGAATTCTTGGTGATGTATTTTGGGTTGACCAATGCCCCAGCAGTGTTCATGGACTTGATGAACCATGTTTTCAAGCCTTATCTGGTCTCTTTTATGATTGTTTTCATCGATGATATTCTTGTTAATCCTAAAAGTAGGGAGGAGCACGAGCAATATTTGAGGACTGTGCGCCACACTTTGAGAGATCATAGTCTTTTTACCAAATTCTCATAGTGCGAGTTTCGGCTAGAGTCTGTGGTATTCCTAGGACACGTAGTGTATAAGGATGGGATTATGGTGGATCCAATGAAGATTGAGGCTAATTGTGATTGGGCTAGACCAACATCTCCAACCTAGGTTTACAGGTTTATTAGTTTGGAAGGCTACTACAGATGGTCCGTTGAGAGATTTTCTACTTTTGCACCACCTATGACTATATTTACTAGGAAAGAGGTTCCATTTCATTGGTCCAATGGGTGCAAGTCTAGCTTTCTAAAGCTCAAGGACTTGCTCACTTTAGCTCCCATTTTGACCCTTCTAGTTGAGGGCAAAGGGTTTACCATTTATTGTGATGCTTCCAGTGTTAATTTAGGGTGTGTTCTGATGCAGCGGACTGAGTTATATATGTATTGAGACAGCTGAAGATGCACGAGCAAAAATACCCCACTCATGACTTAGAGTTGGCAGTGGTAGTTTTTACGCTTAAGATTTGGATGCATTACTTGTATGGTGTTCACTGTGAGATATTCAATGACCATCATACTGTTCAATACATTATGACTTAGAGGGAGCTTAATTTAAGACAGTGTAGGTAGATTGAGTTACTCAAGGACTATGATATCTCTATTCTATACCATCCAGCAAGGTGAATATGGTAGCAGATGCCTTGAGTCGGAAGGCTGAAAGTATGGGTATCTTGTCCTTTATTTCACTCGGAGCAGACTATTAAGGTTTAGGTTGATATGCTCCACGTGTGTGTTATGGACTTTAGAGGTAAGTTGGACCAATATTTAGCATTAACGGAGTTTGCTTATAATTATAGCTACCATTCAAGTATTGAGATGGCACGCCTTAAGGCATTATATGGTACGCATTGTCGATCTCTGGTTGGTTGTTTGAGACTTCAGAGGTTAGACCCTATGGTTTCTACTTTTTTGATGAGTCTTTGGAAAAAGTTTGGGTGATTTAGGATAGGCTGCGAGCAGCTCAAAGTAGGCAGAAGAGTTATGATGATTACAGACTTTATGCATTGAAGTTTGGAGTTGGTGACTGGGTTTTCCTTTGAGTGTCAGCCATAAATGGCGTGATGAGGTTCGGGAAGAGGGGTAAGCTTAGCCCCAGGTATATTGGGCTATTTGAGATACTTCAAACAGTTAGGGAGGTATCTTATGAGTTTACCTTGCCCCCAGACTTTTCAGTCGTCCATCCAATTTTCTATCTATCTATGTTGTAGCATTATATTCTGTATAAGTCTCACGTGCTTCATTAGGATTAGATTCAGTTGGATGAGATGTTGACCTGTTTGGAAGAGCCAGTTGCTATTTTAGCTAGAGATGTCTGACGGTTGCGTTCTAGAGATATTCCAGTAGTTAAGGCTTAATGTAGACATCGTTTGGTCAAGGAGGCTATTTGGGACATCCACCGTGAGATGTGGGCCTAGTATCCCCCTTGTTCGAGCATTTAGGTACTTCTTGATCCTTTACTTTCATGGACGAAAGTTCTTTTAGTAATGGATATTGGAATGACCCTCTAGGTCATTTCCTACATTTTTGTGTTTTTCTCTATTTAGATCTTTCCAATCGCTATCCTAAGTCATCTTTAACTTATTGGGATAGACAGTTCGGTTACCGGCAGTTCCTTTGGTTTTTAGAGCCAATTTCCTATTTTGGAACTTTCGTTGTTAAGAAAAGGGCATTAGGCCTAAACTTTAGGTAAACATCCTTGGATGCCAGTTTTGACAGTTTCGTTAGCTTTGTAATGTCGATTTTAGGCTGGGGGGACCCTTGGTTTGGTTAACGAGGCTCTTGGACTCATTTTGGACTATTAGGTGGATTTTGACTAAAATGGTCCTTTGGGTGTTGTCGCTCCCAAGCGCACATGTAAGTGTACGTGATCGTTTCAATTAATAAAGTGGCTCTTTGTGAGCCTATGTAGAATCAACAGAGACTTGTGTTTAACAACTGAGATAATTTAAGCGTTACTATTTCGAGTTAAACAAGTATGACTTGTAAGCAAAACAAAGTTGAGTTTTATTTTTATAACTAAGTACTAAAATTAACAATGATAAGGAAGTTGGGTTGTGAACAATATATGGAGAGTTCCAGGGTTATTGAATTTTGATACAATCATGCATGGTAGTTATTTTATTCAATGATCTACTTGAACTGGTCTCAGAACTCCATCATTGAGTGGGGATGTGATTCCATAATTCAAGTGCGTTTATTAATCATCCCGTCATGACCAAACAAGGCTCCTAAGTATATGTCTATTCTAGTCGCGAATCAACCCTAACTTATACTAAAGATGATCTTGTTCCTCAAGTTCTTCATCCTACTCATACAATCCCATGATCAGTTCATGCATGAATTACTCATATATTCTAATGTTTATCAGACATCAAAATAGTAGAACCAATAAAAAAGCATAATTGGATGAGAAACGATGTCAATGCTCTCACACCCTCAAATACACTCCCCTAATTACGCATATTATAGGGTGTGATGCGTCTCCCAATATGGGTGGTGGAGGGTGCGACGCACCTCTTGTCCAAGGCTCTAGCATTTCGCGTACAATCTTCTCGTGCCCTTGTCCCTTGATCCTGAACATCTTGTGCTTTGATTGTAGGCTTGATTTAGATTCCCTATATCCTCCAATGGTCCCCAACAAAATCTCAACACAACCATAAGTCCATACAATATAATGGACCACATCAAAGGACACTAGAATAAGCATAGCTCAAGCTAGCGACACTAGTTTCCTCGTCTAACTTCTAATTGATCATTTTGACTCTTGAATTGATTAAAATGTAACTTAAACAATATAAACAAGTAATTTAACACAAAAATATATATATGGTTCACAAGCATGTCGAATTATCCTCAAAACTAAGCTAAATGCTTATGAATAATGA
This sequence comes from Capsicum rhomboideum, assembly GCA_031232105.1. Classification (NCBI taxonomy): domain Eukaryota; kingdom Viridiplantae; phylum Streptophyta; class Magnoliopsida; order Solanales; family Solanaceae; genus Capsicum; species Capsicum rhomboideum. Next base: position 85,146,787 of record CP124712.1, read on the forward strand.
CATTTGGGAGTATAAATACACCTAAGATAAGGTATGGAGCCCAATTTTGATTGAAACAACTTCATATGGAAATTTTGATGTTTTCGTTGAGTATGGAATGCCAAATTTTGTACAGTAGCATAGTATGTTTGCGTTTAAGGGATTTCGAACGAATCCCGAAGGGGCCAATCAGAAACTTGGCAACTCAGCCTAGTTTGCTTATGTTGGTGCATCTGGTGTTAGCCAAAAATGGCCTAAGCATTCATAAGGACTTGGCCATATTTATGAGGGACAAGGATATTGGTCATCATGTTCGCAAGGCCTTGGCTGAGTTCTCATTGGTTAAGGATTCTTGACCTCCGCATTCGTGAGCCGGCCTTTGCGTCCACGAAGAGTCAACTGGTTGATCGGTATGATATTCCTCTTTGCATTCGTGGAGGACCGGTTGTGTTTGCAGAGGACTGACCGGTTCAAGCATCACATTCACGATAGGGGTCCCATGATTGCGATGAATGACCTCAGGCAGTATTAGTTGCTACCTCACATATTTTTCTTCAATTTATTACAAGCCCAAACACCATTAAAATCCTAGGGGGCTTTGAAAATTATGGAGATTAAATATTGGGAGTTGGGAGTGAGTTGAAAACATCATTGTGGTCATTTCCTCGCCATTATTTCCATAAGTTCCCACTTAATTTCTAGTTTAAATCTCTGATTTAACTTTAAATCCCTAGATTCTTTCGGGTTGTTTTTGGGACTATTTGTGCTCGGATTTCACCCATTTTTTAGGGTAAAATGATCCTTGATCTTAGAGGGATGCGTTGAGGGTTTTGATTTCATGATTTTACAAGCAGGCCCCACGGGAGATTCTTAGTTCAATTTTTTATCCGGAGCATTTAAACGCAATATGGATATCAATGTTCTCGTCTTAATGCATAGATTATTATTTTGGTGGTATGGCAGCATTTAGAGGCTTCTCGAAAGTGAAAAGCTCCGGAGTAGAGGACTTAGCAAGCTTTCAGCAGCATCCAGGTAGGCTAGGCTTACTTTTCTTCTAGACTAAGTTTTATTATGGTATTGCTGTAGTATTATGCTAGCTATGGGTAGGTAATTAAGACTTGATTGATGATTTAGTATTTATTGATTATGTTAGCTGATTAGGGGCCTTTATTGTAGGATTCTGCCTAGTCTTTCTTCATTTTGGGCTATGTCGATACCTTAGGACTAGTCTTGACTTACTTACTACTTTGGAGTAGGATTGTAAAGCCTTATTCTAAGTTTGGGTAGATGCTTGCTTTAGTATAGGTTTTTAGGACTAGTAGCAGGCCCTGCCGGCCCTTCTCTTAGGTTAGTCGCCTAAATTAGCTCCTTGTAGACCTAACAGGCCTTTATTCTTGACCTTGACTAAATCTTGAGACTTAGGATGACTTAGTCAATCTAATGAGTTTCGGTTAGCTTTGTTACTTGGGGTAGAATAGTACTTGACCCTTATTCTTACACTCAAGGATTAGAACCCGTATCATTTATAGATTGATCGCTCGAATTGGGAATTTAGCACTAATTTGACTTAGGAGAAGCTATAAGCTTGGATTCTAACTACTTTCGGCTTACTTATTATTTCTAGTTCATGTGCAGCAGTTATGATCTATACGCGGAATTTTCTATCATGATCCTATTTTTTAGTCGCAGTTCAAGTCCGACCTTTATGTTCATGGAGGAGTTTCAGGTACGTTTCACTCGTGGTTCACTTTATGCTATTATTATTGATAAATCCATCTTTGTATTAGAGTACTCCTTTTATGTATCTGTTGGGCTTATGGGGGCCCAGCTAGATTGTAGTTAGACTTCTTTAACTTTTGAGTTACTTATTCTACATATTTACTATGATCGCTTGATTTAAAGTATTATTTTCTATTATGCCCTTTATTCCTGACTTTAGTTTACATTCTCGCTTTTTATTTTACTCTTACTGTAATTTAGCTCAGTTGGCCTATAATGCTCACGAAGAGACCGTTATTTTTGTACTCATACTACACTTCTGCATCTTTTCTGATGCATATTTGAGTACGAGCCACCGCCGTTGATGTTATCCTCAAACGAGAATAATGGTGCCTATATTATGATTTTACACTCTGAGCCAAAAATTGGCTTGCTTACGAAAACTTAAAATGGAACCCTCAATGTTTCCCTCATGGGACAAGGATCTCATGCTCAAAATTTTAGCATGACTAGCCCCAAATCGAGTCCTAAAACAGCCCCAAAATCAAAGAAAAGTTGAGAATTAAAATGAAGAATTAAATTGTGATTAGGGCCAAACACTTACGGATTAAGGGCAGGGGAGTGATCAAGAATCGAGCTACTAACAAGCCTCAGCTTCAATTTATGATTCAACCCTGGTTCCTAAGCTCTAAGCAGTGATAATAGGGGAAATATTTTGAGAAACAAGTAATGTGTTCGAAATTGGAAATTATATACATCGACCTCTGCTTAAGTGGAGGTTTTGCTGCTTAAGTAGTGTCACTTAAGCTACTAACACAATGCTTAAGTGATGGTTACTGTTTTCCCACCTCTTTATTTAAGCGGCTCCCAAGCTGCATAAGAGGCTTAGCTTAAGCAGATGAGAGACTCCTTTAGCAAAAGAAGGTGACATCAGCACTGGCCACTTAACTAGCCTCCTAGATGCATCAGTGACTCCACTTATGCAATCAAAAGGGCTCTTCAGCGGTTGCACCAACAATTTTTAGCTAAGTCTAAAGAGACTCCAACTGGGTGCTCTGAATTCATTAGAAACTCGGTGCACCCGAAAGAAATATGATACGCTACCAAAAACGACATTCCAGATGCAATTTCAAACCAATAGCTCTAAATGAGGCCTAAAGCCTCGGGACCTAAACCTAAGTCCCCTAGCCTACATTCCATGTTCCAGAGCTAAAGGATTTGTCAAAATAGCCATCCGAGGTCATTTAAAACAGGGAAATGGCATAAAAACCAAACAAACTATTTGAGAACCTAACTACCAGTCCCAGCGAGTCATAAATGACTTGGGGCAACTATAGGAAACCTCTAAACGGAAGAAAATGTACGAAAAAGAGGAGAATGACCTAGAGGGTCATTACATAGTTATTCTTGTAAGTTTAATAAATAAAAATTATTTTTAAAATAGTTTTTATTTGAAATATGTTATTTATTTTTATTAAGGGGTTAGGATGTTTGCAATTATATTTAGTTTGATTTTCACCACAAAAAAATAAAATAAAATTGGTTTAAACATACTAACAAACAAGATTAATCAAATGGATTGTTTTGTTTGATTTTTTTTCATTTTAGTATTAGTTATTGTTAGTAAGGGGACATATAAATTTTAGAGGAAAGCATTGAGTTATAACTATAAATGATTTACATTTCAAATTATATATCTTCAAGTGTAATTTGAACTTTTTATTTGCACGAGCTTGAGTAAGAGTTGAAATAGTTGCAATTTGATTTTATACCATTTATAACAATTTTTTAAAAAGGGATATTTTATACCATGCTCTATTACATGAAATAAAATAATAAAAAAGATGATGACCGTTTATAAAGAAAGCTAGAAATATTCTTGATGTGATTCTGATAATATTCTATGATAATTATCCAACTCTATTAAAAGAATGGAGATATATCATGTATAGTCCAATTAAAAGAAGGATTCATAAAAGAAGATATAATAAAGCACATTACAACAAAAAAATTCGTCACACACGATCTCTAAAAGAATATTCATATAAACATGCAACAAATTTGTTTGATATGACTATGTTGTTTACCAAATCTTTACTAAATGCAACTATTGAGAAGATGGTGTTAAAAACTGGGATATGGAGTTTCAGAATTATGAATTGTTGTTCTCGTTAGGGAGAGTTAATACGTTATACTCTTTTTTCCTTATATGATTTTTTCCCAATAACTTTTCCTTGTAAGGTTTTAAACGAGGTAGCCAAAATGTGCATTATTAGATATGTGTTCTTTTTCCTTCACAAGAATTTTTTTAAAGTAATACTTTAATGAGGCAAATTATCTATTTAATAGACATCTAAGGAGTAAGATTATAAATATATTTGTATTATAGTGAATGTCTATTTGGTTTCTTTAGAAAAGTTAGTGTTCTTTATTTTGGGACCAAGTTAATTTTCCCAATAAGTAAAGGTGTAGCGATTCTCATGATCGTTTTTCGATTCCTGCCTATTTTTTTTTCTTTTTGACCCTCCCATACTTTAGTTTGGTATTTATGACTTGTAAGGATGGATGGTTCAATTCTTGAGGCAATCAGATAAATTCTACATTACCATGTGTCATATTTTTACCATTCACCACACATTGTATTATCATAATTACCTTTCACTAATTTAATTACTAGGAAAGGGTAAGACCTTCTTAGGGGATAGGGGTCTAGAAATGGGATGAAAACTATAAGTTTAGTAATTAGTTAGAAGAAAAATTATGCACATGGTAATTTTCATGTATTAGCAGTTATAAGAAGATTTATTCAATTAATAGCAAGTCGTGTACTCGTTATGTCACTTGTGAATTCCTCTAATTCATGATAGATTTCCCTTGATATTATTGATAATTTTTTCTTTAGAAGAGATCTTTGTTCCAATTTTCTTTTAGTTCTGTTTTATGTTTCCCTTTCCTCTTGCCCTCAATCATCATATTCCTTGTGCTTTCTAAGGTATCCTCTATCTTCTCTTCTTGTGCATTGATATTATAGTGTTTATTACATATGATAATGAAATATTATTTTTTTACTTTTCTTCCCATTGGCAGGTAAAGGATCATCCTAATCTACTACTTACTTTGTTTTAGAGTATCTGATGTTAACATTGAGCCCAACCTATTTGATTCAAAATAATTAGTGAATCTACTTCTATCATTATGATGTCTTGTTTTAGCACAAAACATAATATTTTTATCTTTTTTTTTCTATGCTTCCATTGAAATGAGATTTAAAATGGACTCAAAACATCTACGAAAAAACATAAAATAACTCAAAATATTCCTTATTAGACTATACTAAAGATAAATGGACTAAAAACATAATTTTTTAAAAAATACAAATGTTGCAACAAACATAATATAGATGATGAAAACAAAAAAAATAATAAATTAAAGTTGATTAAAACCTAAAGCCTAAGCTTTAAGTCAAGCTCCTCCTGATCGTTAATATTAGAGCATCACTAGGCACATCAACTGTCAGTCCTTTTTTTGAAGATTTTTGTTGGAGAATATGAGAATTGAATTGATGAGGAACTAAAGAAATCAACATCAATAGATATAGGATCAGAACTTTCGATAAAAATGCTAACAATTCTTGTAAGGGTAATGTAAAAAATTAAATGTATTTATTATGGTCATGGGATAATTTTTGATATTTCATAAAAAAACAACTCAACTCTGACCTGTTTTATATTTTCTACATTCCAAATGCCACCTTTTTCCCATTATCCTTGTTTTCTCTCCTTTGCTTATTAACTTAAACAAAATTTTAAAATCTCAAATCAGATTTCATAGTTTCTTCACATTGATGAGTATTATTTTTCTTTATCTGAAAACCTCTAACAAGTTTTAGATTTATTAATATTTTTAATAAAGAAAAATAACACTAAATTTCACTTTCTTATACTTAATGTCAAAACCCAAAAGTTAAGGTCATGATGGCACCTACCCTACCCTAACCCTGGGTAAGTAAGCCCAACACCCAAAGAGATAAACAATGCTGAAAAGAAATAATAAAACCCAATACGAGACTTCATAAGGAAGGCAAACCATACATAGATTAACACAATATCCAAAACTGAATGAAATAAACTCCAATCCCAAAATCTGATGTCATGAGTAAATAGCACTAATTATGAATAAGAGTATGAAAATATAGAAGTCTGTATTTGAATCATAAAGTAAACACAAGATAAATAAGATTATGTACTAAATCAAGCCCCGATCATAGCACGATCTCATGCTCTGTGGGTAGCACTCGAACTAGGATCTGCACCAAAAAGGTACAGAAAGTAGGAGTGAGTACGGTTCACTTGTACTCAGTAGGTATCATAGGCCAACTGAGCAAAGCATAAAACTAAACAAGTAAAGAATAATATGAGCACGCTTCCACCGGATACAGAATAGTTTCCAACGGTGGCTCAAATCGTATCTCCTAAACATTCTACAAATATCATATTTGTATAAGAATAGCTACACATGAATATATATGAGAAGACTAAATACATCATAACAAACACGTAAACAGGAATGCAAATGATGCAATTCATTGCAGTGGGATGATAATAGTGTAAATCATCGCATGGCATCTCGTATACATCTTTCGAGCATAAGCTTCCATGACAGGACCTATGGGGTGTTCGAAACCCATATACTTTCACAATATCAATCTCATATCTCAATCAACCTTGCTAGTAGAATCCTCAGTCAAAAGTTTTATAAAGTGTTTTATTTTCTTTCAAAATCAGTGTTTCTCTGTAGTACCAATTCCATGTGTAAGGATGAATGAAATGAGGATGCATGCTCATAACTAAAATAATATTATATAATAAATCAATTCAATGATCCTATCAAATCAGCTCAAATCTCCTCAAATCTTAATAAATCATGATATAAGCCATTGCATGGCACCACAGTAATGAAGAGTCATGTAAGACATTAATAATATCATTTCAAACTCCCATTCAGGTATCACAATATAGATAGGTGGCAAATATGCTCAAAGAAGACCAACACTAGCGCCTGCATGGAATCAGAACAATATCTCTCAAGTCAATAATAATACTAACATAGGCCCCCACATGGGCAACATGATGAAATAACTAGTTCAAAATATGAATCAAATGACAAAATCCCCAACCCATAGCATATTGTACATCAATAGTTAACTACACAACCTAGTCTAAAGAAAGTTAAGCCATAACTTACCTCAAAAAGTCAAATCTCAATCTTGGACCCTTCGACACGGAGCCTTTCCCTTTTGTGTAGCCTCAGAACGAACCAAATCTATAAAAAATGTAATCTACACATTAAAAGGAGTCTAACGATACCCATATTAGCTACTTTTCTTTTGGGCCTAAGAATAGTTTAAAAATTGACTCCAAAGGAAAAAGGGTAAAACCAAAATTTTATTTAAGAATCATGTTTTCCATACTCTAAGGGTTCGAAATATGAAAACTCATTGAAAAATAAGTTAAAATAGAAGAAAAACCATTTTCTCTCTTTACCGGGTGAAACCCTAAAAATCCAAGTTTGGAAGACAATTTAGTAAAATAATCAATGAATAATAATAGAGATTATTTTTAGAAGCTTACCCAAGTTCAATTTGATCAAAAATCATCTTTGAAAACACCAAAACCGAAACCCCAAGCTTGAAAATGGAAAAATAGAATAAAAGATAAGAAAATGGGATTTATATAGAGATGTCACCTAGGCAGTAAAATGGTCACCTGAGCGGTAGTCATTTGCCATGCGGGTCATCTCCTAGGTGGTCCATTTTCTGCTATGGCGGCCTCGCCTAGGTGGTCCATTTTTTACTAAGGCGGCTTTGCCAAGGAGGATACACCTATCACTAAGGCGATAGTGTCTAGGCTGGTCAACTATTGCTAAGGCAGCCCTTTGGTCTGCCTAGGCACTACCATTAAGGTGACCAAATAGCCTCTTAGATGGTTGCACCATAACCAAATTCAACTGAAACATGCTATGTGAAAATGACTCTGAATGAACCCTCGAGATTCGATCGAGAGCCCATAAAAATAATCCAATAATGCTACTAGGCTAATTTAGATGTTCGTGACTCAATGGAACCATCAGATTTATCAAAAGAGGTTATTTTCAACAAGTTAAGCCCCGAGACCATTTTTATGCTATTTTCACTAGTTTCTCACATAAGTGGTCAAAACTCAATCTAAAGGCTCAGAATCAGAACAAACTATGCTACTAGACTAAGATTGACATTTCGGATCTTATGAAACTGACAAAATCAGCATTTGATGCTCCAATTAAAAAATGTTGACCAAAGTCAAACTAATGACTTATAAGGCTACTCATAAGCTCAAACACACTCAAATCACTATGAAATACTTCGGGGACCGTACCAAACATCCTCACTACTTGTAAATGATATATAGAAACTAAGGGGAAGGAAAAATGGTCAAAACACAGAAAACACTAAAATCACAACAAGGGTTGTTACATTATTCACGATTAAAACACAACTTCGTCCTCGAAAGAAAAAAAAATGAAGCTTCTGAATCGGGAAAAAGCTGGGGGTATCTACTATGCATAATGGATTCAACCTCTCATATTGCCTCATCAATTAAGCGATGTCTCCACTAAACCTTCACAGAATCAATGTACTTAGACCTCAATTTTATTATTTATCTATCTAAGATAGCAATGGGTTCCTCCTCATAGGACAAGACATGATCTAATGTAACTGAGTCCCACTGGATAACATGTGAATCATCTACATGGTATCTCTTCAACATAAAATCATAGAATGCCAGATCAATCACTGACAGATGAGGAGGGAAAGCTAGCCTATACGCCAAATCTCCAAACTTCTCAAGAATCTCAAAAGTCCTAATAAATCTCGGACTAAACTTCCCTTTCTTTGTAAACATCATCACACCCTTAATGGGTGATACCTTCAATAAAACACGCACACCAAGCATGAATTCTACATCACAAATTTAATGGTCGGCATAACTCTTATGCCTACTCTTGGCATCCCCAATCGTCTGCTGAATCAGTCTAACTTGATCCATCGAGTCTCTCAATAAATCATTGTCCAAAGGCCTAACCTCAAATAAATCAACCATCCCATGAGGTATCTACACCTCCACCCATATAAAGCCTCAAAAGGCACCATCTAAATATTGAAATGGTAACTATTGTTATAGGCAAAATTTGCTAAGGGAAAGAACTAGTCTGAATGTACACCAAAATCCCTAACACACACTCGAAGCATGTCCTCAAACACCTGAATAGTCCACTCTGACTGGCTATCCGTATGAGGGTGAAAAGTTGTGCTTATATCAAGTTGAGTACGCAACTCACTCTGTATAGAACTCCCAAAATTTGAGGTTTTCTCTATCAAAAATAATAAAGATATGTACACCATACAACCGAACAATCTCTCAAATGTAGATCTTGGTAAACTTCTCTATATTATAGATTACCCTTAGAGGTCTAAAGTGCGTGGACTTAGTCAACCTATCCATAATCACCTAAATAGAATTAAACATCCCCAAAGATAGGGGTGGACCAACCACAAAGTCTATAGTGATACGCTCTCACTTCCACTCAAGAATAAACATCCTCTGCATAGTACCACCCGGTCGCTGATTCTCATACTTCACTTGTTGACAATTTAAATACTTGGCCACAAACTCAACAATGTCCTTCTTCATACCACACCACCAATAGTGTTGCTGCAAGTCATGATACATCTTAGTCACTCCTGGATAAATAGAATACCTTTAAAAATGCGCCTTCTTCAAGATCATTCTAACCCATCCACCAACTGTCAGCATACAACCACAACCACCAATCCTTAAAACACTCTCAAAATCAAGAGGTACAGTCTTTGCCACACCACTCAACACTTTATCATGAATCACCCTTAAGTTTTCATCATCAAACTGACGAGTTTGATTTTGCTCCATAAGTAAAGACCTAGCCTCAATAAATTCCAAAATGTAGCCGATGTCGAAATAACAAGCCTAACAATAGTTAGCCAAAGACTTAATATCTACGGCTAAAGGCCTCTCCTCTACCAATAGATAAGCCAAACTACCCATACTTGCTGCCTTCCGACTCAAGGCATCTACTACCATGTTAGCCTTGTTTGAATAATAAATGATAGTGAGATCATAATTCTTAAGCAACTTTAACCATCGATGTTGTCTTATATTAAGATCTTGCTGAGCAAAAAAGTATTGAAGGCTACGATGATAGGAGAAAATCTAACAATGAACTTCATACAAGTAGTACCACTATAAGTTAAACACAAATATAAGCGCGACTAACTCAAAATCATGAGGAGGGTAGTTATTTTTATGAGTCTTTAACTGGTGAGAAGCATAAGCAAATACCACACCCATCTAAATCAACACACCTCCTAAGCCAACTCCAGAAGCATCATAAAACATGGTGTAACCCACAACCTCCTCAGGTAAAGTCAAGATAGGAGCTGAATTTAACAACTCCTTGAGCTTTTGAAAACTTTCCTTGCAAGCTTCTGATCACATAAAAACATTTTTTTCTATATCAACATGGTAAAAGGAGCCGCAATAAAAGAAAAACCCTACACAAAGAGTCGATAATAACCTGTTAACCCAATATATCTCCAAATCTTTATAGGAGAAGTGGGTCTAGCCCAATCACAAAACCCCGCTCCCTTGGCCAGATCGACCATAATACCATCCTTGGTCACAACATGACCTAAGAAAGAAACAGAATCCAACCAAAACCCATATTTAGAGAACTTGGCATACAACTTCTCCTCTCTCAAACATTGAAGTATGATCGTCAAATGCCTTACATGGTCATCCTTATTCTTGGAATGGACCAAGATATCGTCAATGAACACAATCACAAAAAATTAAAATAAGGTCAGAATACCTATTTATCAACTCCATAAAGATTTCTGGGGCATTAGTCAGCCCAAAATACATATCCAAGGACTCATAATGACCATATTGCATCCAAAAATCCATCTTTCCAAGAACTCATAACGACCATATTGCATCCAAAAAGCCATCTTTGGAACATTCAAAGCTCTAATCAACAATTGATGATACCTAGATCTCAAGTCGATCTTAGAAAATACTAAAGCACCCTAAAGGTAATCAAAAAAATCATCAATACCCGAGTTAGGGGTTGATATGATACTAATTATGTTTAACATGCATAATTATTACAATGGTATCCATCTATAGTTTATAATCATGAATCGATGGACATATTGAGTTGATTTATGAGCTCAACTATATACGTATTGGATTAATTGGAGATCTTCATTTTGATTTGATTGTGAATATTACATCTTCATTCCATATTTATATATTCATGAGACACTGGTACCATTGATGAACACTATTTTTGAAAGAAAATGAGACATTTTCCTAAAAACCCTTTCATGAACACGAGATAAAAAAGAGAGTTCAGATATGAGATATAGTATATGCATTGCGAACCCCCCATGGTTCCTATTGCAGAGTTGCAAACTCGATAGGTATATACTAAAATTCATACAGTGACTTTCACATTCCACCCCATCATCATCAATGCGTTGCATTGCAATGCATTTCATTCGCATATTCAGTGATTCATTAGTTCTTGATTTGATTTCTTTTCATGTATTTATATATAGAATCATATTGTTTACTTTCAATATTATATTAGAACTATGAATACAGACGGTGCGAGCTACCATTTGGAAATTTTTCTACTTGTAGGTTCTATGCTTATAGTCTTTCTTTATCTATGTTATTTTCAACTTTGCTCAGTCGGCTTATGGTACCTTATGAGTATAAGTGGACACGTACTCATCCCGATTGTGCCCTTTCAGTGTAGATCTGGGTCTAAGTACGACTCATGGTGTTTGAGTTTATGCGAGGTTGAGTAGATCTTTGAGGTACTGATATGCTCCAAAGTTTGGGGCTGACTTTCGGACCTCATCTTGTACTTTTATGTCTTTACTTACTTCCTAAGACAGAGTTGTATTTCAGTATTTAGATTGTATTAGATGCTCTTGCCTTATGACACTATTTCTTGGGATTTATTATGATATATATTTCAGACTTCCACTATTATTGTACTTGTATCAGTCTGACTTTATTCTAGAAGTCTCACCTTAATTATATAAGTGTTGAATTCTGTTTTACTCCATCAGTTTGAGTTATCGGCTTACTTGTCAAGGCTTGGCCGCGACAAGTGCCATCATGACCTAGTTTTTGGGTCGTGACATTGTATTTATAGATGACATCTTGGTTTACTCCAAGAATGAGGACGAATATGTGAGACACTTAAGGATTGTACTTTAGAGGTTGCGTGATGAGAAGTTGTATGCCAAGTTCTCCAAGTGTGAGTTTTTGTTGGATTCTATCTTTTTCTTGGGTCATATGGTAACCAAGAATGACATTATTGTTGATCCGGCCAAGATAGCAGTGATTTGTGATTGGGCTAGACCTACTTATCCTATTGAGATTTAGAGTTTCATTGGTTATGCAGGTTATTATCAGTGTCTTGTAGAGGGTTTCTTATCTATTGCGGCTCCTTTGGCTAGGTTGACTCAAAAGAAGATTATTTTCAGTGGTCGGATGCTTGTGAGGTGAGCAATAAAAAGCTTAAGGACTTGTTAAATTTGACTTCTATCTTGACTTAGCCCAATAAGGGCGTGGGCTTTACCATGTTTTATGATGCTTTTGCCATGCCCCGAATTCCAACGAGGCGTGATTGGCACCCGAAGTCGATAAGGCCCGAGAGAACCAATCTTTGCTCATGTCTGTTCATCTGCATGTCTCTTTACGAATAGAATATTATCTCATGTAACTACTAACATATAAAAGGCGAATGGCGAAAATCATGGAAAAACATATACAATATATGAAACTTGACTGTTAGAGCCGTCAAGTCGAAGTGAACATTCATCCATTTCATTCATAAACCCACATATGTCTACAAAAGCCTCTAACAGAAGTACATACATGACCAACCTAAATTAGAAACAAATCCCCGCTTTACATAACATTTATAACATCAAAATAAATGTACAACTGTGACTCGAAAACCCCCAAACCAACTGGAGCTTACCAAAGATCTGCAATACCCGGTAGTCTACTGCGGAGGTCTACTAGCACCTGCGCCTGCATCAAGTAAAGTAAATTCCCCAAGAGGGGTCAGTACGAATAATGTACTGAGTATGTAAGGCCATAAGAATTACATCATACATAATAACAAGACCAATGGAGTCAATATATGAGAAATAGTCAATGTGAATAAACTCACTTTTTGTATGTAAAGAACCATGTACATTATGTTCTTTAATTCTCTTGTCTTCATACTTATTCATCTTTATTGTTCTACCCATGCTAGGCTGTTCTGTTGCCCCTGGGATGAGATTAACCCATGCTAGGTACTTTGACCCCTTGGATGTTATGTGAATCCATGCTAGGCTTTCGTGTCGCCCCTAGGATGTACTATGATAACCCATGCTAGGCTTTTATATCGCCCCTGGGATGTATCGGGATCGACCCATGCTAGGCTTTTCTGTCGCCCCTGGGATACCACCCGTGTTATTGGGATCGACCCATGCTAGGTATTTTAACCCCTGGGATACCACCCATGAATTAATTAAACATTACTTCTTCCTCTTGTTATTCTTACTTCCATTCTTAAGAGTGATTGAGACATTGAAGATCATAACCTTATTTGAGGCACACACATATATACATTTTACTTCACTCCTCTACTTCATGAGATTGACATCTTTACTTATGATGAATAGATATATTAGCTTGCACATTACTTCTTTTATTAATCTTATGAGATTAGTACTTTTATTTGTGAAAGATTGGTACAAAGATAATCATCATACTATAAGACTTGGGAGATGACATGATTGGAAAATGCTATTCAAGAATAATTAGATTCTCTTACATTATCACTCTCTTGAGATAGTCCTTTTAGGAATTACAACGTTATGACATCTTTGGAACTTCAATCATTGAATAAGAGATAAATGAATCATCATTCATCTACGACTAGGACATATATGAATAACAATATACCTCAACCTGAACTGGGATACTTTAGAACACTTCAGACATGAGTAAGTACCATAACAAGGTGAATACTCTATACTGCAGTAAGATATGGAAAGAGTAACCTTACATACCTTGTTGTCTCACTACGAATACACAAGCCTATATGGGGTCACACTAGTCCAGCTCATTCCTTATGTTTCACTCTACAACACAAGTATATAACAAAGTTCATGTTAACAACCAACTCCTTTACAAACGTATAAGTGTCACAATGAGTTACGTGACTTCTATATAGCATCATTTCGTCCTTCACAGTACAATCCATTGCATTATCATACCAACAACACCATAACATTCCACACATTGATCAAAATATCACACATCAATAGCATTTCACATCACACTTACCCTTTATGCTTTCTCATTCGCATTCTGTCACAATTACTCCTATCAACTTGCCTCATAACAACTTATGAACAACCATCCATACTTAACATAGTCCAACATGCCTCCATACGACCCTTTAAAGTCATTAAAATGGCAGCACAAGTTGCTAATTATATCCATAAAGGGTATAGGGGCCTTCGGGGGACAAAGGGGGACAAAAACATGAAAAATGGGGTTCTGGAAGGGACCTGCGAAGCCACCTGCACCCGCAGGTGGCTGACCTACGGCCGCAGATGGCCCTTGGCAATGCCCCCATTTTCAGCCAAATTGGTCTCTTTTGGGTCTTTTTATGCAATGAATGGTCCATGATCATAAATAAACTTCTTTTAACATATTTTTGATCATATTATATGCCAACAAGCAGTCATGGTCTCACAACACACATAACCATCACCACAACCTCACTTTCTTTTCAATCCGTCACCAAATCCATAACCAAATTTACAACAACAATTCCAAACATTATACACAAGGATAAAACAAGGAAAGACTATAATCAAATCTTACATGTCAATATTGAATCCATCAAGTTCATTTCCTTCAAGATCACAAGTTCATGTTCAAGTTTACAAGACAAAACCATCCTCCGATTTAGCAAACACAAATTGTTTTACACATAGTGAACTTCTCACACTTCACAAACATAACCAACATCATATAAACCATATTACATGCATAAAATATATTAAACCATAAGCATAATCACTTACCAAGCCTTTCAATATGATGATCTTGGCCAATGGAATGAAGAGTTAGGGTTTGTGTGAAATAAGGAAATGTTGTAGAGAATTCTAGGAAAGGCATGGATGTAACAAATGAAATAAAGTCTGATTTACCTCATATATATAGGTCCCTTAAGTCTCTCTTATCCAATTTTGGCATTAAATGCATGGTTGATTTGGTCAAATGGAAGATTGTATCATTTTGCCCCATTGGGCCAAGTCTTTCTTATAATCTTTGGGCCTTATTTGGCCCAATGGCACAAGATTCATGTAAGCCACAACAATTTAATGAATAATTCATCAAATCTCCCATGTTTAACTAGTTCCATAAATGTAAACGTAGTCATATAGGTTCGACAACATACGGGGTGTTACACCTCCTACAAAGGTCTTATCCCATGTACTAGGCCCAATATCAATTATCTCCTCACTAACATTACAAAATACATACTTTGTACTCTCGACACTTGATTAACCATTGTTCAACGTCTTCATGTAGGGTTTAGTAGGTATGGGTTGTTACATTCTACCCCCCTTAGGAACATTCGTCCTCGAATGTTAACAACATCGTCTCATGTGCGACAAATGCATCTCTATATTAGCATCTCTATACATATACTCATATAAATACTTGTATAGTCCTAACGAAAGCAATATGAAATGAAATTCTTATGTATATATATATTTTTTTCTAAACCCCATTACTTCTTTCATTGGTGACACTTTCAAGATTACTTACTCATCTATGATCACAACATCTACTATACCATTACGATATGTTCTTTTCACTACACTAAACTCACCGACAGGTGGAAATATCTTAACTCATAACTCCAGTGTACTATTCAATTCACGGTAGTCGATGGAGTAACATACGATAGGGTAGAAATCAAATCAATCAATACATATACAACATGTAAAAATATGGTAATATGCCTGTATCTTCATCAGAAGACGCCTTTTCATTCTTCCGGTCCACTAGAGCATAGGTGTGATTTTGGGCTCCACTGTAACTAGTTGCCCCTCTAAAATATCTGCCACAACCAATAGATTGAACACCTATGCCTGGGGAAGGAACCGATGCTGATAATGCAATGGTTGATCCCGTAGGTCGTGCTATACCACTCGCACGCCTTTGTGGGGATTCTCTCATTATGTGCCCCTCTATGCCACACCAAAAACAAGTATTTGTCCCCAACCGGCATTCACCTAAATGGTACCTTCCGCAATGCCGACCCAGAGGATGAGAAAATCCTACTGTCTGTGAGCCTTGCACTCCACTACTCTGTCTAGATGGACCACCTCTAGACCCTCGAAATTGAGAGTGAGCACCTACTGTGGAATATGAGAATGAGGGTCTAGGCGGTAACCTTCGATATCTAGATGTTTCTGGGGACACCACAGATTGCCCCATAGGTCTCGCCCTTTTTGCTGGCCCTTCCTCAGATTCCTGTGTCCTTCTTCTTTGCATTTGGTCCTCCATTTTCTGTGCGAAGGGCCTGAATTCTCGCTATATCCATATCTCGATTTAAGGCAGCAATAGTGCAGTCTCATACCAAATACAGCTCCAATCTATCCACATATCGATGGACTCTATCTTCCATTGTGGCCATCATATTTGGAGCATATCGTGCCAAGGAATTAAACTGAAGACTATATTCTCGAACACTCATGTTCCCTTGACTTAACTTTAAAAATTGATCCGCACGAGCTTCACATATCTCATAGGGAAGATAGTGATCAAGGAATGCTGCTTTAAATTCTTCCCAATTTGGTGGCATTGCACCAATACCACGAGACTTCTTCCAATCTTCATACCACAATATCGCCTCTCCTTTTAATCTATATGCCGCCAGTTCAACTGTTTCAACCCCAGTCATGTGCATAACTTCCAGGGCCCTCTAGATTTGATCCACAAAGTCCTGTGGATCTGCTTTCAAGTCTGACCCAGTGAATATAGGAGGGTCCAATTTTAGAAAGTCCTGTGTACGCCGACTAGCTGCTCTAGTCGCGTCATCTTCATTTACCATTGGACCAGTTTGTCCTTGTGCTTGTGCATCCACTAACTCAGTCAACATGTGTACTGCATTTCTTAAATCTTGATCAGTGGCATTCGTAGGTGGTTCTGCAGGTACTTCTCTACCTCTTGGCTCTTCGGGAGCTGGAAAAGTAGAGGAAGACTGTGATGCAATTTCAGCTTCAGCACCACCTTGACTAGCTTGGTCAGGTGGTAATCTACTAATTCCTTCTCCAGTAGGCATATCTACTTGCTTACCTTTACCTCTACCTTTTCTTGTGATTGACATTTTACTATACCAAGAAAAACAATCACCAATGGTCAGATACAGTTCAACTTACAACACTGGCTCTATTGCACAATCTAGAAGTGAAGAAAAGAAACAACATCCTAAATGTCCTGTAGCCTCCTACTTATAAATATGGCGCACAACACATCGATAAGTAAGACTCTACTCAGACACGGCTTTGTAGACACCCTTCGAACGACCTGCTCTGATACCACTTTTGTCACGCCCCGAATTCCAACGAGGCATGATTGGCACCCAAAGCCGATAAGGCCCAAGAAAACCAATCTTTGCTCATGTCTGTTCATCTGCATGTCTCTTTACGAATAGAATATTATCTCATGTAAATACTAACATATAAAAGGCGAATGGCGAAAATCATGGAAAAACATGTACAATATATGAAACTTGGCCGTTAGGGCCATCAATTCGAAGTGAACATTCATCCATTTCATTCATAAACCCACATATGTCTACAAAAGCCTCTAACAGAAGTACATACATGACCAACCTAAATTAGAAACAAATCCCCGCTTTACATAACGTCTATAACATCAAAACAAATGTACAACTGTGACTCGGAAAGCCCCAAACCAACTAGAGCTTACCAAAGATCTGCAATGCCCGGTAGTCTACTGCGGAGGTCTACTAGCACCTGCGCCTGCAGCAAGTAAAGTAAATTCCCCAAAAGGGGTCAGTATGAATAATGTACTGAGTATTTAAGGCCATAAGAATTACATCATACATAATAACAACAACAATGGAGTCAATATATGAGAATTAGTCAATGTGAATAAACTCTCTTTATGTATGTAAGGAACCATGTACATTATGTTCTTTAATTCTCTTGTCTTCATACTTATTCATCTTTATTGTTCTACCTATGCTAGGCTGTTTTGTCGCCCCCGGGATGAGATTAGCCCATGCTAGGTACTTTGAACCCTGGGGTGTTATGTGAACCCATGCTAGGCTTTCGTGTCACCCCTGGGATGTCATTAACCCATGCTAGGTACTGTGACCCCTGGGATGTTATCGTAACCCATGCTAGGCTTTTGTGTCACCCCTAGGATGTACTGTGATAACCCATGCTAGGATTTTATATCGCCCCTGGGATGTATCGGGATCGACCCATGCTAGGCTTTTCTGTCACCCCTGGGATACCACCCGTGTTATTGGGATCGACCCATGCTAGGTATTTTAACCCCTGGGATACCACCCATGAATACTCATTAATTAAACATTACTTCTTCCTCTTTTTATTCTTACTTCCATTCTTAAGACTGATTGAGACATTGAAGATCATAACCTTATTTGAGGCACACTCATATACACATTTCACTTCACTCCTCTACTTCATGAGATTGACATATTTACTTATAAGGAATAGATATATTAGCTTGCACATTACTTCTTTTATTACTCTTATGAGATTAGTACTTTTATTTGTGAAAGATTGGTACAAAGATAATCATCATACTATAGGACTTGGGACATGACATGATTGGAAAATGATATTCAAGAATAATTAGATTCTCTTACATTATCACTCTCTTGAGATTGTCCTTTTAGGAATTACTACGTTATGACATCTTTGGAACTTAATCATTGAATAAGAGATAAATGAATCATAATTCATCTAAGAATAGTACACATATGAATAACAATATACCTCAACCTGAACTGGGATACTTTAGAACACTTCAGACATGAGTAAGTACCATAACAAGGTGAATACTCTATACTGCAGTAAGATATGGAAAGAGTAACCTTACATACCTTGTTGTCTCACTACGAATACACAAGCCTATATGGGGTTACACTAGTCCAGCTTCTTCCTTATGTTTTACTCTACAACACAAGTACATAACAAAGTTCATGTTAACAACCAACTCCTTTACAAACGTATAAGTGTCACAATGAGTTACGTGACTGCTATATAGCATCATTTCATCCTTCACAGTACAATCCATTGCATTGTCATACCAACAACACCATAACATTCCACACATTGACCAAAATATCACACATCAATAGCATTTCATATCACACTTACCCTTTATGCATTGTCATTAGCATTCCGTCACAATTACTCCTATCAAATTGCCTCATAAAAACTTATGAACAACCATCCATACTTAAAATAGTCCAACATGCCTCCATACGACCCTTTAAAGTCATTAAAACGGCATCACAAGTTGCTAATTATATCCATAAAGGGAATAGGGGCCTTCGGGGGTCAAAGGGGGACAAAAACATGAAAAATGGGGTTCTGGATGGGACCTGTAAAGCCACCTTCCCCCGAAGGTGGATGAACTGTGGCCGCATATGGCCCTTGGCAGTGTCCAGGGGCCTCTGCGTTGGCACATGAGAGTGCGGATGCCCATTTTCGGCCAAAGTGGTCTCTTTTGGGTCTTTTTATGCAATGAATGGTCCATGATCATAAATAAACTTATTTTAACATATTTTTGATCATATTATATGCCAACAAGCAGCCATGGTCTCACAACACACATAACCATCACCACAACCTCACTTTCTTTTCAATCCGTCACCAAATCCATAACCAAATTTACAACAACAATTCCAAACATTATACACAAGGATAAAACAAGGAAATACTATAATCACATCTCACATGTCAATATTGAATACATCAAGTTCATTTCCTTCAATATCACAAGTCCATGTTCAAGTTTACAAGACAAAACCATCCTCCGATTTAGCAAACACAAATTGTTTTACACATAGTGAACTTCTCACACATCACCAACCTAAACAACATGATATAAACCATCTTACATGCATAAAATATATTAAACCATAAGCATAAACACTTACCAAGCCTTTCAAGATGATGAACTTGGCCAAAGGAATGAAGATTTAGGGTTTGTGTGAAATAAGGAAATGTTGTAGAGAATTCTAGAAAAGGCATGGGTGTAACAAATGAAATAAAATCTGATTTACCTCATATATATAGGTCCCTTAAGTCTCACTTATCCAATTTTGGCATTAAATGCATGGTTGATTTGGTCAAATGGAAGATTGGATCATTTTGCCCCATTGGGCAAAGTCTTTCTTATAATCTTTGAGCCTTATTTGGCCCAATGGCACAAGACTCATGTAATCCCCAACAATTTAATGAATAATTCATCAAATCTCCCATGTTTAACTAATTCCATAAATGTACACGTAGTCATATAGGTTCGACAAAATACGGGGTGTTACACCTCCTACAAAGGTCTAATCCCACGTACTAGGCCCAATATCAATTATCTCCTCACTAACATTACAGAATACATACTTTTTACTCTCGAAACTTTATTAACCATTGTTCAAAGTCATCATGTAGGGTTTAGTAGGTACGGGGTGTTACACTTTTGGTGTGGGTTTGGGTGCAGTGTTGATGTAGGAGGGTAAGGTGATTGTTTATGCTTCTCATCAGTTGAAGCCTCCTGAGAAGAATTACACTACCTACTATTTATAGTTGGTCGCGGTTGTGTTTGTGTTGAAGTTTTAGAGTCATTACTTGTATGGAGTACGTTGTGAGATTTTCTCGAATCATCAAAGTCTTCAGTACTTCTTCACCTAGCGAGATGTTAATATAAGACAACAACGTTCGCTTAAGTTGCTTAAGGATTATGATCTTGGTATTCTTTATCATTCGGGTAAGGATAATGTGGTTGCGGATGACTTGAGCCAGAAGATGAATAGTTTAGAGATTTAGCTCATCTCTTTACTCAGGAGTGATGTTTAGCCTTAGAGGTTCAGTCTTCAGCTAGCCAGATGGTTAGGCTTGACATTTCGACACCCAAATGTGTATTAGCCTTTGTTGATGATAGATCTTCTTTGATGGAGCAGATTCGAGCTCACCAGTTTGATTATGATAGTTTGAGAGTGATTCGAGATAAGGTGTTGAGTGGAAAAGTTAAGGTGGCATCTCTTGATTCTGATAGTGTTTTGAGGATTGATGGCAAATTTTGTGTGTAGAGAGTTCGTGGATGGGTGGGATTGATTATTGAGGAGGCGCATTATTTCAAATATTCTATTCATCCAAGGGGTGACCAAGATGTATCGTGATTTAAAGCAGCATTACTAGTTGGGTGGTATGAAGAAGGATGTAGCGGACTTTGTATCTCATTCTTGTGTTGTCAGTAGGTGAGGTCTGAGTATCTGAGGTCTGGTGGTTTGCTTTAGAGATTACCCATTCCTGAGTGGAAGTCGGAGCGGATCACTATAGACTTCGTGAGTAGGTTGCCCCATACTTTTCGTGGTTCTGACAGCATTTGGGTTATCATGGATCGATTGACCAAATCAACTTATTTTATCTTTATTCAAATTTCCTTCAGTGCTAAAAGGTTGGCTCGTATCTATGTTTAAGAGATAGTTCGTTTTCATGGGGTTCCAGTGTCTATTATTTCAAATAGAGGCTCAGTGTTCACTTCTAGCTTCTTGAAAATGTTTCAGGAGGAGTTGGGTACTCAGGTAACCTTAGCACATATTTCCACCCCAAACTAATAGTTAGTTGGAGTGTACTATTCAGGTTTTGGAGGATATACTCAATGTGTGTTTTATGGACTTTGGAGGTCAATGGGAGCAACATTTAGCCTTAATGGAGTTTGCTTATAATAATAGCTACCATTCGAGTATTGAGATGGCACCTTTTGAGGCGTTGTATGGTAGGTGATGTCGCCCAAAATATACCTCCGAAAAAGTATAATACGGTCGCTGAATCAAATATAGAACCCAACAAGGCTGGGGTCGATCCCACAGGGAATAGGTCAAAGTCAGAGTAGACTATCGGATGGAACAACTGGAAAGTAAATAAAACTGGGGGGGGGGGGTTATGTGAATATAAAGTGACTGTAACGATCGTTGATTGTATCAAGTTTGTAAACAATGAGAGAAATACACTAGGACTGTGATCCCCAATGATTCCTTAACTCCATCGATTACTTGTGCTAAAAAGATTGTCCTGCTGCGTTGCATGCAAAATCTAACAAGTTAGGTTTATCTAACTTTCTCTCTACCTTCATTAGAAAAATTTCACTCTTCCCTCTTGGTCTTTGAGTGTCGTACTACTAACCCTTGTCCTGGATCTCAGATAACCATTCCCGCTAAGGCTATTAGATGAAGGTTGATAGCTTCAAAGCTCTGTTGTTATCTCCTTTTCCCAATCTCCACCTCTCTCTCTCGAAAGTCTAGAATACAGGCGAGTTTCTAACGTTTGCAAACATTAGAAGAGCAATCACAACGAAGGAAACAATAATACATGCATTCACAACGGTACAAGAATGCTTTGCACTTAACCAGTTTCATTAATTCCTCATGGTTTACACAACCCTAGTTGTGGGTTTAGCTGCTCATAATCGTACGAACACAAAAAGAATTCAGAGATGAAAACATAATTATGATCTCACAACAATGAAGAAAAATCGAAATCTTAATTATCAATAAAACTTAAATTAGGGTTTGTAACCACAAAACCAAGAATATGTCTGAAACAGTATGAAATAACTCTCAAAATAATATATTGTCTCACTCTCGCACCTAGGACTATACATGGGTATTTATAGATACAAAACTAGTCCTATCCAAAATAAAATAGGATAACAGAGTCGGCAGCTTCCACGGTATCGTGACTTGGTGTTGTGGAACCAAGTCACTCCACGTAGGTTGATATCGTGGGAATCAGGCTCAATTAGACGTCTTCAGAAGTTGGATCACGACATGCTTCCACGTCACGTGGGTGGTAGTCACGCCACGTGACTCCTGCCGTAGAAATTAGACAACTTTTTCAATATTTGTAGTGGACCCACGCTAGCCACTCACGTCACGTGAGTGGCAGTCACGCCACATGACTTGTGTCGTGGGTCCCTGTCTTGTGCAGGTTCTTATTTTTTCTTCTTCTGACACTTCGTTCTCGGGTTTGATTCTTCCTTTTTGATCATTTTTCCTTTAAAACCTATTTTCCTGCAAAGTAGGACAGAAACCACATCATACCAACAAAACACACCCAAGTGATTGCATATTTTCCTTGTCTTAAGCATCAAAAGTGCCATGTAACCATGACACATCAACACCCTCAACTTAGAAAGTTTGCATGTCCTCAGGTGAACAAAACAAAAATACACATATACAATGCTTAACTAAGAGAAACCTAAGGGACCTATGGCAGTCTACTCGTTGCCTTTGACAAAACTTTTCCGACCCCTCCATTTGTAAATCAAAACCAAAGTGTGTATGCAAGCAGCATAGTATCATAACACAGAAGGGATAAAGTGATGACACCAGATTATGTAAAAACAACTAAGCATATATGCAATTGACATTTCTCGAACAGCTAGCAGCTAATAATGCAACCCATGTGCTCTCACAATCAAAGAAGTCCCATGCACTCACAGTATACTAATGAATTTCAACGTAGGGATGAGGTCAAAACACTCACGCTCACAAAGAAGTTAAAATAGTGTGCATGAAATACCATAGGCTTGCCCTTATTTTCTACGCCTTCATTTTTGGACAGTTGGACTAGGATCACTATAGGATTTTACTCGGCTTGTAATGTAGGCTTAGGGCCGGATATGGTGCATATGGGTATGGTGACTTAACCCTCCTTGACACTACACTATTTTTGGCTCCAACATCCAACCTTTCTCATTTTTTTTCTGCCTTTCTTTTATTTTCAGATTTTTGGGTGTGATTTTCTTCTCTTTCAAAACACAATTTTCTCTTTCTTTTTTTTTTTTCCTATTTTTTTTGCAACTTATATTTATTTAATTTTTTTCTTCACACCCAAACCTGTTTTCTCTTTTTCTTTTACTAACCTCTTCTTCATACCCAACTCAATCTACGCACCCCTATAATAGCCACCCTCAACTTAGGCAATTTGCCTGAGTTAAGGTACACAGTGTCCAAGGAGGGACCAGGGCCAAGACAGGTTGATTGTAATTAGAATGGGAAGGTGAATAGACTAATGAAAGAAATAGGTCAATTACGGCTCAAAGTCGGGATCAAGGGATACTTATTCATTTGGTTTGGCATTTAGGCTAAAAGTGGACTTTATTCAAACACGACCTATGATCCTTTCCTAATCACTATCCTCTAACCTAGGCAAGACTAACCGGGCAAGTTCTGGATCACACACACACAGTTAACTAAGTAGTGACCTCACACACACATAGCATAGGATTGTATTATCAACTACTACCTATCCGGTTCATGCAATGCTAGCTACCGTTATTTGCCTATAATCCTAGTGCCATAACAAGATCCAACAACTGTCATACACAAACATGTTATTCACACAATTCAAAAATAGAAATTTTTAGGAGGGGTATCCTTAACAATCACAACACATACCATTTTTTAAAAAAAAATTGGACTGTGCTACAGTTCCTTTATTTTTCTCCTAATTTAGCAAGAAACGCATAAATATCATCAATAACATCCTAAACATGCCAGTTCTACTATGATAGCACACTCGGGGGAAAAGAAACACGACAACAAAAAAAACCAAGTGGTGGTACACCCCCACCCCCAACTAAACATGGTGCAATGCCCTCAATGCATCGATATCAATCAAATTCAAGGGAGTGAAGACATACCTGTGGCGCCTTAAGCGCTGGAAGTGGGCTCGCCCGCAGCGGGATCATCAAACTGCGCAGTCGTAGGTGCATCTGATGGAGGGACAGCCTGGCTAGCAGAAGCACCACGCGCCCTCTGCTCTGCCTCAATCTGGCTCACATGGTACTCCACGCTGGAGGCTTTAACCGCCCTCCGCAGATCACTCTCGTACTCAGTATCACTTTCACCTCGATCCTCTGGACTGCGGGGTCTCTTGCCTCTATCCATCGGAGGCTCCTCATCAGAGAACAGATCAACCTCAAATGCTAGTTGCACGGAGGTCTGGGCAGGCATTGGTTGTATAATAGGAGTGCTACTTGATTCCAATGCCCTAACCTCCTCTCTCAATGCAGCCACCTCCTGGGTCAAGCCTGTCATATCAGGGCCTGGTGCAGCATTCAATTGGAAGGCCATACGTGCCTCAAAACTATCAATCCTCCCATCCAATCCCCTCATAAACTGGTCCATCACCGCAGTCATCCGAGCTTCCACCCTAGTCTACACAACCTCTACAGTGGTCCTAACCTAAGGCTTAAGCTGGGATACCAACTTAGCCATCTGGGTCTTAGTGTGAGCTTAGCGCTCAAACATCTCCGTCTTCTTGTCAATCAACTGCTGCAGAAAGTCCCTCGCTACTGAAACCATCCCAAAAGGAGGCGGTGGAGCACTAGTACTAGGTACCTCAGCATCAATAGGGCCAGCGCCCTCAGTCTGTACAGGAATAGTCACAGGTATTCTAACCGGTGCGGGAACAGGCATAGGGTTACTACTCATTCAGGGCTACGCCCGACGACTCAGACGACTGTGACCCTCGCTGAATAATGGGGTGTGAACCCCTCTACTGCATCAGTCCAATATCTGCAATGCGGGTCACTTTGATATAATGGTCGAGGGCAGGTATCCTGGCCACCCCCGCCCTATCACACAACCCCTGGATCAGGCATGGGAAAGGTATACTCGTGTGATCTCTGAAAGCCCGCTCGTGGATCTCCCGGATGATGTACCTCACAAAATGAATCTCATAACCAACTAAGATGCTGGCTACTACTACAGCCCGGTCCAATGTGAGTGAGTTGTCAGCATTGGTTGGACCCAACCGATGCCGAACCACGGACCACTAGAATCTACCAGCAAAATGAAGCGTGGACTTTTTGATGTCTAGCTTCCCAATCACCCAACTAGCCGCCACACCATCTTCGGCTATATACCCCGCAATCCATTTAAGCAGCTCTAATTTCTACTCTGCATCTCTCATCTTAACTCTATCTCTGACAGTGTCCATCCTATGATCAAATTCAGCAGTCGAAGTCAAAAATGGACGATCATCCCCAAATAAGAAGCGGTGAATGGTCCGCTTCAAAATATCCATGCGGGTACCATGAACCATGACGTGAGTCATGAATGGCTGCAAAAGATATCGCTGCCCAACAGGAGTGCTCAAGTCAACCGACGCAGCATAAGAGGCATAAACCTCTCGGACTAACTCCGAGCTATAACGACCAGAAGGCTGCGTCATCCAACCCAATCCATATCTCTCAAAGACAGTCCAAATACCAGGCAGTATCCTCAACTCCTCCACCCGGTATCGGGGCTCCTCCATAATGCTCCTCCGACACACACCCTTCTCAGTCAACTCAACATCTCTATCATAAAAGGCACGCATGCCTTGCACAGACCATCGCTGAATCTCCCTACTCTGCGTGGGAGTTGGGGCACTCTGGGCACCAGAATAGGACATAGAAATTGTAGCCTCTGCCGCAGAAGTACCCTGACCCGTAGCAT
This sequence comes from Capsicum rhomboideum, assembly GCA_031232105.1. Classification (NCBI taxonomy): domain Eukaryota; kingdom Viridiplantae; phylum Streptophyta; class Magnoliopsida; order Solanales; family Solanaceae; genus Capsicum; species Capsicum rhomboideum. The sequence continues at coordinate 85,173,451 of CP124712.1, forward strand.
TATCTGCAGAGCCTGGCGCAGAAGTATCCTCCCCCTTTTCAGACTGGGGGGCGGACTCAGAGGACTCAAGCGAGACAACTGGCTCGACAGGTCACTCCGGCTGAAGTGCTCCCGGAACAGCCGCTCGGGCTCGCGTCTGTAACTTCGTAGCCTGAGTTACCAAAGAAGTATCATCATGGCTAATGTAAAACTCCACCACAGAACCACTTTTCTCAGACTCAGTCGGTTCATCACGCAATCGGGTCAGTAAATTCGGATTTTTGGTGCAAATTCGGGATGAGGTATTAAGGTTGTCACTCTTGGGGTTGGATTTGGGAGGCATGGTAACGGTTTTGGGTCGGATTTTTGAGTGAAAGGGTTGGGTTTGGATCAGATTTGTGTTATTGGGTTTGAACCTTAGGTAAATGGGTCGGATTTTTGAACTTTTGGGGTAATAGGGTTTGGATTTTTGATGTTTTGGGGGTCTAAGGTTTGGATTTTGGAAATTTTGGGGATGGGAGGTTCGGATTTTGGAGTTTATTTGGATAGGAGATTTGGATTTTAGAAGAAGGAATGGAAATTAGGGTTTTAATTAGAGGATTTTGAAAGTGGGGGAAATAAGGGAATGGGTCGGATTTATATCGGGTAAAGAAGAAGGGATCCAGTTTTATTTTGGAAAAATGGGACTAGGTCAGGTCTGATTCGGGTACCAGCAGAGTTTACGTTTCACGACACGACCCACGTCATGTGGGTGTGACTCACGTGACCTGAGTCATGGCATGGGTGAGGTCCTGGGGTTGTATCTGTTCCTCTGATTTTCACCATACCAACCACGTGACGTGGGTTAGACTCACGCCACTTGGATTCTAACGTAGGTGAGGTTCTGAAACCAAACTTTTAACTCTGATTTTTACGATACCAACCACGTGAAGTGGGTGTGACTCACGTCACGTGAGTCTTGTCATGGATGATACTGAACCAATTGCGGTAAATTTTGTGATTTTCAGCTAACTGCTCCTTAATAATCAGATCTCTGCATAACAAAATCTTGGGTTACCTCCCAATCAATGCTTGATTTAATGTCGTGGCACGACACGGCTAACTTTGATACTCAGACTTCACCAACTAGCCCATGGGTTGCCTCCCATGAAGCTCCTGATTTAATGTCGCGGCACGACACAACTAACTTGGATACTCAGACTTTACCAACTAGCCCATGGGTTGCGTCCCATGAAGCACCTAATTTAACGTCGCGGCACGACATGGCTAGCTTGACTACTCAGACTTCATCAAGTTCAAGTTCTTCAATTGTCCTTATCTCTTTCGAAACTCCCACATAATGCTTAACACGCTGTCCATTGACTTTAAATTGGACATTGTTTGCTCATTTTAGCTCAATAGCACCATGTGAGAATACCCTAAAGACCGTGAATGGGCCTAACCATTTGGATTTTAGTTTTCCAGCAAATAGGCAAAACTTGGAATTATATAGTAAAACCAAATCTCCTGGGTGACACTCTCGATTCTCAATTCGATGATCATGATACAATTTCATCTTCTCTTTATACAATGCTGAACTTTCGTAAGCCCGAAGACTAAATTCATCCATCTTATTCATCTGCTCAAGTCTCAATTGAGCCGCTTCACTCCATTCCAAATTCAACCTCTTCAATGCCCACAAAGCCTTATGTTTCAGTTAAACGGGCAAATGGCAAGATTTTCCAAAAACCAACTGATATGGTGATGCACCAATTGGTGTTTTGAAAGCAGTTCGATATGCCCATAACGCATCATCCAATCTTTGAGCCTAATTAGTCCTATTTGCATTATCTGTTTTTGCCAAAATGGACTTGATTTAGTGATTTGACACCTCAACCTGCCCACTTGTCTGAGGATGGTAAGGTGTTGCCAGCTTATGTTTGACACCATATTTTTCAAGCAGGGCTTTGAACAGATGGTTACAACAGTGGGATCCTCCATCACTAATAATAACTCGGGGTGTCCCGAATCGTGAGAATATGTTCTTTTTCAAGAAAGTTGTGACACTTCTCCCTTCGTTATTAGGAAGAGCAATTGCCTCCACCCACTTAGAAATGTAGTCAATGGCTACCAAGATGTATTTCATTCCATGCGAGCTCACAAAAGGACCCATAAAGTCAACTCCCTACACATCGAACAATTCAAGATCAAGTATAGTTGTCATGGAAAGTTTGTGTCTGCATGAAATATTCCCTTGCCTTTGACATTGGTCACAAGCGCGAGCATAATCATGAGCATCTTTGTAAATACTGGGCCAGTAGTACCCACATTGTAAGATTTTATGGGTAGTCTGCGCACCTCCATGATGACCCCCAACTGGAGATGAGTGACATGCTTCAAAAATACTCATCATCTCGACCTCTGGGACACATCTTCGAATTATGCCATCAGCACATACCCTGAATAGATACAGCTCATCCCAGAAGCATTTTCTTAACTCATGCATGAATTTTCTTCTCTGCTAATATGACATATCTTCCGGGACTAGATAACTTGCCAAAAAGTTGGCAAAATCAGCAAACCATGGGATTAAGTCTTGGGATGCTGCCAGTACTTGCTCATCTGGAAAAGTATCATCAATATCAAGATCATCCTTCAATTTAAGCATGGCTTCCTCCTCTAGGCGTGAAAGCTGGTCAGCCATTTGATTTTCGATCCCTTACGATCTTTGACTTCAAAGTCAAATTCTTGCAACAGAAGTACCCACCGAATCAGTCTTGGCTTAGCATCCTTTTTATACATAAGATACCGAAGAGATTCATGGTCTGTATGCTCAATCACTTTCGTACCTATCAAGTAAGATCTGAATTTTTCAAAAGCAAATACTACGACCAACAATTCCTGTTCAGTCACAGTGTAATTCTTTTTAGTTGGATTAAGCACTTTGCTAGCGTAGTAAATCGGATGTAATATCTTCTCACGTCTTTGGCCAAGGACCGCACCCAAAGCCACTCCACTAGCATCGCACATAACCTCAAAAGGATTAGTCCAATCCGGTGACACAATAATAGGGGCTGAAACCAACTTCTCCTTAAGACACTCAAATGCTTTAAGACATGCTTCATCAAACACAAACTTCACCTCTTTCTCTAAAAGTTTGCACAAGAGATGTGCCATCTTGGAGAAATCCTTGATGGATAATCTATAAAAACCAGCATGACCTAAGAAATTTTGAATACCTTTTATAGAGATAGGTGGGGGTAGCTTCTCAATTACTTCAATCTTCGCCTTATCCACCTCAATGCCATTCTTTGAAATCTAATGGACCAATACGATACCCTCATTGACCATAAAGTGACATTTTTCCCAGTTCAGCACTAAGTTGCACTCCTCGCATCTTTGTAGCACATTGGAAAGGTGTTCCAAACAACCATCAAATGAGTCTCCTGCAACGGAAAAGTCATCCATAAAAACCTCGATAGTGTCTTCCACCATGTCGGAGAAAATAGACATCATGCAGCGTTGGAAGGTGGTCGGTGCATTACACAAACTAAAAGTCATCCTATTGAATGTGAACGTCCCGTATGGACAAGTGAAGGTGGTCTTCTCTTGGTCTTCGGGGGTAATAAAAATCTGAATGTACCCCAAATAGCCATCGAGAAATAATAGCATCCTCTACCACAAGACGGTCTAACATCTGGTCCATGAAGGGCATAGGAAAATGATCTTTCTAAGTCCAAGAATTTAGCTTTCGATAATCCATACAAACTTTCCATCCAGTCACCGGCCTCATTGGAATCAACTCATTTTTGTCGTTTGGAACCACAGTGATTCCTCCCTTTTTCGGTACACACTGAACTAGGCTCACCCACTTGCTATCAGCAATAGGGTAAACCACTCCTGTATCTAACCACTTGATGATCGTTTTCTTCACAACCTCTTGCATTGGTGGGTTCAGACGATGCTGGTGCTCAATGCTAGGTATGCACTCAGGAACAAGCTGGATCTTATAAGTGCAAATAACGGGGTGGAATACCTATGATATCATAAATGGACCAACCAATGGCCCTTTTAAATCTTCTTAATACTGAAACCAAAGCCTCTACTTGTCAATCCACCAATTTAGCAGAAATAATCACTGGCAAGGTATTGTTGGCTTCCAAGAATGTGTAGCGAAAGTGGGCCGGAAGAACCTTAAGCTCTAAAACTGGAGGCTCCTCAATACACGGATGAGCTGGTGGAGTTACCCTATTCTTCAAATCAAGATCCAATTTCTTTGGAGCATAAGTGTATGCTCCTTTACCAGCGAGTGCACCCCCCATCTCATCATAGTCTTCAATACCATTGACATCAAAATTCATGATCACGGTAGCCAGAGGTTCTACTCCCAACCTTTCTTCAAGAGACACAACAACCTCACTATCATCAACCGCATCTATCACTAAAGTCACCCACTTATCTCTTGGTTGCTTCATTGAACGACAGACATTGAAAGTAACCTGTTCATCATTCAATCTAAATTTCAGCTGCCATATTTCCATATCAACCAAAGCACGACCAGTGGAAAGGAATGGTCTTCCCAATATGATGGGAGCCTTAAAGTCAACTTCACAATCAAAAATCATAAAATCAACCAAAAAGATGAAAGATTCAACCTTCACCAAAACATCGTACAAAATGCCCACTGGATTCTTCACAGTCCTATCGGCCATGAGAAGTCTCATAGAGGTTGGTTTTGGTGCTCCTAATGCCAACTGCTTAAAAATGGCTAATGGCATTAGGTTGATGCTAGCACCAAAATCACACGATGCTTTAGCAAAGTCGTAGGACCCGATATTACAAGGAATTGTAAAAGCTCCTGGATCCTCCTTCTTTTCAACTAGGGAACGCGAAGCAACTGCACTACAATGATGTATGTTATCTGTTGTCTCAAAACTGACAGTTCTCTTCTTTGTCACCAAGTCTTTCATGAACTTTGCATAACATGGCATCTTCTCCAATGCCTCTAGAAGAGGAATGTTTACTGACAACTCCTTCAACATGGTGATGAACTTCTGATATTTTCCTTCCTCAACCTTCTTCTTCAATCTTTGAGGATAGGGAGGAGGAGGTCGTGGGATAGTTTTGAGCACTTGTGGTACTTCTTTCTCCTTCCTATTTTCAGATTTTTCATTATCGTTATCATCATGATGATTTGGAACCATGTCATTCTTTAAATTACCCGTCTCTAACTCAGCTTCTACATCAATAACCACTGGTTCATTAGTCACACCACTGTTGGCATGAATAGGTGGATCTATCGTGTACTTCCCCCTTCTAGTAGTAATGGCGAGACAATGACTATCATTTTTTGGATTTTGAACGGTATTGCTTGGAAGGGTGTCAGGCTGACGTTGATTTAGTGCCAATGAAATCTACCTGAATTGTTGCTCCAATTGTTTAATGGCAGTTGAATGAGACTCCACTTTTTGACTTATGCCCCAAATGTCAGTCCTAATCTCCTTCAAGCAATTTTCCTGACTTTCTGCTCCTTTGACCAGTTTATTAAGAAGAGCCTCCATCCTTGAATTTCCAGACTCATCATCACGTCTTCCTGGTGGTACATAAAGGTCATTCTTCTTTCTATAATCCTCTTTCCTCGTCCAATCACCGTCACGGTCTTGTTCTCCATCTTTATATCCCGATTTGTTGTAGTTGTCTCCATAATGGTTCCAACCTTGATTCCCTTGCCTTGAGTTCCAAGAGTCTTGATTAGACCCTTGGCCCTTGGCTCGAAAACCCACCACTTCTCAATCTAGGTACTTCGCCTCTTCATCAGACTTACTATTATCATGTCTAGTCGATTTACTTTATGCACCTACAGCCTGCACCTTTTTTGCATCTCTGGTCGCTATCTGTTTAGCCAAAAGACCAATTTCTATCCTCAACTGAGCGACCTCTTGAGCCACAGATTTATCCAAAGCCCTCTGGGCTGCTGAAGCTCCAATAGCATATGTGCCAGCCGACGTATCTGCCTCTCGAGTATACCATCCTCGATTGGTCTTAGTGACACGATCTAATATCTCCGAAGCTTGGTCCCATCTCAGACTTAAGAATGCTCCACCAGTGATAGTATCTGTTACCGTCTTTGTGTTGACATTCAACGCCCTGTAGAAGATTTCAAGTAAATTCCCACCACTCATCCTGTGATTTGGCACATTCTGTAGCTTCTTCTTGAACCTCATCCATGTCTCGTAGAGCGCTTCAGAATGAAGCTGTCTGAAATTATAAATCTCGTCTTTCAACTGCTGTATCTTGGAAGGTGGGAAAAATCTTTCTGAAAATTGATTTCTCAATTCTTGCCAAGTAGTGATGGAACCTCGTGGCAGCTCAGCCAACCACAAAGTGGCTTCTCCTGTAAGGGAGAATGGGAACAACCTCAACCAAATAGCCTCTTGGTTAACTCCAGGAAGATTGTACGACGTGCAGACCCCCACAAAAATTATTACATGCATGTTTGGATCATCAGTAGGAAGATTCGCGAACACACCCTTCAAGTTTAGTAGATGGATCATGGCATTAGTAATGTCAAACTTAGTGCCCGGAGGTAACTCTGGTGGAATGTGGAACCAGTTTCTATTGTCTCAAAGTAGGCCATATCTTCTTCTTCAGGATCATCATAAATAGGAACATGTGGTCTCAGTTGTTTTCTTAGTCATCTTTGTCGCTCTTCAGCATCAACCAGATGTTGTGTTGCTTCCTGCATAGCTCGATTATCTCTTTCTGCTTTGCTAAGAGCAGCTTGTCTAGCATGCTCTTCTTGTGTCAATAGAGCAATAGTTTGATCCATTGTTTCCTGACCAACCAGATGAATTGGCTGGTTGTGCATGTCTCCCACAGCTGCGGGATTCTGAACTCCTTCAGTATTCACCATTCTTCGAGTAGCTCTCACAGTCCTTTCGATTTCAAGATAAATCAACCAATCAACTCCAACCAGTAATAATCAACTTTGGAACCGTAATCCCCGGCAACCAAGATCCAACAGCTGTCACACACAAGTATGCTATTCCCAGGCAATGGCGCCAAAATTTGATATCGCCCAAAATATACCTCCAAAAAAGTATAATGCGGTCGCTGAATCAAATATAGAACCCAACAAGGTTGGGGTCGATCCCACAGGGAATAAATCAAAGTATGAGTAGAATACCGAATGGAACAATTGGAAAGTAAATAAAACTGGGGGGTTTATGTGAATATAAAGTGACTGTAACGATCGCTGATTGTATCAAGTTTGTAGACAATGAGAGAAATACACGAGGACTGTGATCCCCAATGATTCCTTAACTCCACCGGTTACTTGTGCTAACAAGATTTTCCCACTGCATTGCATGCAAAATCTAACAAGTTAGGTTCATTTAACTATCTCTCAAACTTCATTAGACGAATTTCACTCTTACCCTCTCGGTCTCCGAGTGTCGCACTACTAACCCTTGTCCTGGATCTCAAATAACCATTCCCTAAGGCTATTAGATGAAGGTTTATAGCTTCAAATCCCTGTTGTTATCTCTTTTTCCCAATCTCTACCTCTCTCTCGCGCAAGTCTAGAATACAGGTGAGTTTCTAACATTTGCAACCATTAGAAGAGCAATCACAACGAAGGAAACAACAATACATGCATTCACAGCGGTACAAGAATGCTTTGCACATAATTGGTTTTGTTAATTCCTCATGGTTCACACAACCCTAGTTTATGGGTTTAGCTGCTCATAATCGTAAGAACACAAAAAGAATTCAGAGATGAAAACATAATTATGATCTCACAACAATGAAGAAAAACCAAAATCTCAATTATCAATAAAACTCAAATTAGGGTTTGTAACCACAAAACCAAGAATATGTCTGAAATAGTATGAAATAACTCTCAAAATAATATATTGTCTCACTCTCGCACCTAGGACTATACAGGGGTATTTATAGATACAAAACTAGTCCTATCCAAAATAAAATAGGAGAATAGAGTTGGCAGCTTCCACGGTATCGTGACTTGGTGTTGTGGAACCAAGTCACGCCACGTAGGTTGATGTCGTGGGAATCAAGCTCAATTAGACGTCTTCAAAAGTTGGATCATGGCATGCTTCCACGTCACGTGGATGGTAGTCAGGCCACGTGACTCCTGCCGTAGAAATTAGACAACTTTTTCAATCTCTGTAGTGGACCCACGCTAGCCACTCATATCACGTGAGTGGAAGTCACGCCATGTGAATTGTGTCGTGGGTCCCTGTCTTCTGCAGGTTCTTGTTCTTTCTTATTTTGACACTTCATTTTCAAGCTTGATTCTTCCTTTTTGATCATTTTGCCTTTAAAACCTGTTTTCCTACAAAGTAGGACAGAAACCACATCATACCAACAAAACACACCCAAGTTATTGCATATTTTCCTTGTCTTAAGCATCAAAAGTGCCATGTAACCATGACACATCAGTAGGCATTATCGATCTCCAATTGGTTGGTTTGAGACTTTCGAAGTTAGACCCTGTGGTACCTACTTGGTTCGCGAGTCTTTGGACAGAATTTGGGTGATCCAGGATAGGCTTTAGGCAGCCTAGAGTAGAAAAAAGAGTTATGCTAACCGCAGACTTCGTGCCTTAAAGTTTTGTATTGGTGATCTGATTTTCCTTTGTGTGTCACCCATTTAAGGCGAGATGAGGTTTGGAAAGAGGGGTAAGCTTATCCTGAGATATATTGGCACTTTTATGATACTTTGGACAGTTGGGGAAGTTGCTTATGAGTTGTCCCTACCTCCAGACTTTTCAGCCTTTCATCCAGTCTTTCATGTATCTATGCTCAGGCACTATACTCTGGATGAGTCTTATGTTCTTAGTTGAGATTTGATTCAGTTGGATGAGAGGTTGACCTTTATAGAGGATCCAGTTTTCATATTAGCCAAGAATGTCAGACTGTTGCGCTCTAGAGATATTCCTGTGGTTATGGTTCAGTGGAGACACCAACCCATAGAGGAGACTACTTGGGAGGTTGAGTCCAACATGTGTAGTAGTTACCCATAACTATTTACTGATTCAGGTTCTTTTTACACCTTTTAGTTTGAGGGCGAACTAAAGTCTTATTGGTGGATGCTATAATGACCTGATTCGTGAAATTTTACTTTTTATATAATTTCACCATTTTCCCTTCCCCGTAGTTGCTAAATGTTGATTTTAAGGTGTGGTGATGGTTGGTATGGTTCCCAATGACTTTGGTAGGGTTTTGGAAGAATTTAAAGGTTTTAGAGGCTTTAAAAGTCCTATAGTTGACTTTAGTCAACATTTGATGATTTGAGTGCCAGATGGAGATTTGGACAGTTTCATTAGATTCGAATGTCAAATTTGGGTTAGTAGTATGGTTGCTTTGCATTTGGAACCCTTAGTTTCCATTTTGAACCTCCATTTAGAAACTAGTTTAACTAGGATTTTAGGGGCTTCAGGGGTTAATATGTTGAAAATGATCCTTTTTCAAAAATCTGACGTTGCCATTGAGTCCGGGACGTCGAAAATAGCCTAGTGAAATAGTTCATTTGCATTTTCGGGATTTCGAACGAATCCTGAGGGGTAGATTAGAACCTTTACAACTTGGAAAAGTTGCAGATGCAGCATCAGCAGGTGCATCATCAGCTGGTGCAGCCGCTTAAGCAACCTATTGGTTGTTTAAGTAGTGGTCACTAAAGTGGAAACTACTTAAGCAACCAAAGGGGCACTTTAGCGGAGGTCGCCTAAGCAACACAAGGACCGCTTAAGCGAAGGCCAGGCAGTTATGGTTGGTCGCTTTAGCGATGTCCTATCCTCTTAAGTGGTGGTCTCTTAAGCGATCAATTAACCACTTAAGCGACCATCATTGTATATGTACCCATTTTTGCGATTTTCACCATTTGTGGACCTTTGAACTTCGGGTTTGGGAAATTTTTAAGATTTTCATCACCATTTTAGCTTGGGTAGGCCCCAAAACCTTATTTTCATTATTTTACATTGATTATATCATAAAAAACACTCTTTAATCTTGGTTTCAAACTAGAATGTAAAGCTTAAGAATGGTTTCTCTTTAATTTGGACCTCATTTTAAACTCATTTTCGCGTTGGTTTTCAACTGTAGACTCCTTTAACCTTGGGAAATGTATTTTTAAAATAAACTTATGGTTTTAGCCCTTTCATTTTCAGAGTTATTTTTTGAACGCATTTTGGACCCGACTTAAATATGGTCAATTAGGGTATCATTAGCTTTCTTTTAGCACGTAGATGTTATATTTGTATGTTTTAGTTGCTTTCGAGACTGTTCTAAAGGGGAAGGCTACATGTTGAAGGACATTAGGCGTGGATTTTGATGCTTCAACGTAGGTTATGGCTTAACTTTCTTCAGACTAGGTAGGGTAGCTTATAAATAAGTAAAGCATGCTATGGGTTGGGGAAAATAACTATGGGAATTTTTTCTTGAGAAATTATATATTGCGTGATGCCCGTATGGGGGCTTATATTCTTGTTGTTGTTGTATTGAAATATCATATATTTTGTGTTGCCTGTGCGGTGCCTTTACTTGACATCATTGGCCTTATTTGTGCATTTACATGCTGTATTCTTAATGTGACACCCGTACGGGGGCTTGAATAGATTTATAGGAATTATTGAGCATTATTTGTCTTTATCATTATAAAAATACCCGAGTTATGGGTTAATATAATATTAATGATGTCTTACATGTATATTTACCAATGGTGCCAAACTAGAACTGATATCATGAAATGTTGACCTATTGAGTTGATTTCTGGGCTCACTTATACACGTATTGAATGGATTTGTTATCTTCATAATGATTTGATTGTGAGCATTATATCCTTATTCGTACATGCACATTCATGAGATAATGGTATCATTGAGGAACACTATTTTGAAAGGAAATGAGATATTTTCATGAGAACCTTGATTTGTGAACACAAGCCGGAGAGGTGGGTTGAGATTCTGAGATAGTATACGGGTTACGAGCCCCCAATGAGTCCTATTTTTGAAGCAGTGAGGCTCCATAGGTTTATACAGAAATTCATGCGAAGACTTTTAAACTACTCACTTCATCATCCATTGCATTGCATTTGCATATGCATTTTATGTGTTCTTTTATATGTTACTTGACGTGTAATAAGTTTCTATGTACCTTCGGGAATGTCTGTTTCTATTTGACTTTGTTTATATATTAGAACTATTAGTGGAGACAGTGTGAGCTACTGTTTGGAAACTTTTCTATTTGCAGGTGACGTTCTCATAGTATTTCTTTACTTGTAGTATTTTCTGCTTTGCTCAGTGGGCCTATGATACCTACTGAGTACAAGTGGACCGTACTCATCCCTACTATGCCCTTTCGTTGCAGATCCTAGCTCAAGCATATGTCATGGAAGTTGAGTTTGGGTGATGATTTTCGGATTCTCAAGGTACTGGTTTGCTCCATGGTTTGGGAAGATTCCAGATCTCCTCCTTCTAGTTGTTTTTATTTCTATTTTAGGAGACAGACTATGTATTATTCAAGATTCTGAGTTGTATTAGATGTTCTTACACTTGTGACACTACTTCTTGCATTTTTATGGTATTTTTCTTTCATACTTCTACTATAATGTGTATTGTGTTGACCTGACTTCATTCTGGGAGTCTCATTTATTCTGATTTTTAGCTGCTAATTTTTAATTCTCTTTCCTTTTTGGGGGATTGGCTTATCTACCAAGGCTGGGTTATGTAGATGCCATCATGACCTCATCTTTTGGGTCGTGACGCCTTTATTATGTTTTATGTCTTTAGTACTTTACAGACAATATTGTATGTGGATTTGTTATGATATTGTTTGTAGATCCTAATTGTACACGTGACACTAAGTTATGGGATGATCTGAGTTATGTTTTTTGGGTTTATATTATGAGTTTTTATTCTATGTAAGGAATTTGTATCTTAATTATCTTTTTTTAGCATTTAAGTTCTTTTATCGGGTAAAGGATAGCTTACCTACCTGGTGGGGTCAAGGTAGGTGTCATCACAATCTTTATTTTGGGTTCATGACAAAAGAGTAGTATGAGTATAAAACCATAAGCACTCATTAGGCATCATAGGCTAACCGAGCAAGAGTAGTAAGTATATCGCATAAAGAATATTAATAAACCAACATGCAGAAAAGTTCAATAGTTCAACTAATACAAGAAACAAAATCAATACGAATAAATATAATATCAAGTTCAATGTAATGACAAATTACCCTACCGATGTACCGCCCCTCCACAACCACCCTATAGTGAAGTAGGATCCATGTAAGACTCGTGAGGTCTATATACCGTGTCCGAAAACTTTTCCTACCAGTAAACTGTCACGACCAAACCCACTGGATCATGACGGGTACCTACCTACACCTAACGCAAATAGAAGAACCCTGAATATTCCATGATTCATCCGATGCGAAAGTTACTATGATATACTCTTAGTCAATTTTATGTTCACCATATGAATAACAAATCAAAGTTGAAATACTATTATTCTTGTAATTCTTTCCAAACGTGTTTTAATACATAAAATATGAAAAATAAATGCAGAAAAAAACTACAAATGACACCTCATAACCTAGCCTAAACCGATACAAGAGTAGTAGACAAGAAGTAGGGACATCTATGACACAACATCCATGCAGAATAGAGAGGGCAGGAGCTGTTGCAGAGTGATCTACATTGCTTCTATAAAAACTCCAACTAACCTGCACCATGACTATACCCCCAATTAGAGATATTGTAAGTGTAGCATCAGTACAACCACACATACTGGCAAGTGTTATCAGACGACCAGGGCTAGAAATAAATAACATCAATAATAAATAGGGAGAAATTACAACATCAACTAAAGTTCTAGTTTTGATTCCCAATTAAACAACTCCTATTGCCCCACATTTAGCATCTTTGTGACCTACCTGTAACTTAATATTTTCATATATCTTTATCCTTTGACCACCTATTCCAGCCTATGCGTCTCCCTCTATTACTGACCCATTCTTATAATACCTACAATTCCTTAGTCTACATCCACTCGAGTCCCTCTGCCCTCACTATCACAGACACCACAACACCACATACCCTAAAATTTTGGATCCTACCAATCATATTCTACCGCAATCTATCCTCTCAGAGGGGACTATAGAATCTCATTCCTAACTCATCCCACATAGGGACCTAACATACATTCGTACCATCTTTCACCACTTACCACAACAAGAATATGTATGAAAGCATAATAAAATAGCAATACAATCAAAACATATTCAAGAATGCATGTACGCAAGATGTGCGCATCATCTCTCACTATCCATTACCATCTCATCAGCAACAACATCACAACATACCAGCATGGTACCTGACCTATATCATATCTGTACCGACATGGTACCCGACCCATATCATATTCTTACCGGCATGGTACCTGACCCATTCCATATCCGTACCGACATGGTACCGGACCTATATCACAACATAATATCCCAATGCATATGAATGTGTGCATGGAATCAATAAACCATAATTCATGCAAAAGGAAATCACAATATAAGTCCAAAACCCAACACGGGTTAATCCAATCTACAGTTACATCAACCATCTAATTCATCAATTTGGTGACTTTATTCTTCACATATATAACATAATCATAGATTACAAAACACCCTTATGGGGTTGTCGTAACCCACGTTAACATTATTATGCATTTTCTCTCTAATCGTACCCCAACCTTAAGATTTTTGTGTTACTTTCTAAAATATGGAAAGCATTGATTACGATAATATGACACGCATTGCAAATACTGCAATCGGCTAACTTCAAACCCTTTTACTCACTATCTCATCTTTTAAACTCTAGAAAGCATCAATTATGACCATTAAGGCATTAGAATAATACAAGTTCCCATAACATGGTTTGAACATTTATAGCATTTACATTTTAGTTGAGTCACATTAAATTTCCCATTTTACCCTTTTCCACTATCTCATTTAAATTCCCACTGACTCAACCTTGGATAAATAATAACTACATACATTTGTTCTTGAATTTCTATCCATCCCTTACCCTAAACAAACATTGGTATAGTATGAGATAATTCCACACAATCAAGCCTCTCCAAATTTTAAACATGTCCATCCAAAACCATGGTCGAAACCCTAATGCATGATTCTCCCGACATTAGTATTAACATTAATTGCATCTAGCCCAAGTATAGTTACTACAAAATAAACCTTAGCATACCTCTTAAGAGAAACATACTTCTACGGAGAGGAGTGAGCTGTCTCGTGCATGCTAAACATATTCCCATGTCGGGTTCCAGCCGAGTGTGCCTTGTAATCGCTCTTATGAACCTTGGCCTTTGAAATCTCATGGTTGGTGGAGTAGGGTTTTTTAGGGTGTTTTTGGAGGAAGGGGACGACCTAGGAAAATAATAAAAGAGAGGATTTTTAAGAATCCATTGGCTGGGCTACTTCCTATTACCGGTGCAGCAAAAATTTTACCATTGTACCGGTATCGCTGCAGCAGTTAATTGACCATTACACTAGTTACCGGTAGGCTGGCCTAGTCCATTATTGGGCCTCTTGGCCCAATCCCCTTAGTCCCCGATTTTCCTCCCTGATGTAATTTTTTCGGGTCTATTTTGAGCCCATTATTCATTGCAAATTATTCTCGAGGTATTTTTTTACATGTAATGACAGTTTGGGTCATTAGCTTAGATACCAATTTACCCATCATTCATCTTTGAACGGCCCTAAGGTGAGGTTGGGACATTCGCACGAGCCCTCGATGGATTTTTAGCTATAAATAGACACTAGGAGAATTACTTAACATATGCTAGTTCATTATACATCTATTCTCCTTAATGGGTGACCATTACAACATTGCCTAATCTAGGCCCGACAGTTATTCTGATGTTTTTCTCTGAGATAGAGCACACAATTAATTATTGAAACAACTACCCGAATATATTATACAATCTCAGAGCATGAAAAGTCGAGGTAAAGTTTGTTTCAAAAAAGGTTTACCACTGCAGCTATAACTAACTGTGGCAGCGGTTCGTAGTAGGTATATAGGGGGAAAGTGAAATTTTCCCCCATTATCACTTTATTCTATCAAATCCTCTCAACTCTCTCTGTAAAAATCTCTCTCCATCAATGAACTCAAGGTATTTTCTTCATTTCTTCTACTTACTTTACATATTTCTCATTATAGAATTATGCTAGAATAGAGGGAATTTAGGTGGTATTGGGTGCAACTTTTTGAACTCAAATTTAGTGGTGTTCTTAAGTATATTGGTTGGCATGCTTAGTTCTCTTACATTTTCAACACTCCTATGGCATTTTGGACAAAGATTAACTTAGTTCATGGTGGGTTTCAGCCATGAGTGGGGTGAACGATGAAAAGTCATCTTATCCAATGATTTTCTTCTAATTGGTTTTGATTTTGGGTGTTTCAAACCTCCATTTTAGTGTAAAAAGGTTCACACACAATTCTCCAAGCCCAATCTATGCTTAATTTTCAAAATTATGGAGAAAATTCAAAAATTCACCATGGGAGGTAAAGTTGGTGGGTTGAAGATGACTCTCCACTGCAGCGGAAAATTTTCCATTGTAGCGGTAAGTACTGCTGCAATGGTACTGGGCAGTATGTCCCCAATTTTTTACACTTTCTAAAAAATTTGAATTCTATTTCCCTCCCTTGGTGTTTTGATATAGTTCTAACTATTTTCGTGGTATTTACAGGATCATAATGGCCCAACAACCCACCTGCTACCGATTTTCCAATGAAATCTATGGCGACTGTTACGAGGAAGGATTGCATAACAGGGGTTTCCTTCTCGAGAAGTGCATGGTGATGACCCATGTAGCGGAAGAGCTGTCGGGATTCTACACCCAATTGAAGGCGTTAGGGTGGGAGGTGTTGACCGAGCCAATCCCTCAACACAATATGGAGGTTGTTTAGGAGTTTTATGTTAATCTCCCGACCAATAACTGGTCATCTCCTTACCCTATTGTCCGTGTTTGAGGCAAGAGGGTGCAGGTGGATGCGACCACCACCAATGATACTTTGGGGCTGGGTACTGAAACCTTCTAATGCTACCTGTGAGGTAAAGATTCAGGCAATGGAATTTAGAGTGGGCAGTCAGGGTCTTAGCGTCGGAAGGACGAGCTGCCGCGTTGAGATAGTCCAGCGCTAAAGGGACGAAGAGCACTTATTCTCGATCAAGGCCAGGGTGTGATTATAGTTGGTTTCCCTAAGGATACGACCCTTATGGAACGCCACAGATGTGTCCTTCAACCGGTCCATGGTGGTGGCTTGTGCGACGATAGGGATCAGAGTGAATGTGGGAACTCAGATTTTGGATGAGTGGCGGTATTTTTATGTTTAAGAGAGGTTGGCGTAAGATCTTTTCCTGCCTTTTTTGGTTACCGTACTCTGTGATATGGTGGATGTGCCTCGACAGATCCAAGAGACTATGGATGACTGTGAGGTGGAATATAACCCCTTGCAGTGTAGGGGCATTCAAATAGGAAGTAAGAAGAAGAGGAAGGTGAGGGAGAAAGGTGAGAGGGGAGGGTGAGAGACGTGGGTTGATGGGGCTAGGAGGTCGAGTGTCCTTTCTAATCAGGCTCCCACATTTCTTGGTGATTGGAAAGCTCATCTTTCCACAGTCCGAGGCATCCTAGAGAGGTCTCGCCTACCCCCTTCTGAAGTAGCCCCTTCGAGCTCTATTGCCCCACTGGACCCGGCCCGAGCTTATGCGAAGCTTCAAGAAGAGTTGAATGAAGAAAAGAAGAAGTGTCACTCCCCTAACCGCATGCTTATGAGAATGTGGAAGGCGGTCCAGGTGATGTCCGGGTGTGCTTCTTCCTGAAAGAAGTTGTCGAAGCTGACCAGGAAGAATGCTGAGGAATTCTCCTTCCTCAATGGTATGGAAGAGGAGGGCTCGGATGCCTCGAGTCTGGAAGACAGTGCCCCCAGCTAGTTTTTCCCCTTCCCCTTCCCCCTTTTAAGCTTTTGGATTTTGGGTTGCCCCCATTTGGGGCATGTAACAAACAATTTACTATTTTTTATTTTCGTACTTTTAAGATGCTTTTCATTCCCGTCCCTTTTAATAATAACCACCTTATCTTATAATGCGTATTGGATGGATTTTTATCACTTTATTGCTTCGAAAATAGGGATGCCTTGCAATGATTGCAAAATTGAAAAAATAGGGAAAATGCCTGTTAGGATTCTGCCTAGAGCCGCTGCAGCGGTAAAATGCGGTTAATTTTACTGCTGCAGTGGTAAAATGCGATTAATTTTACTGCTGCAGCGGTAGCATCTAGTAGCTTTACCTTGATCTTTCCCTCACCCAGTCTCAGGTTCTTTTCTACACAAGACTTTTTATTCATGCTCAAGTAGTGTAATAATCTCTCATTATACTTAATATAAATTAAATTCGCAACTCTATTACTTCGGAACCACTACCAATCCCATTTTTCCATCTACCAAATTAAATAGTATTATACTTCTATCAACCTTCTTACTTACTGAATAAACAATCCTTACAAGTACTCCACTAACTGTCAGGCATTTGAGTAGTTTGCATGGGATCAGATAGAAGATAAGTAGTACTCCAAATCACGAAGAGATGAGTTGTAGCTCAAGTTGCAGAAATGAACACACTCTCGAGATCACACCTGGTCCTTACGTCCGTTGGTCTGCTTGGCTACACACCTTCCAACCACATACACACTCAAAAATCATATTAAGGAATTTAAACA
This sequence comes from Capsicum rhomboideum, assembly GCA_031232105.1. NCBI lineage: Eukaryota > Viridiplantae > Streptophyta > Magnoliopsida > Solanales > Solanaceae > Capsicum > Capsicum rhomboideum. Next base: position 85,191,213 of record CP124712.1, read on the forward strand.
TCACCAAGAGAGTTACCATAAACTACCATTAACAAAAATACACAAATCACGCTTCAGCACATCATTGCCTCATCACAAATACTTAATACCATATTGAACAAAACAAAACAGTCCACTTTTGTGTTTCTTATTGACCACTATCAGTTGGGTGTCTTATCCCAACTTTTCCACGTTATGAGATACTAAATGGGAGCAACTAGTCCCAATTGTAATGATTGAGATACCAATTGGAATCAACTAGATACCAATTGAACTTAACCCGGGGATACGACATTGAAAGGATATAATAGGAAAGAAGAAAGTGAGAGAAATTCCTAGATGCCTTGTAGCTTCCTACAGATTTGATGTGGACGTCAACACACCAATCCATAAGACTCTACTCAATATTTGTTCTTGTACTGGGAGACCAATAAACTGGGCTCTGATACCATCTTTGTCACAACCCAACCCATTGGATCATGCCGGGCAGCTACCTACACCTATCCCAGATAGGAGAACCCTGAATATCCCATGATTCAACCAATGCGTAAGTTAATATGATATACTCCTAGTCAATTTAATGTTCACCATATGAATAACAAATCAAAGTTGAAATTCTATTATTCATTTAATTCTTTCCAAACGTGTTTCAATATATCAAATATGAAAAGTAAATGAGAAAAATAACTACAAGTGACTCCCCTAAACCTACCCTAAACCACTACAAGAGCACTAGATAACAAGTAGGGACATCAATGACACAGCATCCATGCAGAATAGAGAGGGCAGGAGTTGTTGCTAAGTAATCTGTATCACGGTTATAGAAACTCCAACTAACCTGTACCATGGCTATACCCTCGATTGGAGATATAGTAAGTGTAGCATCAGTACAACCACACGTACTAGCAAGCGTCATCCACCGACAAGGGTTAGAAACAAATAACATCAGTAATAAATAGGGAGAAATCACAACATCAAGTAAAATTCCAGTTTTGAATTCCCAATTAAACAACTCCTATTGCCCCACATTTTGCATCTCTGTGACCTACACTTAGAATCTTTGTAACCTGCACTTAACATCTCTGTGACTTACAATTAGCATCTCTGTGAACTATCGGTCATTTAATATTTTTGTATATCTTTATCCTTTGGCCATCTATTCCAGCCTATACCTCTCCCTCCATTACCGACCAATTCTTATAATACCTATGATTTCTTAGTCTACATGCATTCGATTCCCTCCGTACTCATTGTTGCAGACACCATAACACAACATACCCTGAAATTCAAAATCCTACCAATCATATTCTACAATAACCAATCCTCTCAGGGGGGACCGTAGAATCTCATTCCCAACTCATCCCCCCTAGGGACCTAACATACCTTTGTTACATCTTTCACCACATACCACAACAAGAACAATGTATGAAAGTCATCAACAGGCCCTTAAACTTGTTTCGACATTTAACTTGGACCCCTCAATTGACCTTTGTACCTATTGAACACTTATATTAGTGCAAAAATGTTTAATATAGGTGTAGTACACTCGCGGTGACGTTATATGCTCAACATGTATTGAACACTTTTATATAAAATTGGTGTAGTACACTAGCGGTGACGTGGCAAAATGACCAATTATACTAGTGCATGGGGCAAATGAGTTCAAAAAAATTAAATTTTTTAAAAAATTATGAGTAAAAAAAATTTCAAAAATTAAACACTTAAATCCTAACTCTAATCACCCATCGTCGCCACCCCGTCTGCCCGCCTTCACCTTCATTTACCATGTCAAAATCTATCATCCCTATTTCAAGCTCATCAATGGCATAAAACTCCAAAACAAAAATCAAAATTCGTTGAACAAATCCAAGAAAAATGTCATTTTATAACATAAAAATTGACAAATCATTACAATCAAAGAATAAATTTTGTCTAATAATTAAGAAAATTAATTGAATTTGAAAAGTGAAATGAGGAAGAACACATAAAGATAAACATTACCTTGAATACATCGTGTTTCTTTTTTTTTTTTACGTGTTTTTCTTCATTTCACTTTAAATTAGTGTTTTTTTTTTCTTTTTCTGAATTTGTTCTTTTTTTTTGGATCTGTTCTTCATTTTTTTTCTAATCCAATTTTGTTTTGTTGGGAAGAAGAGAAGGTGGGGGTGGGATTTGGCATTGGTAAGAGGAAGAGGAAAAGAGATAGAGATATAGAAGAAGTATAATATGGGTGATGGAATCCATTTTTTCTTGCCAGAAAAAATGGTGGAAGATGGTGGTGGATTTGGAACAAGAATACAGTGAAGATGAAGAAGAAGAAAAAACAAATTTGACCAAAAAAAAAACCACTTCTCACGTGCCAATTTTCAGGTGTTGTACACTCACTAAGCCATGCCAGCAGAAGGTGTTTAAGTAGTGCAAATCCAAAGTGGTATAGGTTTTCAATAGGTACAAAGGTCAGTTGAGTGGTCCAAGTGAAATTTTGAAACAAGTTTAAGGGCCTATTGATGACTTAAGCCATAGCAATACATTCAAACATATTCAACAATGTATATATGGAAGATGTGCACATTATCTCACCTTATCCCATCCCTTCTCATCACAAACAATATCATAATGTACTGGCGTGGTACCCGACCTATATCATATCTCTACAAACATGGTACCCAACCCATATGATATACGTACGACGTGGTACCATATCACAACATAACATCCCAATGCATATGAATGTGTGCATGGAATAAATAAATCATAATTCATACAAAAGTAAATCGTAATGTCAGGCCGTAACCCAACACGAGGAAATCCAATCTACACTTACATCAACCGTCTAATTCATCAATTCGGTGACCTTATTCTTCACATATATAACACAATCATAGCTTACAAAAAGCCCTATGGGGATGTCATTGATAACAGTTAAATACACTCTGGAATATGAATGTATGCGGTCGTTAATAATATATTTTACCCAACTAAGAGTCGGGATTGAATCCATAGGCTCGCACGCAATGTCAAAATTAAACATAAAAGAAAAATGGGGAGTTTGTTTAAACAATTTTTTAGTATCAAGTTAAAAGTATCCATGATTGGTTTGCCAAAGCAAAATGCAACAAGATTGTAATCAAATAAGTTATTACACTTGGGGTTACGCCTCCTTGAAAATGATTGTATGTATGGGTAAGTGAGAATACACCTAAGATTCTATTACTAGTTAGGATTAGGCTCAAGTTTAGATATTGGAAATAATTTTTCAATCCATAACCAAATTGCATATGGGCTTCTCTCGAACACCCAAGCGTATACACTACCAAACAATTGTTAGCCTCGAAAAGGATAATCTATCACTAGCATTACAACTTACATGAGCATATCTCACATTTTGTTAACTAAATCACATCACTCCTATACCCTTTTTCAAGTAATACAAGAGATCCAAGCATAGACTAAGTTTGCAACCTCAATCTATAAGTTAAGACATAGATATTTAGCTAAAATCATAAAATACAACCTGATTCAAAGGTAAATGATAACTACCCACACACAATCAATGCTCAATAATGCATAACCTCAAGTATGGAAATCAGCTACTCATAATGAAGGAAAAGAAATTATACCAAATTCTTCTTCCATATCAGCCAAAGAATCCAAATGTTTCATCAGAAAACTCTAAATTCCAAGCTAAAAGTAGTAAATCCGAAGATTAGGGTATGAATACAAGATCAAGCATAAGCAAAATTGACAAAAGATAGGGTTTCCAATGACCAAAAAGGCTTAAATAGCATTAGGTAAAATGGGCAACATAATTACAGAAATACTATCGCTTGGTGATTCGGCTGAGCAGAGTCCATCACCGAACAAGTCAGCGATGTGCCGAATTGTACTTGGCTCGCCGATTCGTAAACATGACAATCTCTATGGGTTGGCTTCTATTCTTTTTGTTGATTCAGGGTTTGGCCCATTAATTAGTTTAGCCATGCGCCGATGTGTTAATCACGTCATTGTTTTGCTCCTTTTTTTATTAGGCTATTTCTGTTAGTTTTGGTGATGGAGATGCCCGATTAGCGATGAGCTGAAGTGTATCTTTTATCCCTTTGTGTAATTTTTTCTTCAATATTCCATCTTTTGGCCTCTTTTTGCTCCTTTTTACTATTTTGATCACTTCTAGGCCTTTACCCGAAAATTAAACCAAATCATCATTAAAAATGCTTCAATTTAGCATTGAAGACATGTTTTCTCCCTAATTTTAGGGCAAATGATTTGCAATATTCTGACTCATCAACACCCCCAACTTAAACCTTTGTTTGCCTTCGAACAAATCAATGCACGCACAACAAAATCACCAATGTCTTCAAATAGTACAACTTGGGAGCCTAAAGACACACAAGCATCAAACATTGGCTAAATGTTACCAAGCCATGCATATGCTCATAGACTTCAACCAAAATTGAAGAATATTCAAGCAAAGCAATTAAATGCCTTCACAAAAAATAGTCCCTTACCTCAAAGCACGATTATCAACAACTCTATGGACTAACAAGAATCACTCACTCTCCAAAAGAAGATCAAGGAAACAAGTACCACACCATAGGCTTGCCCATAAGCTACACTCCACCACATTAAAACATGCTACTTCAAAGATCATCTAGGTCTTAGTTCGGATTTTAGCATAGGAAATGGGTAAGGTAAGGAAAGTTATTGTTGTAGTGACTCTACCTCAACAAAAAATCTAGAGAGACCTCAATCAAACTATTTTCTCAAGGCTCACTCTTTACAAAACTTCTCGGACCAAGCTTTCAAAACCTTCCAAACTATTTTCCTCTTCCTATCCTTTCAAAATTTGAATAACTACACTTATTTACAAAAAGCACAAAGTTACAACTCTTTTTTTTTATATCAACCAAGGATACAAGGATAATTGAAAAAGGATGTTAGCGGTCCCCATATTTATGAACTACCGAGCACATGCAAATCTCGAGGTCTCCTCCTAAGTTGGTCTTTAGCCTCACCTACACACATTGAGAATGTTTGGTTCAAGAGAAGGATTTGAGAGAAAAGGGTTTCGGCTTGTAACAACATTATTCAAGAAAATGGGTTCCAAGGATCAATAGGGGGCAAAATTGGATACTCTACTCACCAAGGGTTGGCTTACTTATGGTCAAAAGGGTGGTCCACTCTAGATTAATGGCCTAATATAATATCTCCAATCTCACAGACTCTTTGCTTTTGAAGCGGAGTAACCAGGCAAGTTCTAGGTGGACTCTTTGTACAAGATCAAATCAAAACATTTCCCGCACAAGGAACTCAATCGCATACTCAAAGTAATCTTTCTCAATTATTATACCACATTCATAGTACATATTGAGGAAGGTATTCAAGTAGCCAAAATGAGATAAGAGTTTTCATAAGAAATGAGAGCCTAACTAGCTTAACTAGACCAATGGGAAATAGTTAAAGATGGGCATATTTTTGACAAATTGGATATATACATCAAAGTGGACAATGAATTAAAGACTCACACATGTGAAATAACTACCCAAGTGTACCATTTGAGTCAAAGTTTTCTATTTCTAGTACACTTTCCTCTTGAGAATGTTTGCTAAAATTAATTTTTATTTGCATTAAAATTACCACTACTAAGCAAAAATCAAAGTGAGATTAAAATACAGAAATAAAAATCACACATCACACATCAAATAGAATCTAAAACACCAACATATCAAATAGAAACCAAAGCACCAAAATCTAAATATTACAACCCGAATAAAAATAAAAATAGTATCCAAATGTCAATCCACGCACCAAATAAAAGACAATATCAAAATTGTATCTAAAGAGAACTGGGCACCAATATTACAGATCCAAATAAAATAAATAAACTCCTCACCCCCAACTAAAAAGTATGCATTTTCCTTAATGCAATAGGCCTAAATAAAGTAAATAGAGAGAGTGAGGGTCCCCTTGAGTGTGGCTAAGCCTGAGGTAGCAACTGGCTCACCGAAGTGGCCACTGTATGGGCAACACCTATCTAAAGGGGTGGATCTGGTACATCATCTAAGGTCTCCATGGAATCAACTAAGCTAGAGGTCCTGATCTATGTAGTCTCATGGACCGACCTCTCCATGGCAACAACAAGTATAGAATCTTCAGTCTCTTGCCTATCAGTCTGCTCAGCTACCTGTGGATCAACCATAATTCTAACTTGGCCCTCATCCTCGAAGAACCCATCAATCTCAGTTCTATCCACCACATCATTTGAAGTACAGTCATACACATCTACCCCCTCCTCCTTAATTACTGGGGCAATCTCATGAATAGGAGTGGAAGCTGAGGCTGGTGTCTCAAATGAAGCTCCCCATAAATGAGTAACATCAGGGAATCGGAGCTCATCAACATGCTTCCTTAGAGAAGCTAGCTCACCCTGCATCTTAGTAACAACCTCGGATGGAACAGACTACTGAGGGGTACTTAAATCATCAAGCCTTTCTTGAAATATCTCAGGGTTTTCCTAAAACCCTATATCTCATCAAGTACTAGATCCATAGTAGCTCTCAAAGCACAAGCAATCATGTCCAATATGTCTCTCTGAAGTCTAGCCGACCTAGCATCTCCTAAATTGTAACACCCCGTACATTTCTAATCTCACTTGATACATTGGGTTCATATATACATAGGTGTTGAGATTCCATGAGTATGTGTTTTATAGTGTCCTTGGTGAAACATTTTATATCGGACCTAATATGTGCGATTAGACCTTGTAGGAGGTGTTTTGTGATTTCTTGAAGCATTTGGGTAATACCCCGTACACATTCTAACCTCATTTGGTGACTTGAAGTCATGTTTACTTGATGATTAAGATAACTAAGTAAGTATTTTGTAGTGTTTTGATAAGGTATTGGACGATATGCAAGTATCGGAGAAGTGGCCGAAAAATTCAGCAAGGTGCTGAAACTTGCGCCACTACCCTATTTCAGGGGTGTGGCGCAATCCACCTGCATTCAAAGAATTCAAAGAAGTCTCATTTCTTCTGCCACAGCCTGCTTTGCAGCTAGTGGCGCAAGGCACAAATCTTGTGCCTTTCCGGACCCGTTTTGTAACGCAATTCTACGATGCATCTTAGATGGTTTCTTTTGGTTCTTTGGAGTTATTTGAGCATTGTTAAAGCTTGAAACACTTAAATACACTCCTACATACTCCTACATGATCAAATCATGAAATGTGAATAGTGATCCAAAATGTCCAATGAAGCCAAGGGCGACTAGAATTCCTATTTTTGCGATCGAAGCGACGAATGAGAATCTCGCAAGAGAATATTGTCGTGAGATTATGAAATCATGTAAACATGAGATATATGGGGAATAATACATTAAATTTTGATGGGTTACATGGATATGTGTTATTGGGCCCAAAGTTAGGCCCAAAATGGAATGTCCAAGGGCAAAATGACCCATTCTTCCACTTTGACCACATTTAATGCCAAGGAATGGCTAAACTTGACTTGGGGTCTATATAAAGGCCCCCAAAAAATCAGATTTTTAATCATCCAAACCTCTCATGCCTTTGAGATATTTTTCTCAACATTTCTCATTTCCAAACCCTAAAGCAAAATAATTCCTTTGGACTCTTTGGACAAGATCATCCTATTACAAGCTTTGGTAAGTGTTTATTCTCATGGATTAACATATTATATTCATGGGAGATTATGTAAATTATGCTAGTTGTGTTGGCAAGGTGATAAATAGTGTATTTTTGCTTTTGGTGAAAGATGTGCTATCTTGGTGATTTGAACTTGAATTAGGACTTGTGCCTTTGATGAAAAAGCATGGTATGGACAAAATATGAACATGTATGGTGTTATTTTGGGTATTAAACTTGTTCTTGTCTATAAGTGGAAATTGTGGGATTTTGGCCGATATGTGTTATGAGTTGTATTAAGGTAATTGGATGGATTATTTGTGATGTGATATGGATAAGAAAGTGTAAAGGAGAAGTGTTGTGGTGAAATGTATTGATTTTCATGTAGTGGTCAATGTATGGAATATTGGGGGATTTTTGGAATAATGATTTCATCAATGGTTTTGTCAAGGGGAAATGACATGTTTAACGGCAAACATGTAACTCATTGACGTTAAATGCATTTGTAAGGTAGTTGGTGTTTAATGTGAATTTCGTATTGTATTTGTGTTGTAGAGTGAGACATAAAGAAGGAGCGGGACTATTGTATGCACCTCTAGGATTATATATTCAAATTGCGAATCCAAGGTATGTAAGGTTACTTTGACCGTATCTTTCTACGGTAAATAGTGTTCACATTGACATGTCACTAGTCCTATCCCGAAATGTGCTAAGGTATTCCATATCCGGTTATCATGGGTCATTGTCATATATTTCCTACTCATTGATCAATTATGAGTCTCATGTCCTATATTCATGGTAAATGTCCCAAAGTTCCAATAGTGATTATACTAATGTTCCTTGTTCATGGATTATTGTCCAATGGTTCCAATGGTGTCATGGTGCTAGTAATGTTATATTTCTCATGATGTTTATTCACATGTCTCTCACTCATTGGTTAATGATTCAAAGCTTCCAACTATGTTATGTTCCAAAGTTCAAGTGATGTTATGATTATCAAAGTCGCAATCTCAAAGTAATAAACAAAGTAATGCATATGTGGTCAATGATCAAGTACATGTGGCAAGTCTAGGGGCATAAGCCAAGCTCGACTCGATCCCGATGCATTGATTTATGGGTGGCAAGTCTAGGGGCATAATCCTAGCTTGACTCGATCCCGATGCATTGATTTATGGGTGGCAGGTCTAGGGGCATAAGCCTAGCTCGACCCGATCCCAACATGATGATATGTTATGTAAAGACCCACTGATCAGTAGGGGCCCGGGTATATTGTGACACATGTAATGACAAGTGAGCCTTGAATGTAAAGAAAGTAATGAAAGCAATCCACATGGTTTCCAAAAATGCAACATGGTGACTTACTCACATTGATTAGTCATTTGTATTTGAGTTCATTGAAATATTCATGTGTTGTACAGTTTTATCTGACCCTTGCATACTCAGTACTTATTTCATACTGACCCCTCTTGGGTAATTTACCTTACTTGCTACAGAGCCAGGCACTAGTAGGCCTCCACAGTAGGTTGCCAGTCGTTGCAGATCATTGGTGAGCTCCAGCTAATTTGGGGCTTCTCCGAGTCAGAGTGTATATATGTTTTGGTGATGTACATATTGTGTAAAGCGGGGACTTGTCCCGACTTTTAGTTCATTTTGGTCAATGCTTTGTTAGAGGCTTTTGTAGACAGGTGTGGGTGTATCAATGTAAAAGGGATATGTCGTACTTGACTCGGTGGCCTCAACGGTCCAGTTTCGCATATGTATATATATATCATGTTCCATGAATTCCATTGTTAGTCTCTATAGCTGTTATGTGCTTATGGGTTTCTTATGGCATGCATATGATTGAACATAGGCAAAGGTTGGTTCTCTCGAGCCTTATCGGCTATGGGTGCCAATCATGTCTCGATTAGATTTGGGGCGTGACAAAAGTGGTATCAGAGCAGGTCGGTCTAAGGATGTCTACAAAGCCGTGTCTTAGTAGAGTCTTACTTATCGATGTGTTGTCCACCACATTTATAAGTAGGAGGATACGGGACATTTAGGATGTTGTTTCTTTTCTTCATTCTAGATTATGCAATAGAACCAATGTTGTAAGTTGCATTGTATCTGATCTTGGTAATTGTTTTTCTTTGGTATAGTCCAAAATGCCGAACACTAGAAGAGGAAAAGGTAAAAGTAAGCGGATAGATATTATTGTTGGTGAAGGAACCAGTATACCACCACCTGATCAAGTTCATCAAGGTGATACTGAGCCTGAATTTGTGTCACGAGCTTCCTCCACTCCTTCTGTACCAGAAGAGTCGAGTAGGAGAAGCATACCTATAGAACCACTAGTCAATACTACGGACCAGGATCTTAAAAATGCAGTTCAGATGTTAACATAGTTAGTGGCAGCCCAGAGTCAAGGACGAGCTGGTCCAATGACACATGATGATGATGCGGCTAGAGTAGCAAGTCGCAGAACACAGGATTTCCTCAAATTGGACCCTCCTATCTTCACAGGGACAGATCCAAAAGCAGATCCACAGGACTTCGTGGATCAAATTCAGAGGGCCTTGGAAGTTATGCATATGGCACGGGTAGAGACAGTTGAGCTTGCTTCGTACAGGTTGAAAGGAGAGGCAATATTGTGGTATGAGGATTGGAAGAAATCTCGTGACATTGGTGCAAATCCACCTACGTGGGAAGAATTTAAAGTGGATTTCCTTGATCATTACTTGCCCTATGAGATCCGTGAGGCACGTGCGGATCAATTCTTAAATCTTCATCAGGGAAATCTAAGCATCAGGGAATATAGCTTGCAATTGAATTCCTTGGCTCGATATGCGCCAAATGTTGTGGCTACGATGACAGATAGGGTCCATAGATACGTGGACAGACTAGAGTCATATTTGGTTAGAGATTGCACTATTGAGGCCTTGAATAGGGACATGGACATTGCTCGAATACAAGCCTTCACCCATAAAATGGAAGATCAAAGACAGAGACGAAGGGTACATGAATTTGATAGGGTACAGTCCAAAAGGGCTAGACCTATGGGACCACCTATGATGTCCCAAGGAGGATCTAGGCCCCGCATGTTTCCTAGACAACCTAGACCGTCATTCTCTTATTCCACAGGGGGTGCTTATTCTCAGTCTCGAGGGTTTAGAGGTGGTTCAGCTGGGCAGAGTAGTGGGGTTCATGGATCACAGGCAGCAGGTTTCCCTCATCAGCAGTGTCAGCACTGCAGGTGTATTCATTCTGGCACATATCGGTCAGGGACGAATGTCTGCTTTTGGTGTGGTATGCCGGGACATATAGCGAGAGATTGTCCACAGCGGAGCATGGGTGGTATAGCACGACTGGCTGGGTCGGATGTTGCGTCATCAGCATCAGTTCCTTCACTGGGCCGAGGGGTGCAGTCTAGTGGCCATGGTAGAAGTGTCAGAGGAGCAGTCAGTACTAGCGGGGTCCATAATCGCATTTATGCTTTGGTGGACTGCCAGAATTCAGAGGCTTCCCCTAATGTCGTCACAGGTACATTATCCATATTTTCACATAATATATATGCACTAATTGACCCAGGTTCTACATTTTCCTATGTTACCCCATTGGTTGCTGCGAAATTTACAAAGGCACCGTAATTATTAATTAAATCAATTGAAGTGTCTACACCGGTTGGTGAATATATTGTTGCAAAGAGAGTGTATCATAACTGTGTCACAACTGTGTGTGGTCATGATATGTTGGCCGATCTCATTGAATTGGACATGGTGGATTTTGATGTAATTATGGGCATGGATTGGTTGGCCTCTTGTTATGCTACGGTAGATTGCCGGGCCAAGAAGGTGCAATTTTGTTTTCCGCAGGAAAATGTGCTAGAATGGCAGGGTAATATAGGGGTACCGCGAGGAAGATTTATTTCTTATTTGAAAGCCAGGAAAATGATTGCCAAGGGGTACATATGTCACTTGGTACAAGTGAAAGATAATGATGTGGAACCATTAACTCCACAGTCAATACCGGTAGTCAATGAATTTCTTGATGTTTTTCCAGAGGATCTTCCAGGTTTACCCCCAGTACCGGAAGTGGAATTCGGCATTGATGTGATTCTAGGCACTCAGCCTATCTATATTCCCCCATATAGAATGGCTCCAGAAGAATTACGTGAATTGAAGGAGCAATTGAAAGATTTGCTGGACAAGGGCTTCATTAGGCCTAGTATGTCCCCGTGGGGTGCACCGGTATTATTTGTAAGGAAGAAAGATGGCACATTGAGGATGTGCATCGACTATCGACAATTGAATAAGGTAACGATCAAGAACAAATATCCCCTCCCTCGCATTGATGATTTATTTGATCAGTTACAGGGTGCCAAGTGGTTTTCAAAGATTGACTTGAGGTCGGGTTACCATCAAGTCAGAGTTAGAGAAGAAGATGTGCCCAAGACTGCTTTCCTAACACGGTATGGTCATTATGAATTTTTAGTTATGTCATTTGGCCTAACAAATGCACCAGCCGTGTTTATGGATTTGATGAATAGGGTGTTTAATCCATTTCTGGACGTGTTCGTCATAGTATTTATAGATGACATCCTGGTTTATTCAAGAACACCGGAGGATCATGCTAATCACTTACGGCAGGTGTTACAGATTCTCCGTGAACGTAAGTTGTATGCCAAATTCTCTAAGTGTGAGTTTTGGTTGAAATCAGTTGCGTTCTTGGGCCATATTGTGTCAGATGAAGTTATACAGGTTGATACACAGAAGATTGAGGAAGTGAAAAATTGGCCAAGACCTACGACACCCACAGAAATTCATAGTTTTGTTGGACTGGCAGGTTATTACAGAAGATTTTTCCTCTATTGTTGCACCGTTAACAAAGCTTACACATAAGGCAGTAAACTTTCAATGGAATGACGCATGTGAGAAAAGCTTCCAAAGGTTGAAAGATAAATTAACCTCCACACCAGTTTTAGTGCTTCCCGAAGGTACTGAAGGTTATATAGTGTATTGTGATGCTTCCGGGGTTGGCCTCGGCTGTGTATTAATGCAACACGGTAATGTCATAGCATATGATTCACGACAGTTGCGACCACATGAGAAAAATTATCCCACACATGATTTCGAACTGGCAGCGATAGTTTTTGCTTTAAAGATATGGCGTCATTATTTATATGGGGTTCATGTTGACATCTATACGGATCACAAAAGCTTGCAATATTTTTTTAAGCAGAAGGAACTCAATTTGAGGCAACGAAGGTGGTTAGAGCTTCTAAAAGACTATGACATTGATATTCTTTATCACCCAGGCAAAGCAAATGTTGTAGCTGATGAATTGAGTCGTAAGGCAGTAGCATGAGATAATCAAAGATTTGAATCAATTAGCCAGTTTGGGAGTCCGCCTTATTGAATCCTCAGATGATAGAGTTATTGTGCAGAATGCAGCAGAACCCTCCTTGATAGCTGAAGTGAAAGAGCAGCAATTTGCGGATTTTATTTTATTGCAGCTAAAGGAGAATGTGCAGTAGAATTTGACCAAGGCATTTGATATTACACCGGAAGGAGTGCTTCAATGTCAAGGGAGATTATGTGTACCGGACGTAGATAAGCTGAGGACACGAATAATGACAGAGGCGCACCATTCGTGCTGTTCCATTCATCCGGGTGCTACTAAGAAGTACCATGAATTGAAAGAAGTGTATTGGTGGGGTAACATGAAAAAGAACATTGCAGAATTTGTCGCACAATGCCCAAATTATCAACAAGTGAAAGTGGAAAATCAGAAATCGGGAGGTTACATGCAATGTATCAATCTTCCAGTATGGAAGTGGGATATGATTAATATGGATTTCATTATGGGTTTGCCTCGTACATTGTGGAAGTTTGATTCTATATGGGTCATAGTGGACAGGCTTACCAAGTCAGCGCATTTTCTACCAGTCAAGACGACCTATATAGCTGAAGATTATGCGAAGTTGTATGTGAAAGAGATAGTACGATTGCATGGTATTCCACTTTCCATTATATCAGACAGAGGAGCACAGTTCACAGCACATTTTTGGAGATCTTTCCAGCAGAATTTGGGTACACGGGTGAATTTGAGTATGGCTTTCCATCCTTAGACTGATGGACACGCAGAACGTACTATTCAGACACTTGAAGATATGCTACGAGCTTGTGCATTAGATTTTCAAGGCAGTTGGGATGACCATTTGCCTCTTATTGAATTTGCGTATAACAATAGCTATCATTCAAGTATTAAAATGGAACCATATGAAGCTTTGTACGGAAGGAAGTGCAGATCACCAATCGAATGGTTCAAAGCAGGTGAAACTGCTTTACTTGGGCCAGCTATTGTTCACCAAGCCATGGAGAAAGTTAAAGTTATCCAACAACGGTTACAAATGGCTCAAAGTCGTCATAATTCATATGCCGATGTTAGAAGAAGAGGGCTTGAGTTCTCCATAGGTGATTGGGTATTTTTAAAGGTGTCACCGATGAAAGGGGTAATGCAGTTAAGAAAGAAAGGTAAATTGAGTCCACGTTACATAGGCCCATATGAAATCATTAGAAGATTTGGGCAAGTTGCGTATGAGTTGCCGGTATTTAATGTTTTGATGCTTCGAAAATGCATAGGAGATCCTTCTCGTATTGTTCCCATAGAAGATGTTCAAGTTATAGAGGATCTCACTTATGAAGAGGTGCCTATTGCTATCCTAGATCGACAAGTAAATAGGTTGAGGAATAAATATGTCGCATCCGTAATAGTCCTTTGGAGAAACCAACACGTAGAGGAGATCACATGGGAAGCGGAAGAAATGATGAAATCCAAGTATCCCCATCTATTTCAAATGGACCAAGAAGTTCACAGTGCGGAGGTGGAAAAATAACAAGTAAGTATTTAAGAGCATTATGTGAATGTGTATAGGTATGATAAAGTAAAGATGCATTTGTTGTATATAAGACAATATTGTTAACATTCGAGGACGAATGTTTCTAAGGGGGGAATAATGTAACACCCCGTACTTTTCTAATCTCACTTGATACCTTGGGGTCATATCTACATAGGTGTTGCGATGCCATGAGTATGTGTTTTATAGTGTCCTTGGTGAAACATTTGATATCGGACCTAATATGTACGATTAGACCTTGTAGGAGGTGTTTTGTGATTTCTTGAAGCATTTGGGTAATACCCCGTAAACATTCTAACCTCATTTGGTGACTTGAATTCATGTTTACTTGATGATTAAGATCACTAAGTAAGTATTTTGTAGTGTTTTGATAAGGTATTGGACGATATGCAAGTATCGGAGAAGTGGCCAAAAAATTCAGCAAGGTGCTGAAACTTGCGCCACTACCCTGTAAACATTCTAACCTCATTTGGTGACTTGAAGTCATGTTTACTTGATGATTAAGATCACTAAGTAAGTATTTTGTAGTGTTTTGATAAGGTATTGGACGATATGCAAGTATCAGAGAAGTGGCCGAAAAATTCAGCAAGGTGCTGAAACTTGCGCCACTACCATGTTTTAGGGGTGTGGCGCAAGACACATGCATTTAGAGAATTCATAGAAGTCTCATTTCTTTTGCCACAACCTGCTTTGCAGCTAGTGGCGCAAGGCACAAATCTTGTGCCTTTTCGAACCCGTTTTGTAACGCAATTCTATGACGCTTCTTGGATGGTTTCTTTTTGTTCTTTGGAGTTATTTGAGCATTATTAAAGATTAAAACACTTCAATACACTCCTACATACTCCTACATGATCAAATCATGAAATGTGAATAGTGATCCAAAATGTCCAATGAAGCCAAGGGCGACTAGAATTCCTATTTTTGCGATCGAAGCGACGAATGAGAATCTCGCAAGAGAATATTGTCGTGAGATTATGAAATCATATAAACATGAGATATATGGGGAATAATACATTAAATTTTGATGGGTTACATGGATATGTGTTATTGGGCCCAAAGTTAGGTCCAAAATGGAATGTAAAAGACATGGCCCAAGGGCAAAATGACCCATTCTTCCACTTTGACCACATTTAATGCCAAGGAATGGCTAAACTTGACTTGGGGTCTATATAAAGGCCCCAAAAAAATCAGATTTTTAATCATCCAAACCTCTCATGCCTTTGAGATATTTTTCTCAACATTTCTCATTTCCAAACCCTAAAGCAAAATAATTCCTTTGGACTCTTTGGACAAGATCATCCTATTAAAAGCTTTGGTAAGTGTTTATTCTCATGGATTAACATATTATATTCATGGGAGATTATGTAAATTATTCTAGTTGTGTTGGCAAGGTGATAAATAGTGTATTTTTGCTTTTGGTGAAAGATGTGCTATCTTGGTGATTTGAACTTGAATTAGGACTTGTGCCTTTGATGAAAAAGCATGGTATGGACAAAATATGAACATGTATGGTGTTATTTTTGGTATTAAACTTGTTCTTGTCTATAAGTGGAAATTGTGGGATTTTGGCCGATATGTGTTATGAGTTGTATTAAGGTAATTGGATGGATTATTTGTGATGTGATGTGGATAAGAAAGTGTAAAGGAGAAGTGTTGTGGTGAAATGTATTGATTTTCATGTAGTGGTCAATGTATGGAATATTGGGGGATTTTTAGAATAATGATTTCATCAATGGTTTTGTCAAGGGGATATGACATGTTTAACGGCAAACATGTAACTCATTGACGTTAAATGCATTTGTAAGGTAGTTGGTGGTTAATGTGAATTCCGTATTGTATTTGTGTTGTAGAGTGATACATAAATAAGGAGCGGGACTATTGTATGCACCTCTAGGATTATATATTCAAATTGCGAATCCAAGGTATGTAAGGTTACTTTGACCGTATCTTTCTGCGGCAAATAGTGTTCACATTGACATGTCACTAGTCCTATCCCGAAATATGCTAATGTATTCCATATCCAGTTATCAAGGGTCATTGTCATATATTTCCTACTCATTGATCAATTGTGAGTCTCATGTCCTATATTCATGGTAAATGTCCCAAAGTTCCAATAGTGATTATACTCATGTTCCTTGTTCATGGATTATTGTCCAATGGTTCCAATGGTATCATGGTGCTAGTAATGTTATATTTCTCATGATGTTTATTCACATGTCTCTCACTCATTGGTTAATGATTCAAAGCTTCCAACAATGTTATGTTCCAAAGTTCAAGTGATGTTATGACTATCAAAATCGCAATCTCAAAGTAATAAACAAAGTAATGCATATGTGGTCAATGATCTTGTACGGGTGGCAAGTCTAGGGGAATAAGCCTAGCTCAACTCGATCCCGATGCATTAATTTATGGGTGGCAGGTCTAGGGGCATAAGCCTAGCTCGACCCGATCCCAACATGATGATATGTTATGTAAAGACCCACTGATCAGTAGGGGCCCGGGTACATTGTGACACATGTAATGACAAGTGAGCCTTGAATGTAAAGAAAGTAATGAAAGTAATGAAAGCAATCCACATGGTTTCCAAAAATGCAACATGGTGACTTACTCACATTGATTAGTCATTTGAATTTGTGTTCATTGAAATATTCATGTGCTGTACAGTTTCATCTGAGCCTTGCATACTCAGTACTTATTTTGTACTGACCCCTCTTGGGGAATTTACCTTACTTGCTATCGGCGCAGGCACTAGTAGTCCTCCACAGTATGTTGCCAGTCGTTGCAGATCATTGGTGAGATCCAGCTAATTCGGGGCTTCTCCGAGTCAGAGTGTATATATGTTTTGGTGATGTACATATTGTGTAAAGCAGGGACTTGTCCCGAGTTTTATTTCATTTTGGTCAATGCTTTGTTAGAGGCTTTTGTAGACAGGTGTGGGTGTATCAATGTAAAAGGGATATGTCGTAACTTGACTCGGTGGCCTCAATGGTCCAGTTTCGCATATGTGTATATATATCATGTTCCATGTTCCATTGTTGGTCTCTATAGCTGTTATGTGCTTATGGGTTTCTTATGGCATGCATATGATTGAACATAGGCAAAGGTTGGTTCTCTCGGGCCTTATTGGCTATGGGTGCCAATCATGTCTCGATTGGATTCGGGGCGTGACATAAATCGGCCAACTGCCCCATCCTAATGATGTCAGCCTAAGTCAATGAGGCCCTCAAGGAGCCTGCAGCAGTGGAAGGCTGAGAAGTGGGGCCACTAGGTCTAGGTGGCTGGTGAGATATTCCTGTAGCTAGGGCAGTAGGAGCGGGAGTGTGATTAGACTCAGGAGGAGTGGAATCTGGAATAGAAATAGGAGTGGTCTAGCTGGCACCACTATCAAATAAACTCAAATCAACTGACAGGGCACCTTACTCCCATGCTTTCTTCTTCCTAACATATCAACCGACTCTATCCTCATAATCTAAACTTTAGATACAGGGGTGTATTCAAAATCCTTCTTTGTATTAAATGAAACTTTTACACGATGACATAATTCAGTGATCAAGCATGGGAAAGCCATACAGGTTTGTTTCTACTGAGCCTGACTAGCAATGTCTGGGACAATAAGCGATCCCAAATTCAAATCCTCTTTGGCAATGATTGAGACAAAAATAAGCTCTTGGGGACTCACGAGAATAGACTGATTTTGGGAGGAAGAGATGTTGGTACAGAAGATGCTCAACCAATATCGAGCCTCTAACTTAATGTCTTCCTTATGTATTGGTAAAGCAGGGCTCAACCACTTAGGCAAGACATCACTTATCAATAGGGCTAACCAAGAACCAAAGTGGTGCTCACTGATCTTCTTACAACCCAATACCTCATTAATCATAGTTGAATCACAAATCACCTCAACATCTCTCAACCTCATAACATCCTTTGTCAACTATGGACCCATCTTTTTTTTTATGGCAACAAACTTCTATATGCCTCATAAAACTCCCTAACCCAAGTCTCAATATAAAGTTTGAGGGGTTCAATGAATACCTAAAAATCATGATATTGAAGTTGCGAAAGGATCCTAGGATTTTTTCCCTTGAGGCCATGCAATCTCAGACATTGTTCCTCTATGATAGTGCATTGGTGTTGCACTTTGAGATGATTCAAAACATCTTGAGCTCCATGAGGGTACAAAAAAAGTACAACTGTAGTGGTAGAGGATTGCTTTACTCTAGCTCCTTTTGCTGGAGCTGCTTCAGGAGTGCGAAGAGGTGCATGGATCGGTGTGGTGTCCCTCTCCTCTGAGGAATCAAGGTTGATTCTCTCGGAGCTACTTTTTTCAACCATTTGAGACTTAAACTTTCTCGTATCATCCCTCTTCTATTTGGTAACCTTTTCAGGCATTTCTCCCTCTCAGATTATCATACCCTTTGCCATTTTTGAGATGTGAGGAGATGACTTTGTTTGTTTCTTAGACAAGCACTTCAAACGGGGGGCATACCTGCATATAAGACTAGCAATGGGCTTGGCCAATGTTAGAAAAGTAACACAGTTGAAAATTCCAGTTTTGCATCACCTAACATTTTGGCGCATCGCCAATCAAATCAGCGATGCATTGAATATAGTCAAAATGGGCAAAAGTTTTAAGTACAAGTCGGCAAAGGAAAGTAGGAAATCAGCGATACACCAAATGATTCAGTGATACTCTTCGAGCATCACCAATTTGCTAAGGCTTCACCGATTCGCACCTTAGTTAGCCGATAATTAGTTAACTTTTGGCAATAATGGGTGCACTTCAGGGATGTGCCTCATAGTTCGGTGCATAGTCGGGGTTCTCAACCCATAGCCGAATCGTCATCCTCCCCAGGATCCAAATTACGACATTTGGCCGTCAATGGCGATTTTCAAACTTTTTGACCATGGGTACTCAGACTTCCCCAAGTTTCCTTACGCACACAACTAAACGACAATTTTTCCCTTAAGAAAGACATCACTTAATCCATCATTAGGCAAAATCTATCGATTTAAAGATCAATCCCACAATAATATCAATTATTTACTCAAACTCAATTCATAAACACTTAAAAACCATGCTAACAATTTTCATTTGCAACACTTACGCATTAATTATGAACCAAAAGTAAATATTATGTAAATACTTAAAAACAAGAATAATCTATATGCGCATAAATGAATTCAACACCAAAGTATTAAGAACACTCAATTCAATAACAATTTTAACCTATATTGCAAAAATAAAGTCTAACCTTTCATGTTTATGATGAATTTGTCGAAGAATTCAAGAACTACAACCCAAGGAACGCGTGTGATATTGGTATGGCAACTGGGAGTAGTGAATTGTGTGTGTGTAAGAATTGCTAATATGAGAGAGTGAATAGAAAGAAGAAAATGAGGGAAATGAAAAGGCTTTGAATAAATACCAAGGGTCAAGGATTAATAGAAAGTCAAAGGTCAAAAACTTTAAACCATCACTTTAAAACCCAACCAATTCGACACTTTTTTTCCATCACAAAATACGTTGGTGATACGCTGATGTGGAGCTCTGTTGCCAATTTTGAAAATGTGCTGTCTCATTGTCCCTCACTTTGGCAGAGCAAATTAGTGATGGAGGTATGTTTCCAAATACAATAGTGATACACCGATTGGAAGCTACCATCGCCAATTGTAACAGATTATGCGAATTTAAGAAATCCCTTCGGCGAGGTACTTCAGTGATGCGCTGATTTGCTTAACGCATCACCAAATCCTTCTCACTAGTGCTTGGCACATGAGTTCCCGACTTTTTATTCTCCGATCTAGGTCATATCAAGTTCCCTACATTTTAACTCCATCATTCACCTACACAAGTTAACAAACGTCATTCAAAATGACAAAAACTAAACTTGGGTTGCCTCCCAAGAAGCGCCTTAGTTATCTTCGTGGTACGACGTTGATCCTCACTTATCAAGCATTATTAAGGTAGATAACTTCCAAGAAATCTTCCCTTGGGAGCAATCTTTGGTTAAATTTAACTCGTTGCTCATTCATGGTAAATCGGGATCCCGTGTCATTCAATTCAATTGCCCCACTAGGAAAGCATTGCACCACTTTAAATAGACCCAACCACCTAGTTTTGAGTTTATCTAGAAATAACTTATACCTTGAGTTAAACAATAGGACATCATCACCTACATTGAACTCTCTTTTTAGAATCTTGGCGTTATTCCACCTCTTCATACATTTCTTGCAGATAGTCGATCTTTCGTAAGGCCTCAAGTAGAATTCATCAATGTCTTGAAGTTGATATACTCTCGACTTAGAGGCATCCTCCCAATTCATATTCAATATCCACCTTGTGTTCTAATTCAACAGGAAGATGACAAGCTTTCCCAAATACCTATTGATGTGGAGACATGGTAATGGGAGTTTTGAAAGTGGATCTATAGGCCAACAAAGCATCCTCATGTTTCTGTGCCCAATCCATTTTACTAGCATTCACGACTTTTGCGAGAATCTCCTTTATCTCTCTATTAGACACTTTCGCTAGCCCATTGGCTTAAGGGTGGTATGGGAAGCCATCTTATGTTTGACCCTATATTTTGTAAGCAAGGATCAAAAAGATTAATTGTAAAAATGAGAACCCCATAACTCACAATAGCACGAGGAGTGCCAAACGAGCCTTATTGTTCGGTAAGGCAACGACTTCCACATATTTAGAAACATAATCAACCACTACTAAGATATAACAATTTCCATACAAACTCACAAAGGGTCCCATGAAGTCCAAACCCCACACATCAAACAAATCAATATCTATACTTGGTTACAAGAGTATTTTATGTCGCCTCGAGATCCCCCTTGCCTTTGGCATTGCTCACACACTCGTACCAACTCATGCATATCATGATACAAAGTCGTACAGTAAAATCCACTTTGGAGAACCTTTGCAGTTGTACGCACACCACCATGATGGCCACCAATCAGGGACGAATGATATGCCTCAAGAAAAGCTATCATATCCCCCTCTATAACACAACAACAAACCACTCCATCCGTACACTCCTTAAAGATATAAGATTCATCCCAATAATATCTTTTTATATCATAGAGGAACTTTTTCCTTTGACCATAGCTCAAGTCATCGAGTAATGCCCCACACATTATGTAGTTTGCAAAATCCGCATACCAAGGTACTACCTCCCCTAAAAAAGTCATGACTAGTTCATCAAGAAACTCATCATTGATCTCCAATTACTTCATTGTCACATCATTAGAATCAAAAAGAGACAAGTAGTATGGTACTTGGTTCTCACATCCCTTTTGTTCTGTGACTTCAAAGTTGAATTCTTCCAATAGCAAAATTCACCTTATGAATCTTGGCTTTGCTTCCTTCTTCGCCATCAAATACCGCAAGGCATCATAATCGATGTGTACAAAAACCTTCATGCCTAACAAGTTAGAACGAAACTTTTCAAACCCATAAACTACCACTAGAAATTCTTGTTCCATCATCATGTAATTTCTTTGTACATTGTCTAATGATTTACTAGCATAGTAGATTGGATGAAAGAGTTTCTCTCTTTTTTGGCCAAGCATTGTACCTAAGGTGAATTCACTTGCATCACATATGATTTCAAAAGGTTGCGACCAATTAGGGGCTATGATAATTAAGACCGAGACAAGCTTCTCTTTGAGGCAATTGAACGCTCTCACACATTCACTAGCAAACTTAAATTTTTCTTCCTTCTCGAAAAGCTTGCACATAGGGTGAGCAATTTTAGAAAAGTCTTTAATGAACCTCCTATAAAAACTCCTTGATAGATATAGGAGGAGTCAGCTTGGAAATAACCTCCACCTTTGCTTGATCAACTTGGATCCCTTGACTGGAGATCTTATGTCCGAGAACTATACTATCCTTAACCATGAAATGACATTTCTCCTAATTCAATATGAGATTGGTTGCCACACACCTCTCAAGCACTTTATCCAAATGTTCAAGGCAACTCTCGAATGTATCATCGATAATCGAGAAATCATCCATAAATATTTCCATCAAGTCTTCTTCAATGTCTGAAAAAATAGAAAGCATACACTGTTGAAAAGTTGTGGGTGTGTTTCATAGCCCGAAGGGCATGCACTTAAAGGAAAACTTTCCATATAGATATGTGAATGTGTTATTTTCTTGATCCTAGGGGGCTATTGAAATTTGATTGTACCCCGAGTATCCATCAAGGAAGCAATACCAACCCTTTCCCGCTAGTCTATCAACCATCTGATCCATGAAAGGCATGCGGAAGTGGTCCTTCTCCGTCCATGAATTCAACTTTCGATAATCAACACACACTCTCTACCCAGTGAACGGACAAACGGGTATAAGATCATCCTTAGCATTTGGAACCACTATGATACCACCCTTTTTGGGGACATATTGGACTAGACTCACCCGAGTACTATCCGAGATAGGATAGACTACACTAGCGTCAAGCCACTTGATTATTTATTTATTTACAACCTCTTGCATGGGAGGGTTTAACTTTCATTGATGCTCAACACTTGCTATAAATTCGGGCTCAAGCTTGATCTTGTGTGTGCATATATCGGGTGCAATCCCAATAATATCGTCTATGGTCTATAGATACCTTTTCACCATTGATTTCAATGCTTCAACTTTCCAAGACGACAAGTCTCCTGCAACAATAATAGGTACAGTTTCACCCTCCCCAAGAACACATAACAAAGATGAGGAGGAAATGGTTTGAGTTCAAGTTGTGGTGGATCTTCAATTGAAGGATTTGTGGGATGAGTTTCCCAATTTTTCAAGTCAAGGTCCATCTTGCAAGTACTTTTAATATAAGACCCAAGACCTTTCAAATATGCCATTATTTAATCATATTCTTCAATCTCCTCACTTTCAAGATGTAACACCCCGTACCTTCCTAACCCTACTTGATGATGTTGAGCAATGCTTACTTAGGTGTCGAGAGCCATACATACGTATTTTGTAATGCTATGGATGAGATAATTGACTTTTGGCCTCGTCTATGTGATTAAACCTTCATGGGAGGTGTTTTATGATTTTCGTGGAACATTTGTGGGGATAAAAATGAGGCTAAGAGGACCTCAAAACAAAGTATATTAAGGTTAAGAAGTAAGTTAAAGAATAGGACTTGAAGTATCTAACCAAACCCGCGAAGAAAAGTCGAAAAATGAAATTTTCAAAAAATCTAAGTATGGGGCGCATTTGGGACCGTGCCAAACCGCTATGGGCTAAAATTTTTAGTCCATAGGCATCAATTTGGCGCGCCCAAGGGTGTGCCACGCTGGTTTTTCCACTTTTTCGAAAGTTGGAAATTTTTAAGTCCCAAGGGTATCTGGGGTCGTACCGAGCCGATTTTTGCCACGTTTCTTATACAACCACGAGTGTATACATGAAATGAATTACATATTATTTTGGTATGATAAAATTACTCGAGAATGAATTTGGAGTCAAAATGACAGTTTTTCCCTTAAGGTCAAAATAAGCCAAACGTGGCTAGAATCACTTGTTTTTGGGATTGAGGCTACGGATATGAGTAGCATGAGTGGGAATATTATTGTAAAACGTATAAGACAATTTAAATATGAGAAATTATTGATTTTATTGGGTTAAGTGAATTCGGCCCAAAAAGGAAAAGAACACATGGCCCAAAATGGGTCAAATGACCCATTCTTTCAAAGACCTTATAGAAGTAGCAATTAATGCTATAAATAATGTCTAAGTATGACTTGATGGCTTCTATAAAGGTCCAAAAATCAGATTTTTAACACACAAAAGTCTCATGCCAAGTATAGAAATTTCCTAAAATCATTTCTCTCAACTCCAAACCCTAAGCTTTCTCTTGAAGCAAGATCATCATTTTTTAAGCTTGGGTAAGTGTTTATTATTATGTTTTAACATATTATATGCATGTGAGATTATGCATATAAAGTTGGTTATGCTTGGAAATGGTGGACATGGTAATTTGTGTTTTTGTATGAGATTTGTGATCCATGAGATTCAAGCTTGAATTATGACTTGTGCCTTTGATGAAAGATCATGATATGGATAAAATATGAACATGTATGGTGTTATTTTGTTATTAACTAGTTATTTTTCGATAAGTGAAAATTGTGGGATTTTGGCGGATATGTGCTATGAAGTGTATTAAGGTGAATTGATGGAATATTTGTGATGTGGTGTGGATAAGAAAGTGTTAAGGGGAAGTGTTGTGGTGAAATGTATTTATTATCATGTATTGGTCAATGTTGGTAATATTGGGGGATTTTTGGAATAATGATTTTATCAATGGTTTTGTCAAGGGGAAATGGCATGTTTCAAGGCAAACATGTACCTCATTGATGTTATATGCATTTGTAAAGTAGTTGGTGGTTAATGTAAATCCCGTTATATATTGGTGTTGTAGAGTGACACATAAATAAGGAGCGGGACATTGTATGCACATATAAGGTTGGATATTCGGATTGAGAATACAAGGTATGTAAGGTTACTCTGTCCGTATCTTTTTACGGCAAATAGTGCTCACATTGACACTTCACTAGTCCTATCCCGAAATGTGCTAAGGTATCCTAGATCCATTTATCAATAGTCATTGTCATATATTTCCTACTCATGGATCATTTGTGAGTCTCATGTCTCATATTCATGGTTAATGTTCCAAAAGTTCAAACAAGGTTATGTTCCAATGTTCCAATAGTGATTATACTTATGTCTATTGTTCATAGATTATTGTCCAATAGTTCCCATGGTGTTATGATTCTTATAATGTTATGTTGCCAAGTTATTCACATGTCTCTCACTCATTGGTTAATGATCCAAAGTTTCAAGTAAAGTTATGACTATCAATGTATCAATCTCAAAGTAATGAATAAAGTAATGCAAATGTGGTTAATGTTTGAGTACGGGTGGCAGCTTTGGGGGCGAAATGCCTAGCTCAAGCCAATACCGAGACTATTGGATCAGGGGGCAGCTTTGGGGGCGAAAGCCTAGCTCAAGCCGAACCTGACAGGTGGCAGCTCTAGGGGTGAAAACCTAGCTCGAACCGAACCTAATATATTGATTTATGGGTGGCAGGTCTAGGGGCATAAGCCTAGCTCGACCCGATCCCGATGTATTGATTTATGGGTGGCAGCTCTAGGGGCATAAGCCTAGCTCGAGCCGATCCCAACATGATGATATGTTATGTAAATACCCACTGATCAGTCAGGGCCCGGGTACATTGTGACACATGTATTGACAAGCAAGCATTGAATGTAAAGAAAGTAATGAAAGTAATTCACATGGTTTCCAAAATGCAGAATGGTGACTTACTCACATTGATTAGTCATTTGTATTGAGTTCATTGATATGTTCATGTGTTATATAGTTTCATTTGAGCCTTACATACTCAGTACTTATTCCGTACTGACCCCTCTTGGGTAATTTACCTTACTTGCTGCAGGCGCAGGTACTAGTAGGCCTCCACAGTAGGTTGCCAGTGTTGTGGATCTTTGGTGAGCTCCAGTTAGTTCGGGGCTTCTCCGCGTCACAGTTGTTCATATGTTTTGGTGTTGTACATGTTATCTAAAACGGGGACTTGTCCCGACTTTGAGTTCATTTTGTCAATGCATTTGCTAGAGGCTTTTGTAGACGGATGTGGGTGTATAAATGTAGAAGGGATATGTCGTTCTTGACTTGGTGGCCTCAACGGCCCAGTTTTGCATATGTATATATATATGTCATGTTACATGAATTCCATTGTTGGTATCTATAGCTACTATGTGATTATGAGTTTCTTATGGCATGCATATGATTTAACATAGGCAAAGCTTGGTTCTCTCGGGCCTTATCGGCTACGAGTGCCAATCATGTCTCAATGGGATTCGAGGCATGACACAAGATTCCACAAGACTCCCACCAAAGGATCACTAATTTTTCTTGCTCCATGACATTAACCACTTCATCATCGATCACATCAATAACGGAGATGACTTTCAAATCCATAGGATGCTTCATGGACTTGCATACATTGAATGATACCTCTTCATTGTTTACCTAAAATTTTATTTTTCCAATCTCAACATCTACTAAAGCCCATCTGGTAGCTAAAAATGGCCTACCAAGAATAATAGAGACCTCATAGTCAATTCCACAATCCAAGATTACAAAATCAGCCAGAAAAATAAAACGATCCACCTTTTATAAGTACATCATACAACACACCCACAGACCTTTTCATAGAGTGATCAGCCATGAGAAGCCTCATTGTAGTTGGCTTGGGAGCACCCAAAACTAGTGTTTGAAACACGGCCAATAGCATCAAATTAATACTTGCCCTAAGGTCAGACAAAGCCTTTTCGAACTTGTATACCCCAATGGTGCATGGAATGGTGAATGCTCTTGGGCTTCCTTCTTCATAACCGGTGTAGTCATGATAGCTCTACAATTATGTGTCACTTCAATTGTTTCAAAATCCATGACTCGTTTGTTTGTTACCAACTCCTTCTTTAATTTAGCATACCCGAGCATTTTTTGTAAAGCTTCTAACAAGAGGATATTAACCGATAGGTTGCCAAATTTTGAGAGAAACTCTTTGAACTTTGAGTCATTCTCTTTCTTTTTTAGCCATTGTGGAAATGGAAGAGAGATTTTGACTTGCGGTTATGAGACATCTGGGTTTTACTCTGATTTTGAAACATTACTACCAACTGTTTGCGGTGCTTTTTCACTTTCAACATTCTCCTCCACTACTTTTGGCTTTTCAACGCTTGGCTCCTTTGGATTGGAGACTTCTTCATTCGACTTATCAAGCCACTTTCTCTTTCCACTAGCATGTTCATCAATTCCCTTCTCACTAGAGTCCTCATCAAGACTCACCACATTATTAACAAGAGTTCTACAGCTCCTTGTGACAATTGCCATAACATGGGCATCATTTTTTGGGTTCGATATCGTGTCACTTGGAAGGCCAACTTTTTACCTTGCATTCAAATGAGATGAAATTTGACCTAACTGGGTATCAAGTTGTTTGATAGAGGCCGAGTGTGAAGTTACCATTTGATTGAGTTGTGATAAGTCACTTTTGATCTCCCTCAACATCTTATCACTTCCTTCAACCCCCATAAAGATATATGCAGGCACATCTTCATTCTTATACTTATCCAGGTCAATGGAAGTTGCCTATTTACCCTTGACCCAATCATGTGGTGGACCATTCCTATCGTGGTCACAATCTTTATCTCTTTAATCGTGATCCCTATCAAAATCTTTATCCCTCCTATCGCTATCTTGATTATGGTCTTTCCAATCATGGTCCCTTTTCTTCCAACCTTGATTCCCACCTTGCCTTTGATAGGTAGGTCGAGAACCCCCCGTTTAATTTGACATGAATAGGATTTCTTTATCAAGAGCCTCCACTTTCTCATCATCATATGCTTTAGTACTTTTAGAAGCAACGACACTGACGACCCTTGGAGTTGAGCCCATAACATGCTTGTAAGGAGATCCAATTGTGTCATAACTTTAGCCATATTCTTATCTCTCCCCTCATCCTTCTTTCTTTGTTCTTGGCTTACAAAAGTTGTGGAGGGAGCCTGATAAGAATCAAAGAGGAAAGAACAAGAAGGAAAGAAAAACAAAAGAAGGATATGTGAATTAATATATAAGTAATTGAAATTATGGGAAATAAGGGGCTTGATACCCTTACCTCGCAATTGATTTCAACACTAAAACACAAACCCTAGTTTGAGAAAAATCAAAGGAAACACCAAAAACCACAAATGGGTAATCCCTTGAATTAATCAAATCAAAATAAGTTCAAAAACCAATTCAAAGATTCCACCAACTAAACACTCACTAATTAACCACTAAATTCCTTAAGGGAATATACTAAGAAAACTACAATTTATCAAGTTCAATATTCATCAAAATCTACCATGCAAATTAAAGAAA
This sequence comes from Capsicum rhomboideum, assembly GCA_031232105.1. Classification (NCBI taxonomy): domain Eukaryota; kingdom Viridiplantae; phylum Streptophyta; class Magnoliopsida; order Solanales; family Solanaceae; genus Capsicum; species Capsicum rhomboideum. The sequence goes on from CP124712.1 coordinate 85,219,679, forward strand.
TACTTTATTTATACTAAGGAAATAAGAAGACATTGTCCTTTTACAATATTTCCCTTAATGAGACAAGGGTCTTGTTTGGTTGTCTCCTTTGTGAATTCTTTGAATTTAAGGGGTGTCCACTTGCACAAATGACCCCTTTCTTCATCCGCTTCAAACCTTTGACTCTTCCACACATTGTAGATTATCCAATGACATTCTTCAAGATTCTCCCAATCTCTATTTTGCATAAGCATCATTTCTAGACCTTGGAGTTCCCTTGATTGCCTCCTTGTGAAAGGACTTGTGCCCTCCATGCTAGGATCATTCTCCCCTTCTTGAAGAGGATTATTCCTCGAATCCAATGGCTCACCTACAACATAAGAAGATATATCACTAACACTAAACACATTATGAACATTGTACTCACCCGACAAGTCAACTATGTAGGCATTAGTCACTGATCCGCTTGAGCACTTTGAAAGGCCCATCTCCCCTTGGACTTGGCTTCCCTTTTTGGACTTGTGGGAACCTTTCCTTTCGAAAATGGACCCATACCCAATCATCCAGGTTGAATATCACCTCCTTCTTCCAATGACTCTTCCTCATGGCCACTTTAGAATTGTTCTTTTCAATGGCCTCTCTACCTTGGAATGAATGTTAATCATCTATCTTGCCTTTTGCTTGGCATATAGGCTTAAAACAACATGACTATACAAAGGAGTCATGATTAATGAAAACAAAGGATAAAACCATAACATGCTTCAAATAAAGACATCCCAATAAAAGAATGGAAAGACCGATTATATGCAAATTCAATCAATGGTAAATGGTTTTCCCAAGTAGTTAGGGTTTCTATAATCATACACCTAAGCCTATTACCAAGATTTTGGTTGACTACCTCAGTTTTCCCATCCATTTGGGGGTGGCAAGAAGTAGAAAGCATAAGTCTGGTACCAAGTGTACCCCAAAGACTCTTCCAAAAATGGCTAACAAATTTGGAATCCCTATCACTCACAATTATTTGAGGGACTCCATGCAATTTAAGTACATTAATGACAAAAAAAGATGCAACATGAGATGCATCATCACACTTATGGCATGGAATGAAATGAGTGATTTTAGAAAATCTATCCACTACCACGAATATGCTATCATGTCCTCTCTTAGTCCTAGGAAGTCCTAACACAAAATCCATAGAAATGTCCATCCATAGACCACTAGGAGTAGGAAGAAGAGTGTACTTACCTTGAGGCCGAGTAGTGTATTTGGCTTTCTTGCAATCTAGACGTTGTCCACATTCGCTCCACATCATGCTTCATCTTGGGCCAATAGAATTTCTCCATGAGAATGTCAAATGTCTTGGGTACCCCAAAGTGACCCATCAAACCACCACTATGAACCTTTTTAATGAACAACTCTCTCCATGAACTCATGGACACACAAGCCCGCCCATCCTTGAATAAGAAACCATCAACCAATTGAAACCTATCAACTCGCTTCCCTTGATTAAGACTTTCAAAAGTCCCCTTGAAATCAGAATCCATAGAATAGAATCCCTTCAAGCTTTCAAATCCCATCATCTTAGAAGCTAAAGTATTGACCAAAACACACCTTCTTGATAGAGCATCCGCTACCACATGCTCTTTGCGTTGCTTGTAGTTGATCACATACGGAAAGGTCTCAATAAACTCAACCCATTTAGCATGTCGCTTGTTCAACTTAGATTACACTTTAAGGTGTTTCAAGGACTCATGATTGGTCCTTATTATAAACTCCTTGTGCCACAAGTAGTGCTGCCAATGAGCTAACACCCGTACAAGTGCATACAACTCCTTGTCATAAGTTGAGTTCCTAAGAGAAGCCCCCTTTAGCTTTTCACAAAAGTAAGATAATGTTTTCCCTTCTTGCATTAATATATCACCTACACCAACACCCAAAGCATCACTTTCAATCTCAAAAGCTTTAGCAAAGTTGGGTAGTTAAAATAATGGTGAGGAACTCAATATTGATTTCAAGGCTGGAAAGGACTTCTCTTGTTCATAACCTACACAAAACGTACATCTTTCTTGATCAATTTTGTCAAAGGAGAAGTAATTGAACTAAATCCCTTCACAAATTGCCGGCAAAAGCTAAACCTATGAAATATTCTTACCTCAGTTGCATTAGTTGGAGTTAGCCATACTTGATAGATTCCACCTTTTTTTCACCAACCTCAATACAATTTGCAAAAACCACAAAACCCAAAAATATGACTTTCTCAACACAAAATGAGCACTTCTTGAGATTGGCAAAGATCCTCTCTTGTAGCAATACATCAAACACTTGCTTGAAATAGATCACATGATCTTCCATTGTCTTACTATACAAAAGGATGTCATCAAAATAAACCACCAGAAAATTATTGATGAAAGGCTTGAGAAAATGGTGCATCAACCTCATGAAAGTGCTTGGAGCATTTGTCTTGAAAGCCATTTTCCATTCATCACCCGATTTCATGCAAATTTGATGATAACCTCTTCGAAGATCAATCTTTGAGAAGACACTTGAGCCACATAATTCATCTAACATTCATCAAGTCTAGGAATTGAGTTTCTATACTTGATGGTAATCTTATTCATGACTCTACAATCAATGCACATCCTCCAAGTGCCATCTCTTTTGGGAACAAGGATAACCAGTATGACACAAGGACTTAGGCTCTCTTTGATCAACCCCTTCTAAAGAATTTCTTCCACTTGCCTTTGTAATTTCTTGATTTCTTTCAGATTGTTTCTATAGGTGGTTGGTTTGGAATTTGTGAACCCGGCACAAAGTTAATTTGGTGCTCAATTCCCCTCAAGGGTGGTAATTCCTTGGGCATCTCCTACGGAAATAGATCATCATAGTACTGCAAAAGAGCAGAAATAATACTAGTCAAAGTGCTAATATCTTGGTTAGCATGTAGCAAAAGATTGGTGTTGACAAGGCACACTAGAAAGCGTTCCTCATCCACACCCGTTAGACACTTGATTGGCTTTGCTATCAAGCACATGTTCTTCTTATTTTTAGCCCATCCACTTGCCTTTTTTGGAACATTGGTGGAACTTTCACCCTTACTCTTTACCTCTCTACCCTTATCCTCTCCTGAAGCTCCTTCATAGCCCTATAGCCTTAACTCTTAAGATGGAGTGAGAGGTGCAAATGCATACTTCTTACCTTCAATCACAAAAGTATACTTGTTGGACCTCCCTTGGTGTACAACATCTCTATAAAATTTCCACAGCCCTCCCAATAATACATGACAAGCCAACATAGGCACAACATCACCAATCAACTCGTCATTGTACTTGCCTATACTAAATTGGATACTTGCTTGTTTGAGGACTTTCATCTCACCGCTCTCATTGAGCCATTGTAGTTTGTAAGAGTTGGAATATTTTCTTGTTTGAATTTTCATATGCTCTACCAAAGAACTACTCACCACATTGGTGCAACTCCCACTATCAATAATTAAAAAATACACCCTATCTTGGATTTTGGACCTAGCATGGAATAAATTATTTCTTTGATCAAGTTCTTCTTTGTCAAGGGCCCCTATAATTTTCCTAACAACACAATAAATATTTGCATTCACCTTCAATTCTTCACCATCATCAGGCAAAGGTCTTCTCTTTTCAAAGAAGAAAGCAAAATTCACCCTCTCATCTAACCTTTCTTTCTCATTCCCCTAAGTATTTCCCTCTTCCTAACTATTGTCTTCCTCTCTCTCACTCTTTTCATCACCTTCTTTCTCATCCTCGATTCTATACCCATCCTAAAGTGCAACAATTGTTCTTCTATTGGGACACACACTAGCAACATGCCTCTTTTTGTGGTATTTAAAACGTTGAATGGTAGAAGGTCAAGGAAAGTTAAGTTTGACATAGTTACCTCCTTATGGATTTTCACTCACTTTGGAATTGTAATCATGCTTTACTTGAGTATCTTGACTAACACCCTTATATTTCACCTTAGAAGATATCGCCTTCCAATTATCTCTACTCTTGTCCCATGTGGAAGTGGAAGAACTCTTGGCCTTGTAGGACTTTTCTTCTTTCAAATCTACTTCTAAATTTGTGGCATCATGAAAGGTTGCTTAAAGAGTATCACAGTGTTTAAGCTTCAAAGGCTTCAAAATGTCATACCTCAAATTGGCCACAAATCGAATCACCGTATATTCCAAGCTTTCACCAAGTTTAGACTTCATTCTCAATTTTTCGAATGCATTGTAATATACTTTCACACTTTTGGAAGCTTGACTCAACATATAAACCTTATTGATCACTTCTTGGTAGTGGTTTGGAGTCAAGTACCTCATCTCCATATGTGTAATTAATTCTAGCCTCGTAGGCAACTCATAGTTATGATGGCCCTCCTTTTCCCGCATCTTGGACTCCCACCAAGATGATGAATACCCTTCGAATTGTGTGAGAGCATACTTTGCCTTCAAATTTTTTGAAATATTATTTGTGAGAAAGATCCGTTCACTTTGAATTTTCCATTCCAAGAACTCATCGGGGTCACTTCTTTCTTTGAACCTTGGAAGTGCGACCTTGATAGTGTTTAAACCTCGATCTTGATCATTCTTCTCCCTAAACCTATCTCCTCTATTTACCATCCTATCACCTTTATATCCCATCCTAGCTCCTCTATTTCCCATCCTATCTCCTCTATTCTCGTCTTATTGACCTGCCATGCCTTGGGCCCACCTCAATTACCGCGGCCGAACTCCTTCCCTTGGTACTCCATATCCACCTTTTCCTCCATTCCCCCAAAATTCATCGTTATTGAACTCATCATTCACTTCATCATACAGAGGATTTTGGTATTGGTACTTTTGGTATGGCATTTCTGGTGCATTTTGTTGAGGTGACGTGTGGGAGTCATGCAAGGATGCACTTGATGTGTTTCGGATTGGAGTTTGGTATTGGATTTATGGTGCCACAAAAGGATTGTTCTATTATGGTGCATAATAAGGTTGTGGGCGTTGATGTGATGTAGCTTGTCTCGGTTGGTTTGGAGTATTGTTTGTTTGGAAAGTAGGTTGTTGGAAGTTTTGGGTTTGGGTTTGTTGAGGGTAACATAGTTTGTGAGCTTGTCCCGGAGTAATGGTGGTGGATTGCACCAACACCCTACTTACCTCCTTATCTTCTAGTTTAAGAGATTTCCCTCTCTCCACCAATACCAACCTTTCCTCCATTCCTCCCATTTTTCCATTCATTTCCGCTCTCATTTTATTCATATTAGCACTCATTTCCGCTATTTGTTTGGTGAGGTGGGTGATTACCTCCATGATGTGGTTCGAGGCTTCCCCACTTGGGATTGCATTCAACATGGTACCTAAAAAACTCAACAACAATATTATTAGAAAAAACCTCACCTCACTCATATATAAACTCTCAATTCACCTCCTAAAGCGTTGTCTCAAAATTGGTAGTGAACTAGCTTTGCTCGATCAATTCCAGGTCACCTATCCTTTGTTGTGGAGTGGATTCTTGTGAATCTTGAAAGAAAGACGACTCGATTGAAGCTAAAAGTAGTTGAATCAAGAAGTTTATCCATGAATTAAGATGAGAAAAGTTGAAGAAAAGAAGCACGAAAGAAAACAGACTCAAAAAAAAACTCAGTAATAAAAATAGAAGAAGTACTTGTCATGCTTAATTTTGATGAATCAAAGAAATGATTTAATGTTTAAAAATAGTTAAAAAGTGATTAAATAAGTTAATTACTTGTTAAATAGTTGAGAAATCAAAAGAGAAAGTGTTTAAAAAAAACACGCAGCTCTCTGAAACTGCCCATCACGCGCCATTAGAGAATTGGGCCTTGTTTTGCTGACGTTAGCTACCCCATGACAGACGGCTGCTGGTCCACGTTAGTAGTTGACTTGTTGACTACTAACGTGGCATGTCCACATGGAAATTAATTTTAAAAAAATCAGAAATAGTTTTTTAAAAAAAATTATTTTACAAAAAATTTCCACAAGTGGACCTACCAACTTTGACCTTACAAATTTTTGGATCAAAGTGTACCTTTTCTATCTTCTACTTCAAGAACAAGATGAAGATGTTCTAGAACACCAAGAACATACATCAAACCTTAACACCCACAAATCAACTTGGAATTGGCTCAAAATTTAAGAGTAGTTCCCCACGACTTAGAGAACAAACCCCAATGAATTTTAATCCTCAATTTCTCCTCAATCAACAAACTCACTTTTCAAGTTTTGAAAACTCAAAAACTTGAAAACTCTTTAATGGAAACTTCACTTCTACAGCTCCGAATTGAATGAAATATGAGATTTAGACTCACAAGACACTAGGAAATCAAGATCTAGTGTCAAAAACAACAAATCAAAACAAAAATTTTCCGGATTTTTTTTTTTTGGTTTTTTGGATAATTTTTCATTTTTTGGATTTTTGGATAATTTTTCATTTTTTGGATTTTTGAAGAGATTAAAACCCCAAGATTAAGACTTGTGAAAAAAACCTTAACCTAGGCTCTTGATACCAAACTGATAAGAATCAAAGAGGAAAGAACAAGAAGGAAAGAAAAACAAAAGAAGGATATGTGGATTAATATCTAATTAATTGAAATTATGGGCAACAAGGGGATTGATACCCTCACCTCCCAATTGAGTTCAACACTCAAACACAAATCCTAGTTTGAGAAAAATCAAAGGAAACACCAAAAACCACAAATGGGTAATCCTTTGAATTAATCAAATTAAAATAAGTTCAAAAACCAATTCCAAGATTCCACCAACTAAACACTCACTAATAAACCACAAAATTACTTAAGGGAATATGCTAAGAAAACTACAATTTATCAATTTCAATATTCATCAAAGTCTACCAGGCAAATTAAAGAAATACTCTATTTATACTAAGGAAATAAGAAGACGTTGGCCTATTACGATATTGCTCTTAATGAGATAAGGTGCTTGTTTAGCTGTCTCCTTTATGAATTCTTTAAATTTAAGGGGTAGACACTTGCACAAATGACCCATTTTCTTCATCCGCTTTAACCCTTTTACCCTTTCACACGTTGTAGATTCTCCATTAACATTCTTCAAGGTTTACCCAAGCTCCTTTTTTGCATAAGCATCAATTGTAGACCTTGGAGTTCCCTTTATTGACTCGTGTGAAAGGACGTGTGCCCTCCATGCTAGCATCAGAACCACCAGGGCTACCTCAATATCTCTTGTTTTCCATCCTCGACTTTGTTTCGTCACTTGATCTAATAAGGCTGATGCAACCCCATAAGTTTGCTTAATGATAGATCCTCCAGCTGCATTATCCATAACCTTCTTGTTCAATTGATCTAATGCCCTATAAAAGACTTGGAGAAGCATCTTTATCGGAACCTCATGATTAGGACATTGCAACAACTTCTTATTGAACCTTTGCCATGCCTCATGCAACGGCTTGCCACTTAGTTGTCAGAAGTTGATGATTTCATCCCATAATTTGAGCATATGGGATGATGGAAAAAATCAATCAAAGAACATTTTCGTCAACTCAAGCCATGAAGTTAGTGAACTCGCGGGAAACTTCGACAACCATAAAAACCGCATCTCCCGTCAAAGAAAAAGGAAAGAGTCTCAGCTGGATGGACTCTTATGATATATGGGCGATTTCGAATGGGAGGCAGGCATCAATAAAAAATTTCAATGAAGGTTGGCATCTTCATGGGCTTGACGTCCGAACAAACCATTCATTTGAAAGAGATGGAGCATCAGGCTAGTCACATGGAAAACTCCATTCCTATCCACGGGGAATGAGAGCGGTAGTTTCACTCTTAGGAGGGGGAATTTTTTTATACAATTTTCTACCGATCAAGTTAATAGTATCAATGATTGGTTTGAAAGCAAAATGTAATAAAATTGTAATCAAATAAGTTAAAACATTTAGGGTTACACCTTCGTGAAAATGATTGTATGTATGGGTAAGTGAGAATACACCTAAGATTCGATTGCTACGTATGATTAGGAACAATTTTAGATATTAGAAATGATTTCTTAATCCACGACCAAATTTCATATGCACTTCTCTCGAACACCCAAGTGTCTACACTGCTAAACTACCGTTAGCCTCGAAATGGATAATCTATCAGTAGCATTACCACTTACATGAGTGTAACTCACATTTCGTTATCTAAATGTCATCACTCTTATACCCTTTTTCAAGAAATACAAGAGAGTCAAACATAGACTAAGTTTGCAACCTCAATCTATAAGTTAAGACATAGAGATTTAAGTAAAATCATAACATACAACCTAATTCAAAGGTAAACAATCACTACCGACACACAATCAATACTCAATAATGTATAACCCCCAACATGGGAAATTGTTACTCATAACGAAGGAAAAAGAAATTATAAAAAATTCTTCTTCCATATCAGCCAAAGAATCCAAGTATTTCACAAGAAAACTCTAAATTCCAAGATAAAAATAGTAAATCCCAAGATTAGGGTTTGATTATAAGCTCAAGCATAAGGAAAATTGACAAAATATAGGGCTTTCAATGATCAAAAAGGCATAAATAGCATCAGGAAAAATAGGCCACATAATTACAGAAATGCCATCGCTTGGCAATTCGGCTGAGTAGAGTCCATCACCGAACAAGTTAGTGATGCATCGAATTATACTTGGTTCACCAGTTCATCAACATGAAAAGATCCATAAGTTGTCTTCTGTTCCTTTTGGTGATGCAGGGTTTGGTCCTCCTATTAGTTCAGCGAGCGCCGATGTATTCATCACGTTGTTGTTTTACTTCTCTTTTTCTTGGCCTTTATTGGTTAGTTTTGGCGAGGGAGATGCACGATTAGCGATCCGCCAATGACTTTGGCGATGAACCAAAGAGCCTCTTTTATTCCTTTGTGCAAGTTTTGCTTCAATCATCCATCTTTTTGCCTCTTATTTCTCCTTTTTGCTATTTTGATCACTTTTAGGGCTTTACCCTGAAATTAAATCAAATCAATATTAAAAACGCTTCAATTTATCATTGAGGACATGTTTTCTCCCTAATTTTAGGGCAAATGAGTTGCAATTTGCCGACTCATCAGTCGTCACCCATGTTCACATTATTACGCGCTTTCTCTCTAACCGTACCCCAACCTCAAGATTTTCACGTTACCTTTTAACTTTGGAAAGAATTGATCACGACAATATGACTAGCAATACCAACACTACAACTAGCCAACCTCAATACCTTTTTGCTTACTATCTCATCTTCTAAACTCCAAAAATCATCAATTATGACCATTAAGGCATTATAATTATATAAGTTCCCTTAACGTGGTTCGAACATTTATAACATTGACATTTTAGTCGAGTCACCTTAAATTTCCCGTTTTACCATTTTGCACTATCTCATTCAACCTCCCATTATACTCAACCTTGGATATATAATAACTACGCACATTTGTTCCAAAATTTCTATCCATCTCTTACCCTAAACAAACATTGTTACAATATGATATAATTCCACACAATCAAGCCTATCCAAATTTTAAACATGTCTATTCATCCAACTCCGTGCCCGAAGGCCTAATGCATGATACTCCCAACATCATTATTAACGTTAATTGCTTTTAGCCCAAGTGTAGTTGCTACAAAAATAAACCTTAGCTTACCTCTTTGGCAAAACATTACTTCTAAGGAGAGGAGTGAGTTGTCTCATGCGTTCTATACATATTACCATGTTGGGTTCCCTCCGGGCGTTCCTCGTAACCTCTCTCATGAACCTTGGCCTTTGAAATCTCATGGTTGGAGGAGTAGGGATTTTCAGGGTTTTTTTTAGGAAGGGGGAGACCTGGGGAAATTATAAATAAGGGGGGTTTTAAAAATCCCTCGACTAGGCTACTGCCTACTACCACTCCAGCGGTTACCGGTCGGCCAGCCTAGTCCATTATTGGGCCTCTTGGTCCAATCCCCTTAGTCCTCAATTTTCCTCCCCGATTTAATTTTTCCTAGGTCCATTTTGTTCCTATTATTCGTCATAAATTATTCTCAAGGTGTTTTTTAGATGTAATGACGGTTTGGGTCATCACATAAACATCATCATCTCTTTCAATACAACCGCCCAAACTTGAACCAAGGGCCAAATCAGTGTTTTCTTTCCTGAAATTTTTTATTTGCATAGTACCATTCCAATGATCTATGAGAATAAATAAGTATGCATGATCACAGTAATAAAATAAATTTCACATGCAATAGGCATATACAAAATTCCTTTCTCAATACATAAACGTAGGCTATGAGACTCAAGGATCAATAATTTTATCCTCAACTCATGCTCATAGGCCATAAAATCTCCGTCAACCAGTATACCTTTCATGCAATACCCATCATGGAAAAAAAACTCCACATATATGAAATGATGTATGGAACTATGTAAAACATAACCCGATAAAGTTTCGAAGTCTTAAGCTATTTATCACCTAAAACCTCATTTCATGTAACACAATATCAAATCAGCTCAATTATTACTTCAGGCTAATATTTCACCCAATCCATAACATACTTTACATATTAAGCTACCACCCAAGCTAAATATGAGAGTAACTCATAACCTACTATCACGACCAAAAAATAAGGTCATGATGGCACTTGTCGCGGCCTAACCTTGACAAGTAAGCCAATCACCAAAGAGGAAAGAAAAACCCAACAAGTAATGAAAGTAGTTAAACGAGACTTCTCGAATGAAGTTAGGCCAACACAGAATATAAATAAAGTGGAAGTCTGAAAGAAATGACATAAACCACCAAAACCTGCTGTCATAATGTGGGACCATCTAAGTATATAACTAAATTGAAAATGCATAGTATGTCTCTGAGAACCACAAAAAGACATAAATAAAGACAGGATGAGATCTGAAATCCGCTCTGAACACTAGAATGGTCCAGCCCCTCAAATCTTATCAACTTCTCTCGAGACCTCAACTGCTACTCATAGTACTCTAGCTAGGATCTGCACCAAAAGGGCATAGTAGGGGTGAGTATGGTCCCCTCGTACTCAGTAGATATAATAGGCCGACTGAGCAAAGTAGAAAATAACATTGTGAGCACATCACCTGCAAGCAGAAAAGTTCCCAAATGGTAGCTCACACTTTCTCCTCTAACAGTTCTAATATAATACTGAAATGAAACAATACAAATATATATGAAAAGTATATGAAGCTACATACATGACAAGACAAGCAAAAGAATCATAAAAGATGCATATGCAATACAACGCAATAATGATGGGATGAATAGTGGAAGTCATCGCATGACTTTCCGTAAACACCTACCCAGCTCGTAGCTCCCAAGATAGGACCCATGGGGGTTCACAACCCATATACTATATCTCAAATCTCAAATCTCAAATCTCAACCTACATTTCTGGCGAGTGTTCACGGAGAAGGTTTTTATAAAACGTCTTATTTTCTTTCAAAAAATAGTGTTTCTCAATGGTACCGATATCTCATGAATGTATATGTATGGAATGAGAATGTAATACTCACAATCAAATCAGTATAAAGATATCCAATCCATTCAATACGTATATAAGTGAGCCCAGAAATTAACTCAATATGTCCATAATTCATGATATCAACTCTAGGTAGGCACCATCGTAATAAATATGAATTGTAACACCCCGTACCTACCAAACCCAACTTGACAATGTTGAACAATGTTTACTTAAGTGTCGAGAGCCAAAAGTATGTATTATGTAATGTTAGTGATGAGGTAATTGAAATTGGGCCTAGTACAAGGGATTAGACCCTCGTGGGAGGTGTAACACCCCATATGTTGTCGAACCTATACGACTACATGTACATGTATGGAATTAATTAAACATGAGAGATGTGAAGAATTATGCAATTATTTGTTGGGGCTTATATGAGTCTTGAGCCATTGGGCCAAATGAGGCCCAAAACAAGAATAAAAGATTAGGCCCAATGGGGTAAAACATGATCCGATCTTCTATTTGACTAATCAACCATGCATATAATGCCAAGAGATGGATAAGAGTGACTTGAGGGATATATATATATATATATATATATATATATATATATATATATATATATATAAGGAATTATTCATTCACTTGGTGGGCTCAACTAACAATTTGTAATGAGCTAAATGAGGCCCAAAAATTAGCATGCAAGACATGGCCCAAAAGGGGTAATTAACCCATTCTTGCAAGACCAAGTCCACAAATCAATTATTGACGAAAGTTATGGGATAAGGATGACCTTAAAGGGTCTATATAAGAAAATAAAAATCATATTTTATATCATTTGGACACCCATGCCTTTTCTAGAATTTTCTCAATATTTCCACAAACCCTAGACCTTCATCCTTTTGGCCAAAGATCATCACTTGGTGAGTATTGGTAAGTGTATATTATTATGGTTTAACATATTTTATGCATGTAATATGGTTTATCTCATGTTGGTTATGTTGGTGAAGTGTGCGAATTTCACTATGTGTGTATGCTACATGTTTGCTAAATCAGAGGATGGTTTTGCCTTGTAAACTTGAACATAGACTTGTGGTCTTGAAAGAAGTGAACATTATGGAGTTAATATTGACATGTGAGATGTTATTATAGCATTTCCTTTTTTTTTCATGGTGTATAATGTTTGGAATTTCTATTGTGAAATTGGTTATGGTTTTGGTGACGTATTGACCGTAAAGTGTCGTTTTGGTGTTGTTATGTGTGTTGTGAGACCATGGATGAATGTTGGTGTTTAATATGATCCAAAATATGTCAAAATAAGTTTGTTTATGATCATGGACCATTCATTTCATGAAAAGACCCAAAAGAGATCCTTTTTGGCCGAAACGGGCATCCGCCCTCGCAGACGAAGCACCTGCGGGCGCAGGTGCCAACGCAGGTGCCTTTGGCTACTGCCAAAGGTCACCTGAGGATGCAGGTCATCCACCTGTGGGCGAAGGTGGCTTATAGGATCGGCCCAGAACTCTGAATTGCTTGTTTTTGCATCCCTTTGCCCCCCCGAAACCCCTATACCCTTCATGGATGTAATTATCAACTTGTGATGTCATTTTAATGACCTTAAAGTGTCGTATGAAGGCATATTGGACTGTATTAAATGTGTATGGTTGTTCATATGTTTTTATGTGGCAAATTGATAAGCGTAAATATGACGGAATGGAAATGAGAAGGCATAAAGGGTAAGTGTGATGCGAAATGCTATTGTTATACAAAATCTTGGTCAATGTGTGTAATGTTAAGGTGTTGTTGGTATGATAATGCAGTGAGTTGTATTGTAATGAGTTAAATGAAGTTATATGGCAGTCATATAGTTCATTGTCATTTTGCATGCTTGTACGGTAAATGATCGTTAACAAGAGTTTCATTGTGGACTTGTATTGTAGAGTGAAACATAAGGAAGACGCTGGACTGTTGTGTTCATATATAGACTTATGTATTCATACTTGGAAGTAAAGGTATGTAAGGGTACTTTTCTATATCCTTCTGCAACATATGGTGTTCACATTTTCATAGTACTCATTCGATTCTGAAATGCTCTAAGGTATTCCGTATCCGATAGTTGGCTAGAATTACTCATATGTTTCTTACTCATCGGTCAATGGTGAATCATATGACTCATGTTCATTGGTTGACTCATGTTCATTGACTAACTCATGTCCATTGGTTGACTCATGTTCATTGGCTAAAATGTCGAGAGTTCCAAATGGTCTAAGGTATTGCATTTCAGGTTGGTGAACAGTTGATATCCACATGTATCGTATTTAGTGATCATTATACTAAGGTTCCAAAAGTGTTACATTCCAAAGGGTCCTATAGTATTTTTAACTAAGGTAGACATATATTGTTATTCACAAGTGTCCTATTCCCAGATGAATTATGATTCACTTATCTCTTATTCATTGACTAAAGTTCCTAAGTTGTCATAATGTTGTAAATTCTAAGAGAACTATCCCAACGAGAGTAATGAGTTAAATAGGGATTGTTTAGTTTGAATAGCATTATTCCAATCATGTCATGATCCCACGTTCCAATAGAGTTATACACATGTCTCTTATGCATTGACTATTGTTCCAATGGTTCCAAGATGTTGTGTTCAAGCAATGTTATGACAAGTGAATGCATCAATCTCTCACAAGTGAGTGAATCAATCTCTCACGATTAAATGTACCAATCTCTCAAAAGTAATGAAACAAGTAATGTGCAAGTTAATGTATCTATCCCTCACAAATAAAGATACCAATCTTACAAGTGTAAAGATGTGAAGTAATGTATACTTGTGTTTCAAGTTTCAAGAATGTTTCTATCATCAAGGTATCACTCATAGTATCAAAGAAAGAGAAATAAAGTAATGAATAATGAAAGAAAAGGGAGCAATGTTATGTTATGTTACCCTACCCATGGAGTAGATGTATGTTATTAACCCACCATAGAGTGGATGTATATTGGCCTACCCATGGAGTAGATGTACGTTATTGCCCACCAAAGAGTGGATGTATGTTATTACCCACCAAAGAGTGGATGTATGTCATTGCCCACCAAAGAGTGGATGTATGTTATTGCCCACCAAAGAGTGGATGTATGTTATTGCCCACCAAAGAGTGGATGTATGTTATTACCCACCATAGAGTGGATGTATGTTAACCCACTGAAAGAGTGGATGTATGTTGAATGACTAATAATAAAGATAATGAGCGTTAATCAAAGGAAGAATCCATTGAACAAAGGTATCATATGAAAGATATTATATGAATAATAAGGCTATGATTGAGTGATCAAAAATAGTAAGAATAATAAAAGAAAGGTACATGGTTCCACATATAGAGTTTTCTCCTATAATTATTTCCATTGAAGTTCTTGTGTATTGATACAGTTTTCTTATGGCCTTACATACTCAGTACATTCTTCGTACTGACCCCTCTTGGGGACTTACTTTACATGTTGCAGGTGCAGACACTAGTAGACCTCCACAGTAGGTTGACAGTATTTTGCAGATTTTTGGTGAGCCCCAGTTGCTTCGGGACTTTTCGAGTCACAGTTGTACAGTGTTTTGATGTTGTAAATATTGTATAAAGCGGGGACTTGTCCTGACTTTTAGATAGTCTTGTAAATGCATCAGTTAGAGTCTTTTGTAGACGTATGTAGGTATGTAAATGTAAGAGATGAAGGTCCATTTTGACATAATGGCCCTAACGGCCAAGTTTCATAAATGTGTATATGAATATAACATATGTTTCCATGTCCATGATTTCCTTATAGTTGCATGATGAATACTGAGATTCATATGAGGGTATGCATACGAAGGTACATGAGCAAAGATTGGTTCTCTCCGGCCATATTGGCTTCGAGTGCCAATCACACCTCGTTGGAATTCGGGGTGTGACAAAGTGGTATCAGAGCAGGTCGTTCTAAGGGTGTCTACAAAGCCGTGTCTGAGTAGAGTCTTACTTATCAATGTGTTGTGCACCACATTTATAAGTAGGAGGTTACGGGACATTTAGGATATTGTTTCTTTTGTTCATTCTAGATCGTGCAATAGAGCCAATGTTGTAAGTTGAATTGTGTCTGACAATGGTAATTGTTTCTCTTTGATATAGTAACAATGCCGAACACTAGAAGAGAAAGAGGTAAAGGTAAGCAGGTTGATGTTCCTGCTGGTGAAGGAATGAGTAGATTACCACCTGACCAAGCTAGTCAAGGTGGAGTTGACACTAGAATTACTCGTCAAGTCCTTTAAGGTCTTTACATCAGTGGGTGACTTTAATATAGTTGAAAGGGCGTATCGTAATGGGATAGTTGATGTTTGTGATCATGTTATGATGGTTGATCTTATGGAGATGGAAATGAAGGATTGTTAATGTTGTAGCCAAGCAAGAGATACCTATGGATATTCTAGACTGACAAGTACAAGAGTTCGTAAATAGACATGTAACTGTCGTAAAAGTTCTTTGGAGAAATCAGTAAGTCGAGTAGATAACCCGAGGAGCTGAAAACAAATAATGAAACCAAGGTACCCATATTTGTTCCAAATGGAAGGAAAAAGATAAAAAGTGCGAAAGTGGAGAAAAAGTAAGTAAGTATCTCAATGAGTATATGTATAGAGATCCATTTGTTACACATGAGACGCCGTTGTTAACATTCGAGGACAAGTGTTCCTAAGGGGGGAAGAATGTAGACCCTCGTACCTACCAAACCCTACTTGACAACGTTGAACAATGTTTACTTAAGTGTCGAGAGCCAAAAGTATGTATTATGTAATGTTAGTGATGAGGCAATTGAAATTGGGCCTAGTACAAGTGATATGGTTTATACCCAAGCTTGAAAAGTGATGATCTTGCTCCAAAATTGACTTTGAGTTCTTTAGGGTTTGAGAGAATGTTGGAGAAAATATCTAGAAAAACATGAGAGTTCCAATTGATTAAAATCAGATTTTTGGGTCTATATATAGTCCTTTGGTACATCCTTAGCTATTCTTGGCATTAAATGCTTCTTTTGACTTAGTCAATAGAAGATCGGATCATGTGACCCATGTCTTTTGCCTTATTTTGGGCTTTTATTGAGCCCAAATCACTTAACCCAATAAGATCAATAATTTCTCGTGTTTAAGTCATCTCATACGTGTTACCATAATATTCACACTCATGCTACTCATATACGTATCCTCAATCCCAAAAACAAGTGATTCTAGCCACGTTTGGCTTATTTTGACCTTAAGGGCAAAACTGTCAGTTTGACTCCAAATTCGTTCTGGAGGAATTTTATCATACCAATATAATATTTCATTCATTTCATGTATATATTCGTGGTTGTATAAGAAACGTGGAAAAAATCGGCTCGGTACGACCCTGGATACCCTTGGGACTTAGAAATTTCCAACTTTTTGAAAAAGTGGAAAAACCAGCGTGGCACGCCCTTGGGCGCGCCAACTTGCTGCCTCTGGACTAAAATTTTAGCCCATAGCGGTGTGGTACGCCCTCTTTCACGCCCCACACTTAGATTTTTCAAAAATTCTATTTTTTGACTTTTCTTCGGGGGTTTGGTTAGATACTTCAAGTCCTATTATTTAACTTACTTCTTAACCTTAATATAATTTATTTAGAGGTCCTATTAGACTCGTTTTTAACCCCACAAATGTTCCAATAAAATCATAAGACACCTCCTATGAAGGTTTAATCACATATACGAGGCCAAAAGTCAATTATCTCATCCATAGCATTACAAAATACGTATGTATGGCTCTCGACACCTAAGTAAGCATTGCTCAACATCGTCAAGTAGGGTTAGGAAGGTACGGGGTGTTACATTCTTCCCCTCTTAGGAACATTCGTCCTTGAATGTTAACAATATCGTTTCAATTACAACAAATGCATCTCTACATTAGCATACATATACATAAACACTTAAGGATCATGGAGACTTACTTGTTATTGCTCCACTTCCGCACTTTGAACTTCTTGGTCCATTTGAAATAGATGGGGATACTTGGATTTCATCATCTCTTCCGCTTCCCATGTGATCTCCTCTACTTATTGATTTCTCCAAAGGACTTTCACGGAAGCTATGTCTTTATTCCTCAATCTCTTTACTTGTCAATATAGAATAGCAATGGGTACCTCTTCATAAGTAAGATCCTCTATAACTTGAACATCTTCAATGGGAACAATACGAGATGGATCTCCTATGCATTTTTGAAGCTTCGAAACATGAAATACCGGATGGACTGAGGAAAGTTCGTGAGGTAGTGCTAATTCATACGCAACTTGCCCAAATCTTCTAATAATTTCATATGGGCCTATGTAGCATGGACTCAATTTCCCTTTTTTTTCGAACCGCATTACCCCTTTCATTAGTGACACCTTTAAAAATACCCAATCACCTATGGAGAATTCAATCCCTCTTCTTCTAACATCGGCATATGACTTATGACGACTTTGAGCCGTCTGTAACAGCTGTTGGATCACTTTAACTTTCTCCATAGCCTGATGAACAATATCTGTCCCAAGTAAAGCAGTCTCACTCGCTTCAAACCATCCAATGGGTGATCTACATTTCCTTCCGTACAAGGCTTCATAAGGTGCCATTTTAATACTTGAATAATAGCTGTTGTTATACGCAAATTCAATAAGAGGCAAATGGTCATCCCAACTGCCTTGAAAATCTAACGTACAAGCTTGTAGCATGTCTTCAAGTGTCTGAATAGTACGTTCTGCTTGCCCATCAGTCTGAGGATGGAAAGCCGTACTCAACTTCACCCATGTACCCCAACTCTGCTGGAAAGATCTCCAAAAGTGCGCTGTGAACTGTGCTCCTCTGTCTGATATAATGGAAAGTGGAATACCATGCAATCGTACTATCTCTTTCACATACAACTTTGCATAATCCTCAGCTGTATAGGTCGTCTTGACGGGAAGAAAATGTACTAGCTTGGTAAGCCTGTCCACTATAACCCATATAGAATCAAACTTCCGCAATGTACGAGGTAAACTTGTAATGAAATCCATGTTAATCATAGCCCATTTCCAGACTGGAAGATTGATACATTGCATGTAACCTCCTGGGTTCTGATGCTCTACTTTCACCTGTTGACAATTCGGGCATTAAGCAACAAACTCTGCAATGTTCTTTTTCATATTTCCCCACCAATACACTTCTTTCAATTCATGGTACATTTTAGTAGCACCAGGATGAATAGAATAGCGCGAATGATGTGCCTCTGTCATAATTCGTGTCCTCGGCTCATCTACATCCGGTACACATAATCTCCCTTGACATTTAAGTACCCCTTCCTGTGTAAGATCAAATGCCTTTGTCAAATCCTGCTATACATTTTCCTTTAGCTGCAATAACATAGAATCCGCAAACTGCTTCTCTTTCACTTCAGTTATTAAGGAGGATTCTGCTGCATTCTGCACAATAACTCTATCATCTGACAATTCAATAAGGCGAACTCCGAAGCTGGCTAATTGATTCAAATCTTTGATTATCTCATGCTTTTCATTCAACTAGCCACTAGTGCTTTCTACTGCCTTACGGCTCAATGCATCAGCTACTACATTTGCTTTGCCTGGGTGATAAAGAATATCAATGTCATAGTCTTTTAAAAGCTCTAACCACCTTCGTTGCCTCAAATTGAGTTCCTTCTGCTTAAAAAGATATTGCAAGCTTTTGTGATCCATATATATATCAACATGAACCCCATATAAATAATGACGCCATATCTTTAAAGCAAAAACTACCGCTGCCAATTCAAGATCATGTGTGGGATAGTTTTTCTCATGTGGCTGCAACTGTCGTGAGGCATATTCTATGACATTACCGTGTTGCATTAATACATATCCGAGTCCAACCCCAGAAGCATCACAATACACTACATAACCTTCGGTACCTTCGGGAAGCACTAAAACTGGTGTGGAGGTTAATTTATCTTTCAACCTTTGGAAGCTTTTCTCATATGCATCATTCCACTGAAATTTTACTGCCTTATGTGTAAGCTTTGTTAACGGTGCTGTAATAGAGGAAAAACCTTCCACAAATCTTCTGTAATAACCTGGCAGTCCAAGAAAACTATGAATTTCTGTGGGTATCGTAGGTCTTGGCCAATTTTTCACTGCTTCAATCTTTTGTGTATCAACCTGTATGCCTTCATCTGACATAATGTGACCCAAGAACGCGACTGAGTTCAACCAAAACTCACATTTGGATAACTTTGCATGCAACTTACGCTCACAGAGAATCTGTAACACTTGTCGTAAGTGCTTAGCATGGTCCTCTGGTGATCTTGAATAAACTAGGATGTCATCTATAAATACAGTGATGAACACATCCAGAAATGGATTAAACACCCTATTCATCAAATGCATGAACACAGCTTGTGCATTTATTAGTCCAAATGACATAACTAAAAATTCATAATGGCCATACCGTGTTCGGAAAGCTGTCTTGGGTACATCTTCTTCTCTAACTCTTACTTAGTGGTAACCCGACCTCAAGTCAATCTTTGAAAAACACTTGGCACCCTGTAACTGATCAAACAAATCATCAATGCGAGGGAGGGGATATTTGTTCTTGATTGTTACCTTATTCAATTGCCGATAATCAATGCACATTCTCAATGTACCATCTTTCTTTCATACAAATAGTACTAGTGCACCCCATGGGGACATACTAGGCCTAATGAAGCCCTTGTCCAGCAAATCTTTCAATTGCTCCTTCAATTCACGTAATTCTGCTGGAGCCCTTCTATATGGGGGAATAGAGATAGGTTGAGTGCCCGGAATCACATCAATGCCAAATTCTACTTCCCGTTCTGGGGGGTAAGCCTGGAAGATCCTCTGGGAATACATCTAGAAAGTCATTGACCACTGGAACCGACTGCGGAGTTAGTGGTTCCACATCATTATCTTTCACCCGTACTAAATGACATATGTAACCCTTAGCAATCATATTCCTGGCTTTCAGATAGGAAATAAATCTCCCTCGTGGTGCTCCTACATTACCCTACCATTCAAGAACATTTTCTTACGAAAAAGAAAACCGCACCTTCTTGGCCCGGCAATCCACCGTAGCATAACAAGAGGCCAACCAATCCATTCCCATGATCACATCAAAATCCACCATATCCAATTCAATGAGATCGACCAACGTATCATGACCACACACAGTTACTACACAGTCACGATATACTCTTTTTGCAATAATATATTCACCTACCGGTGTAGATACTTCAATTGATTTAATTAATAATTCTGGTGCCTTTGCGAATTTTGCAGCAACCAATGGGGTAACATAGGAAAATGTAGAACCTAGGTCAATCAGTGCATATACATTATGTGAGAATATAGATAATGTACCTGTGACAACATCAGGGGAAGCCTCTGAATTCTGGCGGTCCACCAAAACATAAGTGCAATTTTGGATCCCGCTAGTACTGGCTGCTCCTCTGGAACCTCTACCATGGCTAATAGGCTGTACCTCTTGGCCTAGTGAAGGAACCGATGCTGATGACGCAACAGCCAACCCAACCGGTCGTGCTATACCACCCATGCTCCGCTGTGGACAATCTCTGGCTATATGCCCCGGCATACCATACCAAAAGCAGACATTCGTCCCTGACCGACATGTGCCTGAATGAATATGCCTGCAGTGCTTACACTGCTGATGAGGAAAACCTGCTGCCTCTGATCCATGAATCCCACTACTCTACCCAGCTGAACCACCTCTAAACCCTCGAGACTGAGAATAAGCGCCTGTCATAGAATGAGAAAATGACGGTCTAGGTTGTCCAAGATCTACAACACCCACAGAGATTCATAGTTTTCTTGGACTGGCAGGTTATTACAGAAGATTTAAGGAAGGTTTTTCCTCCATTGTTGCACCGTTAACGAAGTTTACACATAAGGCAGTGAAATTTCAGTGGAATGATGCGTGTGAGAAAGCTTCCTAAAGTTGAAAGATAAATTAACCTCCACACCAGTTTTAGTGCTTCCCGAAGGTACTGAAGGTTATGTAGTGTACTGTGATGCTTCTAGGGTTGGCCTCAGATGTGTATTGATGCAACACGGTAATGTCATAGAATATGCCTCACGACAGTTGCGGCCACATGAGAAAAATTATCCCACACATGATCTTGAATTGGCAGCGGTAGTTTTTGCTTTAAAGATATGGCGTCATTATTTATATGGAGTTCATGTTGATATCTATACGGATCACAAAAGTTTGTAATATCTCTTTAAGCAGAAGGAACTCAATTTGAAGCAACGAAGGTGGTTAGACCTCTTAAAAGACTATGATATCGATATTCTTTATCATCCAGGCAAAGCAAATGTAGTAGTTGATGCATTGAGCCGCAAGGCAGTAGAAAGCACTAGTGGCCAGTTGACTGAAAAGCAAGAGATAATCAATGATCTACATCAACTAGCCAGCTTGGGAGTTTGACTTATTGAATCTCCAGATAAAGGGGTTATTGTGCAAAATGCAGCGGAATCCTCCTTAATAGCCGAAGTGAAAGAGAAGCAGTTTGCGGATTCTATTTTATTGCAGCTAAAGGAAAATGTACAACAGAATCTAACAAAGGCATTTGATCTTACACAAGAAGGGGTACTCCAATGCTAAGGTAGATTATGTTTACCAGATGTAGATGAGTTGAGGAAATGAATTATGACAAAGGTGCATCATTCGCACTATTCTATTCATCCGGGTGCTCCTAAAATGTACCATGACTTGAAAGGAGTGTATTGGTGGGGAAATATGAAGAAGAACATTGCAGAATTTGTCGATCAATGTCCGAACTGTCAACAAGTGAAAGTAGAACATCAGAAACCAGGAGGTTACATGCAATGTATCAATCTTGCAGTCTAGAAGTGGGATATGATTAATATGGACTTCATTACAGGTTTGCCTTGTACATTGTGGAAATCTGATTCTATTTGGGTTATAGTGGACAGGCTTACCAAATCAGCGCATTTTCTACCAGTCAAGACCACCTATACAGCGGAGGATTATGCAAAATTGTATGTTAGAGGAATAGTGCGGTCGCATGGTATTCCACTTTCCATTATATCAGAAAGAGGAGCACAGTTCACAGCGCACTTTTGGAGATCTTTTCAGTAGAGTTTGGGTACACAGGTGAATTTGAGTAAGACTTTCCATCCTCAGACTGATGGACAAGCAGAACGTACTATTCAGACACTTGAACATATTCTACGAGCTTGTACGTTAGATTTTCAAGGCAGTTGGGATGACCATTTGCCTCTTATTGAATTTGCTTACAACAATAGCTATCATTCAAGTATTAAAATGGTACCTTATGAAGCCTTGTACGGAAGGAAATGTAGATCACCAATTGGATGGTTTGAAGCAGGTGAAACTGCTTTACTTGGGACAGATATTGTTTATCAGGCTATGGAGAAGGTTAAAGTGATCCAACAGCGGTTACAAACGGCCCAAAGTCGCCATAAGTCATATACCGATGTTAGAAGAAGAGGTCTTGAATTCGCCATAGGTGATTGGGTATTTTTAAAGGTGTCACCGATGAAAGGGGTAATGCGGTTCGGAAAGAAAGGGAAATTCAGTCCACGTTACATAGGCCCATATGAAATTGTTAGAAGATTTGGGCAAGTTGCTTATGAATTAGCACTACCCTAGGAACTTTCCTCAGTCCACCCAGTATTTCATGTTTCAATGCTTCGAAAATGCATAGGAGATCCATCTCGTATTGTTCCAATTGAAGATGTTCAAGTTATAGAGGATCTTACTTATGAAGAGGTACCCATTGCTATTCTAGATCGACAAGTTAAAAGATTGAGGAATAAAGACATAGCTTCCATGAAAGTCCTTTGGAGAAATCAACAAGTAGAGGAGATCACATGGGAAGCAGAAGAAATGATGAAATCCAAGTATCCCCATATATTTCAAATGGACCAAGAAGTTCAAAGCGCGGAAGTGGAGCAATAAAAAGTAAGTATCCATGAGTCTTAAGTGTTTATGTATATATATGCTAGTATAGAGATGCCTTTGTCGTAATTGAAACATTGCTATTAACATTCAAGGACGAATGTTTCTAGGGGGGGGGGGGAATGTAACACCCCTTACATTCCTAACCCTACTTTATGACATTCAATAATGTGTACTTAGGTGTTGAGAGCTATAAGCTTGTATTTGATAATGTTAATGATGAGAAAATTGAAATTTGGCCTCGTACATGCGATTAGCCCTTCGTAGGAGGTGTTTTGTGATTTTCGTGGAGAATTTGTGGGGTTCAAAATGAGGCTAAGAGGACCTCTAAACAAAGTATATTAAGGGTAAGAAGTAAGTTAAAGAATAGGACTTGAAGTATCTAACCAAACCCGCGAAGAAAAGTTAAAAAAGGAAATTTTTCAAAAAAATAAGGTTGGGGCGTGCCAGAGGGCGTACCACGCCGCTTTGGACCAAATTTTTGTGCCCAGAGGTAGAAAGATGGCGCGCCTAAGGGCGTACTAGGCTGGTTTTGCCACTTATTCAAAAGTTGGAAATTTTCTAAGTCCCAAGGGTACCCGGGGTCGTACCGAGCCGATTTTTGCCACGTTTCTTCTACAACCATGAGTATATACATGAAATAAGTAGATTATTATATTGGTATGATAAAATTACTCGAGAACGAATTTGGCATCAAAATAACGATTTTACCCTTATGGTCAAAATGAATCATACGTGGCTAGAATCACTTGTTTTTAGGATTGAGGCTACGAATATGGATTCCGTGAATGGAAATATCATCTTAACGCGTATGAGATGATTTAAACAAAAGAAATTATTGATTTTATTGGTTTAAGTGAATTGGACTTGATAAAAGGCCCAAAAATGAAAAGAAGACATGGGCCAAAAATGGGTCAAATGACCCATTCTTGCCTTGACCTTCTAGACCAAGCATTTAATGCTATAAGAGTGTATAAGGATGGACTTAAAGGCTTATAAAATGGACCAAAAATCTGATTTTTATTCTTCACAAGTCTCCTGCCTTTTTAGACCAAAAGATAAGATATTTGCTCTCAAACCCTAAGAACTCAAAGCCAACTTTTGGAGCAAGATCATCATTTTTCAAGCTTGGGTAAATGATTATTGTTATGGATTAGTATATTATATGCATGAGAGAGTATGTAAATCATGTTGGTTATGCTTGGAAGTGTTGAACATGGTACTTTGTGTTTTTATAAAAGATTTGTGATCCATGAGATTCAAGCTTGAATTATGACTTGTGACTTTGATGAAAGATCATGGTATGGATAAAATATGAACATGTATGGTGTGATTTTGTTATTAAACTTGTTATTTTTCTGTAAGTGTAAATTATGGAATTTTTGCCGATATGTGCTATGAAGTGTATTAAGGTGAATTGATGGATTAATTGCGATATGGTGTGGATAAGAAAGTGTAAAGGAGAAGTGTTGTGGTGAAATGTATTGATTATCATGTATTGGTCAATGTATGGAATATTGGGGGATTTTTGGAATAATAATTTCATTAATGGTTTTGTTAAGGGGAAATGGCATGTTTAAAGGCAAACATGTAACTCATTGACGTTATATGCATTTGTAAGGTAGTTGGTGGTTAATGTGAATTCCGTTATATATTTGTGTTGTAGAGTGACATATAAATAAGGAGAGGGACTATTTTATGCAAATCTAGGATTGTATATTCGTATTGAGAATACCAGGTATGTAAGGTTACTCTGTCTATATCTTTCTGCGGCAAATAGTATTCACATTGACATTATGCTTGTCCCATCCCGAAATGTGCTAAGGTATACTATATGCAATTATCAATGGTCATTATCATATAATTCCTACTCATTGATCAATGGTGAATCTCATGTCTCATATTCATGAATAATGTTCCAAAAGCCCAACAAGGTTGTGTTCCAACGTTCCAATAGTGATTATACTCATGTCTCTTGTTCATGGATTGTTGTCCAATGGTTCCAATGGTATTATGGTGCTAATAATGTTATGATTCTCACAATGTTTATTTACATGTCTCTCACTCCTTGGTTAATGATCCAAAGCTTCAGATAAAATTATGACTATCATTATGTCAATCTCAAAGTAATGAACAAAGTAATGCAAATATGTGGTCAATGATCAAATATGGGTGGTAGCTTTGGGGGCAAATGCCTAGCTCAAGCCGATCCTGAGATTTGTTGGATCAGGGGGCAGTCCTAGAGGCTTAAGCCTATCTCGGACAAATCCAGACAGAGGGCATCTCTAGGGGTAATAACCTACCTCGAGCCGAACCTGATATGTTAGTATGGGTGGCAGCTCTAGGGGTAATAACCTAGCTCGAGCCAATCCCGATTTATTGACTCATGGGTGGCAGCTCTAGGGGCATAAGCCTAGCTCGAGCCGATCCCAACATAACGCTATGTTATGTTAAAACCCACTGTTCAGTCGGGGCCCGGGTATCACAGGTCACAGGCAAAGATGAATAATCATAGAATCAAAGAAGAAAAGAAAGTAATGAAAGCAATATTCATGGTTCCCAAAACACAGGATGATGACTCATCTATATTGTGACTTATCCATATTGCTCATTCATTTGTATTTGAGTTCATTGACATTTTTACATATCATACAAGTTTCTATGGCCTTACATACTCAGTACATTCTTCGTACTGACCGCTCTTGGAGGATTTACCTTACTTGCTGTAGGCGCAGGTACTAGTAGGCCTCCACAGTAGGTTGCCAGTAGTTGTGGATTATTGGTGAGCTCCAGTTAGTTCGGGGATTCTCCGAGTCACAGTTGTACATATGTTTTGGTGTTGTACATGTTGTATAAAGCGGGGACTTGTCCCGACTTTTAATTTGTTTTGGTCAATCCATCTGATAGAGGCTTTTGTGGACATTTGTGGGTGCATGGATGTAAGATGGTTTATGTCATTTTGACTTGATGGCCTCAACGGCCAAGTTTCTCATATGTATATATATATGTCCCATGTTCCATGTTTTTTCGTTATTCGCCTTTCATGTCCGTACGTTATGGTGGTATTGCTTATGATATGCCTATGACTGAATAGAAGCAAAGTTTGGTTCTCTTGAGCCATGTCGGCTACGGGTTCCAATCCATTCCGATAGGATTCGGGGCATGACAAGATGCCCCTTGTCAAGTTCGGCCTGAGCTAGGCTTATGCCTCTAGAGCTGCCCCCTGAACCAATAATCATTCGGGATCGACTCGAGCTAGGCTTATGCCTCTAGAGCTGCCACCCGTACTCTTGTAACCAACAACTATGCATTACTTCATTTCTTTACTTTTGAGAGATTGATACAATAATAGTCATAACATTATTGGAGCTTTGGAACATAACATTATTGGAACTTTAGATCATGTCCGCAAACTATGTAACACATGAGTAACATTTGATCAATGAATGACGAACATGTGACTAACAATGGATGACAACTTGAAATGAAATACCTTAGAACATTTCGGAAAGGAAAAAGTACAATGACAATGTGAACACTATGTGCTGCAAAAGGATACGGAAAGAGTAACCTTACATACCTTATCTTACCAATATGAATACACAATCCTATGTGTGAATACAATAATCCATATCCTTCTTTACGTGTTACTCTACAACACAAGTTCATAACGGAGCTCACGTTAACAACTAGTTACCTTACAAGTGCACAAGACGACAATGAGCTACATGACTGCCATATAACATCATTTCACCCTTTAAAATACTATACACGAATTACCATACCAACAACACCATAACATTCCACACATTGACCAAGACATCATAAACCAATAGCATTTCACCCCATGTTTACCCTTTACACTTCCTCATTAACACTACGTCACAAATATTCCATCAAGTCACCTCAATACCTTTCATGACAACATATTAACAATAATACATAAGTGATATAATCCAACATGCCTCCAAACGACCCCTTAAAGTCATTCAATAGGTATCATAAGTTGATAATTACATCCAAAAAGGGTATAGGGGCCTTCAGGGTTCAAAGAGAGACAAAAACATACAAAACAAAATTCTGGACTGGGATGTGGAGCTACCTGCACCTGTAGGTGTATGAAATGTGGCCGCAGGTGCCCCTCTAGCCTTGTCCAGAGCCACCTGCATTGGCATCTGCGCCTGCAGGTGCTCCAGACGCGAGCATGGTTTCACAACACACATGAACATCACCATTAGGTACTTTTTTGTAATAAATGGTCAATGTCCATGAATAAGCTTCTATTTACATATTTTAGGTCAACTTTTATGCCAACAAAGAACCATGGTTTCACAACACACAAGAACATCACCAAAATGGCACTTTCCGGTCAATACATCACCAATTCCATGATCAATTTCATCCCAACAATACCACAAGGTATACACATAGAAAAAGAAAGTTAAGATCATAAACACATCATACATGTTAATATTTAATCCATCAAGTTCACTTCCTTCAAGAGCACAAGTCCATTTTTCAAGTTTACAAGGCAAAACCCTTTTCCGATTGCAAAAGTAGACAGTTTTACACATAGTGAATTGTCCAACACTTTGCCAACATAACCAAAATGATTTATGAACCATATTAAGCATATAATATAATAAACCATAAGAATAAACACTTACCAAATCTTTGCAAGAGAGTGATCTTGTCCAAAGGGGAATAGTTGCCTTAGGGTTTGAAGATGAGAAATATCGTTAGAAAAGTCTAGACTTGGCATATGTGTTACAATGAATAAAATATGATTTTTGTGCCATTTTATAGTCCCTTTTAGTCGTATCCTTAGCCACACTTTGTTCATAAATGCTATGTTTACTTGGTCAATGCCAAGAATGGGTCATTTTCCATTTGGGCCATGTCTTTCTTGTTAATTTTGGGCCTCTTTTGAGTAGCACAAATAAAATTCAGCCCAAAAATTGCATGCATAATTTACCAACCATCTCATGTTTAAATAATTCCATGAATGTTACGGTAATCAACTAGGTTCGGAAACATACGGGGTGTTACATTCTTCCCCCCTTAGAAACATTCGTCCTTGAATGTTAGTGACGTTATTCAATTTAAACAAAGTCAAGTCTAGGATCATTTTCCATGTTATATATATGTATTTAATGCTTATACATACTTACTTGTTATTTCTCCGATCCTGTATCTTGAACTTTTTCTTCCATTTGAAACAAATAAGGATACTTTGACTTCATTATTTCTTAAGCTTCCCATGTGATATCTTCTACTTGGTGGTTCCTCCAAAGTACCTTTATGGAAGCTACATATTTATTCCTTAACCTCTTCACTTGTCTATCCAGAGTAGCAATAGGTATCTCTTCATAGGGAAGATCCTCCATAACTTGTACATCGTCAATGGGAGAAAAACGAGATGGATCTCCTATGCACTTTCAAAGCATCGAAACATGAAATACTGGATGAACTATGGAGAGTTCTTGGTGTAGTGACAATTCATAGGCAACTTGTCTTAATCTTCAGACAATTTCATATGGCCCTATATATCGGGGACTCAACTTCCCTTTCTTTCCAAATCACATTACCCCTTTCATCGGTGACACCTTCAAGAATACCCAATCACCTATGGAGAATTCGAGCCCTCTCCATCTAACATCAGCATAGGACTTGTGTCGACTTTGGGCCATTTGCAGCCGCTGTTGGATCACTTTAACTTTCTGCATAGCTTGATGAACAAGATCTGGCCCAAGTAAAGCAGTTTCACCTGCTTCAAACCATCCAATCGATGATCTACACTTCCTTCCATAGAAAGCTTCATAAGGTGCCATTTTGATACTTGAATGATAGCTATTGTTGTAGGAAAATTCAATAAGAGGCAAATAATCATCCCAACTGCCTTGAAAATCTAACGTGCACGCTCGTAGCATATATTCAAGTGTTTGGATAGTACGTTCTGCTTGTCCATCTGTTTGAGGATGGAAAGTCGTACTCAGATTCACTTGTGTACACAAGCTCTTTTGAAAAGATCTCCAAAAATGTAGAGTAAATTGAGCTCCCCTATCTGATATAATAAAGACCAGAATTCCATGTAATCGTACTATCTTCTTAACATACAACCTTGCATAATCTTCCACTGTATAGGTGCTCCTGACTGGTAGGAAATACGTTGACTTGGTAAGCCTGTCAACTATAACCTATATAGAAAAATTTCCGCAGTGTACGAGGCAAACCTCTGATGAAATCCATGTTAATTATGTCCCATTTCCAGACTGGAAGATTGATACATTACATGTAACCTCCTGGTTTCTGATGCTCTACCTTTACTTGTTGACAATTTGTGCATTGAGCTACAAATTCTGCAATGTTCTTCTTCATGTTTCCCCACCAATACACTTCTTTTAAATCATGGTACATTTTGGTAGCTCCCGGATGAATAGAATATCGTGAATGATGTGCCTCTGGCATAATTTGTTTCCTCAGTTCATCTACCTTTGGTACACATAATCTACCTTGGCATTGAAGTATTCCTTCTTGCGTAAGATCAAATGTCGTTGTCAAATTCTGTTGTACATTCTCTTTTAGCTGCAATAACATAGGATCCGCAAACTGCTTCTCTTTCACTTTAACTATTCATAAAGATTCTGCCGCATTTTGTACAATAACCCCTTCATCTGAGGATTCAAGAAGACGAACCCCAAAGCTGGCTAATTGATGTAGATCTTTGACCAAGTCTTGCTTTTCCCTCAACCGGCCACTAGTGCCTCCTATTGCCTTGCGGCTCAATGCATCAGCTACCATATTTGCTTTTCCTGGATGATAAAAGATATCAACATAATAATCTTTCAATAGCTCAAGCCACCTCTGCTGCCTCAGATTCAACTCCTTCTACTTAAAGATATATTGCAAACTTTTGTGATCAGTATAGATATCAACATGAACTCCATACAAATAATGGCGCAATATCTTTAAAGCAAATACCACGGCTGCTAACTCAAGATCATGTGTGGGATAGTTTCTCTCATGTTGTCACAACTGTCGTGAGTTATATGCTATTAAATTACCATGCTGCATCAATACACACCCTAGGACAACTCTGGAAGCATCACAATATACTACATAACCTTCGGTGCCTTCCGAAAGTACTAACACCGGTGTAGAAGTCAATTTATCTTTTAGCTCTTGGAAACTTTTCTCACATGCATCATTCCACTGAAATTTAACTGCATTGTGTGTAAGCTTTGTTAAAGGTGCAGCAATGGAAGAAAACCCTTCAACAAACCTTGATAATAACCTGCCAACCAAAGGAAGCTACGAATTTCCCTGGGTGTCGTAGGCCTTGGCCAATTTTTCACCGCTTCTATCTTTTGCGTATCAACTCGTATCCCTTCATCTGACACAATGTTACCAAATAATATGATGGACTTCAACCAAAATTCACATTTAGAGAACTTTGCATACAACTTACGCTCACGAAGAATTTGCAACACCTGTCGTAAGTGATTAGCATGGTCCTCTTGTGATCTTGAATAAACCAGGAAGTCATCTATAAACACCATCACGAACACGTCTAAAAATGGCTTAAACACCCTATTCATCAAATCCATGAAAACAGCTGGGGCATTTGTTAGTCCAAATGACATAACTAAAAATTCATAATGGTCATACCGTGTTCGGAAAGCTGTCTTAGGTATATCTCTTTCTCTAACTCTGACTTGATGGTAACCCCATCTCAAGTCAATCTTTGAAAAACATTTGGCACTCTGTAACTGATCAAACAAATCGTCAATTCTAGGGAGGGGATATTTGTTCTTGATCGTTACCTTATTAAATTGCCAATAGTCAATGTACATTCTCAATGTGCCATCTTTCTTCCGTACAAATAATACTGGTGCACCCCACGGGGACATACTAGGCCTGATGAAGCCCTTGTCCAACAAGTATTTTAATTGCTCCTTCAATTTATCCAATTCTGTTGGAGCCATTCTGTACGGGGGAATAGAGATAGGCTGAGTGCCTGGAATCACATCAATACCAAATTCTATTTCCCATTCTGGGGGCAAATCTGGAAGATCCTCTGGAAATACATCAAGAAATTCATTGACCACTGGAACCGACTGAGGAGTTAGTGTTTCCACTTCAGTATCTTTCACTCGTACTAAGTGACATATGTACCCCTTGGCAATCATTTTCCTTGCTTTCAGATCGAAAATAAATTTTCCTCATGGTGCCCCCACATTACCCTGCCATTCAAGAATATTTTCTTATGGAAAATGAAAATGTACCTTCTTGGCCCGACAATCTACCTTGGCATAACAAGAAGCCAACCAATCCATTCCCATTATCACATCAAAATTCACCATGTTCTATTCAATGAGATCAGCCAGTGTATCATGACCACACACAGTTACCACACAATTACGATATACTCGGTTCGTAATAATGGATTCACCAACTGGTGTAGATACTTCAAATGACTTAATTAATAATTCTGGTGTTCTTTTAAATTTTGCAGCAATTAATGGAGTAACATATGATAATGTAGAACACAGATCAATCAATGCATATACACTATGCAAAAATATGGATAATGTACCTGTGACTACGTCAGGAGATGCTTCTGAATTCTGCCGGTCCACTAGAGCATAAGTACGGTTCTGGACTCCACTAGTACTGGCTGCCCCTCTGGCACCTCTACCACGACCAACAGACTGCACACGTCGGCCTAAAGTAGGAACCGATGATGATGATGCAACATCTGATCCCGTAGGTCATGCTATACCACCCACACTCCTATGGGGACACTCTTTCATCATGTGCCCCGACATACCGCACCAAAAGTAAGCATTCATCCCTAACCGGCATGTACCTGAATAAGTACGCCCGCAGTGCTGACACTGCTGACGAGAAAATCCTGCTGCTTGTGATCTGTGAATTCCACTACTCTGCCCAGATTGATCGCCTCTAAACCCTCAGAATTGAGAGTGAGTACCTGCTGTGAAATAGGAGATTGATGGTCTAGGAGGTCTAGGAAACATCCAAGGCTTAGATTCTCCTTGGGACACCATAGACTGTCCCATAGGTCTAGCTCTTTTGGACTGTCCTCTTTCAGATTCATGTACCCTTCTTCTCTGTCTCTAATCCTCCATTTTCTGTGCAAAAGCCTTATTCTGGCTATGTCCATATCTTTGTTCAAGGCAGCAATGGTGCAGTCCCTTACTTAATATGGCTCTAATCTGTCCACATATCGATAGACTCTGTCTGTCATTGTGGCTAACTACATTCGGAGCATATCGAGCCAAGGAATTAAACTGAAGACTATATTCTCTAACACTCATATTCCCTTGACATAGATTTAGAAATTGGTCTGCACGTGCCTCCCAGATCTTATATGGGAGGTAATGATCAAGGAATGCCATTTTAAATTCTTCCCAACCAGCTGGAAGTGCATCAATATGCCTCGATCTCTTCCAGTCTTCATACCATAATATGTCTTCACCTTTCAATCTATAGGCAGCAAGTTCAACTGTTTCAACACTAGTCACGTGCATAACATCTAGAGCCCTCTGGATTTGATCCACAAAGTCCTGTGGATCTGCTTTTGGATTTGACCCAGTGAATATAGGAGGGTCTAATTTTAGAAAGTCGTGTGTCCTGCGACTCGCCACTCTAGTCGCGTCATCCTCATTTGTCATTGGACCAGCTCATCCTTGACTTTGTGCAGTAACTATCTGAGTCAACATATGCACTGCATTTCTTAAATCCTGGTCAGTGGCATTCATTGGCGGTTCTGCGGGTACTTCTCTACCTTTTGGCTCTTTCGGAGCTGGAAAAGTAGAAAAAGACTGCGATGTAATTTCAGTGTTAGCTCCACCTTGACTAGCTTGGTCAGGTGGTAATTTACTCATTCCTTCACCAGCAAGCATATCTACCTACTTACCTTTGCCTCTACCTCTTCTTGTCATTGGCATTATACTATAAACAAGAAAACCAATTCCAATGGTCAGATACGATTCCACTTACAACATTGGCTCTATTGCACGACCTAGAAATGAATAAAAGAAACAAATCCTAAATGTCTCGTAGCCTACTACTTATAAATGTGGTGCACAACACATCCATAAGCAAGACTCTACTCAGACACGGATTTGTAGACACCCTTAGGACGAACTGCTTTGATACCACTTTTGTCATGCCCCGAATTCCAACGGGGCGGACTGGCACCCGAAGCCGATAAGGCCCAGGAGAACCAATCTTTGCTCATGTCCATTCATATGCATGTCATTCAAAAAACATCACCATCACATATAGATACAGGATGCTAATAGCAAAAGTCATGGAAACATGTGATATATAAATATGTGAAACTTGGCCGTTAGGGCCATCAAGTCAAAATGGACATACATCTCCTACATTCATAATCCCACATACATCAACAAGCCTCTAACAGATGCACATACATAACCATCCTAAAGTCGAGACAAGTCCCCGCTTTATACAACATTACAGTACCAAAACAAATATACACATGTGACTCGAAAAGCCCCGAACCAACTAGAGCTCACCAAAGATCGGCAAATGATCTGCAACCTACTATGGAGGTCTACTAGCTCCTGCACCTACAGCAAGTAAGGTAAGTCCTCCAAGGGACGTCAGTACGAAGAATGTACTGAGTATGTAAGGCTCATATGAAACTTAATGATATGTAAGTACTTCTATGAAATCAAATATTAGAGAACAGTCAATATGGATAACCCATCGGTCTGTATGTTTGGAACCATGTATATTGCTTTCATTACTTTCTTTGCTTCTTTTTTCATACATCATCACTTGTACTACGTCATACTCAGACCCTAACTGATCAGTGGGTCTTTACATAACATAACGTTATATTGGGATCCGCCCGAGCTAGGCTTAGGCCTCTAGAGATGCCAACCATAAATAAATATATCGGGTTTGGCTCGAGCTAGGTTCTTACCTCTAGAGCTGCACCCATAAATCAAGATATCAGGTTCGGCTCGAGCTAGGCTTATGCCTCTATAGCTTCCACCCGTACTCTTGTAACAAACAACTATGCATTACTTCATTTCTTTACTTTTGAGAGATTGATACAATGATAGTCATAAAATTATTGGAGCTTTGGAACATAACATTATTAGAACTTTGGACCATGTTCGCAAACTATGTAACACATGAGTAACATTTGATCAATGAATGAGGAACATGTGACTAACAATGGATGACAACTTGAAATGAAATACCTTAGAACATTTCGGAAAGGAACAAGTACAATGAAAATGCGAACACTATGTGCTGCAGAAGGATACGGAAAGAGTAACCTTACATACCTTATCTTCCTAATATGAATACACAGTCCTATGTGTGAATACAATAATCTAGCTTCTTCTTTATGTGTTACTCTACAACACAAGTTCATAACGGAGCTCAGAGAGGTAGAGAAGTACCCGCAGAACCGCCTATGAATGCCACTGACTAGGATTTAAGAAATGTGGTGCATATGTTGACTCAGCTAGTTGCGGCACAAACTCAGGGACGAGCTGGTCCAATGACAAGTGAGGATGACGCGGCTAGAGTAGCTAGTCAGCGGACACAGGATTTTTTGAAATTAAACCCTCCCATATTCACTGGGTCAGATCTAAAAGCAGATCGACAGGATTACGTGGACCAAATTCAAAGGGCTCTAGATGTATTTCCAAAAGATCTTCCAGGTTTGCCCCCAGAAT
This sequence comes from Capsicum rhomboideum, assembly GCA_031232105.1. NCBI lineage: Eukaryota > Viridiplantae > Streptophyta > Magnoliopsida > Solanales > Solanaceae > Capsicum > Capsicum rhomboideum. The sequence continues at coordinate 85,254,878 of CP124712.1, forward strand.
GGGAAATAGAATTTGGTATTGATGTGATTCCAGGCACTCAACCTATCTCTATTCCCCTATATAGAATGGCACCAGCAAAATTGCGTGAATTGAAGGAGCAATTAAAAGACTTATTGGACAAGGGCTTCATCAGGCCTAGTATGTCCTCGTAGGGTGCACCAGTATTATTTGTATGGAATAAAGATGACACATTGAGAATATGCATTGACTATCGGCAATTGAATAAGTTAACGATCAAGAACAAATATCCCCTCCCCAAAATTGACGATTTGTTTGATCAGTTATAGGGTGCCAAATGATTTTCGAAGATTGACTTGAGATCGGGCTACCATCAAGTCAGAGTTAGAAAAAAAGATGTACCCAAGACAGCTTTCCGAACACGGTATGGACATTATGAATTTTTAGTTATGTCATTTAGACTAACAAATGCACCAGCTGTGTTCATGGATTTAATGAATAGGGTGTTTAAGCCATTTCTAGACGTGTCCGTGATGGTGTTTATAGATAACATCTTGGTTTATTCACGATCACAAGAGGACCATGCTAATCACTTACGGCAAGTGTTACAAATCCTTCGTGAGCGTAAGTTGTATGCAAAGCTCTCTAAATGTGAATTTTGGTTGAAGTCCGTAGCATTCTTGGGTCACATTATATCAGATGAAGGGATAAGGGTTGATACGCAAAAGATTGAAGCGGTGAAAAATTGGCCAAGGCCTACGACGCCTACGAAAATTCGTAGCTTCCTTGGGTTGGCAGGTTACTATCAAAGGTTTGTTGAAGGGTTTTCTTCCATTGTTGCACCTTTGACAAAGCTTACACACAAGGCCATAAAGTTTCAGTGGAATGATGCATGTGAGAAAAGTTTCCAAGAGCTGAAAGATAGATTGACTTCTACACTGCTATTAGTACTTTCGAAAGGCACATAAGGGTATACAGTATATGATGATGCTTTTGGAGTTGGCCTAGGGTGTGTATTGATGCAGTACAGTAATGTAATAGCATATGCCTCACGACAGTTTCCACCACATGAGAGAAGCTATCCCACACATGATCTTGAGTTAGCAGCTGTAGTGTTTGCTTTAAAGATATGGCGCCATTATTTGTATGGAGTTCATGTTGACATCTACACTGATCACAAAAGTTTGCAATATATCTTTAAGCAGAAAGACTTAAATCTGAGGCAGCGAAGGTGGCTTGAGCTATTGAAAGATTATGATATTGATATCCTATATCATCTAGGAAAAGCAAATGTGGTAGCTGATGTATTGAGCCGCAAGGCAATAGGAGGCACTAGTGGCCAGTTGACGTAGAAGCAAGACTTAGTCAAGGATCTACATCAATTAGCCAGCTAGGGGGTCGTCTTCTTGAATCCTCAGATAAAGGGGTTATTGTACAAAATGTGGCAGAATCTTTATTAATAGCTGGAGTGAAAGAGAAGCAACATGCGGATCCTATGTTCTTGCAGCTGAAAGAGAATGTACAATAGGGTTTAACAAAGGCATTTGATCTTACGTGAGAAGGAGTACTTCAATGCCAAGGTAGATTATGTGTACCGAATGTAGATGAGCTGAGGAGATGAATTATGACAGAGGCGCATCATTCACAATATTCTATACATCCGGGAGCTTCCAAAATGTACCATGATTTAAAAGAAATGTATTGGTGGGGAAACATGAAGAAGAACATTGCAGAATTTGTAGTTCAATGCCCAAATTGTCCATAAGTAAAGGTAGAGCATCAGAAACCTGGAGGTTACATACAATGTATCCATCTTCCAGTCTTGAAATGGGACATGATTAACATGGATTTCATCACAGGTTTACCTCGTACACTGCAAAAATATGATTCCATATGGGTAATAGTTGACAGGCTTACCAAGTCAGTGCATTTCCTACCAGTCAAAATCACCTATACAGCTGAAAATTATGCAAGGTTGTATGTTAAAGAAATAGTGCGATTACATGGGATTCTGATCTCCATTATCTCAGACAGGGGAGCTCAATTTACTGCACATTTTTGGAGATCTTTTTAAAAGAGCTTGGGTACACAAGCGAATCTGAGTACGACTTTTCATCCTCAGACAAATAGCCAAGCAGAACGTACTATCCAAACACTTAAAGATATGCTACAAGCTTGCACGTTAGATTTTCAAGGAAGTTGGGATGATCATTTTCCTCTTATTGAATTTGCTTACAACAACAGCTATCATTCAAGTATCAAAATGGCACCTTATGAAGCTTTATATGGAAGAAAGTGTAGATCGCCAATTGGATGGTTTGAAGCAGGTGAAACTGCTTTACTTGGGCCAGATCTTGTTCATCAAGCAATGGAAAAAGTTAAAGTGATCCAACAGTGGGTGTAAACGGCCCAAAGTCGACACAAGTCCTATGTTGATGTTAGGAGAAGAGGGCTTGAATTTCCATAGGTGATTGGGTATTCTTGAAGGTGTCACCGATGAAAGAGGTAATGCAATTTGGAAAGAAAGGGAAGTTGAGTCCCCAATATATATGGCCATATGAAATTGTCTGAAGATTTGGGCAAGTTGAGTATGAATTGGCACTACCCCAAGAACTCTCCACAGTTCATCCGGTATTTCATGTTTCGATGCTTCGAAAGTGTATAGGAGATCCATTCCATTTTGGTCCCATTGATGATGTGCAAGTTACGGAGGATCTTACCTATGAAGAGATACCTGTTGCTATTCTGGATAGACAAGTGAAGAGGTTAAGGAATAAAGACGTAGCTTTCGTAAAGTTACTTTGGAGGAACCAACAAGTAGAAGAGATCACATGGGAAGCTGAAGATATTATGAAGTCAAAATACCCTCATTTGTTTCAAATAGAAGAAAAAGTTCAAGATACGAGATCGGAAAAATAAAAAGTAAGTATTTATAAGAATTAAGTATGTCTATATGATAACATGAAGAATGATCCTATACTTGAAATTGTGTAAATTGAATAATGTTTCGAGGACGAATGTTTCTAAGGGGGGAAGGATGTAACACCCCATACATTTCCAAACCTAATTTCCTACGATAACATGTATGGAATTATTTAAACATGAGATTTTTGAGGTATTATATATTACATTTGGTGGGATGAATTAGTCTTGTGCCATTGGGCTCAATTGAGGCCCAAAATATGGAGCAAAAGACATGGCACAAATGGTATTTGACCCATTCTTCAAATTGACCAAGTAAGCACCTCATTTAATGTGGTGTATTGGCTAAGGATGACCATTAAAAAAAACTATTTAAAGGGAATATATAAGGAGCAAAAATTAGATTTTTATTCATATCAATACACATGTCATTTTTAGACTTTTCTAAAATATTTCTCATCTCACACAAACCCTAGTCATCACTTCTTTGAACAAGACCATCCTCTTGCAAGCTTTGGTAAGTATTTACTCTCATGGTATAATATATTATATTCTTAATATGGTGCATAAATCATGTTGGTTATGTTGGCAAATTGTTGGACAGTTCACTATGTGTACAACCGTCCACTTTTGCAATCGGAAAAGGGTTTTGCCTTGTAAACTTGAAAATGCACTTGTGGTCTTGAAGGAAGTGAACTTGATGTATTAAATATCAACATGTAAGATGTTATTATATCCTTTACTTGTTTTATCCTTGTATATAATGTTTGGAATTGTTATTGCAAAATTGTGCATGGACTTGGTGGTGTATTGAAGGAAAAATGTGATTTTGGTGATGTTCATAGGTGTGGTGAATCCATGGTTGTTCGTTGGCATCCGAGTTGACCTAAAATATGTAAATATAAGCTTATTGGTGGCCATGGACCATTTATTACAAAAAAGGACCCTAAAATGACCCCTGGAGGCAGAAACGGGCATCCGCCCCCGCGTTTGGAGCGGCCGCAGATGCCAACGCAGGTGGATCTGTACGAGGCCAGAGGGGTACCTTATGCCACATGTCATCCACCTACGGGTCCAGGTAGCTCCACAGCCCAGTCCAGAATTTCGTTTTGTGTATTTTTGTCTCTCTTTGATCCCCGAAGCCTCCTATACTCTTCTTAGATGTAATTATCAACTTATGATACCTTTTTAATGACTTTAAGGGGTATTTTGGAGGCATGTTGGATTATATCAATTATGTATTGTTTTTAATATGTTGTTATGAGGTGACTTGATGGAGTAATTGTGACAGAATGTTAATGAGGAAGCGTAAAGGGTAAATGTGGTGTGAAATGCTATTGGTTTATGATGTCTTGGTCAATGTGTGGACTGCTACGGTGTTGTTGGTATGGTAATGCAGTGGATTGTGTTGTAAATGGTGAAATGACATTATATGGCAGTCATGTAGCTCATTGTCTTCTTGTGCACTTGTAAGGTAATTAGTTGTTAACGTGAGCTCCGTTATGCACTTGTGTTGTAGAGTAAAACATAAAGAAGGAGTTGGATTATTGTATTCACACATAGTACTGTGTATTCCTATTGGGAAGATAAGTTATGTAAGGTTACTCTCTCCGTATCCTTCTGCAGTACATAGTGTTCACATTGACATTTTACTTGTTCCATTCCAAAATGTCCTAAGGTATCCCATTTCCGATTATCAATTCTTAGTAATCACATGTTCCTTACTCATTGATCAATTGTGTTTCACATGTGTCATGTTCATTGACTAATGTTCAAAAGTTCCCATTGTTCCAATAATGGTATGTTCCAAAGTTCCAATAATGTACAATCACCAATGTATCAATCTCATAGAAGTAAAGATATGAAGTAATGTATAATTGCTTGGTTGAGTAACATCCCAGGGGCGATATAAAAGCCTAGCATGGTTATCACAGTAACATCCCAGGGGCGATATAAAATCCTAGCATGGGTTATCACAGTAACATCCCAGGGGCAATATGAAAGCCTAACATGGGTTAATCACATCCCAGGGGTTAAAATACCTAGCATGGGTTAATCTTATCCCAGGGGCGATAGAAAAGCCTAGCATAGGTAGAATGATAAATATGAATAAATGTAAAGGCAAAAGAAGTAAAGGATGTAATGTACATGGTTCCACATATGCAGACCGATCGTTTATCTGTACTGACTACTCTCTTATATTGATTTCATGGAAGTACTTATTTATATCATGCAGTTTCATATGAGCCTTACATACTCAGTACATTCTTTGTACTGACGTCCCTTGGGGGACTTACCTTACTTGTTGCAGGTACAGGTGCTAGTATACCTCCACAGTAGGTTGCAGGTCATTTGCAGATCTTTGGTGAGCTCCAGTTGGATCGGGGCTTTCTGAGTCACAGTTGTACATTTGTTTTGGTATTGTAAATGTTGTATGAAGCTGGGACTTGTCCCGACTTTAGGATGGTTATGTATATGCATCTGTTAGAGGCTTTGTAGATGTATGTGGTGAGATGAATGAAAGAATGTATGGCCATTTTGACTTAGTGGCCCTAACGGACAAGTTTTATATATGTATATGTCACATGTCTTTCCATGACTTTTGCTATTAGCAACTTGCATGTATACGTGATGGTGGTGTTTCTTGAATGACATGCATATGAATGGACATGGATGAATATTGGTTCTCTCGGGCCTTATCGGCTTCGGGTGCCAATCCACCCCGTTGGAATTCGAGGATTGACAAAAGTGGTATCAGAGCAGGTCGTCCTAAGGGTGTCTACAAAGCTGTGTCTGAGTAGAGTCTTGCTTATGGATGTGTTGTGTACCATATTTATAAGTAGGAGGCTACGGGACATTTAGGAGTTGTTTCTTTTCTTCATTTCTAGATCGTGCATTAGAGCCAATGTTGTAAGTGGAATCGTATCTAACCATTGGAATTAGTTTTCTTTGTTATAGTAAAATATCGATGACAAGACGAGGTAGGGGCAAAGGTAAGCAGGTAGATGTGCTTTCCAAAGAAGTCATGAGTAAATCACCACTTGACAAAGCTAGTCAAGGTGGTGCTGAACAGGAGTTATCATCACGGGATCCTTCTACACTTCCATTTTCGGAAGAGCCAAGAGGTAGAGAAGTACCCGCAGAACCGCCTATGAATGCCACTGACCAGGATTTAAGAAATGTGGTGCATATGTTGACTCAGCTAGTTGCGGTACAAACTCAGGGACGAGCTGGTCCAATGACAAGTGAGGATGACGCGGCTAGAGTAGCTAGTCAGTGGACACAGGATTTTTTGAAATTAAACCCTCCCATATTCACTGGGGCAGATCCAAAAGCAAATCGACAGGATTACGTGGACCAAATTCAAAGGGCTCTAGATGTATTTCCAAAAGATCTTCCAGGTTTACCCCCAGAATGGGAAATAGAATTTGGTATTGATGTGATTCCAGGCACTCAACCTATCTCTATTCCCCTATATAGAATGGCACCAGCAAAATTGCGTGAATTGAAGGAGCAATTAAAAGACTTATTGGACAAGGGCTTCATCAGGCCTAGTATGTCCTCGTAGGGTGCACCAGTATTATTTGTATGGAATAAAGATGACACATTGAGAATATGCATTGACTATCGGCAATTGAATAAGTTAACGAAGAACAAATATCCCCTCCCCAGAATTGACGATTTGTTTGATCAGTTACAGGGTGCCAAATGTTTTTTGAAGATTGACTTGAGATCGGGCTACCATCAAGTCAGAGTTAGAAAAAAAGATGTACCCAAGACAGCTTTCCGAACACGGTATGGCCATTATGAATTTTTAGTTATGTCATTTAGACTAACAAATGCACCAGCTGTGTTCATGGATTTAATGAATAGGGTGTTTAAGCCATTTCTAGACGTGTCCGTGATGGTGTTTATAGATAACATCTTGGTTTATTCACGATCACAAGAGGACCATGCTAATCACTTACGGCAAGTGTTACAAATCCTTCGTGAGCGTAAGCTGTATGCAAAGCTCTCTAAATGTGAATTTTGGTTGAAGTCCGTAGCATTCTTGGGTCACATTATATCAGATGAAGGGATAAGGGTTGATACGCAAAAGATTGAAGCGGTGAAAAATTGGCCAAGGCCTACGACGCCTACGAAAATTCGTAGCTTCCTTGGGTTGGCAGGTTACTATCAAAGGTTTGTTGAAGGGTTTTCTTCCATTGTTGCACCTTTGACAAAGCTTACACACAAGGCCATAAAGTTTCAGTGGAATGATGCATGTGAGAAAAGTTTCCAAGAGCTGAAAGATAGATTGACTTCTACACTGCTATTAGTACTTTCGAAAGGCACATAAGGGTATACAGTATATGATGATGCTTTTGGAGTTGGCCTAGGGTGTGTATTGATGCAGCACGGTAATGTAATAGCATATGCCTCACGACAGTTTCCACCACATGAGAGAAGCTATCCCACACATGATCTTGAGTTAGCAGCTGTAGTGTTTGCTTTAAAGATATGGCGCCATTATTTGTATGGAGTTCATGTTGACATCTACACTGATCACAAAAGTTTGCAATATATCTTTAAGCAGAAAGACTTAAATCTGAGGCAGCGAAGGTGGCTTGAGCTATTGAAAGATTATAATATTGATATCCTATATCATCTAGGAAAAGCAAATGTGGTAGCTGATGCATTGAGCCGCAAGGCAATAGGAGGCACTAGTGGCCAGTTGACGGAGAAGCAAGACTTAGTCAAGGATCTACATCAATTAGCCAGCTAGGGGGTCGCCTTCTTGAATCCTCAGATGAAGGGGTTATTGTACAAAATGTGGCAGAATCTTTATTAATAGCTGAAGTGAAAGATATGAAGTAATGTATAATTGCTTGGTTGAGTAACATCCCAGGGGCGATATAAAAGCCTAGCATGGGTTATCACAGTAACATCCCAGGGGCGATATAAAATCCTGGCATGGGTTATCACAGTAACATCCCAGGGGCGATATGAAAGCCTAGCATGGGTTAATCACATACCAGGGGTTAAAATACCTAGCATGGGTTAATCTTATCCCAAGGGCGACAGAAAAGCCTAGCATGGGTAGAACGATAAATATGAATAAATGTAAAGGCAAAAGAAGTAAAGGATGTAATGTACATGGTTCCACATATGCAGACCGATCGTTTATCTGTACTGACTACTCTCTTATATTGATTTCATGGAAGTACTTATATATATCATGCAGTTTCATATGAGCCTTACATACTCAGTACATTCTTCGTACTGACGTCCCTTGGGGGACTTACCTTACTCGGTGCAGGCACAGGTGCTAGTAGACCTCCACAGTAGGTTGCAGGTCATTTGCAGATCTTTGGTGAGCTCCAGTTGGATCGGGGCTTTCTGAGTCACAGTTGTACATTTTTTTTGGTATTATAAATGTTGTATGAAGCGGGGACTTGTCCCGACTTTAGGATGGTTATGTATATGCATCTGTTAGAGGATTTGTAGACGTATGTGGTGAGATGAATGAAAGAATGTATGTCCATTTTGACTTGGTGGCCCTAACGGCCAAGTTTTATATATTTATATGTCACATGTCTTTCCATGACTTTTGCTATTAGCAACTTGCATGTATACGTGATGGTGGTGTTTCTTGAATGACATGCATATGAATGGACATGGATGAATATTGGTTCTCTCAGGCCTTATCGGCTTCGGGTGCCAATCCACCCCGTTGGAATTCGAGGTGTGACACATTATCTCTCTTGCCCTTTGCTTGGAATCTAGGCTTACAACAACATGACTAGACAAAGGTGTCATGATTAATGGAAACAAAGGATTAAAACCATTACTTGCTTCAAATGGAGAAATCCCAATAGAAGAATGGAAAGACCGGCTATATGCAAATTCAATCAAGGGTAAACGGTTTTCCCAAGTAGTTAGGGTTCCTTTAATCATAAACCTAAGCATGTTACCAAGAGTTCGATTGACTACCTTGGTTTTCCCATCAGTTTGGGAGTGGCAAGAAGTAGAAAACATAAGTTTGGTACCAAGTGTACCCCAAAGACTCTTCCAAAAATGGCTAAGAAATTTGGAATCCCTATCACTCACAATGGTTTGAGGTACTCCATGCAATTTAAGTACTTGAATGACAAGTAAGGATGCAACATGAGATGCATCATCAGACGTATGGCATGGAATGAAATGAGTCATTTTATAAAATCTATCCACTATAACAAATATGCTATCATTTCCTCTCTTAGTCTAGGAAGTCCTAACATAAAATCCATAGAAATTTCTATCCATAAACCACTAGGAGTAGAAAGAGGAGTGTACTTACCTTGAGGCCGAGTCTTAGATTTGTCTTGCTTGATCTAGATATTGTCCACAAATCCGCTCCACATCATGCTTGATCTTGGGCCAATAGAATTGTTCCATAAGAATGTCAATTGTCTTGGGTACCCCCAAAGTGCCCCATCAAACCACCACTATGAGCCTCTTTTATAAAAAAACTCTCTCAATGAACTCATGGGCACACAAACCTGCTCATCCTTGAACAATAAACCATCAACCAATTGAAACCTATCAACCTGTTTCCCTTGATTAAGACTTTCAAAAGTCTCCTTGAAATCGAAATCCATAAAATAGAATCCCTTCAAGAGGAAATCCCCATCATCTTAGAGGGTAAAGCATTGACCAAAACATAGCTTCTTGATAGAGCATCCGCCACCACATTCTCTTTTCCTTGCTTGTAGTTGATCACATATGGAAAGGTTTCAATGAACTCAACCCATTTAGCATGTCGCTTGTTCAGCTTGGATTTCCCCTTAAGGTGTTTCAAGGACTCATGATTGGTCCATATTACAAATTCTTTGTTTCATAAGTAGTTTTTCCAATGAGCCAACACCCACACAAGTGCATACAACTCCTTGTCATAAGTTGAGTACCTAAGAGAAGCCTCCTTTAGCTTTTCACTAAAGTAAGCTAATGATTTACCTTCTTTCATCAATACTTCACCAATACCAACACCCGAAGCATCACATTCATTCTCAAAAGCTTTATCAAAGTTGGATAGTTGAAGTAAGGGTGAGGAACTCAACATCGATTTCAAGGATTGAAAAGACTTCTCTTGTTCATCTCCCTACACAAAAGGTACATTGTTTTTTATCAATTCGGTCAAAGGAAAATCAATTGAACTAAAGCCCTTTACAAATCGCCGGTAAAAGCTTGCCAACCCATGAAAACTTCTTACCTCAGTTGCATTAGTTGGAGTTGGCCATGACTTGATGGATTCCACCTTTTCTTTATCAACCTCAATAGCATTTTCACTAACCACAAAACCTAAAAAGACAACCCTTTCAACACAAAATGAACACTTCTTGAGATTAGCAAAGAGCCTTTCTTGTAGCAAAACATCAAACACTTGCTTCAAATGGATCACATGCTCTTTAATTATCTTACTATACACAAGGATGTCATCAAAATAAACCACCACAAACTTGTTGATGAAAGGCATGAGAACATGGTTCATCAACCTCATGAAAGTGCTTGGAGCATTTGTCAACCCAAATGGCATGACAACCCACTCATACAACCCAAAATTTGTCTTGAAAGTTGTTTTCCACTCATCACCTGATTCATGCGAATTTGATGATAACCACTTCGAAGATCAATCATTGAGAAGACACTTGATCCACACAATTCATCTAACATGTCATCAAGTCTAGGAATTAGATGCCTTTTTTTTTTATGGTAATCTTGTTCACGTCTCTACAATCAATGTACATCTTCCAAGTGCCATCCTTTTTGGGAACAAGGATTACCGATATGGCACAAGGACTTAAGCTCTCTTTGATCAAGACCTTCTCAAAAAGTTCTTCCACTTGCCTTTTTAGTTCCTTGGTTTCTTCTAATTGCTTCTATAGGCCGGCCAATTTGGAATTTGTGAACCCGATACAAAATCAATTTGGTGCTTAATTCCCCACAAAGTTCGTAATCCCTTAGGCATCTCCTCCGTAAATAGATCACCAGTCCTGTAAAAGAGAAGAAATAATACTAGGCAAAATTCTAGTAGCTTGGTTAGCATCCAACAAAAGATTAGTGTTGACAAGGCACACGAGAAAGCATTCCTCATCCACACCCTTGAGACAATTTCTTTGCTTGGATATCATACACATGTTCTTCTTATTCTTAGACAAGTCACTTCCTTCCTTTGGAAAATTTGTGGAAATTTCACCCTCACTCCTCCTCATCTACCCTTATCCTCTCTAGAAGATTCTTCATAGCCCTATAGTCTTCACTCACTTGATATGGAGTGAGAGGTGCAAGTACATACTTCTTGCCTTCAAACATAAAAGTATACTTATTAGACCTTCCTTGGTGTACAACATCTCTATCAAATTTCCACGGCCTTCCCAATAATACATGACAAGCCAACATAGGCACAACATCACAAATCAACTTTTCATTGTACTTGCCCACACTAAATCGGATACTTGCTTGTTTGAGGACTTTTATCTCACCACTATCATTGAGCTATTGTAGTTTGTAAGGGTTGGAGTGTTTTCTTGTGGGAATTTGCATACGCTCCACTAAAGAACTACTTACTACATTGGTGCAACTCTCACTATCAATAATCAAAGAACACACCTTATCTTAGGTTTTGCACCTAGCATGGAATAAATTCTCCCTTTGATCAAGCTCTTCTTTGGCAAGGGCTCCCATAATTTGCCTCACAACACAAGAAATATTGGTATTCACCTTTAATTCTTCATCACCATCGTGCAAAGGTCTTTCTTTTTCAAGGAACAAGAAAAATTCACCCTCTCATCCAACCTTTCTTCTTCATCCCATGAAGCATCTCCCTCTTCCTCACTTTTGTCTCTCTCTTTCTCACTCTTTTTAACACCCTCTTCCTCATCCTTGGTTCTATACCCATCCCGTAGTGCAACAATTGTTCTTCTTTTAGGACACTCACTAGTAACATGTCCCCTTTCTTGGCATCTAAAGCATTGAATGGTAGAAGGTCGAGGAAAGTTAGGTTTGACATAGTTACCTCCTTGTGGCTTCTCATTTTTTTTGGATTTGTAATCAAACTTGACTTGAGTATCTTGGCAAACACCCTTAGATTTCCCTTTAGAAGATGTCGCCTTCCAATTGTCTCTACTCTTGTCCCATGTGGAAGTGGAAGTTCTCTTGTCCTTGTAGGACTTTTCTTCTTTCAAATTTGTTTCAACCTTTGAGGCATCATGAAAGGCTGCTTCAAGAGTATCATAGTGTTTAAGTTTCAAAGGCTTTAAAATATCATACCTCAAATTGGCCACGAATTGAATCACTGTACATTGCAAGCTTTCTTCAAGTTTAGACTTCATTCTCAAGTTTTATAACTCATCGTAATGTTCTTCCACACTTTTGGAACCTTGCCTCAATATATACACCTTCTTGAGCACTTCTTTGTAGCAGTTTGGAGTCAAGTACCTCATCTCCATAAGTGTAATCAATTTTAGCCACGTAGGCAACTCATAATTGTGATGGCTCTCCCTTTCCCTCCTCTTGGACTCCCACCAAGATGAGGCATACCCTTCTAATTGTGTGACAACATACTTTTCCTTCAAAGTTTCCAAAATATTATTTGTGAGAAAGATCCGCTCACTTTGAACTTTCCATTCCAAGAACTCATCGGGGTTACTACTTTCTTTGAACCTTGGAAGAGTGACCTTGATAGTGTTCAAGCCTCGATATTGATCATTCCTCTCCCCAAACCTATCTTCTTTAATTCCCATCTAATCGCCTTTATATCTTATTCTATCTCCTTTATTTCCTATCCTATCTCTTCTATTCTCATATTCTTGACCTCCCATGCCTCGGCCCCACCTCAATTCCTGAGGCTAAAACCCTTTCCTTGGTACTCCATAACCACCCCTTCCTCCATGCTCCCAAAATTCATCATTATTGAGCTCACCATTCATTTCATCATAGAGGGTATTTTGGTATTGGAAGTCTTGGTATGGAATTTGTTGCTCATTTTATAGAGGTCATTTATGGGAATCATGTAAAGATGCATTTGATGTGTTTCGGATTGGAGTTTGGTTTCGGATTTGTTCGTCCACAAGAAATCAATTCTCTTTTGGAGGATGATAGAGTTGTGGATGGTGATATAGTGTAGGTTGTCTTGGAAAGTTTGGAGTGTTGTTCGTTTGGAAGGTAGGTTGTTGGAAGTTTTGGGTTTGATTTGGTGGAGGGTAACATAATTTATGAGTTTGCCCCGGAGTAATGGTGGTGGATTGCATCGATGCCCTCCTTATCTCCTCATTTTCTATTTGAATTAATTTCCCTCTCTCAACCCATACCAACCTTTCCTCCATACCTCCTATTCTTCCATTCATTCCCGCTCTCATTCCATTCATATCCGCACTCATTTCCGCTATTTATTTGGTGAGGTGGGTGATAGCCTTCATGATCTGGTTTGAGGATTCACCACTTGGACTTGAATTTGACATGGTACCTACAAAACTCAACAAACAATATTAGTAGAAAAAGCCTCACGTCACTCATATGTAAACTCTCAACTCACCTCCTAAAGCGTCGTCTCAAGATTGATAGTGAACTAGCTTTTCTCGATCAATTCAAGATCACCTATGCTTTATGGGGGAATGGGTTCTTGTGACTCTTGAAAGAAGGACGACTCCATTGAAGGTAGAAGGACTTGAATCAAGAAGTTTATCAATGAATTAAGATGAGAAAAGTTGAAGAAAATAAGCCCGAAAGAAAACGGACTCAAAAAAAATTAAGTAACAAAAGTAGAAAAATTACTCGTATTGCTTAATTGATAGATCAAAGAGAGGATTTGTGTCACACCCCGAATCCCATTCGGGACGGACTGGCACCCGAAGCCGATAAGGCTCGAGAGAACCAATCGTTGCTCATATCCATTAATATGTATGTCTTTGTATGAACCTCATTATGCCTCATACAACTATGCGGAAATCATGGAAACATATGTTATATATATATACGAAACTTAGTCATTAGGTACATTAAGTAAAAACGGACATACATCTCATACATTCAGTTTCCCACATATGTATACAAAAGCCTCTAACAGGTGCATCTACAAGACCAACTTAGAGTCGAGACACGTCCCCGCTTTATACAACATTTACAACAACAAAACAAATGTACAGCTGTGACTCGAAAAGCCCCGAACCTACTGGAGCTCACCAATGATCTGCAATAACCGGCAACCTACTGTGGAGGTCTACTGGCACCTGCGCCTGCAGCATTTAAAGAAAGCCCCCAAGGGGGTCAGTACGAAGAATGTACTGAGTATGTAAGGCTATAAGAAACTACATTATACATAAGAATGTCAATGGAATAACATATGAGAGAATAGTCAATGTGGATAAACCATCGCTTCATATGTGTGGAAATATGTACCTTGCTTCTGTTATTGTTATTTCCAATCATTCACTCATCTCCTTATCTTTTATATAATATATTTCATAATTACTCTCATTCAAAAGAATTGTCTTCACTCAAGAGACTTGCCTCCAAGAGATTTCTTTCATTGCGTTAACGCTCATCATCATTATTATTAGTCTCTATCGGGGGTTTTAATATAACATACATCCACCTTATAGGTGGGTTATAATAGATAACATACATCCACTCTATAGGTGGGTTATAATAAATAACATACATCCACTCTATAGGTGGGTTATAATATAAAATACATCCACTCTATAGGTGGGTTATAATAGAACATGCATCCACTCTATAGGTGGGTTATAATATATTACCTACATATTTCTTCATTTCTTACTTGGGAGAGATTGATTCATTCACTTATGGGAGATTGATATAATGATAGTCATAACATTATTAGAACTTGGAACATAACATTTTCGGAACTTTAGAGTCATAATATTATTGGAACTTTGGAATCGTGTCCACCCTACATCTATTATTTTCCTTCACTTTTGCAACCAACAAATATACGTAACTTACTTTCTTTCTTTTGAGAGATTGGTATATTTGCTCATGAGGGATTGGTATATTTGTAGTCATGATATTATTGGAAGCTTTAGATCATAACATTATTAAGACTTTAGAGCCATGTCCATATTTATGTAACACATGAACAAAAATAACTAATGAATGAGGAATATGTGACTCAACAATAGATAACAACTTGAAATGAGATACCTTTGGACATTTCGGAATGGAATAGGTACAATGTCAATATGATCAATATGCTGCAGAAGGATACAGAAAGAGTAGTCTTACATACCTTATGATCTCAATATTAATATACCGTCCTAGATGTGAATACAACAATCCAGTTCCTTCCTTACGTGTCACTCTACAACACAAGTTCATAACGGAGCTCACGTTAATAACTAGTTACCTTACAAGTGCATAAGACGACAATGAATTACGTGACTGCTATATAGCATCATTTCGTCCTTTACAATACAATCCACTGCATTATCATACCAACAACACCATCATGTTTCACACATTGACAAAGACATCATACATCAATAACATTTCACACCAAGTTTACCCTTTACACTTCCTCATTAACACTACGTTACCTTTTCCCTGTCAAGTCACTCGATAGCTTTCACAATAACACTTTAACAACAATCAATATTTTATACCATTAAAAATACCTCCGGGATACTCCTTTATGGTCATTTAAAAGGTACTATAAGTTGATAAGTGCATCCATAAAGGGTATAGGGGCTTTGGGGGGTCAAAGAGATGCAAAAACAACCAAAACGAACTTCTGGGATGACCTGCGAAGCCACCTGCACCCGCAGGTGGCTGACCTGCATCCACAGGTGACCCTTGGCAGTATCCAAGGGCACCTGTGAAGTCACCTGCTCCCGCAGGTGCTTCGTCTGCGAGGGCGGGTGCCCGTTTCAGCCAAAAAGTGTCTCTTTTGGGTCCTTTTATGCCATGAATGGTCCATGATCATAACTAAACTTCTCTTGAAATATTTTAGATCATCTTGGATTCCAAAAATCATCCATGGTTTCACAACACACATGAACATCACCAAAACCACACTTTTCCTTCAATACACCACCAAATCCATGCTCAAATTTGCAATAACAATTCCAAACATTATGTACAAGAATAAAACAAGTTAAGTGTATAATCACATATCACATGTAAATATTGAAACCATAAAATTCACTTCCTTCAATACCACAAGTCCATTTTCAAGTTTACAAGGAAAAAACCTTCACCGATTAACCAAACATAAATTGTTTCACACATAGTGAACTTCTCACACTTCACCAGCATAACCAACATGATCTACACCATATTCCATGCATATAATATATTAAATCATAAGCATAAACACTTACCAAAGCTTTCCAAGGAGTGATCTTGTCCGAAGAGGAAGATAGCTTAGGGTTTGAGTGTTGAGAGAATGTTGTGGAATTGTCTAGAAAATGGCATGTGTAATATGCTGAATAAATATGATTTTTTGCCTTATAATATGGTCATCCTTAGCCACTTAAGTCAAATATGAGGTGTTACTTGGGTCACTTGATGAATGGGTCACTTTCCCCTTTTTGGGCCAAGTCTTTTTGCCTAATATTTTGGCCTTAATTGAGCCCAATTCATTAGATTAAATTCAGCCCACTTAAATTAATTCATAATACCTCAAAACTCCCATGTACAAATAATTCCATGAAGGTTACGGTAATCCACTAGGTTCGGAAATGTCTGGGGTGTTACATCCTTCCCCTCTTAGAAACATTCGTCCTCGAATGTTAATGACAGTACTTAATCCAACAAATGTATGTCGCACCCCATAACCAGTCAATTAACTCATAAATTCCGAGGAGGGGATATTTATTTGTAACTTTCACCTTACTTAGTTACTGACTAAAAGTAGGTCGAGTGCCTGGCATCACATCAATACCAACTCATACATCGAGGAAATTTATTTAACCTCGGAACCAAGTAAAGAGTTGGTGGTTCCACACTAATATCTTTCACTCTTACTAAGTGACATATGTACCTCTTAGAGATCATTTTCCTTGTCTTAAGATAGGAAGTAAACTTACCTCTCGTTGCTCTAACATTATCCCTTCATTCCACCATAAATAATTACTGTACAATTACGATATATTCTCTTCGCTTCACTAGATTCACTAACTAGTGTAAATACGTTCTTTCACCCCTTTTTTTTCTGCAATCAATGGAATAACATATGATAATGTCAAATAAAGGTCACTCAATGCATAAACCTTATGTAAAAATACAAATACTGTACCTATGCTCTTTTGTGGACACTATCTCATCATGTGTCCTGGCCTACGACACCAAAAACAAACATTCGTGTCAAACCAGCATTCACCTGGATGAAACTTCCCGCAGCGCTGGCACAGCTGACGAGAAAATCTTGCTGTCTGTGAACCTCGAACCACACTGCTTTGCCCAGCATGACTACCTCTAGATCCTTGAAATTGAGGTGGAGTACCTGCTGTAGGGTTCGAAAATAATGGTCTAGGCGATCTAGAAAGAACTCGAGGTCTAAATTCTCCTTGGGACGCCATAAACTATCCCGTCGGTCAGCCCTCTTTGACGGCCCTTCTTCGAATTCTTGTGTCGTTCTCCGTTGCCTCTGACCCAAAAGCTTGTATTCTTGCTATATCCATGTCTCTATTTAATGCAGCAATAGTACAGCCCCTTACCAAATATAGCTCCAATCTGCTCACATACCGATGGACTTTGTCGACCATAGTGGCTACTACATTTGGAGCATACCTAGCCAAGGAAATAAATCAGAGACTGTACTCCCTGACGCTTATATTCCCTTGACGAAGACTTAAAAATTGATCCGCACGAGGCTCTCGCATCTCATAGGGAAGATAGTGATCAAGAAAGGTCGTTCTAAATTCCTCCCAACTAGGTAGAAGTGCACCTATACCCCTAGATCATTTCCAATCTCCGTACCATAATATAGCCTCTCCTTTTAGTCTATATGCTTCAAGCTCTACTGTTTCTATACCAGTTACGTGCATAACCTCTAGGGCCCTTTGAATTTGGTCCACGAGGTCCTGTGGATCTTCATTCAAATCTGATCCGCTAAAGGTGGGAGGATCCAATTTCAGAAAATCCTGTGTCCTCCGACTAGCAGCCCTATCTGTATCATCATTCCTTACCGTTGGACCAATTTGTCCTTGAGTCCATGAAACAACTATACGAGTCAACATTTGCACCGCATCGCTTAAATCCCGTACAGTATCATTAACAGGTGTTTCGGCAGGTTCTTCTCTCCCTCCTAGATCTTCTGGAGCTAGAACAGTAGGGGAAGCCTGCGTTGCAAACTCAGTTTCAGCCCCGCCCTGACTAGCTTGGTCAGGTGGTGATTTACTCATTCCTTCTCCGGCAGGCATATCTTCCTGCTTATCTTTGCCCCTATCTTGTCTTGTCATCGGCATTTTACTATATCAAAGAAAACCAATTAAAATGGTCAGATATCATTCCACTTACCACATTGGCTCTACTGCAAGATCTAGGAATGAAGAAAAGAAACAACCCCTAAATGTCCCATAGCCTCCTACTTATAAATGTGGCGCGCAACACATCCATAAGCAAGACTCTACTTAGACATGACTTTGTAGACACCCTTAGAACGACCTGCTTTGATACCACTTTTGTCACACCCCGAATCCCATTCGGGATGGACTGGAACCCGAAGCCGATAAGGCTCGAGAGAGCCAATCATTGCTCATATCCATTCATATTCATGTCTTCGTATGAGCCTCATTATGCCTCATACAAATATGCGGAAGTCATGGAAACATATTCTATATATATATATACGAAACTTGGTCGTTAGGGCCATTAAGTCAAAACGGACATACATCTCTTACATTCAGTTTCCCACATATTTCTACAAAAGCCTCTAATAGATGCATCTACAAGACTAACTTAAAGTCGGGACACGTCCCCGCTTTATACAACATTTACAACAACAAAACAAATGTACAACTGTGACTCAGAAAGCCCTGAACTAACTGGAACTCACCAATGATCTGCAATAACCGGCAACCTACTGTGGAGGTCTACTGGTACCTACGCCTGCAGCATTTAAAGTAAGCCCCCAAGGGGGTCAGTACTAAGAATGTTCTGAGTATGTAAGGCTATAAGAAACTACATCATACATAAGAATGTCAATGGAATAACATATGAGAGAATAGTCAATGTGGATAAACCATCGCTTCATATGTGTGGAAATATGTACCTTGCATCTGTTATTGTTATTTCTGATCATTCACTTATCTCCTTATCTTTTATATAATATATTTCATAATTACTCTCATTCAAAAGAATTTTCTTCACTCAAGAGACTTGCCTCCAAGAGATTTCTTTCGTTGCTTTAACGCTCATCATCATTATTATTAGTCTCTATCGGGGGTTTTAATATAACATACATCCACCTTATAGGTGGGTTATAATAGATAACATACATCCACTCTATAGGTGGGTTATAATAGATAACATACATCCACTCTATAGGTGGGTTATAATATAACATACATCCACTCTATAGGTGGGTTATAATATATTACCTACACATTTCTTCATTTCTTACTTGGGAGAGATTGATTCATTAGATTGATTCATTCACTTATGAGAGATTGATATAATGATAGTCATAACATTATTAGAACTTGGAACATAACATTGTCGGAACTTTAGAGTCATAATATTATTGGAACTTTGGAATCGTGTCCACCCTACATCTATTATTTTCCTTCACTTTTGCAACCAACAAATATACGTTACTTACTTTCTTTATTTTGAGAAATTGGTATATTTGCTCATGAGGGATTGGTATATTTGTAGTCATGATATTATTGGAAGCTTTGGAGCATAACATTATATTATTGGAAGCTTTGGAGCATAACATTATCAAGACTTTAGAGCCATGTACATATTTATGTAACACATGAACAACAATGACTAATGAATGAGGAATATGTGACTCAACAATCTGAAATGAGATACCTTTGGACATTTCGGAATGGAATAGGTACAATGTCAATATGATCAATATGTTGTAGAAGGATACAGAAAGAGTAACATTACATACCTTATGATCTCAATATGAATATACCGTCCTAGATGTGAATACAACAATCCATTTCCTTCCTTACGCGTCACTCTACAACACAAGTTCATAACGGAGCTCACGTTAACAACTAGTTACCTTACAAGTGCATAAGATGGCAATGAATTACGTGACTGCTATATAGCGTCATTTCGTCCTTTACAATACAATCCACTGCATTATCATACAAACAACACCATCATATTTCACACATTGACCAAGACATCATAAACCAATAACATTTCACACCAAGTTTACCCTTTACACTTCCTCATTAACACTACGTTACCTTTTCTCCGTCAAGTCACTCGATAGCTTTCACAATAACACTTTAACAACAATCCATATTTTATACCATTAAAAATACCTCCGGGATGCTCCTTTATATTCATTTAAATATGCTCCTTTATAGTCATTTAAAAGGTACTATAAGTTGATAATTGCATCCATAAAGGGTATAGGGGCTTTGGGGGGTCAAAGAGATGCAAAAACAACCAAAACGAACTTCTGGGATGACCTGCGAAGCCACCTATGCCTGAAGGTGGATGACCTGCATCCGCAGGTGACCCTTAGCAGTATCTAGGGGCACCTGTGAAGTCACCTGCACCCGTAGGTGCTTCGTCTGCGAGGGCGGGTGCCCGTTTCGGCCAAAAAGGGTCTCTTTTCGGTCCTTTTATGCCATGAATGGTCCATGATCATAACTAAACTTATATTGAAATATTTTAGATCATCTTGGATTCCAAAAATCATCCATGGTTTCACAACGCACATGAACATCACCAAAACCACACTTTTCCTTCAATGAACCACCAAATCCATGCTCAAATTTGCAATAACAATTCCAAACATTATGTACTAGAATAAAACAAGTTAAGGCTATAATCACATCTCACATGTCAATATTGAAACCATAAAATTCACTTCCTTCAAGACCACAAGTCTATTTTCAATTTTACAAGGCAAAAACCTTCACCGATTAAGCAAACATCATAGTGAACTTTTCACACTTCACCAACATAACCAACATGATCTACACCATATTCCATGCATATAATATATTAAATCATAAGCATAAACACTTACCAAAGCTTTCCAAGGAGTGATCTTGTCCGAAGAGGAAGATAGCTTAGGGTTTGAGTGTTGAGAGAATGTTGTGGAATTGTCTAGAAAATGCATGTGTAATATGGTGAATAAATATGATTTTTTGCCTTATAACATGGTCATCCTTAGCCACTTAAGTCAAAGATGAGGTGTTACTTGGGTCACTTGATAAATGGGTCACT
Source organism: Capsicum rhomboideum (assembly GCA_031232105.1). Lineage (NCBI taxonomy): Eukaryota > Viridiplantae > Streptophyta > Magnoliopsida > Solanales > Solanaceae > Capsicum > Capsicum rhomboideum. The sequence goes on from CP124712.1 coordinate 85,276,163, forward strand.
TTCCCCTTTTTGGGTCAAGTCTTTTTGCCTAATATTTGGGCCTTAATTGAGCCCAATTCATTAGATTAAATTCAGCCCACTTAAATTAATGCATAATACCTCAAAACTCCCATGTCCAAATAATTCCTTGAAGGTTATGGTAATCCACTAGGTTCGGAAATGTCCGGGGTGTTACAATTTGATGTTTTAAAACTAGTTAAAAAGTGATTAAAGATGTTAATTACTTGTTAAATAGTTGAGAAATCGAAAGAAGAAAGAGTAGGAAAAAGAACCAGGGAGTTTAGACACTTAGAAAAATTTTTAGGTCCCAAAAACTTAGGACCCAAAAAAAAAACTAAGTGTCAAAAAATGTTGCTCTCTGAAACTGCATGTAACGCGCCTGCAGAGAATTGGTTCTGATTTTGCTGACATCAACTGCCATGTGAAAGGTTGTTGTTGGTCCACGTCGGCAGTTGACTTGTTGATTGCTGACGTGGCATATCCGCGTGGAAATTAATAATATATTTTTTCAAAATTTAATAAATATTTTTTTTCCAAATTTCCACAAGTGGACCCACAAACACCTTTGATCAAATTTGACTTGAAATTTTCGGATCAAAGTGTACTTCTTCTCTCTGCTTCTCCAAGAACAATATGAAGGTGTTCAAGAACACCAAAAACCACAAATCAAACCCCAGCACACCCAAATCAACTCAAAATTTAGGAGTAGCTTCCCCATGACTTAGAGAACAAACCCCAATGAATTTTAATCCTCAATTTCTCCTCAATCAACAAACCCACTTTCCAAGTTTTGAAAACTCAAAAGCTTGAAAACCATTTAATGGTAACTTCACTTCTAAAATTCAGATTTGAATGAGATTTGAAATCTAGACTCAAAAAATACTAGGGAATCAAGATCTAGTGTCAAATCAATAAATCAAAACAAAAAAAAATCCAAATTTTTTTTTGGATTTTTGGATAATTTTTAATTTATCTTTTTTTGGATTTTTGAAGAAATCAAAATCCCAATATTAAGATTTGTGAAAACAAAACTTAACCTAGGCTCTTGATACCAAAATGTTAAGAATCAAAGAACAAAAAGAGGAAAGAAGGAAGAACAAGAAAAGAGATATGTGGATTAATACCTAAGTATTGAAATTATGGGCAACAAGGGGCTTGATACCCTTACCTCCCAATTGATTTTGTTGGATATTAGGGTCGTGGGTCGCCCATGTGGACCCGACCTGACCCGACCTGATATGTTTTTGTTTGAAGATCAGATAAGAATGAATTCAAATGAGAAGTTAAATGTGATTTTGAAAAAAAAGAGGGAACAGTTTTTTTTATAAACTGATCCATACGGCTCTTTAAAAGAGCAACTCTTCTTTTCATCAACACAGAAGAAAACATATCGCAGAAGACAACATATCACAAAGAAATACAAAAACACCATAAGACTCTTAGTTTGTGATCTAAACTTTGTTTCCTAGTGATTCAAAGTAGACTTTGGGGCAAATATTTTTCGTAGCAAAATAACAACTTCCGCTGCAACAGATTAAGGTACACAATCTGATTTTGCTCCGATTTACTTACATTGGTATCAGAGCCGTGGTTAAATTGCCCTATTTTGCATGTAATTTCTTGAGTATAAACCTAATTACATGTTTTCGAGACTTCTATTTTCCTTGGAAACAAAATTGGTGTGTAAAACTCATAAAAAATTGAATAATTACTCACCTATTAAATATAATAGAGGTCCAAAAATAGATCGCATTTTTCTTGAAACCCAATATGAATCGATCCCACAACCTTCTGATCTGAAATCAGACACGCTACCACTACGCCGCAGATCTAAAGGTTTCTCGATTTCTCCACATTTTTTTTGAATATGAACTGTTGATAAGTTAGATTTACATTCATGTTTCTTTGTCTCCATGAATCCTTTTGGGATTTTTTTTAGAAGCAGTGAATAAGAATAGACATGAGAAGAAGGTGTTTAATAATGTGGAGAAGAGGACAAGGATAGTGTGTGGAAAGAATGGGTCATCTGCATATATTCTAAAAAAGAAGAGAAGATAAAGTAAGAGAAAATAGGATTACTTTATTAAAAGTTTTATGGAAAAAATGAACTACTTGTACTAGTTGCACAGATAGATAGACGTGTAGAGTTAGAAAAGTGCTTAATTTTTTTATAAAGTGCTAGTGCAATTTCCATGGGAAAAATGAAATACTAGTACTAGTTGCACAGATAGACATGTAGAGTTTGTACTTTTTTTTGTTTTAAAGGAATAGAAAAAATAAAATAATATATACCAATTTAATATGTGGTCTAAATTAATTCTGTTTTAGGCTATGATTTAATATTTAGAGTGTATATTTATAGCCATATGTTGTTACTATATATAAATATATACATTAATTTCCTTTGTTTTTAAGGGAGAAATTGACCATTTTTTTGTGACAAGATAATAGTTTATATAAGTGAATAAATTGGTCTTTATAATTTGTTTAGTTCTTAATTTTTTTTAACGGGTTTTGCCTTCTAAAATTAATTGTGGCATAAGTTGCTACATTGAATGGTATAGCCATTCTGATTGTTTCTTTGTTCCTATTTCAGACATGGCTGAACAGGGACAAACTCGAATCACTCCAAGTGGGAGTTCAGGATGTCGAGCAAAGAGACAAAATGGAAGAGCACGCCATCAACGGACATGTTTTTGAGGTCGTGAGATCATACGAATTGGTGTCCCAAGGGCAACGCAAAATCTGTTACGAAATGAAAGAACTATACGAAGGGAAAGAGAAAAGAAACTAAAAGAGTTCAAGTCTTTTAAGATGTCCCCTAGTATTTCAGCTGCTAATTTTATTCATTTGTTTGAATTAAAGCGTATAGAACTGGAAAACTATGTAGAAATCTCGGATTGGGAAGCTTTAGCAATATTAGTAGATTCTCTCCGTAATCCTTGGGGCGAGAGACGAATTAAAGTTTATCACGAGATTTGGCCTAGCGAGCCTTTTTGGGTGTATATTCGACGTCTCGAATATTTGTGGGATGATTTTCATCTTTGAATTGACTTGAAACTTGAAGTTATTTATTAACATTATTATATATTATATTAATTAAGTTGTTTCTCTCTTTTGATATGAATTCCATTTATTTATTTAAGTTTACTAAAACTTAATTGAAAGCTATCATTAAAATACACATTAAGAAATTAACTTCTAATTTTGGCTTATAAGGCTTGGAAAAAGGTTGATTTCGTTGCACGTGGAATCATTGTTAGTTCTGTGGTTGATGACCTCATTCATGAAGTTGAGGAATTTCCTACTGCTCATGCCATCTGGGCACACTTACGAAGAACATATGGGGGTACATCTGTCACCCGCCTCAGACAGCTGACTATCAAGTTTGACACTTACAAGAAGCGTCACGATCAGAACATCAAACAACACCTTAGGGTGATGTCTAATATGATAGCTCAACTCAAAAGTGTTGGTCATGTTCTCTCGGATGAGCAACAGTTTCAGGCAGTGATTCGGTCTCTTCCCAATAGTTGGGAACATTTGAAGGTTAACTTAACCCATAATGATAGCATCAAAACTTTTTCTGATGTTGCCCGTCATGTTGAACTTGAAGACGAGTGGCTTGGTGCTGCTAAAACTGCTTCTAATGCCTTTATGGAAGAATCAAGTGGAAAGAAGTCTTCAGGCTTCAAGCGTAAGAAAAATTGGAAAAAGAACGGGAAGGGTAAGGAGATCGAAGAAGGACCCTTTGAGAAAAAGAACAAGCCAAATTCCAAGAAGGGAAAAAGGGGTTTCAAGAAGAAAGACAAGAGCAAGATGAAGTGCTACAATTGCCAAGTTCTGGGGCATTTTGCTCGTGATTGTCTCGAGCAGAAAAAGGTAGCATTTCTAAACGCATCTCTAAGTGCTATATATGTTTCTAGCACTGCTTTATTAACTGAATCTTATCCTATGTGGATTGTAGACTCAGGAGCCACCGACCATGTGAGTCATGATCGAGAAGCGTTTGTGGAGTTCCATCGAGTTTCACCTGGATCAAGATGGATATATGTAGGAAATAATGCAAGACTTGAAGTCAAAGGGATTGGCACTTGCAAACTAGACTTGCGTGGTGGCCGGTCATTGATGTTGCATTACATCCTATATGATCCAGAGATTCGACGAAACTTAATATCCGTGTCTGTTCTTTTAGATGTTGTTTTCAATTTGTATTTTAGTCGTAATGGTGTTAGAATAACTCTAGATAATGTTTTTTATGGTTTTGGACTTCGTTATGATCGCTTTATCATTTTAGATTGTAATCCTTCAACTTATGATTATTATGTTGACCGTTGTGTAATGGCATGTTATTCTAGTAATAATGATGTTGATATAATTACATGGCATGCTAGATTGGGTCACATAGGGCAAGATCGAATGAATAGATTAGCTAAGGAAGGACATCTAGGTTCCTTTTTCAAAATTGAAATGCCAACTTGTGAAAATTATCTCGCCGGAAAGATTACACGTAAACCATTTGGGAAGGCTAAAAGAGCTGAATTCCCACTACAATTAATCCATTCTGATATCTGTGGTCCAATGAATGTGAGGGCAAGGTCTAGTGCTTTATATTTCATTACATTTATTGACGATTTCACACGCTTTGGTTATGTCTATTTGATTTCTCATAAATCTGAAGCACTTGAATGCTTTAAAAGATACTTGAATGAAGTTGAGAATCAATTAGATAAAAGTATAAAGGCTTTAAGAACCGATAGAGGTCATGAATATTTGTCAAAACGGTTTGAAGAACTATGTACTGAAAGGGGCATTATCAGACAGTTAACTACTCCTTATACACCTCAACAAAATGGTGTAGTTGAAAGAAGGAATAGAACATTATTGGATATGGTAAGGTCTATGATGGCGCAGGGAAATTTACTAATCTCTTTCTAGGGGGATGCGTTATTGACTGCGGCCTACATATTGAATAAAGTGCCTTCTAAATCAGTATCTTCTACTCCTTATGAACTATGGACTGGTCATAAACCAAAACTTAATGATCTAAGACCTTGGGGTTGTGCTGCATCTATTAAAGATCGTTTTGGTGAGTTTGGTAAACTAAGTCCAAAAGGTAAGAAATGTATCTTTATAAGATACTCAGAACACTCCAAAGGGTATGTGTTCATTGGTGAATTGGGCGATGGAAGTACTACTGAAATTGAATCATGAGATGTCACATTTCTGAAAAATGATTTTCCCAAAAAGGGTGAAATAAAGGATAGTGAGCCTCTTTACGAAATATTGAATTCAGATGATCAAATAATGTCGTCGGACATGCTTGATAATCCATTAGATCAAGAAATAGTTCTTGGTCCAAGTGGGAGTTATGATTCTCAAAATCCTATTGTAACACCCCGTACGTTCCTAACCCTACTTGACGATATTAAATAATATGTACTTAGGTCTCGAGAGCTATAAGTATGCATTTGGTAATGTTATTGGCGAGATAGTTGAATTTGGCTCTTGATATGTGATTAAGCTTGCATAGATGGTGTTTTGCAATTGTCATTGTGCATTTGTGGGGTTCAAAATGAGGCTAAGAGGACCTCAAAATAAAGTGTATTAAGGTTAAGAAGTAAGTTAAAGGATAGGACTTGAAGTATCTAACCGAACCCGCGAAAAAAAAGTCGAAAAATGAAATTTTAGAAAAATTTTAAGGAGGGGCACATTTGGGACCGTTCCATGCCACTCTGGGCTAAAAATTTTATCCCAGAGGCAGTAAGTTGGAGCGCCCAGGGGCGTGCCACCTTGGGTTTTCCACTTTTTCGAAAGTTGGAAATTTCTAAGTCCCAAGGGTATCCGGGGACGTACCGAGACGATTTTTGCCACGTACCTTATACAACATGTATTAAATGAGTCAAATATTATATTGGTATGATAAAATTACTCGAGAACGAATTTGGGGTCAAAATGATGATTTTACCCTTTTGGGCAAAATAGGTCATACGTGGCTAGAATTGCTTGTTCTTGGGATCGAGGCTACGGATATGAATAACATGAGTGGGAATATTGTTTTAACATGTATGATATGACTTTAATACAAGAAATTATTTATTTTACTGGGTTAAGTGAATTGGGCCCAAAAAGGACCCAAAAATGAAAAGAATGCATGGCCCAAAATGGGTCAAATGACCCATTCTTTCAAGACCTTCTAGAAAAAGCATTTAATACTTTAGAAGTGGCTAAGTATGGACATAAATTCTTATAAAAGGGACCAAAAATCTGATTTTTTGGTCATTTGGAAGCTCATGCCTTTTGGTCTATTTTTTTCAACTTATTTTCTCTCAAACCCTAGAAGCTCAAAGACAACTCTTGAAGCAAGATCATCATATTCCAAGCCTTGGTAAGTATTTATTCTCATGGATTAACATATTATATGCATGGTATAGTATGTATATCATGATAGTTATGTTGGCAAGGTGGTGAATGGTGTATTGTTGCTTTTGGTGGAAGATGTGCCATCTTTGTGAATTGAAGGTGGAAAAGAGACTTGATGTCTTAATGAAAAAGCATGGTATGGATAAAATATGAAAATTTATGGTGTTATTTTGTTGTTAAACATGCTATTTTCATATAAGTGTAAATTATGGGATTTTGGCCGATTTGTTGTTGTGAGGTGTGTTGAAGGAAATTGATGGCATAAGTATGATGTTGTGATAATGGAGAGTGGAAAGTGTGAACATGGAATGACATGATATTGGTTATCATGTGTTGGTCAATGTTGGGAATATTGTGGGATTTTTGGAATAATACTTTCATGAATGGTTGTGTCAAGCGGTACATGGCATGTTTAAAGGCAAATATGAGAATTATACTTATTATATGCATTATAAAGTAGTTGGTGGTTAATGTTGGCTCCGTTGTGTATTTGTGTTGTAGAGTGGAACATAAGGAAGGAGCGGAACTATTGTATGCGCATTTAAGATTGTGTGTTGGTATTGAGAATACAAGGTATGTAAGGTTACTTTGTTCGTATCTTTTTGCGATACGTCGTATTCACTTTGGCATTATGCTAGTCCTATCCCGAAATGTGCTAAGGTATTCTATATCCATTTAGAAATGGTTATTATCACATAGTACCTACTCATTGATCACTTGGGAATTGTATGTCTCATATTCGTTAGTCAATGTTCCAAAACCCCAAAAAGGTTATGTTCCAAAGTGCCAATAGTGGCTACACACATACCTCTTGTTCGTTGACTTATGTCTAATGATTTCATTAATGTTATCTATTGTTGAGTCCTATACTCCTCATTCATGAGTTATTGTGGTTCATGGGTTACATAATTATGAAACAGTTCCACAAGTCCCAATCATGTTGTGTTCTTGAGTTTCCAAGAATGTTGTGGCTATGTACATATGTTAATCTCTCATCACTGATTGTATCACTCTCTCATAAGAGGATGAATCAATTCCTCACAAGTATCAATCTATCAAAAGTAAGAATAAAGTAATACACATTTGTTGTTGGTTATGATTTATGGGTGGCAAGTCTAGGGGCATAAGCCTAGCTCGACTCGATCCTGATGTGATAGTTTGGGCAAGGAGGTGAGATTCAGGGTTTACGTACAGTGGGGTACCAAGCACAAGACAGTATGAACCGCCCCAGGTTTCATCGTCGGTTGTGCCAGCGCTGCGGGAGGTTTCATGCCGGTGAATGTCGGTTTGGACAGAATGTTTGCTATTATTGCGGCATGCCAGGGCATGTGGCAAGTGGGTGTCCACGAAGGAACACAGGTGGCATGGCACGACCCACGAGACCAACCTTCGCATAAACATCATATGTGCCTCCTCTAGGTAGAGGTGCACAAGCTGCTGGTCATGCCAAGGGTGCTAAAGGAGAAGCTAGTTCTAGTAACATCCAGGGCAGTACCTACGCCGTGGTGGATCGGCAGAAATTTGAGGCTTCTTCTGATAATGCAACAGGTATATGATCTGTCTTTTTTTTTGTAACGTATTTACATTGATTGATTTGGGGATTTACCCTATCATATTTTATTCCCTGGATTGTTGAAAAAAAAAAAAAGAAGAAGAAACTTTGTGAAAGGATAGTAGAAGTTTTAGTTAATCCATTTGAAACAACTCTACACAAAAGGGGAAATTATTGTGGCTAAAAGAAATGCGTCATGATTATGTGGTAACGACGGGGGGTATAATACATTGGCTAATCTTATTTATTGCAAACGGTGGATGTTCATGTGATCATGGGAATGGATTAGTTGGTTTCTTGTTATACCACGGTGACTTGCCAAGGTATATTTTCACTATCCATACGAACATGTTTCTGAGTGGAAGAGTAATGTGGGGGCACCAAGGAAAATTTTATTGTCTATTGTAAAGTGACGAAATTGATAGACAAGGGGTATGTATGCCAGTTAGTCCAAGAGCGGAAGATTGATGCGAAACCACCAAGTTCTCAATAGATTCCGATGGTCAAATGACTTTCTTGATATATATGCCTGATGAATTTCCAGGCTTACCCCCGAAACAGGAAGTAGAGCTTAATATTGATGTGATTTCAGACCCTCTGCTTATCTCTCTTCTTCTATACATACCATGGCCCCAGTAACGCGATAGGTGAAATGGGACTTGAGAACGTGCATTGACTATTAGCAGTTGTGTAAAGTACCAAGTAAGAACAAATATCCCCTCCTAAGAACTGACAATTGGTTGATCAGTTACAGGGTGCCAAGTGTGTTGTTCCTTTTTATCAAAATGATTGTATTTACTCGTTCTTGCACCAAATATCTCGTAAACAAAAGTAACTTGGGCTCGGGTTATCACCAAGTCAGAGTTAGAAACAAAGATATACCCAAGACAGACTTGCGACCACGTTCTGACTGTAATGGTTCTTAAGTTGTGTCATTGGGACTAACAAATGTACCAGCTGTTGTTCTAGAGCGGATGAATAGGGTGTGCAAACTATTGTTCGATGTAGTTGTAATCGTGTTCATGGATGATATTTTGGTTTAATCAAGATCACAAGAGGACCATGCCAATTACGTAGGGCAGGTGGTACAAGATGGGATCGTAAGTGGAATGCAAAGTTCGCTAAAGTATGAATTTTGGATAAAATCCATAGCATTTTAAGGTCACATTGTATAGGATGATGAAATGAAGGTCGATATGCTAAAGATAGAAACAGTGAAAAACAAAAATTGGCTAAGGCCTGCGATGATTCTTCGTTTCCTTGGGTTGGTTGGTGATCGAGGAGAATGAATAAAGGAGTTTCTTCTATCCCTGGACCCTTACCAGCGCTAATATACAAAGTAACTCAGTTTCAGCGAAGTGATGCATATGAGACAAGTTTCAAAGAATTAGAAGGTAAATTAGCTTCGACACCAGTTTTAGATTTCGCTAAGACACAAAGGTTATGCAATGTATGGTGATGCTTCCGAGGTTGGCCTCGGATGTGTGTCGATGCAGTATGATGATTCGCTAACAGCGTATGCCTCACGGCAGTTGTGGCCATATGAGAGAAACTATATCACATATGGTCAAATGACCCATTCTTTCAAGACCTTATAGAAAAAGAATTTAATATTTTAGAAGTGGCTAAGTATGGACATAAATTCTTATAAAAGGGACCAAAAATCTGATTTTTTGGTCATTTGGAAGCTCATGCCTTTTGGTCTATTTTTTTCAACTTATTTTCTGTCACGCCCCGAATCCCATCGAGACATGATTGGCACCCGTAGCCGATAAGGCCCGAGAGAACCAACCTTTGCCTATGTTCATTCGTATGTATATCTTCGTATGAACCTTATTAAACCTTATGCAACTATGCGGAAAACATGAACATGGAAACATATGCTATACATATATATTTAGGAAACTTGGCCGTTGAGGCCATTAAGTCAAAACAGACATTCGTCTTCTACATACTCGTCTCTTACATCCATACACCCACATATGTCTACAAAAGCCTCTAACATATGCATCAACAAGACCAACTTACAGTCGGTACAAGTCCCTGCTTTATACAATTTATATAACATCACAACAAATATACATCTAGGACTCAGGGGGCTCCGAACCAACTGGAGCTCACCAAATATCTGCAAATGATCCCCAGTCTACAGAGGAAGTCTACTAATGCCTGCACCTGCAACATGTAAGGTAATTCCCCCGAGGGGGTCAGTACGAAGAATGTACTGAATATGTAAGGCTCATAAGAAATTCATCATACATAATAACAACAATAATGGAATTAATATAGGGAAACAGAAATGTGAATGAACTCTCTTGCCGTATGTGGGACCATGGAACCATGTATATTACGTTCTTTACTCCTCTTATCTTCATCTTTTATTCATCTTTATTGTTCTACCCATGCTAGGCTTTTCTGTCGCCCCTGGGATGAGATTAACCTATGCTAGGTACTTTGACCCCTGGGATGTTATGTGAACCCATGCTAGGCTTTCGTGTCGCCCCTGGGATATCATTAACCCATGCTAGGCTTATCGCCCCTGGGATGTTATATTAACCCATGCTAGGCTTTCGTGTCGCCCCTGGGATGTACCATCATAACCCATGCTAGGCTTTTATATCGCCCCTGGGATGTATCGGGATCGACCCATGCTAGGCTTTTCTGTCGCCCCTGAGATTCCACCCGTGTTATTGGGATCGACCCATGCTAGGTATTTTAACCCCTGGGATACCACCCATTATTACTTCTTAATATACACCTCTTATTTCTCTTGTTATTCTTACTTCCATTCTTAAGAGTGATTGAGATATTGAAGGAATCACACATATATACTTCTTCCCTCTTGCTTCATGAGATTGACATCGTCACTTATGGGGAATAGATATATTAACTTGCACCTCACTTCTCTTATTACTCTTGTGAGATCTTATGAGATTGGTACTTTTACTTATAAAAGATTGATACAAAGATAATCATCATAATTGAGGACTTGGAACATGACATGATTGGAAAATGCTATTCAAGAATAAATAGGTTCTTTTATGTTATTACTCTCTTGAGATCGTTCATTTAGGAATGATAACGTTATGACATTTTTGGGAACTTCACTCAATGAACAAGAGACAAACGAATCATCATGCGTTTAATAATAAGACATATATGAATAACAACATACGTCAACCTGAATTTGAGATACTTCAAACCTCTCAGAATTGAAACAAGTCCAATGTCAATGTGAACAACATGTTGCAGAAGGATGTGGAAAAAGGAACCTTACATACCTTGTCTTCTTAATACGAATACACAATTTTAGATGCGTGTACAATAGTCCCGCTCCTCCTTTATGTTTTCACTCTACAACAAGTTCATAACGAACCAACATTAACCACCAATTACCTTATAATGACATACAATAACAATAAGTCACATGTTTAGCTTCAACATGTCATTTCCCCCTTGACAACATCACTTATGAAATCATTATACCAAGAATAACACAATATTCTATACATTGACCAACACATGATAACCAATAGCATGCCACACCAAGTTCATATTTTACACTTCTCCATCATCACAACATCACAATTATGCCATCACTTTACTTCAATACACCTCACAACAACAAATCGGCCAAAATCCCATAATTTGCACTTATAGAAAAATAACAAATTTAATAACAAAATAACACCATACATGTTCATATTTTATCCACATCATGATCTTTTATCAAAGGCACAAGTCCAAATTCAAGCTCAAATCCCATGGATCACAAATCTTATACAAAAGCACAAAGTGCCATGTCCAACATTTCCAACCATAACCAACATGATATACATATTCTCTCATGCTTATAATACGTTAAAGTACAATAATATTCACTTACCCAAGCTTGAAAAATGGTGATCTTGCTCCACAAAGTGCCTTGGGGTTTGAGAGCCAAAGAGGTGTTCTTGGGAAATTTCTAGAATAAAAGATAGAAAAGCATGTGTCTTTTGTGAATTAAAAATCTGATTTGTTTCCCCATTTTATAGAGCCTTAGGTCCATCCTTAGCCATTACATATGAGAGTCTAGAAGGTCAAGGCAAGAATGGGTCTTTTGACCCATTTTGGCCCATGCATTCTTCTCATTTTGGGCCTCTTTTTGAGCCCAATTCACTTCACCCAATAAAATCAATAATTTTTCGTGTTTAAGTCATCTCATATATATTACAATAATATTCCCACTCATGCTATTCATATCCGTAGCCTCAATCCAAAAACCAAGTGATTCTAGCCACGTTTGGCTTATTTTGGCTATAGGGGTAAAATCGTCATTTTGACCCCAAATTCGTTCTCGAGTAATTTTATCATACCAATATAATATTTAATTCATTTCATGTCTATACTCTTGGTTGTAGAATAAACGTAGCAAAAATCGGCTCAATACGTCCCCGGGCACCCTTGGGACTTTAAGAAAAATTCCAACTTTGAAAAGTGACCAAACCCAGCGTGGCACGCCCTTGGGCGCGCTAGCTTGCTGCTTCTGGGCACAAAAATTTAGCCCAAAGCAGCGTGGCACGCTCCCCATCGCGCACTTTTTTTTTTTTTTTTTTTTTTTTTTTTTTTTTTTTTTTTTTACTCTCAAAACTAAGGTAAACATGTACGGGGTGTTACATTTTCTCTCAAACCCTAGAAGCTCAAAGACAACTCTTGAAGCAAGATCATCATATTCCAAGCCTTGGTAAGTATTTATTCTCATGGATTAACATATTATATGCATGGTAGATTATGTATATCATGATAGTTATGTTGGCAAGGTGGTGAATGGTGTATTGTTGCTTTTGGTGGAAGATGTGCCATCTTTGTGAATTGAAGGTGGAAAAGAGACTTGATGTCTTAATTAAAAAGCATGGTATGGATAAAATATGAACATGTATGGTGTTATTTTGTTGTTAAACATGCTATTTTCATATAAGTGTAAATTATGGGATTTTGGCCGATTTGTTGTTGTGAGGTGTGTTGAAGGAAATTGATGGCATAAGTATGATGTTGTGATAATGGAGAGTGGAAAGTGTGAACTTGGCATGACATGCTATTAGTTATCATGTGTTGGTCAATGTTGGGAATATTGTGGGATTTTTGGAATAATACTTTCATGAATGGTTGTGTCAAGCGGTACATGGCATGTTTAAAGGCAAACATGAGAATTATACTTATAAGTCAATGTTCCAAAACCCCAAAAAGGTTATGTTCCAAAGTGACAATAGTGGCTACACACATACCTCTTGTTCATTGACTTGTGTCTAATGATTTCATTAATGTTATCTATTGTTGAGTCCTATACTCCTCATTCATGAGTTATTGTGGTTCATGGGTTACATAATTATGAAACAGTTCCAAAAGTCCCAATCATGTTGTGTTCTTGAGTTTCCAAGAATGTTGTGGCTATGTACATACGTTAATCTCTCATCACTGATTGTATCACTCTCTCATAAGAGGATGAATCAATTCCTCACAAGTATCAATCTATCAAAAGTAAGAATAAAGTAATACACATTTGTTGTTGGTTATGATTTATGGGTGGCAAGTCTAGGGGCATAAGCCTAACTCGACTCGATCCCGATGTGTTGCTTTATGGGTGGCAAGTCTAGGGGCATAAGCCTAGCTCGATTCGATCCCGATGTGTTGATTTATGGGTGGCAAGTATAGGGGCATAAGCCTAGCTCGACTCGATCCCAATGTGTTGAATTATGGGTGGCAAGTCTAGGGGCATAAACCTAGCTCGACTCGATCCCGATGTATTTATTTATGGGTGGCAGGTCTAGGGGCATAAGCCTAGCTCGACCCGATCCCAACATCACATGATGTGATGTTAAGACCCACTGATCAGTCGGGGCCCGGGTACGTTGTGATATGAGCAATTGGGAATAAATCATAAAGAGAAGAACTTAATTTATGTAAGCTACATTGTTCCACATATGCAAATCGATGAGTTGTTCATGTTGCCTATCCTATTACGTTTTGATTCTATTGATGTATTTATAACAAGTTTCATATGGCCTTACATACTCAGTACACTCTCCGTACTGACCCCTCTTGGGGGCTTACCTTACTTGCTACAGGCGCAGGTACTAGTAGACCTCCACTGTAGGTCGCGGATCTTTTGCCGACTTTTGGTGAGCTCCACTTGGTTTGGGGCTTTCTGAGTTGCCATGTAGATTTATTTTGGTATTGTATATGAGTATAGAGCGTGGTGTTGTCCCGACTCTAGGTTTCCATAGTCATGTATTTCAGCTAGAGGCTTTTGTAGACTTATGTGGGAACAGAATGTAAGATATGTATGCTCATTTTGGTTTGTTGGCCCCAACGGCCAAGTTGATATAAATATATATATGGCATATGTTTCTATATCCGTTTCCATATCCATGACTTTTGCATAGTTGCATGGGGTTTCATAAGGTCCATATGAGGAGATGCATGCGAGTGTTCATAAGCAAAGATTGGTTCTCTCGGGCCATGTCGGCTTCGGGTGCCAATCACGCCTCGTTGGGACTCGGGGCATGACACCTATAGAGGAATCTAAACTTCAATTACGTAATAGTACCAGAAAAGGTGTACCTAAACGATCTTATGAGATTGAGGATTATGTTTTGTTGGTATGTCCCACAGAATTAGATGAACCTAATTCTGTGAATGAGGCATTATCGAGCCCTAGAAAAGACGAATAGATGAAAGAAGAATTAGAGTCCATGAAAACCAATAAAGTCTGGGATCTAGTTGACCTTCCTTCTGGACGTAGAGCTATTGAGAATAAATGGATTCTCAATGTTAAACGCAAATCAGATGGGTCAATAGAAAGACACAAAGCACGATTGGTGGCAAAAGGTTTTACTCAAGATTCACCAGTTGTGAAGTTCACCTCAATTCGCTTACTTTTGGCTATTGTTGCACATTTGGATTTAGAATTACACCAAATGGACGTGAAGACCGCTTTTCTCAATGGAGAACTAAACGAGGAAATCTACATGGTACAACCTGTAGGTTTTGTTGTTAAAGGCCAAGAAAAGAAGGTTTGTAAATTGAACAAATCAATATATGGCCTAAAGCAGTCTTCAAGGCAGTGGTACCTGAGATTTCATAAGGAAGTGATTTCATTTGATTTCACTATGATCGATGAAGACCATTGCATCTATGTAAAGAAGTCCAATAGAATGTTTCTGATTCTTTCGCTTTACGTGGATGATATTTTATTAGTTGGAAATAATTTGGAGTATGTGAAAACTGTTAAGTCATGGCTTTCAAAATCATTTGACATGAAAGATATGGGTGAAGCAGACTATATATTGGGTGTAAAAATCCAAAGAGATCTTTCCAAGAAAATTTTGAGTTTATCTCAAGAAACATACATAAAGAAAATTTTGGAACGCTTTCGAATGAATAGTTGCAAATCCATGGATACTCCTATAGCAAGAGGTGAAACTTTAAGCCTTGAAATGTGTCCAAAGACTGGAAAAGAAAAAGAAGATATGTCTCGAGTACCATATTCTAGTGCTATTGGGAGCTTGATGTACGCTATGATGTGTACTCGCCCAGACATTTGTTATGCCGTAGGTTTGGTTAGCAGGTATCAATCCAATCCTGGAAGAGATCATTGGAAAGCAGTAAAGAGAATTTTTCGATACCTGAAGGGAACTGCAGACTATTCACTATACTATAGTGGATCTGATTTATTCATAAGAGGTTATACAGATGTTGATTGGGCTGGTGACCGGTATGATAGAAAATCAACCTCCGGTTATGCTTTCTTACTAAATGGTGGTGCTATTTCATGGAAAAGTAAGAAACAAACTTGTTCAACTATGGAATCTGAATTTGTGGCTTGTGCATCTGCAGTACAAGAAGCTGTTTGGTTAAAGAGATTCTTTGAGCATTTGAATATTGCAAAGAATTCTAAGGGTCCCATGATTTTACATTGTGACAGTCAAGCGGCTATCGCATATACGAAGGATCCTAAGTATCACAGCAAAACCAAACACATTGACATCAAGTATAACTTTGTGAGATACATAGTAGCAAGTGGAGAAATAAATTTACAATACATTCCTACACGAGAAATGATAGATGATCCCTTTACGAAGGCGATATCTAGAGACTTGCTTGAGAAACATGTTATGGCTCTAGGTTTACATAGGATATGATTATATTTCTGTATTGTAAAATAATTTAATTGTTATAATATTTTTATCAATATAAGACTCTTGAATTTATGTTTATATCTCATATACATGTGATAATGTGTTTTATTTATAAAGTGTGTCGAACAAGTTGCGAGATTGGCTCTCTCACACGAGCAATTGCCTCTTACATCGAGGAACGTAAAGAGATGAGTTCCACCATCATATTATGACTTGTTTTTGCAAAGCCAGATGTGAGTTTCTATGAGAACATTGATTTGAGGTTCATTAAAGAAAGAAACTCAGGTTAGACATTTAGAGGTGTCTAGACCAAGATCTGTACGATGTTAAAATGACTAAACGAATAAGACACACACACCAATATAAGGTGAAAACATCGTAGCACGTGTTTCATACCACGTGTGCTTAGCGACCAATGGGTTAATGAAAGAATGAATCCCTGCTTCTTCATTGTGTGAGACCCTAAAAGTTTTATTAACTTTTTATTGAAATACCCTTTGACCTTTGACTGTTTCTTGAAGTTTCGATCAGTGTTGCTACTTTAGCATGTTACTAATAGCCATGAGTAATTAGGCAATGCAGTGCATGCCTAGGAAAGCAGTTGATTTGAAATAGATAGATTCGAGTAAAAAGGGAAGACGATTAAATGAATAATTTAACTTATATACATAAGCCGGCTATTACACTAACCATATAGGTGTCAAGTGTAATTGTGTATATGAAGTTAATCATGAACTCGAGTTCACCTCTTTAAGAGGATGACGGATCAGATAAGTAACTACTGAAGTAGTGAATGATGTCTGGGGTATTGCGAGTAATAGTGGATCCTTTCCACATGTGATTGGATTCCTATGTTGAGATTATAAACTTTCTCAAAGGGTTACAAAATATTGTAGCTATAGACGCTCGCAGGTCGCACAAACTATTTGTCATTATGAATTGTGTGTTTTACTTGTATGGTGCTAGATTGGGTCTAGTCCATCATGTACGAAGTGGGAGATGCTGGATATTAGGGTCGTGGGTCGCCCATGTGGACCCGACCCGACCCGACCTGATATGTTTTTGTTTGAAGATCAGATAAGAATGAATTCAAATGAGAAGTTAAATGTGATTTTGAAAAAGAAGAAATACTCTATTTATACTAAGGAAATAAGAAGACATTGGCCTTTTACAAAATAGCCCTTAAGAGACAAGGGCCTTGTTTGGTTGTCTCCTTTGTGAATTCTTTGAATTTAAGGGGTAGCCACTAGCACAAATGACCCCTTTTCTTTATCCGCTTCACCCCTTTGACTCTTCCACACGTTGTAGATTCTCCATTGACATTCTTTAAACTTATCCCAAGCTTCCTTTTGCATAAGCATCATTTGTAGACCTTGAAGTTCCCTTGCTTGACTCCGTGTGAAAGGACGTGTTCCCTCTATGCTAGCATCACCAAAGAAGGACCATTTTTATCAAAGGGACATTACTGACAAGGGACCTTCTCCATTGAAGCGATATCGCCGAAAAGGGAAAATGTTGTTAAAACGACAACACCAGACACAACAACACCAACAACTTCCAAAAGCAGCTAAATCCTGAAATAGACCATCAGAACTCATTTGGGACCCCCCCCCCCCCCCAAGCATAAACCAATAGTGAAAATGGATCTTAAAGCACATTTCAGACTTGTTAGAATTGTCAAATAACCATTTTGGGGTCGTCTTGATCAAATGTTGACCATGGTCAATTTCAATCTTATGAAAAGATAAAAATCCAATCAAGAATCCAAAATGCCTTTTGAAGCCTCGGGAACCATGTTGAACGTCCAATTAGGCCATAAATCACCCTCAAGACATAGTTATATCATCAAACCTTGGATTCGAGCTCGCTAGTTCCTTATGTTGACTTTTGTCGAGTCTTCTAAGTTTTAACTTTCAAAAGTTTAAAGTCTTTTTCGAAACGCATCCAACTACATCGGAAGTCATGACACTCATCTCTGCAAGTTATAAACAACTAACCACAACAATATGGAGGGTCAAACATGGGAAAAGAAGTCAAAATTACAAAATGACCTTGAGGATCATAACATAACCCAAGGAATTAATGATCCTCCTTTTGTCATTCTTTTATTTATGCGTTAACCATTCATCAAGTACATATTCTTGAGCTGGAGAAGTAATAATAATATGCACGAGTACGTTTGTGTTCTCTCCTAAAAAAAATAAGAAAATAAAAATTAAATTTGTGGTATCTTTGATGGAGGTCTACTTAAACTTCTAGCCATAGAATTAAGTAAGTGACTTTGTGAATAAAAAGGTAGTAATAACAGAGATTCTGAAGTGAAAAGGGCCAACAATAAAAGTAGAATTATACAAATAAATTCTTTTGTGTATCGATTAAGTAGAGGAGTTAGACTAAAAAAAATAATTTGAACATATTGGAACCAACATTATAAAAAATAATTGTAGTTATAATCTTTAATAATATTCAAACATGTACTAGAACCAACGGTAATTTGGAGCATTAACTAAAATTTCGAACGGGAACTTAACAATGATTCTACTATACATCACATAAGTGTAAGATTAGCTTCTCACTCGAGGATTCTCCTTTCTTATTATTTATGCACTGATCATTCTCTCAAATATATATTTATGAGAATTAAAATACCAATATATACACTAGCACACGCATACATATACAGAAAACGCGAGTGGAAATATTACATCCACTTTCAACTGATTTTTAACTCTCCTCCTAAAAAAGAATAAATACTAAGAAAAGAAAGTCATACACAAATTACGTTTGTGTATTAATTTTTGATCGAGTTCCGATTCTTATTCTTCTTCTTAATTATTGTCTGAGTTCTAATTAATTTTGTTTTACTACTGAAATAAGAGAGTAGCGACAACTGGCACTCTAAATAGAAAATAGTCAATAATTGAAACAAAATTATAAAAATAAATTTGATAAACAATTAACTTACTGGAATCAGCGTTATGAAAATAATAATTTCAGTTTTAGTTTTTTCAAATTATTAAAATATTCAACAAAATATAAAGTAAATTTAAAACGATAACTTAATTATGACTTTATCAAATATCAGTGTAAGTGCAAGATCCACTTCTTACCAAGGATCCTCCTTTCTTGTCATTTTTTACTATCACAAGCCAATTATTTTCTCATATAATGAGCACTATGAATACTAATATATATGCACAAGCACAAATACAAATAGAGAGAGAATGATTAAAAATATTACATTCACTTTCACTCGCCTTTAAATAAAAAAAATAAAATAATTAATAAACAAACAAAAAGTTTGTGCAAATATCCTTGATTGAGGTCGACTGTTGCTTCTTATTTACTGAATTATAATTAATTTTAGTTTATCATTGAAATAAAAGAGTAATATCGACGGATATTCAAAAGTGAAGAGGGTCAACAACTAAAACAAAATTGTAACGAACAAATTTGACTCTTTTCCAAAGAATTTAATTAGAGGGATTTGAAGCTAATTACTCATTAATTAATAGTTTGTCTTTGTTTATTTTATACATGAATATTGTGTGTTGTTTTGGAAATAACCAAAAATATATATATAAAAAAAAAGGTCAAATAAAATTATTGATATGGTCAACAGTAAACATGGATACTAGCTAGTAGAGGATCCTATATAAACAAGTTTCAAAGGGATAGATCCATCCAATTAGAGCTCCAACTAAAAAAAACTACAGAAAGAGCTAAGTATTTCACTTGTTATTTCACTCTTTTTATTTGTTGAATCTCCTCCTTGTTGTTTCTGTAGAAGAAGACCCTCAACCTATTCGTGAAGAAATATATAATCTAATGGAAGCTCTTTATGATATTATAAAAGACGTTTGTGTGGTGCTTGTCGATCATGACAAAAAGTTTCTAACTGAGACGATTGATTTGCTTAAGTGTTACGAATATAAAGGTAAAAATAGAGTTTTCCAAAAAATATACGTAGAACTAAATTTTGTGCGATATTTTTTTTATATGAGACTTAATTGTCTCATTTTTCTAGTTTAACATTGATCTATTTTTAGATTTCATTGATCCTGTAAATCTTGAATTTCATTTCTTGTGGTCATAACACTATTTCTATACTTGTTTATGTTGTTTAACTAGTTAATAAATAATGCTTTTGGTGGTTCTTTCTATAAGCTTGTCACACATTTGATTAGCTTTATTTATAGAGATGTACATGATTTTTCAAAAGGGGTATAGTAGTTTTATATTAATTTTTGTCTCGTTTTAATTTTATCGGAAATGCCTGAAGGGACATAATTTATATTAATTATTTTATTTCTTTAATCAACTTACATATGCATTTACACTTGGTCTTTTTGTAGAAAAGGGGACAAAATTATTCTTTGTCAATTGCCCTAGAGTGACATAAGTTGTAGGAGAAAATTAATAAAATCCCTCACAAATAATTTTTTAAAGTGTAGATCTTTGATTTTTATAAATATATCTATAATTTAGAAAAATAAAATATTTTTGGATCGTAAAGGCACAAGTTTAGGGCAATAGGAGCAAAGAAAAAGATCAAGTGAAGAAACTGATGAGAACCAATCTGGCTTCTATACTTACTTTCTAATTTTTTTAATTAAAAATAGTCCTCCTTCCATTTGAATCCATATCCATGGTGCCAATGTAACTTTTTGATGTGTTAGGTAAATAAGAATCAACCTTTTTAAGAGACCAAAAAAAAAAAGAAAAAAAAAATTCATGGTACCAATGTTTTAGCCCTCTTAATTTCATGGAGGATTTTTTCCTTTGTAATAATCCAACAAAAAGGCCTTGCATCATTAAATAAGTTTTATTAATTTTTTTTAATGTATTTGTGTTATTTTATCCTTTTGACCACACGCGCCTTGGATTTTATAAATTCTTTTCTAGTTTTGAAAGAAACAAATTTGAATCTACTTTAATAGGCGCTTGACCAATATTATTACTCATTTTGATTCAGGGTTAATGGTCATTCAATAGCTTCCTATACTTTAATTTATGAAAGCATTAGACCATTTTCAGAATATTTGAAAAAAATATGTGTAACACTAGTATAAAACAAAGATTTTCTTAAACTATCATACCTCGCCCAAAAAGGTGTAAATAAAAATGTAAGTATAATTTAGGTGAATTTTTATGTATTTTTCCTTATTTGTTTTTGTTTGATTTCCTTATTCATTGATTGTTCACTGTCAAGGGTCTATCAATTGTTTTGACTTGTATTGCTTTGGTACATATTATATTCACCATGTAGTATACATACCTTCACAAAAGTAAGGATAAGATTGCGTAAACGCAATTCTCTCCAGACCTCATTTATGAGATCACAATGGGTATATCATCGTCGTTGTTGTGTTCATACAGTACACATGCATAAAATAAATATTTCTAGTAATAAAAAAATAATTATTTAACAGTAGGACATAAAAATAATGTGCATAGCATGATGAAGAACGTATATAGCAAAATATGAGAGAAAAAGAAGGTTCTCTTAAAAAAAAAAAAACTTTTTCCGATTTTAGAATCTTCTGAAACTCAAAGTTAATGCCTAAAAATCAATTATTTAGGATAGATTTTAGGATTACCTATGACAGTGAAGATCATGTAGAACTATATTATTTAAGAGTCTATTCCAATTTATTCAATTGAGTTGCTGAAAACAAATAAACACTAAATAGAAATACTATAAAAACCGAGAGATAATAGGATGAATAATTTTGAAATAAATTTCATTTCATGAATATGCCACCATAAGTTTAGAGTATTTATCAAAGAGTAATGGATTTATCAATAAATCTAAGATAAAAAGTCAATTGAAGGGTAAAAATCCTTATAGAATATTTAACCACAAATCGATAAAATAAACTTTTTATAAAATGGTGTTACCTAAAATAATAATATTTGAAATATCAAGATGTGGTATATTAAAACCCTAATCGAGTTTTAGGCATTAACTTTGAGTTTCAGAAGATTCTAAAATCGGAAAAATGTTTTTTTTTGAAACTCAAAGTTGAATCCTTAGATATAGTTGTAAGTATTTATTTTTACTCTTTATTTATGACATTTAAACACTACCAAAAAAAATTAGCTGGCAAATTCGTCCTTAATTTATCTCTAAATAACCCATAGCAAAATAGGATTTCGTTGATAATCTATCATCAAATAGGATTAGGGATGGAATTTAATTTGTTGTTTAGCTGCACAAACTCTGGCGCTAATCCTTATTTCTAGTGATATGGTAATTAGTTCTTTTGTAAGAATTTTATTGTTATAATAAATAAAATTAGTAAATATACATGAAATTAATGTTTACAATATAATTTAATTTTAATGGCTAGCTTCTCAAAAATAATGTTGCAGTTATATGTGATGAATATGATGCACGTTTAGCAAAGAAGGCTTTCAAAAATGGAGCTTACCTTTACCTGGAAAAGCCACTTAACCAGGAAATTGTGAAGTATCTTTGGCAATTTGTATTGAGAAAAAACCTACAAAAGGAAAGGCTAGAGAAGGACTACAAGAAAATAGAGATCACAAGAATATTGATGATATTGATAACAACAATATTATTAGAGATAATGAAGAATAACATGGAAAGAAAAATAATGTGCTTATTAACACTGAGGAACGGGGCAAAAATATCCATGAGCCTGAAAAAGATATATTAAATGAAAAGTGCAAACTGAGGAGAAAGAGAGGTCAAAAAGAGATAAATGAAGGAGAGAGCCAAAGCCAAAACAGTGTTTATGAGGTTGTTAGGAGAAAGGATTGCACCATATGGACCGTGGATCTTCATGCAAAATTCATGGAAGTTGTGCACCAACTTGGTGAAGGCAGTAAGTTTACTTCACAATTAAGTATGAATTCATATTTATAGCTATCATTAACTTGCTTAGAATCAAGGCGCACACAATAATTATTGCATTTTATTCATGTTCATAATTTTAATCTAGGGATAAACATTCAATTAAATTAAGTCTACATTTTTATGAATTTTTGTAGATTGTTTGCCAAGTCAATTTTTTTAGATGATGAATGTGCTTGGTCTTACCAGATATCAAGTTTTAAGTCATTTCCAGGTACATTCCTTAAATTTTCTAAATGGTGAATTATATAAAATATTTGTGTGTATTTGGTACAAGGAAAAGCCATTTAGTTAAGAAGATATTTTCTTAGATAAAGAAATCACTTTCTTGTACTTGATTACTAGAAGATGTTTTTTAAGGAAATAATTTTTCAGAAGTCATTTTTCCTATAATAAAATTTCATATCACTTTCACCAATGAACATTTAGACATTATTATGAACCCTTAGTAGTAAATGTTTTTATCAAAATAATATTCAACTCAATAATATCATTATCTATCTTTAGTTTATATTTTTTGAGAGATATTTATCATCCACCCATTATATCAAACACCAAAAAACACTTTCTATTGAAAAGAATGATTTATGTCATACCAAACAAATTCAACTCACAACTAGTACAAATGATAGACACACCTTTTCTCTATAAATATCACAATTATATATCTACCATGTGATTAGCTATATATCAATGATATTGAAATAAGTTCTTGTTACATTTTTAAACGAAGAAAATTTAGTGATTATATAAACTTAAAATGTTTTTTCTTAGCCATAGAAACATATTATTTGATGTATTTTTGTATTACTCATGATATATAACTTAACTCAGATATCCTTTTTAAGCATTGCTAATCTTCCACATAAAACCTTTGTTCACTTTCTTTTTGAACAAGTATATATTCTACTATCATAGTTCATATTTTTTGAATTAATAACTCAGCTTTAACTTTTTTCTTTCTAACACTTCACAAAAATGTCGTAACAATAGTTGGAGAGTTTCTGAGGAGCAAAATTCTACTCTTCATCCATCAAGTCAATTAGGATCCTCATGGTGTTCTATGGAAAGAAGTAGCCTTACAAAATTTGAGATGACTCCTCATCTTCAAATAAATGTTACAAAACTACCATATAACCAAGATACCCAAAAAGGCACAAAATTTCCATTTCCATCAAATAATAACTATTTTATTATAGGATAGAGTTCAAATCTACAGCAAATCTATCACCCACACCTTCAGGTTGATCCCCAATACCTCAGCCTATTCGATTTGACCAAAAATAATAATGTTGGTGAGCTACAACAACAATATGGATGTTTCTTAGGAATGTTGGAATCGCAAGGACCAAATATTGGGAATGCTTATTATAGACATGAGCTGGAGTTTAACAATGGGGATCATCATGTTCAAATTGACTATGACTTAAATATAGCAACATAGTCAATAATGCCGGATACAAATATTGAAAATGCAACAATTAATAGATTGGGAGTAGCAAATGCTAATTTTCAGCAGCATATTGGTGAACCAAACATGTCTCATCCCAGCAATATTGTCACTACATCACATGCACATGATACCGAAGGAAGTGAATCAATTGAGATGATAAATTGCGATGCATATTTCAATTTCAGTAATATGGATTATCTCTTTCAGAATCATGAACCTCCAACTTCAAACCTATCTTATGGACATGGAAATGAGTTTGATCAAGTTTACTTCGATAATATGGTCAGTGCTTCTATCTAACTTTATTAATTTGCTACTATTTCTTTATCTATATTTGTTATGATGGGATTTTTTTTTAAAAAAAAATGGAAAATCACTTACGGTTTTTTATATTGAAGATTGATACTAGTCTTAGGGGTTATTTAGTTATTGAAATTGGAATATTAATCCGATTATAAAGTTTGGTATCAATTTATTCTGAATTTGGTTATTGTTAATAGCTAAATTTAGTATAAATTTTTACATCAAAATCCTTGAATTATATCCTTATGCAATGATGGATTATACTCTTTAATATCCTTGTTTTGAACCAAACGACCCCTGAGCAAATCATATAATGTTTTGGTAATTTTTTTAGACTAATTTTTTTTGAAACTGGCTTTTATCTAAAGGTGAGATTTGGGAATATTGTGACAGAAACTGATTTTCTTCTGAATGTGAAAGAAGTCATTTCCAAACTCTTTTCTGAACAAAGTTGTTCGTAAATTTTTTGTTTGACAACTGACTTATTTTTAAAGAAATTTTTTTTGTCATACCAAACACACTATAATTTTCTATTAGTTTTACCATGTACTTACATATGCAGGTGGCATCAAGTGTCCAGTTTTCAGGAATAACAAATTTTCCGGATGATTCTTTAACATGATCCAATGTAGTATAAGGGTAGTATAAGGGCTCTTTGTAGGGACAAAGTTTTTTTCTCAAGTGGTAATTTTATCTTTCATTTTTTACAAACTATGTAGTATCATTTTAACTTTTGTTATGTTACTATGGACGACAATATTTTATTAAATTTAATCCAAAAAAATTTGAGCTATATTCGAGGTATATTAGTCTAAATAAATATTTTACGTTAATATAATTAATGATTCAAGTCCAATAAATTTGGCTTTAAAGTTCAATTATATTGTACTACCCCATTCAATTAGTCTACAATTTACAATCTCACTATAATGACCCTCCAAGTCATTTCCATTGTTTTTGTGCATTTTCTGCATTTAGAGCTTTCCTATAGCTTCCCCATGTCATTTATTACTTGTTGGGACTGACAGTTCGATTACTGGGCAGTTCGTTTGGTTATTAGAGTCATTTCCCTGTTTAGGAACTTGTAAAGTTAAGAAATGGATCTCAGGCCTAAACCTCAGGTAAACGGCCTCGGATGCCATTTATGACAGTCTCAACAGCTCTGGAACGTCAATTTTAGGCTAGAGGGACCCTTGGTCCAGGTCCTGAGGCTTTCAGACTCGTTTTGGACTATGGGGTGTAATTTGGCAAAAGTGGTTCCTTGGGGTTTGGGCCCCACTTTTTATCGAAATGACCCCAAATAGAAATTTTTATGGCGTCGTTGAGTCCAGAATGTTGAATTTGGTAGGGTAGCATAGTTCATTTGCACACACGAAATTTTGAACCAATCTCGAGCACCCAGTCGGAGTCTGTTAGGTTTGGCTTAATTTGTTGGTGCCAGGTTTTCTGGTGCAGCCGCTTAAGCGACCAGGGGACTGCTTTAGCAGCCCTAGACCTCTTTAGTGCTTCCTGGGCACTTTAGTGGTAGCCGTTTAAGTCGTTCTTATATGCTTTAGCGGGCCTAGCCAGTTGAGGCTTGGACGCTTAAGCGACCCCTTTGGCGCTTTAGCGGTCATTTGACCGCTAAAGCTGCCATAACTGTCATTTTATATAAAGTCCTCATTTCATTTTCAGCCATTTCCCAAGTGTGAAACCTCCATTTTCATACCTTGTGAGCTCGAATTCAGTGAGTTTTACGTGCAAAGAAGCTGGTTTTAGAAAATTGTGGGGTTAAGTTTATAGCATCCGTATCTCGTAAGATTTTCGATTAGTTTCCGCTTAATTCACGTAATTGATTCTTGTTTTCTCCATTGGTTTTGGGACTATTTTGTGGACTGATTGAGCTCGGATTTAACTACCATTTTATAGCAATTGATCCTTGAGCTACGTGGGACTTTATGGCAGTTTTAATTTTGTGATTCCGCAAGTAGGCCCCACGTGGGATTCTTAGCTTGATTTTTGATCCAGAGCATTTATACGCAATATGGGTATCATTATTCTTATCTTGGCGCATAAAATGTTATTTTTGATAGCGTGGCTGCTGTCGGAGGCCTCTCAAAAGGGGAAAGCTCCGATTTAGAGGATTCGGCGAGCATTCGGTGGAGATCAGGTAGGCTAGGCTTACCCTATCTTTAGACTGAATTTATTTATTGTAAATGTGTACTATTATGCTAGTTTTGGGTAGGTATTTGTTGCCCGATTTTTAATTTAGTATTTTTATGCCATATTTAGCCGGCCAAGGCTCCATTTTGGTAGGTTTTAGGACCGTTTTCCCCTTAGAATGATGTAGCATCCCCTTATAGGTTTGAGTAATGATTCTAGTACCTTAGTTGGGGTTGGGAATCCTTATACTAGGTTAGACTATGTTCTGACCCGGACTTGGTTTTTAGGACCTGTAATGGGCCCCACTACCCTTCATAGCTAGTGTATTTGACATTAGATACCCTTAGGCTTAGTTATTCTCTTGACTTCCCTTCTTAGGCTCTTAACTTAGGTTAGGTTGACTTAGACTTAGTTTCTAACCTATTTAGCTCTTTTACCTCTGGTAGAGTAGTATTTGGTCAGAACCGTTAGTCGTTGACTTAGTTATTGGGGACCTGCCTTGCCTTAGTTAATATGTATGCTTGAGTTTAGGATTTATGACCTGGTAGAATAATGTTAAATTTGGAAACCTTGGGTTTCTCCCTTTTAGTAAGTTAGGAGTTCATTTCTTTGAATGCATTTGATTTTTGGTCCGGGACCGGTGTATTCATATTTCCTTCTATATATTATAAGTTCTGGCACTGTTCTGGTACCTATTATGGTTTTTCTAGGAGATTTATTTCTATGAGTTTCAGTTCGAGTTCGACATCTATTTATGATATGATCTGGGAGTTCTGGTACTGATTACTGTTGTTCAGGGAGTTGTGGTTCCTATGAGTTTTGGTTGGTTCGAGTCTGACATCTGATTATGAGTTCTGTTGTATATCATATATGTGGCCTCTCCTTATTACCTTTTGGTATCGGTTCAAGTCTGGTACCCACCGACTTATGGGGGCACAATTGAGTTAATTGTCTTCTTCTGTGCGCCTTCTGGGCTTATGGGTGCCCAGTTAGGGTATGTTTGGTTTGCTTTCTTACTTATGAGTCTTTTACTTTCCTACATCGCTTTTATTTATTTTCTTTATCACAGTTGCATAGCTCTGTAGCCATTTACTTTTTTATCTCTATCTACCATTGACTTTGATAATACTCTCGCATTTTAGTTATACTTTTACTATATTTGGGTCCAGCCGACTGGTGATGCCTACTGAGTACCCATTATTTTGGTACTCATACTGGACTTCTGTATCTTTTTCCGATACAGATCTGATTACTATCCACCGGTGTTGACATGATTCTCTTATCTCAGTACTGATCTGGAGCAAGGTGAGCTTGCTAGAGTCCGAGGCTGATCCTCCTCCATCTGTTCTAGTTTACTCTTTTGCATTCGAGACTACTTTTTATATATTATTTATATATTGGATATTGTCTAGTACTCTTATTTTGGTAGTAGTGGCTCTAGTACCGACCTTACCAGGTCTTAGAAGGGGTTTATCTTGTATATTTTGTACTCTTCCTTCTCCTATTTTGATATATTTTATATGTTTATTTTCTGCTTTTGCTTATCATAACTATTATTATCATTTTTGTCTTGTCTTTTCGTGTTTTTCACTTGTTAGCTCGTTACTTGTTGTTTTGGGCTATGACTTGGCTTGCCTACTAGCGGAATCAGGTAGGCGCCATTATAACTTAAGAAATTGGGTCGTGACAGCTTGGTATCAGAGCTAGGTTTTCCAGTATTATTGGTATAAGAGCCAATGTTTAGTAGAGTCCCATGGATCGGTACAGAGATATTTGTATCTTATCTTTGGTAAACTAGAAAACATTTTTAGGAAAAATCTCATCTTTTTGATTCAATTTCGTGTGTTGTGTCTATGTTGGTTTCTATATCCCTATTTGTTTCACTCTTTCGCAGATGGCTAGGATGCGGGGAGTGGCAGCTGGGGATTAGGACCCCAAGCCCTCTGCTAGAGCTCCAGTTAGGGGCAGAGATCGACCCCGAGGTCGGGGACAGTCTAGAGCAGCAACTCAAGTTTGTAATCAGGCTAGGAAACCATCACTAGATCCTATTATAGCTCCTTAGCTAGACATAACTCCAGTGATTTTGCCTGCATATCAGTATGTGGGCCAGGAGCAGCCCCAGGCCCCACCCAGGTTTATATTTTTGGTAGTTCTCAGAGAAGTATTGGTTCAGTTATTGGGGTTAATGGGCAGTTAGCCGATAGATGCAGCTTAGCCAGTAGCACAGGGTGGTAGAGGAATTTGGGGTTGGTTGAGTCAAGTGGAGTAGATTTTGTTGCTTATTAGTTAGATTCACTAGCGAGGAGGTGGCGGAGAGGTTATCTTGATTCTAGGCCAGCTGGATCTCTGCCTGTGACTTGGACTCAGTTCTCCGAGGCTGTCTTGGGAAAGTATATGCCTCACAGTATGCACAAATATCTTCGGGATGAGTTTTCTGCATTGAGACAAGAATTTATGTCAGTGGTTGAGTATGAGGTAAGATATCACAAGTTAGCCAGATATGCTACCATGACTTTTCCTGATGAGTATGAGCAGATTCGATGCTTTGTCAGGGGTTTGAGATTACCTCTTTGCAGGGCTACATAGAGTTTGGTGACTTCAGGAAAGTCCTTTTCTGACATAGCTGAGCATGTGTATTTGATTGAGGAGATGGATCGTGAGGCCCAAGGGGGCATCAATAAGAGACCTTGTTATTAAGGCAGTTACAGTAGGAGACACATTTCTAACAATTTAGAGGCTGAGGGTTTAAGGGTAGATACCTCCAGTAGCAGTTTTATCAGCTTCAGGGTCTGTCTAGTAGGACCGTTCAGGCAGCGCTTTAGATATCAGATGAGGGTCAGCCTGGTTCTAGTGGTTCTGGTGATCAAAGTAGTAGTCAACCTCATAAGAGTGTTTAGTCAGGGTCATCGGGCAGAGGTGGTCATTCCAGATCAATTGGACATTCTAGATAGAGCAGGGTATCAGGGGCATTTTATGATTATGGTATTGTTGATCACTTTGCTCGTGAGTCTCCTCGGTGAGGGATGATTGAGTTTTTAGTTCAAACTGCACAGTCGATTAGATCAGTGCCGCCTCCAGCCAGGAGTGGTACACAGGGTCTTAGAGGTGGTCCCTAGGTAGGTAAGATAGGCGATTGGGTAGGTACCCAGTCTAGTAGCGGATAGGGGTAGTTGTATGTTATACCAGGTAGGCCGGAGGCTGAGGCTTCGGATATTGTGATTACATGTATGATTTTTGTATGCCATCAACCAACTTTTTCTTTGTTTGATCCTGGTTCCATATTTTCTTATGTATCTGCTTATTATGCACCATGATTGGATTTGTATTCAGAGTCTTTATCTATGTCGTTGTGTGTAGCTAACCCGTAGGTGATTCCTTTATAGTGGATGGGGTATATAGATCATGTCTGGTGACTATTTGGGAGTTTGATACCCGGGTTTATCTCACTGTGTTAGGTATGGTAGATTTTGACTTGATTTTAGGAATGGACTGGTTATCCCCTACCATGCAGTCTTGGATTGCTTCGCCAAGACCGTTACCTTAGTCATGCCTTACATACCCCCGGTTGTGTGGCAGGGCTCTGTTAACCGCACGCCGATGAGGATTATTTCTTTCATTCTGGCTAGTAGAGTGATGTCGAGGGGTTGTGAATCATTCCTTACTTATGTTTGAGATGTTAGTGCTAAGAGTCCTTTGCTCGACTCCATTCCTATTATCTGTGAGTTTCCCCATGTTTTTCCTACCGACCTACCTGGCTTTTCTCCTGAGCATGATATAAAGTTTGTTATTGACCTCGAGATGGGCACTGAACCTATTTTTATGGATCTTTATCATATGGCTCCTGGAGAACTAAAGGACCTAAATAGTCAGCTTTAAGATCTTCTAGGCAAAGGTTTTATCAGATAGAGTGTATCACCTTGGGGTGCTTCAATTTTATTTGTGGAGAAGAAAGATGTCTTTATGCATATATGTATTGACTACAGGCAGTTGAATAAGGTGACAGTGAAACATATGTATCCTATAACTCGTATCGATGATTTGTTTGACTAGCTTCAGGGTGCTGTAGTGATTTCTAAGATTGATTTGAGGTCTGATTACCATTAGTTGAGGATTAGGGCTGAGAACATCCCTAAGACAGCCTTCAGGACTTGTTACGGTGATTATGAGTTCTTGGTGATGTTTTAGGTTGACTAATGCCCCAACAACATTTATGGATTTGATTCATCGTGTGTTCAGGCCGTATTTGGACTCCTTCGTGATAGTTTTCATTGATGACATCTTGGCTTATTTGAGGAATAGTGAGGAGCACGAGTAGCATTTGAGGACTATGCTCCACACTTTGAAAGATCATAGGCTTTACGCCATATTCTTAAAGTACAAGTTCTAGCTTGAGTCTGTAGCTTTCTTGGGGCATGTGGTGTCCAAGGATAGTATTATGGTGGACCCAACAAAGATTGAGGCTATTAGTTTTGGGCTAAGCCTACATCGCCTACTAAGGTTCGTAGTTTCGTTGGTTTGCTAGGCTACTACAGGTGGTTCATCAAGATTTTTTCTTCTATTATGGCCCTATGACTAGATTGACCAACAAGGAGGTTTCGTTTCAGTGGAACTCGAGTTGTGAGGCGAGCTTCTTAAGCTCAAGGACTTTCTCACTTCATCTCCTATTCTGACTCTTCCAGTTGAGGGCGAGGGGTTTACCGTCTATTTTGATGCATGTGGTATTGGTTTAGGATGTGTTCTGATGCAGCAAGACCATGTTATTACATATAGGTTGAGGTAGATGAAGGTGCATGAGCACAACTACCTCACTCATGATTTGAAGTTGGCTATTGTAGGTTTCACGCTTAAGATTTGGAGGCATTACTTGTATGGTGTTCGTTGCGAGATCTTCACTGACCACTGCAACCTTCGATATATTATGACCCAGAGAGAGCGTAATTTGAGGTAGCATATATGGATTGAGTTGCTGAAGGACTATAATATCACTATTCTATACCATCTGAGGAAGGTGAATGTGGTAGCGGATGCCTTGAGCTGGAAGACAGTGAGTATGGATAGCTTGGCTTTCATTTCAGTTTCATAGCAATTGTTGGTTTTGGACATCTAGTCCTTAGTAACTTGATGGTTCGTTTGGATATTTCAGACCCCTGGAGGATTATTGCTAGTGTTGAGGCCAGATCTACCCTGTTAGAGTAGATTTAGAGTCGTCAATTTGAGGATAACAGGCTTTGTAACATTCGAGGAAAGGTGATGAAAGGTGAGTCCTGGAGGGCTACCTTAGATTCTGGGTGTGTTTTGAGTTTTAATGATCGTATTTGTATTTTGAGAGTCAGAGATCTGATTCAATTGATTCTTAGTGAGGCTCATAGCTCCAGGTATTCTATTCACCCCGGGACAGCTAAGATGTATAGGGATTTGAGGCAACATCACTGGTGAAGTGGTATATGGAGATATATAGCAGGGTTTATGGTTTTTTACCTTTGTTGTCAGTAGGTAAAGGTCGAGCATCAGACACCTTATGTATTGCTTCAGAGGCTACCCATTCTTAAGTGGAAATGGGAACGGGTTACTATGGATTTCATAGGTGGTTTGCCTCGTACTTCTCATGGTTTTGATAGCATTTGGGTCATCTTGGATTGATTGACCAAGTATGCCCATTTCATCCCTATCCAGACCAACGTCGGGAGGTTGGCCCATGTCTATATCTGAGAGATGGTTCGCTTATATGGGGTACCTGTGTCTATCATTTCAAACCAAGGCTCTCAGTTCACTTCTAGCTTCTGGAGGACATTTCAGGAAGAGTTGGGTACCCAGGTTGACCTGAGCACCGCATTTCATCCCCAGACTGATGGGCAGTCGGAGCGGACTATTCAAGTTTTGGAGGATATGCTCTGTGCTTGTGTGTTGGATTTTGGGGGTCATTCAGATCAGTTCTTACCTTTGGCAGAGTTTGCATGTAATAACAACTTCTATTCTAGCATTCAGATGGCCCCATTTGAGGTGTTGTATGGTAGGCGATGTTGATTTCCTATTGGTTGGTTCGAGACTTCTGAGGTTAGGCCTCATGGTATGGATTTGCTTCATGAGTCAATGAATCAGGTTTAAGTGATTCAGGATAAGATACAGATAGCTCAGAGTAAGAAGTTGAGTTATGCTGACCATAGGTGTTGTTGTTTGAGGTTCAGAGTTGGTGATAGGGTTTTTCTGTGAGTATTGCCCATGGAGGGCATGATGAGGTTAGGGAGGAGGGGCAAGCTCAACCACAGGTATATTGGACCATTTGAGATCCTATGAATAGTTGGGGCGGTAGCATATGAGTTGGCACTACCTTCTTCTTATTCAACCTTTCACCTAGTGTTTCATGTTTCTATGCTGTGGTAGTATATCCCAGATGAGTCTCACTTGCTTCAGTGGGACTCGATTCAGTTGGATGAGAGGTTGGCATTTGTAAAAGAGCCTGTGTCCATTTTGTCCAGAGATGCAGACGATTGCGCTCCAGGGACATATATGTAGTTAAGGTTCAGTGGCATCACTGTCTAATTGGGGAGTCTAACTGGGAGACCGATCTCACTATGCGATCCCAGTATCCCTACCTGTTCCAGCCTTCATGTACTTTCTTATCCTTTTTTTTTACGAATGAAAATCTTTTTAGTAGTGGATGTTATAATGACCCCTAGATCATTTCCTTTGTTTTCATGCATTTTCTGTGTTTAGAGTTTTCCTATAGCTGCCCCAAGTCATTTATGACTTACTGGGATTGACGATTCGGTTACCGGGTAGTTCGTTTGGCTTTTAGAGCCATTTCCCTGTTTAGGAGCTTTTGAAGTTAAGAAATGGGTCTCGGGCCTAAACCTCAGGTAAACGACCTCGGATGCCATTCTAACAGTCTCAACAGCTCTAAAATGTTGATTTTAGGTAGGGGGACCCTTGGTTCGGGTTTCGAGGCTTCGGTACTCCTTCAGGGTAATGGGGTGGAATTTGGCAAAAATGGCTCCTTGTGGTATGGGCCGCACTTTTTATCAAAATGACCTTGGAAGGAAATTTTGATGGTTTCGTTGAGTCGGGAATGTCAAATTTGGTATGGTAGCATAGTTTGTTTGCACGCACGGGATTCTGAACCAATCCCGAGCATTTGGTTGGAGTTTGTTGGGTTGGGTTTAAGTTGGGTAGTGCCAAGTTTTCTAGTACATCCGCTCAAGCGACCAGGGGACCGCTTTAGCAGTGACCTCTTTAGCGGCCCTGGACCGCTTTAGCAGAGCTGGCCAGCCTTGGCCTTGGGCACTTTAGAGGTAGCCGCTTAAGCGGCCCTAGCTGGCTGGGGCCTGGTCACTTAAGCAACCCCTTTTGCACTTTAAAGGTGACTGCTTTTGCGGTTATTTGCCTACTAAAGCGGTCATCGCTGTCATTTTATATAAAGTCCTCATTTCATTTTCAGTCATTGGCCAAGTGTGAAAACCTCTATTTTCAGACCTTGTGAGCTTGAATTCAGTGAGTTTTGAGTGCAAAGAAGCTAGTTTTATCTAGGAAATTGTGGGTTTAAGTGTATAGCATTCGTATCCCGTAAGATTTCCGGTTAGTTTCCACTTAATTAGCGTATTTGATTCTTGTTTTCTCCGTTGGTTTTGGGACTATTTTGTGGACTGCTTAAGCTCAGATTTAGCTACCATTTTGTAGCAACTGATCCTTAATCTTTGTGGGACTCTATGATGGTTTCCAGTTCGTGATTTCGCAAGAGGGCTCCACATGGGAATTTAAGCCCAATTTTTGATCGGCAGCATTTCTATGCAATATGGGTATCATTCTTCTTGTCTTGACACATAGAATATTGTTTTGATAGCGTGGCAAATGTCGGAGGCCTCTCGAAAGGGGAAATCTCCGGTTTAGGGAATTCATCGAGCATTCAGCAGCGTTCAGGTAGACTAGGCTTACCCTATCCTTAGACTTAGTTTATTTATGGTAAATATGTGCTATTATGCTAGTTTTGGGCAGGTAGTTGTAGCCCGATTGTTGATTTAGTATTTTTATGTCATATTTAGCCGGCCAGGGGCCCATTTCGGTAGGTTTCGGGCCAATTTTACTCTTAGAATGATGTAGCATCACCTTATAGGTTCGGTAATTCTTATAGTACCTTTAGTTGGGGTTGGAAAGCGTTAGACTAGACTAGGTTCTAGCTCGAAATTGGTTTTTGGGACCCTTTAGTGGGCCCCACTACCCTTCATAGCTTGTGTATTTGATGTTTGATACCCATAGGCTTAGTTAAGCTCTTGAATTTCCTTCTTAGGCTATTACCTTGGGTTAGGTTGACTTAGACTTGGTTTCTAACCTGTTTAGCTCTTTTACCTCGGGTAGAGTAGTATTTGGCCCGAATCGTTAGTCTTTGACTTAGTTATTAGGGACTTACCTTGCCTTAGTGAATCTGTAAGCCTAAGTTTAGGATTTATGACCTGGTAGCGTGGTACTTGGAAACCTTGGGTTTCTCTCTTTTAGTAAGTTTGGAGTTCATCTCTTTAAATCCATTCGATTTTCGATCCGGGATCGGTGTATTTATATTTCCTTCTATATATTATGAGTTCTGGCACTGTTCTTGTATCGATTATGGTTGTTATGGGAGATTGATTTCAATGAGATCTGGCTCGAGTCTGGCATCTGGTTATGATATGATCTGGGAGTTTTGGTACTGATTACTGTTGTTTTGGGAGTTGTGGTTCCTATGAGTTTCGGTTCGAGTTCGGCATCGGATTATTAGTTCTATTGTATATCATATATGTGGCCTCTCGTTATTACCCATTAATGCTGGTTCAAGCCCGGTGCACACTTGGAGGTATTTATCTTGGATTTGGGATCTGAAGGTTACCTGATATCGGTTTGGCTTTGGATTGTCTCTTCCTTTACTTTAGTTACTTCTTGTGTGTACCCACTAGATTATTGTGGCACGGTCAGGTTAATTGTCTTCTTTTGTGAGCCTTCTGGGCTTATGGGAGCCCAGTTAGGTTATTTGGTTTGATTTCTTACTTCTGAGTCTTATACTTTCCTGCATCGCTCTTATTTATTTCCTTTATCGAAGTAGCATAGTTCAGTAGCCATTTACTTTTTTATCCCTATCTACTATTGATTTAGATGATACTCTCACATTTTAGTTATACTTTTATTATATTTGGGCTCGGCCGATCGACCCATTGCTCTGGTACTCATACTGCACTTCTAAATCTTTTTCCTGATGCAGATCCGAGTACTAGCCACCGGTGTTGACGTGATTCTCTTATCTCAGTACTGATCCGGAGCAGGGTGAGCTTGCTAGCGTCCGAGGCTGATCCTCCTCCATCTGTTCCAATTTACTCTTTTGCATTCCAGACTACTTTGTATATATTATTTATATTTTGGAAACTGTCTAGTACTCTTATTTTGGTAGTAGTGGCTCTAGTACCCGACCTTACCAGGTCTTGGGAGGGGTTTATCTTGTATATTTTGTACTCTTCCTTTTCCTGTTTTGATATATTTTATATGTTTCTTTTCTGCTTCCGCTTATTATCACTACTGTTATCATTTTTGTCTTGACGTTTCTTGTTTTTTTCCTATTAGCCCATTACTCGCAGTTCCGAGTTATGGCTTGACTTGCCTACTGGAGGATAAGGTAGGCGCCATCATGACTTAAGAAATAAGTTCGTGACACTGACTTTCCTAGAGGGACGATTTGGTGTAATGTGTCAAATGACGTGGCACATCATGCCATAGAATAAAGCCAATAAGACCATCATTGACATATGTACAAATGACATAGCATGTTAATTCAAGTCAACAATTAATAAAAATATGTCACGTGTATGGCATGTCCCGAATCCCAATCATGAAATGTTATCTTGTCACTTATATCTTATTGGTAAAAAAAAAGTT
Organism: Capsicum rhomboideum; assembly: GCA_031232105.1. Taxonomy (NCBI): domain Eukaryota; kingdom Viridiplantae; phylum Streptophyta; class Magnoliopsida; order Solanales; family Solanaceae; genus Capsicum; species Capsicum rhomboideum. The sequence goes on from CP124712.1 coordinate 85,312,984, forward strand.
CTCATCAACACTTTTCTCTCCTAAAACTATAACCAAGGGCTTTCATAATTTTAAAAAACACAAATTCATAACAAGAAGCAAAAGAGAACTCGCGGATCAAAGACTACAAATTTCTCTAATTACAAGTTGTAAGTATTCCAATATGCTAGCTCCAAGTTCTTTGTTGATATGAAAAGCATCCTCAGTATTACTTTAACATCCCCAAACTTCTGTCATGTTTGTAGTAGCTTTCCTATGTGTTTAGAATAATTAAGTGAGGTCATTTGACACATAGAGAGGTTAGAAATCATTTGGATTGAGTATTGAGTCATAAAAAGACGTCATGAATCGAGAAATAGGGTTGTGCATGTGCCGCACATGGTATCCCTTCGCTTTAGGCTCCGCGCTACAGAGCACATGTTGGAAAGCCATTGGCGATGGGTTATGCGGTGCAAAGGCATCTCGTCTGTGTTGGGGAGTGTGGGGCACACGACCCATCCCAGGTGTAAATTTTTACTTTTCTTTTTTACGTTAAGGGTAATTTCATCCTTCCACCCTCATTTAACTTTCCCAAACCCGTTTATTAATCCTAAAAATGACCCAAATACTTAAAATCATTCTAAAGTTCCTCATTCCCCTTGTTCCAAAATTCAAGAACATAAGAAAGAGTTTTCCAATTCCAAAGCTTAAAAGCTCCCAAGTTCAAGACTTTTCTCCAAGATTCTTCTATTTTTAGGTATGTATGACTTCAATGAGGATTTTCTTCCATCCTCATGTCCAAAACTCTATCGTTTTCGTGAGTTTAAGTGTGAGTTTAAGTTCATAGTTAGAGTTTATAAATCCACTTACAAGTTTACCTTTTTATTTATCAAATTGCATAATTTTTGGAAGTCTTTATCTATGGTTTTGAATTTTATGAATATTGCATTTACTTTTAAGCTTAGAAAGATTTCCTTGTTGCACTTTTCATTCTTGACATGAGTTTGGTATATTTTTTTTGAAACTTATATCTCAAGTATGATTTTAGAATCTTTATTATATTATGAACTTTCAAGAAAATAGAATAAATCCAAAGAAGGTTGAATTCTATGATAGCTTTGAAACACAAATTTGAGTATGATTAAAGTTTTACATACTGATATTTATGATTTAAGTATGTTATGAACATATGATTATATAAACTATTTTGGGAGGATTATTTATCACTGAGAGAACAAGAGTGCAGAAAACTCAAATTCCATAGATACGTTGCCACCGTAGGTTTTTTCCCCTTTGAGGCACAATTTCAGGATCCTTACGTTATGGTTCTACATCTTGGCTGCTTAGAACAATCTTTTTCAGTGTGGGTATATAACATTGGACATCACTAGCTTAGGTGATGTTTGTCGGTTGTAAGAATCTCCCACCTAAAGGCTTGCATATATTTTGATAGTTTACTTGATATGGTCACTATATGATTTCGTATATTATGATTTCAAATATGCATTATTTTCAGAAATCCTTATTTATAGGCTATAACTATTTTTACTCTTAGTTTGATACTTACATTTATGAAAGTCAAATTTTTGTCTTTTCCTCAAATCATGATATAGCTATGATTTCAGTTATTTAGCTTTGCTCTTACATACTCAATATCATTCCTGTACTGATTACATACCTCTTCTACACTATATTTTCATTGATGTAGATACGGGCGATCATTCTCAAGCTCGTGGCTAGATAGTAGCAGTTCACATTTCAGCAGTTGGTGAGTCCTCCTTATTCGAGGATTAGTTTAGTTGTTCTTTTCCTTCATTCCAGACTTATTTTATAGCTAACTGGGGGCCTTGTCCCTGCAGACTTATTGTTTTCAGTTTAGAGGCTTGACAGACATTGGAGTTATGGTTTTTGCTAGTCTTTCAGACTTCCAAAATTTTATTCAATAGATTTAAGTTATGCTTTACAATATATCTTTATGATTTTAGTTACAACTTCTGCTTTAGTTCATTAATTATCTTAGATATGCTATGTCAAGGGTCCGCTTGGGGCTAATAGTGGCTTCAAGTTCCTTGTCACATCCAGGGTATAAACTTGGATCGTGACAGTTACCTTTGGAAGCCTTTAACCAGTACAAACGAGCAAGGAAAGCATGTTGGGAAAACTAGCACTCCAAGTGCACCACACATAGGGATGACAATTGAGTAGGGCAGAGTGGGTTAAGCCTTAACCCTCAATATTTCAGCCTACCCCGCCTAACTCGGTAAAGCATTCAACCCGCCCAGCCAAGTATCTACCTGCTCCCCCCCGACCTATGTAGGTTATTTTTTCTTTCTTTTTCTAGTCTTGCTATTATTTGGCATGAGTTTAAATTTTCTTATATGAATTTGAACAATTCTATATCACGAGCTATCTTATGAATAGATTTAATGATAATTCTTTTATCAAATCCTTTAGAAATTGCTAATGCCTCAGAAATTTACCTCATAAAAATAGTACTTGTTATTTTGTCAAATGTGGTACTAATAAATATGATGAACAAAACCTTCTGGGTTAAAAAGAATTCAAAACTGATTATGCAATAGTAAAGGACACATAAGAAGGAAACTGGTTGTGTTTGTATAAAAAGTAACCAAGGACTAGTTAGATTATCTACCAATAGACGATATATGATATGTTTCACTTTCACGTCAAATAGACAACTTCCATCTGGTAATATCACCATAGTTTTCATGATACATTTCATGTTTTTATATTGCTAGAATAATAATGTGAAAAATATAATCAAAAAGAAAAGAGAGATAATGGTCCATTTCTTATAATATCAGGTGAAAATTAGGCTATTTTTGTTTGATTAGGTAATTTTATAATAGTAAAGACGTTTGGACAACCACGAGAAATCAAAAGTTGTTCAGCAACCCAACCTAGCCCTATCCTTCATAAGACCTTCACTCGACTTGTCCCGCATAAGCAAAAACCCGCCCTGCCCTGCACTCGCCCCGCCTTGTTGCCATTTCTAACTCCACGTCAACTCTTGTTGTTAGAACTTCATCCCCAAAAGAAGAAAAATCCTCTACCAACACATAAAAAAGAGGTCAAAGCAACATTACTGATAAGATTAAACAAACTCTAGCTCTACTTGACCTATTTGATTCAAGAACCCTCAATGAAGGAAGAAGACGGTACTCCAAGCTACATATCTTCTCCAATATGTGAGCCTGTCAAAGATCAATATTTGTAACAATTTATGTTATTTTTCATCATCCACAACAATTATGCAAGCAACGGTAACTAATATATTACTGTAAATTAGCATTTTCTACTCCTAATCCCTAAGCTATCACATTTCCAATATCAATATCTGCCATTATTGAATATTTTTCTACATTCAAATTGTAGTATATCACGCGCCAGATCCAACCCTAACACAACATGCATCAGATGCTCCTGGACAACATCGGAAGCACCTTAGAAAACCGTATCCACGTACGTAGTTTCCCTATTTTAATTACTTAAGTTTATTAACCAAGTTATGGAAAATTAAGACAACAATTATTAAATAAAATAAGAATGATATAAATGGGAAAGTTAAGATATAAATGTCAACGAAAAAGGTAGTGTACCCCATAAGTCAAGCAATAACTCTAAGTATTTTCCATGACACAGTCTCTATCTATGGAGCCTGTGCGATAGACTAACTAAGTCGAGATACAGCTCAATAGTCAAATAAAGCAGGTAAAATAAAGGACAGCAATGAGCAAGAATCTATAGGCTCACCAAAAGTCTGACGAATTGCAAGTCCACCTAGGCATCTCGTAAAAATGGAAACTACTCTTTGTTAACTAACACATCACTAAAAAGAACAATGGTATGACTGAGTATGGGTACTCTATGAATATCTTTGGAACAAGAATTAACATAATAAAAATAATACTAATTCTAGTAATAATAATAATAATAATAAATAAGAGAAATTATGAAACAATTCAAACATAGTAACAAAGTAATGTCACATAAAGTGAGACAAATCATCAATGATGAAATAACTAATTTATGTTCTTTATGCTCAATAATCGTATACAAATATTAATAGCCACAAGTCAAGTCAACTATGTCATTATCACACCTAATCTCAAGACGAGCTACCAAACCTAGTGAAATTCATGTCATCTCATGGGAAAATCAAATTTGTCAAACCAACTCAAGGGACAATCAAATTTCAGTGTGCCATACATTAAGGAGAATCAAGATCCTTCATGCAAACTTTTAGGAACGATCCACATCTCCAAGAGAAATTTAGCAAGGTGTTATTACCCGAAATCCAGGAAAGTGATGGTACCTATCTCACTCACATGATAGTTAAGTCAACCAAATCATACTACACTATAATAGAAATAATTATTCAAAATGAATAAATTAATAACAATAAATATCATAAAGTACTCTATTCATAAAATCAAATTAAAATGTGAAAAGAAATCACAATCAAAATCCCAAACTTGGAATCACTAGCTAAGGAATCTAATAAAACATCAAAAGTCTTAAAACATCAAAAAGAGGTAAAACTATATACAACTGAATGGATAGAAGGGATGGCGAGAAAATTACGGATCAACGAAGCAGCTACCTAAAAAATCTTGGAGTGAATGCCTCGAATGCAACTATTAATCACCGCCCAGAGGTATTAGGCTTTGAACCTTCATAACAAGGTGTAGAAATAAATAAGTATGATTACAAATCCTCATGTACTCAATTTAATCATTGACTTATCCTAATTCAAAGTAATGGAGAGGATAAGTCCTAAATACTCTGTAACAACCATTGTTGTGAATTTTAGTTTTTTCTATGTTTTGACTATTTTACCCTAGCCCATAATTGCTATATGCCTTATATGAGTTGGAGGGTGGGGTGGCACGATCCCCGAAGCGTTCGGGAGTGATTTGAGTGAGTTTGAGGTATTGAGTAGCCTTAAAAGTAATTAGTTTGACTTTAGTCAATATTTTGTGATACAAGCATCTGATGGTGATTCTGTCAGTTATTTTAAATCTGAAATGTTGATTTTTGATTAGTAGCATGGTTGGTTTGGGTATCGAGCCTTTATATATAGTTTTGACCTATTAGACGAAACTAGTTAAATTTATCTTAAAGGGGGCCCAGGGGTTAACTTATTGAAAACGACATATTTTGATAAATCTGATAGTTCCATTGAGTCTAAAACATTGATATTAGACTAGTAGCATTATTGATTTATTTTTGTGGGGTCCCAAATGAATCTCGAGGGTCTGTTCGGAGAAAAATATAATTTTACCTTCAGCACTTTGTTGATATCTGGTGTAGCAAAGGCTCCTTTTTTGCGTTCACGGGAGCCTCCTCACATTCACGAAGAAGTATTATGTTGTTCATTGCAATCACATAAGAGGGCTCACAATCACAAAGGGTTGGCATCTCGTCTATCACAAACGTGAGGTGGTGGCCACGTTCGCGAAGGGTAAGTGGATCAAGTTAGGGTTACAATACTCATAATGTTTGTAATGAACCACCCACGATAGCAAGAGTTATAGTTTGGGTCAAGTTACGATTGTGACCAGCGTCCCGCGTTCGTGAAGAACAATTTTCACCTAGACAAAATTTAATTTTTTTCTCGTCCAAAACCCCATTTTCACCATTCTTAGACTTTGGAGACATGGTTCTTGGCGATTTCAAAGAGAATTTTAATCAATCTTACGTCGGTAAACTCTAAACTCATATTTTCATCATTTTGCATTGATTTCTTTACAAATCTACTTCAAATCTTTGATTTCAAACTTGGATTTTGAGATTTTTAGCAGGTAAAGTACAAAATAGGTTTTTCTTCAATTTCATGTCCAATTTTAACTCATTTTTCATTAGGTTTTTAGATTTAGAACCCTCTTAGTATGGAGAACTTTATTCTTCAATAAAATTTTTGGCTTTACCCTTTTTTCGGGGTTGATTTTTCAAACTATTTTTGAACTCGAAATGAATAGATAATATGGGTATCATTAGACTACTTTTGATGTGTAGATTAAGTTTTTGATAGATTTGGTTCATTCCGAGGCTGCATGTAAAGGGAAGGCTACATATTGAAGGGTCCAATCTTGATATTCAACTTTTCTAAGTAGGTTATGGCTTAACTTTCTTCAAACTGGGCTGAATAGTTAAACATTCATGTAAAAGTATGTTATGGGTTAGGGATTTCAACTTGAGATTTGTACGTTGAGCTAGTTATTTTATTGTGTTGCCCATATGGGGGCCTATATAAGTATTATTATTAACTTGAGAGATGATGATTGTTGTAATACCCGAGTGGTGGTTGGTATTGGTCTTATTTGAGCATTATTACATTCATTATTATTGTGATGCCCGGCTTGAATTGATATATATTTGGTGTCTTACATGACTATTCATTACTGTGATGCCATACGATGGTCTATATCATGATTTACTAAAATTTGAGAAGATTTGAGCTCATTTAATACCATCATTGTATTGATTCATTATATAATATTGTTTTAGTTATGAGCATGCATCCTCATTTCAATTACCTATATACATAGAATTGGTACCACAAAGAGACTCTGATTTTAAATAAAAATGAGACACTTTATGAAACTCTTGACGGATGAATGTATCAGCAAGGTTGATTAAGATATGAGATTGTGAACGTATATTGGTTGTGAACCCCCATGGTGTCCTATCCTGGAAGTTTTCACTCGGAAGTGTATACGAGGTGACATTAAGACATTACATCATGGCCATTGCATTGCATTGCATCACTTGTATCCTTTTAACGTGTTTGATATCGTTTATTTAGCCTTCTTATATATATATATATATATTCATGTGTATTCTTATACTAAAATTATACTTGTAGAACTATTAGGAGATAAGCCACCATTGGAAACTTTTTGGTATGCAGGTGGAAGAGTACTCATAGTATCCTTTACTTGTTTAGTTTTTTCCTTTGCTCAGTCAGTCCTATGATATCTACTGAATACAAATGGATCGTACTCACTCCTACTTCTATGCACTTTTGATGCAGATCCCAGTACGAGGGCTATCCACGGTGGCTGATTTGTGTTGTTGAGAGGTGATTTGAAGCATTGGTGAGCTCCCTATCTGGAGCCTTGTTCCAGCCTCTATCTATCTTTGATGACCTTACTTTTATTTTGAGACAAAGATGTGTTATCTGATTTCAGTATTGTCTTTGATGCTCTTTACACTTATGATACCAGCTTTTGGGATCTAATTGCAATTCATTCAGATATTTCAGATTTATAATTATTATGGCGTAACTTTGATCAAAAAGTCTCATATTGTTTCATTTCTCTCCTATTTTGTATTTTATATTTATTGTAGATTTTTGGCTTACCTACCAAGGTGGGCTCGGGATAGGTGCCATCATGACCTTGGTTTTTGGGTCGTGACACACTCAAAATTGATACCTTCTACACGTACACCTTGCTAATTTCAATAAAGGACATACCTAGACTTGCAACTAAAGTCAACAACAACATATATGACTTAAATGCAAATATCTCAATACACAGTCAAATTGGTATAAGAATAAAAAAATCATTTTCACAACCATTTAATCACTTTTCATTGCAAAAATAGTATAAATCAAGTAAGAATAATGTAATGGATGCATATACCTCCTTCCTAGCCAAAAAACTAGTATATACCCACTGCTTTTGCTAGATAGCATCCATGAGAGACTCATGAGGACCATATATCCATATTGTATCGGATAACCTCTTAGGCAACCAATATCCTCAACTAGATCAACCTTCACTCTATCACAAATTCCACAATTATAATCACAAATATAAGTTCAACAATGAATAGAAGGATCTATGACTCCTCTAACTACCACACGTTTAAACATCCAATCTATTTACCACTTAACCATCTCACAAGAGCAGACTTATGCCACCTCAATTTAATGAAACACTTTACCAAATGCAAATGAGAAATCATGTGACTATGAACATGTAATAATGTATCACAACTATCACAATATCCTCCCAATCTGTACACACATACTAAGGGGACTTATATGCCAAATAGTCATGACCTGCAGGGGACCAACTTAGTTTATGTATCGTATCGGCGTGGTACCTGACCCTTCAAATATTAATAGATAAGTAACATATACTGGTATGGTACCCAACCCTCCAAATATCACAAAATAAGATATCAAAGTCAATTATCATTAAGGATAAAATGCAGTTCACAAATAATAAAAGTATATGCTTTATTTAGGCACTTAGTCAAACTCAATGATCACCATTTCATGTATACAACTGATATTAACCAACTCAGTAGTCACAAGTATGTCCAAAGGCTAATTCACAAACATTTAACGTATGAGTATAAATGGAACCCAAATCATGTCTATAACTACAATTTAAACTATAACCTGCCTCAACGTAAGTCTGAATGCACTAATCTATTAAAGCCTTGCCTTTTCATGAAGCTTTGGATCGTTCTCAATCTAAAACTACCAAAAAATGAGTAATTAATATCTTACTCTCCATTTCTAGGTATTATGAACCAAAACCCATTGATTTCACCCTACTTCACAGCCTAAAACTCCAATTTGGGATTTTTCACACATTAATTTTCCCAAATTCCCTATATTTCACATTAATGGGAAAGGATTATATGTTAGGAAGTAAAGTCTAACAACCTACAACCATTTATAATTGATTTTAAGACTACCCATAGGCAATTCTCATCAGTTTATTAATTTTAGGTCTTAACTCATGAATTTATTCCTAACACTTGATTCTAGGAATTCTATAGATTAAGATGGGTTAATCTATGTTATAATAACATAATAAACTTATCTCAAGAGCAAGAATCACCCAAACCCAAAGAAGATCACCTTACATAAGCCTTAGTTCAAATTTTGGATGTGCCTTAGTTTAAAATTTTGATGTTTTGGGAAGAAATAATATCAAAACTCAGAGTAATAAGCATTTTATTATCAATGACCATTGCAACAGATATCTTCCCATTACAGTAGTCCTGCTGTGGTGAGCAACTATCTGCTATGATGGTCTCAAGTAAATTCTCACTGACAGCTACCATGGTTGGCTATCCGCTACAGCAGACCCGCTATGATGAGAGGGGTCCTGCTGTAGCAATGATAGACAAAGAGTCGGGGGAGGTTCCGAAACTCCCCCATTTTATAACACCCCCTTTGTTTTTGCGGCAAAAGCCATAACTAAAGTTCTACATACCTAAATACCATTCCCAAAGTTTCCATGGATCGCTAAACCTTTTATCTACCATTACACACCTATAAAACCATCAAACATATCACTATAAGACACAGACGATCTCTAACCCACATAATACTCAATCTTTATCTGAACTCACCCTAGCCTGAGATTTTCACAATTCTCATCCTAGAAAAAATTCTATCCAGGCTGTTACACTACAAACAAGGCTATAATAATGGAATGGGTCATTAAACTTACTCCAAGGTACATTGGATCTTGGACTATCTTGATGGGTGTGGGGTAGGTGCCTTGTAGGTTGGCTCTACCCCCAAGTTTATCGAGAGTTCATCTGGTATTTTGTGTTTAGATGCTTAAGTAGTATCATAGAGATAGTAATTATATAATTTGTTGGGATTCGGTTTCGCTTGATGAGGACCTCTCTTCTAAAGAGGAACCTATTGTCATTCTTGAGCGGGATGTCTGAAAGTTGAGAAGTAAAGAGTTTCCATCCATGAAAATCCAGTGGAAAAATTGTCATGTTGATGAGGCCACTTGGGAGACTGAAGCTGACATGCATAAAAGATATCCACAGTTTTACATTAATTCAAGTAGTATTTGTGTGTTTTCCCTTTTTTCCTTCTAATTGTCTTTTGGGGATGAATGATTGTTTAATCTGTGTCTGATGTAGTGAAACATCCCACTGTTATAGCATTGTCTATGGTGTAAGATCCTGAGTAGAGTTTTCCCTAGAATGGGAGTTGTGAAAATCTCATATTAGAGTGAGTTCAAACAAAAATTGAGTATTGTATGGTGTAGAGATCATATGAGCCTTGTGGTATATGTTTTGATATTTTTGAGGTGATTTTATGATAGAGGGGATATATAGTGGTCTATAGAAATTTTCAAGAAGATATTTGAATTTGTAGAACTCCGATTAAAGCATTTACTACAATTAGATAAATTAGTGTTTTTGAAAAATAAAGTGTGTTGTAAATGAGGGTGTTCAGAAAACATTCCCTGAGTTACTATTTAAGGGTTATCGTAGAGGCCTATGATCACCATAAAGGGACTATCGTAGCGGGCATGGCACTGCTATAGTAGTCATCGAGTAGTGTTTAACGCTTGGTTCGATTTTTTATGATATTTTCTCCCAAACATCCAAAATTTTGGCTAAGCCTTGAGTGAGGTAATTTTTTTCTTGTTTTGGTGATTTATACTCCTGAGGTAAGTTTATTTCACTAATCTAAGACAGATTAATCCATTTAATCTAGAGAATCACTAGAACAATGTGTTTGAGTGAATTTCTTGGGTTAAGCCCTAAAATTGATGAGAATAGTATATAGGTAGGCTTAAAATCAAATTTTAATGATTCTAGGTTCTTAGATATTACTTCCTAACATAGAATCTTTCCCTGTTAGTATAAATTATAGGAAATTGGGGTGAATTAATGGGTGAAAACACCCAAATTGGTTTTTAGGCTATGCACTAGGGTGAATCAATGTGTTTTGGTTCCTAATGCCTAGAAATGGAGAGTAAGATGCTAATTACTCCTTGTTCATTATTTTTAGATCGAGAAAGATCTGAACCTACATAAAAAGATAAGGCTTTAGCGGATTAGTGCATTCGGGCTTGCATTTGAGGTAGATTATGGTTGAAATTGTAGTTATAGACTTTATTAGGATTCCATGCCTAGTCGTAGTTAAATGTTTGTGAACTTGCCTTCGGTCATGCTTATGATTGGTGAGTTGGTTGATATTGTTAGAATACATGAAATGGTGAACATTGAACTTGACTAAGTGTCTAGAAAAAGTGTGTACTCACATAATTGGTGCACTGCATTTATCCTAAATGATAATTGTCTTTGATATCTTATATTATGATATTAAGAGGGTCATTTACCACATCAGCATATGTTACTTATCTATTAATATTCAAAGGGTTGGGTACACGATGTATGGTACATGCACGAAGCTGGTCCCCTGCAGGTCATGACTATTGGGCATGGGCATATAAGTCCCCTTAGTATGTGTGTACAGATTGAGAGGATGTTGTGATGATTGTGATGCATTATTACATGATTATAGTCAATTGATTGCCCATTTGTATTGCACAAAGTGTTGCATTAAATTTGAGGTGGCATAAGCCTTTTCTTGTGAGATTTTTAAGTGATAAATGGTTTGGTGTGTTTACACTTGTGGTATTTAGAGAAGTCACAGAACCTTTTGTTTGTTGTTGAACTTATACTTGTGATTGTAATTATGAAATCATTGATAGGGTGAAGGTTGGTCTTGTTGAGGTTAATGTTTGATTAAGAGTTTATCTGTGGATAGTAATTGTTGATTGAAATTACTTGTTATGTGTTGATTGTTAATTTACTCATATTTGATTTATATTTAAGTATGGGTCTGAGTTAAATCGACTGATGATGCCTACCAGTACGTAGTATTTGTACTCTTCTTTTGTTGAGTGCAGATAGTATTCTAGAGATTGATTCGACACCTCGAATATAGCATGTGACCAGCAAATTTTAATCCAAAGGTAAGCATCTATTTTCAGGCAGCCATGGATCATTCTTATTAGATCATGTACATTCTTTCATACAATGATACTCTTTTGTTACTAGTTTTGGATATTTATATCAGACATCGGTTATGTTTAGAATTTCTTGTTTGGTGACTTTTGGGTCCTTGAGATATTGTAATAGGTAGTTGTTTTCTGCACTTTATATATATATATATATATATATATATATATATTATTTTATTTGGATTTATTATTGTAACGATGATTTATATATATATATATTATTTTATTTGGATTTATTATTGTAACGACCCAAATCGTCGTTACACTGAAAATAGGAAGTGAAAACCTCGCCAATTTTTACTTATGTGATTTTTAAGAAATTTTGGGTCAGGCTAGTATTTGACAAATTTTCAGGGTATACTACTCAAATAAAATTTGGTATTGATGTGAATGTTGGAGGGGTTGTTTAACTAGATTTCTAAATAGATAACGAGTTTAGAAAGTTGTAGCAACTTTTGACACGTAAAATGGAGTTATAGAACTCTGGTTATAGAGTTTACCGTGGAAGGGTAGGTTTGCAATTAAAAAGCGACCAACTTTGGTAAATAAATAAGGAATTCCACCAACACAAGGCTTAATTCTTTGCATGAAAATGTCCTACACTCTTCCCTTTTATAGAACGTACTAGGATAGCCCTTAAATTTCCTCAACATCCATCACTACTGCCTGCTTTCACCCAAAAAGCAAATATACTATACTAATCAGATAGGGAATCAAATTTGGACGAGCCATTTCTGAAAATGGATTAGGAATGTTGTAATTTAGGGAGTGTGTTGTGAAATGGACAAAATTGAGGAGAGGTCCCAAGTTTCTGCGCAGGACCGCTACATCAAAAAATTGAACTGCTGCAGTGGTACCGCTACAGAGGAAAGGGTACCACAATAGCGGTAACCTCTATTGTATTGCGAAGCACTGTAGTGGTACTGTTGCAACGGTAATCTTACCGCTGCAGCGGTAAAACACAGTAACTTTTAGTTTTAAAACCCAAAAATGTTTTTCATTCCCACTTTTCCAAAAATGAGTAAGGGCTTAGCAATGGGCGATTTTCTGCAAATTTTTGGAATTTTAATCTTTGGAGGTAATGTTTCTTTACATTTTAAACTTGAATTACTTCTTAAAATTCTTAGAAACTTATCCATGGTAGAAATTGGAGTTTAGCCCTAATTCATGAAATTAATGCAAACTTGTGGGAAAGAATATAAAATCAGTAGACAATGATTCTAAGGTGTTAGAAAATACTAATTGGAGTATAATATTAGTTGTTCAAGCTTAATGAGGTAGGGTTCATGAGGTTTAAAGGTAGGAAAAACCTAAGACGTTGAATTAAGGAAAATTTATGGTTAAAGTTATTAGTTATTAATCCCTAGTGGTTAAATGGGATGAATTGATTAGAATGGGTGTGCCATCTTGTTGTTATTGATCAAGAATAAGTTGAAAGGGAAGGAAAGACAAGCTTGTGTCCTAGAGGTAATTTTGAACAAGAAATTGACGTAGGTTACGATTTATTGTAGCAATTAGACTTGTTTGACTCTGTGCTTTTATGTGAATTAAGTAATTGTGATTGCTTTCGAGCATTACTTGTGATTATTAACGGCATTGCATATTCATACACATTGATGTTGTTGAGATTATGATGATGATGATGAAATACACATCATGATGTTCATGATGTTGTTGATGATGATAATGTTGTTGAGATGATAATGATGATGATGATATTATTAAAATCAGAAGGTTCATGATGATGTTGATAAGATTAAGAAGAGAAAGAGAAGATCTATACATCTTGCATACATACATTCATTCATGTGCATTGAATGTTTAGTTATAATCATATGTTATGATTCAACTTGTTGTTGAATTTGACTAAGTGTAAATATACATGAGTATGACTTTGTATTCCCTCTAAAGTGAAGTGTCGTAATTGTGTATTTGTCTTACATTATAAGTTCTGTTATGATCGCTTTGCATGTATTTGGTTTACTTATTTGTATGGTGTCGGGTTGATCCTACTTGTGATGCCTACTAGTACTTGTTGATGTACTTATGCTACCTGTACTCTTCTTTTTAATGAGTTTAGAGAGTGTTCCGGCGTTTAAGGCAAGACCTCAACTTTAGCTAGCAGTTCTAGATATCGATCTAAGGGTGAGCACCATGACCGAGCAACCTTTGGATCTTCAGTTTCATAATCTTGTCTGTTGTATTGGGACTAAGAAACTCTTTTGTTATTTCTGCATTTTTGGATATTCTTTTGGTTATAGACTTAAAGACTCTTAGATGTTCATGTATGATGACTTTAGGTCCCGGGGATGTAATAAATAGAGGATTCCGCACTCTATCACTGACTTAATGAATGGTTGGTTTGACATTCTTATTTATTTAATTAACAATGGAGTTTGATAACTTGTTAATGATAAAGTTAGTATAAGATGAATGTGAATATAATACTTTGTTAAGTAAGGGTTGGGTTAAGTAGGTTTCTCCCTCCATAGGTTTGGGTGGGTACCAATCATGACCGTTTGGGTCGTGACAAAGATGATATCGGAGCACCGGGTTTACATATCTCATCATATAAGAACCAATATAGTAGAGTCCTATGGAACGGTACTAAGACGTTTGTACTTTTCTTTGGGAGGCAACAGGGCTTTAGGAAATTAATCTTTTATTTCTTCCATTAGTGTTATTACTTGATTCCAATTGGTATCTGGTGATCAAAATTGTTATCTAACTCATTCACTCTTATTTGCAGATGGTGAATACTCATTCCACCAGAGCAGCAACAATGAAAACAGCCACACCCATAATAGCACCAGTAAGAACACCCACACCAATAGATGGGGCCGCAGTTCAAGGCAGGCCTCGAGTTAGGGGCAGAGCTAGAAAGGAATGATGGAGGGCATCGCCTATTAGGGGTGGATCCCAAAAAGCTGAAGGACCGTCCAGATAGAGATCATTGTCCCTTCCCTCACAACAGGATTGCACAGACCTTGCTCAGAATAAAGAAGTGGTAGTTGAGGAGGAAGAGATGGTTGTCTAAGAGAATGTGGTGCCAGTATTGAATGGTGCATCCTTGGTGCCTTTGTCTGTGGAAGTGATTCAGCAAGTGTTGGGATTCCTCAGTAGCTTGGCTGGCACCGGCCACACTCCAATTTTCTAGCCTTCCCGTCCCCATCCTTATAATATGTTGCTATTATTGCACCAAAGATGGACAAAGGCTCTGAAACAGGGATGTATCCCCGATAGGTACTTGGTCCAGTGATGACTAATGGTGAGCATGGACTATTTTTCAAGTTTATGAAGATGAAACCTTCAGTATTCGAAGGTACAGAGTCAAAGGATACATTCAAATTTTTGATAGTTTTTCATAAACGTCTACATAAGATGTGTATTGTTGAAAGCTATGGTGTGGAGTTTGATTCTTTCTAGTTGCAGGACGAAGACATGAAATGGTGGAGGTTATTTGTAAAATGTAGGGCTACCTTACCTCCACTTACTTAGGTAAGGTAGTACGATAATTTACCTCCATTCTACCTCAGCTATACACCTTCATTATTGTGTAGACTTAAAGCTTGGAACTCGACGCATCTTTGCCTCTCCTTATCGTACTACACAGACAAAGTTGAGAGAGTTGAAATCTCAGTTACAAGAATTGTTAGAGAAGGTATTTATTCACCTAAGTGTTTCTCCTTGGGGTGCACCTATTTCATTTGTGAAAAAGAGGGATGGTAGCATGAGGATGTACATAGACTATCGCCAGTTGAATAAGGTGACCATTCGCAATAAATATCCCTTGCCTAGGATAGATTACCTATTTAAATAGTTGCAGGGGGGGCGGTATTCTCCAAAATTGATTTGAGGTCAGGTTATCATCAGCTTAAGATTAGGGCAGCGAACATCCCAAAGATTGCTCTTTGAACTTGTTATGGGCATTATGAGTTTCTAGTCAAGTCTTTTGGCTTGACTAATGCCCTAGCCGCTTTTATAAGTTTGATGAATGGGATTTTTAAGTCATTCTTGGATTCATTCATTATTGTTTTTATTGATGACATATTTGTTTACACCAAGATCGAACAAGAACATGAAGCTCATTTGCGTATAGTATTGGGGTTGCTTAAGGAGAAGCAACTTTATGCTAAATTTTCCAAGCGTGAGTTTTAGTTGTCCTAAGTGTCCTTTCTGGGTCACATGGTTTCTAAGTAAGGGGATATGGTAGACCCGCAGAAGGTAGAATTTGTTAAGAATTGGGCTTGGCCAACAAATGTGACAAAGATTTATAGCTTTGTGGGGTTAGCCAATTATTACCATCGATTTATCAAGGGGTTTGTTGCTATTGCTTCTCATACGACCCACCTTACTAAGAAGGAAGTTCTATTTGTGTGCGATGACAAGTATGAGGAGAACTTCTTGAAGCTCAAAACTTTGTTAACCTCAGCCTCAATTCTCACATTTCTTATTAAGGGTAAAGATTTCATTGTATATTGTGCTGCCTCATGGTTGGGTTTAGGTGCTGTTTTGATGCATGATTAGAATGAGATTTCTTATGCTTCAAGACAACTAAAATATTATGATAAAAACTATCCCACACATGACTTAGAATTGGCAGTCATGGTGTTTGCCTTGAAGATTTGGAGACACTACCTCTATGGGGTAAAGTGTGAAGTGTTCACAGACCACCGTAGCCTGCAACATGTATTTACTCAGAGACCTGAATTTGAGACAAAGAAGGTGGATGGAGTTTATCAAAGATTACGATATTTCAATTCTATATCAACCAGATAAGGCCAATATGGTGGCAGACGCTCTGAGTCAGAAACCCGTGAGTATGGGAAGCTTAGTATGTCTGGAGGCATCAAGGCGCCCAATGACAAGAGAGGTATAGTCTTTGGTTAATAATTTTCTAAGACTTCAGAGACTAACGAAGGAAGAGTATTAGCACATATGGAAGTCAGGTCCTCATTCTTTGACCAAATCAAAAGCAGGCAGTTCGAAGACAAGAAGGTGAGCAACCTCAGAGCAAAAGTGTTGCAGGGCGAGGCTACAGAGGTCGTCCTTAATGATGAATGAGTGTTGAAAATTCAGGGACGCTTGTGTGTACCCTAGGTGGGCAATTTAATTTCAAATATTCTTGCAGAGGCTTACAACTCTAAGTACTTTATACATCTCGATGCCACCAAGATGTATAGGGACTTGAGGCAACATTATTGGTGGTGAAAATGAAGCGTGATATTGTAGATTTTGTGACTAAGTGTCAAAATTGCCAGCAAGTCAAGTATGAACACCAAAAACCTGGTGGTACATTTTAGAGGATGCCCATTTTGAATTTGAAATGGGAAAGGATATCTATGGACTTTGTGGTTGGTCTTCCTAAGACATTGAGGAAGTACGACTCTATATAGGTCATTATTGATCGATTGAGTAAGTCGACTCACTTTATCCTTATAAAAGTATATTATAATATGGCTAAGTTAGCCAAGATTTATGTGAAGGAGATTGTAAGACTACATGGGGTACCCATTTCAATTGTGTCAGACCGAGATACCCAATTACCCCCAAGTTTTGGGAGATATTCCAATCAAAACTGGGTTTTAGATTGGACCTAATTACAGCCTTTCATCCATAGACTGACGGTCAGTCAGACCAAACTATTAAGGTTCTTGAGGATATGCTTTGGGCATGTGTAATGGACTTCGGGGGTCAGTGGGACCAATATCTACCTTTGTGTGAATTTGCCTACAACAATAGCTACCACTCTAGCATTAACATTTCTCCTTTTGAAGCCTTATATGGTAGGAGATATAGGTCTCTAATCAAATGGTTTGATATTTTTGAAATGAGACCTTCGGGCACAGACATGCTCAAGGATTCGATGGAAAAGGTAAGGTTTATACAAGAAAAGCTCATAGCAACTCACAGCCGACAGAAAGAGTATGGAGAAAATAAGGTGAGAGATATGAAGTTTGAAACATGGGAGAAGGTACTCTTGAAGTGTCACCCATGAAGGGAATGATGCGTTTTGGTAAGAAGGGCAAATTGAGTCAGAGGTACATCAAAAACCTTTGAGGTTTTAAAGAGGATAGGGGCAGTAGCTTATAAGCTAGAATTGCCTCCTAGTATGTTTGGGGTTCATCCAGTATTCCACGTGTCTATGTTAAAGAAATACCATGGAGATAGAGACTACATCATTTGTTCGGAGCATAAGTTGTTTGATAATGATTTATCATACGAAGAGGAACCAATTGCAATCTTGAGAAAAGACATGAGAAAGTTAAGAACTAGAGTCATTCCATGTGTAAAGGTTCAATGGAGGAACCGTACTATTGAAGAAACAACTTGGGAGACAGAGGATAACATGCACAAGCGATATCCGCACTTGTTCATTGATCGAGGTAATACTTTCTTAATTTTATCATGTCAGTCTATTTGTCATTTGGGATAAATTAGTATCTAATGTAACGACTCAAATCGTCGTTATGCTGAAAATAGAAAGTGAAAACCCCACCAATTTTTACTTATGAGATTTTTAAGAAATTCTGGGCTGGGCTAGTATTTGAACAATTTTGAGGGTGTACTACTCTAAGATATTCTTGTATTTTTGTTAACATTATAGGGGATTTTTGACTAGATTTTTAGACAAATAACGAGTTTAGAAAACCATAGCAGCTTTCAGTATGTAAAACAGAGTTATAGAACTCCGATTATAGAGTTTACTGTGGAAGGGTTGGTTTGTGATATTGCAATATGAGGAGAGTGTTGTGAAATGGAAAAAACTGGGGAGAGGTCCCGAGTTTCTACCAGGGACCACTGCAGTGGAAAATTGAACCGATGCAGTACACTGCACCAGAAAGGGTACCGTAACAGCAGTAGCCTCTATTGCATTGTGAACCACTGTAGCGGTAACTTTACCACAACAGTGGTAAAATGCAATAACTTTCAGTTTTAAAACCTACAAAATATTTTTCATTCCCTTTTTTCTAAAAATGAGTAAGGGCTTAGCAAGGGGCGATTTTCTATAAATTTTGGGAGTTTTTATCTTTAGAGGTAAGGTTTCTTTGCATTCTAAACTTGAATTACTTCTTAAAATTCTTAGAAATCACTATAAACTTATCCATGGTAGAAATTGGGATTTAGTCCTAATTCATGAAATTAATGCAAACTTGTAAGAATGAATATAAAATCAGTAGACAATAATTCTAAGGTATTAGATAACACTAATGGGAGTATAATCTTAGTTGTTCATACTAATGAGGTAGGGTTTCATGAGGTTTAAAGGCAGGAAACCCTAAGATGATAAATTAAGGAAAATTTATGGTTAAAATTTATTAGTTATTAATCACTAGTGGTTAAAAGGGACGAATTAATTGAAATAGGTGTGCCATCTTGTTGTTATAGATCAAGAACATGTTGAAAGGGAAAGGGAAGGAAAACTTGTGCCCTAGAGGTTATTTTTAGCAAGGAATCAAGGTAGGTTACAGTTTATTGTAGTAATTAGACTTGCTTGACTCTGTGTTTATATGTGAACTTGTGATTGTTTTCGGGCACTATTTATGATTATTTACTACATTGCATATTCATACACATTGATGTTGTTGAGATGATGATAATATACACATTATGATGTTCATTATGTTGTTGATGATAATGATGTTATTGATATGATAATGACGATGATGATATTATTGAAATCATGATGTTCATGATGATGTTGATGAGATTGAGAAGAGAAAGAGCAGAGGTGCACATCTTGCAATCATACATTCATTCATGTGCATTGAATGGTCAGTTATAATTATATTTTGTGATGTAACTTGTTGCTGAATTTGACTAAGTATAAACATACATGAGTATGAGTTTGCATTCCTCTAAAGTGAAGTGTCATAATTGTGTATTTGTCTTTTATTATAAGTTTTGTGATAATCACTTTGCATGTATTTTGTTTACTTATTTGTATAGTGGCGGGTTAAGTCAACCTATGATGCCTACCAGTTGTTGATATACTGATGCTACCTTTGCTCTTTTTTGTGTTGAGTGCAGAGTATGTTTCGGCTTTGAGACAAGACCTCGACTTTAGCCAGCAATTCCAGATATCGATCTAAGGGTGAGCACCATGACCGGACAACCTTTGAATCTTCAATTTCATGTTCATGTCCCTTTTTTCGGGACTAAGAAACTCTTTTTTTATTTCTGCATTTTTGGATATTCTTTTGGTTATAGACTTAAAGACTCTTGGATGTTCTTGTACGTTGACTTCAAGTCCCGGGGATGTAATAAATAGATGATTCCACACTTAATCGTTGACTTAATGAATGGTTGGGTTGACATTCTTATTTATTTAATTAATAATAGAGTTTGAGAACTTGTTAATGATAAAGTTAGTATATGATGAATGTGAATGTAATACTTGGTTGAGTGAGGGTTGGGTTAAGAATGGTTCTCCTTCCATAGGTTAGGTTGGGTATCAATCATGACCATTTGGATCGTGACAATTATTCTACTAGTTGAGAATTTTTTTTATTGCTCAAAAATGGATAAGTGTTCATCTTAAGTTTGGGGTTAGATGGTTCTCCCATTGTAGGATTAGCGTGGATGCCACTCACGATCATTTGGGCTCGAATTAATGAACGTTTTACTCCGGGCCCGCATTGATGAACGGTCTGTGACGTTGAAAAGAAGACTCGAAAACCATTAATTTGGTGAGTAATGATCCACATAGCTCTTTATATTCTAGGAGGAATGATCATTTGAAATTGACCATAGTGAAATCTTATACAAAAACTCAATCGGTAAAGAAGCTTTCAACTCAACTTTGCGCTAGAGGTTTTTTATGACCTTAATTCATATTAAAATCTCTTCATACACTAAAGGATTGATCTTAACACCTATCTATAATTATAAATCATTGGATATAGGCCTATACGCATACGAAGAATGGTTCGGATCTTAGCTTAGGATTTTCGGGGTGTTACAAAATGGTTCCCTCTAAAATCTATATGTCCCCTTACTAAAAAAACTAAAATTATAATGAAAGAAAATCAAACAAAACAACCCATTTGATTAATCTTGTTTGTCTGTATGTTGAAACTAATTTGATTTTTTTTGCTATGAAAATCAAACTAAATATAATTGCAAACCCCCCTAACCCCTTAATAAAAAGAAATGACATATTTTTAAATGAATAACAATTTTTATTTATTCTACTTTCAAGAATAACTAACTACTCACAAGTCACAAATAAGATATAAAATTGCGATTGTGATGAAAATCAAATTTTAAAGGTTAATTGTTTTATGTGCAATTGGTCATATCCAAATTAAAATATGCTTGTCTAGCATTAGTTGTTCTTTAGTTCAATTTGAATTTGTATTGATCTTTAGGGATAAGTATAAGAAAGTGAAATTTAATGTTATTTTTCTTTGTTAAAAATAATAATAACTCTAAAAAATGTCAAAGTTGTTCAGATAAAGAAAAATAATAATCATCAATGTGAAGAAAGTAAGAAATTTGAGTTAAGATTTTAAAATTTTGTTTGAGTTAATATGAAAAAGATAGAAACAAAAATAACCAGTGAAACATTGCACTTTAGATTTACAAAATCTAAAACACGTTAGAGTTGACTTGTTTTAAAATAAATACCCTGAATTACCCCTTGACCATAGTAAATATGTTTAACTTGTTACCTTACCTTTATGACCCAAATGGTCATGAGTGTCACCCACACTAACCCCTTTGTTAAAGAACCATCAAAATCAAAATGATTAACCAAACAATTAGCCATTTTTAAGCAATTCCTGACCAAAGAAGAATAAACTCTAATAGAAGTAATAGATAGAAATAAATGCGGAAAACATCTATTTATTAAACTATCCCAAGGACCCGAAAGTCATCGTACAAGAACATTCTAAGCCAAAAACTAATGTTTAGAACAAATACCTAAAAATAAATAAATAAGGAATGTCATTGTCTGAAGGAGTGGGCATGATTAATGAGAATATCTAAGGGGTGGCTGAAAGTAGGTGCTCATTCTTGGATTAAAAAGTTGCTGGTCACGAACTAAATTTGAGGTCTCGTCTCAATCGCTGGAACACTTTATGCACTCAACAAAAGAAGAGCATAGGTAGTATCAGCACAAACGCTATGTAATGAAAGGAATCATCGGCTGACTTAACTTAGAATTCACACAAAAACATAAATCAAATAAAAGCAACTAGAAATCATTACATAACAAGTAATTGCACCAAACCACCACTATCCACAGAATAATCGCTTACGAAATCAAATAACACGACAATACCAATCTTCATCCTATCAACCCAGTTATACTACCTTCTCAAGAATAAGTTCTACCATAACAAAGGAGGAGCCTTTGACCCTCTTCATATCACAAGAGTAACACACTAGGTCATTTTCACCTAACCATCTCACAAGTAGTCTCATGCTACTTCTATTTGTCACAACACTTATGTAATGCAATTAAACAAGCAATAACTCAATAATATAAAACAACTCATCACAACCATCAAACCTCTCCTCAAATGTGTACACACGTTCTAAAAGGTCTAATATGACCAATAGTCATGACCTGCAGGGGATGAACTCGGTCTATCTACTGTACTGGCTTGGTACCCGACCCTCCAAATACCAATATGTAAGCAACATGTACACCAAGAATATGATGAAGTGCACCAATTACGCAATTACACAACTTATGTTGACACTTAGTCAAATTCAAAGTTTATTATTTCATGTGTACAATTAACTACCAAGTCAACTCACCATCACAAATCTTCCTAAAGGTCAATTCACAATTATTCAACTCACAAATAGGCATGAAATTCAAATTTAGTATATAACTATAATTCAAACCATAATCTACCTTAAAACACAAGCCGGAAAGCACTAATCCGCTAAAGCTTTTCCCTTTCTCTCTATTTTGAATGCTTGTCGATCTGAAAATAGTAAAAAAAAAAAAAAAAAGAAGAGAAATTAACAACTTATTCTCCAATTCTAAGTAATAGGAACTAAAACTCATAGGTTTTAACCTAGTTCATAGCCTAACCACTATTTTGGCGGTTTTCACTATTAATCCGCCCAAATCCCCCATAATTCACATGAATGAGAAAGAATTATATGTTAGAAAGTTAAGTCTAGCAACCTAGAACCATTCACCGTTGATTTTAAGCCAACGCATAGGCAATTCCCATCAGTTCATCAATTTTAGCGCATTAACCCATGAATTCTTCCTAACACTTGATTTAGTGATTCAAGGATAAAAAGGGGATTAATCTATCTTAAATGGGTGCAATTATCTTACCTAAAGAATTGAAATCACCCAAACCAGAAGAGAATCACCCCACACAAGCCTTCGGTTGAGTTTTGGATGCTTTGGGAGAAAATAACATCAAAAATTAGAACTCAACATTAAAACAACACTCGATGACTGTTGTAATGGCCTGCTGCCTGCAATAGTTTTCCCGCTATAGTAGCCTAGTGGCCCACTATGGTGGATCCTCACCTCTTGCCGCTGATCTGTACGCCGGTAAGCCTAACCGCTATGGTGGTCCCATTATAGTGGCACTGGGACTGCTACAGTGGAGCTTAAATAGTAGCTCAAGGGAACTTTCAAATTTTCCCCCTTTTAAAACACAGGCTTTGTTTTTCAACAACACAGATTTATCCTATAGCAGAAAATACTAGATCCGAGTTCTATACACCTAAATTCTATTCCAAAAGTTCCTATATAGCGAAAAATACTATATGGGAGTTCTATATTCCTATAGATCACTAAAATTCTTATCTATCACATTATACCTATAAAACCAATACACCAACCACCACAAGACACAAGGAGTTTCTACACCACACGACACTCAGATTTAATCTAAACTCACCCTAGCTTGAGATTTTCACAACTCTCATCCTAGGAAAAACTCTATCCGTACTCTTACACAATAGGCAATGTTATAACAATAGGATGAGTCTTTACATCAAATACTAATTAAATAATCATTTATTCCCGAATGACAGCTAGAAAGAAAAGAGGAAAAATAAGCAACAATTACCTAAATCTATGAACAACTGAGGATAATGCTTGTACATGTATGCTTAAGTCTCCCAAGTGTCCTCCTCTACAAGATGGTTCTTCTACTTAACTTTCATGGATGGAATCACTTTAGTTCTCAACTTTTGGACATCGTTATCAAGAATAGCAATAGGTTCCTCTTTATAAGAAAGGTTCTTATCAAGCAAAATAGAATCCCAATGAATGATATAATCATAATCCCTATGATACTTCTTGAGAATAAAAACATAAAACACTAGATGGACTCTGAACAAACTCAGAGGTAGAGCCAAACTATAAGCCACCAGTCCTACACCCTTCAAGATCTAAAATTGTTCAATGTACCTTAGGATAAGTTTAGCCTCCTTCCCAAATCACATCACACCCTTCATGGGTTAAACTTTTAGAAACACTTGCTCACCTTCCATGAAATACATATCATGCACCTAACTATCTGCATACTCCTTTTGTCGATTTTAAGCCTCTACAAGATTCTCTAGTATAAATCTAATTTTCTCCATCTACTACTTTAAGAAATCAGTGCCCCAAGGTCTTACCATAAAGGAATCAAAGAACCTAATGGGAGATCTATACCTCCTTTTATATAGTGCTTCAAAAGGAGCTATATCTATACTAGAATAATAGTTGTTGTTGTACGTATGCCCACACAACGGTAACAACTGGTCCCAATAACCACCAAAATCCATAAAATATGCCCAAAGCATGTATTCCAAGACTTGGATCATCTGCTCAGACTGACCTTCAGTTTGTGAATGAAAGGATGTACTTGGATCTTATTTAGTGCCCAACTCTTTTTGAAATTTTTTCCAAAGGTTAGGGGTAAACTATGTACCTCTACCCAAAATAAAAGAAATGGGCATCCCATGCAGTCTGACAATCTTTTTAAGATAAATCTTGGCCAACTTGACTATATTATAAGCCACGTGCACTGGAATGAAGTATACCGAATTAGTCAATCGGTCCATATTTACTCAAATCGAATCATATGTTCTCTTTAATCATCATATAGCTTATGTTTTTAAGGTATCCTCTTTCTTTTCTTCTTGTTATTGAGATTATAGTGTATATTATATATGATTCAATTTGGATGATTATGGATCGATTGACTTAGTTTGCATACTATATTCTAGTGTACATGACTTATAATACAACCAAGTTGGCTAATTAAGGAGATTTTCCGACTGTATGGGGTGCCCATTTATATTATTTTGTATAAAGGTACACAGTTTACCTCTAACTTTTGGGAAATTTTTTAGGAAGAGTTGGATTCTAAATTGGATCTAAGTATAGGGTTTTATCCACAGACTGATAGGCAATCTGAGCAGACGATCCAAGTGTTGAAAGACATGCTTCGGGCATCTATTATGAATTTTGGTGGCCATTGGGGCCAGTTCTTACCGTTGTTTGAGTTTGCATACAACAATAACTATTATTCGTGTATAGACATGGCTCCTTTTGAAGCATTGTATAAGATAAGGTGTAGATATCCCATTGGGTGCTTTGATTCCTTTGAGGTAAGACCTTGGGGCATTATTTGTTGAAGGAGTCGATGGAGAAGGTTAGATTTATACAAGGTATCTTGTAGCGGCTGAAATCCGGCAGAAGGAGTATATGGATAGGAAGGTGTGTGATATACATTTCATGAAAGGTGAACAAGTGTTTCCCAAAAATTCACCCATGAAGGTGTGATGTGATTTGGGAAGAAGGATAAACTTATCCCAAGGTACATTGGGCCATTTGATATCTTGAAGTATGTATAACTGGTGGCTTATAGGTTGGTTCTACCTTTGATTTGTCGGGAGTCCATCTAGTGTTTTATGTTTCGATGCTCTAGAAATATCATGGGGATGGTGTCATTCATTGGGATTTGGTTTTGTTTGATGAGAACCTTTTTATGAAGATGAATCCATTGCCATTCTAGTTAAAGATGTCCAAAAGTTGAGAACTAAAGTGATTTCATCTGTGAAGAGGCCACTAGGGAGACTAATGCGTACATGTGCAAGCATATCCTCAACTATTCACTGATTTAGGTAATTTTTGCTTATTTTTCCTTTTTCTTTCTAGTATTATTAGGGGATGAATGATTGTTTAATTAGTATCTGATATAACATCCCATCCTATTTTTACAATATTTTTAAGGTGTAAGATTCTGCATAGAGTTGTTCCTAGGATGAGAGTTATGAAAATTTCAAGCTAAGGTGAGTTCAAATGAAATCTGAGTATCATGTGGTATAGATCCCCTTATGCCTTGTGGTGGTTGGTGTACTAGTTTTTTATGTGTGATGTGATAGATAAGAAGTTGGGTGATCTATAGGAACTTTTAGAATGAAATTTGGGTGTACAGAACTCTGGTTATAGCATTTGCCGCATAGGATAAATTTGTGTTGTTGAAAAACAAAGCCTGTGTTGCAAAAGAGGGAAAATTTGAAAGTTATCTCAAGCTACTAGTTAAGCTCCATTGTAACGGTCCCAATGTTGCTACAACGGGACTGTCGTAGCGGTTCGGCTGACCGACATAGAGGTCAGCAACAAGAGGCGAGGGACCGTCGTAACGGGCTACTAGGCTGATATAGTGGAACCACTGTTACAGGCAGCAGGCCCTACAACAGTCATCGGGCGGTGTTTTAATGCTAAGTTCCAATTTTTTATGTTATTTTCTCCCAAAGCATCCAAAACTCAACCTAAGGCTTGTGTGGGGCGATTCTTTTCTGGTTTGGGTGATTTCATTTCTTGAGGTAAGATAATTGCACCCATTTAACATAGATTAATCCTTTTTTTACTCTTGAATCACTAGAATCAAGTGTTTCGTAGAATTCATGGGTTAAAGCCCTAAAATTGATAAACTGGTGGGGATTGCCTATGCGGTTGCTTAAAATCAATTGTAAATGGTTCTATCTTACTAGACTTAACTTCCTAACATAGAACTCTTTTTCATTTACGTGAATTATGGGGGATTCGAAAAGATTAATAGGTGAAAAACCCCAAATTAGTGGTTTACGCAATAAACTAGATTAAAACCTATGAGATTTAGTTCCTAATGCTTAGAATTGGAGAATAAGTTGTTGATTTCTCTTTTTTTACTATGTTTAGACCTTGAAGAATCCAAAAAAGAGTGAAAGGGCAAAGCTTTAGCAAATTAGTGATTTCTAGCTTGTGTTTTGAGGTAGGTTAAGATTTGAATTATAGTTCTAGAGTTAATTTGAATTCCATGGCTATTCATGAGTTGAATAATTGTGACTTAACCTTCGGCATATTTGTGATTCAAGAGTTGACTTGGTAGTTAACTGTATACATTAGACAATGAACTTTGAATTTGACTAAGTATCTAGATAAGTTATATAATTGCATAACTGGTGCACATCATCATATTCCTAGTGATATTGATTGTGATATTCATATATTATGATATATGGTAGGTCGGGTACCGCGCCGGTACATGTTGCTTACATATTTATATTTGAAGGGTTAAGTATCATGCTAGTGTAGCACATGGACTAAGGTCATTCCCCGCAGGTCATGACTATTGGGCATATAAGATACTTTTGTATGTGTATGCATATTTGAGGAGAGGTTTGATGGTTGTGATGTATTGTTTCATATTATTGAATTATTGCTTGCTTAATTACATGGCATAATTGTGGTGACAAATAGAAGTAGCATGAGACTAATTGTGAGATCATTAGGTGAAACTGACCAAGTGTGTTACACTTATGATATGTAGAGGGTCATAGGCTTCTCCTTTGTTGTGGTGGAACTTATGTGAGATGGTAATATAATTAGGTTAATAGGGTAAATATTGGTATTGTTATGTTATTTGGTTTTGTAAGTGGTTATTCTATGGATAGTGGTTGTTTGGTGCAATTACTTGTTATATACTTATTACTAGTTGCTCTTATTTGATTTATGTTTATGTCAAGGTTTTAATTTAAGTCGGCATGTGATGCCTTCTAGTACATAGTGTGTGTGCTGATACTACCTGTGCTCTTCTTTTGTTGAGTGAAAAATGTGTTCCAGTGATTTAGATGAGAACTCAAATTTAGTTCCTGATCAACAACTTTTTGAACCAAGGATGAGCACCTACTTTCAAAAAATCATTGGATATTCTCATTAATCATGTCCACTCCTTTGAACAATGACATTCTTTATTTATTTATTGTTGGATATTTGTTATAAACATTGTTTTTTCTCTTAGAATGTTCTTGTATGGTGAATTTTGGGTCCTTGGGATAATGTAAAAGTGTAACACCCCATAAGTTCCTAAGACTCCATTTAAGACTTAGGATAGAAAACCAGTTCAAACAAGCAAAAAATCCCACAGGACGACTCTGAAAATTAGTCGTTATTAGGTCTAATGGATTGTCCCTATACTCGTTCTGAGGACTTAGACAAAAGTCCTGAAGAATTGAACTTTTCCAGTGGCAATGACTCATGACAATGAGTCGTTGCAAGACCCTATGAGACATTATGAGTGTCTGTTATGAGAAAGTACTAAAAGTTGACAAAGTGCCTCGGTGACCACGAGAGTGACCAATGACCAATTGGATGAACTAACGAGCCATTGGTTGTGACCGTGTTCACTAGGCAGTCTAAATTGAGGAACCAAAGATCAACAAAGGATGACCCATTGGATGAACCAACAAGCCATCCCTTTGACCATCTAATGATGTCCAGAGAACCCTCATGAACCATCAGTAGCAATGATCAGAACCAATGACCCATTGGAAAAACTAACGAGTCATTGGTTGGTCCTTATGATGTTCACATCAGCTTTTCAGTTACAATTTTTAAAGGGAAATCTGGTATTTTCCTATTACTTGAACCCTATACTATGTCGTTTGGCTATCCTAAAGGGGGAATACTTAAGCCTAACCTACTCCTAATCCCTCATTCCTCTCAAACTCATGTAAACACTCATAGAAAAAAATCAGAAATAGGCGATTAAACTCTCTCAAGTCCGAAGAACTAGGGCTCATCCTCTTCATGCTTTAAGTTTAAAATATTAGCAAGGTTGTCACTTCTAGGTATGTGAGATTTAATCAATGGGTATCCTTTCACCTATTGATTCCCTTAGTGAAACTCATTTTCTTAGTTAATTCATTCTTCAAAACGTTGAGTTTTCATGAAAAGTATGATTTTCTTTATATTTTAGTTCCTCATCATGAATAGTCCATGAATACATGTTTTCCCATAAAATTTAGTACCTTTGAAGACTTTTATTTTATGAACCCTTAGTGTATTGATATTTTGTGTTTTGGACTTATGTTTTATGAATTCTTACTCTATTCAGAATATAGAAATTTTCATGAATAATTGTATCCTTCAAATATGACGGGTTATTAACACCCGATGACTTAGCATTCCATAGGTTGACAATTCAGCATTCAGTCCTTTAGTTCCACATATTTTAGGATACTTTCAGATAAAGTGTCTATTACTTAGTCTCTGACATTAGTACTATTGAGCTATTCAGTTTATCAGTTTATTTTAATTGGGAGTAGTACTTAGCACTGAGAGGACGTAGGGATGAAGGCTCATCCATCAGGTAGTCTGAGACCTTTAGTAGAAATTCCTAAATACCAGAACTACATTGCCACTGTAGGTTCTAAAAGGTCATGCAGCAAATCAGGCTGACACCTTAGTTCTTTTTGGAAACCAGTTTAGTGGATCCACGCCAGTCAGTGTTCGTACCTTGGGCAAGTCACAGAGCACCCTTCCAGTCGGGTTTACAGATTGGGCCCTATAACGAAGCTCCACTATAACGGTCCCAATGTCGCTACAACGGGACTATCGTAGCAGTTTAGTTGAACGACATAGAGGTCAGTGACAAGAGGCGAGGGACAGCCGTAACGGGCCACTAGACTGATATAGTGGGACCACTGTTACAGGCAACATGCCGTTACAACAGTATCGGGCGGTGCTTTAATGCTAAGTTCCAATTTTTTATGTTATTTTCTACCAAAGCATCCAAAACTCAACCTAAGGCTTGTGTGGGGTGATTCTCTTCTGGTTTGGGTGATTTCATTTCTTGAGGTAAGATAATTGCACCCATTTAACATAGATTAATCCCATTTTTACTCTTGAATCACTAGAATCAAGTGTTAGGCAGAATTCATGGGTTAAAGCCCTAAAATTTATAAACTGGTGGGGATTGCCTACGCTGTTGCTTAAAATCAATTGTAAATGGTTCTATCTTACTATACTTAACTTCCTAACATAGAACTCTTTTTCATTTACGTGAATTATGGGGGATTTGGAAAGATTAATAGGTAAAACCCCCCCAAATTAGTGGTTTACGCAATAAACTAGATTAAAACCTATGAGATTTAGTTCCTAATGCTTAGAATTGGAGAATAAGTTGGTGATTTCTCCCTTTTTACTATTTTTAGACCGTGAAGAATCCAAAAAAGAGTGAAAGGGCAAAGCTTTAGCGAATTAATGATTTTTGGCTTGTGTTTTGAGGTAGGTTAAGATTTGAATTATAGTTATAGAGTTAATTTGAATTCCATGGCTATTCATGAGTTGAATAATTGTGAATTGACCTTCGGCATATTTGTGATTCATGAGTTGACTTGGTAGTTAATTGTATACATTAGATAATGATCTTTGAATTTGACTAAGTATCTAGATAAGTTATATAATTGCATAACTGGTGCACATAATCATATACCTGGTGATATTGATTGTGATATTCATCTATTATGATATTTGGTAGGTCGGGTACCGCACTGGTACATGTTGCTTACATATTTATATTTGAAGGGTCGAGTATCATGCTAGTGTAGCACATGGGCTAAGGTCATCCCCCGCAGGTCATGACTATTGGGCATATAAGATACTTTTGTATGTGTATGCATATTTGAGGAGAGGTTTGATGGTTGTGATGTATTGTTCCATATTATTGAATTATTGCTTGCTTAATTACATGGCATAATTGTGGTGACAAATAGAAGTAGCATGAGACTAATTGTGAGATCATTAGGTGAAACTGACCTGGTGTGTTAGTTACACTTATGATATGTAGAGGGTCATAGGCTTCTCATTTGTTGTTGTGGAACTTATGTGAGATGGTAATATAATTAGGTTAATAGGTTAAATATTGGTATTGTTGTGTTATTTGGTTTTGTAAGTGGTTATATTGTGGATAGTGGTTGTTTGACGCAATTACTTGTTATATACTTATTACTAGTTGCTCTTATTTGATTTATGTTTATGTCTAGGTTTTAATTTAAGTCGGCATGTGATGCCTTCCAGTACATAGTGTTTTTGCTGATACTACCTGTGCTCTTCTTTTGTTGAGTGAAAAATGTGTTCCAGTGATTGAGATGAGAACTCAAATTTAGTTCCTAATCAACAACTTTTTGATCCAAGGAAGAGCACCTACTTTCAAAAAATCGCTGGATATTCTCATTAATCATGTCCACTCCTTTGAACAATGACATTCTTTATTTATTTATTGTTGGATATTTGTTATAAACATTGGTTTTTCTCTTAGAATGTTCTTGTATGGTGAATTTCGGGTCCTTGGGATAATGTAAAAGTGTAACACCCCATAAGTTCCTAAGACTCCATTTAAGACTTAGGACAGAAAACAAGTTCAAACAAGCAAAAAAACCCACAGGATGACTCTGACAATTAGTCGTTATTAGGTCTAACGGATCGTACCTATACTCATTCTAAGGACTTAGACAAAAGTCCTGAAGAATTGAACTTTTCCCTAGTGGCATTGACTCATGACAATGAGTCATTGCTAGACCCTATGAGCCATTATGAGTTTCTGTTATGAGAAAGTACTGAAAGTTGACAAAATACCTCGGTGACCACGAGAGTGACCAATGACCAATTGGATGAAATAACGAGCCATTGGTTGTGACCGTGTTCACTAGGCAGTCCAAATTGAGGAACCAACGATCAACAAAGGACGACCCATTGGATGAACCAACAAGCCATCCCTTTGACCATCTAATGATGTCCAGAGAACCTTCATGAACCATCAGTAGCAATGATCAGAACCAATGACCCATTGGAAGAACTAACGAGTCATTGGTTGGTCCTTTTGATGTCCACATTAGCTTTTCAGTTATAATTTTTAAAGGGAAATCTGGTATTTTCCTATTACTTGAACCCTATACTATGTCATTTGGCTATCCTAAAGGGGGAATACTTAAGCCTAACCTACTCCTAATCCCTTATTCCTCTCAAACTCATGTAAACACTCATAGAAAAAAAATCAGAAATAGGCGATTAAACTCTCTCAAGTCCGAAGAACTAGGGCTCATCCTCTTCACGCTTTAAGTTTAAAATTTTAGCAAGGTTGTCACTTCTAGGTATGTGAGATTTCATTAATGGGTATCCTTTCACCTATTGATTCCCTTAGTGAAACTCATTTTCTTAGTTAATTCATTCTTCAAAACGTTGAGTTTTCATGAAAAGTATGATTTTCTATATTTTAGTTCCTCATCATGAATAGTCCATGAATACATGTTTTCCCATAAAATTCAGTACCTTTGTAGACTTATATTTTATGAACCCTTAGTGTATTGATATTTTGTGTTTTGGACTTACGTTTTATGAATTCTTACTCTATTCAGAATATAGAAATTTTCATGAATAATTGTATTCTTCAAATATGACTGGTTATCAACACCCGATGACTTAGCATTCCATAGGTTGACAATTCAGCATTCAGTCCTTTAGTTCCACATATTTTAGGATACTTTCAGATAAAGTGTCTATTACCCAGTCTCTGACATTAGTACTATTGAGCTATTCAGTTTATCAGTTTATTTCAATTGGGAGTAGTACTTAGCACCGAGTGGACGTAGGGATGAAGGCTCATCCGACAATTAGGCTGAGACCTTTAGTAGAAGTTCCTAAATACCAGAACTACATTGCCACTGTAGGTTCTAAAGGGTCATGCGGAAGATCATTGACACCTTAGTCCTTTTGGAAACCAGTTTAGTGGATCCACGCCAGTCAATGTTCGTACCTTTGGCAAGGTACAGAGCACCCTTCCAGTCGGGTTTACGGATTGGGCCCTATTTAACTCAAATGGGGTATGTCTATTAATAATATCTGCCATAGTTTAGACTCAGATATTGTATGACCTCATATTAAGTTTATTTAGCACAGTATAATCAGTTATATGCCTATCTATTTGGGTCATTGCGTCAACTCATGTTTATTAGTTCCATGTTAAGTTCAGTCTGCTTTATTTATCATAGTGCATATCTTACATGCTCAGTACATTCAAAGTACTGACCACATACTTCTTTCTCCTATATTGTGTTATAATATAGGTTTTGACGCTCAACATCCAGCCCGCGGTAGCATGATCCCATGCTCATCTCAACAGCAGTGTGTGGTGAGTCCTCATCTTTCAATGACGAGGCTTATTTCCTTATTTTAGTTATTTATCTTTTCAGATAGTTAGAATTAGTTGGGGTCTTGTCTCAACAACTCATCCTTAGTAGAGGCTTTCAAACGGGCAGACTAGTATTTCAGTTTTATGATATTGTCAGTCATCTATTCTATTGGTTTAGTATTTGATATTTATTCAGTTAGTTTCCACATTCAGAATCTTATTTCTATTTATTTTCAGTACTCTTAGTGTCATGCCAGGCCATGGGTTAGCTTGGGATCACTTGTAGCTCAAAGCACCATGTTACGACTAGGGTGTAGTCTCGGGTCGTGACAAATAGATAGATGTTTTCGCATTTATTTTTATCTATAGTATCTATTGGAGTTTATTATTCTTTGGTAAGGAATTGGATAAAAATGGCTAATTGTTCAATTAAGGGTTTTGGGTTTGATGGTTCTTCCACCAGGGGGTTAGTGTGGGTGTCACTCATGACCATTTGGGTCATGACAGAACTTTCGTTAAAACTGCTAACAATTCTTGTAAGGGTAAAGTAACAAGTTAAACGTATTTATTATGGTCAAGGGGTAACTCAGGATATTTCTTTAAAAACAACTCAACTCTGACATATTTTAGATTTTATAAATCTCAAGTGTAATATTTTACCCATTATCCTCATTTTCTCTCTTTTGCTTATTAACTCAAATCTCTTTTGAATAAATAAAAATTGTTATTCATTTAAAAGTAGGTCATTTATTTTTATTAAGGGGTTAGAGGTGTTTCCAATTATATTTAGTTTGATTTCACAACAACAAAAAAAATCAAATAGGTTTAAACATACAAACAAACAAGATTAATCAAATGGGTTATTTTGTTTGATTTTCTTTCATTATAATTTAATTTTTGTTAGTACGGGGACATATAAATTATAGAGGGAAGCATTGAATTAAAAATTAAAATGATTTACTTTTCAAATTATGTATCTTCAAGTATTATTTGAACTTCTAATTTGCACGAGCTGGAGTAAGAGTTGAGACGGTTGTGATTTGATTTTATACCTTTTATGACAATTTTTTTATGAAGGGTTATTTCCATACCATGCTATTTTACATGACAATCAAATCATACAAAAGATAGTGATAGTTTATAAAACAAACTAAAAATTTTCTTGACGTGATCCCATAATATTCTATGAAATTATGCAACTCTATTAAAAAAAATGGAGATGCTTCATGTATAGTCTAATTAAAGGGAGGGTCCATAAAAGGAGATATAATAGAGCACATTACACCAAAAAAATTCTTCACACACGATCTCTAAATGAATGTTCATATAATCGTCCAATAGATTTGTTTGATATGACTAAATTTGTTCACCAACTCTTTACCAAATGCAACTTTTGAGAAGATGGTGCTTAAAATTGGGTTTCGGAGATTCAGAATTTTGAATTGATATTCTCGTTAGGGGGAGTTAATACCATTATACTCTTTTTTCCTTGCAAAGGATTTTTTCCAATAAGTTTTCCTTATAAGGTTTTAAATGATGTCGCCAAAATGCGTATTATTAGATATGTGTGTTCTTTTTCCTTCACTAGACTTTTTTCTACTATATTTCTCAAGTAAGGTTTTAATGAGATAAATTATATATTTAATAGATATTCAAGGAGTGATAATATAAACATATTTGTAGTCTAGCGAATGTCTATTTGGTTTCTTTAGAAAA
Organism: Capsicum rhomboideum; assembly: GCA_031232105.1. NCBI lineage: Eukaryota > Viridiplantae > Streptophyta > Magnoliopsida > Solanales > Solanaceae > Capsicum > Capsicum rhomboideum. The sequence goes on from CP124712.1 coordinate 85,347,926, forward strand.
AGTTAGGGTTCATTGTTTTGGGACCAAGTAAATCTTCCCCAATAAATAAAGGTGTAACGATCCTCAAGATCGTTTTATGATTCCTGCCTATTTATTCCTTTATGAACCTCCCATAGTTTAGTTTTGTATTTATGACTTGCAAGGTTGGATGGTTCAATTCTCGAGGCAATCAAATTAATTCTACATCAATGTGTGTCATATTTTAACCATTCACCACACATTGTATGATCATAATTACCTTTCACTAATATAATTAACAGAAAGGGAAAGACTTGCTTAGGGGGTGGGGGTCTAGAATGGAGATGATAACTATAAGTTTAGAAACCAATGAGAAGAAAAAAATTATGTACATGGGTGTTTTTCATATATTAGCAGTTATAAGAAGATCTATTCAATTAATAACAAGTTTTGTACTTGTTATGTCACTTCAGAACTCCTCTACTTCTTGGTATATTTCCCTTGAGATTATTGATATTTTTTTCTTTTACACCAACATCACGGGATTTCTTCCAATACTCGTACCACAATATCGCTTCTCCTTTCAATTTGTACGCAGCAAGTTCAAATGTCTCTACCCTCATCACGTGCATAAATTCCAGAGCCCGCTGAATTTGATCCATGAAGTCCTGTGGATCTGCTTTCGGATCTGACCCAGTGAATATAGGAGGGTCCAATTTTAGGAAATCCTGTGTTCTGCGACTCGCCACTCTAGACGCATCATCATCATGTGTCATTGGACCAGCTCGTCCTTGACTCTAGGCTTCCACTAACAGTGTCAACATGTGAACTGCATTTCTAAGATCCTGATCTGTGGCATTCATCGGTGGGTCTGCGGGTACTTCTCTACCAACTGGCTCCTCCGGAGCTGGAAAAGTAGACGAAGACCGCGATGAAATTTCAGCATTTGCTCCACCTTGACTAGCTTGGTCAGGTGATAGTCTACTCAATCCTTCTTCAGCAGGCACATCTACCTGCTTCCCTTTACCTCTACCTCTTCTCGTGATTGGCATTTTGAATATACCAAAGAAAAACAATTACCATGATCAGATTCATTTAAACTTATAACATTGGCTGTATTGCACGGTCTAGAAGTGAAGAAAAGAAACAACATCCTAAATGTCTCGTAGCCTCCTACTTATAAATGTGGTGCATAACACATCGATAAGTAAGACTCTACTCAGAAACAGCTTTGTAGACACCCTTAGAACGACCTGCTCTGATACCACTTTTGTCACGCCCCGAATCCCATCGGGACGGATTGGCACTCGTAGCTGACAAGGCCCGAGAGAACCAAGCTTTGTCTCTATTCAATCATGTGCATGCCATAACAAACCCATAATCACTTAATAGCTATAGATACCAACAATGGAATTCATGGAACATGATATATATATATACATATGCGAAACTTGGCCGTTGAGGCCACCAAGTCAAGAACGACATATACCTTTTACATTTATACACCCACATCCGTCTACAAAAGCCTCTAACAAATGCATTGACCAAAATGAACTAACAGTCGGGACAAGTCCCCGCTTTAGATAACATGTACAACACCAAAACATATGTACAACAGTGACTCGGAGAAGCCCCGAACTAACTGGAGCTCACCAAAGATCTGCAACACTGGCAACCTACTATGGAGGCCTACTAGTACCTGCGCCTGCAGCAAGTAAGGTAAATTCCCCAAGAGGGGTCAGTACGAAGAATATACTGAGTATGTAAGACCATATGAAACTTGTAAGATATGTAAACATGTCAAATAACTCAAGTTCAAATGCATCGCCAATATAGATAAGTCACAATGTAGATGAGTCACTATTCTGTACTTTGGAAACCATGTATGTTGCTTTCATTACATTCTTTGTATCTTTACTTCCTTGATTATTCATCTTTGCCTTTGACCTGTGATACCCGGGCCCCGATTGAACAGTAGGTTTTAAATATAGCATAGCATTATGTTGGGATCGGCTCGAGCTAGGCTTATGCCCCTAGAGCTGCCACCCTATGAATCAATGTATATATCGGGATCGGCTCGAGCTAGGTTAGTACCTCTAGAGCTGCCACCCATACAACATTTCAGGTTCGGCTCGAGCTAGGTTATTACCCCTAGAGCTGCCCCCTGTCAAGATCGATCCGAGCTAGGCTTAAGCCCCTAGGAATGCCCCCTGATTTGGGATTGGCTTGAGCTAGGCATTTTGCCCCCAAAGCTGCCACCCATACTTGATCATTGACCACATATGCATTACTTTGTTCATTACTTTGAGATTGATACAATGATGGTCACAACTTTACTTGAAGCTTTGGATCATTAACCAATGAGTGAGAGACATGTAAATAAACATTGTGAGAAACATAACATTATTAGAACCATAACACCATGGAACCATTGGACAATATTCCTTGAACAAGAGACATAAGTATAATCACTATTGGAACATTGGAACATAACCTTATTTGAGCTTTTGGAACATTAACCATGAATATGAGACATGAGATTCACCAATGATCAATGAGTAGGAAATATATGACAATGACCATGGATAACCGGATATGAGATACCTTAGCACATTTCGGGATGGAACAAGCGTAATGTCAATGTGAATACTATTTGCCGCAGAAAGATACGGACAGAGTAACCTTACATACCTTGTATTCTCAATACAGATATACAATCTTATATGTGCATACAATAGTCCCGCTCCTTCTTTATGTGTCACTCTACAACACAAATATATAACGGGATTTACATTAACCATCAACTACTTTACAAATGCATATAACATCAATGGGTTACATGTTTGCCTTTAAACATGTCATTTCCCCTTGACAAAACCATTGACGAAATTATTATTCCAAAAATCCCACAATATTCCCAACATTGACCAATACATGATAATCAATACATTTTACCACAACACTTCTCGTTTACACTTTCTTATCCACACCACATCACAAATAATCCATCAACTTACCTTAATACACCTCATAGCACATATCGGCCAAAATCCCCCAATTTACACTTATAGAAAAATAACAAGTTTAATAACAAAATAACACCATACATGTTCATATTTTATCCATACCATGCTCTTTCATCAAAGGCACAAGTCCTAATTCAAGCTTGAATCCCATGGATCACAAATCTTATACAAAAACACAAAGTACCATGTCCAACATTTCCAAGCACAACCAACATGATTTACATACTCTTTCATGCATATAATATATTAATCCATAACAATAATCACTTACCCAAGCTTGAAAAGTGATGATCGTGCTCCAAAATTGACTTTGAGTTCTTTAGGGTTTGAGAGAAATGTTAGAGAAAATATCTAAAAAAAAAATGAGAGTTCCAAATGAAGAAAATATGATTTTTGGGTCTATATATAGTCCTTGGGGTCATCCTTAGCCATTCTTGGCATTTAATGCTATATTTGACTTAGTCAATAAAAGATTGGATCATGTGACCCATGTCTTTTGCCTCAATTTGGGCTTTTATTGAGCCCAAATCACTTAACCTAATAAAATCAATAATTTCTCATGTTTAAGTCATCTTATACGTTTTAAAACAATATTCCCACTCATGCTACTCATATCCGTAGCCTCAATCCCAAAAACAAGTGATTCTAGCCACGTTTGGCTTATTTTGACCTTAAGGGCAAAACTGTCATTTTGACTCCAAATTCTTTCTCGAGAAATTTTATCATACCAATATAATATTTTACTCATTTCATGTATATACTCGTGGTTGTAGAAGAAACGTGACAAAAATTGGCTCGGTACGACCCCGGGTACCCTTGGGACTTAGAAAATTTCCAACTTTAGAAAAACTGAAAATTCCATCCTGGCACGTCCCTGGGCGCGCCAGGTTGTGCCTGTGCAATAAAATTTTTGGCCAAGAGTGGCCTGGCACTCCCTCTGGCGCGCCTGGGACCTAATTTTTCCAAAAATTTTGTTTTTCGACTTTTCTTCGCGGGTTTGGTTAGATACTTCAAGTCCTATTCTTTAACTTACTTCTTAGCCTTAATATACTTTGTTTATAGGTCCTCTTAGCCTCATTTTGAACCCCACAAGTGCTCCACGAAAATCACAAAACACCTCCTATGAAAGGCTAATCACATGTACGAGGCCAAATTTAAATTTTCTCATCATTAGCATTACAAAATACATACGTATGGCTCTCGACACCTAAGTAAACATCGTTCAATGTCGTCAAGTAGGGTACGGAAGGTACGGGGTGTTACAACTCTGACCTTTTTTAGATTTTAAAAATTCCAAATGCAATATTTTTCCCGTAATCTTCGTTTTCTCTCTTTTGCTTATTAACTCAAACAAAATTTTAAAATCTCAAATCAAATTTCTTACGTCTTCACATTGATGATTATTGTTTTTCTTTGTCAGAAGAATTCTGTTATGTTTTTGATTTATTATTATTTTTAACAAAGGAAAATAACATTAAATTTCACTTTCTTAAATGTACCCTAAAGATTAATACAAATTCAAATGTAACACAAGAACAACTAATGCTAGATAAGCATATTTTAATTTGGAGATGACCAACTACACGTAAAATAATTAACCTGTAAAAGTTGATTTTCATCACAATCTCAATTTATCTTATTTGTGACTTGTGAGTAGTTACTTTGTCACAATCCAAAAACTCAAACCATGATGGCACCTACTATAACCCACTAGTAGGTAAGCTAAATCCATAGCCCAAAATGGCAAGTAATGGGATAATGAGTGAAAGATAGAAGAACGGGATACTATCACGAAATAAAGAGACAAATGATGAAAATAAATGGAACATGCATATAATAGAGATGGGAAGCGACAAAATATACGAAATAGATCACCCAGGACCTGGTATAGTCAATACAAGAGCCATTAAAGTATAAGGATTACTAGACTAATACAATATATATATACAGAATAGTCTGCGAGGTACAAAATAAGACTAACCCAAAATAGAAGGAGATAAATCAGCTTCGGTCACCAAAAACTCACCCTATATCTCCGATAACCAAAAACTTAAGATTTGGTATGTTAAACCAAACTTTAAGTTGTCCACAACTTGAAGTAAGCTCTAAACTAAGAAACCAAAAGATTACGCCTTAATAAAACAATACAATCAATTTGACTTAAGAACTGTTTAACATAAGCCTATGGAATAGGTTCTTCAATCTTATTTCTTGTATTGGCTGCACTGGATCTATAGTAAGAACTTTCTCTACAATGAACTCTCTCTTTGTTAAATGTGTTCTTGTTGTAGCTCTATGTAAATACATAGGATTTTTTGTAAAACCCTATATCTAATTATTGTGTTGTTGTTGTGCCTTTCCTTGTAGGGAATCTCATTCCTTATTGGAGTTAATCTGTTGACCATCCTTGAGATTTCCTTCCTTGAAAGGTTCCTCTATGAAAGGAATCTTTATGCAACCTAGACTCTTAACTTCATCATGATTCACCCACTCATTTTTATGCCTTTACCATTTGGGACTCCATTTAGTTTACCTTCTCCTAATCCCAGTTGGACTCAGTAAGAGAGGAAGGTGTCATAGCAACCTATTTCTTACATGTGCTCCACATATTTTTCAGTTATCAAAATATCCTTGATCCAACAAATTCCCCTTTTTTGATGATGACAAACCACTGCTTCTTGTGTGTTGAGTTCATCTAGTGACATGTTAGTTTTCTTAAGCAAAAATAACAAAAGGTCATTTTAGAGGATTAGGTCAGACTAAATAGGTTATAAATATTACACGGGTATGAATTTCCCTCTTTTGGTATCATAAACCACTGTTAAAGCATAAAGCACTCTATGAGGAGTAGAGTTGATACCTATGGCCACTAGGGCTATCACCTATACAAACACTTTTAAAAGTAAGAACTCAGTTAGCTAAGACAAAGTATTTGTAAAGACATACTAGATAGATAAGAACCATAGGCTAAAAGAAAACACTTACGTTAATAAGATAGTATATACACCACATTTTAGTGAATAATCAAAAATCAAAGAAGCATTTATGGTGACTAAAAAACTGGAAGGTTTGAAAGGTTAAAGAGTCTGGGTAGGATGAGGAGATGAAGCCTACTAGGAGAAAGGAGGATCTTTCCTTAATAGTTTGAAAAGGCCTTTAAGATTTGTAGAGTTTGTGACCTTCTTTGTTTCTAACTTAGTCTTCAGCCTAGCATTTTCCTCTTTAAGAGAATCTTTCTCAATATTGTATTGCACATGGAGAATGTATAGAGATAGACGGTGAAAGGCATGAAGTACAACAATTTCCTCATCCTTAGTAGCCAACATAGCCCTCAATCTCTTAACTTTAGCATTGGACCCCCTAGGAGGAACAGGTACAACTGCATGATTCACCATTCCAAAAACATTCTTGGTGGTCTGCTATGGCCAACTCTTAGCATGTACACCAAGATGTTAAAAAATAGACCCCAACCAGAACCCATACACCAAGGCATGCTTAGCCTTATCCTTTTTGAAGATTTTGTAGATGTGACATAGAGTGAGCTTAGGCAAATTGATGGGGACCCAAAATGCCAAAAATTCTATGATGGTCAGGTCCATGAAGTTTGCCTCACTATGATTTACTCTTTAGAAAGGATCATATTATGCACAACATCAAAAAGTAGCTTGTACAAAGGAGTCGTATCCCCTTTGTTGACTCTGGTATGCTCTTCCAAGGTAGGATCATTAGTAAATTTTTGGGAGAGTTCCACTGTTGAGGGAAGTTCATCCAATGGCAGCCAGTTCCTCTTGATATAATAACACTAGCCATCATTAGGAACCCTCAAAAATTGAGCCAAAAACTTAGGGGTGAGGTCAATGGGAGCATCCCTAACCAAACTAGAGATGGACGAGGAGCAACTAGTAGCATTGATATAGAATTCCTTTGTCTTTTCTCTACCCATTTTTCATTGTGTAGTACATTGAAGAAACAAGTCTGACCAACCCTGTGCCCTCAGGAAAAGTAGTAGTTCACCAATCTCCAATCTTTCAAACCCAGTAAAGACTCTACCCCTCACCACTATGCATTGTCCAAAGTTAACTATCAGAGCAGTCCTTGCATTTAGAGTGTCCACAATGTCCCAATAGTTATCACTCTCATCCTCAGTATCACCTTTAGGAAGCTCATCCCCAGTGTCTTAGTCTCTCAAAGATTCAGAGGAAGACTTTCACTCATCATCATCTGTATCATCAGTGGATTCATCCACCAATTTATACTTGACAAAATCCTATTGAGGAATAGGTTGCTTGACCTATTTCTTAGTCCTAGTGGAAGACATCACACACTTCTTATTCCTTTTTCTTTTAGTAGTCTCAACCTCCCCATCCATGATTTCAATGGGATTAGCATGACGAACAAAGGAAGATTTGTCAGAATGAGGCTTTTTAGCAGACATTGCATGTAGCCCCTCATCTAGTGCCCTTTTAACAATCTAAATGACTTTAACTGGAATATCCTAGAAGGGTGGAGGAGGAGATTCATTAAAAGGTTCATCCATAAGGATTTTAATAGGTTTCCCAGTAGCCATTTTAAGGCATGAACTAACTCTAGGAGACACCAAGTTTTTAATTGCTACATCCTCCTCATCAGAAAACTGAGATATGGAACGAGTAGCACTAACCTATTTCTTAGATGGTGGACTAACACTAGTATCCCCATGCATAGCAACATCAGACAACAAACCTAGATCCTTAGCTAAATAGATCCCAGCAGAAGAACTAGGTTTGACTAAGGGTCCCCTAATGGTTCCCCCTCACTAGATGTTCCCAATTTGATTTGAATAGGTGAACAATGTCCAGCTATAGGTCACCTAGTGGTTCCCCTTCATGAGGTGCATCCTTCTAAACTTCCTCATTCACCACATTCTCCGAAGCAACATATTCTAATCGAGTAGGAGCTTCATATACCTCTAATACTATAGCCTTCGATTCATTCACAACCAATGCAGAAGAATTATCAATATGAGCATTCTAGATAGCAATATAATTGGAGTCTCCAAAATAAGCAATACTAAGATCATCAATAAAAATGATTGGGGGTAGCTGAACACTGTGACATGTTTCTTATAAAGAACAAAAGCAAGTTCTTTAGAAGAAGAGGTTTGGGAAGAAGAATTGAGAGTAATAGTCGATTGGGTGGGCAGGTTAATTTTCTATGGTGATCTTAGAGAAGAGGAAGATTAGAATTCCATGTTCAGTGACACAGAAAGAGATAACAAAAAAAGGAATTTTTGGCTTTGAGATTTGAGGAGAAAATTTTTTTGGTTGTGGAGTTAAAAAGTAGGAGGAAGTGTTTAAATATGACTTTAAAGAAAAAGTAGTTGTTTGGGTATGATTAGAGTCCTTTAAGAGGAAGAGTTTTCCTTAGAGAAAGGAATAGATTTGACAGTTGGCATATTTATCAAAAAAGAGTCATAGTTAAAGAGCACTTCTTCATTTTAGAGAAAATTGATGGTTATAAAGTTGTAGGAGAGAGAATTATTCTTGGGACGGGTGGAAGGGACAGGTACAAATGCTTTGAAATTTAAGTGAAAAGTGATGCACATACCATGATCTACAGAAGATGTTGAATCTTTATCCAATTATACTTATCTACCATTTTTATGACATAGGCAAATGCAATGTTATAGTGCATGAGTAAGCTTGATCATTAAATATGGCATAGGGACATACAACTAAATGTACAAGATTGAGTATAAAATCAGAATTAAAATGTAATATGTACAGTTATCATTAGCTAGTCATTGAGGGATACTCATGTGATCTTAATCATCCCTAATTCCAACCTATTCCTTTCAAAATGATCCCTTGCAAGTGCCTTAGTGAAAATATAATCAATCTTCTTATCTGTAGGATAGAATTTAGTAGATATAAATCCTTTCTCCATATTTTCCCTTAAAAAATGGTCTCTCATATCAATGTGCTTGATCCTCTTGTGTTGAATTGGATTTTTAGAACTATTGATAGTACTTGTGTTGTCAAACAAGATTGAGACAAACTCAATGTTAAACCCAAAATCTTTGAGTTGTTTAATCCATAGTAATTGTGCATAGTATGAGGCAATAGTTGACAAAGCCATAGAGTTCTACTTCTTGGTTGCCCAAAAGATCAAACATGATCCCAAGAAGTACGCCATTCTAGTAGTGCTCTTCCTATCCACCAAGTGACCTATATAGTCAGCATCTGCATATACTACAAGCTTAAAAGTTTCTAACTTTTAGATACTATAGCCCCAAGTCAGTTGTTCCTTTCAAGTACCTTAGGAATCACTTGACTGCATTCAAGTGAGATTCCTTCAGATTTGCTTGAAATTTGGCACATAATCCTACACTGAGTACAATATTTGTCCTTCTATATGTGAGGTATAGAAGAGATCTAATCGTCCCTCTTTACAGTTTCTACTCTAATACTGTACTTGTTCCTTCCAAGTCCAACATTGTTGCTGTAGCAATGGGAGTATCTATGACTTTTGCATCTTCCATTTTGAACCTCTTTAGCAGCTCCGTCACATACTTTTGTTGATAAATCATTGCTCCTGTAGGTGTTTTTTTTATTTTGAGACCAAGAAAGAAGTTAAGTTTCCCCAACATGCTCATTTCAAATTCAGTACTTATCAATTAAACAAATCCCTTGGTAAGTGCTTTGCTAGTGGCTCCAAAAATAATATCATCAACATATACCTACACCATCAACAATTCTTTCCCTTTGGTTTTCAGGAACAGGGTTTTTTCAATTTCACCTCTTGCATAACCATGACTGAGAAGGAACTTTGATAGTCTTTCATACCATGCTCTAGGTGCTTTTTTAAGTCTATAAAGGGTGTTATCAAGTTAATAGACATTGTCATGATTTTCAATGCTTTAAAAACATGGAGGTTGTTTTACAAACATTTCTTCCTACAACAACCCATTTAGGAATACAGTCTTCACATCTAACTGATACAGCGTGAACTCTAGATGAGCAGCAAAGGCTATGAGAAGCATTATTGCCTCCAATATTCCACTGGAGAAAAGGTCTTATCATAATCTATGACTTGTTCCTAATTATATCCTTGGACCACCAACCTTGCCTTTTTCCTTATGACTGTTCCATTTTCATCTTGCTTATTTCTAAACACCCACATAGTTCCAACGATAGTTCTGTCCTTTTACCTAGGTACCGAGTGCCACACTTTGCTTCATTCTAAATGGTTAAGTTCTTCCTGCATGGCAATGATCCAATTTTTATCCATCAATGCTTTATTGACTTTCTTAGGCTTAATGATAGAGAGGAAAGCATTGAAGGCACATAGATTCTTCAATCTAGATATGGCAGTTATTCGAGATCTTAAATTAGTAAGAATATTCTCAGTTAGATATGACCCTTGGTACTTGCACCCTCTGTAAACTATGTCATGTGATTCTTCAGTTTGATCATCCCTTTCAGTTGGTTGAGTCACAACATCTAAAATTTGTTTAGAAGAAGGTGATTCATTTGATTTGTCATTTTTGTCACTGGCAGATATTGTATTTATTGGACCTATTTCTTTCACCTATTCCTGCATAATTGGTTTAGAAACCCTTGGCAGTTCATCACCATCCTACAAGCTCTGGTTAGCCATATATTTACTTTCATAAAATATAACTTGCTCACTTTGTTCAACACACAGTCATTTTATTTAGCACCCTATAAGCTTTACTATGTGATGAATATCCAAGAAAAGTTTCCTCATCACTTCTGGCATCAAATTTTCCAAACAGATCATTTCCATTAATATGAAGATAACATTTGCATCTAAAGGCACTCAAGTGAGAGATATTATGTTTTCGGCCTTTTAAGTAATTCATAGGGTGTCTTTTCTAGGAGAGGTCTAGACATGCATCTATTTAGAATGTAACATGTTGAGAAAGTTGTGATTCAACCTAGAATTGACCAACAAAATTACTAGCCAACATTATGGTTCTAGTTATTTCCTACAAGGTCCTATTCTTTCTCTCAACCACTCTATTTTGCTGAAGGGTTGTAGGTGAAGAGAAGTCATGATCAAGACTATATGAGGAGCAATAATCAACAAAGTTAGAATTCTCAAATTCAGTTCTATGGTTAGATCTTATTGCAACCAATTGATGATAAAGTTTCTTTTCTAATTTCTTTATCAAAAAACAAAATGCATCAAATGTATCTTCTTTAATGGTAAGAAAAATTATCCAGGTGAAACTAATGTAATCATCAACTAGCCCAAACACATACCTCTTGACACCCCTACTTCTTATCCTTATAGGGCCACACAAGTCCATGTGAACCAGTTCCAAGGATCAGTAGAGTCGCTTACCTGTTTGGATTTGAAGGATTGCTTACCATATGCATATGCTGCACAAACTTTATCTTTTTTAAACTTTGTCTTAGAGAGGCTATTACCAATATCTTAGAGATAGGTTTGTTTAGCTGACCTTGGATTTCATGCCCTAGTCTTTTGTGCCATAACAAAAGATCACTGTCCATCACATTGAGACATATAATATCTTTAGTAGTAATGCTGGAGATGTCAGCATTGTAAACATGTTTTTATCTTTGTCCAGTCAAGACATTTTCCCCAGTTTTCATATCTATCACTTCCACACCTGTAGAGTAGAAGGTTACCTTGTTTCCTTTATCACATAGTTGTGATATGCTAAGCAAGTTGTGATTCAGCCCTTTAACATTGTATTCCTTCTCAATTGAGTGTTCTTCAGACTTACCTATTTTGCCAATACCTCTGATTTATCCTTTCTGTCCCCCTCCAAAGGCCACCATTCCACTCTTTTCTTCAGTAAGTAAGAGGAACTTCTTCTTGTCCCTGGTCATGTGTCTTGAGTAAGCACTATCAGTGTACCTTTTTTGGTTACTTCCCCTCACTTTTACCTAAAGAATCAGAGGTTAAAACCCAGACAAGATTGGGTCCTTTCCTTTGATTAAAAGATGAATTAGATCTTTATTTGATCCATTTTAGTAAAACATTGACAATTTATTTCATATGCACATGCCTATTCATTTGAAGAGGTTTATTGACAAGCTTTCTCTTTTTCATATACATGTTTCTTTGAGTAGGATCATTTTTCTTGACAGAATTATTTTTTCTTTTTCATACATCATTAGTATTCTTGTTTATTTGGGCTATAGCTGCAGGACAGGCTACCCTAGTGTGACCAATGTTACCATATTGTGTGCACATATCAGTGTTCTTCTTTTGAGCCTCATCAAAGCCTATTCCTACTTTAATACTGTGTGTTCTATTACTATGTTAAGTCACAATCATTGAGGACTGAGTCCATTTGTTTTTTGTTTTAAGCTCATACATAGTTCTGGACAGTTAAAGATTTATTCTCCTAGATTTTTTCCTTTCAGAATATAACTGATCTTTTGTTCTTTTTAGATCTTGTTTTACATCTAATTTGTTCATTACTGATCTCTCCCTTTTCGTTTCCAGCAACACTTATTTTTAAAATTTTAGATTTCATAGATAGAGTGGATGAATTAAGTTTTTGGACTTGTTCCTTAATGATTTTCCTTTACCAGCTTAATCTTAAAATTTTACAGATCAATGTAATCATATTTTAAACTGGTTAAGGAGGCCAACAGTTGATCTCTTTTCTCATACAAATCCTCAAGGTTGTCAATGAGAGTTATCAGGAGAGAGGACAATTTTTCTTATAGAACTATTTTAACTTGTCCTTAAGGTCAAGAAGATTTACCTCTTTCTTTTAAGTGCTTGATTCTGAATCTGATTTTAAGTCTTCTAAGGCCATCAAAGCCACATCTTCTATATCCTCCCCATCTAAATCATCTAAACATGTTCCCCATGCAGCATACATTGCCTTCCCAATGTCCTTTTTCTTTCTTTTGTTTGTTTGCTCCCTTTTCCTTCTCGAATTATAATGACCTTGATCTCTTACGACATAGGAAGAGTTTTAAGTACTTTGATAATCTATTCCTAAGTAGTGTATATTTTCCCCAAGGATATGAATTCATTCACAACAGTAGTGAATCTAGTGATCATATTCTAAAGTGACTCACCATTTTTTATCTTGAAGGCCTTATACTCTGTACACAGTCTAGAAATCCTGAACTTTCTTAACTGGGTGGTTCCTTCATGAGCATTTACCAGTTTAGTCCAAATTTCTTTAGCAGTGGTACATCTAGAAATGTGATTGAACTCATTGGGTTCAAGCCACACACAAGGATGCACTTGGCTTTGGCATTTTTACCAAGCATCTTGTAGTCAGCTTCATCATATTGATCTTTGGGCTTGGGAAGGTCCTCTCCTTCAGCATCCTTTATCATAGGAGATTTTGTGCCATTAGTAACTCTGGTCCAAAGTTCATAGTCTTTTGCTTGAAGTAAATCCTCCATTCTTGCCTTCCACTATGAGTAGTATTATTTAATATCTCAAAAATAAATGTTTAGTCTACAGTTATATTTGAAATACTATTGACTTTATAGCTTTAATGGCTACCATTTACTCTCACCCATTGAATAGTTTTAATGGGCTATAATACTCATATTTTATTAATGTTTCTTGACATTTTTGTTACATATCATTAGTAGCCTCTATTATTAGCCTTTATGTATTATTTATTTTGGGTCATTATCATCTTATAAAGTGGGAGCTTCTCTAAGATATATATGATATACCAAAAGGGGCAATAGGAGATGAAAATAAAAACAAAGAAAAACTATTCCTCCTATATTTTTCCATGCTGTATTTTCTTCTTTGTTTAATCTTTGTTAGATTCTGGTGTCCTGTTTACACTAGAAGAGCTTGTTGAATCCTGGGGGATACATCTATACAGGGTGAAATATCCTTAAGGATAGTGTCCAACATGCCTCAAGCTTTGAAGAATTCCCAACAATGTTCGTGGTGATGGAGTATTTTCCGTAAGATTTACAATATTAAGAAATTTCATCTAGATATTAGCTTAACTTTGTCACATGACATTAATTTTAAAAGTATCGTAATAGAACTAACGTTGTCATATGATTAGATAAAAAGGAAAATGCTGAGAATATCAATCCCAAAAAAATGATTTTCAACGTCACATAATTCTTATCTTACAAGACAACATTTACAATATAATCACAATAGATTGAAAAGTCTGTTGTCCCCAAATACGATCTGCTCTTTTTCAAGATGAAACTCAATCTCAGAAGTAGTTATTGCAGGTGAAGTGTAAAGATACACAGCTCTTAATACCTCCAGGATTCGCAGGGAAAAAAATTCCATCCATAAAATTTTCCACAAAAATGATCAATAAAAGTGGGTTGAAAAAAGAATTTCAATTTTCAAATCCCCCAAAACTAGATGAACATAAAAGGTCACAATATTTTATATAGCATAAAAGGTCACCAGAAAGGACTCAATTTGACCATTCCAATGGCTGCTAACCAGAAAGTGTTTCCTCTAGTTTTATGACTCAATCTAATGCCCAACGACCCAACATAACATTACTCTGGTGGTTAAAGTCATCATAGTGGCTCCAAAAATTATCACAATAATTTCCATCAGCCTATAACTTGCCAAATAATTACAAAAGATCAAGCAAGATATTAAGAGTTGGAAGTATAGTGAATTAAGCTCTTCAAAAAAATTACTATATTTCAAATCAAACCCAATTCTTAAAAACTATCAACTCTACCAAATGAATACACATATTCGACATATAAAACAGACTAACAAGAAATCATTGAAAGAAAATCAACTCTTACACATTATCAACAATGCTCCTAAAATATGGATGTAATTATATGTTTGGAAAACATTCTATTATTATAAAAAGAAATCCAATATTTGGAAAATAGAAAGCTAATAGAAACATTTAAAAAATACCTGGTTCCACATTTGTTGACTGTAATTTTAGAGTTTACCTTGTTGAGAGGGAGAATGAAACCCTACATTGTAGAGAGCAACCCAATTTTTTATTCTTCACAGAGCTTGATAATGTGGAATTTGTTCTTTTATATCCTAATAACCGTAAGGGGTCGTTTGGTAAAGTTTGTAAGAATAATTCTGAATAGGGTGTACTAGTGATGTTTGTGTTAGTAATGCTGCTATTAATTATGTTGGCATTATTTCTTATACACTATTTGGTTTGATATATCAAAACTAATATGCCTTGTATAATTTCTATAGCAAAATGCTTGTTTACAAAAATACCCTTTACACTTTCTTTGCAGTAGAGTTCTTTTATTATAGCAAGACACTTGGTGAGCTTTTGAAGGACCATGAGAAAGAAGATTCAGTGGCCTTTTTACAAGATTAATAGCCTGTTTGGCCAAGCTTCTAAAATCAGTTTATTTTGAAAAGTGTTTTTTCAGAAGTTACTTTTCAAAAAAGTACTTTTAGCGAGAAGCAGTTTGTGTTTGGCCAACAAATTTAAAAAGCACTTTTGAGCAGCAATTAGTTTTTGTCCAAGATTTTTAAATTGCTTCTAAGTGTATTTTTCTCAAAAGTGCTTTTCAAAAAAGTTATGTTAAGGATAAATCCAAGTTATACAAGGATGAGTCACTACGTAACCTTTTCTTAATAAATAATATCCATTACATGGTTGAGTAGATAATGAATTCCAATCTAAGAACAATACTCGGGAGCGAGAATCTTCCTACTTGACTAGGGTTTTGGATTTTCATCTCTAGCCTTAGAGCTAAGAAATTTTCTTGCCTCTTGATCAAGCCCAAAACTCGTCCTATAAAGGATAAGTAGTCGTTCCAAATATAATATAATCTAGTTTTTATGTCCGGAGTCGATTCCATAGAAAAATATTTCAATTAACCTTCGTATCACCAATAATATCAATTTAATCAACTTTTCAAGGTATAAAATTTTGAATTTTTAACTAAGAATAAAAACAAGAGTACTAAAATTATCAAGTAATTGAAACAACTTTCTTTTGATATAAATAGGCCTAGGATACTGATTTCCCCAATTGTTGGAATAAATTCTGAATGTGTCAACTATAATCTTGCCGAACAATTCTCTATCAATCATGAATATGTTCTTACCACGAGTATCTTTCGATTAAGTGTAGTAATTTTCTAGGGTTATTCTCTCGAATTAACTCTAGCTAGAAATTTACACCACTCACGGGATCATGTCAAAGGTTTGTTATTTCTAGACCTGCTTTTAAATCTACACCATTAATCTCTTAACGATTTCAAAGTGACATTGTTTAACTAAAACCTAATCTCACAATTTTTCTGAAGGAGTGCAAGATATAACGACATTTGTTAACCGAGTGCCCTTGAATTAACAACAATAAATATGTAGTTGAACAAATAGAGAAGAAGAACGACTTAGTTATAATAAAACACAATACGAGTTTATCCAACAATTAGTTCCATCAAAATCCTAGAGGAAGAATCTCGCTACTTTTAATATGGTGTGAAAGCATAGCATAGAATTCCATGACGAACAAGTAGAAAAATCAGAAGAAATTGAGACTCGAAGTTGAATTTTGATTGCTTCGCTTCTTACATTGTTCCTGCTAGAAAGTGTCCTATCCCAAAAATCGAATCCTGGGGGTTTTGTATGACCTAGAATATGAAGGCAGTCCCCTAATACCATCCAAGTTTGAATTTGATTAGTAGGAACCATAGGCATGCGGGCTCACAATCTGAGCAGATTTATGCGCTCCTCTTTTTAATATGCAGCTACAGCTTGCTATAGAGAACGCTTTTGGTGAAACTTTTCTTTTTTGTATACTGCCAACTTCACTAGTAGGCTTGTGAGCAAGCAAAGTGAGAAGGTTGGCGTCCTCATATTTTGGTTGCATAAACTTTCTTGCTCAAATCTCATGCCAATTCATCCTTCTTTCTGCCTGTTTCCATCTAACACACTTCCTACACACAAAAGATATGTAATAAGCTCAAAGTGGCCGAAAAATGCAGTAACACAAGATTATACTTAAGATATGAGGTGATAAAGTACTTAAATTATACACTTTGTAGCTGAATATCACCAACCCACACTTAGACCCTTGGGCAAGTTTAACATTAACATCATGGAAAGGAACCTTTCTCAAGTATGCTCGTGCATCCCAACTAATGAAAATGGTTTATATCAATATTTAAAACCAAGCATATGCATTAGACACCATTCTTTAACTGTTTCATGCAAAGACTATTTTAAATTTTCAAATGATCTCTCTTAACATCCTAGCATAAAAAATTGACTTTCCTCATTTTTAATTCCTATCTTTCCTTTATATGCCAACGTAAGAACCAAGTACCTAACAATTTTTTTGCAAATTATGTTCTCTCACTTATCAAACTAAGAGACAAATCAATCCACACACTCAAATAATAAAATTCAGATGTATTTAAAGGACTTGCTGTAACACCCCATACGTTCCCAACCCTACTTGACGACATTAAATAATATGTACGTAGGCGAGAGCTATAAGTATGCATTTGGTAAGGCTAGTGGTGAGATAATTGAATTTGGCTCTTGTTATGTGGTTAAACTTGCATGGAAGGTGTTTTGAAATTTTCATGGCGCCTTTGTGGGGTTCAAAATGAGTCTAAGAATACCTCTAAACAAAGTATAATAAGGTTAATAAGTGAGTTAAAGAATAGGACTTGAAGTGTCTAACCAAACCCGCGAAGAGAAGTCGAAAAATGGAATTTTCAAAAATTGTAAGGAGGGGCGCATTTGGGACCATGCCACACCGATCTGGGATAAAATTTTTAGCCCATATGCAGTAGGTTGGCGCGCCCAGGAGCGTGCCACCTTGGGTTTTCCACTTTTTCGAAAGTTGGAAATTTCTAAGTCCCAAGGGTATCCGGGGACGTACCGAGCCGATTTTTGCCACGTTTATTCTACAACCACGAGTGTATACATGAAATGAATGACATATTACATTGGTATAATAAAATTACTCGAGAACGAATTTGGGGTCAAAATGACAGTTTTGCCTTTAAGGTCAAAATAAGCCAAACGTGGCTAGAATCACTTGTTTTTGGGATTGAGGCTATGGATATGAATCACGTGAGTAGGAATATTATTGTAACGCGTATGATATGATTTAAACACAAGAAATTATTGATTATTATGGGGTTAAGTGAATTGGGTCCAAAAAGGACCCAAAAATGAAAAGAAAACATGGCCCAATTAAGCCAAAAAGGACCCATTCTTCATCCTTGACCATTTGTACATGGCATTTAATGCCAAGGAGACTTGAGGGGATATAAATAGGTGGAAAAATCTTATTTTAATCAATCAAAGGAGTGCACTACACTTTTCTAGAAATTTCCCAAAAATTGCTCTCAACTCTCAAGAACCCTAAAACCCCTAAGCCAACTTCTTGAAGCAAAATCATCACTTTTAAAGATTGGGTAAGTGATTATTGTTATGGATTAATATATTATATGCATGAAAGAGTATGTAAATCATATTGGTTGTGCTTGGAAATGTTGAACATGGTACTTTGTGCTTTTATAATAGATTTGTGATCCATGAGATTCAAGCTTGAATTAGGACTTGTGCCTTTGATGAAATATCATGGTATGGATAAAATATGAACGTCTATGGTGTTATTTTTGTTTTTAACCTTGTTCTTGTCTATAAGTGTAAATTGTGGGATTTTGGCCGATATGTGCTATGAAGTGTATTAAGGTGAATTGATGGATTATTTGTGATGTGGTGTGGATAAGAAAGTGTAAAGGAGGAGTGTTGTGGTGAAATGCAATGATTATTATGTATTGGTCAATGTTGGGAATATTGGAGGATTTTTGGAATAATGATGCTATCAATGGTTTTGTCAAGGGGAAATGACATGTTTCAAAGCAAACATGTACCCCATTGATGTTATATGCATTTGTGAAGTAGTTGTGGTTAATGTGAATTTCGTTATGTATTTGTGTTGTAAAGTGACACATAAAGAAGGAGCGGGACTATTGTATGCACATCTAGGATTGTATATCCGTATTGAGAGTACAAGGTATGTAAGGTTACTCTGTCTGTATCTTCTTGCGGCAAATAGTACCCACATTGCGGTTTCACTAGTCTTATCCCGAAATGTGCTAAGGTATCCTAGATCCATTTATCAATAGTCATTGTCATATATTTCCTACACATGGATCATTGGTGAGTCTCATGTCTTATAATCATGTTTAATGTTCCAAAAGCTCAAACAACGTTATATTCCAATGTTCCAATAGTGATTATGCTTATGTCTTTTGTTCATAGATTATTGACCAATAGTTCCCATGGTGTTATGATTCTAATAATGTTATGTTGCCAAGTTATTCACATGTCTCTCACTCATTGGTTAATGATCCAAAGTTTCCAATAATGCTATATTCCAAAGTTCAAAGTGATGTTATGACTATCAAATAGCAATCTCAAAGTAAAGATCAAAGTAATGCAAATGTGGTCAATGATCAAGTATGGGTGGCAAGTCTAGGGGCGTAAGCCTAGCTCGACTCAATCTCGATGTATTGATTTATGGGTGTCAAGTCTAGGGGCATAAGCCTAGCTCGACTCGATCCCTATGTATTGATTTATGGGTGGCAAGTCTAGAGGCACAAGCCTAGCTTGACTCGATCCCGATGCATTGATTTATGGGTGGCAGGTCTTAGGGGCATAAGCCTAGCTCAACCCGATCCCAACATGATGATAATTCATGGAAAGACCCACTGATCAGTATGGACCCGGGTACATTATGACACATGTATTGACAAGCAAGCATTGAATGTAAAGAAAGTAATGGAAGTAATGAAAGCAAATCACATGTTTCCCAAAATGCAAAATGGTGACTTACTCACATTGTCTAGTCATTTGTATTGAGTTCATTAGTATGTTCATGTGTTACAAAGTTTCATTTGAGCCTTACATACTCAGTACTTATTTCGTACTGACTCCTCTCGGGGAATTTACCTTACTTGCTGCAGGCGCAGGTCCCAGTAGGCCTCCCCAGTAGATTGCCAGTGTTAGCTGTTCCTTGGTGAGCTCCAGCTAATTCGGGACTTCTCCGAGTCAGAGTAGATATATGTTTTGATTATGTACATATTGTATAAAGCAGGGACTTGTCCCGACTTTTGGTTTGTAGTGGTCAATGCTCTTGTTAGAGGCTTTTGTAGACGGATGTGGGTGTATCAGTGTAAAAGACATATGTTGTTTTGACTGGATGGCCTCAACGGCCAAGTTTCATATACATGTATAAATATGTCCCATGTTTTCCTTTATTCGTCTTTCATGTTCTTACGAATATGGTGGTTATTTTTATGATATGCATATGATTGAACATAGGCAAAGGTTGGTTCTCTCGGGCCTTATCGGCTACGGGTGCCAATCATGTCTCGATGGGATTCGGGGCGTGACAAAAGTGGTATCAGAGTAGGTCGTTCTAAGGGTGTCTACAAAGCCGTGTCTGAGTAGAGTCTTACTTATTGATGTGTTGTACACCACATTTATAAGTAGGAGGCTACGGGACATTTAGGATGTTGTTTCTGTTCTTCACTTCTCGATCGTGCAATATAGCCAGTGTTGTCAGTTGAAGTGTGTCTGATCATGGTATTTTGTTTTTCTTTGGTAGAGTCAAAATGCCAATCACGAGAGGTAGAGGTAAAGGAAAGCAGGTAGATATGCCTGCTGGAGAAGGAATGAGCAGATTACCACCTGACCAAGCTAGTCAAGGTGGACCGAATGCTGAGATATCATCGCAGTCTTCATCTACCTTCCCAGTTCCGGAAGAACCAATTGGTAGAGAAGTACCTGTAGAGCCACCGATGAATGCCACGGATCAGGATCTTAGGAATGTTGTACATATGTTGACACAGTTAGTGGCGGCACAAAGCCAGGGACGAGCTGGTGTAGTGACACATGATGATGATGCGGCTAGAATGGCTAGTCGCAGAACACAGGATTTCCTAAAACTTGACCCTCCTATTTTCACTGGGTCAGATCCAAAAGCAGATCCACAGGACTTCGTGGATCAAATTCAGAGGGCCTTGGAAGTTATGCATGTGACAGGGGTCGAAACAGTTAAACTTGATGCGTATAGGCTGAAAGGAGAGGCAATATTGTGGTACGAGGATTGGAAGAAATCCCGTGATATTGGTGCAAATCCACCTAGGTGGGAAGAGTTTAAAATTGCTTTCCTTGATCATTACTTGCCCTATGAGATCCGTGAGGCATGTGCGGACCAATTCCTAAATCTCCGTCAAGGAAATTTGAGCGTGAGGGAATATAGCTTGCAATTTAATTCCTTGGCTCGATATGCGCCAAATGTTGTGGCTACGATGACAGACAGGGTCCATAGATATGTGGACAGACTAGAGCCATATTTTGTATGGGATTGCACTATTGCTGCCTTGAATAAGGACATGGACATTGCTCGAATACAAGCCTTCGCTCAGAAAATGGAAGACCAACGACAAAGAAGAAGAGTGCATGAATTTGATAGGGGACATTCCAAAAGGGCTAGACCTATGGGACCACCTATGATGTCTCATGGAGGATCTAGGCCCCGCATGTTTCCTAGAACACCTAGACCGTCGTTCTCTTATTCCACAGGGGGTGCTCACTCACATTTTCGAGGGTCTAGGGGTGGTCCATCGGGGTAGAGTAGCGGAGTTCATGGGTCACAGGCAACAGGTTTTCCTCGTCAGCAGTGTCAGTACTGCAGGCGTATGCACACAGGTACATGTCGGTCAGGGACGAATGTCTGCTTTTGGTGTGGTATGCCGGGGCATACAGCGAGGGATTGTCCACAGCAGAGCATGGGTGGTATAGCACGACCAGCTGGGTCGGCTGTTGCGTCATCAGCATCGGTTCCTTCACAGGGACGAGGGGTGCATCCTATTGGCCGTGGTAGAGGTGCCAGAGGAGCAGCCAATACTAGCGGGGTCCAGAATCGTACTTATGCTTTAGTGAACCACCAGAATTCAGAGGCTTCCCCTGACGTTGTCACAGGTACATTATCCATATTCTCACATAATATATATACATTGATTGACCCAGGTTCTACATTTTCCTATGTTACCCCATTGATTGCTGCAAAATTTGCAAAGGCACCAGAATTTTTAATTAAATCAATTGAAGTGTCTACACCGGTTGGTGAATATATTATTGGAAAAAGGGTATATCGTCACTGTGTGGTAACTGTGTGTGGTCATGATACATTGGCCGATCTCATTGAACTAGACATGGTGGATTTTGATGTGATCATGGGAATGGATTGGTTGGCCTCTTGTTAGGCTACGGTAGATTGCCGGGCCAAGAAGGTACACTTTGGTTTTCCACAAGAAAATGTTCTAGAATGGCAGGGTAATGTAGGGTCACCACGAGGAAGATTTATTTCCTATTTGAAAGCCAGAAAAATGATTGCTAAAGGTTATATATGTCATCTAGTACGGTGAAAGATACTGAAGCGGAACCACTGACTCCATAGTCGGTTCCAGTAGTCAATGAATTTCTTGATGTTTTCCTAGAGGATCTTCCAGGTTTACCCCCAATACGGGAAGTGAAATTTGGCATTGATGTGATTCTAGGCACTCAGCCTATTTCTATTCCTCCGTATAGGATGGCTCCAGCCGAACTGCCTGAATTGAAGGAGCAATTGAAAGATTTGTTGGACAAGGGCTTCATTAGGCCTAGTATGTCCCCATGGGGTGCACCGATGTTATTTGTGCGGAAGAAGGATGGCACCTTAAGAATGTGCATTGACTATCGACAATTGAATAAGGTAACGATCAAGAATAAATATCCCCTCCCTCGCATTGATGATTTGTTTGATCAGTTACAAGGTGCCAGGTGTTTTTCAAAAATTAACTTGAGGTCGGGTTACCATCAAGTCAGAGTTAGAGAAGAAGATGTACCCAAGACAGCTTTCTGAACACG
Source organism: Capsicum rhomboideum (assembly GCA_031232105.1). NCBI lineage: Eukaryota > Viridiplantae > Streptophyta > Magnoliopsida > Solanales > Solanaceae > Capsicum > Capsicum rhomboideum. The sequence continues at coordinate 85,370,800 of CP124712.1, forward strand.
GTATGGCCATTATGAATTTTTAGTTATGTCATTTGGACTAACAAATGCTCCAGCTGTGTTCATGGATTTGATGAATAGGGTGTTTAAGCCATTTTTGGATGTGTTTGTCACGGTATTTATAGATGACATCCTAGTTTATTCAAGATCACCGGAGGACCATGCTAATCACTAACGACAAGTGTTACATATTCTTCGTGAACAGAAGTTGTATGCAAAGTTCTCAAAATATGAGTTTTGGTTGAAATCAGTCGCGTTCTTGGGTCACATTGTATCAGATGAAGGCATACAGGTTGATACCCAAAAGATTGAAGCAGTGAAAAACTGGCCAAGACCTACGACACCCACAGAAATTTGTAGCTTTCTTAGACTGGCAGAGTATTACAGAAGGTTTGTGGAAGGTTTTTCCTCTATTGCAGCATCGTTAACAAAGCTTACACATAAGGCGGTAAAATTTCAGTGGAATGACGCATGTGAGAAAAGCTTCCAAAAGTTGAAAGATAAATTAACCTCCACACTAGTTTTAGTGCTTCTCGAAGGTACTGAAGGCTATGTAGTATATTGTGATGCTTTCGAGGTTGGCCTCGAATGTGTGTTGATACAACATGGTAATGTCATAGCGTATGCCTCACGACAGTTGCGGCCACATGAGAAAAACTATCCTACACATGATCTTGAATTGGCAGCGGTAGTTTTTGCTTTAAAGATATGGCGTCATTATTTATATGGGGTTCATGTTGACATCTATACGGATCACAAAAGCTTGCAACATCTTTTTAAGCAGAAGGAACTCAATTTACGGCAACGAAGGTGGTTGGAGCTTTTAAAAGATTATGACATTGATATTCTTTATCAACCAGGCAAAGCAAATGTAGTAGCTGATGCATTGAGCCGTAAGGCAGTAGAAAGCACTAGTGGTCAGTTGAATGAAAAGCATGAGATAATCAAAGATTTGAATCAATTAGCCAGCTTGGGAGTTCGCCTTATTGAATCCTCAAATGATAGAGTTATTGTGCAGAATACAGCAGAATCCTCCTTAATAGCTGAAGTGAAAGAGAGGCAATTTGCGGATTCTATTTTATTGCAGCTAAAGGAAAATGTGCAGCAGAATTTGACCAAGGCATTTGATATTACACCAGAAGGGGTGCTTCAATGTCAAGGGAGACTATGCGTACCGGACGTAGATGAGCTGAGGATACGAATAATGACAGAGGCGCACCATTCACGCTATTTTATTCATCCGGGTGCTACTAAAATGTACCATGAATTGAAAGAAATATATTGGTGGGCCAACATGAAAAAGAACATTGCAGAATTTATCGCGCAATGCCCAAATTGTCAACAAGTGAAGTGGAACATCAGAAACCGGGAGGTTACATGCAATGTATCAATCTTCCAGTCTGGAAATGGGATATAATTACCATAGATTTCATTACGGGTTTGCCTCGTACACTGCAGAAGTTTAATTCTATATGGGTTATAGTGGACAGTCTTACCAAGTCAGCGCATTTTCTACCGGTCCAGACGACCTATACAGCTGAGGATTATGCGAAGTTGTATGTGCAAGAGATAGTACGATTGCATGGTATTCCACTTTCCATTATATCATACAGAGGAGCATAGTTCATAGCACACTTTTGGAGGTCTTTCCAGTAGAGTTTGGGTACACGGGTGAATTTGAGTACAGCTTTCCATCCTCAGACTGATGGACAAGTAGAACGTACTATTCAGACACTTGAATACATGCTACGAGCTTGTACGTTAGATTTTCAAGGCAGTTGGGATGACCATTTGCCTCTTATTGAATTTACGTATAACAATAGCTATCATTCGAGTATTAAAATGGCACCTTATGAAGCTTTGTACAGAAGGAAATATAGATCACCAATAGGATGGTTTGAAGCAGGTGAAACTGCTTTATTTGGACCAGATATCGTTCATCAGGCTATGGAAAAGGTTAAGGTGATCCAACAGCGGTTACAAATGGCTCAAAGTGGTCATAAGTCATATGCGGATGTTAGAAGAAGAGGTCTAGAATTCGCCATAGGTGATTGGGTGATTTTAAAGGTGTCACCAATGAAAGGGGTAATGCGGTTCGGAAAGAAGGGGAAATTGAGTCCACGTTACATAGGCCGATATGAAGTTATTAGAAGATTTGGGCAAGTTGCTTATGAATTAGCACTACCTCAAGAACTTTCTTCAGTCCATCCGGTATTTCATGTTTCCATGCTTCGAAAATGCATAGGAGATCCATATCGTATTGTTCCCATTGAAGATGTTCAAGTTACAGAGGATCTTACTTATGAAGAGGTACCCATTGCTATCCTAGATCGACAAGTGAAAAGATTGAGGAATAAAGACGTAGCTTCCGTGAAAGTCCTTTGGCGAAATCAACAAGTAGAGGAGGTCACATGGAAAGCGAAAGAGATGATGAAATCCAAATATCCCCATCTATTTCAAATGTATCAAGAAGTTCAAAGTGCGGAAGTGGATCAATAACAAGTAAGTCTCCATGAGCCTTAAAAGTTTATGTATATGTATGCTAATGTAGAGATGCACTTGTTGTAAATGAAATGGTATTGTTAATATTCGAGGACGAATGTTCCTAAGGGGGGAAGAATGTAACACCCCGTACGTTCCCAACCCTACTTTACGACATTAAATAATATGTACGTAGGTATCGAGAGCTATAAGTATGCATTTGGTAAGGCTAGTGGTGAGATAATTGAATTTGGCTCTTGTTATATGGTTAAACTTGCATGGAAGGTGTTTTACAATTTTCATGGAGCCTTTGTGGGGTTCAAAATGAGGCTAATAAGACCTCTAAACAAAGTATAATAAGGTTAAGAAGTGAGTTAAAGAATAGGACATGAAGTGTCTAACCAAACCCGCGAAGAGAAGTCGAAAAATGGAATTTTCAAAAATTTTAAGGAGGGGCGCATTTGGGACCGTGACACACCACTATGGGCTAAACTTTTTAGACCAGAGGCAGTAGGTTGGCGTGCCCAGGGGCGTTCCACCTTGGGTTTCCCACTTTTTCAAAAGTTGGAAATTTCTAAGTCCCAAGGGTATCCGGGGACGTACCGAGCCGATTTTTGCCACGTTTATTCTACAACCACAAGTGTATACATGAAATGAATGAAATATTACATTGGTATGATAAAATTACACGAGAACAAATTTGGGGTCAAAATGACAGTTTTGCCCTTAAGGTCAAAATAAGCCAAACGTGGCTAGAATCACTTGTTTTTGGGATTGAGGCTACGGATATGAATCACGTGAGTAGGAATATTGTTGTAACACGTATGATATGATTTAAACACAAGAAATTATTGATTATTATGGGGTTAAGTGAATTGGGCCCAAAAATGAAAAGAAAACATGGCCCAATTAAGCCAAAAAGGACCCATTCTTCATCCTTGACCATTTGTACATGGCATTTAATGCCAAGGAGACTTGAGGGGATATAAATAGGTGGAAAAATCTTATTTTAATCAATCAAAGGAGTGTACTACACTTTTCTAGAAATTTCCCAAAAATTGCTCTCAACTCTCAAGAACCCTAAAACCCCTAAGCCAACTTCTTGAAGCAAAATCATCACTTTTAAAGATTGGGTAAGTGATTATTGTTATGGATTAATATATTATATGCATTAAAGAGTATGTAAATCATATTGTTTGTGCTTGGAAATGTTGAACATGGTACTTTGTGCTTTTATAATAGATTTGTGATCCATGAGATTCAAGCTTGAATTAGGACTTGCGCCTTTGATGAAATATCATGGTATGGATATAATATGAACTTCTATGGTGTTATTTTTGTTGTTAACCTTGTTCTTTTCTATAAGTGTAAATTGTGGGATTTTGGCCGATATGTGCTATGAAGTGTATTAAGGTGAATTGATGGATTATTTGTGATGTGGTGTGGATAAGAAAGTGTAAAGGAGGAGTGTTGTGGTGAAATGCAATGATTATTATGTATTGGTCAATGTTGGGAATATTGGAGGATTTTTGGAATAATGATGCTATCAATGGTTTTGTCAAGGGAAAATGACATGTTTCAAAGCAAACATGTACCCCATTGATGTTATATGAATTTGTGAAGTAGTTGTAGTTAATGTGAATTCCGTTATGTATTTGTGTTGTAGAGTGACACATAAAGAAGGAGCGGGACTATTGTATGCACATCTAGGATTGTATATCCGTATTGAGAGTACAAGGTATGTAAGGTTACTCTGTCCGTATCTTTCTACGGCAAATAGTACCCACATTGCGGTTTCACTAGTCTTATCCAAAAATGTGCTAAGGTATCCTAGATCCATTTATCAATAGTCATTGTCATATATTTCCTACACATGGATCATTAGTGAGTCTCATGTCTTATAATCATGTTTAATGTTCCAAAAGCTCAAACAACGTTATGTTCCAATGTTCCAATAGTGATTATGCTTATGTCTTTTGTTCATAGATTATTGTCCAATAGTTCCCATGGTGTTATGATTCTAATAATGTTATGTTGCCAAGTTATTCACATGTCTCTCACTCATTGGTTAATGATCCAAAGTTTCCAATAATGTTATATTCCAAAGTTCAAAGTGATGTTATGACTATCAAATAGCAATCTCAAAGTAATGATCAAAGTAATGCAAATGTGGTCAATGATCAAGTATGGGTGGCAATTCTAGGGGCATAAGCCTAGCTCGACTCGATCTCGATGTATTGATTTATGGGTGTCAAGTCTAGGGGCATAAGCCTAGCTCGACTCGATCCCGATGTATTGATTTATGGGTGGCAAGTCTAGAGGCACAAGCCTAGATCGACTCGATCCCGATGCATTGATTTATGGGTGGCAGGTCTTAGGGGTATAAGCCTAGCTCGACCCGATCCCAACATGAAGATAATTCATGGAAAGACCCACTGATCAGTAGGGACCAGGGTACATTATGACACATGTATTGACAAGCAAGCATTGAATGTAAAGAAAGTAATGGAAGTAATGAAAGCAAATCACATGTTTCCCAAAATGCAAAATGGTGACTTACTCACATTGTCTAGTCATTTGTATTGAGTTCTTTAGTATGTTCATGTGTTACAAAGTTTCATTTGAGCCTTACATACTCAGTACTTATTTCGTACTGACCCCTCTCGGGGAATTTACCTTACTTGCTGCAGGCGCAGGTCCCAGTAGGCCTCCCCATTAGATTGCCAGTGTTAGCGGTTCCTTGGTGAGCTCCAGCTAATTCGGGGCTTCTCTGAGTCAGAGTAGATATATGTTTTGATTATGTACATGTTGTATAAAGCGGGGACTTGTCCCGACTTTTGGTTTGTAGTGGTCAATGCTCTTGTTAGAGGCTTTTGTAGACGGATGTGGGTGTATCAGTGTAAAAGACATATGTTGTTTTGACTGGATGGCCTCAACGGCCAAGTTTCATATACATGTATAAATATGTCCCATGTTTTCCTTTATTCGTCTTTCATGTTCTTACGAAATGGTGGTTATGATTATGATATGCATATGATTGAACATAGGCAAAGGTTGGTTCTCTCGGGCCTTATCGACTATGGGTGCCAATCATGTCTCGATGGGATTCGGGGCGTGACACTTGCATAGAGAAAGAATTCACTCTTTCTCACAAAGAAAATAAGAAAATCATGTTCCTCCCAAGATCGTACCATAGGCTTGCCCATAGTGTAAGGCTTAACTGATCTAAATCTGTCAAATCTAGGATCAAGTAGAACTTTCATAGGTTGTAATGTAGGCAGAGGGACGAGTAGGATAATTTTTAGGAAAATAGTGACTCGAACCTCTTAAGCACTTCAATACATTACATTTATTTTTCAAGAGCACATTTATCATAAACCTAATTAAATTCTTACTACACTATTGCATCATATCACTTGTCACGATCCAAGTTTATACCCTAGATGAGACATGGTACTTAGAACCGCAAGTAATCCTAAACTAACTCTTGGTATAGCATATCTAATCATAATATTAGAAAAATTGAAGAGGAAGATGTAAACTAAAACCATACTGAAATAAAATTTCAAAGATAAATCTATTACAACTGAATATACTGACTAAATCCGAAATCCTCTACTAAAAGAATGAGTTGTTGGGACAAGCCTCCAACTAACTCGAATACTAAAATACTATAAATACTGAAATAAGGAACAAAATGACAAAGCTATGTCCTCGAATAATAAGGACTCACCAACTGCTAAACTATGAACTGCTCATCTGTAGCCATAAGCGTGAGAACGACCTTTTGTATCTACATCACATGAAAAATGTAGTGTAACACCCCGTACATTTCCGAATCTAATTGATTTTCGTAAAATTTATGGTATTATTCAAACATGAGATGGTTGGTGTATTACACATTAATTTTAGTGGGCTAAATTAGTCTTGTGCTAATGGGCTCAAAAGAGGCCCAAATATTAAGCAAAAGACATGGCCCAAATGGAAAAATGACCCATTCATCCTTTGACCAAGTAAACATGATATTTATTGATTAAAAGTGGTTAAGGATGACCATAAAGGGACTATATAAGTCAACAAAAATCAGATTTTTAATCACAAAAGCACACTTGCCAATTCTAGAGTTTTCCAAGATATTTCTCTCCTCTCAAACCCTAAGCTAACATTCTCTTTGGACAATATCATCTCTTTGAAAACTTTTGTAAGTGTTTATTATTATGTTTTAATATATTATATGCATGATATGGTGTATAAATCATGTTGGTTATGTTGACAAAGTGTTGAGCAGTCCACTATGTGTGAAACAGTCTACTTTTGCTTAATCGATAAAGGGTTTTGCCTTATAAACTTGAAGGTGGACTGGTGGTCTTGAAGGAAGTGAACTTGATGTATTAAATGTCAAGATGTAATATGTGTTTATTTCATTAACTTGCTTTCTCTATGTGTATAACTTGTGGGATTTTTGTTATGAAATTGTGCATGGAATCGATGGCGTATTGAACGGAGAAAATAGTTTTGGTGATGCTCATGTGCATTTTGAAACTATGGTTGATCATTAGAATAAAAGAATACCTAAATTATGAAAATAGAAGCATACTTATGGCCATGGACCATTTATTACAAAAAAGGACCCAAAAGAGACCCATTTTGGCTGAACCGGGCATCCACCCTCACAGATAGGGCACCTGCGGGAGCAGATGCCAACGCAGGTGGACCTGGACAGGGCCATATGGGCACCTGCGGCTGTAAATCACCCACCTATAGGTGCAGGTGGCTCCACAGGTCATTCCAAAATTTCATTTTGTTTGTTTTTGCTTCTCTTTGACCCCCCAAGGACCCTATACCCTTTTTGGATACAATTATCAACTTATGGTACCATTTGAATGGCCCTAAGGGGTATTCCGGAGATATTTTGAATAGTATCAATTATGAATTGTTGTTTTATGTGTTATGGTGAAAGGTATTGAGGTGACTTGATGGAGTAAATGTGACGTGGTGTTAATGAGGAAGTGTAAAGTATAAACTTGGTGTGAAATGCTATTGGTTTATGATGTCTTGGTTGATGTGTGGTATTTTGTGGTGTTGTTGGTATGGTAATGCAGTGAATTGTAGTGTGAAGGGTGAAATGACGTTATATGGCAGTCATGTAGCTCATTGTCGTCTTATGCACTTGTAATGTAGTTAGTTGTTAACATGAGCTCCGTTATGCACTTGTGTTGTAGAGTAACACGTAAGGAAGGAGATGGATTATTGTATTCATATATAGGATTGTGTATTCATATTGGGAAGATAAGGTATGTAAGGTTACTATTTTTCGTATCCTTCGGCAACACCTATTGTTCACGTCGTTACCGTACTTGTTTCTATTCCAAAATGTTCTAAAGTATTTCATTCCAGGTTGTTACCAATTGTTATTCATATGTCTCATATTTATGGACTATTGTTCTAAATTTCCAATAATGTTATGACCACCAAATGAACTATCTCAAAGATTAAAGAAGTGATGTAAAGAGAGTCTATATTCTTGGGTGGTATCCCAGGGGTGAAAGGAACACCTAGCATGGGTCGATCCCAATATCATGGGTGGTATACCATGGGTGAAGGGAACACCTAGCCTGGGTCGATCCCAATTTGTGTATTTATGAGAACCGTATCCCAGGGGTTAAAATACCTAGTATGGGTCATCCTCTTTTACCACTGATCAGTTGGTCATTTGTTTATCATATGCTTTACAATTTCTTAATGCAAAGAAGGATAAAGTAAAGTAATGAATGTAATGTACATGGTTCCACACATCCAAAACGGTGGTTTATCTATATTGACTATTCTCTTGTATTTGGTTCCATTGAAGTTCCTATGTTTCATGTAGTTTCTTATAGCCTTACATAATCAGTACATTCTTCGTACTGACATCCCTTGGGGGAATTACCTTACTTCCTATAGGCACAGAAGCTAGTAGATCTCCACAGTAGGATACAAGTCATCTGCCGACTGTTGGTAAGCTCCAGGTTGATTCAGGGCTTTTCGAGTCACATGTGTACATTTGTTTTGGTACAATGTAAATGTTGTATAAAGTGGGGACTTGTCCCGACTTTAGATTGGTTATGTATCTGTTAGAGGCTTTGTAGACGTTGTCAGACGAATGAAGGAATGTATGTCCATTTTGACTTGATGGCCCCAACGACCAAGTTTCATATCTATTGAATGTTTCTCCATGACTTCCGCCATTGGTATCTTGTATCTATATATGATAGAGTGTTTTTCATTTAGTGACATGCATATGAGTGTACATGAATGAAGGTTGGTTCTCTCGAGCCTTAACGGCTTCGGGTGCCAATCCGCCTCAATGGAATTTGAGTCGTGACAAAAGTGGTATCAGAGCAGGTCATCCTAGGGTGTCTACAAAGTCGTGTCTGAGTAGAGTCTTGCTTATGGATGTGTTGTGCACCACATTTATAAACAGGAGGCTATGGGGCATTTAGGAGTTATTTCTTTTCTTCATGTCTTAGATCGTGCATTAGAGCCAATGTTTTAGGTGGAATCATATCTGACCATTGAAATTGGTTTTCTTTGTTATACTAAAATGCCGATTACAAGACAAGGTAGGGGCAAAGGTAAGAAGGTAGACATGCTTGCCGGAGAAGGAACTAGTAGATCACCACCTGACCAAGCTAGTCAAGGTAGGGCTGAAACTGAGTTTGCATCGCAAGCTTCTTCTCCTCTCCCATTTCCAGGGGTCCACAAAGGAGAGAAGTATCCTCAGAACCACCGGTGAATGCTACTGAGCAGGATCTCAGAAATTTGGTGCAAATGTTGACCCATATAGTTGCAGCAAAAATTCAAGGACAAGCAGGTCCAACTACAAGTAATGACGGTGCGGATAGGGCAGCTAGTTGGAGGACACAGGATTTTCTGAAATTAGACCCTCCCACCTTTACTGGGTCAGATCTGAATGAATACCCACAGGACTTCGTAGACGAGATCTGACGGTGCGTTAGATGTTATGCATGTGTCTGGTATAGAAACAGTGGAGCTTACAGCATATAGATTGAAAGGAGAGGCTATATTATGGTACGAAGATTGCAAACGATCTAGGGGTATCGGTGAACTTCCAGCTAATTGGGAGAAATTTAAAACGGCATTCTTTGATCATTACCTTCCCTATGAAATCTGAGAGGCTCATACAGACCAATTTCTGAATCTTCATCACGGGAATATAAGCATCAGAGAGTACATTCTTTGATTTAACTCTTTGGCTCGATATGATCCTAATGTAGTAGCAACTATGGACGACAGAGTCCATCGGTATGTGGACAAATTGGATCCGTATTTGATGAGGGATTGTACTATTGCTGCATTGAATAGAGATATGGATATATCCAGGATCCAAGATTTTGCGTAGAAAATAAAGGATCAGAGGTAAAGGATAATAGCACAAGAATTTGAAAGAGGGTCGTCAAAGAGGGCTAGACCTATGGGACAGTTCATGGCGTACCAAGGAGAATTTAGGCCCCGGGTTTTTAATCGACCGACTAGACCATCATTTTCCTATCCTACAACAGGCACTCAATATCAATTCTGAGGGTTTAGAGGCAGTCAAGCTGGGCAAAGTAGTGGGGTCCGAGGTTCACAGACAGTAGGGTTTTCTCGTCAGTCGTGTCAGCACTGCGGAAGGTTTCATTTAGGTAAATGTCGACTTGGGACAAATGTTTGCATTTGGTGTGGTATGACGGGGCACATAATGAGAGAATGCCTACGAAGAGGCTTGGTTAGTATGGCGCGACCGACGGGATCCACCGTTGCATCATCATCATCGGTTCCTTCCTTAGGCTGAGGTATGCAGCCTGCTGGTCATGGTTGAGGTGCTAGAGGAGCAGCTAGTTCTAGTGGAGTACAGAACCGTACCTATGCTCTAGCGGATCGAGAGAATTTGGAGGCTTCTCCTGATGTAGTAACAGGTACATTATCCGTATTTTCACATAATGTATATGCATTGATTGATCCGGGTTCTACCCTATCATATGTTACTCCATTGATTGCTGAAAAATTTGAAAGAACATCGGAATTACTAGTCAGGCCATTTGAAGTATCTACACCAGTTGGTGAATCTATTGTAGCTAAAAGAGTATATCATAATTGTATAGTGAATGTTTGTGGTTATGATATGTTGGCTGATCTTATTGAGCTGGACATGGTAGATTTTGATGATATAATGGGTATGGATTGTTTGGCTTCTTGTTATGCCACGGTAGATTGTCGAGCTAAGAAAGTACATTTTTATTTTCCACAAAAAGATGTCCTTGAATGGAGAGGTAATGTTGGAGCACCGAGAGGTAAATTTATTTCTTATATTAAGGCAAGGAAAATGATATCCAAGGGGTACATATGTCATCTAGTAAGAGTGCAAGATACTGATATGAAGCCACCCACTCTTCAATCGATTTCGATGGTAAATGAATTCCTTGATGTGTTTCCTAAAGATCTTCCAGGTTTACCTCCAGAACGGGAAGTAGAATTTGGTATTGATATAATCCCAGGTACTCAGCCTATCTCTATTCCTCCAAATCGAATGGCTCCGGCAGAATTGCGAGAATTGAAGGAGCAAATAAAAGACTTTTTGGATAAGGGATTCATAAGGCCTAGTATGTCCCCTTGGGGTGCACCAGTGCTATTTGTACGGAAGAAAGATGGCACGTTGAGAATGTGTATTGATTATCCGCAACTGAATAAGGTAACAATCAAGAATAAATATCCCCTCCCCAGAATTGATGATTTGTTTGATCAGTTGCAGGGTGCCAAATGCTTCTAAAAGTTTGACCTGAGATTGGGTTATCATCAGGTAAGGGTTAGAGAAAAAAATATACCCAAGACAGCTTTCCGAACACGGTATGGTCATTATGAATTTTTTGTTATGTCATTTGGACTAACAAATGCACCAGCAGTTTTTATGGATTTGATGAACAGGGTGTTCAAGCCATTTTTAGATGTGTTCGTGACAGTGCTTATAGATGATATTTTGGTTTATTCAAGATCACCAGAGGACCATACTAATCACTTATGGCAGGTATTATAGATTCTGTGCGATCGTAAGTTATATGCAAAGTTCTCTAAATGTGAATTTTGGTTAAAATCTGTAGCATTCTTGGGTCATATTGTATCGGATGAAGGAATAAGGGTTGATACGCAAAAGATAGAAGCGGTGAAGAATTGGCCAAGACCTACGACGCCTACAGAGATTCGTAGTTTTCTTGGGTTGGCAGGTTATTATAGAAGGTTTGGGGAAGGAATTTCTTCTATTGCTGAACCTTTAACAAAGCTAACCCACAAGGCAACCAAGTTTTAGTGGAATGACACGTGTGAGAAGAGTTTCCAAGAGCTGAAAGATAAATTGACTCCTACACCTGTATTGGTACTTCCAGAAGGCACAGAAGGGTATGCGGTATATTGTGATGCTTCAGGAGTGGGCCTAGGATGTGTATTGATGCAGCACGGTAATGTAATAGCTTATGCCTCACGACAGTTGCGGCCACATGAGAGAAATTATCCAACACATGATCTTGAGCTAGCAGCTGTGATATTTTCTTTAAAGATATAGCGCCACTACTTGTATGGGGTTCACGTTGATATATATACTGATCATAAGAGTTTGCAGTACATTTTCAAGCAGAAAGATCTAAATTTGCGGCAGCGGAGGTGGATTGAACTATTGAAAGATTATGAAATAGATATCTTATATCATCCGAGAAAAGCAAATGTGGTAGCCGATGCATTAATCCGCAAAGCAGTAGTAAGCACTAATGGCCAGTTGACGGAAAAGCAAGATATAGTCAAGGATCTACATCAACTAGCCAGCTTGGGATTTCATCTTCTTGCATCTCCGGACGAAGGGGTTATTGTGCAAAATGCAGCAGAATCTTTATTAGTAGCTGAAGGGAAAGAGAAACAGTATGAGGATGCTATTTTATTTCAGCTGAAGGAGAATGTGCAACAAGGTTTGACGAAGGCATTTGATCTTACACAAGAGGGGGTTCTTCAGTGCCAAAGTAGATTGTGTGTACCTGATGTAGATGATCTAAGGAGACGGATTATGACAGAGGCACATCATTCACGGTATTCTATTCATCTGGGAGCCACCAAAATGTATCATGATTTGAAAGAAATGTATTGGTGGGGTAACATGAAGAAGAACATTGCAGAATTTGTAGGCCAATGTCCAAATTGTCAACAAGTAAAAGTAGAGCATCAAAAACCTGGAGGTCATATGCAATGTATAAATCTTCCAATCTGGAAGTGGGACATGATTAATATGGATTTCATCATAGGTTTGCCTCGTACACTGCGGAAATTTGATTCCATCTGGGTAATAGTTGACAGGCTTACCAAGTCAGCACACTTCCTACCGGTGAAGACCACCTATACAGTTGAAGAGTATGCACGGTTGTATGTTAAAGAGATAGTGTGATTACACGGGGTTCCAATCTCTATTATATCAGACAGAGGATCTCAATTTACTACACACTTTTGGAAATATTTTCAGAAGAGTTTAGGAACCCAAGTGAATTTAAGTATGACTTTTCATCCTCAGACAGATGGACAAGCAAAACATACTATCCAAACACTTGAAGATATGCTACGAGCTTGCACATTGGACTTTAAAGGTAGTTGGGATGATCATCTACCTCTTATTGAATTTGCCTACAATAATAGCTATCATTCAAGTATCAAAATGGTACCTTACGAAGCTTTATATGGAAGAAAGTGTAGATCACCAATTGGATGGTTTGAAGCGGGTGAAACTGCTTTACTTGGGCCAGATCTTGCTCATCAAGCCATGGAAAAAGTTAAGGTGATACAACAGCGACTACAAACGGCCCAAAGTCGACACAAGTCATATGCTGATGTTAGAAGAAGAGGGCTCGAATTTGCCATAGGTGATTGTGCATTCTTGAAAGTGTCACCGATGAAAGGGGTAATGAGATTTGGAAAGAAGGGAAATTTGAGTCCACGCTACATAGGGCCATATGAGATTACCTGAAGATTTGGTCAGTTGCGTATAAATTAGCACTACCCCAAGAACTCTCCACAGTTCATCCAATGTTTCATGTTTCAATGCTTTGAAAGTGCATAGGAGATCCATCTCGTACTGCTCCCATTGAAGATGTACAAGTTACGGAGGATCTCACCTATGAAGAGGTACCTATTGCTATTCTGGATCGACAAGTGAAGAGATTAAGGAATAAAGAAGTAGATTCCGTAAAAGTGCTTTGGAGAAATCAGCAAGTAGAAGAGATCACATGGGAAGCCGAGAAAATAATGAAATCCAAGTACCCACATTTATTTCAAATGGAAGAACAAGTGCAAGATATGGAATTAGAGCAATAACAAGTAAGTATCGATAAGTATTGTGTATATATGATAACATGAAGAATGATCCTCGACTTGCATTTGTTTAAATTGGATAATGTCACTAACAGTCGAGGACGAATGTTTCAAAGGGGGGAAGGATGATGTAACACCCCGTACATTTCCGAATCTAATTGATTACCATAAAATTTATGGAATTATTCAAACATGAGATGGTTGGTGTATTACACATTAATTTTAGCGGGCTGAATTAGTCTTGTGCTAATGGGCTCAAAAGAGGCCCAAATATTAAGCAAAAGACATGGCCCAAATGGAAAAATGACCCGTTCATCCTTTGACCAAGTAAACATGATATTTATTGATTAAAAGTGGTTAAGGATGACCATAAAGGTACTATATAAGGAAACAAAAATCAGATTTTTAATCACAAAAGCACACTTTCAAATTTTAGAGTTTTTCAAGATATTTCTCTCCTCTCAAACCCTAAGCTAACATTCTCTTTGGACAAGATCATCTCTTTGCAAGATTTTGTAAGTGTTTATTATTATGTTTTAATATATTATATGCATGATAGGTTGTATAAATCATGTTGGTTATGTTGACAAAGTGTTGAGCGGTCCACTATGTGTGAAACAGTCTACTTTTGCTTAATCGATAAAGGGTTTTGCCTTATAAACTTGAAGGTGGACTGGTGGTCTTGAAGGAAGTGAACTTGATGGATTAAATGTCAAGATGTAATATGTGTTTATGTCCTTAACTTTCTTTCTCTATGTGTATAACTTGTGGGATTGTTGTTATGAAATTGTGCATAGAACCGGTGGCGTATTGAACGGAGAAAATAGTTTTGGTGATGCTCATGTGCATTTTGAAACTATGGTTGATCATTAGCATAAAAGAATACCTAAATTATTAAAATTGAAGCATACTTATGTCCATGGACCATTTATTACAAAAAAGGACCCAAAAGATACCCATTTTGGCTGAACCGGGCATCCACCCTCACAGATGGGGCACCTGCGGGCGCAGATGCCAACGTAGGTGTCCATGGAAAGGGACATATGGGCACCTGAGGCTGTAAATAACCCACCTACAGGCACAGGTGACTCCATAGGTCATTCCAGAATTTCATTTTGTTTGTTTTTGCTTCTCTTTGACCTCCCAAGGCCCCTATACCCTTTTTGGATGCAATTATCAACTTATGGTACCATTTGAATGGCCCTAAGGGATAGTCCGGAGGTATTTTGAATCGTATCAATTATGAATTGTTGTTTTATGTGTTATGGTGAAAGGTATTAAGGTGACTTGATGGAGTAAATATGACGTGGTGTTAATGAGGAAGTGTAAAGTATAAACTTGGTGTGAAATGCTATTGGTTTATGATGTCTTGGTTGATGTGTGGCATGTTGTGGTGTTATTGGTATGGTAATGCAGTGAATTGTAGTGTGAAGGGTGAAATGACGTTATATGGCAGTCATGTAGCTCATTGTCGTCTTGTGCACTTGTAATGTAGTTAGTTGTTAACATGAGCTCCGTTATGTACTTGTATTGTAGAGTAACCATAAGGAAGGAGGTGGATTATTGTATTCACATATAGGATTTTGTATTAATATTGGGAAGATAAGCTATGTAAGGTTACTCTTTTCCGTATCCTTCGGCAACACCTATTGTTCACGTCATTACCGTACTTGTTTCTATTCCAAGATGTTCTAAAGTATTTCATTCCAGGTTGTTACCAATTGTTATTCATATGTCTCATATTTATGGACTATTGTTCTAAAATTCCAATAATGTTATAACCACCAAATGAACTATCTCAAAGATTAAAGAAGTGATGTAAAGAGTCTATATTCTTGGGTGGTATCCCAGGGGTGAAAGGAACACCTAGCTTGGGTCTATCCCAATATCATGGGTGGTATCCCATGGGTGAAGGTAACACCTAGCATAGGTCGATCCCAATATCACGGGTGGTATCCTAGGGGTGAAAAGAAAAGCCTTGCATAGGTCGATCCCAATTTGTGTATTTATGAGAACCGTATCCCAGGGGTTAAAATACCTAGCATGGGTCATCCTCTTTTACCACTGATCATTTGGTCATTTGTTTATCATATGCTTTACATTTTCTTAATGCAAAGAAGGATAAAGTAAACTAATGAATGTAATGTACATGGTTCCACACATACAGAATGGTGGTTTATCTATATTGACTATACTCTTGTATTTGATTCCATTGAAGTTCCTATGTTTCATGCAGTTTCTTATAGCCTTACATACTCATTACATTCTTCGTACTGACGTCCCTTGGGGGACTTAGCTTACTTGCAGCAGGCACAGGAGCTAGTAGACCTCTACAGTAGGATACAGGTCATCTGTCGACTGTTGGTGAGCTCCAGGTTGATTCGGGGCTTTTCGAGTCACATGTGTACATTTGTTTTGGTACTATGTAAATGTTGTATAAAGTGGGGACTAGTCCCAACTTTAGGTTGGTTATATATCTGTTAGAGGCTTTGTAGACGTTGTAAGATGAATGAAGGAATGTATGTCCATTTTGACTTGATGGCCCCAACGGCCAAGTTTCATATCTATTGAATGTTTATCCATGACTTCTGCCATTGGTATCTTGTATCTATATATGATAGAGTGTTGTTCATTTAGTGACATTCATATGAGTGTACATAAATTAAGGTTAGTTCTGTCGAGCCTTAACGACTTCGGGTGCCAGTACGCCTCAATGGGAGTTGAGTCGTGACATATAGGCAAAATAGATATACGATCAGTATGTTTGAATGTAATGAGTCTAAAGGAATTGGACTAACTAACTGAAATCATACATTTGACATAAATAGCGAAAAGATCCAGAAATGGAATTTTGATAAACATAATAATAATCAACTATGAGTAAGTTTTGCTAAAACAATGAGAAAAGTGATGTGTCATAAACTTATGACTCTTTTGATGCTTAAAACTATGAATATTTACAAGTATGAGGGTATTTCTATGTGAATATAATGTATTTTTGGGTATTTGCAGGTCAAGCAAGTCCGGAGAAAGAAAGTGCTGAATTTTGGACAAAATGTGCATCAGCCAAACCAATTCCATGAGTGTGGGAACTGACCATGGTCGTACCAAGTGATCGTAACATGAACCAGAGAATGAACTCCTAGATGGAAAATAGATGGAAGTTCCCATGATCGTACATTGATCATACGATCGTACAACCTGATAGTAGGAAGAGGACCTAGAAATAAGGATGCAAATGTTAAGTGAAACAGATCAGACGAGTACCTCCCATGATCGTACCTCGAAGTCACAATCGTACCAAGGTATCATGGGAGGAAGGTTAAGATTTGAAGTTTGCAGAAGTTGAAGTGCAAGAGGGTCAGACAAGAAGAAATCATGGTTGTACCTAGAAGCTACAAGCTCATACTGAGCATCATACCAGCCATGATCTATGAGATAACAAAGTCCATGTCGAACCTACGAGCACCAAGGACGATTGTGGGATAGTCCCACAATTGTACCTTTCTTTTGTCTGAAGTGACTGACTAAGCAAATCCTATTATAGGATAGGTTTTATTTTGTCTATAAATACTCTTATTAGGTATTTTGTACCAGTTTACGTTCTATTACATGATTGTAAGGTTCTAAGGCATATTTTTGGTCTTGGAATTACATACATTGAATTTTAGGGTTTTAATTCAAAGTGAGATTTTGGAGTTTTCCATCTTGTTATTGTAAGTTTGTGATGATGTTTTCTTATCAGAATTCATGTTGTGTTGTTATAATGATGAGTATATAAACACCACAACTAGGGTTGTGGGAACCAGGATGAATTAACAAAGCAAGCTAAAAGCGTGGTAATTCTAAACCGGTGTGCATGCATGTATTTGTATTTTCTTTGTTATGATTGCCTTCTAACGGGTGCACAACATTAGAACTTGCCTGAATTCTAGACTTGGTCAAGAGAGAAGTAGATATTAGAAAAAGAAAATTGGAGATATCAACCTTCATCTAATAACTCAAGCCTTAGAAAGGAGAGTTAATTTGAAATCAAGTCCAAGGGTTAGAAGTGAAACACTTGAAGATCAAGAGGAGAAGAGTGATATTCATCTAATCCAGGTCGAGAGAGGTTTAGATGAACCTCTCTTGTTAGATTTTGCATGTAATGCATCTGAATAGATTTCTAGCACAAATAGCCTATGTAGTTATGAAGTCATGGGGAACACAGTCCTAGTGCCTCTCATACTTTGATTACAAATCCAAAGGAATCAACAGATGTTATTACTACTTTACTTAAAAAACCTCCTTTACTGGAAATTGTTATAGGGATTTGCTCTTCTTACAATCTACCTATAGTGACCCAAGAGGTGATTAGACTATGTCTATTTCCTTTCTCTCTGATAGGAAAGGCCACATTATGGTTGGCAGAGTTACCACGTGGATCTATCACTACTTGGAATGAGTTGAGGACTCAGTTCTTGGATAGATTATTTCCACCTTTCAGAATGTTGAAGTTGAAAGATGAGATTTACAACTTCAGGATATTACATTTAGAGGCATTATATAAGACTTAGTTAAGGTTCAAAAAGAAGTCGTAGAGTGTCCTAAATCATAGGATGACTGGTAGGAACTTCCTTGAGATCTTCTACAGAGCATTGAATTCTAACACCAAGGCTGTAACAAACACTGTCACTGGTGGGGCATTCATGAGTCTATGTTGGGAGGATGTTTCTAAGATCCTAGATTGGATCTTGAAACCAACTGAGGATGGCATACTCGAGATGCAGACAAACCAACAGGCACATATGCAATTGGATCATCCGCAATCCAGAGAGCATTAGATGAGTCGGTAACCCAAGAGGTAGAACAACTTAGGACTGAGATTGGGTTACTTACTAATAAATTTGCAACAGGGGGAGTAGAAAAAGTGAATACAGTTGGTTCGCAATGTAAGGCACCTAGGTATAAAGATTCAAATTCTGAGGAGAAGGCAAAATAGCTAGATAGAGAGGTGAAGGGTTTCTGAGCCAAGGGCCAAAGGTCTAACCAAGACACTTGGAACTCTAGGTAAGGGAATCAAGGTTAGAGCTACTATGGAGATAATAATTACAACAGGTCTGGGTATAGAGATAGGAGTAGGGACCAAGACAGTGATTAGAGGAGAAAGGATGACTATAAGGAAAAGAGTGGCCTTTATGTTCCACCTGGGAACCATGATATTGGTTCAAGCAATTTAAGGATGGAATACATGCTTGTAAAGGTTATGAAAGGGGTAGAGAAAATGGAAGACTACCTTAAGAAGATTAAGGTGGATATTTTGGGAATGAATCAGAAGGTTGAATTGCATACTACCACTATAAAACAGCTTAAGAAATAGTTTGGTCAGATGTATGTTCCATTGAATTAGTGTCAACAGGGTACATTTTCGAGCAACACAATCTAAAATCCAAAGAATAATGGTCATTTCTTGGATATCACTACTAGGAGTGGTAAAATGACCATGGATCTACCTATGCTCGTGATTGTTGGGAATGAGGTAGAACCAGTCATCATCAATGATGAGAAATTTGTTGAATCTAAAGACTTAGTGGTGGTTAAGAACGCACCTGAAAAGCCTCTAGTTGAGGAACATGAGGCCAAGGAAAGAAAAAGGAAGGACAAGGAGGTCCCAAAAGTATTGACTCCTATTCCAGGACCTCCTCCTCCTTTACCGCAAAGACTGAAGAAGAAAGATGAAGAGGGAAAGTACCAAAAATTTATTTTTATGCTAAAAGAGTTGTCGGTGAATATCCCTCTAGTTGAAGCTTTTGAACAAATTCCAGGTTATGCAAAGTTTATGAAGGATTTAGTGACTAAAAAGAGGACTGTAAGGTTTGAGCCAGTTGATAATGGGCACCATTATAGTGTAATCGCCTTTTGATCATTGGTTGAGAAAAAGGAAGATCCTAGAGCGTTTATGATCCCATGCACTATTGGGTCTTTCAACTTTGCCAAAGCTTTGTGTGATTTGGGTGTTAGCATTAATCTAATGCCACTAGCAGTTTATAGATAGTTGGGATTGGGGCCACCCAAACTAGATTCGATGAAACTTCTCATAGCGGACCGCACTGTGAAGAAGCTCGTGGGAATCTTGTGTGATGTTTTATTGAGGGTTGCATCCTTCATATTTCCAGATGACTTTGTTATCCTTGGCTGTGACATTGACTTTGAGGTTTTTATTATTTTGGGGAGACCATTTCTCGTGACTGGATGTGCATTGGTTGATATAGAGACTGGGCAGATGAAGTTTTGATTGAATAATGAACATGTCACCTTCAATGTATACAAAATCAAATAAAGGATATGCATGTGATTTCAGTGATTGATATAGTCGATGAGGATGCATTGGTAGCTCCTATTAAGGAGAGGCTTGGAGTTGAGGCACTTACATCTGTAATTATGAATTTTGAGGGTGATGATATTGAGAATTATGATGAGATGGTGAGCACACTTGATGGTAGGGGTTCATACAGTTATGCACCAAAGAAGTTAGATCTTAATTTGAAGAACAGAGTGACCCCTCCAGCTAAGCCTTCTTTTGAGGAGCCTCCAGTCTTGGAGCTCAAAGCTCTTCTATCTCATCTTCGTTATGCATTTCTAAGAGTTAACAATACCTTACCGATTATTATTGTAGCTAATTTAGAGTATTGGAAAGTTGAGGCTTTGGAGTCTATTTTGAAGCGGTTCAAGAGGGCCATTGGATGGTCCATTGCTGATATTATTAGGATTTCACCTGGAATTTACATACATAAAATCTAACTTGAACATGATTATGTGCCGAGTATTGAGCATCAATAGAGATTGAATATGCCTATACAAGAGGTGTTGAAGAAGGAAATTATTAACTGGTTAGACACACGGGTGGTTTATCTTATTACAGATAGCAAGTGGGTGAGTTTGATCCAATGTGTGCCGTAAAAGAGTGAATCACTGTGGTTCCAAACGAGGAGAATGAGCTTATTCCTATAAGGCCGATTACTGGTTGGTGTGTTTGTATGGATTATAAGAAGCTGAATGGGTGGACTAAAAAAGATCACTTTTTGATGCCTTTCATAGATCAAATGTTAGACTGTCTTACTAGTAGAGGACGGTATTGTTTTCTTGACGGGTATTCGGGTTACAATCAAATTTATATTTCCCTCAAGGACCAAGAGAAGACCACATTTACTTGTCCAAATAAGACTTTCGTGTTCAAGAGGATGCTTTTTGGTTTGTGTAATGCACCAGCAACCTTTCAGCATTGCATGATGTCTATCTTTTCTGACATGGTTGAGGACACCATTGAGGTGTTTATGGATGACTTATTGGTTGTTGGTGATTCATTTAAAGATTGTTTGGCATATCTTGCTAGTGTTTTGAGGAGATGCGAGGATTGTAACTGGTGCTAAACTAGGAGAACTGCCATTTCATGGTAAAAGAAAAAATAGTGCTTGGTCATAAGATTTCAGAGAAGGTGTTTGAAGTGGACAAGGCAAAGATTGAGATGATTGAAAAATTGCCCCCACCAACTTCTATGAAGGGCATTCGTAGCTTTTTGGGGCATATCGCATTTTATCGAAGATTCATCAAGGACTTCTCTAAAATTTCAAATCTGTTGTGCAAGTTGTTAGAGAAAGAGGTGAAGTTTGTTTTTGATGATACATGTATGTAGGTGTTTAAGTGCCTAAAAGAGAAGTCAATTCCATCCCCTATTATTGTGTCTCCCAATTGGTCCCTACCATTCGAGGTTATGCATGATTCTAGTGGTGTGGCGCTAGGTGCATTCCTAGGTCAAAACTGAGAGAAGATCTTATATCCCATCTACTATGCTAGCAAAACACTTAACCCTGCTCAAAAAATTATATTGTAACTGAACAAGATTTGCTCGTTGTGGTGTTTGCATTTGAGAAATTGTGATCTTATTTGGTTGGCTCGAAAGTTATTGTTCATTCTGACCCTACAACTCTTAGATACCTTATAGCAAAGAAGAATGAGAAGCCAAGGCAGATTTGTTGGGTACTTTGATCACAAGAATGTGACATTAAGGTTAAGGACCAAAAGGAGATTGAGAATAAAGTGGCTAGTCACTTGTCATGCCTTGGAAAAAAGGCCATGCTAAAATTAAAAGATGAGCTTGAGATTGATGATACTTTTTTGGACGAGCAGGTATTATCCGTATCACAAGATTTGATTTCGTGGTTTGCATACTTCACAAATTATTTAGTGAGTGATGTGGTTCTCGAAGACCTATTATTCCAGCAACGTAAGAAGTGTATTCATGATGTGAGTAAGTTCTTTTGGGATGAGCCATACTTGTTCCAGATTTATATAGATGGAGTGATTCTGAGATGTGTTCCTGAGGTTGAGATGATGAGTATCTTAAAGACATGTTACTCATCACCAGTTGAGGGTCATCACAGTGGTGCTTGAACTATGCATAAGATCTTGCAATGTGGATACTATTGGCCCACCATTTTCAAAGATGCACATGATTATGCAAGGGCTTGTGACCAATGCCAACTAAAGGAAACATCTCTCAAAAGCAAGAGCTTCCAATGACCACTATCCTAGAGCTTGAGTTGATTGTTGTATGGGGTATTGACTTCATGGGTCCCTTTGTGAGTTCACATAGTATGAAGTATGGTTTTGTCGCTATTGACTATGTTTCAAAGTGGGTGGAGGCAGTTGCACTTCCAAACAATGAAGGTAAGAGTGTCACAACATTCTTGAGGAAGAACATATTTTCCAGATTCGGTACACCAAAGGCTATCATTAGTGATAGAGGTTCGCACTTTTACAATTGTCTATTTAAAGCCTTGCTTGAGAAATATGGTGTGATACATAAGGTGGCAACACCTTACCATCTTAACAAAAATGGGAAAGTAGAGGTCTCAAATCGTGAGATCAAGTCCATCTTGGTAAAGACTATGAATGCCAATAGGACGGACTGGGCAAGAAAGTTGAATGATGCATTATGGGCTTACCGAACAGCATTCAAAACCCTTATTAGTGTGTCTATATATCAGCTGATGTATGGCAAAGCATGCCACTTGCCTATCGAACTTGAACATAAGGCATTGTGGACACTGAAAAGGTTAAATCTAAAGTGGAGTGATATGGAAAAGTTGAGACTACAATAGTTGAATGAGATGGATGAATAAGCCTTGTACAAAGAAAATATGAAATTGTACCATGACCGAAAGATTGAACAGAGAGAATTTAACCCAAGTGACTTAGTATTGTTGTTTAATTCGAGGCTTAGTTTGTTTCCTGACAAACTGAGGTCCAAATGGTCTGGACCATTCCCTGTGATAAAGGTATTTTTGAATGGTGAAATTGAGCTAAAAAGGAATGATAGTGTTCAGTTCAAGGTGAACGGTCAGCATGTGAAACAATACATTTGTACTGCCAATGAGGTTAAACTAATTGAGGAGTTCCCCCTTGATGAAGTCTGAGTAATCAAGGGAGTTACATCATGCCACGATGTTAAATCAAGCGTTTCATGGGAGGCAACCCATGGACTAGTTGGTAAATTCTGAGTAACCAACCTAGACATGTCGTGCCGCGATGTTAAATCAAGCGTTACTTGGGAGGCAACCCAAGGATTTTGTACTTTTTACTTTATAGGGTAATGTATGTTACTTGTGCAGGGACTATGAAACAAATACACCAAGGAACTAGAATATGTACTGAACCCACGAAAGGATTGCACGACGGTGGGAAGGTTCCACGATCATGGGTTCAGTCATCTGCATGAATTCTAGAAGGATGTGTTTCAGGAATGATCCTACTATTAGTTATCAAGATTGTACCTAAACACCACGATCGTGGTATCAATCATATGATTAAACTCTTGGAAATTAACATCCAGGAGATAGAACCTATGATTTCAAGGAACGATCGTGGCTAGATGCTACGATCGTTATTAAACTGCATAGGTTCTCATGTAAGTTTTATAAAATCTCCTTGTACAAATGCATACCACGATTGTGGGTATGAGTCATCTGTTGGGACCAATAATTTTAAATAAAACTTGATCCGACTCGACCCAACTCGGTGTTTAATATGTTAAACCTATACCCTTGACCCAATACCCATATTCGACCACTCAAACTCACATTGCACAAGAAGAACACGATTAAGCAAACAAAATCACTTGAATCTAATTGGAAATTTCAGAAAATTCATCTGCTCTGTTTGTGTTCTCTCTCAGTGTCCGCAAACTCCCTCTGAAATTCAAGTTGCTTTTCACTTCTACTAAGTAAGTTGCATTTTATTCATCAATCTGGCAAAAATATGCTAAATAGTAAGAGAAAAGGTCAAATCTAGATCATATCTGTGGAGTTTGCATAAGAATTGGGTGTTCAAAATATGTTTCTCATAAATGTTCATTGAAGTACTTGTTTAAATATGGTGGGTATGATCAAAGTGGGAAGTCTGAGCACCCCTATATGTTTTAAAAGGGGTCAAATAGGATCAATCTAGTGTTTAGAGATTATGAAGTGCCAGTGCATACTCCATAACACAATCCACGATTGTGGTATCGACGTACAATCATTGGTTGGATTGTTGTGGGTGCCAGTTTGTTAACTAATAGAAAGTTCATCAGACGATCACATCCCACCATTGTCCTATCTTGGTACAATAGTGGTATGTTGTCATCTGATATGGCACCCTCTCAGGAAATTCTAAAGAGTACTTCCCACGATTAAAGGTACGATCGAACCTTTATTGGATGATCATAGGGAAGTTCGTCTATTTACATATTCTACATAATGTATTTGATTTATTTCGAGACTTACATGTGTCTGTACAGGTACTATGGCACCTAAGACACTCAAGAAGATGTAAAAAGATATCTCAAAGAAGCGAGCACTACAAGACACACCTCTATGTTTGGAAAGTAAGTCCAAACGTTCCAGTGGTTCCGAGGTCGAGTACTTCACAAGTTCTTGTTATGATCAGCATATAACTCGGACCACTTGGTCCAAAGCCAAGGAACTTGAAAAGGCCAATGATAAAGCTACACCTTCAACTTCTTTGGTGCATGCAGCCAATCCCATTGAACCTTACCAGTCTGAAAAAGGAGGTCAAGAATCAAACCCTAATAGGAGTGAGCAAAATGCTGAGGATATAAGTTCCTCAAGGGAGGAAAAGTACAACCCAGAATCCTTTGATGGACCTTCTATAGAACTGACTCAACGAGGGTCAAACCCGAGTCGATGGTTGATCCCAAATGCTCGAGATTACTACATTGATTGGATTGAGGTGAACAACAAAGGGAATAAGAAGAAAAGTATTCAAGGAGATCCTTGCATAGTACTCAGGGCACTTCAACAAAGTCCTGAGCTGGATCGAGTGTTCAGAAAGTACAAATTGGAGTTGATGACTAAACCATGGGGCACATATGGGGCAGAGTTAGTGAGGGAATTCTACGTAAATTATGTTGCAACACTAAAAAGCTGACTCCTTCTGGGAAAGAAAAAGACATGAGACAGCAGCCCAGATTAGACATGGTAATAATGAGGGGTAGGCCAATTGATATATCGATGAAGTAGATTTCAAAGGTATTGTTTGGTGCATAGTTCAATCCTACAGTGAAAACTCTAGAATATCACTATCGTATGACTGAACTGAAGAAAATGAAAAAATTATCTAGTGAAGATAAGTAGATTCACTTTGAGTGGTTGTTGGGTCACATTGCTGAGGCCAAGGAGAATGCACTATAGGTCAATAGGTCGACAATCTACAAGCACTCGTTAAGTTTCACATCTAAGGCATGGTGGTCCATTGTCTGACACCATTTAGCACCAACCACGAATGACAACACACTTTGTGCTGACAACATCATCATGGTTACAGTATTCAAAGTGGAGTTGGAGATGAATATCCCACGTATTATTGTGGATAAGATATGAAAGAGAGCACTACTTGACCACACTAGTTTACCTTTCTCGAGTTTGGTGACGACATTATGTTGGAAAGCTTCAGTACCAAATATGCCTAATATTGAAAAACTTATCGGACCAAAAAAGACTAGAGACATTGCCTTGATCAAAGATTTGCAGAATCTGACTGCTTAATCTCGAGGGCCATTGCCAGATTTACCTTCACAGGAAAATGAAGGAGATTCATAGGCTGCTAATATTTTTGTGTCTGAGGCTGATACCAATTTTTCTTCTTCTAAGCAGCCCATAGCACCTTTGGGTGTAATGCAGTCTATACCTATAGGCTATACTTTTATTCTTACATCCTTGCTGGAGCTGATTCTGTGGACACGGGCTTTTTATTATGCAAGGATTAAGAAATTGGAAGTCAGGTTGAATCCCTATGTGATGGATGAGATTTCTACAGCTATGCGGGGGATGCAGACCCGCTTGGACAGTTTTGAGAGCCAGATGATGACAAAGTTAGAGGTGGTTCAGGAACCAAATATAAGCACATTCACATCCCAGTTGGCTTACCTTAAAAATATGGTAGATGATCTATCAGCTCGACACTTTCCAATTATGCAGCCCCTTTTAATACCTACATGGGAGAATATTGAGATTAAGGTACCATATTTCTATACCTAGGCCCCGATAAATGAGGGTAGGAGGAGGAGCATAGATGAGGCGATAGTTAAGATAGTGGATGATTTGTAGCCCTGTAAGATGAGGATGAGAGAAGATAAGAAAGAGAAGAATAAATATAAGACTAAGAGGAAAAAAATACAAAGAAGGAACAAAAAGAAAAGCGGTGAAGACTAAGTAGACTTTTAAGGCACTTGATTCAGAGAGGGGTGAGGTCCCCACTACTATTGAGACAGAGACTATATTGAGTTTTGAGAGTGTAGGGGGTAAAAAGATTGACCCAACTCTGACATCTTTGAGTGCTCTGGCCGTCAAAGGTACCCACTTATTTGAGAGTGCCACGGCCACAACCGAGGCCACTGGAGCTGAGAAGATATGAGGGGTCCCATCTGTGACCCCAGCTAATTAGATTACTGTAGATATTTAGTGCACCACAGGTATGTCCCTAACCCTGGTTCTTACATTTTCTATGTTTTGTGTAATGGGGCTATTGTATGAGATCTAAGTTAGGGGTGGGGGTGTAACACAATCGAGGGTTTTTGTTGTTGTGTTTCTTTTCCCTTGGCTGCACTCTCTAGTTAGAATTGATATGTTTAGGTATTTTTATTGTTATTTTTGTGATATTTCTATGTAATGAGTGTAACTTAGAGAAAAATAAGAGAACTTGGTAAAATCAAAATTTAAGATGCATGCAAAATTATTTTGAATGTTTTAAATAATACCCCTTAAAAAAAAATTGTGTTTTGTACTGTGTTGTGTGCGTACCTGAACTGTGACCAATATTTGAATCTTGTAATGACATTAGAATTGTTAGCTTGATAACCATGGACTAACTTGCATGAGCTGGATAGGTAGTAACTGAATATATAGCCCTGAGCCAAGTGTATGAAAGGTCTTACCTAGTCGGGGTCTGTGTGCGATCTAGAACTTGCTTGGTTAGTCTCGCTAAAGTCATTGGATAGGAGGTTAGTAAAAGATCCTAATCCGTTCTTCAAATAGTCTACTAAAAGCCTAAAAAGCCTACCAAATAAATGTGATATCCCTTGGTCCCACAATTTGAGCCTAAATAGACCATTTTTCTTCAAACTAGCCTATTCACCTTCCCAAATATTTACAATAAACCTACTTTGAACCTAGTGCCTCCTTGAGGGTGACAAATTACTCAAAAAGATTGGGTATGTAGAACAAGTTAGTAAATGAAAAAGGATTCGGGTGTGGAAAAGTATGAAAAGAAAAGAGGAAAAAATAGTGTCAAAGTGAAGTTGAAAAGAAAAAAAGAAAAAAAGGAAGTTTTGAAAATAAAACTGCACCCGGGGTCTGAAAAGTTGAAAAAAAGGAATAAATCACTTTACCCATATGTACCATACCAACCCCTGAGCCTACATGCAAGCCAATAGAAGTCCTATAGTGATACTAAATAGACTATCTGACAACTAAGGCGGAGAGAATAAGGGCAAGCCTATGGTATCAAATGCGCACTTCCTGACTTTTTTGTGAGAGTGAGTGACCCATTTCATTCCCGGTCTTGATATTTATGCTCATATTAAGTGTTACAAACTTCTTTTATGTGAGGGCATAGGGGTTGTATTATAGGTTGTTGCTTGTTCGGGTAGTGTCATTGGTTTGAGTGATGGGTTACTTGTTAATAATGTAATGCCATTGCTTGATCCCTTTGTGTTATGGTGATTGATTGTATACACACCACATATGTTTTGATGGTCTTGATGGGGTTGAACATTTTTTGGGGTAATGTATTCTTAGAATGAATTTGTGTAAATTTGACTGCCATAGTACTCTTAGTTTTTCTCTTGTTTAAGCGTCGTGGTAGTTTAGTTAGTTTTGTTTACCTAAGGACATATAAATGGTCTAATTTGAGGGTGTTGGTGTGCCATTAACTTACGATACTTTCGATGCTTAAAACTATGAGTATTTGCAAGTACAAGGGTATTTCTATGTTGATATAATGTATTTTGGGGTATTTGTAGGCCAAACAGGTCCGGAGAAGGAAACTACTAAATTTTGGACAAAAATTGCATCAGACAAACTAATTCCAGGCTCGTGGGATCTGACCACGGTTGTACCAAGTGATGGTAGCATGAACCAGAGAATAAAATCCCAAATGGCAAACAAACGAAAGTTCCTTTGATTATACATTGATCTTACGATCGTACAACCTGATCATGGGAAGAGGACCAAGAAAAGAGGCTACAAATGTTAAGTGAAGGAGATCAGACGAGTACGTCCCACGATCATACCTTGAAGTCACGATCGTACCTTTAAGTCACGATCATACCAAGGTGTTATGGGAGAAAGGTTCAGATTTGAAGTTTGCAGAAGTTGAAATGCAAGAGGATCAGACAAAAAGAAAGCACAGTCGTACCTAGAAACCACGAGCTCATACTGAGTATCATACCAGCCATGATCTGCGAGATGACAAAGTCCATGTCGAACTTACGATCACCAAGGATGATCGTGGGATCGTCCCATGATCGTACCTTCCTTTCATCCTAAGTGTCCGACTTAGAAAATCCTGTTATGTTTAGGATAGGTTTTATTTTGTCTATAAATACTCATATTAGGTCTTTTGTACCAGTTTACGTTCTATTACATAATTGTAAGGTTCTAAGTCATATTCTTAGTCTTGGAATTACATACATTGATTTTTAGGGTTTTAACTCAAAGTGAGATTTTGGAGTTTTTCATCTTGTTATTGTAAGTTCGTGATTATGCTTTCTTATTAGAATTTTTCTTGTGTTCTTACAATTATGAGCAGCTAAACAGCACAACTAGGGTTGTGGGAACCATGTTGAATTAGAAAAGCAGACTAAGTGCACGGTTATTCTAGATTGCATGCATGTATTGGTATTTTTTCTTTATGATTTCCTTTTAACGGGCGTACAATATTAGAACTTGCCTGAATTCTAGACTTGCCTAAGAAAGAAGTAGAAATTAGAAAAATAAAATAACAACAGAGATTTGAAGCTATCAACCTTCATCTGATAACTCAATCCTTAGCAGGGAGAGTTAATCTGAAATTGTAACACCCCATACATTCCCAACCTTACTTGATGACTTTGAACAATGTTTACTTAGGTGTTGAGAGCCACAAGTATGTATTTTGTAATGTTATTGATGAGATAATTGATATTGGTCCTCGTACATGTGATTAGACCTTCGTAGGAGGTGTTTTATGACTTTGTGGAATATTTGTGGGGTTAAAAACGAGGCTTGGAGTACCTCCAAACAAAGGATATTAAAGGTAAGAAGTAAGTTAAAGAATAG
Organism: Capsicum rhomboideum; assembly: GCA_031232105.1. Classification (NCBI taxonomy): domain Eukaryota; kingdom Viridiplantae; phylum Streptophyta; class Magnoliopsida; order Solanales; family Solanaceae; genus Capsicum; species Capsicum rhomboideum. The sequence goes on from CP124712.1 coordinate 85,400,511, forward strand.
AACTTGAAGTATCTAACCAAATTCGCAAAGAAAAGTCGAAGAAATGAAAATTTTAAAAAAAAATAGGACTGGGGCGCGCCCAAGGGTGTGCCAGGCCGCTCTGGGCTAAAATTTTTAGCCCACAGGCAGCAAGGTGGCGCGCCCAAGGGCATTCCAGGTTGCTTGTGGGCACCTTTCAAAAGTTGGAAATTTTTCTAAGTCCCAAGGGTGCCCGGGGACGTACCGGGCCAATTTTTGCCACATTTCTTCTACAACCATGAGCCTATACATGTAATAATTGAAGTAATTGCCATTCCATTTGATAATATTATTCGTGGACGAATTGGGCATCCAAATGATAGTTTTACCCTTTTGGTCAAAATAAGCCATACGGGGCTAGAATCACTTGATTTTGGGATTGAGGCCACGAATGTAAATTGCATGAACGGTAATATTGTTGTAACATGTATGAGATTATTTAAACATGATAAATTATTGATTTTATTGGGTTAAGTGATTTGGGCTCAATAAAAGCACAAAATGAGGAAGAAAACATGGGCCAAGAATGGGTCAAATGACCCACTCTTCAATTGACCAAGCCAAACATAGCATTAAATGCAAAGGAATGGCTAAGTATGACGTGAGGGCCTATATATATGAGGAAAAATCATATTTTTATCACACAAAAATCTCATGCCAAATCTAGAATTTTCCATAAGCCTTTTCTCTCAACTTCAAACCCTAAGGCACTTCTTGGAGCAAGATCATTATTTTTCAAGCTTGGGTAAGTGATTATTCTTATGGATTAATATATTGTATGCATGGGATAATATGTAGATCATGTTGTTTATGCTTGGAAGTGTTGAACATGGCACTTTATATTTTTGTAAAAGATGTGTTATCCATGGGATTGTAACTTGAAATATGACTTCTTGTTTTGATGAAAGAGCATGGTATGGATGAAATATCAACATGTATGGTGTGATTATGTTTCTAAACTTGTTATTTTTCTATAAGTTTAAATTATGGTATTTTGGCCGATTTGTTGTTGTGAGGTGTATTGAAGTGATTTGATGGAATAATTGTGATGTTGTGATGATGGAGAGTGGAAAGTATGAAGTTGGTGTGACTTGCTATTGGTTATCATGTATTGGTCAATGTATGGAATATTGTGGGATTATTGGTATGATAATTTCATAAATGGTATTGTCAAGGGGGAAATGACATGTTAAAGCTAAACATGTAACTCATTGTCGTTATATGCCATTGTAAGGTAATTGGTGGTTAATGTAAACTCCGCTATGTATTTGTGTTGTAGAGTGAAACATAAAGAAGGAGCTGGACTATTGTGTTCATATATAGTCTTGTGTATTCATACTTGGAAGTGAAGGTATGTAAGGTTACTCTTTCCATATTCTTCTACAACATATTGTTTGCATTGACGTTGGGCTTGTTCTATTCCGAGAAGTTTTGAAGTATATCAATTCAGGTTGACATATATTGTTATTCATATGTCTCCTATTCTTAGATGACTTATGATTCACTTATCTCTTATTCATTGACTAAAGTTCCAAAGGTGTCATAATGTTGTAATTTCTAAAAGAACTATCTCAAAGAGAGTAAGATGTAAAGAGAATCTATTTATTCTTGAATAGCATTTTCCAATCATGTCATGTTCTAAAACCCAATAATATTATGTTTAACTTTGTACCAATCTCTCACAAGTAAAAGTACCAATATCATAAAAGTAATGAAGGAGGTAACGTGTAGGCTAATATATCTATTCCTCACAAGTGAAGATGTCAATCTCATGAAGTAAAGGAGTGAAGTAAAATGTGTATCTGAGTGTGCTTCAAATAAAGTCATGATCCTTGATATATCACTCTTAGAATGAAAGTAAGAATAACAAGAGAAAGAAGTAATGTATAATTAATGAGTATACATGGGTGGTATCCCAGGGGCGACATAAAAGCCTAGCATGGGTCATTCGCAATACATCCCAGGGGCGATATAAAAGCCTAGCATGGGTTATCACGGTACATCCCAGGAGCGACACGAATGCCTAGCATGGGTTACGATAACATCCCTGGGGTCACAGTACCTAGCATGGGTTAATAACATCCCAGGGGTGACACGAAAGCCTAGCATGGGTTAATATGGCATCCCAGGGGTCAAAGTACCTAGCATGGGTTAATCTCATCCCAGGGATGACAGAACAACCCAGCATGGGTAGAATAATAAAGATGAATAAATATGAAGACAAAAGGAGTAAAGCACATAATATACATGGTTCCCCACATACAGAAAGAAAGTTTATTCACATTCACTATTTCTCTTATATTGACTCCATTGTTGTTGTTATTATGTATGACGAATTTCTTATGAGCCTTACATACACAATACATTCTTCGTACTGACCCCTTTTTGGGGGACTTACTTTATTGGCTACAGGCACAGGTTCTAGTAGACCACCTCAGTGGTCTGTGGATCGTTTACAGATTTTTGGTGAGCTCCAGTTGGTTTGGGGCTTTTCGAGTCACAGTTGTATAGTTGTTTTGATTTAGTAAATATTGTATAAAGCGGGGACTTGTCCCGCCTTTAAGTTGGTATTGTAGATGCATCTGTTAGAGGCTTTTGTAGACATATGTAGGTATGGGAATGTAAGATGTACGTTCAGTTTGACGTGGTGGCCCCAACGGCCAAGTTTTATATATGTATATATATATATATATGGCATATGTTTTCATATCCATGACTTCCGCATAGTTGCATGAGATATAATAAGATTCATACGAGGATATGCATACGAATGTTCATGAGCAAAGATTGGTTCTCTCGAGCCATATCGGCTTTGGGTGCCAGTCCGCCTCAATGGGATTTGTGGCATGACATAAGTGGTATCAGAGCAGGTCGTTCTAAGGGTGTCTACAAAGTCGTGTCTGAGTAGAGTCTTACTTATCGATGTGTTGTACACCACATTTATAAGTAGGAGGCTACGGGACATTTAGAAGTTGTTTCTTTTCTTCATTCCTGGATCGTGCAATAGAGCCAGTGTGGTAAGTTGAATTGTATCTGACCATGGTAATTATTTTCTTTGGTATAGTAAAATGCCAATCATAAGAAGAGGTAGAGGCAAAGGTAAGCAGGTAGATATACCTGTCGGTGAAGGAATGAGTAGATCACCACCTGACCAAGCTAGTCAAGGTGGAGCTGACGCTGAAATTGCATCGCGGTCTTCTTCTACTTTTCCAGCTCTGGAAGAGCCAAGAGGTAGACAAGTACCCGCAGAACCGCCAATGAATGCCACTGACCAAGATTTAAGAAATGCAGTACATATGTTGACTCAGTTAGTGGCTGCACAATCACAAGGACGAACTGGACCAATGGTAAATGAGGATGACGCGGCTAGAGCAGCTAGTCGGCGTACACAGGACTTTCTAAAATTAGACCCTCCCATATTCACAGGGCCAGATCCGAAAGCAGATCCACAGGATTTTGTGGACCAAGTTCAAAGAGCACTAGAGGTGATGCACGTAACAGGTGCAGAGATAGTCGAACTAGCAGCTTATAGACTGAAGGGTGAGGCTATCTTGTGGTATGAGGACTGGAAAATATCAAGGGGTATTGAGGCAGCCCTAGCTGGTTGGGAAGAATTTGAAATGGCATTCCTTGATCATTACCTCCCGTATGAGATCCGGTATGCACGTGCAGACCAATTTCTCAATTTGCGTCAGGGAAATATGAGTGTTAGAGAATACATTTTGCAGTTTAATTCCTTGGCACGATATGCTCCAAATGTGGTGGCCACAATGGAAGATAGAGTACATCGATATGTGGAAAGATTGGAGCCATATTTGGTACGAGACTGCACTATCGCTGCTTAAATTGAGATATAGATATAGATAGAATATAGGCCTTCGCGCAGAAAGTGAAGTACCAAAGGAAAAGGAGAAGGACACAGGAATCTGAAGAAGGTCCCTCAAAAAGGGCGAGACCTATGGGGCAGTCTATGGCGTCCCCAGGAGAATCTAGATCTCGAATGTTACCGCCTAGACCCTCATTCTCTTATTCCACAGCAGGTGCTCACTCTCAATTTCGAGGGTCTAGAGGTGGTCCATCTGGACAGAGTAGTGGAGTGCAAGGGTCATAGACAGTAGGATTTTCTCGTCCTTCGTGTCAGCGTTGCGGAAGGTACCATTTAGGTGAATGCCGGTTAGGGACAAATGCTTATTTTTGGTGTGGCACAGCGGTGCATATAATAAGAGAATGCCCACACAGGGATGCGAGTGGTATAGCATGACCTACGGGATCAACCGTTGCATCGTCAGCATCGGTTCCTTCCCCAGGCAGAGGCGTTCAGTCTATTGGTCGTGGTAGAGATCTTGGAGGAGGAGCGAGTTCCAGTGGAACCCAAAATCGTACCTATGCTCTAGTGGACCGGCAAAATGAGGAAGCATCTCCTAATGAAGGTACAGGTATTTAGGTATATTACCATATTTTTACATGATGTATATGTATTGACTGATCCGAGCTCTAAGCTATCGTATGTTACTCCATCGGCTACTACGAATCTAATGGGACACTGGGGCTATTAGTTAAGTCAATGGAAATATGTCCACCTGTTGGTGAATTTATTAGAGTTAAAGACACATATCGTAACGGTATAGTAAATGTTTGTGATCATAAATGATTAAGTACTCTTAAAAGCGTTACTAATGAAAGGGGTAAGGGGATTTGGAAAGAAAAAAAAAATGTTTTGCCCTATAGAATGTGCCATGTGAAATTGTCGAAAGTGTATAAGAGTTTCATTTCATATTGCTCCCATTGGAAATATACAAGTTACGGAGGATCCCACTAGGAAGAGATACTCATTGTTATTCTAGACCGACAAGTCAAAAGGGTTAAAAAATAAAGTCGTAACTTCCATAAAAGTTCTTTGGAGGAATCCACAAGTCGAAGAGATCGCATGGGAAGTTGAAAAAAAAATGATGAAATCGACGTACCCATATTTGTTTCATACAGAAGAAAAAGTTCAACCTGCGGAAGTGAAACAATAACAAGTAAGTATCTATGAGTATTAAGCGTCTATGTCTACGTATGCTAATATAGAGATGCATTTTGTTGTAATTGAAGCGACATTATTAACATTCGAGGATGAATGTTTCTAAGGGTGGGAGAATGTAACACCCCGTACTTTCCCAACCCGGCTTGACAATATTGAACAATGTTTACTTAGGTGTTGAGAGCCACAAGTATGTATTTTGTAATGTTATTGATGAGATAATTGATATTGGTCCTCGTACATGTGATTAGACCTTCGTAGGAGGTGTTTTATGACTTTGTGGAATATTTGTGGGGTTAAAAACGAGGCTTGGAGTACCTCCAAACAAAGGATATTAAAGGTAAGAAGTAAGTTAAAGAATAGAACTTGAAGTATCTAACCAAATCAGCGAAGAAAAGTCGAAGAAACGAAAATTTTAAAAAAAAATAGGAGTGGGGCGCGCCCAGGGGAATGCTAGGCTGCTCTGGGATAAATTTTTAGCCGACAGGCAGCAAGGTGGTGCGCCCAAGGGCGTGCCAGGCTGCTTGTGCGCACCTTTCAAAAGTTGGAAATTTTTCTAAGTCCCAAGGGTGCCCGGGGACGTACCGGGCCAATTTTTGCCACATTTCTTATACAACCATGAGCCTATACATGGAATAATTGAATTAATTGGCATTCCATTTGATAAGATTATTCGTGGACGAATTGGGCATCCAAATGATGATTTTACCCTTTTGGTCAAAATAAGCCATACGTGGCTAGAATCACTTGATTTTGGGATTGAGGCCACGAATGTAAATTGCGTGAGTGGGAATATTGTCATAACACATATGAGATTCTTTAAACATGAGAAATTATTGATTTTATCGGCTTAAGTGATTTGGGCTCAATAAAAGCCCAAAATGAGGAAGAAAACATGGTCCTGACCCATTCTCCATTGACCAAGCCAAACATAGCATTAAATGCCAAGGAATGGCTAATTATGAATTGAGGGCCTATATATATGAGGAAAAATCAGTTTTTTATAACACAAAAATCTCATGCCAAATCTAGAATTTTTCATAAGCCTTTTCTCTTAACTTCAAACCCTAAGGCACTTCTTGGAGCAAGATCATTATTTTTCAAGCTTGGGTAAGTGATTATTCTTATGGATTAATATATTGTATGCATGGGAGAATATGTAGATCATGTTGGTTATGCTTGGAAGTGTTGAACATGGTACTTTGTGTTTTTGTAAAAGATGTGTTATCCATGGGATTGTAACTTGAAATATGACTTCTTGTTTTGATGAAAGAGCATGGTATGGATGAAATATCAACATGTATGGTGTGATTATGTTTCTAAAGTTTTTATTTTTCTATAAGTGTAAATTATGGTATTTTGGCCGATTTGTTGTTGTGAGGTGTATTGAAGTGATTTGATGGAATAATTGTGATGTTGTGATGATGGAGACTGGAAAGTATGAACTTGGTGTGACTTGCTATTTGTTATCATGTATTGGTCAATGTATGGAATATTGTGGGATTATTGGTATGATAATTTCATAAATGGTATTGTCAAGGGGGAAATGACATGTTAAAGCTAAACATGTAACTCATTGTCGTTATATGCCATTGTAAGGTAATTGGTGGTTAATGTAAACTCCGCTATGTATTTGTGTTTGAGAGTGAAACATAAGGAAGGAGCTAGACTATTGTGTTCATATATAGTCTTGTGTATTCATACTTGGAAGTGAAGGTATGTAAGGTTACTCTTTCCGTATTCTTCTACAACATATGAAGTAAAGGAGTGAAGTAAAATGTGTATCTTAGTGTGCTTCAAATAATGTCATGATCCTTGATGTATCACTCTTAGAATGAAAGTAAGAATAACAAGAGAAAGAAGTAATGTATAATTAATGAGTATACATGGGTGGTATCCCAGGGGCGACATAAAAGCCTAGCATGGGTCATTCCCAATACATCCCAGGGGCGATATAAAAGCCTAGCATGGGTTATCACGATACATCCCAGGAGCGACACGAATGCCTAGCATGGGTTACGATAACATCCCAGGGGTCACAGTACCTAGCATGGGTTAATAACATCCCAGGGGCGACACGAAAGCCTAACATTGGTTAATATGACATCCCAGGGGTCAAAGTACCTAACATGGGTTAATCTCATCCCAAGGACGACAGAACAGCCTAGCATGGGTAGAACAATAAAGATGAATAAATATGAAGACAAAAGGAGTAAAGCACGTAATATACATGGTTTCCCACATACAGAAAGAGAGTCTATTCACATTCACTATTTCTCTTACATTGACTCAATTGTTGTTGTTATTATGTATGATGAATTTCTTATGAGCCTTACATACTCAGTACATTCTTCGTACTGACCCCTTTTGGGGGGACTTACTTTATTGGCTGCAGGCGCAGGTGCTAGTAGACCACCTCAGTAGGCTGTGGATCATTTGCAGATTTTTGGTGAGCTCCAGTTGGGTCGGGGCTTTTCGAGTCACAGTTGTATAGTTGTTTTGATGTGGTAAATGTTGTATAAAGCGGGTACTTGTCCCGTCTTTAAGTTGGTATTGTAGATGTATCTATTAAAGGCTTTTGTAGACATATGTGGGTATGGGAATGTAAGATGTACGTTCAGTTTGACGTGGTGGCCTCAACGGCCAAGTTTTATATATATATATATATATATATATATATATATATATATATATATATATATATATATATGGCATATGTTTCCATGTCCATGACTTCCGCATAGTTGCATGAGATATAATAAGATTCATACGAGGATATGCATACGAATGTTCATGAGCAATGATTGGTTCTCTCAAGCCAAATCGGCTTTGGGTGCTAGTCCGCCTCAATGGGATTTGGGGCATGACAGAAATCAAGCCCAAGGGTTAGAAGTGGAACACGAGAAGAAGATGGATATTCATCTAGTCAAGGTTGAGAGACATTTAGATGAACCTATCTTGTTAGATTTTGCATAAAACACATCAGAATAGATTGCTGGCATGAATAGCCTGTGTAGTTATGAAGTCATGGGGAACACAATCCTAGTACCTCTCATACTTTGATTACAAATCCAAAGGTATCAACAACTGTTATTACTACTATACTTTAAAAAAAAACCTCCTTTACTAGAAATTGTTATTGATTGCCTAGATATACACCTTGATTGATATTTTGACCTATTCCCTGTGGGATCAACCCCAACCTAGTTGGGTTCTATATTAGATTAACGACAACTTTATGCTTTATTTAGAGGTGTAATTTGGGCGACATCAAAAAGGTTTCTAAGAAATACATATCTAAAATCATACTATGTAGAGTCATAAAATGATCATATCAAAGGTTTTCAAAGCCAAGAAAATACTTTTAGGTGGTGAAATCTAAAGGAAATCATAATAGCTGAAATCTGAGTAAAATCTCATTCAGAGATAAAGTAATGAAGTCATAAATCTATAATAACTGAAACTAAATCGTATATAAAGCTACATATCTGAAGGATGCAGATCTAAAATCATGTTATCTGAACTTATATCATATTCATATCAAGTCAAGTATAAAAATGAAGAAAAATATTATAGGTGGGAGTTTCTTATAACCGACATACATCACTTGACCTAATGATGTCTAACGTCTAACTTCGTTGGGAGGGTTACCCCAAACTTTTACAAGGAATAGGACCTATCTATCTATATGTGGGTCCACTAATCTCAACCTCTCAAGGCTAAATTATCAACCGATATTGCAATGAAACATAAACCTACGGTGGCACACAGTTTTGATACTTGAGCTATCTTGAACTCTCATTCGCTCGATGCTAAATACTACTCCCAAATTTATTCTGATAATCATATGCTCAATAATGATTTAAAAATCACTGTCTATCTATTGTGAAGGTCAAAACTTTACTAAAAATCATATCTTGAAAACTATCAAAACATCACCCTTCTATGTGCTTAATCTATTTTCTTTTAATATATGCAATAGTACTATAATTAAAAATTCACTCTCTAAACATAATTTCGAGAATCATTTGCAAATTCATATCATAATTGAAAAAGGTGACAAGTAAAGCTTCTCTATTCATTAAAATCATTTCAATGTTCGTAAAAACCAAAAACATAAATAAATACTTTGAGAACATCAAGAATTTTATTTGAACAAGGTGAGAAATAGAAGTGGGTTTGTAACCCTAACTATGAATCTTGAATTCGTAAAAGCTTTAGAGTTTTAGGACATGGGGATGAACTTTAACAACCTTGATTGTGAATTTTTTTTATGTTTTTTGATCATTTGCTCTTTCCTAAGATTGTTAAATGTTATTTATAATATGTGGAGATGGTTCGCATGGTTCTCGATGTATTAGGGAGTGTTTTGGGAAAGGTTAAGACTATTGAGGCTTTAAAAATTATTAGTTTGACTTTGGTCAAAATTTTGAGTTTCGGGTGCTGGATGATGATTTGGACAGTCCCATTAGATCCGGAATGTTGATTTTTGGGTTAGTAGTGTGGGTAGTTCATGCTCGGAGCCTTTATTTGTATTTTGACCCTTCTTTTGTAAAATAGTGAAATAAGACAAAATGGCATCCCAGGGGCTAGAATGTTGTAAATGAACTCTTTTCGATAATCCGATATTGCTATTGAGTCTGAGATGTCAAAAATAGCCTAGTATCATATATGATTTAGTTCTATGGTGTTCCAAATAAATTTAGAGGGTTCATTGGGAGATTTGGAGGTTGTAGTTTCCAGCTGATTTTCTAGTGCATGATACCTTCTTCGCGAACACGAGCCATTAACCACAAATGTGGAGAAGGAAATCTTCCTTCATCATGATCGCGAGGGTGGTGGCCACAATCATAAAGGGTTATTGATCTGGGTAGGGTTTCCTTCCTCATCGCGAATACGGTCAGACCATCATGAATACGATAGGTTCGGATCACCAACCTTCACGAATAAAAAGGTTTGTCCATGAATGCAAAAGGCAACTTATTGGCCAAGTCAACACTGACCCTCGTGATCACAAGGCTTAGTCCTCGATCTCGAGGTATTGTTCATTGAACAATATATAAACTCCATTTCTATGATTTTCCTCTATTTTTGGACTTGGGAGCTTCGAGAAGGGATAAATTTTAGGGTTTTCATCATCATTCTTGCTTTGGTAAGCTCCAAACTAATATTTCCATTAATATTCATTGGTTATATCTTCAAAAACACCTTGTTATCTTGATTTCAAAATGGATTTATAGGGGTTTTGCTAGTAAAGCTTTAAAGTAGTTTTTCTTTGATTTGAACATCGATATCAACTCCTTTTCATGGGGGTTTTCAACTGTAGAATCCTATGATCTTGGAGAACATATTTCTAAAGTAAAATTATGATTTTACCCTTTTCATTTTCAAACCATTTTTTGAACCCTTTTTGGACCCATCCTAAATATAATTAAGATGAGTATTATTAGCTTTTTGTGGATGCATAGATGATGTTTTTGATAGTTTTAGCTTGTGACGAGACCGTTTGAAAGGGAAATGCTCTGTGTCAAAGGTTCTAAGCTTGGATTTTGGCACTTCGAGGTAGGTTATAGCTTAACTTCCTTTAGACTGGGTTGGGTAGTTAACGAACATGCAAAGCATGCTATGGGTTAGGGAGTTTAGTCGTGGAGTTGTATTTCGGTATTATTATTTTATCTTGTGCCCGTGTGGCGGCTTATTTGTATATTGTGGTTGACTTAGGAGAATTTAGTTATTGTGATACCTGAGTGGGAGCTTTATATGATATTGTAGTCCTTATTCGTACATTTAACTTGCCTTATTTATTATTGTGTCTCCCAAGTGGGGGATGGACTTGTTATCATAGGCCTTACAAGAGCATTTATTGCCTTAAAATGATATTATTAATGTCGTACATGACTAATCATTCTAGTGGTACCGAGTGAGGGCTGCTAACATGAATTATTGACATCTTTAGTTGAATTTGAGCTCATTTATACCTGTATTGAATTGATCATTATCTTTATATTGATTGGTTGTGAGTAGTACATCCTCATTTCATCTATACATATTCATGTGATTGGTACTACTGAGAAGACTGATTTTTGATAGAAAATGAGATACTTTATGAAATACCTATACCGAAGGATGTATCGGTAGGGTTGATTTGGTAATATTAATTTTTGATAGAAAATGAGACACTTTATATAATATCTATACCAAGGGATGTGATGATAGATATGATATTGAGATTATGATAAAGTATATGGGTTGCAAATCGCTTATGGGTCCTGTCCTAAAGCATTGAGGCTTGAAAGGTGTATACAAAAGTTCCACCATCATTGCATCATTTTGTTGCATTGCATTGTATTGCACCATTTTTATACCTCTGTGTATATATTGTTGGGTACTTAGTTTCCTTATATATATAATGCGTGTTTAGTTGTCCCTTTTAAATTATTATATATTGTAGATCTATTAGTAGGGATGGTGTAAGCTACCATTTTGAAACTTTTCTACTTGTAGGTTACTTGCTCATCATATCTTTTCTTTGGTTTTTTTCTACTTTGCTCAGTCGGCCTATGATACCTAATGAATACAAGTGGACCGTACTCACCCCTACTGTGCCCTTTCAATGCAGATCCTAGTTCAATTACTACTTGCGGTAGTTGAGTTCATGCTATCAGAGTTGACATTTTGAGATACTGGTGAGCTTCAGAGTTCGGGGCATATTTTGGACCTCATCTTATCTTAGTTGTCTTTATTTACCTTTCAATGATAGACTAATGTATTTCTAATTTCTGAGTTGTATTAGATACTCTTTACACTTGTGACTCTTATATCTTAGGGATTCTATATATTTTATTCAAATTTTTTTTATTTACATGTTATAGCTTGACTTTGTTCTAGAAGTCTCGCATTTATGGGTTCATTTTCTTATTATCGATCTTTCTTTAATTGCGGGACTTGGCTTACCTTACTAAGGCTAGGCCGAGGTAGTTGCCATCATGACCTCAACTTTACAGTCATGACAAATTGGTATTAGAACGTCGGGTTCACCGGTCTCATAAGTGTAAGAGCTAGATGTCTAGTAGAGTCTCGTGGATTGATATGTTCACATCCGTATCTATATTTCAGAGGCCATAAGATGTATTTAGGAAAACTTCTCTAAATTGATTCCTTATCATGCGAGTTGTTCATACCCTATATTCTGAACTTGTATTCCATTTTTTTCTACGTAGATTGTGAGGACTAAGTCTAGAGATGTTAGGGATGTTAAGCCAGCACCCACTGTTGGAGCCCCAGTCAAAGGACGAGGTAGGGGTCTTAGCTGATTAAGAGTGAGAGAACATGCTAGGAAGGCCTCTCCTGAGCCTGAGGTTGATTATGCTGAGGATGATTATCAGATAGAGAAAGTGGGGCCAGCTCAGGTCCCATAGGTTTTCATTGATACCCGGTGCTATAGGATTTATTGATTCATCTCTTGAGTCTTCTGGATGGTGTACCCCAGACTAGTGTTACTTTGAGTGTACCGTGTATTCCTCAGACTTTAGGAGGCATTCAGCCAACAGGGCAGGCTTCTACTTAGGGTATTTTGACTTCAGTGGTACAACCATATTATATGGTACCCCTAGTATTGATTCATTACCTCCTACGCTTATTATTTCTCCTATTGTTTTAGCCCTTGTGATGTCTTTTGATGATCAGAAGAGGCTTTAGAGATTCATTCACTTAGATCCTCCTAAGTTTAGTGGTGCCATTGGAGAGGATGCCTATGAGTTTTTGATTGACTATCAGGAGAGGTTCACAACCTCTAATCCCTTAAGTCCCATAGAGTTGCTTATACTACTTATCAGTTGACCAATGTGGCTAAACAGCGGTGAAAGTCTCTTGTTAGTTGCAGACCATTGGGTTTGCCTGCTATGACATGGACCCAATTTTTTGAGACTTTTCTAGAGATGTTCATGTTGTACAGTTTGAGGGATCAGATGAAAGATGACTTTGATCACCTAGAGCAGGGCTCTATGTCTATTGTTGAGTCTAAGGAATGTTTTTATGCATTATCTAGATATTTTGCTGCTAGTATCTCCACCAAGTCTGAGAGGATCAGGAAGTTTGTCAAGGGTTTGGTAGGCTTTTATTAGTTAGTTATAGCTCAAATAGTGGTTTCAAGGGCTTCTTTTCAGATCATAGTTGATCATACCCAGATGCTCGAGTTGATTCATCAAGGTACTCAGGATGGTGACAGTGATAAGAAGATCCATCGATAGGGTGAGTTCAGTAGTCATATATCTCGAGGTAGGGATTTCTTAGGCAAGGATTCTCATGGTTATCATGGTAGACCAGTGCATATAGCTTTAAAGGTTTGGATAATAGGTCTGTGGTTTCTACGGCATCAGGTAGCCAGGGATCAAGTCATAAGGATAGAGGCTCCAATCTTGGTTCTTCAGGTCAGAGAGGTCATTCTGGCTCTTCTAGGCCTTCATATCATGAGACATATAGTAGAGGATGTTATGTATGTGAAAATCTTGGTCATATTGTGAGGGACTATCCTCTACGGGCATTGGCTCTTACCCAGCAGAATTCTCAGGTTCAGCTTTTCCTTATTCCTATTTTTGTGATTAGAGGTAGTTCACAGAGTGGCAGGGGTGGTACTAGAGGAGCTTGAGGTAGAACTCGGGGAGCTCGTGGTGGCAGACGTGGAGTTGCTTAGTCTGAGAATGAGTGTGGTCATTGTTATGCTATACCTAGGAGACCTGAGGCAGAGTCCTCAGATACATTTATCACAAGTATCATCCCGATTTGCCATCATTCTGCATACTTGTTATTTGACCCTAGGTCTATATTTTATTGTGTGTCTACCTATTTTTCTTCTAGTTTTGATGCTTCATATGGTTCTTCACTATGCCTTTTCATGTATCTACCCCCACAGGAGATTCTTTAGTAGTGGATGGGGTGTACCAATCTTATGTAGTGACCTTTATGAAGCGTGAGACTTGGGTAGACTTGACTATCCTAGATATGGTTGATTTTATGTTATCTTGGGTATGAATTGGTTAGCTCCCTATCATGCTATTTTTGATTGTTATGCTAAGACCGTGACTCAAGCTACGCCGAGTGTGCCAAGGATAGCTTAGAAGGGTACTTTTAATTTGGGTCCGAAGGGAATTATATCTTTTCTACTTTCTCGTCACATGTTAAAAAGGGATGTCGATCTTACTTGTCTTTTATTTGCGATAGTAGTGTAGCTTCACCGCCTTCTTCGAATTCTTAGTGAGTTGATAGGGAGTTTCAGGACGTATTTCCTACAGATAAGTCTGGTATGTATCTGGATCATGATGTTGTATTTGCTATTAATGTTGAGCTGGAATCTAGGTTCATCTCTATTCCTCCTTATAGAATGGCCCCAGCTGAGTTGAAGGAACTGAAGGACCAATTGCAGGATTTGTTGAGTAAGGATTTATTAAACCTATTGTATCTTCATGGGGTGCGCCTGTTTTGTTTGTGAACAAGAAGGATGGATCTATGAATATGTGTATTGACAATCGACAATTAAATAAGGTGAGAATAAGTACCCTCTTCCTCACATTGATGATTTGTTTGATCAGCTTCAGGATGACTCGATGTTTTCTAAGATTGACTTGAGGTCCAGTTACCATCATTTGAGGATTAGAACTTCAGATGTTCCAAAGATAGCTTTTTGGATATGGTATGGTCGTTATGAATTCTTGGTCATGTCTTTTGGGCTGTCTAATACCATAGAAATGTTCATCGAGTTGATGAACCAAGTATTTCGACCTTATCTTAACTCTTTTGTGATTGTATTCATTAATGATAACTTGGTTTATTCCAAGAAATAGGCTGACCACGTAAGGCACTTGAGGACTGTACTTCAAAGGCCACTAGATGAGAAGTTGTATGCCAAGCTATCTAATTGCGAGTTTTGGTTGGATTATTTCCTTCTTGGGTCATATGGTGACTAAGGATGGTATTATAGTCGATCCGACCAAGAGAGCAGCGATTCGTGATTGGGCTAGACCTATTTATCCTATAAAAATTTGGAGTTTCATTGGTTTCGCGGGTTATTATCGGTGTTTTGTAGAGGTTTTCTCTTTTATTGTGGCTCCTTTGACCAATTTAACTCAGAAGAAGATTGTATTTAAGTGGTCGGATGCTTGTGAGGCGAGATTTCAAAAGCTCAAGGAGTTGTTAACTTCGGTCCCTATCTTGACTTTACCTAATAAGGGTGTGGGTATTACCATATTCTGTGGTGCTTCAGGATTTGGGTTGGGTGCAGTGTTTATGCAGGAGGGTAAGGTGATTGTATATCTTTTTTTTCAGTTGAAGCCTCATGAGAGGAATTACCTTACCCATGATATAAAGTTGGCCGGAGTTGTCTATGTGTTGAAATTATGGCGGTATTACTTATATATGGTCCATTGTGAGATTTTCTCAAATCATTGTAGCCTATAGTACCTCTTTACTTAGCGAGATCTTAATATGAGATAGCGACATTGGCTTGAGTTGTTTAAGGACTTGATCTGCAGATTCTTTATCATCCGAGCAAGGCTAATGTTATTGCGGATGCCTTGAATGGGAAAACGATGAGTATGGGGAGTTTAGCTCATCTCTTGACCTAGATGCGACATTTGGCCTTGGAGGTTCAATCTTTGGCTAACCAATTGGTTAGGTTTGATATTTCTTCATCTGGGCATGTTTTCGCATTTTTGGAGGCTAGGTCTTCTTTGATGGAGCAGGTCTGAGCTCATCACTTTGATGATGATAGGTTAAGGGTGATTCATGATGGGGTATTGTAACACCCCAAACATTTGACTAGGATTCAAACCATTCTTTGTACACGTATGGGCCCCTACTTGATGGTTTCTAAGTGAATATGTGTTAAGATCAATTCCCTAGTGTAGTGAGTGCTTTTTATGTGAATCATGGTCATAAGAAACATCTAGCATAAAGTTGAGCTGAGACGCCTTGATCAATTGAGTTGTATTATACGTTTTTACATGGGTCAACTTCAAATGAGCATTTCTCCTAGAATATGAAGATTTACGTGGCCCATTACCTATCAAATTAAAGGTCTTTGAGTGTTCTTTTCAATTCCACTAATGATTCATAAATCGTAGTTGTGAGCTTAACATTTGAGGTACGTAATTTCACTGTGACACACAACTAGACCTCCGCAATTTCAAAGTGCCACGGAGACCAGCCTCCGTGATATCACCGTGGCACAGAGGTGATTTCCAACAGTGCCTCCTTTGATTTTCTTATGCATTTTTAAGGGTCTTCTCCTTACCCAAAATCATCCCCAATCTATACAAAACATTCCTAAATCCCTAAGGCACGATTTCACAATTAAAATTATGTTACTCTTCTCCCCAAAGTTACAAAAAACAAGAACGCATAGGGTTCAAGGTTCAAAGGTCAATCTGAAAGATTTTCTTGAATTTCTCTCCTTCAAAAGGTATGTAGAGCGACCCTTATGAAAACTATTTTTGAATCAATGGTTTTAGAAATCGTATATGCTATGTTCATGAAGTTCAAGTTTTGAAAACAAGGGTTCCTAAACTACAATGGTTTAATGGAGTCTATTATGTGAATTGCAAATAAATGTTTTCCTTACATTTTTTTCTTGAGGTTTTTTTATGAATTGAATAAGGGAAAGGTGATTTAAAACTAGTTTGTCTCCCCTCCCTTTTAATAATGATTAGAACTATGGATCGGCACCAACTTTCATGTTTTGATAAACTTTATGAAGTGTCTACATATTATTATGGAAAGAGGTTATTTGACCCATGCTAAACTCTTTATGAAAGAATGGAAAGAAAGATGACTCCTAAGGGTTGCAAACGAATTTCAAAGATGAGGTCAAATGTCTTCTTAAGAACCTTTTTACATCTAAATGCTTTAGAAAAGAGTCTTGAACGAGCTATGTGGCCTTAATCTTTAACTTGATTTCAATAAGAGCTTAATGTGAGTCTAATATGATTTACTACGTGAAATCCTTACTATAGTGGGGACAAGAGATGTCACATATATTTATAATGATGACAAGAGATGTTTTTAATGAAGTCAAGAGACGGCGTATTGGCTTGCAAGTCTTGGTATGATGATACCAAATTTAACGAATGCCTTAGAGAAATAAATATCCCTAAAGAGTGGTTTCCTTTGTGTTTTAAAAAGGATAAAAAAAAATGGGCTTAAAGAGAATTAGATGGTTAACCAAGAAGGTATGAGTTCGAAAGACTCATTACCCAAAATTATGTATGCCGACATGGGATTCGTTCGGTCCTGAAATATGTATGACCTTACTATTTACCTATTTTCTCACAGGCATACAGAAGAGATGAGAAAGATATACCCCAGTCCTTGTGGCAAACTTGGATTAGAGGTTTAGCCGATGAGTAATAGTTGATTCCATATAGCTCGTGGTGTAAAGAGATATCGGTAATATCATCTAGTTTAGAATTAAAGAGAAGAAAAGAAGCTATGTTTTCAGAGTCACTTGAAGTCTTTAGTATATTCTTTATGTTTTGATTTCTATTTTAAAGATTGTTTGTATAAAGCTTGTCTTATCACTTTTTGTTCTGCATACCAATACATTTCACGTATTGACCATCCTCGGATGCTACATCATTTCATGACGTAGCATCAGAGATACCTTTCATGGTTCTGTGCAGTGTTAGGATCACTCAAGACAACTTTAAGTTGGTGAGCCCTCCATCCTTCAGAAGGCAGCTTATTTTAGAGTTTTCAGTACTTTTTTTATGGTATCATCGGGGCCTTATCCTGGCTTAGACAATTTTTTATGCTTAGAGGCTTTGTAGACTAGTGTTGGATTTGATTAGAATTTTTCACGTATTTTGGCATTGCTTTGTTTTTTCCTAACAATTTTTAAGCAAATAAGGGGCCTTATTTTGAGACTTACACTCTCTTTTATGAGTTAGCTTCTGCCAGTTATATTATATGCTTATGATGAATGCTAAGTGATTCTCTCAGGCTTTAAGAGGTTCTAGGTGTCATGTTACATCCAGGGCCTAGTCTTGGGTTGTGACAGGTGTTGAGTGGCGAGGACAAGGCGGCTTCTCTAGACTCTGATGGGGTTTTGAGAATTAGTGGCCTAGTTTACATATCGAGATTTAGTGGATGAGTTAGGCTTATCTTGGAGGAGGCTCATTGTTCTAGATATTCCATTCACCCAGGAGTGGCTAAGATGTATCATAACTTAAAGCAGCATTACTGGTGGGGTGGCATAAAGAAGGATATCATGGAGTTCGTGTCTAAGTGACTTAGTTTCCAATAGGTTAAGTATGAGCACCAAAAACCAGGAGGTAATATGCAGAGGATGCCCATTCCTGAGTGGAAATGGGAGTAGATCACCATGGATTTCATATCTGGTCTACCCTTGACTTTGGGGAAGGTTGACTTGATTTGGGTGATTGTGGACTGACTGACCAAATTAGCCCATTTCATACCCTTAAAAGCAAACTATAATACGGAGAAATTGGCTAAGATCTACATTAGAGATATTGTTTAATTCTATTGTGTCCCTATATCTGTTGTATTTGATAGAGGTACTAAGTTTACCTCGAGTTTTTGGAGTACTATTCAGAATAAGTTGGGTACTCAGGTTGATTTGAGCATAGTGTTTCATACTCAGACCGACGGCCATCCCGAGAGGACTATTCAGGTGTTAGAGTATATGCTCCAAGCTTGTGTCATAGACTTTGGTGGTTATTGGGACAAGTACTTGTCCCTACTGGAGTTCGGCTATAAATACAGTTACAATTCCAGCATCAGATGGCACCTTTTAGGGCTTTATATGGGTAGAGGTGTAGATATCCTGAGGGATGGTTTGACTCATTCAAGGTGAGGCCTTGGGGTATAGATTTATTAAGGGATTCGTTGGAACATATGAGACTAATTTAGTAGAGGCTATTGACTGCCCAGAGTTGGCAGAAGAGTTATGCCGACCGCCTAGCGCGCAATGTATAATTCATGATTTAAGATCAAGTTCTATTGAAGGTTTCACCTATAAAGGGTGTGATAAGGTTTGGGAAGAAAGGAAAGTTTATCCGAGGTTTATTGGCCCTTTTGATATCCTTGAGATGTATGAGGATGAGCGTATAGGCTAGCTTGCCTCCACATCTATCAGTTTGAGGATTAGCATATAGGCTAGCTTGCCTCCACATCTATCAGTTCTTCATCCTGTATTCCACGTTTGCAAGTTGAAGAGATATTGTCCAGATGATCACATGTGATTCGATGGGATTCGATTGTATTAGACCATTATTTATCCTTTGAGGAGGATCCAATTGCCATCCTCGACAGGAAGACTAGGAAGTTGAGGTCTAGGAGTATCGATTCAGTTAAGGTCCAATGGAGACATCGCCCCATTGAGAAGGATACTTGGGAGGTCGAGTCTGATATGCGGCGTAGATACCCCTAGCATTTTACTTCTTCAGGTACTTTATTTTCTCTTTAGTTCAAGGACAAACTAGTGTTTTAGTGGTGGATAATGTAACAACCCTAATTATGCAATTTTGTTTAATGTGTTTTAACCGTTTGCCCTTCTATGTAGTTGTTACATGTTATTTAAGAGATGTGGGGATGGTTGGCACGGTCCCCGATCCATTTTGGAGTGTTTTGGAAGAGTTTAAGACTATTGAGGCTTTAAAAGCCATTAGTTTGACTTTGGTCAATATTTTGAGTTTCAGGCGCTGGATGGCGATTTGGACAGTACCATCAGATCCAAAATGACAATTTTGTGTTAGTAGAGCGGGTAGTTTGAGTCCAGAGCCTTTATTTCCCATTGCGACCCTTCTTTGGGGAAATAGTGAAATAAGCCAAAATAGGGTCCGGGGGCTAAAATGTTGTAAACAACCTCTTTTTGAAAATCCAATGTTGTCATTCAGTCCGGAACGTCAAAAGTAGCCTAGTATCATATATGGTTTAGTTCTGTGGGGTTCCGAATGAATATCGAGGGTCCGTTCGAAGACTTGGAGGTTGTAGTTTTCAGCTTATGCATAACTGGTTTTCTGGTGCATGATACCTTCTTTGCAAATGCGAGACATTGGCCGTGAAAATGGAGGAGGAAATCATCTTTCAAAATGATCGCGAGAGTGATGGTCGTGATCCTGAAGGGTTATCAATCCAGGTCTGGTTTTTTTCCTCATCATGAAGGTCTGCGATGGGTCTAGATCACCAGCCTTTGTGAATGCGAAGTTCTGGCTGCAAACGCGAAGGCCAACTTATTGGACAAGTCAATGCTGACCATCGCGATCGCGAGGCTTGGACAACAAATATAGAGAAGAAAATCTTCCTTCATCGCGATAGCGAGGGTGGTATCTGCGATCGCAAAGGGTTATTGGTTCGAGTCAGGTTTCTTTCCTCATTGTGAATGCAACTGGATAGTCGTAAATGCGATGGGTCCAGATCACCAACCTTTGCAAACACGTCTGGCCACGAACGCGAAGTCCAACTTATTATCCAAGTCAACACTGACCCTTGCGATCGCTAAGCTTAGCCATTATCATCAGGTACTGTTCATAGAACAGTATATAAACTCCATTTCCATGATCTTCCTCCATTTTGGACTTGGGAGCTTCGGGAATGGATGAATTTTAGGGTTTTCTTTATCATTCGTGCTTGGTTAAGCTCCAAACTCATTTTTCCATTAATTTTCATTGATTATATCTTCAAAAACACATTGTTATCTTGATTTCAAAATGAATTTTGGGGGGTTTTACCAGTAAAGCTTTAAAATGTTTTTTGTTTGATTTGAACATTAATATTTGACTTGAACATCGATATCAACTCCTTTTCATTTGGGTTTTCCACAGCAGACTCATATGATCTTGGGAAAATGTTTCTAAAGTAAAAATCTATTTTTAGCCCTTTCATTTTTGAACCAATTTTTCGAATCCATTTTGGACCAGTCTTAAATATAGTCGAGATGGGTATCATTAGCTTTTTTTTTATGCGTAGATGATATTTTTGAAAGTTTTATCTCTTGACGAGGCTGTTCGAAAGGGAAAGGCTCTGTGTAGAAGGTTCTAGGCTTGGATTTTGGCACTTCGAGGCAGGTTATAGCTTAACTTCCTTCAGACTGGGTTGGGTAGTTAACGAGCATGTAAAGCATGCTATGGGTTAAGGAGTTTAGACGTGGGAGTCGTATTTCTGTATTATTATTTTATCTTGTGCTCGTGTGGCAGCATATTTGTATATTGTGGTTGACTTAGGAGAATTTTAGTTATTATGATGCCTGAGTGGGTGCTTTATATGATATCATAGTCCTTATTCGTACATTTGACTTGCCTTATTTATTATTGTGTCTCCCGAGTGGGGGCTAGACTTGTTATTATAGGCCTTACATGAGCATTTATTGCCTTAAAATGATATTATTAATGTCTTGCATGACTAATCATTTTAGTGTTGTCGAGTGAGGGTTGATAACATGAATTATTGACATCTTGAGTTGAATTTGAGCTCATTTATACCTGTATTGAATTGATCATTATCTTCATACTGATTGGTTGTGAGGATTACATCCTCATTTCATCTATACATATTCATATGATTGGTACTACTGAGAAGACTGACTTTTGACAAAAAAATGAGACAATTTATGAAATGCCTATACCGAGGGATGTGCCAGTAGGGTTGATTTGGTAATATTGATTTTTTACAGAAAATGAGACGCTTTATATAATATCTATACCGAGGGATATGTTGGTAGGATTGATTGAGAAATGATATTGAGATTATGATAAAGTATATGGGTTGTGAATCCCCCATGGATCCTGTTCTGAAGCATTGAGGCTTAGAAGGTGTATACAAAAGTTCCACCATCATTGCATCATTTCATTGCATTGCACCATTTGTATTCCTTTCTGTATTTGTTATTGTGTACTTTGTTTCCTTATATATATAAAGTGTGTTTAGCTTTCCCTTTTGACTTATTATATATTGTAGAGCTATTAGTGGAGATGGTGTGAGCTACCATTTCAGAACTTTTCTATTTGCAAGTTACATGCTCATGGTATCTTTTATTTGTTTTTGTTTTCTGCTTTGGTTAGTCGGTCTATGGTACCTAGTGAGTACAAGTGGATCATACTCAACCCTTTTGGTGCATATCCTAGTTTGAGTATGACTCGCAGTAGTTGAATTTGTGCTATCAGAGTTGAAATTTCGAGGTACCGGTGAGCTTCAGAGTTCGAGCAGATTCTGGACCTCAACCTATCTTAGTTATCTTTATTTACATTTCGGAGACAGACTGATGTATTTCCAGTTTCTGAGTTGTATTAGATTCTCTTTACACTTATGACTCTTATATCTTGGGGATTCTATACATTTCATTTGAATTCTTGTTATTTACATGTTGTAGCTTGACTTCGTTCTAGAAGTCTCGCATTTATGGGTTCATTTTCTTATTATCGATTTTTCTTTAATTACGGGATTTGGCTTACCTACTAAGGCAGCGTCGAGGTAGGTTGGTTCATGACCTCAACTTTAGGGTCGTGACCTGAATGAAAAACCCTATTGAAGTCTTACATACCTGAATAAGGACTAGTTTGTCCCTAATTTAATAATAGAAAACCAGATTTTTATGGCTGGGAGGGGTGCTCCATGCCACACATCCCAAAACGGAGGCTAATCAGTGGATTCCTCACACCAACTCCGTTCTGCGCTGCCCAACGTACACCTGGATAGTGCCTCATTAAAATATCCATTTTTCTTCTCCGGGCTC
This sequence comes from Capsicum rhomboideum, assembly GCA_031232105.1. Classification (NCBI taxonomy): domain Eukaryota; kingdom Viridiplantae; phylum Streptophyta; class Magnoliopsida; order Solanales; family Solanaceae; genus Capsicum; species Capsicum rhomboideum. The sequence goes on from CP124712.1 coordinate 85,423,292, forward strand.
GGATTGATGAATGGTCAGTGGGGTTGGAAAGAAGTTACATATGGTGGGTAATAATCTACATAACTCTTTATAATCTAGGAGGAATGATCGTTTGAAGTTGACCCTAGTAAAATCTTACACAAAAACTCAATTGATAAAGAAGCTTTCTACTCAACTTTGCACTAGAGGTCTCTTATGACCTTGATTCATATCCAAATCTCTTTATACACTAAAGGATTGATCTTAACACCTATCTATAATTATAAATCATTGGATTTAGGCATATACACATACAAAGAATGGTTCAGATCTTAGCTTAGGATTTTGGGGGTGGCACACAATGCTTCCCTCCAAAATTTATATGTCCCCTTACTAACAAAAACTAAAATTATAATGAAAGAAAATCAAACAAAACTTCCCATTTGATTAATCTTTTTTTTTTGTATGTTTAAACTTATTTGATTATTTTTTGCTGTGAAAATCAAACTAAATATAATTGCAAACAACCCTAACCTTTTAATAAAAATAAATGACATATTTTTAAATAAACAACAATTTTTCTTAATTCAACTTACAAGAATAACTAACTACTCACAAGTCACAAATAAGATATAAAATTGAGATTGTAATGAAATTAACTTTTAAAGGTTAATTGTTTTACATGCAGTTGGTCATATCCAAATTAAAATATGCTTATCTAGCATTAGTTGTTCTATAGTTATTTTCCTTTGTTAAAAATAATAATAAATCTAAAACATGTCAGAATAATCTTCAATGTGAAGAAAGTAAGAAATCTGATTGAAGATTTTAAGATTTTGTTTGAGTTAATAAACAAAAGAGAGAAAATAAAGATAACAGGTAAAACGTTGAACTTGATATTTAAAAAATCTAAAACACGTCAAAGTTACGTTATTTTTAAAGAAATACCTTGAATTACACCTTGACCATTGTAAATACGTTTAACTTGTTACCTTACCTTACAAGCATTGTTCGCATTTTTATCGAAAGTTTTGTCATGACCCAAATAATTTTGAGTGGCACCCACACTAACCCCCTGGTGGAAGAACCATCAAAGCCAAAACCCTTAACTGAACAATTTGTCATTTTTAAGCAATTCCTGGCCAAAGAATAATAAACACCAATAGAAGTAATAGATAGAAATAAATGCCAAAACATCTATCTATTACATTATTCCAAGGACCCGAAAGTCATCATACAAGAACATTCTAAGCCAAAAACCAATGTTTAGAACAAATATCCACAAATAAATAAATAAGGAATGTAATTGTCTGAAAGAGTGGACATGATTAATGAGAATATCCAATGACTTCCTTAAAGTAGATGATCATCCTTGGATCGAAAAGTTGTTGGTCACGAACTAAATTCAAGGTCTCATCTCAATCGCTGGAACACTTTCTGCACTCAACAAAAGAAGAGCACTGGTAGTATCAGCACAAAAAACTCTATGCTGAAAGGCATCATTGTCCAACTTAACTTAGAACCCACACATAAACATAAATCAAATAAGAACAACTAGCAATCAGTACATAACAAGTAATTGAACCAAACCACCACTATCCACAAAGTAACCACTTACGAAACTAAATAAGACAATAATACCAATCTTCACCCTATCAACCCAATTATACTACCCTCTCAAGCATAAGTTCTACCACAACAAAAGAGGAACCTATGACCCTCTACATATCATAAGTGTAACACACTAGGTCATTTTCACCTAACCATCTCACAAGTAGTCTCATGATACTTCTATTTATCACAACACTTATGCAATGTAATTAAACAAGCAATAAACCAATAATATAAAACAATGCATCACAACCATTAAACTTGTCCTTCAAATGTGTACACACTTATTAAAGGGTCTTATATGCCCAATAGTCATGACCTGTAAGGGACGAGCTTAGTTCATGTAGCATACTGGCGTGGCACCCAACCCTTCAAATATCAATATGTAAGCAACATATATCGGTGAGGTACCCTACCCACCGAATATCACAATATATGAATATTACAATCAGTATCACCAAAAATATGATGAAGTGCACCAATTATGCAAATACACAATTTATCTAGACACTTAGTCAAATTCAAAGTTCATCATTTTATTTATACAATCAACTATCGAGTCAACTCACTCACCTATCACAAATATGCCCAATGACTAATTCACAATTATTCAACTCATGAATTGGCATGGAATTTAAATTAAAATCATAATCTACCTCAAAACATAAGCCGAAAAGCACTAATCTACTAATGCTTTGCCCTTTCTCTCTGCTTCAGGTTCTTCTCGGTCTAAAAATAGTAAAAAAAGGAGAAATCAACAACTTTTCCTCCAGTTCTAAGCATTAGGAACTAAAACTCATAGGTTTTAACATAGTTCTTAGCCTAAACTAATATTTTGGTGGTTTTCACCCATTAATCCACCCAAATCCCCAACAATTCACGCTAATGAGAAATAATTCTATGTTAGGAAGTTAAGTCTAGCAACCTAGAACCATTTACAATTCATTTTAAGCCAATGCATAGGCAATTTTCATCAGTTCATCAATATTAGGGATTTAACCCATGAATTCTACCTAACAGTTGATTCTAGTGATTTAAGGATAAAAAGATGATTAATCTATGGTAAATGGGTGCAATAATCTTACCTCAAGAGTTAAAATCACCATAACCAAAAGAGAATTGCCCCCACATAAGCTTTAAGTTTAGTTTTTGATGCTTTGGGAGAAAATAACATAAAAAATTGGAACTCAGTATTAAAACACCTCCTGGTGACTGTTGTAATTGCTTGTTGCCTGCAATAGTGGTCCCTGATCCTGTCAAAAGCTTTCTGGCACTCTTGTATCCACTGGTTCAATGCATCCTTCTTCAACATCTTGAGGATTGGCTCGTATTTGACAGCTGACTGGGCAATGAACCTACTAATGTAATTCAAACGTCCTAGGAAACTCATAACTTCTTTTTTGGTCCTCGGTGGGGGAAACTCTTGAATTGTCTAAATCTTGGAAGGGTCGAGTTCGATGCCCCTTCTACTGACAATAAATCCCAGTAGCTTTCCGGCTGGCACACCAAAAGCACACTTGGCGGGATTTATCTTCAAGTTATACTTTTTGAATCGATCGAAGAATTTTCTCAGGTGTGTCAAATGATCCGAACTCTCACGAGACTTGATGATTATATCATCCACGTATACCTCAATTTCCTTGTGGATCATATCATGAAAGATCATTTTCATAGCCCTCATATATGTCACACCAACATTTTTTAGACCAAAAGGCATTACCCTCTAGTGATAAACACCCCAGGGTGTGATGAAGGCTGTCTTTTCTGCGTCTTCCTCATCCATTAAGATTTGATAATACCTGGCGAAGCAATCCATGAAAAACTGCATTTCATAATTCGCGCAGGTGTCGATGAGAATATGGATGCTGGGTAGAGGGAAATTATCTTTAGGAGTGGCCCTGTTCAAATCTCTGTAGTCAACACAAATTCTAATGGTGCCGTCCTTCTTTGGAACCGGAACAATATTGGCTAGCCACATTGGGTATTTTGTGACCTCCACAACTTTAGACTGTATTTGCTTCATCACTTCTTCTTTAATCCTTAAACTTAAGTCTGGCTTGAATTTTCGCATTTTTTACTTTACTGGATCAAATTCTGGATTGATTGGCAACTTATGTGACACGATGTTGGTGCTCAACCCCGGCATGTCATCATAGGACCAAACAAATACGTTGATGTATTCTCGTAACAAAAGGATAACCTCTCTTTTTTATGCTTTTGTCAGGTGAACACTAACTCTTGTTTCCTTGACTTCATCATGGCCCCCTAGATTGACTACTTCAGTTTCTTCCAGGTTAGGCTTCTCGCTGTTTTCAAATTCTTCCAAATCCTCCGTTAGTTGTTCCTCATCATAGTTTTCCCATTCATTGTCACTCACATCACTGTGTTCATTTAGCTCTTGACATGACATGACATTGGCAGGTTTTAAGTTATTATTACTGAAAGAAACAAACAAACCAAGTCAGTTAATAGCAAGATAATACAAAAATAGGGAAATAGGAATAACATAACTCGAAAATAGTTTTCTAGATAAAGGGAGGCCTTTTCATTAAAAATTGGGAAATATTTACAAACTATGGCTCATGACCTGCACGAGTACAGGGCCACTCCTTTTTGAAAGCAGTAAACATACAAAAGAGGATATGAAAGATAAAAGGGTGGATCGTGGGGCCTCCTCCGGATCATCACCGATTTTCAAAAAATAAAAATTTACCCTTTCATCTACCACAGAGGGCGATGAGTCATGAGCGGAGTGGATGTCTAATTTTTCAAAGTTTCTCCAGGTGCAGCCTTCCTCACTCCACTAGTCTTCAGAAAATCTTCTATTATAGCATTGCAACCTTCGAACAGAATTCCTATCCCATCCCCCAGACCATCATCCATCGAAATCTCACATACAGGAAACGACTGGTATAGAGGTGGCAATGTCTTGGGCAGACCCATATTTGTCCTTTTGTCATTCCCGTCCTCATTTGTCGGCTTGTATCCTAGTCCATATTTGAAGGCTCTTTACAGAATCACGATCAGCTCAATGATACCTTCCAAGTTCTTTCCTAGGCCTCGACCAGGCTCAAATCTATTTCTTAGCATCACAGTTGCCAACATCTGATAGATAAAAGGCATGGACGTCTGGAATGTTGGGTTCTCTTCAGCAACGTTCACGATTTCCACCGTATAAAAGTTACTGCCCTTTGCAATATCTTCAATCACAGGTACATAACCATTAGGGTGGCTCAAGTGACTCTCTTCGCCTTGAATGACCACCTCGTGGCCTTCCCAAATGAATTTCAATAATTGATGAAGAGGTGATGAAAATGCTCTTGCACAATGGAGCCATGGCCTCCCGAGGAGCATATTGTAACTAGGATTAATATCCATGACATGAAACTTAGTTTTGAACTCGGCGGGTCCCATTTGGATGTACAAATCAACTTCTCCTATAGTGTCCCTCTGTCCTCCATCGAAAGAGCACACATTAACATGGATTTGACGAACCTTTCCCAAATCGTAACCCATTTAAGTCAATGTGAAAAGGGGACAAATGTTCAGACCAGATCCGTCATCTATCAGAACTCAATTAATCACATGGTCACGACAAATGACAGAAATATGCAATGCTTTGTTATGCATTATGCCTTCAAAAGGTAGTTCCTCCTCACTGAATGATATGTGATGACTTCCCACAACGTTACCATCATCGCGGCCAGATTTTCAACACTCGTGCCAATGGGCACATATGCTTCATCTAAGACTTTCAACAAAGCTTGTTGATGGTATTGATAACTCATTAGCAATACCCACACGGATATTTGTGCTGGAGTCTTTTCTAGATGCTTAACAATTGAATATTGTTTTGGTTGCATTCGCCTCCAAAACTCTTTGGCCTCTCCTTCAATAACTGGCCTCTTCTGTGAATCCTTCTTGTAAGAGTCGTTGGCTAAATTTTTAGGAACATACAATAGCCCAGACTGAGTCATCCCATGAGCGGCGGCAGTCTCTACAACAAACTCTCTTCTAGTCGGTGTTAGAGCATATGCCTAAGTCGAGGATGCCATCACCACAAACGGAGGCCTTTCATTGACACTTAAAGCAGCCACGACCTTCTCTTTCTTCTCTACTTCTTCCTTCTTCTTGGGTTTTTTCGAATCAACCTTAGTGATAGTCTTGCTAACCACCCATTCATCTTCTATTTCAATCATGTTAACCGTAGCCCCTCCGTGGTTAGGCAACGGATTACTGTTGAAATTTAGAGCTAGTGTTTGAAGAGTAATGACTTTATGATCAATCAGGTCCTGGATCTTATGTTTCAAATTAATGTAATCTTCGGTACTGTGGCCGACTCCTCCAGAATGATAGGCACAGTTTTGATCAGCGTGGTAAAATTGGGAATTTGTATTGGTGGGTTTTGGTTGAATAGGCTGGAGATAGCCGGCTGCTCTTAATCTTTCAAAAAGTTGAGTGTGACTTTCAGCCAGAGGTATGAAGTTTCGAGGAGGTTTCTTTTCAAGGTTTGGACGAGAAAGGTTATTTTGATTAGCGGGAGGTGGTACTTGATGATAATTTGGAGCTACATGGACGTTAGCTTGGTGATTTGGGATGGTAGTTTGGACATTAGGCTGATAATTTGGCAATGGAGTTTGATATTGTGGTAGGACATTTGGTTGTGGAGCTTGGTATTGAGGTAGGACATTTGGTTGTGGAGCTTGGTATTGAGGTAGGATATTTGGTTGTGGAGCTTGGTATTGCGGTTGAGCGTAGAAGACGGATTAAGGACTCGGGGGTGGCGGAGAAGAAAGGGTATTCCTGGGTCTGAATTTCCTTTTCAATTTAGCAATAAAATCAGTAGATACCGTAGTCACGTCTTCTCTTTTCTTCCTAGGGAATCCAGAGGACCCGACCGACGTTGGAGTCTGGATAATTTTCCTTTTTCGAATGCCTTCTTCAAGTGATTCGCCAATATTTACCAAATCTACAAAGGTTGCACGAACTGCAGATACCATTCTAGTATAGAACTCTCCTTCTTGAGCACAGAAAAATACCGCTACCATTTCCTCCTCAGTCATAGGAGGTTGTACCTTAGCAGCTTCCTTTCTCCTGTGATAGTCATAATCTCAAAAGTATTTGCCGCTCTTTTGCTTGATCCTATTCGGTTAATGTCGGTCAGGAACTATTTCCACATTGTAAGAGAACCTGTCGATAAAGTCTTTGGCCAAGGCCTTCCAACTAAACCATTTTCTCAGTTCCTGGGATGTGAACCAATCCAAAGCTTCGCCGCTTAAACTTTAACTGAATAGGCGCATTAGCAATGCTTCATTCCTTCCAATTCCATCCATTTGATCATGGTATCTTCTTAAGTGAGCCATGGGATTTCCAGTACCACCAAATGTTTCAAATTTGGTGACCTTGTACCCACCTGGTAGGTATACACCGGGGTGGACACACAAACCATCATAACCAAGGCCATCATTATCCGTTGTTCCATGAGACTCTTTGATCCTCATAATCTCTTCATTCATTGCAAGCAACTTCTTTTCATGCTCGATCCTCTATTCTTTTTCTTTCTTCTCATAATGGTCTACCTCAGGATTAGGAAAAGGGTTATAGATATCGGGAGAGGTGACGACATAAAAAGCAGCTGAGGGTATAGGTCGGATGTGAGATAGATTTAGGATAGTGACAGAAGGGTTTTGGTATGCTGAAGTATGATTTTGAGGATGAACAGAAGTTAGATTATAGACAGGGGGGACATTTTGGGGGTTAAAGGTGTTTTGTGGAGTTTGAGTGTGGTTTTGTGGGATTTGAGAATGGATTTGTGGAGTCAGGGAAGGATTTTGTAGATGGTAAGCATCTGGGTTATTGTCTCGATTGGTGTTTTGAATGGGTGGAGTGTGAGTTTGATGAACCAGTGGATTATTGATGATTGGGCCTGTGGGAAGTTGAGAGGCGAAAGTGGATGAAACGTTATTCGGATGATTCCCAAGGTCAGGCGTATTGAGAGGAGGGGTTTGGAGTGGAGGACTGTGACCTCTTGGTACAGGAGCATTAGCGGTGATGGCCAAATTTTCCAAGTCTCTGGTACGATTCACCTCCTCTTGAAGCATTTCTAGCTTTTTTACGAGTTCAGCAATCATCTCGCTTTGTTCTGCTATAACATTGTCTCCGATAGCCAATACGTTTTCGTCGTCGCTTTCAGTCATATTCAAATAATGGCTAGGGGATGGGATTTTGCGAGCTTTTGATCAGGTGAAGTAAGGATGCGCAGCCAGTTTATGACAACACGGAGTAGTTTTTATTATCTATAAAATAAAAACAACTCAAAGGCAGATGTGTTAGATTCCATTAGTAATAAACAATGCAAGATAATCACACAGGTAAGGAGCACATAAAGTTGTTTATTATCGCAGATGAATTGATCCATAACGTAATAATGACTCAAAAGTTCCAATGAACAGGATTTTGTTCATTGTTTTGGATAAGTAGAATTTATCAGGAAGGTCCAACTCTTATTCTTCCCATCCTTATGTCTTCTTTAGACGAAATGGGGGATAATAAAGTTTTTGAAGATAGGGGTCGGGCCAAAAGGCTACCTACGTATCTCACAAAGGAGAAATCAGGCCCTACTTAGTTCAAAACGTTTGAGAGAAATCTTCATTTCATTACACTCTTTTTGGGAATCATTACATTTAGGAAAACATGAAAAAAGAACAACATCTTAAAGGAAAAACTTAACAGCTAGCTTCTAGATAAGTGTGGGCTTTCCCACTTCATTCTACTCCTTCCATCTACTGATCTTCTAAGAGTGAAATGGCAGCAATTCCAACTCGACCCTTCCAGCTTCCACCTGGAGTTCCAACTCCATTTTGAAAGCATGACAAGTCTCTAAGTCATGCCCCCCTCTCCCTCCATGATAGTGACAAACTTCCTTGAATTTCTTCCAAGCCTTTGACATCATGTTCGGCTTTCTTTCTACTGGTTAGCATGGACGAGCTTTGAATAAATATCATGATAGGATTCTTCGAACTTTGTGAAGTCATATTTGTAAATCTGCACCTCTTCAGTGATAGGCATGCCTGGATTGACATGGTCACACGCGAAAATGGTCTGTGACCCCCACAGGCTACTTATTTGACCATTGCAGATCATGCTGCAAATTCTAGCTTTCAGAGCGATGCATTCATCGGTGGTGTAACGAGGTTGCTATGGATGGTATGAGCATTTCCTGTGGGCATCTCTGGGAAGGCAGCCAAATCCTTTTGTTTGGTCAGGTTGGAGAATTCCCATATGTTTTAGAGTCTGATAAACTTCTGAGCACGTCATGACCCTGGGGTTCCTAGAGGATCCTCTAAAGTGAGCTCTGAGGATGATCTTTTCACTTCCTGTCCTAATCCTAGTTGGCCAAACAGTGTTCCCTTTTAGCTTAGCCCAATAGTCATCTCTTACTTTTGGAAATAGGACTTGCTCCATGCTTTCTTTCTCACGGCTCTTGGTCAAATCTTCAACCTTGTACTTAGTAGACTCTTTTTCTTACGCAATCAACTATTTGACCTTAGCAATTTCCCTATCAGTCTGATTGATCTTCCTAACCACTCTCTTGGTTTCTTCCTTTAGCACCTCTTCCACTAGGGATAACTCCACTATCTGTCTTTCCAATTGACCAGCTCTTGAGTCCATGATCAATCTTCCTGAAAGAGTAGGAGCGGATCTTAGAAAGTTAATAAAGAATGGTTGAGGTTTTTTTTGGAAAACTTGGGAGACGCAGAGTGTTTGGTCGGACTTTTACTTAGTGGATGTATGTTTCTACCTAAAGGGCTCTTATGAAAAATGGGATTGGATCAATTCTCCTTTGATTCAAACAACGCACATAAACACGTAAGACAGTTATATCACACAAGCATATTATAAGAAGCGCGTATCCTACTTCGGTGACCCTTTTGAGCCAAGGGTTGTCCTAACGAGTTTGAAGGAAGTATATGCCTTTTAAAACAAATCCATTATCCCCAAAATAACATTTTCATAAATATCCAAAAGGGCATAAATGCCTACAAAGTAGCAAAATAAGGGATACAATCTTTGGGGAAAGGGAAATAACAATGCAAGAAAAAATTGTCCCACGGAGGGGATAATAAATGAAGATACTAGCATCCGGATAATTCCTCATCGGTCTTTGCCTTTTTGGCTTTGTCCACCTCATGCCATATGCGATATCGATTGGCGATCAAGTGACTTCCACATAATTGCGCTCTACTCTCGTAGGTCATTTTCCCTATGCTATCAATTTGGGAAGCCATACAATTGTCCAAATTGATCAAACATTGTCTGGCATCACCCACCTCTTGTCTGGCTCACTTTAACTCTTCCCTCAATTGATGTATAGTTGAAGCATCCTCCCTATGTTGCCGCTGATGAGCAATCTCATTTGTTTGGAACCTATCCTGAAGCCTATGAAGCCGAATCTGATGCTCTGATTCTACATCAACAATTTGTGTGGGCACATTCGGACCAGGTATCAATGTTCCTGCGAGGTTCGTCTTCAACCATTCTTTGTAAGTATCATAACCTTAGGCTTAAACCCAATACTAAAAAAGATTTCTCTGGTCTTTCTTTCCTTCCACTCCAATATAATAAAGTCTTTGAGTGGAATCTCTCCTTCCCCGTATTCAGTGATGAATCTAGCCATGGGCTCTGTTTGTGGTGTCTCCTGCTTGATTTCAAACTGTCTGAGAATTCTGGCGAGAATATAAGGACGAGTCCCTCTAAGGCCAGCGAGTACTAAAAAAGTCTGTTTATTTCCTCGAATAGTGTATTTCCCTGGATTGAGGTATTTGATTGACAATTGAACATTGTCGTCTCTCAATTCCTCTAATTGCTTGAACCAAAATTCCAGAGTTTTTTCCCTCTTAAATCTGTTTATAGTCAACCACATGCTATGGGATAAAAGAATATCGTACCTTGTCAAATGGTCTGTTTTCTCCATTCTAGGATCTTTCAACAAATGCTTCATCATCCACCATTGCAAAATGAGATTGCATCCCTAGAAGAAACGGGCCCCCTTTTGACAATTTCCCAAAGCCCAGTATATTTCTGCGACGATCATAGGAGCTAAAGTGTGGAATACTTTAGAAGTGTCGTATTCCAACCCATAGAAGAGGGCATGTGTTACCATAACGACACTTGGATGAATAGTACCATTCGATCCTTGTGGAAATACTACTGTTCCAAGTAGACTCACCGCGAAAGCAAATGCCCTTCTACCCTTCCATTTTGACTCAGACGCGAATTCATGCCCGAACTTTTGGAAAGAATTGAATCTTCCAAACCTGTAGTACAACTCACGAAAAGAAATATTTGGCCCATCAAGCTTCCCTAGCCAGGTATCATCTTCGATCAAAAAGGCATCCTTGATCTTTTGACGGTTCCATATGTCCGGGACTAAAACATTGTTGTTCGGTGTCTTTTTTCTTTTGTTACACATGTGGACACTTTCATAGCTAACTACCACTTCTTCGATAGTAGGGGTCAATTCAACTTCGCCAAACCGAAATACCATGTTGTCAGCATCCCAGAATTCTGTCAACACATGAATCATCTCAGGCCAAACATCCATGTCTAGAAGTGAAGGTAGGTGACTGATGTGCGTCTTAATAGTCTTCTTATCTTCGGGACTCATGTAGGCCCACCAAACCTTAAGAAAATCATCTGGCTTGGTAACCATTTTGAATCTTCTAATGGGGAGTGATTGAGCCATTCCTACACAAAAGAAAACAAAGTAAGTCTTTCCCCCCACCCCAAATGATAATGGGTTAGATTAATTGGCATATACTTCCTTCAACACATAAGCATGATTCGTCTGTGATTGACTCGTGGTCAATAGACGTAGGGTAGGTTTTCTAATGGGCCCAATACCCCCTCAGTATTGGGTCGTCCTAGGCTCATGCCTAAAAAGGTTTTGGTTTCGCTCTATCCTAGGTATCTAGAGTGGGCTTTGACCAGGTTCCCAAGTAGACAACTTGGGTTTGGAAATACAAACAACCATTGGACGTCTAACGTACCAATAAACTGTTGTATTTACAACACTTTCATTTGGAATTGATCAATAGAGGCCGCGCAACCACGAAACCCCAAACAGTTAAATATCAAATGAGGAAGTATGCCATGAATGCAATTGATAGATATAATCACAAGATATTATCGAATTAGCACAATTATTCAAATAAGTCCACATAAATCAGTCCAAATAGTCTAAAATTTGGTTAGAATCTTAATAACTTCCCCAACAGAGTTGTCATTTCTGTTTTATCCCTTTTCTTAGGCTCGAAGGGTTGGAAAACATTGGTTTTGACTTTTCAAACTATTTCAAAACTTAAAAGAAAATTTTGAAACAATTTAAGAAAATACAGAGTTGCCACTTGATTTTTTATAGAAAACATCAAGAAAAACTTAAAGAATTTTAAAGACTCGAAAATAGAAACAAATCTTTAAAATTAGAGAAAATGGGTAAGAATTCTAGTAACGCCTTGAGAAGGTTTTTAAGGCACTCAAAAAGCGTCCGCGAAAGCGGTTGACCAAAAGACAGTTTGACTGATTTGTAAAAATGACCAATTTTGAAAACATGACTAACTTTGTAAAATCTTCAACTCATTTGCAAACGTGATACTTATTCCATTTAGGTGAAAAATCGTTTATTTAATTTAAAGAAAAAATTCTCCTAATAAGAAAAATAAATTGATTTCTTTATGGAATTAAGATAAAATCAATTATTTTCATAAAAGAAGAAAGAAAAGTGATTTTGAATATCAATTTTTGAACAATGAAATTTTTTAAAGAAAACACCAATTTTAAACAAGTTATGAAATCTAACTAATTGGAAAAGGGTTTTGATTTTTACGAGGAAAAATGGTTTTATGTTGAGGAAAATTTTCTTTAACTTAAATAAACCGATCTAACACATGAATAAAACCAAATGCCATTTTGATTTTTTAAAGATTTGTTATAAGAAGAAACATAAAGAAACTCATTTTTTATTAATTAAGCTATGTGACAAAGCGATAAGTAAAGAAAAATGTAAGGATAAAATAAAATAACAACTCCAAGGGGAAATTATTTTAGACTAACCAAATTTAAGAGTTTAATACAATCAAATAATCAAACATAAATTACAAGTAAATAAATAAATGTAGAAAAAGTTGAGAAAAAATGGGTTTTGGACTCGTTTGGACCTGTCCGGCTTTAATCCTCAATTTTTCATAGGCTCTTTGGCCCATTTCTATTTTTTCACCGCCTTCGTCTTCAACCCTGTATACTAGATTCCTTATGTAGCTTTCGGCTACACGTTTTCCTTCAGTTTTGCTTTTACCCATTTTTGGGTCTTGAGGCATTGATCGAAAATTTGGGCCTTGTTGGCCTATTTAAGGAAATGCAGGGGAGGAGAGTCCAAATGGACTCAATCCAAAGGCACATGCGTGAAAAAGAAACAATAAGGATTAGCATATGTCTTAAATGAACTAATTGAAATCAAATTGGTTGACAACATTAAAGAGATACAAACACGTTGAATTCAATAGGAGACAAGCATTTATTTACTCATATCAATACACTAACTTTTAGAGTAAAAGAGATAGGAAAGATCAAACATGTTTAAGGTGAATAATACTACTCACTCATGTCATTTTATTGGTATGGTCAAATTGAAGCTTCGTAGTATTACCAAACAGTCAAATTATTTACATAAACTAGACATTAAAACAACAAAGGATAGATAGTCAATTGTAAGCTAAAGAGGTAGAAAGAAACAGGTTGAACCTTTAAAGAAACACATAATGACCAAGCATCTTTAAGCTTAAAGGACCATAAAACAAAAGAGACATGGAAGAGATTAAAAGAGTAGTTAATTGTTCCAGATTGTTGACCAACATTATACTCGAATTGGGCTCAAGTCATACAAAGAATAAGAAATCACATCAAGCTTAGAATATGTGCTTAGCCACGTAAAAGAAAAGATGGACAAACATTCTATGTGACTAGCAGTTTTTATGGCAGCAAAATACTTCAAGGTATGAATCATTCTCTCAAACTACCATAGCCGAATCACTCATCCTAAGAGGGTTTTAACAGGGAACCATGCCTCACGTTAAATTATCTAAAAAAAGGTCATGGTCAAGCAAACCCAAGATGAGAACTTAAGAGAGATCACTGTTTAGGAACCAAATGTGGTCCAAAAAATGAGATTTCACTCAAGCTTGGCCGTCATTGCTTCAAAGAGGGAGAGAAAGAAAGAAAAAACAAAGCAAATATTGTTGTCCTTGTAGGAGTCCAGTAACATTATGAAGAAGACATATAAAGGCTTTCACAATATCATTGTTCTAACTGCATAGACTGGAAAATGAGGATGAGCTATAGTAGGAGCTCATTTCATTCTCCACTTCTCTCATATCATCGAGAAGCAAAAGCGAGTAGGCAAACAGAGACTGATGCAACCACTTTTCACCACTTCATACTGATAGAGCTAGTTAAAAATAAAAAATGACCGCTACTAATATAGAAGCACAAGCTTATCAGGGAAAATCAGAACAATCAATGGGGGAATCACATTCATTTAGAGTCTCAAGCTAGGAACTTTCAAAGATGAAACACGTCAAAATGGATATATTTTTTATCTCTAGTTTCAATTCCAAGGAAATCATGCAAGAGAGGAACTCTATTACCAAATTTCAGTTCATTGACCTTCTTTTGACATGATGAACCAAGGAAATTCAATGAGAATTTTATCTTAATTAAAGAGCTAATTGAATTGGGGGGTGGCTATTGTTTAAGACAACTTTGCAAAACAGTAATTAAGAACTTTTGGACTCTTGACGAATCTTAAACATGTCATAGTCAGCATTGTAGAAGAGAAACAATACCAATACAATCAACAACTAGGTAGATACGTCCCTCTCACACCAAATAGCAATATAGGCTGATTTTAATTTGAATCAATCTTCACGATATAGAAATTAACTCAAATAATACTTATAAACATGAAACAAACAACAATCAACATATCACCAACCAAACATAGTTTTAATCAACTCCCCAATCCCACATTTTTACCAATATCAAGCAAGATTTTAAACAAGACCAATCCCAAATATCACAAAATGAGATTTCATATTCCCTACGCCAGATCCATAACCAAAGAAAAAACATACTTTATTCTTGTGCAAAACAGAGGGCAAATATCCCATTTTTTAATCGTTTGAAAGTGCTAAAACGCTTGAAAATGCTACAAGTTTGAATATCAACAACAACCATCATACAAAACCACAAAAGCTTAAATATTTTACAATATTACACACTAACGTAAAGAACATACCCTCAATCGATGTCAAAACACATATTTCAGACAAAACCAAATACGATCCACCATTTCCAATGAAACAGAAAATAATGTAAAGGGATGAATTTCACACCTGTTTTGGAGCAACGAGCTGGGACTATGAACTTTTAACGACAAAACCTCCACTAGAATTTGGATTTTTGAATTTATTTCACCGGAGTTCAAATTCTAACTCGTCGGAGAATGGATTTTTGAACGTAGTCGATGAAGATTTTGGTTACGTGAGATTAGAAGAATGCGCCTCCAGAATCTCCAATTTTTTCCCCAAAAATTCTCTCTTTTTAACCCTCAACCCACACTATCTATTTATAGGAGAATTGGGGATGAAAAATGGGGGGGAAAACAAAGGGTAATTAAGGGATTTTTGAATTGGGAATTTGAAATTCAAAATTGAAAGTTGGATAAGAATTGGGGTTTAGATAGCTTCGGATTGATGAATTTGGACCAAAAGAGGGCCAAATTCGCTTGGGGGTTTTGGGGGGAAATAATGAATTCTTCTTCCTCCAATGAAAATCGCACACCACCGATATGAAATAGTACAAATCATTCCTAAAATTGCAGAAATTAAAAGCTGGAATGGACACCTCAGTATTTTGGAACATTCTCGATTGTTTTGCTGGTACCGAACGCATGCCTATCACATGGTGTGTACGAATCAGAAGGCGAGAGGGAGAGGAATTAAGCAAGAAAAGGATTTGGGTTTTGGTTTCGGGTCGGTGGTGGGTTGAATTAGCCGCTGATGGGTTGATATTGTTGGTGTTTGAGTTTTGTCATTGTTGTTGTAGTGTTGAAGGAGAAGAGGTGTTTGAAGGGGTGGACCATGTTGGTTGTGTTATCGGGCCTGGGGTGGCTGATTTTAAATAGGGGAGTGGGCTGAGTGTTGATGTTGTTATTGGGATGGTAGGAATAGGTAGATTAGGGTAATTAAAAATTGAAAGGGGAGGGTAGAAATTAGGCTATTAATTAAATAACTCAATTGACTAAGAGTTCATCCAATTGTATTTAAATTTAGATCAAACTAAAAATAAATTGGCCAATTGCATTGCAATTATGGCCAATTTGATTTCGATTAAGACCAAATTTAATAAAGTTGGCTAAATCAAATCCAAATCCGATACGAATTTAACAAATGATTTAATCCCGACCTTCTTGGTTTAATAAAATTGAATAAATATTTTCCAAATAAATTATATTTAAAAGCAAAATATATTTAAGTCAAGATTTTACCTATTTGAATTAATTTTCAAGATAGGATTTCGATTAAAACTTGAATATTTGATAAAATAATTATTTAAGCGACCAAAATTATATGATCTCGTATCCATTAATACAAAAACATATAATTCGTCACTTAGATGACAAAAACTAACGCAAATAAACATTTTAGAAAGTATTTATCCGGATAAAATAAATATTTTGATTTTATTTAAAATCGAAGAAACTCAGGATTAAATTTAGTCGGGGAGGGAAAAAATATGGTGTGAACAATGTATTTCATGGAAGGTGGGCAACTATTGCTTATAGTTTTACCCATGAAGGGTGTGATGTAATTTGGGAATAAGGTTAAACTTAGCCCAAGGTACATTAGGTCATTTGAGACCTTGAAGGATGTAGGACCGGTGGCCTATAGGTTGGTTCTACCTCTGAGTTTATTGGGAGTCCATCTAGTGTTTTGTGTATACATGCTCAAGAAATATCATGGGGATTGTGATTATATCATTCATTGCGATTTGTTTTTGCTTGATGAGAACCTTTTTATGTAAAGGAACTTATTGCCATTCTAAATAAAGATGTTCGAAAGTTGAGAAAAAAAGTGATTCTATCTATGAAAGTATAGTGAGAGAACCATCTTGTAAAGCAGGACACTAAGGAGATTGAAGCATACATATGCAAGCATTATCCTCAGTTTTTTACCGATTCAAATAAATTTTGATTGTTTTTCCTCTTTCCTTTCTAGTTATCATTAGAGGATGAATGATTGTTTAATTAGTATCTGATATAACAACCCATCCTATTATTATAACATTTTTTGCAGTGTAAGAGTCCGAATAGAGTTGTTCCTAGGATGAGAGTTGTGAAAATCTCAGGCTAGGGTGAGTTCTGATAAAATCTAAATATCGTGTGGTGTAAAGACCCCTTGTGTCTTATGGTGGTGGGTGTATTGGTTTTATATGTGTGATGTGATAAATAAGAAGTTTAGTGATCTATAGAAACTTTTGGAACAGAATTTGGGTGTATAAAACTCCAATTATAGTGTTTTCCGTGATAGGATAAATCTGTATTATTGAAAAACAACGACTGTATTGTAAAATATGGAAAATCTGGAAGTTCTCTTGATCTACCATTTATGTCCCACTGTAGCGGTTAGGCTGACCGGCATAGAGTCCAGTGGCTCGAGGTGAGGGACCACTTTAGCGAGCCACTAGGCTGCTACAGAGGGACCACTATTACAGGCAGCAGGCCGCTACAGCAGTCATCAGGTAGTGTTTTAACACTGAGTTCCAATTTGTTTTGTTATTTTCTCCCAAAGCACCCAAAACTCAACCTAAGGTTTATGTGGAGCGATTCTCTTCTGGTTTGGGTGATTTCAACTCTTGAGGTAAGATTATTGCACCCATTTAGCATAGATTAATCCCTCTTTTATCCTTGAATCACTATAATCAAGTGTTAGGCAGAATTCATGGGTTAAATCCCTAAATTTGATGAACTGATGGGAATTGCCTTTGTGTTGGCTTAAAATCAATTGTAAAGGGTTCTAGGATGCTAGACTTAACTTTCTAAGGTTGAATTCATTCTCATTAACATGAATTATAGGGGATTTTGATGGATTAATGGGTGAAAACCCCCAAAATAGTGGTTTAGGCTATGAACTAGGTTAAAACCTATAAGGTTTAGTTCCTAATGCTTAAAATTGCAGAATAAGTTGTTGATTTCTCTTTTTTTACTTTTTTTAGACCGAGAAGAACCTAAAGCAGAGAGAAAAGGAAAAGCTTTAGTAGATTAGTTCTTTTCGGCTTATGTTTTGAGGTAGGTTATGATTTGAATTGTAGTAATAGACTTAATTTAAATTCCATGCCTATTCATGAGTTGAATAATTATGAATTGACCATCGGGCATATTTGTGATAGGTGAGTTGACTTGGTAGTTGATTGTATACATGAAATGATGAAATTTGAATTTGGCTAAGTGTCTAGATAAGTTGTGTATTTGCATAATTGGTGCACTTCATCATATTCTTGGTGATACTGATTGTGATATTCATATATTATGATATTCGGTAGGTAGGGTACCACACCGGTACATGTTGCTTACATATTGATATTCGGAGTGTTGGGTACCATGCCAGTATGGTACATGGACTGAGCTCGTCTCGTGCAGGTCATGACTATTGGGCATATAAGACCCTTTAGTAAGTGTGTACACATTTGAAGGAGAGGTTTAATGGTTGTGATGGATTGTTTCATAGTATTGATTTATTGCTTGTTTAATTGAATTGCATGAGTGTTATGACAAATAAAAGCAGCATGAGACTTCTTATGAGATGGTTATGTGAAAGTGACCTAGTGTGTTAAACTTGTGATAAGTAGGAGGTCATAGGCTCCTCCTTTGTTATGGTGGAACTTATACTTGAGAGGGTAGTATAATTGGGTTGATAGGGTGAAGATTGGTATTGTTGTGCTAGTTGGTTTTGTAAGTGGTTATTCTATGAATAGTGGTGGTTTGGTGCAATTACTTGTTATGTACTAATTGCTAGTTGCTCTTATTTTATTTATGTTTATGTGTGGGTTCTAAGTTAAGTTGGATGATGATGCCTTTTAGTACATAGTGTTTGTGTTGATACTAACCGTGATCTACTTTTGTTAAGTGCAGAAAGTGTTCCAGCAATTGAGATCAAACCTCGAATTTAGTTCATGACCAGCAACTTTTTGATCCAAGGATGAGTATCTACTTTCAGGAAGCTATTGGATATTCTCATTAATCATGTCCACCCCTTTGGACAATTACATTCCTTATTTATTTATTTGTGGATATTTTTTCTGAACATTGGTTTTTGGCGTAGAATGTTCTTGTATGATGACTTTCGGGTACTTGGTATAGTGTAATATTGTAATATCCCATATGTTTCTTAGACTCCATTTCATACTCAGCATAGAAAACCAGTTAAAACCAGTAGAAAAAACCATATGACGACTCTGACAATAAGATGTTGTCAGGTCTGAAGGATCGTCCCTACACTCATTCTGAGGACTAATCCAAAATTCTGGAAGAATAGAATTTTTCCCCAGTGGTAACAACTCATGGCGACTAGTCAATGCTATACCCCACAGGCCATTACAAGTGTCCTTTCTGAGAATGTCCCAAAATTTAACTAAGTACCTTAATGGCCACGAGAGGGACCAACAACCCATTGGATGAACCAATGAGTTATTGGTTGTGATCGTGGTCACTGGGCAGTCCAAATTAAGGAACCAACGACCAACAAAGGATGACCCATTGGATGAACCAACTAGTTATCCCTTTGGCCATCTCATGAAGTCCAAAGAACCTTTATGAACCATCAGTAGCAATGACCTGAACCAACCAACCGTTTAAAGAACTAAAGAGTTGTTGGTTGGTCCATCTATTGTCCACATCAGCTTTTCAGTTACGATTTTTAAAGGGCAATCTGATATTTTCCTATTATTTAAACCCCTATACTATGTCGTTTGGCTATCCTAAAGGGGGAATACTTAAGCCTAACCTACTCTTAATCCCTTATTCCCCTCAAACTCACGTAAAAACTCAGAGAGAAAAAAATCAAAAATAGGTGATTAAACTATCTCAAGCCCCAAGAACTTGGGTTCATCCTCTTCAGGCTTCAAGATCAAGATTTTAGCAAGGTTTTCACTTCTAGGTTTGTGGGATTTCATCAATATGTATCCTTTCACCCATTGAGTCGCTAAGTGAATGCAGTTTCTCAGTTAATTCATTCTTCAGAACTTTAGAATTTCATGAAAAGTATGATTTTCTTTATAATTTAGTTCATCATCATGAATAGTCCATGAATACATGTTTTCCTATGAAATTCAGTACCTATATAGACTTATATTTTATGAACCCTCAAAATATTGATATTTTGTGTTTTGTACTTTTGTTTTATGAATTTGTACTTGTAAGATTTAACCAAGTTATGGTACGATATTTGTGTACCTTTTGTTGCAGCGGAATAAATATTGATGAACCGAAAGTATTTGCTCCAAAGTCTACTTTAAATCCCTTGGAAACAAAGTTTTAAATCACAAACTAAGAGTCTTTTGGTGTTTATGTTTTTCCTTTTTCATTTCTGGCTTCCCAATTTCTTGTGTTATTTCTTGTCTGAAGAATAAGAGATAATAAAGGGGAATTGTGGCCGTTCATCAGTTACAAAGTATTTGTTCCCCCCCTTTTTTTGAATTAAGATTATCTTTAATCTTATCTTCTTTCAAGAATAAGAAATGGGTCGGGTCAGGTTGGTGCACATGAGCAACCCGTGACCTGTAAAATCTAACATCTCCCACTTTGTCCATGGAGGGAAAGACCCAAACCAGTACGACATCAACAAGACACCCAATTCATACGACAAATAGTTTGTGTGACCTGTGAGCATCCAGAGCTTTACCTGTCAGGTTTTACAAGCATAGGAATCCAATCACATGTGGAAAGAATTCGCTTCTAATATGAGGATACTTTTACTCATAATACCCTAGACATTATTCACTACTTGAGTAGTTACTTATCTGATCCCTCATCCTCTTCAAGAGGTGAACTCAAGTTCATGTTTAATTTTATATACATAATTACACTCAACACCTATATGGTATGTGCAATAGTTGGCTTGTATATATAAGTTAAATTATTTATTTTAATCATCTTTCCTTTCTACTCTAATCTATTTATTCCAAATCAACTGCTTTCCTAGACATGCACTGCATTATCTTATTACTCATGGCTATTTGTAACATGCTAAAGTAGCAACACTGATCGAAACTTCAAGAAACGGTCAAAGGTCCAAGGGTATTTCAATAAAAGGTAATGTAACTTTTAGGGTCTCACACAATGAAGAAGCATGGATTTATTATTCCATTAACCCATCGGTCGCTAAGCACACGTGGTAGGAAATACGTGCTACGATGTTCTCACCTTTTGCTGGTGCGTGTGTCTTATTCTTATAGTTATTCAACAACATACAGATCTTGGTCTAGACCCCTCTAAATGTCTAACCGAGTTTCTTTCTTTAATAATTCTCAAATCAATCTTCTTAGAGAAACTCACATCAGGCATTACCAAACAAGTCATCATATGATTATAGAACTCATCTCTTTATGTTCTCAATATAAGAGATGATTGCTCATGTGAGAGAGCCAATCTTGCGACTTGTTCAACACACATTATCAATAAAACACATTATCACATCTATATGAGAAATGAATATAAATTCAAGATTCTTATATTGATAAGAATATTATAACAACTAAGTTATTTTACAATACAGAAATATAATCATATACTACGTAAAACTAGAGCCATAACATGTTTCTCAAACAAGTCTTTAGATATTGCCTTTGTAAAGGAATCAGCTATCATTTCTCGTGTAGAAATGTTTTATAAATTTATTTCTCCACTTGCTACTATGTCTTTCACAAAGTTATACTTGATGTCAATGTGTTAGGTCTTGTTGTGATATTTAAGATCCTTCGTATATGCAGTAGCCCCTTGCCTGTTACAATATAAAATCATGGGACCCTTATAATTCTTTGTAATGTTCAAGTGCTCAAAGAATCTCTTCAACCAAACAACTTTTTGTATTGCAGATGCACAAGCCACAAATTTAGATTCCCTGGTTGAAAGGGTTGTGCAAGTTTGTTTCTTACTTTTCCACCAAATAGCACCACCATTTAGTAAGAAAGCATAACCGGATGTCGATTTTCTATCATACCGGTCACCAGCCTAATCAACATCTATATAACCACTTATGAATAAATCATATCCACTATAGCACAGTGAATAATCTGTAGTTCCCTTCAAGTATCAGAAAATTCTCTTTACTGCTTTCCAATGATCTCTTCCAATATTGGATTGATACCTGCTAACCAAACCTATGGCATAACAAATGTCTAGGATAGTACACATCATAGTGTACATCAATCTCCCAACCGCACTAGAATATGGAACTCGAGACATGTATTCCTTTTCTTTTTCAGTCTTTGGACACATTTCAAGGCTTAACGTTTCACCTCTTGCTATAGGAGTATCCATGGGTTTGAAACTATTCATTCGAAAGCGTTCCAAAATTTTCTTTATGTATGTTTCTTGAGATAAGCTTAAAATCTTCTTGGAACGATCTCTTTGGATTTTAACACCCAATATATAGTCTGCTTCACCCATGTCTTTCATGTCATGTATTTCATGTCAAATGGCTTTGAAATCCATGACTTAACAGTTTTCACATACTCCAAACTATTTTTAGCTAATAAAATATCATCCACGTATAGGAAAAGAATCACAAACATTCCATTGGACTTCTTCACATAGATGCAATAGTCTTTATCGATCATGATAAAATCAAATAAAGTCACTTCCTTATGAAATCTCAGGTACCACTACCTTGAAGACTACTTTAGGCCATATATTGATCTGTTCAATTTACAAACCTTCTTTTCTTGACCTTTAACAACAAAACCTATAGGTTGTTCCATATAGATTTCCTCGTTTAGTTCTTCGTTGAGAAAAGTGGTCTTCATGTCCATTTGGTGTAATTCTAAATCCAAACATGCAACAATATCCAAAAGTAAGCAAATTAAGATGAACTTCACAACTGGTGAAAAAGTTTCCTCATAATCTATTCCAGCTTCTTGAGTAAAACCTTTTGCCACCAATCTTGCTTTATGTCTCTCTATTGACCCATCTGATTTGCATTTAACTTTGAGAATCCATTTGTTCCTAATAGGTCTACACCCAGAAGGAAGGTTAACTAGATCCCAGACCTTATTGATTTTCATGGACTCTAATTCGTCTTGCATTGCTTTTATCCATTCATCTTTTCTAGGGATTGTCAGTCACAGAATTAGGTTAATCCAATTCTGTGGGAGACACCAAGAAAACATAATCCTCAATCTCATAAGATCGTTTAGGTATACCTTTTATGATACTCTTACGTAATTGAAGTTCAGATTCCTCCATAGGATTTTGGGATTCAAGACTCCCACTTGAACCAGGAACTATTTCTTGATCTTATTGATTATCAAGTATGTCCGACGGCATTATTTGATCATATGAATTCAACATTTCGTAAAGAGGCTCACTATCCTTTATTTCACCCTTTTTAGGAAAATTATTTTTCAGGAATGTAACATCTCGTGATTTAATTTCAGTAGTACTTCCATCTTCTAATTCACCAATAAACACATACCCTTTGGAGTATTCTGGATATCTTATAAAGATACATTTCTTTCCTATTAGACTTAGTTTACCGAACTCACCAAAAGAATCTTTAATATATGCAGTACAACCCCAGGGTCGTAGATCATTAAAGTTTTGTTTATTAACAGTACATAGTTCATAAGGAGTGGAATACACTGATTTAGAAGGCACTTTATTGAATATGTAGGCCGCAATTGTGACACGACCCAATTTCTGGGTCATGATGGCACCTACTCAACTCGCCAGTAGGTAAGCCAAACCATAGCCCAAAACGACAAGTAATGGGTTAATTGGCGGAAGGTAACATAAATACCAGAAGTCAAGAATACAATAAGATTGTAATAAAGAGAAAATAATGCAATAGTAAAGGATATAAAGGGAGAGAGAGAGAATAAAAGAATATCCCATGACCTAGTAAGGCCGGTACAAGAGCCACTAAATACAAAAGAGAGTACCAAACAGTATCAATTTATAGAAAGTCTCGACAGCTAATGATTGTCCAAAAGTAAGGGAGGGAAAGAGAATCAGCTCTGGTTCTGAAAGCTCACCCTATCTCCGAGTCCTGAGAGCAAGCTGGACAGAACGTCAGCGGCGGTAGCTAGTACTCAGATCTGCATCAGAAAAGATGCAGAAGTGCAGTATGAGTACCAAAGCAATGTCTACTCATTAGACATCATTGACCGACTGAGCTAAATCATAATAAAAGCATAATAAAATGCGAGAATGTAAACTAAAGTTAGGGATAAAGGGGCAAACCTGAATAACGCTCTAGCTGACAGATAATAAATGACAAGGTAAATAATATTAAAAGTAAGACAACTAACTACAGCCTAACTGGACCCCCCATAAGCTCAGTAGGAACATACAAGAGAAAATCAACCCAAACGAGCCCCCATAAGCTCGATGGATGTAATCAGGAGAAGAACCAATGACAAAAATGACTATAAAATAACCGACCAATGAACCTATATCTGAGAACCCCGTATTACCAGGAAATACCAAACTCAAACTGGATATCCAATATCATAAGTAAACAATAAAGTGTCGGACTCGAATCGGTAATATAGTATCATAAGTGAATAGTAATTATCGAACTCGAACCGATCTTTAAAGTAAATACATGATATCAAAGCTAACCACGGACTAGAAGGATGTCCAAATCAACCTAACGCTCAAGAATATGAGTAAGGTTTACGAAAGGAGTCCTAATAGGTCTACAAGGAAATAATTAGGATATTTGACCTAATAGAGGGTCGGAGGGGCCTGTTACTAAACCCAAAAGTCCATACTAAGGTAATATCTACCCAAAACTAGACTAAGGCTTTAAGGTTCCTTTACAAGGTGTTAATTATGTCTATATAAGCCCTAAGTCAATAATTTAATTCGAGGAGACAATAAATGGGTCAATTACTACCTAAAAACGGCTCTTTAATCGGCTAATTATTCCACTAAACATTTTACCAAGCCATAAATTCCAACCCAAATCTAGAATAATACTATACTAATATCATAATAAAGTTCAATCTATGAGGAAGGTAAGCCTAGCCTACCTTTACGCCTATCAATGCCCGAGAAAGTCCACTAAATCGGAGCTTTTCCCTTTTGAGAAGCCTTCTCACGATGCCACGCTATCAAAATAATGATATATACATTAATAAGAGAATAACAATACCCATATTGCAATAAATGCTTCGTGTCCAAAATCAAGCTAAAAACCCATGTGGGGCCTGCTTATAAATTCACAACTTTGAAACCATCAAAACGTCCCTCTAGGCTCAAGGATCATTTACCCTAAAAAATGAATGAAATTCGAGCACAAATACACCCTTAAATCAGTCCACAAAGAATCTAGGCATACAAGTTTAAACTGGAGAATTAACTAAGAAATTAAAGGAAGCTTACGAAATAAATAACAAGGTATTGACTACAACGAGGTCTACAACTCACTCCAAACACCTAATGATCAAGCTCCACTAATTTCTAAGTCTCTTAGGGTTTAATAGACTTGGGACTTGTAAAAATGAGAGAGAAAATTGGGTTTTCCCCATTAATAGCAGCGGTAGCTGATTTAGCGGTCAAATGATCTCTTAAGTGGTCACTGCTAAAGGGGAAAAATAACGCTAAAGCAGTTCACCCACGACTAGACCCTACCGCTAAAGCGGTCAAACGTCGCTTAAGCGACGATTGCTACAGCAGTAATCGGGTTGCTTTAGCGATATTGGGGATACCTGGGGTTCTGTTAAAGTGGTCCATTGTCCACTTTATCTACCAAATGTCCGCTTAAGCGGTCACACCAGCTGGTACCTGCACCAGCACTTAGCAAAATTTGTTAAGTCCCTATCCGGCCCTCGAGATCCGTTCAGAATCCCGCGAATGCAAATAAACTATGCTAACCTACCAAATTCAATATTTCAGACTCAATGTCACTATCACAATTTCCTTCCAAGCTTATTTTGATCAAATATGGGTCCCACACCCAATGGTCATTTTAACTAAAATCCACCCAATAGCCCAAAATTAGTCTGGAAGCCTCGTAATCCAAACCAAAGGTCCCCCTAACCTAAAGTCAACATTCCAAATCTAAAAAAATTGTCAGAATTGGTATATGAGGCCGTTTAACTAAATTTTAGGCCCGATACCCAATCTTTAATAAGGAGAAATTCAAAACAAGGAATTAGCTCTAAAAACCAAATGAACTACCCGATAACCAAACTATCGGCTCCAGCAAGTCATAATTGACTTGGGGAAGCTATAGGAAAGCTCTAAACATTAAAATAGTGTAGAAATGTAGAAAATAACCTAGAGGGTCATTACAACATTCACTACTAAAAAGACTTTCATCCGCGAATGTAAAGGGTCTAGATGTACCTGAGGACCCGAATAGGTAGGAATACTGGGATCGAATCTCACTCTTGATCTCCAGGTAGCCTCCTTGGTTAGGCGGTGCCTCCACTGGACCTTTACTATGGGAATTTTCCTAGAGCGCAATCTCCTAACTTCCTGTAACACCCCGTACCTTCCCAACCCTACTTTCCAACCTTGAACCATGTTTACCCTAGGTTCAAATCAATAAGTACGTATTTTGTATTGTTATTAGTGAAACATTTAAAATTGTGCTAGTAAATGTGATTAGACTTTTGTTAGTAGGTGTTTGTGACTTTGTGGAGAATTTGTAGGGTGAAAAGTGAGGTTTAAGGGACATCCAAGCAAAGGATCTTAAAGATAAGAGGCAAGAAAAAGGTTGGGACTTGAAAGATCCAACCAAATCCGCAAAGAAAAGTAAAAATCAAAAATTAAGTGTGGGGCGCTGCAGGTGGCGTGCCAGGCCGCTTTGGCCTGAAATATTTTTGGTACAGGCAGCAAAGGGGGGCGACCAAGGGCGTGTCAGGCCGCCCCTGCTCACCTTTCAAATGCTGGAATTTTAGCTAAGTCTTTGGGGCGCCCGGGAGCATGCCAGGGTGCTTTTTGCCCAATTTCTTCTACAATTATTAGTCTATAAAGAGGACTCTTTGGTTATGGTATCATTATTCCATCATATTAGGGCTACTCTTGAGCAAGTTTGGCATCCGAGTTGGGGTTAATTCATCATCATAATTATTTTACCAAAATTATGTTCAATTAAGCCATGAGTGGCTAGAATTGTTTGTTCTTGGGATTGAGGCTACGAACAAGAATCTCGTGAATTGAATATTATCGTGACATTTATGGAATTATTTAAACATGAGATATATGGTGAATCATGCATTGAATTTGGTGGGCTAAGTTGACATGTGTAAATGGGCTCAATTTGAGGCCCAAAATGAAGCCAAAATGCAAGGCCCAAAGAGGAAAATGACCCATTCGTCACAATTGACCAAGTAAACATAGCATTAAATTCCAAGAATTGGCTAAGCATGACCACAAGGACTATATAAAGGCAAATAAATCAGATTTTTATTCCAAAACTCACACATGTCTTTCTAGACATTTTTCTAAAAGATATTTCTCTATTTTTCCAAACCCTAAGGCAACCATTTTTCTTTGGACACTTTGGACAAGATCATCACTTTGAAAGCTTGGGTAAGTGTTTATTATTGTGATTTAATATATTCTATACATGAGAGATTGTGTAGATCATGATGGTTATGTTGGCAAGGTTGAATAGGGCACTTTTGCTTTTTGCTAAAAGATGTGTCATCTTTGTGATTTAAACTTGAAAAGAGACTTGGGGTTGTGATGAAAGTGCATGGTATGGATGAAATATCAACATGTATGGTGTGATTATGGTCATTAACTTGTTATTTTTTCTATAAGTATAATTTGTGGGATTGTTGTCGATATGTTGTTATGAAGTGTATTGAGGTGATTTGATGGAGTAATTGTGATGTTGTGTTGATGGAGAAATGTAAAGTATGAACTTGGTGTGACATGCTATTGGTTTATGATGTATTGGTCAATGTATGGAATGTTGTGGTATTGTTGGGATGATAATTTCATCAATGGTATTGTCAAGGGGGAAATGACATGTTAAGGCAATCATGTAACTCATTGTCGTCGTATGCACTTGTAAGGTAATTAGTTGTTAACGTAAGCTCCGTTATGTACTTGTATTGTAGAGTGAAACGTAAGGAAGGAGCTGGACTATTGTGTTCATATATAGGCTTGTGTATTCATACTTGGAAGTGAAGGTATGTAAGGTTACTCTATCTGTATCCTTCTGCAGCACATAGTACTCATATTGACATTTGTACTTGTTCCATCCGAAATGTTCTAAGGTATCCTATTTTCGAGTACCAATTATTGTTCATCACATATTCCTTTTGCATTGATCAATTGTAATTTCATGTCCCATATGCATTGACTAATGTTCCAAAGTTCCAATAATGTTATGACTATCATTGTATCAATCTCTCAAAAGTAAAGAAATGAAGTAATGCATAGTTGTTGGTTACAATAGTACGGGTGGTAGCTTTAGAGGCATAAGCCTAGCTCAATCCGATCCCGAGATTATTGGATCAGGGGTGGTCCTAGAGGCATAAGCCTAGCTCGAACCAAACCTGACATGGGGTAGCTCTAGAGGGAATAACCTAGCTCGAAAAGAACCTGATATATTGGTTTATGGGTGGCAGCTCTAGAGGTAATAACCTAGCTCGAGCCGAACCTGATGTATTGATTTAAGGGTGGTAGCTCTAGAGGCATAAGCCTAGCTCGAGCCGATCCCAACATAACATTATGTTATGTAAAGACCCACTGATCAGTCGGGGCTCAGGTACATTGTGACACAAGTGATGATGAATAAGCATAGAAGTAAAGAAGCAAAGAAAGTAATGAAAGCAATATAGTTCCCAACATACAGAATGGTGACTTATCCATATTGGTTATTCATTTGTAATTGAGCTCATTGACGTATTTATGTATCATACAGTTTCTTATGAGCCTTACATACTCAGTACATTCTTTGTACTGACGTCCCTTGGGGGACTTACCTTACTTGCTGCAGGCGCAGGTGCCAGTAGACCTCCATTGTAGGTTGCCGATTATTTCAGATCTTTGGTGAGCTCCAGTTGGTTCGGGGCTTTCTGAGTCACAGTTGTACATTTGTTTTGGTATTGTAAATATGTATAAAGTGGGGACTTGTCCCGACTTTAAGTTGGTTTTGTATATGCATCTGTTAGAGGCTTTTGTAGACGTATGTGTGTATATGACTGTAAGAGATGTATTTCCATTTTGACTTGATGGCCCTGATGGCCAAGTTTCACATATGTATATATCACATGTTTCCATTACTTCCGCTATTGGTATATTATATCTCTATACGTGTTGATGGTGTTTCTTATGGCATGCGTATGAATGGACATGAACAAGGATTGGTTCTCTCGGGCCTTATTTGCTTTGGGTGCCAGTCCGCCTCAATGGGGTTTGGGGCGTGACAAAAGTGGTATCAAAGCAGGTCGTCCTAAGGGTGTCTACAAAGCCGTGTCTGAGTAGTGTCTTGCTTATGGATGTGTTGTGCACCACATTTATAAGTGAGAGGCTACGGGACATATAGGAGTTGTTTCTTTTCTTCATTTCTAGATCGTGCACTAGAGCCAATGTTGTAAGTGGAATCGTATCTGACCATTGGAATTGGTTTTCGTGTTTATAGTAACATGCCGATGACAAGAAGAGGTAGAGGCAAAGGTAAGCAGGTGGATATGCTTGCCGGTAGAGGAATGAGTAAATCACCACCTGACCAGGCTAGTCAAGGTGTAGCTAACACTGAAGTTGCATTGCAGTATTCTTTTACTTTTCCAGCTCCGGAAGAGCCAATAGGTAGAGAAGTACCCGCAGAACCACCAATGAATACCACTGACCAGGATCTAAGTAATGCAGTGCATATGTTGACTTAGTTAGTTGCGGTACAAAGTCAAGGACGAGCTGGTCCAATGACAAATGTGGATGATGCGGCTAGAGTGGCGAGTCGCAGGACACAGGACTTTCTGAAATTAGACCCTCCTATATTCACTGGGTCAGATCCGAAAGCAGATCCACAAGACTTCGTGGATCAAATCCAGAGGGCTCTAGATGTTATGCACGTGACTGGTGTTGAAACAGTTGAACTTGCGGCCTATAGATTGAAAGGTGAAGCTATATTATGGTATGAAAATTGGAAGAAATATCGTGGTATCGGTGCAAATCCACCTAATTGGGAAGAATTTAAAGCGGTATTCCTTGATCACAATCTTCCCTATGAGATCCAAGAGGCTCATGCAGATCAGTTCTTAAATCTCCGTCAAGGGAATTTGAGTGTTAGAGAATACAGTTTGCAATTTAATTCTTTGGCTCGATATGCACCGAATGTAGTAGCCATAATGACAGACAGGATCTATCGATATGTGGACAGATTGAAGCCATATTTGGTAAGGGACTGCACTATTGCTACTTTAAACAGAGATATGGATATAGCGAGAATTCAGGCTTTCACACAGAAAATGGAGGACCAAAGACAGAGAAGAAGGGTACATGAATCTGACAGAGGACAGTCCAAAGGAGCTAGACCTATGGGATAGTCTATGATGTCCCAAGGAGAAGCTAGGCCTCTGATGTTTCCTAGACCGCCTAGACCATCATTTTCCTATTCCACAGCAAGCACTCACTCTCAATTTTGTGGGTTTAGAGGCGGTCAATCTGGGTAGAGTAGTGGAATTCACGGATCACAGGCAGCAGGATTT
Source organism: Capsicum rhomboideum (assembly GCA_031232105.1). Classification (NCBI taxonomy): domain Eukaryota; kingdom Viridiplantae; phylum Streptophyta; class Magnoliopsida; order Solanales; family Solanaceae; genus Capsicum; species Capsicum rhomboideum. Next base: position 85,453,865 of record CP124712.1, read on the forward strand.
CCTCGTCAGCAGTGTCAGCACTACGGGCGTACTCATTCAGGTACATGTTGGTTAGGGACGAATGCCTGCTTTTGGTGCAGTATGTCGGGGCACATAACGAAAGAGTGTCCCCAGAGGAGCATGGGTGGTATTGTACAACCTACGGGATCATCCGTTGCATCATCATCATCGGTTCCTTCTTTAGTCCAAGGTGTGCAGTCTGTTGGTCATGGTAGAGGTACCAGAGGAGCAGCCAATACTAGTGGAGTTCAGAATCGTACTTATGCTCTAGTGGACCGGCAAAATTTGGAGGCTTCTCCTAATGTCGTCACAGGTACATTATCCATATTTTCGTATAATGTATATGCATTGATTGATCTGGGTTCTACATTGTCATATGTTACTCCATTGATTACTGCAAAATTTGAAAGAACACCGGAATTATTAACTATGTCAATTGAAGTATCTACACCAGTTGGTGAATATATTATTGCAAAAAGAGTATATCGTAATTGTGTGGTAACTATGTGTGGTCATGATACATTGGCTGATTTCATTGAATTAGACATGGTGGATTTTGATGTCATAATGGGTATGGATTGGTTGGATTCTTGTTATGCCATGATGGATTGCCGGGCTAAGAAAGTACATTTTCATTTTCTACAAGAAAATGTTCTTGAATAGCAGGGTAATATGGGGGCACCGAGAGGAAAATTTATTTCCTATCTGAAAGCAAGGAAAATGATTGCCAAGGGGTACATATGTCACTTAGTCCGAGTGAAAGCTACTGAAGTGGAACCACTAACTCCTCAGTCGGTTCCAGTGGTCAATGAATTTCTTGATGTATTTCCAGAGGATCTTCCCGGTTTGCCTCCAGAACGGGAAGTAGAGTTTGGGATCGATGTGAGTCCAGGCACTCAGCCTATCTCTATACCTTCGTATAGAATGGTTCCAGCAGAATTACGTGAATTGAAGGAGCAATTGAAAGACTTGCTGGACAAGGGCTTCATCAGGCCTAGTATGTCCCCGTGGGGTACACCGGTATTATTTGTACGAAAGAAAGATGGTACATTGAGAATGTGCATTGACTATCGGCAATTGAATAAGGTAACGATTAAGAACAAATATCCCCTCCCCAGAATTGATGATTTGTTTGATCAGTTACAGGGCGCCAAGTGTTTTTCAAAGATTGACTTGAGGTCGGGTTACCATCAAGTCAGAGTTAGAGAAAAAGATGTACCCAAGACAGCCTTCCGAACACGGTATGGCCATTATGAATTTTTAGTCATGTCATTTGGACTAACAAATGTACCAGATGTGTTCATGGATTTGATGAATAGGGTGTTTAATCCATTTCTAGACGTGTTCGTGATGGTATTTATAGATAACATCCTGGTTTATTCAAAGTCACAAGAGGACCATGCTAAGCATTTACGAAAAGTGTTACAGAATCTCCGGGATCGTAAGTTGTATGCAAAGTTCTCTAAATGTGAATTTTCGTTAAAATCCATCGCATTCTTGGGTCACATTGTGTCAGATGAAGGGATACGGGTTGATACACAAAAGATTAAAGCAGTGAAAAATTGGCCAAGGCCTACGACACCTACGAAAATTCGTAGCTTCCTTAGGCTAGCAGGTTACTATCGAAGATTTGTTGAAGGGTTTTCTTCCATTGTTGCACGTTTAACGAAGCTTACACACAAGGAAGTTAAATTTCAATAGAATGATGCATGTGAGAAAATTTTCCAAGAGCTGAAAGGTAAATTGACTTCCACACCGGTATTAGTGCTTTCGAAAGGCACAGAAGGGTATGCAGTCTATTGTGATGCTTTCGGAGTTGGCTTAGGGTATGTATTGATGTAGCATGGTAATGTCATAGCGTATGTCTCACGAAAGTTGAGGCCACACGAGAGAAACTATCCCACACATGATCTTGAGTTAGCAGCGGTGGTTCTTGCTTTAAAGATATAGCGTTATTATTTGTATGGAGTTCATGTTGATATCTATACTGATCACAAGAGTTTGCAATATATCTTTTAGCAGAAAGAACTCAATTTGAGACAACGAAGGTGGCTAGAGCTCTTAAAAGACTATGATATTGATATTTTCTATCATCCAGGAAAAGCAAATGTGGTAGCTGATGCGTTGAGCCGCAAGGCAATAGGAGTCACTAGTGGCCAATTGACGGAAAAGAAAGAGTTAGTCAAAGATCTACATCAATTAGCCAGCTTGGGGGTTCGTCTTCTTGAATCTCCAGATGAAGGGGTTGTTGTGCAAAATGCAGCAGAATCCTCCTTAATAGCTGAAGTGAAAGAGAAGCAGTTTACGGATCCTATGTTATTGCAGCTAAAAGAGAATGTACAATAGAATTTGACACAGGCATTTGATCTTACACAAGAAGGAGTACTTCATTGCCAAGGTAGATTATGTGTACCGGATGTAGATGAACTGAGGAAACAAATTATGACAGAGGCACATTATTCACGATATTCTGTTTATCCGGGAGCTACCAAAATGTACCATGATTTAACAGAAGTGTATTGGCGGGGAAATATGAAGAAGAACATTGCAGCATTTGTAGCTCAATGCCCAAACTGTCAACAAGTTAAAGTGGAACATCAGAAACCTGGAGGTTACATGCAATGTATCAACCTTCCAGTTTAGAAATGGGATATGATTAATATGGACTTCATCACAGGTTTGCCTCGTACACTGCGGAAATTTGATTCTATATGGGTCATAGTTGACAGGCTTACCAAGTCAGCGCATTTCTTACCAGTCACGACCACCTATACCGCAAAAGATTATGCAAGGTTGTATGTTAAAGAAATAGTGTGATTACATAGGATTCCGATCTCCATTATATCAGACAGGGGAGCCCAGTTTACTGCACATTTTTAGAGATCTTTTCAAAAGATTTTGGGTACACAGGTGAATCTAAGTACGGCTTTCCATCCTCAGACAGATAGACAAGCAGAACGTACTATCCAAACACTTGAAGATATGCTACAAGTGTGCACTTTAGATTTTCAAGGCAGTTGGGATGACCATTTGCCTCTCATTGAATTTGCTTACAACAATAGCTATCATTCAAGTATTAAAATGGCACCTTATGAAGCTTTATACGGAAGGAAATGTAGATCACCAATCGAATGGTTTGAAGCGGGTGAAACTGCTCTACTTGGGCCAGATCTTGTTCACCAAGCTATGGAGAAAGTTAAAGTGATCCAACAGCGGCTACAAATGGCCCAAAGTCGACATAAGTCCTATGCTGATGTTAGAAGATGAGGTCTCGAATTCTCCATAGGTGATTGGGTATTTTTGAAGGTTTCACCGATGAAAGGGGTAATGCGATTTGGGAAGAAAGGGAAGTTGAGTCCCTGATATATAGGGCCATAAGAAATTATTAGAAGATTTGGGCAAGTTGCGTATGAGTTGGCACTACCCCAAAAACTCTCCACAGTGCATCCGGTGTTTCATGTTTCGATGCTTCGGAAGTGCATAGGAGATCCATCTCAGATTGCTCCCGTTGAGGATGTCCAAGTTATGGAAGATCTCACTTATGAGGATATACCTATTTCTATTCTAGATCGCCAAGTAAAGAGGTTGAGGAATAAAGACATAGCTTCCGTAAAGGTACTTTGGAGAAATCAACAAGTAGAGGACATCACATGGGAAACCGAGGAAATGATGAAGTCCAAGTACCCTCATCTGTTTTAAATGGAGGAGAAAGTTCAAGGTGCAGGATCGAAGCAATAACAAGTAAGTATCTATGAGCATTATGTGTATATGTATATATGTTACTATAGAGATGCATTTGTTATAAGTGAAAATATATTGTTAACATTCGAGGACGAATGTTTATAAGGGGGAAGAATGTAAAACCCCGTACCTTCCCGACCCTACTTTCCAACCTTGAATCATGTTTACCCTAGGTTCAAGAGCAATAAGTACGTATTTTGTATTGTTATTGATGGAACATTTGAAATTGTGCTAGTAAATGTGATTAGACTTTTGTTAGTAGGTGTTTGTGACTTTGTGGAGCATTTGTGGGGTGAAAAGTGAGGTTTAAGGGACATCCAAGCAAAGGATCTTAAATATAAGAGGCAAGCAAAAGGTTGGGACTTGAAAGATCCAACCAAATCCGCAAAGAAAAGATCGAAATCAAAAATTAAGTGTGGGGCGCTGCAGGTGGTGTGCCAGGCCGCTTTGGACTGAAATATTTTTTGCACAGGCAGCAAGGGGGCGCGCCCAAGGGTGTGCCGGGCCGCCCCTGCACACCTTTCAAATGCTGGAATTTCAGCTAAGTCTTTGGGGCGCCCGGGAGCGTGTCGGGGTACATTTTGCCCGATTTCTTCTACGATTATTAGTATATAAAGAGGACTCTTGGGTTATGGTATCATTATTCCATCATAGTAGGGCTAATCTTGAGCAAGTTTGGCATCCGAGTTGGGGTTAAGTCATCTTCATAATTATTTTATCAAATTATGTTCAATTAAGCCATGAGTGGCTAGAATTGTTTGTTCTTGGGATTGAGGCTACGAACATGAATCTCGTGAGTTGAATATTGTCGTGACATTTATGGAATTATTTAAACATGAGATATATGGTGAATCATGCATTGAATTTGGTGGGCTAAGTTGACATGTGTAAATGGGCCCAATTTGAGGCCCAAAATGAAGCCAAAATGCAAGGCCCAAAGGGGAAAATGACCCATTCTTCACAATTGACCAAGTAATCATAGCATTAAATGCCAAGAATTGGCTAAGGATTACCACAAGGACTATATAAAAGCAAATAAATCAGATTTTTATTCCAAAACTTACACATGCCTTTCTAGACATTTTTCTAAAAGATATTTCTCTATTTTTCCAAACCCTAAGGCAACCATTTTTCTTTGGACACTTTGGACAAGATCATCACTTTTCAAGCTTGGGTAAGTGTTTAGTGATTTAATATATTCTATACATGAGAGATTGTGTAGATCATGATGGTTATGTTGGCAAGGTTGAATAGGGCACTTTTGCTTTTTGCTAAAAGATGTGCCATCTTTGTGATTTAAACTTGAAAAGAGACTTGGGGTTGTGATGAAAGTGCATGGTATGGATGAAATATCAACATGTATGGTGTGGTTATGGTCATTAACTTGTTATTTTTTCTATAAGTATAATTTGTGGGATTGTTGTTGATATGTTGTTATGAAGTGTATTGAGGTGAATTGATGGAGTAATTGTGATGTTGTGTTGATGGAGAAATGTAAAGTATGAACTTGGTGTGACATGCTATTGGTTTATGATGTATTGGTCAATGTATGGAATGTTGTGGTATTGTTGGGATGATAATTTCATCAATGGTATTTTCAAGGGGGAAATGACATGTTAAGGCAATCATGTAACTCATTGTCGTCGTATGCACTTGTAAGGTAGCTGGTTGTTAACGTAAGCTCCGTTATGTACTTGTATTGTAGAGTGAAACGTAAGAAAAGAGCTGGACTATTGTGTTCATATATAGGCTTGTGTATTCATACTTGGAAGTGAAGGTATGTAAGGATACTCTATCCGTATCCTTCTGCAGCATATAGAACTCATATTGACATTGTACTTGTTCCATCCGAAATGTTCTAAGGTATCCTATTTCCGGGTACCAATTATTGTTCATCATATGTTCCTTATGCATTGATCAATTGTAATTCACATGTATCATATGCATTGACTAATGTTCCAAAGTTCCAATAATGTTATGACTATCATTGTATCAATCTCTCAAAAGTAAAGAAATGAAGTAATGCATAGTTGATGGTTACAAGAGTACGGGTGGTAGCTTTAGAGGCATAAGCCTAGCTCAATCCGATCCCGAGATTATTGGATCAGGGGGTAGTCCTAGAGGCATAAGCCTAGCTCGGACCAAACCTGACATGGGGTAGCTCTAGAGGGAAGAACCTAGCTCGAGCCGAACCTGATATATTGGTTTATGGGTGGCAGCTCTAGAGGTAATAACCTAGCTCGAGCCGAACCCAATGTATTGATTTAAGGGTGGTAGCTTTAGAGGCATATGCCTAGCTTGAGCCGATCCCAACATAACATTATGTTATGTAAAGACCCACTGATCAGTCGGGGCTCGGGTACATTGTGACACAAGTGATGATGAATAAGCATAGAAGTAAAGAAGCAAAGAAAGTAATGAAAGCAATATAGTTCCCAACATACAGAATGGTGACTTATCCATATTGGTTATTCATTTGTAATTGAGTTCATTGACGTATTTATGTATCATACAGTTTCTTATGAGCCTTACATACTTAGTACATTCTTTGTACTGACGTCCCTTGGGGGACTTACCTTACTTGCTACAGGCGCAGGTGCCAGTAGACCTCCATTGTAGGTTGCCGGTTATTTCAGATCTTTGGTGAGCTCCAGTTGGTTTGGGGCTTTCCGAGTCACAGTTGTACATTTGTTTTGGTATTGTAAATGTGTATAAAGCGAGGACTTGTCCCGACTTTAAGTTGGTTTTGTATATGCATCTGTTAGAGGTTTTTGTAGACGTATGTGGGTATATGACTGTAAGAGATGTATGTCCATTTTGAATTGATGGCCCTAACGGCCAAGTTTCACATATGTATATATCACATGTTTCCATGACTTCCGCTACTAGTGTCTTATATATCTATACGTGTTGGTGGTGTTTCTTATGGTATGGATATGAATGGACATGAACAAGGATTGGTTCTCTCGGGCTTTATCGGCTTCGGGTGCCAGTCCGCCTTAATGAGGTTTGGGGCGTGGCACTTCCTTGGCTAATATGAGGACTGGCTCCTCCATGAAGGTCAATATCTTATGAAACTTAACTGAGTCCCATCGAAGCATGTGAAACTCATCTAGATATAACACGGCAACATAGAAACATGGAAAACTGGATGAACAGCTACAAAATCTGGGGGAAAGGCCTACTCATATGCTACCTCTCCAACCGTCCGTAGAATCTCAAATAGCCCTATATACCTGGGGCAGAGCTTACCCCTCTTCCCAAACCTTATTATGCCCTTCATAGGCAATACTTGAAGGAAAACTCGGTCAGCAACTCCAAACTTCAAGGCACGAAGTCTACGATCAGCATAACTGTTCTGCCTACTCTGATCTTCCTTCAGCCTATCCTGAATCACCCTGAACCTGTCCAACGATTCACAAAGTAAGTCTGTACCACCGGGCCTAACCTCGGAGGTCTCAAACTAACTAATCAGAGATCGACAAGGACTACCATATAAAGCCTCAAATGGTGCCATCTTCATACTCGAATGGTAGCTATTATTATAAGCAAACTCCGCTAAGGCTAAGAGTTGCTCCCATTGACCTCCAAAGTCCATCACACAGGTGCGGAGCATATCTTCTAGAACATGAATAATCCATTCTGACTGAGTACCCATCTCCTCCTGAAAAGTCCTCCAGAAGCTAGAAGCGAACGCCGAACCCCTATCTGAAATAATAGACACATGTACTACATGAAGGCAAACTATCCCATGAACATAGCTATGGGCTAACCTCTTGGCACTGAAGGAAATTTGAATGGGGATGAAATGAACTGATTTGATCAACCGATCTATGATGACCCAAATACTATCGAAACCACGAGAGGTACGGGGTAAACCACTCATAAAGTCCATAGTAATCCGCTCCCACTTCCATTCAGGAATGGGTAATCTCTTAAGAAATCCACCCCTTCTCTGATGCTTGGCCTTTACCTATTGACAATATAGTCAACGAGCTACAAAGTCCGCTATATCCATCTTCATACCACTCCACCAGTAATGCTACCTCAAATCTCAAAACATCTTAGCTATCCCAAGGTGAATAGAATATCTGGAGCTATGAGCCTCCCGTAATATCAATTGAATCAGTCTCCAACCCTCGAAACACAAACACTACCATCAAATCTCAAAATACCCTCTGAATCCAAGGTAGCCCAGATGGACTCACCTCTCCACACCTAATCATGAATGCCACAAAGTCTACTATCCTCAAACTGGCGACTCTAAATTGGCTCAAATAAGGTAGATCTAGCCTCAACACTAGCAAGGATCCTCCTGGAATCTAAAATATCAAGGCGAACCATCAGGTTGGCTTAGAACTGAATATCCAAAGCCAACGGCCACTCTGAAACTGAAAGAAAAGCCAAACTACCCATACTCACTACCTTTCGACTCAAGGCATCTGCTACCATATTTGCATTGCCCGGATAGTATAGAATAGAAATATCATAGTCCTTTAGTAACTCAATCCATTTGTACTACCTCGAATTAAGCTCCCTCTGGGTCATAATGTACTAAAAACTACGGTGATCAGTATAGATCTCACAGTGAACACCGTACAAGTAATGCCTCCAAACTTAAGCGCAAAAACTACCGCCGCCAACTCCAAATCATGGGTGGGGTAGTTACACTCATGAACCTTTAGCTGCCTTGATGCATAAGCAATGACTCGGCCCTACTGTATCAGAACATAACCCAAACCAACACCAGAAGCATCACAATACATGGTAAACCCCTCGCCCTCAATAGAAAGGGTCAATATAGGAGCTGAAGTGAGCAAGTCCTTGAGTTTCCTAAAGCTCAACTCATACTCAATAGACAACTAAAAAGAAACCTTCTTCCTGGTCAATATAGTCATAAGCGCAACAATAGAAGCAAAACCCTCAACAAACTGCCTGTAGTAACCAGCCAAACCAATAAACTATGAACTTCGGTTGGAGTTGAAGGTCTGGTCCAATCACGAATAGCCTCAATCTTCACTGGATCTACCATAATCCCATCCTTAGACACCACATGTCATAGGAAGGTAATAGAATCGAGCAAAAACTTGCACTTTGAGAACTTGGTAAAAAGCCTATGATCTCTCAAAGTCCGGAGCACAATCCTCAAATGTTGCTCGTGCTCCTCTCTACTCCTCGAATATACAAGAATTTCATCAATATAGACAATCACAAAGGAGTCCAAATAAGTCCTGAAGACGCGGTTCATCAAATCCATGAACGCTGCTGGGGCATTGGTCAACCCAAAAGATATCATTAGGAACTCATAATGGCCATAGCGAGTCCTGAAGGCCATCTTAGGGATGTCCATAGCCCGAATCCTTAACTGATGGTAATCGGATCTCAAGTCAATCTTAGAAAACATTGTACCTCCCTAAAGTTGGTCGAACAAATTATCAATACAAGGCATAGGATACTTATTCTTCACTTTCACCTTATTCAGCTGCCTATAGTCAAGACACATACATATAGAACCCTCCTGTTTCTTCACGAATAAAATAGGTGCACCCCAAGGCGATACACTCGACCTAATAAAACCCTTACCCAAAAGATCCTAAAGCTGAGAATTTAGCTCCTTAAGCTCTGTAGGATCCATATGGTAAGGTGCCTTAGAAATAGGTCGGGTGCTCGGTTCAAGATCAATAGCAAAATCAATATCACACTCAAAAGGAAGGTCAGGTAGATTGGTAGGGAAGACATCAGGAAAGTCTCAAACTATAGGAACAGAATCAAGTGAAGGACTCTCCGTGCTAGTATCAAGATTATAAGCAAGATAAGACTTGCCACCTCTCGATATCAGTCTCCTAGCCCGAACATAAGAAATAATCCCTATTGGCGTGCGGCTAAAAGAACCCTGCCACACAATTGGGGGAATGCCAGCAATAGCTAAGGTAATGGTCTTGGCAAAACAATCCAAGACCGCATGATAAGGGGATAACCAGTCTATGCCTATAATCACATCAAAATCCACCATATCTATCACAATGAGATCAACCTGAGTATCAAACTCACGGACGGTCACAACACATAATCTATAAACCTGATCCACTACTAAAGAATCACCCATGGAAGTAGATACACACAATGGCATAGCTAAATGCTCCCAATACAACTCTGACCGTGGTGCACAATAAGTAGACACATAAGAATAAGTGGATCTCGGATCAAATAAAGTCATAGCTGGATGACGACATACTGAAATCATACCTATAATAACAGCATCCAAAAACTCTAGCTCCGGTTTTCCAAGTACAGTATATAACTGACCCCATTCACCTTCGGACTGGGTACCTGACCGATCACCAGTCCTACCTGACTGAGGACCTCCTCTAGAACCCTGAGGACCACCCTTGAAACCTTGAGTACCACCTCTAGCTGGAGGCTACACTGATCTGATCGGCTGAACACTCTGCATAGTAGGCACAACCATCCCGCATTGGGGACACTCTCTGGAGTAATGACCAACAACCCTAAAATCATAGAAAGCCTCAGGAACTCCGCCCTATCTAGAAGATCTGGCTGGTCTGGAATAGCCACTATGACAAGAAGACCCAGATGTGCACCCCTCAAAGATTGGCCACTGTTCAGGCCCTAGTAATCCCTATAGTTGGGCTGACCCCTATTAAAAGCCTGAAGTGCTGCCTGGACGGGTCTACAAGGATGAACCTGATGCAGATAAGATTGGCGCGGAGGGTACCTGCCCTGTGAACCTCTACCTCTAAACCGTGAGCCGCTCTGACTCCCACTGAAACTACCCTGTTAAGTGGCCTCTTATCGCTGCCCCCTTAGGCCTAGCGATAAATCTCCTTCATAGTCTGGGTATGATTAGAAATATTAACAAAAGACATGCCAATGGAAACCAAACTCTGATTAGCCATACAAGGAGAAAGTCTCAGTCTCCTAACAAAATATCAAACCCGCTCATAATCGGTAGGTAAGATCGCAATAGCATGTCTGGCCAACTCATGGAATCTTGCCTCATACTCAACAATAGACATAGAACCCTGGTGCAAACTAGTGAATTGGTCTCTCAGGTGCTCACGAAGAATACGAGGCATATACATCTCCAAGAAAGCCTCGGATAACTGAGTCCATGTTATAGGGGGAGATCCTGCTGGCCTGGAATCAATATAACCTCTCCACCAATGGCTAGCTACTAAGTCCAATGAAAAAGTAGTATAGTAGACCCCATGTACCTCAACTAAGCCCCAAATTATAGAGCCTATTCTCACAAGCAGTCAGGAATTCAAATTCATCCTCACCCAAAGCCCCTACAAATCTAGGTGGAGTCAATCTCAGAAATCTACCCAACATGTTTTGCTCCTCTACAGACATAGCTGGTTGGGTGGCTTCCGATCGAATAACTATCAGAGTTGGAGGGATCTCAACTCTAGAAGCTTCAGCTACAGGCTACGCCCCTGCATCTATACCACTCTGGTCCATAGACTGTACAACATCAGACGGTGCACCACTAACTAATCTCAATAACTGGACTAAGGCATCTCTGAGCAATAAAAAAAATAAACTCCGATGGAGCCTGGGCTGCCCCTGACCCACCAATGGCTGGGGTGGCAGAATTTCTAGCTTGGGAGCAATAATAGGATCTAGTGAAGACTCTCTATCCTGACTCATAGTTGGGGTTGCAGCTCAAGCCGTTCCTCTACCTCTGGGGTGGCCACGGCCTCTGGCGGGTGCCCTAACTGTAGACTCAGGATCCTCATCGCCGGTCATAGTAGCGCGCGTCCTTACCATCTTCGAAAGAGTGAAACAATGAGAACCTTTAGAAACCAACATAGAATCGATACACAAGAATGAATAAAGAAAGTGAGATTTTCCTAAGAATGTCATATAGCCTACCGAAGATAAGATATGGACGTCATCATTCCGATCCGTGGAACTATACTAGACACTTGCTCGTGTACCAACAATACCAGTGAACCTAGGCACTCTGATACTAATTTTTCACGACCTAATTTCTGAGTCAAGATGGAACCTACTCAATCCGCCAATAAGTAAGCCAAACCGTAGCCCGGAACGACAAGTAATTGGGTAATTGGCTGAAGGTAACATAAATACCAGAAGTCAATCATACAATAAGATTGTAAGGAAGAGAAAATAATGCAATAGTAAAGGATGTCAAGGGAGAGAGAGAGAGAACAAAAGAATATCCCACGACCTAATAAGGCCGGGACAAGAGCCACTAAATATAAAAGAGAGTACCAAACAGTATCAATATACAAAAAGTCTCAGCAACTAAAGACTATCCAAAAGTAAAGAAGGGAGAGAGAATCAGCTCCAACTCTGAAAGCTCACCCTATCTTCGAGTCCTGAGAGCAAGCTGGATAGAACGTCAGCGGCAGCAGCTAGTACACAGATCTACATCAGAAAAGATGCAAAAAAGCAATATGAGTACCAAAGCAACGGATACTCAGTAGACATCATTAGCTGACTGAGCTAAATCATAATAAAGCATAATAAAATGCGAGAATGTAAATTAAAGTCAGGAATAAGGAGGTAAACCTGAATAACGCTACAGATGACAGATAATAAATGAAAAGGTAAATAATATTAAAAGTAAGACAACTAACTACAGCCTAATTGGAACCCCCTAAGCCCAGTAGGTACATACAAGAGAAAATGAACCTAAACGAGCCCCCATAAGCCCGATGGATGCAATCAGGAGAAGAACCAATGACAAAAATGAATATAAAATAACCCAACACCGAAGCCATATCTAAGAACCTCATATTACCAGGAAATACCGAACTCAAACTGGATCCCCAATATCATAAGTGAACCATAAAGTGTCGGACTCAAACCAGTAATATAGTATCATAAGTGAATAGTAAATGTCAGACTCGAACCGATCTTTAAAGTAAATACATGATATCAAATCTAACCACGGACTAGAAGGATTTCCAAATTAACCTAAAGTTCAAGAATATAACTAAGGTTTACAAAAGGAGTCCTACTAGGGCTACAAGGAGCTAATTAGGATATTTTACCTAATAGGTCAATTACTACCTAAAAACAGCTCTCTAATCGGCTAATTATTCCACTAAACATGCGACCAAGCCATAAATTCCAACCTAAATCAAGCATAATACTATACCAATATCATAATCAAGCTCAATCTATGAGGAAGGTAAGCCTAGCCTACCTGGACACCGACGAATGCCCGAGGAAGTCCACTAAATCAGAGATTTTCCCTACCAAGAAGCCTCTTCACTATGCCACGCTATCAAAATAATGATCTAAACACTAATACCAGAATAATAATACCCATATTACATATAAATGCTTCGGGTCCAAAATCGAGCTAATAATCCCATATGGGGATTGCTTATGGATTCACAACTTTGAAACCGTCAAAACGTCCCTCTAAGCTCAAGGATCATTTATCCTAAAAAATGAGTGAAATTCGAGCACAAATACACCCTCAAATTAGTTCGCAAAGAATCTAGGCATTTAAGTTTAACTAAGAAATTAAAGGAAGTATACGGAATAAACAACAGGGGATTGACTACAACGAGGTCTCCAACTCACTCCCAACACCCAATGATCAAGCTCCACTATTTTCTAAGTCTCCTATGGTTTAATGGACTTGGGACTTGTAAAAATAAGATAGAAAATTGGGTTTCCCCCATTAATAATAGCAGTAGCCACTTTAGCGGTCAAATGATCACTTAAGCGGTCACCGCTAAAGCGGTAAAATACCGCTAAAGTGATCCACCAACGACTGGACCCTACCGCTAAAGTGGTCAAACGTTTCTTAAGGGATGATTGCTAAAGCGGTAATTAGGTTGCTTTAGCAACATTGGGGGACACCTGGGCTTTCGTTAAAGAAGTCTATTGGCCGCTTTAGCGACCAAACGGCCACTTAAGTGGTCACACCAGCTGATGCCTACACCAGTACTTAGCAAAATTTGCTAAGTCCCTATCCGGCCGTCGAGATCCATTTGGAATCCCGCGAATGCAAACGAACTATGCCCCTACCAAATTCGATATTCCAAACTCAATGGTGTTATTGAAATTTCCATTCGAGGTCGTTTTAATCAAATATAGGTCCCACACCCAATGGTCGTTTTAACTAAAATCCACCCAATAGCCCAAAACGAGTCTGAAAGCCTCGATACCTGAACCAAAAGTCCTCTTAGCCTAAAGTCGGCGTTCTGGATCTAACAAAACTGTCAGAATCAGCATACAAGGCCATTTACCTTAAGTTTATGATAATGACCTCAATCAAGTGACTAAAATCAATATCAAGAATACAGAATTAAACAACAAAATTAAAGGATAGTTGAGAAATAAGAGATGAGAAGTGAAAAAAGAAAGGTTCAATTAAAGAAAAATTAAACCAATGGAGAAAGAGAACTCAATCAAATGCACGAGAAACCAAATTGAATCCACAATATGATAACTCGATGATCTTTCAAGCGAAGAAGATAACACAAGCAATTCAGGAATCCACCCTAATCACTCAATCTAAGCTAACAATTGGAATTGAACCCAATTACTACCCTAACCTAGAGTAACCAATTATCAAGTTTATTCAAGACAATTCAATCATCAAAAAATCTAAGTAAAGAAAATGGCTAAGGCAACTATTTATAGTCCTTGTCTTTTCACAAATAGCCTATTACAAAAATAGCCCAAAAGTGACTATTTTAGTAATAACCCACAAGGGCCCTTCTTGATTGTCCAAATGACATCTCGATTGCCCATGACCTTGTGTATTTATTGCTCCATGGATTTCCTCAGGGCTCCAAGCTATCATCCATATGTAGAAGCCCATCCTAATGTGCCCCTTGCTAATCATGCTCATATCATCCTCCCCTTCTTTAAAAGGATTCGTCCTCGAATCTTAACCTTGCAAAAATATGAAAAGGACAAACAACAAACATATCCTCATAGCATGAGGGTTAGCACAGGGGTTATCAATCATACCAACTTGCCAAAGAGGAACACATTTGACATATAACCAACTATCCTTTGTATTGAATAAGATTCATTCATCATATAAGGTGCAAAGAAATTGGTCATAAGCAACATCATGAGACAAGGAAACCACAAAGGTCTTAATGGCATCAAGAATCTCAAGAGATGAGATCACATATACTTTAGGATCCATAAGACACAATTGTTTCATTTTCTCACGATAAGACTTCACCAAAAATGTGCAATCACCCATAAGGGTTCATTCGGGTCAAAGAAGTAAAAGACCCACATATCACTACCTCCATACAAAACAAATCCCATACTATCATGGGTATCATTATAAGCAAAAAGGTAGTATAGAAAGGTGTTAAGCTCATAATTCTCATCTAGGGTGTGCCAAAAGATAAGGACACCGGTAGATAAGAAGAAGCATTTTAAGCACAAAACAACCCTCTCTATCAAGCAACTTTCCAAATAAAGAAAGTACACCAACAAAGCCATGCTACTAGAATGGTCGAGGAATCTATTAGGAGTCAAATCACTCTATATCAAATAATACTCCTAATGAATTGGGGTCCCTCATATCATAGTATCAAGCATGCTTCCAAGAGTCCCATTTGAAACTTCAACATGTCCAACCCTATGAAAGTGACAAGAATCTTTTAATATCCATAGACTCTCCCAAAAACAATCAAGCAACTTAGCACCCACTAATTGAAGTCCACAGAACATAAGCACAAGTGTGTCAAACAATGATGCAAGAATATAGAAAACTCCTAAAATAGGCAATGACACATTTGCCTTGGGGTTCACAAGCATGAGACCACATTTGAGAAAAGGGTCATCATATGCAAACAAGTAGTAAAGAAAGGTGTTACTTAAATGAACTTCATCCAAGGTGTGCCCACATATAAAATCATCTTTTGATCCACAAGCATTAAGGCCTTGATCGAGAATGGGGTCACACAAGAATGAAGGGGTCATTGGAGAACATACACCCCCTTTATTTTGACCACTAACCCCTCCAATAAACGTACTATCATATTTCAAGAAGAGAGTTCCGTCTTCAAAAAGTGTGTCATCAGACCATAGTGGATTCTCAATCACTTGGTAGCTCTGAAGAGGAGCTACACTTTTATCATGCCAAGACACACCACTATGAATTTCACCTTTATTAGTCATGTCAACCTCAAAAAAGGGATTATCCTTAAAAACACATCCCACCTTAAAATCCTCATGAGAAGAACAAGAAATGGGATCACAATTTAAGGATTCATTATTTAGGTACAATGACTTCACATGAATAACTACATGACCAACTATATCAACGCCATCACTAAATTTAGGTCCCTTAAGTTCATCACAAAACTCCTCATTTAGTGGGCCATCATTACACACAAGTTGATCAACACCAATATCCTTTGATAATGAACTAACATTCAAAGCACATGTATCAACACTAGGCGGACATAAATTAATCTTACTAGAAGAATCAATTCTGCCATCAATAGGATCAACTAGTGTATCCATATTATCAACATGGACATTAGCAAAACATGGCAAAAATTTACATGACAATGTACTACCATTCAATGTATAAGTGTCAACACTAGGTAGACACAAATTGATCTTACAAGAAGAATCAATTTTGTCATCAATAGGATCAACTAGTGTATAAACACTCTCAACAAATACATTATCAATATGTGGAAAAGAATCATTAAGCTCACATGAAAACAAGCTTTCACTTACACTCAATTGGCTACTAGCCACAAAATGATCTTTTACTTTAATAAAGTGTATGGTTTAGCTTTGTTACCTTGTAGATAATAGGAATGATTGTCTTCACCTTGATTTTTAACATTGGAGCATAAATGTTCTTTTGGGAAGCTTTTTCGCACCTCATGATTCTTAATTAATCGAGGCGCTTCACTATGCTTGCTTCCAAGAATACCTACACAAGAATTAAGACAACTAAAAATACAAGAGAGGCTACAAAAGTAAGTATAAGTTTGTGACAACCCTCTCACATCACTCCTCACAACCTCTCCTTTTCCTACTCTAGAGTTGTCACATATCACACCCTTATTCCTCTTAATCTTTTGTCTCTCAATTTTATTGGAGTTAGGACAAGTGCCAAGAATTCCTTGGGAAGGGTTTGGAATTTCGTTCACCTCTAACTTCTACTTTGGGTTGCTAGGAGTAGCCTTCATTTCATTTATTGGATCCTCTTCAAGTACATTTCCACAAAGAGTTGCTTGTTTTTCTTTCGACTCCTTGGTATTAAGCTTGGAGACTGTTTGAGAGATCTTGTCAAGAGTTATTAGCATGGAAGCAAAATTTTTGTTCATCTTCAAAGTAATAGGATCCTCAATTAGGAGTGGTTCACTTGTAACTTTTGTTTCAAGAACCCGCCTCTCCCAGTCATACACACCTTGAAATAATGAATTCTCTCTACTTTTATGGCTCATTGATCTTTCCATCCTACCTCCAACATCATTACCATAAGGATAACTAGTCACATTGGAATAAGGATAAGAAGTACAAGTTCTTGCACCATAAGAACTAGAGAATGTTCTTCGCCTATGGTCTACACGACGTCATTGAATTGGTTTTACCCATACATCTATACCCCCTCGACTAGGATAGGAAGTAGCACAAGATGAGGAAGGTAATTCATCCCCAGAATATCCCCTTCTATCACAATCCTCCTCAAAGGGTTCATAAGATATATGGGAGAAAGAATTGTACCTCACATCATCTTCACCACTATGGTGTGTAATATGAGAACCCCCATACCCTTCATCTCACTATCAAATTCATCAAAAGATACTTCTACTCCTTCATGTTCATCATAAGAGCCATAAGCTCCATATATCTCATATTCACCTTCGGTGTAGTAATTCTCATCACCATATCGATCATAATCTCTTGAACCATCATATCCTTCATAGGATTCACCATCATACTCATGAACTTCATTACTTTTCTCACAAGCACTCAAAGAACCCTCATGTTGCGCATCATCACTATACTCATAGCTCATGTCGCTACAAGCATAGTCACTAATGTCATCTCCATAATAATCCAAAGCTATGGATGACATTATCCCTTACATCACCTTTTATACCTACAAAAATAGCAAACAAGTTAGTAATAAAAGCCTCACATCACTCATATATGAGCTCTCAAATCACTTTCTACGGCTTCTTTCCCAAATTGATAGTGTTACTAGCTTTGCTCAATCAATTCAAGGTTATCAATGCTTGTAGAAAAATGGATTCTTATGACTCGTGAAATAAGGAAGACTCAAATAAAACTAAAAGGACTTGAATCAAGAAGTTATCAACGAACTAAGATGAGAAAAGTAGAAGAAAAGAAGCATGAAAGAAAATGGACTAAAAAAAAACTAACAAAAGTAGAAAAGTTACTTGTGTTGCTTAATTTGAAGAATCAAAAAAGTGATTTGATGTTTTAAAAATAGTTAACAAGTGATTAAATATGTTATTCCTTGTTAATTAGTTAGGAAATTGAAGGAGAAAGAGAACAAAAACAGAATTACAAAATTTGGACACTTAGAAAAAAATTTAGGCCTTGAAGAAGTTCATCACTTTAAAGGGGTTCAATTTGATGATTTGATGATTAAAAATAGTTAACAAGTGATTAAAGATATTAATTACTTGTTAAATAGTTTAGGAATTGAAGGAGAAATAGAACGAAAAAGAATCACGAAGTTTGGACACTTATAATAATTTTTAGGTCCAAAAAACTTTAGGACCCAAAAAAAACTAAGTGTTGAAACCTGAAAAATCAGCTCTCTGAAGTTGACATGCAAGCGCCATGTGGCGTGTGCATGTCAACTTCAGAGAGCTGAGTTGGCTGATGCATGGAAGTCAATGGTTGACTTTGACCACTGATTGCTGATGTGGTAGCTGACGTGGCAGTCCACGTGGATTTTTTTCTTTTACAGATTTCGATTATTTTTTTTTTTCAAATTTCAATTTTTTTTTTCAAAATTCCACAAGTGGACCTACTAAAACTTGGAAAAACTTTGACTTCAAAATTTTTAGATCAAAGTGTACCTTTTCTATCTTCTTCTTCAAGAAGAAGATGAAGATGCTCAAGAACACTAACAAAAACCTCAATCTTCACATCTTCATAACTTCTTCATTCTTGCACCAAATTCAATGAAATTTTCACCAACGTATTTATTTTCACACCATGAACAAACCCCACTAACTCTTACCCCTCAAAAGCAAGCCAAAAATAAATCCACTTTTTAAAATTGATAAAGTTTCAAAAGCTTTAAACCCTTCAATGACAACTTCACTTCTATAACTCCAAATTGAATGAAATTTGAGATTTTGACTCACAAGACACTAGAGAATCAAGATCTAGTGTCAAAAACAACAAATCAAAACAAAAAAAATTGGATTTTTTTTTTGAATTTTTGGATAGTTTTATGGATTTTTGGATTTTTGAAGAAAACAAAATCCCAAGATTAAGATTTGTGGAAACAAACCTTAACCTAGGATCTGATACCAAAATGATAATGACCTCAATCAAGTGACTAAAATCGATATCAAAAATGCAGAATTAAACAACAAAATTGAAGGATAGTTGAGAAATAAGAGATGAGAAGTGAAAAAAGAAAGGTTCAATTGAAGAACAA
Organism: Capsicum rhomboideum; assembly: GCA_031232105.1. NCBI lineage: Eukaryota > Viridiplantae > Streptophyta > Magnoliopsida > Solanales > Solanaceae > Capsicum > Capsicum rhomboideum. The sequence continues at coordinate 85,473,255 of CP124712.1, forward strand.
TTAAACCAAGGGAGAAAGATAACTCAATCAAATGCACGAGAAACCAAATTGAATCCACAATATGATAACTCGATGATCATTCAAGCAAAGAAGATAACACAAGCAATTCGGGAATCCACCCTAATCACTCAATCTAAGCTAACAATTGGAATTGAACCCAATTACTACCCTAACCTAGAGTAACCAATTGTCAAGTCTATTCAAGACAATTCAACCATCAAAAATCTAAGTAAATAAAATGGCTAAGGCAACTATTTATAGTCCTTGCCTTTTCACAAATAGTCTATTACAAAAATAGCCCAAAAGTGACTATTTTAGTAATAACCCACAAGGGCCCATCTTGCTTGTCCAAATGACATCTTGATCGCCCATGACCTTGTGTATTAATTTCTCCATGGATTTCCTCAGGGCTCCAAGCTATCATCCATATGTAGAAACTCATCTTAATGTGCCCTATGCTAATCATGCTCGTATCAGTTTAGGCCTGATACCCAATCCTTAACAACGAGAACTTCAAAATAGAGAATTGGCTCTAAAAATCAAACGAACTGTCGATAACCCAAGTGTCGGCTCCAGCAAGTCATAATTAACTTGGAGTAGCTATAGGAAAGCTCTAAACATCAAAATAGTGCAAAAATGTAGAAAATGACCTGGAGGGTCATTACAAGTTGATAACGCATCTCCCGAAAAAGAGATTGGTAAATTTGTCTGCGTCATCATAGACCTTATCATGTCCAACAATGTTCTATACCTTCTTTTAGTTACACTATTTTGTTGAGGTGTATAAGGAGTAGTTAATTGTCTGATAATGCCCTTTTCAATACACAGTTCTTCAAACTATTTTGACACAAATATTCACTACCTCTATCGATTGTTAAGTTCCTTATACTTTTATCTAATTGATTCTCAACTTTATTCAAGTATCTTTTAAAGCATTCAAGTGCTTCAGATTTATGAGAAATCAAATAGACATAACCAAAGCGCATGAAATCGTCAATAAATGTAATGAAATATAAAATCACCAGACCTTATCCTCATATTCATTGGACCACAAATATCAGAATGGATTAATAGCCATGGAAATTCAGCTCTTTTAGTTATCCTAAATGGTTTACACGTAATCTTTTCGGTAAGACAATTTTCACAAGTTGGCATATCAATTTTGGAGAAAAAACCTAGATGCCCTTCCTTTACCAATCTATTCATTCGATCTTGCCCTATGTGACCCAATCTAGCATGCCATGTAATTACATCAACATCATTATTACTAGAATAACATGCCATTACACAACGGTCAATATAATAATCATAAGTAGAAGGATTACAATCTAAAATAATAAAGCGATCATAACGAAGTCCACAACCATAAAAAAACATTTTCTAGAGTTATTCTAACACCATTGCAACTAAAAAACAAATTGAAACCAACATCTAAAAGAACAGACATAGATACTAAGTTTCGTCGAATCTCTGGAGTATATAGGACGTCATGCAACATCAAATACAGGCCACTACGCAAGTCTACTTTCTAAGTGCCAATCCTTTTGACTTCAAGTATTGCATTATTTCCTACATATATCCACCTTAATCTAGGTGAAACTCGATGAAATTTCATAAACACTTCTCGATCTTAACTCATATGGTTGGTGGCTCCTGAGTCTACTATCTATATAGAATAAGATTCAGTTGATAAAGCAGTACTAGAAACATATGTAGCACTTAGAGATGTGTTTAGAAATGCCACCTTTTTTTGCTCGGGACAATCAAGAGCAAAATTCCCTAGAACTTGGCAATTGTAGCACTTTATCTTGCTCTTTTATTTCTTCTTAAAAACCCATTTTCCCTTCTTGGAATTTGACTTGTTATTTTTCTCAGAGGGTTCTTTTTCGATATCTTTACCCTTCCTATTCTTTTTTCAATTCTTCTTGAGTTTGAACCCTGAAGACTTCTTACCACTTGATTATGCCATAAAGGCATTAGATGCATCTCTTACAGTACCAAGCCGCTCGACTTCAAGTAACCTTCAAATGTTCCTATTGGGAAGAGACCAGATTACTGCCTGAACCTGTTTCTCATCTGAGATAACATGACCAGCACTTTTGAGTTGGGCTATTATGTTTGAAATCACCCTAAGATTTTGTTTGATATTCTGATCGTTACGCTTCTTGTAAGTGTCAAACTTGATAGTCAGTTGTCTGAGGCGGGTGACAGATGTACCCCCATATGTTCCTTGCAAGTGTACCCAAATGGCATGAACAGTTGGAAATTCCTCACACTCATGAATGAGGTCATTAACCACAGAACTAACAATTATTCCACGTGCAATGGAACCAGTCTTTATCCAAGCTTTATAAGCTTTAAGATCTCTTTTGTGCTATGCAGTGTTACCCTCTTCTGGTTGACTTAAAACAAGGTTAATTCCTTCAAGATCATTTTGCTCTTCTAGTACATACCATATTTTACGACTCCAGATGTCGTAATTGTCTCCATTTAGTTTTTCTCCTTTGTTCAAGTCGGCAATGATACTTTTTGATGTCATGTCTGTGATTAAGAGACAATTACGCAAGTTCATATATCAATTAAGCATGTGACTTACACATTTAAGCAACTTATTTCTCATAAAGATTTCACATTTAGTGTAAAATGGAAAGCACACATAAGTTTCTAATCATCATTTACTAACTAAACATTTAACCAAAATTAGAAAATAATTTATTAGAAAATAATTTATTAATGTGTAACATAATATATTGAAGACTATAATCATACAGATATTTAAGTCTAATCATTTTACAATATTCTATTATGCAAATAGAAATAAATATACATATATATAAAAGATAGTCGATGTGTGTTCATTTTAGAATTAAAATAATACAAGTTACTAAGTACTAAACTATGATTCTATGGGATCATGCTGGCCATCTAACTTCTAGAGCCACTATGAATGTTCATAATAGTTCATTAGGACCAAAGTCGTGATAGATATCGGCTAGTTCATGTTACGCCCCGAATCCCATCGGGATGGATTGGCACCCGTAGCCAACATGGCCCAAGAGAACCAAGCTTTGCTTCTATTCATTCATATGCATGTCATAGGCAACACCACCATTACGTAAGAACATAAAAGGCGAAATATGGAAAAACATGGAATATGGGACATATATATATATATACATATGTGAAACTTGGCCGTTGAGGCCATCAAGTCAAAACGTCATATACCACCTTACATTCATACACCCACACATGTCTACAAAAGCCTCTACATAGACATTTACCAAAACCAACTGAAATTCGGGACAAGTCCCCGCTTTAGACAACATATACAACACCAAAACATATGTACAACTGTGACTCAGAGAAGCCCCGAACTAACTGGAGATCACCAACGATCCGCAACAACTGGCAACCTACTGTGGAGGCCTACTAGTACCTGCGCCTGCAGCAAGTAAGGTAAGTCCCCCAAGAGGGGTCAGTACGAAGAATGTACTGAGTATGTAAGGCCATATGAAACTTGTATGATAAGTAAATATTCCAATGAACTCAAATACAAATGAATGATCAATATGGATAAGTCACTGTTTTGTACTTTGGAAACCATGTATATTGCTTTCATTACTTTCTTTGTATCTTTACTTCTGTGATTATTCATCTTTGCCTGTGACTTGTGATACCCGGGCCCCGACTGAACAGTGGGTTTTAACATAACATATCATTATGTTGGGATCGGCTCGAGCTAGGCTTATGCCCCTAGAGCTGCCACCCATGAATTAATATATATCGAGATCGGCTTGAGCTAGGTTATTACCTCTAGAGCTGCCACCCATAAACCAACATTTCAGGTTCGGCTCGAGCTAGGTTATTACCCCTAGAGCTGCCCCCTGTCAGGATCGGTCTGAGCTAGGCGTATGCCTCTAGGACTGCCCCCTGATCTAATAATCTCGGGATCGGCTTGAGCTAGGCATTTGCCCCCAAAGCTACCACCCATACTTGATCATTGACCACATATGCATTACTTTATTTATTACTTTGAGATTGATACAATGATAGTTACAACTTTACTTTAAGCTTTGGATCATTAATCAATGAGTGAGAGACATGTAAATAAACATTGTGAGAAACATAACATCATTCGAACCATAACACCATTGGAACCATTAGACAATAATTCTTGAACAAGAGACATGAGTATAATCACTATTGGAACATTGGAACATAACCCTATTGAGCTTTTGGAACATTAACCATGAATATGAGACATGAGATTCGCAATTTATCAATGAGTAGGAAACATATGATAATGACCATTGATAATCAGATATAGGATACCTTAGCACATTTCAGGATGGGACAAACGTAATGTCAATGTGAATACTATTTGCCGCAGAAAGATACAGACAGAGTAACCTTACATACCTTGTATTCTCAATACGAATATACAATCTTAGATGCGTATACAATAGTCCCGCTTCTTCTTTATGTTTCACTCTACAACACAAATACATAACGGAATTGACATTAATCACCAACTACCTTACAAATGCATATAACGTCAATGAGTTACATTTTTGCCTTTAAAATGTCATTTCCCCCTTGACAATACCATTGATGAAATTATCATACCAATAATCCCACAATATTCCATACATTGACCAGTACATGATAATCAATAACATTTCACCACAACACTTCTCCTTTACACTTTCTCATCCACACCATATCACAAATAATCCATCAATTCACCTTAATACACTTCATAGCACATATCGGCCAAAATCTCATAATTTACACTTGTAGAAAAATAACAAGTTTAATAACAAAATCACACCATACATGTTCATATTTTATCCATACCATGCTCTTTCATCAAAGTCACAAGTCATATTTCAAGCTAAAATCCCATGGATCACAAATCTTTTACCAAAAACACAAGACACCATGTTCAACACTTCCAAGCATAACCAACATGATTTACATACTCTCCCATGCATATAGTATATTAATCCATAACAATAATCACTTACCCAAGCTTGAAAAATGATGATCTTGCTCCAAAAGTTGGCTTTGAGTTCTTAGGGTTTTGAGAGAAAAATGGTTGAGAAATGTCTAGAAAGCATGAGAATGTCCAATGAATAAAATTGGATTTTTTGGTACCTTTTATAAGCCTTTAAGTCCATCCTTAGACATTAAATGTAGTATTCTAGAAGGTCAAGGCAAGAATGGGTGTTTTGACCCATTTTGGTCCCATGTCTTCTTCTCAATTTTGGGCCTTTTGTTGGGCCCAATTCACTTAACCCAATAAAATCAATAATTTCTCATGTTTAAATCATCTCATACGTGTTACAACAATATTCCCACTCACTCTATTCATATCTGTAGCCTCAATCTCAAAAACAAGTGATTCTAGCCACGTATGGCTTATTTTGACCACAAGGGCAAAACCGTCATTTTGATGCCAAATTCGTTCACGAGTAATTTTACCATACCAATATAATATTTCATTCATTCTATGTATATACTCATGGTTGTAGAAGAAACGTGGCAAAAATTGGCTCGGTACGTCCCCGGGCACCCTAAGGATTTAAGAAATTTCCAACATTGAAAAAGTGGCAAAACCAGCCTGGCGCACCAGATTTCTGCCTGTGGGCTAAAAATTTTAGCCCATAGTGGCGTGGTACGCCCTCTAGCACACCCCACACTTAGTTTTTCAAAAAATTCTATTTTTCGACTTTTCTTCGCGGATTTGGTTAGATATTTCAAGTCCTATTCTTTAACTTACTTCTTACCCTTAATATACTTGTTTAGAGGTCCTCTTAGCCTCATTTTGAACCCCACAAATGCTCCAAAAAATCACAAACACCTCCTACAAAGGGCTAATCACATGTACGAGGCCAAATTTTAATTTTTCTCCTTATTAACATTACCAAAGACATACTTATAGCTCTCGACACCTAAGTAAACATTAGTTAATGTCGTCAAGTAAGGTTGGGAAGGTACGGGGTATTACATTCTTCCCCCCTTAGGAACATTCATCCTCGAATGTTAATAGTATCGCTTCAATTACGACAAATGCATCTCTATACTAGCATACATATACATAAACACTTAAGGCTCATGAATACTTACTTTTTATTGCTCCGCTTCCGCGCTTTGAACTTCTTGGTCCATTTGAAATAGATAGGGGTACTTGGATTTCATCATTTCCTCCGCTTCCCATGTGACCTCCTCTACTTGTTGATTTCACCACATGACTTTCACTGAAGCTATGTCTTTATTCCTCAATCTTTTTACTTGTCGATCTAGAATAGCAATAGGTACCTCATCATAAGTAAGATCCTCTGTAACTTGAACATCTTCAATTAGAACAATACGAGATATATCTCCTATGCATTTTCGATGTATCGAAACATGAAATACTGGGTGGACTGAGGAAAGTTCTTGAGGTAGTGCTAATTCATACGCAACTTACCCAAATCTTCTAATGATTTCATATGGGCCTATGTAACGTGGACTCAATTTTCCTTTCTTTACGAACCGCATTACCCCTTTCATCAGTGACACCTTTAAAAATACCCAATCACCTATGGCGAATTCAAGCCCTCTTCTTCTAACATCAGCATATGACTTGTGGAGACTTTGGGCCGTTTGTAACCGCTGTTGGATCACTTTAACTTTCTCCATAGCCTGATGAACAATATCTGGCCCAAGTAAAGCAGTTTCACCCGCTTCAAACCATCCAATTGGTGATCTACATTTCCTTCCGTACAAGGCTTCATAAGGTGCCATTTTAATACTTGAATGATAGCTATTGTTGTAAGCAAATTCAATAAGAGGCAAATGGTCATCCCAACTGCCTTGAAAATCTAACGTACAAGCTCGTAGCATATCTTCAAGTGTCTGAATAGTACGTTCTGCTTGTCCATCAGTCTGAGGATGGAAAGTCATACTCAAATTCACCTGTGTGCCCAAAAACTGCTGAAAAGATCTCCAAAAGTGCATTGTGAACTGTGCTCCTCTGTCTGATATAATGGAAAGTGGAATACCATGCAATCGTACTATCTCTTTCACATACAACTTCGCATAATCCTCAGCTGTATAGGTCGTCTTGACTGGTAGAAAATGCGCTGATTTGGTAAGCCTGTCCACTATGACCCATATAGAATCAAATTTCCGCAATGTACGAGGCAAACCTGTGATGAAATCCATATTAATCATATCCCATTTCCAGACTGAAAGATTGATACATTGCATGTAACCTCCCTGTTTCTGATGCTCTACTTTCACTTGTTGACAATTTGGGCATTGAGCGACAAATTCTGCAATGTCCTTTTTCATATTTCCCCACCAATACATTGCCTTTAAATCATGTTACATTTTAGTAGCACCCAGATAAATAGAATAGCGTGAATGATGTGCCTCTGTCATAATTCGTTTCCTCAACTCATCTACATCTGGTACACATAATCTGCCTTGGCATTGGAGTACTCCTTCTGGTGTAAGATCAAATGCCTTTGTCAAATTCTGCTGTACATTTTCTTTTAGCTGCAATAACATAGAATCCACAAACTGCTTCTCTTTCACTTCAGCTATTAAGGAGGATTCTACTGCATTTTTCACAATAACCCTTTCACTTGGAGATTCTATAAGGCGAACTCCTAAGCTAGCTAATTGATGTAAATCTTTGATTATCTCTTGCTTCACAGTCAACTGGCCACTAGTGCTTTCTACTGTCTTACGGCTCAATGCATCAGCTACCACATTTGCTTTTCCTGGATGATAAAGAATATCAATATCATAGTCTTTTAAGAGCTCCAACCACCTTCGTTGCCTTAAATTGAGTTCCTTCTGCTTAAAGAGATATTGCAAACTTTTGTGATCCGCATAGATATCAACATGAACTCCATACAAATAATGACGCCATATCTTTAAAGCAAAAACTACCGCTGCCAATTCAAGATCATGAGTGGGATAATTTTTCTCATGTGGCCGCAACTGTCGTGAGACATATGCTATGTGTAACACCCCTTACCTTCCCAACCCAATGTGATGACGTTGAATAATGGTTACTTAGGTGTCGAGATTCCATAAGTATGTGTTTGGAAAGGCTAGGGATGAGAAAATTAAAAGTTGGCCTCGTACATGTTATAAGCCCTTCATAAGAGGTGTTTTGTGATTTTTATGGTGCATTTGTGGGGTTCAAAATAAGGCTAAGAGGACCTCTAAACAAAGTATATTAAGGCTAATAAGTAAGTTAAAGAATAGAACTTGTATTTAACCCAACCCGCAAAGAAAAGTCGAAAAATGGATTTTTTTGAAAAACTAAGTGTGGGGCATGCTGGGGGGCGTGCCACGCCTCTTTGGGCCAAATTTTTGTGCCCAGAGGCAGTAAGATGGCCAGCCCAAGGGCGTGCCACACTGGTTTTGGCCACTTTTCAAAGTTGGAAATTCTCTTAAGTCCCAAGGGTGCCCGGGGACGTATTGAGCTGATTTTTTCCACGTTTCTTCTACAACCATGAGCATATACATGAAATGAGTAAAATATTATATTGGTATGATAAAATTACTCGTGAACGAATTTGGCATCAAAATGACGATTTTACCTTTTTGGTCAAAATAGGCCATACGTGGCTAGAATTGCTTGTTTTTGGGATTGAGGCCATGAGTATAAATCCCGTGAGTGGGAATATCATCATAACATGTATGAAATGAGTTAAACATGAGGAATTATTGATTCTATTGGGTTAAGTGAATTGGGCTCAAAAAGGGCCCAAAATGTGAAAGAAAACATGGGCCAAGAATGGGTCAAAATGACCTATTCTTTCATTGACCAAGCCAACACATAGCATTAAATGCTAAGAGTGGATAAGTATGAAATTGAGGGCTTATATAAGGGACCAAAAATCTGATTTTATTATCACAAACACACATGTTTTTCTATCTTGTTTTCTAGACAATTCCAAGAACACCTCTTTTGCTCTCAAAACCCTAAGGCACTTTTGGTGCAAGATCATCATCTTACAAGCTTGGGTAAGTGATTATTCTTGTACTTTAACATATTATGAGCATGAAAAATTATGTAGATCATGTTGGTTATGCTTGGAAGTGTTGGACATGGCACTTTTGGTTTTTGTTAAAAGATGTGAAATCCATGGGATTGTAACTTGAAATATGACTTGTGGTTTTGATGAAAGAGCATGGTTGGATTAAATAACAACATGTATGATGTGATTATGGTCCTAAACTTGTTATTTCTCTATAAGTGTAAATTATGGGATTTTGGCCGATTTGTTGTAGTGAGGTGTATTGAAGTAAATTGATAGCATGATTGTGATGTTGTGATAATGGAGAGTGGAAAGTATGAACTTGGTGTGACATGCTATTGGTTATCATGTATTGGTCAATGTATGAAATATTGTGGGATTATTGGTACAATAATTTCATAAAGGGTATTGTCAAGGGGTAAATCACATGGTAAAGCCAAACATATAACTTATTGTTATTGTATGCCATTGTAAGGTAATTGGTGGTTAATGTTGGTTACGTTATGTACTTGTGTTGTAGCGGGAAACATAAGGACGGAGTGGGACTATTGTATGCACACTTAATATTGTAGAATTGTATTGAGAATACAAGGTATGTAAGGTTCCTTTTTCCATATCCTTCTGCAACATGTTTTTCACATTGATATTGGACTTATTTCAATTCCAGGAGGCTTGAAGTATATCAATTCAGGTTGATGTATATTGTTATCCATACGTGTCCTATTCTTAGATGACTTATGATTCACTTAGCTCTTTTTCATTGATTGAAGTTCCAAAGATGTCATAACGTTGAAATTTCGAGGAGAACTATTTCAAGAGAGTAATAATGTAAGAGAATCTATTTAATCTTGGATGGCATTTTCCAATCATGTCATGTTCTAAAGTCCTATAGTATGATGATTATCCTTGTGCCAATATTTCATAAATAAAAGTACCAATCTCATAAGAGTAATAAGAGAGGTGATGTGCAAGTTAGCATAATTGTTCCTCATAAGTGAAGATGTCAATCTCCTAAAGTAAAGGAGTGAAGTGAGATGTATATATAAGTGTGTGCTTTAATGTCATGTTCTTTAACGTGTCACTCTCATAACTATGTAAAGGGGGTATAAGTTCAATATGGAATAATCCCTATATTATGCTATAACATTTCTAACCCACCAAAGGTGGAGGCCCGGTATTATATATTATCATGATCCTCAATATATCAATCTCTCATCAGTGAATGAATCAATCTCTCCCAAATCAGAAATGATGTATAATCGATGAGAAATATCGAGTGGCAACTCAGGGGTGAAAAGAACACCTAGCATGGGTCGATCCCGCAACCACCCACCAAAGAGTGGATGTAGTAATTCACCCACCAAAGAGTGGATGTAGTTAACCCACCAAAGAGTAGATGTAGTAATTCACCCACCAAAGAGTGGATGTAGTAATTCACCCACCAAAGAATGGATGTAGTTAACCAAAAAGATGAATAATATTGATGATGAGCGTAAAAGCAAGAAAGAATCTATTGCGTATAAAAAATCTCTTGAAGGCAAGTCTCTTGAGTAAAAGTAACTCTCTCTTGAATAAGGGGGTATATAGAGGATGGTAAATTACAATAACAGTAGAAATATTCATGGTTCCTCACATATAGAAAGGGAGTTCATTCATATTACTATTCCTCTTATGTTGACTCCATTATTGTTGTTATGATGTATGATGATTTCTTATGAGCCTTACATACTCAGTACATTCTTCGTACTGACTCCCTCGGGGGAACTTACCTTACATGTTGTAGGTGCAAGCATTAGTAGACCTCCTCGGTAGACTGGGGATCATTTGCAGATATTTGGTAAGCTCCACTCGATTTGGAGCTTTCTGGGTAATAGTTGTGTATTTGTTTTGATATTGTAAATGTTGTATAAAGCGGGGAATTGTCCCGACAGTAAGTTGGTTTGGTTGATGCATCTATTAGAGGCTTTTATAGACATATGTGGGTATATAGATGTAAGAGACGATTATGTAAAAGACGAATGTCCATTTTGACTTGATGGCCCCAACAGCCAAGTTTCCTAAATATATATATATGTATAGCATATGTTTCCATGATTCATGTCATCCTCATAGTTTCATGAGGTATAATAAGATTCATATGAGGATATGTATACGAAGGTTTATGAGCAAAGATTGGTTCTCTCGGTTCACATCGGCTTCGGGTGCCAATCCGACCCGAATGGGATTTCGGGTCGTGACACTATGGCATTCCCGTTATCATATCAAAATCCACCATATCGAGTTCAATAATATCGGCCAATGTATCATGACCGCACACAGTTACGATATACTCTCTTTGCAACAATATATTCACCGACCGGTGTAGACACTTCAATTGATTTAATTAATAATTCTGGTGCCTTTGCAAATTTCGCAGAAACCAATGGAGTAACATAGGAAAATGTAGAACCGGGGTTAATCAATGCATATACATTATATGAAAGTATGGATAATGTACTTGTGAAAACATCAGCGGAAGCCTCTGAATTCTGTCGGTCCACTAAAGCATAAGTGCGATTCTGGACCCCGCTAGCACTGGCTGCTCCTCTGGCACCCCTACCACGGCCAAAAGGCTGCACACCTTGGCCTAGTGAAGGAACCGATGCTGATGATGCAACGTTCGATCCTATCGGTCGTTCTATACCACTCATGCTCCTCTGGGGACACTCTTTCATCATGTGTCCTGTCATACTGCACCAGAAACAAGCATTTGTCCCCACTCGGCATGTACCTGCATGAATACGCCCGCAGTGCTGACACTGCTAAAGAGGAAAACCTGATGCCTGTGATTCGTGATCTCCGCTACTCTGCCCAGATAGACCACCTCTAGATCCTCGAAACTGAGAATGAGCACCCCCTGTGGAATAGGAGAATGATGGTCTAGGTGGTTGATAAGTTGACATTTTACCCGATTCTTTATACATTTGAGCTTGGATTATCTTGAAATTCGCATTGATTCGATATAAATTCTCATGTTAGATGGCTCTTGTATACAGGTAATGGATGAATTCGAGCCCGAGCTAACCATGCGAGTCAATGGGAGTTTGAAAAGTGAAGAAAGGATGCTTGATTTAACACCCGGGGAGACTAACAACCACCTGCGCACGCAGGTCATTAGATGCGCATGCAGGTGGCTGACTGAGGAGCCAAGCAGCGTAAGGCAGTATCATCTGTGCTAGCCTCCTGCACGCGCAGGTCAGCCATATGCGCTGGAACCTGCGCCAGCAGATGGCTAGTGCAGTGGCACTTCCATAATTTTGCTGGACGCGATTTTTAGCTATAAAATGTAATTTTTCCAGCTCTGGAAAGGATCTTTTGGGGCATTTTTGAAAAGATAGAGTAAAGGAGAGTGAAACCCTAAGGAGAAACAAGTTACATTCTTGCATTTTTTGGATCAAATTCGTGAAAACATTTGGATTCAATGGAAGTTTGGGAAGAGAATTTGGGTGATTTTCTTCTCCCTTATTTTATGAGTAGCTAAATTCTCTACTTGGGGTTATGCTTGAATAAGATGTGATAATTGTATGGGTTTTGTTTATTTGATTTATGTTTAGATAATTGCCATGGGTTTTAATCCCATTCCATGCTTTCATTCAAATTAGGGGTTGCAAACTCTAATTAATTTTAGAGCTCTTGTCATCCTTGACAAAGGGGACAAGGGTGAGGAGTGGGTGTGAACAATAACTTGATGTATGTCATTTAATAGCATCTCTTAGACATAAGGATGCTAATTGAGGTATTGGATCGGTCCTATAATCTGCGCTATTGAGATGTTCGAAATAACCCAATTGTGAAACCTTAGTGTTTGGTTGACAAATCAACACCAAGCACCTGTGATCTAACCTACCCAAGGCCCTTAGCTAAATATAGTTAAATGTTCAATTTACCCATACACAATTTCACTCTTACGATGGCATAACCCCAAGTCTCGTAATACCCTTGGTCTTAACTCCTCCTCTCTACTCTTGAACTTGTGTGTCCTGAGTTACAAAGTCTAAATAGTTACAAAGTAACAGACAATAACTCCCCCCCCCCATTTACTTTTATGTATTATTTTCAGAGCATCGCGTGTTAGCACTAGTTGCTTGTGACACTTAGAGGTGAAAGCTATCGCATTCATTCCTCGTGGATTCGACCCCGACTCCAAATTGGTTAATTATATTTCTAACGATCGCTTACATTCTATTCTGGGGTGTATTTGACCATTATCAAAAATGGCATCGTTGCCGGGGAATGAAACGTAGCGTTCATTTCTTTTAGTGTTTTAAGTTACTTATGTTTACCGTGGTGTAAGTTTACTTTATTTGTTGTTTTTGTTCTTCATAGGTGACAACCAAAGTCTTCACAATTCAATGAGTCAACATGGTAGCCATACCGCTTCATTTGACGGACATTTTGAAGATGAAGATCATTTGGGAGACGTCGGGAGAGCTAGTGCCATCTGTATCCCACCTGAGGAAGGCAATGGAGTGTTCCATGTTACTAGTGTGATGCTTTACCTCCTTCAAACGAAGGGGTTATTTGGGGTTCAAGCCCATGAAGACGCAAATCTTCACTTGACAAATTTCATTGAGGTGTGCATGTCGTTTGATATCGCCCACATATCACAAGAGTCCATCCGATTGAGACTCTTTCCCTTCTCATTAACGGGCGAGGCTGTATTGTGGTTGAGACAATTGTCCGTGGGTTCAATCACTACATGGTCGGAATTGATGAAAGCATTCTTGGATCGATTCTTCCCACCATCCCGGATGTTATAATTGCGAGATGAGATTATCAACTTCCGTAAATTAAATGGTGAACCGTTACATAAGGCTTGGCAAAGGTTTAACACAAAATTGATGCAATGCCCGACTCATGAGGTTCCGGATAAGATGCTCCTCCAAATATTTTATCGAGCATTAGATCAATTGAACAAAACGGTTGTGGATAATGCAGCTGGGGGGTCTTTGGTGAAACAAATGTATGGTGTTGCATCTACAATATTGGACCAAGTTACCAAACAAAGTCGGGGTTGGCATACAAGAGATTCTGAGATGGCCGTAGGGGCTCCCTCCGCATCTTTAGTAAGCCACAAACCAAGAAAGAAAGATGAGGAGAGAGACGATAGTATGGCTAAGATGATGACACAACTAGAACTCCTCACTAAGCATGTAATGGGTTCAACACCAAAGGCGGTCAATGTCGTAGCCTCCAAGGATGTTAAGAGCTATGATGATGATAAAGTGGAGACTCTTGATGAAGAAATACGATTTATGTCTAATCAAGCGGGGGGTTCTCGCCCCACCTATCAAAGGAAGGGCGGGAATCAAGGTTGGATGGATAAAGACCGTGATTGGAAAGATCATGGTAGAGATCGTGATAGAGATCGAGATTGGAGGGATAAAGATAGGGACCGTGATTGGCGAGATGTGAATCGGGATTATGATAGGTATATTCCTCCACATGATAGTTCCAAGGGTAAAGAAGCAACCTCGGTTGATCCGGAGAAATATAAGAATGAAGATGTGCTTGCTCGTATCCTTTTGGGAGTTGAAGAAAGATATAAGATGTTGAGGGAAATGAAAGGGGATTTGTCGCATCTCAACCAAACTGTCACCTCACATTCGGCTTCAATAAAGCAACTTGAAACCCAAATGGGTCAACTCTCCTCCCAAATGAATGCAAGACAAAGAGGAGGACTCCCTAGTGACACGGTGGTGAATCCCAAAAATGACGCTCACGTCATGGCCATTGTTACTAGAAGTGGGAGAACCCTTGAAAATAATGTTAAAAATCTTGATGACAACCCTTGTGATAAGGGTGTTGGGAGCCAAGTGAGCAAATCAAGAACTCGGCTTGATAATTCAAAAGAGGAAACTCAAATTTCACAACAGCAAGGTGTTGACGGGTCGGAAAAAGTGGAAGCGAAGGAGGTAAGCCCACAAGTGGTTAATCATGGTAATGCAAAATCGAATGAAAACTTGGTTGTCTCTAAGCCACAAGTCGAAATTCCCCCTCCATTCCCACAAAGGTTTAAGAAGAAAGAAGATGATTCGAAGTTCAAGAAATTCCTTTCTAAATTTAGCAACCTTTCGGTAAATATACCATTGTTGGAAGCCCTACAAGAGATGCCCGGGTATGCTAAGTTTATGAAAGAATTGGTAACAAAGAAGAGAACCATGGACTTCGAGACAATTGAAGTTACCCATAATTGTAGTGCTATAATGTCTAGTATGATGGTTGTGAAGAAGGATGATCCGGGGACATTCACTATCCCATGTACTATTGGGGTGTATCAATTTGGGAAAGCCTTATGCGATCTTGGAGCAAGTATTAACTTAATTCCATTAGCCATATTTCGGAAGTTGGGTTTGGGAGCCCCGACACCAATGACAATGCGGCTATTGATGGCCGACCGCTCTATAAAAAGACCCATGGGTGTGTTGTGTGATGTGCTTGTGAAGGTGGATCGTTTTATTTTTTCGGCTGATTTTGTGATCTTGGATTGTGAAATTGACCATGAAGTCCCCATTATTCTTGGTAGACCATTTTTGGCTACCGGTCGAGCTTTAGTTGATGTTGAATACGGTGAAATAAAACTCCGGGTAAACAACGAAGAGGTATCATTCAATGTTTTCAAGTCCATGAAACAACTTATGGACTTACAAGTTGTCTCCGTAATTGATGTGGTTGATGATGTCGTGGCTAAGACTATGGAGGCTGAATTTGTTAGAGAACCTTTGGTGGTAGTCTTGTGGAATCTTGAAAGTGAAGGGAATGAAAGATATGAAGAAGAAGTTGCATCCTTGAAAGGTTTTGGGTCTTACCCGAAAAATCCTTGTAAGTTGGATCTAAACTTGAAAAATTGGGAAACTCCTCCCGCGAAGCCTTCAATTGAGGATCCACCATAAATCAAACTCAAACCATTGCCACCTCATCTCCGGTATGTGTTTTTGGGAGAAGGGGAAACTCTACCCATTATTATTGCAAGTGATTTGTCATCTAGGCAAATTGAGGTGTTGAAATCGGCGGTGAGTCAGTATATTCGGGCACTTGGATGGACTATAGTGGATATCATTGGGATTCCACCCAGAATATGCACTCATAAGATCAAGCTTGAGCCCGAGTTTGTAGCAAGTGTAGAGCATCAAAGAAGACTAAATCCCCCAATGCAAGAAGTTGTGAAGAAGGAAATCATCAAGTGGCTTGACGCGAGTGTAGTTTATCCTATCTCGGATAGCACTTGGGTAAGTCCAATACAATGTGTTTCAAAGAAAGGTGGTATCACGGTAGTCCCAAACAAAAAGAACGATCTTATACCCGTCCATCCAATCACGGGTTGGAGAGTGTGTATTGATTATAGAAAGTTAAATTCTTGGACTGAGAAGGATCACTTCCCCATGCCCTTCATGGATCAAATGCTTAATAGGTTGGCGGGTAGAGGATAGTATTGCTCCCTCGACGGATATTCAGGCTATAATCAAATTTCCATAGCTCCCGAAGACCAAGAAAAAACTACTTTCACTTGTCCCTATGGAACTTTTGCCTTCAGGCGCATGCCCTTTGGGCTATGCAATGCACCGGCCACTTTTAGACGGTGCATGCTTTCTATCTTTTCTGACATGGTAAAGAGTTCTATTGAGGTGTTTATGGATAATTTTTCAGTGGTTGGTGATACTTTTGAAAATTGCCTTGAACACTTGGAGAAGATGCTTGCAAGATGTGTGGCGAATAATCTTGTGTTGAATTGGGAGAAGTGCCACTTTATGGTTAAGGAGGGGATTGTTCTTGGACACAAAATATCAGGCCGAGGAATCCAAGTAGATCAACCCAAGGTGGAAGTCATTGCTAAGCTACCACCTTCAATATCTGTCAAAGGGGTCCGGAGTTTCCTTGGCCATGCGGGTTTTTATAGGAGGTTTATTAAAGATTTCTCTAAAATTGCCCATCCGATGTGCAAACTCCTTGATAAGGAGGTCACTTTTGAATTTAATGAAGAATATTTGAAGGCATTCAATTGCCTTAAAGAGAAGCTTGTCTCAGCCCCGATTATCGTGACCCCAAATTGGTCACAACCATTTGAACTCATGTGTGATGCTAATGGGCTGGCATTGGGAGATGTGCTTGGACAACTAAAAGAGAAACTTTTTCATCCCATCTATTATGCTAGCAAGTCCTTAAATGATGCTCAAAAGAACTACACTATTACAGAACAAGAATTGCTAGCCGTGGTGTATGGGTTTGAGAAATTTTATGCTTATTTGTTAGGAACAAAAGTCATTGTGCACACTGATCATGCTGCTCTCCAGTATCTGATGGCGAAGAAAGAAGCAAAACCTCGATTGATAAGATGGATTCTACTACTTCAGGAATTTGATTTTGAAGTGAAGGATCGAAAAGGGTGTGAAAACCAAGTAGCCGACCATCTGTCACGTCTTGAGATAAATGAGAACATTTGGGGAGATGTTGATCTTGATGATACATTCCCGGATGAACTGGTCATGAGCTTGAAAGAGAGCACTCTACCATGGTATGCCGACTTTGCAAACTATATAGTGAGTGGACTCCTTCCTGATGAGCTGAGTTACTATCAAAGGAAAAGATTCCTCCATGATATGAAGCGGTACTTTTAGGATGAGCCCTATCTTTTTAGGGAATGTGCAGATGGAATCATACGACGATGCGTCATGGACGAGGAGATAAAATCCATTCTTGGAGCATGTCATTCTTCTCCTTTTGGTGGCCACCATGGTGCTGTGAGAACCGCAGCGAAAGTCCTTCAGTGTGGGTATTATTGGACTACCATTCACCGTGATGCACACGAGTTAGTAAATACTTTCATTCAATGTCAAAAGCATGGTGGTATTTCGAGGAGGCATGAAATGCCTTTAAGACCCAATCTTGAGGTGGAGCTATTCGATGTATGGGGCCTTGATTTTATGGGTCCATTTGTGAGCTCATATGGTAACAAGTATATCTTGGTGGCCGTTGACTACTTGTCCAAGTGGGTCGAGTCCATTGCCTTACCAACCAATGAAGGTAAAAGTGTAACTCTCTTCCTAAAAAAATGCATTTTCACCAGGTTTGGAACTCCTCGAGCTATCATTAGTGACGTAGGGTCACATTTTTGCAATCGGTTATTTGAAGCTTTGCTTGAAAAATATGGGGTGCGGCATAAGGTGGCGACTCCATATCATCCTCAAACGAGTGGCCAAGTGGAAGTTTCCAATCAGGAGATCAAATCTATCTTGGAGAAAACCGTAAATGTAGGGCGTACAAATTGGGCAAGGCAACTTGATGATGCTCTGTGGGCATATAGGACAGCACTCAAGATTCCTATTGGCATGTCGCCCTATCAGTTAGTGTTTGGAAAGGCTTGTCATCTCCCGGTTGAATTAGAGCACAAAGCTTTGTGGGCCTTACGGAAATTGAACATGGTTTGGGTGGATGCCTCGAAATCAAGAGTAGATCAACTTCATGAGTTAGATGAGTTCCGACTTAAGGCATATGAGAGCTCAGCATTATACAAGGAGAAAATGAAGAAATGGCATGATGCCAAGATCTTAAAAAGAGAGTTCCATGCAGGTGATAAAGTGTTACTCTTCAATTCAAGGTTAAAACTCTTTGCGGGGAAGCTAAAATCCAAGTGGTCTGGCCCTTTTGTTATGGTTAATGTCTTTCCTAGTGGTGCTATTGAGCTCGAGGACCATGAGAAAAGGAGGTTCATGGTAAATGGTCAAAGATTAAAACATTTTTATGAGGGCGGACCTGGAGAGGCTAAGGTTGAGTTGCTCCATTTTAAGGATGTGTGATGATGAGAAACAACGTCGAGCCACGACGATAACCAAGCCGCTTCTTGGGAGGAAACCCAAGGTTACTTATATTCGTTTTAAGTTTGTTTGATTGCTAATTCTTAGTTGTTTTGGTGAATGTAGGTGAATAATGCTAAGTGTGGGAGCTTGGATACACTGTTTTGAGTTAAATTAATCACCTGCTAGCGCACATGACCACATGACCACGCATGTTGGAACGCATGAGGCCAGCAGGTGGAAGGCAACATTCTGCCTGGGGGCAAGGAGCCACCTGCGTGCGCAGCCCAGGCACATGCGTGCGCAGGCTAGCAACGCAGGAGGCTCTGCCTTATGCCTGCCTCAAGCAAGTTTCCCCATATGCGTGCATAGGTGACCCTCCGCAGGTGGCTACAGATCTGCTCCAACACGCCCAGGTACACTACCCAGGTAAGGACGCCCACCTACGTGCGCATCTCCCCACGTGCGTGCGCATGGTGGGGCGCAGGTGGGGGTGGCCCTCCGAAAATTTTTTTAAGTGAGTGGGTTGACCCGACCCAAGTTGACCCATTCTCTTCCTTATAACATGACCCATACCCACAACCCAATCTTTTAAAGACCCTCTCCACAACCATCGGTTTTTCTCTCTTTCTAAAGACAAGAAAATTCTTACTTCATCTCACTTTCAAATTCAAAGAGGCTTGCACACATTGTTTTCGTTCAGCTCAAGAATCTCCATCTTCCACCTTCTCTTGTTGTTACTTCACCTCTTCTTTTAGGTTGGTAAGCTTATGTGGTTTAATCTTTTCTACGAAAGAGTTTGATACAAATGGTGATTCATGGTTTATACTCGATTTTTGTGAAGAATTGATTCATATGGACTTTCTATGGTGTAGTTTTGATGTTGTTGTGGTTTGTTTGAGTTGGGAGTGATGCTTCATATACAATTGGGGAAGTCTTGAGTACCCAAAAGTTTATGCCCACCATGTGTTTGATTATATTCCAATATGAGCATTTCCTTGTATTTTCTCTTGTGCATGAATTAAGAGAACTACACATGGTTCCTTGAACTTATCTTGAGCTTTATTCCATCTCCAAATGATGTGTTACAATAGTGTAGAGAAAATGTGTGAATTACATGATTTTTCAAGTGCCATGATTCTTAATGTATTTCTCCACTTCATGAGGCATAATTGGTGATTCTTGTTGACAAAATAAGTTAGTAAGCACGCTTGTTCATAAAAAAAATGCATGGTTTACCCTATGATAGATTAGGTGACACCATTCTTAAGGGTAAAACGTTGTTTTTGTTCTCCTTCGGGTCATGATGGATTGTGTTTGAGATATAGTGGTCCAAATATACTCCTAGGTGCCTTCATATAGAATTTTGCTTGGCATTCACATTAGTTAACATAGTTTTCATTTTCTTTTCCTTATTGAAAATCCAAAAACATGTTTTACCTTTGGTTTGTGTGGTTTATTTCTTCTGATTCTTTGTAGGGGATGTCTCCAAGGAAATCAATGCCACGAGGAGCAAAGAAAGATCATCACAAGGACAAAGGCAAGGCCATTGCCACTACTTCGCAAAGAAAAGCTCCCACACAACAAGGACACTCTAACACCCCTGATGTGCAATACACACTTGATATCTCAAAGGAGATGGCCAAAGATGTTGATAAACTCAGATTTTCCAACGCAGAAATGCGTGACCTTTACAATGAATGGGTGCACACTAGGGGCTTCAACCCTGAGAATGATCATTTCCCCGATATTGTCAGATAAGTCAACAAGTTTGCTTGGGAAGTATTCACTGATATTAATCCAGAATCGCCCCCGTGCTTTTATTTTCCTAATCTTGTAAAGGAATTCTATGCCTCCTACGTCATTCGGCACAATCAACAAAAGTATAAAACACAGTGGCAGATCAACCTTGCCTTCGGAGTGTACTTGTTAGAGGAGTGGAAGTGTCGTGCTCCACTTCTGCAATTAACAAGTTATACTTTGGTCGTGATTGCGCATCGGGGGTTGAGAGCAAGATGCGAATGCTTGAGGAGTACGCTCATTTTCCATGGCTTTCCAAAATAATTGCTAAAGGTCTTCCACTATGGGCAAATAGGATTGGACAAATCAAAAGACGAGATCTTTCTATTCAAGCCAAACATTGGCTTGGTTTTGTGGGAAATCGATTGCTTCCTTCCACCAATGATCAAGATGTCACTCTTGAAAGGGCTATTCTTGTGGGTTGTATTATGGATGGGTTGGATGTCAACCCGGGAGAGATAATTACTGAAGTGATAAAGCTCCGATCCAAGCAAGTGGGCACGCTACTACCTTTTCCTGCTCTTATATCGGCTTTATGTGCAGTCCACCACGTTTCTCTCTTCCCAAAGATTGACAAGAAAATCAAATGCATGGGAGTCATTGATATTCGTACCAGTCAGGATGATGATAATCCAGTAGGTTTAAAGAGAAAGTTTGGTGAGGATTCAGGTTCTTCCATGAAAGAGGTGCCCACTGCTAGCACCTCTCCTATGACTTCTCATGTTTCAGCCCATGGTGACATTCATCTAGATCATGATCTCCCTCAGGCACCGCCTCCCGCATACACTATGCAGCCGGCGCAGCCTCCTCGGTCTTCCACGCTGACATTTGCTAAGGTTGCAGCCATGACTTTGGAAAATGACAGCTCTATCTCCCGCTTGGTGGCCGACATTCCTCATTTCATTCAGGTGGCTATTGAGCGGAGCCTTGGACCTTTACGTGCTCAGATGGTAGACTATGAGTGGAGATTATCCGCGGTTGAGGCCCGGGAGGATAGTGAGGCAGTTACTACTCTTAGGACAGATCTTGCTAGTCTGCGTGATGAGATGCAGTCGATGCAGCCCTCCATCTCTTTTGATGATACCCAGTTAACTATCCCACAAGCGGAGACAGGCCCCATCCTTCCATTTGCATACTTGTTCGGGTATTCTCCTGTGGGGGAAGAGACAGGGATCGAGTTCGGCACGGGGCTCTCTGAGGATCAGCAGGTGGAATTGGCCAAAAGAAAGTCCATTGAGGAGCTCCAGGCACAGGCAGTTGGTGTGGCCCTAGTTCTCGGCCTTTTAAGGAGGTTCATACAGGAGCCCAATCTAAGGAGGCTCCTACTGTTACAGCCACAGCTTCAGCACAGCCTTCACATGATACAGATTCGAGCGCCTAGTGTGCCTCAGGGAGTTTTGTCTTTCACTCCCTTCCTTCTTGTTCTATATTGATTGCATTGGGGACAATGCAATACTTTTTAGTGGGGGGGGGCCAATTCATTCATTTTACTTTATGGTATGTAATATTAATTCATGATTCTATTTGGATGCCATCTTGTTATGAGTTGCTACTCGGATATTGCCCTTGCCGGGCCATTCATTTGTGTTGATTCGGATATTGCCCTTGCCGGGCCAATTTTGTTGATTCGAATATTGCCCCATCTTTGTGAAGTTGTGATTTGGATAGTGCCCTTGTCGGGATCTTTTTGCATGCTAGTCCTAATTTAAGTTTGGGGGAGTGGAAGAGGTTCAAAGGTCCCTCCAAAATTGTCGTGGCAAACAAAAAAATGATTTGATAAAATGATTTTGTATTAAAAAAGAAAAAAAAAAGAGTAAAGTGATTCCAAGCCTCCTCTTGTGTGTGACCTGTTAATTCAGTTTCTGGCTCATTCTTCATAAGTCTTTGACTTAAGAGTAGGTTGTCAAGTTCATTTGCTCAAGTTTGAGGGAAGGACTAGCTTTCTATTTTAAAGAAAAAGTGTCTAGTGTGGTGAGGTTTTTGATTAATTCTTGTACACACATGATAGTCTAGAACTTGCCCCGCGTGTATTCAAGGCAAAATTTGGGACCTAACTTGGTTTAGAGAATGACCTGAGGCCATCTTGTCCACCATTTGACCTAAATTCCCACCTTGACATTTATCCCTAGTTAACCCATTTGAGACTTTCACCACTTTCTTCTTGGATACGACCATACTATGACACCCCACTTTCATCTTTGACAACTCTTTTTCTTGTCTATCACTCAATCTCTGTAGACACATCGCATGATTTTAATGTGAACCACTATAGGCAAAGGCCTGAGCTCGGAGAAGCATGATTGTGAAAATGGTTGAGATGGAGTTAAAAGTTAAGTTGGAGAAAAACAAAAGATGTATAAGATTTTAAAGGGAGGTGTATGCTTGGTTGTTGCATAAACAAATGAATAAAGAAATATAATGGAGAGAAAAGTTTGTTGAAAGAAAAGAGAGGCATGAGTTACTAATGAATAAATGAAAGGGCCCCAAAAGCAAATGAAGAGGGAATTTCGGTTGGAAGGCTATATATAAAAAATTAAAAAAAAAAAGAGAAAAGAAGACAGAAGAAAATCAAAGACAACGCAAGCAAAGGCTAATAAGGTGGAGAGCTTGAATAAAGTGGGCCTAAGAAATGATAATGCGATTGTGCTTAGGGAAATCTTCTAGTCAATTGATCCATAAACCCTTTCTCTCAACCGAACCTTCATCATTGCCCGCAAGTCCTTGGTAACTTAAAACCTTGTTGGTCCCCATTAGTGGCGAATGACACAAAGGGCAAGCCTATGGTTCTACGTGTGGTACTTGAATTTCTTTGTGAGAGTGAGAGAAAGTTCTTTCTATCCTTACCCCCCTAGTGAATCACATTACCTTGTGGGGGTGGAGAAAATTTTTGCAAGTGATAGGCATGGATACCTTGAAAGAGAGAGTGATGTCCTACCTTCAAATTGGGAAAATGAGCAAGACAATTTGCAAGTTGGAAATGAGACAAACTCTGAAAAATCTTGTGTCACACCATGAGAATCAGCCCAACCTGAAAATTATTTGTTTGAGGAATTTGTCTCTTGGTTGATAAAGATTGATTTGTGAAAAAGAAAGCATGATTCGCTTGTTTGTCATGACTTATTGGAGGAACCGATTGAACTTTATAGGCTTAATGTTCTAGTGATGTCCCTTGTGGTTGTTCATGATTAAGAGCATCCTTTTCTTTTCACTTTAGATGTTCTTGATTACTTGAGGACAAGCAATAGTTTAAGTTTGGGGGAGTTGATAAGTTGACATTTTACCCGATTATTAATACATTTGAGCTTGGATTATCTTGAAATTCGCATTGATTCGATATAAATTCTCATGTTATATGGCTCTTGTATGCAGGTAATGGATGAATTCGAGCCCGAGCTAACCATGCGAGTCAATGGGAGTTTGAAAAGTGAAGAAAGGATGCTTGATTTAACACCCGGGGAGAGTAACAACCACCTGCGCACGCAGGTCATAAGATGCTCACGCAGGTGGCTGACTGAGGAGCCAAGCAGGGTGAGGCAGTGTCATCTGTGCTAGCCTCCTGCACGCGCAGGTCAGCCATATGCGCTAGAACCTGCGCCAGCAGATGGCTAGTGCAGTGGCACTTCCATAATTTTGCTGGATGCGATTTTTAGCTATAAAATGTAATTTTTCCAGCTCTGGAAAGGATCTTTTGGGGCATTTTTGAAAAGATAGAGTAAAGGAGAGTGAAACCCTAAGGAGAAACAAGTTACATTCTTGCATTTTTTGGATCAAATTCGTGAAAACATTTGGATTCAATGAAAGTTTGGGAAGAGAATTTGGGTGATTTTCTTCTCTCTTATTTTATGAGTAGCTAAATTCTCTACTTGGGGTTATGCTTGAATAAGATGTGATAATTGTATGGGTTTTGTTTATTTGATTTATGTTTAGATAATTGCCATGGGTTTTAATCCCATTCTATGCTTTCATTCAAATTAGGGATTGCAAACTCTAATTAATTTTAGAGCTCTTGTCATCCTTGACAAAGGGGACAAGGGTGAGGAGTGGGTGTGAACAATAACTTGATGTATGTCATTTAATAGCATCTCTTAGACATAAGGGTGCTAATTGAGGTATTGGATCGGTCTTATAATCTGCACTTTTGAGGTGTTCGAAAGAACCCAATTGTGAAACCTTGGTGTTTGGTTGACAAATCAACACCAAGCACCTGTGATCTAACCTACCCAAGGCCCTTAGCTAAATGTAGTTAAATGTTCAATTTACCCATACACAATTTCAGTCTTACGATGGCATAACCCCAAGTCTTGTAATACCCTTGGTCTTAACTCCTCCTCTCTACTCATGAACTTGTGTGTCCTAAGTTACAAAAGTCTAAATAGTTACAAAGTAACAGACAATAACCCCC
This sequence comes from Capsicum rhomboideum, assembly GCA_031232105.1. NCBI lineage: Eukaryota > Viridiplantae > Streptophyta > Magnoliopsida > Solanales > Solanaceae > Capsicum > Capsicum rhomboideum. Next base: position 85,498,331 of record CP124712.1, read on the forward strand.
CCATTTACTTTTATGTATTATTTTTATAGCATCGCGTGTTAGCACTAGTTGCTTGTGACACTTAGAGGTGAAAGCTATCGCATCCATTCCTCGTGGATTCGATCCCGACTCCAAGTTGGGTAATTATATTGCTAACGATTGCTTACATTCTATTGTGGGGTGTATTTGAGCGTTATCAGTGGTCTAGGAAACATACGGGGCCTAGAGCCTCCTTGGGACCTCATAGGTGGTCCCATAGGTCTAGCCCTTTTGGACTGTCCCCTATCAAATTCATGTACCCTTCCTCTCTGTCTTTGATCTTTCATTTTCTGGGTGAAGGCTTGTATTCTAGCTATGTCCATGTCTTTGTTCAAGGCAGCAATGGTGCAATCCCTTACCAGATATGGCTCTAACCTGTCCATGTATCGATGGACTCTATCTGTCATCGTAGCCACCACATTTCGCGCATATCAAGCCAAGTAATTAAATTGCAAACTGTATTCCCTGACGCTCAGATTTCCTTGATGGAGATTTAGAAACAGATCCGCATGTGCCTCACGGATCTCATAGGGCAAGTAATGATCAAGGAAAGTTGTTTTAAATTCTTCCCAATTAGGTGGATTTGCACCAATATCACGGGATTTCTTCCAATCCTCATACCACAATATCGCCTCCCCCTTCAATCTATACGCAGCAAGTTCAACTGTTTCTACCCCCGTCACATGCATAACTTCCAAGGCCCTCTGAATTTGATCCACGAAGTCCTGTGGATCTGCTTTCGGATCTGACCCAGTGAATATAGGAGGGTCCAGTTTCAGAAAATCCTGTGTTCTGCGACTCGCCACTCTAGCCGCATCATCATCATGTGTCATTGGACCACCGAGTCCTTGACTTTGCGCTGCCACTAACTATGTCAACATATGAACTGCATTTCTCAGATCCTGATCTGTGGCAATCATTGGCGGTTCTACGGGTACTTCTCTACCAATCGGCTCTTCTGGAGCTGGAAAAGTAGACGAAGACCACGATGAAATTTCAGCATTTGCTCCACCTTGAATGGCTTGGTCAGGTGGCAATCTACTCATTCCTTCTTCAGCAGGAACATCTACTTGCTTCCCTTTACCTCTACCTCTTCTCGTAATTGGAATTTTGACTATACCAAAGAAAAACAATTACCATGATCAGATACAATTCAACTTACAACACTGGCTCTATTACACGATCTAGAAGTGAAGAAAAAAAACAATATCCTAAATGTCCCGCATCCTCCTACTTATAAATATGGTGCACAACACATCGATAAGTAAGACTCTACTCAGACACGGCTTTGTAGACACCCTTAGAACGACCTGCTTTGATACCACATTTGTCACGCCCCGAATCCCATCGGGATGGATTGGCACCCGTAGCCGACATGGCCCGAGAGAACCAAGCTTTGCTTCTATTCATTCATATGCATGTCATAGGCAACACCACCATTACGTAAGAACATGAAAGGCGAAATACGGAAAAACATGGAACATGGGACATATATATATATATACATATGTGAAACTTGGCTGTTGAGGCCATCAAGTCAAAATATCATATACCACCTTACATTCATACACCCACACATGTCTACAAAAGCCTCTACATAGATATTTACCAAAACCAACTGAAAGTCGGGACAAGTCCTCGCTTTAGACAACATATACAACACCAAAACATATGTGCAACTGTGACTCAGAGAAGCCCCGAACTAATTGGAGCTCACCAACGATCCGCAACAATTGGCAACCTACTGTGGAGGCCTACTAGTACCTGCGCCTGCAGCAAGTAAGGTAAATCCCCCAAGAGGGGTCAGTACGAAGAATGTACTGAGTATGTAAGGCCATGTGAAACTTGTATGATAAGTAAATATGCCAATGAACTCAAATACAAATGAATGGTCAATATGGATAAGTCACTGTTTTGTACTTTGGAAACCATGTATATTGCTTTCATTACTTTCATTGTATCTTTACTTCTGTGATTATTCATCTTTGCCTGTGACTTGTGATACCCGGGCCCCGACTGAACAGTGGGTTTTAACATAATATATCGTTATGTTGGGATCGGCTCGGGCTAGGCTTATGCCCCTAGAGCTGCCACCCATGAATTAATATATATCGGGATCGGCTTGAGCTAGGTTATTACCTCTAGAGCTGCCACCCATAAACCAACATTTCAGATTCGGCTCGAGCTAGGTTATTACCCCTAGAGCTACCCCCTGTCAGGATCGGTCTGAGCTAGGCGTATGCCTCTAGGACTGCCCCCTGATCCAATAATCTCGGGATCGTCTTGAGCTAGGCATTTGCCCCCAAAGCTACCACCCATACTTGATCATTGACCACATATGCATTACTTCATTTATTACTTTGAGATTGATACAATGATAGTTACAACTTTACTTTAAGCTTTGGATCATTAACCAATGAGTATGAGACATGTAAATAAACATTGTGAGAAACATAACATCATTCGAACCATAACACCACTGGAACCATTAGACAGTAATTCTTGAACAAGAGACATGAGTATAATCACTATTGGAACATTGGAACATAACCCTATTGAGCTTTTGGAACATTAACCATGAATATGAGATATGAGATTCGCAATTGATCAATGAGTAGGAAACATATGATAATGACCATTGATAACCAGATATAGGATACCTTAGCACATTTCAGGATGGGACAAACGTAATGTCAATGTGAATACTATTTGCCGCAGAAAGATACGGACAGAGTAACCTTACATACCTTGTATTCTCAATACGAATATACAATCTTAGATGCGTATACAATAGTCCCGCTTCTTCTTTATGTTTCACTCTACAACAGAAATACATAACAGAATTGACATTAATCACCAACTACCTTACAAATGCATATAACGTCAATGAGTTACATTTTTGCCTTTAAAATGTCATTTCCCCCTTGACAATACCATTGATGAAATTATCATACCAATAATCCCACAATATTCCATACATTGACCAGTACATGATAATCAATAACATTTCACCACAACACTTCTCCTTTACACTTTCTCATCCACACCATATCACAAATAATCCATCAATTCACCTTAATACACTTCATAGCACATATCGGCCAAAATCTCATAATTTACACTTGTAGAAAAATAACAAGTTTAATAAAAAAATCACACCATACATGTTCATATTTTATCCATACCATGCTCTTTCATCAAAGTCACAAGTCATATTTCAAGCTTAAATCCCATGGATCACAAATCTTTTACCAAAAACACAAGACACCATGTTCAACACTTCCAAGCATAACCAACATGATTTACATACTCTCCCATGCATATAGTATATTAATCCATAACAATAATCACTTACCCAAGCTTAAAAAATGATGATCTTGCTCCAAAAGTTGGCTTTGAGTTCTTAGGGTTTTGAGAGAAAAATGGTTGAGAAATGTTTAGAAAGCATGAGAATGTCCAATGAATAAAATCAGATTTTTCGGTCCCTTTTATAAGCCTTTAAGTCCATCCTTAGACATTAAATGTAGTATTCTAGAAGGTCAAGGCAAGAATGGGTCTTTTGACCCATTTTGGTCCCATGTCTTCTTCTCAATTTTGGGCCTTTTGTTGGGCCCAATTCACTTAATCCAATAAAATCAATAATTTCTCATGTTTAAATCATCTCATACGTGTTACAACAATATTCCCACTCACTCTATTCATATCTGTAGCCTCAATCTCAAAAACAAGTGATTCTAGCCACGTATGGCTTATTTTGACCACAAGGGCAAAATCGTCATTTTGATGCCAAATTCGTTCACGAGTAATTTTACCATACCAATATAATATTTCATTCATTCTATGTATATACTCATGGTTTTAGCAGAAACGTGGCAAAAATCGGCTCGGTACGTCCCCGGGCACCCTAAGGATTTAAGAAATTTCCAACGTTGAAAAAGTGGCAAAACCAGTATGGCACGCCCTTGGGCATGCCAGATTGCTGCCTGTGGGCTAAAAATTTTAGCCCAGAGTGGCGTGGCACGCCCTCTAGCACACCCCACACTTAGTTTTTCAAATAATTCTGTTTTTCGACTTTTCTTCGCGGATTTGGTTAGATATTTCAAGTCCTATTCTTTAACTTACTTCTTACCCTTAATATACTTGTTTAGAGGTCCTCTTAGCCTCATTTTGAACCCCACAAATGCTCCAAAAAATCACAAAACACCTCCTACAAAGGGCTAATCACATGTACGAGGCCAAATTTTAATTTTTCTCCTCATTAACATTACCAAAGACATACTTATAGCTCTCGACACCCAAGTAAACATTAGTTAATGTCGTCAAGTAGGGTTGGGAAGGTAAGGGGTATTACATTCTTCCCCCCTTAGGAACATTCATCCTCGAATGTTAATAGTATCGCTTCAATTACGACAAATGCATCTCTATACTAGCATACATATACATAAACACTTAAGGCTCATGAATACTTACTTTTTATTGCTCCGCTTCCGCGCTTTGAACTTCTTGGTCCATTTGAAATAGATAGGGGTACTTGGATTTCATCATTTCCTCCGCTTCCCATGTGACCTCCTCTACTTGTTGATTTCACCACATGACTTTCACTGAAGCTATGTCTTTATTCCTCAATCTTTTTACTTGTCGATCTAGAATAGCAATAGGTACCTCATCATAAGTAAGATCCTCTGTAACTTGAACATCTTCAATTAGAACAATACGAGATATATCTCCTATGCATTTTCGAAGTATTGAAACATGAAATACTGGGTGGACTGAGGAAAGTTCTTGAGGTAGTGCTAATTCATACGCAACTTACCCAAATCTTCTAATGATTTCATATGGGCCTATGTAACGTGGACTCAATTTTCCTTTCTTTACGAACCGCATTACCCCTTTCATCGGTGACACCTTTAAAAATACCCAATCACCTATGGCGAATTCAAGCCCTCTTCTTCTAACATCAGCATATGACTTGTGGAGACTTTGGGCCGTTTGTAACCGCTGTTGGATCACTTTAACTTTCTCCATAGCCTGATGAACAATATCTGGCCCAAGTAAAGCAGTTTCACCCGCTTCAAACCATCCAATTGGTGATCTACATTTCCTTCCGTACAAGGCTTCATAAGGTGCCATTTTAATACTTGAATGATAGCTATTGTTGTAAGCAAATTCAATAAGAGGCAAATGGTCATCCCAACTGCCTTGAAAATCTAACGTACAAGCTCGTAGCATATCTTCAAGTGTCTGAATAGTACGTTCTGCTTGTCCATCAGTCTGAGGATGGAAAGTCGTACTCAAATTCACCTGTGTGCCCAAAAACTGCTGAAAAGATCTCCAAAAGTGCTCTGTGAACTGTGCTCCTCTGTCTGATATAATGGAAAGTGGAATACCATGCAATCATACTATCTCTTTCACATACAACTTCGCATAATCCTCAGCTGTATAGGTGGTCTTGACTGGTAGAAAATGCACTGATTTGGTAAACCTGTCCACTATGACCCATATAGAATCAAATTTCCGCAATGTACGAGGCAAACCTGTGATGAAATCCATATTAATCATATCCCATTTCCAGACTGAAAGATTGATACATTGCATGTAACCTCCCAATTTCTGATGCTCTACTTTCACTTGTTGACAATTCGGGCATTGAGCGACAAATTCTGCAATGTCCTTTTTCATATTTCCCCACCAATACACTGCCTTTAAATCATGGTACATTTTAGTAGCACCCGGATGAATAGAATAGCACGAATGATGCGCCTCTGTCATAATTCGTTTCCTCAACTCATCTATAGCTGGTACACATAATCTGCCTTGGCATTGGAGTACTCCTTCTGGTGTAAGATCAAATGCCTTTGTCAAATTCTACTGTACATTTTCTTTTAGCTGCAATAACATATAATCCGCAAACTGCTTCTCTTTCACTTCAGCTATTAAGGAGGATTCTGCTGCATTTTGCACAATAACCCTTTCACTTGGAGATTCTATAAGGCAAACTCCTAAGCTGACTAATTGATGTAAATCTTTGATTATCTCTTGCTTCACAGTCAACTGGCCACTAGTGCTTTCTACTGTCTTGCGGCTCAATGCATCAGCTACCACATTTGCTTTGCCTGGATGATAAAGAATATCAATATCATAGTCTTTTAAGAGCTTCAACAACCTTCGTTGCCTTAAATTGAGTTCCTTCTGCTTAAATAGATATTGCAAACTTTTGTGATCCGCGTAGATATAAACATGAACTCCATACAAATAATGAAGCCATATATTTAACGCAAAAACTACCGTTGCCAATTCAAGATCATGAGTGGGATAATTTTTCTCATGTGGCTGCAACTGTCGTGAGGCATATGCTATGACATTACCGTGTTGCATCAACACACATCCGAGACCAACCCCGGAAGCATCACAATACACTACATAACCTTCGGTACCTTCGGGAAGCACTAAAACTGGTGTGGAAGTTAATTTATCTTTCAACTTTTGGAAACTTTTCTCGCACACATCATTCCACTGAAATTTTACTGCCTTATGTGTAAGCTTTGTTAACGGTGCAGCAATAGAGGAAAAACCTTCCACAAATCTTCTGTAATAACCCGCCAGTCCAAGAAAACTACGAATCTCTGTGGGTGTCGTAGGTCTTGGCCAATTTTTCACTGCTTCAATCTTTTGTGTATCAACCTGTATCCCTTCATCTGACACAATATGACCCAAGAATGCAACTGATTTTAACCAAAACTCACATTTGGAGAACTTTGCATACAACTTACGCTCACAGAGAACCTGTAACACCTGTCGTATGTGATTAGCATGGTCCTCTGGTGATCTTGAATAAATCAGGATGTCATCTATAAATACTGTGATGAATACGTCCAGAAATGGCTTAAACACCCTATTCATCAAATCCATAAACACAGCTGGTGCATTTGTTAGTCCAAATGACATAACTAAACATTCATAATGGCCATACTGTGTTCGAAAAGCTGTCTTGGGTACATCTTCCTCTCTAAGTCTGACTTGATGGTAAACCGACCGCAAGTCGATCTTTGAAAAAAACTTGGCACCCTATAACTGATCAAACAAATCATCAATTTGAGGGAGAGGATATTTGTTCTTGATCGTTACCTTATTCAATTGCCGATAGTCGATGCACATTCTCAATGTGCCATCTTTTTTTTGTACAAATAATACCGGTGCACCCCACTGAGACATACTAGGCCTAATGAAGCCCTTGTCCAGCAAATCTTTCAATTGCTCCTTCAATTCACGAAGTTCTGCTGGAGCCATTCTATATGGGGGGAATAGAGATAGCTGAGTGCCTAGGATCACATCAATGCCAAATTCTACTTCCCGTTCTGGGGGTAATCCTGGAAGATCCTCTGGGAATACATCTAGAAATTCATTGACCACTGGAACCGACTGCGGAGTTAGTGGTTCCACATCATTATCTTTCACTCGTACTAAATGACATATGTAACCCTTAGCAATCATCTTCCTGGATTTCAGATAGGAAATAAATCTCCCTCGTGGTGCCCCTACATTACCCTACCATTCAAGAACATTTTCTTGCAGAAAACAAAAATGTACCTTTTTGCGGAAAACTCATTATTTAGCTATCTCCATTTTGATATTCATTAACTCTTTAAATAATTTTCTTCCTTCCCTTTTACAAGCTCTTTTCTCTCTGAGGCCGCTAGTGCGGGAATTGGGACGCTATCTTAGGGTCGATGCAAAAATTGTTCATTTTTCTACGAGTTTAGATGTGTCTCATCAAGAACTCTCAAGTTTTCATTCCTAGACTATTGTGAGAGAAATAACTAATTTGTGCATAAATGTTTGGCTTTGCATCTTCTGGTCTTCAAAAGATTCGATAGGGAGGTTGAGTATAAATATGGCTTAGTTGATAAACAAGAGCCAGTGGGTGAGTAAGGTGCAATTCAAGAAACTTGGAAAGTAGTGTCTTTTAATTCCAACCTAGTGTTTCTCTTCATCCAATGCCCGGTTGGGAACGAACATATGGTAAATTGGTATCTAATGTAACAACCTGTTCCGTCATTACTGAAAATATTTGTGGTAAAGGTATACGAATCTCATTTGTCATAGGTGTTAGGATCAATTCCTTGGTATATGAGTGCATTAGTTATGAATTAAGGTCATACAATACCCCTAGCACAAAGTTAAGTTGAAAGTGTCCTTACCGATTTAGTTTCGGGATAAGTTTAAACTAGGGTCAACTACAAAGAGCACTCCTCCTAGAATATAAAGTGTTATAGGGCCCAATACCCACCAAATTAAAGAACTCTGAGTCTCCTTTCCAACTTAACCAACTGTTCGTTAATCTGCTTCCTGATTAATATGTTTGGTTGTTTTACTGAAGCATGTTCATACTGAAAAGATGAGGCCGATGTAGCGGTATTAGGCCACTATAGTGGGAATTTTCCCGCTATAGCGGGATGACGACCGTTTATAAGGTTGTTTTTGGTGGGTTTCAGTTCCAGAACTCAAAATATTCATTCCCTAACCTTAGAGAGGCGATTTATTCAATTAAGTGTGGAAGACATATTTAACCTTACGCATTAATAAATAAAAAGCCTGCTATTCAAAACAAAACTTTATTACAAAAAGATACATTGTGGAATTCTACAAAACAACTTCCTAGAACCTAATCTAAATCGATACAAGAGCACTAAACAAATGGAGAAATGACCCGAGACACAGCATCTATGTATGAGTAGGATGACAGGAGCAGTTGAAGAATAAACACCGTTGTACCTATAGAAACTCCAACTGACCTGTAAAATGGCTAGATCCCCAAATAGAGATATAGTAAGTGTAGTATCAGTACCACCACATGTACTGGTAGGTATCATCGGCCGACCAGGGTTAGGAACATATAATAAAATATAGCAAACAAGAAAAAATCATGACAGGCATAAAGACTTAACGTCTGAACATACTTAACTTACTTCAACTTCCAAACTTACCGCCTTTCATTTATTTAAGCAATATTAATTTACCCTAAGGGCGTGACTAACTAACTATATTTTATGAATTAATCTAACCCACAATTCCTATGCACTTACCTTATTACAACAACTCTATATACTTCTCTCCCTCTCTCTTTAATCCTCTTTCATGACAATCCTCGCTCCGTATTATACTACCATTAACCATAGGGATTGCAACAACTAAGACAATTAATAACAACAACAACTTTACAAGAAGGGACACTACAACATACATCATGTATATAACTATATACACAGGGGAATAAGATTTATACATAATCCATAACATACCTTGTAGTCACACTTTGCAATCATGCACATTCACAACCGTCAATACAATCGGTCCACTCAAGGAACCATAATATATCATCAAACAACCGGTCCACACAAGGAACTAATTACACTTAGGTAGATCATTTACAAGTTTTGTCGTAACATAAAAATATGTATATAAATGTACATTCAAATGCATATGATGAATATATGTATGCAAGATGTACGTATCATCTCTTTCTCTTCTCAATCTCATCATCATCAATATCATGAACATCATGATCTCAATATCATCATCAATATCATCAACTTATCATCATTAATATCATCTCAATATCATGAACATCCTGATTTCAATATCCTCATCAATATCATCAACTCATCATCATCAATATCATTTCAACATCATAAACATCAAGATCTTAATATCATTATTAATATTATTATAAACGCAAGATGGAGTCAATAATTATAAGTAATGCCTGAAGGCAAATCGCAAACACCTAATTAAAAGCTGATGTAAGCAACAGCAATTGAAATAGAACTTACAATTAATGACAACCAAGTAAATGCAATCAATAATCACAAGTTCATCATTCCAGGTAACAACGAATATCTACTAATAGATGAAACTACAAATATGCTCGAAGGCCAATTCACCATTTGATCAATTGAGCATTATCAAAACCAATTATCAATCACAAACATGTCCAAATACCAATCAATCAAGTATCCATTTTAGGAGTTCACATTCCACCAACATTGATATCTACACTCTAAATCATCATCCTATTTCATTCGCCAATCTAACCCTTTTTTATTCATATTGAAATATGTAAATTTAGTTACTAACTAATAAATCTTACACTCAAGTCATCACTAAGTTTCAAGACACTAACTCCTTTAGTCGATCATTCAACCATTTGGTTCTATTCAACTTACAATTCTAGCAAAAGTCGTACACCTTTACACATCTTACTTTCTAGCACTTAGCAAAACTTGACTTTAGGTTCTTATGTTATATCATCACCTCCTCTTATCATAATAAATCCTCCTAACTATCTTCTAGCAAGAATAGCTATTCTTTTTAAGGTATTAAAGAATAATCATTGTTGCACCTATAGAAACTTCAACTGACCTACAACCATGGCTATACCCCCAAAACGAGATATAGTAAGTTTAGTATCAGCACAACCACACATACTGATAGGTATCATTGGCCGACCAGGGTTAGAGAATAAATAATAGCATATAGCAATCAAGAAGAGATTATAAATAATTATAAGCTCTTAAAAACAAAAAATACTTAACGTACCTAAGCATCCTTCAACCCCCAACTTAACACTTTCCCTTAATTTAAAACTTATAAATTTATCCTTAGAGTGGGACTAAAGTCACAATTTCATGGAACAACAAAACCCAAACCTCTTACGCACTCATCTCATTTAAAACAACTCCACACTCCTCTTACATTTATCTTTTCTCGTGATAACTCTCGCTCACTATTGGATTCTCATTACTACTGGTAATGCTACCACCAAGTCAATTAAATAGCAACAAAAATTTCGTAAACAAAGATGCTACAATACACTTTCACAAATACAACTATACACACAGGAGGATAAGATTTATATAAAATCAGGACATACCTTAGATTCACACTTTTCAGTAATGCACAATCACAAAATCATTAACTTACTAACCACCAGATCTTCTTCGTATCATTCCTTTTCAACTTATTTAATCAATTCACTTACACTTACACAGTCCAATCACCAACCAATCAGGTATTAGATAGTATACGATAATAAAATCACCACAGTCGATAACAACAATATAATAACAACCACGCAATAATGTTAATGCAATACCTAGAAATTATGTACACACATACTAGGGTTGGCAGGGACCCTTAGTTATGACCTGCAGGAAAAAATCTTAGTCCATATACCGTACCGACGTGGAACCCGATTCCAATATTAATTTGTGTTGGCGTGACACTTGCTCCCAATATCAACACAATAGGTAATCTCAACAAAATGCTCAAGGCATAATGATATATATATTCAAGTTCATTTATCATATCTCAACACTTAACCTTTAATTAATCATTCAACTAACAATCACAAGCATGCCTAAAGACTAATCACAATCATCTAACTCAAATATAAGCATAGAGTCAAATCAAGGCTACAACTATTTTTAATTACCCATTTGTACTCAACCATCAAGAATTATTACCAATCGACTACCGTCTATCTTTATCTTGACTACCATATTCACTTAAGGACACTTTATAACACTAATCCTTTCCACATTTGCTACACTAACATCAACCCTCATACGAGAGACTAAAACCCAAGCTTAGTTCTACCTATAAAACTATTTTTTTTTTCTCTTCTAACTCTAATATTAATTGTCCTCGAATCTACTGACTCCTTCTTCCACGACCATCACGACTCGGCCTATTTCCAGTCTACTACCAACCTAAAAACACATAAGACATTTCTATGTCTACCCAATAAATCCACCTCTTAACATACTTTTTTTAAATAAACTCATACCAACCACCATTTACCGACCTACCTCTAGTTCATACAAGCATAACAATCTTCAGCATATGAAGGGTAACACATACTATAAACTTAAACATGCATCACCAAATACATCTAAGCCATTACCCTAAATTTAGTTCATTATCAAATCCATCCAAAATCTGTGCAAGTAGTCCTAGACATGAAGTCTCCCATCAAAACTATAGTTATTACATAGATCTAACTCAAATCTACTATAATTAAACCATAACCTACCTTGTGGATGAGTTTTCTACTACAAAGAGTGAATATACTCTTCTCCAGTGTTTTAGCTATCTAATCCATCAAAGTTTCTTCAGCTAAATACTTAGAAATCACCCTCCCGAAACATAGCCTTTAAATCCTTATCGTTCTAAGCATAGGGTTTATCTAGCATGTTTTGGAGGAGGCAAACGATTGTAGAGACCACAAATGGGAGAAGAGATTTAAGAAAACTCGGGAGGCTTACTGCCTAACCATCACTGCGGCGATAGGAGTATCAATGTAGAGGTTTCATTGCAGCGATAGACCTGTCGCTGCAGTGATGGTTGGCAAGCTGGCCTAATTTGAAAATTTGGCCCAAATTAATTTTGGACCACAGATTTTATACCATAAAAATTATTTCTAATCCGACTCGAAATGCATTTTTGGTAAAATTATATTATCGAAATAATTTTTCACATAACGATAAAATGGATCGTTACTATAGTTACAAATTTACCCACCGTTCAATCCCGAATGGGTATGAAATCTAGAAGGGGAGTTTTAGCATGATTATCGAAACCCAACATTTCCAAAATGGTAGAAACTTAATGTAACCTCCAATTTATATTTAAAAAACTCAATAATACTTCCCAAACCACCGTCTTATAATTAAAGCAGAACCATTACCCAACTAGCCTATACACTACAGGTCACTAAGCTCAAGTCATAGCTTACGATTATTATATCTCAGGGAATATGATTTTGCAATGAAATTTATGTAACGGGAAATCTAAAATATATGGAACGCCACACAAGATTACCATGTATGGAAATTCAAGACAAAATTGGGACTCCACCTTACCCATCACTGTAGTGAGTAATTTGTCACCACAGCAACATCATTGCAGAGACAAACAGGTCATTGCAGCGATGCTCGGTAGTTTTAAAAGGGGAAGTAGGATTCATTTGTTCCCACTACTCAAAATTTTAAACTTCTCAAATTTTCTCTCACCTCTTCATGGCATCAAACTAAGGTAATTCTCCATTTTTACTACATTATTTACACATTTATCATCATAGAATCATAGAATTTAGGACTAAAATTCAAAATTTTAATTGGTTTTGGTGTATGTTTGGGCAACATCAAATTTTTGCCCTTTTTAAATGGATTTATGAAGCATGCTAGTCTATTTTACATTCTCAATGCTCCTACAGTATTCTAGGTGTAAGATTTACAATGTTCATGATGATTTTTTAGCTTGAAATGGGTAGAAGGTGAAGAGTCATCTTCCTTAAGGATTTCTAAGCCAATAGGGCTTGTACTGGGTGTTAATCACCCCCAAAATAGTATACAAGAGTTTAATAGCACTCTACCAAGCCTGATCTATGTATAAAACTAAAAAATTTGAAGAAAATTTAGAAATCCACCATTGAAGGGGGTCGGGACTATTGAGGAAAATGGTATCGCTGCAGCGGCACTTTTGTCACTGTAGCGTTGTTGTTGTGGTGATGCACTATCACTATAGTGACCTCGCTGCACTGACAAAAGCGTAGCTACAGCGATGGTCTAGCAGTGACCTACTTAGAAATTTTCAAATGATTTTTTGATTCCATTTTTTTTACGTAGCATCCCTATTTGGTTTGTAATTATGATTATATAACCCTTGCAAGACTATTTAGTATGGCTAACCCAAATGCTAACCAGTCTGCATACTGATGATTCCCCAACAATGTTGGTCGTACCCAATATGAAGAAGGAAGGATTGCTAAGGGCTTCATTCATGAAAGGGGATTTGTGATGAAGGATGTTGTAGAAAAGGTGCCTGAGTTCTTCAACCGATTGCATGCCTTTAGGTAAGAGATGCTAACAGAGCCCACCCTCACATGCAATCTGGAGATAGTCCGGGAGTTCTATGTTATACTTCTGATAGTGGACTAGTCATTACCTAATCCCACCATCTGCATTTGAGGGGTAAATGTTCCAGTGGATTCTGCCACCATCAATGAAACTCTAGGGGTGCCAAACCCCTCAAATGCACCCTTTGAAGTAAAGAGAGATGAGGTTAATCTAAAGTGGTTAGCAAGAACTTTGGTGTCGAAAGGTCAGGAAAACAAGGTACGGTGGATGGGTGTTCAGGGAACCAAAAGCATCCATTAATGGTTGAGGCTCGGAGGTGGCTGAACTTGGCATTCCAAAGGATCCTTCCTTCGAGTAATGTCACTGATGTGACCTTCTACCGGGCTATAACGTTAGCTTTTGCTCTATTAGAGATTGAAATGAATGTGGGGTTACAGATCATTGACGAGTGGAAGTTCTTCTATTTGGGAGGAGGGCCAACAAGGGACTTTTTCTTGCCTTCCTTGATTACTGAATTTTACAAGCCGGTGAATGTGCCTAAAAAGGGAGATGACCCTAAAAAGGAGTGTGATGTTCCCTTCAACCAACTGAATGTGAAGGTTTCATAAAGGGGAAGCAAGAAGAAGAGGAAAGAGGGGTCCGAGGGAGAGAGTAGCAGGGCCCTCAAGGGTGAGGGAGAGGATGACCCACCCTAGGAATCCATAGAGAGGGTGGAATATTACTTGGCTACTGTGAAGGACATCTTCCAGTAGCATTACATGCCTTCCTTGGGAGTGACTCCCTCTATCTCTATGGCTCTGCATAGCCTCCAGGCCTCCTACTCCACCCTCAGGCCCACGAGGACCGCCAAAAGGACTTAGATAAGGAGATGAAGAAAAGTGCCTCTCGAGACCATATGTTGGACCGGATGTGGAAGTCCATGATAGTAATCTTCAAGTGCGTCACCCCAACAAAAAGAGGTCCAAGTTGAAGACATTAGATGTGAAGGAGTTTTCCTTCCTAAGTGGAATGGAGGAAGAGGTCTCCAATGCTTCAAGCTTAAATGAGGACGAGGCCTCTAACTAGTTCCCCCCTCCCCCTTTATATATTTTTTTTATGGTTGGGTACCCCCGTTTGGGATATTTTCTAGACAATTTTTCTTTTTCCCGCACTTTTGAATATTTAATTTTATTGCAACTTAGCTTAATATACTACTAGCTTACTTATTATGTATGGTAAACTATTTCTTTTCATATATACTATGAATACAGGGTCATTTTTACAAAGCACAAAAGAACACAAAAATAAGGGATTCCATTGGCAGCATTCTGCCTAAGTATCACTACAGCGATATATCCATTGCTGCAGTGACTCTGTAGGAGCAACAAGGAGTCGTTGTAGCAAGCTCGCTGCAGTAATAAATCTATCACTGCAGCGGCTCCTAACTTGTGACTCTGAGCCTTGGTTTTCCCCAAATTTTCCCAATATGATGTTATCCTAAGAACACTTTGATACTTCTACTAACCGAGTTCTAGCAATTTTTAACTGAAGTCAAATTACCTATACATTAATCCACGCTCATTTACTGCATGTTTTCAAATTTCACGCCTTTTTTACACTTAACTAATAACTCAAAAGGTCTTACACCGGGGCAAGTTTATAACTTAACATTATCTCATAATAACTCCCTGTTAATATAACCAATCAATTAGTGAAAGAGTTACATTTACCACTCATCACTGAAAATCATTGTATTCCACGAACTCAAAAGCAAACCACATAAGGAATACATATAAAATTCTATCATAACAGAACAAAAATATTTAAAACACAAGTATCTTTTCGGTAAACATAACCAATCAATTAACAAAAGATTTACACTTACTGGTTGCACTGAAAACTCCAATATTCCACTAAATAAAATAGCATAACCATCTAGAAAGTTCACGTATCACTCATTTAAAATATAATTCACAACATTAAAATATGAGTCATATGCTTCTTATTGACCTCTACCAGTAGAATAACATTATTCTAACCTTCTGAACATTACCGAGATACCAATTGGGAACAACTAATTCCAATTGTGATTGTCGAGATATCAATTGAAATATGCCAGATACAAATTGGACTCAATTTGGGGAGACAACACTGACTAAGCACGATGGGAGAAAAGAAAATGAGATTGATTTCCTAGATACCTTGTAGTTTCCTACATATTTGATGTTGACGTCAACACACTAATCTGCAAGACTCTACTCGACATTCGCTCTTGTACTGGGAGACCAGTAACCTGGGCTGAGATACCAACTTATTATGACCCAAATCAAGGATCATGCAGACATCTACCTAACTCTACCCTAGATAGAAGAACCCTTACTACCCAACCTTTAATTACTGCGGAATACATCTCTAAGACTTTAAGCATTAACAATAATTAACCATTTCATTGAAACAAAACTTTTTACAATAAAATACATAGCAAAATTTAACTAAACAACTTCCCAAAACCTAATCTAAACAAGTACAAGAGCACTAAGTACAAGAAGGGTGACTCAAGACACAACCTCCATATAAGAGTAGAATGACAGGAGCTGTTGAAGAATAATCACCTCTGCACCTACAAAAACTTCAACTGACCTACAACCATGGTTATACCCCCAAAAGAAGAGCTAGTAAGTGTAGTATCATTACAACCACATGTACTAGTAGGTATCATCGATCGACCAGGGTTAGAGAACAAATAATAGGATATAGCAATCAAAAAGAGTTTATGACAATTATAAATACTTAACAACTGAACATACTTAATGTACCTAAGCATACTTTAACCCTCAACCTTAACACTTTTCCTTAATTTATAACTTATCAATTTATCCTCAGAACAGGACTAAAGTCACAATTTTATGGAACAACCAAATCCATACCTATTACACACTCATCTCATTTAAAATAGCTCCACACTCCTTTTCCATTTATCTTCCCTCATGGCAACTCTCACTCTGATCCAAGTTCAGAAAGTACTTATTGCATGGAAGGATTTCAACTTGACATCAAGAGCATAGAGTGGTTCAAGAGAGTATGAAAGCCAAAGAACCAATACAAGAAAAGATAAACATTATATTTTAGGTTCTTTTGATCATAATATAATGTACATGTAATTAAGGGGCATTTATACCTTTTATTATTTTAGGTTAGTCCTAGTAGTATAAATAGAATATGATGAACATTTTTAGGGTAGACTACATTTTTAGGTGAATACTCTTGTGGGTTTTGTGGGTTTATCCCTTTGTCTCTATATTGGATCTCTCTTGAATATCTTTTTGCTAAGATTATTCATGTATGATTTCAATTCTCTTCACCCTTAAATTAATCATGTAATTGTTTGATCAAATTAGAGATTTGTAAATCTATTTTTGTTGGTTTTTAATTTACAACAATTGTGGATTATTTTTTCTTTCTTCTCTATCTTCTCTCGATTTCTTGATTATTTGTTAATTCTCTCTATCTTGTATCTCATTTTATATCAAATGGTATCAGAGCAAGGCTAAAGAATTGTTTCTAAAAATTTTAATCCTTGGCTTACTATATTTTTTTGAAAATCCAAAAAGAAAAAAAGAAAAAAATTGGACTGGAAAATTTGAGGAAAGTTTTAGTGGGTATTGTTGAATTTTGTTGAAAATAATCTAAAGTGCTTGAATGTCAAATTTAAGAGCATTTATAGTTGATTTTGCCCAATTTTCTCTCATTTTAGAGCTGAAAATTCTGCACTTTTTAAAGTGCTAAAAATTGAGTGTTTGAGCTCTTTTGTGCAAATTTTGGCACCATATTTTGGACATCATGGGTAAACTATATTAGGTTCCAATTTTGGGATCTAAGGATTAATTTGGGGTCAATTTTGGGTTTAAAATTGGGCTATTTCTCCTAGTACGAATTTTCTTGAAAATTTTGGAGTTTGAGTTGATTACTTACTTCAAAAACTATTGAGTGATGCTTAAAAATATTCCATCTTGATTGGGTAAACTTTATTTGACTTGGGTCCTAATAGATTTGATGAATGTGGTGTTTTGAGCTTGTTTTGAGTGATCTTTTTGCTCCAACTCTTAGCTTTGAGTTGTTTGGTTTATGGGTAAATCATATTATGTGTCAATTTATTTAGCTAGATTACATTGAGTATTAGTTATACGTGAGTTAGCTAGTTATTTTTGTGTTCATATTTTATTTCGTGTCAATTTCTTTTGTACTTTTCTCTTTTTTGGTGTCAATTGGTGTGTTTATTTCATTCCTAGTCCATTAGTGTATTTTTGTCCTTCTTTACTAGAATCATAAACTCCATTCCGAACCCATACTTGAAAGGTTGCTTTGAGCTTATTTAAGATTGTAGAACCGTGAAGAGATGAAGGAATATCTCTAGTGGTAAAAGGCTTGAGTGGTGAGATCATTTGAGTGTGGTCCTAAAAGCCTACCTATAAGTGTATACATGAGTGGAAAGAAAATTGAGTGCAATTATTTGAGTGATACGCGTAAGGGAGTGATTTGTGAGGTCTATTATTTTTACCAACCACTTTTTTGTCTTAATTATGTCTTACATAGGTTCAAGAAGTTATAATGGATGTTTGGATGGAAATGGAGAAAGGAGAATTTCATCTTATAATTCTACTTCTAGTAGAAGTTATTGTGAAGTTTTTCATGATGATAGTAGTGCTTCTAGAAGAAAAAAGAGAGCATGAGCCTAATAAAAATTTAATTGAATTTGAAGTCATTGTGGAGAGATATGAGAGTGGTTGCACATTTGATTGAACTTTAGGTGTATATAAATTATGTTATACCAACTTCATTGATCCTTCTTTGGTTGAGTGGTTGGATATACCTTGTCATTCAAAAATTTCAATACATAAATTTGGTAGAAGGTTGGTTGACAAAGAGGTGAAGATCATTTTTTACCATGAAAGCCATCAAGGAGGAATTTGGTGTGATTTTCTACTTGTTTGGTATGTTTAGGAGCTCCTTGGTTCAAACATAATAAATTTTGGTTTGATAAAAATTTGAGAAAGTTTGTCGTTGTAGATTCGATGGAATGAAAGCATGTCTTAACTATAATGGTCTTTAAGGAATATTCAATAACAAATGAGAAAGTCAAGAAAGTGAAAGTAAATACTATTAACTTCAAAGTTGATGTACAAGTCATTCCAACATTTCAAGTATAGTCTTTGGAACTTCTAGCAATGCAAAGTTGAAAATTGAAGTGAAGAGTCATCCCAATGACTCAAAAGGAATTCTTGAAGCCTATTGCACTATTAATGAAATGGGTGAGAGAGAGATAAAAAGAGAAGAGTGAGGGAGTGAATAGTAGCAACTCAAAATATGAAAAAAGAAAAGATATTTTTAATGAAGTAAGTGAGTGGCTACAAGCACAAAAGAAAAGAGAATTAAAAAATGAGAGTGAAAATTGTCACAAGAAGAAAAGAAGAAAAGTGAAACAAGTGAGAGAAAAGAAAATGAGATAAGAGAAAAACAAGAGAGTAAGTGAGAAGTCTTTTTATTCTAACTCTACCCTTTTGAATTTTTGTTCTTCTAGTGGTTTCACTTCTTTTGTAGGTATTCTTGAGGAATAGCACAAAAAGGGCAACTCAACATGGAAAGAAATTCAAGAATGGAAAAAAGCAAGTCAAGTTGGGATTACTTCTTAAAGTGAGCAAGTGAGCTTAATTTTAGAAAATCAAGGTAAAGAAGGTTCTTTTTAGTGCTCATCAAGGTAAAAAGGCTAATCCTAACTCTCTAGTTACTTCAAATGAACTTGATATTGACTCGAGTGTGAATGTTAGACCATATTTTGGTTAGGTTGATGATTCTTTACATTATATTAATATACAAATGGATGATGATTATACACTAGTTGATTATGAATGTGGAGTTAAAATTGTTATTGATTTTGAGCTTAAAGAGAATATGAGAAAATATGGTGTTTCCTTGAAATCTTGTGATGAAGATGAATATATTTCTTCTTTGGCTACTAGGAACACCAAAAATGTGATTGATGATGAATGCGTCTTTGCAATTGAGTTTGATTGTAACAATTTTTTATCTTGTAAGGACATGAATATGCTTTGTGGTAGTACTCTTGGAATGGAGCATGGAATATGTGATAATATCCTTTTTGAGCCTAAAGAATGTCAAATATTTCAAATATTTGACAATCTTTTATTTGGTGAAAAAATTCAAAAAAATTAAAAAGTGATTTTTGTGTTGATAATGTGAGTCATTCTTTGAGTTGTCCTAATCTTGATTGTGTGATTCACAATGATCATAATTTGAAATTGAGTTTGAAAGTGTGAACACTATTGATGAAGTCCAATCGAATGATTCATTTCTTGTTGACTTGTGTGCACTTGATAAAAGTGATGATCCAAAATTTAAAGTGCATGACTTATGAAAATAATTCTTGTGGCTTGGTTGAGGGTGATAATTTTTTGGATGTTAGCAAGCTAACTCCTAAAATATTTGTTGAAAGCATATCTTGTGTTGGAAAGTCCTTCAAAATTGAAGAACATCTTTCAAAGAATGAGAGAGGCACGAGTGATAGTAGTAGTAAATTTATAGATGCTAATTTTTGTGTCACTTTATTTACTTACTCTAATCTTGACTTTGAGGATATACTTTGGGTAGAATTTTTGAATGCTTCTAGAAAGAAATGTAGCTATGATTCATTTGAAGCATTTCCAAATATCCATGGGTGTAAATGTGATAATCTTTTTTGTTGATTAGTTTACTAACCTTCTTGATTTATATGTGAAATACTATCAAGAGAGAATCTACAAAGAGGTAAGATACTTGGAAGCGTCTTCTGGGGCTACAAAAAATTTTGAGGTATCTTTATCTTCTAAAATCAAGAATGATTTGTTTGATGGCTAGTGCTTATTTTGGGCCTTTCTAAAGCCATGAAGGTAAATTTCTATGTCTTTGACCTATACAATAGTAACTTTGTTATGATTCGTGAAAATTCTTTAATGTTGCTATTTGAATTTTGTTGTGAGTTAATAAGTAAAAAATTCAAGGAAGTTTTGGGATTGATGTTTGTGTTCGATTTCGGGAGTACATACTTGTGTTTAAGGTTTGTGAATGATATTGTTCGTTCTCTTAATCTTATGGTTGGAAGAGCACAATCAAATTGTGAATTGAGGAACTATTTGGTCCAAGTTATTGAAGAAACTATAACGTGTAGAATTATTGATTTCTTCAACCTATTTTATGATTGTGGTATACTTGTGAGTCAATTTCTTGATATTATGCTTGAAAAGTTGGTTTTTATGAGATTTTATGATTCTTGGCTCTATCATAAAAGTGTATATTTTTTGGAGTGGTATTTAAGTTGTTTGGAAGTTAATTTTATTGTCTTCTAGGTTTTGCAAGGTTCGAATTAGAGATCAAATTCTTTTTAAGAAGGGGAGAATGATACAAGTTCGGAAAGTACTTATTGCATGGAAGGATTTCAACTTGACATCAAGAGCATAGTATTTCAAGAGAGTATGGAAGCCAAAGAACTAATACAAGAAAAGATAAACATTATATTTTAGGTTCTTTTGATCATAGTATAATGTACATGTAATTAAGGAGAATTAATGTCTTTTCTTATTTTAAGTTAGCCCTAGTAGTATAAATAGAATATGATGAACATTCTTAGGGTAGACTACATTTTTAGGTGAATACTATTGTGAGTTTTGTGGGTTTATCCCTTTGTCTCTATATTGGATCTCTCTTGAATATCTTTTGGTAAGATTATTCATGTATGATTTCAATTCTCTTCTCCCTTGAATTAATCATGTAATTGTTTGTTCAAATTAGAGATTTGTAAATCTATTTTTGTTGGTTTCTAATTTACTACAATTGTGGTATTATTCTTTCTTTCTTCTCTATCTTCCCTTGATTTCTTGATTATTTATTAATTCTCTCTATCTTGTATCGCGTTTTACATCACGTTCATTATTCTATTCCCATTACTACCGATAATGCTACCACCAAGTTAATTAAATAGCAATAATAAATGTGTTACAATATACTTTCATGTACACAACTATACACACAGGAGGATAAGATTTATACAAAATCAGGACATACCTTATATTAACACTTTTCAGCAATGCATAATCCCAAAACCATTAACTTACTAACCGCCAGATCTTCTTTGTATCATTCCTTTTCGTATTTTAGGGGTTATTATTTGGTATCAGAGCCGAGCATGAGTTCGTTCCCATGAATTCAATCTTGGGTTTTTTTAATCTAGAAAATCAAAAAAAAAAAAAGAGTCAAAAAACATTTTTACCAAAAATCCCAAAAATATTTTTGTGTTTTTGAGTTTTTCTTGTTGTTTCAACGCTAGATTTATTTCCTCTATTGTTATTTGAGTAGGAATCTGAAAATTTGGGTTTGATTTGATTAGATTTAAAGAAAACCCCATTGTTGAGCTTGAAGTTCTTGAGAAAAGTGAAATGGGTTCTTAGATCTATTAAACTTGGGTTGGAATTGAAGGGAAAGGGGTACTAGAAAGTATTCCCCATATCTAAAGGGAACTAGATCTGAAATTTAGAGTTGAGTGGAGAGGTTTTTGGAAAATCCACCATTTTTGAGTTTAGAGCTTGAAGAAGTTTCAAATGGGTTTGAAAATCTGAAACATTTGCTTGGAATTGAGGGTTAAAGAGTATTGGGGATTGTTCCTCATATCAAAAAGAGCCTAGATTTCAAATTTCATTGAATTCCGAGCTAAAACAAAGAAGATATGGAATTTTAAAATTCATCCATGTTCTTGGTATTCTTCATGACATTCATATCTTGTTGAAGAGAAATATTCAAAAAGGTGTGTTAGATCCAAAAAGAAAGAAAGAGAAAAGTGTTTGGGTGTTGGTACAAAGGAATATCCCAAAAGGAAAGGCAATATCCTAGGAGAGAGAGAGAGCAAAAGGGCCCACAGAAAGGACAAAATTGGAGTTTCCAGCTAATCTATCCAGGGCATCTGTGCCCACCATCTGCGCACGCAGATGGCATATGCAGACTAATGTGGCCAGCGCAGATCACCTCTACAACTCACTGTTTTCATCTGTGTTCCCTCACCTGCGAGGGCAGGTCGTCACCTGCGTTCGCAGGTCACCCAAACGCACTTCAACCATCCAAAATCCCATTTTGCTCAGGTTCCATTATCTTAGTTTCATTTCTTGATTCCTTATTTCATTTCTTGCTTACTAAACTAATTAACAACAGGTAATTGACCTTACTTAGTTGATTGATTAGTCTTTGAGTTCGTTTTCTTTCTTAGTCTGTTTTCTTTATGTGTTTTTCTAGTTTTATTTCGTAGTTAACTTCTTGATTCAACTCCTTTTGTTTATAATCGAGTCGTCTGTCTTTATTTAAACAAGAATCCAAACCGACCAAGAGTAGTAATCGACACCTTCTGTACCACCGAAGTATAAGTAATCTTCAACACTAGCCAATCCAATTGTGAGGCATACAAAGGTGAGAAACTTACGAGTGTTAGTGAGGAACTTTTTGTAACACCCCGTACATTTCCGAACGTATTTGACTACCTTAATATTTATGGAATTATTTAAACTTGAGATAGTTAGTGAATTACCCACTAAATTTATTGGGCTGAATTAATATTATGTTTATGGACTTAATTGAGGCCCAAATTAAGTAAATAAGACATGGGCCCAAAAAGAGATGATTCATTTAAAAATGGACCAAGTAAACACATCATCTACTTGGACTTTTTGACCAAATAATTGGCTAAGGATGACCAAAGGAGAGGCGGTTTAGAGGGGCTTTATACGGCCGAAATTCAGCACATTTTTCTACACAACACACTTGTAAAAATCAAATTTTCAATCAAACATTTCTCCTCTCTCAAAACCCTAGCCACCCTAATTTTCCCTAAGGATTTTTGGACAAATATTCCACTTGCAAGCCTTGGTAAGTGTTTACCCTTATAGATTGATATATTATATGCATAAGAGGGTGTGTGTATCATGTTGGTTACATTTAAAAAGTGTTGAGCAGTCCACTTATTGTGAAACAGTCCACTTTTGTTTAATCGCTAAAGGATTTGCCCTCTATGTGGTTTAAACTTAAAAGGGGACTTAAGGTCTTGAAGGAATTGAATTAGATGGATGAAATTTCAGTATGTTTAAGTGTGGTGCTGTAACTAATTTGTTACTCCTTGTGTATGACTTGTGGAAATATTTATACGTAATTGTGCATGGAACATTTGGCGTAGTGAAAATAGAATACTTTCTCGTTATGTTAAAGTGAATTCTGAAACTGTGTGGACTATTTTGGTATATTATTGTGGAAGGTATTTATGTGACTTGATGGAATAAATATGTGGAATTGCATTGAGGTAAAAATGTGAAGTATGCATTTGATGGGAAATCTTGTCGTTTTGTGACGTCGATGTTGATGTGTGGACTGCTTTGGTATTGTTAGTGTTGTGGGGCAGTAAATTGTATTGAAGAAGGGTGGAATTAAGTTATACGGCAGTATAAAGGAAGGTGGAATGATATACCATGTATTTGGGATGTTGGATAGTTTTTACTTCCCGTCAAGTAGCTAATTATCGCCTGGTGAACTTGTAATGCAATTGGCTTTTAATGTGAGCTCCATTATGTATTCATATTGTAGAGTAACGCTTTAAGGAATAGATGAATTGTTGTAGTCACGTGTTGTAAAGATAAGGTATGTAAGGTTACTCTTTTCCGTATCCTTTGGCCGCACCTATTGTTCACCTCGTTACCGAACTTGTTTCCACTCTAAAATGTTTTAAAGTATCTCATTTCAGGTTTGTTAGCAATTGTTATTCACGTGTCTCTTATTTGTTGACTATTGTTCAAAAGCTCCAATAATGTTATGACCACCGATGTAACAATCTCACAAAAATTAAAGAAATGAAGTAATGCATATTTGGTTGAGTACGGGTGGTAGCTCTGGGGACGAAAGCCTAGATCGAACGATCCCGATTGATTATTGGTTGCAGGGGGTAGCTTTGGGGGTGAAAACCTAGCTCGAGCTGAACCTGATTTATTGATTTATGGGTGGTAGCTCTGGGGGCATAAGCCTAGCTAGAGCCGATCCCAATGTTATTTACCACTGATCAGTTGGTCTCGAGCATTGTATGATGTTTATTGATGTGAAGATAAAAGGAAAGAAATGAATGTAATGTACATGGATCCGCATATACAGTACGGCGGTATATCAGTATTATCTATTCACTTGTATTTGATTCCATTTGAGTTTCTATATTTCATACAGTTACTTATAGCCTTACATACTCAGTACATTCTTTAGTACTGACATCCCTTGGGGGACCTGCCTTACTTTTTGTAGGCGCAGGAGCTAGTAGACCTTTACACTAGGGTACGGGTCATCTACAGGCTATTGGTGAGCTCCAGGTTGATTCAGGGCTTTTCGAGTCATTTGTATATATTTTTGGTACTGTGTAGCAGTTGTATAAGGGGGGGACTTGTCCTAACCTTAGATGGTTATATATCTTTTAGAGACTTTGTAGACATTGTAAAATTTAAATGTAGAAGTGTCTTACCTTTTAGACGTTGTGGCCCCAACGACCAAGTCTCGTATCTAATTTGAACGTCTTTACATGACTTCCGTCATCGATATATTATATCTACATATGGGAGAATTTTTGTTCACTTAATGGCATGCATATGAATGTATACGATCATAGGTTGGTTCTCTCGGGCCTTAACGGCTACGGGTGTCTGCCCGCCCCAATGGGATTTGAGGCGTGACAAAAGTATTATTAGAGTGGGTCGTCCTAGGGTGTCTACAAAGCCATGTCTGAGTAGTGTCTTGCTTATGGATGTGTTGTGCACCACATCTATACGTAGGATGCTACAGGACATTTAGGAGTTGTTGTTTTTTTTCATTTCCTAGATCGTGCAATAGAGCCAAAGTTGTAGGTGGAGTCATATTTAATCACTGAATTTGTTTTATGTTTTTGTTTCCTCAGTATAGCAAAATGTCGTTTACTAGGAGAAAAAAGGGTAAAGGTAAGAACGGAGATATTGTTGCCGAAGTAGGAACCAGTAAATCACCACCTGAATGAGTTAATCAAGGTGAAGCTGAAAATGAGTTTGCATCGCGGGCTTCTTCTACTCTTCCACCTCCAGGAGAGCCAAGAAGGAGAGGAGTACCCCCAGAACCACCTGTTAATGCTACTGAGCAGGATTTAAGGAATGCGGTGCAAATGTTGACTCCTATAGTTGCTGGACAAACTCAAGGACAGGCTGGTCCAACTACAAGTAATGACGGTGTGGATAGGGCAGCTAGTCCGCGGACACAGGATTTTCTTAAATTAGACCCCCTCATATTTACCGGGTCAGATCTTAATGAAGACCCACAAGACTTTATGGATCAAATCCAAAGGGCTTTAGATGTTATGCATGTATCTGGTACAAAAACAGTTGATCTTGCAGCATATAGATTAAAAGGAGAGGCTATATTATGGTACGAAGATTGGAAACGATCTAGGGGTATCGGTGCACTTCCAGCTAGTTGGGAAGAATTCAAAGCAGCATTCCTTGATAATTACCTTCCATTTGAGATCCGAGAGGCTCGTACAGACCAGTTCTTAAATCTTCGTCAAGGTAATATGAGCGTCAGAGAGTACAGTCTTCGGTTTAACTCTTCGGCCAGGTACGCTCCTAATGTAGTAGCTACTATGGATGCTAGAGTTCATCGGTATGTGGATAGATTGGATCCATATTTGGTTAGGGATTGTACTATTGTTGCTTTGAATAGAGACATAGATATAGCCAGGATACAAGCTTTTGCACAGAAGATGGAGGATTAGAGGCTAAGGAGAAGAACGCAAGAATTTGAAAGAGGACCGTCAAAGAGGGCTAAACCTATGGGACAGTTCATTGCGTCCCAAGGAGAATTTAGGCCTTGGGTTTTTAATAGACCGCCTAGACCATCATTTTCTTATTCTATAGCAGGTACTCCATCCCAATTTTGAGGGTTTAGAGGCAGTCAAGTTGGGCAAAGTAGTGGGATTCAAGGTTCACAGACAGCAGGGTATCAAGAACAAGGAAGAATGAGCCAATCGAGGTTTTCTCATCAGCCGTGTCAGCACTGCGGAAAGCTTCATTTAGGTGCATATCGGCTTGGGACAGATGCTTGTTTCTGGTGTGGTATGTCGGGGCACATAATGAGAGACTGCCCACGGAGGGGCACGGGTAGTATGGCGCGACCTACTGGATCAGTCGTTGCAGCATCCTCGTCGGGTGTACAGCCTACTGGGCATGGTAGAGGTGTTCGAGGAGCAGCTAATTCTAGTGGAGTCCAGAACTGTACCTATGCTTTAGCAGATCGGCAGAATTTGAAGGCTTCTCCTGATGTGGTTACAGGTACATTATCCGTCTTTTCACATAATGTATATGCATTGATTGATCCAGGCTATACCCTATCATATGTCACTCCATTGATTGCTGAAAAATTTAAAAGAACACCAGAATTACTAGTCAAGCCATTTGAAGTATCTACACCCGTTGGTGAGTCTATCATAGCTAAGAGAGTCTATCATAATTGTATAGTAACTATTTGTGATCATGATACATTGGCTGATCTTATTGAGCTAGAGATGGTATATTTTGATGTTATAATGAGTATGGATTGGTTGGCTTCTTGTTATGCCACGGTAGATTGCCGAGCTAAGAAGGTACATTTCTATTTTCCATGAAAGACCATCCTTGAATGGAGGGGTAATATTGGAGCACCGAGAAGTAAATTTATTTCTTATCTTAAGGGAAAGAAAATGATATCCAAGGGGTACATATGCCATCTAGTAAAAGTGCAAGATACCGATGTGAAGCCACCAACTCTTCAATCGATTTTGGTGGTAAATGAATTCCTTGATCTTATGCAAGAGGGAGTGCTTCAATGCCAAAGTAGATTGTGTGTACTTGATGTAGATGAGCTAAGGAGACGGATTATGATAGAGGCGCATCATTCACGGTATTCTATTCATCCGGGAGCCACCAAAATGTATCATGATTTGAAAGAAATGTATTAGTGGGGTAACATGAAGAAGAACATTACAGAATTCGTAGCCCAATGCCCAGATTGTCAACAAGTAAAAGTAGAGCATCAGAAGCCTGGAGGTTATATGCAATGTATAGATTTTCCAATCTGGAAGTGGGACATGATCAACATGGATTTCATCACAGGTTTGCCTCGTACACTTTGAAAATTTGATTCCATATGGGTAATAGTTGACAAGCTTACCAAGTCAGCACACTTCCTACTGGTCAAGAACACCTACACAGCTGAAGATTATGCGAGGTTGTATATTAAAGAGAGAGTTTGACTACATGGAATTCCAATCTCCATTATATTAGACATGGGAGCTCAATTTACTGCACACTTTTGGAAGTATTTTCAGAGGAGTTTGGGTACACAAGTGAATTTAAGTACCGTTTTTCACCCTCAGATGGATAGACAGGTAGAGCGTACTATACAAACACTTGAAGATATGCTACGAGCTTGCGTATTCGATTTTAAAGGTAGTTGGGATGATCATTTATCTCATATTGAATTCGCCTACAATAATAGCTATCATTCAAGTATCAAGATAGTGCCTTACGAAGCTTTGTATGGAAGAAAGTGTAGATCACCAATTGGATGGTTTGAAGCGGGTGAAACTGCCTTATTTGGTCCAGATCTTGTTAATCAAGCTATGGAAAAGGTTAAGGTGATACAACAGCGGCTACAAATGGCCCAAAGTCGGCACAAGTCATATGCCGATGTTAGAAGAAGGGGACTAGAATTTGCCATAGGTGATTGGGTATTCTTGAAAGTGTCACCAATAAAAGGGGTAATGAGATTTGGGAAGAAGGGAAAGCTGAGTCCACGTTATATAGGGCCGTATAAGATTGTCCGAAGATTTGGTCATGTTACGTATGAATTAGAACTTCCCCAAGAATTCTCCACAGTTCATCCAGTGTTTCATGTTTCAATGCTTCGGAAGTTCATAGGAGATCCATCTCATATTGCTCCCACTGAAGATGTACAAGTTACAGAAGATCTCACCTATGAAGAAGTACCTATTGCTATTTTGGATTGACAAGTTAAGAGGTTAAGAAATAAAGAAGTAGCTTCCATAAAAGTGCTTTGGAAAAATCAGCAAGTAGAAGAAATCACATGGGAAGCCGAGGAAATGATTAAGTCTAAGTACCCGCATTTATTTCAAACTGAAGAGAAAGTTCAAGATGCGGAATTGGAGCAAGAACATGTAAGTATATATAAGTATTATGTGTATGTGATAATATGAAGAATGAACTTAGACTTGAACTTGTTTAGATTGGATAACGTTACTAACATTCGAGGATGAATGTTTCTTAAGGGGAAGGATGTAACACCCCATACATTTCCGAATTTATTTGACTACCTTGATATTTATGGAATTGTTTAAACTTGAGATAGTTGGTGAATTACCCACTAAATTTATTGGACTGAATTAATATTATGTTTATGGACTTAATTGAGGCCCAAATTAAGTAAATAATACATGGGCCCAAAAGGAGATGATCCATTTAAAAATGGACCAAGTATACACATCATCTACTTGGACTTTTTGACCAAATAATTGGCTAAGGATGACCAAAGGAGAGGTGGTTTGGAGGGGCTTTATAAGGCTGAAATTCAGCTCATTTTTCTACACAACACACTTGTAAAAATCAGATTTTCAATCAAACATTTCTCCTCTCTCAAAACCCTAGCCACCCTAATTTTCCCTAAGCATTTTTGGACAAATATTCCACTTGCAAGCCTTGGTAAGTGTTTACCCTTATAGATTAATATATTATATGCATAAGAGTGTGTGTATATCATGTTGGTTATGTTTAAAAAGTGTTGACCAGTCCACTTATTGTGAAACAGTCCACTTTTGCTTAATCGCTAAAGGATTTGCCCTCTATGTGGTTTAAACTTGAAAGGGGACTTAAGGTCTTGAAGGAATTGAATTATATGGATGAAATTTCAGTATTATTAAGTGTGGTTTTGTACCTAATTCTTTACTCCTTGTGTATGACTTGTGGAAATGTTTATACGTAATTGTGCATGGAATGTTTGGCGTAGTGAAAATAGAATACTTTCTTGTTATGTTAAAGTGAATTCTGAAACTGTGTGGACTGTTTTTGGTATATTTTTGTGGAAGGTATTTATGTGACTTGATGGAATAAATATGTGGAGTTGCATTGAGGTAAAAATGTGAAGTATGCACTTGGTGGGAAATCTTGTCGGTTTGTGACGTCTATGTTGATGTGTGGACTATTTTGGTATTATTGGTGTTGTGGGGCAGTAAATTGTATTGAAGGAGGGTGGAATTAAGTTATATGAAAGTATAAAGGAAGGTGGAATGATATACCATGTGTTTGGGATGTTGGATAGTTTTTACTTCCCGTCAAGTAGCTAATTATCGCCTTGTGAACTTGTAATGCAATTGGCTTTTAATGTGAGCTCCATTATGTATTCATATTGTAGAGTAATTCTTTAAGGAAGAGATGAATTGTTGTAGTCACGTGTTGTAAAGATAAGGTATGTATACTCTTTTTCGTATCCTTTGGTCGCACCTATTGTTCACCTCGTTACCGAACTTGTTTCCACTCCGAAATATTTTAAAGTATCTCATTTCAGGTTTATTAGCAATTGTTATTCACGTGTCTCTTATTTGTTGACTATTGTTCAAAAGCTCCAATAATGTTATGACCACCGATGTAACAATCTCACAAAAATTAAAGAAATGAAGTAATGCATATTTGGTTGAGTACGGGTGGTAGCTCTAGGGGCGAAAGCCTAGCTCGAACGATCCCGATTGATTATTGGATGCAGGGGGTAGCTTTGGGGGTGAAAACCTAGCTCGAGCTGAACCTGATTTATTGATTTATGGGTGGTAGCTCTGGGGGCATAAGCCTAGCTCGAGCCGATCCCAATGTTATTTACCACTGATCAGTTGGTCTCGAGCATTGTATGATGTATATTGATGTGAAGATAAAAGGAAAGAAATGAATGTAATGTACATGGATCCGCATATACAGTACGGCGGTATATCAGTATTATCTATTCACTTGTATTTGATTCCATTTGAGTTCCTATATTTCATACAATTACTTATAGCCTTACATACTCAGTACATTCTTTAGTACTGACATCCCTTGGGGGACCTGCCTTACTTTTTGTAGGCACAGGAGCTAGTAGACCTTTACACTAGGGTACGGGTCATCTGCATGCTATTGGTGAGCTCCAGGTTGATTCGAGGCTTTTTGAGTCATTTGTATATATTTTTGGTACTATGTAGCAGTTGTATAAGGCGGGGACTTGTCCCGACCTTAGTCATGGTTATATATCTTTTAGAGACTTTGTAGACATTGTAAAATTTAAATGTAGAAGTGTCTTACCTTTTAGACGTTGTGGCCCCAATGGCCAAGTCTCGTATCTATTTTGAACGTTTTTACATGACTTCCGTCATCGATATATTATATCTGCATGTGGGAGAATTTTTGTTCACTTAATAGCATGCATATGAAAGTACACGATCATAGGTTGGTTCTCTCGGGCCTTTACGGCTACGGGTGCATGTCCGCCCCAATGGGATTTGAGGCGTGACACTTTTACTACTAACTTGTTTGCTCATTTTGTAGGTACATGGAGTTATAAGGAAGTATATCATCAGTAGCATTGGATACATATGACTACAATATAGGAGACTATGATTGTAGTGATAAGGGTTATGGCTACAATGGAGATGACAATTATGGAAGCTATGAATATAGCCATGATTACAAGCCGTGTGGGAATGAGAACTACTATTTTGGAGGAGAATATGGAGCAAATGATGAATCTAGCTCTTATGGTGAATATGGAGAGAATAAAGAACCTTATGATGGTTCTTATAAGGATGATGGGGCATGTGAAGAATCTTCTACTTCCCACTCCAAGAATGAGGATGATGAGAGGTATACCACCTACTCCTACGCGCCTTGTACAACTTATAGAGGGAATAGTGGAAATCATAATCTCCCTAGAACCCCTTTTTCTATTTTAGAAGTAGAGCAAGATCCCGAGGCTTACCTTGATTGGGAGTGGCAATGTGATAGATTTTTCAAGGACTATGATGTGAGAGAAGTTGAGCAAATCTCATATGTCCTTAAGCACCTCAGAAGGCTAGCGAAAAGTTGGTTTTATGACATGTAGAGTACTCAAAGGCTTAAATGTAAGGACAACATTCCATCATGGAACTTCTTGAAAAAACTCTTCAGATCCAACTGCGTGCCGGAAGGATACACAATGCTTTATAATTTTGATCCAAGAAGATAAGTGCTCAAAGAGAAGGTGGAAATTTATGGGACTTCGGGATTCACTCTTGTCCTAGATGATCGATGCTACGCCAACTACATCACTCCTTCTACGGTGAAGTATTTAAGATGCCTCAAGTGCCAAAGCAATATTCCTATACTATGGAGGGATATAAAGTTACGAGAAGCGTGAAGGTTCCCTACACTTGGCATGGAATTTATGAGGAGGTTTGGTGTGATGTATTACCCATGGACTTTTGTCATTTATGTTTGGGCGCTAATTGGTTTGAAGAAAATAGAGTTCCAAATGAGCAAAATTGGCTCAATATTGTAGTGAGCCAATTGAGAAATCACGTCTCCCCACCTACCCTTCCCAAGACTCAAAGAAATATGGGCACTTACTCCAAACCCCTTGATAATGAGAGACAAAAGATTGGGAGAAGTAAGGGAGTGCAAAGTGGTAACTCGAGAGTGGAAAAAGGAGAGGTGGTGAGGAGTGAAGTGAGGGGGTTACCACAAACCCAATCTAACTTTTTTTATCCTTCTCTTGGTAAGGACACTTGTGCAGGTACTAATTTTGCAAGTGGAGGAAGAATACAAGCTTCAAACATAGGGTCTAATAAAAAAGATTGGGAGATTAAGTTGGACCTATGTATCAAACAGTATGAAGAGTATTTCAAATCTTTTAAAGGAACCTTGCACCAAGGTAAAGAAGAATCTTCTCATGAGCTTCAAGGTAACAAAGTTAACTCTTGCTCTTTAGTAAGTGTGAAATATCATTGTGAGGCTAGTAGCCAATTGAGTGTGAGTAATAGCTTATCTACATGTGCTCCTAATGATTCTTTACCTTGTGTTTATAATGTACATGCTGAGAGATACACTAGTTGATCCTATTGATGACTGAATTGACTCTTCTTGTAAGATCGATTTGAATCCTCCTAGTATTGAAGCCTTTGTATTGAATGATAGTACATTGTCTTGTGATAATTTTGTTTATCAACTTGCATGTGAATCTAGTCCACTAGTTGAGGATGTTTGTGATGTTATTAGTGAACCTCAAGTTAGTGATGATGTTAAAAATGTTGATCATTTGAATAGGAGCAACCCCTTGAGCATGCCTTTTGAAGAAAATCCTATTACTTGCTTTTCTCATAGGATGATAATATGCTAGAAACTTCTTTGGAAAAATGATAATTGCCTTTTTGAGAGTGAACTTACATGTTTAAATTCTCCATCTTGGATTGATCCTTCTCTCTTTAAGTATAATATCTTATTTGAGGATGATGAAATCACTCCTAGTAACTTACCTAGTGGGGTGGATCATGTTAGTGATGTAGATCTTCTTGAGGGCTATACTCTATATAACAACCTACTATAGTGCGACAATATTCCTCCTAAAGATGGAAATCTCTTCTTGGAAGATGAGAGTACTCTTATGGGGAAGGATTGTGAAAAAATAGAATGTGGTCTTTGTTTCCCAATTATTTCGTCTTCTTTGAGTGTTCCAATTCTTGAGCATACTCTTGTTAATGTTCTTGAGCATAGTAGTGAGCATGCCCTTGAGGACACCTTAGATGAAATTAATTTACGAGACACCTTTCATTACTCTCTATTTGCTTATGATATTTCTTATGGTTGTATAGAGAGTATGTCTTTTTGTGATTGTGGTACCTTGGGGAAAATAGGCATTGCCTTAACCCATGTTCGTGGATACTTCTTCTATTTGACCAGGGTGATAATTTGGGTGGAATCCTATTTTTGGAGATAGATAGTGCATTGAGTGGAGTTTTAACTTGGAATGATCTTGTTAATGACATTGCACTTAGCTATAGGGATTATCATGTGACTCTTGACTTAAAAGGGATTGTGTGCTTGTTGAGACATGGAACCAATGTGGGTTA